>JAULJL010000008.1:6032707-11032707 GCA_030761205.1 Fremontodendron californicum
ACCCAAAAGAGTGTATCTTATTTAACCTTGCACTAAAAAGATCAATTGTAAGTATAATGATTAGCAAGGGTCGAGTCCTTAGGGATTGTGTTTTAATCTATGAGTTATTAGTTTATAACTTACGTTCAAAGAAAACAATAAAAGAAAAGGGGTTTTTGAAGCTAGATTTAAACTAAAGTAAATAATAAGAATAAGACGCAAGGCGGTATAACCAGCCAATAAAAATATATATACTAAATTAGGCGGTATAACCAGCCAATAAAAATAAAACAAAGTTAATATACAAATTAGGCGGTATAACCAGCCAATAAAAATAAATATACTTTTAAAAATAAGCAAACTAGAAAAGTAAGAAAACAAGTAAGTAAGAAGAATCAAATATGAAAAATATGGTTAAGATTTGATTCTCCACCACTAGACATCATTAAGAATCAATTTCAGATCTATCAATATCAACCAACTATCAAAGTTAACAACCGTAGATAACAACAAGCTCTGTTATCCCAATCTTTCCTTAGTTTGTCGTTAAATAGAACAAGCTCTCTATTTAATCTCTAACCATTAAACAACCTAGAATAAGCTCTCTAAATTCAATTTAATGGCAGCTTTATGATGAGAAAGATAGGTTGATCTAAGCAACAAACACATAAGCTCGGATTGTTCAACTTAGGTTATGTTCCACTTTGCAATTATTGAAAACTTGACCATAATCATTAATCACAAATTGCCACTTATGAATAGGAAATCAAGACAATTACACGGATCAAGACTCCTAGACTAGCAATAGATAATTATCAAGATCTATCTAGTTGTACACCTAAATAAATCAAGACAACATCATGAACAATTCTTGTAGAAGAACATAAGCAACTTTGATAGAAAATTATTGATAGATAGAATCTGAAAATCAATCACAAAACATGTCTAGGGCTTTGAAATCACCCTTAACCAAATAGAAGTCTAGCCTAGCATAGGCATTGTAAACATAAACATAAAATTAAAGAGAATCTAAAAAGGAAATAAAAGAAAGAAAGAAGAAGAAGAAAATAAAGAAAAAGAAAACTAGAGAAAAGAAAGAAGAAGAAAACTTAGAGAATTTTATTACAATGGCTAATATCCTACCAATGTACAATATCTCTTACAATCATCCAAGGCCCTCTATTTATACACATTTTGGAGAGCTAAATGACAAGAGACAAGCTTTATAAATTTCAAAGGTAGGTATAATAGGTGGGTGCATTTTTCTAACAATTTTCGTCATATTGTATGACAATTCTGATCAGCCAGCTTGATGATCGATTTTGACAATATTGGATGCTTGATCTGATCAAATGGTCTTCTAGAAAAATGTTCCCCTATCAGTCGGTGATCCATAGCCGTTGGAATCAGCTCATTTGCTGATGTGGATCAGAAGATATGGGCAAAATACCAAAACAGGTCAGCACAGACGTCATTGCTCATCAGCCAACTTGATGGTCGATTTCGCTAGGGAAAACGACTCCGTTTCAAGAAGTGTAAAACATGAAAAAGTTAGATATGCCTCTTAACTTTGCACGGTTAAAATTTCAGCTTTATTGCTTCAGTGAAACTCCAGATATAGCTGATATGGAAAAAGGTGTCGGAACTGGAACTGAACTGAATTTGCCCTTAACTGTTGCTTTAACCTAGTAATCTGAAATCACTCAAAGAAACTCGTGAAAAAACACCAAATTACATAAAAATATAAAAGATCATAAACACAATTAGACTAAGCAATAATAACTCGTATTTGACACAAAACAATAATAAAACATAACTAAAAACTATATAATTATACGATTTATCAGTAGGATATTAGCCATTGTAATAAAATTCTCTAAGTTTTCTTCTTCTTTCTTTTCTCTAGTTTTCTTTTTCTTTATTTTCTTCTTCTTTCTTTCTTTCTTTTATTTTCTTCTTAGATTCTCTTTAATTTTATGTTTATGTTTACAATGCCTATGCTAGGCGAAACTTCTATTTGGTTAAGGGTGATTTCAAAGCCCTGGACATGTTTTGTGATTGATTTTCAGATTCTATCTATCATTAATTTTCTATCAAAGTTGCTTATGTTCTACTACAAGAATTGTTCATGATGTTGTCTTGATTTATTTAGGTGTACAACTAGATAGATCTTGATAATTATCTATTGCTAGTCTAGGAGTCTTGATCCGTGTAATTGTCTTGATTTCCTATTCATAAGTGGCAATTTGTGATTAATGATTATGGTCAAGTTTTCAATAATTGCAAAGTGGAACATAACCTAAGTTGAACAATCCGAGCTTATGTGTTTGTTGCTTAGATCAACCTATCTTTCTCATCATAAAGCTGCCATTAAATTGAATTTAGAGAGCTTATTCTAGGTTGTTTAATGGTTAGAGATTAAATAGAGAGCTTGTTCTATTTAACGACAAACTAAGGAAAGATTGGGATAACAGAGCTTGTTGTTATCTACGGTTGTTAACTTTGATAGTTGGTTGATATTGATAGATCTGAAATTGATTCTTAATGATGTCTAGTGGTGGAGAATGAAACCTTAACCATATTTTTCATATTTGATTCTTCTTACTTACTTGTTTTCTTACTTTTCTAGTTTGCTTATTTTTAGAAGTATATTTATTTTTATTGGCTGGTTATACCGCCTAATTTGTATATTAACTTTGTTTTATTTTTATTGGCTGGTTATACCGCCTAATTTAGTATGTATATATTTTTATTGGCTGGTTATACCGCCTTGCATCTTATTTTTATTATTTACTTTAGTTTAAATCTGGCTTCAAAAACCCCTTTTCTTTTATTGTTTTCTTTGAACGTAAGTTATAAACTAATAACTCATAGATTAAAACCCAATCCCTGAGGACTCGACCCTTGCTAATCATTATACTTACAATTGATCTTTTTAGTGCAAGGTTAAATAAGATACACTCTTTTGGGTGCATCAAATTTTTGGCGCCGTTGCCGGGGATTGCTTTCTTTAGTTTATTTTTTACTTGGTTTATTCTTATTTTCAGTTCTAATTAGTCTTATTTTCTTGTACATACAAGTTTTTCTTTTCAAATTTAAAAAAAAAAAAAAAACAATGGAATTGAGCAATCTAACACTTGAAGAGTTGGTGGCATACATGAACATGAAGAATCAACAAGCCAATCTCACCTCCCCAGTTCAACAATTGGCCATGGGAGGATGTCAAGACCATCAAGTGTTCCAAGACCAACAGTATGATCATTACTCAAACACTTACCATGAGGGATGGTGGGATCATACTAATTATGGCTACTCGAAAAATTACCAAGAAGTAGATCCTTATGCCAATTACACTCATCCATCTAGCTTCAATCAATCATGGTCTCAAGAACCAGATCTTTTTCAACCACCACATATGACTCAAAACTTAGGTACTTATTTAGAAGATCTTGTCTATTCTCTTGTTACTGATTCTTTGCAATTTCAACAGGAAACAAGGGCAAGCATCCAGAGTTTGGAAAAGCAAATGAGCCAATTGGCTAGTAGTATGGTGGGATGGGTAGCACAAAGATCTGAAGAACTCCCAGCCCAAACGATGGTTAACCCAAAGGAAAATGCTACTATTGTGACCTTGAAGAATGAGGAACAAGATGAGGATGAAACAAAATTAGAGATGGATTCTATTCTTGAGGATAATGAAGCCAAAGATCCAAATAAGAGTATTTCGGCACCTGAGGTAACGTTTAAGGTTTCACTTTTTACTAATGTTTTTTCTCCACCTTTTCCTAGTAGATTTGCAAAGTTCAAGGAGGAAGAACATGAACAACACATGCCGGAAACCTTAAACAACTTGTTTGTGGAGGTCATTCAACAAGTATCAAAATATGTTCCATTCCTCGATGACATATGCACCACAAAGGATGATGGAATAATACTTGTAATGGAGAATGCATCCACTGTTGTGCAAAGAAAGCTTCCTCTCAAACGCATAAATTTGGGAAATTTCATGTATGAGCCTGACAAGCCTAAAATGCCAAGAAGGGGTGTTGGTTAGGTTCAAAACACAAAATCAAGTGCTAATTGGGGAAGGCAGCCTAATTAGTGAAAGCATTGCCAAACTGCCATCCTCAGATTTGCTCTCTTTTTCTTTATCTTTTTCTTATGTTTCTTTGCTAATTGTGTTTAGTGTTTCTAAGTTCATTTAGGCTGCATAAGTTTATTTTGTTCATTAGTTCTTGATAACTCGTATAATTATATAGTTTTTAGTTATGTTTTATTATTGTTTTGTGTCAAATACGAGTTATTATTGTTTAGTCTAATTGTGTTTATGATCTTTTATATTTTTATGTAATTTGGTGTTTTTCACAAGTTTCTTTGAGTGATTTCAGATTACTAGGTTAAATCAACAATTAAGGGCAAATCCAGTTCAGTTCCAGTTCCGACACCTTTTGCCATATCAGCTATATCTGGAGTTTCACTGAAGCAATAAGGCTGAAATTTTAACCGTGCAAAGTTAAGAGGCATATATATCTTTTTCATGTTTTACACTTCTTGAAACGGAGTCGTTTTCCCTAGCGAAATCGACCATCAAGTTGGCTGATGTGCAATGACGTCTGTGCTGACCGGTTTTCGTATTTTGCCCATATCTTCTTATCCACATCCGCAAATGAGCTGATTCCAATGGCTATGGATCAGTAACTGATAGGGGAACATTTTTCTTGAAGACCATGTGATCAGATCAGGCCTCCAAAATTGACAGAATCGACCATCAAGTTGGCTGATCAAAATTGTCATACAATATGACGAAAATTGTTAGAAAAATGCACCCACCTATTATACCTACCTTCGAAATTTGTAAAGCTTGTCTCTTGTCATTTAGCCTTCCAAAATGTGTATAAATAGAGGGCCTTGGATGATTGTAAGATATTGTACATTGGTAGGATATTAGCCATTGTAATCAAATTCTCTAAGTTTTCTTCTTCTTTCTTTTCTCTAGTTTTCTTTTTCTTTATTTTCTTCTTCTTCTTTCTTTCTTTTATTTCCTTCTTAGATTCTCTTTAATTTTATGTTTATGTTTACAATGCCTATGCTAGGCTAAACTTCTATTTGGTTAAGGGTGATTTCAAAGCCCTAGACATGTTTTGTGATTGATTTTCAGATTCTATCTATCATTAATTTTCTATCAAAGTTGCTTATGTTCTTCTACAAGAATTGTTCATGATGTTGTCTTGATTTATTTAGGTGTACAACTAGATAGATCTTGATAATTATCTATTGCTAGCTAGGAGTCTTGATCCGTGTAATTGTCTTGATTTCCTATTCATAAGTGGCAATTTGTGATTAATGATTATGGTCAAGTTTTCAATAATTGCAAAGTGGAACATAACCTAAGTTGAACAATCCGAGCTTATGTGTTTGTTGCTTAGATCAACCTATCTTTCTCATCATAAAGCTGCCATTAAATTGAATTTAGAGAGCTTATTCTAGGTTGTTTAATGGTTAGAGATTAAATAGAGAGCTTGTTCTATTTAACGACAAACTAAGGAAAGATTGGGATAACAGAGCTTGTTGTTATCTACGGTTGTTAACTTTGATAGTTGGTTGATATTGATAGATCTGAAATTGATTCTTAATGATGTCTAGTGGTGGAGAATGAAACCTTAACTATATTTTTCATATTTGATTCTTCTTACTTACTTGTTTTCTTACTTTTCTAGTTTGCTTATTTTTAAAAGTATATTTATTTTTATTGGCTGGTTATACCGCCTAATTTGTATATTAACTTTGTTTTATTTTTATTGGCTGGTTATACCGCCTAATTTAGTATATATATTTTTATTGGCTGGTTATACCGCCTTGCATCTTATTCTTATTATTTACTTTAGTTTAAATCTGGCTTCAAAAACCCCTTTTCTTTTATTGTTTTCTTTGAACGTAAGTTATAAACTAATAACTCATAGATTAAAATCCAATCCCTGAGGACTCGACCCTTGCTAATCATTATACTTACAATTGATCTTTTTAGTGCAAGGTTAAATAAGATACACTTTTTTGGGTGCATCAAATTTTTGGCGCCGTTGCCGGGGATTGTTTTTTTAGTTTATTTGTTATTTGGTTTATTCTTATTTTCAGTTCTAATGAGTTTTATTTTCTTGTACATACGGGTTTTTCTTATCAAATTTTGAAAGAAAAAAAAAAACGATGGAATTGAGCAATCTAACACTTGAAGAGTTGGTGGCATACATGAACATGGAGAATCAACAAGCCAAGCTCACCTCCCCAGTTCAACAATTGGCCATGGGAGTATGTCAAGGCCATCAAGTGTTCGAAGACCAACAGTATGATCATTACTCAAACACTTACCACGAGGGATGGTGGGATCATACTAATTATGGCCACTCGAAAAATTACCAAGAAGTAAATCCTTATGCGAATTACACTCATCCATCTAGCTTCAATCAATCATGGTCTCAAGAACCAGATCTTCTTCAACCACCACATATGACTCAAAACTCAGGTACTTCTTTAGAAGATCTTGTCGATTCTCTTGTTACTAATACTTTGCAATTTCAACAGGAAACAAGGGCAAGCATCCAGAGTTTGGAAAAGGAAATGAGCCTATTGGCTAGTAGTATGGTGGAATTAGTAGCAGAAAGATCTCTAGCACTCCCTTCCCAAACGGTGATTAACCCAAAGGAGAATGCTACTATTGTGACCTTGAGAAATGAGGAACAAGATGAGGATGAGACAAAACCAAAGATGGATTCACTTCTTGAGGATAATGAAGCCACCATTCAAATTGAGAGTACTTTGACACCTCAGGTAGCTTTTAAGGTTCTTATTTCTACTAATGTTCCTTCTCCACTTTTTCCTAGCAGATTTGCAAAGTCCAAGAAGGAGGAACATGAACAACAATTTTTGGAAACCTTAAACAGCTTGCTTGTGGATGCCATTAGACAAGTACCAAGATATGCACAATTCCTCAAAGAGCTATACCCCACCAAGAATGATGAAATAATACGTGTGGGGGAGAAGGCATTGGCTGTTTTGCAAAGAAAACTTCCTCCAAAACGCAAAAATCCGAGAAGTTTCATGTCTAAGCCAAAAGATCCTAAAAAGCCAAGAAGGGGAATTGGCTAGGCTGAAAACAATCAATCAAGTGCTAATTGGGGGAGGCAGCCTAATTAGTGAAAGCATTGCCAAACTGCCATCCTCAGATTTGCTCTCTTTTTCTTTATCTTTTTCTTATATATTTTTTTTTTGCTAATTGTGTTTAGTGTTTCTAAGTTCATTTAGGCTGCATAAGTTTATTTTGTTTATTAGTTCTTTTCACTTACACATGATTCTTTCATTTGGGATTAATAGCATTACATTAATGACAATGTAAGAATTATGTGTGGGGGAAGAATTTAGGATTTTATTTAGAGTGTTTTGTTTTTGAGTCTTTTTATGTTGTTTTTCTTTCTGATCCTTGTTTTGAAAATAACTAGATGTAAATATAATTTTTTAACCCCGGTTAAATGGCGGATAACGGTACTCCATGATTATTTAAATCGGTTCCATCAGCTACCCACAAAACTGATATTGTATATAAATTTCTCTTCCAATTTCTCTTTCAATTTTTTTCATTTTTTTTCAGGATGGATGATATTCTCACAAGATTGCAGAAACGATTTCCTCCTTTTCCTCGAAATATTTTACTGAAGCTTTACCAAGTTCGATTTGAAAGATTAAGAATGCTTATGCACAAAGGGATTCCTGGAGACATACGTTGGATAATTGAAGCCAAGGTACGTGAAGATGAATATCTTCCTGTTTTGCATTTACCAGGTACAGGTAGAAGCACTTTTGCAAAGAAGCGACGAGCAAAGCGCATGAGTTCAAATTGCCACAAATGTGCACGATGGACGTGTAACGGTAAATGTCGTTCTATTGGGATTCCGTCCTCTAATCGAGATGATAAAATTGAATTCATTAAGGATGGACTGAGTAAGGAGAATTTGGGTAATATCCAACTTTCTCTTGAGACGCATCCTGGTGGAGACGTACAAAGAGAAATTCTTGATTTATGGCCGCAATTCCAAAGGGAATGGCAACATCTTGGGAATCTGATGTTAAAAGACCCTGTTTGCCAGCTTGTAAGAAAACTGGATGGGAAGCATATCCTCGACTCATAGAAGGCGTTTAAGCCGTTTCTGGACGTAAAACCAGAGGAAGATGTGAGCCACAATCACAACTACAATAAATGACTTCTCAGCTTTTGGTTTGATTTGCAATAACTTTATTTCAGTTTAATTTACGTGTTATTCGATTTGTGTAATTATTCTCATTTTTTTTATTTGTCTTTTACGGTTGATTTTTCTTCTCTTTTTGATTTTCTTCCTAAAATCACGCAAAAATCTTTTGTTAGGTTAACATTTTCTTCTGACAGGTCAAATACACTTTCGGCGACATTATTACTCTTGTCTGATTCACTACTCAGTCCTCTATATATTACACCATGTACTCATTCTCTTTCAGGCACTCGAAAAAAAAAATGGAAAGTACTTCGTCCCAACGCATTAAAAAAATTTGTGTCTTTGGAGGTGCTTATCCAGGGAAAAATAACATATTCGCTGATGAAGCCATAAGAGTTGGAGTAATACTTGCCCAACAAAAGATCCACTTGATTTATGGAGGCGGTAGTACGGGTTTAATGGGAGCAGTCGCTACAGCAGCACACGCCGGAGGAAGTCCAGTTCTAGGAATCGTGCCAAAACTATTCACAAGTTTTTGTGGACCTACCGTGGGTAAGGAAATACAAGTCTGGAGTATCCCTGAACGGATGACAATCATGTACCATTCTGCCGATGCATTCATTGCTTTACCAGGAGGTTTGGGTACATTGGAAGAAATAGCTTGCGTGGCTTCTTGGTCATCTTTGGTCACAAATAAGAAACCCATTGGTTTGCTTAATATTAATGGTTATTTTAGTAATTTGCTTTCATATTTAGATAATGCTGTGGATAATGGATTCATGTTTTCAGAGGCAAGGAGAACCATAATTTCTGCTACAACCATTGAAGATTTACTCAAAAAGCTCCAAGCTTATGAGTATTTATCTGCTACGGTTGTTTCGCAAACGCTCAGAAAAAGAAAAAGAGATATGGACGAGCAAGGAGTGGATTGCACTTTGTCTTTGTGACATTATCTAACATTTTGCTTGTTGTGTCTCAGTTATAATAAGTGGTTAGCAACCTCTGCAGGTAATATCTCCTAAATTCTACCTTTAAAATTTGACATTGGGGACAATGTCATATTTTAGTAGGGGGTAAGGGACATATTTTGCTAATTTAAAAAAAAAAAATTGTTGTGTTTTAAGACATTTAGAAGCATTCATTCTGAACAAGGTCTGAGTAAGGGAGACTTGAGACATACCTTGTCAGTTTGATTTAATCTTCTTCTTCTTCAAAAAAAAAAAAGCATGTTTAGACTTAGTGTGTTTTTAGTGTGTTTTAGTTCCTTTTTAATACAATGATGAGATATGAATTCAATAAGTCTAAAACAGATTTATTAGTGAGAAGATTTTCATGAGAATTGAGCTTGATGTCAACCTTTTTATGAGCCAATGTTAATATGATATGTTGATTGAGAAAGAAGCATGTTTAGACTTAATCTGACTTGTATAATCATCCTTGTGAGTTTTTGAGCCTATAATGATTGATGCATTATACAAATCAATCTAATTTCTTTCTTGAGTGCTCTTATGATTACATGATTCTCTAGAACTTGCTTTAAACCGTTTGAGACTATATTGATACATGTGACAACATGAATATGATAGAGGCTTTAGGATTATAACCAGAGCCAAACAGCCATCCATTATTAATGTTCTAAGAGAACATCCCCACTAGTGAGCCAATTTGAGCCTACATTAAATATGCTGTTTTATTGGTAACCACAACTTACACCTAGCCTAAATATACTTATATCCTTACCCTTGTTCTAAAGATGGATTATATATTTTGAGACATATTGCAAAAAACAAGGGATATTTTTATTTGAAAATTTGGGTTAGAAACAAGAAATAAGTGTGGGGGGAAAAGAAAAGAAAAGTCAAGAGAAAAAGAAATGGAATACTGGCAAATACATTCCTAAGTAAAAAATATGAATCACCTCTTGAATTTGTGGAAAAAGAAAAAGATGTTACAAAGTTGTTTAGAATGATGCAAAGGCTCAACATGAATATTTAGCCTATGTTATTATGTGCTTTATAAGAGTTTTGAGAAGTTTTATTTGTATGATCTTATTATGTCTCTAAACTCTATGAACTCTTTGGAACCTTTGTGATATCTTTATCCTTTTGTTCTTTAACCACATTATAACCCTTTGGCCCCATTACAACCTTGAATAAAGACCTCTTGATTTATGAAGTTGTATGATCTAAATAGTGGAGAATAGGTGGACAAGCAAGCATATGGTAGAAGTGTTTTCATGAGATTGATTGAGTGTAAACACTTTACCACTACTTTAAAGAGTGAAAATCAAGAGAGTATCCCATTTGAGAAGTTGAGATTAAGTTTGAATATGCACTATTTTGATTGAAATATGTTATGTTAATATTGGCTTAACTCAAACTATTTACATTCAAGTAAGATTTTTTGTGAATTTCTTTAAGCTATTGATTAGTTTTTAAGACTTGTCCAATGATTATCTCTAATTTATATTGGAAGGATTAGTTATAATTATTATTTTTAGTTTTTCTTATGTCTTCAATGTTTGTGGGTATCGTTCTAGCAAACCCTCACGAGACTAAACTCGTCCACTAGGGACACCTAGGGGTTTAAAGGCTTGTGTCACATGCTAAGTGCCACCGTGATTTCCTACGAAAATGGATTAGATTAGATTTTCTTATTTTATTTTTATTGAGTCGTTGCTAGGGACTAGCAACAATCTAAGTGTGGGGGTGTGATAACTCGTATAATTATATAGTTTTTAGTTATGTTTTATTATTGTTTTGTGTCAAATACGAGTTATTATTGTTTAGTCTAATTGTGTTTATGATCTTTTATATTTTTATGTAATTTGGTGTTTTTCACAAGTTTCTTTGAGTGATTTCAGATTACTAGGTTAAATCAACAATTAAGGGCAAATCCAGTTCAGTTCCAGTTCCGACACCTTTTGCCATATCAGCTATATCTGGAGTTTCACTGAAGCAATAAGGCTGAAATTTTAACCGTGCAAATTTAAGAGGCATATCTATCTTTTTCATGTTTTACACTTCTTGAAACGGAGTCGTTTTCCCTAGCGAAATCGACCATCAAGTTGGCTGATGTGCAATGACGTCTGTGCTGACCTATTTTGGTATTTTGCCCATATCTTCTGATCCACATCAGCAAATGAGCTGATTCCAACGGCTATGGATCATCGACTGATAGGGGAACATTTTTCTAGAAGACCATGTGATCAGATCAGGCCTCCACAATTGACAAAATCGACCATCAATTTGGCTGATCAAAATTGTCATACAATATGACGAAAATTGTTAGAAAAATGCACCCACCTATTATACCTACCTTTGAAATTTGTAAAGCTTGTCTCTTGTCATTTAGCCTTCCAAAATGTGTATAAATAGAGGGCCTTGGATGATTGTAAGATATTGTACATTGGTAGGATATTAGCCATTGTAATAAAATTCTCTAAGTTTTCTTCTTCTTTCTTTTCTCTAGTTTTCTTTTTCTTTATTTTCTTCTTCTTCTTTCTTTCTTTTATTTCCTTCTTAGATTCTCTTTAATTTTATGTTTATGTTTACAATGCCTATGCTAGGCTAAACTTCTATTTGGTTAAGGGTGATTTCAAAGCCCTAGACATGTTTTGTGATTGATTTTCAGATTCTATCTATCATTAATTTTCTATCAAAGTTGCTTATGTTCTTCTACAAGAATTGTTCATGATGTTGTCTTGATTTATTTAGGTGTACAACTAGATAGATCTTGATAATTATCTATTGCTAGTCTAGGAGTCTTGATCCGTGTAATTCTCTTGATTTCCTATTCATAAGTGGCAATTTGTGATTAATGATTATGGTCAAGTTTTCAATAATTGCAAAGTGGAACATAACCTAAGTTGAACAATCCGAGCTTATGTGTTTGTTGCTTAGATCAACCTATCTTTCTCATCATAAAGCTGCCATTAAATTGAATTTAGAGAGCTTATTCTAGGTTGTTTAATGGTTAGAGATTAAATAGAGAGCTTGTTCTATTTAACGACAAACTAAGGAAAGATTGGGATAACAGAGCTTGTTGTTATCTACGGTTGTTAACTTTGATCGTTGGTTGATATTGATAGATCTGAAATTGATTCTTAATGATGTCTAGTGGTGGAGAATGAAACCTTAACCATATTTTTCATATTTGATCTTCTTACTTACTTGTTTTCTTACTTTTCTAGTTTGCTTATTTTTAAAAGTATATTTATTTTTATTGGCTGGTTATACCGCCTAATTTGTATATTAACTTTGTTTTATTTTTATTGACTGGTTATACCGCCTAATTTAGTATATATATTTTTATTGGCTGGTTATACCGCCTTGCATCTTATTCTTATTATTTACTTTAGTTTAAATCTGGCTTCAAAAACCCCTTTTCTTTTATTGTTTTCTTTGAACGTAAGTTATAAACTAATAACTCATAGATTAAAATCCAATCCCTGAGGACTCGATTCTTGCTAATCATTATACTTACAATTGATCTTTTTAGTGCAAGGTTAAATAAGATACACTCTTTTGGGTGCATCAGTTCTTTTCACTTACACATGATTCTTTCATTTGGGATTAATAGCATTACATTAATGACAATGTAAGAATTATGTGTGGGGGGAAGAATTTAGGATTTTATTTAGAGTGTTTTGTTTTTGAGTCTTTTTATGTTGTTTTTCCTTCTGATCCTTGTTTTGAAAATAACTAGATGTAAATATAATTTTTAATTTTTTTAACCCCGGTTAAATGGCGGATAACGGTACTCCGTGATTATTTAAATCGGTTCCATCAGCTACCCACAAAACTGATATTGTATATAAATTTCTCTTCCAATTTCTCTTTCAATTTTTTTCATTTTTTTTCAGGATGGATGATATTCTCACAAGATTGCAGAAACGATTTCCTCCTTTTCCTCGAAATATTTTACTGAAGCTTTACCAAGTTCGATTTGAAAGATTAAGAATGCTTATGCACAAAGGGATTCCTGAAGACATACGTTGGATAATTGAAGCCAAGGTACGTGAAGATGAATATCTTCCTGTTTTGCATTTACCAGGTACAGGTAGAAGCACTTTTGCAAAGAAGCGACGAGCAAAGCGCATGAGTTCAAATTGCCACAAATGTGCACGATGGACGTGTAACGGTAAATGTCGTTCTATTGGGATTCCGTCCTCTAATCGAGATGATAAAATTGAATTCATTACGGATGGACTGAGTAAGGATTATTTGGGTAATATCCAACTTTCTCTTGAGACGTATCTTAGTGGAGACGTACAAAGAGAAATTCTTGATTTATGGCTGCAATTCCAAAGGGAATGGCAACATCTTGGGAATCTGATGTTAAAAGACCCTGTTTGCCAGCTTGTAAGAAAACTGGATGGGAAGCATATCCTCGACTCATAGAAGGCGTTTAAGCCGTTTCTGGAGGTAAAACCAGAGGAAGATGCACTCGAAAAAAAAAATGGAAAGTACTTCGTCCCAGCGCATTAAAAAAATTTGTGTCTTTGGAGGTACTTATCCAGGGAAAAATAACATATTTGCTGATGAAGCCATAAGAGTTGGAGTAATACTTGCCCAACAAAAGATCCAGTTGATTTATGGAGGCGGTAGTACGGGTTTAATGGGAGCAGTCGCTACAGCAGCACACGCCGGAGGAAGTCCAGTTCTAGGAATCGTGCCAAAACTATTCACAGATTTTTGTGGACCTACCTTGGGTAAGGAAATACAAGTCTGGAGTATCCCTGAACGGATGACAATCATGTACCATTATGCCGATGCATTCATTGCTTTACCAGGAGGTCTGGGTACATTGGAAGAAATAGCTTGCGTGGCTTCTTGGTCATCTTTGGTCACAAAAAAGAAACCCATTGGTTTGCTTAATATTAATGGTTATTTTAGTAATTTGCTTTCATATTTAGATAATGCTGTGGAAAATGGATTCATGTTTTCAGAGGCAAGGAGAACCATAATTTCTGCTACAACCATTGAAGATTTACTCAAAAAGCTCCAAGCTTATGAGTATTTATCTGCTACGGTTGTTTCGCAAACGCTCGGAAAAAGAAAAAGAGATATGGACGAGCAAGGAGTGGATTGCACTTTGTCTTTGTGACATTATCTAACATTTTGTTTGTTGTGTCTCAGTTGTAATAAGTGATTAGCAACCTCTGCAGGTAATATCTCCTAAATTCTACCTTTAAAATTTGACATTGGGGACAATGTCATATTTTAGTAGGGGGTAAGGGACATATTTTGCTAATTTTAAAAAAAAAAAAAATTTGTTGTGTTTTAAGCAATTTAGAAGTATTCATTCTGAACAAGGTCTGAGTAAGGGAGACTTGAGACATACCTTGTCAGTTTGATTTTAATCTTTTTATGTTTACTTGTTAATTTTTGTTTAGTATTTTAGGATTATTTAGGTTGCATGAGTTTGTTTTGTTTTGAGTCTTAGTTGTTCCTATTCTTATGTTATTAGTTCTTTTCTCTTACACATAATTCTTTCATTTGGGTTAATAGACTTACATTGAGGACAATGTAAGAATTAAGTGTGGGGGGAATGATTTAGGATTTCTTTTATTTTTGTCTACTATTTTTTTTTATGAGTCTTTATTATTATTTTTAGTGTGTTTTAGTTCCTTTTCAATACTATGATGAGATATGAATTGCATAAGTCTAAAACAGATTTATTAGTGAGAAGATTTTCATGAGAATTGAGCTTGATATCAACCTTTTTATGAGCCAATGTTAATATGATATGTTGACTGAGAAAGAAGCATGTTTAGACTTAATCTGACTTGTATAATAATCCTTGTGAGTTTTTGAGCCTATAATGATTGATGCATTATATAAATCAATCTAATTTCTTTCTTGAGTGCTCTTATGATTACATGATTCTCTAGAACTTGCTTTAGACCTTGTTGAGACTATATTGATGCATGTTACAACATGAATATGATAGAGGCATTAGGATTTTTAGCCAGGGCCAAACAGCCATCCATTATTAATGTTCTTAGAGAACATCCCCACTAGTGAGCCAATTTGAGCCTACATTAAATATGTTGTTTTATTGGTAACCACAACTTACACCTAGCCTAAATATACTTATATCCTTACCCTTGTTCTAAAGATGGATTATATATTTTGAGACATATTGCAAAAACAAAAAGGGATATTTTTAGTTAAAAATTTGGGTTAGAAACAAAAGATAAGTGTGGGGGAAGAAAAGAAAAGAAGAAGACAAGAGAAAAAGAAAGGGATCATTGTCAAATACATTCCCATATTCAAAAAAAAAAAAAAAATATCTTCTCTTGAACTTCTAGTTAAAGTAAAGAAAAAGATGTTACAAAGTTGGTTAACATGATGCAAAGGCTCAACATGAATATTTAGCCTATGTTATTATGTGCTTTATAAGAGTTTTGAGAAGTTTTATTTGTATGATCCTATTATGTCTCTAAACTCTATGAACTCTTTGGAACCTTTGTGATATCTTTATCCTTTTGTTCTTTAACCACATTATAACCCTTTAGCCCCATTACAACCTTGAATAAAGACCTCTTGATTTATGAAGTTGTATGATCTAAATAGTGGAAAATAGGTGGACAAGCAAGCATATGGTAGAAGTGTTTTCATGAGATTGATTGAGTGTAAACACTTTACCACTACTTTAAAGAGTGAAAATCAAGAGAGTATCCCATGTGAGAAGTTGAGATTAAGTTTGAATATGCACTATTTTGATTGGAATATGTTATGTTAATATTGGCTTAACTCAAACTATTTACATTCAAGCAAGATTTTTTGTGAATTTCTTTAAGCTATTGATTAGTTTTTAAGACTTGTCCAATGATTATCTCTAATTTATATTGGAAGGATTAGTTATAATTATTATTTTTAGTTTTTCTTATGTCTTCAATGTTTGTGGGTATTGTCCTAGTAAACCCTCACGAGACTAAACTCGTCCACTAGGGACACCTAGGGGTTTAAAGGCTTGTGTCACATGCTAAGTGCCACCGTGATTTCCTACGAAAGTGGATTAGATTAGATTTTCTTATTTTATTTTTATTTGTTTTTGCTCGAGGACTAGCAACAATTTAAGTGTGGGGGTGTGATAACTCGTATAATTATATAGTTTTTAGTTATGTTTTATTATTGGTTTGCGTCAAATACGAGTTATTATTGCTTAGTCTAATTGTGTTTATGATCTTTTATATTTTTATGTAATTTGGTGTTTTTTTCACGAGTTTCTTTGAGTGATTTCAGATCACTAGGTTAAATCAACAATTAAGGGCAAATCCAGTTCAGTTCCAGTTCCGACACCTTTTGCTATATCAGCTATATCTGGAGTTTCACTGAAGCAATAAGACTGAAATTTTAACCGTGCAAAGCTAAGAGGCATATCTAACTTTTTCATGTTTTACACTTCTTGAAACGGAGTCGTTTTCCCTAGTGAAATCGACCATCAAGTTGGCTGATGTGCAATGACGTCTGTGCTGACCTATTTTGGTATTTTGCCCATATCTTCTGATCCACATCAGCAAATGAGCTGATTCCAACGGCTATGGATCATCGACTGATAGGGGAACATTTTTCTAGAAGACCATGTGATCAGATCAAGTTCCAATATTGACAAAATCGACCATCAAGTTGGCTGATCAAAATTGTCATACAATATGACGAAAATTGTTAGAAAAATGCACCCACCTATTATACCTACCTTTGAAATTTGTAAAGCTTGTCTCTTGTCATTTAGTCCTCCAAAATGTGTATAAATAGAGGGCCTTGGATGATTGTATGAGGCATTGTACATTGGTAGGATATTAGCCATTGTAATAAAATTCTCTAAGTTTTCTTCTTCTTTCTTTTCTCTAGTTTTCTTTTTCTTTATTTTCTTCTTCTTCTTTCTTTCTTTTATTTCCTTCTTAGATTCTTTTTAATTTTATGTTTATGTTTACAATGCCTATGCTAGGCTAAACTTCTATTTGGTTAAGGGTGATTCCAAAGCCCTAGACATGTTTTGTGATTGATTTTCAGATTCTATCTATCATTAATTTTCTATCAAAGTTGCTTATGTTCTACTACAAGAATTGTTCATGATGTTGTCTTGATTTATTTAGGTGTACAACTAGATAGATCTTGATAATTATCTATTGCTAGTATAGGAGTCTTGATCCGTGTAATTGTCTTGATTTCCTATTCATAAGTGGCAATTTGTGATTAATGATTATGGTCAAGTTTTCAATAATTGCAAAGTGGAACATAACCTAAGTTGAACAATCCGAGCTTATGTGTTTGTTGCTTAGATCAACCTATCTTTCTCATCATAAAGCTGCCATTAAATTGAATTTAGAGAGCTTATTCTAGGTTGTTTAATGGTTAGAGATTAAATAGAGAGCTTGTTCTATTTAACGACAAACTAAGGAAAGATTGGGATAACAGAGCTTGTTGTTATCTACGGTTGTTAACTTTGATAGTTGGTTGATATTGATAGATCTGAAATTGATTCTTAATGATGTCTAGTGGTGGAGAATGAAACTGATGCACCCAAAAGAGTGTATCTTATTTAACCTTGCACTAAAAAGATAAATTGTAAGTATAGTAGTTAGCAAGGGTCGAGTCCTCAGGGATTGGGTTTTAGTTTATAAGTTAATAGTTTAAAACTTAAATTCAAGAACAATAAAAGAAAAGGGGTTTTTGAAGCCAGATTTAAACTAAAGTAAATAATAATAATAAGATGCAAGGCGGTATAACCAGCCAATAAAAATATATATACTAAATTAGGCGGTATAACCAGCCAATAAAAATATATATACTAAATTAGGCGGTATAACCAGCCAATAAAAATAAAACAAAGTTAATATACAAATTAGGCGGTATAACCAGCCAATAAAAATAAATATAAAAAATAAGCAAACTAAAAGTAAGAAAACAAATAAGTAAGAAGAATCAAATATGAAAAATATGGTTAAGGTTTCATTCTCCACCACTAGACATCATTAAGAATCAATTTCAGATCTATCAATATCAACCAACTATCAAAGTTAACAACCGTAGATAACAACAAGCTCTGTTACCCCAATCTTTCCTTAGTTTGTCGTTAAATAGAATAAGCTCTCTATTTAATCTCTAACCATTAAACAACCTAGAATAAGCTCTCTAAATTCAATTTAATGGCAGCTTTATGATGAGAAAGATAGGTTGATCTAAGCAACAAACACATAAGCTCGGATTGTTCAACTTAGGTTATGTTCCACTTTGCAATTATTGAAAACTTGACCATAATCATTAATCACAAATTGCCACTTATGAATAGGAAATCAAGACAATTACACGGATCAAGACTCCTAAACTAGCAATAGATAATTATCAAGATCTATCTAGTTGTACACCTAAATAAATCTAGACAACATCATGAACAATTCTTGTAGAAGAACATAAGCAACTTTGATAGAAAATTAATGATAGATAGAATCTGAAAATCAATCACAAAACATGTCTAGGGCTTTGAAATCACCCTTAACCAAATAGAAGTTTAGCCTAGCATAGGCATTATAAACATAAACATAAAATTAAAGAAAATCTAAGAAGAAAATAAAAGAAAGAAAGAAGAAGAGGAAGAATATTAATTATCCAACCTCTTGCTCTCTCTAAAGAAAAAGAAAACTAGAGAAAAGAAAGAAGAAGAAAACTTAGAGAATTTTATTAAAATGGCTAATATCCTACCTATGTACAATATGATCCCTTACAATCATCCAAGGCCCTCTATTTATACACATTTTGGAGGGCTAAATGACAAGAGACAAGCTTTACAAATTTCAAAGGTAGGTATAATAGGTGGGTGCATTTTCTAACAATTTTCGTCATACATGATGATTTTGATCAGCCAACTTGATGGTCGATTTTGTCAATTTTGGAGGCCTTATCTGATCACATGGTCTTCTAGAAAAATGTTACCCTATCAGTTACTGATCCATAGCCGTTGGAATCAGCTCATTTGATGATGTGGATAAGTAGATATGGGCAAAATACGAAAACAGGTCAGCACAGACGTCATTGCACATCAGCCAACTTGATGGTCGATTTCGCTAGGGAAAACGACTCCGTTTCAAGAAGTGTAAAACATGAAAAAGATAGATATGCCTCTTAGCTTTGCACGGCTACAAATTTCAGCCTTATTGCTTCAGTGAAACTCGAGATATAGCTGATATGGCAAAAGGTGTCGGAACTGGAACTGAACTGGATTTGCCCTTAATTCTAGTAATCTGAAATGACTCAAAGAAACTTGTGAAAAACACCAAATTACATAAATATATAAAAGATCATAAACACAATTAGACTAAACAATAATAACTCGTATTTGACACAAAACAATAATAAAACATAACTAAAAACTATATAATTATACGAGTTATCACACCCCCACACTTAGATTGTTGCTAGTCCCTAGCAACGACTCAATAAAAATAAAATAAGAAAATCTAATCTAATCCATTTTCGTAGGAAATCACAGTGGCACTTAGCATGTGACACAAGCCTTTAAACCCCTAGGTGTCCCTAGTGGACGAGTTTAGTCTCGTGAGGGTTTACTAGAACGATACCCGCAAACATTGAAAACTAAAATATAAATAAACTACATATACTAAAAATATTTACTCCTAATCCTTTCAATACAAATTAGAGACAATCTTTGAACAAGTCTTATAAACTAATCAATAGCTTAAAGAATTTCACAAAAAATCATGCTTGAATGTAAATTGTTTGAGTTAAGCCAATATTAACATAACATATTTCAATCAAAATAGTGCATATTCAAACTTAATCTCAACTACTCACATGGGATACCCTCATGATTTTCACTCTTTAAAGTAGTGGTGAAGTGTTTACACTCAATCAATCTCATGAAAACAGTTCTACCATATTCTTGCTTGTCCACCTATTCTCCACTATTTAGATCATACACCTTCATGAATCAAGAGGTCTTTAATCAAGGTTGTAATGGGGCCAAGGGGTTTGTAATGTGGTTGAAGAACAAAAGGATAAAGATATCACAAAGGTTCCAAAGAGTTCATAAAGTTTAGAGACATAAATAAGATTTTGCAGATAAAACTTTCTCAATATTCTTTAGAAGTACATAATCACATAGGCTGAATATTTCATGTTGAGCCTTTACTTCATTCTAACCAACTTTCGAACATCTTTTTCTTTTCTTTAACTAGAAGTTCAAGAGATTATTCAAAATTTTTTTTTTTTTCATGGGAATGTATTTGGCAATATTCCCTCTATTTTTCTCTTGACTTTTGCCTTTCTCCTCCCCCACACTTATCTTTTGTTCTAACCCAAATTTTCAAAAAATATCCCTTGTTTTTGCAATATGTCTCAAACATTCTAGTCCATCTTTAGAACAAGGGTAAAGATATAAATGTGTTTAGGCTAGGTGTAAGATGTGGTTACCAAATAAATAGCTTATTCAATGTAGGCTCAAATTGGTTCACTAGAGGGATGTTCTCTTGGAACATCAATAAGGGATGGCTGTTTGGCCCTAGTTAAAAAGTCCTAATGCCTCTATCATATTCATGTTGTTACATGCATCAATATAGTCTCAAATGGTTTAAAGCAAGTTCTAGAGAATCATGTAATCATAAGAGCACTCAAGAAAGAAATTAGATTGATTTGTATAATGCATCAATCATTATAGGCTCAAAAACTCACAAGAATGATTATACAAGTCAGATTAAGTCTAAACATGCTTCTTTCTCAATCAACATATCATATTAACATTGGCTCATAAAAAGGGTGACATCAAGCTCAATTCTCATGAAAATCTTCTCACTAATAAATATGTTTTAGACTTATGCAATTCATATCTCATCATTGTATTAAAAAGGAACTAAAACACACTAAAAATAAATAATAATAATAAAGACTCATAAAAAAAAAATAGTAGACAAAAATAAAAGAAATCCTAAAACATTCCCCCCACACTTAATTCTTACATTGTCCTCAATGTAAGTCTATTAACTCAAATGAAAGAATCATGTGTAAGAGAAAAGAACTAATAACATAAGAATAGGAACAACTAAGACTCAAAACAAAACAAAACCATGCAACCTAAATAATCCTAAAATACTAAACAAAAATTAACAAGTAACATAAAAAGATTAAAATCAAACTGACAAGGTATGTCTCAAGTCTCCCTTACTCAGACCTTGTTCAGAATGAATACTTCTAAATTGCTTAAAACACAACAAACTTTTTTTTTTTTTAAATTAGCAAAATATGTCCCTTACCCCCTACTAAAATATGACATTGTCCCTAATGTCAAATTTTAAAGGTAGAATTTAGGAGATATTACCTGCAGAGGTTGCTAACCACTTATTATAACTGAGACACAACAAACAAACTTAGATAATGTCACAAAGACAAAGTGCAATCCACTCCTTGCTCGTCCATATCTCTTTTTCTTTTTTCGAGCGTTTGCGAAACAACCGTAGCAGATAAACACTCATAAGCTTGGAGCTTTTTGAGTAAATCTTCAATGGTTGTAGCAGAAATTATGGTTCTCCTTGCCTCTGAAAACATGAATCCATTATCCACAGCATTATCTAAATATGAAAGCAAATTACGAAAATAACCATTAATATTAAGCAAACCAATGGGTTTCTTATTTGTGACCAAAGATGACCAAGAAGCCACGCAAGCTATTTCTTCCAATGTACCCAGACCTCCTGGTAAAGCAATGAATGCATCGGCAGAATGGTACATGATTGTTATCCGTTCAGGGATACTCCAGACTTGTATTTCCTTACCCAAGGTAGGTCCACAAAAATCTGTGAATAATTTTGGCACGATTCCTAGAACTGGACTTCCTCCGGCGTGTGCTGCTGTAGCGACTGCTCCCATTAAACCCGTACTACCGCCTCCATAAATCAACTGGATCTTTTGTTGGGCAAGTATTACTCCAACTCTTATGGCTTCATCAGCGAATATGTTATTTTTCCCTGGATAAGCACCTCCAAAGACACAAATTTTTTTAATGCGCTGGGATGAAGTACTTTCCATTTTTTTTCTTTTTCGAGTGCCTGAAAGAGAATGAGTACATGGTGTAATATATAGAGGACTGAGTAGTGAATCAAACAAGAGTAATAATGTCGCTGAAAGTGTATCTGACCTGTCAGAAGAAAATGTTAACCTAACAAAAGATTTTTGCGTGATTTCAGGAAGAAAATCAAAAAGAGAAGAAAAATCAACCGTAAAAGACAAATAAAAAAAAAAGAGAATAATTACACAAATCGAACAACACGTAAATTAAACCGAAATAAAGTTATTGCAAATCAAACCAAAAGCTGAGAAGTCATTTATTGTAGTTGTGATTGTGGCTCACATCTTCCTCTGGTTTTACGTCCAGAAACGGCTTAAACGCCTTCTATGAGTCGAGGATATGCTTCCCATCCAGTTTTCTTACAAGCTGGCAAACAGGGTCTTTTAACATCAGATTCCCAAGATGTTGCCATTCCCTTTGGAATTGCGGCCATAAATCAAGAATTTCTCTTTGTACGTCTCCACTAGGATGCGTCTCAAGAGAAAGTTGGATATTACCCAAATTCTCCTTACTCAGTCCATCCTTAATGAATTCAATTTTATCATCTCGATTAGAGGACGGAATCCCAATAGAACGACATTTACCGTTACACGTCCATCGTGCACATTTGTGGCAATTTGAACTCATGCGCTTTGCTCGTCGCTTCTTTGCAAAAGTGCTTCTACCTGTACCTGGTAAATGCAAAACAGGAAGATATTCATCTTCACGTACCTTGGCTTCAATTATCCAACGTATGTCTTCATGAATCCCTTTATGCATAAGCATTCTTAATCTTTCAAATCGAACTTGGTAAAGCTTCAGTAAAATATTTCGAGGAAAAGGAGGAAATCGTTTCTGCAATCTTGTGAGAATATCATCCATCCTGAAAAAAAATGAAAAAAATTGAAAGAGAAATTGGAAGAGAAATTTATATACAATATCAGTTTTGTGGGTAGCTGATGGAACCGATTTAAATAATCACGGAGTACCGTTATCCGCCATTTAACCGGGGTTAAAAAATTAAAAATTATATTTACATCTAGTTATTTTCAAAACAAGGATCAGAAAGAAAAACAACATAAAAAGACTCAAAAACAAAACACTCTAAATAAAATCCTAAATTCTTCCCCCCACACATAATTCTTACATTGTCATTAATGTAATGCTATTATCCCCCAATGCAAGAATTATATGTAAGAGAAAAGAACTATTAAACAAAAGAAACTTATGCAGCCTAAATGAATTTAAAAGCAGTAAACACAATTAACAAAGAAACATAAAAAATAAAAATAATAAAAGAAAAAGGAAAAGAAAGAGAAAGAGAAAGAGAAAGCAAATCTGAATATGGAAGGTTGGCAATTTCATCTTTAATTGGGCTGTCTTCCCAATTAACACTTGAGTTAGTGTTTTGAATCTAACCAACACTCCAATGTACCCAGACCTCCTGGTAAAGCAATGAATGCATCGGCAGAATGGTACATGATTGTTATCCGTTCAGGGATACTCCAGACTTGTATTTCCTTACCCAAGGTAGGTCCACAAAAATCTGTGAATAATTTTGGCACGATTCCTAGAACTGGACTTCCTCCGGCGTGTGCTGCTGTAGCGACTGCTCCCATTAAACCCGTACTACCGCCTCCATAAATCAACTGGATCTTTTGTTGGGCAAGTATTACTCCAACTCTTATGGCTTCATCTGCGAATATGTTATTTTTCCCTGGATAAGCACCTCCAAAGTCACAAATTTTTTTAATGCGCTGGGATGAAGTACTTTCCATTTTTTTTCTTTTTCGAGTGCCTGAAAGAGAATGAGTACATGGTGTAATATATAGAGGACTGAGTAGTGAATCAAACAAGAGTAATAATGTCGCCGAAAGTGTATCTGACCTGTCAGAAGAAAATGTTAACCTAACAAAAGATTTTTGCGTGATTTCAGGAAGAAAATCAAAAAGAGAAGAAAAATCAACCGTAAAAGACAAATAAAAAAAAAAGAGAATAATTACACAAATCGAACAACACGTAAATTAAACCGAAATAAAGTTATTGCAAATCAAACCAAAAGCTGAGAAGTCATTTATTGTAGTTGTGATTGTGGCTCACATCTTCCTCTGGTTTTACGTCCAGAAACGGCTTAAACGCCTTCTATGAGTCGAGGATATGCTTCCCATCCAGTTTTCTTACAAGCTGGCAAACAGGGTCTTTTAACATCAGATTCCCAAGATGTTGCCATTCCCTTTGGAATTGCGGCCATAAATCAAGAATTTCTCTTTGTACGTCTCCACTAGGATGCGTCTCAAGAGAAAGTTGGATATTACCCAAATTCTCCTTACTCAGTCCATCCTTAATGAATTCAATTTTATCATCTCGATTAGAGGACGGAATCCCAATAGAACGACATTTACCGTTACACGTCCATCGTGCACATTTGTGGCAATTTGAACTCATGCGCTTTGCTCGTCGCTTCTTTGCAAAAGTGCTTCTACCTGTACCTGGTAAATGCAAAACAGGAAGATATTCATCTTCACGTACCTTGGCTTCAATTATCCAACGTATGTCTTCATGAATCCCTTTATGCATAAGCATTCTTAATCTTTCAAATCGAACTTGGTAAAGCTTCAGTAAAATATTTCGAGGAAAAGGAGGAAATCGTTTCTGCAATCTTGTGAGAATATCATCCATCCTGAAAAAAAATGAAAAAAATTGAAAGAGAAATTGGAAGAGAAATTTATATACAATATCAGTTTTGTGGGTAGCTGATGGAACCGATTTAAATAATCACGGAGTACCGTTATCCGCCATTTAACCGGGGTTAAAAAATTAAAAATTATATTTACATCTAGTTATTTTCAAAACAAGGATCAGAAAGAAAAACAACATAAAAAGACTCAAAAACAAAACACTCTAAATAAAATCCTAAATTCTTCCCCCCCACACATAATTCTTACATTGTCATTAATGTAATGCTATTATCCCCCAATGCAAGAATTATATGTAAGAGAAAAGAACTATTAAACAAAAGAAACTTATGCAGCCTAAATGAATTTAAAAGCAGTAAACACAATTAACAAAGAAACATAAAAAATAAAAATAATAAAAGAAAAAGGAAAAGAAAGAGAAAGAGAAAGAGAAAGCAAATCTGAATATGGAAGGTTGGCAATTTCATCTTTAATTGGGCTGTCTTCCCAATTAACACTTGAGTTAGTGTTTTGAATCTAACCAACACTCCAATGTACCCAGACCTCCTGGTAAAGCAATGAATGCATCGGCAGAATGGTGTACATGATTGTTATCCGTTCAGGGATACTCCAGACTTGTATTTCCTTACCCAAGGTAGGTCCACAAAAATCTGTGAATAATTTTGGCACGATTCCTAGAACTGGACTTCCTCCGGCGTGTGCTGCTGTAGCGACTGCTCCCATTAAACCCGTACTACCGCCTCCATAAATCAACTGGATCTTTTGTTGGGCAAGTATTACTCCAACTCTTATGGCTTCATCAGCGAATATGTTATTTTTCCCTGGATAAGCACCTCCAAAGACACAAATTTTTTTAATGCGCTGGGATGAAGTACTTTCCATTTTTTTTCTTTTTCGAGTGCCTGAAAGAGAATGAGTACATGGTGTAATATATAGAGGACTGAGTAGTGAATCAAACAAGAGTAATAATGTCGCCGAAAGTGTATCTGACCTGTCAGAAGAAAATGTTAACCTAACAAAAGATTTTTGCGTGATTTCAGGAAGAAAATCAAAAAGAGAAGAAAAATCAACCGTAAAAGACAAATAAAAAAAAAAGAGAATAATTACACAAATCGAACAACACGTAAATTAAACCGAAATAAAGTTATTGCAAATCAAACCAAAAGCTGAGAAGTCATTTATTGTAGTTGTGATTGTGGCTCACATCTTCCTCTGGTTTTACGTCCAGAAACGGCTTAAACGCCTTCTATGAGTCGAGGATATGCTTCCCATCCAGTTTTCTTACAAGCTGGCAAACAGGGTCTTTTAACATCAGATTCCCAAGATGTTGCCATTCCCTTTGGAATTGCGGCCATAAATCAAGAATTTCTCTTTGTACGTCTCCACTAGGATGCGTCTCAAGAGAAAGTTGGATATTACCCAAATTCTCCTTACTCAGTCCATCCTTAATGAATTCAATTTTATCATCTCGATTAGAGGACGGAATCCCAATAGAACGACATTTACCGTTACACGTCCATCGTGCACATTTGTGGCAATTTGAACTCATGCGCTTTGCTCGTCGCTTCTTTGCAAAAGTGCTTCTACCTGTACCTGGTAAATGCAAAACAGGAAGATATTCATCTTCACGTACCTTGGCTTCAATTATCCAACGTATGTCTTCATGAATCCCTTTATGCATAAGCATTCTTAATCTTTCAAATCGAACTTGGTAAAGCTTCAGTAAAATATTTCGAGGAAAAGGAGGAAATCGTTTCTGCAATCTTGTGAGAATATCATCCATCCTGAAAAAAAATGAAAAAAATTGAAAGAGAAATTGGAAGAGAAATTTATATACAATATCAGTTTTGTGGGTAGCTGATGGAACCGATTTAAATAATCACGGAGTACCGTTATCCGCCATTTAACCGGGGTTAAAAAATTAAAAATTATATTTACATCTAGTTATTTTCAAAACAAGGATCAGAAAGAAAAACAACATAAAAAGACTCAAAAACAAAACACTCTAAATAAAATCCTAAATTCTTCCCCCCACACATAATTCTTACATTGTCATTAATGTAATGCTATTATCCCCCAATGCAAGAATTATATGTAAGAGAAAAGAACTATTAAACAAAAGAAACTTATGCAGCCTAAATGAATTTAAAAGCAGTAAACACAATTAACAAAGAAACATAAAAAATAAAAATAATAAAAGAAAAAGGAAAAGAAAGAGAAAGAGAAAGAGAAAGCAAATCTGAATATGGAAGGTTGGCAATTTCATCTTTAATTGGGCTGTCTTCCCAATTAACACTTGAGTTAGTGTTTTGAATCTAACCAACACCCCTTCTTGGCTTTTTAGGCTTGTCAGGCTCATACATGAAATTTCCCAAATTTATGCGTTTGAGAGGTAGCTTTCTTTGCACAACAGTGGATGTATTCTCCATTACAAGTATTATTCCATCATCCTTGGTGGTGCATATCTCATCGAGGAATGATGCATCTTTTGGTACTTGTTGAATGACATCCACAAACAAACTGTTTAAGGTTTCCAGCGTGTCTTGTTCATGTTCATCCTCCTTGAACTTTGCGAATCTACTAGGAAAAGGTGGAGAAGAAACATTAGTAAAAATTGGAATCTCAAACGTTACCTCAGGTGCTGAAATACTCTTATTTGGATCATTGGCTTCATTATCCTCAAGAATAGAATTCATCTCTAATTTTGTCTCATCCTCATCTTGTTCCTCATTCCTCAAGGTCACAATAGTAGCATTATCCTTTGGGTTAATCATCGTTTGGGCAGGGAGTTCTTCAGATCTTTGTGCTACCCATCCCACCATACTACTAGTCAATTGGATCATTTGCTTTTCCAAACTCTGGATGCTTGCCCTTGTTTCCTGTTGAAATTGCAATGTATCAGTAACAAGAGAATAGACAAGATCTTCTAAAGAAGTACCTGAGTTTTGAGTCATATGTGGTGGTTGAAAAAGATCTGGTTCTTGGGACCATGATTGATTGAAGCTAGATGGATGAGTGTAATTGGCATAAGGATCTACTTCTTGGTAATTTTCCGAATAGCCATAAGTAGTATGATCCCACCATCCCTCATGGTAAGTGTTTGAGTAATGATCATACTGTTGGTCTTGGAACACTTGATGGCCTTGACATCCTCCCATGGCCAATTGTTGAACTGGGAAGGTGAGATTGGCTTGTTGATTCTCCATGTTCATGTATGCCACCAACTCTTCAAGTGTTAGATTGCTCAATTCCATTGTTTTTTTTTTTTTTAAATTTGAAAAGAAAAACTTGTATGTACAAGAAAATAAAACTAATTAGAACTGAAAATAAGAATAAACCAAGTAACAAATAAACTAAAGAAAGCAATCCCCGGCAACGGCGCCAAAAACTTGATGCACCCAAAAGAGTGTATCTTATTTAACCTTGCACTAAAAAGATAAATTGTAAGTATAGTAGTTAGCAAGGGTCGAGTCCTCAGGGATTGGGTTTTAGTTTATAAGTTAATAGTTTAAAACTTAAATTCAAGAACAATAAAAGAAAAGGGGTTTTTGAAGCCAGATTTAAACTAAAGTAAATAATAATAATAAGATGCAAGGCGGTATAACCAGCCAATAAAAATATATATACTAAATTAGGCGGTATAACCAGCCAATAAAAATATATATACTAAATTAGGCGGTATAACCAGCCAATAAAAATAAAACAAAGTTAATATACAAATTAGGCGGTATAACCAGCCAATAAAAATAAATATAAAAAATAAGCAAACTAAAAGTAAGAAAACAAATAAGTAAGAAGAATCAAATATGAAAAATATGGTTAAGGTTTCATTCTCCACCACTAGACATCATTAAGAATCAATTTCAGATCTATCAATATCAACCAACTATCAAAGTTAACAACCGTAGATAACAACAAGCTCTGTTACCCCAATCTTTCCTTAGTTTGTCGTTAAATAGAACAAGCTCTCTATTTAATCTCTAACCGTTAAACAACCTAGAATAAGCTCTCTAAATTCAATTTAATGGCAGCTTTATGATGAGAAAGATAGGTTGATCTAAGCAACAAACACATAAGCTCGGATTGTTCAACTTAGGTTATGTTCCACTTTGCAATTATTGAAAACTTGACCATAATCATTAATCACAAATTGCCACTTATGAATAGGAAATCAAGACAATTACACGGATCAAGACTCCTAAACTAGCAATAGATAATTATCAAGATCTATCTAGTTGTACACCTAAATAAATCTAGACAACATCATGAACAATTCTTGTAGAAGAGCATAAGCAACTTTGATAGAAAATTAATGATAGATAGAATCTGAAAATCAATCACAAAACATGTCTAGGGCTTTGAAATCACCCTTAACCAAATAGAAGTTTAGCCTAGCATAGGCATTATAAACATAAACATAAAATTAAAGAAAATCTAAGAAGAAAATAAAAGAAAGAAAGAAGAAGAGGAAGAATATTAATTATCCAACCTCTTGCTCTCTCTAAAGAAAAAGAAAACTAGAGAAAAGAAAGAAGAAGAAAACTTAGAGAATTTTATTAAAATGGCTAATATCCTACCTATGTACAATATGATCCCTTACAATCATCCAAGGCCCTCTATTTATACACATTTTGGAGGGCTAAATGACAAGAGACAAGCTTTACAAATTTCAAAGGTAGGTATAATAGGTGGGTGCATTTTCTAACAATTTTCGTCATACATGATGATTTTGATCAGCCAACTTGATGGTCGATTTTGTCAATTTTGGAGGCCTTATCTGATCACATGGTCTTCTAGAAAAATGTTACCCTATCAGTTACTGATCCATAGCCGTTGGAATCAGCTCATTTGATGATGTGGATAAGTAGATATGGGCAAAATACGAAAACAGGTCAGCACAGACGTCATTGCACATCAGCCAACTTGATGGTCGATTTCGCTAGGGAAAACGACTCCGTTTCAAGAAGTGTAAAACATGAAAAAGATAGATATGCCTCTTAGCTTTGCACGGCTACAAATTGCAGCCTTATTGCTTCAGTGAAACTCGAGATATAGCTGATATGGCAAAAGGTGTCGGAACTGGAACTGAACTGGATTTGCCCTTAATTCTAGTAATCTGAAATGACTCAAAGAAACTTGTGAAAAACACCAAATTACATAAATATATAAAAGATCATAAACACAATTAGACTAAACAATAATAACTCGTATTTGACACAAAACAATAATAAAACATAACTAAAAACTATATAATTATACGAGTTATCACACCCCCACACTTAGATTGTTGCTAGTCCCTAGCAACGACTCAATAAAAATAAAATAAGAAAATCTAATCTAATCCATTTTCGTAGGAAATCACGGTGGCACTTAGCATGTGACACAAGCCTTTAAACCCCTAGGTGTCCCTAGTGGACGAGTTTAGTCTCGTGAGGGTTTACTAGAACGATACCCGCAAACATTGAAAACTAAAATATAAATAAACTACATATACTAAAAATATTTACTCCTAATCCTTTCAATACAAATTAGAGACAATCTTTGAACAAGTCTTATAAACTAATCAATAGCTTAAAGAATTTCACAAAAAATCATGCTTGAATGTAAATTGTTTGAGTTAAGCCAATATTAACATAACATATTTCAATCAAAATAGTGCATATTCAAACTTAATCTCAACTACTCACATGGGATACCCTCATGATTTTCACTCTTTAAAGTAGTGGTGAAGTGTTTACACTCAATCAATCTCATGAAAACAGTTCTACCATATTCTTGCTTGTCCACCTATTCTCCACTATTTAGATCATACACCTTCATGAATCAAGAGGTCTTTAATCAAGGTTGTAATGGGGCCAAGGGGTTTGTAATGTGGTTGAAGAACAAAAGGATAAAGATATCACAAAGGTTCCAAAGAGTTCATAAAGTTTAGAGACATAAATAAGATTTTGCAGATAAAACTTTCTCAATATTCTTTAGAAGTACATAATCACATAGGCTGAATATTTCATGTTGAGCCTTTACTTCATTCTAACCAACTTTCGAACATCTTTTTCTTTTCTTTAACTAGAAGTTCAAGAGATTATTCAATTTTTTTTTTTTTTTTCATGGGAATGTATTTGGCAATATTCCCTCTATTTTTCTCTTGACTTTTGCCTTTCTCCTCCCCCACACTTATCTTTTGTTCTAACCCAAATTTTCAAAAAATATCCCTTGTTTTTGCAATATGTCTCAAACATTCTAGTCCATCTTTAGAACAAGGGTAAAGATATAAATGTGTTTAGGCTAGGTGTAAGATGTGGTTACCAAATAAATAGCTTATTCAATGTAGGCTCAAATTGGTTCACTAGAGGGATGTTCTCTTGGAACATCAATAAGGGATGGCTGTTTGGCCCTAGTTAAAAAGTCCTAATGCCTCTATCATATTCATGTTGTTACATGCATCAATATAGTCTCAAATGGTTTAAAGCAAGTTCTAGAGAATCATGTAATCATAAGAGCACTCAAGAAAGAAATTAGATTGATTTGTATAATGCATCAATCATTATAGGCTCAAAAACTCACAAGAATGATTATACAAGTCAGATTAAGTCTAAACATGCTTCTTTCTCAATCAACATATCATATTAACATTGGCTCATAAAAAGGGTGACATCAAGCTCAATTCTCATGAAAATCTTCTCACTAATAAATATGTTTTAGACTTATGCAATTCATATCTCATCATTGTATTAAAAAGGAACTAAAACACACTAAAAATAAATAATAATAATAAAGACTCATAAAAAAAAAATAGTAGACAAAAATAAAAGAAATCCTAAAACATTCCCCCCACACTTAATTCTTACATTGTCCTCAATGTAAGTCTATTAACTCAAATGAAAGAATCATGTGTAAGAGAAAAGAACTAATAACATAAGAATAGGAACAACTAAGACTCAAAACAAAACAAAACCATGCAACCTAAATAATCCTAAAATACTAAACAAAAATTAACAAGTAACATAAAAAGATTAAAATCAAACTGACAAGGTATGTCTCAAGTCTCCCTTACTCAGACCTTGTTCAGAATGAATACTTCTAAATTGCTTAAAACACAACAAACTTTTTTTTTTTTTAAATTAGCAAAATATGTCCCTTACCCCCTACTAAAATATGACATTGTCCCTAATGTCAAATTTTAAAGGTAGAATTTAGGAGATATTACCTGCAGAGGTTGCTAACCACTTATTATAACTGAGACACAACAAACAAACTTAGATAATGTCACAAAGACAAAGTGCAATCCACTCCTTGCTCGTCCATATCTCTTTTTCTTTTTTCGAGCGTTTGCGAAACAACCGTAGCAGATAAACACTCATAAGCTTGGAGCTTTTTGAGTAAATCTTCAATGGTTGTAGCAGAAATTATGGTTCTCCTTGCCTCTGAAAACATGAATCCATTATCCACAGCATTATCTAAATATGAAAGCAAATTACGAAAATAACCATTAATATTAAGCAAACCAATGGGTTTCTTATTTGTGACCAAAGATGACCAAGAAGCCACGCAAGCTATTTCTTCCAATGTACCCAGACCTCCTGGTAAAGCAATGAATGCATCGGCAGAATGGTACATGATTGTTATCCGTTCAGGGATACTCCAGACTTGTATTTCCTTACCCAAGGTAGGTCCACAAAAATCTGTGAATAATTTTGGCACGATTCCTAGAACTGGACTTCCTCCGGCGTGTGCTGCTGTAGCGACTGCTCCCATTAAACCCGTACTACCGCCTCCATAAATCAACTGGATCTTTTGTTGGGCAAGTATTACTCCAACTCTTATGGCTTCATCAGCGAATATGTTATTTTTCCCTGGATAAGCACCTCCAAAGACACAAATTTTTTTAATGCGCTGGGATGAAGTACTTTCCATTTTTTTTCTTTTTCGAGTGCCTGAAAGAGAATGAGTACATGGTGTAATATATAGAGGACTGAGTAGTGAATCAAACAAGAGTAATAATGTCGCCGAAAGTGTATCTGACCTGTCAGAAGAAAATGTTAACCTAACAAAAGATTTTTGCGTGATTTCAGGAAGAAAATCAAAAAGAGAAGAAAAATCAACCGTAAAAGACAAATAAAAAAAAAAGAGAATAATTACACAAATCGAACAACACGTAAATTAAACCGAAATAAAGTTATTGCAAATCAAACCAAAAGCTGAGAAGTCATTTATTGTAGTTGTGATTGTGGCTCACATCTTCCTCTGGTTTTACGTCCAGAAACGGCTTAAACGCCTTCTATGAGTCGAGGATATGCTTCCCATCCAGTTTTCTTACAAGCTGGCAAACAGGGTCTTTTAACATCAGATTCCCAAGATGTTGCCATTCCCTTTGGAATTGCGGCCATAAATCAAGAATTTCTCTTTGTACGTCTCCACTAGGATGCGTCTCAAGAGAAAGTTGGATATTACCCAAATTCTCCTTACTCAGTCCATCCTTAATGAATTCAATTTTATCATCTCGATTAGAGGACGGAATCCCAATAGAACGACATTTACCGTTACACGTCCATCGTGCACATTTGTGGCAATTTGAACTCATGCGCTTTGCTCGTCGCTTCTTTGCAAAAGTGCTTCTACCTGTACCTGGTAAATGCAAAACAGGAAGATATTCATCTTCACGTACCTTGGCTTCAATTATCCAACGTATGTCTTCATGAATCCCTTTATGCATAAGCATTCTTAATCTTTCAAATCGAACTTGGTAAAGCTTCAGTAAAATATTTCGAGGAAAAGGAGGAAATCGTTTCTGCAATCTTGTGAGAATATCATCCATCCTGAAAAAAAATGAAAAAAATTGAAAGAGAAATTGGAAGAGAAATTTATATACAATATCAGTTTTGTGGGTAGCTGATGGAACCGATTTAAATAATCACGGAGTACCGTTATCCGCCATTTAACCGGGGTTAAAAAATTAAAAATTATATTTACATCTAGTTATTTTCAAAACAAGGATCAGAAAGAAAAACAACATAAAAAGACTCAAAAACAAAACACTCTAAATAAAATCCTAAATTCTTCCCCCCACACATAATTCTTACATTGTCATTAATGTAATGCTATTATCCCCCAATGCAAGAATTATATGTAAGAGAAAAGAACTATTAAACAAAAGAAACTTATGCAGCCTAAATGAATTTAAAAGCAGTAAACACAATTAACAAAGAAACATAAAAAATAAAAATAATAAAAGAAAAAGGAAAAGAAAGAGAAAGAGAAAGCAAATCTGAATATGGAAGGTTGGCAATTTCATCTTTAATTGGGCTGTCTTCCCAATTAACACTTGAGTTAGTGTTTTGAATCTAACCAACACCCCTTCTTGGCTTTTTAAGCTTGTCAGGCTCATACATGAAATTTCCCAAATTTATGCGTTTGAGAGGTAGCTTTCTTTGCACAACAGTGGATGTATTCTCCATTACAAGTATTATTCCATCATCCTTGGTGGTGCATATCTCATCGAGGAATGATGCATCTTTTGGTACTTGTTGAATGACATCCACAAACAAACTGTTTAAGGTTTCCAGCGTGTCTTGTTCATGTTCATCCTCCTTGAACTTTGCGAATCTACTAGGAAAAGGTGGAGAAGAAACATTAGTAAAAATTGGAATCTCAAACGTTACCTCAGGTGCTGAAATACTCTTATTTGGATCATTGGCTTCATTATCCTCAAGAATAGAATTCATCTCTAATTTTGTCTCATCCTCATCTTGTTCCTCATTCCTCAAGGTCACAATAGTAGCATTATCCTTTGGGTTAATCATCGTTTGGGCAGGGAGTTCTTCAGATCTTTGTGCTACCCATCCCACCATACTACTAGTCAATTGGATCATTTGCTTTTCCAAACTCTGGATGCTTGCCCTTGTTTCCTATTGAAATTGCAATGTATCAGTAACAAGAGAATAGACAAGATCTTCTAAAGAAGTACCTGAGTTTTGAGTCATATGTGGTGGTTGAAAAAGATCTGGTTCTTGGGACCATGATTGATTGAAGCTAGATGGATGAGTGTAATTGGCATAAGGATCTACTTCTTGGTAATTTTCCGAATAGCCATAAGTAGTATGATCCCACCATCCCTCATGGTAAGTGTTTGAGTAATGATCATACTGTTGGTCTTGGAACACTTGATGGCCTTGACATCCTCCCATGGCCAATTGTTGAACTGGGAAGGTGAGATTGGCTTGTTGATTCTCCATGTTCATGTATGCCACCAACTCTTCAAGTGTTAGATTGCTCAATTCCATTGTTTTTTTTTTTTTTTTTTTAAATTTGAAAAGAAAAACTTGTATGTACAAGAAAATAAAACTAATTAGAACTGAAAATAAGAATAAACCAAGTAACAAATAAACTAAAGAAAGCAATCCCCGGCAACGGCGCCAAAAACTTGATGCACCCAAAAGAGTGTATCTTATTTAACCTTGCACTAAAAAGATAAATTGTAAGTATAGTAGTTAGCAAGGGTCGAGTCCTCAGGGATTGGGTTTTAGTTTATAAGTTAATAGTTTAAAACTTAAATTCAAGAACAATAAAAGAAAAGGGGTTTTTGAAGCCAGATTTAAACTAAAGTAAATAATAAGAATAAGAAAAGGGGTTTTAGTTTATAACTTACGTCATTGCACATCAGCCAACTTGATGGTCGATTTCGCTAGGGAAAACGACTCCGTTTCAAGAAGTGTAAAAAATGAAAAAGATAGATATGCCTCTTAGCTTTGCACGGCTACAAATTGCAGCCTTATTGCTTCAGTGAAACTCGAGATATAGCTGATATGGCAAAAGGTGTCGGAACTGGAACTGAACTGGATTTGCCCTTAATTCTAGTAATCTGAAATGACTCAAAGAAACTTGTGAAAAACACCAAATTACATAAATATATAAAAGATCATAAACACAATTAGACTAAACAATAATAACTCGTATTTGACACAAAACAATAATAAAACATAACTAAAAACTATATAATTATACGAGTTATCAGAAACCTTAACCATATTTTTCATATTTGATTCTTCTTACTTCTTGTTTTCTTACTTTTTTAGTTTGCTTATTTTTAAAAGTATATTTATTTTTATTGGCTGGTTATACCGCCTAATTTGTATATTAACTTTGTTTTATTTTTATTGGCTGGTTATACCGCCTAATTTAGTATATATATGATGCACCCAAAAGAGTGTATCTTATTTAACCTTGCACTAAAAAGATCAATTGTAAGTATAATGATTAGCAAGGGTCGAGTCCTCAGGGATTGGGTTTTAATCTATGAGTTATTAGTTTATAACTTACGTTCAAAGAAAACAATAAAAGAAAAGGGGTTTTTGAAGCCAGATTTAAACTAAAGTAAAAAATAAGAATAAGATGCAAGGCGGTATAACCAGCTAATAAAAATATATGCGTTTGAGAGGAAGCTTTCTTTGCACAACAGTGGATGCATTCTCCATTACAAGTATTATTCCATCATCCTTTGTGGTGCATATGTCATCGAGGAATGGAGCATATTTTGATACTTGTTGAATGACCTCCACAAACAAGTTGTTTAAGGTTTCCGGCATGTGTTGTTCATGTTCTTCCTCCTTGAACTTTGCAAATCTACTAGGAAAAGGTGGAGAAGAAACATTAGTAAAATGTGAAACCTTAAACGTTACCTCAGGTGCCGAAATACTCTTATTTGGATCTTTGGCTTCATTATCCTCAAGAATAGAATCCATCTCTAATTTTGTTGCATCCTCATCTTGTTCCTCATTCTTCAAGGTCACAATAGTAGCATTCTCCTTTCGGTTAACCATCGTTTGGGCTGGGAGTTCTTCAGATCTTTGTGCTACCCATCCCACCATACTACTAGCCAATTGGCTCATTTGCTTTTCCAAACTCTAGATGCTTGCCCTTGTTTCCTGTTGAAATTGCAAAGAATCAGTAACAAGCAAATAGACAAGATCTTCTAAAGAAGTACCTGAGTTTTGAGTCATATGTGGTGGTTGAAAAAGATCTGGTTCTTGAGACCATGATTGATTGAAGCTAGATGGATGAGTGTAATTGGCATAAGGATCTACTTCTAGGTAATTTTTCGAGTAGCCATAATTAGTATGATCCCACCATCCCTCATGGTAAGTGTTTGAGTAATGATCATACTGTTGGTCTTGGAACACTTGATGGCCTTGACATCCTCCCATGGCCAATTGTTGAACTGGGGAGGTGAGATTGGCTTGTTGATTCTCCATTGTCATGTATGCCACCAACTCTTCAAGTGTTAGATTGCTCAATTCCATTGTTTTTTTTTTTTAAATTTGAAAAGAAAAACTTGTATGTAAAAGAAAATAAAACTAATTAGAACTGAAAATAAGGATAAACCAAGTAACAAATAAACTAAAGAAAGCAATCCCCGGCAACGGCGCCAAAAATTTGATGCACCCAAAAAAGTGTATCTTATTTAACCTTGCACTAAAAAGATCAATTGTAAGTATAATGATTAGCAAGGGTCGAGTCCTCAGGGATTGGGTTTTAATCTATGAGTTATTAGTTTATAACTTACGTTCAAAGAAAACAATAAAAGAAAAGGGGTTTTTGAAGCCAGATTTAAACTAAAGTAAATAATAAGAATAAGATGCAAGGCGGTATAACCAGCCAATAAAAATATACATACTAAATTAGGCGGTATAACCAGCCAATAAAAATATATATACTAAATTAGGCGGTATAACCAGCCAATAAAAATAAAACAAAGTTAATATACAAATTAGGCGGTATAACCAGCCAATAAAAATAAATATACTTTTAAAAATAAGCAAACTAGAAAAGTAAGAAAACAAGTAAGTAAGAAGAATCAAATATGAAAAATATGGTTAAAGTTTCATTCTCCACCACTAGACATCATTAAGAATCAATTTCAGATCTATCAATATCAACCAACTATCAAAGTTAACAACCGTAGATAACAACAAGCTCTGTTATCCCAATCTTTCCTTAGTTTGTCGTTAAATAGAACAAGCTCTCTATTTAATCTCTAACCATTAAACAACCTAGAATAATCTCTCTAAATTCAATTTAATGGCAGCTTTATGATGAGAAAGATAGGTTGATCTAAGCAACAAACACATAAGCTCGGATTGTTCAACTTAGGTTATGTTCCACTTTGCAATTATTGAAAACTTGACCATAATCATTAATCACAAATTGCCACTTATGAATAGGAAATCAAGACAATTACACGGATCAAGACTCCTAAACTAGCAATAGATAATTATCAAGATCTATCTAGTTGTACACCTAAATAAATCAAGACAACATCAGGAACAATTCTTGTAGAAGAACATAAGCAACTTTGATAGAAAATTAATGATAGATAGAATCTGAAAATCAATCACAAAACATGTCTAGGGCTTTGAAATCACCCTTAACCAAATAGAAGTTTAGCCTAGCATAGGCATTGTAAACATAAACATAAAATTAAAGAGAATCTAAGAAGGAAATAAAAGAAAGAAAGAAGAAGAAGAAAATAAAGAAAAAGAAAACTAGAGAAAAGAAAGAAGAAGAAAACTTAGAGAATTTTATTACAATGGCTAATATCCTACCAATGTACAATGCCTCATACAATCATCCAAGGCCCTCTATTTATACACATTTTGGAGGACTAAATGACAAGAGACAAGCTTTACAAATTTCAAAGGTAGGTATAATAGGTGGGTGCATTTTTCTAACAATTTTCGTCATATTGTATGACAATTCTGATCAGCCAGCTTGATGGTCGATTTTGTCAATATTGGAGGCTTGATCTGATCAAATGGTCTTCTAGAAAAATGTTCCCCTATCAGTCAGTGATCCATAACCGTTGGGAAAAATGCTCATTTGCTGATGTGGAAAAGAAGATATGGGCAAAATACGAAAACATGTCAGCACAGACGTCATTGCACATCAGCCAACTTGATGGTCGATTTCGCTAGGGAAAACGACTCCGTTTCAAGAAGTGTAAAACATGAAAAAGATAGATATGCCTCTTAACTTTGCACGGTTAAATTTTCAGCCTTATTTCTTCAGTGAAACTCGAGATATAGCTGATATGGAAAAAGGTGTCGGAACTGGAACTGAACTGGATTTGCCCTTAATTCTTGATTTAACCTAGTAATCTGAAATCACTCAAAAAAACTCGTGAAAAACACCAAATTACATAAAAACATAAAAAATCATAAACACAATTAGACTAAGCACTAATAACTCGTATTTGACACAAAACAATAATAAAACATAACTAAAAACTATATAATTATACGAGTTATCAATATATATTTTTATTGGCTGGTTATACCGCCTTGCATCTTATTTTTATTATTTACTTTAGTTTAAATCTGGCTTCAAAAACCCCTTTTCTTTTATTGTTTTCTTTGAACGTAAGTTATAAACTAATAACTCATAGATTAAAACCCAATCCCTGAGGACTCGACCCTTGCTAATCATTACACTTACAATTGATCTTTTTAGTGCAAGGTTAAATAAGATACACTCTTTTGGGTGCATCACCTACCAATGTACAATATGATCCTCTACAATCATCCAAGGCCCTCTATTTATACACATTTTGGAGGGCTAAATGACAAGAGACAAGCTTTAAAATTTCAAAGGTAGGTATAATAGGTGGGTGCATTTTTCTAACAATTTTCGTCATATTGTATGACAATTTTGATCAGCCAACTTGATGGTCGATTTTGTCAATATTGGAGGCCTGATCTGATCACATGGTCTTCTATAAAAATGTTCCCCTATCAATTACTGATCCATATCCGTTGGAATCAGCTCATTTGCTGATGTGGATAAGAAGATATGGGCAAAATACGAAAACAGGTCAGCACAGACGTCATTGCACATCAGCCAACTTGATGGTCGATTTCGCTAGGGAAAACGACTCCGTTTCAAGAAGTGTAAAACATGAAAAAGATAGATATGCCTCTTAACTTTGCACGGTTAGAATTTCAGCCTTATTGCTTTAGTGAAACTCGAGATATAGCTGATATGGCAAAAGGTGTCGGAACTGGAACTGAACTGGATTTGCCCTTAATTCTAGTAATCTGAAATCACTCAAAGAAACTTGTGAAAAACACCAAATTACATAAAAATATAAAAGATCATAAACACAATTAGACTAAACAATAATAACTCGTATTTGACACAAAACAATAATAAAACATAACTAAAAACTATATAATTATACGAGTTATCAAGTATAGTGATTAGCAAGGGTCGAGTCCTCAGGGATTGGGTTTTAGTTTATAAGTTAATAGTTTATCACTTAAAAACAAGTAAACAAAAGTAAAGGGGATTTTGAAATCAGATTTAAAAATTAGCAAACAAGAAAAGTAATAAAACAAGTAATTAAGAAGAATCAAATATGAAAAATATAGTTAAGGTTTCATTCTCCACCACTAGACATCATTAAGAATCAATTTCATAACTATCAACATTAATTAGCTATCAAAGTTAACAACCGTAGATAACAACAGCTCTGTTACCCCAGTCTTTCCTTAGTTCGTCGTTAAATAGAACAAGCTCTCTATTTAATCTCTAACCATCAAACAACCTAGAATAAGCTCTCTAAATTCAATTTAATGGCAGCTTTATGATGAGAAAGATAGGTTGATCTAAGCAACAAACACATAAGCTCGGATTGTTCAACTTAGGTTATGTTCCACTTTGCAATTATCGAAAACTTGACCATAATCATTAATCACAAATTGCCACTTGTGAATAGGAAATCAAGACAATTACACGGATCAAGACTCCTAAACTAGCATTAGACAATTATCAAGATTTATCTAGTTGGCCACCTAAACAAATCAAAACATCATCATGAACAATTTTAATGGAAGAACATAAGCAACTTTGATAGAAAACAATGATAGATAGATTCTGAAAATCAATTACAAAACATGTCTAAGGCTTTGAAATCACCCTTAACCAAATAAAAGTTTAGCATAACATAGGCATAGATAATATATACATAAAACTAAAAAGAAAAATAAAAGAATGGAGAAGAAGAAGAAGAATAATAATGATCCTTGAGTCTCCTCAAAAGATGTCTAGTTTGTGGCTCAAAAGATGGTATTTATAGAGCTTTAAAACCCTGAGAATAAGTCATTGCCGCACAAGTAAGCCTGGAGGCAGAAAAATCACGTTTTTACCTTTTTTTAAGATTTGCGGTTAGGGTTTTTCTAGCCGCAGGATTCTTTAGGTAGATCTTCTAGCGACATTTTGAATAACCATTTCTTATCCGATTTGGGCCCATAATATATCGTTGGAAAGATAATCAAGTCAACTTCAAAAGTAAAGAAGGAAGTTTCTTCAAATAAAGAGCCTATCATCATGTTTTCCTTATAACAAGCTCTGGAGGTCAAATCTGCCTGATTGCTTTTCAACCAGAAATTGATATTTTTGACTCCCAAGTCTTCTTCCATCTTGTGATTACGATTTTGTAAGCTCTTTACCATCATTATTGACATCTTTTGACTTCATTCTCCTTATTGTACCTAAAATTCAAAAATATATTATAAGTAAACAAGGTAAAGATCGAAAACATAACAAAAACTAAAGGTAGAAAGGCATAACATGTATATTTTATGAGCTTATCAAATACCCCCACACTTATATTTTTGCTAGTGCTCGAGCAAAACAAAATAAAAATAAAATAAGAAAATCTAATCTAATCCACTTTCGTAGGAAATCACGGTGGCACTTAGCATGTGACACAAGCCTTTAAACCCCTAGGTGTCCCTAGTGGATGAGTTTAGTCTCGTGAGGGTTTACTAGGACGATACCCACAAACATTGAAAAACTAAAATATAAATAAACTACATATACTAAAAATATTTACTCCTAACCTTTTCAATATAAATTAGAGACAATCTTTGAACAAGTCTATAAACTAATCAATAGCTCAAAGAATTTCACAAAAAATCATGCTTGAATGTAAATTGTTTGAGTTAAGCAAATATTAACATAACATATTTCAATCAAAATAGTGCATATTCAAACTTAATCTCAACTTCTCACATGGGATACTCTCATGATTTTCACTCTTTAAAGTAGTGGTAAAGTGTTTACACTCAATCAATCTCATGAAAACAGTTCTACCATATGCTTGCTTGTCCACCTATTCTCCACTATTTAGATCATGCAACTTCATAAATCAAGAGGTCTTTAATCAAGGTTGTAATGAGGCCAAAGGGTAATAATGTGGTTAAAGAATAAAAAGGAAAAGATATCACAAACGTTCCAAAAACTTCATAGAATTTAGAGACAAAATAAGATTTTGCAAATAAAACTTTATCAATATTCTTTAGAAGTACATAATCACATAGGCTGAATATTTCATGTTGAGCCTTTACTTCATTCTAACCAACCTTGTAACATTCTTTTTCTTTTCTTTAACCAAAAGTTCAAGAGATGATTCAATTTTTTTTCATGGGAATGTATTTTTACAATGTTCCCTTTTCTTTTTCTCTTGACTTTTGCCTCTCTCCTCCCCCACACTTATCTTTTGTTCTAACCCAAATTTTCAAAAAGTATCCCTTGTTTTTGCAATATGTCTCAAGCATTCTAGTCATCTTTAAAACAAGGGAAAAGATATAAATGTATTTATGCCAGGTGTAGGATATGGTTACCAATAAAATAGCATATTTAATGTAGGCTAAAATTGGCTCACTAGTGGGGATGTTCTCTTAGAACATTAATAATGGATGGCTGTTTGGCTCTGGTTATAATCCTAATGCCTTTGTCATATTCATGTTATCACATGTATCAATATAGTCTCAAACGGTTTAAAGCAAGTTCTAGAGAATCATGTAATCATAAGAGCACTCAAGAAATAAATTAGATTGATATGTATAATGCATCAATCATTGATAACTCGTATAATTATATAGTTTTTAGTTATGTTTTATTATTGTTTTGTGTCAAATACGAGTTATTATTGTTTAGTCTAATTGTGTTTATGATCTTTTATATTTTTATGTAATTTGGTGTTTTTCACAAGTTTCTTTGAGTGATTTCAGATTACTAGAATTAAGGGCAAATCCAGTTCAGTTCCAGTTCCGACACCTTTTGCTATATCAGCTATATCTCGAGTTTCACTGAAGCAATAAGGCTGAAATTATAACCGTGCAAAGTTAAGAGGCATATCTATCTTTTTCATGTTTTACATTTCTTGAAACGGAGTCGTTTTCCCTAGCGAAAACGACCATCAAGTTGGCTGATGTGCAATGACGTCTGTGCTGACCTGTATTCGTATTTTGCCCATATCTTCTTATCCACATCAGCAAATGAGCTGATTCCGACGGCTATGGATCGGTCACTGATAGGGGAACATTTTTCTAGAAGACCATGTCATCAGATCAGGCCTCCAAAATTGACAAACTCGACCATCAAGTTGGCTGATCAAAATTGTCATACAATATGACGAAAATTGTTAGAAAAATGCACCCACCTATTATACCTACCTTTGAAATTTGTAAAGCTTGTCTCTTGTCATTTAGCCCTCCAAAATGTGTATAAATAGAGGGCCTTGGATGATTGTAAGATATTGTACATAGGTAGAATATTAGCCATTTTAATAAAATTCTCTAAGTTTTCTTCTTCTTTCTTTTCTCTAGTTTTCTTTCTTTTCTCTAGTTTTCTTTTTCTTTAGAGAGAGCAAGAGGTTGGATAATTAATATTCTTCCTCTTCTTCTTTCTTTCTTTTATTTTCTTCTTAGATTTTCTTTAATTTTATGTTTATGTTTATAATGCCTATGCTAGGCTAAACTTCTATTTGGTTAAGGGTGATTTCAAAGCCCTAGACATGTTTGGTTGATATTGATAGATCTGAAATTGATTCTTAATGATGTCTAGTGGTGGAGAATGAAACCTTAACCATATTTTTCATATTTGATTCTTCTTACTTATTTGTTTTCTTACTTTTAGTTTGCTTATTTTTTATATTTATTTTTATTGGCTGGTTATACCGCCTGATTTGTATATTAACATTGTTTTATTTTTATTGGCTGGTTATACCGCCTAATTTAGTATATATATTTTTATTGGCTGGTTATACCGCCTTGCATCTTATTCTTATTATTTACTTTAGTTTAAATCTGGCTTCAAAAACCCCTTTTCTTTTATTGTTCTTGAATTTTAGTTTTAAACTATTAACTTATAAACTAAAACCCAATCCCTGAGGACTCGACCCTTGCTAACTACTATACTTACAATTTATCTTTTTAGTGCAAGGTTAAATAAGATACACTCTTTTGGGTGCATCAAGTTTTTGGCGCCGTTGCCGGGGATTGTTTTCTTTAGTTTATTTGTTACTTGGTTTATTCTTATTTTCAGTTCTAATGAGTTTTGTTTTCTTGTACATACTGGCTTTTCTTATCAAATTTTGAAAAAAAAAAAAAAAAAAAAAAAACGATGGAATTGAGCAATCTAACACTTGAAGAGTTGGTGGCATACATGAACATGGAGAATCAACAAGCCAATCTCACCTTCCCAGTTCAACAATTTGCCATGGGAGGATGTCAAGGCCATCAAGTGTTCCAAGACCAACTGCATGATCATTACTCAAACACTTACCATGAGGGATGGTGGGATCATACTAATTATGGCTACTCAAAAAATTTCCAAGAAGTAGATCCTTATGCCAGTTACACTCATCCATCTATCTTCAATCAATCATGGTCTCAAGAATCAGATCTTTTTCAGCCATCACATATGACTCAAAACTCAGGTACTTCTTTAAAAGATCTTGTCTATTCTCTTGTTACTAATACTTTGCAATTTCAACAGGAAACAAGGGCAAGCATCCAGAGTTTGGAAAAGCAAATGAGCCAATTGGCTAGTAGTATGGTGGGATGGGTAGCACAAAGATCTGAAGAACTCCCTGCCCAAACGATGATTAACCCAAAGGAGAATGCTACTATTGTGACCTTCAGGAATGAGGAACAAGATGAGGATGAGACAAAATTAGAGATGGATTCTATTCTTGAGGATAATAAAGCCACAGATCCAAATAAGAGTATTTCGACACCGGAGGTAACGTTTAAGATTCCAATTTTTGCTAATGTTTCTTCTCCACCTTTTCCTAGTAGATTCGCAAAGTTCAAGGAGGAGGAACATGAACAAGACATCCTAGAAACCTTAAACAGTTTATTTGTGGATGCCATTCAACAAGTACCAAAAGATGCACCATTCCTCGATGAGATATGCACCACCAAGGATGATGGAATAATACTTGTAATGGAGAATGCATCCACTGTTGTGCAAAGAAAGCTTCCTCTCAAACGCATAAATTTGGGAAATTTCATGTATGAGCCTGACAAGCCTAAAAAGCCAAGAAGGGGTGTTGGTTAGATTCAAAACACTAACTCAAGTGTTAATTGGGAAGGCAGCCCAATTAAAGATAAAATTGCCAACCTTCCATATTCAGATTTGCTTTCTCTTTCTTTTCCTTTTTCTTTTATTATTTTTATTGTTTTTATTTTATTTCTTATGTTTCTTTGTTAATTGTGTTTACTGCTTTTAAGTTCATTTAGGCTCATAAGTTTCTTTTGTTTAATAGTTCTTTTCTCTTACATATAATTCTTGCATTGGGGGATAATAGCATTACATTAATGACAATGTAAGAATTATGTGTGGGGGGGAGAATTTAGGATTTTATTTAGAGTGTTTTGTTTTTGAGTCTTTTTATGTTGTTTTTCTTTCTGATCCTTGTTTTGAAAAACACTAGATGTAAATATAATTTTTTTTTTAACCCCGGTTAAATGGCGGATAACGGTACTCCGTGATTATTTAAATCGGTTCTATCAGCTACCCACAAAACTGATATTGTATATAAATTTCTCTTTCAATTTCTCTTTCATTTTTTTTTTCAGGATGGATGATATTCTCACAAGATTGCAGAAACGATTTCCTCCTTTTCCTCGAAATATTTTACTGAAGCTTTACCAAGTTCGATTTGAAAGATTAAGAATGCTTATGCACAAAGGGATTCCTGGAGACATACGTTGGATAATTGAAGCCAAGGTACGTGAAGATGAATATCTTCCTATTTTGCATTTACCAGGTACAGGTAGAAGCACTTTTGCAAAGAAGCGACGAGCAAAGCGCATGAGTTCAAATTGCCACAAATGTGCACGATGGACGTGTAACGGTAAATGTCGTTCTATTGGGATTTCGTCCTCTAATCGAGATGATAAAATTGAATTCATTAAGGATGGACTGAGTAAGGAGAATTTGGGTAATATCCAACTTTCTCTTGAGACGCATCCTAGTGGAGACGTACAAAGAGAAATTCTTGATTTATGGCCGCAATTCCAAAGGGAATGGCAACATCTTGGGAATCTGATGTTAAAAGACCCTGTTTGCCAGCTTGTAAGAAAACTGGATGGGAAGCATATCCTCGACTCATAGAAGGCGTTTAAGCCGTTCTCGACGTAAAACCAGAGGATGATGCCAAATACACTTTCGGCGACACTATTACTCTTGACTTTTACGGTCAGATACACTTTCGGCGACATTATTACTCTTGTCTGATTCACTACTCAGTCCTCTATATATTACACCATGTGCTTATCCAGGGAAAAATAACATATTTGCTGATGAAGCCATAAGAGTTGGAGTAATACTTGCCCAACAAAAGATCCAGTTGATTTATGGAGGCGGTTAGTACGGGTTTAATGGGAGCAGTCGCTACAGCAGCACACACCGGAGGAAGTCCAGTTCTAGGAATCGTGCCAAAACTATTCACAGGTTTTTGTGGACCTACCGTGGGTAAGGAAATACAAGTCTGGAGTATCCCTGAACGGATGACAATCATGTACCATTCTGCCGATGCATTCATTGCTCTACCAGGAGGTCTGGGTACATTGGAAGAAATAGCTTGCGTGGCTTCTTGGTCATCTTTGGTCACAAATAAGAAACCCATTGGTTTGCTTAATATTAATGGTTATTTTAGTAATTTGCTTTCATATTTAGATAATGCTGTGGATAATGGATTCATGTTTTCAGAGGCAAGGAGAACCATAATTTCTGCTACAACCATTGAAGATTTACTCAAAAAGCTCCAAGCTTATGAGTGTTTATCTGCTACGGTTGTTTCGCAAACGCTCGGAAAAAGAAAAGAGATATGGACGAGCAAGGAGTGGATTGCACTTTGTCTTTGTGACATTATCTAACATTTTGTTTGTTGTGTCTCAGTTATAATAAGTGGTTAGCAACCTCTACAGGTAATATATCCTAAATTTTACCTTCAAAAAAAAATAAAATAAAGAAATTTGTGTTTTAAGCCATTTAAAAGTATTCATTCTGAACAAGGTCTGAGTAAGGGAGACTTGAGACATACCTTGTCAGTTTGATTTTAATCTTTTTATGTTTACTTGTTAATTTTTGTTTAGTATTTTAGGATTATTTAGGTTGCTTGGTTTTGTTTTGTTTGAGTCTTAGTTGTTCCTATTCTTATGTTATTAGTTCTTTTCTCTTACACATGATTCTTTCATTTGGGTTAATAGACTTACATTGAGGACAATGTAAGAATTAAGTGTGGGGGGAATGATTTAGGATTTCTTTTATTTTTGTCTACTATTTTTTTTATGAGTCTTTATTATTATTATTATTATTTTTAGTGTGTTTTAGTTCCTTTTTAATACAATGATGAGATATGAATTGCATAAGTCTAAAACAGATTTATTAGTGAGAAGATTTTCATGAGAATTGAGCTTGATGTCAACCTTTTTATGAGCCAATGTTAATATGATATGTTGATTGAGAAAGAAGCATGCTTAGACTTAATCTGATTTGTATAATCATCCTTGTGAGTTTTTGAGCCTATAATGATTGATGCATTATATAAATCAATCTAATTTCTTTCTTGAGTGCTCTTATGATTACATGATTCTCTAGAACTTGCTTTAGACCTTGTTGAGACTATATTGATGCATGTGACAACATGAATATGATAGAGGCATTAGGATTTTTAGCCAGGGCCAAACAGCCATCCATTATTAATGTTCTAAGAGAACATCCCCACTAGTGAGCCAATTTGAGCCTACATTAAATATGCTGTTTTATTGGTAACCACAACTTACACCTAGCCTAAATATACTTATATCCTTACCTTTGTTCCAAAGATGAATTAGCATGTTTTGAGACAAGTTGCAAAGACAAGGAAGATTTATTGAAAATTTGGGTTAGAAACAAGAAATAAGTGTGGGGGAAAAGAAAGAAAAAAGTCAAGAGAAAAACAAAGGGATCATTGTCAAATACATTCCCATATTAAAAAAAATCTTCTCTTGAACTTCTAGTTAAAGTAAAGAAAAAGATGTTACAAAGTTGGTTAGAATGATGCAAAGGCTCAACATGAATATTTAACCTATGTTATTATGTGCTTTATAAGAGTTTTGAGAAGTTTTATTTGTATGATCTTATTATGTCTCTAAACTCTATGAACTCTTTGGAACCTTTGTGATATCTTTATCCTTTTGTTCTTTAACCACATTATAACCCTTTGGCCCCATTACAACCTTGAATAAAGACCTCTTGATTTATGAAGTTGTATGATCTAAATAGTGGATAATAGGTGGACAAGCAAGCATATGGTAGAAGTGTTTTCATGAGATTGATTGAGTGTAAACACTTTACCACTACTTTAAAAAGTGAAAATCAAGAGAGTATCCCATGTGAGAAGTTGAGATTAAGTTTGAATATGCACTATTTTGATTGAAATATGTTATGTTAATATTGGCTTAACTCAAACAATTTACATTCAAGCAAGATTTTTTGTGAATTTCTTTAAGCTATTGATTAGTTTTTAAGACTTGTCCAATGATTATCTCTAATTTATATTGGAAGGATTAGTTATAATTATTATTTTTAGTTTTTCTTATGTCTTCAATGTTTGTGGGTATCGTCCTAGTAAACCCTCACGAGACTAAACTCGTCCACTAGGGACACCTAGGGGTTTAAAGGCTTGTGTCACATGCTAAGTGCCACCGTGATTTCCTACGAAAGTGGATTAGATTAGATTTTCTTATTTTATTTTTATTGAGTCGTTGCTAGGGACTAGCAACAATCTAAGTGTGGGGGTGTGATAACTCGTATAATTATATAGTTTTTAGTTATGTTTTATTATTGTTTTGTGTCAAATACGAGTTATTATTGTTTAGTCTAATTGTGTTTATGATCTTTTATATTTTTATGTAATTTGGTGTTTTTCACAAGTTTCTTTGAGTGATTTCAGATTACTAGAATTAAGGGCAAATCCAGTTCAGTTCCAGTTCCGACACCTTTTGCTATATCAGCTATATCTCGAGTTTCACTGAAGCAATAAGGCTGAAATTATAACCGTGCAAAGTTAAGAGGCATATCTATCTTTTTCATGTTTTACATTTCTTGAAACGGAGTCGTTTTCCCTAGCGAAATCGACCATCAAGTTGGCTGATGTGCAATGACGTCTGTGCTGACCTGTTTTCGTATTTTGCCCATATCTTCTTATCCACATCAGCAAATGAGCTGATTCCGACGGCTATGGATCGGTCACTGATAGGGGAACATTTTTCTAGAAGACCATGTCATCAGATCAGGCCTCCAAAATTGACAAACTCGACCATCAAGTTGGCTGATCAAAATTGTCATACAATATGACGAAAATTGTTAGAAAAATGCACCCACCTATTATACCTACCTTTGAAATTTGTAAAGCTTGTCTCTTGTCATTTAGCCCTCCAAAATGTGTATAAATAGAGGGCCTTGGATGATTGTAAGATATTGTACATAGGTAGGATATTAGCCATTTTAATAAAATTCTCTAAGTTTTCTTCTTCTTTCTTTTCTCTAGTTTTCTTTCTTTTCTCTAGTTTTCTTTTTCTTTAGAGAGAGCAAGAGGTTGGATAATTAATATTCTTCCTCTTCTTCTTTCTTTCTTTTATTTTCTTCTTAGATTTTCTTTAATTTTATGTTTATGTTTATAATGCCTATGCTAGGCTAAACTTCTATTTGGTTAAGGGTGATTTCAAAGCCCTAGACATGTTTGGTTGATATTGATAGATCTGAAATTGATTCTTAATGATGTCTAGTGGTGGAGAATGAAACCTTAACCATATTTTTCATATTTGATTCTTCTTACTTATTTGTTTTCTTACTTTTAGTTTGCTTATTTTTTATATTTATTTTTATTGGCTGGTTATACCGCCTAATTTGTATATTAACTTTGTTTTATTTTTATTGGCTGGTTATACCGCCTAATTTAGTATATATATTTTTATTGGCTGGTTATACCGCCTAATTTAGTATATATATTTTTATTGGCTGGTTATACCGCCTTGCATCTTATTCTTATTATTTACTTTAGTTTAAATCTGGCTTCAAAAACCCCTTTTCTTTTATTGTTCTTGAATTTTAGTTTTAAACTATTAACTTATAAACTAAAACCCAATCCCTGAGGACTCGACCCTTGCTAACTACTATACTTACAATTTATCTTTTTAGTGCAAGGTTAAATAAGATACACTCTTTTGGGTGCATCAATCATATAGGCTCAAAACTGACAAGGATGATTATACAAGTCAATTTTAAGTCTAAACATGCTTCTTTCTCAATCAACATATCATATCAACATTGGCTCATAAAAATTAGTATCAAGCTTAATTCTCATGAAAATCTTCTCACTAGTAACCAGTTTAGACCTATGCAATTCATATCTCATCATTGTATTAAAAAAAAAACTAAAACACACTAAAAATAATAATAATAATAATAATATTAAAGACTTAAAAAAATAATAGACAAAAATAAAAGAAATCCTAAATCCTTCCCCCCACACTTAATTCTTACATTGACCTCAATGTAATGCTATTAGTCCAAATGAAAGAATCATGTGTAAGAGAAAAGAACTAATAACATAAGAATAAAAATAACTAAGACTCAAAACAAAACAAATTCATGCAACCTAAATAATCCAAAAATACTAAACAAATAATTAACAAATAAACATAAAAATAAATAAAAACAATAAAAATGATAAAAGGAAAAGGAAAAGAAAGCAAATCTGAGTATGGCAGGTTGGCAATTTCTTCTTTAATTGGGCTGCCTTCCCAATTAACACTTGAGTTAGTGTTTTGAATCTAACCAACACCCCTTCTTGGCATTTTAGGCTTGTCAGGCTCATACATGAAATTTCCCAAATTTATGCGTTTGAGAGGAAGCTTTCTTTGCACAACAGTGGATGCATTCTCCATTACAAGTATTATTCCATCATCCTTTGTGGTGCATATCTCATCGAGGAATGGAGCATATTTTGATACTTGTTGAATGGAATCCACAAACAAGTTGTTTAAGGTTTCCGGCATGTGTTGTTCATGTTCTTCCTACTTGAACTTTGCAAATCTACTAGGAAATGGTGGAGAAGAAACATTAGTAAAAAGTGGAACCTTAAACGTTACCTCAAGTGCCGAAATACTCTTATTTGGATATGTGGCTTCATTATCCTCAATAATATAATCCATCTCTAATTTTGTCTCATCCTCATCTTGTTCCTCATTCCTCAAGGTCACAATAGTAGCATTCTCCTTTGGGTTAATCATCGTTTGGGCAGGGAGTTCTTCAGATCTTTGTGCTACTAATTCATGGGAGGATGTCAAGGCCATGGGAGGATGTCAAGGCCATCAATGGTTCCAAGACCAACCGCATGATCATTACTCCAACACTTACCATGAGGGATGGTGATGCACCCAAAAGAGTGTATCTTATTTAACCTTGCACTAAAAAGATAAATTGTAAGTATAGTAGTTAGCAAGGGTCGAGTCCTCAGGGATTGGGTTTTAGTTTATAAGTTAATAGTTTAAAACTTAAATTCAAGAACAATAAAAGAAAAGGGGTTTTTGAAGCCAGATTTAAACTAAAGTAAATAATAAGAAGAAGATGCAAGGCGGTATAACCAGCCAATAAAAATATATATACTAAATTAGGCGGTATAACCAGCCAATAAAAATATATATACTAAATTAGGCGGTATAACCAGCCAATAAAAGTAAAACAAAGTTAATATAGAAATTAGGCGGTATAACCAGCCAATAAAAATAAATATACTTTTAAAAATAAGCAAACTAGAAAAGTAATAAAACAAGTAAGTAAGAAGAATCAAATATGAAAAATATGGTTAAGGTTTCATTCTCCACCACTAGACATCATTAAGAATCAATTTCAGATCTATCAATATCGACGAACTATCAAAGTTAACAACCGTAGATAACAACAAGCTCTGTTATCCCAATCTTTCCTTAGTTTGTCGTTTAATAGAACAAGCTCTCTATTTAATCTCTAACCATTAAACAACCTAGAATAAGCTCTCTAAATTCAATTTAATGGCAGCTTTATGATGAGAAAGATAGGTTGATCTAAGCAACAAACACATAAGCTCGGATTGTTCAACTTAGGTTATGTTCCACTTTGCAATTATTGAAAACTTGACCATAATCATTAATCACAAATTGCCACTTATGAATAGGAAATGAAGACAATTACACGGATCAAGACTCCTAGACTAGCAATAGATAATTATCAAGATCTATCTAGTTGTACACCTAAATAAATCAAGACAACATCATGAACAATTCTTGTAGAAGAACATAAGCAACTTTGATAGAAAATTAATGATAGATAGAATCTGAAAATCAATCATAAAACATGTCTAGGGCTTTGAAATCACCCTTAACCAAATAGAAGTTTAGCCTAGCATAGGCATTGTAAACATAAACATAAAATTAAAGAAAATCTAAGAAGCAAATAAAAGAAAGAAAGAAGAAGAGGAAGAATATTAATTATCCAACCTCTTGCTCTCTCTAAAGAAAAAGAAAACTAGAGAAAAGAAAGAAAACTAGAGAAAAGAAAGAAAACTAGAGAAAAGAAAGAAGAAGAAAACTTAGAGAATTTTATTAAAATGGCTAATATCCTACCTATGTACAATATGATCCTCTACAATCATCCAAGGCCCTCTATTTATACACATTTTGGAGGGCTAAATGACAAGAGACAAGCTTTACAAATTTCAAAGGTAGGTATAATAGGTGGGTGCATTTTTCTAACAATTTTCGTCATATTGTATGACCATTTTGATCAGCCAACTTGATGGTCGATTTTGTCAATCTTGGAGCCCTGATCTGATCACATGGTCTTCTAGAAAAATATTCCCCTATGAGTTACTGATTCATAGCCGTTGGAATCAGCTCATTTGCTGATGTGGAGAAGAAGGTATGGGCAAAATACGAAAACTGCTCAGGACAGACGTCATTGCACATCAGCCAACTTGATGGTTGATTTCGCTAGGGAAAACGACTCCGTTTCAAGAAGTGTAAAACATGAAAAAGATAGATATGCCTCTTAACTTTGCACGGTTAAAATTTCAGCCTTATTGCTTCAGTGAAACTCCAGATATAGCTGATATGGCAAAAGGTGTCGGAACTGGAACTGAACTGGATTTGCCCTTAATTCTAGTAATCTGAAATCACTCAAAGAAACTTGTGAAAAACACCAAATTACATAAAAATATAAAAGATCATAAACACAATTAGACTAAACAATAATAACTCGTATTTGACACAAAACAATAATAAAACATAACTAAAAACTATATAATTATACGAGTTATCACACCCCCACACTTAGATTGTTGCTAGTCCCTAGCAACGACTCAATAAAAATAAAATAAGAAAATCTAATCTAATCCATTTTCGTAGGAAATCACGGTGGCACTTAGCATGTGACACAAGCCTTTAAACCCCTAGGTGTCCCTAGTGGACGAGTTTAGTCTCGTGAGGGTTTACTAGGACGATACCCACAAACATTGAGAACATAAGAAAAACTAAAAATAATAATTATAACTAATCCTTCCAATATAAATTTGAGATAATCATTGGACAAGTCTTAAAAACTAATCAATAGCTTAAAGAAATTCACAAAAAATCTTGCTTGAATGTAAATAGTTTGAGTTAAGCCAATATTAACATAACATATTTCAATCAAAATAGTGCATATTCAAACTTAATCTCAACTTCTCACATGGGATACTCTCTTGATTTTCACTCTTTAAAGTAGTGGTAAAGTGTTTACCCTCAATCAATCTCATGAAAACACTTCTACCATATGCTTGCTTGTCCAACTATTCTCCACTAAAAGATCATGCAACTTCATAAATCAAGAGGTCTTTAATCAAGGTTGTAATGGGGCCAAGGGGTTTGTAATGTGGTTGAAGAACAAAAGGATAAAGATATCACAAAGGTTCCAAAGAGTTCATAAAGTTTAGAGACATAAAAAAAATTATACAAAGAAACTTCTCAAAACTCTTTACAAGTACATAGTCACCTAGGCCGGATATTCATGTTGGGCCTTTTCTTCATTCTAAACAACTTTGTAACATCTTTTTCTTTTTCCACAAATTCAAGAGATGATTCATATATATATATATATATTTTTTACATAGGAATGTATTTTCCAGTATTCCATTTCTTTTTCTCTTGACTTTTCTTTTCTTTTCCCCCCACACTTATTTCTTGTTTCCAACCAAAAAAAATCCCTTGTCTTTGCAACTTGTCTCAAATCATGCTAATTCATCTTTGGAACAAAGGTAAAGATATAAGTATATTTAGGTTAGGGACAAGTTATGGTTACCAAAGAGATAGCTTATTCAATGTAGGCTCAAATTGGTTCACTAAGGGTGTGTTCTCTTGGAACATCAATAAGGGATGGCTGTTTGGCTCTGGTTATAATCCTAATGCCTCTATCATATTCATGTTGTCACATGTATCAATATAGTCTCAAACGGTTTAAAGCAAGTTCTAGAGAATCATGTAATCATAAGAGCACTCAAGAAAGAAATTAGATTGATTTGTATAATGCATCAATCATTTTAGGCTCAAAAACTCACAATGATGATTATACAAGTTAGTTTTAAGTCTAAACATGCTTCTTTCTCAATCAACATATCATATTAACATTGGCTCATAAAAGATTGACATCAAGCTCAATTCTCATGAAAATCTTCTCACTAATAAATCTGTTTTAGACTTATGCAATTCATATCTCATCATAGTATTGAAAGTAACTAAAACACACTAAAAATAATAATAAAGACTCATAAAAAAAATAGTAGACAAAAATAAAAGAAATCCTAAATCATTCCCCCCACACTTAATTCTTACATTGTCCTCAATGTAAGTCTATTAACCCAAATGAAAGAATCGTGTGTAAGAGAAAAGAACTAATAACATAAGAATAGGAACAACTAAGACTCAAAACAAAACAAACTCATGCAACCTAAATAATCTTAAAATACTAAACAAAAATTAACAAGTAAACATAAAAAGATTAAAATCAAACTGACAAGGTGTGTCTCAAGTCTCCCTTACTCAGACCTTGTTCATAATGAATACTTCTAAATTGCTTAAAACACAACAATTTTTTTTTTTTTTTAAATTAGCAAAATATGTCCCTTACTCCCTACTAAAATATGATATTGTCCCCAATGTCAAATTTTAAAGGTAGAATTTAGGAGATATTACCTGCAGAGGTTGCTAACCACTTATTATAACTGAGACACAACAAGCAAAATGTTAGATAATGTCACAAAGACAAAGTGCAATCCACTCCTTGCTCGTCCATATCTCTTTTTCTTTTTCCGAGCGTTTGCGAAACAACCGTAGCAGATAAATACTCATAAGCTTGGAGCTTTTTGAGTAAATCTTCAATGGTTGTAGCAGAAATTATGGTTCTCCTTGCCTCTGAAAACATGAATCCATTATCCACAGCATTATCTAAATATGAAAGCAAATTACTAAAATAACCATTAATATTAAGCAAACCAATGGGTTTCTTATTTGTGACCAAAGATGACCAAGAAGCCACGCAAGCTATTTCTTCCAATGTACCCAGACCTCCTGGTAAAGCAATGAATGCATCGGCAGAATGGTACATGATTGTTATCCGTACAGGGATACTCCAGACTTGTATTTCCTTACCCACGGTAGGTCCACAAAAACTTGTGAATAGTTTTGGCACGATTCCTAGAACTGGACTTCCTCCGGCGTGTGCTGCTGTAGCGACTGCTCCCATTAAACCCGTACTACCGCCTCCATAAATCAAGTGGATCTTTTGTTGGGCAAGTATTACTCCAACTCTTATGGCTTCATCAGCGAATATGTTATTTTTCCCTGGATAAGCACCTCCAAAGACACAAAAAAAATTTTAATGCGCTGGGATGAAGTACTTTCCATTCTTTTTTTCTTCGAGTGCCTGAAAGAGAATGAGTACATGGTGTAATATATAGAGGACTGAGTAGTGAATCAGACAAGAGTAATAATGTCGCCGAAAGTGTATCTGACCTGTCAGAAGAAAATGTTAACCTAACAAAAGATTTTTGCGTGATTTCAGGAAGAAAATCAAAAAGAGAAAAAAAATCAACCGTAAAAGACAAATAAAAAAAATGAGAATAATTACACAAATCGAACAACACGTAAATTAAACCAAAATAAAGTTATTGCAAATCAAACCAAAAGCTGAGAAGTCATTTATTGTAGTTGTGATTGTGGCTCACATCTTCCTCTGGTTTTACGTCCAGAAACGGCTTAAACGCCTTCTATGAGTCGAGGATATGCTTCCCATCCAGTTTTCTTACAAGCTGGCAAACAGGGTCTTTTAACATCAGATTCCCAAGATGTTGCCATTCCCTTTGGAATTGCGGCCATAAATCAAGAATTTCTCTTTGTACGTCTCCACTAGGATGCGTCTCAAGAGAAAGTTGGATATTACCCAAATTCTCCTTACTCAGTCCATCCTTAATGAATTCAATTTTATCATCTCGATTAGAGGACGGAATCCCAATAGAACGACATTTACCGTTACACATCCATCGTGCACATTTGTGGCAATTTGAACTCATGCGCTTTGCTCTTCGCTTCTTTGCAAAAGTGCTTCTACCTGTACCTGGTAAATGCAAAATAGGAAGATATTCATCTTCACGTACCTTGGCTTCAATTATCCAACGTATGTCGTCAGGAATCCCTTTGTGCATAAGCATTCTTAATCTTTCAAATCGAACTTGGTAAAGCTTCAGTAAAATATTTCGAGGAAAAGGAGGAAATCGTTTCTGCAATCTTGTGAGAATATCATCCATCCTGAAAAAAAAAATGAAAAAAATGAAAGAGAAATTGGAAGAGAAATTTATATACAATATCAGTTTTGTGGGTAGCTGATGGAACCGATTTAAATAATCACGGAGTACCGTTATCCGCCATTTAACCGGGGTTAAAAAAAAATTATATTTACATCTAGTTATTTTCAAAACAAGGATCAGAAAGAAAAACAACATAAAAAGACTCAAAAACAAAACACTCTAAATAAAATCCTAAATTCTTCCCCCCACACATAATTCTTACATTGTCATTAATGTAATGCTATTAATCCCCCAATGCAAGAATTATATGTAAGAGAAAAGAACTATTAAATAAAAGAAACTTATGCAGCCTAAATGAACTTAAAAACAGTAAACACAATTAACAAAGAAACATAAGAAATAAAAATAAAAACAATAAAAATAATAAAAGAAAAAGGAAAAGGAAAAGAAAGAGAAAGAGAAAGCAAATCTGAATATGGAAGGTTGGCAATTTCATCTTTAATTGGGCTGCCTTCCCAATTAACACTTGAGTTAGTGTTTTGAATCTAACCAACACCCCTTCTTGGCTTTTTAGGCTTGTCAGGCTCATACATGAAATTTCCCAAATTTATGCTTTTGAGAGGAAGCTTTCTTTGCACAACAATGGATGCATTCTCCATTACAAGTATTATTCCATCATCCTTGGTGGTGCATATCTCATCGAGGAATGGTGCATCTTTTGGTACTTGTTGAATGACATCCACAAACAAACTGTTTAAGGTTTCCAGCATGTCTTGTTCATGTTCATCCTCCTTGAAGTTTGCGAATCTACTAGGAAAAGGTGGATAAGAAACATTAGTAAAAATTGGAATCTCAAACGTTACCTCAGGTGCCGAAATACAAAGATCATTGGCTTCATTATCCTCAAGAATAGAATTCATCTCTAATTTTGTCTCATCCTCATCTTGTTCCTCATTCCTCAAGGTCACAATAGTAGCATTCTCCTTTAGGTTAATCATCGTTTGGGCAGGGAGTTCTTCAGATCTTTGTGCTACCCATACCACCATACTACTAGCCAATTGGCTGATTTGCTTTTCCAAACTCTGGATGCTTGCCCTTGTTTCCTGTTGAAATTGCAAAGTATTAGTAACAAGAGAATCGACAAGATCTTCTAAAGAAGTACCTGAGTTTTGAGTCATATGTGGTGGTTGAAAAAGATCTGGTTCTTGAGACCATGATTGATTGAAGCTAGATGGATGAGTGTAATTGGCATAAGGATCTACTTCTTGGTAATTTTTCGAGTAGCCATAATTAGTATGATCCCACCATCCCTCATGGTAAGTGTTTGAGTAATGATCATACTGTTGGTCTTGGAACACTTGATGGCCTTGACATCCTCCCATGGCCAATTGTTGAACTGGGGAGGTGAGCTTGGCTTGTTGATTCTCCATGTTCATGTATGCCACCAACTCTTCAATTGTTAGATTGCTCAATTCCATCGTTTTTTTTTTATTTTTTTATTTTTTTTTCAAAATTTGATAAGAAAAACTTGTATGTACAAGAAAATAAAACTAATTAGAACTGAAAATAAGAATAAACCAAGTAACAAATAAACTAAAGAAAGCAATCCCCGGCAACGGCGCCAAAAATTTGATGCACCCAAAAGAGTGTATCTTATTTAACATTGCACTAAAAAGATAAATTGTAAGTATAGTAGTTAGCAAGGGTCGAGTCCTCAGGGATTGGGTTTTAGTTTATAAGTTAATAGTTTAAAACTTAAATTCAAGAACAATAAAAGAAAAGGGGTTTTTGAAGCCAGATTTAAACTAAAGTAAATAATAAGAAGAAGATGCAAGGCGGTATAACCAGCCAATAAAAATATATATACTAAATTAGGCGGTATAACCAGCCAATAAAAATATATATACTAAATTAGGCGGTATAACCAGCCAATAAAAGTAAAACAAAGTTAATATACAAATTAGGCGGTATAACCAGCCAATAAAAATAAATATACTTTTAAAAATAAGCAAACTAGAAAAGTAAGAAAACAAGTAAGTAAGAAGAATCAAATATGAAAAATATGGTTAAGGTTTCATTCTCCACCACTAGACATCATTAAGAATCAATTTCAGATCTATCAATATCGACCAACTATCAAAGTTAACAACCGTAGATAACAACAAGCTCTGTTATCCCAATCTTTCCTTAGTTTGTTGATGCACCCAAAAGAGTGTATCTTATTTAACCTTGCACTAAAAAGATAAATTGTAAGTATAATGATTAGCAAGGGTCGAGTCCTCAGGGATTGGGTTTTAATCTATGAGTTATTAGTTTATAACTTATGTTCAAAGAAAACAATAAAAGAAAAGGGGTTTTTGAAGCCAGGTTTAAACTAAAGTAAATAATAAGAATAAGATGCAAGGCGGTATAACCAGCCAATAAAAATATATATACTAAATTAGGCGGTATAACCAGCCAATGAAAATATATATACTAAATTAGGCGGTATAACCAGCCAATAAAAATAAAACAAAGTTAATATACAAATTAGGCGGTATAACCAGCCAATAAAGATAAATATACTTTTAAAAATAAGCAAACTAGAAAAGTAAGAAAACAAGTAAGTAAGAAGAATCAAATATGAAAAATATGGTTAAGGTTTCATTCTCCACCACTAGACATCATTAAGAATCAATTTCAGATCTATCAATATCAACCAACTATCAAAGTTAACAACCGTAGATAACAACAAGCTCTGTTATCCCAATCTTTCCTTAGTTTGTCGTTAAATAGAATAAGCTCTCTATTTAATCTCTAACCATTAAACAACCTAGAATAAGCTCTCTAAATTCAATTTAATGGCAGCTTTATGATGAGAAAGATAGGTTGATCTAAGCAACAAACACATAAGCTCGGATTGTTCAACTTAGGTTATGTTCCACTTTGCAATTATTGAAAACTTGACCATAATCATTAATCACAAATTGCCACTTATGAATAGGAAATCAAGACAATTACACGGATCAAGACTCCTAGACTAGCAATAGATAATTATCAAGATCTATCTAGTTGTACACCTAAATAAATCAAGACAACATCATGAACAATTCTTGTAGAAGAACATAAGCAACTTTGATAGAAAATTAATGATAGATAGAATCTGAAAATCAATCACAAAACATGTCTAGGGCTTTGAAATCACCCTTAACCAAATAGAAGTTTAGCCTAGCATAGGCATTGTAAACATAAAATTAAATAGAATCTAAGAAGAAAATAAAATAAAGAAAGAAGAAGAAGAAGAATATTAATTATCCAACCTCTTGCTCTTTCTAAAGAAAAAGAAAACTAGAGAAAAGAAAGAAGAAGAAAACTTAGAGAATTTTATTACAATGGCTAATATCCTACCTATGTACAATATGATCCTCTACAATCATCCAAGGCCCTCTATTTATACACATTTTGGAAGGCTAAATGACAAGAGACAAGCTTTACAAATTTCAAAGGTAGGTATAATAGGTGGGTGAATTTTTCTAACAATTTTCGTCATATTGTATGACAATTTTGATCAGCCAACTTGATGGTCGATTTCGTCAATGTTGGAGGCCTGATCTGATCGCATGGTCTTCTAGAAAAAGCTTCCCCTATCAGTTACGGATCCATAGCCGTTGGAATCAGCTCATTTGCTGATGTGGATAAGCGGATATGGGCAAAATACGAAAACATGTCAGCACAGACGTCATTGCACATCAGCCAACTTGATGGTCGATTTCGTCAATATTAGAGGCCTGATCTGATCATATGGTCTTCTAGACAAAGGTTCCCGTATCAGTTACGGATCCATAGCCATTAGAATCAGCTCATTTTCTGATGTGGATAAGCATATATGGGCAAAATACGAAAACATGTCAGCACAGACGTCATTGCACATCAGCCAACTTGATGGTCGATTTCTCTAGGGAAACCGACTCCGTTTCAAGACGTATAAAACATGAAAAAGATAGATATGCCTCTTAGCTTTGCACGGCTACAAATTTCAGCCTTATTGCTTCAGTGAAACTCCAGATATAGCTGATATGGCAAAATGTGTCGGAACTGGAACTGAACTGGATTTGCCCTTAATTCTAGTAATCTGAAATCACTCAAAGAAACTTGTGAAAAACACCAAATTACATAAAAATATAAAAGATCATAAACACAATTAGACTAAACAATAATAACTCGTATTTGACACAAAACAATAATAAAACATAACTAAAAACTATATAATTATACGAGTTATCACACCCCCACACTTAGATTGTTGCTAGTCCCTAGCAACGACTCAATAAAAATAAAATAAGAAAATCTAATCTAATCCACTTTCGTAGGAAATCACGGTGGCACTTAGCATGTGACACAAGCCTTTAAACCCCTAGGTGTCCCTAGTGGACGAGTTTAGTCTCGTGAGGGTTTACTAGAACGATACCCACAAACATTGAAAAATTAAAATATAAATAAACTTCATATAAATAAACTACATATACTAAAAATATTTACTCCTAATCCTTTCAATACAAATTAGAGACAATATTTGAACAAGTCTTATAAACTAATCAATAGCTTAAAAAAATTCACAAAAAATCATGCTTGAATGTAAATTGTTTGAGTTAAGCCAATATTAGCATAACATATCTCAATCAAAATAGTGCATGTTCAAATTTAATCTCAACTTCTCACATGGGATACTCTCTTGATTTTCACTCTTTAAAGTAGTGGTAAAGTGTTTACACTCAATCAATCTCATGAAAACACTTCTACCATATGCTTGCTTGTCCACCTATTCTCCACTAAAAGATCATGCAACTTCATAAATCAAGAGGTCTTTAATCAAGGTTGTAATGGGGCCAAGGGGTTTGTAATGTGGTTGAAGAACAAAAGGATAAAGATATCACAAAGGTTCCAAAGAGTTCATAAAGTTTAGAGACATAAAAAGATTATACAAAGAAACTTCTCAAAACTCTTTACAAGTACATAGTCACCTAGGCCGGATATTCATGTTGGGCCTTTTCTTCATTCTAAACAACTTTGTAACATCTTTTTCTTTTTCCACAAATTCAAGAGATGATTCATTTTTTTTTTTATATAGGAATGTTTTTGCCAGTATTCCATTTCTTTTTCTCTTGACTTTTCTTTTCTTTTCCCCCCACACTTATTTCTTGTTTCTAACCAAAAAATATCCCTTGTCTTTGCAACTTGTCTCAAATCATGCTAATTCATCTTTGGAACAAAGGTAAAGATATAAGTATATTTAGGTTAGGGACAAGTTATGGTTACCAAAGAGATAGCTTATTCAATGTAGGCTCAAATTGGTTCACTAAGGGTGTGTTCTCTTGGAACATTAATAATGGATGGCTGTTTGGCTCTGGTTATAATCCTAATGCCTCTATCATATTCATGTTGTCACATGTATCAATATAGTCTCAAACGGTTTAAAGCAAGTTCTAGAGAATCATGTAATCATAAGAGCACTCAAGAAAGAAATTAGATTGATTTGTATAATGCATCAATCATTATAGGCTCAAAAACTCACAAGGATGATTATACAAGTCAGATTAAGTCTAAACATGCTTCTTTCTCAATCAACATATCATATTAACATTGGCTCATAAAAAGATTGATATCAAGTTCAATTCTCATGAAAATCTTCTCACTAATAAATCTGTTTTAGACTTATGCAATTCATATCTCATCATTGTATTAAAAAGGAACTAAAACACACTAAAAATAATAATAATAAAGACTCATAAAAAAAAAAATAGTAGACAAAATAAAAGAAATCCTAAATCATTCCCCCCACACTTAATTCTTACATTGTCCTCAATGTAAGTCTATTAACCCAAATGAAAGAATCATGTGTAAGAGAAAAGAACTAATAACATAAGAATAGGAACAACTAAGACTCAAAACAAAACAAACTCATGCAACCTAAATAATCCTAAAATACTAAACAAAAATTAACAAGTAAACATAAAAAATAAAAATAAAAACAATAAAAATAAAAATAATAAAAGAAAAGAAAAAGGAAAAGGAAAAGAAAGAGAAAGCAAATCTGAATATGGAAGGTTGGCAATTTCTTCTTTAATTGGGTTGCCTTCCCAATTAACACTTGAGTTAGTGTTTTGAATCTAACCAACACCCCTTCTTGGCTTTTTAGGCTTGTCAGGCTCATAAATGAAATTTCCCAAATTTATGCGTTTGAGAGGAAGCTTTCTTTGCACAACAGTGGATGCATTCTCCATTACAAGTATTATTCCATCATCCTTGGTGGTGCATATCTCATCGAGGAATGGTGCATCTTTTGGTACTTGTTGAATGACATCCACAAACAAACTGTTTAAGGTTTCCAGCGTGTCTTGTTCATGTTCATCCTCCTTGAACTTTGCGAATCTACTAGGAAAAGGTGGAGAAGAAACATTAGTAAAAATTGGAATCTCAAACGTTACCTCAGGTGCCGAAATACTCTTATTTGGATCATTGGCTTCATTATCCTCAAGAATAGAATTCATCTCTAATTTTGTCTCATCCTCATCTTGTTCCTCATTCCTCAAGGTCACAATTGTAGTATTCTCCTTTGGGTTAATCATTGTTTGGGCAGGGAGTTCTTCAGATCTTTGTGCTACCCATCCCACCATACTACTAGTCAATTGGCTCATTTGCTTTTCCAAACTCTGGATGCTTGCCCTTGTTTCCTGTTGAAATTGCAAAGAATCAGTAACAAGAGAATAGACAAGATCTTCTAAAGAAGTACCTGAGTTTTGAGTCATATGTGGTGGTTGAAAAAGATCTGGTTCTTGAGACCATGATTGATTGAAGCTAGATGGATGAGTGTAATTGGCATAAGGATCTACTTCTTGGTAATTTTTCGAGTAGCCATAATTAGTATGATCCCACCATCCCTCATGGTAAGTGTTTGAGTAATAATCATACTGTTGGTCTTGGAACACTTGATGGCCTTGACATCCTCCCATGGCCAATTGTTGAACTGGGGAGGTGAGATTGGCTTGTTGATTCTCCATGTTCATGTATGCCACCAACTCTTCAAGTGTTAGATTGCTCAATTCCATTGTTTTTTTTTTTTAAATTTGAAAAGAAAAACTTGTATGTACAAGAAAATAAAACTAATTAGAACTGAAAATAAGAATAAACCAAGTAACAAATAAACTAAAGAAAACAATCCCCGGCAACGGCGCCAAAAATTTGATGCACCCAAAAGAGTGTATCTTATTTAACCTTGCACTAAAAAGATAAATTGTAAGTATAATGATTAGCAAGGGTCGAGTCCTCAGGGATTGGGTTTTAATCTATGAGTTATTAGTTTATAACTTATGTTCAAAGAAAACAATAAAAGAAAAGGGGTTTTTGAAGCCAGATTTAAACTAAAGTAAATAATAAGAATAAGATGCAAGGCGGTATAACCAGCCAATAAAAATATATATACTAAATTAGGCGGTATAACCAGCCAATGAAAATATATATACTAAATTAGGCGGTATAACCAGCCAATAAAAATAAAACAAAGTTAATATACAAATTAGGCGGTATAACCAGCCAATAAAGATAAATATACTTTTAAAAATAAGCAAACTAGAAAAGTAAGAAAACAAGTAAGTAAGAAGAATCAAATATGAAAAATATGGTTAAGGTTTCATTCTCCACCACTAGACATCATTAAGAATCAATTTCAGATCTATCAATATCAACCAACTATCAAAGTTAACAACCGTAGATAACAACAAGCTCTGTTATCCCAATCTTTCCTTAGTTTGTCGTTAAATAGAACAAGCTCTCTATTTAATCTCTAACCATTAAACAACCTAGAATAAGCTCTCTAAATTCAATTTAATGGCAGCTTTATGATGAGAAAGATAGGTTGATCTAAGCAACAAACACATAAGCTCGGATTGTTCAACTTAGGTTATGTTCCACTTTGCAATTATTGAAAACTTGACCATAATCATTAATCACAAATTGCCACTTATGAATAGGAAATCAAGACAATTACACGGATCAAGACTCCTAGACTAGCAATAGATAATTATCAAGATCTATCTAGTTGTACACCTAAATAAATCAAGACAACATCATGAACAATTCTTGTAGAAGAACATAAGCAACTTTGATAGAAAATTAATGATAGATAGAATCTGAAAATCAATCACAAAACATGTCTAGGGCTTTGAAATCACCCTTAACCAAATAGAAGTTTAGCCTAGCATAGGCATTGTAAACATAAAATTAAATAGAATCTAAGAAGAAAATAAAATAAAGAAAGAAGAAGAAGAAGAATATTAATTATCCAACCTCTTGCTCTTTCTAAAGAAAAAGAAAACTAGAGAAAAGAAAGAAGAAGAAAACTTAGAGAATTTTATTACAATGGCTAATATCCTACCTATGTACAATATGATCCTCTACAATCATCCAAGGCCCTCTATTTATACACATTTTGGAAGGCTAAATGACAAGAGACAAGCTTTACAAATTTCAAAGGTAGGTATAATAGGTGGGTGAATTTTTCTAACAATTTTCGTCATATTGTATGACAATTTTGATCAGCCAACTTTATGGTCGATTTCGTCAATGTTGGAGGCCTGATCTGATCACATGGTCTTCTAGAAAAAGGTTCCCCTATCAGTTACGGATCCATAGCCGTTGGAATCAGCTCATTTGCTGATGTGGATAAGCGGATATGGGCAAAATACGAAAACATGTCAGCACAGACGTCATTGCACATCAGCCAACTTGATGGTCGATTTCGTCAATATTAGAGGCCTGATCTGATCATATGGTCTTCTAGACAAAGGTTCCCGTATCAGTTACGGATCCATAGCCATTAGAATCAGCTCATTTTCTGATGTGGATAAGCAGATATGGGCAAAATACGAAAACATGTCAGCACAGACGTCATTGCACATCAGCCAACTTGATGGTCGATTTCTCTAGGGAAACCGACTCCGTTTCAAGACGTATAAAACATGAAAAAGATAGATATGCCTCTTAGCTTTGCACGGCTACAAATTTCAGCCTTATTGCTTCAGTGAAACTCCAGATATAGCTGATATGGCAAAATGTGTCGGAACTGGAACTGAACTGGATTTGCCCTTAATTCTAGTAATCTGAAATCACTCAAAGAAACTTGTGAAAAACACCAAATTACATAAAAATATAAAAGATCATAAACACAATTAGACTAAACAATAATAACTCGTATTTGACACAAAACAATAATAAAACATAACTAAAAACTATATAATTATACGAGTTATCACACCCCCACACTTAGATTGTTGCTAGTCCCTAGCAACGACTCAATAAAAATAAAATAAGAAAATCTAATCTAATCCACTTTCGTAGGAAATCACGGTGGCACTTAGCATGTGACACAAGCCTTTAAATCACGGTGGCACTTGATTTCCTATTCTTAAGTGGCAATTTGTGATTAATGATTATGGTCAAGTTTTCAATAATTGCAAAGTGGAACATAACCTAAGTTGAACAATCCGAGCTTATGTGTTTGTTGCTTAGATCAACCTATCTTTCTCATCATAAAGCTGCCATTAAATTGAATTTAGAGAGCTTATTCTAGGTTGTTTAATGGTTAGAGATTAAATAGAGAGCTTGTTCTATTTAACGACAAACTAAGGAAAGATTGGGGTAACAGAGCTTGTTGTTATCTACGGTTGTTAACTTTGATAGTTGGTTGATATTGATAGATCTGAAATTGATTCTTAATGATGTCTAGTGGTGGAGAATGAAACCTTAACCATATTTTTCATATTTGATTCTTCTTACTTATTTGTTTTCTTACTTTTAGTTTGCTTATTTTTTATATTTATTTTTATTGGCTGGTTATACCGCCTAATTTGTATATTAACTTTGTTTTATTTTTATTGGCTGGTTGTACCGCCTAATTTAGTATATATATTTTTATTGGCTGGTTATACCGCCTTGCATCTTATTCTTATTATTTACTTTAGTTTAAATCTGGCTTCAAAAACCCCTTTTCTTTTATTGTTCTTGAATTTAAGTTTTAAACTATTAACTTATAAACTAAAACCCAATCCCTGAGGACTCGACCCTTGCTAACTACTATACTTACAATTTATCTTTTTAGTGCAAGGTTAAATAAGATACACTCTTTTGGGTGCATCAAATTTTTGGCGCCGTTGCCGGGGATTGTTTTCTTTAGTTTATTTGTTACTTGGTTTATTCTTATTTTCAGTTCTAATTAGTTCTATTTTCTTGTACATACAAGTTTTTCTTATCAAATTTTGAAAAAAAAAAAAAACAAAACGATGGAATTGAGCAATCTAACACTTGAAGAGTTGGTGGCATACATGAACATGGAAAATCAACAAGCCAATCTCACCTACCCAGTTCAACAATTGGCCATGGGAGGATGTCAAGGCCATCAAGTGTTCCAAGACCAACAGTATGATCATTACTCAAACACTTACCATGAGGGATGGTGGGATCATACTAATTATGGCTACTCAGAAAATTACCAAGAAGTAGATCCTTATGCCAATTACACTCATCCATCTAGATTTAATCAATCATGGTCTCAAGAACCAGATCTTTTTCAGCCACTACATATGACTCAAAACTCAGGTACTTCTTTAGAAGATCTTGTCGATTCTCTTGTTACTAATACTTTGCAATTTCAACAGGAAACAAGGGCAAGTATCCAGAGTTTGGAAAGGCAAATGAGCCTATTGGCTAGTAGTATGGTGGTATGGGTAGCACAAAGATCTGAAGAACTCTCTGCCCAAACAATGATTAACCCAAAGGAGAATACTACTATTGTGACCTTGAAGAATGATGAACAAGATGAGGATGAGACAAAATTAGAGATGGATTCTATTCTTGAGGATAATGAAGCCACAAATCCAAATAAGAGTATTTCAGCACCTGAGGTAACGTTTGAGATTCCAATTTTTACTAATGTTTCTTCTCCACCTTTTCCTATTAGATTCGCAAAGTTCAAGGAGGATGAACATGAACAAGACACGCTGGAAACCTTAAACAGTTTGTTTGTGGATGTCATTCAACAAGTACCAAAAGATGCACCATTCCTCGATGAGATATGCACCACCAAGGATGATGGAATAATACTTGTAATGGAGAATGCATCCACTGTTGTGCAAAGAAAGCTTCCTCTCAAACGCATAAATTTGGGAAATTTCATGTATGAGCCTCACAAGCCTAAAAAGCCAAGAAGGGGTGTTGGTTAGATTCAAAACACTAACTCAAGTGTTAATTGGGAAGGCAGCCCAATTAAAGATGAAATTGCCAACCTTCCATATTCAGATTTGCTTTCTCTTTCTTTTCCTTTTTCTTTTATTGTTTTTATTGTTTTTATTTTTATTTTTATTTCTTATGTTTCTTTGTTAATTGTGTTTACTGCTTTTAAATTCATTTAGGCTGCATAAGTTTCTTTTGTTTAATAGTTTTTTTCTCTTACATATAATTCTTGCATTGGGGGGTAATAGCATTAAATTAATGACAATGTAAGAATTATGTGTGGGGGGAAGAATTTAGGATTTTATTTAGAGTGTTTTGTTTTTGAGTCTTTTTATGTTGTTTTTCTTTCTGATCCTTGTTTTGAAAATAACTAGATGTAAATATAATTTTTAATTTTTTAACCCCGGTTAAATGGCGGATAACGGTACTCCGTGATTATTTAAATCGGTTCCATCAGCTACCCACAAAACTGATATTGTATATAAATTTCTCTTCCAATTTCTCTTTCATTTTTTTTCATTTTTTTTTTCAGGATGGATGATATTCTCACAAGATTGCAAAAACGATTTCCTCCTTTTCCTCGAAATATTTTACTGAAGCTTTACCAAGTTCAATTTGAAAGATTAAGAATGCTTATGCACAAAGGGATTCCTGGAGACATACGTTGGATAATTGAAGCCAAGGTACGTGAAGATGAATATCTTCCTGTTTTGCATTTACCAGGTACAGGTAGAAGCACTTTTGCAAAGAAGCGACGAGCAAAGCGCATGAGTTCAAATTGCCACAAATGTGCACGATGGACGTGTAACGGTAAATGTCGTTCTATTGGGATTCCGTCCTCTAATCGAGATGATAAAATTGAATTCATTAAGGATGGACTGAGTAAGGAGAATTTGGGTAATATCCAACTTTCTCTTGAGACGCATCCTAGTGGAGACGTACAAAGAGAAATTCTTGATTTATGGCCGCAATTCCAAAGGGAATGGCCACATCTTGGGAATCTGATGTTAAAAGACCCTGTTTGCCAGCTTGTAAGAAAACTGGATGGGAAGCATATCCTCGACTCATAGAAGGCGTTTAAGCCGTTTCTGGACGTAAAACCAGAGGAAGATGTGAGCCACAATCACAACTACAATAAATGACTTCTCAGTTTTTGGTTTGATTTGCAATAACTTTATTTTGGTTTAATTTACGTGTTGTTCGATTTGTGTAATTATTCTCGTTTTTTTTTTATTTGTCTTTTACGGTTGATTTTTTCTTCTCTTTTTGATTTTCTTCCTGAAATCACGCAAAAATCTTTTGTTAGGTTAACATTTTCTTCTGACAGGTCAAATACACTTTCGGCGACATTATTACTCTTGACTTTTACGGTTGATTTTTCTTCTCTTTTTGATTTTCTTCCTGAAATCACGCAAAAATCTTTTGTTAGGTTAACATTTTCTTCTGACAGGTCAGATACACTTTCGGCGACATTATTACTCTTGTCTGATTCACTACTCAGTCCTTTATATATTACACCATGTACTCATTCTCTTTCAGGCACTCGAAGAAAAAAAAAATGGAAAGTACTTCGTCCCAGCGCATTAAAAAAATTTGTGTCTTTGGAGGTGCTTATCCAGGGAAAAATAACATATTCGCTGATGAAGCCATAAGAGTTGGAGTAATACTTGCCCAACAAAAGATCCAGTTGATTTATGGAGGCGGTAGTACGGGTTTAATGGGAGCAGTCGCTACAGCAGCACACGCCGGAGGAAGTCCAGTTCTAGGAATCGTGCCAAAACTATTCACAAGTTTTTGTGGACCTACCGTGGGTAAGGAAATACAAGTCTGGAGTATCCCTGAACGGATAACAATCATGTACCATTCTGCCGATGCATTCATTGCTTTACCAGGAGGTCTGGGTACATTGGAAGAAATAGCTTGCGTGGCTTCTTGGTCATCTTTGGTCACAAATAAGAAACCCATTGGTTTGCTTAATATTAATGGTTATTTTAGTAATTTGCTTTCATATTTAGATAATGCTGTGGATAATGGATTCATGTTTTCAGAGGCAAGGAGAACCATAATTTCTGCTACAACCATTGAAGATTTACTCAAAAAGCTCCAAGCTTATGAGTATTTATCTGCTACGGTTGTTTCGGAAACGCTCGGAAAAAGAAAAAGAGATATGGACGAGCAAGGAGTGGATTGCACTTTGTCTTTGTGACATTATCTAACATTTTGTTTCTTGTGTCTCAGTTATAATAAATGGTTAGCAACCTCTGCAGGTAATATCTCCTAAATCCTACCTTTAAAATTTGACATTGGGGACAATGTCATATTTTAGTATGGGGTAAGGGACATATTTTGCTAATTTAAAAAAAAAAAAAATTGTTGTGTTTTAAGCCATTTAGAAGTATTCATTCTGAACAAGGTCTGAGTAAGGGAGACTTGAGACATACCTTGTCAGTTTGATTTCTTCTTTTCAAAAAAAAAAAAAATAAAGTTTGTTGTGTTTTAAGCAATTTAGAAGTATTCATTCTGAACAAGGTCTGAGTAAGGGAGACTTGAGACATACCTTGTCAGTTTGATTTTAATCTTTTTATGTTTACTTGTTAATTTTTCTTTAGTATTTTAGGATTATTTAGGTTGCATGAGTTTGTTTTGTTTTGTTTTGAGTCTAGTTGTTCCTATTCGTATGTTATTAGTTCTTTTCTCTTACACATGATTCTTTCATTTGGGTTAATAGACTTACATTGAGGACAATGTAAGAATTAAGTGTGGGGGGAATGATTTAGGATTTCTTTTATTTTCGTCTACTATTTTTTTTTATGAGTCTTTATTATTATTATTTTTAGTGTGTTTTAGTTCCTTTTTAATACAATGATGAGATATGAATTGCATAGGTCTAAACTGGTTACTAGTGAGAAGATTTTCATGAGAATTAAGCTTGATACTAATTTTTATGAGCCAATGTTAATATGATATGTTGATTGAGAAAGAAGCATGTTTAGACTTAAAACTGACTTGTATAATCATCATTGTGAGTTTTTGAGCCTAAAATGATTGATGCATTATACAAATCAATCTAATTTCTTTCTTGAGTGCTCTTATGATTACATGATTCTCTAGAACTTGCTTTAAACCGTTTGAGACTATATTGATACATGTGACAACATGAATATGATAGAGGCATTAGGATTATAACTAGAGCCAAACAGCCATCCCTTATTGGTGTTCCAAGAGAACACACCCTTAGCGAACCAATTTGAGCCTACATTGAATAAGCTATCTCTTTGGTAACCATAACTTGTCCCTAACCTAAATATACTTATATCTTTACCTTTGTTCCAAAGATGAATTAGCATGATTTGAGACAAGTTGCAAAGACAAGGGATATTTTTTTGGTTAGAAACAAGAAATAAGTGTGGGGGGAAAAGAAAAGAAAAGTCAAGAGAAAAATAAATGGAATACTGGAAAATACATTCCTATGTAAAAATATATATATATGAATCATCTCTTGAATTTGTGGAAAAAGAAAAAGATGTTACAAAGTTGTTTAGAATGAAGAAAAGGCCCAACATGAATATCCGGCCTAGGTGACTATGTGCTTGTAAAGAGTTTTGAGAAGTTTCTTTGTATAATTTTTTTATGTCTCTAAACTTTATGAACTCTTTGGAACCTTTGTGATATCTTTATCCTTTTGTTCTTCAACCACATTACAAACCCCTTGGCCCCATTACAGCCTTGATTAAAGACCTCTTGATTTATGAAGTTGCATGATCTTTTAGTGGAGAATAGGTGGACAAGCAAGCATATGGTAGAAGTGTTTTCATGAGATTGATTGAGTGTAAACACTTTACCACTACTTTAAAGAGTGAAAATCAAGAGAGTATCCCATGTGAGAAGTTGAGATTAAGTTTGAATATGCACTATTTTGATTGAAATATGTTATGTTAATATTGGCTTAACTCAAACTATTTACATTCAAGCAAGATTTTTTGTGAATTTCTTTAAGCTATTGATTAGTTTTTAAGACTTGTCCAATGATTATCTCAAATTTATATTGGAAGGATTAGTTATAATTATTATTTTTAGTTTTTCTTATGTTTTCAATGTTTGTGGGTATCGTCCTAGTAAACCCTCACGAGACTAAACTCGTCCACTAGGGACACCTAGGGGTTTAAAGGCTTGTGTCACATGCTAAGTGCCACCGTGATTTCCTACGAAAATGGATTAGATTAGATTTTCTTATTTTATTTTTATTGAGTCGTTGCTAGGGACTAGCAACAATCTAAGTGTGGGGGTGTGATAACTCGTATAATTATATAGTTTTTAGTTATGTTTTATTATTGTTTTGTGTCAAATACGAGTTATTATTGTTTAGTCTAATTGTGTTTATGATCTTTTCTATTTTTATGTAATTTGGTGTTTTTCACAAGTTTCTTTGAGTGATTTCAGATTACTAGAATTAAGGGCAAATCCAGTTCAGTTCCAGTTCCGACACCTTTTGCCATATCAGCTATATCTGGAGTTTCACTGAAGCAATAAGGCTGAAATTTTAACCGTGCAAAGTTAAGAGGCATATCTATCTTTTTCATGTTTTACACTTCTTGAAACGGAGTCGTTTTCCATAGCGAAATCAACCATCAAGTTGGCTGATGTGCAATGACATCTGTCCTGAGCAGTTTTCGCATTTTGACAATATCGTCCGATACACTTCAGCAAATGAGCTGAATCCAACGGCTATGGATCCATAACTGATAGGGGAACATTTGTCTAGAAGACCATGTGATCAGATAAAGCCTCCAATATTGAAGAAATCGACCATCAAGTTGGCTGATGTGCAATGACGTCTGTACTGACCTGTTTTCGTATTTTGCCCATATCTTCTTCTCCACATCAGCAAATGAGCGGATTCAAACGGCTATGAATCAGTAACGCATAGGGGAACATTTTTCTAGAAGACCATGTGATCAGATCAGGCCTCCAAGATTGACAAAATCGACCATCAAGTTGGCTGATCAAAATGGTCATACAATATGACGAAAATTGTTAGAGAAATGCACCCACCTATTATACCTTCTTTTGAAATTTGTAAAGCTTGTCTCTTGTCATTTAGCCCTCCAAAATGTGTATAAATAGAGGGCCTTGGATGATTGTAGAGGATCATATTGTACATAGGTAGGATATTCGCCATTTTAATAAAATTTTCTAAGTTTTCTTCTTCTTTCTTTTCTCTAGTTTTCTTTCTTTTCTCAAGTTTTCTTTTTCTTTAGAGAGAGCAAGAGGTTGGATAATTAATATTCTTCCTCTTCTTCTTTCTTTCTTTTATTTTCTTCTTAGATTTTCTTTAATTTTATGTTTATGTTTACAATGCCTATGCTAGGCTAAACTTCTATTTGGTTAAGGGTGATTTCAAAGCCCTAGACATGTTTTGTGATTGATTTTCAGATTCTATCTATCATTAATTTTCTATCAAAGTTGCTTATGTTCTTCTACAAGAATTGTTCATGATGTTGTCTAGATTTATTTAGGTGTACAACTAGATAGATCTTGATAATTATCTATTGCTAGTTTAGGAGTCTTGATCCGTGTAATTGTCTTGATTTCCTATTCATAAGTGGCAATTTGTGATTAATGATTATGGTCAAGTTTTCAATAATTGCAAAGTGGAACATAACCTAAGTTGAACAATCCGAGCTTATGTGTTTGTTGCTTAGATCAACCTATCTTTCTCATCATAAAGCTGCCATTAAATTGAATTTAGAGAGCTTATTCTAGGTTGTTTAATGGTTAGAGATTAAATAGAGAGCTTGTTCTATTTAACGACAAACTAAGGAAAGATTGGGGTAACAGAGCTTGTTGTTATCTACGGTTGTTAACTTTGATAGTTGGTTGATATTGATAGATCTGAAATTGATTCTTAATGATGTCTAGTGGTGGAGAATGAAACCTTAACCATATTTTTCATATTTGATTCTTCTTACTTATTTGTTTTCTTACTTTTAGTTTGCTTATTTTTTATATTTATTTTTATTGGCTGGTTATACCGCCTAATTTGTATATTAACTTTATTTTATTTTTATTGGCTGGTTGTACCGCCTAATTTAGTATATATATTTTTATTGGCTGGTTATACCGCCTTGCATCTTATTCTTATTATTTACTTTAGTTTAAATCTGGCTTCAAAAACCCCTTTTCTTTTATTGTTCTTGAATTTAAGTTTTAAACTATTAACTTATAAACTAAAACCCAATCCCTGAGGACTCGACCCTTGCTAACTACTATACTTACAATTTATCTTTTTAGTGCAAGGTTAAATAAGATACACTCTTTTGGGTGCATCAGTGGTGGAGAATGAAACCTTAACCATATTTTTCATATTTGATTCTTCTTACTTACTTGTTTTCTTACTTTTAGTTTGCTTATTTTTTATATTTATTTTTATTGGCTGGTTATACCGCCTAATTTGTATATTAACTTTGTTTTATTTTTATTGGCTGGTTATACCGCCTAATTTAGTATATATATTTTTATTGGCTGGTTATACCGCCTAATTTAGTATATATATTTTTATTGGCTGGTTATACCGCCTTGCATCTTATTCTTATTATTTACTTTAGTTTAAATCTGGCTTCAAAAACCCCTTTTCTTTTATTGTTTTCTTTGAACGTAAGTTATAAACTATTAACTTATAAACTAAAACCCAATCCCTGAGGACTCGACCCTTGCTAACTACTATACTTACAATTTATCTTTTTAGTGCAAGGTTAAATAAGATACACTCTTTTGGGTGCATCAAGTATTTGGCGCCGTTGCCGGGGATTATTTTCTTTAGTTTATTTGTTACTTGGTTTATTCTTATTTTCAGTTCTAATTAGTTCTATTTTCTTGTAGATACAAGTTTGTCTTATCAAATTTTGAAAAAACAAAAAAAAAAAAAAAAACGATGGAATTGAACAATCTAACACTTGAAGAGTTGGTGGCATACATGAACATGGAAAATCAACAAGCCAATCTCACCTACCCAGTTCAACAATTGGCCATGGGAGGATGTCAAGGCCATCAAGTGTTCCAAGACCAACAGTATGATCATTACTCAAACACTTACCATGAGGGATGGTGGGATCATACTAATTATGGCTACTCAGAAAATTACCAAGAAGTAGATCCTTATGCCAATTACACTCATCCATTTAGCTTCAATCAATCATGGTCTCAAGAACCAGATCTTCTTCAACCACCACATATGACTCAAAACTCAGGTACTTCTTTAGAAGATCTTGTCGATTCTCTTGTTACTAATACTTTGCAATTTCAACAGGAAACAAGGGCAAGCATCAAGAGTTTGGAAAAGCAAATGAGCCAATTGGCTAGTAGTATGGTGGTATGGGTAGCACAAAGATCTGAAGAACTCTCTGCCCAAACAATGATTAACCCAAAGGAGAATACTACTATTGTGACCTTGAGGAATGATGAACAAGATGAGGATGAGACAGAATTAGAGATGGATTCTATTCTTGAGGATAATGATGCCACAAATACAAATAAGAGTATTTCGGCACCTGAGGTAACGTTTAAAGTTCCACTTTTTACTAATGTTTCTTCTCCACCTTTTCCTAGTAGATTTGCAAAGTTCAAGGAGGATGAACATGAACAAGACACGCTGGAAACCTTAAACAGTTTGTTTGTGGATGTCATTCAACAAGTACCAAAAGATGCACCATTCCTCGATGAGATATGCACCACCAAGGATGATGGAATAATACTTGTAATGGAGAATGCATCCACTGTTGTGCAAAGAAAGCTTCCTCTTAAACGCATAAATTTGGGAAATTTCATGTATGAGCCTGACAAGCCTAAAAAGCCAAGAAAGGGTGTTGGTTAGATTCAAAACACTAACTCAAGTGTTAATTGGGAAGGCAGCCCAATTAAAGATGAAATTGCCAACCTTCCATATTCAGATTTGCTTTCTCTTTCTTTTCCTTTTCTTTTATTATTATTTTTATTTTATTTCTTATGTTTCTTTGTTAATTGTGTTTACTGCTTTTAAGTTCATTTAGGCTGCATAAGTTTCTTTTGTTTAATAGTTCTTTTCTCTTACATATAATTCTTGCATTGGGAGATAATAGCATTACATTAATGACAATGTAAGAATTATGTGTGGGGGGGGGGGAGAATTTAGGATTTTATTTAGAGTGTTTTGTTTTTGAGTCTTTTTATGTTGTTTTTCTTTCTGATCCTTGTTTTGAAAAACACTAGATGTAAATATAATTTTTTTTAACCCCGGTTAAATGGCGGATAACGGTACTCCGTGATTATTTAAATCGGTTCTATCAGCTACCCACAAAACTGATATTGTATATAAATTTCTCTTTCAATTTCTCTTTCATTTTTTTTTCAGGATGGATGATATTCTCACAAGATTGCAGAAACGATTTCCTCCTTTTCCTCGAAATATTTTACTGAAGCTTTACCAAGTTCGATTTGAAAGATTAAGAATGCTTATGCACAAAGGGATTCCTGACGACATACGTTGGATAATTGAAGCCAAGGTACGTGAAGATGAATATCTTCCTGTTTTGCATTTACCAGGTACAGGTAGAAGCACTTTTGCAAAGAAGCGACGAGCAAAGCGCATGAGTTCAAATTGCCACAAATGTGCACGATGGACGTGTAACGGTAAATGTCGTTCTATTGGGATTCCGTCCTCTAATCGAGATGATAAAATTGAATTCATTAAGGATGGACTGAGTAAGGAGAATTTGGGTAATATCCAACTTTCTCTTGAGACGCATCCTAGTGGAGACGTACAAAGAGAAATTCTTGATTTATGGCCGCAATTCCAAAGGGAATGGCAACATCTTGGGAATCTGATGTTAAAAGACCCTGTTTGCCAGCTTGTAAGAAAACTGGATGGGAAGCATATCCTCGACTCATAGAAGGCGTTTAAGCCGTTTCTGGACGTAAAACCAGAGGAAGATGTGAGCCACAATCACAACTACAATAAATAACTTCTCAGCTTTTGGTTTGATTTGCAATAACTTTATTTTGGTTTAATTTACGTGTTGTTCGATTTGTGTAATTATTCTCATTTTTTTATTTGTCTTTTACGGTTGATTTTTCTTCTCTTTTTGATTTTCTTCCTGAAATCACGCAAAAATCTTTTGTTAGGTTAACATTTTCTTCTGACAGGTCAAATACACTTTCGGCGACATTATTACTCTTGACTTTTACGGTCGATTTTTCTTCTCTTTTTGATTTTCTTCCTGAAATCACGCAAAAATCTTTTGCTAGGTTAACATTTTCTTCTGACAGGTCAGATAGACTTTCGGCGACATTATTACTCTTGTCTGATTCACTACTCAGTCCTCTATATATTACACCATGTACTCATTCTCTTTCAGGCACTCGAAAAAAAAAAGAAAAAAAAATGGAAAGTACTTCGTCCCAACGCATTAAAAAAATTTGTGTCTTTGGAGGTGCTTATCCAGGGAAAAATAACATATTCGCTGATGAAGCCATAAGAGTTGGAGTAATACTTGCCCAACAAAAGATCCAGTTGATTTATGGAGGCGGTAGTACGGGTTTAATGGGAGCAGTCGCTACAGCAGCACACGCCGGAGGAAGTCCAGTTCTAGGAATCGAGCCAAAACTATTCACAAGTTTTTGTGGACCTACCGTGGGTAAGGAAATACAAGTCTAGAGTATCCCTGAACGGATAACAATCATGTACCATTCTGCCGATGCATTCATTGCTTTACCAGGAGGTCTGGGTACATTGGAAGAAATAGCTTGCGTGACTTCTTGGTCATCTTTAGTCACAAATAAGAAACCCATTGGTTTGCTTAATATTAATGGTTATTTTAGTAATTTGCTTTCATATTTAGATAATGCTGTGGATAATGGATTCATGTTTTCAGAGGCAAGGAGAACCATAATTTCTGCTACAACCATTGAAGATTTACTCAAAAAGCTCCAAGCTTATGAGTATTTATCTGCTACGGTTGTTTCGCAAACGCTCGGAAAAAGAAAAAGAGATATGGACGAGCAAGGAGTGGATTGCACTTTGTCTTTGTGACTGATAACTCGTATAATTATATAGTTTTTAGTTATGTTTTATTATTGTTTTGTGTCAAATACGAGTTATTATTGTTTAGTCTAATTGTGTTTATGATCTTTTATATTTTTATGTAATTTGGTGTTCTTCACAAGTTTCTTTGAGTGATTTCAGATTACTAGAATTAAGGGCAAATCCAGTTCAGTTCCAGTTCCGACACCTTTTTCCATATCAGCTATATCTGGAGTTTCACTGAAGCAATAAGGCTGAAATTTGTAGCTGTGCAAAGCTAAGAGGCATATCTATCTTTTTCATGTTTTACACTTCTTGAAACGGAGTCGTTTTCCCTAGCGAAATCGACCATGAAGTTGGCTGATGTGCAATGACGTCTGTGCTGACCTGTTTTCGTATTTTGCCCATATCTTCTTATCCACATCAGAAAATGAGCTGATTCCAACGGCTATGGATCAGTAACTGATAGGGTAACATTTTTCTAGAAGTCCATGTGATCAGATAAGGCCTGCAAAATTGACAAAATCGACCATCAAGTTGGCTGATCAAAATCGTCATGTATGACGAAAATTGTTAGAAAATGCACCCACCTATTATACCTACCTTTGAAATTTGTAAAGCTTGTCTCTTGTCATTTAGCCCTCCAAAATGTGTATAAATAGAGGGCCTTGGATGATTGTAAGGGATCATATTGTACATAGGTAGGATATTAGCCATTTTAATAAAATTCTCTAAGTTTTCTTCTTCTTTCTTTTCTCTAGTTTTCTTTCTTTTCTCTAGTTTTCTTTTTCTTTAGAGAGAGCAAGAGGTTGGATAATTAATATTCTTCCTCTTCTTCTTTCTTTCTTTTATTTTCTTCTTAGATTTTCTTTAATTTTATGTTTATGTTTACAATGCCTATGCTAGGCTAAACTTCTATTTGGTTAAGGGTGATTTCAAAGCCCTAGACATGTTTTGTGATTGATTTTCAGATTCTATCTATCATTAATTTTCTATCAAAGTTGCTTATTGATAACTCGTATAATTATATAGTTTTTAGTTATGTTTTATTATTGTTTTGTGTCAAATACGAGTTATTATTGTTTAGTCTAATTGTGTTTATGATCTTTTATATTTTTATGTAATTTGGTGTTTTTCACAAGTTTCTTTGAGTGATTTCAGATTACTAAAATTAAGGGCAAATCCAGTTCAGTTCCAGTTCCGACACCTTTTGCCATATCAGCTATATCTGGAGTTTCACTGAAGCAATAAGGCTGAAATTTTAACCGTGCAAAGTTAAGAAGCATATCTATCTTTTTCATGTTTTACACTTCTTGAAACGGAGTCGTTTTCCCTAGCGAAATCAACCATCAAGTTGGCTGATGTGCAATGACGTCTGTCCTGAGCAGTTTTCGCATTTTGACCATATCGTCCGATACACATCAGCAAATGAGCTGATTCCAACGGCTATGGATCACTAACTGATAGGGGAACATTTGTCTAGAAGACTATGTGATCAGATCAAGCTTTCAATATTGAAGAAATCGACCATCAAGTTGGCTGATGTGTAATGACGTCTGTGCTGACCTGTTTTCGTATTTTGCCCATATCTTCTTCTCCACATCAGAAAATGAGCTGATTCCAACGGCTATGAATCAGTACCTCATAGGGGAACATTTTTCTAGAAGATCATATGATCAGATCAGGCCTCCAATATTGACAAAATCGACCATCAAGTTGGCTGATCAAAATGGTCATACAATATGACGAAAATTGTTAGAAAAATGCACCCACCTATTATACCTACCTTTGAAATTTGTAAAGCTTGTCTCTTGTCATTTAGCCCTCCAAAATGTGTATAAATAGAGGGCCTTGGATGATTGTAGAGGATCATATTGTACATTGGTAGGATATTAGCCATTGTAATAAAATTCTCTAAGTTTTCTTCTTCTTTCTTTTCTCTAGTTTTCTTTTTCTTTATTTTCTTCTTCTTCTTTCTTTCTTTTATTTCCTTCTTAGATTCTCTTTAATTTTATGTTTATGTTTACAATGCCTATGCTAGGCTAAACTTCTATTTGGTTAAGGGTGATTTCAAAGCCCTAGACATGTTTTGTGATTGATTTTTAGATTCTATCTATCATTAATTTTCTATCAAAGTTGCTTATGTTCTTCTACAAGAATTGTTCATGATGTTGTCTTGATTTATTTAGGTGTACAACTAGATAGATCTTGATAATTATCTATTGCTAGTTTATGAGTCTTGATCCGTGTAATTGTCTTGATTTCCTATTCATAAGTGGCAATTTGTGATTAATGATTATGGTCAAGTTTTCAATAATTGCAAAGTGGAACATAACCTAAGTTGAACAATCCGAGCTTATGTGTTTGTTGCTTAGATCAACCTATCTTTCTCATCATAAAGCTGCCATTAAATTGAATTTAGAGAGCTTATTCTAGGTTGTTTAATGGTTAGAGATTAAATAGAGAGCTTGTTCTATTTAACGACAAACTAAGGAAAGATTGGGATAACAGAGCTTGTTGTTATCTACGGTTGTTAACTTTGATAGTTGGTTGATATTGATAGATCTGAAATTGATTCTTAATGATGTCTAGTGGTGGAGAATAAAACCTTAACCATATTTTTCATATTTGATTCTTCTTACTTACTTGTTTTCTTACTTTTCTAGTTTGCTTATTTTTAGAAGTATATTTATTTTTATTGGCTGGTTATACCGCCTAATTTAGTATATATATTTTTATTGGCTGGTTATACCGCCTAATTTAGTATATATATTTTTATTGGCTGGTTATACCGCCTTGCATCTTATTCTTATTATTTACTTTAGTTTAAATCTGGCTTCAAAAACCCCTTTTCTTTTATTGTTTTCTTTGAACGTAAGTTATAAACTAATAACTCATAGATTAAAACCCAATCCCTGAGGACTCGACCCTTGCTAATCATTATACTTACAATTGATCTTTTTAGTGCAAGGTTAAATAAGATACACTCTTTTGGGTGCATCAAATTTTTGGCGCCGTTGCCGGGGAATTGCTTTCTTTAGTTTATTTGTTACTTGGTTTATTCTTATTTTCAGTTCTAGTTAGTTTTATTTTCTTGTACATACAAGTTTTTCTTTTCAAATATAAAAAAAAAACAATGGAATTGAGCAATCTAACACTTGAAGAGTTGGTGGCATACATGAACATGGAGAATCAACAAGCCAATCTCACCTCCCCAGTTCAACAATTGTCCATGGGAGGATGTCAAGGCCATCAAGTGTTCCAAGACCAACAGTATGATCATTACTCAAACACTTACCATGAGGGATGGTGGGATCATACTAATTATGGCTACTCGAAAAATTACCAAGAAGTAGATCCTTATGCCAATTACACTCATCCATCTAGCTTCAATCAATCATGGTCTCAAGAACCAGATCTTTTTCAACCACCACATATGACTCAAAACTCAGGTACTTCTTTAGAAGATCTTGTCTATTCTCTTGTTACTGATTCTTTGCAATTTCAACAGGAAACAAGGGCAAGCATCCAGAGTTTGGAAAAGCAAATGAGCCAATTAGCTAGTAGTATGGTGGGATGGGTAGCACAAAGATCTGAAGAACTCCCAGCCCAAATGATGGTTAACCCAAAGGAGAATGCTACTATTGTGACCTTGAAGAATGAGGAACAAGATGACGATGAAACAAAATTAGAGATGGATTCTATTCTTGAGGATAATGAAGCCAAAGATCCAAATAAGAGTATTTCGGCACCTGAGGTAACGTTTAAGGTTTCACTTTTTACTAATGTTTCTTCTCCACCTTTTCCTAGTAGATTTGCAAAGTTCAAGGAGGAAGAACATGAACAACACATGCCGGAAACCTTAAACAACTTGTTTGTGGAGGTCATTCAACAAGTATCAAAATATGCTCCATTCCTCGATGACATATGCACCACAAAGGATGATGGAATAATACTTGTAATGGAGAATGCATCCACTGTTGTGCAAAGAAAGCTTCCTCTCAAACGCATAAATTTGGGAAATTTCATGTATGAGCCTGACAAGCCTAAAATGCCAAGAAGGGGTGTTGGTTAGGTTCAAAACACTAACTCAAGTGCTTCTTGGGAGGCAACCCAAAAGGATGGAGAGCATCTATTATATCAGATTTGCATATTCCTTACTCTCCATCATTCTATCTTTTATTGTTTTTCTTTTCTTTTGTCTAATAGTTCTTTTCTCTTACATATAATTCTTGCATTGGGGGATTAATAGCATTACATTAATGACAATGTAAGAATTATGTGTGGGGGGAAGAATTTAGGATTTTATTTAGAGTGTTTTGTTTTTGAGTCTTTTTATGTTGTTTTTCTTTCTGATCTTTGTTTTGAAAATAACTAGATATAAATATAATTTTTATTTATTTTTTTTAACCCCGGTTAAATGGCGGATAACGGTACTCCGTGATTATTTAAATCGGTTCCATCAGCTACCCACAAAACTGATATTGTATATAAATTTCTCTTCCAATTTCTCTTTCAATTTTTTTCATTTTTTTTTTCAGGATGGATGATATTCTCACAAGATTGCAGACACGATTTCCTCCTTTTCCTCGAAATATTTTACTGAAGCTTTACCAAGTTCGATTTGAAAGATTAAGAATGCTTATGCACAAAGGGATTCCTGGAGACATACGTTGGATAATTGAAGCCAAGGTACGTGAAGATGAATATCTTCCTGTGTTGCATTTACCAGGTACAGGTAGAAGCACTTTTGCAAAGAAGCGACGAGCAAAGCGCATGAGTTCAAATTGCCACAAATGTGCACGATGGACGTGTAACGGTAAATGTCGTTCTATTGGGATTCCGTCCTCTAATCGAGATGATAAAATTGAATTCATTAAGGATGGACTGAGTAAGGAGAATTTGGGTAATATCCAACTTTCTCTTGAGACGCATCCTAGTGGAGACGTACAAAGAGAAATTCTTGATTTATGGCCGCAATTCCAAAGGGAATGGCAACATCTTGGGAATCTGATGTTAAAAGACCCTGTTTGCCAGCTTGTAAGAAAACTGGATGGGAAGCATATCCTCGACTCATAGAAGGCGTTTAAGCCGTTTCTGGACGTAAAACCAGAGGAAGATGTGAGCCACAATCACAACTACAATAAATGACTTCTCAGCTTTTGGTTTGATTTGCAATAACTTTATTTCGGTTTAATTTACGTGTTATTCGATTTGTGTAATTATTCTCATTTTTTTTATTTGTCTTTTACGATTGATTTTTCTTCTCTTTTTTATTTTCTTCCTGAAATTCACGCAAATATCTTTTGTTAGGTTAACATTTTCTTCTGACAGGTCAAATACACTTTCGGCGACATTATTACTCTTGACTTTTACGGTTGATTTTTCTTCTCTTTTTGATTTTCTTCCTGAAATCACGCAAAAATCTTTTGTTAGGTTAACATTTTCTTCTGACAGGTCAGATACACTTTCGGCGACATTATTACTCTTGTCTGATTCACTACTCAGTCCTCTATATATTACACCATGCACTCATTCTCTTTCAGGCACTCGAAAAAAAAAAATGGAAAGTACTTCGTCCCAACGCATTAAAAAAATTTGTGTTTTTGGAGGTGCTTATCCAGGGAAAAATAACATATTCGCTGATGAAGCCATAAGAGTTGGAGTAATACTTGCCCAACAAAAGATCCAGTTGATTTATGGAGGCGGTAGTACGGGTTTAATGGGAGCAGTCGCTACAGCAGCACACGCCAGAGGAAGTCCAGTTCTAGGAATCGTGCCAAAACTATTCACAGATTTTTGTGGACCTACCTTGGGTAAGGAAATACAAGTCTGGAGTATCCCTGAACGGATAACAATCATGTACCATTCTGCCGATGCATTCATTGCTTTACCAGGAGGTCTGGGTACATTGGAAGAAATAGCTTGCGTGGCTTCTTGGTCATCTTTGGTCACAAATAAGAAACCCATTGGTTTGCTTAATATTAATGGTTATTTTAGTAATTTGCTTTCATATTTAGATAATGCTGTGGATAATGGATTCATGTTTTCAGAGGCAAGGAGAACCATAATTTCTGCTACAACCATTGAAGATTTACTCAAAAAGCTCCAAGCTTATGAGTATTTATCTGCTACGGTTGTTTCGCAAACGCTCGGAAAAAGAAAAAGAGATATGGACGAGCAAGGAGTGGATTGCACTTTGTCTTTGTGACATTATCTAACATTTTGTTTGTTGTGTCTCAGTTATAATAAGTGGTTAGCAACCTCTACAGGTAATATCTCCTAAATTTTACCTTCTTAAAAAAAAAAAAAAAAAAAAAGTTTGTTGTGTTTTAAGCAATTTAGAAGTATTCATTCTGAACAAGGTCTGAGTAAGGGAGACTTGAGACATACCTTGTCAGTTTGATTTCTTCTTTTCAAAAAAAAAAAAAGAGTTTGTTGTGTTTTAAGCAATTTAGAAGTATTCATTCTGAACAAGGTCTGAGTAAGGGAGACTTGAGACATACCTTGTCAGTTTGATTTTAATCTTTTTACGTTTACTTGTTAATTTTTGTTTAGTATTTTAGGATTATTTAGGTTGCATGAGTTTGTTTTGTTTTGAGTCTAGTTATTCCTATTCTTATGTTATTAGTTCTTTTCTCTTACACATGATTCTTTCATTTGGGTTAATAGACTTACATTGAGGACAATGTAAGAATTAAGTGTGGGGGGAATGATTTAGGATTTCTTTTATTTTTGTCTACTATTTTTTTTATGAGTCTTTATTATTATTATTATTTTTTAGTGTGTTTTAGTTCCTTTTTAATACAATGATGAGATATGAATTGCATAAGTCTAAAACATATTTATTAGTGAGAAGATTTTCCTGAGAATTGAGCTTGATGTCAACCTTTTTATGAGCCAATGTTAATATGATATGTTGATTGAGAAAGAAGCATGTTTAGACTTAATCTGACTTGTATAATCATTCTTGTGAGTTTTTGAGCCTAAAATGATTGATGCATTATACAAATCAATCTAATTTCTTTCTTGAGTGCTCTTATGATTACATGATTCTCTAGAACTTGCTTTAAACCGTTTGAGACTATATTGATGCATGTGACAACATGAATATGATAGAGGCATTAGGATTTTTAGCCAGGGCCAAACAACCATCCCTTATTGATGTTCCAAGAGAACACACCCTTAGTGAACCAATTTGAGCCTACATTGAATAAGCTATCTCTTTGGTAACCATAACTTGTCCCTAACCTAAATATACTTATATCTTTACCTTTGTTCCAAAGATGAATTAGCATGATTTGAGACAAGTTGCAAAGACAAGGGGTATTTTTTGGTTAGAAACAAGAAATAAGTGTGGGGGAAAAGAAAAGAAAAGTCAAGAGAAAAAGAAATGGAATACTGGCAAATACATTCCTATATAAAAAAAAAAAATGAATCATCTCTTGAATTTGTGGAAAAAGAAAAAGATGTTACAAAGTTGTTTAGAATGAAGAAAAGGCCCAACATGAATATCCGGCCTAGGTGACTATGTACTTGTAAAGAGTTTTGAGAAGTTTCTTTGTATAATCTTTTTATGTCTCTAAACTTTATGAACTCTTTGGAACCTTTGTGATATCTTTATCCTTTTGTTCTTCAACCACATTACAAACCCCTTGGCCCCATTACAACCTTGATTAAAGACCTCTTGATTTATGAAGTTGCATGATCTTTTAGTGGAGAATAGGTGGACAAGCAAGCATATGGTAGAAGTGTTTTCATGAGATTGATTGAGTGTAAACACTTTACTACTACTTTAAAGAGTGAAAATCAAGAGAGTATCCCATGTGAGAAGTTGAGATTAAATTTGAACATGCACTATTTTGATTGAGATATGTTATGCTAATATTGGCTTAACTCAAACAATTTACATTCAAGCATGATTTTTTGTGAAATTTTTTAAGCTATTGATTAGTTTATAAGACTTGTTCAAATATTGTCTCTAATTTGTATTGAAAGGATTAGGAGTAAATATTTTTAGTATATGTAGTTTATTTATATGAAGTTTATTTATATTTTAATTTTTCAATGTTTGTGGGTATCGTTCTAGTAAACCCTCACGAGACTAAACTCGTCCACTAGGGACACCTAGGGGTTTAAAGGCTTGTGTCACATGCTAAGTGCCACCGTGATTTCCTACGAAAGTGGATTAGATTAGATTTTCTTATTTTATTTTTATTGAGTCGTTGCTAGGGACTAGCAACAATCTAAGTGTGGGGGTGTGATAACTCGTATAATTATATAGTTTTTAGTTATGTTTTATTATTGTTTTGTGTCAAATACGAGTTATTATTGTTTAGTCTAATTGTGTTTATGATCTTTTATATTTTTATGTAATTTGGTGTTTTTCACAAGTTTCTTTGAGTGATTTCAGATTACTAAAATTAAGGGCAAATCCAGTTCAGTTCCAGTTCCGACACCTTTTGCCATATCAGCTATATCTGGAGTTTCACTGAAGCAATAAGGCTGAAATTTTAACCGTGCAAAGTTAAGAAGCATATCTATCTTTTTCATGTTTTACACTTCTTGAAACGGAGTCGTTTTCCCTAGCGAAATCAACCATCAAGTTGGCTGATGTGCAATGACGTCTGTCCTGAGCAGTTTTCGCATTTTGACCATATCGTCCGATACACATCAGCAAATGAGCTGATTCCAACGGCTATGGATCACTAACTGATAGGGGAACATTTGTCTAGAAGACCATGTGATCAGATCAAGCTTTCAATATTGAAGAAATCGACCATCAAGTTGGCTGATGTGTAATGACGTCTGTGCTGACCTGTTTTCGTATTTTGCCCATATCTTCTTCTCCACATCAGAAAATGAGCTGATTCCAACGGCTATGAATCAGTAACTCATAGGGGAACATTTTTCTAGAAGATCATATGATCAGATCAGGCCTCCAATATTGACAAAATCGACCATCAAGTTGGCTGATCAAAATGGTCATACAATATGACGAAAATTGTTAGAAAAATGCACCCACCTATTATACCTACCTTTGAAATTTGTAAAGCTTGTCTCTTGTCATTTAGCCCTCCAAAATGTGTATAAATAGAGGGCCTTGGATGATTGTAGAGGATCATATTGTACATTGGTAGGATATTAGCCATTGTAATAAAATTCTCTAAGTTTTCTTCTTCTTTCTTTTCTCTAGTTTTCTTTTTCTTTATTTTCTTCTTCTTCTTTCTTTCTTTTATTTCCTTCTTAGATTCTCTTTAATTTTATGTTTATGTTTACAATGCCTATGCTAGGCTAAACTTCTATTTGGTTAAGGGTGATTTCAAAGCCCTAGACATGTTTTGTGATTGATTTTTAGATTCTATCTATCATTAATTTTCTATCAAAGTTGCTTATGTTCTTCTACAAGAATTGTTCATGATGTTGTCTTGATTTATTTAGGTGTACAACTAGATAGATCTTGATAATTATCTATTGCTAGTTTATGAGTCTTGATCCGTGTAATTGTCTTGATTTCCTATTCATAAGTGGCAATTTGTGATTAATGATTATGGTCAAGTTTTCAATAATTGCAAAGTGGAACATAACCTAAGTTGAACAATCCGAGCTTATGTGTTTGTTGCTTAGATCAACCTATCTTTCTCATCATAAAGCTGCCATTAAATTGAATTTAGAGAGCTTATTCTAGGTTGTTTAATGGTTAGAGATTAAATAGAGAGCTTGTTCTATTTAACGACAAACTAAGGAAAGATTGGGATAACAGAGCTTGTTGTTATCTACGGTTGTTAACTTTGATAGTTGGTTGATATTGATAGATCTGAAATTGATTCTTAATGATGTCTAGTGGTGGAGAATAAAACCTTAACCATATTTTTCATATTTGATTCTTCTTACTTACTTGTTTTCTTACTTTTCTAGTTTGCTTATTTTTAGAAGTATATTTATTTTTATAGGCTGGTTATACCGCCTAATTTGTATATTAACTTTGTTTTATTTTTATTGGCTGGTTATACCGCCTAATTTAGTATATATATTTTTATTGGCTGGTTATACCGCCTAATTTAGTATATATATTTTTATTGGCTGGTTATACCGCCTTGCATCTTATTCTTATTATTTACTTTAGTTTAAATCTGGCTTCAAAAACCCCTTTTCTTTTATTGTTTTCTTTGAACGTAAGTTATAAACTAATAACTCATAGATTAAAACCCAATCCCTGAGGACTCGACCCTTGCTAATCATTATACTTACAATTGATCTTTTTAGTGCAAGGTTAAATAAGATACACTCTTTTGGGTGCATCACTTATGTTCTTCTACAAGAATTGTTCATGATGTTGTCTAGATTTATTTAGGTGTACAACTAGATAGATCTTGATAATTATCTATTGCTAGTTTATGAGTCTTGATCCGTGTAATTGTCTTGATTTCCTATTCATAAGTGGCAATTTGTGATTAATGATTATGGTCAAGTTTTCAATAATTGCAAAGTGGAACATAACCTAAGTTGAACAATCCGAGCTTATGTGTTTGTTGCTTAGATCAACCTATCTTTCTCATCATAAAGCTGCCATTAAATTGAATTTAGAGAGCTTATTCTAGGTTGTTTAATGGTTAGAGATTAAATAGAGAGCTTGTTCTATTTAACGACAAACTAAGTAAAGATTGGGGTAACAGAGCATGTTGTTATCTACGGTTGTTAACTTTGATAGTTGGTTGATATTGATAGATCTGAAATTGATTCTTAATGATGTCTAGTGTTGGAGAATGAAACCTTAACCATATTTTTCATATTTGATTCTTCTCACTTATTTGTTTTCTTACTTTTAGTTTGCTTATTTTTTATATTTATTTTTATTGGCTGGTTATACCGCCTAATTTGTATATTAACTTTGTTTTATTTTTATTGGCTGGTTATACCGCCTAATTTAGTATATATATTTTTATTGGCTGGTTATACCGCCTAATTTAGTATATATATTTTTATTGGCTGGTTATACCGCCATGCATCTTATTCTTATTATTTACTTTAGTTTAAATCTGGCTTCAAAAACCCCTTTTCTTTTATTGTTCTTGAATTTAAGTTTTAAACTATTAACTTATAAACTAAAACCCAATCCCTGAGGACTCGACCCTTGCTAACTACTATACTTACAATTTATCTTTTTAGTGCAAGGTTAAATAAGATACACTCATTTGGGTGCATCAAATTTTTGGCGACGTTGCCGGGGATTGTTTTCTTTAGTTTATTTGTTACTTGGTTTATTCTTATTTTCAGTTCTAATGAGTTTTATTTTCTTGTACATACGGGTTTTTCTGATCAAATTTTGAAAAAAAAAATAAAAAAAAAAACGATGGAATTGAGTAATCTAACACTTGAAGAGTTGGTGGCATACATGAACATGGAGAATCAACAAGCCAATCTCACCTTCCCAGTTCAACAATTGGCCATGGGAGGATGTCAAGGCCATCAAGTGTTCCAAGACCAACAGTATGATCATTACTCAAACACTTACCATGAGGGATGGTGGGATCATACTAATTATGGCTACTCGAAAAATTACCAAGAAGTAGATCCTTATGCCAATTACACTCATCCATCTAGCTTCAATCAATCATGGTCCCAAGAACCAGATCTTTTTCAACCACCACATATGACTCAAAACTCAGGTACTTCTTTAGAAGATCTTGTCTATTCTCTTGTTACTGATACATTGCAATTTCAACAGGAAACAAGGGCAAGCATCCAGAGTTTGGAAAAGCAAATGATCCAATTGACTAGTAGTATGGTGGGATGGGTAGCACAAAGATCTGAAGAACTCCCTGCCCAAACAATGATTAACCCAAAGGAGAATACTACTATTGTGACCTTGAGGAATGAGGAACAAGATGAGGATGAGACAAAATTAGAGATGAATTCTATTCTTGAGGATAATGAAGCCAATGATCCAAATAAGAGTATTTCGGCACCTGAGGTAACGTTTGAGATTCCAATTTTTACTAATGTTTCTTCTCCACCTTTTCCTAGTAGATTCGCAAAGTTCAAGGAGGATGAACATGAACAAGACATGCTGGAAACCTTAAACAGTTTGTTTGTGGATGTCATTCAACAAGTACCAAAAGATGCACCATTCCTCGATGAGATATGCACCACCAAGGATGATGGAATAATACTTGTAATGGAGAATGCATCCACTGTTGTGCAAAGAAAGCTTCCTCTCAAACGCATAAATTTGGGAAATTTCATGCATGAGCCTGACAAGCCTAAAAAGCCAAGAAGGGGTGTTGGTTAGATTCAAAACACTAACTCAAGTGTTAATTGGGAAGGCAGCCCAATTAAAGATGAAATTGCCAACCTTCCATATTCAGATTTGTTTTCTCTTTCTTTCCCTTTTTCTTTTATTATTTTTATTGTTTTTATTTTATTTCTTATGTTTCTTTGTTAATTGTGTTTACTGCTTTTAAGTTCATTTAGGCTGCATAAGTTTATTTTGTTTAATAGTTCTTTTCTCTTACATATAATTCTTGCATTGGGGGATAATAGCATTACATTAATGACAATGTAAGAATTATGTGTGGGGGGGAGAATTTAGGATTTTATTTAGAGTGTTTTGTTTTTGAGTCTTTTTATGTTGTTTTTCTTTCTGATCCTTGTTTTGAAAATAACTAGATGTAAATATAATTTTTTTTAACCCCGGTTAAATGGCGGATAACGGTACTCCGTGATTATTTAAATCGGTTCCATCAGCTACCCACAAAACTGATATTGTATATAAATTTCTCTTCCAATTTCTCTTTCAATTTTTTTTTTCATTTTTTTCAGGATGGATGATATTCTCACAAGATTGCAGAAACGATTTCCTCCTTTTCCTCGAAATATTTTACTAAAGCTTTACCAAGTTCGACTTGAAAAATTAAGAATGCTTATGCACAAAGGGATTCCTGACGACATACGTTGGATAATTGAAGCCAAGGTACGTGAAGATGAATATCTTCCTATTTTGCATTTACCAGGTACAGGTAGAAGCACTTTTGCAAAGACGCGACGAGCAAAGCGCATGAGTTCAAATTGCCACAAATGTGCACGATGGACGTGTAACGGTAAATGTCGTTCTATTGGGATTCCGTCCTCTAATCGAGATGATAAAATTGAATTCATTAAGGATGGACTGAGTAAGGAGAATTTGGGTAATATCCAACTTTCTCTTAAGACACATCCTAGTGGAGACGTACAAAGAGAAATTCTTGATTTATGGCCGCAATTCCAAAGGGAATGGCAACATCTTGGGAATCTGATGTTAAAAGACCATGTTTGCCAGCTTGTAAGAAAACTGGATGGGAAGCATATCCTCGACTCATAGAAGGCGTTTAAGCCGTTTCTGGACGTAAAACCAGAGGAAGATGTGAGCCACAATCACAACTACAATAAATAACTTCTCAGCTTTTGGTTTGATTTGCAATAACTTTATTTTGGTTTAATTTACGTGTTGTTCGATTTGTGTAATTATTCTCGTTTTTTTTATTTGTCTTTTACGGTTGATTTTTTCTTCTCTTTTTGATTTTCTTCCTGAAATCACGCAAAAATCTTTTGTTAGGTTAACATTTTCTTCTGACAGGTCAGATACACTTTCGGCGACATTATTACTCTTGTCTGATTCACTACTCAGTCCTCTATATATTACACCATGTACTCATTCTCTTTCAGGCACTCGAAAAAAAAAAAGAAAAAAAAATGGAAAGTACTTCGTCCCAACGCATTAAAAAAATTTGTGTCTTTGGAGGTGCTTATCCAGGGAAAAATAATATATTCGCTGATGAAGCCATAAGAGTTGGAGTAATACTTGCCCAACAAAAGATCCAGTTGATTTATGGAGGCGGTAGTACGGGTTTAATGGGAGCAGTCGCTACAGCAGCACACGCCGGAGGAAGTCCAGTTCTAGGAGTCGTGCCAAAACTATTCACAGATTTTTGTGGACCTACCGTGGGTATGGAAATACAAGTCTGGAGTATCCCTGAACGGATAACAATCATGTACCATTCTGCCGATGCATTCATTGCTTTACCAGGAGGTCTGGGTACATTGGAAGAAATAGCTTGCGTGGCTTCTTGGTCATCTTTGGTCACAAATAAGAAACCCATTGGTTTGCTTAATATTAATGGTTATTTTAGTAATTTGCTTTCATATTTAGATAATGCTGTGCATAATGGATTCAAGTTTTCAGAGGCAAGGAGAACCATAATTTCTGCTACAACCATTGAAGATTTACTCAAAAAGCTCCAAGCTTATGAGTGTTTATCTGCTACGGTTGTTTCGCAAACGCTCAGAAAAAGAAAAAGAGATATGGACGAGCAAGGAGTGAACTGCACTTTGTCTTTGTGACATTATCTAACATTTTGTTTGTTGTGTCTCAGTTATAATAAGTGGTTAGCAACCTCTGCAGGTAATATCTCCTAAATTCTACCTTTAAAATTTGACATTGGGGACAATGTCATATTTTAGTAGGGGGTAAGAGACATATTTTGCTAATTTAAAAAAAAAAAAAAAGTTTGTTGTATTTTAAGCAATTTAGAAGTATTCATTCTGAACAAGGTCTGAGTAAGGGAGACTTGAGACATACCTTGTCAGTTTGATTTCTTCTTTTCAAAAAAAAAAAAAAAGTTTGTTGTGTTTTAAGCAATTTAGAAGTATTCATTCTGGACAAGGTCTGAGTAAGGGAGACTTGAGACATACCTTATCAGTTTGATTTTAATCTTTTTATGTTTACTTGTTAATTTTTGTTTAGTATTTTAGGATTATTTAGGTTGCATGAGTTTGTTTTGTTTTGAGTCTTAGTTGTTCCTATTCTTATGTTATTAGTTCTTTTCTCTTACACATGATTCTTTCATTTGGGTTAATAGACTTACATTGAGGACAATGTAAGAATTAAGTGTGGGGGGAATGATTTAGGATTTCGTTTATTTTTGTCTACTATTTTTTTTATGAGTCTTTATTATTATTATTATTATTATTTTAGTGTGTTTTAGTTCCTTTTTAATACAATGATGAGATATGAATTGCATAAGTCTAAAACAGATTTATTAGTGAGAAGATTTTCATGAGAATTGAGCTTGATGTCAACCTTTTTATGAGCCAATGTTAATATGATATGTTGATTGAGAAAGAAGCATGTTTAGACTTAATCTGACTTGTATAATCATCCTTGTGAGTTTTTGATCCTATAATGATTGATGCATTATACAAATCAATCTAATTTCTTTCTTCAGTGCTCTTATGATTACATGATTCTCTAGAACTTGCTTTAAACCGTTTGAGACTATATTGATACATGTGACAACATGAATATGATAGAGGCATTAGGATTATAACCAGAGCCAAACAGCCATCCATTATTAATGTTCTAAGAGAACATCCCCACTAGTGAGCCAATTTGATCCTACATTAAATATGATGTTTTATTGGTAACCACAACTTACACCTAGCCTAAATATACTTATATCCTTACCCTTGTTCTAAAGATGGATTATATATTTTGAGACATATTGCAAAAAAAACAAGGGATATTTTTAGTTAAAAATTTGGGTTAGAAACAAGAAATAAGTGTGTGGGGAAAAGAAAAGAAAAGTCAAGAGAAAAAGAAATGGAATACTGGCAAATACATTCCTATGTAAAAAAAAAAATATGAATCATCTCTTGAATTTGTGAAAAAAGAAAAAGATGTTACAAAGTTATTTAGAATGAAGAAAAGGCCCAACATGAATATCCGGCCTAGGTGACTATGTACTTGTAAAGAGTTTTGATAAGTTTGTTTGTATGATCTTATTATGTCTCTAAACTTTATGAACTCTTTGGAACCTTTGTGATATCGTTATCCTTTTGTTCTTCAACCACATTACAAACCCCTTGGCCCCATTACAACCTTGATTAAAGACCTCTTGATTCATGAAGTTGTATGATCTAAATAGTGGAGAATAGGTGGACAAGCAAGAATATGGTAGAACTGTTTTCATGAGATTGATTGAGTGTAAACACTTCACCACTACTTTAAAGAGTGAAAATCATGAGGGTATCCCATGTGAGAAGTTTAGATTAAATTTGAACATGCACTATTTTGATTGAGATATGTTATGTTAATATTGGCTTAACTCAAACAATTTACATTCAAGCATGATTTTTTGTGAAATTCTTTAAGCTATTGATTAGTTTATAAGACTTGTTCAAAGATTGTCTCTAATTTGTATTGAAAGGATTAGGAATAAATATTTTTAGTATATGTAGTTTATTTATATTTTAGTTTTTCAATGTTTGTGGGTATCGTTCTAGTAAACCCTCACGAGACTAAACTCGTCCACTAGGGACACCTAGGGGTTTAAAGGCTTGTGTCACATGCTAAGTGCCACCGTGATTTCCTACGAAAGTGGATTAGATTAGGTTTTCTTATTTTATTTTTATTTGATTTTGCTCGAGGACTAGCAAAAAGCTAAGTGTGGGGGTGTGATAACTCGTATAATTATATAGTTTTTAGTTATGTTTTATTATTGTTTTGTGTCAAATACGAGTTATTATTGTTTAGTCTAATTGTGTTTATGATCTTTTATATTTTTATGTAATTTGGTGTTCTTCACAAGTTTCTTTGAGTGATTTCAGATTACTAGAATTAAGGGCAAATCCAGTTCAGTTCCAGTTCCGACACCTTTTTCCATATCAGCTATATCTGGAGTTTCACTGAAGCAATAAGGCTGAAATTTGTAGCTGTGAAAAGCTAAGAGGCATATCTATCTTTTTCATGTTTTACACTTCTTGAAACGGAGTCGTTTTCCCTAGCGAAATCGACCATGAAGTTGGCTGATGTGCAATGACGTCTGTGCTGACCTGTTTTCGTATTTTGCCCATATCTTCTTATCCACATCAGCAAATGAGCTGATTCCAACGGATATGGATCAGTAACTGATAGGGTAACATTTTTCTAGAAGTCCATGTGATCAGATAAGGCCTGCAAAATTGACAAAATCGACCATCAAGTTGGCTGATCAAAATCGTCATGTATGACGAAAATTGTTAGAAAATGCACCCACCTATTATACCTACCTTTGAAATTTGTAAAGCTTGTCTCTTGTCATTTATCCCTCCAAAATGTGTATAAATAGAGGGCCTTGGATGATTGTAAGGGATCATATTGTACATAGGTAGGATATTAGCCATTTTAATAAAATTCTCTAAGTTTTCTTCTTCTTTCTTTTCTCTAGTTTTCTTTCTTTTCTCTAGTTTTCTTTTTCTTTAGAGAGAGCAAGAGGTTGGATAATTAATATTCTTCCTCTTCTTCTTTCTTTCTTTTATTTTCTTCTTAGATTTTTTTTAATTTTATGTTTATGTTTACAATGCCTATGCTAGGCTAAACTTCTATTTGGTTAAGGGTGATTTCAAAGCCCTAGACATGTTTTGTGATTGATTTTCAGATTCTATCTATCATTAATTTTCTATCAAAGTTGCTTATGTTCTTCTACAAGAATTGTTCATGATGTTGTCTAGATTTATTTAGGTGTACAACTAGATAGATCTTGATAATTATCTATTGCTAGTTTATGAGTCTTGATCCGTGTAATTGTCTTGATTTCCTATTCATAAGTGGCAATTTGTGATTAATGATTATGGTCAAGTTTTCAATAATTGCAAAGTGGAACATAACCTAAGTTGAACAATCCGAGCTTATGTGTTTGTTGCTTAGATCAACCTATCTTTCTCATCATAAAGCTGCCATTAAATTGAATTTAGAGAGCTTATTCTAGGTTGTTTAATGGTTAGAGATTAAATAGAGAGCTTGTTCTATTTAACGACAAACTAAGTAAAGATTGGGGTAACAGAGCTTGTTGTTATCTACGGTTGTTAACTTTGATAGTTGGTTGATATTGATAGATCTGAAATTGATTCTTAATGATGTCTAGTGGTGGAGAATGAAACCTTAACCATATTTTTCATATTTGATTCTTCTTACTTATTTGTTTTCTTACTTTTAGTTTGCTTATTTTTTATATTTATTTTTATTGGCTGGTTATACCGCCTAATTTGTATATTAACTTTGTTTTATTTTTATTGGCTGGTTATACCGCCTAATTTAGTATATATATTTTTATTGGCTGGTTATACCGCCTAATTTAGTATATATATTTTTATTGGCTGGTTATACCGCCTTGCATCTTATTCTTATTATTTACTTTAGTTTAAATCTGGCTTCAAAAACCCCTTTTCTTTTATTGTTCTTGAATTTAAGTTTTAAACTATTAACTTATAAACTAAAACCCAATCCCTGAGGACTCGACCCTTGCTAACTACTATACTTACAATTTATCTTTTTAGTGCAAGGTTAAATAAGATACACTCTTTTGGGTGCATCAGTGACATTATTTTTGTTGTGTCTCAGTTATAATAAGTGGTTAGCAACCTCTGCAGGTAATATCTCCTAAATCCTACCTTTAAAATTTGACATTGGGGACAATGTCATATTTTAGTATGGGGTAAGGGACATATTTTGCTAATTTAAAAAAAAAAATTGTGTCGTTTTAAGCCATTTAGAAGTATTCATTCTGAACAAGGTCTGAGTAAGGGAGACTTGAGACATACCTTGTCAGTTTGATTTCTTCTTTTCAAAAAAAAAAAAAAAAAGTTTGTTGTGTTTTAAGCAATTTAGAAGTATTCATTCTGAACAAGGTCTGAGTAAGGGAGACTTGAGACATACCTTGTCAGTTTGATTTTAATCTTTTTATGTTTACTTGTTAATTTTTCTTTAGTATTTTAGGATTATTTAGGTTGCATGAGTTTGTTTTGTTTTGTTTTGAGTCTAGTTGTTCCTATTCTTATGTTATTAGTTCTTTTCTCTTACACATGATTCTTTCATTTGGGTTAATAGACTTACATTGAGGACAATGTAAGAATTAAGTGTGGGGGGAATGATTTAGGATTTCTTTTATTTTCGTCTACTATTTTTTTTTTATGAGTCTTTATTATTATTATTTTTAGTGTGTTTTAGTTCCTTTTTAATACAATGATGAGATATGAATTGCATAGGTCTAAACTGGTTACTAGTGAGAAGATTTTCATGAGAATTAAGCTTGATACTAATTTTTATGAGCCAATGTTAATATGATATGTTGATTGAGAAAGAAGCATGTCTCTAAAATGATTGATGCATTATACAAATCAATCTAATTTCTTTCTTGAGTGCTCTTATGATTACATGATTCTCTAGAACTTGCTTTAAACCGTTTGAGACTATATTGATACATGTGACAACATGAATATGATAGAGGCATTAGGATTATAACCAGAGCCAAACAGCCATCCCTTATTGATGTTCCAAGAGAACACACCCTTAGTGAACCAGTTTGAGCCTACATTGAATAAGCTATCTCTTTGGTAACCATAACTTGTCCCTAACCTAAATATACTTATATCTTTACCTTTGTTCCAAAGATGAATTAGCATGATTTGAGACCAGTTGCAAAGACAAGGGATATTTTTTTGGTTAGAAACAAGAAATAAGTGTGGGGGGAAAAGAAAAGAAAAGTCAAGAGAAAAAGAAATGGAATACTGGAAAATACATTCCTACGTAAAAAAAAATATATATATGAATCATCTCTTGAATTTGTGGAAAAAGAAAAAGATGTTACAAAGTTGTTTAGAATGAAGAAAAGGCCCAACATGAATATCCGGCCTAAGTGACTATGTACTTGTAAAGAGTTTTGAGAAGTTTCTTTGTATAATTTTTTTTATGTCTCTAAACTTTATGAACTCTTTGGAACCTTTGTGATATCTTTATCCTTTTGTTCTTCAACCACATTACAAACCCCTTGGCCCCATTACAACCTTGATTAAAGACCTCTTGTTTTATGAAGTTGCATGACCTTTTAGTGGAGAATAGGTGGACAAGCAAGCATATGGTAGAAGTGTTTTCATGAGATTGATTGAGTGTAAACACTTTACCACTACTTTAAAGAGTGAAAATCAAGAGAGTATCCCATGTGAGAAGTTGAGATTAAGTTTGAATATGCATTATTTTGATTGAAATATGTTATGTTAATATTGGCTTAACTCAAACTATTTACATTCAAGCAAGATTTTTTGTGAATTTCTTTAAGCTATTGATTAGTTTTTAAGACTTGTCCAATGATTATCTCAAATTTATATTGGAAGGATTAGTTATAATTATTATTTTTAGTTTTTCTTATGGTTTCAATGTTTGTGGGTATCGTCCTAGTAAACCCTCACGAGACTAAACTCGTCCACTAGGGACACCTAGGGGTTTAAAGGCTTGTGTCACATGCTAAGTGCCACCGTGATTTCCTACGAAAATGGATTAGATTAGATCTTCTTATTTTATTTTTATTGAGTCGTTGCTAGGGACTAGCAACAATCTAAGTGTGGGGGGGTGATAACTCGTATAATTATATAGTTTTTAGTTATGTTTTATTATTGTTTTGTGTCAAATACGAGTTATTATTGTTTAGTCTAATTGTGTTTATGATCTTTTATATTTTTATGTAATTTGGTGTTTTTCACAAGTTTCTTTGAGTGATTTCAGATTACTAGAATTAAGGGCAAATCCAGTTCAGTTCCAGTTCCGACACCTTTTTCCATATCAGCTATATCTGGAGTTTCACTGAAGCAATAAGGCTGAAATTTTAACCGTGCAAAGTTAAGAGGCATATCTATCTTTTTCATGTTTTATACTTCTTGAAACGGAGTCGTTTTCCCTAGCGAAATCAACCATCAAGTTGGCTGATGTGCAATGACGTCTGTCCTGAGCCGTTTTCGCATTTTGACCATATCGTCCGATACACATCAGCAAATGAGCTGATTCCAACGGCTATGGATCACTAACTGATAGGGGAACATTTGTCTAGAAGACCATGTGATCAGATAAAGCCTCCAATATTGAAGAAATCGACCATCAAGTTGGCTGATGTGCAATGACGTCTGTGCTGACCTGTTTTCGTATTTTGCCCATATCTTCTTCTCCACATCAGCAAATGAGCTGATTCCAACGGCTATGAATCAGTAACTCATAGGGGAATAATTTTTCTAGAAGACCATGTGATCAGATCAGGCCTCCAAGATTGACAAAATCGACCATCAAGTTGGCTGATCAAAATAGTCATACAATATGACGAAAATTGTTAGAAAAATGCACCCACCTATTATACCTACCTTTGAAATTTGTAAAGCTTGTCTCTTGTCATTTAGCCCTCCAAAATGTGTATAAATAGAGGGCCTTGGATGATTGTAGAGAATCATATTGTAGATAGGTAGGATATTAGCCATTGTAATAAAATTCTCTAAGTTTTCTTCTTCTTTCTTTTCTCTAGTTTTCTTTTTCTTTAGAAAGAGCAAGAGGTTGGATAATTAATATTCTTCTTCTTCTTCTTTCTTTCTTTTATTTTCTTCTTAGATTCTATTTAATTTTATGTTTATAATGCCTATGGTAGGCTAAACTTCTATTTGGTTAAGGGTGAATTCAAAGCCCTAGACATGTTTTGTGATTGATTTTCAGATTCTATCTATCATTAATTTTCTATCAAAGTTGCTTATGTTCTTCTACAAGAATTGTTCATGATGTTGTCTTGATTTATTTAGGTGTACAACTAGATAGATCTTGATAATTATCTATTGCTAGTTTAGGAGTCTTGATCCGTGTAATTGTCTTGATTTCCTATTCATAAGTGGCAATTTGTGATTAATGATTATGGTCAAGTTTTCAATAATTGCAAAGTGGAACATAACCTAAGTTGAACAATCCGAGCTTATGTGTTTGTTGCTTAGATCAACCTATCTTTCTCATCATAAAGCTGCCATTAAATTGAATTTAGAGAGCTTATTCTAGGTTGTTTAATGGTTAGAGATTAAATAGAGAGCTTGTTCTATTTAACGACAAACTAAGGAAAGATTGGGGTAACAGAGCTTGTTGTTATCTACGGTTGTTAACTTTGATAGTTGGTTGATATTGATAGATCTGAAATTGATTATTAATGATGTCTAGTGGTGGAGAATGAAACCTTAACCATATTTTTCATATTTGATTCTTCTTACTTACTTGTTTTCTTACTTTAAGTTTGCTTATTTTTTATATTTATTTTTATTGGCTGGTTATACCGCCTAATTTGTATATTAACTTTGTTTTATTTTTATTGGCTGGTTATACCGCCTAATTTAGTATATATATTTTTATTGGCTGGTTATACCGCCTAATTTAGTATATATATTTTTATTGGCTGGTTATACCGCCTTGCAGCTTATTCTTATTATTTACTTTAGTTTAAATCTGGCTTCAAAAACCCCTTTTCTTTTATTGTTTTCTTTGAACGTAAGTTATAAACTATTAACTTATAAACTAAAACCCAATCCCTGAGGACTCGACCCTTGCTAACTACTATACTTACAATTTATCTTTTTAGTGCAAGGTTAAATAAGATACACTCTTTTGGGTGCATCAGATAGAATCTGAAAATCAATCATAAAACATGTCTAGGGCTTTGAAATCACCCTTAACCAAATAGAATTTAGCCTAGCATAGGCATTGTAAACATAAACATAAAATTAAAGAAAATCTAAGAAGAAAATAAAAGAAAGAAAGAAGAAGAGGAAGAATATTAATTATCCAACCTCTTGCTCTCTCTAAAGAAAAAGAAAACTAGAGAAAAGAAAGAAAACTAGAGAAAAGAAAGAAGAAGAAAACTTAGAGAATTTTATTAAAATGGCTAATATCCTACCTATGTACAATATGATCCTCTACAATCATCCAAGGCCCTCTATTTATACACATTTTGGAGGGCTAAATGACAAGAGACAAGCTTTACAAATTTCAAAGGTAGGTATAATAGGTGGGTGCATTTTTCTAACAATTTTCGTCATATTGTATGACCATTTTGATCAGCCAACTTGATGGTCGATTTTGTCAATCTTGGAGGCCTGATCTGATCACATGGTCTTCTAGAAAAATATTCCCCTATGAGTTACTGATTCATAGCCGTTGAAATCAGCTCATTTGCTGATGTGGAGAAGAAGATATGGGCAAAATACGAAAACTGCTCAGGACAGACGTCATTGCACATCAGCCAAATTGATGGTTGATTTCGCTAGGGAAAACGACTCCGTTTCAAGAAGTGTAAAACATGAAAAAGATAGATATGTCTCTTAACTTTGCACGGTTAAAATTTCAGCCTTATTTCTTCAGTGAAACTCCAGATATTGCTGATATGGCAAAAGGTGTCGGAACTGGAACTGAACTGGATTTGCCCTTAATTCTAGTAATCTGAAATCACTCAAAGAAACTTGTGAAAAACACCAAATTACATAAAAATATAAAAGATCATAAACACAATTAGACTAAACAATAATAACTCGTATTTGACACAAAACAATAATAAAACATAACTAAAAACTATATAATTATACGAGTTATCAGATGGTGGGATCATACTAATTATGGCTACTCGAAAAATTACCAAGAAGTAGATCCTTATGCCAATTACACTCATCCATCTAGCTTCAATCAATCATGGTCTCAAGAACCAGATCTTTTTCAACCACCACATATGACTCAAAACTCAGGTACTTCTTTAGAAGATCTTGTCGATTCTCTTGTTACTAATACTTTGCAATTTCAACAGGAAACAAGGGCAAGCATCCAGAGTTTGGAAAAGCAAATGAGCCTATTGGCTAGTAGTATGGTGGAATTAGTAGCAGAAAGATCTCTAGCACTCCCTTCCCAAACGGTGATTAACCCAAAGGAGAATGCTACTATTGTGACCTTGAGAAATGAGGAACAAGATGAGGATGAGACAAAACCAAAGATGGATTCACTTCTTGAGGATAATGAAGCCACCATTCAAATTGAGAGTACTTTGACACCTCAGGTAGCTTTTAAGGTTCTTATTTCTACTAATGTTCCTTCTCCACTTTTTCCTAGCAGATTTGTAAAGTCCAAAAAGGTGGAACATGAACAACAATTTTTGGAAACCTTAAACAGCTTGCTTGTGGATAGACAAGTACCAAGATATGCACAATTCCTCAAAGAGCTATACCCCACCAAGAATGATGAAATAATACATGTGGGGGAGAAGGCATTGGCTGTTTTGCAAAGAAAACTTCCTCCAAAACGCAAAAATCCGAGAAGTTTCATGTCTAAGCCAAAAGATCCAAAAAAGCCAAGAAGGGGAATTGGCTAGGCTGAAAACAATCAATCAAGTGCTAATTGGGGGAGGCAGCCTAATTAGTGAAAGCATTGCCAAACTACCATCCTCAGATTTGCTCTCTTTTTCTTTATCTTTTTCTTATGTTTCTTTGCTAATTGTGTTTAGTGTTTCTAAGTTCATTTAGGCTGCATAAGTTTATTTTGTTTATTAGTTCTTTTCACTTACACATGATTCTTTCATTTGGGATTAATAGCATTACATTAATGACAATGTAAGAATTATGTGTGGGGGGAAAAATTTAGGATTTTATTTAGAGTGTTTTGTTTTTGAGTCTTTTTATGTTGTTTTTCTTTCTGATCCTTGTTTTGAAAATAACTAGATGTAAATATAATTTTTTTTAACCCCGGTTAAATGGCGGATAACGGTACTCCGTGATTATTTAAGTCGGTTCCATCAGCTACCCACAAAACTGATATTGTATATAAATTTCTCTTTCAATTTCTCTTTCATTTTTTTTCAGGATGGATGATATTCTCACACGATTGCAGAAACGATTTCCTCCTTTTCCTCGAAATATTTTACCGAAGCTTTACCAAGTTCGATTTGAAAGATTAAGAATGCTTATGCACAAAGGGATTCCTGAAGACATACGATGGATAATTGAAGCCAAGGTACGTGATGCACCCAAAAGAGTGTATCTTATTTAACCTTGCACTAAAAAGATAAATTGTAAGTATAGTAGTTAGCAAGGGTCGAGTCCTCAGGGATTGGGTTTTAGTTTATAAGTTAATAGTTTAAAACTTAAATTCAAGAACAATAAAAGAAAAGGGGTTTTTGAAGCCAGATTTAAACTAAAGTAAATAATAAGAATAAGATGCAAGGCGGTATAACCAGCCAATAAAAATATATACTAAATTAGGCGGTATAACCAGCCAATAAAAATATATATACTAAATTAGGCGGTATAACCAGCCAATAAAAATAAAACAAAGTTAATATACAAATTAGGCGGTATAACCAGCCAATAAAAATAAATATACTTTTAAAAATAAGCAAACTAGAAAAGTAAGAAAACAAGTAAGTAAGAAGAATCAAATATGAAAAATATGGTTAAGGTTTCATTCTCCACCACTAGACATCATTAAGAATCAATTTCAGATCTATCAATATCAACCAACTATCAAAGTTAACAACCGTAGATAACAACAAGCTCTGTTATCCCAATCTTTCCTTAGTTTGTCGTTAAATAGAACAAGCTCTCTATTTAATCTCTAACCATTAAACAACCTAGAATAAGCTCTCTAAATTCAATTTAATGGCAGCTTTATGATGAGAAAGATAGGTTGATCTAAGCAACAAACACATAAGCTCGGATTGTTCAACTTAGGTTATGTTCCACTTTGCAATTATTGAAAACTTGACCATAATCATTAATCACAAATTGCCACTTATGAATAGGAAATCAAGACAATTACACGGATCAAGACTCCTAGACTAGCAATAGATAATTATCAAGATCTATCTAGTTGTACACCTAAATAAATCAAGACAACATCATGAACAATTCTTGTAGAAGAACATAAGCAACTTTGATAGAAAATTAATGATAGATAGAATCTGAAAATCAATCACAAAACATGTCTAGGGCTTTGAAATCACCCTTAACCAAATAGAAGTTTAGCCTAGCATAGGCATTATAAACATAAAATTAAATAGAATCTAAGAAGAAAATAAAAGAAAGAAAGAAGAAGAAGAAGAATATTAATTATCCAACCTCTTGCTCTTTCTAAAGAAAAAGAAAACTAGAGAAAAGAAAGAAGAAGAAAACTTAGAGAATTTTGTTAAAATGGCTAATATCCTACCAATCTCCAATATGATCCCTTACAATCACCCAAGGCCCTCTATTTATACACATTTTGGAGGGCTAAATGACAAGAGACAAGCTTTACAAATTTCAAAGGTAGGTATAATAGGTGGGTGCATTTTCTAACAATTTTCGTCATACATGACGATTTTGATCAGCCAACTTGATGGTCGATTTTGTCAATTTTTCAGGCCTTATCTGATCACATGGTCTTCTAGAAAAATGTTACCCTATCAGTTACGGATCCATAGCCGTTGGAATCAGCTCATTTGCTGATGTGGATAAGCAGATATGTGCAAAATACGAAAACAGGTCAGCACAGACGTCATTGCACATCAGCCAACTTTATGGTCAATTTCGCTAGGGAAAACGACTCCGTTTCAAGAAGTGTAAAACATGAAAAAGATAGATATGCCTCTTAGCTTTGCACAGCTACAAATTTCAGCCTTATTGCTTCAGTTAAACTCGAGATATAGCTGATATGGCAAAATGTGTCGGAACTGGAACTGAACTGGATTTGCCCTTAATTCTAGTAATATGAAATCACTCAAAGAAACTTGTGAAAAACACCAAAATACATAAAGATCATAAACACAATTAGACTAAACAATAATAACTCGTATTTGACACAAAACAATAATAAAACATAACTAAAAACTATATAATTATACGAGTTATCACACCCCCACACTTAGATTGTTGCTAGTCCCTAGCAACGACTCAATAAAAATAAAATAAGAAAATCTAATCTAATCCACTTTCGTAGGAAATCACGGTGGCACTTAGCATGTGACACAAGCCTTTAAACCCCTAGGTGTCCCTAGTGGACGAGTTTAGTCTCGTGAGGGTTTACTAGAACGATACCCACAAACATTGAAAAACTAAAATATAAATAAACTACATATACTAAAAATATTTATTCCTAATCCTTTCAATACAAATTAGAGACAATCTTTGAACAAGTCTTATAAACTAATCAATAGCTTAAAGAATTTCACAAAAATTCATGCTTGAATGTAAATTGTTTGAGTTAAGCCAATATTAACATAACATATCTCAATCAAAATAGTGCATGTTCAAATTTAATCTCAACTTCTCACATGATATACCCTCATGATTTTCACTCTTTAAAGTAGTGGTGAAGTGTTTACACTCAATCAATCTCATGAAAACCGTTCTACCATATTCTTGCTTGTCCACCTATTCTCCACTATTTAGATCATACAACTTCATGAATCAAGAGGTCTTTAATCAAGGTTGTAATGGGGCCAAGGGGTTTGTAATGTGGTTGAATAACAAAAGGATAAAGATATCACAAAGGCTCCAAAGAGTTCATAAAGTTTAGAGACATAATAAGATCATACAAAGAAACTTCTCAAAACTCTTTACAAGTACATAGTCACCTAGGCCGAATATTCATGTTGGGCCTTTTCTTCATTCTAAACAACTTTGTAACATCTTTTTCTTTTTCCACAAATTCAAGAGATGATTCATATTTTTTACTTAGGAATGTATTTGCCAGTATTCCATTTCTTTTTCTCTTGACTTTTCTTTTCTTTTCCCCCCACACTTATTTCTTGTTTCTAACCCAAATTTTCAACTAAAAATATCCCTTGTTTTTTGCAATATGTCTCAAAATATATAATCCATCTTTAGAACAAGGGTAAGGATATAAGTATATTTAGGCTATGTGTAAGTTGTGGTTACCAATAAAACAGCATATTTAATGTAGGCTCAAATTGGCTCACTAGTGGGGATGTTCTCTTAGAACATTAATAATGGATGGCTGTTTGGCTCTGGTTATAATCCTAATGCCTCTATCATATTCATGTTGTCACATGTATCAATATAGTCTCAAACGGTTCAAAGCAAGTTCTAGAGAATCATGTAATCATAAGAGCACTCAAGAAAGAAATTAGATTGATTTGTATAATGCATCAATCATTATAGGCTCAAAAACTCACAAGGATGATTATACAAGTCAGATTAAGTCTAAACATGCTTCATTCTCAATCAACATATCATATTAACATTGGCTCATAAAAAAAATTGACATCAAGCTCAATTCTCATGAAAATCTTCTCACTAATAAATCTGTTTTAGACTTATGCAATTCATATCTCATCATTGTATTAAAAAGGAACTAAAACTCAAAAAAAAAAAAAATAATAATAATAATAATAATAAAGACTAAAAAAAAAATAATAGACAAAATAAAAGAAATCCTAAATCATTCCCCCCACACTTAATTCTTACATTGTCCTCAATGTAAGTCTATTAACCCAAATGAAAGAATTATGTGTAAGAGAAAAGAACTAATAACATAAGAATAGGAACAGCTAAGACTCAAAACAAAACAAACTCATGCAACCTAAATAATCTTAAAATACTAAACAAAAATTAACAAGTAAACATAAAAAGATTAAAATCAAACTGACAAGGTGTGTCTCAAGTCTCCCTTACTCAGACCTTGTTCAGAATGAATACTTCTAAATGGCTTAAAACACAACAAATTTTTTTTTTTTTTTTAAATTAGCAAAATATGTCCCTTACCCCCTACTAAAATATGACATTGTCCCCAATGTCAAATTTTAAAGGTAGAATTTAGGAGATATTACCTGCAGAGGTTGCTAACCACTTACTATAACTGAGACACAACAAGCAAAATGTTAGATAATGTCACAAAGACAAAGTGCAATCCACTCCTTGCTCGTCCATATCTCTTTTTCTTTTTCCGAGCGTTTGCGAAACAATCGTAGCAGATAAACACTCATAAGCTTGGAGCTTTTTGAGTAAATCTTCAATGGTTGTAGCAGAAATTATGGTTCTCCTTGCCTCTGAAAACATAAATCCATTTTCCACAGCATTATCTAAATATGAAAGCAAATTACTAAAATAACCATTAATATTAAGCAAACCAATGGGTTTCTTATTTGTGACCAAAGATGACCAAGAAGCCACGCAAGCTATTTCTTCCAATGTACCCAAACCTCCTGGTAAAGCAATGAATGCATCGGCAGAATGGTACATGATTGTCATCCGTTCAGGGATACTCCAGACTTGTATTTCCTTACCCACGGTAGGTCCACAAAAACTTGTGAATAGTTTTGGCACGATTCCTAGAACTGGACTTCCTCCGGCGTGTGCTGCTGTAGCGACTGCTCCCATTAAACCCGTACTACCGCCTCCATAAATCAAGTGGATCTTTTGTTGGGCAAGTATTACTCCAACTCTTATGGCTTCATCAGCGAATATGTTATTTTTCCCTGGATAAGCACCTCCAAAGACACAAATTTTTTTAATGCGCTGGGACGAAGTACTTTCCATTTTTTTTTTCTTTTTTTCGAGTGCCTGAAAGAGAATGAGTACATGGTGTAATATATAGAGGACTGAGTAGTGAATCAGACAAGAGTAATAATGTCGCCGAAAGTGTATCTGACCTGTCAGAAGAAAATGTTAACCTAACAAAAGATTTTTGCGTGATTTCAGGAAGAAAATCAAAAAGAGAAGAAAAAATCAACCGTAAAAGACAAATAAAAAAAAACGAGAATAATTACACAAATCGAACAACACGTAAATTAAACCAAAATAAAGTTATTGCAAATCAAACCAAAAGCCGAGAAGTCGTTTATTGTAGTTGTGATTGTGGCTCACATCTTCCTCTGGTTTTACGTCCAGAAACGGCTTAAACGCCTTCTATGAGTCGAGGATATGCTTCCCATCCAGTTTTCTTACAAGCTGGCAAACAGGGTCTTTTAACATCAGATTCCCAAGATGTTGCCATTCCCTTTGGAATTGCGGCCATAAATCAAGAATTTCTCTTTGTACGTCTCCACTAGGATGCGTCTCAAGAGAAAGTTGGATATTACCCAAATTCTCCTTACTCAGTCCATCCTTACTGAATTCAATTTTATCATCTCGATTAGAGGACGGAATCCCAATAGAACGACATTTACCGTTACACGTCCATCGTGCACATTTGTGGCAATTTGAACTCATGCGCTTTGCACGTCGCTTCTTTGCAAAAGTGCTTCTACCTGTACCTGGTAAATGCAAAACAGGAAGATATTCATCTTCACGTACCTTGGCTTCAATTATCCAACGTATGTCGTCAGGAATCCCTTTGTGCATAAGCATTCTTAATCTTTCAAGTCGAACTTGGTAAAGCTTCAGTAAAATATTTCGAGGAAAAGGAGGAAATCGTTTCTGCAATCTTGTGAGAATATCATCCATCCTGAAAAAAAATGAAAAAAATGAAAGAGAAATTGGAAGAGAAATTTATATACAATATCAGTTTTGTGGGTAGCTGATGGAACCGATTTAAATAATCACGGAGTACCGTTATCCGCCATTTAACCGGGGTTAAAAAAATAAATTAAAAATTATATTTACATCTTGTAAGAGAAAAGAACTATTAAACAAAAGAAAAGAAAAACAATAAAAGATAGAATGATGGAGAGTAAGGAATATGCAAATCTGATATAATAGATGCTCTCCATCCTTTTGGGTTGCCTCCCAAGAAGCGCTTGGTTTATTGTCCTCAGCCTAACTTAGACCCATGCCATTATTATTCAACATACTTTGGCTCAAAAAGTGGAAACTCTTCCACATCTTGTATTGGAAAGTTCTCATAGTAAGGCTTCAATCTATGACCATTCACTTTGAATGCCTTATCTGTTTTTGGGCTTTGGATTTCAACTGCACCATGAGTAAATACATTAGTAATAACAAAAGGTCCAACCCAACGAGAACGTAACTTACCTGGATATAACTTAAGGCGTGAATGGAAGAGAAGAACTTTTTGTCCAACAACAAATTCTTTTCTTGATATCATCTTGTCATGGAATGCCTTAGTCTTTTCCTTGTAAATCCTAGAATTCTGATAGGCATCATTCCTTATCTCCTCTAATTCTTGTAGGTCAAGTTTTCTTTTCTTTCCTATCTCATCCATCTCCATGTTGCATTGTTTGATAGCCCAATATGATTTATGTTCCAATTCAACCGGAAGATGACAAGGCTTACCATAAACAAGTCGATAAGGAGACATACCAATGGGTGTCTTATATGCTGTCCTATAAGCCCAAAGTGCATCATCAAGTCGTGAACTCCAATCCTTCCTATTTGGATTAACTGTCTTTTCAAGGATGGACTTAACTTCTCGGTTTGACACTTCAGCTTGCCCACTAGTTTGAGGATGATATGAGGTGGAGACCTTGTGTGTGATGTTATACTTCCTCAAAAGTGCTTCCATAGTCCTATTGCAAAAGTGAGTACCTCTATCGCTGATTATGGCCTTTGGCGTTCCAAACCTAGCAAAGATGTTAGTCTTGACAAAATCTGAAACAACTTTAGAGTCATTAGTCCTAGTGGATTTTGCTTCCACCCACTTTGAAACATAATCAACGGCAAGTAAAATATAAAGATTACCAAAAGAAGGAGGAAAAGGTCCCATGAAATCCATGCCCCATACATCAAAAATTTCAACAATAAGTATTGGAGTTTGAGGCATTTGATTTCTAGCACCTAAGTTACCAGTTCTTTGGCAACGATCACATGACTTGCAAAAGAAGTATGCATCTTTGAATATGGTAGGCCAATAAAATCCAGAATCAAGAACTTTCATGGCTGTTCTTTTGGATCCAAAGTGTCCTCCACATGCATAAGAGTGACAAAAGGTGAGAATAGATTGAAATTCAGTTTCGAGTACACACCTTCTTATAATCTGATCGGAGCAATGCTTCCAAAGGTAAGGATCATCCCATATGTAGTATTTGGCATCACTCTTGATCTTATTTCTTTGAGCTTGTGTCAACTCTTGTGGCAACTTCTTGGTAACTAAGTAATTAACAATATCAGCATACCAAGGAGTTGTTGTTCTTATAAAAAGAAGTTGCTCATCCGGAAAGTTCTCATTCAAGGGTAGTGCATCTGATAACTCGTATAATTATATAGTTTTTAGTTATGTTTTATTATTGTTTTGTGTCAAATACGAGTTATTATTGTTTAGTCTAATTGTGTTTATGATCTTTTATATTTTTATGTAATTTGGTGTTTTTCACAAGTTTCTTTCAGTGATTTCAGATTACTAGAATTAAGGGCAAATCCAGTTCAGTTCCAGTTCCGACACATTTTGCCATATCAGCTATATCTGGAGTTTCACTGAAGCAATAAGGCTGAAATTTGTAGCCGTGCAAAGCTAAGAGGCATATCTATCTTTTTCATGTTTTATACTTCTTGAAACGGAGTCGTTTTCCCTAGCGAAATCGACCATCAAGTTGGCTGATGTGCAATGACGTCTGTGCTGACCTGTTTTCGTATTTTACCCATATCTGCTTATCCACATCAGCAAATGAGCTGATTCCAATGGCTATGGATCCGTAACTGATACGGGAACCTTTGTCTAGAAGACCATATGATCAGATCAGGCCTCTAATATTGACGAAATCCACCATCAAGTTGGCTGATGTGCAATGACGTATGTGCTGACATGTTTTCGTATTTTGCCCATATATGCTTATCCACATCAGCAAATGAGCTGATTCCAACGGCTATGGATCCGTAACTGATAGCGGAACCTTTTTCTAGAAGACCATGTGATCAGATCAGGCATCCAACATTGACGAAATCGACCATCAAGTTGGCTGATCAAAATTGTCATACAATATGACGAAAATTGTTAGAAAAATTCACCCACCTATTATACCTACCTTTGAAATTTGTAAAGCTTGTGTCTTGTCATTTAGCCTTCCAAAATGTGTATAAATAGAGGGCCTTGGATGACTGTAGAGGATCATATTGTACATAGGTAGGATATTAGCCATTTTAATAAAATTCTCTAAGTTTTCTTCTTCTTTCTTTTCTCTAGTTTTCTTTTTCTTTAGAGAGAGCAAGAGGTTGGATAATTAATATTCTTCCTCTTCTTCTTTCTTTCTTTTATTTTCTTCTTAGATTTTCTTTAATTTTATGTTTATGTTTACAATGCCTATGCTAGGCTAAACTTCTATTTGGTTAAGGGTGATTTCAAAGCCCTAGACATGTTTTGTGATTGATTTTCAGATTCTATCTATCATTAATTTTCTATCAAAGTTGCTTATGTTCTTCTACAAGAATTGTTCATGATGTTGTCTTGATTTATTTAGGTGTACAACTAGATAGATCTTGATAATTATCTATTGCTAGTTTAGGAGTCTTGATCCGTGTAATTGTCTTGATTTCCTATTCATAAGTGGCAATTTGTGATTAATGATTATGGTCAAGTTTTCAATAATTGCAAAGTGGAACATAACCTAAGTTGAACAATCCGAGCTTATGTGTTTGTTGCTTAGATCAACCTATCTTTCTCATCATAAAGCTGCCATTAAATTGAATTTAGAGAGCTTATTCTAGGTTGTTTAATGGTTAGAGATTAAATAGAGAGCTTGTTCTATTTAACGACAAACTAAGGAAAGATTGGGGTAACAGAGCTTGTTGTTATCTACGGTTGTTAACTTTGATAGTTGGTTGATATTGATAGATCTGAAATTGATTCTTAACGATGTCTAGTGGTGGAGAATGAAACCTTAACCATATTTTTCATATTTGATTCTTCTTACTTACTTGTTTTCTTACTTTTAGTTTGCTTATTTTTTATATTTATTTTTATTGGCTGGTTATACCGCCTAATTTGTATATTAACTTTGTTTTATTTTTATTGGCTGGTTATACCGCCTAATTTAGTATATATATTTTTATTGGCTGGTTATACCGCCTAATTTAGTATATATATCTTTATTGGCTGGTTATACCGCCTTGCATCTTATTCTTATTATTTACTTTAGTTTAAATCTGGCTTCAAAAACCCCTTTTCTTTTCTTGTTTTCTTTGAACGTAAGTTATAAACTATTAACTTATAAACTAAAACCCAATCCCTGAGGACTCGACCCTTGCTAACTACTATACTTACAATTGATCTTTTTAGTGCAAGGTTAAATAAGATACACTCTTTTGGGTGCATCAAATTTTTGGCGCCGTTGCCGGGGATTGCTTTCTTTAGTTTATTTGTTACTTGGTTTATTCTTATTTTCAGTTCTAATTAGTTTTATTTTCTTGTACATACAAGTTTTTCTTTTCAAATTTAAAAAAAAAAAAAAAAACAATGGAATTGAGCAATCTAACACTTGAAGAGTTGGTGGCATACAAGAACATGGAGAATCAACAAGCCAATCTCACCTCCCCAGTTCAACAATTGGCCATGGGAGGATGTCAAGGCCATCAAGTGTTCCAAGACCAACAGTATGATCATTACTCAAACTCTTACCATGAGGGATGGTGGGATCATACTAATTATGGCTACTCGAAAAATTACCAAGAAGTAGATCCTTATGCCAATTACACTCATCCATCTAGCTTCAATCAATCATGGTCTCAAGAACCAGATCTTTTTCAACCACCACATATGACTCAAAACTCAGGTACTTCTTTAGAAGATCTTGTCTATTCTCTTGTTACTGATTCTTTGCAGTTTCAACAGGAAACAAGGGCAAGCATCCAGAGTTTGGAAAAGCAAATGAGCCAATTGGCTAGTAGTATGGTGGGATGGGTGGCACAAAGATCTGAAGAACTCCCAGCCCAAACGATGGTTAACCCAATGGAGAATGCTACTATTGTGACCTTGAAGAATGAGGAACAAGATGAGGATGAAACAAAATTAGAGATGGATTCTATTCTTGAGGATAATGAAGCCAAAGATCCAAATAAGAGTATTTCGGCACCTGAGGTAACGTTTAAGGTTTCACTTTTTACTAATGTTTCTTCTCCACCTTTTCCTAGTAGATTTGCAAAGTTCAAGGAGGAAGAACATGAACAACACATGCCGGAAACCTTAAACAACTTGTTTGTGGAGGTCATTCAACAAGTATCAAAATATGCTCCATTCCTCGATGACATATGCACCACAAAGGATGATGGAATAATACTTGTAATGGAGAATGCATCCACTGTTGTGCAAAGAAAGCTTCCTCTCAAACGCATAAATTTGGGAAATTTCATGTATGAGCCTGACAAGCCTAAAATGCCAAGAAGGGGTGTTGGTTAGGTTCAAAACACTAAATCAAGTGCTAATTGGGGGAGGCAGCCTAATTAGTGAAAGCATTGCCAAACTGCCATCCTCAGATTTGCTCTCTTTTTCTTTATCTTTTTCTTATGTTTCTTTGCTAATTGTGTTTAGTGTTTCTAAGTTCATTTAGGCTGCATAAGTTTATTTTGTTTATTAGTTCTTTTCACTTACACATGATTCTTTCATTTGGGATTAATAGCATTACATTAATGACAATGTAAGAATTATGTGTGGGGGGAAGAATTTAGGATTTTATTTAGAGTGTTTTGTTTTTGAGTCTTTTTATGTTGTTTTTCTTTCTGATCCTGGTTTTGAAAATAACTAGATGTAAATATAATTTTTAATTTTTTACCCCGGTTAAATGGCGGATAACGGTACTCCGTGATTATTTAAATCGGTTCCATCAGCTACCCACAAAACTGATATTGTATATAAATTTCTCTTCCAATTTCTCTTTCATTTTTTTTCATTTTTTTTTCAGGATGGATGTTATTCTCACAAGATTGCAGAAACGATTTCCTCCTTTTCCTCGAAATATTTTACTGAAACTTTACCAAGTTCGATTTGAAAGATTAAGAATGCTTATGCACAAAGGGATTCCTGGAGACATACGTTGGATAATTGAAGCCAAGGTACGTGAAGATGAATATCTTCCTGTTTTGCATTTACCAGGTACAGGTAGAAGCACTTTTGCAAAGAAGCGACGAGCAAAGCGCATGGGTTCAAACTGCCACAAATGTGCACGATGGACGTGTAACGGTAAATGTCGTTCTATTGGGATTCCGTCCTCTAATCGAGATGATAAAATTGAATTCATTAAGGATGGACTGAGTAAGGAGAATTTGGGTAATATCCAACTTTCTCTTGAGACGCATCCTAGTGGAGACGTACAAAGAGAAATTCTTGATTTATGGCCGCAATTCCAAAGGGAATGGCAACATCTTGGGAATCTGATGTTAAAAGACCCTGTTTGCCAGCTTGTAAGAAAACTGGATGGGAAGCATATCCTCGACTCATAGAAGGCGTTTAAGCCGTTTCTGGACGTAAAACCAGAGGAAGATGTGAGCCACAATCACAACTACAATAAATGACTTCTCAGCTTTTGGTTTGATTTGCAATAACTTTATTTCGGTTTAATTTACGTGTTATTCGATTTGTGTAATTATTCTCATTTTTTTTATTTGTCTTTTACGGTTGATTTTTCTTCTCTTTTTGATTTTCTTCCTGAAATCACGCAAAAATCTTTTGTTAGGTTAACATTTTCTTCTGACAGGTCAAATACACTTTCGGCGACATTATTACTCTTGACTTTTACGGTTGATTTTTCTTCTCTTTTTGATTTTCTTCCTGAAATCACGCAAAAATCTTTTGTTAGGTTAACATTTTCTTCGACAGGTCAGATACACTTTCGGCGACATTATTACTCTTGTCTGATTCACTACTCAGTCCTCTATATATTACACCATGTACTCATTCTCTTTCAGGCACTCGAAAAAAAGAAAAAAAAAAGAAAAAAAAATGGAAAGTACTTCGTCCCAACGCATTAAAAAATTTGTGTTTTTGGAGGTGCTTATCCAGGGAAAAATAACATATTCGCTGATGAAGCCATAAGAGTTGGAGTAATACTTGCCCAACAAAAGATCCAGTTGATTTATGGAGGCGGTAGTACGGGTTTAATGGGAGCAGTCGCTACAGCAGCACACGCCGGAGGAAGTCCAGTTCTAGGAATCGTGCCAAAACTATTCACAGATTTTTGTGGACCTACCTTGGGTAAGGAAATACAAGTCTGGAGTATCCCTGAACGGATAACAATCATGTACCATTCTGCCGATGCATTCATTGCTTTACCAGGAGGTCTGGGTACATTGGAAGAAATAGCTTGCGTGGCTTCTTGGTCATCTTTGGTCACAAATAAGAAACCCATTGGTTTGCTTAATATTAATGGTTATTTTAGTAATTTGCTTTCATATTTAGATAATGCTGTGGAAAATGGATTCATGTTTTCAGAGGCAAGGAGAACCATAATTTCTGCTACAACCATTGAAGATTTACTCAAAAAGCTCCAAGCTTATGAGTGTTTATCTGCTACGGTTGTTTCGCAAACGCTCGGAAAAAGAAAAAGAGATATGGACGAGCAAGGAGTGGATTGCACTTTGTCTTTGTGACATTATCTAACATTTTGTTTGTTGTGTCTCAGTTGTAACAAGTGGTTAGCAACCTCTACAGGTAATATCTCCTAAATTTTACCTTCTTAAAAAAAAAAAAAAAAGTTTGTTGTGTTTTAAGCAATTTAGAAGTTTTCATTCTGAACAAGGTCTGAGTAAGGGAGACTTGAGACATACCTTGTCAGTTTGATTTTAATCTTTTTACGTTTACTTGTTAATTTTTGTTTAGTATTTTAGGATTATTTAGGTTGCATGAGTTTGTTTTGTTTTGAGTCTAGTTATTCCTATTCTTATGTTATTAGTTCTTTTCTCTTACACATGATTCTTTCATTTGGGTTAATAGACTTACATTGAGGACAATGTAAGAATTAAGTGTGGGGGGAATGATTTAGGATTTCTTTTATTTTTGTCTACTATTTTTTTTTTTTTTATGAGTCTTTATTATTATTATTATTTTTTAGTGTGTTTTAGTTCCTTTTTAATACAATGATGAGATATGAATTGCATAAGTCTAAAACATATTTATTAGTGAGAAGATTTTCATGAGAATTGAGCTTGATGTCAACCTTTTTATGAGCCAATGTTAATATGATATGTTGATTGAGAAAGAAGCATGTTTAGACTTAATCTGACTTGTATAATCATTCTTGTGAGTTTTTGAGCCTAAAATGATTGATGCATTATACAAATCAATCTAATTTCTTTCTTGAGTGCTCTTACGATTACATGATTCTCTAGAACTTGCTTTAAACCGTTTGAGACTATATTGATGCATGTGACAACATGAATATGATAGAGGCATTAGGATTTTTAGCCAGGGCCAAACAACCATCCCTTATTGATGTTCCAAGAGAACACACCCTTAGTGAACCAATTTGAGCCTACATTGAATAAGCTATCTCTTTGGTAACCATAACTTGTCCCTAACCTAAATATACTTATATCTTTACCTTTGTTCCAAAGATGAATTAGCATGATTTGAGACAAGTTGCAAAGACAAGGGATATTTTTTGGTTAAAAACAAGAAATAAGTGTGGGGGGAAAAGAAAAGAAAAGTCAAGAGAAAAAGAAATGGAATACTGGCAAATACATTCCTATATAAAAAAAATGAATCATCTCTTGAATTTGTGAAAAAAGAAAAAGATGTTACAAAGTTGTTTAGAATGAAGAAAAGGCCCAACATGAATATCCGGCCTAGGTGACTATGTACTTGTAAAGAGTTTTGAGAAGTTTCTTTGTATAATCTTTTTATGTCTCTAAACTTTATGAACTCTTTGGAACCTTTGTGATATCTTTATCCTTTTGTTCTTCAACCACATTACAAACCCCTTGGCCCCATTACAACCTTGATTAAAGACCTCTTGATTTATGAAGTTGCATGATCTTTTAGTGGAGAATAGGTGGACAAGCAAGCATATGGTAGAAGTGTTTTCATGAGATTGATTGAGTGTAAACACTTTACCACTACTTTAAATAGTGAAAATCAAGAGAGTATCCCATGTGAGAAGTTGAGATTAAATTTGAACATGCACTATTTTGATTGAGATATGTTATGCTAATATTGGCTTAACTCAAACAATTTACATTCAAGCATGATTTTTTGTGAAATTTTTTTAAGCTATTGATTAGTTTATAAGACTTGTTCAAATATTGTCTCTAATTTGTATTGAAAGGATTAGGAGTAAATATTTTTAGTATATGTAGTTTATTTATATGAAGTTTATTTATATTTTAATTTTTCAATGTTTGTGGGTATCGTTCTAGTAAACCGTCACGAGACTAAACTCGTCCACTAGGGACACCTAGGGGTTTAAAGGCTTGTGTCACATGCTAAGTGCCACCGTGATTTCCTACGAAAGTGGATTAGATTAGATTTTCTTATTTTATTTTTATTGAGTCGTTGCTAGGGACTAGCAACAATCTAAGTGTGGGGGTGTGATAACTCGTATAATTATATAGTTTTTAGTTATGTTTTATTATTGTTTTGTGTCAAATACGAGTTATTATTGTTTAGTCTAATTGTGTTTATGATCTTTTATATTTTTATGTAATTTGGTGTTTTTCACAAGTTTCTTTGAGTGATTTCAGATTACTAGAATTAAGGGCAAATCCAGTTCAGTTCCAGTTCCGACACATTTTGCCATATCAGCTATATCTGGAGTTTCACTGAAGCAATAAGGCTGAAATTTGTAGCCGTGCAAAGCTAAGAGGCATATCTATCTTTTTCATGTTTTATACTTCTTGAAACGGAGTCGTTTTCCCTAGAGAAACCGACCATCAAGTTGGCTGATGTGCAATGACGTCTGTGCTGACCTGTTTTCGTATTTTACCCATATCTGCTTATCCACATCAGCAAATGAGCTGATTCCAATGGCTATGGATCCGTAACTGATACGGGAACCTTTGTCTAGAAGACCATATGATCAGATCAGGCCTCTAATATTGACGAAATCCACCATCAAGTTGGCTGATGTGCAATGACGTCTGTGCTGACATGTTTTCGTATTTTGCCCATATATGCTTATCCACATCAGCAAATGAGCTGATTCCAACGGCTATGGATCCGTAACTGATAGGGGAACCTTTTTCTAGAAGACCATGTGATCAGATCAGGCATCCAACATTGACGAAATCGACCATCAAGTTGGCTGATCAAAATTGTCATACAATATGACGAAAATTGTTAGAAAAATTCACCCACCTATTATACCTACCTTTGAAATTTGTAAAGCTTGTGTCTTGTCATTTAGCCTTCCAAAATGTGTATAAATAGAGGGCCTTGGATGATTGTAGAGGATCATATTGTACATAGGTAGGATATTAGCCATTTTAATAAAATTCTCTAAGTTTTCTTCTTCTTTCTTTTCTCTAGTTTTCTTTTTCTTTAGAGAGAGCAAGAGGTTGGATAATTAATATTCTTCCTCTTCTTCTTTCTTTCTTTTATTTTCTTCTTAGATTTTCTTTAATTTTATGTTTATGTTTACAATGCCTATGCTAGGCTAAACTTCTATTTGGTTAAGGGTGATTTCAAAGCCCTAGACATGTTTTGTGATTGATTTTCAGATTCTATCTATCATTAATTTTCTATCAAAGTTGCTTATGTTCTTCTACAAGAATTGTTCATGATGTTGTCTTGATTTATTTAGGTGTACAACTAGATAGATCTTGATAATTATCTATTGCTATTTTAGGAGTCTTGATCCGTGTAATTGTCTTGATTTCCTATTCATAAGTGGCAATTTGTGATTAATGATTATGGTCAAGTTTTCAATAATTGCAAAGTGGAACATAACCTAAGTTGAACAATCCGAGCTTATGTGTTTGTTGCTTAGATCAACCTATCTTTCTCATCATAAAGCTGCCATTAAATTGAATTTAGAGAGCTTATTCTAGGTTGTTTAATGGTTAGAGATTAAATAGAGAGCTTGTTCTATTTAACGACAAACTAAGGAAAGATTGGGGTAACAGAGCTTGTTGTTATCTACGGTTGTTAACTTTGATAGTTGGTTGATATTGATAGATCTGAAATTGATTCTTAATGATGTCTAGTGGTGGAGAATGAAACCTTAACCATATTTTTCATATTTGATTCTTCTTACTTACTTGTTTTCTTACTTTTAGTTTGCTTATTTTTTATATTTATTTTTATTGGCTGGTTATACCGCCTAATTTGTATATTAACTTTGTTTTATTTTTATTGGCTGGTTATACCGCCTAATTTAGTATATATATTTTTATTGGCTGGTTATACCGCCTAATTTAGTATATATATCTTTATTGGCTGGTTATACCGCCTTGCATCTTATTCTTATTATTTACTTTAGTTTAAATCTGGCTTCAAAAACCCCTTTTCTTTTCTTGTTTTCTTTGAACGTAAGTTATAAACTATTAACTTATAAACTAAAACCCAATCCTTGAGGACTCGACCCTTGCTAACTACTATACTTACAATTGATCTTTTTAGTGCAAGGTTAAATAAGATACACTCTTTTGGGTGCATCAGCATCATCTTCATGAACTAAACGGCTAAGATGGTCCGCAACCAGGTTGTCACTACCTCTCTTATCTTTTATCTCCAAATCAAACTCTTGTAAGAGAAGTATCCATCTAATCAACCTTGGTTTGGCCTCCTTTTTAGTGAGTAAGTACTTAAGGGCTGCATGGTCAGAAAATACAATTACTTTAGTACCAATTAAATAAGATCGAAATTTTTCTAAAGCAAATACAACAGCCAAAAGTTCTTTTTCAGTAGTGGAATAGTTCAATTGAGCATCATTAAGAGTTCTTGAGGCATAATAAATGGCATGTGAGGCTTTGCCAACCCGTTGGCCCAAAACAGCTCCAATGGCATAGTCACTAGCATCACACATGATTTCAAAAGGTACATTCCAATCTGGTGGTTGGATGATAGGAGCTGATGTCAAGAGTCCCTTCAATGTTTCAAACGCCTCTTTGCATTTATCATCAAAGTGGAAAACCACATCTTTTTGTAGTAGCTTGCAAAGAGGTAATGTGATCTTTGAGAAGTCTTTGATAAATCTCCTATAGAAACCTGCATGTCCAAGAAAAGAACGAACCTCTCTCACATTTGTAGGAGGTGGTAAAGAATGCATAATATCTATTTTAGACTTATCAACCTCTATCCCTCTAGAAGAAATAACATGGCCAAAAACTATTCCTTGTTCTACCATAAAGTGACATTTTTCCCAATTCAAAACAAGGTTAGTTTCCATGCATCTTTCAAGTACAAGTGTAAGGTTCTCTAGACATCTATCAAAAGAATCACCATAGACACTAAAATCATCCATAAACACTTCTATGATATTCTCTACATAATCTGAAAATATGCTAACCATACACCTTTGGAATGTAGCTGGTGCATTACAAAGACCAAATGGCATACGCCGGTATGCAAAAGTACCAAATGGACATGTGAATGTTGTTTTCTCTTGGTCCTCCGGAGCAATGGCTATCTGATTATAACCTGAAAAACCATCAAGAAAACAATAATGAGAATGGCCAGCTAACCTTTCAAGCATTTGATCAATAAAAGGTAAAGGAAAGTGGTCTTTGCGAGTTGTGGAATTAAGTTTACGATAATCAATACAAACTCGCCATCCTGTTTGAATCCTAGTAGGAACAAGTTCATTCTCATTATTTGTTACCACCGTTACACCTGATTTCTTTGGAACCACTTGGACTGGGCTCACCCATTTGCTATCCGAGATAGGATAGATCACTCCAACATCTAGGAGCTTCAGTATCTCCTTTTTCACAACCTCCATCATAGGAGGGTTCAATCTTCTTTGTGCTTCTCTTGTTGGTTTAGACCCTTCCTCTAACAAAATCCGGTGCATGCACATGGATGGGCTTATTCCCTTGATATCGGCAATTATCCAACCAATTGCTGTTTTATGCTCTCTAAGCACCCGGATAAGTCGCTCTTCTTGCAAAGGTGTGAGCTCTTTGGCAATGATGACAGGTAGTGTGTCCTTTTCCCCTAAGAACAAATATTTCAAGTGGTTCGGTAGTGGTTTCAACTCTAAAGTTGGTGCCTGCAAAATGGAAGGTAGAAGTTTCTCATTAGATAAAGGCAAATCAATAAATGAAACATCAAACCTTGCATCTTTAGGTTGCAGCGAGTGTAAAGATTCTAGTGCCCCTTCCACATGGTCACTCAAGGCTAGTTTAGCATTCCCCATTCCGAGATGGTTGCTAAGGACTATTTCCACACTATCTTCACCATCTAGCTCATAAGCTTGCTGCACTAGTGAGTCAATTATATCAATATTAAAAATAGAATGCACATCACTAGGATATCTCATGGCCTCAAAAATGTTAAAGCGAATTATTTCACCATCAAATTCCATAGTTAAAGTGCCATCATGTACATCTATTTTAGTTCTTGCTGTTTTCAAGAATGGTCTCCCTAATAGAATAGGTGTGGGATTAGAAGACATCTCATCTTCCATCTCAATAACATAAAAGTCAGCGGGAAAAACCAATTCATTAACCTGTACAAGAACGTCTTCTACAACTCCTCTTGGATAAGTGTTAGAACGGTCAGCAAGTTGTATTATAACACCGGTTTCCTCTAATGGTCCTAGATTCAATGAAGCATAAATTGAATATGGCATGACATTAATAGATGCCCCTAGATCTAGCATAGCACGCTCAAACCTGGTGTTGCCTATCTTACAAGGAATGGTAAACATACCTGATAACTCGTATAATTATATAGTTTTTAGTTATGTTTTATTATTGTTTTGTGTCAAATACGAGTTATTATTGTTTAGTCTAATTGTGTTTATGATCTTTTATATTTTTATGTAATTTGGTGTTTTTCACAAGTTTCTTTGAGTGATTTCAGATTACTAGAATTAAGGGCAAATCCAGTTCAGTTCCAGTTCCGACACCTTTTTCCATATCAGCTATATCTGGAGTTTCACTGAAGCAATAAGGCTGCAATTTTAACCGTGCAAAGTTAAAAGGCATATCTATCTTTTTCATGTTTTACACTTCTTGAAACGGAGTAGTTTTCCCTAGCGAAATCAACCATCAACTTGGCTGATGTGCAATGACGTCTGTCCTGAGCAGTTTTCGCATTTTGACCATATCGTCCGATACAGATCAGCAAATGAGCTGATTCCAACGGCTATGGATCACTAACGGATAGGGGAACATTTGTCTAGAAGACCATGTGATCAGATAAAGCCTCCAATATTGAAGAAATCGACCATCAAGTTGGCTGATGTGCAATGATGTCTGTGCTGACCTGTTTTCGTATTTTGCCCATATCTTCTTCTCCACATCAGAAACTGAGCTGATTCCAACGGCTATGAATCAGTAACTCATAGGGGAACATTTTTCTAGAAGATCATGTGATCAGATCAGGCCTCCAAGATTGACAAAATCGACCATCAAGTTGGCTGATCAAAATGGTCATACAATATGACGAAAATTGTTAGAAAAATGCACCCACCTATTATACCTACCTTTGAAATTTGTAAAGCTTGTCTCTTGTCATTTAGCCCTCCAAAATGTGTATAAATAGAGGGCCTTGGATGATTGTAGAGGATCATATTGTACATAGGTAGGATATTAGCCATTGTAATAAAATTCTCTAAGTTTTATTCTTCTTTCTTTTCTCTAGTTTTGTTTTTCTTTAGAAAGAGCAAGAGGTTGGATAATTAATATTCTTCTTCTTCTTCTTTCTTTCTTTTATTTTCTTCTTAGATTCTATTTAATTTTATGTTTATAATGCCTATGCTAGGCTAAACTTCTATTTGGTTAAGGGTGATTTCAAAGCCCTAGACATGTTTTGTGATTGATTTTCAGATTCTATCTATCATTAATTTTCTATCAAAGTTGCTTATGTTCTTCTACAAGAATTGTTCATGATGTTGTCTAGATTTATTTAGGTGTACAACTAGATAGATCTTGATAATTATCTATTGCTAGTTTAGGAGTCTTGATCCGTGTAATTGTCTTGATTTCCTATTCATAAGTGGCAATTTGTGATTAATGATTATGGTCAAGTTTTCAATAATTGCAAAGTGGAACATAACCTAAGTTGAACAATCCGAGCTTATGTGTTTGTTGCTTAGATCAACCTATCTTTCTCATCATAAAGCTGCCATTAAATTGAATTTAGAGAGCTTATTCTAGGTTGTTTAATGGTTAGAGATTAAATAGAGAGCTTGTTCTATTTAACGACAAACTAAGGAAAGATTGGGGTAACAGAGCTTGTTGTTATCTACGGTTGTTAACTTTGATAGTTGGTTGATATTGATAGATCTGAAATTGATTCTTAATGATGTCTAGTGGTGGAGAATGAAACCTTAACCATATTTTTCATATTTGATTCTTCTTACGTATTTGTTTTCTTACTTTTAGTTTGCTTATTTTTTATATTTATTTTTATTGGCTGGTTATACCGCCTAATTTGTATATTAACTTTGTTTTATTTTTATTGGCTGGTTATACCGCCTAATTTAGTATATATATTTTTATTTGCTGGTTATACCGCCTAATTTAGTATATATATTTTTATTGGCTGGTTATACCGCCTTGCATCTTATTCTTATTATTTACTTTAGTTTAAATCTGGCTTCAAAAACCCCTTTTCTTTTATTGTTTTCTTTGAACGTAAGTTATAAACTAATAACTCATAGACTAAAACCCAATCCCTGTGGACTCGACCCTTGCTAATCATTATACTTACAATTGATCTTTTTAGTGCAAGGTTAAATAAGATACACTCTTTTGGGTGCATCAATACCTGGATCCTTGCATTTTGGTGGGAGTTTCTTTTGAAGAACAGCTGACACATTCTCCCCCACACTTACCTTTTCATTCCATTTCAACTTCCGTTTAGATGTGCACAACTCTTTTAGGAACTTGGCATATCTTGGCACTTGCTTGATAGCATCTAGTAAAGGAATGTTCACCTCTACTTTCCGGAAGGTTTCCAAAATTTCCTTCTCTTGCTCCTCCTTCTTGGACTTTGTTAACCTGTTAGGAAAAGGTGGAGGAGTTATATAGGAAGGAAAGGATGGTTTAGGAATTACCTTTTTTAGTGGCTCGTTGGGATGTGAAGAGGATGCCATGGTATTGTTCTCCCCTTGAGCACTATCATTTTGTGGTGTCTCTAGCTGTTTCCCACTTCTTAAATTTATAGCATTGGCATTCTCTCTTGGATTCACTATGGTTTGGGAAGGTAATTTCCCAGAATCCCTTGCTTTCATTTGACTCATGGTTGTTGCCAATTGCCCTATTTGAGTCTCCAAATTTCGAATACTTGTCTTTGTTTCCTGTTGAAATTGAATTGTATTAGTAGAAAGAGCTTTAACAAGATCTTCAAGAGAAGTACCTGAATTTTGGGTGGGTGGTAGTTGTTGTCGGGTTTGGTATGGTTGTTGCACTCTTTGCTGAAAACCCGGTGGCCTGTGGTCAAATGGTGGAGGAATAGTTTGTGATTGGTTCCCTCCATAATTGAAGTTTGGATGATCCCTCCATCCTGGATTGTATGTGTTTGAGTAGGGATCATATTTCCTTGATTGGTTCTGAAATCCACCCATGGCATTCACATGTTCATTGGTATCCTCTTGAAGTGTTGGACACATATCAGTTTGGTGCCCTATGTTTGAACATATGCCACAAGCCTTTATTTGTTGTATTTTACCTACAGCCAATTGTTGAACAAGAGAAGTCAGTTTATCAAATTTTTGTTCAAGGGATGATATACTTACCTCATTAACTCTCTTGGATTGTGGTGGTGGATCTTGTCTCATTGAGAACTGTTGAGAATTGGCTGCCATGTTGGAGATTAATGTTCTAGCAGCCCTGGGAGTCTTATCAACTAGAGCTCCCCCACTAGCGGCATCTATCATACTTCTCTCCATGGGCATGAGACCTTCATAGAAGTATTGGATGAGAAGTTGTTCACTTATTTGATGGTGTGGACATGATGCACAAAGTTTCTTGAACCTCTCCCAATATTCATATAAGGACTCTCCGTTGTATTGCCGAATCCCATATATCTCTTTCCTAATGTTGGCAGCCTTAGATGCTGGGAAATACCTTTCCAAGAATGCTTTCTTCAAATCATTCCATGTAGTGATGGTCCCGGATGGTAGATAGTAGAGCCATTCCTTTGCTGAATCAGCTAGAGAGAATGGGAAGGCTCTCAACTTAACTTGCTCTTCCGTGACCCCTGTTGGTCTCATGCTTGAGCAAACTACATGGAATTCCTTGAGGTGCTTATTTGGATCCTCTCCTGCAAAACCATGAAAAGTTGGGAGAAGATGAATCAAACCAGATTTTAATTCAAAAGCTACCTCAAGATTAGCATATTCAATGCATAATGGTTGTTGACCCAAGTCCGGAGCGGCTAGCTCCTTGAGAGTTCGGTTGTCAGCTGCTGCCATCTCTCCTTGCTCCTCTTGGATGTTTTGGATCAACTCCTCGATTGGTTGTTGGTGAGAAGTTATAAATTCCCGAATTTTCCTAAGTCGTAAGTGATAACTCGTATAATTATATAGTTTTTAGTTATGTTTTATTATTGTTTTGTGTCAAATACGAGTTATTATTGTTTAGTCTAATTGTGTTTATAATCTTTTATATTTTTATGTAATTTGGTGTTTTTCACAAGTTTCTTTGAGTGATTTCAGATTACTAGAATTAAGGGCAAATCCAGTTCAGTTCCAGTTCCGACACCTTTTGCCATATCAGCTATATCTCGAGTTTCACTGAAGCAATAAGGCTGAAATTTTAACCGTGCAAAGCTAAGAGGCATATCTATCTTTTTCATGTTTTATACTTCTTGAAACGGAGTCGTTTTCCCTAGCGAAATCAACCATCAAGTTGGCTGATGTGCAATGACGTCTGTCCTGAGCAGTTTTCGCATTTTTACCATATAGTCCGATACACATCAGCAAATGAGCTGATTCCAACGGATATGGATCACTAACTGATAGGGGAACATTTGTCTAGAAGACCATGTGATCAGATAAAGCCTCCAATATTGAAGAAATCGACCATCAAGTTGGCTGATGTGCAATGACGTCTGTGCTGACCTGTTTTCGTATTTTGCCCATATCTTCTTCTCCACATCAGAAAATGAGCTGATTCCAACGGCTATGAATCAGTAACTCATAGGGGAACATTTTTCTAGAAGATCATGTGATCAGATCAGGCCTCCAATATTGAAGAAATCGACCATCAAGTTGGCTGATCAAAATTGTCATACAATATGACGAAAATTGTAAGAAAAATGCACCCACCTATTATACCTACCTTTGAAATTTGTAAAGCTTGTCTCTTGTCATTTAGCCCTCCAAAATGTGTATAAATAGAGGGCCTTGGATGATTGTAGAGGATCATATTGTACATAGGTAGGAAATTAGCCATTTTAATAAAATTCTCTAAGTTTTCTTCTTCTTTCTTTTCTCTAGTTTTCTTTCTTTTCTCTAGTTTTCTTTTTCGTTAGAGAGAGCAAGAGGTTGGATAATTAATATTCTTCCTCTTCTTCTTTCTTTCTTTTATTTTCTTCTTAGATTTTCTTTAATTTTATGTTTATGTTTACAATGCCTATGCTAGGCTAAACTTCTATTTGGTTAAGGGTGATTTCAAAGCCCTAGACATGTTTTGTGATTGATTTTCAGATTCTATCTATCATTAATTTTCTATCAAAGTTGCTTATGTTCTTCTACAAGAATTGTTCATGATGTTGTCGTGATTTATTTAGGTGTACAACTAGATAGATCTTGATAATTATCTATTGCTAGTTTAGGAGTCTTGATCCGTGTAATTGTCTTGATTTCCTATTCATAAGTGGCAATTTGTGATTAATGATTATGGTCAAGTTTTCAATAATTGCAAAGTGGAACATAACCTAAGTTGAACAATCCGAGCTTATGTGTTTGTTGCTTAGATCAAGCTATCTTTCTCATCATAAAGCTGCCATTAAATTGAATTTAGAGAGCTTATTCTAGGTTGTTTAATGGTTAGAGATTAAATAGAGAGCTTGTTCTATTTAACGACAAACTAAGGAAAGATTGGGGTAACATAGCTTGTTGTTATCTACGGTTGTTAACTTTGATAGTTGGTTGATATTGATAGATCTGAAATTGATTCTTAATGATGTCTAGTGGTGGAGAATGAAATCTTAACCATATTTTTCATATTTGATTCTTCTTACTTACTTGTTTTCTTACTTTTCTAGTTTGCTTATTTTTAAAAGTATATTTATTTTTATTGGCTGGTTATACCGCCTAATTTGTATATTAACTTTGTTTTATTTTTATTGGCTGGTTATACCGCCTAATTTAGTATATATATTGGCTGGTTATACCGCCTAATTTAGTATATATATTTTTATTGGCTGGTTATACCGCCTTGCATCTTATTCTTATTATTTACTTTAGTTTAAATCTGGCTTCAAAAACCCCTTTTCTTTTATTGTTCTTGAATTTAAGTTTTAAACTATTAACTTATAAACTAAAACCCAATCCCTGAGGACTCGACCCTTGCTAACTACTATACTTACAATTTATCTTTTTAGTGCAAGGTTAAATAAGATACACTCTTTTAGGTGCATCAGTAAGTCTTCTTCGGGAGCTTGGAACATTCACTAATCAAAAAAAATAAGAAAGTAAATAATTAGAACAGAAAATAAGAATAAACCAATAAACTTATAAACTAAAGAAAGCAATCCCCGGCAACGGCGCCAAAAATTTGATGCACCCAAAAGAGTGTATCTTATTTAACCTTGCACTAAAAAGATAAATTGTAAGTATAGTAGTTAGCAAGGGTCGAGTCCTCAGGGATTGGGTTTTAGTTTATAAGTTAATAGTTTAAAACTTAAATTCAAGAACAATAAAAGAAAAGGGGTTTTTGAAGCCAGATTTAAACTAAAGTAAATAATAAGAATAAGATGCAAGGCGGTATAACCAGCCAATAAAAATATATACTAAATTAGGCGGTATAACCAGCCAATAAAAATATATATACTAAATTAGGCGGTATAACCAGCCAATAAAAATAAAACAAAGTTAATATACAAATTAGGCGGTATAACCAGCCAATAAAAATAAATATACTTTTAAAAATAAGCAAACTAGAAAAGTAAGAAAACAAGTAAGTAAGAAGAATCAAATATGAAAAATATGGTTAAGGTTTCATTCTCCACCACTAGACATCATTAAGAATCAATTTCAGATCTATCAATATCAACCAACTATCAAAGTTAACAACCGTAGATAACAACAAGCTCTGTTATCCCAATCTTTCCTTAGTTTGTCGTTAAATAGAACAAGCTCTCTATTTAATCTCTAACCATTAAACAACTTAGAATAAGCTCTCTAAATTCAATTTAATGGCAGCTTTATGATGAGAAAGATAGGTTGATCTAAGCAACAAACACATAAGCTCGGATTGTTCAACTTAGGTTATGTTCCACTTTGCAATTATTGAAAACTTGACCATAATCATTAATCACAAATTGCCACTTATGAATAGGAAATCAAGACAATTACACGGATCAAGACTCCTAGACTAGCAATAGATAATTATCAAGATCTATCTAGTTGTACACCTAAATAAATCAAGACAACATCATGAACAATTCTTGTAGAAGAACATAAGCAACTTTGATAGAAAATTAATGATAGATAGAATCTGAAAATCAATCACAAAACATGTCTAGGGCTTTGAAATCACCCTTAACCAAATAGAAGTTTAGCCTAGCATAGGCATTATAAACATAAAATTAAATAGAATCTAAGAAGAAAATAAAAGAAAGAAAGAAGAAGAAGAAGAAGAATATTAATTATCCAACCTCTTGCTCTTTCTAAAGAAAAAGAAAACTAGAGAAAAGAAAGAAGAAGAAAACTTAGAGAATTTTGTTAAAATGGCTAATATCCTACCAATCTCCAATATGATCCCTTACAATCACCCAAGGCCCTCTATTTATACACATTTTGGAGGGCTAAATGACAAGAGACAAGCTTTACAAATTTCAAAGGTAGGTATAATAGGTGGGTGCATTTTCTAACAATTTTCGTCATACATGACGATTTTGATCAGCCAACTTGATGGTCGATTTTGTCAATTTTGCAGGCCTTATCTGATCACATGGTCTTCTAGAAACATGTTACCCTATCAGTTACGGATCCATAGCCGTTGGAATCAGCTCATTTGGTGATGTGGATAAGAAGATATGTGCAAAATACGAAAACAGGTCAGCACAGACGTCATTGCACATCAGCCAACTTTATGGTCAATTTCGCTAGGGAAAACGACTCCGTTTCAAGAAGTGTAAAACATGAAAAAGATAGATATGCCTCTTAGCTTTGCACAGCTACAAATTTCAGCCTTATTGCTTCAGTTAAACTCGAGATATAGCTGATATGGCAAAATGTGTTGGAACTGGAACTGAACTGGATTTGCCCTTAATTCTAGTAATCTGAAATCACTCAAAGAAACTTGTGAAAAACACCAAAATACATAAAGATCATAAACACAATTAGACTAAACAATAACAACTCGTATTTGACACAAAACAATAATAAAACATAACTAAAAACTATATAATTATACGAGTTATCAGTACGTGAAGATGAATATCTTCCTGTTTTGCATTTACCAGGTACAGGTAGAAGCACTTTTGCAAAGAAGCGACGAGCAAAGCGCATGAGTTCAAATTGCCACAAATGTGCACGATGGACGTGTAACGGTAAATGTCGTTCTATTGGGATTCCGTCCTCTAATCGAGATGATAAAATTGAATTCATTAAGGATGGACTGAGTAAGGAGAATTTGGGTAATATCCAACTTTCTCTTGAGATGCATCCTAGTGGAGACGTACAAAGAGAAATTCTTGATTTATGGCCGCAATTCCAAAGGGAATGGCAACATCTTGGGAAAGTGATGTTAAAAGACCCTGTTTGCCAGCTTGTAAGAAAACTGGATGGGAAGCATATCCTCGACTCATAGAAGGCGTTTAAGCCGTTTCTGGACGTAAAACCAGAGGAAGATGTGAGCCACAATCACAACTACAATAAATGACTTCTCAGCTTTTGGTTTGATTTGCAATAACTTCATTTCGGTTTAATTACGTGTTGTTCGATTTGTGTAATTATTCTCTTTCTTTTTTATTGGTCTTTTACGGTTGATTTTTCTTCTCTTTTTGATTTTCGTCTTAAAATCACGCAAAAATCTTTTGTTATGTTAACATTTTCTTCTGACAGGTCAAATACACTTTCGGCGACATTATTACTCTTGTCTGATTCACTACTCAGTCCTCTATATATTACACCATGTACTCATTCTCTTTCAGGCACTCGAAAAAAAAAATGGAAAGTACTTCGTCCCAGCACATTAAAAAAATTTGTGTCTTTGGAGGTGCTTATCCAGGGAAAAATAAAATATTAGCTGATGAAGCCATAAGAGTTGGAGTAATACTTGCCCAACAAAAGATCCAGTTGATTTATGGAGGCGGTAGTACGGGTTTAATGGGAGCAGTCGCTATAGCAGCACACGCCGGAGGAAGTCCAGTTCTAGGAATCGTTCCAAAACTATTCACAGGTTTTTGTGGACCTACCGTGGGTAAGGAAATACAAGTCTGGAGTATCCCTGAACGGATGACAATCATGTACCATTGTGCCGATGCATTCATTGCTTTACCAGGAGGTCTGGGTACATTGGAAGAAATAGCTTGCGTGGCTTCTTGGTCATCTTTGGTCACAAATAAGAAACCCATTGGTTTGCTTAATATTAATGGTTATTTTAGTAATTTGCTTTCATATTTAGATAATGCTGTGGAAAATGGATTCATGTTTTCAGAGGCAAGGAGAACCATAATTTCTGCTACAACCATTGAAGATTTACTCAAAAAGCTCCAAGCTTATGAGTGTTTATCTGCTACGGTTGTTTCGCAAACGCTCGGAAAAAGAAAAAGAGATATGGACGAGCAAGGAGTGGATTGCACTTTGTCTTTGTGACATTATCTAACATTTTGCTTGTTGTGTCTCAGTTATAATAAGTGGTTAGCAACCTCTGCAGGTAATATCTCCTAAATTCTACCTTTAAAATTTGACATTGGGGACAATTTCATATTTTAGTAGGGGGTAAGGGACATATTTTGCTAATTTAAAAAAAAAAAAATTTTGTTGTGTTTTAAGACATTTAGAAGTATTCATTCTGAACAAGGTCTGAGTAAGGGAGACTTGAGACATACCTTGTCAGTTTGATTTAATATTCTTCAAAAAAAAAAAAGCATGTTTAGACTTAGTGTGTTTTTAGTGTGTTTTAGTTACTTTCAATACTATGATGAGATATGAATTGCATAAGTCTAAAACAGATTTATTAGTGAGAAGATTTTCATGAGAATTGAGCTTGATATCAACCTTTTTATGAGCCAATGTTAATATGATATGTTGATTGAGAAAGAAGCATGTTTAGACTTAATCTGACTTGTATAATCATCCTTGTGAGTTTTTGAGCCTATAATGATTGATGCATTATATAAATCAATCTAATTTCTTTCTTGAGTGCTCTTATGATTACATGATTCTCTAGAACTTGCTTTAGACCTTGTTGAGACTATATTGATGCATGTGACTACATGAATATGATAGAGGCATTAGGATTTTTAGCCAGGGCCAAACAGCCATCCCTTATTGATGTTCCAAAAGAACACACCCTTAGTGAACCAATTTGAGCCTACATTGAATAAGCTATCTCTTTGGTAACCATAACTTGTCCCTAACCTAAATATACTTATATCTTTACCTTTGTTCCAAAGATGAAATAGCATGTTTTGAGACAAGTTGCAAAGACAAGGAAGATCTATTGAAAATTTGGGTTAGAAACAAGAAATAAGTGTGGGGGGGAAAAGAAAAGAAGAGTCCTGATAACTCGTATAATTATATAGTTTTTAGTTATGTTTTATTATTGTTTTGTGTCAAATACGAGTTATTATTGCTTAGTCTAATTGTGTTTATGATCTTTTATATTTTTATGTAATTTGGTGTTTTTCACAAGTTTCTTTGAGTGATTTCAGATTACTAGAATTAAGGGCAAATCCAGTTCAGTTCCAGTTCCGACACCTTTTTCCATATCAGCTATATCTGGAGTTTCACTGAAGCAATAAGGCTGAAATTTTAACCGTGCAAATCTAAGAGGCATATCTATCTTTTTCATGTTTTACACTTCTTGAAACGGAGTCGTTTTCCCTAGCGAAATCGACCATCAATTTGGCTGATGTGCAATGACGTCTGTGCTAACCTGTTTTTGTATTTTGCCCATATCTTCTTATCCACATCGGCAAATGAGCTGATTCCAACGGCTATGGATCCGTAACTGATAGGGGAACATTTTTCTAGAAGACCATGTGATCAGATCAGGCCTCCAAAATTGACAAAATTGACCATCAAGTTGGCTGATCAAAATTGTCATACAATATGACGAAAATTGTTAGAAAAATGCACCCACCTATTATACCTACCTTTGAAATTTGTAAAGCTTGTCTCTTGTCATTTAGCCTTCCAAAATGTGTATAAATAGAGGGCCTTGGATGATTGTAGAGGATCATATGGTAGATTGGTAGGAAATTAGCCATTGTAATAAAATTCTCTAAGTTTTCTTCTTCTTTCTTTTCTCTAGTTTTCTTTTTCTTTATTTTCTTCTTCTTCTTCTTTCTTTTATTTCCTTCTTAGATTCTCTTTAATTTTATGTTTATGTTTACAATGCCTATGCTAGGCTAAACTTCTATTTGGTTAAGGGTGATTTCAAAGCCCTAGACATGTTTTGTGATTGATTTTCAGATTCTATCTATCATTAATTTTCTATCAAAGTTGCTTATGTTCTTCTACAAGAATTGTTCATGATGTTGTCTTGATTTATTTAGGTGTACAACTAGATAGATCTTGATAATTATCTATTGCTAGTTTAGGAGTCTTGATCCGTGTAATTGTCTTGATTTCCTATTCATAAGTGGCAATTTGTGATTAATGATTATGGTCAAGTTTTCAATAATTGCAAAGTGGAACATAACCTAAGTTGAACAATCCGAGCTTATGTGTTTGTTGCTTAGATCAACCTATCTTTCTCATCATAAAGCTGCCATTAAATTGAATTTAGAGAGCTTATTCTAGGTTGTTTAATGGTTAGAGATTAAATAGAGAGCTTGTTCTATTTAACGACAAACTAAGGAAAGATTGGGATAACAGAGCTTGTTGTTATCTACGGTTGTTAACTTTGATAGTTGGTTGATATTGATAGATCTGAAATTGATTCTTAATGATGTCTAGTGGTGGAGAATGAAACTTTAACCATATTTTTCATATTTGATTCTTCTTACTTACTTGTTTTCTTACTTTTCTAGTTTGCTTATTTTTAAAAGTATATTTATTTTTATTGGCTGGTTATACCGCCTAATTTGTATATTAACTTTGTTTTATTTTTATTGGCTGGTTATACCGCCTAATTTAGTATATATATTTTTATTGGCTGGTTATACCGCCATGCATCTTATTCTTATTATTTACTTTAGTTTAAATCTGGCTTCAAAAACCCCTTTTCTTTTATTGTTTTCTTTGAACGTAAGTTATAAACTAATAACTCATAGATTAAAACCCAATCCCTGAGGACTCGACCCTTGCTAATCATTATACTTACAATTGATCTTTTTAGTGCAAGGTTAAATAAGATCACTCTTTTGGGTGCATCAAATTTTTGGCGCCGTTGCCGGGGATTGCTTTCTTTAGTTTATTTGTTACTTGGTTTATTCTTATTTTCAGTTCTAATTAGTTTTATTTTCTTATACATAAAAGTTTTTCTTTTCAAATTTAAAAAAAAAAAAAGAAAAACAATGGAATTGGGCAATCTAACACTTGAAGAGTTGGTGGCATACATGAACATGGAGAATCAACAAGCCAATCTCACCTCCCCAGTTCAACAATTGGCCATGGGAGGATGTCAAGGCCATCAAGTGTTCCAAGACCAACAGTATGATCATTACTCAAACACTTACCATGAGGGATGGTGGGATCATACTAATTATGGCTACTCGAAAAATTACCAAGAAGTAGATCCTTATGCCAATTACACTCATCCATCTAGCTTCAATCAATCATGGTCTCAAGAACCAGATCTTTTTCAACCACCACATATGACTCAAAACTCAGGTACTTCTTTAGAAGATCTTGTCTATTCTCTTGTTACTGATTCTTTGCAATTTCAACAGGAAACAAGGGCAAGCATCCAGAGTTTGGAAAAGCAAATGAGCCAATTGGCTAGTAGTATGGTGGGATGGGTAGCACAAAGATCTGAAGAACTCCCAGCCCAAACGATGGTTAACCCAAAGGAGAATGCTACTATTGTGACCTTGAAGAATGAGGAACAAGATGAGGATGAAACAAAATTAGAGATGGATTCTATTCTTGAGGATAATGAAGCCAAAGATCCAAATAAGAGTATTTCGGCACCTGAGGTAACGTTTAAGGTTTCACTTTTTGCTAATGTTTCTTCTCCACCTTTTCCTAGTAGATTTGCAAAGTTCAAGGAGGAAGAACATGAACAACACATGCCGGAAACCTTAAACAACTTGTTTGTGGAGGTCATTCAACAAGTATCAAAATATGCTCCATTCCTCGATGACATATGCACCACAAAGGATGATGGAATAATACTTGTAATGGAGAATGCATCCACTGTTGTGCAAAGAAAGCTTCCTCTCAAACGCATAAATTTGGGAAATTTCATGTATGAGCCTGATAAGCCTAAAATGCCAAGAAGGGGTGTTGGTTAGGTTCAAAACACTAAATCAAGTGCTAATTGGGGGAGGCAGCCTAATTAGTGAAAGCATTCTCAAACTGCCATCCTCAGATTTGCTCTCTTTTTCTTTATCTTTTTCTTATGTTTCTTTTCTAATTGTGTTTAGTGTTTCTAAGTTCATTTAGGCTGCATAAGTTTTAATTTTGTTTATTAGTTCTTTTCACTTACACATGATTCTTTCATTTGGGATTAATAGCAGTACATTAATGACAATGTAAGAATTATGTGTGGGGGGAAGAATTTAGGATTTTATTTAGAGTGTTTTGTTTTTGTGTCTTTTTATGTTGTTTTTCTTTCTGATCCTTGTTTTGAAAATAACTAGATGTAAATATAATTTTTATTTTTTTTAACCCCGGTTAAATGGCGGATAACGGTACTCCGTGATTATTTAAATCGGTTCCATCAGCTACCCACAAAACTGATATTGTATATAAATTTCTCTTCCAATTTATCTTTCAATTTTTTTTTCATTTTTTTCAGGATGGATGATATTCTCACAAGATTGCAGAAACGATTTCCTCTTTTTCCTCGAAATATTTTACTGAAGCTTTACCAAGTTCGATTTGAAAGATTAAGAATGCTTATGCACAAAGGGATTCCTGGAGACATACGTTGGATAATTGAAGCCAAGGTGCGTGAAGATGAATATCTTCCTGTTTTACATTTACCAGGTACAGGTAGAAGCACTTTTGCAAAGAAGCGACGAGCAAAGCGCATGAGTTCAAATTGCCACAAATGTGCACGATGGACGTGTAACGGTAAATGTCATTCTATTGGGATTCCGTCCTCTAATCGAGATGATAAAATTGAATTCATTAAGGATGGACTGAGTAAGGAGAATTTGGGTAATATCCAACTTTCTCTTGAGACGCATCGTAGTGGAGACGTACAAAGAGAAATTCTTGATTTATGGCCGCAATTCCAAAGGGAATGGCAACATCTTGGGAATCTGATGTTAAAAGACCCTGTTTGCCAGCTTGTAAGAAAACTGGATGGGAAGCATATCCTCGACTCATAGAAGGCGTTTAAGCCGTTTCTGGACGTAAAACCAGAGGAAGATGTGAGCCACAATCACAACTACAATAAATGACTTCTCAGCATTTGGTTTGATTTGCAATAACTTTATTTTGGTTTAATTTACGTGTTGTTCGATTTGTGTAATTATTCTCGTTTTTTTTATTTGTCTTTTACGGTTGATTTTTCTTCTCTTTTTGATTTTCTTCCTGAAATCACGCAAAAATCTTTTGTTAGGTTAACATTTTCTTCTGACAGGTCAAATACACTTTCGGCGACATTATTACTCTTGTCTGATTCACTACTCAGTCCTCTATATATTACACCATGTACTCATTCTCTTTCAGGCACTCGAAAAAAAAAAGAAAAAAAAATGGAAAGTACTTCGTCCTAGCGCATTAAAAAAATTTGTGTCTTTGGAGGTGCTTATCCAGGGAAAAATAACATATTTGCTGATGAAGCCATAAGAGTTGGAGTAATACTTGCCCAACAAAAGATCCAGTTGATTTATGGAGGTGGTAGTACGGGTTTAATGTGAGCAGTCGCTACAGCAGCACACGCCGGAGGAACTCCAGTTCTAGGAATCGTGCCAAAACTATTCACAGATTTTTGTGGACCTACCTTGGGTAAGGAAATACAAGTCTGGAGTATCCCTGAACGGATAACAATCATGTACCATTCTGCCGATGCATTCATTGCTTTACCAGGAGGTCTGGGTATATTGGAAGAAATAGCTTGCGTGGCTTCTTGGTCATCTTTGGTCACAAATAAGAAACCCATTGGTTTGCTTAATATTAATGGTTATTTTAGTAATTTGCTTTCATATTTAGATAATGCTGTGGAAAATGGATTCATGTTTTCAGAGGCAAGGAGAACCATAATTTCTGCTACAACCATTGAAGATTTACTCAAAAAGCTCCAAGCTTATGAGTGTTTATCTGCTACGGTTGTTTCGCAAACGCTCGGAAAAAGAAAAAGAGATATGGACGAGCAAGGAGTGGATTGCACTTTGTCTTTGTGACATTATCTAACATTTTGCTTGTTGTGTCTCAGTTATAATAAGTGGTTAGCAACCTCTGCAGGTAATATCTCCTAAATTCTACCTTTAAAATTTGACATTGGGGACAATGTCATATTTTAGTAGGGGGTAAGGGACATATTTTGTTAATTTAAAAAAAAAAAAATTTGTTGTGTTTTAAGACATTTAGAAGTATTCATTCTGAACAAGGTCTGAGTAAGGGAGACTTGAGACATACCTTGTCAGTTTGATTTAATCTTCTTCTTCAAAAAAAAAAAAAAGCATGTTTAGACTTAGTGTGTTTTTAGTGTGTTTTAGTTACTTTCAATACTATGATGAGATATGAATTGCATAAGTCTAAAACAGATTTATTAGTGAGAAGATTTTCATGAGAATTGAGTTTGATATCAACCTTTTTATGAGCCAATGTTAATATGATATGTTGATTGAGAAAGAAGCATGTTTAGACTTAATCTGACTTGTATAATCATCCTTGTGAGTTTTTGAGCCTATAATGATTGACGCATTATACAAATCAATCTAATTTCTTTCTTGAGTGCTCTTATGATTACATGATTCTCTAGAACTTGCTTTAGACCTTGTTGAGACTATATTGATGCATGTGACAACATGAATATGATAGAGGCATTAGGATTTTTAGCCAGGGCCAAACAGCCATCCCTTATTGATGTTCCAAGAGAACACACCCCTAGTGAGCTAATTTGAGCCTACATTGAATAAGCTATTTATTTGGTAACCACAACTTACACCTAGCCTAAATATAACCCTTGTTCTAAAGATGGATTATATATTTTGAGACATATTGCAAAAAAACAAGGGATATTTTTAGTTAAAAATTTGGGTTGGAAACAAAAGATAAGTGTGGGGGAAGAAAAGAAAAGAAAAAGTCAAGAGAAAAAGAAAGGGATCATTGTCAAATACATTCCCATATTAAAAAAAAAAAAACTTCTCTTCAACTTCTAGTTAAAGTAAAGAAAAAGATGTTACAAAGTTGGTTAGAATGATGCAAAGGCTCAACATGAATATTTAGCCAATGTTATTATGTGCTTTATAAGAGTTTTGAGAAGTTTTATTTGTATGATCTTATTATGTCTCTAAACTCTATGAACTCTTTGGAACCTTTGTGATATCTTTATCCTTTTGTTCTTCAACCACATTACAAACCCCTTGGCCCCATTACAACCTTGATTAAAGACCTCTTGATTCATGAAGTTGTATGATCTAAATAGTGGAGAATAGGTGGACAAGCAAGCATATGGTAGAAGTGTTTTCATGAGATTGATTGAGTGTAAACACTTTACCACTACTTTAAAGAGTGAAAATCAAGAGAGTATCCCATGTGAGAAGTTGAGATTAAGTTTGAATATGCACTATTTTGATTGAAATATGTTATGTTAATATTGGCTTAACTCAAACTATTTACATTCAAGCAAGATTTTTTGTGAATTTCTTTAAGCTATTGATTAGTTTTTAAGACTTGTCCAATGATTATCTCTAATTTATATTGGAAGGATTAGTTATAATTATTATTTTTAGTTTTTCTTATGTCTTCAATGTTTATGGGTATCGTCCTAGTAAACCCTCACGAGACTAAACTCGTCCACTAGGGACACCTAGGGGTTTAAAGGCTTGCGTCACATGCTAAGTGCCACTGTGATTTCCTACGAAAGTGGATTAGATTAGATTTTCTTATTTTATTTTTATTGAGTCGTTGCTAGGGACTAGCAACAATCTAAGTGTGGGGGTGTGATAACTCGTATAATTATATAGTTTTTAGTTATGTTTTATTATTGTTTTGTGTCAAATACGAGTTATTATTGCTTAGTCTAATTGTGTTTATGATCTTTTATATTTTTATGTAATTTGGTGTTTTTCACAAGTTTCTTTGAGTGATTTCAGATTATTAGAATTAAGGGCAAATCCAGTTCAGTTCCAGTTCCGATACCTTTTGCCATATCAGCAATATCTGGAGTTTCACTGAAGCAATAAGGCTGAAATTTTAACCGTGCAAAGCTAAGAGGCATATCTATCTTTTTCATGTTTTACACTTCTTGAAACGGAGTCGTTTTCCCTAGCGAAATCGACCATCAGGTTGGCTGATGTGCAATGACGTCTGTGCTGACCTGTTTTCGTATTTTGCCCATATCTTCTTATCCACATCAGCAAATGAGCTGATTCCAACGGCTATGGATTAGTAACTGATAGGGGAACATTTTTCTAGAAGACCATGTGATCAGATCAGGCCTCCAAAATTGACAAAATCGACCATCAAGTTGGCTGATCAAAATTGTCATACAATATGACGAAAATTGTTAGAAAAATGCACCCACCTATTATACCTACCTTTGAAATTTGTAAAGCTTGTCTCTTGTCATTTAGCCTTCCAAAATGTGTATAAATAGAGGGCCTTGGATGATTGTAGAGGATCATATGGTAGATTGGTAGGAAATTAGCCATTGTAATAAAATTCTCTAAGTTTTCTTCTTCTTTCTTTTCTCTAGTTTTTTTTTTCTTTATTTTCTTCTTCTTCTTCTTTCTTTTATTTCCTTCTTAGATTCTCTTTAATTTTATGTTTATGTTTACAATGCCTATGCTAGGCTAAACTTCTATTTGGTTAAGGGTGATTTCAAAGCCCTAGACATGTTTTGTGATTGATTTTCAGATTCTATCTATCTTTAATTTTCTATCAAAGTTGCTTATGTTCTTCTACAAGAATTGTTCATGATGTTGTCTTGATTTATTTAGGTGTACAACTAGATAGATCTTGATAATTATCTATTGCTAGTTTAGGAGTCTTGATCCGTGTAATTGTCAATTTGTGATTAATGATTATGGTCAAGTTTTCAATAATTGTAAAGTGGAACATAACCTAAGTTGAACAATCCGAGCTTATGTGTTTGTTGCTTAGATCAACCTATCTTTCTCATCATAAAGCTGCCATTAAATTGAATTTAGAGAGCTTATTCTAGGTTGTTTAATGGTTAGAGATTAAATAGAGAGCTTGTTCTATTTAACGACAAACTAAGGAAAGATTGGGATAACAGAGCTTGTTGTTATCTACGGTTGTTAACTTTGATAGTTGGTTGATATTGATAGATCTGAAATTGATTCTTAATGATGTCTAGTGGTGGAGAATGAAACTTTAACCATATTTTTCATATTTGATTCTTCTTACTTACTTGTTTTCTTACTTTTCTAGTTTGCTTATTTTTAAAAGTATATTTATTTTTATTGGCTGGTTATACCGCCTAATTTGTATATTAACTATGTTTTATTTTTATTGGCTGGTTATACCGCCTAATTTAGTATATATATTTTTATTGGCTGGTTATACCGCCATGCATCTTATTCTTATTATTTACTTTAGTTTAAATCTGGCTTCAAAAACCCCTTTTCTTTTATTGTTTTCTTTGAACGTAAGTTATAAACTAATAACTCATAGATTAAAACCCAATCCCTGAGGACTCGACCCTTGCTAATCATTATACTTACAATTGATCTTTTTAGTGCAAGGTTAAATAAGATACACTCTTTTGGGTGCATCAAGTCCATAGAAAAAGAAATGGAATACTGGCAAATACATTCCTATGTGAAAAAAAAAATGAATCATCTCTTAAATTTGTGGAAAAAGAAAAAGATGTTACAAAGTTGTTTAGAATGAAGAAAAGGCCCAACATGAATATCCGGCCTAGGTGACTATGTACTTGTAAAGAGTTTTGAGAAGTTTCTTTGTATGATCTTATTATGCCTCTAAACTTTATGAACGCTTTGGAACCTTTGTGATATCTTTATCCTTTTGTTCTTCAACCACATTACAAACCCCTTGGCCCCATTACAACCTTGATTAAAGACCTCTTGATTCATGAAGTTGTATGATCTAAATAGTGGAGAATAGGTGGACAAGCAAGAATATGGTAGAACTGTTTTCATGAGATTGATTGAGTGTAAACACTTTACCACTACTTCAAAGAATGAAAATCATGAGAGTATCCCATGTGAGTAGTTGAGATTAAGTTTAAATATGCACTATTTTGATTGAAATATGTTATGTTAATATTGGCTTAACTCAAACAATTTACATTCAAGCATGATTTTTTGTGAAATTCTTTAAGCTATTGATTAGTTTATAAGACTTGTTCAAAGATTGTCTCTAATGTGTATTGAAAGAATTATGAGTAAATATTTTTAGTATATGTAGTTTATTTATATTTTAGTTTTTAAATGTTTGTGGGTATCGTTCTAGTAAACCCTCACGAGACTAAACTCGTCCACTAGGGACACCTAGGGATTTAAAGGCTTGTTTCACATGCTAAGTGCCACCGTGATTTCCTACGAAAGTGGATTAGATTAGATTTTCTTATTTTATTTTTATTTTTTTTTGCTCGAGGACTAGCAACAATCTAAGTGTGGAGGTGTGATAACTCGTATAATTATATAGTTTTTAGTTATGTTTTATTATTGTTTTGTGTCAAATACGAGTTATTATTGCTTAGTCTAATTGTGTTTATGATCTTTTATATTTTTATGTAATTTGGTGTTTTTTTTTACGAGTTTCTTTGAGTGATTTCAGATTACTAGGTTAAATCAACAATTAAGGGCAAATTCAGTTCAGTTCCAATTCCGACACCTTTTGCCATATCAGCAATATCTGGAGTTTCGCTGAAGCAATAAGGCTGAAAGTTTAACCACGCAAAGTTAAGAGGCATATCTAACTTTTTCATGCTTTACACTTCTTGAAACGGAGTCGTTTTCCCTAGCGAAATCAACCATCACGTTGGCTGATGTGCAATGACGTCTGTGCTGACAAGTTTTGGTATTTTGACCATATCTTCTGATCCACATCAGCAAATGAGCTGATTCCAACGGTTATGGATCACTGACTGATAGGGGAACATTTTTCTAGAAGACCATTTGATCAGATCAAGCCTCCGATATTGACAAAATCGACCATCAAGCTGGCTGATCAGAATTGTCATACAATATGACGAAAATTGTTAGAAAAATGCACCCACCTATTATACCTACCTTTGAAATTTGTAAAGCTTGTCTCTTGTCATTTAGTCCTCCAAAATGTGTATAAATAGAGGGCCTTGGATGATTGTATGAGGCATTGTACATTGGTAGGATATTAGCCATTGTAATAAAATTCTCTAAGTTTTCTTCTTCTTTCTTTTCTCTAGTTTTCTTTTTCTTTATTTTCTTCTTCTTCTTTCTTTCTTTTATTTCCTTCTTAGATTCTCTTTAATTTTATGTTTATGTTTACAATGACTATGCTAGGCTAAACTTCTATTTGGTTAAGGGTGATTTCAAAGCCCTAGACATGTTTTGTGATTGATTTTCAGATTCTATCTATCATTAATTTTCTATCAAAGTTGCTTATGTTCTTCTACAAGAATTGTTCATGATGTTGTCTTGATTTATTTAGGTGTACAACTAGATAGATCTTGATAATTATCTATTGCTAGTCTAGGAGTCTTGATCCGGGTAATTGTCTGGATTTCCTATTCATAAGTGGCAATTTGTGATTAATGATTATGGTCAAGTTTTCAATAATTGCAAAGTGAAACATAACCTAAGTTGAACAATCCGAGCTTATGTGTTTGTTGCTTAGATCAACCTATCTTTCTCATCATAAAGCTGCCATTAAATTGAATTTAGAGAGCTTATTCTAGGTTGTTTAATGGTTAGAGATTAAATAGAGAGCTTGTTCTATTTAACGACAAACTAAGGAAAGATTGGGATAACAGAGCTTGTTGTTATCTACGGTTGTTAACTTTGATAGTTGGTTGAAATTGATAGATCTGAAATTGATTCTTAATGATGTCTAGTGGTGGAGAATGAAACCTTAACCATATTTTTCATATTTGATTCTTCTTACTTACTTGTTTTCTTACTTTTCTAGTTTGCTTATTTTTAAAAGTATATTTATTTTTATTGGCTGGTTATACCGCCTAATTTGTATATTAACTTTGTTTTATTTTTATTGGCTGGTTATACCGCCTAATTTAGTATATATATTTTTATTGGCTGGTTATACCGCCTTGCATCTTATTCTTATTATTTACTTTAGTTTAAATCTGGCTTCAAAAACCCCTTTTCTTTTATTGTTTTCTTTGAACGTAAGTTATAAACTAATAACTCATAGATTAAAACCCAATCCCTGAGGACTCGACCCTTGCTAATCATTATACTTACAATTGATCTTTTTAGTGCAAGGTTAAATAAGATACACTCTTTTGGGTGCATCACATCATTATTGACATCTTTTGACTTCATTCTCCTTATTGTACCTAAAATTCAAAAATATATTATAAGTAAACAAGATAAAGATCGAAAACATAACAAAAACTAAAGGTAGTGATAACTCGTATAATTATATAGTTTTTAGTTATGTTTTATTATTGTTTTGTGTCAAATACGAGTTATTATTGTTTAGTCTAATTGTGTTTATGATCTTTTATATTTTTATGTAATTTGGTGTTTTTCACAAGTTTCTTTGAGTGATTTCAGATTACTAGAATTAAGGGCAAATCAAATTCAGTTCCAGTTCCGACACATTTTGCCATATCAACTATATCTGGAGTTTCACTGAAGCAATAAGGCTGAAATGTGTAGCCGTGCAAAGCTAAGAGGCATATCTATCTTTTTTATGTTTTATACTTCTTGAAACGGAGTCGTTTTCCCTAGCGAAATCGACCATCAAGTTGGCTGATGTGCAATGACGTCTGTGCTGACCTGTTTTCGTATTTTGCCCATATCTGCTTATCCACATCAGCAAATGAGCTGATTCCAATCGCTATGGATCCGTAACTGATACGGGAACCTTTGTATAGAAGACCATATGATCAGATCAGGCCTCTAATATTGAGGAAATCGACCATCAAGTTGGCTGATGTGCAATGATGTCTGTGCTGACATGTTTTCGTATTTTGCCCATATCTGCCTATCCACATCAGCAAATGAGCTGATTCCAACGGCTATGGATCCGTAACTGATAGGGGAACCTTTTTCTAGAAGACCATGTGATCAGATCAGGCCTCCAACATTGACGAAATCGACCATCAAGTTGGCTGATCAAAATTGTCATACAATATGACGAAAATTGTTAGAAAAATTCACCCACCTATTATACCTACCTTTGAAATTTGTAAAGCTTGTCTCTTGTCATTTAGCCTTCCAAAATGTGTATAAATAGAGGGCCTTGGATGATTGTAGAGGATCATATTGTACCTAGGTAGGATATTAGCCATTGTAATAAAATTCTCTAAGTTTTCTTCTTCTTTCTTTTCTCTAGTTTTCTTTTTCTTTAGAAAGAGCAAGAGGTTGGATAATTAATATTCTTCTTCTTCTTCTTTCTTTCTTTTATTTTCTTCTTAGATTCTATTTAATTTTATGTTTATAATGCCTATGCTAGGCTAAACTTCTATTTGGTTAAGGGTGATTTCAAAGCCCTAGACATGTTTTGTGATTGATTTTCAGATTCTATCTATCATTAATTTTCTATCAAAGTTGCTTATGTTCTTCTACAAGAATTGTTCATGATGTTGTCTTGATTTATTTAGGTGTACAACTAGATAGATCTTGATAATTATCTATTGCTAGTTTAGGAGTCTTGATCCGTGTAATTGTCTTGATTTCCTATTCATAAGTGGCAATTTGTGATTAATGATTATGATCAAGTTTTCAATAATTGCAAAGTGGAACATAACCTAAGTTGAACAATCCGAGCTTATGTGTTTGTTGCTTAGATCAACCTATCTTTCTCATCATAAAGCTGCCATTAAATTGAATTTAGAGAGCTTATTCTAGGTTGTTTAATGGTTAGAGATTAAATAGAGAGCTTGTTCTATTTAACGACAAACTAAGGAAAGATTGGGGTAACAGAGCTTGTTGTTATCTACGGTTGTTAACTTTGATAGTTGGTTGATATTGATAGATCTGAAATTGATTCTTAATGATGTCTACTGGTGGAGAATGAAACCTTAACCATATTTTTCATATTTGATTCTTCTTACTTATTTGTTTTCTTACTTTTAGTTTGCTTATTTTTTATATTTATTTTTATTGGCTGGTTATACCGCCTAATTTGTATATTAACTTTGTTTTATTTTTATTGGCTGGTTATACCGCCTAATTTAGTATATATATTTTTATTGGCTGGTTATACCGCCTAATTTAGTATATATATTTTTATTGGCTGGTTATACCGCCTTGCATCTTATTCTTATTATTTACTTTAGTTTAAATCTGGCTTCAACAACCCCTTTTCTTTTATTGTTCTTGAATTTAAGTTTTAAACTATTAACTTATAAACTAAAACCCAATCCCTGAGGACTCGACCCTTGCTAACTACTATACTTACAATTTATCTTTTTAGTGCAAGGTTAAATAAGATACACTCTTTTGGGTGCATCAGGTAGAAAGGCATAAAATGTATATTTTATGAGCTTAGCACTTCTCCCAACTTTTCATGGTTTTGTAGGAGAGGATCCAAATAAACATCTCAACGAAGTCCATGTAGTTTGTCAAAAAATTCTCTTTTGGGTGCATCAAATTTTTGGCGCCGTTGCCGGGTATTGTTTTCTTTAGTTTATTTGTTACTTGGTTTATTCTTATTTTCAGTTCTAATGAGTTTTATTTTCTTGTACATACGGGTTTTTCTGATCAAATTTTGAAAAAAAAAAAAAAAAAAAAAAAAAAAAAAAAACGATGGAATTGAGCAATCTAACACTTGAAGAGTTGGTGGCATACATGAACATGGAGAATCAACAAGCCATCTCACCTTCCCAGTTCAACAATTGGCCATGGGAGGATGTCAAGGCCATCAAGTGTTCCAAGACCAACAGTATGATCATTACTCAAACACTTACCATGAGGGATGGTGGGATCATACTAATTATGGCTACTCGAAAAATTACCAAGAAGTAGATCCTTATGCCAATTACACTCATCCATCTAGCTTCAATCAATCATGGTCCCAAGAACCAGATCTTTTTCAACCACCACATATGACTCAAAACTCAGGTACTTGTTTAGAAGATCTTGTCTATTCTCTTGTTACTGATACATTGCAATTTCAACAGGAAACAAGGGCAAGCATCCAGAGTTTGGAAAAGCAAATGATCCAATTGACTAGTAGTATGGTGGGATGGGTAGCACAAAGATCTGAAGAACTCCCTGCCCAAACAATGATTAACCCAAAGGAGAATACTACTATTGCGACCTTGAGGAATGAGGAACAAGATGAGGATGAGACAAAATTAGAGATGAATTCTATTCTTTAGGATAATGAAGCCAATGATCCAAATAAGAGTATTTCGGCACCTGAGGTAACGTTTGAGATTCCAATTTTTACTAATGTTTCTTCTCCACCTTTTCCTAGTAGATTCGCAAAGTTCAAGGAGGATGAACATGAACAAGACACGCTGGAAACCTTAAACAGTTTGTTTGTGGATGTCATTCAACAAGTACCAAAAGATGCACCATTCCTCGATGAGATATGCACCACCAAGGATGATGGAATAATACTTGTAATGGAGAATGCATCCACTGTTGTGCAAAGAAAGCTTCCTCTCAAACGCATAAATTTGGGAAATTTCATGCATGAGCCTGACAAGCCTAAAAAGCCAAGAAGGGGTGTTGGTTAGATTCAAAACACTAACTCAAGTGTTAATTGGGAAGGCAGCCCAATTAAAGATGAAATTGCCAACCTTCCATATTCAGATTTGCTTTCTCTTTCTTTTCCTTTTTCTTTTATTATTTTTATTGTTTTTATTTTTATTTCTTATGTTTCTTTGTTAATTGTGTTTACTGTTTTTAAGTTCATTTAGGCTACAAAAGTTTCTTTTGTTTAATAGTTCTTTTCTCTTACATATAATTCTTGCATTGGGGGATAATAGCATTACATTAATGACAATGTAAGAATTATGTGTGGGGGGAAGAATTTAGGATTTTATTTAGAGTGTTTTGTTTTTGAGTCTTTTTATGTTGTTTTTCTTTCTGATCCTTGTTTTGAAAAACACTAGATGTAAATATAATTTTTTTTAACCCCGGTTAAATGGCGGATAACGGTACTCCGTGATTATTTAAATCGGTTCCATCAGCTACCCACAAAACTGATATTGTATATAAATTTCTCTTTCAATTTCTCTTTCATTTTTTTTTTCATTTTTTTTCAGGATGGATGATATTCTCACAAGATTGCAGAAACGATTTCCTCCTTTTCCTCGAAATATTTTACTGAAGCTTTACCAAGTTCGATTTGAAAGATTAAGAATGCTTATGCACAAAGGGATTCCTGGAGACATACGTTGGATAATTGAAGCCAAGGTACGTGAAGATGAATATCTTCCTGTTTTGCATTTACCAGGTACAGGTAGAAGCACTTTTGCAAAGAAGCGACGAGCAAAGCGCATGAGTTCAAATTGCCACAAATGTGCACGATGGACGTGTAATGGTAAATGTCGTTCTATTGGGATTCCGTCCTCTAATGGAGATGATAAAATTGAATTCATTAAGGATGGACTCAGTAAGGAGAATTTGGGTAATATCCAACTTTCTCTTGAGACGCATCCTAGTGGAGACGTACAAAGAGAAATTCTTGATTTATGGCCGCAATTCCAAAGGGAATGGCAACATCTTGGGAATCTGATGTTAAAAGACCCTGTTTGCCAGCTTGTAAGAAAACTGGATGGGAAGCATATCCTCGACTCATAGAAGGCGTTTAAGCCGTTTCTGGACGTAAAACCAGAGGAAGATGTGAGCCACAATCACAACTACAATAAATGAATTCTCAGCTTTTGGTTTGATTTGCAATAACTTTATTTCGGTTTAATTTACGTGTTATTCGATTTGTGTAATTATTCTCATTTTTTTTATTTGTCTTTTACGGTTGATTTTTCTTCTCTTTTTTATTTTCTTCCTGAAATCACGCAAAAATCTTTTGTTAGGTTAACATTTTCTTCTGACAGGTCAAATACACTTTCGGCGACATTATTACTCTTGACTTTTACGGTTAATTTTTCTTCTCTTTTTGATTTTCTTCTTGAAATCACGCAAAAATCTTTTGTTAGGTTAACATTTTCTTCTGACAGGTCAGATACACTTTCGGCGACATTATTACTCTTGTCTGATTCACTACTCAGTCCTCTATATATTACACCATATACTCATTCTCTTTCAGGCACTCGAAAAAAAGAAAAAAAAAAGAAAAAAAAATGGAAAGTACTTCGTCCCAACGCATTAAAATTTTTTTTTTTTTTGGAGGTGCTTATCCAGGGAAAAATAACATATTCGCTGATGAAGCCATAAGAGTTGGAGTAATACTTGCCCAACAAAAGATCCAGTTGATTTATGGAGGCGGTAGTACGGGTTTAATGGGAGCAGTCGCTACAGCAGCACACGCCGGAGGAAGTCCAGTTCTAGGAATCGTGCCAAAACTATTCACAGATTTTTGTGGACCTACCTTGGGTAAGGAAATACAAGTCTGGAGTATCCCTGAACGGATGACAATCATGTACCATTCTGCCGATGCATTCATTGCTTTACCAGGAGGTCTGGGTACATTGGAAGAAATAGCTTGCGTGGCTTCTTGGTCATCTTTGGTCACAAATAAGAAACCCATTGGTTTGCTTAATATTAATGGTTATTTTAGTAATTTGCTTTCATATTTAGATAATGCTGTGGATAATGGATTCATGTTTTCAGAGGCAAGGAGAACCATAATTTCTCCTACAACCATTGAAGATTTACTCAAAAAGCTCCAAGCTTATGAGTATTTATCTGCTACGGTTGTTTCGCAAACGCTCGGAAAAAGAAAAAGAGATATGGACGAGCAAGGAGTGGATTGCACTTTGTCTTTGTGACATTATCTAACATTTTGTTTGTTGTGTCTCAGTTATAATAAGTGGTTTGCAACCTCTACAGGTAATATCTCCTAAATTTTACCTTCTTAAAAAAAAATAAAAAATAAAAAATAAAAAATTTGTTGTGTTTTAAGCAATTTAAAAGTATTCATTCTGAACAAGGTCTGAGTAAGGGAGACTTGAGACATACCTTGTCAGTTTGATTTCTTCTTTTCAAAAAAAAAAAGAGTTTGTTGTGTTTTAAGCAATTTAGAAGTATTCATTCTGAACAAGGTCTGAGTAAGGGAGACTTGAGACATACCTTGTCAGTTTGATTTTAATCTTTTTACGTTTACTTGTTAATTTTTGTTTAGTATTTTAGGATTATTTAGGTTGCATGAGTTTGTTTTGTTTTGAGTCTAGTTATTCCTATTCTTATGTTATTAGTTCTTTTCTCTTACACATGATTCTTTCATTTGGGTTAATAGACTTACATTGAGGACAATGTAAGAATTAAGTGTGGGGGGAATGATTTAGGATTTCTTTTATTTTTGTCTACTATTTTTTTTTATTAGTCTTTATTATTATTATTATTTTTTAGTGTGTTTTAGTTCCTTTTTAATACAATGATGAGATATGAATTGCATAAGTCTAAAACATATTTATTAGTGAGAAGATTTTCATGAGAATTGAGCTTGATGTCAACCTTTTTATGAGCCAATGTTAATATGATATGTTGATTGAGAAAGAAGCATGTTTAGACTTAATCTGACTTGTATAATCATCCTTGTGAGTTTTTGAGCCTATAATGATTGATGCATTATACAAATCAATCTAATTTCTTTCTTGAGTGCTCTTATGATTACATGATTCTCTAGAACTTGCTTTAAACCGTTTGAGACTATATTGATACATGTGACAACATGAATATGATAGAGGCATTAGGATTATAACCAGAGCCAAACAGCCATCCATTATTAATGTTCTAAGAGAACATCCCCACTAGTGAGCCAATTTGAACCTACATTAAATATGTTGTTTTATTGGTAACCACAACTTACACCTAGCCTAAATATACTTATATCCTTACCCTTGTTCTAAAGATGGATTATATATTTTGAGACATATTGCAAAAAAAAACAAGGGATATTTTTAGTTAAAAATTTGGGTTAGAAACAAGAAATAAGTGTGGGGGGAAAAGAAAAGAAAAGTCAAGAGAAAAAGAAATGGAATACTGGCAAATACATTCCTATGTAAAAAAAAATAAAAAAAAAATATGAATCATGTCTTGAATTTGTGGAAAAAGAAAAAGATGTTACAAAGTTGTTTAGAATGAAGAAAAGGCCCAACATGAATATCCAGCCTAGGTGACTATGTACTTGTAAAGAGTTTTGATAGGTTTCTTTGTATGATCTTATTATGTCTCTAAACTTTATGAACTCTTTGGAACCTTTGTGATATCTTTATCCTTTTGTTCTTCAACCACATTACAAACCCCTTGGCCCCATTACAACCTTGATTAAAGACCTCTTGATTTATGAAGTTGCATGATCTTTTAGTGGAGAATAGGTGGACAAGCAAGCATATGGTAGAAGTGTTTTCATGAGATTGATTGAGTGTAAACACTTTACCACTACTTTAAAGAGTGAAAATCAAGAGAGTATCCCATGTGAGAAGTTGAGATTAAATTTGAACATGCACTATTTTGATTGAGATATGTTATGCTAATATTGGCTTAACTCAAACAATTTACATTCAAGCATGATTTTTTGTGAAATTTTTTAAGCTATTGATTAGTTTATAAGACTTGTTCAAATATTGTCTCTAATTTGTATTGAAAGGATTAGGAGTAAATATTTTTAGTATATGTAGTTTATTTATATGTAGTTTATTTATATTTTAATTTTTCAATGTTTGTGGGTATCGTTCTAGTAAACCCTCACGAGACTAAACTCGTCCACTAGGGACACCTAGGGGTTTAAAGGCTTGTGTCACATGCTAAGTGCCACCGTGATTTCCTACGAAAGTGGATTAGATTAGATTTTCTTATTTTATTTTTATTGAGGCGTTGCTAGGGACTAGCAACAATCTAAGTGTGGGGGTGTGATAACTCGTATAATTATATAGTTTTTAGTTATGTTTTATTATTGTTTTGTGTCAAATACGAGTTATTATTGTTTAGTCTAATTGTGTTTATGATCTTTTATATTTTTATGTAATTTGGTGTTTTTCACAAGTTTCTTTGAGTGATTTCAGATTACTAGAATTAAGGGCAAATCCAGTTCAGTTCCAGTTCCGACACATTTTGCCATATCAACTATATCTGGAGTTTCACTGAAGCAATAAGGCTGAAATTTGTAGCCGTGCAAAGCTAAGAGGCATATCTATCTTTTTCATGTTTTATACTTCTTGAAACGGAGTCGTTTTCCCTAGCGAAATCGACCATCAAGTTGGCTGATGTGCAATGACGTCTGTGCTGACATGTTTTCGTATTTTGCCCATATCTGCTTATCCACATCAGAAAATGAGCTGATTCCAATGGCTATGGATCCGTAACTGATACGGGAACCTTTGTATAGAAGACCATATGATCAGATCAGGCCTCTAATATTGAGGAAATCGACCATCAAGTTGGCTGATGTGCAATGACGTCTGTGCTGACATGTTTTCGTATTTTGCCCATATCTGCTTATCCACATCAGCAAATGAGCTGATTCCAACGGCTATGGATCCGTAACTGATAGGGGAACCTTTTTCTAGAAGACCATGTGATCAGATCAGGCCTCCAACATTGACGAAATCGACCATCAAGTTGGCTGATCAAAATTGTCATACAATATGACGAAAATTGTTAGAAAAATTCACCCACCTATTATACCTACCTTTGAAATTTGTAAAGCTTGTCTCTTGTCATTTAGCCTTCCAAAATGTGTATAAATAGAGCGCCTTGGATGATTGTAGAGGATCATATTGTACATAGGTAGGATATTAGCCATTGTAATAAAATTCTCTAAGTTTTCTTCTTCTTTCTTTTCTCTAGTTTTCTTTTTCTTTAGAAAGAGCAAGAGGTTGGATAATTAATATTCTTCTTCTTCTTCTTTCTTTCTTTTATTTTCTTCTTAGATTCTATTTAATTTTATGTTTATAATGCCTATGCTAGGCTAAACTTCTATTTGGTTAAGGGTGATTTCAAAGCCCTAGACATGTTTTGTGATTGATTTTCAGATTCTATCTATCATTAATTTTCTATCAAAGTTGCTTATGTTCTTCTACAAGAATTGTTCATGATGTTGTCTTGATTTATTTAGGTGTACAACTAGATAGATCTTGATAATTATCTATTGCTAGTTTAGGAGTCTTGATCCTTGTAATTGTCTTGATTTCCTATTCATAAGTGGCAATTTGTGATTAATGATTATGATCAAGTTTTCAATAATTGCAAAGTGGAACATAACCTAAGTTGAACAATCCGAGCTTATGTGTTTGTTGCTTAGATCAACCTATCTTTCTCATCATAAAGCTGCCATTAAATTGAATTTAGAGAGCTTATTCTAGGTTGTTTAATGGTTAGAGATTAAATAGAGAGCTTGTTCTATTTAACGACAAACTAAGGAAAGATTGGGGTAACAGAGCTTGTTGTTATCTACGGTTGTTAACTTTGATAGTTGGTTGATATTGATAGATCTGAAATTGATTCTTAATGATGTCTAGTGGTGGAGAATGAAACCTTAACCATATTTTTCATATTTGATTCTTCTTACTTATTTGTTTTCTTACTTTTAGTTTGCTTATTTTTTATATTTATTTTTATTGGCTGGTTATACCGCCTAATTTAGTATATATATTTTTATTGGCTGGTTATACCGCCTAATTTAATATATATATTTTTATTGGCTGGTTATACCGCCTTGCATCTTATTCTTATTATTTACTTTAGTTTAAATCTGGCTTCAAAAACCCCTTTTCTTTTATTGTTCTTGAATTTAAGTTTTAAACTATTAACTTATAAACTAAAACCCAATCCCTGAGGACTCGACCCTTGCTAACTACTATACTTACAATTTATCTTTTTAGTGCAAGGTTAAATAAGATACACTCTTTTGGGTGCATCAGGTAGAAAGGCATAAAATGTATATTTTATGAGCTTAGCACTTCTCCCAACTTTTCATGGTTTTGTAGGAGAGGATCCAAATAAACATCTCAACGAAGTCCATGTAGTTTGTCAAAAAATTTTCGTTTTTGCCTTTTTTTCAAATTTGCGATTAGGGTTTTTCTAGCCGCAAGGTTCTTTAGGGAGATCTTCTAGCGCCATTTTGAATGTCCATTTCTTATCCAATTTGGGCCCATAATATATTGGTGAAAAGATAATCAAGTCAGCTTCAAAAGTCAAGAGGGAAGTTTCTTCAAATAAAGAATCTAACATCATGTTTTCCTTAGGACAAGCTCCAGAGGTCAAATCTGCCTGATTGCTTTTGAACCAGAAATTGATATTTTTGACTCCCAAGTCTTCTTCCATCTTGTGATTATGATTTTGTAAGCTCTTTATCATCATTATTGACATCTTTTGACTTCATTCTCCTTATTGTACCTAAAATTCAAAAACATAATATAAGAAAACAAGATAAAGATCGAAAACATAACAAAAAGTAAAGGTAGAAAGGCATAAAATGTATATTTTATGACCTTATCAGCATCCTAACTGCCCCAAAGTGATCCCAAGTGTTCCCCAAGTTATCAAGACGAATTTCTAAGGTGCAACCTAAGTGCCCCAAAGTGATCCCATGTAATCCCAAGTGTTCTCCAAGTAATCAAGACGGATTTCTAAAGCACATCCTAAGCTCCCCTAAGTGATCCCAAGTGTTCCCAAGTGTTCCTAAGAAATTTCAAGTGTTCTCCAGGTGGTCAAGACATATTTCTACGGCGTACCCTAATTGCCCCTAAGTGATCCCAAGTGTTCCCAAGTGATCAAGATGGGTTTCTAAGGTGCATGCTAAGTGCCCCTAAGTGATCCCAAGTGATCCCCAGTGTTTCCAAGTGATCAAGTTAGATTTCCAAGGTGATGCTAAAACAAGGTCTAGGCAACAACAAAAACACTTAGGAAAACTTGGCCGAAAATCTCCAAACACTTGGGGAAGCAAGCTCGAGTGTCAAAACACTTGGGGAAGCATGCTCGAAAGTCAAAACGCTTGGGGAAGCATGCTCGAGAGTCAAAACACTTGGCGAAGCATGCTCAAAACACTTGGGAAAGCATGTCCTACAGTCCAAACATTTGGGGAGAGAGGTCCGAAAGCCAAAACACTCAAGGAAGCCTGGACATGAGTCGAAACACTTGGTGAGACATGTCCGAAAGCCAAAACACTCGGGAAAGCCTGGACACGAGTCCAAACACTTGGGGAATCATGTCCGAAAGCCAAAACACTTGGGAAAGCTTGGACACAAGTCCAAACACTTAGGGAAGCATGTCCAAAAGTCAAAACACATGGGAAAGCCTGGACATAAGTCCAAACACTTGGGAAGACATGTCCGAAAGCCAAAACACTTCCTAAATCCTGGACACGAGTCCAAACACTTGGGAAGGCATGTCCGAAAGATAAAACACTTGGGGAGGCATGTCAAAACACTTGGGAAGGCATGTCCGATAGCTAAAACCCTTGGGGAGGCATGTCAAAACACTTGGGAAATCATGTCCAAAAGATAAAACACCTAGGGAGCAAGATGGAAATCACCAAACACATAAAGAGGGCAAAACGTTGTGTATCCCTCTTACTATAGCAAAAGACTCAACGAAAGTCATGGGAGCGGAAGTCGTCAACACTTCCACATGGCCAGTACGAGTTCTATAACTCATACTAGAAGGAGGGAGTAGAGACACATAGCGGACTTCGAGAAAAAGAAGTGGCAATGCTCAAAACATCGCACAAAGGGGGACAATAAGATGAGCCACAAAGTTCCCACGCCAAAGTGCGAACATTCTACTACATATGACCAGAGACATCTTCCACATAGGATGGGATGGCTGAATCTAGTAAAAGACAAGGGACGACCTCAAAAGAACAACTCAGCGCAAGACTAAAACAAGAGCTCACCAAGTATGCACAAACACTCCCCAAAGTCACTACGGAAGCTCATCCCAATGTCCCAATGTGCCAAGACTAGCTCCTCCCAAATTGACCAGCAACGCCCACTAAAACAATGAAGAAGGGAACAACAATGGGGCACGGACAAAAAACAGACTTGAGCACAAGGTCCTCCAGTTACAAAAAAAAAAAAGAACAAGGGTGCACAAATTAAATAATGGAGTTGAACGCAAGTCCTCCTACAACATACCACGCTCTACCATTTCACATAAGGAACAAAGAGCGAAGGTAACAAGGCACAAAGTCCCCTCTAGTGGCAGAATCTCCAGCAAAAAAGAGAGAGAAAAATGCCTCGGATTAACGAAAAACCACAAGAGCATCCACGAGTGTTTGTTCGGACTTAAGAAATCTCAAAGACACCAACGCCTCGACGAGCACATCCACACGCAAGAACTAAGCTATAGACCAAAAATCCAACAACGTGCAACTTGTTGCTCCTCGCGCAAATACGCGTAAACACGTGCAAATGTACACGAACGTCCTCAACATGTAAACAATTTTGTTTGCACATATAAACCTATGTGAATGTGCACCTCGTTGAGACATGTACGAGTTCAACAACTCGCACTAAAGAGGGAAGGGAGTAACAAGCATAAGACACACAAGTGCCTTCGACGTAACAAAAACAAAGGAAAACAAATAAAAATGAATGGCCAAACCTCCCTAAGTGGCTTGAAGCTTCTCCAAACGGTCAAACCTCACATCAAGAGAAGAAAGTGCAAACCTCCTGATGTAAAACAAGAACAACCATCAAGTTTAACACTTGAGAAGAAGTCGGCAACCAAACATGCTACCACCAGGACTAGCTCAAGAAAAACTGAGTCCGAAAAGAATGGAAGCATGAAGAGATGACCTTCCTCATTAAAAGCTCCCTAAGTGAGGTGCCACCTCAAAAACAAAAAGACTAGGACAAAGTGTTCACGACTTCATCCAAAGTCTTGAAGGCGGGAGTAGGACCCTCTATGTAACAATAAAGTCGCCAACGCCCACTTATGTGAACTTATGTGGCTGATGTCATCAACACCCAAGAAGAAAGATAAAATGAACATACTACAAACATCGCCATCCTCCCGAAGTGGTGTAGAGCAAAAAAAAGTATATATGATCACAAACTGCACCTCCAATTCGCCACAATCGGACAAGGCAGAGGATGTGCATGGCAATAGCTTGAGCCAAAACGTTTTGCTCAATCTTGAAGAAGGGAGCAAGGTCCATACGGACATATGCACATCCGACCCTAAGTTGAAGAAGCTAACACAAGCTCGGACACTTGGACTTGGCCCCAAGTCGAAGAAGCTAGTAGAAGCTCGAACACTTGGACAATGGCCCCTAAGTTCAAGAAGCTGTCTTACGGACACTTAGACGTTGCCCCCAAGTCAAAGAAGCTAATACAAGCTCTAATGTAGCAAACGACGCCTCCCACTGAGGAAGAGGGCACACCACATGGCAAAAGAAGAGATGGACAAGGCTACCACTAGTTCCTAAGCCGAAGAAGGTGTAGAAGCAAAGTGGATACAACCTACATCAGGCCCCAAGTCCTACCTAAGGTGTAGTGCGAAAGGGAAGAAGATGTAGCTACCACTAACATCCACAATCATTTGAAGGATATTCCAAACACAATGTGATAACTCGTATAATTATATAGTTTTTAGTTATGTTTTATTATTGTTTTGTGTCAAATACGAGTTATTATTGTTTAGTCTAATTGTGTTTATGATCTTTTATATTTTTATGTAATTTGGTGTTTTTCACAAGTTTCTTTGAGTGATTTCAGATTACTAGAATTAAGGGCAAATCCAGTTCAGTTCCAGTTCCGACACCTTTTTCCATATTAGCTATATCTGGAGTTTCACTGAAGCAATAAGGCTGAAATTTTAACCGTACAAAGCTAAGAGACATATCTATCTTTTTCATGTTTTATACTTCTTGAAACGGAGTCGTTTTCCCTAGCGAAATCAACCATCAAGTTGGCTGATGTGCAATGACGTCTGTCCTAAGCAGTTTTCGCATTTTGACCATATCGTCCGATACACATCAGCAACTGAGCTGATTCCAACGGCTATGGATCACTAACTGATAGGGGAACATTTGTCTAGAAGACCATGTGATCAGATAAAGCCTCCAATATTGAAGAAATCGACCATCAAGTTGGCTGATGTGCAATGACGTCTGTGCTGACCTGTTTTCGTATTTTGCCCATATCTTCTTCTCCACATCAGCAAATGAGCGGATTCTAACGGCTATGAATCAGTAACTCATAGGGGAACATTTTTCTAGAAGACCATGTGATCAGATCAGGCCTCCAAGATTGACAAAATCGACCATCAAGTTGGCTGATCAAAATGGTCATACAATATGACGAAAATTGTTAGAAAAATGCACCCACCTATTATACCTACCTTTGAAATTTGTAAAGCTTGTCTCTTGTCATTTAGCCCTCCAAAATGTGTATAAATAGAGGGCCTTGGATGATTGTAGAGAATCATATTGTACATAGGTAGGATATTAGCCATTTTAATAAAATTCTCTAAGTTTTCTTCTTCTTTCTTTTCTCTAGTTTTCTTTCTTTTCTCTAGTTTTCTTTTTCTTTAGAGAGAGCAAGAGGTTGGATAATTAATATTCTTCCTCTTCTTCTTTCTTTCTTTTATTTTCTTCTTAGATTTTCTTTAATTTTATGTTTATGTTTATAATACCTATGCTAGGCTAAACTTCTATTTGGTTATGGGTGATTTCAAAGCCCTAGACATGTTTTATAATTGATTTTCAGATTCTATCTATCATTAATTTTCTATCAAAGTTGCTTATGTTTTTCTACAAGAATTGTTCATGATGTTGTCTTGATTTGTTTAGGTGTACAACTAGATAGATCTTGATAATTATCTATTGCTAGTTTAGGAGTCTTGATCCGTGTAATTGTCTTGATTTCCTATTCATAAGTGGCACTTTGTGATTAATGATTATGGTCAAGTTTTCAATAATTGCAAAGTGGAACATAACCTAAGTTGAACAATCCGAGCTTATGTGTTTGTTGCTTAGATCAACCTATCTTTCTCATCATAAAGCTGCCATTAAATTGAACTTAAAGAGCTTATTCTAGGTTGTTTGATGGTTAGAGATTAAATAGAGAGCTTGTTCTATTTAACGACAAACTAAGGAAAGATTGGGATAACAGAGCTTGTTGTTATCTACGGTTGTTAACTTTGATAGTTGGTTGATATTGATAGATCTGAAATTGATTCTTAATGATGTCTAGTGGTGGAGAATGAAACCTTAACCATATTTTTCATATTTGATTCTTCTTACTTACTTGTTTTCTTACTTTTAGTTTGCTTATTTTTAAAAGTATATTTATTTTTATTGGCTGGTTATACCGCCTAATTTGTATATTAACTTTGTTTTATTTTTATTGGCTGGTTATACCGCCTAATTTAGTATATATATTTTTATTGGCTGGTTATACCACCTAATTTAGTATATATATTTTTATTGGCTGGTTATACCGCCTTGCATCTTATTCTTATTATTTACTTTAGTTTAAATCTGGCTTCAAAAACCCCTTTTCTTTTATTGTTCTTGAATTTAAGTTTTAAACTATTAACTTATAAACTAAAACCCAATCCCTGAGGACTCGACCCTTGCTAACTACTATACTTACAATTTATCTTTTTAGTGCAAGGTTAAATAAGATACACTCTTTTGGGTGCATCAAATTTTTGGCGCCGTTGCCGGGGATTGTTTTCTTTAGTTTATTTGTTACTTGGTTTATTCTTATTTTCAGTTCTAATGAGTTTTATTTTCTTGTACATACGGGTTTTTCTGATCAAATTTTGAAAAAAAAAAAAAACGATGGAATTGAGCAATCTAACACTTGAAGAGTTGGTGGCATACATGAACATGGAGAATCAACAAGCCAATCTCACCTTCCCAGTTCAACAATTGGCCATGGGAGGATGTCAAGGCCATCAAGTGTTCCAAGACCAACTGCATGATCATTACTCAAACACTTACCATGAGGGATGGTGGGATCATACTAATTATGGCTACTCAAAAAATTTCCAAGAAGTAGATCCTTATGCCAATTACACTCATCCATCTAGCTTCAATCAATCATGGTCCCAAGAACCAGATCTTTTTCAACCACCACATATGACTCAAAACTCAGGTACTTCTTTCGAAGATCTTGTCTATTCTCTTGTTACTGATACATTGCAATTTCAACAGGAAACAAGGGCAAGCATCCAGAGTTTGGAAAAGCAAATGAGCCAATTGGCTAGTAGTATGGTGGGATGGGTAGCACAAAGATCTGAAGAACTCCCAGCCCAAACGATGGTTAACCCAAAGGATAATGCTACTATTGTGACCTTGAAGAATGAGGAACAAGATGAGGATGAAACAAAATTAGAGATGGATTCTATTCTTGAGGATAATGAAGCCAAAGATCCAAATAAGAGTATTTCGGCACCTGAGGTAACGTTTAAGGTCTCACTTTTTACTAATGTTTCTTCTCCACCTTTTCCTAGTAGATTTGCTAAGTTCAAGGAGGAAGAACATGAACAACACATGCCGGAAACCTTAAACAACTTGTTTGTGGAGGTCATTCAACAAGTATCAAAATATGCTCCATTCCTCGATGACATATGCACCACAAAGGATGATGGAATAATACTTGTAATGGAGAATGCATCCACTGTTGTGCAAAGAAAGCTTCCTCTCAAACGCATAAATTTGGGAAATTTCATGTATGAGCATGACAAGCCTAAAATGCCAAGAAGGGGTGTTGGTTAGGTTCAAAACACTAAATCAAGTGCTAATTGGGGGAGGCAGCCTAATTAGTGAAAGCATTGCCAAACTGCCATCCTCAGATTTGCTCTCTTTTTCTTTATCTTTTTCTTATGTTTCTTTGTTAATTGTGTTTAGTGTTTTTAAGTTCATTTAGGCTGCATAAGTTTATTTTGTTTATTAGTTCTTTTCTCTTACACATGATTCTTTCATTTGGGTTAATAGACTTACATTGAGGACAATGTAAGAATTAAGTGTGGGGGGAATGATTTAGGATTTCTTTTATTTTCGTCTACTATTTTTTTTTATGAGTCTTTATTATTATTATTTTTAGTGTGTTTTAGTTCCTTTTTAATACAATGATGAGATATGAATTGCATAGGTCTAAACTGGTTACTAGTGAGAAGATTTTCATGAGAATTAAGCTTGATACTAATTTTTATGAGCCAATGTTAATATGATATGTTGATTGAGAAAGAAGCATGTTTAGACTTAAAACTGACTTGTATAATCATCCTTGTGAGTTTTTGAGCCTATAATGATTGATGCATTATACAAATCAATCTAATTTCTTTCTTGAGTGCTCTTATGATTACATGATTCTCTAGAACTTGCTTTAAACCGTTTGAGACTATATTGATACATGTGACAACATTAATATGATAGAGGCATTAGGATTATAACCAGAGCCAAACAGCCATCCATTATTGATGTTCCAAGAGAACACACCCTTAGTGAACCAGTTTGAGCCTACATTGAATAAGCTATCTCTTTGGTAACCATAACTTGTCCCTAACCTAAATATACTTATATCTTTACCTTTGTTCCAAAGATGAATTAGCATGATTTGAGACCAGTTGCAAAGACAAGGGATTTTTTTTTGGTTAGAAACAAGAAATAAGTGTGGGGGGAAAAGAAAAGAAAAGTCAAGAGAAAAAGAAATGGAATACTGGAAAATACATTCCTATGTAAAAAAAAATATATATATGAATCATCTCTTGAATTTGTGGAAAAAGAAAAAGATGTTACAAAGTTGTTTAGAATGAAGAAAAGGCCCAACATGAATATCCGGCCTAGGTGACTATGTACTTGTAAAGAGTTTTGAGAAGTTTCTTTGTATAATTTTTTTATATCTCTAAACTTTATGAACTCTTTGGAACCTTTGTGATATCTTTATCCTTTTGTTCTTCAACCACATTACAAACCCCTTGGCCCCATTACAACCTTGATTAAAGACCTCTTGATTTATGAAGTTGCATGATCTTTTAGTGGAGAATAGGTGGACAAGCAAGCATATGGTAGAAGTGTTTTCATGAGATTGATTGAGTGTAAACACTTTACCACTACTTTAAAGAGTGAAAATCAAGAGAGTATCCCATGTGAGAAGTTGAGATTAAGTTTGAATATGCATTATTTTGATTGAAATATGTTATGTTAATATTGGCTTAACTCAAACAATTTACATTCAAGCAAGATTTTTTGTGAATTTCTTTAAGCTATTGATTAGTTTTTAAGACTTGTCCAATGATTATCTCTAATTTATATTGGAAGGATTAGTTATAATTATTATTTTTAGTTTTTCTTATGTTTTCAATGTTTGTGGGTATCGTCCTAGTAAACCCTCACGAGACTAAACTCGTCCACTAGGGACACCTAGGGGTTTAAAGGCTTGTGTCACATGCTAAGTGCCACCGTGATTTCCTACGAAAATGGATTAGATTAGATTTTCTTATTTTATTTTTATTGAGTCGTTGCTAGGGACTAGCAACAATCTAAGTGTGGGGGTGTGATAACTCGTATAATTATATAGTTTTTAGTTATGTTTTATTATTGTTTTGTGTCAAATACGAGTTATTATTGTTTAGTCTAATTGTGTTTATGATCTTTTATATTTTTATGTAATTTGGTGTTTTTCACAAGTTTCTTTGAGTGATTTCAGATTACTAGAATTAAGGGCAAATCCAGTTCAGTTCCAGTTCCGACACCTTTTTCCATATTAGCTATATCTGGAGTTTCACTGAAGCAATAAGGCTGAAATTTTAACCGTGCAAAGCTAAGAGGCATATCTATCTTTTTCATGTTTTATACTTCTTGAAACGGAGTCGTTTTCCCTAGCGAAATCAACCATCAAGTTGGCTGATGTGCAATGACGTCTGTCCTGAGCAGTTTTCGCATTTTGACCATATCGTCCGATACACATCAGCAACTGAGCTGATTCCAACGGCTATGGATCACTAACTGATAGGGGAACATTTGTCTAGAAGACCATGTGATCAGATAAAGCCTCCAATATTGAAGAAATCGACCATCAAGTTGGCTGATGTGCAATGACATCTGTGCTGACCTGTTTTCGTATTTTGCCCATATCTTCTTCTCCACATCAGCAAATGAGCTGATTCCAACGGCTATGAATCAGTAACTCATAGGGGAACATTTTTCTAGAAGACCATGTGATCAGATCAGGCCTCCAAGATTGACAAAATCGACCATCAAGTTGGCTGATCAAAATGGTCATACAATATGACGAAAATTGTTAGAAAAATGCACCCACCTATTATACCTACCTTTGAAATTTGTAAAGCTTGTCTCTTGTCATTTAGCCCTCCAAAATGTGTATAAATAGAGGGCCTTGGATGATTGTAGAGAATCATATTGTACATAGGTAGGATATTAGCCATTTTAATAAAATTCTCTAAGTTTTCTTCTTCTTTCTTTTCTCTAGTTTTCTTTCTTTTCTCTAGTTTTCTTTTTCTTTAGAGAGAGCAAGAGGTTGGATAATTAATATTCTTCCTCTTCTTCTTTCTTTCTTTTATTTTCTTCTTAGATTTTCTTTAATTTTATGTTTATGTTTATAATACCTATGCTAGGCTAAACTTCTATTTGGTTAAGGGTGATTTCAAAGCCCTAGACATGTTTTATAATTGATTTTCAGATTCTATCTATCATTAATTTTCTATCAAAGTTGCTTATGTTCTTCTACAAGAATTGTTCATGATGTTGTCTTGATTTGTTTAGGTGTACAACTAGATAGATCTTGATAATTATCTATTGCTAGTTTAGGAGTCTTGATCCGTGTAATTGTCTTGATTTCCTATTCATAAGTGGCAATTTGTGATTAATGATTATGGTCAAGTTTTCAATAATTGCAAAGTGGAACATAACCTAAGTTGAACAATCCGAGCTTATGTGTTTGTTGCTTAGATCAACCTATCTTTCTCATCATAAAGCTGCCATTAAATTGAACTTAAAGAGCTTATTCTAGGTTGTTTGATGGTTAGAGATTAAATAGAGAGCTTGTTCTATTTAACGACAAACTAAGGAAAGATTGGGATAACAGAGCTTGTTGTTATCTACGGTTGTTAACTTTGATAGTTGGTTGATATTGATAGATCTGAAATTGATTCTTAATGATGTCTAGTGGTGGAGGATGAAACCTTAACCATATTTTTCATATTTGATTCTTCTTACTTACTTGTTTTCTTACTTTTAGTTTGCTTATTTTTAAAAGTATATTTATTTTTATTGGCTGGTTATACCGCCTAATTTGTATATTAACTTTGTTTTATTTTTATTGGCTGGTTATACCGCCTAATTTAGTATATATATTTTTATTGGCTGGTTATACCACCTAATTTAGTATATATATTTTTATTGGCTGGTTATACCGCCTTGCATCTTATTCTTATTATTTACTTTAGTTTAAATCTGGCTTCAAAAACCCCTTTTCTTTTATTGTTCTTGAATTTAAGTTTTAAACTATTAACTTATAAACTAAAACCCAATCCCTGAGGACTCGACCCTTGCTAACTACTATACTTACAATTTATCTTTTTAGTGCAAGGTTAAATAAGATACACTCTTTTGGGTGCATCACAATGTCATGCCCCGAAATGCAACATAAGTCGTACCATTAGACTTGACATCATATACTTAGGATTCAAAACATACAAACCATAACTTATATTATACAAGTGATGTGAACCTTAGGGGTTAAATCCTTTGAACCCACTAACAAATTGAAATACCTAACCCAGAAAAGCCAAGATTCAGGCAAAGAAAACTGAAACCCTTAAAAGCTTATTTCAAAGAACCTAGATTAAGCATGTAAACTAGACCCTAAGAACTCTCGTTTCAAGAACCTAAGTTTGATAGGTTGAACGCCACAAAGAAAGAATTCTTTGATAAGTTCCTAAGTTCTTTCAAGAACTAAAAGAGAAAACTCTCACTGAATAAAATCAGACTTAATTGATCAAAAGATAATTGAAGTAGGCGGCTAAGACATATATTTATAGCCTCCCTACAATAACCCTAATCTACTAAGTAATAATATGTAAAATATGGGCTGAACATGCCCAAGCCCAAACCTAAATAATTAAAAGATGTCCATGTTACATAATATAGGCCCAAATACCTAAGTAATTATAAGAATTAAAATAAGCCCAAATAAGCCCTCTTAATGTGCCACCTTGTGTTCTTGAATCACATGGACTAAACTTGGATGCAAGCCCATCTTGCATGTTGAAGCTTTTCTTGAATAACTTGCAACATGGCCCAAGTGAATTCCATCCATTCTTGCCATGTTTCCTAGATCTTCTTGGATCTTGGCCCATATAGAAATTGCCATAGTATGGGCCCATCTTGGATCCTATCAACAAGGCTAAGCATAGTATGTTAAACAACCCACACAACTAGGTCATAGATACTTAGCTTATATCCCCAGTTTTACTGATTTACAACAAAAAGAAGTTGTTTCAATTGAGGTTATACCTCAAATACATAAGAACAGTGTCAAAAGCCAAACGAAGGTCCTATATGTCCACACGAAACACCTCGACCTTAATCTGAAAAAGATGAACAATTTAATGAGCCACAAAGCCCAGCAAGTAATCTAACCATAGTTATGGAAATAACACTCAAATGAGCATAGATCAAAGGAACGAAACCAAATTTGGGTATTTTCGACATCCTAGTTCTGGAATGTCCAAAAGGTTTCTAATAACTTATATTAGATCAAATGAGAACATATATCATTCATATTCTTAAAACATACTAGATAGAATAAAATTTATTCAAACGAGATTCATAGATCAAATGCTTCATTTAGTGATCCAGCAAGTTCAAATATCTTAAAAGATTCATATCCAATTCCTCCTTGACACAATTCAATGAAGTTCAAACTCCCATAAAGGGTGCTACCTACTCATCAGAGATCCATATACATATTCCCCACCTATGCACTAGATGGGTCCAAACTGCCATCAATAAATCATACGGGTCAAACTGCCATTGGTCAAATCCAAATGGGCACATCAAATATAGGCTTCACTGACGTACGAAAGAGGTTAATTTTCTTATACAATTCACTAGGTTATGTTTCACTTTGCAATTATCGAAAACTTGACCATAATCATTAATCACAAATTACCACTTATGAATAAGAAATCAAGACAATTACACGGATCAAGACTCCTAAACGAGGCAATAGATAATTATCAAGATCTATCTAGTTGTACACCTAAATAAATCAAGACAACATCATTAACAATTCTTGTAGAAAAACATAAGCAACTTTGAATTAATGATAGATAGAATCTGAAAATCAATTGCAAAAGATGTCTAGGGCTTTGAAATTACCCTTGACCAAATAGAAGTTTAGCCTAACATAAGCATGGATAATATATACATAAAACTAAAAAGAAAATAAAAGAATGGAAAAGAAGAATAATGATGATCTTTGAGTCTCCTCAAAAGATGTCTAGTTTGTGGCTCAAAAGATGGTATTTATAGAGCTTTAAAACCCTGAGAATAAGTCATTGCAGCACAAGTAAGCCTGGAGGTGCAAAAATCACGTTTTTGCCTTTTTTTTTTCTTCAGATTTGCGATTAGGGTTTTTCTGGCCGCAGGGTTCTTTAGAGAGATCTTATAGTGCCATTTTGAATGCCCATTTCTTATCCAATTTGGGCCAATAATATATGGTTGAAAAGATAATCAAGTCAACTTCAAAAGTCAAGAAGGAAGTTTCTTCAAATAAAGAATCTAACATCATGTTTTTCTTACAACAAGCTGCGGAGGTCAAATCTGCCTGATTGCTTTTCAACCATAAATTGATATTTTTGACTCCCAAGTCTTCTTCCATCTTGTGATTATGATTTTGTAAGCTCTTTACCATCATTATTGATATCTTTTGACTTAATTCTCCTTATTGTACCTAAAATTCAAGAATATATTATAAGTAAACAAGATAAAGATCCAAAACATAACAAAAACTAATGGTAGAAAGGTATAAAATGTATATTTTATGAGCTTATCAATTCTCACCTTTTGTCACTCTTATGCATGTGGAGGACACTTTAGATCCAAAAGGATAGCCATGAAAGTTCTTGATTCTGGATTTTATTGGCCTACTATGTTCAAAGATGCATACCTCTTTTGCAAGTCATGTGATCGTTGCCAAAGAACAGGTAACTTAGGTGCTAGAAATCAAATGCTTCAAACTCCAATACTTTTTGTTGAGATTTTGATGTATGGGGCATGGATTTCATGGGACCTTTTCCTTCTTCTTTTGGTAATCTTTATATTTTACTTGCCGTTGATTATGTTTCAAAGTGGGTGGAAGCAAAATCCACTAGGACTTATGACTCTAAAGTTGTTTCAGATTTTGTCTAGACTAACATCTTTGCTAGGTTTGGAACACCAAAGGCCATAATCAGCGATTGAGGTACTCACTTTTGCAATAGGACTATGGAAGCACTTTTGAGGAAGTATAACATCACATACAAGGGTCTCCACCTCATATCATCCTCAAACTAGTGGGCAAGCTGAAGTGTCAAACCGAGAAGTTAAGTCCATCCTTGAAAAGACAGTTAATCCAAATAGTAAGGATTGGAGTTCACGACTTGATGATGCACTTTGGGCTTATAGGGCAGCATATAAGACACCCATTGGTATGTCTTCTTATCGACTTGTTTATGGTAAGCCTTGTCATCTTCCTGTTGAATTGGAACATAAATCATATTGGGCTATCAAACAATGCAACATGGAGATGGATGAGGCAGCTAAGCAAGGAAAACTTGATCTACAAGAATTGGAGATGATAAGGAATGAAGCCAATGAGAATTCTAAGATTTACAAGGAAAAGACTAAGGCATTCCATGACAAGATGATATCAAGAAAGGAATTTGTTGTTGGACAAAAAGTTCTTCTCTTCCATTCACGCCTTAAGTTATTTCCATGTAAGTTACGTTCTCGTTGGGTTGAACCTTTTGTTATTTCTAATTTATTTACTCATGGTGCAGTTGAAATCCAAAGTCCAAAAACAGATAAGGCATTCAAAGTGAATGGTCATAGATTGAAGCCTTACTATGAGAACTTTCCAATACAAGATGTGGAGGAGTTACCACTTTTTCAGCCAAATTATGTTGAATAATAATTGCATGGGTCTAAGTCAGGCTAAGGACAATAAACCAAGCGCTTCTTGGGAGGCAACCCAAAAGGATGGAGAGCATCCATTATAATCAGATTTGCATATTCCATACTCTCCATCATTCTATCTTTTATTGTTTTTCTGTAGTTTGTTTTGTTTTTCTTTTGTTCTTTTCTCTTACATATAATTCTTGCATTGGGGATAATAGCATTATATTGAGGACAATGTAAAAATTAAGTGTGGGGGGAAGAATTTAGGATTTTCTTTAGTGTGTTCTGTTTTTGATTCTTTTTATGTTGTTTTTAGTGTGTTTTAGTTACTTTCAACACTATGATGAGATATGAATTGCATAAGTATAAAACTGATTTATTAGTGAGAAGATTTTCATAAGAATTGAGCTTGATATCATTTTTTTTTGAGCCAATGTTAATATGATATGTTGATTGAGAAAGAAGCATGTTTAGACTTAAATCTAACTTGTATAATCATCCTTGTGAGTTTTTGAGCCTATATGATTGATGCATTATACATATCAATCTAATTTCTTTCTTGAGTGCTCTTATGATTACATGATTCTCTAGAACTTGCTTTAAACCTTGTTGAGACTATATTGATGCATGACACAACAAACTAAAGAAAAAGATTAATTGTGGGGGAATTTGATAGGTGCTTAATTTTATACATTTTCCTATTTAATTTCCTTATACTTTGTGCTTTGATTCTTACTTTTTTGACATTTCACTAGGTTTTTATGTTTTGTAGGTATTTTTAATATATGATTTAGCTTAGTTTGGTAAAGCTAGAACTTAAAGTACACAAAACCAGACCTAAGGATACAATAAATCATGGTTTATAAGGTTCAACACAAAATACCAAACTAAATAACAGCCTTAGAGTTCATGGATTCAAAAAATTATTCTGACTGAACATGAAATAAGCAACTAAGAATAATTGCTGAAAATCAACAAAACCTAAGGAATTAACTATAGTTAGTTACTTACTCACAATAGCAAGTACTAAGAACACACCAAATCTCCATAACTCAGCTTTCAACGCCAAAGTTTCAAAATCAGCTCCAAAATAGCAAAAACAATACTAAAACAGAAAAATCAGTTTGCTAGGTTTCTTTACAGCAAGGGAAGTGTTTTGTTTCTGATTCTATCACATTGAGCTGCTTTTGGTGTGTTTAAAAACCCTTGAGTTGCTAGCTTAGGAACTCAGGTGGCTTCTGGAGGAGACACATGGCCACAAGGTGTCTCAACTCATGATCTTGTAGTTTTGCATGAGGACACCAGACCATGAGGTGTCAAAACTAGGCCATGAGGTGTCTAAGGTTGTAATATGGCAGTTTGCATAAGGACACCAGACTGTGAGGTGTCAAAACTATTCCACATTTGCTATTAGACTCTTAAACTTATGCCAACTAACAGTTAGACCTCTTAGCTTTTAAGTCTTATATGTAAGCACCTTAATTTCTACAAGATGTAAGCACCTTAATTTCTATAAGATATAAGCTACTATAAATATAGGTTATCACATCCTCCCCACCTTAGGAAATTTGGTCCTCCAAATTATGTCACTATAGTATCAAAACAAACGTGGGTACTTTTCTCTCATTTCACTTTCTAATTCCCAAGTAGCCTCTTCAGTAGAGTGATGCTACCACAATACTTTCACAAGTGGAATCACCTTAGTCCGCAACTGATGCACCCAAAAGAGTGTATCTTATTTAACCTTGCACTAAAAAGATCAATTGTAAGTATAGTAGTTAGCAAGGGTCGAGTCCTCAGGGATTGGGTTTTAGTTTATAAGTTGATAGTTTAAAACTTAAATTCAAGAACAATAAAAGAAAAGGGGTTTTTGAAATCAGATTTAAACTAAAGTAAATAATAAGTAAGATGCAAGTAAGAAATATGAAATCAAATATGAGAGAAATATGGTTAAGGTTTCATTCTCCACCACTAGACATCATTAAGAACCAATTTCAGATCTATCATATCAACCAACTATCAAAGTTAACAACCGTAGATAACAACAAGCTCTGTTATCCCAATCTTTCCTTAGTTTGTCGTTAAATAGAACAAGCTCTCTATTTAATCTCTAACCATCAAACAACCTAGAATAAGTTCTCTAAATTCAATTTAATGGCAGCTTTATGATGAGAAAGATAGGTTGATCTAAGCAACAAACACATAAGCTCGGATTGTTCAACTTAGGTTATGTTCCACTTTGCAATTATTGAAAACTTGACCATAATCATTAATCACAAATTGCCACTTATGAATAGGAAATCAAGACAATTACACGGATCAAGACTCCTAAACTAGCAATAGATAATTATCAAGATCTATCTAGTTGTACACCTAAACAAATCAAGACAACATCATGAACAATTCTTGTAGAAGAACATAAGCAACTTTGATAGAAAATTAATGATAGATAGAATCTGAAAATCAATTATAAAACATGTCTAGGGCTTTGAAATCACCCTTAACCAAATAAAAGTTTAGCCTAGCATAGGTATTGTAAACATAAACATAAAATTAAAGAGAATCTAAGAAGGAAATAAAAGAAAGAAAGAAGAAGAAGAAAATAAAGAAAAAGAAAACTAGAGAAAGGAAAGTAGAAGAAAACTTAGAGAATTTTATTATAATGGCTAATATCCTACCAATCTACCATGTCTCTTACAATCATCCAAGGCCCTCTATTTATACACATTTTGGAGAGCTAAATGACAAGAGACAAGCTTTATAAATTTCAAAGGTAGGTATAATAGGTGGGTGCATTTTTCTAACAATTTTCGTCATATTGTATGACAATTCTGATCAGCCAGCTTGATGGTTGATTTTGTCAATGTTGGAGGCTTGATCTAATCAAATGGTCTTCTAGAAAAATGTTCCCCTATCAGTTTGTGATCCATAGCCATTGGAATCAGCTCATTTGCTGATGTGGATCGGAAGATATGGTCAAAATACCAAAACTGGTCAGCACAGACGTCATTGCACATCAGCCAACTTGATGGTTGATTTCGCTAGGGAAAACGACTCCGTTTCAAGAAGTGTAAAGCATGAAAAAGATAGATATGCCTCTTAACTTTGCACTGTAAAAATTTCAGCCTTAATTCTTCAGTGAAACTCCAGATATAGCTGATATGGCAAAAGGTGTCGGAACTGCAACTGAACTGGATTTGCCCTTAATTCTTGATTTAACCTAGTAATCTGAAATCACTCAAAGAAACTCGTAAAAAACACCAAATTACATAAAAATATAAAAGATCATAAACACAATTATACTAAGCAATAATAACTCGTATTTGACACAAAACAATAATAAAACATAACTAAAAACTATATAATTATACGAGTTATCAGCAACACCTTTTCCTTTTGATCCAAAACCTATATTAGTTTCTCAGAATATGATAACTCGTATAATTATATAGTTTTTAGTTATGTTTTATTATTGTTTTGTGTCAAATACGAGTTATTATTGCTAATTGTGTCTAATTGTGTTTATGATCTTTTATATTTTTATGTAATTTGGTGTTTTTTTTACGATTTTCTTTGAGTGATTTCAGATTACTAGGTTAAATCAACAATTAAGGGCAAATTCAGTTCAGTTCCAATTCCGACACCTTTTGCCATATCAGCTATATCTGGAGTTTCACTGAAGCTATAAGGCTGAAATTTTAACCGTGCAAAGTTAAGAGGCATATCTAATTTTTTCATGTTTTACACTTCTTGAAACGGAGTCGTTTTGCCTAACGAAATAGACCATCAAGTTGGCTGATGTGCAATGACGTCTGTGCTGACCTGTTTTGGTATTTTGCCCATATCTTCTGATCCACATCAGAAAATGAGCTGATTCCAACGGCTATGGATCACTAACTGATAGGGGAACATTTTTCTAGAAGACCATGTGATCAGATCAAGCTTTCAATATTGACAAAATCGACCATCAAGTTGGCTGATCAAAATTGTCATACAATATGACGAAAATTGTTAGAAAAATGCACCCACCTATTATACCTACCTTTGAAATTTGTAAAGCTTGTCTCTTGTCATTTAGTCCTCCAAAATGTGTATAAATAGAGGGCCTTGGATGATTGTAAGAGGCATTGTACATTGGTAGGATATTAGCCATTGTAATAAAATTCTCTAAGTTTTCTTCTTCTTTCTTTTCTCTAGTTTTCTTTTTCTTTATTTTCTTCTTCTTCTTTCTTTCTTTCTTTTATTTCCTTCTTAGATTCTCTTTAATTTTATGTTTATGTTTACAATGCCTATGCTAGGCTAAACTTCTATTTGGTTAAGGGTGATTTCAAAGCCCTAGACATGTTTTGTGATTGATTTTCAGATTCTATCTATCATTAATTTTCTATCAAAGTTGCTTATGTTCTTCTACAAGAATTGTTCATGATGTTGTCTTGATTTATTTAGGTGTACAACTAGATAGATCTTGATAATTATCTATTGCTAGTCTAGGAGTCTTGATCCGTGTAATTCTCTTGATTTCCTATTCATAAGTGGCAATTTGTGATTAATGATTATGGTCAAGTTTTCAATAATTGCAAAGTGGAACATAACCTAAGTTGAACAATCCGAGCTTATGTGTTTGTTGCTTAGAACAACCTATCTTTCTCATCATAAAGCTGCCATTAAATTGAATTTAGAGAGCTTATTCTAGGTTGTTTAATGGTTAGAGATTAAATAGAGAGTTTGTTCTATTTAACGACAAACTAAGGAAAGATTGGGATAACAGAGCTTGTTGTTATCTACGGTTGTTAACTTTGATAGTTGGTTGATATTGATAGATCTGAAATTGATTCTTAATGATGTCTAGTGGTGGAGAATGAAACCTTAACCATATTTTTCATATTTGATTCTTCTTACTTACTTGTTTTCTTACTTTTCTAGTTTGCTTATTTTTAAAAGTATATTTATTTTTATTGGCTGGTTATACCGCCTAATTTGTATATTAACTTTGTTTTATTTTTATTGGCTGGTTATACCGCCTAATTTAGTATATATATTTTTATTGGCTGGTTATACCGCCTTGCATCTTATTCTTATTATTTACTTTATTTTAAATCTGGCTTCAAAAACCCCTTTTCTTTTATTGTTTTCTTTGAACGTAAGTTATAAACTAATAACTCATAGATTAAAACCCAATCCCTAAGGACTCGACCCTTGCTAATCATTATACTTACAATTGATCTTTTTAGTGCAAGGTTAAATAAGATACACTCTTTTGGGTGCATCAGAATAACTCAAATCATTTCTGAATTCAATAGGCTTGTATTCACTATCATGAGCTGAATCAGGTTTATACTTCCTTCACATAGAAACGTGAATTACATTATGAACACCTAAAAGTTTAGGAGGCAAGGCTAACCGGTATGCAACTTCTCCAACTCTTTCTAAGATTTCAAAAGGACCAATAAACCTTGGAGTCAATTTCCCTTTCTCAAATCTCATAATGCCATTGGCAAGAGATACTTTCAAGAATACATGATCACCAACACAAAACTCCAAATTTCTTCTTCGGTTATCTGCATAGCTCTTTTGTCGACTTTGTGCTGTTTGAAGTCTTTTATGAATGAGCTTCACTCTTTTAGTAGCCTTTTCAACTAAGTCTGTAAAGCAAACAGCTTTCTTTCACCAACTTCTTCCCAATAAATGGGTGATCTGCATTTTCTACCATACAATGCTTCATAAGGTGCCATTTTGATGCTAGCTTGGTAGCTATTATTGTAAGCGAATTCAGCCAAAGACATTTGCTCATCCCAAGAACCTCTAAAATCAATAACATAAGCCCTTAACATATCTTCAAGTGTCTGAATCATTCTTTCTGATTGGCGATGAAACGATGTGCTGAAGTTCAATTTATATCCCATGGCTTCCGGAAAATGTTTCCAAAAACGAGCAATGAAACTGGAATCTCTATCAGAAGTTATACTCATTGGTACTCCATAAAATCTTACAATCTCTCTTAGGTAAAGTTCAGCCAAAAAATTTAGTGAATGAGTAACGGCTAGAAAATGTGCAGAATTTGTTAATCTATCCACAATCACCCAAATTGCATCATGATTCCTTTTAGTCCTTGGTAATCCCATCACAAAGTCCATTGTGATATCTTCCCATTTCCACTTCGGAATTGGTAAAGGCTTAAGCAATCCAGTAGGTCTTTGATGCTCAACTTTAAACATTTGGATACAAATTCAGCAATATCCTTCTTCATACCGTTCCACCAATATACACTTCGCAAATTCTAATACATTTTTGTGCTACCAGGAAGCATGGTATACTTGGAACAATGTGCTTCATCTAAGATTTCTTTTTTCAGATTCACATCATTAGGAACACAAAGTCTCCCTCGAAATCTCAATATACCATCATCTTGGACTTCAAAATCTGGCCTTTAGCCCTTTCTGTGCATCTTCCACGATACTAAGCAAATCAGAATCTGCTTGTTGCGCTTTTCTTGATTCGTTGAATCAAAACAGGTTCCATTTTCAGACTAGCAAGAAATCCACCGAAATCTTTCAATTGCAAATTCAAGTCTATGACTTCTTCAAGTAATTTCCATTCCTTCACCATCATTGAGTTAAAAATCCAGAATTTTCCGGCTTAAAACATCCGCAACTACAATAGCCTTACCAGGATGATAAAGTATACTGCAATCATAATCTTTTAGAACATCCATTCATCTTCTTGGGCGCATGTTGAGTTCCTTATGAGAGAACAAGTATTTGAGACTTTTGTGATCAGTATATATATCAAATCTCTCACTATATAAGTAATGACGTCAAATCTTCAAAGCAAAAACAATTGCAGCCAATTCTAAGTCATGTGTCGGATAGTTCATCTCATGATCTTTCAATTGCCTTGATCCATAGGCCACCACCTTCTCATTTTGCATTAACACACAACCCAGAGCTTGATATAGATGCAAAATCCACCAATACCACATGGAATGGTCAGAATAGGTGCTGAGGTCAATCTATTCTTCAACTCTTGGAAACTTTGTTCACAATCTTTATTCCAATCAAATTTCACATTCTTTCCGGTGACGTGGGTTAAAGGTGCTGCAATACGAGAAAACCCCTCTATGAACCTCCGGTAGTAACCAACGAGTACTAAAAAGCTTCTAATATCAATCACAGTTCTTGGTGTTTCCCACTTTCCCACTGCTTCTATCTTAGATGGATCAATGGACGGTATCTTTAGAAATGACATGTCCCAAAAATGCAACCTGTTCCAGCCAAAACTCACATTTGCTAAATTAACATACAACTTCTTTTCTCGAAGAATTTGGAGAACAATTGACAAATGTTGTTCATGCTCAAGTTGAGTTCGAGAATAGATCAAAATATCATCAATGAATATGACAAACTTGTCTAAGTAAGGCTTGAAGACACGATTAGTCAAACCAAATCCATAAAAGCTATCTGAGAAATATCATCACACTTAATCTTCAATTGATGGTATCCAGAACGAAGGTCAATCTTTGAGCACACTTGTGCCCCTTGCAACTGATCAAACAAATCATCAATTCTAGGCAATAGAGACTTGTTTTTCACCGTCACCCAATTCAATTATCTATAGTCGATACATAATCTCATTGTGCCATCCTTTTTCTTCACGAACAGAACAGGAGCACCCCAGGGGGACACACTAGGACGTATGAATCCTTTTTCCAACAAGTCTTGTAATTGTTTCTTAAGCTCTTCTAATTCAGCAACTGCCATACGGTAAGGAGCCTTAGATATCGGTTCAGTTCCTGATATCAAGTCAATGGCAAATTCAAATTCAATCTCACGATCAGGTGCCAAACTGGTTAAGTCATCAGGAAAACATCGAAAAAGTCTCTAACAACAGGAATATCTTTCAAGCACCGCTGCTCCTTTCCATTATCAACAACATAAGCAAGATAACCTTCACAGCCTTTAGAAAGGAGCTCATTAGCTTGCATAGCAGATATCAAACATGGACAATCAATTTCCTTATCACCTTCGAAATAAAACATAGGTTTATTGGGAATAGAGAAATTAACAATTTTTTTTATAATAATCAACATTTGCATGATAAGTAAACAACCAATCCATGCCCAAAATGACGACAAAATCATAAATTCTCTACAGAATCAGATCTGCAGACAGTTTTTTTTTATCTCCAATCTTCACCAAACAAGACTTGTACACTACATCAGAAAGTAAGGAAGGTTTCATAGCAGTACTGATGCACCCAAAAGAGTGTATCTTATTTAACCTTGCACTAAAAAGATCAATTGTAAGTATAATGATTAGCAAGGGTCGAGTCCTCAGGGATTGGGTTTTAATCTATGAGTTATTAGTTTATAACTTACGTTCAAAGAAAACAATAAAAGAAAAGGGGTTTTTGAAGCCAGATTTAAACAAAAGTAAATAATAAGAATAAGATGCAAGGCGGTATAACCAGCCAATAAAAAAATATATACTAAATTAGGCGGTATAACCAGCCAATAAAAATAAAACAAAGTTAATATACAAATTAGGCGATATAACCAGCCAATAAAAATAAATATACTTTTAAAAATAAACAAACTAGAAAAGTAAGAAAACAAGTAAGTAAGAAGAATCAAATATGGAAAATATGGTTAAGGTTTCATTCTCCACCACTAGACATCATTAAGAATCAATTTCAGATCTATCAATATCAACCAACTATCAAAGTTAACAACCGTAGATAACAACAAGCTCTGTTATCCCAATCTTTCCTTAGTTTGTCGTTAAATAGAACAAGCTCTCTATTTAATCTCTAACCATTAAACAACCTAGAATAAGCTCTCTAAATTCAATTTAATGGCAGCTTTATGATGAGAAAGATAGGTTGATCTAAGCAACAAACACATAAGCTCGGATTGTTCAACTTAGGTTATGTTCCACTTTGCAATTATTGAAAACTTGACCATAATCATTAATCACAAATTGCCACTTATGAATAGGAAATCAAGACAATTACACGGATCAAGACTCCTAAACTAGCAATAGATAATTATCAAGATCTATCTAGTTGTACACCTAAATAAATCAAGACAACATCATGAACAATTCTTGTAGAAGAACATAAGCAACTTTGATAGAAAATTAATGATAGATAGAATCTGAAAATCAATCACAAAACATGTCTAGGGCTTTGAAATCACCCTTAACCAAATAGAAGTTTAGCCTAGCATAGGCATTGTAAACATAAACATAAAATTAAAGAGAATCTAAGAAGGAAATAAAAGAAAGAAAGAAAGAAGAAGAAGAAAATAAAGAAAAAGAAAACTAGAGAAAAGAAAGAAGAAGAAAACTTAGAGAATTTTATTACAATGGCTAATTTCCTACCAATCTACAATATCTTACAATCATCCAAGGCCCTCTATTTATACACATTTTGGAAGGCTAAATGACAAGAGACAAGCTTTACAAATTTCAAAGGTAGGTATAATAGGTGGGTGCATTTTTCTAACAATTTTCGTCATATTGTATGACAATTTTGATCAGCCAACTTGATGGTCGATTTTGTCAATTTTGGAGCCCTGATCTGATCACATGGTCTTCCTGAAAAATGTTCCCCTATCAGTTACTGATCGATAGCCGTTGGAATCAGCTCATTTACTGATGTGGATAAGAAGATATGGGCAAAATACGAAAACAGGTCAGTACAGACGTCATTGCACATCAGCCAACTTGATGGTCGATTTCGCTAGGGAAAACGACTCCGTTTCAAGAAGTGTAAAACATGAAAAAGATAGATATGCCTCTTAACTTTGCACGGTTAAAATTTCAGCCTTATTGCTTCAGTGAAACTTGAGATATAGCTGATATGCCAATAGGTGTCGGAACTGGAACTGAACTGGATTTGCCCTTAATTCTAGTAATCTGAAATCACTCAAAGAAACTTGTGAAAAACACCAAATTACATAAAAATATAAAAGATCATAAACACAATTAGACTAAACAATAATAACTCGTATTTGACACAAAACAATAATAAAACATAACTAAAAATTATATAATTATACGAGTTATCACACCCCCACACTTAGATTGTTGCTAGTCCCTAGCAACGACTCAATAAAAATAAAATAAGAAAATCTAATCTAATCCACTTTCGTAGGAAATCACGGTGGCACTTAGCATGTGACACAAGCCTTTAAACCCCTAGGTGTCCCTAGTGGACGAGTTTAGTCTCGTGAGGGTTTACTAGGACGATACCCACAAACATTGAAGACATAAGAAAAACTAAAAATAATAATTATAACTAATCCTTCCAATATAAATTAGAGATAATCATTGGACAAGTCTTAAAAACTAATCAATAGCTTAAAGAAATTCACAAAAATTCTTGCTTGAATGTAAATAGTTTGAGTTAAGCCAATATTAACATAACATATTTCAATCAAAATAGTGCATATTCAAACTTAATCTCAACCTCTCACATGGGATACTCTCATGATTTTCACTCTTTAAAGTAGTGGTAAAGTGTTTACACTCAATCAATCTCATGAAAATAGTTCTACCATATGCTTGCTTGTCCACCTATTCTCCACTAAAAGATCATGCAACTTCATAAATCAAGAGGTCTTTAATCAAGGTTGTAATGGGGCCAAGGGGTTTGTAATGTGGTTGAAGAACAAAAGGATAAAGATATCACAAAGGTTCCAAAGAGTTCATAAAGTTTAGAGACATAAAAAGATCATACAAAGAAACTTCTCAAAACTCTTTACAAGTACATAGTCACCTAGGCCGGATATTCATGTTGGGCCTTTTCTTCATTCTAAACAACTTTGTAACATCTTTTTCTTTTTCCACAAATTCAAGAGATGATTCATATTTTTTTTTTTTTTACATAGGAATATATTTGCCAGTATTCCATTTCTTTTTCTCTTGACTTTTCTTTTCTTTTCCCCCCACACTTATTTCTTGTTTCTAACCCAAATTTTTAACTAAAAATATCCCTTGTTTTTTTGCAATATGTCTCAAAATATATAATCCATCTTTAGAACAAGGGTAAGGATATAAGTATATTTAGGCTAGGTGTAAGTTGTGGTTACCAATAAAACAGCATATTTAATGTAGGCTCAAATTGGCTCACTAGTGGGGATGTTCTCTTAGAACATTAATAATGGATGGCTGTTTGGCTCTGGTTATAATCCTAATGCCTCTATCATATTCATGTTGTCACATGTATCAATATAGTCTCAAACGGTTTAAAGCAAGTTCTAGAGAATCATGTAATCATAAGAGCACTCAAGAAAGAAATTAGATTGATTTGTATAATGCATCAATCATTATAGGCTCAAAAACTCACAAGGATGATTATACAAGTCAGATTAAGTCTAAACATGCTCCTTTCTCAATCAACATATCATATTAACATTGGCTCATAAAAAGGTTGACATCAAGCTCAATTCTCATGAAAATCTTCTCACTAATAAATCTGTTTTAGACTTATGCAATTCATATCTCATCATTGTATTAAAAAGGAACTAAAACACACTAAAAAAAAATAATAATAATAATAAAGACTCATAAAAAAAAAAAAAGAGTAGACAAAAATAAAAGAAATCCTAAATCATTCCCCCCACACTTAATTCTTACATTGTCCTCAATGTAAGTCTATTAACCCAAATGAAAGAATCATGTGTAAGAGAAAAGAACTAATAACATAAGAATAGGAACAACTAAGACTCAAAACAAAACCATGCAACCTAAATAATCCTAAAATACTAAACAAAAATTAACAAGTAAACATAAAAAGATTAAAATCAAATTGACAAGGTATGTCTCAAGTCTCCCTTACTCAGACCTTGTTCAGAATGAATACTTTTAAATGGCTTAAAACACCAATTTCTTTCTTTTTTTTTTTTTTTTTTTGAAGGTAAAATTTAGGATATATTACCTGTAGAGGTTGCTAACCACTTATTATAACTGAGACACAACAAACAAAATGTTAGATAATGTCACAAAGACAAAGTGCAATCCACTCCTTGCTCGTCCATATCTCTTTTTTTTTTCCGAGCGTTTGCGAAACAACCGTAGCAGATAAACACTCATAAGCTTGGAGCTGTTTGAGTAAATCTTCAATGGTTGTAGCAGAAATTATGGTTCTCCTTGCCTCTGAAAATATGAATCCATTATCCACAGCATTATCTAAATATGAAAGCAAATTACTAAAATAACCATTAATATTAAGCAAACCAATGGGTTTCTTATTTGTGACCAAAGATGACCAAGAAGCCACGCAAGCTATTTCTTCCAACGTACCCAGACCTCCTGGTAAAGCAATGAATGCATCGGCAGAATGGTACATGATTGTCATCCGTTCAGGGATACTCCAGACTTGTATTTCCTTACCCACGGTAGGTCCACAAAAACCTGTGAATAGTTTTGGCACGATTCCTAGAACTGGACTTCCTCCGGCGTGTGCTGCTGTAGCGACTGCTCCCATTAAACCCGTACTACCGCCTCCATAAATCAAGTGGATCTTTTGTTGGGCAAGTATTACTCCAACTCTTATGGCTTCATCAGCGAATATGTTATTTTTCCCCGGATAAGCACCTCCAAAGACACAAATTTTTTTAATGCGCTGGGATGAAGTACTTTCCATTTTTTTTTCTTCGAGTGCCTGAAAGAGAATGAGTACATGGTGTAATATATAGAGGACTGAGTAGTGAATCAGACAAGAGTAATAATGTCACCGAAAGTGTATTTGACCTGTCAGAAGAAAATGTTAACCTAACAAAAGATTTTTGCGTGATTTCAGGAAGAAAATCAAAAAGAGAAAAAAAATCAACCGTAAAAGACCAATAAAAAAAAACGAGAATAATTACACAAATCGAACAACACGTAAATTAAACCGAAATGAAGTTATTGCAAATCAAACCAAAAGCTGAGAAGTTATTTATTGTAGTTGTGATTGTGGCTCACATCTTCCTCTGGTTTTACGTCCAGAAACGGCTTAAACGCCTTCTATGAGTCGAGGATATGCTTCCCATCCAGTTTTCTTACAAGCTGGCAAACAGGGTCTTTTAACATCAGATTCCCAAGATGTTGCCATTCCCTTTGGAATTGCGGCCATAAATCAAGAATTTCTCTTTGTACGTCTCCACTAGGATGCGTCTCAAGAGAAAGTTGGATATTACCCAAATTCTCCTTACTCAGTCCATCCTTAATGAATTCAATTTTATCATCTCGATTAAAGGACGGAATCCCAATAGAACGACATTTACCGTTACACGTCCATCGTGCACATTTGTGGCAATTTGAACTCATGCGCTTTGCTCCTCGCTTCTTTGCAAAATTGCTTCTACCTGTACCTGGTAAATGCAAAACAGAAAGATATTCATCTTCACGTACCTTGGCTTCAATTATCCAACGTATGTCTCCAGGAATCCCTTTGTGCATAAGTATTCTTAATCTTTCGAATCGAACTTGGTAAAGCTTCAGTAAAATATTTCGAGGAAAAGGAGGAAATCGTTTCTGCAATCTTGTGAGAATATCATCCATCCTGAAAAAAAAAAATGAAAAAAATTGAAAGAGAAATTGGAAGAGAAATTTATATACAATATCAGTTTTGTGGGTAGCTGATGGAACCGATTTAAATAATCACGGAGTACCGTTATCCGCCATTTAACCGGGGTTAAAAAAAATAAAAATTATATTTACATCTAGTTATTTTCAAAACATGGATCAGAAAGAAAAACAACATAAAAAAACTCAAAAATAAAATCCTAAATTCTTCCCCCCACACATAATTTTTACATTGTCATTAATGTAATGCTATTAACCCAAATGAAAGAATCATGTGTAAGTGAAAAGAACTATTAAACAAAATAAACTTATGCAGCCTAAATGAACTTAAAAATACTAAACACAATTAACAAAGAAACATAAGAAAAAGATAAAGAAAAAGAGAGCAAATCTGAGGATGGCAGTTTGGCAATGCTTTCACTAATTAGGCTACCTCCCCCAATTAGCACTTGATTGATTGTTTCCAGTCTAGCCAATTCCCCTTCTTGGCTTTTTAGGATCTTTTGGCTTAGACATGAAACTTCTTGGATTTTTGCGTTTTGGAGGAAGTTTTCTTTGCAAAACAGCCAATGCATTCTCCCCCACACGTATTATTTCATCATTCTTGGTGGGGTATAACTCTTTGAGGAATTGTGCATATCTTGGTACTTGTCTAATGGCATCCACAAGCAAGCTGTTTAAGGTTTCCAAAAATTGTTGTTCATGTTCCTCCTTTTTGGACTTTGCAAATCTGCTAGGAAATAGTGGAGAAGGAACATTAGTAGAAATAAGAACCTTAAAAGCTACCTGAGGTGTCAAAGTACTCTCAATTTGAATGGTGGCTTCATTATCCTCAAGAAGTGAATCCATCTTTGGTTTTGTTTCATCCTCATCTTGTTCCTCATTTCTCAAGGTCACAATAGTAGCATTCTCCTTTGGGTTAATCACCGTTTGGGAAGGGAGTGCTAGAGATCTTTCTACTACTAATTCCACCGTACTACTAGCCAATAGGCTCATTTGCCTTTCCAAACTCTGGATGCTTGCCCTTGTTTCCTGTTGAAATTGCAAAGTATCAGTAACAAGAGAATATACAAGATCTTCTAAAGGAGTACCTGAGTATTGAGTCATATGTGGTGGTTGAAAAAGATCTGGTTCTTGAGACCATGATTGATTGAAGCTAGATGGATGAGTGTAATTGGCATACGGATCTACTTCTTGGTAATTTTTCGAGTAGCCATAATTAGTATGATCCCACCATCCCTCATGGTAAGTGTTGGAGTAATGATCATGCGGTTGGTCTTGGAACCATTGATGGCCTTGACATCCTCCCATGGCCAATTGTTGAACTGAGGAAGTGAGATTGGCTTGTTGATTCTCCATGTTCATGTATGCCACCAACTCTTCAAGTGTTAGATTGCTTAATTCCATCTTTTTTTTTTCAAAATTTGAAAAGAAAAACATGTATGTACAAGAAAATAATACTAATTAGAACTGAAAATAAGAATAAACCAAATAACAAATAAACTAAAGAAAACAATCCCCGGCAACGGCGCCAAAAATTTGATGCACCCAAAAGAGTGTATCTTATTTAACCTTGCACTAAAAAGATCAATTGTAAGTATAATGATTAGCAAGGGTCGAGTCCTCAGGGATTGGGTTTTAATCTATGAGTTATTAGTTTATAACTTACGTTCAAAGAAAACAATAAAAGAAAAGGGGTTTTTGAAGCCAGATTTAAACAAAAGTAAATAATAAGAATAAGATGCAAGGCGGTATAACCAGCCAATAAAAATATATATACTAAATTAGGCGGTATAACCAGCCAATAAAAATAAAACAAAGTTAATATACAAATTAGGCGATATAACCAGCCAATAAAAATAAATATACTTTTAAAAATAAACAAACTAGAAAAGTAAGAAAACAAGTAAGTAAGAAGAATCAAATATGGAAAATATGGTTAAGGTTTCATTCTCCACCACTAGACATCATTAAGAATCAATTTCAGATCTATCAATATCAACCAACTATCAAAGTTAACAACCGTAGATAACAACAAGCTCTGTTATCCCAATCTTTCCTTAGTTTGTCGTTAAATAGAACAAGCTCTCTATTTAATCTCTAACCATTAAACAACCTAGAATAAGCTCTCTAAATTCAATTTAATGGCAGCTTTATGATGAGAAAGATAGGTTGATCTAAGCAACAAACACATAAGCTCGGATTGTTCAACTTAGGTTATGTTCCACTTTGCAATTATTGAAAACTTGACCATAATCATTAATCACAAATTGCCACTTATGAATAGGAAATCAAGACAATTACACGGATCAAGACTCCTAAACTAGCAATAGATAATTATCAAGATCTATCTAGTTGTACACCTAAATAAATCAAGACAACATCATGAACAATTCTTGTAGAAGAACATAAGCAACTTTGATAGAAAATTAATGATAGATAGAATCTGAAAATCAATCACAAAACATGTCTAGGGCTTTGAAATCACCCTTAACCAAATAGAAGTTTAGCCTAGCATAGGCATTGTAAACATAAACATAAAATTAAAGAGAATCTAAGAAGGAAATAAAAGAAAGAAAGAAAGAAGAAGAAGAAAATAAAGAAAAAGAAAACTAGAGAAAAGAAAGAAGAAGAAAACTTAGAGAATTTTATTACAATGGCTAATTTCCTACCAATCTACAATATCTTACAATCATCCAAGGCCCTCTATTTATACACATTTTGGAAGGCTAAATGACAAGAGACAAGCTTTACAAATTTCAAAGGTAGGTATAATAGGTGGGTGCATTTTTCTAACAATTTTCGTCATATTGTATGACAATTTTGATCAGCCAACTTGATGGTCGATTTTGTCAATTTTGGAGCCCTGATCTGATCACATGGTCTTCCTGAAAAATGTTCCCCTATCAGTTACTGATCGATAGCCGTTGGAATCAGCTCATTTACTGATGTGGATAAGAAGATATGGGCAAAATACGAAAACAGGTCAGTACAGACGTCATTGCACATCAGCCAACTTGATGGTCGATTTCGCTAGGGAAAACGACTCCGTTTCAAGAAGTGTAAAACATGAAAAAGATAGATATGCCTCTTAACTTTGCACGGTTAAAATTTCAGCCTTATTGCTTCAGTGAAACTTGAGATATAGCTGATATGCCAATAGGTGTCGGAACTGGAACTGAACTGGATTTGCCCTTAATTCTAGTAATCTGAAATCACTCAAAGAAACTTGTGAAAAACACCAAATTACATAAAAATATAAAAGATCATAAACACAATTAGACTAAACAATAATAACTCGTATTTGACACAAAACAATAATAAAACATAACTAAAAATTATATAATTATACGAGTTATCAAGTACTCACAGCAAGAAAATACCCAAGTGGTTTAGGCTCAATTCTCAAATGGCATGCAAACTATGGTGAGACAAATGAATGACTAGAACCAGGATAAAAAAGAACTAAAGCATCATGTTTAGCAACTGGAAGCTTACCCTTGATAACAGAAGTGGAAGCTAGAACTTCTTCCTTGTCTAAAGCAAAGACTCTTCCTTGGACCACTGGTTTCTTACTCTTATCTATAGGCTTCTTCACTTGTTGGTCATGCATCAATGGGCAAGCCTTTATCATATGCCCAGTCTTCCCACATCGAAAACAAGCTCTATTGTCCCAATAACACTGTTTTGACCCATGATGCTTGCCACATTGTTTGCAAGGCTCTGAAGCATCTTGTTTGGGTGCTTTGGGCTGAAATTCCCTTGTTTTCTGCTTCTTGTTGGCTTGATTCACATCTAGCCTCTTTTGCCAGTTTCTCAAGTTTCTAGCTCATCATCACGTTCTTGCTCCATTTGGGCATCTTCCATATCTTGCTCTATGAGTTGAGCTCGACCTACTACTTCAGCATAAGTTCTGAGCTTGAAAGGAATTAATTTGCTTCTAAGAGTTGGTCGTAAACCTCGCTGAAACTTTCTTGCTTTCTTTGCCTTATTTTTGCAATATGGGGAGCAAACCATGACAAAATAGTGAATTTGGATTCATACTGATCGACTGTCATACTCCTTTGTTTTAAGTTGAAGAACTCTTCTTCTTTCATTTCTTGCATACAATCGGGAAAATACTATCGGTTAAAAGCATCAAGAAACCTTTCCCAAGTTATAGGCACATTTTTTGAACCTAGCACCTTTTTTTTGTAGATTTCCACCAATGTTCTGCCATGCATCTTTCTCCTCACTATTACACCTCATGTAATCAAATAACTTCTCAAGTTTCATGATCCATGCTTCAGCAGTAGTAGGATTTCGAACACCTTTAAAGGTTGGCGGGTTCATCCTCTGAAATTGATCAAAACGGGCCAGATTATTATCGACTTCAGTTTGTGATGCACTCAAAAGAGTATATCTTATTTAACCTTGCACAAAAAAGATAAATTGTAAGTATAGTAGTTAGCAAGGGTCAAGTCCTCAGGGATTGGGTTTTAGTTTATAAGTTAATAGTTCAAAACTTAAAAACAAGTAAACAAAAGTAAAGGGGATTTTGAAATCTGATTTGAACTAAAGTTAATAATAAGAATGAGAAAACAAGTAATTAAGAAGAATCAAATATGAAAAATATGGTTAAGGTTTCATTCTCCACCACTAGACATCATTAAGAATCAATTTCAAATCTATCAATATCAACCAATTATCAAAGTTAACAACCGTAGATAACAACAAGCTCTGTTACCCCAATCTTTCCTTAGTTTGTCGTTTAAATAGAACAAGCTCTCTATTTAATCTCTAACCATCAAACAACCTAGAATAAGCTCTCTAAATTCAATTTAATGGCAGCTTTATGATGAGAAAGATAGGTTGATCTAAGCAACAAACACATAAGCTCGGATTGTTCAACTTAGGTTATGTTCCACTTTAAAATTATCGAAAACTTGACCATAATCATTAATCACAAATTGCCACTTATGAATAGGAAATCAAGACAATTACACGGATCAAGGTCCTAAACTAGCAATAGATAATTATCAAGATCTATCTAGTTGTACACCTAAACAAATCAAGACAACATCATAAACAATTCTTGTAGAAGAACATAAGCAACTTTGATAGAAAATTAATGATAGATAGAATTTGAAAATCAATTACAAAACATATCTAGGGCTTTGAAATCACCCTTAACCAAATATAAGTTTAACCTAGCATAGGCATAGATATTATATACATAAAACTAAAAAGAAAATAAAAGAATGGAGAAGAAGATGAATAATAATGATGATCTTTGAGTCTCCTCAAAAGATGTCTATTTTGTGGCTCAAAAGATGGTATTTATAGAGCTTTAAAACCCTGAGAATAAGTCTTTGCCGCACAAGTAAGGCTGGAGGTGCAAAAATCACGTTTTTGCCTTTTTTTTAGATTTGCGATAAGGGTTTTTCTGGCCGCAGGATTCTTTAGGGAGATCTTCTAGCGCCATTTTGAATGCCCATATCTTATCCGATTTGGGCTCATAATTTATCGTTGGAAAGATAATCAAGTTAACTTCAAAAGTCAAGAAAGAAGTTTCTTCAAATAAAGAATCTAACATCATGTTTTCCTTACAACAAGCTCCGGAGGTCAAATTTGCCTGATTGCTTTTCAACTAGAAATTGATATTTTTGACTCCCAAGTCTTCTTCCATCTTGTGATTATGATTTTGTAAGATCTTTACCATCATTATTGACATCTTTTGACTTCATTCTCCTTATTGTACCTAAAATTCAAAAACATAATATAAGTAAACAAGATAAACATCGAAAACATAACAAAAACTAAAGGTAGAAAGGCATAAAATGTATATTTTATGAGCTTATCAAACACCCCCACACTTAACTTTTTGCTAGTCCTCGAGCAAAACAAAATAAAAATAAAATAAGAAAATCTAATCTAATCCACTTTCGTAGGAAATCACGGTGACACTTAGCATGTGACACAAGCCTTTAAACCCCTAGGTGTCCCTAGTGGACAAGTTTAGTCTCGTGAGGGTTTACTAGGATGATACCCACAAACATTGAAGTCATAAGAAAAACTAAAAAATTTTAAAAATAATAATAATTACAACTAATCCATCCAATATAAATTGGAGATAATCATTGGACAAGTCTTATAAACTAATCAATAGCTTAAAGAAATTCACAAAAAATCTTGCTTGAATGTAAATAATTTGAGTTAAGCCAATATTAACTTAACATATTTCAATCAAAATAGTGCATATTCAAACTTAATCTCAACTTCTCACATGGGATACTCTCCTGATTTTCACTCTTTAAAGTAGTGGTAAAGTGTTTACACTCAATCAATCTCATGAAAACACTTCTACCATATGCTTGCTTGTCCACCTATTCTCCACTATTTAGATTATACAACTTCATAAATCAAGAGGTCTTTATTCAAGGTTGTAATGGGGCCAAAGGGTTATAATGTGGTTAACGAATAAAAGATAAAAAATTTTACAAAGGTTCCAAAGACTTCATAGAATTTAGAGACAAAATAAGATTTTGCAAATAAAACTTCTCAAAACTCTTATAGAGCACATAATAATAGAGGCTAAATATTCATATTGAGCCTTTGCTTCATTCTAACCAACTTTGTAACATATTTTTCTTTAACCAAAAGTTTAAGAGATGATTTTTTTTCTTCAATATGGGAATGTATTTGACAATGATCCCTTTCTTTTTCTCTTGACTTTTTTTTTTCTTCTTTTCTTCCCCCACACATATCTTTTGTTTTAACCCAAATTTTCAAAAAGTATCCATTGTTTTTGCAATATGTCTCAAGCATTTGAGTCCATCTTTAGAACAAGGGTAAAGATATAAATGTATTTAGGGTAGGTGTAGGATATGGTTACCAAAGAAATAGTGATAACTCGTATAATTATATAGTTTTTAGTTATGTTTTATTATTGTTTTGTGTCAAATACGAGTTATTATTGCTTAGTCTAATTGTGTTTATGATTTTTTATGTTTTTATGTAATTTGGTGTTTTTCACGAGTTTCTTTGAGTGATTTCAGATTACTAGGTTAAATCAAGAATTAAGGGCAAATCCAGTTCAGTTCCAGTTCCGACACCTTTTAACAGTGCAAAGTTAAGAGGCATATCTATCTTTTTCATGCTTTACACTTCTTGAAACGGAGTCGTTTTCCCTAGCGAAATCGACCATCAAGTTGGCTGATGTGCAATGACGTCTGTGCTGACAAGTTTTGGTATTTTGACCATATCTTCTGATCCACATCAGAAAATGATCTGATTCTAACGGCTATGGATCAACGACTGATAGGGGAACATTTTTCTAGAAGACCATTTGATCAGATCAAGCCTCCAATATTGAGAAAATCGACCATCAAGCTGGCTGATCAAAATTGTCATACAATATGACAAAAATTGTTAGAAAAATGCACCCACCTATTATACCTACCTTTGAAATTTATAAAGCTTGTCTCTTGTCATTTAGCTCTCCAAAATGTGTATAAATAGAGGGCCTTGGATGATTGTAGGAGGCATTGTACATTGGTAGGATATTAGCCATTGTAATAAAATTCTCTAAGTTTTCTTCTTCTTTCTTTTCTCTAGTTTTCTTTTTCTTTATTTTCTTCTTCTTCTTCTTTCTTTCTTTTATTTCCTTCTTAGATTCTCTTTAATTTTATGTTTATGTTTACAATGCCTATGCTAGGCTAAACTTCTATTTGGTTAAGGGTGATTTCAAAGCCCTAGACATGTTTTGTGATTGATTTTCAGATTCTATCTATCATTAATTTTCTATCAAAGTTGCTTATGTTCTTCTACAAGAATTGTTCATGATGTTGTCTTGATTTATTTAGGTGTACAACTAGATAGATCTTGATAATTATCTATTGCTAGTCTAGGAGTCTTGATCCGTGTAATTGTCTTGATTTCCTATTCATAAGTGGCAATTTGTGATTAATGATTATGGTCAAGTTTTCAATAATTGCAAAGTGGAACATAACTTAAGTTGAACAATCTGAGCTTATGTGTTTGTTGCTTAGATCAACCTATCTTTCTCATCATAAAGCTGCCATTAAATTGAATTTAGAGAGCTTATTCTAGGTTGTTTAATGGTTAGAGATTAAATAGAGAGCTTGTTCTATTTAACGACAAACTAAGGAAAGATTGGGATAACAGAGCTTGTTGTTATCTACGGTTGTTAACTTTGATAGTTGGTTGATATTGATAGATCTGAAATTGATTCTTATTGATGTCTAGTGGTGGAAAATGAAACCTTAACCATATTTTTCATATTTGATTCTTCTTACTTACTTGTTTTCTTACTTTTCTAGTTTGCTTATTTTTAAAAGTATATTTATTTTTATTGGCTGGTTATACCGCCTAATTTAGTATATATATTTTTATTGGCTGGTTATACCGCCTAATTTAGTATATATATTTTTATTGGCTGGTTATACCGCCTAATTTAGTATATATATTTTTATTGGCTGGTTATACCGCCTAATTTAGTATATATATTTTTATTGGCTGGTTATACCGCCTTGCATCTTATTCTTATTATTTACTTTAGTTTAAATCTGGCTTCAAAAACCCCTTTTCTTTTATTGTTTTCTTTGAACGTAAGTTATAAACTAATAACTCATAGATTAAAACCCAATCCCTGAGGACTCGACCCTTGCTAATCATTATACTTACAATTGATCTTTTTAGTGTAAGGTTAAATAAGATACACTCTTTTGGGTGCATCTAATTTTTACACTCGCTGCCACCTAAAGATGCAAGGTTTGATGTTTCATTTATTGATTTGCCTTTATCTAATGAGAAACTTCTACCTTCCATTTTGCAGGCACCAACTTTAGAGTTGAAACCACTACCGAACCACTTGAAATATGTGTTCTTAGGTAAAAAGGACACACTACCGATCATCATTGCCAAAGAGCTCACACCTTTGCAAGAAGAGCGACTTATCCGGGTTCTTAGAGAGCATAAAACAGCAATTGGTTGGACAATTGCCGATATCAAGGGAATAAGCCCATCTATGTGCATGCACCGGATTTTGTTAGAGGAGGCGTCCAAACCAACAAGAGAAGCACAAAGAAGATTGAACCCTCCTATGATGGAGGTTGTGAAAAAGGAGATACTGAAGCTCCTAGATGTTGGAGTGATCTATCCTATCTCGGATAGCAAATGGGTGAGCCCGGTCCAAGTGGTTCCAAAGAAATCAGGTGTAACGGTGGTAACAAATAATGAGAATGAACTTGTTCCTACTAGGATTCAAACAGGATGGCGAGTTTGTATTGATTATCGTAAACTTAATTCCACAACTCGCAAAGACCACTTTCCTTTACCTTTTATTGATCAAATGCTTGAAAGGTTAGCTGGCCATTCTCATTATTGTTTTCTTGATGGTTTTCAGGTTATAATCAGATAGCCATTGCTCCGGAGGACCAAGAGAAAACAACATTCACATGTCCATTTGGTACTTTTGCATACCGGCGTATGCCATTTGGTCTTTGTAATGCACCAGCTACATTCCAAAGGTGTATGGTTAGCATATTTTCAGATTATGTAGAGAACATCATAGAAGTGTTTATGGATGATTTTAGTGTCTATGTTGATTCTTCTGATAGATGTCTAGAGAACCTTACACTTGTACTTGAAAGATGCATGGAAACTAACCTTGTTTTGAATTGGGAAAAATGTCACTTTATGGTAGAACAAGGAATAGTTTTGGGCCATGTTATTTCTTCTAGAGGGATAGAGGTTGATAAATCTAAAATAGATATTATGCATTCTTTACCACCTCCCACAAATGTGAGAGAGGTTCGTTCTTTTCTTGGACATGCAGGTTTCTATAGGAGATTTATCAAAGACTTCTCAAAGATCACACTACCTCTTTGCAAGCTACTACAAAAAGATGTGGTTTTCCACTTTGATGACAAATGCAAAGAAGCGTTCGAAACATTGAAGGGACTCTTGACATCAGCTCCTATCATCCAACCACCAGATTGGAATGTACCTTTTGAAATCATGTGTGATGCTAGTGACTATGCCATTGGAGCTGTTTTGGGCCAAAGGGTTGGCAAAGCCTCACATGCCATTTATTATGCCTCACGAACTCTTAACGATGCTCAATTGAACTATTCCACTACTGAAAAAGAACTTTTGGCTGTTGTATTTGCTTTAGAAAAATTTCGATCTTATTTAATTGGTACTAAAGTAATTGTATTTTCTGACCATGCAGCCCTTAGGTACTTACTCACTAAGAAGGATGCCAAACCAAGGTTGATCAGATGGATACTTCTCTTACAAGAGTTTGATTTGGAGATAAAAGATAAGAGAGGTAGTGACAACTTGGTTGCGGACCATCTTAGCCGTTTAGTTCATGAAGAGGATGCACTACCCTTGAATGAGAACTTTCCGGATGAGCAACTTCTTTTTATAAGTACAACAACTCCTTGGTATGCTGATATTGTTAATTACTTAGTACCAAGAAGTTGCCACAAGAGTTGACACAAGGCCAAAGAAATAAGATCAAGAGTGATGCCAAATACTACATATGGGATGATCCTTACCTTTGGAAGCATTGCTCCGATTAGATTATAAGAAGGTGTGTACTCGAAACTGAATTTCAATCTATTCTCACCTTTTGTCACTCTTATGCATGTGGAGGACACTTTGGATCGAAAAGAACAGCCATGAAAGTTCTTGATTCTGGATTTTATTGGCCTACCATATTCAAAGATGCATACCTCTTTTCCAAGTCATGTGATTGTTGCCAAAGAACAGGTAACTTAGGTGCTAGAAATCAAATGCCTCAAACTCCAATACTTATTGTTGAAATTTTTGATGTATGGGGCATGGATTTCATGGGACCTTTTCCTTCTTCTTTTGGTAATCTTTATATTTTACTTGCCGTTGATTATGTTTCAAAGTGGGTGGAAGCAAAATCCACTAGGACTAATGACTCTAAAGTTGTTTCAGATTTTGTCAAGACTAACATCTTTGCTGGGTTTGGAACGCCAAAGGCCATAATCAGCGATAGAGGTACTCACTTTTGCAATAGGACTATGGAAGCACTTTTGAGGAAGTATAACATCACACACAAGGTCTCCACCTCATATCATCCTCAAACAAGTGGGCAAGCTGAAGTGTCAAACCGAGAAGTTAAGTCCATCCTTGAAAAGACAGTTAATCCAAATAGGAAGGATTGGAGTTCACGACTTGATGATGCACTTTGGGCTTATAGGACAGCATATAAGACACCCATTGGTATGTCTCCTTATCGACTTGTTTATGGTAAGCCTTGCCATCTTCCGGTTGAATTGGAACATAAATCATATTGGGCTATCAAACAATGCAACATGGAGATGGATGAGACAGGAAAGAAAAGAAAACTTGACCTACAAGAATTAGAGGAGATAAGGAATGATGCCTATCAGAATTCTAGGATTTACAAGGAAAAGACTAAGGCATTCCATGACAAGATGATATCAAGAAAGGAATTTGTTTATGGACAAAAAGTTCTTCTCTTCCATTCACGCCTTAAGTTATATCCAGGTAAGTTACGTTCTCGTTGGGTTGGACCTTTTGTTATTACTAATGTATTTACTCATGGTGCAGTTGAAATCCAAAGCCCAAAAACAGATAAGGCGTTCAAAGTGAATGGTCATAGATTGAAGCCTTACTATGAGAACTTTCCCATACAAGATGTGGAGGAGTTACCACTTTTTGAGCCAAATTATGTTGAATAATAATGGCATGGGTCGAAGTCAGGCTGAGTACAATAAACCAAGCGCTTCTTGGGAGGCAACCCAAGAGGATGGGGAGCATCTATTATATCAGATTTGCATATTCCTTACTCTCCATCATTCTATCTTTTATTGTTTTGCTTTTCTTTTGTTTAATAGTTCTTTTCTCTTACATATAATTCTTGCATTGGGGGATAATAGCATTACATTGAGGACAATGTAAAAATTATGTGTGGGGGGAAGAATTTAGGATTTTATTTAGAGTGTTTTGTTTTTGTGTCTTTTTATGTTGTTTTTCTTTCTGATCCTTGTTTTGAAAATAACTAGATGTAAATATAATTTTTAATTTTTTTAACCCCGGTTAAATGGCGGATAACGGTACTCCGTGATTATTTAAATTGGTTCCATCAGCTACCCACAAAACTGATATTGTATATAAATTTCTCTTCCAATTTCTCTTTCAATTTTTTTCATTTTTTTTTCAGGATGGATGATATTCTCACAAGATTGCAGAAACGATTTCCTCATTTTCCTCGAAATATTTTACTGAAGCTTTACCAAGTTCGATTTGAAAGATTAAGAATGCTTATGCACAAAGGGATTCTTGAAGACATACGTTGGATAATTGAAGCCAAGGTACGTGAAGATGAATATCTTCCTGTTTTGCATTTACCAGGTACAGGTAGAAGCACTTTTGCAAAGAAGCGACGAGCAAAGCGCATGAGTTCAAATTGCCACAAATGTGCACGATGGACGTGTAACGGTAAATGTCGTTCTATTGGGATTCCGTCCTCTAATCGAGATGATAAAATTGAATTCATTAAGGATGGACTGAGTAAGGAGAATTTGGGTAATATCCAACTTTCTCTTGAGACGCATCCTAGTGGAGACGTACAAAGAGAAATTCTTGATTTATGGCCGCAATTCCAATGGGAATGGCAAGATCTTGGGAATCTGATGTTAAAAGACCCTGTTTGCCAGCTTGTAAGAAAACTGGATGGGAAGCATATCCTCGACTCATAGAAGGCGTTTAAGCCGTTTCTGGACGTAAAACCAGAGGAAGATGCCAAATACACTTTCGGCGACATTATTACTCTTGACTTTTACGGTTGATTTTTCTTCTCTTTTTGATTTTCTTCCTGAAATCACGCAAAAATCTTTTGTTAGGTTAACATTTTCTTCTGACAGGTCAAATACACTTTCGGCGACATTATTACTCTTGTCTGATTCACTACTCAGTCCTCTATATATTACACCATGTACTCATTTTCTTTCAGGCACTCGGAAAAAAAAATGGAAAGTACTTCGTCCCAGCGCATTAAAAAAATTTGTGTCTTTGGAGGTGCTTATCCAGGGAAAAATAACATATTTGCTGATGAAGCCATAAGAGTTGAAGTAATACTTGCCCAACAAAAGATCCAGTTGATTTATGGAGGTGGTAGTACGGGTTTAATGGGAGCAGTCGCTACAGCAGCACACGCCGGAGGAAGTCCAGTTCTAGGAATCGTGCCAAAACTATTCACAGATTTTTGTGGACCTACCTTGGGTAAGGAAATACAAGTCTGGAGTATCCCTGAACGGATGACAATCATGTACCATTCTGCCGATGCATTCATTGCTTTACCAGGAGGCCTGGGTACATTGGAAGAAATAGCTTGCGTGGCTTCTTGGTCATCTTTGGTCACAAATAAGAAACCCATTTGATAACTCGTATAATTATATAGTTTTTAGTTATGTTTTGTTATTGTTTTGTGTCAAATACGAGTTATTATTGTTTAGTCTAATTGTGTTTATGATTTTTTTATATTTTTATGTAATTTGGTGTTTTTCACAAGTTTCTTTGAGTGATTTCAGATTACTAGAATTAAGGGCAAATCGAGTTCAGTTCCAGTTCCGACACCTTTTGCCATATCAGCTATATCTCGAGTTTCACTGAAGCAATAAGGCTGAAATATGTAGTCGTGCAAAGCTAAGAGGCATATCTATCTTGTTCATGTTTTACACTTCTTGAAACGGAGTCGTTTTCCCTAGCGAAATCGACCATCAAAGTGGCTGATGTGCAATGACGTCTGTGCTGACCTGTTTTCGTATTTTGCCCATATCTGCTTATCCACATCAGCAAATGAGCTGATTCAAACGGATATGGATCCGTAACTGATAGGGGAACATTTTTCTAGAAGACCATGTGATCAGATCAGGCCTCCAACATTGACGAAATCGACCATCAAGTTGGCTGATCCAAATTGTCATACAATATGACGAAAATTGTTAGAAAAATGCACCCACCTATTATACCTACCTTTGAAATTTGTAAAGCTTGTCTCTTGTCATTTAGCCCTCCAAAATGTGTATAAATAGAGAGCCTTGGATGATTGTAGAGCATCATATTGTACATTGGTAGGATATTAGCCTTTGTAATAAAATTCTCTAAGTTTTCTTCTTCTTTCTTTTCTCTAGTTTTCTTTTTCTTTAGAAAGGGCAAGAGGTTGGATAATTAATATTCTTCTTCTTCTTCTTTCTTTCTTTTATTTTCTTCTTAGATTCTATTTAATTTTATGTTTATAATGCCTATGCTAGGCTAAACTTCTATTTGGTTAAGGGTGATTTCAAAGCCCTAGACATGTTTTGTGATTGATTTTCAGATTCTATCTATCATTAATTTTCTATCAAAGTTGCTTATGTTCTTCTACAAGAATTGTTCATGATGTTGTCTTGATTTATTTAGGTGTACAACTAGATAGATCTAGATAATTATCTATTGCTAGTCTAGGAGTCTTGATCCGTGTAATTGTCTTGATTTCCTATTCATAAGTGGCAATTTGTGATTAATGATTATGGTCAAGTTTTCAATAATTGCAAAGTGGAACATAACCTAAGTTGAACAATCCGAGCTTATGTGTTTGTTGCTTAGATCAACCTATCTTTCTCATCATAAAACTGCCATTAAATTGAATTTAGAGAGCTTATTCTAGGTTGTTTAATGGTTAGAGATTAAATAGAGAGCTTGTTCTATTTAACGACAAACTAAGGAAAGATTGGGATAACAGAGCTTGTTGTTATCTACGGTTGTTAACTTTGATAGTTGGTTGATATTGATAGATCTGAAATTGATTCTTAATGATGTCTAGTGGTGGAGAATGAAACCTTAACCATATTTTTCATATTTGATTCTTCTTACTTACTTGTTTTCTTACTTTTCTAGTTTGCTTATTTTTAAAAGTATATTTATTTTTATTGGCTGGTTATACCGCCTAATTTGTATATTAACTTTGTTTTATTTTTATTGGCTGGTTATACCGCCTAATTTAGTATATATATTTTTATTGGCTGGTTATACCGCCTAATTTAGTATATATATTTTTATTGGCTGGTTATACCGCCTTGCATCTTATTCTTATTATTTACTTTAGTTTAAATCTGGCTTCAAAAACCCCTTTCTTTTATTGTTTTCTTTGAATGTAAGTTATAAACTAATAACTCATAGATTAAAACCCAATCCCTGAGGACTCGACCCTTGCTAATCATTATACTTACAATTGATCTTTTTATTGCAAGGTTAAATAAGATACACTCTTTTGGGTGCATCACCATTGGTTTGCTTAATATTAATGGTTATTTTAGTAATTTGCTTTCATATTTAGATAATGCTGTGGAAAATGGATTCATGTTTTCAGAGGCAAGGAGAACCATAATTTCTGCTACAACCATTGAAGATTTACTCAAAAAGCTCCAAGCTTATGAGTATTTATCTGTTACGGTTGTTTCGCAAACGCTCGAAAAAAGAAAAAGAGATATGGACGAGCAAGGAGTGGATTGCACTTTGTCTTTGTGACATTATCTAACATTTTGTTTGTTGTGTCTCAGTTATAATAACTGGTTAGCAACCTCTGCAGGTAATATGTCCCTTACCCCCTACTAAAAAAAAAAAAATTTGTTGTGTTTTAAGAAATTTAGAAGTATTCATTCTGAACAAGGTCTGAGTAAGGGAGACTTGAGACATACCTTGTCAGTTTGATTTAATCTTTTTTTTAAAAAAAAAAAAAAAATTTGTGTTTTAAGCCATTTAGAAGTATTCATTCTGAACAAGGTCTGAGTAAGGGAGACTTGAGACATACCTTGTCAGTTTGATTTTAATCTTTTTATGTTTACTTGTTAATTTTTCTTTAGTATTTTAGGATTATTTAGGTTGCATGGGTTTGTTTTGTTTTGAGTCTTAGTTGTTCCTATTCTTATGTTATTAGTTCTTTTCTCTTACACATGATTCTTTCATTTGGGTTAATAGACTTACATTGAGGACAATGTAAGAATTAAGTGTGGGGGAATGATTTAGGATTTCTTTTTTTTTTGAATTTCTTTTATTTTTGTCTACTATTTTTTTTTATGAGTCTTTATTATTATTATTTTTTTAGTGTGTTTTAGTTCTTTTTTAATACAATGATGAGATATGAATTGCATAAGTCTAAAACAGATTTATTAGTGAGAAGATTTTCATGAGAATTGAGCTTGATGTCAACCTTTTTATGAGCCAATGTTAATATGATATGTTGATTGAGAAAGAAGCATGTTTAGATTTAATCTGACTTGTATAATCATCCTTGTGAGTTTTTGAGCCTATATGATTGATGCATTATACAAATCAATCTAATTTCTTTCTTGAGTGCTCTTATGATTACATGATTCTCTAGAACTTGATTTAGACCTTGTTGAGACTATATTGATGCATGTGACAACATGAATATGATAGAGGCATTAGGATTTTTAGCCAGGGCCAAACAGCCATCCCTTATTGATGTTCCAAGAGAACACACCCTTAGTGAACCAATTTGAGCCTACATTGAATAAGCTATCTCTTTGGTAACCATAACTTGTCCCTAACCTAAATATACTTATATCTTTACCTTTGTTCCAAAGATGAATTAGCATGTTTTGAGACAAGTTGAAAAGACAAGGAAGATCTATTGAAAATTTGGGTTAGAAACAAGAAATAAGTGTGGGGGGAAAAGAAAAGAAAAGTCAAGAGATTAAGAAATGGAATACTGGCAAATACATTCCTATGTTAAAAAATTATGAATCATCTCTTGCATTTGTGGAAAAAGAAAAAGATGTTACAAAGTTGTTTAGAATGAAGAAAAGGCCCAACATGAATATTCGGCCTATGTGACTATGTACTTGTAAAGAGTTTTGAGAAGTTTCTTTGTATGATCTTATTATGTCTCTAAACTTTATGAACTCTTTGGAACCTTTGTGATATCTTTATCCTTTTGTTCTTCAACCACATTACAAACCCCTTGGCCCTATTACAACCTTGATTAAAGACCTCTTGATTTATGAAGTTGCATGATCTTTTAGTGGAGAATAGGTGGACAAGCAAGCATATGGTAGAACTATTTTCATGAGATTGATTGAGTGTAAACACTTTACCACTACTTTAAAGAGTGAAAATCATGAGAGTATCCCATGTGAGAGGTTGAGATTAAGTTGAATATGCACTATTTTGATTGAAATATGTTTTGTTAATATTGGCTTAACTCATTTATTTACATTCAAGCATGATTTTTTGTGAAATTCTTTGAGCTATTGATTAGTTTATAAGACTTGTTCAAATATTGTCTCTAATTTATATTGAAAGGATTAGGAGTAAATATTTTTAGTGTATGTAGTTTACTTATATTTTAGTTTTTCAATGTTTGTGGGTATCGTTCTAGCAAACCCTCACGAGACTAAACTCGTCCACTAGGGACACCTAGGGGTTTAAAGGCTTGTGTCACATGCTAAGTGCCACCATGATTTCCTACGAAAGTGGATTAGATTAGATTTTCTTATTTTATTTTTATTGAGTCGTTGCTAGGGACTAGCAACAATCTAAGTGTGGGGGTGTGATAACTCGTATAATTATATAGTTTTTAGTTATGTTTTATTATTGTTTTGTGTCAAATACGAGTTATTATTGTTTAGTCTAATTGTGTTTATGATCTTTTATATTTTTATGTAATTTGGTGTTTTTCACAAGTTTCTTTGAGTGATTTTAGATTACTAGAATTAAGGGCAAATCCAGTTCAGTTCCAGTTCCGACACCTTTTGCCATATCAGCTATATCTCGAGTTTCACTGAAGCAATAAAAATGAAATTTTAACCGTGCAAAGTTAAGAGGCATATCTATCTTTTTCATGTTTTACACTTCTTGAAACGGAGTCGTTTTCCCTAGCGAAATCGACCATCAAGTTGGCTGATGTGCAATGACGTCTGTGCTGACCTGTTTTCGTATTTTGCCCATATCTTCTTATCCACATCAGCAAATGAGCTGATTCCAACGGCTATGGATTAGTAACTGATAGGGGAACATTTTTCTAGAATACCATGTGATCAGATCAGGCCTCCAAAATTGACAAAATCGACCATCAAATTGGGTGATCAAAATTGTCATACAATATGACGAAAATTGTTAGAAAAATGCACCCACCTATTATACCTACCTTTGAAATTTGTAAAGCTTGTCTCTTGTCATTTAGCCCTCCAAAATGTGTATAAATAGAGGGCCTTGGATGATTGTAGAGGATCATTTGTACATTGGTAGGATATTAGCCATTGTAATAAAATTCTCTAAGTTTTCTTCTTCTTTCTTTTCTCTAGTTTTCTTTTTCTTTATTTTCTTTTTCTTCTTTCTTTCTTTTATTTCCTTCTTAGATTCTCTTTAATTTTATGTTTATGTTTACAATGCCTATGCTAGGCTAAACTTCTATTTGGTTAAGGGTGATTTCAAAGCCCTAGACATGTTTTGTGATTGATTTTCAGATTCTATCTATCATTAATTTTCTATCAAAGTTGCTTATGTTCTTCTACAAAAATTGTTCATGATGTTGTCTTGATTTATTTAGGTGTACAACTAGATAGATCTTGATAATTATCTATTGCTAGTCTAGGAGTCTTGATCCGTGTAATTGTCTTGATTTCCTATTCATAAGTGGCAATTTGTCATTAATGATTATGGTCAAGTTTTCAATAATTGCAAAGTGGAACATAACCTAAGTTGAACAATCCGAGCTTATGTGTTTGTTGCTTAGATCAACCTATCTTTCTCATCATAAAGCTGCCATTAAATTGAATTTAGAGAGCTTATTCTAGGTTGTTTAATGGTTAGAGATTAAATAGAGAGCTTGTTCTATTTAACGACAAACTAAGGAAAGATTGGGATAACAGAGCTTGTTGTTATCCACGGTTGTTAACTTTGATAGTTGGTTGATATTGATAGATCTGAAATTGATTCTTAATGATATTTTTCATATTTGATTCTTCTTACTTACTTGTTTTCTTACTTTTCTAGTTTGCTTATTTTTAAAAGTATATTTATTTTTATTGGCTGGTTATACCGCCTAATTTGTATATTAACTTTGTTTTATTTTTATTGGCTGGTTATACCGCCTAATTTAGTATATATATTTTTATTGGCTGGTTATACCGCCTAATTTAGTATATATATTTTTATTCGCTGGTTATACCGCCTTGCATCTTATACTTATTATTTACTTTAGTTTAAATCTGGCTTCAAAAACCCCTTTTCTTTTATTGTTTTCTTTGAACGTAAGTTATAAACTAATAACTCATAGATTAAAACCCAATCCCTGAGGACTCGACCCTTGCTAATCATTATACTTACAATTGATCTTTTTAGTGCAAGGTTAAATAAGATACACTCTTTTGGGTGCATCAATAACAGAAGTGGAAGCTAGAACTTCTTCCTTGTCTAAAGCAAAGACTCTTCCTTGGACCACTGGTTTCTTACTCTTATCTATAGGCTTCTTCACTTGTTGGTCATGCATCAATGGGCAAGCCTTTATCATATGCCCAGTCTTCCCACATCGAAAACAAGCTCTATTGTCCCAATAACACTGTTTTGACCCATGATGCTTGCCACATTGTTTGCAAGGCTCTGAAGCATCTTGTTTGGGTGCTTTGGGCTGAAATTCCCTTGTTTTCTGCTTCTTGTTGGCTTGATTCACATCTAGCCTCTTTTGCCAGTTTCTCATGTTTCTAGCTCATCATCACGTTCTTACTCCATTTGGGCATCTTCCATATCTTGCTCTATGAGTTGAGCTCGATCTACTACTTCAGCATAAGTTCTGAGCTTGAAAGGAATTAATTTGCTTCTAAGAGTTGGTCGTAAACCTCGCTGAAACTTTCTTGCTTTCTTTGCCTTATTTTTGCAATATGGGGAGCAAACCATGACAAAATAGTGAATTTGGATTCATACTGATCGACTGTCATACTCCTTTGTTTTAAGTTGAAGAACTCTTCTTCTTTCTTTTCTTGCATACACTCGGGAAAATACTATCGGTTAAAAGCATCAAGAAACCTTTCCCAAGTTATAGGCACATTTTTTGAACCTAGCACATTTTTTTTTGTAGATTTCCACCAATGTTTTGCCATGCATCTTTCTCCTCACTATTACACCTCATGTAATCAAAGAACTTCTCAAGTTTCATGATCCATGCTTCAGCAGTAGTAGGATTTCGAACACCTTTAAAGGTTGGCGGGTTCATCCTCTGAAATTGATCAAAACGGGCCAGATTATTATCGACTTCAGTTTGTGATGCACTCAAAAGAGTATATCTTATTTAACCTTGCACAAAAAAGATAAATTGTAAGTATAGTAGTTAGCAAGGGTCAAGTCCTCAGGGATTGGGTTTTAGTTTATAAGTTAATAGTTCAAAACTTAAAAACAAGTAAACAAAAGTAAAGGGGATTTTGAAATCAGATTTGAACTAAAGTTAATAATAAGAATGAGAAAACAAGTAATTAAGAAGAATCAAATATGAAAAATATGGTTAAGGTTTCATTCTCCACCACTAAACACCATTAAGAATCAATTTCAAATCTATCAATATCAACCAATTATCAAAGTTAACAACCGTAGATAACAACAAGCTCTGTTACCCCAATCTTTCCTTAGTTTGTCGTTTAAATAGAACAAGCTCTCTATTTAATCTCTAACCATCAAACAACCTAGAATAAGCTCTCTAAATTCAATTTAATGGCAGCTTTATGATGAGAAAGATAGGTTGATCTAAGCAACAAACACATAAGCTCGGATTGTTCAACTTAGGTTATGTTCCACTTTGCAATTATCGAAAACTTGACCATAATCATTAATCACAAATTGCCACTTATGAATAGGAAATCAAGACAATTACACGGATCAAGGTCCTAAACTAGCAATAGATAATTATCAAGATCTATCTAGTTGTACACCTAAACAAATCAAGACAGCATCATAAACAATTCTTGTAGAAGAACATAAGCAACTTTGATAGAAAATTAATGATAGATAGAATTTGAAAATCAATTACAAAACATATCTAGGGCTTTGAAATCACCCTTAACCAAATATAAGTTTAACCTAGCATAGGCATAGATATTATATACATAAAACTAAAAAGAAAATAAAAGAATGGAGAAGAAGATGAATAATAATGATGATCTTTGAGTCTCCTCAAAAGATGTCTATTTTGTGGCTCAAAAGATGGTATTTATAGAGCTTTAAAACCCTGAGAATAAGTCTTTGCCGCACAAGTAAGGCTGGAGGTGCAAAAATCACGTTTTTGCCTTTTTTTTTAGATTTGCGATAAGGGTTTTTCTGGCCGCAGGATTCTTTAGGGAGATCTTCTAGCGCCATTTTGAATGCCCATATCTTATCCGATTTGGGCTCATAATTTATCGTTGGAAAGATAATCAAGTTAACTTCAAAAGTCAAGAAAGAAGTTTCTTCAAATAAAGAATCTAATATCATGTTTTCCTTACAACAAGCTCCGAAGGTCAAATTTGCCTGATTGCTTTTCAACTAGAAATTGATATTTTTGACTCCCAAGTCTTCTTCCATCTTGTGATTATGATTTTGTAAGATCTTTACCATCATTATTGACATCTTTTGACTTCATTCTTCTTATTGTACCTAAAATTCAAAAACATAATATAAGTAAACAAGATAAACATCGAAAACATAACAAAAACTAAAGGTAGAAAGGCATAAAATGTATATTTTATGAGCTTATCAAACACCCCCACACTTAACTTTTTGCTAGTCCTCGAGCAAAACAAAACAAAAATAAAATAAGAAAATCTAATCTAATCCACTTTCGTAGGAAATCACGGTGACACTTAGCATGTGACACAAGCCTTTAAACCCCTAGGTGTCCCTAGTGGACAAGTTTAGTCTCGTGAGGGTTTACTAGGATGATACCCACAAACATTGAAGTCATAAGAAAAACTAAAATTTTTTAAAAATAATAATAATTACAACTAATCCATCCAATATAAATTGGAGATAATCATTGGACAAGTCTTATAAACTAATCAATAGCTTAAAGAAATTCACAAAAAATCTTGCTTGAATGTAAATAATTTGAGTTAAGCCAATATTAACTTAACATATTTGATAACTCGTATAATTATATAGTTTTTAGTTATGTTTTATTATTGTTTTGTGTCAAATACGAGTTATTATTGTTTAGTCTAATTGTGTTTATGATCTTTTATATTTTTATGTAATTTGGTGTTTTTCACAAGTTTCTTTGAGTGATTTCAGATTATTAGAATTAAGAGCAAATCCAGTTCAGTTCCAATTCCGACACCTTTTGCCATATCAGCTATATCTGGAGTTTCACTGAAGCAATAAGGCTGAAATTTTAACCGTGCAAAGTTAAGAGGCATATCTATCTTTTTCATGTTTTACACTTCTTGAAACGGAGTCGTTTTCCCTAGCGAAATCGACCATCAAGTTGGCTGATATGCAATGACGTCTGTGCTGACCTGTTTTCGTATTTTGCCCATATCTTCTTATCCACATCATCAAATGAGCTGATTCTAACGGCTATGGATCCGTAACTGACAGGGGAACATTTTTCTAGAAGACCATGTGCTCAGATCAGGCCTCCAATATTGACAAAATCGACCATCAAGTTGGATGATTAAAATTGTCATACAATATGACGAAAATTGTTAGAAAAATGCACCCACCTATTATACCTACCTTTGAAATTTGTAAAGCTTGTCTCTTGTCATTTAGCCCTCCAAAATGTGTATAAATAGAGGGCCTTGGATGATTGTAGAGGATCATATTGTACATTGGTAGGATATTAGCCATTGTAATAAAATTCTCTAAGTTTTCTTCTTCTTTCTTTTCTCTAGTTTTCTTTTTCTTTATTTTCTTCTTCTTCTTTCTTTCTTTTATTTCCTTCTTAGATTCTCTTTAATTTTATGTTTATGTTTACAATGCCTATGCTAGGCTAAACTTCTATTTGGTTAAGGGTGATTTCAAAGCCCTAGACATGTTTTGTGATTGATTTTCAGATTCTATCTATCATTAATTTTCTATCAAAGTTGCTTATGTTCTTCTACAAGAATTGTTCATGATGTTGTCTTGATTTATTTAGGTGTACAACTAGATAGATCTTGATAATTATCTATTGCTAGTCTAGGAGTCTTGATCCGTGTAATTGTCTTGATTTCCTATTCATAAGTGGCAATTTGTGATTAATGATTATGGTCAAGTTTTCAATAATTGCAAAGTGGAACATAACCTAAGTTGAACAATCCGAGCTTATGTGTTTGTTGCTTAGATCAACCTATCTTTCTCATCATAAAGCTGCCATTAAATTGAATTTAGAGAGCTTATTCTAGGTTGTTTAATGGTTAGAGATTAAATAGAGAGCTTGTTCTATTTAACGACAAACTAAGGAAAGATTGGGATAACAGAGCTTGTTGTTATCTACGGTTGTTAACTTTCATAGTTGATTGATATTGATAGATCTGAAATTGATTCTTAATGATGTCTAGTGGTGGAGAATGAAACCTTAACCATATTTTTCATATTTGATTCTTCTTACTTACTTGTTTTCTTACTTTTCTAGTTTGTTTATTTTTAAAAGTATATTTATTTTTATTGGCTGGTTATACCGCCTAATTTGTATATTAACTTTGTTTTATTTTTATTGGCTGGTTATACCGCCTAATTTAGTATATATATTTTTATTGGCTGGTTATACCGCCTAATTTAGTATATATATTTTTATTGGCTGGTTATACCGCCTTGCATCTTATTCTTATTATTTACTTTAGTTTAAATCTGGCTTCAAAACCCCCTTTTCTTTTGTTGTTCTTGAATTTAAGTTTTAAACTATTAACTTATAAACTAAAACCCAATCCCTGAGGACTCGACCCTTGCTAACTACTATACTTACAATTTATCTTTTTAGTGCAAGGTTAAATAAGATACACTCTTTTGGGTGCATCAAATTTTTGGCGCCGTTGTCGGGGATTGCTTTCTTTAGTTTATTTGTTACTTGGTTTATTCTTATTTTCAGTTCTAATGAGTTTTATTTTCTTGTACATTCGGGTTTTTCTTATCAAATTTTGAAAAGAAAAAAAAATAAATAAAAAAATAAATAAAAAAAAATGATGGAATTGAGCAATCTAACACTTGAAGAGTTGGTGGCATACATGAACATGGAGAATCAACATGCCAATCTCACCTTCCCAGTTCAACAATTTGCCATGGGAGGATATCAAGGCCATCAAGTGTTCCAAGACCAACAGTATGATCATTACTCAAACACTTACCATGAGGGATGGTGGGTGATAACTCGTATAATTATATAGTTTTTAGTTATGTTTTATTAATGTTTTGTGTCAAATACGAGTTATTATTGTTTAGTCTAATTGTGTTTATGATCTTTTATATTTTTATGTATTTTGGTGTTTTTCACAAGTTTCTTTGAGTGATTTCAGATTACTAGAATTAAGGGCAAATCCAGTTCAGTTTCAGTTCCGACACCTTTTGCCATATCAGCTATATCTCGAGTTTCACTGAAGCAATAAGGCTGAAATTTGTAGCCATGCAAAGCTAAGAGGCATATCTATCTTTTTCATGTTTTACACTTCTTAAAACAGAGTCGTTTTCCCTAGCGAAATCGACCATCAAGTTGGCTGATGTGCAATGACGTCTGTGCTGACATGTTTTCGTATTATGCCCGTATCTTCTTATCCACATCAGCAAATGAGCTGATTCCAACGGCTATGGTTCCGTAACTGATAGGGGAACCTTTGTCTAGAAGACCATGTGATCAGATGAGGCCTCCAATATTGAAGAAATCGACCATCAAGGTGGCTGATGTGCAATGACGTCTGTGCTGACATGTTTTCGTATTTTGCCCATATCTGCTTAACCACATCAGCAAATGAGCTGATTCTAACGGATATGGTTCCGTAACTGATAGGGGAACCTTTGTCTAGAAGACCATGTGATCAGATCAGGCCTCCAATATTGACGAAATCGACCATCAAGTTGGCTGATCAAAATCGTCATATACCTACCTTTGAGATTTGTAAAGCTTGTCTCTTGTCATTTAGCCCTCCAAAATGTGTATAAATAGAGGGCCTTGGATGATTGTAAGGGATCATATTGGAGATTGGTAGGATATTAGCCATTTTAACAAAATTCTCTAAGTTTTCTTCTTCTTTCTTTTCTCTAGTTTTCTTTTTCTTTAGAAAGAGCAAGAGGTTGGATAATTAATATTCTTCTTCTTCTTCTTTCTTTCTTTTATTTTCTTCTTAGATTCTATTTAATTTTATGTTTATAATACCTATGCTAGGCTAAACTTCTATTTGGTTAAGGGTGATTTCAAAGCCCTAGACATGTTTTGTGATTGATTTTCAGATTCTATCTATCATTAATTTTCTATCAAAGTTGCTTATGTTCTTCGACAAGAATTGTTCATGATGTTGTCTTGATTTGTTTAGGTGTACAACTAGATAGATCTTGATAATTATCTATTGCTAGTTTAGGAGTCTTGATCCGTGTAATTGTCTTGATTTCCTATTCATAAGTGGCAATTTGTGATTAATGATTATGGTCAAGTTTTCAATAATTGCAAAGTGGAACATAACCTAAGTTGAACAATCCGAGCTTATGTGTTTGTTGCTTAGATCAACCTATCTTTCTCATCATAAAGCTGCCATTAAATTGAATCTAGAGAGCTTATTCTAGGTTGTTTGATGGTTAGAGATTAAATAGAGAGCTTGTTCTATTTAACGACAAACTAAGGAAAGATTGGGATAACAGAGCTTGTTGTTATCTACGGTTGTTAACTTTGATAGTTGGTTGATATTGATAGATCTGAAATTGATTCTTAATGATGTCTAGTGGTGGAGAATGAAACCTTAACCATATTTTTCATTTTTGATTCTTCTTACTTGTTTTCTTACTTTTCTAGTTTGCTTATTTTTAAAAGTATATTTATTTTTATTGGCTGGTTCTACCGCCTAATTTAGTATATATATTTTTATTGGCTGGTTATACCGCCTTGCTTAGTATATATATTTTTATTGGCTGGTTATACCGCCTTGCATCTTATTCTTATTATTTACTTTAGTTTAAATCTGGCTTCAAAAAACCCCTTTTCTTTTATTGTTCTTGAATTTAAGTTTTAAACTATCAACTTATAAACTAAAACCCAATCCCTGAGGACTCGACCCTTGCTAACTACTATACTTACAATTGATCTTTTTAGTGCAAGGTTAAATAAGATACACTCTTTTGGGTGCATCAAGTTTTTGGCGCCGTTGCCGGGGATTGCTTTCTTTAGTTTATTAGTTTATTGGTTTATTCTTATTTTCTGTTCTAATTATTTACTTTCTTATATTTTTTTATTAGTGAATGTTCCAAGCTCCCGAAAAAGACTTACGACTTAGAAAAATTCGGGAATTTATAACTTCTCACCAACAACCAATCGAGGAGTTGATCCAAAACATCCAAGAGAAGCAAGGAGAGATGGCAGCAGCTGACAACCGAACTCTCAAGGAGCTAGCCGCTCCGGACTTGGGTCAACAACCATTATGCATTGAATATGCTAATCTTGAGGTAGCTTTTGAATTAAAATCTGGTTTGATTCACCTTCTCCCAACTTTTCATGGTTTTGCAGGAGAGGATCCAAATAAGCACCTCAAGGAATTCCATGTAGTTTGCTCAAGCATGAGACCAACAGGGGTCACGGAAGAGCAAGTTAAGTTGAGAGCCTTCCCATTCTCTCTAGCTGATTCAGCAAAGGAATGGCTCTACTATCTACCATCCGGGACCATCACTACATGGAATGATTTGAAGAAAGCATTCTTGGAAAGGTATTTCCCAGCATCTAAGGCTGCCAACATTAGGAAAGAGATATGTGGGATTCGGCAATACAACGGAGAGTCCTTATATGAATATTGGGAGAGGTTCAAGAAACTTTGTGCATCATGTCCACACCATCAAATAAGTGAACAACTTCTCATCCAATACTTCTATGAAGGTCTCATGCCCATGGAGAGAAGTATGATAGATGCCGCTAGTGGGGGAGCTCTAGTTGATAAGACTCCCAGGGCTGCTAGAACATTAATCTCCAACATGGCAGCCAATTCTCAACAGTTCTCAATGAGACAAGATCCACCACCACAATCCAAGAGAGTTAATGAGGTAAGTATATCATCCCTTGAACAAAAATTTGATAAACTGACTTCTCTTGTTCAACAATTGGCTGTAGGTAAAATACAACAAATAAAGGCTTGTGGCATATGTTCAAACATAGGGCACCAAACTGATATGTGTCCAACACTTCAAGAGGATACCAATGAACATGTGAATGCCATGGGTGGATTTCAGAACCAATCAAGGAAATATGATCCCTACTCAAACACATACAATCCAGGATGGAGGGATCATCCAAACTTCAATTATGGAGGGAACCAATCACAAACTATTCCTCCACCATTTGACCACAGGCCACCGGGTTTTCAGCAAAGAGTGCAACAACCATACCAAACCCGACAACAACTACCACCCACCCAAAATTCAGGTACTTCTCTTGAAGATCTTGTTAAAGCTCTTTCTACTAATACAATTCAATTTCAACAGGAAACAAAGACAAGTATTCGAAATTTGGAGACTCAAATAGGGCAATTGGCAACAACCATGAGTCAAATGCAAGCAAGGGATTCTGGGAAATTACCTTCCCAAACCATAGTGAATCCAAGAGAGAATGCCAATGCTATAAATTTAAGAAGTGGGAAACAGCTAGAGACACCACAAAATGATAGTGCTCAAGGGGAGAACAATACCATGGCATCCTCTTCACATCCCAACGAGCCACTAAAAAAGGTAATTCCTAAACCATCCTTTCCTTCTTATATAACTCCTCCACCTTTTCCTAGCAGGTTAGCAAAGTCCAAGAAGGAGGAGCAAGAGAAGGAAATTTTGGAAACCTTCCGGAAAGTAGAGGTGAACATTCCTTTACTAGATGCTATCAAGCAAGTGCCAAGATATGCCAAGTTCCTAAAAGAGTTGTGCACATCTAAACGGAAGTTGAAATGGAATGAAAAGGTAAGTGTGGGGGAGAATGTGTCAGCTGTTCTTCAAAAGAAACTCCCACCTAAATGCAAGGATCCAGGTATGTTTACCATTCCTTGTAAGATAGGCAACATCAGGTTTGAGCGTGCTATGCTAGATCTAGGGGCATCTATTAATGTCATGCCATATTCAATTTATGCTTCATTGAATCTAGGACCATTAGAGGAAACCGGTGTTATAATACAACTTGCTGACCGTTCTAACACTTATCCAAGAGGAGTTGTAGAAGACGTTCTTGTACAGGTTAATGAATTGGTTTTTCCCGCTGACTTTTATGTTATTGAGATGGAAGATGAGATGTCTTCTAATCCCACACCTATTCTATTAGGGAGACCATTCTTGAAAACAGCAAGAACTAAAATAGATGTACATGATGGCACTTTAACTATGGAATTTGATGGTGAAATAATTCGCTTTAACATTTTTGAGGCCATGAGATATCCTAGTGATGTGCATTCTGTTTTTAATATTGATATAATTGACTCACTAGTGCAGCAAGCTTATGAGCTAGATGGTGAAGATAGTGTGGAAATAGTCCTTAGCAACCATCTCGGAATGGGGAATGCTAAACTAGCCTTGAGTGACCATGTGGAAGGGGCACTAGAATCTTTACACTCGCTGCAACCTAAAGATGCAAGGTTTGATGTTTCATTTATTGATTTGCCTTTATCTAATGAGAAACTTCTACCTTCCATTTTGCAGGCACCAACTTTAGAATTGAAACCACTACCGAACCACTTGAAATATTTGTTCTTAGGGGAAAAGAACACACTACCTGTCATCATTGCCAAAGAGCTCACACCTTTGCAAGAAGAGCGACTTATCCGGGTGCTTAGAGAGCATAAAACAGCAATTGGTTGGACAATTGCCGATATCAAGGGAATAAGCCCATCCATGTGCATGCACCGGATTTTGTTAGAGGAAGGGTCTAAACCAACAAGAGAAGCACAAAGAAGATTGAACCCTCCTATGATGGAGGTTGTGAAAAAGGAGATACTGAAGCTCCTAGATGTTGGAGTGATCTATCCTATCTCGGATAGCAAATGGGTGAGCCCAGTCCAAGTGGTTCCAAAGAAATCAGGTGTAACGGTGGTAACAAATAATGAGAATGAACTTGTTCCTACTAGGATTCAAACAGGATGGCGAGTTTGTATTGATTACCGTAAACTTAATTCCACAACTCGCAAAGACCACTTTCCTTTACCTTTTATTGATCAAATGCTTGAAAGGTTAGCTGGCCATTCTCATTATTGTTTTCTTGATGGTTTTTCAGGTTATAATCAGATAGCCATTGCTCCGGAGGACCAAGAGAAAACAACATTCACATGTCCATTTGGTACTTTTGCATACCGGCGTATGCCATTTGGTCTTTGTAATGCACCAGCTACATTCCAAAGGTGTATGGTTAGCATATTTTCAGATTATGTAGAGAATATCATAGAAGTGTTTATGGATGATTTTAGTGTCTATGGTGATTCTTTTGATAGATGTCTAGAGAACCTTACACTTGTACTTGAAAGATGCATGGAAACTAACCTTGTTTTGAATTGGGAAAAATGTCACTTTATGGTAGAACAAGGAATAGTTTTGGGCCATGTTATTTCTTCTAGAGGGATAGAGGTTGATAAGTCTAAAATAGATATTATGCATTCTTTACCACCTCCCACAAATGTGAGAGAGGTTCGTTCTTTTCTTGGACATGCAGGTTTCTATAGGAGATTTATCAAAGACTTCTCAAAGATCACATTACCTCTTTGCAAGCTACTACAAAAAGATGTGGTTTTCCACTTTGATGATAAATGCAAAGAGGCGTTTGAAACATTGAAGGGACTCTTGACATCAGCTCCTATCATCCAACCACCAGATTGGAATGTACCTTTTGAAATCATGTGTGATGCTAGTGACTATGCCATTGGAGCTGTTTTGGGCCAACGGTTTGGCAAAGCCTCACATGCCATTTATTATGCCTCAAGAACTCTTAATGATGCTCAATTGAACTATTCCACTACTGAAAAAGAACTTTTGGCTGTTGTATTTGCTTTAGAAAAATTTCGATCTTATTTAATTGGTACTAAAGTAATTGTATTTTCTGACCATGCAGCCCTTAAGTACTTACTCACTAAAAAGGAGGCCAAACCAAGGTTGATTAGATGGATACTTCTCTTACAAGAGTTTGATTTGGAGATAAAAGATAAGAGAGGTAGTGACAACCTGGTTGCGGACCATCTTAGCCGTTTAGTTCATGAAGATGATGCACTACCCTTGAATGAGAACTTTCCGGATGAGCAACTTCTTTTTATAAGAACAACAACTCCTTGGTATGCTGATATTGTTAATTACTTAGTTACCAAGAAGTTGCCACAAGAGTTGACACAAGCTCAAAGAAATAAGATCAAGAGTGATGCCAAATACTACATATGGGATGATCCTTACCTTTGGAAGCATTGCTCCGATCAGATTATAAGAAGGTGTGTACTCGAAACTGAATTTCAATCTATTCTCACCTTTTGTCACTCTTATGCATGTGGAGGACACTTTGGATCCAAAAGAACAGCCATGAAAGTTCTTGATTCTGGATTTTATTGGCCTACCATATTCAAAGATGCATACCTCTTTTGCAAGTCATGTGATCGTTGCCAAAGAACTGGTAACTTAGGTGCTAGAAATCAAATGCCTCAAACTCCAATACTTATTGTTGAAATTTTTGATGTATGGGGCATGGATTTCATGGGACCTTTTCCTCCTTCTTTTGGTAATCTTTATATTTTACTTGCCGTTGATTATGTTTCAAAGTGGGTGGAAGCAAAATCCACTAGGACTAATGACTCTAAAGTTGTTTCAGATTTTGTCAAGACTAACATCTTTGCTAGGTTTGGAACGCCAAAGGCCATAATCAGCGATAGAGGTACTCACTTTTGCAATAGGACTATGGAAGCACTTTTGAGGAAGTATAACATCACACACAAGGTCTCCACCTCATATCATCCTCAAACTAGTGGGCAAGCTGAAGTGTCAAACCGAGAAGTTAAGTCCATCCTTGAAAAGACAGTTAATCCAAATAGGAAGGATTGGAGTTCACGACTTGATGATGCACTTTGGGCTTATAGGACAGCATATAAGACACCCATTGGTATGTCTCCTTATCGACTTGTTTATGGTAAGCCTTGTCATCTTCCGGTTGAATTGGAACATAAATCATATTGGGCTATCAAACAATGCAACATGGAGATGGATGAGATAGGAAAGAAAAGAAAACTTGACCTACAAGAATTAGAGGAGATAAGGAATGATGCCTATCAGAATTCTAGGATTTACAAGGAAAAGACTAAGGCATTCCATGACAAGATGATATCAAGAAAAGAATTTGTTGTTGGACAAAAAGTTCTTCTCTTCCATTCACGCCTTAAGTTATATCCAGGTAAGTTACGTTCTCGTTGGGTTGGACCTTTTGTTATTACTAATGTATTTACTCATGGTGCAGTTGAAATCCAAAGCCCAAAAACAGATAAGGCATTCAAAGTGAATGGTCATAGATTGAAGCCTTACTATGAGAACTTTCCAATACAAGATGTGGAGGAGTTTCCACTTTTTGAGCCAAAGTATGTTGAATAATAATGGCATGGGTCTAAGTTAGGCTGAGGACAATAAACCAAGCGCTTCTTGGGAGGCAACCCAAAAGGATGGAGAGCATCTATTATATCAGATTTGCATATTCCTTACTCACCATCATTCTATCTTTTATTGTTTTTCTTTTCTTTTGTTTAATAGTTCTTACAAGATGTAAATATAATTTTTAATTTATTTTTTTAAACCCCGGTTAAATGGCGGATAACGGTACTCCGTGATTATTTAAATCGGTTCCATCAGCTACCCACAAAACTGATATTGTATATAAATTTCTCTTCCAATTTCTCTTTCAATTTTTTTTTTTCATTCTTTTTTTTTCAGGATGGATGATATTCTCACAAGATTGCAGAAACGATTTCCTCCTTTTCCTCGAAATATTTTACTGAAGCTTTACCAAGTTCGACTTGAGAGATTAAGAATGCTTATGCACAAAGGGATTCCTGACGACATACGTTGGCTAATTGAAGCCAAGGTACGTGAAGATGAATATCTTCCTGTTTTGCATTTACCAGGTACAGGTAGAAGCACTTTTGCAAAGAAGCGACGAGCAAAGCGCATGAGTTCAAATTGCCACAAATGTGCACGATGGACGTGTAACGGTAAATGTCGTTCTATTGGGATTCCGTCCTCTAATCGAGATGATAAAATTGAATTCATTAAGGATGGACTGAGTAAGGAGAATTTGGGTAATATCCAACTTTCTCTTGAGACGCATCCTAGTGGAGACGTACAAAGAGAAATTCTTGATTTATGGCCGCAATTCCAAAGGGAATGGCAACATCTTGGGAATCTGATGTTAAAAGACCCTGTTTGCCAGCTTGTAAGAAAACTGGATGGGAAGCATATCCTCGACTCATAGAAGGCGTTTAAGCCGTTTCTGGACGTAAAACCAGAGGAAGATGTGAGCCACAATCACAACTACAATAAATGACTTCTCAGCTTTTGGTTTGATTTGCAATAACTTTATTTTGTTTTAATTTACGTGTTGTTCAATTTTTGTAATTATTCTCGTTTTTTTTTTTGTCTTTTACGGTTGATTTTTTCTTCTCTTTTTGATTTTCTTCCTGAAATCACGCAAAAATCTTTTGTTAGGTTAACATTTTCTTCTGACAGGTCAGATACACTTTCGGCGACATTATTACTCTTGTCTGATTCACTACTCAGTCCTCTATATATTACACCATGTACTCATTCTCTTTCAGGCACTCGAAAAAAAAAAATGGAAAGTACTTCATCCCAGCGCATTAAAAAAATTTGTGTCTTTGGAGGTGCTTATCCAGGGAAAAATAACATATTCGCTGATGAAGCCATAAGAGTTGGAGTAATACTTGCCCAACAAAAGATCCACTTGATTTATGGAGGCGGTAGTACGGGTTTAATGGGAGTAGTCGCTACAGCAGCACACGCCGGAGGAAGTCCAGTTCTAGGAATCGTGCCAAAACTATTCACAAGTTTTTGTGGACCTACCATGGGTAAGGAAATACAAGTCTGGAGTGTCCCTGAACGGATAACAATCATGTACCATTCTGCCGATGCATTCATTGCTTTACCAGGAGGTCTGGGTACATTGGAAGAAATAGCTTGCGTGGCTTCTTGGTCATCTTTGGTCACAAATAAGAAACCCATTGGTTTGCTTAATATTAATGGTTATTTTAGTAATTTGCTTTTATATTTAGATAATGCTGTGGATAATGGATTCATGTTTTCAGAGGCAAGGAGAACCATAATTTCTGCTACAACCATTGAAGATTTACTTAAAAAGCTCCAAGCTTATGAGTGTTTATCTGCTACGGTTGTTTCGCAAACGCTCGGAAAAAGAAAAAGAGATATGGACGAGCAAGGAGTGGATTGCACTTTGTCTTTGTGACATTATCTAACATTTTGCTTGTTGTGTCTCAGTTATAATAAGTGGTTAGCAACCTCTGCAGGTAATATCTCCTAAATTCTACCTTTAAAATTTGACATTGGGGACAATGTCATATTTTAGTAGGGGGTAAGGGACATATTTTGCTAATTTAAAAAAAAAAAAAATTTAAGAAGTATTCATTCTGAACAAGGTCTGAGTAAGGGAGACTTGAGACATACCTTGTCAGTTTGATTTCTTCTTTTCAAAAAAAAAAAAAAAAAAAAAAAAAAAAAAAAAGAGTTTGTTGTGTTTTAAGCAATTTAGAAGTATTCATTCTGAACATGGTCTGAGTAAGGGAGACTTGAGACATACCTTGTCAGTTTGATTTTAATCTTTTTATGTTTACTTGTTAATTTTTGTTTAGTATTTTAGGATTATTTAGGTTGCATGAGTTTGTTTTGTTTTGAGTCTTAGTTGTTCCTATTCTTATGTTATTAGTTCTTTTCTCTTACACATGATTCTTTCATTTGTGTTAATAGACTTACATTGAGGACAATGTAAGAATTAAGTGTGGGGGGAATGATTTAGGATTTCTTTTATTTTTGTCTACTATTTTTTTTTTTTTTATGAGTCTTTATTATTATTATTATTTTTAGTGTGTTTTAGTTCCTTTTTAATACAATGATGAGATATGAATTGCATAGGTCTAAACTGGTTATTAGTGAGAAGATTTTCATGAGAATTGAGCTTGATGTCAACCTTTTTATGAGCCAATGTTAATATAATATGTTGATTGAGAAAGAAGCATGTTTAGACTTAATCTGACTTGTATAATCATCCTTGTGAGTTTTTGAGCCTATAATGATTGATGCATTATACAAATCAATCTAATTTCTTTCTTGAGTGCTCTTATGATTACAGGATTCTCTAGAACTTGCTTTAAACCGTTTGAGACTATATTGATACATGTGACAACATGAATATGATAGAGGCATTAGGATTTTTAGCCAGAGCCAAACAGCCATCCCTTATTGATGTTCCAAGAGAACACACCCTTAGTGAACCAATTTGAGCCTACATTGAATAAGCTATCTCTTTGGTAACCATAACTTGTCCCTAACCTAAATATACTTATATCTTTACCTTTGTTCCAAAGATGAATTAGCATGTTTTGAAACAAGTTGCAAAGACAAGGGATATTTTTAGTTAAAAATTTGGGTTAGAAACAAGAAATAAGTGTGGGGGGGAAAGAAAAGAAAAGTCAAGAGAAAAAGAAATGAAATACTGGCAAATACATTCCTATGTAAAAAAAAAAAAAAAAAATATATGAATCATCTCTTGAATTTGTGGAAAAAGAAAAAGATGTTACAAAGTCATTTAGAATGAAGAAAAGGCCCAATATAAATATTCGGCCTAGGTGACTATGTACTTGTAAAGAGTTTTGAGAAGTTTCTTTGTATGATCTTTTTATGTCTCTAAACTTTATGAACTCTTTGGAACCTTTGTGATATCTTTATCCTTTTGTTCTTCAACCACATTACAAACCCCTTGGCCCCATTACAACCTTGATTAAAGACCTCTTGATTCATGAAGTTGTATGATCTAAATAGTGGAGAATAGGTGGACAAGCAAGAATATGGTAGAACTGTTTTCATGAGATTGATTGAGTGTAAACACTTCACCACTACTTTAAAGAGTGAAAATCATGAGGGTATCCCATGTGAGAAGTTGAGATTAAATTTGAACATGCAATATTTTGATTGAGATATGTTATGCTAATATTGGCTTAACTCAAACAATTTACATTCAAGCATGATTTTTTGTGAAATTCTTTAAGCTATTGATTAGTTTATAAGACTTGTTCAAATATTGTATCTAATTTGTATTGAAAGGATTAGGAGTAAATATTTTTAGTATATGGAGTTTATTTATATTTTAGTTTTTCAATGTTTGTGGGTATCGTTCTAGTAAACCCTCACGAGACTAAACTCGTCCACTAGGGACACCTAGGGGTTTAAAGGCTTGTGTCACATGCTAAGTGCCACCGTGATTTCCTACGAAAATGGATTAGATTAGATTTTCTTATTTTATTTTTATTGAGTCGTTGCTAGGGACTAGCAACAATCTAAGTGTGGGGGTGTGATAACTCGTATAATTATATAGTTTTTAGTTATGTTTTATTAATGTTTTGTGTCAAATACGAGTTATTATTGTTTAGTCTAATTGTGTTTATGATCTTTTATATTTTTATGTATTTTGGTGTTTTTCACAAGTTTCTTTGAGTGATTTCAGATTACTAGAATTAAGGGCAAATCCAGTTCAGTTTCAGTTCCGACACCTTTTTCCATATCAGCTATATCTCGAGTTTCACTGAAGCAATAAGGCTGAAATTTGTAGCCATGCAAAGCTAAGAGGCATATCTATCTTTTTCATGTTTTACACTTCTTAAAACGGAGTCGTTTTCCCTAGCGAAATCGACCATCAATTTGGCTGATGTGCAATGACGTCTGTGCTGACATGTTTTCGTATTTTGCCCATATCTGCTTAACCACATCAGCAAATGAGCTGATTCCAACGGCTATGGTTCCGTAACTGACAGGGAAACCTTTTTCTAGAAGACCATGTGATCAGATCAGGCCTCCAATATTGACGAAATCGACCATCAAGTTGGCTGATCAAAATCGTCATATACCTACCTTTGAAATTTGTAAAGCTTGTCTCTTGTCATTTAGCCCTCCAAAATGTGTATAAATAGAGGGCCTTGGATGATTGTAAGGGATCATATTGGAGATTGGTAGGATATTAGCCATTTTAACAAAATTCTCTAAGTTTTCTTCTTCTTTCTTTTCTCTAGTTTTCTTTTTCTTTAGAAAGAGCAAGAGGTTGGATAATTAATATTCTTCTTCTTTTTCTTTCTTTCTTTTATTTTCTTCTTAGATTCTATTTAATTTTATGTTTATAATGCCTATGCTAGGCTAAACTTCTATTTGGTTAAGGGTGATTTCAAAGCCCTAGACATGTTTTGTGATTGATTTTCAGATTCTATCTATCATTAATTTTCTATCAAAGTTGCTTATGTTCTTCTACAAGAATTGTTCATGATGTTGTCTTGATTTGTTTAGGTGTACAACTAGATAAATCTTGATAATTATCTATTGCTAGTTTAGGAGTCTTGATCCGTGTAATTGTCTTGATTTCCTATTCATAAGTGGCAATTTGTGATTAATGATTATGGTCAAGTTTTCAATAATTGCAAAGTGGAACATAACCTAAGTTGAACAATCCGAGCTTATGTGTTTGTTGCTTAGATCAACCTATCTTTCTCATCATAAAGCTGCCATTAAATTGAATCTAGAGAGCTTATTCTAGGTTGTTTGATGGTTAGAGATTAAATAGAGAGCTTGTTCTATTTAACGACAAACTAAGGAAAGATTGGGATAACAGAGCTTGTTGTTATCTACGGTTGTTAACTTTGATAGTTGGTTGATATTGATAGATCTGAAATTGATTCTTAATGATGTCTAGTGGTGGAGAATGAAACCTTAACCATATTTTTCATTTTTGATTCTTCTTACTTGTTTTCTTACTTTTCTAGTTTGCTTATTTTTAAAAGTATATTTATTTTTATTGGCTGGTTATACCGCCTAATTTGTATATTAATTTTGTTTTATTTTTATTGGCTGGTTATACCGCCTAATTTAGTATATATATTTTTATTGGCTGGTTATACCGCCTTGCTTAGTATATATATTTTTATTGGCTGGTTATACCGCCTTGCATCTTATTCTTATTATTTACTTTAGTTTAAATCTGGCTTCAAAAACCCCTTTTCTTTTATTGTTCTTGAATTTAAGTTTTAAACTATCAACTTATAAACTAAAACCCAATCCCTGAGGACTCGACCCTTGCTAACTACTATACTTACAATTGATCTTTTTAGTGCAAGGTTAAATAAGATACACTCTTTTGGGTGCATCATTGCTAGTCCCTAGCAACGACTCAATAAAAATAAAATAAGAAAATCTAATCTAATCCACTTTCGTAGGAAATCACGGTGGCACTTAGCATGTGACACAAGCCTTTAAACCCCTAGGTGTCCCTAGTGGACGAGTTTAGTCTCGTGAGGGTTTACTAGAACGATACCCACAAACATTGAAAAATTAAAATATAAATAAACTTCATATAAATAAACTACATATACTAAAAATATTTACTCCTAATCCTTTCAATACAAATTAGAGACAATATTTGAACAAGTCTTATAAACTAATCAATAGCTTAAAAAATTTCACAAAAAATCATGCTTGAATGTAAATTGTTTGAGTTAAGCCAATATTAGCATAACATATCTCAATCAAAATAGTGCATGTTCAAATTTAATCTCAACTTCTCACATGGGATACTCTCTTGATTTTCACTCTTTAAAGTTGTGGTAAAGTGTTTACACTCAATCAATCTCATGAAAACACTTCTACCATATGCTTGCTTGTTGATAACTCGTATAATTATATAGTTTTTAGTTATGTTTTATTATTGTTTTGTGTCAAATACGAGTTATTATTGTTTACTCTAATTGTGTTTATGATCTTTTATATTTTTATGTAATTTGGTGTTTTTCACAAGTTTCTTTGAGTGATTTCAGATTACTAGAATTAAGGGCAAATCCAGTTCAGTTCCAGTTCCGACACATTTTGCCATATCAGCTATATCTGGAGTTTCACTGAAGCAATAAGGCTGAACTTTGTAGCCGTGCAAAGCTAAGAGGCATATCTATCTTTTTTATGTTTTATACTTCTTGAAACGGAGTCGTTTTCCCTAGCGAAATCGACCATCAAGTTGGCTGATGTGCAATGACGTCTGTGCTGACCTGTTTTCGTATTTTGCCCATATCTGCTTATCCACATCAGCAAATGAGCTGATTCCAATGGCTATGCATCCGTAACTGATACGGGAACCTTTGTCTAGAAGACCATATGATCAGATCAGGCCTCTAATATTGACGAAATCGACCATCAAGTTGGCTGATGTGCAATGACGTCTGTGCTGACATGTTTTCGTATTTTGCGCATATCTGCTTATCCACATCCGCAAATGAGCTGATTCCAACGGCTATGGATCCGTAACTGATAGGGGAACCTTTGTCTAGAAGACCATGTGATCAGATCAGGCCTCCAACATTGACGAAATCGACCATCAAGTTGGCTGATCAAAATTGTCATACAATATGACGAAAATTGTTAGAAAAATTCACCCACCTATTATACCTACCTTTGAAATTTGTAAAGCTTGTCTCTTGTCATTTAGCCTTCCAAAATGTGTATAAATAGAGGGCCTTGGATGATTGTAGAGGATCATATTGTACATAGGTAGGATATTAGCCATTGTAATAAAATTCTCTAAGTTTTCTTCTTCTTTCTTTTCTCTAGTTTTCTTTTTCTTTAGAAAGATCAAGAGGTTGGATAATTAATATTCTTCTTCTTCTTCTTCTTTCTTTCTTTTAGTTTCTTCTTAGATTCTATTTAATTTTATGTTTATAATGCCTATGCTAGGCTAAACTTCTATTTGGTTAAGGGTGATTTCAAAGCCCTAGACATGTTTTGTGATTGATTTTCAGATTCTATCTATCATTAATTTTCTATCAAAGTTGCTTATGTTCTTCTACAAGAATTGTTCATGATGTTGTCTAGATTTATTTAGGTGTACAACTAGATAGATCTTGATAATTATCTATTGCTAGTTTAGGAGTCTTGATCCGTGTAATTGTCTTGATTTCCTATTCATAAGTGGCAATTTGTGATTAATGATTATGGTCAAGTTTTCAATAATTGCAAAGTGGAACATAACCTAAGTTGAACAATCCGAGCTTATGTGTTTGTTGCTTAGATCAACCTATCTTTCTCATCATAAAGCTGCCATTAAATTGAATTTAGAGAGCTTATTCTAGGTTGTTTAATGGTTAGAGATTTAATAGAGAGCTTGTTCTATTTAACGACAAACTAAGGAAAGATTGGGGTAACAGAGCTTGTTGTTATCTACGGTTGTTAACTTTGATAGTTGGTTGATATTGATAGATCTGAAATTGATTCTTAATGATGTCTAGTGGTGGAGAATGAAACCTTAACCATATTTTTCATATTTGATTCTTCTTACTTATTTGTTTTCTTACCTTTAGTTTGCTTATTTTTTATATTTATTTTTATTGGCTGGTTATACCGCCTAATTTGTATATTAACTTTGTTTTATTTTTATTGGCTGGTTATACCGCCTAATTTAGTATATATATTTTTATTGGCTGGTTATACCGCCTAATTTAGTATATATATTTTTATTGGCTGGTTATACCGCCTTGCATCTTATTCTTATTATTTACTTTAGTTTAAATCTGGCTTCAAAAACCCCTTTTCTTTTATTGTTCTTGAATTTAAGTTTTAAACTATTAACTTATAAACTAAAACCCAATCCCTGAGGACTCGACCCTTGCTAACTACTATACTTACAATTTATCTTTTTAGTGCAAGGTTAAATAAGATACACTCTTTTGGGTGCATCAAGTTTTTGGCGCCGTTGCCGGGGATTGTTTTCTTTAGTTTATTTGTTACTTGGTTTATTCTTATTTTCAGTTCTAATTAGTTCTATTTTCTTGTACATACAAGTTTTTCTTATCAAATTTTGAAAAAAAAAAAAAAAAAACGATGGAATTGAGCAATCTAACACTTGAAGAGTTGGTGGCATACATGAACATGGAAAATCAACAAGCCAATCTCACCTACCCAGTTCAACAATTGGCCATGGGAGGATGTCAAGGCCATCAAGTGTTCCAAGACCAACTGTATGATCATTACTCAAACACTTACCATGAGGGATGGTGGGATCATACTAATTATGGCTACTCAGAAAATTACCAAGAAGTAGATTCTTATGCCAATTACACTCATCCATCTAACTTCAATCAATCATGGTCTCAAGAACCAGATCTTCTTCAACCACCACATATGACTCAAAACTCAGGTACTTCTTTAGAAGATCTTGTCGATTCTCTTGTTACTAATACTTTGCAATTTCAACAGGAAACAAGGGCAAGTATCCAGAGTTTGGAAAGGCAAATGAGCCTATTGGCTAGTAGTATGGTGGTATGGGTAGCACAAAGATCTGAAGAACTCTCTGCCCAAACAATGATTAACCCAAAGGAGAATACTACTATTGTGACCTTGAGGAATGATGAACAAGATGAGGATGAGACAGAATTAGAGATGGATTCTATTCTTGAGGATAATGAAGCCAATGATCCAAATAAGAGTATTTCGGCACCTGAGGTAGCGTTTGAGATTCCAATTTTTACTAATGTTTCTTCTCCATCTTTTACTAGTAGATTCGCAAAGTTCAAGGAGGATGAACATGAACAAGACACGCTGGAAACCTTAAACAGTTTGTTTGTGGATGTCATTCAACAAGTACCAAAAGATGCACCATTCCTCGATGAGATATGCACCACCAAGGATGATGGAATAATACTTGTAATGGAGAATGCATCCACTGTTGTGCAAAGAAAGCTTCCTCTCAAACGCATAAATTTGGGAAATTTCATGTATGAGCCTGACAAGCGTAAAAAGCCAAGAAGGGGTGTTGGTTAGATTCAAAACACTAACTCAAGTGTTAATTGGGAAGGCAGCCCAATTAAAGATGAAATTACCAACCTGCCATACTCAGATTTGCTTTCTTTTCCTTTTTCCTTTTATTATTTTTATTGCTTTTCTTTATTCATTTTTATGTTTATTTGTTAATTATTTGTTTAGTATTTTAGGATTATTTAGGTTGCATGAGTTTGTTTTGTTTTGAGTCTTAGTTTTTCCTATTCTTATGTTATTAGTTCTTTTCTCTTACACATGATTCTTTCATTTGAATTAATAGACTTACATTGAGGACAATGTAAGAATTAAGTGTGGGGGGAATGATTTAGGATTTCGTTTATTTTTTTCTACTATTTTTTATGAGTCTTTATTATTATTATTATTATTTTTTAGGGTGTTTTAGTTCCTTTTTAATACTATGATGAGATATGAATTGCATAAGTCTAAAACAGATTTATTAGTGAGAAGATTTTCATGAGAATTAAGCTTGATACTAATTTTTATGAGCCAATGTTAATATGATATGTTGATTGAGAAAGAAGCATGTTTAGACTTAATCTGACTTGTATAATCATCCTTGTGAGTTTTTGAGCCTATAATGATTGATGCATTATATAAATCAATCTAATTTCTTTCTTGAGTGCTCTTATGATTACATGATTCTCTAGAACTTGCTTTAGACCTTGTTGAGACTATATTGATGCATGTGACAACATGAATATGATAGAGGCATTAGGATTTTTAGCCAGGGCCAAACAGCCATCCCTTATTGATGTTCCAAGAGAACACACCCCTAGTGAGCCAATTTGAGCCTACATTGAATAAGCTATCTCTTTGGTAACCATAACTTGTCCCTAACCTAAATATACTTATATCCTTACCTTTGTTCCAAAGATGAATTAGCATGTTTTGAGACAAGTTGCAAAGACAAGGAAGATCTATTGAAAATTTGGGTTAGAAACAAGAAACAAGTGTGGGGGGGGAAGAAAAGAAAAGTCAAAAAAAAAAGAAAAAAGAAATGGAATACTGGCAAATACATTCAAAAAAAAAAATATGAATCATCTCTTGAATTTTGGGAAAAAGAAAAAGATGTTACAAAGTTGTTCAGAATGAAGAAAAGGCCCAACATGAATATCCGGCTTAGGTGACTATGTACTTGTAAAGAGTTTTGAGAAGTTTCTTTGTATGATCTTTTTATGTCTCTAAACTTTATGAACTCTTTGGAACCTTTGTGATATCTTTATCCTTTTGTTCTTCAACCACATTACAAACCCCTTGGCCCCATTACAACCTCGATTAAAGACCTCTTGATTCATGAAGTTGTATGATCTAAATAGTGGAGAATAGGTGGACAAGCAAGAATATGGTAGAACTGTTTTCATGAGATTGATTGAGTGTAAACATTTCACCACTACTTTAAAGAGTGAAAATCATGAGGGTATCCCATGTGAGAAGTTGAGATTAAATTTGAACATGCACTATTTTGATTGAGATATGTTATGCTAATATTGGCTTAACTCAAACAATTTACATTCAAGCATGATTTTTTGTGAAATTCTTTAAGCTATTGATTAGTTTATAAGACTTGTTCAGAGATTGTCTCTAATTTGTATTGAAAGGATTAGGAATAAATATTTTTAGTATAGGTAGTTTATTTATATTTTAGTTTTTCAATGTTTGTGGGTATCGTTCTAGTAAACCCTCACGAGACTAAACTCGTCCACTAGGGACACCTAGGGGTTTAAAGGCTTGTGTCACATGCTAAGTGCCACCGTGATTTCCTACGAAAATGGATTAGATTAGATTTTCTTATTTTATTTTTATTGAGTCGTTGCTAGGGACTAGCAACAATCTAAGTGTGGGGGTGTGATAACTCGTATAATTATATAGTTTTTAGTTATGTTTTATTATTGTTTTGTGTCAAATACGAGTTATTATTGTTTACTCTAATTGTGTTTATGATCTTTTATATTTTTATGTAATTTGGTGTTTTTCACAAGTTTCTTTGAGTGATTTCAGATTACTAGAATTAAGGGCAAATCCAGTTCAGTTCCAGTTCCGACACATTTTGCCATATCAGCTATATCTGGAGTTTCACTGAAGCAATAAGGCTGAACTTTGTAGCCGTGCAAAGCTAAGAGGCATATCTATCTTTTTTATGTTTTATACTTCTTGAAACGGAGTCGTTTTCCCTAGCGAAATCGACCATCAAGTTGGCTGATGTGCAATGACGTCTGTGCTGACCTGTTTTCGTATTTTGCCCATATCTGCTTATCCACATCAGCAAATGAGCTGATTCCAATGGCTATGCATCCGTAACTGATACGGGAACCTTTGTCTAGAAGACCATATGATCAGATCAGGCCTCTAATATTGACGAAATCGACCATCAAGTTGGCTGATGTGCAATGACGTCTGTGCTGACATGTTTTCGTATTTTGCGCATATCTGCTTATCCACATCCGCAAATGAGCTGATTCCAACGGCTATGGATCCGTAACTGATAGGGGAACCTTTGTCTAGAAGACCATGTGATCAGATCAGGCCTCCAACATTGACGAAATCGACCATCAAGTTGGCTGATCAAAATTGTCATACAATATGACGAAAATTGTTAGAAAAATTCACCCACCTATTATACCTACCTTTGAAATTTGTAAAGCTTGTCTCTTGTCATTTAGCCTTCCAAAATGTGTATAAATAGAGGGCCTTGGATGATTGTAGAGGATCATATTGTACATAGGTAGGATATTAGCCATTGTAATAAAATTCTCTAAGTTTTCTTCTTCTTTCTTTTCTCTAGTTTTCTTTTTCTTTAGAAAGATCAAGAGGTTGGATAATTAATATTCTTCTTCTTCTTCTTCTTTCTTTCTTTTAGTTTCTTCTTAGATTCTATTTAATTTTATGTTTATAATGCCTATGCTAGGCTAAACTTCTATTTGGTTAAGGGTGATTTCAAAGCCCTAGACATGTTTTGTGATTGATTTTCAGATTCTATCTATCATTAATTTTCTATCAAAGTTGCTTATGTTCTTCTACAAGAATTGTTCATGATGTTGTCTAGATTTATTTAGGTGTACAACTAGATAGATCTTGATAATTATCTATTGCTAGTTTAGGAGTCTTGATCCGTGTAATTGTCTTGATTTCCTATTCATAAGTGGCAATTTGTGATTAATGATTATGGTCAAGTTTTCAATAATTGCAAAGTGGAACATAACCTAAGTTGAACAATCCGAGCTTATGTGTTTGTTGCTTAGATCAACCTATCTTTCTCATCATAAAGCTGCCATTAAATTGAATTTAGAGAGCTTATTCTAGGTTGTTTAATGGTTAGAGATTTAATAGAGAGCTTGTTCTATTTAACGACAAACTAAGGAAAGATTGGGGTAACAGAGCTTGTTGTTATCTACGGTTGTTAACTTTGATAGTTGGTTGATATTGATAGATCTGAAATTGATTCTTAATGATGTCTAGTGGTGGAGAATGAAACCTTAACCATATTTTTCATATTTGATTCTTCTTACTTATTTGTTTTCTTACCTTTAGTTTGCTTATTTTTTATATTTATTTTTATTGGCTGGTTATACCGCCTAATTTGTATATTAACTTTGTTTTATTTTTATTGGCTGGTTATACCGCCTAATTTAGTATATATATTTTTATTGGCTGGTTATACCGCCTAATTTAGTATATATATTTTTATTGGCTGGTTATACCGCCTTGCATCTTATTCTTATTATTTACTTTAGTTTAAATCTGGCTTCAAAAACCCCTTTTCTTTTATTGTTCTTGAATTTAAGTTTTAAACTATTAACTTATAAACTAAAACCCAATCCCTGAGGACTCGACCCTTGCTAACTACTATACTTACAATTTATCTTTTTAGTGCAAGGTTAAATAAGATACACTCTTTTGGGTGCATCACTTGTCCACCTATTCTCCACTAAAAGATCATGCAACTTCATAAATCAAGAGGTCTTTAATCAAGGTTGTAATGGGGCCAAGGGGTTTGTAATGTGGTTGAAGAACAAAAGGATAAAGATATCACAAAGGTTCCAAAGAGTTCATAAAGTTTAGAGACATTGATAACTCGTATAATTATATAGTTTTTAGTTATGTTTTATTATTGTTTTGTGTCAAATACGAGTTATTATTGTTTAGTCTAATTGTGTTTATGATCTTTTATATTTTTATGTAATTTGGTGTTTTTCACAAGTTTCTTTGAGTGATTTCAGATTACTAGAATTAAGGGCAAATCCAGTTCAGTTCCAGTTCCGACACCTTTTGCCATATCAGCTATATCTGGAGTTTCACTAAAGCAATAAGGCTGAAATTTTAACTGTGCAAAGTTAAGAGGCATATCTATCTTTTTCATGTTTTACACTTCTTGAAACGGAGTCGTTTTCCATAGCGAAATCAACCATCAAGTTGGCTGATGTGCAATGACGTCTGTCCTGAGCAGTTTTCGCATTTTGACCATATCGTCCGATACACAGCAGCAAATGAGCTGATTTCAACGGCTATGGATCACTAACTGGTAGGGGAACATGTTTCTAGAAGACCATGTGATCCGATAAAGCCTCCAATATTGAAGAAATCGACCATCAAGTTGGCTAATGTGCAATGACGTCTGTGCTGACCTGTTTTCGTATTTTGCCCATATCTTCTTCTCCACATCAGCAAATGAGCTGATTCCAACGGCTATGAATCAGTAACTCATAGGGGAACATTTTTATAGAAGACCATGTGATCAGATCAGGCCTCCAAGATTGAAAAAATCGACCATCAAGTTGGCTGATCAAAATGGTCATACAATATGACGAAAATTGTTAGAAAAATGCACCCACCTATTATACCTACCTTTGAAATTTGTAAAGCTTGTCTCTTGTCATTTAGCCCTCCAAAATATGTATAAATAGAGGGCCTTGGATGATTGTAGAGAATGATATTGTACATAGGTAGGATATTAGCCATTTTAATAAAATTCTCTAAGTTTTCTTCTTCTTTCTTTTCTCTAGTTTTCTTTCTTTTCTCTAGTTTTCTTTTTCTTTAGAGAGAGCAAGAGGTTGGATAATTAATATTCTTCCTCTTCTTCTTTCTTTCTTTTATTTTCTTCTTAGATTTTCTTTAATTTTATGTTTATGTTTACAATGCCTATGCTAGGCTAAACTTCTATTTGGTTAAGGGTGATTTCAAAGCCCTAGACATGTTTTGTGATTGATTTTCAGATTCTATCTATCATTAATTTTCTATCAAAGTTGCTTATGTTCTTCTACAAGAATTGTTCATGATGTTGTCTTGATTTATTTAGGTGTACAACTAGATAGATCTTCATAATTATCTATTGCTAGTTTAGGAGTCTTGATCCGTGTAATTGTCTTGATTTCCTATTCATAAGTGGCAATTTGTGATTAATGATTATGGTCAAGTTTTCAATAATTGCAAAGTGGAACATAACCTAAGTTGAACAATCCGAGCTTATGTGTTTGTTGCTTAGATCAACCTATCTTTCTCATCATAAAGCTGCCATTAAATTGAATTTAGAGAGCTTATTCTAGGTTTTTTAATGGTTAGAGATTAAATAGAGAGCTTGTTCTATTTAACGACAAACTAAGGAAAGATTGGGGTAACAGAGCTTGTTGTTATCTACGGTTGTTAACTTTGATAGTTGGTTGATATTGATAGATCTGAAATTGATTCTTAATGATGTCTAGTGGTGGAGAATGAAACCTTAACCATATTTTTCATATTTGATTCTTCTTACTTATTTGTTTTCTTACTTTTAGTTTGCTTATTTTTTATATTTATTTTTATTGGCTGGTTATACCGCCTAATTTGTATATTAACTTTGTTTTATTTTTATTGGCTGGTTATACCGCATAATTTAGTATATATATTTTTATTGGCTGGTTATACCGCCTAATTTAGTATATATATTTTTATTGGCTGGTTATACCGCCTTGCATCTTATTCTTATTATTTACTTTATATTAAATCGGGCTTCAAAAACCCCTTTTCTTTTATTGTTCTTGAATTTAAGTTTTAAACTATTAACTTATAAACTAAAACCCAATCCCTGAGGACTCGACCCTTGCTAACTACTATACTTACAATTTATCTTTTTAGTGCAAGGTTAAATAAGATACACTCTTTTGGGTAATCTGAAATGAACTGGAACTGAACTGGATTTGCCCTTAATTCTAGTAATCTGAAATGACTCAAAGAAACTTGTGAAAAACACCAAATTACATAAAAATATAAAAGATCATAAACACAATTAGACTAAACAATAATAACTCGTATTTGACACAAAACAATAATAAAACATAACTAAAAACTATATAATTATACGAGTTATCACACCCCCACACTTAGATTGTTGCTAGTCCCTAGCAACGACTCAATAAAAATAAAATAAGAAAATCTAATCTAATCCATTTTCGTAGGAAATCACGGTGGCACTTAGCATGTGACACAAGCCTTTAAACCCCTAGGTGTCCCTAGTGGACGAGTTTAGTCTCGTGAGGGTTTACTAGAACGATACCCACAAACATTGAAAAACTAAAATATAAATAAACTACATATACTAAAAATATTTACTCCTAATCCTTTCAATACAAATTAGAGACAATCTTTGAACAAGTCTTATAAACTAATCAATAGCTTAAAGAATTTCACAAAAAATCATACTTGAATGTAAATTGTTTGAGTTAAGCCAATATTAACATAACATATTTCAATCAAAATAGTGCATATTCAAACTTAATCTCAACTACTCACATGGGATACCCTCATGATTTTCACTCTTTAAAGTAGTGGTGAAGTGTTTACACTCAATCAATCTCATGAAAACAGTTCTACCATATTCTTGCTTGTCCACCTATTCTCCACTATTTAGATCATACAACTTCATGAATCAAGAGGTCTTTAATCAAGGTTGTAATGGGGCCAAGGGGTTTGTAATGTGGTTGAAGAACAAAAGGATAAAGATATCACAAAGGTTCCAAAGAGTTCATAAAGTTTCGAGACATAAAAAGATCATACAAATAAAACTTCTCAAAACTCTTATAAAGCACATAATAACATAGGCTAAATATTCATGTTGAGCCTTTGCATCATTCTAACCAACTTTGTAACATCTTTTTCTTTACTTTAACTAGAAGTTCAAGAGAAGATTTTTTTTTTTTTTTTTTATATGAGAATGTATTTGACAATGATCCCTTTCTTTTTCTCTTGACTTTTTTCTTTCTTTTCCCCCCACACTTATTTCTTGTTTCTAACCAAAATTTTCAATAAATCTTCTTTGTCTTTGCAACTTGTCTCAAAACATGCTAATTCATCTTTTGGAACAAAGGTAAAGATATAAGTATATTTAGGTTAGGGACAAGTTATGGTTACCAAAGATATAGCTTATTCAATGTAGGCTCAAATTGGTTCACTAAGGGTGTGATAACTCGTATAATTATATAGTTTTTAGTTATGTTTTATTAATGTTTTGTGTCAAATACGAGTTATTATTGTTTAGTCTAATTGTGTTTATGATCTTTTATATTTTTATGTATTTTGGTGTTTTTCACAAGTTTCTTTGAGTGATTTCAGATTACTAGAATTAAGGGCAAATCCAGTTCAGTTTCAGTTCCGACACCTTTTGCCATATCAGCTATATCTCGAGTTTAACTGAAGCAATAAGGCTGAAATTTGTAGCCATGCAAAGATAAGAGGGATATCTATCTTTTTCATGTTTTACACTTCTTAAAACGGAGTCGTTTTCCCTAGTGAAATCGACCATCAAGTTGGCTGATGTGCAATGACGTCTGTGCTGACATGTTTTCGTATTATGCCCGTATCTTCTTATCCACATCAGCAAATGAGCTGATTCCAACGGCTATGGTTCCGTAACTGATAGGGGAACCTTTGTCTAGAAGACCATGTGATCCGATCAGGCCTCCAATATTGAATAAATCGACCATCAAGGTGGCTGATGTGTAATGACATCTGTGCTGACATGTTTTCGTATTTTGCCCATATCTGCTTAACCACATCAGCAAATGAGCTGATTCCAACGGCTATGGTTCCGTAACTGATAGGGGAACCTTTTTCTAGAAGACCATGTGATCAGATCAGGCCTCCAATATTGACGAAATCGACCATCAAGTTGGCTGATCAAAATCGTCATATACCTACCTTTGAAATTTGTAAAGCTTGTCTCTTGTCATTTAGCCCTCCAAAATGTGTATAAATAGAGGGCCTTGGATGATTGTAAGGGATCATATTGTACATAGGTAGGATATTACCCATTTTAATAAAATTCTCTAAGTTTTCTTCTTCTTTCTTTTCTCTAGTTTTCTTTTTCTTTAGAGAGAGCAAGAGGTTGGATAATTAATATTCTTCCTCTTCTTCTTTCTTTCTTTTATTTTCTTCTTAGATTTTCTTTAATTTTATGTTTATGTTTACAATGCCTATGCTAGGCTAAACTTCTATTTGGTTAAGGGTGATTTCAAAGCCCTAGACATGTTTTGTGATTGATTTTCAGATTCTATCTATCATTAATTTTCTATCAAAGTTGCTTATGTTCTTCTACAAGAATTGTTCATGATGTTGTCTTGATTTATTTAGGTGTACAACTAGATAGATCTTGATAATTATCTATTGCTAGTTTAGGAGTCTTGATCCGTGTAATTGTCTTGATTTCCTATTCATAAGTGGCAATTTGTGATTAATGATTATGGTCAAGTTTTCAATAATTGCAAAGTGGAACATAACCTAAGTTGAACAATCCGAGCTTATGTGTTTGTTGCTTAGATCAACCTATCTTTCTCATCATAAAGCTGCCATTAAATTGAATTTAGAGAGCTTATTCTAGGTTGTTTAATGGTTAGAGATTAAATAGAGAGCTTGTTCTATTTAACGACAAACTAAGGAAAGATTGGGGTAACAGAGCTTGTTGTTATCTACGGTTGTTAACTTTGATAGTTGGTTGATATTGATAGATCTGAAATTGATTCTTAATGATGTCTAGTGGTGGAGAATGAAACCTTAACCATATTTTTCATATTTGATTCTTCTTACTTATTTGTTTTCTTACTTTTAGTTTGCTTATTTTTTATATTTATTTTTATTGGCTGGTTATACCGCCTAATTTGTATATTAACTTTGTTTTATTTTTATTGGCTGGTTATACCGCCTAATTTAGTATATATATTTTTATTGGCTGGTTATACCGCCTAATTTAGTATATATATTTTTATTGGCTGGTTATACCGCCTTGCATCTTATTCTTATTATTTACTTTAGTTTAAATCTGGCTTCAAAAACCCCTTTTCTTTTATTGTTCTTGAATTTAAGTTTTAAACTATTAACTTATAAACTAAAACCCAATCCCTGAGGACTCGACCCTTGCTAACTACTATACTTACAATTTATCTTTTTAGTGCAAGGTTAAATAAGATACACTCTTTTGGGTGCATCAAATTTTTGGCGCCGTTGCCGGGGATTGTTTTCTTTAGTCTATTTGTTACTTGGTTTATTCTTATTTTCAGTTCTAATTAGTTTTATTTTCTTGTACATACAAGTTTTTCTTATCAAATTTTCAAAAAAAAAAAAAAAAAAAAAAAAAAAAAAAAACGATGGAGTTGAGCAATCTAACACTTGAAGAGTTGGTGGCATACATGAACATGGAGAATCAACAATTGGCCATGGGAGGATGTCAAGGCCATCAAGTGTTCCAAGACCAACAGTATGATCATTACTCAAACACTTACCATGAGGGATGGTGGGATCATACTAATTATGGCTACTCGAAAAATTACCAAGAAGTAGATCCTTATGCCAATTACACTCATCCATCTAGCTTCAATCAATCATGGTCCCAAGAACCAGATCTTTTTCAACCACCACATATGACTCAAAACTCAGGTACTTCTTTAGAAGATCTTGTCTATTCTCTTGTTACTGATACATTGCAATTTCAACAGGAAACAAGGGCAAGCATCCAGAGTTTGGAAAAGCAAATGATCCAATTGACTAGTAGTATGGTGGGATGGGTAGCACAAAGATCTGAAGAACTCCCTGCCCAAACAATGATTAACCCAAAGGAGAATACTACTATTGTGACCTTGAGGAATGAGGAACAAGATGAGGATGAGACAAAATTAGAGATGAATTCTATTCTTGAGGATAATGAAGCCAATGATCCAAATAAGAGTATTTCGGCACCTGAGGTAACGTTTGAGATTCCAATTTTTACTAATGTTTCTTCTCCACCTTTTCCTAGTAGATTCGCAAAGTTCAAGGAGGATGAACATGAACAAGACACGCTGGAAACCTTAAACAGTTTGTTTGTGGATGTCATTCAACAAGTATCAAAATATGCTCCATTCCTCGATGAGATATGCACCACAAAGGATGATGGAATAATACTTGTAATGGAGAATGCATCCACTGTTGTGCAAAGAAAGCTTCCTCTCAAACGCATTAATTTGGAAAATTTCATGTATGAGCCTGACAAGCCTAAAAAGCCAAGAAGGGGTGTTGGTTAGGTTCAAAACACTAACTCAAGTGTTAATTGGGAAGGCAACCCAATTAAAGAAGAAATTGCCAACCTTCCATATTCAGATTTGCTTTCTCTTTCTCTTTCTCTTTCTTTTCCTTTTTCTTTTATTATTTTTATTTTTATTTTTATTGTTTTTATTGTTTTTATTTTTATTTTTTATGTTTACTTGTTAATTTTTGTTTAGTATTTTAGAATTATTTAGGTTGCATGAGTTTGTTTTGTTTTGTTTTGAGTCTAGTTATTCCTATTCTTATGTTATTAGTTTTTTTTTTCTCTTACACATGATTCTTTCATTTGAGTTAATAGACTTACATTGAGGACAATGTAAGAATTAAGTGTGGGGGGAATGATTTAGGATTTCTTTTATTTTGTCTACTATTTTTTTTTATGAGTCTTTATTATTATTATTATTTTTGAGTTTTTTGAGTTTTAGTTCCTTTTTAATACAATGATGAGATATGAATTGCATAAGTCTAAAACAGATTTATTAGTGAGAAGATTTTCATGAGAATTGAGCTTGATGTCAACCTTTTTATGAGCCAATGTTAATATGATATGTTGATTGAGAAAGAAGCATGTTTAGACTTAATCTGACTTGTATAATCATTCTTGTGAGTTTTTGAGCCTATAATGATTGATGCATTATACAAATCAATCTAATTTCTTTCTTGAGTGCTCTTATGATTACATGATTCTCTAGAACTTGCTTTAAACCGTTTGAGACTATATTGATACATGTGACAACATGAATATGATAGAGGCATTAGGATTATAACCAGAGCCAAACAGCCATCCATTATTAATGTTCCAAGAGAACACACCCTTAGTGAACCAATTTGAGCCTACATTGAATAAGCATGTTTTGAGACAACTTGTCCCTAACCTAAATATACTTATATCTTTACCTTTGTTCCAAAGATGAATTAGCATGTTTTGAGACAAGTTGCAAAGACAAGGAAGATTTATTGAAAATTTGGGTTAGAAACAAGAAATAAGTGTGGGGGGAAAAGAAAGAAAAACGTCAAGAGAAAAAGAAAGGGATCATTGTCAAATACATTCCCATATTAAAAAAAAAAAAAAAAAAATCTTCTCTTGAACTTCTAGTTAAAGTAAAGAAAAAGATGTTACAAAGTTGGTTAGAATGATGCAAAGGCTCAACATGAATATTTAGCCTATGTTATTATGTGCTTTATAAGAGTTTTGAGAAGTTTTATTTGTATGATCTTATTATGTCTCTAAACTCTATGAACTCTTTGGAACCTTTGTGATATCTTTATCCTTTTGTTCTTTAACCACATTATAACCCTTTGGCCCCATTACAACCTTGAATAAAGACCTCTTGATTTATGAAGTTGTATGATCTAAATAGTGGATAATAGGTGGACAAGCAAGCATATGGTAGAAGTGTTTTCATGAGATTGATTGAGTGTAAACACTTTACCACTACTTTAAAAAGTGAAAATCAAGAGAGTATCCCATGTGAGAAGTTGAGATTAAGTTTGAATATGCACTATTTTGATTGAAATATGTTATGTTAATATTGGCTTAACTCAAACAATTTACATTCAAGCATGATTTTTTGTGAAATTTTTTTAAGCTATTGATTAGTTTATAAGACTTGTTCAAATATTGTCTCTAATTTGTATTGAAAGGATTAGGAGTAAATATTTTTAGTATATGTAGTTTATTTATATGAAGTTTATTTATATTTTAATTTTTCAATGTTTGTGGGTATCGTTCTAGTAAACCCTCACGAGACTAAACTCGTCCACTAGGGACACCTAGGGGTTTAAAGGCTTGTGTCACATGCTAAGTGCCACCGTGATTTCCTACGAAAGTGGATTAGATTAGATTTTCTTATTTTATTTTTATTGAGTCGTTGCTAGGGACTAGCAACAATCTAAGTGTGGGGGTGTGATAACTCGTATAATTATATAGTTTTTAGTTATGTTTTATTAATGTTTTGTGTCAAATACGAGTTATTATTGTTTAGTCTAATTGTGTTTATGATCTTTTATATTTTTATGTATTTTGGTGTTTTTCACAAGTTTCTTTGAGTGATTTCAGATTACTAGAATTAAGGGCAAATCCAGTTCAGTTTCAGTTCCGACACCTTTTGCCATATCAGCTATATCTCGAGTTTAACTGAAGCAATAAGGCTGAAATTTGTAGCCATGCAAAGATAAGAGGCATATCTATCTTTTTCATGTTTTACACTTCTTAAAACGGAGTCGTTTTCCCTAGTGAAATCGACCATCAAGTTGGCTGATGTGCAATGACGTCTGTGCTGACATGTTTTCGTATTATGCCCGTATCTTCTTATCCACATCAGCAAATGAGCTGATTCCAACGGCTATGGTTCCGTAACTGATAGGGGAACCTTTGTCTAGAAGACCATGTGATCAGATCAGGCCTCCAATATTGAATAAATCGACCATCAAGGTGGCTGATGTGTAATGACATCTGTGCTGACATGTTTTCGTATTTTGCCCATATCTGCTTAACCACATCAGCAAATGAGCTGATTCCAACGGCTATGGTTCCGTAACTGATAGGGGAACCTTTTTCTAGAAGACCATGTGATCAGATCAGGCCTCCAATATTGACGAAATCGACCATCAAGTTGGTTGATCAAAATCGTCATATACCTACCTTTGAAATTTGTAAAGCTTGTCTCTTGTCATTTAGCCCTCCAAAATGTGTATAAATAGAGGGCCTTGGATGATTGTAAGGGATCATATTGTACATAGGTAGGATATTACCCATTTTAATAAAATTCTCTAAGTTTTCTTCTTCTTTCTTTTCTCTAGTTTTCTTTTTCTTTAGAGAGAGCAAGAGGTTGGATAATTAATATTCTTCCTCTTCTTCTTTCTTTCTTTTATTTTCTTCTTAGATTTTCTTTAATTTTATGTTTATGTTTACAATGCCTATGCTAGGCTAAACTTCTATTTGGTTAAGGGTGATTTCAAAGCCCTAGACATGTTTTGTGATTGATTTTCAGATTCTATCTATCATTAATTTTCTATCAAAGTTGCTTATGTTCTTCTACAAGAATTGTTCATGATGTTGTCTTGATTTATTTAGGTGTACAACTAGATAGATCTTGATAATTATCTATTGCTAGTTTAGGAGTCTTGATCCGTGTAATTGTCTTGATTTCCTATTCATAAGTGGCAATTTGTGATTAATGATTATGGTCAAGTTTTCAATAATTGCAAAGTGGAACATAACCTAAGTTGAACAATCCGAGCTTATGTGTTTGTTGCTTAGATCAACCTATCTTTCTCATCATAAAGCTGCCATTAAATTGAATTTAGAGAGCTTATTCTAGGTTGTTTAATGGTTAGAGATTAAATAGAGAGCTTGTTCTATTTAACGACAAACTAAGGAAAGATTGGGGTAACAGAGCTTGTTGTTATCTACGGTTGTTAACTTTGATAGTTGGTTGATATTGATAGATCTGAAATTGATTCTTAATGATGTCTAGTGGTGGAGAATGAAACCTTAACCATATTTTTCATATTTGATTCTTCTTACTTATTTGTTTTCTTACTTTTAGTTTGCTTATTTTTTATATTTATTTTTATTGGCTGGTTATACCGCCTAATTTGTATATTAACTTTGTTTTATTTTTATTGGCTGGTTATACCGCCTAATTTAGTATATATATTTTTATTGGCTGGTTATACCGCCTAATTTAGTATATATATTTTTATTGGCTGGTTATACCGCCTTGCATCTTATTCTTATTATTTACTTTAGTTTAAATCTGGCTTCAAAAACCCCTTTTCTTTTATTGTTCTTGAATTTAAGTTTTAAACTATTAACTTATAAACTAAAACCCAATCCCTGAGGACTCGACCCTTGCTAACTACTATACTTACAATTTATCTTTTTAGTGCAAGGTTAAATAAGATACACTCTTTTGGGTGCATCAGGGTGTGTTCTCTTGGAACATTAATAATGGATGGCTGTTTGGCTCTGGTTATAATCCTAATGCCTCTATCATATTCATGTTGTCACATGTATCAATATAGTCTCAAACGGTTTAAAGCAAGTTCTAGAGAATCATGTAATCATAAGAGCACTCAAGAAAGAAATTAGATTGATTTGTATAATGCATCAATCATTATAGGCTCAAAAACTCACAAGGATGATTATACAAGTCAGATTAAGTCTAAACATGCTTCTTTCTCAATCAACATATCATATTAACATTGGCTCATAAAAGATTGACATCAAGCTCAATTCTCATGAAAATCTTCTCACTAATAAATCTGTTTTAGACTTATGCAATTCATATCTCATCATAGTATTGAAAGTAACTAAAACACACTAAAAACACACTAAGTCTAAACATGCTTTTTTTTTTTTTTTTTTTTTAGAAGATTAAATCAAACTGACAAGGTATGTCTCAAGTCTCCCTTACTCAGACCTTGTTCAGAATGAATACTTCTAAATGTCTTAAAACACAACAAATTTTTTTTTTTTTATATTAGAAAAATATGTCCCTTACCCCCTACTAAAATATGACATTGTCCCCAATGTCAAATTTTAAAGGTAGAATTTAGGAGATATTACCTGCAGAGGTTGCTAACCACTTATTATAACTGAGACACAACAAGCAAAATGTTAGATAATGTCACAAAGACAAAGTGCAATCCACTCCTTGCTCGTCCATATCTCTTTTTCTTTTTCCGAGCGTTTGCGAAACAACCGTAGCAGATAAACACTCATAAGCTTGGAGCTTTTTGAGTAAATCTTCAATGGTTGTAGCAGAAATTATGGTTCTCCTTGCCTCTGAAAACATGAATCCATTATCCACAGCATTATCTAAATATGAAAGCAAATTACTAAAATAACCATTAATATTAAGCAAACCAATGGGTTTCTTATTTGTGACCAAAGATGACCAAGAAGCCACGCAAGCTATTTCTTCCAATGTACCCAGACCTCCTGGTAGAGCAATGAATGCATCGGCAGAATGGTACATGATTGTCATCCGTTCAGGGATACTCCAGACTTGTATTTCCTTACCCACGGTAGGTCCACAAAAACTTGTGAATAGTTTTGGCACGATTCCTAGAACTGGACTTCCTCCGGCGTGTGCTGCTGTAGCGACTGCTCCCATTAAACCCGTACTACCGCCTCCATAAATCAAGTGGATCTTTTGTTGGGCAAGTATTACTCCAACTCTTATGGCTTCATCAGCGAATATGTTATTTTTCCCTGGATAAGCACCTCCAAAGACACAAATTTTTTTAATGCGCTGGGATGAAGTACTTTCCATTTTTTTTTCTTCGAGTGCCTGAAAGAGAATGAGTACATGGTGTCATATAGAGAGGACTGAGTAGTGAATCAGACAAGAGTAATAATGTCGCCGAAAGTGTATCTGACCTGTCAGAAGAAAATGTTAACCTAACAAAAGATTTTTGCGTGATTTCAGGAAGAAAATCAAAAAGAGAAGAAAAATCAACCGTAAAAGTCAAGAGTAATAATGTCGCCGAAAGTGTATTTGACCTGTCAGAAGAAAATGTTAACCTAACAAAAGATTTTTGCGTGATTTCAGGAAGAAAATCAAAAAGAGAAGAAAAATCAACCGTAAAAGACAAATAAAAAAAAAAACGAGAATAATTACACAAATCGAACAACACGTAAATTAAACCGAAATGAAGTTATTGCAAATCAAACCAAAAGCTGAGAAGTCATTTATTGTAATTGTGATTGTGGCTCACATCTTCCTCTGGTTTTACGTCCAGAAACGGCTTAAACGCCTTCTATGAGTCGAGGATATGCTTCCCATCCAGTATTCTTACAAGCTGGCAAACAGGGTCTTTTAACATCAGATTCCCAAGATGTTGCCATTCCCTTTGGAATTGCGGCCATAAATCAAGAATTTCTCTTTGTACGTCTCCACTAGGATGCGTCTCAAGAGAAAGTTGGATATTACCCAAATTCTCCTTACTCAGTCCATCCTTAATGAATTCAATTTTATCATCTCGATTAGAGGACGGAATCCCAATAGAACGACATTTACCGTTACACGTCCATCGTGCACATTTGTGGCAATTTGAACTCATGCGCTTTGCTCGTCGCTTCTTTGCAAAAGTGCTTCTACCTGTACCTGGTAAATGCAAAACAGGAAGATATTCATCTTCACGTACCTTGGCTTCAATTATCCAACGTATGTCGTCAGGAATCCCTTTGTGCATAAGCATTCTTAATCTTTCAAGTCGAACTTGGTAAAGCTTCAGTAAAATATTTCGAGGAAAAGGAGGAAATCGTTTCTGCAATCTTGTGAGAATATCATCCATCCTGAAAAAAAATAAAAAAAAAAATTGAAAGAGAAATTGGAAGAGAAATTTATATACAATATCAGTTTTGTGGGTAGCTGATGGAACCGATTTAAATAATCACGGAGTACCGTTATCCGCCATTTAACCGGGGTAAAAAATTAAAAATTATATTTACATCTAGTTATTTTCAAAACCAGGATCAGAAAGAAAAACAACATAAAAAGACTCAAAAACAAAACACTCTAAATAAAATCCTAAATTCTTCCCCCCACACATAACTCTTACATTGTCATTAATGTAATGCTATTATCCCCCAATGCAAGAATTATATGTAAGAGAAAAGAACTATTAAACAAAAGAAACTTATGCAGCCTAAATGAACTTAAAAGCAGTAAACACAATTAACAAAGAAACATAAGAAATAAAATAAAAACAATAAAAATAATAAAAGAAAAAGGAAAAGAAAGAGAAAGCAAATCTGAATATGGAAGGTTGGTAATTTCATCTTTAATTGGGCTGCCTTCCCAATTAACACTTGAGTTAGTGTTTTGAATCTAACCAACACCCTTTCTTGGCTTTTTAGGCTTGTCAGGCTCATACATGAAATTTCCCAAATTTATGCGTTTGAGAGGAAGCTTTCTTTGCACAACAGTGGATGCATTCTCCATTACAAGTATTATTCCATCATCCTTGGTGGTGCATATCTCATCGAGGAATGGTGCATCTTTTGGTACTTGTTGAATGACATCCACAAACAAACTGTTTAAGGTTTCCAGCGTGTCTTGTTCATGTTCATCCTCCTTGAACTTTGCGAATCTACTAGGAAAAGGTGGAGAAGAAACATTAGTAAAAATTGGAATCTCAAACGTTACCTCAGGTGCCGAAATACTCTTATTTGTATTTGTGGCTTCATTATCCTCAAGAATAGAATCCATCTCTAATTCTGTCTCATCCTCATCTTGTTCCTCATTCCTCAAGGTCACAATAGTAGTATTCTCCTTTGGGTTAATCATTGTTTGGGCAGAGAGTTCTTCAGATCTTTGTGCTACCCATACCACCATACTACTAGCCAATAGGCTCATTTGCCTTTCCAAACTCCGAATGCTTGCCCTTGTTTCCTGTTGAAATTGCAAAGTATTAGTAACAAGAGAATCGACAAGATATTCTAAAGAAGTACCTGAGTTTTGAGTCATATGTGGTGGTTGAAGAAGATCTGGTTCTTGAGACCATGATTGATTGAAGCTAGATGGATGAGTGTAATTGGCATAAGGATCTACTTCTTGGTAATTTTTCGAGTAGCCATAATTAGTATGATCCCACCATCCCTCATGGTAAGTGTTTGAGTAATGATCATACTGTTGGTCTTGGAACCCTTGATGGCCTTGACATCCTCCCATGGCCAATTGTTGAACTGGGGAGGTGAGATTGGCTTGTTGATTCTCCATGTTCATGTATGCCACCAACTCTTCAAGTGTTAGATTGCTCAATTCCATTGTTTTTTTTTTTTTTTTTTAAATTTGAAAAGAAAAACTTGTATGTACAAGAAAATAAAACTAATTAGAACTGAAAATAAGAATAAACCAAGTAACAAATAAACTAAAGAAAGCAATCCCCGGCAACGGCGCCAAAAATTTGATGCACCCAAAAGAGTGTATCTTATTTAACCTTGCACTAAAAAGATAAATTGTAAGTATAGTAGTTAGCAAGGGTCGAGTCCTCAGGGATTGGGTTTTAGTTTATAAGTTAATAGTTTAAAACTTAAATTCAAGAACAATAAAAGAAAAGGGGTTTTTGAAGCCAGATTTAAACTAAAGTAAATAATAAGAATAAGATGCAAGGCGGTATAACCAGCCAATAAAAATATATATACTAAATTAGGCGGTATAACCAGCCAATAAAAATAAAACAAAGTTAATATACAAATTAGGCGGTATAACCAGCCAATAAAAATAAATATAAAAAATAAGCAAACTAAAAGTAAGAAAACAAATAAGTAAGAAGAATCAAATATGAAAAATATGGTTAAGGTTTCATTCTCCACTACTAGACATCATTAAGAATCAATTTCAGATCTATCAATATCAACCAACTATCAAAGTTAACAACCGTAGATAACAACAAGCTCTGTTACCCCAATCTTTCCTTAGTTTGTCGTTAAATAGAACAAGCTCTCTATTTAATCTCTAACCATTAAACAACCTAGAATAAGCTCTCTAAATTCAATTTAATGGCAGCTTTATGATGAGAAAGATAGGTTGATCTAAGCAACAAACACATAAGCTCGGATTGTTCAACTTAGGTTATGTTCCACTTTGCAATTATTGAAAACTTGACCATAATCATTAATCACAAATTGCCACTTATGAATAGGAAATCAAGACAATTACACGGATCAAGACTCCTAAACTAGCAATAGATAATTATCAAGATCTATCTAGTTGTACACCTAAATAAATCTAGACAACATCATGAACAATTCTTGTAGAAGAACATAAGCAACTTTGATAGAAAATTAATGATAGATAGAATCTGAAAATCAATCACAAAACATGTCTAGGGCTTTGAAATCACCCTTAACCAAATAGAAGTTTAGCCTAGCATAGGCATTATAAACATAAACATAAAATTAAAGAAAATCTAAGAAGAAAATAAAAGAAAGAAAGAAGAAGAGGAAGAATATTAATTATCCAACCTCTTGCTCTCTCTAAAGAAAAAGAAAACTAGAGAAAAGAAAGAAAACTAGAGAAAAGAAAGAAGAAGAAAACTTAGAGAATTTTATTAAAATGGCTAATATCCTACCTATGTACAATATGATCCCTTACAATCATCCAAGGCCCTCTATTTATACACATTTTGGAGGGCTAAGTGACAAGAGACAAGCTTTACAAATTTCAAAGGTAGGTATAATAGGTGGGTGCATTTTCTAACAATTTTCGTCATACATGACGATTTTGATCAGCCAACTTGATGGTCGATTTTGTCAATTTTGCATGCCTTATCTGATCACATGATCTTCTAGAAAAATGTTACCCTATCAGTTACTGATCCATAGCCGTTGGAATCAGCTCATTTGCTGATGTGGAGAAGAAGATATGGGCAAAATACGAAAAGAGGTCAGCACAGACGTCATTGCACATCAGCCAACTTGATGGTCGATTTCTTCAATATTGGAGGCTTTATCTGATCACATGGTCTTCTAGACAAATGTTCCCCTATCAGTTAGTGATCCATAGCCGTTGGAATCAGCTCCTTTGCTGATGTGTATCGGACGATATGGTCAAAATGCGAAAACTGCTCAGGACAGACGTCATTGCACATCAGCCAACTTGATGGTTGATTTCGCTAGGGAAAACGACTCCGTTTCAAGAAGTGTAAAACATGAAAAAGATAGATATGCCTCTTAACTTTGCACGGTTAAATTTTCAGCCTTATTGCTTCAGTGAAACTCCAGATATAGCTGATATAGCAAAAGGTGTCAGAACTGGAACTGAACTGGATTTGCCCTTAATTCTAGTAATCTGAAATGACTCAAAGAAACTTGTGAAAAACACCAAATTACATAAAAATATAAAAGATCATAAACACAATTAGACTAAACAATAATAACTCGTATTTGACACAAAACAATAATAAAACATAACTAAAAACTATATAATTATACGAGTTATCAAAATAAAAAAAAAAAAACGATGGAATTGAGCAATCTAACACTTGAAGAGTTGGTGGCATACATGAACATGGAGAATCAACAAGCCAATCTCACCTTCCCAGTTCAACAATTTGCCATGGGAGGATGTCAAGGCCATCAAGTGTTCCAAGACCAACAGTATGATCATTACTCAAACACTTACCATGAGGGATGGTGGGATCATACTACTTATGGCTATTCGGAAAATTACCAAGAAGTAGATCCTTATGCCAATTACACTCATCCATCTAGCTTCAATCAATCATGGTCCCAAGAACCAGATCTTTTTCAACCACCACATATGACTCAAAACTCAGGTACTTCTTTAGAAGATCTTGTCTATTCTCTTGTTACTGATACATTGCAATTTCAACAGGAAACAAGGGCAAGCATCCAGAGTTTGGAAAAGCAAATGATCCAATTGACTAGTAGTATGGTGGGATGGGTAGCACAAAGATCTGAAGAACTCCCTGCCCAAACGATGATTAACCCAAAGGAGAATGCTACGATTGTGACCTTGAGGAATGAGGAACAAGATGAGGATGAGACAAAATTAGAGATGGATTCTATTCTTGAGGATAATGAAGCCACAAATCCAAATAAGAGTATTTCGGCACCTGAGGTAACGTTTAAGGTTCCACTTTTTACTAATGTTTCTTCTCCACCTTTTCCTAGTAGATTTGCAAAGTTCATGGAGGAAGAACATGAACAACACATGCCAGAAACCTTAAACAACTTGTTTGTGGATGCCATTCAACAAGTATCAAAATATGCTCCATTCCTCGATGAGATATGCACCACAAAGGATGATGGAATAATACTTGTAATGGAGAATGCATCCACTGTTGTGCAAAGAAAGCTTCCTCTCAAACGCATTAATTTGGAAAATTTCATGTATGAGCCTGACAAGCCTAAAAAGCCAAGAAGGGGTGTTGGTTAGGTTCAAAACATTAACTCAAGTGTTAATTGGGAAGGCAACCCAATTAAAGAAGAAATTGCCAACCTTCCATATTCAGATTTGCTTTCTCTTTCTTTTCCTTTTTCTTTTCTTTTATTATTTTTATTTTTATTGTTTTTATTTTTATTTTTTATGTTTACTTGTTAATTTTTGTTTAGTATTTTAGGATTATTTAGGTTGCATGAGTTTGTTTTGTTTTGAGTCTTAGTTGTTCCTATTCTTATGTTATTAGTTCTTTTCTCTTACACATGATTCTTTCATTTGGGTTAATAGACTTACATTGAGGACAATGTAAGAATTAAGTGTGGGGGGAATGATTTAGGATTTCTTTTATTTTTGTCTACTATTTTTTTTATGAGTCTTTATTATTATTATTATTTTAGTGTGTTTTAGTTCCTTTTTAATACGATGATGAGATATGAATTGCATAAGTCTAAAACAGATTTATTAGTGAGAAGATTTTCATGAGATTGATTGAGTGTAAACACTTTACCACTACTTTAAAGAGTGAAAATCATGAGAGTATCCCATATGAGAAGTTGAGATTAAGTTTGAATGTGCAATATTTTGATTGAAATATGTTATGTTAATATTGGCTTAACTCAAACAATTTACATTCAAGCATGATTTTTTGTGAAATTCTTTAAGCTATTGATTAGTTCATAAGACTTGTTCAAAGATTGTCTCTAATTTATATTGAAAGGAATAGGAGTAAATATTTTTAGTATATGTAGTTTATTTATATTTTAGCTTTTCAATGTTTGTGGGTATCGTTCTAGTAAACCCTCACGAGACTAAACTCGTCCACTAGGGACACCTAGGGGTTTAAAGGCTTGTGTCACATGCTAAGTGCCACCGTGATTTCCTACGAAAATGGATTAGATTAGATTTTCTTATTTTATTTTTATTGAGTCGTTGCTAGGGACTAGCAACAATCTAAGTGTGGGGGTGTGATAACTCGTATAATTATATAGTTTTTAGTTATGTTTTATTAATGTTTTGTGTCAAATACGAGTTATTATTGTTTAGTCTAATTGTGTTTATGATCTTTTATATTTTTATGTATTTTGGTGTTTTTCACAAGTTTCTTTGAGTGATTTCAGATTACTAGAATTAAGGGCAAATCCAGTTCAGTTTCAGTTCCGACACCTTTTTCCATATCAGCTATATCTCGAGTTTCACTGAAGCAATAAGGCTGAAATTTGTAGCCATGCAAAGCTAAGAGGCATATCTATCTTTTTCATGTTTTACACTTCTTAAAACGGAGTCGTTTTCCCTAGCGAAATCGACCATCAAGTTGGCTGATGTGCAATGATGTCTGTGCTGACATGTTTTCGTATTTTGCCCATATCTTCTTAACCACATCAGCAAATGAGCTGATTCCAACGGCTATAGTTCCGTAACTGATAGGGGAACCTTTTTCTAGAAGACCATGTGATCAGATCAGGCATCCAATATTGACGAAATCGACCATCAAGTTGGCTAATGTGCAATGACGTCTGTGCTGACCTGTTTTCGTATTTTGCCCATATCTTCTTCTCCACATCAGCAAATGAGCTGATTCCAACGGCTATGAATCAGTAACTCATAGGGGAACATTTTTATAGAAGACCATGTGATCAGATCAGGCCTCCAAGATTGACAAAATCGACCATCAAGTTGGCTGATCAAAATGGTCATACAATATGACGAAAATTGTTAGAAAAATGCACCCACCTATTATACCTACCTTTGAAATTTGTAAAGCTTGTCTCTTGTCATTTAGCCCTCCAAAATATGTATAAATAGAGGGCCTTGGATGATTGTAGAGAATGATATTGTACATAGGTAGGATATTAGCCATTTTAATAAAATTCTCTAAGTTTTCTTCTTCTTTCTTTTCTCTAGTTTTCTTTTTCTTTAGAGAGAGCAAGAGGTTGGATAATTAATATTCTTCCTCTTCTTCTTTCTTTCTTTTATTTTCTTCTTAGATTTTCTTTAATTTTATGTTTATGTTTACAATGCCTATGCTAGGCTAAACTTCTATTTGGTTAAGGGTGATTTCAAAGCCCTAGACATGTTTTGTGATTGATTTTCAGATTCTATCTATCATTAATTTTCTATCAAAGTTGCTTATGTTCTTCTACAAGAATTGTTCATGATGTTGTCTTGATTTATTTAGGTGTACAACTAGATAGATCTTCATAATTATCTATTGCTAGTTTAGGAGTCTTGATCCGTGTAATTGTCTTGATTTCCTATTCATAAGTGGCAATTTGTGATTAATGATTATGGTCAAGTTTTCAATAATTGCAAAGTGGAACATAACCTAAGTTGAACAATCCGAGCTTATGTGTTTGTTGCTTAGATCAACCTATCTTTCTCATCATAAAGCTGCCATTAAATTGAATTTAGAGAGCTTATTCTAGGTTGTTTAATGGTTAGAGATTAAATAGAGAGCTTGTTCTATTTAACGACAAACTAAGGAAAGATTGGGGTAACAGAGCTTGTTGTTATCTACGGTTGTTAACTTTGATAGTTGGTTGATATTGATAGATCTGAAATTGATTCTTAATGATGTCTAGTGGTGGAGAATGAAACCTTAACCATATTTTTCATATTTGATTCTTCTTACTTATTTGTTTTCTTACTTTTAGTTTGCTTATTTTTTATATTTATTTTTATTGGCTGGTTATACCGCCTAATTTAGTATATATATTTTTATTGGCTGGTTATACCGCCTTGCATCTTATTCTTATTATTTACTTTAGTTTAAATCGGGCTTCAAAAACCCCTTTTCTTTTATTGTTCTTGAATTTAAGTTTTAAACTATTAACTTATAAACTAAAACCCAATCCCTGAGGACTCGACCCTTGCTAACTACTATACTTACAATTTATCATTTTAGTGCAAGGTTAAATAAGATACACTCTTTTGGGTGCATCAGACCTAGGCCGGATATTCATGTTGGGCCTTTTCTTCATTCTAAACAACTTTGTAACATCTTTTTCTTTTTCCACAAATTCAAGAGATGATTCATTTTTTTTATATAGGAATGTATTTGCCAGTATTCCATTTCTTTTTCTCTTGACTTTTCTTTTCTTTTCCCCCCACACTTATTTCTTGTTTCTAACCAAAAAATATCCCTTGTCTTTGCAACTTGTCTCAAATCATGCTAATTCATCTTTGGAACAAAGGTAAAGATATAAGTATATTTAGGTTAGGGACAAGTTATGGTTACCAAAGAGATAGCTTATTCAATGTAGGCTCAAATTGGTTCACTAAGGGTGTGTTCTCTTGGAACATCAATAAGGGATGGTTGTTTGGTCCTGGCTAAAAATCCTAATGCCTCTATCATATTCATGTTGTCACATGCATCAATATAGTCTCAAACGGTTTAAAGCAAGTTCTAGAGAATCATGTAATCATAAGAGCACTCAAGAAAGAAATTAGATTGATTTGTATAATGCATCAATCATTTTAGGCTCAAAAACTCACAAGAATGATTATACAAGTCAGATTAAGTCTAAGCATGCTTCTTTCTCAATCAACATATCATATTAACATTGGCTCATAAAAAGGTTGACATCAAGCTCAATTCTCATGAAAATCTTCTCACTAATAAATATGTTTTAGACTTATGCAATTCATATCTCATCATTGTATTAAAAAGGAACTAAAACACACTAAAAAATAATAATAATAATAAAGTCTCATAAAAAAAAATAGTAGACAAAAATAAAAGAAATCCTAAATCATTCCCCCCACACTTAATTCTTACATTGTCCTCAATGTAAGTCTATTAACCCAAATGAAAGAATCATGTGTAAGAGAAAAGAACTAATAACATAAGAATAGGAATAACTAGACTCAAAACAAAACAAACTCATGCAACCTAAATAATCCTAAAATACTAAACAAAAATTAACAAGTAAACATAAAAAGATTAAAATCAAACTGACAAGGTATGTCTCAAGTCTCCCTTACTCAGACCTTGTTCAGAATGAATACTTCTAAATTGCTTAAAACACAACAAACTTTTTTTTTTTTTTGAAAAGAAGAAATCAAACTGACAAGGTATGTCTCAAGTCTCCCTTACTCAGACCTTGTTCAGAATGAATACTTCTAAATGGCTTAAAACACAACAATTTTTTTTTAATTAGCAAAATATGTCCCTTACCCCATACTAAAATATGACATTGTCCCCAATGTCAAATTTTAAAGGTAGGATTTAGGAGATATTACCTGCAGAGGTTGCTAACCACTTATTATAACTGAGACACAACAAACAAAATGTTAGATAATGTCACAAAGACAAAGTGCAATCCACTCCTTGCTCGTCCATATCTATTTTTCTTTTTCCGAGCGTTTGCGAAACAACCGTAGCAGATAAATACTCATAAGCTTGGAGCTTTTTGAGTAAATCTTCAATGGTTGTAGCAGAAATTATGGTTCTCCTTGCCTCTGAAAACATGAATCCATTATCCACAGCATTATCTAAATATGAAAGCAAATTACTAAAATAACCATTAATATTAAGCAAACCAATGGGTTTCTTATTTGTGACCAAAGATGACCAAGAAGCCACGCAAGCTATTTCTTCTAATGTACCCAGACCTCCTGGTAAAGCAATGAATGCATCGGCAGAATGGTACATGATTGTTATCCGTTCAGGGATACTCCAGACTTGTATTTCCTTACCCACGGTAGGTCCACAAAAACTTGTGAATAGTTTTGGCACGATTCCTAGAACTGGACTTCCTCCGGCGTGTGCTGCTGTAGCGACTGCTCCCATTAAACCCGTACTACCGCCTCCATAAATCAAGTAGATCTTTTGTTGGGCAAGTATTACTCCAACTCTTATGGCTTCATCAGCGAATATGTTATTTTTCCCTGGATAAGCACCTCCAAAGACACAAATTTTTTTAATGCGTTGGGACGAAGTACTTTCCATTTTTTTTTCTTTTTCGAGTGCCTGAAAGAGAATGAGTACATGGTGTAATATATAGAGGACTGAGTAGTGAATCAGACAAGAGTAATAATGTCGCCGAAAGTGTATCTGACCTGTCAGAAGAAAATATTAACCTAACAAAAGATTTTTGCGTGATTTCAGGAAGAAAATCAAAAAGAGAAGAAAAAATCAACCGTAAAAGACAAATAAAAAAAAAAACGAGAATAATTACACAAATCGAACAACACGTAAATTAAACCAAAATAAAGTTATTGCAAATCAAACCAAAAACTGAGAAGTCATTTATTGTAGTTGTGATTGTGGCTCACATCTTCCTCTGGTTTTACGTCCAGAAACGGCTTAAACGCCTTCTATGAGTCGAGGATATGCTTCCCATCCAGTTTTCTTACAAGCTGGCAAACAGGGTCTTTTAACATCAGATTCCCAAGATGTTGCCATTCCCTTTGGAATTGTGGCCATAAATCAAGAATTTCTCTTTGTACGTCTCCACTAGGATGCGTCTCAAGAGAAAGTTGGATATTACCCAAATTCTCCTTACTCAGTCCATCCTTAATGAATTCAATTTTATCATCTCGATTCGAGGACGAAATCCCAATAGAACGACATTTACCGTTACACGTCCATCGTGCACATTTGTGGCAATTTGAACTCATGCGCTTTGCTCGTCGCTTCTTTGCAAAAGTGCTTCTACCTGTACCTGGTAAATGCAAAATAGGAAGATATTCATCTTCACGTACCTTGGCTTCAATTATCCAACGTATGTCTCCAGGAATCCCTTTGTGCATAAGCATTCTTAATCTTTCAAATCGAACTTGGTAAAGCTTCAGTAAAATATTTCGAGGAAAAGGAGGAAATCGTTTCTGCAATCTTGTGAGAATATCATCCATCCTGAAAAAAAAATGAAAGAGAAATTGAAAGAGAAATTTATATACAATATCAGTTTTGTGGGTAGCTGATAGAACAGATTTAAATAATCACGGAGTACCGTTATCCGCCATTTAACCGGGGTTAAAAAAAAAATTTATATTTACATCTAGTGTTTTTCAAAACAAGGATCAGAAAGAAAAACAACTTAAAAAGACTCAAAAACAAAACACTCTAAATAAAATCCTAAATTCTCCCCCCCACACATAATTCTTACATTGTCATTAATGTAATGCTATTATCCCCCAATGCAAGAATTATATGTAAGAGAAAAGAACTATTAAACAAAAGAAACTTATGCAGCCTACATGAACTTAAAAGCAGTAAACACAATTAACAAAGAAACATAAGAAATAAAATAAAAACAATAAAAATAATAAAAGAAAAAGGAAAAGAAAGAGAAAGCAAATATGAATATGGAAGGTTGGCAATTTCATCTTTAATTGGGCTGCCTTCCCAATTAACACTTGAGTTAGTGTTTTGAATCTAACCAACACCCCTTCTTGGCTTTTTAGGCTTGTCAGGCTCATACATGAAATTTCCCAAATTTATGCGTTTGAGAGGAAGCTTTCTTTGCACAATAGTGGATGCATTCTCCATTACAAGTATTATTCCATCATCCTTGGTGGTGCATATCTCATCGAGGAATGGTGCATCTTTTGGTACTTGTTGAATGGCATCCACAAATAAACTTTTTAAGGTTTCCAGGATGTCTTGTTCATGTTCCTCCTCCTTGAACTTTGCGAATCTACTAGGAAAAGGTGGAGAAGAAACATTAGCAAAAATTGGAATCTTAAACGTTACCTCCGGTGTCGAAATACTCTTATTTGGATCTGTGGCTTTATTATCCTCAAGAATAGAATCCATCTCTAATTTTGTCTCATCCTCATGTTGTTCCTCATTCCTGAAGGTCACAATAGTAGCATTCTCCTTTGGGTTAATCATCGTTTGGGCAGGGAGTTCTTCAGATCTTTGTGCTACCCATCCCACCATACTACTAGCCAATAGGCTCATTTGCCTTTCCAAACTCCGGATGCTTGCCCTTGTTTCCTGTTGAAATTGCAAAGTATTAGTAACAAGAGAATCGACAAGATCTTCTAAAGAAGTACCTGAGTTTTGAGTCATATGTGGTGGTTGAAGAAGATCTGGTTCTTGAGACCATGATTGATTGAAGCTAGATGGATGAGTGTAATTGGCATAAGGATCTACTTCTTGGTAATTTTCTGAGTAGCCATAATTAGTATGATCCCACCATCCCTCATGGTAAGTGTTTGAGTAATGATCATACAGTTGGTCTTGGAACACTTGATGGCCTTGACACCAAACTTCTCACATGGGATACTCTCATGAAAACACTTCTACCATATGCTTGCTTGTCCACCTATTATCCACTATTTAGATCATACAACTTCATAAATCAAGAGGTCTTTATTCAAGGTTGTAATGGGGCCAAAGGGTTATAATGTGGTTAAAGAACAAAAGGATAAAGATATCACAAAGGTTCCAAAGAGTTCATAGAGTTTAGAGACATAATAAGATCATACAAATAAAACTTCTCAAAACTCTTATAAAGCACATAATAACATAGGCTAAATATTCATGTTGAGCCTTTGCATCATTCTAACCAACTTTGTAACATCTTTTTCTTTACTTTAACTAGAAGTTCAAGAGAAGATTTTTTTTTAATATGGGAATGTATTTGACAATGATCCCTTTCTTTTTCTCTTGACTTTTTTCTTTCTTTTCCCCCCACACTTATTTCTTGTTTCTAACCCAAATTTTCAATAAATCTTCCTTGTCTTTGCAACTTGTCTCAAAACATGCTAATTCATCTTTGGAACAAAGGTAAAGATATAAGTATATTTAGGTTAGGGACAAGTTATGGTTACCAAAGAGATAGCTTATTCAATGTAGGCTCAAATTGGTTCACTAAGGGTGTGTTCTCTTGGAACATTAATAATGGATGGCTGTTTGGCTCTGGTTATAATCCTAATGCCTCTATCATATTCATGTTGTCACATGTATCAATATAGTCTCAAACGGTTTAAAGCAAGTTCTAGAGAATCATGTAATCATAAGAGCACTCAAGAAAGAAATTAGATTGATTTGTATAATGCATCAATCATTATAGGCTCAAAAACTCACAAGGATGATTATACAAGTCAGATTAAGTCTAAACATGCTTCTTTCTCAATCAACATATCATATTAACATTGGCTCATAAAAAGGTTGACATCAAGCTCAATTCTCATGAAAATCTTCTCACTAATAAATCTGTTTTAGACTTATGCAATTCATATCTCATCATTGTATTAAAAAGGAACTAAAACACACAAAAAAAAATAATAATAATAATAAAGACTCATAAAAAAATAGTAGACAAAAATAAAATAAATCCTAAATCATTCCCCCCACACTTAATTCTTACATTGTCCTCAATGTAAGTCTATTAACCCAAATGAAAGAATCATGTGTAAGAGAAAAGAACTAATAACATAAGAATAGGAACAACTAAGACTCAAAACAAAACAAACTCATGCAACCTAAATAATCCTAAAATACTAAACAAAAATTAACAAGTAAACATAAAAAGATTATAATCAAACTGACAAGATATGTCTCAAGTCTCCCTTACTCAGACCTTGTTCAGAATGAATACTTCTAAATTGCTTAAAACACAACAAACTTTTTTTTTTTTTTTGAAAAGAAGAAATCAAACTGACAAGGTATGTCTCAAGTCTCCCTTACTCAGACCTTGTTCAGAATGAATACTTCTAAATTGCTTAAAACACAACAAACATTTTTTTTTTAAGAAGGTAAAATTTAGGAGATATTACCTGTAGAGGTTGCTAACCACTTATTATAACTGAGACACAACAAAAAAAATGTTAGATAATGTCACAAAGACAAAGTGCAATCCACTCCTTGCTCGTCCATATCTCTTTTTCTTTTTCCGAGCGTTTGCGAAACAACCGTAGCAGATAAATACTCATAAGCTTGGAGCTTTTTGAGTAAATCTTCAATGGTTGTAGCAGAAATTATGGTTCTCCTTGCCTCTGAAAACATGAATCCATTATCCACAGCATTATCTAAATATGAAAGCAAATTACTAAAATAACCATTAATATTAAGCAAACCAATGGGTTTCTTATTTGTGACCAAAGATGACCAAGAAGCCACGCAAGCTATTTCTTCCAATGTACCCAGACCTCCTGGTAAAGCAATGAATGCATCGGCAGAATGGTACATGATTGTTATCCGTTCAGGGATACTCCAGACTTGTATTTCCTTACCCAAGGTAGGTCCACAAAAATCTGTGAATAGTTTTGGCACGATTCCTAGAACTGGACTTCCTCCGGCGTGTGCTGCTGTAGCGACTGCTCCCATTAAACCCGTACTACGACCTCCATAAATCAACTGGATCTTTTGTTGGGCAAGTATTACTCCAACTCTTATGGCTTCATCAGCGAATATGTTATTTTTCCCTGGATAAGCACCTCCAAAAACACAAATTTTTTTAATGCGTTGGGACGAAGTACTTTCCATTTTTTTTTCTTTTTTTTTCTTTTTTTCGAGTGCCTGAAAGAGAATGAGTACATGGTATAATATATAGAGGACTCAGTAGTGAATCAGACAAGAGTAATAATGTCGCCGAAAGTGTATCTGACCTGTCAGAAGAAAATGTTAACCTAACAAAAGATTTTTGCGTGATTTCAGGAAGAAAATCAAAAAGAGAAGAAAAATCAACCGTAAAAGTCAAGAGTAATAATGTCGCCGAAAGTGTATTTGACCTGTCAGAAGAAAATGTTAACCTAACAAAAGATTTTTGCGTGATTTCAGGAAGAAAATCAAAAAGAGAATAAAAATCAACCGTAAAAGACAAATAAAAAAAAATGAGAATAATTACACAAATCGAATAACACGTAAATTAAACCGAAATAAAGTTATTGCAAATCAAACCAAAAGTTGAGAAGTCATTTATTGTAGTTGTGATTGTTGCTCACATCTTCCTCTGGTTTTACGTCCAGAAACGGCTTAAACGCCTTCTATGAGTTGAGGATATGCTTCCCATCCAGTTTTCTTACAAGCTGGCAAACAGGATCTTTTAACATCAGATTCCCAAGATGTTGCCATTCCCTTTGGAATTGCGGCCATAAATCAAGAATTTCTCTTTGTACGTCTCCACTAGGATGCGTCTCAAGAGAAAGTTGGATATTACCCAAATTCTCCTTACTCAGTCCATCCTTAATGAATTCAATTTTATCATCTCGATTAGAGGACGGAATCCCAATAGAACGACATTTACCGTTACACGTCCATCGTGCACATTTGTGGCAATTTGAACTCATGCGCTTTGCTCGTCGCTTCTTTGCAAAAGTGCTTCTACCTGTACCTGGTAAATGCAAAACAGGAAGATATTCATCTTCACGTACCTTGGCTTCAATTATCCAACGTATGTCTCCAGGAATCCCTTTGTGCATAAGCATTCTTAATCTTTCGAATCGAACTTGGTAAAGCTTCAGTAAAATATTTCGAGGAAAAGGAGGAAATCGTTTCTGCAATCTTGTGAGAATATCATCCATCCTGAAAAAAAAATGAAAAAAATTGAAAGAGAAATTGGAAGAGAAATTTATATACAATATCAGTTTTGTGGGTAGCTGATGGAACCGATTTAAATAATCACGGAGTACCGTTATCCGCCATTTAACCGGGGTTAAAAAAATAAAAATTATATTTACATCTAGTTATTTTCAAAACATGGATCAGAAAGAAAAACAACATAAAAAGACTCAAAAATAAAATCCTAAATTCTTCCCCCCACACATAATTCTTACATTGTCGTTATTGTAATGCTATTAACCCAAATGAAAGAATCATGTGTAAGTGAAAAGAACTATTAAACAAAATAAACTTATGCAGCCTAAATGAACTTAAAAACACTAAACACAATTAACAAAGAAACATAAGAAAAAGATAAAGAAAAAGAGAGCAAATCTGAGGATGGCAGTTTGGCAATGCTTTCACTAATTAGGCTGCCTCCCCCAATTAGCACTTGATTGATTGTTTCCAGTCTAGCCAATTCCCCTTCTTGGCTTTTTAGGATCTTTTGGCTTAGACATGAAACTTCTCGGATTTTTGCGTTTTGGAGGAAGTTTTCTTTGCAAAACAGCCAATGCATTCCCCCCCACACGTATTATTTCATCATTCTTGGTGGGGTATAGCTCTTTGAGGAATTGTGCATATCTTGGTACTTGTCTAATGGCATCCACAAGCAAGCTGTTTAAGGTTTCCAAAAATTGTTGTACATGTTCCTCCTTCTTGGACTTTGCAAATCTGCTAGGAAAAAGCGGAGAAGGAACATTAGTAGAAATAAGAACCTTAAAAGCTACCTGAGGTGTCAAAGTACTCTCCTTTTGAATGGTGGCTTCATTATCCTCAAGAAGTGAATCCATCTTTGGTTTTGTCTCATCCTCATCTTGTTCCTCATTTCTCAAGGTCACAATAGTAGCATTCTCCTTTGGGTTAATCACCGTTTGGGAAGGGAGTGCTAGAGATCTTTCTGCTACTAATTCCACCATACTACTAGCCAATAGGCTCATTTGCCTTTCCAAACTCTGGATGCTTGCCCTTGTTTCCTGTTGAAATTGCAAAGTATCAGTAACAAGAGAATGTACAAGATCTTCTAAATAAGTACCTGAGTTTTGAATCATATGTGGTGGTTGAAAAAGATCTGGTTCTTGAGACCATGATTGATTGAAGCTAGATGGATGACTGTAATTGGCATAAGGATCTACTTCTTGGTAATTTTTCGAGTAGCCATAATTAGTATGATCCCACCATCCCTCATGGTAAGTGTTTGAGTAATGATCATACTGTTGGTCTTGGAACACTTGATGGCCTTGACATCCTCCCATGGCCAATTGTTGAACTGGGGAGGTGAGCTTGGCTTGTTGATTCTCTATGTTCATGTATGCCACCAACTCTTCAAGTGTTAGATTGCTCAATTCCATCGTTTTTTTTTTTTTCAAAATTTGATAAGAAAAACCCGTATGTACAAGAAAATAAATATCATTAGAACTGAAAATAAGAATAAACCAAGTAACAAATAAACTAAAAAAAACAATCCCCGGCAACGGCGCCAAAAATTTGATGCACCCAAAAGAGTGTATCTTATTTAACCTTGCATTAAAAAGATCAATTGTAAGTGTAATGATTAGCAAGGGTCGAGTCCTCAGGGATTGGGTTTTAATCTATGAGTTATTAGTTTATAACTTACATTCAAAGAAAACAATAAAAGAAAAGGGGTTTTTGAAGCCAGATTTAAACTAAAGTAAATAATAAGAATAAGATGCAAGGCGGTATAACCAGCCAATAAAAATATATATACTAAATTAGGCGGTATAACCAGCCAATAAAAATATATATACTAAATTAGGCGGTATAACCAGCCAATAAAAATAAAACAAAGTTAATATACAAATTAGGCGGTATAACCAGCCAATAAAAATAAATATACTTTTAAAAATAAGCAAACTAGAAAAGTAAGAAAACAAGTAAGTAAGAAGAATCAAATATGAAAAATATGGTTAAGGTTTCATTCTCCACCACTAGACATCATTAAGAATCAATTTCAGATCTATCAATATCAACCAACTATCAAAGTTAACAACCGTAGATAACAACAAGCTCTGTTATCCCAATCTTTCCTTAGTTTGTCGTTAAATAGAACAAGCTCTCTATTTAATCTCTAACCATTAAACAACCTAGAATAAGCTCTCTAAATTCAATTTAATGGCAGCTTTATGATGAGAAAGATAGGTTGATCTAAGCAACAAACACATAAGCTCGGATTGTTCAACTTAGGTTATGTTCCACTTTGCAATTATTGAAAACTTGACCATAATCATTAATCACAAATTGCCACTTATGAATAGGAAATCAAGACAATTACACGGATCAAGACTCCTAGACTAGCAATAGATAATTATCAAGATCTACACCTAAATAAATCAAGACAACATCATGAACAATTCTTGTAGGAAACATAAGCAACTTTGATAGAAAATTAATGATAGATAGAATCTGAAAATCAATCACAAAACATGTCTAGGGCTTTGAAATCACCCTTAACCAAATAGAAGTTTAGCCTAGCATAGGCACTGTAAACATAAACATAAAATTAAAGAGAATCTAAGAAGGAAATAAAAGAAAGAAAGAAGAAAAAGAAAATAAAGAAAAAGAAAACTAGAGAAAAGAAAGAAGAAGAAAACTTAGAGAATTTTATTACAATGGCTAATATCCTACCAATGTACAATGCCTCATACAATCATCCAAGGCCCTCTATTTATACACATTTTGGAGGACTAAATGACAAGAGACAAGCTTTACAAATTTCAAAGGTAGGTATAATAGGTGGGTGCATTTTTCTAACAATTTTCGTCATATTGTATGACAATTTTGATCAGCCAACTTGATGGTCGATTTTGTCAATATTGAAAGCTTGATCTGATCACATGGTCTTCTAGAAAAATGTTCCCCTATCTGTTAGTGATCTATAGCCGTTGGAATCAGCTCATTTTCTGATGTGGATCAGAAGATATGGGCAAAATACCAAAACAGGTCAGCATAGACGTCATTGCACATCAGCCAACTTAATGGTCGATTTCGCTAGGGAAAACGACTCCGTTTCAAGAAGTGTAAAACATGAAAAAGTTAGATATGCCTCTTAACTTTGCACAGTTAAAATTTCAGCCTTATTTCTTCAGTGAAACTCCAGATATAGCTGATATGGCAAAAGGTGTCGGAACTGGAACTGAACTGAATTTGCCCTTAATTGTTGATTTAACCTAGTAATCTGAAATCACTCAAAGAAACTCGTAAAAAAACACCAAATTACATAAAAATATAAAAGATCATAAACACAATTAGACTAAGCAATAATAACTCGTATTTGACACAAAACAATAATAAAACATAACTAAAAACTATATAATTATACGAGTTATCATAAGCCTTGTCATCTTCCTGTTGAATTGGAACATAAATCATATTGAGCTATCAAACAATGCAACATGGAGATGGATGAGGCAGCTAAGCAAGGAAAACTTGATCTACAAGAATTGGAGATGATAAGGAATGAAGCCAATGAGAATTCTAAGATTTACAAGGAAAAGACTAAGGCATTCCATGACAAGATGATATCAAGAAAGGAATTTGTTGTCGGACAAAAAGTTCTTCTCTTCCATTCACGCCTTAAGTTATTTCCATGTAAGTTACGTTCTCGTTGGGTTGGACCTTTTGTTATTACTAATTTATTTACTCATGTGCAGTTGAAATCCAAAGTCCAAAAACAGATAAGGCATTCAAAGTGAATGGTCATAGATTGAAGCCTTACTATGAGAACTTTCCAATACAAGATGTGGAGGAGTTACCACTTTTTCAGCCAAATTATGTTGAATAATAATTGCATGGGTCTAAGTCAGGCTAAGGACAATAAACCAAGCGCTTCTTGGGAGGCAACCCAAAAGGATGGAGAGCATCCATTATAATCAGATTTGCATATTCCATACTCTCCATCATTCTATCTTTTATTGTTTTTCTGTAGTTTGTTTTGTTTTTCTTTTGTTCTTTTCTCTTACATATAATTCTTGCATTGGGGATAAAAGCATTATATTGAGGACAATGTAAAAATTAAGTGTGGGGGGAAGAATTTAGGATTTTCTTTAGTGTGTTCTGTTTTTGATTCTTTTTATGTTGTTTTTAGTGTGTTTTAGTTACTTTCAACAATATGATGAGATATGAATTGCATAAGTATAAAACTGATTTATTAGTGAGAAGATTTTCATAAGAATTGAGCTTGATATCATTTTTTTGGAGCCAATGTTAATATGATATGTTGATTGAGAAAGAAGCATGTTTAGACTTAAATCTAACTTGTATAATCATCCTTGTGAGTTTTTGAGCCTATATGATTGATGCATTATACATATCAATCTAATTTCTTTCTTGAGTGCTCTTATGATTACATGATTCTCTAGAACTTGCTTTAAACCTTGTTGAGACTATATTGATGCATGACACAACAAACTAAAGAAAAAGATTAATTGTGGGGGAATTTGATAAGTGCTTAATTTTATACATTTTCCTATTTAATTTCTTTATACTTTGTGATTTGATTCTTACTTCTTTGACATTTCACTAGGTTTTTATGTTTTGTAGGTATTTTTAATATATGATTTAGCTTAGTTTGGTAAAGCTAGAACTTAAAGTACACAAAACCAGACCTAAGGATACAATAAATCATGGTTTATAAGGTTCAACACAAAATACCAAACTAGATAACAGCCTTAGAGTTCATGGATTCAAAAAATTATTCTGACTGAACATGAAATAAGCAACTAAGAATAATTGCTGAAAATCAACAAAACCTAAGGAATTAACTATAGTTAGTTACTTACTCACAATAGCAAGTACTAAGAACACACCAAATCTCCATAACTCAGCTTTCAACGCCAAAGTTTCAAAATCAGCTCCAAAATAGCAAAAACAATACTAAAACAGAAAAATCAGTTTGCTAGGTTTCTTTACGGCAAGGGAAGTGTTTTGTTTCTGATTCTATCACATTGAGCTGCTTTTGGTGTGTTTAAAAACCCTTGAGTTGCTAGCTTAGGAACTCAGGTTGCTTCTGGAGGAGACACATGGCCACAAGGTGTCTCAACTCATGATCTTGTAGTTTTGCATGAGGACACCAGACCATGAGGTGTCAAAACTAGGCCATGAGGTGTCTAAGGTTGTAATATGGCAGTTTGCATAAGGACACCAGACTGTGAGGTGTCAAAACTATTCCACATTTGCTATTAGACTCTTAAACTTATGCCAACTAACAGTTAGACCTCTTAGCTTTTAAGTCTTATATGTAAGCACCTTAATTTCTACAAGATGTAAGCACCTTAATTTCTATAAGATATAAGCTACTATAAATATAGGTTATCACATCCTCCCCACCTTAGGAAATTTGGTCCTCCAAATTATGTCACTATAGTATCAAAACAAACGTGGGTACTTTTCTCTCATTTCACTTTCTAATTCCCAAGTAGCCTCTTCAGTAGAGTGATGCTACCACAATACTTTCACAAGTGGAATCACCTTAGTCCGCAACTGATGCACCCAAAAGAGTGTATCTTATTTAACCTTGCACTAAAAAGATCAATTGTAAGTATAGTAGTTAGCAAGGGTCGAGTCCTCAGGGATTGGGTTTTACTTTATAAGTTGATAGTTTAAAACTTAAATTCAAGAACAATAAAAGAAAAGGGGTTTTTGAAATCAGATTTAAACTAAAGTAAATAATAAGTAAGATGCAAGTAAGAAATATGAAATCAAATATGAGAGAAATATGGTTAAGGTTTCATTCTCCACCACTAGACATCATTAAGAACCAATTTCAGATCTATAATATCAACCAACTATCAAAGTTAACAACCGTAGATAACAACAAGCTCTGTTATCCCAATCTTTCCTTAGTTTGTCGTTAAATAGAACAAGCTCTCTATTTAATCTCTAACCATCAAACAACCTAGAATAAGTTCTCTAAATTCAATTTAATGGCAGCTTTATGATGAGAAAGATAGGTTGATCTAAGCAACAAACACATAAGCTCGGATTGTTCAACTTAGGTTATGTTCCACTTTGCAATTATTGAAAACTTGACCATAATCATTAATCACAAATTGCCACTTATGAATAGGAAATCAAGACAATTACACGGATCAAGACTCCTAAACTAGCAATAGATAATTATCAAGATCTATCTAGTTGTACACCTAAACAAATCAAGACAACATCATGAACAATTCTTGTAGAAGAACATAAGCAACTTTGATAGAAAATTAATGATACATAGAATCTGAAAATCAATTATAAAACATGTCTAGGGCTTTGAAATCACCCTTAACCAAATAAAAGTTTAGCCTAGCATAGGTATTGTAAACATAAACATAAAATTAAAGAGAATCTAAGAAGGAAATAAAAGAAAGAAAGAAGAAGAAGAAAATAAAGAAAAAGAAAACTAGAGAAAGGAAAGTAGAAGAAAACTTAGAGAATTTTATTATAATGGCTAATATCCTACCAATCTACCATGTCTCTTACAATCATCCAAGGCCCTCTATTTATACACATTTTGAAGAGCTAAATGACAAGAGACAAGCTTTATAAATTTCAAAGGTAGGTATAATAGGTGGTGATAACTCGTATAATTATATAGTTTTTAGTTATGTTTTATTATTGTTTTGTGTCAAATACGAGTTATTATTGTTTAGTCTAATTGTGTTTATGATCTTTTATATTTTTATGTAATTTGGTGTTTTTCACAAGTTTCTTTGAGTGATTTCAGATTACTAGAATTAAGGGCAAATCCAGTTCAGTTCCAGTTCCGACACATTTTGCCATATCAGCTATATCTGGAGTTTCACTGAAGCAATAAGGCTGAAATTTTGTATCCGTGCAAAGCTAAGAGGCATATCTATCTTTTTCATGTTTTATACTTCTTGAAACGGAGTCGTTTTCCCTAGCAAAACCGACCATCAAGTTGGCTCATGTGCAATGACGTCTGTGCTGACCTGTTTTCGTATTTTGCCCATATCTGCTTATCCACATCAGCAAATGAGATGATTCCAATGGCTATGGATCCGTAACTGATACGGGAACCTTTGTCTAGAAGACCATATGATCCGATCAGGCCTCTAATATTGACGAAATCGACCATCAAGTTGGCTGATGTGCAATGACGTCTGTGCTGACATGTTTTCGTATTTTGCCCATATCTGCTTATCCACATCAGCAAATGAACTGATTCCAACGGCTATGGATCCGTAACTGATAGGGGAACCTTTTTCTAGAAGACCATGTGATCAGATCAGGCCTCCAACATTGACGAAATCGACCATCAAGTTGGCTGATCAAAATTGTCATACAATATGACGAAAATTGTTAGAAAAATTCACCCACCTATTATACCTACCTTTGAAATTTGTAAAGCTTATCTCTTGTCATTTAGCCTTCCAAAATGTGTATAAATAGAGGGCCTTGGATGATTGTAGAGGATCATATTGTACATAGGTAGGATATTAGCCATTTTAATAAAATTCTCTAAGTTTTCTTCTTCTTTCTTTTCTCTAGTTTTCTTTCTTTTCTCTAGTTTTCTTTTTCTTTAGAGAGAGCAAGAGGTTGGATAATTAATATTCTTCCTCTTCTTCTTTCTTTCTTTTATTTTCTTCTTAGATTTTCTTTAATTTTATGTTTATGTTTACAATGCCTATGCTAGGCTAAACTTCTATTTGGTTAAGGGTGATTTCAAAGCCCTAGACATGTTTTGTGATTGATTTTCAGATTCTATCTATCATTAATTTTCTATCAAAGTTGCTTATGTTCTTCTACAAGAATTGTTCATGATGTTGTCTTGATTTATTTAGGTGTACAACTAGATAGATCTTGATAATTATCTATTGCTAGTTTAGGAGTCTTGATCCGTGTAATTGTCTTGATTTCCTATTCATAAGTGGCAATTTGTGATTAATGATTATGGTCAAGTTTTCAATAATTGCAAAGTGGAACATAACCTAAGTTGAACAATCCGAGCTTATGTGTTTGTTGCTTAGATCAACCTATCTTTCTCATCATAAAGCTGCCATTAAATTGAATTTAGAGAGCTTATTCTAGGTTGTTTAATGGTTAGAGATTAAATAGAGAGCTTGTTCTATTTAACGACAAACTAAGGAAAGATTGGGGTAACAGAGCTTGTTGTTATCTACGGTTGTTAACTTTGATAGTTGGTTGGTATTGATAGATCTGAAATTGATTCTTAATGATGTCTAGTGGTGGAGAATGAAACCTTAACCATATTTTTCATATTTGATTCTTCTTACTTACTTGTTTTCTTACTTTTCTAGTTTGCTTATTTTTAAAAGTATATTTATTTTTATTGGCTGGTTATACCGCCTAATTTGTATATTAACTTTGTTTTATTTTTATTGGCTGGTTATACCGCCTAATTTAGTATATATATTTTTATTGGCTGGTTATACCGCCTTGCATCTTATTCTTATTATTTACTTTAGTTTAAATCTGGCTTCAAAAACCCCTTTTCTTTTATTGTTCTTGAATTTAAGTTTTAAACTATTAACTTATAAACTAAAACCCAATCCCTGAGGACTCGACCCTTGCTAACTACTATACTTACAATTTATCTTTTTAGTGCAAGGTTAAATAAGATACACTCTTTTGGGTGCCGGGGATTGTTTTCTTTAGTTTATTTGTTACTTGGTTTATTCTTATTTTCAGTTCTAATTAGTTCTATTTTCTTGTACATACAAGTTTTTCTTATCAAATTTTGAAAAAAAAAAAAAAAAAAAAAAAAAAAAACGATGGAATTGAGCAATCTAACACTTGAAGAGTTGGTGGCATACATGAATATGGAAAATCAACAAGCCAATCTCACCTACCCAGTTCAACAATTGGCCATGGGAGGATGTCAAGGCCATCAAGTGTTCCAAGACCAACAGTATGATCATTACTCAAACACTTACCATGAGGGATGGTGGGATCATATTAATTATGGCTACTCAGAAAATTACCAAGAAGTAGATCCTTATGCCAATTACACTCATCCATCTAGCTTCAATCAATCATGGTCTCAAGAACCAGATCTTCTTCAACCACCACATATGACTCAAAACTCAAGTACTTCTTTAGAAGATCTTGTCGATTCTCTTGTTACTAATACTTTGCAATTTCAACAGGAAACAAGGGCAAGCATCAAGAGTTTGGAAAAGCAAATGAGCCAATTGGCTAGTAGTATGGTGGTATGGGTAGCACAAAGTTCTGAAGAACTCTCTGCCCAAACAATGATTAACCCAAAGGAGAATACTACTATTGTGACCTTGAGGAATGATGAACAAGATGAGGATGAGACAGAATTAGAGATGGATTCTATTCTTGAGGATAATGAAGCCACAAATACAAATAAGAGTATTTCGGCACCTGAGGTAACGTTTAAAGTTCCACTTTTTACTAATGTTTCTTCTCCACCTTTTCCTAGTAGATTTGCAAAGTTCAAGAAGGAAGAACATGAACAACACATGCCGGAAACCTTAAACAACTTGTTTGTGGAGGTCATTCAACAAGTATCAAAATATGCTCCATTCCTCGATGACATATGCACCACAAAGGATGATGGAATAATACTTGTAATGGAGAATGCATCCACTGTTGTGCAAAGAAAGCTTCCTCTCAAACGCATAAATTTGGGAAATTTCATGTATGAGCCTGACAAGCCTAAAATGCCAAGAAGGGGTGTTGGTTAGGTTCAAAACACTAAATCAAGTGCTAATTGGGGGAGGCAGCCTAATTAGTGAAAGCATTGCCAAACTGCCATCCTCAGATTTGCTCTCTTTTTCTTTTTCTTTATCTTTTTCTTATGTTTCTTTGCTAATTGTGTTTAGTGTTTCTAAGTTCATTTAGGCTGCATAAGTTTATTTTGTTTATTAGTTCTTTTCACTTACACATGATTCTTTCATTTGGGATTAATAGCATTACATTAATGACAATGTAAGAATTATGTGTGGGGGGAAGAATTTAGGATTTTATTTAGAGTGTTTTGTTTTTGAGTCTTTTTATGTTGTTTTTCTTTCTGATCCTGGTTTTGAAAATAACTAGATGTAAATATAATTTTTAATTTTTTACCCCGGTTAAATGGCGGATAACGGTACTCCGTGATTATTTAAATCGGTTCCATCAGCTACCCACAAAACTGATATTGTATATAAATTTCTCTTCCAATTTCTCTTTGATAACTCGTATAATTATATAGTTTTTAGTTATGTTTTATTATTGTTTTGTGTCAAATACGAGTTATTATTGTTTAGTCTAATTGTGTTTATGATCTTTTATATTTTTATGTAATTTGGTGTTTTTCACAAGTTTCTTTGAGTCATTTCAGATTACTAGAATTAAGGGCAAATCCAGTTCAGTTCCAGTTCCGACACCTTTTGCCATATCAGCTATATCTGGAGTTTCACTAAAGCAATAAGGCTGAAATTTTAACCGTGCAAAGTTAAGAGGCATATCTATCTTTTTCATGTTTTACACTTCTTGAAACGGAGTCGTTTTCCCTAGCGAAATCAACCATCAAGTTGGCTGATGTGCAATGACGTCTGTCCTGAGCAGTTTTCGCATTTTGACCATATCGTCCGATACACATCAGCAAATGAGCTGATTCTAACGGCTATGGATCACTAACGGATAGGGGAACATTTGTCTAGAAGACCATGTGATCAGATAAAGCCTCCAATATTGAAGAAATCGACCATCAAGTTGGCTTATGTCCAATGACGTCTGTGCTGACCTGTTTTCGTATTTTGCCCATATCTTCTTCTCCACATCAGCAAATGAGCTGATTCCAACGGCTATGAATCAGTAACTCATAGGGGAACATTTTTCTAGAAGACCATGTGATCAGATCAGGCCTCCAAGATTGAAAAAATCGACCATCAAGTTGGCTGATCAAAATCGTCATATATGACGAAAATTGTTAGAAAATGCACCCACCTATTATACCTACCTTTGAAATTTGTAAAGCTTGTCTCTTGTCATTTAGCCCTCCAAAATGTGTATAAATAGAGGGCCTTGGATGATTGTAAGGGATCATATTGTACATAGGTAGGATATTAGCCATTTTAATAAAATTCTCTAAGTTTTCTTCTTCTTTCTTTTCTCTAGTTTTCTTTCTTTTCTCTAGTTTTCTTTTTCTTTAGAGAGAGTAAGAGGTTGGATAATTAATATTCTTCCTCTTCTTCTTTCTTTCTTTTATTTTCTTCTTAGATTTTCTTTAATTTTATGTTTATGTTTATAATGCCTATGCTAGGCTAAACTTCTATTTGGTTAAGGGTGATTTCAAAGCCCTAGACATGTTTTGTGATTGATTTTCAGATTCTATCTATCATTAATTTTCTATCAAAGTTGCTTATGTTCTTCTACAAGAATTGTTCATGATGTTGTCTAGATTTATTTAGGTGTACAACTAGATAGATCTTGATAATTATCTATTGCTAGTTTAGGAGTCCTGATCCGTGTAATTGTCTTGATTTCCTATTCATAAGTGGCAATTTGTGATTAATGATTATGGTCAAGTTTTCAATAATTGCAAAGTGGAACATAACCTAAGTTGAACAATCCGAGCTTATGTGTTTGTTGCTTAGATCAACCTATCTTTCTCATCATAAAGCTGCCATTAAATTGAATTTAGAGAGCTTATTCTAGGTTGTTTAATGGTTAGAGATTAAATAGAGAGCTTGTTCTATTTAACGACAAACTAAGGAAAGATTGGGGTAACAGAGCTTGTTGTTATCTACGGTTGTTAACTTTGATAGTTGGTTGATATTGATAGATCTGAAATTGATTCTTAATGATGTCTAGTGGTGGAGAATGAAACCTTAACCATATTTTTCATATTTGATTCTTCTTACTTATTTGTTTTCTTACTTTTAGTTTGCTTATTTTTTATATTTATTTTTATTGGCTGGTTATACCGCCTAATTTGTATATTAACTTTGTTTTATTTTTATTGGCTGGTTATACCGCCTAATTTAGTATATATATTTTTATTGGATGGTTATACCGCCTAATTTAGTATATATATTTTTATTGGCTGGTTATACCGCCTTGCATCTTATTCTTATTATTTACTTTAGTTTAAATCTGGCTTCAAAAAACCCCTTTTCTTTTATTGTTCTTGAATTTAAGTTTTAAACTATTAACTTATAAACTAAAACCCAATCCCTGAGGACTCGACCCTTGCTAACTACTATACTTACAATTTATCTTTTTAGTGCAAGGTTAAATAAGATACACTCTTTTGGGTGCATCAAATTTTTAGCGCCGTTGCCGGGGATTGCTTTCTTTAGTTTATTAGTTTATTGGTTTATTCTTATTTTCAGTTCTAATTAGTTTTATTTTCTTGTACATACAAGTTTTTCTTATCAAATTTTGAAAAAAAAAAAAAAAAAAAAAAACGATGGAGTTGAGCAATCTAACACTTGAAGAGTTGGTGGCATACATGAACATGGAGAATCAACAAGCCAATCTCACTTCCCTAGTTCAACAATTGGCCATGGGAGGATGTCAAGGCCATCAAGTGTTCCAAGACCAACAGTATGATCATTACTCAAACACTTACCATGAGGGATGGTGGGATCATACTACTTATGGCTATTCGGAAAATTACCAAGAAGTAGATCCTTATGCCAATTACACTCATCCATCTAGCTTCAATCAATCATGGTCCCAAGAACCAGATCTTTTTCAACCACCACATATGACTCAAAACTCAGGTACTTCTTTAGAAGATCTTGTCTATTCTCTTGTTACTGATACATTGCAATTTCAACAGGAAACAAGGGCAAGCATCCAGAGTTTGGAAAAGCAAATGATCCAATTGACTAGTAGTATGGTGGGATGGGTAGCACAAAGATCTGAAGAACTCCCTGCCCAAACGATGATTAACCCAAAGGAGAATGCTACGATTGTAACCTTGAGGAATGAGGAACAAGATGAGGATGAGACAAAATTAGAGATGGATTCTATTCTTGAGGATATTGAAGCCACAAATCCAAATAAGAGTATTTCGGTAACGTTTAAGGTTCCACTTTTTACTAATGTTTCTTCTCCACCTTTTCCTAGTAGATTTGCAAAGTTCATGGAGGAAGAACATGAACAACACATGCCAGAAACCTTAAACAACTTGTTTGTGGATGCCATTCAACAAGTATCAAAATATGCTCCATTCCTCGATGAGATATGCACCACAAAGGATGATGGAATAATACTTGTAATGGAGAATGCATCCACTGTTGTGCAAAGAAAGCTTCCTCTCAAACGCATTAATTTGGAAAATTTCATGTATGAGCCTAACAAGCCTAAAAAGCCAAGAAGGGGTGTTGGTTAGGTTCAAAACATTAACTCAAGTGTTAATTGGGAAGGCAACCCAATTAAAGAAGAAATTGCCAACCTTCCATATTCAGATTTGCTTTCTCTTTCTCTTTCTTTTCCTTTTTCTTTTCTTTTATTATTTTTTATTTTTATTGTTTTTATTTTTATTTTTTATGTTTACTTGTTAATTTTTGTTTAGTATTTTAGGATTATTTAGGTTGCATGAGTTTGTTTTGTTTTGAGTCTTAGTTGTTCCTATTCTTATGTTATTAGTTCTTTTCTCTTACACATGATTCTTTCATTTGGGTTAATAGACTTACATTGAGGACAATGTAAGAATTAAGTGTGGGGGAATGATTTAGGATTTCTTTTATTTTTGTCTACTATTTTTTTTTTTGAGTCTTTATTATAATTTTTAGTGTGTTTTAGTTCCTTTTTAATACAATGATGAGATATGAATTGCATAAGTCTAAAACAGAGTTATTAGTGAGAAGATTTTCATGAGAATTGAGCTTGATATCATTTTTTTTTATGAGCCAATGTTAATATGATATGTTGATTGAGAAAGAAGCATGTTTAGACTTAATCTGACTTGTATAATCATCCTTGTGAGTTTTTGGGCCTATATGATTGATGCATTATACATATCAATCTAATTTCTTTCTTGAGTGCTCTTATGATTACATGATTCTCTAGAACTTGCTTTAAACCATTTGAGACTATATTGATGCATGTGACAACATGAATATGATAGAGGCATTAGGATTATAACCAGAGCCAAACAGCCATCCATTATTAATGTTCCAAGAGAACACACCCTTAGTGAACCAATTTGAGCCTACATTGAATAAGCTATCTCTTTGGTAACCATAACTTGTCCCTGACCTAAATATACTTATATCTTTACCTTTGTTCCAAAGATGAATTAGCATGTTTTGAGACAAGTTGCAAAGACAAGGAAGATTTATTGAAAATTTGGGTTAGAAACAAGAAATAAGTGTGGGGGGAAAAGAAAGAAAAAAAGTCAAGAGAAAAAGAAAGGGATCATTGTCAAATACATTCCCATATTAAAAAAAAAAAAAATCTTTTCTTGAACTTCTAGTTAAAGTAAAGAAAAAGATGTTACAAAGTTGGTTAGAATGATGCAAAGGCTCAACATGAATATTTAGCCTATGTTATTATGTGCTTTATAAGAGTTTTGAGAAGTTTTATTTGTATGATCTTATTATGTCTCTAAACTCTATGAACTCTTTGGAACCTTTGTGATATCTTTATCCTTTTGTTCTTCAACCACATTACAAACCCCTTGGCCCATTACAACCTTGATTAAAGACCTCTTGATTCATGAAGTTGTATGATCTAAATAGTGGAGAATAGGTGGACAAGCAAGAATGTGGTAGAACTGTTTTCATGAGATTGATTGAGTGTAAACACTTCACCACTACTTTAAAAAGTGAAAATCATGAGGGTATCCCATGTGAGAAGTTGAGATTAAATTTGAACATGCACTATTTTGATTGAGATATGTTATGTTAATATTGGCTTAACTCAAACAATTTACATTCAAGCTTGATTTTTTGTGAAATTCTTTAAGCTATTGATTAGTTTATAAGACTTGTTCAATGATTGTCTCTAATTTGTATTGAAAGGATTAGGAGTAAATATTTTTAGTATATGTAGTTTATTTATATTTTAGTTTTTCAATGTTTGTGGGTATCGTTCTAGTAAACCCTCACGAGACTAAACTCGTCCACTAGGGACACCTAGGGGTTTAAAGGCTTGTGTCACATGCTAAGTGCCACCGTGATTTCCTACGAAAATGGATTAGATTAGATTTTCTTATTTTATTTTTATTGAGTCGTTGCTAGGGACTAGCAACAATCTAAGTGTGGGGGTGTGATAACTCGTATAATTATATAGTTTTTAGTTATGTTTTATTATTGTTTTGTGTCAAATACGAGTTATTATTGTTTAGTCTAATTGTGTTTATGATCTTTTATATTTTTATGTAATTTGGTGTTTTTCACAAGTTTCTTTGAGTCATTTCAGATTACTAGAATTAAGGGCAAATCCAGTTCAGTTCCAGTTCCGACACCTTTTGCCATATCAGCTATATCTGGAGTTTCAATAAAGCAATAAGGCTGAAATTTTAACCGTGCAAAGTTAAGAGGCATATCTATCTTTTTCATGTTTTACACTTCTTGAAACGGAGTCGTTTTCCCTAGCGAAATCAACCATCAAGTTGGCTGATGTGCAATGACGTCTGTCCTGAGCAGTTTTCGCATTTTGACCATATCGTCCGATACACATCAGCAAATGAGCTGATTCCAACGGCTATGGATCACTAACTGATAGGGGAACATTTGTCTAGAAGACCATGTGATCAGATAAAGCCTCCAATATTGAAGAAATCGACCATCAAGTTGGCTTATGTCCAATGACGTCTGTGCTGACCTGTTTTCGTATTTTGCCCATATCTTCTTCTCCACATCAGCAAATGAGCTGATTCCAACGGCTATGAATCAGTAACTCATAGGGGAACATTTTTCTAGAAGACCATGTGATCAGATCAGGCCTCCAAGATTGACAAAATCGACCATCAAGTTGGCTGATCAAAATCGTCATATATGACGAAAATTGTTAGAAAATGCACCCACCTATTATACCTACCTTTGAAATTTGTAAAGCTTGTCTCTTGTCATTTAGCCCTCCAAAATGTGTATAAATAGAGGGCCTTGGATGATTGTAAGGGATCATATTGTACATAGGTAGGATATTAGCCATTTTAATAAAATTCTCTAAGTTTTCTTCTTCTTTCTTTTCTCTAGTTTTCTTTCTTTTCTCTAGTTTTCTTTTTCTTTAGAGAGAGTAAGAGGTTGGATAATTAATATTCTTCCTCTTCTTCTTTCTTTCTTTTATTTTCTTCTTAGATTTTCTTTAATTTTATGTTTATGTTTATAATGCCTATGCTAGGCTAAACTTCTATTTGGTTAAGGGTGATTTCAAAGCCCTAGACATGTTTTGTGATTGATTTTCAGATTCTATCTATCATTAATTTTCTATCAAAGTTGCTTATGTTCTTCTACAAGAATTGTTCATGATGTTGTCTAGATTTATTTAGGTGTACAACTAGATAGATCTTGATAATTATCTATTGCTAGTTTAGGAGTCCTGATCCGTGTAATTGTCTTGATTTCCTATTCATAAGTGGCAATTTGTGATTAATGATTATGGTCAAGTTTTCAATAATTGCAAAGTGGAACATAACCTAAGTTGAACAATCCGAGCTTATGTGTTTGTTGCTTAGATCAACCTATCTTTCTCATCATAAAGCTGCCATTAAATTGAATTTAGAGAGCTTATTCTAGGTTGTTTAATGGTTAGAGATTAAATAGAGAGCTTGTTCTATTTAACGACAAACTAAGGAAAGATTGGGGTAACAGAGCTTGTTGTTATCTACGGTTGTTAACTTTGATAGTTGGTTGATATTGATAGATCTGAAATTGATTCTTAATGATGTCTAGTGGTGGAGAATGAAACCTTAACCATATTTTTCATATTTGATTCTTCTTACTTATTTGTTTTCTTACTTTTAGTTTGCTTATTTTTTATATTTATTTTTATTGGCTGGTTATACCGCCTAATTTGTATATTAACTTTGTTTTATTTTTATTGGCTGGTTATACCGCCTAATTTAGTATATATATTTTTATTGGATGGTTATACCGCCTAATTTAGTATATATATTTTTATTGGCTGGTTATACCGCCTTGCATCTTATTCTTATTATTTACTTTAGTTTAAATCTGGCTTCAAAAAACCCCTTTTCTTTTATTGTTCTTGAATTTAAGTTTTAAACTATTAACTTATAAACTAAAACCCAATCCCTGAGGACTCGACCCTTGCTAACTACTATACTTACAATTTATCTTTTTAGTGCAAGGTTAAATAAGATACACTCTTTTGGGTGCATCACTCTTTCAATTTTTTTTCATTTTTTTTTCAGGATGGATGATATTCTCACAAGATTGCAGAAACGATTTCCTCCTTTTCCTCAAAATATTTTACTGAAGCTTTACCAAGTTCGACTTGAAAGATTAAGAATGCTTATGCACAAAGGGATTCCTGATGACATACGTTGGATAATTGAAGCCAAGGTACGTGAAGATGAATATCTTCCTGTTTTGCATTTACCAGGTACAGGTAGAAGCACTTTTGCAAAGAAGCGACGAGCAAAGCGCATGAGTTCAAATTGCCACAAATGTGCACGATGGACGTGTAACGGTAAATGTCGTTCTATTGGGATTTCGTCCTCTAATCGAGATGATAAAATTGAATTCATTAGAGTAAGGAGAATTTGGGTAATATCCAACTTTCTCTTGAGACGCATCCTAGTGGAGACGTACAAAGAGAAATTCTTGATTTATCGCCGCAATTCCAAAGGGAATGGCAACATCTTGGGAATCTGATGTTAAAAGACCCTGTTTGCCAGCTTGTAAGAAAACTGGATGGGAAGCATATCCTCGACTCATAGAAGGCGTTTAAGCCGTTTCTGGACGTAAAACCAGAGGAAGATGTGAGCCACAATCACAACTACAATAAATGAATTCTCAGCTTTTGGTTTGATTTGTAATAACTTTATTTTGGTTTAATTTACGTGTTGTTCGATTTGTGTAATTATTCTCGTTTTTTTTATTTGTCTTTTACGGTTGATTTTTTCTTCTCTTTTTGATTTTCTTCCTGAAATCACGCAAAAATCTTTTGTTAGGTTAACATTTTCTTCTGACAGGTCAGATACACTTTCGGCGACATTATTACTCTTGTCTGATTCACTACTCAGTCCTCTATATATTACAGCATGTACTCATTCTCTTTCAGGCACTCGAAAAAAAAAATGGAAAGTACTTCGTCCCAGCGCATTAAAAAAATTTGTGTCTTTGGAGGTGCTTATCCAGGGAAAAATAACATATTTGCTGATGAAGCCATAAGAGTTGGAGTAATACTTGCCCAACAAAAGATCCAGTTGATTTATGGAGGCGGTAGTACGGGTTTAATGGGAGCAGTCGCTACAGCAGCACACGCCGGAGGAAGTCCAGTTCTAGGAATCGTGCCAAAACTATTCACAAGTTTTTGTGGACCTACCGTGGGTAAGGAAATACAAGTCTGGAGTATCCCTGAACGGATAACAATCATGTACCATTCTGCCGATGCATTCATTGCTTTACCAGGAGGTCTGGGTACATTGGAAGAAATAGCTTGCGTGGCTTCTTGGTCATCTTTGGTCACAAATAAGAAACCCATTGGTTTGCTTAATATTAATGGTTATTTTAGTAATTTGCTTTCATATTTAGATAATGCTGTGGATAATGGATTCATGTTTTCAGAGGCAAGGAGAACCATAATTTCTGCTACAACCATTGAAGATTTACTCAAAAAGCTCCAAGCTTATGAGTGTTTATCTGCTACGGTTGTTTCGCAAACGCTCGGAAAAAGAAAAAGAGATATGGACGAGCAAGGAGTGGATTGTACTTTGTCTTTGTGACATTATCTAACATTTTGTTTGTTGTGTCTCAGTTATAATAAGTGGTTAGCAACCTCTGCAGGTAATATCTCCTAAATTCTACCTTTAGTAGGGGGTAAGGGACATATTTTGCTAATTTAAAAAAAAAAAAAAATTTGATGTGTTTTAAGCCATTTAGAAGTATTCATTCTGAACAAGGTCTGAGTAAGGGAGACTTGAGACATACCTTGTCAGTTTGATTTCTTCTTTTCAAAAAAAAAAAAAGTTTGTTGTGTTTTAAGCAATTTAGAAGTATTCATTCTGGACAAGGTCTGAGTAAGGGAGACTTGAGACATACCTTGTCAGTTTGATTTTAATCTTTTTATGTTTACTTGTTAATTTTTGTTTAGTATTTTAGGATTATTTAGGTTGCATGAGTTTGTTTTGTTTTGTTTTGAGTCTTAGTTGTTCCTATTCTTATGTTATTAGTTCTTTTCTCTTACACATGATTCTTTCATTTGGGTTAATAGACTTACATTGAGGACAATGTAAGAATTAAGTGTGGGGGGAATGATTTAGGATTTCTTTTATTTTTGTCTACTATTTTTTTTTATGAGTCTTTATTATTATTATTATTATTATTATTATTATTTTAGTGTGTTTTAGTTCCTTTTTAATACAATGATGAGATATGAATTGCATAAGTCTAAAACAGATTTATTAGTGAGAAGATTTTCATGAGAATTGAGCTTGATGTCAACCTTTTTATGAGCCAATGTTAATATGATATGTTGATTGAGAAAGAAGCATGTTTAGACTTAATCTGACTTGTATAATCATTCTTGTGAGTTTTTGAGCCTAAAATGATTGATGCATTATACAAATCAATCTAATTTCTTTCTTGAGTGCTCTTATGATTACATGATTCTCTAGAACTTGCTTTAAACCGTTTGAGACTATATTGATGCATGTGACAACATGAATATGATAGAGGCATTAGGATTTTTAGCCAGGGCCAAACAACCATCCCTTATTGATGTTCCAAGAGAACACACCCTTTGTGAACCAATTTGAGCCTACATTGAATAAGCTATCTCTTTGGTAACCATAACTTGTCCCTAACCTAAATATACTTATATCTTTACCTTTGTTCCAAAGATGAATTAGCATGATTTGAGACAAGTTGCAAAGACAAGGGATATTTTTTGGTTAGAAACAAGAAATAAGTGTGGGGGGAAAAGAAAAGAAAAGTCAAGAGAAAAAGAAATGGAATACTGGCAAATACATTCCTATATAAAAAAAATGAATCATCTGTTGAATTTGTGGAAAAAGAAAAAGATGTTACAAAGTTGTTTAGAATGAAGAAAAGGCCCAACATGAATATCCGGCCTAGGTGACTATGTACTTGTAAAGAGTTTTGATAAGTTTCTTTGTATGATCTTATTATGTCTCTAAACTTTATGAACTCTTTGGAACCTTTGTGATATCGTTATCCTTTTGTTCTTCACCCAAATTACAAACCCCTTGGCCCCATTACAACCTTGATTAAAGACCTCTTGATTCATGAAGTTGTATGATCTAAATAGTGGAGAATAGGTGGACAAGCAAGAATATGGTAGAACTGTTTTCATGAGATTGATTGAGTGTAAACACTTCACCACTACTTTAAAGAGTGAAAATCATGAGGGTATCCCATGTGAGAAGTTGAGATTAAATTTGAACATGCACTATTTTGATTGAAATATGTTATGTTAATATTGGCTTAACTCAAACAATTTACATTCAAGCATGATTTTTTGTGAAATTCTTTAAGCTATTGATTAGTTTATAAGACTTGTTCAAAGATTGTCTCTAATTTGTATTGAAAGGATTAGGAGTAAATATTTTTAGTATATGTAGTTTATTTATATTTTAGTTTTTCAATGTTTGTGGGTATCGTTCTAGTAAACCCTCACGAGACTAAACTCGTCCACTAGGGACACCTAGGGGTTTAAAGGCTTGTGTCACATGCTAAGTGCCACCGTGATTTCCTACGAAAGTGGATTAGATTAGATTTTCTTATTTTATTTTTATTGAGTCGTTGCTAGGGACTAGCAACAATCTAAGTGTGGGGGTGTGATAACTCGTATAATTATATAGTTTTTAGTTATGTTTTATTATTGTTTTGTGTCAAATACGAGTTATTATTGTTTAGTCTAATTGTGTTTATGATCTTTTATATTTTTATGTAATTTGGTGTTTTTCACAAGTTTCTTTGAGTGATTTCAGATTACTAGAATTAAGGGCAAATCCAGTTCAGTTCCAGTTCCGACACATTTTGCCATATCAGCTATATCTGGAGTTTCACTGAAGCAATAAGGCTGAAATTTGTATCCGTGCAAAGCTAAGAGGCATATCTATCTTTTTCATGTTTTATACTTCTTGAAACGGAGTCGTTTTCCCTAGCGAAACCGACCATCAATTTGGCTCATGTGCAATGACGTCTGTGCTGACCTGTTTTCGTATTTTGCCCATATCTGCTTATCCACATCAGCAAATGAGATGATTCCAATGGCTATGGATCCGTAACTGATACGGGAACCTTTGTCTAGAAGACCATATGATCCGATCAGGCCTCTAATATTGACGAAATCGACCATCAAGTTGGCTGATGTGCAATGACGTCTGTGCTGACATGTTTTCTTATTTTGCCCATATCTGCTTATCCACATCAGCAAATGAGCTGATTCCAATGGCTATGGATCCGTAACTGATAGGGGAACCTTTTTCTAGAAGACCATGTGATCAGATCAGGCCTCCAACATTGACGAAATCGACCATCAAGTTGGCTGATCAAAATTGTCATACAATATGACGAAAATTGTTAGAAAAATTCACCCACCTATTATACCTACCTTTGAAATTTGTAAAGCTTATCTCTTGTCATTTAGCCTTCCAAAATGTGTATAAATAGAGGGCCTTGGATGATTGTAGAGTGATGCACCCAAAAGAGTGTATCTTATTTAACCTTGCACTAAAAAGATAAATTGTAAGTATAGTAGTTAGCAAGGGTCGAGTCCTCAGGGATTGGGTTTTAGTTTATAAGTTAATAGTTTAAAACTTAAATTCAAGAACAATAAAAGAAAAGGGGTTTTTGAAGCCAGATTTAAACTAAAGTAAATAATAAGAATAAGATGCAAGGCGGTATAACCAGCCAATAAAAATATATATACTAAATTAGGCGGTATAACCAGCCAATAAAAATATATATACTAAATTAGGCGGTATAACCAGCCAATAAAAATATATATACTAAATTAGGCGGTATAACCAGCCAATAAAAATAAAACAAAGTTAATATACAAATTAGGCGGTATAACCAGCCAATAAAAATAAATATACTTTTAAAAATAAGCAAACTAGAAAAGTAAGAAAACAAGTAAGTAAGAAGAATCAAATATGAAAAATATGGTTAAGGTTTCATTCTCCACCACTAGACATCATTAAGAATCAATTTCAAATCTATCAATATCAACCAACTATCAAAGTTAACAACCGTAGATAACAACAAGCTCTGTTACCCCAATCTTTCCTTAGTTTGTCGTTAAATAGAACAAGCTCTCTATTTAATCTCTAACCATTAAACAACTTAGAATAAGCTCTCTAAATTCAATTTAATGGCAGCTTTATGATGAGAAAGATAGGTTGATCTAAGCAACAAACACATAAGCTCGGATTGTTCAACTTAGGTTATGTTCCACTTTGCAATTATTGAAAACTTGACCATAATCATTAATCACAAATTGCCACTTATGAATAGGAAATCAAGACAATTACACGGATCAAGACTCCTAAACTAGCAATAGATAATTATCAAGATCTATCTAGTTGTACACCTAAATAAATCAAGACAACATCATGAACAATTCTTGTAGAAGAACATAAGCAACTTTGATAGAAAATTAATGATAGATAGAATCTGAAAATCAATCACAAAACATGTCTAGGGCTTTGAAATCAACCTTAACCAAATAGAAGTTTAGCCTAGCATAGGCATTATAAACATAAAATTAAATAGAATCTAAGAAGAAAATAAAAGAAAGAAAGAAGAAGAGGAAGAATATTAATTATCCAACCTCTTGCTCTCTCTAAAAAGAAAAAGAAAACTAGAGAAAAGAAAGAAAACTAGAGAAAAGAAAGAAGAAGAAAACTTAGAGAATTTTATTAAAATGGCTAATATCCTACCTATGTACAATATGATCCCTTACAATCATCCAAGGCCCTCTATTTATACACATTTTGGAAGGCTAAATGACAAGAGACAAGCTTTACAAATTTCAAAGGTAGGTACAATAGGTGGGTGAATTTTTCTAACAATTTTCGTCGTATTGTATGACAATTTTGATCAGCCAACTTGATGGTCGATTTCGTCAATGTTGGAGGCCTGATCTGATCACATGGTCTTCTAGAAAAAGGTTCCCCTATCAGTTACGGATCCATAGCCGTTGGAATCAGCTCATTTGCTGATGTGGATAAGCAGATATGGGCAAAATACGAAAACATGTCAGCACAGACGTCATTGCACATCAGCCAACTTGATGGTCGATTTCGCTAGGGAAAACGACTCCGTTTCAAGAAGTATAAAACATGAAAAAGATAGATATGCCTCTTAGCTTTGCACGGCTACAAATTTCAGCCTTATTGCTTCAGTGAAACTCCAGATATAGCTGATATGGAAAAATGTGTCGGAATTGGAACTGAACTGGATTTGCCTTTAATTCTAGTAATCTGAAATCACTCAAAGAAACTTGTGAAAAACACCAAATTACATAAAAATATAAAAGATCATAAACACAATTACACTAAACAATAATAACTCGTATTTGACACAAAACAATAATAAAACATAACTAAAAACTATATAATTATACGAGTTATCACACCCCCACACTTAGATTGTTGCTAGTCCCTAGCAACGACTCAATAAAAATAAAATAAGAAAATCTAATCTAATCCATTTTCGTAGGAAATCACGGTGGCACTTAGCATGTGACACAAGCCTTTAAACCCCTAGGTGTCCCTAGTGGACGAGTTTAGTCTCGTGAGGGTTTACTAGAACGATACCCACAAACATTGAAAAACTAAAATATAAATAAACTACATATACTAAAAATATTTACTCCTAATCCTTTCAATACAAATTAGAGACAATCTTTGAACAAGTCTTATAAACTAATCAATAGCTTACAGAATTTCACAAAAAATTATGCTTGAATGTAAATTGTTTGAGTTAAGCCAATATTAACATAACATATTTCAATCAAAATAGTGCATATTCAAACTTAATCTCAACTACTCACATGGGATACTCTCATGATTTTCACTCTTTAAAGTAGTGGTGAAGTGTTTACACTCAATCAATCTCATGAAAACACTTCTACCATATGCTTGCTTGTCCACCTATTCTCCACTATTTAGATCATACAACTTCATGAATCAAGAGGTCTTTAATCAAGGTTGTAATGGGGCCAAGGGGTTTGTAATGTGGTTGAAGAACAAAAGGATAAAGATATCACAAAGGTTCCAAAGAGTTCATAAAGTTTAGAGACATAAAAAGATTATACAAAGAAACTTCTCAAAACTCTTTACAAGTACATAGTCACCTAGGCCGAATATTCATGTTGGGCCTTTTCTTCATTCTAAACAACTTTGTAACATCTTTTTCTTTTTCCACAAATTCAAGAGATGATTCATATTTTTTACTTAGGAATGTATTTGCCAGTATTCCATTTCTTTTTCTCTTGACTTTTCTTTTCTTTTCCCCCCACACTTATTTCTTGTTTCTAACCCAAATTTTCAACTAAAAATATCCCTTGTTTTTTGCAATATGTCTCAAAATATATAATCCATCTTTAGAACAAGGGTAAGGATATAAGTATATTTAGGCTAGGTGCAAGTTGTGGTTACCAATAAAACAACATATTTAATGTAGGCTCAAATTGGCTCACTAGTGGGGATGTTCTCTTAGAACATTAATAATGGATGGCTGTTTGGCTCTGGTTATAATCCTAATGCCTCTATCATATTCATGTTGTCACATGTATTAATATAGTCTCAAACGGTTTAAAGCAAGTTCTAGAGAATCATGTAATCATAAGAGCACTCAAGAAAGAAATTAGATTGATTTGTATAATGCGTCAATCATTATAGGCTCAAAAACTCACAAGGATGATTATACAAGTCAGATTAAGTCTAAACATGCTTCTTTCTCAATCAACATATCATATTAACATTGGCTCATAAAACGATTGATATCAAGTTCAATTCTCATGAAAATCTTCTCACTAATAAATCTGTTTTAGACTTATGCAATTCATATCTCATCATAGTATTGAAAAGGAACTAAAACACACTAAAAAAAATAATAATAAAGACTCATAAAAAAAATAGTATACAAAAATAAAAGAAATCCTAAATCCTTCCCCCCACACTTAATTCTTACATTGTCCTCAATGTAAGTCTATTAACTCAAATGAAAGAATCATGTGTAAGAGAAAAGAACTAATAACATAAGAATAGGAACAACTAAGACTCAAAACAAAACAAAACCATGCAACCTAAATAATCCTAAAATACTAAACAAAAATTAACAAGTAAACATAAAAAGATTAAAATCAAACTGACAAGGTATGTCTCAAGTCTCCCTTACTCAGACCTTGTTCAGAATGAATACTTTTAAATGGCTTAAAACACAAATTTCTTTTTTTTTTTTTTTTTTTTGAAGGTAAAATTTAGGAGATATTACCTGTAGAGGTTGCTAACCACTTATTATAACTGAGACACAACAAACAAAATGTTAGATAATGTCACAAAGACAAAGTGCAATCCACTCCTTGCTCGTCCATATCTCTTTTTCTTTTTTCGAGCGTTTGCGAAACAACCGTAGCAGATAAACACTCATAAGCTTGGAGCTTTTTGAGTAAATCTTCAATGGTTGTAGCAGAAATTATGGTTCTCCTTGCCTCTGAAAACATGAATCCATTATCCACAGCATTATCTAAATATGAAAGCAAATTACTAAAATAACCATTAATATTAAGCAAACCAATGGGTTTCTTATTTGTGACCAAAGATGACCAAGAAGCCACGCAAGCTATTTCTTCCAATGTACCCAGACCTCCTGGTAAAGCAATGAATGCATCGGCAGAATGGTACATGATTGTCATCCGTTCAGGGATACTCCAGACTTGTATTTCCTTACCCACGGTAGGTCCACAAAAATCTGTGAACAGTTTTGGCACGACTCCTAGAACTGGACTTCCTCCGGCATGTGCTGCTGTAGCGACTGCTCCCATTAAACCCGTACTACCACCTCCATAAATCAACTGGATCTTTTGTTGGGCAAGTATTACTCCAACTCTTATGGCTTCATCAGCGAATATGTTATTTTTCCCTGGATAAGCACCTCCAAAGACACAAATTTTTTTAATGCGTTGGGACGAAGTACTTTCCATTTTTTTTTCTTTTTCGAGTGCCTGAAAGAGAATGAGTACATGGTGTAATATATAGAGGACTGAGTAGTGAATCAGACAAGAGTAATAATGTCGCCGAAAGTGTATTTGACCTGTCAGAAGAAAATGTTAACCTAACAAAAGATTTTTGCGTGATTTCAGGAAGAAAATCAAAAAGAGAAGAAAAATCAACCGTAAAAGTCAAGAGTAATAATGTCGCTGAAAGTGTATTTGGCATCTTCCTCTGGTTTTACGTCCAGAAACGGCTTAAACGCCTTCTATGAGTCGAGGATATGCTTCCCATCCAGTTTTCTTACAAGCTGGCAAACAGGGTCTTTTAACATCAGATTCCCAAGATGTTGCCATTCCCTTTGGAATTGCGGCCATAAATCAAGAATTTCTCTTTGTACGTCTCCACTAGGATGCGTCTCAAGAGAAAGTTGGATATTACCCAAATTCTCCTTACTCAGTCCATCCTTAATGAATTCAATTTTATCATCTCGATTAGAGGACGGAATCCCAATAGAACGACATTTACCGTTACACGTCCATCGTGCACATTTGTGGCAATTTGAACTCATGCGCTTTGCTCGTCGCTTCTTTGCAAAAGTGCTTCTACCTGTACCTGGTAAATGCAAAACAGGAAGATATTCATCTTCACGTACCTTGGCTTCAATTATCCAACGTATGTCTTCATGAATCCCTTTGTGCATAAGCATTCTTAATCTTTCAAATCGAACTTGGTAAAGCTTCAGTAAAATATTTCGAGGAAAAGGAGGAAATCATTTCTGCAATCTTGTGAGAATATCATCCATCCTGAAAAAAATGAAAAAAAATTGAAAGAGAAATTTATATACAATATCAGTTTTGTGGGTAGCTGATGGAACCGACTTAAATAATCACGGAGTACCGTTATCCGCCATTTAACCGGGGTTAAAAAAAATTATATTTACATCTAGTTATTTTCAAAACAAGGATCAGAAAGAAAAACAACATAAAAAGACTCAAAAATAAAATCCTAAATTCTTCCCCCCACACATAATTCTTACATTGTCATTAATGTAATGCTATTAACCCAAATGAAAGAATCATGTGTAAGTGAAAAGAACTATTAAACAAAATAAACTTATGCAGCCTAAATGAACTTAAAAACACTAAACACAATTAACAAAGAAACATAAGAAAAAGATAAAGAAAAAGAGAGCAAATCTGAGGATGGCAGTTTGGCAATGCTTTCACTAATTAGGCTACCTCCCCCAATTAGCACTTGATTGATTGTTTCCAGTCTAGCCAATTCCCCTTCTTGGCTTTTTAGGATCTTTTGGCTTAGACATGAAACTTCTCGGATTTTTGCGTTTTGGAGGAAGTTTTCTTTGCAAAACAGCCAATGCATTCTCCCCCACACGTATTATTTCATCATTCTCGGTGGGGTATAGCTCTTTGAGGAATTGTGCATATCTTGGTACTTGTGTAATGGCATCCACAAGCAAGCTGTTTAAGGTTTCCAAAAATTGTTGTTCATGTTCCTCCTTCTTGGACTTTGCAAATCTGCTAGGAAAAAGTGGAGAAGGAACATTAGTAGAAATAAGAACCTTAAAAGCTACCTGAGGTGTCAAAGTACTCTCAATTTGAATGGTGGCTTCATTATCCTCAAGAAGTGAATCCATCTTTGGTTTTGTCTCATCCTCATCTTGTTCCTCATTTCTCAAGGTCACAATAGTAGCATTCTCCTTTGGGTTAATCACCGTTTGGGAAGGGAGTGCTAGAGATCTTTCTGATACTAATTCCACCATACTACTAGCCAATAGGCTCATTTGCTTTTCCAAACTCTGGATGCTTGCCCTTGTTTCCTGTTGAAATTGCAAAGTATCAGTAACAAGAGAATGTACAAGATCTTCTAAAGAAGTACCTGAGTTTTGAGTCATATGTGGTGGTTGAAAAAGATCTGGTTCTTGAGACCATGATTTATTGAAGCTAGATGGATGAGTGTAATTGGCATAAGGATCTACTTCTTGGTAATTTTTCGAGTAGCCATAATTAGTATGATCCCACCATCCCTCATGGTAAGTGTTTGAGTAATGATCATACTGTTGGTCTTGGAACACTTGATGGCCTTGACATCCTCCCATGGCCAATTGTTGAACTGGGGAGGTGAGCTTGGCTTGTTGATTCTCCATGTTCATGTATGCCACCAACTCTTCAAGTGTTAGATTGCTCAATTCCATCGTTTTTTTTTTCTTTTTTTTTTATTTGAAAAGAAAAACTTGTATGTACAAGAAAATAAAACTAATTAGAACTGAAAATAAGAATAAACCAAGTAACAAATAAACTAAAGAAAGCAATCCCCGGCAACGGCGCCAAAAACTTGATGCACCCAAAAGAGTGTATCTTATTTAACCTTGCACTAAAAAGATAAATTGTAAGTATAGTAGTTAGCAAGGGTCGAGTCCTCAGGGATTGGGTTTTAGTTTATAAGTTAATAGTTTAAAACTTAAATTCAAGAACAATAAAAGAAAAGGGGTTTTTGAAGCCAGATTTAAACTAAAGTAAATAATAAGAATAAGATGCAAGGCGGTATAACCAGCCAATAAAAATATATATACTAAATTAGGCGGTATAACCAGCCAATAAAAATATATATACTAAATTAGGCGGTATAACCAGCCAATAAAAATATATATACTAAATTAGGCGGTATAACCAGCCAATAAAAATAAAACAAAGTTAATATACAAATTAGGCGGTATAACCAGCCAATAAAAATAAATATACTTTTAAAAATAAGCAAACTAGAAAAGTAAGAAAACAAGTAAGTAAGAAGAATCAAATATGAAAAATATGGTTAAGGTTTCATTCTCCACCACTAGACATCATTAAGAATCAATTTCAAATCTATCAATATCAACCAACTATCAAAGTTAACAACCGTAGATAACAACAAGCTCTGTTACCCCAATCTTTCCTTAGTTTGTCGTTAAATAGAACAAGCTCTCTATTTAATCTCTAACCATTAAACAACTTAGAATAAGCTCTCTAAATTCAATTTAATGGCAGCTTTATGATGAGAAAGATAGGTTGATCTAAGCAACAAACACATAAGCTCGGATTGTTCAACTTAGGTTATGTTCCACTTTGCAATTATTGAAAACTTGACCATAATCATTAATCACAAATTGCCACTTATGAATAGGAAATCAAGACAATTACACGGATCAAGACTCCTAAACTAGCAATAGATAATTATCAAGATCTATCTAGTTGTACACCTAAATAAATCAAGACAACATCATGAACAATTCTTGTAGAAGAACATAAGCAACTTTGATAGAAAATTAATGATAGATAGAATCTGAAAATCAATCACAAAACATGTCTAGGGCTTTGAAATCAACCTTAACCAAATAGAAGTTTAGCCTAGCATAGGCATTATAAACATAAAATTAAATAGAATCTAAGAAGAAAATAAAAGAAAGAAAGAAGAAGAGGAAGAATATTAATTATCCAACCTCTTGCTCTCTCTAAAAAGAAAAAGAAAACTAGAGAAAAGAAAGAAAACTAGAGAAAAGAAAGAAGAAGAAAACTTAGAGAATTTTATTAAAATGGCTAATATCCTACCTATGTACAATATGATCCCTTACAATCATCCAAGGCCCTCTATTTATACACATTTTGGAAGGCTAAATGACAAGAGACAAGCTTTACAAATTTCAAAGGTAGGTATAATAGGTGGGTGAATTTTTCTAACAATTTTCGTCATATTGTATGACAATTTTGATCAGCCAACTTGATGGTCGATTTCGTCAATGTTGGAGGCCTGATCTGATCACATGGTCTTCTAGAAAAAGGTTCCCCTATCAGTTACGGATCCATAGCCGTTGGAATCAGCTCATTTGCTGATGTGGATAAGCAGATATGGGCAAAATACGAAAACATGTCAGCACAGACGTCATTGCACATCAGCCAACTTGATGGTCGATTTCGCTAGGGAAAACGACTCCGTTTCAAGAAGTATAAAACATGAAAAAGATAGATATGCCTCTTAGCTTTGCACGGCTACAAATTTCAGCCTTATTGCTTCAGTGAAACTCCAGATATAGCTGATATGGCAAAATGTGTCGGAATTGGAACTGAACTGGATTTGCCTTTAATTCTAGTAATCTGAAATCACTCAAAGAAACTTGTGAAAAACACCAAATTACATAAAAATATAAAAGATCATAAACACAATTACACTAAACAATAATAACTCGTATTTGACACAAAACAATAATAAAACATAACTAAAAACTATATAATTATACGAGTTATCATAGAGGATCATATTGTACATAGGTAGGATATTAGCCATTTTAATAAAATTCTCTAAGTTTTCTTCTTCTTTCTTTTCTCTAGTTTTCTTTCTTTTCTCTAGTTTTCTTTTTCTTTAGAGAGAGCAAGAGGTTGGATAATTAATATTCTTCCTCTTCTTCTTTCTTTCTTTTATTTTCTTCTTAGATTTTCTTTAATTTTATGTTTATGTTTACAATGCCTATGCTAGGCTAAACTTCTATTTGGTTAAGGGTGATTTCAAAGCCCTAGACATGTTTTGTGATTGATTTTCAGATTCTATCTATCATTAATTTTCTATCAAAGTTGCTTATGTTCTTCTACAAGAATTGTTCATGATGTTGTCTTGATTTATTTAGGTGTACAACTAGATAGATCTTGATAATTATCTATTGCTAGTTTAGGAGTCTTGATCCGTGTAATTGTCTTGATTTCCTATTCATAAGTGGCAATTTGTGATTAATGATTATGGTCAAGTTTTCAATAATTGCAAAGTGGAACATAACCTAAGTTGAACAATCCGAGCTTATGTGTTTGTTGCTTAGATCAACCTATCTTTCTCATCATAAAGCTGCCATTAAATTGAATTTAGAGAGCTTATTCTAGGTTGTTTAATGGTTAGAGATTAAATAGAGAGCTTGTTCTATTTAACGACAAACTAAGGAAAGATTGGGGTAACAGAGCTTGTTGTTATCTACGGTTGTTAACTTTGATAGTTGGTTGGTATTGATAGATCTGAAATTGATTCTTAATGATGTCTAGTGGTGGAGAATGAAACCTTAACCATATTTTTCATATTTGATTCTTCTTACTTACTTGTTTTCTTACTTTTCTAGTTTGCTTATTTTTAAAAGTATATTTATTTTTATTGGCTGGTTATACCGCCTAATTTGTATATTAACTTTGTTTTATTTTTATTGGCTGGTTATACCGCCTAATTTAGTATATATATTTTTATTGGCTGGTTATACCGCCTTGCATCTTATTCTTATTATTTACTTTAGTTTAAATCTGGCTTCAAAAACCCCTTTTCTTTTATTGTTCTTGAATTTAAGTTTTAAACTATTAACTTATAAACTAAAACCCAATCCCTGAGGACTCGACCCTTGCTAACTACTATACTTACAATTTATCTTTTTAGTGCAAGGTTAAATAAGATACACTCTTTTGGGTGCATCAGGTGGGTAAATTTTTCTAACAATTTTCGTCATATTGTATGACAATTCTGATCAGCCAGCTTGATGGTTGATTTTGTCAATGTTGGAGGCTTGATCTGATCAAATGGTCTTCTAGAAAAATGTTCCCCTATCCGTTTGTGATCCATAGCCGTTGGAATCAGCTCATTTTCTGATGTGGATCGGAAGATATGGTCAAAATACCAAAACTGGTCAGCATAGACGTCATTGCACATCAGCCAACTTGATGGTTGATTTCGCTAGGGAAAACGACTCCGTTTCAAGAAGTGTAAAGCATGAAAAAGATAGATATGCCTCTTAACTTTGCACTGTAAAAATTTCATCCTTAATGCTTCAGTGAAACTCCAGATATAGCTGATATGGCAAAAGGTGTCGGAACTAGAACTGAACTGGATTTGCCCTTAATTCTTGATTTAACCTAGTAATCTGAAATCACTCAAAGAAACTCGTGAAAAACACCAAATTACATAAAAATATAAAAGATCATAAACACAATTATACTAAGCAATAATAACTCGTATTTGACACAAAACAATAATAAAACATAACTAAAAACTATATAATTATACGAGTTATCAGCAACACCTTTTCCTTTTGATCCAAAACCTGTATTAGTTTCTCAGAATAACTCAAATCATTTCTGAATTCAATAGGCTTGTATTCACTATCATGAGCTGAATCAGGTTTATACTTCCTTCACATAGAAACGTGAATTACATTATGAACACCTAAAAGTTTAGGAGGCAAGGCTAACCGGTATGCAACTTCTCCAACTCTTTCTAAGATTTCAAAAGGACCAATAAACCTTGGAGTCAATTTCCCTTTCTCAAATCTCATAATGCCATTGGCAAGAGATACTTTCAAGAATACATGATCACCAACACAAAACTCCAAATTTCTTCTTCGGTTATCTGCATAGCTCTTTTGTCGACTTTGTGCTGTTTGAAGTCTTTTATGAATGAGCTTCACTCTTTCAGTAGCCTTTTCAACTAAGTCTGTAAAGCAAACAGCTTTCTTTCACCAACTTCTTTCCAATAAATGGGTGATCTGCATTTTCTACCATACAATGCTTCATAAGGTGCCGTTTTGATGCTAGCTTGGTAGCTATTATTGTAAGCGAATTCAGCCAAAGACATTTGCTCATCCCAAGAACCTCTAAAATCAATAACATAAGCCCTTAACATATCTTCAAGTGTCTGAATCATTCTTTCTGATTGGCGATGAAACGATGTGCTGAAGTTCAATTTATATCCCATGGCTTCCGGAAAATGTTTCCAAAAACGAGCAATGAAACTGGAATCTGTATCAGAAGTTATACTCATTTGTACTCCATAAAATCTTACAATCTCTCTTAGGTAAAGTTCAGCCAAAAAATTTAGTGAATGAGTAACGGCTAGAAAATGTGCAGAATTTGTTAATCTATCCACAATCACCCAAATTGCATCATGATTCCTTTTAGTCCTTGGTAATCCCATCACAAAGTCCATTGTGATATCTTCCCATTTCCACTTCGGAATTGGTAAAGGCTTAAGCAATCCAGTAGGTCCTTGATGCACAACTTTAAACATTTGGATACAAATTCAGCAATATCCTTCTTCATACCGTTCCACCAATATACACTTCGCAAATTCTAATACATTTTTGTGCTACCAGGATGCATGGTATACTTGGAACAATGTGCTTCATCTAAGATTTCTTTTTTCAGATTCACATCATTAGGAACACAAAGTCTCCCTCGAAATCTCAATATACCATCATCTTGGACTTCAAAATCTGGCCTTTAGCCCTTTCTGTGCATCTTCCACGATACTAAGCAAATCAGAATCTGCTTGTTGCGCTTTTCTTGATTCGTTGAATCAAAACAGGTTCCATTTTCAGACTAGCAAGAAATCCACCGAAATCTTTCAATTGCAAATTCAAGTCTATGACTTCTTCAAGTAATTTCCATTCCTTCACCATCATATGAGTTAAAAATCCAGAATTTTCCGGCTTAAAACATCCGCAACTACAATAGCCTTACCAGGATGATAAAGTATACTGCAATCATAATCTTTTAGAACATCCATTCATCTTCTTGGGCGCATGTTGAGTTCCTTATGAGAGAACAAGTATTTGAGACTTTTGTGATCAGTATATATATCAAATCTCTCACTATATAAGTAATGACGCCAAATCTTCAAAGCAAAAACAATTGCAGCCAATTCTAAGTCATGTGTCGGATAGTTCATCTCATGATCTTTCAATTGCCTTGATCCATAGGCCACCACCTTCTCATTTTGCATTAACACACAACCCAGACCTTGATATAGATGCAAAATCCAGCAATACCACATGGAATGGTCAGAATAGGTGCTGAGGTCAATCTATTCTTCAACTCTTGGAAACTTTGTTCACAATCTTTATTCCAATCAAATTTCACATTCTTTCCGGTGACGTGGGTTAAAGGTGCTGCAATACGAGAAAACCCCTCTATGAACCTCCGGTAGTAACCAGCGAGTACTAAAAAGCTTCTAATATCAATCACAGTTCTTGGTGTTTCCCACTTTCCCACTGCTTCTATCTTAGATGGATCAATGGACACACCATCTTTAGAAATGACATGTCCCAAAAATGCAACCTGTTCCAGCCAAAACTCACATTTGCTAAATTAACATACAACTTCTTTTCTCGAAGACTTTGGAGAACAAATGACAAATGTTGTTCATGCTCAAGTTGAGTTCGAGAATAGATCAAAATATCATCAATGAATATGACAAACTTGTCTAAGTAAGGCTTGAAGACACGATTAGTCAAACCAAATCCATAAAAGCTATCTGAGAAATATCATCACACTTAATCTTCAATTGATGGTATCCAGAACGAAGGTCAATCTTTGAGCACACTTGTGCCCCTTGCAACTGATCAAACAAATCATCAATTCTAGGCAATAGAGACTTGTTTTTCACCGTCACCCAATTCAATTATCTATAGTCGATACATAATCTCATTGTGCCATCCTTTTTCTTCACGAACAGAACCGGAGCACCCCAGGGGGACACACTAGGACGTATGAATCCTTTTTCCAACAAGTCTTGTAATTGTTTCTTAAGCTCTTCTAGTTCAGCAACTGCCATACGGTAAGGAGCCTTAGATATTGGTTCAGTTCCTGATATCAAGTCAATGGCAAATTCAAATTCAATCTCACGATCAGGTGCCAAACTGGTGAAGTCATCAGGAAAACATCGAAAAAGTCTCTAACAACAGGAATATCTTTCAAGCACCGCTGCTCCTTTCCATTATCAACAACATAAGCAAGATAACCTTCACAGCCTTTAGAAAGGAGCTCATTAGCTTGCATAGCAGATATCAAACATGGACAATCAATTTCCTTATCACCTTCGAAATAAAACATAGGTTTATTGGGAATAGAGAAATTAACAATTTTTTTTTATAATAATCAACATTTGCATGATAAGTAAACAACCAATCCATGCCCAAAATGACAACAAAATCATCAATTCTCTATAGAATCAGATCTGCAGACAGTTTTTTTTATCTCCAATCTTCACCAAACAAGACTTGTACACTACATCAGAAAGTAAGGAAGGTTTCATAGCAGTACTCACAGCAAGAAAATACCCAAGTGGTTTAGGCTCAATTCTCAAATGGCATGCAAACTATGGTGAGACAAATGAATGACTAGAACCAGGATCAAAAAGAACTAAAGCATCATGTTTAGCAACTGGAAACTTACCCTTGATAACAGAAGTGGAAGCTAGAACTTCTTCCTTGTCTAAAGCAAAGACTCTTCCTTGGACCACTGGTTTCTTACTCTTATCTATAGGCTTCTTCACTTGTTGGTCATGCATCAATGGGCAAGCCTTTATCATATGCCCAGTCTTCCCACATCGAAAACAAGCTCTATTGTCCCAATAACACTGTCTTGACCCATGATGCTTGCCACATTGTTTGCAAGGCTCTGAAGCATCTTGTTTGGGTGCTTTGGGCTGAAATTCCCTTGTTTTCTGCTTCTTGTTGGCTTGATTCACATCTAGCCTCTTTTGCCAGTTTCTCATGTTTCTAGCTCATCATCACGTTCTTGCTCCATTTGGGCATCTTCCATATCTTGCTCTATGAGTTGAGCTCGATCTACTACTTCAGCATAAGTTCTGAGCTTGAAAGGAATTAATTTGCTTCTAAGAGTTGGTCGTCAACCTCGCTGAAACTTTCTTGCTTTCTTTGCCTTATTTTTGCAATATGGGGAGCAAACCATGACAAAATAGTGAATTTGGATTCATACTGATCGACTGTCATACTCCTTTGTTTTAAGTTGAAGAACTCTTCTTCTTTCTTTTCTTGCATACACTCGGGAAAATACTATCGGTTAAAAGCATCAAGAAACCTTTCCCAAGTTATAGGCACATTTTTTGAACCTAGCACCTTTTTTTTTGTAGATTTCCACCAATGTTCTGCCATGCATCTTTCTCCTCACTATTACACCTCATGTAATCAAAGAACTTCTCAAGTTTCATGATCCATGCTTCAGCAGTAGTAGGATTTCGAACACCTTTAAAGGTTGGAGAGTTCATCCTCTGAAATTGATCAAAACGGGCCAGATTATTATCGACTTCAGTTTGTGATGCACTCAAAAGAGTATATCTTATTTAACCTTGCACAAAAAAGATAAATTGTAAGTATAGTAGTTAGCAAGGGTCAAGTCCTCAGGGATTGGGTTTTAGTTTATAAGTTAATAGTTCAAAACTTAAAAACAAGTAAACAAAAGTAAAGGGGATTTTGAAATCAGATTTGAACTAAAGTTAATAATAAGAATGAGAAAACAAGTAATTAAGAAGAATCAAATATGAAAAATATGGTTAAGGTTTCATTCTCCACCACTAGACATCATTAAGAATCAATTTCAAATCTATCAATATCAACCAATTATCAAAGTTAACAACCGTAGATAACACAAGCTCTGTTACCCCAATCTTTCCTTAGTTTGTCGTTTAAATAGAACAAGCTCTCTATTTAATCTCTAACCATCAAACAACCTAGAATAAGCTCTCTAAATTCAATTTAATGGCAGCTTTATGATGAGAAAGATAGGTTGATCTAAGCAACAAACACATAAGCTCGGATTGTTCAACTTAGGTTATGTTCCATTTTGCAATTATCGAAAACTTGACCATAATCATTAATCACAAATTGCCACTTATGAATAGGAAATCAAGACAATTACACGGATCAAGGTCCTAAACTAGCAATAGATAATTATCAAGATCTATCTAGTTGTACACCTACACAAATCAAGACAGCATCATAAACAATTCTTGTAGAAGAACATAAGCAACTTTGATAGAAAATTAATGATAGATAGAATTTGAAAATCAATTACAAAACATATCTAGGGCTTTGAAATCACCCTTAACCAAATATAAGTTTAACCTAGCATAGGCATAGATATTATATACATAAAACTAAAAAGAAAATAAAAGAATGGAGAAGAAGATGAATAATAATGATGATCTTTGAGTCTCCTCAAAAGATGTCTACAAAAGATGGTATTTATAGAGCTTTAAAACCCTGAGAATAAGTCTTTGCCGCACAAGTAAGGCTGGAGGTGCAAAAATCACGTTTTTGCCTTTTTTTTAGATTTGCGATAAGGGTTTTTCTGGCCGCAGGATTCTTTAGGGAGATCTTCTAGCGCCATTTTGAATGCCCATATCTTATCCGATTTGGGCTCATAATTTATCGTTGGAAAGATAATCAAGTTAACTTCAAATGTCAAGAAAGAAGTTTCTTCAAATAAAGAATCTAACATCATGTTTTCCTTACAACAAGCTCCGGAGGTCAAATTTGCCTGATTGCTTTTCAACTAGAAATTGATATTTTTGACTCCCAAGTCTTCTTCCATCTTGTGATTATGATTTTGTAAGATCTTTACCATCATTATTGACATCTTTTGACTTCATTCTCCTTATTGTACCTAAAATTCAAAAACATAATATAAGTAAACAAGATAAACATCGAAAACATAACAAAAGCTAAAGGTAGAAAGGCATAAAATGTATATTTTATGAGCTTATCAAACACCCCCACACTTAACTTTTTGCTAGTCCTCGAGCAAAACAAAATAAAAATAAAATAAGAAAATCTAATCCACTTTCGTAGGAAATCACGGTGACACTTAGCATGTGACACAAGCCTTTAAACCCCTAGGTGTCCCTAGTGGACAAGTTTAGTCTCGTGAGGGTTTACTAGGATGATACCCACAAACATTGAAGTCATAAGAAAAACTAAAAATTTTAAAAATAATAATAATTACAACTAATCCATCCAATATAAATTGGAGATAATCATTGGACAAGTCTTATAAACTAATCAATAGCTTAAAGAAATTCACAAAAAATCTTGCTTGAATGTAAATAATTTGAGTTAAGCCAATATTAACTTAACATATTTCAATCAAAATAGTGCATATTCAAACTTAATCTCAACTTCTCACATGGGATACTCTCCTGATTTTCACTCTTTAAAGTAGTGGTAAAGTGTTTACACTCAATCAATCTCATGAAAACACTTCTACCATATGCTTGCTTGTCCACCTATTCTCCACTATTTAGATTATACAACTTCATAAATCAAGAGGTCTTTATTCAAGGTTGTAATGGGGCCAAAGGGTTATAATGTGGTTAACGAATGAAAGATAAAAAATATTACAAAGGTTCCAAAGACTTCATAGAATTTAGAGACAAAATAAGATTTTGCAAATAAAACTTCTCAAAACTCTTATAAAGCACATAATAATAGAGGCTAAATATTCATATTGAGCCTTTGCTTCATTCTAACCAACTTTGTAACATCTTTTTCTTTAACCAAAAGTTTAAGAGATGATTTTTTTTCTTCAATATGGGAATGTATTTGACAATGATCCCTTTCTTTTTCTCTTGACTTTTTTTTTCTTATTTTCTTCCCCCACACATATCTTTTGTTTTAACCCAAATTTTCAAAAAGTATCCATTGTTTTTGCAATATGTCTCAAGCATTTGAGTCCATCTTTAGAACAAGGGTAAAGATATAAATGTATTTAGGGTAGGTGTAGGATATGGTTACCAAAGAAATAGCTTATTCAATGTAAGCTCAAATTGGCTCACTAGGGGGATGTTCTCTTGGAACATCAATAAGGAATGGCTGTTTGGCCCTGGTTATAATTCTAATGCCTCTATCATTTTCATGTTGTTACATGCATCAATATAGTCTCAAAAAGGTTTAAAGCAAATTCTAGAGAAACATGTAATCATAAGAGCACTCAAGAAAGAAATTAGATTGATATGTATAATGCATCAATCATATAGGCTCGAAACTCACAAGGATAATTATACAAGTCAATTTTAAGTCTAAACATGCTTCTTTCTCAATCAATATATCATATTAATATTGGCTCATGAAAAATAGTGATATCAATCAAGCTTAATTCTCATGAAAATCTTACCACCAATGATCAATTTCAGACCTATCCAATTCATATCTCATCACAATATAGAAAAGAACTAAAACACACTAAAAATTTTAATAATAATAATAATAATATTAAAGACTCATAAAAAAAATAATAGCCAAAAATAAAATAAATCCTAAATCCTTCCCCCCACACTTAATTCTTACATTGTCCTCAATGTAATGCTATTAACCCAAATGAAAGAATCATGTGTAATTGAAAAGAACTAATAACATAAGAATAGAAATAACTAAGACTCAAAACAAAACAAATTCATGCAACCTAAATAATCCTAAAATACTAAACAAATAATTAACAAATAAACATAAAAATAAATAAATAAAAACAATAAAAATAATAAAAGGAAAAGGAAAAGAAAGCAAATCTGAGTATGGCAGGTTGGTAATTTCTTCATTAATTGGGCTACCTTCCCAATTAGTACTTGATTTAAGTTGTCCAACCTAACCAACACCCCTTCTTGGCTTTTTAGGCTTGTTAGGCTCATACATGAAACTTTCCAAATTTGAGGGTTTGATAAGAAGCTCTCTTTGCACAAAAGTGGATGCATTCTCCATTACAAGTATTATTCCATCATCCTTTGTGGTGCATATCTCATCGAGGAATGGAGCATATTTTGATACTTGTTGAATGGCATCCACAAACAAGTTGTTTAAGGTTTCCGGCATGTGTTGTTCATGTTCCTCCTCCTAGAACTTTGTGAATCTACTAGGAAAAGGTGGAGAAGAAACATTAGTAAAAATTGGAATCTTAAACATTACCTCAGGTGCCAAAATACTCTTATTTGGATATGTGGCTTCATTATCCTCAAGAATAGAATCCATCTCTAAATTTGTCTCATCCTCATCTTGTTCCTCATTCCTCAAGGTCACAATAGTAGCATTCTCCTTTGGGTTAATCATCGTTTGGGCAGGGAATTCTTCAGATCTTTGTGCTACCCATCCCACCATACTACTAGCCAATTGACTCATTTGCTTTTCCAAACTCTGGATGCTTGCCCTTGTTTCCTGTTGAAATTGCAAAGTATCAGTAACAAGAGAATAGACAAGATATTCTAAAGAAGTACTTGAGTTTTGAGTCATATGTGATGGCTGAAAAAGATCTGGTTCCTGAGACCATGATTGATTGAAGCTAGATAGATGAGTGTAACTGGCATAAGGATCTACTTCTTGGAAATTTTTTGAGTAGCCATAATTAGTATGATCCCAGCATCCTTCATGGTAAGTGTTTGTGTAATGATCATGCGGTTGGTCTTGGAACCCTTGATGGCCTTGACATCCTCCCATGGCCAATCGTTGAACTGAGGAGGTGAGATTGGCTTGTTGATTCTCCATGTTCATGTCTGCCACGAACTCTTCAGGTGTTAGATTGCTCAATTCCATCGGTTTTTTTTTTCTTTTCAAAATTTGAAAAGAAAAACCTGTATGTACAAGAAAATAAAACTAATTGGAACTGAAAATAAGAATAAACCAAGTAACAAATAAACTAAAGAAAGCAATCCCCGGCAACGGCGCCAAAAATTTGATGCACTCAAAAGAGTATATCTTATTTAACCTTGCACTAAAAAGATAAATTGTAAGTATAGTAGTTAGCAAGGGTCAAGTCCTCAGGGATTGGGTTTTAGTTTATAAGTTAATAGTTCAAAACTTAAAAACAAGTAAACAAAAGTAAAGGGGATTTTGAAATCAGATTTAAACTAAAGTTAATAATAAGAATGAGAAAACAAGTAATTAAGAAGAATCAAATATGAAAAATATGGTTAAGGTTTCATTCTCCACCACTAGACATCATTAAGAATCAATTTCAAATCTATCAATATCAACCAATTATCAAAGTTAACAACCGTAGATAACAACAAGCTCTGTTACCCCAATCTTTCCTTAGTTTGTCGTTAAATAGAACAAGCTCTCTATTTAATCTCTAACCATCAAACATCCTAGAATAAGCTCTCTAAATTCAATTTAATGGAAGCTTTATGATGAGAAGATAGGTTGATCTAAGCAACAAACACATAAGCTCGGATTATTCAACTTAGGTTATGTTTCACTTTGCAATTATCGAAAACTTGACCATAATCATTAATCACAAATTACCACTTATGAATAAGAAATCAAGACAATTACACGGATCAAGACTCCTAAACGAGGCAATAGATAATTATCAAGATCTATCTAGTTGTACACCTAAATAAATCAAGACAACATCATTAACAATTCTTGTAGAAAAACATAAGCAACTTTGAATTAATGATAGATAGAATCTGAAAATCAATTGCAAAAGATGTCTAGGGCTTTGAAATTACCCTTGACCAAATAGAAGTTTAGCCTAACATAAGCATGGATAATATATACATAAAACTAAAAAGAAAATAAAAGAATGGAAAAGAAGAATAATGATGATCTTTGAGTCTCCTCAAAAGATGTCTAGTTTGTGGCTCAAAAGATGGTATTTATAGAGCTTTAAAACCCTGAGAATAAGTCATTGCAGCATAAGTAAGCCTGGAGGTGCAAAAATCACGTTTTTGCCTTCTTTTTTTTTCTTCAGATTTGCGATTAGGGTTTTTCTGGCCGCAGGGTTCTTTAGAGAGATCTTCTAGTGCCATTTTGAATGCCCATTTCTTATCCAATTTGGGCCAATAATATATGGTTGAAAAGATAATCAAGTCAACTTCAAAAGTCAAGAAGGAAGTTTCTTCAAATAAAGAATCTAACATCATGTTTTTCTTACAACAAGCTGCGGAGGTCAAATCTGCCTGATTGCTTTTCAACCATAAATTGATATTTTTGACTCCCAAGTCTTCTTCCATCTTGTGATTATGATTTTGTAAGCTCTTTACCATCATTATTGACATATTTTGACTTCATTCTCCTTATTGTACCTAAAATTCAAGAACATATTATAAGTAAACAAGATAAAGATCCAAAACATAACAAAAACTAAGGGTAGAAAGGTATAAAATGTATATTTTATGAGCTTATCAATTCTCACCTTTTGTCACTCTTATGCATGTGGAGGACACTTTAGATCCAAAAGGACAGCCATGAAAGTTCTTGATTCTGGATTTTATTGGCCTACTATGTTCAAAGATGCATACCTCTTTTGCAAGTCATGTGATCGTTGCCAAAGAACAGGTAACTTAGGTGCTAGAAATCAAATGCTTCAAACTCCAATACTTTTTGTTGAGATTTTGATGTATGGGGCATTGATTTCATTGGACCTTTTCCTTCTTCTTTTGGTAATCTTTATATTTTACTTGCCGTTGATTATGTTTCAAAGTGGGTGGAAGCAAAATCCACTAGGACTTATGACTCTAAAGTTGTTTCAGATTTTGTCTAGACTAACATCTTTGCTAGGTTTGGAACACCAAAGGCCATAATCAGCGATTGAGGTACTCACTTTTGCAATAGGACTATAAAAGCACTTTTGAGGAAGTATAACATCACACACAAGGGTCTCCACCTCATATCATCCTCAAACTAGTGGGCAAGCTGAAGTGTCAAACCGAGAAGTTAAGTCCATCCTTGAAAAGACAGTTAATCCAAATAGTAAGGATTGGAGTTCACGACTTGATGATGCACTTTGGGCTTATAGGGCAGCATATAAGACACCCATTGGTATGTCTTCTTATCGACTTGTTTATGGTAAGCCTTGTCATCTTCCTGTTGAATTGGAACATAAATCATATTGGGCTATCAAACAATGCAACATGGAGATGGATGAGGCAGCTAAGCAAGGAAAACTTGATCTACAAGAATTGGAGATGATAAGGAATGAAGCCAATGAGAATTCTAAGATTTACAAGGAAAAGACTAAGGCATTCCATGACAAGATGATATCAAGAAAGGACTTTGTTGTTGGACAAAAAGTTCTTCTCTTCCATTCACGCCTTAAGTTATTTCCATGTAAGTTACGTTCTCGTTGGGTTGGACCTTTTGTTATTACTAATTTATTTACTCATGGTGCAGTTGAAATCCAAAGTCCAAAAACAGATAAGGCATTCAAAGTGAATGGTCATAGATTGAAGCCTTACTATGAGAACTTTCCAATACAAGATGTGGAGGAGTTACCACTTTTTCAGCCAAATTATGTTGAATAATAATTGCATGGGTCTAAGTCAGGCTAAGGACAATAAACCAAGCGCTTCTTGGGAGGCAACCCAAAAGGATGGAGAGCATCCATTATAATCAGATTTGCATATTCCATACTCTCCATCATTCTATCTTTTATTGTTTTTCTGTAGTTTGTTTTGTTTTTCTTTTGTTCTTTTCTCTTACATATAATTCTTGCATTGGGGATAATAGCATTATATTGAGGACAATGTAAAAATTAAGTGTGGGGGGGAGAATTTAGGATTTTCTTTAGTGTGTTCTGTTTTTGATTCTTTTTATGTTGTTTTTAGTGTGTTTTAGTTACTTTCAACACTATGATGAGATATGAATTGCATAAGTATAAAACTGATTTATTAGTGAGAAGATTTTCATAAGAATTGAGCTTGATATCATTTTTTTGGAGCCAATGTTAATATGATATGTTGATTGAGAAAGAAGCATGTTTAGACTTAAATCTAACTTGTATAATCATCCTTGTGAGTTTTTGAGCCTATATGATTGATGCATTATATATATCAATCTAATTTCTTTCTTGAGTGCTCTTATGATTACATGATTCTCTAGAACTTGCTTTAAACCTTGTCGAGACTATATTGATGCATGACACAACAAACTAAAGAAAAAGATTAATTGTGGGGGAATTTGATAAGTGCTTAATTTTATACATTTTCCTATTTAATTTCCTTATACTTTGTGCTTTGATTCTTACTTCTTTGACATTTCACAAGGTTTTTATGTTTTGTAGGTATTTTGGAGGAGATGAAGTCAAAACATGTCAATTAGGATATTAAAGAGCTTACAAAATCACAATCACAAGATGAAAAAAGACTTGGGAGTCAAAAAGATCAAATTCTTGGTGCAAAGCAAGAATATAGATTTGACCTCCGGAGCTTGTTGCTAAGAAAACATGATGTTAGACTCTTTATTCGGAGAAACTTTCCTACTTAACTTTTAAAGATCACTTGATTACCTTTCCAACGGTTTGTCATGGACCTAAATTGGATAAGAAATGGTCATCCAAATTGGCATTGGAATATCTCCCTAAACAACCCTAGTGGCAGAAAAAATACCCTAGCCGCAAATCACATTTTTTTCTTAAAACCCTAGCTGACATTTATGTTTATCCTTGTCAAAAAAGGATACTAGGCTGTCAACTTGCATTAATTGCATTAATTGCAAGTAGCTTTCCTTAAAGCTAATCCTAGTCAAAATAGGAGAATTAATCAGCCAAGACTTTCCTTCCTTACACTTACTTTGGCTGCAAGTTTGTAATCTCTCTTCATTAAAGAGTGCTTTGACTAAAACTTTCCTACTTTATTAAAACTTGGCTGCCAAGGCTTATATCTTTCCTTAAGACACAAAAGTCAGCCACTTTTCCTTAACTTTAGCAACAAGTCAGCATTTATTGAAGGGGGAGAGCTGAAATTCACTTGTTTGATGCCCTAGCTATTGCCTATAAATAGAGAACAAGGGGGCAAACGAAAATCCACTTCTCCAAGCATCAAAGTTCTGATTTCTTCTTTATTTCTTTGTTTTTGAGAGAGTGATAACTCGTATAATTATATAGTTTTTAGTTATGTTTTATTATTGTTTTGTGTCAAATACGAGTTATTATTGTTTAGTCTAATTGTGTTTATGATCTTTCATATTTTTATGTAATTTGGTGTTTTTCACAAGTTTCTTTGAGTGATTTCAGATTACTAGAATTAAGGGCAAATCCAGTTCAGTTCCAGTTCCGACACCTTTTGCCATATCAGCTATATCTCGAGTTTCACTGAAGCAATAAGGCTGAAATTTTAACCGTACAAATTTAAGAGGCATATCTATCTTTTTCATGTTTTACACTTCTTGAAACGGAGTCGTTTTGCCTAGCGAAATCGACCATCAAGTTGGCTGATGTGCAATGACGGCTGTGCTGACCTGTTTTCGTATTTTACCCATATCTTCTTATCCACATCAGCAAATGAGCTGATTCCAACGGCTATGAATCAGTAACTGATAGGGAAACATTTTTCTAGAAGACTATGTGATCAGATCAGGCCTCCAAAATTGACAAAATCGACCATCAAGTTGGCTGATCAAAATTGTCATACAATATGACGAAAATTGTTAGAAAAATGCACCCACCTATTATACCTACCTTTGAAATTTGTTAAGCTTGCCTCTTGTCATTTAGCCCTCCAAAATGTGTATAAATAGAGGGCCTTGGATGATTGTAGAGGATCATATTGTACATTGGTAGGATATTAGCCATTGTAATAAAATTCTCTAAGTTTTCTTCTTCATTCTTTTCTCTAGTTTTCTTTTTCTTTATTTTCTTCTTCTTCTTTCTTTCTTTTATTTCCTTCTTAGATTCTCTTTAATTTTATGTTTATGTTTACAATGCCTATGCTAGGCTAAACTTCTATTTGGTTAAGGGTGATTTCAAAGCCCTAAACATGTTTTGTGATTGATTTTCAGATTCTATCTATCATTAATTTTCTATCAAATTTGCTTATGTTCTTCTACAAGAATTGTTCATGATGTTGTCTTGATTTATTTAGGTGTACAACTAGATAGATCTTGATAATTATCTATTGCTAGTCTAGGAGTCTTGATCCGTGTAATTGTCTTGATTTCCTATTCATAAGTGGCAATTTGTGATTAATGATTATGGTCAAGTTTTCAATAATTGCAAAGTGGAACATAACCTAAGTTGAACAATCCGAGCTTATGTGTTTGTTGTTTAGATCAACCTATCTTTCTCATCATAAAGCTGCCATTAAATTGAATTTATAGAGCTTATTCTAGGTTGTTTAATGGTTAGAGATTAAATAGAGAGCTTGTTCTATTTAACGACAAACTAAGGAAAGATTGGGATAACAGAGCTTGTTGTTATCTACGGTTGTTAACTTTGATAGTTGGTTGATATTGATAGATCTGAAATTGATTCTTAATGATGTCTAGTGGTGGAGAATGAAACCTTAACCATATTTTTCATATTTGATTCTTCTTACTTACTTGTTTTCTTACTTTTCTAGTTTGCTTATTTTTAAAAGTATATTTATTTTTATTGGCTGGTTATACCGCCTAATTTGTATATTAACTTTGTTTTATTTTTATTGGCTGGTTATACCGCCTAATTTAGTATATATATTTTTATTGGCTGGTTATACCGCCTAATTTAGTATATATATTTTTATTGGCTGGTTATACCGCCTTGCATCTTATTTTTATTATTTACTTTAGTTTAAATCTGGCTTCAAAAACCCCTTTTCTTTTATTGTTCTCTTTGAACGTAAGTTATAAACTAATAACTCATAGATTAAAACCCAATCCCTGAGGACTCGACCCTTGCTAATCATTATACTTACAATTGATCTTTTTAGTGCAAGGTTAAATAAGATACACTCTTTTGGGTGCATCAGAGAGCAAGAGGCTGGATAATTAATATTCTTCTTCTTCTTGTTCTTTCTTTCTTTTATTTTCTTCTTATATTCTCTTTAATTTTATGTTTATGTTTACAATGACTATGCTAGGCTAAACTTTTATTTGGTTAAGAGTGATTTCAAACCTCTAGATATGTTATGTAATTAACTTTCAGAATCTATCTATCATTGTTTTCTATCAAAGTTGCTTATGTTCTTCCATTAAAATTGTTCATGATGATGTTTTGATTTGGTTAGGTGGCCAACTAGATAAATCTTGATAATTGTCTAATGCTAGTTTAGGAATCTTGATATGTGTAATTGTCTTGATTTCCTATTCATAAGTGGCAATTTGTGATTAATGATTATGGTCAAGTTTTCAATAATTGCAAAGTTGAACATAACCTAAGTTGAACAATCCGAGCTTATGTGTTTGTTGCTTAGATCAACCTATCTTTCTCATCATAAAGCTGTTATTAAATTGACCTTAGAGAGCTTATTCTAGGTTGTTTGATAGTTAGAAGTTAAATAGAGAGCTTGTTCTATTTAACGACAAACTAAGGAAAGATTGGGGTAACAGAGCTTGTTATTATCTACGGTTGTTAACTTTGATAGCTAATTAATGTTGATAGATATGAAATTGATTCTTAATGATGTCTAGTGGTGAAGAATGAAACCTTAACCATATTTTTCATATCTGATTCTTCTTAATTACTTGTTTTCTCATTCTTATTGTTAACTTTAGTTTAAATCTGATTTCAAAATCCCCTTTACTTTTGTTTACTTGTTTTTAAGTGATAAACTATTAACTTATAAACTAAAACCCAATCCCTGAGGACTCGGCCCTTGCTAATCAGTATACTCTACAATTGATTCTTTTAAGTGCAAGGTTAAATAAGATACACTCTTTTGAGTGCATCAAGATTTTGACGCCGTTGCCGGGGATTGCTTTCTTTAGTTTATTAGTTTATTGGTTTATTCTTAAATTCTGTTCTAATTATTTACTTTCTTTTTTTTTCTTTATTAGTGAATGTTCCAATCTCCCGAAGTAGACTTAAGACTTAGGAGAATTCACGAAATTTATAACTTCTCACCAACAACCAGTCGAGGAGTTGATCCAAAACATCCAAGAGGAGAAAGGAGAGATGGCAGCAGCTGACAACTGAACTCTCAAGGAGCTAGCCGCTCCGAACATGGGTCAACAACCATTATGCATTGAATATGCTAATCTTGAGGTAGCTTTTGAATTAAAATCTGGTTTGATTCATCTTCTCCCAACTTTTCATGGTTTTGGAGGAGAGGATCCAAATAAGCACCTCAAGGAATTCCATGTAGTTTGCTCAAGCATGAGATCAATAGGGGTCACGGAAGAGCAAGTTAAGTTGAGAGCTTTCCCATTCTCTCTAGCTGATTCAGCAAAGGAATGGCTCTACTGTCTACCATCCGGGACCATCACTACATGGAATGATATGAAGAAAGCATTCTTGGAAAGGTATTTCCCAGCATCTAAGGCTGCCAACATTAGAAAAGAGATATGTGGGATTCGGCAATACAATGGAGAGTCCTTATATGAATATTGGGAGAGGTTCAAGAAACTTTGTGCATCATGTCCACACCATCAGATATGTGAACAACTTCTCATCCAATACTTCTATGAAGGTCTCATGCCCATGGAGAGAAGTATGATAGATGCCGCTAGTGGGGGAGCTCTAGACTCCCGGGGTTGCTAGAACTCTAATCTCCAACATGGCAGCCAATTCTCAACAATTCTCAATGAGACAAGATCCACCACCACAACCCAAGAGAGTTAATGAGGTAAGTATATCATCCCTTGAACAAAATTTTGATAAACTGACTTCAATCTCCAACATGGCAGCCAATTCTCAACAATTCTCAATGAGACGTATGATAGATGCCCTGAAATGCAACATAAGTCGTACCATTAGACTTGACATCATATACTTAGGATTCAAAACATACAAACCATAACTTATATTATACAAGGCTAGGCATAGTATCTTAAACAACCCACACAACTAGGTCATAGATACTTAGCTTATATCCCCAATTTTACTGATTTACAACAAAAAGAAGTTGTTTCAATTGAGGTTATACCTCAAATACACAAGAACAAAGCCAAAAGCCAAACGGAGGTCCTATATGTCCACACGAAACACCTCCACGAAAACCTTTGTAGAGAACACAACACCTCGACCTTAATCTGAAAAAAGATGAACAATTTAATGAGCCACAAAGCCCAACAAGTAATCTAACCATAGTTAAGGAAATAACACCCAAATGAGCACAGATCAAAGGAACGAAACCAAATTTGGGTATTTTCGACATCCTAGTTTTGAATGTCCAAAAGGTTTCTAATAACTTATATTAGATCAAATGAGAACATATATCATTCATATTCTTAAAATATACTAGATGGCCCAATCCCATGGCAATTTCTATATGGGCCAAGATCCAAGAAGATCTAGGAAACATGGCAAGAATGGGTGGAATTCACTTGGGCCATGTTGCAAGTTATTCAACAAAGGCTTCAACATGCAAGATGGGCTTGCATCCAAGTTTGGTCCATGTGATTCAAGAACACAAGGTGGCACATTAAGAGGGCTTATTTGGGCTTATTTTAATTCTTATAATTACTTAGGCATTTGGACCTATATTAGGTAACATGGACATCTTTTAATTATTTAGGTTTGGGTTTGAGTATGTTCACCCATATTTTACATATTATTATTTAGTAGATTAGGGTTATTGTATGGAGGCTATAAATATATGTCTTAGCCGCCTACTTCCATTATCTTTTGATCAATTAAGTCTGATTTTATTCAGTGAGAGTTTTCTCTTTTAGTTCTTGAAAGAACTTAGGAACTTATCAAAGAATTTTTTCTTTGTGGCGTTCAACCTATCAAACTTAGGTTCTTGAAACGAGAGTTCTTAGGGTTTAGATTACATGCTTAATCTAGGTTCTTTGAAACAAGCTTTTAAGGGTTTAAGTTTTCTTTGCCTGAATCTTGGCTTTTCTGGGTTAGGTATTTCAATTTGTTAGTGGGTTCAAAGGGTTTCACCCCTAGGGTTCACATCAGTAAATCTCGGATGAACTTTTTTTTTTTTTTTAATCAAAAGCCATACAAGTCTACTACATAAAATGTTTCACTATATCAACAAAAACTTGTCCATTATATGCCATTAAACTCTCAGTGTTGATCCCAACTGTGTTAAAGCTCCTTTCCAACACTTTCAACCCCATCCCTTCACCACAAGCTGGCTTATTATATAAATGGACTGGGGAGAAAAAATGGTGGTTTGACATTACCCTATCTGGTTGTTAGTTTTGTGTTCTTACCTATGATGGAAGACATGTAACTTTGTGCAGAAATTGAAACCCGCAATGCTGTACCATGCGTCTTACTGCCATCCCGAACGCATCTCACCCTGAAAAGTTGTGTTCGATTTCAGCATCTTCTTTGCCAAATTTCGAATATCTTCTCGGCTGGATTCCATTGATATCCGTTGAAGCTCTTGTAATCCTCCACTGGATGTAAAATCCTTGGCATTGTCCTCATTTTGTGCTAAATGACAAAGGGCTAGCTCAACGTGACGTCTGGTTGAAGCTGATGCAATGTTACAGTTGCCAATCAACCATTCAATTTTAATTACATGTTATGTAATTAATTTTCAGAATCTATCTATCATTGTTTTCTATCAAAGTTGCTTATGTTCTTCCATTAAAATTGTTCATGATGATGTTTTGATTTGTTTAGGTGGCCAACTAGATAAATCTTGATAGTTGTCTAATGCTAGTTTAGGAGTCTTGATCCGTGTAATTGTCTTGATTTCCTATTCATAAGTAGCAATTTGTAATTAATGATTATGGTCAAGTTTTCAATAATTGCAAAGTGGAACATAACCTAAGTTGAACAATCCGAGCTTATGTGTTTGTTGCTTAGATCAACCTATCTTTCTCATCATAAAGCTGCTATTAAATTGAACTTAGTGAGCTTATTCTAGGTTGTTTGATAGTTAGAGATTAAATAGAGAGCTTGTTCTATTTAACGACGAACTAAGGAAAGATTGGGGTAACAGAGCTTGTTGTTATCTACGGTTGTTAACTTTGATAGCTAATTAATGTTGATAGATATGAAATTGATTCTTAATGATGTCTAGTGGTGGAGAATGAAACCTTAACCATATTTTTTTTTATTTGATTCTTCTTAATTACTTTTTTTCTCATTCTTATTGTTAACTTTAGTTTAAATCTCATTTCAAAATCCCCTTTACTTTTGTTTATTTGTTTTTAAGTGATAAACTATTAACTTATAAACTAAAAGAAACTCTCTTTTCGGTGCATCAAGTTTTTGGCGCCGTTGCCGGGGATTGCTTTCTTTAGTTTATTGGTTTATTAGTGAATGTTCGAAGCTCCCGAAGTAGACTTAAGGCTTAGGAGAATTCGCGAATTTATAACTTCTCACCAACAACCAGTCGAGAAATTGATCCAAAACATCCAAGAGGAGAAAGGAGAGATGGCAGCAGCTGACAACCGAACTCTCAAGGAGCTAGCCGCTCCGGACTTGGGTCAACAACCAGTATGCATTGAATATGCTAATCTTGAGGTAGCTTTTGAATTAAAATCTGGTTTGATTCATCTTCTCCCAACTTTTCATGGTTTTGCAGGAGAGGATCCAAATAAGCACCTCAAGGAATTCCATGTAGTTTGCTCAAGCATGAGACCAATAGGTAAGTGTGGGGGAGAATGTGTCAGCTGTTCTTCAAAAGAAACTCCCACCTAAATGCAAGGATCCAGTATGTTTATCATTCCTTGTAAGATAGGCAACACGAGGTTTGAGCCTGCTATGCTAGATCTAGGGGCATCTATTAATGTCATGCCATATTCAATTTACGCTTCATTGAGTCTAGGACCATTAGAGGAAACCGGTGTTATAATACAACTTGCTGACCGTTCTAACACTTATCCGAGAGGAGTTGTAGAATACGTTCTTGTACAGGTTAATGAATTGGTTTTTCCCGCTGACTTTTATGTTATTGAGATGTCTTCTAATCCCTCACCTATTCTATTAGGGAGACCATTCTTGAAAACATCAAGAACTAAAATAGATGTACATGATGGCTCTTTAACGATGGAATTTGATGGTGAAATAATTCGCTTTAACATTTTTGAGGCCTTGAGATATCCTAGTGATGTGCATTCTGTTTTTAGTATTGATATAATTGACTCACTAGTGCAGCAAGCTTATGAGCTAGATGGTGAAGATAGTGTAGAGACAGTCCTTAGCAAACATCTCAGAATGGGGAATGCTAAAGGGGAACAAGCATTGAGTGAGAATGGCCAGCTAACCTTTCAAGCATTTGATCAATAAAAGGTAAAGGAAAGTGGTCTTTGCGAGTTGTGGAATTAAGTTTACGATAATCAATACAAACTCGCCATCCTGTTTGAATCCTAGTAGGAACAAGTTCATTCTCATTATTTGTTCCCACCGTTACACCTGATTTCTTTGGAACCACTTGGACTGGGCTCACCCATTTGCTATCCGAGATAAGATAGATCACTGCAACATCTAGGAGCTTCAGTATCTCCTTTTTCACAACCTCCATCATAGGGGGGGTTCAATCTTTTATGTGCTTCTGTTGTTGGTTTGGATCCCTCCTCTAACAAAATCCGGTGCATGCACATGGATGGTGATAACTCGTATAATTATATAGTTTTTAGTTATGTTTTATTATTGTTTTGTGTCAAATACGAGTTATTATTGTTTAGTCTAATTGTGTTTATGATCTTTTATATTTTTATGTAATTTGGTGTTTTTCACAAGTTTCTTTGAGTGATTTCAGATTACTAGAATTAAGGGCAAATCCAGTTCAGTTCCAGTTCCGACACATTTTGCCATATCAGCTATATCTGGAGTTTCACTGAAGCAATAAGGCTGAAATTTGTAGCCGTGCAAAGCTAAGAGGCATATCTATCTTTTTCATGTTTTATACTTCTTGAAACGGAGTCGTTTTCCCTAGCGAAATCGACCATCAAGTTGGCTGATGTGCAATGACGTCTGTGCTGACCTGTTTTCGTATTTTGCCCATATCTGCTTATCCACATCAGCAAATGAGCTGATTCCAATGGCTATGGATCCGTAACTGATACGGGAACCTTTGTCTAGAAGACCATATGATCAGATCAGGCCTCTAATATTAACGAAATCGACCATCAAGTTGGCTGATGTGCAATGACGTCTGTGCTGACATGTTTTCGTATTTTGCCCATATCTGCTTATCCACATCAGCAAATGAGCTGATTCCAACGGCTATGGATCCGTAACTGATAGGGGAACCTTTTTCTAGAAGACCATGTGATCAGATCAGGCCTCCAACATTGACGAAATCGACCATCAAGTTGGCTGATCAAAATTGTCATACAATATGACGAAAATTGTTAGAAAAATTCACCCACCTATTATACCTACCTTTGAAATTTGTAAAGCTTGTCTCTTGTCATTTAGCCTTCCAAAATGTGTATAAATAGAGGGCCTTGGATGATTGTAGAGGATATTGTACATAGGTAGGATATTAGCCATTTTAATAAAATTCTCTAAGTTTTCTTCTTCTTTCTTTTCTCTAGTTTTCTTTCTTTTCTCTAGTTTTCTTTTTCTTTAGAGAGAGCAAGAGGTTGGATAATTAATATTCTTCCTCTTCTTCTTTCTTTCTTTTATTTTCTTCTTAGATTTTCTTTAATTTTATGTTTATGTTTATAATGCCTATGCTAGGCTAAACTTCTATTTGGTTAAGGGTGATTTCAAAGCCCTAGACATGTTTTGTGATTGATTTTCAGATTCTATCTATCATTAATTTTCTATCAAAGTTGCTTATGTTCTTCTACAAGAATTGTTCATGATGTTGTCTAGATTTGTTTAGGTGTACAACTAGATAGATCTTGATAATTATCTATTGCTAGTTTAGGAGTCTTGATCCGTGTAATTGTCTTGATTTCCTATTCATAAGTGGCAATTTGTGATTAATGATTATGGTCAAGTTTTCAATAATTGCAAAGTGGAACATAACCTAAGTTGAACAATCCGAGCTTATGTGTTTGTTGCTTAGATCAACCTATCTTTCTCATCATAAAGCTGCCATTAAATTGAATTTAGAGAGCTTATTCTAGGTTGTTTAATGGTTAGAGATTAAATAGAGAGCTTGTTCTATTTAACGACAAACTAAGGAAAGATTGGGGTAACAGAGCTTGTTGTTATCTACGGTTGTTAACTTTGATAGTTGGTTGATATTGATAGATCTGAAATTGATTCTTAATGATGTCTAGTGGTGCAGAATGAAACCTTAACCATATTTTTCATATTTGATTCTTCTTACTTATTTGTTTTCTTACTTTTAGTTTGCTTATTTTTTATATTTATTTTTATTGGCTGGTTATACCGCCTAATTTGTATATTAACTTTGTTTTATTTTTATTGGCTGGTTATACCGCCTAATTTAGTATATATATTTTTATTGGCTGGTTATACCGCCTAATTTAGTATATATATTTTTATTGGCTGGTTATACCGCCTTGCATCTTATTCTTATTATTTACTTTAGTTTAAATCTGGCTTCAAAAACCCCTTTTCTTTTATTGTTCTTGAATTTAAGTTTTAAACTATTAACTTATAAACTAAAACCCAATCCCTGAGGACTCGACCCTTGCTAACTACTATACTTACAATTTATCTTTTTAGTGCAAGGTTAAATAAGATACACTCTTTTGGGTGCATCAAATTTTTGGCGCCGTTGCCGGGGATTGCTTTCTTTAGTTTATTTGTTACTTGGTTTATTCTTATTTTCAGTTCTAATTAGTTTTATTTTCTTGTACATACAAGTTTTTCTTTTCAAATTAAAAAAAAAAAAAACAATGGAATTGAGCAATCTAACACTTGAAGAGTTGGTGGCATACATGAACATGGAGAATCAACAAGCCAATCTCACCTCCCCAGTTCAACAATTGGCCATGGGAGGATGTCAAGGCCATCAAGTGTTCCAAGACCAACAGTATGATCATTACTCAAACACTTACCATGAGGGATGGTGGGATCATACTAATTATGGCTACTCGAAAAATTACCAAGAAGTAGATCCTTATGCCAATTACACTCATCCATCTAGATTTAATCAATCATGGTCTCAAGAACCAGATCTTTTTCAGCCACTACATATGACTCAAAACTCAGGTACTTCTTTAGAAGATCTTGTCTATTCTCTTGTTACTGATACTTTGCAATTTCAACAGGAAACAAGGGCAAGCATCCAGAGTTTGGAAAAACAAATGATCCAATTGACTAGTAGTATGGTGGGATGGGTAGCACAAAGATCTGAAGAACTCCCTGCCCAAACAATGATTAACCCAAAGGAGAATACTACTATTGTGACCTTGAGGAATGAGGAACAAGATGAGGATGAGACAAAATTAGAGATGAATTCTATTCTTGAGGATAATGAAGCCAATGATCCAAATAAGAGTATTTCGGCACCTGAGGTAACGTTTGAGATTCCAATTTTTACTAATGTTTCTTCTCCACCTTTTCCTAGTAGATTCGCAAAGTTCAAGGAGGATGAACATGAACAAGACACGCTGGAAACCTTAAACAACTTGTTTGTGGAGGTCATTCAACAAGTATCAAAATATGCTCCATTCCTCGATGACATATGCACCACAAAGGATGATGGAATAATACTTGTAATGGAGAATGCATCCACTGTTGTGCAAAGAAAGCTTCCTCTCAAACGCATAAATTTGGAAAATTTCATGTATGAGCCTGACAAGCCTAAAAAGCCAAGAAGGGGTGTTGGTTAGGTTCAAAACACTAACTCAAGTGTTAATTGGGAAGGCAACCCAATTAAAGAAGAAATTGCCAACCTTCCATATTCAGATTTGCTTTCTCTTTCTCTTTCTTTTCCTTTTTCTTTTATTATTTTTATTTTTATTGTTTTTATTTTTATTTTTTATGTTTACTTGTTAATTTTTGTTTAGTATTTTAAGATTATTTAGGTTGCATGAGTTTGTTTTGTTTTGAGTCTAGTTATTCCTATTCTTATGTTATTAGTTCTTTTCTCTTACACATGATTCTTTCATTTGGGTTAATAGACTTACATTGAGGACAATGTAAGAATTAAGTGTGGGGGGAATGATTTAGGATTTCTTTTATTTTTGTCTACTATTTTTTTATGACTCTTTATTATTATTATTATTTTTTTTTTGTGTGTTTTAGTTCCTTTTTAATACAATGATGAGATATGAATTGCATAAGTCTAAAACAGATTTATTAGTGAGAAGATTTTCATGAGAATTGAGCTTGATGTCAACCTTTTTATGAGCCAATGTTAATATGATATGTTGATTGAGAAAGAAGCATGTTTAGACTTAATCTGACTTGTATTATCATCCTTGTGAGTTTTTGAGCCTATAATGATTGATGCATTATACAAATCAATCTAATTTCTTTCTTGAGTGCTCTTATGATTACATGATTCTCTAGAACTTGCTTTAAACCGTTTGAGACTATATTGATACATGTGACAACATGAATATGATAGAGGCATTAGGATTATAACCAGAGCCAAACAGCCATCCATTATTAATGTTCTAAGAGAACATCCCCACTAGTGAGCCAATTTGAGCCTACATTAAATATGATGTTTTATTGGTAACCACAACTTACACCTAGCCTAAATATACTTATATCCTTACCCTTGTTCTAAAGATGGACTAGAATGTTTGAGACATATTGCAAAAACAAGGGATACTTTTTGAAAATTTGGGTTAGAACAAAAGATAAGTGTGGGGGAAAAGAAAAGAAAAGTCAAGAGAAAAAGAAATGGAATACTGGCAAATACATTCCTATATAAAAAAAAAATGAATCATCTCTTGAATTTGTGGAAAAAGAAAAAGATGTTACAAAGTTGTTTAGAATCAAGAAAAGGCCCAACATGAATATCCGGCCTAGGTGACTATGTACTTGTAAAGAGTTTTGAGAAGTTTCTTTGTATAATCTTTTTATGTCTCTAAACTTTATGAACTCTTTGGAACCTTTGTGATATCTTTATCCTTTTGTTCTTCAACCACATTACAAACCCCTTGGCCCCATTACAACCTTGATTAAAGACTTCTTGATTCATGAAGTTGTATGATCTAAATAGTGGAGAATAGGTGGACAAGCAAGAATATGGTGGAACTGTTTTCATGAGATTGATTGAGTGTAAACACTTCACCACTACTTTAAAGAGTGAAAATCAAGAGAGTATCCCATGTGAGAAGTTGAGATTAAATTTGAACATGCACTATTTTGATTGAGATATGTTATGCTAATATTGGCTTAACTCAAACAATTTACATTCAAGCATGATTTTTTGTGAAATTTTTTAAGCTATTGATTAGTTTATAAGACTTGTTCAAATATTGTCTCTAATTTGTATTGAAAGGATTAGGAGTAAATATTTTTAGTATATGTAGTTTATTTATATGAAGTTTATTTATATTTTAATTTTTCAATGTTTGTGGGTATCGTTCTAGTAAACCCTCACGAGACTAAACTCGTCCACTAGGGACACCTAGGGGTTTAAAGGCTTGTGTCACATGCTAAGTGCCACCGTGATTTCCTACGAAAGTGGATTAGATTAGATTTTCTTATTTTATTTTTATTGAGTCGTTGCTAGGGACTAGCAACAATCTAAGTGTGGGGGTGTGATAACTCGTATAATTATATAGTTTTTAGTTATGTTTTATTATTGTTTTGTGTCAAATACGAGTTATTATTGTTTAGTCTAATTGTGTTTATGATCTTTTATATTTTTATGTAATTTGGTGTTTTTCACAAGTTTCTTTGAGTGATTTCAGATTACTAGAATTAAGGGCAAATCCAGTTCAGTTCCAGTTCCGACACATTTTGCCATATCAGCTATATCTGGAGTTTCACTGAAGCAATAAGGCTGAAATTTGTAGCCGTGCAAAGCTAAGAGGCATATCTATCTTTTTCATGTTTTATACTTCTTGAAACGGAGTCGTTTTCCCTAGCGAAATCGACCATCAAGTTGGCTGATGTGCAATGACGTCTGTGCTGACCTGTTTTCGTATTTTGCCCATATCTGCTTATCCACATCAGCAAATGAGCTGATTCCAATGGCTATGGATCCGTAACTGATACGGGAACCTTTGTCTAGAAGACCATATGATCAGATCAGGCCTCTAATATTAACGAAATCGACCATCAAGTTGGCTGATGTGCAATGACGTCTGTGCTGACATGTTTTCGTATTTTGCCCATATCTGCTTATCCACATCAGCAAATGAGCTGATTCCAACGGCTATGGATCCGTAACTGATAGGGGAACCTTTTTCTAGAAGACCATGTGATCATATCAGGCCTCCAACATTGACGAAATCGACCATCAAGTTGGCTGATCAAAATTGTCATACAATATGACGAAAATTGTTAGAAAAATTCACCCACCTATTATACCTACCTTTGAAATTTGTAAAGCTTGTCTCTTGTCATTTAGCCTTCCAAAATGTGTATAAATAGAGGGCCTTGGATGATTGTAGAGGATATTGTACATAGGTAGGATATTAGCCATTTTAATAAAATTCTCTAAGTTTTCTTCTTCTTTCTTTTCTCTAGTTTTCTTTCTTTTCTCTAGTTTTCTTTTTCTTTAGAGAGAGCAAGAGGTTGGATAATTAATATTCTTCCTCTTCTTCTTTCTTTCTTTTATTTTCTTCTTAGATTTTCTTTAATTTTATGTTTATGTTTATAATGCCTATGCTAGGCTAAACTTCTATTTGGTTAAGGGTGATTTCAAAGCCCTAGACATGTTTTGTGATTGATTTTCAGATTCTATCTATCATTAATTTTCTATCAAAGTTGCTTATGTTCTTCTACAAGAATTGTTCATGATGTTGTCTTGATTTATTTAGGTGTACAACTAGATAGATCTTGATAATTATCTATTGCTAGTCTAGGAGTCTTGATCCGTGTAATTGTCTTGATTTCCTATTCATAAGTGGCAATTTGTGATTAATGATTATGGTCAAGTTTTCAATAATTGCAAAGTGGAACATAACCTAAGTTGAACAATCCGAGCTTATGTGTTTGTTGTTTAGATCAACCTATCTTTCTCATCATAAAGCTGCCATTAAATTGAATTTAGAGAGCTTATTCTAGGTTGTTTAATGGTTAGAGATTAAATAGAGAGCTTGTTCTATTTAACGACAAACTAAGGAAAGATTGGGATAACAGAGCTTGTTGTTATCTACGGTTGTTAACTTTGATAGTGGGTTGATATTGATAGATCTGAAATTGATTCTTAATGATGTCTAGTGGTGGAGAATGAAACCTTAACCATATTTTTCATATTTGATTCTTCTTACTTACTTGTTTTCTTACTTTTCTAGTTTGCTTATTTTTAAAAGTATATTTATTTTTATTGGCTGGTTATACCGCCTAATTTGTATATTAACTTTGTTTTATTTTTATTGGCTGGTTATACCGCCTAATTTAGTATATATATTTTTATTGGCTGGTTATACCGCCTAATTTAGTATATATATTTTTATTGGCTGGTTATACCGCCTTGCATCTTATTTTTATTATTTACTTTAGTTTAAATCTGGCTTCAAAAACCCCTTTTCTTTTATTGTTCTCTTTGAACGTAAGTTATAAACTAATAACTCATAGATTAAAACCCAATCCCTGAGGACTCGACCCTTGCTAACTACTATACTTACAATTTATCTTTTTAGTGCAAGGTTAAATAAGATACACTCTTTTGGGTGCATCAGATGGGCTTATTCCCTTGATATCGGCAATTGTCCAACCAATTGCTGTTTTATGCTCTCTAAGCACCCGAATAAGTCGCTCTTCTTGCAAAGGTGTGAGCTCTTTGGCAATGATGACAGGTAGTGTGTCCTTTTCACCTAAGAACACATATTTCAAGTGGTTCGGTAATGGTTTCAACTCTAAAGTTGGTGCCTGCAAAATGGAAGGTAGAAGTTTCTCATTAGATAATTGCAAATCAATAAATGAAACATCAAACCTTGCATCTTTAGGTGGCAGTGAGTGTAAAGATTCTAGTGCCCCATCCACATGGTTCACTCAAGGCTAGTTCCCCTTTAGCATTCCCCATTCCGAGATGTTTGCTAAGGACTATCTCCACACTACCTTCACCATCTAGCTCATAAGCTTGCTGCACTAGTGAGTCAATTATATCAATATTAGAAACAGAATGCACATCACTAGGATATCTCATGGCCTCAAAAATGTTAAAGCGAATTATTTCACCATCAAATTCCATAGTTAAAGTGCCATCATGTACATCTATTTTAGTTCTTGCTGTTTTCAATAATGGTCTCCCTAATAGAAAAGGTGTGGGATTAGAAGACATCTCATCTTCCATCTCAATAACATAAAAGTCAGCGGGAAAAACCAATTCATTAACCTGTACAAGAACGTCTTCTACAACTCCTCTGGGATAAGTGTTTGAACGGTCAGCAAGTTGTAGTATAACACCGGTTTCCTCTAATTGTCCTAGATTCAATGAAGCATAAATTGAATATGGCATGACATTAATAGCTGCCCCTAGATCTAGCATAGCACGCTCAAACCTGGTGTTGCCTATCTTACAAGGAATGGTAAACATACCTGGATCCTTGCATTTAGGTGGGAGTTTCTTTTGAAGAACTGCTGACACATTCTCCCCCACACTTACCTTTTCATTCCATAACTTTCGTTTAGATGTGCACAACTCTTTTAGGAACTTGGCATATCTTGGCACTTGCTTGATAGCATCTAGTAAAGGAATGTTCACCTCTACTTTCTGGAAGGTTTCCAAAATTTCCATCTCTTGCTCCTCCTTCTTGGACTTTGCTAACCTACTAGGAAAAGGTGAAGGAGTTATATAAGAAGGAAAGGATGGTTAAGGAATTACCTTTTTTAGTGGCTCGTTGGGATGTGAAGAGGATGCCATGGTATTGTTCTCCCCTTGAGCACTATCATTTTGTGGTGTCTCTAGCTGTTCCCACTTCTTAAAGTTATAGCATTGGCATTCTCTCTTGGATTAACTATGGTTTGGGAAGGTAATTTCCCATAATCCCTTGCTTGCATTTGACTCAGGATTGTTGCCAATTGCCCCATCTGAGCCTCTAAGTTACGGATACTTACCTTTGTCTCCCTTGATTCCTATTGAAGTTGAATTGTATTAGTAGTAAGGGTTTTGACAAGATCTTCAAGCCTCTAAGTTACGGATACTTACCTTTGTCTCCCTTGATTCCTATTGAAGTTGAATTGTATTAGTAGTAAGGGTTTTGTCAAGATCTTCAAGAGTCTCACCTGAACTTTTTTGTAGTGGCACTTATTGTCGGATTTGATATGGTTGTTGCACTCTTTGTTGAAAACCCGGTGGCCTATTGTAAATGGTGGAGGAACAGCTTGTGATTGGTTCCCTCCATAATTGAAGTTTGGATGATCCCTCCATCCTGGATTGTATGTGTTTGAGTAGGGATCATATTTCCTTGGTTGGTTCTGAATGCCACCCATGCATTCACATGTTCATTGGTGTCTTCTTGAAGTGTTGGACACATATCAGTTTGGTGCCCCATTGATAACTCGTATAATTATATAGTTTTTAGTTATGTTTTATTATTGTTTTGTGTCAAATACGAGTTATTATTGTTTAGTCTAATTGTGTTTATGATCTTTTATATTTTTATGTATTTTGGTGTTTTTCACAAGTTTCTTTGAGTGATTTCAGATTACTAGAATTAAGGGCAAATCCAGTTCAGTTCCAGTTCCGACACCTTTTGCCATATCAGCTATATCTCGAGTTTCACTGAAGCAATAAGGCTGAAATTTGTAGCCGTGCAAAGCTAAGAGGCATATCTATCTTTTTCATGTTTTACACTTCTTGAAACGGAGTCGTTTTCCCTAGCGAAATCAACCATCAAGTTGGCTGATGTGCAATGACGTCTGTGATGACCAGTGTTCGCATTTTGACCATATCGTCCGATCCACATCAGCAAATGAGCTGATTCCAACGGCTATGGATCACTAACTTCTAGAGAAACATTTGTCTAGAAGACCATGTGATCAGATAAAGCCTCCAATATTGAAGAAATCGACCATCAAGTTGGCTGATGTGCAATGACGTCTGTGCTGACCTGTTTTCGTATTTTGCCCATATCTTCTTCTCCACATCAGCAAATGAGCTGATTCCAACGGCTATGGATCAGTAACTGATAGGGTAACATTTTTCTAGAAGACCATGTGATCAGATAAGGCCTGCAAAATTGACAAAATCGACCATCAAGTTGGCTGATCAAAATCGTCATGTATGACGAAAATTGTTAGAAAATGCACCCACCTATTATACCTACCTTTGAAATTTGTAAAGCTTGTCTCTTGTCATTTAGCCCTCCAAAATGTGTATAAATAGAGGGCCTTGGATGATTGTAAGGGAGCATATTGTACATAGGTAGGATATTAGCCATTGTAATAAAATTCTCTAAGTTTTCTTCTTCTTTCTTTTCTCTAGTTTTCTTTTTCTTTAGAAAGAGCAAGAGGTTGGATAATTAATATTCTTCTTCTTCTTCTTTCTTTCTTTTATTTTCTTCTTAGATTCTCTTTAATTTTATGTTTATGTTTACAATGCCTATGCTAGGCTAAACTTCTATTTGGTTAAGGGTGATTTCAAAGCCCTAGACATGTTTTGTGATTGATTTTCAGATTCTATCTATCATTAATTTTCTATCAAAGTTGCTTATGTTCTTCTACAAGAATTGTTCATGATGTTGTCTTGATTTATTTAGGTGTACAACTAGATAGATCTTGATAATTATCTATTGCTAGTTTAGGAGTCTTGATCCGTGTAATTGTCTTGATTTCCTATTCATAAGTGGCAATTTGTGATTAATGATTATGGTCAAGTTTTCAATAATTGCAAAGTGGAACATAACCTAAGTTGAACAATCCGAGCTTATGTGTTTGTTGCTTAGATCAACCTATCTTTCTCATTATAAAGCTGCCATTAAATTGAATTTAGAGAGCTTATTCTAGGTTGTTTAATGGTTAGAGATTAAATAGAGAGCTTGTTCTATTTAACGACAACTAAGGAAAGATTGGGGTAACAGAGCTTGTTGTTATCTACGGTTGTTAACTTTGATAGTTGGTTGATATTGATAGATCTGAAATTGATTCTTAATGATGTCTAGTGGTGGAGAATGAAACCTTAACCATATTTTTCATATTTGATTCTTCTTACTTACTTGTTTTCTTACTTTTCTAGTTTGCTTATTTTTAAAAGTATATTTATTTTTATTGGCTGGTTATACCGCCTAATTTGTATATTAACTTTGTTTTATTTTTATTTTTATTGGCTGGTTATACCGCCTAATTTAGTATATATATTTTTATTGGCTGGTTATACCGCCTAATTTAGTATATATATTTTTATTGGCTGGTTATACCGCCTTGCATCTTATTCTTATTATTTACTTTAGTTTAAATCTGGCTTCAAAAACCCTTTTTCTTTTATTGTTTTCTTTGAACGTAAGTTTTAAACTATTAACTTATAAACTAAAACCCAATCCCTGAGGACTCGACCCTTGCTAACTACTATACTTACAATTTATCTTTTTAGTGCAAGGTTAAATAAGATACACTCTTTTCGGTGCATCAAATTTTTGGCGCCGTTGCCGGGGATTGCTTTCTTTAGTTTATTAGTTCATTGGTTTATTCTTATTTTCAGTTGTAATTAATTTTATTTTTCTTGTACATACAAGTTTTTCTTATCAAATTTTGAAAAAAAAAAAAAAAAAAGAAAAACAATGGAATTGAGCAATCTAACACTTGAAGAGTTGGTGGCATACATGAACATGGAAAATCAACAAGCCAATCTCACCTACCCAGTTCAACAATTGGCCATGGGAGGATGTCAAGGCCATCAAGTCTTCCAAGACCAACTGTATGATCATTACTCAAACACTTACCATGAGGGATGGTGGGATCATACTAATTATGGCTACTCAGAAAATTACCAAGAAGTAGATCCTTATGCCAATTACACTCATCCATCTAGCTTCAATCAATCATGGTCCCAAGAACCAGATCTTTTTCAACCACCACATATGACTCAAAACTCAGGTACTTCTTTAGAAGATCTTGTCTATTCTCTTGTTACTGATACATTGCAATTTCAACAGGAAACAAGGGCAAGCATCCAGAGTTTGGAAAAGCAAATGATCCAATTGACTAGTAGTATGGTGGGATGGGTAGCACAAAGATCTGAAGAACTCCCTGCCCAAACGATGATTAACCCAAAGGAGAATGCTACGATTGTGACCTTGAGGAATGAGGAACAAGATGAGGATGAGACAAAATTAGAGATGGATTCTATTCTTGAGGATAATGAAGCCACAAATCCAAATAAGAGTATTTCGGCACCTGAGGTAACGTTTAAGGTTCCACTTTTTACTAATGTTTCTTCTCCACCTTTTCCGAGTAGATTTGCAAAGTTCATGGAGGAAGAACATGAACAACACATGCCAGAAACCTTAAACAACTTGTTTGTGGATGCCATTCAACAAGTATCAAAATATGCTCCATTCCTCGATGAGATATGCACCACAAAGGATGATGGAATAATACTTGTAATGGAGAATGCATCCACTGTTGTGCAAAGAAAGCTTCCTCTCAAACGCATAAATTTGGAAAATTTCATGTATGAGCCTGACAAGCCTAAAAAGCCAAGAAGGGGTGTTGGTTAGGTTCAAAACACTAACTCAAGTGTTAATTGGGAAGGCAACCCAATTAAAGAAGAAATTGCCAACCTTCCATATTCAGATTTGCTTTCTCTTTCTTTTCCTTTTTCTTTTCTTTTATTATTTTTATTTTTATTGTTTTTATTTTTATTTTTTATGTTTACTTGTTAATTTTTGTTTAGTATTTTAGGATTATTTAGGTTGCATGAGTTTGTTTTGTTTTGAGTCTTAGTTGTTCCTATTCTTATGTTATTAGTTCTTTTCTCTTACACATGATTCTTTCATTTGGGTTAATAGACTTACATTGAGGACAATGTAAGAATTAAGTGTGGGGGGAATGATTTAGGATTTCTTTTATTTTTGTCTACTATTTTTTTTATGAGTCTTTATTATTATTATTTTTAGTGTGTTTTAGTTCCTTTTTAATACAATGATGAGATTGAATTGCATAAGTCTAAAACAGATTTATTAGTGAGAAGATTTTCATGAGAATTGAACTTGATATCAATCTTTTTATGAGCCAATGTTAATATGATATGTTGATTGAGAAAGAAGCATGTTTAGACTTAATCTGACTTGTATAATCATCCTTGTGAGTTTTTGAGCCTATAATGATTGATGCATTATACAAATCAATCTAATTTCTTTCTTGAGTGCTCTTATGATTACATGATTCTCTAGAACTTGCTTTAAACCATTTGAGACTATATTGATGCATGTAACAACATGAATATGATAGAGGCATTAGGACTTTTTAACTAGGGCCAAACAGCCATCCCTTATTGATGTTCCAAGAGAACATCCCTCTAGTGAACCAATTTGAGCCTACATTGAATAAGCTATTTATTTGGTAACCACATCTTACACCTAGCCTAATGATAACTCGTATAATTATATAGTTTTTAGTTATGTTTTATTATTGTTTTGTGTCAAATACGAGTTATTATTGTTTAGTCTAATTGTGTTTATGATCTTTTATATTTTTATGTAATTTGGTGTTTTTCACAAGTTTCTTTGAGTGATTTCAGATTACTAGAATTAAGGGCAAATCCAGTTCAGTTCCAGTTCCGACACATTTTTCCATATCAGCTATATCTGGAGTTTCACTGAAGCAATAAGGCTGCAATTTGTAGCCGTGCAAAGCTAAGAGGCATATCTATCGTTTTCATGTTTTATACTTCTTGAAACGGAGTCGTTTTCCCTAGCGAAATCGACCATCAAGTTGGCTGATGTGCAATGACGTCTGTGCTGACCTGTTTTCGTATTTTGCCCATATCTGCTTATCCACATCAGAAAATGAGCTGATTCCAATGGCTATGGATCCGTAACGGATACGGGAACCTTTTTCTAGAAGACCATATGATCAGATCAGGCCTCTAATATTGACGAAATCGACCATCAAGTTGGCTGATGTGCAATGACGTCTGTGCTGACATGTTTTCGTATTTTGCCCATATCTGCTTATCCACATCAGCAAATGAGCTGATTCCAACGGCTATGGATCCGTAACTGATAGGGGAACCTTTTTCTAGAAGACCATGTGATCCGATCAGGCCTCCAACATTGACGAAATCGACCATCAATTTGGCTGATCAAAATTGTCATACAATATGACGAAAATTGTTAGAAAAATTCACCCACCTATTATACCTACCTTTGAAATTTGTAAAGCTTGTCTCTTGTCATTTAGCCTTCCAAAATGTGTATAAATAGAGGGCCTTGGATGATTGTAGAGGATCATATTGTACATAGGTAGGATATTAGCCATTTTAATAAAATTCTCTAAGTTTTCTTCTTCTTTCTTTTCTCTAGTTTTCTTTCTTTTCTCTAGTTTTCTTTTTCTTTAGAGAGAGCAAGAGGTTGGATAATTAATATTCTTCCTCTTCTTCTTTCTTTCTTTTATTTTCTTCTTAGATTTTCTTTAATTTTATGTTTATGTTTACAATGCCTATGCTAGGCTAAACTTCTATTTGGTTAAGGGTGATTTCAAAGCCCTAGACATGTTTTATAATTGATTTTCAGATTCTATCTATCATTAATTTTCTATCAAAGTTGCTTATGTTCTTCTACAAGAATTGTTCATGATGTTGTCTTGATTTGTTTAGGTGTACAACTAGATAGATCTTGATAATTATCTATTGCTAGTTTAGGAGTCTTGATCCGTGTAATTGTCTTGATTTCCTATTCATAAGTGGCAATTTGTGATTAATGATTATGGTCAAGTTTTCAATAATTGCAAAGTGGAACATAACCTAAGTTGAACAATCCGAGCTTATGTGTTTGTTGCTTAGATCAACCTATCTTTCTCATCATAAAGCTGCCATTAAATTGAATTTAGAGAGCTTATTCTAGGTTGTTTAATGGTTAGAGATTAAATAGAGAGCTTGTTCTATTTAACGACAAACTAAGGAAAGATTGGGGTAACAGAGCTTGTTGTTATCTACGGTTGTTAACTTTGATAGTTGGTTGATATTGATAGATCTGAAATTGATTCTTAATGATGTCTAGTGGTGGAGAATGAAACCTTAACCATATTTTTCATATTTGATTCTTCTTACTTATTTGTTTTCTTACTTTTAGTTTGCTTATTTTTTATATTTATTTTTATTGGCTGGTTATACCGCCTAATTTGTATATTAACTTTGTTTTATTTTTATTGGCTGGTTATACCGCCTAATTTAGTATATATATTTTTATTGGCTGGTTATACCGCCTTGCATCTTATTCTTATTATTTACTTTAGTTTAAATCTGGCTTCAAAAACCCCTTTTCTTTTATTGTTCTTGAATTTAAGTTTTAAACTATTAACTTATAAACTAAAACCCAATCCCTGAGGACTCGACCCTTGCTAACTACTATACTTACAATTTATCTTTTTAGTGCAAGGTTAAATAAGATACACTCTTTTGGGTGCATCAAATTTTTGGCGCCGTTGCCGGGGATTGTTTTCTTTAGTTTATTTGTTACTTGGTTTATTCTTATTTTCAGTTCTAATGAGTTTTATTTTCTTGTACATACGGGTTTTTCTAATCAAATTTTGAAAAAAAAATAAAAATAAAAAAAAAAAAAACGATGGAATTGAGCAATCTAACACTTGAAGAGTTGGTGGCATACATGAACATGGAGAATCAACAAGCCAATCTCACCTTCCCAGTTCAACAATTGGCCATGGGAGGATGTCAAGGCCATCAAGTGTTCCAAGACCAACAGTATGATCATTACTCAAACACTTACCATGAGGGATGGTGGGATCATACTAATTATGGCTACTCGAAAAATTACCAAGAAGTAGATCCTTATGCCAATTACACTCATCCATCTAGCTTCAATCAATCATGGTCCCAAGAACCAGATCTTTTTCAACCACCACATATGACTCAAAACTCAGGTACTTCTTTAGAAGATCTTGTCTATTCTCTTGTTACTGATACATTGCAATTTCAACAGGAAACAAGGGCAAGCATCCAGAGTTTGGAAAAGCAAATGATCCAATTGACTAGTAGTATGGTGGGATGGGTAGCACAAAGATCTGAAGAACTCCCTGCCCAAACAATGATTAACCCAAAGGAGAATACTACTATTGTGACCTTGAGGAATGAGGAACAAGATGAGGATGAGACAAAATTAGAGATGAATTCTATTCTTGAGGATAATGAAGCCAATGATCCAAATAAGAGTATTTCGGCACCTGAGGTAACGTTTGAGATTCCAATTTTTACTAATGTTTCTTCTCCACCTTTTCCTAGTAGATTCGCAAAGTTCAAGGAGGATGAACATGAACAAGACACGCTGGAAACCTTAAACAGTTTGTTTGTGGATGTCATTCAACAAGTACCAAAAGATGCACCATTCCTCGATGAGATATGCACCACCAAGGATGATGGAATAATACTTGTAATGGAGAATGCATCCACTGTTGTGCAAAGAAAGCTTCCTCTCAAACGCATAAATTTGGGAAATTTCATGCATGAGCCTGACAAGCCTAAAAAGCCAAGAAGGGGTGTTGGTTAGATTCAAAACACTAACTCAAGTGTTAATTGGGAAGGCAGCCCAATTAAAGATGAAATTGCCAACCTTCCATATTCAGATTTGCTTTCTCTTTCTTTTCCTTTTTCTTTTATTATTTTTATTGTTTTTATTTTTATTTCTTATGTTTCTTTGTTAATTGTGTTTACTGTTTTTAAGTTCATTTAGGCTGCATAAGTTTCTTTTGTTTAATAGTTCTTTTCTCTTACATATAATTCTTGCATTGGGGGATAATAGCATTACATTAATGACAATGTAAGAATTATGTGTGGGGGGAAGAATTTAGGATTTTATTTAGAGTGTTTTGTTTTTGAGTCTTTTTATGTTGTTTTTCTTTCTGATCCTTGTTTTGAAAAACACTAGATGTAAATATAATTTTTTTTAACCCCGGTTAAATGGCGGATAACGGTACTCCGTGATTATTTAAATCGGTTCCATCAGCTACCCACAAAACTGATATTGTATATAAATTTCTCTTTCAATTTCTCTTTCATTTTTTTTTTCATTTGTTTTTCAGGATGGATGATATTCTCACAAGATTGCAGAAACGATTTCCTCCTTTTCCTCGAAATATTTTACTGAAGCTTTACCAAGTTCGATTTGAAAGATTAAGAATGCTTATGCACAAAGGGATTCCTGGAGACATACGTTGGATAATTGAAGCCAAGGTACGTGAAGATGAATATCTTCCTGTTTTGCATTTACCAGGTACAGGTAGAAGCACTTTTGCAAAGAAGCGACGAGCAAAGCGCATGAGTTCAAATTGCCACAAATGTGCACGATGGACGTGTAACGGTAAATGTCGTTCAATTGGGATTCCGTCCTCTAATCGAGATGATAAAATTGAATTCATTAAGGATGGACTGAGTAAGGAGAATTTGGGTAATATCCAACTTTCTCTTGAGACGCATCCTAGTGGAGACGTACAAAGAGAAATTCTTGATTTATGGCCGCAATTCCAAAGGGAATGGCAACATCTTGGGAATCTGATGTTAAAAGACCCTGTTTGCCAGCTTGTAAGAAAACTGGATGGGAAGCATATCCTCGACTCATAGAAGGCGTTTAAGCCGTTTCTGGACGTAAAACCAGAGGAAGATGTGAGCCACAATCACAACTACAATAAATGACTTCTCAGCTTTTGGTTTGATTTGCAATAACTTTATTTTGGTTTAATTTACGTGTTATTCGATTTGTGTAATTATTCTCATTTTTTTATTTGTCTTTTACGGTTGATTTTTCTTCTCTTTTTTATTTTCTTCCTGAAATCACGCAAAAATCTTTTGTTAGGTTAACATTTTCTTCTGACAGGTCAAATACACTTTCGACGACATTATTACTCTTGACTTTTACGGTTGATTTTTCTTCTCTTTTTGATTTTCTTCCTGAAATCACGCAAAAATCTTTTGCTAGGTTAACATTTTCTTCTGACAGGTTAGATACACTTTCGGCGACATTATTACTCTTGTCTGATTCACTACTCAGTCCTCTATATATTACACCATGTACTCATTCTCTTTCAGGCACTCGAAAAAAAGAAAAAAAAAATGGAAAGTACTTCGTCCCAACGCATTAAAAAAATTTGTGTTTTTGGAGGTGCTTATCCAGGGAAAAATAACATATTCGCTGATGAAGCCATAAGAGTTGGAGTAATACTTGCCCAACAAAAGATCCAGTTGATTTATGGAGGCGGTAGTACGGGTTTAATGGGAGCAGTCGCTACAGCAGCACACGCCGGAGGAAGTCCAGTTCTAGGAATCGTGCCAAAACTATTCACAGATTTTTGTGGACCTACCTTGGGTAAGGAAATACAAGTCTGGAGTATCCCTGAACGGATAACAATCATGTACAATTCTGCCGATGCATTCATTGCTTTACCAGGAGGTCTGGGTACATTAGAAGAAATAGCTTGCGTGGCTTCTTGGTCATCTTTGGTCACAAATAAGAAACCCATTGGTTTGCTTAATATTAATGGTTATTTTAGTAATTTGCTTTCATATTTAGATAATGCTGTGGATAATGGATTCATGTTTTCAGAGGCAAGGAGAACCATAATTTCTGCTACAACCATTGAAGATTTACTCAAAAAACTCCAAGCTTATGAGTATTTATCTGCTACGGTTGTTTCGCAAACGCTCGGAAAAAGAAAAAGAGATATGGACGAGCAAGGAGTGGATTGCACTTTGTCTTTGTGACATTATCTAACATTTTGTTTGTTGTGTCTCAGTTATAATAAGTGGTTAGCAACCTCTACAGGTAATATCTCCTAAATTTTACCTTCTTAAAAAAAAAAAAAAAAGTTTGTTGTGTTTTAAGCAATTTAGAAGTATTCATTCTGAACAAGGTCTGAGTAAGGGAGACTTGAGACATACCTTGTCAGTTTGATTTCTTCTTTTCAAAAAAAAAAAAAAAAGAGTTTGTTGTGTTTTAAGCAATTTAGAAGTATTCATTCTGAACAAGGTCTGAGTAAGGGAGACTTGAGACATACCTTGTCAGTTTGATTTTAATCTTTTTACGTTTACTTGTTAATTTTTGTTTAGTATTTTAGGATTATTTAGGTTGCATGAGTTTGTTTTGTTTTGAGTCTAGTTATTCCTATTCTTATGTTATTAGTTCTTTTCTCTTACACATGATTCTTTCATTTGGGTTAATAGACTTACATTGAGGACAATGTAAGAATTAAGTGTGGGGGGAATGATTTAGGATTTCTTTTATTTTTGTCTACTATTTTTTTTTATGAGTCTTTATTATTATTATTATTTTTTAGTGTGTTTTAGTTCCTTTTTAATACAATGATGAGATATGAATTGCATAAGTCTAAAACATATTTATTAGTGAGAAGATTTTCATGAGAATTGAGCTTGATGTCAACCTTTTTATGAGCCAATGTTAATATGATATGTTGATTGAGAAAGAAGCATGTTTAGACTTAATCTGACTTGTATAATCATTCTTGTGAGTTTTTGAGCCTAAAATGATTGATGCATTATACAAATCAATCTAATTTCTTTCTTGAGTGCTCTTATGATTACATGATTCTCTAGAACTTGCTTTAAACCGTTTGAGACTATATTGATGCATGTGACAACATGAATATGATAGAGGCATTAGGATTTTTAGCCAGGGCCAAACAACCATCCCTTATTGATGTTCCAAGAGAACACACCCTTAGTGAACCAATTTGAGCCTACATTGAATAAGCTATCTCTTTGGTAACCATAACTTGTCCCTAACCTAAATATACTTATATCTTTACCTTTGTTCCAAAGATGAATTAGCATGATTTGAGACAAGTTGCAAAGACAAGGGATATTTTTTGGTTAGAAACAAGAAATAAGTGTGGGGGGAAAAGAAAAGAAAAGTCAAGAGAAAAAGAAATGGAATACTGGCAAATACATTCCTATATAAAAAAAAAATGAATCATCTCTTGAATTTGTGGAAAAAGAAAAAGATGTTACAAAGTTGTTTAGAATGAAGAAAAGGCCCAACATGAATATCCGGCCTAGGTGACTATGTACTTGTAAAGTGTTTTGAGAAGTTTCTTTGTATAATCTTTTTATGTCTCTAAACTTTATGAACTCTTTGGAACCTTTGTGATATCTTTATCCTTTTGTTCTTCAACCACATTACAAACCCCTTGGCCCCATTACAACCTTGATTAAAGACCTCTTGATTTATGAAGTTGCATGATCTTTTAGTGGAGAATAGGTGGACAAGCAAGCATATGGTAGAAGTGTTTTCATGAGATTGATTGAGTGTAAACACTTTACCACTACTTTAAAGAGTGAAAATCAAGAGAGTATCCCATGTGAGAAGTTGAGATTAAATTTGAACATGCACTATTTTGATTGAGATATGTTATGCTAATATTGGCTTAACTCAAACAATTTACATTCAAGCATGATTTTTTGTGAAATTTTTTAAGCTATTGATTAGTTTATAAGACTTGTTCAAATATTGTCTCTAATTTGTATTGAAAGGATTAGGAGTAAATATTTTTAGTATATGTAGTTTATTTATATGTAGTTTATTTATATTTTAATTTTTCAATGTTTGTGGGTATCGTTCTAGTAAACCCTCACGAGACTAAACTCGTCCACTAGGGACACCTAGGGGTTTAAAGGCTTGTGTCACATGCTAAGTGCCACCGTGATTTCCTACGAAAGTGGATTAGATTAGATTTTCTTATTTTATTTTTATTGAGTCGTTGCTAGGGACTAGCAACAATCTAAGTGTGGGGGTGTGATAACTCGTATAATTATATAGTTTTTAGTTATGTTTTATTATTGTTTTGTGTCAAATACGAGTTATTATTGTTTAGTCTAATTGTGTTTATGATCTTTTATATTTTTATGTAATTTGGTGTTTTTCACAAGTTTCTTTGAGTGATTTCAGATTACTAGAATTAAGGGCAAATCCAGTTCAGTTCCAGTTCCGACACATTTTTCCATATCAGCTATATCTGGAGTTTCACTGAAGCAATAAGGCTGCAATTTGTAGCCGTGCAAAGCTAAGAGGCATATCTATCGTTTTCATGTTTTATACTTCTTGAAACGGAGTCGTTTTCCCTAGCGAAATCGACCATCAAGTTGGCTGATGTGCAATGACGTCTGTGCTGACCTGTTTTCGTATTTTGCCCATATCTGCTTATCCACATCAGAAAATGAGCTGATTCCAATGGCTATGGATCCGTAACGGATACGGGAACCTTTTTCTAGAAGACCATATGATCAGATCAGGCCTCTAATATTGACGAAATCGACCATCAAGTTGGCTGATGTGCAATGACGTCTGTGCTGACATGTTTTCGTATTTTGCCCATATCTGCTTATCCACATCAGCAAATGAGCTGATTCCAACGGCTATGGATCCGTAACTGATAGGGGAACCTTTTTCTAGAAGACCATGTGATCCGATCAGGCCTCCAACATTGACGAAATCGACCATCAATTTGGCTGATCAAAATTGTCATACAATATGACGAAAATTGTTAGAAAAATTCACCCACCTATTATACCTACCTTTGAAATTTGTAAAGCTTGTCTCTTGTCATTTAGCCTTCCAAAATGTGTATAAATAGAGGGCCTTGGATGATTGTAGAGGATCATATTGTACATAGGTAGGATATTAGCCATTTTAATAAAATTCTCTAAGTTTTCTTCTTCTTTCTTTTCTCTAGTTTTCTTTCTTTTCTCTAGTTTTCTTTTTCTTTAGAGAGAGCAAGAGGTTGGATAATTAATATTCTTCCTCTTCTTCTTTCTTTCTTTTATTTTCTTCTTAGATTTTCTTTAATTTTATGTTTATGTTTACAATGCCTATGCTAGGCTAAACTTCTATTTGGTTAAGGGTGATTTCAAAGCCCTAGACATGTTTTATAATTGATTTTCAGATTCTATCTATCATTAATTTTCTATCAAAGTTGCTTATGTTCTTCTACAAGAATTGTTCATGATGTTGTCTTGATTTGTTTAGGTGTACAACTAGATAGATCTTGATAATTATCTATTGCTAGTTTAGGAGTCTTGATCCGTGTAATTGTCTTGATTTCCTATTCATAAGTGGCAATTTGTGATTAATGATTATGGTCAAGTTTTCAATAATTGCAAAGTGGAACATAACCTAAGTTGAACAATCCGAGCTTATGTGTTTGTTGCTTAGATCAACCTATCTTTCTCATCATAAAGCTGCCATTAAATTGAATTTAGAGAGCTTATTCTAGGTTGTTTAATGGTTAGAGATTAAATAGAGAGCTTGTTCTATTTAACGACAAACTAAGGAAAGATTGGGGTAACAGAGCTTGTTGTTATCTACGGTTGTTAACTTTGATAGTTGGTTGATATTGATAGATCTGAAATTGATTCTTAATGATGTCTAGTGGTGGAGAATGAAACCTTAACCATATTTTTCATATTTGATTCTTCTTACTTATTTGTTTTCTTACTTTTAGTTTGCTTATTTTTTATATTTATTTTTATTGGCTGGTTATACCGCCTAATTTGTATATTAACTTTGTTTTATTTTTATTGGCTGGTTATACCGCCTAATTTAGTATATATATTTTTATTGGCTGGTTATACCGCCTTGCATCTTATTCTTATTATTTACTTTAGTTTAAATCTGGCTTCAAAAACCCCTTTTCTTTTATTGTTCTTGAATTTAAGTTTTAAACTATTAACTTATAAACTAAAACCCAATCCCTGAGGACTCGACCCTTGCTAACTACTATACTTACAATTTATCTTTTTAGTGCAAGGTTAAATAAGATACACTCTTTTGGGTGCATCACCTAAACACATTTATATCTTTACCCTTGTTCTAAAGATGGACTAGAATGTTTGAGACATATTGCAAAAACAAGGGATATTTTTTGAATATTTGGGTTAGAACAAAAGATAAGTGTGGGGGAGGAGAAAGGCAAAAGTCAAGAGAAAAATAGAGGGAATATTGCCAAATACATTCCCATGTGAAAAAAAAAAAAAAAAATTTTTTTGAATAATCTCTTGAACTTCTAGTTAAAGAAAAGAAAAAGATGTTCGAAAGTTGGTTAGAATGAAGTAAAGGCTCAACATGAAATATTCAGCCTATGTGATTATGTACTTCTAAAGAATATTGAGAAAGTTTTATTTGCAAAATCTTATTTTGTCTCTAAATTCAGTCTTTGGAATGTTTGTGATATCTTTTCCTTTTTATTCTTTAACCACATTATTACCTCTTGGCCCCATTACAACCTTGATTAAAGACCTCTTGATTTATGAAGTTGCATGATCTTTTAGTGGAGAATAGGTAGACAAGCAAGCATATGGTAGAACTATTTTCATGAGATTGATTGAGTGTAAACACTTTACCACTACTTTAAAGAGTGAAAATCGTGAGAGTATCCCATGTGAGAAGTTGAGATTAAGTTTGAATGTGCACTATTTTGATTGAAATATGTTATGTTAATATTGGCTTAACTCAAACAATTTACATTCAAGCATGATTTTTTGTGAAATTCTTTAAGCTATTGATTAGTTTATAAGACTTGTTCAAAGATTGTCTCTAATTTATATTGAAAGGAATAGGAGTAAATATTTTTAGTATATGTAGTTTATTTATATTTTAGTTTTTCAATGTTTGTGGGTATCGTTCTAGTAAACCCTCACGAGACTAAACTCGTCCACTAGGGACACCTAGGGGTTTAAAGGCTTGTGTCACATGCTAAGTGCCACCGTGATTTCCTACGAAAATGGATTAGATTAGATTTTCTTATTTTATTTTTATTGAGTCGTTGCTAGGGACTAGCAACAATCTAAGTGTGGGGGTGTGATAACTCGTATAATTATATAGTTTTTAGTTATGTTTTATTATTATTTTGTGTCAAATACGAGTTATTATTGCTTAGTCTAATTGTGTTTATGATCTTTTATATTTTTATGTATTTTGGTGTTTTTCACAAGTTTCTTTGAGTGATTTCAGATTACTAGAATTAAGGGCAAATCCAGTTCAGTTCCAGTTCCGACACCTTTTGCCATATCAGCTATATCTCGAGTTTCACTGAAGCAATAAGGCTGAAATTTGTAGCCGTGCAAAGCTAAGAGGCATATCTATCTTTTTCATGTTTTACACTTCTTGAAACGGAGTCGTTTTCCCTAGCGAAATCAACCATCAAGTTGGCTGATGTGCAATGACGTCTGTGCTGACCAGTGTTCGCATTTTGACCATATCGTCCGATCCACATCAGCAAATGAGCTGATTCCAACGGCTATGGATCACTAACTTCTAGAGAAACATTTGTCTAGAAGACCATGTGATCAGATAAAGCCTCCAATATTGAAGAAATCGACCATCAAGTTGGCTGATGTGCAATGACGTCTGTGCTGACCTGTTTTCGTATTTTGCCCATATCTTCTTCTCCACATCAGCAAATGAGCTGATTACAACGGCTATGGATCAGTAACTGATAGGGTAACATTTTTCTAGAAGACCATGTGATCAGATAATGATAACTCGTATAATTATATAGTTTTTAGTTATGTTTTATTAATGTTTTGTGTCAAATACGAGTTATTATTGTTTAGTCTAATTGTGTTTATGATCTTTTATATTTTTATGTATTTTGGTGTTTTTCACAAGTTTCTTTGAGTGATTTCAGATTACTAGAATTAAGGGCAAATCCAGTTCAGTTTCAGTTCCGACACCTTTTGCCATGTCAGCTATATCTCGAGTTTCACTGAAGCAATAAGGCTGAAATTTGTAGCCATGCAAAGATAAGAGGCATATCTATCTTTTTCATGTTTTACACTTCTTAAAACGGAGTCGTTTTCCCTAGCGAAATCGACCATCAAGTTGGCTGATGTGCAATGATGTCTGTGCTGACATGTTTTCATATTATGCCCGTATCTTCTTATCCACATCAGCAAATGAGCTGATTCCAACGGCTATGGTTCCGTAACTGATAGGGGAACCTTTGTCTAGAAGACCATGTGATCAGATCAGGCCTCCAATATTGAATAAATCGACCATCAAGGTGGCTGATGTGTAATGACATCTGTGCTGACATGTTTTCGTATTTTGCCCATATCTGCTTAACCACATCAGCAAATGAGCTGATTCCAACGGCTATGGTTCCGTAACTGATAGGGGAACCTTTTTCTAGAAGACCTTGTGATCAGATCAGGCCTCCAATATTGACGAAATCGACCATCAAGTTGGCTGATCAAAATCGTCATATACCTACCTTTGAAATTTGTAAAGCTTGTCTCTTGTCATTTAGCCCTCCAAAATGTGTATAAATAGAGGGCCTTGGATGATTGTAAGGGATCATATTGGAGATTGGTAGGATATTAGCCATTTTAACAAAATTCTCTAAGTTTTCTTTTTCTTTCTTTTCTCTAGTTTTCTTTTTCTTTAGAGAGAGCAAGAGGTTGGATAATTAATATTCTTCCTCTTCTTCTTTCTTTCTTTTATTTTCTTCTTAGATTTTCTTTAATTTTATGTTTATGTTTACAATGCCTATGCTAGGCTAAACTTCTATTTGGTTAAGGGTGATTTCAAAGCCCTAGACATGTTTTGTGATTGATTTTCAGATTCTATCTATCATTAATTTTCTATCAAAGTTGCTTATGTTCTTCTACAAGAATTGTTCATGATGTTGTCTTGATTTATTTAGGTGTACAACTAGATAGATCTTGATAATTATCTATTGCTAGTTTAGGAGTCTTGATCCGTGTAATTGTCTTGATTTCCTATTCATAAGTGGCAATTTGTGATTAATGATTATGGTCAAGTTTTCAATAATTGCAAAGTGGAACATAACCTAAGTTGAACAATCCGAGCTTATGTGTTTGTTGCTTAGATCAACCTATCTTTCTCATCATAAAGCTGCCATTAAATTGAATTTAGAGAGCTTATTCTAGGTTGTTTAATGGTTAGAGATTAAATAGAGAGCTTGTTCTATTTAACGACAACTAAGGAAAGATTGGGGTAACAGAGCTTGTTGTTATCTACGGTTGTTAACTTTGATAGTTGGTTGATATTGATAGATCTGAAATTGATTCTTAATGATGTCTAGTGGTGGAGAATGAAACCTTAACCATATTTTTCATATTTGATTCTTCTTACTTACTTGTTTTCTTACTTTTCTAGTTTGCTTATTTTTAAAAGTATATTTATTTTTATTGGCTGGTTATACCGCCTAATTTGTATATTAACTTTGTTTTATTTTTATTTTTATTGGCTGGTTATACCGCCTAATTTAGTATATATATTTTTATTGGCTGGTTATACCGCCTAATTTAGTATATATATTTTTATTGGCTGGTTATACCGCCTAGTTTAGTATATATATTTTTATTGGCTGGTTATACTGATGCACCCAAAAGAGTGTATCTTATTTAACCTTGCACTAAAAAGATCAATTGTAAGTATAGTAGTTAGCAAGGGTCGAGTCCTCAGGGATTGGGTTTTAGTTTATAAGTTAATAGTTTAAAACTTAAATTCAAGAACAATAAAAGAAAAGGGGTTTTTGAAGCCAGATTTAAACTAAAGTAAATAATAAGAATAAGATGCAAGGCGGTAAAACCAGCCAATAAAAATATATATACTAAATTAGGCGGTATAACCAGCCAATAATATATATACTAAATTAGGCGGTATAACCAGCCAATAAAAATAAAACAAAGTTAATATACAAATTAGGCGGTATAACCAGCCAATAAAAATAAATATAAAAAATAAGCAAACTAAAAGTAAGAAAACAAGTAAGTAAGAAGAATCAAATATGAAAAATATGGTTAAGGTTTCATTCTCCACCACTAGACATCATTAAGAATCAATTTCAGATCTATCAATATCAACCAACTATCAAAGTTAACAACCGTAGATAACAACAAGCTCTGTTATCCCAATCTTTCCTTAGTTTGTCGTTAAATAGAACAAGCTCTCTATTTAATCTCTAACCATCAAACAACCTAGAATAAGCTCTCTAGATTCAATTTAATGGCAGCTTTATGATGAGAAAGATAGGTTGATCTAAGCAACAAACACATAAGCTCGGATTGTTCAACTTAGGTTATGTTCCACTTTGCAATTATTGAAAACTTGACCATAATCATTAATCACAAATTGCCACTTATGAATAGGAAATCAAGACAATTACACGGATCAAGACTCCTAGACTAGCAATAGATAATTATCAAGATCTATCTAGTTGTACACCTAAATAAATCAAGACAACATCATGAACAATTCTTGTAGAAGAACATAAGCAACTTTGATAGAAAATTAATGATAGATAGAATCTGAAAATCAATCACAAAACGTGTCTAGGGCTTTGAAATCACCCTTAACCAAATAGAAGTTTAGCCTAGCATAGGCATCATAAACATAAACATAAAATTAAAGAGAATCTAAGAAGGAAATAAAAGAAAGAAAGAAGAAGAAGAAGAATATTAATTATCCAACCTCTTGCTCTTTCTAAAGAAAAAGAAAACTAGAGAAAAGAAACAAGAAGAAAACTTAGAGAATTTTGTTAAAATGGCTAATATCCTACCAATCTCCAATATGATCCCTTACAATCATCCAAGGCCCTCTATTTATACACATTTTGGAGGGCTAAATGACAAGAGACAAGCTTTACAAATTTCAAAGGTAGGTATATGACGATTTTGATCAGCCAACTTGTTGGTCGATTTCGTCAATATTGGAGGCCTTATCTGATCACATGGTCTTCTAGAAAAAGGTTCCCCTATCAGTTAAGAAACCATAGCCGTTGGAATCAGCTCATTTGCTGATGTGGTTAAGCAGATATGGGCAAAATACGAAAACATGTCAGCACAGACGTCATTGCACATCAGCCACCTTGATGGTCGATTTCTTCAATATTGGAGGCCTGATCTGATCACATGGTCTTCTAGACAAAGGTTCCCCTATCAGTTACGGAACCATAGCCGTTGGAATCAGCTCATTTGCTGATGTGGTTAAGCAGATATGGGCAAAATACGAAAACATGTCAGCACAGACGTCATTGCACATCAGCCAACTTGATGGTCGATTTCGCTAGGGAAAACGACTCCGTTTTAAGAAGTGTAAAACATGAAAAAGATAGATATGCCTCTTAGCTTTGCATGGCTACAAATTTCAGCCTTATTGCTTCAGTGAAACTCGAGATATAGCTGATATGGCAAAAGGTGTCGGAACTGAAACTGAACTGGATTTGCCCTTAATTCTAGTAATCTAAAATCACTCAAAGAAACTTGTGAAAAACACCAAAATACATAAAAATATAAAAGATCATAAACACAAATAGACTAAACAATAATAACTCGTATTTGACACAAAACATTAATAAAACATAACTAAAAACTATATAATTATACGAGTTATCACACCCCCACACTTAGATTGTTGCTAGTCCCTAGCAACGACTCAATAAAATAAGAAAATCTAATCTAATCCATTTTCGTAGGAAATCACGGTGGCACTTAGCATGTGACACAAGCCTTTAAACCCCTAGGTGTCCCTAGTGGACGAGTTTAGTCTCGTGAGGGTTTACTAGAACGATACCCACAAACATTGAAAAACTAAAATATAAATAAACTGCATATACTAAAATTATTTACTCCTAATCCTTTCAATACAAATTAGAGACAATATTTGAACAAGTCTTATAAACTAATCAATAGCTTAAAGAATTTCACAAAAAATCATGCTTGAATGTAAATTGTTTGAGTTAAGCCAATATTAGCATAACATATCTCAATCAAAATATTGCATGTTCAAATTTAATCTCAACTTCTCACATGGGATACCCTCATGATTTTCACTCTTTAAAGTAGTGGTGAAGTGTTTACACTCAATCAATCTCATGAAAACAGTTCTACCATATTCTTGCTTGTCCACCTATTCTCCACTATTTAGATCATACAACTTCATGAATCAAGAGGTCTTTAATCAAGGTTGTAATGGGGCCAAGGGGTTTGTAATGTGGTTGAAGAACAAAAGGATAAAGATATCACAAAGGTTCCAAAGAGTTCATAAAGTTTAGAGATATAAAAAGATCATACAAAGAAACTTCTCAAAATTCTTTACAAGTACATAGTCACCTAGGCCGGATATTCATGTTGGGCCTTTTCTTCATTCTAAACGACTTTGTAACATCTTTTTCTTTTTCCACAAATTCAAGAGATGATTCATATTTTTTTTTTTTTTACATAGGAATGTATTTGCCAGTATTCCATTTCTTTTTCTCTTGACTTTTCTTTTCTTTTCCCCCCACACTTATTTCTTGTTTCTAACCCAAATTTTTAACTAAAAATATCCCTTGTCTTTGTCTCAAAACATGCTAATTCATCTTTGGAACAAAGGTAAAGATATAAGTATATTTAGGTTAGGGACAAGTTATGGTTACCAAAGAGATAGCTTATTCAATGTAGGCTCAAATTGGTTCACTAAGGGTGTGTTCTCTTGGAACATCAATAAGGGATGGCTGTTTGGCCCTGGCTAAAAATCCTAATGCCTCTATCATATTCATGTTGTCACATGTATCAATATAGTCTCAAACGGTTTAAAGCAAGTTCTAGAGAATCATGTAATCATAAGAGCACTCAAGAAAGAAATTAGATTGATTTGTATAATGCATCAATCATTATAGGCTCAAAAACTCACAAGGATGATTATACAAGTCAGATTAAGTCTAAACATGCTTCTTTCTCAATCAACATATTATATTAACATTGGCTCATCAAAAGGTTGACATCAAGCTCAATTCTCATGAAAATCTTCTTACTAATAAATCTGTTTTAGACTTATGCAATTCATATCTCATCTTTGTATTAAAAAGGAACTAAAACTCACAAAAAAAAAATAATAATAATAATAAAGAGAAAAAAAAAATAGTAGACAAAAATAAAAGAAATCCTAAATCATTCCCCCCCACACTTAATTCTTACATTGTCCTCAATGTAAGTCTATTAACTCAAATGAAAGAATCATGTGTAAGAGGAAAGAACTAATAACATAAGAATAGGAACAACTAAGACTCAAAACAAAACAAACTCATGCAACCTAAATAATCCTAAAATACTAAACAAAAATTAACAAGTAAACATAAAAAGATTAAAATCAAACTGACAAGGTATGTCTCAAGTTTCCCTTACTCAGACCTTGTTCAGAATGAATACTTCTAAATTGCTTAAAACACAACAAACTCTTTTTTTTTTTTTTTTTTTTTTTTTTTTTTTTTTGAAAAGAAGAAATCAAACTGACAAGGTATGTCTCAAGTCTCCCTTACTCAGACCTTGTTCAGAATGAATACTTCTTAAATTTTTTTTTTTTTTTATTAAATTAGCAAAATATGTCCCTTACCCCCTACTAAAATATGACATTGTCCCCAATGTCAAATTTTAAAGGTAGAATTTAGGAGATATTACCTGCAGAGGTTGCTAACCACTTATTATAACTGAGACACAACAAGCAAAATGTTAGATAATGTCACAAAGACAAAGTGCAATCCACTCCTTGCTCGTCCATATCTCTTTTTCTTTTTCCGAGCGTTTGCGAAACAACCGTAGCAGATAAACACTCATAAGCTTGGAGCTTTTTGAGTAAATCTTCAATGGTTGTAGCAGAAATTATGGTTCTCCTTGCCTCTGAAAACATGAATCCATTATCCACAGCATTATCTAAATATGAAAGCAAATTACTAAAATAACCATTAATATTAAGCAAACCAATGGGTTTCTTATTTGTGACCAAAGATGACCAAGAAGCCACGCAAGCTATTTCTTCCAATGTACCCAGACCTCCTGGTAAAGCAATGAATGCATCGGCAGAATGGTACATGATTGTTATCCGTTCAGGGACACTCCAGACTTGTATTTCCTTACCCACGGTGGGTCCACAAAAACTTGTGAATAGTTTTGGCACGATTCCTAGAACTGGACTTCCTCCGGCGTGTGCTGCTGTAGCGACTGCTCCCATTAAACCCGTACTACCGCCTCCATAAATCAAGTGGATCTTTTGTTGGGCAAGTATTACTCCAACTCTTATGGCTTCATCAGCGAATATGTTATTTTTCCCTGGATAAGCACCTCCAAAGACACAAATTTTTTTTATGCGCTGGGATGAAGTACTTTCCATTTTTTTTTTTTCGAGTGCCTGAAAGAGAATGAGTACATGGTGTAATATATAGAGGACTGAGTAGTGTATCAGACAAGAGTAATAATGTCGCCGAAAGTGTATCTGTCCTGTCAGAAGAAAATGTTAACCTAACAAAAGATTTTTGCGTGATTTCAGGAAGAAAATCGAAAAGAGAAGAAAAAATCAACCGTAAAAGACAAATAAAAAAAAAAAAATAAATAAAAAAAAAATGAGAATAGTTACACAAATCGAACAACACGTAAATTAAACCAAAATAAAGTTATTGCAAATCAAACCAAAAACTGAGAAGTCATTTATTGTAGTTGTGATTGTGGCTCACATCTTCCTCTGGTTTTACGTCCAGAAACGGCTTAAACGCCTTCTATGAGTCGAGGATATGCTTCCCATCCAGTTTTCTTACAAGCTGGCAAACAGGGTCTTTTAACATCAGATTCCCAAGATGTTGCCATTCCCTTTGGAATTGCGGCCATAAATCAAGAATTTCTCTTTGTACGTCTCCACTAGGATGCGTCTCAAGAGAAAGTTGGATATTACCCAAATTCTCCTTACTCAGTCCATCCTTAATGAATTCAATTTTATCATCTCGATTAGAGGACGGAATCCCAATAGAACGACATTTACCGTTACACGTCCATCGTGCACATTTGTGGCAATTTGAACTCATGCGCTTTGCTCGTCGCTTCTTTGCAAAAGTGCTTCTACCTGTACCTGGTAAATGCAAAACAGGAAGATATTCATCTTCACGTACCTTGGCTTCAATTAGCCAACGTATGTCGTCAGGAATCCCTTTGCGCATAAGCATTCTTAATCTTTCAAGTCGAACTTGGTAAAGCTTCAGTAAAATATTTCGAGGAAAAGGAGGAAATCGTTTCTGCAATCTTGTGAGAATATCATCCATCCTGAAAAAGAATGAAAAAAAAAAAAAAAATTGAAAGAGAAATTGGAAGAGAAATTTATATACAATATCAGTTTTGTGGGTAGCTGATGGAACCGATTTAAATAATCACGGAGTACCGTTATCCGCCATTTAACCGGGGTTAAAAAAAAAAATTTATATTTACATCTAGTTATTTTCAAAACAAGGATCAAAAAGAAAAACAACATAAAAAGACTCAAAAACAAAACACTCTAAATAAAATCCTAAATTCTTCCCCCCACACATAATTTTTACATTGTCCTCAATGTAATGCTATTATCCCCCAATGCAAGAATTATATGTAAGAGAAAAGAACTATTGAACAAAAGAAAAGAAAAACAATAAAAGATAGAATGATGGAGAGTAAGGAATATGCAAATCTGATATAATAGATGTTCTCCATCCTTTTGGGTTGCCTCTCCAAGAAGCGCTTGGTTTATTGTCCTCAGCTTGACTTAGACCCATGCCATTATTATTCAACATACTTTGGCTCAAAAAGTGGAAACTCCTCCACATCTTGTATTGGAAAGTTCTCATAGTAAGGCTTCAATCTATGACCATTCACTTTGAATGCCTTATCTGTTTTCGGGCTTTGGATTTCAACTGCACCATGAGTAAATACATTAGTAATAACAAAAGGTCCAACCCAACGAGAACGTAACTTACCTGGATATAACTTAAGGCGTGAATGGAAGAGAAGAACTTTTTGTCCAACAACAAATTCTTTTCTTGATATCATCTTGTCATGGAATGCCTTAGTTTTTTCCTTGTAAATCCTAGAATTCTGATAGGCATCATTCCTTATCTCCTCTAATTCTTGTAGGTCAAGTTTTCTTTTCTTTCCTATCTCATCCATCTCCATGTTGCATTGTTTGATAGCCCAATATGATTTATGTTCCAATTCAACCGGAAGATGACAAGGCTTACCATAAACAAGTCGATAAGGAGACATACCAATGGGTGTCTTATATGCTGTCCTATAAGCCCAAAGTGCATCATCAAGTCGTGAACTCCAATCCTTCCTATTTGGATTAACTGTCTTTTCAAGGATGGACTTAACTTCTCGGTTTGACACTTCAGCTTGCCCACTAGTTTGAGGATGATATGAGGTGGAGACCTTGTGTGTGATGTTATACTTCCTCAAAAGTGCTTCCATAGTCCTATTGCAAAAGTGAGTACCTCTATCGCTGATTATGGCCTTTGGCGTTCCAAACCTAGCAAAGATGTTAGTCTTGACAAAATCTGAAACAACTTTAGAGTCATTAGTCCTAGTGGATTTTGCTTCCACCCACTTTGAAACATAATCAACGGCAAGTAAAATATAAAGATTACCAAAAGAAGGAGGAAAAGGTCCCATGAAATCCATGCCCCATACATCAAAAATTTCAACAATAAGTATTAGAGTTTGAGGCATTTGATTTCTAGCACCTAAGTTACCAGTTCTTTGGCAACGATCACATGACTTGCAAAAGAGGTATGCATCTTTGAATATGGTAGGCCAATAAAATCCAGAATCAAGAACTTTCATGGCTGTTCTTTTGGATCCAAAGTGTCCTCCACATGCATAAGAGTGACAAAAGGTGAGAATAGATTGAAATTCAGTTTTGAGTACACACCTTCTTATAATCTGATCGGAGCAATGCTTCCAAAGGTAAGGATCATCCCATATGTAGTATTTGGCATCACTCTTGATCTTATTTCTTTGAGCTTGTGTCAACTCTTGTGGCAACTTCTTGGTAACTAAGTAATTAACAATATCAGCATACCAAGGAGTTGTTGTTCTTATAAAAAGAAGTTGCTCATCCGGAAAGTTTTCATTCAAGGGTAGTGCATCATCTTCATGAACTAAACGGCTAAGATGGTCCGCAACCAAGTTGTCACTACCTCTCTTATCTTTTATCTCCAAATCAAACTCTTGTAAGAGAAGTATCCATCTGATCAACCTTGGTTTGGCCTCCTTCTTAGTGAGTAAGTACCTAAGGGCTGCATGGTCAGAAAATACAATTACTTTAGTACCAATTAAATAAGATCGAAATTTTTCTAAAGCAAATACAACAGCCAAAAGTTCTTTTTCAGTAGTGGAATAGTTCAATTGAGCATCATTAAGAGTTCGGGAGGCATAATAAATGGCATGTGAGGCTTTGCCAACCCGTTGGCCCAAAACAGCTCCAATGGCATAGTCACTAGCATCACACATGATTTCAAAAGGTATATTCCAATCTGGTGGTTGCATGATAGGAGCTGATGTCAAGAGTCCCTTCAATGTTTCAAACGCCTCTTTGCATTTATCATCAAAGTGGAAAACCACATCTTTTTGTAGTAGCTTGCAAAGAGGTAATGTGATCTTTGAGAAGTCTTTGATAAATCTCCTATAGAAACCTGCATGTCCAAGAAAAGAACGAACCTCTCTCACATTTGTGGGAGGTGGTAAAGAATGCATAATATCTATTTTAGATTTATCAACCTCCATCCCTCTAGAAGAAATAACATGACCCAAAACTATTCCTTGTTCTACCATAAAGTGACATTTTTCCCAATTCAAAACAAGGTTAGTTTCCATGCATCTTTCAAGTACAAGTGTAAGGTTCTCTAGACATCTATCAAAAGAATCCCCATAGACACTAAAATCATCCATAAACACTTCTATGATATTCTCTACATAATCTGAAAATATGCTAACCATACACCTTTGGAATGTAGCTGGTGCATTACAAAGACCAAATGGCATACGCCGGTATGCAAAAGTACCAAATGGACATGTGAATGTTGTTTTCTCTTGGTCCTCCGGAGCAATGGCTATCTGATTATAACCTGAAAAACCATCAAGAAAACAATAATGAGAATGGCCAGCTAACCTTTCAAGCATTTGATCAATAAAAGGTAAAGGAAAGTGGTCTTTGCGAGTTGTGGAATTAAGTTTACGATAATCAATACAAACTCGCCATCCTGTTTGAATCCTAGTAGGAACAAGTTCATTCTCATTATTTGTTACCACCGTTACACCTGATTTCTTTGGAACCACTTGGACTGGGCTCACCCATTTGCTATCCGAGATAGGATAGATCACTCCAACATCTAGGAGCTTCAGTATCTCCTTTTTCACAACCTCCATCATAGGAGGGTTCAATCTCCTTTGTGCTTCTCTTGTTGGTTTAGACCCTTCCTCTAACAAAATCCGGTGCATGCACATGGATGGGCTTATTCCCTTGATATCGGCAATTGTCCAACCAATTGCTGTTTTATGCTCTCTAAGCACCCGGATAAGTCGCTCTTCTTGCAAAGGTGTGAGCTCTTTGGCAATGATGACAGGTAGTGTGTCCTTTTCCCCTAAGAACAAATATTTCAAGTGGTTCGGTAGTGGTTTCAATTCTAAAGTTGGTGCCTGCAAAATGGAAGGTAGAAGTTTCTCATTAGATAAAGGCAAATCAATAAATGAAACATCAAACCTTGCATCTTTTGGTTGCAGCGAGTGTAAAGATTCTAGTGCCCCTTCCACCTGGTCACTCAAGGCTAGTTTAGCATTCCCCATTCCGAGATGGTTGCTAAGAACTATTTCCACACTATCTTCACCATCTAGCTCATAAGCTTGCTGCACTAGTGAGTCAATTATATCAATATTAAAAACAGAATGCACATCACTAGGATATCTCATGGCCTCAAAAATGTTAAAGCGAATTATTTCACCATCAAATTCCATAGTTAAAGTGCCATCATGTACATCTATTTTAGTTCTTGCTGTTTTCAAGAATGGTCTCCCTAATAGAATAGGTGTGGGATTAGAAGACATCTCATCTTCCATCTCAATAACATAAAAGTCAGCGGGAAAAACCAATTCATTAACCTGTACAAGAACGTCTTCTACAACTCCTCTTGGATAAGTGTTAGAACGGTCAGCAAGTTGTATTATAACACCGGTTTCCTCTAATGGTCCTAGATTCAATGAAGCATAAATTGAATATGGCATGACATTAATAGATGCCCCTAGATCTAGCATAGCACGCTCAAACCTGGTGTTGCCTATCTTACAAGGAATGGTAAACATACCTGGATCCTTGCATTTAGGTGGGAGTTTCTTTTGAAGAACAGCTGACACATTCTCCCCTACACTTACCTTTTCATTCCATTTCAACTTCCGTTTAGATGTGCACAACTCTTTTAGGAACTTGGCATATCTTGGCACTTGCTTGATAGCATCTAGTAAAGGTATGTTCACCTCTACTTTCCGGAAGGTTTCCAAAATTTCCTTCTCTTGCTCCTCCTTCTTGGACTTTGCTAACCTGCTAGGAAAAGGTGGAGGAGTTATATAAGAAGGAAATGATGGTTTAGGAATTACCTTTTTTAGTGGCTCGTTGGGATGTGAAGAGGATGCCATGGTATTGTTCTCCCCTTGAGCACTATCATTTTGTGGTTTCTCTAGCTGTTTCCCACTTCTTAAATTTATAGCATTGGCATTCTCTCTTGGATTCACTATGGTTTGGGAAGGTAATTTCCCAGAATCCCTTGCTTGCATTTGACTCATGGTTGTTGCCAATTGCCCTATTTGAGTCTCCAAATTTCGAATACTTGTCTTTGTTTCCTGTTGAAATTGAATTGTATTAGTAGAAAGAGCTTTAACAAGATCTTCAAGAGAAGTACCTGAATTTTGGGTGGGTGGTAGTTGTTGTCGGGTTTGGTATGGTTGTTGCACTCTTTGCTGAAAACCCGGTGGCCTGTGGTCAAATGGTGGAGGAATAGTTTGTGATTGGTTCCCTCCATAATTGAAGTTTGGATGATCCCTCCATCCTGGATTGTATGTGTTTGAGTAGGGATCATATTTCCTTGATTGGTTCTGAAATCCACCCATGGCATTCACATGTTCATTGGTATCCTCTTGAAGTGTTGGACACATATCAGTTTGGTGCCCTATGTTTGAACATATGCCACAAGCCTTTATTTGTTGTATTTTACCTACAGCCAATTGTTGAACAAGAGAAGTCAGTTTATCAAATTTTTGTTCAAGGGATGATATACTTACCTCATTAACTCTCTTGGATTGTGGTGGTGGATCTTGTCTCATTGAGAACTGTTGAGAATTGGCTGCCATGTTGGAGATTAATGTTCTAGCAGCCCTGGGAGTCTTATCAACTAGAGCTCCCCCACTAGCGGCATCTATCATACTTCTCTCCATGGGCATGAGACCTTCATAGAAGTATTGGATGAGAAGTTGTTCACTTATCTGATGGTGTGGACATGATGCACAAAGTTTCTTGAACCTCTCCCAATATTCATATAGGGACTCTCCGTTGTATTGCCGAATCCCACATATCTCTTTCCTAATGTTGGCAGCCTTAGATGCTGGGAAATACCTTTCCAAGAATGCTTTCTTCAAATCATTCCATGTAGTGATGGTCCCGGATGGTAGATAGTAGAGCCATTCCTTTGCTGAATCAGCTAGAGAGAATGGGAAGGCTCTCAACTTAACTTGCTCTTCCGTGACCCCTGTTGGTCTCATGCTTGAGCAAACTACATGGAATTCCTTGAGGTGCTTATTTGGATCCTCTCCTGCAAAACCATGAAAAGTTGGGAGAAGATGAATCAAACCAGATTTTAATTCAAAAGCTACCTCAAGATTAGCATATTCAATGCATAATGGTTGTTGACCCAAGTCCGGAGCGGCTAGCTCCTTGAGAGTTCGGTTGTCAGCTGCTGCCATCTCTCCTTGCTTCTCTTGGACGTTTTGGATCAACTCCTCAATTGGTTGTTGGTGAGAAGTTATAAATTCCCGAATTTTCCTAAGTCGTAAGTCTTCTTCGGGGGCTTGGAACATTCACTAATAAAAAAAATAAGAAAGTAAATAATTAGAACAGAAAATAAGAATAAACCAATAAACTAATAAACTAAAGAAAGCAATCCCCGGCAACGGCGCCAAAAACTTGATGCACCCAAAAGAGTGTATCTTATTTAACCTTGCACTAAAAAGATCAATTGTAAGTATAGTAGTTAGCAAGGGTCGAGTCCTCAGGGATTGGGTTTTAGTTTATAAGTTAATAGTTTAAAACTTAAATTCAAGAACAATAAAAGAAAAGGGGTTTTTGAAGCCAGATTTAAACTAAAGTAAATAATAAGAATAAGATGCAAGGCGGTAAAACCAGCCAATAAAAATATATATACTAAATTAGGCGGTATAACCAGCCAATAATATATATACTAAATTAGGCGGTATAACCAGCCAATAAAAATAAAACAAAGTTAATATACAAATTAGGCGGTATAACCAGCCAATAAAAATAAATATAAAAAATAAGCAAACTAAAAGTAAGAAAACAAGTAAGTAAGAAGAATCAAATATGAAAAATATGGTTAAGGTTTCATTCTCCACCACTAGACATCATTAAGAATCAATTTCAGATCTATCAATATCAACCAACTATCAAAGTTAACAACCGTAGATAACAACAAGCTCTGTTATCCCAATCTTTCCTTAGTTTGTCGTTAAATAGAACAAGCTCTCTATTTAATCTCTAACCATCAAACAACCTAGAATAAGCTCTCTAGATTCAATTTAATGGCAGCTTTATGATGAGAAAGATAGGTTGATCTAAGCAACAAACACATAAGCTCGGATTGTTCAACTTAGGTTATGTTCCACTTTGCAATTATTGAAAACTTGACCATAATCATTAATCACAAATTGCCACTTATGAATAGGAAATCAAGACAATTACACGGATCAAAACTCCTAGACTAGCAATAGATAATTATCAAGATCTATCTAGTTGTACACCTAAATAAATCAAGACAACATCATGAACAATTCTTGTAGAAGAACATAAGCAACTTTGATAGAAAATTAATGATAGATAGAATCTGAAAATCAATCACAAAACGTGTCTAGGGCTTTGAAATCACCCTTAACCAAATAGAAGTTTAGCCTAGCATAGGCATCATAAACATAAACATAAAATTAAAGAGAATCTAAGAAGGAAATAAAAGAAAGAAAGAAGAAGAAGAAGAATATTAATTATCCAACCTCTTGCTCTTTCTAAAGAAAAAGAAAACTAGAGAAAAGAAACAAGAAGAAAACTTAGAGAATTTTGTTAAAATGGCTAATATCCTACCAATCTCCAATATGATCCCTTACAATCATCCAAGGCCCTCTATTTATACACATTTTGGAGGGCTAAATGACAAGAGACAAGCTTTACAAATTTCAAAGGTAGGTATATGACGATTTTGATCAGCCAACTTGTTGGTCGATTTCGTCAATATTGGAGGCCTTATCTGATCACATGGTCTTCTAGAAAAAGGTTCCCCTATCAGTTAAGAAACCATAGCCGTTGGAATCAGCTCATTTGCTGATGTGGTTAAGCAGATATGGGCAAAATACGAAAACATGTCAGCACAGACGTCATTGCACATCAGCCACCTTGATGGTCGATTTCTTCAATATTGGAGGCCTGATCTGATCACATGGTCTTCTAGACAAAGGTTCCCCTATCAGTTACGGAACCATAGCCGTTGGAATCAGCTCATTTGCTGATGTGGTTAAGCAGATATGGGCAAAATACGAAAACATGTCAGCACAGACGTCATTGCACATCAGCCAACTTGATGGTCGATTTCGCTAGGGAAAACGACTCCGTTTTAAGAAGTGTAAAACATGAAAAAGATAGATATGCCTCTTAGCTTTGCATGGCTACAAATTTCAGCCTTATTGCTTCAGTGAAACTCGAGATATAGCTGATATGGCAAAAGGTGTCGGAACTGAAACTGAACTGGATTTGCCCTTAATTCTAGTAATCTAAAATCACTCAAAGAAACTTGTGAAAAACACCAAAATACATAAAAATATAAAAGATCATAAACACAAATAGACTAAACAATAATAACTCGTATTTGACACAAAACATTAATAAAACATAACTAAAAACTATATAATTATACGAGTTATCATATACCGCCTTGCATCTTATTCTTATTATTTACTTAGTTTAAATCTGGCTTCAAAAATCCCTTTTCTTTTATTGTTTTCTTTGAACGTAAGTTATAAACTAAAAACTCATAAATTAAAACCCAATCCCTGAGGACTCGACCCTTGCTAACTACTATACTTACAATTGATCTTTTTAGAGCAAGGTTAAATAAGATACACTCTTTTGGGTGCATCAAATTTTTGGCGCCGTTGCCGGGGATTGTTTTCTTTAGTTTATTTGTTACTTGGTTTATTCTTATTTTCAGTTCTAATTAGTTTTATTTTCTTATACATACAAATTTTTCTTTTCAAATTTAAAAAAAAAAAAAAAAAAAAAAAAAAAACAATGGAATTGAGCAATCTAACACTTGAAGAGTTGGTGGCATACATGAACATGGAGAATCAACAAGCCAAGCTCACCTCCCCAGTTCAACAATTTGCCATGGGAGGATGTCAAGGCCATCAAGTGTTCCAAGACCAACAGTATGATCATTACTCAAACACTTACCATGAGGGATGGTGGGATCATACTAATTATGGCTACTCAGAAAATTACCAAGAAGTAGATCCTTATGCCAATTACACTCATCCATCTAGCTTCAATCAATCATGGTCTCAAGAACCAGATCTTCTTCAACCACCACATATGACTCAAAACTCAGGTACTTCTTTAGGAGATCTTGTCGATTCTCTTGTTACTAATACTTTGCAATTTCAACAGGAAACAAGGGCAAGCATCCAGAGTTTGGAAAAGCAAATGATCCAATTGGCTAGTAGTATGGTGGTATGGGTAGCACAAAGATCTGAAGAACTCTCTGCCCAAACAATGATTAACCCAAAGGAGAATACTACTATTGTGACCTTGAGGAATGAGGAACAAGATGAGGATGAGACAGAATTAGAGATGGATTCTATTCTTGAGGATAATGAAGCCACAAATACAAATAAGAGTATTTCAGCACCTGAGGTAACGTTTGAGATTCCAATTTTTACTAATGTTTCTTCTCCACCTTTTCCTAGTAGATTCGCAAAGTTCAAGGAGGATGAACATGAACAAGACACGCTGGAAACCTTAAACAGTTTGTTTGTGGATGTCATTCAACAAGTACCAAAAGATGCACCATTCCTCGATGAGATATGCACCACCAAGGATGATGGAATAATACTTGTAATGGAGAATGCATCCACTGTTGTGCAAAGAAAGCTTCCTCTCAAACGCATAAATTTGGGAAATTTCATGTATGAGCCTGACAAGCCTAAAAAGCCAAGAAGGGGTGTTGGTTAGATTCAAAACACTAACTCAAGTGTTAATTGGGAAGGCAGCCCAGTTAAAGATGAAATTGCCAACCTTCCATATTCAGATTTGCTTTCTCTTTCTTTTTCTTTTTCTTTTATTATTTTTATTGTTTTTATTTTTATTTCTTATGTTTCTTTGTTAATTGTGTTTACTGTTTTTAAGTTCATTTAGGCTGCATAAGTTTCTTTTGTTTAATAGTTCTTTTCTCTTACATATAATTCTTGCATTGGGGGATAATAGCATTACATTAATGACAATGTAAGAATTATGTGTGGGGGGGAGAATTTAGGATTTTATTTAGAGTGTTTTGTTTTTGAGTCTTTTTATGTTGTTTTTCTTTCTGATCCTTGTTTTGAAAATAACTAGATGTAAATATAATTTTTTTTAACCCCGGTTAAATGGCGGATAACGGTACTCCGTGATTATTTAAATCGGTTCTATCAGCTACCCACAAAACTGATATTGTATATAAATTTCTCTTCCAATTTCTCTTTCAATTTTTTTTCATTTTTTTTTTCAGGATGGATGATATTCTCACAAGATTGCAGAAACGATTTCCTCCTTTTCCTCGAAATATTTTACTGAAGCTTTACCAAGTTCGATTTGAAAGATTAAGAATGCTTATGCACAAAGGGATTCCTGAGACATACGTTGGATAATTGAAGCCAAGGTACGTGAAGATGAATATCTTCCTGTTTTGCATTTACCAGGTACAGGTAGAAGCACTTTTGCAAAGAAGCGACGAGCAAAGCGCATGAGTTCAAATTGCCACAAATGTGCACGATGGACGTGTAACGGTAAATGTCGTTCTATTAGGATTCCGTCCTCTAATCGAGATGATAAAATTGAATTCATTAAGGATGGACTGAGTAAGGAGAATTTGGGTAATATCCAACTTTCTCTTGAGACGCATCCTAGTGGAGACGTACAAAGAGAAATTCTTGATTTATGGCCGCAATTCCAAAGGGAATGGCAACATCTTGGGAATCTGATGTTAAAAGACCCTGTTTGCCAGCTTGTAAGAAAACTGGATGGGAAGCATATCCTCGACTCATAGAAGGCGTTTAAGCCGTTTCTGGACGTAAAACCAGAGGAAGATGTGAACCACAATCACAACTACAATAAATGACTTCTCAGCTTTTGGTTTGATTTGCAATAACTTTATTTTGTTTTAATTTACGTGTTGTTCGATTTGTGTAATTATTCTCGTTTTTTTTATTTGTCTTTTACGGTTGATTTTTTCTTCTCTTTTTGATTTTCTTCCTGAAATCACGCAAAAATCTTTTGTTAGGTTAACATTTTCTTCTGACAGGTCAGATACACTTTCGGCGACATTATTACTCTTGTCTGATTCACTACTCAGTCCTCTATATATTACACCATGTACTCATTCTCTTTCAGGCACTCGAAAAAAAAAAAAATGGAAAGTACTTCATCCCAGCGCATTAAAAAAAATTTGTGTCTTTGGAGGTGCTTATCCAGGGAAAAATAACATATTCGCTGATGAAGCCATAAGAGTTGGAGTAATACTTGCCCAACAAAAGATCCACTTGATTTATGGAGGCGGTAGTACGGGTTTAATGGGAGCAGTCGCTACAGCAGCACACGCCGGAGGAAGTCCAGTTCTAGGAATCGTGCCAAAACTATTCACAAGTTTTTGTGGACCTACCGTGGGTAAGGAAATACAAGTCTGGAGTGTCCCTGAACGGATAACAATCATGTACCATTCTGCCGATGCATTCATTGCTTTACCAGGAGGTCTGGGTACATTGGAAGAAATAGCTTGCGTGGCTTCTTGGTCATCTTTGGTCACAAATAAGAAACCCATTGGTTTGCTTAATATTAATGGTTATTTTAGTAATTTGCTTTTATATTTAGATAATGCTGTGGATAATGGATTCATGTTTTCAGAGGCAAGGAGAACCATAATTTCTGCTACAACCATTGAAGATTTACTTAAAAAGCTCCAAGCTTATGAGTGTTTATCTGCTACGGTTGTTTCGCAAACGCTCGGAAAAAGAAAAAGAGATATGGACGAGCAAGGAGTGGATTGCACTTTGTCTTTGTGACATTATCTAACATTTTGCTTGTTGTGTCTCAGTTATAATAAGTGGTTAGCAACCTCTGCAGGTAATATCTCCAAAATTCTACCTTTAAAATTTGACATTGGGGACAATGTCATATTTTAGTAGGGGGTAAGGGACATATTTTGCTAATTTAAAAAAAAAAAAAAAAAAAAAATTTAAGAAGTATTCATTCTGAACAAGGTTCGTAAGGGAGACTTGAGACATACCTTGTCAGTTTGATTTCTTCTTTTCAAAAAAAAGAAAAATAAAAAAAAAAAAAAAAGTTTGTTGTGTTTTAAGCAATTTAGAAGTATTCATTCTGAACAAGGTCTGAGTAAGGGAGACTTGAGACACACCTTGTCAGTTTGATTTTAATCTTTTTATGTTTACTTGTTAATTTTTGTTTAGTATTTTAAGATTATTTAGGTTGCATGAGTTTTTTTTTGTTTTGAGTCTTAGCTGTTCCTATTCTTATGTTATTAGTTCTTTTCTCTTACACATGATTCTTTCATTTGGGTTAATAGACTTACATTGAGGACAATGTAAGAATTAAGTGTGGGGGGAATGATTTAGGATTTCTTTTATTTTTGTCTACTATTTTTTTTTTTTTTTATGAGTCTTTATTATAATTTTTAGTGTGTTTTAGTTCCTTTTTAATACAATGATGAGATATGAATTGCATAAGTCTAAAACAGAGTTATTAGTGAGAAGATTTTCATGAGAATTGAGCTTGATATCATTTTTTTTTATGAGCCAATGTTAATATGATATGTTGATTGAGAAAGAAGCATGTTTAGACTTAATCTGACTTGTATAATCATCCTTGTGAGTTTTTGAGCCTATAATGATTGATGCATTATACAAATCAATCTAATTTCTTTCTTGAGTGCTCTTATGATTACAGGATTCTCTAGAACTTGCTTTAAACCGTTTGAGACTATATTGATACATGTGACAACATGAATATGATAGAGGCATTAGGATTTTTAGCCAGAGCCAAACAGCCATCCCTTATTGATGTTCCAAGAGAACACACCCTTAGTGAACCAATTTGAGCCTACATTGAATAAGCTATCTCTTTGGTAACCATAACTTGTCCCTAACCTAAATATACTTATATCTTTACCTTTGTTCCAAAGATGAATTAGCATGTTTTGAGACAAGTTGCAAAGACAAGGGATATTTTTAGTTAAAAATTTGGGTTAGAAACAAGAAATAAGTGTGGGGGGGAAAGAAAAGAAAAGTCAAAAAAAAAAAAAAAAATGGAATACTGGCAAATACATTCAAAAAAAAATATATATATATATGAATCATCTCTTGAATTTTGGGAAAAAGAAAAAGATGTTACAAAGTTGTTCAGAATGAAGAAAAGGCGCAACATAAATATCCGGCCTAGGTGACTATGTACTTGTAAAGAGTTTTGAGAAGTTTCTTTGTATGATCTTTTTATGTCTCTAAACTTTATGAACTCTTTGGAACCTTTGTGATATCTTTATCCTTTTGTTCTTCAACCACATTACAAACCCCTTGGCCCCATTACAACCTTGATTAAAGACCTCTTGATTCATGAAGTTGTATGATCTAAATAGTGGAGAATAGGTGGACAAGCAAGAATATGGTAGAACTGTTTTCATGAGATTGATTGAGTGTAAACACTTCACCACTACTTTAAAGAGTGAAAATCATGAGGGTATCCCATGTGAGAAGTTGAGATTAAATTTGAACATGCAATATTTTGATTGAGATATGTTATGCTAATATTGGCTTAACTCAAACAATTTACATTCAAGCATGATTTTTTGTGAAATTCTTTAAGCTATTGATTAGTTTATAAGACTTGTTCAAATATTGTATCTAATTTGTATTTAAAGGATTAGGAGTAAATATTTTTAGTATATGCAGTTTATTTATATTTTAGTTTTTCAATGTTTGTGGGTATCGTTCTAGTAAACCCTCACGAAACTAAACTCGTCCACTAGGGACACCTAGGGGTTTAAAGGCTTGTGTCACATGCTAAGTGCCACCGTGATTTCCTACGAAAATGGATTAGATTAGATTTTCTTATTTTATTTTTATTGAGTCGTTGCTAGGGACTAGCAACAATCTAAGTGTGGGGGTGTGATAACTCGTATAATTATATAGTTTTTAGTTATGTTTTATTAATGTTTTGTGTCAAATACGAGTTATTATTGTTTAGTCTAATTGTGTTTATGATCTTTTATATTTTTATGTATTTTGGTGTTTTTCACAAGTTTCTTTGAGTGATTTCAGATTACTAGAATTAAGGGCAAATCCAGTTCAGTTTCAGTTCCGACACCTTTTGCCATGTCAGCTATATCTCGAGTTTCACTGAAGCAATAAGGCTGAAATTTGTAGCCATGCAAAGATAAGAGGCATATCTATCTTTTTCATGTTTTACACTTCTTAAAACGGAGTCGTTTTCCCTAGCGAAATCGACCATCAAGTTGGCTGATGTGCAATGATGTCTGTGCTGACATGTTTTCATATTATGCCCGTATCTTCTTATCCACATCAGCAAATGAGCTGATTCCAACGGCTATGGTTCCGTAACTGATAGGGGAACCTTTGTCTAGAAGACCATGTGATCAGATCAGGCCTCCAATATTGAATAAATCGACCATCAAGGTGGCTGATGTGTAATGACATCTGTGCTGACATGTTTTCGTATTTTGCCCATATCTGCTTAACCACATCAGCAAATGAGCTGATTCCAACGGCTATGGTTCCGTAACTGATAGGGGAACCTTTTTCTAGAAGACCTTGTGATCAGATCAGGCCTCCAATATTGACGAAATCGACCATCAATTTGGCTGATCAAAATCGTCATATACCTACCTTTGAAATTTGTAAAGCTTGTCTCTTGTCATTTAGCCCTCCAAAATGTGTATAAATAGAGGGCCTTGGATGATTGTAAGGGATCATATTGGAGATTGGTAGGATATTAGCCATTTTAACAAAATTCTCTAAGTTTTCTTTTTCTTTCTTTTCTCTAGTTTTCTTTTTCTTTAGAGAGAGCAAGAGGTTGGATAATTAATATTCTTCCTCTTCTTCTTTCTTTCTTTTATTTTCTTCTTAGATTTTCTTTAATTTTATGTTTATGTTTACAATGCCTATGCTAGGCTAAACTTCTATTTGGTTAAGGGTGATTTCAAAGCCCTAGACATGTTTTGTGATTGATTTTCAGATTCTATCTATCATTAATTTTCTATCAAAGTTGCTTATGTTCTTCTACAAGAATTGTTCATGATGTTGTCTTGATTTATTTAGGTGTACAACTAGATAGATCTTGATAATTATCTATTGCTAGTTTAGGAGTCTTGATCCGTGTAATTGTCTTGATTTCCTATTCATAAGTGGCAATTTGTGATTAATGATTATGGTCAAGTTTTCAATAATTGCAAAGTGGAACATAACCTAAGTTGAACAATCCGAGCTTATGTGTTTGTTGCTTAGATCAACCTATCTTTCTCATCATAAAGCTGCCATTAAATTGAATTTAGAGAGCTTATTCTAGGTTGTTTAATGGTTAGAGATTAAATAGAGAGCTTGTTCTATTTAACGACAACTAAGGAAAGATTGGGGTAACAGAGCTTGTTGTTATCTACGGTTGTTAACTTTGATAGTTGGTTGATATTGATAGATCTGAAATTGATTCTTAATGATGTCTAGTGGTGGAGAATGAAACCTTAACCATATTTTTCATATTTGATTCTTCTTACTTACTTGTTTTCTAACTTTTCTAGTTTGCTTATTTTTAAAAGTATATTTATTTTTATTGGCTGGTTATACCGCCTAATTTGTATATTAACTTTGTTTTATTTTTATTTTTATTGGCTGGTTATACCGCCTAATTTAGTATATATATTTTTATTGGCTGGTTATACCGCCTAATTTAGTATATATATTTTTATTGGCTGGTTATACCGCCTTGCATCTTATTCTTATTATTTACTTTAGTTTAAATCTGGCTTCAAAAACCCTTTTTCTTTTATTGTTTTCTTTGAACGTAAGTTTTAAACTATTAACTTATAAACTAAAACCCAATCCCTGAGGACTCGACCCTTGCTAACTACTATACTTACAATTTATCTTTTTAGTGCAAGGTTAAATAAGATACACTCTTTTCGGTGCATCACCCATGTTTGAACATATGCCACAAGCCTTTATTTGCTGTATATTACCTACAGCCAATTGTTGAACAAGAGAAGTCAGTTTATCAAATTTTTGTTCAAGGGATGATATACTTACCTCATTAACTCTCTTTGGTTGTGGTGGTGGATCTTGTCTCATTGAGAATTGTTGAGAATTGGCTGCCATGTTGGAGATTAGAGTTCTAGCAGCCCCGGGAGTCTTATCAACTAGAGCTCCCCCACTAGCGGCATCTATCATACTTCTCTCCATGGGCATGAGACCTTCATAGAAGTATTGGATGAGAAGTTTGTTCACTTATCTGATGGTGTGGTGATAACTCGTATAATTATATAGTTTTTAGTTATGTTTTATTATTGTTTTGTGTCAAATACGAGTTATTATTGTTTAGTCTAATTGTGTTTATGATCTTTTATATTTTTACGTATTTTGGTGTTTTTCACAAGTTTCTTTGAGTGATTTCATATTACTAGAATTAAGGGCAAATCCAGTTCAGTTTCAGTTCCGACACCTTTTGCCATATCAGCTATATCTCGAGTTTCACTGAAGCAATAAGGCTGAAATTTGTAGCCATGCAAAGCTAAGAGGCATATCTATCTTTTTCATGTTTTACACTTCTTAAAACGGAGTCGTTTTCCCTAGCGAAATCGACCATCAAGTTGGCTGATGTGCAATGACGTCTGTGCTGACATGTTTTCGTATTATGCCCATATCTTCTTATCCACATCAGAAAATGAGCTGATTCCAACGGCTATGGTTCCGTAACTGATAGGGGAACCTTTGTCTAGAAGACCATGTGATCAGATCAGGCCTCCAATATTGAAGAAATCGACCATCAAGGTGGCTGATGTGCAATGACGTCTGTGCTGACATGTTTTCGTATTTTGCCCATATCTGCTTAACCACATCAGCAAATGAGCTGATTCCAACGGCTATGGTTCCGTAACGGATAGGGGAACCTTTTTCTAGAAGACCATGTGATCAGATCAGGCCTCCAATATTGACGAAATCGACCATCAAGTTGGCTGATCAAAATCGTCATATACCTACCTTTGAAATTTGTAAAGCTTGTCTCTTGTCATTTAGCCCTCCAAAATGTGTATAAATAGAGGGCCTTGGATGATTGTAAGGGATCATATTGTACATAGGTAGGATATTAGCCATTTTAATAAAATTCTCTAAGTTTTCTTCTTCTTTCTTTTCTCTAGTTTTCTTTCTTTTCTCTAGTTTTCTTTTTCTTTAGAGAGAGCAAGAGGTTGGATAATTAATATTCTTCCTCTTCTTCTTTCTTTCTTTTATTTTCTTCTTAGATTTTCTTTAATTTTATGTTTATGTTTACAATGCCTATGCTAGGCTAAACTTCTATTTGGTTAAGGGTGATTTCAAAGCCCTAGACATGTTTTGTGATTGATTTTTAGATTCTATCTATCATTAATTTTCTATCAAAGTTGCTTATGTTCTTCTACAAGAATTGTTCATGATGTTGTCTTGATTTATTTAGGTGTACAACTAGATAGATCTTGATAATTATCTATTGCTAGTTTAGGAGTCTTGATCCGTGTAATTGTCTTGATTTCCTATTCATAAGTGGCAATTTGTGATTAATGATTATGATCAAGTTTTCAATAATTGCAAAGTGGAACATAACCTAAGTTGAACAATCCGAGCTTATGTGTTTGTTGCTTAGATCAACCTATCTTTCTCATCATAAAGCTGCCATTAAATTGAATTTAGAGAGCTTATTCTAGGTTGTTTAATGGTTAGAGATTAAATAGAGAGCTTGTTCTATTTAACGACAAACTAAGGAAAGATTGGGGTAACAGAGCTTGTTGTTATCTACGGTTGTTAACTTTGATAGTTGGTTGATATTGATAGATCTGAAATTGATTCTTAATGATGTCTAGTGGTGGAGAATGAAACCTTAACCATATTTTTCATATTTGATTCTTCTTACTTATTTGTTTTCTTACTTTTAGTTTGCTTATTTTTTATATTTATTTTTATTGGCTGGTTATACCGCCTAATTTGTATATTAACTTTGTTTTATTTTTATTGGCTGGTTATACCGCCTAATTTAGTATATATACTTTTATTGGCTGGTTATACCGCCTAATTTAGTATATATATTTTTATTGGCTGGTTATACCGCCTTGCATCTTATTCTTATTATTTACTTTAGTTTAAATCTGGCTTCAAAAACCCCTTTTCTTTTATTGTTTTCTTTGAACGTAAGTTATAAACTAATAACTCATAGATTAAAACCCAATCCCTGAGGACTCGACCCTTGCTAATCATTATACTTACAATTGATCTTTTTAGTGCAAGGTTAAATAAGATACACTCTTTTGGGTGCATCAAATTTTTGGCGCCGTTGCCGGGGATTGTTTTCTTTTGTTTATTTGTTACTTGGTTTATTCTTATTTTCAGTTCTAATTAGTTCTATTTTCTTGTACATACAAGTTTTTCTTATCAAATTTTGAAAAAAAAAAAAAAAAGAAACGATGGAATTGAGCAATCTAACACTTGAAGAGTTGGTGGCATACATGAACATGGAAAATCAACAAGCCAATCTCACCTACCCAGTTCAACAATTGGCCATGGGAGGATGTCAAGGCCATCAAGTGTTCCAAGACCAACAGTATGATCATTACTCAAACACTTACCATGAGGGATGGTGGGATCATACTAATTATGGCTACTCAGAAAATTACCAAGAAGTAGATCCTTATGCCAATTACACTCATCCATCTAGCTTCAATCAATCATGGTCTCAAGAACCAAATCTTCTTCAACCACCACATATGACTCAAAACTCAGGTACTTCTTTAGAAGATCTTGTCGATTCTCTTGTTACTAATACTTTGCAATTTCAACAGGAAACAAGGGCAAGTATCCAGAGTTTGGAAAGGCAAATGAGCCTATTGGCTAGTAGTATGGTGGTATGGGTAGCACAAAGATCTGAAGAACTCCCTGCCCAAACAATGATTAACCCAAAGGAGAATACTACTATTGTGACCTTGAGGAATGAGGATCAAGATGAGGATGAGACAAAATTAGAGATGAATTCTATTCTTGAGGATAATGAAGCCAATGATCCAAATAAGAGTATTTCAGCACCTGAGGTAACGTTTGAGATTCCAATTTTTACTAATATTTCTTCTCCACCTTTTCCTAGTAGATTCGCAAAGTTCAAGGAGGATGAACATGAACAAGACACGCTGGAAACCTTAAACAGTTTGTTTGTGGATGTCATTCAACAAGTACCAAAAGATGCACCATTCCTCGATGAGATATGCACCACAAAGGATGATGGAATAATACTTGTAATGGAGAATGCATCCACTGTTGTGCAAAGAAAGCTTCCTCTCAAACGCATTAATTTGGAAAATTTCATGTATGAGCCTGACAAGCCTAAAAAGCCAAGAAGGGGTGTTGGTTAGGTTCAAAACACTAACTCAAGTGTTAATTGGGAAGGCAACCCAATTAAAGAAGAAATTGCCAACCTTCCATATTCAGATTTGCTTTCTCTTTCTCTTTCTTTTCCTTTTTCTTTTCTTTTATTATTTTTATTTTTATTGTTTTTATTTTTATTTTTTATGTTTACTTGTTAATTTTTGTTTAGTATTTTAGGATTATTTAGGTTGCATGAGTTTCTTTTGTTTTGAGTCTTAGTTATTTCTATTCTTATGTTATTAGTTCTTTTCTCTTACACATGATTCTTTCATTTGGGTTAATAGACTTACATTGAGGACAATGTAAGAATTAAGTGTGGGGGGAATGATTTAGGATTTCTTTTATTTTTGTCTACTATTTTTTTTTTTGAGTCTTTATTATTATTATTTTTAGTGTGTTTTAGTTCCTTTTTAATACAATGATGAGATATGAATTGCATAGGTCTAAACTGGTTATTAGTGGGAAGATTTTCATGAGAATTGAGCTTGATGTCAACCTTTTTATGAGCCAATGTTAATATGATATGTTGATTGAGAAAGAAGCATGTTTAGACTTAATCTGACTTGTATAATCATCCTTGTGAGTTTTTGAGCCTATAATGATTGATGCATTATACATATCAATCTAATTTCTTTCTTGAGTGCTCTTATGATTACATGATTCTCTAGAACTTGCTTTAAACCGTTTGAGACTATATTGATACATGTGACAACATGAATATGATAGAGGCATTAGGATTATAACCAGAGCCAAACAGCCATCCATTATTAATGTTCCAAGAGAACACACCCTTAGTGAACCAATTTGAGCCTACATTGAATAAGCTATCTCTTTGGTAACCATAACTTGTCCCTAACCTAAATATACTTATATCTTTACCTTTGTTCCAAAGATGAATTAGCATGTTTTGAGACAAGTTGCAAAGACAAGGAAGATTTATTGAAAATTTGGGTTAGAACAAAAGATAAGTGTGGGGGAGGAGAAAGGCAAAAGTCAAGAGAAAAATAGAGGGAATATTGCCAAATACATTCCCATGTGAAAAAAACAAAATTTTTTTTTGAATAATCTCTTGAACTTCTAGTTAAAGAAAAGAAAAAGATGTTCGAAAGTTGGTTAGAATGAAGTAAAGGCTCAACATGAAATATTCAGCCTATGTGATTATGTACTTCTAAAGAATATTGAGAAAGTTTTATCTGCAAAATCTTATTTTGTCTCTAAATTCTATGAAGTCTTTGGAATGTTTGTGATATCTTTTCCTTTTTATTCTTTAACCACATTATTACCTCTTGGCCCCATTACAACCTTGATTAAAGACCTCTTGATTTATGAAGTTGCATGATCTTTTAGTGGAGAATAGGTGGACAAGCAAGCATATGGTAGAAGTGTTTTCATGAGATTGATTGAGTGTAAACACTTTACCACTACTTTAAAGAGTGAAAATCAAGAGAGTATCCCATGTGAGAAGTTGAGATTAAATTTGAACATGCACTATTTTGATTGAGATATGTTATGCTAATATTGGCTTAACTCAAACAATTTACATTCAAGCATGATTTTTTGTGAAATTTTTTAAGCTATTGATTAGTTTATAAGACTTGTTCAAATATTGTCTCTAATTTGTATTGAAAGGATTAGGAGTAAATATTTTTAGTATATGTAGTTTATTTATATGAAGTTTATTTATATTTTAATTTTTCAATGTTTGTGGGTATCGTTCTAGTAAACCCTCACGAGACTAAACTCGTCCACTAGGGACACCTAGGGGTTTAAAGGCTTGTGTCACATGCTAAGTGCCACCGTGATTTCCTACGAAAGTGGATTAGATTAGATTTTCTTATTTTATTTTTATTGAGTCGTTGCTAGGGACTAGCAACAATCTAAGTGTGGGGGTGTGATAACTCGTATAATTATATAGTTTTTAGTTATGTTTTATTATTGTTTTGTGTCAAATACGAGTTATTATTGTTTAGTCTAATTGTGTTTATGATCTTTTATATTTTTATGTATTTTGGTGTTTTTCACAAGTTTCTTTGAGTGATTTCATATTACTAGAATTAAGGGCAAATCCAGTTCAGTTTCAGTTCCGACACCTTTTGCCATATCAGCTATATCTCGAGTTTCACTGAAGCAATAAGGCTGAAAGTTGTAGCCATGCAAAGCTAAGAGGCATATCTATCTTTTTCATGTTTTACACTTCTTAAAACGGAGTCGTTTTCCCTAGCGAAATCGACCATCAAGTTGGCTGATGTGCAATGACGTCTGTGCTGACATGTTTTCGTATTATGCCCATATCTTCTTATCCACATCAGCAAATGAGCTGATTCCAATGGCTATGGTTCCGTAACTGATAGGGGAACCTTTGTCTAGAAGACCATGTGATCAGATCAGGCCTCCAATATTGAAGAAATCGACCATCAAGGTGGCTGATGTGCAATGACGTCTGTGCTGACATGTTTTCGTATTTTGCCCATATCTGCTTAACCACATCAGCAAATGAGCTGATTCCAACGGCTATGGTTCCGTAACTGATAGGGGAACCTTTGTCTAGAAGACCATGTGATCAGATCAGGCCTCCAATATTGACGAAATCGACCATCAAGTTGGCTGATCAAAATCGTCATATACCTACCTTTGAAATTTGTAAAGCTTGTCTCTTGTCATTTAGCCCTCCAAAATGTGTATAAATAGAGGGCCTTGGATGATTGTAAGGGATCATATTGTACATAGGTAGGATATTAGCCATTTTAATAAAATTCTCTAAGTTTTCTTCTTCTTTCTTTTCTCTAGTTTTCTTTCTTTTCTCTAGTTTTCTTTTTCTTTAGAGAGAGCAAGAGGTTGGATAATTAATATTCTTCCTCTTCTTCTTTCTTTCTTTTATTTTCTTCTTAGATTTTCTTTAATTTTATGTTTATGTTTACAATGCCTATGCTAGGCTAAACTTCTATTTGGTTAAGGGTGATTTCAAAGCCCTAGACATGTTTTGTGATTGATTTTTAGATTCTATCTATCATTAATTTTCTATCAAAGTTGCTTATGTTCTTCTACAAGAATTGTTCATGATGTTGTCTTGATTTATTTAGGTGTACAACTAGATAGATCTTGATAATTATCTATTGCTAGTTTAGGAGTCTTGATCCGTGTAATTGTCTTGATTTCCTATTCATAAGTGGCAATTTGTGATTAATGATTATGATCAAGTTTTCAATAATTGCAAAGTGGAACATAACCTAAGTTGAACAATCCGAGCTTATGTGTTTGTTGCTTAGATCAACCTATCTTTCTCATCATAAAGCTGCCATTAAATTGAATTTAGAGAGCTTATTCTAGGTTGTTTAATGGTTAGAGATTAAATAGAGAGCTTGTTCTATTTAACGACAAACTAAGGAAAGATTGGGGTAACAGAGCTTGTTGTTATCTACGGTTGTTAACTTTGATAGTTGGTTGATATTGATAGATCTGAAATTGATTCTTAATGATGTCTAGTGGTGGAGAATGAAACCTTAACCATATTTTTCATATTTGATTCTTCTTACTTATTTGTTTTCTTACTTTTAGTTTGCTTATTTTTTATATTTATTTTTATTGGCTGGTTATACCGCCTAATTTGTATATTAACTTTGTTTTATTTTTATTGGCTGGTTATACCGCCTAATTTAGTATATATACTTTTATTGGCTGGTTATACCGCCTAATTTAGTATATATATTTTTATTGGCTGGTTATACCGCCTTGCATCTTATTCTTATTATTTACTTTAGTTTAAATCTGGCTTCAAAAACCCCTTTTCTTTTATTGTTTTCTTTGAACGTAAGTTATAAACTAATAACTCATAGATTAAAACCCAATCCCTGAGGACTCGACCCTTGCTAATCATTATACTTACAATTGATCTTTTTAGTGCAAGGTTAAATAAGATACACTCTTTTGGGTGCATCATGTGGACATGATGCACAAAGTTTCTTGAACCTCTCCCAATATTCATATAAGGACTCTCCATTCTATTGCCTAATCCCACATATCTCTTTTCTAATGTTGGCAGCCTTAGATGCTAGGAAATACCTTTCCAAGAATGCTTTCTTCATATCATTCCATGTAGTGATGGTCCCGGATGGTAGATAGTAGAGCCATTCCTTTGCTGAATCAGCTAGAGAGAATGGGAAGGCTCTCAACTTAACTTGCTCTTCCGTGACTCCTGTTGGTCTCATGCTTGAGCAAACTACATGGAATTCCTTGAGGTGCTTATTTGGATCCTCTCCTGTAAAACCATGAAAAGTTGGGAGAAGATGAATCAAACCAGATTTTAATTCAAAAGCTACCTCAAGATTAGCATATTCAATGCATAATGGTTGTTGATCCAAGTCCGTAGCGGCTAGCTCCTTGAGAGTTCGGTTGTCAGCTGCTGCCATCTCTCCTTGCTCCTCTTGGATGTTTTGGATCAACTCCTCGATTGGTTGTTGGTGAGAAGTTATAAATTCCCGAATTCTCCTAAGTCTTAAGTCTTCTTCAGGAGCTTGGAACATTCATGAATAAAAAAAAAAAAGAAAGTAAATAATTAGAACAGAAAATAAGAATAAACCAATAAACTAAAGAAAGCAATCCCTGATGATGCACCCAAAAGAGTGTATCTTATTTAACCTTGCACTAAAAAGATCAATTGTAAGTATAGTAGTTAGCAAGGGTCGAGTCCTCAGGGATTGGGTTTTAGTTTATAAGTTAATAGTTTATAACTTACGTTCAAAGAAAACAATAAAAGAAAAGGGGTTTTTGAAGCCAGATTTAAACTAAAGTAAATAATAAGAATAAGATGCAAGGCGGTATAACCAGCCAATAAAAATATATATATAAATTAGGCGGTATAACCAGCCAATAAAAATATATATACTAAATTAGGCGGTATAACCAGCCAATAAAAATAAAACAAAGTTAATATACAAATTAGGCGGTATAACCAGCCAATAAAAATAAATATAAAAAATAAGCAAACTAAAAGTAAGAAAACAAGTAAGTAAGAAGAATCAAATATGAAAAATATGGTTAAGGTTTCATTCTCCACCACTAGACATCATTAAGAATCAATTTCAGATCTATCAATATCAACCAACTATCAAAGTTAACAACCGTAGATAACAACAAGCTCTGTTACCCCAATCTTTCCTTAGTTTGTCGTTAAATAGAACAAGCTCTCTATTTAATCTCTAACCATTAAACAACCTAGAATAAGCTCTCTAAATTCAATTTAATGGCAGCTTTATGATGAGAAAGATAGGTTGATCTAAGCAACAAACACATAAGCTCAGATTGTTCAACTTAGGTTATGTTCCACTTTGCAATTATTGAAAACTTGACCATAATCATTAATCACAAATTGCCACTTATGAATAGGAAATCAAGACAATTACACGGATCAAGACTCCTAAACTAGCAATAGATAATTATCAAGATCTATCTAGTTGTACACCTAAATAAATCAAGACAACATCATGAACAATTCTTGTAGAAGAACATAAGCAACTTTGATAGAAAATTAATGATAGATAGAATCTGAAAATCAATCACAAAACATGTCTAGGGCTTTGAAATCACCCTTAACCAAATAGAAGTTTCGCCTAGCATAGGCATTATAAACATAAAATTAAATAGAATCTAAGAAGAAAATAAAAGAAAGAAAGAAGAAGAGGAAGAATATTAATTATCCAACCTCTTGCTCTCTCTAAAGAAAAAGAAAACTAGAGAAAAGAAAGAAGAAGAAAACTTAGAGAATTTTATTAAAATGGCTAATATCCTACCTATGTACAATATGCTCCCTTACAATCATCCAAGGCCCTCTATTTATACACATTTTGGAGGGCTAAATGACAAGAGACAAGCTTTACAAATTTCAAAGGTAGGTATAATAGGTGGGTGCATTTTCTAACAATTTTCGTCATACATGACGATTTTGATCAGCCAACTTGATGGTCGATTTTTTCAATTTTGCAGGCCTTATCTGATCACATGGTCTTCTAGAAAAATGTTACCCTATCAGTTACAGATCCATAGCCGTTGGAATCAGCTCATTTGCTGATGTGGATAAGAAGATATGGGCAAAATACGAAAATAGGTCAGCACAGACGTCATTGCACATCAGCCAACTTCATGGTCGATTTCTCTAGGGAAAACGACTCCGTTTCAAGAAGTGTAAAACATGAAAAAGATAAATATGCCTCTTAGCTTTGCACGGCTACAAATTGCAGCCTTATTGCTTCAGTGAAACTCGAGATATAGCTGATATGGCAAAAGGTGTCGGAACTGGAACTGAACTGGATTTACCCTTAATTCTAATAATCTGAAATCACTCAAAGAAACTTGTGAAAAACACCAAAATACATAAAGATCATAAACACAATTAGACTAAACAATAATAACTCGTATTTGACACAAAACAATAATAAAACATAACTAAAAACTATATAATTATACGAGTTATCACCTGACAACGGCGCCAAAAACTTGATGCACCCAAAAGAGTGTATCTTATTCAACCTTTCAATTAAAAAAAATCAATTGTAGAGTATAGTGATTAGCAAGGGTCGAGTCCTCAGGGATTGGGTTTTAATCTATGAGTTATTAGTTTATAACTTAGGTTCAAAGAAAATAAAAGAAAAGGGGGTTCCGAAATAGTTTTAAAAATAAGCAAACAAGAAAAGTAAGATGCAAGTAAGAAATAAGAAATCAAATATGAGAGAAATATGGTTAAGGTTTCATTCTCCACCACTAGACATCATTAAGAAACAATTTCAGATCTATCAATATCAACCAACTATCAAAGTTAACAACCGTAGATAACAACAAGCTCTCTTATCCCAATCTTTCCTTAGTTTGTCGTTAAATAGAACAAGTTCTCTATTTAATCTCTAACAATCAAACAACCTAGAATAAGTGATAACTCGTATAATTATATAGTTTTTAGTTATGTTTTATTAATGTTTTGTGTCAAATACGAGTTATTATTGTTTAGTCTAATTGTGTTTATGATCTTTTATATTTTTATGTATTTTGGTGTTTTTCACAAGTTTCTTTGAGTGATTTCAGATTACTAGAATTAAGGGCAAATCCAGTTCAGTTTCAGTTCCGACACCTTTTGCCATATCAGCTATATCTCGAGTTTCACTGAAGCAATTGTAGCCATGCAAAGCTAAGAGGCATATCTATCTTTTTCATGTTTTACACTTCTTAAAACGGAGTCGTTTTCCCTAGCGAAATCGACCATCAAGTTGGCTGATGTGCAATGACGTCTGTGCTGACATGTTTTCGTATTATGCCCATATCTTCTTATCCACATCAGCAAATGAGCTGATTCCAAAGGCTATGGTTCCGTAACTGATAGGGGAACCTTTGTCTAGAAGACCATGTGATCAGATCAGGCCTCCAATATTGAAGAAATCGACCATCAAGGTGGCTGATGTGCAATGACGTCTGTGCTGACATGTTTTCGTATTTTGCCCATATCTGCTTAACCACATCAGCAAATGAGCTGATTCCAACGGCTATGGTTTCGTAACTGATAGGGGAACCTTTGTCTAGAAGACCATGTGATCAGATCAGGCCTCCAATATTGACGAAATCGACCAACAAGTTGGCTGATCAAAATCGTCATATACCTACCTTTGAAATTTGTAAAGCTTGTCTCTTGTCATTTAGCCCTCCAAAATGTGTATAAATAGAGGGCCTTGGATGATTGTAAGGGATCATATTGGAGATTGGTAGGATATTAGCCATTTTAACAAAATTCTCTAAGTTTTCTTCTTCTTTCTTTTCTCTAGTTTTCTTTTTCTTTAGAAAGAGCAAGAGGTTGGATAATTAATATTCTTCTTCTTCTTCTTTCTTTCTTTTATTTCCTTCTTAGATTCTCTTTAATTTTATGTTTATGTTTATGATGCCTATGCTAGGCTAAACTTCTATTTGGTTAAGGGTGATTTCAAAGCCCTAGACACGTTTTGTGATTGATTTTCAGATTCTATCTATCATTAATTTTCTATCAAAGTTGCTTATGTTCTTCTACAAGAATTGTTCATGATGTTGTCTTGATTTATTTAGGTGTACAACTAGATAGATCTTGATAATTATCTATTGCTAGTTTAGGAGTCTTGATCCGTGTAATTGTCTTGATTTCCTATTCATAAGTGGCAATTTGTGATTAATGATTATGGTCAAGTTTTCAATAATTGCAAAGTGGAACATAACCTAAGTTGAACAATCCGAGCTTATGTGTTTGTTGCTTAGATCAACCTATCTTTCTCATCATAAAGCTGCCATTAAATTGAATTTAGAGAGCTTATTCTAGGTTGTTTAATGGTTAGAGATTAAATAGAGAGCTTGTTCTATTTAACGACAAATTAAGGAAAGATTGGGATAACAGAGCTTGTTGTTATCTACGGTTGTTAACTTTGATAGTTGGTTGGTATTGATAGATCTGAAATTGATTCTTAATGATGTCTAGTGGTGGAGAATGAAACCTTAACCATATTTTTCATATTTGATTCTTCTTACTTACTTGTTTTCTTACTTTTCTAGTTTGCTTATTTTTTATATTTATTTTTATTGGCTGGTTATACCGCCTAATTTGTATATTAACTTTGTTTTATTTTTATTGGCTGGTTATACCGCCTAATTTAGTATATATATTGGCTGGTTATACCGCCTAATTTAGTATATATATTTTTATTGGCTGGTTATACCGCCTTGCATCTTATTCTTATTATTTACTTTAGTTTAAATCTGGCTTCAAAAACCCGTTTTCTTTTATTGTTTTCTTTGAACGTAAGTTATAAACTAATAACTCATAGATTAAAACCCAATCCCTGAGGACTCGACCCTTGCTAATCATTATACTTACAATTGATCTTTTTAGTGCAAGGTTAAATAAGATACACTCTTTTGGGTGCATCAAATTTTTGGCGCCGTTGCCGGGGATTGCTTTCTTTAGTTTATTAGTTTATTGGTTTATTCTTATTTTCTGTTCTAATTATTTACTTTCTTATTTTTTTTTTTTATTAGTGAATGTTCCAAGCCCCCGAAGAAGACTTACGACTTAGGAAAATTCGGGAATTTATAACTTCTCACCAACAACCAATTGAGGAGTTGATCCAAAACATCCAAGAGAAGCAAGGAGAGATGGCAGCAGCTGACAACCGAACTCTCAAGGAGCTAGCCGCTCCGGACTTGGGTCAACAACCATTATGCATTGAATATGCTAATCTTGAGGTAGCTTTTGAATTAAAATCTGGTTTGATTCATCTTCTCCCAACTTTTCATGGTTTTGCAGGAGAGGATCCAAATAAGCACCTCAAGGAATTCCATGTAGTTTGCTCAAGCATGAGACCAACAGGGGTCACGGAAGAGCAAGTTAAGTTGAGAGCCTTCCCATTCTCTCTAGCTGATTCAGCAAAGGAATGGCTCTACTATCTACCATCCGGGACCATCACTACATGGAATGATTTGAAGAAAGCATTCTTGGAAAGGTATTTCCCAGCATCTAAGGCTGCCAACATTAGGAAAGAGATATGTGGGATTCGGCAATACAACGGAGAGTCCTTATATGAATATTGGGAGAGGTTCAAGAAACTTTGTGCATCATGTCCACACCATCAGATAAGTGAACAACTTCTCATCCAATACTTCTATGAAGGTCTCATGCCCATGGAGAGAAGTATGATAGATGCCGCTAGTGGGGGAGCTCTAGTTGATAAGACTCCCAGGGCTGCTAGAACATTAATCTCCAATATGGCAGCCAATTCTCAACAGTTCTCAATGAGACAAGATCCACCACCACAACCCAAGAGAGTTAATGAGGTAAGTATATCATCCCTTGAACAAAAATTTGATAAACTGACTTCTCTTGTTCAACAATTGGCTGTAGGTAAAATACAACAAATAAAGGCTTGTGGTATATGTTCAAACATAGGGCACCAAACTGATATGTGTCCAACACTTCAAGAGGATACCAATGAACATGTGAATGCCATGGGTGGATTTCAGAACCAATCAAGGAAATATGATCCCTACTCAAACACTTACAATCCAGGATGGAGGGATCATCCAAACTTCAATTATGGAGGGAACCAATCACAAACTATTCCTCCACCATTTGACCACAGGCCACCGGGTTTTCAGCAAAGAGTGCAACAACCATACCAAACCCGACAACAACTACCACCCACCCAAAATTCAGGTACTTCTCTTGAAGATCTTGTTAAAGCTCTTTCTACTAATACAATTCAATTTCAACAGGAAACAAAGACAAGTATTCGAAATTTGGAGACTCAAATAGGGCAATTGGCAACAACCATGAGTCAAATGCAAGCAAGGGATTCTGGGAAATTACCTTCCCAAACCATAGTGAATCCAAGAGAGAATGCCAATGCTATAAATTTAAGAAGTGGGAAACAGCTAGAGAAACCACAAAATGATAGTGCTCAAGGGGAGAACAATACCATGGCATCCTCTTCACATCCCAACGAGCCACTAAAAAAGGTAATTCCTAAACCATCCTTTCCTTCTTATATAACTCCTCCACCTTTTCCTAGCAGGTTAGCAAAGTCCAAGAAGGAGGAGCAAGAGAAGGAAATTTTGGAAACCTTCCGGAAAGTAGAGGTGAACATTCCTTTACTAGATGCTATCAAGCAAGTGCCAAGATATGCCAAGTTCCTAAAAGAGTTGTGCACATCTAAACGGAAGTTGAAATGGAATGAAAAGGTAAGTGTAGGGGAGAATGTGTCAGCTGTTCTTCAAAAGAAACTCCCACCTAAATGCAAGGATCCAGGTATGTTTACCATTCCTTGTAAGATAGGCAACACCAGGTTTGAGCGTGCTATGCTAGATCTAGGGGCATCTATTAATGTCATGCCATATTCAATTTATGCTTCATTGAATCTAGGACCATTAGAGGAAACCGGTGTTATAATACAACTTGCTGACCGTTCTAACACTTATCCAAGAGGAGTTGTAGAAGACGTTCTTGTACAGGTTAATGAATTGGTTTTTCCCGCTGACTTTTATGTTATTGAGATGGAAGATGAGATGTCTTCTAATCCCACACCTATTCTATTAGGGAGACCATTCTTGAAAACAGCAAGAACTAAAATAGATGTACATGATGGCACTTTAACTATGGAATTTGATGGTGAAATAATTCGCTTTAACATTTTTGAGGCCATGAGATATCCTAGTGATGTGCATTCTGTTTTTAATATTGATATAATTGACTCACTAGTGCAGCAAGCTTATGAGCTAGATGGTGAAGATAGTGTAGAAATAGTCCTTAGCAACCATCTCGGAATGGGGAATGCTAAACTAGCCTTGAGTGACCAGGTGGAAGGGGCACTAGAATCTTTACACTCGCTGCAACCTAAAGATGCAAGGTTTGATGTTTCATTTATTGATTTGCCTTTATCTAATGAGAAACTTCTACCTTCCATTTTGCAGGCACCAACTTTAGAGTTGAAACCACTACCGAACCACTTGAAATATTTGTTCTTAGGGGAAAAGGACACACTACCTGTCATCATTGCCAAAGAGCTCACACCTTTGCAAGAAGAGCGACTTATCCGGGTGCTTAGAGAGCATAAAACAGCAATTGGTTGGACAATTGCCGATATCAAGGGAATAAGCCCATCCATGTGCATGCACAGGATTTTGTTAGAGGAAGGGTCTAAACCAACAAGAGAAGCACAAAGGAGATTGAACCCTCCTATGATGGAGGTTGTGAAAAAGGAGATACTGAAGCTCCTAGATGTTGGAGTGATCTATCCTATCTCGGATAGCAAATGGGTGAGCCCAGTCCAAGTGGTTCCAAAGAAATCAGGTGTAACGGTGGTAACAAATAATGAGAATGAACTTGTTCCTACTAGGATTCAAACAGGATGGCGAGTTTGTATTGATTATCGTAAACTTAATTCCACAACTCGCAAAGACCACTTTCCTTTACCTTTTATTGATCAAATGCTTGAAAGGTTAGCTGGCCATTCTCATTATTGTTTTCTTGATGGTTTTTCAGGTTATAATCAAATAGCCATTGCTCCGGAGGACCAAGAGAAAACAACATTCACATGTCCATTTGGTACTTTTGCATACCGGCGTATGCCATTTGGTCTTTGTAATGCACCAGCTACATTCCAAAGGTGTATGGTTAGCATATTTTCAGATTATGTAGAGAACATCATAGAAGTGTTTATGGATGATTTTAGTGTCTATGGTGATTCTTTTGATAGATGTCTAGAGAACCTTACACTTGTACTTGAAAGATGCATGGAAACTAACCTTGTTTTGAATTGGGAAAAATGTCACTTTATGGTAGAACAAGGAATAGTTTTGGGTCATGTTATTTCTTCTAGAGGGATGGAGGTTGATAAATCTAAAATAGATATTATGCATTCTTTACCACCTCCCACAAATGTGAGAGAGGTTCGTTCTTTTCTTGGACATGCAGGTTTCTATAGGAGATTTATCAAAGACTTCTCAAAGATCACATTACCTCTTTGCAAGCTACTACAAAAAGATGTGGTTTTCCACTTTGATGATAAATGCAAAGAGGCGTTTGAAACATTGAAGGGACTCTTGACATCAGCTCCTATCATGCAACCACCAGATTGGAATATACCTTTTGAAATCATGTGTGATGCTAGTGACTATGCCATTGGAGCTGTTTTGGGCCAACGGGTTGGCAAAGCCTCACATGCCATTTATTATGCCTCACGAACTCTTAATGATGCTCAATTGAACTATTCCACTACTGAAAAAGAACTTTTGGCTGTTGTATTTGCTTTAGAAAAATTTCGATCTTATTTAATTGGTACTAAAGTAATTGTATTTTCTGACCATGCAGCCCTTAGGTACTTACTCACTAAGAAGGAGGCCAAACCAAGGTTGATCAGATGGATACTTCTCTTACAAGAGTTTGATTTGGAGATAAAAGATAAGAGAGGTAGTGACAACTTGGTTGCGGACCATCTTAGCCGTTTAGTTCATGAAGATGATGCACTACCCTTGAATGAGAACTTTCCGGATGAGCAACTTCTTTTTATAAGAACAACAACTCCTTGGTATGCTGATATTGTTAATTACTTAGTTACCAAGAAGTTGCCACAAGAGTTGACACAAGCTCAAAGAAATAAGATCAAGAGTGATGCCAAATACTACATATGGGATGATCCTTACCTTTGGAAGCATTGCTCCGATCAGATTATAAGAAGGTGTGTACTCGAAACTGAATTTCAATCTATTCTCACCTTTTGTCACTCTTATGCATGTGGAGGACACTTTGGATCCAAAAGAACAGCCATGAAAGTTCTTGATTCTGGATTTTATTGGCCTACCATATTCAAAGATGCATACCTATTTTGCAAGTCATGTGATCGTTGCCAAAGAACTGGTAACTTAGGTGCTAGAAATCAAATGCCTCAAACTCCAATACTTATTGTTGAAATTTTTGATGTATGGGGCATGGATTTCATGGGACCTTTTCCTCCTTCTTTTGGTAATCTTTATATTTTACTTGGCGTTGATTATGTTTCAAAGTGGGTGGAAGCAAAATCCACTAGGACTAATGACTCTAAAGTTGTTTCAGATTTTGTCAAGACTAACATCTTTGCTAGGTTTGGAACGCCAAAGGCTATAATCAGCGATAGAGGTACTCATTTTTGCAATAGGACTATGGAAGCACTTTTGAGGAAGTATAACATCACACACAAGGTCTCCACCTCATATCATCCTCAAACTAGTGGGCAAGCTGAAGTGTCAAACCGAGAAGTTAAGTCCATCCTTGAAAAGACAGTTAATCCAAATAGGAAGGATTGGAGTTCACGACTTGATGATGCACTTTGGGCTTATAGGACAGCATATAAGACACCCATTGGTATGTCTCCTTATCGACTTGTTTATGGTAAGCCTTGTCATCTTCCGGTTGAATTGGAACATAAATCATATTGGGCTATCAAACAATGCAACATGGAGATGGATGAGATAGGAAAGAAAAGAAAACTTGACCTACAAGAATTAGAGGAGATAAGGAATGATGCCTATCAGAATTCTAGGATTTACAAGGAAAAAACTAAGGCATTCCATGACAAGATGATATCAAGAAAAGAATTTGTTGTTGGACAAAAAGTTCTTCTCTTCCATTCACGCCTTAAGTTATATCCAGGTAAGTTACGTTCTCGTTGGGTTGGACCTTTTGTTATTACTAATGTATTTACTCATGGTGCAGTTGAAATCCAAAGCCCGAAAACAGATAAGGCATTCAAAGTGAATGGTCATAGATTGAAGCCTTACTATGAGAACTTTCCAATACAAGATGTGGAGGAGTTTCCACTTTTTGAGCCAAAGTATGTTGAATAATAATGGCATGGGTCTAAGTCAAGCTGAGGACAATAAACCAAGCGCTTCTTGGAGAGGCAACCCAAAAGGATGGAGAGCATCTATTATATCAGATTTGCATATTCCTTACTCTCCATCATTCTATCTTTTATTGTTTTTCTTTTCTTTTGTTTAATAGTTCTTTTCTCTTACATATAATTCTTGCATTGGGGGATAATAGCATTACATTGAGGACAATGTAAAAATTATGTGTGGGGGGAAGAATTTAGGATTTTATTTACAGTGTTTTGTTTTTGAGTCTTTTTATGTTGTTTTTCTTTCTGATCCTTGTTTTAAAAATAACTAGATGTAAATATAAATTTTTTTTTTTTTAACCCCGGTTAAATGGCGGATAACGGTACTCCGTGATTATTTAAATCGGTTCCATCAGCTACCCACAAAACTGATATTGTATATAAATTTCTCTTCCAATTTCTCTTTCAATTTTTTTTCATTCTTTTTTTTTCAGGATGGATGATATTCTCACAAGATTGCAGAAACGATTTCCTCCTTTTCCTCGAAATATTTTACTGAAGCTTTACCAAGTTCGACTTGAAAGATTAAGAATGCTTATGCAAAAAGGGATTCCTGACGACATACGTTGGATAATTGAAGCCAAGGTACGTGAAGATGAATATCTTCCTGTTTTGCATTTACCAGGTACAGGTAGAAGCACTTTTGCAAAGAAGCGACGAGCAAAGCGCATGAGTTCAAATTGCCACAAATGTGCACGATGGACGTGTAACGGTAAATGTCGTTCTATTGGGATTCCGTCCTCTAATCGAGATGATAAAATTGAATTCATTAAGGATGGACTGAGTAAGGAGAATTTGGGTAATATCCAACTTTCTCTTGAGACGCATCCTAGTGGAGACGTACAAAGAGAAATTCTTGATTTATGGCCGCAATTCCAAAGGGAATGGCAACATCTTGGGAATCTGATGTTAAAAGACCCTGTTTGCCAGCTTGTAAGAAAACTGGATGGGAAGCATATCCTCGACTCATAGAAGGCGTTTAAGCCGTTTCTGGACGTAAAACCAGAGGAAGATGTGAGCCACAATCACAACTACAATAAATGACTTCTCAGCTTTTGGTTTGATTTGCAATAACTTTATTTTGGTTTAATTTACGTGTTGTTCGATTTGTGTAACTATTCTCGTTTTTTTTTTTATTTGTCTTTTACGGTTGATTTTTTTTTTCTCTTTTTGATTTTCTTCCTGAAATCACGCAAAAATCTTTTGTTAGGTTAACATTTTCTTCTGACAGGTCAGATACACTTTCGGCGACATTATTACTCTTGTCTGATTCACTACTGAATCCTCTATATATTACACCATATACTCATTCTCTTTCAGGCACTCGAAGAAAAAAAAAATGGCAAGTACTTCATCCCAGCGCATTAAAAAAATTTGTGTCTTTGGAGGTGCTTATCCAGGAAAAAATAACATATTCGCTGATGAAGCCATAAGAGTTGGAGTAATACTTGCCCAACAAAAGATCCACTTGATTTATGGAGGCGGTAGTACAGGTTTAATGGGAGCAGTCGCTACAGCAGCACACGCCGGAGGAAGTCCAGTTCTAGGAATCGTGCCAAAACTATTCACAAGTTTTTGTGGACCCACCGTGGGTAAGGAAATACAAGTCTGGAGTGTCCCTGAACGGATAACAATCATGTACCATTCTGCCGATGCATTCATTGCTTTACCAGGAGGTCTGGGTACATTGGAAGAAATAGCTTGCGTGGCTTCTTGGTCATCTTTGGTCACAAATAAGAAACCCATTGGTTTGCTTAATATTAATGGTTATTTTAGTAATTTGCTTTCATATTTAGATAATGCTGTGGATAATGGATTCATGTTTTCAGAGGCAAGGAGAACCATAATTTCTGCTACAACCATTGAAGATTTACTCAAAAAGCTCCAAGCTTATGAGTGTTTATCTGCTACGGTTGTTTCGCAAACGCTCGGAAAAAGAAAAAGAGATATGGACGAGCAAGGAGTGGATTGCACTTTGTCTTTGTGACATTATCTAACATTTTGCTTGTTGTGTCTCAGTTATAATAAGTGGTTAGCAACCTCTGCAGGTAATATCTCCTAAATTCTACCTTTAAAATTTGACATTGGGGACAATGTCATATTTTAGTAGGGGGTAAGGGACATATTTTGCTAATTTAAAAAAAAAAAAAAATAAAATAAATTTAAGAAGTATTCATTCTGAACAAGGTCTGAGTAAGGGAGACTTGAGACATACCTTGTCAGTTTGATTTCTTCTTTTCAAAAAAAAAAAAAAAAAAAAAAAGAGTTTGTTGTGTTTTAAGCAATTTAGAAGTATTCATTCTGAACAAGGTCTGAGTAAGGGAGACTTGAGACATACCTTGTCAGTTTGATTTTAATCTTTTTATGTTTACTTGTTAATTTTTGTTTAGTATTTTAGGATTATTTAGGTTGCATGAGTTTGTTTTGTTTTGAGTCTTAGTTGTTCCTATTCTTATGTTATTAGTTCTTTTCTCTTACACATGATTCTTTGATTTGAGTTAATAGACTTACATTGAGGACAATGTAAGAATTAAGTGTGGGGGGGAATGATTTAGGATTTCTTTTATTTTTGTCTACTATTTTTTTTTTTTTTTGAGTCTTTATTATTATTATTATTTTTTTTAGTGTGTTTTAGTTCCTTTTTAATACAATGATGAGATATGAATTGCATAAGTCTAAAACAGATTTATTAGTGAGAAGATTTTCATGAGAATTGAGCTTGATGTCAACCTTTTTATGAGCCAATGTTAATATAATATGTTGATTGAGAAAGAAGCATGTTTAGACTTAATCTGACTTGTATAATCATCCTTGTGAGTTTTTGAGCCTATAATGATTGATGCATTATACAAATCAATCTAATTTCTTTCTTGAGTGCTCTTATGATTACATGATTCTCTAGAACTTGCTTTAAACCGTTTGAGACTATATTGATACATGTGACAACATGAATATGATAGAGGCATTAGGATTTTTAGCCAGGGCCAAACAGCCATCCCTTATTGATGTTCCAAGAGAACACACCCTTAGTGAACCAATTTGAGCCTACATTGAATAAGCTATCTCTTTGGTAACCATAACTTGTCCCTAACCTAAATATACTTATATCTTTACCTTTGTTCCAAAGATGAATTAGCATGTTTTGAGACAAGTTGCAAAGACAAGGGATATTTTTAGTTAAAAATTTGGGTTAGAAACAAGAAATAAGTGTGGGGGGAAAAGAAAAGAAAAGTCAAGAGAAAAAGAAATGGAATACTGGCAAATACATTCCTATGTAAAAAAAAAAAAATATGAATCATCTCTTGAATTTGTGGAAAAAGAAAAAGATGTTACAAAGTCGTTCAGAATGAAGAAAAGGCCCAACATGAATATCCGGCCTAGGTGACTATGTACTTGTAAAGAGTTTTGAGAAGTTTCTTTGTATGATCTTTTTATATCTCTAAACTTTATGAACTCTTTGGAACCTTTGTGATATCTTTATCCTTTTGTTCTTCAACCACATTACAAACCCCTTGGCCCCATTACAACCTTGATTAAAGACCTCTTGATTCATGAAGTTGTATGATCTAAATAGTGGAGAATAGGTGGACAAGCAAGAATATGGTAGAACTGTTTTCATGAGATTGATTGAGTGTAAACACTTCACCACTACTTTAAAGAGTGAAAATCATGAGGGTATCCCATGTGAGAAGTTGAGATTAAATTTGAACATGCAATATTTTGATTGAGATATGTTATGCTAATATTGGCTTAACTCAAACAATTTACATTCAAGCATGATTTTTTGTGAAATTCTTTAAGCTATTGATTAGTTTATAAGACTTGTTCAAATATTGTCTCTAATTTGTATTGAAAGGATTAGGAGTAAATATTTTTAGTATATGCAGTTTATTTATATTTTAGTTTTTCAATGTTTGTGGGTATCGTTCTAGTAAACCCTCACGAGACTAAACTCGTCCACTAGGGACACCTAGGGGTTTAAAGGCTTGTGTCACATGCTAAGTGCCACCGTGATTTCCTACGAAAATGGATTAGATTAGATTTTCTTATTTTATTTTTATTGAGTCGTTGCTAGGGACTAGCAACAATCTAAGTGTGGGGGTGTGATAACTCGTATAATTATATAGTTTTTAGTTATGTTTTATTAATGTTTTGTGTCAAATACGAGTTATTATTGTTTAGTCTAATTGTGTTTATGATCTTTTATATTTTTATGTATTTTGGTGTTTTTCACAAGTTTCTTTGAGTGATTTCAGATTACTAGAATTAAGGGCAAATCCAGTTCAGTTTCAGTTCCGACACCTTTTGCCATATCAGCTATATCTCGAGTTTCACTGAAGCAATAAGGCTGAAATTTGTAGCCATGCAAAGCTAAGAGGCATATCTATCTTTTTCATGTTTTACACTTCTTAAAACGGAGTCGTTTTCCCTAGCGAAATCGACCATCAAGTTGGCTGATGTGCAATGACGTCTGTGCTGACATGTTTTCGTATTATGCCCATATCTTCTTATCCACATCAGCAAATGAGCTGATTCCAAAGGCTATGGTTCCGTAACTGATAGGGGAACCTTTGTCTAGAAGACCATGTGATCAGATCAGGCCTCCAATATTGAAGAAATCGACCATCAAGGTGGCTGATGTGCAATGACGTCTGTGCTGACATGTTTTCGTATTTTGCCCATATCTGCTTAACCACATCAGAAAATGAGCTGATTCCAATGGCTATGGTTTCGTAACTGATAGGGGAACCTTTGTCTATAAGACCATGTGATCAGATCAGGCCTCCAATATTGACGAAATCGACCAACAAGTTGGCTGATCAAAATCGTCATATACCTACCTTTGAAATTTGTAAAGCTTGTCTCTTGTCATTTAGCCCTCCAAAATGTGTATAAATAGAGGGCCTTGGATGATTGTAAGGGATCATATTGGAGATTGGTAGGATATTAGCCATTTTAACAAAATTCTCTAAGTTTTCTTCTTCTTTCTTTTCTCTAGTTTTCTTTTTCTTTAGAAAGAGCAAGAGGTTGGATAATTAATATTCTTCTTCTTCTTCTTTCTTTCTTTTATTTCCTTCTTAGATTCTCTTTAATTTTATGTTTATGTTTATGATGCCTATGCTAGGTTAAACTTCTATTTGGTTAAGGGTGATTTCAAAGCCCTAGACACGTTTTGTGATTGATTTTCAGATTCTATCTATCATTAATTTTCTATCAAAGTTGCTTATGTTCTTTGATGCACCCAAAAGAGTGTATCTTATTTAACCTTGCACTAAAAAGATCAATTGTAAGTATAATGATTAGCAAGGGTCGAGTCCTCAGGGATTGGGTTTTAATCTATGAGTTATTAGTTTATAACTTACGTTCAAAGAAAACAATAAAAGAAAAGGGGTTTTTGAAGCCAGATTTAAACTAAAGTAAATAATAAGAATAAGATGCAAGGCGGTATAACCAGCCAATAAAAATATATATACTAAATTAGGCGGTATAACCAGCCAATAAAAATAAATATAAAAAATAAGCAAACTAGAAAAGTAAGAAAACAAGTAAGAAGAATCAAAAATGAAAAATATGGTTAAGGTTTCATTCTCCACCACTAGACATCATTAAGAATCAATTTCAGATCTATCAATATCAACCAACTATCAAAGTTAACAACCGTAGATAACAACAAGCTCTGTTATCCCAATCTTTCCTTAGTTTGTCGTTAAATAGAACAAGCTCTCTATTTAATCTCTAACCATCAAACAACCTAGAATAAGCTCTCTAGATTCAATTTAATGGCAGCTTTATGATGAGAAAGATAGGTTGATCTAAGCAACAAACACATAAGCTCGGATTGTTCAACTTAGGTTATGTTCCACTTTGCAATTATTGAAAACTTGACCATAATCATTAATCACAAATTGCCACTTATGAATAGGAAATCAAGACAATTACACGGATCAAGACTCCTAAACTAGCAATAGATAATTATCAAGATCTATCTAGTTGTACACCTAAACAAATCAAGACAACATCATGAACAATTCTTGTAGAAGAACATAAGCAACTTTGATAGAAAATTAATGATAGATAGAATCTGAAAATCAATCACAAAACATGTCTAGGGCTTTGAAATCACCCTTAACCAAATAGAAGTTTAGCCTAGCATAGGCATTATAAACCTAAAATTAAATAGAATCTAAGAAGAAAATAAAAGAAAGAAAGAAGAAGAAGAAGAATATTAATTATCCAACCTCTTGCTCTTTCTAAAGAAAAAGAAAACTAGAGAAAAGAAAGAAGAAGAAAACTTAGAGAATTTTGTTAAAATGGCTAATATCCTACCAATCTCCAATATGATCCCTTACAATCATCCAAGGCCCTCTATTTATACACATTTTGGAGGGCTAAATGACAAGAGACAAGCTTTACAAATTTCAAAGGTAGGTATATGACGATTTTGATCAGCCAACTTGATGGTCGATTTCGTCAATATTGGAGGCCTGATCTGATCACATGGTCTTCTAGAAAAAGGTTCCCCTATCTGTTACGGAACCATAGCCGTTGGAATCAGCTCATTTGCTGATGTGGTTAAGCAGATATGGGCAAAATACGAAAACATGTCAGCACAGATGTCATTACACATCAGCCACCTTGATGGTCGATTTATTCAATATTGGAGGCCTGATCGGATCACATGGTCTTCTAGACAAAGGTTCCCCTATCAGTTACGGAACCATAGCCGTTGGAATCAGCTCATTTGCTGATGTGGTTAAGCAGATATGTGCAAAATACGAAAACATGTCAGCACAGACGTCATTGCACATCAGCCAACTTGATGGTCGATTTCGCTAGGGAAAACGACTCCGTTTTAAGAAGTGTAAAACATGAAAAAGATAGATATGCCTCTTAGCTTTGCATGGCTACAAATTTCAGCCTTATTGCTTCAGTAAAACTCGAGATATAGCTGATATGGCAAAAGGTGTCGGAACTGAAACTGAACTGGATTTTGCCCTTAATTCTAGTAATCTGAAATCACTCAAAGAAACTTGTGAAAAACACCAAAATACATAAAAATATAAAAGATCATAAACACAATTAGACTAAACAATAATAACTCGTATTTGACACAAAACATTAATAAAACATAACTAAAAACTATATAATTATACGAGTTATCACACCCCCACACTTAGATTGTTGCTAGTCCCTAGCAACGACTCAACAAAAATAAAATAAGAAAATCTAATCTAATCCATTTTCGTAGGAAATCACGGTGGCACTTAGCATGTGACACAAGCCTTTAAACCCCTAGGTGTCCCTAGTGGACGAGTTTAGTCTCGTGAGGGTTTACTAGAACGATACCCACAAACATTGAAAAACTAAAATATAAATAAACTGCATATACTAAAAATATTTACTCCTAATCCTTTCAATACAAATTAGATACAATATTTGAACAAGTCTTATAAACTAATCAATAGCTTAAAGAATTTCACAAAAAAAATCATGCTTGAATGTAAATTGTTTGAGTTAAGCCAATATTAGCATAACATATCTCAATCAAAATATTGCATGTTCAAATTTAATCTCAACTTCTCACATGGGATACCCTCATGATTTTCACTCTTTAAAGTAGTGGTGAAGTGTTTACACTCAATCAATCTCATGAAAACAGTTCTACCATATTCTTGCTTGTCCACCTATTCTCCACTATTTAGATCATACAACTTCATGAATCAAGAGGTCTTTAATCAAGGTTGTAATGGGGCCAAGGGGTTTGTAATGTGGTTGAAGAACAAAAGGATAAAGATATCACAAAGGTTCCAAAGAGTTCATAAAGTTTAGAGACATAAAAAGATCATACAAAGAAACTTCTCAAAACTCTTTACAAGTACATAGTCACCTAGGCCGGATATTTATGTTGGGCCTTTTCTTCATTCTGAACAACTTTGTAACATCTTTTTCTTTTTCCCAAAATTCAAGAGATGATTCATATTTTTTTTTTTAATGTATTTGCCAGTATTCCATTTTTTTTTTTTTTTTTTTCTTTCCCCCCCACACTTATTTCTTGTTTCTAACCCAAATTTTTAACTAAAAATATCCCTTGTCTTTGCAACTTGTCTCAAAACATGCTAATTCATCTTTGGAACAAAGGTAAAGATATAAGTATATTTAGGTTAGGGACAAGTTATGGTTACCAAAGAGATAGCTTATTCAATGTAGGCTCAAATTGGTTCACTAAGGGTGTGTTCTCTTGGAACATCAATAAGGGATGGCTGTTTGGCTCTGGCTAAAAATCCTAATGCCTCTATCATATTCATGTTGTCACATGTATCAATATAGTCTCAAACGGTTTAAAGCAAGTTCTAGAGAATCCTGTAATCATAAGAGCACTCAAGAAAGAAATTAGATTGATTTGTATAATGCATCAATCATTATAGGCTCAAAAACTCACAAGGATGATTATACAAGTCAGATTAAGTCTAAACATGCTTCTTTCTCAATCAACATATCATATTAACATTGGCTCATAAAAAAAAATGATATCAAGCTCAATTCTCATGAAAATCTTCTCACTAATAACTCTGTTTTAGACTTATGCAATTCATATCTCATCATTGTATTAAAAAGGAACTAAAACACACTAAAAATTATAATAAAGACTCATAAAAAAAAAAATTAGTAGACAAAAATAAAAGAAATCCTAAATCATTCCCCCCACACTTAATTCTTACATTGTCCTCAATGTAAGTCTATTAACCCAAATGAAAGAATCATGTGTAAGAGAAAAGAACTAATAACATAAGAATAGGAACAGCTAAGACTCAAAACAAAACAAATTCATGCAACCTAAATAATCTTAAAATACTAAACAAAAATTAACAAGTAAACATAAAAAGATTAAAATCAAACTGACAAGGTGTGTCTCAAGTCTCCCTTACTCAGACCTTGTTCAGAATGAATACTTCTAAATTGCTTAAAACACAACAAACTTTGTTTTTTTTTTTTTTTTTTTTGAAAAGAAGAAATCAAACTGATAAGGTATGTCTCAAGTCTCCCTTACTCAGACCTTGTTCAGAATGAATACTTCTTAAATTTTTTTTTTTTTTTTTTTTTTTTTTTTTAAATTAGCAAAATATGTCCCTTACCCCCTACTAAAATATGACATTGTCCCCAATGTCAAATTTTAAAGGTAGAATTTAGGAGATATTACCTGCAGAGGTTGCTAACCACTTATTATAACTGAGACACAACAAGCAAAATGTTAGATAATGTCACAAAGACAAAGTGCAATCCACTCCTTGCTCGTCCATATCTCTTTTTCTTTTTCCGAGCGTTTGCGAAACAACCGTAGCAGATAAACACTCATAAGCTTGGAGCTTTTTAAGTAAATCTTCAATGGTTGTAGCAGAAATTATGGTTCTCCTTGCCTCTGAAAACATGAATCCATTATCCACAGCATTATCTAAATATAAAAGCAAATTACTAAAATAACCATTAATATTAAGCAAACCAATGGGTTTCTTATTTGTGACCAAAGATGACCAAGAAGCCACGCAAGCTATTTCTTCCAATGTACCCAGACCTCCTGGTAAAGCAATGAATGCATCGGCAGAATGGTACATGATTGTTATCCGTTCAGGGACACTCCAGACTTGTATTTCCTTACCCACGGTAGGTCCACAAAAACTTGTGAATAGTTTTGGCACGATTCCTAGAACTGGACTTCCTCCGGTGTGTGCTGCTGTAGCGACTGCTCCCATTAAACCCGTACTACCGCCTCCATAAATCAAGTGGATCTTTTGTTGGGCAAGTATTACTCCAACTCTTATGGCTTCATCAGCGAATATGTTATTTTTCCCTGGATAAGCACCTCCAAAGACACAAATTTTTTTAATGCGCTGGGATGAAGTACTTTCCATTTTTTTTTTTTCGAGTGCCTGAAAGAGAATGAGTACATGGTGTAATATATAGAGGACTGAGTAGTGAATCAGACAAGAGTAATAATGTCGCCGAAAGTGTATCTGACCTGTCAGAAGAAAATGTTAACCTAACAAAAGATTTTTGCGTGATTTCAGGAAGAAAATCAAAAAAGAGAAGAAAAAATCAACCGTAAAAGACAAATAAAAAAAACGAGAATAATTACACAAATCGAACAACACGTAAATTAAAACAAAATAAAGTTATTGCAAATCAAACCAAAAGCTGAGAAGTCATTTATTGTAGTTGTGATTGTGGCTCACATCTTCCTCTGGTTTTACGTCCAGAAACGGCTGAAACGCCTTCTATGAGTCGAGGATATGCTTCCCATCCAGTTTTCTTACAAGCTGGCAAACAGGGTCTTTTAACATCAGATTCCCAAGATGTTGCCATTCCCTTTGGAATTGCGGCCATAAATCAAGAATTTCTCTTTGTACGTCTCCACTAGGATGCGTCTCAAGAGAAAGTTGGATATTACCCAAATTCTCCTTACTCAGTCCATCCTTAATGAATTCAATTTTATCATCTCGATTAGAGGACGGAATCCCAATAGAACGACATTTACCGTTACACGTCCATCGTGCACATTTGTGGCAATTTGAACTCATGCGCTTTGCTCGTCGCTTCTTTGCAAAAGTGCTTCTACCTGTACCTGGTAAATGCAAAACAGGAAGATATTCATCTTCACGTACCTTGGCTTCAATTAGCCAACGTATGTCGTCAGGAATCCCTTTGTGCATAAGCATTCTTAATCTCTCAAGTCGAACTTGGTAAAGCTTCAGTAAAATATTTCGAGGAAAAGGAGGAAATCGTTTCTGCAATCTTGTGAGAATATCATCCATCCTGAAAAAAAAAAAAGAATGAAAAAAAAATTGAAAGAGAAATTGGAAGAGAAATTTATATACAATATCAGTTTTGTGGGTAGCTGATGGAACCGATTTAAATAATCACGGAGTACCGTTATCCGCCATTTAACCGGGGTTAAAAAAAATAAATTAAAAATTATATTTACATCTTGTAAGAGAAAAGAACTATTAAACGAAAGAAAAGAAAAACAATAAAAGATAGAATGATGGAGAGTAAGGAATATGCAAATCTGATATAATAGATGCTCTCCATCCTTTTGGGTTGCCTCCCAAGAAGCGCTTGGTTTATTGTCCTCAGCCTAACTTAGACCCATGCCATTATTATTCAACATACTTTGGCTCAAAAAGTGGAAACTCCTCCACATCTTGTATTGGAAAGTTCTCATAGTAAGGCTTCAATCTATGACCATTCACTTTGAATGCCTTATCTGTTTTTGGGCTTTGGATTTCAACTGCACCATGAGTAAATACATTAGTAATAACAAAAGGTCCAACCCAACGAGAACGTAACTTACCTGGATATAACTTAAGGCGTGAATGGAAGAGAAGAACTTTTTGTCCAACAACAAATTCTTTTCTTGATATCATCTTGTCATGGAATGCCTTAGTCTTTTCCTTGTAAATCCTAGAATTCTGATAGGCATCATTCCTTATCTCCTCTAATTCTTGTAGGTCAAGTTTTCTTTTCTTTCCTATCTCATCCATCTCCATGTTGCATTGTTTGATAGCCCAATATGATTTATGTTCCAATTCAACCGGAAGATGACAAGGCTTACCATAAACAAGTCGATAAGGAGACATACCAATGGGTGTCTTATATGCTGTCCTATAAGCCCAAAGTGCATCATCAAGTCGTGAACTCCAATCCTTCCTATTTGGATTAACTGTCTTTTCAAGGATGGACTTAACTTCTCGGTTTGACACTTCAGCTTGCCCACTAGTTTGAGGATGATATGAGGTGGAGACCTTGTGTGTGATGTTATACTTCCTCAAAAGTGCTTCCATAGTCCTATTGCAAAAGTGAGTACCTCTATCGCTGATTATGGCCTTTGGCGTTCCAAACCTAGCCAAGATGTTAGTCTTGACAAAATCTGAAACAACTTTAGAGTCATTAGTCCTAGTGGATTTTGCTTCCACCCACTTTGAAACATAGTCAACGGCAAGTAAAATATAAAGATTACCAAAAGAAGGAGGAAAAGGTCCCATGAAATCCATGCCCCATACATCAAAAATTTCAACAATAAGTATTGGAGTTTGAGGCATTTGATTTCTAGCACCTAAGTTACCAGTTCTTTGGCAACGATCACATGACTTGCAAAAGAGGTATGCATCTTTGAATATGGTAGGCCAATAAAATCCAGAATCAAGAACTTTCATGGCTGTTCTTTTGGATCCAAAGTGTCCTCCACATGCATAAGAGTGACAAAAGGTGAGAATAGATTGAAATTCAGTTTCGAGTACACACCTTCTTATAATCTGATCGGAGCAATGCTTCCAAAGGTAAGGATCATCCCATATGTAGTATTTGGCATCACTCTTGATCTTATTTCTTTGAGCTTGTGTCAACTCTTGTGGCAACTTCTTGGTAACTAAGTAATTAACAATATCAGCATACCAAGGAGTTGTTGTTCTTATAAAAAGAAGTTGCTCATCCGGAAAGTTCTCATTCAAGGGTAGTGCATCATCTTCATGAACTAAACGGCTAAGATGGTCCGCAACCAGGTTGTCACTACCTCTCTTATCTTTTATCTCCAAATCAAACTCTTGTAAGAGAAGTATCCATCTAATCAACCTTGGTTTGGCCTCCTTTTTAGTGAGTAAGTACTTAAGGGCTGCATGGTCAGAAAATACAATTACTTTAGTACCAATTAAATAAGATCGAAATTTTTCTAAAGCAAATACAACAGCCAAAAGTTCTTTTTCAGTAGTGGAATAGTTCAATTGAGCATCATTAAGAGTTCTTGAGGCATAATAAATGGCATGTGAGGCTTTCCCAACCCGTTGGCCCAAAACAGCTCCAATGGCATAGTCACTAGCATCACACATGATTTCAAAAGGTACATTCCAATCTGGTGGTTGGATGATAGGAGCTGATGTCAAGAGTCCCTTCAATGTTTCAAACGCCTCTTTGCATTTATCATCAAAGTGGAAAACCACATCTTTTTGTAGTAGCTTGCAAAGAGGTAATGTGATCTTTGAGAAGTCTTTGATAAATCTCCTATAGAAACCTGCATGTCCAAGAAAAGAACGAACCTCTCTCACATTTGTGGGAGGTGGTAAAGAATGCATAATATCTATTTTAGACTTATCAACCTCTATCCCTCTAGAAGAAATAACATGGCCCAAAACTATTCCTTGTTCTACCATAAAGTGACATTTTTCCCAATTCAAAACAAGGTTAGTTTCCATGCATCTTTCAAGTACAAGTGTAAGGTTCTCTAGACATCTATCAAAAGAATCACCATAGACACTAAAATCATCCATAAACACTTCTATGATATTCTCTACATAATCTGAAAATATGCTAACCATACACCTTTGGAATGTAGCTGGTGCATTACAAAGACCAAATGGCATACGCCGGTATGCAAAAGTACCAAATGGACATGTGAATGTTGTTTTCTCTTGGTCCTCCGGAGCAATGGCTATCTGATTATAACCTGAAAAACCATCAAAAAAACAATAATGAGAATGGCCAGCTAACCTTTCAAGCATTTGATCAATAAAAGGTAAAGGAAAGTGGTCTTTGCGAGTTGTGGAATTAAGTTTACGATAATCAATACAAACTCGCCATCCTGTTTGAATCCTAGTAGGAACAAGTTCATTCTCATTATTTGTTACCACCGTTACACCTGATTTCTTTGGAACCACTTGGACTGGGCTCACCCATTTGCTATCCGAGATAGGATAGATCACTCCAACATCTAGGAGCTTCAGTATCTCCTTTTTCACAACCTCCATCATAGGAGGGTTCAATCTTCTTTGTGCTTCTCTTGTTGGTTTAGACCCTTCCTCTAACAAAATCCGGTGCATGCACATGGATGGGCTTATTCCCTTGATATCGGCAATTGTCCAACCAATTGCTGTTTTATGCTCTCTAAGCACCCGGATAAGTCGCTCTTCTTGCAAAGGTGTGAGCTCTTTGGCAATGATGACAGGTAGTGTGTCCTTTTCCCCTAAGAACAAATATTTCAAGTGGTTCGGTAGTGGTTTCAATTCTAAAGTTGGTGCCTGCAAAATGGAAGGTAGAAGTTTCTCATTAGATAAAGGCAAATCAATAAATGAAACATCAAACCTTGCATCTTTAGGTTGCAGCGAGTGTAAAGATTCTAGTGCCCCTTCCACATGGTCACTCAAGGCTAGTTTAGCATTCCCCATTCCGAGATGGTTGCTAAGGACTATTTCCACACTATCTTCACCATCTAGCTCATAAGCTTGCTGCACTAGTGAGTCAATTATATCAATATTAAAAACAGAATGCACATCACTAGGATATCTCATGGCCTCAAAAATGTTAAAGCGAATTATTTCACCATCAAATTCCATAGTTAAAGTGCCATCATGTACATCTATTTTAGTTCTTGCTGTTTTCAAGAATGGTCTCCCTAATAGAATAGGTGTGGGATTAGAAGACATCTCATCTTCCATCTCAATAACATAAAAGTCAGCGGGAAAAACCAATTCATTAACCTGTACAAGAACGTCTTCTACAACTCCTCTTGGATAAGTGTTAGAACGGTCAGCAAGTTGTATTATAACACCGGTTTCCTCTAATGGTCCTAGATTCAATGAAGCATAAATTGAATATGGCATGACATTAATAGATGCCCCTAGATCTAGCATAGCACGCTCAAACCTGGTGTTGCCTATCTTACAAGGAATGGTAAACATACCTGGATCCTTGCATTTAGGTGGGAGTTTCTTTTGAAGAACAGCTGACACATTCTCCCCCACACTTACCTTTTCATTCCATTTCAACTTCCGTTTAGATGTTGATAACTCGTATAATTATATAGTTTTTAGTTATGTTTTATTATTGTTTTGTGTCAAATACGAGTTATTATTGTTTAGTCTAATTGTGTTTATGATCTTTTATATTTTTATGTAATTTGGTGTTCTTCACAAGTTTCTTTGAGTGATTTCAGATTACTAGAATTAAGGGCAAATCCAGTTCAGTTCCAGTTCCGACACCTTTTGCCATATCAGCTATATCTGGAGTTTCACTGAAGCAATAAGGCTGAAATTTGTAGCCGTGCAAAGATAAGAGGCATATCTATCTTTTTCATGTTTTACACTTCTTGAAACGGAGTCGTTTTCCCTAGAGAAATCGACCATGAAGTTGGCTGATGTGCAATGACGTCTGTGCTGACCTGTTTTCGTATTTTGCCCATATCTTCTTATCCACATCAGCAAATGAGCTGATTCCAACGGCTATGGATCAGTAACTGATAGGGTAACATTTTTCTAGAAGACCATGTGATCAGATAAGGCCTGCAAAATTGACAAAATCGACCATCAAGTTGGCTGATCAAAATCGTCATGTATGACGAAAATTGTTAGAAAATGCACCCACCTATTATACCTACCTTTGAAATTTGTAAAGCTTGTCTCTTGTCATTTAGCCCTCCAAAATGTGTATAAATAGAGGGCCTTGGATGATTGTAAGGGATCATATTGTACATAGGTAGGATATTAGCCATTTTAATAAAACTCTCTAAGTTTTCTTCTTCTTTCTTTTCTCTAGTTTTCTTTCTTTTCTCTAGTTTTCTTTTTCTTTAGAGAGAGCAAGAGGTTGGATAATTAATATTCTTCCTCTTCTTCTTTCTTTCTTTTATTTTCTTCTTAGATTTTCTTTAATTTTATGTTTATGTTTACAATGCCTATGCTAGGCTAAACTTCTATTTGGTTAAGGGTGATTTCAAAGCCCTAGACATGTTTTATAATTGATTTTCAGATTCTATCTATCATTAATTTTCTATCAAAGTTGCTTATGTTCTTCTACAAGAATTGTTCATGATGTTGTCTTGATTTGTTTAGGTGTACAACTAGATAGATCTTGATAATTATCTATTGCTAGTTTAGGAGTCTTGATCCGTGTAATTGTCTTGATTTCCTATTCATAAGTGGCAATTTGTGATTAATGATTATGGTCAAGTTTTCAATAATTGCAAAGTGGAACATAACCTAAGTTGAACAATCCGAGCTTATGTGTTTGTTGCTTAGATCAACCTATCTTTCTCATCATAAAGCTACCATTAAATTGAACTTAGAGAGCTTATTCTAGGTTGTTTGATGGTTAGAGATTAAATAGAGAGCTTGTTCTATTTAACAACAAACTAAGGAAAGATTGGGATAACAGAGCTTGTTGTTATCTACGGTTGTTAACTTTGATAGTTGGTTAATGTTGATAGATATGAAATTGATTCTTAATGATGTCTAGTGGTGGAGAATGAAACCTTAACCATATTTTTCATATTTGATTCGTCTTACTTACTTGTTTTCTTACTTTTCTCGTTTGCTTATTTTTAAGACTATATTTATTTTTATTGGCTGGTTATACCGCCTAATTTAGTATATATATTTTTATTGGCTGGTTATACCGCCTTGCATCTGATTCTTATTATTTACTTTAGTTTAAATCTGGCTTCAAAAACCCCTTTTCTTTTATTGTTCTTGAATTTAAGTTTTAAACTATTAACTTATAAACTAAAACCCAATCCCTGAGGACTCGACCCTTGCTAACTACTATACTTACAATTTATCTTTTTAGTGCAAGGTTAAATAAGATACACTCTTTTGGGTGCATCAAATTTTTGGCGCCGTTGCCGGGGATTGCTTTCTTTAGTTTATTAGTTCATTGGTTTATTCTTATTTTCAGTTGTAATTAATTTTATTTTTTTTGTACATACAAGTTTTTCTTATCAAATTTTGAAAAAAAAAAAAAAAAAAAAAAAAAGATGGAATTGAGCAATCTAACACTTGAAGAGTTGGTGGCATACATGAACATGGAGAATCAACAAGCCAATCTCACCTCCCCAGTTCAACAATTGGCCATGGGAGGATGTCAAGGCCATCAAGTGTTCCAAGACCAACTGCATGATCATTACTCAAACACTTACCATGAGGGATGGTGGGATCATACTAATTATGGCTACTCAAAAAATTTCCAAGAAGTAGATCCTTATGCCAGTTACACTCATCCATCTATCTTCAATCAATCATGGTCTCAAGAATCAGATCTTTTTCAGCCATCACATATGACTCAAAACTCAGGTACTTCTTTAGAAGATCTTGTCTATTCTCTTGTTACTAATACTTTGCAATTTCAACAGGAAACAAGGGCAAGCATCCAGAGTTTGGAAAAGCAAATGAGCCAATTGGCTAGTAGTATGGTGAGATGGGTAGCACAAAGATCTGAAGAACTCCCTGCCCAAACAATGATTAACCCAAAGGAGAATGCTACTATTGTGACCTTCAGGAATGAGGAACAAGATGAGGATGAGACAAAATTAGAGATGGATTCTATTCTTGAGGATAATAAAGCCACAGATCCAAATAAGAGTATTTCGACACCGGAGGTAACGTTTAAGATTCCAATTTTTGCTAATGTTTCTTCTCCACCTTTTCCTAGTAGATTCGCAAAGTTCAAGGAGGAGGAACATGAACAAGACATCCTGGAAACCTTAAACAGTTTATTTGTGGATGCCATTCAACAAGTACCAAAAGATGCACCATTCCTCGATGAGATATGCACCACCAAGGATGATGGAATAATACTTGTAATGGAGAATGCATCCACTGTTGTGCAAAGAAAGCTTCCTCTCAAACGCATAAATTTGGGAAATTTCATGTATGAGCCTGACAAGCCTAAAAAGCCAAGAAAGGGTGTTGGTTAGATTCAAAACACTAACTCAAGTGTTAATTGGGAAGGCAGCCCAATTAAAGATGAAATTACCAACCTTCCATATTCAGATTTGCTTTCTCTTTCTTTTCCTTTTTCTTTTATTATTTTTATTGTTTTTATTTTATTTCTTATGTTTCTTTGTTAATTGTGTTTACTGCTTTTAAGTTCATTTAGGCTGCATAAGTTTCTTTTGTTTAATAGTTCTTTTCTCTTACATATAATTCTTGCATTGGGGGATAATAGCATTACATTAATGACAATGTAAGAGTTATGTGTGGGGGGAAGAATTTAGGATTTTATTTAGAGTGTTTTGTTTTTGAGTCTTTTTATGTTGTTTTTCTTTCTGATCCTTGTTTTGAAAATAACTAGATGTAAATATAATTTTTTTTTTAACCCCGGTTAAATGGCGGATAACGGTACTCCGTGATTATTTAAATCGGTTCCATCAGCTACCCACAAAACTGATATTGTATATAAATTTCTCTTCCAAGTTCTCTTTCAATTTTTTTTTTCATTTTTTTCAGGATGGATGATATTCTCACAAGATTGCAGAAACGATTTCCTCCTTTTCCTCGAAATATTTTACTGAAGCTTTACCAAGTTCGACTTGAAAGATTAAGAATGCTTATGCACAAAGGGATTCCTGACGACATACGTTGGATAATTGAAGCCAAGGTACGTGAAGATGAATATCTTCCTATTTTGCATTTACCAGGTACAGGTAGAAGCACTTTTGCAAAGAAGCGACGAGCAAAGCGCATGAGTTCAAATTGCCACAAATGTGCACGATGGACGTGTAACGGTAAATGTCGTTCTATTGGGATTCCGTCCTCTAATCGAGATGATAAAATTGAATTCATTAAGGATGGACTGAGTAAGGAGAATTTGGGTAATATCCAACTTTCTCTTGAGACGCATCCTAGTGGAGACGTACAAAGAGAAATTCTTGATTTATGGCCGCAATTCCAAAGGGAATGGCAACATCTTGGGAATCTAATGTTAAAAGACCCTGTTTGCCAGCTTGTAAGAAAACTGGATGGGAAGCATATCCTCGACTCATAGAAGGCGTTTAAGCCGTTTCTGGACGTAAAACCAGAGGAAGATGCCAAATACACTTTCGGCGACATTATTACTCTTGACTTTTACGGTTGATTTTTCTTCTCTTTTTGATTTTCTTCCTGAAATCACGCAAAAATCTTTTGTTAGGTTAACATTTTCTTCTGACATGTCAGATACACTTTCGGCGACATTATTACTCTTGTCTGATTCACTACTCAGTCCTCTATATATTACACCATGTACTCATTCTCTTTCAGGCACTCGAAAAAAAAAATGGAAAGTACTTCGTCCCAGCGCATTAAAAAAATTTGTGTCTTTGGAGGTGCTTATCCAGGGAAAAATAACATATTTGCTGATGAAGCCATAAGAGTTGGAGTAATACTTGCCCAACAAAAGATCCAGTTGATTTATGGAGGCGGTAGTACGGGTTTAATGGGAGCAGTCGCTACAGCAGCACACGCCGGAGGAAGTCCAGTTCTAGGAGTCGTGCCAAAACTATTCACAGATTTTTGTGGACCTACCTTGGGTAAGGAAATACAAGTCTGGAGTGTCCCTGAACGGATAACAATCATGTACCATTCTGCCGATGCATTCATTGCTTTACCAGGAGGTCTGGGTACATTGGAAGAAATAGCTTGCGTGGCTTCTTGGTCATCTTTGGTCACAAATAAGAAACCCATTGGTTTGCTTAATATTAATGGTTATTTTAGTAATTTGCTTTCATATTTAGATAATGCTGTGGATAATGGATTCATGTTTTCAGAGGCAAGGAGAACCATAATTTCTGCTACAACCATTGAAGATTTACTCAAAAAGCTCCAAGCTTATGAGTGTTTATCTGCTACGGTTGTTTCGCAAACGCTCGGAAAAAGAAAAAGAGATATGGACGAGCAAGGAGTGGACTGCACTTTGTCTTTGTGACATTATCTAACATTTTGTTTGTTGTGTCTCAGTTATAATAAGTGGTTAGCAACCTCTGCAGGTAATATCTCCTAAATTCTACCTTTAAAATTTGACATTGGGGACAATGTCATATTTTAGTAGGGGGTAAGAGACATATTTTGCTAATAAAAAATAAAAAAAAAAAGTTTGTTGTATTTTAAGCAATTTAGAAGTATTCATTCTGAACAAGGTCTGAGTAAGGGAGACTTGAGACATACCTTGTCAGTTTGATTTTAATCTTTTTCTAATTTAAAAAAAAAAAAAGTTTGTTGTGTTTTAAGCAATTTAGAAGTATTCATTCTGAACAAGGTCTGAGTAAGGGAGACTTGAGACATACCTTGTCAGTTTGATTTTAATCTTTTTATGTTTACTTGTTAATTTTTGTTTAGTATTTTAGGATTATTTAGGTTGCATGGTTTTGTTTTGTTTTGAGTCTTAGTTGTTCCTATTCTTATGTTATTAGTTCTTTTCTCTTACACATGATTCTTTCATTTGAGTTAATAGACTTACATTGAGGACAATGTAAGAATTAAGTGTGGGGGGGAATGATTTAGGATTTCTTTTATTTTTGTCTACTATTTTTTTTCTTTATTATTATTATTATTATTATTTTTTTGTGAGTTTTAGTTCCTTTTTAATACAATGATGAGATATGAATTGCATAAGTCTAAAACAGATTTATTAGTGAGAAGATTTTCATGAGAATTGAGCTTGATGTCAACCTTTTTATGAGCCAATGTTAATATGATATGTTGATTGAGAAAGAAGCATGTTTAGACTTAATCTGACTTGTATAATCATCCTTGTGAGTTTTTGAGCCTATAATGATTGATGCATTATACAAATCAATCTAATTTCTTTCTTGAGTGCTCTTATGATTACATGATTCTCTAGAACTTGCTTTAAACCGTTTGAGACTATATTGATACATGTGACAACATGAATATGATAGAGGCATTAGGATTATAACCAGAGCCAAACAGCCATCCATTATTAATGTTCCAAGAGAACACACCCTTAGTGAACTAATTTGAGCCTACATTGAATAAGCTATCTCTTTGGTAACCATAACTTGTCCCTAACCTAAATATACTTATATCTTTACCTTTGTTCCAAAGATGAATTAGCATGTTTTGAGACAAGTTGCAAAGACAAAGAAGATTTATTGAAAATTTGGGTTAGAAACAAGAAATAAGTGTGGGGGGAAAAGAAAGAAAAAAGTCAAGAGAAAAAGAAAGGGATCATTGTCAAATACATTCCCATATTAAAAAAAAAAAAAAAAAAATCTTCTCTTGAACTTCTAGTTAAAGTAAAGAAAAAGATGTTACAAAGTTGGTTAGAATGATGCAAAGGCTCAACATAAATATTTAGCCTATGTTATTATGTGCTTTATAAGAGTTTTGAGAAGTTTTATTTGTATGATCTTTTTATGTCTCTAAACTTTATGAACTCTTTGGAACCTTTGTGATATCTTTATCCTTTTGTTCTTCAACCACATTACAAACCCCTTGGCCCCATTACAATCTTGATTAAAGACCTCTTGATTCATGAAGTTGTATGATCTAAATAGTGGAGAATAGGTGGACAAGCAAGAATATGGTAGAACTGTTTTCATGAGATTGATTGAGTGTAAACACTTCACCACTACTTTAAAGAGTGAAAATCATGAGGGTATCCCATGTGAGAAGTTGAGATTAAATTTGAACATGCACTATTTTGATTGAGATATGTTATGTTAATATTGGCTTAGCTCAAACAATTTACATTCAAGCATGATTTTTTGTGAAATTCTTTAAGCTATTGATTAGTTTATAAGACTTGTTCAAAGATTGTCTCTAATTTGTATTGAAAGGATTAGGAATAAATATTTTTAGTATATGTAGTTTATTTATATTTTAGTTTTTCAATGTTTGTGGGTATCGTTCTAGTAAACCCTCACGAGACTAAACTCGTCCACTAGGGACACCTAGGGGTTTAAAGGCTTGTGTCACATGCTAAGTGCCACCGTGATTTCCTACGAAAGTGGATTAGATTAGATTTTCTTATTTTATTTTTATTTGATTTTGCTCGAGGACTAGCAAAAAGCTAAGTGTGGGGGTTTGATAACTCGTATAATTATATAGTTTTTAGTTATGTTTTATTATTGTTTTGTGTCAAATACGAGTTATTATTGTTTAGTCTAATTGTGTTTATGATCTTTTATATTTTTATGTAATTTGGTGTTCTTCACAAGTTTCTTTGAGTGATTTCAGATTACTAGAATTAAGGGCAAATCCAGTTCAGTTCCAGTTCCGACACCTTTTGCCATATCAGCTATATCTGGAGTTTCACTGAAGCAATAAGGCTGAAATTTGTAGCCGTGCAAAGATAAGAGGCATATCTATCTTTTTCATGTTTTACACTTCTTGAAACGGAGTCGTTTTCCCTAGAGAAATCGACCATGAAGTTGGCTGATGTGCAATGACGTCTGTGCTGACCTGTTTTCGTATTTTGCCCATATCTTCTTATCCACATCAGCAAATGAGCTGATTCCAACGGCTATGGATCAGTAACTGATAGGGTAACATTTTTCTAGAAGACCATGTGATCAGATAAGGCCTGCAAAATTGACAAAATCGACCATCAAGTTGGCTGATCAAAATCGTCATGTATGACGAAAATTGTTAGAAAATGCACCCACCTATTATACCTACCTTTGAAATTTGTAAAGCTTGTCTCTTGTCATTTAGCCCTCCAAAATGTGTATAAATAGAGGGCCTTGGATGATTGTAAGGGATCATATTGTACATAGGTAGGATATTAGCCATTTTAATAAAACTCTCTAAGTTTTCTTCTTCTTTCTTTTCTCTAGTTTTCTTTCTTTTCTCTAGTTTTCTTTTTCTTTAGAGAGAGCAAGAGGTTGGATAATTAATATTCTTCCTCTTCTTCTTTCTTTCTTTTATTTTCTTCTTAGATTTTCTTTAATTTTATGTTTATGTTTACAATGCCTATGCTAGGCTAAACTTCTATTTGGTTAAGGGTGATTTCAAAGCCCTAGACATGTTTTATAATTGATTTTCAGATTCTATCTATCATTAATTTTCTATCAAAGTTGCTTATGTTCTTCTACAAGAATTGTTCATGATGTTGTCTTGATTTGTTTAGGTGTACAACTAGATAGATCTTGATAATTATCTATTGCTAGTTTAGGAGTCTTGATCCGTGTAATTGTCTTGATTTCCTATTCATAAGTGGCAATTTGTGATTAATGATTATGGTCAAGTTTTCAATAATTGCAAAGTGGAACATAACCTAAGTTGAACAATCCGAGCTTATGTGTTTGTTGCTTAGATCAACCTATCTTTCTCATCATAAAGCTACCATTAAATTGAACTTAGAGAGCTTATTCTAGGTTGTTTGATGGTTAGAGATTAAATAGAGAGCTTGTTCTATTTAACAACAAACTAAGGAAAGATTGGGATAACAGAGCTTGTTGTTATCTACGGTTGTTAACTTTGATAGTTGGTTAATGTTGATAGATATGAAATTGATTCTTAATGATGTCTAGTGGTGGAGAATGAAACCTTAACCATATTTTTCATATTTGATTCGTCTTACTTACTTGTTTTCTTACTTTTCTCGTTTGCTTATTTTTAAGACTATATTTATTTTTATTGGCTGGTTATACCGCCTAATTTGTATATTAACTTTGTTTTATTTTTATTGGCTGGTTATACCGCCTAATTTGTATATTAACTTTGTTTTATTTTTATTGGCTGGTTATACCGCCTAATTTAGTATATATATTTTTATTGGCTGGTTATACCGCCTTGCATCTGATTCTTATTATTTACTTTAGTTTAAATCTGGCTTCAAAAACCCCTTTTCTTTTATTGTTCTTGAATTTAAGTTTTAAACTATTAACTTATAAACTAAAACCCAATCCCTGAGGACTCGACCCTTGCTAACTACTATACTTACAATTTATCTTTTTAGTGCAAGGTTAAATAAGATACACTCTTTTGGGTGCATCAGATGTGCACAACTCTTTTAGGAACTTGGCATATCTTGGCACTTGCTTGATAGCATCTAGTAAAGGAATGTTCACCTCTACTTTCCGGAAGGTTTCCAAAATTTCCTTCTCTTGCTCCTCCTTCTTGGACTTTGCTAACCTGCTAGGAAAAGGTGGAGGAGTTATATAAAAAGGAAATGATGGTTTAGGAATTACCTTTTTTAGTGGCTCGTTGGGATGTGAAGAGGATGCCATGGTATTGTTCTCCCCTTGAGCACTATCATTTTGTGGTGTCTCTAGCTGTTTCCCACTTCTTAAATTTATAGCATTGGCATTCTCTCTTGGATTCACTATGGTTTGGGAAGGTAATTTCCCAGAATCCCTTGCTTGCATTTGACTCATGGTTGTTGCCAATTGCCCTATTTGAGTCTCCAAATTTCGAATACTTGTCTTTGTTTCCTGTTGAAATTGAATTGTATTAGTAGAAAGAGCTTTAACAAGATCTTCAAGAGAAGTACCTGAATTTTGGGTGGGTGGTAGTTGTTGTCGGGTTTGGTATGGTTGTTGCACTCTTTGCTGAAAACCCGGTGGCCTGTGGTCAAATGGTGGAGGAATAGTTTGTGATTGGTTCCCTCCATAATTGAAGTTTGGATGATCCCTCCATCCTGGATTGTATGTGTTTGAGTAGGGATCATATTTCCTTGATTGGTTCTGAAATCCACCCATGGCATTCACATGTTCATTGGTATCCTCTTGAAGTGTTGGACACATATCAGTTTGGTGCCCTATGTTTGAACATATGCCACAAGCCTTTATTTGTTGTATTTTACCTACAGCCAATTGTTGAACAAGAGAAGTCAGTTTATCAAATTTTTGTTCAAGGGATGATATACTTACCTCATTAACTCTCTTGGATTGTGGTGGTGGATCTTGTCTCATTGAGAACTGTTGAGAATTGGCTGCCATGTTGGAGATTAATGTTCTAGCAGCCCTGGGAGTCTTATCAACTAGAGCTCCCCCACTAGCGGCATCTATCATACTTCTCTCCATGGGCATGAGACCTTCATAGAAGTATTGGATGAGAAGTTGTTCACTTATCTGATGATGTGGACATGATGCACAAAGTTTCTTGAACCTCTCCCAATATTCATATAAGGACTCTCCGTTGTATTGCCGAATCCCACATATCTCTTTCCTAATGTTGGCAGCCTTAGATGCTGGGAAATACCTTTCCAAGAATGCTTTCTTCAATTCATTCCATGTAGTGATGGTCCCGGATGGTAGATAGTAGAGCCATTCCTTTGCTGAATCAGCTAGAGAGAATGGGAAGGCTCTCAACTTAACTTGCTCTTCCGTGACCCCTGTTGGTCTCATGCTTGAGCAAACTACATGGAATTCCTTGAGGTGCTTATTTGGATCCTCTCCTGCAAAACCATGAAAAGTTGGGAGAAGGTGAATCAAACCAGATTTTAATTCAAAAGCTACCTCAAGATTAGCATATTCAATGCATAATGGTTGTTGACCCAAGTCCGGAGCGGCTAGCTCCTTGAGAGTTCGGTTGTCAGCTGTTGCCATCTCTCCTTCCTTCTCTTGGATGTTTTGGATCAACTCCTCGATTGGTTGTTGGTGAGAAGTTATAAATTCCCGAATTTTTATAAGTCGTAAGTCTTTTTCGGGAGCTTGGAACATTCACTAATAAAAAAATATAAGAAATTAAATAATTAGAACAGAAAATAAGAATAAACCAATAAACTAATAAACTAAAGAAAGCAATCCCCGGCAACGGCGCCAAAAACTTGATGCACCCAAAAGAGTGTATCTTATTTAACCTTGCACTAAAAAGATCAATTGTAAGTATAATGATTAGCAAGGGTCGAGTCCTCAGGGATTGGGTTTTAATCTATGAGTTATTAGTTTATAACTTACGTTCAAAGAAAACAATAAAAGAAAAGGGGTTTTTGAAGCCAGATTTAAACTAAAGTAAATAATAAGAATAAGATGCAAGGCGGTATAAGCAGCCAATAAAAATATATATACTAAATTAGGCGGTATAACCAGCCAATAAAAATAAATATAAAAAATAAGCAAACTAGAAAAGTAAGAAAACAAGTAAGAAGAATCAAAAATGAAAAATATGGTTAAGGTTTCATTCTCCACCACTAGACATCATTAAGAATCAATTTCAGATCTATCAATATCAACCAACTATCAAAGTTAACAACCGTAGATAACAACAAGCTCTGTTATCCCAATCTTTCCTTAGTTTGTCGTTAAATAGAACAAGCTCTCTATTTAATCTCTAACCATCAAACAACCTAGAATAAGCTCTCTAGATTCAATTTAATGGCAGCTTTATGATGAGAAAGATAGGTTGATCTAAGCAACAAACACATAAGCTCGGATTGTTCAACTTAGGTTATGTTCCACTTTGCAATTATTGAAAACTTGACCATAATCATTAATCACAAATTGCCACTTATGAATAGGAAATCAAGACAATTACACGGATCAAGACTCCTAAACTAGCAATAGATAATTATCAAGATCTATCTAGTTGTACACCTAAACAAATCAAGACAACATCATGAACAATTCTTGTAGAAGAACATAAGCAACTTTGATAGAAAATTAATGATAGATAGAATCTGAAAATCAATCACAAAACATGTCTAGGGCTTTGAAATCACCCTTAACCAAATAGAAGTATAGCCTAGCATAGGCATTATAAACCTAAAATTAAATAGAATCTAAGAAGAAAATAAAAGAAAGAAAGAAGAAGAAGAAGAATATTAATTATCCAACCTCTTGCTCTTTCTAAAGAAAAAGAAAACTAGAGAAAAGAAAGAAGAAGAAAACTTAGAGAATTTTGTTAAAATGGCTAATATCCTACCAATCTCCAATATGATCCCTTACAATCATCCAAGGCCCTCTATTTATACACATTTTGGAGGGCTAAATGACAAGAGACAAGCTTTACAAATTTCAAAGGTAGGTATATGACGATTTTGATCAGCCAACTTGATGGTCGATTTCGTCAATATTGGAGGCCTGATCTGATCACATGGTCTTCTAGAAAAAGGTTCCCCTATCAGTTACGGAACCATAGCCGTTGGAATCAGCTCATTTGCTGATGTGGTTAAGCAGATATGGGCAAAATACGAAAACATGTCAGCACAGATGTCATTACACATCAGCCACCTTGATGGTCGATTTATTCAATATTGGAGGCCTGATCGGATCACATGGTCTTCTAGACAAAGGTTCCCCTATCAGTTACGGAACCATAGCCGTTGGAATCAGCTCATTTGCTGATGTGGTTAAGCAGATATGTGCAAAATACGAAAACATGTCAGCACAGACGTCATTGCACATCAGCCAACTTGATGGTCGATTTCGCTAGGGAAAACGACTCCGTTTTAAGAAGTGTAAAACATGAAAAAGATAGATATGCCTCTTAGCTTTGCATGGCTACAAATTTCAGCCTTATTGCTTCAGTAAAACTCGAGATATAGCTGATATGGCAAAAGGTGTCGGAACTGAAACTGAACTGGATTTTGCCCTTAATTCTAGTAATCTGAAATCACTCAAAGAAACTTGTGAAAAACACCAAAATACATAAAAATATAAAAGATCATAAACACAATTAGACTAAACAATAATAACTCGTATTTGACACAAAACATTAATAAAACATAACTAAAAACTATATAATTATACGAGTTATCATTCTTCTACAAGAATTGTTCATGATGTTGTCTTGATTTATTTAGGTGTACAACTAGATAGATCTTGATAATTATCTATTGCTAGTTTAGGAGTCTTGATCCGTGTAATTGTCTTGATTTCCTATTCATAAGTGGCAATTTGTGATTAATGATTATGGTCAAGTTTTCAATAATTGCAAAGTGGAACATAACCTAAGTTGAACAATCCGAGCTTATGTGTTTGTTGCTTAGATCAACCTATCTTTCTCATCATAAAGCTGCCATTAAATTGAATTTAGAGAGCTTATTCTAGGTTGTTTAATGGTTAGAGATTAAATAGAGAGCTTGTTCTATTTAACGACAAATTAAGGAAAGATTGGGATAACAGAGCTTGTTGTTATCTACGGTTGTTAACTTTGATAGTTGGTTGGTATTGATAGATCTGAAATTGATTCTTAATGATGTCTAGTGGTGGAGAATGAAACCTTAACCATATTTTTCATATTTGATTCTTCTTACTTACTTGTTTTCTTACTTTTCTAGTTTGCTTATTTTTTATATTTATTTTTATTGGCTGGTTATACCGCCTAATTTGTATATTAACTTTGTTTTATTTTTATTGGCTGGTTATACCGCCTAATTTAGTATATATATTTTTATTGGCTGCTTATACCGCCTAATTTAGTATATATATTTTTATTGGGCATCTTATTCTTATTATTTACTTTAGTTTAAATCTGGCTTCAAAAACCCCTTTTCTTTTATTGTTTTCTTTGAACGTAAGTTATAAACTAATAACTCATAGATTAAAACCCAATCCCTGAGGACTCGACCCTTGCTAATCATTATACTTACAATTGATCTTTTTAGTGCAAGGTTAAATAAGATACACTCTTTTGGGTGCATCAAATTTTTGGCGCGTTGCCGGGGATTGCTTTCTTTAGTTTATTAGTTTATTGGTTTATTCTTATTTTCTGTTCTAATTATTTACTTTCTTAATTTTTTTTATTAGTGAATGTTCCAAGCTCCTGAAGAAGACTTACGACTTAGGAGAATTCGGGAATTTATAACTTCTCACCAACAACCAATCGAGGAGTTGATCCAAAACATCCAAGAGGAGCAAGGAGAGATGGCAGCAGCTGACAACCGAACTCTCAAGGAGCTAGCCGCTCCGGACTTGGGTCAACAACCATTATGCATTGAATATGCTAATCTTGAGGTAGCTTTTGAATTAAAATCTGGTTTGATTCATCTTCTCCCATCTTTTCATGGCTTTGCAGGAGAGGATCCAAATAAGCACCTCAAGGAATTCCATGTAGTTTGCTCAAGCATGAGACCAACAGGGGTCACGGAAGAGCAAGTTAAGTTGAGAGCCTTCCCATTCTCTCTAGCTGATTCAGCAAAGGAATGGCTCTACTATCTACCATCCGGGACCATCACTACATGGAATGATTTGAAGAAAGCATTATTGGAAAGGTATTTCCCAGCATCTAAGGCTGCCAACATTAGGAAAGAGATATGTGGGATTCGGCAATACAACGGAGAGTCCTTATATGAATATTGGGAGAGGTTCAAGAAACTTTGTGCATCATGTCCACATGATGCACCCAAAAGAGTGTATCTTATTTAACCTTGCACTAAAAAGATAAATTGTAAGTATAGTAGTTAGCAAGGGTCGAGTCCTCAGGGATTGGGTTTTAGTTTATAAGTTAATAGTTTAAAACTTAAATTCAAGAACAATAAAAGAAAAGGGGTTTTTGAAGCCAGATTTAAACTAAAGTAAATAATAAGAATAAGATGCAAGGCGGTATAACCAGCCAATAAAAATATATATACTAAATTAGGCGGTATAACCAGCCAATATATATATATACTAAATTAGGCGGTATAACCAGCCAATAAAAATAAAACAAAGTTAATATACAAATTAGGCGGTATAACCGGCCAATAAAAATAAATATACTAAGAAGAATCAAATATGAAAAATATGGTTAAGGTTTCATTCTCTACCACTAGACATCATTAAGAATCAATTTCAGATCTATCAATATCAACCAACTATCAAAGTTAACAACCGTAGATAACAACAAGCTCTGTTATCCCAATCTTTCCTTAGTTTGTCGTTAAATAGAACAAGCTCTCTATTTAATCTCTAACCATCAAACAACCTAGAATAAGCTCTCTAGATTCAATTTAATGGCAGCTTTATGATGAGAAAGATAGGTTGATCTAAGCAACAAACACATAAGCTCGGATTGTTCAACTTAGGTTATGTTCCACTTTGCAATTATTGAAAACTTGACCATAATCATTAATCACAAATTGCCACTTATGAATAGGAAATCAAGACAATTACACGGATCAAGACTCCTAAACTAGCAATAGATAATTATCAAGATCTATCTAGTTGTACACCTAAATAAATCAAGACAACATCATGAACAATTCTTGTAGAAGAACATAAGCAACTTTGATAGAAAATTAATGATAGATAGAATCTGAAAATCAATCACAAAACATGTCTAGGGCTTTGAAATCACCCTTAACCAAATAGAAGTTTAGCCTAGCATAGGCATTGTAAACATAAACATAAAATTAAAGAGAATCTAAGAAGAAAATAAAAGAAAGAAAGAAGAAGAGGAAGAATATTAATTATCCAACCTCTTGCTCTCTCTAAAGAAAAAGAAAACTAGAGAAAAGAAAGAAAACTAGAGAAAAGAAAGAAGAAGAAAACTTAGAGAATTTTGTTAAAATGGCTAATATCCTACCTATGTACAATATGATCCCTTACAATCATCCAAGGCCCTCTATTTATACACATTTTGGAGGGCTAAATGACAAGAGACAAGCTTTACAAATTTCAAAGGTAGGTATATGACAATTTTGATCAGCCCACTTGATGGTCGATTTCGTCAATATTGGAGGCCTGATCTGATCACATGGTCTTCTAGAGAAAGGTTCCCCTATCAGTTACGGAACCATAGCCGTTGGAATCAGCTCATTTGCTGATGTGGTTAAGCAGATATGGGCAAAATACGAAAACATGTCAGCACAGACGTCATTGCACATCAGCCACCTTGATGGTCGATTTCTTCAATATTGGAGGCCTTATCTGATCACATGGTCTTCTAGACAAAGGTTCCCCTATCAGTTACGGAACCATAGCCGTTGGAATCAGCTCTTTTGCTGGTGTGGATAAGCAGATATGGGCAAAATACGAAAACATGTCAGCACAGACGTCATTGCACATCAGCCAACTTGATGGTCGATTTCGCTAGGGAAAACGACTCCGTTTTAAGAAGTGTAAAACATGAAAAAGATATATATGCCTCTTAGCTTTGCATGGCTACAAATTTCAGCCTTATTGCTTCAGTGAAACTCGAGATATAGCTGATATGGCAAAAGGTGTCGGAACTGAAACTGAACTGGATTTGCCCTTAATTCTAGTAATCTGAAATCACTCAAAGAAACTTGTGAAAAACACCAAAATACATAAAAATATAAAAGATCATAAACACAATTAGACTAAACAATAATAACTCGTATTTGACACAAAACATTAATAAAACATAACTAAAAACTATATAATTATACGAGTTATCACACCCCCACACTTAGATTGTTGCTAGTCCCTAGCAACGACTCAATAAAAATAAAATAAGAAAATCTAATCTAATCCATTTTCGTAGGAAATCACGGTGGCACTTAGCATGTGACACAAGCCTTTAAACCCCTAGGTGTCCCTAGTGGACGAGTTTAGTCTCGTGAGGGTTTACTAGAACGATACCCACAAACATTGAAAAACTAAAATATAAATAAACTGCATATACTAAAAATATTTACTCCTAATCCTTTCAATACAAATTAGATACAATATTTGAACAAGTCTTATAAACTAATCAATAGCTTAAAGAATTTCACAAAAAATCATGCTTGAATGTAAATTGTTTGAGTTAAGCCAATATTAGCATAACATATCTCAATCAAAATATTGCATGTTCAAATTTAATCTCAACTTCTCACATGGGATACCCTCATGATTTTCACTCTTTAAAGTAGTGGTGAAGTGTTTACACTCAATCAATCTCATGAAAACAGTTCTACCATATTCTTGCTTGTCCACCTATTCTCCACTATTTAGATCATACAACTTCATGAATCAAGAGGTCTTTAATCAAGGTTGTAATGGGGCCAAGGGGTTTGTAATGTGGTTGAAGAACAAAAGGATAAAGATATCACAAAGGTTCCAAAGAGTTCATAAAGTTTAGAGACATAAAAAGATCATACAAAGAAACTTCTCAAAACTCTTTACAAGTACATAGTCACCTAGGCCGGATATTTATGTTGGGCCTTTTCTTCATTCTAAACGACTTTGTAACATCTTTTTCTTTTTCCACAAATTCAAGAGATGATTCATATATTTTTTTTTTTTACATAGGAATGTATTTGCCAGTATTTCATTTCTTTTTCTCTTGACTTTTCTTTTCTTTCCCCCCCACACTTATTTCTTGTTTCTAACCCAAATTTTTAACTAAAAATATCCCTTGTCTTTGCAACTTGTTTCAAAACATGCTAATTCATCTTTGGAACAAAGGTAAAGATATAAGTATATTTAGGTTAGGGACAAGTTATGGTTACCAAAGAGATAGCTTATTCAATGTAGGCTCAAATTGGTTCACTAAGGGTGTGTTCTCTTGGAACATCAATAAGGGATGGCTGTTTGGCTCTGGCTAAAAATCCTAATGCCTCTATCATATTCATGTTGTCACATGTATCAATATAGTCTCAAACGGTTTAAAGCAAGTTCTAGAGAATCCTGTAATCATAAGAGCACTCAAGAAAGAAATTAGATTGATTTGTATAATGCATCAATCATTATAGGCTCAAAAACTCACAAGGATGATTATACAAGTCAGATTAAGTCTAAACATGCTTCTTTCTCAATCAACATATTATATTAACATTGGCTCATAAAAAGGTTGACATCAAGCTCAATTCTCATGAAAATCTTCTCACTAATAACCAGTTTAGACCTATGCAATTCATATCTCATCATTGTATTAAAAAGGAACTAAAACACACTAAAAATAATAATAATAATAAAGACTCATAAAAAAAAAATAGTAGACAAAAATAAAAGAAATCCTAAATCATTCCCCCCACACTTAATTCTTACATTGTCCTCAATGTAAGTCTATTAACACAAATGAAAGAATCATGTGTAAGAGAAAAGAACTAATAACATAAGAATAGGAACAACTAAGACTCAAAACAAAACAAACTCATGCAACCTAAATAATCCTAAAATACTAAACAAAAATTAACAAGTAAACATAAAAAGATTAAAATCAAACTGACAAGGTATGTCTCAAGTCTCCCTTACTCAGACCTTGTTCAGAATGAATACTTCTAAATTGCTTAAAACACAACAAACTCTTTTTTTTTTTTTTTTTTTTTTTTTTTTTTTTTTGAAAAGAAGAAATCAAACTGACAAGGTATGTCTCAAGTCTCCCTTACTCAGACCTTGTTCAGAATGAATACTTCTTAAATTTTTTTTTCTTTTTTTTTATTAGCAAAATATGTCCCTTACCCCCTACTAAAATATGACATTGTCCCCAATGTCAAATTTTAAAGGTAGAATTTAGGAGATATTACCTGCAGAGGTTGCTAACCACTTATTATAACTGAGACACAACAAGCAAAATGTTAGATAATGTCACAAAGACAAAGTGCAATCCACTCCTTGCTCGTCCATATCTCTTTTTCTTTTTCCGAGCGTTTGCGAAACAACCGTAGCAGATAAACACTCATAAGCTTGGAGCTTTTTAAGTAAATCTTCAATGGTTGTAGCAGAAATTATGGTTCTCCTTGCCTCTGAAAACATGAATCCATTATCCACAGCATTATCTAAATATAAAAGCAAATTACTAAAATAACCATTAATATTAAGCAAACCAATGGGTTTCTTATTTGTGACCAAAGATGACCAAGAAGCCACGCAAGCTATTTCTTCCAATGTACCCAGACCTCCTGGTAAAGCAATGAATGCATCGGCAGAATGGTACATGATTGTTATCCGTTCAGGGACACTCCAGACTTGTATTTCCTTACCCATGGTAGGTCCACAAAAACTTGTGAATAGTTTTGGCACGATTCCTAGAACTGGACTTCCTCCGGCGTGTGCTGCTGTAGCGACTGCTCCCATTAAACCCGTACTACCGCCTCCATAAATCAAGTGGATCTTTTATTGGGCAAGTATTACTCCAACTCTTATGGCTTCATCAGCGAATATGTTATTTTTCCCTGGATAAGCACCTCCAAAGACACAAATTTTTTTAATGCGTTGGGATGAAGTACTTTCCATTTTTTTTTCTTTTTCGAGTGCCTGAAAGAGAATGAGTACATGGTGTAATATATAGAGGACTGAGTAGTGAATCAGACAAGAGTAATAATGTCGCCGAAAGTGTATCTGACCTGTCAGAAGAAAATGTTAACCTAACAAAAGATTTTTGCGTGATTTCAGGAAGAAAATCAAAAAGAGAAGAAAAAATCAACCGTAAAAGACAAAAAAAAAAAAAAACGAGAATAATTACACAAATCGAACAACACGTAAATTAAAACAAAATAAAGTTATTGCAAATCAAACCAAAAGCTGAGAAGTCATTTATTGTAGTTGTGATTGTGGCTCACATCTTCCTCTGGTTTTACGTCCAGAAACGGCTTAAACGCCTTCTATGAGTCGAGGATATGCTTCCCATCCAGTTTTCTTACAAGCTGGCAAACAGGGTCTTTTAACATCAGATTCCCAAGATGTTGCCATTCCCTTTGGAATTGCGGCCATAAATCAAGAATTTCTCTTTGTACGTCTCCACTAGGATGCGTCTCAAGAGAAAGTTGGATATTACCCAAATTCTCCTTACTCAGTCCATCCTTAATGAATTCAATTTTATCATCTCGATTAGAGGACGGAATCCCAATAGAACGACATTTACCGTTACACGTCCATCGTGCACATTTGTGGCAATTTGAACTCATGCGCTTTGCTCGTCGCTTCTTTGCAAAAGTGCTTCTACCTGTACCTGGTAAATGCAAAACAGGAAGATATTCATCTTTACGTACCTTGGCTTCAATTATCCAACGTATGTCGTCAGGAATCCCTTTGTGCATAAGCATTCTTAATCTTTCAAGTCGAACTTGGTAAAGCTTCAGTAAAATATTTCGAGGAAAAGGAGGAAATCGTTTCTGCAATCTTGTGAGAATATCATCCATCCTGAAAAAAAATGAAAAAAATTGAAAGAGAAATTGGAAGAGAAATTTATATACAATATCAGTTTTGTGGGTAGCTGATGGAACCGATTTAAATAATCACGGAGTACCGTTATCCGCCATTTAACCGGGGTAAAAAAATATAAAAATTATATTTACATCTAGTTATTTTCAAAACAAGGATCAGAAAGAAAAACAACATAAAAAGACACAAAAACAAAACACTCTAAATAAAATCCTAAATTCTTCCCCCCACACATAATTTTTACATTGTCATTAATGTAATGCTATTATCCCCCAATGCAAGAATTATATGTAAGAGAAAAGAACTATTAAACAAAAGAAACTTATGCAGCCTAAATGAACTTAAAAACAGTAAACACAATTAACAAAGAAACATAAGAAATAAAAATAAAAACAATAAAAATAATAAAAGAAAAAGGAAAAGAAAGAGAAAGCAAATCTGAATATGGAAGGTTGGCAAATTCATCTTTAATTGGGCTGCCTTCCCAATTAACACTTGAGTTAGTGTTTTGAATCTAACCAACACCCCTTCTTGGCTTTTTAGGCTTGTGAGGCTCATACGTGAAATTTCCCAAATTTATGCGTTTGAGAGGAAGCTTTCTTTGCACAACAGTGGATGCATTCTCCATTACAAGTATTATTCCATCATCCTTTGTGGTGCATATGTCATCGAGGAATGGAGCATATTTTGATACTTGTTGAATGACCTCCACAAACAAGTTGTTTAAGGTTTCCGGCATGTGTTGTTCATGTTCTTCCTCCTTGAACTTTGCAAATCTACTAGGAAAAGGTGGAGAAGAAACATTAGTAAAAAGTGAAACCTTAAACGTTACCTCAGGTGCCGAAATACTCTTATTTGGATTTGTGGCTTCATTATCCTCAAGAATAGAATCCATCTCTAATTTTGTCTCATCCTCATCTTGTTCATCATTCTTCAAGGTCACAATAGTAGTATTCTCCTTTGGGTTAATCAGTGTTTGGGCAGAGAGTTCTTCAGATCTTTGTGCTACCCATACCACCATACTACTAGCCAATTGGCTCATTTGCTTTTCCAAACTCTGAATGCTTGCCCTTGTTTCCTGTTGAAATTGCAAAGTATTAGTAACAAGAGAATCGACAAGATCTTCTAAAGAAGTACCTGAGTTTTGAGTCATATGTGGTGGTTGAAGAAGATCTGGTTCTTGAGACCATGATTGATTGAAGCTAGATGGATGAGTGTAATTGGCATAAGGATCTACTTCTTGGTAATTTTCTGAGTAGCCATAATTAGTATGATCCCACCATCCCTCATGGTAAGTGTTTGAGTAATGATCATACTGTTGGTCTTGGAACACTTGATGGCCTTGACATCCTCCCATGGCCAATTGTTGAACTGGGTAGGTGAGATTGGCTTGTTGATTTTCCATGTTCATGTATGCCACCAACTCTTCAAGTGTTAGATTGCTTAATTCCATCGTTTTTTTTTTTTTTTAAATTTGATAAGAAAAACTTGTATGTACAAGAAAATGGAACTAATTAGAACTGAAAATAAGAATAAACCAAGTAACAAATAAACTAAAGAAAACAATCCCCGGCAACGGCGCCAAAAATTTGATGCACCCAAAAGAGTGTATCTTATTTAACCTTGCACTAAAAAGATAAATTGTAAGTATAGTAGTTAGCAAGGGTCGAGTCCTCAGGGATTGGGTTTTAGTTTATAAGTTAATAGTTTAAAACTTAAATTCAAGAACAATAAAAGAAAAGGGGTTTTTGAAGCCAGATTTAAACTAAAGTAAATAATAAGAATAAGATGCAAGGCGGTATAACCAGCCAATAAAAATATATATACTAAATTAGGCGGTATAACCAGCCAATATATATATATACTAAATTAGGCGGTATAACCAGCCAATAAAAATAAAACAAAGTTAATATACAAATTAGGCGGTATAACCGGCCAATAAAAATAAATATACTAAGAAGAATCAAATATGAAAAATATGGTTAAGGTTTCATTCTCTACCACTAGACATCATTAAGAATCAATTTCAGATCTATCAATATCAACCAACTATCAAAGTTAACAACCGTAGATAACAACAAGCTCTGTTATCCCAATCTTTCCTTAGTTTGTCGTTAAATAGAACAAGCTCTCTATTTAATCTCTAACCATCAAACAACCTAGAATAAGCTCTCTAGATTCAATTTAATGGCAGCTTTATGATGAGAAAGATAGGTTGATCTAAGCAACAAACACATAAGCTCGGATTGTTCAACTTAGGTTATGTTCCACTTTGCAATTATTGAAAACTTGACCATAATCATTAATCACAAATTGCCACTTATGAATAGGAAATCAAGACAATTACACGGATCAAGACTCCTAAACTAGCAATAGATAATTATCAAGATCTATCTAGTTGTACACCTAAATAAATCAAGACAACATCATGAACAATTCTTGTAGAAGAACATAAGCAACTTTGATAGAAAATTAATGATAGATAGAATCTGAAAATCAATCACAAAACATGTCTAGGGCTTTGAAATCACCCTTAACCAAATAGAAGTTTAGCCTAGCATAGGCATTGTAAACATAAACATAAAATTAAAGAGAATCTAAGAAGAAAATAAAAGAAAGAAAGAAGAAGAGGAAGAATATTAATTATCCAACCTCTTGCTCTCTCTAAAGAAAAAGAAAACTAGAGAAAAGAAAGAAAACTAGAGAAAAGAAAGAAGAAGAAAACTTAGAGAATTTTGTTAAAATGGCTAATATCCTACCTATGTACAATATGATCCCTTACAATCATCCAAGGCCCTCTATTTATACACATTTTGGAGGGCTAAATGACAAGAGACAAGCTTTACAAATTTCAAAGGTAGGTATATGACAATTTTGATCAGCCAACTTGATTGTCGCTTTCGTCAATATTGGAGGCCTGATCTAATCACATGGTCTTCTAGAGAAAGGTTCCCCTATCAGTTACGGAACCATAGCCGTTGGAATCAGCTCATTTGCTGATGTGGTTAAGCAGATATGGGCAAAATACGAAAACATGTCAGCACAGACGTCATTGCACATCAGCCACCTTGATGGTCGATTTCTTCAATATTGGAGGCCTTATCTGATCACATGGTCTTCTAGACAAAGGTTCCCCTATCAGTTACGGAACCATAGCCGTTGGAATCAGCTCTTTTTCTGGTGTGGATAAGCAGATATGGGCAAAATACGAAAACATGTCAGCACAGACGTCATTGCACATCAGCAAACTTGATGGTCGATTTCGCTAGGGAAAACGACTCCGTTTTAAGAAGTGTAAAACATGAAAAAGATAGATATGCCTCTTAGCTTTGCATGGCTACAAATTTCAGCCTTATTGCTTCAGTGAAACTCGAGATATAGCTGATATGGCAAAAGGTGTCGGAACTGAAACTGAACTGGATTTGCCCTTAATTCTAGTAATCTGAAATCACTCAAAGAAACTTGTGAAAAACACCAAAATACATAAAAATATAAAAGATCATAAACACAATTAGACTAAACAATAATAACTCGTATTTGACACAAAACATTAATAAAACATAACTAAAAACTATATAATTATACGAGTTATCACCACACCATCAAATAAGTGAACAACTTCTCATCCAATACTTCTATGAAGGTCTCATGCCCATGGAGAGAAGTATGATAGATGCCGCTGGTGGGGGAGCTCTAGTTGATAAGACTCCCAGGGCTGCCAGAACATTAATCTCCAACATGGCAGCCAATTCTCAACAGTTCTCAATGAGACAAGATCCACCACCACAACCCAAGAGAGTTAATGAGGTAAGTATATCATCCCTTGAACAAAAATTTGATAAACTGACTTCTCTTGTTCAACAATTGGCTGTAGGTAAAATACAACAAATAAAGGCTTGTGGCATATGTTCAAACATAGGGCACCAAACTGATATGTGTCCAACACTTCAAGAGGATACCAATGAACATGTGAATGCCATGGGTGGATTTCAGAACCAATCAAGGAAATATGATCCGTACTCAAACACTTACAATCCAGGATGGAGGGATCATCCAAACTTCAATTATGGAGGGAACCAATCACAAACTATTCCTCCACCATTTGACCACAGGCCACCGGGTTTTCAGCAAAGAGTGCAACAACCATACCAAACCCGACAACAACTACCACCCACCCAAAATTCAGGTAGTTCTCTTGAAGATCTTGTTAAAGCTCTTTCTACTAATACAATTCAATTTCAACAGGAAACAAAGACAAGTATTCGAAATTTGGAGACTCAAATAGGGCAATTGGCAACAACCATGAGTCAAATGCAAGCAAGGGATTCTGGGAAATTACCTTCCCAAACCATAGTGAATCCAAGAGAGAATGCCAATGCTATAACTTTAAGAAGTGGGAAGCAGCTAGAGACACCACAAAATGATAGTGCTCAAGGGGAGAACAATACCATGGCATCCTCTTCACATCCCAACGAGCCACTAAAAAAGGTAATTCCTAAACCATCCTTTCCTTCTTATATAACTCCTCCACCTTTTCCTAGAAGGTTGGCAAAGTCCAAGAAGGAGGAGCAAGAGAAGGAAATTTTGGAAACATTCCGGAAAGTAGAGGTGAACATTCCTTTACTAGATGCTATCAAGCAAGTGCCAAGATATGCCAAGTTCCTAAAAGAGTTGTGCACATCTAAACGGAAGTTGAAATGGAATGAAAAGGTAAGTGTGGGGGAGAATGTGTCAGCTGTTCTTCAAAAGAAACTCCCACCTAAATGCAAGGATCCAGGTATGTTTACCATTCCTTGTAAGATAGACAACACCAGGTTTGAGCGTGCTATGCTAGATCTAGGGGCAATTATTAATGTCATGCCATATTCAATTTATGCTTCATTGAATCTAGGACCATTAGAGGAAACCGGTGTTATAATACAACTTGCTGACCGTTCTAACACTTATCCAAGAGGAGTTGTAGAAGACGTTCTTGTACAGGTTAATGAATTGGTTTTTCCCGCTGACTTTTATGTTATTGAGATGGAACATGAGATGTCTTCTAATCCCACACCTATTCTATTAGGGAGACCATTCTTGAAAACAGCAAGAACTAAAATAGATGTACATGATGGCACTTTAACTATGGAATTTGATGGTGAAATAATTCGCTTTAACATTTTTGAGGCCATGAGATATCCTAGTGATGTGCATTCTATTTTTAATATTGATATAATTGACTCACTAGTGCAGCAAGCTTATGAGCTAGATGGTGAAGATAGTGTGGAAATAGTCCTTAGCAACCATGTCGGAATGGGGAATGCTAAACTAGCCTTGAGTGACCAGGTGGAAGGGGCACTAGAATCTTTACTCTCGCTGCAACCTAAAGATACAAGGTTTGATGTTTCATTTATTGATTTGCCTTTATCTAATGAGAAACTTCTACCTTCCATTTTGCAGGCACCAACTTTAGAGTTGAAACCACTACCGAACCACTTGAAATATGTATTCTTAGGTAAAAATGACACACTACCGATCATCATTGCCAAAGAGCTCACACCTTTGCAAGAAGAGCGACTTATCCGGGTGCTTAGAGAGCATAAAACAACAATTGGTTGGACAATTGCCGATATCAAGGGAATAAGCCCATTTATGTGCATGCACCGGATTTTGTTAGAGGAGGCGTCCAAACCAACAAGAGAAGCACAAAGAAGATTGAATCCTCCTATGATGGAGGTTGTAAAAAAGGAGATACTGAAGCTCCTAGATGTTGGAGTGATCTATCCTATCTCGGATAGCAAATGGGTGAGCCCAGTCCAAGTGGTTCCAAAGAAATCAGGTGTAACGGTGGTAACAAATAATGAGAATGAACTTGTTCCTACTAGGATTCAAACAGGATGGCGAGTTTGTATTGATTATCGTAAACTTAATTCCACAACTCGCAAAGACCACTTTCCTTTACCTTTTATTGATCAAATGCTTGAAAGGTTAGCTGGCCATTCTCATTATTGTTTTCTTGATGGTTTTTCAGGTCCAAGAGAAAACAACATTCACATGTCCATTTGGTACTTTTGCATACCGGCGTATGCCATTTGGTCTTTGTAATGCACCAGCTACATTCCAAAGGTGTATGGTTAGCATATTTTCAGATTATGTAGAGAACATCATAGAAGTGTTTATGGATGATTTTAGTGTCTATGGTGATTCTTTTGATAGATGTCTAGAGAACCTTACACTTGTACTTGAAAGATGCATGGAAACTAACCTTGTTTTGAATTGGGAAAAATGTCACTTTATGGTAGAACAAGGAATAGTTTTGGGCCATGTTATTTCTTCTAGAGGGATAGAGGTTGATAAATCTAAAATAGATATTATGCATTCTTTACCACCTCCCACAAATGTGAGAGAGGTTCGTTCTTTTCTTGGACATGCAGGTTTCTATAGGAGATTTATCAAAGACTTCTCAAAGATCACACTACCTCTTTGCAAGCTACTACAAAAAGATGTGGTTTTCCACTTTGATGACAAATGCAAAGAAGCGTTTGAAACATTGAAGGGACTCTTGACATCAGCTCCTATCATCCAACCACCAGATTGGAATGTACCTTTTGAAATCATGTGTGATGCTAGTGAGTATGCCATTGGAGCTGTTTTGGGCCAACGGGTTGGCAAAGCCTCACATGCCATTTATTATGCCTCACGAACTCTTAATGATGCTCAATTGAACTATTCCACTACTGAAAAAGAACTTTTGGCTGTTGTATTTGCTTTAGAAAAATTTCGATCTTATTTAATTGGAACTAAAGTAATTGTATATTCTGACCATGCAGCCCTTAAGTACTTACTCACTAAAAAGGAGGCCAAACCAAGGTTGATTAGATGGATACTTCTCTTACAAGAGTTTGATTTGGAGATAAAAGATAAGAGAGTTAGTGACAACCTGGTTGCGGACCATCTGATGCACCCAAAAGAGTGTATCTTATTTAACCTTGCACTAAAAAGATAAATTGTAAGTATAGTAGTTAGCAAGGGTCGAGTCCTCAGGGATTGGGTTTTAGTTTATAAGTTAATAGTTTAAAACTTAAATTCAAGAACAATAAAAGAAAAGGGGTTTTTGAAGCCAGATTTAAACTAAAGTAAATAATAAGAATAAGATGCAAGGCGGTATAACCAGCCAATAAAAATATATATACTAAATTAGGCGGTATAACCAGCCAATAAAAATATATATACTAAATTAGGCGGTATAACCAGCCAATAAAAATAAAACAAAGTTAATATACAAATTAGGCGGTATAACCAGCCAATAAAAATAAATATAAAAAATAAGCAAACTAAAAGTAAGAAAACAAATAAGTAAGAAGAATCAAATATGAAAAATATGGTTAAGGTTTCATTCTCCACCACTAGACATCATTAAGAATCAATTTCAGATCTATCAATATCAACCAACTATTAAACAAGCTCTCTATTTAATCTCTAACCATTAAACAACCTAGAATAAGCTCTCTAAATTCAATTTAATGGCAGCTTTATGATGAGAAAGATAGGTTGATCTAAGCAACAAACACATAAGCTCGGATTGTTCAACTTAGGTTATGTTCCACTTTGCAATTATTGAAAACTTGACCATAATCATTAATCACAAATTGCCACTTATGAATAGGAAATCAAGACAATTACACGGATCAAGACTCCTAAACTAGCAATAGATAATTATCAAGATCTATCTAGTTGTACACCTAAATAAATCTAGACAACATCATGAACAATTCTTGTAGAAGAACATAAGCAACTTTGATAGAAAATTAATGATAGATAGAATCTGAAAATCAATCACAAAACATGTTTAGGGCTTTGAAATCACCCTTAACCAAATAGAAGTTTAGCCTAGCATAGGCATTATAAACATAAACATAAAATTAAAGAAAATCTAAGAAGAAAATAAAAGAAAGAAAGAAGAAGAGGAAGAATATTAATTATCCAACCTCTTGCTCTCTCTAAAGAAAAAGAAAACTAGAGAAAAGAAAGAAAACTAGAGAAAAGAAAGAAGAAGAAAACTTAGAGAATTTTATTAAAATGGCTAATATCCTACCTATGTACAATATGATCCTCTACAATCATCCAAGGCCCTCTATTTATACACATTTTGGAAGGCTAAATGACAAGAGACAAGCTTTACAAATTTCAAAGGTAGGTATAATAGGTGGGTGAATTTTTCTAACAATTTTCGTCATATTGTATGACAATTTTGATCAGCCAACTTGATGGTCGATTTCGTCAATGTTGGAGGCCTGATCTGATCACATGGTCTTCTAGAAAAAGGTTCCCCTATCAGTTACGGATCCATAGCCGTTGGAATCAGCTCATTTGCTGATGTGGATAAGCAGATATGGGCAAAATACGAAAACATGTCAGCACAGACGTCATTGCACATCAGCCAACTTGATGGTCGATTTCGTCAATATTAGAGGCCTGATCTGATCATATGGTCTTCTAGACAAAGGTTCCCGTATCAGTTACGGATCCATAGCCATTGGAATCAGCTCATTTGCTGATGTGGATAAGCAGATATGGGCAAAATACGAAAACAGGTCAGCACAAACGTCATTGCACATCAGCCAACTTGATGGTCGATTTCGCTAGGGAAAACGACTCCGTTTCAAGAAGTATAAAACATGAAAAAGATAGATATGCCTCTTAGCTTTGCACGGCTACAAATTGCAGCCTTATTGCTTCAGTGAAACTCCAGATATAGCTGATATGGCAAAATGTGTCCGAACTGGAACTGAACTGGATTTGCCCTTAATTCTAGTAATCTGAAATCACTCAAAGAAACTTGTGAAAAACACCAAATTACATAAAAATATAAAAGATCATAAACACAATTAGACTAAACAATAATAACTCGTATTTGACACAAAACAATAATAAAACATAACTAAAAACTATATAATTATACGAGTTATCACACCCCCACACTTAGATTGTTGCTAGTCCCTAGCAACGACTCAATAAAAATAAAATAAGAAAATCTAATCTAATCCACTTTCGTAGGAAATCACGGTGGCACTTAGCATGTGACACAAGCCTTTAAACCCCTAGGTGTCCCTAGTGGACGAGTTTAGTCTTGTGAGGGTTTACTAGAACGATACCCACAAACATTGAAAAATTAAAATATAAATAAACTTCATATAAATAAACTACATATACTAAAAATATTTACTCCTAATCCTTTCAATACAAATTAGAGACAATATTTGAACAAGTCTTATAAACTAATCAATAGCTTAAAAAATTTCACAAAAAATCATGCTTGAATGTAAATTGTTTGAGTTAAGCCAATATTAGCATAACATATCTCAATCAAAATAGTGCATGTTCAAATTTAATCTCAACTTCTCACATGGGATACTCTCTTGATTTTCACTCTTTAAAGTAGTGGTAAAGTGTTTAAACTCAATCAATCTCATGAAAACACTTCTACCATATGCTTGCTTGTCCACCTATTCTCCACTAAAAGATCATGCAACTTCATAAATCAAGAGGTCTTTAATCAAGGTTGTAATGGGGCCAAGGGGTTTGTAATGTGGTTGAAGAACAAAAGGATAAAGATATCACAAAGGTTCCAAAAAGTTCATAAAGTTTAGAGACATAAAAAGATTATACAAAGAAACTTCTCAAAACTCTTTACAAGTACATAGTCACCTAGGCCGGATATTCATGTTGGGCCTTTTCTTCATTCTAAACAACTTTGTAACATCTTTTTCTTTTTCCACAAATTCAAGAGATGATTCATTTTTTTTTTTTATATAGGAATGTATTTGCCAGTATTCCATTTCTTTTTCTCTTGACTTTTCTTTTCTTTCCCCCCCACACTTATTTCTTGTTTCTAACCAAAAAATATCCCTTGTCTTTGCAACTTGTCTCAAATCATGCTAATTCATCTTTGGAACAAAGGTAAAGATATAAGTATATTTAGGTTAGGGACAAGTTATGGTTACCAAAGAGATAGCTTATTCAATGTAGGCTCAAATTGGTTCACTAAGGGTGTGTTCTCTTGGAACATCAATAAGGGATGGTTGTTTGGCCCTGGCTAAAAATCCTAATGCCTCTATCATATTCATGTTGTCACATGCATCAATATAGTCTCAAACGGTTTAAAGCAAGTTCTAGAGAATCATGTAATCATAAGAGCACTCAAGAAAGAAATTAGATTGATTTGTATAATCCATCAATCATTTTAGGCTCAAAAACTCACAAGAATGATTATACAAGTCAGATTAAGTCTAAACATGCTTCTTTCTCAATCAACATATCATATTAACATTGGCTCATAAAAAGGTTGACATCAAGCTCAATTCTCATGAAAATCTTCTCACTAATAAATATGTTTTAGACTTATGCAATTCATATCTCATCATTGTATTAAAAAGGAACTAAAACACACTAAATAATAATAATAATAATAAAGACTCATAAAAAAAAATAGTAGACAAAAATAAAAGAAATCCTAAATCATTCCCCCCACACTTAATTCTTACATTGTCCTCAATGTAAGTCTATTAACCCAAATGAAAGAATCATGTGTAAGAGAAAAGAACTAATAACATAAGAATAGGAATAACTAGACTCAAAACAAAACAAACTCATGCAACCTAAATAATCCTAAAATACTAAACAAAAATTAACAAGTAAACATAAAAAATAAAAATAAAAACAATAAAAATAAAAATAATAAAAGAAAAAGGAAAAGAAAGAGAAAGAGAAAGCAAATCTGAATATGGAAGGTTGGCAATTTCTTCTTTAATTGGGTTGCCTTCCCAATTAACACTTGAGTTAGTGTTTTGAACCTAACCAACACCCCTTCTTGGCTTTTTAGGCTTGTCATGCTCATACATGAAATTTTCCAAATTTATGCGTTTGAGAGGAAGCTTTCTTTGCACAACAGTGGATGCATTCTCCATTACAAGTATTATTCCATCATCCTTTGTGGTGCATATGTCATCGAGGAATGGAGCATATTTTGATACTTGTTGAATGACCTCCTCAAACAAGTTGTTTAAGGTTTCCGGCATGTGTTGTTCATGTTCTTCCTCCTTGAACTTTGCAAATCTACTAGGAAAAGGTGGAGAAGAAACATTAGTAAAAAGTGAAACCTTAAACGTTACCTCAGGTGCCGAAATACTCTTATTTGGATCTTTGGCTTCATTATCATCAAGAATAGAATCCATCTCTAATTTTGTTTCATCCTCATCTTGTTCCTCATTCTTCAAGGTCACAAGAGTAGCATTCTCCTTTGGGTTAACCATCGTTTGGGCTGGGAGTTCTTCAGATCTTTGTGCTACCCATACCACCATACTACTAGCCAATAGGCTCATTTGCCTTTCCAAACTCTGGATACTTGCCCTTGTTTCCTGTTGAAATTGCAAAGTATTAGTAACAAGAGAATCGACAAGATCTTCTAAAGAAGTACCTGAGTTTTGAGTCATATGTGGTGGTTGAAGAAGATCTGGTTCTTGAGACCATGATTGATTGAAGCTAGATGGATGAGTGTAATTGGCATAAGGATCTACTTCTTGGTAATTTTCTGAGTAGCCATAATTAGTATGATCCCACCATCCCTCATGGTAAGTGTTTGAGTAATGATCATACTGTTGGTCTTGGAACACTTGATGGCCTTGACATCCTCCCATGGCCAATTGTTGAATTGGGTAGGTGAGATTGGCTTGTTGATTTTCCATGTTCATGTATGCCACCAACTCTTCAAGTGTTAGATTGCTCAATTCCATCGTTTCTTTTTTTTTTTTTTCAAAATTTGATAAGAAAAACTTGTATGTACAAGAAAATAGAACTAATTAGAACTGAAAATAAGAATAAACAAGTAACAAATAAACTAAAGAAAACAATCCCCGGCAACGGCGCCAAAAATTTGATGCACCCAAAAGAGTGTATCTTATTTAACCTTGCACTAAAAAGATAAATTGTAAGTATAGTAGTGATAACTCGTATAATTATATAGTTTTTAGTTATGTTTTATTATTGTTTTGTGTCAAATACGAGTTATTATTGTTTAGTCTAATTGTGTTTATGATCTTTTATATTTTTATGTAATTTGGTGTTTTTCACAAGTTTCTTTGAGTGATTTCAGATTACTAGAATTAAGGGCAAATCCAATTCAGTTCCAGTTCCGACACATTTTGCCATATCAGCTATATCTGGAGTTTCACTGAAGCAATAAGGCTGAAATTTGTAGCCGTGCAAAGCTAAGAGGCATATCTATCTTTTTCATGTTTTATACTTCTTGAAACGGAGTCGTTTTCCCTAGCGAAATCGACCATCAAGTTGGCTGATGTGCAATGACGTCTGTGCTGACATGTTTTCGTATTTTGCACATATCTGCTTATCCACATCAGCAAATGAGCTGATTCCAACGGCTATGGATCCGTAACTGATAGGGGAACCTTTTTCTAGAAGACCATGTGATCAGATCAGGCCTCCAACATTGACGAAATCGACCATCAAGTTGGCTGATCAAAATTGTCATACAATATGACGAAAATTGTTAGAAAAATTCACCCACCTATTATACCTACCTTTGAAATTTGTAAAGCTTGTCTCTTGTCATTTAGCCTTCCAAAATGTGTATAAATAGAGGGCCTTGGATGATTGTAGAGGATCATATTGTACATAGGTAGGATATTAGCCATTTTAATAAAATTCTCTAAGTTTTCTTTTTCTTTCTTTTCTCTAGTTTTCTTTCTTTTCTCTAGTTTTCTTTTTCTTTAGAGAGAGCAAGAGGTTGGATAATTAATATTCTTCCTCTTCTTCTTTCTTTCTTTTATTTTCTTCTTAGATTTTCTTTAATTTTATGTTTATGTTTATAATGCCTATGCTAGGCTAAACTTCTATTTGGTTAAGGGTGATTTCAAAGCCCTAGACATGTTTTGTGATTGATTTTCAGATTCTATCTATCATTAATTTTCTATCAAAGTTGCTTATGTTCTTCTACAAGAATTGTTCATGATGTTGTCTAGATTTATTTAGGTGTACAACTAGATAGATCTTGATAATTATCTATTGCTAGTTTAGGAGTCTTGATCCGTGTAATTGTCTTGATTTCCTATTCATAAGTGGCAATTTGTGATTAATGATTATGGTCAAGTTTTCAATAATTGCAAAGTGGAACATAACCTAAGTTGAACAATCCGAGCTTATGTGTTTGTTGCTTAGATCAACCTATCTTTCTCATCATAAAGCTGCCATTAAATTGAATCTAGAGAGCTTATTCTAGGTTGTTTGATGGTTAGAGATTAAATAGAGAGCTTGTTCTATTTAACGACAAACTAAGGAAAGATTGGGATAACAGAGCTTGTTGTTATCTACGGTTGTTAACTTTGATAGTTGGTTGATATTGATAGATCTGAAATTGATTCTTAATGATGTCTAGTGGTGGAGAATGAAACCTTAACCATATTTTTCATTTTTGATTCTTCTTACTTGTTTTCTTACTTTTCTAGTTTGCTTATTTTTAAAAGTATATTTATTTTTATTGGCTGGTTATACCGCCTAATTTGTATATTAATTTTGTTTTATTTTTATTGGCTGGTTATACCGCCTAATTTAGTATATATATTTTTATTGGCTGGTTATACCGCCTAATTTAGTATATATATTTTTATTGGCTGGTTATACCGCCTTGCATCTTATTCTTATTATTTACTTTAGTTTAAATCTGATTTCAAAAACCCCTTTTCTTTTATTGTTCTTGAATTTAAGTTTTAAACTATCAACTTATAAACTAAAACCCAATCCCTGAGGACTCGACCCTTGCTAACTACTATACTTACAATTGATCTTTTTAGTGCAAGGTTAAATAAGATACACTCTTTCGGGTGCATCAAGTTTTTGGCGCCGTTGCCGGGGATTGCTTTCTTTAGTTTATTAGTTTATTGGTTTATTCTTATTTTCTGTTCTAATTATTTACTTTCTTATATTTTTTTTATTAGTGAATGTTCCAAGCTCCCGAAAAAGACTTACGACTTAGAAAAATTCGGGAATTTATAACTTCTCACCAACAACCAATCGAGGAGTTGATCCAAAACATCCAAGAGAAGGAAGGAGAGATGGCAGCAGCTGACAACCGAACTCTCAAGGAGCTAGCCGCTCCGGACTTGGTTTAACAACCATTATGCATTGAATATGCTAATCTTGAGGTAGCTTTTGAATTAAAATCTGGTTTGATTCACCTTCTCCCAACTTTTCATGGTTTTGCAGGAGAGGATCCAAATAAGCACCTCAAGGAATTCCATGTAGTTTGCTCAAGCATGAGACCAACAGGGGTCACGGAAGAGCAAGTTAAGTTGAGAGCCTTCCCATTCTCTCTAGCTGATTCAGCAAAGGAATGGCTCTACTATCTACCATCCGGGACCATCACTACATGGAATGATTTGAAGAAAGCATTCTTGGAAAGGTATTTCCCAGCATCTAAGGCTGCCAACATTAGGAAAGAGATATGTGGGATTCGGCAATACAACGGAGAGTCCTTATATGAATATTGGGAGAGGTTCAAGAAACTTTGTGCATCATGTCCACACCATCAAATAAGTGAACAACTTCTCATCCAATACTTCTATGAAGGTCTCATGCCCATGGAGAGAAGTATGATAGATGCCGCTAGTGGGGGAGCTCTAGTTGATAAGACTCCCAGGGCTGCTAGAACATTAATCTCCAACATGGCAGCCAATTCTCAACAGTTCTCAATGAGACAAGATCCACCACCACAATCCAAGAGAGTTAATGAGGTAAGTATATCATCCCTTGAACAAAAATTTGATAAACTGACTTCTCTTGTTCAACAATTGGCTGTAGGTAAAATACAACAAATAAAGGCTTGTGGCATATGTTCAAACATAGGGCACCAAACTGATATGTGTCCAACACTTCAAGAGGATACCAATGAACATGTGAATGCCATGGGTGGATTTCAGAACCAATCAAGGAAATATGATCCCTACTCAAACACATACAATCCAGGATGGAGGGATCATCCAAACTTCAATTATGGAGGGAACCAATCACAAACTATTCCTCCACCATTTGACCACAGGCCACCGGGTTTTCAGCAAAGAGTGCAACAACCATACCAAGCCCGACAACAACTACCACCCACCCAAAATTAAGGTACTTCTCTTGAAGATCTTGTTAAAGCTCTTTCTACTAATACAATTCAATTTCAACAGGAAACAAAGACAAGTATTCGAAATTTGGAGACTCAAATAGGGCAATTGGCAACAACCATGAGTCAAATGCAAGCAAGGGATTCTGGGAAATTACCTTCCCAAACCATAGTGAATCCAAGAGAGAATGCCAATGCTATAAATTTAAGAAGTGGGAAACAGCTAGAGACACCACAAAATGATAGTGCTCAAGGGGAGAACAATACCATGGCATCCTCTTCACATCCCAACGAGCCACTAAAAAAGGTAATTCCTAAACCATCCTTTCCTTCTTATATAACTCCTCCACCTTTTCCTAGCAGGTTAGCAAAGTCCAAGAAGGAGGAGCAAGAGAAGGAAATTTTGGAAACCTTCCGGAAAGTAGAGGTGAACATTCCTTTACTAGATGCTATCAAGCAAGTGCCAAGATATGCCAAGTTCCTAAAAGAGTTGTGCACATCTAAACGGAAGTTGAAATGGAATGAAAAGGTAAGTGTGGGGGAGAATGTGTCAGCTGTTCTTCAAAAGAAACTCCCACCTAAATGCAAGGATCCAGGTATGTTTACCATTCCTTGTAAGATAGGCAACACCAGGTTTGAGCGTGCTATGCTAGATCTAGGGGCATCTATTAATGTCATGCCATATTCAATTTATGCTTCATTGAATCTAGGACCATTAGAGGAAACCGGTGTTATAATACAACTTGCTGACCGTTCTAACACTTATCCAAGAGGAGTTGTAGAAGACGTTCTTGTACAGGTTAATGAATTGGTTTTTCCCGCTGACTTTTATGTTATTGAGATGGAAGATGAGATGTCTTCTAATCCCACACCTATTCTATTAGGGAGACCATTCTTGAAAACAGCAAGAACTAAAATAGATGTACATGATGGCACTTTAACTATGGAATTTGATGGTGAAATAATTCGCTTTAACATTTTTGAGGCCATGAGATATCCTAGTGATGTGCATTCTGTTTTTAATATTGATATAATTGACTCACTAGTGCAGCAAGCTTATGAGCTAGATGGTGAAGATAGTGTGGAAATAGTCCTTAGCAACCATCTCGGAATGGGGAATGCTAAACTAGCCTTGAGTGACCATGTGGAAGGGGCACTAGAATCTTTACACTCGCTGCAACCTAAAGATGCAAGGTTTGATGTTTCATTTATTGATTTGCCTTTATCTAATGAGAAACTTCTACCTTCCATTTTGCAGGCACCAACTTTAGAATTGAAACCACTACCGAACCACTTGAAATATTTGTTCTTAGGGGAAAAGGACACACTACCTGTCATCATTGCCAAAGAGCTCACACCTTTGCAAGAAGAGCGACTTATCCGGGTGCTTAGAGAGCATAAAACAGCAATTGGTTGGACAATTGCCGATATCAAGGGAATAAGCCCATCCATGTGCATGCACCGGATTTTGTTAGAGGAAGGGTCTAAACCAACAAGAGAAGCACAAAGAAGATTGAACCCTCCTATGATGGAGGTTGTGAAAAAGGAGATACTGAAGCTCCTAGATGTTGGAGTGATCTATCCTATCTCGGATAGCAAATGGGTGAGCCCAGTCCAAGTGGTTCCAAAGAAATCAGGTGTAACGGTGGTAACAAATAATGAGAATGAACTTGTTCCTACTAGGATTCAAACAGGATGGCGAGTTTGTATTGATTATCGTAAACTTAATTCCACAACTCGCAAAGACCACTTTCCTTTACCTTTTATTGATCAAATGCTTGAAAGGTTAGCTGGCCATTCTCATTATTGTTTTCTTGATGGTTTTTCAGGTTATAATCAGATAGCCATTGCTCCGGAGGACCAAGAGAAAACAACATTCACATGTCCATTTGGTACTTTTGCATACCGGCGTATGCCATTTGGTCTTTGTAATGCACCAGCTACATTCCAAAGGTGTATGGTTAGCATATTTTCAGATTATGTAGAGAATATCATAGAAGTGTTTATGGATGATTTTAGTGTCTATGGTGATTCTTTTGATAGATGTCTAGAGAACCTTACACTTGTACTTGAAAGATGCATGGAAACTAACCTTGTTTTGAATTGGGAAAAATGTCACTTTATGGTAGAACAAGGAATAGTTTTGGGCCATGTTATTTCTTCTAGAGGGATAGAGGTTGATAAGTCTAAAATAGATATTATGCATTCTTTACCACCTCCCACAAATGTGAGAGAGGTTCGTTCTTTTCTTGGACATGCAGGTTTCTATAGGAGATTTATCAAAGACTTCTCAAAGATCACATTACCTCTTTGCAAGCTACTACAAAAAGATGTGGTTTTCCACTTTGATGATAAATGCAAAGAGGCGTTTGAAACATTGAAGGGACTCTTGACATCAGCTCCTATCATCCAACCACCAGATTGGAATGTACCTTTTGAAATCATGTGTGATGCTAGTGACTATGCCATTGGAGCTGTTTTGGGCCAACGGGTTGGGAAAGCCTCACATGCCATTTATTATGCCTCAAGAACTCTTAATGATGCTCAATTGAACTATTCCACTACTGAAAAAGAACTTTTGGCTGTTGTATTTGCTTTAGAAAAATTTCGATCTTATTTAATTGGTACTAAAGTAATTGTATTTTCTGACCATGCAGCCCTTAAGTACTTACTCACTAAAAAGGAGGCCAAACCAAGGTTGATTAGATGGATACTTCTCTTACAAGAGTTTGATTTGGAGATAAAAGATAAGAGAGGTAGTGACAACCTGGTTGCGGACCATCTTAGCCGTTTAGTTCATGAAGATGATGCACTACCCTTGAATGAGAACTTTCCGGATGAGCAACTTCTTTTTATAAGAACAACAACTCCTTGGTATGCTGATATTGTTAATTACTTAGTTACCAAGAAGTTGCCACAAGAGTTGACACAAGCTCAAAGAAATAAGATCAAGAGTGATGCCAAATACTACATATGGGATGATCCTTACCTTTGGAAGCATTGCTCCGATCAGATTATAAGAAGGTGTGTACTCGAAACTGAATTTCAATCTATTCTCACCTTTTGTCACTCTTATGCATGTGGAGGACACTTTGGATCCAAAAGAACAGCCATGAAAGTTCTTGATTCTGGATTTTATTGGCCTACCATATTCAAAGATGCATACCTCTTTTGCAAGTCATGTGATCGTTGCCAAAGAACTGGTAACTTAGGTGCTAGAAATCAAATGCCTCAAACTCCAATACTTATTGTTGAAATTTTTGATGTATGGGGCATGGATTTCATGGGACCTTTTCCTCCTTCTTTTGGTAATCTTTATATTTTACTTGCCGTTGACTATGTTTCAAAGTGGGTGGAAGCAAAATCCACTAGGACTAATGACTCTAAAGTTGTTTCAGATTTTGTCAAGACTAACATCTTGGCTAGGTTTGGAACGCCAAAGGCCATAATCAGCGATAGAGGTACTCACTTTTGCAATAGGACTATGGAAGCACTTTTGAGGAAGTATAACATCACACACAAGGTCTCCACCTCATATCATCCTCAAACTAGTGGGCAAGCTGAAGTAGAAGTTAAGTCCATCCTTGAAAAGACAGTTAATCCAAATAGGAAGGATTGGAGTTCACGACTTGATGATGCACTTTGGGCTTATAGGACAGCATATAAGACACCCATTGGTATGTCTCCTTATCGACTTGTTTATGGTAAGCCTTGTCATCTTCCGGTTGAATTGGAACATAAATCATATTGGGCTATCAAACAATGCAACATGGAGATGGATGAGATAGGAAAGAAAAGAAAACTTGACCTACAAGAATTAGAGGAGATAAGGAATGATGCCTATCAGAATTCTAGGATTTACAAGGAAAAGACTAAGGCATTCCATGACAAGATGATATCAAGAAAAGAATTTGTTGTTGGACAAAAAGTTCTTCTCTTCCATTCACGCCTTAAGTTATATCCAGGTAAGTTACGTTCTCGTTGGGTTGGACCTTTTGTTATTACTAATGTATTTACTCATGGTGCAGTTGAAATCCAAAGCCCAAAAACAGATAAGGCATTCAAAGTGAATGGTCATAGATTGAAGCCTTACTATGAGAACTTTCCAATACAAGATGTGGAGGAGTTTCCACTTTTTGAGCCAAAGTATGTTGAATAATAATGGCATGGGTCTAAGTTAGGCAGGCTGAGGACAATAAACCAAGCGCTTCTTGGGAGGCAACCCAAAAGGATGGAGAGCATCTATTATATCAGATTTGCATATTCCTTACTCTCCATCATTCTATCTTTTATTGTTTTTCTTTTCTTTTGTTTAATAGTTCTTTTCTCTTACAAGATGTAAATATAATTTTTAATTTATTTTTTTTAACCCCGGTTAAATGGCGGATAACGGTACTCCGTGATTATTTAAATCGGTTCCATCAGCTACCCACAAAACTGATATTGTATATAAATTTCTCTTCCAATTTCTCTTTCAATTTTTTTTTTTTCATTCTTTTTTTTTCAGGATGGATGATATTCTCACAAGATTGCAGAAACGATTTCCTCCTTTTCCTCGAAATATTTTACTGAAGCTTTACCAAGTTCGACTTGAGAGATTAAGAATGCTTATGCACAAAGGGATTCCTGACGCATGAGTTCAAATTGCCACAAATGTGCACGATGGACGTGTAACGGTAAATGTCGTTCTATTGGGATTCCGTCCTCTAATCGAGATGATAAAATTGAATTCATTAAGGATGGACTGAGTAAGGAGAATTTGGGTAATATCCAACTTTCTCTTGAGACGCATCCTAGTGGAGACGTACAAAGAGAAATTCTTGATTTATGGCCGCAACTCCAAAGGGAATGGCAACATCTTGGGAATCTGATGTTAAAAGACCCTGTTTGCCAGCTTGTAAGAAAACTGGATGGGAAGCATATCCTCGACTCATAGAAGGCGTTTAAGCCGTTTCTTGACGTAAAACCAGAGGAAGATGTGAGCCACAATCACAACTACAATAAATGACTTCTCAGCTTTTGGTTTGATTTGCAATAACTTTATATTGTTTTAATTTACGTGTTGTTCGATTTGTGTAATTATTCTCGTTTTTTTTATTTGTCTTTTACGGTTGATTTTTTCTTCTCTTTTTGATTTTCTTCCTGAAATCACGCAAAAGTCTTTTGTTAGGTTAACATTTTCTTCTGACAGGTCAGATACACTTTCGGCGACATTATTACTCTTGTCTGATTCACTACTCAGTCCTCTATATATTACACCATGTACTCATTCTCTTTCAGGCACTCGAAAAAAAAAAAAAATGGAAAGTACTTCATCCCAGCGCATTAAAAAAATTTGTGTCTTTGGAGGTGCTTATCCAGGGAAAAATAACATATTCGCTGATGAAGCCATAAGAGTTGGAGTAATACTTGCCCAACAAAAGATCCACTTGATTTATGGAGGCGGTAGTACGGGTTTAATGGGAGCAGTCGCTACAGCAGCACACACCGGAGGAAGTCCAGTTCTAGGAATCGTGCCAAAACTATTCACAAGTTTTTGTGGACCTACCGTGGGTAAGGAAATACAAGTCTGGAGTGTCCCTGAACGGATAACAATCATGTACCATTCTGCCGATGCATTCATTGCTTTACCAGGAGGTCTGGGTACATTGGAAGAAATAGCTTGCGTGGCTTCTTGGTCATCTTTGGTCACAAATAAGAAACCCATTGGTTTGCTTAATATTAATGGTTATTTTAGTAATTTGCTTTTATATTTAGATAATGCTGTGGATAATGGATTCATGTTTTCAGAGGCAAGGAGAACCATAATTTCTGCTACAACCATTGAAGATTTACTTAAAAAGCTCCAAGCTTATGAGTGTTTATCTGCTACGGTTGTTTCGCAAACGCTCGGAAAAAGAAAAAGAGATATGGACGAGCAAGGAGTGGATTGCACTTTGTCTTTGTGACATTATCTAACATTTTGCTTGTTGTGTCTCAGTTATAATAAGTGGTTAGCAACCTCTGCAGGTAATATCTCCTAAATTCTACCTTTAAAATTTGACATTGGGGACAATGTCATATTTTAGTAGGGGGTAAGGGACATATTTTGCTAATTTAAAAAAAAAAAAAAAAAAAAAAAAATTTAAGAAGTATTCATTCTGAACAAGGTCTGAGTAAGAGAGACTTGAGACATACCTTATCAGTTTGATTTCTTCTTTTCAAAAAAAAAAAAGTTTGTTGTGTTTTAAGCAATTTAGAAGTATTCATTCTGAACAAGGTCTGAGTAAGGGAGACTTGAGACACACCTTGTCAGTTTGATTTTAATCTTTTTATGTTTACTTGTTAATTTTTGTTTAGTATTTTAAGATTATTTAGGTTGCATGAATTTGTTTTGTTTTGAGTCTTAGCTGTTCCTATTCTTATGTTATTAGTTCTTTTCTCTTACACATGATTCTTTCATTTGGGTTAATAGACTTACATTGAGGACAATGTAAGAATTAAGTGTGGGGGGAATGATTTAGGATTTCGTTTATTTTTGTCTACTATTTTTTTATGAGTCTTTATTATTATTATTATTATTATTTTTTTTTAGTGTGTTTTAGTTCCTTTTTAATACAATGATGAGATATGAATTGCATAAGTCTAAAACAGATTTATTAGTGAGAAGATTTTCATGAGAATTGAGCTTGATGTCAACCTTTTTATGAGCCAATGTTAATATGATATGTTGATTGAGAAAGAAGCATGTTTAGACTTAATCTGACTTGTATAATCATCCTTGTGAGTTTTTGAGCCTAAAATGATTGATGCATTATACAAATCAATCTAATTTATTTCTTGAGTGCTCTTATGATTACAGGATTCTCTAGAACTTGCTTTAAACCGTTTGAGACTATATTGATACATGTGACAACATGAATATGATAGAGGCATTAGGATTTTTAGCCAGAGCCAAACAGCCATCCCTTATTGATGTTCCAAGAGAACACACCCTTAGTGAACCAATTTGAGCCTACATTGAATAAGCTATCTCTTTGGTAACCATAACTTGTCCCTAACCTAAATATACTTATATCTTTACCTTTGTTCCAAAGATGAATTAGCATGTTTTGAGACAAGTTGCAAAGACAAGGGATATTTTTAGTTAAAAATTTGGGTTAGAAACAAGAAATAAGTGTGGGGGGGAAAGAAAAGAAAAGTCAAAGAAAAAAAAAAAAAAAAAAAAAAAGAAATGGAATACTGGCAAATACATTCAAAAAAAAAAAAAAAAATATGAATCATCTCTTGAATTTTGGGAAAAAGAAAAAGATGTTACAAAGTTGTTCAGAATGAAGAAAAGGCCCAACATAAATATCCGGCCTAGGTGACTATGTACTTGTAAAGAGTTTTGAGAAGTTTCTTTGTATAATCTTTTTATGTCTCTAAACTTTATGAACTCTTTGGAACCTTTGTGATATCTTTATCCTTTTGTTCTTCAACCACATTACAAACCCCTTGGCCCCATTACAACCTTGATTAAAGACCACTTGATTTATGAAGTTGCATGATCTTTTAGTGGAGAATAGGTGGACAAGCAAGCATATGGTAGAAGTGTTTTCATGAGATTGATTGAGTGTAAACACTTTACCACTACTTTAAAGAGTGAAAATCAAGAGAGTATCCCATGTGAGAAGTTGAGATTAAATTTGAACATGCACTATTTTGATTGAGATATGTTATGCTAATATTGGCTTAACTCAAACAATTTACATTCAAGCATGATTTTTTGTGAAATTTTTTAAGCTATTGATTAGTTTATAAGACTTGTTCAAATATTGTCTCTAATTTGTATTGAAAGGATTAGGAGTAAATATTTTTAGTATATGTAGTTTATTTATATGAAGTTTATTTATATTTTAATTTTTCAATGTTTGTGGGTATCGTTCTAGTAAACCCTCACGAGACTAAACTCGTCCACTAGGGACACCTAGGGGTTTAAAGGCTTGTGTCACATGCTAAGTGCCACCGTGATTTCCTACGAAAGTGGATTAGATTAGATTTTCTTATTTTATTTTTATTGAGTCGTTGCTAGGGACTAGCAACAATCTAAGTGTGGGGGTGTGATAACTCGTATAATTATATAGTTTTTAGTTATGTTTTATTATTGTTTTGTGTCAAATACGAGTTATTATTGTTTAGTCTAATTGTGTTTATGATCTTTTATATTTTTATGTAATTTGGTGTTTTTCACAAGTTTCTTTGAGTGATTTCAGATTACTAGAATTAAGGGCAAATCCAGTTCAGTTCCAGTTCCGACACATTTTGCCATATCAGCTATATCTGGAGTTTCACTGAAGCAATAAGGCTGAAATTTGTAGCCGTGCAAAGCTAAGAGGCATATCTATCTTTTTCATGTTTTATACTTCTTGAAACGGAGTCGTTTTCCCTAGCGAAATCGACCATCAAGTTGGCTGATGTGCAATGACGTCTGTGCTGACATGTTTTCGTATTTTGCACATATCTGCTTATCCACATCAGCAAATGAGCTGATTCCAACGGCTATGGATCCGTAACTGATAGGGGAACCTTTTTCTAGAAGACCATGTGATCAGATCAGGCCTCCAACATTGACGAAATCGACCATCAAGTTGGCTGATCAAAATTGTCATACAATATGACGAAAATTGTTAGAAAAATTCACCCACCTATTATACCTACCTTTGAAATTTGTAAAGCTTGTCTCTTGTCATTTAGCCTTCCAAAATGTGTATAAATAGAGGGCCTTGGATGATTGTAGAGGATCATATTGTACATAGGTAGGATATTAGCCATTTTAATAAAATTCTCTAAGTTTTCTTTTTCTTTCTTTTCTCTAGTTTTCTTTCTTTTCTCTAGTTTTCTTTTTCTTTAGAGAGAGCAAGAGGTTGGATAATTAATATTCTTCCTCTTCTTCTTTCTTTCTTTTATTTTCTTCTTAGATTTTCTTTAATTTTATGTTTATGTTTATAATGCCTATGCTAGGCTAAACTTCTATTTGGTTAAGGGTGATTTCAAAGCCCTAGACATGTTTTGTGATTGATTTTCAGATTCTATCTATCATTAATTTTCTATCAAAGTTGCTTATGTTCTTCTACAAGAATTGTTCATGATGTTGTCTAGATTTATTTAGGTGTACAACTAGATAGATCTTGATAATTATCTATTGCTAGTTTAGGAGTCTTGATCCGTGTAATTGTCTTGATTTCCTATTCATAAGTGGCAATTTGTGATTAATGATTATGGTCAAGTTTTCAATAATTGCAAAGTGGAACATAACCTAAGTTGAACAATCCGAGCTTATGTGTTTGTTGCTTAGATCAACCTATCTTTCTCATCATAAAGCTGCCATTAAATTGAATCTAGAGAGCTTATTCTAGGTTGTTTGATGGTTAGAGATTAAATAGAGAGCTTGTTCTATTTAACGACAAACTAAGGAAAGATTGGGATAACAGAGCTTGTTGTTATCTACGGTTGTTAACTTTGATAGTTGGTTGATATTGATAGATCTGAAATTGATTCTTAATGATGTCTAGTGGTGGAGAATGAAACCTTAACCATATTTTTCATTTTTGATTCTTCTTACTTGTTTTCTTACTTTTCTAGTTTGCTTATTTTTAAAAGTATATTTATTTTTATTGGCTGGTTATACCGCCTAATTTGTATATTAATTTTGTTTTATTTTTATTGGCTGGTTATACCGCCTAATTTAGTATATATATTTTTATTGGCTGGTTATACCGCCTAATTTAGTATATATATTTTTATTGGCTGGTTATACCGCCTTGCATCTTATTCTTATTATTTACTTTAGTTTAAATCTGATTTCAAAAACCCCTTTTCTTTTATTGTTCTTGAATTTAAGTTTTAAACTATCAATTTATAAACTAAAACCCAATCCCTGAGGACTCGACCCTTGCTAACTACTATACTTACAATTGATCTTTTTAGTGCAAGGTTAAATAAGATACACTCTTTCGGGTGCATCAAGTAGTTAGCAAGGGTCGAGTCCTCAGGGATTGGGTTTTAGTTTATAAGTTAATATTTTAAAACTTAAATTCAAGAACAATAAAAGAAAAGGGGTTTTTGAAGCCAGATTTAAACTAAAGTAAATAATAAGAATAAGATGCAAGGCGGTATAACCAGCCAATAAAAATATATATACTAAATTAGGCGGTATAACCAGCCAATAAAAATATATATACTAAATTAGGCGGTATAACCAGCCAATAAAAATAAAACAAAGTTAATATACAAATTAGGCGGTATAACCAGCCAATAAAAATAAATATAAAAAATAAGCAAACTAAAAGTAAGAAAACAAATAAGTAAGAAGAATCAAATATGAAAAATATGGTTAAGGTTTCATTCTCCACCACTAGACATCATTAAGAATCAATTTCAGATCTATCAATATCAACCAACTATCAAAGTTAACAACCGTAGATAACAACAAGCTCTGTTACCCCAATTTTTCCTTAGTTTGTCGTTAAATAGAACAAGCTCTCTATTTAATCTCTAACCATTAAACAACCTAGAATAAGCTCTCTAAATTCAATTTAATGGCAGCTTTATGATGAGAAAGATAGGTTGATCTAAGCAACAAACACATAAGCTCGGATTGTTCAACTTAGGTTATGTTCCACTTTGCAATTATTGAAAACTTGACCATAATCATTAATCACAAATTGCCACTTATGAATAGGAAATCAAGACAATTACACGGATCAAGACTCCTAAACTAGCAATAGATAATTATCAAGATCTATCTAGTTGTACACCTAAATAAATCTAGACAACATCATGAACAATTCTTGTAGAAGAACATAAGCAACTTTGATAGAAAATTAATGATAGATAGAATCTGAAAATCAATCACAAAACATGTCTAGGGCTTTGAAATCACCCTTAACCAAATAGAAGTTTAGCCTAGCATAGGCATTATAAACATAAACATAAAATTAAAGAAAATCTAAGAAGAAAATAAAAGAAAGAAAGAAGAAGAGGAAGAATATTAATTATCCAACCTCTTGCTCTCTCTAAAGAAAAAGAAAACTAGAGAAAAGAAAGAAAACTAGAGAAAAGAAAGAAGAAGAAAACTTAGAGAATTTTATTAAAATGGCTAATATCCTACCTATGTACAATATGATCCTCTACAATCATCCAAGGCCCTCTATTTATACACATTTTGGAAGGCTAAATGACAAGAGACAAGCTTTACAAATTTCAAAGGTAGGTATAATAGGTGGGTGAATTTTTCTAACAATTTTCGTCATATTGTATGACAATTTTGATCAGCCAACTTGATGGTCGATTTCGTCAATGTTGGAGGCCTGATCTGATCACATGGTCTTCTAGAAAAAGGTTCCCCTATCAGTTACGGATCCATAGCCGTTGGAATCAGCTCATTTGCTGATGTGGATAAGCAGATATGGGCAAAATACGAAAACATGTCAGCACAGACGTCATTGCACATCAGCCAACTTGATGGTCGATTTCGTCAATATTAGAGGCCTGATCTGATCATATGGTCTTCTAGACAAAGGTTCCCGTATCAGTTACGGATCCATAGCCATTGGAATCAGCTCATTTGCTGATGTGGATAAGCAGATATGGGCAAAATACGAAAACAGGTCAGCACAGACGTCATTGCACATCAGCCAACTTGATGGTCGATTTCGCTAGGGAAAACGACTCCGTTTCAAGAAGTATAAAACATGAAAAAGATAGATATGCCTCTTAGCTTTGCACGGCTACAAATTGCAGCCTTATTGCTTCAGTGAAACTCCAGATATAGCTGATATGGCAAAATGTGTCCGAACTGGAACTGAACTGGATTTGCCCTTAATTCTAGTAATCTGAAATCACTCAAAGAAACTTGTGAAAAACACCAAATTACATAAAAATATAAAAGATCATAAACACAATTAGACTAAACAATAATAACTCGTATTTGACACAAAACAATAATAAAACATAACTAAAAACTATATAATTATACGAGTTATCACCATCTTAGCCGTTTAGTTCATGAAGAGGATGCACTACCCTTGAATGAGAACTTTCCAGATGAGCAACTTCTTTTTATAAGTACAACAACTCCTTGGTATGCTGATATTGTTAATTACTTAGTTACCAAGAAGTTGCCACAAGACTTGACACAAGCTCAAAGAAATAAGATCAAGAGTGATGCCAAATACTACATATGGGATGATCCTTACCTTTGGAAGCATTGCTCCGATCAGATTATAAGAAGGTGTGTACTCGAAACTGAATTTCAATCTATTCTCACCTTTTGTCACTCTTATGCATGTGGAGGACACTTTGGATCCAAAAGAACAGCCATGAAAGTTCTTGATTCTGGATTTTATTGGCCTACCATATTCAAAGATGCATACCTCTTTTGCAAGTCATGTGATCGTTGCCAAAGAACAGGTAACTTAGGTGCTAGAAATCAAATGCCTCAAACTCCAATACTTATTGTTGAAATTTTTGATGTATGGGGCATGGATTTCATGGGACCTTTTCCTCCTTCTTTTGGTAATCATTATATTTTACTTGCCGTTGATTATGTTTCAAAGTGGGTGGAAGCAAAATCCACTAGGACTAATGACTCTAAAGTTGTTTCAGATTTTGTCAAGACTAACATCTTTGCTAGGTTTGGAACACCAAAGGCCATAATCAGCGATAGAGGTACTCACTTTTGCAATAGGACTATGGAAGCACTTTTGAGGAAGTATAACATCACACACAAGGTCTCCACCTCATATCATCCTCAAACTAGTGGGCAAGCTGAAGTGTCAAACCGAGAAGTTAAGTCCATCCTTGAAAAGACAGTTAATCCAAATAGGAAGGATTGGAGTTCACGACTTGATGATGCACTTTGGGCTTATAGGACAGTGATGCACCCAAAAGAGTGTATCTTATTTAACCTTGCACTAAAAAGATCAATTGTAAGTATAATGATTAGCAAGGGTCGAGTCCTCAGGGATTGGGTTTTAATCTATGAGTTATTAGTTTATAACTTACGTTCAAAGAAAACAATAAAAGAAAAGGGGTTTTTGAAGCCAGATTTAAACTAAAGTAAATAATAAGAATAAGATGCAATGCGGTATAACCAGCCAATAAAAATATATATACTAAATTAGGCGGTATAACCAGCCAATAAAAATATATATACTAAATTAGGCGGTATAACCAGCCAATAAAAATATATATACTAAATTAGGCGGTATAACCAGCCAATAAAAATAAATATAAAAAATAAGCAAACTAAAAGTAAGAAAACAAGAAAGTAAGAAGAATCAAATATGAAAAATATGGTTAAGGTTTCATTCTCCACCACTAGACATCATTAAGAATCAATTTCAGATCTATCAATATCAACCAACTATCAAAGTTAACAACCGTAGATAACAACAAGCTCTGTTATCCCAATCTTTCCTTAATTTGTCGTTAAATAGAACAAGCTCTCTATTTAATCTCTAACCATTAAACAACCTAGAATAAGCTCTCTAAATTCAATTTAATGGCAGCTTTATGATGAGAAAGATAGGTTGATCTAAGCAACAAACACATAAGCTCGGATTGTTCAACTTAGGTTATGTTCCACTTTGCAATTATTGAAAACTTGACCATAATCATTAATCACAAATTGCCACTTATGAATAGGAAATCAAGACAATTACACGGATCAAGACTCCTAAACTAGCAATAGATAATTATCAAGATCTATCTAGTTGTACACCTAAATAAATCAAGACAACATCATGAACAATTCTTGTAGAAGAACATAAGCAACTTTGATAGAAAATTAATGATAGATAAAATCTGAAAAGCAATCACAAAACGTGTCTAGGGCTTTGAAATCACCCTTAACCAAATAGAAGTTTAGCCTAGCATAGGCATCATAAACATAAACATAAAATTAAAGAGAATCTAAGAAGGAAATAAAAGAAAGAAAGAAGAAGAAGAAGAATATTAATTATCCAACCTCTTGCTCTTTCTAAAGAAAAAGAAAACTAGAGAAAAGAAAGAAGAAGAAAACTTAGAGAATTTTGTTAAAATGGCTAATATCCTACCAATCTCCAATATGATCCCTTACAATCATCCAAGGCCCTCTATTTATACACATTTTGGAGGGCTAAATGACAAGAGACAAGCTTTACAAATTTCAAAGGTAGGTATATGACGATTTTGATCAGCCAACTTGATGGTCGATTTCGTCAATATTGGAGGCCTGATCTGATCACATGGTCTTCTAGAAAAAGGTTCCCCTATCAGTTACGGAACCATATCCGTTTGAATCAGCTCATTTGCTGATGTGGTTAAGCAGATATGGGCAAAATACGAAAACATGTCAGCACAGATGTCATTACACATCAGCCACCTGAATGGTCGATTTATTCAATATTGGAGGCCTGATCTGATCACATGGTCTTCTAGACAAAGGTTCCCCTATCAGTTACGGAACCATAGCCGTTGGAATCAGCTCATTTGCTGATGTGGATAAGAAGATACGGGCATAATACGAAAACATGTCAGCACAGACGTCATTGCACATCAGCCAACTTGATGGTCGATTTCGCTAGGGAAAACGACTCCGTTTTAAGAAGTGTAAAACATGAAAAAGATAGATATGCCTCTTAGCTTTGCATGGCTACAAATTTCAGCCTTATTGCTTCAGTGAAACTCGAGATATAGCTGATATGGCAAAAGGTGTCGGAACTGAAACTGAACTGGATTTGCCCTTAATTCTAGTAATCTGAAATCACTCAAAGAAACTTGTGAAAAACACCAAAATACATAAAAATATAAAAGATCATAAACACAATTAGACTAAACAATAATAACTCGTATTTGACACAAAACATTAATAAAACATAACTAAAAACTATATAATTATACGAGTTATCACACCCCCACACTTAGATTGTTGCTAGTCCCTAGCAACGACTCAATAAAAATAAAATAAGAAAATCTAATCTAATCCATTTTCGTAGGAAATCACGGTGGCACTTAGCATGTGACACAAGCCTTTAAACCCCTAGGTGTCCCTAGTGGACGAGTTTAGTCTCGTGAGGGTTTACTAGAACGATACCCACAAACATTGAAAAACTAAAATATAAATAAACTGCATATACTAAAAATATTTACTCCTAATCCTTTCAATACAAATTAGATACAATATTTGAACAAGTCTTATAAACTAATCAATAGCTTAAAGAATTTCACAAAAAATCATGCTTGAATGTAAATTGTTTGAGTTAAGCCAATATTAGCATAACATATCTCAATCAAAATATTGCATGTTCAAATTTAATCTCAACTTCTCACATGGGATACCCTCATGATTTTCACTCTTTAAAGTAGTGGTGAAGTGTTTACACTCAATCAATCTCATGAAAACAGTTCTACCATATTCTTGCTTGTCCACCTATTCTCCACTATTTAGATCATACAACTTCATGAATCAAGAGGTATTTAATCAAGGTTGTAATGGGGCCAAGGGGTTTGTAATGTGGTTGAAGAACAAAAGGATAAAGATATCACAAAGGTTCCAAAGAGTTCATAAAGTTTAGAGACATAAAAAGATCATACAAAGAAACTTCTCAAAACTCTTTACAAGTACATAGTCACCTAGGCCGGATATTTATGTTGGGCCTTTTCTTCATTCTGAACAACTTTGTAACATCTTTTTCTTTTTCCCAAAATTCAAGAGATGATTCATATTTTTTTTTTTTGAATGTATTTGCCAGTATTTCATTTCTTTTTTTTTTTTTTTTTTTTTGACTTTTCTTTTCTTTCCCCCCCACACTTATTTCTTGTTTCTAACCCAAATTTTTAACTAAAAATATCCCTTGTCTTTGCAACTTGTCTTAAAACATGCTAATTCATCTTTGGAACAAAGGTAAAGATATAAGTATATTTAGGTTAGGGACAAGTTATGGTTACCAAAGAGATAGCTTATTCAATGTAGGCTCAAATTGGTTCACTAAGGGTGTGTTCTCTTGGAACATCAATAAGGGATGGCTGTTTGGCTCTGGCTAAAAATCCTAATGCCTCTATCATATTCATGTTGTCACATGTATCAATATAGTCTCAAACAGTTTAAAGCAAGTTCTAGAGAATCCTGTAATCATAAGAGCACTCAAGAAAGAAATTAGATTGATTTGTATAATGCATCAATCATTATAGGCTCAAAAACTCACAAGGATGATTATACAAGTCAGATTAAGTCTAAACATGCTTCTTTCTCAATCAACATATCATATTAACATTGGCTCATAAATAAAAAAATGATATCAAGCTCAATTCTCATGAAAATCTTCTCACTAATAACTCTGTTTTAGACTTATGCAATTCATATCTCATCATTGTATTAAAAAGGAACTAAAACACACTAAAAATTATAATAAAGACTCATAAAAAAAAAATAGTAGACAAAAATAAAAGAAATCCTAAATCATTCCCCCCACACTTAATTCTTACATTGTCCTCAATGTATGTCTATTAACCCAAATGAAAGAATCATGTGTAAGAGAAAAGAACTAATAACATAAGAATAGGAACAGCTAAGACTCAAAACAAAACAAACTCATGCAACCTAAATAATCTTAAAATACTAAACAAAAATTAACAAGTAAACATAAAAAGATTAAAATCAAACTGACAAGGTGTGTCTCAAGTCTCCCTTACTCAGACCTTGTTCAGAATGAATACTTCTAAATTGCTTAAAACACAACAAACTTTTTTTTTTTTTTTTTTTGAAAAGAAGAAATCAAACTGACAAGGTATGTCTCAAGTCTCCCTTACTCAGACCTTGTTCAGAATGAATACTTCTTAAATTTTTTTTTTTTTTTTTTTTTTAAATTAGCAAAATATGTCCCTTACCCCCTACTAAAATATTACATTGTCCCCAATGTCAAATTTTAAAGGTAGAATTTAGGAGATATTACCTGCAGAGGTTGCTAACCACTTATTATAACTGAGACACAACAAGCAAAATGTTAGATAATGTCACAAAGACAAAGTGCAATCCACTCCTTGCTCGTCCATATCTCTTTTTCTTTTTCCGAGCGTTTGCGAAACAACCGTAGCAGATAAACACTCATAAGCTTGGAGCTTTTTAAGTAAATCTTCAATGGTTGTAGCAGAAATTATGGTTCTCCTTGCCTCTGAAAACATGAATCCATTATCCACAGCATTATCTAAATATAAAAGCAAATTACTAAAATAACCATTAATATTAAGCAAACCAATGGGTTTCTTATTTGTGACCAAAGATGACCAAGAAGCCACGCAAGCTATTTCTTCCAATGTACCCAGACCTCCTGGTAAAGCAATGAATGCATCGGCAGAATGGTACATGATTGTTATCCGTTCAGGGACACTCCAGACTTGTATTTCCTTACCCACGGTAGGTCCACAAAAACCTGTGAATAGTTTTGGAACGATTCCTAGAACTGGACTTCCTCCGGCGTGTGCTGCTGTAGCGACTGCTCCCATTAAACCCGTACTACCGCCTCCATAAATCAACTGGATCTTTTGTTGGGCAAGTATTACTCCAACTCTTATGGCTTCATCAGCGAATATGTTATTTTCCCTGGATAAGCACCTCCAAAGACACAAATTTTTTTAATGCGTTGGGACGAAGTACTTTCCATTTTTTTTTTCGAGTGCCTGAAAGAGAATGAGTACATGGTGTAATATATAGAGGACTGAGTAGTGAATCAGACAAGAGTAATAATGTCGCCGAAAGTGTATCTGACCTGTCAGAAGAAAATGTTAACCTAACAAAAGATTTTTGCGTGATTTCAGGAAGACAATCAAAAAGAGAAGAAAAAATCAACCGTAAAAGACAAATAAAAAAAACGAGAATAATTACACAAATCGAACAACACGTAAATTAAACCAAAATAAAGTTATTGCAAATCAAACCAAAAGCCGAGAAGTCGTTTATTGTAGTTGTGAGTGTGGCTCACATCTTCCTCTGGTTTTACGTCCAGAAACGGCTTGAACGCCTTCTATGAGTCGAGGATATGCTTCCCATCCAGTTTTCTTACAAGCTGGCAAACAGGGTCTTTTAACATCAGATTCCCAAGATGTTGCCATTCCCTTTGGAATTGCGGCCATAAATCAAGAATTTCTCTTTGTACGTCTCCACTAGGATGCGTCTCAAGAGAAAGTTGGATATTACCCAAATTCTCCTTACTCAGTCCATCCTTAATGAATTCAATTTTATCATCTCGATTAGACGACGGAATCCCAATAGAACGACATTTACCGTTACACGTCCATCGTGCACATTTGTGGCAATTTGAACTCATGCGCTTTGCTCGTCGCTTCTTTGCAAAAGTGCTTCTACCTGTACCTGGTAAATGCAAAACAGGAAGATATTCATCTTCACGTACCTTGGCTTCAATTATCCAACGTATGTCTCCAGGAATCCCTTTGTGCATAAGCATTCTTAATCTTTCAAATCGAACTTGGTAAAGCTTCAGTAAAATATTTCGAGGAAAAGGAGGAAATCGTTTCTGCAATCTTGTGAGAATATCATCCATCCTGAAAAAAAAAAATGAAAAAAAATGAAAGAGAAATTGAAAGAGAAATTTATATACAATATCAGTTTTGTGGGTAGCTGATGGAACCGATTTAAATAATCACGGAGTACCGTTATCCGCCATTTAACCGGGGTTAAAAAAAATTATATTTACATCTAGTGTTTTTCAAAACAAGGATCAGAAAGAAAAACAACATAAAAAGACTCAAAAACAAAACACTCTAAATAAAATCCTAAATTCTTCCCCCCACACATAATTCTTACATTGTCATTAATGTAATGCTATTATCCCCCAATGCAAGAATTATATGTAAGAGAGAAGAACTATTAAACAAAAGAAACTTATGTAGCCTAAATGAACTTAAAAACAGTAAACACAATTAACAAAGAAACATAAGAAATAAAAATAAAAATAATAAAAGAAAAAGGAAAAGAAAGAGAAAGCAAATCTGAATATGGAAGGTTGGCAATTTCATCTTTAATTGGGCTGCCTTCCCAATTAACACTTGAGTTAGTGTTTTGAATCTAACCAACACCCCTTCTTGGCTTTTTAGGCTTGCCAGGCTCATACATGAAATTTCCCAAATTTATGCGTTTGAGAGGAAGCTTTCTTTGCACAATAGTGGATGCATTCTCCATTACAAGTATTATTCCATCATCCTTGGTGGTACATATCTCATCGAGGAATGGTGCATCTTTTGGTACTTGTTGAATGACATCCACAAACAAACTGTTTAAGGTTTCCAACGTGTCTTGTTCATGTTCATCCTCCTTGAACTTTGCGAATCTACTAGGAAAAGGTGGAGAAGAAACATTAGTAAAAATTGGAATCTCAAACGTTACCTCAGGTGCTGAAATACTCTTATTTGGATCATTGGCTTCATTATCCTCAAGAATAGAATCCATCTCTAATTTTGTCGCATCCTCATCTTGTTCCTCATTTTTCAAGGTCACAATAGTAGCATTCTCCTTTGGGTAAATCATTGTTTGGGCAGAGAGTTCTTCAGATCTTTGTGCTACCCATACCACCATACTACTAGCCAATAGGTTCATTTGCCTTTCCAAACTCTGGATACTTGCCCTTGTTTCCTGTTGAAATTGCAAAGTATTAGTAACAAGAGAATCGACAAGATCTTCTAAAGAAGTACCTGAGTTTTGAGTCATATGTAGTGGCTGAAAAAGATCTGGTTCTTGAGACCATGATTGATTAAATCTAGATGGATGAGTGTAATTGGCATAAGGATCTACTTCTTGGTAATTTTTCGAGTAGCCATAATTAGTATGATCCCACCATCCCTCATGGTAAGTGTTTGAGTAATGATCATACTGTTGGTCTTGGAACACTTGATGGCCTTGACATCCTCCCATGGCAAATTGTTGAACTGGGAAGGTGAGATTGGCTTGTTGATTCTCCATGTTCATGTATGCCACCAACTCTTCAAGTGTTAGATTGCTCAATTCCATTGTTTTTTTTTTTTTTTAAATTTGAAAAGAATAACTTGTATGTACAAGAAAATAAAACTAATTAGAACTGAAAATAAGAATAAACCAAGTAACAAATAAACTAAAGAAAGCAATCCCCGGCAACGGCGCCAAAAATTTGATGCACCCAAAAGAGTGTATCTTATTTAACCTTGCACTAAAAAGATCAATTGTAAGTATAATGATTAGCAAGGGTCGAGTCCTCAGGGATTGGGTTTTAATCTATGAGTTATTAGTTTATAACTTACGTTCAAAGAAAACAATAAAAGAAAAGGGGTTTTTGAAGCCAGATTTAAACTAAAGTAAATAATAAGAATAAGATGCAATGCGGTATAACCAGCCAATAAAAATATATATACTAAATTAGGCGGTATAACCAGCCAATAAAAATATATATACTAAATTAGGCGGTATAACCAGCCAATAAAAATATATATACTAAATTAGGCGGTATAACCAGCCAATAAAAATAAATATAAAAAATAAGCAAACTAAAAGTAAGAAAACAAGAAAGTAAGAAGAATCAAATATGAAAAATATGGTTAAGGTTTCATTCTCCACCACTAGACATCATTAAGAATCAATTTCAGATCTATCAATATCAACCAACTATCAAAGTTAACAACCGTAGATAACAACAATGATAGGATCCAAGATGACCCAATCCCATGGCAATTTCTATATGGGCCAAGATCCAAGAAGATCTAGGAAACATGGCAAGAATGGCTGGATTTCACTTGGGCCATGTTACAAGTTATTCAGGAAAGGCTTCAACATGCAAGATGGGCTTGCATCCAAGTTTGGTCCATGTGATTCAAGAACACAAGGTGGCACATTAAGAGAGAGCTTATTTTAATTTTTTAATTACTTAGGCTTTTGGGCTTGATTTATGTATTATGTCCATTAGGCTTAAGGGGTCTATCTTTATTAAACTTGTTGAACATCTTTTAATTATTTAGGTTTGGGCTTGAGTATGTTCAGCCAATATTTTACATATTATTAATTAGTAGATTAGGGTTATTGTAGGGAGGCTATAAATATATGTCTTAGCCGCCTATTTCAATTATCTTTTGATCAATTAAGTCTGATTTTATTCAGTGAGAGTTTTCTCTTTTTAGTTCTTGAAAGAACTTAGGAACTTATCAAAGAATTCTTTCTTTGTGGCGTTCAACCTATCAAACTTAGGTTCTTGAAACAAGAGTTCTTAGGGTTTAGATTACATGCTTAATCTAGGTTCTTTGAAACAGGCTTTTAAGGGTTTAAGTTTTCTTTGCCTGAATCTTGGCTTTTCTGGGTTAGGTATTTCAATTTGTTAGTGGGTTCAAAGGGTTTAACCCCTAGGGTTCACATCAGTTGGTATCAGAGCTTAGGGACCAATCAGGTCAAATATTTTTATCTTCTTTACCATAGGGTATTGGAGTTTTTCTCAACTTTTTTGTTTTGGGGTTTCAGACATACTTGTCATAGGGGTTATAGCTTTAGGCTTTCTTTGTCTAATAGTTATAGTTTTTAGGCAGTTTAGTTTGGGGTTTCATTCTGAGAGTTGGTTTAAATCAAGATTTCGTTTCTTGAATTCTTGATTTATTAAAATTTCTTCTTATTGATTCTTGATCCGAATCTTGAAAAAAAAAATTCAAGAATTTAGAGGGGCATTCGAACAGTCCCAAGAAAGAAAAAAGAAGTTCATCCGAGATTTCAAGAAAATCAAGAAGTCTCGTTCTTGAAAAAAAAAAAAGAGTATCCGAATAGGCAGAAAAAGAAAGAAAGATTCGAAAAAGATTGAAAAGAAGAAGAAAGAATCGACATTCATTTTTTTTTTTACTAACCAAATTTGTTTTGCAGCAACTTTAAGATGTCTCTCACATTATGCGACGAAATAAAGCAGGCTCTACAAGAGATGAAAGAGATCACCTTATCGTTTGAGAGGTTTGTGCAACAAGAGGAAGAAAGATGGAGAAGAAAAGAAAGAGAAAAAGAGAGAAGAAAAAAAGAAAAAGAAAGTGAGGTGGCTGCAAATAAAGAAAAGCAAGAGGAAACGGAGAGTAAAAAAGAAAGTGAAAAAGAAATAGAGGTGGTTGAAATTAAAGAAGTAAAAGAGGAGCCACTAGTAGAAAAGGAGACAATTCCTGTTGAGAAAAACAAAGAATTTGCGAATTATTCTGATGAAAAGGAGAGTGAGGTTCTTATTCTTAATGCTCCTAACCAATCTCTACCTATTTTGTCTGTTTCTTTGTTGAAGGATTGTGAGAATTTACTTTCGAAGGAGTTGCAAGGCTCTGTTATCCCAATCTTTCCTTAATTTGTCGTTAAATAGAACAAGCTCTCTATTTAATCTCTAACCATTAAACAACCTAGAATAAGCTCTCTAAATTCAATTTAATGGCAGCTTTATGATGAGAAAGATAGGTTGATCTAAGCAACAAACACATAAGCTCGGATTGTTCAACTTAGGTTATGTTCCACTTTGCAATTATTGAAAACTTGACCATAATCATTAATCACAAATTGCCACTTATGAATAGGAAATCAAGACAATTACACGGATCAAGACTCCTAAACTAGCAATAGATAATTATCAAGATCTATCTAGTTGTACACCTAAATAAATCAAGACAACATCATGAACAATTCTTGTAGAAGAACATAAGCAACTTTGATAGAAAATTAATGATAGATAAAATCTGAAAAGCAATCACAAAACGTGTCTAGGGCTTTGAAATCACCCTTAACCAAATAGAAGTTTAGCCTAGCATAGGCATCATAAACATAAACATAAAATTAAAGAGAATCTAAGAAGGAAATAAAAGAAAGAAAGAAGAAGAAGAAGAATATTAATTATCCAACCTCTTGCTCTTTCTAAAGAAAAAGAAAACTAGAGAAAAGAAAGAAGAAGAAAACTTAGAGAATTTTGTTAAAATGGCTAATATCCTACCAATCTCCAATATGATCCCTTACAATCATCCAAGGCCCTCTATTTATACACATTTTGGAGGGCTAAATGACAAGAGACAAGCTTTACAAATTTCAAAGGTAGGTATATGACGATTTTGATCAGCCAACTTGATGGTCGATTTCGTCAATATTGGAGGCCTGATCTGATCACATGGTCTTCTAGAAAAAGGTTCCCCTATCAGTTACGGAACCATATCCGTTTGAATCAGCTCATTTGCTGATGTGGTTAAGCAGATATGGGCAAAATACGAAAACATGTCAGCACAGATGTCATTACACATCAGCCACCTGAATGGTCGATTTATTCAATATTGGAGGCCTGATCTGATCACATGGTCTTCTAGACAAAGGTTCCCCTATCAGTTACGGAACCATAGCCGTTGGAATCAGCTCATTTGCTGATGTGGATAAGAAGATACGGGCATAATACGAAAACATGTCAGCACAGACGTCATTGCACATCAGCCAACTTGATGGTCGATTTCGCTAGGGAAAACGACTCCGTTTTAAGAAGTGTAAAACATGAAAAAGATAGATATGCCTCTTAGCTTTGCATGGCTACAAATTTCAGCCTTATTGCTTCAGTGAAACTCGAGATATAGCTGATATGGCAAAAGGTGTCGGAACTGAAACTGAACTGGATTTGCCCTTAATTCTAGTAATCTGAAATCACTCAAAGAAACTTGTGAAAAACACCAAAATACATAAAAATATAAAAGATCATAAACACAATTAGACTAAACAATAATAACTCGTATTTGACACAAAACATTAATAAAACATAACTAAAAACTATATAATTATACGAGTTATCAGACAGCATATAAGACACCCATTGGTATGTCTCCTTATCGACTTGTTTATGGTAAGCCTTGTCATCTTCCGGTTGAATTGGAACATAAATCATATTGGGCTATCAAACAATGCAACATGGAGATGGATGAGACAGGAAAGAAAAGAAAACTTGACCTACAAGAATTAGAGGAGATAAGGAATGATGCCTATCAGAATTCTTGGATTTACAAGGAAAAGACTAAGGTATTCCAAGACAAGATGATATCAAGAAAGGAATTTGTTGTTGGACAAAAAGTTCTTCTCTTCCATTCACGCCTTAAGTTATATCCAGGTAAGTTACGTTCTCGTTGGGTTGGACCTTTTGTTATTACTAATGTATTTACTCAGGGTGCAGTTGAAATCCAAAGCCCAAAAACAGATAAGGCGTTCAAAGTGAATGGTCATAGATTGAAGCCTTACTATGAGAACTTTCCCATACAAGATGTGGAGGAGTTACCACTTTTTGAGCCAAATTATGTTGAATAATAATGGCATGGGTCGAAGTCGGGCTGAGGACAATAAACCAAGCGCTTCTTGGGAGGCAACCCAAAAGGATGGAGAGCATCTATTATATCAGATTTGCATATTCCTTACTCTCCATCATTCTATCTTTTATTGTTTTTCTTTTCTTTTGTTTAATAGTTCTTTTCTCTTACATATAATTCTTGCATTGGGGGATAATAGCATTACATTGAGGACAATGTAAAAATTATGTGTGGGGGGAAGAATTTAGGATTTTATTTAGAGTGTTTTGTTTTTGTGTCTTTTTATGTTGTTTTTCTTTCTAATCCTTGTTTTGAAAATAACTAGATGTAAATATAATTTTTAATTTTTTTAACCCCGGTTAAATGGCGGATAACGGTACTCCGTGATTATTTAAATCGGTTCCATCAGCTACCCACAAAACTGATATTGTATATAAATTTCTCTTCCAATTTCTCTTTCAATTTTTTTCATTTTTTTTTCAGGATGGATGATATTCTCAAAAGATTGCAGAAACGATTTCCTCCTTTTCCTCGAAATATTTTACTGAAGCTTTACCAAGTTCGATTTGAAAGATTAAGAATGCTTATGCACAAAGGGATTCCTGAAGACATACGTTGGATAATTGAAGCCAAGGTACGTGAAGATGAATATCTTCCTGTTTTGCATTTACCAGGTACAGGTAGAAGCACTTTTGCAAAGAAGCGACGAGCAAAGCGCATGAGTTCAAATTGCCACAAATGTGCACGATGGACGTGTAACGGTAAATGTCGTTCTATTGGGATTCCGTCCTCTAATCGAGATGATAAAATTGAATTCATTAAGGATGGACTGAGTAAGGAGAATTTGGGTAATATCCAACTTTCTCTTGAGACGCATCCTAGTGGAGACGTACAAAGAGAAATTCTTGATTTATGGCCGCAATTCCAAAGGGAATGGCAACATCTTGGGAATCTGATGTTAAAAGACCCTGTTTGCCAGCTTGTAAGAAAACTGGATGGGAAGCATATCCTCGACTCATAGAAGGCGTTTAAGCCGTTTCTGGACGTAAAACCAGAGGAAGATGTGAGCCACAATCACAACTACAATAAATGACTTCTCAGCTTCTGGTTTGATTTGCAATAACTTCATTTCGGTTTAATTTACGTGTTGTTCGATTTGTGTAATTATTCTCATTTTTTTATTGGTCTTTTACGGTTGATTTTTCTTCTCTTTTTGATTTTCTTCCTGAAATCACGCAAAAATCTTTTGTGAGGTTAACATTTTCTTCTGACAGGTCAGATACACTTTCGGCGACATTATTACTCTTGTCTGATTCACTACTCAGTCCTCTATATATTACACCATGTACTCATTCTCTTTCAGGCACTCGACAATTAAAAAAAATGGAAAGTACTTCGTCCCAGCGCATTAAAAAAATTTGTGTCTTTGGAGGTGCTTATCCAGGGAAAAATAACATATTCGCTGATGAAGCCATAAGAGTTGGAGTAATACTTGCCCAACAAAAGATCCAGTTGATTTATGGAGGCGGTAGTACGGGTTTAATGGGAGCAGTCGCTACAGCAGCACACGCCGGAGGAAGTCCAGTTCTAGGAATCGTGCCAAAACTATTCACAGGTTTTTGTGGACCTACCGTGGGTAAGGAAATACAAGTCTGGAGTATCCCTGAACGGATGACAATCATGTACCATTCTGCCGATGCATTCATTGCTCTACCAGGAGGTTTGGGTACATTGGAAGAAATAGCTTGCGTGGCTTCTTGGTCATCTTTGGTCACAAATAAGAAACCCATTGGTTTGCTTAATATTAATGGTTATTTTAGTAATTTGCTTTCATATTTAGATAATGCTGTGGATAATGGATTCATGTTTTCAGAGGCAAGGAGAACCATAATTTCTGCTACAACCATTGAAGATTTACTCAAAAAGCTCCAAGCTTATGAGTGTTTATCTGCTACGGTTGTTTCGCAAACGCTCGGAAAAAGAAAAAGAGATATGGACGAGCAAGGAGTGGATTGCACTTTGTCTTTGTGACATTATCTAACATTTTTTTTGTTGTGTCTCAGTTATAATAAGTGGTTAGCAACCTCTACAGGTAATATATCCTAAATTTTACCTTCAAAAAAAAAAAAAAAAAGAAAAGAAATTTGTGTTTTAAGCCATTTAAAAGTATTCATTCTGAACAAGGTCTGAGTAAGGGAGACTTGAGACATACCTTGTCAGTTTGATTTTAATCTTTTTATGTTTACTTGTTAATTTTTGTTTAGTATTTTAGGATTATTTAGGTTGCATGGTTTTGTTTTGTTTTGAGTCTTAGTTGTTCCTATTCTTATGTTATTAGTTCTTTTCTCTTACACATGATTCTTTCATTTGGGTTAATAGACTTACATTGAGGACAATGTAAGAATTAAGTGTGGGGGGAATGATTTAGGATTTCTTTTATTTTTGTCTACTATTTTTTTTATGAGTCTTTATTATTATTTTTAGTGTGTTTTAGTTCCTTTTCAATACTATGATGAGATATGAATTGCATAAGTCTAAAACAGATTTATTAGTGAGAAGATTTTCATGAGAATTGAACTTGATATCAATCGTTTTATGAGCCAATGTTAATATGATATGTTGATTGAGAAAGAAGCATGTTTAGACTTAATCTGACTTGTATAATCATCCTTGTGAGTTTTTGAGCCTATAATGATTGACGCATTATACAAATCAATCTAATTTCTTTCTTGAGTGCTCTTATGATTACATGATTCTCTAGAACTTGCTTTAGACCTTGTTGAGACTATATTGATGCATGTGACAACATGAATATGATAGAGGCATTAGGATTTTTAGCCAGGGCCAAACAGCCATCCCTTATTGATGTTCCAAGAGAACACACCCTTAGTGAGCCAATTTGAGCCTACATTGAATAAGCTATTTATTTGGTAACCACAACTTACACCTAGCCTAAATATAACCCTTGTTCTAAAGATGGATTATATATTTTGAGACATATTGCAAAAAAACAAGGGATATTTTTAGTTAAAAATTTGGGTTGGAAACAAAAGATAAGTGTGGGGGAAGAAAAGAAAAGAAAAAGTCAAGAGAAAAAGAAAGGGATCATTTTCAAATACATTCCCATATTAAAAAAAAAAATCTTCTCTTCAACTTCTAGTTAAAGTAAAGGAAAAGATGTTACAAAGTTTGTTAGAATGATGCAAAGGCTCAACATGAATATTTAGCCTATGTTATTATGTGCTTTATAAGAGTTTTGAGAAGTTTTATTTGTATGATCTTATTATGTCTCTAAACTCTATGAACTCTTTGGAACCTTTGTGATATCTTTATCCTTTTGTTCTTTAACCACATTATAACCCTTTGGCCCCATTACAACCTTGAATAAAGACCTCTTGATTTATGAAGTTGTATGATCTAAATAGTGGAGAATAGGTGGACAAGCAAGCGTATGGTCGAAGTGTTTTCATGAGATTGATTGAGTGTAAACACTTTACCACTACTTTAAAAAGTGAAAATCAAGAGAGTATCCCATGTGAGAAGTTGAGATTAAGTTTGAATCTACACTATTTTGATTGAAATATGTTATGTTAATATTGGCTTAACTCAAACTATTTACATTCAAGCAAGAATTTTTGTGAATTTCTTTAAGCTATTGATTAGTTTTTAAGACTTGTCCAATGATTATCTCTAATTTATATTGGAAGGATTAGTTATAATTATTATTTTTAGTTTTTCTTATGTCTTCAATGTTTGTGGGTATCGTTCTAGTAAACCCTCACGAGACTAAACTCGTCCACTAGGGACACCTAGGGGTTTAAAGGCTTGTGTCACATGCTAAGTGCCACCGTGATTTCCTACGAAAATGGATTAGATTAGATTTTCTTATTTTATTGAGTCGTTGCTAGGGACTAGCAACAATCTAAGTGTGGGGGTGTGATAACTCGTATAATTATATAGTTTTTAGTTATGTTTTATTATTGTTTTGTGTCAAATATGAGTTATTATTGTTTAGTCTAATTGTGTTTATGATCTTTTATATTTTTATGTAATTTGGTGTTTTTCACAAGTTTCTTTGAGTGATTTCAGATTACTAGAATTAAGGGCAAATCCAGTTCAGTTCTAGTTCCGACACCTTTTTCCATATCAGCTATATCTCGAGTTTCACTGAAGCAATAAGGTTGAAATTTTAACCGTGCAAAGTTAAGAGGCATATCTATCTTTTTCATGTTTTACACTTCTTGAAACGGAGTCGTTTTCAATAGCGAAATCGACCATCAAGTTGGCTGATGTGCAATGACGTCTGTGCTGACCTGTTTTCGTATTTTGCCCATATCTTTTTATCCACATCAGCAAATGAGCTGATTCCAACGGCTATGGATCAGTAACTGATAGGGGCACATTTTTCTAGAAGACCATGTGATCAGATCAGGCCTCCAAAATTGACAAAATCGACCATCAAGTTGGCTGATGAAAATTGTCATACAATATGACGAAAATTGTTAGAAAAATGCACCCACCTATTATACCTACCTTTGAAATTTGTAAAGCTTGTCTCTTGTCATTTAGCCTTCCAAAATGTGTATAAATAGAGGGCCTTGGATGATTGTAAGAGATTGTAGATTGGTAGGAAATTAGCCATTGTAATAAAATTCTCTAAGTTTTCTTCTTCTTTCTTTTCTCTAGTTTTCTTTTTCTTTATTTTCTTCTTCTTCTTTCTTTCTTTTATTTCCTTCTTAGATTCTCTTTAATTTTTTGTTTATGTTTACAATGCCTATGCTAGGCTTTTTTATTTGGTTAAGGGTGATTTCAAAGCCCTAGACATGTTTTGTGATTGATTTTCAGATTCTATCTATCATTAATTTTCTATAAAAGTTGCTTATGTTCTTCTACAAGAATTGTTCATGATGTTGTCTTGATTTATTTAGGTGTACAACTAGATAGATCTTGATAATTATCTATTGCTAGTTTAGGAGTCTTGATCCGTGTAATTGTCTTGATTTCCTATTCATAAGTGGCAATTTGTGATTAATGATTATGGTCAAGTTTTCAATAATTGCAAAGTGGAACATAACCTAAGTTGAACAATCCGAGCTTATGTGTTTGTTGCTTAGATCAACCTATCTTTCTCATCATAAAGCTGCCATTAAATTGAATTTAGAGAGCTTATTCTAGGTTGTTTAATGGTTAGAGATTAAATAGAGAGCTTGTTCTATTTAACGACAAACTAAGGAAAGATTGGGATAACAGAGCTTGTTGTTATCTATGGTTGTTAACTTTGATAGTTGATATTGATAGATCTGAAATTAATTCTTAATGATGTCTAGTGGTGGAGAATGAAACCTTAACCATATTTTTCATATTTGATTCTTCTTACTTACTTGTTTTCTTACTTTTCTAGTTTGTTTATTTTTAAAAGTATATTTATTTTTATTGGCTGGTTATACCGCCTAATTTGTATATTAACTTTGTTTTATTTTTATTGGCTGGTTATACCGCCTAATTTAGTAGATATATTTTTATTGGCTGGTTATACCGCCTAATTTAGTATATATATTTTTATTGGCTGGTTATACCGCCTTGCATCTTATTCTTATTATTTACTTTAGTTTAAATCTGGCTTCAAAAACCCCTTTTCTTTTATTGTTTTCTTTGAACGTAAGTTATAAACTAATAACTCATAGATTAAAACCCAATCCCTGAGGACTCGACCCTTGCTAATCATTATACTTACAATTGATCTTTTTAGTGCAAGGTTAAATAAGATACACTCTTTTGGGTGCATCACTGACTTTTGTGTTTTAAGGAAAGTTATAAGCCTTGGCAGCCAAGTTTGAATAAAGTAGGAAAGTTTTAGTCAAAACACTCTTTAATGAAGAGAGATTATATTCTTGCAGCCAAAGTATGTGTAAGGAAGGAAAGTCTTGGCTGATTTAATTCTCCTACTCTGACTAGGATTAGCTTTAAGGAAAGATACTTGCAATTAATGCAATTAATGCAAGTTGACAGCCACTAATCCTTCTTTGGCAAGGATAAACTTAAATGTCAACTAGGCTATTAAGAAAAAGTTGTCATTTACGGCTAAGGTTTTTTTTTTGCCACTAGGGTTTTTAGGGAGATATTCCCAATGCCGATTTGGATGACCATTTCTTATCCGATTTAGGCCCATGACCAGCCGTTGGAAAGGAAATCAAGTGATCTTCAAAAGTCAAGAAGGAAGTTTCTTCGAATAAAGAGTCTAACATCATGTTTTCTTAGCAACAAGCTCCGGAGGTCAAATCTGTCTTCTTGCTTTGCACCAAGAATTTGATCTTTTTGACTCCCAACTCTTTTTCCATCTTGTGATTGTGATTTTGTAAGCTGTTTAACATCTTAATTGACATGTTTTGACTTCATCTCCTCCAAAATACCTACAAAGCATAAAAACCTAGTAAAACGTCGAGGAAGTAAGAATCAAAGCACAAAGTATAAGGAAATTAAGTAGGAAAATGTATGAAATTAAGCACTTATCATATTATGTCTCTAAACTCTATGAAATCTTTGGACCCTTTGTAATATCCTTTTCCTTTTATTCTTTAACCATATTTATTACCCCTTGGCCCCATTATAACCTTGAAAAAAGACCTCTTGATTTATGAAGTTGCATGATCTAAACACTTTACCACTACTACTTTAAAAAGTGAAAATCATGAGATTGATTGAGTGAGTGTAAACACTTTACCACTACTTTAAAAAGTGAAAATCATGAGAGTATCCCATGTGAGAAGTTGAGATTAAGTTTGAACATGCACTATTTTGATTGAGATATGTTATCTTAACTTAACTCAAACACTTTACTATCAAGCATGATTCTTTGTGAAACTCTTTAAGCTATTGATTAGTTTGTAAGACATGTTCAATGATTATCTATAAGTTGTATTGGAAGTGAACTAGATTCGGTTTTCTTACCTTGTGTCTATTTGATTTTGCTCGAGGACTAGCAAAAGATTAAGTGTGGGGGAATTTCATGAGTGCTTAATTTCATACATTTTTCTATTTAATTTCCTTATACTTTGTGCTTTGATTCTTACTTCCTTGACATTTTACTAGGTTTTTATGCTTTGTAGGTATTTTGGAGGAGATGAAGTCAAAATATGTCAATTAGGATGTTAAAGAGCTTACAAAATCACAATAACAAAAAGGAAAAAGAGTTGAGAGTCAAAAAGATCAAATTCTTGGTGCAAAGCAAGAAGACAGATTTGACTTTCGGAGCTTGTTGCTAAGGAAACATGATGTTAGACTCTTTATTTGAAGAAACGTCCTTCTTAACTTTTGAAGATCACTTGATTACCTTTCCAACGATTTGGTCATGGGCCTAAATCGGATAAGAAATGGTCATCCAAATCGGCGTTGGAATATCTCCCTAAAAACCCTAGTGGCAGAAAAAACCCTAGCCGCAAATCATATCTTTTTCTTAATACCCTAGCTGACATTTTTGTTTATCCTTGCCAAATTGCATTAATTTCAAGTATCTTTCCTTAAAGCTAATCCTAGCCAAAGTAGGAGAATTAAATCTGCCAAGACTTTCCTTCCTTACACTTACTTTGCCTGCAAGTTTGTAATCTCTCTTCATTAAAGAGTGCTTTGACTAAAACTTTCCTACTTTATTCAAACTTCGCTGCCAAGGCTTATATCTTTCCTTAAAACACAAAAGTCAGCCACTTTTCCTTAACTTTAGCCATAAGTCAGCATTTATTGAAGGGAGTGAGCTGAAATTCACGTGTTTGATGCCCTAGCTATTGCCTATAAATAGAGATTAAGGAGGCATACGAAATTTACACTACTCCAAGCATCAAATTTCTGATTTCTTCTTTGTTTCTTTGTTTTTGAGAGAGCAAGAGGCTGGATAATTAATATTCTTCTTCTTCTTTCTTTCTTTTATTTTCTTCTTAGATTCTCTTTAATTTTATGTTTATGTTTACAATGCCTATGCTAGGCTTTTTTATTTGGTTAAGGGTGATTTCAAAGCCCTAGACATGTTATGTAATTAATTTTTAGAATCTATCTATCATTGTTTTCGATCAAAGTTGCTTATGTTCTTCCATAAAAATTGTTCATGATGACTTTTTTATTTGTTTAGGTGGCGAACTAGATAAATCTTAATAATTGTCTAATGCCAGTTTATGAGTCTTGATCTGTGTAATTGGCTTGATTTCCTATTCATAAGTGGCAATTTGTGATTAATAATTGTGGTCAAGTTTTCAATAATTGCAAAGTGGAACATAACCTAAGTTGAACAATCCGAGCTTATGTGTTTGTTGCTTAGATCAACCTATCTTTCTCATCATAAAGCTGCTATTAAATTGAACTTAGTGAGCTTATTCTAGGTTGTTTGATAGTTAGAGATTAAATAGAGAGCTTGTTCTATTTAACGACGAACTAAGGAAAGATTGGGGTAACAGAGCTTGTTGTTATCTACGGTTGTTAACTTTGAGAGCTAATTAATGTTGATAGATATGAAATTGATTCTTAATGATGTCTAGTGGTGGAGAATGAAACTTTAACCATATTTTTTTTATTTGATTCTTCTTAATTACTTGTTTTCTCATTCTTATTGTTAACTTTAGTTTAAATCTGATTTCAAAATCCCCTTTACTTTTGTTTATTTGTTTTTAAGTGATAAACTATTAACTTATAGACTAAAACCTAATCCCTAAGGACTCGACCCTTGCTAATCACTATACTTTACAATTGAGTCTTTTTAAGTGCAATGTTAAATAAGATACACTCTTCTGGGTGCATCATATGCCCAGTCGTCCCACATCGAAAACAAGCTCCAATGTCCCAATAACACCGTTTTGACCCATGATGCTTGCCGCATCATTTGCAAGGCTCTGAAGCATCTTGTTTGGGTGCTTTGGGCTGAAATTCCCTTGTTTTATGCTTCTTGTTGTCTTGATTCAAATCTAGCCTCTTTTGCAAATTTCTCATGTTTTCAGCTCTATCATCACGTTCTTGCTCTATTTGGGCATCTTCCATATCTTGCTCTATGATTTGAGCTCGATCTACTACTTCAGCATAAGTTCTGAGCTTGAAAGGAACTAATTTGCTTCTAAGAGTTGGTCGTAAACCTCACTGAAACTTTCTTGCTTTCTTTGCCTCATTTTCTGCAATAGGGGGAGAAACCATGAAAAAATAGTGAATTTGGATTCATACTGATCCACTATCATACTCCCTTGTTTTAAGTTGAAGAACTCTTCTTCTTTCTTTTCTTGCATACACTTGGGAAAATACTATCGGTTAAAAGGATCAAGAAATCTTTCCCAAGTTATAGGCACATTTTCTAAACCTAGCACCTTTTTTTTTGTAGATTTCCACCAATGTTCAGCCTCTTCCTCAAGCATAAAGGAGGCTAATGCAGCTTTCTCCTCACTATTACACCTCATGTAATCAAAGAACTTCTCAAGTTTCATGATCCATGCTTCAGCAGTAGTAGGATTTCGAACACCTTTAAAGGTTGGCGGGTTCATCCTCTGAAATTGATCAAAACGGGCCAGATTTTTATCGACTTCAGTTTGCTGACTCATGGTTATTATTCCCAACCCGATGTTCCAAAATAGAGGCAATATTCTCTAGGGCTCTGTTGACATTCTCTAAACGAGCATTGGGACCACGAGAAGGTGCACAAGTCCTATTCATTTTTTATTCCTAGACAGGAAACAAACAAAGTTTTGACCAACAAAGTTGGTCTCAAAGTCCAACCAGACACGAAATCAAGTAGAAAGGGATGTAAGACTTATAACACTAATACTTCTATATCTAACACTTATACTAATGAGCCATTTACATAGCTCTGATACCAACAAATGTCACGCCCCAAAACGCAACATAAGTCATACCATTAGACAATACATCATATACCCAGGATTCAAAACATACAAACTATAACTTATATTATACAAGGCTAAGCATAGTATGTTAAACAACCCAAACAACTAGGTCATAGATACCTACCCAATTTTACTGATTTACAAGAAAAAAAAGCTGTTTCAATTGAGGTTATACCCCAAATACACAAGAACAGCACCAAAAGCCAAACGAAGGTCCTATATGTCCACACGAAATACCTCCACGAAAACCTTCGCAGAGAACACCAACACCTCGATCTTAATATGAAAAAGATGAACAATTTAATGAGCCACAAAGCACAGAATGTAATCTAGCCATAGTTAAGGAAATAACACCCAAATGAGCACAGATCAAAGGAACGAAACCAAATTTGGGGAATTTTCGACATCCTAGTATTGGAATGTCCAAAAGATTTCTAACAACTTATATTAAATCAAATGAGAACATATATCATTCATATTCTTAAAATATACTAGATAGTATAATACTTATTCAAACGAGATTCACAGATCAAATGCTTCTTTTAGTGATCCAGTAAGTTCAAATATCCTAAAATATTCATATTCAGTTCCTCCTTGACACAATTTGATGCACCCAAAAGAGTGTATCTTATTTAACCTTGCACTTAAAAAAAATCAATTGTAGAGTATAGTGATTAGCAAGGGTCGAGTCCTCAGGGATTTGGTTTTAGTTTATAAGTTAATAGTTTATCACTTAAAAACAAGTGAACAAAAGTAAAGGGGATTTTGAAATCAGATTTAAACTAAAGTTAACAAAAAGAATGAGAAAACAAGTAATTAAGAAGAATCAAATATGAAAAATATGGTTAAGGTTTCATTCTCCACCACTAAACATCATTAAGAATTGAATATCTATCAACATTAATTAGCTATCAAAGTTAACAACCGTAGATAACAACAAGCTCTGTTACCCCAATCTTTCCTTAGTTCGTTGTTAAATAGAACAAGCTCTCTATTTAATCTCTAACCATCAAACAACCTAGAATAAGCTCTCTAAATTTAATTTAATGGCAGCTTTATGATGAGAAAGATTATGTTGATCTAAGCAACAAACACATAAGCTCGGATTGTTCAACTTAGGTTATGTTCCACTTTGCAATTATTGAAAACTTGACCATATTCATTAATCACAAATTGCTACTTATGAATAGGAAATCAAGACAATTACACGGATCAAGACTCCTAAACTAGCATTAGACAATTATCAAGATTTATCTAGTTGGCCACCTAAACAAATCAAAACATCACCATGAACAATTTTTATGGAAGAACATAAGCAACTTTGATAGAAAACAATGATAGATAGATTCTGAAAATTAATTACATAACATGTCTAGGGCTTTGAAATCACCCTTAACCAAATAAAAGTTTAGCTTAGCATAGGCATTGTAAACATAAACATAAAATTATAGAGAATCTAAGAAGAAAATAAAAGAAAGAAAGAAGAAGAAGAAGAAGAATATTAATTATCCAGCCTCTTGCTCTCTCGAAAACAAAGAAACAAAGAAGAAATCAGAATTTGATGCTTGGGGAAGTGTCAATTTCGTATGCCCCCTTGGTCTCTGATAACTCGTATAATTATATAGTTTTTAGTTATGTTTTATTATTGTTTTGTGTCAAATACGAGTTATTATTGTTTAGTCTAATTGTGTTTATGATCTTTTATATTTTTATGTAATTTGGTGTTTTTCACAAGTTTCTTTGAGTGATTTCAGATTACTAGAATTAAGGGCAAATCCAGTTCAGTTCCAGTTCTGACACCTTTTGCCATATCAGCTATATCTGGAGTTTCACTGAAGCAATAAGGCTGAAATTTTAACCGTGCAAAGTTAAGAGGCATATCTATCTTTTTCATGTTTTACACTTCTTGAAACGGAGTCGTTTTCCCTAGCGAAATCAACCATCAAGTTGGCTGATGTGCAATGACGTCTGTCCTGAGCAGTTTTCGAATTTTGACCATATCGTCCGATACACATCAGCAAATGAGCTGATTCGAACGGCTATGGATCAATAACTGATAGGGTAACATTTGTCTAGAAGACTATGTGATCAGATAAAGCCTCCAATATTGAAGAAATCGACCATCAAGTTGGCTGATGTGCAATGACGTCTGTGCTGACCTGTTTTCGTATTTTGCCCATATCTTCTTCTCCACATCAGCAAATGAGCTGATTCCAACGGCTATGAATCAATAACTCATAGGGGAACGTTTTTCTAGAAGACCATGTGATCAGATCAGGCCTCCAAGAGTGACAAAATCGACCATCAAGTTGGATGATCAAAATGGTCATACAATATGACGAAAATTGTTAGAAAAATGCACCCACCTATTATACCTACCTTTGAAATTCGTAAAGCTTGTCTCTTGTCATTTAGCCCTCCAAAATGTGTATAAATAGAGGGCCTTGGATGATTGTAGAGGATCATATTGTACATAGGTAGGATATTAGCCATTGTAATAAAATTCTCTAAGTTTTCTTCTTCTTTCTTTTCTCTAGTTTTGTTTTTCTTTAGAAAGAGCAAGAGGTTGGATAATTAATATTCTTCTTCTTCTTCTTTCTTTCTTTTATTTTCTTCTTAGATTCTATTTAATTTTATGTTTATAATGCCTATGCTAGGCTAAACTTCTATTTGGTTAAGGGTGATTTCAAAGCCCTATACATGTTTTGTGATTGATTTTCAGATTCTATCTATCATTAATTTTCTATCAAAGTTGCTTATGTTCTTCTACAAGAATTGTTCATGATGTTGTCTTGATTTATTTAGGTGTACAACTAGATAGATCTTGATAATTATCTATTGCTAGTTTAGGAGTCTTGATCCGTGTAATTGTCTTGATTTCCTATTCATAAGTGGCAATTTGTGATTAATGATTATGGTCAAGTTTTCAATAATTGCAAAGTGGAACATAACCTAAGTTGAACAATCCGAGCTTATGTGTTTGTTGCTTAGATCAACCTATCTTTCTCATCATAAAGCTGCCATTAAATTGAATTTAGAGAGCTTATTCTAGGTTGTTTAATGGTTAGAGATTAAATAGAGAGCTTGTTCTATTTAACGACAAACTAAGGAAAGATTGGGGTAACAGAGCTTGTTGTTATCTACGGTTGTTAACTTTGATAGTTGGTTGATATTGATAGATCTGAAATTGATTCTTAATGATGTCTAGTGGTGGAGAATGAAACCTTAACCATATTTTTCATATTTAATTCTTCTTACTTACTTGTTTTCTTACTTTTAGTTTGCTTATTTTTTATATTTATTTTTATTGGCTGGTTATACCGCCTAATTTGTATATTAACTTTGTTTTATTTTTATTGGCTGGTTATACCGCCTAATTTAGTATATATATTTTTATTGGCTGGTTATACCGCCTAATTTAGTATATATATTTTTATTGGCTGGTTATACCGCCTTGCATCTTATTCTTATTATTTACTTAGTTTAAATCTGGCTTCAAAAACCCCTTTTCTTTTATTGTTTTCTTTGAACGTAAGTTATAAACTAATAACTCATAAATTAAAACCCAATCCCTGAGGACTCGACCCTTGCTAATCATTATACTTACAATTGATCTTTTTAGTGCAAGGTTAAATAAGATACACTCTTTTGGGTGCATCAAATTTTTGGCGCCGTTGCCGGGGATTGTTTTCTTTAGTTTATTTGTTACTTGGTTTATTCTTATTTTCAGTTCTAATGAGTTTTGTTTTCTTGTACATACGGGTTTTTCTTATCAAATTTTGAAAAAAAAAATAAAAAAAAATAAAAAATAAAAAAAACGATGGAATTGAGCAATCTAACACTTGAAGAGTTGGTGGCATACATGAACATGGAGAATCAACAAGCCAATCTCACCTTCCCAGTTCAACAATTTGCCATGGGAGGATGTCAAGGCCATCAAGTGTTCCAAGACCAACTGCATGATCATTACTCAAACACTTACCATGAGGGATGGTGGGATCATACTAATTATGGCTACTCAAAAAATTTCGAAGAAGTAGATCCTTATGCCAGTTACACTCATCCATCTATATTCAATCAATCATGGTCTCAAGAATCAGATCTTTTTCAGCCATCACATATGACTCAAAACTCAGGTACTTCTTTAGAAGATCTTGTCTATTCTCTTGTTACTAATACTTTGCAATTTCAACAGGAAACAAGGGCAAGCATCCAGAGTTTGGAAAAGCAAATGAGCCAATTGGCTAGTAGTATGGTGGGATGGGTAGCACAAAGATCTGAAGAACTCCCTACCCAAACGATGATTAACCCAAAGGAGAATGCTACTATTGTGACCTTCAGGAATGAGGAACAAGATGAGGATGAGACAAAATTAGAGATGGATTCTATTCTTGAGGATAATAAAGCCACAGATCCAAATAAGAGTATTTCGACACCGGAGGTAACGTTTAAGATTCCAATTTTTGCTAATGTTTCTTCTCCACCTTTTCCTAGTAGATTCGCAAAGTTCAAGGAGGAGGAACATGAACAAGACATCCTGGAAACCTTAAACAGTTTATTTGTGGATGCCATTCAACAAGTACCAAAAGATGCACCATTCCTCGATGAGATATGCACCACCAAGGATGATGGAATAATACTTGTAATGGAGAATGCATCCACTGTTGTGCAAAGAAAGCTTCCTCTCAAACGCATAAATTTGGGAAATTTCATGTATGAGCCTGACAAGCCTAAAAAGCCAAGAAGGGGTGTTGGTTAGATTCAAAACACTAACTCAAGTGTTAATTGGGAAGGCAGCCCAATTAAAGATGAAATTGCCAACCTTCCATATTCAGATTTGCTTTCTCTTTCTCTTTCTTTTCCTTTTTCTTTTATTATTTTTATTGTTTTTATTTTATTTCTTATGTTTCTTTGTTAATTGTGTTTACTGCTTTTAAGTTCATTTAGGCTGCATAAGTTTCTTTTGTTTAATAGTTCTTTTCTCTTACATATAATTCTTGCATTGGGGGATAATAGCATTACATTAATGACAATGTAAGAATTATGTGTGGGGGGGAGAATTTAGGATTTTATTTAGAGTGTTTTTGATAACTCGTATAATTATATAGTTTTTAGTTATGTTTTATTATTGTTTTGTGTCAAATACGAGTTATTATTGTTTAGTCTAATTGTGTTTATGATCTTTTATATCTTTATGTAATTTGGTGTTTTTCACAAGTTTCTTTGAGTCATTTCAGATTACTAGAATTAAGGGCAAATCCAGTTCAGTTCCAGTTCCGACACATTTTGCCATATCAGCTATATCTGGAGTTTCACTGAAGCAATAAGGCTGAAATTTGTAGCCGTGCAAAGCTAAGAGGCATATCTATCTTTTTCATGTTTTATACTTCTTGAAACGGAGTCGTTTTCCCTAGCGAAATCGACCATCAAGTTGGCTGATGTGCAATGACGTCTGTGCTGACCTGTTTTCGTATTTTGCCCATATCTGCTTATCCACATCAGCAAATGAGCTGATTCCAATGGCTATGGATCCGTAACTGATACGGGAACCTTTGTCTAGAAGATCATATGATCAGATCAGGCCTCTAATATTGACGAAATCGACCATCAAGTTGGCTGATGTGCAATGACGTCTGTGCTGACATGTTTTCGTATTTTGCCCATATCTGCTTACCCACATCAGAAAATGAGCTGATTCCAACGGCTATGGATCCGTAACTGATAGGGGAACCTTTTTCTAGAAGACCATGTGATCAGATCAGGCCTCCAACATTGACGAATTCGACCATCAAGTTGGCTGATCAAAATTGTCATACAATATGACGAAAATTGTTAGAAAAATTCACCCACCTATTATACCTACCTTTGAAATTTGTAAAGCTTGTCTCTTGTCATTTAGCCTTCCAAAATGTGTATAAATAGAGGGCCTTGGATGATTGTAGAGGATCATATTGTACATAGGTAGGATATTAGCCATTTTAATAAAATTCTCTAAGTTTTCTTCTTCTTTCTTTTCTCTAGTTTTCTTTCTTTTCTCTAGTTTTCTTTTTCTTTAGAGAGAGCAAGAGGTTGGATAATTAATATTCTTCCTCTTCTTCTTTCTTTCTTTTATTTTCTTCTTAGATTTTCTTTAATTTTATGTTTATGTTTATAATGCCTATGCTAGGCTAAACTTCTATTTGGTTAAGGGTGATTTCAAAGCCCTAGACATGTTTTATGATTGATTTTCAGATTCTATCTATCATTAATTTTCTATCAAAGTTGCTTATGTTCTTCTACTAGAATTGTTCATGATGTTGTCTTGATTTGTTTAGGTGTACAACTAGATAGATCTTGATAATCATCTATTGCTAGTTTAGGAGTCTTGATCCGTGTAATTGTCTTGATTTCCTATTCATAAGTGGCAATTTGTGATTAATGATTATGGTCAAGTTTTCAATAATTGCAAAGTGGAACATAACCTAAGTTGAACAATCCGAGCTTATGTGTTTGTTGCTTAGATCAACCTATCTTTCTCATCATAAAGCTGCCATTAAATTGAATTTAGAGAGCTTATTCTAGGTTGTTTAATGGTTAGAGATTAAATAGAGAGCTTGTTCTATTTAACGACAAACTAAGGAAAGATTGGGATAACAGAGCTTGTTGTTATCTACGGTTGTTAACTTTGATAGTTGGTTGATATTGATAGATCTGAAATTGATTCTTAATGATGTCTAGTGGTGGAGAATGAAACCTTAACCATATTTTTCATATTTGATTCTTCTTACTTACTTGTTTTCTTACTTTTCTAGTTTGCTTATTTTTAAAAGTATATTTATTTTTATTGGCTGGTTATACCGCCTAATTTGTATATTAACTTTGTTTTATTTTTATTGGCTGGTTATACCGCCTAATTTAGTATATATATTGGCTGGTTATACCGCCTAATTTAGTATATATATTTTTATTGGCTGGTTATACCGCCTTGCATCTTATTTACTTTAGTTTAAATCTGGCTTCAAAAACCCCTTTTCTTTTATTGTTCTTGAATTTAAGTTTTAAACTATTAACTTATAAACTAAAACCCAATCCCTGAGGACTCGACCCTTGCTAACTACTATACTTACAATTTATCTTTTTAGTGCAAGGTTAAATAAGATACACTCTTTTGGGTGCATCAAGTTTTTGGCGCCGTTGCCGGGGATTGTTTTCTTTAGTCTATTTGTTACTTGGTTTATTCTTATTTTCAGTTCTAATTAGTTTTATTTTCTTGTACATACAAGTTTTTCTTTTCAAATTAAAAAAAAAAAAACTATGGAATTGAGCAATCTAACACTTGAAGAGTTGGTGGCATACATGAACATGGAGAATCAACAAGCCAATCTCACCTCCTCAGTTCAACAATTGGCCATGGGAGGATGTCAAGGCCATCAAGCGTTCCAAGACCAACAGTATGATCATTACTCAAACACTTACCATGAGGGATGGTGGGATCATACTAATTATGGCTACTCGAAAAATTACCAAGAAGTAGATCCTTATGCCAATTACACTCATCCATATAGCTTCAATCAATCATGGTCTCAAGAACCAGATATTTTTCAACCACCACATATGACTCAAAACTCAGGTACTTCTTTAGAAGATCTTGTCTATTCTCTTGTTATTGATTCTTTGCAATTTCAACAGGAAACAAGGGCAAGCATCCAGAGTTTGGAAAAGCAAATGAGCCAATTGGCTAGTAGTATGGTGGGATGGGTAGCACAAAGATCTGAAGAACTCCCAGCCCAAACGATGGTTAACCCAAAGGAGAATGCTACTATTGTGACCTTGAAGAATGAGGAACAAGATGAGGATGAAACAAAATTAGAGATGGATTCTATTCTTGAGGATAATGAAGCCAAAGATCCAAATAAGAGTATTTCGGCACCTGAGGTAACGTTTAAGGTTTCACTTTTTACTAATGTTTCTTCTCCACCTTTTCCTAGTAGATTTGCAAAGTTCAAGGAGGAAGAACATGAACAACACATGCCGGAAACCTTAAACAACTTGTTTGTGGAGGTCATTCAACAAGTATCAAAATATGCTCCATTCCTCGATGACATATGCACCACAAAGGATGATGGAATAATACTTGTAATGGAGAATGCATCCACTGTTGTGCAAAGAAAGTTTCCTCTCAAACGCATAAATTTGGGAAATTTCATGTATGAGCCTGACAAGCCTAAAATGCCCAGAAGGGGTGTTGGTTAGGTTCAAAACACTAAATCAAGTGCTAATTGGGGGAGGCAGCCTAATTAGTGAAAGCATTGCCAAACTGCCATCCTCAGATTTGCTCTCTTTTTCTTTATCTTTTTCTTTTTTTTCTTTTTTTTTTTGCTAATTGTGTTTAGTGTTTCTAAGTTCATTTAGGCTGCATAAGTTTATTTTGTTTATTAGTTCTTTTCACTTACACATGATTCTTTCATTTGGGATTAATAGCATTACATTAATGACAATGTAAGAATTATGTGTGGGGGGAAGAATTTAGGATTTTATTTAGAGTGTTTTGTTTTTGTGTCTTTTTATGTTGTTTTTCTTTCTGATCCTTGTTTTGAAAATAACTAGATGTAAATATAATTTTTATTTTTTTTTAACCCCGGTTAAATGGCGGATAATGGTACTCCGTGATTATTTAAGTCGGTTCCATCAGCTACCCACAAAACTGATATTGTATATAAATTTCTCTTCCAATTTCTCTTTCAATTTTTTTCATTTTTTTTCAGGATGGATGATATTCTCACAAGATTGCAGAAACGATTTCCTCCTTTTCCTCGAAATATTTTACTGAAGCTTTACCAAGTTCGATTTGAAAGATTAAGAATGCTTATGCACAAAGGGATTCCTGGAGACATACGTTGGATAATTGAAGCCAAGGTACGTGAAGATGAATATCTTCCTGTTTTGCATTTACCAGGTACAGGTAGAAGCACTTTTGCAAAGAAGCGACGAGCAAAGCGCATGAGTTCAAATTGCCACAAATGTGCACGATGGACGTGTAACGGTAAATGTCATTCTATTGGGATTCCGTCCTCTAATCGAGATGATAAAATTGAATTCATTAAGGATGGACTGAGTAAGGAGAATTTGGGTAATATCCAACTTTCTCTTGAGACGCATCCTAGTGGAGACGTACAAAGAGAAATTCTTGATTGATGGCCGCAATTCCAAAGGGAATGGCAACATCTTGGGAATCTGATGTTAAAAGACCCTGTTTGCCAGCTTGTAAGAAAACTGGATGGGAAGCATATCCTCGACTCATAGAAGGCGTTTAAGCCGTTTCTGGACGTAAAACCAGAGGAAGATGTGAGCCACAATCACAACTACAATAAATGACTTCTCAGCTTTTGGTTTGATTTGCAATAACTTTATTTTGGTTTAATTTACGTGTTGTTCGATTTGTGTAACTATTCTCGTTTTTTTTTATTTGTCTTTTACGGTTGATTTTTTTTTCTCTTTTTGATTTTCTTCCTGAAATCACGCAAAAATCTTTTGTTAGGTTAACATTTTCTTCTGACAGGTCAGATACACTTTCGGCGACATTATTACTCTTGTCTGATTCACTACTGAGTCCTCTATATATTACACCATGTACTCATTCTCTTTCAGGCACTCGAAAAAAAGAAAAAAAAAGAAAAAAAAATGGAAAGTACTTCGTCCCTACGCATTAAAAAAATTTGTGTTTTTGGAGGTGCTTATCCAGGGAAAAATAACATATTCGCTGATGAAGCCATAAGAGTTGGAGTAATACTTGCCCAACAAAAGATCCAGTTGATTTATGGAGGCGGTAGTACGGGTTTAATGGGAGCAGTCGCTACAGCAGCACACGCCGGAGGAAGTCCAGTTCTAGGAATCGTGCCAAAACTATTCACAGATTTTTGTGGACCTACCTTGGGTAAGGAAATACAAGTCTGGAGTATCCCTGAACGGATAACAATCATGTACCATTCTGCCGATGCATTCATTGCTTTACCAGGAGGTCTGGGTACATTGGAAGAAATAGCTTGCGTGGCTTCTTGGTCATCTTTGGTCACAAATAAGAAACCCATTGGTTTGCTTAATATTAATGGTTATTTTAGTAATTTGCTTTCATATTTAGATAATGCTGTGGATAATGGATTCATGTTTTCAGAGGCAAGGAGAACCATAATTTCTGCTACAACCATTGAAGATTTACTCAAAAAGCTCCAAGCTTATGAGTATTTATCTGCTACGGTTGTTTCGCAAACGCTCGGAAAAAGAAAAAGAGATATGGACGAGCAAGGAGTGGATTGCACTTTGTCTTTGTGACATTATCTAACATTTTGTTTGTTGTGTCTCAGTTATAATAAGTGGTTAGCAACCTCTACAGGTAATATCTCCTAAATTTTACCTTCTTAAAAAAAAAAAAAAAGTTTGTTGTGTTTTAAGCAATTTAGAAGTATTCATTCTGAACAAGGTCTGAGTAAGGGAGACTTGAGACATACCTTGTCAGTTTGATTTCTTCTTTTCAAAAAAAAAAAAAAAAGAGTTTGTTGTGTTTTAAGCAATTTAGAAGTATTCATTCTGAACAAGGTCTGAGTAAGGGAGACTTGAGACATACCTTGTCAGTTTGATTTTAATCTTTTTACGTTTACTTGTTAATTTTTGTTTAGTATTTTAGGATTATTTAGGTTGCATGAGTTTGTTTTGTTTTGAGTCTAGTTGTTCCTATTCTTATGTTATTAGTTCTTTTCTCTTACACATGATTCTTTCATTTGGGTTAATAGACTTACATTGAGGACAATGTAAGAATTAAGTGTGGGGGGAATGATTTAGGATTTCTTTTATTTTTGTCTACTATTTTTTTTATGAGTCTTTATTATTATTATTTTTAGTGTGTTTTAGTTCCTTTTTAATACAATGATGAGATATGAATTGCATAAGTCTAAAACAGATTTATTAGTGAGAAGATTTTCATGAGAATTGAACTTGATATCAATCTTTTTATGAGCCAATGTTAATATGATATGTTGATTGAGAAAGAAGCATGTTTAGACTTAATCTGACTTGTATAATCATCCTTGTGAGTTTTTGAGCCTATAATGATTGATGCATTATACAAATCAATCTAATTTCTTTCTTGAGTGCTCTTATGATTACATGATTCTCTAGAACTTGCTTTAAACCATTTGAGACTATATTGATGCATGTAACAACATGAATATGATAGAGGCATTAGGACTTTTTAACTAGGGCCAAACAGCCATCCCTTATTGATGTTCCAAGAGAACATCTCTCTAGTGAACCAATTTGAGCCTACATTGAATAAGCTATTTATTTGGTAACCACATCTTACACCTAGCCTAAACACATTTATATCTTTACCCTTGTTCTAAAGATGGACTAGAATGTTTGAGACATATTGCAAAAACAAGGGATATTTTTTGAAAATTTGGGTTAGAACAAAAGATAAGTGTGGGGGAGGAGAAAGGCAAAAGTCAAGAGAAAAATAGAGGGAATATTGCCAAATACATTCCCATGTGAAAAAAAAAATTTTTTTGAATAATCTTTTGAACTTCTAGTTAAAGAAAAGAAAAAGATGTTCGAAAGTTGGTTAGAATGAAGTAAAGGCTCAACATGAAATATTCAGCCTATGTGATTATGTACTTCTAAAGAATATTGAGAAAGTTTTATCTGCAAAATCTTATTTTGTCTCTAAATTCTATGAAGTCTTTGGAATGTTTGTGATATCTTTTCCTTTTTATTCTTTAACCACATTATTACCTCTTGGCCCCATTACAACCTTGATTAAAGACCTCTTGATTTATGAAGTTGCATGATCTTTTAGTGGAGAATAGGTAGACAAGCAAGCATATGGTAGAACTATTTTCATGAGATTGATTGAGTGTAAACACTTTACCACTACTTTAAAGAGTGAAAATCATGAGAGTATCCCATATGAGAAGTTGAGATTAAATTTGAACATGCACTATTTTGATTGAGATATGTTATGCTAATATTGGCTTAACTCAAACAATTTACATTCAAGCATGATTTTTTGTGAAAGTTTTTTAGCTATTGATTAGTTTATAAGACTTGTTCAAATATTGTCTCTAATTTGTATTGAAAGGATTAGGAGTAAATATTTTTAGTATATGTAGTTTATTTATATGTAGTTTATTTATATTTTAATTTTTCAATGTTTGTGGGTATCGTTCTAGTAAACCCTCACGAGACTAAACTCGTCCACTAGGGACACCTAGGGGTTTAAAGGCTTGTGTCACATGCTAAGTGCCACCGTGATTTCCTACGAAAGTGGATTAGATTAGATTTTCTTATTTTATTTTTATTGAGTCGTTGCTAGGGACTAGCAACAATCTAAGTGTGGGGGTGTGATAACTCGTATAATTATATAGTTTTTAGTTATGTTTTATTATTGTTTTGTGTCAAATACGAGTTATTATTGTTTAGTCTAATTGTGTTTATGATCTTTTATATCTTTATGTAATTTGGTGTTTTTCACAATTTTCTTTGAGTCATTTCAGATTACTAGAATTAAGGGCAAATCCAGTTCAGTTCCAGTTCCGACACATTTTGCCATATCAGCTATATCTGGAGTTTCACGGAAGCAATAAGGCTGAAATTTGTAGCCGTGCAAAGCTAAGAGGCATATCTATCTTTTTCATGTTTTATACTTCTTGAAACGGAGTCGTTTTCCCTAGCGAAATCGACCATCAAGTTGGCTGATGTGCAATGACGTCTGTGCTGACCTGTTTTCGTATTTTGCCCATATCTGCTTATCCACATCAGCAAATGAGCTGATTCCAATGGCTATGGATCCGTAACTGATACGGGAACCTTTGTCTAGAAGATCATATGATCAGATCAGGCCTCTAATATTGACGAAATCGACCATCAAGTTGGCTGATGTGCAATGACGTCTGTGCTGACATGTTTTCGTATTTTGCCCATATCTGCTTACCCACATCAGCAAATGAGCTGATTCCAACGGCTATGGATCCGTAACTGATAGGGGAACCTTTTTCTAGAAGACCATGTGATCAGATCAGGCCTCCAACATTGACGAATTCGACCATCAAGTTGGCTGATCAAAATTGTCATACAATATGACGAAAATTGTTAGAAAAATTCACCCACCTATTATACCTACCTTTGAAATTTGTAAAGCTTGTCTCTTGTCATTTAGCCTTCCAAAATGTGTATAAATAGAGGGCCTTGGATGATTGTAGAGGATCATATTGTACATAGGTAGGATATTAGCCATTTTAATAAAATTCTCTAAGTTTTCTTCTTCTTTCTTTTCTCTAGTTTTCTTTCTTTTCTCTAGTTTTCTTTTTCTTTAGAGAGAGCAAGAGGTTGGATAATTAATATTCTTCCTCTTCTTCTTTCTTTCTTTTATTTTCTTCTTAGATTTTCTTTAATTTTATGTTTATGTTTATAATGCCTATGCTAGGCTAAACTTCTATTTGGTTAAGGGTGATTTCAAAGCCCTAGACATGTTTTATGATTGATTTTCAGATTCTATCTATCATTAATTTTCTATCAAAGTTGCTTATGTTCTTCTACTAGAATTGTTCATGATGTTGTCTTGATTTGTTTAGGTGTACAACTAGATAGATCTTGATAATCATCTATTGCTAGTTTAGGAGTCTTGATCCGTGTAATTGTCTTGATTTCCTATTCATAAGTGGCAATTTGTGATTAATGATTATGGTCAAGTTTTCAATAATTGCAAAGTGGAACATAACCTAAGTTGAACAATCCGAGCTTATGTGTTTGTTGCTTAGATCAACCTATCTTTCTCATCATAAAGCTGCCATTAAATTGAATTTAGAGAGCTTATTCTAGGTTGTTTAATGGTTAGAGATTAAATAGAGAGCTTGTTCTATTTAACGACAAACTAAGGAAAGATTGGGATAACAGAGCTTGTTGTTATCTACGGTTGTTAACTTTGATAGTTGGTTGATATTGATAGATCTGAAATTGATTCTTAATGATGTCTAGTGGTGGAGAATGAAACCTTAACCATATTTTTCATATTTGATTCTTCTTACTTACTTGTTTTCTTACTTTTCTAGTTTGCTTATTTTTAAAAGTATATTTATTTTTATTGGCTGGTTATACCGCCTAATTTGTATATTAACTTTGTTTTATTTTTATTGGCTGGTTATACCGCCTAATTTAGTATATATATTGGCTGGTTATACCGCCTAATTTAGTATATATATTTTTATTGGCTGGTTATACCGCCTTGCATCTTATTTACTTTAGTTTAAATCTGGCTTCAAAAACCCCTTTTCTTTTATTGTTCTTGAATTTAAGTTTTAAACTATTAACTTATAAACTAAAACCCAATCCCTGAGGACTCGACCCTTGCTAACTACTATACTTACAATTTATCTTTTTAGTGCAAGGTTAAATAAGATACACTCTTTTGGGTGCATCAGTTTTGTTTTTGAGTCTTTTTATGTTGTTTTTCTTTCTGATCCTTGTTTTGAAAAACACTAGATGTAAATATAATTTTTTTTTTAACCCCGGTTAAATGGCGGATAACGGTACTCCGTGATTATTTAAATCGGTTCTATCAGCTACCCACAAAACTGATATTGTATATAAATTTCTCTTTCAATTTCTCTTTCATTTTTTTTTCAGGATGGATGATATTCTCACAAGATTGCAGAAACGATTTCCTCCTTTTCCTCGAAATATTTTACTGAAGCTTTACCAAGTTCGATTTGAAAGATTAAGAATGCTTATGCACAAAGGGATTCCTGGAGACATACGTTGGATAATTGAAGCCAAGGTACGTGAAGATGAATATCTTCCTATTTTGCATTTACCAGGTACAGGTAGAAGCACTTTTGCAAAGAAGCGACGAGCAAAGCGCATGAGTTCAAATTGCCACAAATGTGCACGATGGACGTGTAACGGTAAATGTCGTTCTATTGGGATTCCGTCCTCTAATCGAGATGATAAAATTGAATTCATTAAGGATGGACTGAGTAAGGAGAATTTGGGTAATATCCAACTTTCTCTTGAGACGCATCCTAGTGGAGACGTACAAAGAGAAATTCTTGATTTATGGCCGCAATTCCAAAGGGAATGGCAACATCTTGGGAATCTGATGTTAAAAGACCCTGTTTGCCAGCTTGTAAGAAAACTGGATGGGAAGCATATCCTCGACTCATAGAAGGCGTTTAAGCCGTTTCTGGACGTAAAACCAGAGGAAGATGTGAGCCACAATCACAACTACAATAAATGACTTCTCAGTTTTTGGTTTGATTTGCAATAACTTTATTTTGGTTTAATTTACGTGTTGTTCGATTTGTGTAATTATTCTCGTTTTTTTTTTATTTGTCTTTTACGGTTGATTTTTCTTCTCTTTTTGATTTTCTTCCTGAAATCACGCAAAAATCTTTTGTTAGGTTAATATTTTCTTCTGACAGGTCAGATACACTTTCGGCGACATTATTACTCTTGTCTGATTCACTACTCAGTCCTCTATATATTACACCATGTACTCATTCTCTTTCAGGCACTCGAAAAAAAAAAAAATTGGAAAGTACTTCGTCCGAGCGCATTAAAAAAATTTGTGTCTTTGGAGGTGCTTATCCAGGGAAAAATAACATATTTGCTGATGAAGCCATAAGAGTTGGAGTAATACTTGCACAACAAAAGATCCAGTTGATTTATGGAGGTGGTAGTACGGGTTTAATGGGAGCAGTCGCTACAGCAGCACACGCCGGAGGAAGTCCAGTTCTAGGAATCGTGCCAAAACTATTCACAGATTTTTGTGGACCTACCTTGGGTAAGGAAATACAAGTCTGGAGTATCCCTGAACGGATGACAATCATGTACCATTCTGCCGATGCATTCATTGCTTTACCAGGAGGTCTGGGTACATTGGAAGAAATAGCTTGCGTGGCTTCTTGGTCATCTTTGGTCACAAAAAAGAAACCCATTGGTTTGCGTAATATTAATGGTTATTTTAGTAATTTGCTTTCATATTTAGATAATGCTGTGGAAAATGGATTCATGTTTTCAGAGGCAAGGAGAACCATAATTTCTGCTACAACCATTGAAGATTTACTCAAAAAGCTCCAAGCTTATGAGTGTTTATCTGCTACGGTTGTTTCGCAAACGCTCGGAAAAAGAAAAAGAGATATGGACGAGCAAGGAGTGGATTGCACTTTGTCTTTGTGACATTATCTAACATTTTGTTTGTTATGTCTCAGTTATAATAAGTGGTTAGCAACCTCTGCAGGTAATATCTCCTAAATTTTACCTTCTTAAAAAAAAAAAAAAAGTTTGTTGTGTTTTAAGCAATTTAGAAGTATTCATTTTGAACAAGGTCTGAGTAAGGGAGACTTGAGACATACCTTGTCAGTTTGATTTCTTCTTTTCAAAAAAAAAAAGTTTGTTGTGTTTTAAGCAATTTAGAAGTATTCATTCTGAACAAGGTCTGAGTAAGGGAGACTTGAGACATATCTTGTCAGTTTGATTTTAATCTTTTTATGTTTACTTGTTAATTTTTGTTTAGTATTTTAGGATTATTTAGGTTGCATGAGTTTGTTTTGTTTTGAGTCTTAGTTGTTCCTATTCTTATGTTATTAGTTCTTTTCTCTTACACATGATTCTTTCATTTGGGTTAATAGACTTACATTGAGGACAATGTAAGAATTAAGTGTGGGGGGAATGATTTAGGATTTCTTTTATTTTTGTCTACTATTTTTTTATGAGTCTTTATTATTATTATTATTATTATTATTATTATTATTTTAGTGTGTTTTAGTTCCTTTTTAATACAATGATGAGATATGAATTGCATAAGTCTAAAACAGATTTATTAGTGAGAAGATTTTCATGAGAATTGAGCTTGATGTCAACCTTTTTATGAGCCAATGTTAATATGATATGTTGATTGAGAAAGAAGCATGTTTAGACTTAATCTGACTTGTATAATCATCCTTGTGAGTTTTTGAGCCTATAATGATTGATGCATTATACAAATCAATCTAATTTCTTTCTTGAGTGCTCTTATGATTACATGATTCTCTAGAACTTGCTTTAAACCGTTTGAGACTATATTGATGCATGTGTGATGCACCCAAAAGAGTGTATCTTATTTAACCTTGCACTAAAAAGATAAATTGTAAGTATAGTAGTTAGCAAGGGTCGAGTCCTCAGGGATTGGGTTTTAGTTTATAAGTTAATAGTTTAAAACTTAAATTCAAGAACAATAAAAGAAAAGGGGTTTTTGAAGCCAGATTTAAACTAAAGTAAATAATAAGAATAAGATGCAAGGCGGTATAACCAGCCAATGAAAATATATATACTAAATTAGGCGGTATAACCAGCCAATAAAAATATATATACTAAATTAGGCGGTATAACCAGCCAATAAAAATAAAACAAAGTTAATATACAAATTAGGCGGTATAACCAGCCAATAAAAATAAATATACTTTTAAAAATAAGCAAACTAAAAGTAAGAAAACAAGTAAGTAAGAAGAATCAAATATGAAAAATATGGTTAAGGTTTCATTCTCCACCACTAGACATCATTAAGAATCAATTTCAGATCTATCAATATCAACCAACTATCAAAGTTAACAACCGTAGATAACAACAAGCTCTGTTATCCCAATCTTTCCTTAGTTTGTCGTTAAATAGAACAAGCTCTCTATTTAATCTCTAACCATTAAACAACCTAGAATAAGCTCTCTAAATTCAATTTAATGGCAGCTTTATGATGAGAAAGATAGGTTGATCTAAGCAACAAACACATAAGCTCGGATTGTTCAACTTAGGTTATGTTCCACTTTGCAATTATTGAAAACTTGACCATAATCATTAATCACAAATTGCCACTTATGAATAGGAAATCAAGACAATTACACGGATCAAGACTCCTAAACTAGCAATAGATAATTATCAAGATCTATCTAGTTGTACACCTAAATAAATCAAGACAACATCATGAACAATTCTTGTAGAAGAACATAAGCAACTTTGATAGAAAATTAATGATAGATAGAATTTGAAAATCAATCACAAAACATGTCTAGGGCTTTGAAATCACCCTTAACCAAATAGAAGTTTAGCCTAGCATAGGCATTATAAACATAAACATAAAATTAAAGAAAATCTAAGAAGAAAATAAAAGAAAGAAAGAAGAAGAGGAAGAATATTAATTATCCAACCTCTTGCTCTCTCTAAAGAAAAAGAAAACTAGAGAAAAGAAAGAAAACTAGAGAAAAGAAAGAAAAAGAAAACTTAGAGAATTTTATTAAAATGGCTAATATCCTACCTATGTACAATATGATCCTCTACAATCATCCAAGGCCCTCTATTTATACACATTTTGGAGGGCTAAATGACAAGAGACAAGCTTTACAAATTTCAAAGGTGGGTATAATAGGTGGGTGAATTTTTCTAACAATTTTCGTCATATTGTATGACAATTTTGATCAGCCAACTTGATGGTCGATTTCGTCAATGTTGGAGGCCTGATCTGATCACATGGTCTTCTAGAAAAAGGTTCCCCTATCAGTTATGGATCCATAGCCGTTGGAATCAGCTCATTTGCTGATGTGGATAAGCAGATATGGGCAAAATACGAAAACAGATCAGCACAGACGTCATTGCACATCAGCCAACTTGATGGTCGATTTCGTCAATATTAGAGGCCTGATCTGATCATCTGGTCTTCTAGACAAAGGTTCCCGTATCAGTCACGGATCCATAGCCATTGGAATCAGCTCATTTGCTGATGTGGATAAACAGATATGGGCAAAATACGAAAACAGGTCAGCACAGACGTCATTGCACATCAGCCAACTTGATGGTCGATTTTGCTAGGGAAAACGACTCCGTTTCAAGAAGTATAAAACATGAAAACGATAGATATGCCTCTTAGCTTTGCACGGCTACAAATTTCAGCCTTATTGCTTCAATGAAACTCCAGATATAGCTGATATGGCAAAATGTGTCGGAACTGGAACTGAACTGGATTTGCCCTTAATTCTAGTAATCTGAAATCACTCAAAGAAACTTGTGAAAAACACCAAATTACATAAAAATATAAAAGATCATAAACACAATTAGACTAAACAATAATAACTCGTATTTGACACAAAACAATAATAAAACATAACTAAAAACTATATAATTATACGAGTTATCACACCCCCACACTTAGATTGTTGCTAGTCCCTAGCAACGACTCAATAAAAATAAAATAAGAAAATCTAATCTAATCCACTTTCGTAGGAAATCACGGTGGCACTTAGCATGTGACACAAGCCTTTAAACCCCTAGGTGTCCCTAGTGGACGAGTTTAGTCTCGTGAGGGTTTACTAGAACGATACCCACAAACATTGAAAAATTAAAATATAAATAAACTTCATATAAATAAACTACATATACTAAAAATATTTACTCCTAATCCTTTCAATACAAATTAGAGACAATATTTGAACAAGTCTTATAAACTAATCAATAGCTTAAAAAATTTCACAAAAAATCATGCTTGAATGTAAATTGTTTGAGTTAAGCCAATATTAGCATAACATATCTCAATCAAAATAGTGCATGTTCAAATTTAATCTCAACTTCTCACATGGGATACTCTCTTGATTTTCACTCTTTAAAGTAGTGGTTAAGTGTTTACACTCAATCAATCTCATGAAAACACTTCTACCATATGCTTGCTTGTCCACCTATTCTCCACTAAAAGATCATGCAACTTCATAAATCAAGAGGTCTTTAATCAAGGTTGTAATGGGGCCAAGGGGTTTGTAATGTGGTTGAAGAACAAAAGGATAAAGATATCACAAAGGTTCCAAAGAGTTCATAAAGTTTAGAGACATAAAAAGATTATACAAAGAAACTTCTCAAAACTCTTTACAAGTACATAGTCACCTAGGCCGGATATTCATGTTGGGCCTTTTCTTCATTCTAAACAACTTTGTAACATCTTTTTCTTTTTACACAAATTCAAGAGATGATTCATATTTTTTTTTTTTTACATAGGAATGTATTTGCCAGTATTCCATTTCTTTTTCTCTTGACTTTTCTTTTTTTTTCCCCCCACACTTATTTCTTGTTTCTAACCCAAATTTTTAACTAAAAATATCCCTTGTTTTTTTGCAATATGTCTCAAAATATATAATCCATCTTTAGAACAAGGGTAAGGATATAAGTATATTTAGGCTAGGTGTAAGTTGTGGTTACCAATAAAACATCATATTTAATGTAGGCTCAAATTGGCTCACTAGTGGGGATGTTCTCTTAGAACATTAATAATGGATGGCTGTTTGGCACTGGTTATAATCCTAATGCCTCTATCATATTCATGTTGTCACATGTATCAATATAGTCTCAAACGGTTTAAAGCAAGTTCTAGAGAATCATGTAATCATAAGAGCACTCAAGAAAGAAATTAGATTGATTTGTATAATGCATCAATCATTATAGGCTCAAAAACTCACAAGGATGATTATACAAGTCAGATTAAGTCTAAACATGCTTCTTTCTCAATCAACATATCATATTAACATTGGCTCATAAAAAGGTTGACATCAAGCTCAATTCTCATGAAAATCTTCTCACTAATAAATCTGTTTTAGACTTATGCAATTCATATCCCATCATTGTATTAAAAAGGAACTAAACACACAAAATAATAATAATAATAAAGACTCATAAAAAAAATAATAGACAAAAATAAAAGAAATTCTAAATCCTTCCCCCCACACTTAATTCTTACATTGTCCTCAATGTAAGTCTATTAACCCAAATGAAAGAATCATGTGTAAGAGAAAAGAACTAATAACATAAGAATAGGAACAACTAAGACTCAAAACAAAACAAACTCATGCAACCTAAATAATCCTAAAATACTAAACAAAAATTAACAAGTAAACATAAAAAGATTAAAATCAAACTGACAAGGTATGTCTCAAGTCTCCCTTACTCAGACCTTGTTCAGAATGAATACTTCTAAATTGCTTAAAACACAACAAACTTTTTTTTTTTTTTTAAGAAGGTAAAATTTAGGAGATATTACCTGTAGAGGTTGCTAACCACTTATTATAACTGAGACACAACAAAAAAAATGTTAGATAATGTCACAAAGACAAAGTGCAATCCACTCCTTGCTCGTCCATATCTCTTTTTCTTTTTCCGAGCGTTTGCGAAACAACCGTAGCAGATAAATACTCATAAGCTTGGAGCTTTTTGAGTAAATCTTCAATGGTTGTAGCAGAAATTATGGTTCTCCTTGCCTCTGAAAACATGAATCCATTATCCACAGCATTATCTAAATATGAAAGCAAATTACTAAAATAACCATTAATATTAAGCAAACCAATGGGTTTCTTATTTGTGACCAAAGATGACCAAGAAGCCACGCAAGCTATTTCTTCCAATGTACCCAGACCTCCTGGTAAAGCAATGAATGCATCGGCAGAATGGTACATGATTGTTATCCGTTCAGGGATACTCCAGACTTGTATTTCCTTACCCACGGTAGGTCCACAAAAATCTGTGAATAGTTTTGGCACGACTCCTAGAACTGGACTTCCTCCGGCGTGTGCTGCTGTAGCGACTGCTCCCATTAAACCCGTACTACCGCCTCCATAAATCAAGTGGATCTTTTGTTGGGCAAGTATTACTCCAACTCTTATGGCTTCATCAGCGAATATGTTATTTTTCCCTGGATAAGCACCTCCAAAGACACAAATTTTTTTAATGCGTTGGGACGAAGTACTTTCCATTTTTTTTTTCGAATGCCTGAAAGAGAATGAGTACATGGTGTAATATATAGAGGACTGAGTAGTGAATCAGACAAGAGTAATAATGTCACCGAAAGTGTATCTGACCTGTCAGAAGAAAATGTTAACCTAACAAAAGATTTTTGCGTGATTTCAGGAAGAAAATCAAAAAGAGAAGAAAAATCAACCGTAAAAGACAAATGCAACAAAAAAAAAAATACAAAACGAGAATAATTACACAAATCAAACAACACGTAAATTAAACCAAAATAAAGTTATTGCAAATCAAACCAAAAGCTGAGAAGTCATTTATTGTAGTTGTGATTGTGGCTCACATCTTCCTCTGGTTTTACGTCCAGAAACGGCTTAAACGCCTTCTATGAGTCGAGGATATGCTTCCCATCCAGTTTTCTTACAAGCTGGCAAACAGGGTCTTTTAACATCAGATTCCCAAGATGTTGCCATTCCCTTTGGAATTGCGGCCATAAATCAAGAATTTCTCTTTGTACGTCTCCACTAGGATGCGTCTCAAGAGAAAGTTGGATATTACCCAAATTCTCCTTACTCAGTCCATCCTTAATGAATTCAATTTTATCATCTCGATTAGAGGACGGAATCCCAATAGAACGACATTTACCGTTACACGTCCATCGTGCACATTTGTGGCAATTTGAACTCATGCGCTTTGCTCGTCGCTTCTTTGCAAAAGTGCTTCTACCTGTACCTGGTAAATGCAAAACAGGAAGATATTCATCTTCACGTACCTTGGCTTCAATTATCCAACGTATGTCTTCATGAATCCCTTTGTGCATAAGCATTCTTAATCTTTCAAATCGAACTTGGTAAAGCTTCAGTAAAATATTTCGAGGAAAAGGAGGAAATCGTTTCTGCAATCTTGTGAGAATATCATCCATCCTGAAAAAAAAATGAAAAAAAATGAAAGAGAAACTGGAAGAGAAATTTATATATAATATCAGTTTTGTGGGTAGCTGATGGAACCGATTTAAATAATCACGGAGTACCGTTATCCGCCATTTAACAGGGGTAAAAAAAATAAAAATTATATTTACATCTAGTTATTTTCAAAACAAGGATCAGAAAGAAAAATAACATAAAAAAAAAAAAACTCAAAAACAAAACACTCTAAATAAAATCCTAAATTCTTCCCCCCAAACATAATTCTTACATTGTCATTAATGTAATGCTATTATCCCCCAATGCAAGAATTATATGTAAGAGAAAAGAACTATTAAACAAAAGAAACTTATGCAGCCTAAATGAACATAAAAACAGTAAACACAATTAACAAAGAAACATAAGAAATAAAAATAAAAACAATAAAAATAATAAAAGAAAAAGGAAAAGAAAGAGAAAGCAAATCTGAATATGGAAGGTTGGCAATTTCATCTTTAATTGGGCTGCCTTCCCAATTAACACTTGAGTTAGTGTTTTGAATCTAACCAACACCCCTTCTTGGCTTTTTCAGCTTGTCAGGCTCATACATGAAATTTCCCAAATTTATGCGTTTGAGAGGAAGCTTTCTTTGCACAACAGTGGATGCATTCTCCATTACAAGTATTATTCCATCATCCTTGGTGGTGCATATCTCATCGAGGAATGGTGCATCTTTTGGTACTTGTTGAATGACATCCACAAACAAACTGTTTAAGGTTTCCAACGTGTCTTGTTCATGTTCATCCTCCTTGAACTTTGCGAATCTACTAGGAAAAGGTGGAGAAGAAACATTAGTAAAAATTGGAATCTCAAACGTTACCTCAGGTGCCGAAATACTCTTATTTGGATCATTGGCTTCATTATCCTCAAGAATAGAATTCATCTCTAATTTTGTCTCATCCTCATCTTGTTCCTCATTCCTCAAGGTCACAATAGTAGCATTCTCCTTTAGGTTAATCATTGTTTGGGCAGGGAGTTCTTCAGATCTTTGTGCTACCCATCCCACCATACTACTAGTCAATTGGATCATTTGCTTTTCCAAACTCTGGATGCTTGCCCTTGTTTCCTGTTGAAATTGCAAAGTATCAGTAACAAGAGAATAGACAAGATCTTCTAAAGAAGTACCTGAGTTTTGAGTCATATGTGGTGGTTGAAAAAGATCTGGTTCTTGGGACCATGATTGATTGAAGCTAGATGGATGATTGTAATTGGCATAAGGATCTACTTCTTGGTAATTTTTCGAGTAGCCATAATTAGTATGATCCCACCATCCCTCATGGTAAGTGTTTGAGTAATGATCATACTGTTGGTCTTGGAACACTTGATGGCCTTGACATCCTCCCATGGCAAATTGTTGAACTGGGAAGGTGAGATTGGCTTGTTGATTCTCCATGTTCATGTATGCCACCAACTCTTCAAGTGTTAGATTGCTCAATTCCATCGTTTTTTTTTTTTTGTTTTTTTTTTATTTTTTTTTCAAAATTTGATATGAAAAACCCGTATGTACAAGAAAATAAAACTCATTAGAACTGAAAATAAGAATAAACCAAGTAACAAATAAACTAAAGAAAACGATCCCCGGCAACGGCGCCAAAAATTTGATGCACCCAAAAGAGTGTATCTTATTTAACCTTGCACTAAAAAGATAAATTGTAAGTATAGTAGTTAGCAAGAGTCGAGTCCTCAGGGATTGGGTTTTAGTTTATAAGTTAATAGTTTAAAACTTAAATTCAAGAACAATAAAAGAAAAGGGGTTTTTGAAGCCAGATTTAAACTAAAGTAAATAATAAGAATAAGATGCAAGGCGGTATAACCAGCCAATGAAAATATATATACTAAATTAGGCGGTATAACCAGCCAATAAAAATATATATACTAAATTAGGCGGTATAACCAGCCAATAAAAATAAAACAAAGTTAATATACAAATTAGGCGGTATAACCAGCCAATAAAAATAAATATACTTTTAAAAATAAGCAAACTAAAAGTAAGAAAACAAGTAAGTAAGAAGAATCAAATATGAAAAATATGGTTAAGGTTTCATTCTCCACCACTAGACATCATTAAGAATCAATTTCAGATCTATCAATATCAACCAACTATCAAAGTTAACAACCGTAGATAACAACAAGCTCTGTTATCCCAATCTTTCCTTAGTTTGTCGTTAAATAGAACAAGCTCTCTATTTAATCTCTAACCATTAAACAACCTAGAATAAGCTCTCTAAATTCAATTTAATGGCAGCTTTATGATGAGAAAGATAGGTTGATCTAAGCAACAAACACATAAGCTCGGATTGTTCAACTTAGGTTATGTTCCACTTTGCAATTATTGAAAACTTGACCATAATCATTAATCACAAATTGCCACTTATGAATAGGAAATCAAGACAATTACACGGATCAAGACTCCTAAACTAGCAATAGATAATTATCAAGATCTATCTAGTTGTACACCTAAATAAATCAAGACAACATCATGAACAATTCTTGTAGAAGAACATAAGCAACTTTGATAGAAAATTAATGATAGATAGAATTTGAAAATCAATCACAAAACATGTCTAGGGCTTTGAAATCACCCTTAACCAAATAGAAGTTTAGCCTAGCATAGGCATTATAAACATAAACATAAAATTAAAGAAAATCTAAGAAGAAAATAAAAGAAAGAAAGAAGAAGAGGAAGAATATTAATTATCCAACCTCTTGCTCTCTCTAAAGAAAAAGAAAACTAGAGAAAAGAAAGAAAACTAGAGAAAAGAAAGAAGAAGAAAACTTAGAGAATTTTATTAAAATGGCTAATATCCTACCTATGTACAATATGATCCTCTACAATCATCCAAGGCCCTCTATTTATACACATTTTGGAGGGCTAAATGACAAGAGACAAGCTTTACAAATTTCAAAGGTGGGTATAATAGGTGGGTGAATTTTTCTAACAATTTTCGTCATATTGTATGACAATTTTGATCAGCCAACTTGATGGTCGATTTCGTCAATGTTGGAGGCCTGATCTGATCACATGGTCTTCTAGAAAAAGGTTCCCCTATCAGTTATGGATCCATAGCCGTTGGAATCAGCTCATTTGCTGATGTGGATAAGCAGATATGGGCAAAATACGAAAACAGATCAGCACAGACGTCATTGCACATCAGCCAACTTGATGGTCGATTTCGTCAATATTAGAGGCCTGATCTGATCATCTGGTCTTCTAGACAAAGGTTCCCGTATCAGTTACGGATCCATAGCCATTGGAATCAGCTCATTTGCTGATGTGGATAAACAGATATGGGCAAAATACGAAAACAGGTCAGCACAGACGTCATTGCACATCAGCCAACTTGATGGTCGATTTCGCTAGGGAAAACGACTCCGTTTCAAGAAGTATAAAACATGAAAACGATAGATATGCCTCTTAGCTTTGCACGGCTACAAATTTCAGCCTTATTGCTTCAGTGAAACTCCAGATATAGCTGATATGGCAAAATGTGTCGGAATTGGAACTGAACTGGATTTGCCCTTAATTCTAGTAATCTGAAATCACTCAAAGAAACTTGTGAAAAACACCAAATTACATAAAAATATAAAAGATCATAAACACAATTAGACTAAACAATAATAACTCGTATTTGACACAAAACAATAATAAAACATAACTAAAAACTATATAATTATACGAGTTATCAATGTGACAACATGAATATGATAGAGGCATTAGGATTTTTAGCCAGGGCCAAACAGCCATCCCTTATTAATGTTCCAAGAGAACACACCCTTAGTGAACCAATTTGAGCCTACATTGAATAAGCTATCTCTTTGGTAACCATAACTTGTCCCTAACCTAAATATACTTATATCTTTACCTTTGTTCCAAAGAAGAATTAGCATGATTTGAGACAAGTAGCAAAGACAAGGGATATTTTTTGGTTAGAAACAAGAAATAAGTGTGGGGGGAAAAGAAAAGAAAAGTCAAGAGAAAAAGAAATGGAATACTGGCAAATACATTCCTATGTAAAAAAAAAATATGAATCATCTCTTGAATTTGTGGAAAAAGAAAAAGATATTACAAAGTTGTTTAGAATGAAGAAAAGGCCCAACATGAATATCCGGCCTAGGTGACTATGTACTTGTAAAGAGTTTTGAGAAGTTTCTTTGTATAATCTTTTTATGTCTCTAAACTTTATGAACTCTTTGGAACCTTTGTGATATCTTTATCCTTTTGTTCTTCAACCACATTACAAACCCCTTGGCCCCATTACAACCTTGATTAAAGACCTCTTGATTTATGAAGTTGCATGATCTTTTAGTGGAGAATAGGTGGACAAGCAAGCATATGGTAGAAGTGTTTTCATGAGATTGATTGAGTGTAAACACTTTACCACTACTTTAAAGAGTGAAAATCAAGGGAGTATCCCATGTGAGAAGTTGAGATTAAGTTTGAATATGCACTATTTTGATTGAAATATGTTATGTTAATATTGGCTTAACTCAAACTATTTACATTCAAGCAAGATTTTTTGTGAATTTCTTTGAGCTATTGATTAGTTTTTAAGACTTGTCCAATGATTATCTCTAATTTATATTGAAAGGATTAGTTATAATTATTATTTTTAGTTTTTCTTATGTTTTCAATGTTTGTGGGTATCGTCCTAGTAAACCCTCACGAGACTAAACTCGTCCACTAGGGACACCTAAGGGTTTAAAGGCTTGTGTCACATGCAAAGTGCCACCGTGATTTCCTACGAAAATGGATTAGATTAGATTTTCTTATTTTATTTTTATTGAGTCGTTGCTAGGGACTAGCAACAATCTAAGTGTGGGGGTGTGATAACTCGTATAGTTATATAGTTTTTAGTTATGTTTTATTATTGTTTTGTGTCAAATACGAGTTATTATTGTTTAGTCTAATTGTGTTTATGATCTTTTATATTTTTATGTAATTTGGTGTTTTTCACAAGTTTCTTTGAGTGATTTCAGATTACTAGAATTAAGGGCGAATCCAGTTCAGTTCCAGTTCTGACACCTTTTTCCATATCAGCTATATCTGGAGTTTCACTGAAGCAATAAGGCTGAAATTTTAACCGTGCAAAGTTAAGAGGCATATCTATCTTTTTCATGTTTTACACTTCTTGAAACGGAGTCGTGTTCCCTAGCGAAATCAACCATCAAGTTGGCTGATGTGCAATGACGTCTGTCCTGAGCAGTTTTCGAATTTTGACCATATCGTCCGATACACATCAGCAAATGAGCTGATTCTAACGGCTATGGATCAATAACTGATAGGGTAACATTTTTCTAGAAGACCATGTGATCAGATAAAGCCTCCAATATTGAAGAAATCGACCATCAAGTTGGCTGATGTGCAATGACGTCTGTGCTGACCTGTTTTCGTATTTTGCCCATATCTTCTTCTCCACATCAGCAAATGAGCTGATTCCAACGGCTATGAATCAGTAACTCATAGGGGAACATTTTTCTAGAAGACCATGTGATCAGATCAGGCCTCCAAGATAGACAAAATCGACCATCAAGTTGGATGATCAAAATGGTCATACAATATGACGAAAATAGTTAGAAAAATGCACCCACCTATTATACCTACCTTTGAAATTTGTAAAGCTTGTCTCTTGTCATTTAGCCCTCCAAAATGTGTATAAATAGAGGGCCTTGGATGATTGTAGAGGATCATATTGTACATAGGTAGGATATTAGCCATTGTAATAAAATTCTCTAAGTTTTCTTCTTCTTTCTTTTCTCTAGTTTTGTTTTTCTTTAGAAAGAGCAAGAGGTTGGATAATTAATATTCTTCTTCTTCTTCTTTCTTTCTTTTATTTTCTTCTTAGATTCTATTTAATTTTATGTTTATAATGCCTATGCTAGGCTAAACTTCTATTTGGTTAAGGGTGATTTCAAAGCCCTATACATGTTTTGTGATTGATTTTCAGATTCTATCTATCATTAATTTTCTATCAAAGTTGCTTATGTTCTTCTACAAGAATTGTTCATGATGTTGTCTTGATTTATTTAGGTGTACAACTAGATAGATCTTGATAATTATCTATTGCTAGTTTAGGAGTCTTGATCCGTGTAATTGTCTTGATTTCCTATTCATAAGTGGCAATTTGTGATTAATGATTATGGTCAAGTTTTCAATAATTGCAAAGTGGAACATAACCTAAGTTGAACAATCCGAGCTTATGTGTTTGTTGCTTAGATCAACCTATCTTTCTCATCATAAAGCTGCCATTAAATTGAATTTAGAGAGCTTATTCTAGGTTGTTTAATGGTTAGAGATTAAATAGAGAGCTTGTTCTATTTAACGACAAACTAAGGAAAGATTGGGGTAACAGAGCTTGTTGTTATCTACGGTTGTTAACTTTGATAGTTGGTTGATATTGATAGATCTGAAATTGATTCTTAATGATGTCTAGTGGTGGAGAATGAAACCTTAACCATATTTTTCATATTTAATTCTTCTTACTTACTTGTTTTCTTACTTTTAGTTTGCTTATTTTTTATATTTATTTTTATTGGCTGGTTATACCGCCTAATTTGTATATTAACTTTGTTTTATTTTTATTGGCTGGTTATACCGCCTAATTTAGTATATATATTTTTATTGGCTGGTTATACCGCCTAATTTAGTATATATATTTTTATTGGCTGGTTATACCGCCTTGCATCTTATTCTTATTATTTACTTAGTTTAAATCTGGCTTCAAAAACCCCTTTTCTTTTATTGTTTTCTTTGAACGTAAGTTATAAACTAATAACTCATAAATTAAAACCCAATCCCTGAGGACTCGACCCTTGCTAATCATTATACTTACAATTGATCTTTTTAGTGCAAGGTTAAATAAGATACACTCTTTTGGGTGCATCAAATTTTTGGCGCCGTTGCCGGGGATTGTTTTCTTTATTTTATTTGTTACTTGGTTTATTCTTATTTTCAGTTCTAATGAGTTTTGTTTTCTTGTACATACGGGTTTTTCTTATCAAATTTTGAAAAAAAAAATAAAAAAAAATAAAAAATAAAAAAAACGATGGAATTGAGCAATCTAACACTTGAAGAGTTGGTGGCATACATGAACATGGAGAATCAACAAGCCAATCTCACCTTCCCAGTTCAACAATTTGCCATGGGAGGATGTCAAGGCCATCAAGTGTTCCAAGACCAACTGCATGATCATTACTCAAACACTTACCATTGATCTTACAATTGATCTTTTTAGTGCAAGGTTAAATAAGATACACTCTTTTGGGTGCATCAGTCTCTATTTATAGGCAATAGCTAGGGCATCAAACAAGTGAATTTCAGCTCTCTCCCTTCAATAAATGCTGACTTGTGGCTAAAGTTAAGGAAAAGTGGCTGACTTTTGTGTTTTAAGGAAAGATATAAGCCATGGCAGCCAAGTTTGAATAAAGTAGGAAAGTTTTAGTCAAAGCACTCTTTAATGAAGAGAGATTATATTCTTGCAGCCAAAGTAAGTGTAAGGAAGGAAAGTCTTGGCTGATTTAATTCTCCTACTTTGACTAGGATTAGCTTTAAGGAAAGTGATGCTCCCAAAAGAGTGTATCTTATTTAACCTTGCACTAAAAAGATCAATTGTAAGTATAATGATTAGCAAGGGTCGAGTCCTCAGGGATTGGGTTTTAATTTATGAGTTATTAGTTTATAACTTACGTTCAAAGAAAACAATAAAAGAAAAGGGGTTTTTGAAGCCAGATTTAAACTAAGTAAATAATAAGAATAAGATGCAAGGCGGTATAACCAGCCAATAAAAATATATATACTAAATTAGGCGGTATAACCAGCCAATTGAAATATATATACTAAATTAGGCGGTATAACCAGCCAATAAAAATAAAACAAAGTTAATATACAAATTAGGCGGTATAACCAGCCAATAAAAATAAATATAAAAAATAAGCAAACTAAAAGTAAGAAAACAAGTAAGTAAGAAGAATTAAATATGAAAAATATGGTTAAGGTTTCATTCTCCACCACTAGACATCATTAAGAATCAATTTCAGATCTATCAATATCAACCAACTATCAAAGTTAACAACCGTAGATAACAACAAGCTCTGTTACCCCAATCTTTCCTTAGTTTGTCGTTAAATAGAACAAGCTCTCTATTTAATCTCTAACCATTAAACAACCTAGAATAAGCTCTCTAAATTCAATTTAATGGCAGCTTTATGATGAGAAAGATAGGTTGATCTAAGCAACAAACACATAAGCTCGGATTGTTCAACTTAGGTTATGTTCCACTTTGCAATTATTGAAAACTTGACCATAATCATTAATCACAAATTGCCACTTATGAATAGGAAATCAAGACAATTACACGGATCAAGACTCCTAAACTAGCAATAGATAATTATCAAGATCTATCTAGTTGTACACCTAAATAAATCTAGACAACATCATGAACAATTCTTGTAGAAGAACATAAGCAACTTTGATAGAAAATTAATGATAGATAGAATCTGAAAATCAATCACAAAACATGTCTAGGGCTTTGAAATCACCCTTAACCAAATAGAAGTTTAGCCTAGCATAGGCATTATAAACATAAACATAAAATTAAAGGAAATCTAAGAAGAAAATAAAAGAAAGAAAGAAGAAGAGGAAGAATATTAATTATCCAACCTCTTGCTCTCTCTAAAGAAAAAGAAAACTAGAGAAAAGAAAGAAAACTAGAGAAAAGAAAGAAGAAGAAAACTTAGAGAATTTTATTAAAATGGCTAATATCCTACCTATGTACAATATGATCCCTTACAATCATCCAAGGCCCTCTATTTATACACATTTTGGAGGGCTAAATGACAAGAGACAAGCTTTACAAATTTCAAAGGTAGGTATATGACGATTTTGATCAGCCAACTTGATGGTCGATTTCGTCAATATTGGAGGCCTGATCTGATCACATGGTCTTCTAGACAAAGGTTCCCCTATCCGTTACGGAACCATAGCCGTTGGAATCAGCTCATTTGCTGATGTGGTTAAGGAGATATGGGCAAAATACGAAAACATGTCAGCACAGACGTCATTGCACATCAGCCACCTTGATGGTCGATTTCTTCAATATTGGAGGCCTGATCTGATCAGATGGTCTTCTAGACAAAGGTTACCCTATCAGTTACGGAACCATAGCCGTTGGAATCAGCTCATTTGCTGATGTGGATAAGAAGATATGGGCATAATACGAAAACATGTCAGCACAGACGTCATTGCACATCAGCCAACTTGATGGTCGATTTCGCTAGGGAAAACGACTCCGTTTCAAGAAGTGTAAAACATGAAAAAGATAGATATGCCTCTTAGCTTTGCATGTCCACAAATTTCAGCCTTATTGCTTCAGTGAAACTCGAGATATAGCTGATATGGCAAAAGGTGTCGGGACTGGAACTGAACTGGATTTGCCCTTAATTCTAGTAATCTGAAATCACTCAAAGAAACTTGTGAAAAACACCAAAATACATAAAAATATAAAAGATCATAAACACAATTAGACTAAACAATAATAACTCGTATTTGACACAAAACAATAATAAAACATAACTAAAAACTATATAATTATACGAGTTATCACACCCCCACACTTAGATTGTTGCTAGTCCCTAGCAACGACTCAATAAAAATAAAATAAGAAAATCTAATCTAATCCATTTTCGTAGGAAATCACGGTGGCACTTAGCATGTGACACAAGCCTTTAAACCCCTAGGTGTCCCTAGTGGACGAGTTTAGTCTCGTGAGGGTTTACTAGAACGATACCCACAAACATTGAAAAACTAAAATATAAATAAACTACATATACTAAAAATATTTATTCCTAATCCTTTCAATACACATTAGAGACAATCTTTGAACAAGTCTTATAAACTAATCAATAGCTTAAAGAATTTCACAAAAAATCAAGCTTGAATGTAAATTGTTTGAGTTAAGCCAATATTAACATAACATATTTCAATCAAAATAGTGCATATTCAAACTTAATCTCAACTACTCACATGGGATACCCTCATGATTTTCACTCTTTAAAGTAGTGGTGAAGTGTTTACACTCAATCAATCTCATGAAAACAGTTCTACCATATTCTTGCTTGTCCACCTATTCTCCACTATTTAGATCATGCAACTTCATAAATCAAGAGGTCTTCAATCAAGGTTGTAATGGGGCCAAGGGGTAATAATGTGGTTAAAGAATAAAAAGGAAAAGATATCACAAACGTTCCAAAGACTTCATAGAATTTAGAGACAAAATAAGATTTTGCAAATAAAACTTTCTCAATATTCTTTAGAAGTACATAATCACATAGGCTGAATATTTCATGTTGAGCCTTTACTTCATTCTAACCAACCTTGTAACATTCTTTTTTTTTTTCTTTAACCAAAAGTTCAAGAGATGATTCAAATTTTTTTTTTTTTTCATGGGAATGTATTTTTATAATATTCCCTTTTTCTTTTTCTCTTGACTTTTCTTTTCTTTTCCCCCCACACTTATTTCTTGTTTCTAACCCAAATTTTTAACTAAAAATATCCCTTGTTTTTTTGCAATGTCTCAAAATATATAATCCATTGATGCACCCAAAAGAGTGTATCTTATTTAACCTTGCACTAAAAAGATAAATTGTAAGTATAGTAGTTAGCAAGGGTCGAGTCCTCAGGGATTGGGTTTTAGTTTATAAGTTAATAGTTTAAAACTTAAATTCAAGAACAATAAAAGAAAAGGGGTTTTTGAAGCCAGATTTAAACTAAAGTAAATAATAAGAATAAGATGCAAGGCGGTATAACCAGCCAATAAAAATATATATACTAAATTAGGCGGTATAACCAGCCAATAAAAATATATATACTAAATTAGGCGGTATAACCAGCCAATAAAAATAAAACAAAGTTAATATACAAATTAGGCGGTATAACCAGCCAATAAAAATAAATATAAAAAATAAGCAAACTAAAAGTAAGAAAACAAATAAGTAAGAAGAATCAAATATGAAAAATATGGTTAAGGTTTCATTCTCCACCACTAGACATCATTAAGAATCAATTTCAGATCTATCAATATCAACCAACTATCAAAGTTAACAACCGTAGATAACAACAAGCTCTGTTACCCCAATCTTTCCTTAGTTTGTCGTTAAATAGAACAAGCTCTCTATTTAATCTCTAACCATTAAACAACCTAGAATAAGCTCTCTAAATTCAATTTAATGGCAGCTTTATGATGAGAAAGATAGGTTGATCTAAGCAACAAACACATAAGCTCGGATTGTTCAACTTAGGTTATGTTCCACTTTGCAATTATTGAAAACTTGACCATAATCATTAATCACAAATTGCCACTTATGAATAGGAAATCAAGACAATTACACGGATCAAGACTCCTAAACTAGCAATAGATAATTATCAAGATCTATCTAGTTGTACACCTAAATAAATCTAGACAACATCATGAACAATTCTTGTAGAAGAACATAAGCAACTTTGATAGAAAATTAATGATAGATAGAATCTGAAAATCAATCACAAAACATGTCTAGGGCTTTGAAATCACCCTTAACCAAATAGAAGTTTAGCCTAGCATAGGCATTATAAACATAAACATAAAATTAAAGAAAATCTAAGAAGAAAATAAAAGAAAGAAAGAAGAAGAGGAAGAATATTAATTATCCAACCTCTTGCTCTCTCTAAAGAAAAAGAAAACTAGAGAAAAGAAAGAAAACTAGAGAAAAGAAAGAAGAAGAAAACTTAGAGAATTTTATTAAAATGGCTAATATCCTACCTATGTACAATATGATCCCTTACAATCATCCAAGGCCCTCTATTTATACACATTTTGGAGGGCTAAATGACAAGAGACAAGCTTTACAAATTTCAAAGGTAGGTATATGACGATTTTGATCAGCCAACTTGATGGTCGATTTCGTCAATATTGGAGGCCTTATCTGATCACATGGTCTTCTAGAAAAAGGTTCCCCTATCAGTTACGGAACCATAGCCGTTGGAATCAGCTCATTTGCTGATGTGGTTAAGCAGATATGAGCAAAATACGAAAACATGTCAGCACAGACGTCATTGCACATCAGCCACCTTGATGGTCGATTTCTTCAATATTGGAGGCCTGATCTGATCACATGGTCTTCTAGACAAAGGTTCCCCTATCAGTTACGGAACCATAGCCATTGGAATCAGCTCATTTGCTGATGTGGATAAGAAGATATGGGCATAATACGAAAACATGTCAGCACAGACGTCATTGCACATCAGCCAACTTGATGGTCGATTTCGCTAGGGAAAACGACTCCGTTTTAAGAAGTGTAAAACATGAAAAAGATAGATATGCCTCTTAGCTTTGCATGGCTACAAATTTCAGCCTTATTTCTTCAGTGAAACTCGAGATATAGCTGATATGGCAAAAGGTGTCGGAACTGAAACTGAACTGGATTTGCCCTTAATTCTAGTAATCTGAAATCACTCAAAGAAACTTGTGAAAAACACCAAAATACATAAAAATATAAAAGATCATAAACACAATTAGACTAAACAATAATAACTCGTATTTGACACAAAACATTAATAAAACATAACTAAAAACTATATAATTATACGAGTTATCACACCCCCACACTTAGATTGTTGCTAGTCCCTAGCAACGACTCAATAAAAATAAAATAAGAAAATCTAATCTAATCCATTTTCGTAGGAAATCACGGTGGCACTTAGCATGTGACACAAGCCTTTAAACCCCTAGGTGTCCCTAGTGGACGAGTTTAGTCTCGTGAGGGTTTACTAGAACGATACCCACAAACATTGAAAAACTAAAATATAAATAAACTGCATATACTAAAAATATTTACTCCTAATCCTTTCAATACAAATTAGATACAATATTTGAACAAGTCTTATAAACTAATCAATAGCTTAAAGAATTTCACAAAAAATCATGCTTGAATGTAAATTGTTTGAGTTAAGCCAATATTAGCATAACATATCTCAATCAAAATATTGCATGTTCAAATTTAATCTCAACTTCTCACATGGGATACCCTCATGATTTTCACTCTTTAAAGTAGTGGTGAAGTGTTTACACTCAATCAATCTCATGAAAACAGTTCTACCATATTCTTGCTTGTCCACCTATTCTCCACTATTTAGATCATACAACTTCATGAATCAAGAGGTCTTTAATCAAGGTTGTAATGGGGCCAAGGGGTTTGTAATGTGGTTGAAGAACAAAAGGATAAAGATATCACAAAGGTTCCAAAGAGTTCATAAAGTTTAGAGACATAAAAAGATCATACAAAGAAACTTCTCAAAACTCTTTACAAGTACATAGTCACCTAGGCCGGATATTTATGTTGGGCCTTTTCTTCATTCTAAACGACTTTGTAACATCTTTTTCTTTTTTCACAAATTCAAGAGATGATTCATATATATTTTTTTTTTACATAGGAATGTATTTGCCAGTATTTCATTTCTTTTTCTCTTGACTTTTCTTTTCTTTCCCCCCCACACTTATTTCTTGTTTCTAACCCAAATTTTTAACTAAAAATATCCCTTGTCTTTGCAACTTGTCTCAAAACATGCTAATTCATCTTTGGAACAAAGGTAAAGATATAAGTATATTTAGGTTAGGGACAAGTTATGGTTACCAAAGAGATAGCTTATTCAATGTAGGCTCAAATTGGTTCACTAAGGGTGTGTTCTCTTGGAACATCAATAAGGGATGGCTGTTTGGCTCTGGCTAAAAATCCTAATGCCTCTATCATATTCATGTTGTCACATGTATCAGTATAGTCTCAAACGGTTTAAAGTAAGTTCTAGAGAATCCTGTAATCATAAGAGCACTCAAGAAAGAAATTAGATTGATTTGTATAATGCATCAATCATTATAGGCTCAAAAACTCACAAGGATGATTATACAAGTCAGATTAAGTCTAAACATGCTTCTTTCTCAATCAACATATTATATTAACATTGGCTCATAAAAAGGTTGACATCAAGCTCAATTCTCATGAAAATCTTCTCACTAATAACCAGTTTAGACCTATGCAATTCATATCTCATCATTGTATTAAAAAGGGACTAAAACACACTAAAAATAATAATAATAATAAAGACTCATAAAAAAAAAATAGTAGACAAAAATAAAAGAAATCCTAAATCATTCCCCCCACACTTAATTCTTACATTGTCCTCAATGTAAGTCTATTAACCCAAATGAAAGAATCATGTGTAAGAGAAAAGAACTAATAACATAAGAATAGGAACAACTAAGACTCAAAACAAAACAAACTCATGCAACCTAAATAATCCTAAAATACTAAACAAAAATTAACAAGTAAACATAAAAAATAAAAATAAAAACAATAAAAATAAAAATAATAAAAGAAAAGAAAAAGGAAAAGAAAGAGAAAGCAAATCTGAATATGGAAGGTTGGCAATTTCTTCTTTAATTGGGTTGCCTTCCCAATTAACACTTGAGTTAATGTTTTGAACCTAACCAACACCCCTTCTTGGCTTTTTAGGCTTGTCAGGCTCATACATGAAATTTTCCAAATTAATGCGTTTGAGAGGAAGCTTTCTTTGCACAACAGTGGATGCATTCTCCATTACAAGTATTATTCCATCATCCTTTGTGGTGCATATCTCATCGAGGAATGGAGCATATTTTGATACTTGTTGAATGGCATCCACAAACAAGTTGTTTAAGGTTTCTGGCATGTGTTGTTCATGTTCTTCCTCCATGAACTTTGCAAATCTACTAGGAAAAGGTGGAGAAGAAACATTAGTAAAAAGTGGAACCTTAAACGTTACCTCAGGTGCCGAAATACTCTTATTTGGATTTGTGGCTTCATTATCCTCAAGAATAGAATCCATCTCTAATTTTGTCTCATCCTCATCTTGTTCCTCATTCCTCAAGGTCACAATCGTAGCATTCTCCTTTGGGTTAATCATCGTTTGGGCAGGGAGTTCTTCAGATCTTTGTGCTACCCATACCACCATACTACTAGCCAATAGGCTCATTTGCCTTTCCAAACTCCGGATGCTTGCCCTTGTTTCCTGTTGAAATTGCAAAGTATTAGTAACAAGAGAATCGACAAGATCTTCTAAAGAAGTACCTGAGTTTTGAGTCATATGTGGTGGTTGAAGAAGATCTGGTTCTTGAGACCATGATTGATTGAAGCTAGATGGATGAGTGTAATTGGCATAAGGATCTACTTCTTGGTAATTTTTCGAGTAGCCATAATTAGTATGATCCCACCATCCCTCATGGTAAGTGTTTGAGTAATGATCATACAGTTGGTCTTGGAACACTTGATGGCCTTGACATCCTCCCATGGCCAATTGTTGAACTGGGTAGGTGAGATTGGCTTGTTGATTTTCCATGTTCATATATGCCACCAACTCTTCAAGTGTTAGATTGCTCAATTCCATTGTTTTTTTTTTTTTTTTTTTAAATTCGAAAAGAAAAACTTGTATGTACAAGAAAATAAAACTAATTAGAACTGAAAATAAGAATAAACCAAGTAACAAATAAACTAAAGAAAGCAATCCCCGGCAACGGCGCCAAAAATTTGATGCACCCAAAAGAGTGTATCTTATTTAACCTTGCACTAAAAAGATAAATTGTAAGTATAGTAGTTAGCAAGGGTCGAGTCCTCAGGGATTGGGTTTTAGTTTATAAGTTAATAGTTTAAAACTTAAATTCAAGAACAATAAAAGAAAAGGGGTTTTTGAAGCCAGATTTAAACTAAAGTAAATAATAAGAATAAGATGCAAGGCGGTATAACCAGCCAATAAAAATATATATACTAAATTAGGCGGTATAACCAGCCAATAAAAATATATATACTAAATTAGGCGGTATAACCAGCCAATAAAAATAAAACAAAGTTAATATACAAATTAGGCGGTATAACCAGCCAATAAAAATAAATATAAAAAATAAGCAAACTAAAAGTAAGAAAACAAATAAGTAAGAAGAATCAAATATGAAAAATATGGTTAAGGTTTCATTCTCCACCACTAGACATCATTAAGAATCAATTTCAGATCTATCAATATCAACCAACTATCAAAGTTAACAACCGTAGATAACAACAAGCTCTGTTACCCCAATCTTTCCTTAGTTTGTCGTTAAATAGAACAAGCTCTCTATTTAATCTCTAACCATTAAACAACCTAGAATAAGCTCTCTAAATTCAATTTAATGGCAGCTTTATGATGAGAAAGATAGGTTGATCTAAGCAACAAACACATAAGCTCGGATTGTTCAACTTAGGTTATGTTCCACTTTGCAATTATTGAAAACTTGACCATAATCATTAATCACAAATTGCCACTTATGAATAGGAAATCAAGACAATTACACGGATCAAGACTCCTAAACTAGCAATAGATAATTATCAAGATCTATCTAGTTGTACACCTAAATAAATCTAGACAACATCATGAACAATTCTTGTAGAAGAACATAAGCAACTTTGATAGAAAATTAATGATAGATAGAATCTGAAAATCAATCACAAAACATGTCTAGGGCTTTGAAATCACCCTTAACCAAATAGAAGTTTAGCCTAGCATAGGCATTATAAACATAAACATAAAATTAAAGAAAATCTAAGAAGAAAATAAAAGAAAGAAAGAAGAAGAGGAAGAATATTAATTATCCAACCTCTTGCTCTCTCTAAAGAAAAAGAAAACTAGAGAAAAGAAAGAAAACTAGAGAAAAGAAAGAAGAAGAAAACTTAGAGAATTTTATTAAAATGGCTAATATCCTACCTATGTACAATATGATCCCTTACAATCATCCAAGGCCCTCTATTTATACACATTTTGGAGGGCTAAATGACAAGAGACAAGCTTTACAAATTTCAAAGGTAGGTATATGACGATTTTGATCAGCCAACTTGATGGTCGATTTCGTCAATATTGGAGGCCTTATCTGATCACATGGTCTTCTAGAAAAAGGTTCCCCTATCAGTTACGGAACCATAGCCGTTGGAATCAGCTCATTTGCTGATGTGGTTAAGCAGATATGAGCAAAATACGAAAACATGTCAGCACAGACGTCATTGCACATCAGCCACCTTGATGGTCGATTTCTTCAATATTGGAGGCCTGATCTGATCACATGGTCTTCTAGACAAAGGTTCCCCTATCAGTTACGGAACCATAGCCATTGGAATCAGCTCATTTGCTGATGTGGATAAGAAGATATGGGCATAATACGAAAACATGTCAGCACAGACGTCATTGCACATCAGCCAACTTGATGGTCGATTTCGCTAGGGAAAACGACTCCGTTTTAAGAAGTGTAAAACATGAAAAAGATAGATATGCCTCTTAGCTTTGCATGGCTACAAATTTCAGCCTTATTTCTTCAGTGAAACTCGAGATATAGCTGATATGGCAAAAGGTGTCGGAACTGAAACTGAACTGGATTTGCCCTTAATTCTAGTAATCTGAAATCACTCAAAGAAACTTGTGAAAAACACCAAAATACATAAAAATATAAAAGATCATAAACACAATTAGACTAAACAATAATAACTCGTATTTGACACAAAACATTAATAAAACATAACTAAAAACTATATAATTATACGAGTTATCATCCATCTTTAGAACAAGGGTAAGGATATAAGTATATTTAGGCTAGGTGTAAGTTGTGGTTACCAATAAAACATCATATTTAATGTAGGCTCAAATTGGCTCACTAGTGGGGATGTTCTCTTAGAACATTAATAATGGATGGCTGTTTGGCTCTGGTTATAATCCTAATGCCTCTATCATATTCATGTTGTCACATGTATCAATATAGTCTCAAACGGTTTAAAGCAAGTTCTAGAGAATCATGTAATCATAAGACCACTCAAGAAAGAAATTAGATTGATATGTATAATGCATCAATCATTATAGGCTCAAAAACTCACAAGGATGATTATACAAGTCAGATTAAGTCTAAACATGCTTCTTTCTCAATCAACATATTATATTAACATTGGCTCATAAAAAGGTTGACATCAAGCTCAATTCTCATGAAAATCTTCTCACTAATAACCAGTTTAGACCTATGCAATTCATATCTCATCATTGTATTAAAAAGGAACTAAAACACACTAAAAATAATAATAATAATAAAGACTCATAAAAAAAAAATAGTAGACAAAAATAAAAGAAATCCTAAATCATTCCCCCCACACTTAATTCTTACATTGTCCTCAATGTAAGTCTATTAACCCAAATGAAAGAATCATGTGTAAGAGAAAAGAACTAATAACATAAGAATAGGAACAACTAAGACTCAAAACAAAACAAACTCATGCAACCTAAATAATCCTAAAATACTAAATAAAAATTAACAAGTAAACATAAAAAGATTAAAATCAAACTGACAAGGTGTGTCTCAAGTCTCCCTTACTCAGACCTTGTTCAGAATGAATACTTCTAAATTGCTTAAAACACAACAAACTCTTTTTATTTTTTTTTATTTATTTATTTTTTTTTTTGTAAAGAAGAAATCAAACTGACAAGGTATGTCTCAAGTCTCCCTTACTCAGACCTTGTTCAGAATGAATACTTCTTAATTTTAATTTTTTTTATTTTTTTTTTATTTTTTTTTTTTTTTAAAAATTAGCAAAATATGTCCCTTACCCCCTACTAAAATATGGCATTGTCCCCAATGTCAAATTTTAAAGGTAGAATTTAGGAGATATTACCTGCAGAGGTTGCTAACCACTTATTATAACTGAGACACAACAAACAAAATGTTAGATAATGTCACAAAGACAAAGTGCAATCCACTCCTTGCTCGTCCATATCTCTTTTTCTTTTTCCGAGCGTTTGCGAAACAACCGTAGCAGATAAATACTCATAAGCTTGGAGCTTTTTGAGTAAATCTTCAATGGTTGTAGCAGAAATTATGGTTCTCCTTGCCTCTGAAAACATGAATCCATTATCCACAGCATTATCTAAATATGAAAGCAAATTACTAAAATAACCATTAATATTAAGCAAACCAATGGGTTTCTTATTTGTGACCAAAGATGACTAAGAAGCCACGCAAGCTATTTCTTCCAATGTACCCAGACCTCCTGGTAAAGCAATGAATGCATCGGCAGAATGGTACATGATTGTTATCCGTTCAGGGATACTCCAGACTTGTATTTCCTTACCCAAGGTAGGTCCACAAAAATCTGTGAATAGTTTTGGCACGATTCCTAGAACTGGACTTCCTCCGGCGTGTGCTGCTGTAGCGACTGCTCCCATTAAACCCGTACTACCGCCTCCATAAATCAACTGGATCTTTTGTTGGGCAAGTATTACTCCAACTCTTATGGCTTCATCAGCGAATATGTTATTTTTCCCTGGATAAGCACCTCCAAAAACACAAATTTTTTTAATGCGTTGGGACGAAGTACTTTCCATTTTTTTTTCTTTTTTTTTCGAGTGCCTGAAAGAGAATGAGTACATGGTGTAATATATAGAGGACTGAGTAGTGAATCAGACAAGAGTAATAATGTCGCCGAAAGTGTATCTGACCTGTCAGAAGAAAATGTTAACCTAACAAAAGATTTTTGCGTCATTTCAGGAAGAAAATCAAAAAGAGAAGAAAAATCAACCGTAAAAGTCAAGAGTAATAATGTCGCCGAAAGTGTATTTGACCTGTCAGAAGAAAATGTTAACCTAACAAAAGATTTTTGCGTGATTTCAGGAAGAAAATAAAAAAGAGAAGAAAAATCAATCGTAAAAGACAAATAAAAAAAATGAGAATAATTACACAAATCGAATAACACGTAAATTAAACCGAAATAAAGTTATTGCAAATCAAACCAAAAGCTGAGAAGTCATTTATTGTAGTTGTGATTGTGGCTCACATCTTCCTCTGGTTTTACGTCCAGAAACGGCTTAAACGCCTTCTATGAGTCGAGGATATGCTTCCCATCCAGTTTTCTTACAAGCTGGCAAACAGGGTCTTTTAACATCAGATTCCCATGATGTTGCCATTCCCTTTGGAATTGCGGCCATAAATCAAGAATTTCTCTTTGTACGTCTCCACTAGGATGCGTCTCAAGAGAAAGTTGGATATTACCCAAATTCTCCTTACTCAGTCCATCCTTAATGAATTCAATTTTATCATCTCGATTAGAGGACGGAATCCCAATAGAACGACATTTACCGTTACACGTCCATCGTGCACATTTGTGGCAATTTGAACTCATGCGCTTTGCTCGTCGCTTCTTTGCAAAAGTGCTTCTACCTGTACCTGGTAAATGCAAAACAGGAAGATATTCATCTTCACGTACCTTGGCTTCAATTATCCAACGTATGTCTCCAGGAATCCCTTTGTGCATAAGCATTCTTAATCTTTCAAATCGAACTTGGTAAAGCTTCAGTAAAATATTTCGAGGAAAAGGAGGAAATCGTTTCTGCAATCTTGTGAGAATATCATCCATCCTGAAAAAAAATGAAAAAAAAAAAAATGAAAGAGAAATTGAAAGAGAAATTTATATACAATATCAGTTTTGTGGGTAGCTGATGGAACCGATTTAAATAATCACGGAGTACCGTTATCCGCCATTTAACCGGGGTAAAAAAAATAAAAATTATATTTACATCTAGTTATTTTCAAAACAAGGATCAGAAAGAAAAATAACATAAAAAGACACAAAAACAAAACACTCTAAATAAAATCCTAAATTCTTCCCCCCACACATAATTCTTACATTGTCATTAATGTAATGCTATTAATCCCCCAATGCAAGAATTATATGTAAGAGAAAAGAACTATTAAACAAAAGAAACTTATGCAGCCTAAATGAACTTAAAAACAGTAAACACAATTAACAAAGAAACATAAGCAATAAAAATAAAAACAATAAAAATAATAAAAGAAAAAGGAAAAGAAAGAGAAAGCAAATCTGAATATGGAAGGTTGGCAATTTCATCTTTAATTGGGCTGCCTTCCCAATTAACACTTGAGTTAGTGTTTTGAATCTAACCAACACCCCTTCTTGGCTTTTTAGGCTTGTCAGGCTCATGCATGAAATTTCCCAAATTTATGCGTTTGAGAGGAAGCTTTCTTTGCACAACAGTGGATGCATTCTCCATTACAAGTATTATTCCATCATCCTTGGTGGTGCATAACTCATCGAGGAATGGTGCATCTTTTGGTACTTGTTGAATGACATCCACAAACAAACTGTTTAAGATTTCCAGCGTGTCTTGTTCATGTTCATCCTCTTTGAACTTTGCGAATCTACTAGGAAAAGGTGGAGAAGAAACATTAGTAAAAATTGGAATCTCAAACGTTACCTCAGGTGCCGAAATACTCTTATTGGCTTCATTATCCTCAAGACTAGAATTCATCTCTAATTTTGTCTCATCCTCATCTTGTTCCTCATTCCTCAAGGTCACAATAGTAGCATTCTCCTTTAGGTTAATCATCGTTTGGGCAGGGAGTTCTTCAGATCTTTGTGCTACCCATCCCACCATACTATTAGTCAATTGGATCATTTGCTTTTCCAAACTCTGGATGCTTGCCCTTGTTTCCTGTTGAAATTGTAAAGTATCAGTAACAAGAGAATAGACAAGATCTTCTAAAGAAGTACCTGAGTTTTGAGTCATATGTGGTGGTTGAAAAAGATCTGGTTCTTGGGACCATGATTGATTGAAGCTAGATGGATGAGTGTAATTGGCATAAGGATCTACTTCTTGGTAATTTTTCGAGTAGCCATAATTAGTATGATCCCACCATCCCTCATTGTAAGTGTTTGAGCAATGATCATACTGTTGGTCTTCGAACACTTGATGGCCTTGACATCCTCCTATGGCCAATTGTTGAACTGGGGAGGTGAGCTTGGCTTGTTGATTCTCCATGTTCATGTATGCCACCAACTCTTCAAGTGTTAGATTGCTCAATTCCATTATTATTTTTTTTTTAATTTGAAAAGAAAAACTTGTATGTACAAGAAAATAAAACTAATTAGAACTGAAAATAAGAATAAACCAAGTAACAAATAAACTAAAGAAAGCAATCCCCGGCAACGGCGCCAAAAATTTGATGCTCCCAAAAGAGTGTATCTTATTTAACCTTGCACTAAAAAGATCAATTGTAAGTATAATGATTAGCAAGGGTCGAGTCCTCAAGGATTGGGTTTTAATTTATGAGTTATTAGTTTATAACTTACGTTCAAAGAAAACAATAAAAGAAAAGGGGTTTTTGAAGCCAGATTTAAACTAAGTAAATAATAAGAATAAGATGCAAGGCGGTATAACCAGCCAATAAAAATATATATACTAAATTAGGCGGTATAACCAGCCAATTGAAATATATATACTAAATTAGGCGGTATAACCAGCCAATAAAAATAAAACAAAGTTAATATACAAATTAGGCGGTATAACCAGCCAATAAAAATAAATATAAAAAATAAGCAAACTAAAAGTAAGAAAACAAGTAAGTAAGAAGAATTAAATATGAAAAATATGGTTAAGGTTTCATTCTCCACCACTAGACATCATTAAGAATCAATTTCAGATCTATCAATATCAACCAACTATCAAAGTTAACAACCGTAGATAACAACAAGCTCTGTTACCCCAATCTTTCCTTAGTTTGTCGTTAAATAGAACAAGCTCTCTATTTAATCTCTAACCATTAAACAACCTAGAATAAGCTCTCTAAATTCAATTTAATGGCAGCTTTATGATGAGAAAGATAGGTTGATCTAAGCAACAAACACATAAGCTCGGATTGTTCAACTTAGGTTATGTTCCACTTTGCAATTATTGAAAACTTGACCATAATCATTAATCACAAATTGCCACTTATGAATAGGAAATCAAGACAATTACACGGATCAAGACTCCTAAACTAGCAATAGATAATTATCAAGATCTATCTAGTTGTACACCTAAATAAATCTAGACAACATCATGAACAATTCTTGTAGAAGAACATAAGCAACTTTGATAGAAAATTAATGATAGATAGAATCTGAAAATCAATCACAAAACATGTCTAGGGCTTTGAAATCACCCTTAACCAAATAGAAGTTTAGCCTAGCATAGGCATTATAAACATAAACATAAAATTAAAGAAAATCTAAGAAGAAAATAAAAGAAAGAAAGAAGAAGAGGAAGAATATTAATTATCCAACCTCTTGCTCTCTCTAAAGAAAAAGAAAACTAGAGAAAAGAAAGAAAACTAGAGAAAAGAAAGAAGAAGAAAACTTAGAGAATTTTATTAAAATGGCTAATATCCTACCTATGTACAATATGATCCCTTACAATCATCCAAGGCCCTCTATTTATACACATTTTGGAGGGCTAAATGACAAGAGACAAGCTTTACAAATTTCAAAGGTAGGTATATGACGATTTTGATCAGCCAACTTGATGGTCGATTTCGTCAATATTGGAGGCCTGATCTGATCACATGGTCTTCTAGACAAAGGTTCCCCTATCTGTTACGGAACCATAGCCGTTGGAATCAGCTCATTTGCTGATGTGGTTAAGCATATATGGGCAAAATACGAAAACATGTCAGCACAGACGTCATTGCACATCAGCCACCTTGATGGTCGATTTCTTCAATATTGGAGGCCTGATCTGATCACATGGTCTTCTAGACAAAGGTTCCCCTATCAGTTACGGAACCATAGCCGTTGGAATCAGCTCATTTTCTGGTGTGGATAAGAAGATATGGGCATAATACGAAAACATGTCAGCACAGACGTCATTGCACATCAGCCAACTTGATGGTCGATTTCGCTAGGGAAAACGACTCCGTTTCAAGAAGTGTAAAACATGAAAAAGATAGATATGCCTCTTAGCTTTGCATGGCCACAAATTTCAGCCTTATTGCTTCAGTGAAACTCGAGATATAGCTGATATGGCAAAAGGTGTCGGAACTGGAACTGAACTGGATTTGCCCTTAATTCTAGTAATCTGAAATCACTCAAAGAAACTTGTGAAAAACACCAAAATACATAAAAATATAAAAGATCATAAACACAATTAGACTAAACAATAATAACTCGTATTTGACACAAAACAATAATAAAACATAACTAAAAACTATATAATTATACGAGTTATCAGAAAGATACTTGCAATTAATGCAATTAATGCAAGTTGACAGCCACTAATCCTTCTTTGGCAAGGATAAACTTAAATGTCAACTAGGGTATTAAGAAAAAGTTGTCATTTACGGCTAAGGGTTTTTTCTGCCACTAGGGTTTTTAGGGAGATATTACAATGCCGATTTTGATGACCATTTCTTATCCGATTTAGGCCCCATGACCAGCCGTTGGAAAGGTAATCAAGTGATCTTCAAAAGTCAAGAAGGAAGTTTCTTCGAATAAAGAGTCTAACATCATGTTTTCTTAGCAACAAGCTCCGGAGCTCAAATCTGTCTTCTTGCTTTGCACCAATTATTTGATCTTTTTGACTCCCAACTCTTTTTCCATCTTGTGATTGTGATTTTGTAAGCTCTTTAACATCCTAATTGACATGTTTTGACTTCATCTCCTCCAAAATACCTACAAAGCATAAAAACCTAGTAAAATGTCAAGGAAGTAAGAATCAAACACAAAGTATAAAGAAATTAAATAGGAAAATGTTTGAAATTAAGCACTTATCAAATTCCCCCACACTTAATCTTTTGCTAGTCCTCGAGCAAAATCAAATAGACACAAGGTAAGAAAACTGAATCTAGTTCACTTTCAATACAACTTATAGATAATCATTGAACAAGTCTTATAAACTAATCAATAGCTTAAAGAGTTTCACAAAAAATCATGCTTGATAGTAAATAGTTTAAGTTAAGCTAAAATTAACATAACATATCTCAATCAAAATAGTGCATGTTCAAACTTAATCTCAACTTCTCAAATGGGATACCCTCATGATTTTCACTCTTTAAAGTAGTGGTGAAGTGTTTACACTCAATCAATCTCATGAAAACAGTTTCTACCATATGCTTGATTGTCCACCTATTCTCCACTACTTAGATCATGCAACTTCATGAATCAAGAGGTCTTTATGCAAGGTTATAATGGGGCCAAGGGGTAATAATGTGACTAAAGAATAAAAGATAAAGGATATTACAAAAGTTCGAAAGATTTTATAGAGTTTAGAGATGATAACTCGTATAATTATATAGTTTTTAGTTATGTTTTATTATTGTTTTGTGTCAAATACGAGTTATTATTGTTTAGTCTAATTGTGTTTATGATCTTTTATATTTTTATGTAATTTGGTGTTTTTCACAAGTTTCTTTGAGTGATTTCAGATTACTAAAATTAAGGGCAAATCCAGTTCAGTTCCAGTTCCGACACATTTTTCCATATCAGCTATATCTGGAGTTTCACTGAAGCAATAAGGCTGAAATTTGTAGCCGTGCAAATCTAAGAGGCATATCTATCTTTTTCATGTTTTATACTTCTTGAAACGGAGTCGTTTTCCCTAGCGAAATCGACCATCAAGTTGGCTGATGTGCAATGACGTCTGTGCTGACCTGTTTTCGTATTTTGCCCATATCTGCTTATCCACATCAGAAAATGAGCTGATTCCAATGGCTATGGATCCGTAACTGATACGGGAACCTTTGTCTAGAAGACCATATGATCAGATCAGGCCTCTAATATTGACGAAATCGACCATCAAGTTGGCTGATGTGCAATGACGTCAGTGCTGACATGTTTTCGTATTTTGCCCATATCTGCTTATCCACATCAGCAAATGAGCTGATTCCAACGGCTATGGATCCGTAACTGATAGGGGAACCTTTTTCTAGAAGACCATGTGATCAGATCAGGCCTCCAACATTGACGAAATCGACCATCAAGTTGGCTGATCAAAATTGTCATACAATATGACGAAAATTGTTAGAAAAATTCACCCACCTATTATACCTACCTTTGAAATTTGTAAAGCTTGTCTCTTGTCATTTAGCCTTCCAAAATGTGTATAAATAGAGGGCCTTGGATGATTGTAGAGGATATATTGTACATTGGTAGGATATTAGCCATTGTAATAAAATTCTCTAAGTTTTCTTCTTCTTTCTTTTCTCTAGTTTTCTTTTTCTTTAGAAAGAGCAAGAGGTTGGATAATTAATATTCTTCTTCTTCTTCTTTCTTTCTTTTATTTTCTTCTTAGATTCTATTTAATTTTATGTTTATAATGCCTATGCTAGGCTAAACTTCTATTTGGTTAAGGGTGATTTCAAAGCCCTAGACATGTTTTGTGATTGATTTTCAGATTCTATCTATCATTAATTTTCTATCAAAGTTGCTTATGTTCTTCTACAAGAATTGTTCATGATGATGTCTAGATTTATTTAGGTGTACAACTAGATAGATCTTGATAATTATCTATTGCTAGTTTAGGAGTCTTGATCCGTGTAATTGTCTTGATTTCCTATTCATAAGTGGCAATTTGTGATTAATGATTATGGTCAAGTTTTCAATAATTGCAAAGTGGAACATAACCTAAGTTGAACAATCCGAGCTTATGTGTTTGTTGCTTAGATCAACCTATCTTTCTCATCATAAAGCTGCCATTAAATTGAATTTAGAGAGCTTATTCTAGGTTGTTTAATGGTTAGAGATTAAATAGAGAGCTTGTTCTATTTAACGACAAACTAAGGAAAGATTGGGGTAACAGAGCTTGTTGTTATCTACGGTTGTTAACTTTGATAGTTGGTTGATATTGATAGATCTGAAATTGATTCTTAATGATGTCTAGTGGTGGAGAATGAAACCTTAACCATATTTTTCATATTTGATTCTTCTTACTTACTTGTTTTCTTACTTTTAGTTTGCTTATTTTTTATATTTATTTTTATTGGCTGGTTATACCGCCTAATTTGTATATTAACTTTGTTTTATTTTTACTGGCTGGTTATACCGCCTAATTTAGTATATATATTTTTATTGGCTGGTTATACCGCCTAATTTAGTATATATATTTTTATTGGCTGGTTATACCGCCTTGCATCTTATTCTTATTATTTACTTTAGTTTAAATCTGGCTTCAAAAACCCCTTTTCTTTTATTGTTCTTGAATTTAAGTTTTAAACTAATAACTTATAAACTAAAACCCAATCCCTGAGGACTCGACCCTTGCTAACTACTATACTTACAATTTATCTTTTTAGTGCAAGGTTAAATAAGATACACTCTTTTGGGTGCATCAAGTTTTTGGCGCCGTTGCCGGGGATTGTTTTGTTTAGTTTATTTGTTACTTGGTTTATTCTTATTTTCAGTTCTAATTAGTTTTATTTTCTTGTACATACAAGTTTTTCTTATCAAATTTTGAAAAAAAAAAAAAAAAAACGATGGAGTTGAGCAATCTAACACTTGAAGAGTTGGTGGCATACATGAACATGGAGAATCAACAAGCCAATCTCACTTCCCTAGTTCAACAATTGGCCATGGGAGGATGTCAAGGCCATCAAGTGTTCCAAGACCAACAGTATGATCATTACTCGAACACTTACCATTAGGGATGGTGGGATCATACTACTTATGGCTATTCGGAAAATTACCAAGAAGTAGATCCTTACGCCAATTACACTCATCCATCTAGCTTCAATCAATCATGGTCCCAAGAACCAGATCTTTTTCAACCACTGATAACTCGTATAATTATATAGTTTTTAGTTATGTTTTATTATTGTTTTGTGTCAAATACGAGTTATTATTGTTTAGTCTAATTGTGTTTATGATCTTTTATATGTTTATGTAATTTGGTGTTTTTCACAAGTTTTTTTGAGTGATTTCAGATTACTAGAATTAAGGGCAAATCCAGTTCAGTTCCAGTTCCGACACATTTTTCCATATCAGCTATATCTGGAGTTTCACTGAAGCAATAAGGCTGAAATTTGTAGCCGTGCAAAGCTAAGAGGCATATCTATCTTTTTCATGTTTTATACTTCTTGAAACGGAGTCGTTTTCCCTAGCGAAATCGACCATCAAGTTGGCTGATGTGCAATGACGTCTGTGCTGACCTGTTTTCGTATTTTGCCCATATCTGCTTATCCACATCAGCAAATGAGCTGATTCCAATGGCTATGGATCCGTAACTGATACGGGAACCTTTTTCTAGAAGACCATATGATCAGATCAGGCCTCTAATATTGACGAAATCGACCATCAAGTTGGCTGATGTGCAATGACGTCTGTGCTGACATGTTTTCGTATTTTGCCCATATCTGCTTATCCACATCAGCAAATGAGCTGATTCCAACGGCTGTGGATCCGTAACTGATAGGGGAACCTTTTTCTAGAAGACCATGTGATCAGATCAGGCCTGCAACATTGACGAAATCGACCATCAAGTTGGCTGATCAAAATTGTCATACAATATGACGAAAATTGTTAGAAAAATTCACCCACCTATTATACCTACCTTTGAAATTTGTAAAGCTTGTCTCTTGTCATTTAGCCTTCCAAAATGTGTATAAATAGAGGGCCTTGGATGATTGTAGAGGATCATATTGTACATAGGTAGGATATTAGCCATTGTAATAAAATTCTCTAAGTTTTCTTCTTCTTTCTTTTCTCTAGTTTTGTTTTTATTTAGAAAGAGCAAGAGGTTGGATAATTAATATTCTTCTTCTTCTTCTTTCTTTCTTTTATTTTCTTCTTAGATTCTATTTAATTTTATGTTTATAATGCCTATGCTAGGCTAAACTTCTATTTGGTTAAGGGTGATTTCAAAGCCCTAGACATGTTTTGTGATTGATTTTCAGATTCTATCTATCATTAATTTTCTATCAAAGTTGCTTATGTTCTTCTACAAGAATTGTTCATGATGTTGTCTTGATTTATTTAGGTGTACAACTAGATAGATCTTGATAATTATCTATTGCTAGTTTAGGAGTCTTGATCCGTGTAATTGTCTTGATTTCCTATTCATAAGTGGCAATTTGTGATTAATGATTATGGTCAAGTTTTCAATAATTGCAAAGTGGAACATAACCTAAGTTGAACAATCCGAGCTTATGTGTTTGTTGCTTAGATCAACCTATCTTTCTCATCATAAAGCTGCCATTAAATTGAATTTAGAGAGCTTATTCTAGGTTGTTTAATGGTTAGAGATTAAATAGAGAGCTTGTTCTATTTAACGACAAACTAAGGAAAGATTGGGGTAACAGAGCTTGTTGTTATCTACGGTTGTTAACTTTGATAGTTGGTTGATATTGATAGATCTGAAATTGATTCTTAATGATGTCTAGTGGTGGAGAATGAAACCTTAACCATATTTTTCATATTTGATTCTTCTTACTTACTTGTTTTCTTACTTTTAGTTTGCTTATTTTTTATATTTATTTTTATTGGCTGGTTATACCGCCTAATTTGTATATTAACTTTGTTTTATTTTTACTGGCTGGTTATACCGCCTAATTTAGTATATATATTTTTATTGGCTGGTTATACCGCCTTGCATCTTATTCTTATTATTTTCTTTAGTTTAAATCTGGCTTCAAAAACCACTTTTCTTTTATTGTTCTTGAATTTAAGTTTTAAACTAATAACTTATAAACTAAAACCCAATCCCTGAGGACTCGACCCTTGCTAACTACTATACTTACAATTTATCTTTTTAGTGCAAGGTTAAATAAGATACACTCTTTTGGGTGCATCAAGAGACATAATAAGATTCATACAAAGAAACTTCTCAAAACTCTTTACAAGTACATAATCACGTAGGCCGAATATTCATGTTGGGCCTTTTCTTCATTCTAAACAACTTTCGAACATCTTTTTCTTTTCTTTAACTAGAAGTTCAAGAGATTATTCAATTTTTTTTTTTCACATGGGAATGTATTTGGCAATATTCCCTCTATTTTTCTCTTGACTTTTGCCTTTCTCCTCCCCCACACTTATCTTTTGTTCTAACCCAAATTTTCAAAAAATATCCCTTGTTTTTGCAATATGTCTCAAACATTCTAGTCCATCTTTAGAACAAGGGTAACTAACAAGGATGATTATTGATAACTCGTATAATTATATAGTTTTTAGTTATGTTTTATTAATGTTTTGTGTCAAATACGAGTTATTATTGTTTAGTCTAATTGTGTTTATGATCTTTTATATTTTTATGTATTTTGGTGTTTTTCACAAGTTTCTTTGAGTGATTTCAGATTACTAGAATTAAGGGCAAATCCAGTTCAGTTTCAGTTCCGACACCTTTTGCCATATCAGCTATATCTCGAGTTTCACTGAAGCAATAAGGCTGAAATTTGTAGCCATGCAAAGCTAAGAGGCATATCTATCTTTTTCATGTTTTACACTTCTTAAAACGGAGTCGTTTTCCCTAGCGAAATCGACCATCAAGTTGGCTGATGTGCAATGACGTCTGTGCTGACATGTTTTCGTATTTTGCCCATATCTGCTTAACCACATCAGCAAATGAGCTGATTCCAACGGCTATGGTTCCGTAACTGATAGGGGAACCTTTGTCTAGAAGACCATGTGATCAGATCAGGCCTCCAATATTGAATAAATCGACCATCAAGGTGGCTGATGTGTAATAACATCTGTGCTGACAAGTTTTCGTATTTTGCCCATATCTGCTTAACCACATCAGAAAATGAGCTGATTCCAACGGCTATGGTTCCGTAACTGATAGGGGAACCTTTTTCTAGAAGACCATGTGATCAGATCAGGCCTCCAATATTGACGAAATCGACCATCAATTTGGCTGATCAAAATCGTCATATACCTACCTTTGAAATTTGTAAAGCTTGTCTCTTGTCATTTAGCCCTCCAAAATGTGTATAAATAGAGGGCCTTGGATGATTGTAAGGGATCATATTGGAGATTGGTAGGATATTAGCCATTTTAACAAAATTCTTTAAGTTTTCTTCTTCTTTCTTTTCTCTAGTTTTCTTTTTCTTTAGAAAGAGCAAGAGGTTGGATAATTAATATTCTTCTTCTTCTTCTTTCTTTCTTTTATTTCCTTCTTAGATTCTCTTTAATTTTATGTTTATGTTTATGATGCCTATGCTAGGCTAAACTTCTATTTGGTTAAGGGTGATTTCAAAGCCCTAGACACGTTTTGTGATTGATTTTCAGATTCTATCTATCATTAATTTTCTATCAAAGTTGCTTATGTTCTTCTACAAGAATTGTTCATGATGTTGTCTAGATTTATTTAGGTGTACAACTAGATAGATCTTGATAATTATCTATTGCTAGTTTAGGAGTCTTGATCCGTGTAATTGTCTTGATTTCCTATTCATAAGTGGCAATTTGTGATTAATGATTATGGTCAAGTTTTCAATAATTGCAAAGTGGAACATAACTTAAGTTGAACAATCCGAGCTTATGTGTTTGTTGCTTAGATCAACCTATCTTTCTCATCATAAAGCTGCCATTAAATTGAATTTAGAGAGCTTATTCTAGGTTGTTTAATGGTTAGAGATTAAATAGAGAGCTTGTTCTATTTAACGACAAACTAAGGAAAGATTGGGGTAACAGAGCTTGTTGTTATCTACGGTTGTTAACTTTGATAGTTGGTTGATATTGATAGATCTGAAATTGATTCTTAATGATGTCTAGTGGTGGAGAATGAAACCTTAACCATATTTTTCATATTTGATTCTTCTTACTTATTTGTTTTCTTACTTTTAGTTTGCTTATTTTTTATATTTATTTTTATTGGCTGGTTATACCGCCTAATTTGTATATTAACTTTGTTTTATTTTTATTGGCTGGTTATACCGCCTAATTTAGTATATATATTTTTATTGGCTGGTTATACCGCCTAATTTAGTATATATATTTTTATTGGCTGGTTATACCGCCTTGCATCTTATTCTTATTATTTACTTTAGTTTAAATCTGGCTTCAAAAACCCCTTTTCTTTTATTGTTCTTGAATTTAAGTTTTAAACTATTAACTTATAAACTAAAACCCAATCCCTGAGGACTCGACCCTTGCTAACTACTATACTTACAATTTATCTTTTTAGTGCAAGGTTAAATAAGATACACTCTTTTGGGTGCATCAAATTTTTGGCGCCGTTGCCGGGGATTGCTTTCTTTAGTTTATTAGTTTATTGGTTTATTCTTATTTTCTGTTCTAATTATTTACTTTCTTATTTTTTTTTATTAGTGAATGTTCCAAGCTCCCGAAGAAGACTTACGACTTAGGAAAATTCGGGAATTTATAACTTCTCACCAACAACCAATCGAGGAGTTGATCCAAAACATCCAAGAGAAGCAAGGAGAGATGGCAGCAGCTGACAACCGAACTCTCAAAGAGCTAGCCGCTCCGGACTTGGGTCAACAACCATTATGCATTGAATATGCTAATCTTGAGGTAGCTTTTGAATTAAAATCTGGTTTGATTCATCTTCTCCCAACTTTTCATGGTTTTGCAGGAGAGGATCCAAATAAGCACCTCAAGGAATTCCATGTAGTTTGCTCAAGCATGAGACCAACAGGGGTCACGGAAGAGCAAGTTAAGTTGAGAGCTTTCCCATTCTCTCTAGCTGATTCAGCAAAGGAATGGCTCTACTATCTACCATCCGGGACCATCACTACATGGAATGATTTGAAGAAAGCATTCTTGGAAAGATATTTCCCAGCATCTAAGGCTGCCAACATTAGGAAAGAGATATGTGGGATTCGGCAATACAACGGAGAGTCCTTATATGAATATTGGGAGAGGTTCAAGAAACTTTGTGCATCATGTCCACATCATCAGATAAGTGAACAACTTCTCATCCAATACTTCTATGAAGGTCTCATGCCCATGGAGAGAAGTATGATAGATGCCGCTAGTGGGGGAGCTCTAGTTGATAAGACTCCCAGGGCTGCTAGAACATTAATCTCCAACATGGCAGCCAATTCTCAACAGTTCTCAATGAGACAAGATCCACCACCACAACCCAAGAGAGTTAATGAGGTAAGTATATCATCCCTTGAACAAAAATTTGATAAACTGACTTCTCTTGTTCAACAATTGGCTGTAGGTAAAATACAACAAATAAAGGCTTGTGGCATATGTTCAAACATAGGGCACCAAACTGATATGTGTCCAACACTTCAAGAGGATACCAATGAACATGTGAATGCCATGGGTGGATTTCAGAACCAATCAAGGAAATATGATCCCTACTCAAACACTTACAATCCAGGATGGAGGGATCATCCAAACTTCAATTATGGAGGGAACCAATCACAAACTATTCCTCCACCATTTGACCACAGGCCACCGGGTTTTCAGCAAAGAGTGCAACAACCATACCAAACCCGACAACAACTACCACCCACCCAAAATTCAGGTACTTCTCTTGAAGATCTTGTTAAAGCTCTTTCTACTAATACAATTCAATTTCAACAGGAAACAAAGACAAGTATTCGAAATTTGGAGACTCAAATAGGGCAATTGGCAACAACCATGAGTCAAATGCAAGCAAGGGATTCTGGGAAATTACCTTCCCAAACCATAGTGAATCCAAGAGAGAATGCCAATGCTATAAATTTAAGAAGTGGGAAACAGCTAGAGACACCACAAAATGATAGTGCTCAAGGGGAGAACAATACCATGGCATCCTCTTCACATCCCAACGAGCCACTAAAAAAGGTAATTCCTAAACCATCATTTCCTTCTTATATAACTCCTCCACCTTTTCCTAGCAGGTTAGCAAAGTCCAAGAAGGAGGAGCAAGAGAAGGAAATTTTGGAAACCTTCCGGAAAGTAGAGGTGAACATTCCTTTACTAGATGCTATCAAGCAAGTGCCAAGATATGCCAAGTTCCTAAAAGAGTTGTGCACATCTAAACGGAAGTTGAAATGGAATGAAAAGGTAAGTGTGGGGGAGAATGTGTCAGCTGTTCTTCAAAAGAAACTCCCACCTAAATGCAAGGATCCAGGTATGTTTACCATTCCTTGTAAAATAGGCAACACCAGGTTTGAGCGTGCTATGCTAGATCTAGGGGCATCTATTAATGTCATTCCATATTCAATTTATGCTTCATTGAATCTAGGACCATTAGAGGAAACCGGTGTTATAATACAACTTGCTGACCGTTCTAACACTTATCCAAGAGGAGTTGTAGAAGACGTTCTTGTACAGGTTAATGAATTGGTTTTTCCCGCTGACTTTTATGTTATTGAGATGGAAGATGAGATGTCTTCTAATCCCACACCTATTCTATTAGGGAGACCATTCTTGAAAACAGCAAGAACTAAAATAGATGTACATGATGGCACTTTAACTATGGAATTTGATGGTGAAATAATTCGCTTTAACATTTTTGAGGCCATGAGATATCCTAGTGATGTGCATTCTGTTTTTAATATTGATATAATTGACTCACTAGTGCAGCAAGCTTATGAGCTAGATGGTGAAGATAGTGTAGAAATAGTCCTTAGCAACCATCTCGGAATGGGGAATGCTAAACTAGCCTTGAGTGACCAGGTGGAAGGGGCACTAGAATCTTTACACTCGCTGCAACCTAAAGATGCAAGGTTTGATGTTTCATTTATTGATTTGCCTTTATCTAATGAGAAACTTCTACCTTCCATTTTGCAGGCACCAACTTTAGAGTTGAAACCACTACCGAACCACTTGAAATATTTGTTCTTAGGGGAAAAGGACACACTACCTGTCATCATTGCCAAAGAGCTCACACCTTTGCAAGAAGAGCGACTTATCCGGGTGCTTAGAGAGCATAAAACAGCAATTGGTTGGACAATTGCCGATATCAAGGGAATAAGCCCATCCATGTGCATGCACCGGATTTTGTTAGAGGAAGGGTCTAAACCAACAAGAGAAGCACAAAGAAGATTGAACCCTCCTATGATGGAGGTTGTGAAAAAGGAGATACTGAAGCTCCTAGATGTTGGAGTAATCTATCCTATCTCGGATAGCAAATGGGTGAGCCCAGTCCAAGTGGTTCCAAAGAAATCAGGTGTAACGGTGGTAACAAATAATGAGAATGAACTTGTTCCTACTAGGATTCAAACAGGATGGCGAGTTTGTATTGATTATCGTAAACTTAATTCCACAACTCGCAAAGACCACTTTCCTTTACCTTTTATTGATCAAATGCTTGAAAGGTTAGCTGGCCATTCTCATTATTGTTTTCTTGATGGTTTTTCAGGTTATAATCAGATAGCCATTGCTCCGGAGGACCAAGAGAAAACAACATTCACATGTCCATTTGGTACTTTTGCATACCGGCGTATGCCATTTGGTCTTTGTAATGCACCAGCTACATTCCAAAGGTGTATGGTTAGCATATTTTCAGATTATGTAGAGAACATCATAGAAGTGTTTATGGATGATTTTAGTGTCTATGGTGATTCTTTTGATAGATGTCTAGAGAACCTTACACTTGTACTTGAAAGATGCATGGAAACTAACCTTGTTTTGAATTGGGAAAAATGTCACTTTATGGTAGAACAAGGAATAGTTTTGGGCCATGTTATTTCTTCTAGAGGGATAGAGGTTGATAAGTCTAAAATAGATATTATGCATTCTTTACCACCTCCCACAAATGTGAGAGAGGTTCGTTCTTTTCTTGGACATGCAGGTTTCTATAGGAGATTTATCAAAGACTTCTCAAAGATCACATTACCTCTTTGCAAGCTACTACAAAAAGATGTGGTTTTCCACTTTGATGATAAATGCAAAGAGGCGTTTGAAACATTGAAGGGACTCTTGACATCAGCTCCTATCATCCAACCACCAGATTGGAATGTACCTTTTGAAATCATGTGTGATGCTAGTGACTATGCCATTGGAGCTGTTTTGGGCCAACGGGTTGGGAAAGCCTCACATGCCATTTATTATGCCTCAAGAACTCTTAATGATGCTCAATTGAACTATTCCACTACTGAAAAAGAACTTTTGGCTGTTGTATTTGCTTTAGAAAAATTTCGATCTTATTTAATTGGTACTAAAGTAATTGTATTTTCTGACCATGCAGCCCTTAAGTACTTACTCACTAAAAAGGAGGCCAAACCAAGGTTGATTAGATGGATACTTCTCTTACAAGAGTTTGATTTGGAGATAAAAGATAAGAGAGGTAGTGACAACCTGGTTGCGGACCATCTTAGCCGTTTAGTTCATGAAGATGATGCACTACCCTTGAATGAGAACTTTCCGGATGAGCAACTTCTTTTTATAAGTACAACAACTCCTTGGTATGCTGATATTGTTAATTACTTAGTTACCAAGAAGTTGCCACAAGAGTTGACACAAGCTCAAAGAAATAAGATCAAGAGTGATGCCAAATACTACATATGGGATGATCCTTACCTTTGGAAGCATTGCTCCGATCAGATTATAAGAAGGTGTGTACTCAAAACTGAATTTCAATCTATTCTCACCTTTTGTCACTCTTATGCATGTGGAGGACACTTTGGATCCAAAAGAACAGCCATGAAAGTTCTTGATTCTGGATTTTATTGGCCTACCGTATTCAAAGATGCATACCTCTTTTGCAAGTCATGTGATCGTTGCCAAAGAACAGGTAACTTAGGTCCTAGAAATCAAATGCCTCAAACTCCAATACTTATTGTTGAAATTTTTGATGTATGGGGCATGGATTTCATGGGACCTTTTCCTCCTTCTTTTGGTAATCTCTATATTTTACTTGCCGTTGATTATGTTTCAAAGTGGGTGGAAGCAAAATCCACTAGGACTAATGACTCTAAAGTTGTTTCAGATTTTGTCAAGACTAACATCTTGGCTAGGTTTGGAACGCCAAAGGCCATAATCAGCGATAGAGGTACTCACTTTTGCAATAGGACTATGGAAGCACTTTTGAGGAAGTATAACATCACACACAAGGTCTCCACCTCATATCATCCTCAAACTAGTGGGCAAGCTGAAGTGTCAAACCGAGAAGTTAAGTCCATCCTTGAAAAGACAGTTAATCCAAATAGGAAGGATTGGAGTTCACGACTTGATGATGCACTTTGGGCTTATAGGACAGCATATAAGACACCCATTGGTATGTCTCCTTATCGACTTGTTTATGGTAAGCCTTGTCATCTTCCGGTTGAATTGGAACATAAATCATATTGGGCTATCAAACAATGCAACATGGAGATGGATGAGATAGGAAAGAAAAGAAAACTTGACCTACAAGAATTAGAGGAGATAAGGAATGATGCCTATCAGAATTCTAGGATTTACAAGGAAAAGACTAAGGCATTCCATGACAAGATGATATCAAGAAAAGAATTTGTTGTTGGACAAAAAGTTCTTCTCTTCCATTCACGCCTTAAGTTATATCCAGGTAAGTTACGTTCTCGTTGGGTTGGACCTTTTGTTATTACTAATGTATTTACTCATGGTGCAGTTGAAATCCAAAGCCCGAAAACTGATAAGGCATTCAAAGTGAATGGTCATAGATTGAAGCCTTACTATGAGAACTTTCCAATACAAGATGTGGAGGAGTTTCCACTTTTTGAGCCAAAGTATGTTGAATAATAATGGCATGGGTCTAAGTTAGGCTGAGGACAATAAACCAAGCGCTTCTTGGGAGGCAACCCAAAAGGATGGAGAGCATCTATTATATCAGATTTGCATATTCCTTACTCTCCATCATTCTATCTTTTATTGTTTTTCTTTTCTTTTGTTTAATAGTTCTTTTCTCTTACAAGATGTAAATAAATTTTTTAATTTATTTTTTTTAACCCCGGTTAAATGGCGGATAACGGTACTCCGTGATTATTTAAATCGGTTCCATCAGCTACCCACAAAACTGATATTGTATATAAATTTCTCTTCCAATTTCTCTTTCATTTTTTTCATTTTTTTTTCAGGATGGATGATATTCTCACAGGATTGCAGAAACGATTTCCTCCTTTTCCTCGAAATATTTTACTGAAGCTTTACCAAGTTCGACTTGAAAGATTAAGAATGCTTATGCACAAAGGGATTCCTGACGACATACGTTGGAAAATTGAAGCCAAGGTACGTGAAGATGAATATCTTCCTGTTTTGCATTTACCAGGTACAGGTAGAAGCACTTTTGCAAAGAAGCGACGAGCAAAGCGCATGAGTTCAAATTGCCACAAATGTGCACGATGGACGTGTAACGGTAAATGTCGTTCTATTGGGATTCCGTCCTCTAATCGAGATGATAAAATTGAATTCATTAAGGATGGACTGAGTAAGGAGAATTTGGGTAATATCCAACTTTCTCTTGAGACGCATCCTAGTGGAGACGTACAAAGAGAAATTCTTGATTTATGGCCGCAATTCCAAAGGGAATGGCAACATCTTGGGAATCTGATGTTAAAAGACCCTGTTTGCCAGCTTGTAAGAAAACTGGATGGGAAGCATATCCTCGACTCATAGAAGGCGTTTAAGCCGTTTCTGGACGTAAAACCAGAGGAAGATGTGAGCCACAATCACAACTACAATAAATGACTTCTCAGCTTTTGGTTTGATTTGCAATAACTTTATTTTGTTTTAATTTACGTGTTGTTCGATTTGTGTAATTATTCTCGTTTTTTTTATTTGTCTTTTACGGTAGATTTTTTCTTCTCTTTTTGATTTTCTTCCTGAAATCACGCAAAAATCTTTTGTTAGGTTAACATTTTCTTCTGACAGGTCAGATACACTTTCGGCGACATTATTACTCTTGTCCGATTCACTACTGAGTCCTCTATATATTACACCATGTACTCATTCTCTTTCAGGCACTCGAAGAAAAAAAAAATGGAAAGTACTTCATCCCAGCGCATTAAAAAAATTTGTGTCTTTGGAGGTGCTTATCCAGGAAAAAATAACATATTCGCTGATGAAGCCATAAGAGTTGGAGTAATACTTGCCCAACAAAAGATCCACTTGATTTATGGAGGCGGTAGTACGGGTATAATGGGAGCAGTCGCTACAGCAGCACACGCCGGAGGAAGTCCAGTTCTAGGAATCGTGCCAAAACTATTCACAAGTTTTTGTGGACCTACCGTGGGTAAGGAAATACAAGTCTGGAGTGTCCCTGAACGGATAACAATCATGTACCATTCTGCCGATGCATTCATTGCTTTACCAGGAGGTCTGGGTACATTGGAAGAAATAGCTTGCGTGGCTTCTTGGTCATCTTTGGTCACAAATAAGAAACCCATTGGTTTGCTTAATATTAATGGTTATTTTAGTAATTTGCTTTCATATTTAGATAATGCTGTGGATAATGGATTCATGTTTTCAGAGGCAAGGAGAACCATAATTTCTGCTACAACCATTGAAGATTTACTTAAAAAGCTCCAAGCTTATGAGTGTTTATCTGCTACGGTTGTTTCGCAAACGCTCGGAAAAAGAAAAAGAGATATGGACGAGCAAGGAGTGGATTGCACTTTGTCTTTGTGACATTATCTAACATTTTGCTTGTTGTGTCTCAGTTATAATAAGTGGTTAGCAACCTCTGCAGGTAATATCTCCTAAATTCTACCTTTAAAATTTGACATTGGGGACAATGCCATATTTTAGTAGGGGGTAAGGGACATATTTTGCTAATTTAAAAAAAAAAAAAAAAAAATTAAGAAGTATTCATTCTGAACAAGGTCTGAGTAAGGGAGACTTGAGACATACCTTGTCAGTTTGATTTCTTCTTTTCAAAAAAAAAAAAAAAAAAAGAGTTTGTTGTGTTTTAAGCAATTTAGAAGTATTCATTCTGAACAAGGTCTGAGTAAGGGAGACTTGAGACATACCTTGTCAGTTTGATTTTAATCTTTTTATGTTTACTTGTTAATTTTTGTTTAGTATTTTAGGATTATTTAGGTTGCATGGTTTTGTTTTGTTTTGAGTCTTAGTTGTTCCTATTCTTATGTTATTAGTTCTTTTCTCTTACACATGATTCTTTCATTTGAGTTAATAGACTTACATTGAGGACAATGTAAGAATTAAGTGTGGGGGGGGAATGATTTAGGATTTCTTTTATTTTTGTCTACTATTTTTTTTTCTTTATTATTATTATTATTTATTTTGTGAGTTTTAGTTCCTTTTTAATACAATGATGAGATATGAATTGCATAAGTCTAAAACAGATTTATTAGTGAGAAGATTTTCATGAGAATTGAGCTTGATGTCAACCTTTTTATGAGCCAATGTTAATATAATATGTTGATTGAGAAAGAAGCATGTTTAGACTTAATCTGACTTGTATAATCATCCTTGTGAGTTTTTGAGCCTATAATGATTGATGCATTATACAAATCAATCTAATTTCTTTCTTGAGTGCTCTTATGATTACATGATTCTCTAGAACTTGCTTTAAACCGTTTGAGACTATATTGATACATGTGACAACATGAATATGATAGAGGCATTAGGATTTTTAGCCAGGGCCAAACAGCCATCCCTTATTGATGTTCCAAGAGAACACACCCTTAGTGAACCAATTTGAGCCTACATTGAATAAGCTATCTCTTTGGTAACCATAACTTGTCCCTAACCTAAATATACTTATATCTTTACCTTTGTTCCAAAGATGAATTAGGATGTTTTGAGACAAGTTGCAAAGACAAGGGATATTTTTAGTTAAAAATTTGGGTTAGAAACAAGAAATAAGTGTGGGGGGGAAAGAAAAGAAAAGTCAAGAGAAAAAGAAATGAAATACTGGCAAATACATTCCTATGTAAAAAAAAAAATATATGAATCATCTCTTGAATTTGTGGAAAAAGAAAAAGATGTTACAAAGTCGTTTAGAATGAAGAAAAGGCCCAACATAAATATCCGGCCTAGGTGACTATGTACTTGTAAAGAGTTTTGAGAAGTTTCTTTGTATGATCTTTTTATGTCTCTAAACTTTATGAACTCTTTGGAACCTTTGTGATATCTTTATCCTTTTGTTCTTCAACCACATTACAAACCCCTTGGCCCCATTACAACCTTGATTAAAGACCTCTTGATTCATGAAGTTGTATGATCTAAATAGTGGAGAATAGGTGGACAAGCAAGAATATGGTAGAACTGTTTTCATGAGATTGATTGAGTGTAAACACTTCACCACTACTTTAAAGAGTGAAAATCATGAGGGTATCCCATGTGAGAAGTTGAGATTAAATTTGAACATGCAATATTTTGATTGAGATATGTTATGCTAATATTGGCTTAACTCAAACAATTTACATTCAAGCATGATTTTTTGTGAAATTCTTTAAGCTATTGATTAGTTTATAAGACTTGTTCAAATATTGTATCTAATTTGTATTGAAAGGATTATGAGTAAATATTTTTAGTATATGCAGTTTATTTATATTTTAGTTTTTCAATGTTTGTGGGTATCGTTCTAGTAAACCCTCACGAGACTAAACTCGTCCACTAGGGACACCTAGGGGTTTAAAGGCTTGTGTCACATGCTAAGTGCCACCGTGATTTCCTACGAAAATGGATTAGATTAGATTTTCTTATTTTATTTTTATTGAGTCGTTGCTAGGGACTAGCAACAATCTAAGTGTGGGGGTGTGATAACTCGTATAATTATATAGTTTTTAGTTATGTTTTATTAATGTTTTGTGTCAAATACGAGTTATTATTGTTTAGTCTAATTGTGTTTATGATCTTTTATATTTTTATGTATTTTGGTGTTTTTCACAAGTTTCTTTGAGTGATTTCAGATTACTAGAATTAAGGGCAAATCCAGTTCAGTTTCAGTTCCGACACCTTTTGCCATATCAGCTATATCTCGAGTTTCACTGAAGCAATAAGGCTGAAATTTGTAGCCATGCAAAGCTAAGAGGCATATCTATCTTTTTCATGTTTTACACTTCTTAAAACGGAGTCGTTTTCCCTAGCGAAATCGACCATCAAGTTGGCTGATGTGCAATGACGTCTGTGCTGACATGTTTTCGTATTTTGCCCATATCTGCTTAACCACATCAGCAAATGAGCTGATTCCAACGGCTATGGTTCCGTAACTGATAGGGGAACCTTTGTCTAGAAGACCATGTGATCAGATCAGGCCTCCAATATTGAATAAATCGACCATCAAGGTGGCTGATGTGTAATAACATCTGTGCTGACATGTTTTCGTATTTTGCCCATATCTGCTTAACCACATCAGAAAATGAGCTGATTCCAACGGCTATGGTTCCGTAACTGATAGGGGAACCTTTTTCTAGAAGACCATGTGATCAGATCAGGCCTCCAATATTGACGAAATCGACCATCAATTTGGCTGATCAAAATCGTCATATACCTACCTTTGAAATTTGTAAAGCTTGTCTCTTGTCATTTAGCCCTCCAAAATGTGTATAAATAGAGGGCCTTGGATGATTGTAAGGGATCATATTGGAGATTGGTAGGATATTAGCCATTTTAACAAAATTCTTTAAGTTTTCTTCTTCTTTCTTTTCTCTAGTTTTCTTTTTCTTTAGAAAGAGCAAGAGGTTGGATAATTAATATTCTTCTTCTTCTTCTTTCTTTCTTTTATTTCCTTCTTAGATTCTCTTTAATTTTATGTTTATGTTTATGATGCCTATGCTAGGCTAAACTTCTATTTGGTTAAGGGTGATTTCAAAGCCCTAGACACGTTTTGTGATTGATTTTCAGATTCTATCTATCATTAATTTTCTATCAAAGTTGCTTATGTTCTTCTACAAGAATTGTTCATGATGTTGTCTAGATTTATTTAGGTGTACAACTAGATAGATCTTGATAATTATCTATTGCTAGTTTAGGAGTCTTGATCCGTGTAATTGTCTTGATTTCCTATTCATAAGTGGCAATTTGTGATTAATGATTATGGTCAAGTTTTCAATAATTGCAAAGTGGAACATAACTTAAGTTGAACAATCCGAGCTTATGTGTTTGTTGCTTAGATCAACCTATCTTTCTCATCATAAAGCTGCCATTAAATTGAATTTAGAGAGCTTATTCTAGGTTGTTTAATGGTTAGAGATTAAATAGAGAGCTTGTTCTATTTAACGACAAACTAAGGAAAGATTGGGGTAACAGAGCTTGTTGTTATCTACGGTTGTTAACTTTGATAGTTGGTTGATATTGATAGATCTGAAATTGATTCTTAATGATGTCTAGTGGTGGAGAATGAAACCTTAACCATATTTTTCATATTTGATTCTTCCTACTTATTTGTTTTCTTACTTTTAGTTTGCTTATTTTTTATATTTATTTTTATTGGCTGGTTATACCGCCTAATTTGTATATTAACTTTGTTTTATTTTTATTGGCTGGTTATACCGCCTAATTTAGTATATATATTTTTATTGGCTGGTTATACCGCCTAATTTAGTATATATATTTTTATTGGCTGGTTATACCGCCTTGCATCTTATTCTTATTATTTACTTTAGTTTAAATCTGGCTTCAAAAACCCCTTTTCTTTTATTGTTCTTGAATTTAAGTTTTAAACTATTAACTTATAAACTAAAACCCAATCCCTGAGGACTCGACCCTTGCTAACTACTATACTTACAATTTATCTTTTTAGTGCAAGGTTAAATAAGATACACTCTTTTGGGTGCATCAATTATACAAGTCAGATTAAGTCTAAACATGCTTCTTTCTCAATCAACATATCATATTAACATTGGCTCATAAAAAAGTTGATATCAAGCTCAATTCTCATGAAAATCTTCTCACTAATAAATCTGTTTTAGACTTATGCAATTCATATCTCATCATAGTATTGAAAGTTACTAAAACACACTAAAAACAACATAAAAAGAATAAAAAAACAAAACACACTAAAGAAAATCCTAAATTTTTCCCCCCACACTTAATTTTTATATTGTCCTCAATGTAATGCTATTATCCCCAATGCAATAATTATATGTAAGAGAAAAGAACTACTAAACAAAACAAAAGAAAAACAATAAAAGATAGAATGATGGAGAGAAAGGAATATGCAAATCTGATATAATAAATGCTCTCCATCCTTTTGGGTTGCCTCCCAAGAAGCGCTTGGTTTATTGTCCTCAGCCTGACTTAGACCCATGCCATTATTATTCAACATAATTCAGCTCAAAAAGTGGTAACTCCTCCACATCTTGTATTGGAAAGTTCTCATAGTAAGGCTTCAATCTATGACCATTCACTTTGAATGCCTTATTTGTTTTTGGGCTTTGGATTTCAAGTGCACCATGAGTAAATACATTAGTAATAACAAAAGGTCCAACCCAACGAGAACGTAACTTACCTGGAAATAACTTAAGGCGTAAATGGAAGAGAAGAACTTTTTGTCCAACAACAAAGTCCTTTCTTGATATCATCTTGTCATGGAATGCCTTAGTCTTTTCCTTGTAAATCCTAGAATTGTCATAGGCATCATTCCTTATCTCCTCTAATTCTTGTAGGTCAAGTTTTCTTTGCTTACCTGTCTCATCCATCTCCATGTTGCATTGTTTGATAGCCCAATATGATTTATGTTCCAACTCAACCGGAAGATGACAAGGCTTATCATAAACAAGTCGATAAGGAGACATACCAATGGGTGTCTTATATGCTGTCCTATAAGCCCAAAGTGCATCATCAAGTCGTGAACTCCAATCCTTCCTATTTGGGTTAACTGTCTTTTCAAGGATGGACTTAACTTCTCGGTTTGACACTTCAGCTTGCCCACTAGTTTGAGGATGATATGAGGTGGAGACCTTGTGTGTGATGTTATACTTCCTCAAAAGTGCTTCCATAGTCCTATTGCAAATGTGAGTACCTCTATCACTGATTATGGCCTTTGGCGTTCCAAACCTAGCAAAGATGTTAGTCTTGACAAAATCTGAAACAACTTTAGAGTCATTAGTCCTAGTGGATTTTGCTTCCACCCACTTTGAAACATAATCAACGGCAAGTAAAATATAAAGATTACCAAAAGAAGAAGGAAAAGGTCCCATGAAATCCATGCCCCATACATCAAAAATTTCAAAAATAAGTATTGGAGTTTGAGGCATTTGATTTCTAGCACCTAAGTTACCTATTCTTTGGCAACGATCACATGACTTGCAAAAGAGGTATGCATCTTTGAATATAGTAGGCCAATAAAATCGAGAATCAAGAACTTTCATGGCTGTTCTTTTGGATCCAAAGTGTCCTCCACATGCATAAGAGTGACTAAAGGTGAGAATAGATTGAAATTCAGATTCGAGTACACACCTTCTTATAATCTGATCGGAGCAATGCTTCCAAAGGTAAGGATCATCCCATATGTAGTATTTGGCATCACTCTTGATTTTGTAAGCTCTTTACCATCATTATTGACATCTTTTGACTTCATTCTCCTTATTGTACCTAAAATTCAAGAACATATTATAAGTAAACAAGATAAAGATCCAAAACATAACAAAAACTAATGGTAGAAAGGTATAAAATGTATATTTTATGAGCTTATCAATTCTCACCTTTTGTCACTCTTATGCATGTGGAGGACACTTTAGATCCAAAAGGACAGCCATGAAAGTTCTTGATTCTGGATTTTATTGGCCTACTATGTTCAAAGATGCATACCTCTTTTGCAAGTCATGTGATCGTTGCCAAAGAACAGGTAACTTAGGTGCTAGAAATCAAATGCTTCAAACTCCAATACTTTTTGTTGAGATTTTGATGTATGGGGCATGGATTTCATGGGACCTTTTCCTTCTTCTTTTGGTAATCTTTATATTTTACTTGCCGTTGATTATGTTTCAAAGTGGGTGGAAGCAAAATCCACTAGGACTTATGACTCTAAAGTTGTTTCAGATTTTGTCAAGACTAACATCTTTGCTAGGTTTGGAACACCAAAGGCCATAATCAGCGATTGAGGTACTCACTTTTGCAATAGGACTATGGAAGCACTTTTGAGGAAGTATAACATCACACACAAGGGTCTCCACCTCATATCATCCTCAAACTAGTGGGCAAGCTGAAGTGTCAAACCGAGAAGTTAAGTCCATCCTTGAAAAGACAGTTAATCCAAATAGTAAGGATTGGAGTTCACGACTTGATGATGCACTTTGGGCTTATAGGGCAGCATATAAGACACCCATTGGTATGTCTTCTTATCGACTTGTTTATGGTAAGCAGATGTACCCAAAAGAGTGTATCTTATTTAACCTTGCACTAAAAAGATCAATTGTAAGTATAATGATTAGCAAGGGTCGAGTCCTCAGGGATTGGGTTTTAATCTATGAGTTATTAGTTTATAACTTACATTCAAAGAAAACAATAAAAGAAAAGGGGTTTTTGAAGCCAGATTTAAACTAAAGTAAATAATAAGAATAAGATGCAAGGCGGTATAACCAGCCAATAAAAATATATATACTAAATTAGGCGGTATAACCAGCTGATGCACCCAAAAGAGTGTATCTTATTTAACCTTGCACTAAAAAGATAAATTGTAAGTATAGTAGTTAGCAAGGGTCGAGTCCTCAGGGATTGGGTTTTAGTTTATAAGTTAATAGTTTAAAACTTAAATTCAAGAACAATAAAAGAAAAGGGGTTTTTGAAGCCAGATTTAAACTAAAGTAAATAATAAGAATAAGATGCAAGGCGGTATAACCAGCCAATAAAAATATATATACTAAATTAGGCGGTATAACCAGCCAATAAAAATATATATACTAAATTAGGCGGTATAACCAGCCAATAAAAATAAAACAAAGTTAATATACAAATTAGGCGGTATAACCAGCCAATAAAAATAAATATAAAAAATAAGCAAACTAAAAGTAAGAAAACAAATAAGTAAGAAGAATCAAATATGAAAAATATGGTTAAGGTTTCATTCTCCACCACTAGACATCATTAAGAATCAATTTCAGATCTATCAATATCAACCAACTATCAAAGTTAACAACCGTAGATAACAACAAGCTCTGTTACTCCAATCTTTCCTTAGTTTGTCGTTAAATAGAACAAGCTCTCTATTTAATCTCTAACCATTAAACAACCTAGAATAAGCTCTCTAAATTCAATTTAATGGCAGCTTTATGATGAGAAAGATAGGTTGATCTAAGCAACAAACACATAAGCTCGGATTGTTCAACTTAGGTTATGTTCCACTTTGCAATTATTGAAAACTTGACCATAATCATTAATCACAAATTGCCACTTATGAATAGGAAATCAAGACAATTACACGGATCAAGACTCCTAAACTAGCAATAGATAATTATCAAGATCTATCTAGTTGTACACCTAAATAAATCTAGACAACATCATGAACAATTCTTGTAGAAGAACATAAGCAACTTTGATTTATCTAGTTGTACACCTAAATAAATCTAGTTGTCTTGATTTATTTAGGTGTAGATCTTGATAATTATCTATTGCTAGTCTAGGAGTCTTGATCCGTGTAATTGTCTTGATTTCCTATTCATAAGTGGCAATTTGTGATTAATGATTATGGTCAAGTTTTCAATAATTGCAAAGTGGAACATAACCTAAGTTGAACAATCCGAGCTTATGTGTTTGTTGCTTAGATCAACCTATCTTTCTCATCATAAAGCTGCCATTAAATTGAATCTAGAGAGCTTATTCTAGGTTGTTTGATGGTTAGAGATTAAATAGAGAGCTTGTTCTATTTAACGACAAACTAAGGAAAGATTGGGATAACAGAGCTTGTTGTTATCTACGGTTGTTAACTTTGATAGTTGGTTGATATTGATAGATCTGAAATTGATTCTTAATGATGTCTAGTGGTGGAGAATGAAACCTTAACCATATTTTTCATTTTTGATTCTTCTTACTTGTTTTCTTACTTTTCTAGTTTGCTTATTTTTAAAAGTATATTTATTTTTATTGGCTGGTTATACCGCCTAATTTGTATATTAATTTTGTTTTATTTTTATTGGCTGGTTATACCGCCTAATTTAGTATATATATTTTTATTGGCTGGTTATACCGCCTTGCTTAGTATATATATTTTTATTGGCTGGTTATACCGCCGTGCATCTTATTCTTATTATTTACTTTAGTTTAAATCTGGCTTCAAAAACCCCTTTTCTTTTATTGTTCTTGAATTTAAGTTTTAAACTATCAACTTATAAACTAAAACCCAATCCCTGAGGACTCGACCCTTGCTAACTACTATACTTACAATTGATCTTTTTAGTGCAAGGTTAAATAAGATACACTCTTTTGGGTGCATCAAGTTTTTGGCGCCGTTGCCGGGGATTGCTTTCTTTAGTTTATTAGTTTATTGGTTTATTCTTATTTTCTGTTCTAATTATTTACTTTCTTATTTTTTTTATTAGTGAATGTTCCAAGCTCCCGAAGAAGACTTACGACTTAGGAAAATTCGGGAATTTATAACTTCTCACCAACAACCAATCGAGGAGTTGATCCAAAACATCCAAGAGGAGCAAGGAGAGATGGCAGCAGCTGACAACCGAACTCTCAAGGAGCTAGCCGCTCCGGACTTGGGTCAACAACCATTATGCATTGAATATGCTAATCTTGTGGTAGCTTTTGAATTAAAATCTGGTTTGATTCACCTTCTCCCAACTTTTTATGGTTTTGCAGGAGAGGATCCAAATAAGCACCTCAAGGAATTCCATGTAGTTTGCTCAAGCATGAGACCAACAGGGGTCACGGAAGAGCAAGTTAAGTTGAGAGCCTTCCCATTCTCTCTAGCTGATTCAGCAAAGGAATGGCTCTACTATCTACCATCCGGGACCATCACTACATGGAATGATTTGAAGAAAGCATTCTTGGAAAGGTATTTCCCAGCATCTAAGGCTGCCAACATTAGGAAAGAGTGATGCACCCAAAAGAGTGTATCTTATTTAACCTTGCACTAAAAAGATCAATTGTAAGTATAGTAGTTAGCAAGGGTCGAGTCCTCAGGGATTGGGTTTTAGTTTATAAGTTGATAGTTTAAAACTTAAATTCAAGAACAATAAAAGAAAAGGGGTTTTTGAAGCCAGATTTAAACTAAAGTAAATAATAAGAATAAGATGCAAGGCGGTATAACCAGCCAATAAAAATATATATACTAAGCAAGGCGGTATAACCAGCCAATAAAAATATATATACTAAATTAGGCGGTATAACCAGCCAATAAAAATAAAACAAAATTAATATACAAATTAGGCGGTATAACCAGCCAATAAAAATAAATATACTTTTAAAAATAAGCAAACTAGAAAAGTAAGAAAACAAGTAAGAAGAATCAAAAATGAAAAATATGGTTAAGGTTTCATTCTCCACCACTAGACATCATTAAGAATCAATTTCAGATCTATCAATATCAACCAACTATCAAAGTTAACAACTGATGCACCCAAAAGAGTGTATCTTATTTAACCTTGCACTAAAAAGATCAATTGTAAGTATAGTAGTTAGCAAGGGTCGAGTCCTCAGGGATTGGGTTTTAGTTTATAAGTTGATAGTTTAAAACTTAAATTCAAGAACAATAAAAGAAAAGGGTTTTTTTAAAGCCAGATTTAAACTAAAGTAAATAATAAGAATAAGATGCAAGGCGTTATAACCAGCCAATAAAAATATATATACTAAATTAGGCGGTATAACCAGCCAATAAAAATATATATACTAAATTAGGCGGTATAACCAGCCAATAAAAATAAAACAAAATTAATATACAAATTAGGCGGTATAACCAGCCAATAAAAATAAATATACTTTTAAAAATAAGCAAACTAGAAAAGTAAGAAAACAAGTAAGAAGAATCAAAAATGAAAAATATGGTTAAGGTTTCATTCTCCACCACTAGACATCATTAAGAATCAATTTTAGATCTATCAATATCAACCAACTATCAAAGTTAACAACCGTAGATAACAACAAGCTCTGTTATCCCAATCTTTCCTTAGTTTGTCGTTAAATAGAACAAGCTCTCTATTTAATCTCTAACCATCAAACAACCTAGAATAAGCTCTCTAGATTCAATTTAATGGCAGCTTTATGATGAGAAAGATAGGTTGATCTAAGCAACAAACACATAAGCTCGGATTGTTCAACTTAGGTTATGTTCCACTTTGCAATTATTGAAAACTTGACCATAATCATTAATCACAAATTGCCACTTATGAATAGGAAATCAAGACAATTACACGGATCAAGACTCCTAAACTAGCAATAGATAATTATCAAGATCTATCTAGTTGTACACCTAAACAAATCAAGACAACATCATGAACAATTCTTGTAGAAGAACATAAGCAACTTTGATAGAAAATTAATGATAGATAGAATCTGAAAATCAATCACAAAACATGTCTAGGGCTTTGAAATCACCCTCAACCAAATAGAAGTTTAGCCTAGCATAGGCATTATAAACATAAAATTAAATAGAATCTAAGAAGAAAATAAAAGAAAGAAAGAAGAAGAAGAAGAATATTAATTATCCAACCTCTTGCTCTTTCTAAAGAAAAAGAAAACTAGAGAAAATAAAGAAGAAGAAAACTTAGAGAATTTTGTTAAAATGGCTAATATCCTACCAATCTCCAATATGATCCCTTACAATCATCCAAGGCCCTCTATTTATACACATTTTGGAGGGCTAAATGACAAGAGACAAGCTTTACAAATTTCAAAGGTAGGTATATGACGATTTTGATCAGCCAACTTGTTGGTCGATTTCGTCAATATTGGAGGCCTGATCTGATCACATGGTCTTCTAGACAAAGGTTCCCCTATCAGTTACGAAACCATAGCCGTTGGAATCAGCTCATTTGCTGATGTGGTTAAGCAGATATGGGCAAAATACGAAAACATGTCAGCACAGACGTCATTGCACATCAGCCACCTTGATGGTCGATTTATTCAATATTGGAGGCCTGATCTGATCACATGGTCTTCTAGACAAAGGTTCCCCTATCAGTTACGGAACCATTGCCGTTGGAATCAGCTCATTTGCTGATGTGGTTAAGCAGATATGGGCATAATACGAAAACATGTCAGCACAGACGTCATTGCACATCAGCCAACTTGATGGTCGATTTCTTCAATATTGGAGGCCTGATCTGATCACATGGTCTTCTAGACAAAGGTTCCCCTATCAGTTACGGAACCATTGCCGTTGGAATCAGCTCATTTGCTGATGTGGTTAAGCAGATATGGGCATAATACGAAAACATGTCAGCACAGACGTCATTGCACATCAGCCAACTTGATGGTCGATTTCGCTAGGGAAAACGACTCCGTTTTAAGAAGTGTAAAACATGAAAAAGATAGATATGCCTCTTAGCTTTGCATGGATACAAATTTCAGCCTTATTGCTTCAGTGAAACTCGAGATATAGCTGATATGGCAAAAGGTGTCGGAACTGAAACTGAACTGGATTTGCCCTTAATTCTAGTAATCTGAAATCACTCAAAGAAACTTGTGAAAAACACCAAAATACATAAAAATATAAAAGATCATAAACACAATTAGACTAAACAATAATAACTCGTATTTGACACAAAACATTAATAAAACATAACTAAAAACTATATAATTATACGAGTTATCACACCCCCACACTTAGATTGTTGCTAGTCCCTAGCAACGACTCAATAAAAATAAAATAAGAAAATCTAATCTAATCCATTTTCGTAGGAAATCACGGTGGCACTTAGCATGTGACACAAGCCTTTAAACCCCTAGGTGTCCCTAGTGGACGAGTTTAGTCTCGTGAGGGTTTACTAGAACGATACCCACAAACATTGAAAAACTAAAATATAAATAAACTGCATATACTAAAAATATTTACTCCTAATCCTTTCAATACAAATTAGAGACAATATTTGAACAAGTCTTATAAACTAATCAATAGCTTAAAGAATTTCACAAAAAATCATGCTTGAATGTAAATTGTTTGAGTTAAGCCAATATTAGCATAACATATCTCAATCAAAATATTGCATGTTCAAATTTAATCTCAACTTCTCACATGGGATACCCTCATGATTTTCACTCTTTAAAGTAGTGGTGAAGTGTTTACACTCAATCAATCTCATGAAAACAGTTCTACCATATTCTTGCTTGTCCACCTATTCTCCACTATTTAGATCATACAACTTCATGAATCAAGAGGTCTTTAATCAAGGTTGTAATGGGGCCAAGGGGTTTGTAATGTGGTTGAAGAACAAAAGGATAAAGATATCACAAAGGTTCCAAAGAGTTCATAAAGTTTAGAGATATAAAAAGATCATACAAAGAAACTTCTCAAAACTCTTTACAAGTACATAGTCACCTAGGCCGGATATTCATGTTGGGCCTTTTCTTCATTCTAAACGACTTTGTAACATCTTTTTCTTTTTCCACAAATTCAAGAGATGATTCATATTTTTTTTTTTTTTTTTACATAGGAATGTATTTGCCAGTATTCCATTTCTTTTTCTCTTGACTTTTCTTTTCTTTTCCCCCCACACTTATTTCTTGTTTCTAACCCAAATTTTTAACTAAAAATATCCCTTGTCTTTGTAACTTGTCTCAAAACATGCTAATTCATCTTTGGAACAAAGGTAAAGATATAAGTATATTTAGGTTAGGGACAAGTTATGGTTACCAAAGAGATAGCTTATTCAATGTAGGCTCAAATTGGTTCACTAAGGGTGTGTTCTCTTGGAACATCAATAAGGGATGGCTGTTTGGCCCTGGCTAAAAATCCTAATGCCTCTATCATATTCATGTTGTCACATGTATCAATATAGTCTCAAACGGTTTAAAGCAAGTTCTAGAGAATCATGTAATCATAAGAGCACTCAAGAAAGAAATTAGATTGATTTGTATAATGCATCAATCATTATAGGCTCAAAAACTCACAAGGATGATTATACAAGTCAGATTAAGTCTAAACATGCTTCTTTCTCAATCAACATATTATATTAACATTGGCTCATAAAAAGGTTGACATCAAGCTCAATTCTCATGAAAATCTTCTTACTAATAAATCTGTTTTAGACTTATGCAATTCATATCTCATCATTGTATTAAAAAGGAACTAAAACTCACCAAAAAAAAAAAAATAATAATAATAAAGAAAAAAAAATAGTAGACAAAAATAAAAGAAATCCTAAATCATTCCCCCCCACACTTAATTCTTACATTGTCCTCAATGTAAGTCTATTAACTCAAATGAAAGAATCATGTGTAAGATAAAAGAACTAATAACATAAGAATAGGAACAACTAAGACTCAAAACAAAACAAACTCATGCATCCTAAATAATCCTAAAATACTAAACAAAAATTAACAAGTAAACATAAAAAGATTAAAATCAAACTGACAAGGTATGTCTCAAGTCTCCCTTACTCAGACCTTGTTCAGAATGAATACTTCTAAATTGCTTAAAACACAACAAACTATTTTTTTTTTTTTTTTTTTTGAAAAGAAAACATCAAACTGACAAGGTATGTCTCAAGTCTCCCTTACTCAGACCTTGTTCAGAATGAATACTTCTTAAATTTTTTTTTTTTTTTTTTATTAAATTAGCAAAATATGTCCCTTACCCCCTACTAAAATATGACATTGTCCCCAATGTCAAATTTTAAAGGTAGAATTTAGGAGATATTACCTGCAGAGGTTGCTAACCACTTATTATAACTGAGACACAACAAGCAAAATGTTAGATAATGTCACAAAGACAAAGTGCAATCCACTCCTTGCTCGTCCATATCTCTTTTTCTTTTTCCGAGCGTTTGCGAAACAACCGTAGCAGATAAACACTCATAAGCTTGGAGCTTTTTGAGTAAATCTTCAATGGTTGTAGCAGAAATTATGGTTCTCCTTGCCTCTGAAAACATGAATCCATTATCCACAGCATTATCTAAATATGAAAGCAAATTACTAAAATAACCATTAATATTAAGCAAACCAATGGGTTTCTTATTTGTGACCAAAGATGACCAAGAAGCCACGCAAGCTATTTCTTCCAATGTACCCAGACCTCCTGGTAAAGCAATGAATGCATCGGCAGAATGGTACATGATTGTTATCCGTTCAGGGACACTCCAGACTTGTATTTCCTTACCCACGGTAGGTCCACAAAAACTTGTGAATAGTTTTGGCACGATTCCTAGAACTGGACTTCCTCCGGCGTGTGCTGCTGTAGCGACTGCTCCCATTAAACCCGTACTACCGCCTCCATAAATCAAGTGGATCTTTTGTTGGGCAAGTATTACTCCAACTCTTATGGCTTCATCAGCGAATATGTTATTTTTCCCTGGATAAGCACCTCCAAAGACACAAATTTTTTTAATGCGCTGGGATGAAGTACTTTCCATTTTTTTTTTTCGAGTGCCTGAAAGAGAATGAGTACATGGTGTAATATATAGAGGACTGAGTAGTGAATCAGACAAGAGTAATAATGTCGCCGAAAGTGTATCTGACCTGTCAGAAGAAAATGTTAACCTAACAAAAGATTTTTGCGTGATTTCAGGAAGAAAATCGAAAAGAGAAGAAAAATCAACCGTAAAAGACAAATAAAAAAAAATAAAAAAAAATGAGAATAGTTACACAAATCGAACAACACGTAAATTAAACCAAAATAAAGTTATTGCAAATCAAACCAAAAACTGAGAAGTCATTTATTGTAGTTGTGATTGTGGCTCACATCTTCCTCTGGTTTTACGTCCAGAAACGGCTTAAACGCCTTCTATGAGTCGAGGATATGCTTCCCATCCAGTTTTCTTACAAGCTGGCAAACAGGGTCTTTTAACATCAGATTCCCAAGATGTTGCCATTCCCTTTGGAATTGCGGCCATAAATCAAGAATTTCTCTTTGTACGTCTCCACTAGGATGCGTCTCAAGAGAAAGTTGGATATTACCCAAATTCTCCTTACTCAGTCCATCCTTAATGAATTCAATTTTATCATCTCGATTAGAGGACGGAATCCCAATAGAACGACATTTACCGTTACACGTCCATCGTGCACATTTGTGGCAATTTGAACTCATGCGCTTTGCTCGTCGCTTCTTTGCAAAAGTGCTTCTACCTGTACCTGGTAAATGCAAAACAGGAAGATATTCATCTTCACGTACCTTGGCTTCAATTAGCCAACGTATGTCGTCAGGAATCCCTTTGCGCATAAGCATTCTTAATCTTTCAAGTCGAACTTGGTAAAGCTTCAGTAAAATATTTCGAGGAAAAGGAGGAAATCGTTTCTGCAATCTTGTGAGAATATCATCCATCCTGAAAAAGAATGAAAAAAAAAAAATTGAAAGAGAAATTGGAAGAGAAATTTATATACAATATCAGTTTTGTGGGTAGCTGATGGAACCGATTTAAATAATCACGGAGTACCGTTATCCGCCATTTAACCGGGGTTTGGGTTGCCTCTCCAAGAAGCGCTTGGTTTATTGTCCTCAACTTGACTTAGACCCATGCCATTATTATTCAACATACTTTGGCTCAAAAAGTGGAAACTCCTCCACATCTTGTATTGGAAAGTTCTCATAGTAAGGCTTCAATCTATGACCATTCACTTTGAATGCCTTATCTGTTTTCGGGCTTTGGATTTCAACTGCACCATGAGTAAATACATTAGTAATAACAAAAGGTCCAACCCAACGAGAACGTAACTTACCTGGATATAACTTAAGGCGTGAATGGAAGAGAAGAACTTTTTGTCCAACAACAAATTCTTTTCTTGATATCATCTTGTCATGGAATGCCTTAGTTTTTTCCTTGTAAATCCTAGAATTCTGATAGGCATCATTCCTTATCTCCTCTAATTCTTGTAGGTCAAGTTTTCTTTTCTTTCCTATCTCATCCATCTCCATGTTGCATTGTTTGATAGCCCAATATGATTTATGTTCCAATTCAACCGGAAGATGACAAGGCTTACCATAAACAAGTCGATAAGGAGACATACCAATGGGTGTCTTATATGCTGTCCTATAAGCCCAAAGTGCATCATCAAGTCGTGAACTCCAATCCTTCCTATTTGGATTAACTGTCTTTTCAAGGATGGACTTAACTTCTCGGTTTGACACTTCAGCTTGCCCACTAGTTTGAGGATGATATGAGGTGGAGACCTTGTGTGTGATGTTATACTTCCTCAAAAGTGCTTCCATAGTCCTATTGCAAAAGTGAGTACCTCTATCGCTGATTATGGCCTTTGGCGTTCCAAACCTAGCAAAGATATTAGTCTTGACAAAATCTGAAACAACTTTAGAGTCATTAGTCCTAGTGGATTTTGCTTCCACCCACTTTGAAACATAATCAACGGCAAGTAAAATATAAAGATTACCAAAAGAAGGAGGAAAAGGTCCCATGAAATCCATGCCCCATACATCAAAAATTTCAACAATAAGTATTGGAGTTTGAGGCATTTGATTTCTAGCACCTAAGTTACCAGTTCTTTGGCAACGATCACATGACTTGCAAAAGAGGTATGCATCTTTGAATATGGTAGGCCAATAAAATCCAGAATCAAGAACTTTCATGGCTGTTCTTTTGGATCCAAAGTGTCCTCCACATGCATAAGAGTGACAAAAGGTGAGAATAGATTGAAATTCAGTTTTGAGTACACACCTTCTTATAATCTGATCGGAGCAATGCTTCCAAAGGTATGGATCATCCCATATGTAGTATTTGGCATCACTCTTGATCTTATTTCTTTGAGCTTGTGTCAACTCTTGTGGCAACTTCTTGGTAACTAAGTAATTAACAATATCAGCATACCAAGGAGTTGTTGTTCTTATAAAAAGAAGTTGCTCATCCGGAAAGTTCTCATTCAAGGGTAGTGCATCATCTTCATGAACTAAACGGCTAAGATGGTCCGCAACCAAGTTGTCACTACCTCTCTTATCTTTTATCTCCAAATCAAACTCTTGTAAGAGAAGTATCCATCTGATCAACCTTGGTTTGGCCTCCTTCTTAGTGAGTAAGTACCTAAGGGCTGCATGGTCAGAAAATACAATTACTTTAGTACCAATTAAATAAGATCGAAATTTTTCTAAAGCAAATACAACAGCCAAAAGTTCTTTTTCAGTAGTGGAATAGTTCAATTGAGCATCATTAAGAGTTCGGGAGGCATAATAAATGGCATGTGAGGCTTTGCCAACCCGTTGGCCCAAAACAGCTCCAATGGCATAGTCACTAGCATCACACATGATTTCAAAAGGTATATTCCAATCTGGTGGTTGCATGATAGGAGCTGATGTCAAGAGTCCCTTCAATGTTTCAAACGCCTCTTTGCATTTATCATCAAAGTGGAAAACCACATCTTTTTGTAGTAGCTTGCAAAGAGGTAATGTGATCTTTGAGAAGTCTTTGATAAATCTCCTATAGAAACCTGCATGTCCAAGAAAAGAACGAACCTCTCTCACATTTGTGGGAGGTGGTAAAGAATGCATAATATCTATTTTAGATTTATCAACCTCCATCCCTCTAGAAGAAATAACATGACCCAAAACTATTCCTTGTTCTACCATAAAGTGACATTTTTCCCAATTCAAAACAAGGTTAGTTTCCATGCATCTTTCAAGTACAAGTGTAAGGTTCTCTAGACATCTATCAAAAGAATCACCATAGACACTAAAATCATCCATAAACACTTCTATGATATTCTCTACATAATCTGAAAATATGCTAACCATACACCTTTGGAATGTAGCTGGTGCATTACAAAGACCAAATGGCATACGCCGGTATGCAAAAGTACCAAATGGACATGTGAATGTTGTTTTCTCTTGGTCCTCCGGAGCAATGGCTATCTGATTATAACCTGAAAAACCATCAAGAAAACAATAATGAGAATGGCCAGCTAACCTTTCAAGCATTTGATCAATAAAAGGTAAAGGAAAGTGGTCTTTGCGAGTTGTGGTATTAAGTTTACGATAATCAATACAAACTCGCCATCCTGTTTGAATCCTAGTAGGAACAAGTTCATTCTCATTATTTGTTACCACCGTTACACCTGATTTCTTTGGAACCACTTGGACTGGGCTCACCCATTTGCTATCCGAGATAGGATAGATCACTCCAACATCTAGGAGCTTCAGTATCTCCTTTTTCACAACCTCCATCATAGGAGGGTTCAATCTCCTTTGTGCTTCTCTTGTTGGTTTAGACCCTTCCTCTAACAAAATCCGGTGCATGCACATGGATGGGCTTATTCCCTTGATATCGGCAATTGTCCAACCAATTGCTGTTTTATGCTCTCTAAGCACCCGGATAAGTCGCTCTTCTTGCAAAGGTGTGAGCTCTTTGGCAATGATGACAGGTAGTGTGTCCTTTTCCCCTAAGAACAAATATTTCAAGTGGTTCGGTAGTGGTTTCAATTCTAAAGTTGGTGCCTGCAAAATGGAAGGTAGAAGTTTCTCATTAGATAAAGGCAAATCAATAAATGAAACATCAAACCTTGCATCTTTAGGTTGCAGCGAGTGTAAAGATTCTAGTGCCCCTTCCACCTGGTCACTCAAGGCTAGTTTAGCATTCCCCATTCCGAGATGGTTGCTAAGGACTATTTCCACACTATCTTCACCATCTAGCTCATAAGCTTGCTGCACTAGTGAGTCAATTATATCAATATTAAAAACAGAATGCACATCACTAGGATATCTCATGGCCTCAAAAATGTTAAAGCGAATTATTTCACCATCAAATTCCATAGTTAAAGTGCCATCATGTACATCTATTTTAGTTCTTGCTGTTTTCAAGAATGGTCTCCCTAATAGAATAGGTGTGGGATTAGAAGACATTTCATCTTCCATCTCAATAACATAAAAGTCAGCGGGAAAAACCAATTCATTAACCTGTACAAGAACGTCTTCTACAACTCCTCTTGGATAAGTGTTAGAACGGTCAGCAAGTTGTATTATAACACCGGTTTCCTCTAATGGTCCTAGATTCAATGAAGCATAAATTGAATATGGCATGACATTAATAGATGCCCCTAGATCTAGCATAGCACGCTCAAACCTGGTGTTGCCTATCTTACAAGGAATGGTAAACATACCTGGATCCTTGCATTTAGGTGGGAGTTTCTTTTGAAGAACAGCTGACACATTCTCCCCTACACTTACCTTTTCATTCCATTTCAACTTCCGTTTAGATGTGCACAACTCTTTTAGGAACTTGGCATATCTTGGCACTTGCTTGATAGCATCTAGTAAAGGAATGTTCACCTCTACTTTCCGGAAGGTTTCCAAAATTTCCTTCTCTTGCTCCTCCTTCTTGGACTTTGCTAACCTACTAGGAAAAGGTGGAGGAGTTATATAAGAAGGAAAAGATGGTTTAGGAATTACCTTTTTTAGTGGCTCGTTGGGATGTGAAGAGGATGCCATGGTATTGTTCTCCCCTTGAGCACTATCATTTTGTGGTTTCTCTAGCTGTTTCCCACTTCTTAAATTTATAGCATTGGCATTCTCTCTTGGATTCACTATGGTTTGGGAAGGTAATTTCCCAGAATCCCTTGCTTGCATTTGACTCATGGTTGTTGCCAATTGCCCTATTTGAGTCTCCAAATTTCGAATACTTGTCTTTGTTTCCTGTTGAAATTGAATTGTATTAGTAGAAAGAGCTTTAACAAGATCTTCAAGAGAAGTACCTGAATTTTGGGTGGGTGGTAGTTGTTGTCGGGTTTGGTATGGTTGTTGCACTCTTTGCTGAAAACCCGGTGGCCTGTGGTCAAATGGTGGAGGAATAGTTTGTGATTGGTTCCCTCCATAATTGAAGTTTGGATGATCCCTCCATCCTGGATTGTATGTGTTTGAGTAGGGATCATATTTCCTTGATTGGTTCTGAAATCCACCCATGGCATTCACATGTTCATTGGTATCCTCTTGAAGTGTTGGACACATATCAGTTTGGTGCCCTATGTTTGAACATATGCCACAAGCCTTTATTTGTTGTATTTTACCTACAGCCAATTGTTGAACAAGAGAAGTCAGTTTATCAAATTTTTGTTCAAGGGATGATATACTTACCTCATTAACTCTCTTGGATTGTGGTGGTGGATCTTGTCTCATTGAGAACTGTTGAGAATTGGCTGCCATGTTGGAGATTAATGTTCTAGCAGCCCTGGGAGTCTTATCAACTAGAGCTCCCCCACTAGCGGCATCTATCATACTTCTCTCCATGGGCATGAGACCTTCATAGAAGTATTGGATGAGAAGTTGTTCACTTATCTGATGGTGTGGACATGATGCACAAAGTTTCTTGAACCTCTCCCAATATTCATATAAGGACTCTCCGTTGTATTGCCGAATCCCACATATCTCTTTCCTAATGTTGGCAGCCTTAGATGCTGGGAAATACCTTTCCAAGAATGCTTTCTTCAAATCATTCCATGTAGTGATGGTCCCGGATGGTAGATAGTAGAGCCATTCCTTTGCTGAATCAGCTAGAGAGAATGGGAAGGCTCTCAACTTAACTTGCTCTTCCGTGACCCCTGTTGGTCTCATGCTTGAGCAAACTACATGGAATTCCTTGAGGTGCTTATTTGGATCCTCTCCTGCAAAACCATGAAAAGTTGGGAGAAGATGAATCAAACCAGATTTTAATTCAAAAGCTACCTCAAGATTAGCATATTCAATGCATAATGGTTGTTGACCCAAGTCCGGAGCGGCTAGCTCCTTGAGAGTTCGGTTGTCAGCTGCTGCCATCTCTCCTTACTTCTCTTGGATGTTTTGGATCAACTCCTCAATTGGTTGTTGGTGAGAAGTTATAAATTCCCGAATTTTCCTAAGTCGTAAGTCTTCTTCGGGGGCTTGGAACATTCACTAATAAAAAAAAAATAAGAAAGTAAATAATTAGAACAGAAAATAAGAATAAACCAATAAACTAATAAACTAAAGAAAGCAATCCCCGGCAACGGCGCCAAAAATTTGATGCACCCAAAAGAGTGTATCTTATTTAACCTTGCACTAAAAAGATCAATTGTAAGTATAGTAGTTAGCAAGGGTCGAGTCCTCAGGGATTGGGTTTTAGTTTATAAGTTGATAGTTTAAAACTTAAATTCAAGAACAATAAAAGAAAAGGGTTTTTTTAAAGCCAGATTTAAACTAAAGTAAATAATAAGAATAAGATGCAAGGCGGTATAACCAGCCAATAAAAATATATATACTAAATTAGGCGGTATAACCAGCCAATAAAAATATATATACTAAATTAGGCGGTATAACCAGCCAATAAAAATAAAACAAAATTAATATACAAATTAGGCGGTATAACCAGCCAATAAAAATAAATATACTTTTAAAAATAAGCAAACTAGAAAAGTAAGAAAACAAGTAAGAAGAATCAAAAATGAAAAATATGGTTAAGGTTTCATTCTCCACCACTAGACATCATTAAGAATCAATTTTAGATCTATCAATATCAACCAACTATCAAAGTTAACAACCGTAGATAACAACAAGCTCTGTTATCCCAATCTTTCCTTAGTTTGTCGTTAAATAGAACAAGCTCTCTATTTAATCTCTAACCATCAAACAACCTAGAATAAGCTCTCTAGATTCAATTTAATGGCAGCTTTATGATGAGAAAGATAGGTTGATCTAAGCAACAAACACATAAGCTCGGATTGTTCAACTTAGGTTATGTTCCACTTTGCAATTATTGAAAACTTGACCATAATCATTAATCACAAATTGCCACTTATGAATAGGAAATCAAGACAATTACACGGATCAAGACTCCTAAACTAGCAATAGATAATTATCAAGATCTATCTAGTTGTACACCTAAACAAATCAAGACAACATCATGAACAATTCTTGTAGAAGAACATAAGCAACTTTGATAGAAAATTAATGATAGATAGAATCTGAAAATCAATCACAAAACATGTCTAGGGCTTTGAAATCACCCTCAACCAAATAGAAGTTTAGCCTAGCATAGGCATTATAAACATAAAATTAAATAGAATCTAAGAAGAAAATAAAAGAAAGAAAGAAGAAGAAGAAGAATATTAATTATCCAACCTCTTGCTCTTTCTAAAGAAAAAGAAAACTAGAGAAAATAAAGAAGAAGAAAACTTAGAGAATTTTGTTAAAAATGGCTAATATCCTACCAATCTCCAATATGATCCCTTACAATCATCCAAGGCCCTCTATTTATACACATTTTGGAGGGCTAAATGACAAGAGACAAGCTTTACAAATTTCAAAGGTAGGTATATGACGATTTTGATCAGCCAACTTGTTGGTCGATTTCGTCAATATTGGAGGCCTGATCTGATCACATGGTCTTCTAGACAAAGGTTCCCCTATCAGTTACGAAACCATAGCCGTTGGAATCAGCTCATTTGCTGATGTGGTTAAGCAGATATGGGCAAAATACGAAAACATGTCAGCACAGACGTCATTGCACATCAGCCACCTTGATGGTCGATTTATTCAATATTGGAGGCCTGATCTGATCACATGGTCTTCTAGACAAAGGTTCCCCTATCAGTTACGGAACCATTGCCGTTGGAATCAGCTCATTTGCTGATGTGGTTAAGCAGATATGGGCATAATACGAAAACATGTCAGCACAGACGTCATTGCACATCAGCCAACTTGATGGTCGATTTCTTCAATATTGGAGGCCTGATCTGATCACATGGTCTTCTAGACAAAGGTTCCCCTATCAGTTACGGAACCATTGCCGTTGGAATCAGCTCATTTGCTGATGTGGTTAAGCAGATATGGGCATAATACGAAAACATGTCAGCACAGACGTCATTGCACATCAGCCAACTTGATGGTCGATTTCGCTAGGGAAAACGACTCCGTTTTAAGAAGTGTAAAACATGAAAAAGATAGATATGCCTCTTAGCTTTGCATGGATACAAATTTCAGCCTTATTGCTTCAGTGAAACTCGAGATATAGCTGATATGGCAAAAGGTGTCGGAACTGAAACTGAACTGGATTTGCCCTTAATTCTAGTAATCTGAAATCACTCAAAGAAACTTGTGAAAAACACCAAAATACATAAAAATATAAAAGATCATAAACACAATTAGACTAAACAATAATAACTCGTATTTGACACAAAACATTAATAAAACATAACTAAAAACTATATAATTATACGAGTTATCAACAACCGTAGATAACAACAAGCTCTGTTATCCCAATCTTTCCTTAGTTTGTCGTTAACTAGAACAAGCTCTCTATTTAATCTCTAACCATCAAACAACCTAGAATAAGCTCTCTAGATTCAATTTAATGGCAGCTTTATGATGAGAAAGATAGGTTGATCTAAGCAACAAACACATAAGCTCGGATTGTTCAACTTAGGTTATGTTCCACTTTGCAATTATTGAAAACTTGACCATAATCATTAATCACAAATTGCCACTTATGAATAGGAAATCAAGACAATTACACGGATCAAGACTCCTAAACTAGCAATAGATAATTATCAAGATCTATCTAGTTGTACACCTAAACAAATCAAGACAACATCATGAACAATTCTTGTAGAAGAACATAAGCAACTTTGATAGAAAATTAATGATAGATAGAATCTGAAAATCAATCACAAAACATGTCTAGGGCTTTGAAATCACCCTTAACCAAATAGAAGTTTAGCCTAGCATAGGCATTATAAACATAAAATTAAATAGAATCTAAGAAGAAAATAAAAGAAAGAAAGAAGAAGAAGAAGAATATTAATTATCCAACCTCTTGCTCTTTCTAAAGAAAAAGAAAACTAGAGAAAAGAAAGAAGAAGAAAACTTAGAGAATTTTGTTAAAATGGCTAATATCCTACCAATCTCCAATATGATCCCTTACAATCATCCAAGGCCCTCTATTTATACACATTTTGGAGGGCTAAATGATAAGAGACAAGCTTTACAAATTTCAAAGGTAGGTATAATAGGTGGGTGCATTTTCTAACAATTTTCGTCATGTATGACGATTTTGATCAGCCAACTTGATGGTCGATTTTGTCAATTGTGGAGGCCTTATCTGATCACATGGTCTTCTAGACAAATGTTACCCTATCAGTTAGTGATCCATAGCCGTTCGAATCAGCTCATTTGCTGATGTGGATAAGAAGATATGGGCATAATACGAAAACATGTCAGCACAGACGTCATTGCACATCAGCCAACTTGATGGTCGATTTCGCTAGGGAAAACGACTCCGTTTCAAGAAGTGTAAAACATCAAAAAGATAGATATGCCTCTTAGCTTTGCATGGCCACAAATGTCAGCCTTATTGCTTCAGTGAAACTCGAGATATAGCTGATATGGCAAAAGGTGTCAGAACTGGAACTGAACTGGATTTGCCCTTAATTCTAGTAATCTGAAATCACTCAAAGAAACTTGTGAAAAACACCAAAATACATAAAAATATAAAAGATCATAAACACAATTAGACTAAACAATAATAACTCGTATTTGACACAAAACAATAATAAAATATAACTAAAAACTATATAATTATACGAGTTATCACACCCCCACACTTAGATTGTTGCTAGTCCCTAGCAACGACTCAAAAAAAATAAAATAAGAAAATCTAATCTAATCCATTTTCGTAGGAAATCACGGTGGCACTTAGCATGTGACACAAGCCTTTAAACCCCTAGGTGTCCCTAGTGGACGAGTTTAGTCTCGTGAGGGTTTACTAGAACGATACCCACAAACATTGAAAAACTAAAATATAAATAAACTACATATATGATGCACCCAAAAGAGTGTATCTTATTTAACCTTGCACTAAAAAGATAAATTGTAAGTATAGTAGTTAGCAAGGGTCGAGTCCTCAGGGATTGGGTTTTAGTTTATAAGTTAATAGTTTAAAACTTAAATTCAAGAACAATAAAAGAAAAGGGGTTTTTGAAGCCAGATTTAAACTAAAGTAAATAATAAGAAGAAGATGCAAGGCGGTATAACCAGCCAATAAAAATATATATACTAAATTAGGCGGTATAACCAGCCAATAAAAATATATATACTAAATTAGGTGGTATAACCAGCCAATAAAAGTAAAACAAAGTTAATATACAAATTAGGCGGTATAACCAGCCAATAAAAATAAATATACTTTTAAAAATAAGCAAACTAGAAAAGTAAGAAAACAAGTAAGTAAGAAGAATCAAATATGAAAAATATGGTTAAGGTTTCATTCTCCACCACTAGACATCATTAAGAATCAATTTCAGATCTATCAATATCAACCAACTATCAAAGTTAACAACCGTAGATAACAACAAGCTCTGTTATCCCAATCTTTCCTTAGTTTGTCGTTAAATAGAACAAGCTCTCTATTTAATCTCTAACCATTAAACAACCTAGAATAAGCTCTCTAAATTCAATTTAATGGCAGCTTTATGATGAGAAAGATAGGTTGATCTAAGCAACAAACACATAAGCTCGGATTGTTCAACTTAGGTTATGTTCCACTTTGCAATTATTGAAAACTTGACCATAATCATTAATCACAACTTGCCACTTATGAATAGGAAATCAAGACAATTACACGGATCAAGACTCCTAGACTAGCAATAGATAATTATCAAGATCTATCTAGTTGTACACCTAAACAAATCAAGACAACATCATGAACAATTCTTGTAGAAGAACATAAGCAACTTTGATAGAAAATTAATGATAGATAGAATCTGAAAATCAATCATAAAACATGTCTAGGGCTTTGAAATCACCCTTAACCAAATAGAAGTTTAGCCTAGCATAGGCATTGTAAACATAAACATAAAATTAAAGAAAATCTAAGAAGAAAATAAAAGAAAGAAAGAAGAAGAGGAAGAATATTAATTATCCAACCTCTTGCTCTCTCTAAAGAAAAAGAAAACTAGAGAAAAGAAAGAAAACTAGAGAAAAGAAAGAAGAAGAAAACTTAGAGAATTTTATTAAAATGGCTAATATCCTACCTATGTACAATATGATCCCTTACAATCATCCAAGGCCCTCTATTTATACACATTTTGGAGGGCTAAATGACAAGAGACAAGCTTTACAAATTTCAAAGGTAGGTATATGACGATTTTGATCAGCCAACTTGATGGTCGATTTCGTCAATATTGGAGGCCTGATCTGATCACATGGTCTTCTAGAAAAAGGTTCCCCTATCAGTTACGGAACCATAGCCGTTGGAATCAGCTCATTTGCTGATGTGGTTAAGCAGATATGGGCAAAATACGAAAACATGTCAGCACAGATGTCATTACACATCAGCCACCTTGATGGTCGATTTATTCAATATTGGAGGCCTTATCTGATCACATGGTCATCTAGACAAAGGTTCCCCTATCAGTTACGGAACCATAGCCGTTGGAATCAGCTCATTTGCTGATGTGGATAAGAAGATACGGGCATAATACGAAAACATGTCAGCACAGACATCATTGCACATCAGCCAACTTGATGGTCGATTTCGCTAGGGAAAACGACTCCGTTTTAAGAAGTGTAAAACATGAAAAAGATAGATATGCCTCTTAGCTTTGCATGGCTACAAATTTCAGCCTTATTGCTTCAGTGAAACTCGAGATATAGCTGATATGGCAAAAGGTGTCGGAACTGAAACTGAACTGGATTTGCCCTTAATTCTAGTAATCTGAAATCACTCAAAGAAACTTGTGAAAAACACCAAAATACATAAAAATATAAAAGATCATAAACACAATTAGACTAAACAATAATAACTCGTATTTGAAACAAAACATTAATAAAACATAACTAAAAACTATATAATTATACGAGTTATCACACCCCCACACTTAGATTGTTGCTAGTCCCTAGCAACGACTCAATAAAAATAAAATAAGAAAATCTAATCTAATCCATTTTCGTAGGAAATCACGGTGGCACTTAGCATGTGACACAAGCCTTTAAACCCCTAGGTGTCCCTAGTGGACGAGTTTAGTCTCGTGAGGGTTTACTAGAACGATACCCACAAACATTGAAAAACTAAAATATAAATAAACTGCATATACTAAAAATATTTACTCCTAATCCTTTCAATACAAATTAGATACAATATTTGAACAAGTCTTATAAACTAATCAATAGCTTAAAGAATTTCACAAAAAATCATGCTTGAATGTAAATTGTTTGAGTTAAGCCAATATTAGCATAACATATCTCAATCAAAATATTGCATGTTCAAATTTAATCTCAACTTCTCACATGGGATACCCTCATGATTTTCACTCTTTAAAGTAGTGGTGAAGTGTTTACACTCAATCAATCTCATGAAAACAGTTCTACCATATTCTTGCTTGTCCACCTATTCTCCACTATTTAGATCATACAACTTCATGAATCAAGAGGTCTTTAATCAAGGTTGTAATGGGGCCAAGGGGTTTGTAATGTGGTTGAAGAACAAAAGGATAAAGATATCACAAAGGTTCCAAAGAGTTCATAAAGTTTAGAGACATAAAAAGATCATACAAAGAAACTTCTCAAAACTCTTTACAAGTACATAGTCACCTAGGCCGGATATTTATGTTGGGCCTTTTCTTCATTCTAAACGACTTTGTAACATCTTTTTCTTTTTCCACAAATTCAAGAGATGATTCATATATTTTTTTTTTTACATAGGAATGTATTTGCCAGTATTTCATTTCTTTTTCTCTTGACTTTTCTTTTCTTTCCCCCCCACACTTATTTCTTGTTTCTAACCCAAATTTTTAACTAAAAATATCCCTTGTCTTTGCAACTTGTCTCAAAACATGCTAATTCATCTTTGGAACAAAGGTAAAGATATAAGTATATTTAGGTTAGGGACAAGTTATGGTTACCAAAGAGATAGCTTATTCAATGTAGGCTCAAATTGATTCACTAAGGGTGTGTTCTCTTGGAACATCAATAAGGGATGGCTGTTTGGCTTTGGCTAAAAATCCTAATGCCTCTATCATATTCATGTTGTCACATGTATCAATATAGTCTCAAACGGTTTAAAGCAAGTTCTAGAGAATCCTGTAATCATAAGAGCACTCAAGAAAGAAATTAGATTGATTTGTATAATGCATCAATCATTATAGGCTCAAAAACTCACAAGGATGATTATACAAGTCAGATTAAGTCTAAACATGCTTCTTTCTCAATCAACATATTATATTAACATTGGCTCATAAAAAGGTTGACATCAAGCTCAATTCTCATGAAAATCTTCTCACTAATAACCAGTTTAGACCTATGCAATTCATATCTCATCATTGTATTAAAAAGGAACTCAAACACACTAAAAATAATAATAATAATAAAGACTCATAAAAAAAAAAATAGTAGACAAAAATAAAAGAAATCCTAAATCATTCCCCCCACACTTAATTCTTACATTGTCCTCAATGTAAGTCTATTAACACAAATGAAAGAATCATGTGTAAGAGAAAAGAACTAATAACATAAGAATAGGAACAACTAAGACTCAAAACAAAACAAACTCATGCAACCTAAATAATCCTAAAATACTAAACAAAAATTAACAAGTAAACATAAAAAGATTAAAATCAAACTGACAAGGTATGTCTCAAGTCTCCCTTACTCAGACCTTGTTCAGAATGAATACTTCTAAATTGCTTAAAACACAACAAACTCTTTTTTTTTTTTTTTTTTTTTTTTTTTTTGAAAAGAAGAAATCAAACTGACAAGGTATGTCTCAAGTCTCCCTTACTCAGACCTTGTTCAGAATGAATACTTCTTAAATTTTTTTTTTTTTGTTTTATTAAATTAGCAAAATATGTCCCTTACCCCCTACTAAAATATGACATTGTCCCCAATGTCAAATTTTAAAGGTAGAATTTAGGAGATATTACCTGCAGAGGTTGCTAACCACTTATTATAACTGAGACACAACAAGCAAAATGTTAGATAATGTCACAAAGACAAAGTTCAATCCACTCCTTGCTCGTCCATATCACTTTTTCTTTTTCCGAGCGTTTGCGAAACAACCGTAGCAGATAAACACTCATAAGCTTGGAGCTTTTTAAGTAAATCTTCAATGGTTGTAGCAGAAATTATGGTTCTCCTTGCCTCTGAAAACATGAATCCATTATCCACAGCATTATCTAAATATAAAAGCAAATTACTAAAATAACCATTAATATTAAGCAAACCAATGGGTTTCTTATTTGTGACCAAAGATGACCAAGAAGCCACGCAAGCTATTTCTTCCAATGTACCCAGACCTCCTGGTAAAGCAATGAATGCATCGGCAGAATGGTACATGATTGTTATCCGTTCAGGGATACTCCAGACTTGTATTTCCTTACCCAAGGTAGGTCCACAAAAATCTGTGAATAGTTTTGGCACGATTCCTAGAACTGGACTTCCTCCGGCGTGTGCTGCTGTAGCGACTGCTCCCATTAAACCCGTACTACCACCTCCATAAATCAACTGGATCTTTTGTTGGGCAAGTATTACTCCAACTCTTATGGCTTCATCAGCGAATATGTTATTTTTCCCTGGATAAGCACCTCCAAAGACACAAATTTTTTTAATGCGCTGGGATGAAGTACTTTCCATTTTTTTTTCTTTTTTTTTTCTTTTTTTCGAGTGCCTGAAAGAGAATGAGTACATGGTGTAATATATAGAGGACTGAGTAGTGAATCAGACAAGAGTAATAATGTCGCCGAAAGTGTATCTGACCTGTCAGAAGAAAATGTTAACCTAACAAAAGATTTTTGCGTGATTTCAGGAAGAAAATCAAAAAGAGAAGAAAAATCAACCGTAAAAGTCAAGAGTAATAATGTCGCCGAAAGTGTATTTGACCTGTCAGAAGAAAATGTTAACCTAACAAAAGATTTTTGCGTGATTTCAGGAAGAAAATAAAAAAGAGAAGAAAAATCAACCGTAAAAGACAAATAAAAAAAATGAGAATAATTACACAAATCAAATAACACGTAAATTAAACTGAAATAAAGTTATTGCAAATCAAACCAAAAGCTGAGAAGTTATTTATTGTAGTTGTGATTGTGGCTCACATCTTCCTCTGGTTTTACGTCCAGAAACGGCTTAAACGCCTTCTATGAGTCGAGGATATGCTTCCCATCCAGTTTTCTTACAAGCTGGCAAACAGGGTCTTTTAACATCAGATTCCCAAGATGTTGCCATTCCCTTTGGAATTGCGGCCATAAATCAAGAATTTCTCTTTGTACATCTCCACTAGGATGCGTCTCAAGAGAAAGTTGGATATTACCCAAATTCTCCTTACTCAGTCCATCCTTAATGAATTCAATTTTATCATCTCGATTAGAGGACGGAATCCCAATAGAACGACATTTACCGTTACACGTCCATCGTGCACATTTGTGGCAATTTGAACTCATGCGCTTTGCTCGTCGCTTCTTTGCAAAAGTGCTTCTACCTGTACCTGGTAAATGCAAAACAGGAAGATATTCATCTTCACGTACCTTGGCTTCAATTATCCAACGTATGTCTGCAGGAATCCCTTTGTGCATAAGCATTCTTAATCTTTCAATTCGAACTTGGTAAAGCTTCAGTAAAATATTTCGAGGAAAAGGAGGAAATCGTTTCTGCAATCTTGTGAGAATATCATCAATCCTGAAAAAAAGAATGAAAAAAAAATTGAAAGAGAAATTGGAAGAGAAATTTATATACAATATCAGTTTTGTGGGTAGCTGATGGAACCGACTTAAATAATCACGGAGTACCGTTATCCGCCATTTAACCGGGGTTAAAAAAAAAATTATATTTACATCTAGTTATTTTCAAAACAAGGATCAGAAAGAAAAACAACATAAAAAAAAAACTCAAAAACAAAACACTCTAAATAAAATCCTAAATTCTTCCCCCCAAACATAATTCTTACATTGTCATTAATGTAATGCTATTATCCCCCAATGCAAGAATTATATGTAAGAGAAAAGAACTATTAAACAATAGAAACTTATGCAGCCTAAATGAACTTAAAAACAGTAAACACAATTAACAAAGAAACATAAGAAATAAAAATAAAAACAATAAAAATAAAAAAAGAAAGAGAAAGCAAATCTGAATATGGAAGGTTGGCAATTTCATCTTTAACTGGGCTGCCTTCCCAATTAACACTTGAGTTAGTGTTTTGAATCTAACCAACACCCCTTCTTGGCTTTTTAGGCTTGTCAGGCTCATACATGAAATTTCCCAAATTTATGCGTTTGAGAGGAAGCTTTCTTTGCACAACAGTGGATGCATTCTCCATTACAAGTATTATTCCATCATCATTGGTGGTGCAAATCTCATCGAGGAATGGTGCATCTTTTGGTACTTGACGAATGACATCCACAAACAAACTGTTTAAGGTTTCCAGCATGTTTTGTTCATGTTCCTCCTCTTTGAACTTTGCGAATCTACTAGGGAAAGGTGGAGAAAAAACATTAGTAAAAATTGGAATCTTAAACGTTACCTCAGGTGCCGAAATACTCTTATTTGGATCATTGGCTTCATTATCCTCAAGAATAGAATCCATCTCTAATTTTGTCTCATCCTCATCTTGTTCCTCATTCTTCAAGGTCACAATAGTAGCATTCTCCTTTGGGTTAATCATCGTTTGGGCTGGGAGTTCTTCAGATCTTTGTGCTACCCATCCCACCATACTACTAGCCAATAGGCTCATTTGCCTTTCCAAACTCTGGATGCTTGCCCTTGTTTCCTGTTGAAATTGCAAAGTATCAGTAACAAGAGATTCGACAAGATCTTCTAAAGAAGTACCTGAGTTTTGAGTCATATGTGGTGGTTGAAGAAGATCTGGTTCTTGAGACCATGATTGATTGAAGCTAGATGGATGAGTGTAATTGGCATAAGGATCTACTTCTTGGTAACTTTCTGAGTAGCCATAATTAGTATGATCCCACCATCCCTCATGGTAAGTGTTTGAGTAATGATCATACAGTTGGTCTTGGAACACTTGATGGCCTTGACATCCTTCCATGGCCAATTGTTGAACTGGGTAGGTGAGATTGGCTTGTTGATTTTCCATGTTCATGTATGCCACCAACTCTTCAAGTGTTAGATTGCTCAATTCCATCGTTTTTCTTTTCTTTTTCTTTTTTTTTTTTCAAAATTTGATAAGAAAAACTTGTATGTACAAGAAAAATAAAATTAATTACAACTGAAAATAAGAATAAACCAATGAACTAATAAACTAAAGAAAGCAATCCCCGGCAACGGCGCCAAAAACTTGATAGACCCAAAAGAGTGTATCTTATTTAACCTTGCACTAAAAAGATAAATTGTAAGTATAGTAGTTAGCAAGGGTCGAGTCCTCAGGGATTGGGTTTTAGTTTATAAGTTAATAGTTTAAAACTTAAATTCAAGAACAATAAAAGAAAAGGGGTTTTTGAAGCCAGATTTAAACTAAAGTAAATAATAAGAAGAAGATGCAAGGCGGTATAACCAGCCAATAAAAATATATATACTAAATTAGGCGGTATAACCAGCCAATAAAAATATATATACTAAATTAGGCGGTATAACCAGCCAATAAAAGTAAAACAAAGTTAATATACAAATTAGGCGGTACAACCAGCCAATAAAAATAAATATACTTTTAAAAATAAGCAAACTAGAAAAGTAAGAAAACAAGTAAGTAAGAAGAATCAAATATGAAAAATATGGTTAAGGTTTCATTCTCCACCACTAGACATCATTAAGAATCAATTTCAGATCTATCAATATCAACCAACTATCAAAGTTAACAACCGTAGATAACAACAAGCTCTGTTATCCCAATCTTTCCTTAGTTTGTCGTTAAATAGAACAAGCTCTCTATTTAATCTCTAACCATTAAACAACCTAGAATAAGCTCTCTAAATTCAATTTAATGGCAGCTTTATGATGAGAAAGATAGGTTGATCTAAGCAACAAACACATAAGCTCGGATTGTTCAACTTAGGTTATGTTCCACTTTGCAATTATTGAAAACTTGACCATAATCATTAATCACAAATTGCCACTTATGAATAGGAAATCAAGACAATTACACGGATCAAGACTCCTAGACTAGCAATAGATAATTATCAAGATCTATCTAGTTGTACACCTAAACAAATCAAGACAACATCATGAACAATTCTTGTAGAAGAACATAAGCAACTTTGATAGAAAATTAATGATAGATAGAATCTGAAAATCAATCATAAAACATGTCTAGGGCTTTGAAATCACCCTTAACCAAATAGAAGTTTAGCCTAGCATAGGCATTGTAAACATAAACATAAAATTAAAGAAAATCTAAGAAGAAAATAAAAGAAAGAAAGAAGAAGAGGAAGAATATTAATTATCCAACCTCTTGCTCTCTCTAAAGAAAAAGAAAACTAGAGAAAAGAAAGAAAACTAGAGAAAAGAAAGAAGAAGAAAACTTAGAGAATTTTATTAAAATGGCTAATATCCTACCTATGTACAATATGATCCCTTACAATCATCCAAGGCCCTCTATTTATACACATTTTGGAGGGCTAAATGACAAGAGACAAGCTTTACAAATTTCAAAGGTAGGTATATGACGATTTTGATCAGCCAACTTGATGGTCGATTTCGTCAATATTGGAGGCCTGATCTGATCACATGGTCTTCTAGAAAAAAGGTTCCCCTATCAGTTACGGAACCATAGCCGTTGGAATCAGCTCATTTGCTGATGTGGTTAAGCAGATATGGGCAAAATACGAAAACATGTCAGCACAGATGTCATTACACATCAGCCACCTTGATGGTCGATTTATTCAATATTGGAGGCCTTATCTGATCACATGGTCATCTAGACAAAGGTTCCCCTATCAGTTACGGAACCATAGCCGTTGGAATCAGCTCATTTGCTGATGTGGATAAGAAGATACGGGCATAATACGAAAACATGTCAGCATAGACATCATTGCACATCAGCCAACTTGATGGTCGATTTCACTAGGGAAAACGACTCCGTTTTAAGAAGTGTAAAACATGAAAAAGATAGATATGCCTCTTAGCTTTGCATGGCTACAAATTTCAGCCTTATTGCTTCAGTGAAACTCGAGATATAGCTGATATGGCAAAAGGTGTCGGAACTGAAACTGAACTGGATTTGCCCTTAATTCTAGTAATCTGAAATCACTCAAAGAAACTTGTGAAAAACACCAAAATACATAAAAATATAAAAGATCATAAACACAATTAGACTAAACAATAATAACTCGTATTTGACACAAAACATTAATAAAACATAACTAAAAACTATATAATTATACGAGTTATCAATATACTAAAAATATTTACTCCTAATCCTTTCAATACAAATTAGAGACAATCTTTGAACAAGTCTTATAAACTAATCAATAGCTTAAAGAATTTCACAAAAAATCAAGCTTGAATGTAAATTGTTTGAGTTAAGCCAATATTAGCATAACATATCTCAATCAAAATATTGCATGTTCAAATTTAATCTCAACTTCTCACATGGGATACCCTCATGATTTTCACTCTTTAAAGTAGTGGTGAAGTGTTTACACTCAATCAATCTCATGAAAACAGTTCTACCATATTCTTGCTTGTCCACCTATTCTCCCCTATTTAGATCATACAACATCATGAATCAAGAGGTCTTTAATCAAGGTTGTAATGGGGCCAAGGGGTTTGTAATGTGGTTGAAGAACAAAAGGATAAAGATATCACAAAGGTTCCAAAGAGTTCATAAAGTTTAGAGACATAAAAAGATTATACAAAGAAACTTCTCAAAACTCTTTACAAGTACATAGTCACCTAGGCCGAATATTCATGTTGGGCCTTTTCTTCATTCTAAACAACTTTGTAACATCTTTTTCTTTTTCCACAAATTCAAGAGATGGTTCATATTTTTTTACTTAGGAATGTATTTGCCAGTATTCCATTTCTTTTTCTCTTGACTTTTCTTTTCTTTTCCCCCCACACTTATTTCTTGTTTCTAACCCAAATTTTCAACTAAAAATATCCCTTGTTTTTTGCAATATGTCTCAAAATATATAATCCATCTTTAGAACAAGGGTAAGGATATAAGTATATTTAGGCTAGGTGTAAGTTGTGGTTACCAATAAAACAGCATATTTAATGTAGGCTCAAATTGGCTCACTAGTGGGGATGTTCTCTTAGAACATTAATAATGGATTGCTGTTTGGCTCTGGTTATAATCCTAATGCCTCTATCATATTCATGTTGTCACATGTATCAATATAGTCTCAAACGGTTCAAAGCAAGTTCTAGAGAATCATGTAATCATAAGAGTACTCAAGAAAGAAATTAGATTGATTTGTATAATGCATCAATCATTATAGGCTCAAAAACTCACAATGATGATTATACAAGTCAGATTAAGTCTAAACATGCTTCTTTCTCAATCAACATATCATATTAACATTGGCTCATAAAAAGGGTGACATCAAGCTCAATTCTCATGAAAATCTTCTCACTAATAAATCTGTTTTAGACTTATGCAATTCATATCTCATCATTGTATTAAAAAGGAACTAAAACTCACAAAAAAAATAATAATAATAATAATAAAGAAAAAAAAAAGTAGACAAAAATAAAAGAAATCCTAAATCATTCCCCCCCACACTTAATTCTTACATTGTCCTCAATGTAAGTCTATTAACTCAAATGAAAGAATCATGTGTAAGAGAAAAGAACTAATAACATAAGAATAGGAACAACTAAGACTCAAAACAAAACAAAACAAAACAAAACCATGCAACCTAAATAATCCTAAAATACTAAACAAAAATTAACAAGTAAACATAAAAAGATTAAAATCAAACTGACAAGGTATGTCTCAAGTCTCCCTTACTCAGACCTTGTTCAGAATGAATACTTCTAAATTGCTTAAAACACAACAAACTCTTTTTTTTTTTTCTTTTTTTTTTTTTTTTTTGAAAAGAAGAAATCAAACTGACAAGGTATGTCTCAAGTCTCCCTTACTCAGACCTTGTTCAGAATGAATACTTCTTAAGTTTTTTTTTTTTTTTTTTTTTTAAATTAGCAAAATATGTCCCTTACCCCCTACTAAAATATGACATTGTCCCCAATGTCAAATTTTAAAGGTAGAATTTAGGAGATATTACCTGCAGAGGTTGCTAACCACTTATTATAACTGAGACACAACAAGCAAAATGTTAGATAATGTCACAAAGACAAAGTGCAATCCACTCCTTGCTCGTCCATATCTCTTTTTCTTTTTCCGAGCGTTTGCGAAACAACCGTAGCAGATAAACACTCATAAGCTTGGAGCTTTTTAAGTAAATCTTCAATGGTTGTAGCAGAAATTATGGTTCTCCTTGCCTCTGAAAACATGAATCCATTATCCACAGCATTATCTAAATATAAAAGCAAATTACTAAAATAACCATTAATATTAAGCAAACCAATGGGTTTCTTATTTGTGACCAAAGATGACCAAGAAGCCACGCAAGCTATTTCTTCCAATGTACCCAGACCTCCTGGTAAAGCAATGAATGCATCGGCAGAATGGTACATGATTGTCATCCGTTCAGGGATACTCCAGACTTGTATTTCCTTACCCAAGGTAGGTCCACAAAAACTTGTGAATAGTTTTGGCACGATTCCTAGAACTGGACTTCCTCCGGCGTGTGCTGCTGTAGCGACTGCTCCCATTAAACCCGTACTACCGCCTCCATAAATCAAGTGGATCTTTTGTTGGGCAAGTATTACTCCAACTCTTATGGCTTCATCAGCGAATATGTTATTTTTCCCTGGATAAGCACCTCCAAAAACACAAATTTTTTTAATGCGCTGGGATGAAGTACTTTCCATTTTTTTTTTCGAGTGCCTGAAAGAGAATGAGTACATGGTGTAATATATAGAGGACTGAGTAGTGAATCAGACAAGAGTAATAATGTCGCCGAAAGTGTATCTGACCTGTCAGAAGAAAATGTTAACCTAACAAAAGATTTTTGCGTGATTTCAGGAAGAAAATCGAAAAGAGAAGAAAAAAATCAACCGTAAAAGACAAATAAAAAAAAAAAAAAAAAAAAAAACGAGAATAGTTACACAAATCGAACAACACGTAAATTAAAACAAAATAAAGTTATTGCAAATCAAACCAAAAGCTGAGAAGTCATTTATTGTAGTTGTGATTGTGGCTCACATCTTCCTCTGGTTTTACGTCCAGAAACGGCTTAAACGCCTTCTATGAGTCGAGGATATGCTTCCCATCCAGTTTTCTTACAAGCTGGCAAACAGGGTCTTTTAACATCAGATTCCCAAGATGTTGCCATTCCCTTTGGAATTGCGGCCATAAAACAAGAATTTCTCTTTGTACGTCTCCACTAGGATGCGTCTGAAGAGAAAGTTGGATATTACCCAAATTCTCCTTACTCAGTCCATCCTTAATGAATTCAATTTTATCATCTCGATTAGAGGACGGAATCCCAATAGAATGACATTTACCGTTACACGTCCATCGTGCACATTTGTGGCAATTTGAACTCATGCGCTTTGCTCGTCGCTTCTTTGCAAAAGTGCTTCTACCTGTACCTGGTAAATGCAAAACAGGAAGATATTCATCTTCACGTACCTTGGCTTCAATTATCCAACGTATGTCGTCAGGAATCCCTTTGTGCATAAGCATTCTTAATCTCTCAAGTCGAACTTGGTAAAGCTTCAGTAAAATATTTCGAGGAAAAGGAGGAAATCGTTTCTGCAATCTTGTGAGAATATCATCCATCCTGAAAAAAAAAGAATGAAAAAAAATTGAAAGAGAAATTGGAAGAGAAATTTATATACAATATCAGTTTTGTGGGTAGCTGATGGAACCGATTTAAATAATCACGGAGTACCGTTATCCGCCATTTAACCGGGGTTAAAAAAAATAAATTAAAAATTATATTTACATCTTGTAAGAGAAAAGAACTATTAAACAAAAGAAAAGAAAAACAATAAAAGATAGAATGATGGAGAGTAAGGAATATGCAAATCTGATATAATAGATGCTCTCCATCCTTTTGGGTTGCCTCCCAAGAAGCGCTTGGTTTATTGTCCTCAGCCTAACTTAGACCCATGCCATTATTATTCAACATACTTTGGCTCAAAAAGTGGAAACTCCTCCACATCTTGTATTGGAAAGTTCTCATAGTAAGGCTTCAATCTATGACCATTCACTTTGAATGCCTTATCTGTTTTTGGGCTTTGGATTTCAACTGCACCATGAGTAAATACATTAGTAATAACAAAAGGTCCAACCCAACGAGAACGTAACTTACCTGGATATAACTTAAGGCGTGAATGGAAGAGAAGAACTTTTTGTCCAACAACAAATCTTTTCTTGATATCATCTTGTCATGGAATGCCTTAGTCTTTTCCTTGTAAATCCTAGAATTCTGATAGGCATCATTCCTTATCTCCTCTAATTCTTGTAGGTCAAGTTTTCTTTTCTTTCCTATCTCATCCATCTCCATGTTGCATTGTTTGATAGCCCAATATGATTTATGTTCCAATTCAACCGGAAGATGACAAGGCTTACCATAAACAAGTCGATAAGGAGACATACCAATGGGTGTCTTATATGCTGTCCTATAAGCCCAAAGTGCATCATCAAGTCGTGAACTCCAATCCTTCCTATTTGGATTAACTGTCTTTTCAAGGATGGACTTAACTTCTCGGTTTGACACTTCAGCTTGCCCACTAGTTTGAGGATGATATGAGGTGGAGACCTTGTGTGTGATGTTATACTTCCTCAAAAGTGCTTCCATAGTCCTATTGCAAAAGTGAGTACCTCTATCGCTGATTATGGCCTTTGGCGTTCCAAACCTAGCCAAGATGTTAGTCTTGACAAAATCTGAAACAACTTTAGAGTCATTAGTCCTAGTGGATTTTGCTTCCACCCACTTTGAAACATAATCAACGGCAAGTAAAATATAAAGATTACCAAAAGAAGGAGGAAAAGGTCCCATGAAATCCATGCCCCATACATCAAAAATTTCAACAATAAGTATTGGAGTTTGAGGCATTTGATTTCTAGCACCTAATTTACCAGTTCTTTGGCAACGATCACATGACTTGCAAAAGAGGTATGCATCTTTGAATATGGTAGGCCAATAAAATCCAGAATCAAGAACTTTCATGGCTGTTCTTTTGGATCCAAAGTGTCCTCCACATGCATAAGAGTGACAAAAGGTGAGAATAGATTGAAATTCAGTTTCGAGTACACACCTTCTTATAATCTGATCGGAGCAATGCTTCCAAAGGTAAGGATCATCCCATATGTAGTATTTGGCATCACTCTTGATCTTATTTCTTTGAGCTTGTGTCAACTCTTGTGGCAACTTCTTGGTAACTAAGTAATTAACAATATCAGCATACCAAGGAGTTGTTGTACTTATAAAAAGAAGTTGCTCATCCGGAAAGTTCTCATTCAAGGGTAGTGCATCCTCTTTATGAACTAAACGGCTAAGATGGTCCGCAACCAGGTTGTCACTACCTCTCTTATCTTTTATCTCCAAATCAAACTCTTGTAAGAGAAGTATCCATCTAATCAACCTTGGTTTGGCCTCCTTTTTAGTGAGTAAGTACTTAAGGGCTGCATGGTCAGAATATACAATTACTTTAGTACCAATTAAATAAGATCGAAATTTTCCTAAAGCAAATACAACAGCCAAAAGTTCTTTTTCAGTAGTGGAATAGTTCAATTGAGCATCATTAAGAGTTCGGGAGGTATAATAAATGGCATGTGAGGCTTTGCCAACCCGTTGGCCCAAAACAGCTCCAATGGCATAGTCACTAGCATCACACATGATTTCAAAAGGTACATTCCAATCTGGTGGTTGGATGATAGGAGCTGATGTCAAGAGTCCCTTCAATGTTTCAAACGCCTCTTTGCATTTATCATCAAAGTGGAAAACCACATCTTTTTGTAGTAGCTTGCAAATAGGTAATGTGATCTTTGAGAAGTCTTTGATAAATCTCCTATAGAAACCTGCATGTCCAAGAAAAGAACGAACCTCTCTCACATTTGTGGGAGGTGGTAAAGAATGCATAATATCTATTTTAGACTTATCAACCTCTATCCCTCTAGAAGAAATAACATGGCATAAAACTATTCCTTGTTCTACCATAAAGTGACATTTTTCCCAATTCAAAACAAGGTTAGTTTCCATGCATCTTTCAAGTACAAGTGTAAGGTTCTCTAGACATCTATAAAAAGAATCACCATAGACACTAAAATCATCCATAAACACTTCTATGATATTCTCTACATAATCTGAAAATATGCTAACCATACACCTTTGGAATGTAGCTGGTGCATTACAAAGACCAAATGGCATACGCCGGTATGCAAAAGTACCAAATGGACATGTGAATGTTGTTTTCTCTTGGTCCTCCGGAGCAATGGCTATCTGATTATAACCTGAAAAACCATCAAGAAAACAATAATGAGAATGGCCAGCTAACCTTTCAAGCATTTGATCAATAAAAGGTAAAGGAAAGTGGTCTTTGCGAGTTGTGGAATTAAGTTTACGATAATCAATACAAACTCGCCATCCTGTTTGAATCCTAGTAGGAACAAGTTCATTCTCATTATTTGTTACCACCGTTACACCTGATTTCTTTGGAACCACTTGGACTGGGCTCACCCATTTGCTATCCGAGATAGGATAGATCACTCCAACATCGAGGAGCTTCAGTATCTCCTTTTTCACAACCTCCATCATAGGAGGGTTCAATCTTCTTTGTGCTTCTCTTGTTGGTTTAGACCCTTTCTCTAACAAAATCCGGTGCATGCACATGGATGGGCTTATTCCCTTGATATCGGCAATTGTCCAACCAATTGCTGTTTTATGCTCTCTAAGCACCCGGATAAGTCGCTCTTCTTGCAAAGGTGTGAGCTCTTTGGCAATGATGACAGGTAGTGTGTCCTTTTCCCCTAAGAACAAATATTTCAAGTGGTTCGGTAGTGGTTTCAATTCTAAAGTTGGTGCCTGCAAAATGGAAGGTAGAAGTTTCTCATTAGATAAAGGCAAATCAATAAATGAAACATCAAACCTTGCATCTTTAGGTTGCAGAGAGTGTAAAGATTCTAGTGCCCCTTCCACATGGTCACTCAAGGCTAGTTTAGCATTCCCCATTCCGAGATGGTTGCTAAGGACTATTTCCACACTATCTTCACCATCTAGCTCATAAGCTTGCTGCACTAGTGAGTCAATTATATCAATATTAAAAACAGAATGCACATCACTAGGATATCTCATGGCCTCAAAAATGTTAAAGCGAATTATTTCACCATCAAATTCCATAGTTAAAGTGCCATCATGTACATCTATTTTAGTTCTTGCTGTTTTCAAGAATGGTCTCCCTAATAGAATAGGTGTGGGATTAGAAGATATCTCATCTTCCATCTCAATAACATAAAAGTCAGCGGGAAAAACCAATTCATTAACCTGTACAAGAACGTCTTCTACAACTCCTCTTGGATAAGTGTTAGAACGGTCAGCAAGTTGTATTATAACACCGGTTTCCTCTAATGGTCCTAGATTCAATGAAGCATAAATTGAATATGGCATGACATTAATAGATGCCCCTAGATCTAGCATAGCACGCTCAAACCTGGTGTTGCCTATCTTACAAGGAATGGTAAACATACCTGGATCCTTGCATTTAGGTGGGAGTTTCTTTTGAAGAACAGCTGACACATTCTCCCGCACACTTACCTTTTCATTCCATTTCAACTTCCGTTTAGATGTGCACAACTCTTTTAGGAACTTGGCATATCTTGGCACTTGCTTGATAGCATCTAGTAAAGGAATGTTCACCTCTACTTTCCGGAAGGTTTCCAAAATTTCCTTCTCTTGCTCCTCCTTCTTGGACTTTGCTAACCTGCTAGGAAAAGGTGGAGGAGTTATATAAGAAGGAAAGGATGGTTTAGGAATTACCTTTTTTAGTGGCTCGTTGGGATGTGAAGAGGATGCCATGGTATTGTTCTCCCCTTGAGCACTATCATTTTGTGGTGTCTCTAGCTGTTTCCCACTTCTTAAATTTATAGCATTGGCATTCTCTCTTGGATTCACTATGGTTTGGGAAGGTAATTTCCCAGAATCCCTTGCTTGCATTTGACTCATGGTTGTTGCCAATTGCCCTATTTGAGTCTCCAAATTTCGAATACTTGTCTTTGTTTCCTGTTGAAATTGAATTGTATTAGTAGAAAGAGCTTTAACAAGATCTTCAAGAGAAGTACCTGAATTTTGGGTGGGTGGTAGTTGTTGTCGGGTTTGGTATGGTTGTTGCACTCTTTGCTGAAAACCCGGTGGCCTGTGGTCAAATGGTGGAGGAATAGTTTGTGATTGGTTCCCTCCATAATTGAAGTTTGGATGATCCCTCCATCCTGGATTGTATGTGTTTGAGTAGGGATCATATTTCCTTGATTGGTTCTGAAATCCACCCATGGCATTCACATGTTCATTGGTATCCTCTTGAAGTGTTGGACACATATCAGTTTGGTGCCCTATGTTTGAACATATGCCACAAGCCTTTATTTGTTGTATTTTACCTACAGCCAATTGTTGAACAAGAGAAGTCAGTTTATCAAATTTTTGTTCAAGGGATGATATACTTACCTCATTAACTCTCTTGGATTGTGGTGGTGGATCTTGTCTCATTGAGAACTGTTGAGAATTGGCTGCCATGTTGGAGATTAATGTTCTAGCAGCCCTGGGAGTCTTATCAACTAGAGCTCCCCCACTAGCGGCATCTATCATACTTCTCTCCATGGGCATGAGACCTTCATAGAAGTATTGGATGAGAAGTTGTTCACTTATTTGATGGTGTGGACATGATGCACAAAGTTTCTTGAACCTCTCCCAATATTCATATAAGGACTCTCCGTTGTATTGCCGAATCCCACATATCTCTTTCCTAATGTTGGCAGCCTTAGATGCTGGGAAATACCTTTCCAAGAATGCTTTCTTCAAATCATTCCATGTAGTGATGGTCTCGGATGGTAGATAGTAGAGCCATTCCTTTGCTGAATCAGCTAGAGAGAATGGGAAGGCTCTCAACTTAACTTGCTCTTCCGTGACCCCTGTTGGTCTCATGCTTGAGCAAACTACATGGAATTCCTTGAGGTGCTTATTTGGATCCTCTCCTGCAAAACCATGAAAAGTTGGGAGAAGATGAATCAAACCAGATTTTAATTCAAAAGCTACCTCAAGATTAGCATATTCAATGCATAATGGTTGTTGACCCAAGTCCGGAGCGGCTAGCTCCTTGAGAGTTCGGTTGTCAGCTGCTGCCATCTCTCCTTGCTCCTCTTGGATGTTTTGGATCAACTCCTCGATTGGTTGTTGGTGAGAAGTTATAAATTCCCGAATTTTCCTAAGTCGTAAGTCTTCTTCGGGAGCTTGGAACATTCACTAATAAAAAAAAATAAGAAAGTAAATAATTAGAACAGAAAATAAGAATAAACCAATAAACTAATAAACTAAAGAAAGCAATCCCCGGCAACGACGCCAAAATTTTGATGCACCCAAAAGAGTGTATCTTATTTAACCTTGCACTAAAAAGATCAATTGTAAGTATAGTAGTTAGCAAGGGTCGAGTCCTCAGGGATTGGGTTTTAGTTTATAAGTTGATAGTTTAAAACTTAAATTCAAGAACAATAAAAGAAAAGGGGTTTTTGAAGCCAGATTTAAACTAAAGTAAATAATAAGAATAAGATGCAAGGCGGTATAACCAGCCAATAAAAATATATATACTAAGCAAGGCGGTATAACCAGCCAATAAAAATATATATACTAAATTAGGCGGTATAACCAGCCAATAAAAATAAAACAAAATTAATATACAAATTAGGCGGTATAACCAGCCAATAAAAATAAATATACTTTTAAAAATAAGCAAACTAGAAAAGTAAGAAAACAAGTAAGAAGAATCAAAAATGAAAAATATGGTTAAGGTTTCATTCTCCACCACTAGACATCATTAAGAATCAATTTCAGATCTATCAATATCAACCAACTATCAAAGTTAACAACCGTAGATAACAACAAGCTCTGTTATCCCAATCTTTCCTTAGTTTGTCGTTAACTAGAACAAGCTCTCTATTTAATCTCTAACCATCAAACAACCTAGAATAAGCTCTCTAGATTCAATTTAATGGCAGCTTTATGATGAGAAAGATAGGTTGATCTAAGCAACAAACACATAAGCTCGGATTGTTCAACTTAGGTTATGTTCCACTTTGCAATTATTGAAAACTTGACCATAATCATTAATCACAAATTGCCACTTATGAATAGGAAATCAAGACAATTACACGGATCAAGACTCCTAAACTAGCAATAGATAATTATCAAGATCTATCTAGTTGTACACCTAAACAAATCAAGACAACATCATGAACAATTCTTGTAGAAGAACATAAGCAACTTTGATAGAAAATTAATGATAGATAGAATCTGAAAATCAATCACAAAACATGTCTAGGGCTTTGAAATCACCCTTAACCAAATAGAAGTTTAGCCTAGCATAGGCATTATAAACATAAAATTAAATAGAATCTAAGATGAAAATAAAAGAAAGAAAGAAGAAGAAGAAGAATATTAATTATCCAACCTCTTGCTCTTTCTAAAGAAAAAGAAAACTAGAGAAAAGAAAGAAGAAGAAAACTTAGAGAATTTTGTTAAAATGGCTAATATCCTACCAATCTCCAATATGATCCCTTACAATCATCCAAGGCCCTCTATTTATACACATTTTGGAGGGCTAAATGATAAGAGACAAGCTTTACAAATTTCAAAGGTAGGTATAATAGGTGGGTGCATTTTCTAACAATTTTCGTCATGTATGACGATTTTGATCAGCCAACTTGATGGTCGATTTTGTCAATTGTGGAGGCCTTATCTGATCACATGGTCTTCTAGACAAATGTTACCCTATCAGTTACTGATCCATAGCCGTTGGAATCAGCTCATTTGCTGATGTGGATAAGAAGATATGGGCATAATACGAAAACATGTCAGAACAGACGTCATTGCACATCAGCCAACTTGATGGTCGATTTCGCTAGGGAAAACGACTCCGTTTCAAGAAGTGTAAAACATCAAAAAGATAGATATGCCTCTTAGCTTTGCATGGCCACAAATGTCAGCCTTATTGCTTCAGTGAAACTCGAGATATAGCTGATATGGCAAAAGGTGTCGGAACTGGAACTGAACTGGATTTGCCCTTAATTCTAGTAATCTGAAATCACTCAAAGAAACTTGTGAAAAACACCAAAATACATAAAAATATAAAAGATCATAAACACAATTAGACTAAACAATAATAACTCGTATTTGACACAAAACAATAATAAAATATAACTAAAAACTATATAATTATACGAGTTATCAAAGAGATATGTGGGATTCGGCAATACAACGGAGAGTCCTTATATGAATATTGGGAGAGGTTCAAGAAACTTTGTGCATCATGTCCACACCATCAGATAAGTGAACAACTTCTCATCCAATACTTCTATGAAGGTCTCATGCCCATGGAGAGAAGTATGATAGATGCCGCTAGTGGGGGAGCTCTAGTTGATAAGACTCCCAGGGCTGCTAGAACATTAATCTCCAACATGGCAGCCAATTCTCAACAGTTCTCAATGAGACAAGATCCACCACCACAACCCAAGAGAGTTAATGAGGTAAGTATATCATCCCTTGAACAAAAATTTGATAAACTGACTTCTCTTGTTCAACAATTGGCTGTAGGTAAAATACAACAAATAAAGGCTTGTGGCATATGTTCAAACATAGGGCACCAAACTGATATGTGTCCAACACTTCAAGAGGATACCAATGAACATGTGAATGCCATGGGTGGATTTCAGAACCAATCAAGGAAATATGATCCCTACTCAAACACTTACAATCCAGGATGGAGGGATCATCCAAACTTCAATTATGGAGGGAACCAATCACAAACTATTCCTCCACCATTTGACCACAGGCCACCGGGTTTTCAGCAAAGAGTGCAACAACCATACCAAACCCGACAACAACTACCACCCACCCAAAATTCAGGTACTTCTCTTGAAGATCTTGTTAAAGCTCTTTCTACTAATACAATTCAATTTCAACAGGAAACAAAGACAAGTATTCGAAATTTGGAGACTCAAATAGGGCAATTGGCAACAACCATGAGTCAAATGCAAGCAAGGGATTCTGGGAAATTACCTTCCCAAACCATAGTGAATCCAAGAGAGAATGCCAATGCTATAAATTTAAGAAGTGGGAAACAGCTAGAGAAACCACAAAATGATAGTGCTCAAGGGGAGAACAATACCATGGCATCCTCTTCACATCCCAACGAGCCACTAAAAAAGGTAATTCCTAAACCATCCTTTCCTTCTTATATAACTCCTCCACCTTTTCCTAGCAGGTTAGCAAAGTCCAAGAAGGAGGAGCAAGAGAAGGAAATTTTGGAAACCTTCCGGAAAGTAGAGGTGAACATTCCTTTACTAGATGCTATCAAGCAAGTGCCAAGATATGCCAAGTTCCTAAAAGAGTTGTGCACATCTAAACGGAAGTTGAAATGGAATGAAAAGGTAAGTGTAGGGGAGAATGTGTCAGCTGTTCTTCAAAAGAAACTCCCACCTAAATGCAAGGATCCAGGTATGTTTACCATTCCTTGTAAGATAGGCAACACCAGGTTTGAGCGTGCTATGCTAGATCTAGGGGCATCTATTAATGTCATGCCATATTCAATTTATGCTTCATTGAATCTAGGACCATTAGAGGAAACCGGTGTTATAATACAACTTGCTGACCGTTCTAACACTTATCCAAGAGGAGTTGTAGAAGACGTTCTTGTACAGGTTAATGAATTGGTTTTTCCCGCTGACTTTTATGTTATTGAGATGGAAGATGAGATGTCTTCTAATCCCACACCTATTCTATTAGGGAGACCATTCTTGAAAACAGCAAGAACTAAAATAGATGTACATGATGGCACTTTAACTATGGAATTTGATGGTGAAATAATTCGCTTTAACATTTTTGAGGCCATGAGATATCCTAGTGATGTGCATTCTATTTTTAATATTGATATAATTGACTCACTAGTGCAGCAAGCTTATGAGCTAGATGGTGAAGATAGTGTGGAAATAGTCCTTAGCAACCATCTCGGAATGGGGAATGCTAAACTAGCCTTGAGTGACCATGTGGAAGGGGCACTAGAATCTTTACACTCGCTGCAACCTAAAGATGCAAGGTTTGATGTTTCATTTATTAATTTGCCCTTATCTAATGAGAAACTTCTACCTTCCATTTTGCAGGCACCAACTTTAGAGTTGAAACCACTACCGAACCACTTGAAATATTTGTTCTTAGGGGAAAAGGACACACTACCTGTCATCATTGCCAAAGAGCTCACACCTTTGCAAGAAGAGCGACTTATCCGGGTGCTTAGAGAGCATAAAACAGCAATTGGTTGGACAATTGCCGATATCAAGGGAATAAGCCCATCCATGTGCATGCACCGGATTTTGTTAGAGGAAGGGTCTAAACCAACAAGAGAAGCACAAAGAAGATTGAACCCTCCTATGATGGAGGTTGTGAAAAAGGAGATACTGAAGCTCCTAGATGTTGGAGTGATCTATCCTATCTCGGATAGCAAATGGGTGAGCCCAGTCCAAGTGGTTCCAAAGAAATCAGGTGTAACGGTGGTAACAAATAATGAGAATGAACTTGTTCCTACTAGGATTCAAACAGGATGGCGAGTTTGTATTGATTATCGTAAACTTAATTCCACAACTCTCAAAGACCACTTTCCTTTACCTTTTATTGATCAAATGCTTGAAAGGTTAGCTGGCCATTCTCATTATTGTTTTCTTGATGGTTTTTCAGGTTATAATCAGATAGCCATTGCTCCGGAGGACCAAGAGAAAACAACATTCACATGTCCATTTGGTACTTTTGCATACCGGCGTATGCCATTTGGTCTTTGTAATGCACCAGCTACATTCCAAAGGTGTATGGTTAGCATATTTTCAGATTATGTAGAGAATATCATAGAAGTGTTTATGGATGATTTTAGTGTCTATGGTGATTCTTTTGATAGATGTCTAGAGAACCTTACACTTGTACTTGAAAGATGCATGGAAACTAACCTTGTTTTGAATTGGGAAAAATGTCACTTTATGGTAGAACAAGGAATAGTTTTGGGCCATGTTATTTCTTCTAGAGGGATAGAGGTTGATAAGTCTAAAATAGATATTATGCATTCTTTACCACCTCCCACAAATGTGAGAGAGGTTCGTTCTTTTCTTGGACATGCAGGTTTCTATAGGAGATTTATCAAAGACTTCTCAAAGATCACATTACCTCTTTGCAAGCTACTACAAAAAGATGTAGTTTTCCACTTTGATGATAAATGCAAAGAGGCGTTTGAAACATTGAAGGGACTCTTGACATCAGCTCCTATCATCCAACCACCAGATTGGAATGTACCTTTTGAAATCATGTGTGATGCTAGTGACTATGCCATTGGAGCTGTTTTGGGCCAACGGGTTGGCAAAGCCTCACATGCCATTTATTATGCCTCAAGAACTCTTAATGATGCTCAATTGAACTATTCCACTACTGAAAAAGAACTTTTGGCTGTTGTATTTGCTTTAGAAAAATTTCGATCTTATTTAATTGGTACTAAAGTAATTGTATTTTCTGACCATGCAGCCCTTAAGTACTTACTCACTAAAAAGGAGGCCAAACCAAGGTTGATTAGATGGATACTTCTCTTACAAGAGTTTGATTTGGAGATAAAAGATAAGAGAGGTAGTGACAACCTGGTTGCGGACCATCTTAGCCGTTTAGTTCATGAAGATGATGCACTACCCTTGAATGAGAACTTTCCGGATGAGCAACTTCTTTTTATAAGAACAACAACTCCTTGGTATGCTGATATTGTTAATTACTTAGTTACCAAGAAGTTGCCACAAGAGTTGACACAAGCTCAAAGAAATAAGATCAAGAGTGATGCCAAATACTACATATGGGATGATCCTTACCTTTGGAAGCATTGCTCCGATCAGATTATAAGAAGGTGTGTACTCGAAACTGAATTTCAATCTATTCTCACCTTTTGTCACTCTTATGCATGTGGAGGACACTTTGGATCCAAAAGAACAGCCATGAAAGTTCTTGATTCTGGATTTTATTGGCCTACCATATTCAAAGATGCATACCTCTTTTGCAAGTCATGTGATCGTTGCCAAAGAACTGGTAACTTAGGTGCTAGAAATCAAATGCCTCAAACTCCAATACTTATTGTTGAAATTTTTGATGTATGGGGCATGGATTTCATGGGACCTTTTCCTCCTTCTTTTGGTAATCTTTATATTTTACTTGCCGTTGATTATGTTTCAAAGTGGGTGGAAGCAAAATCCACTAGGACTAATGACTCTAAAGTTGTTTCAGATTTTGTCAAGACTAACATCTTTGCTAGGTTTGGAACGCCAAAGGCCATAATCAGCGATAGAGGTACTCACTTTTGCAATAGGACTATGGAAGCACTTTTGAGGAAGTATAACATCACACACAAGGTCTCCACCTCATATCATCCTCAAACTAGTGGGCAAGCTGAAGTGTCAAACCGAGAAGTTAAGTCCATCCTTGAAAAGACAGTTAATCCAAATAGGAAGGATTGGAGTTCACGACTTGATGATGCACTTTGGGCTTATAGGACAGCATATAAGACACCCATTGGTATGTCTCCTTATCGACTTGTTTATGGTAAGCCTTGTCATCTTCCGGTTGAATTGGAACATAAATCATATTGGGCTATCAAACAATGCAACATGGAGATGGATGAGATAGGAAAGAAAAGAAAACTTGACCTACAAGAATTAGAGGAGATAAGGAATGATGCCTATCAGAATTCTAGGATTTACAAGGAAAAGACTAAGGCATTCCATGACAAGATGATATCAAGAAAAGAATTTGTTGTTGGACAAAAAGTTCTTCTCTTCCATTCACGCCTTAAGTTATATCCAGGTAAGTTACGTTCTCGTTGGGTTGGACCTTTTGTTATTACTAATGTATTTACTCATGGTGCAGTTGAAATCCAAAGCCCAAAAACAGATAAGGCATTCAAAGTGAATGGTCATAGATTGAAGCCTTACTATGAGAACTTTCCAATACAAGATGTGGAGGAGTTTCCACTTTTTGAGCCAAAGTATGTTGAATAATAATGGCATGGGTCTAAGTTAGGCTGAGGACAATAAACCAAGCGCTTCTTGGGAGGCAACCCAAAAGGATGGAGAGCATCTATTATATCAGATTTGCATATTCCTTACTCACCATCATTCTATCTTTTATTGTTTTTCTTTTCTTTTGTTTAATAGTTCTTTTCTCTTACAAAGATGTAAATATAATTTTTAATTTATTTTTTTAACCCCGGTTAAATGGCGGATAACGGTACTCCGTGATTATTTAAATCGGTTCCATCAGCTACCCACAAAACTGATATTGTATATAAATTTCTCTTCCAATTTCTCTTTCATTTTTTTCATTTTTTTTCAGGATGGATGATATTCTCACAAGATTGCAAAAACGATTTCCTCCTTTTCCTCGAAATATTTTACTGAAGCTTTACCAAGTTCGACTTGAAAGATTAAGAATGCTTATGCACAAAGGGATTCCTGACGACATACGTTGGATAATTGAAGCCAAGGTACGTGAAGATGAATATCTTCCTGTTTTGCATTTACCAGGTACAGGTAGAAGCACTTTTGCAAAGAAGCGACGAGCAAAGCGCATGAGTTCAAATTGCCACAAATGTGCACGATGGACGTGTAACGGTAAATGTCGTTCTATTGGGATTCCGTCCTCTAATCGAGATGATAAAATTGAATTCATTAAGGATGGACTGAGTAAGGAGAATTTGGGTAATATCCAACTTTCTCTTGAGACGCATCCTAGTGGAGACGTACAAAGAGAAATTCTTGATTTATGGCCGCAATTCCAAAGGGAATGGCAACATCTTGGGAATCTGATGTTAAAAGACCCTGTTTGCCAGCTTGTAAGAAAACTGGATGGGAAGCATATCCTCGACTCATAGAAGGCGTTTAAGCCGTTTCTGGACGTAAAACCAGAGGAAGATGTGAGCCACAATCACAACTACAATAAATGACTTCTCAGCTTTTGGTTTGATTTGCAATAACTTTATTTTGTTTTAATTTACGTGTTGTTCAATTTGTGTAATTATTCTCGTTTTTTTTTTTTGTCTTTTACGGTTGATTTTTTCTTCTCTTTTTGATTTTCTTCCTGAAATCACGCAAAAATCTTTTGTTAGGTTAACATTTTCTTCTGACAGGTCAGATACACTTTCGGCGACATTATTACTCTTGTCTGATTCACTACTCAGTCCTCTATATATTACACCATGTACTCATTCTCTTTCAGGCACTCGAAAAAAAAAAAATGGAAAGTACTTCATCCGAGCGCATTAAAAAAATTTCTGTCTTTGGAGGAGCTTATCCAGGGAAAAATAACATATTCGCTGATGAAGCCATAAGAGTTGGAGTAATACTTGCCCAACAAAAGATCCACCTGATTTATGGAGGCGGTAGTACGGGTTTAATGGGAGCAGTCGCTACAGCAGCACACGCCGGAGGAAGTCCAGTTCTAGGAATCGTGCCAAAACTATTCACAAGTTTTTGTGGACCTACCGTGGGTAAGGAAATACAAGTCTGGAGTGTCCCTGAACGGATAACAATCATGTACCATTCTGCCGATGCATTCATTGCTTTACCAGGAGGTCTGGGTACATTGGAAGAAATAGCTTGCGTGGCTTCTTGGTCATCTTTGGTCACAAATAAGAAACCCATTGGTTTGCTTAATATTAATGGTTATTTTAGTAATTTGCTTTTATATTTAGATAATGCTGTGGATAATGGATTCATGTTTTCAGAGGCAAGGAGAACCATAATTTATGCTACAACCATTGAAGATTTACTTAAAAAGCTCCAAGCTTATGAGTGTTTATCTGCTACGGTTGTTTCGCAAACGCTCGGAAAAAGAAAAAGAGATATGGACGAGCAAGGAGTGGATTGCACTTTGTCTTTGTGACATTATCTAACATTTTGCTTGTTGTGTCTCAGTTATAATAAGTGGTTAGCAACCTCTGCAGGTAATATCTCCTAAATTCTACCTTTAAAATTTGACATTGGGGACAATGTCATATTTTAGTAGGAGGTAAGGGACATATTTTGCTAATTTAAAAAAAAAAAAAAATTTAAGAAGTATTCATTCTGAACAAGGTCTGAGTAAGGGAGACTTGAGACATACCTTGTCAGTTTGATTTCTTCTTTTCAAAAAAAAAAAAAAAAAAAAAAAAAAAAGAGTTTGTTGTGTTTTAAGCAATTTAGAAGTATTCATTCTGAACATGGTCTGAGTAAGGGAGACTTGAGACATACCTTGTCAGTTTGATTTTAATCTTTTTATGTTTACTTGTTAATTTTTGTTCAGTATTTTAGGATTATTTAGGTTGCATGAGTTTGTTTTGTTTTGAGTCTTAGTTGTTCCTATTCTTATGTTATTAGTTCTTTTCTCTTACACATGATTCTTTCATTTGTGTTAATAGACTTACATTGAGGACAATGTAAGAATTAAGTGTGGGGGAATGATTTAGGATTTCTTTTATTTTTGTCTACTATTTTTTTTTTTTTATGAGTCTTTATTATTATTATTATTTTTAGTGTGTTTTAGTTCCTTTTTAATACAATGATGAGATATGAATTGCATAGGTCTAAACTGGTTATTAGTGAGAAGATTTTCATGAGAATTGAGCTTAATGTCAACCTTTTTATGAGCCAATGTTAATATAATATGTTGATTGAGAAAGAAGCATGTTTAGACTTAATCTGACTTGTATAATCATCCTTGTGAGTTTTTGAGCCTATAATGATTGATGCATTATACAAATCAATCTAATTTCTTTCTTGAGTGCTCTTATGATTACAGGATTCTCTAGAACTTGCTTTAAACCGTTTGAGACTATATTGATACATGTGACAACATGAATATGATAGAGGCATTAGGATTTTTAGCCAGAGCCAAACAGCCATCCCTTATTGATGTTCCAAGAGAACACACCCTTAGTGAACCAATTTGAGCCTACATTGAATAAGCTATCTCTTTGGTAACCATAACTTGTCCCTAACCTAAATATACTTATATCTTTACCTTTGTTCCAAAGATGAATTAGCATGTTTTGAAACAAGTTGCAAAGACAAGGGATATTTTTAGTTAAAAATTTGGGTTAGAAACAAGAAATAAGTGTGGGGGGGAAAGAAAAGAAAAGTCAAGAGAAAAAGAAATGAAATACTGGCAAATACATTCCTATGTAAAAAAAAAAAAAAAATATGAAAAAGAAAAAGATGTTACAAAGTCGTTTAGAATGAAGAAAAGGCCCAACATAAATATTCGGCCTAGGTGACTATGTACTTGTAAAGAGTTTTGAGAAGTTTCTTTGTATGATCTTTTTATGTCTCTAAACTTTATGAACTCTTTGGAACCTTTGTGATATCTTTATCCTTTTGTTCTTCAACCACATTACAAACCCCTTGGCCCCATTACAACCTTGATTAAAGACCTCTTGATTCATGAAGTTGTATGATCTAAATAGTGGAGAATAGGTGGACAAGCAAGAATATGGTAGAACTGTTTTCATGAGATTGATTGAGTGTAAACACTTCACCACTACTTTAAAGAGTGAAAATCATGAGGGTATCCCATGTGAGAAGTTGAGATTAAATTTGAACATGCAATATTTTGATTGAGATATGTTATGCTAATATTGGCTTAACTCAAACAATTTACATTCAAGCATGATTTTTTGTGAAATTCTTTAAGCTATTGATTAGTTTATAAGACTTGTTCAAATATTGTATCTAATTTGTATTGAAAGGATTAGGAGTAAATATTTTTAGTATATGGAGTTTATTTATATTTTAGTTTTTCAATGTTTGTGGGTATCGTTCTAGTAAACCCTCACGAGACTAAACTCGTCCACTAGGGACACCTAGGGGTTTAAAGGCTTGTGTCACATGCTAAGTGCCACCGTGATTTCCTACGAAAATGGATTAGATTAGATTTTCTTATTTTATTTTTATTGAGTCGTTGCTAGGGACTAGCAACAATCTAAGTGTGGGGGTGTGATAACTCGTATAATTATATAGTTTTTAGTTATGTTTTATTAATGTTTTGTGTCAAATACGAGTTATTATTGTTTAGTCTAATTGTGTTTATGATCTTTTATATTTTTATGTATTTTGGTGTTTTTCACAAGTTTCTTTGAGTGATTTCAGATTACTAGAATTAAGGGCAAATCCAGTTCAGTTTCAGTTCCGACACCTTTTTCCATATCAGCTATATCTCGAGTTTCACTGAAGCAATAAGGCTGAAATTTGTAGCCATGCAAAGCTAAGAGGCATATCTATCTTTTTCATGTTTTACACTTCTTAAAACGGAGTCGTTTTCCCTAGCGAAATCGACCATCAAGTTGGCTGATGTGCAATGACGTCTGTGCTGACATGTTTTCGTATTTTGCCCATATCTGCTTAACCACATCAGCAAATGAGCTGATTCCAACGGCTATGGTTCCGTAACTGACAGGGGAACCTTTTTCTAGAAGACCATGTGATCAGATCAGGCCTCCAATATTGACGAAATCGACCATCAAGTTGGCTGATCAAAATCGTCATATACCTACCTTTGAAATTTGTAAAGCTTGTCTCTTGTCATTTAGCCCTCCAAAATGTGTATAAATAGAGGGCCTTGGATGATTGTAAGGGATCATATTGGAGATTGGTAGGATATTAGCCATTTTAACAAAATTCTCTAAGTTTTCTTCTTCTTTCTTTTCTCTAGTTTTCTTTTTCTTTAGAAAGAGCAAGAGGTTGGATAATTAATATTCTTCTTCTTTTTCTTTCTTTCTTTTATTTTCTTCTTAGATTCTATTTAATTTTATGTTTATAATGCCTATGCTAGGCTAAACTTCTATTTGGTTAAGGGTGATTTCAAAGCCCTAGACATGTTTTGTGATTGATTTTCAGATTCTATCTATCATTAATTTTCTATCAAAGTTGCTTATGTTCTTCTACAAGAATTGTTCATGATGTTGTCTTGATTTGTTTAGGTGTACAACTAGATAAATCTTGATAATTATCTATTGCTAGTTTAGGAGTCTTGATCCGTGTAATTGTCTTGATTTCCTATTCATAAGTGGCAATTTGTGATTAATGATTATGGTCAAGTTTTCAATAATTGCAAAGTGGAACATAACCTAAGTTGAACAATCCGAGCTTATGTGTTTGTTGCTTAGATCAACCTATCTTTCTCATCATAAAGCTGCCATTAAATTGAATCTAGAGAGCTTATTCTAGGTTGTTTGATGGTTAGAGATTAAATAGAGAGCTTGTTCTATTTAACGACAAACTAAGGAAAGATTGGGATAACAGAGCTTGTTGTTATCTACGGTTGTTAACTTTGATAGTTGGTTGATATTGATAGATCTGAAATTGATTCTTAATGATGTCTAGTGGTGGAGAATGAAACCTTAACCATATTTTTCATTTTTGATTCTTCTTACTTGTTTTCTTACTTTTCTAGTTTGCTTATTTTTAAAAGTATATTTATTTTTATTGGCTGGTTATACCGCCTAATTTGTATATTAATTTTGTTTTATTTTTATTGGCTGGTTATACCGCCTAATTTAGTATATATATTTTTATTGGCTGGTTATACCGCCTTGCTTAGTATATATATTTTTATTGGCTGGTTATACCGCCTTGCATCTTATTCTTATTATTTACTTTAGTTTAAATCTGGCTTCAAAAACCCCTTTTCTTTTATTGTTCTTGAATTTAAGTTTTAAACTATCAACTTATAAACTAAAACCCAATCCCTGAGGACTCGACCCTTGCTAACTACTATACTTACAATTGATCTTTTTAGTGCAAGGTTAAATAAGATACACTCTTTTGGGTGCATCATTGCTAGTCCCTAGCAACGACTCAATAAAAATAAAATAAGAAAATCTAATCTAATCCACTTTCGTAGGAAATCACGGTGGCACTTAGCATGTGACACAAGCCTTTAAACCCCTAGGTGTCCCTAGTGGACGAGTTTAGTCTCGTGAGGGTTTTCTAGAACGATACCCACAAACATTAAAAAATTAAAATATAAATAAACTTCATATAAATAAACTACATATACTAAAAATATTTACTCCTAATCCTTTCAATACAAATTAGAGACAATATTTGAACAAGTCTTATAAACTAATCAATAGCTTAAAAAATTTCACAAAAAATCATGCTTGAATGTAAATTGTTTGAGTTAAGCCAATATTAGCATAACATATCTCAATCAAAATAGTGCATGTTCAAATTTAATCTCAACTTCTCACATGGGATACTCTCTTGATTTTCACTCTTTAAAGTAGTGGTAAAGTGTTTACACTCAATCAATCTCATGAAAACACTTCTACCATATGCTTGCTTGTCCACCTATTCTCCACTAAAAGATCATGCAACTTCATAAATCAAGAGGTCTTTAATCAAGGTTGTAATGGGGCCAAGGGGTTTGTAATGTGGTTGAAGAACAAAAGGATAAAGATATCACAAAGGTTCCAAAGAGTTCATAAAGTTTAGAGACATAAAAAGATTATAAAAAGAAACTTCTCAAAACTCTTTACAAGTACATAGTCACCTAGGCCGGATATTCATGTTGGGCCTTTTCTTCATTCTAAACAACTTTGTAACATCTTTTTCTTTTTCCACAAATTCAAGAGATGATTCATTTTTTTTTTATATAGGAATGTATTTGCCAGTATTCCATTTCTTTTTCTCTTGACTTTCCTTTTCTTTTCCCCCCACACTTATTTCTTGTTTCTAACCAAAAAATATCCCTTGTCTTTGCAACTTGTCTCAAATCATGCTAATTCATCTTTGGAACAAAGGTAAAGATATAAGTATATTTAGGTTAGGGACAAGTTATGGTTACCAAAGAGATAGCTTATTCAATGTAGGCTCAAATTGGTTCACTAAGGGTGTGTTCTCTTGGAACATCAATAAGGGATGGTTGTTTGGTCCTGGCTAAAAATCCTAATGCCTCTATCATATTCATGTTGTCACATGCATCAATATAGTCTCAAACGGTTTAAAGCAAGTTCTAGAGAATCATGTAATCATAAGAGCACTCAAGAAAGAAATTAGATTGATTTGTATAATGCATCAATCATTTTAGGCTCAAAAACTCACAAGAATGATTATACAAGTCAGATTAAGTCTAAACATGCTTCTTTCTCAATCAACATATCATATTAACATTGGCTCATAAAAAGGTTGACATCAAGCTCAATTCTCATGAAAATCTTCTCACTAATAAATATGTTTTAGACTTATGCAATTCATATCTCATCATTGTATTAAAAAGGAACTAAAACACACTAAAAAATAATAATAATAATAAAGTCTCATAAAAAAAAAATAGTAGACAAAAATAAAAGAAATCCTAAATCATTCCCCCCACACTTAATTCTTACATTGTCCTCAATGTAAGTCTATTAACCCAAATGAAAGAATCATGTGTAAGAGAAAAGAACTAATAACATAAGAATAGGAATAACTAGACTCAAAACAAAACAAACTCATGCAACCTAAATAATCCTAAAATACTAAACAAAAATTAACAAGTAAACATAAAAAGATTAAAATCAAACTGACAAGGTATGTCTCAAGTCTCCCTTACTCAGACCTTGTTCAGAATGAATACTTCTAAATTGCTTAAAACACAACAAACTTTTTTTTTTTTTTGAAAAGAAGAAATCAAACTGACAAGGTATGTCTCAAGTCTCCCTTACTCAGACCTTGTTCAGAATGAATACTTCTAAATGGCTTAAAACACAACAATTTTTTTTTTAATTAGCAAAATATGTCCCTTACCCCATACTAAAATATGACATTGTCCCCAATGTCAAATTTTAAAGGTAGGATTTAGGAGATATTACCTGCAGAGGTTGCTAACCACTTATTATAACTAAGACACAACAAACAAAATGTTAGATAATGTCACAAAGACAAAGTGCAATCCACTCCTTGCTCGTCCATATCTCTTTTTCTTTTTCCGAGCGTTTGCGAAACAACCGTAGCAGATAAATACTCATAAGCTTGGAGCTTTTTGAGTAAATCTTCAATGGTTGTAGCAGAAATTATGGTTCTCCTTGCCTCTGAAAACATGAATCCATTATCCACAGCATTATCTAAATATGAAAGCAAATTACTAAAATAACCATTAATATTAAGCAAACCAATGGGTTTCTTATTTGTGACCAAAGATGACCAAGAAGCCACGCAAGCTATTTCTTCCAATGTACCTGATAACTCGTATAATTATATAGTTTTTAGTTATGTTTTATTATTTTTTTTGTGTCAAATACGAGTTATTATTGTTTAGTCTAATTGTGTTTATGATCTTTTATATTTTTATGTAATTTGGTGTTTTTCACAAGTTTCTTTGAGTGATTTCAGATTACTAGAATTAAGGGCAAATCCAGTTCAATTCCAGTTCCGACACATTTTGCCATATCAGCTATATCTGGAGTTTCACTGAAGCAATAAGGCTGAAATTTGTAGCCGTGCAAAGCTAAGAGGCATATCTATCTTTTTCATGTTTTATACTTCTTGAAACGGAGTCGTTTTCCCTAGCGAAATCGACCATCAAGTTGGCTGATGTGCAATGACGTCTGTGCTGACCTGTTTTCGTATTTTGCCCATATCTGCTTATCCACATCAGAAAATGAGCTGATTCCAACGGCTATGGATCACTAACTGATACGGGAACCTTTGTCTAGAATACCATATGATCAGATCAGGCCTCTAATATTGACGAAATCGACCATCAAGTTGGCTGATGTGCAATGACGTCTGTGCTGACATGTTTTCGTATTTTGCCCATATCTGCTTATCCACATCAGCAAATGAGCTGATTCCAACGGCTATGGATCCGTAACTGATAGGGGAACCTTTTTCTAGAAGACCATGTGATCAGATCAGGCCTCCAACATTGACGAAATCGCCCATCAAGTTGGCTGATCAAAATTGTCATACAATATGACGAAAATTGTTAGAAAAATTCACCCACCTATTATACCTACCTTTGAAATTTGTAAAGCTTGTCTCTTGTCATTTAGCCTTCCAAAATGTGTATAAATAGAGGGCCTTGGATGATTGTAGAGGATCATATTGTACATAGGTAGGATATTAGCCATTTTAATAAAATTCTCTAAGTTTTCTTCTTCTTTCTTTTCTCTAGTTTTCTTTCTTTTCTCTAGTTTTCTTTTTCTTTAGAGAGAGCAAGAGGTTGGATAATTAATATTCTTCCTCTTCTTCTTTCTTTCTTTTATTTTCTTCTTAGATTTTCTTTAATTTTATGTTTATGTTTACAATGCCTATGCTAGGCTAAACTTCTATTTGGTTAAGGGTGATTTCAAAGCCCTAGACATGTTTTGTGATTGATTTTCAGATTCTATCTATCATTAATTTTCTATCAAAGTTGCTTATGTTCTTCTACAAGAATTGTTCATGATGTTGTCTTGATTTATTTAGGTGTACAACTAGATAGATCTTGATAATTATCTATTGCTAGTTTAGGAGTCTTGATCCGTGTAATTGTCTTGATTTCCTATTCATAAGTGGCAATTTGTGATTAATGATTATGGTCAAGTTTTCAATAATTGCAAAGTGGAACATAACCTAAGTTGAACAATCCGAGCTTATGTGTTTGTTGCTTAGATCAACCTATCTTTCTCATCATAAAGCTGCCATTAAATTGAATTTAGAGAGCTTATTCTAGGTTGTTTAATGGTTAGAGATTAAATAGAGAGCTTGTTCTATTTAACGACAAACTAAGGAAAGATTGGGATAACAGAGCTTGTTGTTATCTACGGTTGTTAACTTTGATAGTTGGTTGATATTGATAGATCTGAAATTGATTCTTAATGATGTCTAGTGGTGGAGAATGAAACCTTAACCATATTTTTCATATTTGATTCTTCTTACTTATTTGTTTTCTTACTTTTAGTTTGCTTATTTTTTATATTTATTTTTATTGGCTGGTTATACCGCCTAATTTAGTATATATATTTTTATTGGCTGGTTATACCGCCTAATTTAGTATATATATTTTTATTGGCTGGTTATACCGCCTTGCATCTTATTCTTATTATTTACTTTAGTTTAAATCTGGCTTCAAAAACCCCTTTTCTTTTATTGTTCTTGAATTTAAGTTTTAAACTATTAACTTATAAACTAAAACCCAATCCCTGAGGACTCGACCCTTGCTAACTACTATACTTACAATTTATCTTTTTAGTGCAAGGTTAAATAAGATACACTCTTTTGGGTGCATCAAATTTTTGGCGCCATTGCCGGGGATTGTTTTCTTTAGTTTATTTGTTACTTGGTTTATTCTTATTTTCAGTTCTAATGAGTTTTATTTTCTTGTACATACGGGTTTTTCTGATCAAATTTTGAAAAAAAAAATATAAAAAAAAAAAACGATGGAATTGAGCAATCTAACACTTGAAGAGTTGGTGGCATACATGAACATGGAGAATCAACAAGCCAATCTCACCTTCCCAGTTCAACAATTGGCCATGGGAGGATGTCAAGGCCATCAAGTGTTCCAAGACCAACAGTATGATCATTACTCAAACACTTACCATGAGGGATGGTGGGATCATACTAATTATGGCTACTCGAAAAATTACCAAGAAGTAGATCCTTATGCCAATTACACTCATCCATCTAGCTTCAATCAATCATGGTCCCAAGAACCAGATCTTTTTCAACCACCACATATGACTCAAAACTCAGGTACTTCTTTAGAAGATCTTGTCTATTCTCTTGTTACTGATACATTGCAATTTCAACAGGAAACAAGGGCAAGCATCCAGAGTTTGGAAAAGCAAATGATCCAATTGACTAGTAGTATGGTGGGATGGGTAGCACAAAGATCTGAAGAACTCCCTGCCCAAAGAATGATTAACCCAAAGGAGAATACTACTATTGTGACCTTGAGGAATGAGGAACAAGATGAGGATGAGACAAAATTAGAGATGAATTCTATTCTTGAGGATAATGAAGCCAATGATCCAAATAAGAGTATTTCGGCACCTGAGGTAACGTTTGAGATTCCAATTTTTACTAATGTTTCTTCTCCACCTTTTCCTAGTAGATTCGCAAAGTTCAAGGAGGATGAACATGAACAAGACACGCTGGAAACCTTAAACAGTTTGTTTGTGGATGTCATTCAACAAGTACCAAAAGATGCATCATTCCTCGATGAGATATGCACCACCAAGGATGATGGAATAATACTTGTAATGGAGAATGCATCCACTGTTGTGCAAAGAAAGCTTCCTCTCAAACGCATAAATTTGGGAAATTTCATGCATGAGCCTGATAAGCCTAAAAAGCCAAGAAGGGGTGTTGGTTAGATTCAAAACACTAACTCAAGTGTTAATTGGGAAGGCAGCCCAATTAAAGATGAAATTGCCAACCTTCCATATTCAGATTTGCTTTCTCTTTCTTTTCCTTTTTCTTTTATTATTTTTATTGTTTTTATTTTTATTTCTTATGTTTCTTTGTTAATTGTGTTTACTGTTTTTAAGTTCATTTAGGCTGCATAAGTTTCTTTTGTTTAATAGTTCTTTTCTCTTACATATAATTCTTGCATTGGGGGATAATAGCATTACATTAATGACAATGTAAGAATTATGTGTGGGGGGAAGAATTTAGGATTTTATTTAGAGTGTTTTGTTTTTGAGTCTTTTTATGTTGTTTTTCTTTCTGATCCTTGTTTTGAAAAACACTAGATGTAAATATAATTTTTTTTTAACCCCGGTTAAATGGCGGATAACGGTACTCCGTGATTATTTAAATCGGTTCCATCAGCTACCCACAAAACTGATATTGTATATAAATTTCTCTTTCAATTTCTCTTTCATTTTTTTTTTCATTTTTTTTTCAGGATGGATGATATTCTCACAAGATTGCAGAAACGATTTCCTCCTTTTCCTCGAAATATTTTACTGAAGCTTTACCAAGTTCGATTTGAAAGATTAAGAATGCTTATGCACAAAGGGATTCCTGGAGACATACGTTGGATAATTGAAGCCAAGGTACGTGAAGATGAATATCTTCCTGTTTTGCATTTACCAGGTACAGGTAGAAGCACTTTTGCAAAGAAGCGACGAGCAAAGCGCATGAGTTCAAATTGCCACAAATGTGCACGATGGACGTGTAACGGTAAATGTCGTTCTATTGGGATTCCGTCCTCTAATCGAGATGATAAAATTGAATTCATTAAGGATGGACTGAGTAAGGAGAATTTGGGTAATATCCAACTTTCTCTTGAGACGCATCCTAGTGGAGACGTACAAAGAGAAATTCTTGATTTATGGCCGCAATTCCAAAGGGAATGGCAACATCTTGGAAATCTGATGTTAAAAGACCTTGTTTGCCAGCTTGTAAGAAAACTGGATGGGAAGCATATCCTCGACTCATAGAAGGCGTTTAAGCCGTTTCTGGACGTAAAACCAGAGGAAGATGTGAGCCACAATCACAACTACAATAAATGACTTCTCAGCTTTTGATTTGATTTGCAATAACTTTATTTTGGTTTAATTTACGTGTTGTTCGATTTGTGTAATTATTCTCGTTTTTTTTTTTGTCTTTTACGGTTGATTTTTTCTTCTCTTTTTGATTTTCTTCCTGAAATCACGCAAAAATCTTTTGTTAGGTTAACATTTTCTTCTGACAGGTCAGATACACTTTCGGCGACATTATTACTCTTGTCTGATTCACTACTCAGTCCTCTATATATTACACCATGTACTCATTCTCTTTCAGGCACTCGAAAAAAAAAATGGAAAGTACTTCGTCCCAGCGCATAAAAAAAATTTGTGTCTTTGGAGGTGCTTATCCAGGGAAAAATAACATATTCGCTGATGAAGCCATAAGAGTTGGAGTAATACTTGCCCAACAAAAGATCCACTTGATTTATGGAGGCGGTAGTACGGTTTTAATGGGAGCAGTCGCTACAGCAGCACACGCCGGAGGAAGTCCAGTTCTAGGAATCGTGCCAAAACTATTCACAAGTTTTTGTGGACCTACCGTGGGTAAGGAAATACAAGTCTGGAGTGTCCCTGAACGGATAACAATCATGTACCATTCTGCCGATGCATTCATTGCTTTACCAGGAGGTCTGGGTACATTGGAAGAAATAGCTTGCGTGGCTTCTTGGTCATCTTTGGTCACAAATAAGAAACCCATTGGTTTGCTTAATATTAATGGTTATTTTAGTAATTTGCTTTCATATTTAGATAATGCTGTGGATAATGGATTCATGTTTTCAGAGGCAAGGAGAACCATAATTTCTGCTACAACCATTGAAGATTTACTCAAAAAGCTCCAAGCTTATGAGTATTTATCTGCTACGGTTGTTTCGCAAACGCTCGGAAAAAGAAAAAGAGATATGGACGAGCAAGGAGTGGATTGCACTTTGTCTTTGTGACATTATCTAACATTTTGTTTGTTGTGTCTCAGTTATAATAAGTGGTTAGCAACCTCTACAGGTAATATCTCCTAAATTTTACCTTCTTAAAAAAAAAAAAGTTTGTTGTGTTTTAAGCAATTTAGAAGTATTCATTCTGAACAAGGTCTGAGTAAGGGAGACTTGAGACATACCTTGTCAGTTTGATTTCTTCTTTTCAAAAAAAAAAAAAAAAAAGAGTTTGTTGTGTTTTAAGCAATTTAGAAGTATTCATTCTGAACAAGGTCTGAGTAAGGGAGACTTGAGACATACCTTGTCAGTTTGATTTTAATCTTTTTACGTTTACTTGTTAATTTTTGTTTAGTATTTTAGGATTATTTAGGTTGCATGAGTTTGTTTTGTTTTGAGTCTAGTTATTCCTATTCTTATGTTATTAGTTCTTTTCTCTTACACATGATTCTTTCATTTGGGTTAATAGACTTACATTGAGGACAATGTAAGAATTAAGTGTGGGGGGAATGATTTAGGATTTCTTTTATTTTTGTCTACTATTTTTTTTTTATGAGTCTTTATTATTATTATTATTTTTTAGTGTGTTTTAGTTCCTTTTTAATACAATGATGAGATATGAATTGCATAAGTCTAAAACATATTTATTAGTGAGAAGATTTTCATGAGAATTGAGCTTGATGTCAACCTTTTTATGAGCCAATGTTAATATGATATGTTGATTGAGAAAGAAGCATGTTTAGACTTAATCTGACTTGTATAATCATTCTTGTGAGTTTTTGAGCCTAAAATGATTGATGCATTATACAAATCAATCTAATTTATTTCTTGAGTGCTCTTATGATTACATGATTCTCTAGAACTTGCTTTAAACGGTTTGAGACTATATTGATGCATGTGACAACATGAATATGATAGAGGCATTAGGATTTTTAGCCAGGGCCAAACAACCATCCCTTATTGATGTTCCAAGAGAACACACCCTTAGTGAACCAATTTGAGCCTACATTGAATAAGCTATCTCTTTGGTAACCATAACTTGTCCCTAACCTAAATATACTTATATCTTTACCTTTGTTCCAAAGATGAATTAGCATGATTTGAGACAAGTTGCAAAGACAAGGGATATTTTTTGGTTAGAAACAAGAAATAAGTGTGGGGGGAAAAGAAAAGAAAAGTCAAGAGAAAAAGAAATGGAATACTGGCAAATACATTCCTATATAAAAAAAAAAATGAATCATCTCTTGAATTTGTGGAAAAAGAAAAAGATGTTACAAAGTTGTTTAGAATGAAGAAAAGGCCCAACATGAATATCCGGCCTAGGTGACTATGTACTTGTAAAGAGTTTTGAGAAGTTTCTTTGTATAATCTTTTTATGTCTCTAAACTTTATGAACTCTTTGGAACCTTTGTGATATCTTTATCCTTTTGTTCTTCAACCACATTACAAACCCCTTCGCCATTACAACCTTGATTAAAGACCTCTTGATTTATGAAGTTGCATGGTCTTTTAGTGGAGAATAGGTGGACAAGCAAGCATATTGATAACTCGTATAATTATATAGTTTTTAGTTATGTTTTATTATTGTTTTGTGTCAAATACGAGTTATTATTGTTTAGTCTAATTGTGTTTATGATCTTTTATATTTTTATGTATTTTGGTGTTTTTCACAAGTTTCTTTGAGTGATTTCAGATTACTAGAATTAAGGGCAAATCCAGTTCAGTTCCAGTTCCTTCACCTTTTTCCATATCAGCTATATCTCGAGTTTCACTGAAGCAATAAGGCTGAAATTTGTAGCCATGCAAAGCTAAGAGGCATATCTATCTTTTTCATGTTTTACACTTCTTGAAACGGAGTCGTTTTCCCTAACGAAATCGACCATCAAGTTGGCTGATGTGCAATGACGTCTGTGCTGACATGTTTTCGTATTATGCCCATATCTTCTTATCCACATCAGTAAATGAGCTGATTCCAACGGCTATGGATCAGTAACTGATAGGGTAACATTTTTCTAGAAGACCATGTGATCAGATAAGGCCTCCAAAATTGACAAAATCGACCATCAAGTTCGCTGATCAAAATCGTCATATATGACGAAAATTGTTAGAAAATGCACCCACCTATTATACCTACCTTTGAAATTTGTAAAGCTTGTCTCTTGTCATTTAGCCCTCCAAAATGTGTATAAATAGAGGGCCTTGGATGATTGTAAGGGATCATATTGTACATAGGTAGGATATTAGCCATTTTAATAAAATTCTCTAAGTTTTCTTCTTCTTTCTTTTCTCTAGTTTTCTTTCTTTTCTCTAGTTTTCTTTTTCTTTAGAGAGAGCAAGAGGTTGGATAATTAATATTCTTCCTCTTCTTCTTTCTTTCTTTTATTTTCTTCTTAGATTTTCTTTAATTTTATGTTTATGTTTACAATGCCTATGCTAGGCTAAACTTCTATTTGGTTAAGGGTGATTTCAAAGCCCTAGACATGTTTTGTGATTGATTTTCAGATTCTATCTATCATTAATTTTCTATCAAAGTTGCTTATGTTCTTCTACAAGAATTGTTCATGATGTTGTCTTGATTTATTTAGGTGTACAACTAGATAGATCTTGATAATTATCTATTGCTAGTCTAGGAGTCTTGATCCGTGTAATTGTCTTGATTTCCTATTCATAAGTGGCAATTTGTGATTAATGATTATGGTCAAGTTTTCAATAATTGCAAAGTGGAACATAACCTAAGTTGAACAATCCGAGCTTATGTGTTTGTTGCTTAGATCAACCTATCTTTCTCATCATAAAGCTGCCATTAAATTGAATTTAGAGAGCTTATTCTAGGTTGTTTAATGGTTAGAGATTAAATAGAGAGCTTGTTCTATTTAACGACAAACTAAGGAAAGATTGGGGTAACAGAGCTTGTTGTTATCTACGGTTGTTAACTTTGATAGTTGGTTGATATTGATAGATCTGAAATTGATTCTTAATGTTGTTGATGCACCCAAAAGAGTGTATCTTATTTAACCTTGCACTAAAAAGATCAATTGTAAGTATAATGATTAGCAAGGGTCGAGTCCTCAGGGATTGGGTTTTAATCTATGAGTTATTAGTTTATAACTTACGTTCAAAGAAAACAATAAAAGAAAAGGGGTTTTTGAAGCCATATTTAAACTAAAGTAAATAATAAGAATAAGATGCAAGGCGGTATAACCAGCCAATAAAAATATATATACTAAATTAGGCGGTATAACCAGCCAATAAAAATATATATACTAAATTAGGCGGTATAACCAGCCAACAAAGTTAATATACAAATTAGGCGGTATAACCAGCCAATAAAAATAAATATAAAAAATAAGCAAACTAAAAGTAAGAAAACAAGAAAGTAAGAAGAATCAAATATGAAAAATATGGTTAAGGTTTCATTCTCCACCACTAGACATCATTAAGAATCAATTTCAGATCTATCAATATCAACCAACTATCAAAGTTAACAACCGTAGATAACAACAAGCTCTGTTATCCCAATCTTTCCTTAATTTGTCGTTAAATAGAACAAGCTCTCTATTTAATCTCTAACCATTAAACAACCTAGAATAAGCTCTCTAAATTCAATTTAATGGCAGCTTTATGATGAGAAAGATAGGTTGATCTAAGCAACAAACACATAAGCTCGGATTGTTCAACTTAGGTTATGTTCCACTTTGCAATTATTGAAAACTTGACCATAATCATTAATCACAAATTGCCACTTATGAATAGGAAATCAAGACAATTACACGGATCAAGACTCCTAAACTAGCAATAGATAATTATCAAGATCTATCTAGTTGTAGACCTAAATAAATCAAGACAACATCATGAACAATTCTTGTAGAAGAACATAAGCAACTTTGATAGAAAATTAATGATAGATAGAATCTGAAAATCAATCACAAAACGTGTCTAGGGCTTTGAAATCACCCTTAACCAAATAGAAGTTTAGCCTAGCATAGGCATCATAAACATAAACATAAAATTAAAGAGAATCTAAGAAGGAAATAAAAGAAAGAAAGAAGAAGAAGAAGAATATTAATTATCCAACCTCTTGCTCTTTCTAAAGAAAAAGAAAACTAGAGAAAAGAAAGAAGAAGAAAACTTAGAGAATTTTGTTAAAATGGCTAATATCCTACCAATGTACAATATGATTCTCTACAATCATCCAAGGCCCTCTATTTATACACATTTTGGAAGGCTAAATGACAAGAGACAAGCTTTACAAATTTCAAAGGTAGGCATAATAGGTGGGTGAATTTTTCTAACAATTTTCGTCATATTGTATGACAATTTTGATCAGCCAACTTGATGGTCGATTTCGTCAATGTTGGAGGCCTGATCTGATCACATGGTCTTCTAGAAAAAGGTTCCCCTATCAGTTACGGATCCATAGCCGTTGGAATCAGCTCATTTGCTGATGTGGATAAGCAGATATGGGCAAAATACGAAAACATGTCAGCACAGACGTCATTGCACATCAGCCAACTTGATGGTCGATTTCGTCCATATTAGAGGCCTGATCTGATCATATGGTCTTCTAGACAAAGGTTCCCGCATCAGTTACGGATCCATAGCCATTGGAATCAGCTCATTTGCTGATGTGGATAAGCAGATATGGGCAAAATACGAAAACAGGTCAGCACAGACGTCATTGCACATCAGCCAACTTGATGGTCGATTTCGCTAGGGAAAACGACTCCGTTTCAAGAAGTATAAAACATCAAAAAGATAGATATGCCTCTTAGCTTTGCACGGCTACAAATTTCAGCCTTATTGCTTCAGTGAAACTCCAGATATAGCTGATATGGCAAAATGTGTCGGAACTGGAACTGAACTGGATTTGCCCTTAATTCTAGTAATCTGAAATCACTCAAAGAAACTTGTGAAAAACACCAAATTACATAAAAATATAAAACATCATAAACACAATTAGACTAAACAATAATAACTCATATTTGACACAAAACAATAATAAAACATAACTAAAAACTATATAATTATACGAGTTATCAGTTGTCTAGTGGTGGAGAATGAAACCTTAACCATATTTTTCATATTTGATTCTTCTTACTTACTTGTTTTCTTACTTTTCTAGTTTGCTTATTTTTAAAAGTATATTTATTTTTATTGGCTGGTTATACCGCCTAATTTGTATATTAACTTTATTTTACTTTTATTGGCTGGTTATACCGCCTAATTTAGTATATATATTTTTATTGGCTGGTTATACCGCCTAATTTAGTATATATATTTTTATTGGCTGGTTATACCGCCTTGCATCTTCTTCTTATTATTTACTTTAGTTTAAATCTGGCTTCAAAAACCCCTTTTCTTTTATTGTTCTTGAATTTAAGTTTTAAACTATTAACTTATAAACTAAAACCCAATCCCTGAGGACTCGACCCTTGCTAACTACTATACTTACAATTGATCTTTTTAGAGCAAGGTTAAATAAGATACACTCTTTTGGGTGCATCAAATTTTTGGCGCCGTTGCCGGGGATTGTTTTCTTTAGTTTATTTGTTACTTGGTTTATTCTTATTTTCAGTTCTAATGAGTTTTGTTTTCTTGTACATACGGGTTTTTCTTATCAAATTTTGAAAAAAAAAATAAAAAAAATAAAAAAATAAAAAAACGATGGAATTGAGCAATCTAACACTTGAAGAGTTGGTGGCATACATGAACATGGAGAATCAACAAGCCAATCTCACCTTCCCAGTTCAACAATTTGCCATGGGAGGATGTCAAGGCCATCAAGTGTTCCAAGACCAACTGCATGATCATTACTCAAACACTTACCATGAGGGATGGTGGGATCATACTAATTATGGCTACTCAAAAAAATTTCCAAGAAGTAGATCCTTATGCCAGTTACACTCATCCATCTATCTTCAATCAATCATGGTCTCAAGAATCAGATCTTTTTCAGCCATCACATATGACTCAAAACTCAGGTACTTCTTTAGAAGATCTTGTCTATTCTCTTGTTACTAATACTTTGCAATTTCAACAGGAAACAAGGGCAAGCATCCAGAGTTTGGAAAAGCAAATGAGCCAATTGGCTAGTAGTATGGTGGGATGGGTAGCACAAAGATCTGAAGAACTCCCTGCCCAAACGATGATTAACCCAAAGGAGAATGCTACTATTGTGACCTTCAGGAATGAGGAACAAGATGAGGATGAGACAAAATTAGAGATGGATTCTATTCTTGAGGATAATAAAGCCACAGATCCAAATAAGAGTATTTCGACACCGGAGGTAACGTTTAAGATTCCAATTTTTGCTAATGTTTCTTCTCCACCTTTTCCTAGTAGATTCGCAAAGTTCAAGGAGGAGGAACATGAACAAGACATCCTGGAAACCTTAAACAGTTTATTTGTGGATGCCATTCAACAAGTACCAAAAGATGCACCATTCCTCGATGAGATATGCACCACCAAGGATGATGGAATAATACTTGTAATGGAGAATGCATCCACTGTTGTGCAAAGAAAGCTTCCTCTCAAACGCATAAATTTGGGAAATTTCATGTATGAGCCTGACAAGCCTAAAAAGCCAAGAAGGGGTGTTGGTTAGATTCAAAACACTAACTCAAGTGTTAATTGGGAAGGCAGCCCAATTAAAGATGAAATTGCCAACCTTCCATATTCAGATTTGCTTTCTCTTTCTTTTCCTTTTTCTTTTATTATTTTTATTGTTTTTATTTTATTTCTTATGTTTCTTTGTTAATTGTGTTTACTGCTTTTAAGTTCATTTAGGCTGCATAAGTTTCTTTTGTTTAATAGTTCTTTTCTCTTACATATAATTCATGCATTGGGGGATAATAGCATTACATTAATGACAATGTAAGAATTATGTGTGGGGGGGAGAATTTAGGATTTTATTTAGAGTGTTTTGTTTTTGAGTCTTTTTATGTTGTTTTTCTTTCTGATCCTTGTTTTGAAAAACACTAGATGTAAATATAATTTTTTTTTAACCCCGGTTAAATGGCGGATAACGGTACTCCGTGATTATTTAAATCGGTTCTATCAGCTACCCACAAAACTGATATTGTATATAAATTTCTCTTCCAATTTCTCTTTCATTTTTTTTTTCATTTTTTTTCAGGATGGATGATATTCTCACAAGATTGCAGAAACGATTTCCTCCTTTTCCTCGAAATATTTTACTGAAGCTTTACCAAGTTCGACTTGAAAGATTAAGAATGCTTATGCACAAAGGGATTCCTGACGACATACGTTGGATAATTGAAGCCAAGGTACGTGAAGATGAATATCTTCCTGTTTTGCATTTACCAGGTACAGGTAGAAGCACTTTTGCAAAGAAGCGACGAGCAAAGCGCATGAGTTCAAACTGCCACAAATGTGCACGATGGACGTGTAACGGTAAATGTCGTTCTATTGGGATTCCGTCCTCTAATCGAGATGATAAAATTGAATTCATTAAGGATGGACTGAGTAAGGAGAATTTGGGTAATATCCAACTTTCTCTTGAGACGCATCCTAGTGGAGACGTACAAAGAGAAATTCTTGATTTATGGCCACAATTCCAAAGGGAATGGCAACATCTTGGGAATCTGATGTTAAAAGACCCTGTTTGCCAGCTTGTAAGAAAACTGGATGGGAAGCATATCCTCGACTCATAGAAGGCGTTTTAAGCCGTTTCTGGACGTAAAACCAGAAGAAGATGTGAGCCACAATCACAACTACAATAAATGACTTCTCAGTTTTTGGTTTGATTTGCAATAACTTTATTATGGTTTAATTTACGTGTTGTTCGATTTGTGTAATTATTCTCGTTTTTTTTATTTGTCTTTTACGGTTGATTTTTTCTTCTCTTTTTGATTTTCTTCCTGAAATCACGCAAAAATCTTTTGTTAGGTTAACATTTTCTTCTGACAGGTCAAATACACTTTCGGCGACATTATTACTCTTGACTTTTACGGTTGATTTTTCTTCTCTTTTTGATTTTCTTCCTGAAATCACGCAAAAATCTTTTGTTAGGTTAACATTTTCTTCTGACAGGTCAGATACACTTTCGGCGACATTATTACTCTTGTCTGATTCACTACTCAGTCCTCTATATATTACACCATGTACTAATTCTCTTTCAGGCACTCGAAAAAAAGAAAAAAAAATGGAAAGTACTTCGTCCCAACGCATTAAAAAAATTTGTGTTTTTGGAGGTGCTTATCCAGGGAAAAATAACATATTCGCTGATGAAGCCATAAGAGTTGGAGTAATACTTACCCAACAAAAGATCCAGTTGATTTATGGAGGCGGTAGTACGGGTTTAATGGGAGCAGTCGCTACAGCAGCACACACCGGAGGAAGTCCAGTTCTAGGAATCGTGCCAAAACTATTCACAAGTTTTTGTGGACCTACCGTGGGTAAGGAAATACAAGTCTGGAGTATCCCTGAACGGATGACAATCATGTACCATTCTGCCGATGCATTCATTGCTTTACCAGGAGGTCTGGGTACATTGGAAGAAATAGCTTGCGTGGCTTCTTGGTCATCTTTGGTCACAAATAAGAAACCCATTGGTTTGCTTAATATTAATGGTTATTTTAGTAATTTGCTTTTATATTTAGATAATGCTGTGGATAATGGATTCATGTTTTCAGAGGCAAGGAGAACCATAATTTCTGCTACAACCATTGAAGATTTACTCAAAAAGCTCCAAGCTTATGAGTGTTTATCTGCTACGGTTGTTTCGCAAACGCTCGGAAAAAGAAAAAGAGATATGGACGAGCAAGGAGTGGATTGCACTTTGTTTTTGTGACATTATCTAACATTTTGCTTGTTGTGTCTCAGTTATAATAAGTGGTTAGCAACCTCTGCAGGTAATATCTCCTAAATTCTACCTTTAAAATTTGACATTGGGGACAATGTCATATTTTAGTAGGGGGTAAGGGACATATTTTGCTAATTTAAAAAAAAAAAAAAATTAAGAAGTATTCATTCTGAACAAGGTCTGAGTAAGGGAGACTTGAGACATACCTTGTCAGTTTGATTTCTTCTTTTCAAAAAAAAAAAAAAAAAAGAGTTTGTTGTGTTTTAAGCAATTTAGAAGTATTAATTCTGAACAAGGTCTGAGTAAGGGAGACTTGAGACATACCTTGTCAGTTTGATTTTAATCTTTTTATGTTTACTTGTTAATTTTTGTTTAGTATTTTAGGATTATTTAGGTTGCATGGTTTTGTTTTGTTTTGAGTCTTAGTTGTTCCTATTCTTATGTTATTAGTTCTTTTCTCTTACACATGATTCTTTCATTTGAGTTAATAGACTTACATTGAGGACAATGTAAGAATTAAGTGTGGGGGGGAATGATTTAGGATTTCTTTTATTTTTGTCTACTATTTTTTTTTCTTTATTATTATTATTATTATTTTTTTTTTGTGAGTTTTAGTTCCTTTTTAATACAATGATGAGATATGAATTGCATAAGTCTAAAACAGATTTATTAGTGAGAAGATTTTCATGAGAATTGAGCTTGATGTCAACCTTTTTATGAGCCAATGTTAATATAATATGTTGATTGAGAAAGAAGCATGTTTAGACTTAATCTGACTTGTATAATCATCCTTGTGAGTTTTTGAGCCTATAATGATTGATGCATTATACAAATCAATCTAATTTCTTTCTTGAGTGCTCTTATGATTACATGATTCTCTAGAACTTGCTTTAAACCGTTTGAGACTATATTGATACATGTGACAACATGAATATGATAGAGGCATTAGGATTTTTAGCCAGGGCCAAACAGCCATCCCTTATTGATGTTCCAAGAGAACACACCCTTAGTGAACTAATTTGAGCCTACATTGAATAAGCTATCTCTTTGGTAACCATAACTTGTCCCTAACCTAAATATACTTATATCTTTACCTTTGTTCCAAAGATGAATTAGCATGTTTTGAGACAAGTTGCAAAGACAAGGGATATTTTTAGTTAAAAATTTGGGTTAGAAACAAGAAATAAGTGTGGGGGGAAAAGAAAAGAAAAGTCAAGAGAAAAAGAAATGGAATACTGGCAAATACATTCCTATGTAAAAAAAAAAATATGAATCATCTCTTGAATTTGTGGAAAAAGAAAAAGATGTTACAAAGTCGTTTAGAATGAAGAAAAGGCCCAACATGAATATCCGGCCTAGGTGACTATGTACTTGTAAAGAGTTTTGAGAAGTTTCTTTGTATGATCTTTTTATGTCTCTAAACTTTATGAACTCTTTGGAACCTTTGTGATATCTTTATCCTTTTGTTCTTCAACCACATTACAAACCCCTTGGCCCCATTACAACCTTGATTAAAGACCTCTTGATTCATGAAGTTGTATGATCTAAATAGTGGAGAATAGGTGGACAAGCAAGAATATGGTAGAACTGTTTTCATGAGATTGATTGAGTGTAAACACTTCACCACTACTTTAAAGAGTGAAAATCATGAGGGTATCCCATGTGAGAAGTTGAGATTAAATTTGAACATGCAATATTTTGATTGAGATATGTTATGCTAATATTGGCTTAACTCAAACAATTTACATTCAAGCATGATTTTTTGTGAAATTCTTTAAGCTATTGATTAGTTTATAAGACTTGTTCAAATATTGTCTCTAATTTGTATTGAAAGGATTAGGAGTAAATATTTTTAGTATATTGATGCACCCAAAAGAGTGTATCTTATTTAACCTTGCACTAAAAAGATAAATTGTAAGTATAGTAGTTAGCAAGGGTCGAGTCCTCAGGGATTGGGTTTTAGTTTATAAGTTAATAGTTTAAAACTTAAATTCAAGAACAATAAAAGAAAAGGGGTTTTTGAAGCCAGATTTAAACTAAAGTAAATAATAAGAATAAGATGCAAGGCGGTATAACCAGCCAATAAAAATATATATACTAAATTAGGCGGTATAACCAGCCAATATATATATATACTAAATTAGGCGGTATAACCAGCCAATAAAAATGAAACAAAGTTAATATACAAATTAGGCGGTATAACCGGCCAATAAAAATAAATATACTAAGAAGAATCAAATATGAAAAATATGGTTAAGGTTTCATTCTCTACCACTAGACATCATTAAGAATCAATTTCAGATCTATCAATATCAACCAACTATCAAAGTTAACAACCGTAGATAACAACAAGCTCTGTTATCCCAATCTTTCCTTAGTTTGTCGTTAAATAGAACAAGCTCTCTATTTAATCTCTAACCATCAAACAACCTAGAATAAGCTCTCTAGATTCAATTTAATGGCAGCTTTATGATGAGAAAGATAGGTTGATCTAAGCAACAAACACATAAGCTCGGATTGTTCAACTTAGGTTATGTTCCACTTTGCAATTATTGAAAACTTGACCATAATCATTAATCACAAATTGCCACTTATGAATAGGAAATCAAGACAATTACACGGATCAAGACTCCTAAACTAGCAATAGATAATTATCAAGATCTATCTAGTTGTACACCTAAATAAATCAAGACAACATCATGAACAATTCTTGTAGAAGAACATAAGCAACTTTGATAGAAAATTAATGATAGATAGAATCTGAAAATCAATCACAAAACATGTCTAGGGCTTTGAAATCACCCTTAACCAAATAGAAGTTTAGCCTAGCATAGGCATTGTAAACATAAACATAAAATTAAAGAGAATCTAAGAAGAAAATAAAAGAAAGAAAGAAGAAGAGGAAGAATATTAATTATCCAACCTCTTGCTCTCTCTAAAGAAAAAGAAAACTAGAGAAAAGAAAGAAAACTAGAGAAAAGAAAGAAGAAGAAAACTTAGAGAATTTTGTTAAAATGGCTAATATCCTACCTATGTACAATATGATCCCTTACAATCATCCAAGGCCCTCTATTTATACACATTTTGGAGGGCTAAATGACAAGAGACAAGCTTTACAAATTTCAAAGGTAGGTATATGACAATTTTGATCAGCCAACTTGATGGTCGATTTCGTCAATATTGGAGGCCTGATCTGATCACATGGTCTTCTAGAGAAAGGTTCCCCTATCAGTTACGGAACCATAGCCGTTGGAATCAGCTCATTTGCTGATGTGGTTAAGCAGATATGGGCAAAATACGAAAACATGTCAGCACAGACGTCATTGCACATCAGCCACCTTGATGGTCGATTTCTTCAATATTGGAGGCCTTATCTGATCACATGGTCTTCTAGACAAAGGTTCCCCTATCAGTTACGGAACCATAGCCGTTGGAGTCAGCTCTTTTGCTGGTGTGGATAAGCAGATATGGGCAAAATACGAAAACATGTCAGCACAGACGTCATTGCACATCAGCCAACTTGATGGTCGATTTCGCTAGGGAAAACGACTCCGTTTTAAGAAGTGTAAAACATGAAAAAGATAGATATGCCTCTTAGCTTTGCATGGCTACCAATTTCAGCCTTAGTGCTTCAGTGAAACTCGAGATATAGCTGATATGGAAAAAGGTGTCGGAACTGAAACTGAACTGGATTTGCCCTTAATTCTAGTAATCTGAAATCACTCAAAGAAACTTGTGAAAAACACCAAAATACATAAAAATATAAAAGATCATAAACACAATTAGACTAAACAATAATAACTCGTATTTGACACAAAACATTAATAAAACATAACTAAAAACTATATAATTATAGGAGTTATCACACCCCCACACTTAGATTGTTGCTAGTCCCTAGCAACGACTCAATAAAAATAAAATAAGAAAATCTAATCTAATCCATTTTCGTAGGAAATCACGGTGGCACTTAGCATGTGACACAAGCCTTTAAACCCCTAGGTGTCCCTAGTGGACGAGTTTAGTCTCGTGAGGGTTTACTAGAACGATACCCACAAACATTGAAAAACTAAAATATAAATAAACTGCATATACTAAAAATATTTACTCCTAATCCTTTCAATACAAATTAGATACAATATTTGAACAAGTCTTATAAACTAATCAATAGCTTAAAGAATTTCACAAAAAATCATGCTTGAATGTAAATTGTTTGAGTTAAGCCAATATTAGCATAACATATCTCAATCAAAATATTGCATGTTCAAATTTAATCTCAACTTCTCACATGGGATACCCTCATGATTTTCACTCTTTAAAGTAGTGGTGAAGTGTTTACACTCAATCAATCTCATGAAAACAGTTCTACCATATTCTTGCTTGTCCACCTATTCTCCACTATTTAGATCATACAACTTCATGAATCAAGAGGTCTTTAATCAAGGTTGTAATGGGGCCAAGGGGTTTGTAATGTGGTTGAAGAACAAAAGGATAAAGATATCACAAAGGTTCCAAAGAGTTCATAAAGTTTAGAGACATAAAAAGATCATACAAAGAAACTTCTCAAAACTCTTTACAAGTACATAGTCACCTAGGCCGGATATTTATGTTGGGCCTTTTCTTCATTCTAAACGACTTTGTAACATCTTTTTCTTTTTCCACAAATTCAAGAGATGATTCATATATTTTTTTTTTTTTACATAGGAATGTATTTGCCAGTATTTCATTTCTTTTTCTCTTGACTTTTCTTTTCTTTCCCCCCCACACTTATTTCTTGTTTCTAACCCAAATTTTTAACTAAAAATATCCCTTGTCTTTGCAACTTGTTTCAAAACATGCTAATTCATCTTTGGAACAAAGGTAAAGATATAAGTATATTTAGGTTAGGGACAAGTTATGGTTACCAAAGAGATAGCTTATTCAATGTAGGCTCAAATTGGTTCACTAAGGGTGTGTTCTCTTGGAACATCAATAAGGGATGGCTGTTTGGCTCTGGCTAAAAATCCTAATGCCTCTATCATATTCATGTTGTCACATGTATCAATATAGTCTCAAACGGTTTAAAGCAAGTTCTAGAGAATCCTGTAATCATAAGAGCACTCAAGAAAGAAATTAGATTGATTTGTATAATGCATCAATCATTATAGGCTCAAAAACTCACAAGGATGATTATACAAGTCAGATTAAGTCTAAACATGCTTCTTTCTCAATCAACATATTATATTAACATTGGCTCATAAAAAGGTTGACATCAAGCTCAATTCTCATGAAAATCTTCTCACTAATAACCAGTTTAGACCTATGCAATTCATATCTCATCATTGTATTAAAAAGGAACTAAAACACACTAAAAATAATAATAATAATAAAGACTCATAAAAAAAAAAATAGTAGACAAAAATAAAAGAAATCCTAAATCATTCCCCCCACACTTAATTCTTACATTGTCCTCAATGTAAGTCTATTAACACAAATGAAAGAATCATGTGTAAGAGAAAAGAACTAATAACATAAGAATAGGAACAACTAAGACTCAAAACAAAACAAACTCATGCAACCTAAATAATCCTAAAATACTAAACAAAAATTAACAAGTAAACATAAAAAGATTAAAATCAAACTGACAAGGTATGTCTCAAGTCTCCCTTACTCAGACCTTGTTCAGAATGAATACTTCTAAATTGCTTAAAACACAACAAACTCTTTTTTTTTTTTTTTTTTTTTTTTTTTTTTTTTTTGAAAAGAAGAAATCAAACTGACAAGGTATGTCTCAAGTCTCCCTTACTCAGACCTTGTTCAGAATGAATACTTCTTAAATTTTTTTTTTTTTTTTATTAGCAAAATATGTCCCTTACCCCCTACTAAAATATGACATTGTCCCCAATGTCAAATTTTAAAGGTAGAATTTAGGAGATATTACCTGCAGAGGTTGCTAACCACTTATTATAACTGAGACACAACAAGCAAAATGTTAGATAATGTCACAAAGACAAAGTGCAATCCACTCCTTGCTCGTCCATATCTCTTTTTCTTTTTCCGAGCGTTTGCGAAACAACCGTAGCAGATAAACACTCATAAGCTTGGAGCTTTTTAAGTAAATCTTCAATGGTTGTAGCAGAAATTATGGTTCTCCTTGCCTCTGAAAACATGAATCCATTATCCACAGCATTATCTAAATATAAAAGCAAATTACTAAAATAACCATTAATATTAAGCAAACCAATGGGTTTCTTATTTGTGACCAAAGATGACCAAGAAGCCACGCAAGCTATTTCTTCCAATGTACCCAGACCTCCTGGTAAAGCAATGAATGCATCGGCAGAATGGTACATGATTGTTATCCGTTCAGGGACACTCCAGACTTGTATTTCCTTACCCATGGTAGGTCCACAAAAACTTGTGAATAGTTTTGGCACGATTCCTAGAACTGGACTTCCTCCGGCGTGTGCTGCTGTAGCGACTGCTCCCATTAAACCCGTACTACCGCCTCCATAAATCAAGTGGATCTTTTATTGGGCAAGTATTACTCCAACTCTTATGGCTTCATCAGCGAATATGTTATTTTTCCCTGGATAAGCACCTCCAAAGACACAAATTTTTTTAATGCGCTGGGATGAAGTACTTTCCATTTTTTTTTCTTTTTCGAGTGCCTGAAAGAGAATGAGTACATGGTGTAATATATAGAGGACTGAGTAGTGAATCAGACAAGAGTAATAATGTCGCCGAAAGTGTATCTGACCTGTCAGAAGAAAATGTTAACCTAACAAAAGATTTTTGCGTGATTTCAGGAAGAAAATCAAAAAGAGAAGAAAAAATCAACCGTAAAAGACAAAAAAAAAAAAAACGAGAATAATTACACAAATCGAACAACACGTAAATTAAAACAAAATAAAGTTATTGCAAATCAAACCAAAAGCTGAGAAGTCATTTATTGTAGTTGTGATTGTGGCTCACATCTTCCTCTGGTTTTACGTCCAGAAACGGCTTAAACGCCTTCTATGAGTCGAGGATATGCTTCCCATCCAGTTTTCTTACAAGCTGGCAAACAGGGTCTTTTAACATCAGATTCCCAAGATGTTGCCATTCCCTTTGGAATTGCGGCCATAAATCAAGAATTTCTCTTTGTACGTCTCCACTAGGATGCGTCTCAAGAGAAAGTTGGATATTACCCAAATTCTCCTTACTCAGTCCATCCTTAATGAATTCAATTTTATCATCTCGATTAGAGGACGGAATCCCAATAGAACGACATTTACCGTTACACGTCCATCGTGCACATTTGTGGCAATTTGAACTCATGCGCTTTGCTCGTCGCTTCTTTGCAAAAGTGCTTCTACCTGTACCTGGTAAATGCAAAACAGGAAGATATTCATCTTTACGTACCTTGGCTTCAATTATCCAACGTATGTCGTCAGGAATCCCTTTGTGCATAAGCATTCTTAATCTTTCAAGTCGAACTTGGTAAAGCTTCAGTAAAATATTTCGAGGAAAAGGAGGAAATCGTTTCTGCAATCTTGTGAGAATATCATCCATCCTGAAAAAAAAATGAAAAAAATTGAAAGAGAAATTGGAAGAGAAATTTATATACAATATCAGTTTTGTGGGTAGCTGATGGAACCGATTTAAATAATCACGGAGTACCGTTATCCGCCATTTAACCGGGGTAAAAAAATATAAAAATTATATTTACATCTAGTTATTTTCAAAACAAGGATCAGAAAGAAAAACAACATAAAAAGACACAAAAACAAAACACTCTAAATAAAATCCTAAATTCTTCCCCCCACACATAATTTTTACATTGTCATTAATGTAATGCTATTATCCCCCAATGCAAGAATTATATGTAAGAGAAAAGAACTATTAAACAAAAGAAACTTATGCAGCCTAAATGAACTTAAAAACAGTAAACACAATTAACAAAGAAACATAAGAAATAAAAATAAAAACAATAAAAATAATAAAAGAAAAAGGAAAAGAAAGAGAAAGCAAATCTGAATATGGAAGGTTGGCAAATTCATCTTTAATTGGGCTGCCTTCCCAATTAACACTTGAGTTAGTGTTTTGAATCTAACCAACACCCCTTCTTGGCTTTTTAGGCTTGTGAGGCTCATACGTGAAATTTCCCAAATTTATGCGTTTGAGAGGAAGCTTTCTTTGCACAACAGTGGATGCATTCTCCATTACAAGTATTATTCCATCATCCTTTGTGGTGCATATGTCATCGAGGAATGGAGCATATTTTGATACTTGTTGAATGACCTCCACAAACAAGTTGTTTAAGGTTTCCGGCATGTGTTGTTCATGTTCTTCCTCCTTGAACTTTGCAAATCTACTAGGAAAAGGTGGAGAAGAAACATTAGTAAAAAGTGAAACCTTAAACGTTACCTCAGGTGCCGAAATACTCTTATTTGGATTTGTGGCTTCATTATCCTCAAGAATAGAATCCATCTCTAATTTTGTCTCATCCTCATCTTGTTCATCATTCTTCAAGGTCACAATAGTAGTATTCTCCTTTGGGTTAATCAGTGTTTGGGCAGAGAGTTCTTCAGATCTTTGTGCTACCCATACCACCATACTACTAGCCAATTGGCTCATTTGCTTTTCCAAACTCTGAATGCTTGCCCTTGTTTCCTGTTGAAATTGCAAAGTATTAGTAACAAGAGAATCGACAAGATCTTCTAAAGAAGTACCTGAGTTTTGAGTCATATGTGGTGGTTGAAGAAGATCTGGTTCTTGAGACCATGATTGATTGAAGCTAGATGGATGAGTGTAATTGGCATAAGGATCTACTTCTTGGTAATTTTCTGAGTAGCCATAATTAGTATGATCCCACCATCCCTCATGGTAAGTGTTTGAGTAATGATCATACTGTTGGTCTTGGAACACTTGATGGCCTTGACATCCTCCCATGGCCAATTGTTGAACTGGGTAGGTGAGATTGGCTTGTTGATTTTCCATGTTCATGTATGCCACCAACTCTTCAAGTGTTAGATTGCTTAATTCCATCGTTTTTTTTTTTTTTTTAAATTTGATAAGAAAAACTTGTATGTACAAGAAAATGGAACTAATTAGAACTGAAAATAAGAATAAACCAAGTAACAAATAAACTAAAGAAAACAATCCCCGGCAACGGCGCCAAAAATTTGATGCACCCAAAAGAGTGTATCTTATTTAACCTTGCACTAAAAAGATAAATTGTAAGTATAGTAGTTAGCAAGGGTCGAGTCCTCAGGGATTGGGTTTTAGTTTATAAGTTAATAGTTTAAAACTTAAATTCAAGAACAATAAAAGAAAAGGGGTTTTTGAAGCCAGATTTAAACTAAAGTAAATAATAAGAATAAGATGCAAGGCGGTATAACCAGCCAATAAAAATATATATACTAAATTAGGCGGTATAACCAGCCAATATATATATATACTAAATTAGGCGGTATAACCAGCCAATAAAAATAAAACAAAGTTAATATACAAATTAGGCGGTATAACCGGCCAATAAAAATAAATATACTAAGAAGAATCAAATATGAAAAATATGGTTAAGGTTTCATTCTCTACCACTAGACATCATTAAGAATCAATTTCAGATCTATCAATATCAACCAACTATCAAAGTTAACAACCGTAGATAACAACAAGCTCTGTTATCCCAATCTTTCCTTAGTTTGTCGTTAAATAGAACAAGCTCTCTATTTAATCTCTAACCATCAAACAACCTAGAATAAGCTCTCTAGATTCAATTTAATGGCAGCTTTATGATGAGAAAGATAGGTTGATCTAAGCAACAAACACATAAGCTCGGATTGTTCAACTTAGGTTATGTTCCACTTTGCAATTATTGAAAACTTGACCATAATCATTAATCACAAATTGCCACTTATGAATAGGAAATCAAGACAATTACACGGATCAAGACTCCTAAACTAGCAATAGATAATTATCAAGATCTATCTAGTTGTACACCTAAATAAATCAAGACAACATCATGAACAATTCTTGTAGAAGAACATAAGCAACTTTGATAGAAAATTAATGATAGATAGAATCTGAAAATCAATCACAAAACATGTCTAGGGCTTTGAAATCACCCTTAACCAAATAGAAGTTTAGCCTAGCATAGGCATTGTAAACATAAACATAAAATTAAAGAGAATCTAAGAAGAAAATAAAAGAAAGAAAGAAGAAGAGGAAGAATATTAATTATCCAACCTCTTGCTCTCTCTAAAGAAAAAGAAAACTAGAGAAAAGAAAGAAAACTAGAGAAAAGAAAGAAGAAGAAAACTTAGAGAATTTTGTTAAAATGGCTAATATCCTACCTATGTACAATATGATCCCTTACAATCATCCAAGGCCCTCTATTTATACACATTTTGGAGGGCTAAATGACAAGAGACAAGCTTTACAAATTTCAAAGGTAGGTATATGACAATTTTGATCAGCCAACTTGATGGTCGATTTCGTCAATATTGGAGGCCTGATCTGATCACATGGTCTTCTAGAGAAAGGTTCCCCTATCAGTTACGGAACCATAGCCGTTGAAATCAGCTCATTTGCTGATGTGGTTAAGCAGATATGGGCAAAATACGAAAACATGTCAGCACAGACGTCATTGCACATCAGCCACCTTGATGGTCGATTTCTTCAATATTGGAGGCCTTATCTGATCACATGGTCTTCTAGACAAAGGTTTCCCTATCAGTTTCGGAACCATAGCCGTTGGAATCAGCTCTTTTGCTGGTGTGGATAAGCAGATATGGGCAAAATACGAAAACATGTCAGCACAGACGTCATTGCACATCAGCCAACTTGATGGTCGATTTCGCTAGGGAAAACGACTCCGTTTTAAGAAGTGTAAAACATGAAAAAGATAGATATGCCTCTTAGCTTTGCATGGCTACAAATTTCAGCCTTATTGCTTCAGTGAAACTCGAGATATAGCTGATATGGCAAAAGGTGTCGGAACTGAAACTGAACTGGATTTGCCCTTAATTCTAGTAATCTGAAATCACTCAAAGAAACTTGTGAAAAACACCAAAATACATAAAAATATAAAAGATCATAAACACAATTAGACTAAACAATAATAACTCGTATTTGACACAAAACATTAATAAAACATAACTAAAAACTATATAATTATACGAGTTATCATATATGCAGTTTATTTATATTTTAGTTTTTCAATGTTTGTGGGTATCGTTCTAGTAAACCCTCACGAGACTAAACTCGTCCACTAGGGACACCTAGGGGTTTAAAGGCTTGTGTCACATGCTAAGTGCCACCGTGATTTCCTACGAAAATGGATTAGTGATAACTCGTATAATTATATAGCTTTTAGTTATGTTTTATTATTGTTTTGTGTCAAATACGAGTTATTATTGTTTAGTCTAATTGTGTTTATGATATTTTATATTTTTATGTATTTTGGTGTTTTTCACAAGTTTCTTTGAGTGATTTCAGATTACTAGAATTAAGGGCAAATCCAGTTCAGTTTCAGTTCCGACACCTTTTGCCATATCAGCTATATCTCGAGTTTCACTGAAGCAATAAGGCTGAAATTTGTAGCCATGCAAAGCTAAGAGGCATATCTATCTTTTTCATGTTTTACACTTCTTAAAACGGAGTCGTTTTCCCTAGCGAAATCGACCATCAAGTTGGCTGATGTGCAATGACGTCTGTGCTGACATGTTTTCGTATTATGCCCATATCTTCTTATCCACATCAGCAAATGAGCTGATTCCAACGTCTATGGTTCCGTAACTGATAGGGGAACCTTTGTCTAGAAGACCATGTGATCAGATCAGGCATCCAATATTGAAGAAATCGACCATCAACGTGGCTGATGTGCAATGACGTCTGTGCTGACATGTTTTCGTATTTTGCCCATATCTGCTTAACCACATCAGCAAATGAGCTGATTCCAACGGCTATGGTTCCGTAACGGATAGGGGAACCTTTTTCTAGAAGACCATGTGATCAGATCAGGCCTCCAATATTGACGAATCGACCATCAAGTTGGCTGATCAAAATCGTCATATACCTAACTTTGAAATTTGTAAAGCTTGTCTCTTGTCATTTAGCCCTCCAAAATGTGTATAAATAGAGGGCCTTGGATGATTGTAAGGGATCATATTGTACATAGGTAGGATATTAGCCATTTTAATAAAATTCTCTAAGTTTTCTTCTTCTTTCTTTTCTCTAGTTTTCTTTCTTTTCTCTAGTTTTCTTTTTCTTTAGAGAGAGCAAGAGGTTGGATAATTAATATTCTTCCTCTTCTTCTTTCTTTCTTTTATTTTCTTCTTAGATTTTCTTTAATTTTATGTTTATGTTTACAATGCCTATGCTAGGCTAAACTTCTATTTGGTTAAGGGTGATTTCAAAGCCCTAGACATGTTTTGTGATTGATTTTCAGATTCTATCTATCATTAATTTTCTATCAAAGTTGCTTATGTTCTTCTACAAGAATTGTTCATGATGTTGTCTAGATTTATTTAGGTGTACAACTAGATAGATCTTGATAATTATCTATTGCTAGTTTAGGAGTCTTGATCCGTGTAATTGTCTTGATTTCCTATTCATAAGTGGCAATTTGTGATTAATGATTATGGTCAAGTTTTCAATAATTGCAAAGTGGAACATAACCTAAGTTGAACAATCCGAGCTTATGTGTTTGTTGCTTAGATCAACCTATCTTTCTCATCATAAAGCTGCCATTAAATTGAATTTAGAGAGCTTATTCTAGGTTGTTTAATGGTTAGAGATTAAATAGAGAGCTTGTTCTATTTAACGACAAACTAAGGAAAGATTGGGGTAACAGAGCTTGTTGTTATCTACGGTTGTTAACTTTGATAGTTGGTTGATATTGATAGATCTGAAATTGATTCTTAATGATGTCTAGTGGTGGAGAATGAAACCTTAACCATATTTTTCATATTTGATTCTTCTTAGTATATTTATTTTTATTGGCTGGTTATACCGCCTAATTTGTATATTAACTTTGTTTTATTTTTATTGGCTGGTTATACCGCCTAATTTAGTATATATATTTTTATTGGCTGGTTATACCGCCTAATTTAGTATATATATTTTTATTGGCTGGTTATACCGCCTTGCATCTTATTCTTATTATTTACTTTAGTTTAAATCTGGCTTCAAAAACCCCTTTTCTTTTATTGTTCTTGAATTTAAGTTTTAAACTATTAACTTATAAACTAAAACTCAATCCCTGAGGACTCGACCCTTGCTAACTACTATACTTACAATTGATCTTTTTAGTGCAAGGTTAAATAAGATACACTCTTTTGGGTGCATCAAATTTTTGGCGCCGTTGCCGGGGATTGCTTTCTTTAGTTTATTTGTTACTTGGTTTATTCTTATTTTCAGTTCTAATTAGTTTTATTTTCTTGTACATACAAGTTTTTCTTTTCAAATTTAAAAAAAAAAAAAAAAAAAACAATGGAATTGAGCAATCTAACACTTGAAGAGTTGGTGGCATACATGAACATGGAGAATCAACAAGCCAATCTCACCTCCCCAGTTCAACAATTGGCCATGGGAGGATGTCAAGGCCATCAAGGGTTCCAAGACCAAAGTATGATCATTACTCAAACACTTACCATGAGGGATGGTGGGATCATACTAATTATGGCTACTCGAAAAATTACCAAGAAGTAGATTCTTATGCCAATTACACTCATCCATCTAGTTTCAATCAATCATGGTCCCAAGAACCAGATCTTTTTCAACCACCACATATGACTCAAAACTCAGGTACTTCTTTAGAAGATCTTGTCTATTCTCTTGTTACTGATACTTTGCAATTTCAACAGGAAACAAGGGCAAGTATCCAGAGTTTGGAAAGGCAAATGAGCCTATTGGCTAGTAGTATGGTGGTATGGGTAGCACAAAGATCTGAAGAACTCCCTGCCCAAACGATGATTAACCCAAAGGAGAATGCTACTATTGTGACCTTGAGGAATGAGGAACAAGATGAGGATGAGACAAAATTAGAGATGAATTCTATTCTTGAGGATAATGAAACCAATGATCCAAATAAGAGTATTTCGGCACCTGAGGTAACGTTTGAGATTCCAATTTTTACTAATGTTTCTTCTCCACCTTTTCCTAGTAGATTCGCAAAGTTCAAGGAGGATGAACATGAACAAGACACGCTGGAAACCTTAAACAGTTTGTTTGTGGATGTCATTCAACAAGTACCAAAATATGCTCCATTCCTCGATGAGATATGCACCACAAAGGATGATGAAATAATACTTGTAATGGAGAATGCATCCACTGTTGTGCAAAGAAAGCTTCCTCTCAAACGCATAAATTTGGAAAATTTCATGTATGAGCCTGACAAGCCTAAAAAGCCAAGAAGGGGTGTTGGTTAGGTTCAAAACACTAACTCAAGTGTTAATTGGGAAGGCAACCCAATTAAAGAAGAAATTGCCAACCTTCCATATTCAGATTTGCTTTCTCTTTCTCTTTCTCTTTCTTTTCCTTTTTCTTTTATTATTTTTATTTTTATTGTTTTTATTTTTATTTTTTATGTTTACTTGTTAATTTTTGTTTAGTATTTTAGGATTATTTAGGTTGCATGAGTTTCTTTTGTTTTGAGTCTTAGTTATTTCTATTCTTATGTTATTAGTTCTTTTCTCTTACACATGATTCTTTCATTTGGGTTAATAGACTTACATTGAGGACAATGTAAGAATTAAGTGTGGGGGGAATGATTTAGGATTTCTTTTATTTTTGTCTACTATTTTTTTTTTTTGAGTCTTTATTATTATTATTTTTAGTGTGTTTTAGTTCCTTTTTAATACAATGATGAGATATGAATTGCATAGGTCTAAACTGGTTACTAGTGAGAAGATTTTCATGAGAATTAAGCTTGATACTAATTTTTATGAGCCAATGTTAATATGATATGTTGATTGAGAAAGAAGCATGTTTAGACTTAATCTGACTTGTATAATCATTCTTGTGAGTTTTTGAGCCTATAATGATTGATGCATTATACAAATCAATCTAATTTCTTTCTTGAGTGCTCTTATGATTACATGATTCTCTAGAACTTGCTTTAAACCATTTGAGACTATATTGATGCATGTAACAACATGAATATGATAGAGGCATTAGGACTTTTTAACTAGGGCCAAACAGCCATCCCTTATTGATGTTCCAAGAGAACATCCCTCTAGTGAACCAATTTGAGCCTACAGTGAATAAGCTATTTATTTGGTAACCACATCTTACACCTAGCCTAAACACATTTATATCTTTACCCTTGTTCTAAAGATGGACTAGAATGTTTGAGACATATTGCAAAAACAAGGGATACTTTTTGAAAATTTGGGTTAGAACAAAAGATAAGTGTGGGGGAGGAGAAAGGCAAAAGTCAAGAGAAAAATAGAGGCAATATTGCCAAATACATTCCCATGTGAAAAGAAAAAAAACAATTTTTGAATAATCTCTTGAACTTCTAGTTAAAGAAAAGAAAAAGATGTTCGAAAGTTGGTTAGAATGAAGTAAAGGCTCAACATGAAATATTCAGCCTATGTGATTATGTACTTCTAAAGAATATTGAGAAAGTTTTATTTGCAAAATCTTATTTTGTCTCTAAATTCTATGAAGTCTTTGGAATGTTTGTGATATCTTTTCCTTTTTATTCTTTAACCACATTATTACCTCTTGGCCCCATTACAACCTTGATTAAAGACCTCTTCATTTATGAAGTTGCATGATCTTTTAGTGGAGAATAGGTAGACAAGCAAGCATATGGTAGAACTATTTTCATGAGATTGATTGAGTGTAAACACTTTACCACTACTTTAAAGAGTGAAAATCATGAGAGTATCCCATGTGAGAAGTTGAGATTAAGTTTGAATGTGCACTATTTTGATTGAAATATGTTATGTTAATATTGGCTTAACTCAAACAATTTACATTCAAGCATGATTTTTTGTGAAATTCTTTAAGCTATTGATTAGTTTATAAGACTTGTTCAAAGATTGTCTCTAATTTATATTGAAAGGAATAGGAGTAAATATTTTCAGTATATGTAGTTTATTTATATTTTAGTTTTTCAATGTTTGTGGGTATCGTTCTAGTAAACCCTCACGAGACTAAACTCGTCCACTAGGGACACCTAGGGGTTTAAAGGCTTGTGTCACATGCTAAGTGCCACCGTGATTTCCTACGAAAGTGGATTAGATTAGATTTTCTTATTTTATTTTTATTGAGTCGTTGCTAGGGACTAGCAACAATCTAAGTGTGGGGGTGTGATAACTCGTATAATTATATAGTTTTTAGTTATGTTTTATTATTGTTTTGTGTCAAATACGAGTTATTATTGTTTAGTCTAATTGTGTTTATGATATTTTATATTTTTATGTATTTTGGTGTTTTTCACAAGTTTCTTTGAGTGATTTCAGATTACTAGAATTAAGGGCAAATCCAGTTCAGTTTCAGTTCCGACACCTTTTGCCATATCAGCTATATCTCGAGTTTCACTGAAGCAATAAGGCTGAAATTTGTAGCCATGCAAAGCTAAGAGGCATATCTATCTTTTTCATGTTTTACACTTCTTAAAACGGAGTCGTTTTCCCTAGCGAAATCGACCATCAAGTTGGCTGATGTGCAATGACGTCTGTGCTGACATGTTTTCGTATTATGCCCATATCTTCTTATCCACATCAGCAAATGAGCTGATTCCAACGTCTATGGTTCCGTAACTGATAGGGGAACCTTTGTCTAGAAGACCATGTGATCAGATCAGGCCTCCAATATTGAAGAAATCGACCATCAACGTGGCTGATGTGCAATGACGTCTGTGCTGACATGTTTTCGTATTTTGCCCATATCTGCTTAACCACATCAGCAAATGAGCTGATTCCAACGGCTATGGTTCCGTAACTGATAGGGGAACCTTTTTCTAGAAGACCATGTGATCAGATCAGGCCTCCAATATTGACGAAATCGACCATCAAGTTGGCTGATCAAAATCGTCATATACCTAACTTTGAAATTTGTAAAGCTTGTCTCTTGTCATTTAGCCCTCCAAAATGTGTATAAATAGAGGGCCTTGGATGATTGTAAGGGATCATATTGTACATAGGTAGGATATTAGCCATTTTAATAAAATTCTCTAAGTTTTCTTCTTCTTTCTTTTCTCTAGTTTTCTTTCTTTTCTCTAGTTTTCTTTTTCTTTAGAGAGAGCAAGAGGTTGGATAATTAATATTCTTCCTCTTCTTCTTTCTTTCTTTTATTTTCTTCTTAGATTTTCTTTAATTTTATGTTTATGTTTACAATGCCTATGCTAGGCTAAACTTCTATTTGGTTAAGGGTGATTTCAAAGCCCTAGACATGTTTTGTGATTGATTTTCAGATTCTATCTATCATTAATTTTCTATCAAAGTTGCTTATGTTCTTCTACAAGAATTGTTCATGATGTTGTCTAGATTTATTTAGGTGTACAACTAGATAGATCTTGATAATTATCTATTGCTAGTTTAGGAGTCTTGATCCGTGTAATTGTCTTGATTTCCTATTCATAAGTGGCAATTTGTGATTAATGATTATGGTCAAGTTTTCAATAATTGCAAAGTGGAACATAACCTAAGTTGAACAATCCGAGCTTATGTGTTTGTTGCTTAGATCAACCTATCTTTCTCATCATAAAGCTGCCATTAAATTGAATTTAGAGAGCTTATTCTAGGTTGTTTAATGGTTAGAGATTAAATAGAGAGCTTGTTCTATTTAACGACAAACTAAGGAAAGATTGGGGTAACAGAGCTTGTTGTTATCTACGGTTGTTAACTTTGATAGTTGGTTGATATTGATAGATCTGAAATTGATTCTTAATGATGTCTAGTGGTGGAGAATGAAACCTTAACCATATTTTTCATATTTGATTCTTCTTAGTTATTTGTTTTCTTACTTTTAGTTTGCTTATTTTTTGTATTTATTTTTATTGGCTGGTTATACCGCCTAATTTAGTATATATATTTTTATTGGCTGGTTATACCGCCTAATTTAGTATATATATTTTTATTGGCTGGTTATACCGCCTTGCATCTTATTCTTATTATTTACTTTAGTTTAAATCTGGCTTCAAAAACCCCTTTTCTTTTATTGTTCTTGAATTTAAGTTTTAAACTATTAACTTATAAACTAAAACCCAATCCCTGAGGACTCGACCCTTGCTAACTACTATACTTACAATTTATCTTTTTAGTGCAAGGTTAAATAAGATACACTCTTTTGGGTGCATCAGTACCCAGACCTCCTGGTAAAGCAATGAATGCATCGGCAGAATGGTACATGATTGTTATCCGTTCAGGGATACTCCAGACTTGTATTTCCTTACCCACGGTAGGTCCACAAAAACTTGTGAATAGTTTTGGCACGATTCCTAGAACTGGACTTCCTCTGGCGTGTGCTGCTGTAGCGACTGCTCCCATTAAACCCGTACTACCGCCTCCATAAATCAAGTGGATCTTTTGTTGGGCAAGTATTACTCCAACTCTTATGGCTTCATCAGCGAATATGTTATTTTTCCCTGGATAAGCACCTCCAAAGACACAAATTTTTTTAATGCGTTGGGACGAAGTACTTTCCATTTTTTTTCTTTTTCGAGTGCCTGAAAGAGAATGAGTACATGGTGTAATATATAGAGGACTGAGTAGTGAATCAGACAAGAGTAATAATGTCGCCGAAAGTGTATCTGACCTGTCAGAAGAAAATATTAACCTAACAAAAGATTTTTGCGTGATTTCAGGAAGAAAATCAAAAAGAGAAGAAAAAATCAACCGTAAAAGACAAATAAAAAAAAAACGAGAATAATTACACAAATCGAACAACACGTAAATTAAACCAAAATAAAGTTATTGCAAATCAAACCAAAAACTGAGAAGTCATTTATTGTAGTTGTGATTGTGGCTCACATCTTCCTCTGGTTTTACGTCCAGAAACGGCTTAAACGCCTTCTATGAGTCGAGGATATGCTTCCCATCCAGTTTTCTTACAAGCTGGCAAACAGGGTCTTTTAACATCAGATTCCCAAGATGTTGCCATTCCCTTTGGAATTGTGGCCATAAATCAAGAATTTCTCTTTGTACGTCTCCACTAGGATGCGTCTCAAGAGAAAGTTGGATATTACCCAAATTCTCCTTACTCAGTCCATCCTTAATGAATTCAATTTTATCATCTCGATTCGAGGACGGAATCCCAATAGAACGACATTTACCGTTACACGTCCATCGTGCACATTTGTGGCAATTTGAACTCATGCGCTTTGCTCGTCGCTTCTTTGCAAAAGTGCTTCTACCTGTACCTGGTAAATGCAAAATAGGAAGATATTCATCTTCACGTACCTTGGCTTCAATTATCCAACGTATGTCTCCAGGAATCCCTTTGTGCATAAGCATTCTTAATCTTTCAAATCGAACTTGGTAAAGCTTCAGTAAAATATTTCGAGGAAAAGGAGGAAATCGTTTCTGCAATCTTGTGAGAATATCATCCATCCTGAAAAAAAAATGAAAGAGAAATTGAAAGAGAAATTTATATACAATATCAGTTTTGTGGGTAGCTGATAGAACCGATTTAAATAATCACGGAGTACCGTTATCCGCCATTTAACCGGGGTTAAAAAAAAAAATTTAAATTTACATCTAGTGTTTTTCAAAACAAGGATCAGAAAGAAAAACAACATAAAAAGACTCAAAAACAAAACACTCTAAATAAAATCCTAAATTCTCCCCCCCACACATAATTCTTACATTGTCATTAATGTAATGCTATTATCCCCCAATGCAAGAATTATATGTAAGAGAAAAGAACTATTAAACAAAAGAAACTTATGCAGCCTACATGAACTTAAAAGCAGTAAACACAATTAACAAAGAAACATAAGAAATAAAAGAAAAACAATAAAAATAATAAAAGAAAAAGGAAAAGAAAGAGAAAGCAAATATGAATATGGAAGGTTGGCAATTTCATCTTTAATTGGGCTGCCTTCCCAATTAACACTTGAGTTAGTGTTTTGAATCTAACCAACACCCCTTCTTGGCTTTTTAGGCTTGTCAGGCTCATACATGAAATTTCCCAAATTTATGCGTTTGAGAGGAAGCTTTCTTTGCACAATAGTGGATGCATTCTCCATTACAAGTATTATTCCATCATCCTTGGTGGTGCATATCTCATCGAGGAATGGTGCATCTTTTGGTACTTGTTGAATGGCATCCACAAATAAACTGTTTAAGGTTTCCAGGATGTCTTGTTCATGTTCCTCCTCCTTGAACTTTGCGAATCTACTAGGAAAAGGTGGAGAAGAAACATTAGCAAAAATTGGAATCTTAAACGTTACCTCCGGTGTCGAAATACTCTTATTTGGATCTGTGGCTTTATTATCCTCAAGAATAGAATCCATCTCTAATTTTGTCTCATCCTCATGTTGTTCCTCATTCCTGAAGGTCACAATAGTAGCATTCTCCTTTGGGTTAATCATCGTTTGGGCAGGGAGTTCTTCAGATCTTTGTGCTACCCATCCCACCATACTACTAGCCAATAGGCTCATTTGCCTTTCCAAACTCCGGATGCTTGCCCTTGTTTCCTGTTGAAATTGCAAAGTATTAGTAACAAGAGAATCGACAAGATCTTCTAAAGAAGTACCTGAGTTTTGAGTCATATGTGGTGGTTGAAGAAGATCTGGTTCTTGAGACCATGATTGATTGAAGCTAGATGGATGAGTGTAATTGGCATAAGGATCTACTTCTTGGTAATTTTCTGAGTAGCCATAATTAGTATGATCCCACCATCCCTCATGGTAAGTGTTTGAGTAATGATCATACAGTTGGTCTTGGAACACTTGATGGCCTTGACACCAAACTTCTCACATGGGATACTCTCATGAAAACACTTCTACCATATGCTTGCTTGTCCACCTATTATCCACTATTTAGATCATACAACTTCATAAATCAAGAGGTCTTTATTCAAGGTTGTAATGGGGCCAAAGGGTTATAATGTGGTTAAAGAACAAAAGGATAAAGATATCACAAAGGTTCCAAAGAGTTCATAGAGTTTAGAGACATAATAAGATCATACAAATAAAACTTCTCAAAACTCTTATAAAGCACATAATAACATAGGCTAAATATTCATGTTGAGCCTTTGCATCATTCTAACCAACTTTGTAACATCTTTTTCTTTACTTTAACTAGAAGTTCAAGAGAAGATTTTTTTTTAATATGGGAATGTATTTGACAATGATCCCTTTCTTTTTCTCTTGAGTTTTTTCTTTCTTTTCCCCCCACACTTATTTCTTGTTTCTAACCCAAATTTTCAATAAATCTTCCTTGTCTTTGCAACTTGTCTCAAAACATGCTAATTCATCTTTGGAACAAAGGTAAAGATATAAGTATATTTAGGTTAGGGACAAGTTATGGTTACCAAAGAGATAGCTTATTCAATGTAGGCTCAAATTGGTTCACTAAGGGTGTGTTCTCTTGGAACATTAATAATGGATGGCTGTTTGGCTCTGGTTATAATCCTAATGCCTCTATCATATTCATGTTGTCACATGTATCAATATAGTCTCAAACGGTTTAAAGCAAGTTCTAGAGAATCATGTAATCATAAGAGCACTCAAGAAAGAAATTAGATTGATTTGTATAATGCATCAATCATTATAGGCTCAAAAACTCACAAGGATGATTATACAAGTCAGATTAAGTCTAAACATGCTTCTTTCTCAATCAACATATCATATTAACATTGGCTCATAAAAAGGTTGACATCAAGCTCAATTCTCATGAAAATCTTCTCACTAATAAATCTGTTTTAGACTTATGCAATTCATATCTCATCATTGTATTAAAAAGGAACTAAAACACACAAAAAAAAATAATAATAATAATAAAGACTCATAAAAAAAATAGTAGACAAAAATAAAATAAATCCTAAATCATTCCCCCCACACTTAATTCTTACATTGTCCTCAATGTAAGTCTATTAACCCAAATGAAAGAATCATGTGTAAGAGAAAAGAACTAATAACATAAGAATAGGAACAACTAAGACTCAAAACAAAACAAACTCATGCAACCTAAATAATCCTAAAATACTAAACAAAAATTAACAAGTAAACATAAAAAGATTATAATCAAACTGACAAGATATGTCTCAAGTCTCCCTTACTCAGACCTTGTTCAGAATGAATACTTCTAAATTGCTTAAAACACAACAAACTTTTTTTTTTTTTTGAAAAGAAGAAATCAAACTGACAAGGTATGTCTCAAGTCTCCCTTACTCAGACCTTGTTCAGAATGAATACTTCTAAATTGCTTAAAACACAACAAACATTTTTTTTTAAGAAGGTAAAATTTAGGAGATATTACCTGTAGAGGTTGCTAACCACTTATTATAACTGAGACACAACAAAAAAAATGTTAGATAATGTCACAAAGACAAAGTGCAATCCACTCCTTGCTCGTCCATATCTCTTTTTCTTTTTCCGAGCGTTTGCGAAACAACCGTAGCAGATAAATACTCATAAGCTTGGAGCTTTTTGAGTAAATCTTCAATGGTTTTAGCAGAAATTATGGTTCTCCTTGCCTCTGAAAACATGAATCCATTATCCACAGCATTATCTAAATATGAAAGCAAATTACTAAAATAACCATTAATATTAAGCAAACCAATGGGTTTCTTATTTGTGACCAAAGATGACCAAGAAGCCACGCAAGCTATTTCTTCCAATGTACCCAGACCTCCTGGTAAAGCAATGAATGCATCGGCAGAATGGTACATGATAACTCGTATAATTATATAGTTTTTAGTTATGTTTTATTAATGTTTTGTGTCAAATACGAGTTATTATTGTTTAGTCTAATTGTGTTTATGATCTTTTATATTTTTATGTATTTTGGTGTTTTTCACAAGTTTCTTTGAGTGATTTCAGATTACTAGAATTAAGGGCAAATCCAGTTCAGTTTCAGTTCCGACACCTTTTACCATATCAGCTATATCTCGAGTTTCACTGAAGCAATAAGGCTGAAATTTGTAGCCATGCAAAGCTAAGAGGCATATCTATCTTTTTCATGTTTTACACTTCTTAAAACGGAGTCGTTTTCCCTAGCGAAATCGACCATCAAGTTGGCTGATGTGCAATGACGTCTGTGCTGACATGTTTTCGTATTATGCCCATATCTTCTTATCCACATCAGCAAATGAGCTGATTCCAACGGCTATGGTTCCGTAACTGATAGGGGAACCTTTGTCTAGAAGACCATGTGATCAGATCAGGCCTCCAATATTGAAGAAATCGACCATCAAGGTGGCTGATGTGCAATGACGTCTGTGCTGACATGTTTTCGTATTGTGCCCATATCTGCTTAACCACATCAGCAAATGAGCTGATTCGAACGGCTATGGTTCCGTAACTGATAGGGGAACCTTTGTCTAGAAGACCATGTGATCAGATCAGGCCTCCAATATTGACGAAATCGACCATCAAGTTGGCTGATCAAAATCGTCATATACCTACCTTTGAAATTTGTAAAGCTTGTCTCTTGTCATTTAGCCCTCCAAAATGTGTATAAATAGAGGGCCTTGGATGATTGTAAGGGATCATATTGTACATTGGTAGGATATTAGCCATTGTAATAACATTCTCTAAGTTTTCTTCTTCTTTCTTTTCTCTAGTTTTCTTTTTCTTTAGAAAGATCAAGAGGTTGGATAATTATTATTCTTCTTCTTCTTCTTCTTTCTTTCTTTTATTTTCTTCTTAGATTCTATTTAATTTTATGTTTATAATGCCTATGCTAGGCTAAACTTCTATTTTGTTAAGGGTGATTTCAAAGCCCTAGACATGTTTTGTGATTGATTTTCAGATTCTATCTATCATTAATTTTCTATCAAAGTTGCTTATGTTCTTCTACAAGAATTGTTCATGATGTTGTCTAGATTTATTTAGGTGTACAACTAGATAGATCTTGATAATTATCTATTGCTAGTTTAGGAGTCTTGATCCGTGTAATTGTCTTGATTTCCTATTCATAAGTGGCAATTTGTGATTAATGATTATGGTCAAGTTTTCAATAATTGCAAAGTGGAACATAACCTAAGTTGAACAATCCGAGCTTATGTGTTTGTTGCTTAGATCAACCTATCTTTCTCATCATAAAGCTGCCATTAAATTGAATTTAGAGAGCTTATTCTAGGTTGTTTAATGGTTAGAGATTAAATAGAGAGCTTGTTCTATTTAACGACAAACTAAGGAAAGATTGGGGTAACAGAGCTTGTTGTTATCTACGGTTGTTAACTTTGATAGTTGGTTGATATTGATAGATCTGAAATTGATTCTTAATGATGTCTAGTGGTGGAGAATGAAACCTTAACCATATTTTTCATATTTGATTCTTCTTACTTATTTGTTTTCTTACTTTTAGTTTGCTTATTTTTTATATTTATTTTTATTGGCTGGTTATACCGCCTAATTTGTATATTAACTTTGTTTTATTTTTATTGGCTGGTTATACCGCCTAATTTAGTATATATATTTTTATTGGCTGGTTATACCGCCTTGCATCTTATTCTTATTATTTACTTTAGTTTAAATCTGGCTTCAAAAACCCCTTTTCTTTTATTGTTCTTGAATTTAAGTTTTAAACTATTAACTTATAAACTAAAACCCAATCCCTGAGGACTCGACCCTTGCTAACTACTATACTTACAATTTATCTTTTTAGTGCAAGGTTAAATAAGATACACTCTTTTGGGTGCATCAAATTTTTGGCGCCGTTGCCGGGGATTGCTTTCTTTAGTTTATTAGTTTATTGGTTTATTCTTATTTTCTGTTCTAATTATTTACTTTCTTATATTTTTTATTAGTGAATGTTCCAAGCTCCCGAAAAAGACTTACGACTTAGAAAAATTCGGGAATTTATAACTTCTCACCAACAACCAATCGAGGAGTTGATCCAAAACATCCAAAAGAAGCAAGGAGAGATGGCAGCAGCTGACAACCGAACTCTCAAGGAGCTAGCCGCTCCGGACTTGGGTCAACAACCATTATGCATTGAATATGCTAATCTTGAGGTAGCTTTTGAATTAAAATCTGGTTTGATTCACCTTCTCCCAACTTTTCATGGTTTTGCAGGAGAGGATCCAAATAAGCACCTCAAGGAATTCCATGTAGTTTGCTCAAGCATGAGACCAACAGGGGTCACGGAAGAGCAAGTTAAGTTGAGAGCCTTCCCATTCTCTCTAGCTGATTCAGCAAAGGAATGGCTCTACTATCTACCATCCGGGACCATCACTACATGGAATGATTTGAAGAAAGCATTCTTGGAAAGGTATTTCCCAGCATCTAAGGCTGCCAACATTAGGAAAGAGATATGTGGGATTCGGCAATACAACGGAGAGTCCTTATATGAATATTGGGAGAGGTTCAAGAAACTTTGTGCATCATGTCCACACCATCAAATAAGTGAACAACTTCTCATCCAATACTTCTATGAAGGTCTCATGCCCATGGAGAGAAGTATGATAGATGCCGCTAGTGGGGGAGCTCTAGTTGATAAGACTCCCAGGGCTGCTAGAACATTAATCTCCAACATGGCAGCCAATTCTCAACAGTTCTCAATGAGACAAGATCCACCACCACAATCCAAGAGAGTTAATGAGGTAAGTATATCATCCCTTGAACAAAAATTTGATAAACTGACTTCTCTTGTTCAACAATTGGCTGTAGGTAAAATACAACAAATAAAGGCTTGTGGCATATGTTCAAACATAGGGCACCAAACTGATATGTGTCCAACACTTCAAGAGGATACCAATGAACATGTGAATGCCATGGGTGGATTTCAGAACCAATCAAGGAAATATGATCCCTACTCAAACACATACAATCCAGGATGGAGGGATCATCCAAACTTCAATTATGGAGGGAACCAATCACAAACTATTCCTCCACCATTTGACCACAGGCCACCGGGTTTTCAGCAAAGAGTGCAACAACCATACCAAACCCGACAACAACTACCACCCACCCAAAATTCAGGTACTTCTCTTGAAGATCTTGTTAAAGCTCTTTCTACTAATACAATTCAATTTCAACAGGAAACAAAGACAAGTATTCGAAATTTGGAGACTCAAATAGGGCAATTGGCAACAACCATGAGTCAAATGCAAGCAAGGGATTCTGGGAAATTACCTTCCCAAACCATAGTGAATCCAAGAGAGAATGCCAATGCTATAAATTTAAGAAGTGGGAAACAGCTAGAGACACCACAAAATGATAGTGCTCAAGGGGAGAACAATACCATGGCATCCTCTTCACATCCCAACGAGCCACTAAAAAAGGTAATTCCTAAACCATCATTTCCTTCTTATATAACTCCTCCACCTTTTCCTAGCAGGTTAGCAAAGTCCAAGAAGGAGGAGCAAGAGAAGGAAATTTTGGAAACCTTCCGGAAAGTAGAGGTGAACATTCCTTTACTAGATGCTATCAAGCAAGTGCCAAGATATGCCAAGTTCCTAAAAGAGTTGTGCACATCTAAACGGAAGTTGAAATGGAATGAAAAGGTAAGTGTGGGGGAGAATGTGTCAGCTGTTCTTCAAAAGAAACTCCCACCTAAATGCAAGGATCCAGGTATGTTTACCATTCCTTGTAAGATAGGCAACACCAGGTTTGAGCGTGCTATGCTAGATCTAGGGGCATCTATTAATGTCATGCCATATTCAATTTATGCTTCATTGAATCTAGGACCATTAGAGGAAACCGGTGTTATAATACAACTTGCTGACCGTTCTAACACTTATCCAAGAGGAGTTGTAGAAGACGTTCTTGTACAGGTTAATGAATTGGTTTTTCCCGCTGACTTTTATGTTATTGAGATGGAAGATGAGATGTCTTCTAATCCCACACCTATTCTATTAGGGAGACCATTCTTGAAAACAGCAAGAACTAAAATAGATGTACATGATGGCACTTTAACTATGAAATTTGATGGTGAAATAATTCGCTTTAACATTTTTGAGGCCATGAGATATCCTAGTGATGTGCATTCTGTTTTTAATATTGATATAATTGACTCACTAGTGCAGCAAGCTTATGAGCTAGATGGTGAAGATAGTGTGGAAATAGTCCTTAGCAACCATCTCGGAATGGGGAATGCTAAACTAGCCTTGAGTGACCATGTGGAAGGGGCACTAGAATCTTTACACTCGCTGCAACCTAAAGATGCAAGGTTTGATGTTTCATTTATTGATTTGCCTTTATCTAATGAGAAACTTCTACCTTCCATTTTGCAGGCACCAACTTTAGAATTGAAACCACTACCGAACCACTTGAAATATTTGTTCTTAGGGGAAAAGGACACACTACCTGTCATCATTGCCAAAGAGCTCACACCTTTGCAAGAAGAGCGACTTATCCGGGTGCTTAGAGAGCATAAAACAGCAATTGGTTGGACAATTGCCGATATCAAGGGAATAAGCCCATCCATGTGCATGCACCGGATTTTGTTAGAGGAAGGGTCTAAACCAACAAGAGAAGCACAAAGAAGATTGAACCCTCCTATGATGGAGGTTGTGAAAAAGGAGATACTGAAGCTCCTAGATGTTGGAGTGATCTATCCTATCTCGGATAGCAAATGGGTGAGCCCAGTCCAAGTGGTTCCAAAGAAATCAGGTGTAACGGTGGTAACAAATAATGAGAATGAACTTGTTCCTACTAGGATTCAAACAGGATGGCGAGTTTGTATTGATTATCGTAAACTTAATTCCACAACTCGCAAAGACCACTTTCCTTTACCTTTTATTGATCAAATGCTTGAAAGGTTAGCTGGCCATTCTCATTATTGTTTTCTTGATGGTTTTTCAGGTTATAATCAGATAGCCATTGCTCCGGAGGACCAAGAGAAAACAACATTCACATGTCCATTTGGTACTTTTGCATACCGGCGTATGCCATTTGGTCTTTGTAATGCACCAGCTACATTCCAAAGGTGTATGGTTAGCATATTTTCAGATTATGTAGAGAATATCATAGAAGTGTTTATGGATGATTTTAGTGTCTATGGTGATTCTTTTGATAGATGTCTAGAGAACCTTACACTTGTACTTGAAAGATGCATGGAAACTAACCTTGTTTTGAATTGGGAAAAATGTCACTTTATAGTAGAACAAGGAATAGTTTTGGGCCATGTTATTTCTTCTAGAGGGATAGAGGTTGATAAGTCTAAAATAGATATTATGCATTCTTTACCACCTCCCACAAATGTGAGAGAGGTTCGTTCTTTTCTTGGACATGCAGGTTTCTATAGGAGATTTATCAAAGACTTCTCAAAGATCACATTACCTCTTTGCAAGCTACTACAAAAAGATGTGGTTTTCCACTTTGATGATAAATGCAAAGAGGCGTTTGAAACATTGAAGGGACTCTTGACATCAGCTCCTATCATCCAACCACCAGATTGGAATGTACCTTTTGAAATCATGTGTGATGCTAGTGACTATGCCATTGGAGCTGTTTTGGGCCAACGGGTTGGGAAAGCCTCACATGCCATTTATTATGCCTCAAGAACTCTTAATGATGCTCAATTGAACTATTCCACTACTGAAAAAGAACTTTTGGCTGTTGTATTTGCTTTAGAAAAATTTCGATCTTATTTAATTGGTACTAAAGTAATTGTATTTTCTGACCATGCAGCCCTTAAGTACTTACTCACTAAAAAGGAGGCCAAACCAAGGTTGATTAGATGGATACTTCTCTTACAAGAGTTTGATTTGGAGATAAAAGATAAGAGAGGTAGTGACAACCTGGTTGCGGACCATCTTAGCCGTTTAGTTCATGAAGATGATGCACTACCCTTGAATGAGAACTTTCCGGATGAGCAACTTCTTTTTATAAGAACAACAACTCCTTGGTATGCTGATATTGTTAATTACTTAGTTACCAAGAAGTTGCCACAAGAGTTGACACAAGCTCAAAGAAATAAGATCAAGAGTGATGCCAAATACTACATATGGGATGATCCTTACCTTTGGAAGCATTGCTCCGATCAGATTATAAGAAGGTGTGTACTCGAAACTGAATTTCAATCTATTCTCACCTTTTGTCACTCTTATGCATGTGGAGGACACTTTGGATCCAAAAGAACAGCCATGAAAGTTCTTGATTCTGGATTTTATTGGCCTACCATATTCAAAGATGCATACCTCTTTTGCAAGTCATGTGATCGTTGCCAAAGAACTGGTAACTTAGGTGCTAGAAATCAAATGCCTCAAACTCCAATACTTATTGTTGAAATTTTTGATGTATGGGGCATGGATTTCATGGGACCTTTTCCTCCTTCTTTTGGTAATCTTTATATTTTACTTGCCGTTGATTATGTTTCAAAGTGGGTGGAAGCAAAATCCACTAGGACTAATGACTCTAAAGTTGTTTCAGATTTTGTCAAGACTAACATCTTGGCTAGGTTTGGAACGCCAAAGGCCATAATCAGCGATAGAGGTACTCACTTTTGCAATAGGACTATGGAAGCACTTTTGAGGAAGTATAACATCACACACAAGGTCTCCACCTCATATCATCCTCAAACTAGTGGGCAAGCTGAAGTGTCAAACCGAGAAGTTAAGTCCATCCTTGAAAAGACAGTTAATCCAAATAGGAAGGATTGGAGTTCACGACTTGATGATGCACTTTGGGCTTATAGGACAGCATATAAGACACCCATTGGTATGTCTCCTTATCGACTTGTTTATGGTAAGCCTTGTCATCTTCCGGTTGAATTGGAACATAAATCATATTGGGCTATCAAACAATGCAACATGGAGATGGATGAGATAGGAAAGAAAAGAAAACTTGACCCACAAGAATTAGAGGAGATAAGGAATGATGCCTATCAGAATTCTAGGATTTACAAGGAAAAGACTAAGGCATTCCATGACAAGATGATATCAAGAAAAGAATTTGTTGTTGGACAAAAAGTTCTTCTCTTCCATTCACGCCTTAAGTTATATCCAGGTAAGTTACGTTCAAGTTGGGTTGGACCTTTTGTTATTACTAATGTATTTACTCATGGTGCAGTTGAAATCCAAAGCCCAAAAACAGATAAGGCATTCAAAGTGAATGGTCATAGATTGAAGCCTTACTATGAGAACTTTCCAATACAAGATGTGGAGGAGTTTCCACTTTTTGAGCCAAAGTATGTTGAATAATAATGGCATGGGTCTAAGTTAGGCTGAGGACAATAAACCAAGCGCTTCTTGGGAGGCAACCCAAAAGGATGGAGAGCATCTATTATATCAGATTTGCATATTCCTTACTCTCCATCATTCTATCTTTTATTGTTTTTCTTTTCTTTTGTTTAATAGTTCTTTTCTCTTACAAGATGTAAATATAATTTTTAATTTATTTTTTTTAACCCCGGTTAAATGGCGGATAACGGTACTCCGTGATTATTTAAATCGGTTCCATCAGCTACCCACAAAACTGATATTGTATATAAATTTCTCTTCCAATTTCTCTTAAAATTTTTTTTTCTTTCATTCTTTTTTTTCAGGATGGATGATATTCTCACAAGATTGCAGAAACGATTTCCTCCTTTTCCTCGAAATATTTTACTGAAGCTTTACCAAGTTCGACTTGAGAGATTAAGAATGCTTATGCACAAAGGGATTCCTGACGACATACGTTGGCTAATTGAAGCCAAGGTACGTGAAGATGAATATCTTCCTGTTTTGCATTTACCAGGTACAGGTAGAAGCACTTTTGCAAAGAAGCGACGAGCAAAGCGCATGAGTTCAAATTGCCACAAATGTGCACGATGGACGTGTAACGGTAAATGTCGTTCTATTGGGATTCCGTCCTCTAATCGAGATGATAAAATTGAATTCATTAAGGATGGACTGAGTAAGGAGAATTTGGGTAATATCCAACTTTCTCTTGAGACGCATCCTAGTGGAGACGTACAAAGAGAAATTCTTGATTTATGGCCGCAATTCCAAAGGGAATGGCAACATCTTGGGAATCTGATGTTAAAAGACCCTGTTTGCCAGCTTGTAAGAAAACTGGATGGGAAGCATATCCTCGACTCATAGAAGGCGTTTAAGCCGTTTCTGGACGTAAAACCAGAGGAAGATGTGAGCCACAATCACAACTACAATAAATGACTTCTCAGCTTTTGGTTTGATTTGCAATAACTTTATTTTGTTTTAATTTACGTGTTGTTCGATTTGTGTAATTATTCTCGTTTTTTTTATTTGTCTTTTACGGTTGATTTTTTCTTCTCTTTTTGATTTTCTTCCTGAAATCACGCAAAAATCTTTTGTTAGGTTAACATTTTCTTCTGACAGGTCAGATACACTTTCGGCGACATTATTACTCTTGTCTGATTCACTACTCAGTCCTCTATATATTACACCATGTACTCATTCTCTTTCAGGCACTCGAAAAAAAAAATGGAAAGTACTTCATCCCAGCGCATTAAAAAAATTTGTGTCTTTGGAGGTGCTTATCCAGGAAAAAATAACATATTCGCTGATGAAGCCATAAGAGTTGGAGTAATACTTGCCCAACAAAAGATCCACTTGATTTATGGAGGCGGTAGTACGGGTTTAATGGGAGCAGTCGCTACAGCAGCACACGCCGGAGGAAGTCCAGTTCTAGGAATCGTGCCAAAACTATTCACAAGTTTTTGTGGACCTACCGTGGGTAAGGAAATACAAGTCTGGAGTGTCCCTGAACGGATAACAATCATGTACCATTCTGCCGATGCATTCATTGCTTTACCAGGAGGTCTGGGTACATTGGAAGAAATAGCTTGCGTGGCTTCTTGGTCATCTTTGGTCACAAATAAGAAACCCATTGGTTTGCTTAATATTAATGGTTATTTTAGTAATTTGCTTTTATATTTAGATAATGCTGTGGATAATGGATTCATGTTTTCAGAGGCAAGGAGAACCATAATTTCTGCTACAACCATTGAAGATTTACTTAAAAAGCTCCAAGCTTATGAGTGTTTATCTGCTACGGTTGTTTCGCAAACGCTCGGAAAAAGAAAAAGAGATATGGACGAGCAAGGAGTGGATTGCACTTTGTCTTTGTGACATTATCTAACATTTTGCTTGTTGTGTCTCAGTTATAATAAGTGGTTAGCAACCTCTGCAGGTAATATCTCCTAATTTCTACCTTTAAAATTTGACATTGGGGACAATGTCATATTTTAGTAGGGGGTAAGGGACATATTTTGCTAATTTAATAAAAAAAAAAAAAAAAAATTTAAGAAGTATTCATTCTGAACAAGGTCTGAGTAAGGGAGACTTGAGACATACCTTGTCAGTTTGATTTCTTCTTTTCAAAAAAAAAAAAAAGAGTTTGTTGTGTTTTAAGCAATTTAGAAGTATTCATTCTGAACAAGGTCTGAGTAAGGGAGACTTGAGACATACCTTGTCAGTTTGATTTTAATCTTTTTATGTTTACTTGTTAATTTTTGTTTAGTATTTTAGGATTATTTAGGTTGCATGAGTTTGTTTTGTTTTGAGTCTTAGTTGTTCCTATTCTTATGTTATTAGTTCTTTTCTCTTACACATGATTCTTTCATTTGTGTTAATAGACTTACATTGAGGACAATGTAAGAATTAAGTGTGGGGGGAATGATTTAGGATTTCTTTTATTTTTGTCTACTATTTTTTTTATGAGTCTTTATTATTATTATTATTTTTAGTGTGTTTTAGTTCCTTTTTAATACAATGATGAGATATGAATTGCATAGGTCTAAACTGGTTATTAGTGAGAAGATTTTCATGAGAATTGAGCTTGATGTCAACCTTTTTATGAGCCAATGTTAATATAATATGTTGATTGAGAAAGAAGCATGTTTAGACTTAATCTGACTTGTATAATCATCCTTGTGAGTTTTTGAGCCTATAATGATTGATGCATTATACAAATCAATCTAATTTCTTTCTTGAGTGCTCTTATGATTACAGGATTCTCTAGAACTTGCTTTAAACCGTTTGAGACTATATTGATACATGTGACAACATGAATATGATAGAGGCATTAGGATTTTTAGCCAGAGCCAAACAGCCATCCCTTATTGATGTTCCAAGAGAACACACCCTTAGTGAACCAATTTGAGCCTACATTGAATAAGCTATCTCTTTGGTAACCATAACTTGTCCCTAACCTAAATATACTTATATCTTTACCTTTGTTCCAAAGATGAATTAGCATGTTTTGAGACAAGTTGCAAAGACAAGTGATATTTTTAGTTAAAAATTTGGGTTAGAAACAAGAAATAAGTGTGGGGGGGGAAAGAAAAGAAAAGTCAAAAAAAAAAAAAAAAATGGAATACTGGCAAATACATTCAAAAAAAATATATATATATATATGAATCATCTCTTGAATTTTGGGAAAAAGAAAAAGATGTTACAAAGTTGTTCAGAATGAAGAAAAGGCCCAACATAAATATCCGGCCTAGGTGACTATGTACTTGTAAAGAGTTTTGAGAAGTTTCTTTGTATGATCTTTTTATGTCTCTAAACTTTATGAACTCTTTAGAACCTTTGTGATATCTTTATCCTTTTGTTCTTCAACCACATTACAAACCCCTTGGCCCCATTACAACCTTGATTAAAGACCTCTTGATTCATGAAGTTGTATGATCTAAATAGTGGAGAATAGGTGGACAAGCAAGAATATGGTAGAACTGTTTTCATGAGATTGATTGAGTGTAAACACTTCACCACTACTTTAAAGAGTGAAAATCATGAGGGTATCCCATGTGAGAAGTTGAGATTAAATTTGAACATGCAATATTTTGATTGAGATATGTTATGCTAATATTGGCTTAACTCAAACAATTTACATTCAAGCATGATTTTTTGTGAAATTCTTTAAGCTATTGATTAGTTTATAAGACTTGTTCAAATATTGTATCTAATTTGTATTGAAAGGATTAGGAGTAAATATTTTTAGTATATGCAGTTTATTTATATTTTAGTTTTTCAATGTTTGTGGGTATCGTTCTAGTAAACCCTCACGAGACTAAACTCGTCCACTAGGGACACCTAGGGGTTTAAAGGCTTGTGTCACATGCTAAGTGCCACCGTGATTTCCTACGAAAATGGATTAGATTAGATTTTCTTATTTTATTTTTATTGAGTCGTTGCTAGGGACTAGCAACAATCTAAGTGTGGGGGTGTGATAACTCGTATAATTATATAGTTTTTAGTTATGTTTTATTAATGTTTTGTGTCAAATACGAGTTATTATTGTTTAGTCTAATTGTGTTTATGATCTTTTATATTTTTATGTATTTTGGTGTTTTTCACAAGTTTCTTTGAGTGATTTCAGATTACTAGAATTAAGGGCAAATCCAGTTCAGTTTCAGTTCCGACACCTTTTACCATATCAGCTATATCTCGAGTTTCACTGAAGCAATAAGGCTGAAATTTGTAGCCATGCAAAGCTAAGAGGCATATCTATCTTTTTCATGTTTTACACTTCTTAAAACGGAGTCGTTTTCCCTAGCGAAATCGACCATCAAGTTGGCTGATGTGCAATGACGTCTGTGCTGACATGTTTTCGTATTATGCCCATATCTTCTTATCCACATCAGCAAATGAGCTGATTCCAACGGCTATGGTTCCGTAACTGATAGGGGAACCTTTGTCTAGAAGACCATGTGATCAGATCAGGCCTCCAATATTGAAGAAATCGACCATCAAGGTGGCTGATGTGCAATGACGTCTGTGCTGACATGTTTTCGTATTGTGCCCATATCTGCTTAACCACATCAGCAAATGAGCTGATTCCAACGGCTATGGTTCCGTAACTGATAGGGGAACCTTTGTCTAGAAGACCATGTGATCAGATCAGGCCTCCAATATTGACGAAATCGACCATCAAGTTGGCTGATCAAAATCGTCATATACCTACCTTTGAAATTTGTAAAGCTTGTCTCTTGTCATTTAGCCCTCCAAAATGTGTATAAATAGAGGGCCTTGGATGATTGTAAGGGATCATATTGTACATTGGTAGGATATTAGCCATTGTAATAACATTCTCTAAGTTTTCTTCTTCTTTCTTTTCTCTAGTTTTCTTTTTCTTTAGAAAGATCAAGAGGTTGGATAATTAATATTCTTCTTCTTCTTCTTCTTTCTTTCTTTTATTTTCTTCTTAGATTCTATTTAATTTTATGTTTATAATGCCTATGCTAGGCTAAACTTCTATTTTGTTAAGGGTGATTTCAAAGCCCTAGACATGTTTTGTGATTGATTTTCAGATTCTATCTATCATTAATTTTCTATCAAAGTTGCTTATGTTCTTCTACAAGAATTGTTCATGATGTTGTCTAGATTTATTTAGGTGTACAACTAGATAGATCTTGATAATTATCTATTGCTAGTTTAGGAGTCTTGATCCGTGTAATTGTCTTGATTTCCTATTCATAAGTGGCAATTTGTGATTAATGATTATGGTCAAGTTTTCAATAATTGCAAAGTGGAACATAACCTAAGTTGAACAATCCGAGCTTATGTGTTTGTTGCTTAGATCAACCTATCTTTCTCATCATAAAGCTGCCATTAAATTGAATTTAGAGAGCTTATTCTAGGTTGTTTAATGGTTAGAGATTAAATAGAGAGCTTGTTCTATTTAACGACAAACTAAGGAAAGATTGGGGTAACAGAGCTTGTTGTTATCTACGGTTGTTAACTTTGATAGTTGGTTGATATTGATAGATCTGAAATTGATTCTTAATGATGTCTAGTGGTGGAGAATGAAACCTTAACCATATTTTTCATATTTGATTCTTCTTACTTATTTGTTTTCTTACTTTTAGTTTGCTTATTTTTTATATTTATTTTTATTGGCTGGTTATACCGCCTAATTTGTATATTAACTTTGTTTTATTTTTATTGGCTGGTTATACCGCCTAATTTAGTATATATATTTTTATTGGCTGGTTATACCGCCTTGCATCTTATTCTTATTATTTACTTTAGTTTAAATCTGGCTTCAAAAACCCCTTTTCTTTTATTGTTCTTGAATTTAAGTTTTAAACTATTAACTTATAAACTAAAACCCAATCCCTGAGGACTCGACCCTTGCTAACTACTATACTTACAATTTATCTTTTTAGTGCAAGGTTAAATAAGATACACTCTTTTGGGTGCATCAGTACATGATTGTTATCCGTTCAGGGATACTCCAGACTTGTATTTCCTTACCCAAGGTAGGTCCACAAAAATCTGTGAATAGTTTTGGCACGATTCCTAGAACTGGACTTCCTCCGGCGTGTGCTGCTGTAGCGACTGCTCCCATTAAACCCGTACTACGACCTCCATAAATCAACTGGATCTTTTGTTGGGCAAGTATTACTCCAACTCTTATGGCTTCATCAGCAAATATGTTATTTTTCCCTGGATAAGCACCTCCAAAAACACAAATTTTTTTAAAGCGTTGGGACGAAGTACTTTCCATTTTTTTTCTTTTTTTTTCTTTTTTTCGAGTGCCTGAAAGAGAATGAGTACATGGTATAATATATAGAGGACTCAGTAGTGAATCAGACAAGAGTAATAATGTCGCCGAAAGTGTATCTGACCTGTCAGAAGAAAATGTTAACCTAACAAAAGATTTTTGCGTGATTTCAGGAAGAAAATCAAAAAGAGAAGAAAAATCAACCGTAAAAGTCAAGAGTAATAATGTCGCCGAAAGTGTATTTGACCTGTCAGAAGAAAATGTTAACCTAACAAAAGATTTTTGCGTGATTTCAGGAAGAAAATCAAAAAGAGAATAAAAATCAACCGTAAAAGACAAATAAAAAAAAATGAGAATAATTACACAAATCGAATAACACGTAAATTAAACCGAAATAAAGTTATTGCAAATCAAACCAAAAGCTGAGAAGTCATTTATTGTAGTTGTGATTGTTGCTCACATCTTCCTCTAGTTTTACGTCCAGAAACGGCTTAAACGCCTTCTATGAGTTGAGGATATGCTTCCCATCCAGTTTTCTTACAAGCTGGCAAACAGGATCTTTTAACATCAGATTCCCAAGATGTTGCCATTCCCTTTGGAATTGCGGCCATAAATCAAGAATTTCTCTTTGTACGTCTCCACTAGGATGCGTCTCAAGAGAAAGTTGGATATTACCCAAATTCTCCTTACTCAGTCCATCCTTAATGAATTCAATTTTATCATCTCGATTAGAGGACGGAATCCCAATAGAACGACATTTACCGTTACACGTCCATCGTGCACATTTGTGGCAATTTGAACTCATGCGCTTTGCTCGTCGCTTCTTTGCAAAAGTGCTTCTACCTGTACCTGGTAAATGCAAAACAGGAAGATATTCATCTTCACGTACCTTGGCTTCAATTATCCAACGTATGTCTCCAGGAATCCCTTTGTGCATAAGCATTCTTAATCTTTCGAATCGAACTTGGTAAAGCTTCAGTAAAATATTTCGAGGAAAAGGAGGAAATCGTTTCTGCAATCTTGTGAGAATATCATCCATCCTGAAAAAAAAATGAAAAAAATTGAAAGAGAAATTGGAAGAGAAATTTATATACAATATCAGTTTTGTGGGTAGCTGATGGAACCGATTTAAATAATCACGGAGTACCGTTATCCGCCATTTAACCGGGGTTAAAAAAATAAAAATTATATTTACATCTAGTTATTTTCAAAACATGGATCAGAAAGAAAAACAACATAAAAAGACTCAAAAATAAAATCCTAAATTCTTCCCCCCACACATAATTCTTACATTGTCGTTATTGTAATGCTATTAACCCAAATGAAAGAATCATGTGTAAGTGAAAAGAACTATTAAACAAAATAAAATTATGCAGCCTAAATGAACTTAAAAACACTAAACACAATTAACAAAGAAACATAAGAAAAAGATAAAGAAAAAGAGAGCAAATCTGAGGATGGCAGTTTGGCAATGCTTTCACTAATTAGGCTGCCTCCCCCAATTAGCACTTGATTGATTGTTTCCAGTCTAGCCAATTCCCCTTCTTGGCTTTTTAGGATCTTTTGGCTTAGACATGAAACTTCTCGGATTTTTGCGTTTTGGAGGAAGTTTTCTTTGCAAAACAGCCAATGCATTCCCCCCCACACGTATTATTTCATCATTCTTGGTGGGGTATAGCTCTTTGAGGAATTGTGCATATCTTGGTACTTGTCTAATGGCATCCACAAGCAAGCTGTTTAAGGTTTCCAAAAATTGTTGTACATGTTCCTCCTTCTTGGACTTTGCAAATCTGCTAGGAAAAAGCGGAGAAGGAACATTAGTAGAAATAAGAACCTTAAAAGCTACCTGAGGTGTCAAAGTACTCTCCTTTTGAATGGTGGCTTCATTATCCTCAAGAAGTGAATCCATCTTTGGTTTTGTCTCATCCTCATCTTGTTCCTCATTTCTCAAGGTCACAATAGTAGCATTCTCCTTTGGGTTAATCACCGTTTGGGAAGGGAGTGCTAGAGATCTTTCTGCTACTAATTCCACCATACTACTAGCCAATAGGCTCATTTGCCTTTCCAAACTCTGGATGCTTGCCCTTGTTTCCTGTTGAAATTGCAAAGTATCAGTAACAAGAGAATGTACAAGATCTTCTAAATAAGTACCTGAGTTTTGAATCATATGTGGTGGTTGAAAAAGATCTGGTTCTTGAGACCATGATTGATTGAAGCTAGATGGATGACTGTAATTGGCATAAGGATCTACTTCTTGGTAATTTTTCGAGTAGCCATAATTAGTATGATCCCACCATCCCTCATGGTAAGTGTTTGAGTAATGATCATACTGTTGGTCTTGGAACACTTGATGGCCTTGACATCCTCCCATGGCCAATTGTTGAACTGGGGAGGTGAGCTTGGCTTGTTGATTCTCTATGTTCATGTATGCCACCAACTCTTCAAGTGTTAGATTGCTCAATTCCATCGTTTTTTTTTTTTTCAAAATTTGATAAGAAAAACCCGTATGTACAAGAAAATAAATATCATTAGAACTGAAAATAAGAATAAACCAAGTAACAAATAAACTAAAAAAAACAATCCCCGGCAACGGCGCCAAAAATTTGATGCACCCAAAAGAGTGTATCTTATTTAACCTTGCATTAAAAAGATCAATTGTAAGTATAATGATTAGCAAGGGTCGAGTCCTCAGGGATTGGGTTTTAATCTATGAGTTATTAGTTTATAACTTACATTCAAAGAAAATAATAAAAGAAAAGGGGTTTTTGAAGCCAGATTTAAACTAAAGTAAATAATAAGAATAAGATGCAAGGCGGTATAACCAGCCAATAAAAATATATATACTAAATTAGGCGGTATAACCAGCCAATAAAAATATATATACTAAATTAGGCGGTATAACCAGCCAATAAAAATAAAACAAAGTTAATATACAAATTAGGCGGTATAACCAGCCAATAAAAATAAATATACTTTTAAAAATAAGCAAACTAGAAAAGTAAGAAAACAAGTAAGTAAGAAGAATCAAATATGAAAAATATGGTTAAGGTTTCATTCTCCACCACTAGACATCATTAAGAATCAATTTCAGATCTATCAATATCAACCAACTATCAAAGTTAACAACCGTAGATAACAACAAGCTCTGTTATCCCAATCTTTCCTTAGTTTGTCGTTAAATAGAACAAGCTCTCTATTTAATCTCTAACCATTAAACAACCTAGAATAAGCTCTCTAAATTCAATTTAATGGCAGCTTTATGATGAGAAAGATAGGTTGATCTAAGCAACAAACACATAAGCTCGGATTGTTCAACTTAGGTTATGTTCCACTTTGCAATTATTGAAAACTTGACCATAATCATTAATCACAAATTGCCACTTATGAATAGGAAATCAAGACAATTACACGGATCAAGACTCCTAGACTAGCAATAGATAATTATCAAGATCTACACCTAAATAAATCAAGACAACATCATGAACAATTCTTGTAGGAAACATAAGCAACTTTGATAGAAAATTAATGATAGATAGAATCTGAAAATCAATCACAAAACATGTCTAGGGCCTTGAAATCACCCTTAACCAAATAGAAGTTTAGCCTAGCATAGGCACTGTAAACATAAACATAAAATTAAAGAGAATCTAAGAAGGAAATAAAAGAAAGAAAGAAGAAAAAGAAAATAAAGAAAAAGAAAACTAGAGAAAAGAAAGAAGAAGAAAACTTAGAGAATTTTATTACAATGGCTAATATCCTACCAATGTACAATGCCTCATACAATCATCCAAGGCCCTCTATTTATACACATTTTGGAGGACTAAATGACAAGAGACAAGCTTTACAAATTTCAAAGGTAGGTATAATAGGTGGGTGCATTTTTCTAACAATTTTCGTCATATTGTATGACAATTTTGATCAGCCAACTTGATGGTCGATTTTGTCAATATTGGAAGCTTGATCTGATCACATGGTCTTCTAGAAAAATGTTCCCCTATCTGTTAGTGATCTATAGCCGTTGGAATCAGCTCATTTTCTGATGTGGATCAGAAGATATGAGCAAAATACCAAAACAGGTCAGCATAGACGTCATTGCACATCAGCCAACTTAATGGTCGATTTCGCTAGGGAAAACGACTCCGTTTCAAGAAGTGTAAAACATGAAAAAGTTAGATATGCCTCTTAACTTTGCACAGTTAAAATTTCAGCCTTATTTCTTCATTGAAACTCCAGATATAGCTGATATGGCAAAAGGTGTCGGAACTGGAACTGAACTGAATTTGCCCTTAATTGTTGATTTAACCTAGTAATCTGAAATCACTCAAAGAAACTCGTAAAAAAACACCAAATTACATAAAAATATAAAAGATCATAAACACAATTAGACTAAGCAATAATAACTCGTATTTGACACAAAACAATAATAAAACATAACTAAAAACTATATAATTATACGAGTTATCATAAGCCTTGTCATCTTCCTGTTGAATTGGAACATAAATCATATTGAGCTATCAAACAATGCAACATGGAGATGGATGAGGCAGCTAAGCAAGGAAAACTTGATCTACAAGAATTGGAGATGATAAGGAATGAAGCCAATGAGAATTCTAAGATTTACAAGGAAAAGACTAAGGCATTCCATGACAAGATGATATCAAGAAAGGAATTTGTTGTTGGACAAAAAGTTCTTCTCTTCCATTCACGCCTTAAGTTATTTCCATGTAAGTTACGTTCTCGTTGGGTTGGACCTTTTGTTATTACTAATTTATTTACTCATGTGCAGTTGAAATCCAAAGTCCAAAAACAGATAAGGCATTCAAAGTGAATGGTCATAGATTGAAGCCTTACTATGAGAACTTTCCAATACAAGATGTGGAGGAGTTACCACTTTTTCAGCCAAATTATGTTGAATAATAATTGCATGGGTCTAAGTGATAACTCGTATAATTATATAGTTTTTAGTTATGTTTTATTATTGTTTTGTGTCAAATACGAGTTATTATTGTTTAGTCTAATTGTGTTTATGATCTTTTATATTTTTATGTAATTTGGTGTTTTTCACAAGTTTCTTTGAGTGATTTCAGATTACTAGAATTAAGGGCAAATCCAGTTCAGTTCCAGTTCCGACACATTTTGCCATATCAGCTATATCTGGAGTTTTACTGAAGCAATAAGGCTGACATTTGTAGCCGTGCAAAGCTAAGAGGCATATCTATCTTTTTCATGTCTTATACTTCTTGAAACGGAGTCGTTTTCCCTAGCGAAATCGACCATAAAGTTGACTGATGTGCAATGACGTCTGTGCTGACCTATTTTCGTATTTTGCCCATATCTGCTTATCCACATCAGCAAATGAGCTAATTCTAATGGCTATGGATCCGTAACTGATACGGGAACCTTTGTCTAGAAGACCATATGATCAGATCAGGCCTCTAATATTGACGAAATCGACCATCAAGTTGGCTGATGTGCAATGACGTCTGTGCTGACATGTTTTCGTATTTTGCCCATATCTGCTTATCCACATCAGAAAATGAGCTGATTCCAACGGCTATGGATCCGTAACTGATAGGGGAACCTTTTTCTAGAAGACCATGTGATCAGATCAGGCCTCCAACATTGACGAAATCGACCATCAAGTTGGCTGATCAAAATTGTCATACAATATGACGAAAATTGTTAGAAAAATTCACCCACCTATTATACCTACCTTTGAAATTTGTAAAGCTTGTCTCTTGTCATTTAGCCTTCCAAAATGTGTATAAATAGAGGGCCTTGGATGATTGTAGAGGATCATATTGTACATAGGTAGGATATTAGCCATTGTAATAAAATTCTCTAAGTTTTCTTCTTCTTTCTTTTCTCTAGTTTTGTTTTTCTTTAGAAAGAGCAAGAGGTTGGATAATTAATATTCTTCTTCTTCTTCTTTCTTTCTTTTATTTTCTTCTTAGATTCTATTTAATTTTATGTTTATAATGCCTATGCTAGGCTAAACTTCTATTTGGTTAAGGGTGATTTCAAACCCTAGACATGTTTTGTGATTGATTTTCAGATTCTATCTATCATTAATTTTCTATCAAAGTTGCTTATGTTCTTCTACAAGAATTGTTCATGATGTTGTCTTGATTTATTTAGGTGTACAACTAGATAGATCTTGATAATTATCTATTGCTAGTTTAGGAGTCTTGATCCGTGTAATTGTCTTGATTTCCTATTCATAAGTGGCAATTTGTGATTAATGATTATGGTCAAGTTTTCAATAATTGCAAAGTGGAACATAACCTAAGTTGAACAATCCGAGCTTATGTGTTTGTTGCTTAGATCAACCTATCTTTCTCATCATAAAGCTGCCATTAAATTGAATTTAGAGAGCTTATTCTAGGTTGTTTAATGGTTAGAGATTAAATAGAGAGCTTGTTCTATTTAACGACAAACTAAGGAAAGATTGGGGTAACAGAGCTTGTTGTTATCTACAGTTGTTAACTTTGATAGTTGGTTGATATTGATAGATCTGAAATTGATTCTTAATGATGTCTAGTGGTGGAGAATGAAACCTTAACCATATTTTTCATATTTAATTCTTCTTACTTACTTATTTTCTTACTTTTAGTTTGCTTATTTTTTATATTTATTTTTATTGGCTGGTTATACCGCCTAATTTGTATATTAACTTTGTTTTATTTTTATTGGCTGGTTATACCGCCTAATTTAGTATATATATTTTTATTGGCTGGTTATACCGCCTTGCATCTTATTCTTATTATTTACTTAGTTTAAATCTGGCTTCAAAAACCCCTTTTCTTTTATTGTTTTCTTTGAACGTAAGTTATAAACTAATAACTCATAAATTAAAACCCAATCCCTGAGGACTCGACCCTTGCTAATCATTATACTTACAATTGATCTTTTTAGTGCAAGGTTAAATAAGATACACTCTTTTGGGTGCATCAAATTTTTGGCGCCGTTGCCGGGGATTGTTTTCTTTAGTTTATTTGTTACTTGGTTTATTCTTATTTTCAGTTCTAATGAGTTTTATTTTCTTGTACATACGGGTTTTTCTGATCAAATTTTGAAAAAAAAAATAAAAAAAAAAAACGATGGAATTGAGCAATCTAACACTTGAAGAGTTGGTGGCATACATGAACATGGAGAATCAACAAGCCAATCTCACCTTCCCAGTTCAACAATTGGCCATGGGAGGATGTCAAGGCCATCAAGTGTTCCAAGACCAACAGTATGATCATTACTCAAACACTTACCATGAGGGATGGTGGGATCATACTAATTATGGCTACTCGAAAAATTACCAAGAAGTAGATCCTTATGCCAATTACACTCATCCATCTAGCTTCAATCAATCATGGTCCCAAGAACCAGATCTTTTTCAACCACCACATATGACTCAAAACTCAGGTACTTCTTTAGAAGATCTTGTCTATTCTCTTGTTACTGATACATTGCAATTTCAACAGGAAACAAGGGCAAGCATCCAGAGTTTGGAAAAGCAAATGATCCAATTGACTAGTAGTATGGTGGGATGGGTAGCACAAAGATCTGAAGAACTCCCTGCCCAAACAATGATTAACCCAAAGGAGAATACTACTATTGTGACCTTGAGGAATGAGGAACAAGATGAGGATGAGACAAAATTAGAGATGAATTCTATTCTTGAGGATAATGAAGCCAATGATCCAAATAAGAGTATTTCGGCACCTGAGGTAACGTTTGAGATTCCAATTTTTACTAATGTTTCTTCTCCACCTTTTCCTAGTAGATTCGCAAAGTTCAAGGAGGATGAACATGAACAAGACACGCTGGAAACCTTAAACAGTTTGTTTGTGGATGTCATTCAACAAGTACCAAAAGATGCACCATTCCTCGATGAGATATGCACCACCAAGGATGATGGAATAATACTTGTAATGGAGAATGCATCCACTGTTGTGCAAAGAAAGCTTCCTCTCAAACGCATAAATTTGGGAAATTTCATGCATGAGCCTGACAAGCCTAAAAAGCCAAGAAGGGGTGTTGGTTAGATTCAAAACACTAACTCAAGTGTTAATTGGGAAGGCAGCCCAATTAAAGATGAAATTGCCAACCTTCCATATTCAGATTTGCTTTCTCTTTCTCTTTCTTTTCCTTTTTCTTTTATTATTTTTATTGTTTTTATTTTTATTTCTTATGTTTCTTTGTTAATTGTGTTTACTGTTTTTAAGTTCATTTAGGCTGCATAAGTTTCTTTTGTTTAATAGTTCTTTTCTCTTACATATAATTCTTGCATTGGGGGATAATAGCATTACATTAATAACAATGTAAGAATTATGTGTGGGGGGAAGAATTTAGGATTTTATTTAGAGTATTTTGTTTTTGAGTTTTTTTTTTTTTTATGCTGTTTTTCTTTCTGATCCTTGTTTTGAAAATAACTAGATGTAAATATAATTTTTATTTTTTTAACCCCGGTTAAATGGCGGATAACGGTACTCCGTGATTATTTAAATCGGTTCCATCAGCTACCCACAAAACTGATATTGTATATAAATTTCTCTTTCAATTTCTCTTTCATTTTTTTTTCTTCAGGATGGATGATATTCTCACAAGATTGCAGAAACGATTTCCTCCTTTTCCTCGAAATATTTTACTGAAGCTTTACCAAGTTCGATTTGAAAGATTAAGAATGCTTATGCACAAAGGGATTCCTGGAGACATACGTTGGATAATTGAAGCCAAGGTACGTGAAGATGAATATCTTCCTGTTTTGCATTTACCAGGTACAGGTAGAAGCACTTTTGCAAAGAAGCGACGAGCAAAGCGCATGAGTTCAAATTGCCACAAATGTGCACGATGGACGTGTAACGGTAAATGTCGTTCTATTGGGATTCCGTCCTCTAATCGAGATGATAAAATTGAATTCATTAAGGATGGACTGAGTAAGGAGAATTTGGGTAATATCCAACTTTCTCTTGAGACGCATCCTAGTGGAGACGTACAAAGAGAAATTCTTGATTTATGGCCGCAATTCCAAAGGGAATGGCAACATCTTGGGAATCTGAGGTTAAAAGACCCTGTTTGCCAGCTTGTAAGAAAATTGGATGGGAAGCATATCCTCGACTCATAGAAGGCGTTTAAGTCGTTTCTGGACGTAAAACCAGAGGAAGATGTGAGCCACAATCACAACTACAATAAATGACTTCTCAGTTTTTGGTTTGATTTGCAATAACTTTATTTTGGTTTAATTTACGTGTTGTTCGATTTGTGTAATTATTCTCGTTTTTTTTATTTGTCTTTTACGGTTGATTTTTTCTTCTCTTTTTGATTTTCTTCCTGAAATCACGCAAAAATCTTTTGTTAGGTTAACATTTTCTTCTGACAGGTCAGATACACTTTCGGCGACATTATTACTCTTGTCTGATTCACTACTCAGTCCTCTATATATTACACCATGTACTCATTCTCTTTCAGGCACTCGAAAAAGAAAAAAAAATGGAAAGTACTTCGTCCCAGCGCATTAAAAAAATTTGTGTCTTTGGAGGTGCTTATCCAGGGAAAAATAACATATTTGCTGATGAAGCCATAAGAGTTGGAGTAATACTTGCCCAACAAAAGATCCACTTGATTTATGGAGGCGGTAGTACGGGTTTAATGGGAGCAGTCGCTACAGCAGCACACGCCGGAGGAAGTCCAGTTCTAGGAATCGTGCCAAAACTATTCACAAGTTTTTGTGGACCTACCGTGGGTAAGGAAATACAAGTCTGGAGTATCCCTGAACGGATGACAATCATGTACCATTCTGTCGATGCATTCATTGCTTTACCAGGAGGTCTGGGTACATTGGAAGAAATAGCTTGCGTGGCTTCTTGGTCATCTTTGGTCACAAATAAGAAACCCATTGGTTTGCTTAATATTAATGGTTATTTTGTAATTTGCTTTCATATTTAGATAATGCTGTGGATAATGGATTCATGTTTTCAGAGGCAAGGAGAACCATAATTTCTGCTACAACCATTGAAGATTTACTCAAAAAGCTCCAAGCTTATGAGTATTTATCTGCTACGGTTGTTTCGCAAACGCTCGGAAAAAGAAAAAGAGATATGGACGAGCAAGGAGTGGATTGCACTTTGTCTTTGTGACATTATCTAACATTTTGTTTGTTGTGTCTCAGTTATAATAAATGGTTAGCAACCTCTGCAGGTAATATCTCCTAAATCCTACCTTTAAAATTTGACATTGGGGACAATGTCATATTTTAGTAGGGGGTAAGGGACATATTTTGCTAATTTAAAAAAAAAAAAAAAAATTTGTTGTGTTTTAAGCCATTTAGAAGTATTCATTCTGAACAAAGTCCGAGTAAGGGAGACTTGAGACATACCTTGTCAGTTTGATTTCTTCTTTTCAAAAAAAAAAAAAAAAAAAAAAAAAAAGAAAAAGAAAAAGAAAAACAAAGAAACATAAGAAATAAAAAAAAAAAAAAAAGAAACAAATTTGTGTTTTAAGCCATTTAAAAGTATTCATTCTGAACAAGGTCTGAGTAAGGGAGACTTGAGACATACCTTGTCAGTTTGATTTTAATCTTTTTATGTTTACTTGTTAATTTTTGTTTAGTATTTTAGGATTTTTTAGGTTGCATGGTTTTGTTTTGTTTTGAGTCTTAGTTGTTCCTATTCTTATGTTATTAGTTCTTTTCTCTTACACATGATTCTTTCATTTGAGTTAATAGACTTACATTGAGGACAATGTAAGAATTAAGTGTGGGGGGGAATGATTTAGGATTTCTTTTATTTTTGTCTACTATTTTTTTTTATGAGTCTTTATTATTATTATTATTATTTTGTGTGTTTTAGTTCCTTTTTAATACAATGATGAGATATGAATTGCATAAGTCTAAAACAGATTTATTAGTGAGAAGATTTTCATGAGAATTGAGCTTGATGTCAACCTTTTTATGAGCCAATGTTAATATGATATGTTGATTGAGAAAGAAGCATGTTTAGACTTAATCTGACTTGTATAATCATCCTTGTGAGTTTTTGAGCCTATAATGATTGATGCATTATACAAATCAATCTAATTTCTTTCTTGAGTGCTCTTATGATTACATGATTCTCTAGAACTTGCTTTAAACCGTTTGAGACTATATTGATACATGTGACAACATGAATATGATAGAGGCATTAGGATTTTTAGCCAGGGCCAAACAGCCATCCCTTATTGATGTTCCAAGAGAACACACCCTTAGTGAACCAATTTGAGCCTACATTGAATAAGCTATCTCTTTGGTAACCATAACTTGTCCCTAACCTAAATATACTTATATCCTTACCTTTGTTCCAAAGATGAATTAGCATGTTTTGAGACAAGTTGCAAAGACAAGGAAGATCTATTGAAAATTTGGGTTAGAAACAAGAAATAAGTGTGGGGGAAAAGAAAAGAAAAGTCAAGAGAAAAAGAAAGGGAATATTATGAAATATATATATATATATAATGAATCATCTCTTGAACTTCTAGTTAAAGAAAAGAAAAAGAATGTTACAAGGTTCGTTAGAATGAAGTAAAGGCTCAACATGAAATATTCAGCCTAGGTGACTATGTACTTGTAAAGAGTTTTGAGAAGTTTCTTTGTATGATCTTATAATGTCTCGAAACTTTATGAACTCTTTGGAACCTTTGTGATATCTTTATCCTTTTGTTCTTCAACCACATTACAAACCCCTTGGCCCCATTACAACCTTGATTAAAGACCTCTTGATTCATGAAGTTGTATGATCTAAATAGTGGAGAATAGGTGGACAAGCAAGAATATGGTAGAAGTGTTTTCATGAGATTGATTGAGTGTAAACACTTTACCACTACTTTAAAGAGTGAAAATCAAGAGAGTATCCCATGTGAGAAGTTGAGATTAAATTTGAACATGCACTATTTTGATTGAGATATGTTATGCTAATATTGGCTTAACTCAAACAATTTACATTCAAGCATGATTTTTTGTGAAATTTTTTAAGCTATTGATTAGTTTATAAGACTTGTTCAAATATTGTCTCTAATTTGTATTGAAAGGATTAGGAGTAAATATTTTTAGTATATGTAGTTTATTTATATGTAGTTTATTTATATTTTAAATTTTCAATGTTTGTGGGTATCGTTCTAGTAAACCCTCACGAGACTAAACTCGTCCACTAGGGACACCTAGGGGTTTAAAGGCTTGTGTCACATGCTAAGTGCCACCGTGATTTCCTACGAAAATGGATTAGATTAGATTTTCTTATTTTATTTTTATTGAGTCGTTGCTAGGGACTAGCAACAATCTAAGTGTGGGGGTGTGATAACTCGTATAATTATATAGTTTTTAGTTATGTTTTATTATTGTTTTGTGTCAAATATGAGTTATTATTGTTTAGTCTAATTGTGTTTATGATCTTTTATATTTTTATGTAATTTGGTGTTTTTCACAAGTTTCTTTGAGTGATTTCAGATTACTAGAATTAAGGGCAAATCCAGTTCAGTTCCAGTTCCGACACATTTTGCCATATCAGCTATATCTGGAGTTTTACTGAAGCAATAAGGCTGACATTTGTAGCCGTGCAAAGCTAAGAGGCATATCTATCTTTTTCATGTCTTATACTTCTTGAAACGGAGTCGTTTTCCCTAGCGAAATCGACCATAAAGTTGACTGATGTGCAATGACGTCTGTGCTGACCTATTTTCGTATTTTGCCCATATCTGCTTATCCACATCAGCAAATGAGCTAATTCCAATGGCTATGGATCCGTAACTGATACGGGAACCTTTGTCTAGAAGACCATATGATCAGATCAGGCCTCTAATATTGACGAAATCGACCATCAAGTTGGCTGATGTGCAATGACGTCTGTGCTGACATGTTTTCGTATTTTGCCCATATCTGCTTATCCAGATCAGAAAATGAGCTGATTCCAACGGCTATGGATCCGTAACTGATAGGGGAACCTTTTTCTAGAAGACCATGTGATCAGATCAGGCCTCCAACATTGACGAAATCGACCATCAAGTTGGCTGATCAAAATTGTCATACAATATGACGAAAATTGTTAGAAAAATTCACCCACCTATTATACCTACCTTTGAAATTTGTAAAGCTTGTCTCTTGTCATTTAGCCTTCCAAAATGTGTATAAATAGAGGGCCTTGGATGATTGTAGAGGATCATATTGTACATAGGTAGGATATTAGCCATTGTAATAAAATTCTCTAAGTTTTCTTCTTCTTTCTTTTCTCTAGTTTTGTTTTTCTTTAGAAAGAGCAAGAGGTTGGATAATTAATATTCTTCTTCTTCTTCTTTCTTTCTTTTATTTTCTTCTTAGATTCTATTTAATTTTATGTTTATAATGCCTATGCTAGGCTAAACTTCTATTTGGTTAAGGGTGATTTCAAACCCTAGACATGTTTTGTGATTGATTTTCAGATTCTATCTATCATTAATTTTCTATCAAAGTTGCTTATGTTCTTCTACAAGAATTGTTCATGATGTTGTCTTGATTTATTTAGGTGTACAACTAGATAGATCTTGATAATTATCTATTGCTAGTTTAGGAGTCTTGATCCGTGTAATTGTCTTGATTTCCTATTCATAAGTGGCAATTTGTGATTAATGATTATGGTCAAGTTTTCAATAATTGCAAAGTGGAACATAACCTAAGTTGAACAATCCGAGCTTATGTGTTTGTTGCTTAGATCAACCTATCTTTCTCATCATAAAGCTGCCATTAAATTGAATTTAGAGAGCTTATTCTAGGTTGTTTAATGGTTAGAGATTAAATAGAGAGCTTGTTCTATTTAACGACAAACTAAGGAAAGATTGGGGTAACAGAGCTTGTTGTTATCTACGGTTGTTAACTTTGATAGTTGGTTGATATTGATAGATCTGAAATTGATTCTTAATGATGTCTAGTGGTGGAGAATGAAACCTTAACCATATTTTTCATATTTAATTCTTCTTACTTACTTATTTTCTTACTTTTAGTTTGCTTATTTTTTATATTTATTTTTATTGGCTGGTTATACCGCCTAATTTGTATATTAACTTTGTTTTATTTTTATTGGCTGGTTATACCGCCTAATTTAGTATATATATTTTTATTGGCTGGTTATACCGCCTTGCATCTTATTCTTATTATTTACTTAGTTTAAATCTGGCTTCAAAAACCCCTTTTCTTTTATTGTTTTCTTTGAACGTAAGCTATAAACTAATAACTCATAAATTAAAACCCAATCCCTGAGGACTCGACCCTTGCTAATCATTATACTTACAATTGATCTTTTTAGTGCAAGGTTAAATAAGATACACTCTTTTGGGTGCATCACTAAGTCAGGCTAAGGACAATAAACCAAGCGCTTCTTGGGAGGCAACCCAAAAGGATGGAGAGCATCCATTATAATCAGATTTGCATATTCCATACTCTCCATCATTCTATCTTTTATTGTTTTTCTGTAGTTTGTTTTGTTTTTCTTTTGTTCTTTTCTCTTACATATAATTCTTGCATTGGGGATAATAGCATTATATTGAGGACAATGTAAAAATTAAGTGTGGGGGGAAGAATTTAGGATTTTCTTTAGTGTGTTCTGTTTTTGATTCTTTTTATGTTGTTTTTAGTGTGTTTTAGTTACTTTCAACAATATGATGAGATATGAATTGCATAAGTATAAAACTGATTTATTAGTGAGAAGATTTTCATAAGAATTGAGCTTGATATCATTTTTTTGGAGCCAATGTTAATATGATATGTTGATTGAGAAAGAAGCATGTTTAGACTTAAATCTAACTTGTATAATCATCCTTGTGAGTTTTTGAGCCTATATGATTGATGCATTATACATATCAATCTAATTTCTTTCTTGAGTGCTCTTATGATTACATGATTCTCTAGAACTTGCTTTAAACCTTGTTGAGACTATATTGATGCATGACACAACAAACTAAAGAAAAAGATTAATTGTGGGGGAATTTGATAAGTGCTTAATTTTATACATTTTCCTATTTAATTTCTTTATACTTTGTGATTTGATTCTTACTTCTTTGACATTTCACTAGGTTTTTATGTTTTGTAGGTATTTTTAATATATGATTTAGCTTAGTTTGGTAAAGCTAGAACTTAAAGTACACAAAACCAGACCTAAGGATACAATAAATCATGGTTTATAAGGTTCAACACAAAATACCAAACTAGATAACAGCCTTAGAGTTCATGGATTCAAAAAATTATTCTGACTGAACATGAAATAAGCAACTAAGAATAATTGCTGAAAATCAACAAAACCTAAGGAATTATGATGCACCCAAAAGAGTGTATCTTATTTAACCTTGCACTAAAAAGATCAATTGTAAGTATAGTAGTTAGCAAGGGTCGAGTCCTCAGGGATTGGGTTTTAGTTTATAAGTTAATAGTTTAAAACTTAAATTCAAGAACAATAAAAGAAAAGGGGTTTTTGAAGCCAGATTTAAACTAAAGTAAATAATAAGAATAAGATGCAAGGCGGTATAACCAGCCAATAAAAATATATATACTAAATTAGGCGGTATAACCAGCCAATAAAAATAAAACAAAATTAATATACAAATTAGGCGGTATAACCAGCCAATAAAAATAAATATACTAAGAAGAATCAAATATGAAACATATGGTTAAGGTTTCATTCTCCACCACTAGACATCATTAAGAATCAATTTCAGATCTATCAATATCAACCAACTATCAAAGTTAACAACCGTAGATAACAACAAGCTCTGTTATCCCAATCTTTCCTTAGTTTGTCGTTAAATAGAACAAGCTCTCTATTTAATCTCTAACCATTAAACAACCTAGAATAAGCTCTCTAAATTCAATTTAATGGCAGCTTTATGATGAGAAAGATAGGTTGATCTAAGCAACAAACACATAAGCTCGGATTGTTCAACTTAGGTTATGTTCCACTTTGCAATTATTGAAAACTTGACCATAATCATTAATCACAAATTGCCACTTATGAATAGGAAATCAAGACAATTACACGGATCAAGACTCCTAGACTAGCAATAGATAATTATCAAGATCTATCTAGTTGTACACCTAAATAAATCAAGACAACATCATGAACAATTCTTGTAGAAGAACATAAGCAACTTTGATAGAAAATTAATGATAGATAGAATCTGAAAATCAATCACAAAACATGTCTAGGGCTTTGAAATCACCCTTAACCAAATAGAAGTTTAGCCTAGCATAGGCATTGTAAACATAAACATAAAATTAAAGAAAATCTAAGAAGAAAATAAAAGAAAGAAAGAAGAAGAGGAAGAATATTAATTATCCAACCTCTTGCTCTCTCTAAAGAAAAAGAAAACTAGAGAAAAGAAAGAAGAAGAAAACTTAGAGAATTTTATTAAAATGGCTAATATCCTACCTATGTACAATATGATCCTCTACAATCATCCAAGGCCCTCTATTTATACACATTTTGGAGGGCTAAATGACAAGAGACAAGATTTACAAATTTCAAAGGTAGGTATAATAGGTGGGTGCATTTTTCTAACAATTTTCGTCATATTGTATGACCATTTTGATCAGCCAACTTGATGGTCGATTTTGTCAATCTTGGAGGCCTGATCTGATCATATGGTCTTCTAGAAAAATGTTCCCCTATGAGTTACTGATTCATAGCCGTTGGAATCAGCTCATTTTCTGATGTGGAGAAGAAGATATGGGCAAAATACGAAAACCGGTCAGCACAGACGTCATTGCACATCAGCCAACTTGATGATCGATTTCTTCAATATTGGAGGCTTTATCTGATCACATGGTCTTCTAGACAAATGTTCCCCTATCAGTTAGTGATCCATAGCCGTTAAAATCAGCTCATTTGCTGATGTGTATCGGACGATATGGTCAAAATGCGAAAACTGCTCAGGACAGACGTCATTGCACATCAGCCAACTTGATGGTTGATTTCGCTAGGGAAAACGACTCCGTTTTAAGAAGTGTAAAACATGAAAAAGATAGATATGCCTCTTATCTTTTCACGGTTAAAATTTCAGCCTTATTGCTTCAGTGAAACTCCAGATATAGCTGATATGGCAAAAGGTGTCGGAACTGGAACTGAACTGGATTTGCCCTTAATTCTAGTAATCTGAAATCACTCAAAGAAACTTGTGAAAAACACCAAATTACATAAAAATATAAAAGATCATAAACACAATTAGACTAAACAATAATAACTCGTATTTGACACAAAACAATAATAAAACATAACTAAAAACTATATAATTATACGAGTTATCACACCCCCACACTTAGATTGTTGCTAGTCCCTAGCAACGACTCAATAAAAATAAAATAAGAAAATCTAATCTAATCCATTTTCGTAGGAAATCACGGTGGCACTTAGCATGTGACACAAGCCTTTAAACCCCTAGGTGTCCCTAGTGGACGAGTTTAGTCTCGTGAGGGTTTACTAGGACGATACCCACAAACATTGAAAACATAAGAAAAACTAAAAATAATAATTATAACTAATCCTTCCAATATAAATTTGAGATAATCATTGGACAAGTCTTAAAAACTAATCAATAGCTTAAAGAAATTCACAAAAAAATCTTGCTTGAATGTAAATAGTTTGAGTTAAGCCAATATTAACATAACATATTTCAATCAAAATAGTGCACATTCAAACTTAATCTCAACTTCTCATATGGGATACTCTCATGATTTTCACTCTTTAAAGTAGTGGTAAAGTGTTTACACTCAATCAATCTCATGAAAATAGTTCTACCATATGCTTGCTTGTCTACCTATTCTCCACTAAAAGATCATGCAACTTCATAAATCAAGAGGTCTTTAATCAAGGTTGTAATGGGGCCAAGAGGTAATAATGTGGTTAAAGAATAAAAAGGAAAAGATATCACAAACATTCCAAAGACTTCATAGAATTTAGAGACAAAATAAGATTTTGCAGATAAAACTTTCTCAATATTCTTTAGAAGTACATAATCACATAGGCTGAATATTTCATGTTGAGCCTTTACTTCATTCTAACCAACTTTCGAACATCTTTTTCTTTTCTTTAACTAGAAGTTCAAGAGATTATTCAATTTTTTTTTTTTTCACATGGGAATGTATTTGGCAATATTCCCTCTATTTTTCTCTTGACTTTTGCCTTTCTCCTCCCCCACACTTATCTTTTGTTCTAACCCAAATTTTCAAAAAATATCCCTTGTTTTTGCAATATGTCTCAAACATTCTAGTCCATCTTTAGAACAAGGGTAAAGATATAAATGTGTTTAGGCTAGGTGTAAGATGTGGTTACCAAATAAATAGCTTATTCAATGTAGGCTCAAATTGGTTCACTAGAGGGATGTTCTCTTGGAACATCAATAAGGGATGGCTGTTTGGCCCTAGTTAAAAAGTCCTAATGCCTCTATCATATTCATGTTGTTACATGCATCAATATAGTCTCAAATGGTTTAAAGCAAGTTCTAGAGAATCATGTAATCATAAGAGCACTCAAGAAAGAAATTAGATTGATTTGTATAATGCATCAATCATTATAGGCTCAAAAACTCACAAGGATGATTATACAAGTCAGATTAAGTCTAAACATGCTTCTTTCTCAATCAACATATCATATTAACATTGGCTCATAAGAAGATTGATATCAAGTTCAATTCTCATGAAAATCTTCTCACTAATAAATCTGTTTTAGACTTATGCAATTTATATCTCATCATTGTATTAAAAAGGAACTAAAACACACTAAAAATAATAATAATAAAGACTCATAAAAAAAATAGTAGACAAAAATAAAATAAATCCTAAATCATTCCCCCCACACTTAATTCTTACATTGTCCTCAATGTAAGTCTATTAACCCAAATGAAAGAATCATGTGTAAGAGAAAAGAACTAATAACATAAGAATAGGAACAACTAAGACTCAAAACAAAACAAACTCATGCAACCTAAATAATCCTAAAATACTAAACAAAAATTAACAAGTAAACATAAAAAATAAAAATAAAAACAATAAAAATAAAAATAATAAAAGAAAAGAAAAAGGAAAAGAAAGAGAAAGCAAATCTGAATATGGAAGGTTGGCAATTTCTTCTTTAATTGGGTTGCCTTCCCAATTAACACTTGAGTTAATGTTTTGAACCTAACCAACACCCCTTCTTGGCTTTTTAGGCTTGTCAGGCTCATACATGAAATTTTCCAAATTAATGCGTTTGAGAGGAAGCTTTCTTTGCACAACAGTGGATGCATTCTCCATTACAAGTATTATTCCATCATCCTTTGTGGTGCATATCTCATCGAGGAATGGAGCATATTTTGATACTTGTTGAATGGCATCCACAAACAAGTTGTTTAAGGTTTCTGGCATGTGTTGTTCATGTTCTTCCTCCATGAACTTTGCAAATCTAATAGGAAAAGGTGGAGAAGAAACATTAGTAAAAAGTGGAACCTTAAACGTTACCTCAGGTGCCGAAATACTCTTATTTGGATTTGTGGCTTCATTATCCTCAAGAATAGAATCCATCTCTAATTTTGTCTCATCCTCATCTTGTTCCTCATTCCTCAAGGTCACAATCGTAGCATTCTCCTTTGGGTTAATCATCATTTGGGCAGGGAGTTCTTTAGATCTTTGTGCTACCCATCCCACCATACTACTAGTCAATTGGATCATTTGCTTTTCCAAACTCTGGATGCTTGCCCTTTTTTCCTGTTGAAATTGCAATGTATCAGTAACAAGAGAATAGACAAGATCTTCTAAAGAAGTACCTGAGTTTTGAGTCATATGTGGTGGTTGAAAAAGATCTGGTTCTTGGGACCATGATTGATTGAAGCTAGATGGATGAGTGTAATTGGCATAAGGATCTACTTCTTGGTAATTTTCCGAATAGCCATAAGTAGTATGATCCCACCATCCCTCATGGTAAGTGTTTGAGTAATGATCATACTGTTGGTCTTGGAACACTTGATGGCCTTGACATCCTCCCATGGCCAATTGTTGAACTAGGGAAGTGAGATTGGCTTGTTGATTCTCCATGTTCATGTATGCCACCAACTCTTCAAGTGTTAGATTGCTCAACTCCATCGTTTTTTTTTTTTTTTTTTTTTTTTTCAAAATTTGATAAGAAAAACTTGTATGTACAAGAAAATAAAACTAATTAGAACTGAAAATAAGAATAAACCAAGTAACAAATAGACTAAAGAAAACAATCCCCGGCAACGGCGCCAAAAACTTGATGCACCCAAAAGAGTGTATCTTATTTAACCTTGCACTAAAAAGATCAATTGTAAGTATAGTAGTTAGCAAGGGTCGAGTCCTCAGGGATTGGGTTTTAGTTTATAAGTTAATAGTTTAAAACTTAAATTCAAGAACAATAAAAGAAAAGGGGTTTTTGAAGCCAGATTTAAACTAAAGTAAATAATAAGAATAAGATGCAAGGCGGTATAACCAGCCAATAAAAATATATATACTAAATTAGGCGGTATAACCAGCCAATAAAAATAAAACAAAATTAATATACAAATTAGGCGGTATAACCAGCCAATAAAAATAAATATACTAAGAAGAATCAAATATGAAACATATGGTTAAGGTTTCATTCTCCACCACTAGACATCATTAAGAATCAATTTCAGATCTATCAATATCAACCAACTATCAAAGTTAACAACCGTAGATAACAACAAGCTCTGTTATCCCAATCTTTCCTTAGTTTGTCGTTAAATAGAACAAGATCTCTATTTAATCTCTAACCATTAAACAACCTAGAATAAGCTCTCTAAATTCAATTTAATGGCAGCTTTATGATGAGAAAGATAGGTTGATCTAAGCAACAAACACATAAGCTCGGATTGTTCAACTTAGGTTATGTTCCACTTTGCAATTATTGAAAACTTGACCATAATCATTAATCACAAATTGCCACTTATGAATAGGAAATCAAGACAATTACACGGATCAAGACTCCTAGACTAGCAATAGATAATTATCAAGATCTATCTAGTTGTACACCTAAATAAATCAAGACAACATCATGAACAATTCTTGTAGAAGAACATAAGCAACTTTGATAGAAAATTAATGATAGATAGAATCTGAAAATCAATCACAAAACATGTCTACGGCTTTGAAATCACCCTTAACCAAATAGAAGTTTAGCCTAGCATAGGCATTGTAAACATAAACATAAAATTAAAGAAAATCTAAGAAGAAAATAAAAGAAAGAAAGAAGAAGAGGAAGAATATTAATTATCCAACCTCTTGCTCTCTCTAAAGAAAAAGAAAACTAGAGAAAAGAAAGAAGAAGAAAACTTAGAGAATTTTATTAAAATGGCTAATATCCTACCTATGTACAATATGATCCTCTACAATCATCCAAGGCCCTCTATTTATACACATTTTGGAGGGCTAAATGACAAGAGACAAGATTTACAAATTTCAAAGGTAGGTATAATAGGTGGGTGCATTTTTCTAACAATTTTCGTCATATTGTATGACCATTTTGATCAGCCAACTTGATGGTCGATTTTGTCAATCTTGGAGGCCTGATCTGATCATATGGTCTTCTAGAAAAATGTTCCCCTATGAGTTACTGATTCATAGCCGTTGGAATCAGCTCATTTTCTGATGTGGAGAAGAAGATATGGGCAAAATACGAAAACAGGTCAGCACAGACGTCATTGCACATCAGCCAACTTGATGATCGATTTCTTCAATATTGGAGGCTTTATCTGATCACATGGTCTTCTAGACAAATGTTCCCCTATCAGTTAGTGATCCATAGCCGTTAAAATCAGCTCATTTGCTGATGTGTATCGGACGATATGGTCAAAATGCGAAAACTGCTCAGGACAGACGTCATTGCACATCAGCCAACTTGATGGTTGATTTCGCTAGGGAAAACGACTCCGTTTTAAGAAGTGTAAAACATGAAAAAGATAGATATGCCTCTTATCTTTTCACGGTTAAAATTTCAGCCTTATTGCTTCAGTGAAACTCCAGATATAGCTGATATGGCAAAAGGTGTCGGAACTGGAACTGAACTGGATTTGCCCTTAATTCTAGTAATCTGAAATCACTCAAAGAAACTTGTGAAAAACACCAAATTACATAAAAATATAAAAGATCATAAACACAATTAGACTAAACAATAATAACTCGTATTTGACACAAAACAATAATAAAACATAACTAAAAACTATATAATTATACGAGTTATCAAATTAACTATAGTTAGTTACTTACTCACAATAGCAAGTACTAAGAACACACCAAATCTCCATAACTCAGCTTTCAACGCCAAAGTTTCAAAATCAGCTCCAAAATAGCAAAAACAATACTAAAACAGAAAATTCAGTTTGCTAGGTTTCTTTACGGCAAGGGAAGTGTTTTGTTTCTGATTCTATCACATTGAGCTGCTTTTGGTGTGTTTAAAAACCCTTGAGTTGCTAGCTTAGGAACTCAGGTTGCTTCTGGAGGAGACACATGGCCACAAGGTGTCTCAACTCATGATCTTGTAGTTTTGCATGAGGACACCAGACCATGAGGTGTCAAAACTAGGCCATGAGGTGTCTAAGGTTGTAATATGGCAGTTTGCATAAGGACACCAGACTGTGAGGTGTCAAAACTATTCCACATTTGCTATTAGACTCTTAAACTTATGCCAACTAACAGTTAGACCTCTTAGCTTTTAAGTCTTATATGTAAGCACCTTAATTTCTACAAGATGTAAGCACCTTAATTTCTATAAGATATAAGCTACTATAAATATAGGTTATCACATCCTCCCCACCTTAGGAAATTTGGTCCTCCAAATTATGTCACTATAGTATCAAAACAAACGTGGGTACTTTTCTCTCATTTCACTTTCTAATTCCCAAGTAGCCTCTTCAGTAGAGTGATGCTACCACAATACTTTCACAAGTGGAATCACCTTAGTCCGCAACTGATGCACCCAAAAGAGTGTATCTTATTTAACCTTGCACTAAAAAGATCAATTGTAAGTATAGTAGTTAGCAAGGGTCGAGTCCTCAGGGATTGGGTTTTAGTTTATAAGTTGATAGTTTAAAACTTAAATTCAAGAACAATAAAAGAAAAGGGGTTTTTGAAATCAGATTTAAACTAAAGTAAATAATAAGTAAGATGCAAGTAAGAAATATGAAATCAAATATGAGAGAAATATGGTTAAGGTTTCATTCTCCACCACTAGACATCATTAAGAACCAATTTCAGATCTATAATATCAACCAACTATCAAAGTTAACAACCGTAGATAACAACAAGCTCTGTTATCCCAATCTTTCCTTAGTTTGTCGTTAAATAGAACAAGCTCTCTATTTAATCTCTAACCATCAAACAACCTAGAATAAGTTCTCTAAATTCAATTTAATGGCAGCTTTATGATGAGAAAGATAGGTTGATCTAAGCAACAAACACATAAGCTCGGATTGTTCAACTTAGGTTATGTTCCACTTTGCAATTATTGAAAACTTGACCATAATCATTAATCACAAATTGCCACTTATGAATAGGAAATCAAGACAATTACACGGAATCTGAAAATCAAGATCTATCTAGTTGTACACCTAAACAAATCAAGACAACATCATGAACAATTCTTGTAGAAGAACATAAGCAACTTTGATAGAAAATTAATGATACATAGAATCTGAAAATCAATTATAAAACATGTCTAGGGCTTTGAAATCACCCTTAACCAAATAAAAGTTTAGCCTAGCATAGGTATTGTAAACATAAACATAAAATTAAAGAGAATCTAAGAAGGAAATAAAAGAAAGAAAGAAGAAGAAGAAAATAAAGAAAAAGAAAACTAGAGAAAGGAAAGTAGAAGAAAACTTAGAGAATTTTATTATAATGGCTAATATCCTACCAATCTACCATGTCTCTTACAATCATCCAAGGCCCTCTATTTATACACATTTTGGAGAGCTAAATGACAAGAGACAAGCTTTATAAATTTCAAAGGTAGGTATAATAGGTGGGTAAATTTTTCTAACAATTTTCGTCATATTGTATGACAATTCTGATCAGCCAGCTTGATGGTTGATTTTGTCAATGTTGGAAGCTTGATCTGATCAAATGGTCTTCTAGAAAAATGTTCCCCTATCCGTTTGTGATCCATAGCCGTTGGAATCAGCTCATTTTCTGATGTGGATCGGAAGATATGGTCAAAATACCAAAACTGGTCAGCATAGACGTCATTGCACATCAGCCAACCTGATGGTTGATTTCGCTAGGGAAAACGACTCCGTTTCAAGAAGTGTAAAGCATGAAAAAGATAGATATGCCTCTTAACTTTGCACTGTAAAAATTTCATCCTTAATGCTTCAGTGAAACTCCAGATATAGCTGATATGGCAAAAGGTGTCGGAACTGGAACTGAACTGGATTTGCCCTTAATTCTTGATTTAACCTAGTAATCTGAAATCACTCAAAGAAACTCGTGAAAAACACCAAATTACATAAAAATATAAAAGATCATAAACACAATTATACTAAGCAATAATAACTCGTATTTGACACAAAACAATAATAAAACATAACTAAAAACTATATAATTATACGAGTTATCAGCAACACCTTTTCCTTTTGATCCAAAACCTGTATTAGTTTCTCAGAATAACTCAAATCATTTCTGAATTCAATAGGCTTGTATTCACTATCATGAGCTGAATCAGGTTTATACTTCCTTCACATAGAAACGTGAATTACATTATGAACACCTAAAAGTTTAGGAGGCAAGGCTAACCGGTATGCAACTTCTCCAACTCTTTCTAAGATTTCAAAAGGACCAATAAACCTTGGAGTCAATTTCCCTTTCTCAAATCTCATAATGCCATTGGCAAGAGATACTTTCAAGAATACATGATCACCAACACAAAACTCCAAATTTCTTCTTCGGTTATCTGCATAGCTCTTTTGTCGACTTTGTGCTGTTTGAAGTCTTTTATGAATGAGCTTCACTCTTTCAGTAGCCTTTTCAACTAAGTCTGTAAAGCAAACAGCTTTCTTTCACCAACTTCTTCCCAATAAATGGGTGATCTGCATTTTCTACCATACAATGCTTCATAAGGTGCCGTTTTGATGCTAGCTTGGTAGCTATTATTGTAAGCGAATTCAGCCAAAGACATTTGCTCATCCCAAGAACCTCTAAAATCAATAACATAAGCCCTTAACATATCTTCAAGTGTCTGAATCATTCTTTCTGATTGGCGATGAAACGATGTGCTGAAGTTCAATTTATATCCCATGGCTTCCGGAAAATGTTTCCAAAAACGAGCAATGAAACTGGAATCTGTATCAGAAGTTATACTCATTTGTACTCCATAAAATCTTACAATCTCTCTTAGGTAAAGTTCAGCCAAAAAATTTAGTGAATGAGTAACGGCTAGAAAATGTGCAGAATTTGTTAATCTATCCACAATCACCCAAATTGCATCATGATTCCTTTTAGTCCTTGGTAATCCCATCACAAAGTCCATTGTGATATCTTCCCATTTCCACTTCGGAATTGGTAAAGGCTTAAGCAATCCAGTAGGTCCTTGATGCACAACTTTAAACATTTGGATACAAATTCAGCAATATCCTTCTTCATACCGTTCCACCAATATACACTTCGCAAATTCTAATACATTTTTGTGCTACCAGGATGCATGGTATACTTGGAACAATGTGCTTCATCTAAGATTTCTTTTTTCAGATTCACATCATTAGGAACACAAAGTCTCCCTCAAAATCTCAATATACCATCATCTTGGACTTCAAAATCTGGCCTTTAGCCCTTTCTGTGCATCTTCCACGATACTAAGCAAATCAGAATCTGCTTGTTGCGCTTTTCTTGATTCGTTGAATCAAAACAGGTTCCATTTTCAGACTAGCAAGAAATCCACCGAAATCTTTCAATTGCAAATTCAAGTCTATGACTTCTTCAAGTAATTTCCATTCCTTCACCATCATATGAGTTAAAAATCCAGAATTTTCCGGCTTAAAACATCCGCAACTACAATAGCCTTACCAGGATGATAAAGTATACTGCAATCATAATCTTTTAGAACATCCATTCATCTTCTTGGGCGCATGTTGAGTTCCTTATGAGAGAACAAGTATTTGAGACTTTTGTGATCAGTATATATATCAAATCTCTCACTATATAAGTAATGACACCAAATCTTCAAAGCAAAAACAATTGCAGCCAATTCTAAGTCATGTGTCGGATAGTTCATCTCATGATCTTTCAATTGCCTTGATCCATAGGCCACCACCTTCTCATTTTGCATTAACACACAACCCAGACCTTGATATAGATGCAAAATCCACCAATACCACATGGAATGGTCAGAATAGGTGCTGAGGTCAATCTATTCTTCAACTCTTGGAAACTTTGTTCACAATCTTTATTCCAATCAAATTTCACATTCTTTCCGGTGACGTGGGTTAAAGGTGCTGCAATACGAGAAAACCCCTCTATGAACCTCCGGTAGTAACCAGCGAGTACTAAAAAGCTTCTAATATCAATCACAGTTCTTGGTGTTTCCCACTTTCCCACTGCTTCTATCTTATAGATGGATCAATGGACACACCATCTTTAGAAATGACATGTCCCAAAAATGCAACCTGTTCCAGCCAAAACTCACATTTGCTAAATTAACATACAACTTCTTTTCTCGAAGACTTTGGAGAACAATTGACAAATGTTGTTCATGCTCAAGTTGAGTTCGAGAATAGATCAAAATATCATCAATGAATATGACAAACTTGTCTAAGTAAGGCTTGAAGACACGATTAGTCAAACCAAATCCATAAAAGCTATCTGAGAAATATCATCACACTTAATCTTCAATTGATGGTATCCAGAACGAAGGTCAATCTTTGAGCACACTTGTGCCCCTTGCAACTGATCAAACAAATCATCAATTCTAGGCAATAGAGACTTGTTTTTCACCGTCACCCAATTCAATTATCTATAGTCGATACATAATCTCATTGTGCCATCCTTTTTCTTCACGAACAGAACCGGAGCACCCCAGGGGGACACACTAGGACGTATGAATCCTTTTTCCAACAAGTCTTGTAATTGTTTCTTAAGCTCTTCTAGTTCAGCAACTGCCATACGGTAAGGAGCCTTAGATATTGGTTCAGTTCCTGATATCAAGTCAATGGCAAATTCAAATTCAATCTCACGATCAGGTGCCAAACTGGTGAAGTCATCAGGAAAACATCGAAAAAGTCTCTAACAACAGGAATATCTTTCAAGCACCGCTGCTCCTTTCCATTATCAACAACATAAGCAAGATAACCTTCACAGCCTTTAGAAAGGAGCTCATTAGCTTGCATAGCAGATATCAAACATGGACAATCAATTTCCTTATCACCTTCGAAATAAAACATAGGTTTATTGGGAATAGAGAAATTAACAATTTTTTTTTATAATAATCAACATTTGCATGATAAGTAAACAACCAATCCATGCCCAAAATGACAACAAAATCATCAATTCTCTATAGAATCAGATCTGCAGACAGTTTTTTTTATCTCCAATCTTCACCAAACAAGACTTGTACACTACATCAGAAAGTAAGGAAGGTTTCATAGCAGTACTCACAGCAAGAAAATACCCAAGTGGTTTAGGCTCAATTCTCAAATGGCATGCAAACTATGGTGAGACAAATGAATGACTAGAACCAGGATCAAAAAGAACTAAAGCATCATGTTTAGCAACTGGAAACTTACCCTTGATAACAGAAGTGGAAGCTAGAACTTCTTCCTTGTCTAAAGCAAAGACTCTTCCTTGGACCACTGGTTTCTTACTCTTATCTATAGGCTTCTTCACTTGTTGGTCATGCATCAATGGGCAAGCCTTTATCATATGCCCAGTCTTCCCACATCGAAAACAAGCTCTATTGTCCCAATAACACTGTCTTGACCCATGATGCTTGCCACATTGTTTGCAAGGCTCTGAAGCATCTTGTTTGGGTGCTTTGGGCTGAAATTCCCTTGTTTTCTGCTTCTTGTTGGCTTGATTCACATCTAGCCTCTTTTGCCAGTTTCTCATGTTTCTAGCTCATCATCACGTTCTTGCTCCATTTGGGCATCTTCCATATCTTGCTCTATGAGTTGAGCTCGATCTACTACTTCAGCATAAGTTCTGAGCTTGAAAGGAATTAATTTGCTTCTAAGAGTTGGTCGTAAACCTCGCTGAAACTTTCTTGCTTTCTTTGCCTTATTTTTGCAATATGGGGAGCAAACCATGATAAAATAGTGAATTTGGATTCATACTGATCGACTGTCATACTCCTTTGTTTTAAGTTGAAGAACTCTTCTTCTTTCTTTTCTTGCATACACTCGGGAAAATACTATCGGTTAAAAGCATCAAGAAACCTTTCCCAAGTTATAGGCACATTTTTTGAACCTAGCACCTTTTTTTTTGTAGATTTCCACCAATGTTCTGCCATGCATCTTTCTCCTCACTATTACACCTCATGTAATCAAAGAACTTCTCAAGTTTCATGATCCATGCTTCAGCAGTAGTAGGATTTCGAACACCTTTAAAGGTTGGAGAGTTCATCCTCTGAAATTGATCAAAACGGGCCAGATTATTATCGACTTCAATTTGTGATGCACTCAAAAGAGTATATCTTATTTAACCTTGCACAAAAAAAGATAAATTGTAAGTATAGTAGTTAGCAAGGGTCAAGTCCTCAGGGATTGGGTTTTAGTTTATAAGTTAATAGTTCAAAACTTAAAAACAAGTAAACAAAAGTAAAGGGGATTTTGAAATCAGATTTGAACTAAAGTTAATAATAAGAATGAGAAAACAAGTAATTAAGAAGAATCAAATATGAAAAATATGGTTAAGGTTTCATTCTCCACCACTAGACATCATTAAGAATCAATTTCAAATCTATCAATATCAACCAATTATCAAAGTTAACAACCGTAGATAACACAAGCTCTGTTACCCCAATCTTTCCTTAGTTTGTCGTTTAAATAGAACAAGCTCTCTATTTAATCTCTAACCATCAAACAACCTAGAATAAGCTCTCTAAATTCAATTTAATGGCAGCTTTATGATGAGAAAGATAGGTTGATCTAAGCAACAAACACATAAGCTCGGATTGTTCAACTTAGGTTATGTTCCACTTTGCAATTATCGAAAACTTGACCATAATCATTAATCACAAATTGCCACTTATGAATAGGAAATCAAGACAATTACACGGATCAAGGTCCTAAACTAGCAATAGATAATTATCAAGATCTATCTAGTTGTACACCTACACAAATCAAGACAGCATCATAAACAATTCTTGTAGAAGAACATAAGCAACTTTGATAGAAAATTAATGATAGATAGAATTTGAAAATCAATTACAAAACATATCTAGGGCTTTGAAATCACCCTTAACCAAATATAAGTTTAACCTAGCATAGGCATAGATATTATATACATAAAACTAAAAAGAAAATAAAAGAATGGAGAAGAAGATGAATAATAATGATGATCTTTGAGTCTCCTCAAAAGATGTCTACAAAAGATGGTATTTATAGAGCTTTAAAACCCTGAGAATAAGTCTTTGCCGCACAAGTAAGGCTGGAGGTGCAAAAATCACGTTTTTGCCTTTTTTTTAGATTTGCGATAAGGGTTTTTCTGGCCGCAGGATTCTTTAGGGAGATCTTCTAGCGCCATTTTGAATGCCCATATCTTATCCGATTTGGGCTCATAATTTATCGTTGGAAAGATAATCAAGTTAACTTCAAAAGTCAAGAAAAAAGTTTCTTCAAATAAAGAATCTAACATCATGTTTTCCTTACAACAAGCTCCGGAGGTCAAATTTGCCTGATTGCTTTTCAACTAGAAATTGATATTTTTGACTCCCAAGTCTTCTTCCATCTTGTGATTATGATTTTGTAAGATCTTTACCATCATTATTGACATCTTTTGACTTCATTCTCCTTATTGTACCTAAAATTCAAAAACATAATATAAGTAAACAAGATAAACATCGAAAACATAACAAAAGCTAAAGGTAGAAAGGCATAAAATGTATATTTTATGAGCTTATCAAACACCCCCACACTTAACTTTTTGCTAGTCCTCGAGCAAAACAAAATAAAAATAAAATAAGAAAATCTAATCCACTTTCGTAGGAAATCACGGTGACACTTAGCATGTGACACAAGCCTTTAAACCCCTAGGTGTCCCTAGTGGACAAGTTTAGTCTCGTGAGGGTTTACTAGGATGATACCCACAAACATTGAAGTCATAAGAAAAACTAAAAAATTTTAAAAATAATAATAATTACAACTAATCCATCCAATATAAATTGGAGATAATCATTGGACAAGTCTTATAAACTAATCAATAGCTTAAAGAAATTCACAAAAAATCTTGCTTGAATGTAAATAATTTGAGTTAAGCCAATATTAACTTAACATATTTCAATCAAAATAGTGCATATTCAAACTTAATCTCAACTTCTCACATGGGATACTCTCCTGATTTTCACTCTTTAAAGTAGTGGTAAAGTGTTTACACTCAATCAATCTCATGAAAACACTTCTACCATATGCTTGCTTGTCCACCTATTCTCCACTATTTAGATTATACAACTTCATAAATCAAGAGGTCTTTATTCAAGGTTGTAATGGGGCCAAAGGGTTATAATGTGGTTAACGAATGAAAGATAAAAAATATTACAAAGGTTCCAAAGACTTCATAGAATTTAGAGACAAAATAAGATTTTGCAAATAAAACTTCTCAAAACTCTTATAAAGCACATAATAATAGAGGCTAAATATTCATATTGAGCCTTTGCTTCATTCTAACCAACTTTGTAACATCTTTTTCTTTAACCAAAAGTTTAAGAGATGATTTTTTTTCTTCAATATGGGAATGTATTTGACAATGATCCCTTTCTTTTTCTCTTGACTTTTTTTTTCTTATTTTCTTCCCCCACACATATCTTTTGTTTTAACCCAAATTTTCAAAAAGTATCCATTGTTTTTGCAATATGTCTCAAGCATTTGAGTCCATCTTTAGAACAAGGGTAAAGATATAAATGTATTTAGGGTAGGTGTAGGATATGGTTACCAAAGAAATAGCTTATTCAATGTAAGCTCAAATTGGCTCACTAGGGGGATGTTCTCTTGGAACATCAATAAGGAATGGCTGTTTGGCCCTGGTTATAATTCTAATGCCTCTATCATTTTCATGTTGTTACATACATCAATATAGTCTCAAAAAGGTTTAAAGCAAATTCTAGAGAAACATGTAATCATAAGAGCACTCAAGAAAGAAATTAGATTGATATGTATAATGCATCAATCATATAGGCTCGAAACTCACAAGGATAATTATACAAGTCAATTTTAAGTCTAAACATGCTTCTTTCTCAATCAATATATCATATTAATATTGGCTCATGAAAAATAGTGATATCAATCAAGCTTAATTCTCATGAAAATCTTACCACCAATGATCAATTTCAGACCTATCCAATTCATATCTCATCACAATATAGAAAAGAACTAAAACACACTAAAAATTTTAATAATAATAATAATAATATTAAAGACTCATAAAAAAAATAATAGCCAAAAATAAAATAAATCCTAAATCCTTCCCCCCACACTTAATTCTTACATTGTCCTCAATGTAATGCTATTAACCCAAATGAAAGAATCATGTGTAATTGAAAAGAACTAATAACATAAGAATAGAAATAACTAAGACTCAAAACAAAACAAATTCATGCAACCTAAATAATCCTAAAATACTAAACAAATAATTAACAAATAAACATAAAAATAAATAAATAAAAACAATAAAAATAATAAAAGGAAAAGGAAAAGAAAGCAAATCTGAGTATGGCAGGTTGGTAATTTCTTCATTAATTGGGCTACCTTCCCAATTAGTACTTGATTTAAGTTGTCCAACCTAACCAACACCCCTTCTTGGCTTTTTAGGCTTGTTAGGCTCATACATGAAACTTTCCAAATTTGAGGGTTTGATAAGAAGCTCTCTTTGCACAAAAGTGGATGCATTCTCCATTACAAGTATTATTCCATCATCCTTTGTGGTGCATATCTCATCGAGGAATGGAGCATATTTTGATACTTGTTGAATGGCATCCACAAACAAGTTGTTTAAGGTTTCCGGCATGTGTTGTTCATGTTCCTCCTCCTAGAACTTTGTGAATCTACTAGGAAAAGGTGGAGAAGAAACATTAGTAAAAATTGGAATCTTAAACATTACCTCAGGTGCCAAAATACTCTTATTTGGATATGTGGCTTCATTATCCTCAAGAATAGAATCCATCTCTAAATTTGTCTCATCCTCATCTTGTTCCTCATTCCTCAAGGTCACAATAGTAGCATTCTCCTTTGGGTTAATCATCGTTTGGGCAGGGAATTCTTCAGATCTTTGTGCTACCCATCCCACCATACTACTAGCCAATTGACTCATTTGCTTTTCCAAACTCTGGATGCTTGCCCTTGTTTCCTGTTGAAATTGCAAAGTATCAGTAACAAGAGAATAGACAAGATATTCTAAAGAAGTACTTGAGTTTTGAGTCATATGTGATGGCTGAAAAAGATCTGGTTCCTGAGACCATGATTGATTGAAGCTAGATAGATGAGTGTAACTGGCATAAGGATCTACTTCTTGGAAATTTTTTGAGTAGCCATAATTAGTATGATCCCAGCATCCTTCATGGTAAGTGTTTGTGTAATGATCATGCGGTTGGTCTTGGAACCCTTGATGGCCTTGACATCCTCCCATGGCCAATCGTTGAACTGGGGAGGTGAGATTGGCTTGTTGATTCTCCATGTTCATGTCTGCCACGAACTCTTCAGGTGTTAGATTGCTCAATTCCATCGGTTTTTTTTTTTCTTTTCAAAATTTGAAAAGAAAAACCTGTATGTACAAGAAAATAAAACTAATTGGAACTGAAAATAAGAATAAACCAAGTAACAAATAAACTAAAGAAAGCAATCCCCGGCAACGGCGCCAAAAATTTGATGCACTCAAAAGAGTATATCTTATTTAACCTTGCACTAAAAAGATAAATTGTAAGTATAGTAGTTAGCAAGGGTCAAGTCCTCAGGGATTGGGTTTTAGTTTATAAGTTAATAGTTCAAAACTTAAAAACAAGTAAACAAAAGTAAAGGGGATTTTGAAATCAGATTTAAACTAAAGTTAATAATAAGAATGAGAAAACAAGTAATTAAGAAGAATCAAATATGAAAAATATGGTTAAGGTTTCATTCTCCACCACTAGACATCATTAAGAATCAATTTCAAATCTATCAATATCAACCAATTATCAAAGTTAACAACCGTAGATAACAACAAGCTCTGTTACCCCAATCTTTCCTTAGTTTGTCGTTAAATAGAACAAGCTCTCTATTTAATCTCTAACCATCAAACATCCTAGAATAAGCTCTCTAAATTCAATTTAATGGAAGCTTTATGATGAGAAGATAGGTTGATCTAAGCAACAAACACATAAGCTCGGATTATTCAACTTAGGTTATGTTTCACTTTGCAATTATCGAAAACTTGACCATAATCATTAATCACAAATTACCACTTATGAATAAGAAATCAAGACAATTACACGGATCAAGACTCCTAAACGAGGCAATAGATAATTATCAAGATCTATCTAGTTGTACACCTAAATAAATCAAGACAACATCATTAACAATTCTTGTAGAAAAACATAAGCAACTTTGAATTAATGATAGATAGAATCTGAAAATCAATTGCAAAAGATGTCTAGGGCTTTGAAATTACCCTTGACCAAATAGAAGTTTAGCCTAACATAAGCATGGATAATATATACATAAAACTAAAAAGAAAATAAAAGAATGGAAAAGAAGAATAATGATGATCTTTGAGTCTCCTCAAAAGATGTCTAGTTTGTGGCTCAAAAGATGGTATTTATAGAGCTTTAAAACCCTGAGAATAAGTCATTGCAGCATAAGTAAGCCTGGAGGTGCAAAAATCACGTTTTTGCCTTCTTTTTTTCTTCAGATTTGCGATTAGGGTTTTTCTGGCCGCAGGGTTCTTTAGAGAGATCTTCTAGTGCCATTTTGAATGCCCATTTCTTATCCAATTTGGGCCAATAATATATGGTTGAAAAGATAATCAAGTCAACTTCAAAAGTCAAGAAGGAAGTTTCTTCAAATAAAGAATCTAACATCATGTTTTTCTTACAACAAGCTGCGGAGGTCAAATCTGCCTGATTGCTTTTCAACCATAAATTGATATTTTTGACTCCCAAGTCTTCTTCCATCTTGTGATTATGATTTTGTAAGCTCTTTACCATCATTATTGACATATTTTGACTTCATTCTCCTTATTGTACCTAAAATTCAAGAACATATTATAAGTAAACAAGATAAAGATCCAAAACATAACAAAAACTAATGGTAGAAAGGTATAAAATGTATATTTTATGAGCTTATCAATTCTCACCTTTTGTCACTCTTATGCATGTGGAGGACACTTTAGATCCAAAAGGACAGCCATGAAAGTTCTTGATTCTGGATTTTATTGGCCTACTATGTTCAAAGATGCATACCTCTTTTGCAAGTCATGTGATCGTTGCCAAAGAACAGGTAACTTAGGTGCTAGAAATCAAATGCTTCAAACTCCAATACTTTTTGTTGAGATTTTGATGTATGGGGCATTGATTTCATGGGACCTTTTCCTTCTTCTTTTGGTAATCTTTATATTTTACTTGCCGTTGATTATGTTTCAAAGTGGGTGGAAGCAAAATCCACTAGGACTTATGACTCTAAAGTTGTTTCAGATTTTGTCTAGACTAACATCTTTGCTAGGTTTGGAACACCAAAGGCCATAATCAGCGATTGAGGTACTCACTTTTGCAATAGGACTATAAAAGCACTTTTGAGGAATTATAACATCACACACAAGGGTCTCCACCTCATATCATCCTCAAACTAGTGGGCAAGCTGAAGTGTCAAACCGAGAAGTTAAGTCCATCCTTGAAAAGACAGTTAATCCAAATAGTAAGGATTGGAGTTCACGACTTGATGATGCACTTTGGGCTTATAGGGCAGCATATAAGACACCCATTGGTATGTCTTCTTATCGACTTGTTTATGGTAAGCCTTGTCATCTTCCTGTTGAATTGGAACATAAATCATATTGGGCTATCAAACAATGCAACATGGAGATGGATGAGGCAGCTAAGCAAGGAAAACTTGATCTACAAGAATTGGAGATGATAAGGAATGAAGCCAATGAGAATTCTAAGATTTACAAGGAAAAGACTAAGGCATTCCATGACAAGATGATATCAAGAAAGGACTTTGTTGTTGGACAAAAAGTTCTTCTCTTCCATTCACGCCTTAAGTTATTTCCATGTAAGTTACGTTCTCGTTGGGTTGGATCTTTTGTTATTACTAATTTATTTACTCATGGTGCAGTTGAAATCCAAAGTCCAAAAACAGATAAGGCATTCAAAGTGAATGGTCATAGATTGAAGCCTTACTATGAGAACTTTCCAATACAAGATGTGGAGGAGTTACCACTTTTTCAGCCAAATTATGTTGAATAATAATTGCATGGGTCTAAGTCAGGCTAAGGACAATAAACCAAGCGCTTCTTGGGAGGCAACCCAAAAGGATGGAGAGCATCCATTATAATCAGATTTGCATATTCCATACTCTCCATCATTCTATCTTTTATTGTTTTTCTGTAGTTTGTTTTGTTTTTCTTTTGTTCTTTTCTCTTACATATAATTCTTGCATTGGGGATAATAGCATTATATTGAGGACAATGTAAAAATTAAGTGTGGGGGGGAGAATTTAGGATTTTCTTTAGTGTGTTCTGTTTTTGATTCTTTTTATGTTGTTTTTAGTGTGTTTTAGTTACTTTCAACACTATGATGAGATATGAATTGCATAAGTATAAAACTGATTTATTAGTGAGAAGATTTTTGATAACTCGTATAATTATATAGTTTTTAGTTATGTTTTATTAATGTTTTGTGTCAAATATGAGTTATTATTGTTTAGTCTAATTGTGTTTATGATCTTTTATATTTTTATGTATTTTGGTGTTTTTCACAAGTTTCTTTGAGTGATTTCAGATTACTAGAATTAAGGGCAAATCCAGTTCAGTTTCAGTTCCGAGACCTTTTGCCATATCAGCTATATCTCGAGTTTCACTGAAGCAATAAGGCTGAAATTGGTATCCATGCAAAGCTAAGAGGCATATCTATCTTTTTCATGTTTTACACTTCTTAAAACGGAGTCGTTTTCCCTAGCGAAATCGACCATCAAGTTGGCTGATGTGCAATGACGTCTGTGCTGACATGTTTTCGTATTATGCCCATATCTTCTTATCCACATCAGCAAATGAGCTGATTCCAACGGCTATGGTTCTGTAACTGATAGGGCAACCTTTGTCTAGAAGACCATGTGATCAGATCAGGCCTCCAATATTGAAGAAATCGACCATCAAGGTGGCTGATGTGCAATGACGTCTGTGCTGACATGTTTTCGTATTTTGCCCATATCTGCTTAACCACATCAGCAAATGAGCTGATTTCAACGGCTATGGTTCCGTAACTGATTGGGGAACCTTTTTCTAGAAGACCATGTGATCAGATCAGGCCTCCAAGATTGACGAAATCGACCATCAAGTTGGCTGATCAAAATCGTCATATACCTACCTTTGAAATTTGTAAAGCTTGTCTCTTGTCATTTAGCCCTCCAAAATGTGTATAAATAGAGGGCCTTGGGTGATTGTAAGGGATCATATTGTACATAGGTAGGATATTAGCCATTTTAATAAAATTCTCTAAGTTTTCTTCTTCTTTCTTTTCTCTAGTTTTCTTTCCTTTCTCTAGTTTTCTTTTTCTTTAGAGAGAGCAAGAGGTTGGATAATTAATATTCTTCCTCTTCTTCTTTCTTTCTTTTATTTTCTTCTTAGATTTTCTTTAATTTTATGTTTATGTTTATAATGCCTATGCTAGGCTAAACTTCTATTTGGTTAAGGGTGATTTCAAAGCCCTAGACATGTTTTGTGATTGATTTTCAGATTCTATCTATCATTAATTTTCTATCAAAGTTGCTTATGTTCTTCTACAAGAATTGTTCATGATGTTGTCTAGATTTATTTAGGTGTACAACTAGATAGATCTTGATAATTATCTATTGCTAGTTTAGGAGTCTTGATCCGTGTAATTGTCTTGATTTCCTATTCATAAGTGGCAATTTGTGATTAATGATTATGGTCAAGTTTTCAATAATTGCAAAGTGGAACATAACCTAAGTTGAACAATCCGAGCTTATGTGTTTGTTGCTTAGATCAACCTATCTTTCTCATCATAAAGCTGCCATTAAATTGAATTTAGAGAGCTTATTCTAGGTTGTTTAATGGTTAGAGATTAAATAGAGAGCTTGTTCTATTTAACGACAAACTAAGGAAAGATTGGGGTAACAGAGCTTGTTGTTATCTACGGTTGTTAACTTTGATAGTTGGTTGATATTGATAGATCTGAAATTGATTCTTAATGATGTCTAGTGGTGGAGAATGAAACCTTAACCATATTTTTCATATTTGATTCTTCTTACTTATTTGTTTTCTTACTTTTAGTTTGCTTATTTTTTATATTTATTTTTATTGGCTGGTTATACCGCCTAATTTGTATATTAACTTTGTTTTATTTTTATTGGCTGGTTATACCGCCTAATTTAGTATATATATTTTTATTGGCTGGTTATACCGCCTAATTTGTATATTAACTTTGTTTTATTTTTATTGGCTGGTTATACCGCCTAATTTAGTATATATATTTTTATTGGCTGGTTATACCGCCTAATTTAGTATATATATTTTTATTGGCTGGTTATACCGCCTTGCATCTTATTCTTATTATTTACTTTAGTTTAAATCTGGCTTCAAAAACCCCTTTTCTTTTATTGTTCTTGAATTTAAGTTTTAAACTATTAACTTATAAACTAAAACCCAATCCCTGAGGACTCGACCCTTGCTAACTACTATACTTACAATTTATCTTTTTAGTGCAAGGTTAAATAAGATACACTCTTTTGGGTGCATCAAATTTTTGGCGCCGTTGCCGGGGATTGTTTTCTTTAGTTTATTTGTTACTTGGTTTTTTCTTATTTTCAGTTCTAATTAGTTTTATTTTCTTGTACATACAAGTTTTTCTTTTCAAATTTAAAAAAAAAAAAAAACAAAAAAAAAACAAAAAAAAAAACAAAAAACAATGGAATTGAGCAATCTAACACTTGAAGAGTTGGTGGCATACATGAACATGGAGAATCAACAAGCCAATCTCACCTTCCCAGTTCAACAATTTGCCATGGGAGGATGTCAAGGCCATCAAGTGTTCCAAGACCAACAGTATGATCATTACTCAAACACTTACCATGAGGGATGGTGGGATCATACTAATTATGGCTACTCGAAAAATTACCAAGAAGTAGATCCTTATGCCAATTACACTCATCCATCTAGCTTCAATCAATCATGGTCCCAAGAACCAGATCTTTTTCAACCACCACATATGACTCAAAACTCAGGTACTTCTTTAGAAGATCTTGTCTATTCTCTTGTTACTGATACATTGCAATTTCAACAGGAAACAAGGGCAAGCATCCAGAGTTTGGAAAAGCAAATGATCCATTTGACTAGTAGTATGGTGGGATGGGTAGCACAAAGATCTGAAGAACTCCCTGCCCAAACAATGATTAACCCAAAGGAGAATACTACTATTGTGACCTTGAGGAATGAGGAACAAGATGAGGATGAGACAAAATTAGAGATGAATTCTATTCTTGAGGATAATGAAGCCAATGATCCAAATAAGAGTATTTCGGCACCTGAGGTAACGTTTGAGATTCCAATTTTTACTAATGTTTCTTCTCCACCTTTTCCTAGTAGATTCGCAAAGTTCAAGGAGGATGAACATGAACAAGACACGCTGGAAACCTTAAACAGTTTGTTTGTGGATGTCATTCAACAAGTACCAAAAGATGGACCATTCCTCGATGAGATATGCACCACCAAGGATGATGGAATAATACTTGTAATGGAGAATGCATCCACTGTTGTGCAAAGAAAGCTTCCTCTCAAACGCATAAATTTGGAAAATTTCATGTATGAGCCTGACAAGCCTAAAAAGCCAAGAAGGGGTGTTGGTTAGGTTCAAAACACTAACTCAAGTGTTAATTGGGAAGGCAACCCAATTAAAGAATAAATTGCCAACCTTCCATATTCACATTTGCTTTCTCTTTCTTTTCCTTTTCCTTTTTCTTTTATTATTTTTATTTTTATTGTTTTTATTTTTATTTTTTATGTTTACTTGTTAATTTTTGTTTAGTATTTTAGAATTATTTAGGTTGCATGAGTTTGTTTTGTTTTGTTTTGAGTCTAGTTATTCCTATTATTATGTTATTAGTTCTTTTCTCTTACACATGATTCTTTCATTTGGGTTAATAGACTTACATTGAGGACAATGTAAGAATTAAGTGTGGGGGGAATGATTTAGGACATCTTTTATTTTTGTCTACTATTTTTTTTTATGAGTCTTTATTATAATTTTTAGTGTGTTTTAGTTCCTTTTTAATACAATGATGAGATATGAATTGCATAAGTCTAAAACAGAGTTATTAGTGAGAAGATTTTCATGAGAATTGAGCTTGATATCATTTTTTTTTATGAGCCAATGTTAATATAATATGTTGATTGAGAAAGAAGCATGTTTAGACTTAATCTGACTTGTATAATCATCCTTGTGAGTTTTTGAGCCTAAAATGATTGATGCATGATAACTCGTATAATTATATAGTTTTTAGTTATGTTTTATTATTGTTTTGTGTCAAATACGAGTTATTATTGTTTAGTCTAATTGTGTTTATGATCTTTTATATTTTTATGTATTTTGGTGTTTTTCACAAGTTTCTTTGAGTGATTTCAGATTACTAGAATTAAGGGCAAATCCAGTTCAGTTTCAGTTCCGACACCTTTTGCCATATCAGCTATATCTCGAGTTTCACTGAAGCAATAAGGCTGAAATTTGTAGCCATGCAAAGCTAAGAGGCATATCTATGTTTTTCATGTTTTACACTTCTTAAAACGGAGTCGTTTTCCCTAGCGAAATCGACCATCAAGTTGGCTGATGTGCAATGACGTCTGTGCTGACATGTTTTCGTATTATGCCCATATCTTCTTATCCACATCAGCAAATGAGCTGATTCCAACGGCTATGGTTCCGTAACTGATAGGGGAACCTTTGTCTAGAAGACCATGTGATCAGATAAGGCCTCCAATATTGAAGAAATCGACCATCAAGTTGGCTGATCAAAATCGTCATATACCTATCTTTGAAATTTGTAAAGCTTGTCTCTTGTCATTTAGCCCTCCAAAATGTGTATAAATAGAGGGCCTTGGATGATTGTAAGGGATCATATTGTACATAGGTAGGATATTAGCCATTTTAATAAAATTCTCTAAGTTTTCTTCTTCTTTCTTTTCTCTAGTTTTCTTTTTCTTTAGAGAGAGCAAGAGGTTGGATAATTAATATTCTTCCTCTTCTTCTTTCTTTCTTTTATTTTCTTCTTAGATTTTCTTTAATTTTATGTTTATGTTTACAATGCCTATGCTAGGCTAAACTTCTATTTGGTTAAGGGTGATTTCAAAGCCCTAGACATGTTTTGTGATTGATTTTCAGATTCTATCTATCATTAATTTTCTATCAAAGTTGCTTATGTTCTTCTACAAGAATTGTTCATGATGTTGTCTTGATTTATTTAGGTGTACAACTAGATAGATCTTAATAATTATCTATTGCTAGTTTAGGAGTCTTGATCCGTGTAATTGTCTTGATTTCCTATTCATAAGTGGCAATTTGTGATTAATGATTATGGTCAAGTTTTCAATAATTGCAAAGTGGAACATAACCTAAGTTGAACAATCCGAGCTTATGTGTTTGTTGCTTAGATCAACCTATCTTTCTCATCATAAAGCTGCCATTAAATTGAATTTAGAGAGCTTATTCTAGGTTGTTTAATGGTTAGAGATTAAATAGAGAGCTTGTTCTATTTAACGACAAACTAAGGAAAGATTGGGGTAACAGAGCTTGTTGTTATCTACGGTTGTTAACTTTGATAGTTGGTTGATATTGATAGATCTGAAATTGATTCTTAATGATGTCTAGTGGTGGAGAATGAAACCTTAACCATATTTTTCATATTTGATTCTTCTTACTTACTTGTTTTCTTACTTTTAGTTTGCTTATTTTTAAAAAGTATATTTATTTTTATTGGCTGGTTATACCGCCTAATTTGTATATTAACTTTGTTTTATTTTTATTGGCTGGTTATACCGCCTAATTTAGTATATATATTTTTATTGGCTGGTTATACCGCCTAATTTAGTATATATATTTGTATTGGTTGGTTATACCGCCTAATTTAGTATATATATTTTTATTGGCTGGTTATACCGCCTTGCATCTCATTCTTATTATTTACTTTAGTTTAAATCTGATTTCAAAAACCCTTTTTCTTTTATTGTTCTTGAATTTAAGTTTTAAACTATTAACTTATAAACTAAAACCCAATCCCTGAGGACTCGACCCTTGCTAACTACTATACTTACAATTGATCTTTTTAGTGCAAGGTTAAATAAGATACACTCTTTTGGGTGCATCAAGTTTTTGGCGCCGTTGCCGGGGATTGCTTTCTTTAGTTTATTTGTTACTTGGTTTATTCTTATTTTCAGTTCTAATTAGTTTTATTTTGTTGTACATACAAGTTTTTCTTTTCAAATTTTAAAAAAAAAAAAAAAAAAAAAAAAAAACAATGGAATTGAGCAATCTAACACTTGAAGAGTTGGTGGCATACATGAACATGGAAAATCAACAAGCCAATCTCACCTACCCAGTTCAACAATTGGCCATGGGAGGATGTCAAGGCCATCAAGTGTTCCAAGACCAACTGTATGATCATTACTCAAACACTTACCATGAGGGATGGTGGGATCATACTAATTATGGCTACTCAGAAAATTACCAAGGAGTAGATCCTTATGCCAATTACACTCATCCATCTAGCTTCAATCAATCATGGTCTCAAGAACCAGATCTTCTTCAACCACCACATATGACTCAAAACTCACGTACTTCTTTAGAAGATCTTGTCGATTCTCTTGTTACTAATACTTTGCAATTTCAACAGGAAACAAGGGCAAGCATCCGGAGTTTGGAAAGGCAAATGAGCCTATTGGCTAGTAGTATGGTGGTATGGGTAGCACAAAGATCTGAAAAACTCTCTGCCCAAACAATGATTAACCCAAAGGAGAATACTACTATTGTGACCTTGAGGAATGAGGAACAAGATGAGGATGAGACAGAATTAGAGATGGATTCTATTCTTGAGGATAATGAAGCCACAAATACAAATAAGAGTATTTCGGCACCTGAGGTAACGTTTGAGATTCCAATTTTTACTACTGTTTCTTCTCCACCTTTTCCTAGTAGATTCGCAAAGTTCAAGGAGGATGAACATGAACAAGACACGCTGGAAACCTTAAACAGTTTGTTTGTGGATGTCATTCAACAAGTACCAAAAGATGCACCATTCCTCGATGAGATATGCACCACCAAGGATGATGGAATAATACTTGTAATGGAGAATGCATCCACTGTTGTGCAAAGAAAGCTTCCTCTCAAACGCATAAATTTGGGAAATTTCATGTATGAGCCTGACAAGCCTAAAAAGCCAAGAAAGGGTGTTGGTTAGATTCAAAACACTAACTCAAGTGTTAATTGGGAAGGCAGCCCAATTAAAGATGAAATTACCAACCTTCCATATTCAGATTTGCTTTCTCTTTCTTTTCCTTTTTCTTTTATTATTTTTATTGTTTTTATTTTATTTCTCATGTTTCTTTGGTAATTGTGTTTACTGCTTTTAAGTTCATTTAGGCTGCATAAGTTTCTTTTGTTTAATAGTTCTTTTCTCTTACATATAATTCTTGCATTGGGGGATAATAGCATTACATTAATGACAATGTAAGAGTTATGTGTGGGGGGAAGAATTTAGGATTTTATTTAGAGTGTTTTGTTTTTGAGTCTTTTTATGTTGTTTTTCTTTCTGATCCTGGTTTTGAAAATAACTAGATGTAAATATAATTTTTAATTTTTTTACCCCGGTTAAATGGCGGATAACGGTACTCCGTGATTATTTAAATCGGTTCCATCAGCTACCCACAAAACTGATATTGTATATAAATTTCTCTTCCAATTTCTCTTTCATTTTTTTTTATTTTTTTTTCAGGATGGATGATATTCTCACAAGATTGCAGAAACGATTTCCTCCTTTTCCTCGAAATATTTTATTGAAGCTTTACCAAGTTCGACTTGAAAGATTAAGAATGCTTATGCACAAAGGGATTCCTGACGACATACGTTGGATAATTGAAGCCAAGGTACGTGAAGATGAATATCTTCCTGTTTTGCATTTACCAGGTACAGGTAGAAGCACTTATGCAAAGAAGCAACGAGCAAAGCGCATGAGTTCAAATTGCCACAAATGTGCACGATGGACGTGTAACGGTAAATGTCGTTCTATTGGGATTCCGTCCTCTAATCGAGATGATAAAATTGAATTCATTAAGGATGGACTGAGTAAGGAGAATTTGGGTAATATCCAACTTTCTCTTGAGACGCATCCTAGTGGAGACGTACAAAGAGAAATTCTTGATTTATGGCCGCAATTCCAAAGGGAATGGCAACATCTTGGGAATCTGATGTTAAAAGACCCTGTTTGCCAGCTTGTAAGAAAACTGGATGGGAAGCATATCCTCGACTCATAGAAGGCGTTTAAGCCGTTTCTGGACGTAAAACCAGAGGAAGATGTGAGCCACAATCACAACTACAATAAATGACTTCTCAGTTTTTGGTTTGATTTGCAATAACTTTATTTTGGTTTAATTTACGTGTAGTTCGATTTGTGTAATTATTCTCGTTTTTTTTTTTTATTTGTCTTTTACGGTTGATTTTTTCTTCTCTTTTTGATTTTCTTCCTGAAATCACGCAAAAATCTTTTGTTAGGTTAACATTTTCTTCTGACAGGTCAGATACACTTTCGGCGACATTATTACTCTTGTCTGATTCACTACTCAGTCCTCTCTATATTACACCATGTACTCATTCTCTTTCAGGCACTCGAAGAAAAAAAAAATGGAAAGTACTTCATCCTAGCGCATTAAAAAAATTTGTGTCTTTGGAGGTGCTTATCCAGGGAAAAATAACATATTCGCTGATGAAGCCATAAGAGTTGGAGTAATACTTGCCCAACAAAAGATCCACTTGATTTATGGAGGCGGTAGTACGGGTTTAATGGGAGCAGTCGCTACAGCAGCACACGCCGGAAGAAGTCCAGTTCTAGGAATCGTGCCAAAACTATTCACAGATTTTTGTGGACCTACCGTGGGTAAGGAAATACAAGTCTGGAGTATCCCTGAACGGATAACAATCATGTACCATTCTGCCGATGCATTCATTGCTTTACCAGGAGGACTGGGTACATTGGAAGAAATAGCTTGCGTGGCTTCTTGGTCATCTTTGGTCACAAATAAGAAACCCATTGGTTTGCTTAATATTAATGGTTATTTTAGTAATTTGCTTTCATATTTAGATAATGCTGTGGATAATGGATTAATGTTTTCAGAGGCAAGGAGAACCATAATTTCTGCTACAACCATTGAAGATTTACTCAAAAAGCTCCAAGCTTATGAGTATTTATCTGCTACGGTTGTTTCGCAAACGCTCGGAAAAAGAAAAAGAGATATGGACGAGCAAGGAGTGGATTGCACTTTGTCTTTGTGACATTATCTAACATTTTGTTTGTTGTGTCTCAGTTATAATAAGTGGTTAGCAACCTCTACAGGTAATATCTCCTAAATTTTACCTTCTTAAAAAAAAAAAAAAAAATTTGTTGTGTTTTAAGCAATTTAGAAGTATTCATTCTGAACAAGGTCTGAGTAAGGGAGACTTGAGACATACCTTGTCAGTTTGATTTTAATCTTTTTACGTTTACTTGTTAATTTTTGTTTAGTATTTTAGGATTATTTAGGTTGCATGAGTTTGTTTTGTTTTGAGTCTTAGTTGTTCCTATTCTTATGTTATTAGTTCTTTTCTCTTACACATGATTCTTTCATTTGGGTTAATAGACTTACATTGAGGACAATGTAAGAATTAAGTGTGGGGGGAATGATTTAGGATTTCTTTTATTTTTGTCTACTATTTTTTTTATGAGTCTTTATTATTATTATTATTATTTTTTAGTGTGTTTTAGTTCCTTTTTAATACAATGATGAGATATGAATTGCATAAGTCTAAAACAGATTTATTAGTGAGAAGATTTTCATGAGAATTGAGCTTGATGTCAACCTTTTTATGAGCCAATGTTAATATGATATGTTGATTGAGAAAGAAGCATGTTTAGACTTAATCTGACTTGTATAATCATCCTTGTGAGTTTTTGAGCCTATAATGATTGATGCATTATACAAATCAATCTAATTTCTTTCTTGAGTGCTCTTATGATTACATGATTCTCTAGAACTTGCTTTAAACCGTTTGAGACTATATTGATACATGTGACAACATGAATATGATAGAGGCATTAGGATTTTTAGCCAGAGCCAAACAGCCATCCCTTATTGATGTTCCAAGAGAACACACCCTTAGTGAACCAATTTGAGCCTACATTGAATAAGCTATCTCTTTGGTAACCATAACTTGTCCCTAACCTAAATATACTTATATCTTTACCTTTGTTCCAAAGATGAATTAGCATGTTTTGAGACAAGTTGCAAAGACAAGGGATATTTTTAGATAAAAATTTGGGTTAGAAACAAGAAATAAGTGTGGGGGGGAAAGAAAAGAAAAGTCAAGAGAAAAAGAAATGAAATACTGGCAAATACATTCCTATGTAAAAAAAAATATATATATATGAATCATCTCTTGAATTTGTGGAAAAAGAAAAAGATGTTACAAAGTCGTTTAGAATGAAGAAAAGGCCCAACATGAATATCCGGCCTAGGTGACTATGTACTTGTAAAGAGTTTTGAGAAGTTTCTTTGTATGATCTTTTTATGTCTCTAAACTTTATGAACTCTTTGGAACCTTTGTGATATCTTTATCCTTTTGTTCTTCAACCACATTACAAACCCCTTGGCCCCATTACAACCTTGATTAAAGACCTCTTGATTTATGAAGTTGCATGATCTTTTAGTGGAGAATAGGTAGACAAGCAAGCATATGGTATAACTATTTTCATGAGATTGATTGAGTGTAAACACTTTACCACTACTTTAAAGAGTGAAAATCATAAGAGTATCCCATGTGAGAAGTTGAGATTAAGTTTGAATGTGCACTATTTTGATTGAAATATGTTATGTTAATATTGGCTTAACTCAAACAATTTACATTCAAGCTTGATTTTTTGTGAAATTCTTTAAGCTATTGATTAGTTTATAAGACTTGTTCAAAGATTGTCTCTAATTTGTATTGAAAGGATTAGGAGTAAATATTTTTAGTATATGTAGTTTATTTATATTTTAGTTTTTCAATGTTTGTGGGTATCATTCTAGTAAACCCTCACGAGACTAAACTCGTCCACTAGGGACACCTAGGGGTTTAAAGGCTTGTGTCACATGCTAAGTGCCACCGTGATTTCCTACGAAAATGGATTAGATTAGATTTTCTTATTTTATTTTTATTGAGTCGTTGCTAGGGACTAGCAACAATCTAAGTGTGGGGGTGTGATAACTCGTATAATTATATAGTTTTTAGTTATGTTTTATTATTGTTTTGTGTCAAATACGAGTTATTATTGTTTAGTCTAATTGTGTTTATGATCTTTTATATTTTTATGTATTTTGGTGTTTTTCACAAGTTTCTTTGAGTGATTTCAGATTACTAGAATTAAGGGCAAATCCAGTTCAGTTTCAGTTCCGACACCTTTTGCCATATCAGCTATATCTCGAGTTTCACTGAAGCAATAAGGCTGAAATTTGTAGCCATGCAAAGCTAAGAGGCATATCTATGTTTTTCATGTTTTACACTTCTTAAAACGGAGTCGTTTTCCCTAGCGAAATCGACCATCAAGTTGGCTGATGTGCAATGACGTCTGTGCTGACATGTTTTCGTATTATGCCCATATCTTCTTATCCACATCAGCAAATGAGCTGATTCCAACGGCTATGGTTCCGTAACTGATAGGGGAACCTTTGTCTAGAAGACCATGTGATCAGATAAGGCCTCCAATATTGAAGAAATCTACCATCAAGGTGGCTGATGTGCAATGACGTCTGTGCTGACATGTTTTCGTATTTTGCTCATATCTGCTTAACCACATCAGCAAATGAGCTGATTCCAACGGCTATGGTTCCGTAACTGATAGGGGAACCTTTGTCTAGAAGACCATGTGATCAGATCAGGCCTCCAATATTGAAGAAATCGACCATCAAGTTGGCTGATCAAAATCGTCATATACCTATCTTTGAAATTTGTAAAGCTTGTCTCTTGTCATTTAGCCCTCCAAAATGTGTATAAATAGAGGGCCTTGGATGATTGTAAGGGATCATATTGTACATAGGTAGGATATTAGCCATTTTAATAAAATTCTCTAAGTTTTCTTCTTCTTTCTTTTCTCTAGTTTTCTTTCTTTTCTCTAGTTTTCTTTTTCTTTAGAGAGAGCAAGAGGTTGGATAATTAATATTCTTCCTCTTCTTCTTTCTTTCTTTTATTTTCTTCTTAGATTTTCTTTAATTTTATGTTTATGTTTACAATGCCTATGCTAGGCTAAACTTCTATTTGGTTAAGGGTGATTTCAAAGCCCTAGACATGTTTTGTGATTGATTTTCAGATTCTATCTATCATTAATTTTCTATCAAAGTTGCTTATGTTCTTCTACAAGAATTGTTCATGATGTTGTCTTGATTTATTTAGGTGTACAACTAGATAGATCTTAATAATTATCTATTGCTAGTTTAGGAGTCTTGATCCGTGTAATTGTCTTGATTTCCTATTCATAAGTGGCAATTTGTGATTAATGATTATGGTCAAGTTTTCAATAATTGCAAAGTGGAACATAACCTAAGTTGAACAATCCGAGCTTATGTGTTTGTTGCTTAGATCAACCTATCTTTCTCATCATAAAGCTGCCATTAAATTGAATTTAGAGAGCTTATTCTAGGTTGTTTAATGGTTAGAGATTAAATAGAGAGCTTGTTCTATTTAACGACAAACTAAGGAAAGATTGGGGTAACAGAGCTTGTTGTTATCTACGGTTGTTAACTTTGATAGTTGGTTGATATTGATAGATCTGAAATTGATTCTTAATGATGTCTAGTGGTGGAGAATGAAACCTTAACCATATTTTTCATATTTGATTCTTCTTACTTACTTGTTTTCTTACTTTTAGTTTGCTTATTTTTAAAAAGTATATTTATTTTTATTGGCTGGTTATACCGCCTAATTTGTATATTAACTTTGTTTTATTTTTATTGGCTGGTTATACCGCCTAATTTAGTATATATATTTTTATTGGCTGGTTATACCGCCTAATTTAGTATATATATTTGTATTGGCTGGTTATACCGCCTAATTTAGTATATATATTTTTATTGGCTGGTTATACCGCCTTGCATCTCATTCTTATTATTTACTTTAGTTTAAATCTGATTTCAAAAACCCTTTTTCTTTTATTGTTCTTGAATTTAAGTTTTAAACTATTAACTTATAAACTAAAACCCAATCCCTGAGGACTCGACCCTTGCTAACTACTATACTTACAATTGATCTTTTTAGTGCAAGGTTAAATAAGATACACTCTTTTGGGTGCATCAATGCATTATACAAATCAATCTAATTTCTTTCTTGAGTGCTCTTATGATTACATGATTCTCTAGAACTTGCTTTAAACCGTTTGAGACTATATTGATACATGTGATAACATGAATATGATAGAGGCATTAGGATTATAACCAGAGCCAAACAGCCATCCATTATTAATGTTCTAAGAGAACATTCCCACTAGTGAGCCAATTTGAGCCTACATTAAATATGATGTTTTATTGGTAACCACAACTTACACCTAGCCTAAATATACTTATATCCTTACCCTTGTTCTAAAGATGGATTATATATTTTGAGACATATTGCAAAAAAAAAAAACAAGGGATATTTTTAGTTAAAAATTTGGGTTAGAAACAAGAAATAAGTGTGGGGGGGAAAGAAAAGAAAAGTCAAAAAAAAAAAAAAAAAAAAAAAAAAAAGAAATGGAATACTGGCAAATACATTCAAAAAAAAAATATGAATCATCTCTTGAATTTTGGGAAAAAGAAAAAGATGTTACAAAGTTGTTCAGAATGAAGAAAAGGCCCAACATAAATATCCGGCCTAGGTGACTATGTACTTGTAAAGAGTTTTGAGAAGTTTCTTTGTATGATCTTTTTATGTCTCTAAACTTTATGAACTCTTTGGAACCTTTGTGATATCTTTATCCTTTTGTTCTTCAACCACATTACAAACCCCTTGGCCCCATTACAACCTTGATTAAAGACCTCTTGATTCATGAAGTTGTATGATCTAAATAGTGGAGAATAGGTGGACAAGCAAGAATATGGTAGAACTGTTTTCATAAGATTGATTGAGTGTAAACACTTCACCACTACTTTAAAGAGTGAAAATCATGAGGGTATCCCATGTGAGAAGTTGAGATTAAATTTGAACATGCAATATTTTGATTGAGATATGTTATGCTAATATTGGCTTAACTCAAACAATTTACATTCAAGCATAATTTTTTGTGAAATTCTTTAAGCTATTGATTAGTTTATAAGACTTGTTCCAATATTGTATCTAATTTGTATTGAAAGGATTAGGAGTAAATATTTTTAGTATATGCAGTTTATTTATATTTTAGTTTTTCAATGTTTGTGGGTATTGTTCTAGTAAACCCTCACGAGACTAAACTCGTCCACTAGGGACACCTAGGGGTTTAAAGGCTTGTGTCACATGCTAAGTGCCACCGTGATTTCCTACGAAAATGGATTAGATTAGATTTTCTTATTTTATTTTTATTGAGTCGTTGCTAGGGACTAGCAACAATCTAAGTGTGGGGGTGTGATAACTCGTATAATTATATAGTTTTTAGTTATGTTTTATTAATGTTTTGTGTCAAATACGAGTTATTATTGTTTAGTCTAATTGTGTTTATGATCTTTTATATTTTTATGTATTTTGGTGTTTTTCACAAGTTTCTTTGAGTGATTTCAGATTACTAGAATTAAGGGCAAATCCAGTTCAGTTTCAGTTCCGAGACCTTTTGCCATATCAGCTATATCTCGAGTTTCACTGAAGCAATAAGGCTGAAATTGGTATCCATGCAAAGCTAAGAGGCATATCTATCTTTTTCATGTTTTACACTTCTTAAAACGGAGTCGTTTTCCCTAGCGAAATCGACCATCAAGTTGGCTGATGTGCAATGACGTCTGTGCTGACATGTTTTCGTATTATGCCCATATCTTCTTATCCACATCAGCAAATGAGCTGATTCCAACGGCTATGGTTCTGTAACTGATAGGGCAACCTTTGTCTAGAAGACCATGTGATCAGATCAGGCCTCCAATATTGAAGAAATCGACCATCAAGGTGGCTGATGTGCAATGACGTCTGTGCTGACATGTTTTCGTATTTTGCCCATATCTGCTTAACCACATCAGCAAATGAGCTGATTTCAACGGCTATGGTTCCGTAACTGATTGGGGAACCTTTTTCTAGAAGACCATGTGATCAGATCAGGCCTCCAAGATTGACGAAATCGACCATCAAGTTGGCTGATCAAAATCGTCATATACCTACCTTTGAAATTTGTAAAGCTTGTCTCTTGTCATTTAGCCCTCCAAAATGTGTATAAATAGAGGGCCTTGGGTGATTGTAAGGGATCATATTGTACATAGGTAGGATATTAGCCATTTTAATAAAATTCTCTAAGTTTTCTTCTTCTTTCTTTTCTCTAGTTTTCTTTCCTTTCTCTAGTTTTCTTTTTCTTTAGAGAGAGCAAGAGGTTGGATAATTAATATTCTTCCTCTTCTTCTTTCTTTCTTTTATTTTCTTCTTAGATTTTCTTTAATTTTATGTTTATGTTTATAATGCCTATGCTAGGCTAAACTTCTATTTGGTTAAGGGTGATTTCAAAGCCCTAGACATGTTTTGTGATTGATTTTCAGATTCTATCTATCATTAATTTTCTATCAAAGTTGCTTATGTTCTTCTACAAGAATTGTTCATGATGTTGTCTAGATTTATTTAGGTGTACAACTAGATAGATCTTGATAATTATCTATTGCTAGTTTAGGAGTCTTGATCCGTGTAATTGTCTTGATTTCCTATTCATAAGTGGCAATTTGTGATTAATGATTATGGTCAAGTTTTCAATAATTGCAAAGTGGAACATAACCTAAGTTGAACAATCCGAGCTTATGTGTTTGTTGCTTAGATCAACCTATCTTTCTCATCATAAAGCTGCCATTAAATTGAATTTAGAGAGCTTATTCTAGGTTGTTTAATGGTTAGAGATTAAATAGAGAGCTTGTTCTATTTAACGACAAACTAAGGAAAGATTGGGGTAACAGAGCTTGTTGTTATCTACGGTTGTTAACTTTGATAGTTGGTTGATATTGATAGATCTGAAATTGATTCTTAATGATGTCTAGTGGTGGAGAATGAAACCTTAACCATATTTTTCATATTTGATTCTTCTTACTTATTTGTTTTCTTACTTTTAGTTTGCTTATTTTTTATATTTATTTTTATTGGCTGGTTATACCGCCTAATTTGTATATTAACTTTGTTTTATTTTTATTGGCTGGTTATACCGCCTAATTTAGTATATATATTTTTATTGGCTGGTTATACCGCCTAATTTAGTATATATATTTTTATTGGCTGGTTATACCGCCTTGCATCTTATTCTTATTATTTACTTTAGTTTAAATCTGGCTTCAAAAACCCCTTTTCTTTTATTGTTCTTGAATTTAAGTTTTAAACTATTAACTTATAAACTAAAACCCAATCCCTGAGGACTCGACCCTTGCTAACTACTATACTTACAATTTATCTTTTTAGTGCAAGGTTAAATAAGATACACTCTTTTGGGTGCATCAATTTTCATAAGAATTGAGCTTGATATCATTTTTTTGGAGCCAATGTTAATATGATATGTTGATTGAGAAAGAAGCATGTTTAGACTTAAATCTAACTTGTATAATCATCCTTGTGAGTTTTTGAGCCTATATGATTGATGCATTATATATATCAATCTAATTTCTTTCTTGAGTGCTCTTATGATTACATGATTCTCTAGAACTTGCTTTAAACCTTGTCGAGACTATATTGATGCATGACACAACAAACTAAAGAAAAAGATTAATTGTGGGGGAATTTGATAAGTGCTTAATTTTATACATTTTCCTATTTAATTTCCTTATACTTTGTGCTTTGATTCTTACTTCTTTGACATTTCACAAGGTTTTTATGTTTTGTAGGTATTTTGGAGGAGATGAAGTCAAAACATGTCAATTAGGATATTAAAGAGCTTACAAAATCACAATCACAAGATGAAAAAAGACTTGGGAGTCAAAAAGATCAAATTCTTGGTGCAAAGCAAGAATATAGATTTGACCTCCGGAGCTTGTTGCTAAGAAAACATGATGTTAGACTCTTTATTCGGAGAAACTTTCCTACTTAACTTTTAAAGATCACTTGATTACCTTTCCAACGGTTTGTCATGGACCTAAATTGGATAAGAAATGGTCATCCAAATTGGCATTGGAATATCTCCCTAAACAACCCTAGTGGCAGAAAAAATACCCTAGCCGCAAATCACATTTTTTTCTTAAAACCCTAGCTGACATTTATGTTTATCCTTGTCAAAAAAGGATACTAGGCTGTCAACTTGCATTAATTGCATTAATTGCAAGTAGCTTTCCTTAAAGCTAATCCTAGTCAAAATAGGAGAATTAATCAGCCAAGACTTTCCTTCCTTACACTTACTTTGGCTACAAGTTTGTAATCTCTCTTCATTAAAGAGTGCTTTGACTAAAACTTTCCTACTTTATTAAAACTTGGCTGCCAAGGCTTATATCTTTCCTTAAGACACAAAAGTCAGCCACTTTTCCTTAACTTTAGCAACAAGTCAGCATTTATTGAAGGGGGAGAGCTGAAATTCACTTGTTTGATGCCCTAGCTATTGCCTATAAATAGAGAACAAGGGGGCAAACGAAAATCCACTTCTCCAAGCATCAAAGTTCTGATTTCTTCTTTATTTCTTTGTTTTTGAGAGAGTGATAACTCGTATAATTATATAGTTTTTAGTTATGTTTTATTATTGTTTTGTGTCAAATACGAGTTATTATTGTTTAGTCTAATTGTGTTTATGATCTTTTATATTTTTATGTAATTTGGTGTTTTTCACAAGTTTCTTTGAGTGATTTCAGATTACTAGAATTAAGGGCAAATCCAGTTCAGTTCCAGTTCCGACACCTTTTGCCATATCAGCTATATCTCGAGTTTCACTGAAGCAATAAGGCTGAAATTTTAACCGTACAAATTTAAGAGGCATATCTATCTTTTTCATGTTTTACACTTCTTGAAACGGAGTCGTTTTTCCTAGCGAAATCGACCATCAAGTTGGCTGATGTGCAATGACGGCTGTGCTGACCTGTTTTCGTATTTTGCCCATATCTTCTTATCCACATCAGCAAATGAGCTGATTCCAACGGCTATGAATCAGTAACTGATAGGGAAACATTTTTCTAGAAGACTATGTGATCAGATCAGGCCTCCAAAATTGACAAAATCGACCATCAAGTTGGCTGATCAAAATTGTCATACAATATGACGAAAATTGTTAGAAAAATGCACCCACCTATTATACCTACCTTTGAAATTTGTTAAGCTTGCCTCTTGTCATTTAGCCCTCCAAAATGTGTATAAATAGAGGGCCTTGGATGATTGTAGAGGATCATATTGTACATTGGTAGGATATTAGCCATTGTAATAAAATTCTCTAAGTTTTCTTCTTCATTCTTTTCTCTAGTTTTCTTTTTCTTTATTTTCTTCTTCTTCTTTCTTTCTTTTATTTCCTTCTTAGATTCTCTTTAATTTTATGTTTATGTTTACAATGCCTATGCTAGGCTAAACTTCTATTTGGTTAAGGGTGATTTCAAAGCCCTAAACATGTTTTGTGATTGATTTTCAGATTCTATCTATCATTAATTTTCTATCAAAGTTGCTTATGTTCTTCTACAAGAATTGTTCATGATGTTGTCTTGATTTATTTAGGTGTACAACTAGATAGATCTTGATAATTATCTATTGCTAGTCTAGGAGTCTTGATCCGTGTAATTGTCTTGATTTCCTATTCATAAGTGGCAATTTGTGATTAATGATTATGGTCAAGTTTTCAATAATTGCAAAGTGGAACATAACCTAAGTTGAACAATCCGAGCTTATGTGTTTGTTGTTTAGATCAACCTATCTTTCTCATCATAAAGCTGCCATTAAATTGAATTTAGAGAGCTTATTCTAGGTTGTTTAATGGTTAGAGATTAAATAGAGAGCTTGTTCTATTTAACGACAAACTAAGGAAAGATTGGGATAACAGAGCTTGTTGTTATCTACGGTTGTTAACTTTGATAGTTGGTTGATATTGATAGATCTGAAATTGATTCTTAATGATGTCTAGTGGTGGAGAATGAAACCTTAACCATATTTTTCATATTTGATTCTTCTTACTTACTTGTTTTCTTACTTTTCTAGTTTGCTTATTTTTAAAAGTATATTTATTTTTATTGGCTGGTTATACCGCCTAATTTGTATATTAACTTTGTTTTATTTTTATTGGCTGGTTATACCGCCTAATTTAGTATATATATTTTTATTGGCTGGTTATACCGCCTAATTTAGTATATATATTTTTATTGGCTGGTTATACCGCCTTGCATCTTATTTTTATTATTTACTTTAGTTTAAATCTGGCTTCAAAAACCCCTTTTCTTTTATTGTTCTCTTTGAACGTAAGTTATAAACTAATAACTCATAGATTAAAACCCAATCCCTGAGGACTCGACCCTTGCTAATCATTATACTTACAATTGATCTTTTTAGTGCAAGGTTAAATAAGATACACTCTTTTGGGTGCATCAGAGAGCAAGAGGCTGGATAATTAATATTCTTCTTCTTCTTGTTCTTTCTTTCTTTTATTTTCTTCTTATATTCTCTTTAATTTTATGTTTATGTTTACAATGCCTATGCTAGGCTAAACTTTTATTTGGTTAAGAGTGATTTCAAACCTCTAGATATGTTATGTAATTAACTTTCAGAATCTATCTATCATTGTTTTCTATCAAAGTTGCTTATGTTCTTCCATTAAAATTGTTCATGATGATGTTTTGATTTGGTTAGGTGGCCAACTAGATAAATCTTGATAATTGTCTAATGCTAGTTTAGGAATCTTGATCTGTGTAATTGTCTTGATTTCCTATTCATAAGTGGCAATTTGTGATTAATGATTATGGTCAAGTTTTCAATAATTGCAAAGTTGAACATAACCTAAGTTGAACAATCTGAGCTTATGTGTTTGTTGCTTAGATCAACCTATCTTTCTCATCATAAAGCTGCTATTAAATTGACCTTAGAGAGCTTATTCTAGGTTGTTTGATAGTTAGAAGTTAAATAGAGAGCTTGTTCTATTTAACGACAAACTAAGGAAAGATTGGGGTAACAGAGCTTGTTATTATCTACGGTTGTTAACTTTGATAGCTAATTAATGTTGATAGATATGAAATTGATTCTTAATGATGTCTAGTGGTGAAGAATGAAACCTTAACCATATTTTTCATATCTGATTCTTCTTAATTACTTGTTTTCTCATTCTTATTGTTAACTTTAGTTTAAATCTGATTTCAAAATCCCCTTTACTTTTGTTTACTTGTTTTTAAGTGATAAACTATTAACTTATAAACTAAAACCCAATCCCTGAGGACTCGGCCCTTGCTAATCAGTATACTCTACAATTGATTCTTTTAAGTGCAAGGTTAAATAAGATACACTCTTTTCAGTGCATCAAGATTTTGACGCCGTTGCCGGGGATTGCTTTCTTTAGTTTATTAGTTTATTGGTTTATTCTTAAATTCTGTTCTAATTATTTACTTTCTTTTTTTTTCTTTATTAGTGAATGTTCCAATCTCCCGAAGTAGACTTAAGACTTAGGAGAATTCACGAAATTTATAACTTCTCACCAACAACCAGTCGAGGAGTTGATCCAAAACATCCAAGAGGAGAAAGGAGAGATGGCAGCAGCTGACAACTGAACTCTCAAGGAGCTAGCCGCTCCGAACATGGGTCAACAACCATTATGCATTGAATATGCTAATCTTGAGGTAGCTTTTGAATTAAAATCTGGTTTGATTCATCTTCTCCCAACTTTTCATGGTTTTGGAGGAGAGGATCCAAATAAGCACCTCAAGGAATTCCATGTAGTTTGCTCAAGCATGAGATCAATAGGGGTCACGGAAGAGCAAGTTAAGTTGAGAGCTTTCCCATTCTCTCTAGCTGATTCAGCAAAGGAATGGCTCTACTGTCTACCATCCGGGACCATCACTACATGGAATGATATGAAGAAAGCATTCTTGGAAAGGTATTTCCCAGCATCTAAGGCTGCCAACATTAGAAAAGAGATATGTGGGATTCGGCAATACAATGGAGAGTCCTTATATGAATATTGGGAGAGGTTCAAGAAACTTTGTGCATCATGTCCACACCATCAGATATGTGAACAACTTCTCATCCAATACTTCTATGAAGGTCTCATGCCCATGGAGAGAAGTATGATAGATGCCGCTAGTGGGGGAGCTCTAGACTCCCGGGGTTGCTAGAACTCTAATCTCCAACATGGCAGCCAATTCTCAACAATTCTCAATGAGACAAGATCCACCACCACAACCCAAGAGAGTTAATGAGGTAAGTATATCATCCCTTGAACAAAATTTTGATAAACTGACTTCAATCTCCAACATGGCAGCCAATTCTCAACAATTCTCAATGAGACGTATGATAGATGCCCTGAAATGCAACATAAGTCGTACCATTAGACTTGACATCATATACTTAGGATTCAAAACATACAAACCATAACTTATATTATACAAGGCTAGGCATAGTATCTTAAACAACCCACACAACTAGGTCATAGATACTTAGCTTATATCCCCAATTTTACTGATTTACAACAAAAAGAAGTTGTTTCAATTGAGGTTATACCTCAAATACACAAGAACAAAGCCAAAAGCCAAACGGAGGTCCTATATGTCCACACGAAACACCTCCACGAAAACCTTTGTAGAGAACACAACACCTCGACCTTAATCTGAAAAAAGATGAACAATTTAATGAGCCACAAAGCCCAACAAGTAATCTAACCATAGTTAAGGAAATAACACCCAAATGAGCACAGATCAAAGGAACGAAACCAAATTTGGGTATTTTCGACATCCTAGTTTTGAATGTCCAAAAGGTTTCTAATAACTTATATTAGATCAAATGAGAACATATATCATTCATATTCTTAAAATATACTAGATGGCCCAATCCCATGGCAATTTCTATATGGGCCAAGATCCAAGAAGATCTAGGAAACATGGCAAGAATGGGTGGAATTCACTTGGGCCATGTTGCAAGTTATTCAACAAAGGCTTCAACATGCAAGATGGGCTTGCATCCAAGTTTGGTCCATGTGATTCAAGAACACAAGGTGGCACATTAAGAGGGCTTATTTGGGCTTATTTTAATTCTTATAATTACTTAGGCATTTGGACCTATATTAGGTAACATGGACATCTTTTAATTATTTAGGTTTGGGTTTGAGTATGTTCACCCATATTTTACATATTATTATTTAGTAGATTAGGGTTATTGTAGGGAGGCTATAAATATATGTCTTAGCCGCCTACTTCCATTATCTTTTGATCAATTAAGTCTGATTTTATTCAGTGAGAGTTTTCTCTTTTAGTTCTTGAAAGAACTTAGGAACTTATCAAAGAATTTTTTCTTTGTGGCGTTCAACCTATCAAACTTAGGTTCTTGAAACGAGAGTTCTTAGGGTTTAGATTACATGCTTAATCTAGGTTCTTTGAAACAAGCTTTTAAGGGTTTAAGTTTTCTTTGCCTGAATCTTGGCTTTTCTGGGTTAGGTATTTCAATTTGTTAGTGGGTTCAAAGGGTTTCACCCCTAGGGTTCACATCAGTAAATCTCGGATGAACTTTTTTTTTTTTTTTAATCAAAAGCCATACAAGTTTACTACATAAAATATTTCACTATATCAACAAAAACTTATCCATTATATGCCATTAAACTCTCAGTGTTGATCCCAACTGTGTTAAAGCTCCTTTCCAACACTTTCAACCCCATCCCTTCACCACAAGCTGGCTTATTATATAAATGGACTGGGGAGAAAAAATGGTGGTTTGACATTACCCTATCTGGTTGTTAGTTTTGTGTTCTTACCTATGATGGAAGACATGTAACTTTGTGCAGAAATCGAAACCCGCAATGCTGTACCATGCGTCTTACTGCCATCCCGAACGCATCTCACCCTGAAAAGTTGTGTTCGATTTCAGCATCTTCTTTGCCAAATTTCGAATATCTTCTCGGCTGGATTCCATTGATATCCGTTGAAGCTCTTGTAATCCTCCACTGGATGTAAAATCCTTGGCATTGTCCTCATTTTGTGCTAAATGACAAAGGGCTAGCTCAACGTGACGTCTGGTTGAAGCTGATGCAATGTTACAGTTGCCAATCAACCATTCAATTTTAATTACATGTTATGTAATTAATTTTCAGAATCTATCTATCATTGTTTTCTATCAAAGTTGCTTATGTTCTTCCATTAAAATTGTTCATGATGATGTTTTGATTTGTTTAGGTGGCCAACTAGATAAATCTTGATAGTTGTCTAATGCTAGTTTAGGAGTCTTGATCCGTGTAATTGTCTTGATTTCCTATTCATAAGTAGCAATTTGTAATTAATGATTATGGTCAAGTTTTCAATAATTGCAAAGTGGAACATAACCTAAGTTGAACAATCCGAGCTTATGTGTTTGTTGCTTAGATCAACCTATCTTTCTCATCATAAAGCTGCTATTAAATTGAACTTAGTGAGCTTATTCTAGGTTGTTTGATAGTTAGAGATTAAATAGAGAGCTTGTTCTATTTAACGACGAACTAAGGAAAGATTGGGGTAACAGAGCTTGTTGTTATCTACGGTTGTTAACTTTGATAGCTAATTAATGTTGATAGATATGAAATTGATTCTTAATGATGTCTAGTGGTGGAGAATGAAACCTTAACCATATTTTTTTTTATTTGATTCTTCTTAATTACTTTTTTTCTCATTCTTATTGTTAACTTTAGTTTAAATCTGATTTCAAAATCCCCTTTACTTTTGTTTATTTGTTTTTAAGTGATAAACTATTAACTTATAAACTAAAAGAAACTCTCTTTTCGGTGCATCAAGTTTTTGGCGCCGTTGCCGGGGATTGCTTTCTTTAGTTTATTGGTTTATTAGTGAATGTTCGAAGCTCCCGAAGTAGACTTAAGGCTTAGGAGAATTCGCGAATTTATAACTTCTCACCAACAACCAGTCGAGAAATTGATCCAAAACATCCAAGATGAGAAAGGAGAGATGGCAGCAGCTGACAACCGAACTCTCAAGGAGCTAGCCGCTCCGGACTTGGGTCAACAACCAGTATGCATTGAATATGCTAATCTTGAGGTAGCTTTTGAATTAAAATCTGGTTTGATTCATCTTCTCCCAACTTTTCATGGTTTTGCAGGAGAGGATCCAAATAAGCACCTCAAGGAATTCCATGTAGTTTGCTCAAGCATGAGACCAATAGGTAAGTGTGGGGGAGAATGTGTCAGCTGTTCTTCAAAAGAAACTCCCACCTAAATGCAAGGATCCAGTATGTTTATCATTCCTTGTAAGATAGGCAACACGAGGTTTGAGCCTGCTATGCTAGATCTAGGGGCATCTATTAATGTCATGCCATATTCAATTTACGCTTCATTGAGTCTAGGACCATTAGAGGAAACCGGTGTTATAATACAACTTGCTGACCGTTCTAACACTTATCCGAGAGGAGTTGTAGAATACGTTCTTGTACAGGTTAATGAATTGGTTTTTCCCGCTGACTTTTATGTTATTGAGATGTCTTCTAATCCCTCACCTATTCTATTAGGGAGACCATTCTTGAAAACATCAAGAACTAAAATAGATGTACATGATGGCTCTTTAACGATGGAATTTGATGGTGAAATAATTCGCTTTAACATTTTTGAGGCCTTGAGATATCCTAGTGATGTGCATTCTGTTTTTAGTATTGATATAATTGACTCACTAGTGCAGCAAGCTTATGAGCTAGATGGTGAAGATAGTGTAGAGACAGTCCTTAGCAAACATCTCAGAATGGGGAATGCTAAAGGGGAACAAGCATTGAGTGAGAATGGCCAACTAACCTTTCAAGCATTTGATCAATAAAAGGTAAAGGAAAGTGGTCTTTGCGAGTTGTGGAATTAAGTTTACGATAATCAATACAAACTCGCCATCCTGTTTGAATCCTAGTAGGAACAAGTTCATTCTCATTATTTGTTCCCACCGTTACACCTGATTTCTTTGGAACCACTTGGACTGGGCTCACCCATTTGCTATCCGAGATAAGATAGATCACTGCAACATCTAGGAGCTTCAGTATCTCCTTTTTCACAACCTCCATCATAGGGGGGGTTCAATCTTTTATGTGCTTCTGTTGTTGGTTTGGATCCCTCCTCTAACAAAATCCGGTGCATGCACATGGATGGGCTTATTCCCTTGATATCGGCAATTGTCCAACCAATTGCTGTTTTATGCTCTCTAAGCACCCGAATAAGTCGCTCTTCTTGCAAAGGTGTGAGCTCTTTGGCAATGATGACAGGTAGTGTGTCCTTTTCACCTAAGAACACATATTTCAAGTGGTTCGGTAATGGTTTCAACTCTAAAGTTGGTGCCTGCAAAATGGAAGGTAGAAGTTTCTCATTAGATAATTGCAAATCAATAAATGAAACATCAAACCTTGCATCTTTAGGTGGCAGTGAGTGTAAAGATTCTAGTGCCCCATCCACATTGTCACTCAAGGCTAGTTCCCCTTTAGCATTCCCCATTCCGAGATGTTTGCTAAGGACTATCTCCACACTACCTTCACCATCTAGCTCATAAGCTTGCTGCACTAGTGAGTCAATTATATCAATATTAGAAACAGAATGCACATCACTAGGATATCTCATGGCCTCAAAAATGTTAAAGCGAATTATTTCACCATCAAATTCCATAGTTAAAGTGCCATCATGTACATCTATTTTAGTTCTTGCTGTTTTCAATAATGGTCTCCCTAATAGAAAAGGTGTGGGATTAGAAGACATCTCATCTTCCATCTCAATAACATAAAAGTCAGCGGGAAAAACCAATTCATTAACCTGTACAAGAACGTCTTCTACAACTCCTCTGGGATAAGTGTTTGAACGGTCAGCAAGTTGTAGTATAACACCGGTTTCCTCTAATTGTCCTAGATTCAATGAAGCATAAATTGAATATGGCATGACATTAATATCTGCCCCTAGATCTAGCATAGCACGCTCAAACCTGGTGTTGCCTATCTTACAAGGAATGGTAAACATACCTGGATCCTTGCATTTAGGTGGGAGTTTCTTTTGAAGAACTGCTGACACATTCTCCCCCACACTTACCTTTTCATTCCATAACTTTCGTTTAGATGTGCACAACTCTTTTAGGAACTTGGCATATCTTGGCACTTGCTTGATAGCATCTAGTAAAGGAATGTTCACCTCTACTTTCTGGAAGGTTTCCAAAATTTCCATCTCTTGCTCCTCCTTCTTGGACTTTGCTAACCTACTAGGAAAAGGTGAAGGAGTTATATAAGAAGGAAAGGATGGTTAAGGAATTACCTTTTTTAGTGGCTCGTTGGGATGTGAAGAGGATGCCATGGTATTGTTCTCCCCTTGAGCACTATCATTTTGTGGTGTCTCTAGCTGTTCCCACTTCTTAAAGTTATAGCATTGGCATTCTCTCTTGGATTAACTATGGTTTGGGAAGGTAATTTCCCAGAATCCCTTGCTTGCATTTGACTCAGGATTGTTGCCAATTGCCCCATCTGAGCCTCTAAGTTACGGATACTTACCTTTGTCTCCCTTGATTCCTATTGAAGTTGAATTGTATTAGTAGTAAGGGTTTTGACAAGATCTTCAAGCCTCTAAGTTACGGATACTTACCTTTGTCTCCCTTGATTCCTATTGAAGTTGAATTGTATTAGTAGTAAGGGTTTTGTCAAGATCTTCAAGAGTCTCACCTGAACTTTTTTGTAGTGGCACTTATTGTCGGATTTGATATGGTTGTTGCACTCTTTGTTGAAAACCCGGTGGCCTATTGTAAATGGTGGAGGAACAGCTTGTGATTGGTTCCCTCCATAATTGAAGTTTGGATGATCCCTCCATCCTGGATTGTATGTGTTTGAGTAGGGATCATATTTCCTTGGTTGGTTCTGAATGCCACCCATGGCATTCACATGTTCATTGGTGTCTTCTTGAAGTGTTGGACACATATCAGTTTGGTGCCCCATGTTTGAACATATGCCACAAGCCTTTATTTGCTGTATATTACCTACAGCCAATTGTTGAACAAGAGAAGTCAGTTTATCAAGTTTTTGTTCAAGGGATGATATACTTACCTCATTAACTCTCTTTGGTTGTGGTGGTGGATCTTGTCTCATTGAGAATTGTTGAGAATTGGCTGCCATGTTGGAGATTAGAGTTCTAGCAGCCCCGGGAGTCTTATCAACTAGAGCTCCCCCACTAGCGGCATCTATCATACTTCTCTCCATGGGCATGAGACCTTCATAGAAGTACTGGATGAGAAGTTTGTTCACTTATCTGATGGTGTGGACATGATGCACAAAGTTTCTTGAACCTCTCCCAATATTCATATAAGGACTCTCCATTCTATTGCCTAATCCCACATATCTCTTTTCTAATGTTGGCAGCCTTAGATGCTAGGAAATACCTTTCCAAGAATGCTTTCTTCATATCATTCCATGTAGTGATGGTCCCGGATGGTAGATAGTAGAGCCATTCCTTTGCTGAATCAGCTAGAGAGAATGGGAAGGCTCTCAACTTAACTTGCTCTTCCGTGACTCCTGTTGGTCTCATGCTTGAGCAAACTACATGGAATTCCTTGAGGTGCTTATTTGGATCCTCTCTTGTAAAACCATGAAAAGTTGGGAGAAGATGAATCAAACCAGATTTTAATTCAAAAGCTACCTCAAGATTAGCATATTCAATGCATAATGGTTGTTGATCCAAGTCCGTAGCGGCTAGCTCCTTGAGAGTTCGGTTGTCAGCTGCTGCCATCTCTCCTTGCTCCTCTTGGATGTTTTGGATCAACTCCTCGATTGGTTGTTGGTGAGAAGTTATAAATTCCCGAATTCTCCTAAGTCTTAAGTCTTCTTCAGGAGCTTGGAACATTCATGAATAAAAAAAAATAAGAAAGTAAATAATTAGAACAGAAAATAAGAATAAACCAATAAACTAAAGAAAGCAATCCCTGATGATGCACCCAAAAGAGTGTATCTTATTTAACCTTGCACTAAAAAGATCAATTGTAAGTATAGTAGTTAGCAAGGGTCGAGTCCTCAGGGATTGGGTTTTAGTTTATAAGTTAATAGTTTATAACTTACGTTCAAAGAAAACAATAAAAGAAAAGGGGTTTTTGAAGCCAGATTTAAACTAAAGTAAATAATAAGAATAAGATGCAAGGCGGTATAACCAGCCAATAAAAATATATATATAAATTAGGCGGTATAACCAGCCAATAAAAATATATATACTAAATTAGGCGGTATAACCAGCCAATAAAAATAAAACAAAGTTAATATACAAATTAGGCGGTATAACCAGCCAATAAAAATAAATATACTTTTAAAAATAAACAAACTAGAAAAGTAAGAAAACAAGTAAGTAAGAAGAATCAAATATGAAAAATATGGTTAAGGTTTCATTCTCCACCACTAGACATCATTAAGAATCAATTTCAGATCTATCAATATCAACCAACTATCAAAGTTAACAACCGTAGATAACAACAAGCTCTGTTACCCCAATCTTTCCTTAGTTTGTCGTTAAATAGAACAAGCTCTCTATTTAATCTCTAACCATTAAACAAACTAGAATAAGCTCTCTAAATTCAATTTAATGGCAGCTTTATGATGAGAAAGATAGGTTGATCTAAGCAACAAACACATAAGCTCAGATTGTTCAACTTAGGTTATGTTCCACTTTGCAATTATTGAAAACTTGACCATAATCATTAATCACAAATTGCCACTTATGAATAGGAAATCAAGACAATTACATGGATCAAGACTCCTAAACTAGCAATAGATAATTATCAAGATCTATCTAGTTGTACACCTAAATAAATCAAGACAACATCATGAACAATTCTTGTAGAAGAACATAAGCAACTTTGATAGAAAATTAATGATAGATAGAATCTGAAAATCAATCACAAAACATGTCTAGGGCTTTGAAATCACCCTTAACCAAATAGAAGTTTCGCCTAGCATAGGCATTATAAACATAAAATTAAATAGAATCTAAGAAGAAAATAAAAGAAAGAAAGAAGAAGATGAAGAATATTAATTATCCAACCTCTTGCTCTCTCTAAAGAAAAAGAAAACTAGAGAAAAGAAAGAAGAAGAAAACTTAGAGAATTTTATTAAAATGGCTAATATCCTACCTATGTACAATATGCTCCCTTACAATCATCCAAGGCCCTCTATTTATACACATTTTGGAGGGCTAAATGACAAGAGACAAGCTTTACAAATTTCAAAGGTAGGTATAATAGGTGGGTGCATTTTCTAACAATTTTCGTCATACATGACGATTTTGATCAGCCAACTTGATGGTCGATTTTTTCAATTTTGCAGGCCTTATCTGATCACATGGTCTTCCAGAAAAATGTTACCCTATCAGTTACAGATCCATAGCCGTTGGAATCAGCTCATTTGCTGATGTGGATAAGAAGATATGGGCAAAATACGAAAATAGGTCAGCACAGACGTCATTGCACATCAGCCAACTTCATGGTCGATTTCTCTAGGGAAAACGACTCCGTTTCAAGAAGTGTAAAACATGAAAAAGATAAATATGCCTCTTAGCTTTGCACGGCTACAAATTGCAGCCTTATTGCTTCAGTGAAACTCGAGATATAGCTGATATGGCAAAAGGTGTCGGAACTGGAACTGAACTGGATTTACCCTTAATTCTAATAATCTGAAATCACTCAAAGAAACTTGTGAAAAACACCAAAATACATAAAGATCATAAACACAATTAGACTAAACAATAATAACTCGTATTTGACACAAAACAATAATAAAACATAACTAAAAACTATATAATTATACGAGTTATCACCTGACAACGGCGCCAAAAACTTGATGCACCCAAAAGAGTGTATCTTATTCAACCTTGCAATTAAAAAAATCAATTGTAGAGTATAGTGATTAGCAAGGGTCGAGTCCTCAGGGATTGGGTTTTAATCTATGAGTTATTAGTTTATAACTTAGGTTCAAAGAAAATAAAAGAAAAGGGGGTTCCGAAATAGTTTTAAAAATAAGCAAACAAGAAAAGTAAGATGCAAGTAAGAAATAAGAAATCAAATATGAGAGAAATATGGTTAAGGTTTCATTCTCCACCACTAGACATCATTAAGAACCAATTTCAGATCTATCAATATCAACCAACTATCAAAGTTAACAACCGTAGATAACAACAAGCTCTCTTATCCCAATCTTTCCTTAGTTTGTCGTTAAATAGAACAAGCTCTCTATTTAATCTCTAACAATCAAACAACCTAGAATAAGCTCTCTAAATTCAATTTAATGGCAGCTTTATGATGAGAAAGATAGGTTGATCTAAGCAACAAACACATAAGCTCAGATTGTTCAACTTAGGTAATGTTCCACTTTGCAATTATCGAAAACTTGACCATAATCATTAATCACAAATTGCCACTTATGAATAGGAAATCAAGACAATTACACGGATCAAGACTCCTAAACTAGCAATAGATAATTATCAAGATCTATCTAGTTGTACACCTAAATAAATCAAGACAACATCATAAACAATTTTAATGGAAGAACATAAGCAACTTTGATAGAAAATTAATGATAAGTAGAATCTGAAAATCAATTACAAAACATGTCTAGGGCTTTGAAATCACCCTTAACCAAATAAAAGTTTAGCCTAGCATAGGCATTGTAAACATAAACATGAAATTAAAGAGAATCTAAGAAGAAAATAAAATAAAGAAAGAAGAAGAAGAAGAATATTAATTATCCAGCCTCTTACTCTCTCAAAAACAATGAAACAAAGAAGAAATCAGAACTTTGATGCTTGGGAAAGTCTATTTTCGTTTGCCCCCTTGTTCTCTATTTATAGGTAATAGCTAGGGCATCAAACAAGTGAATTTCAGCTCTCTCCCTTCAATAAAAGCTGACTTGTGGCTAAAGTTAAGGAAAAGTGGCTGACTGATAACTCGTATAATTATATAGTTTTTAGTTATGTTTTATTATTGTTTTGTGTCAAATATGAGTTATTATTGTTTAGTCTAATTGTTTTTATGATCTTTTATATTTTTATGTAATTTGGTGTTTTTCACAAGTTTCTTTGAGTGATTTCAGATTACTAGAATTAAGGGCAAATCCAGTTCAGTTCTAGTTCCGACACCTTTTGCCATATCAGCTATATCTCGAGTTTCACTGAAGCAATAAGGCTGAAACTTTAACCGTGCAAAGTTAAGAGGCATATCTATCTTTTTCATGTTTTACACTTCTTGAAACGGAGTCGTTTTCCCTAGCGAAATCGACCATCAAGTTGGCTGATGTGCAACGACGTCTGTGCTGACCTGTTTTCGTATTTTTCCAATATCCTTTTATCCACATCAGCAAATGAGCTGATTCCAACGGCTATGGATCAGTAACTGATAGGGGAACATTTTTCTAGAAGACCATGTGATCAGATCAGGCCTCCAAAATTGACAAAATCGACCATCAAGTTGGCTGATCAAAATTGTCATACAATATGACGAAAATTGTTAGAAAAATGCACCCACCTATTATACCTACCTTTGAAATTTGTAAAGCTTGTCTCTTGTCATTTAGCCTTCCAAAATGTGTATAAATAGAGGGCCTTGGATGATTGTAAGAGATTGTAGATTGGTAGGAAATTAGCCATTGTAATAAAATTCTCTAAGTTTTCTTCTTCTTTCTTTTCTCTAGTTTTCTTTTTCTTTATTTTCTTCTTCTTCTTTCTTTCTTTTATTTCCTTCTTAGATTCTCTTTAATTTTATGTTTATGTTTACAATGCCTATGCTAGGCTAAACTTCTATTTGGTTAAGGGTGATTTCAAAGCCCTAGACATGTTTTGTGATTGATTTTCAGATTCTATCTATGATTAATTTTCTATCAAAGTTGCTTATGTTCTTCTACAAGAATTGTTCATGATGTTGTCTTGATTTATTTAGGTGTACAACTAGATAGATCTTGATAATTATCTATTGCTAGTTTAGGAGTCTTGATCCGTGTAATTGTCTTGATTTCCTATTCATAAATGGCAATTTGTGATTAATGATTATGGTCAAGTTTTCAATAATTGCAAAGTGGAACATAACCTAAGTTGAACAATCCGAGCTTATGTGTTTGTTGCTTAGATCAACCTATCTTTCTCATCATAAAGTTGCCATTAAATTGAATTTAGAGAGCTTATTCTAGGTTGTTTAATGGTTAGAGATTAAATAGAGAGCTTGTTCTATTTAACAACAAACTAAGGAAAGATTGGGATAACAGAGCTTGTTGTTATCTACGGTTGTTAACTTTGATAGTTCGTTGATATTGATAGATCTGAAATTGATTCTTAATGATGTCTAGTGGTGGAGAATGAAACCTTAACCATATTTTTCATATTTGATTCTTCTTACTTACTTGTTTTCTTACTTTTCTAGTTTGTTTATTTTTAAAAGTATATTTATTTTTATTGGCTGGTTATACCGCCTAATTTGTATATTAACTTTGTTTTATTTTTATTGGCTGGTTATACCGCCTAATTTAGTATATATATTTTTATTGGCTGCTTATACCGCCTAATTTAGTATATATATTTTTATTGGCTGGTTATACCGCCTTGCATCTTATTCTTATTATTTACTTTAGTTTAAATCTGGCTTCAAAAACCTCTTTTCTTTTATTGTTTTCTTTGAACGTAAGTTATAAACTAATAACTCATAGATTAAAACCCAATCCCTGAGGACTCGACCCTTGCTAATCATTATACTTACAATTGATCTTTTTAGTGCAAGGTTAAATAAGATACACTCTTTTGGGTGCATCAAATTTTTGGCGCGTTGCCGGGGATTGCTTTCTTTAGTTTATTAGTTTATTGGTTTATTCTTATTTTCTGTTCTAATTATTTACTTTCTTAATTTTTTTTTATTAGTGAATGTTCCAAGCTCCTGAAGAAGACTTACGACTTAGGAGAATTCGGGAATTTATAACTTCTCACCAACAACCAATCGAGGAGTTGATCCAAAACATCCAAGAGGAGCAAGGAGAGATGGCAGCAGCTGACAACCGAACTCTCAAGGAGCTAGCCGCTCCGGACTTGGGTCAACAACCATTATGCATTGAATATGCTAATCTTGAGGTAGCTTTTGAATTAAAATCTGGTTTGATTCATCTTCTCCCATCTTTTCATGGCTTTGCAGGAGAGGATCCAAATAAGCACCTCAAGGAATTCCATGTAGTTTGCTCAAGCATGAGACCAACAGGGGTCACGGAAGAGCAAGTTAAGTTGAGAGCCTTCCCATTCTCTCTAGCTGATTCAGCAAAGGAATGGCTCTACTATCTACCATCCGGGACCATCACTACATGGAATGATTTGAAGAAAGCATTATTGGAAAGGTATTTCCCAGCATCTAAGGCTGCCAACATTAGGAAAGAGATATGTGGGATTCGGCAATACAACGGAGAGTCCTTATATGAATATTGGGAGAGGTTCAAGAAACTTTGTGCATCATGTCCACACCATCAAATAAGTGAACAACTTCTCATCCAATACTTCTATGAAGGTCTCATGCCCATGGAGAGAAGTATGATAGATGCCGCTGGTGGGGGAGCTCTAGTTGATAAGACTCCCAGGGCTGCCAGAACATTAATCTCCAACATGGCAGCCAATTCTCAACAGTTCTCAATGAGACAAGATCCACCACCACAACCCAAGAGAGTTAATGAGGTAAGTATATCATCCCTTGAACAAAAATTTGATAAACTGACTTCTCTTGTTCAACAATTGGCTGTAGGTAAAATACAACAAATAAAGGCTTGTGGCATATGTTCAAACATAGGGCACCAAACTGATATGTGTCCAACACTTCAAGAGGATACCAATGAACATGTGAATGCCATGGGTGGATTTCAGAACCAATCAAGGAAATATGATCCGTACTCAAACACTTACAATCCAGGATGGAGGGATCATCCAAACTTCAATTATGGAGGGAACCAATCACAAACTATTCCTCCACCATTTGACCACAGGCCACCGGGTTTTCAGCAAAGAGTGCAACAACCATACCAAACCCGACAACAACTACCACCCACCCAAAATTCAGGTAGTTCTCTTGAAGATCTTGTTAAAGCTCTTTCTACTAATACAATTCAATTTCAACAGGAAACAAAGACAAGTATTCGAAATTTGGAGACTCAAATAGGGCAATTGGCAACAACCATGAGTCAAATGCAAGCAAGGGATTCTGGGAAATTACCTTCCCAAACCATAGTGAATCCAAGAGAGAATGCCAATGCTATAACTTTAAGAAGTGGGAAGCAGCTAGAGACACCACAAAATGATAGTGCTCAAGGGGAGAACAATACCATGGCATCCTCTTCACATCCCAACGAGCCACTAAAAAAGGTAATTCCTAAACCATCCTTTCCTTCTTATATAACTCCTCCACCTTTTCCTAGAAGGTTGGCAAAGTCCAAGAAGGAGGAGCAAGAGAAGGAAATTTTGGAAACATTCCGGAAAGTAGAGGTGAACATTCCTTTACTAGATGCTATCAAGCAAGTGCCAAGATATGCCAAGTTCCTAAAAGAGTTGTGCACATCTAAACGGAAGTTGAAATGGAATGAAAAGGTAAGTGTGGGGGAGAATGTGTCAGCTGTTCTTCAAAAGAAACTCCCACCTAAATGCAAGGATCCAGGTATGTTTACCATTCCTTGTAAGATAGACAACACCAGGTTTGAGCGTGCTATGCTAGATCTAGGGGCAATTATTAATGTCATGCCATATTCAATTTATGCTTCATTGAATCTAGGACCATTAGAGGAAACCGGTGTTATAATACAACTTGCTGACCGTTCTAACACTTATCCAAGAGGAGTTGTAGAAGACGTTCTTGTACAGGTTAATGAATTGGTTTTTCCCGCTGACTTTTATGTTATTGAGATGGAACATGAGATGTCTTCTAATCCCACACCTATTCTATTAGGGAGACCATTCTTGAAAACAGCAAGAACTAAAATAGATGTACATGATGGCACTTTAACTATGGAATTTGATGGTGAAATAATTCGCTTTAACATTTTGAGGCCATGAGATATCCTAGTGATGTGCATTCTATTTTTAATATTGATATAATTGACTCACTAGTGCAGCAAGCTTATGAGCTAGATGGTGAAGATAGTGTGGAAATAGTCCTTAGCAACCATGTCGGAATGGGGAATGCTAAACTAGCCTTGAGTGACCAGGTGGAAGGGGCACTAGAATCTTTACTCTCGCTGCAACCTAAAGATACAAGGTTTGATGTTTCATTTATTGATTTGCCTTTATCTAATGAGAAACTTCTACCTTCCATTTTGCAGGCACCAACTTTAGAGTTGAAACCACTACCGAACCACTTGAAATATGTATTCTTAGGTAAAAATGACACACTACCGATCATCATTGCCAAAGAGCTCACACCTTTGCAAGAAGAGCGACTTATCCGGGTGCTTAGAGAGCATAAAACAACAATTGGTTGGACAATTGCCGATATCAAGGGAATAAGCCCATTTATGTGCATGCACCGGATTTTGTTAGAGGAGGCGTCCAAACCAACAAGAGAAGCACAAAGAAGATTGAACCCTCCTATGATGGAGGTTGTAAAAAAGGAGATACTGAAGCTCCTAGATGTTGGAGTGATCTATCCTATCTCGGATAGCAAATGGGTGAGCCCAGTCCAAGTGGTTCCAAAGAAATCAGGTGTAACGGTGGTAACAAATAATGAGAATGAACTTGTTCCTACTAGGATTCAAACAGGATGGCGAGTTTGTATTGATTATCGTAAACTTAATTCCACAACTCGCAAAGACCACTTTCCTTTACCTTTTATTGATCAAATGCTTGAAAGGTTAGCTGGCCATTCTCATTATTGTTTTCTTGATGGTTTTTCAGGTCCAAGAGAAAACAACATTCACATGTCCATTTGGTACTTTTGCATACCGGCGTATGCCATTTGGTCTTTGTAATGCACCAGCTACATTCCAAAGGTGTATGGTTAGCATATTTTCAGATTATGTAGAGAACATCATAGAAGTGTTTATGGATGATTTTAGTGTCTATGGTGATTCTTTTGATAGATGTCTAGAGAACCTTACACTTGTACTTGAAAGATGCATGGAAACTAACCTTGTTTTGAATTGGGAAAAATGTCACTTTATGGTAGAACAAGGAATAGTTTTGGGCCATGTTATTTCTTCTAGAGGGATAGAGGTTGATAAATCTAAAATAGATATTATGCATTCTTTACCACCTCCCACAAATGTGAGAGAGGTTCGTTCTTTTCTTGGACATGCAGGTTTCTATAGGAGATTTATCAAAGACTTCTCAAAGATCACACTACCTCTTTGCAAGCTACTACAAAAAGATGTGGTTTTCCACTTTGATGACAAATGCAAAGAAGCGTTTGAAACATTGAAGGGAGTCTTGACATCAGCTCCTATCATCCAACCACCAGATTGGAATGTACCTTTTCAAATCATGTGTGATGCTAGTGAGTATGCCATTGGAGCTGTTTTGGGCCAACGGGTTGGCAAAGCCTCACATGCCATTTATTATGCCTCACGAACTCTTAATGATGCTCAATTGAACTATTCCACTACTGAAAAAGAACTTTTGGCTGTTGTATTTGCTTTAGAAAAATTTCGATCTTATTTAATTGGAACTAAAGTAATTGTATATTCTGACCATGCAGCCCTTAAGTACTTACTCACTAAAAAGGAGGCCAAACCAAGGTTGATTAGATGGATACTTCTCTTACAAGAGTTTGATTTGGAGATAAAAGATAAGAGAGTTAGTGACAACCTGGTTGCGGACCATCTTAGCCGTTTAGTTCATGAAGAGGATGCACTACCCTTGAATGAGAACTTTCCAGATGAGCAACTTCTTTTTATAAGTACAACAACTCCTTGGTATGCTGATATTGTTAATTACTTAGTTACCAAGAAGTTGCCACAAGAGTTGACACAAGCTCAAAGAAATAAGATCAAGAGTGATGCCAAATACTACATATGGGATGATCCTTACCTTTGGAAGCATTGCTCCGATCAGATTATAAGAAGGTGTGTACTCGAAACTGAATTTCAATCTATTCTCACCTTTTGTCACTCTTATGCATGTGGAGGACACTTTGGATCCAAAAGAACAGCCATGAAAGTTCTTGATTCTGGATTTTATTGGCCTACCATATTCAAAGATGCATACCTCTTTTGCAAGTCATGTGATCGTTGCCAAAGAACAGGTAACTTAGGTGCTAGAAATCAAATGCCTCAAACTCCAATACTTATTGTTGAAATTTTTGATGTATGGGGCATGGATTTCATGGGACCTTTTCCTCCTTCTTTTGGTAATCATTATATTTTACTTGCCGTTGATTATGTTTCAAAGTGGGTGGAAGCAAAATCCACTAGGACTAATGACTCTAAAGTTGTTTCAGATTTTGTCAAGACTAACATCTTTGCTAGGTTTGGAACACCAAAGGCCATAATCAGCGATAGAGGTACTCACTTTTGCAATAGGACTATGGAAGCACTTTTGAGGAAGTATAACATCACACACAAGGTCTCCACCTCATATCATCCTCAAACTAGTGGGCAAGCTGAAGTGTCAAACCGAGAAGTTAAGTCCATCCTTGAAAAGACAGTTAATCCAAATAGGAAGTATTGGAGTTCACGACTTGATGATGCACTTTGGGCTTATAGGACAGCATATAAGACACCCATTGGTATGTCTCCTTATCGACTTGTTTATGGTAAGCCTTGTCATCTTCCGGTTGAATTGGAACATAAATCATATTGGGCTATCAAACAATGCAACATGGAGATGGATGAGACAGGAAAGAAAAGAAAACTTGACCTACAAGAATTAGAGGAGATAAGGAATGATGCCTATCAGAATTCTTGGATTTACAAGGAAAAGACTAAGGCATTCCATGACAAGATGATATCAAGAAAGGAATTTGTTGTTGGACAAAAAGTTCTTCTCTTCCATTCACGCCTTAAGTTATATCCAGGTAAGTTACGTTCTCGTTGGGTTGGACCTTTTGTTATTACTAATGTATTTACTCAGGGTGCAGTTGAAATCCAAAGCCCAAAAACAGATAAGGCGTTCAAAGTGAATGGTCATAGATTGAAGCCTTACTATGAGAACTTTCCCATACAAGATGTGGAGGAGTTACCACTTTTTGAGCCAAATTATGTTGAATAATAATGGCATGGGTCGAAGTCGGGCTGAGGACAATAAACCAAGCGCTTCTTGGGAGGCAACCCAAAAGGATGGAGAGCATCTATTATATCAGATTTGCATATTCCTTACTCTCCATCATTCTATCTTTTATTGTTTTTCTTTTCTTTTGTTTAATAGTTCTTTTCTCTTACATATAATTCTTGCATTGGGGGATAATAGCATTACATTGAGGACAATGTAAAAATTATGTGTGGGGGGAAGAATTTAGGATTTTATTTAGAGTGTTTTGTTTTTGTGTCTTTTTATGTTGTTTTTCTTTCTAATCCTTGTTTTGAAAATAACTAGATGTAAATATAATTTTTAATTTTTTTAACCCCGGTTAAATGGCGGATAACGGTACTCCGTGATTATTTAAATCGGTTCCATCAGCTACCCACAAAACTGATATTGTATATAAATTTCTCTTCCAATTTCTCTTTCAATTTTTTTCATTTTTTTTCAGGATGGATGATATTCTCAAAAGATTGCAGAAACGATTTCCTCCTTTTCCTCGAAATATTTTACTGAAGCTTTACCAAGTTCGATTTGAAAGATTAAGAATGCTTATGCACAAAGGGATTCCTGAAGACATACGTTGGATAATTGAAGCCAAGGTACGTGAAGATGAATATCTTCCTGTTTTGCATTTACCAGGTACAGGTAGAAGCACTTTTGCAAAGAAGCGACGAGCAAAGCGCATGAGTTCAAATTGCCACAAATGTGCACGATGGACGTGTAACGGTAAATGTCGTTCTATTGGGATTCCGTCCTCTAATCGAGATGATAAAATTGAATTCATTAAGGATGGACTGAGTAAGGAGAATTTGGGTAATATCCAACTTTCTCTTGAGACGCATCCTAGTGGAGACGTACAAAGAGAAATTCTTGATTTATGGCCGCAATTCCAAAGGGAATGGCAACATCTTGGGAATCTGATGTTAAAAGACCCTGTTTGCCAGCTTGTAAGAAAACTGGATGGGAAGCATATCCTCGACTCATAGAAGGCGTTTAAGCCGTTTCTGGACGTAAAACCAGAGGAAGATGTGAGCCACAATCACAACTACAATAAATGACTTCTCAGCTTCTGGTTTGATTTGCAATAACTTCATTTCGGTTTAATTTACGTGTTGTTCGATTTGTGTTATTATTCTCATTTTTTTATTGGTCTTTTACGGTTGATTTTTCTTCTCTTTTTGATTTTCTTCCTGAAATCACGCAAAAATCTTTTGTGAGGTTAACATTTTCTTCTGACAGGTCAGATACACTTTCGGCGACATTATTACTCTTGTCTGATTCACTACTCAGTCCTCTATATATTACACCATGTACTCATTCTCTTTCAGGCACTCGACAATTAAAAAAAATGGAAAGTACTTCGTCCCAGCGCATTAAAAAAATTTGTGTCTTTGGAGGTGCTTATCCAGGGAAAAATAACATATTCGCTGATGAAGCCATAAGAGTTGGAGTAATACTTGCCCAACAAAAGATCCAGTTGATTTATGGAGGCGGTAGTACGGGTTTAATGGGAGCAGTCGCTACAGCAGCACACGCCGGAGGAAGTCCAGTTCTAGGAATCGTGCCAAAACTATTCACAGGTTTTTGTGGACCTACCTTGGGTAAGGAAATACAAGTCTGGAGTATCCCTGAACGGATGACAATCATGTACCATTCTGCCGATGCATTCATTGCTCTACCAGGAGGTTTGGGTACATTGGAAGAAATAGCTTGCGTGGCTTCTTGGTCATCTTTGGTCACAAATAAGAAACCCATTGGTTTGCTTAATATTAATGGTTATTTTAGTAATTTGCTTTCATATTTAGATAATGCTGTGGATAATGGATTCATGTTTTCAGAGGCAAGGAGAACCATAATTTCTGCTACAACCATTGAAGATTTACTCAAAAAGCTCCAAGCTTATGAGTGTTTATCTGCTACGTTTGTTTCGCAAACGCTCGGAAAAAGAAAAAGAGATATGGACGAGCAAGGAGTGGATTGCACTTTGTCTTTGTGACATTATCTAACATTTTTTTTGTTGTGTCTCAGTTATAATAAGTGGTTAGCAACCTCTACAGGTAATATATCCTAAATTTTACCTTCAAAAAAAAAAAAAAAAAAAGAAATTTGTGTTTTAAGCCATTTAAAAGTATTCATTCTGAACAAGGTCTGAGTAAGGGAGACTTGAGACATACCTTGTCAGTTTGATTTTAATCTTTTTATGTTTACTTGTTAATTTTTGTTTAGTATTTTAGGATTATTTAGGTTGCATGGTTTTGTTTTGTTTTGAGTCTTAGTTGTTCCTATTCTTATGTTATTAGTTCTTTTCTCTTACACATGATTCTTTCATTTGGGTTAATAGACTTACATTGAGGACAATGTAAGAATTAAGTGTGGGGGGAATGATTTAGGATTTCTTTTATTTTTGTCTACTATTTTTTTTTATGAGTCTTTATTATTATTTTTAGTGTGTTTTAGTTCCTTTTCAATACTATGATGAGATATGAATTGCATAAGTCTAAAACAGATTTATTAGTGAGAAGATTTTCATGAGAATTGAACTTGATATCAATCGTTTTATGAGCCAATGTTAATATGATATGTTGATTGAGAAAGAAGCATGTTTAGACTTAATCTGACTTGTATAATCATCCTTGTGAGTTTTTGAGCCTATAATGATTGACGCATTATACAAATCAATCTAATTTATTTCTTGAGTGCTCTTATGATTACATGATTCTCTAGAACTTGCTTTAGACCTTGTTGAGACTATATTGATGCATGTGACAACATGAATATGATAGAGGCATTAGGATTTTTAGCCAGGGCCAAACAGCCATCCCTTATTGATGTTCCAAGAGAACACACCTTTAGTGAGCCAATTTGAGCCTACATTGAATAAGCTATTTATTTGGTAACCACAACTTACACCTAGCCTAAATATAACCCTTGTTCTAAAGATGGATTATATATTTTGAGACATATTGCAAAAAAACAAGGGATATTTTTAGTTAAAAATTTGGGTTGGAAACAAAAGATAAGTGTGGGGGAAGAAAAGAAAAGAAAAAGTCAAGAGAAAAAGAAAGGGATCATTTTCAAATACATTCCCATATTAAAAAAAAAAAAATCTTCTCTTCAACTTCTAGTTAAAGTAAAGGAAAAGATGTTACAAAGTTTGTTAGAATGATGCAAAGGCTCAACATGAATATTTAGCCTATGTTATTATGTGCTTTATAAGAGTTTTGAGAAGTTTTATTTGTATGATTTTATTATGTCTCTAAACTCTATGAACTCTTTGGAACCTTTGTGATATCTTTATCCTTTTGTTCTTTAACCACATTATAACCCTTTGGCCCCATTACAACCTTGAATAAAGACCTCTTGATTTATGAAGTTGTATGATCTAAATAGTGGAGAATAGGTGGACAAGCAAGCATATGGTCGAAGTGTTTTCATGAGATTGATTGAGTGTAAACACTTTACCACTACTTTAAAAAGTGAAAATCAAGAGAGTATCCCATGTGAGAAGTTGAGATTAAGTTTGAATCTACACTATTTTGATTGAAATATGTTATGTTAATATTGGCTTAACTCAAACTATTTACATTCAAGCAAGAATTTTTGTGAATTTCTTTAAGCTATTGATTAGTTTTTAAGACTTGTCCAATGATTATCTCTAATTTATATTGGAAGGATTAGTTATAATTATTATTTTTAGTTTTTTTTATGTCTTCAATGTTTGTGGGTATCGTTCTAGTAAACCCTCACGAGACTAAACTCGTCCACTAGGGACACCTAGGGGTTTAAAGGCTTGTGTCACATGCTAAGTGCCACCGTGATTTCCTACGAAAATGGATTAGATTAGATTTTCTTATTTTATTGAGTCGTTGCTAGGGACTAGCAACAATCTAAGTGTGGGGGTGTGATAACTCGTATAATTATATAGTTTTTAGTTATGTTTTATTATTGTTTTGTGTCAAATATGAGTTATTATTGTTTAGTCTAATTGTGTTTATGATCTTTTATATTTTTATGTAATTTGGTGTTTTTCACAAGTTTCTTTGAGTGATTTCAGATTACTAGAATTAAGGGCAAATCCAGTTCAGTTCTAGTTCCGACACCTTTTGCCATATCAGCTATATCTCGAGTTTCACTGAAGCAATAAGGCTGAAATTTTAACCGTGCAAAGTTAAGAGGCATATCTATCTTTTTCATGTTTTACACTTCTTGAAACGGAGTCGTTTTCAATAGCGAAATCGACCATCAAGTTGGCTGATGTGCAATGACGTCTGTGCTGACCTGTTTTCGTATTTTGCCCATATCTTTTTATCCACATCAGCAAATGAGCTGATTCCAACGGCTATGGATCACTAACTGATAGGGGCACATTTTTCTAGAAGACCATGTGATCAGATCAGGCCTCCAAAATTGACAAAATCGACCATCAAGTTGGCTGATGAAAATTGTCATACAATATGACGAAAATTGTTAGAAAAATGCACCCACCTATTATACCTACCTTTGAAATTTGTAAAGCTTGTCTCTTGTCATTTAGCCTTCCAAAATGTGTATAAATAGAGGGCCTTGGATGATTGTAAGAGATTGTAGATTGGTAGGAAATTAGCCATTGTAATAAAATTCTCTAAGTTTTCTTCTTCTTTCTTTTCTCTAGTTTTCTTTTTCTTTATTTTCTTCTTCTTCTTTCTTTCTTTTATTTCCTTCTTAGATTCTCTTTAATTTTTTGTTTATGTTTACAATGCCTATGCTAGGCTTTTTTATTTGGTTAAGGGTGATTTCAAAGCCCTAGACATGTTTTGTGATTGATTTTCAGATTCTATCTATCATTAATTTTCTATCAAAGTTGCTTATGTTCTTCTACAAGAATTGTTCATGATGTTGTCTTGATTTATTTAGGTGTACAACTAGATAGATCTTGATAATTATCTATTGCTAGTTTAGGAGTCTTGATCCGTGTAATTGTCTTGATTTCCTATTCATAAGTGGCAATTTGTGATTAATGATTATGGTCAAGTTTTCAATAATTGCAAAGTGGAACATAACCTAAGTTGAACAATCCGAGCTTATGTGTTTGTTGCTTAGATCAACCTATCTTTCTCATCATAAAGCTGCCATTAAATTGAATTTAGAGAGCTTATTCTAGGTTGTTTAATGGTTAGAGATTAAATAGAGAGCTTGTTCTATTTAACGACAAACTAAGGAAAGATTGGGATAACAGAGCTTGTTGTTATCTATGGTTGTTAACTTTGATAGTTGATATTGATAGATCTGAAATTGATTCTTAATGATGTCTAGTGGTGGAGAATGAAACCTTAACCATATTTTTCATATTTGATTCTTCTTACTTACTTGTTTTCTTACTTTTCTAGTTTGTTTATTTTTAAAAGTATATTTATTTTTATTGGCTGGTTATACCGCCTAATTTGTATATTAACTTTGTTTTATTTTTATTGGCTGGTTATACCGCCTAATTTAGTAGATATATTTTTATTGGCTGGTTATACCGCCTAATTTAGTATATATATTTTTATTGGCTGGTTATACCGCCTTGCATCTTATTCTTATTATTTACTTTAGTTTAAATCTGGCTTCAAAAACCCCTTTTCTTTTATTGTTTTCTTTGAACGTAAGTTATAAACTAATAACTCATAGATTAAAACCCAATCCCTGAGGACTCGACCCTTGCTAATCATTATACTTACAATTGATCTTTTTAGTGCAAGGTTAAATAAGATACACTCTTTTGGGTGCATCACTGACTTTTGTGTTTTAAGGAAAGTTATAAGCCTTGGCAGCCAAGTTTGAATAAAGTAGGAAAGTTTTAGTCAAAACACTCTTTAATGAAGAGAGATTATATTCTTGCAGCCAAAGTATGTGTAAGGAAGGAAAGTCTTGGCTGATTTAATTCTCCTACTCTGACTAGGATTAGCTTTAAGGAAAGATACTTGCAATTAATGCAATTAATGCAAGTTGACAGCCACTAATCCTTCTTTGGCAAGGATAAACTTAAATGTCAACTAGGCTATTAAGAAAAAGTTGTCATTTACGGCTAAGGTTTTTTTTTGCCACTAGGGTTTTTAGGGAGATATTCCCAATGCCGATTTGGATGACCATTTCTTATCCGATTTAGGCCCATGACCAGCCGTTGGAAAGGAAATCAAGTGATCTTCAAAAGTCAAGAAGGAAGTTTCTTCGAATAAAGAGTCTAACATCATGTTTTCTTAGCAACAAGCTCCGGAGGTCAAATCTGTCTTCTTGCTTTGCACCAAGAATTTGATCTTTTTGACTCCCAACTCTTTTTCCATCTTGTGATTGTGATTTTGTAAGCTGTTTAACATCTTAATTGACATGTTTTGACTTCATCTCCTCCAAAATACCTACAAAGCATAAAAACCTAGTAAAACGTCGAGGAAGTAAGAATCAAAGCACAAAGTATAAGGAAATTAAGTAGGAAAATGTATGAAATTAAGCACTTATCATATTATGTCTCTAAACTCTATGAAATCTTTGGACCCTTTGTAATATCCTTTTCCTTTTATTCTTTAACCATATTTATTACCCCTTGGCCCCATTATAACCTTGAAAAAAGACCTCTTGATTTATGAAGTTGCATGATCTAAACACTTTACCACTACTACTTTAAAAAGTGAAAATCATGAGATTGATTGAGTGAGTGTAAACACTTTACCACTACTTTAAAAAGTGAAAATCATGAGAGTATCCCATGTGAGAAGTTGAGATTAAGTTTGAACATGCACTATTTTGATTGAGATATGTTATCTTAACTTAACTCAAACACTTTACTATCAAGCATGATTCTTTGTGAAACTCTTTAAGCTATTGATTAGTTTGTAAGACATGTTCGATGATTATCTATAAGTTGTATTGGAAGTGAACTAGATTCGGTTTTCTTACCTTGTGTCTATTTGATTTTGCTCGAGGACTAGCAAAAGATTAAGTGTGGGGGAATTTCATGAGTGCTTAATTTCATACATTTTTCTATTTAATTTCCTTATACTTTGTGCTTTGATTCTTACTTCCTTGACATTTTACTAGGTTTTTATGCTTTGTAGGTATTTTGGAGGAGATGAAGTCAAAATATGTCAATTAGGATGTTAAAGAGCTTACAAAATCACAATAACAAAAAGGAAAAAGAGTTGAGAGTCAAAAAGATCAAATTCTTGGTGCAAAGCAAGAAGACAGATTTGACCTTCGGAGCTTGTTGCTAAGGAAACATGATGTTAGACTCTTTATTTGAAGAAACGTCCTTCTTAACTTTTGAAGATCACTTGATTACCTTTCCAACGATATGGTCATGGGCCTAAATCGGATAAGAAATGGTCATCCAAATCGGCGTTGGAATATCTCCCTAAAAACCCTAGTGGCAGAAAAAACCCTAGCCGCAAATCATATCTTTTTCTTAATACCCTAGCTGACATTTTTGTTTATCCTTGCCAAATTGCATTAATTTCAAGTATCTTTCCTTAAAGCTAATCCTAGCCAAAGTAGGAGAATTAAATCTGCCAAGACTTTCCTTCCTTACACTTACTTTGCCTGCAAGTTTGTAATCTCTCTTCATTAAAGAGTGCTTTGACTAAAACTTTCCTACTTTATTCAAACTTCGCTGCCAAGGCTTATATCTTTCCTTAAAACACAAAAGTCAGCCACTTTTCCTTAACTTTAGCCATAAGTCAGCATTTATTGAAGGGAGTGAGCTGAAATTCACGTGTTTGATGCCCTAGCTATTGCCTATAAATAGAGATTAAGGAGGCATACGAAATTTACACTACTCCAAGCATCAAATTTCTGATTTCTTCTTTGTTTCTTTGTTTTTGAGAGAGCAAGAGGCTGGATAATTAATATTCTTCTTCTTCTTTCTTTCTTTTATTTTCTTCTTAGATTCTCTTTAATTTTATGTTTATGTTTACAATGCCTATGCTAGGCTTTTTTATTTGGTTAAGGGTGATTTCAAAGCCCTAGACATGTTATGTAATTAATTTTTAGAATCTATCTATCATTGTTTTCGATCAAAGTTGCTTATGTTCTTCCATAAAAATTGTTCATGATGACTTTTTTATTTGTTTAGGTGGCGAACTAGATAAATCTTGATAATTGTCTAATGCCAGTTTATGAGTCTTGATCTGTGTAATTGGCTTGATTTCCTATTCATAAGTGGCAATTTGTGATTAATAATTGTGGTCAAGTTTTCAATAATTGCAAAGTGGAACATAACCTAAGTTGAACAATCCGAGCTTATGTGTTTGTTGCTTAGATCAACCTATCTTTCTCATCATAAAGCTGCTATTAAATTGAACTTAGTGAGCTTATTCTAGGTTGTTTGATAGTTAGAGATTAAATAGAGAGCTTGTTCTATTTAACGACGAACTAAGGAAAGATTGGGGTAACAGAGCTTGTTGTTATCTACGGTTGTTAACTTTGAGAGCTAATTAATGTTGATAGATATGAAATTGATTCTTAATGATGTCTAGTGGTGGAGAATGAAACTTTAACCATATTTTTTTTATTTGATTCTTCTTAATTACTTGTTTTCTCATTCTTATTGTTAACTTTAGTTTAAATCTGATTTCAAAATCCCCTTTACTTTTGTTTATTTGTTTTTAAGTGATAAACTATTAACTTATAGACTAAAACCTAATCCCTGAGGACTCGACCCTTGCTAATCACTATACTTTACAATTGAGTCTTTTTAAGTGCAATGTTAAATAAGATACACTCTTCTGGGTGCATCATATGCCCAGTCGTCCCACATCGAAAACAAGCTCCAATGTCCCAATAACACCGTTTTGACCCATGATGCTTGTCGCATCATTTGCAAGGCTCTGAAGCATCTTGTTTGGGTGCTTTGGGCTGAAATTCCCTTGTTTTATGCTTCTTGTTGTCTTGATTCAAATCTAGCCTCTTTTGCAAATTTCTCATGTTTTCAGCTCTATCATCACGTTCTTGCTCTATTTGGGCATCTTCCATATCTTGCTCTATGATTTGAGCTCGATCTACTACTTCAGCATAAGTTCTGAGCTTGAAAGGAACTAATTTGCTTCTAAGAGTTGGTCGTAAACCTCACTGAAACTTTCTTGCTTTCTTTGCCTCATTTTCTGCAATAGGGGGAGCAAACCATGAAAAAATAGTGAATTTGGATTCATACTGATCCACTATCATACTCCCTTGTTTTAAGTTGAAGAACTCTTCTTCTTTCTTTTCTTGCATACACTTGGGAAAATACTATCGGTTAAAAGGATCAAGAAATCTTTCCCAAGTTATAGGCACATTTTCTAAACCTAGCACCTTTTTTTTTGTAGATTTCCACCAATGTTCAGCCTCTTCCTCAAGCATAAAGGAGGCTAATGCAGCTTTCTCCTCACTATTACACCTCATGTAATCAAAGAACTTCTCAAGTTTCATGATCCATGCTTCAGCAGTAGTAGGATTTCGAACACCTTTAAAGGTTGGCGGGTTCATCCTCTGAAATTGATCAAAACGGGCCAGATTTTTATCGACTTCAGTTTGCTGACTCATGGTTATTATTCCCAACCCGATGTTCCAAAATAGAGGCAATATTCTCTAGGGCTCTGTTGACATTCTTTAAACGAGCATTGGGACCACGAGAAGGTGCACAAGTCCTATTCATTTTTTATTCCTAGACAGGAAACAAACAAAGTTTTGACCAACAAAGTTGGTCTCAAAGTCCAACCAGACACGAAATCAAGTAGAAAGGGATGTAAGACTTATAACACTAATACTTCTATATCTAACACTTATACTAATGAGCCATTTACATAGCTCTGATACCAACAAATGTCACGCCCCAAAACGCAACATAAGCCATACCATTAGACAATACATCATATACCCAGGATTCAAAACATACAAACTATAACTTATATTATACAAGGCTAAGCATAGTATGTTAAACAACCCAAACAACTAGGTCATAGATACCTACCCAATTTTACTGATTTACAAGAAAAAAAAGCTGTTTCAATTGAGGTTATACCCCAAATACACAAGAACAGCACCAAAAGCCAAACGAAGGTCCTATATGTCCACACGAAATACCTCCACGAAAACCTTCGCAGAGAACACCAACACCTCGATCTTAATATGAAAAAGATGAACAATTTAATGAGCCACAAAGCACAGAATGTAATCTAGCCATAGTTAAGGAAATAACACCCAAATGAGCACAGATCAAAGGAACGAAACCAAATTTGGGGAATTTTCGACATCCTAGTATTGGAATGTCCAAAAGATTTCAAACAACTTATATTAAATCAAATGAGAACATATATCATTCATATTCTTAAAATATACTAGATAGTATATTACTTATTCAAACGAGATTCACAGATCAAATGCTTCTTTTAGTGATCCAGTAAGTTCAAATATCCTAAAATATTCATATTCAGTTCCTCCTTGACACAATTTGATGCACCCAAAAGAGTGTATCTTATTTAACCTTGCACTTAAAAAAAATCAATTGTAGAGTATAGTGATTAGCAAGGGTCGAGTCCTCAGGGATTTGGTTTTAGTTTATAAGTTAATAGTTTATCACTTAAAAACAAGTGAACAAAAGTAAAGGGGATTTTGAAATCAGATTTAAACTAAAGTTAACAAAAAGAATGAGAAAACAAGTAATTAAGAAGAATCAAATATGAAAAATATGGTTAAGGTTTCATTCTCCACCACTAAACATCATTAAGAATTGAATATCTATCAACATTAATTAGCTATCAAAGTTAACAACCGTAGATAACAACAAGCTCTGTTACCCCAATCTTTCCTTAGTTCGTCGTTAAATAGAACAAGCTCTCTATTTAATCTCTAACCATCAAACAACCTAGAATAAGCTCTCTAAATTTAATTTAATGGCAGCTTTATGATGAGAAAGATTATGTTGATCTAAGCAACAAACACATAAGCTCGGATTGTTCAACTTAGGTTATGTTCCACTTTGCAATTATTGAAAACTTGACCATATTCATTAATCACAAATTGCTACTTATGAATAGGAAATCAAGACAATTACACGGATCAAGACTCCTAAACTAGCATTAGACAATTATCAAGATTTATCTAGTTGGCCACCTAAACAAATCAAAACATCACCAGGAACAATTTTTATGGAAGAACATAAGCAACTTTGATAGAAAACAATGATAGATAGATTCTGAAAATTAATTACATAACATGTCTAGGGCTTTGAAATCACCCTTAACCAAATAAAAGTTTAGCTTAGCATAGGCATTGTAAACATAAACATAAAATTATAGAGAATCTAAGAAGAAAATAAAAGAAAGAAAGAAGAAGAAGAAGAAGAATATTAATTATCCAGCCTCTTGCTCTCTCGAAAACAAAGAAACAAAGAAGAAATCAGAATTTGATGCTTGGGGAAGTGTCAATTTCGTATGCCCCCTTGGTCTCTGATAACTCGTATAATTATATAGTTTTTAGTTATGTTTTATTATTGTTTTGTGTCAAATACGAGTTATTATTGTTTAGTCTAATTGTGTTTATGATCTTTTATATTTTTATGTAATTTGGTGTTTTTCACAAGTTTCTTTGAGTGATTTCAGATTACTAGAATTAAGGGCAAATCCAGTTCAGTTCCAGTTCTGACACCTTTTGCCATATCAGCTATATCTGGAGTTTCACTGAAGCAATAAGGCTGAAATTTTAACCGTGCAAAGTTAAGAGGCATATCTATCTTTTTCATGTTTTACACTTCTTGAAACGGAGTCGTTTTCCCTAGCGAAATCAACCATCAAGTTGGCTGATGTGCAATGACGTCTGTCCTGAGCAGTTTTCGAATTTTGACCATATCGTCCGATACACATCAGCAAATGAGCTGATTCCAACGGCTATGGATCAATAACTGATAGGGTAACATTTGTCTAGAAGACCATGTGATCAGATAAAGCCTCCAATATTGAAGAAATCGACCATCAAGTTGGCTGATGTGCAATGACGTCTGTGCTGACCTGTTTTCGTATTTTGCCCATATCTTCTTCTCCACATCAGCAAATGAGCTGATTCCAACGGCTATGAATCAGTAACTCATAGGGGAACGTTGTTCTAGAAGACCATGTGATCAGATCAGGCCTCCAAGAGTGACAAAATCGACCATCAAGTTGGATGATCAAAATGGTCATACAATATGACGAAAATTGTTAGAAAAATGCACCCACCTATTATACCTACCTTTGAAATTTGTAAAGCTTGTCTCTTGTCATTTAGCCCTCCAAAATGTGTATAAATAGAGGGCCTTGGATGATTGTAGAGGATCATATTGTACATAGGTAGGATATTAGCCATTGTAATAAAATTCTCTAAGTTTTCTTCTTCTTTCTTTTCTCTAGTTTTGTTTTTCTTTAGAAAGAGCAAGAGGTTGGATAATTAATATTCTTCTTCTTCTTCTTTCTTTCTTTTATTTTCTTCTTAGATTCTATTTAATTTTATGTTTATAATGCCTATGCTAGGCTAAACTTCTATTTGGTTAAGGGTGATTTCAAAGCCCTATACATGTTTTGTGATTGATTTTCAGATTCTATCTATCATTAATTTTCTATCAAAGTTGCTTATGTTCTTCTACAAGAATTGTTCATGATGTTGTCTTGATTTATTTAGGTGTACAACTAGATAGATCTTGATAATTATCTATTGCTAGTTTAGGAGTCTTGATCCGTGTAATTGTCTTGATTTCCTATTCATAAGTGGCAATTTGTGATTAATGATTATGGTCAAGTTTTCAATAATTGCAAAGTGGAACATAACCTAAGTTGAACAATCCGAGCTTATGTGTTTGTTGCTTAGATCAACCTATCTTTCTCATCATAAAGCTGCCATTAAATTGAATTTAGAGAGCTTATTCTAGGTTGTTTAATGGTTAGAGATTAAATAGAGAGCTTGTTCTATTTAACGACAAACTAAGGAAAGATTGGGGTAACAGAGCTTGTTGTTATCTACGGTTGTTAACTTTGATAGTTGGTTGATATTGATAGATCTGAAATTGATTCTTAATGATGTCTAGTGGTGGAGAATGAAACCTTAACCATATTTTTCATATTTAATTCTTCTTACTTACTTGTTTTCTTACTTTTAGTTTGCTTATTTTTTATATTTATTTTTATTGGCTGGTTATACCGCCTAATTTGTATATTAACTTTGTTTTATTTTTATTGGCTGGTTATACCGCCTAATTTAGTATATATATTTTTATTGGCTGGTTATACCGCCTAATTTAGTATATATATTTTTATTGGCTGGTTATACCGCCTTGCATCTTATTCTTATTATTTACTTAGTTTAAATCTGGCTTCAAAAACCCCTTTTCTTTTATTGTTTTCTTTGAACGTAAGTTATAAACTAATAACTCATAAATTAAAACCCAATCCCTGAGGACTCGACCCTTGCTAATCATTATACTTACAATTGATCTTTTTAGTGCAAGGTTAAATAAGATACACTCTTTTGGGTGCATCAAATTTTTGGCGCCGTTGCCGGGGATTGTTTTCTTTAGTTTATTTGTTACTTGGTTTATTCTTATTTTCAGTTCTAATGAGTTTTGTTTTCTTGTACATACGGGTTTTTCTTATCAAATTTTGAAAAAAAAAATAATAAAAAAAATAATAAAAAAAACGATGGAATTGAGCAATCTAACACTTGAAGAGTTGGTGGCATACATGAACATGGAGAATCAACAAGCCAATCTCACCTTCCCAGTTCAACAATTTGCCATGGGAGGATGTCAAGGCCATCAAGTGTTCCAAGACCAACTGCATGATCATTACTCAAACACTTACCATGAGGGATGGTGGGATCATACTAATTATGGCTACTCAAAAAATTTTGAAGAAGTAGATCCTTATGCCAGTTACACTCATCCATCTATCTTCAATCAATCATGGTCTCAAGAATGAGATCTTTTTCAGCCATCACATATGACTCAAAACTCAGGTACTTCTTTAGAAGATCTTGTCTATTCTCTTGTTACTAATACTTTGCAATTTCAACAGGAAACAAGGGCAAGCATCCAGAGTTTGGAAAAGCAAATGAGCCAATTGGCTAGTAGTATGGTGGGATGGGTAGCACAAAGATCTGAAGAACTCCCTGCCCAAACGATGATTAACCCAAAGGAGAATGCTACTATTGTGACCTTCAGGAATGAGGAACAAGATGAGGATGAGACAAAATTAGAGATGGATTCTATTCTTGAGGATAATAAAGCCACAGATCCAAATAAGAGTATTTCGACACCGGAGGTAACGTTTAAGATTCCAATTTTTGCTAATGTTTCTTCTCCACCTTTTCCTAGTAGATTCGCAAAGTTCAAGGAGGAGGAACATGAACAAGACATCCTGGAAACCTTAAACAGTTTATTTGTGGATGCCATTCAACAAGTACCAAAAGATGCACCATTCCTCGATGAGATATGCACCACCAAGGATGATGGAATAATACTTGTAATGGAGAATGCATCCACTGTTGTGCAAAGAAAGCTTCCTCTCAAACGCATAAATTTGGGAAATTTCATGTATGAGCCTGACAAGCCTAAAAAGCCAAGAAGGGGTGTTGGTTAGATTCAAAACACTAACTCAAGTGTTAATTGGGAAGGCAGCCCAATTAAAGATGAAATTGCCAACCTTCCATATTCAGATTTGCTTTCTCTTTCTCTTTCTTTTCCTTTTTCTTTTATTATTTTTATTGTTTTTATTTTATTTCTTATGTTTCTTTGTTAATTGTGTTTACTGCTTTTAAGTTCATTTAGGCTGCATAAGTTTCTTTTGTTTAATAGTTCTTTTCTCTTACATATAATTCTTGCATTGGGGGATAATAGCATTACATTAATGACAATGTAAGAATTATGTGTGGGGGGGAGAATTTAGGATTTTATTTAGAGTGTTTTGTTTTTGAGTCTTTTTATGTTGTTTTTCTTTCTGATCCTTGTTTTGAAAAACACTAGATGTAAATATAATTTTTTTTTAAACCCCGGTTAAATGGCGGATAACGGTACTCCGTGATTATTTAAATCGGTTCTATCAGCTACCCACAAAACTGATATTGTATATAAATTTCTCTTTCAATTTCTCTTTCATTTTTTTTTTCGGGATGGATGATATTCTCACAAGATTGCAGAAACGATTTCCTCCTTTTCCTCGAAATATTTTACTGAAGCTTTACCAAGTTCGATTTGAAAGATTAAGAATGCTTATGCACAAAGGGATTCCTGGAGACATACGTTGGATAATTGAAGCCTAGGTACGTGAAGATGAATATCTTCCTATTTTGCATTTACCAGGTACAGGTAGAAGCACTTTTGCAAAGAAGCGACGAGCAAAGCGCATGAGTTCAAATTGCCACAAATGTGCACGATGGACGTGTAACGGTAAATGTCGTTCTATTGGGATTCCGTCCTCTAATCGATATGATAAAATTGAATTCATTAAGGATGGACTGAGTAAGGAGAATTTGGGTAATATCCAACTTTCTCTTGAGACGCATCCTAGTGGAGACGTACAAAGAGAAATTCTTGATTTATGGCCGCAATTCCAAAGGGAATGGCAACATCTTGGGAATCTGATGTTAAAAGACCCTGTTTGCCAGCTTGTAAGAAAACTGGATGGGAAGCATATCCTCGACTCATAGAAGGCGTTTAAGCCGTTTCTGGACGTAAAACCAGAGGAAGATGTGAGCCACAATCACAACTACAATAAATGACTTCTCAGTTTTTGGTTTGATTTGCAATAACTTTATTTTGGTTTAATTTACGTGTTGTTCGATTTGTGTAATTATTCTCGTTTTTTATTTATTTGTCTTTTACGGTTGATTTTTCTTCTCTTTTTGATTTTCTTCCTGAAATCACGCAAAAATCTTTTGTTAGGTTAATATTTTCTTCTGACAGATCAGATACACTTTCGGCGACATTATTACTCTTGTCTGATTCACTACTCAGTCCTCTATATATTACACCATGTACTCATTCTCTTTCAGGCACTCGAAAAAAAAAAAAAAAATTGGAAAGTACTTCGTCCCAGCGCATTAAAGAAAATTTGTGTCTTTGGAGGTGCTTATCCAGGGAAAAATAACATATTTGCTGATGAAGCCATAAGAGTTGGAGTAATACTTGCACAACAAAAGATCCAGTTGATTTATGGAGGTGGTAGTACGGGTTTAATGGGAGCAGTCGCTACAGCAGCACACGCCGGAGGAAGTCCAGTTCTAGGAATCGTGCCAAAACTATTCACAGATTTTTGTGGACCTACCTTGGGTAAGGAAATACAAGTCTGGAGTATCCCTGAACGGATGACAATCATGTACCATTCTGCCGATGCATTCATTGCTTTACCAGGAGGTCTGGGTACATTGGAAGAAATAGCTTGCGTGGCTTCTTGGTCATCTTTGGTCACAAAAAAGAAACCCATTGGTTTGCGTAATATTAATGGTTATTTTAGTAATTTGCTTTCATATTTAGATAATGCTGTGGAAAATGGATTCATGTTTTCAGAGGCAAGGAGAACCATAATTTCTGCTACAACCATTGAAGATTTACTCAAAAAGCTCCAAGCTTATGAGTGTTTATCTGCTACGGTTGTTTCGCAAACGCTCGGAAAAAGAAAAAGAGATATGGACGAGCAAGGAGTGGATTGCACTTTGTCTTTGTGACATTATCTAACATTTTGTTTGTTATGTCTCAGTTATAATAAGTGGTTAGCAACCTCTGCAGGTAATATCTCCTAAATTTTACCTTCTTAAAAAAAAAAAAAAGTTTGTTGTGTTTTAAGCAATTTAGAAGTATTCATTTTGAACAAGGTCTGAGTAAGGGAGACTTGAGACATACCTTGTCAGTTTGATTTCTTCTTTTCAAAAAAAAAAAGTTTGTTGTGTTTTAAGCAATTTAGAAGTATTCATTCTGAACAAGGTCTGAGTAAGGGAGACTTGAGACATATCTTGTCAGTTTGATTTTAATCTTTTTATGTTTACTTGTTAATTTTTGTTTAGTATTTTAGGATTATTTAGGTTGCATGAGTTTGTTTTGTTTTGAGTCTTAGTTGTTCCTATTCTTATGTTATTAGTTCTTTTCTCTTACACATGATTCTTTCATTTGGGTTAATAGACTTACATTGAGGACAATGTAAGAATTAAGTGTGGGGGGAATGATTTAGGATTTCTTTTATTTTTGTCTACTATTTTTTTATGAGTCTTTATTATTATTATTATTATTATTATTATTATTATTATTATTATTTTAGTGTGTTTTAGTTCCTTTTTAATACAATGATGAGATATGAATTGCATAAGTCTAAAACAGATTTATTAGTGAGAAGATTTTCATGAGAATTGAGCTTGATGTCAACCTTTTTATGAGCCAATGTTAATATGATATGTTGATTGAGAAAGAAGCATGTTTAGACTTAATCTGACTTGTATAATCATCCTTGTGAGTTTTTGAGCCTATAATGATTGATGCATTATACAAATCAATCTAATTTCTTTCTTGAGTGCTCTTATGATTACATGATTCTCTAGAACTTGCTTTAAACCGTTTGAGACTATATTGATGCATGTGACAACATGAATATGATAGAGGCATTAGGATTTTTAGCCAGGGCCAAACAGCCATCCCTTATTGATGTTCCAAGAGAACACACCCTTAGTGAACCAATTTGAGCCTACATTGAATAAGCTATCTCTTTGGTAACCATAACTTGTCCCTAACCTAAATATACTTATATCTTTACCTTTGTTCCAAAGAAGAATTAGCATGATTTGAGACAAGTAGCAAAGACAAGGGATATTTTTTGGTTAGAAACAAGAAATAAGTGTGGGGGGAAAAGAAAAGAAAAGTCAAGAGAAAAAGAAATGGAATACTGGCAAATACATTCCTATGTAAAAAAAAAAATATATGAATCATCTCTTGAATTTGTGGAAAAAGAAAAAGATATTACAAAGTTGTTTAGAATGAAGAAAAGGCCCAACATGAATATCCGGCCTAGGTGACTATGTACTTGTAAAGAGTTTTGAGAAGTTTCTTTGTATAATCTTTTTATGTCTCTAAACTTTATGAACTCTTTGGAACCTTTGTGATATCTTTATCCTTTTGTTCTTCAACCACATTACAAACCCCTTGGCCCCATTACAACCTTGATTAAAGACCTCTTGATTTATGAAGTTGCATGATCTTTTAGTGGAGAATAGGTGGACAAGCAAGCATATGGTAGAAGTGTTTTCATGAGATTGATTGAGTGTAAACACTTTACCACTACTTTAAAGAGTGAAAATCAAGGGAGTATCCCATGTGAGAAGTTGAGATTAAGTTTGAATATGCACTATTTTGATTGAAATATGTTATGTTAATATTGGCTTAACTCAAACTATTTACATTCAAGCAAGATTTTTTGTGAATTTCTTTGAGCTATTGATTAGTTTTTAAGACTTGTCCAATGATTATCTCTAATTTATATTGAAAGGATTAGTTATAATTATTATTTTTAGTTTTTCTTATGTTTTCAATGTTTGTGGGTATCATCCTAGTAAACCCTCACGAGACTAAACTCGTCCACTAGGGACACCTAGGGGTTTAAAGGCTTGTGTCACATGCTAAGTGCCACCGTGATTTCCTACGAAAATGGATTAGATTAGATTTTCTTATTTTATTTTTATTGAGTCGTTGCTAGGGACTAGCAACAATCTAAGTGTGGGGGTGTGATAACTCGTATAGTTATATAGTTTTTAGTTATGTTTTATTATTGTTTTGTCTCAAATACGAGTTATTATTGTTTAGTCTAATTGTGTTTATGATCTTTTATATTTTTATGTAATTTGGTGTTTTTCACAAGTTTCTTTGAGTGATTTCAGATTACTAGAATTAAGGGCAAATCCAGTTCAGTTCCAGTTCTGACACCTTTTTCTATATCAGCTATATCTGGAGTTTCACTGAAGCAATAAGGCTGAAATTTTAACCGTGCAAAGTTAAGAGGCATATCTATCTTTTTCATGTTTTACACTTCTTGAAACGGAGTCGTGTTCCCTAGCGAAATCAACCATCAAGTTGGCTGATGTGCAATGACGTCTGTCCTGAGCAGTTTTCGAATTTTGACCATATCGTCCGATACACATCAGCAAATGAGCTAGAATAAGCTCTCTAAATTTAATCTCTAACCATCAAACAACCTAGAATAAGCTCTCTAAATTTAATTTAATGGCAGCTTTATGATGAGAAAGATTATGTTGATCTAAGCAACAAACACATAAGCTCGGATTGTTCAACTTAGGTTATGTTCCACTTTGCAATTATTGAAAACTTGACCATATTCATTAATCACAAATTGCTACTTATGAATAGGAAATCAAGACAATTACACGGATCAAGACTCCTAAACTAGCATTAGACAATTATCAAGATTTATCTAGTTGGCCACCTAAACAAATCAAAACATCACCATGAACAATTTTTATGGAAGAACATAAGCAACTTTGATAGAAAACAATGATAGATAGATTCTGAAAATTAATTACATAACATGTCTAGGGCTTTGAAATCACCCTTAACCAAATAAAAGTTTAGCTTAGCATAGGCATTGTAAACATAAACATAAAATTATAGAGAATCTAAGAAGAAAATAAAAGAAAGAAAGAAGAAGAAGAAGAAGAATATTAATTATCCAGCCTCTTGCTCTCTCGAAAACAAAGAAACAAAGAAGAAATCAGAATTTGATGCTTGGGGAAGTGTCAATTTCGTATGCCCCCTTGGTCTCTGATAACTCGTATAATTATATAGTTTTTAGTTATGTTTTATTATTGTTTTGTGTCAAATACGAGTTATTATTGTTTAGTCTAATTGTGTTTATGATCTTTTATATTTTTATGTAATTTGGTGTTTTTCACAAGTTTCTTTGAGTGATTTCAGATTACTAGAATTAAGGGCAAATCCAGTTCAGTTCCAGTTCTGACACCTTTTGCCATATCAGCTATATCTGGAGTTTCACTGAAGCAATAAGGCTGAAATTTTAACCGTGCAAAGTTAAGAGGCATATCTATCTTTTTCATGTTTTACCCTTCTTGAAACGGAGTCGTTTTCCCTAGCGAAATCAACCATCAAGTTGGCTGATGTGCAATGACGTCTGTCCTGAGCAGTTTTTGAATTTTGACCATATCGTCCGATACACATCAGCAAATGAGCTGATTCCAACGGCTATGGATCAATAACTGATAGGGTAACATTTGTCTAGAAGACCATGTGATCAGATAAAGCCTCCAATATTGAAGAAATCGACCATCAAGTTGGCTGATGTGCAATGACGTCTGTGCTGACCTGTTTTCGTATTTTGCCCATATCTTCTTCTCCACATCAGCAAATGAGCTGATTCCAACGGCTATGAATCAGTAACTCATAGGGGAACGTTGTTCTAGAAGACCATGTGATCAGATCAGGCCTCCAAGAGTGACAAAATCGACCATCAAGTTGGATGATCAAAATGGTCATACAATATGACGAAAATTGTTAGAAAAATGCACCCACCTATTATACCTACCTTTGAAATTTGTAAAGCTTGTCTCTTGTCATTTAGCCCTCCAAAATGTGTATAAATAGAGGGCCTTGGATGATTGTAGAGGATCATATTGTACATAGGTAGGATATTAGCCATTGTAATAAAATTCTCTAAGTTTTCTTCTTCTTTCTTTTCTCTAGTTTTGTTTTTCTTTAGAAAGAGCAAGAGGTTGGATAATTAATATTCTTCTTCTTCTTCTTTCTTTCTTTTATTTTCTTCTTAGATTCTATTTAATTTTATGTTTATAATGCCTATGCTAGGCTAAACTTCTATTTGGTTAAGGGTGATTTCAAAGCCCTATACATGTTTTGTGATTGATTTTCAGATTCTATCTATCATTAATTTTCTATCAAAGTTGCTTATGTTCTTCTACAAGAATTGTTCATGATGTTGTCTTGATTTATTTAGGTGTACAACTAGATAGATCTTGATAATTATCTATTGCTAGTTTAGGAGTCTTGATCCGTGTAATTGTCTTGATTTCCTATTCATAAGTGGCAATTTGTGATTAATGATTATGGTCAAGTTTTCAATAATTGCAAAGTGGAACATAACCTAAGTTGAACAATCCGAGCTTATGTGTTTGTTGCTTAGATCAACCTATCTTTCTCATCATAAAGCTGCCATTAAATTGAATTTAGAGAGCTTATTCTAGGTTGTTTAATGGTTAGAGATTAAATAGAGAGCTTGTTCTATTTAACGACAAACTAAGGAAAGATTGGGGTAACAGAGCTTGTTGTTATCTACGGTTGTTAACTTTGATAGTTGGTTGATATTGATAGATCTGAAATTGATTCTTAATGATGTCTAGTGGTGGAGAATGAAACCTTAACCATATTTTTCATATTTAATTCTTCTTACTTACTTGTTTTCTTACTTTTAGTTTGCTTATTTTTTATATTTATTTTTATTGGCTGGTTTTACCGCCTAATTTGTATATTAACTTTGTTTTATTTTTATTGGCTGGTTATACCGCCTAATTTAGTATATATATTTTTATTGGCTGGTTATACCGCCTTGCATCTTATTCTTATTATTTACTTAGTTTAAATCTGGCTTCAAAAACCCCTTTTCTTTTATTGTTTTCTTTGAACGTAAGTTATAAACTAATAACTCATAAATTAAAACCCAATCCCTGAGGACTCGACCCTTGCTAATCATTATACTTACAATTGATCTTTTTAGTGCAAGGTTAAATAAGATACACTCTTTTGGGTGCATCAAATTTTTGGCGCCGTTGCCGGGGATTGTTTTCTTTAGTTTATTTGTTACTTGGTTTATTCTTATTTTCAGTTCTAATGAGTTTTGTTTTCTTGTACATACGGGTTTTTCTTATCAAATTTTGAAAAAAAAAATAAAAAAAAATAAAAAATAAAAAAAATGATGGAATTGAGCAATCTAACACTTGAAGAGTTGGTGGCATACATGAACATGGAGAATCAACAAGCCAATCTCACCTTCCCAGTTCAACAATTTGCCATGGGAGGATGTCAAGGCCATCAAGTGTTCCAAGACCAACTGCATGATCATTACTCAAACACTTACCATTGATCTTACAATTGATCTTTTTAGTGCAAGGTTAAATAAGATACACTCTTTTGGGTGCATCAGTCTCTATTTATAGGCAATAGCTAGGGCATCAAACAAGTGAATTTCAGCTCTCTCCCTTCAATAAATGCTGACTTGTGGCTAAAGTTAAGGAAAAGTGGCTGACTTTTGTGTTTTAAGGAAAGATATAAGCCATGGCAGCCAAGTTTGAATAAAGTAGGAAAGTTTTAGTCAAAGCACTCTTTAATGAAGAGAGATTATATTCTTGCAGCCAAAGTAAGTGTAAGGAAGGAAAGTCTTGGCTGATTTAATTCTCCTACTTTGACTAGGATTAGCTTTAAGGAAAGATACTTGCAATTAATGCAATTAATGCAAGTTGACAGCCACTAATCCTTCTTTGGCAAGGATAAACTTAAATGTCAACTAGGGTATTAAGAAAAAGTTGTCATTTACGGCTAAGGGTTTTTTCTGCCACTAGGGTTTTTAGGGAGATATTACAATGCCGATTTTGATGACCATTTCTTATCCGATTTAGGCCCAATGACCAGCCGTTGGAAAGGTAATCAAGTGATCTTTAAAAGTCAAGAAGGAAGTTTCTTCGAATAAAGAGTCTAACATCATGTTTTCTTAGCAACAAGCTCCGGAGCTCAAATCTGTCTTCTTGCTTTGCACCAATAATTTGATCTTTTTGACTCCCAACTCTTTTTCCATCTTGTGATTGTGATTTTGTAAGCTCTTTAACATCCTAATTGACATGTTTTGACTTCATCTCCTCCAAAATACCTACAAAGCATAAAAACCTAGTAAAATGTCAAGGAAGTAAGAATCAAACACAAAGTATAAAGAAATTAAATAGGAAAATGTTTGAAATTAAGCACTTATCAAATTCCCCCACACTTAATCTTTTGCTAGTCCTCGAGCAAAATCAAATAGACACAAGGTAAGAAAACTGAATCTAGTTCACTTTCAATACAACTTATAGATAATCATTGAACAAGTCTTATAAACTAATCAATAGCTTAAAGAGTTTCACAAAAAATCATGCTTGATAGTAAATAGTTTAAGTTAAGCTAAAATTAACATAACATATCTCAATCAAAATAGTGCATGTTCAAACTTAATCTCAACTTCTCAAATGGGATACCCTCATGATTTTCACTCTTTAAAGTAGTGGTGAAGTGTTTACACTCAATCAATCTCATGAAAACAGTTTCTACCATATGCTTGATTGTCCACCTATTCTCCACTACTTAGATCATGCAACTTCATGAATCAAGAGGTCTTTATGCAAGGTTATAATGGGGCCAAGGGGTAATAATGTGACTAAAGAATAAAAGATAAAGGATATTACAAAAGTTCCAAAGATTTTATAGAGGTTAGAGATGATAACTCGTATAATTATATAGTTTTTAGTTATGTTTTATTATTGTTTTGTGTCAAATACGAGTTATTATTGTTTAGTCTAATTGTGTTTATGATCTTTTATATTTTTATGTAATTTGGTGTTTTTCACAAGTTTCTTTGAGTGATTTCAGATTACTAAAATTAAGGGCAAATCCAGTTCAGTTCCAGTTCCGATACATTTTTCCATATCAGCTATATCTGGAGTTTCACTGAAGCAATAAGGCTGAAATTTGTAGCCGTGCAAAGCTAAGAGGCATATCTATCTTTTTCATGTTTTATACTTCTTGAAACGGAGTCGTTTTCCCTAGCGAAATCGACCATCAAGTTGGCTGATGTGCAATGACGTCTGTGCTGACCTGTTTTCATATTTTGCCCATATCTGCTTATCCACATCAGCAAATGAGCTGATTCCAATGGCTATGGATCCGTAACTGATACGGGAACCTTTGTCTAGAAGACCATATGATCAGATCAGGCCTCTAATATTGACGAAATCGACCATCAAGTTGGCTGATGTGCAATGACGTCTGTGCTGACATGTTTTCGTATTTTGCCCATATCTGCTTATCCACATCAGCAAATGAGCTGATTCCAACGGCTATGGATCCGTAACTGATAGGGGAACCTTTTTCTAGAAGACCATGTGATCAGATCAGGCCTCCAACATTGACGAAATCGACCATCAAGTTGGCTGATCAAAATTGTCATACAATATGACGAAAATTGTTAGAAAAATTCACCCACCTATTATACCTACCTTTGAAATTTGTAAAGCTTGTCTCTTGTCATTTAGCCTTCCAAAATGTGTATAAATAGAGGGCCTTGGATGATTGTAGAGGATATATTGTACATTGGTAGGATATTAGCCATTGTAATAAAATTCTCTAAGTTTTCTTCTTCTTTCTTTTCTCTAGTTTTCTTTTTCTTTAGAAAGAGCAAGAGGTTGGATAATTAATATTCTTCTTCTTCTTCTTTCTTTCTTTTATTTTCTTCTTAGATTCTATTTAATTTTATGTTTATAATGCCTATGCTAGGCTAAACTTCTATTTGGTTAAGGGTGATTTCAAAGCCCTAGACATGTTTTGTGATTGATTTTCAGATTCTATCTATCATTAATTGATAACTCGTATAATTATATAGTTTTTAGTTATGTTTTATTATTGTTTTGTGTCAAATACGAGTTATTATTGTTTAGTCTAATTGTGTTTATGATCTTTTATATTTTTATGTATTTTGGTGTTTTTCACAAGTTTCTTTGAGTGATTTCAGATTACTAGAATTAAGGGCAAATCCAGTTCAGTTTCAGTTCCGACACCTTTGGCCATATCAGCTATATCTCGAGTTTCACTGAAGCAATAAGGCTGAAATTTGTAGCCATGCAAAGCTAAGAGGAATATCTATCTTTTTCATGTTTTACACTTCTTAAAACGGAGTCGTTTTCCCTAGCGAAATCGACCATCAAGTTGGCTGATGTGCAATGACGTCTGTGCTGACATGTTTTCGTATTATGCCCATATCTTCTTATCCACATTAGCAAATGAGCTGATTCCAACGGCTATGGTTCCGTAACTGATAGGGGAACCTTTGTCTAGAAGACCATGTGATCATATCAGGCCTCCAATATTGAAGAAATCGACCATCAAGCTGGCTGATGTGCAATGACGTCTGTGCTGACATGTTTTCGTATTTTGCCCATATCTGCTTAACCACATCAGCAAATGAGCTGATTCCAACGGCTATGGTTCCGTAACTGATAGGGGAACCTTTGTCTAGAAGACCATGTGATCAGATCGGGCCTCCAATATTGACGAAATCGACCATCAAGTTGGCTGATCAAAATCGTCATATACCTACCTTTGAAATTTGTAAGGCTTGTCTCTTGTCATTTAGCCCTCCAAAATGTGTATAAATAGAGGGCCTTGGATGATTGTAAGGGATCATATTGTACATAGGTAGGATATTAGCCATTTTAATAAAATTCTCTAAGTTTTCTACTTCTTTCTTTTCTCTAGTTTTCTTTCTTTTCTCTAGTTTTCTTTTTCTTTAGAGAGAGCAAGAGGTTGGATAATTAATATTCTTCCTCTTCTTCTTTCTTTCTTTTATTTTCTTCTTAGATTTTCTTTAATTTTATGTTTATGTTTACAATGCCTATGCTAGGCTAAACTTCTATTTGGTTAAGGGTGATTTCAAAGCCCTAGACATGTTTTATAATTGATTTTCAGATTCTATCTATCATTAATTTTCTATCAAAGTTGCTTATGTTCTTCTACAAGAATTGTTCATGATGTTGTCTTGATTTGTTTAGGTGTACAACTAGATAGATCTTGATAATTATCTATTGCTAGTTTAGGAGTCTTGATCCGTGTAATTGTCTTGATTTCCTATTCATAAGTGGCAATTTGTGATTAATGATTATGGTCAAGTTTTCAATAATTGCAAAGTGGAACATAACCTAAGTTGAACAATCCGAGCTTATGTGTTTGTTGCTTAGATCAACCTATCTTTCTCATCATAAAGCTGCCATTAAATTGAATCTAGAGAGCTTATTCTAGGTTGTTTGATGGTTAGAGATTAAATAGAGAGCTTGTTCTATTTAACGACAAACTAAGGAAAGATTGGGATAACAGAGCTTGTTGTTATCTACGGTTGTTAACTTTGATAGTTGGTTGATATTGATAGATCTGAAATTGATTCTTAATGATGTCTAGTGGTGGAGAATGAAACCTTAACCATATTTTTCATATTTGATTCTTCTTACTTATTTGTTTTCTTACTTTTAGTTTGCTTATTTTTTATATTTATTTTTATTGGCTGGTTATACCGCCTAATTTGTATATTAACTTTGTTTTATTTTTATTGGCTGGTTATACCGCCTAATTTAGTATATATATTTTTATTGGCTGGTTATACCGCCTAATTTAGTATATATATTTTTATTGGCTGGTTATACCGCCTTGCATCTTATTCTTATTATTTACTTTAGTTTAAATCTGGCTTCAAAAACCCCTTTTCTTTTATTGTTCTTGAATTTAAGTTTTAAACTATTAACTTATAAACTAAAACCCAATCCCTGAGGACTCGACCCTTGCTAACTACTATACTTACAATTTATCTTTTTAGTGCAAGGTTAAATAAGATACACTCTTTTGGGTGCATCAAATTTTTGGCGCCGTTGCCGGGGATTGTTTTCTTTAGTTTATTTGTTACTTGGTTTATTCTTATTTTCAGTTCTAATTAGTTTTATTTTCTTGTACATACAAGTTTTTCTTATCAAATTTTGAAAAAAAAATAAAAAAAAAACGATGGAATTGAGCAATCTAACACTTGAAGAGTTGGTGGCATACATGAACATGGAAAATCAACAAGCCAATCTCACCTACCCAGTTCAACAATTGGCCATGGGAGGATGTCAAGGCCATCAAGTGTTCCAAGACCAACAGTATGATCATTACTCAAACACTTACCATGAGGGATGGTGGGATCATACTAATTATGGCTACTCGAAAAATTACCAAGAAGTAGATCTTTATGCCAATTACACTCATCCATCTAGCTTCAATCAATCATGGTCCCAAGAACCAGATCTTTTTCAACCACCACATATGACTCAAAACTCAGGTACTTCTTTAGAAGATCTTGTCTATTCTCTTGTTACTGATACATTGCAATTTCAACAGGAAACAAGGGCAGGCATCCAGAGTTTGGAAAAGCAAATGATCCAATTGACTAGTAGTATGGTGGGATGGGTAGCACAAAGATCTGAAGAACTCCCTGCCCAAACAATGATTAACCCAAAGGAGAATACTACTATTGTGACCTTGAGGAATGAGGAACAAGATGAGGATGAGACAAAATTAGAGATGGATTCTATTCTTGAGGATAATGAAGCCACAAATCCAAATAAGTGTATTTCGGCACCTGAGGTAACGTTTAAGGTTCCACTTTTTACTAATGTTTCTTCTCCACCTTTTCCTAGTAGATTTGCAAAGTTCAAGGAGGAAGAACATGAACAACACATGCCAGAAACCTTAAACAACTTGTTTGTGGATGCCATTCAACAAGTATCAAAATATGCTCCATTCCTCGATGAGATATGCACCACAAAGGATGATGGAATAATACTTGTAATGGAGAATGCATCCATTGTTGTGCAAAGAAAGCTTCCTCTCAAACGCATAAATTTGGAAAATTTCATGTATGAGCCTGACAAGCCTAAAAAGCCAAGAAGGGGTGTTGGTTAGGTTCAAAACACTAACTCAAGTGTTAATTGGGAAGGCAACCCAATTAAAGAAGAAATTGCCAACCTTCCATATTCAGATTTGCTTTCTCTTTCTCTTTCTTTTACTTTTTCTTTTATTATTTTTATTTTTATTGCTTTTATTTTTATTTTTTATGTTTACTTGTTAATTTTTGTTTAGTATTTTAGGATTATTTAGGTTGCATGAGTTTGTTTTGTTTTGAGTCTTAGTTGTTCCTATTCTTATGTTATTAGTTCTTTTCTCTTACACATGATTCTTTCATTTGTGTTAATAGACTTACATTGAGGACAATGTAAGAATTAAGTGTGGGGGGAATGATTGAGGATTTCTTTTATTTTTGTCTACTATTTTTTTTTATGAGTCTTTATTATTATTATTATTTTTAGTGTGTTTTAGTTCCTTTTTAATATAATGATGAGATATGAATCGCATAGGTCTAAACTGGTTATTAGTGAGAAGATTTTCATGAGAATTGAGCTTGATGTCAACCTTTTTATGAGCCAATGTTAATATGATATGTTGATTGAGAAAGAAGCATTTTTAGACTTAATCTGACTTGTATAATCATCCTTGTGAGTTTTTGAGCCTATAATGATTGATGCATTATACAAATCAATCTAATTTCTTTCTTGAGTGCTCTTATGATTACATGATTCTCTAGAACTTGCTTTAAACCGTTTGAGACTATATTGATACATGTGACAACATGAATATGATAGAGGCATTAGGATTTTTAGCCAGAGCCAAACAGCCATCCCTTATTGATGTTCCAAGAGAACACACCCTTAGTGAACCAATTTGAGCCTACATTGAATAAGCTATCTCTTTGGTAACCATAACTTGTCCCTAACCTAAATATACTTATATCTTTACCTTTGTTCCAAAGATGAATTAGCATGTTTTGAGACAAGTTGCAAAGACAAGGGATATTTTTAGTTAAAAATTTGGGTTAGAAACAAGAAATAAGTGTGGGGGGGAAAGAAAAGAAAAGTCAAGAGAAAAAGAAATGAAATACTGGCAAATACATTCCTATGTAAAAAAAAAAATATATGAATCATCTCTTGAATTTGTGGAAAAAGAAAAAGATGTTACAAAGTTGTTTAGAATGAAGAAAAGGCCCAACATGAATATCCGGACTAGGTGATATGTACTTGTAAAGAGTTTTGAGAAGTTTCTTTGTATAATCTTTTTATGTCTCTAAACTTTATGAACTCTTTAGAACCTTTGTGATATCTTTATCCTTTTGTTCTTCAACCACATTACAAACCCCTTGGCCCCATTACAACCTTGATTAAAGACCTCTTGATTCATGAAGTTGTATGATCTAAATAGTGGAGAATAGGTGGACAAGCAAGAATATGGTAGAACTGTTTTCATGAGATTGATTGAGTGTAAACACTTCACCACTACTTTAAAGAGTGAAAATCATGAGGGTATCCCATGTGAGAAGTTGAGATTAAATTTGAACATGCACTATTTTGATTGAGATATGTTATGCTAATATTGGCTTAACTCAAACAATTTACATTCAAGCATGATTTTTTGTGAAATTCTTTAAGCTATTGATTAGTTTATAAGACTTGTTCAAATATTGTCTCTAATTTGTATTGAAAGGATTAGGAGTAAATATTTTTAGTATATGTAGTTTATTTATATGTAGTTTATTTATATTTTAATTTTTCAATGTTTGTGGGTATCGTTCTAGTAAACCCTCACGAGACTAAACTCGTCCACTAGGGACACCTAGGGGTTTAAAGGCTTGTGTCACATGCTAAGTGCCACCGTGATTTCCTACGAAAATGGATTAGATTAGATTTTCTTATTTTATTTTTATTGAGTCGTTGCTAGGGACTAGCAACAATCTAAGTGTGGGGGTGTGATAACTCGTATAATTATATAGTTTTTAGTTATGTTTTATTATTGTTTTGTGTCAAATACGAGTTATTATTGTTTAGTCTAATTGTGTTTATGATCTTTTATATTTTTATGTATTTTGGTGTTTTTCACAAGTTTCTTTGAGTGATTTCAGATTACTAGAATTAAGGGCAAATCCAGTTCAGTTTCAGTTCCGACACCTTTGGCCATATCAGCTATATCTCGAGTTTCACTGAAGCAATAAGGCTGAAATTTGTAGCCATGCAAAGCTAAGAGGAATATCTATCTTTTTCATGTTTTACACTTCTTAAAACGGAGTCGTTTTCCCTAGCGAAATCGACCATCAAGTTGGCTGATGTGCAATGACGTCTGTGCTGACATGTTTTCGTATTATGCCCATATCTTCTTATCCACATTAGCAAATGAGCTGATTCCAACGGCTATGGTTCCGTAACTGATAGGGGAACCTTTGTCTAGAAGACCATGTGATCATATCAGGCCTCCAATATTGAAGAAATCGACCATCAAGCTGGCTGATGTGCAATGACGTCTGTGCTGACATGTTTTCGTATTTTGCCCATATCTGCTTAACCACATCAGCAAATGAGCTGATTACAACGGCTATGGTTCCGTAACTGATAGGGGAACCTTTGTCTAGAAGACCATGTGATCAGATTGGGCCTCCAATATTGACGAAATCGACCATCAAGTTGGCTGATCAAAATCGTCATATACCTACCTTTGAAATTTGTAAGGCTTGTCTCTTGTCATTTAGCCCTCCAAAATGTGTATAAATAGAGGGCCTTGGATGATTGTAAGGGATCATATTGTACATAGGTAGGATATTAGCCATTTTAATAAAATTCTCTAAGTTTTCTACTTCTTTCTTTTCTCTAGTTTTCTTTCTTTTCTCTAGTTTTCTTTTTCTTTAGAGAGAGCAAGAGGTTGGATAATTAATATTCTTCCTCTTCTTCTTTCTTTCTTTTATTTTCTTCTTAGATTTTCTTTAATTTTATGTTTATGTTTACAATGCCTATGCTAGGCTAAACTTCTATTTGGTTAAGGGTGATTTCAAAGCCCTAGACATGTTTTATAATTGATTTTCAGATTCTATCTATCATTAATTTTCTATCAAAGTTGCTTATGTTCTTCTACAAGAATTGTTCATGATGTTGTCTTGATTTGTTTAGGTGTACAACTAGATAGATCTTGATAATTATCTATTGCTAGTTTAGGAGTCTTGATCCGTGTAATTGTCTTGATTTCCTATTCATAAGTGGCAATTTGTGATTAATGATTATGGTCAAGTTTTCAATAATTGCAAAGTGGAACATAACCTAAGTTGAACAATCCGAGCTTATGTGTTTGTTGCTTAGATCAACCTATCTTTCTCATCATAAAGCTGCCATTAAATTGAATCTAGAGAGCTTATTCTAGGTTGTTTGATGGTTAGAGATTAAATAGAGAGCTTGTTCTATTTAACGACAAACTAAGGAAAGATTGGGATAACAGAGCTTGTTGTTATCTACGGTTGTTAACTTTGATAGTTGGTTGATATTGATAGATCTGAAATTGATTCTTAATGATGTCTAGTGGTGGAGAATGAAACCTTAACCATATTTTTCATATTTGATTCTTCTTACTTATTTGTTTTCTTACTTTTAGTTTGCTTATTTTTTATATTTATTTTTATTGGCTGGTTATACCGCCTAATTTGTATATTAACTTTGTTTTATTTTTATTGGCTGGTTATACCGCCTAATTTAGTATATATATTTTTATTGGCTGGTTATACCGCCTTGCATCTTATTCTTATTATTTACTTTAGTTTAAATCTGGCTTCAAAAACCCCTTTTCTTTTATTGTTCTTGAATTTAAGTTTTAAACTATTAACTTATAAACTAAAACCCAATCCCTGAGGACTCGACCCTTGCTAACTACTATACTTACAATTTATCTTTTTAGTGCAAGGTTAAATAAGATACACTCTTTTGGGTGCATCATTAATTTTCTATCAAAGTTGCTTATGTTCTTCTACAAGAATTGTTCATGATGATGTCTAGATTTATTTAGGTGTACAACTAGATAGATCTTGATAATTATCTATTGCTAGTTTAGGAGTCTTGATCCGTGTAATTGTCTTGATTTCCTATTCATAAGTGGCAATTTGTGATTAATGATTATGGTCAAGTTTTCAATAATTGCAAAGTGGAACATAACCTAAGTTGAACAATCCGAGCTTATGTGTTTGTTGCTTAGATCAACCTATCTTTCTCATCATAAAGCTGCCATTAAATTAAATTTAGAGAGCTTATTCTAGGTTGTTTAATGGTTAGAGATTAAATAGAGAGCTTGTTCTATTTAACGACAAACTAAGGAAAGATTGGGGTAACAGAGCTTGTTGTTATCTACGGTTGTTAACTTTGATAGTTGGTTGATATTGATAGATCTGAAATTGATTCTTAATGATGTCTAGTGGTGGAGAATGAAACCTTAACCATATTTTTCATATTTGATTCTTCTTACTTACTTGTTTTCTTACTTTTAGTTTGCTTATTTTTTATATTTATTTTTATTGGCTGGTTATACCGCCTAATTTGTATATTAACTTTGTTTTATTTTTACTGGCTGGTTATACCGCCTAATTTAGTATATATATTTTTATTGGCTGGTTATACCGCCTAATTTAGTATATATATTTTTATTGGCTGGTTATACCGCCTTGCATCTTATTCTTATTATTTACTTTAGTTTAAATCTGGCTTCAAAAACCCCTTTTCTTTTATTGTTCTTGAATTTAAGTTTTAAACTAATAACTTATAAACTAAAACCCAATCCCTGAGGACTCGACCCTTGCTAACTACTATACTTACAATTTATCTTTTTAGTGCAAGGTTAAATAAGATACACTCTTTTGGGTGCATCAAGAGACATAATAAGATTCATACAAAGAAACTTCTCAAAACTCTTTACAAGTACATAATCACGTAGGCCGAATATTCATGTTGGGCCTTTTCTTCATTCTAAACAACTTTCGAACATCTTTTTCTTTTCTTTAACTAGAAGTTCAAGAGATTATTCAATTTTTTTTTCACATGGGAATGTATTTGGCAATATTCCCTCTATTTTTCTCTTGACTTTTGCCTTTCTCGTCCCCCACACTTATTTCTTGTTTCTAACCCAAAATTTGAATAGATCTTCCTTGTCTTTGCAATATGTCTCAAAACATGCTAATTCATCTTTAGAACAAGGGTAAGGATATAAATAAGTATATTTAGGTTAGGGACAAGTTATGGTTACCAAAGAAATAGCTTATTCATTGTAGGCTCAAATTGGTTCACTAAGGGGGATGTTCTCTTGGAACATCAATAAGGGATGGCTGTTTGGCCCTGGTTAAAAATCCTAATGCCTCTATCATATTCATGTTGTCACATGCATCAATATAGTCTCAACAAGGTTTAAAGCAAGTTCTAGAGAATCTTGTAATCATAAGAGCACTCAAGAAAGAAATTAGATTGATATGTATAATGCATCAATCATATAGGCTCGAAAACTCACAAGGATGATTATACAAGTCAGATTTAAGTCTAAACATGCTTCTTTCTCAATCAACATATCATATTAACATTGGCTCATAAAAAAGTTGATATCAAGCTCAATTCTCATGAAAATCTTCTCACTAATAAATCTGTTTTAGACTTATGCAATTCATATCTCATCATAGTATTGAAAGTAACTAAAACACACTAAAAACAACATAAAAAGAATAAAAAAACAAAACACACTAAAGAAAATCCTAAATTTTCCCCCCCACACTTAATTTTTATATTGTCCTCAATGTAATGCTATTATCCCCAATGCAATAATTATATGTAAGAGAAAAGAACTACTAAACAAAACAAAAGAAAAACAATAAAAGATAGAATGATGGAGAGAAAGGAATATGCAAATCTGATATAATAAATGCTCTCCATCCTTTTGGGTTGCCTCCCAAGAAGCGCTTGGTTTATTGTCCTCAGCCTGACTTAGACCCATGCCATTATTATTCAACATAATTCAGCTCAAAAAGTGGTAACTCCTCCACATCTTGTATTGGAAAGTTCTCATAGTAAGGCTTCAATCTATGACCATTCACTTTGAATGCCTTATTTGTTTTTGGGCTTTGGATTTCAAGTGCACCATGAGTAAATACATTAGTAATAACAAAAGGTCCAACCCAACGAGAACGTAACTTACCTGGAAATAACTTAAGGCGTAAATGGAAGAGAAGAACTTTTTGTCCAACAACAAAGTCCTTTCTTGATATCATCTTGTCATGGAATGCCTTAGTCTTTTCCTTGTAAATCCTAGAATTGTCATAGGCATCATTCCTTATCTCCTCTAATTCTTGTAGGTCAAGTTTTCTTTGCTTACCTGTCTCATCCATCTCCATGTTGCATTGTTTGATAGCCCAATATGATTTATGTTCCAACTCAACCGGAAGATGACAAGGCTTATCATAAACAAGTCGATAAGGAGACATACCAATGGGTGTCTTATATGCTGTCCTATAAGCCCAAAGTGCATCATCAAGTCGTGAACTCCAATCCTTCCTATTTGGGTTAACTGTCTTTTCAAGGATGGACTTAACTTCTCGGTTTGACACTTCAGCTTGCCCACTAGTTTGAGGATGATATGAGGTGGAGACCTTGTGTGTGATGTTATACTTCCTCAAAAGTGCTTCCATAGTCCTATTGCAAATGTGAGTACCTCTATCACTGATTATGGCCTTTGGCGTTCCAAACCTAGCAAAGATGTTAGTCTTGACAAAATCTGAAACAACTTTAGAGTCATTAGTCCTAGTGGATTTTGCTTCCACCCACTTTGAAACATAATCAACGGCAAGTAAAATATAAAGATTACCAAAAGAAGAAGGAAAAGGTCCCATGAAATCCATGCCCCATACATCAAAAATTTCAAAAATAAGTATTGGAGTTTGAGGCATTTGATTTCTAGCACCTAAGTTACCTATTCTTTGGCAACGATCACATGACTTGCAAAAGAGGTATGCATCTTTGAATATAGTAGGCCAATAAAATCGAGAATCAAGAACTTTCATGGCTGTTCTTTTGGATCCAAAGTGTCCTCCACATGCATAAGAGTGACTAAAGGTGAGAATAGATTGAAATTCAGATTCGAGTACACACCTTCTTATAATCTGATCGGAGCAATGCTTCCAAAGGTAAGGATCATCCCATATGTAGTATTTGGCATCACTTTTGATCTTATTTCTTTGAGCTTGTGTCAACTCTTGTGGCAACTTCTTGGTAACTAATAATTAACAATATCGGCATACCAAGGAGTTGTACTTATGATAAGCTCATAAGATATACATTTTATGCCTTTCTACTTTTAGTTTTTGTTATGTTTTCGATCTTTATCTTGTTTACTTATAATATGTTTTTGAATTTTAGGTACAATAAAGAGAATGAAGTCAAAAGATGTCAATAATGATGGAAAAGAGCTTACAAAATCATAATCACAAGATGGAAAAAGACTTGGGAGTCAAAAATATCAATTTCTGGTTGAAAAGCAATCAGGCAGATTTGACCTCCGGAGCTTGTTGTAAGAAAAACGTGATCTTAGATTCTTTATTTGAAGAAACTTCCTTATTGACTTTTGAATTCGACTTGATTATCTTTCCAACGATATATTATGGGCCCAAATCGGATAAGAAATGTGTATTCAAAATGGCGCTAGAAGATCTCCCTAAAGAACCCTGCGGCCAGAAAAACCCTAATCGCAAATCTAACAAAAGGAAAAAACGTGATTTTTGCACCTCCAGGCTTACTTGTGCGGCAAGGACTTATTCTCAAGGTTTTAAAGCTCTATAAATACCATCTTTTGACCCACAAACTAGACATCTTTTGAGGAGACTCAAAGGATCATAATTCTTCTTCTTTTTCTTTTTCTTCTTCTCCATTCTTTTATTTTTCTTTTTAGTTTTATGTATATATTATCTATGCCTATGCTAGGCTAAACTTCTATTTGGTTAAGGGTGATTTCAAAGCCCTAGACATGTTTTGTAATTGATTTTCAGATTCTATCTATCATTAATTTTCTATCAAAGTTGCTTATGTTCTTCTACAAGAATTGTTTATGATGTTGTCTTGATTTATTTAGGTGTACAACTAGATAGATTTTGATAATTATCTAATGCTAGTTTAGGAGTCTTGATCCGTGTAATTGTCTTGATTTCCTATTCATAAGTGGCAATTTGTGATTAATGATTATGGTCAAGTTTTCGATAATTGCAAAGTGGAACATAACCTAAGTTGAACAATCCGAGCTTATGTTTTTGTTGCTTAGATCAACCTATCTTTCTCATCATAAAGCTGCCATTAAATTGAATTTAGAGAGCTTATTCTAGGTTGTTTGATGGTTAGAGATGAAATAGAGAGCTTGTTCTATTTAACGACAAACTAAGGAAAGATTGGGGTAACAGAGCTTGTTGTTATCTACGGTTCTTAACTTTGATAGTTGGTTGATATTGATAGATTTGAAATTGATTCTTAACGATGTCTAGTGGTGTAGAATGAAACCTTAACCCTATTTCTCTCATATTTGATTTCTTATTTCTTAATTGCATCTTACTTTTCTTGTTTACTTATTTTTTAAAATATTTCAAAACCCCCTTTACTTTTGTTGTCCTTGAATTTAAGTTTTAAACTATTAACTTATAAACTAAAACCCAATCCCTGAGGACTTGACCCTTGCTAACTACTATATTTGCAATTGATTTTTTTAGTGCAAGGTTAAATAAGATATACTCTTTTGAGTGCATCAAATTTTTGGCGATTGCTTTATTTAGTTTATTAGTTTATTGGTTTATTATTATTTTCAGTTGTAATTAATTTTATTTTTCTTGTACATACTGATAGGATCCAAGATGGCCCAATCCCATGACAATTTTTATATGGGCCAAGATCCAAGAAGATCTAGGAAACATGGCAAGAATGGGTGGAATTCACTTGGGCCATGTTGCAAGTTATTTAAGAAAGACTTCAACATGCAAGATGGGCTTGCATCCAAGTTTGATCCACGTGATTCAAGAACACAAGGTGGCACATTAAGAGGGCTTATTTGGGTTTATTTTAATTCTTATAATTACTTAGGCATTTGGGCCTATATTATGTAACATGGACATCTTTTAATTATTTAGGTTTGGGCTTGAGCATGTTCAGCCATATTTTACATATTATTACTTAGTAGATTAGGGTTATCGTAGGGAGGCTATAAATATATGTCTTAGCCGCCTACTTCAATTATCTTTTGATCAATTGAGTTTGAATTTATTCAAAGTGAGTTTTCACTCTTTTTAGTTCTTGAAAGAACTTAGGAACTTATCAAAGAATTCTTTCTTTGTGGCGTTCAACCTATCAAACTTAGGTTCTTGAAACGAGAGTTCTTAGGGTCTAGTTTACATGCTTAATCTAGATTCTTTGAAACAAGCTTTTAAGGGTTTAAGTTTTCTTTGCCTGAAACTTGGCTTTTCTGGGTTAGGTATTTCAATTTGTTAGTGGGTTCAAAGGGTTTAACCCCTAGGGTTCACATCAGTTGGTATCAGAGCTTAGGGACCAATCAGGTCAAATCTTTTTATCTTCTTTACCATAGGGTATTGGAGTTTTTCTCAACTTTTTTTTTTGTTTTGGGGTTTCAGAAATACTTGTCATAGGGTTATAGCTTTAGGCTTTCTTTGTCTAATAGTTATAGTTTTTAGGGCAGTTTTTGTTTGGGGTTTCATTCTTGAAAGTTGGTTTAGATACTATCACAGCAAAATCAATAACAAGATTTTGGGATTTCTCTCAACTTTCTTGTTTTGGGGTTTTAGACATTCTTGTCTTGGGGTTATAGCTTTAGGCATTTATTCCCTAGGTTTATAGTTTTTAGGCAGTCTAAGTTTGGGGTTTCAGTTTTGAAAAGTGGTTTAAATCAAGATTTCGTTTCTTGAATTCTTGATCTATTAAAAAAATTTCTTGTTGATTCTTGACCAGAATCTTGAAAAAAAAAAAGAAGAAGTTCATCCGAGATTTCAAGAAAATCAAGAAGTCTCGTTCTTAAAAAAAAAAAAAAAAAGAAGAGTGTTCGAATAGGCAGAAAAAGAAAGAAAGATTCGAAAAAGATTGAAAAAAAGAGGAAAGAATCGATATTCTTTTTTTTTTACTAACCAAATTTGTTTTGCAGCAACTTTAAGATGTCTCTCACATTATGCGACGAAGTAAAGCAGGCTCTACAAGAGATGAAAGAGATCACCTTATCGTTTGAGAGGTTTGTGCAACAAGAGGAAGAAAGATGGATAAGAAAAAAAGAGAAAAAGAGAGAAGAAAAAAAGAAAAAGAAAGTGAGGTGGCTGCAAACAAAGAAAAGCAAGAGGAAACAGAAAGTAAAAAAGAAAGTGAAAAAGAAATAGAGGTGGCTGAAATTAAAGAAGTAAGAGATGAGCCACTAGTGAAAAAGGAGACAATTCATGCCGAGGGAAATAAAGAATTTGAGAATTTTTCTGATGTAAAAGACAGTGAGGTTTTTATTCTTGATGCTCCTAACCAATCTCTTCCTATTTTTCTTGTTTCTTTGTTGAAGGATTGTGAGGATTTATTTTCGGAGGAGTTGCAGGATGGGTTGTCACCCATAAGCAGTATTGTGCATCACCTTGATTTAATAATACCTAGCGCCGTCATTCTCACACACAATGCTAAGATTCGAGGGCGAATCTTTTCGAGGAAAAGGGGAATGATAAGATCCAAGATGGCCCAATCCCATGGCAATTTCTATATGGGCCAAGATCCAAGAAGATTTATGAAACACGGCAAGAATGAGTGGAATTCACTTGGGCCATGTTGCAAGTTATTCAAGAAAAGCTTCAACATGCAAGATGGGCTTGAATCCAAGTTTAGTCCATGTGATTCAAGAACACAAGGTGGCACATTAAGAGGGCTTACTTGGGCTTATTTTAATTCTTATAATTACTTAGGCATTTGGGCCTATATTATGTAACATGGACATCTTTTAATTATTTAGGTTTGGGCTTGAGCATGTTCAGCCCCTATTTTACATATTATAACTTAGTAGATTAGGGTTATTGTAGGGAGGCTATAAATATATGTCTTAGCCGCCTACTTCAATTATCTTTTGATCAATTAAGTATGATTTTATTCAGTGAGAGTTTTCTCTTTTTAGTTCTTGACAGAACTTAGGAACTTATCAAAGAATTCTTTCTTTGTGGCGTTCAACCTATCAAACTTAGGTTCTTGAAATGAGAGTTCTTAGGGTCTAGCTTACATGTTTAGTCTAGGTTCTTTGAAAGAGGCTTTCTAAGGGTTTAAGTTTTCTTTGCCTGATTCTTGGCTTTTTTGGCTTAGGTATTTCAATTTGTTAGTGGGTTCAAAGGGTTTAACCCCTAGGGTTCACATCAGTTGGTATCAGGTTTTTGTTTTCAAATTTCAAGCAAGAAGAGATGGCAGGTGCTACATCAAAACTTCAAAACCTTCAGAACCAACTAGACAATCTCATCTCCATAGTTCAACAAGTGGCCATAAGTAAGATTCAACAATCAAGGCAGTGTGGAGTGTGCTTCATGATAGATCATCCAACCAATTGGTGCCCATACTACCAAAAGGATAATTTTGAAGCAGCCTATAATGTTGGAGAATACCAAAGCCATCAAGGGTTCCAAGGACAACAGTATGATGCTTTCCCAAACACTTACAATGAGGGATGGTGGAATCATACTCATTATGGCTACTCGGGAGATTATCAAGAAGTACATCCTTATGCTAATTACACTAATCAATTTGTCTTCAATCAACCATGGGATCAACAACAAGATCTTTTTGAGCCACTGATAACTCGTATAATTATATAGTTTCTAGTTATGTTTTATTATTGTTTTGTGTCAAATACGAGTTATTATTGTTTAGTCTAATTGTGTTTATGATCTTTTATATTTTTATGTAATTTGGTGTTTTTCACAAGTTTCTTTGAGTGATTTCAGATTACTAGAATTAAGGGCAAATCCAGTTCAGTTCCAGTTCCGACACATTTTTCCATATCAGCTATATCTGGAGTTTCACTGAAGCAATAAGGCTGAAATTTGTAGCCGTGCAAATCTAAGAGGTATATCTATCTTTTTCATGTTTTATACTTCTTGAAACGGAGTCGTTTTCCCTAGCGAAATCGACCATCAAGTTGGCTGATGTGCAATGACGTCTGTGCTGACCTGTTTTCGTATTTTACCCATATCTGCTTATCCACATCAGCAAATGAGCTGATTCTAACGGCTATGGATCCGTAACGGATAGGGGAACCTTTGTCTAGAAGACCATGTGATCAGATCAGGCCTCCAACATTGACGAAATCGACCATCAAGTTGGCTGATGTGCAATGACGTCTGTGCTGACATGTTTTCGTATTTTGCCCATATCTGCTTATAGACATCAGCAAATGAGCTGATTCTAACGGCTATGGATCCGTAACTGATAGGGGAACCTTTTTCTAGAAGACCATATGATCAGATCAGGCCTCCAACATTGACGAAATTGACCATCAAGTTGGCTGATCAAAATTGTCATACAATATGACGAAAATTGTTAGAAAAATTCACCCACCTATTATACCTACCTTTGAAATTTGTAAAGCTTGTCTCTTGTCATTTAGCCTTCCAAAATGTGTATAAATAGAGGGCCTTGGATGATTGTAGAGGATCATATTGTACATAGGTAGGATATTAGCCATTTTAATAAAATTCTCTAAGTTTTCTTCTTCTTTCTTTTCTCTAGTTTTCTTTCTTTTCTCTAATTTTCTTTTTCTTTAGAGAGAGCAAGAGGTTGGATAATTAATATTCTTCCTCTTCTTCTTTCTTTCTTTTATTTTCTTCTTAGATTTTCTTTAATTTTATGTTTATGTTTATAATGCCTATGCTAGGCTAAACTTCTATTTGGTTAAGGGTGATTTCAAAGCCCTAGACATGTTTTGTGATTGATTTTCAGATTCTATCTGATAACTCGTATAATTATATAGTTTTTAGTTATATTTTATTAATGTTTTGTGTCAAATACGAGTTATTATTGTTTAGTCTAATTGTGTTTATGGTCTTTTATATTTTTATGTATTTTGGTGTTTTTCACAAGTTTCTTTGAGTGATTTCAGATTACTAGAATTAAGGGCAAATCCAGTTCAGTTTCAGTTCCGACACCTTTTGCCATATCAGCTATATCTCGAGTTTCACTGAAGCAATAAGGCTGAAATTTGTAGCCATGTAAAGCTAAGAGGCATATCTATCTTTTTCATGTTTTACACTTCTTAAAACGGAGTCGTTTTCCCTAGCGAAATCGACCATCAAGGTGGCTGATGTGTAATGACATCTGTGCTGACATGTTTTCGTATTATGCCCGTATCGTCTTATCCACATCAGCAAATGAGCTGATTCCAACGGCTATGGTTCCGTAACTGATAGGGGAACCTTTGTCTAGAAGACCATGTGATCAGATCAGGCCTCCAATATTGAATAAATCGACCATCAAGGTGGCTGATGTGTAATGACATCTGTGCTGACATGTTTTCGTATTTTGCCCATATCTGCTTAACCACATCAGCAAATGAGCTGATTCCAACGGCTATGGTTCCGTAACTGATAGGGGAACCTTTTTCTAGAAGACCATGTGATCAGATCAGGCCTCCAATATTGACGAAATCGACCATCAAGTTGGCTGATCAAAATCGTCATATACCTACCTTTGAAATTTGTAAAGCTTGTCTCTTGTCATTTAGCCCTCCAAAATGTGTATAAATAGAGGGCCTTGGATGATTGTAAGGGATCATATTGTACATAGGTAGGATATTAGCCATTTTAATAAAATTCTCTAAGTTTTCTTCTTCTTTCTTTTCTCTAGTTTTATTTCTTTTCTCTAGTTTTCTTTTTCTTTAGAGAGAGCAAGAGGTTGGATAATTAATATTCTTCCTCTTCTTCTTTCTTTCTTTTATTTTCTTCTTAGATTTTCTTCAATTTTATGTTTATGTTTACAATGCCTATGCTAGGCTAAACTTCTATTTGGTTAAGGGTGATTTCAAAGCCCTAGACATGTTTTGTGATTGATTTTCAGATTCTATCTATCATTAATTTTCTATCAAAGTTGCTTATGTTCTTCTACAAGAATTGTTCATGATGTTTTCTTGATTTATTTAGGTGTACAACTAGATAGATCTTGATAATTATCTATTGCTAGTTTAGGAGTCTTGATCCGTGTAATTGTCTTGATTTCCTATTCATAAGTGGCAATTTGTGATTAATGATTATGGTCAAGTTTTCAATAATTGCAAAGTGGAACATAACCTAAGTTGAACAATCCGAGCTTATGTGTTTGTTGCTTAGATCAACCTATCTTTCTCATCATAAAGCTGCCATTAAATTGAATTTAGAGAGCTTATTCTAGGTTGTTTAATGGTTAGAGATTAAATAGAGAGCTTGTTCTATTTAACGACAAACTAAGGAAAGATTGGGGTAACAGAGCTTGTTGTTATCTACGGTTGTTAACTTTGATAGTTGGTTGATATTGATAGATCTGAAATTGATTCTTAATGATGTCTAGTGGTGGAGAATGAAACCTTAACCATATTTTTCATATTTGATTCTTCTTACTTATTTGTTTTCTTACTTTTAGTTTGCTTATTTTTTATATTTATTTTTATTGGCTGGTTATACCGCCTAATTTGTATATTAACTTTGTTTTATTTTTATTGGCTGGTTATACCGCCTAATTTAGTATATATATTTTTATTGGCTGGTTATACCGCCTAATTTAGTATATATATTTTTATTGGCTGGTTATACCGCCTTGCATCTTATTCTTATTATTTACTTTAGTTTAAATCTGGCTTCAAAAACCCTTTTTCTTTTATTGTTCTTGAATTTAAGTTTTAAACTATTAACTTATAAACTAAAACCCAATCCCTGAGGACTCGACCCTTGCTAACTACTATACTTACAATTTATCTTTTTAGTGCAAGGTTAAATAAGATACACTCTTTTGGGTGCATCAAATTTTTGGCGCCGTTGCCGGGGATTGTTTTCTTTAGTTTATTTGTTACTTGGTTTATTCTTATTTTCAGCTCTAATTAGTTTTATTTTCTTGTACATACAAGTTTTTCTTTTCAAATTTAAAAAAAAAAAAAAAAACAAACAATGGAATTGAGCAATCTAACACTTGAAGAGTTGGTGGCATACATGAACATGGAGAATCAACAAGCCAAGCTCACCTCCCCAGTTCAACAATTGGCCATGGGAAGATGTCAAGGCCATCAAGTGTTCCAAGACCAACAGTATGATCATTACTCAAACACTTACCATGAGGGATGGTGGGATCACACTAATTATGGCTACTCAGAAAATTACCAAGAAGTAGATCCTTATGCCAATTACACTCATCCATCTAGCTTCAATCAATCATGGTCTCAAGAACCAGATCTTTTTCAACCATCACATATGACTCAAAACTCAGGTACTTCTTTAGAAGATCTTGTCTATTCTCTTGTTACTGATTCTTTGCAATTTCAACAGGAAACAAGGGCAAGTATCCAGAGTTTGGAAAGGCAAATGAGCCTATTGGCTAGTAGTATGGTGGTATGGGTAGCACAAAGATCTGAAGAATTCTCTGCCCAAACGATGATTAACCCAAAGGAGAATGCTACTATTGTGACCTTGAAGAATGATGAACAAGATGAGGATGAGACAAAATTAGAGATGGATTCTATTCTTGAGGATAATGAAGCCACAAATCCAAATAAGAGTATTTCAGCACCTGAGGTAACGTTTAAGATTCCAATTTTTACTAATGTTTCTTCTCCACCTTTTCCTAGTAGATTTGCAAAGTTCAAGGAGGAAGAACATGAACAAAACATGCTGGAAACCTTAAACAGTTTGTTTATGGATGCCATTCAACAAGTACCAACATATGCTCCATTCCTCGATGAGATATGCACCACAAAGGATGATGGAATAATACTTGTAATGGAGAATGCATCCAGTTTTGTGCAAAGAAAGCTTCCTATCAAACGTTCAAATTTGGGAAGTTTCATGTATGAGCCAAACAAGCCTAAAAAGCCAAGAAGGGGTGTTGGTTAGGTTGGACAACTTAAATCAGTACTAATTGGGAAGGCAGTCCAATTAATGAAGAAATTACCAACCTGCCATACTCAGATTTGCTTTCTTTTCCTTTTCCTTTTATTATTTTTTATTGTTTTTATTTATTTATTTTTATGTTTATTTGTTTAGTAATTTAGGATTTTATTTAGAGTTTTTTGTTTTTGAGTCTTTTTAGGTTGTTTTTCTTTCTGATCCTTGTTTTTAAAATAACTAGATGTAAATATAATTTTTATTTTTTTTTATTTTATTTTTTTTAACCCCGGTTAAATGGCGGATAACGGTACTCCGTGATTATTTAAATCGGTTCCATCAGCTACCCACAAAACTGATATTGTATATAAATTTCTCTTCCAATTTCTCTTTCAATTTTTTTCATTTTTTTCAGGATGGATGATATTCTCACAAGATTGCAGAAACGATTTCCTCCTTTTCCTCGAAATATTTTACTGAAGCTTTACCAAGTTCGACTTGAAAGATTAAGAATGCTTATGCACAAAGGGATTCCTGACGACATACGTTGGATAATTGAAGCCAAGGTACGTGAAGATGAATATCTTCCTGTTTTGCATTTACCAGGTACAGGTAGAAGCACTTTTGCAAAGAAGCGACGAGCAAAGCGCATGAGTTCAAATTGCCACAAATGTGCACGGTGGACGTGTAACGGTAAATGTCGTTCTATTGGGATTCCGTCCTCTAATCGAGATGATAAAATTGAATTCATTAAGGATGGACTGAGTAAGGAGAATTTGGGTAATATCCAACTTTCTCTTGAGACGCATCCTAGTGGAGACGTACAAAGAGAAATTCTTGATTTATGGCCGCAATTCCAAAGGGAATGGCAACATCTTGGGAATCTGATGTTAAAAGACCCTGTTTGCCAGCTTGTAAGAAAACTGGATGGGAAGCATATCCTCGACTCATAGAAGGCGTTTAAGCCGTTTCTGGACGTAAAACCAGAGGAAGATGTGAGCCACAATCACAACTACAATAAATGACTTCTCAGCTTTTGGTTTGATTTGCAATAACTTTATTTCGGTTTAATTTACGTGTTATTCGATTTGTGTAATTATTCTCATTTTTTTTATTTGTCTTTTACGATTGATTTTTCTTCTCTTTTTTATTTTTTTCCTGAAATCACGCAAAAATCTTTTGTTAGGTTAACATTTTCTTCTGACAGGTCAGATACACTTTCGGCGACATTATTACTCTTGTCTGATTCACTACTCAGTCCTCTATATATTACACCATGTACTCATTCTCTTTCAGGCACTCGAAAAAAAGAAAAAAAAAAGAAAAAAAAAATGGAAAGTACTTCGTCCCAACGCATTAAAAAAATTTGTGTTTTTGGAGGTGCTTATCCAGGGAAAAATAACATATTCGCTGATGAAGCCATAAGAGTTGGAGTAATACTTGCCCAACAAAAGATCCAGTTGATTTATGGAGGCGGTAGTACGGGTTTAATGGGAGCAGTCGCTACAGCAGCACACGCCGGAGGAAGTCCAGTTCTAGGAATCGTGCCAAAACTATTCACAGATTTTTGTGGACCTACCTTGGGTAAGGAAATACAAGTCTGGAGTATCCCTGAACGGATAACAATCATGTACCATTCTGCCGATGCATTCATTGCTTTACCAGGAGGTCTGGGTACATTGGAAGAAATAGCTTGCGTGGCTTCTTGGTCATCTTTGGTCACAAATAAGAAACCCATTGGTTTGCTTAATATTAATGGTTATTTTAGTAATTTGCTTTTATATTTAGATAATGCTGTGGATAATGGATTCATGTTTTCAGAGGCAAGGAGAACCATAATTTCTGCTACAACCATTGAAGATTTACTTAAAAAGCTCCAAGCTTATGAGTGTTTATCTGCTACGGTTGTTTCGCAAACGCTCGGAAAAAGAAAAAGAGATATGGACGAGCAAGGAGTGGATTGCACTTTGTCTTTGTGACATTATCTAACATTTTGCTTGTTGTGTCTCAGTTATAATAAGTGGTTAGCAACCTCTGCAGGTAATATCTCCTAAATTCTACCTTTAAAATTTGACATTGGGGACAATGTCATATTTTAGTAGGGGGTAAGGGACATATTTTGCTAATTTAATAAAAAAAAAAAAAAAATTTAAGAAGTATTCATTCTGAACAAGGTCTGAGTAAGGGGGACTTGAGACATACCTTGTCAGTTTGATTTCTTCTTTTCAAAAAAAAAAAAAAAAAAAAAAAAGAGTTTGTTGTGTTTTAAGCAATTTAGAAGTATTCATTCTGAACAAGGTCTGAGTAAGGGAGACTTGAGACATACCTTGTCAGTTTGATTTTAATCTTTTTATGTTTACTTGTTAATTTTTGTTTAGTATTTTAGGATTATTTAGGTTGCATGAGTTTGTTTTGTTTTGAGTCTTAGTTGTTCCTATTCTTATGTTATTAGTTCTTTTCTCTTACACATGATTCTTTCATTTGTGTTAATAGACTTACATTGAGGACAATGTAAGAATTAAGTGTGGGGGGAATGATTTAGGATTTCTTTTATTTTTGTCTACTATTTTTTTTTATGAGTCTTTATTATTATTATTATTTTTAGTGTGTTTTAGTTCCTTTTTAATACAATGATGAGATATGAATTGCATAGGGCTAAACTGGTTATTAGTGAGAAGATTTTCATGAGAATTGAGCTTGATGTCAACCTTTTTATGAGCCAATGTTAATATAATATGTTGATTGAGAATGAAGCATGTTTAGACTTAATCTGACTTGTATAATCATCCTTGTGAGTTTTTGAGCCTATAATGATTGATGCATTATACAAATCAATCTAATTTCTTTCTTGAGTGCTCTTATGATTACAGGATTCTCTAGAACTTGCTTTAAACCGTTTGAGACTATATTGATACATGTGACAACATGAATATGATAGAGGCATTAGGATTTTTAGCCAGAGCCAAACAGCCATCCCTTATTGATGTTCCAAGAGAACACACCCTTAGTGAACCAATTTGAGCCTACATTGAATAAGCTATCTCTTTGGTAACCATAACTTGTCCCTAACCTAAATATACTTATATCTTTACCTTTGTTCCAAAGATGAATTAGCATGTTTTGAGACAAGTTGCAAAGACAAGGGATATTTTTAGTTAAAAATTTGGGTTAGAAACAAGAAATAAGTGTGGGGGGGAAAGAAAAGAAAAGTCAAGAGAAAAAGAAATGAAATACTGGCAAATACATTCCTATGTAAAAAAAAATATATATATATGAATCATCTCTTGAATTTGTGGAAAAAGAAAAAGATGTTACAAAGTCGTTTAGAATGAAGAAAAGGCCCAACATAAATATCCGGCCTAGGTGACTATGTACTTGTAAAGAGTTTTGAGAAGTTTCTTTGTATGATCTTTTTATGTCTCTAAACTTTATGAACTCTTTGGAACTTTTGTGATATCTTTATCCTTTTGTTCTTCAACCACATTACAAACCCCTTGGCCCCATTACAACCTTGATTAAAGACCTCTTGATTTATGAAGTTGCATGATCCTTTAGTGGAGAATAGGTAGACAAGCAAGCATATGGTAGAACTATTTTCATGAGATTGATTGAGTGTAAACACTTTACCACTACTTTAAAGAGTGATAATCATGAGAGTATCCCATATGAGTAGTTGAGATTAAGTTTGAATGTGCACTATTTTGATTGAAATATGTTATGTTAATATTGGCTTAACTCAAACAATTTACATTCAAGCATGATTTTTTGTGAAATTCTTTAAGCTATTGATTAGTTTATAAGACTTGTTCAAAGATTGTCTCTAATTTATATTGAAAGGAATAGGAGTAAATATTTTTAGTATATGTAGTTTATTTATATTTTAGTTTTTCAATGTTTGTGGGTATCGTTCTAGTAAACCCTCACGAGACTAAACTCGTCCACTAGGGACACCTAGGGGTTTAAAGGCTTGTGTCACATGCTAAGTGCCACCGTGATTTCCTACGAAAATGGATTAGATTAGATTTTCTTATTTTATTTTTATTGAGTCGTTGCTAGGGACTTGCAACAATCTAAGTGTGGGGGTGTGATAACTCGTATAATTATATAGTTTTTAGTTATATTTTATTAATGTTTTGTGTCAAATACGAGTTATTATTGTTTAGTCTAATTGTGTTTATGGTCTTTTATATTTTTATGTATTTTGGTGTTTTTCACAAGTTTCTTTGAGTGACTTCAGATTACTAGAATTAAGGGCAAATCCAGTTCAGTTTCAGTTCCGACACCTTTTGCCATATCAGCTATATCTCGAGTTTCACTGAAGCAATAAGGCTGAAATTTGTAGCCATGTAAATCTAAGAGGCATATCTATCTTTTTCATGTTTTACACTTCTTAAAACGGAGTCGTTTTCCCTAGCGAAATCGACCATCAAGGTGGCTGATGTGTAATGACATCTGTGCTGACATGTTTTCGTATTATGCCCGTATCGTCTTATCCACATCAGCAAATGAGCTGATTCCAACGGCTATGGTTCCGTAACTGATAGGGGAACCTTTGTCTAGAAGACCATGTGATCAGATCAGGCCTCCAATATTGAATAAATCGACCATCAAGGTGGCTGATGTGTAATGACATCTGTGCTGACATGTTTTCGTATTTTGCCCATATCTGCTTAACCACATCAGCAAATGAGCTGATTCCAACGGCTATGGTTCCGTAACTGATAGGGGAACCTTTTTCTAGAAGACCATGTGATCAGATCAGGCCTCCAATATTGACGAAATCGACCATCAAGTTGGCTGATCAAAATCGTCATATACCTACCTTTGAAATTTGTAAAGCTTGTCTCTTGTCATTTAGCCCTCCAAAATGTGTATAAATAGAGGGCCTTGGATGATTGTAAGGGATCATATTGTACATAGGTAGGATATTAGCCATTTTAATAAAATTCTCTAAGTTTTCTTCTTCTTTCTTTTCTCTAGTTTTATTTCTTTTCTCTAGTTTTCTTTTTCTTTAGAGAGAGCAAGAGGTTGGATAATTAATATTCTTCCTCTTCTTCTTTCTTTCTTTTATTTTCTTCTTAGATTTTCTTCAATTTTATGTTTATGTTTACAATGCCTATGCTAGGCTAAACTTCTATTTGGTTAAGGGTGATTTCAAAGCCCTAGACATGTTTTGTGATTGATTTTCAGATTCTATCTATCATTAATTTTCTATCAAAGTTGCTTATGTTCTTCTACAAGAATTGTTCATGATGTTTTCTTGATTTATTTAGGTGTACAACTAGATAGATCTTGATAATTATCTATTGCTAGTTTAGGAGTCTTGATCCGTGTAATTGTCTTGATTTCCTATTCATAAGTGGCAATTTGTGATTAATGATTATGGTCAAGTTTTCAATAATTGCAAAGTGGAACATAACCTAAGTTGAACAATCCGAGCTTATGTGTTTGTTGCTTAGATCAACCTATCTTTCTCATCATAAAGCTGCCATTAAATTGAATTTAGAGAGCTTATTCTAGGTTGTTTAATGGTTAGAGATTAAATAGAGAGCTTGTTCTATTTAACGACAAACTAAGGAAAGATTGGGGTAACAGAGCTTGTTGTTATCTACGGTTGTTAACTTTGATAGTTGGTTGATATTGATAGATCTGAAATTGATTCTTAATGATGTCTAGTGGTGGAGAATGAAACCTTAACCATATTTTTCATATTTGATTCTTCTTACTTATTTGTTTTCTTACTTTTAGTTTGCTTATTTTTTATATTTATTTTTATTGGCTGGTTATACCGCCTAATTTGTATATTAACTTTGTTTTATTTTTATTGGCTGGTTATACCGCCTAATTTAGTATATATATTTTTATTGGCTGGTTATACCGCCTAATTTAGTATATATATTTTTATTGGCTGGTTATACCGCCTTGCATCTTATTCTTATTATTTACTTTAGTTTAAATCTGGCTTCAAAAACCCTTTTTCTTTTATTGTTCTTGAATTTAAGTTTTAAACTATTAACTTATAAACTAAAACCCAATCCCTGAGGACTCGACCCTTGCTAACTACTATACTTACAATTTATCTTTTTAGTGCAAGGTTAAATAAGATACACTCTTTTGGGTGCATCACTATCTATCATTAATTTTCTATCAAAGTTGCTTATGTTCTTCTACAAGAATTGTTCATGATGTTGTCTAGATTTATTTAGGTGTACAACTAGATAGATCTTGATAATTATCTATTGCTAGTTTAGGAGTCTTGATCCGTGTAATTGTCTTGATTTCCTATTCATAAGTGGCAATTTGTGATTAATGATTATGGTCAAGTTTTCAATAATTGCAAAGTGGAACATAACCTAAGTTGAACAATCCGAGCTTATGTGTTTGTTGCTTAGATCAACCTATCTTTCTCATCATAAAGCTGCCATTAAATTGAATTTAGAGAGCTTATTCTAGGTTGTTTAATGGTTAGAGATTAAATAGAGAGCTTGTTCTATTTAACGACAAACTAAGGAAAGATTGGGGTAACAGAGCTTGTTGTTATCTACGGTTGTTAACTTTGATAGTTGGTTGATATTGATAGATCTGAAATTGATTCTTAATGATGTCTAGTGGTGGAGAATGAAACCTTAACCATATTTTTCATATTTGATTCTTCTTACTTATTTGTTTTCTTACTTTTAGTTTGCTTATTTTTTATATTTATTTTTATTGGCTGGTTATACCGCCTAATTTGTATATTAACTTTGTTTTATTTTTATTGGCTGGTTATACCGCCTAATTTAGTATATATATTTTTATTGGCTGGTTATACCGCCTAATTTAGTATATATATATTTTTATTGGCTGGTTATACCGCCTTGCATCTTATTCTTATTATTTACTTTAGTTTAAATCTGGCTTCAAAAACCCCTTTTCTTTTATTGTTCTTGAATTTAAGTTTTAAACTATTAACTTATAAACTAAAACCCAATCCCTGAGGACTCGACCCTTGCTAACTACTATACTTACAATTTATCTTTTTAGTGCAAGGTTAAATAAGATACACTCTTTTAGGTGCATCAAATTTTTGGCGCCGTTGCCGGGGATTGTTTTCTTTAGTTTATTTGTTACTTGGTTTATTCTTATTTTCAGTTCTAATTAGTTCTATTTTCTTGTACATACAAGTTTTTCTTATCAAATTTTGAAAAAAAAATGGAATTGAGCAATCTAACACTTGAAGAGTTGGTGGCATACATGAACATGGAAAATCAACAAGCCAATCTCACCTACCCAGTTCAACAATTGGACATGGGAGGATGTCAAGGCCATCAAGTGTTCCAAGACCAACAGTATGATCATTACTCAAACACTTACCATGAGGGATGGTGGGATCATACTAATTATGGCTACTCGAAAAATTACCAAGAAGTAGATCCTTATGCCAATTACACTCATCCATCTAGATTTAATCAATCATGGTCTCAAGAACCAGATCTTTTTCAGCCACTACATATGACTCAAAACTCAGGTACTTCTTTAGAAGATCTTGTCGATTCTCTTGTTACTAATACTTTGCAATTTCAACAGGAAACAAGGGCAAGTATCCAGAGTTTGGAAAGGCAAATGAGCCTATTGGCTAGTAGTATGGTGGTATGGGTAGCACAAAGATCTGAAGAACTCTCTGCCCAAACAATGATTAACCCAAAGGAGAATACTACTATTGTGACCTTGAGGAATGAGGAACAAGATGAGGATGAGACAGAATTAGAGATGGATTCTATTCTTGAGGATAATGAAGCCACAAATCCAAATAAGAGTATTTCGGCACCTGAGGTAACGTTTAAGGTTCCACTTTTTACTAATGTTTCTTCTCCACCTTTTCCTAGTAGATTTGCAAAGTTCAAGGAGGAAGAACATGAACAACACATGCCGGGAACCTTAAACAGCTTGTTTGTGGATGCCATTAAAACAATACCAAAATATGCTCCATTCCTCGATGAGATATGCACCACAAAGGATGATGGAATAATACTTGTAATGGAGAATGTATCCACTGTTGTGCAGAGAAAGCTTCCTCTCAAACGCATAAATTTGGGAAATTTCATGTACGAGCCTGACAAGCCTAAAATGCCAAGAAGGGGTATTGGTTAGATTCAAAACACTAACTCAAGTGTTAATTGGGAAGGCAGCCTAATTAAAGAAGAAATTGCCAACCCGCCATATTCAGATTTGCTTTCTTTTCCTTTTCCTTTTCCTTTTCCTTTTATTATTTTTATTATTTTTATTGTTTTTATGTTTATTTGTTAATTGTTTGTTTAGTATTTTAGGATTATTTAGGTTGCATGAGTTTGTTTTGTTTTGAGTCTTAGTTGTTCCTATTCTTATGTTATTAGTTCTTTTCTCTTACACATGATTCTTTCATTTGGGTTAATAGACTTACATTGAGGACAATGTAAGAATTAAGTGTGGGGGGAATGATTTAGGATTTCTTTTATTTTCGTGTACTATTTTTTTTATGAGTCTTTATTATTATTATTTTTAGTGTGTTTTAGTTCCTTTTTAATACAATGATGAGATATGAATTGCATAGGTCTAAACTGGTTACTAGTGAGAAGATTTTCATGAGAATTAAGCTTGATACTAATTTTTATGAGCCAATGTTAATATGATATGTTGATTGAGAAAGAAGCATGTTTAGACTTAAAACTGACTTGTATAATCATCATTGTGAGTTTTTGAGCCTAAAATGATTGATGCATTATACAAATCAATCTAATTTCTTTCTTGAGTGCTCTTATGATTACATGATTCTCTAGAACTTGCTTTAAACCGTTTGAGACTATATTGATACATGTGACAACATGAATATGATAGAGGTATTAGGATTATAACCAGAGCCAAACAGCCATCCCTTATTGATGTTCCAAGAGAATACACCCTTAGTGAACCAATTTGAGCCTACATTGAATAAGCTATCTCTTTGGTAACCATAACTTGTCCCTAACCTAAATATACTTATATCTTTACCTTTGTTCCAAAGATGAATTAGCATGATTTGAGACAAGTTGCAAAGACAAGGGATATTTTTTGGTTAGAAACAAGAAATAAGTGTGGGGGGAAAAGAAAAGAAAAGTCAAGAGAAAAAGAAATGGAATACTGGAAAATACATTCCTATGTAAAAAAAATAAATAAATATATGAATCATCTCTTGAATTTGTGGAAAAAGAAAAAGATGTTACAAAGTTGTTTAGAATGAAGAAAAGGCCCAAGATGAATATCCGGCCTAGGTGACTATGTACTTGTAAAGAGTTTTGATAAGTTTCTTTGTATGATCTTATTATGTCTCTAAACTTTATGAACTCTTTGGAACCTTTGTGATATCGTTATCCTTTTGTTCTTCAACCACATTACAAACCCCTTGGCCCCATTACAACCTTGATTAAAGACCTCTTGATTCATGAAGTTGTATGATCTAAATAGTGGAGAATAGGTGGACAAGCAAGAATATGGTAGAACTGTTTTCATGAGATTGATTGAGTGTAAACACTTTACCACTACTTTAAAGAGTGAAAATCAAGAGAGTATCCCATGTGAGAAGTTGAGATTAAATTTGAACATGCACTATTTTGATTGAGATATGTTATGCTAATATTGGCTTAACTCAAACAATTTACATTCAAGCATGATTTTTTGTAAAATTTTTTAAGCTATTGATTAGTTTATAAGACTTGTTCAAATATTGTCTCTAATTGGTATTGAAAGGATTAGGAGTAAATATTTTTAGTATATGTAGTTTATTTATATGTAGTTTATTTATATTTTAATTTTTCAATGTTTGTGGGTATCGTTCTAGTAAACCCTCACGAGACTAAACTCGTCCACTAGGGACACCTAGGGGTTTAAAGGCTTGTGTCACATGCTAAGTGCCACCGTGATTTCCTACGAAAGTGGATTAGATTAGATTTTCTAATTTTATTTTTATTGAGTCGTTGCTAGGGACTAGCAACAATCTAAGTGTGGGGGTGTGATAACTCGTATAATTATATAGTTTCTAGTTATGTTTTATTATTGTTTTGTGTCAAATACGAGTTATTATTGTTTAGTCTAATTGTGTTTATGATCTTTTATATTTTTATGTAATTTGGTGTTTTTCACAAGTTTCTTTGAGTGATTTCAGATTACTAGAATTAAGGGCAAATCCAGTTCAGTTCCAGTTCCGACACATTTTTCCATATCAGCTATATCTGGAGTTTCACTGAAGCAATAAGGCTGAAATGTGTAGCCGTGCAAAGCTAAGAGGTATATCTATCTTTTTCATGTTTTATACTTCTTGAAACGGAGTCGTTTTCCCTAGCGAAATCGACCATCAAGTTGGCTGATGTGCAATGACGTCTGTGCTGACCTGTTTTCGTATTTTACCCATATCTGCTTATCCACATCAGCAAATGAGCTGATTCTAACGGCTATGGATCCGTAACGGATAGGGGAACCTTTGTCTAGAAGACCATGTGATCAGATCAGGCCTCCAACATTGACGAAATCGACCATCAAGTTGGCTGATGTGCAATGACGTCTGTGCTGACATGTTTTCGTATTTTGCCCATATCTGCTTATAGACATCAGCAAATGAGCTGATTCTAACGGCTATGGATCCGTAACTGATAGGGGAACCTTTTTCTAGAAGACCATGTGATCAGATCAGGCCTCCAACATTGACGAAATTGACCATCAAGTTGGCTGATCAAAATTGTCATACAATATGACGAAAATTGTTAGAAAAATTCACCCACCTATTATACCTACCTTTGAAATTTGTAAAGCTTGTCTCTTGTCATTTAGCCTTCCAAAATGTGTATAAATAGAGGGCCTTGGATGATTGTAGAGGATCATATTGTACATAGGTAGGATATTAGCCATTTTAATAAAATTCTCTAAGTTTTCTTCTTCTTTCTTTTCTCTAGTTTTCTTTCTTTTCTCTAATTTTCTTTTTCTTTAGAGAGAGCAAGAGGTTGGATAATTAATATTCTTCCTCTTCTTCTTTCTTTCTTTTATTTTCTTCTTAGATTTTCTTTAATTTTATGTTTTATGTTTATAATGCCTATGCTAGGCTAAACTTCTATTTGGTTAAGGGTGATTTCAAAGCCCTAGACATGTTTTGTGATTGATTTTCAGATTCTATCTATCATTAATTTTCTATCAAAGTTGCTTATGTTCTTCTACAAGAATTGTTCATGATGTTGTCTAGATTTATTTAGGTGTACAACTAGATAGATCTTGATAATTATCTATTGCTAGTTTAGGAGTCTTGATCCGTGTAATTGTCTTGATTTCCTATTCATAAGTGGCAATTTGTGATTAATGATTATGGTCAAGTTTTCAATAATTGCAAAGTGGAACATAACCTAAGTTGAACAATCCGAGCTTATGTGTTTGTTGCTTAGATCAACCTATCTTTCTCATCATAAAGCTGCCATTAAATTGAATTTAGAGAGCTTATTCTAGGTTGTTTAATGGTTAGAGATTAAATAGAGAGCTTGTTCTATTTAACGACAAACTAAGGAAAGATTGGGGTAACAGAGCTTGTTGTTATCTACGGTTGTTAACTTTGATAGTTGGTTGATATTGATAGATCTGAAATTGATTCTTAATGATGTCTAGTGGTGGAGAATGAAACCTTAACCATATTTTTCATATTTGATTCTTCTTACTTATTTGTTTTCTTACTTTTAGTTTGCTTATTTTTTATATTTATTTTTATTGGCTGGTTATACCGCCTAATTTGTATATTAACTTTGTTTTATTTTTATTGGCTGGTTATACCGCCTAATTTAGTATATATATTTTTATTGGCTGGTTATACCGCCTAATTTAGTATATATATATTTTTATTGGCTGGTTATACCGCCTTGCATCTTATTCTTATTATTTACTTTAGTTTAAATCTGGCTTCAAAAACCCTTTTTCTTTTATTGTTCTTGAATTTAAGTTTTAAACTATTAACTTATAAACTAAAACCCAATCCCTGAGGACTCGACCCTTGCTAACTACTATACTTACAATTTATCTTTTTAGTGCAAGGTTAAATAAGATACACTCTTTTGGGTGCATCAGCCACCACCTCAAGACTCAGGTAATTCTTTAGAAGAACTTGTCAATTTTCTTGTTATTAATACTCTGCAACTTCAACAGGAAACAAGGGAAACAAAGGCAAGTATCCAGAGTTTGGAAAGGCAAATGAGCCTATTGGCTAGTAGTACGGTGGAATTAGTAGCACAAAGATCTGAAGCACTCCCTTCCCAATCGATGATTGATCCAAAGGAGAGTGTTAGTGCCACACAACTTGAGGATGAATCAAAAAATCCAAGGGAACCCGAGGATGAGAAAGAACTAAAGATGGATTCAACTATTGAAGATAATGAAGCTTCAATTCCGAAAGAGAGTACTTCGGCACCTGAGGTAACGTTTAAGGTTCCACTTTTTACTAATGTTTCTTCTCCACCTTTTCCTAGTAGATTTGCAAAGTTCAAGGAGGGAGAACATGAACAACACATGCCGGAAACCTTAAACAACTTGTTTGTGGATGCCATTCAACAAGTATCAAACTATGCTCCATTCCTCGATGAGATATGCACCACAAAGGATGATGAAATAATATACTTGTAATGGAGAATGCATCCACTGTTGTGCAAAGAAAGCTTCCTCTCAAACGCATAAATTTGGGAAATTTCATGTATGAGCCTGACAAGCCTAAAAAGCCAAGAAGGGGTGTTGGTTAGGTTCAAAACACTAACTCAAATGTTAATTGGGAAGGCAGCCCAATTAAAGAAGAAATTGCCAACCTGCCATATTCAGATTTGCTTTCTCTTTCTCTTTCTCTTTCTTTTCCTTTTCCTTTTTCTTTTATTGTTTTTATTTTTTATGTTTATTTGTTAATTTTTTGTTTAGTATTTTAGGATTATTTAGGTTGCATGAGTTTGTTTTGTTTTGAGTCTTAGTTGTTCTTATTCTTATGTTATTAGTTCTTTTCTCTTACACATGATTCTTTCATTTGGGTTAATAGCATTACATTGAGGACAATGTAAGAATTAAGTGTGGGGGGAAGGATTTAGGATTTCTTTAGTTTTGCCTATTATTTTTTTATGAGTCTTTAATATAATTATTATTATTTTTAATGTGCTTTAGTTCTTTTTAATACAATGATGAGATATGAATTGTATAGGTCTAAAACTAGTTATTAGTGAGAAGATTTTCATGAGAATTGAGCTTGATACTATTTTTCATGAGCCAATGTTGATATGATATGTTGGTTGAGAAAGAAGCATGTTTAGACTTAAAATTGACTTGTATAATCATCCTTGTGAGTTTTGAGCCTATATGATTGATGCATTATACATATCAATCTCATTTCTTTCTTGAGTGTTCTTATGATTACATGTTTCTCTAGAACTTGCTTTAAACCTTTTTGAGACTATATTGATGCATGTAACAACATGAAAATGATAGAGGCATTAGAATTATAACCAGGGCCAAACAGCCATTCCTTATTGATGTTCCAAGAGAACATCCCCCTAGTGAACCAATTTGAGCCTACAATGAATAAGCTATTTCTTTGGTAACCATATCCTACACCTAGCCTAAATACATTTATATCTTTTCCCTTGTTTTAAAGATGACTAGAATGCTTGAGACATATTGCAAAAACAAGGGATACTTTTTGAAAATTTGGGTTAGAACAAAAGATAAGTGTGGGGGAGGAGAGAGGCAAAAGTCAAGAGAAAAAGAAAAGGGAACATTGTAAAAATACATTCCCATGAAGAAAAAATAAATTGAATCATCTCTTAAACTTTTGGTTAAAGAAAATAAAAAGAATGTTACAAGGTTGGTTAGAATGAAGTAAAGGCTCAACGTGAAATATTCAGCCTATGTGATTATGTACTTCTAAAGAATATTGAGAAAGTTTTTTTTGCAAAATCTTATTTTGTCTCTAAATTCTATGAAGTCTTTGGAACATTTGTGATATCTTTTCTTTTTTATTCTTTAACCACATTATTACCCCTTGGCCCCATTACAACCTTGTTTAAAGACCTCTTGATTTATGGAGCTGCATGATCTAAATAGTGGAGAATAGGTGGACAAGCAAGCATATGGTAGAACTAGTTTCATGAGATTGATTGAGTGTAAACACTTTACCACTACTTTAAAGAGAGAAAATCATGAGAGTATCCCATGTGAGAACTTGAGATTAAGTTTGAATATGCACTATTTTGATTGAAATATGTTATGTTAATATTGGCTTAACTCATTTATTTACATTCAAGCATGATTTTTTGTGAAATTCTTTGAGTTATTGATTAGTTTATAAGACTTGTTCAAAGATTGTCTCTAATTTATATTGAAAGGATTAGGAGTAAACATTTTTAGTATATGTAGTTTATTTATATTTTAGTTTTTCAATGTTTGTGGGTATCGTTCTAGCAAACCCTCACGTGACTAAACTCGTCCACTAGGGACACCTAGGGGTTTAAAGGCTTGTGTCACATGCTAAGTGCCATCGTGATTTCTTACGAAAGTGGATTAGATTAGATTTTCTTATTTTATTTTTATTTTGTTTTGCTCGAGGACTAGCAAAAAACTAAGTGTGTGGGTATTTGATAAGCTCATAAGATATACATTTTATGCCTTTCTACTTTTAGTTTTTGTTATGTTTTCGATCTTTATCTTGTTTACTTATAATATGTTTTTGAATTTTAGGTACAATAAAGAGAATGAAGTAAAAAGATGTCAATAATGATGGAAAAGAGCTTACAAAATCATAATCACAAGATGGAAGAAGACTTGGGAGTCAGAAATATCAATTTCTGGTTGAAAAGCAATCAGGCAGATTTGACCTCCGGAGCTTGTTGTAAGAAAAACGTGATCTTAGATTCTTTATTTGCAGAAACTTCCTTCTTGACTTTTGAAGTTGACTTGAGTATCTTTCCAACGACATATGATGGGCCCAAATCGGATAAGAAATGTGTATTCACAATGGCGCTAGAAGATCTCCCTAAAGAACCCTGCGGCTAGAAAAACCCTAATCGCAAATCTGAAAAAAGGCAAAAACGTGATTTTTGCACCTCCAGGCTTACTTGTGCGGCAAGGACTTATTCTCAGGGTTTTAAAGCTCTATACATACCATCTTTTGAGCCACAAACTAGACATCTTTTGATGAGACTCAAAGGATCATCATTCTTCTTCTTTTTCTTTTTTCTTCTTCTCCATTCTTTTATTTTTCTTTTTAGTTTTATGTATATATTATCTATGCCTATGCTAGGCTAAACTTCTATTTGGTTAAGGGTGATTTCAAAGCCCTAGACATGTTTTGTAATTGATTTTCCGATTCTATCTATCATTAATTTTCTATCAAAGTTGCTTATGTTCTTCTACAAGAATTGTTTATGATGTTGTCTTGATTTATTTAGGTGTACAACTAGATAGATCTTGATAATTATCTAATGCTAATTTAGGAGTCTTGATCCGTGTAATTGTCTTGATTTCCTATTCATAAGTGGCAATTTGTGATTAATGATTATGGTCAAGTTTTCGATAATTGCGAAGTGGAACATAACCTAAGTTGAACAATCCAAGCTTATGTGTTTGTTGCTTAGATCAACCTATCTTTCTCATCATAAAGCTGCCATTAAATTGAATTTAGAGAGCTTATTCTAGGTTGTTTGATGGTTAGAGATTAAAAAGAGAGCTTGTTCTATTTAACGACAAACTAAGGAAAGATTGGGGTAACAGAGCTTGTTGTTATCTACGGTTGTTAACTTTGATAGTTGGTTGATATTGATAGATTTGAAATTGATTCTTAACGATTTTTAGTGGTGTAGAATGAAACCTTAACCCTATTTCTCTCATATTTGATTTCTTATTTCTTACTTGCATCTTACTTTTCTTGTTTACTTATTTTTTAAAATAATTCAGAACCCCCTTTACTTTTGTTGTCCTTGAATTTAAGTTTTAAACTATTAACTTATAAACTAAAACCCAATCCCTGAAGACTTGACCCTTGCTAACTACTATATTTACAATTGATTTTTTTAGTGCAAGGTTAAATAAGATATACTCTTTTGAGTGCATCAACTTAGAAAAAGAAGTTGCTCATCCGGAAAGTTCTCATTCAAGGGTAGTACATCCTCTTCATGAACTAAACGGCTAAGATGGTCCGCAACCAGGTTGTCACTACCTCTCTTATCTTTTATCTTCAAATCAAACTCTTGTAAGAGAAGTATCCATCTAATCAACCTTGGTTTGGCCTCCTTCTTAGTGAGTAAGTACCTAAGGGCTGCATGGTCAGAATATACAATTACTTTAGTACCAATTAAATAAGATCGAAATTTTTCTAAAGCAAATACAACAGTCAAAAGTTCTTTTTCAGTAGTGGAATAGTTCAATTGAGCATCATTAAGAGTTCGGGAGGCATAATAAATGGCATGTGAGGCTTTGCCAACCTGTTGGCCCAAAACAGCTCCAATGGCATAGTCACTAGCATCACACATGATTTCAAAACGTACATTCCAATCTGGTGGTTGCATGATAGGAGCTGATGTCAAGAGTCCCTTCAATGTTTCAAACGCCTCTTTGCATTTGTCATCAAAGTGGAAAACCACATCTTTTTGTAGTAGCTTGCAAAGAGGTAATGTGATCTTTGAGAAGTCTTTGATAAATCTCCTATAGAAACCTGCATGTCCAAGAAAAGAACGAACCTCTCTCACATTTGTGGGAGGTGGTAAAGAATACATAATATCTATTTTAGATTTATCAACCTCTATCCCTCTAGAAGAAATAACATGGCCCAAAACTATTCCTTGTTCTACCATAAAGTGACATTTTTCCCAATTCAAAACAAGGTTAGTTTCCATGCATCTTTCAAGTACAAGTGTAAGGTTCTCTAGACATCTATCAAAAGAATCACCATAGACACTAAAATCATCCATAAACACTTCTATGATGTTCTCTACATAATCTGAAAATATGCTAACCATACACCTTTGGAATGTAGCTGGTGCATTACAAAGACCAAATGGCATACGCCGGTATGCAAAAGTACCAAATGGACAAGTGAATGTTGTTTTCTCTTGGTCCTCCGGAGCAATGGCAATCTGATTATAACCTGAAAAACCATCAAGAAAACAATAATGAGAATGGCAAGCTAACCTTTCAAGCATTTGATCAATAAAAGGTAAATGAAAGTGGTCTTTGCGAGTTGTGGAATTAAGTTTTCGATAATCAATACAAACTCGCCACCCTGTTTGAATCCTAGTAGGAACAAGTTCATTCTCATTATTTGTTACCACCGTTACACCTGATTTCTTTGGAACCACTTGGACTGGGCTCACCCATTTGCTATCCGAGATAGGATAGATCACTCCAACATCTAGGAGCTTCAGTATCTCCTTTTTCACAACCTCCATCATAGGAGGGTTCAATCTTCTTTGTGCTTCTCTTGTTGGTTTGGACGCCTCCTCTAACAAAATCCGGTGCATGCACATAGATGGGCTTATTCCCTTGATATCGGCAATTGTCCAACCAATTGCTGTTTTATGCTCTCTAAGCACCCGGATAAGTCGCTCTTCTTGCAAAGGTGTGAGCTCTTTGGCAATGATGACCGGTAGTGTGTCCTTTTCACCTAAGAACACATATTTCAAGTGGTTCGGTAGTGGTTTCAACTCTAAAGTTGGTGCCTGCAAAATGGAAGGTAGAAGTTTCTCATTAGATAAAGGCAAATCAATAAACGAAACATCAAACCTTGTATCTTTAGGTGGCAGCGAGTGTAAAGATTCTAGTGCCCCTTCCACATGGTCACTCAAGGCTAGTTCCCCTTTAGCATTCCCCATTCCGAGATGTTTGCTAAGGACTATTTCCACACTATCTTCACCTTCTAGCTCATAAGCTTGCTGCACTAGTGAGTCAATTATATCACTAGGATATCTCATGGCCTCAAAAATGTTAAAGCGAATTATTTCTCCATCAAATTCCATAGTTAAAGTGCCATCATGTACATATATTTTAGTTCCTGCTGTTTTAAAGAATGGTCTCCCTAATAGAATAGGTGTGGGATTAGAAGACATCTCATCTTCCATCTCAATAACATAAAAGTCAGCAGAAAAAACCAATTCATTAACCTGTACAAGAACGTCTTCTACAACTCCTCTTGGGTAAGTGTTAGAACGGTCAGCAAGTTGTATTATAACACCGCTTTCCTCTAATGGTCCTAGATTCAATGAAGCATAAATTGAATATGGCATGACATTAATAGATGCCCCTAGATCTAGCATAGCACGCTCAAACCTGGTGTTGCCTATCTTACAAGGAATGGTAAACATACCTGTATCCTTGCATTTAGGTGGGAGTTTTTTTTGAAGAACAGCTGACACATTCTCCCCTACACTTACCTTTTCATTCCATTTCAACTTCCGTTTAGATGTGCACAACTCTTTTAGGAACTTGGCATATCTTGGCACTTGCTTGATAGCATCTAGTAAAGGAATGTTCACCTCTACTTTCCGGAAGGTTTCCAAAATTTCCTTCTCTTGCTCCTCCTTCTTGGACTTTGCTAACCTGCTAGGAAAAGGTGGAGGAGTTATATAAGAAGGAAAGGATGGTTTAGGAATTACCTTTTTTAGTGGCTCGTTGGGATGTGAAGAGGATGCCATGGTGTTGTTTTCCCCTTGAGCACTATCATTTTGTGGTGTCTCTAGCTGTTTACCACTTCTTAAAGTTATAGCATTGGCATTCTCTCTTGGATTCACTATGGTTTGGGAAGGTAATTTCCCAGAATCCCTTGCTTGCATTTGACTCATGGTTGTTGCCAATTGCCCAATTTGAGTCTTGATGCACCCAAAAGAGTGTATCTTATTTAACCTTGCACTAAAAAGATAAATTGTAAGTATAGTAGTTAGCAAGGGTCGAGTCCTCAGGGATTGGGTTTTAGTTTATAAGTTAATAGTTTAAAACTTAAATTCAAGAACAATAAAAGAAAAGGGGTTTTTGAAGCCAGATTTAAACTAAAGTAAATAATAAGAATAAGATGCAAGGCGGTATAACCAGCCAATAAAAATATATATACTAAATTAGGCGGTATAACCAGCCAATAAAAATAAAACAAAGTTAATATACAAATTAGGCGGTATAACCAGCCAATAAAAATAAATATAAAAAATAAGCAAACTAAAAGTAAGAAAACAAATAAGTAAGAAGAATCAAATATGAAAAATATGGTTAAGGTTTCATTCTCCACCACTATACATCATTAAGAATCAATTTCAGATCTATCAATATCAACCAACTATCAAAGTTAACAACCGTAGATAACAACAAGCTCTGTTACCCCAATCTTTCCTTAGTTTGTCGTTAAATAGAACAAGCTCTCTATTTAATCTCTAACCATCAAACAACCTAGAATAAGCTCTCTAGATTCAATTTAATGGCAGCTTTATGATGAGAAAGATAGGTTGATCTAAGCAACAAACACATAAGCTCGGATTGTTCAACTTAGGTTATGTTCCACTTTGCAATTATTGAAAACTTGACCATAATCATTAATCACAAATTGCCACTTATGAATAGGAAATCAAGACAATTACACGGATCAAGACTCCTAAACTAGCAATAGATAATTATCAAGATCTATCTAGTTGTACACCTAAATAAATCAAGACAACATCATGAACAATTCTTGTAGAAGAACATAAGCAACTTTGATAGAAAATTAATGATAGATAGAATCTGAAAATCAATCACAAAACATGTCTAGGGCTTTGAAATCACCCTTAACCAAATAGAAGTTTAGCCTAGCATAGGCATTGTAAACATAAACATAAAATTAAAGAAAATCTAAGAAGAAAATAAAAGAAAGAAAGAAGAAGAGGAAGAATATTAATTATCCAACCTCTTGCTCTCTCTAAAAAGAAAAAGAAAACTAGAGAAAAGAAAGAAGAAGAAAACTTAGAGAATTTTATTAAAATGGCTAATATCCTACCTATGTACAATATGATCCTCTACAATCATCCAAGGCCCTCTATTTATACACATTTTGGAAGGCTAAATGACAAGAGACAAGCTTTACAAATTTCAAAGGTAGGTATAATAGGTGGGTGAATTTTTCTAACAATTTTCGTCATATTGTATGACAATTTTGATCAGCCAACTTGATGGTCGATTTCGTCAATGTTGGAGGCCTGATCTGATCACATGGTCTTCTAGAAAAAGGTTCCCCTATCAGTTACGGATCCATAGCCATTGGAATCAGCTCATTTGCTGATGTGGATAAGCAGATATGGGCAAAATACGAAAACATGTCAGCACAGACGTCATTGCACATCAGCCAACTTGATGGTCGATTTCGTCAATATTAGAGGCCTGATCTGATCATATGGTCTTCTAGACAAAGGTTCCCGTATCAGTTACGGATCCATAGCCATTGGAATCAGCTCATTTGCTGATGTGGATAAGCAGATATGGGCAAAATATGAAAACAGGTCAGCACAGACGTCATTGCACATCAGCCAACTTAATGGTCGATTTCGCTAGGGAAAACGACTCCTTTTCAAGAAGTATAAAACATGAAAACGATAGATATGCCTCTTAGCTTTGCACGGCTACAAATTTCAGCCTTATTGCTTCAGTGAAACTCCAGATATAGCTGATATGGCAAAATGTGTCGGAACTGGAACTGAACTGGATTTGCCCTTAATTCTAGTAATCTGAAATCACTCAAAGAAACTTGTGAAAAACACCAAATTACATAAAAATATAAAAGATCATAAACACAATTAGACTAAACAATAATAACTCGTATTTGACACAAAACAATAATAAAACATAACTAAAAACTATATAATTATACGAGTTATCACACCCCCACACTTAGATTGTTGCTAGTCCCTAGCAACGACTCAATAAAAATAAAATAAGAAAATCTAATCTAATCCACTTTCGTAGGAAATCACGGTGGCACTTAGCATGTGACACAAGCCTTTAAACCCCTAGGTGTCCCTAGTGGACGAGTTTAGTCTCGTGAGGGTTTACTAGAACGATACCCACAAACATTGAAAAATTAAAATATAAATAAACTTCATATAAATAAACTACATATACTAAAAATATTTACTCCTAATCCTTTCAATACAAATTAGAGACAATATTTGAACAAGTCTTATAAACTAATCAATAGCTTAAAAAATTTCACAAAAGATCATGCTTGAATGTAAATTGTTTGAGTTAAGCCAATATTAGCATAACATATCTCAATCAAAATAGTGCATGTTCAAATTTAATCTCAACTTCTCACATGGGATACTCTCTTGATTTTCACTCTTTAAAGTAGTGGTAAAGTGTTTACACTCAATCAATCTCATGAAAACACTTCTACCATATGCTTGCTTGTCCACCTATTCTCCACTAAAAGATCATGCAACTTCATAAATCAAGTGGTCTTTAATCAAGGTTGTAATGGGGCCAAGGGGTTTGTAATGTGGTTGAAGAACAAAAGGATAAAGATATCACAAAGGTTCCAAAGAGTTCATAAAGTTTAGAGACATAAAAAGATTATACAAAGAAACTTCTCAAAACTCTTTACAAAAACATAGTCACCTAGGCCGGATATTCATGTTGGGCCTTTTCTTCATTCTAAACAACTTTGTAACATCTTTTTCTTTTTCCACAAATTCAAGAGATGATTCATTTTTTTTATATAGGAATGTATTTGCCAGTATTCCATTTCTTTTTCTCTTGACTTTTCTTTTCTTTTCCCCCCACACTTATTTCTTGTTTCTAACCAAAAAATATCCCTTGTCTTTGCAACTTGTCTCAAATCATGCTAATTCATCTTTGGAACAAAGGTAAAGATATAAGTATATTTAGGTTAGGGACAAGTTATGGTTACCAAAGAGATAGCTTATTCAATGTAGGCTCAAATTGGTTCACTAAGGGTGTGTTCTCTTGGAACATCAATAAGGGATGGTTGTTTGGCCCTGGCTAAAAATCCTAATGCCTCTATCATATTCATGTTGTCACATGTATCAATATAGTCTCAAACGGTTTAAAGCAAGTTCTAGAGAATCATGTAATCATAAGAGCACTCAAGAAAGAAATTAGATTGATTTATATAATGCATCAATCATTATAGGCTCAAAAAACTCACAAGGATGATTATACAAGTCAGATTAAGTCTAAACATGCTTCTTTCTCAATCAACATATCATATTAACATTGGCTCATAAAAATTAGTATCAAGCTTAATTCTCATGAAAATCTTCTCACTAATAAATATGTTTTAGACTTATGCAATTCATATCTCATCATTGTATTAAAAAGGAACTAAAACACACTAAAAAATAATAATAATAATAAAGACTCATAAAAAAAAATAGTAGACAAAAATAAAAGAAATCCTAAATCCTTCCCCCCACACTTAATTCTTACATTGTCCTCAATGTAAGTCTATTAACCCAAATGAAAGAATCATGTGTAAGAGAAAAGAACTAATAACATAAGAATAGGAATAACTAGACTCAAAACAAAACAAAACTCATGCAACCTAAATAATCCTAAAATACTAAACAAAAATTAACAAGTAAACGTAAAAAGATTAAAATCAAACTGACAAGGTATGTCTCAAGTCTCCCTTACTCAGACCTTGTTCAGAATGAATACTTCTAAATTGCTTAAAACACAACAAACTCTTTTTTTTTTTTTTTTTTTGAAAAGAAGAAATCAAACTGACAAGGTATGTCTCAAGTCTCCCTTACTCAGACCTTGTTCAGAATGAATACTTCTAAATTGCTTAAAACACAACAAACTTTTTTTTTTTTTTTTTAAGAAGGTAAAATTTAGGAGATATTACCTGTAGAGGTTGCTAACCACTTATTATAACTGAGACACAACAAACAAAATGTTAGATAATGTCACAAAGACAAAGTGCAATCCACTCCTTGCTCGTCCATATCTCTTTTTCTTTTTCCGAGCGTTTGCGAAACAACCGTAGCAGATAAATACTCATAAGCTTGGAGCTTTTTGAGTAAATCTTCAATGGTTGTAGCAGAAATTATGGTTCTCCTTGCCTCTGAAAACATGAATCCATTATCCACAGCATTATCTAAATATGAAAGCAAATTACTAAAATAACCATTAATATTAAGCAAACCAATGGGTTTCTTATTTGTGACCAAAGATGACCAAGAAGTCACGCAAGCTATTTCTTCCAATGTACCCAGACCTCCTGGTAAAGCAATGAATGCATCGGCAGAATGGTACATGATTGTTATCCGTTCAGGGATACTCCAGACTTGTATTTCCTTACCCAAGGTAGGTCCACAAAAATCTGTGAATAGTTTTGGCACGATTCCTAGAACTGGACTTCCTCCGGCGTGTGCTGCTGTAGCGACTGCTCCCATTAAACCCGTACTACCGCCTCCATAAATCAACTGGATCTTTTGTTGGGCAAGTATTACTCCAACTCTTATGGCTTCATCAGCGAATATGTTATTTTTCCCTGGATAAGCACCTCCAAAAACACAAATTTTTTTAATGCGTTGGGACGAAGTACTTTCCATTTTTTTTTTTTCGAGTGCCTGAAAGAGAATGAGTACATGGTGTAATATATAGAGGACTGAGTAGTGAATCAGACAAGAGTAATAATGTCGCCGAAAGTGTATCTGACCTGTCAGAAGAAAATGTTAACCTAACAAAAGATTTTTGCGTGATTTCAGGAAGAAAATCAAAAAGAGAAGAAAAATCAACCGTAAAAGTCAAGAGTAATAATGTCGCCGAAAGTGTATTTGACCTGTCAGAAGAAAATGTTAACCTAACAAAAGATTTTTGCGTGATTTCAGGAAGAAAATAAAAAAGAGAAGAAAAATCAATCGTAAAAGACAAATAAAAAAAATGAGAATAATTACACAAATCGAATAACACGTAAATTAAACCGAAATAAAGTTATTGCAAATCAAACCAAAAGCTGAGAAGTCATTTATTGTAGTTGTGATTGTGGCTCACATCTTCCTCTGGTTTTACGTCCAGAAACGGCTTAAACGCCTTCTATGAGTCGAGGATATGCTTCCCATCCAGTTTTCTTACAAGCTGGCAAACAGGGTCTTTTAACATCAGATTCCCAAGATGTTGCCATTCCCTTTGGAATTGCGGCCATAAATCAAGAATTTCTCTTTGTACGTCTCCACTAGGATGCGTCTCAAGAGAAAGTTGGATATTACCCAAATTCTCTTTACTCAGTCCATCCTTAATGAATTCAATTTTATCATCTCGATTAGAGGACGGAATCCCAATAGAATGACATTTACCGTTACACGTCCATCGCGCACATTTGTGGCAATTTGAACTCATGCGCTTTGCTCGTCGCTTCTTTGCAAAAGTGCTTCTACCTGTACCTGGTAAATGCAAAATAGGAAGATATTCATCTTCACGTACCTTGGCTTCAATTATCCAACGTATGTCTTCAGGAATCCCTTTATGCATAAGCATTCTTAATCTTTCAAGTCGAACTTGGTAAAGCTTCAGTAAAATATTTCGAGGAAAAGGAGGAAATCGTTTCTGCAATCTTGTGAGAATATCATCCATCCTGAAAAAAATAAAAAAAAATGAAAGAGAAATTTATATACAATATCAGTTTTGTGGGTAGCTGATGGAACCGACTTAAATAATCACGGAGTACCGTTATCCGCCATTTAACCGGGGTTAAAAAAATTATATTTACATCTAGTTATTTTCAAAACAAGGATCAGAAAGAAAAACAACATAAAAAGACTCAAAAACAAAACACTCTAAATAAAATCCTAAATTCTTCCCCCCACACATAATTCTTACATTGTCATTAATGTAATGTTATTGTCCCCCAATGCAAGAATTATATGTAAGAGAAAAGAACTATTAAACAAAAGAAACTTATGCGGCCTAAATGAACTTAAAAGCAGTAAACATAATTAACAAAGAAACATAAGAAATAAAATAAAAACAATAAAAATAATAAAAGGAAAAGGAAAAGAAAGAGAAAGCAAATCTGAATATGGAAGGTTGGCAATTTCATCTTTAATTGGGCTGCCTTCCCAATTAACACTTGAGTTATTGTTTTGAATCTAACCAATACCCTTTCTTGGCTTTTTAGGCTTGTCAGGCTCATACATGAAATTTCCCAAATTTATGCGTTTGAGAGGAAGCTTTCTTTGCACAACAGTGGATGCATTCTCCATTACAAGTATTATTCCATCATCCTTGGTGGTGCATATCTCATCGAGGAATGGTGCATCTTTTGATACTTGTTGAATGGCATCCACAAACAAGTTGTTTAAGGTTTCCGGCATGTGTTGTTCATGTTCATCCTCCTTGAACTTTGCAAATCTACTAGGAAAAGGTGGAGAAGAAACATTAGTAAGAAGTGGAACTTTAAACGTTACCTCAGGTGCCGAAATACTCTTATTTGTATTTGTGGCTTCATTATCCTCAAGAATAGAATCCATCTCTAATTCTGTCTCATCCTCATCTTGTTCATCATTCCTCAAGGTCACAATAGTAGTATTCTCCTTTGGGTTAATCATCGTTTGGGCTGGGAGTTCTTCAGATCTTTGTGCTACCCATCCCACCATACTACTAGTCAATTGGATCATTTGTTTTTCCAAACTCTGGATGCTTGCCCTTGTTTCCTGTTGAAATTGCAAAGTATCAGTAACAAGAGAATAGACAAGATCTTCTAAGGAAGTACCTGAGTTTTGAGTCAAATGTGGTGGTTGAAAAAGATCTGGTTCTTGGGACCATGATTGATTGAAGCTAGATGGATGAGTGTAATTGGCATAAGGATCTACTTCTTGGTAATTTTTCGAGTAGCCATAATTAGTATGATCCCACCATCCCTCATGGTAAGTGTTTGAGTAATGATCATACTGTTGGTCTTGGAACACTTGATGGCCTTGACATCCTTCCATGGCAAATTGTTGAACTGGGAAGGTGAGATTGGCTTGTTGATTCTCCATGTTCATGTATGCCACCAACTCTTCAAGTGTTAGATTGCTCAATTCCATCGTTTTTTTTTTTTTTTTTTTTTTCAAAATTTGATAAGAAAAACTTGTATGTACAAGAAAATAGAACTAATTAGAACTGAAAATAAGAATAAACCAAGTAACAAATAAACTAAAGAAAACAATCCCCGGCAACGGCGCCAAAAATTTGATGCACCCAAAAGAGTGTATCTTATTTAACCTTGCACTAAAAAGATAAATTGTAAGTATAGTAGTTAGCAAGGGTCGAGTCCTCAGGGATTGGGTTTTAGTTTATAAGTTAATAGTTTAAAACTTAAATTCAAGAACAATAAAAGAAAAGGGGTTTTTGAAGCCAGATTTAAACTAAAGTAAATAATAAGAATAAGATGCAAGGCGGTATAACCAGCCAATAAAAATATATATACTAAATTAGGCGGTATAACCAGCCAATAAAAATAAAACAAAGTTAATATACAAATTAGGCGGTATAACCAGCCAATAAAAATAAATATAAAAAATAAGCAAACTAAAAGTAAGAAAACAAATAAGTAAGAAGAATCAAATATGAAAAATATGGTTAAGGTTTCATTCTCCACCACTATACATCATTAAGAATCAATTTCAGATCTATCAATATCAACCAACTATCAAAGTTAACAACCGTAGATAACAACAAGCTCTGTTACCCCAATCTTTCCTTAGTTTGTCGTTAAATAGAACAAGCTCTCTATTTAATCTCTAACCATCAAACAACCTAGAATAAGCTCTCTAGATTCAATTTAATGGCAGCTTTATGATGAGAAAGATAGGTTGATCTAAGCAACAAACACATAAGCTCGGATTGTTCAACTTAGGTTATGTTCCACTTTGCAATTATTGAAAACTTGACCATAATCATTAATCACAAATTGCCACTTATGAATAGGAAATCAAGACAATTACACGGATCAAGACTCCTAAACTAGCAATAGATAATTATCAAGATCTATCTAGTTGTACACCTAAATAAATCAAGACAACATCATGAACAATTCTTGTAGAAGAACATAAGCAACTTTGATAGAAAATTAATGATAGATAGAATCTGAAAATCAATCACAAAACATGTCTAGGGCTTTGAAATCACCCTTAACCAAATAGAAGTTTAGCCTAGCATAGGCATTGTAAACATAAACATAAAATTAAAGAAAATCTAAGAAGAAAATAAAAGAAAGAAAGAAGAAGAGGAAGAATATTAATTATCCAACCTCTTGCTCTCTCTAAAAAGAAAAAGAAAACTAGAGAAAAGAAAGAAGAAGAAAACTTAGAGAATTTTATTAAAATGGCTAATATCCTACCTATGTACAATATGATCCTCTACAATCATCCAAGGCCCTCTATTTATACACATTTTGGAAGGCTAAATGACAAGAGACAAGCTTTACAAATTTCAAAGGTAGGTATAATAGGTGGGTGAATTTTTCTAACAATTTTCGTCATATTGTATGACAATTTTGATCAGCCAACTTGATGGTCGATTTCGTCAATGTTGGAGGCCTGATCTGATCACATGGTCTTCTAGAAAAAGGTTCCCCTATCAGTTACGGATCCATAGCCATTGGAATCAGCTCATTTGCTGATGTGGATAAGCAGATATGGGCAAAATACGAAAACATGTCAGCACAGACGTCATTGCACATCAGCCAACTTGATGGTCGATTTCGTCAATATTAGAGGCCTGATCTGATCATATGGTCTTCTAGACAAAGGTTCCCGTATCAGTTACGGATCCATAGCCATTGGAATCAGCTCATTTGCTGATGTGGATAAGCAGATATGGGCAAAATATGAAAACAGGTCAGCACAGACGTCATTGCACATCAGCCAACTTAATGGTCGATTTCGCTAGGGAAAACGACTCCTTTTCAAGAAGTATAAAACATGAAAACGATAGATATGCCTCTTAGCTTTGCACGGCTACAAATTTCAGCCTTATTGCTTCAGTGAAACTCCAGATATAGCTGATATGGCAAAATGTGTCGGAACTGGAACTGAACTGGATTTGCCCTTAATTCTAGTAATCTGAAATCACTCAAAGAAACTTGTGAAAAACACCAAATTACATAAAAATATAAAAGATCATAAACACAATTAGACTAAACAATAATAACTCGTATTTGACACAAAACAATAATAAAACATAACTAAAAACTATATAATTATACGAGTTATCAAGTCTCCAAATTTCGAATACTTGTCTTTGTTTCCTGTTGAAATTGAATTGTATTAGTAGAAAGAGCTTTAACAAGATCTTCAAGAAAAGTACCTGAATTTTGGGTGGGTGGCTGTTGTTGTCGGGTTTGGTATGGTTGTTGCACTCTTTGCTGAAAACCCGGTAGCCTGTTGTCAAATGGTGGAGGAATAGTTTGTGATTGGTCCCCTCCATAATTGAAGTTTGGATGATCCCTCCATCCTGGATTGTAAGTGTTAAAGTAGGGATCATATTTCTTTGATCGGTTCTGAAATCCACCCATGGCATTCACATGTTCATTGGTGTCCTCTTGAAGTGTTGGACACATATCAGTTTGGTGCCCCATGTTTGAACATATGCCACAAGCCTTTATTTGCTGTATATTACCTACAGCCAATTGTTGAACAAGAGAAGTCAGTTTATCAAATTTTTGTTCAAGGGATGATATACTTACCTCGTTAACTCTCTTGGGTTGTGGTGGTGGATCTTGTCTCATTGAGAATTGTTGAGAATTGGCTGCCATGTTGGAGATTAGAGTTCTAGCAGCCCCGGGAGTCTTATCAACTAGAGCTCCCCCACTAGCGGCATCTATCATACTTCTCTCCATGGGCATGAGACCTTCATAGAAGTATTGGATGAGAAGTTGTTCACTTATCTGATGGTGTGGACATGATGCACAAAGTTTCTTGAACCTCTCCCAATATTCATATAAGGACACACCATTGTATTGCCGAATCCCACATATCTCTTTTCTAATGTTGGCAGCCTTAGATGCTGGAAATACTTTTCCAAGAATGCTTTCTTCATATCATTCCATGTAGTGATGGTCCCGGATGGTAGATAGTAGAGCCATTCCTTTGCTGAATCAGCTAGAGAGAATGGGAAGGCTCTCAACTTAACTTGCTCTTCCGTGACTCCTGTTGGTCTCATGCTTGAGCAAACTACATGGAATTCCTTGAGGTGCTTATTTGGATCCTCTCCTGCAAAACCATGAAAAGTTGGGAGAAGATGAATCAAACCAGATTTTAATTCAAAAGCTACCTCAAGATTAGCATATTCAATGCATAATGGTTGTTGATCCAAGTCCGGAGCGGCTAGCTCCTTGAGAGTTCGGTTGTCAGCTGCTGCCATCTCTCCTTGCTCCTCTTGGATGTTTTGGATCAACTCCTCGATTGGTTGTTGGTGAGAAGTTATAAATTCTCGAATTCTCCTAAGTCTTAAGTCTTCTTTAGGAGCTTGGAACATTCACTAATAAAAAAAAATAAAAAAAAAAATAAAAATAATAAGAAAGTAAATAATTAGAATTGAAAATATGAATAAACCAATAAACTAATAAACTAAAGAAAGCAATCCCCGGCAACGGCGCCAAAATCTTGATGCACCCAAAAGAGTGTATCTTATTTAACCTTGCACTTAAAAAAAATCAATTGTAGAGTAGAGTGATTAGCAAGGGTCGAGTCCTCAGGGATTGGGTTTTAGTTTATAAGTTAATAGTTTATCACTTAAAAACAAGTGAACAAAAGTAAAGGGGATTTTGAAATCAGATTTAAACTAAAGTTAACAAAAAGAATGAGAAAACAAGTAATTAAGAAGAATCAAATATGAAAAATATGGTTAAGGTTTCATTCTCCACCACTAGACATCATTAAGAATCAATTTCATATTTATCAACATTAATTAGCTATCAAAGTTAACAACCATAGATAATAACAAGCTCTGTTACCCCAATCTTTCCTTAGTTCGTCGTTAAATAGAACAAGCTCTCTATTTAATCTCTAACCATCAAACAACCTAGAATAAGCTCTCTAAATTCAATTTAATGGCAGCTTTATGATGAGAAAGATAGGTTGATGATGCACCCAAAAGAGTGTATCTTATTTAACCTTGCACTAAAAAGATCAATTGTAAGTATAATGATTAGCAAGGGTCGAGTCCTCAGGGATTGGGTTTTAATTTATGAGTTATTAGTTTATAACTTACGTTCAAAGAAAACAATAAAAGAAAAGGGGTTTTTGAAGCCAGATTTAAACTAAGTAAGTAATAAGAATAAGATGCAAGGCGGTATAACCAGCCAATAAAAATATATATACTAAATTAGGCGGTATTACCAGCCAATAAAAATATATATACTAAATTAGGCGGTATAACCAGCCAATAAAAATAAAACAAAGATAATATACAAATTAGGCGGTATAACCAGCCAATAAAAATAAATATAAAAAATAAGCAAACTAAAAGTAAGAAAACAAGTAAGTAAGAAGAATTAAATATGAAAAATATGGTTAAGGTTTCATTCTCCACCACTAGACATCATTAAGAATCAATTTCAGATCTATCAATATCAACCAACTATCAAAGTTAACAACCGTAGATAACAACAAGCTCTGTTACCCCAATCTTTCCTTAGTTTGTCGTTAAATAGAACAAGCTCTCTATTTAATCTCTAACCATTAAACAACCTAGAATAAGCTCTCTAAATTCAATTTAATGGCAGCTTTATGATGAGAAAGATAGGTTGATCTAAGCAACAAACACATAAGCTCGGATTGTTCAACTTAGGTTATGTTCCACTTTGCAATTATTGAAAACTTGACCATAATCATTAATCACAAATTGCCACTTATGAATAGGAAATCAAGACAATTACACGGATCAAGACTCCTAAACTAGCAATAGATAATTATCAAGATCTATCTAGTTGTACACCTAAATAAATCTAGACAACATCATGAACAATTCTTGTAGAAGAACATAAGCAACTTTGATAGAGAATTAATGATAGATAGAATCTGAAAATCAATCACAAAACATGTCTAGGGCTTTGAAATCACCCTTAACCAATTAGAAGTTTAGCCTAGCATAGGCATTATAAACATAAACATAAAATTAAAGAAAATCTAAGAAGAAAATAAAAGAAAGAAAGAAGAAGAGGAAGAATATTAATTATCCAACCTCTTGCTCTCTCTAAAGAAAAAGAAAATTAGAGAAAAGAAAGAAAAAGAAAACTTAGAGAATTTTATTAAAATGGCTACTATCCTACCTATGTACCATATGATCCCTTACAATCATCCAAGGCCCTCTATTTATACACATTTTGGAGGGCTAAATGACAATAGACAAGCTTTACAAATTTCAAAGGTAGGTATATGACGATTTTGATCAGCCAACTTGATGGTCGATTTCGTCAATATTGGAGGCCTGATCTGATCACATGGTCTTCTAGAAAAAGGTTCCCCTATCAGTTACGGAACCATAGCCGTTGGAATCAGCTCATTTGCTGATGTGGTTAAGCAGATATGGGCAAAATACGAAAACATGTCAGCACAGATGTCATTACACATCAGCCACCTTGATGGTCGATTTATTCAATATTGGAGGCCTGATCTGATCACATGGTCTTCTAGACAAAGGTTCCCCTATCAGTTACGGAACCATAGCCGTTGGAATCAGCTCATTTGCTGATGTGGATAAGAAGATACGGGCATAATACGAAAACATGTCAGCACAGACGTCATTGCACATCAGCCAACTTGATGGTCGATTTCGCTAGGGAAAACGACTCCGTTTTAAGAAGTGTAAAACATGAAAAAGATAGATATGCCTCTTAGCTTTGCATGGCTACAAATTTCAGCCTTATTGATTCAGTGAAACTCGAGATATAGCTGATATGGCAAAAGGTGTCGGAACTGAAACTGAACTGGATTTGCCCTTAATTCTAGTAATCTGAAATCACTCAAAGAAACTTGTGAAAAACACCAAAATACATAAAAATATAAAAGATCATAAACACAATTAGACTAAACAATAATAACTCGTATTTGACACAAAACAATAATAAAACATAACTAAAAACTATATAATTATACGAGTTATCACACCCCCACACTTAGATTGTTGCTAGTCCCTAGCAACGACTCAATAAAAATAAAATAAGAAAATCTAATCTAATCCACTTTCGTAGGAAATCACGGTGGCACTTAGCATGTGACACAAGCCTTTAAACCCCTAGGTGTCCCTAGTGGACGAGTTTAGTCTCGTGAGGGTTTACTAGAACGATACCCACAAACATTGAAAAATTAAAATATAAATAAACTTCATATAAATAAAAATATTTATTCCTAATCCTTTCAATACAAATTAGATACAATCTTTGAACAAGTCTTATAAACTAATCAATAGCTTAAAGAATTTCACAAAAAATCATGCTTGAATGTAAATTGTTTGAGTTAAGCCAATATTAACATAACATATTTCAATCAAAATAGTGCATATTCAAACTTAATCTCAACTACTCACATGGGATACCCTCATGATTTTCACTCTTTAAAGTAGTGGTGAAGTGTTTACACTCAATCAATCTCATGAAAACACTTCTACCATATGCTTGCTTGTCCACCTATTCTCCACTAAAAGATCATGCAACTTCATAAATCAAGAGGTCTTTAATCAAGGTTGTAATGGGGCCAAGGGGTTTGTAATGTGGTTGAAGAACAAAAGGATAAAGATATCACAAAGGTTCCAAAGAGTTCATAAAGTTTAGAGACATAATAAGATCATACAAAGAAACTTCTCAAAAATCTTTACAAGTACATAGTCACATAGGCTAAATATTCATGTTGAGCCTTTGCTTCATTCTAACCAACTTTGTAACATCTTTTTCTTTACTTTAACTAGAAGTTCAAGAGAAGATTTTTTTTTTTACATAGGAATGTATTTGCCAGTATTCCATTTCTTTCTTTTTTTTTTTGTTGACTTTTCTTTTCTTTCCCCCCCACACTTATTTCTTGTTTCTAACCCAAATTTTCAATAGATCTTCCTTGTCTTTGCAACTTGTCTCAAAACATGCTAATTCATCTTTGGAACAAAGGTAAGGATATAAGTATATTTAGGTTAGGGATAAGTTATGGTTACCAAAGAGATAGCTTATTCAATGTAGGCTCAAATTGGCTCACTAGGGGTGTGTTCTCTTGGAACATCAATAAGGGATGGCTGTTTGGCCCTGGCTAAAAATCCTAATGCCTCTATCATATTCATGTTGTCACATGCATCAATATAGTCTCAAATGGTTTAAAGCAAGTTCTAGAGAATCATGTAATCATAAGAGCACTTCAAGAAAGAAATTAGATTGATTTGTATAATGCATCAATCATTTTAGGCTCAAAAACTCACAAGAATGATTATACAAGTCAGATTAAGTCTAAACATGCTTCTTTCTCAATCAACATATCATATTAACATTGGCTCATAAAAAGGTTGACATCAAGCTCAATTCTCATGAAAATCTTCTCACTAATAAATATGTTTTAGACTTATGCAATTCATATCTCATCATTGTATTAAAAAGGAACTAAAACACACTAAAAAATAATAATAATAATAAAGACTCATAAAAAAAATAGTAGACAAAAATAAAAGAAATCCTAAATCATTCCCCCCACACTTAATTCTTACATTGTCCTCAATGTAAGTCTATTAACCCAAATGAAAGAATCATGTGTAAGAGAAAAGAACTAATAACATAAGAATAGGAATAACTAGACTCAAAACAAAACAAACTCATGCAACCTAAATAATCCTAAAATACTAACCAAAAATTAACAAGTAAACGTAAAAAGATTAAAATCAAACTGACAAGGTATGTCTCAAGTCTCCCTTACTCAGACCTTGTTCAGAATGAATACTTCTAAATTGCTTAAAACACAACAAACTCTTTTTTTTTTTTTTTTTTTTTTTTGAAAAGAAGAAATCAAACTGACAAGGTATGTCTCAAGTCTCCCTTACTCAGACCTTGTTCAGAATGAATACTTCTAAATTGCTTAAAACACAACAAACTTTTTTTTTTTTTTAAGAAGGTAAAATTTAGGAGATATTACCTGTAGAGGTTGCTAACCACTTATTATAACTGAGACACAACAAACAAAATGTTAGATAATGTCACAAAGACAAAGTGCAATCCACTCCTTGCTCGTCCATATCTCTTTTTCTTTTTCCGAGCGTTTGCGAAACAACCGTAGCAGATAAATACTCATAAGCTTGGAGCTTTTTGAGTAAATCTTCAATGGTTGTAGCAGAAATTATGGTTCTCCTTGCCTCTAAAAACATGAATCCATTATCCACAGCATTATCTAAATATGAAAGTAAATTACTAAAATAACCATTAATATTAAGCAAACCAATGGGTCTCTTATTTGTGACCAAAGATGACCAAGAAGCCACGCAAGCTATTTCTTCCAATGTACCCAGACCTCCTGGTAAAGCAATGAATGCATCGGCAGAATGGTACATGATTGTTATCCGTTCAGGGATACTCCAGACTTGTATTTCCTTACCCAAGGTAGGTCCACAAAAATCTGTGAATAGTTTTGGCACGATTCCTAGAACTGGACTTCCTCCGGCGTGTGCTGCTGTAGCGACTGCTCCCATTAAACCCGTACTACCGCCTCCATAAATCAAGTGGATCTTTTGTTGGGCAAGTATTACTCCAACTCTTATGGCTTCATCAGCGAATATGTTATTTTTCCCTGGATAAGCACCTCCAAAGACACAAATTTTTTTAATGCGCTGGGATGAAGTACTTTCCATTTTTTTTTTTTCGAGTGCCTGAAAGAGAATGAGTACATGGTGTAATATATAGAGGACTGAGTAGTGAATCAGACAAGAGTAATAATGTCGCCGAAAGTGTATCTGACCTGTCAAAAGAAAATGTTAACCTAACAAAAGATTTTTTCGTGATTTCAGGAAGAAAATCAAAAAGAGAAAAAAATCAACCGTAAAAGACAAATAAAAAAAAAAAAACGAGAATAGTTACACAAATCGAACAACACGTAAATTAAACCAAAATAAAGTTATTGCAAATCAAACCAAAAGCTGAGAAGTCATTTATTGTAGTTGTGATTGTGGCTCACATCTTCCTCTGGTTTTACGTCCAGAAACGGCTTAAACGCCTTCTATGAGTCGAGGATATGCTTCCCATCCAGTTTTCTTACAATCTGGCAAACAGGGTCTTTTAACATCAGATTCCCAAGATGTTGCCATTCCCTTTGGAATTGCGGCCATAAATCAAGAATTTCTCTTTGTACATCTCCACTAGGATGCGTCTCAAGAGAAAGTTGGATATTACCCAAATTCTCCTTACTCAGTCCATCCTTAATGAATTCAATTTTATCATCTCGATTAGAGGACGGAATCCCAATAGAACGACATTTACCGTTACACGTCCATCGTGCACATTTGTGGCAATTTGAACTCATGCGCTTTGCTCGTCGCTTCATTGCAAAAGTGCTTCTACCTGTACCTGGTAAATGCAAAACAGGAAGATATTCATCTTCACGTACCTTGGCTTCAATTAGCCAACGTATGTCGTCAGGAATCCCTTTGTGCATAAGCATTCTTAATCTCTCAAGTCGAACTTGGTAAAGCTTCAGTAAAATATTTCGAGGAAAAGGAGAAAATCGTTTCTGCAATCTTGTGAGAATATCATCCATCCTGAAAAAAAAAGAATGAAAAAAAAATTGAAAGAGAAATTGGAAGAGAAATTTATATACAATATCAGTTTTGTGGGTAGCTGATGGAACCGACTTAAATAATCACGGAGTACCGTTATCCGCCATTTAACCGGGGTTAAAAAAATTATATTTACATCTAGTTATTTTTAAAACAAAGATCAGAAAGAAAAACAACATAAAAAGACTCAAAAACAAAACACTCTAAATAAAATCCTAAATTCTTCCCCCCCACACATAATTCTTACATTGTCATTAATGTAATGCTATTATCCCCCAATGCAAGAATTATATGTAAGAGAAAAGAATTATTAAACAAAAGAAACTTATGCAGCCTGAATGAACTTAAAAACAATAAACACAATTAACAAAAAAACATAAGAAATAAAAATAAAAACAATAAAAATAATAAAAGAAAAAGGAAAAGAAAGAGAAAGAGAAAGCAAATCTGAATATGGAAGGTTGGTAATTTCATCTTTAATTGGGCTGCCTTCCCAATTAACACTTGAGTTAGTGTTTTGAATCTAACCAACACCCCTTCTTGGCTTTTTAGGCTTGTCAGGCTCATACATGAAATTTCCCAAATTTATGCGCTTGAGAGGAAGCTTTCTTTGCACAACAGTGGATGCATTCTCCATTACAAGTATTATTCCATCATCCTTTGTGGTGCATATCTCATCGAGGAATGGTGCATCTTTTGGTACTTGTTGAATGACATCCAGAAACAAACTGTTTAAGGTTTCCAGCGTGTCTTGTTCATGTTCATCCTCCTTGAACTTTGCGAATCTACTAGGAAAAGGTGGAGAAGAAACATTAGTAAAAATTGGAATCTCAAACGTTACCTCAGGTGCCGAAATACTCTTATTTGGATCATTGGCTTCATTATCCTCAAGAATAGAATTCATCTCTAATTTTGTCTCATCCTCATCTTGTTCCTCATTTCTCAAGGTCACAATAGTAGCATTCTCCTTTGGGTTAATCATCGTTTGGGCTGGGAGTTCTTCAGATCTTTGTGCTACCCATCCCACCATACTACTAGCCAATTGGCTCATTTGCTTTTCCAAACTCTGGATGCTTGCCCTTGTTTCCTGTTGAAATTGCAAAGAATCAGTAACAAGAGAATAGACAAGATCTTCTAAAGAAGTACCTGAGTTTTGAGTCATATGTGGTGGTTGAAAAAGATCTGATTCTTGAGACCATGATTGATTGAAGCTAGATGGATGAGTGTAATTGGCATAAGGATCTACTTCTTGGTAATTTTTCGAGTAGCCATAATTAGTATGATCCCACCATCCCTCATGGTAAGTGTTTGAGTAATGATCATACTGTTGGTCTTGGAACACTTGATGGCCTTGACATCCTCCCATGGCCAATTGTTGAACTGGGGAGGTGAGATTGGCTTGTTGATTTTCCATGTTCATGTATGCCACCAACTCTTCAAGTGTTAGATTGCTCAATTCCATCGTTTTTTTTTTTTTCAAAATTTGATAAGAAAAACTTGTATGTACAAGAAAATAGAACTAATTAGAACTGAAAATAAGAATAAACCAAGTAACAAATAAACTAAAGAAAACAATCCCCGGCAACGGCGACAAAAATTTGATGCACCCAAAAGAGTGTATCTTATTTAACCTTGCACTAAAAAGATCAATTGTAAGTATAATGATTAGCAAGGGTCGAGTCCTCAGGGATTGGGTTTTAATTTATGAGTTATTAGTTTATAACTTACGTTCAAAGAAAACAATAAAAGAAAAGGGGTTTTTGAAGCCAGATTTAAACTAAGTAAGTAATAAGAATAAGATGCAAGGCGGTATAACCAGCCAATAAAAATATATATACTAAATTAGGCGGTATTACCAGCCAATAAAAATATATATACTAAATTAGGCGGTATAACCAGCCAATAAAAATAAAACAAAGATAATATACAAATTAGGCGGTATAACCAGCCAATAAAAATAAATATAAAAAATAAGCAAACTAAAAGTAAGAAAACAAGTAAGTAAGAAGAATTAAATATGAAAAATATGGTTAAGGTTTCATTCTCCACCACTAGACATCATTAAGAATCAATTTCAGATCTATCAATATCAACCAACTATCAAAGTTAACAACCGTAGATAACAACAAGCTCTGTTACCCCAATCTTTCCTTAGTTTGTCGTTAAATAGAACAAGCTCTCTATTTAATCTCTAACCATTAAACAACCTAGAATAAGCTCTCTAAATTCAATTTAATGGCAGCTTTATGATGAGAAAGATAGGTTGATCTAAGCAACAAACACATAAGCTCGGATTGTTCAACTTAGGTTATGTTCCACTTTGCAATTATTGAAAACTTGACCATAATCATTAATCACAAATTGCCACTTATGAATAGGAAATCAAGACAATTACACGGATCAAGACTCCTAAACTAGCAATAGATAATTATCAAGATCTATCTAGTTGTACACCTAAATAAATCTAGACAACATCATGAACAATTCTTGTAGAAGAACATAAGCAACTTTGATAGAGAATTAATGATAGATAGAATCTGAAAATCAATCACAAAACATGTCTAGGGCTTTGAAATCACCCTTAACCAATTAGAAGTTTAGCCTAGCATAGGCATTATAAACATAAACATAAAATTAAAGAAAATCTAAGAAGAAAATAAAAGAAAGAAAGAAGAAGAGGAAGAATATTAATTATCCAACCTCTTGCTCTCTCTAAAGAAAAAGAAAATTAGAGAAAAGAAAGAAGAAGAAAACTTAGAGAATTTTATTAAAATGGCTACTATCCTACCTATGTACCATATGATCCCTTACAATCATCCAAGGCCCTCTATTTATACACATTTTGGAGGGCTAAATGACAATAGACAAGCTTTACAAATTTCAAAGGTAGGTATATGACGATTTTGATCAGCCAACTTGATGGTCGATTTCGTCAATATTGGAGGCCTGATCTGATCACATGGTCTTCTAGAAAAAGGTTCCCCTATCAGTTACGGAACCATAGCCGTTGGAATCAGCTCATTTACTGATGTGGTTAAGCAGATATGGGCAAAATACGAAAACATGTCAGCACAGATGTCATTACACATCAGCCACCTTGATGGTCGATTTATTCAATATTGGAGGCCTGATCTGATCACATGGTCTTCTAGACAAAGGTTCCCCTATCAGTTACGGAACCATAGCCGTTGGAATCAGCTCATTTGCTGATGTGGATAAGAAGATACGGGCATAATACGAAAACATGTCAGCACAGACGTCATTGCACATCAGCCAACTTGATGGTCGATTTCGCTAGGGAAAACGACTCCGTTTTAAGAAGTGTAAAACATGAAAAAGATAGATATGCCTCTTAGCTTTGCATGGCTACAAATTTCAGCCTTATTGATTCAGTGAAACTCGAGATATAGCTGATATGGCAAAAGGTGTCGGAACTGAAACTGAACTGGATTTGCCCTTAATTCTAGTAATCTGAAATCACTCAAAGAAACTTGTGAAAAACACCAAAATACATAAAAATATAAAAGATCATAAACACAATTAGACTAAACAATAATAACTCGTATTTGACACAAAACAATAATAAAACATAACTAAAAACTATATAATTATACGAGTTATCAGTTGATCTAAGCAACAAACACATAAGCTCGGATTGTTCAACTTAGGTTATGTTCCACTTTGCAATGATTGAAAACTTGACCATAATCATTAATCACAAATTGCTACTTATGAATAGGAAATCAAGACAATTACACGGATCAAGACTCCTAAACTAGCATTAGATAATTATCAAGATTTATCTAGTTGGCCACCTAAACAAATCAAAACATCACCATGAACAATTTTTATGGAAGAACATAAGCAACTTTGATAGAAAACAATGATAGATAGATTCTGAAAATTAATTACATAACATGTCTAGGGCTTTGAAATCACCCTTAACCAAATAAAAGTTTAGCCTAGCATAGGCATTGTAAACATAAACATAAAGTTAAAGAGAATATAAGAAGAAAATAAAAGAAAGAGAGAAGAAGAAGAAGAATATTAATTATCCAGCCTCTTGCTCTCTCAAAAACAAAGAAACAAAGAAGAAATCAGAATTTGATGCTTGGGGAAGTGTCAATTTCGTATGCCCCCTTGGTCTCTATTTATAGGCAATAGCTAGGGCATCAAACAAATGAATTTCAACTCTCTCCCTTCAATAAATGGTGACTTGTGGCTAAAGTTAAGGAAAAGTGGCTGACTTTTGTGTTTTAAGGAAAGATATAAGCCTTGGCAGCCAAGTTTGAATAAAGTAGGAAAGTTTTAGTCAAAGTACTCTTTAATGAAGAGAGATTATATTCTTTCAGCCAAAGTAAGTGTAAGGAAGGAAAGTCTTGGCTGATTTAATTCTCCTACTTTGACTAGGATTAGCTTTAAGGAAAGATACTTGCAATTAATGCAATTAATGCAAGTTGACAGCCACTAATCCTTCTTTGGCAAGGATAAACTTAAATGTCAACTAGGGTATTAAGAAAAAGTTGTCATTTACGGCTAAGGTTTTTTTCTGCCACTAGGGTTTTTAGGGAGATATTCTAATGCCGATTTGGATGACCATTTCTTATCCGATTTAGGCCCATGACCAGCCGTTGGAAAGGTAATCAAGTGATCTTCAAAAGTCAAGAAGGAAGTTTCTTCGAGTAAAGAGCCTAACATCATGTTTTCTTAGCAACAAGCTCCTGAGGTCAAATCTGTCTTCTTGCTTTGCACCAATAATTTGATCTTTTTGACTCCAACTCTTTTTCCATCTTGTGATTGTGATTTTGTAAGGTCTTTAACATCCTAATTGACATGTTTTGACTTCATCTCCTCCAAAATACCTACAAAGCATAAAAACCTAGTAAAATTACAAGGAAGTAAGAATCAAAGCACAAAGTATAAAGAAATAAAATAGGAAAATGTATGAAATTAAGCACTTATCACAATTCAATGAAGTTCAAACTCCCGTTGATGCATCTTAAACGGGTCAAACTCCCATAAAGGGCGCTACCTACCGATTAGAGGTCCATATACATATTCTCCACCTGTGCACTAGATGGGTCCAAACTCCTGTCGATAAATGGTACGGGTCAAACTCATATTGGTCAAATCCAAATGGGCACATCAAATATAGGCTTCACTGATGTAGGAAAGAGGTTAATTTTCTTATACAATTCACTGGAGTGAGTATAGTTCATAGTATTTCAAAATCTCATAGCTGTAGCTAAATTTCGTTCCAAAACATTAACTTTCACTAAAATAGGTCATATTAAACATGAAAACTTAAACCTTTAGTTTACATAGCACATGCTTTAGCTGATGTTCATAAACCATTTTAAATGATACATATACAACTTAGAACAACAATAGCATACCAAATGAATGAAATTCACAAGAGTGATACCTTGGGATTCTAAAGACTTTAAAGAACATATTTATTTTTAATATATGATTTAGCTTAATTTGGTAAAGCTAGAACTTAAAGTACACAAAACCAGACCTAAGGATATAATAAATCATGGTTTATAAGGTTCAACACAAAATACCAAACTAAATAACAGCCTTAGAGTTCATGGATTCAAAACATTATTCTGACTGAACATGAAATAAGCAACTAAGAATAATAGGCTCAAACTAAGAACAAACGCTAAAAATCAACAAAACCTAGGGAATTAACTATAATTAGTTACATACTCTCAACAGCAAGTACTAAGAACACACCAAATCTCCAGAACTCAGCTTTCAACTCCAAAGTTTCAAAATCAATACTAAAACACAAAACTTAGTTCGCGGGGTTTCTTTACAGCAAGGGTAGTGTTTTGTTTCTGATTCTCTATCACATTGAGCTGCTTTTGGTGTATTTAAAAACCCTTGAGCTGCTAGCTTAGGAACTCAGGTGGCTTTTGGAGGAGACACATGGCCATGAGGTGTCTCAACTTGATAAGTGCATAAATTACACAATTTATGCCCTTTCTATTCTTAGTTTTCATTATGTCTTCTATCTTTATTTTGGTTAATTAGGTTATGTCTTTCAATTTCAGGTATGATCAAGGGAATTAATCAAAAACATGTCAATTAGGATGTTAAAGAGCTTACAAAATGATAATCACAAGATGGAACAAGTCTTGGGAGTCAAAAAGATTAAATTATTGATGCAAAGCAAGAAGACAAATCTAACCTCCGGAGATTGTTGCAAGGATAACATGGTTTTAAAATATTTATTCAAATAAACTTCCCTCTTAACTTTTGAAGCTGACTTGAATACCTTTCCAAAGGTGGTTCACATGCCCAAATCGAATAAGAAATGGTCATCCTAATCGACGAGGAAGTGCGAAAGATGCAGTAGGAAAAGACAAAAACCTTAACCGGGAATCCATATTAACACCCTAAAAACCCTAACCAGAATTCCTGATAAGCTCATAAAATATACATTTTATGCCTTTCTACCTTTAGTTTTTGTTATGTTTTCGATCTTTATCTTGTTTACTTATAATATGTTTTTGAATTTTAGGTACAATAAGGAGAATGAAGTCAAAAGATGTCAATAATGATGGTAAAGAGCTTACAAAATCATAATCACAAGATGGAAGAAGACTTGGGAGTCAAAAATATCAATTTCTAGTTGAAAAGCAATCAGGCAGATTTGACATCCGGAGCTTGTTGTAAGAAAAACATGATGTTAGATTCTTTATTTGAAAAAACTTCCTTCTTGACTTTTGAAGTTGACTTGATTATCTTTCCAACGATATATTATGGGCCCAAATCGGATAAGAAATGGGCATTCAAACTGGCGCTAGAAGATCTCCCTAAAGAACCCTGCGGCCAGAAAAACCCTAATCGCAAATTTGAAAAAAAGGCAAAAACGTGATTTTTCTACCTCTAGGCTTACTTGTGCGGCAATGACTTATTCTCAGGGTTTTAAAGCTCTATAAATACCATCTTTGAGCCACAAACTAGACATCTTTTGAGGAGACTCAAGGGATCATCATTATTCTTCTTCTTCTCCATTCTTTTATTTTTCTTTTTAGTTTTATGTATATATTATTCATGCTTATGTTATGCTAAACTTATTTGGTTAAGGGTGATTTCAAAGCCCTAGACATGTTTTGTAATTGATTTTCAGATTCTATCTACCATTGTTTTCTATCAAAGTTGCTTATGTTCTTCCATTAAAATTGTTCATGATGATGTTTTGATTTGTTTAGGTGGCCAACTAGATAAATCTTGATAATTGTCTAATGCTAGTTTAGGAGTCTTGATCCGTGTAATTGTCTTGATTTCCTATTCATAAGTGGCAATTTGTGATTAATGATTATGGTCAAGTTTTCGATAATTGCAAAGTGAAACATAACCTAAGTTGAACAATCCGAGCTTATGTGTTTGTTGCTTAGATCAACCTATCTTTCTCATCATTGATAACTCGTATAATTATATAGTTTTTAGTTATGTTTTATTATTGTTTTGTGTCAAATACGAGTTATTATTGTTTAGTCTAATTGTGTTTATGATCTTTTATATTTTTATGTAATTTGGTGTTTTTCACAAGTTTCTTTGAGTGATTTCAGATTACTAGAATTAAGGGCAAATCCAGTTCAGTTCCAGTTCCGACACCTTTTGGCATATCAGCTATATCGAGTTTCACTGAAGCAATAAGGCTGAAATTTTAACCGTGCAAAGTTACGAGGCATATCTATCTTTTTCATGTTTTACACTTCTTGAAACGGAGTCGTTTTCCCTAGCGAAATCGACCATCAAGTTGGCTGATGTGCAATGACGTCTGTGCTGACCTGTTTTCGTATTTTGCCCATATCTTCGTATCCACATCAGCAAATGAGCTGATTCCAACGGCTATGGATCAGTAACGGATAGGGGAACATTTTTCTAGAAGACCATGTGATCAGATCAGGCCTCCAAAATTGACAAAATCGACCATCAAGTTGGCTGATCAAAATTGTCATACAATATGACGAAAATTGTTAGAAAAATGCACCCACCTATTATACCTACCTTTGAAATTTGTAAAGCTTGTCTCTTGTCATTTAGCCCTCCAAAATGTGTATAAATAGAGGGCCTTGGATGATTGTAAGGGACATTGTAGATTGGTAGGAAATAATTGCAAAGTGGAACATAACCTAAGTTGAACAATCCGAGCTTATGTGTTTGTTGCTTAGATCAACCTATCTTTCTCATCATAAAGCTGCCATTAAATTGAATTTAGAGAGCTTATTCTAGGTTGTTTAATGGTTAGAGATTAAATAGAGAGCTTGTTCTATTTAACGACAAACTAAGGAAAGATTGGGATAACAGAGCTTGTTGTTATCCACGGTTGTTAACTTTGATAGTTGGTTGATATTGATAGATCTGAAATTGATTCTTAATGATGTCTAGTGGTGGAGAATGAAACCTTAACCATATTTTTCATATTTGATTCTTCTTACTTACTTGTTTTCTTACTTTTCTAGTTTGCTTATTTTTAAAAGTATATTTATTTTTATTGGCTGGTTATACCGCCTAATTTGTATATTAACTTTGTTTTATTTTTATTGGCTAGTTATACCGCCTAATTTAGTATATATATTTTTATTGGCTGGTTATACCGCCTAATTTAGTATATATATTTTTATTGGCTGGTTATACCGCCTTGCATCTTATTCTTATTATTTACTTTAGTTTAAATCTGGCTTCAAAAACCCCTTTTCTTTTATTGTTTTCTTTGAACGTAAGTTATAAACTAATAACTCATAGATTAAAACCCAATCCCTGAGAACTCGACCCTTGCTAATCATTATACTTACAATTGATCTTTTTAGTGCAAGGTTAAATAAGATACACTCTTTTGGGTGCATCAAATTTTTGGCGCCGTTGCCGGGGATTGCTTTCTTTAGTTTATTTGTTACTTGGTTTATTCTTATTTTCAGTTCTAATTAGTTTTATTTTCTTGTACATACAAGTTTTTCTTTTCAAATTAAAAAAAAAAAAAAAAACAATGGAATTGAGTAATCTAACACTTGAAGAGTTGGTGGCATACATGAACATGGAGAATCAACAAGCCAAGCTCACCTCCCCAGTTCAACAATTGGCCATGGGAGGATGTCAAGGCCATCAAGTGTTCCAAGACCAACAGTATGATCATTACTCAAACACTTACCATGAGGGATGGTGGGATCATACTAATTATGGCTACTCGAAAAATTACCAAGAAGTAGATCCTTATGCCAATTACACTCATCCATCTAGCTTCAATCAATCATGGTCTCAAGAACTAGATCTTTTTCAACCACCACATATGACTCAAAACTCAGGTACTTCTTTAGAAGATCTTGTCTATTCTCTTGTTACTGATTCTTTGCAATTTCAACAGGAAACAAGGGCAAGCATCCAGAGTTTGGAAAAGCAAATGAGCCAATTGGCTAGTAGTATGGTGGGATGGGTAGCACAAAGATCTGAAGAACTCCCAGCCCAAACGATGGTTAACCCAAAGGAGAATGCTACTATTGTGACCTTGAAGAATGAGGAACAAGATGAGGATGAAACAAAATTAGAGATGGATTCTATTCTTGAGGATAATGAAGCCAAAGATCCAAATAAGAGTATTTCGGCACCTGAGGTAACGTTTAAGGTTTCACTTTTTACTAATGTTTCTTCTCCACCTTTTCCTAGTAGATTTGCAAAGTTGAAGGAGGAAGAACATGAACAACACATGCCGGAAACCTTAAACAACTTGTTTGTGGAGGTCATTCAACAAGTATCAAAATATGCTCCATTCCTCGATGACATATGCACCACAAAGGATGATGGAATAATACTTGTAATGGAGAATGCATCCACTGTTGTGCAAAGAAAGCTTCCTCTCAAACGCATAAAGTTGGGAAATTTCATGTATGAGCCTGACAAGCCTAAAATGCCAAGAAGGGGAATTGGCTAGGCTGAAAACAATCAATCAAGTGCTAATTGGGGGAGGCAGCCTAATTAGTGAAAGCATTGCCGAACTGCCATCCTCAGATTTGCTCTTTTTTTTTTCTTTATCGTTTTCTTATGTTTTTTTTGCTAATTGTGTTTAGTGTTTCTAAGTTCATTTAGGCTGCATAAGTTTATTTTGTTTATTAGTTCTTTTCACTTACACATGATTCTTTCATTTGGGATTAATAGCATTACATTAATGACAATGTAAGAATTATGTGTGGGGGGAAGAATTTAGGATTTTATTTAGAGTGTTTTGTTTTTGTGTCTTTTTATGTTGTTTTTCTTTCTGATCCTTGTTTTGAAAATAACTAGATGTAAATATAATTTTTAATTTTTTTAACCCCGGTTAAATGGTGGATAACGGTACTCCGTGATTATTTAAATCGGTTTCATCAGCTACCCACAAAACTGATATTGTATAGAAATTTCTCTTCCAATTTCTCTTTCAATTTTTTTCATTTTTTTCAGGATGGATGATATTCTCACAAGATTGCAGAAACGATTTCCTCCTTTTCCTCGAAATATTTTACTGAAGCTTTACCAAGTTCGATTTGAAAGATTAAGAATGCTTATGCACAAAGGGATTCCTGAAGACATACGTTGGATAATTGAAGCCAAGGTACGTGAAGATGAATATCTTCCTGTTTTGCATTTACCAGGTACAGGTAGAAGCACTTTTGCAAAGAAGCGACGAGCAAAGCGCATGAGTTCAAATTGCCACAAATGTGCACGATGGACGTGTAACGGTAAATGTCGTTCTATTGGGATTCCGTCCTCTAATTGAGATGATAAAATTGAATTCATTAAGGATGGACTGAGTAAGGAGAATTTGGGTAATATCCAACTTTCTCTTGAGACGCATCCTAGTGGAGACGTACAAAGAGAAATTCTTGATTTATGGCCGCAATTCCAAAGGGAATGGCAACATCTTGGGAATCTGATGTTAAAAGACCCTGTTTGCCAGCTTGTAAGAAAACTGCATGGGAAGCATATCCTCGACTCATAGAAGGCGTTTAAGCCATTTCTGGACGTAAAACCAGAGGAAGATGCCAAATACACTTTCGGCGACATTATTACTCCTGACTTTTACGGTTGATTTTTCTTCTCTTTTTGATTTTCTTCCTGAAATCACGTAAAAATCTTTTGTTAGGTTAACATTTTCTTCTGACAGGTCAGATACACTTTCGGCGACATTATTACTCTTGTCTGATTCACTACTCAGTCCTCTATATATTACACCATGTACTCATTCTCTTTCAGGCACTCGAAAAAGAAAAAAAATGGAAAGTACTTCGTCCCAACGCATTAAAAAAATTTGTGTCTTTGGAGGTGCTTATCTAGGGAAAAATAACATATTCGCTGATGAAGCCATAAGAGTTGGAGTAATACTTGCCCAACAAAAGATCCAGTTGATTTATGGAGGCGGTAGTACGGGTTTAATGGGAGCAGTCGCTACAGCAGCACACGCCGGAGGAAGTCCAGTTCTAGGAGTCATGCCAAAACTATTCACAGATTTTTGTGGACCTACCGTGGGTAAGGAAATACAAGTCTGGAGTATCCCTGAACGGATAACAATCATGTACCATTCTGCCGATGCATTCATTGCTTTACCAGGAGGTCTGGGTACATTGGAAGAAATAGCTTGCGTGGCTTCTTGGTCATCTTTGGTCACAAATAAGAAACCCATTGGTTTGCTTAATATTAATGGTTATTTTAATAATTTGCTTTTATATTTAGATAATCCTGTGAATAATGGATTCATGTTTTCAGAGGCAAGGAGAACCATAATTTCTGCTACAACCATTGAAGATTTACTCAAAAAGCTCCAAGCTTATGAGTGTTTATCTGCTACGGTTGTTTCGCAAACGCTCGGAAAAAGAAAAAGAGATATGGACGAGCAAGGAGTGGATTGCACTTTGTCTTTGTGACATTATCTAACATTTTGTTTGTTGTGTCTCAGTTATAATAAGTGGTTAGTGATGCACCCAAAAGAGTGTATCTTATTTAACCTTGCACTAAAAAGATCAATTGTAAGTATAGTAGTTAGCAAGGGTCGAGTCCTCAGGGATTGGGTTTTAGTTTATAAGTTGATAGTTTAAAACTTAAATTCAAGAACAATAAAAGAAAAGGGGTTTTTTGAAGCCAGATTTAAACTAAAGTAAATAATAAGAATCAGATGCAAGGCGGTATAACCAGCCAATAAGAATAAGATGCAAGACGGTATAACCAGCCAATAAAAATATATATACTAAGCAAGGCGGTATAACCAGCCAATAAAAATATATATACTAAATTAGGCGGTATAACCAGCCAAAATAAATATACTTTTAAAAATAAGCAAACTAGAAAAGTAAGAAAACAAGTAAGAAGAATAAAAAATGAAAAATATGGTTAAGGTTTCATTCTCCACCACTAGACATCATTAAGAATCAATTTCAGATCTATCAATATCAACCAACTATCAAAGTTAACAACCGTAGATAACAACAAGCTCTGTTATCCCAATCTTTCCTTAGTTTGTCGTTAAATAGAACAAGCTCTCTATTTAATCTCTAACCATCAAACAACCTAGAATAAGCTCTCTAGATTCAATTTAATGGCAGCTTTATGATGAGAAAGATAGGTTGATCTAAGCAACAAACACATAAGCTCGGATTGTTCAACTTAGGTTATGTTCCACTTTGCAATTATTGAAAACTTGACCATAATCATTAATCACAAATTGCCACTTATGAATAGGAAATCAAGACAATTACACGGATCAAGACTCCTAAACTAGCAATAGATAATTATCAAGATCTATCTAGTTGTACACCTAAATAAATCAAGACAACATCATGAACAATTCTTGTAGAAGAACATAAGCAACTTTGATAGAAAATTAATGATAGATAGAATCTGAAAATCAATTATAAAACATGTCTAGGGCTTTGAAATCACCCTTAACCAAATAGAAGTTTAGCCTAGAATAGGCATTATAAACATAAAATTAAATAGAATCTAAGAAGAAAATAAAAGAAAGAAAGAAGAAGAAGAAGAATATTAATTATCCAACCTCTTGCTCTTTCTAAAGAAAAAGAAAACTAGAGAAAAGAAAGAAGAAGAAAACTTAGAGAATTTTGTTAAAATGGCTAATATCCTACCAATCTCCAATATGATCCCTTACAATCATCCAAGGCCCTCTATTTATACACATTTTGGAGGGCTAAATGACAAGAGACAAGCTTTACAAATTTCAAAGGTAGGTATATGACGATTTTGATCAGCCAACTTGATGGTCGATTTCGTCAATATTGGAGGCCTGATCTGATCACATGGTCTTCTAGACAAAGGTTCCCCTATCAGTTACGGAACCATAGCCTTTAAAATCAGCTCATTTGCTGATGTGGTTAAGCAGATATGGGCAAAATACGAAAACATGTCAGCACAGACGTCATTGCACATCAGCCAACTTGATGGTCAATTTCGCTAGGGAAAACGACTCCGTTTTAAGAAGTGTAAAACATGAAAAAGATAGATATGCCTCTTAGCTTTGCATGGCTACAAATTTCAGCCTTATTGCTTCAGTGAAACTCGAGATATAGCTGATATGGCAAAAGGTGTCGGAACTGAAACTGAACTGGATTTGCCCTTAATTCTAGTAATCTGAAATCACTCAAAGAAACTTGTGAAAAACACCAAAATACATAAAAATATAAAAGATCATAAAAACAATTAGACTAAACAATAATAACTCGTATTTGACACAAAACATTAATAAAACATAACTAAAAACTATATAATTATATGAGTTATCACACCCCTACACTTAGATTGTTGCTAGTCCCTAGCAACGACTCAATAAAAATAAAATAAGAAAATCTAATCTAATCCATTTTCGTAGGAAATCACGGTGGCACTTAGCATGTGACACAAGCCTTTAAACCCCTAGGTGTCCCTAGTGGACGAGTTTAGTCTCGTGAGGGTTTTCTAGAACGATACCCACAAACATTGAAAAACTAAAATATAAATAAACTGCATATACTAAAAATATTTACTCCTAATCCTTTCAATACAAATTAGATACAATATTTGAACAAGTCTTATAAACTAATCAATAGCTTAAAGAATTTCACAAAAAATCATGCTTGAATGTAAATTGTTTGAGTTAAGCCAATATTAGCATAACATATCTCAATCAAAATATTGCATGTTCAAATTTAATCTCAACTTCTCACATGGGATACCCTCATGATTTTCACTCTTTAAAGTAGTGGTGAAGTGTTTACACTCAATCAATCTCATGAAAACAGTTCTACCATATTCTTGCTTGTCCACCTATTCTCCACTATTTAGATCATACAACTTCATGAATCAAGAGGTCTTTAATCAAGGTTGTAATGGGGCCAAGGGGTTTGTAATGTGGTTGAAGAACAAAAGGATAAAGATATCACAAAGGTTCCAAAGAGTTCATAAAGTTTAGAGACATAAAAAGATCATACAAAGAAACTTCTCAAAACTCTTTACAAGTACATAGTCACCTAGGCCGGATATTTATGTTGGGCCTTTTCTTCATTCTAAACGACTTTGTAGCATCTTTTTCTTTTTCCGCAAATTCAAGAGATGATTCATATATATATATATATATATATTTTTTTTTTTACATAGGAATGTATTTGCCAGTATTTCATTTCTTTTTCTCTTGACTTTTCTTTTCTTTCCCCCCCACACTTATTTCTTGTTTCTAACCCAAATTTTTAACTAAAAATATCCCTTGTCTTTGCAACTTGTCTCAAAACATGCTAATTCATCTTTGGAACAAAGGTAAAGATATAAGTATATTTAGGTTAGGGACAAGTTATGGTTACCAAAGAGATAGCTTATTCAATGTAGGCTCAAATTGGTTCACTAAGGGTGTGTTCTCTTGGGACATCAATAAGGGATGGCTGTTTGGCTCTGGCTAAAAATCCTAATGCCTCTATCATATTCATGTTGTCACATGTATCAATATAGTCTCAAACGGTTTAAAGCAAGTTCTAGAGAATCCTGTAATCATAAGAGCACTCAAGAAAGAAATTAGATTGATTTGTATAATGCATCAATCATTATAGGCTCAAAAACTCACAAGGATGATTATACAAGTCAGATTAAGTCTAAACATGCTTCTTTCTCAATCAACATATTATATTAACATTGGCACATAAAAAGGTTGACATCAAGCTCAATTCTCATGAAAATCTTCTCACTAATAACCAGTTTAGACCTATGCAATTCATATCTCATCATTGTATTAAAAAGGAACTAAAACACACTAAAAATAATAATAATAATAAAGACTCATAAAAAAAAAAAAATAGTAGACAAAAATAAAAGAAATCCTAAATCATTCCCCCCACACTTAATTCTTACATTGTCCTCAATGTAAGTCTATTAACACAAATGAAAGAATCATGTGTAAGAGAAAAGAACTAATAACATAAGAATAGGAACAACTAAGACTCAAAACAAAACAAACTCATGCAACCTAAATAATCCTAAAATACTAAACAAAAATTAACAAGTAAAAGATTAAAATCAAACTGACAAGGTATGTCTCAAGTCTCCCTTACTCAGACCTTGTTCAGAATAAATACTTCTAAATTGCTTAAAACACAACAAACTCTTTTTTTCTTTGTTTTTTTTTTTTTTTTTTTTTTTTTTTTTTTTGAAAAGAAGAAATCAAACTGACAAGGTATGTCTCAAGTCTCCCTTACTCAGACCTTGTTCAGAATGAATACTTCTTAAATTTTTTTTTTTTTTTTATTAAATTAGCAAAATATGTCCCTTACCCCCTACTAAAATATGACATTGTCCCCAATGTCAAATTTTAAAGGTAGAATTTAGGAGATATTACCTGCAGAGGTTGCTAACCACTTATTATAACTGAGACACAACAAGCAAAATGTTAGATAATGTCACAAAGACAAAGTGCAATCCACTCCTTGCTCGTCCATATCTCTTTTTCTTTTTCCGAGCGTTTGCGAAACAACCGTAGCAGATAAACACTCATAAGCTTGGAGCTTTTTAAGTAAATCTTCAATGGTTGTTGATGCACCCAAAAGAGTGTATCTTATTTAACCTTGCACTAAAAAGATCAATTGTAAGTATAGTAGTTAGCAAGGGTCGAGTCCTCAGGGATTGGGTTTTAGTTTATAAGTTGATAGTTTAAAACTTAAATTCAAGAACAATAAAAGAAAAGGGGTTTTTGAAATCAGATTTAAACTAAAGTAAATAATAAGAATAAGATGCAAGGCGGTATAACCAGCCAATAAAAATATATATACTAAATTAGGCGGTATAACCAGCCAATAAAAATAAAACAAAGTTAATATACAAATTAGGCGGTATAACCAGCCAATAAAAATAAATATACTTTTAAAAATAAGCAAACTAGAAAAGTAAGAAAACAAGTAAGTAAGAAGAATCAAGTATGAAAAATATGGTTAAGGTTTCATTCTCCACCACTAGACATCATTAAGAATCAATTCAGATCTATCAATATCAACCAACTATCAAAGTTAACAACCGTAGATAACAACAAGCTCTGTTACCCCAATCTTTCCTTAGTTTGTCGTTAAATAGAACAAGCTCTCTATTTAATCTCTAACCATTAAACAACCTAGAATAAGCTCTCTAAATTCAATTTAATGGCAGCTTTATGATGAGAAAGATAGGTTGATCTAAGCAACAAACACATAAGCTCGGATTGTTCAACTTAGGTTATGTTCCACTTTGCAATTATTGAAAACTTGACCATAATCATTAATCACAAATTGCCACTTATGAATAGGAAATCAAGACAATTACACGGATCAAGACTCCTAAACTAGCAATAGATAATTATCAAGATCTATCTAGTTGTACACCTAAATAAATGTAGACAACATCATGAACAATTCTTGTAGAAGAACATAAGCAACTTTGATAGAAAATTAATGATAGATAGAATCTGAAAATCAATCACAAAACATGTCTAGGGCTTTGAAATCACCCTTAACCAAATAGAAGTTTAGCCTAGCATAGGCGTTATAAACATAAAATTAAATAGAATCTAAGAAGAAAATAAAAGAAAGAAATAAGAAGAAGATGAATATTAATTATCCAACCTCTTGCCCTTTCTAAAGAAAAAGAAAACTAGAGAAAAGAAAGAAGAAGAAAACTTAGAGAATTTTATTACAATGGCTAAATATCCTACCAATGTACAATATGATCCTCTACAATCATCCAAGGCCCTCTATTTATACACATTTTGGAGGGCTAAATGACAAGAGACAAGCTTTACAAATTTCAAAGGTAGGTATAATAGGTGGGTGCATTTTTCTAACAATTTTCGTCATATTGTATGACCATTTTGATCAGCCAACTTGATGGTCGATTTTGTCAATCTTGGAGGCCTGATCGGATCACATGGTCTTCTAGAAAAATGTTCCCCTATGAGTTACTGATTCATAGCCGTTGGAATCAGCTCATTTTCTGATGTGGAGAAGAAGATATGGGCAAAATACGAAAACAGGTCAGCACAGACGTCATTGCACATCAGCCAACTTGATGGTCGATTTGTTCAATCTTGGAGGCTTTATCTGATCACATGGTCTTCTAGAAAAATGTTCCCCTATCAGTTAGTGATCCATAGCCGTTGGAATCAGCTCATTTGCTGTTTTGTATCGGACGATATGTTCAAAATGCGAAACCTGCTCAGGACAGACGTCATTGCACATCAGCCAACTTGATGGTTGATTTCGCTAGGGAAAACGACTCCGTTTCAAGAAGTGTAAAACATGAAAAAGATAGATATGCCTCTTAACTTTGCACGGTTAAAATTTCAGCCTTATTGCTTCAGTGAAACTCCAGATATAGCTGATATGGTAAAAGGTGTCGGAACTGGAACTGAACTGGATTTGCCCTTGATATAGCTGATATAGCAAAAGGTGTCGGAACTGGAACTGAACTGGATTTGCCCTTAATTCTAGTAATCTGAAATCACTCAAAGAAACTTGTGAAAAACACCAAATTACATAAAAATATAAAAGATCATAAACACAATTAGACTAAACAATAATAACTCGTATTTGACACAAAACAATAATAAAACATAACTAAAAACTATATAATTATACGAGTTATCACACCCCCACACTTAGATTGTTGCTAGTCCCTAGCAATGACTCAATAAAAATAAAATAAGAAAATCTAATCTAATCCACTTTCGTAGGAAATCACGGTGGCACTTAGCATGTGACACAAGCCTTTAAACCCCTAGGTGTCCCTAGTGGACGAGTTTAGTCTCGTGAGGGTTTACTAGGACGATACCCACAAACATTGAAGACATAAGAAAAACTAAAAATAATAATTATAGCTAATCCTTCCAATATAAATTAGAGATAATCATTGGACAAGTCTTAAAAACTAATCAATAGCTTAAAGAAATTCACAAAAAAATCTTGCTTGAATGTAAATTGTTTGAGTTAAGCCAATATTAACATAACATATTTCAATCAAAATAGTGCATATTCAAACTTAATCTCAACTTCTCACATGGGATACTCTCTTGATTTTCATTTTTTAAAGTAGTGGTAAAGTGTTTACACTCAATCAATCTCATGAAAACACTTCTACCATATGCTTGCTTGTCCACCTATTATCCACTATTTAGATCATACAACTTCATAAATCAAGAGGTCTTTATTCAAGGTTGTAATGGGGCCAAAGGGTTATAATGTGGTTAAAGAACAAAAGGATAAAGATATCACAAAGGTTCCAAAGAGTTCATAGAGTTTAGAGACATAATAAGATCATACAAATAAAACTTCTCAAAACTCTTATAAAGCACATAATAACATAGGCTAAATATTCATGTTGAGCCTTTGCATCATTCTAACCAACTTTGTAACATCTGTTTCTTTACTTTAACTAGAAGTTCAAGAGAAGATTTTTTTTTAATATGATAATGTATTTGACAATAATCCCTTTCTTTTTCTCTTGACTTTTTTCTTTCTTTTCCCCCCACACTTATTTCTTGTTTCTAACCCAAATTTTCAATAAATCTTCCTTGTCTTTGCAACTTGTCTCAAAACATGCTAATTCATCTTTGGAACAAAGGTAAAGATATAAGTATATTTAGGTTAGGGACAAGTTATGGTTACCAAAGAGATAGCTTATTCAATGTAGGCTCAAATTGGTTCACTAAGGGTGTGTTCTCTTGGAACATTAATAATGGATGGCTGTTTGGCTCTGGTTATAATCCCAATGCCTCTATCATATTCATGTTGTCACATGTATCAATATAGTCTCAAACGGTTTAAAGCAAGTTCTAGAGAATCATGTAATCATAAGAGCACTCAAGAAAGAAATTAGATTGATTTGTATAATGCATCAATCATTATAGGCTCAAAAACTCACAAGGATGATTATACAAGTCAGATTAAGTCTAAACATGCTTCTTTCTCAATCAACATATCATATTAACATTGGCTCATAAAAAGGTTGACATCAAGCTCAATTCTCATGAAAATCTTCTCACTAATAAATCTGTTTTAGACTTATGCAATTCATATCTCATCATTGTATTAAAAAGGAACTAAAACACACAAAATAATAATAATAATAATAATAAAGACTCATAAAAAAAATAGTAGACAAAAATAAAAGAAATCCTAAATCATTCCCCCCACACTTAATTCTTACATTGTCCTCAATGTAAGTCTATTAACCCAAATGAAAGAATCATGTGTAAGAGAAAAGAACTAATAACATAAGAATAGGAACAACTAGACTCAAAACAAAACAAAACAAACTCATGCAACCTAAATAATCCTAAAATACTAAAGAAAAATTAACAAGTAAACATAAAAAGATTAAAATCAAACTGACAAGGTATGTCTCAAGTCTCCCTTACTCAGACCTTGTTCAGAATGAATACTTCTAAATGGCTTAAAACACAACAAACTTTTTTTTTTTTAAGAAGGTAAAATTTAGGAGATATTACCTGTAGAGGTTGCTAACCACTTATTATAACTGAGACACAACAAACAAAATGTTAGATAATGTCACAAAGATAAAGTGCAATCCACTCCTTGCTCGTCCATATCTCTTTTTCTTTTTCCGAGCGTTTGCGAAACAACCGTAGCAGATAAACACTCATAAGCTTGGAGCTTTTTGAGTAAATCTTCAATGGTTGTAGCAGAAATTATGGTTCTCTTTGCCTCTGAAAACATGAATCCATTATCCACAGCATTATCTAAATATGAAAGCAAATTACTAAAATAACCATTAATATTAAGCAAACCAATGGGTTTCTTATTTGTGACCAAAGATGACCAAGAAGCCACGCAAGCTATTTCTTCCAATGTACCCAGACCTCCTGGTAAAGCAATGAATGCATCGGCAGAATGGTACATGATTGTTATCCGTTCAGGGATACTCCAGACTTGTATTTCCTTACCCACGGTAGGTCCACAAAAATCTGTGAATAGTTTTGGCACGACTCCTAGAACTGGACTTCCTCCGGCGTGTGCTGCTGTAGCGATTGCTCCCATTAAACCCGTACTACCGCCTCCATAAATCAACTGGATCTTTTGTTGGGCAAGTATTACTCCAACTCTTATGGCTTCATCAGCGAATATGTTATTTTTCCCTGGATAAGCACCTCCAAAGACACAAATTTTTTTAATGCGTTGGGACGAAGTACTTTCCATTTTTTTTCTTTTTCGAGTGCCTGAAAGAGAATGAGTACATGGTGTAATATATAGAGGACTGAGTAGTGAATCAGATAAGAGTAATAATGTCGCCGAAAGTGTATCTGACCTGTCAGAAGAAAATGTTAACCTAACAAAAGATTTTTGCGTGATTTCATGAAGAAAATCAAAAAGAGAAGAAAAAATCAACCGTAAAAGACAAATAAAAAAAAACGAGAATAATTACACAAATCGAACAACACGTAAATTAAACCAAAATAAAGTTATTGCAAATCAAACCAAAAGTTGAGAAGTCATTTATTGTAGTTGTGATTATGGCTCACATCTTCCTCTGGTTTTACGTCCAGAAACGGCTTAAACGCCTTCTATGAGTCGAGGATATGCTTCCCATCCAGTTTTCTTACAAGCTGGCAAACAGGGTCTTTTAACATCAGATTCCCAAGATGTTGCCATTCCCTTTGGAATTGCGGCCATAAATCAAGAATTTCTCTTTGTACGTCTCCACTAGGATGCGTCTTAAGAGAAAGTTGGATATTACCCAAATTCTCCTTACTCAGTCCATCTTTAATGAATTCAATTTTATCATCTCGATTAGAGGACGGAATCCCAATAGAACGACATTTACCGTTACACGTCCATCGTGCACATTTGTGGCAATTTGAACTCATGCGCTTTGCTCGTCGCTTCTTTGCAAAAGTGCTTCTACCTGTACCTGGTAAATGCAAAACAGGAAGATATTCATCTTTACGTACCTTGGCTTCAATTATCCAACGTATGTCGTCAGGAATCCCTTTGTGCATAAGCATTCTTAATCTTTCAAGTCGAACTTGGTAAAGCTTCAGTAAAATATTTCGAGGAAAAGGAGGAAATCGTTTCTGCAATCTTGTGAGAATATCATCCATCCTGAAAAAAAATGAAAAAAATTGAAAGAGAAATTGGAAGAGAAATTTATATACAATATCAGTTTTGTGGGTAGCTGATGGAACCGATTTAAATAATCACGGAGTACCGTTATCCGCCATTTAACCGGGGTAAAAAAATATAAAAATTATATTTACATCTAGTTATTTTCAAAACAAGGATCAGAAAGAAAAACAACATAAAAAGACACAAAAACAAAACACTCTAAATAAAATCCTAAATTCTTCCCCCCACACATAATTTTTACATTGTCATTAATGTAATGCTATTATCCCCCAATGCAAGAATTATATGTAAGAGAAAAGAACTATTAAACAAAAGAAACTTATGCAGCCTAAATGAACTTAAAAACAGTAAACACAATTAACAAAGAAACATAAGAAATAAAAATAAAAACAATAAAAATAATAAAAGAAAAAGGAAAAGAAAGAGAAAGCAAATCTGAATATGGAAGGTTGGCAAATTCATCTTTAATTGGGCTGCCTTCCCAATTAACACTTGAGTTAGTGTTTTGAATCTAACCAACACCCCTTCTTGGCTTTTTAGGCTTGTGAGGCTCATACGTGAAATTTCCCAAATTTATGCGTTTGAGAGGAAGCTTTCTTTGCACAACAGTGGATGCATTCTCCATTACAAGTATTATTCCATCATCCTTTGTGGTGCATATGTCATCGAGGAATGGAGCATATTTTGATACTTGTTGAATGACCTCCACAAACAAGTTGTTTAAGGTTTCCGGCATGTGTTGTTCATGTTCTTCCTCCTTGAACTTTGCAAATCTACTAGGAAAAGGTGGAGAAGAAACATTAGTAAAAAGTGAAACCTTAAACGTTACCTCAGGTGCCGAAATACTCTTATTTGGATTTGTGGCTTCATTATCCTCAAGAATAGAATCCATCTCTAATTTTGTCTCATCCTCATCTTGTTCATCATTCTTCAAGGTCACAATAGTAGTATTCTCCTTTGGGTTAATCAGTGTTTGGGCAGAGAGTTCTTCAGATCTTTGTGCTACCCATACCACCATACTACTAGCCAATTGGCTCATTTGCTTTTCCAAACTCTGAATGCTTGCCCTTGTTTCCTGTTGAAATTGCAAAGTATTAGTAACAAGAGAATCGACAAGATCTTCTAAAGAAGTACCTGAGTTTTGAGTCATATGTGGTGGTTGAAGAAGATCTGGTTCTTGAGACCATGATTGATTGAAGCTAGATGGATGAGTGTAATTGGCATAAGGATCTACTTCTTGGTAATTTTCTGAGTAGCCATAATTAGTATGATCCCACCATCCCTCATGGTAAGTGTTTGAGTAATGATCATACTGTTGGTCTTGGAACACTTGATGGCCTTGACATCCTCCCATGGCCAATTGTTGAACTGGGTAGGTGAGATTGGCTTGTTGATTTTCCATGTTCATGTATGCCACCAACTCTTCAAGTGTTAGATTGCTTAATTCCATCGTTTTTTTTTTTTTTTAAATTTGATAAGAAAAACTTGTATGTACAAGAAAATGGAACTAATTAGAACTGAAAATAAGAATAAACCAAGTAACAAATAAACTAAAGAAAACAATCCCCGGCAACGGCGCCAAAAATTTGATGCACCCAAAAGAGTGTATCTTATTTAACCTTGCACTAAAAAGATCAATTGTAAGTATAGTAGTTAGCAAGGGTCGAGTCCTCAGGGATTGGGTTTTAGTTTATAAGTTGATAGTTTAAAACTTAAATTCAAGAACAATAAAAGAAAAGGGGTTTTTGAAATCAGATTTAAACTAAAGTAAATAATAAGAATAAGATGCAAGGCGGTATAACCAGCCAATAAAAATATATATACTAAATTAGGCGGTATAACCAGCCAATAAAAATAAAACAAAGTTAATATACAAATTAGGCGGTATAACCAGCCAATAAAAATAAATATACTTTTAAAAATAAGCAAACTAGAAAAGTAAGGAAACAAGTAAGTAAGAAGAATCAAGTATGAAAAATATGGTTAAGGTTTCATTCTCCACCACTAGACATCATTAAGAATCAATTCAGATCTATCAATATCAACCAACTATCAAAGTTAACAACCGTAGATAACAACAAACTCTGTTACCCCAATCTTTCCTTAGTTTGTCGTTAAATAGAACAAGCTCTCTATTTAATCTCTAACCATTAAACAACCTAGAATAAGCTCTCTAAATTCAATTTAATGGCAGCTTTATGATGAGAAAGATAGGTTGATCTAAGCAACAAACACATAAGCTCGGATTGTTCAACTTAGGTTATGTTCCACTTTGCAATTATTGAAAACTTGACCATAATCATTAATCACAAATTGCCACTTATGAATAGGAAATCAAGACAATTACACGGATCAAGACTCCTAAACTAGCAATAGATAATTATCAAGATCTATCTAGTTGTACACCTAAATAAATGTAGACAACATCATGAACAATTCTTGTAGAAGAACATAAGCAACTTTGATAGAAAATTAATGATAGATAGAATCTGAAAATCAATCACAAAACATGTCTAGGGCTTTGAAATCACCCTTAACCAAATAGAAGTTTAGCCTAGCATAGGCGTTATAAACATAAAATTAAATAGAATCTAAGAAGAAAATAAAAGAAAGAAATAAGAAGAAGAAGAATATTAATTATCCAACCTCTTGCCCTTTCTAAAGAAAAAGAAAACTAGAGAAAAGAAAGAAGAAGAAAACTTAGAGAATTTTATTACAATGGCTAAATATCCTACCAATGTACAATATGATCCTCTACAATCATCCAAGGCCCTCTATTTATACACATTTTGGAGGGCTAAATGACAAGAGACAAGCTTTAGAAATTTCAAAGGTAGGTATAATAGGTGGGTGCATTTTTCTAACAATTTTCGTCATATTGTATGACCATTTTGATCAGCCAACTTGATGGTCGATTTTGTCAATCTTGGAGGCCTGATCGGATCACATGGTCTTCTAGAAAAATGTTCCCCTATGAGTTACTGATTCATAGCCGTTGGAATCAGCTCATTTTCTGATGTGGAGAAGAAGATATGGGCAAAATACGAAAACAGGTCAGCACAGACGTCATTGCACATCAGCCAACTTGATGGTCGATTTGTTCAATCTTGGAGGCTTTATCTGATCACATGGTCTTCTAGAAAAATGTTCCCCTATCAGTTAGTGATCCATAGCCGTTGGAATCAGCTCATTTGCTGTTTTGTATCGGACGATATGTTCAAAATGCGAAACCTGCTCAGGACAGACGTCATTGCACATCAGCCAACTTGATGGTTGATTTCGCTAGGGAAAACGACTCCGTTTCAAGAAGTGTAAAACATGAAAAAGATAGATATGCCTCTTAACTTTGCACGGTTAAAATTTCAGCCTTATTTCTTCAGTGAAACTCCAGATATAGCTGATATGGTAAAAGGTGTCGGAACTGGAACTGAACTGGATTTGCCCTTGATATAGCTGATATAGCAAAAGGTGTCGGAACTGGAACTGAACTGGATTTGCCCTTAATTCTAGTAATCTGAAATCACTCAAAGAAACTTGTGAAAAACACCAAATTACATAAAAATATAAAAGATCATAAACACAATTAGACTAAACAATAATAACTCGTATTTGACACAAAACAATAATAAAACATAACTAAAAACTATATAATTATACGAGTTATCAGTTGTAGCAGAAATTATGGTTCTCCTTGCCTCTGAAAACATGAATCCATTATCCACAGCATTATCTAAATATAAAAGCAAATTACTAAAATAACCATTAATATTAAGCAAACCAATGGGTTTCTTATTTGTGACCAAAGATGACCAAGAAGCCACGCAAGCTATTTCTTCCAATGTACCCAGACCTCCTGGTAAAGCAATGAATGCATCGGCAGAATGGTACATGATTGTTATCCGTTCAGGGACACTCCAGACTTGTATTTCCTTACCCACGGTAGGTCCACAAAAACTTGTGAATAGTTTTGGCACGATTCCTAGAACTGGACTTCCTCCGGCGTGTGCTGCTGTAGCGACTGCTCCCATTAAACCCGTACTACCGCCTCCATAAATCAAGTGGATCTTTTGTTGGGCAAGTATTACTCCAACTCTTATGGCTTCATCAGCGAATATGTTATTTTTTCCTGGATAAGCACCTCCAAAGACACAAATTTTTTTAATGCGCTGGGATGAAGTACTTTCCATTTTTTTTTTCGAGTGCCTGAAAGAGAATGAGTACATGGTGTAATATATAGAGGACTGAGTAGTGAATCAGACAAGAGTAATAATGTCGCCGAAAGTGTATCTGACCTGTCAGAAGAAAATGTTAACCTAACAAAAGATTTTTGCGTGATTTCAGGAAGAAAATCAAAAAGAGAAGAAAAAAATCAACCGTAAAAGACAAAAAAAAAACGAGAATAATTACACAAATCGAACAACACGTAAATTAAAACAAAATAAAGTTATTGCAAATCAAACCAAAAGCTGAGAAGTCATTTATTGTAGTTGTGATTGTGGCTCACATCTTCCTCTGGTTTTACGTCCAGAAACGGCTTAAACGCCTTCTATGAGTCGAGGATATGCTTCCCATCCAGTTTTCTTACAAGCTGGCAAACAGGGTCTTTTAACATCAGATTCCCAAGATGTTGCCATTCCCTTTGGAATTGCGGCCATAAATCAAGAATTTCTCTTTGTACGTCTCCACTAGGATGCGTCTCAAGAGAAAGTTGGATATTACCCAAATTCTCCTTACTCAGTCCATCCTTAATGAATTCAATTTTATCATCTCGATTAGAGGACGGAATCCCAATAGAACGACATTTACCGTTACACGTCCATCGTGCACATTTGTGGCAATTTGAACTCATGCGCTTTGCTCGTCGCTTCTTTGCAAAAGTGCTTCTACCTGTACCTGGTAAATGCAAAACAGGAAGATATTCATCTTCACGTACCTTGGCTTCAATTATCCAACGTATGTCGTCAGGAATCCCTTTGTGCATAAGCATTCTTAATCTTTCAAGTCGAACTTGGTAAAGCTTCAGTAAAATATTTCGAGGAAAAGGAGGAAATCGTTTCTGCAATCTTGTGAGAATATCATCCATCCTGAAAAAAAATGAAAAAAATGAAAGAGAAATTGGAAGAGAAATTTATATACAATATCAGTTTTGTGGGTAGCTGATGGAACCGATTTAAATAATCACGGAGTACCGTTATCCGCCATTTAACCGGGGTTAAAAAAATAAATTAAAAATTATATTTACATCTTTGTAAGAGAAAAGAACTATTAAACAAAAGAAAAGAAAAACAATAAAAGATAGAATGATGGAGAGTAAGGAATATGCAAATCTGATATAATAGATGCTCTCCATCCTTTTGGGTTGCCTCCCAAGAAGCGCTTGGTTTATTGTCCTCAGCCTAACTTAGACCCATGCCATTATTATTCAACATACTTTGGCTCAAAAAGTGGAAACTCCTCCACATCTTGTATTGGAAAGTTCTCATAGTAAGGCTTCAATCTATGACCATTCACTTTGAATGTCTTATCTGTTTTTGGGCTTTGGATTTCAACTGCACCATGAGTAAATACATTAGTAATAACAAAAGGTCCAACCCAACGAGAACGTAACTTACCTGGATATAACTTAAGGCGTGAATGGAAGAGAAGAACTTTTTGTCCAACAACAAATTCTTTTCTTGATATCATCTTGTCATGGAATGCCTTAGTCTTTTCCTTGTAAATCCTAGAATTCTGATAGGCATCATTCCTTATCTCCTCTAATTCTTGTAGGTCAAGTTTTCTTTTCTTTCCTATCTCATCCATCTCCATGTTGCATTGTTTGATAGCCCAATATGATTTATGTTCCATTTCAACCGGAAGATGACAAGGCTTACCATAAACAAGTCGATAAGGAGACATACCAATGGGTGTCTTATATGCTGTCCTATAAGCCCAAAGTGCATCATCAAGTCGTGAACTCCAATCCTTCCTATTTGGATTAACTGTCTTTTCAAGGATGGACTTAACTTCTCGGTTTGACACTTCAGCTTGCCCACTAGTTTGAGGATGATATGAGGTGGAGACCTTGTGTGTGATGTTATACTTCCTCAAAAGTGCTTCTATAGTCCTATTGCAAAAGTGAGTACCTCTATCGCTGATTATGGCCTTTGGCGTTCCAAACCTAGCAAAGATGTTAGTCTTGACAAAATCTGAAACAACTTTAGAGTCATTAGTCCTAGTGGATTTTGCTTCCACCCACTTTGAAACATAATCAACGGCAAGTAAAATATAAAGATTACCAAAAGAAGGAGGAAAAGGTCCCATGAAATCCATGCCCCATACATCAAAAATTTCAACAATAAGTATTGGAGTTTGAGGCATTTGATTTCTAGCACCTAAGTTACCAGTTCTTTGGCAACGATCACATGACTTGCAAAAGAGGTATGCATCTTTGAATATGGTAGGCCAATAAAATCCAGAATCAAGAACTTTCATGGCTGTTCTTTTGGATCCAAAGTGTCCTCCACATGCATAAGAGTGACAAAAGGTGAGAATAGATTGAAATTCAGTTTCGAGTACACACCTTCTTATAATCTGATCGGAGCAATGCTTCCAAAGGTAAGGATCATCCCATATGTAGTATTTGGCATCACTCTTGATCTTATTTCTTTGAGCTTGTGTCAACTCTTGTGGCAACTTCTTGGTAACTAAGTAATTAACAATATCAGCATACCAAGGAGTTGTTGTACTTATAAAAAGAAGTTGCTCATCCGGAAAGTTCTCATTCAAGGGTAGTGCATCCTCTTCATGAACTAAACGGCTAAGATGGTCCGCAACCAGGTTGTCACTGCCTCTCTTATCTTTTATCTCCAAATCAAACTCTTGTAAGAGAAGTATCCATCTAATCAACCTTGGTTTGGACTCCTTTTTAGTGAGTAAGTACTTAAGGGCTGCATGGTCAGAATATACAATTACTTTAGCACCAATTAAATAAGATCGAAATTTTTCTAAAGCAAATACAACAGCCAAAAGTTCTTTTTCAGTAGTGGAATAGTTCAATTGAGCATCATTAAGAGTTCGGGAGGCATAATAAATGGCATGTGAGGCTTTGCCAACCCGTTGGCCCAAAACAGCTCCAATGGCATAGTCACTAGCATCACACATGATTTCAAAAGGTACATTCCAATCTGGTGGTTGGATGATAGGAGCTGATGTCAAGAGTCCCTTCAATGTTTCAAACGCCTCTTTGCATTTATCATCAAAGTGGAAAACCACATCTTTTTGTAGTAGCTTGCAAAGAGGTAATGTGATCTTTGAGAAGTCTTTGATAAATCTCCTATAGAAACCTGCATGTCCAAGAAAAGAACGAACCTCTCTCACATTTGTGGGAGGTGGTAAAGAATGCATAATATCTATTTTAGACTTATCAACCTCTATCCCTCTAGAAGAAATAACATGGCCCAAAACTATTCCTTGTTCTACCATAAAGTGACATTTTTCCCAATTCAAAACAAGGTTAGTTTCCATGCATCTTTCAAGTACAAGTGTAAGGTTCTCTAGACATCTATCAAAAGAATCACCATAGACACTAAAATCATCCATAAACACTTCTATGATATTCTCTACATAATCTGAAAATATGCTAACCATACACCTTTGGAATGTAGCTGGTGCATTACAAAGACCAAATGGCATACGCCGGTATGCAAAAGTACCAAATGGACATGTGAATGTTGTTTTCTCTTGGTCCTCCGGAGCAATGGCTATCTGATTATAACATGAAAAACCATCAAGAAAACAATAATGAGAATGGCCAGCTAACCTTTCAAGCATTTGATCAATAAAAGGTAAAGGAAAGTGGTCTTTGCGAGTTGTGGAATTAAGTTTACGATAATCAATACAAACTCGCCATCCTGTTTGAATCCTAGTAGGAACAAGTTCATTCTCATTATTTGTTACCACCGTTACACCTGATTTCTTTGGAACCACTTGGACTGGGCTCACCCATTTGCTATCCGAGATAGGATAGATCACTCCAACATCTAGGAGCTTCAGTATCTCCTTTTTCACAACCTCCATCATAGGAGGGTTCAATCTTCTTTGTGCTTCTCTGGTTGGTTTAGACCCTTCCTCTAACAAAATCCGGTGCATGCACATGGATGGGCTTATTCCCTTGATATCGGCAATTGTCCAACCAATTGCTGTTTTATGCTCTCTAAGCACCCGGATAAGTCGCTCTTCTTGCAAAGGTGTGAGCTCTTTGGCAATGATGACAGGTAGTGTGTCCTTTTCCCCTAAGAACAAATATTTCAAGTGGTTCGGTAGTGGTTTCAACTCTAAAGTTGGTGCCTGCAAAATGGAAGGTAGAAGTTTCTCATTAGATAAAGGCAAATTAATAAATGAAACATCAAACCTTGCATCTTTAGGTTGCAGCGAGTGTAAAGATTCTAGTGCCCCTTCCACATGGTCACTCAAGGCTAGTTTAGCATTCCCCATTCCGAGATGGTTGCTAAGGACTATTTCCACACTATCTTCACCATCTAGCTCATAAGCTTGCTGCACTAGTGAGTCAATTATATCAATATTAAAAACAGAATGCACATCACTAGGATATCTCATGGCCTCAAAAATGTTAAAGCGAATTATTTCACCATCAAATTCCATAGTTAAAGTGCCATCATGTACATCTATTTTAGTTCTTGCTGTTTTCAAGAATGGTCTCCCTAATAGAATAGGTGTGGGATTAGAAGACATCTCATCTTCCATCTCAATAACATAAAAGTCAGCGGGAAAAACCAATTCATTAACCTGTACAAGAACGTCTTCTACAACTCCTCTTGGATAAGTGTTAGAACGGTCAGCAAGTTGTATTATAACACCGGTTTCCTCTAATGGTCCTAGATTCAATGAAGCATAAATTGAATATGGCATGACATTAATAGATGCCCCTAGATCTAGCATAGCACGCTCAAACCTGGTGTTGCCTATCTTACAAGGAATGGTAAACATACCTGGATCCTTGCATTTAGGTGGGAGTTTCTTTTGAAGAACAGCTGACACATTCTCCCCCACACTTACCTTTTCATTCCATTTCAACTTCCGTTTAGATGTGCACAAATCTTTTAGGAACTTGGCATATCTTGGCACTTGCTTGATAGCATCTAGTAAAGGAATGTTCACCTCTACTTTCCGGAAGGTTTCCAAAATTTCCTTCTCTTGCTCCTCCTTCTTGGACTTTGCTAACCTGTTAGGAAAAGGTGGAGGAGTTATATAGGAAGGAAAGGATGGTTTAGGAATTGCCTTTTTTAGTGGCTCGTTGGGATGTGAAGAGGATGCCATGGTATTGTTCTCCCCTTGAGCACTATCATTTTGTGGTGCCTCTAGCTGTTTCCCACTTCTTAAATTTATAGCATTGGCATTCTCTCTTGGATTCACTATGGTTTGGGAAGGTAATTTCCCAGAATCCCTTGCTTGCATTTGACTCATGGTTGTTGCCAATTGCCCTATTTGAGTCTCCAAATTTCGAATACTTGTCTTTGTTTCCTGTTGAAATTGAATTGTATTAGTAGAAAGAGCTTTAACAAGATCTTCAAGAGAAGTACCTGAATTTTGGGTGGGTGGTAGTTGTTGTCGGGTTTGGTATGGTTGTTGCACTCTTTGCTGAAAACCCGGTGGCCTGTGGTCAAATGGTGGAGGAATAATTTGTGATTGGTTCCCTCCATAATTGAAGTTTGGATGATCCCTCCATCCTGGATTGTATGTGTTTGAGTAGGGATCATATTTCCTTGATTGGTTCTGAAATCCACCCATGGCATTCACATGTTCATTGGTATCCTCTTGAAGTGTTGGACACATATCAGTTTGGTGCCCTATGTTTGAACATATGCCACAAGCCTTTATTTGTTGTATTTTACCTACAGCCAATTGTTGAACAAGAGAAGTCAGTTTATCAAATTTTTGTTCAAGGGATGATATACTTACCTCATTAACTCTCTTGGATTGTGGTGGTGGATCTTGTCTCATTGAGAACTGTTGAGAATTGGCTGCCATGTTGGAGATTAATGTTCTAGCAGCCCTGGGAGTCTTATCAACTAGAGCTCCCCCACTAGCGGCATCTATCATACTTCTCTCCATGGGCATGAGACCTTCATAGAAGTATTGGATGAGAAGTTGTTCACTTATCTGATGGTGTGGACATGATGCACAAAGTTTCGTGAACCTCTCCCAATATTCATATAAGGACTCTCCGTTGTATTGCCGAATCCCACATATCTCTTTCCTAATGTTGGCAGCCTTAGATGCTGGGAAATACCTTTCCAAGAATGCTTTCTTCAAATCATTCCATGTAGTGATGGTCCCGGATGGTAGATAGTAGAGCCATTCCTTTGCTGAATCAGCTAGAGAGAATGGGAAGGCTCTCAACTTAACTTGCTCTTCCGTGACCCCTGTTGGTCTCATGCTTGAGCAAACTACATGGAATTCCTTGAGGTGCTTATTTGGATCCTCTCCTGCAAAACCATGAAAAGTTGGGAGAAGGTGAATCAAACCAGATTTTAATTCAAAAGCTACCTCAAGATTAGCATATTCAATGCATAATGGTTGTTGACCCAAGTCCGGAGCGGCTAGCTCCTTGAGAGTTCGGTTGTCAGCTGCTGCCATCTCTCCTTGCTTCTCTTGGATGTTTTGGATCAACTCCTCGATTGGTTGTTGGTGAGAAGTTATAAATTCCCGAATTTTTCTAAGTCGTAAGTCTTTTTCGGGAGCTTGGAACATTCACTAATAAAAAAAAAAAATAAGAAAGTAAATAATTAGAACAGAAAATAAGAATAAACCAATAAACTAATAAACTAAAGAAAACAATCCCCGGCAACGGCGCCAAAAACTTGATGCACCCAAAAGAGTGTATCTTATTTAACCTTGCACTAAAAAGATCAATTGTAAGTATAGTAGTTAGCAAGGGTCGAGTCCTCAGGGATTGGGTTTTAGTTTATAAGTTGATAGTTTAAAACTTAAATTCAAGAACAATAAAAGAAAAGGGGTTTTTTGAAGCCAGATTTAAACTAAAGTAAATAATAAGAATAAGATGCAAGGCGGTATAACCAGCCAATAAGAATAAGATGCAAGGCGGTATAACCAGCCAATAAAAATATATATACTAAGCAAGGCGGTATAACCAGCCAATAAAAATATATATACTAAATTAGGCGGTATAACCAGCCAAAATAAATATACTTTTAAAAATAAGCAAACTAGAAAAGTAAGAAAACAAGTAAGAAGAATAAAAAATGAAAAATATGGTTAAGGTTTCATTCTCCACCACTAGACATCATTAAGAATCAATTTCAGATCTATCAATATCAACCAACTATCAAAGTTAACAACCGTAGATAACAACAAGCTCTGTTATCCCAATCTTTCCTTAGTTTGTCGTTAAATAGAACAAGCTCTCTATTTAATCTCTAACCATCAAACAACCTAGAATAAGCTCTCTAGATTCAATTTAATGGCAGCTTTATGATGAGAAAGATAGGTTGATCTAAGCAACAAACACATAAGCTCGGATTGTTCAACTTAGGTTATGTTCCACTTTGCAATTATTGAAAACTTGACCATAATCATTAATCACAAATTGCCACTTATGAATAGGAAATCAAGACAATTACACGGATCAAGACTCCTAAACTAGCAATAGATAATTATCAAGATCTATCTAGTTGTACACCTAAATAAATCAAGACAACATCATGAACAATTCTTGTAGAAGAACATAAGCAACTTTGATAGAAAATTAATGATAGATAGAATCTGAAAATCAATTATAAAACATGTCTAGGGCTTTGAAATCACCCTTAACCAAATAGAAGTTTAGCCTAGAATAGGCATTATAAACATAAAATTAAATAGAATCAAAGAAGAAAATAAAAGAAAGAAAGAAGAAGAAGAAGAATATTAATTATCCAACCTCTTGCTCTTTCTAAAGAAAAAGAAAACTAGAGAAAAGAAAGAAGAAGAAAACTTAGAGAATTTTGTTAAAATGGCTAATATCCTACCAATCTCCAATATGATCCCTTACAATCATCCAAGGCCCTCTATTTATACACATTTTGGAGGGCTAAATGACAAGAGACAAGCTTTACAAATTTCAAAGGTAGGTATATGACGATTTTGATCAGCCAACTTGATGGTCGATTTCGTCAATATTGGAGGCCTGATCTGATCACATGGTCTTCTAGAAAAAGGTTCCCCTATCAGTTACGGAACCATAGCCGTTGGAATCAGCTCATTTTCTGATGTGGTTAAGCAGATATGGGCAAAATACGAAAACATGTCAGCACAGACGTCATTGCACATCAGCCACCTTGATGGTCGATTTCTTCAATATTGGAGGCCTGATCTGATCACATGGTCTTCTAGACAAAGGTTCCCCTATCAGTTACGGAACCATAGCCTTTGGAATCAGCTCATTTGCTGATGTGGTTAAGCAGATATGGGCAAAATACGAAAACATGTCAGCACAGACGTCATTGCACATCAGCCAACTTGATGGTCGATTTCGCTAGGGAAAACGACTCCGTTTTAAGAAGTGTAAAACATGAAAAAGATAGATATGCCTCTTAGCTTTGCATGGCTACAAATTTCAGCCTTATTGCTTCAGTGAAACTCGAGATATAGCTGATATGGCAAAAGGTGTCGGAACTGAAACTGAACTGGATTTGCCCTTAATTCTAGTAATCTGAAATCACTCAAAGAAACTTGTGAAAAACACCAAAATACATAAAAATATAAAAGATCATAAACACAATTAGACTAAACAATAATAACTCGTATTTGACACAAAACATTAATAAAACATAACTAAAAACTATATAATTATACGAGTTATCAGTTAGCAACCTCTACAGGTAATATCTCCTAAATTTTACCTTCAAAAAAAAAAATAATAAATAAAAAGAAAGAAAGAAATTTGTGTTTTAAGCCATTTAAAAGTATTCATTCTGAACAAGGTCTGAGTAAGGGAGACTTGAGACATACCTTGTCAGTTTGATTTTAATCTTTTTATGTTTACTTGTTAATTTTTGTTTAGTATTTTAGGATTATTTAGGTTGCATGGTTTTGTTTTGTTTTGAGTCTTAGTTGTTCCTATTCTTATGTTATTAGTTCTTTTCTCTTACACATGATTCTTTCATTTAAGTTAATAGACTTACATTGAGGACAATGTAAGAATTAAGTGTGGGGGGAATGATTTAGGATTTCTTTTATTTTTGTCTACTATTTTTTTTTTATATGAGTCTTTATTATTATTATTATTTTTTTTTTAGTGTATTTTAGTTCCTTTTTAATACAATGATGAGATATGAATTGCATAAGTCTAAAACAGATTTATTAGTGAGAAGATTTTCATGAGAATTGAGCTTGATGTCAACCTTTTTATGAGCCAATGTTAATATGATATGTTGATTGAGAAAGAAGCATGTTTAGACTTAATCTGACTTGTATAATCATCCTTGTGAGTTTTTGAGCCTATAATGATTGATGCATTATACAAATCAATCTAATTTCTTTCTTGAGTGCTCTTATGATTACATGATTCTCTAGAACTTGCTTTAAACCGTTTGAGACTATATTGATACATGTGACAACATGAATATGATAGAGGCATTAGGATTATAACCAGAGCCAAACAGCCATCTGATAACTCGTATAATTATATAGTTTTTAGTTATGTTTTATTATTGTTTTGTGTCAAATACGAGTTATTATTGTTTAGTCTAATTGTGTTTATGATCTTTTATATTTTTATGTAATTTGGTGTTTTTCACAAGTTTCTTTGAGTGATTTCAGATTACTAGAATTAAGGGCAAATCGAGTTCAGTTCCAGTTCCGACACCTTTTGCCATATCAGCTATATCTGGAGTTTCACTGAAGCAATAAGGCTGAACTTTGTAGTCGTGCAAAGCTAAGAGGCATATCTATCTTTTTCATGTTTTACACTTCTTGAAACGGAGTCGTTTTCCCTAGCGAAATCGACCATCAAAGTGGCTGATGTGCAATGACGTCTGTGCTGACCTGTTTTCGTATTTTGCCCATATCTGCTTATCCACATCAGTAAATGAGCTGATTTCAATGCCTATGGATCCGTAACTGATACGGGAACCTTTGTCTAGAAGACCATATGATCAGATCAGGCCTCCAATATTGACGAAATCGACCATCAAGTTGGCTGATGTGCAATGACGTCTGTGCTGACCTGTTTTCGTATTTTGCCCATATCTGCTTATCCACATCAGCAAATGATCTGATTCCAATGGCTATGGATCCGTAACTGATAGGGGAACATTTTTCTAGAAGACCATGTGATCAGATCAGGCCTCCAACATTGACGAAATCGACCATCAAGTTGGCTGATCAAAATTGTCATACAATATGACGAAAATTGTTAGAAAAATGCACCCACCTATTATACCTACCTTTGAAATTTGTAAAGCTTGTCTCTTGTCATTTAGCCCTCCAAAATGTGTATAAATAGAGGGCCTTGGATGATTGTAGAGGATCATATTGTACATAGGTAGGATATTAGCCATTTTAATAAAATTCTCTAAGTTTTCTTCTTCTTTCTTTTCTCTAGTTTTCTTTCTTTTCTCTAGTTTTCTTTTTCTTTAGAGAGAGCAAGAGGTTGGATAATTAATATTCTTCCTCTTCTTCTTTCTTTCTTTTATTTTCTTCTTAGATTTTCTTTAATTTTATGTTTATGTTTACAATGCCTATGCTAGGCTAAACTTCTATTTGGTTAAGGATGATTTCAAAGCCCTAGACATGTTTTGTGATTGATTTTCAGATTCTATCTATCATTAATTTTCTATCAAAGTTGCTTATGTTCTTCTACAAGAATTGTTCATGATGTTGTCTTGATTTATTTAGGTGTACAACTAGATAGATCTTGATAATTATCTATTGCTAGTTTAGGAGTCTTGATCCGTGTAATTGTCATGATTTCCTATTCATAAGTGGCAATTTGTGATTAATGATTATGGTCAAGTTTTCAATAATTGCAAAGTGGAACATAACCTAAGTTGAACAATCCGAGCTTATGTGTTTGTTGCTTAGATCAACCTATCTTTCTCATTGATGCACCCAAAAGAGTGTATCTTATTTAACCTTGCACTAAAAAGATAAGTTGTAAGTATAGTAGTTAGCAAGGGTCGAGTCCTCAGGGATTGGGTTTTAGTTTATAAGTTAATAGTTTAAAACTTAAATTCAAGAACAATAAAAGAAAATGGGGTTTTTGAAGCCAGATTTAAACTAAAGTAAATAATAAGAATAAGATGCAAGGCGGTATAACCAGCCAATAAAAATATATATACTAAATTAGGCGGTATAACCAGCCAATATATATACTAAATTAGGCGGTATAACCAGCCAATAAAAATAAAACAAAGATAATATACAAATTAGGCGGTATAACCAGCCAATAAAAATAAATATACTTTTAAAAATAAGCAAACTAGAAAAGTAAGAAAACAAGTAAGTAAGAAGAATCAAATATGAAAAATATGGTTAAGGTTTCATTCTCCACCACTAGACATCATTAAGAATCAATTTCAGATCTATCAATATCAACCAACTATCAAAGTTAACAACCGTAGATAACAACAAGCTCTGTTATCCCAATCTTTCCTTAGTTTGTCGTTAAATAGAACAAGCTCTCTATTTAATCTCTAACCATTAAACAACCTAGAATAAGCTCTCTAAATTCAATTTAATGGCAGCTTTATGATGAGAAAGATAGGTTGATCTAAGCAACAAACACATAAGCTCGGATTGTTCAACTTAGGTTATGTTCCACTTTGCAATTATTGAAAACTTGACCATAATCATTAATCACAAATTGCCACTTATGAATAGGAAATCAAGACAATTACACGGATCAAGACTCCTAAACTAGCAATAGATAATTATCAAAATCTATCTAGTTGTACACCTAAATAAATCAAGACAACATCATGAACAATTCTTGTAGAAGAACATAAGCAACTTTGATAGAAAATTAATGATAGATAGAATCTGAAAATCAATCATAAAACATGTCTAGGGCTTTGAAATCACCCTTAACCAAATAGAAGTTTAGCCTAGCATAGGCATTATAAACATAAACATAAAATTAAAGAAAATCTAAGAAGAAAATAAAAGAAAGAAAGAAGAAGAGGAAGAATATTAATTATCCAACCTCTTGCTCTCTCTAAAGAAGAAGAAAACTAGAGAAAAGAAAGAAGAAGAAAACTTAGAGAATTTTATTAAAATGGCTAATATCCTACCTATGTACAATATGATCCTCTACAATCATCCAAGGCCCTCTATTTATACACATTTTGGAGGGCTAAATGACAAGAGACAAGCTTTACAAATTTCAAAGGTAGGTATAATAGGTGGGTGAATTTTTCTAACAATTTTCGTCATATTGTATGACAATTTTGATCATCCACCTTGATGGTCGATTTCGTCAATGTTGGAGGCCTGATCTGATCACATGGTCTTCTAGAAAAAGGTTCCCCTATCAGTTACGGATCCATAGCCGTTGGAATCAGATCATTTGCTGATGTGGATAAGCAGATATGGGCAAAATACGAAAACAGGTCAGCACAGACGTCTTTGCACATCAGCCAACTTGATGGTCGATTTCGTCAATATTAGAGGCCTGATCTGATCATATGGTCTTCTAGAAAAAGGTTCCCGTATCAGTTACGGATCCATAGCCATTGGAATCAGCTCATTTGCTGATGTGGATAAGTAGATATGGGCAAAATACGAAAACAGGTCAGCACAGACGTCATTGCACATCAACCAACTTGATGGTCGATTTCGCTAGGGAAAACGACTCCGTTTCAAGAAGTGTAAAACATGAAAAAGATAGATATGCCTCTTAGATTTGGACGGCTACAAATTTCAGCCTTATTGCTTCAGTGAAACTCCAGATATAGCTGATATGGCAAAAGGTGTCGGAACTGGAACTGAATTGGATTTGCCCTTAATTCTAGTAATCTGAAATCACTCAAAGAAACTTGTGAAAAACACCAAATTACATAAAAATATAAAAGATCATAAACACAATTAGACTAAACAATAATAACTCGTATTTGACACAAAACAATAATAAAACATAACTAAAAACTATATAATTATATGAGTTATCACACCCCCACACTTAGATTGTTGCTAGTCCCTAGGAACGACTCAATAAAAATAAAATAAGAAAATCTAATCTAATCCACTTTCGTAGGAAATCACGGTGGCACTTAGCATGTGACACAAGCCTTTAAACCCCTAGGTGTCCCTAGTGGACGAGTTTAGTCTCGTGAGGGTTTACTAGAACGATACCCACAAACATTGAAAAACTAAAATATAAATAAACTACATATACTAAAAATATTTATTCCTAATCCTTTCAATACAAATTAGAGACAATCTTTGAACAAGTCTTATAAACTAATCAATAGCTTAAAGAATTTCACAAAAATTCATGCTTGAATGTAAATTGTTTGAGTTAAGCCAATATTAACATAACATATCTCAATCAAAATAGTGCATGTTCAAATTTAATCTCAACTTCTCACATGATATACCCTCATGATTTTCACTCTTTAAAGTAGTGGTGAAGTGTTTACACTCAATCAATCTCATGAAAACAGTTCTACCATATTCTTGCTTGTCCACCTATTCTCCACTATTTAGATCATACAACTTCATGAATCAAGAGGTCTTTAATCAAGGTTGTAATGGGGCCAAGGGGTTTGTAATGTGGTTGAATAACAAAAGGATAAAGATATCACAAAGGCTCCAAAGAGTTCATAAAGTTTAGAGACATAATAAGATCATACAAAGAAACTTCTCAAAGCTCTTTACAAGTACATAGTCACCTAGGCCGAATATTCATGTTGGGCTTTTCTTCATTCTAAACAACTTTGTAACATCTTTTTCTTTTTCCACAAATTCAAGAGATGAATCATATTTTTTACTTAGGAATGTATTTGCCAGTATTCCATTTCTTTTTCTCTTGACTTTTCTTTTCTTTTCCCCCCACACTTATTTCTTGTTTCTAACCCAAATTTTCAACTAAAAATATCCCTTGTTTTTTTGCAATATGTCTCAAAATATATAATCCATCTTTAGAACAAGGGTAAGGATATAAGTATATTTAGGCTAGGTGTAAGTTGTGGTTACCAATAAAACATCATATTTAATGTAGGCTCAAATTCGCTCACTAGTGGGGATGTTCTCTTAGAACATTAATAATGGATGGCTGTTTGGCTCTGGTTATAATCCTAATGCCTCTATCATATTCATGTTGTCACATGTATCAATATAGTCTCAAACGGTTTAAAGCAAGTTCTAGAGAATCATGTAATCATAAGAGCACTCAAGAAAGAAATTAGATTGATTTGTATAATGCATCAATCATTATAGGCTCAAAAACTCACAAGGATGATTATACAAGTCAGATTAAGTCTAAACATGCTTCTTTCTCAATCAACATATCATATTAACATTGGCTCATAAAAAGGTTGACATCAAGCTCAATTCTCATGAAAATCTTCTCACTAATAAATCTGTTTTAGACTTATGCAATTCATATCTCATCATTGTATTAAAAGGGAACTAAAACACACTAAAAAAAAATTAATAATAATAAAGACTCATAAAAAAAATAGTAGACAAAAATAAACGAAATCCTAAATCATTCCCCCCACACTTAATTCTTACATTGTCCTCAATGTAAGTCTATTAACCCAAATGAAAGAATCATGTGTAAGAGAAAAGAACTAATAACATAAGAATAGGAACAACTAAGACTCAAAACAAAACAAACTCATGCAACCTAAATAATCCTAAAATACTAAACAAAAATTAACAAGTAAACATAAAAAGATTAAAATCAAACTGACAAGATATGTCTCAAGTCTCCCTTACTCAGACCTTGTTCAGAATGAATACTTCTAAATTGCTTAAAACACAACAAACTTTTTTTTTTTTTTTTGAAAAGAAGAAATCAAACTGACAAGGTATGTCTCAAGTCTCCCTTACTCAGACCTTGTTCAGAATGAATACTTCTAAATTGCTTAAAACACAACAAACTTTTTTTTTTTTTTTAAGAAGGTAAAATTTAGGAGATATTACCTGTAGAGGTTGCTAACCACTTATTATAACTGAGACACAACAAACAAAATGTTAGATAATGTCACAAAGACAAAGTGCAATCCACTCCTTGCTCGTCCATATCTCTTTTTCTTTTTCCGAGCGTTTGCGAAACAACCGTAGCAGATAAACACTCATAAGCTTGGAGCTTTTTAAGTAAATCTTCAATGGTTGTAGCAGAAATTATGGTTCTCCTTGCCTCTGAAAACATGAATCCATTATCCACAGCATTATCTAAATATGAAAGCAAATTACTAAAATAACCATTAATATTAAGCAAACCAATGGGTTTCTTATTTGTGACCAAAGATGACCAAGAAGCCACGCAAGCTATTTCTTCCAATGTACCCAGACCTCCTGGTAAAGCAATGAATGCATCGGCAGAATGGTACATGATTGTCATCCGTTCAGGGATACTCCAGACTTGTATTTCCTTACCCACGGTAGGTCCACAAAAACCTGTGAATAGTTTTGGCACGACTCCTAGAACTGGACTTCCTCCGGCGTGTGCTGCTGTAGCGACTGCTCCCATTAAACCCGTACTACCGCCTCCATAAATCAACTGGATCTTTTGTTGGGCAAGTATTACTCCAACTCTTATGGCTTCATCAGCGAATATGTTATTTTTCCCTGGATAAGCACCTCCAAAGACACAAATTTTTTTAATGCGTTGGGACGAAGTACTTTCCATTTTTTTTCGAGTGCCTGAAAGAGAATGAGTACATGTTGTACAATATATAGAGGACTGAGTGTTGAATCAGACAAGAGTAATAATGTCGCCGAAAGTGTATCTGACATGTCAGAAGAAAATGTTAACCTAACAAAAGATTTTTGCGTGATTTCAGGAAGAAAATCAAAAAGAGAAGAAAAATCAACCGTAAAAGTCAAGAGTAATAATGTCGCCGAAAGTGTATTTGGCATCTTCCTCTGGTTTTACGTCCAGAAACGGCTTAAACGCCTTCTATGAGTCGAGGATATGCTTCCCATCCAGTTTTCTTACAAGCTGGCAAACAGGGTCTTTTAACATCAGATTCCCAAGATGTTGCCATTCTTTTTGGAATTGCGGCCATAAATCAAGAATTTCTCTTTGTACGTCTCCACTAGGATGCGTCTCAAGAGAAAGTTGGATATTACCCAAATTCTCCTTACTCAGTCCATCCTTAATGAATTCAATTTTATCATCTCGATTAGAGGACGGAATCCCAATAGAACGACATTTACCGTTACACGTCCATCGTGCACATTTGTGGCAATTTGAACTCATGCGCTTTGCTCGTCGCTTCTTTGCAAAAGTGCTTCTACCTGTACCTGGTAAATGCAAAACAGGAAGATATTCATCTTCACGTACCTTGGCTTCAATTATCCAACGTATGTCTCCAGGAATCCCTTTGTGCATAAGCATTCTTAATCTTTCAAATCGAACTTGGTAAAGCTTCAGTAAAATATTTCGAGGAAAAGGAGGAAATCGTTTTTGCAATCTTGTGAGAATATCATCCATCCTGAAAAAAAAAATGAAAAAAATTGAAAGAGAAATTGGAAGAGAAATTTATATACAATATCAGTTTTGTGGGTAGCTGATGGAACCGATTTAAATAATCACGGAGTACCGTTATCCGCCATTTAACCGGGATAAAAAAATAAAAATTATATTTACATCTAGTTATTTTCAAAACAAGGATCAGAAAGAAAAACAGCATAAGAAGACTAAAAAACAAAACACTCTAAATAAAATCCTAAATTCTTCCCCCCACACATAATTTTTACATTGTCATTAATGTAATGCTATTAACCCCCAATGCAAGAATTATATGTAAGAGAAAAGAACTATTAAACAAAAGAAACTTATGCAGCCTAAATGAACTTAAAAACAGTAAACACAATTAACAAAGAAACATAAGAAATAAAAATAAAAACAATAAAAATAATAAAAGAAAAAGGAAAAGAAAGAGAAAGAGAAAGCAAATCTGAATATGGAAGGTTGGCAATTTCATCTTTAATTGGGCTGCCTTCCCAATTAACACTTGAGTTAGTGTTTTGAATCTAACCAACACCCCTTCTTGGCTTTTTAGGCTTGTCAGGCTCATACATGAAATTTCTCAAATTTATGCGTTTGAGAGGAAGCTTTCTTTGCACAACAGTGGATGCATTCTCCATTACAAGTATTATTCCATCATCCTTGGTGGTGCATATCTCATCGAGGAATGATGCATCTTTTGGTACTTGTTGAATGACATCCACAAACAAACTGCTTAAGGTTTCCAGCGTGTCTTGTTCATGTTCATCCTCCTTGAACTTTGCGAATCTACTAGGAAAAGGTGGAGAAGAAACATTAGTAAAAATTGGAATCTCAAACGTTACCTCAGGTGCCAAAATACTCTTATTTGGATCATTGGCTTCAATATCCTCAAGAATAGAATTCATCTCTAATTTTGTCTCATCCTCATCTTGTTCCTCATTCCTCAAGGTCACAATAGTAGTATTCTCCTTTGGGTTAATCATTGTTTGGGCAGAGAGTTCTTCAGATCTTTGTGCTACCCATACCACCATACTACTAGCCAATAGGCTCATTTGCCTTTCCAAACTCTGGATGCTTGCCCTTGTTTCCTGTTGAAATTGCAAAGTATTAGTAACAAGAGAATCGACAAGATCTTCTAAAGAAGTACCTGAGTTTTGAGTCATATGTGGTGGTTGAAGAAGATCTGGTTCTTGAGACCATGATTGATTGAAGCTAGATGGATGAGTGTAATTGGCATAAGGATCTACTTCTTGGTAATTTTTTGAGTAGCCATAATTAGTATGATCCCGCCATCCCTCATGGTAAGTGTTGGAGTAATGATCATGCGGTTGGTCTTGGAACCATTGATGGCCTTGACATCCTCCCATGGCCAATTGTTGAACTGAGGAAGTGAGATTGGCTTGTTGATTCTCCATGTTCATGTATGCCACCAACTCTTCAAGTGTTAGATTGCTCAATTCCATTGGTTTTTTTTTTTTTTAATTTGAAAAGAAAAACTTGTATGTACAAGAAAATAAAACTAATTAGAACTGAAAATAAGAATAAACCAAGTAACAAATAAACTAAAGAAAACAATCCCCGGCAACGGCGCCAAAAATTTGATGCACCCAAAAGAGTGTATCTTATTTAACCTTGCACTAAAAAGATAAGTTGTAAGTATAGTAGTTAGCAAGGGTCGAGTCCTCAGGGATTGGGTTTTAGTTTATAAGTTAATAGTTTAAAACTTAAATTCAAGAACAATAAAAGAAAATGGGGTTTTTGAAGCCAGATTTAAACTAAAGTAAATAATAAGAATAAGATGCAAGGCGGTATAACCAGCCAATAAAAATATATATACTAAATTAGGCGGTATAACCAGCCAATATATATACTAAATTAGGCGGTATAACCAGCCAATAAAAATAAAACAAAGATAATATACAAATTAGGCGGTATAACCAGCCAATAAAAATAAATATACTTTTAAAAATAAGCAAACTAGAAAAGTAAGAAAACAAGTAAGTAAGAAGAATCAAATATGAAAAATATGGTTAAGGTTTCATTCTCCACCACTAGACATCATTAAGAATCAATTTCAGATCTATCAATATCAACCAACTATCAAAGTTAACAACCGTAGATAACAACAAGCTCTGTTATCCCAATCTTTCCTTAGTTTGTCGTTAAATAGAACAAGCTCTCTATTTAATCTCTAACCATTAAACAACCTAGAATAAGCTCTCTAAATTCAATTTAATGGCAGCTTTATGATGAGAAAGATAGGTTGATCTAAGCAACAGACACATAAGCTCGGATTGTTCAACTTAGGTTATGTTCCACTTTGCAATTATTGAAAACTTGACCATAATCATTAATCACAAATTGCCACTTATGAATAGGAAATCAAGACAATTACACGGATCAAGACTCCTAAACTAGCAATAGATAATTATCAAAATCTATCTAGTTGTACACCTAAATAAATCAAGACAACATCATGAACAATTCTTGTAGAAGAACATAAGCAACTTTGATAGAAAATTAATGATAGATAGAATCTGAAAATCAATCATAAAACATGTCTAGGGCTTTGAAATCACCCTTAACCAAATAGAAGTTTAGCCTAGCATAGGCATTATAAACATAAACATAAAATTAAAGAAAATCTAAGAAGAAAATAAAAGAAAGAAAGAAGAAGAGGAAGAATATTAATTATCCAACCTCTTGCTCTCTCTAAAGAAAAAGAAAACTAGAGAAAAGAAAGAAAACTAGAGAAAAGAAAGAAGAAGAAAACTTAGAGAATTTTATTAAAATGGCTAATATCCTACCTATGTACAATATGATCCTCTACAATCATCCAAGGCCCTCTATTTATACACATTTTGGAGGGCTAAATGACAAGAGACAAGCTTTACAAATTTCAAAGGTAGGTATAATAGGTGGGTGAATTTTTCTAACAATTTTCGTCATATTGTATGACAATTTTGATCATCCACCTTGATGGTCGATTTCGTCAATGTTGGAGGCCTGATCTGATCACATGGTCTTCTAGAAAAAGGTTCCCCTATCAGTTACGGATCCATAGCCGTTGGAATCAGATCATTTGCTGATGTGGATAAGCAGATATGGGAAAAATACGAAAACAGGTCAGCACAGACGTCATTGCACATCAGCCAACTTGATGGTCGATTTCGTCAATATTAGAGGCCTGATCTGATCATATGGTCTTCTAGAAAAAGGTTCCCGTATCAGTTACGGATCCATAGCCATTGGAATCAGCTCATTTGCTGATGTGGATAAGTAGATATGGGCAAAATACGAAAACAGGTCAGCACAGACGTCATTGCACATCAACCAACTTGATGGTCGATTTCGCTAGGGAAAACGACTCCGTTTCAAGAAGTGTAAAACATGAAAAAGATAGATATGCCTCTTAGATTTGGACGGCTACAAATTTCAGCCTTATTGCTTCAGTGAAACTCCAGATATAGCTGATATGGCAAAAGGTGTCGGAACTGGAACTGAATTGGATTTGCCCTTAATTCTAGTAATCTGAAATCACTCAAAGAAACTTGTGAAAAACACCAAATTACATAAAAATATAAAAGATCATAAACACAATTAGACTAAACAATAATAACTCGTATTTGACACAAAACAATAATAAAACATAACTAAAAACTATATAATTATATGAGTTATCACACCCCCACACTTAGATTGTTGCTAGTCCCTAGGAACGACTCAATAAAAATAAAATAAGAAAATCTAATCTAATCCACTTTCGTAGGAAATCACGGTGGCACTTAGCATGTGACACAAGCCTTTAAACCCCTAGGTGTCCCTAGTGGACGAGTTTAGTCTCGTGAGGGTTTACTAGAACGATACCCACAAACATTGAAAAACTAAAATATAAATAAACTACATATACTAAAAATATTTATTCCTAATCCTTTCAATACAAATTAGAGACAATCTTTGAACAAGTCTTATAAACTAATCAATAGCTTAAAGAATTTCACAAAAATTCATGCTTGAATGTAAATTGTTTGAGTTAAGCCAATATTAACATAACATATCTCAATCAAAATAGTGCATGTTCAAATTTAATCTCAACTTCTCACATGATATACCCTCATGATTTTCACTCTTTAAAGTAGTGGTGAAGTGTTTACACTCAATCAATCTCATGAAAACAGTTCTACCATATTCTTGCTTGTCCACCTATTCTCCACTATTTAGATCATACAACTTCATGAATCAAGAGGTCTTTAATCAAGGTTGTAATGGGGCCAAGGGGTTTGTAATGTGGTTGAATAACAAAAGGATAAAGATATCACAAAGCCTCTTAGATTTGGACGGCTACAAATTTCAGCCTTATTGCTTCAGTGAAACTCCAGATATAGCTGATATGGCAAAAGGTGTCGGAACTGGAACTGAATTGGATTTGCCCTTAATTCTAGTAATCTGAAATCACTCAAAGAAACTTGTGAAAAACACCAAATTACATAAAAATATAAAAGATCATAAACACAATTAGACTAAACAATAATAACTCGTATTTGACACAAAACAATAATAAAACATAACTAAAAACTATATAATTATATGAGTTATCACTCATCATAAAGCTGCCATTAAATTGAATTTAGAGAGCTTATTCTAGGTTGTTTAATGGTTAGAGATTAAATAGAGAGCTTGTTCTATTTAACGACAAACTAAGGAAAGATTGGGATAACAGAGCTTGTTGTTATCTACGGTTGTTAACTTTGATAGTTGGTTGATATTGATAGATCTGAAATTGATTCTTAATGATGTCTAGTGGTGGAGAATGAAACCTTAACCATATTTTTCATATTTGATTCTTCTTACTTACTTGTTTTCTTACTTTTCTAGTTTGCTTATTTTTAAAAGTATATTTATTTTTATTGGCTGGTTATACCGCCTAATTTGTATATTAACTTTGTTTTATTTTTATTGGCTGGTTATACCGCCTAATTTAGTATATATATTGGCTGGTTATACCGCCTAATTTAGTATATATATTTTTATTGGCTGGTTATACCGCCTTGCATCTTATTCTTATTATTTACTTTAGTTTAAATCTGGCTTCAAAAACCCCTTTTCTTTTATTGTTCTTGAATTTAAGTTTTAAACTATTAACTTATAAACTAAAACCCAATCCCTGAGGACTCGACCCTTGCTAACTACTATACTTACAATTTATCTTTTTAGTGCAAGGTTAAATAAGATACACTCTTTTGGGTGCATCACCATCCATTATTAATGTTCGAAGAGAACACACCCTTAGTGAACCAATTTGAGCCTACATTGAATAAGCTATCTCTTTGGTAACCATAACTTGTCCCTAACCTAAATATACTTATATCTTTACCTTTGTTCCAAAGATGAATTAGCATGTTTTGAGACAAGTTGCAAAGACAAGGAAGATTTATTGAAAATTTGGGTTAGAAACAAGAAATAAGTGTGGGGGGAAAAGAAAGAAAAAAAGTCAGGAGAAAAAGAAAGGGATCATTGTCAAATACATTCCCATATAAAAAAAAAATCTTCTCTTGAACTTCTAGTTAAAGTAAAGAAAAAGATGTTACAAAGTTGGTTAGAATGATGCAAAGGCTCAACATGAATATTTAGCCTATGTTATTATGTGCTTTATAAGAGTTTTGAGAAGTTTTATTTGTATGATCTTATTATGTCTCTAAACTCTATGAACTCTTTGGAACCTTTGTGATATCTTTATCCTTTTGTTCTTTAACCACATTATAACCCTTTGGCCCCATTACAACCTTGAATAAAGACCTCTTGATTTATGAAGTTGTATGATCTAAATAGTGGATAATAGGTGGACAAGCAAGCATATGGTAGAAGTGTTTTCATGAGATTGATTGAGTGTAAACACTTTACCACTACTTTAAAAAGTGAAAATCAAGAGAGTATCCCATGTGAGAAGTTGAGATTAAGTTAGAATATGCACTATTTTGATTGAAATATGTTATGTTAATATTGGCTTAACTCAAACAATTTACATTCAAGCAAGATTTTTTGTGAATTTCTTTAAGCTATTGATTAGTTTTTAAGACTTGTCCAATGATTATCTCTAATTTATATTGGAAGGATTAGTTATAATTATTATTTTTAGTTTTTCTTATGTCTTCAATGTTTGTGGGTATCGTCCTAGTAAACCCTCACGAGACTAAACTCATCCACTAGGGACACCTAGGGGTTTAAAGGCTTGTGTCACATGCTAAGTGCCACCGTGATTTCCTACGAAAGTGGATTAGATTAGATTTTCTTATTTTATTTTTATTGAGTCGTTGCTAGGGACTAGCAACAATCTAAGTGTGGGGGTGTGATAACTCGTATAATTATATAGTTTTTAGTTATGTTTTATTATTGTTTTGTGTCAAATACGAGTTATTATTGTTTAGTCTAATTGTGTTTATGATCTTTTATATTTTTATGTAATTTGGTGTTTTTCACAAGTTTCTTTTAGTGATTTCAGATTACTAGAATTAAGGGCAAATCCAGTTCAGTTCCAGTTCCGACACCTTTTTCCATATCAGCTATATCTCGAGTTTCACTGAAGCAATAAGGCTGAAATTTTAACTGTGCAGAGTTAAGAGGCATATCTATCTTTTTCATGTTTTACACTTCTTGAAACGGAGTCGTTTTCCCTAGCGAAATCGACCATCAAGTTGGCTGATGTGCAATGACGTCTGTGCTGACCTGTTTTCGTATTTTGCCCATATCTTCTTATCCACATCAGAAAATGAGCTGATTCCAACGGTTATGGATCAGTAACTGATAGGGGAACATTTTTCTAGAAGACCATGTGATCAGATCAGGCCTCCAAAATTGACAACATCGACCATCAAGTTGGCTGATCAAAATTGTCATACAATATGATGAAAATTGTTAGAAAAATGCACCCACCTATTATACCTACCTTTGAAATTTGTAAAGCTTGTCTCTTGTCATTTAGCCCTCCAAAATGTGTATAAATAGAGGGCCTTGGATGATTGTAAGATATTGTACATTGGTAGGATATTAGCCATTGTAATAAAATTCTCTAAGTTTTCTTCTTCTTTCTTTTCTCTAGTTTTCTTTTTCTTTATTTTCTTCTTCTTCTTTCTTTCTTTTATTTCCTTCTTAGATTCTCTTTAATTTTATGTTTATGTTTACAATGCCTATGCTAGGCTAAACTTCTATTTGGTTAAGGGTGATTTCAAAGCCCTAGACATGTTTTGTGATTGATTTTCAGATTCTATCTATCATTAATTTACTATCAAAGTTGCTTATGTTCTTCTACAAGAATTGTTCATGATGTTGTCTTGATTTATTTAGGTGTACAACTAGATAGATCTTGATAATTATCTTTTGCTAGTCTAGGAGTCTTGATCCGTGTAATTGTCTTGATTTCCTATTCATAAGTGGCAATTTGTGATTAATGATTATGGTAAAGTTTTCAATAATTGCAAAGTGGAACATAACCTAAGTTGAACAATCCGAGCTTATGTATTTGTTGCTTAGATCAACCTATCTTTCTCATCATAAAGTTGCCATTAAATTGAATTTAGAGAGCTTATTCTAGGTTGTTTAATGGTTAGAGATTAAATAGAGAGCTTGTTCTATTTAACGACAAACTAAGGAAAGATTGGGATAACAGAGCTTGTTGTTATCCACGGTTGTTAACTTTGATAGTTGGTTGATATTGATAGATCTGAAATTGATTCTTAATGATGTCTAGTGGTGGAGAATGAAACCTTAACCATATTTTTCATATTTGATTCTTCTTACTTGTTTTCTTACTTTTCTAGTTTGCTTATTTTTAAAAGTATATTTATTTTTATTGGCTGGTTATACCGCCTAATTTGTATATTAACTTTGTTTTATTTTTATTGGCTGGTTATACCGCCTAATTTAGTATATATATTTTTATTGGCTGGTTATACCGCCTAATTTAGTATATATATTTTTATTGGCTGGTTATATCGCCTTGCATCTTATTCTTATTATTTACTTTAGTTTAAATCTGGCTTCAAAAACCCCTTTTCTTTTATTGTTTTCTTTGAACGTAAGTTATAAACTAATAACTCATAGATTAAAACCCAATCCCTGAGGACTCGACCCTTGCTAATCATTATACTTACAATTGATCTTTTTAGTGCAAGGTTTAATAAGATACACTCTTTTGGGTGCATCAATCATAAAGCTGCCATTAAATTGAATTTAGAGAGCTTATTCTAGGTTGTTTGATGGTTAGAGATTAAATAGAGAGCTTGTTCTATTTAACGACAAACTAAGGAAAGATTGGGATAACAGAGCTTGTTGTTATCTACGGTTGTTAACTTTGATAGTTGGTTGATATTGATAGATTTGAAATTGATTCTTAATGATGTCTAGTGGTGGAGAATGAAACCTTAACCATATTTCTCTCATATTTGATTTCTTATTTCTTACTTGCATCTTACTTTTATTGTTAACTTTAGTTTAAATCTGATTTCAAAATCCCCTTTTCTTTTATTGTTCTTGAATTTAAGTTTTAAACTATTAACTTATAAACTAAAACCCAATCCCTGAGGACTCGACCCTTGCTAACTACTATACTTACAATTGATCTTTTTAGTGCAAGGTTAAATAAGATACACTCTTTTGGGTGCATCAAGTTTTTGGCGCCGTTGTCGGGGATTGTTTTCTTTAGTTTATTTGTTACTTGGTTTATTCTTATTTTCAATTCTAATTAGTTTTATTTTCTTGTACATATAGGTTTTTCTTAGCAAATTTAAAAAAAAAAAAAGAACGATGGAATTGAATCTAACACTTGAAGAGTTGGTGGCATACATGAACATGGAGAATCAACAAGCCAATCTCACCTCCCCAGTTCAACAATTGGCCATGGGAGGATGTCAAGGCCATCAAGTGTTCCAAGACCTACAGTATAATCATTACTCAAACACTTACCATGAGGGATGGTGGGATCATACTAATTATGGCTACTCAGAAAATTACCAAGAAGTAGATCCTTATGCCAATTACACTCATCCATCTAGATTTAATCAATCATGGTCTCAAGAACCAGATCTTTTTCAGCCACCACATATGACTCAAAACTCAGGTACTTCTTTAGAAGATCTTGTGTATTCTCTTGTTACTAATACTTTGCAATTTCAACAGGAAACAAGGGCAAGCATCCAGAGTTTGGAAAAGCAAATGAGTCAATTGGCTAGTAGTATGGTGGGATGGGTAGCACAAAGATCTGAAGAACTCCCTGCCTAAACGATGATTAACCCAAAGGAGAATGCTACTATTGTGACCTTGAGGAATGAGGAACAAGATGAGGATGAGAGAAAATTAGAGATGGATTATATTGTTGAGGATAATGAAGCCACATATCCAAATAAGAGTATTTTGGCACTTGAGGTAACGTTTAAGGTTCCACTTTTTACTAATGTTTCTTCTCCACCTTTTCCTAGTAGATTTGCAAAGTTCAAGGAGGAAGAACATGAACAACACATGCCGGAAACCTTAAACAACTTGTTTGTGGATTCCATTCAACAAGTATCAAAATATGCTCCATTCCTCGATGAGATATGCACCACAAAGGATGATGGAATAAAACTTGTAATGGAGAATGCATCCACTGTTGTGCAAAGAAAGCTTCCTCTCAAACGCATAAATTTGGGAATTTTCATGTATGAGCCTGACAAGCCTAAAATGCCAAGAAGGGGTGTTGGTTAGATTCAAAACACTAACTCAAGTGTTAATTGGGAAGGCAGCCCAATTAAAGAAGAAATTGCCAAACTGCCATATTCAGATTTGCTTTCTCTTTCTCTTTCTTTTCCTTTTTCTTTTATTATTTTTATTTTTATTTTTATTTTTATTTTTATTTTTTTGATTTTATTTTTATTTTTTATGTTTATTGGTTAATTTTTTGTTTAGTATTTTAGGATTATTTAGGTTGCATGAGTTTGTTTTGTTTTGAGTCTTAGTTGTTCCTATTCTTATGTTATTAGTTCTTTTCTCTTGCACATAATTCTTTCATTTGGGTTAATAGACTTACATTGAGGACAATGTAAGAATTAAGTATGGGGGGAAGGATTTAGGATTTCTTTTATTTTTGTCTATTATTTTTTTATGAGTCTTTATTATTATTATTATTATTATTATTAACTTTAGTGTGTTTTAGTTCCTTTTTATTACAATGGTGAGATATGAATTGCATAGGTCTAAACTGGTTATTAGTGAGAAGATTTTCATGAGAATTAAGCTTGATACTAATTTTTATGAGCCAATGTGATATGATACGTTGATTGAGAAAGAAGCATGTTTAGACTTGATATTGACTTGTATAATCATCCTTGTGAGTTTTTGAGCCTATATGATTGATGCATTATACATATCAATCTAATTTTTTTCTTGAGTGCTCTTATGATTACATGATTCTCTAGAACTTGCTTGAAACCGTTTGAGACTATATTGATACATGTGATAGCATGAATATGATAGAGGCATTAGGATTATAACCAAAGCCAAACAGCCATCCATTATTAATGTTCGAAGAGAACATCCCCACTAGTGAGCCAATTTGAGCCTACATTAAATATGCTATTTTATTGGTAACCACTACTTACACCTAGCGTAAATATACTTATATCCTTACCCTTGTTCTAAAGATGGATTATATATTTTGAGACATATTGCAAAAAACAAGGGATATTTTTAGTTGAAAATTTAAGTTGGAAGTAAAAGATAAGTGTGGGGGAAGAAAAGGAAAGAAAAAAAAAAAGTCAAGAGAAAAAGAAAGGGATCATTGTCAAATACATTCCCATATTGAAAAAAAAAAATCATCTCTTGAACTTCTAGTTAAAGTAAAGAAAAAGATGTTACAAAGTTGATTAGAATGAAGCAAAGGCTCAACATGAATATTTAGCCTATGTTATTATGTGCTTTATAAGAGTTTTGAGAAGTTTTATTTGTATGATCTTATTATGTCTCTAAACTCTATGAACTCTTTGGAACCTTTGTGATATCTTTATCCTTTTGTTCTTTAACCACATTACAACTCCTTGGCCCCATTACAACCTTGATTAAAGACCTCTTGATTTATGAAGTTGTATGATCTAAATAGTGGAGAATAGGTGGACAAGCAAGCATATGGTAGAACTGTTTTCATAAGATTGATTGAGTGTAAACACTTTACCACTACTTTAAAAAGTGAAAATCATGAGAGTATAGTGAGAAGTTGAGATTAAATTTGAATATGCACTATTTTGATTGAAATATGTTATGTTAATATTGGCTTAACTCAAACTATTTATATTCAAGCAAGATTTTTTGTGAATTTCTTTAAGCTATTGATTAGTTTATAAGACTTGTCCAATGATTATCTCTAATTTATATTGCAAGGATTAGTTGTAATTATTATTATTATTATTTTTAAATTTTTTTAGTTTTTCTTATGTCTTCAATGTTTGTGGGTATCGTCCTAGTAAACCCTCACGAGACTAAACTCGTCTACTAGGGACACCTAGGGGTTTAAAGGCTTGTGTCACATGCTAAGTGCCACCGTGATTTCCTACGAAAGTGGATTAGATTAGATTTTCTTATTTTATTTTTATTTTGTTTTGCTCGAGGACTAGCAAAAAGCTAAGTGTGGGGGTATTTGATAAGCTCATAAAATATACATTTTATGCCTTTCTACCTTTAGTTTTTGTTATGTTTTCGATCTTTATCTTGTTTACTTATAATATGTTTTTGAATTTTAGGTACAATAAGGAGAATGAAGTCAAAAGATGTCAATAATGATGGTAAAGAGCTTACAAAATCATAATCACAAGATGGAAGAAGACTTGGGAGTCAAAAATTATCAATTTCTAGTTGAAAAGCAATCAGGCAGATTTGACATCCGGAGCTTGTTGTAAGGAAAACATGATGTTAGATTCTTTATTTGAAAAAACTTCCTTCTTGACTTTTGAAGTTGACTTGATTATCCTTCCAACGATATATTATGGGCCCAAATCGGATAAGAAATGGGCATTCAAACTGGCGCTAGAAGATCTCCCTAAAGAACCCTGCGGCCAGAAAAACCCTAATCGCAAATTTGAAAAAAAGGCAAAAACGTGATTTTTCTGCCTCTAGGCTTACTTGTGCGGCAATGACTTATTCTCAGGGTTTTAAAGCTCTATAAATACCATCTTTTAAGCCACAAACTAGACATCTTTTGAGGAGACTCAAGGGATCATCATTATTCTTCTTCTTCTCCATTCTTTTATTTTTCTTTTTAGTTTTATGTATATATTATTCATGCTTATGTTATGCTAAACTTATTTGGTTAAGGGTGATTTCAAAGCCCTAGACATGTTTTGTAATTGATTTTCAGATTCTATCTACCATTGTTTTCTATCAAAGTTGCTTATGTTCTTCCATTAAAATTGTTCATGATGATGTTTTGATTTGTTTAGGTGGCCAACTAGATAAATCTTGATAATTGTCTAATGCTAGTTTAGGAGTCTTGATCCGGTGTAATTGTCTTGATTTCCTATTCATAAGTGGCAATTTGTGATTAATGATTATGGTCAAGTTTTCGATAATTGCAAAGTGGAACATAACCTAAGTTGAACAATCCGAGCTTATGTGTTTGTTGCTTAGATCAACCTATCTTTCTCATCATAAAGCTGCCATTAAATTGAATTTAGAGAGCTTATTCTAGGTTGTTTGATGGTTAGAGATTAAATAGAGAGCTTGTTCTATTTAACGACAAACTAAGAAAAGATTGGGATAACAGAGCTTGTTGTTATCTACGGTTGTTAACTTTGATAGTTGGTTGATATTGATAGATTTGAAATTGATTCTTAATGATGTCTAGTGGTGGAGAATGAAACCTTAACCATATTTCTCTCATATTTGATTTCTTATTTCTTACTTGCATCTTACTTTTATTGTTAACTTTAGTTTAAATCTGATTTCAAAATCCTCTTTTCTTTTATTGTTCTTGAATTTAAGTTTTAAACTATTAACTTATAAACTAAAACCCAATCCCTGAGGACTCGACCCTTGCTAACTACTATACTTACAATTGATCTTTTTAGTGCAAGGTTAAATAAGATACACTCTTTTGGGTGCATTAATTCCCTATTCACATCTTAACTAACCAATATTCTTCTTCTTGTTCTCCATTCTTTTAGTTTTCTTCTTATTTTTGATAAGCTCATAAAATATACATTTTATGCCTTTTTACCTTTAGTTTTTGTTATGTTTTCGATCTTTATCTTGTTTACTTATATTATTTTTTTAAATTTTAGGTACAATAAGGAGAATGAAGTCAAAAGATGTCAATAACGATGGTAAAGAGCTTACAAAATCATAATCACAAGATGGAAGAAGACTTGGGAGTCAAAAATATCAATTTCTGATTAAGTATATCATCCCTTGAACAAAAATTTGATAAACTGACTTCCCTTGTTCAACAATTGGCTGTAGGTAATATACAACAAATAAAGGCTTGTGGCATATGTTCAAACATGGGGCACCAAACTGATATGTGTCCAACACTTCAAGAGGACACCAATGAACATGTGAATGCCATGGGTGGATTTCAGAACCAATCAAGGAAATATGATCCCTACTCAAACAGTTACAATCCAGGATGGAGGGATCATCCAAACTTCAATTATGGAGGGAACCAATCACAAACTATTCCTTCACCATTTGACAACAGGCCACCGGGTTTTCAGCAAAGAGTGCAACAACCATACCAAACCCGACAACAACTGCCACCCACCCAAAATTCAGGTACTTCTCTTGAAGATCTTGTTAAAGCTCTTTCTACTAATACAATTCAATTTTAACAGGAAATGAAGACAAGTATTCGAAATTTGGAGACTCAAATTGGGCAATTGGCAACAACCATGAGTCAAATGCAAGCAAGGGATTATGGGAAATTACCTTCCCAAACCATAGTGAATTCAAGAGAGAATGCCAATGCTATAACTTTAAGAAGTGGGAAACAGCTAGAGACACCACAAAATGATAGTGCTCAAGGGGAAAACAACCCCATGGCATCCACTTCACATCCCAACGAGCCACTAAAAAAGGTAATTCCTAAACCATCCTTTCCTTTTTATATAACTCCTCCACCTTTTCCTAGCAGGTTAGCAAAGTCCAAGAAGGAGGAGCAAGAGAAGGAAATTTTGGAAACCTTCCAGAAAGTGGAGGTGAACATTCCTATACTAGATGCTATCAAGCAAGTGCCAAGATATGCCAAGTTCCAAAAAGAGTTGTGCACATTTAAACGAAAGTTGAAATGGAATGAAAAGGTAAGTGTAGGGGAGAATGTGTCAGCTGTTCTTCAAAAGAAACTCCCACCTAAATGCAAGGATCCAGGTATGTTTACCATTCCTTGTAAGGTAGGCAACACCAGGTTTGAGCGTGCTATGCTAGATCTAGGGGCATCTATTAATGTCATGCCATATTCAATTTATGCTTCATTGAATCTAGGACCATTAGAGGAAACCAGTGTTATAATACAACTTGCTGACCGTTCTAACACTTACCCAAGAGGAGTTGTAGAAGACGTTCTTGTACAGGTTAATGAATTGGTTTTTCCCGCTGACTTTTATGTTATTGAGATGGAAGATGAGATGTCTTCTAATCCCACACCTATTCTATTAGGGAGACCATTGTTGAAACCAGCAAGAACTAAAATAGATGTACATGATGGCACTTTAACTATGGAATTTGATGGTGAAATAATTCGCTTTAACATTTTTGAGGCCATGAGATATCCTAGTGATGTGCATTCTGTTTTTAATATTGATATAATTGACTCACTAGTGCAGCAAGCTTATGAGCTAGATGGTGAAGATAGTGTGGAAATAGTCCTTAGCAAACATCTCGGAATGGGGAATGCTAAAGGGGAACTAGCCTTGAGTGACCATGTGGAAGGGGCACTAGAATCTTTACACTCGCTGCCACCTAAAGATGCAAGGTTTGATGTTTCATTTATTGGTTTGCCTTTATCTAATGAGAAACTTCTACCTTCCGTTTTGCAGGCACCAACTTTAGAGTTGAAACCACTACCGAACCACTTGAAATATGTGTTCTTAGGTGAAAAGGACACACTACCGGTCATCATTGCCAAAGAGCTCACACCTTTGCAAGAAGTGCGACTTATCCGGGTGCTTAGAGAGCATAAAACAGCAATTGGTTGGACGATTGCCGATATCAAGGGAATAAGCCCATATATGTGCATGCACCTGATTTTGTTAGAGGAGGCGTCCAAACCAACAAGAGAAGCACAAAGAAGATTGAACCCTCCTATGATGGAGGTTTGTGAAAAAGGAGATACTGAAGCTCCTAGATGATGGAGTGATCTATCCTATCTCGGATAGCAAATGGGTGAGCCCGGTCCAAGTGGTTCCAAAGAAATCAGATGTAACGGTGGTGACAAATAATGAGAATGAAATTGTTCCTACTAGGATTCAAACAGGGTGGCGAGTTTGTATTGATTATCGAAAACTTAATTCCACAACTCGCAAAGACCACTTTCCTTTACCTTTTATTGATCAAATGCTTGAAAGGTTAGCTGGCCATTCTCATTATTGTTTTCTTGATGGTTTTTCAAGTTATAATCAGATTGCCATTGCTCCGGAGGACCAAGAGAAAACAACATTCACTTGTCCATTTGGTACTTTTGCATACCGGCGTATGCCATTTGGTCTTTGTAATGCACCAGCTACATTCCAAAGGTGTATGGTTAGCATATTTTCAGATTATGTAGAGAACATCATAGAAGTGTTTATGGACGATTTTAGCGTCTATGGTGATTCTTTTGATAGATGTCTAGAGAACCTTACACTTGTACTTGAAAGATGCATGGAAACTAACCTTGTTTTGAATTGGGAAAAATGTCACATTATGGTAGAACAAGGAATAGTTTTGGGCCATGTTATTTCTTCTAGAGGGATAGAGGTTGATAAATCTAAAATAGATATTATGTATTCTTTACCACCTCCCACAAATGTGAGAGAGGTTCGTTCTTTTCTTGGACATGCAAGTTTCTATAGGAGATTTATCAAAGACTTCTCAAAGATCACATTACCTCTTTGCAAGCTACTACAAAAAGATGTGGTTTTCCACTTTGATGACAAATGCAAAGAGGCGTTTGAAACATTGAAGGGACTCTTGAGATCAGCTCATATCATGCAACCACCAGATTGGAATGTACCTTTTGAAATCATGTGTGATGCTAGTGACTATGCCATTGGAGCTGTTTTGGGCCAACGGGTTGGCAAAGCCTCACATGCCATTTATTATGCCTCCCGAACTCTTAATGACGCTCAATTGAACTATTCCACTACTGAAAAAGAACTTTTGGCTGTTGTATTTGCTTTAGAAAAATTTCGATCTTATTTAATTGGTACTAAAGTAATTGTATATTCTGACCATGCAGCCCTTAGGTACTTACTCACTAAGAAGGAGGCCAAACCAAGGTTGATTAGATGGATACTTCTCTTACAAGAGTTTGATTTGGAGATAAAAGATAAGAGAGGTAGTGACAACCTGGTTGCGGACCATCTTAGCCGTTTAGTTCATGAAGAGGATGCACTACCCTTGAATGAGAACTTTCCGGATGAGCAACTTCTTTTTATAAGTACAACAACTCCTTGGTATGCCGATATTGTTAATTACTTAGTTACCAAGAAGTTGCCACAAGAGTTGACACAAGCTCATAGAAATAAGATCAAGAGTGATGCCAAATACTACATATGGGATGATCCTTACCTTTGGAAGCATTGCTCCGATCAGATTATAAGAAGGTGTGTACTCGAATCTGAATTTCAATCTATTCTCACCTTTTGTCACTCTTATGCATGTGGAGGACACTTTGGATCCAAAAGAACAGCCATGAAAGTTCTTGATTCTAGATTTTATTGGCCTACTATATTCAAAGATGCATACCTCTTTTGCAAGTCATGTGATCGTTGCCAAAGAACAGGTAACTTAGGTGCTAAAATCAAATGCCTCAAACTCCAATACTTATTGTTGAAATTTTTGATGTATGGGGCATGGATTTCATGGGACCTTTTCCTTCTTCTTTTGGTAATCTTTATATTTTACTTGCCGTTATTATGTTTCAAAGTGGGTGGAAGCAAAATCCACTAGGACTAATGACTCTAAAGTTGTTTCAGATTTTGTCAAGACTAACATCTTTGCTAGGTTTGGAAGGCCAAAGGCCATAATCAGCGATAGAGGTACTCACTTTTGCAATAGGACTATGGAAGCACTTTTGAGGAAGTATAACATCACACACAAGGTCTCCACCTCATATCATCCTCAAACTAGTGGGCAAGCTGAAGTGTCAAACCGAGAAGTTAAGTCCATCCTTGAAAAGACAGTTAATCCAAATAGGAAGGATTGGAGTTCACGACTTGATGATGCACTTTGGGCTTATAGGACAGCATATAAGACACCCATTGGTATGTCTCCTTATCGACTTGTTTATGGTAAGCCTTGTCATCTTCCGGTTGAGTTGGAATATAAATCATATTGGGCTATCAAACAATGCAACATGGAGGTGGATGAGACAAGTAAGCAAAGAAAACTTGACCTACAAGAATTAGAGGAGATAAGGAATGATGCCTATGAGAATTCTAGGATTTACAAGGAAAAGATTAAGGCATTCCATGACAAGATGATATCAAGAAAGGACTTTGTTGTTGGACAAAAAGTTCTTCTCTTCCATTCAAGCCTTAAGTTATTTCCAGGTAAGTTACTTTCTCGTTGGGTTGGACCTTTTGTTATTACTAATGTATTTACTCATGGTGCAGTTGAAATCCAAAGCCCAAAAACAGATAAGGCATTCAAAGTGAATGGTCATAGATTGAAGCCTTACTATGAGAACTTTCTAATACAAGATGTGGAGGAGTTACCACTTTTTGAGCCGAATTATGTTGAATAATAATGGCATGGGTCTAAGTCAGGCTGAGGACAATAAACCAAGCGCTTTTTGGGAGGCAACCCAAAAGGATGGAGATCTTTTATTATATCAGATTTGCATATTCCTTTCTCTCCATCATTCTATCTTTTATTGTTTTTCTTTTGTTTTGTTTAGTAGTTCTTTTCTCTTACATATAATTATTGCATTGGGGATAATAGCATTACATTGAGGACAATGTAAAAATTAAGTGTGGGGGGAAAAATTTAGGATTTTCTTTAGTGTGTTTTATTTTTTATTCTTTTTATGTTGTTTTTAGTGTGTTTTAGTTACTTTCAATACTATGATGAGATATGAATTGCATAAGTCTAAAACAGATTTATTAGTGAGAAGAATTTCATGAGAATTGAGCTTGATATCAACTTTTTTTATGAGCCAATGTTAATATGATATGTTGATTGAAAAAGAAGCATGTTTAGACTTAAATCTGACTTGTATAATCATCCTTGTGAGTTTTCGAGCCTATATGATTGATGCATTATACATTTCAATCTAATTTCTTTCTTGAGTGCTCTTATGATTACAAGATTCTCTAGAACTTGCTTTAAAGCTTGTTGACACTATATTGATGCATGTGACAACATGAATATGATAAAGGCATTAGGATTTTTAACCAGGGCCAAACAGCCATCCCTTATTGATGTTCCAAGAGAACATCCCCCTTAGTGAACCAATTTGAGCCTACAATGAATAAGCTATTTCTTTGGTAACCATAACTTGTCCCTAACCTGAATATACTTATTTATATCCTTACCCTTGTTCTAAAGATGAATTAGCATGTTTTGAGACATATTGCAAAGACAAGGAAGATCTATTCAAATTTTGGGTTAGAAACAAGAAATAAGTGTGGGGGAGGAGAAAGGCAAAAGTCAAGAGAAAAATAGAGGGAATATTGCCAAATACATTCCCATGTGAAAAAAAAAATTGAATAATCTCTTGAACTTCTAGTTAAAGAAAATAAAAAGATGTTCGAAAGTTGTTTAGAATGAGGAAAAGGCCCAACATGAATATTCGGCCTACGTGATTATGTACTTGTAAAGCGTTTTGAGAAGTTTCTTTGTATGAATCTTATTATGTCTCTAAACTCTATAAAATCTTTGGAACTTTTGTAATATCCTTTATCTTTTATTCTTTAGCCACATTATTACCCCTTGGCCCCATTATAACCTTGCATAAAGACCTCTTGATTCATGAAGTGGCATGATCTAAGTAGTGGAGAATAGGTGGACAAGCAAGCATATGGTAGAAACTGTTTTCATGAGATTGATTGAGTGTAAACACTTCACCACTACTTTAAAGAGTGAAAATCATTAGGGTATCCCATTTGAGAAGTTGAGATTAAGTTTGAACATGCACTATTTTGATTGAGATATGTTATGTTAATTTTAGCTTAACTTAAACCATTTACTATCAAGCATGATTTTTTGTGAAACTCTTTAAGCTATTGATTAGTTTATAAGACTTGTTCAATGATTATCTATAAGTTGTATTGAAAGTGAACTAGATTCGGTTTTCTTACCTTGTGTCTATTTGATTTTGCTCGAGGACTAGCAAAAGATAAGTGTGGGGGAATTCGATAAGTGCTTAATTTCATACATTTTCCTATTTAATTTCTTTATACTTTGTGCTTTGATTCTTACTTCCTTGACATTTTACTAGGTTTTTATGCTTTGTAGGTATTTTGGAGGAGATGAAGTCAAAACATGTCAATTAGGATGTTAAAGAGCTTACAAAATCACAATCACAAGATGGAAAAAGAGTTGGGAGTCAAAAAGATCAAATTCTTGGTGCAAAGCAAGAAGACAGATTTGACCTCCGGAGCTTGTTGCTAAGAAAACATGATGTTAGACTCTTTATTGGAGGAAACTTCCTTCTTGACTTTTTAAGATCACTTGATTACCTTTCCAACGGCTGGTCATGGGCCTAAATCGGATAAGAAATGGTCATCTAAATCGGCATTAGAATATCTCCCTAAAAACCCTAGTGGCAGAAAAAAACCCTAGCCGTAAATGACAACTTTTTATTAATACCCTAGTTGACATTTAAGTTTATCCTTGCCAAAGAAGGATTAGTGGCTGTCAACTTGCATTAATTGCATTAATTGCAAGTATCTTTCCTTAAAGCTAATCCTAGTCAAAGTAGGAGAATTAAATCAGCCAAGACTTTCCTTCCTTACACTTACTTTGGCTGCAAAAATATAATCTCTCTTCATTAAATAGTGTTTTGACTAAAACTTTCCTACTATATTCAAACTTGACTGCCAAGGCTTATTTCTTTCCTTAAAACACAAAAGTCATCCACTTTTCCTTAACTTTAGCCACAAGTCAGCATTTATTGAAGGGAGAGAGCTGAAATTCACTTGTTTGATGCCCTAGCTATTGCCTATAAATAGAGACCAAGGGGGCATACGAAATTGACACTTCCCCAAGCATGAAATTCTGATTTCTTCTTTATTTCTTTGTTTTTGAGAGAGCAACAGGCTGGATAATTAATATTCTTCTTCTTCTTCTTTCTTTCTTTTATTTTCTTCTTAGATTCTCTTTAATTTTATGTTTATGTTTACAATGCCTATGCTAGGCTAAACTTTTATTTGGTTAAGGGTGATTTCAAAGCCCTAGACATGTTATGTAATTAATTTTCAGAATCTATCTATCATTGTTTTCTATCAAAGTTGCTTATGTTCTTCCATAAAAATTGTTCATGGTGATGTTTTGATTTTGATAACTCGTATAATTATATAGTTTTTAGTTATGTTTTATTATTGTTTTGTGTCAAATACGAGTTATTATTGCTTAGTCTAATTGTGTTTATGATCTTTTATATTTTTATGTAATTTGGTTTTTTTTTACGAGTTTCTTTGAGTGATTTCAGATTACTAGGTTAAATCAACAATTAATGGCAAATTCAGTTCAGTTCCAGTTCCGACACCTTTTGCCATATCAGCTATATCTGGAGTTTCACTGAAGGAATAAGGCTGAAATTTTAACCGTGAAAATTTAAGAGGCATATCTAACTTTTTCATGTTTTACACTTCTTGAAACGGAGTCGTTTTCCCTAGCGAAATCGACCATCAAGTTGGCTGATGTGCAATGATGTCTGTGCTGACCTGTTTTGGTATTTTGCCCATATCTTCTGATCCACATCAGCAAATGAGCTGATTCCAACGGTTATGGATCACTAACGGATAGGGGAACATTTTTGTAGAAGACCATGTGATCAGATCAAGCTTCCAATATTGACAAAATCGACCATCAAGTTGGCTGATCAAAATTGTCATACAATATGACGAAAATTGTTAGAAAAATGCACCCACCTATTATACCTACCTTTGAAATTTGTAAAGCTTGTCTCTTGTCATTTAGTCCTCCAAAATGTGTATAAATAGAGGGCCTTGGATGATTGTATGAGGCATTGTACATTGGTAGGATATTAGCCATTGTAATAAAATTCTCTAAGTTTTCTTCTTCTTTCTTTTCTCTAGTTTTCTTTTTCTTTATTTTCTTCTTCTTCTTCTTTCTTTCTTTTATTTCCTTCTTAGATTCTCTTTAATTTTATGTTTATGTTTACAATGCCTATGCTAGGCTAAACTTCTATTTGGTTAAGGGTGATTTCAATGCCCTAGACATGTTTTGTAATTGATTTTCAGATTCTATCTATCATTAATTTTCTATCAAAGTTGCTTATGTTCTTCTACAAGAATTGTTCATGATGTTGTCTTGATTTATTTAGGTGTACAACTAGATAGATCTTGATAATTATCTATTGCTAGTCTAGGAGTCTTGATCCGTGTAATTGTCTTGATTTCCTATTCATAAGTGGCAATTTGTGATTAATGATTATGGTCAAGTTTTCAATAATTGCAAAGTGGAACATAACCTAAGTTGAACAATCCGAGCTTATGTGTTTGTTGCTTAGATCAACCTATCTTTCTCATCATAAAGCTGCCATTAAATTGAATTTAGAGAGCTTATTCTAGGTTGTTTAATGGTTAGAGATTAAATAGAGAGCTTGTTCTATTTAACGACAAACTAAGGAAAGATTGGGATAACAGAGCTTGTTGTTATCTACGGTTGTTAACTTTGATAGTTGGTTGATATTGATAGATCTGAAATTGATTCTTAATGATGTCTAGTGGTGGAGAATGAAACCTTAACCATATTTTTCATATTTGATTCTTCTTACTTACTTGTTTTCTTACTTTTCTAGTTTGCTTATTTTTAAAAGTATATTTATTTTTATTGGCTGGTTATACCGCCTAATTTGTATATTAACTTTGTTTTATTTTTATTGGCTGGTTATACCGCCTAATTTAGTATATATATTTTTATTGGCTGGTTATACCGCCTAATTTAGTATATATATTTTTATTGGCTGGTTATACCGCCTTGCATCTTATTCTTATTATTTACTTTAGTTTAAATCTGGCTTCAAAAACCCCTTTTCTTTTATTGTTCTCTTTGAACGTAAGTTATTGATGCACCCAAAAGAGTGTATCTTATTTAACCTTGCACTAAAAAGATAAATTGTAAGTATAGTAGTTAGCAAGGGTCGAGTCCTCAGGGATTGGGTTTTAGTTTATAAGTTAATAGTTTAAAACTTAAATTCAAGAACAATAAAAGAAAAGGGGTTTTTGAAGCCAGATTTAAACTAAAGTAAATAATAAGAAGAAGATGCAAGGCGGTATAACCAGCCAATAAAAATATATATACTAAATTAGGCGGTATAACCAGCCAATAAAAATATATATACTAAATTAGGCGGTATAACCAGCCAATAAAACTAAAACAAAGTTAATATACGAATTAGGCGGTATAACCAGCCAATAAAAATAAATATACTTTTAAAAATAAGCAAACTAGAAAAGTAAGAAAACAAGTAAGTAAGAAGAATCAAATATGAAAAATATGGTTAAGGTTTCATTCTCCACCACTAGACATCATTAAGAATCAATTTCAGATCTATCAATATCAACCAACTATCAAAGTTAACAACCGTAGATAACAACAAGCTCTGTTATCCCAATCTTTCCTTAGTTTGTCGTTAAATAGAACAAGCTCTCTATTTAATCTCTAACCATTAAACAACCTAGAATAAGCTCTCTAAATTCAATTTAATGGCAGCTTTATGATGAGAAAGATAGGTTGATCTAAGCAACAAACACATAAGCTCGGATTGTTCAACTTAGGTTATGTTCCACTTTGCAATTATTGAAAACTTGACCATAATCATTAATCACAAATTGCCACTTATGAATAGGAAATCAAGACAATTACACGGATCAAGACTCCTAAACTAGCAATAGATAATTATCAAGATCTATCTAGTTGTACACCTAAACAAATCAAGACAACATCATGAACAATTCTTGTAGAAGAACATAAGCAACTTTGATAGAAAATTAATGATAGATAGAATCTGAAAATCAATCATAAAACATGTCTAGGGCTTTGAAATCACCCTTAACCAAATAGAAGTTTAGCCTAGCATAGGCATTATAAACATAAACATAAAATTAAAGAAAATCTAAGAAGAAAATAAAAGAAAGAAAGAAGAAGAGGAAGAATATTAATTATCCAACCTCTTGCTCTCTCTAAAGAAAAAGAAAACTAGAGAAAAGAAAGAAAACTAGAGAAAAAGAAAGAAGAAGAAAACTTAGAGAATTTTATTAAAATGGCTAATATCCTACCTATGTACAATATGATCCTCTACAATCATCCAAGGCCCTCTATTTATACACATTTTGGAAGGCTAAATGACAAGAGACAAGCTTTACAAATTTCAAAGGTAGGTATAATAGGTGGGTGAATTTTTCTAACAATTTTCGTCATATTGTATGACAATTTTGATCAGCCAATTTGATGGTCGATTTCGTCAATGTTGGAGGCCTGATCTGATCACATGGTCTTCTAGAAAAAGGTTCCCCTATCAGTCACGGATCCATAGCCGTTAGAATCAGCTCATTTGCTGATGTGGATAAGCAGATATGGGCAAAATACGAAAACATGTCAGCACAGACGTCATTGCACATCAGCCAACTTGATGGTCGATTTCGTCAATATTAGAGGCCTGATCTGATCATATGGTCTTCTAGACAAAGGTTCCCGTATCAGTTACGGATCCATAGCCATTAGAATCAGCTCATTTGCTGATGTGGATAAGCAGATATGGGCAAAATACGAAAACAGGTCAGCACAGACGTCATTGCACATCAGCCAACTTGATGGTCGATTTCGCTAGGGAAAACGACTTCGTTTCAAGAAGTATAAAACATGAAAAAGATAGATATGCCTCTTAGCTTTGCACGGCTACAAATTTCAGCCTTATTGCTTCAGTGAAACTCCAGATATAGCTGATATGGAAAAATGTGTCGGAACTGGAACTGAACTGGATTTGCCCTTAATTCTAGTAATCTGAAATCACTCAAAGAAACTTGTGAAAAACACCAAATTACATAAAAATATAAAAGATCATAAACACAATTAGACTAAACAATAATAACTCGTATTTGACACAAAACAATAATAAAACATAACTAAAAACTATATAATTATACGAGTTATCACACCCCCACACTTAGATTGTTGCTAGTCCCTAGCAACGACTCAATAAAAATAAAATAAGAAAATCTAATCTAATCCACTTTCGTAGGAAATCACGGTGGCACTTAGCATGTGACACAAGCCTTTAAACCCCTAGGTGTCCCTAGTGGACGAGTTTAGTCTCGTGAGGGTTTACTAGAACGATACCCACAAACATTGAAAAATTAAAATATAAATAAACTTCATATAAATAAACTACATATACTAAAAATATTTACTCCTAATCCTTTCAATACAAATTAGAGACAATATTTGAACAAGTCTTATAAACTAATCAATAGCTTAAAAAATTTCACAAAAAATCATGCTTGAATGTAAATTGTTTGAGTTAAGCCAATATTAGCATAACATATCTCAATCAAAATAGTGCATGTTCAAATTTAATCTCAACTTCTCACATGGGATACTCTCTTGATTTTCACTCTTTAAAGTAGTGGTAAATTGTTTACACTCAATCAATCTCATGAAAACACTTCTACCATATGCTTGCTTGTCCACCTATTCTCCACTAAAAGATCATGCAACTTCATAAATCAAGAGGTCTTTAATCAAGGTTGTAATGGGGCCAAGGGGTTTGTAATGTGGTTGAAGAACAAAAGGATAAAGATATCACAAAGGTTCGAAAGAGTTCATAAAGTTTAGAGACATAAAAAGATTATACAAAGAAACTTCTCAAAACTCTTTACAAGTACATAGTCACCTAGGCCGGATATTCATGTTGGGCCTTTTCTTCATTCTAAACAACTTTGTAACATCTTTTTCTTTTTCCACAAATTCAAGAGATGATTCATTTTTTTTTATATAGGAATGTATTTGCCAGTATTCCATTTCTTTTTCTCTTGACTTTTCTTTTCTTTCCCCCCCACACTTATTTCTTGTTTCTAACCAAAAAATATCCCTTGTCTTTGCAACTTGTCTCAAATCATGCTAATTCATCTTTGGAACAAAGGTAAAGATATAAGTATATTTAGGTTAGGGACAAGTTATGGTTACCAAAGAGATAGCTTATTCAATGTAGGCTCAAATTGGTTCACTAAGGGTGTGTTCTCTTGGAACATCAATAAGGGATGGTTGTTTGGCCCTGGCTAAAAATCCTAATGCCTCTATCATATTCATGTTGTCACATGCATCAATATAGTCTCAAACGGTTTAAAGCAAGTTCTAGAGAATCATGTAATCATAAGAGCACTCAAGAAAGAAATTAGATTGATTTGTATAATGCATCAATCATTTTAGGCTCAAAAACTCACAATAATGATTATACAAGTCAGATTAAGTCTAAACATGCTTCTTTCTCAATCAACATATCATATTAACATTTGCTCATAAAAAGGTTGACATCAAGCTCAATTCTCATGAAAATCTTCTCACTAATAAATATGTTTTACACTTATGCAATTCATATCTCATCATTGTATTAAAAAGGAACTAAAACACACTAAAAAATAATAATAATAATAAAGACTCATAAAAAAAATAGTAGACAAAAATAAAAGAAATCCTAAATCATTCCCCCCACACTTAATTCTTACATTGTCCTCAATGTAAGTCTATTAACCCAAATGAAAGAATCATGTGTAAGAGAAAAGAACTAATAACATAAGAATAGGAATAACTAGACTCAAAACAAAACAAACTCATGCAACCTAAATAATCCTAAAATACTAAACAAAAATTAACAAGTAAACGTAAAAAGATTAAAATCAAACTGACAAGGTATGTCTCAAGTCTCCCTTACTCAGACCTTGTTCAGAATGAATACTTCTAAATTGCTTAAAACACAACAAACTCTTTTTTTTTTTTTTTTTGAAAAGAAGAAATCAAACTGACAAGGTATGTCTCAAGTCTCCCTTACTCAGACCTTGTTCAGAATGAATACTTCTAAATTGCTTAAAACACAACAAACTTTTTTTTTTTTTTTTAAGAAGGTAAAATTTAGGAGATATTACCTGTAGAGGTTGCTAACCACTTATTATAACTGAGACACAACAAACAAAATGTTAGATAATGTCACAAAGACAAAGTGCAATCCACTCCTTGCTCGTCCATATCTCTTTTTCTTTTTCCGAGCGTTTGCGAAACAACCGTAGCAGATAAATACTCATAAGCTTGGAGCTTTTTGAGTAAATCTTCAATGGTTGTAGCAGAAATTATGGTTCTCCTTGCCTCTGAAAACATGAATCCATTATCCACAGCATTATCTAAATATGAAAGCAAATTACTAAAATAACCATTAATATTAAGCAAACCAATGGGTTTCTTATTTGTGACCAAAGATGACCAAGAAGCCACGCAAGCTATTTCTTCCAATGTACCCAGACCTCCTGGTAAAGCAATGAATGCATCGGCAGAATGGTACATGATTGTTATCCGTTCAGGGATACTCCAGACTTGTATTTCCTTACCCAAGGTAAGTCCACAAAAATCTGTGAATAGTTTTGGCACGATTCCTAGAACTGGACTTCCTCCGGCGTGTGCTGCTGTAGCGACTGCTCCCATTAAACTCGTACTACCGCCTCCATAAATCAACTGGATCTTTTGTTGGGCAAGTATTACTCCAACTCTTATGGCTTCATCAGCGAATATGTTATTTTTCCCTGGATAAGCACCTCCAAAAACACAAATTTTTTTAATGCGTTGGGACGAAGTACTTTCCATTTTTTTTTCTTTTTTTTTTCTTTTTTTCGAGTGCCTGAAAGAGAATGAGTACATGGTGTAATATATAGAGGACTGAGTAGTGAATCAGACAAGAGTAATAATGTCGCCGAAAGTGTATCTGACCTGTCAGAAGAAAATGTTAACCTAACAAAAGATTTTTGCGTGATTTCAGGAAGAAAATCAAAAAGAGAAGAAAAATCAACCGTAAAAGTCAAGAGTAATAATGTCGCCGAAAGTGTATTTGACCTGTCAGAAGAAAATGTTAACCTAACAAAAGATTTTTGCGTGATTTGAGGAAGAAAATAAAAAAGAGAAGAAAAATCAATCGTAAAAGACAAATAAAAAAAATGAGAATAATTACACAAATCGAATAACACGTAAATTAAACCGAAATGAAGTTATTGCAAATCAAACCAAAAGCTGAGAAGTCATTTATTGTAGTTGTGATTGTGGCTCACATCTTCCTCTGGTTTTACGTCCAGAAACGGCTTAAACGCCTTCTATGAGTCGAGGATATGCTTCCCATCCAGTTTTCTTACAAGCTGGCAAACAGGGTCTTTTAACATCAGATTCCCAAGATGTTGCCATTCCCTTTGGAATTGCGGCCATAATTCAAGAATTTCTCTTTGTACGTCTCCACTAGGATGCGTCTCAAGAGAAAGTTGGATATTACCCAAATTCTCCTTACTCAGTCCATCCTTAATGAATTCAATTTTATCATCTCGATTAGAGGACGGAATCCCAATTGAACGACATTTACCATTACACGTCCATCGTGCACATTTGTGGCAATTTGAACTCATGCGCTTTGCTCGTCGCTTCTTTGCAAAAGTGCTTCTACCTGTACCTGGTAAATGCAAAACAGGAAGATATTCATCTTCACGTACCTTGGCTTCAATTATCCAACGTATGTCGTCAGGAATCCCTTTGTGCATAAGCATTCTTAATCTTTCAAGTCGAACTTGGTAAAGCTTCAGTAAAATATTTCGAGGAAAAGGAGGAAATCGTTTCTGCAATCTTGTGAGAATATCATCCATCCTGAAAAAAAGAATGAAAAAAATTGAAAGAGAAATTGGAAGAGAAATTTATATACAGTATCAGTTTTGTGGGTAGCTGATGGAACCGATTTAAATAATCACGGAGTACCATTATCCGTCATTTAACCGGGGTTAAAAAATTATATTTACATCTAGTTATTTTCAAAACAAGGATCAGAAAGAAAAACAACATAAAAAAGACTCAAAAACAAAACACTCTAAATAAAATCCTAAATTCTTCCCCCCACACATAATTCTTACATTGTCATTAATGTAATGCTATTAATCCCAAATGAAAGAATCATGTGTAAGTGAAAAGAACTAATAAACAAAATAAACTTATGCAGCCTAAATGAACTTAGAAACACTAAACACAATTAGCAAAGAAACATAAGAAAAATATAAAGAAAAAGAGAGCAAATCTGAGGATGGCAGTTTGGCAATGCTTTCACTAATTAGGCTGCCTCCCCCAATTAGCACTTGATTTAGTGTTTTGAACCTAACCAACACCCCTTCTTGGCATTTTAGGCTTGTCAGGCTCATACATGAAATTTCCCAAATTTATGCGTTTGAGAGGAAACTTTCTTTGCACAACAGTGGATGCATTCTCCATTACAAGTATTATTCCATCATCCTTTGTGGTGCATATGTCATCGAGGAATGGAGCATATTTTGATACTTGTTGAAAGACCTCCACAAACAAGTTGTTTAAGGTTTCCGGCATGTGTTGTTCATGTTCTTCCTCCTTGAACTTTGCAAATCTACTAGGAAAAGGTGGAGAAGAAACATTAGTAAAAAGTGAAACCTTAAACGTTACCTCAGGTGCCGAAATACTCTTATTTGGATCTTTGGCTTCATTATCCTCAAGAATAGACTCCATCTCTAATTTTGTTTCATCCTCATCTTGTTCCTCATTCTTCAAGGTCACAATGGTAGCATTCTCCTTTGGGTTAACCATCGTTTGGGCTGGGAGTTCTTCAGATCTTTGTGCTACCCATCCCACCATACTACTAGCCAATTGGCTCATTTGCTTTTCCAAACTCTGGATGCTTGCCCTTGTTTCCTGTTGAAATTGCAAAGAATCAGTAACAAGAGAATAGACAAGATCTTCTAAAGAAGTACCTGAGTTTTGAGTCATATGTGGTGGTTGAAAAAGATCTAGTTCTTGAGACCATGATTGATTGAAGCTAGATGGATGAGTGTAATTGGCATAAGGATCTACTTCTTGGTAATTTTTCGAGTAGCCATAATTAGTATGATCCCACCATCCCTCTTGGTAAGTGTTTGAGTAATGATCATACTGTTGGTCTTGGAACACTTGATGGCCTTGACATCCTCCCATGGCCAATTGTTGAACTGGGGAGGTGAGATTGGCTTGTTGATTCTCCATGTTCATGTATGCCACCAACTCTTCAAGTGTTAGATTGCTCAATTCCATCGTTCTCTTTTCTTTTTTTTTTTCAAAATTTGATAAGAAAAACTTGTATGTACAAGAAAATAGAACTAATTAGAACTGAAAATAAGAATAAACCAAGTAACAAATAAACTAAAGAAAACAATCCCCGGCAACGGCGCCAAAAATTTGATGCACCCAAAAGAGTGTATCTTATTTAACCTTGCACTAAAAAGATAAATTGTAAGTATAGTAGTTAGCAAGGGTCGAGTCCTCAGGGATTGGGTTTTAGTTTATAAGTTAATAGTTTAAAACTTAAATTCAAGAACAATAAAAGAAAAGGGGTTTTTGAAGCCAGATTTAAACTAAAGTAAATAATAAGAAGAAGATGCAAGGCGGTATAACCAGCCAATAAAAATATATATACTAAATTAGGCGGTATAACCAGCCAATAAAAATATATATACTAAATTAGGCGGTATAACCAGCCAATAAAAGTAAAACAAAGTTAATATACAAATTAGGCGGTATAACCAGCCAATAAAAATAAATATACTTTTAAAAATAAGCAAACTAGAAAAGTAAGAAAACAAGTAAGTAAGAAGAATCAAATATGAAAAATATGGTTAAGGTTTCATTCTCCACCACTAGACATCATTAAGAATCAATTTCAGATCTATCAATATCAACCAACTATCAAAGTTAACAACCGTAGATAACAACAAGCTCTGTTATCCCAATCTTTCCTTAGTTTGTCGTTAAATAGAACAAGCTCTCTATTTAATCTCTAACCATTAAACAACCTAGAATAAGCTCTCTAAATTCAATTTAATGGCAGCTTTATGATGAGAAAGATAGGTTGATCTAAGCAACAAACACATAAGCTCGGATTGTTCAACTTAGGTTATGTTCCACTTTGCAATTATTGAAAACTTGACCATAATCATTAATCACAAATTGCCACTTATGAATAGGAAATCAAGACAATTACACGGATCAAGACTCCTAAACTAGCAATAGATAATTATCAAGATCTATCTAGTTGTACACCTAAACAAATCAAGACAACATCATGAACAATTCTTGTAGAAGAACATAAGCAACTTTGATAGAAAATTAATGATAGATAGAATCTGAAAATCAATCATAAAACATGTCTAGGGCTTTGAAATCACCCTTAACCAAATAGAAGTTTAGCCTAGCATAGGCATTATAAACATAAACATAAAATTAAAGAAAATCTAAGAAGAAAATAAAAGAAAGAAAGAAGAAGAGGAAGAATATTAATTATCCAACCTCTTGCTCTCTCTAAAGAAAAAGAAAACTAGAGAAAAGAAAGAAAACTAGAGAAAAGAAAGAAGAAGAAAACTTAGAGAATTTTATTAAAATGGCTAATATCCTACCTATGTACAATATGATCCTCTACAATCATCCAAGGCCCTCTATTTATACACATTTTGGAAGGCTAAATGACAAGAGACAAGCTTTACAAATTTCAAAGGTAGGTATAATAGGTGGGTGAATTTTTCTAACAATTTTCGTCATATTGTATGACAATTTTGATCAGCCAACTTGATGGTCGATTTCGTCAATGTTGGAGGCCTGACATCATTGCACATCGACCATCAAGTTGGCTGATGTGCAATGATGTCAGGCCTCCAAGATTGACAAAATCGACCATCAAGTTGGCTGATCAAAATGGTCACACAATATGACGAAAATTGTTAGAAAAATGCACCCACCTATTATACCTACCTTTGAAATTTGTAAAGCTTGTCTCTTGTCATTTAGCCCTCCAAAATGTGTATAAATAGAGGGCCTTGGATGATTGTAGAGGATCATATTGTACATAGGTAGGATATTAGCCATTTTAATAAAATTCTCTAAGTTTTCTTCTTCTTTCTTTTCTCTAGTTTTCTTTCTTTTCTCTAGTTTTCTTTTTCTTTAGAGAGAGCAAGAGGTTGGATAATTAATATTCTTCCTCTTCTTCTTTCTTTCTTTTATTTTCTTCTTAGATTTTCTTTAATTTTATGTTTATGTTTATAATGCCTATGCTAGGCTAAACTTCTATTTGGTTAAGGGTAATTTCAAAGCCCTAGACATGTTTTGTGATTGATTTTCAGATTCTATCTATCATTAATTTTCTATCAAAGTTGCTTATGTTCTTCTACAAGAATTGTTCATGATGTTGTCTTGATTTATTTAGGTGTACAACTAGATAGATCTTGATAATTATCTATTGCTAGTTTAGGAGTCTTGATCCGTGTAATTGTCTTGATTTCCTATTCATAAGTGGCAATTTGTGATTAATGATTATAGTCAAGTTTTCAATAATTGCAAAGTGGAACATAACCTAAGTTGAACAATCCGAGCTTATGTGTTTGTTGCTTAGATCAACCTATCTTTCTCATCATAAAGCTGCCATTAAATTGAATTTAGAGAGCTTATTCTAGGTTGTTTAATGGTTAGAGATTAAATAGAGAGCTTGTTCTATTTAACGACAAACTAAGGAAAGATAGGGGTAACAGAGCTTGTTGTTATCTACGGTTGTTAACTTCGATAGTTGGTTGATATTGATAGATCTGAAATTGATTCTTAATGATGTCTAGTGGTGGAGAATGAAACCTTAACCATATTTTTCATATTTGATTCTTCTTACTTATTTGTTTTCTTACTTTTAGTTTGCTTATTTTTTATATTTATTTTTATTGGCTGGTTATACCGCCTAATTTGTATATTAACTTTGTTTTATTTTTATTGGCTGGTTATACCGCCTAATTTAGTATATATATTTTTATTGGCTGGTTATACCGCCTAATTTAGTATATATATTTTTATTGGCTGGTTATACCGCCTTGCATCTTATTCTTATTATTTACTTTAGTTTAAATCTGGCTTCAAAAACCCCTTTTCTTTTATTGTTCTTGAATTTAAGTTTTAAACTATTAACTTATAAACTAAAACCCAATCCCTGAGGACTCGACCCTTGCTAACTACTATACTTACAATTTATCTTTTTAGTGCAAGGTTAAATAAGATACACTCTTTTGGGTGCATCAAATTTTTGGCGCCGTTGCCGGGGATTGTTTTCTTTAGTTTATTTGTTACTTGGTTTATTCTTATTTTCAGTTCTAATGAGTTTTGTTTTCTTGTACATACGGTTTTTTCTTATCAAATTTTGAAATAAAAAAATAAAAAAAAATAAAAAAAATAAAACGATGGAATTGAGTAATCTAACACTTGAAGAGTTGGTGGCATACATGAACATGGAGAATCAACAAGCCAATCTCACCTTCCCAGTTCAACAATTTGCCATGGGAGGATGTCAAGGCCATCAAGTGTTCCAAGACCAACTGCATGATCATTACTCAAACACTTACCATGAGGGATGGTGGGATCATACTAATTATGGCTACTCAAAAAAATTTCCAAGAAGTAGATCCTTATGCCAGTTACACTCATCCATCTATCTTCAATCAATCATGGTCTCAAGAATCAGATCTTTTTCAGCCATCACATATGACTCAAAACTCAGGTACTTCTTTAGAAGATCTTGTCTATTCTCTTGTTACTGAAACTTTGCAATTTCAACAGGAAACAAGGGCAAGCATCCAGAGTTTGGAAAAACAAATGATCCAATTGACTAGTAGTATGGTGGGATGGGTAGCACAAAGATCTAAAGAACTCCCAGCCCAAACGGTGATTAACCCAAAGGAGAATGCTACTATTGTGACCTTGAGAAATGAGGAACAAGATGAGGATGAAACAAAATTAGAGATGGATTCTATTCTTGAGGATAATGAAGCCACAAATACAAATAAGAGTATTTCGGCACCTGAGGTAACGTTTGAGATTCCAATTTTTACTAATGTTTCTTCTCCACCTTTTCCTAGTAGATTCGCAAAGTTCAAGGAGGATGAACATGAACAAGACACGCTGGAAACCTTAAACAGTTTGTTTGTGGATGTCATTCAACAAGTACCAAAAGATGCACCATTCCTCGATGAGATATGCACCACCAAGGATGATGGAATAATACTTGTAATGGAGAATGCATCCACTGTTGTGCAAAGAAAGCTTCCTCTCAAACGCATAAATTTGAGAAATTTCATGTATGAGCCTGACAAGCCTAAAAAGCCAAGAAAGGGTGTTGGTTAGATTCAAAACACTAACTCAAGTGTTAATTGGGAAGGCAGCCCAATTAAAGATGAAATTGCCAACCTTCCATATTCAGATTTGCTTTCTCTTTCTTTTCCTTTTTCTTTTATTATTTTTATTGTTTTTATTTTATTTCTTATGTTTATTTGTTAATTGTGTTTACTGCTTTTAAGTTCATTTAGGCTGCATAAGTTTCTTTTGTTTAATAGTTCTTTTCTCCTACATATAATTCTTGCATTGGGGGATAATAGCATTACATTAATGACAATGTAAAAATTATGTGTGGGGGGAAGAATTTAGGATTTTATTTAGAGTGTTTTGTTTTTGAGTTTTTTTTTATCTTGTTTTTCTTTCTGATCCTTGTTTTGAAAATAACTAGATGTAAATATAATTTTTATTTTTTTTACCCCGGTTAAATGGCGGATAACGGTACTCCGTGATTATTTAAATCGGTTCCATCAGCTACCCACAAAACTGATAGTGTATATAAATTTCTCTTCCAATTTCTCTTTCAATTTTTTTCATTTTTTTTCAGGATGGATGATATTCTCACAAGATTGCAGAAACGATTTCCTCCTTTTCCTCGAAATATTTTACTGAAGCTTTACCAAGTTCGATTTGAAAGATTAAGAATGCTTATGCACAAAGGGATTCCTGCAGACATACGTTGGATAATTGAAGCCAAGGTACGTGAAGATGAATATCTTCATGTTCTGCATTTACCAGGTACAGGTAGAAGCACTTTTGCAAAGAAGCGACGAGCAAAGCGCATGAGTTCAAATTGCCACAAATGTGCACGATGGACGTGTAACGGTAAATGTCGTTCTATTGGGATTCCGTCCTCTAATCGAGATGATAAAATTGAATTCATTAAGGATGGACTGAGTAAGGAGAATTTGGGTAATATCCAACTTTCTCTTGAGACGCATCCTAGTGGAGACGTACAAAGAGAAATTCTTGATTTATGGCCGCAATTCCAAAGGGAATGGCAACATCTTGGGAATCTGATGTTAAAAGACCCTGTTTGCCAGCTTGTAAGAAAACTGGATGGGAAGCATATCCTCGACTCATAGAAGGCGTTTAAGCTGTTTCTGGACGTAAAACCAGAGGAAGATGTGAGCCACAATCACAACTACAATAAATGACTTCTCAGTTTTTGGTTTGATTTGCAATAACTTTATTTTGGTTTAATTTACGTGTTGTTTGATTTGTGTAATTATTCTCATTTTTTTTTATTTGTCTTTTACGGTTGATTTTTCTTCTCTTTTTGATTTTCTTCCTGAAATCACGCAAAAATCTTTTGTTAGGTTAACATTTTCTTCTGACAGGTCAAATACACTTTCGGCGACATTATTACTCTTGACTTTTACGATACACTTTCGGCGACATTATTACTCTTGTCTGATTCACTACTCAGTCCTCTATATATTACACCATGTACTCATTCTCTTTCAGGCACTCGAAAAAAAAATGGAAAGTACTTCGTCCCAACGCATTAAAAAAATTTGTGTCTTTGGAGGTGCTTATCCAGGGAAAAATAACATATTTGCTGATGAAGCCATAAGAGTTGGAGTAATACTTGCCCAACAAAAGATCCAGTTGATTTATGGAGGCGGTAGTACGGGTTTAATGGGAGCAGTCGCTACAGCAGCACACGCCGGAGGAAGTCCAGTTCTAGGAATCGTGCCAAAACTATTCACAGATTTTTGTGGACCTATCGTGGGTAAGGAAATACAAGTCTGGAGTATCCCTGAACGGATAACAATCATGTACCATTCTGCCGATGCATTCATTGCTTTACCAGGAGGTCTGGGTACATTGGAAGAAATAGCTTGCGTGACTTCTTGGTCATCTTTGGTCACAAATAAGAAACCCATTGGTTTGCTTAATATTAATGGTTATTTTAGTAATTTGCTTTCATATTTAGATAATGCTGTGGATAATGGATTCATGTTTTCAGAGGCAAGGAGAACCATAATTTCTGCTACAACCATTGAAGATTTACTCAAAAAGCTCCAAGCTTATGAGTATTTATCTGCTACGGTTGTTTCGCAAACGCTCGGAAAAAGAAAAAGAGATATGGACGAGCAAGGAGTGGATTGCACTTTGTCTTTGTGACATTATCTAACATTTTGTTTGTTGTGTCTCAGTTATAATAAGTGGTTAGCAACCTCTACAGGTAATATCTCCTAAATTTTACCTTCTTAAAAAAAAAAAAAGTTTGTTGTGTTTTAAGCAATTTAGAAGTATTCATTCTGAACAAGGTCTGAGTAAGGGAGACTTGAGACATACCTTGTCAGTTTGATTTCTTCTTTTCAAAAAAAAAAAAAAAGAGTTTGTTGTGTTTTAAGCAATTTAGAAGTATTCATTCTGAACAAGGTCTGAGTAAGGGAGACTTGAGACATACCTTGTCAGTTTGATTTTAATCTTTTTACGTTTACTTGTTAATTTTTGTTTAGTATTTTAGGATTATTTAGGTTGCATGAGTTTGTTTTGTTTTGAGTCTAGCTATTCCTATTCTTATGTTATTAGTTCTTTTCTCTTACACATGATTCTTTCATTTGGGTTAATAGACTTACATTGAGGACAATGTAAGAATTAAGTGTGGGGGGAATGATTTAGGATTTCTTTTATTTTTGTCTACTATTTTTTTTTATGAGTCTTTATTATTATTATTATTTTTTAGTGTGTTTTTGTTCCTTTTTAATACAATGATGAGATATGAATTGCATAAGTCTAAAACATATTTATTAGTGAGAAGATTTTCATGAGAATTGAGCTTGATGTCAACCTTTTTATGAGCCAATGTTAATATGATATGTTGATTGAGAAAGAAGCATGTTTAGACTTAATCTGACTTGTATAATCATTCTTGTGAGTTTTTGAGCCTAAAATGATTGATGCATTATACAAATCAATCTAATTTCTTTCTTGAGTGCTCTTATGATTACATGATTCTCTAGAACTTGCTTTAAACCGTTTGAGACAACATGAATATGATAGAGGCATTAGGATTATAACCAGAGCCAAACAGCCATCCTTTATTGATGTTCCAAGAGAACACACCCTTAGTGAACCAATTTGAGCCTACATTGAATAAGCTATCTCTTTGGTAACCATAACTTGTCCCTAACCTAAATATACTTATATCTTTACCTTTGTTCCAAAGATGAATTAGCATGATTTGAGACAAGTTGCAAAGACAAGGGATATTTTTTTTGGTTAGAAACAAGAAATAAGTGTGGGGGGAAAAGAAAAGAAAAGTCAAGAGAAAAAGAAATGGAATACTGGAAAATACATTCCTATGTAAAAAATATATATATATATATATATATATGAATCATCTCTTGAATTTGTGGAAAAAGAAAAAGATGTTACAAAGTTGTTTAGAATGAAGAAAATGCCCAACATGAATATCCGGCCTAGGTGACTATGTACTTGTAAAGAGTTTTGAGAAGTTTCTTTGTATAATTTTTTTTATGTCTCTAAACTTTATGAACTCTTTGGAACCTTTGTGATATCTTTATCCTTTTGTTCTTCAACCACATTACAAACCCCTTGGCCCCATTACAACCTTGATTAAAGACCTCTTGATTTATGAAGTTGCATGATCTTTTAGTGGAGAATAGGTGGACAAGCAAGCATATGGTAGAAGTGTTTTCATGAGATTGATTGAGTGTAAACACTTTACCACTACTTTAAAGAGTGAAAATCAAGAGAGTATCCCATGTGAGAAGTTGAGATTAAGTTTGAATATGCACTATTTTGATTGAAATATGTTATGTTAATATTGGCTTAACTCAAACTATTTACATTCAAGAAAGATTTTTTGTGAATTTCTTTAAGCTATTGATTAGTTTTTAAGACTTGTCCAATGATTATCTCAGATTTATATTGGAAGGATTAGTTATAATTATTATTTTTAGTTTTTCTTATGTTTTCAATGTTTGTGGGTATCGTCCTAGTAAACCCTCACGAGACTAAACTCGTCCACTAGGGACACCTAGGGGTTTAAAGGCTTGTGTCACATGCTAAGTGCCACCGTGATTTCCTACGAAAATGGATTAGATTAGATTTTCTTATTTTATTTTTATTGAGTCGTTGCTAGGGACTAGCAACAATCTAAGTGTGGGGGTGTGATAACTCGTATAATTATATAGTTTTTAGTTATGTTTTATTATTGTTTTGTGTCAAATACGAGTTATTATTGTTTAGTCTAATTGTGTTTATGATCTTTTATATTTTTATGTAATTTGGTGTTTTTCACAAGTTTCTTTGAGTGATTTCAGATTACTAGAATTAAGGGCAAATCCAGTTCAGTTCCAGTTCCGACACCTTTTGTCATATCAGCTATATCTGGAGTTTCACTGAAGCAATAGGCTGAAATTTTAACCGTGCAAAGTTAAGAGGCATATCTATCTTTTTCATGTTTTACACGTCTTGAAACGGAGTCGTTTTCCCTAGCGAAATCAACCATCAAGTTGGCTGATGTGCAATGACGTCTGTCCTGAGCAGTTTTCGTATTTTGACCATATCGTCCGATACACATCAGCAAATGAGCTGATTCCAACGGCTATGGATCCCTAACTGATAGGGGAACATTTGTCTAGAAGACCATGGGATCAGATAAAGCCTCCAATATTGAAGAAATCGACCATCAAGTTGGCTGATGTGCAATGATGTCTGTGCTGACCTGTTTTCGTATTTTGCCCATATCTTCTTCTCCACATCAGAAAATGAGCTGATTCCAACGGCTATGAATCATTAACTCATAGGGAAACATTTTTCTAGAAGACCATCTGATCAGATCAGGCCTCCAAGATTGACAAAATCGACCATCAAGTTGGCTGATCAAAATGGTCATACAATATGACGAAAATTGTTAGAAAAATGCACCCACCTATTATACCTACCTTTGAAATTTGTAAAGCTTGTCTCTTGTCATTTAGCCCTCCAAAATGTGTATAAATAGAGGGCCTTGGATGATTGTAGAGGATCATATTGTACATAGGTAGGATATTAGCCATTTTAATAAAATTCTCTAAGTTTTCTTCTTCTTTCTTTTCTCTAGTTTTCTTTCTTTTCTCTAGTTTTCTTTTTCTTTAGAGAGAGCAAGAGGTTGGATAATTAATATTCTTCCTCTTCTTCTTTCTTTCTTTTATTTTCTTCTTAGATTTTCTTTAATTTTATGTTTATGTTTATAATGCCTATGCTAGGCTAAACTTCTATTTGGTTAAGGGTGATTTCAAAGCCCTAGACATGTTTTGTGATTGATTTTCAGATTCTATCTATCATTAATTTTCTATCAAAGTTGCTTATGTTCTTCTACAAGAATTGTTCATGATGTTGTCTTGATTTATTTAGGTGTACAACTAGATAGATCTTGATAATTATCTATTGCTAGTTTAGGAGTCTTGATCCGTGTAATTGTCTTGATTTCCTATTCATAAGTGGCAATTTGTGATTAATGATTATGGTCAAGTTTTCAATAATTGCAAAGTGGAACATAACCTAAGTTGAACAATCCGAGCTTATGTGTTTGTTGCTTAGATCAACCTATCTTTCTCATCATAAAGCTGCCATTAAATTGAATTTAGAGAGCTTATTCTAGGTTGTTTAATGGTTAGAGATTAAATAGAGAGCTTGTTCTATTTAACGACAAACTAAGGAAAGATTGGGGTAACAGAGCTTGTTGTTATCTACGGTTGTTAACTTCGATAGTTAGTTGATATTGATAGATCTGAAATTGATTCTTAATGATGTCTAGTGGTGGAGAATGAAACCTTAACCATATTTTTCATATTTGATTCTTCTTACTTATTTGTTTTCTTACTTTTAGTTTGCTTATTTTTTATATTTATTTTTATTGGCTGGTTATACCGCCTAATTTGTAAATTAACTTTGTTTTATTTTTATTGGCTGGTTATACCGCCTAATTTAGTATATATATTTTTATTGGCTGGTTATACCGCCTAATTTAGTATATATATTTTTATTGGCTGGTTATACCGCCTTGCATCTTATTCTTATTATTTACTTTAGTTTAAATCTGGCTTCAAAAACCCCTTTTCTTTTATTGTTCTTGAATTTAAGTTTTAAACTATCAACTTATAAACTAAAACCCAATCCCTAAGGACTCGACCCTTGCTAACTACTATACTTACAATTTATCTTTTTAGTGCAAGGTTAAATAAGATACACTCTTTTGGGTGCATCAGTGGGATCATACTAATTATGGCTACTCGAAAAATTACCAAGAAGTAGATCCTTATGCCAATTACACTCATCCATCTAGCTTCAATCAATCTTGGTCTCAACAACCAAATCTTTTTCAACCACCACATATGACTCAAAACTCAGGTACTTCTTTAGAAGATCTTGTCTATTCTCTTGTTACTAATTCTTTGCAATTTCAACAGGAAACAAGGGCAAGCATCCAGAGTTTGGAAAAGCAAATGAGCCAATTGGCTAGTAGTATGGTGGGATGGGTAGCACAATGATCTGAAGAACTCCCAGCCCAAACGATGGTTAACCCAAAGGAGAATGCTATTATTGTGACCTTGAAGAATGAGGAACAAGATGAGGATGAAACAAAATTAGAGATGGATTCTATTCTTGAGGATAATGAAGCCAAAGATCCAAATAAGAGTATTTCGGCACCTGAGGTAACGTTTAAGGTTTCACTTTTTACTAATGTTTCTTCTCCACCTTTTCCTAGTAGATTTGCAAAGTTCAAGGAGGAAGAACATGAACAACACATGCCGGAAACCTTAAACAACTTGTTTGTGGAGGTCATTCAACAAGTATCAAAATATGCTCCATTCCTCGATGACATATGCACCACAAAGGATGATGGAATAATACTTGTAATGGAGAATGCATCCACTGTTGTGCAAAGAAAGCTTCCTCTCAAACGCATAAATTTGGGAAATTTCATGTATGAGCCTGACAAGCCTAAAATGCCAAGAAGGGGTGTTGGCTAGGCTGAAAACAATCAATCAAGTGCTAATTGGGGGAGGCAGCCTAATTAGTGAAAGCATTGCCAAACTGCCATCCTCAGATTTGCTCTCTTTTTCTTTATCTTTTTCTTATGTTTTTTTTTTTGCTAATTGTGTTTAGTGTTTCTAAGTTCATTTAGGCTGCATAAGTTTATTTTGTTTATTAGTTCTTTTTCACTTACACATGATTCTTTCATTTGGGGTTAATAGCATTACATTAATGACAATGTAAAAATTATGTGTGGGGGGAAGAATTTAGGATTTTATTTAGAGTGTTTTGTTTTTGAGTTTTTTTATGTTGTTTTTCTCTCTGATCCTTGTTTTGAAAATAACTAGATGTAAATATAATTTTTATTTTTTTTACCCCGGTTAAATGGCGGATAACGGTACTCCGTGATTATTTAAATCGGTTCCATCAGCTACCCGTAAAACTGATATTGTATATAAATTTCTCTTTCAATTTTTTTTTCATTTTTTTTCAGGATGGATGATATTCTCACAAGATTGCAGAAACGATTTCCTCCTTTTCCTCGAAATATTTTACTGAAGCTTTACCAAGTTCGATTTGAAAGATTAAGAATGCTTATGCACAAAGGGATTCCTGAAGACATACGTTGGATAATTGAAGCCAAGGTACGTGAAGATGAATGATAACTCGTATAATTATATAGTTTTTAGTTATGTTTTATTATTTTTTTTGTGTCAAATACGAGTTATTATTGTTTAGTCTAATTGTGTTTATGATCTTTTATATTTTTATGTAATTTGGTGTTTTTCACAAGTTTCTTTGAGTGATTTCAGATTACTAGAATTAAGGGCAAATCCAGTTCAGTTCCAGTTCCGACACCTTTTTCCATATCAGCTATATCTGGAGTTTCACTGAAGAAATAAGGCTGAAATTTTTACCGTGCAAAGTTAAGAGGCATATCTATCTTTTTCATGTTTTACACTTCTTGAAACGGAGTCGTTTTCCCTAGCGAAATCAACCATTAAGTTGGCTGATGTGCAATGACGTCTGTCCTGAGCAGTTTTCGCATTTTGACCATATCGTCCGATACACATCAGCAAATGAGCTGATTTCAACGGCTATGGATCACTAACTGATAGGGGAACATTTGTATAGAAGACCCTGTGATCAGATAAAGCCTCCAATATTGAAGAAATCGACCATCAAGTTGGCTGATGTGCAATGACGTTTGTGCTGACCTGTTTTCGTATTTTGCCCATATCTTCTTCTCCACATCAGAAAATGAGCTGATTCTAACAGGTATGAATCAGTAACTCATAGGGGAACATTTTTCTAGAAGACCATGGGATCAGATCAGGCCTCCAAGATTGACAAAATCGACCATCAAGTTGGCTGATCAAAATGGTCATACAATATGACGAAAATTGTTAGAAAAATGCACCCACCTATTACACCTACCTTTGAAATTTGTAAAGCTTGTCTCTTGTCATTTAGCCCTCCAAAATGTGTATAAATAGAGGGCCTTGGATGATTGTAGAGGATCATATTGTACATTGGTAGGATATTAGCCATTGTAATAAAATTCTCTAAGTTTTCTTCTTCTTTCTTTTCTCTAGTTTTCTTTTTCTTTATTTTCTTCTTCTTCTTTCTTTCTTTTATTTCCTTCTTAGATTCTCTTTAATTTTATGTTTATGTTTACAATGCCTATGCTAGGCTAAACTTCTATTTGGTTAAGGGTGATTTCAAAGCCCTAGACATGTTTTGTGATTGATTTTCAGATTCTATCTATCATTAATTTTCTATCAAAGTTGCTTATGTTCTTCTACAAGAATTGTTCATGATGTTGTCTTGATTTATTTAGGTGTACAACTAGATAGATCTTGATAATTATCTATTGCTAGTCTAGGAGTCTTGATCCGTGTAATTGTCTTGATTTCCTATTCATAAGTGGCAATTTGTGATTAATGATTATGGTCAAGTTTTCAATAATTGCAAAGTGGAACATAACCTAAGTTGAACAATCCGAGCTTATGTGTTTGTTGCTTAGATCAACCTATCTTTCTCATCATAAAGCTGCCATTAAATTGAATTTAGAGAGCTTATTCTAGGTTGTTTAATGGTTAGAGATTAAATAGAGAGCTTGTTCTATTTAACGACAAACTAAGGAAAGATTGGGATAACAGAGCTTGTTGTTATCTACGGTTGTTAACTTTGATAGTTGGTTGATATTGATAAATCTGAAATTGATTCTTAATGATGTCTAGTGGTGGAGAATGAAACCTTAACCATATTTTTCATATTTGATTCTTCTTACTTACTTGTTTTCTTACTTTTCTAGTTTGCTTATTTTTAAAAGTATATTTATTTTTATTGGCTGGTTATACCGCCTAATTTGTATATTAACTTTGGTTTATTTTTATTGGCTGGTTATACCGCCTAATTTAGTATATATATTTTTATTGGCTGGTTATACCGCCTAATTTAGTATATATATTTTTATTGGCTGGTTATACCGCCTTGCATCTTATTCTTATTATTTACTTTAGTTTAAATCTGGCTTCAAAAACCCCTTTTCTTTTATTGTTTTCTTTGAACGTAAGTTATAAACTAATAACTCATAGATTAAAACCCAATCCCTGAGGACTCGACCCTTGCTAATCATTATACTTACAATTGATCTTTTTAGTGCAAGGTTAAATAAGATACACTCTTTTGTGTGCATCAAATTTTTGGCGCCGTTGCCGGGGATTGTTTTCTTTAGTTTATTTGTTACTTGGTTTATTCTTATTTTCAGTTCTAATTAGTATTATTTTCTTGTACATACATGTTTTTCTTTTCAAATTTTGAAAAAAAAAAAAAACAATGGAATTGAGCAATCTAACACTTGAAGAGTTGGTGGCATACATGAACATGGAGAATCAACAAGCCAATCTCACCTCCCCAGTTCAACAATTGGCCATGGGAGGATGTCAAGGCCATCAAGTGTTCCAAGACCAACAGTATCATCATTACTCAAACACTTACCATGAGGGATGGTGGGATCATACTAATTATGGCTACTCGAAAAATTACCAAGAAGTAGATCCTTATGCCAATTACACTCATCCATCTAGCTTCAATCAATCATGGTCTCAAGAACTAGATCTTTTTCAACCACCACATATGACTCAAAACTCAGGTACTTCTTTAGAAGATCTTGTCTATTCTCTTGTTACTGATTCTTTGCAATTTCAACAGGAAACAAGGGCAAGCATCCAGAGTTTGGAAAAGCAAATGAGCCAATTGGCTAGTAGTATGGTAGGATGGGTAGCACAAAGATCTGAAGAACTCCCAGCCCAAACGATGGTTAACCCAAAAGAGAATGCTACTATTGTGACCTTGAAGAATGAGGAACAAGATGAGGATGAAACAAAATTAGCGATGGATTCTATTCTTGAGGATAATGAAGCCAAAGATCCAAATAAGAGTATTTCGGCACCTGAGGTAACGTTTGAGATTCCAATTTTTACTAATGTTTCTTCTCCACCTTTTCCTAGTAGATTCGCAAAGTTCAAGGAGGATGAACATGAACAAGACACGCTGGAAACCTTAAACAGTTTGTTTGTGGATGTCATTCAACAAGTACCAAAAGATGCACCATTCCTCGATGAGATATGCACCACCAAGCATGATGGAATAATACTTGTAATGGAGAATACATCCACTGTTGTGCAAAGAAAGCTTCCTCTCAAACGCATAAATTTGGGAAATTTCATGTATGAGCCTGACAAGCCTAAAAAGCCAAGAAGGGGTGTTGGTTAGATTCAAAACACTAACACAAGTGTTAATTGGGAAGGCAGCCCAATTAAAGATGAATTTGCCAACCTTCCATATTCAGATTTGCTTTCTCTTTCTTTTCCTTTTTCTTTTATTATTTTTATTGTTTTTATTTTTATTTCTTATGTTTCTTTGTTAATTGTGTTTACTGTTTTTAAGTTCATTTAGGCTGCATAAGTTTCTTTTGTTTAATAGTTCTTTTCTCTTACATATAATTCTTGCATTGGGGGATAATAGCATTACATTAATGACAATGTAAGAATTATGTGTGGGGGGAAGAATTTAGGATTTTATTTAGAGTGTTTTGTTTTTGAGTTTTTTTATGTTGTTTTTCTTTCTGATCCTTGTTTTGAAAATAACTAGATGTAAATATAATTTTTTAACCCCAGTTAAACGGCGGATAACGGTACTCCGTGATTATTTAAGTCGGTTCCATCAGCTACCCACAAAACTGATATTGTATATAAATTTCTCTTTCAATTTTCTCTTTCAATTTTTTCAGGATGGATGATATTCTCACAAGATTGCAGAAACGATTTCCTCCTTTTCCTCGAATATTTTACTGAAGCTTTACCAAGTTCGATTTGAAAGATTAAGAATGCTTATGCACAAAGGGATTCCTGAAGACATACGTTGGATAATTGAAGCCAAGGTACGTGAAGATGAATATCTTCCTGTTTTGCATTTACCAGGTACAGGTAGAAGCACTTTTGCAAAGAAGCGACGAGCAAAGCGCATGAGTTCAAATTGCCACAAATGTGCACGATGGACGTGTAACGGTAAATGTTGTTCTATTGGGATTCCGTCCTCTAATCGAGATGATAAAATTGAATTCATTAAGGATGGACTGAGTAAGGAGAATTTGGGTAATATCCAACTTTCTCTTGAGACGCATCTTAGTGGAGACGTACAAAGAGAAATTCTTGATTTATGGCCGCAATTCCAAAGGGAATGGCAACATCTTGGGAATCTGATGTTAAAAGACCCTGTTTGCCAGCTTGTAAGAAAACTGGATGGGAAGCATATCCTCGACTCATAGAAGGCGTTTAAGCCGTTTCTGGACGTAAAACCAGAGGAAGATGTGAGCCACAATCACAACTACAATAAATGACTTCTCAGCTTTTGGTTTGATTTGCAATAACTTTATTTTGGTTTAATTTACGTGTTGTTCGATTTGTGTAATTATTCTCTTTTTTTTTTATTCGTCTTTTACGGTTGATTTTTCTTCTCTTTTTGATTTTCTTCCTGAAATCACGCAAAAATCTTTTGTTAGGTTAACATTTTCTTCTGACAGGTCAAATACACTTTCGGCGACATTATTACTCTTGACTTTTACGGTTGATTTTTCTTCTCTTTTTGATTTTCTTCCTGAAATCACGCAAAAATCTTTTGTTAGGTTAACATTTTCTTCTGACAGGTCAGATACACTTTCGGCGACATTATTACTCTTGTCTGATTCACTACTCAGTCCTCTATATATTACACCATGTACTCATTCTCTTTCAGGCACTCGAAGAAAAAAAAATGGAAAGTACTTCATCCCAGCGCATTAAAAAAATTTGTGTCTTTGGAGGTGCTTATCCAGGGAAAAATAACATATTTGCTGATGAAGCCATAAGAGTTGGAGTAATACTTGCCCAACAAAAGATCCAGTTGATTTATGGAGGTGGTAGTACGGGTTTAATGGGAGCAGTCGCTACAGCAGCACACGCCGGAGGAAGTCCAGTTCTAGGAATCGTGCCAAAACTATTCACAGATTTTTGTGGACCTACCTTGGGTAAGGAAATACAAGTCTGGAGTATCCCTGAACGGATAACAATCATGTACCATTCTGCCGATGCATTCATTGCTTTACCAGGAGGTCTGGGTACATTGGAAGAAATAGCTTGCGTGGCTTCTTGGTCATCTTTGGTCACAAATAAGAAACCCATTGGTTTGCTTAATATTAATGGTTATTTTAGTAATTTGCTTTCATATTTAGATAATGCTGTGGATAATGGATTCATGTTTTCAGAGGCAAGGAGAACCATAATTTCTGCTACAACCATTGAAGATTTACTCAAAAAGCTCCAAGCTTATGAGTATTTATCTGCTACGGTTGTTTCGCAAACGCTCGGAAAAAGAAAAAGAGATATGGACGAGCAAGGAGTGGATTGCACTTTGTCTTTGTGACATTATCTAACATTTTGTTTGTTGTGTCTCAGTTATAATAAGTGGTTAGCAACCTCTACAGGTAATATCTCCTAAATTTTACCTTCTTAAAAAAAAAAAAGTTTGTTGTGTTTTAAGCAATTTAGAAGTATTCATTCTGAACAAGGTCTGAGTAAGGGAGACTTGAGACATACCTTGTCAGTTTGATTTCTTCTTTTCAAAAAAAAAAAAAAAAAAGTTTGTTGTGTTTTAAGCAATTTAGAAGTATTCATTCTGAACAAGGTCTGAGTAAGGGAGACTTGAGACATACCTTGTCAGTTTGATTTTAATCTTTTTATGTTTACTTGTTAATTTTTGTTTAGTATTTTAGGATTATTTAGGTTGCATGGTTTTGTTTTGTTTTGAGTCTTAGTTGTTCCTATTCTTATGTTATTAGTTCTTTTCTCTTACACATGATTCTTTCATTTGAGTTAATAGACTTATATTGAGGACAATGTAAGAATTAAGTGTGGGGGGGAATGATTTAGGATTTCTTTTATTTTTGTCTACTATTTTTTTTTTCTTTATTATTATTATTATTAATTTTTTTTTTGTTGAGTTTTAGTTCCTTTTTAATACAATGATGAGATATGAATTGCATAAGTCTAAAACAGATTTATTAGTGAGAAGATTTTCATGAGAATTGAGCTTGATGTCAACCTTTTTATGAGCCAATGTTAATATGATATGTTGATTGAGAAAGAAGCATGTTTAGACTTAATCTGACTTGTATAATCATCCTTGTGAGTTTTTGAGCCTATAATGATTGATGCATTATACAAATCAATCTAATTTCTTTCATGAGTGCTCTTATGATTACATGATTCTCTAGAACTTGCTTTAAACCGTTTGAGACTATATTGATACATGTGACAACATGAATATGATAGAGGCATTAGGATTATAACCAGAGCCAAACAACCATCCATTATTAATGTTCGAAGAGAACACACCCTTAGTGAACCAATTTGAGCCTACATTGAATAAGCTATTTCTTTGGTAACCATAACTTGTCCCTAACCTAAATATACTTATATCTTTACCTTTGTTCCAAAGATGAATTAGCATGTTTTGAGACAAGTTGCAAAGGCAAAGAAGATTTATTGAAAATTTGGGTTAGAAACAAGAAATAAGTGTGGGGGGAAAAGAAAAAAAAAAGTCAAGAGAAAAAGAAAGGGATCATTGTCAAATACATTCCCATATTAAAAAAAAAAAAAAATCTTCTCTTGAACTTCTAGTTAAAGTAAAGAAAAAGATGTTACAAAGTTGGTTAGAATGATGCAAAGGCTCAACATGAATATTTAGCCTATGTTATTATGTGCTTTATAAGAGTTTTGAGAAGTTTTATTTGTATGATCTTATTATGTCTCTAAACTCTATGAACTCTTTGGAACCTTCGTGATATCTTTATCCTTTTGTTCTTCAACCACATTACAAACCCCTTGGCCCCATTACAACCTTGATTAAAGACGTCTTGATTCATGAAGTTGTATGATCTAAATAGTGGAGAATAGGTGGACAAGCAAGAATATGGTAGAACTGTTTTCATGAGATTGATTGAGTGTAAACACTTTACCACTACTTTAAAAAGTGAAAATCAAGAGAGTATCCCATGTGAGAAGTTGAGATTAAGTTTGAATATGCACTATTTTGATTGAAATATGTTATGTTAATATTGGCTTAACTCAAACTATTTACATTCAAGCAAGATTTTTTGTGAATTTCTTTAAGCTATTGATTAGTTTTTAAGACTTGTCCAATGATTATCTCAAATTTATATTGGAAGGATTAGTTATAATTATTATTTTTAGTTTTTCTTATGTTTTCAATGTTTGTGGGTATCGTCCTAGTAAACCCTCACGAGACTAAACTCGTCCACTAGGGACACCTAGGGGTTTAAAGGCTTGTGTCACATGCTAAGTGCCACCGTGATTTCCTACGAAAATGGATTAGATTAGATTTTCTTATTTTATTTTTATTGAGTCGTTGCTAGGGACTAGCAACAATCTAAGTGTGGGGGTGTGATAACTCGTATAATTATATAGTTTTTAGTTATGTTTTATTATTTTTTTGTGTCAAATACGAGTTATTATTGTTTAGTCTAATTGTGTTTATGATCTTTTATATTTTTATGTAATTTGGTGTTTTTCACAAGTTTCTTTGAGTGATTTCAGATTACTAGAATTAAGGGCAAATCCAGTTCAGTTCCAGTTCCGACACCTTTTGCCATATCAGCTATATCTGGAGTTTCACTGCAGAAATAAGGCTGAAATTTTAACCGTGCAAATTTAAGAGGCGTATCTATCTTTTTCATGTTTTACACTTCTTGAAACGGAGTCGTTTTCCCTAGCGAAATCAACCATTAAGTTGGCTGATGTGCAATGACGTCTGTCCTGAGCAGTTTTCGCATTTTGACCATATCGTCCGATACACATCAGAAAATGAGCTGATTCCAACGGCTATGGATCACTAACTGATAGGGGAACATTTGTCTAGAAGACCTTGTGATCAGATAAAGCCTCCAATATTGAAGAAATCGACCATCAAGTTGGCTGATGTGCAATGACGTCTGTGCTGACCTGTTTTCGTATTTTGCCCATATCTTCTTCTCCACATCAGCAAATGAGCTGATTCCAACGGGTATGAATCAGTAACTCATAGGGGAACATTTTTCTAGAAGACCATGTGATCAGATCAGGCCTCCAAGATTGACAAAATCGACCATCAAGTTGGCTGATCAAAATGGTCATACAATATGACGAAAATTGTTAGAAAAATGCACCCACCTATTGATAACTCGTATAATTATATAGTTTTTAGTTATGTTTTATTAATGTTTTGTGTCAAATACGAGTTATTATTGTTTAGTCTAATTGTGTTTATGATCTTTTATATTTTTATGTATTTTGGTGTTTTTCACAAGTTTCTTTGAGTGATTTTAGATTACTAGAATTAAGGGCAAATCCAGTTCAGTTTCAGTTCCGACACCTTTTGCCATATCAGCTATATCTCGAGTTTCACTGAAGCAATAAGGCTGAAATTTGTAGCCATGCAAAGCTAAGAGGCATATCTATCTTTTTCATGTTTTACACTTCTTAAAACGGAGTCGTTTTCCCTAGCGAAATCGACCATCAAGTTGGCTGATGTGCAATGACGTCTGTGCTGACATGTTTTCGTATTTTGCCCATATCTGCTTATCCACACCAGCAAAAGAGCTGATTCCAACGGCTATGGTTCCGTAACTGATAGGGGAACCTTTGTCTAGAAGACCATGTGATCAGATAAGGCCTCCAATATTGACGAAATCGACCATCAAGTTGGCTGATGTGCAATGACGTCTGTGCTGACCTGTTTTCGTATTTTGCCCATATCTGCTTATCCACATCAGCAAATGAGCTGATTCCAACGGCTATGGATCCGTAACTGATAGGGGAACCTTTTTGTAGAAGACCATGTGATCAGATCAGGCCTCCAACATTGACGAAATCGACCATCAAGTTGGCTGATCAAAATTGTCATACAATATGACGAAAATTGTTAGAAAAATTCACCCACCTATTATACCTACCTTTGAAATTTGTAAAGCTTGTCTCTTGTCATTTAGCCCTCCAAAATGTGTATAAATAGAGGGCCTTGGATGATTGTAGAGGATCATATTGTACATAGGTAGGATATTAGCCATTTTAACAAAATTCTCTAAGTTTTCTTCTTCTTTCTTTTCTCTAGTTTTCTTTCTTTTCTCTAGTTTTCTTTTTCTTTAGAGAGAGCAAGAGGTTGGATAATTAATATTCTTCCTCTTCTTCTTTCTTTCTTTTATTTTCTTCTTAGATTCTCTTTAATTTTATGTTTATGTTTACAATGCCTATGCTAGGCTAAACTTCTATTTGGTTAAGGGTGATTTCAAAGCCCTAGACATGTTTTGTGATTGATTTTCAGATTCTATCTATCATTAATTTTCTATCAAAGTTGCTTATGTTCTTCTACAAGAATTGTTCATGATGTTGTCTTGATTTATTTAGGTGTACAACTAGATAGATCTTGATAATTATCTATTGCTAGTTTAGGAGTCTTGATCCGTGTAATTGTCTTGATTTCCTATTCATAAGTGGCAATTTGTGATTAATGATTATGGTCAAGTTTTCAATAATTGCAAAGTGGAACATAACCTAAGTTGAACAATCCGAGCTTATGTGTTTGTTGCTTAGATCAACCTATCTTTCTCATCATAAAGCTGCCATTAAATTGAATCTAGAGAGCTTATTCTAGGTTGTTTGATGGTTAGAGATTAAATAGAGAGCTTGTTCTATTTAACGACAAACTAAGGAAAGATTGGGATAACAGAGCTTGTTGTTATCTACGGTTGTTAACTTTGATAGTTGGTTGATATTGATAGATCTGAAATTGATTCTTAATGATGTCTAGTGGTAGAGAATGAAACCTTAACCATATTTTTCATATTTGATTCTTCTTACTTATTTGTTTTCTTACTTTTAGTTTGCTTATTTTTTATATTTATTTTTATTGGCTGGTTATACCGCCTAATTTGTATATTAACTTTGTTTTATTTTTATTGGCTGGTTATACCGCCTAATTTAGTATATATATTTTTATTGGCTGGTTATACCGCCTAATTTAGTATATATATTTTTATTGGCTGGTTATACCGCCTTGCATCTTATTCTTATTATTTACTTTAGTTTAAATCTGGCTTCAAAAACCCCTTTTCTTTTATTGTTCTTGAATTTAAGTTTTAAACTACTAACTTATAAACTAAAACCCAATCCCTGAGGACTCGACCCTTGCTAACTACTATACTTACAATTTATCTTTTTAGTGCAAGGTTAAATAAGATACACTCTTTTGGGTGCATCAAATTTTTGGCGCCGTTGCCGGGGATTGTTTTCTTTAGTTTATTTGTTACTTGGTTTATTCTTATTTTCAGTTCTAATTAGTTCCATTTTCTTGTACATACAAGTTTTTCTTATCAAATTTAAAAAAAAAAAAAAAACGATGGAATTAAGCAATCTAACACTTGAAGAGTTGGTGGCATACATGAACATGGAAAATCAACAAGCCAATCTCACCTACCCAGTTCAACAATTGGCCATGGGAGGATGTCAAGGCCATCAAGTGTTCCAAGACCAACAGTATGATCATTACTCAAACACTTACCATGAGGGATGGTGGGATCATACTAATTATGGCTACTCAGAAAATTACCAAGAAGTAGATCCTTATGCCAATTACACTCATCCATCTAGCTTCAATCAATCATGGTCTCAAGAACCAGATCTTCTTCAACCACCACATATGACTCAAAACTCAGGTACTTCTTTAGAAGATCTTGTCGATTCTCTTGTTACTAATACTTTGCAATTTCAACAGGAAACAAGGGCAAGCATTCAGAGTTTGGAAAAGCAAATGAGCCAATTGGCTAGTAGTATGGTGGTATGGGTAGCACAAAGATCTGAAGAACTCTCTGCCCAAACACTGATTAACCCAAAGGAGAATACTACTATTGTGACCTTGAAGAATGATGAACAAGATGAGGATGAGACAAAATTAGAGATGGATTCTATTCTTGAGGATAATGAAGCCACAAATCCAAATAAGAGTATTTCGGCACCTGAGGTAACGTTTAAGGTTTCACTTTTTACTAATGTTTCTTCTCCACCTTTTCCTAGTAGATTTGCAAAGTTCAAGGAGGAAGAACATGAACAACACATGCCGGAAACCTTAAACAACTTGTTTGTGGAGGTCATTCAACAAGTATCAAAATATGCTCCATTCCTCGATGACATATGCACCACAAAGGATGATGGAATAATACTTGTAATGGAGAATGCATCCACTGTTGTGCAAAGAAAGCTTCCTCTCAAACGCATAAATTTGGGAAATTTCACGTATGAGCCTCACAAGCCTAAAAAGCCAAGAAGGGGTGTTGGTTAGATTCAAAACACTAACTCAAGTGTTAATTGGGAAGGCAGCCCAATTAAAGATGAATTTGCCAACCTTCCATATTCAGATTTGCTTTCTCTTTCTTTTCCTTTTTCTTTTATTATTTTTATTGTTTTTATTTTTATTTCTTATGTTTCTTTGTTAATTGTGTTTACTGTTTTTAAGTTCATTTAGGCTGCATAAGTTTCTTTTGTTTAATAGTTCTTTTCTCTTACATATAATTCTTGCATTGGGGGATAATAGCATTACATTAATGACAATGTAAAAATTATGTGTGGGGGGAAGAATTTAGGATTTTATTTAGAGTGTTTTGTTTTTGTGTCTTTTTATGTTGTTTTTCTTTCTGATCCTTGTTTTGAAAATAACTAGATGTAAATATAATTTTTATATTTTTTTACCCTGGTTAAATGGCGGATAACGGTACTCCGTGATTATTTAAATCGGTTCCATCAGCTACCCACAAAACTGATATTGTATATAAATTTCTCTTCCAATTTCTCTTTCAATTTTTTTCATTTTTTTTCAGGATGGATGATATTCTCACAAGATTGCAGAAACGATTTCCTCCTTTTCCTCGAAATATTTTACTGAAGCTTTACCAAGTTCGACTTGAAAGATTAAGAATGCTTATGCACAAAGGGATTCCTGACGACATACGTTGGATAATTGAAGCCAAGGTACGTAAAGATGAATATCTTCCTGTTTTGCATTTACCAGGTACAGGTAGAAGCACTTTTGCAAAGAAGCGACGAGCAAAGCGCATGAGTTCAAATTGCCACAAATGTGCACGATGGACGTGTAACGGTAAATGTCGTTCTATTGGGATTCCGTCCTCTAATCGAGATGATAAAATTGAATTCATTAAGGATGGACTGAGTAAGGAGAATTTGGGTAATATCCAACTTTCTCTTGAGACGCATCCTAGTGGAGACGTACAAAGAGAAATTCTTGATTTATGGCCGCAATTCCAAAGGGAATGGCAACATCTTGGGAATCTGATGTTAAAAGACCCTGTTTGCCAGCTTGTAAGAAAACTGGATGGGAAGCATATCCTCGACTCATAGAAGGCGTTTAAGCCGTTTCTGGACGTAAAACCAGAGGAAGATGTGAGCCACAATCACAACTACAATAAATGACTTCTCAGCTTTTGGTTTGATTTGCAATAACTTTATTTTGTTTTAATTTACGTGTTGTTCGATTTGTGTAATTATTCTCGTTTTTTTTTTTTTTGTCTTTTACGGTTGATTTTTTCTTCTCTTTTTGATTTTCTTCCTGAAATCACGCAAAAATCTTTTGTTAGGTTAACATTTTCTTCTGACAGGTCAGATACACTTTCGGCGACATTATTACTCTTGTCTGATTCACTACTCAGTCCTCTATATATTACACCATGTACTCATTCTCTTTCAGGCACTCGAAAAAGAAAAAAAAAATGGAAAGTACTTCATCCCAGCGCATTAAAAAAATTTGTGTCTTTGGAGGTGCTTATCCAGGGAAAAATAACATATTCGCTGATGAAGCCATAAGAGTTGGAGTAATACTTGCCCAATAAAAGATCCACTTGATTTATGGAGGCGGTAGTACGGGTTTAATGGGAGCAGTCGCTACAGCAGCACACGCCGGAGGAAGTCCAGTTCTAGGAATCGTGCCAAAACTATTCACAAGTTTTTGTGGACCTACCATGGGTAAGGAAATACAAGTCTGGAGTGTCCCTGAACGGATAACAATCATGTACCATTCTGCCGATGCATTCATTGCTTTACCAGGAGGTCTGGGTACATTGGAAGAAATAGCTTGCGTGGCTTCTTGGTCATCTTTGATCACAAATAAGAAACCCATTGGTTTGCTTAATATTAATGGTTATTTTAGTAATTTGCTTTTATATTTAGATAATGCTGTGGATAATGGATTCATGTTTTCAGAGGCAAGGAGAACCATAATTTCTGCTACAACCATTGAAGATTTACTTAAAAAGCTCCAAGCTTATGAGTGTTTATCTGCTACGGTTGTTTCGCAAACGCTCGGAAAAAGAAAAAGAGATATGGACGAGCAAGGAGTGGATTGCACTTTGTCTTTGTGACATTATCTAACATTTTGCTTGTTGTGTCTCAGTTATAATAAGTGGTTAGCAACCTCTGCAGGTAATATCTCCTAAATTCTACCTTTAAAATTTGACATTGGGGACAATGTCATATTTTAGTAGGGGGTAAGGGACATATTTTGCTAATAAAAAAAAAAAAATTTAAGAAGTATTCATTCTGAACAAGGTCTGAGTAAGGGAGACTTGAGACATACCTTGTCAGTTTGATTTCTTCTTTTCAAAAAAAAAAAAAAAAAAAAAAAAAAAAAAAGAGTTTGTTGTGTTTTAAGCAATTTAGAAGTATTCATTCTGAACAAGGTCTGAGTAAGGGAGACTTGAGACATACCTTGTCAGTTTGATTTTAATCTTTTTATGTTTACTTGTTAATTTTTGTTTAGTATTTTAGGATTATTTAGGTTGCATGAGTTTGTTTTGTTTTGAGTCTTAGTTGTTCCTATTCTTATGTTATTAGTTCTTTTCTCTTACACATGATTCTTTCATTTGTGTTAATAGACTTACATTGAGGACAATGTAAGAATTAAGTGTGGGGGGAATGAATTAGGATTTCTTTTATTTTTGTCTACTATTTTTTTTTTTATGAGTCTTTATTATTATTATTATTTTTAGTGTGTTTTAGTTCCTTTTTAATACAATGATGAGATATGAATTGCATAGGTCTAAACTGGTTATTAGTGAGAAGATTTTCATGAGAATTGAGCTTGATGTCAACCTTTTTATGAGCCAATGTTAATATAATATGTTGATTGAGAAAGAAGCATGTTTAGACTTAATCTGACTTGTATAATCATCCTTGTGAGTTTTTGAGCCTATAATGATTGATGCATTATACAAATCAATCTAATTTCTTTCTTGAGTGCTCTTATGATTACAGGATTCTCTAGAACTTGCTTTAAACCGTTTGAGACTATATTGATACATGTGACAACATGAATATGATAGAGGCATTAGGATTTTTAGCCAGAGCCAAACAGCCATCCCTTATTGATGTTCCAAGAGAACACACCCTTAGTGAACCAATTTGAGCCTACATTGAATAAGCTATCTCTTTGGTAACCATAACTTGTCCCTAACCTAAATATACTTATATCTTTACCTTTGTTCCAAAGATGAATTAGCATGTTTTGAAACAAGTTGCAAAGACAAGGGATATTTTTAGTTAAAAATTTGGGTTAGAAACAAGAAATAAGTGTGGGGGGGAAAGAAAAGAAAAGTCAAGAGAAAAAGAAATGAAATACTGGCAAATACATTCCTATGTAAAAAAAAAAATATATATGAATCATCTCTTGAATTTGTGGAAAAAGAAAAAGATGTTACAAAGTCGTTTAGAATGAAGAAAAGGCCCAACATAAATATCCGGCCTAGGTGACTATGTACTTGTAAAGAGTTTTGAGAAGTTTCTTTGTATGATCTTTTTATGTCTCTAAACTTTATGAACTCTTTGGAACCTTTGTGATATCTTTATCCTTTTGTTCTTCAACCACATTACAAACCCCTTGGCCCCATTACAACCTTGATTAAAGACCTCTTGATTCATGAAGTTGTATGATCTAAATAGTGGAGAATAGGTGGACAAGCAAGAATATGGTAGAACTGTTTTCATGAGATTGATTGAGTGTAAACACTTCACCACTACTTTAAAGAGTGAAAATCATGAGGGTATCCCATGTGAGAAGTTGAGATTAAATTTGAACATGCAATATTTTGATTGAGATATGTTATGCTAATATTGGCTTAACTCAAACAATTTACATTCAAGCATGATTTTTTGTGAAATTCTTTAAGCTATTGATTAGTTTATAAGACTTGTTCAAATATTGTATCTAATTTGTATTGAAAGGATTAGGAGTAAATATTTTTAGTATATGCAGTTTATTTATATTTTAGTTTTTCAATGTTTGTGGGTATCGTTCTAGTAAACCCTCACGAGACTAAACTCGTCCACTAGGGACACCTAGGGGTTTAAAGGCTTGTGTCACATGCTAAGTGCCACCGTGATTTCCTACGAAAATGGATTAGATTAGATTTTCTTATTTTATTTTTATTGAGTCGTTGCTAGGGACTAGCAACAATCTAAGTGTGGGGGTGTGATAACTCGTATTATTATATAGTTTTTAGTTATGTTTTATTAATGTTTTGTGTCAAATACGAGTTATTATTGTTTAGTCTAATTGTGTTTATGATCTTTTATATTTTTATGTATTTTGGTGTTTTTCACAAGTTTCTTTGAGTGATTTCAGATTACTAGAATTAAGGGCAAATCCAGTTCAGTTTCAGTTCCGACACCTTTTGCCATATCAGCTATATCTCGAGTTTCACTGAAGCAATAAGGCTGAAATTTGTAGCCATGCAAAGCTAAGAGGCATATCTATCTTTTTCATGTTTTACACTTCTTAAAACGGAGTCGTTTTCCCTAGCGAAATCGACCATCAAGTTGGCTGATGTGCAATGACGTCTGTGCTGACATGTTTTCGTATTTTGCCCATATCTGCTTATCCACACCAGCAAAAGAGCTGATTCCAACGGCTATGGTTCCGTAACTGATAGGGGAACCTTTGTCTAGAAGACCATGTGATCAGATAAGGCCTCCAATATTGACGAAATCGACCATCAAGTTGGCTGATGTGCAATGACGTCTGTGCTGACCTGTTTTTGTATTTTGCCCATATCTGCTTATCCACATCAGCAAATGAGCTGATTCCAACGGCTATGGATCCGTAACTGATAGGGGAACCTTTTTGTAGAAGACCATGTGATCAGATCAGGCCTCCAACATTGACGAAATCGACCATCAAGTTGGCTGATCAAAATTGTCATACAATATGACGAAAATTGTTAGAAAAATTCACCCACCTATTATACCTACCTTTGAAATTTGTAAAGCTTGTCTCTTGTCATTTAGCCCTCCAAAATGTGTATAAATAGAGGGCCTTGGATGATTGTAGAGGATCATATTGTACATAGGTAGGATATTAGCCATTTTAACAAAATTCTCTAAGTTTTCTTCTTCTTTCTTTTCTCTAGTTTTCTTTCTTTTCTCTAGTTTTCTTTTTCTTTAGAGAGAGCAAGAGGTTGGATAATTAATATTCTTCCTCTTCTTCTTTCTTTCTTTTATTTTCTTCTTAGATTCTCTTTAATTTTATGTTTATGTTTACAATGCCTATGCTAGGCTAAACTTCTATTTGGTTAAGGGTGATTTCAAAGCCCTAGACATGTTTTGTGATTGATTTTCAGATTCTATCTATCATTAATTTTCTATCAAAGTTGCTTATGTTCTTCTACAAGAATTGTTCATGATGTTGTCTTGATTTATTTAGGTGTACAACTAGATAGATCTTGATAATTATCTATTGCTAGTTTAGGAGTCTTGATCCGTGTAATTGTCTTGATTTCCTATTCATAAGTGGCAATTTGTGATTAATGATTATGGTCAAGTTTTCAATAATTGCAAAGTGGAACATAACCTAAGTTGAACAATCCGAGCTTATGTGTTTGTTGCTTAGATCAACCTATCTTTCTCATCATAAAGCTGCCATTAAATTGAATCTAGAGAGCTTATTCTAGGTTGTTTGATGGTTAGAGATTAAATAGAGAGCTTGTTCTATTTAACGACAAACTAAGGAAAGATTGGGATAACAGAGCTTGTTGTTATCTACGGTTGTTAACTTTGATAGTTGGTTGATATTGATAGATCTGAAATTGATTCTTAATGATGTCTAGTGGTAGAGAATGAAACCTTAACCATATTTTTCATATTTGATTCTTCTTACTTATTTGTTTTCTTACTTTTAGTTTGCTTATTTTTTATATTTATTTTTATTGGCTGGTTATACCGCCTAATTTGTATATTAACTTTGTTTTATTTTTATTGGCTGGTTATACCGCCTAATTTAGTATATATATTTTTATTGGCTGGTTATACCGCCTAATTTAGTATATATATTTTTATTGGCTGGTTATACCGCCTTGCATCTTATTCTTATTATTTACTTTAGTTTAAATCTGGCTTCAAAAACCCCTTTTCTTTTATTGTTCTTGAATTTAAGTTTTAAACTACTAACTTATAAACTAAAACCCAATCCCTGAGGACTCGACCCTTGCTAACTACTATACTTACAATTTATCTTTTTAGTGCAAGGTTAAATAAGATACACTCTTTTGGGTGCATCACCTATTACACCTACCTTTGAAATTTGTAAAGCTTGTCTCTTGTCATTTAGCCCTCCAAAATGTGTATAAATAGAGGGCCTTGGATGATTGTAGAGGATCATATTGTACATTGGTAGGATATTAGCCATTGTAATAAAATTCTCTAAGTTTTCTTCTTCTTTCTTTTCTCTAGTTTTCTTTTTCTTTATTTTCTTCTTCTTCTTTCTTTCTTTTATTTCCTTCTTAGATTCTCTTTAATTTTATGTTTATGTTTACAATGCCTATGCTAGGCTAAACTTCTATTTGGTTAAGGGTGATTTCAAAGCCCTAGACATGTTTTGTGATTGATTTTCAGATTCTATCTATCATTAATTTTCTATCAAAGTTGCTTATGTTCTTCTACAAGAATTGTTCATGATGTTGTCTTGATTTATTTAGGTGTACAACTAGATAGATCTTGATAATTATCTATTGCTAGTCTAGGAGTCTTGATCCGTGTAATTATCTTGATTTCCTATTCATAAGTGGCAATTTGTGATTAATGATTATGGTCAAGTTTTCAATAATTGCAAAGTGAAACATAACCTAAGTTGAACAATCCGAGCTTATGTGTTTGTTGCTTAGATCAACCTATCTTTCTCATCATAAAGCTGCCATTAAATTGAATTTAGAGAGCTTATTCTAGGTTGTTTAATGGTTAGAGATTAAATAGAGAGCTTGTTCTATTTAACGACAAACTAAGGAAAGATTGGGATAACAGAGCTTGTTGTTATCTACGGTTGTTAACTTTGATAGTTGGTTGATATTGATAGATCTGAAATTGATTCTTAATGATGTCTAGTGGTGGAGAATGAAACCTTAACCATATTTTTCATATTTGATTCTTCTTACTTACTTGTTTTCTTACTTTTCTAGTTTGCTTATTTTTAAAAGTATATTTATTTTTATTGGCTGGTTATACCGCCTAATTTGTATATTAACTTTGTTTTATTTTTATTGGCTGGTTATACCGCCTAATTTAGTATATATATTTTTATTGGCTGGTTATACCGCCTAATTTAGTATATATATTTTTATTGGCTGGTTATACCGCCTTGCATCTTATTCTTATTATTTACTTTAGTTTAAATCTGGCTTCAAAAACCCCTTTTCTTTTATTGTTTTCTTTGAACGTAAGTTATAAACTAATAACTCATAGATTAAAACCCAATCCCTGAGGACTCGACCCTTGCTAATCATTATACTTACAATTGATCTTTTTAGTGCAAGGTTAAATAAGATACACTCTTTTGTGTGCATCAATGAATATCTTCCTATTTTGCATTTACCAGGTACAGGTAGAAGCACTTTTGCAAAGAAGCGACGAGCAAAGCGCATGAGTTCAAATTGCCACAAATGTGCACGATGGACGTGTCACGGTAAATGATAACTCGTATAATTATATAGTTTTTAGTTATGTTTTATTATTGTTTTGTGTCAAATACGAGTTATTATTGTTTAGTCTAATTGTGTTTATGATCTTTTATATTTTTATGTAATTTGGTGTTTTTCACAAGTTTCTTTGAGTGATTTCAGATTACTAGAATTAAGGGCAAATCCAGTTCAGTTCCAGTTCCGACACCTTTTTCCATATCAGCTATATCTGGAGTTTCACTGAAGCAATAAGGCTGAAATTTAACCGTGCAAAGCTAAGAGGCATATCTATCTTTTTCATGTTTTACACTTCTTGAAACGGAGTCGTTTTCCCTAGCGAAATCGACCATCAAGTTGGCTGATGTGCAATGACGTCTGTGCTGACCTGTTTTCGTATTTTGTTCATATCTTCTTATCCACATCAGCAAATGAGCTGATTCCAACGGCTATGGATTATTAACTGACAGGGGAACATTTTTCTAGAAGACCATGTGATCAGATCAGGCCTCCAATATTGACAAAATCGACCATCAAGCTGGCTGATCAAAATTGTCATACAATATGACAAAAATTGTTAGAAAAATGCACCCACCTATTATACCTACCTTTGGAATTTGTAAAGCTTGTCTCTTGTCATTTAGCCCCCCAAAATGTGTATAAATAGAGGGCCTTGGATGATTGTAAGGGACATTGTAGATTGGTAGGAAATTAGCCATTGTAATAAAATTCTCTAAGTTTTCTTCTTCTTTCTTTTCTCTAGTTTTCTTTTTCTTTATCTTCTTCTTCTTCTTTCTTTCTTTTATTTCCTTCTTAGATTCTCTTTAATTTTATGTTTATGTTTACAATGCCTATGCTAGGCTAAACTTCTATTTGGTTAAGGGTGATTTCAAAGCCCTAGACATGTGTTATAATTGATTTTCAGATTCTATCTATCATTTATTTTCTATCAAAGTTGCTTATGTTCTTCTACAAGAATTGTTCATGATGTTGTCTTGATTTGTTTAGGTGTACAACTAGATAGATCTTGATAATTATCTATTGCTAGTTTAGGAGTCTTGATCCGGGTAATTGTCTTGATTTCCTATTCATAAGTGGCAATTTGTGATTAATGATTATGGTCAAGTTTTCAATAATTGCAAAGTGGAACATAACCTAAGTTGAACAATCCGAGCTTATGTGTTTGTTGCTTAGATCAACCTATCTTTCTCATCGTAAAGCTGTCATTAAATTGAATTTAGAGAGCTTATTCTAGGTTGTTTGATGGTTAGAGATTAAATAGAGAGCTTATTCTATTTAACGACAAACTAAGGAAAGATTGGGATAACAGAGCTTGTTGTTATCTACGGTTGTTAACTTTGATAGTTGGTTGATATTGATAGATCTGAAATTGATTCTTAATGATGTCTAGTGGTGGAGAATGAAACCTTAACCATATTTTTCATATTTGATTCTTCTTACTTACTTGTTTTCTTACTTTTCTAGTTTGCTTATTTTTAAAAGTATATTTATTTTTATTGGCTGGTTATACCGCCTAATTTGTATATTAACTTTGTTTTATTTTTATTGGCTGGTTATACCGCCTAATTTAATATATATATTTTTATTGGCTGGTTATACCGCCTAATTTAGTATATATATTTTTATTGGCTGCTTATACCGCCTTGCATCTTATTCTTATTATTTACTTTAGTTTAAATCTGGCTTCAAAAACCCCTTTTCTTTTATTGTTTTCTTTGAACGTAAGTTATAAACTAATAACTCATAAATTAAAACCCAATCCCTGAGGACTCGACCCTTGCTAATCATTATACTTAAAATTGATCTTTTTAGTGCAAGGTTAAATAAGATACACTCTTTTGGGTGCATCAAATTTTTGGCGCCGTTGCGGGGGATTGTTTAGTTTATTTGTTACTTGGTTTATTCTTATTTTCAGTTCTAATTAGTATTATTTTCTTGTACATACATGTTTTTCTTTTCAAGTTTGGAAAAAAAAAAAAAGATGGAATTAAGCAATCTAACACTTGAAGAGTTGGTGGTATACATGAACATGGAGAATCAACAAGCCAATCTCACTTCCTCAGTTCAACAATTGGCCATGGGAGGATGTCAAGGCCATCAATGGTTCCAAGACCAACCGCATGATCATTACTCAAACACTTACCATGAGGGATGGTGGGATCATACTAATTATGGCTACTCGAAAAATTACCAAGAAGTAGATCCTTATGCCAATTACACTCATCCATCTAGCTTCAATCAATCATGGTCTCAAGAACCAGATCTTTTTCAACCACCACATATGACTCAAAACTCAGGTACTTCTTTAGAAGATCTTGTCTATTCTCTTGTTACTGATTCTTTGCAATTTCAACAGGAAACAAGGGCAAGCATCCAGAGTTTGGAAAAGCAAATGAGCCAATTGGCTAGTAGTATGGTGGGATGGGTAGCTGATAAGTCGTATAATTATATAGTTTTTAGTTATGTTTTATTATTGTTTTGTGTCAAATACGAGTTATTATTGTTTAGTCTAATTGTATTTATGATCTTTTATATTTTTATGTAATTTGGTGTTTTTCACAAGTTTCTTTGAGTGATTTCAGATTACTAGAATTAAGGGCAAATCCAGTTCAGTTCCAATTCCGACACCTTTTGCCATATCAGCTATATCTGGAGTTTCACTGAAGCAATAAGGCTGAAATTTGTATCCGTGCAAAGCTAAGAGGCATATCTATCTTTTTCATGTTTTACACTTCTGGAAACGGAGTCGTTTTCCCTAGCGAAATCGACCATCAAGTTGGCTGATGTGCAATGACGTCTGTGCTGACCTGTTTTCATATTTTTCCCATATCTGCTTATCCACATCAGCAAATGAGCTGATTCCAATGGCTATGGATCCGTAACTGATACGAGAACCGTTTTCTAGAAGACCATGTGATCAGATCAGGCCTCCAACATTGACGAAATCGACCATCAAGTTGGCTGATCAAAATTGTCATACAATATGACGAAAATTGTTAGAAAAATTCACCCACCTATTATACCTACCTTTGAAATTTGTAAAGCTTGTCTCTTGTCATTTAGCCCTCCAAAATGTGTATAAATAGAGGGCCTTGGATGATTGTAGAGGATCATATTGTACATAGGTAGGATATTAGCCATTTTAATAAAATTCTCTAAGTTTTCTTCTTCTTTCTTTTCTCTAGTTTTCTTTTTCTTTAGAAAGAGCAAGAGGTTGGATAATTAATATTCTTCTTCTTCTTCTTTCTTTCTTTTATTTTCTTCTTAGATTCTATTTAATTTTATGTTTATGATGCCTATGCTAGGCTAAACTTCTATTTGGTTAAGGGTGATTTCAAAGCCCTAGACATGTTTTATGATTGATTTTCAGATTCTATCTATCATTAATTTTCTATCAAAGTTGCTTATGTTCTTCTATAAGAATTGTTCATGATGTTGTCTTGATTTGTTTAGGTGTACAACTAGATAGATCTTGATAATTATCTATTGCTAGTTTAGGAGTCTTGATCCGTGTAATTGTCTTGATTTCCTATTCATAAGTGGCAATTTGTGATTAATGATTATGGTCAAGTTTTCAATAATTGCAAAGTGGAACATAACCTAAGTTGAACAATCCGAGCTTATGTGTTTGTTGCTTAGATCAACCTATCTTTCTCATCATAAAGCTGCCATTAAATTGAATTTAGAGAGCTTATTCTAGGTTGTTTAATGGTTAGAGATTAAATAGAGAGCTTGTTCTATTTAACGACAAACTAAGGAAAGATTGGGATAACAGAGCTTGTTGTTATCTACGGTTGTTAACTTTGATAGTTGGTTGATATTGATAGATCTGAAATTGATTCTTAATGATGTCTAGTGGTGGAGAATGAAACCTTAACCATATTTTTCATATTTGATTCTTCTTACTTACTTGTTTTCTTACTTTTAGTTTGCTTATTTTTAAAAGTATATTTATTTTTATTGGCTGGTTATACCGCCTAATTTGTATATTAACTTTGTTTTATTGGCTGGTTATACCGCCTAATTTAGTATATATATTTTTATTGGCTGGTTATACCGCCTAATTTAGTATATATATTTTTATTGGCTGGTTATACCGCCTTGCATCTTATTATTATTATTTACTTTAGTTTAGATCTGGCTTCAAAAACCCCTTTTCTTTTATTGTTCTTGAATTTAAGTTTTAAACTATTAACTTATAAACTAAAACCCAATCCCTGAGGACTCGACCCTTGCTAACTACTATACTTACAATTTATCTTTTTAGTGCAAGGTTAAATAAGATACACTCTTTTGGGTGCATCAAATTTTTGGCGCCGTTGCCGGGGATTGCTTTCTTTAGTTTATTTGTTACTTCGTTTATTCTTATTTTCAGTTCTAATTAGTTTTATTTTCTTGTACATACAAGTTTTTCTTTTCAAATTTAAAAAAAAAAAAAAAAAAAACAATGGAATTGAGCAATCTAACACTTGATGAGTTGGTGGCATACATGAACATGGAAAATCAACAAGCCAATCTCACCTACCCAGGCCATCAAGTGTTCCAAGACCAACAGTATGATCATTACTCAAACACTTACCATGAGGGATGGTGGGATCATACTAATTATGGCTACTCAGAAAATTACCAAGAAGTAGATCCTTATGCCAATTACACTCATCCATCTAGCTTCAATCAATCATGGTCTCAAGAACCAGATCTTTTTCAACCACCACATATGACTCAAAACTCAGGTACTTCTTTAGAAGATCTTGTCTATTCTCTTGTTACTGATTCTTTGCAATTTCAACAGGAAACAAGGGCAAGCATCCAGAGTTTGGAAAGGCAAATGAGCCTATTGGCTAGTAGTATGGTGGTATGGGTAGCACAAAGATCTGAAGAACTCTCTGCCCAAACAATGATTAACCCAAAGGAGAATACTACCATTCTGACCTTCAGGAATGAGGAACAAGATGAGGATGAGACAAAATTAGAGATGGATTCTATTCTTGAGGATAATAAAGCCACAGATCCAAATAAGAGTATTTCGACACAGGAGGTAACGTTTAAGATTCCAATTTTTGCTAATGTTTCTTCTCCACCTTTTCCTCGTAGATTCGCAAAGTTCAAGGAGGAGGAACATGAACAAGACATCCTGGAAACCTTAAACAGTTTATTTGTGGATGCCATTCAACAAGTACCAAAAGATGCACCATTCCTCGATGAGATATGCACCACCAAGGATGATGGAATAATACTTGTAATGGAGAATGCATCCACTGTTGTGCAAAGAAAGCTTCCTCTCAAACGCATAAATTTGGGAAATTTCATGTATGAGCCTGACAAGCCAAAAAAGCCAAGAAGGGGTGTTGGTTAGATTCAAAACACTAACTCAAGTGTTAATTGGGAAGGCAGCCCAATTAAAGATGAAATTGCCAACCTTCCATATTCAGATTTGCTTTCTCTTTCTTTTCCTTTTTCTTTTATTATTTTTATTGTTTTTATTTTATTTCTTATGTTTCTTTGTTAATTGTGTTCACTGCTTTTAAGTTCATTTAGGCTGCATAAGTTTCTTTTGTTTAATAGTTCTTTTCTCTTACATATAATTCTTGCATTGGGGGATAATAGCATTACATTAATGACAATGTAAGAATTATGTGTGGGGGGGAGAATTTAGGATTTTATTTAGAGTGTTTTGTCTTTGAGTCTCTTTATGTTGTTTTTCTTTCTGATCCTTGTTTTGAAAAACACTAGATGTAAATATAATTTTTTTTAACCCCGGTTAAATGGCGGATAACGGTACTCCGTGATTATTTAAATCGGTTCCATCAGCTACCCACAAAACTGATATTGTATATAAATTTCTCTTCCAATTTCTCTTTCAATTTTTTTTTTCATTTTTTTTTCAGGATGGATGATATTCTCACAAGATTGCAGAAACGATTTCCTCCTTTTCCTCGAAATATTTTACTGAAGCTTTACCAAGTTCGACTTGAAAGATTAAGAATGCTTATGCACAAAGGGATTCCTGACGACATACGTTGGATAATTGAAGCCAAGGTACGTGAAGATGAATATCTTCCTATTTTGCATTTACCAGGTACAGGTAGAAGCACTTTTGCAAAGAAGCGACGAGCAAAGCGCATGAGTTCAAATTGCCACAAATGTGCACGATGGACGTGTAACGGTAAATGTCGTTCTATTGGGATTCCGTCCTCTAATCGAGATGATAAAATTGAATTCATTAAGGATGGACTGAGTAAGGAGAATTTGGGTAATATCCAACTTTCTCTTGAAACGCATCCTAGTGGAGACGTACAAAGAGAAATTCTTGATTTATGGCCGCAATTCCAAAGGGAATGGCAACATCTTGGGAATCTGATGTTAAAAGACCCTGTTTGCCAGCTTGTAAGAAAACTGGATGGGAAGCATATCCTCGACTCATAGAAGGCGTTTAAGCCGTTTCTGGACGTAAAACCAGAGGAAGATGTGAGCCACAATCACAACTACAATAAACGACTCTTAAGCTTTTGGTTTGATTTGCAATAACTTTATTTTGGTTTAATTTACGTGTTGTTCGATTTGTGTAATTATTCTCGTTTTTTTTTATTTGTCTTTTACGGTTGATTTTTTCTTCTCTTTTTGATTTTCTTCCTGAAATCACGCAAAAATCTTTTGTTAGGTTAATATTTTCTTCTGACAGGTCAGATACACTTTCGGCGACATTATTACTCTTGTCTGATTCACTACTCAGTCCTCTATATATTACACCATGTACTCATTCTCTTTCAGGCACTCGAAAAAAAAAATGGAAAGTACTTCGTCCCAACGCATTAAAAAAATTTGTGTCTTTGGAGGTGCTTATCCAGGGAAAAATAACATATTCGCTGATGAAGCCATAAGAGTTGGAGTAATACTTGCCCAATAAAAGATCCAGTTGATTTATAGAGGCGGTAGTACGGGTTTAATGGGAGCAGTCGCTACAGCAGCACACGTCGGAGGAAGTCCAGTTCTAGGAATCGTGCCAAAACTATTCACAAGTTTTTGTGGACCTACCGTGGGTAAGGAAATACAAGTCTGGAGTATCCCTGAACGGATAACAATCATGTACCATTCTGCCGATGCATTCATTGCTTTACCAGGAGGTCTGGGTACATTGGAAGAAATAGCTTGCGTGGCTTCTTGGTCATCTTTGGTCACAAATAAGAAACCCATTGGTTTGCTTAATATTAATGGTTATTTTAGTAATTTGCTTTCATATCTAGATAATGCTGTGGATAATGGATTCATGTTTTCAGAGGCAAGGAGAACCATAATTTCTGCTACAACCATTGAAGATTTACTCAAAAAGCTCCAAGCTTATGAGTGTTTATCTGCTACGGTTGTTTCGCAAACGCTCGGAAAAAGAAAAAGAGATATGGACGAGCAAGGAGTGGATTGTACTTTGTCTTTGTGACATTATCTAACATTTTGTTTGTTGTGTCTCAGTTATAATAAGTGGTTAGCAACCTCTGCAGGTAATATCTCCTAAATTCTACCTTTAGTAGGGGCTAAGGGACATATTTTGCTAATTTAAAAAAAAAAAAAAATTTTTTTTGATGTTTTTTAAGCCATTTAGAAGTATTCATTCTGAACAAGGTCTGAGTAAGGGAGACTTGAGACATACCTTGTCAGTTTGATTTCTTCTTTTCAAAAAAAAAAAAAATTGAAAAAGAAAAAAGTTTGTTGTGTTTTAAGCAATTTAGAAGTATTCATTTTGAACAAGGTCTGAGTAAGGGAGACTTGATACATACCTTGTCAGTTTGATTTTAATCTTTTTATGTTTACTTGTTAATTTTTGTTTAGTATTTTAGGATTATTTAGGTTGCATGAGTTTGTTTTGTTTTGAGTCTTAGTTGTTCCTATTCTTATGTTATTAGTTCTTTTCTCTTACACATGATTCTTTCATTTGGGTAATAGACTTACATTGAGGACAATGTAAGAATTAAGTGTGGGGGGAATGATTTAGGATTTCTTTTATTTTTGTCTACTATTTTTTTTTATGAGTCTTTATTATTATTTTTAGTGTGTTTTAGTTCCTTTTTAATAAAATGATGAGATATGAATTGCATAAGTCTAAAACAGAGTTATTAGTGAGAAGATTTTCATGAGAATTGAGCTTGATATCATTTTTTTTTATGAGCCAATGTTAATATGATATGTTGATTGAGAAAGAAGCATGTTTAGACTTAATCTGACTTGTATAATCATCCTTGTGAGTTTTTGAGCCTATATGATTGATGCATTATACATATCAATCTAATTTCTTTCTTGAGTGCTCTTATGATTACATGATTCTCTAGAACTTGCTTTAAACCATTTGAGACTATATTGATGCATGTGACAACATGAATATGATAGAGGCATTAGGATTTTTAGCCAGGACCAAACAACCATCCCTTATTGATGTTCCAAGAGAACACACCCTTAGTGAACCAATTTGAGCCTACATTGAATAAGCTATCTCTTTGGTAACCATAACTTGTCCCTAACCTAAATATACTTATATCTTTACCTTTGTTCCAAAGATGAATTAGCATGTTTTGAGACAAGTTGCAAAGACAAGGAAGATCTATTGAAAATTTGGGGTAGAAACAAGAAATAAGTGTGGGGGGGAAAGAAAAGAAAAGTCAAGAGAAAAAGAAATGGAATACTGGCAAATATATTCCTATGTAAAAAAAAAATATGAATCATCTCTTGAATTTGTGGAAAAGGAAAAGGATGTTACAAAGTTGTTTAGAATGAAGAAAAGGCCCAACATGAATATCCGGCCTAGGTGACTATATACTTGTAAAAAGTTTTGAGAAGTTTCTTTGTATGATCTTTTTATGACTCTAAACTTTATGAACTCTTTGGAACCTTTGTGATATCTTTATCCTTTTGTTCTTCAACCACATTACAAACCCCTTGGCCCCATTACAACCTTGATTAAAGACCTCTTGATTCATGAAGTTGTATGATCTAAATAGTGGAGAATAGGTGGACAAGCAAGAATATGGTAGAACTGTTTTCATGAGATTGATTGAGTGTAAACACTTCACCACTACTTTAAAGAGTGAAAATCATGAGGGTATCCCATGTGAGAAGTTGAGATTAAATTTGAACATGCACTATTTTGATTGAGATATGTTATGTTAATATTGGCTTAACTCAAACAATTTACATTCAAGCTTGATTTTTTGTGAAATTCTTTAAGCTATTGATTAGTTTATAAGACTTGTTCAAAGATTGTCTCTAATTTGTATTGAAAGGATTAGGAGTAAATATTTTTAGTATATGTAGTTTATTTATATTTTAGTTTTTCAATGTTTGTGGGTATCGTTCTAGTAAACCCTCACGAGACTAAACTCGTCCACTAGGGACACCTAGGGGTTTAAAGGCTTGTGTCACATGCTAAGTGCCACCGTGATTTCCTACGAAAATGGATTAGATTAGATTTTCTTATTTTATTTTTATTGAGTCGTTGCTAGGGACTAGCAACAATCTAAGTGTGGGGGTGTGATAAGTCGTATAATTATATAGTTTTTAGTTATGTTTTATTATTGTTTTGTGTCAAATACGAGTTATTATTGTTTAGTACAATTGTATTTATGATCTTTTATATTTTTATGTAATTTGGTGTTTTTCACAAGTTTCTTTGAGTGATTTCAGATTACTAGAATTAAGGGCAAATCCAGTTCAGTTCCAGTTCCGACACCTTTTGCCATATCAGCTATATCTGGCGTTTCACTAAAGCAATAAGGCTGAAATTTGTATCCGTGCAAAGCTAAGAGGCATATCTATCTTTTTCATGTTTTACACTTCTTGAAACGGAGTCGTTTTCCCTAGCGAAATCGACCATCAAGTTTGCTGATGTGCAATGACGTCTGTGCTGACCTGTTTTCGTATTTTGCCCATATCTGCTTATCCACATCAGCAAATGAGCTGATTCCAATGGCTATGGATCCGTAACTGATACGGGAACCTTTTTCTAGAAGACCATGTGATCATATCAGTCCTCCAACATTGACGAAATCGACCATCAAGTTGGCTGATCAAAATTGTCATACAATATGACGAAAATTGTTAGAAAAATTCACCCACCTATTATACCTACCTTTGAAATTTGTAAAGCTTGTCTCTTGTCATTTAGCCCTCCAAAATGTGTATAAATAGAGGGCCTTGGATGATTGTAGAGGATCATATTGTACATAGGTAGGATATTAGCCATTTTAATAAAATTCTCTAAGTTTTCTTCTTCTTTCTTTTCTCTAGTTTTCTTTTTTTTTAGAAAGAGCAAGAGGTTGGATAATTAGTATTCTTCTTCTTCTTCTTTCTTTCTTTTATTTTCTTCTTAGATTCTATTTAATTTTATGTTTATGATGCCTATGCTAGGCTAAACTTCTATTTGGTTAAGGGTGATTTCAAAGCCCTAGACATGTTTTATGATTGATTTTCAGATTCTATCTATCATTAATTTTCTATCAAAGTTGCTTATGTTCTTCTACAAGAATTGTTCATGATGTTGTCTTGATTTGTTTAGGTGTACAACTAGATAGATCTTGATAATTATCTATTGCTAGTTTAGGAGTCTTGATCCGTGTAATTGTCTTGATTTCCTATTCATAAGTGGCAATTTGTGATTAATGATTATGGTCAAGTTTTCAATAATTGCAAAGTGGAACATAACCTAAGTTGAACAATCCGAGCTTATGTGTTTGTTGCTTAGATCAACCTATCTTTCTCATCATAAAGCTGCCATTAAATTGAATTTAGAGAGCTTATTCTAGGTTGTTTAATGGTTAGAGATTAAATAGAGAGCTTGTTCTATTTAACGACAAACTAAGGAAAGATTGGGATAACAGAGCTTGTTGTTATCTACGGTTGTTAACTTTGATAGTTGGTTGATATTGATAGATCTGAAATTGATTCTTAATGATGTCTAGTGGTGGAGAATGAAACCTTAACCATATTTTTCATATTTGATTCTTCTTACTTACTTGTTTTCTTACTTTTAGTTTGCTTATTTTTAAAAGTATATTTATTTTTATTGGCTGGTTATACCGCCTAATTTGTATATTAACTTTGTTTTATTGGCTGGTTATACCGCCTAATTTAGTATATATATTTTTATTGGCTGGTTATACCGCCTTGCATCTTATTATTATTATTTACTTTAGTTTAAATCTGGCTTCAAAAACCCCTTTTCTTTTATTGTTCTTGAATTTAAGTTTTAAACTATTAACTTATAAACTAAAACCCAATCCCTGAGGACTCGACCCTTGCTAACTACTATACTTACAATTTATCTTTTTAGTGCAAGGTTAAATAAGATACACTCTTTTGGGTGCATCAGTAGCACAAAGATCTGAAGAACTCCCAGCCCAAACGATGGTTAACCCAAAGGAGAATGCTACTATTGTGACCTTGAAGAATGAGGAACAAGATGAGGATGAAACAAAATTAGAGATGGATTCTATTCTTGAGGATAATGAAGCCAAAGATCCAAATAAGAGTATTTCGGCACCTGAGGTAACGTTTAAGGTTTCACTTTTTACTAATGTTTCTTCTCCACCTTTTCCTAGTAGATTTGCAAAGTTCAAGGAGGAAGAACATGAACAACACATGCCGGAAACCTTAAACAACTTGTTTGTGGAGGTCATTCAACAAGTATCAAAATATGCTCCATTCCTCGATGACATATGCACCACAAAGGATGATGGAATAATACTTGTAATGGAGAATGCATCCACTGTTGTGCAAAGAAAGCTTCCTCTCAAACGCATAAATTTGGGAAATTTCATGTATGAGCCTGACAAGCCTAAAATGCCAAGAAGGGGTGTTGGTTAGGTTCAAATCACTAAATCAAGTGCTAATTGGGGGAGGCAGCCTAATTAGTGAAAGCATTGCCAAACTCCCATCCTCAGATTTGCTTTCTTTTTCTTTATCTTTTTCTTATGTTTCTTTGCTAATTGTGTTTAGTGTTTCTAAGTTCATTTAGGCTGCATAAGTTTATTTTGTTTATTAGTTCTTTTCACTTACACATGATTCTTTCATTTGGGATTAATAGCATTACATTAATGACAATGTAAGAATTATGTGTGGGGGGAAGAATTTAGGATTTTATTTAGAGTGTTTTGTTTTTGAGTCTTTTTATGTTGTTTTTCTTTCTGATCCTTGTTTTGAAAATAACTAGATGTAAATATAATTTTTTTTAACTCCGGTTAAATGGCGGATAACGGTACTCCGTGATTATTTAAGTCGGTTCCATCAGCTACCCACAAAACTGATATTGTATATAAATTTCTCTTCCAATTTCTCTTTCAATTTTTTTCATTTTTTTTTTCAGGATGGATGATATTCTCACAAGATTGCAGAAACGATTTCCTCCTTTTCCCCGAAATATTTTACTGAAGCTTTACCAAGTTCGATTTGAAAGATTAAGAATGCTTATGCACAAACGGAATCCTGAAGACATACGTTGGATAATTGAAGCCAAGGTACGTGAAGATGAATATCTTCCTGTTTTGCATTTACCTGGTTGATAACTCGTATAATTATATAGTTTTTAGTTATATTTTATTATTGTTTTGTGTCAAATACGAGTTATTATTGTTTAGTCTAATTGTGCTTATGATCTTTTATATTTTTATGTATTTTGGTGTTTTTAACAAGTTTCTTTGAGTGATTTCAGATTACTAGAATTAAGGGCAAATCCAGTTCAGTTCCAGTTCCGACACCTTTTGCCATATCAGCTATATCTCGAGTTTCACTGAAGCAATAAGGCTGAAATTTGTGGCCATGCAAAGCTAAGAGGCATATCTATCGTTTTGATGTTTTACACTTCTTGAAACGGAGTCGTTTTCCCTAGCGAAATCGACCATCAAGTTGGCTAATGTGCAATGACGTCTGTGCTGACATGTTTTCGTATTATGCCCATATATTCTTATCCACATCAGCAAATGAGCTGATTACAACGGCTATGGATCAGTAACTGATAGGGTAACATTTGTCTAGAATACCATTTGATCAGATAAGGCCTCCACAATTGACAAAATCGACCATCAAGTTGGCTGATCAAAATCGTCATACATGACGAAAATTGTTAGAAAATGCACCCACCTATTATACCTACCTTTGAAATTTGTAAAGCTTGTCTCTTATCATTTAGCCCTCCAAAATGTTTATAAATAGAGGGCCTTGGATGATTGTAAGGAATCATATTGTACATAGGTAGGATATTAGCCATTTTAATAAAATTCTCTAAGTTTTCTTCTTCTTTCTTTTCTCTAGTTTTCTTTCTTTTCTCTAGTTTTCTTTTTCTTTAGAGAGAGAAAGAGGTTGGATAATTAATATTCTTCCTCTTCTTCTTTTTTTCTTTTATTTTCTTCTTAGATTTTCTTTAATTTTATGTTTATGTTTACAATGCCTATGCTAGGCTAAACTTCTATTTGGTTAAGGGTGATTTCAAAGCCCTAGACATGTTTTGTGATTGATTTTCAGATTCTATCTATCATTAATTTTCTATCAAAGTTGCTTATGTTCTTCTACAAAAATTGTTCATGATGTTGTCTTGATTTATTTAGGTGTACAACTAGATAGATCTTGATAATTATCTATTGCTAGTTTAGGAGTCTTGATCCGTGTAATTGTCTTGATTTCCTATTCATAAGTGGCAATTTGTGATTAATGATTATGGTCAAGTTTTCAATAATTGCAAAGTGGAACATAACCTAAGTTGAACAATCCGAGCTTATGTGTTTGTTGCTTAGATCAACCTATCTTTCTCATCATAAAGCTGCCATTAAATTGAATTTAGAGAGCTTATTCTAGGTTGTTTAATGGTTAGAGATTAAATAGAGAGCTTGTTCTATTTAACGACAAACTAAGGAAAGATTGGGATAACAGAGCTTGTTGTTATCTACGGTTGTTAACTTTGATAGTTGGTTGATATTGATAGATCTGAAATTGATTCTTAATGATGTCTAGTGGTGGAGAATGAAACCTTAACCATATTTTTATATTTGATTCTTCTTACTTACCAGTTTTCTTACTTTTAGTTTGCTTATTTTTTATATTTATTTTTATTGGCTGGTTATACCGCCTAATTTGTATATTAACTTTGTTTTATTTTTATTGGCTGGTTATACCGCCTAATTTAGTATATATATTTTTATTGGCTGGTTATACCGCCTTGCATCTTATTCTTATTATTTACTTTAGTTTAAATCTGGCTTCAAAAACCCCTTTTCTTTTATTGTTTTCTTTGAACGTAAGTTATAAACTATTAACTTATAAACTAAAACCCAATCCCTGAGGACTCGACCCTTGCTAACTACTATACTTACAATTGATCTTTTTAGTGCAAGGTTAAATAAGATACACTTTTTTTGGGTGCATCAAATTTTTGGCGCCGTTGCCGGGGATTGTTTTCTTTAGTTTATTTGTTACTTGGTTTATTCTTATTTTCAGTTCTAATTAGTTTTATTTTCTTGTACATACAAGTTTTTCTTTTCAAATTAAATAAAAAAAAAATACAATGGAATTGAGCAATCTAACACTTGAAGAGTTGGTGGCATACATGAACATGGAGAATCAACAAGCCAATCTCACCTCCCCAGTTCAACAATTGGCCATGGGAGGATGTCAAGGCCATCAAGTGTTCCAAGACCAACAGTATGATCATTACTCAAACACTTACCATGAGGGATGGTGGGATCATACTAATTATGGCTACTCAGAAAATTACCAAGAAGTAGATCCTTATGCCAATTACACTCATCCATCTAGCTTCAATCAATCATGGTCTCAAGAACCAGATCTTCTTCAACCACCACATATGACTCAAAACTCAGGTACTTCTTTAGAAGATCTTGTCGATTCTCTTGTTACTAATACTTTGCAATTTCAACAGGAAACAAGGGCAAGCATCAAGAGTTTGGAAAAGCAAATGAGCCAATTGGCTAGTAGTATGGTGGTATGGGTAGCACAAAGATCTGAAGAACTCTCTGCCCAAACAATGATTAACCCAAAGGAGAATACTACTATTGTGACCTTGAGGAATGATGAACAAGATGAGGATGAGACAGAATTAGAGATGGATTCTATTCTTGAGGATAATGAAGCCACAAATACAAATAAGAGTATTTCGGCACCTGAGGTAACGTTTAAAGTTCCACTTTTTACTAATGTTTCTTCTCCACCTTTTCCTAGTAGATTTGCAAAGTTCAAGGAGGATGAACATGAACAAGTCACGCTGGAAACCTTAAACAGTTTGTTTGTGGATGTCATTCAACAAGTACCAAAAGATGCACCATTCCTCGATGAGATATGCACCACCAAGGATGATGGAATAATACTTGTAATGGAGAATGCATCCACTGTTGTGCAAAGAAAGCTTCCTCTTAAATGCATAAATTTGGGAAATTTCATGTATGAGCCTGACAAGCCTAAAAAGCCAAGAAAGGGTGTTGGTTAGGTTCAAAACACTAACTCAAGTGTTAATTGGGAAGGCAACCCAATTAAAGAAGAAATTGCCAACCTTCCATATTCAGATTTGCTTTCTCTTTCTTTTCCTTTTTCTTTTATTATTTTTATTGTTTTTATTTTATTTCTTATGTTTCTTTGTTAATTGTGTTTACTGCTTTTAAGTTCATTTAGGCTGCATAAGTTTCTTTTGTTTAATAGTTCTTTTCTCTTACATATAATTCTTGCATTGGGGGATAATAGCATTACATTAATGACAATGTAAGAATTATGTGTGGGGGGAAGAATTTAGGATTTTATTTAAAGTGTTTTGTTTTTGAGTCTTTTTATGTTGTTTTTCTTTCTGATCCTGGTTTTGAAAATAACTAGATGTAAATATAATTTTTAATTTTTTACCCCGGTTAAATGGCGGATAACGGTACTCCGTGATTATTTAAATCGGTTCCATCAGCTACCCACAAAACTGATATTGTATATAAATTTCTCTTTCAATTTCTCCTTCAGTTTTTTTTTCAGGATGGATGATATTCTCACAAGATTGCAGAAACGATTTCCTCCTTTTCCTCGAAATATTTTACTGAAGCTTTACCAAGTTCGATTTGAAAGATTAAGAATGCTTATGCACAAAGGGATTCCTGACGACATACGTTGGATAATTGAAGCCAAGGTACGTGAAGATGAATATCTTCCTGTTTTGCATTTACCAGGTACAGGAAGAAGCACTTTTGCAAAGAAGCGACGAGCAAAGCGCATGAGTTCAAATTGCCACAAATGTGCACGATGGACGTGTAACGGTAAATGTCGTTCTATTGGGATTCCGTCCTCTAATCGAGATGATAAAATTGAATTCATTAAGGATGGACTGAGTAAGGAGAATTTGGGTAATATCCAACTTTCTCTTGAGACGCATCCTAGTGGAGACGTACAAAGAGAAATTCTTGATTTATGGCCGCAATTCCAAAGGGAATGGCAACATCTTGGGAATCTGATGTTAAAAGACCCTGTTTGCCAGCTTGTAAGAAAACTGGATGGGAAGCATATCCTCGACTCATAGAAGGCGTTTAAGCCGTTTCTGGACGTAAAACCAGAGGAAGATGTGAGCCACAATCACAACTACAATAAATGACTTCTCAGCTTTTGGTTTGATTTGCAATAACTTCATTTTGGTTTAATTTACGTGTTGTTCGATTTGTGTAATTATTCTCTTTTTTTTATTTGTCTTTTACGGTTGATTTTTCTTCTCTTTTTGATTTTCTTCCTGAAATCACGCAAAAATCTTTTGTTAGGTTAACATTTTCTTCTGACAGGTCAAATACACTTTCGGCGACATTATTACTCTTGACTTTTACGGTTGATTTTTCTTCTCTTTTTGATTTTCTTCCTGAAATCACGCAAAAATCTTTTGTTAGGTTAACATTTTCTTCTGACAAGTCAGATACACTTTCGGCGACATTATTACTCTTGTCTGATTCACTACTCAGTCCTCTATATATTACACCATGTACTCATTCTCTTTCAGGCACTCGAAAAAAAAAAAAAAAAAAATGGAAAGTACTTCGTCCCAACGCATTAAAAAAATTTGTGTCTTTGGAGGTGCTTATCCAGGGAAAAATAACATATTCGCTGATGAAGCCATAAGAGTTGGAGTAATACTTGCCCAACAAAAGATCCAGTTGATTTATGGAGGCGGTAGTACGGGTTTAATGGGAGCAGTCGCTACAGCAGCACATGCCGGAGGAAGTCCAGTTCTAGGAATCGTGCCAAAACTATTCACAAGTTTTTGTGGACCTACCGTGGGTAAGGAAATACAAGTCTGGAGTGTCCCTGAACGGATAACAATCATGTACCATTCTGCCGATGCATTCATTGCTTTACCAGGAGGTCTGGGTACATTGGAAGAAATAGCTTGCGTGGCTTCTTGGTCATCTTTGGTCACAAATAAGAAACCCATTGGTTTGCTTAATATTAATGGTTATTTTAGTAATTTGCTTTCATATTTAGATAATGCTGTGGATAATGGATTCATGTTTTCAGAGGCAAGGAGACCCATAATTTCTGCTACAACCATTGAAGATTTACTCAAAAAGCTCCAAGCTTATGAGTGTTTATCTGCTACGGTTGTTTCGCAAACGCTCGGAAAAAGAAAAAGAGATATGGACGAGCAAGGAGTGGATTGCACTTTGTCTTTGTGACATTATCTAACATTTTGCTTGTTGTGTCTCAGTTATAATAAGTGGTTAGCAACCTCTGCAGGTAAGGGACATATTTTGCTAATTTTAAAAAAAAAAAAAAAAATTAAGAAGTATTCATTCTGAACAAGGTCTGAGTAAGGGAAACTTGAGACATACCTTGTCAGTTTGATTTCTTCTTTTCAAAAAAAAAAAAAAAGTTTGTTGTGTTTTAAGCAATTTAGAAGTATTCATTCTGAACAAGGTCTGAGTAAGGGAGACTTGAGACATACCTTGTCAGTTTGATTTTAATCTTTTTATGTTTACTTGTTAATTTTTGTTTAGTATTTTAGGATTATTTAGGTTGCATGAGTTTGTTTTGTTTTGAGTCTTAGCTGTTCCTATTCTTATGTAATTAGTTCTTTTCTCTTACACATGATTCTTTCATTTGGGTTAATAGACTTACATTGAGGACAATGTAAGAATTAAGTGTAGGGGGAATGATTTAGGATTTCTTTTATTTTTGTCTACTATTTTTTTTTATGAGTCTTTATTATTATTTTTAGTGTGTTTTAGTTCCTTTTTAATACAATGATGAGATATGAATTGCATAAGTCTAAAACAGAGTTATTAGTGAGAAGATTTTCATGAGAATTGAGCTTGATATCATTTTTTTATGAGCCAATGTTAATATGATATGTTGATTGAGAAAGAAGCATGTTTAGACTGGATATTGACTTGTATAATCATCCTTGTGAGTTTTTGAGCCTATATGATTGATGCATTATACATATCAATCTAATTTCTTTCTTGAGTGCTCTTATGATTACATGATTCTCTAGAACTTGCTTTAAACCGTTTGAGACTATATTGATACATGTGACAACATGAATATGATAGAGGCATTAGGATATTTAGCGAGGGCCAAACAGCCATCCCTTATTGATGTTCCAAGAGAACACACCCTTAGTGAACCAATTTGAGCCTACATTGAATAAGCTATCTCTTTGGTAACCATAACTTGTCCCTAACCTAAATATACTTATATCTTTACCTTTGTTCCAAAGATGAATTAGCATGTTTTGAGACAAGTTGCAAAGACAAGGAAGATCTATTGAAAATTTGGGTTAGAAACAAGAAATAAGTGTGGGGGGAAAAGAAAAGAAAAGTCAAGAGAAAAAGAAATGGAATACTGGAAAATACATTCCTATGTAAAAAAAAAATATATATATATGAATCATCTCTTGAATTTGTGGAAAAGGAAAAAGATGTTACAAAGTTGTTTAGAATGAAGAAAAGGCCCAACATGAATATCCGGCCTAGGTGACTATGTACTTGTAAAAAGTTTTGAGAAGTTTCTTTGTATGATCTTTTTATGACTCTAAACTTTATGAACTCTTTGGAACCTTTGTGATATCTTTATCCTTTTGTTCTTCAACCACATTACAAACCCCTTGGCCCCATTACAACCTCGATTAAAGACCTCTCTATTCATGAAGTTGTATGATCTAAATAGTGGAGAATAGGTGGACAAGCAAGAATATGGTAGAACTGTTTTCATGAGATTGATTGAGTGTAAACACTTCACCACTACTTTAAAGAGTGAAAATCATGAGGGTATCCCATGTGAGAAGTTGAGATTAAATTTGAACATGCACTATTTTGATTGAGATATGTTATGTTAATATTAGCTTAACTCAAACAATTTACATTCAAGCTTGATTTTTTGTGAAATTCTTTAAGCTATTGATTAGTTTATAAGACTTGTTCAAAGATTGTCTCTAATTTGTATTGAAAGGATTAGGAGTAAATATTTTTAGTATATGTAGTTTATTTATATTTTAGTTTTTCAATGTTTGTGGGTATCGTTCTAGTAAACCCTCACGAGACTAAACTCGTCCACTAGGGACACCTAGGGGTTTAAAGGCTTGTGTCACATGCTAAGTGCCACCGTGATTTCCTACGAAAATGGATTAGATTAGATTTTCTTATTTTATTTTTATTGAGTCGTTGCTAGGGACTAGCAACAATCTAAGTGTGGGGGTGTGATAACTCGTATAATTATATAGTTTTTAGTTATATTTTATTATTGTTTTGTGTCAAATACGAGTTATTATTGTTTAGTCTAATTGTGCTTATGATCTTTTATATTTTTATGTATTTTGGTGTTTTTCACAAGTTTCTTTGAGTGATTTCAGATTACTAGAATTAAGGGCAAATCCAGTTCAGTTCCAGTTCCGACACCTTTTGCCATATCAGCTATATCTCGAGTTTCACTGAAGCAATAAGGCTGAAATTTGTGGCCATGCAAAGCTAAGAGGCATATCTATCGTTTTGATGTTTTACACTTCTTGAAACGGAGTCGTTTTCCCTAGCGAAATCGACCATCAAGTTGGCTGATGTGCAATGACGTCTGTGCTGACATGTTTTCGTATTATGCCCATATATTCTTATCCACATCAGCAAATGAGCTGATTCCAACGGCTATGGATCAGTAACTGATAGGGTAACATTTGTCTAGAAGACCATTGGATCAGATAAGGCTTCCACAATTGACAAAATCGACCATCAAGTTGGCTGATCAAAATCGTCATACATGACGAAAATTGTTAGAAAATGCACCCACCTATTATACCTACCTTTGAAATTTGTAAAGCTTGTCTCTTATCATTTAGCCCTCCAAAATGTTTATAAATAGAGGGCCTTGGATGATTGTAAGGAATCATATTGTACATAGGTAGGATATTAGCCATTTTAATAAAATTCTCTAAGTTTTCTTCTTCTTTCTTTTCTCTAGTTTTCTTTCTTTTCTCTAGTTTTCTTTTTCTTTAGAGAGAGAAAGAGGTTGGATAATTAATATTCTTCCTCTTCTTCTTTCTTTCTTTTATTTTCTTCTTAGATTTTCTTTAATTTTATGTTTATGTTTACAATGCCTATGCTAGGCTAAACTTCTATTTGGTTAAGGGTGATTTCAAAGCCCTAGACATGTTTTGTGATTGATTTTCAGATTCTATCTATCATTAATTTTCTATCAAAGTTGCTTATGTTCTTCTACAAAAATTGTTCATGATGTTGTCTTGATTTATTTAGGTGTACAACTAGATAGATCTTGATAATTATCTATTGCTAGTTTAGGAGTCTTGATCCGTGTAATTGTCTTGATTTCCTATTCATAAGTGGCAATTTGTGATTAATGATTATGGTCAAGTTTTCAATAATTGCAAAATGGAACATAACCTAAGTTGAACAATCCGAGCTTATGTGTTTGTTGCTTAGATCAACCTATCTTTCTCATCATAAAGCTGCCATTAAATTGAATTTAGAGAGCTTATTCTAGGTTGTTTAATGGTTAGAGATTAAATAGAGAGCTTGTTCTATTTAACGACAAACTAAGGAAAGATTGGGATAACAGAGCTTGTTGTTATCTACGGTTGTTAACTTTGATAGTTGGTTGATATTGATAGATCTGAAATTGATTCTTAATGATGTCTAGTGGTGGAGAATGAAACCTTAACCATATTTTTATATTTGATTCTTCTTACTTACTTGTTTTCTTACTTTTAGTTTGCTTATTTTTTATATTTATTTTTATTGGCTGGTTATACCGCCTAATTTGTATATTAACTTTGTTTTATTTTTATTGGCTGGTTATACCGCCTAATTTGTATATTAACTTTGTTTTATTTTTATTGGCTGGTTATACCGCCTAATTTAGTATATATATTTTTATTGGCTGGTTATACCGCCTTGCATCTTATTCTTATTATTTACTTTAGTTTAAATCTGGCTTCAAAAACCCCTTTTCTTTTATTGTTTTCTTTGAACGTAAGTTATAAACTATTAACTTATAAACTAAAACCCAATCCCTGAGGACTCGACCCTTGCTAACTACTATACTTACAATTGATCTTTTTAGTGCAAGGTTAAATAAGATACACTTTTTTTGGGTGCATCACTGGTACAGGTAGAAGCACTTTTGCAAAGAAGCGACGAGCAAAGCGTATGAGTTCAAATTGCCACAAATGTGAACGATGGACGTGTAACGGTAAATGTCGTTCTATTGGGATTCCGTCCTCTAATCGAGATGATAAAATTGAATTCATTAAGGATGGACTGAGTAAGGAGAATTTGGGTAATATCCAACTTTCTCTTGAGACGCATCCTAGTGGAGACGTACAAAGAGAAATTCTTGATTTATGGCCGCAATTCCAAAGGGAATGGCAACATCTTGGGAATCTGAGGTTAAAAGACCCTGTTTGCCAGCTTGTAAGAAAACTGGATGGGAAGCATATCCTCGACTCATAGAAGGCGTTTAAGCCGTTTCCGGACGTAAAACCAGAGGAAGATGTGAGCCACAATCAGAACTACAATAAATGACTTCTCAGCTTTTGGTTTGATTTGCAATAACTTCATTTCGGTTTAATTTACGTGTTGTTCGATTTGTGTAATTATTCTCATTTTTTTATTGGTCTTTTACGGTTGATTTTTCTTCTCTTTTTGATTTTCTTCCTGAAATCACGCAAAAATCTTTTGTTAGGTTAACATTTTCTTCTGACAGGTCAGATACACTTTCGGCGACATTATTACTCTTGTCTGATTCACTACTCAGTCCTCTATATATTACACCATGTACTCATTCTCTTTCAGGCACTCGAAAAAAAAAATGGAAAGTACTTCGTCCCAGCGCATTAAAAAAATTTGTGTCTTTGGAGGTGCTTATCCAGGGAAAAATAACATATTCGCTGATGAAGCCATAAGAGTTGGAGTAATACTTGCCCAACAAAAGATCCAGTTGATTTATGGAGGTGGTAGTACGGGTTTAATGGGAGCAGTCGCTACAGCAGCACACGCCGGAGGAAGTCCAGTTCTAGGAATCGTGCCAAAACTATTCACAGATTTTTGTGGACCTACCGTGGGTAAGGAAATACAAGTTTGGAGTATCCCTGAACGGATAACAATCATGCACCATTCTGCCGATGCATTCATTGCTTTACCAGGAGGTCTGGGTACATTGGAAGAAATAGCTTGCGTGGCTTCTTGGTCATCTTTGGTCACAAATAAGAAACCCATTGGTTTGCTTAATATTAATGGTTATTTTAGTAATTTGCTTTCATATTTAGATAATGCTATGGATAATGGATTCATGTTTTCAGAGGCAAGGAGAACCATAATTTCTGCTACAACCATTGAAGATTTACTCAAAAAGCTCCAAGCTTATGAGTATTTACCTGCTACGGTTGTTTCGCAAACGCTCGGAAAAAGAAAAAGAGATATGGACGAGCAAGGAGTGGATTGCACTTTGTCTTTGTGACATTATCTAACATTTTGTTTGTTGTGTCTCAGTTATAATATGGGTTAGCAACCTCTGCAGGTAATATCTCCTAAATTCTACCTTTAAAATTTGACATTGGGGACAATGTCATATTTTAGTAGGGGGTAAGGGACATATTTTGCTAATTTAAAAAAAAAAATTGTGTTTTAAGCCATTTAGAAGTATTCATTCTGAACAAGGTCTGAGTAAGGGAGACTTGAGACATACCTTGTCAGTTTGATTTCTTCTTTTCAAAAAAAAAAAAAAAAATTTGTTGTGTTTTAAGCCATTTAGAAGTATTCATTCTGAACAAGGTCTGAGTAAGGGAGACTTGAGACATACCTTGTCAGTTTGGTTTTTTCTTATCAAAAAAAAAAAAAGAAAAAAAAAAAGAAAGAAATTTGTGTTTTAAGCCATTTAAAAGTATTCATTCTGAACAAGGTCTGAGTAAGGGAGACTTGAGACATACCTTGTCAGTTTGATTTTAATCTTTTTATGTTTACTTGTTAATTTTTGTTTAGTATTTTAGGATTATTTAGGTTGCATGGTTTTGTTTTGTTTTGAGTCTTAGTTGTTCCTATTCTTAAGTTATTAGTTCTTTTCTCTTACACATGATTCTTTCATTTGGGTTAATAGACTTACATTGAGGACAATGTAAGAATTAAGTGTGGGGGGAATGATTTAGGATTTCTTTTATTTTTGTCTACTATTTTTTTTTATGAGTCTTTATTTTTATTATTATTATTTTTTTAGTGTGTTTTAGTTCCTTTTTAATACAGTGATGAGATATGAATTGCATAAGTCTAAAACAGATATAGTAGTGAGAAGATTTTCATGAGAATTGAGCTTGATGTCAACCTTTTTATGAGCCAATGTTAATATGATATGTTGATTGAGAAAGAAGCATGTTTAGACTTAATCTGACTTGTATAATCATCCTTGTGAATTTTTGAGCCTATAATGATTGATGCATTATACAAATCAATCTAATTTCTTTCTTGAGTGCTCTTATGATTACATGATTCTCTAGAACTTGCTTTAAACCGTTTGAGACTATATTGATACATATGACAACATGAATATGATAGAGGCATTAGGATTATAACCAGAGCCAAACAGCCATCCATTATTAATGTTCTAAGAGAACATCCCCACTAGTGAGCCAATTTGAGCCTACATTAAATATGCTGTTTTATTGGTAACCACAACTTACACCTAGCCTAAATATACTTATATCCTTACCCTTGTTCTAAAGATGGATTATATATTTTGAGACATATTGCAAAAAACAAGGGATATTTTTAGTTGAAAATTTGGGTTAGAAACAAGAAATAAGTGTGGGGGGAAAAGAAAAGTCAAGAGAAAAAGAAATGGAATACTGGCAAATACATTCCTAAGTAAAAAATATGAATCATCTCTTGAATTTGTGGAAAAAGAAAAAGATGTTACAAAGTTGTTTAGAATGAAGAAAAGGCCCAACATGAATATTCGGCCTAGGTGACTATGTACTTGTAAAGAGTTTTGAGAAGTTTCTTTGTATGATCTTATTATGTCTCTAAACTTTATGAACTCTTTGGAGCCTTTGTGATATCTTTATCCTTTTGTTATTCAACCACATTACAAACCCCTTGGCCCCATTACAACCTTAATTTTAGACCTCTTGATTCATGAAGTTGTATGATCTAAATAGTGGAGAATAGGTGGACAAGCAAGAATATGGTAGAACTGCTTTCAAGAGATTGATTGAGTGTAAACACTTCACAACGACTTTAAAGAGTGAAAATCATGAGGGTATATCATGTGAGAAGTTGAGATTAAATTTGAACATGCACTATTTTGATTGAGATATGTTATGTCAATATTGGCTTAACTCAAACAATTTACATTCAAGCATGAATTTTTGTGAAATTCTTTAAGCTATTGATTAGTTTATAAGACTTGTTCAAAGATTGTCTCTAATTTGTATTGAAAGGATTAGGAATAAATATTTTAAGTATATGTAGTTTATTTATATTTTAGTTTTTCAATGTTTGTGGGTATCGTTCTAGTAAACCCTCACGAGACTAAACTCGTCCACTAGGGACACCTAGGGGTTTAAAGGCTTGTGTCACATGCTAAGTGCCACCGTGATTTCCTACGAAAGTGGATTAGATTAGATTTTCTTATTTTATTTTTATTGAGTCGTTGCTAGGGACTAGCAACAATCTAAGTGTGGGGGTGTGACAACTCGTATAATTATATAGTTTTTAGTTATGTTTTATTATTGTTTTGTGTCAAATACGAGTTATTATTGTTTAGTCTAATTGTGTTTATGATCTTTTATATTTTTATGTAATTTGGTGTTTTTTCACAAGTTTGTTTGAGTGATTTCAGATTACTAGAATTAAGGGCAAATCCAGTTCAGTTCCAGTTCCGACACCTTTTTCCATATCAGCTATATCTGGAGTTTCACTGAAGCAATAAGGCTTTAATTTTAACCGTGCAAAGCTAAGAGGCATATCTATCTTTTTCATGTTTTACACTTCTTGAAACGGAGTCGTTTTCCCTAGCGAAATCGACTATCAAGTTGGCTGATGTGCAATGACGTCTGTGCTGACCTGTTTTCGTATTTTGCCCATATCTTCTTATCCACATTAGCAAATGAGCTGATTTTAACGGCTATGGATCAGTAACTGACAGGGGAACATTTTTCTAGAACACCATGTGATCAGATCAGGCCTCCAATATTGACAAAATCGACCATCAAGCTGGCTGATCAAAATTGTCATACAATATGACGAAAATTGTTAGAAAAATGCACCCACCTATTATACCTACCTTTGAAATTTGTAAAGCTTGTCTCGTGTCATTTAGCCCTCCAAAATGTGTATAAATAGAGGGCCTTGGATGATTGTAAGGGACATTGTAGATTGGTAGGAAATTAGCCATTGTAATAAAATTCTCTAAGTTTTCTTCTTCTTTCTTTTCTCTAGTTTTCTTTTTCTTTATCTTCTTCTTCTTCTTTCTTTCTTTTATTTCCTTCTTAGATTCTCTTTAATTTTATGTTTATATTTACAATGCCTATGCTAGGCTAAACTTCTATTTGGTTAAGGGTGATTTCAAAGCCCTAGACATGTGTTATAATTGATTTTCAGATTCTATCTATCATTAATTTTCTATCAAAGTTGCTTATGTTCTTCTACAAGAATTGTTCATGATGTTGTCTTGATTTGTTTAGGTGTACAACTAGATAGATCTTGATAATTATCTATTGCTAGTTTAGGTGTCTTGATCCGTGTAATTGTCTTGATTTCCTATTCATAAGTGGCAATTTGTGATTAATGATTATGGTCAAGTTTTCAATAATTGCAAAGTGGAACATAACCTAAGTTGAACAATCCGAGCTTATGTGTTTGTTGCTTAGATCAACCTATCTTTCTCATCGTAAAGCTGCCATTAAATTGAATTTAGAGAGCTTATTCTAGGTTTTTTGATGGTTAGAGATTAAATAGAGAGCTTATTCTATTTAACGACAAACTAAGGAAAGATTGGGATAACAGAGCTTGTTGTTATCTACGGTTGTTAACTTTGATAGTTGGTTGATATTGATAGATCTGAAATTGATTCTTAATGATGTCTAGTGGTGGAGAATGAAACCTTAACCATATTTTTCATATTTGATTCTTCTTACTTACTTGTTTTCTTACTTTTCTAGTTTGCTTATTTTTAAAAGTATATTTATTTTTATTGGCTGGTTATACCGCCTAATTTGTATATTAACTTTGTTTTATTTTTATTGGCTGGTTATACCGCCTAATTTAATATATATATTTTTATTGGCTGGTTATACCGCCTAATTTAGTATATATATTTTTATTGGCTGGTTATACCGCCTTGCATCTTATTCTTATTATTTACTTTAGTTTAAATCTGGCTTCAAAAACCCCTTTTCTTTTATTGTTTTCTTTGAACGTAAGTTATAAACTAATAACTCATAAATTAAAACCCAATCCCTGAGGACTCGACCCTTGCTAATCATTATACTTACAATTGATCTTTTTAGTGCAAGGTTAAATAAGATACACTCTTTTGGGTGCATCAGTAAATGTCGTTCTATTGGGATTCCGTCCTCTAATCGAGATGATAAAATTGAATTCATTAAGGATGGACTGAGTAAGGAGAATTTGGGTAATATCCAACTTTCTCTTGAGACGCTTCCTAGTGGAGACGTACAAAGAGAAATTCTTGATTTATGGCCGCAATTCCAAAGGGAATGGCAACATCTTGGGAATCTGATGTTAAAAGACCCTGTTTGCCAACTTGTAAGAAAACTGGATGGGAAGCATATCCTCAACTCATAGAAGGCGTTTAAGCCGTTTCTGGACGTAAAACCAGAGGAAGATGTGAGCCACAATCACAACTACAATAAATGACTTCTCAGCTTTTGGTTTGATTTGCAATAACTTTATTTCGGTTTAATTTACGTGTTATTCGATTTGTGTAATTATTCTCATTTTTTTTTTATTTGTCTTTTACGGTTGATTTTTCTTCTCTTTTTGATTTTCTTCCTGAAATCACGCAAAAATCTTTTGTTAGGTTAACATTTTCTTCTGACAGGTCAGATACACTTTTGGCGACATTATTACTCTTGTCTGATTCACTACTCAGTCCTCTATATATTACACCATGTACTCATTCTCTTTCAGGCACTCGAAAAAAAGAAAAAAAAAGAAAAAAAAAATGGAAAGTACTTCGTCCCAACGCATTAAAAAAATTTGTGTTTTTGGAGGTGCTTATCCAGGGAAAAATAACATATTCGCTGATGAAGCCATAAGAGTTGGAGTAATACTTGCCCAACAAAAGATCCACTTGATTTATGGAGGCGGTAGTACGGGTTTAATGGGAGCAATCGCTACAGCAGCACACGCCGAAGGAAGTCCAGTTCTAGGAATCGTGCCAAAACTATTCACAAGTTTTTGTGGACCTACCGTGGGTAAGGAAATACAAGTCTGGAGTATCCCTGAACGGATGACAATCATGTACCATTCTGCCGATGCATTCATTGCTTTACCAGGAGGTCTGGGTACATTGGAAGAAATAGCTTGCGTGGCTTCTTGGTCATCTTTGGTCACAAATAAGAAACTCATTGGTTTGCTTACTATTAATGGTTATTTTAGTAATTTGCTTTCATATTTAGATAATGCTGTGGATAATGGATTCATGTTTTCAGAGGCAAGGAGAACCATAATTTCTGCTACAACCATTGAAGATTTACTCAAAAAGCCCCAAGCTTATGAGTGTTTATCTGCTACGGTTGTTTCGCAAACGCTCGGAAAAAGAAAAAGAGATATGGACGAGCAAGGAGTGGATTGCACTTTGTCTTTGTGACATTATCTAACATTTTGCTTGTTGTGTCTCAGTTATAATAAGTGGTTAGCAACCTCTGCAGGTAATATCTCCTAAATTCTACCTTTAAAATTTGACATTGGGGACAATGTCATATTTTAGTAGGGGGTAAGGAACATATTTTGCTAATTTAAAAAAAAAAAAAAATTGTTGTGTTTTAAGACATTTAGAAGTATTCATTCTGAACAAGGTCTGAGTAAGGGAGACTTGAGACATACCTTGTCAGTTTGATTTAATCTTCTAAAAAAACAAAAAAAAAAAAAGCATGTTTAGACTTAGTGTGTTTTTAGTGTGTTTTAGTTACTTTCAATACTATGATGAGATATGAATTGCATAAGTCTAAAACAGATTTATTAGTGAGAAGATTTTCATGAGAATTGAGCTTGATGTCAACCTTTTTATGAGCCAATGTTAATATGATATGTTGATTGAGAAAGAAGCATGTTTAGACTTAATCTGACTTGTATAATCATCCTTGTGAGTTTTTGAGCCTATAATGATTGATGCATTATACAAATCAATCTAATTTCTTTCTTGAGAGCTCTTATGATTACATGATTCTCTAGAACTTGCTTTAAACCGTTTGAGACTATATTGATACATGTGACAACATGAATATGATAGAGGCATTAGGATTATAACCAGAGCCAAACAGCCATCCATTATTAATGTTCTAAGAGAACATCGCCACTAGTGAGCCAATTTGAGCCTACATTAAATATGCTGTTTTATTGGTAACCACAACTTACACCTAGCCTAAATATACTTATATCCTTAACCTTGTTCTAAAGATGGATTATATATTTTGAGACATATTGCAAAAAACAAGGGATATTTTTAGTTGAAAATTTGGGTTAGAAACAAGAAATAAGTGTGGGGGGAAAAGAAAAGAAAAGTCAAGAGAAAAAGAAATGGAATACTGGCAAATACATTCCTATGTAAAAAAAAATATGAATCATCTCTTGAATTTGTGGAAAAAGACAAAGATGTTACAAAGTTGTTTAGAATGAAGAAAAGGCCCAACATGAATATTCGGCCTAGGTGACTATGTACTTGTAAAGAGTTTTGAGAAGTTTCTTTGTATGATCTTATTATGTCTCTAAACTTTATGAACTCTTTGGAACCTTTGTGATATCTTTATCCTTTTGTTCTTCAATCACATTACAAACCCCTTGGCCCCATTACAACCTTCATTAAAGACCTATTGATTCATGAAGTTGTATGATCTAAATAGTGGAGAATAGGTGGACAAGCAAGAATATGGTAAAACTGTTTTCATGAGATTGATTGAGTGTAAACACTTTACCACTACTTTAAATAATGAAAATCATGAGAGTATCCCATGTGAGTAGTTGAGATTAAGTTTGAATATGCACTATTTTGATTGAAATATGTTATGTTAATATTGGCTTAACTCAAACAATTTACATTCAAGCATGATTTTTTGTGAAATTCTTTAAGCTATTGATTAGTTTATAAGACTTGTTCAAAGATTGTCTCTAATGTGTATTGAAAGGATTAGGAGTAAATATTTTTAGTATATGTAGTTTATTTATATTTTAGTTTTTCAATGTTTGTGGGTATCGTTCTAGTAAACCCTCACGAGACTAAACTCGTCCACTAGGGACACCTAGGGGTTTAAAGGCTTGTGTCACATGCTAAGTGCCACCGTGATTTCCTACGAAAGTGGATTAGATTAGATTTTCTTATTTTATTTTTATTTGTTTTTGCTCGAGGACTAGCAACAATCTAAGTGTGGGGGTGTGATAACTCGTATAATTATATTGTTTTTAGTTATGTTTTATTATTGTTTTGTGTCAAATACGAGTTATTATTGCTTAGTCTAATTGTGTTTATGATCTTTTATATTTTTATGTAATTTGGTGTTTTTTTTTACGAGTTTCTTTGAGTGATTTCAGATTACTAGGTTAAATCAACAATTAAGGGCAAATTCAGTTCAGTTCCAGTTCCAACACCTTTTGCCATATCAGCTATATCTGGAGTTTCACTGAAGCAATAAGGCTGAAATTTTAAACGTGCAAAGTTAAGAGGCATATCTAACTTTTTCATGTTTTACACTTCTTGAAACGGAGTCGTTTTCCCTAGCGAAATCGACCATCAAGTTGGCTGATGTGCAATGACGTCTATGCTGACCTGTTTAGGTATTTTGCCCATATCTTCTGATCCACATCAGCAAAGGAGCTGATTCCAACGGCTATGGATCACTAACTGATAGGGGAACATTTTTCTAGAAGACCATGTGATCAGATCAAGCCTCCAATATTGACAAAATCGACCATCAAGTTGGCTGATCAAAATTGTCATACAATATGACGAAAATTGTTAGAAAAATGCACCCACCTATTATACCTACCTTTGAAATTTGTAAAGCTTGTCTCTTGTCATTTAGTCCTCCAAAATGTGTATAAATAGAGGGCCTTGGATGATTGTATGAGGCATTTTACATTGGTAGGATATTAGCCATTGTAATAAAATTCTCTAAGTTTTCTTCTTCTTTCTTTTCTCTAGTTTTATTTTTCTTTATTTTCTTCTTCTTCTTTCTTTCTTTTATTTCATGCTTAGATTCTCTTTAATTTTATGTTTATGTTTACAATGCCTATGCTAGGCTAAACTTCTATTTGGTTAAGGGTGATTTCAAAGCCCTAGACATGTTTTGTGATTGTTTTTCAGATTCTATCTATCATTAATTTTCTATCAAAGTTGCTTATGTTCTTCTACAAGAATTGTTCATGATGTTGTCTTGATTTATTTAGGTGTACAACTAGATAGATCTTGATAATTATCTATTGCTAGTCTAGGAGTCTTGATCCGTGTAATTGTCTTGATTTCCTATTCATAAGTGGCAATTTGTGATTAATGATTATGGTCAAGTTTTCAATAATTGCAAAGTGGAACATAACCTAAGTTGAACAATCCGAGCTTATGTGTTTGTTGCTTAGATCAACCTATCTTTCTCATCATAAAGCTGCCATTAAATTGAATTTAGAGAGCTTATTCTAGGTTGTTTAATGGTTAGAGATTAAATAGAGAGCTTGTTCTATTTAACGACAAACTAAGGAAAGATTGGGATAACAGAGCTTGTTGTTATCTACGGTTGTTAACTTTGATAGTTGGTTGATATTGATAGATCTGAAATTGATTCTTAATGATGTCTAGTGGTGGAGAATGAAACCTTAACCATATTTTTCATATTTGATTCTTCTTACTTACTTGTTTTCTTACTTTTCTAGTTTGCTTATTTTTAAAAGTATATTTATTTTTATTGGCTGGTTATACCGCCTACTTTGTATATTAACTTTGTTTTATTTTTATTGGCTGGTTATACCGCCTAATTTAGTATATATATTTTTATTGGCTGGTTATACCGCGTTGCATCTTATTCTTATTATTTACTTTAGTTTAAATCTGGCTTCAAAAACCCCTTTTCTTTTATTGTTCTCTTTGAACGTAAGTTATAAACTAATAACTCATAGATTAAAACCCAATCCCTGAGGACTCGACCCTTGCTAATCGTTATACTTACAATTGATCTTTTTAGTGCAAGGTTAAATAAGATACACTCTTTTGGGTGCATCAGATTTGTTTAGGTGGCCAACTAGATAAATCTTGATAATTGTCTAATGCTAGTTTAGGAGTCTTGATCCGTGTAATTGTCTTGATTTCCTATTCGTAAGTAGCAATTTGTGATTAATGATTATGGTCAAGTTTTCAGCAATTGCAAAGTGGAACATAACCTAAGTTGAACAATCCGAGTTTATGTGTTTGTTGCTTAGATCAACCTATCTTTCTCATCATAAAGGTGCTATTAAATTGAACTTAGAGAGCTTATTCTAGGTTGTTTGATAGTTAGAGATTAAATAGAGAGCTTGTTCTATTTAACGACGAACTAAGGAAAGATTGGGCTAACAAAGCTTGTTGTTATCTACGGTTGTTAACTTTGAGAGCTAATTAATGCTGATAGATATGAAATTGATTCTTAATGATGTCTAGTGGTGGAGAATGAAACCTTAACCATATTTTTCATATTTGATTCTTCTTAATTACTTGTTTTCTCATTCTTATTGTTAACTTTAGTTTAAATCTGATTTCAAAATCCCCTTTACTTTTGTTTACTTGTTTTTAAGTTTTAAACTATTAACTTATAAACTAAAACCCAATCCCTGAGGACTCGACCCTTGCTAATCATTATACTTTACAATTGATTCTTTTTAAGTGCAAGGTTAAATAAGATACACTCTTTTGGGTGCATCAAAAAGCAATTAGGCAGATTTGACCTCTGGAGCTTGTTGTAAGGAAAACATGATGTTAGATTCTTTATTTGAACAAACGTCCTTCTTCACTTTTGAATTTGACTTGATTATATTTCCAACGATATATTATGGGCCCAAATCGGATAAGAAATGGGCATTTAAAATGGCGCTAGAAGATCTCCCTAAAGAACCCTGCGGCCAGAAAAACCCTAATCGCAAATCTGAAAAAAAGGCAAAAACGTGATTTTTGCGCCTCCAGGCTTACTTATGCGGTAAGTACTTATTCTCAGGGTTTTAAAGCTCTATAAATACCATCTTTTGAGACACAAACTAGACATCTTTTGAGGAGACTCAAAGATCATCATTCTTCTTCTTCTTCTTCTTCTTCTCCATTCTTTTATTTTCTTTTTAGTTTTATGTATATATTATCTATGTCTATGCTAGGTTAAACTTTTATTTGGTTAAGGGTGATTTCAAAGCCCTAGACATGTTTTGTAATTGATTTTCAGAATCTATCTATCATTGTTTTCTATCAAAGTTGCTTATGTTCTTCCATTTTTATTAAAATTGTTCATGATGATGTTTTGATTTGTTTAGGTGGCCAACTAGATAAATTTTGATAATTGTCTAATGCTAGTTTAGGAGTCTTGATCCGTGTAATTGTCTTGATTTCCTATTCATAAGTAGCAATTTGTGATTAATGATTATGGTCAAGTTTTCAATAATTGCAAAGTGGAACATAACCTAAGTTGAACAATCCGAGCTTATGTGTTTGTTGCTTAGATCAACCTATCTTTCTCATCATAAAGCTTCTATTAAATTGAACTTAGAGAGATTATTCTAGGTTGTTTGATAGTTAGAGATTAAATAGAGAGCTTGTTCTATTTAACGACGAACTAAGGAAAGATTGGGCTAACAAAGCTTGTTGTTATCTACGGTTGTTAACTTTGATAGCTAATTATGTTGATAGATATGAAATTGATTCTTAATGATGTCTAGTGTGGAGAATGAAACCTTAACCATATTTTTCATATTTGATTCTTCTTAATTACTTGTTTTCTCATTCTTATTGTTAACTTTAGTTTAAATCTGATTTCAAAATCCCTTTACTTTTGTTTACTTGTTTTTAAGTGATAAACTATTAACTTTTAAACTAAAACCCAATCCCTGAGGACTCGACCCTTGCTAATCACTATACTCTACAATTGATTTTTTTTTAAGTGCAACGTTAAATAAGATACACTCTTTTGGGTGCATCCCTTTCTGATGTGATTGAGGTTGTTTTTAAAGAGGAAATTTGCTAGAGTTTTAATTTGCTTTGGTTTCATTTTCTTTAGTCACAATCGGGTTCTGACTTTCAACTTGAAAAGAAGTCTAGTTTAATTTTGATTGCAGAGTTTAGTCTTAGTTTCAAATTGAAAGGAAGTCCTTTTGTTTCAAATCTCTTTCATTTTCGATTTTCCTTTTTGTTTTCAAGTCTAGTATTTTGGCAAAAAAGTGAAAATAAATAATAAATAAAATTAATCCAAAAATAAAAGAAAAAGAAATGGACCCAATTAAAGTTTCAAAATCCAAAACCTATATCTGGGTCCAAATTGGAATATCCGGACAAAATTGTGTGTCTACAGTTGCCCCACTTTATGCATTTCCTAAGAAACATGGGATGTACAAAGACGTAGACACCTTACATGCTTCAAAAATTAAAAAGCAAACCTCATCATAGAAACGCTCCTCTAAACGAAGCATGTACTTTAAATTGACCAACGAAGAAAAACTCCTCTAAACGAGGCATCAACTTTAAATTCCCAACGAAGAAAAACTCCTCTAAATGAGGCATCAACTTTAAATTGCCAACGAAAAACTCCTCATAACAAGGCATCAACTTTAAATTCTCCATGAGAAAACTCCTCCTAATGAGGCATCAACTTTAAATTTCCAACGAAAAACTCCTCATAACGAGGCATCAACTTTAAATTCCCAATGAGAAAAACTCCTCCTAACGAGGCATCAACTTTAAATACCAAGATTTTTTGAAAAATTTTACCTAAAAGTTCAAAATTGATACTAGGAGGTGTTCTTATAGATGTACCCGAAGGTTTGAAAAATAATTCGTTGAGGTTTTGGGAATGATACCCTGAGGTTTTAGAAAACGATACCTTGAGATTTTTGAAAAATGATTCCTGAAGATTTTGAAAATGAGACTAATTCTACCTTGAAGTTTTGAAAAGATACCTGGGGGCTTTGAAAAGATACCCGGAGGTTTTGAAAAGATACCTAGAGGCTTTAAAAAGACACCAGGAGGCTTTGAAAGATACCCGAAGGTTTTGAAAATGATATGAACCCTAGGGTTAAACCCTTTTAACCCACTAACAAATTGAAATACCCTAACCCCAAGAAAGCCAAGATTCAAGCAATGGAACTTAAACCTGTAGAAATCTTGGATCAAAGAACCTAGTTTAGCTAAGCTAACTAAACCCCAAGAACTCTTGTTTCTAAAACCTAAGTTTGATAGGAAGAACGCCACAAAGAAAAGGATTTCTTTGATAAGTTCACTAGTTCTGTCAAGAACTAAAAAGAGTGAATCACTCACTTGAATAAAATCAACTCAATAGATTAATAATGGTTCCTGAAGTAGATGGCTGAAAAATGGTATTTATAGCCTCCCTACTAACCCTAATTCAACTAGCCTAAGAACTCCTAGTACAAATGAAACTCCTTGCAGCCAAGGACATCTAACCTAATAACAATAGGATTCAGCTAGACCTACTTACGTAACTAAAAGAAAGCTTAACTATGGGCTGAACATGCTCAAGCCCAATCCTAATAAATTTAAAAGACGTCCAATAGTTTTAATGAAGGTAGTCCCCACAAGCTTATTGGACATGTTACATAAATTACGTAAGTTAGGCCCAAATGCCTAAGTAATTACAAGACTTAAAATAAGCCCAAATAAGACCTCTTAATGTGTCACCTTGTGTTCTTGAATCACATGGAGAAAACTTGGATGTAAGCACATCTTGCATGTTGAAGCCTTTGTTGAATAACTTGCAACATGGCCCAACTGAATTCCACTCATTCTTGCCATGTTTCCTAGATCTTCTTGGATCTTGGCCATATAGAAATTACCATGGGATTGGGCCATCTTGGATCCTATCAGTAATCCAGATATCTTTCATGATTATTATCTTAACTTATCAATTATTATTCCAATTTCATAACAAATGCAATGCATCAACACTCCCTCTATCCATTATGGGTATGCAAAGTTGGCAACAAAGAATGGTAAGAAACAAAGTGAATTGAAGACAAAGGTCTTTATTGATAACTCGTATCATTATATAGTTTTTAGTTATGTTTTATTACTGTTTTGTGTCAAATACGAGTTATTATTGTTTAGTCTAATTGTGTTTATGATCTTTTATATTTTTATGTAATTTGGTGTTTTTCACAAGTTTCTTTGAGTGATTTTGATAACTCGTATAATTATATAGTTTTTAGTTATGTTTTATTATTGTTTTGTGTCAAATATGAGTTATTATTGTTTAGTCTAATTGTGTTTATGATCTTTATGTATTTTGGTGTTTTTCACAAGTTTCTTTGAGTGATTTCAGATTACTAGAATTAAGGGCAAATCCAGTTCAGTTCCAGTTCCGACACATTTTGCCATATCAGCTATATCTCGAGTTTCACTGAAGCAATAAGGCTGAAATTTGTAGCTGTGCAAAGCTAAGAGGCATATATATCTTTTTCATGTTTTACACTTCTTGAAACGGAGTCGTTTTCCCTAGCGAAATTGACCATCAAGTTGGCTGATGTGCAATGACGTCTGTGCTGACCTGTTTTCGTATTTTGCCCATATCTGCTTATCCACATCAGCAAATGAGCTGATTCCAACGGCTATGGATCCGTAACTGATAGGGTAACATTTTTCTAGAAGACCATGTGATCAGATAAGGCCTGACAAATTGACAAAATCGACCATCAAGTTGGCTGATCAAAATCGTCATGTATGACGAAAATTGTTAGAAAATGCACCCACCTATTATACCTACCTTTGAAATTTGTAAAGCTTGTCTCTTGTCATTTATCCCTCCAAAATGTGTATAAATAGAGGGCCTTGGGTGATTGTAAGGGATCATATTGTACATAGGTAGGATATTAGCCATTGTAATAAAATTCTCTAAGTTTTCTTCTTCTTTCTTTTCTCTAGTTTTCTTTTTCTTTAGAAAGATCAAGAGGTTGGATAATTAATATTCTTCTTCTTCTTCTTTCTTTCTTTCTTTTATTTTCTTCTTAGATTCTATTTAATTTTATGTTTATAATGCCTATGCTAGGCTAAACTTCTATTTGGTTAAGGGTGATTTCAAAGCCCTAGACATGTTTTGTGATTGATTTTCAGATTCTATCTATCATTAATTTTCTATCAAAGTTGCTTATGTTCTTCTAGAAGAATTGTTCATGATGTTGTCTAGATTTATTTAGGTGTACAACTAGATAGATCTTGATAATTATCTATTGCTAGTTTAGGAGTCTTGATCCGTGTAATTGTCTTGATTTCCTATTCATAAGTGGCAATTTGTGATTAATGATTATGGTCAAGTTTTCAATAATTGCAAAGTGGAACATAACCTAAGTTGAACAATCCGAGCTTATGTGTTTGTTGCTTAGATCAACCTATCTTTCTCATCATAAAGCTGCCATTAAATTGAATTTAGAGAGCTTATTCTAGGTTGTTTAATGGTTAGAGATTAAATAGAGAGCTTGTTCTATTTAACGACAAACTAAGGAAAGATTGGGGTAACAGAGCTTGTTGTTATCTACGGTTGTTAACTTTGATAGTTGGTTGATATTGATAGATCTGAAATTGATTCTTAATGATGTCTAGTGGTGGAGAATGAAACCTTAACCATATTTTTCATATTTGATTCTTCTTACTTATTTGTTTTCTTACTTTTAGTTTGCTTATTTTTTATATTTATTTTTATTGGCTGGTTATACCGCCTAATTTGTATATTAACTTTGTTTTATTTTTATTGGCTGGTTATACCGCCTAATTTAGTATATATATTTTTATTGGCTGGTTATACCGCCTAATTTAGTATATATATTTTTATTGGCTGGTTATACCGCCTTGCATCTTATTCTTATTATTTACTTTAGTTTAAATCTGGCTTCAAAAACCCCTTTTCTTTTATTGTTCATGAATTTAAGTTTTAAACTATTAACTTATAAACTAAAACCCAATCCCAGAGGACTCGACCCTTGCTAACTACTATACTTACAATTTATCTTTTTAGTGCAAGGTTAAATAAGATACACTCTTTTGGGTGCATCAAATTTTTGGCGCCGTTGCCGGGGATTGTTTTCTTTAGTTTATTTGTTACTTGGTTTATTCTTATTTTCAGTTCTAATTAGTTCCATTTTCTTGTACATACAAGTTTTTCTTATCAAATTTAAAAAAAAAAAAAACGATGGAATTAAGCAATCTAACACTTGAAGAGTTGGTGGCATACATGAACATGGAAAATCAACAAGCCAATCTCACCTACCCAGTTCAACAATTGGCCATGGGAGGATGTCAAGGCCATCAAGTGTTCCAAGACCAACAGTATGATCATTACTCAAACACTTACCATGAGGGATGGTGGGATCATACTAATTATGGCTACTCAGAAAATTACCAAGAAGTAGATCCTTATGCCAATTACACTCATCCATCTAGCTTCAATCAATCATGGTCTCAAGAACCAGATCTTCTTCAACCACCACATATGACTCAAAACTCAGGTACTTCTTTAGAAGATCTTGTCGATTCTCTTGTTACTAATACTTTGCAATTTCAACAGGAAACAAGGGCAAGCATTCAGAGTTTGGAAAAGCAAATGAGCCAATTGGCTAGTAGTATGGTGGTATGGGTAGCACAAAGATCTGAAGAACTCTCTGCCCAAACACTGATTAACCCAAAGGAGAATACTACTATTGTGACCTTGAAGAATGATGATGAGACAAAATTAGAGATGGATTCTATTCTTGAGGATAATGAAGCCACAAATCCAAATAAGAGTATTTCGGCACCTGAGGTAACGTTTAAGGTTTCACTTTTTACTAATGTTTCTTCTCCACCTTTTCCTAGTAGATTTGCAAAGTTCAAGGAGGAAGAACATGAACAACACATGCCGGAAACCATAAACAACTTGTTTGTGGAGGTCATTCAACAAGTATCAAAATATGCTCCATTCCTCGATGACATATGCACCACAAAGGATGATGGAATAATACTTGTAATGGAGAATGCATCCACTGTTGTGCAAAGAAAGCTTCCTCTCAAACGCATAAATTTGGGAAATTTCACGTATGAGCCTCACAAGCCTAAAAAGCCAAGAAGGGGTGTTGGTTAGATTCAAAACACTAACTCAAGTGTTAATTGGGAAGGCAGCCCAATTAAAGATGAATTTGCCAACCTTCCATATTCAGATTTGCTTTCTCTTTCTTTTCCTTTTTCTTTTATTATTTTTATTGTTTTTATTTTTATTTCTTATGTTTCTTTGTTAATTGTGTTTACTGTTTTTAAGTTCATTTAGGCTGCATAAGTTTCTTTTGTTTAATAGTTCTTTTCTCTTACATATAATTCTTGCATTGGGGGATAATAGCATTACATTAATGACAATGTAAAAATTATGTGTGGGGGGAAGAATTTAGGATTTTATTTAGAGTGTTTTGTTTTTGTGTCTTTTTATGTTGTTTTTCTTTCTGATCCTTGTTTTGAAAATAACTAGATGTAAATATAATTTTTATATTTTTTTACCCCGGTTAAATGGCGGATAACGGTACTCCGTGATTATTTAAATCGGTTCCATCAGCTACCCACAAAACTGATATTGTATATAAATTTCTCTTCCAATTTCTCTTTCAATTTTTTTCATTTTTTTTCAGGATGGATGATATTCTCACAAGATTGCAGAAACGATTTCCTCCTTTTCCTCGAAATATTTTACTGAAGCTTTACCAAGTTCGACTTGAAAGATTAAGAATGCTTATGCACAAAGGGATTCCTGACGACATACGTTGGATAATTGAAGCCAAGGTACGTAAAGATGAATATCTTCCTGTTTTGCATTTACCAGGTACAGGTAGAAGCACTTTTGCAAAGAAGCGACGAGCAAAGCGCATGAGTTCAAATTGCCACAAATGTGCACGATGGACGTGTAACGGTAAATGTCGTTCTATTGGGATTCCGTCCTCTAATCGAGATGATAAAATTGAATTCATTAAGGATGGACTGAGTAAGGAGAATTTGGGTAATATCCAACTTTCTCTTGAGACGCATCCTAGTGGAGACGTACAAAGAGAAATTCTTGATTTATGGCCGCAATTCCAAAGGGAATGGCAACATCTTGGGAATCTGATGTTAAAAGACCCTGTTTGCCAGCTTGTAAGAAAACTGGATGGGAAGCATATCCTCGACTCATAGAAGGCGTTTAAGCCGTTTCTGGACGTAAAACCAGAGGAAGATGTGAGCCACAATCACAACTACAATAAATGACTTCTCAGCTTTTGGTTTGATTTGCAATAACTTTATTTTGTTTTAATTTACGTGTTGTTCGATTTGTGTAATTATTCTCGTTTTTTTTTTTTTTTTGTCTTTTACGGTTGATTTTTTCTTCTCTTTTTGATTTTCTTCCTGAAATCACGCAAAAATCTTTTGTTAGGTTAACATTTTCTTCTGACAGGTCAGATACACTTTCGGCGACATTATTACTCTTGTCTGATTCACTACTCAGTCCTCTATATATTACACCATGTACTCATTCTCTTTCAGGCACTCGAAAAAGAAAAAAAAAATGGAAAGTACTTCATCCCAGCGCATTAAAAAAATTTGTGTCTTTGGAGGTGCTTATCCAGGGAAAAATAACATATTCGCTGATGAAGCCATAAGAGTTGGAGTAATACTTGCCCAATAAAAGATCCACTTGATTTATGGAGGCGGTAGTACGGGTTTAATGGGAGCAGTCGCTACAGCAGCACACGCCGGAGGAAGTCCAGTTCTAGGAATCGTGCCAAAACTATTCACAAGTTTTTGTGGACCTACCATGGGTAAGGAAATACAAGTCTGGAGTGTCCCTGAACGGATAACAATCATGTACCATTCTGCCGATGCATTCATTGCTTTACCAGGAGGTCTGGGTACATTGGAAGAAATAGCTTGCGTGGCTTCTTGGTCATCTTTGGTCACAAATAAGAAACCCATTGGTTTGCTTAATATTAATGGTTATTTTAGTAATTTGCTTTTATATTTAGATAATGCTGTGGATAATGGATTCATGTTTTCAGAGGCAAGGAGAACCATAATTTCTGCTACAACCATTGAAGATTTACTTAAAAAGCTCCAAGCTTATGAGTGTTTATCTGCTACGGTTGTTTCGCAAACGCTCGGAAAAAGAAAAAGAGATATGGACGAGCAAGGAGTGGATTGCACTTTGTCTTTGTGACATTATCTAACATTTTGCTTGTTGTGTCTCAGTTATAATAAGTGGTTAGCAACCTCTGCAGGTAATATCTCCTAAATTCTACCTTTAAAATTTGACATTGGGGACAATGTCATATTTTAGTAGGGGGTAAGGGACATATTTTGCTAATAAAAAAAAAAAAAAAAAATTTAAGAAGTATTCATTCTGAACAAGGTCTGAGTAAGGGAGACTTGAGACATACCTTGTCAGTTTGATTTCTTATTTTCAAAAAAAAAAAAAAAAAAAAAAAAAAAAAAAAAAGAGTTTGTTGTGTTTTAAGCAATTTAGAAGTATTCATTCTGAACAAGGTCTGAGTAAGGGAGACTTGAGACATACCTTGTCAGTTTGAATTTAATCTTTTTATGTTTACTTGTTAATTTTTGTTTAGTATTTTAGGATTATTTAGGTTGCATGAGTTTGTTTTGTTTTGAGTCTTAGTTGTTCCTATTCTTATGTTATTAGTTCTTTTCTCTTACACATGATTCTTTCATTTGTGTTAATAGACTTACATTGAGGACAATGTAAGAATTAAGTGTGGGGGGAATGATTTAGGATTTCTTTTATTTTTGTCTACTATTTTTTTTTTTATGAGTCTTTATTATTATTATTATTTTTAGTGTGTTTTAGTTCCTTTTTAATACAATGATGAGATATGAATTGCATAGGTCTAAACTGGTTATTAGTGAGAAGATTTTCATGAGAATTGAGCTTGATGTCAACCTTTTTATGAGCCAATGTTAATATAATATGTTGATTGAGAAAGAAGCATGTTTAGACTTAATCTGACTTGTATAATCATCCTTGTGAGTTTTTGAGCCTATAATGATTGATGCATTATACAAATCAATCTAATTTCTTTCTTGAGTGCTCTTATGATTACAGGATTCTCTAGAACTTGCTTTAAACCGTTTGAGACTATATTGATACATGTGACAACATGAATATGATAGAGGCATTAGGATTTTTAGCCAGAGCCAAACAGCCATCCCTTATTGATGTTCCAAGAGAACACACCCTTAGTGAACCAATTTGAGCCTACATTGAATAAGCTATCTCTTTGGTAACCATAACTTGTCCCTAACCTAAATATACTTATATCTTTACCTTTGTTCCAAAGATGAATTAGCATGTTTTGAAACAAGTTGCAAAGACAAGGGATATTTTTAGTTAAAAATTTGGGTTAGAAACAAGAAATAAGTGTGGGGGGGAAAGAAAAGAAAAGTCAAGAGAAAAAGAAATGAAATACTGGCAAATACATTCCTATGTAAAAAAAAAAAATATATGAATCATCTCTTGAATTTGTGGAAAAAGAAAAAGATGTTACAAAGTCGTTTAGAATGAAGAAAAGGCCCAACATAAATATCCGGCCTAGGTGACTATGTACTTGTAAAGAGTTTTGAGAAGTTTCTTTGTATGATCTTTTTATGTCTCTAAACTTTATGAACTCTTTGGAACCTTTGTGATATCTTTATCCTTTTGTTCTTCAACCACATTACAAACCCCTTGGCCCCATTACAACCTTGATTAAAGACCTCTTGATTCATGAAGTTGTATGATCTAAATAGTGGAGAATAGGTGGACAAGCAAGAATATGGTAGAACTGTTTTCATGAGATTGATTGAGTGTAAACACTTCACCACTACTTTAAAGAGTGAAAATCATGAGGGTATCCCATGTGAGAAGTTGAGATTAAATTTGAACATGCAATATTTTGATTGAGATATGTTATGCTAATATTGGCTTAACTCAAACAATTTACATTCAAGCATGATTTTTTGTGAAATTCTTTAAGCTATTGATTAGTTTATAAGACTTGTTCAAATATTGTATCTAATTTGTATTGAAAGGATTAGGAGTAAATATTTTTAGTATATGCAGTTTATTTATATTTTAGTTTTTCAATGTTTGTGGGTATCGTTCTAGTAAACCCTCACGAGACTAAACTCGTCCACTAGGGACACCTAGGGGTTTAAAGGCTTGTGTCACATGCTAAGTGCCACCGTGATTTCCTACGAAAATGGATTAGATTAGATTTTCTTATTTTATTTTTATTGAGTCGTTGCTAGGGACTAGCAACAATCTAAGTGTGGGGGTGTGATAACTCGTATAATTATATAGTTTTTAGTTATGTTTTATTATTGTTTTGTGTCAAATATGAGTTATTATTGTTTAGTCTAATTGTGTTTATGATCTTTATGTATTTTGGTGTTTTTCACAAGTTTCTTTGAGTGATTTCAGATTACTAGAATTAAGGGCAAATCCAGTTCAGTTCCAGTTCCGACACATTTTGCCATATCAGCTATATCTCGAGTTTCACTGAAGCAATAAGGCTGAAATTTGTAGCTGTGCAAAGCTAAGAGGCATATATATCTTTTTCATGTTTTACACTTCTTGAAACGGAGTCGTTTTCCCTAGCGAAATTGACCATCAAGTTGGCTGATGTGCAATGACGTCTGTGCTGACCTGTTTTCGTATTTTGCCCATATCTGCTTATCCACATCAGCAAATGAGCTGATTCCAACGGCTATGGATCCGTAACGGATAGGGTAACATTTTTCTAGAAGACCATGTGATCAGATAAGGCCTGACAAATTGACAAAATCGACCATCAAGTTGGCTGATCAAAATCGTCATGTATGACGAAAATTGTTAGAAAATGCACCCACCTATTATACCTACCTTTGAAATTTGTAAAGCTTGTCTCTTGTCATTTATCCCTCCAAAATGTGTATAAATAGAGGGCCTTGGGTGATTGTAAGGGATCATATTGTACATAGGTAGGATATTAGCCATTGTAATAAAATTCTCTAAGTTTTCTTCTTCTTTCTTTTCTCTAGTTTTCTTTTTCTTTAGAAAGATCAAGAGGTTGGATAATTAATATTCTTCTTCTTCTTCTTTCTTTCTTTCTTTTATTTTCTTCTTAGATTCTATTTAATTTTATGTTTATAATGCCTATGCTAGGCTAAACTTCTATTTGGTTAAGGGTGATTTCAAAGCCCTAGACATGTTTTGTGATTGATTTTCAGATTCTATCTATCATTAATTTTCTATCAAAGTTGCTTATGTTCTTCTAGAAGAATTGTTCATGATGTTGTCTAGATTTATTTAGGTGTACAACTAGATAGATCTTGATAATTATCTATTGCTAGTTTAGGAGTCTTGATCCGTGTAATTGTCTTGATTTCCTATTCATAAGTGGCAATTTGTGATTAATGATTATGGTCAAGTTTTCAATAATTGCAAAGTGGAACATAACCTAAGTTGAACAATCCGAGCTTATGTGTTTGTTGCTTAGATCAACCTATCTTTCTCATCATAAAGCTGCCATTAAATTGAATTTAGAGAGCTTATTCTAGGTTGTTTAATGGTTAGAGATTAAATGGAGAGCTTGTTCTATTTAACGACAAACTAAGGAAAGATTGGGGTAACAGAGCTTGTTGTTATCTACGGTTGTTAACTTTGATAGTTGGTTGATATTGATAGATCTGAAATTGATTCTTAATGATGTCTAGTGGTGGAGAATGAAACCTTAACCATATTTTTCATATTTGATTCTTCTTACTTATTTGTTTTCTTACTTTTAGTTTGCTTATTTTTTATATTTATTTTTATTGGCTGGTTATACCGCCTAATTTGTATATTAACTTTGTTTTATTTTTATTGGCTGGTTATACCGCCTAATTTAGTATATATATTTTTATTGGCTGGTTATACCGCCTAATTTAGTATATATATTTTTATTGGCTGGTTATACCGCCTTGCATCTTATTCTTATTATTTACTTTAGTTTAAATCTGGCTTCAAAAACCCCTTTTCTTTTATTGTTCATGAATTTAAGTTTTAAACTATTAACTTATAAACTAAAACCCAATCCCTGAGGACTCGACCCTTGCTAACTACTATACTTACAATTTATCTTTTTAGTGCAAGGTTAAATAAGATACACTCTTTTGGGTGCATCAGATTTCAGATTACTAGAATTAAGGGCAAATCCAGTTCAGTTCCAATTCCGACACCTTTTGCCATATCAGCTATATCTCGAGTTTCACTAAAGCAATAAGGCTAAAATTTTAACCGTGCAAAGTTAAGAGGCATATCTATCTTTTTCATGTTTTACACTTCTTGAAACGGAGTCGTTTTCACTAGCGAAATCGACCATCAAGTTGGCTGATGTGCAATGACGTCTATGCTGACCTGTTTTCGTATTTTGCCCATATCTTCTTATCCACATCGGCAAATGAGCTGATTCCAACGGCTATGGATCAGTAACGGATGGGGGAACATTTTTCTAGAAGACCATGTGATCAGATCAGGCCTCCAATATTGACAAAATCGACCATCAATTTGGCTGATCAAAATTGTCATACAATATGACGAAAATTGTTAGAAAAATGCACCCACCTATTATACCTACCTTTGAAATTTGTAAAGCTTGTCTCTTGTCATTTAGCCCTCCAAAATGTGTATAAATAGAGGGCATTGGATGATTGTAGAGGATCATATTGTACATTGGTAGGATATTAGCCATTGTAATAAAATTCTCTAAGTTTTCTTCTTCTTTCTTTTCTCTAGTTTTCTTTTTCTTTATTTTCTTCTTCTTCTTTCTTTCTTTTATTTCCTTCTTAGATTCTCATTAATTTTATGTTTATGTTTACAATGCCTATGCTAGGCTAAACTTCTATTTGGTTAAGGGTGATTTCAAAGCCGTAGACATGTTTTGTGATTGATTTTCAGATTCTATCTATCATTAATTTTCTATCAAAGTTGCTTATGTTCTTCTACAAGAATTGTTCATGATGTTGTCTTGATTTATTTAGGTGTACAACTAGATAGATCTTGATAATTATCTATTGCTAGTCTAGGAGTCTTGATCCGTGTAATTGTCTTGATTTCCTATTCATAAGTGGCAATTTGTGATTAATGATTATGGTCAAGTTTTCAATAATTGCAAAGTGGAACATAACCTAAGTTGAACAATCCGAGCTTATGTGTTTGTTGCTTAGATCAACCTATCTTTCCCATCATAAAGCTGCCATTAAATTGAATTTAGAGAGCTTATTCTAGGTTGTTTAATGGTTAGAGATTAAATAGAGAGCTTGTTCTATTTAACGACAAACTAAGGAAAGATTGGGATAACAGAGCTTGTTGTTATCTACGGTTGTTAACTTTGATAGTTGGTTGATATTGATAGATCTGAAATTGATTCTTAATGATGTCTAGTGGTGGAGAATGAAACCTTAACCATATTTTTCATATTTGATTCTTCTTACTTACTTGTTTTCTTACTTTTCTAGTTTGCTTATTTTTAAAAGTATATTTATTTTTATTGGCTGGTTATACCGCCTAATTTGTATATTAACTTTGTTTTATTTTTATTGGCTGGTTATACCGCCTATTTTAGTATATATATTTTTATTGGCTGGTTATACCGCCTAATTTAGTATATATATTTTTATTGGCTGGTTATACCGCCTTGCATCTTATTCTTATTATTTACTTTAGTTTAAATATGGCTTCAAAAACCCCTTTTCTTTTATTGTTTTCTTTGAACGTAAGTTATAAACTAATAACTCATAGATTAAAACCCAATCCCTGAGGACTCGACCCTTGCTAATCATTATACTTACAATTGATCTTTTTAGTGCAAGGTTAAATAAGATACACTCTTTTGGGTGCATCAAATTTTTGGCGCCGTTGCCGGGGATTGTTTTCTTTAGTTTATTTGTTACTTGGTTTATTCTTATTTTCAGTTCTAATGAGTTTTATTTTCTTGTATATACAGGTTTTTCTTTTCAAATTTTGAAAAAAAAAAAACCGATGGATTTGAGCAATCTAACACTTGAAGAGTTGGTGGCATACATGAACATGGAGAATCAACAAGCCAATCTCACCTCCCCAGTTCAACAATTGGCCATGGGAGGATGTCAAGGCCATCAAGTGTTCCAAGACCAACAGTATGATCATTACTCAAACACTTACCATGAGGGATGGTGGGATCATACTAATTATGGCTACTCGAAAAATTACCAAGAAGTAGATCCTTATGCCAATTACACTCATCCATCTAGCTTCAATCAATCATGGTCTCAAGAACCAGATCTTTTTCAACCACCACATATGACTCAAAACTCAGGTACTTCTTTAGAAGATCTTGTATATTCTCTTGTTACTGATACTTTGCAATTTAAACAGGAAACAAGGGCAAGCATCCAGAGTTTGGAAAGGCAAATGAGCCTATTGGCTAGTAGTACGGTGGAATTAGTAGCAGAAAGATCTCTAGCACTCCCTTCCCAAACGGTGATTAACCCAAAGGAGAATGCTACTATTGTGACCTTGAGAAATGAGGAACAAGATGAGGATGAGACAAAACCAAAGATGGATTCACTTCTTGAGGATAATGAAGCCACCATTCAAATTGAGAGTACTTTGACACCTCAGGTAGCTTTTAAGGTTCTTATTTCTACTAATGTTCCTTCTCCACTTTTTCCTAGCAGATTTGCAAAGTCCAAAAAGGAGGAACATGAATGATAACTCGTATAATTATATAGTTTTTAGTTATGTTTTATTATTGTTTTGTGTCAAATACGAGTTATTATTGTTTAGTCTAATCGTGTTTATGATCTTTTATATTTTTATGTAATTTGGTGTTTTTCACAAGTTTCTTTGAGTGATTTCAGATTACTAGAATTAAGGGCAAATCCAGTTCAGTTCCAGTTCCGACACCTTTTGCCATATCAGCTATATCTCGAGTTTCACTAAAGCAGTAAGGCTGAAACTTTAACCGTGCAAAGTTAAGAGGCATATCTATCTTTTTCATGTTTTACACTTCTTGAAACGGAGTCGTTTTCACTAGCGAAATCGACCATCAAGTTGGCTGATGTGCAATGACGTCTATGCTGACCTGTTTTCGTATTTTGCCCATATCTTCTTATCCACATCAGCAAATGAGCTGATTCCAACGGCTATGGATCAGTAACGGATGGGGGAACATTTTTTTAGAAGACCATGTGATCAGATCAGGCCTCCAATATTGACAAAATCGACCATCAAGTTGGCTGATCAAAATTGTCATACAATATGACGAAAATTGTTAGAAAAATGCACCCACCTATTATACCTACCTTTGAAATTTGTAAAGCTTGTCTCTTGTCATTTAGCCCTCCAAAATGTGTATAAATAGAGGGCCTTGGATGATTGTAGAGGATCATATTGTACATTGGTAGGATATTAGCCATTGTAATAAAATTCTCTAAGTTTTCTTCTTCTTTCTTTTCTCTAGTTTTCTTTTTCTTTATTTTCTTCTTCTTCTTTCTTTCTTTTATTTCCTTCTTAGATTCTCTTTAATTTTATGTTTATGTTTACAATGCCTATGCTAGGCTAAACTTCTATTTGGTTAAGGGTGATTTCAAAGCCCTAGACATGTTTTGTGATTGATTTTCAGATTCTATCTATCATTAATTTTCTATCAAAGTTGCTTATGTTCTTCTACAAGAATTGTTCATGATGTTGTCTTGATTTATTTAGGTGTACAACTAGATAGATCTTGATAATTATCTATTGCTAGTCTAGGAGTCTTGATCCGTGTAATTGTCTTGATTTCCTATTCATAAGTGGCAATTTGTGATTAATGATTATGGTCAAGTTTTCAATAATTGCAAAGTGGAATATAACCTAAGTTGAACAATCCGAGCTTATGTGTTTGTTGCTTAGATCAACCTATCTTTCTCATCATAAAGCTGCCATTAAATTGAATTTAAAGAGCTTATTCTAGGTTGTTTAATGGTTAGAGATTAAATAGAGAGCTTGTTCTATTTAACGACAAACTAAGGAAAGATTGGGATAACAGAGCTTGTTGTTATCTACGGTTGTTAACTTTGATAGTTGGTTGATATTGATAGATCTGAAATTGATTCTTAATGATGTCTAGTGGTGGAGAATGAAACCTTAACCATATTTTTCATATTTGATTCTCCTTACTTACTTGTTTTCTTACTTTTCTAGTTTGCTTATTTTTAAAAGTATATTTATTTTTATTGGCTGGTTATACCGCCTAATTTGTATATTAACTTTGTTTTATTTTTATTGGCTGGTTATACCGCCTAATTTAGTATATATATTTTTATTGGCTGGTTATACCGCCTAATTTAGTATATATATTTTTCTTGGCTGGTTATACCGCCTTGCATCTTATTCTTATTATTTACTTTAGTTTAAATCTGGCTTCAAAAACCCCTTTTCTTTTATTGTCTTCTTTGAACGTAAGTTATAAACTAATAACTCATAGATTAAAACCCAATCCCTGAGGACTCGACCCTTGCTAATCGTTATACTTACAATTGATCTTTTTAGTGCAAGGTTAAATAAGATACACTCTTTAGGGTGCATCAAAATTTTTGCCGCCGTTGCCGGGGATTGCTTTCTTTAGTTTATTTGTTACTTGGTTTATTCTTATTTTCAGTTCTAATTAGTTTTATTTTCTTGTACATACAAGTTTTTCTTTTCAAATTTAAAAAAAAAAAAAAAACAATGGAATTGAGCAATCTAACACTTGAAGAGTTGGTGGCATACATGAACATGGAGAATCAACAAGCCAATCTCACCTCCCCAGTTCAACAATTGGCCATGGGAGGATGTCAAGGCCATCAATGGTTCCAAGACCAACAGTATGATCATTACTCAAAAACTTACCATGAGGGATGGTGGGATCATACTAATTATGGCTACTCAAAAAATTACCAAGAAGTAGATCCTTATGCCAATTATACTCATCCATCTAGCTTCAATCAATCATGGTCTCAAGAATCAGATCTTTTTCAACCACCACATATGACTCAAAACTCAGGTACTTCTTTAGAAGATCTTGTCTATTCTCTTGTTACTGATTGTTTGCAATTTCAACAGGAAACAAGGGCAAGCATCCAGAGTTTGGAAAAGCAAATGAGCCAATTGGCTAGTAGTATGGTGGGATGGGTAGCACAAAGATCTGAAGAACTCCCAGCCCAAACGATGGTTAACCCAAAGGAGAATGCTACTATTGTGACCTTGAAAAATGAGGAACAAGATGAGGATGAGACAAAACCAAAGATGGATTCACTTCTTGAGGATAATGAAGCCACCATTCAAATTGAGAGTACTTTGACACCTCAGGTAGCTTTTAAGGCTCTTATTTCTACTAATGTTCCTTCTCCATTTTTTCCTAGCAGATTTGCAAAGTCCAAGAAGGAGGAACATGAACAACAATTTTTGGAAACCTTAAACAGCTTGCTTGTGGATGCCATTAGACAAGTGCCAAGATATGCACAATTCCTCAAAGAGCTATACCCCACCAAGAATGATGAAATAATACGTGTGGGGGAGAAGGCATTGGCTGTTTTGCAAAGAAAACTTCCTCCAAAACGCAAAAATCCGAGAAGTTTCATGTCTAAGCCAAAAGATCCTAAAAAACCAAGAAGGGGAATTGGCTAGGCTGAAAACAATCAATCAAGTGCTAATTGGGGGAGGCAGCCTAATTAGTGAAAGCATTGCCAAACTGCCATCCTCAGATTTGCTCTATTTTTCTTTATCTTTTTCTTATGTTTCTTTGCTAATTGTGTTTAGTGTTTCTAAGTTCATTTAGGCTGCATAAGTTTATTTTGTTTATTAGTTCTTTTTACTTACACATGATTCTTTGATTTGGGATTAATAGCATTACATTAATGACAATGTAAGAATTATGTGTGGGGGGAAGAATTTAGGATTTTATTTAGAGTGTTTTGTTTTTGTGTCTTTTTTATGTTGTTTTTCTTTCTGATCCTTGTTTTGAAAATAACTAGATGTAAATATAATTTTTATTTTTTTTTACCCCGGTTAAATGGCGGATAACGGTACTCCGTGATTATTTAAGTCGGTTCCATCAGCTACCCATAAAACTGATATTGTATATAAATTTCTCTTTCAATTTTTTTTCATTTTTTTTCAGGATGGATGATATTCTCACAAGATTGCAGAAACGATTTCCTCCTTTTCCTCGAAATATTTTACTGAAGCTTTACCAAGTTCGATTTGAAAGATTAAGAATGCTTATGCACAAAGGGATTCCTGAAGACATACGTTGGATAATTGAAGCCAAGGTACGTGAAGATGAATATCTTCCTATTTTGCATTTACCAGGTACAGGTAGAAGCACTTTTGCAAAGAAGCGACGAGCAAAGCGCATGAGTTCAAATTGCCACAAATATGCACGATGGATGTGTAACGGTAAATGTCGTTCTATTGGGATTCCGTCCTCTAATCGAGATGATAAAATTGAATTCATTAAGGATGGACTGAGTAAGGAGAATTTGGGTAATATCCAACTTTCTCTTGAGACGCATCCTAGTGGAGACGTACAAAGAGAAATTCTTGATTTATGGCCGCAATTCCAAAGGGAACGACAACATCTTGGGAATCTGATGTTAAAAGACCCTGTTTGCCAGCTTGTAAGAAAACTGGATGGGAAGCATATCCTCGACTCATAGAAGGCGTTTAAGCCGTTTCTGGATGTAAAACCAGAGGAAGATGTGAGCCACAATCACAACTACAATAAATGACTTCTCAGCTTTTGGTTTGATTTGCAATAACTTTATTTTGGTTTAATTTACGTGTTGTTCGATTTGTGTAATTATTCTCGTTTTTTTTTATTTGTCTTTTACGGTTGATTTTTTCTTCTCTTTTTGATTTTCTTCCTGAAATCACGCAAAAATCTTTTGTTAGGTTAACATTTTCGTCTGACAGGTCAAATACACTTTCGGCGACATTATTACTCTTGTCTGATTCACTACTCAGTCCTCTATATATTACACCATGTACTCATTCTCTTTCAGGCACTCGAAGAAAAAAAAATGGAAAGTACTTCATCCCAACGCATTAAAAAAATTTGTGTCTTTGGAGGTGCTTATCCAGGGAAAAATAACATATTCGCTGATGAAGCCATAAGAGTTGGAGTAATACTTGCCCAACAAAAGATCCACTTGATTTATGGAGGCGGTAGTACGGGTTTAATGGGAGCAGTCGCTACAGCAGCACACGCCGGAGGAAGTCCAGTTCTAGGAATCGTGCCAAAACTATTCACAAGTTTTTGTGGACCTACCGTGGGTAAGGAAATTCAAGTCTGGAGTATCCCTGAACGGATGACAATCATGTACCATTCTGCCGATGCATTCATTACTTTACCAGGAGGTCTGGGTACATTGGAAGAAATAGCTTGCGTGGCTTCTTGGTCATCTTTGGTCACAAAAAAGAAACCCATTGGTTTGCTTAATATTAATGGTTATTTTAGTAATTTGCTTTCATATTTAGATAATGCTGTGGAAAATGGATTCATGTTTTTAGAGGCAAGGAGAACCATAATTTATGCTACAACCATTGAAGATTTACTCAAAAAGCTCCAAGCTTATGAGTGTTTATCTGCTACGGTTGTTTCGCAAACGCTCGGAAAAAGAAAAAGAGATATGGACGAGCAAGGAGGGGATTGCACTTTGTCTTTGTGACATTATCTAACATTTTGCTTGTTGTGTCTCAGTTATAATAAGTGGTTAGCAACCTCTGCAGGTAATATCTCCTAAATTCTACCTTTAAAATTTGACATTGTGGACAATGTCATATTTTAGTAGGGGGTAAGGGACATATTTTGCTAATAAAAAAAAAAATTTGTTGTGTTTTAAGACATTTAGAAGTATTCATTCTGAACAAGGTCTGAGTAAGGGAGACTTGAGACATACCTTGTCAGTTTGATTTAATCTTCTTCAAAAAAAAAAAAAAAAGCATGGTTAGACTTAGTGTGTTTTTAGTGTGTTTTAGTTACTTTCAATACTATGATGAGATATGAATTGCATAAGTCTAAAACAGATTTATTAGTGAGAAGATTTTCATGAGAATTGAGCTTGATGTCAACCTTTTTATGAGCCAATGTTAATATGATATGTTGATTGAGAAAGAAGCATGTTTAGACTTAATCTGACTTGTATAATCATCCTTGTGAGTTTTTGAGCCTATAATGATTGATGCATTATACAAATCAATCTAATTTCTTTCTTGAGTGCTCTTATGATTACATGATTCTCTAGAACTTGCTTTAAACCGTTTGAGACTATATTGATACATGTGACAACATGAATATGATAGAGGCATTAGGATTATAACCAGAGCCAAACAGCCATCCATTATTAATGTTCTAAGAGAACATCCCCACTAGTGAGCCAATTTGAGCCTACATTAAATATGCTATTTTATTGGTAACCACAACTTACACCTAGCCTAAATATACTTATATCCTTACCCTTGTTCTAAAGATGGATTATATATTTTGAGACATATTGCAAAAAACAAGGGATATTTTTAGTTGAAAATTTGGGTTAGAAACAAGAAATAAGTGTGGGGGGAAAAGAAAAGAAAAGTCAAGAGAAAAAGAAATGGAATACTGGCAAATACATTCCTATGTAAAAAAATATGAATCATCTCTTGAATTTGTGGAAAAAGAAAAAGATGTTACAAAGTTGTTTAGAATGAAGAAAAGGCCCAACATGAATATTCGGCCTAGGTGACTATGTACTTGTAAAGAGTTTTGAGAAGTTTCTTTGTATGATCTTATTATGTCTCTAAACTTTATGAACTCTTTGGAGCCTTTGTGATATCTTTATCCTTTTGTTATTCAACCACATTACAAACCCCTTGGCCCCATTACAACCTTGATTAAAGACCTCTTGATTCATGAAGTTGTATGATCTAAATAGTGGAGAATAGGTGGACAAGCTAGAATATGGTAGAACTGTTTTCATGAGATTGATTGAGTGTAAACACTTCACCACTACTTTAAAGAGTGAAAATCATGAGGGTATCCCATGTGAGAAGTTCAGATTAAATTTGAACATGCACTATTTTGATTGAGATATGTTATGTTAATATTGGCTTAACTCAAACAATTTACATTCAAGCATGAATTTTTGTGAAATTCTTTAAGCTATTGATTAGTTTATAAGACTTGTTCAAAGATTGTCTCTAATTTGTATTGAAAGGATTAGGAATAAATATTTTTAGTATATGTAGTTTATTTATATTTTAGTTTTTCAATGTTTGTGGGTATCGTTCTAGTAAACCCTCACGAGACTAAACTCGTCCACTAGGGACACCTAGGGGTTTAAAGGCTTGTGTCACATGCTAAGTGCCACCGTGATTTCCTACGAAAGTGGATTAGATTAGATTTTCTTATTCTATTTTTATTGAGTCGTTGCTAGGGACTAGCAACAATCTAAGTGTGGGGGTGTGATAACTCGTATAATTATATAGTTTTTAGTTATGTTTTATTATTGTTTTGTGTCAAATAAGAGTTATTATTGTTTAGTCTAATTGTGTTTATGATCTTTTATATTTTTATGTAATTTGGTGTTTTTCACAAGTTTCTTTGAGTGATTTCAGATTACTAGAATTAAGGGCAAATCCAGTTCAGTTCCAGTTCCGACACCTTTTGCCATATCAGCTATATCTCGAGTTTCACTAAAGCAATAAGGCTGAAATTTTAACCGTGCAAAGTTAAGAGGCATTTCTATCTTTTTCATGTTTTACACTTCTTGAAACGGAGTCGTTTTCACTAGCGAAATCGACCATCAAGTTGGCTGATGTGCAATGATGTCTGTGCTGACCTGTTTTCGTATTTTCCCATATCTTCTTATCCACATCAGCAAATGAGCTGAATCCAACGGCTATGGATCAGTAACTGATAGGGGAACATTTTTCTAGAAGACCATGTGATCAGATCAGGCCTCCAATATTGACAAAATCGACCATCAAGTTGGCTGATCAAAATTGTCATACAATATGACGAAAATTGTTAGAAAAATGCACCCACCTATTATACCTACCTTTGAAATTTGTAAAGCTTGTCTCTTGTCATTTAGCCCTCCAAAATGTGTATAAATAGAGGGCCTTGGATGATTGTAGAGGATCATATTGTACATTGGTAGGATATTAGCCATTGTAATAAAATTCTCTAAGTTTTCTTCTTCTTTCTTTTCTCTAGTTTTCTTTTTCTTTATTTTCTTCTTCTTCTTTCTTTCTTTTATTTCCTTCTTAGATTCTCTTTAATTTTATGTTTATGTTTACAATGCCTATGCTAGGCTAAACTTCTATTTGGTTAAGGGTGATTTCAAAGGCCTAGACATGTTTTGTGATTGATTTTCAGATTCTATCTATCATTAATTTTCTATCAAAGTTGCTTATGTTCTTCTACAAGAATTGTTCATGATGTTGTCTTGATTTATTTAGGTGTACAACTAGATAGATCTTGATAATTATCTATTGCTAGTCTAGGAGTCTTGATCCGTGTAATTGTCTTAATTTCCTATTCATAAGTGGCAATTTGTGATTAATGATTATGGTCAAGTTTTCAATAATTGAATGTGGAACATAACCTAAGTTGAACAATCCGAGCTTATGTGTTTGTTGCTTAGATCAACCTATCTTTCTCATCATAAAGCTGCCATTAAATTGAATTTAGAGAGCTTATTCTAGGTTGTTTAATGGTTAGAGATTAAATAGAGAGCTTGTTCTATTTAACGACAAACTAAGAAAAGATTGGGATAACAGAGCTTGTTGTTATCTACGGTTGTTAACTTTGATAGTTGGTTGATATTGATAGATCTGAAATTGATTCTTAATGATGTCTAGTGGTGGAGAATGAAACCTTAACCATATTTTTCATATTTGATTCTTCTTACTTACTTGTTTTCTTACTTTTCTAGTTTGCTTATTTTTAAAAGTATATTTATTTTTGTTGGCTGGTTATACCGCCTAATTTGTATATTAACTTTGTTTTATTTTTATTGGCTGGTTATACCGCCTAATTTAGTATATATATTTTTATTGGCTGGTTATACCGCCTAATTTAGTATATATATTTTTATTGGCTGGTTATACCGCCTTGCATCTTATTCTTATTATTTACTTTAGTTTAAATCTGGCTTCAAAAACCCCTTTTCTTTTATTGTTTTCTTTGAACGTAAGTTATAAACTAATAACTCATAGATTAAAACCCAATCCCTGAGGACTCGACCCTTGCTAATCATTATACTTACAATTGATCTTTTTAGTGCAAGGTTAAATAAGATACACTCTTTTGGGTGCATCAATGAACAACAATATTTGGAAACCTTAAACAGCTTGCTTGTGGATGCCATTAGACAAGTACCAAGATATGCACAATTCCTCAAAGAGCTATACCCCACCAAGAATGATGAAATAATACGTGTGGGGGAGAAGGCATTGGCTGTTTTGCAAAGAAAACTTCCTCCAAAACGCAAAAATCCGAGAAGTTTCATGTCTAAGCCAAAAGATCCTAAAAAGCCAAGAAGGGGAATTGGCTAGGCTGAAAACAATCAATCAAGTGCTAATTGGGGGAGGCAGCCTAATTAGTGAAAGCATTGCCAAACTGCCATCCTCAGATTTGCTCTCTTTTTCTTTATCTTTTTCTTATGTTTCTTTGTTAATTGTGTTTAGTGTTTCTAAGTTCATTTAGGCTGCATAAGTTTATTTTGTTTATTAGTTCTTTTCACTTACACATGATTCTTTCATTTGGGATTAATAGCATTACATTAATGACAATGTAAGAATTATGTGTGGGGGGAAGAATTTAGGATTTTATTTAGAGTGTTTTGTTTTTGAGTCTTTTTATGTTGTTTTTCTTTCTGATCCTTGTTTTGAAAATAACTAAATGTAAATATAATTTTTATTTTTTTAACCCCGGTTAAATGGCAGATAACGGTACTCCGTGATTATTTAAATCGGTTCCATCAGCTACCCACAAAACTGATATTGTATATAAATTTCTCTTCCAATTTCTCTTTCAATTTTTTTTATTTTTTTTTTCAGGATGGATGATATTCTCACAAGATTGCAGAAACGATTTCCTCCTTTTCCTCGAAATATTTTACTGAAGCTTTACCAAGTTCGATTTGAAAGATTAAGAATGCTTATGCACAAAGGGATTCCTGAAGACATACGTTGGATAATTGAAGCCAAGGTACGTGAAGATGAATATCTTCCTATTTTGCATTTACCAGGTACAGGTAGAAGCACTTTTGCAAAGAAGCGACGAGCAAAGCGCATGAGTTCAAATTGCCACAAATATGCACGATGGACGTGTAACGGTAAATGTCGTTCTATTGGGATTCCGTCCTCTAATCGAGATGATAAAATTGAATTCATTAAGGATGGACTGAGTAAGGAGAATTTGGGTAATATCCAACTTTCTCTTGAGACGCATCCTAGTGGAGACGTACAAAGAGAAATTCTTGATTTATGGCCGCAATTCCAAAGGGAATGGCAACATCTTGGGAATCTGATGTTAAAAGACCCTGTTTGCCAGCTTGTAAGAAAACTGGATGGGAAGCATATCCTCGACTCATAGACGGCGTTTAAGCCGTTTCTGGACGTAAAACCAGAGGAAGATGCCAAATACACTTTCGGCGACATTATTACTCTTGACTTTTACGGTTGATTTTTCTTCTCTTTTTGATTTTCTTCCTGAAATCACGCAAAAATCTTTTGTTAGGTTAACATTTTCTTCTGACAGGTCAGATACACTTTCGGCGACATTATTACTCTTGTCTGATTTACTACTCAGTCCTCTATATATTACACCATGTACTCATTCTCTTTCAGGCACTCGAAAAAAAAAATGGAAAGTACTTCGTCCCAGCGCATTAAAAAAATTTGTGTCTTTGGAGGTGCTTATCCAGGGAAAAATAACATATTTGCTGATGAAGCCATAAGAGTTGGAGTAATACTTGCCCAACAAAAGATCCAATTGATTTATGGAGGCGGTAGTACGAGTTTAATGGGAGCAGTCGCTACAGCAGCACACGCCGGAGGAAGTCCAGTTCTAGGAGTCGTGCCAAAACTATTCACAGATTTTTGTTGACCTACCTTGGGTAAGGAAATACAAGTCTGGAGTATCCCTGAACGGATAACAATCATGTACCATTCTGCCGATGCATTCATTGCTTTACCAGGAGGTTTGGGTACATTGGAAGAAATAGCTTGCGTGGCTTCTTGGTCATCTTTGGTCACAAATAAGAAACCCATTGGTTTGCTTAATATTAATTGTTATTTTAGTAATTTGCTTTCATATTTAGATAATGTTCTGGAAAATGGATTCATGTTTTCAGAGGCAAGGAGAACCATAATTTCTGCTACAACCATTGAAGATTTACTCAAAAAGCTCCAAGCTTATGAGTGTTTATCTGCTACGGTTGTTTCGCAAACGCTCGGAAAAAGAAAAAGAGATATGGACGAGCAAGGAGTGGATTGCACTTTGTCTTTGTGACATTATCTAACATTTTGTTTGTTGTGTCTCAGTTATAATAAGTGGTTAGCAACTTCTGCAGGTAATCTCTCCTAAATTCTACCTTTAAAATTTGACATTGGGGACAATGTCATATTTTAGTAGGGGGTAAGGGACATATTTTGCTAATTTAAAAAAAAAAAAAAAAATTGTTGTGTTTTAAGCCATTTAGAAGTATTCATTCTGAACAAGGTCTGAGTAAGAGAGACTTGAGACATACCTTGTCAGTTTGATTTCTTCTTTTCAAAAAAAAAAAAAAGTTTGTTGTGTTTTAAGCAATTTAGAAGTATTCATTCTGAACAAGGTCTGAGTAAGGGAGACTTGAGACATACCTTGTCAGTTTGATTTTAATCTTTTTATGTTTACTTGTTAATTTTTGTTTAGTATTTTAGGATTATTTAGGTTGCATGAGTTTGTTTTGTTTTGAGTCTTAGTTGTTCCTATTCTTATGTTATTAGTTCTTTTCTCTTACACATGATTCTTTCATTTGGGTTAATAGACTTACATTGAGGACAATGTAAGAATTAAGTGTGGGGGGAAGGATTTAGGATTTCTTTTATTTTTGTCTACTATTTTTTTTTATGAGTCTTTATTATTATTTTTAGTGTGTTTTAATTCCTTTTCAATACTATGATGAGATATGAATTGCATAAGTCTAAAACAGATTTATTAGTGAGAAGATTTTCATGAGAATTAAGCTTGATACTAATTTTTATGAGCCAATGTTAATATGATATGTTGATTGAGAAAGAAGCATGTTTAGACTTAATCTGACTTGTATAATCATCCTTGTGAGTTTTTGAGCCTATGATGATTGATGCATTATATAAATCAATCTAATTTCTTTCATGAGTGCTCTTATGATTACATGATTCTCTAGAACTTGCTTTAGACCTTGTTGAGACTATATTGATGCATGTGACAACATGAATATGATAGAGGCATTAGGATTTTTAGCCAGGGCCAAACAGCCATCCCTTATTGATGTTCCAAGAGAACACACCCCTAGTGAGCCAATTTGAGCCTACATTGAATAAGCTATCTCTTTGGTAACCATAACTTGTCCCTAACCTAAATATACTTATATCCTTACCTTTGTTCCAAAGATGAATTAGCATGTTTTGAGACAAGTTGCAAAGACAAGGAAGATCTATTGAAAATTTGGGTTAGAAACAAGAAATAAGTGTGGGGGGGAAAGAAAAGAAAAGTCAAGAGAAAAAAAAAAGAAATGGAATACTGGCAAATACATTCCTATGTAAAAAAAAATATGAATCATCTCTTGAATTTGGGGAAAAAGAAAAAGATGTTACAAAGTTGTTTAGAATGAAGAAAAGGCCCAACATGAATATCCGGCCTAGGTGACTATGTACTTGTAAAGAGTTTTGAGAAGATTCTTTGTATGATCTTATTATGTCTCTAAACTTTATGAACTCTTTGGAACCTTTGTGATATCTTTATCCTTTTGTTCTTCAACCACATTACAAACCCCTTGGCCCCATTACAACCTTGATTAAAGACCTCTTGATTCATGAAGTTGTATGATCTAAATAGTGGAGAATAGGTGGACAAGCAAGAATATGGTAGAACTGTTTTCATGAGATTGATTGAGTGTAAACACTTTACCACTACTTTAAAGAATGAAAATCATTAAATTATCCCATGTGAGTAGTTGAGATTAAGTTTGAATATGCACTATTTTGATTGAAATATGTTATGTTAATATTGGCTTAACTCAAACCAATTTACATTCAAGCATGATTTTTTGTGAAATTCTTTAAGCTATTGATTAGTTTATAAGACTTGTTCAAAGATTGTCTCTAATGTGTATTCAAAGGATTAGGAATAAATATTTTTAGTATATGTAGTTTATTTATATTTTAGTTTTTCAATGTTTGTGGGTATCGTTCTAGTAAACCCTCACGAGACTAAACTCGTCCACTAGGGACACCTAGGGGTTTAAAGGCTTGTGTCACATGCTGAGTGCCACCGTGATTTCCTACGAAAGTGGATTAGATTAGATTTTCTTATTTTATTTTTATTGAGTCGTTGTTAGGGACTAGCAACAATCTAAGTGTGGGGGTGTGATAACTCGTATAATTATATAGTTTTTAGTTATGTTTTATTATTGTTTTGTGTCAAATACGAGTTATTATTGTTTAGTCTAATTGTGTTTATGATCTTTTATATTTTTATGTAATTTGGTGTTTTTCACAAGTTTATTTGAGTGATTTCAGATTACTAGAATTAAGGGCAAATTCAGTTCAGTTCCAGTTCCGACACCTTTTTCCATATCAGCTATATCTGGAGTTTCACTGAAGCAATAAAACTGAAATTCTAACCGTGCAAAGTTAAGAGGCATATCTATTTTTTTCATGTTTTACACTTCTTGAAACGGAGTCGTTTTCCCTAGCGAAATCGACTATCAATTTGGCTGATGTGCAATGACGTCTGTGCTGACTAGTTTTGGTATTTTGACCATATCTTCTGATCCACATCAGAAAATGAGCTGATTCCAACGGCTATGGATCACTAACTGATAGGGGAACATTTTTCTAGAAGACCATGTGATCAGATCAAGCCTCCAATATTGACAAAATCGACCATCAAGTTGGCTGATCAAAATTGTCATACAATATGACGAAAATTGTTAGAAAAATGCACCCACCTATTATACCTACCTTTGAAATTTGTAAAGCTTGTCTCTTGTCATTTAGCCCTCCAAAATGTGTATAAATAGAGGGCCTTGGATGATTGTAAGAGACATGGTAGATTGGTAGGAAATTAGCCATTGTAATAAAATTCTCTAAGTTTTCTTCTTCTTTCTTTTCTCTAGTTTTCTTTTTCTTTATTTTCTTATTCTTCTTTCTTTCTTTTATTTCCTTCTTAGATTCTCTTTAATTTTATGTTTATGTTTACAATGCCTATTGATAACTCGTATAATTATATAGTTTTTAGTTATGTTTTATTATTGTTTTGTGTCAAATACGAGTTATTATTGTTTAGTCTAATTGTGTTTATGATCTTTTATATTTTTATGTAATTTGGTGTTTTTCACAAGTTTCTTTGAGTGATTTCAGATTACTAGAATTAAGGGCAAATCCAGTTCAGTTCCAGTTCCGACACAGTTTGCCATATCAGCTATATCTGGAGTTTCACTGAAGCAATAAGGCTGAAATTTGTAGCCGTGCAAAGCTAAGAGGCATATCTATCTTTTTCATGTTTTATACTTCTTGAAACGGAGTCGTTTTCCCTAGCGAAATCGACCATCAAGTTGGCTGATGTGCAATGACGTCTGTGCTGACCTGTTTTCGTATTTTGCCCATATCTGCTTATCCACATCAGCAAATGAGCTGATTCCAATGGCTATGGATCCGTAACTGATACGGGAACCTTTGTCTAGAAGACCATATGATCAGATCAGGCCTCTAATATTGACGAAATCGACCATCAAGTTGGCTGATGTGCAATGACGTCTGTGCTGACATGTTTTCGTATTTTGCCCATATCTGCTTATCCACATCCGCAAATGAGCTGATTCCAATGGCTATGGATCCGTAACTGATAGGGGAACCTTTTTCTAGAAGACCATGTGATCATATCAGGCCTCCAACATTGAAGAAATCGACCATCAAGTTGGCTGATCAAAATTGTCATACAATATGACCAAAATTGTTAGAAAAATTCACCCACCTATTATACCTACCTTTGAAATTTGTAAAGCTTGTCTCTTGTCATTTAGCCTTCCAAAATGTGTATAAATAGAGGGCCTTGGATGATTGTAGAGGATCATATTGTACATAGGTAGGATATTAGCCATTTTAATAAAATTCTCTAAGTTTTCTTCTTCTTTCTTTTCTCTAGTTTTCTTTCTTTTCTCTAGTTTTCTTTTTCTTTAGAGAGAGCAAGAGGTTGGATAATTAATATTCTTCCTCTTCTTCTTTCTTTCTTTTATTTTCTTCTTAGATTTTCTTTAATTTTATGTTTATGTTTATAATGCCTATGCTAGGCTAAACTTCTATTTGGTTAAGGGTGATTTCAAAGCCCTAGACATGTTTTGTGATTGATTTTCAGATTCTATCTATCATTAATTTTCTATCAAAGTTGCTTATGTTCTTCTACAAGAATTGTTCATGATGTTGTCTAGATTTATTTAGGTGTACAACTAGATAGATCTTGATAATTATCTATTGCTAGTTTAGGAGTCTTGATCCGTGTAATTGTCTTGATTTCCTATTCATAAGTGGCAATTTGTGATTAATGATTATGGTCAAGTTTTCAATAATTGCAAAGTGGAACATAACCTAAGTTGAACAATCCGAGCTTATGTGTTTGTTGCTTAGATCAACCTATCTTTCTCATCATAAAGCTGCCATTAAATTGAATTTAGAGAGCTTATTCTAGGTTGTTTAATGGTTAGAGATTAAATAGAGAGCTTGTTCTATTTAACGACAAACTAAGGAAAGATTGGGGTAACAGAGCTTGTTGTTATCTACGGTTGTTAACTTTGATAGTTGGTTGATATTGATAGATCTGAAATTGATTCTTAATGATGTCTAGTGGTGGAGAATGAAACCTTAACCATATTTTTCATATTTGATTCTTCTTACTTATTTGTTTTCTTACTTTTAGTTTGCTTATTTTTTATATTTATTTTTATTGGCTGGTTATACCGCCTAATTTGTATATTAACTTTGTTTTATTTTTATTGGCTGGTTATACCGCCTAATTTAGTATATATATTTTTATTGGCTGGTTATACCGCCTTGCATCTTATTCTTATTATTTACTTTAGTTTAAATCTGGCTTCAAAAACCCCTTTTCTTTTATTGTTCTTGAATTTAAGTTTTAAACTATTAACTTATAAACTAAAACCCAATCCCTGAGGACTCGACCCTTGCTAACTACTATACTTACAATTTATCTTTTTAGTGCAAGGTTAAATAAGATACACTCTTTTGGGTGCATCACCTATGCTAGGCTAAACTTCTATTTGGTTAAGGGTGATTGCAAAGCCTTAGACATGTTTTGTGATTGATTTTCAGATTCTATCTATCATTAATTTTCTATGAAAGTTGCTTATGTTCTTCTACAAGAATTGTTCATGATGTTGTCTTGATTTATTTAGGTGTACAACTAGATAGATCTTGATAATTATCTATTGCTAGTCTAGGAGTCTTGATCCGTGTAATTGTCTTGATTTCCTATTCATAAGTGGCAATTTGTGATTAATGATTATGGTCAAGTTTTCAATAATTGCAAAGTGGAACATAACCTAAGTTGAACAATCCGAGCTTATGTGTTTGTTGCTTAGATCAACCTATCTTTCTCATCATAAAGCTGCCATTAAATTGAATTTAGAGAGCTTATTCTAGGTTGTTTAATGGTTAGAGATTAAATAGAGAGCTTGTTCTATTTAACGACAAACTAAGGAAAGATTGGGATAACAGAGCTTGTTGTTATCTACGGTTGTTAACTTTGATAGTTGGTTGATATTGATAGATCTGAAATTGATTCTTAATGATGTCTAGTGGTGGAGAATGAAACCTTAACCATATTTTTCATATTTGATTCTTCTTACTTATTTGTTTTCTTACTTTTAGTTTGCTTATTTTTTATATTTATTTTTATTGGCTGGTTATACCGCCTAATTTGTATATTAACTTTGTTTTATTTTTATTGGCTGGTTATACCGCCTAATTTAGTATATATATTTTTATTGGCTGGTTATACCGCCTAATTTAGTATATATATTTTTATTGGCTGGTTATACCGCCTTGCATCTTATTCTTATTATTTACTTTAGTTTAAATCTGGCTTCAAAAACCCCTTTTCTTTTATTGTTCTTGAATTTAAGTTTTAAACTATTAACTTATAAACTAAAACCCAATCCCTGAGGACTCGACCCTTGCTAACTACTATACTTACAATTTATCTTTTTAGTGCAAGGTTAAATAAGATACACTCTTTTGGGTGCATCAAATTTTTGGCGCCGTTGCCGGGGATTGTTTTCTTTAGTTTATTTGTTACTTGGTTTATTCTTATTTTCAGTTCTAATGAGTTTTATTTTCTTGTACATACGGGTTTTTCTGATCAAATTTTGAAAAAAAAAATAATAAAAAAAAAAAAACGATGGAATTGAGCAATCTAACACTTGAAGAGTTGGTGGCATACATGAACATGGAGAATCAACAAGCCAATCTCACCTTCCCAGTTCAACAATTGGCCATGGGAGGATGTCAAGGCCATCAAGTGTTCCAAGACCAACAGTATGATCATTACTCAAACACTTACCATGAGGGATGGTGGGATCATACTAATTATGGCTACTCGAAAAATTACCAAGAAGTAGATCCTTATGCCAATTACACTCATCCATCTAGCTTCAATCAATCATGGTCCCAAGGACCAGATCTTTTTCAACCACCACATATGACTCAAAACTCAGGTACTTCTTTAGAAGATCTTGTCTATTCTCTTGTTACTGATACATTGCAATTTCAACAGGAAACAAGGGCAAGCATCCAGAGTTTGGAAAAGCAAATGATCCAATTGACTAGTAGTATGGTGGGATGGGTAGCACAAAGATCTGAAGAACTCCCTGCCCAAACAATGATTAACCCAAAGAAGAATACTACTATTGTGACCTTGAGGAATGAGGAACAAGATGAGGATGAGACAAAATTAGAGATGAATTCTATTCTTGAGGATAATGAAGCCAATGATCCAAATAAGAGTATTTCGGCACCTGAGGTAACGTTTGAGATTCCAATTTTTACTAATGTTTCTTCTCCACCTTTTCCTAGTAGATTCGCAAAGTTCAAGGAGGATGAACATGAACAAGACACGCTGGAAACCTTAAACAGTTTGTTTGTGGATGTCATTCAACAAGTACCAAAAGATGCACCATTCCTCGATGAGATATGCACCACCAAGGATGATGGAATAATACTTGTAATGGAGAATGCATCCACTGTTGTGCAAAGAAAGCTTCCTCTCAAACGCATAAATTTGGGAAATTTCATGCATGAGCCTGACAAGCCTAAAAAGCCAAGAAGGGGTGTTGGTTAGATTCAAAACACTAACTCAAGTGTTAATTGGGAAGGCAGCCCAATTAAAGATGAAATTGCCAACCTTCCATATTCAGATTTGCTTTCTCTTTCTTTTCCTTTTTCTTTTATTATTTTTATTGTTTTTATTTTTATTTCTTATGTTTATTTGTTAATTGTGTTTACTGTTTTTAAGTTCATTTAGGCTGCATAAGTTTCTTTTGTTTAATAGTTCTTTTCTCTTACATATAATTCTTGCATTGGGGGATAATAGCATTACATTAATGACAATGTAAGAATTATGTGTGGGGGGAAGAATTTAGGATTTTATTTAGAGTGTTTTGTTTTTGAGTCTTTTTATGTTGTTTTTCTTTCTGATCCTTGTTTTGAAAAACAATAGATGTAAATATAATTTTTTTTAACCCCGGTTAAATGGCGGATAACGGTACTCCGTGATTATTTAAATCGGTTCCATCAGCTACCCACAAAACTGATATTGTATATAAATTTCTCTTTCAATTTCTCTTTCATTTTTTTTTTCTTCATTTTTTTTCAGGATGGATGATATTCTCACAAGATTGCAGAAACAATTTCCTCATTTTCCTCGAAATATTTTACTGAAGCTTTACCAAGTTCGATTTGAAAGATTAAGAATGCTTATGCACAAAGGGATTCCTGGAGACATACGTTGGATAATTGAAGCCAAGGTACGTGAAGATGAATATCTTCCTGTTTTGCATTTACCAGGTACAGGTAGAAGCACTTTTGCAAAGAAGCGACGAGCAAAGCGCATGAGTTCAAATTGCCACAAATGTGCACGATGGACGTGTAATGGTAAATGTCGTTCTATTGGGATTCCGTCCTCTAATCGAGATGATAAAATTGAATTCATTAAGGATGGACTGAGTAAGGAGAATTTGGGTAATATCCAACTTTCTCTTGAGACGCATCCTAGTGGAGACGTACAAAGAGAAATTCTTGATTTATGGCCGCAATTCCAAAGGGAATGGCAACATCTTGGGAATCTGATGTTAAAAGACCCTCTTTGCCAGCTTGTAAGAAAACTGGATGGGAAGCATATCCTCGACTCATAGAAGGCGTTTAAGCCGTTTCTGGACGTAAAACCAGAGGAAGATGTGAGCCACAATCACAACTACAATAAATGACTTCTCAGCTTTTGGTTTGATTTGCAATAGCTTTATTTCGATTTAATTTACGTGTTATTTGATTTGTGTAATTATTCTCATTTTTTTTATTTGTCTTTTACGGTTGATTTTTCTTCTCTTTTTTATTTTCTTCCTGAAATCACGCAAAAATCTTTTGTTAGGTTAACATTTTCTTCTGACAGGTCAAATACACTTTCGGCGACATTATTACTCTTGTCTGATTCACTACTCAGTCCTCTATATATTACACCATGTACTCATTCTCTTTCAGGCACTCGAAAAAAAAATGGAAAGTACTTCATCCCAGCGCATTAAAAAAATTTGTGTCTTTGGAGGTGCTTATCCAGGGAAAAATAACATATTCGCTGATAAAGCCATAAGAGTTGGAGTAATACTTGCCCAACAAAAGATCCAGTTGATTTATGGAGGCGGTAGTACGGGTTTAATGGGAGCAGTCGCTACAGCAGCACACGCCGGAGGAAGTCCAGTTCTAGGAATCGTGCCAAAACTATTCACAGATTTTTGTGGACCTACCTTGGGTAAGGAAATACAAGTCTGGAGTATCCCTGAACGGATAACAATCATGTACCATTCTGCCGATGCATTCATTGCTTTACCAGGAGGTCTGGGTACATTGGAAGAAATAGCTTGCGTGGCTTCTTGGTCATCTTTGGTCACAAATAAGAAACCCATTGGTTTGATTAATATTAATGGTTATTTTAGTAATTTGCTTTCATATTTAGATAATGCTGTGGATAATGGATTCATGTTTTCAGAGGCAAGGAGAACCATAATTTCTGCTACAATCATTGAAGATTTACTCAAAAAGCTCCAAGCTTATGAGTATTTATCTGCTACGGTTGTTTCGCAAACGCTCGGAAAAAGAAAAAGAGATATGGACGAGCAAGGAGTGGATTGCACTTTGTCTTTGTGACATTATCTAACATTTTGTTTGTTGTGTCTCAGTTATAATAAGTGGTTAGCAACCTCTACAGGTAATATCTCCTAAATTTTACCTTCTTAAAAAAAAAAAAAAGTTTGTTGTGTTTTAAGCAATTTAGAAGTATTCATTCTGAACAAGGTCTGAGTAAGGGAGACTTGAGACATACCTTGTCAGTTTGATTTCTTCTTTTCAAAAAAAAAAAAAAATGTTATGTTTTAAGCAATTTAGAAGTATTCATTCTGAACAAGGTCTGAGTAAGGGAGACTTGAGACACACCTTGTCAGTTTGATTTTAATCTTTTTATGTTTACTTGTTAATTTTTGTTTAGTATTTTAGGATTATTTAGGTTGCATGAGTTTGTTTTGTTTTGAGTCTAGTTATTCCTATTCTTATGTTATTAGTTCTTTTCTCTTACACATGATTCTTTCATTTGGGTTAATAGACTTACATTGAGGACAATGTAAGAATTAAGTGTGGGGGGAATGATTTAGGATTTCTTTTATTTTTGTCTACTATTTTTTTTTATGAGTCTTTATTATTATTATTATTTTTTAGTGTGTTTTAGTTCCTTTTTAGTACAATGATGAGATATGAATTGCATAAGTCTAAAACATATTTATTAGTGAGAAGATTTTCATGAGAATTGAGCTTGATGTCAACCTTTTTATGAGCCAATGTTAATATGATATGTTGATTGAGAAAGAAGCGTGTTTAGACTTAATCTGACTTGTATAATCATCCTTGTGAGTTTTTGAGCCTATAATGATTGATGCATTATACAAATCAATCTAATTTCTTTCTTGAGTGCTCTTATGATTACATCATTCTCTAGAACTTGCTTTAAACCGTTTGAGACTATATTGATACATGTGACAACATGAATATGATAGAGGCATTAGGTTTATAACCAGAGCCAAACAGCCATCCATTATTAATGTTCTAAGAGAACATCCCCACTAGCGAGCCAATTTGAGCCTACATTAAATATGATGTTTTATTGGTAACCACAACTTACACCTAGCCTAAATATACTTATATCCTTACCCTTGTTCTAAAGATGGACTAGAATGTTTGAGACATATTGCAAAAACAAGGGATACTTTTTGAAAATTTGGGTTAGAACAAAAGATAAGTGTGGGGGAAAAGAAAAGAAAAGTCAAGAGAAAAAGAAATGGAATACTGGCAAATACATTCCTATATAAAATAAAATGAATCATCTCTTGAATTTGTGGAAAAAGAAAAAGATGTTACAAAGTTGTTTAGAATGAAGAAAAGACCCAACATGAATATCCGGCCTAGGTGACTATGTACTTGTAAAGAGTTTTGAGAAGTTTCTTTGTATGATCTTTTTATGTCTCTAAACTTTATGAACTCTTTGGAACCTTTGTGATATCTTTATCCTTTTGTTCTTCAACCACATTACAAACCCCTTGGCCCCATTACAACCTTGATTAAAGACCCCTTGATTTATGAAGTTGCATGATCTTTTAGTGGAGAATAGGTGGACAAGCAAGCATATGGTAGAAGTGTTTTCATGAGATTGATTGAGTGTAAACACTTTACCACTACTTTAAAGAGTGAAAATCAAGAGAGTATCCCATGTGAGAAGTTGAGATTAAATTTGAACATGCACTATTTTGATTGAGATATGTTATGCTAATATTGGCTTAACTCAAACAATTTAAATTCAAGCATGATTTTTTGTGAAATTTTTTAAGCTATTGATTAGTTTATAAGACTTGTTCAAATATTGTCTCTAATTTGTATTGAAAGGAATAGGAATAAATATTTTTAGTATATGTAATTTATTTATATTTTAGTTTTTCAATGTTTGTGGGTATCGTCCTAGTAAACCCTCACGAGACTAAACTCGTCCACTAGGGACACCTAGGGGTTTAAAGGCTTGTGTCACATGCTAAGTGCCACCGTGATTTCCTACGAAAGTGGATTAGATTAGATTTTCTTATTTTATTTTTATTGAGTCGTTGCTAGGGACTAGCAACAATCTAAGTGTGGGGGTGTGATAACTCGTATAATTATATAGTTTTTAGTTATGTTTTATTATTGTTTTGTGTCAAATACGAGTTATTATTGTTTAGTCTAATTGTGTTTATGATCTTTTATATTTTTATGTAATTTGGTGTTTTTCACAAGTTTCTTTGAGTGATTTCAGATTACTAGAATTAAGGGCAAATCCAGTTCAGTTCCAGTTCCGACACATTTTGCCATATCAGCTATATCTGGAGTTTCACTGAAGCAATAAGGCTGAAATTTGTAGCCGTGCAAAGCTAAGAGGCATATCTATCTTTTTCATGTTTTATACTTCTTGAAACGGAGTCGTTTTCCCTAGCGAAATCGACCATCAAGTTGGCTGATGTGCAATGACGTCTGTGCTGACCTGTTTTCGTATTTTGCCCATATCTGCTTATCCACATCAGCAAATGAGCTGATTTCAATGGCTATGGATCCGTAACTGATACGGGAACCTTTGTCTAGAAGACCATATGATCAGATCAGGCCTCTAATATTGACGAAATCGACCATCAAGTTGGCTGATGTGCAATGACGTCTGTGCTGACATGTTTTCGTATTTTGCCCATATCTGCTTATCCACATCCGCAAATGAGCTGATTCCAATGGCTATGGATCCGTAACTGATAGGGGAACCTTTTTCTAGAAGACCATGTGATCAGATCGGGCCTCCAACATTGACGAAATCGACCATCAAGTTGGCTGATCAAAATTGTCATACAATATGACGAAAATTGTTAGAAAAATTCACCCACCTATTATACCTACCTTTGAAATTTGTAAAGCTTGTCTCTTGTCATTTAGCCTTCCAAAATGTGTATAAATAGAGGGCCTTGGATGATTGTAGAGGATCATATTGTACATAGGTAGGATATTAGCCATTTTAATAAAATTCTCTAAGTTTTCTTCTTCTTTCTTTTCTCTAGTTTTCTTTCTTTTCTCTAGTTTTCTTTTTCTTTAGAGAGAGCAAGAGGTTGGATAATTAATATTCTTCCTCTTCTTCTTTCTTTCTTTTATTTTCTTCTTAGATTTTCTTTAATTTTATGTTTATGTTTATAATGCCTATGCTAGGCTAAACTTCTATTTGGTTAAGGGTGATTTCAAAGCCCTAGACATGTTTTGTGATTGATTTTCAGATTCTATCTATCATTAATTTTCTATCAAAGTTGCTTATGTTCTTCTACAAGAATTGTTCATGATGTTGTCTAGATTTATTTAGGTGTACAACTAGATAGATCTTGATAATTATCTATTGCTAGTTTAGGAGTCTTGATCCGTGTAATTGTCTTGATTTCCTATTCATAAGTGGCAATTTGTGATTAATGATTATGGTCAAGTTTTCAATAATTGCAAAGTGGAACATAACCTAAGTTGAACAATCCGAGCTTATGTGTTTGTTGCTTAGATCAACCTATCTTTCTCATCATAAAGCTGCCATTAAATTGAATTTAGAGAGCTTATTCTAGGTTGTTTAATGGTTAGAGATTAAATAGAGAGCTTGTTCTATTTAACGACAAACTAAGGAAAGATTGGGGTAACAGAGCTTGTTGTTATCTACGGTTGTTAACTTTGATAGTTGGTTGATATTGATAGATCTGAAATTGATTCTTAATGATGTCTAGTGGTGGAGAATGAAACCTTAACCATATTTTTCATATTTGATTCTTCTTACTTATTTGTTTTCTTACTTTTAGTTTGCTTATTTTTTATATTTATTTTTATTGGCTGGTTATACCGCCTAATTTGTATATTAACTTTGTTTTATTTTTATTGGCTGGTTATACCGCCTAATTTAGTATATATATTTTTATTGGCTGGTTATACCGCCTTGCATCTTATTCTTATTATTTACTTTAGTTTAAATCTGGCTTCAAAAACCCCTTTTCTTTTATTGTTCTTGAATTTAAGTTTTAAACTATTAACTTATAAACTAAAACCCAATCCCTGAGGACTCGACCCTTGCTAACTACTATACTTACAATTTATCTTTTTAGTGCAAGGTTAAATAAGATACACTCTTTTGGGTGCATCACCTATGCTAGGCTAAACTTCTATTTGGTTAAGGGTGATTGCAAAGCCTTAGACATGTTTTGTGATTGATTTTCAGATTCTATCTATCATTAATTTTCTATGAAAGTTGCTTATGTTCTTCTACAAGAATTGTTCATGATGTTGTCTTGATTTATTTAGGTGTACAACTAGATAGATCTTGATAATTATCTATTGCTAGTCTAGGAGTCTTGATCCGTGTAATTGTCTTGATTTCCTATTCATAAGTGGCAATTTGTGATTAATGATTATGGTCAAGTTTTCAATAATTGCAAAGTGGAACATAACCTAAGTTGAACAATCCGAGCTTATGTGTTTGTTGCTTAGATCAACCTATCTTTCTCATCATAAAGCTGCCATTAAATTGAATTTAGAGAGCTTATTCTAGGTTGTTTAATGGTTAGAGATTAAATAGAGAGCTTGTTCTATTTAACGACAAACTAAGGAAAGATTGGGATAACAGAGCTTGTTGTTATCTACGGTTGTTAACTTTGATAGTTGGTTGATATTGATAGATCTGAAATTGATTCTTAATGATGTCTAGTGGTGGAGAATGAAACCTTAACCATATTTTTCATATTTGATTCTTCTTACTTACTTGTTTTCTTACTTTTCTAGTTTGCTTATTTTTAAAAGTATATTTATTTTTATTGGCTGGTTATACCGCCTAATTTGTATATTAACTTTGTTTTATTTTTATTGGCTGGTTATACCGCCTAATTTAGTATATATATTTTTATTGGCTGGTTATACCGCCTAATTTAGTATATATATTTTTATTGGCTGGTTATACCGCCTTGCATCTTATTCTTATTATTTACTTTAGTTTAAATCTGGCTTCAAAAACCCCTTTTCTTTTATTGTTTTCTTTGAACGTAAGTTATAAACTAATAACTCATAGATTAAAACCCAATCCCTGAGGACTCGACCCTTGCTAATCATTATACTTACAATTGATCTTTTTAGTGCAAGGTTAAATAAGATACACTCTTTTGGGTGCATCATTTATCAATGAAAGAACAAATCTATGTCAAGAATGATTAGCAAATCAAAGAATTATACAAGGATATTTGGATGAGATATCAATTTCCCCAAATAATGAATATGTTGACAATCTTGAGATTAATCCATGATTCACTTTCAAAAATCAATCCAATCGGTATTCTTGATCTTTTTGAGTTGTGTCAAACCAAACATGCCCTCAATGAAATCTTCAAACTGACTTTCATCATACCTAAGCTGCCTTTTTTCAACTTAGATATTCTCCTATGACTCAAACTGCCCTTTCGGGTTTTTAATTTGAGTCCTCATTTTCTTTTTTCTTTTTTTTCATTTTTTTCTTTTCCCATTTTTTTTTTATTTTTTCTCTTTAAAGAAACATTTCTCCACAGTATTTGGCAAATCATCTTTATTCATCTTTCTCAAAATATTGCTTTACTCGAAAAAACTTTTCACTTCATAAGAATTCCACAAATAGATTTATACTCTCTCCAATGACCATGTGACTCAAAAGAAATTTCTTCACAATCAAGTCTCATTCTACAAGTATCAAGAACAAACTTTTCTCACCATGTGTTCGTCTCAAACTTCTTGGAGGCAAATGAGCATATCAAAGTGTTTACAAGCCTCTTTGTTCTTTGGAGCTGTCTTCAAGCATCTAAGATTAATTGTCCTTTAATGATACCACAAGCATGTCCTAATTCATATATGTTTTCCAATTCAAACATTCACATTTGATCAAAATGGTGTTTTCCAAGTACGTAATGTAGGCCAAGGTTTAGGGTTATGAGAGAATGGATAAATAGGCTCAAACATGTGTTTAAGGGTTGCAAACCAAGGATCATTTTCATCTCAAAACATTTCATATCTTTCTTTTCATTTTCAAGATAATCGAGCCATGGATCAAAACTTTTTTTTCTTTTTTGTTCCTTTTTTGTTCTTGCTTTTTGCTTTTTTCTTTCTTCTTCTTTTTTTTTTCCACAAAGTGAGTCCAAAATTTTGAACTCAATCCATCTCATCATTGCCTCCATGACACAAGATATTCTTTACATAGCGTGGAAATATGATCCAATCATTCATTCTCCTTTAGAAAGATATTTTTCCATACTTGCTGCCTGGTGTGGAGGGTGATCCTTAGTTAAGGTTCAAAAAAAAAAGAATTCAATAGGCTCAAAGGGGGTAGCAACAGGATAATTTCTCATTTTATGAAAGGAATATGAAAGATGGCCATTATCATCTCAAATGTCAACATTCTCATCGAAGAACATTTATTGAAAAATAATAAGCTTGCGTAAATCACCATAAAGAACCCACATATTAGTAAAGGAATTCAAGAACAATTCATCATGCTTGTGAAGCAATTCCACAAATTTTCTTTCAATCATGCCAAAACTGCATATCAACTTTCATCTTCCTTTTTACCACAATAATCTCGCAAATCAAATGATAAAGTATGGTCATATATGTTCAAGTTCACCAATATTTGTGGAATTGCATATCAACTTTCAAGATCAAATTCCAGATTATTGCCATGATTGTCTTCACATTCATTATTGGAAACTTGAAATGGGTGAAATTGAAAGGGTAGGCAAAATATATAAAAGCATTGAAAGAAATAATGAATGAAAGAGGAAATGAAAATGCATCAAGCTTGCTAATTCATTGAAATGTAAAAAATAAATTAACTCTAAACATAAAAACATCCTTCATGATATTACCAACATCATAAACAATTCTTGTAGAAAAACATAAGCAACTTTGATAGAAAATTAATGATAGATAGAATCTGAAAATCAATTACAAAACATGTCTAGGGCTTTGAAATCACCCTTAACCAAATAAAAGTTTAGCCTAGCATAGGCATTGTAAACATAAACATAAAGTTAAAGAGAATCTAAGAAGAAAATAAAAGAAAGAAAGAAGAAGAAGAAGAATATTAATTATCCAGCCTCTTGCTCTCTCAAAAACAAAGAAACAAAGAAGAAATCAGAACTTTGATGCTTGGGAAAGTGTATTTTCGTTTGCCCCCTTGTTCTCTATTTATAGGCAATAGCTAGGGCATCAAACAAGTGAATTTCAGCTCTCTCCCTTCAATAAATGCTGACTTGTGGCTAAAGTTAAGGAAAAGTGGCTGACTTTTGTGTTTTAAGGAAAGATATAAGCCTTGGCAGCCAAGTTTGAATAAAGTAGGAAAGTTTTAGTCAAAGCACTCTTTAATAAAGAGAGATTATATTCTTGCAGCCAAAGTAAGTGTAAGGAAGGAAAGTCTCGGCTGATTTAATTCTCCTACTTTGACTAGGATTAGCTTTAAGGAAAGATACTTGCAATTAATGCAATTAATGCAAGTTGACAGCCACTAATCCTTCTTTGACAAGGATAAACATAAATGTCAGCTAGGGTATTAAGAAAAAAATGTGATTTGCGGCTAGGGTATTTTCTGCCACTAGGGTTGTTTAGGGAGATATTCCAATGCCGATTTGGATGACCATTTCTTATCCGATTTAAGGCCATGACCAACCGTTGGAAAGCTAATCAAGTGATCTTAAAAATTCAAGAAGGAAGTTTCTTCGAATAAAGAGTCTAACATCATGTTTTCTTAGCAACAAGCTCCGGAGGTCAAATCTGTCTTCTTGCTTTGCACCAAGAATTCGATCTTTTTGACTCCCAACTCTTTTTCCATCTTGTGATTGTGATTTTGTAAGCTCTTTAACATCCTAATTGACATGTTTTGACTTCATCTCCTCCAAAATACCTACAAAGCATAAAAACCTAGTAAAATGTTAAGGAAGTAAGAATCAAAGCACAAAGTATAAGGAAATTCAATAGGAAAATGTATGAAATTAAGCACTTATCAGTGAAATTGAAAGGGTAGGCAAAATTTATAAAAGCATTGAAAGAAATAATGAATGAAAGAGGAAATGAAAATGCATCAAGCTTGCTAATCCATTGAAATGTAAAAAATAAATTAACTCTAAACATAAAAACATCCTTCATGATATTACTTTAGAAAGAAGAAAACTTCAAGGATAATCAACATCTTCAATCCTCCATTTTGAGCCTAATCACCATTATGCCCCCATGTAGATGGGCAACAATTGACATTTGATTCCCTTTACTTGGCAAAATTCAATAGGCCAGCATTCATCAAGCTTTGCATCTTATGTTTAATAGCCAGGCAGGCTTCAATAGAATGACGAGCATTCCCAAAATGATATTCACATCGAGCATCAACATGATACCATTTAGGAAAAGGAGGTTTCAAAGGTTCTAGGTATACTGGCGCGACAAGATGGGCTAGGATAAGATGTGGGAGTAACTTTGTGTAAGTCATGGGAATCGGGTCAATATGAATCTTCTCTGGATTGTTTCGTGATTTGTTGGGATAACTGGCCTATAAGGTGGTTGAAACATGGTTGGATATGGGTTCAGGGGTGGAGCAATTTGTGGTGATTGGGTTGAATCATAAGATCCTGTTTCATATTTTGATCTTTCAAGCTCGATCATAAACCTATCCAATCTATCCATCGCTTCTTTGACCTTTGTCCTTGTCTTGATCCTTATTTGGACCACCAATCTCTTTTTCACAAGTATGAGAGATTTGTTGATCGTTAATAAGCTCATAAAATATACATTTTATGCCTTTCTACCTTTAGTTTTTGTTAAGTTTTCGATCTTGTTTACTTACAATATGTTTTTGAATTTTAGGTACAATAAGGAGAATAAAGTCAAAAGATGTCAATAATGATGGTAAAGAGCTTACAAAATCATAATCATAAGATAGAAGAAGACTTGGGAGTCAAAAATATCAATTTTTAATTGAAAAGCAATCAGGCAATTTGACCTCCGGAGCTTGTTGCAAGGAAAACATGATGTTAGAGTCTTTATTTGAAGAAACTTCCTATTGGAATTTTGAAGTTGACTTGATTATCTTTCCAACGGTATATTATGGGCCCAAATTGGATAAGAAGTGGGCATTCAAAATGGCGCTAGAAGATCTCCCTAAAGAACCCTGCGGCCAGAAAAACCCTAATCGCAAATCTGAAAAAAAAGGGCAAAAACGTGATTTTTGCACCTCCAGGCTTACTTGTGCGGCAAAGACTTATTCTCAGGGTTTTAGAGCTCTATAAATATCATCTTTTGAGCCACAAACTAGACATCTTTTGAGGAGACTCAAAGATCATCATTCTTTTTCTTCTTCATCTTCTCCATTCTTTTATTTTCTGTTTAGTTTTATGTATATATCTATTTCTATGCTAGGTTAAACTTTTATTTGGTTAAAGGTGATTTCAAAGCCCTAGACATATTTTCTAATTGATTTTCAGAATCTATCTATCATTGTTTTCTATCATAGTTGCTTATGTTCTTCCATTAAAATTGTTCATGATGATGTTTTGATTTGTTTGGGTGGCCAACTAGATAAATCTTGATAATTGTCTAATGCTAGTTTAGGAGTCTTGATCCGTGTAATTGTCTTGATTTCCTATTCATAAGTAGCAATTTGTGATTAATGATTATGGTCAAGTTTTCAATAATTGCAAAGTGGAACATAACCTAAGGTGAACAATCCGAGCTTATGTGTTTGTTGCTTAGATCAACCTATCTTTCTCATCATAAAGCTGCTATTAAATTGAACTTAGAGAGCTTATTCTAGGTTGTTTGATAGTTAGAGATTAAATAGAGAGCTTGTTCCATTTAACGACGAACTAAGGAAAGATTGGGGTAACAGAGCTTGTTGTTATCTACGGTTGTTAACTTTGATAGCTAATTAATGTTGATAGTTATGAAATTGATTCTTAATGATGTCTAGTGGTGGAGAATGAAACCTTAACCATATTTTTCATATTTGATTCTTCTTAATTACTTGTTTTCTCATTCTTATTGGTAACTTTAGTTTAAATCTGATTTAAAAACCCCCTTTACTTTTGTTTACTTGTTTTTAAGTGATAAACTATTAACCTATAAACTAAAACCCAATCCCTGAGGACTCGACCCTTGCTAATCACTATACTTTACAATTGATTCTTTTTAGTGCAAGGTTAAATAAAGATACACTCTTTTGGGTGCATCAAATTTTTGGCGCCGTTGCCGGGGATTGCTTTCTTTAGTTTATTTTGTACTTGGTTTATTCTTATTTTCAGTTCTAATTAGTATTATTTTCTTGTACATACAGGTTTTTCTTTTCAAATTTTGAAAAAAAAAAAACGATGGAATTGAGCAATCTAACACTTGAAGAGTTGGTGGCATACATGAACATGGAGAATCAACAAGCCAATCTCACCTCCCCAGTTCAGCAATTGTCCATGAGAGGATATCAAGGCCATCAATGGTTCCAAGACCAACCGCATGATCATTACTCAAACACTTACCATGAGGGATGGTGGGATCATACTAATTATGGCTACTCGAAAAATTTCCAAGAAGTAGATCCTTATGCCAATTACACTCATCCATCTAACTTCAATCAATCATGGTGTCAAGAACCAGATCTTTTTTCAGCCATCACATATTACTCAAAACTCAGGTACTTCTTTAGAAGATCTTGTCTATTCTCTTGTTACTGATACTTTGCAATTTCAACAGGAAACAAGGGCAACCATCCAAAGTTTGGAAAAGCAAATGAGCCAATTGGCTAGTAGTATGGTGGGATGGGTAGCACAAAGATCTGAAGAACTCCCTGCCCAAACGATGATTAACCCAAAGGAGAATGCTACTATTGTGACCTTGAGGAATGAGAAACAAGATGAGGATGAGAAAAAATTAGAGATGGATTCTATTCTTGAGGATAATGAAGCCATAAATTGATAAGCTCATAAAATATACATTTTATACCTTTCTACCTTTAGTTTTTGTTATGTTTTCGATCTTTATGTTGTTTACTTATAATATTTTTTTGAATTTTAGGTACAATTAGGAGAATGAAGTCAAAAGATGTCAATAATGATGGTAAAGAGCTTACAAAATCGTAATCACAAGAAGGAAGAAGACTTGGGAGTCAAAAATATCAATTTTCTGGTTGAAAAGCAATTAGGCAGATTTGACCGCTAGAGCTTGTTATAAGGAAAACATGATGATAGACTCTTTATTTGAAGAAACTTCCTTCTTGAATTTTAAAGTTGACTTGATTATCTTTCCAACGATATATTATGGGCCCAAATCGGATAAGAAATGGGCATTCAAACTGGCGCTAGAAGATCTCCCTAAACAATCCTGCGGCCAGAAAAACCCTAACCGCAAATCTTAAAAAAAGGCAAAAACGTGATTTTTCTGCCTCCAGGCTTTCTTGTGCGGCAATGACTTATTCTCAGGGTTTTGAAAGCTCTATAAATACCATCTTTTGAGCCACAAACTAGATATCTTTTGAGGAGACTCAAGGATCATTATTCTTCTTCTTCTTCTTCTCCATTCTTTTATTTTTCTTTTTAGTTTTATGTATATATTATCTATGCCTATGTTATGTTAAACTTCTTTTGTTAAGGGTGATTTCAAAGCCCTAGACATGTTGATAACTCGTATAATTGTATAGTTTTAGTTATGTTTTATTATTGTTTTGTGTCAAATACGAGTTATTATTGCTTAGTCTAATTGTGTTTATGATCTTTTATATTTTTATGTAATTTAGTGTTTTTCACGAGTTTCTTTGAGTGATTTCAGATTACTAGGTTAAATCAAGAATTAAGGGCAAATCCAGTTCAGTTCCAGTTCCGACACCTTTTGCCCTATCAGCTATATCTGGAGTTTCACTGAAGCATTAAGGCTGAAATTCTTACAGTGCAAAGTTAAGAGGCATATCTATCTTTTTCATGCTTTACACTTCTTGAAACGGAGTCGTTTTCCCTAGCGAAATGTGGTATCAAGTTGGCTGATGTGCAATGACGTCTATTCTGACCAGTTTTGGTATTTTGACCATATCTTCTGATCCACATGAGAAAATGAGCTGATTCCAACGGCTATGGATCACAAACAGATAGGGGAATATTTTTCTAGAAGACCATTTGATCAGATCAAGCCTCCAACATTGACAAAATCAACCATCAAGCTGGCTGATCAGAATTGTCATACAATATGACGAAAATTGTTAGAAAAATGCACCCACCTATTATACCTACCTTTGAAATTTGTAAAGCTTGTCTCTTGTCATTTAGCTCTCCAAAATGTGTATAAATAGAGGGCCTTGGATGATTGTAAGAGACATGGTACATTGGTAGGATATTAGCCATTGTAATAAAATTCTCTAAGTTTTCTTCTTATTTCCCTTCTCTAGTTTTCTTTTTCTTTATTTACTTATGCTTCTTACATTTCTTTTCATTTTCTTCTTAGATTCTCTTTAATTTTATGTTTATGTTTACAATGCCTATGCTGGGCTAAACTTCTATTTGGTTAAGGGTGATTTCAAAGCCCTAGACATGTTTTATAATTGATTTTCAGATTTTATCTATCATTAATTTTCAATCAAAGTTGCTTATGTTCTTCTACAAGAATTGTTCATGATGTTGTCTTGATTTGTTTAGGTGTACATCTAGATAGATCTTGATAATTATCTATTGCTAGTTTAGGAGTCTTAATCCGTGTAATTGTCTTGATTTCCTATTCATAAGTGGTAATTTGTGATTAATGATTATGGTCAAGTTTTCAATAATTGCAAAGTGGAACATAACCTAAGTTGAACAATCCGAGCTTATGTGTTTGTTGCTTAGATCAACCTATCTTTCTCATCATAAAGCTGCCATTAAATTGAATTTAGAGAGCTTATTCTAGGTTGTTTGATGGTTAGAGATTAAATAGAGAGCTTGTTTTATTTAACGACAAACTAAGGAAAGATTGGGATAACAGAGCTTGTTGTTATCTACGGTTGTTAACTTTGATAGTTGGTTGATATTGATAGAATTGAAATTGATTCTTAATGATGTCTAGTGGTGGAGAATGAAACCTTAACCATATTTCTCTGATATTTGATTTCTTATTTCTTACTTGCATCTTACTTTTCTTGTTTGCTTATTTTTAAAACTATTTCAAAACCCCCTTTTCTTTTAATTGTTCTTGAATTTAAGTTTTAAACTATCAACTTATAAACTAAAACCCAATCCCTGAGGACTCGACCCTTGCTAATCATTATACTCTACAATTGATTCTTTTTAAGTGCAAGGTTAAATAAGATACACTCTTTTGGGTGTACCAAATTTTTGGCGCCGTTGCCGGGGATTGCTTTCTTTAGTTTATTAATTTATTGGTTTATTCTTATTTTCTGTTCTAATTATTTACTTTCTTATTTTTTTTTATTAGTGAATGTTCCAAGCTCCTGATGATAGGATCCAAGATGGCCCAATCCCATGGCAATTTCTATATGGGCCAAGATCCAAGAAGATCTAGGAAACATGGCAAGAATGGGTGGAATTCACTTGGGCCATGTTGCAAGTTATTCAGGAAAGGCTTCAACATGCAAGATGGGCTTGCATCCAAGTTTGGTCCATGTGGTTCAAGAACACAAGGTGGCACATTAAGAGGGCTTATTTGGACTTATTTTAATTCTTATAATTACTTAGGCATTTGGGCCTATATTATGTAACATGGACATCTTTTAATTATTTAGGTTTAGGCTTGAACATGTTCAGCCCATATTTTGCATATTATAACTTAGTAGATTAGGGTTATTGTAGGGAGGCTATAAATATATGTCTTAGCCACCTACTTCAATTATCTTTTGATCAATTAAGTCTGATTTTATTCAGTGAGAGTTTTCTCTTTTTTAGTTCTTGAAAGAACTTAGGAACTTATCAAAGAATTCTTTCTTTGTGGCGTTCAACCTATCAAACTTAGGATCTTGAAACGAGAGTTCTTAGGGTCTAGTTTACATGCTTAATCTAGGTTCTTTGAAAAAAGCTTTTAAGGGTTTAAGTTTTCTTTACCTGAATCTTGGCTTTTCTGGGTTAGGTAGTTCAATTTGTTAGTGGGTTCAAAGGGTTTAACCCTAGGGTTCACATCACCTGAAGAAGACTTAAGACTTAGGAGAATTCGGGAATTTATAACTTCTCACCAACAACCAATCGAGGAGTTGATCCAAAACATCCAAGAGGAGCAAGGAGAGATGGCAGCAGCTGACAACCGAACTCTCAAGGAGCTTGCCGCTCCGGACTTGGGTCAACAACCATTATGCATTGAATATGCTAATCTTGAGGTAGCTTTTGAATTAAAATCTGGTTTGATTCATCTTCTCCCAACTTTTCATGGTTTTGCAGGAGAGCATCCAAATAAGCACCTCAAGGAATTCCATGTAGTTTGCTCAAGCATGAGACCAACAGGGGTCACGGAAGAGCAAGTTAAGTTGAGAGCCTTCCCATTCTCTCTAGCTGATTCAGCAAAGGAATGGCCCTACTATCTACCATCCGGGACCATCACTACATGGAATGATTTGAAGAAAGCATTCTTGGAAAGGTATTTCCCAGCATCTAAGGCTGCCAACATTAGGAAAGAGATATGTGGGATTCGGCAATACAACGGAGAGTGATAACTCGTATAATTATATAGTTTTTAGTTATGTTTTATTACTGTTTTGTGTCAAATATGAGTTATTATTGTTTAGTCTAATTGTGTTTATGATCTTTTATATTTTTATGTAATTTGGTGTTTTTCACAAGTTTTTTTGAGTGATTTCAGATTACTAGAATTAAGGGCAAATCCAGTTCAGTTCCAATTCCGACACCTTTTCCCATATCAGCTATATATCGAATTTAACTAAAGCAATAAGGCTGAAATTTAAACCGTGCAAAGTTAAGAGGCATATCTATCTTTTTCATGTTTTACACTTCTTGAAACGGAGTCGTTTTCCCTAGCGAAATCGACCATCAAGTTGGCTGATGTGCAATGACGTCTGTGCTGACCTGTTTTCGTATTTTGCCCATATCTTCTTATCCACATCAGAAAAGGAGCTGATTCGAACGGCTATGGATCAGTAACTGATAGGGGAACATTTTTCTATAAGACCATGTGATCAGATAAGGCCTCCAAAATTGACAAAATCGACCATCAAGTTGGCTGATCAAAATTGTCATACAATATGACGAAAATTGTTAGAAAAATGCACCCACCTATTATACCTACCTTTGAAATTTGTAAAGCTTGTCTCTTGTCATTTAACCTTCCAAAATGTGTATAAATAGAGGGCCTTGGATGATTGTAAGAGATGGTAGATTGGTAGGAAATTAGCCATTGGAATAAAATTCTCTAAGTTTTCTTCTTCTTTTTTTTTTCTCTAGTTTTTTTTTTCTTTATTTTCTTCTTCTTCTTCTTTCTTTTATTTCCTTCTTAGATTCTCTTTAATTTTATGTTTATGTTTACAATGCCTATGCTAGGCTAAACTTCTATTTGGTTAAGGGTGATTTCAATGCCCTAGACATGTTTTGTGATTGATTTTCAGATTCTATCTATCATTAATTTTCTATCAAAGTTGCTTATGTTCTTCTACAAGAATTGTTCATGATGTTGTCTTGATTTATTTAGGTGTACAACTAGATAGATCTTGATAATTATCTATTGCTAGTTTAGGAGTCTTGATCCGTGTAATTGTCTTGATTTCCTATTCATAAGTGGCAATTTGTGATTAATGATTATGGTCAAGTTTTCAATAATTGCAAAGTGGAACAGAACCTAAGTTGAACAATCCGAGCTTATGTGTTTGTTGCTTAGAGCAACCTATCTTTCTCATCATAAAGCTGCCATTAAATTGAATTTAGAGAGCTTATTCTAGGTTGTTTAATGGTTAGAGATTAAATAGAGAGCTTGTTCTATTTAACGACAAACTAAGGAAAGATTGGGATAACAGAGCTTGTTGTTATCTACGGTTGTTAACTTTGATAGTTGGTTGATATTGATAGATCTGAAATTGATTCTTAATGATGTCTAGTGGTGGAGAATGAAACCTTAACCATATTTTTCATATTTGATTCTTCTTACTTACTTGTTTTCTTACTTTTCTAGTTTGCTTATTTTTAAAAGTATATTTATTTTTATTGGCTGGTTATACCGCCTAATTTGTATATTAACTTTGTTTTATTTTTATTGGCTGGTTATACCGCCTAATTTAGTATATATATTTTTATTGGCTGGTTATACCGCCTAATTTAGTATATATATTTTTATTGGCTGGTTATACCGCCTTGCATCTTATTCTTATTATTTACTTTAGTTTAAATCTGGCTTCAAAAACCCCTTTTCTTTTATTGTTTTCTTTGAACGTAAGTTATAAACTAATAACTCATAGATTAAAACCCAATCCCTGAGGACTCGACCCTTGCTAATCATTATACTTACAATTGATCTTTTTAGTGCAAGGTTAAATAAGATACACTCTTTTGGGTGCATCAAATTTTTGGCGCCATTGCCGGGGATTGTTTTTTTTTAGTTTATTTGTTACTTGGTTTATTCTTATTTTCAGTTCTAATGATATTTATTTTCTTGTACATACGGGTTTTTCTTATCAAATTTTGAAAAAAAAAATAAAACAAAAAACGATGGAATTGAGCAATCTAACACTTGAAGAGTTGGTGGCATACATGAACATAGAGAATCAACAAGCCAAGCTCACCTCCCCAGTTCAACAATTGGCCATGGGAGGATGTCAAGGCCATCAAGTGTTCCAAGACCAACAGTATGATCATTACTCAAACACTTACCATGAGGGATGGTGGGATCATACTAATTATGGCTACTCGAAAAATTACCAAGAAGTAGATCCTTATGCCAATTACACTCATCCATCTAGCTTCAATCAATCATGGTCTCAAGAACCAGATCTTTTTCAACCACCACATATGATTCAAAATTCAGGTACTTATTTAGATGATCTTGTACATTCTCTTGTTACTGATACTTTGCAATTTCAACAGGAAACAAGGGCAAGCATCCAGAGTTTGGAAAGGCAAATGAGCCTATTGGCTAGTAGTATGGTGGAATTAGTAGCAGAAAGATCTCTAGCACTCCCTTCCCAAACGGTGATTAACCCAAAGGAGAATGCTACTATTGTGACCTTGAGAAATGAGGAACAAGATGAGGATGAGACAAAACCAAAGATGGATTCACTTCTTGAGGATAATGAAGCCACCATTCAAAAGGAGAGTACTTTGACACCTCAGGTATCTTTTAAGGTTCTTATTTCTACTAATGTTCCTTCTCCACTTTTTCCTAGCAGATTTGCAAAGTCCAAGAAGGAGGAACATGTACAACAATTTTTGGAAACCTTAAACAGCTTGCTTGTGGATGCCATTAGACAAGTACCAAGATATGCACAATTCCTCAAAGAGCTATACTCCACCAAGAATGATGAAATAATACGTGTGGGGGAGAATGCATTGGCTGTTTTGCAAAGAAAACTTCCTCCAAAACGCAAAAATCCGAGAAGTTTCATGTCTAAGCCAAAAGTTCCTAAAAAGCCAAGAAGGGGAATTGGCTAGTGATGCACCCAAAAGAGTGTATCTTATTTAACCTTGCACTAAAAAGATAAATTGTAAGTATAGTAGTTAGCAAGGGTCGAGTCCTCAGGGATTGGGTTTTAGTTTATAAGTTAATAGTTTAAAACTTAAATTCAAGAACAATAAAAGAAATGGGGTTTTTGAAGCCAGATTTAAACTAAAGTAAATAATAAGAATAAGATGCAAGGCGGTATAACCAGCCAATAAAAATATATATACTAAATTAGGCGGTATAACCAGCCAATAAAAATATATATACTAAATTAGGCGGTATAACCAGCCAATAAAAATAAAACAAAGTTAATATACAAATTAGGCGGTATAACCAGCCAATAAAAATAAATATAAAAAATAAGCAAACTAAAAGTAAGAAAACAAATAAGTAAGAAGAATCAAATATGAAAAATATGGTTAAGGTTTCATTCTCCACCACTAGACATCATTAAGAATCAATTTCAGATCTATCAATATCAACCAACTATCAAAGTTAACAACCGTAGATAACAACAAGCTCTGTTACCCCAATCTTTCCTTAGTTTGTCGTTAAATAGAACAAGCTCTCTATTTAATCTCTAACCATTAAACAACCTAGAATAAGCTCTCTAAATTCAATTTAATGGCAGCTTTATGATGAGAAAGATAGGTTGATCTAAGCAACAAACACATAAGCTCGGATTGTTCAACTTAGGTTATGTTCCACTTTGCAATTATTGAAAACTTGACCATAATCATTAATCACAAATTGCCACTTATGAATAGGAAATCAAGACAATTACACGGATCAAGACTCCTAAACTAGCAATAGATAATTATCAAGATCTATCTAGTTGTACACCTAAATAAATCAAGACAACATCATGAACAATTCTTGTAGAAGAACATAAGCAACTTTGATAGAAAATTAATGATAGATAGAATCTGAAAATCAATCACAAAACATGTCTAGGGCTTTGAAATCACCCTTAACCAAATAGAAGTTTAGCCTAGCATAGGCATTATAAACATAAAATTAAATAGAATCTAAGAAGAAAATAAAAGAAAGAAAGAAGAAGAAGAAGAATATTAATTATCCAACCTCTTGCTCTTTCTAAAGAAAAAGAAAACTAGAGAAAAGAAAGAAGAAGAAAACTTAGAGAATTTTATTAAAATGGCTAATATCCTACCTATGTACAATCTCATCCCTTACAATCATCCAAGGCCCTCTATTTATACACATTTTGGAGGGCTAAATGACAAGAGACAAGCTTTACAAATTTCAAAGGTAGGTATATGACGATTTTGATCAGCCAACTTGATGGTCGATTTCGTCAATATTGGAGGCCTGATCTGATCACATGGTCTTCTAGAAAAAGGTTCCCCTATCAGTTACGGAACCATAGCCGTTGGAATCAGCTCATTTTCTGATGTGGTTAAGCAGATATGGGCAAAATACGAAAACATGTCAGCACAGACGTCATTGCACATCAGCCACCTTGATGGTCGATTTCTTCAATATTGGAGGCCTGATCTGATCACATGGTCTTCTAGACAAAGGTTCCCCTATCAGTTACGGAACCATATCCGTTGGAATCAGCTCATTTTCTGATGTGGTTAAGCAGATATGGGCAAAATACGAAAACATGTCAGCACAGATGTCATTGCACATCAGCCAACTTGATGGTCGATTTCGCTAGGGACAACGACTCCGTTTTAAGAAGTGTAAAACATGACAAAGATAGATATGCCTCTTAGCTTTGCATGGCTACAAATTTCAGCCTTATTGCTTCAGTGAAACTCGAGATATAGCTGATATGGCAAAAGGTGTCGGAACTGAAACTGAACTGGATTTGCCCTTAATTCTAGTAATCTGAAATCACTCAAAGAAACTTGTGAAAAACACCAAAATACATAAAAATATAAAAGATCATAAACACAATTAGACTAAACAATAATAACTCGTATTTGACACAAAACATTAATAAAACATAACTAAAAACTATATAATTATACGAGTTATCACACCCCCACACTTAGATTGTTGCTAGTCCCTAGCAACGACCCAATAAAAATAAAATAAGAAAATCTAATCTAATCCATTTTTCATAGGAAATCACGGTGGCACTTAGCATGTGACACAAGCCTTTAAACCCCTAGGTGTCCCTAGTGGACGAGTTTAGTCTCGTGAGGGTTTACTAGAACGATACCCACAAACATTGAAAAACTAAAATATAAATAAACTGCATATACTAAAAATATTTACTCCTAATCCTTTCAATACAAATTAGATACAATATTTGAACAAGTCTTATAAACTAATCAATAGCTTAAAGAATTTCACAAAAAATCATGCTTGAATGTAAATTGTTTGAGTTAAGCCAATATTAGCATAACATATCTCAATCAAAATATTGCATGTTCAAATTTAATCTCAACTTCTCACATGGGGTACCCTCATGATTTTCACTCTTTAAAGTAGTGGTGAAGTGTTTACACTCAATCAATCTCATGAAAACAGTTCTACCATATTCTTGCTTGTCCACCTATTCTCCACTATTTAGATCATACAACTTCATGAATCAAGAGGTCTTTAATCAAGGTTGTAATGGGGCCAAGGAGTTTGTAATGTGGTTGAAGAACAAAAGGATAAAGATATCACAAAGGTTCCAAAGAGTTCATAAAGTTTAGAGACATAAAAAGATCATACAAAGAAACTTCTCAAAACTCTTTACAAGTACATAGTCACCTAGGCCGGATATTTATGTTGGGCCTTTTCTTCATTCTAAACGACTTTGTAACATCTTTTTCTTTTTCCACAAATTCAAGAGATGATTCATATATTTTTTTTTTTACATAGGAATGTATTTGCCAGTATTTCATTTCTTTTTCTCTTGACTTTTCTTTTCTTTCCCCCCACACTTATTTCTTGTTTCTAACCCAAATTTTTAACTAAAAATATCCCTTGTCTTTGCAACTTGTCTCAAAACATGCTAATTCATCTTTGGAACAAAGGTAAAGATATAAGTATATTTAGGTTAGGGACAAGTTATGGTTACCAAAGAGATAGCTTATTCAATGTAGGCTCAAATTGGTTCACTAAGGGTGTGTTCTCTTGGAACATCAATAAGGGATGGCTGTTTGGCTCTGGCTAAAAATCCTAATGCCTCTATCATATTCATGTTGTCACATGTATCAATATAGTCTCAAACGGTTTAAAGCAAGTTCTAGAGAATCCTGTAATCATAAGAGCACTCAAGAAAGAAATTAGATTGATTTGTATAATGCATCAATCATTATAGGCTCAAAAACTCACAAGGATGATTATACAAGTCAGATTAAGTCTAAACATGCTTCTTTCTCAATCAACATATTATATTAACATTGGCTCATAAAAAGGTTGACATCAAGCTCAATTCTCATGAAAATCTTCTTACTAATAACCAGTTTAGACCTATGCAATTCATATCTCATCATTGTATTAAAAAGGAACTAAAACACACTAAAAATAATAATAATAATAAAGACTCATAAAAAAAAAATAGTAGACAAAAATAAAAGAAATCCTAAATCATTCCCCCCACACTTAATTCTTACATTGTCCTCAATGTAAGTCTATTAACACAAATGAAAGAATCATGTGTAAGAGAAAAGAACTAATAACATAAGAATAGGAACAACTAAGACTCAAAACAAAACAAACTCATGCAACCTAAATAATCCTAAAATACTAAACAAAAATTAACAAGTAAACATAAAAAGATTAAAATCAAACTGACAAGGTATGTCTCAAGTCTCCCTTACTCAGACCTTGTTCAGAATGAATACTTCTAAATTGCTTAAAACACAACAAACTCTTTTTTTTTTTTTTTTTTTTTTTTTGAAAAGAAGAAATCAAACTGACAAGGTATGTCTCAAGTCTCCCTTACTCAGACCTTGTTCAGAATGAATACTTCTTAATTTTTTTTTTTTTTTTTTTTTTAAATTAGCAAAATATGTCCCTTACCCCCTACTAAAATATGACATTGTCCCCAATGTCAAATTTTAAAGGTAGAATTTAGGAGATATTACCTGCAGAGGTTGCTAACCACTTATTATAACTGAGACACAACAAGCAAAATGTTAGATAATGTCACAAAGACAAAGTGCAATCCACTCCTTGCTCGTCCATATCTCTTTTTCTTTTTCCGAGCGTTTGCGAAACAACCGTAGCAGATAAACACTCATAAGCTTGGAGCTTTTTAAGTAAATCTTCAATGGTTGTAGCAGAAATTATTGTTCTCCTTGCCTCTGAAAACATGAATCCATTATCCACAGCATTATCTAAATATAAAAGCAAATTACTAAAATAACCATTAATATTAAGCAAACCAATGGGTTTCTTATTTGTGACCAAAGATGACCAAGAAGCCACGCAAGCTATTTCTTCCAATGTACCCAGACCTCCTGGTAAAGCAATGAATGCATCGGCAGAATGGTACATGATTGTTATCCGTTCAGGGACACTCCAGACTTGTATTTCCTTACCCACGGTAGGTCCACAAAAACTTGTGAATAGTTTTGGCACGATTCCTAGAACTGGACTTCCTCCGGCGTGTGCTGCTGTAGCGACTGCTCCCATTAAACCCGTACTACCGCCTCCATAAATCAAGTGGATCTTTTGTTGGGCAAGTATTACTCCAACTCTTATGGCTTCATCAGCGAATATGTTATTTTTTCCTGGATAAGCACCTCCAAAGACACAAATTTTTTTAATGCGCTCGGATGAAGTACTTGCCATTTTTTTTTTCTTCGAGTGCCTGAAAGAGAATGAGTACATGGTGTAATATATAGAGGACTCAGTAGTGAATCAGACAAGAGTAATAATGTCGCCGAAAGTGTATCTGACCTGTCAGAAGAAAATGTTAACCTAACAAAAGATTTTTGCGTGATTTCAGGAAGAAAATCAAAAAGAGAAAGAAAAAAAAAATCAACCGTAAAAGACAAATAAAAAAAAACGAGAATAGTTACACAAATCGAACAACACGTAAATTAAACCAAAATAAAGTTATTGCAAATCAAACCAAAAGCTGAGAAGTCATTTATGGTAGTTGTGATTGTGGCTCACATCTTCCTCTGGTTTTACGTCCAGAAACGGCTTAAACGCCTTCTATGAGTCGAGGATATGCTTCCCATCCAGTTTTCTTACAAGCTGGCAAACAGGGTCTTTTAACATCAGATTCCCAAGATGTTGCCATTCCCTTTGGAATTGCGGCCATAAATCAAGAATTTCTCTTTGTACGTCTCCACTAGGATGCGTCTCAAGAGAAATTTGGATATTACCCAAATTCTCCTTACTCAGTCCATCCTTAATGAATTCAATTTTATCATCTCGATTAGAGGACGGAATCCCAATAGAACGACATTTACCGTTACACGTCCATCGTGCACATTTGTGGCAATTTGAACTCATGCGCTTTGCTCGTCGCTTCTTTGCAAAAGTGCTTCTACCTGTACCTGGTAAATGCAAAACAGGAAGATATTCTTCTTCACGTACCTTGGCTTCAATTATCCAACGTATGTCGTCAGGAATCCCTTTGTGCATAAGCATTCTTAATCTTTCAAGTCGAACTTGGTAAAGCTTCAGTAAAATATTTCGAGGAAAAGGAGGAAATCGTTTCTGCAATCTTGTGAGAATATCATCCATCTTGAAAAAAAGAATGAAAAAAAAATTGAAAGAGAAATTGGAAGAGAAATTTATATACAATATCAGTTTTGTGGGTAGCTGATGGAACCGATTTAAATAATCACGGAGTACCGTTATCCGCCATTTAACCGGGGTTAAAAAAAAATTATATTTACATCTAGTGTTTTTCAAAACAAGGATCAGAAAGAAAAACAACATAAAAAGACTCAAAAAACAAAACACTCTAAATAAAATCCTAAATTCTTCCCCCCACACATAATTCTTACATTGTCATTAATGTAATGCTATTATCCCCCAATGCAAGAATTATATGTAAGAGAAAAGAACTATTAAAAAAAAGAAACTTATGCAGCCTAAATGAACTTAAAAGTAGTAAACACAATTAACAAAGAAACATAAGAAATAAAATAAAAACAATAAAAATAATAAAAGAAAAAGGAAAAGAAAGAGAAAGCAAATCTGAATATGGAAGATTGGCAATTTCATCTTTAATTGGGCTGCCTTCCCAATTAACACTTGAGTTAGTGTTTTGAATCTAACCAACACCCCTTCTTGGCTTTTTAGGCTTGTCAGGCTCATACATGAAATTTCCCAAATTTATGCGTTTGAGAGGAAGCTTTCTTTGCACAACAGTGGATGCATTCTCCATTACAAGTATTATTCCATCATCCTTGGTGGTGCATATCTCATCGAGGAATGGTGCATCTTTTGGTACTTGTTGAATGACCTCCACAAACAAGTTGTTTAAGGTTTCCAGCGTGTCTTGTTCATGTTCATCCTCCTTGAACTTTGCGAATCTACTAGGAAAAGGTGGAGAAGAAACATTAGTAAAAATTGGAATCTCAAACGTTACCTCAGGTGCTGAAATACTCTTATTTGGATCATTGGCTTCATTATCCTCAAGAATAGAATTCATCTCTAATTTTGTCTCATCCTCATCTTGTTCCTTATTCCTCAAGGTCACAATAGTAGCATTCTCCTTTGGGTTAATCATCGTTTGGGCCGAGAGTTCTTCAGATCTTTGTGCTACCCATACCACCATACTACTAGCCAATAGGCTCATTTGCCTTTCCAAACTCTGGATACTTGCCCTTGTTTCCTGTTGAAATTGCAAAGTATTAGTAACAAGAGAATCGACAAGATCTTCTAAAGAAGTACCTGAGTTTTGAGTCATATGTGGTGGTTGAAGAAGATCTGGTTCTTGAGACCATGATTGATTGAAGCTAGATGGATGAATGTAATTGGCATAAGGATCTACTTCTTGGTAATTTTCTGAGTAGCCATAATTAGTATGATCCCACCATCCCTCATGGTAAGTGTTTGAGTAATGATCATACTGTTGGTCTTGGAACACTTGATGGCCTTGACATCCTCCCATGGCCAATTGTTGAACTGGGTAGGTGAGATTGGCTTGTTGATTTTCCATGTTCATGTATGCCACCAACTCTTCAAGTGTTAGATTGCTTAATTCCATCGTGTTTTTTTTTTTTTTTTTTAATTTGAAAAGAAAAACTTGTATGTACAAGAAAATAAAACTAATTAGAACTGAAAATAAGAATAAACCAAGTAACAAATAAACTAAAGAAAACAATCCCCGGCAACGGCGCCAAAAATTTGATGCACCCAAAAGAGTGTATCTTATTTAACCTTGCACTAAAAAGATAAATTGTAAGTATAGTAGTTAGCAAGGGTCGAGTCCTCAGGGATTGGGTTTTAGTTTATAAGTTAATAGTTTAAAACTTAAATTCAAGAACAATAAAAGAAGAGGGGTTTTTGAAGCCAGATTTAAACTAAAGTAAATAATAAGAATAAGATGCAAGGCGGTATAACCAGCCAATAAAAATATATATACTAAATTAGGCGGTATAACCAGCCAATAAAAATATTTTTGAGTCTTTTTATGTTGTTTTTCTTTCTGATCCATGTTTTGAAAATAACTAGATGTAAATATAATTTTTTTTAACCCCGGTTAAATGGCGGATAACGGTACTCCGTGATTATTTAAATCGGTTCCATCAGCTACCCACAAAACTGATATTGTATATAAATTTCTCTTCCAATTTCTCTTTCAATTTTTTTCATTTTTTTTTCAGGATGGATGATATTCTCACAAGATTGCAGAAACGATTTCCTCATTTTCCTCGAAATATTTTACTGAAGCTTTACCAAGTTCGATTCGAAAGATTAAGAATGCTTATGCACAAAGGGATTCCTGGAGACATACGTTGGATAATTGAAGCCAAGGTGCTTATCCAGGAAAAAATAACATATTCGCTGATGAAGCCATAAGAGTTGGAGTAATACTTGCCCAACGAAAGATCCAGTTGATTTATGGAGGCGGTAGTACAGGTTTAATGGGAGCAGTCGCTACAGCAGCACACGCCGGAGGAAGTCCAGTTCTAGGAATCGTGCCAAAACTATTCACAGATTTTTGTGGACCTACCTTGGGTAAGGAAATACAAGTCTGGAGTATCCCTGAACGGATAACAATCATGTACCATTCTGCCGATGCATTCATTGCTTTACCAAGAGGTCCGGGTACATTGGAAGAAATAGCTTGCGTGGCTTCTTGGTCATCTTTGGTCACAAATAAGAAACCCATTGGTTTGCTTAATATTAATGGTTATTTTAGTAATTTGCTTTCATATTTAGATAATGCTGTGGATAATGGATTCATGTTTTCAGAGGCAAGGAGAACCATAATTTCTGCTACAACCATTGAAGATTTACTCAAAAAGCTCCAAGCTTATGAGTATTTATCTGCTACGGTTGTTTCGCAAACGCTGGGAAAAAGAAAAAGAGATATGGACGAGCAAGGAGTGGATTGCACTTTGTCTTTGTGACATTATCTAACATTTTGTTTGTTGTGTCTCAGTTATAATAAGTGGTTAGCAACCTCTACAGGTAATATCTCCTAAATTTGACCTTCTTAAAAAAAAAAAAAAGTTTGTTGTGTTTTAAGCAATTTAGAAGTATTCATTCTGAACAAGGTCTGAGTAAGGGAGACTTGAGACATAGCTTGTCAGTTTGATTTCTTCTTTTCAAAAAAAAAAAAAAGTTTGTTGTGTTTTAAGCAGTTTAGAAGTATTCATTCTGAACAAGGTCTGAGTAAGGGAGACTTGAGACATATCTTGTCAGTTTGATTTTAATCTTTTTATGTTTACTTGTTAATTTTTGTTTAGTATTTTAGGATTATTTAGGTTGCATGAGTTTTGTTTTGAGTCTTAGTTGTTCCTATTCTTATGTTATCAGTTCTTTTCTCTTACACATGATTCTTTCATTTGGGTTAATAGACTTACATTGAGGACAATGTAAGAATTAAGTGTGGGGGGAATGATTTAGGATTTCTTTTATTTTTGTCTACTATTTTTTTTATGAGTCTTTATTATTATTATTATTTTTTTTTGTGTGTTTTAGTTCCTTTTTAATACAATGATGAGATATGAATTGCATAAGTCTAAAACAGATTTATTAGTGAGAAGATTTTCATGAGAATTGAGCTTGATGTCAACCTTTTTATGAGCCAATGTTAATATGATATGTTGATTGAGAAAGAAGCATGTTTAGACTTAATCTGACTTGTATAATCATCCTTGTGAGTTTTTGAGCCTATAATGATTGATGCATTATACAAATCAATCTAATTTCTTTCTTGAGTGCTCTTATGATTACATGATTCTCTAGAACTTGCTTTAAACCGTTTGAGACTATATTGATACATGTGACAACATGAATATGATAGAGGCATTAGGATTATAACCAGAGCCAAACAGCCATCCATTATTAATGTTCCAAGAGAACACACCCTTAGTGAACCAATTTGAGCCTACATTGAATAAGCTATCTGATGCACCCAAAAGAGTGTATCTTATTTAACCTTGCACTAAAAAGATCAATTGTAAGTATAATGATTAGCAAGGGTCGAGTCCTCAGGGATTGGGTTTTAATCTATGAGTTATTAGTTTATAACTTACGTTCAAAGAAAACAATAAAAGAAAATGGGTTTTTGGAGCCAGATTTAAACTAAAGCAAATAATAAGAATAAGATGCAAGGCGGTATAACCAGCCAATAAAAATATATATACTAAATTAGGCGGTATAACCAGCCAATAAAAATAAATATACTTTTAAAAATAAACAAACTAGAAAAGTAAGAAAACAAGTAAGTAAGAAGAATCAAATATGAAAAATATGGTTAAGGTTTCATTCTCCACCACTAGACATCATTAAGAATCAATTTCAGATCTATCAATATCAACCAACTATCAAAGTTAACAACCGTAGATAACAACAAGCTCTGTTATCCCAATCTTTCCTTAGTTTGTCGTTAAATAGAACAAGCTCTCTATTTAATCTCTAACCATTAAACAACCTAGAATAAGCTCTCTAAATTCAATTTAATGGCAGCTTTATGATGAGAAAGATAGGTTGATCTAAGCAACAAACACATAAGCTCGGATTATTCAACTTAGGTTATGTTCCACTTTGCAATTATTGAAAACTTGACCATAATCATTAATCACAAATTGCCACTTATGAATAGGAAATCAAGACAATTACACGGATCAAGACTCCTAAACTAGCAATAGATAATTATCAAGATCTATCTAGTTGTACACCTAAATAAATCAAGACAACATCATGAACAATTCTTGTAGAAGAACATAAGCAACTTTGATAGAAAATTAATGATAGATAGAATCTGAAAATCAATCACAAATCATGTCTAGGGCTTTGAAATCACCCTTAACCAAATAGAAGTTTAGCCTAGCATAGGCATTATAAACATAAAATTAAATAGAATCTAAGAAGGAAATAAAAGAAAGAAAGAAGAAGAAGAAAATAAAGAAAAAGAAAACTAGAGAAAGGAAAGAAGAAGAAAACTTAGAGAATTTATTTATTATGGCTAATATCCTACCAATGTACAATATGATCCTCTACAATCATCCAAGGCCCTCTATTTATACACATTTTGGAGGGCTAAATGACAAGAGACAAGCTTTACAAATTTCAAAGGTAGGTATAATAGGTGGGTGCATTTTTCTAACAATTTTCGTCATATTGTATGACCATTTTGATCAGCCAACTTGATGGTCGATTTTGTCAATCTTGGAGGCCTAATCTGATCACATGGTCTTCTAGAAATATGTTCCCCTATGAGTTACTGATTCATAGCCGTTGGAATCAGCTCATTTGCTGATGTGGAGAAGAAGATATGGGCAAAATACGAAAACAGGTCAGCACAGACGTCATTGCACATCAGCCAACTTGATGGTCGATTTCTTCAATATTGGAGGCTTTATCGGATCACATGGTCTTCTAGACAAATGTTCCCCTATCAGTTAGTGATCCATAGCCGTTGGAATCAGCTCATTTTCTGATGTGTATCGGACGATATGGTCAAAATGCGAAAACTGCTCAGGACAGACGTCATTGCACATCAGCCAACTTGATGGTTGATTTCGCTAGGGAAAACGACTCCGTTTCAAGAAGTGTAAAACATGAAAAAGATAGATATGCGTTTTAACTTTGCACGGTTAAATTTTCAGCCTTATTTCTTCAGTGAAACTCCAGATATAGCTGATATGGCAAAAGGTGTCGGAACTGGAACTGAACTGGATTTGCCCTTAATTCTAGTAATCTGAAATCACTCAAAGAAACTTGTGAAAAACACCAAATTACATAAAAATATAAAAGATCATAAACACAATTAGACTAAACAATAATAACTCGTATTTGACACAAAACAATAATAAAACATAACTAAAAACTATATAATTATACGAGTTATCACACCCCCACACTTAGATTGTTGCTAGTCCCTAGCAACGACTCAATAAAAATAAAATAAGAAAATCTAATCTAATCCACTTTCGTAGGAAATCACGGTGGCACTTAGCATGTGACACAAGCCTTTAAACCCCTAGGTTCCCTAGTGGACGAGTTTAGTCTCGTGAGGGTTTACTAGAACGATACCCACAAACATTGAAAACATAAGAAAAACTAAAAATAATAATTATAACTAATCCTTCCAATATAAATTTGAGATAATCATTGGACAAGTCTTAAAAACTAATCAATAGCTTAAAGAAATTCACAAAAAATCTTGCTTGAATGTAAATAGTTTGAGTTAAGCCAATATTAACATAACATATTTCAATCAAAATAGTGCATATTCAAACTTAATCTCAACTTCTCACATGGGATACTCTCATGATTTTCACTTTTTAAAGTAGTGGTAAAGTGTTTACACTCAATCAATCTCATGAAAATAGTTCTACCATATGCTTGCTTGTCTACCTATTCTCCACTAAAAGATCATGCAACTTCATAAATCAAGAGGTCTTTAATCAAGGTTGTAATGGGGCCAAGAGGTAATAATGTGGTTAAAGAATAAAAAGGAAAAGATATCACAAACATTCCAAAGACTTCATAGAATTTAGAGACAAAAAAGATTTTGCAAATAAAACTTTCTCAATATTCTTTAGAAGTACATAATCACATAGGCTGAATATTTGATAACTCGTATAATTATATAGTTTTTAGTTATGTTTTATTATTGTTTTGTGTCAAATACGAGTTATTATTGTTTAGTCTAATTGTGTTTATGATCTTTTATATTTTTATGTAATTTGGTGTTTTTCACAAGTTTCTTTGAGTGATTTCAGATTACTAGAATTAAGGGCAAATCCAGTTCAGTTCCAGTTCCGACACATTTTGCCATATCAGCTATATCTGGAGTTTCACTGAAGCAATAAGGCTGAAATTTGTAGCCGTGCAAAGCTAAGAGGCATATCTATCTTTTTCATGTTTTATACTTCTTGAAACGGAGTCGTTTTCCCTAGCGAAATCGACCATCAAGTTGGCTGATGTGCAATGACGTCTGTGCTGACCTGTTTTCGTATTTTGCCCATATCTGCTTATCCACATCAGCAAATGAGCTGATTCCAATGGCTATGGATCTCTAACTGATACGGGAACCTTTTTCTAGAAGACCATATGATCAGATCAGGCCTCTAATATTGACGAAATCGACCATCAAGTTGGCTGATGTGCAATGACGTCTGTGCTGACATGTTTTCGTATTTTGCCCATATCTGCTTATCCACATCAGCAAATGAGCTGATTCCAACGGCTATGGATCCGTAACTGATAGGGGAACCTTTTTCTAGAAGACCATGTGATCAGATCAGGCCTCCAATATTGACGAAATCGACCATCAAGTTGGCTGATCAAAATTGTCATACAATATGACGAAAATTGTTAGAAAAATTCACCCACCTATTATACCTACCTTTGAAATTTGTAAAGCTTGTCTCTTGTCATTTAGCCTTCCAAAATGTGTATAAATAGAGGGCCTTGGATGATTTTAGAGGATCATATTGTACATAGGTAGGATATTAGCCATTTTAATAAAATTCTCTAAGTTTTCTTCTTCTTTCTTTTCTCTAGTTTTCTTTCTTTTCTCTAGTTTTCTTTTTCTTTAGAGAGAGCAAGAGGTTGGATAATTAATATTCTTCCTCTTCTTCTTTCTTTCTTTTATTTTCTTCTTAGATTTTCTTTAATTTTATGTTTATGTTTATAATGCCTATGCTAGGCTAAACTTCTATTTGGTTAAGGGTGATTTCAAAGCCCTAGACATGTTTTGTGATTGATTTTCAGATTCTATCTATCATTAATTTTCTATCAAAGTTGCTTATGTTCTTCTACAAGAATTGTTCATGATGTTGTCTAGATTTATTTAGGTGTACAACTAGATAGATCTTGATAATTATCTATTGCTAGTTTAGGAGTCTTGATCCGTGTAATTGTCTTGATTTCCTATTCATAAGTGGCAATTTGTGATTAATGATTATGGTCAAGTTTTCAATAATTGCAAAGTGGAACATAACCTAAGTTGAACAATCCGAGCTTATGTGTTTGTTGCTTAGATCAACCTATCTTTCTCATCATAAAGCTGCCATTAAATTGAATTTAGAGAGCTTATTCTAGGTTGTTTAATGGTTAGAGATTAAATAGAGAGCTTGTTCTATTTAACGACAAACTAAGGAAAGATTGGGGTAACAGAGCTTGTTGTTATCTACGGTTGTTAACTTTGATAGTTGGTTGATATTGATAGATCTGAAATTGATTCTTAATGATGTCTAGTGGTGGAGAATGAAACCTTAACCATATTTTTCATATTTGATTCTTCTTACTTATTTGATTTCTTACTTTTAGTTTGCTTATTTTTTATATTTATTTTTATTGGCTGGTTATACCGCCTAATTTGTATATTAACTTTGTTTTATTTTTATTGGCTGGTTATACCGCCTAATTTAGTATATATATTTTTATTGGCTGGTTATACCGCCTAATTTAGTATATATATTTTTATTGGCTGGTTATACCGCCTTGCATCTTATTCTTATTATTTACTTTAGTTTAAATCTGGCTTCAAAAACCCCTTTTCTTTTATTGTTCTTGAATTTAAGTTTTAAACTATTAACTTATAAACTAAAACCCAATCCCTGAGGACTCGACCCTTGCTAACTACTATACTTACAATTTATCTTTTTAGTGCAAGGTTAAATAAGATACACTCTTTTGGGTGCATCAAATTTTTGGCGCCGTTGCCGGGGATTGCTTTCTTTAGTTTATTTGTTACTTGGTTTATTCTTATTTTCAGTTCTAATTAGTTTTATTTTCTTGTACATACAAGTTTTTCTTTTCAAATTTAAAAAAAAAAAATGGAATTGAGCAATCTAACACTTGAAGAGTTGGTGGCATACATGAACATGGAGAATCAACAAGCCAATCTCACCTCCCCAGTTCAACAATTGGCCATGGGAGGATGTCAAGGCCATCAAGTGTTCCAAGACCAACAGTATGATCATTACTCAAACACTTACCATGAGGGATGGTGGGATCATACTAATTATGGCTACTCGAAAAATTACCAAGAAGTAGATCCTTATGCCAATTACACTCATCCATCTAGCTTCAATCAATCATGGTCCCAAAAACCAGATCTTTTTCAACCACCACATATGACTCAAAACTCAGGTACTTCTTTAGAAGATCTTGTCTATTCTCTTGTTACTGATACATTGCAATTTCAACAGGAAACAAGGGCAAGCATCCAGAGTTTGGAAAAGCAAATGATCCAATTGACTAGTAGTATGGTGGGATGGGTAGCACAAAGATCTGAAGAACTCCCTGCCCAAACAATGATTAACCCAAAGGAGAATACTACTATTGTGACCTTGAGGAATGAGGAACAAGATGAGGATGAGACAGAATTAGAGATGGATTATATTCTTGAGGATAATGAAGCCACAAATACAAATAAGAGTATTTCGGCACCTGAGGTAACGTTTAAAGTTCCACTTTTTACTAATGTTTCTTCTCCACCTTTTCCTAGTAGATTTGCAAAGTTCAAAGAGGAGGAACATGAACAAGACATGCTGGAAACCTTAAACAGTTTGTTTGTGGATGCCATTCAACAAGTACCAAAAGATGCACCATTCCTCAATGAGCAATGCACTACAAAGGATGATGGAATAATACTTATAGTGGAGAATGCATCTACTTTTGTGCAAAGAAAGCTTCCTATCAAACGCTCAAATTTGGAAAGTTTCATGTATGAGCCTAACAAGCCTAAAAAGCCAAGAAGGGGTGTTGGTTAGGTTGGACAACTTAAATCAGTACTAATTGGGAAGGCAGTCCAATTAATGAAGAAATTACCAACCTGCCATACTCAGATTTGCTTTCTTTTCCTTTTATTATCTTTTATTGTTTTTATTTATTTATTTTTATTTTTATTTGTTTGGTATTTTAGGATTTTATTTAGAGTGTTTTGTTTTTGAGTTTTTTTTTTATTTTTTTTTATGTTATTTTTCTTTCTGATCCTTGTTTTGAAAATAACTAGATGTAAATATAATTTTTATTTTTTTTAACCCCGGTTAAATGGCGGATAACGGTACTCCGTGATTATTTAAATCGGTTCCATCAGCTACCCACAAAACTGATATTGTATATAAATTTCTCTTTCAATTTCTTTTTCATTTTTTTCTTTTTTCAGGATGGAGGATATTCTCACAAGATTGCATAAACGATTTCCTCCTTTTCCTCGAAATATTTTACTGAAGCTTTACCAAGTTCGATTTAAAAGATTAAGAATGCTTATGCACAAAGGGATTCCTGGAGACATACGTTGGATAATTGAAGCCAAGGTACGTGAAGATGAATATCTTCCTGTTTTGCATTTACCAGGTACAGGTAGAAGCACTTTTGCAAAGAAGCGACGAGCAAAGCGCATGAGTTCAAATTGCCACAAATGTGCACGATGGACGTGTAACGGTAAATGTCGTTCTATTGGGATTCCGTCCTCTAATCGAGATGATAAAATTGAATTCATTAAGGATGGACTGAGTAAGGAGAATTTGGGTAATATCCAACTTTCTCTTGAGACGCATCCTAGTGGAGACGTACAAAGAGAAATTCTTGATTTATGGCCGCAATTCCAAAGGGAATGGCAACATCTTGGGAATCTGATGTTAAAAGACCCTGTTTGCCAGCTTGTAAGAAAACTGGATGGGAAGCATATCCTCGACTCATAGAAGGCGTTTAAGCCGTTTCTGGACGTAAAACCAGAGGAAGATGTGAGCCACAATCACAACTACAATAAATGACTTCTCAGCTTTTGGTTTGATTTGCAATAACTTTATTTCGGTTTAATTTACGTGTTATTCGATTTGTGTAATTATTCTCATTTTTTTTATTTGTCTTTTACGATTGATTTTTCTTCTTTTTTTTATTTTCTTCCTGAAATCACGCAAAAATCTTTTGTTAGGTTAACATTTTCTTCTGACAGGTCAAATACACTTTCGGCGACATTATTGTTCTTGAATTTAAGTTTTAAACTATTAACTTAAAAACTAAAACCCAATCCCTGAGGACTCGACCCTTGCTAACTACTATACTTACAATTTATCTTTTTAGTGCAAGGTTAAATAAGATACACTCTTTTGGGTGCATCAAATTTTTGGCGCCGTTGCCGGGGATTGCTTTCTTTAGTTTATTTGTTACTTGGTTTATTCTTATTTTCAGTTCTAATTAGTTTTATTTTCTTGTACATACAAGTTTTTCTTTTCAAATTTAAAAAAAAAAAAAATGGAATTGAGCAATCTAACACTTGAAGAGTTGGTGGCATACATGAACATGGAGAATCAACAAGCCAATCTCACCTCCCCAGTTCAACAATTGGCCATGGGAGGATGTCAAGGCCATCAAGTGTTCCAAGACCAACAGTATGATCATTACTCAAACACTTACCATGAGGGATGGTGGGATCATACTAATTATGGCTACTCGAAAAATTACCAAGAAGTAGATCCTTATGCCAATTACACTCATCCATCTAGCTTCAATCAATCATGGTCCCAAAAACCAGATCTTTTTCAACCACCACATATGACTCAAAACTCAGGTACTTCTTTAGAAGATCTTGTCTATTCTCTTGTTACTGATACATTGCAATTTCAACAGGAAACAAGGGCAAGCATCCAGAGTTTGGAAAAGCAAATGATCCAATTGACTAGTAGTATGGTGGGATGGGTAGCACAAAGATCTGAAGAACTCCCTGCCCAAACAATGATTAACCCAAAGGAGAATACTACTATTGTGACCTTGAGGAATGAGGAACAAGATGAGGATGAGACAGAATTAGAGATGGATTATATTCTTGAGGATAATGAAGCCACAAATACAAATAAGAGTATTTCGGCACCTGAGGTAACGTTTAAAGTTCCACTTTTTACTAATGTTTCTTCTCCACCTTTTCCTAGTAGATTTGCAAAGTTCAAAGAGGAGGAACATGAACAAGACATGCTGGAAACCTTAAACAGTTTGTTTGTGGATGCCATTCAACAAGTACCAAAAGATGCACCATTCCTCAATGAGCAATGCACTACAAAGGATGATGGAATAATACTTATAGTGGAGAATGCATCTACTTTTGTGCAAAGAAAGCTTCCTATCAAACGCTCAAATTTGGAAAGTTTCATGTATGAGCCTAACAAGCCTAAAAAGCCAAGAAGGGGTGTTGGTTAGGTTGGACAACTTAAATCAGTACTAATTGGGAAGGCAGTCCAATTAATGAAGAAATTACCAACCTGCCATACTCAGATTTGCTTTCTTTTCCTTTTATTATCTTTTATTGTTTTTATTTATTTATTTTTATTTTTATTTGTTTGGTATTTTAGGATTTTATTTAGAGTGTTTTGTTTTTGAGTTTTTTTTTTTTATGTTATTTTTCTTTCTGATCCTTGTTTTGAAAATAACTAGATGTAAATATAATTTTTATTTTTTTTAACCCCGGTTAAATGGCGGATAACGGTACTCCGTGATTATTTAAATCGGTTCCATCAGCTACCCACAAAACTGATATTGTATATAAATTTCTCTTTCAATTTCTCTTTCATTTTTTTCTTTTTTCAGGATGGATGATATTCTCACAAGATTGCATAAACGATTTCCTCCTTTTCCTCGAAATATTTTACTGAAGCTTTACCAAGTTCGATTTGAAAGATTAAGAATGCTTATGCACAAAGGGATTCCTGGAGACATACGTTGGATAATTGAAGCCAAGGTACGTGAAGATGAATATCTTCCTGTTTTGCATTTACCAGGTACAGGTAGAAGCACTTTTGCAAAGAAGCGACGAGCAAAGCGCATGAGTTCAAATTGCCACAAATGTGCACGATGGACGTGTAACGGTAAATGTCGTTCTATTGGGATTCCGTCCTCTAATCGAGATGATAAAATTGAATTCATTAAGGATGGACTGAGTAAGGAGAATTTGGGTAATATCCAACTTTCTCTTGAGACGCATCCTAGTGGAGACGTACAAAGAGAAATTCTTGATTTATGGCCGCAATTCCAAAGGGAATGGCAACATCTTGGGAATCTGATGTTAAAAGACCCTGTTTGCCAGCTTGTAAGAAAACTGGATGGGAAGCATATCCTCGACTCATAGAAGGCGTTTAAGCCGTTTCTGGACGTAAAACCAGAGGAAGATGTGAGCCACAATCACAACTACAATAAATGACTTCTCAGCTTTTGGTTTGATTTGCAATAACTTTATTTCGGTTTAATTTACGTGTTATTCGATTTGTGTAATTATTCTCATTTTTTTTATTTGTCTTTTACGATTGATTTTTCTTCTTTTTTTTATTTTCTTCCTGAAATCACGCAAAAATCTTTTGTTAGGTTAACATTTTCTTCTGACAGGTCAAATACACTTTCGGCGACATTATTACTCTTGACTTTTACGGTTGATTTTTCTTCTCTTTTTGATTTTCTTCCTGAAATCACGCAAAAATCTTTTGTTAGGTTAACATTTTCTTCTGACAGGTCAGATACACTTTCGGCGACATTATTACTCTTGTCTGATTCACTACTCAGTCCTCTATATATTACACCATGTACTCATTCTCTTTCAGGCATCGAAAAAAAGAAAAAAAAAATGGAAAGTACTTCGTCCCAACGCATAAAAAAAAATTTGTGTTTTTGGAGGTGCTTATCCAGGGAAAAATAACATATTCGCTGATGAAGCCATAAGAGTTGGAGTAATACTTGCCCAACAAAAGATCCAGTTGATTTATGGAGGCGGTAGTACGGGTTTAATGGGAGCAGTCGCTACAGCAGCACACGCCGGAGGAAGTCCAGTTTTAGGAATCGTGCCAAAACTATTCACAGATTTTTGTGGACCTACCTTGGGTAAGGAAATACAAGTCTGGAGTATCCCTGAACGGATGACAATCATGTACCATTCTGCCGATGCATTCATTGCTTTACCAGGAGGTCTGGGTACATTGGAAGAAATAGCTTGCGTGGCTTCTTGGTCATCTTTGGTCACAAATAAGAAACCCATTGGTTTGCTTAATATTAATGGTTATTTTAGTAATTTGCTTTCATATTTAGATAATGCTGTGGATAATGGATTCATGTTTTCAGAGGCAAGGAGAACCATAATTTCTGCTACAACCATTGAAGATTTACTCAAAAAGCTCCAAGCTTATGAGTGTTTATCTGCTACGGTTGTTTCGCAAACGCTCGGAAAAAGAAAAAGAGATATGGACGAGCAAGGAGTGGATTGCACTTTGTCTTTGTGACATTATCTCACATTTTGTTTGTTGAGTCTCAGTTATAATAAGTGGTTAGCAACCTCTGCAGGTAATATCTCCTAAATTCTACCTTTAGTAGGGGGTAAGGGACATATTTTGCTCAAAAAAAAAAAAAATTTGTTGTGTTTTAAGGCATTTAGAAATATTCATTCTGAACAAGGTCTGAGTAAGGGGGACTTGAGACATACCTTGTCAGATTGATTTCTTCTTTTCAAAAAAAAAAAAAATAGTTTGTTGTGTTTTAAGCAATTTAGAAGTATTCATTCTGAACAAGGTCTGAGTAAGGGAGACTTGAGACATACCTTGTCAGTTTGATTTTAATCTTTTTATGTTTACTTGTTAATTTTTGTTTATTATTTTAGGATTATTTAGGTTGCATGAGTTTGTTTTGTTTTGAGTCTTAGTTGTTCCTATTCTTATGTTATTAGTTCTTTTCTCTTACACATGATTCTTTCATTTGGGTTAATAGACTTACATTGAGGACAATGTAAGAATTAAGTGTGGGGGGAATGATTTAGGATTTCTTTTATTTTTGTCTACTATTTTTTTTTTTTGAGTCTTTATTATTATTATTTTTAGTGTGTTTTAGTTCCTTTTTAATACAATGATGAGATATGAATTGCATAGGTCTAAACTGGTTACTAGTGAGAAGATTTTCATGAGAATTAAGCTTGATACTAATTTTTATGAGCCAATGTTAATATGATATGTTGATTGAGAAAGAAGCATGTTTAGACTTAATCTGACTTGTATAATCATCCTTGTGAGTTTTTGAGCCTATAATGATTGATGCATTATACAAATCAATCTAATTTCTTTCTTGAGTGCTCTTATGATTACATGATTCTCTAGAACTTGCTTTAAACCGTTTGAGACTATATTGATGCATGTGACAACATGAATATGATAGAGGCATTAGGATTTTTAGCCAGGGCCAAACAGCCATCCCTTATTGATGTTCCAAGAGAACACACCCTTAGTGAACCAATTTGAGCCTACATTGAATAAGCTATCTCTTTGGTAACCATAACTTGTCCCTAACCTAAATATACTTATATCTTTACCTTTGTTCCAAAGAAGAATTAGCATGATTTGAGACAAGTAGCAAAGACAAGGGATATTTTTTTGTTAGAAACAAGAAATAAGTGTGGTGGGAAAAGAAAAGAAAAGTCAAGAGAAAAAGAAATGGAATACTGGCAAATACATTCCTATGTAAAAAAAAAATATATATGAATCATCTCTTGAATTTGTGGAAAAAGAAAAAGATATTACAAAGTTGTTTAGAATGAAGAAAAGGCCCAACATGAATATCCGGCCTAGGTGACTATGTACTTGTAAAGAGTTTTGAGAAGTTTCTTTGTATAATCTTTTTATGTCTCTAAACTTTATGAACTCTTTGGAACCTTTGTGATATCTTTATCCTTTTGTTCTTCAACCACATTACAAACCCCTTGGCCCCATTACAACCTTGATTAAACACCTCTTGATTCATGAAGTTGTATGATCTAAATAGTGGAGAATAGGTGGACAAGCAAGCATATGGTAGAAGTGTTTTCATGAGATTGATTGAGTGTAAACACTTTACCACTACTTTAAAGAGTGAAAATCAAGAGAGTATCCCATGTGAGAAGTTGAGATTAAGTTTGAATATGCACTATTTTGATTGAAATATGTTATGTTAATATTGGCTTAACTCAAACTATTTACATTCAAGCAAGATTTTTTGTGAAATTCTTTAAGCTATTGATTAGTTTATAAGACTTGTTCAAAGATTGTCTCTAATTTGTATTGAAAGGATTAGGAGTAAATATTTTTAGTATATGTAGTTTATTTATATTTTAGTTTTTCAATGTTTGTGGGTATCGTTCTAGTAAACCCTCACGAGACTAAACTCGTCCACTAGGGACACCTAGGGGTTTAAAGGCTTGTGTCACATGCTAAGTGCCACCGTGATTTCCTACGAAAGTGGATTAGATTAGATTTTCTTATTTTATTTTTATTTGATTTTGCTCGAGGACTAGCAAAAAGCTAAGTGTGGGGGTGTGATAACTCGTATAATTATATAGTTTTTAGTTATGTTTTATTATTGTTTTGTGTCAAATACGAGTTATTATTGTTTAGTCTAATTGTGTTTATGATCTTTTATATTTTTATGTAATTTGGTGTTTTTCACAAGTTTCTTTGAGTGATTTCAGATTACTAGAATTAAGGGCAAATCCAGTTCAGTTCCAGTTCCGACACATTTTTCCATATCAGCTATATCTGGAGTTTCACTGAAGCAATAAGGCTGAAATTTGTAGCCGTGCAAAGCTAAGAGGCATATCTATCTTTTTCATGTTTTATACTTCTTGAAACGGAGTCGTTTTCCCTAGCGAAATCGACCATCAAGTTGGCTGATGTGCAATGACGTCTGTGCTGACCTGTTTTCGTATTTTGCCCATATCTGCTTATCCACATCAGAAAATGAGCTGATTCCAATGGCTATGGATCCGTAACTGATACGGGAACCTTTTTCTAGAAGACCATATGATCAGATCAGGCCTCTAATATTAACGAAATCGACCATCAAGTTGGCTGATGTGCAATGACGTCTGTGCTGACATGTTTTCGTATTTTGCCCATATCTGCTTATCCACATCAGAAAATGAGCTGATTCCAACGGCTATGGATCCTTAACTGATAGGGGAACCTTTTTCTAGAAGACCATGTGATCAGATCAGGCCTCCAACATTGACGAAATCGACCATCAAGTTGGCTGATCAAAATTGTCATACAATATGACGAAAATTGTTAGAAAAATTCACCCACCTATTATACCTACCTTTGAAATTTGTAAAGCTTGTCTCTTGTCATTTAGCCTTCCAAAATGTGTATAAATAGAGGGCCTTGGATGATTTTAGAGGATCATATTGTACATAGGTAGGATATTAGCCATTTTAATAAAATTCTCTAAGTTTTCTTCTTCTTTCTTTTCTCTAGTTTTCTTTCTTTTCTCTAGTTTTCTTTTTCTTTAGAGAGAGCAAGAGGTTGGATAATTAATATTCTTCCTCTTCTTCTTTCTTTCTTTTATTTTCTTCTTAGATTTTCTTTAATTTTATGTTTATGTTTATAATGCCTATGCTAGGCTAAACTTCTATTTGGTTAAGGGTGATTTCAAAGCCCTAGACATGTTTTGTGATTGATTTTCAGATTCTATCTATCATTAATTTTCTATCAAAGTTGCTTATGTTCTTCTACAAGAATTGTTCATGATGTTGTCTAGATTTATTTAGGTGTACAACTAGATAGATCTTGATAATTATCTATTGCTAGTTTAGGAGTCTTGATCCGTGTAATTGTCTTGATTTCCTATTCATAAGTGGCAATTTGTGATTAATGATTATGGTCAAGTTTTCAATAATTGCAAAGTGGAACATAACCTAAGTTGAACAATCCGAGCTTATGTGTTTGTTGCTTAGATCAACCTATCTTTCTCATCATAAAGCTGCCATTAAATTGAATTTAGAGAGCTTATTCTAGGTTGTTTAATGGTTAGAGATTAAATAGAGAGCTTGTTCTATTTAACGACAAACTAAGGAAAGATTGGGGTAACAGAGCTTGTTGTTATCTACGGTTGTTAACTTTGATAGTTGGTTGATATTGATAGATCTGAAATTGATTCTTAATGATGTCTAGTGGTGGAGAATGAAACCTTAACCATATTTTTCATATTTGATTCTTCTTACTTATTTGTTTTCTTACTTTTAGTTTGCTTATTTTTTATATTTATTTTTATTGGCTGGTTATACCGCCTAATTTGTATATTAACTTTGTTTTATTTTTATTGGCTGGTTATACCGCCTAATTTAGTATATATATTTTTATTGGCTGGTTATACCGCCTAATTTAGTATATATATTTTTATTGGCTGGTTATACCGCCTTGCATCTTATTCTTATTATTTACTTTAGTTTAAATCTGGCTTCAAAAACCCCTTTTCTTTTATTGTTCTTGAATTTAAGTTTTAAACTATTAACTTATAAACTAAAACCCAATCCCTGAGGACTCGACCCTTGCTAACTACTATACTTACAATTTATCTTTTTAGTGCAAGGTTAAATAAGATACACTCTTTTGGGTTCATCAATATTTCATGTTGAGCCTTTACTTCATTCTAACCAACTTTCGAACATCTTTTTCTTTTCTTTAACTAGAAGTTCAAGAGATTATTCAAAAAAAAAATTTTTTTTTTTCACATGGGAATGTATTTGGCAATATTCCCTCTATTTTTCTCTTGACTTTTGCCTTTCTCCTCCCCCACACTTATCTTTTGTTCTAACCCAAATTTTCAAAAAGTATCCCTTGTTTTTGCAATATGTCTCAAACATTCTAGTCCATCTTTAGAACAAGGGTAAAGATATAAATGTGTTTAGGCTAGGTGTAAGATGTGGTTACCAAATAAATAGCTTATTCAATGTAGGCTCAAATTGGTTCACTAGAGGGATGTTCTCTTGGAACATCAATAAGGGATGGCTGTTTGGCCCTAGTTAAAAAGTCCTAATGCCTCTATCATATTCATGTTGTTACATGCATCAATATAGTCTCAAATGGTTTAAAGCAAGTTCTAGAGAATCATGTAATCATAAGAGCACTCAAGAAAGAAATTAGATTGATTTGTATAATGCATCAATCATTATAGGCTCAAAAACTCACAAGGATGATTATACAAGTCAGATTAAGTCTAAACATGCTTCTTTCTCAATCAACATATCATATTAACATTGGCTCATAAAAAATGATATCAAGCTTAATTCTCATTAAAATCTTCTCACTAATAAATCTGTTTTAGACTTATGCAATTCATATCTCATCATTGTATTAAAAAGGAACTAAAACACACTCAAAAAAAATAATAATAATAATAAAGACTCATATAAAAAAAATAGTAGACAAAAATAAAAGAAATCCTAAATCATTCCCCCCACACTTAATTCTTACATTGTCCTCAATGTAAGTCTATTAACACAAATGAAAGAATCATGTGTAAGAGAAAAGAACTAATAACATAAGAATAGGAATAACTAAGACTCAAAACAAAACAAACTCATGCAACTTAAATAATCCTAAAATACTAAACAAAAATTAACAAGTAAACATAAAAAGATTAAAATCAAACTGACAAGGTATGTCTCAAGTCTCCCTTACTCAGACCTTGTTCAGAATGAATACTTCTAAATTGCTTAAAACACAACAAACTCTTTTTTTTTTTTTTTTAAGAAGGTAAAATTTAGGAGATATTACCTGTAGAGGTTGCTAACCACTTATTATAACTGAGACACAACAAACAAAATGTTAGTTAATGTCACAAAGACAAAGTGCAATCCACTCCTTGCTCGTCCATATCTCTTTTTCTTTTTCCGAGCGTTTGCGAAACAACCGTAGCAGATAAATACTCATAAGCTTGGAGCTTTTTGAGTAAATCTTCAATGGTTGTAGCAGAAATTATGGTTCTCCTTGCCTCTGAAAACATGAATCCATTATCCACAGCATTATCTAAATATGAAAGCAAATTATTAAAATAACCATTAATATTAAGCAAACCAATGGGTTTCTTATTTGTGACCAAAGATGACCAAGAAGCCACGCAAGCTATTTCTTCCAATGTACTCAGACCTCCTGGTAAAGCAATGAATGCATCGGCAGAATGGTACATGATTGTTATCCGTTCAGGGATACTCCAGACTTGTATTTCCTTACCCACGGTAGGTCCACAAAAATCTGTGAATAGTTTTGGCACGACTCCTAGAACTGGACTTCCTCCGGCGTGTGCTGCTGTAGCGACTGCTCCCATTAAACCCGTACTACCGCCTCCATAAATCAACTGGATCTTTTGTTGGGCAAGTATTACTCCAACTCTTATGGCTTCATCAGCGAATATGTTATTTTTCCCTGGATAAGCACCTCCAAAGACACAAATTTTTAATGTGTTGGGACGAAGTACTTTCCATTTTTTTTTTCTTTTTTTTTTTTCGAGTGCGTGAAAGAGAATGAGTACATGGTGTAATATATAGAGGACTGAGGAGTGAATCAGACAAGAGTAATAATGTCGCCAAAAGTGTATCTGACCTGTCAGAAGAAAATGTTAACCTAACAAAAGATTTTTGCGTGATTTCAGGAAGAAAATCAAAAAGAGAAAAAAAAATCAACCGTAAAAGACAAATAAAAAAAAATGAGAATAATTACACAAATCGAACTACACGTAAATTAAACCAAAATAAAGTTATTGCAAATCAAACCAAAAGCTGAGAAGTCATTTATTGTAGTTGTGCTTGTGGCTCACATCTTCCTCTGGTTTTACGTCCAGAAACGGCTTAAACGCCTTCTATGAGTCGAGGATATGCTTCCCATCCAGTTTTCTTACAAGCTGGCAAACAGGGTCTTTTAACATCAGATTCCCAAGATGTTGCCATTCCCTTTGGAATTGCGGCCATAAATCAAGAATTTCTCTTTGTACGTCTCCACTAGGATGCGTCTCAAGAGAAAGTTGGATATTACCCAAATTCTCCTTACTCAGTCCATCCTTAATGAATTCAATTTTATCATCTCGATTAGAGGACGGAATCCCAATAGAACGACATTTACCGTTACACGTCCATCGTGCACATTTGTGGCAATTTGAACTCATGCGCTTTGCTCGTCGCTTCTTTGCAAAAGTGCTTCTACTTGTACCTGGTAAATGCAAAACAGGAAGATATTCATCTTCACGTACCTTGGCTTCAATTATCCAACGTATGTCTCCAGGAATCCCTTTGTGCATAAGCATTCTTAATCTTTCAAATCGAACTTGGTAAAGCTTCAGTAAAATATTTCAAGGAAAAAGAGGAAATCGTTTCTGCAATCTTGTGAGAATATCATCCATCCTGAAAAAAAAATGAAAGAGAAATTGAAAGAGAAATTTATATACAATATCAGTTTTGTGGGTAGCTGATGGAACCGATTTAAATAATCACGGAGTACCGTTATCCGCCATTTAACCGGGGTTAAAAAAAATTATATTTACATCTAGTGTTTTTCAAAACAAGGATCAGAAAGAAAAACAACATAAAAAGACTCAAAAACAAAACACTCTAAATAAAATCCTAAATTCTTCCCCCCACACATAATTCTTACATTGTCATTAATGTAATGCTATTATCCCCCAATGCAAGAATTATATGTAAGAGAAAAGAACTATTAAACAAAAGAAACTTATGCAGCCTAAATGAACTTAAAAACAGTAAACACAATTAACAAAGAAACATAAGAAATAAAAATAAAAATAATAAAAGAAAAAGGAAAATAAAGAGAAAGCAAATCTGAATATGGAAGGTTGGCAATTTCATCTTTAATTGGGCTGCCTTTCCAATTAACACTTGAGTTAGTGTTTTGAATCTAACCAACACCCTTTCTTGGCTTTTTAGGCTTGTCAGGCTCATACATGAAATTTCCCAAATTTATGCGTTTGAGAGGAAGCTTTCTTTGCACAACAGTGGATGCATTCTCCATTACAAGTATTATTCCATCATCCTTGGTGGTGCATATCTCATCGAGGAATGGTGCATCTTTTGGTACTTGTTGAATGACATCCACAAACAAACTGTTTAAGGTTTCCAGCGTGTCTTGTTCATGTTCATCCTCCTTGAACTTTGCGAATCTACTAGGAAAAGGTGGAGAAGAAACATTAGTAAAAATTGGAATCTCAAACGTTACCTCAGGTGCCGAAATACTCTTATTTGTATTTGTGGCTTCATTATCCTCAAGAATAGAATCCATCTCCAATTCTGTCTCATCCTCATCTTGTTCCTCATTCCTCAAGGTCACAATAGTAGTATTCTCCTTTGGGTTAATCATTGTTTGGGCAGAGAGTTCTTCAGATCTTTGTGCTACCCATACCACCATACTACTAGCCAATAGGCTCATTTGCCTTTCCAAACTCCGGATGCTTGCCCTTGTTTCCTGTTGAAATTGCAAAGTATTAGTAACAAGAGAATCGACAAGATCTTCTAAAGAAGTACCTGAGTTTTGAGTCATATGTGGTGGTTGAAGAAGATCTGGTTCTTGAGACCATGATTGATTGAAGCTAGATGGATGAGTGTAATTGGCATAAGGATCTACTTCTTGGTAATTTTCTGAGTAGCCATAATTAGTATGATCCCACCATCCCTCATGGTAAGTGTTTGAGTAATGATCATACAGTTGGTCTTGGAACACTTGATGGCCTTGACATCCTCCCATGGCCAATTGTTGAACTGGGTAGGTGAGATTGGCTTGTTGATTTTCCATGTTCATGTATGCCACCAACTCTTCAAGTGTTAGATTGCTCAATTCCATCGTTTTTTTTTTTTTTTTTTTTCAAAATTTGATAAGAAAAACTTGTATATACAAGAAAAATAAAATTAATTACAACTGAAAATAAGAATAAACCAATGAACTAATAAACTAAAGAAGGCAATCCCCGGCAACGGCGCCAAAAATTTGATGCACCCAAAAGAGTGTATCTTATTTAACCTTGCACTAAAAAGATCAATTGTAAGTATAATGATTAGCAAGGGTCGAGTCCTCAGGGATTGGGTTTTAATCTATGAGTTATTAGTTTATAACTTACGTTCAAAGAAAACAATAAAAGAAAATGGGTTTTTGAAGCCAGATTTAAACTAAAGCAAATAATAAGAATAAGATGCAAGGCGGTATAACCAGCCAATAAAAATATATATACTAAATTAGGCGGTATAACCAGCCAATAAAAATAAATATACTTTTAAAAATAAACAAACTAGAAAAGTAAGAAAACAAGTAAGTAAGAAGAATCAAATATGAAAAATATGGTTAAGGTTTCATTCTCCACCACTAGACATCATTAAGAATCAATTTCAGATCTATCAATATCAACCAACTATCAAAGTTAACAACCGTAGATAACAACAAGCTCTGTTATCCCAATCTTTCCTTAGTTTGTCGTTAAATAGAACAAGCTCTCTATTTAATCTCTAACCATTAAACAACCTAGAATAAGCTCTCTAAATTCAATTTAATGGCAGCTTTATGATGAGAAAGATAGGTTGATCTAAGCAACAAACACATAAGCTCGGATTATTCAACTTAGGTTATGTTCCACTTTGCAATTATTGAAAACTTGACCATAATCATTAATCACAAATTGCCACTTATGAATAGGAAATCAAGACAATTACACGGATCAAGACTCCTAAACTAGCAATAGATAATTATCAAGATCTATCTAGTTGTACACCTAAATAAATCAAGACAACATCATGAACAATTCTTGTAGAAGAACATAAGCAACTTTGATAGAAAATTAATGATAGATAGAATCTGAAAATCAATCACAAATCATGTCTAGGGCTTTGAAATCACCCTTAACCAAATAGAAGTTTAGCCTAGCATAGGCATTATAAACATAAAATTAAATAGAATCTAAGAAGGAAATAAAAGAAAGAAAGAAGAAGAAGAAAATAAAGAAAAAGAAAACTAGAGAAAGGAAAGAAGAAGAAAACTTAGAGAATTTATTTATTATGGCTAATATCCTACCAATGTACAATATGATCCTCTACAATCATCCAAGGCCCTCTATTTATACACATTTTGGAGGGCTAAATGACAAGAGACAAGCTTTACAAATTTCAAAGGTAGGTATAATAGGTGGGTGCATTTTTCTAACAATTTTCGTCATATTGTATGACCATTTTGATCAGCCAACTTGATGGTCGATTTTGTCAATCTTGGAGGCCTAATCTGATCACATGGTCTTCTAGAAATATGTTCCCCTATGAGTTACTGATTCATAGCCGTTGGAATCAGCTCATTTGCTGATGTGGAGAAGAAGATATGGGCAAAATACGAAAACAGGTCAGCACAGACGTCATTGAACATCAGCCAACTTGATGGTCGATTTCTTCAATATTGGAGGCTTTATCTGATCACATGGTCTTCTAGACAAATGTTCCCCTATCAGTTAGTGATCCATAGCCGTTGGAATCAGCTCATTTTCTGATGTGTATCGGACGATATGGTCAAAATGCGAAAACTGCTCAGGACAGACGTCATTGCACATCAGCCAACTTGATGGTTGATTTCGCTAGGGAAAACGACTCCGTTTCAAGAAGTGTAAAACATGAAAAAGATAGATATGCGTTTTAACTTTGCACGGTTAAATTTTCAGCCTTATTGCTTCAGTGAAACTCCAGATATAGCTGATATGGCAAAAGGTGTCGGAACTGGAACTGAACTGGATTTGCCCTTAATTCTAGTAATCTGAAATCACTCAAAGAAACTTGTGAAAAACACCAAATTACATAAAAATATAAAAGATCATAAACACAATTAGACTAAACAATAATAACTCGTATTTGACACAAAACAATAATAAAACATAACTAAAAACTATATAATTATACGAGTTATCACTATCTCTTTGGTAACCATAACTTGTCCCTAACCTAAATATACTTATATCTTTACCTTTGTTCCAAAGATGAATTAGCATGTTTTGAGACAAGTTGCAAAGACAATGAAGATTTATTGAAAATTTGGGTTAGAAACAAGAAATAAGTGTGGGGGGGAAAGATAGAAAAAAAGTCAAGAGAAAAAGAAAGGGATCATTGTCAAATACATTCCCATATTAAAAAAAATCTTCTCTTGAACTTCTAGTTAAAGTAAAGAAAAAGATGTTACAAAGTTGGTTAGAATGATGCAAAGGCTCAACATTAATATTTAGCCTATGTTATTATGTGCTTTATAAGAGTTTTGAGAAGTTTTATTTGTATGATCTTATTATGTCTCTAAACTCTATGAACTCTTTAGAACCTTTGTGATATCTTTATCCTTTTGTTCTTTAACCACATTATAACCCTTTGGCCCCATTACAACCTTGAATAAAGACCTCTTGATTTATGAAGTTGTATGATCTAAATAGTGGATAATAGGTGGACAAGCAAGCATATGGTAGAAGTGTTTTCATGAGATTGATTGAGTGTAAACACTTTACCACTACTTTAAAAAGTGAAAATCAAGAGAGTATCCCATGTGAGAAGTTGAGATTAAGTTTGAATATGCACTATTTTGATTGAAATATGTTATGTTAATATTGGCTTAACTCAAACTATTTACATTCAAGCAAGAATTTTTGTGAATTTCTTTAAGCTATTGATTAGTTTTTAAGACTTGTCCAATGATTATCTCTAATTTATATTGGAAGGATTAGTTATAATTATTATTTTTAGTTTTTCTTATGTCTTCAATGTTTGTGGGTATCGTTCTAGTAAACCCTCACGAGACTAAACTCTTCCACTAGGGACACCTAGGGTTTAAAGGCTTGTGTCACATGCTAAGTGCCACCGTGATTTCCTACGAAAATGGATTAGATTAGATTTTCTTATTTTATTGAGTCGTTGCTAGGGACTAGCAACAATCTAAGTGTGGGGGTGTGATAACTCGTATAATTATATAGTTTTTAGTTATGTTTTATTATTGTTTTGTTTCAAATATGAGTTATTATTGTTTAGTCTAATTGTGTTTATGATCTTTTATATTTTTATGTAATTTGGTGTTTTTCACAAGTTTCTTTGAGTGATTTCAGATTACTAGAATTAAGGGCAAATCCAGTTCAGTTCCAATTCCGACACCTTTTTCCATATCAGCTATATATCGAGTTTCACTGAAGCAATAAGACTGAAATTTTAACCGTGCAAAGTTAAGAGGCATATCTATCTTTTTCATGTTTTACACTTCTTGAAACGGAGTCGTTTTCCCTAGCGAAATCGACCATCAAGTTGGCTGATGTGCAATGACGTCTTTGCTGACCTGTTTTCGTATTTTGCCCATATCTTCTTATTCACATCAGCAAATGAGCTGATTCCAACGGCTATGGATCAGTAACGGATAGGGGAACATTTTTCTAGAAGACCATGTGATCAGATAAGGCCTCCAAAATTGACAAAATCGACCATCAAGTTGGCTGATCAAAATTGTCATACAATATGACGAAAATTGTTAGAAAAATGCACCCACCTATTATACCTACCTTTGAAATTTGTAAAGCTTGTCTCTTGTCATTTAGCCTTCCAAAATGTGTATAAATAGAGGGCCTTGGATGATTGTAAGAGATGGTAGATTGGTAGGAAATTAGCCATTGAAATAAAATTCTCTAAGTTTTCTTCTTCTTTTTTTTTTTCTCTAGTTTTCTTTTTCTTTATTTTCTTCTTCTTCTTCTTTCTTTTATTTCCTTCTTAGATTCTCTTTAATTTTATGTTTATGTTTACAATGCCTATGCTAGGCTAAACTTCTATTTGGTTAAGGGTGATTTCAAAGCCCTAGACATGTTTTGTGATTGATTTTCAGATTTTATCTATCATTAATTTTCTATCAAAGTTGCTTATGTTCTTCTACAAGAATTGTTCATGATGTTGTCTTGATTTATTTAGGTGTACAACTAGATAGATCTTGATAATTATCTATTGCTAGTTTAGGAGTCTTGATCCGTGTAATTGTCTTGATTTCCTATTCATAAGTGGCAATTTGTGATTAATGATTATGGTCAAGTTTTCAATAATTGCAAATTGGAACATAACCTAAGTTGAACAATCCGAGCTTATGTGTTTGTTGCTTAGATCAACCTATCTTTCTCATCATAAAGCTGCCATTAAATTGAATTTAGAGAGCTTATTCTAGGTTGTTTAATGGTTAGAGATTAAATAGAGAGCTTGTTCTATTTAACGACAAACTAAGGAAAGATTGGGATAACAGAGCTTGTTGTTATCTACGGTTGTTAACTTTGATAGTTGGTTGATATTGATAGATCTGAAATTGATTCATAATGATGTCTAGTGGTGGAGAATGAAACCTTAACCATATTTTTCATATTTGATTCTTCTTACTTACTTGTTTTCTTACTTTTCTAGTTTACTTATTTTTAAAAGTATATTTATTTTTATTTGCTGGTTATACCGCCTAATTTGTATATTAACTTTGTTTTATTTTTATTGGCTGGTTATACCGCCTAATTTAGTATATATATTTTTATTGGCTGGTTATACCGCCTAATTTAGTATATATATTTTTATTGGCTGGTTATACCGCCTTGCATCTTATTCTTATTATTTACTTTAGTTTAAATCTGGCTTCAAAAACCCCTTTTCTTTTATTGTTTTGTTTGAACGTAAGTTATAAACTAATAACTCATAGATTAAAACCCAATCCCTGAGGACTCGACCCTTGCTAATCATTATACTTACAATTGATCTTTTTAGTGCAAGGTTAAATAAGATACACTCTTTTGGGTGCATCAGAGAGTCCTTATATGAATATTAGGAGAGGTTCAAGAAACTTTGTGCATCATGTCCACACCATCAGATAAGTGAACAACTTCTCATCCAATACTTCTATGAAGGTCTCATGCCCATGGAGAGAAGTATGATAGATGCCGCTAGTGGGGGAGGTCTAGTTGATAAGACTCCCGGGGCTGCTAGAACATTAATCTCCAACATGGCAACCAATTCTCAACAGTTCTCAATGAGACAAGATCCACCACCACAACCCAAGAGAGTTAATGAGGTAAGTATATCATCCCTTGAACAAAAATTTGATAAACTGACTTCTCTTGTTCAACAATTGGCTGTAGGTAATATACAACAAATAAAGGCTTGTGGCATATGTTCAAACATAGGGCACCAAACTGATATGTGTCCAACACTTCAAGAGGACACCAATGAACATGTGAATGCCATGGGTGGATTTCAGAACCAATCAAGGAAATATGATCCCTACTCAAACACTTACAATCCAGGATGGAGGGATCATCCAAACTTCAATTATGGAGGGAACCAATCACAAACTATTCCTCCACCATTTGACAACAGGCCACCGGGTTTTCAGCAAAGAGTGCAACAACCATACCAAACCCGACAACAACTGCCACCCACCCAAAATTCAGTTAAAGCTCTTTCTACTAATACAATTCAATTTCAACATGAAACAAAGACAAGTATTCAAAATTTGGAGACTCAAATAGGGCAATTGGCAACAACCATGAGTCAAATGCAAGCAAGGGATTCTGGGAAATTACCTTCCCAAACCATAGTGAATCCAAGAGAGAATGCCAATGCTATAACTTTAAGAAGTGGGAAACAACTAGAGACACCACAAAATGATAGTGCTCAAGGGGAGAACAATACCATGGCATCCTCTTCACATCCCAACGAGCCACTAAAAAAGGTAATTCCTAAACCATCCTTTCCTTCTTATATAACTCCTCCACCTTTTCCTAGCAGGTTAGCAAAGTCCAAGAAGGAGGAGCAAGAGAAGGAAATTTTGGAAACCTTCCGGAAAGTAGAGGTGAACATTCCTTTACTAGATGCTATCAAGCAAGTGCCAAGATATGCCAAGTTCCTAAAAGAGTTGTGCACATCTAAACGGAAGTTGAAATGGAATGAAAAGGTAAGTGTGGGGGAGAATGTGTCAGCTGTTCTTCAAAAGAAACTCCCACCTAAATGCAAGGATCCAGGTATGTTTACCATTCCTTGTAAGATAGGCAACACCAGGTTTGAGCGTGCTATGCTAGATCTAGGGGCATCTATTAATGTCATGCCATATTCAATTTATGCTTCATTGAATCTAGGCCCATTAGAGGAAACCGGTGTTATAATACAAGTTGCTGACCGTTCTAACACTTATCCAAGAGGCGTTGTAGAAGACGTTCTTGTACAGGTTAATGAATTGGTTTTTCCCGCTGACTTTTATGTTATTGAGATGGAAGATGAGATGTCTTCTAATCCCACACCTATTCTATTAGGGAGACCATTCTTGAAAACAGCAAGAACTAAAATAGATGTACATGATGGCACTTTAACTATGGAATTTGATGGTGAAATAATTTGCTTTAACATTTTTGAGGCCATGAGATATCCTAGTGATGTGCATTCTGTTTTTAATATTGATATAATTGACTCACTAGTGCAGCAAGCTTATGAGCTAGATGGTGAAGATAGTGTGGAGATAGTCCTTAGCAAACATCTCGGAATGTGGAATGCTAAAGGGGAACTAGCCTTGATTGACCATGTGGAAGGGGCACTAGAATTTTTACACTCACTGCCACCTAAAGATGCAAGGTTTGATGTTTCATTTATTGATTTGCAATTATCTAATGAGAAACTTCTACCTTCCATTTTGCAGGCACCAACTTTAGAGTTGAAACCACTATCGAACCACTTGAAATATGTGTTCTTAGGTGAAAAGGACACACTACCTGTCATCATTGCCAAAGAGCTCACACCTTTGCAAGAAGAGCGACTTATTCGGGTGCTTAGAGAGCATAAAACAGCAATTGGTTGGACAATTGCCGATATCAAGGGAATAAGCCCATCCATGTGCATGCACCGGATTTTGTTAGAAGAGGGGTCCAAACCAACAAGAGAAGCACAAATAAGATTGAACCCTCCTATGATGGAGGTTGTGAAAAAGGAGATACTGAAGCTCCTAGATGTTGGAGTGATCTATCCTATCTCGGATAGCAAATGGGTGAGCCCAGTCCAAGTGGTTCCAAAGAAATCAGGTGTAACGGTGGTAACAAATAATGAGAATGAACTTGTTCCTACTAGGATTCAAACAGGATGGCGAGTTTGTATTGATTATCGTTATAATCAGATAGCCATTGCTCCGGAGGACCAAGAGAAAACAACATTCACATGTCCATTTGGTACTTTTGCATACCGGCGTATGCCATTTGGTCTTTGTAATGCACCAGCTACATTCCAAAGGTGTATGGTTAGCATATTTTCAGATTATGTAGAGAACATCATAGAAGTGTTTATGGATGATTTTAGTGTCTATGGTGATTTTTTTGATAGATGTCTAGAGAACCTTACACTTGTACTTGAAAGATGCATGGAAACTAACCTTGTTTTGAATTGGGAAAAATGTCACTTTATGGTAGAACAAGGAATAGTTTTGGGCCATGTTATTTCTTCTAGAGGGATAGAGGTTGATAAGTCTAAAATAGATATTATGCATTCTTTACCACCTCCCACAAATGTGAGAGAGGTTCGTTCCTTTCTTGGACATGCAGGTTTCTATAGGAGATTTATCAAAGACTTCTCAAAGATCACATTACCTCTTTGCAAGCTACTACAAAAAGATGTGGTTTTCCACTTTGATGACAAATGCAAAGAGGCGTTTGAAACATTGAAGGGACTCTTGACATCAGCTCCTATCATCCAACCACCAGATTGGAATGTACCTTTTGAAATCATGTGTGATGCTAGTGACTATGCCATTGGAGCTGTTTTGGGCCAACGGGTTGGCAAAGCCTCACATGCCATTTATTATGCCTCCCGAACTCTTAATGATGCTCAATTTAACTATTCCACTACTGAAAAAGAACTTTTGGCTCTTGTATTTGCTTTAGAAAAATTTCGATCTTATTTAATTGGTACTAAAGTAAATGTATATTCTGACCATGCAGCCCTTAAGTACTTACTCACTAAGAAGGAGGCCAAACCAAGGTTGATTAGATGGATACTTCTCTTACAAGAGTTTGATTTGGAGATAAAAGATAAGAGAGGTAGTGACAACCTGGTTGCGGACCATCTTAGCCGTTTAGTTCATGAAGAGGATGCACTACCCTTGAATGAGAACTTTCCGGATGAGCAACTTCTTTTTATAAGTACAACAACTCCTTGGTATGCCGATATTGTTAATTACTTAGTTACCAAGAAGTTGCCACAAGAGTTGACACAAGCTCAAAGAAATAAGATCAATAGTGATGCCAAATATTACATATGGGATGATCCTTACCTTTGGAAGCATTGCTCCGATCAGATTATAAGAAGGTGTGTACTCGAATCTGAATTTCAATCTATTCTCACCTTTTGTCACTCTTATGCATGTGGAGGACACTTTGGATCCAAAAGAACAGCCATGAAAGTTCTTGATTCTGGATTTTATTGGCCTACTATATTCAAAGATGCATACCTCTTTTGCAAGTCATGTGATCGTTGCCAAAGAACAGGTAGCTTAGGTGCTAGAAATCAAATGCCTCAAACTCCAATACTTATTGTTGAAATTTTTGATGTATGGGGCATGGATTTCATGGGACCTTTTCCTTCTTCTTTTGGTAATCTTTATATTTTACTTGCCGTTGATTATGTTTCAAAGTGGGTGGAAGCAAAATCCACTAGGACTAATGACTCTAAAGTGGTTTCAGATTTTGTCAAGACTAACATCTTTGCTAGGTTTGGAACGCCAAAGGCCATAATCAGCGATAGAGGTACTCACTTTTGCAATAGGACTATGGAAACACTTTTGAGGAAGTATAACATCACACACAAGGTCTCCACCTCATATCATCCTCAAACTAGTGGGCAAGCTGAAGTGTCAAACCGAGAAGTTAAGTCCATCCTTGAAAAGACAGTTAATCCAAATAGGAAGGATTGGAGTTCACGACTTGATGATGCACTTTGGGCTTATAGGACAGCATATAAGTCACCCATTGGTATGTCTCCTTATCGACTTGTTTATGGTAAGCCTTGTCATCTTCCGGTTGAATTGGAACATAAATCTTATTGGGCTATCAAACAATGCAACATGGAGATGGATGAGACAGGAAAGAAAAGAAAACTTGACCTACAAGAATTAGAGGAGATAAGGAATGATGCCTATCAGAATTCTAGGATTTACAAGGAAAAGACTAAGGCATTCCATGACAAGATGATATCAAGAAAGGAATTTGTTGTTGGACAAAAAGTTCTTCTCTTCCATTCACGCCTTAAGTTATTTCCAGGTAAGTTACGTTCTCGTTGGGTTGGACCTTTTGTTATTACTAATGTATTTACTCATGGTGCAGTTGAAATCCAAAGCCCAAAAACAGATAAGGCATTCAAAGTGAATGGTCATAGATTGAAGCCTTACTATGAGAACTTTCCAATACAAGATGTGGAGGAGTTTCCACTTTTTGAGCCAAATTATGTTGAATAATAATGGCATGGGTCTAAGTCAGGCTGAGGACAATAAACCAAGCGCTTCTTGGGAGGCAACCCAAAAGGACGGAGAGCATCTATTATATCAGATTTGCATATTCCTTATGAAATATATATATATAATGAATCATCTCTTGAAAAGAAAGGGAATATTATGAAATATATATATATATTACAAGGTTTGTTAGAAAAGAAAAGTCAAGAGAAAAAGAAAAGAAAAAGAATGTCAAGAGAAAAAGAAAAGAAAAAGAATGTTACAAGGTTCGTTAGAATGAAGTAAAGGCTCAATGATGCACCCAAAAGAGTGTATCTTATTTAACCTTGCACTAAAAAGATCAATTGTAAGTATAATGATTAGCAAGGGTCGAGTCCTCAGGGATTGGGTTTTAATTTATGAGTTATTAGTTTATAACTTACGTTCAAAGAAAACAATAAAAATAAAACAAAGTTAATATACAAATTAGGCGGTATAACCAGCCAATAAAAATAAATATAAAAAATAAGCAAACTAAAAGTAAGAAAACAAGTAAGTAAGAAGAATTAAATATGAAAAATATGGTTAAGGTTTCATTCTCCACCACTAGACATCATTAAGAATCAATTTCAGATCTATCAATATCAACCAACTATCAAAGTTAACAACCGTAGATAACAACAAGCTCTGTTACCCCAATCTTTCCTTAGTTTGTCGTTAAATAGAACAAGCTCTCTATTTAATCTCTAACCATTAAACAACCTAGAATAAGCTCTCTAAATTCAATTTAATGGCAGCTTTATGATGAGAAAGATAGGTTGATCTAAGCAACAAACACATAAGCTCGGATTGTTCAACTTAGGTTATGTTCCACTTTGCAATTATTGAAAACTTGACCATAATCATTAATCACAAATTGCCACTTATGAATAGGAAATCAAGACAATTACACGGATCAAGACTCCTAAACTAGCAATAGATAATTATCAAGATCTATCTAGTTGTACACCTAAATAAATCAAGACAACATCATGAACAATTCTTGTAGAAGAACATAAGCAACTTTGATAGAAAATTAATGATAGATAGAATCTGAAAATCAATCACAAAACATGTCTAGGGCTTTGAAATCACCCTTAACCAAATAGAAGTTTAGCCTAGCATAGGCATTATAAACATAAAATTAAATAGAATCTAAGAAGAAAATAAAAGAAAGAAAGAAGAAGAAGAAGAATATTAATTATCCAACCTCTTGCTCTTTCTAAAGAAAAAGAAAACTAGAGAAAAGAAAGAAGAAGAAAACTTAGAGAATTTTATTACAAAGGCTAATATCCTACCAATGTACAATATATCCTCTACAATCATCCAAGGCCCTCTATATATACACATTTTGGAGGGCTAAATGACAAGAGACAAGCTTTACAAATTTCAAAGGTAGGTATAATAGGTGGGTGAATTTTTCTAACAATTTTCGTCATATTGTATGACAATTTTGATCAGCCAACTTGATGGTCGATTTCGTCAATGTTGGAGGCCTGATCTGATCACATGGTCTTCTAGAAAAAGGTTCCCCTATCAGTTACGGATCCATAACCGTTGGAATCAGCTCATTTTCTGATGTGGATAAGCAGATATGGGCAAAATAAGAAAACAGGTCAGCACAGACGTCATTGCACATCAGCCAACTTGATGGTCAATTTCGTCAATATTAGAGGCCTGATCTGATCATATGGTCTTCTAGACAAAGGTTCCCCTATCAGTTACGGATCCATAGCCATTGGAATCAGCTCCGTTTCTGATGTGGATAAGCAGATATGGGCAAAATACGAAAACAGGTCAGCACAGACATCATTGCACATCAGCCAACTTGATGGTCGATTTCGCTAGGGAAAACGACTCCGTTTCAAGAAGTGTAAAACATGAAAAAGATAGATATGCCTCTTAGCTTTGCACGGCTACAAATTTCAGCCTTATTGCTTTAGTGAAACTCCAGATATAGCTGATATGGCAAAAGGTGTCGGAACTGGAACTGAACTGGATTTGCCCTTAATTCTAGTAATCTGAAATCACTCAAAGAAACTTGTGAAAAACACCAAATTACATAAAAATATAAAAGATCATAAACACAATTAGACTAAACAATAATAACTCGTATTTGACACAAAACAATAATAAAACATAACTAAAAACTATATAATTATACGAGTTATCACACCCCCACACTTAGCTTTTTGCTAGTCCTCGAGCAAAATCAAATAAAAATAAAATAAGAAAATCTAATCTAATCCACTTTCGTAGGAAATCACGGTGGCACTTAGCATGTGACACAAGCCTTTAAACCCCTAGGTGTCCCTAGTGGACGAGTTTAGTCTCGTGAGGGTTTACTAGAACGATACCCACAAACATTGAAAAACTAAAATATAAATAAACTACATATACTAAAAATATTTATTCCTAATCCTTTCAATACAAATTAGAGACAATCTTTGAACAAGTCTTATAAACTAATCAATAGCTTAAAGAATTTCACAAAAAATCATGCTTGAATGTAAATTGTTTGAGTTAAGCCAATATTAACATAACATATCTCAATCAAAATAGTGCATGTTCAAATTTAATCTCAACTTCTCACATGGGATACCCTCATGATTTTCACTCTTTAAAGTAGTGGTGAAGTGTTTACACTCAATCAATCTCATGAAAACAGTTCTACCATATTCTTGCTTGTCCACCTATTCTCCACTATTTAGATCATACAACTTCATGAATCAAGAGGTCTTTAATCAAGGTTGTAATGGGGCCAAGGGGTTTGTAATGTGGTTGAAGAACAAAAGGATAACGGTATCACAAAGGTTCCAAAGAGTTCATAAAGTTTAGAGACATAATAAGATCATACAAAGAAACTTATCAAAACTCTTTACAAGTACATAGTCACCTAGGCCGGATATTCATGTTGGGCCTTTTCTTCATTCTAAACAACTTTGTAACATCTTTTTCTTTTTCCACAAATTCAAGAGATGATTCATATTTTTTTTTTTTACATAGGAATGTATTTGCCAGTATTCCATTTCTTTTTCTCTTGACTTTTCTTTTCTTTCCCCCCCACACTTATTTCTTGTTTCTAAACCAAATTTTTAACTAAAAATATCCCTTGTTTTTTTGCAATATGTCTCAAAATATATAATCCATCTTTAGAACAAGGGTAAGGATATAAGTATATTTAGGCTAGGTGTAAGTTGTGGTTACCAATAAAACATCATATTTAATGTAGGCTCAAATTGGCTCACTAGTGGGGATGTTCTCTTAGAACATTAATAATGGATGGCTGTTTGGCTCTGGTTATAATCCTAATGCCTCTATCATATTCATGTTGTCACATGTATCAATATAGTCTCAAACGGTTTAAAGCAAGTTCTAGAGAATCATGTAATCATAAGAGCACTCAAGAAAGAAATTAGATTGATTTGTATAATGCATCAATCATTATAGGCTCAAAAACTCACAAGGATGATTATACAAGTCAGATTAAGTCTAAACATGCTTCTTTCTCAATCAACATATCATATTAACATTGGCTCATAAAAAGGTTGACATCAAGCTCAATTCTCATGAAAATCTTCTCACTAATAAATCTGTTTTAGACTTATGCAATTCATATCTCATCATTGTATTAAAAAGGAACTAAAACACACTAAAAAAAATAATAATAATAATAATAAAGACTCATAAAAAAAAAATAGTAGACAAAAATAAACGAAATCCTAAATCATTCCCCCCACACTTAATTCTTACATTGTCCTCAATGTAAGTCTATTAACCCAAATGAAAGAATCATGTGTAAGAGAAAAGAACTAATAACATAAGAATAGGAACAACTAAGACTCAAAACAAAACAAACTCATGCAACCTAAATAATCCTAAAATACTAAACAAAAATTAACAAGTAAACATAAAAAGATTAAAATCAAACTGACAAGGTATGTCTCAAGTCTCCCTTACTCAGACCTTGTTCAGAATGAATACTTTTAAATGGCTTAAAACACAAATTTCTTTCTTTTTTTTTTTTTTTTTTTTTTTTTTTGAAGGTAAAATTTAGGATATATTACCTGTAGAGGTTGCTAACCACTTATTATAACTGAGACACAACAAACAAAATGTTAGATAATGTCACAAAGACAAAGTGCAATCCACTCCTTGCTCGTCCATATCTCTTTTTCTTTTTCCGAGCGTTTGCGAAACAACCGTAGCAGATAAACACTCATAAGCTTGGAGCTTTTTGAGTAAATCTTCAATGGTTGTAGCAGAAATTATGGTTCTCCTTGCCTCTGAAAACATGAATCCATTTTCCACAGCATTATCTAAATATGAAAGCAAATTACTAAAATAACCATTAATGTTAAGCAAACCAATGGGTTTCTTATTTGTGACCAAAGATGACCAAGAAGCCACGCAAGCTATTTCTTCCAATGTACCCAGACCTCCTGGTAAAGCAATGAATGCATCGGCAGAATGGTACATGATTGTTATCCGTTCAGGGATACTCCAGACTTGTATTTCCTTACCCAAGGTATAACCAGCCAATAAAAATATATATACTAAATTAGCAAACTAAAAGTAAGAAAACAAGTAAGTAAGAAGAATTAAATATGAAAAATATGGTTAAGGTTTCATTCTCCACCACTAGACATCATTAAGAATCAATTTCAGATCTATCAATATCAACCAACTATCAAAGTTAACAACCGTAGATAACAACAAGCTCTGTTACCCCAATCTTTCCTTAGTTTGTCGTTAAATAGAACAAGCTCTCTATTTAATCTCTAACCATTAAACAACCTAGAATAAGCTCTCTAAATTCAATTTAATGGCAGCTTTATGATGAGAAAGATAGGTTGATCTAAGCAACAAACACATAAGCTCGGATTGTTCAACTTAGGTTATGTTCCACTTTGCAATTATTGAAAACTTGACCATAATCATTAATCACAAATTGCCACTTATGAATAGGAAATCAAGACAATTACACGGATCAAGACTCCTAAACTAGCAATAGATAATTATCAAGATCTATCTAGTTGTACACCTAAATAAATCAAGACAACATCATGAACAATTCTTGTAGAAGAACATAAGCAACTTTGATAGAAAATTAATGATAGATAGAATCTGAAAATCAATCACAAAAGATGTCTAGGGCTTTGAAATCAACCTTAACCAAATAGAAGTTTAGCCTAGCATAGGCATTATAAACATAAAATTAAATAGAATCTAAGAAGAAAATAAAAGAAAGAAGAAGAAGAAGAATATTAATTATCCAACCTCTTGCTCTTTCTAAAGAAAAAGAAAACTAGAGAAAAGAAAGAAGAAGAAAACTTAGAGAATTTTATTACAAAGGCTAATATCCTACCAATGTACAATATATCCTCTACAATCATCCAAGGCCCTCTATTTATACACATTTTGGAGGGCTAAATGACAAGAGACAAGCTTTACAAATTTCAAAGGTAGGTATAATAGGTGGGTGAATTTTTCTAACAATTTTCGTCATATTGTATGACAATTTTGATCAGCCAACTTGATGGTCGATTTCGTCAATGTTGGAGGCCTGATCTGATCACATGGTCTTCTAGAAAAAGGTTCCCCTATCAGTTACGGATCCATAGCCGTTGGAATCAGCTCATTTTCTGATGTGGATAAGCAGATATGGGCAAAATAAGAAAACAGGTCAGCACAGACGTCATTGCACATCAGAAAACTTGATGGTCAATTTCGTCAATATTAGAGGCCTGATCTGATCATATGGTCTTCTAGACAAAGGTTCCCCTATCAGTTACGGATCCATAGCCATTGGAATCAGCTCAGTTTCTGATGTGGATAAGCAGATATGGGCAAAATACGAAAACAGGTCAGCATAGACGTCATTGCACATCAGCCAACTTGATGGTCGATTTCGCTAGGGAAAACGACTCCGTTTCAAGAAGTGTAAAACATGAAAAAGATAGATATGCCTCTTAGCTTTGCACGGCTACAAATTTCAGCCTTATTGCTTTAGTGAAACTCCAGATATAGCTGATATGGAAAAAGGTGTCGGAATTGGAACTGAACTGGATTTGCCCTTAATTCTAGTAATCTGAAATCACTCAAAGAAACTTGTGAAAAACACCAAATTACATAAAAATATAAAAGATCATAAACACAATTAGACTAAACAATAATAACTCGTATTTGACACAAAACAATAATAAAACATAACTAAAAACTATATAATTATACGAGTTATCACTCAACATGAAATATTCAGCCTATGTGATTATGTACTTCTAAAGAATATTGAGAAGTTTTACTTGTATGATCTTATTATGTCTCTAAACTTTATGAACTCTTTGGAACCTTTGTGATATCTTTATCCTTTTGTTCTTTAACCACATTATAACCATTTGGCCCCATTACAGCCTTGAATAAAGACCTCTTGATTTATGAAGTTGTATGATCTAAATAGTGGAGAATAGGTGGACAAGCAAGCATATGGTTCATGAGATTGATTGAGTGTAAACACTTTACCACTACTTTAAAGAATGAAAATCATGAGAGTATCCCATGTGAGTAGTTGAGAATAAGTTTGAATGTGCACTATTTTGATTGAAATATGTTATGTTAATAATTGGCATAACTCAAACAATTTACATTCAAGCATGATTTTTTGTGAAATTCTTTAAGCTATTGATTAGTTTATAAGACTTGTTCAAAAATTGTCTCTAATTTGTATTGAAAGGATTAGGAGTAAATATTTTTAGTATATGTAGTTTATTTATATTTTAGTTTTTCAATGTTTGTGGGTATCGTTCTAGTAAACCCTCACGAGACTAAACTCGTCCACTAGGGACACCTAGGGGTTTAAAGGCTTGTGTCACATGCTAAGTGCCACCGTGATTTCCTATGAAAATGGATTGGATTAGATTTTCTTATTTTATTTTTATTGAGTCGTTGCTAGGGACTAGCAACAATCTAAGTGTGGGGGTGTGATAACTCGTATAATTATATAGTTTTTAGTTATGTTTTATTATTGTTTTGTGTCAAATACGAGTTATTATTGCTTAGTCTAATTGTGTTTATGATCTTTTATATTTTTATGTAATTTGGTGTTTTTTCACGAGTTTCTTTGAGTGATTTCAGATTACTAGGTTAAATCAAGAATTAAGGGCAAATCCAGTTCAGTTCCAGTTCCGACACCTTTTGCCATATCAGCTATATCTGGAGTTTCACTGAAGCATTAAGGCTGAAATTTTTACAGTGCAAAGCTAAGAGGCATATCTATCTTTTTCATGCTTTACACTTCTTGAAACGGAGTCGTTTTCCCTAGCGAAATCAACCATCAAGTTGGCTGATGTGCAATGACGTCTGTGTTGACAAGTTTTGGTATTTTGACCATATCTTCTGATCCACATCAGCAAATGAGCTGATTCCAACGGCTATGGATCACCGACTGATAGGGGAACATTTTTCTAGAAGACCATTTGATCAGATCAAGCCTCCAATATTGACAAAATCGACCATCAAGCTGGATGATCAAAATTGTCATACAATATGACGAAAATTGTTAGAAAAATGCACCCACCTATTATACCTACCTTTGAAATTTATAAAGCTTGTCTCTTGTCATTTAGCTCTCGAAAATGTGTATAAATAGAGGGCCTTGGATGATTGTGAGAGGCATGGTAGATTGGTAGGATATTAGCCATTATAATAAAATTCTCTAAGTTTTCTTCTTTCCTTTCTCTAGTTTTCTTTTTCTTTATTTTCTTCTTTTTCTTTCTTTCTTTTATTTCCTTCTTAGATTCTCTTTAATTTTATGTTTATGTTTACAATACCTATGCTAGGTTAAACTTTTGTTTGGTTAAGGGTGATTTCAAAGCCCTAGACATGTTTTATAATTGATTTTCAGATTCTATCTATCATTAATTTTCTATCAAAGTTGCTTATGTTCTTCTACAAGAATTGTTCATGATGTTGTCTTGATTTGTTTAGGTGTACAACTAGATAGATCTTGATAATTATCTATTGCTAGTTTAGGAGTCTTGATCCGTGTAATTGTCTTGATTTCCTATTCATAAGTGGCAATTTGTGATTAATGATTATGGTCAAGTTTTCAATAATTGCAAAGTGGAACATAACCTAAGTTGAACAATCCGAGCTTATGTGTTTGTTGCTTAGATCAGCCTATCTTTCTCATCATAAAGCTGCCATTAAATTGAATTTAGAGAGCTTATTCTAGGTTGTTTGATGGTTAGAGATTAAATAGAGAGCTTGTTCTATTTAACGACAAACTAAGGAAAGATTGGGATAACAGAGCTTGTTGTTATCTACGGTTGTTAACTTTGATAGTTGGTTGATATTGATAGATCTGAAATTGATTCTTAATGATGTCTAGTGGTGGAGAATGAAACCTTAACCATATTTCTCTCATATTTGATTTCTTATTTCTTACTTGCATCTTACTTTTATTGTTTGCTTATTTTTAAAACTATTTCAAAACCCCCTTTTCTTTTGTTTTCCTTGAATTTAAGTTTTAAACTATTAACTTATAAACTAAAACCCAATCCCTGAGGACTCGACCCTTGCTAACTACTATACTTACAATTGATCTTTTTAGTGCAAGGTTAAATAAGATACACTCTTTTGGGTGCATCAAAAATTGATTCTTATTGATGTCTAGTGGTGGAGAATGAAACCTTAACCATATTTTTCATATTTGATTCTTCTTAATTACTTGTTTTCTCATTCTTATTGTTAACTTTAGTTTAAATCTGATTTCAAAATCCTTTACTTTTGTTTACTTGTTTTTAAGTGATAAACTATTAACTTTTAAACTAAAACCCAATCCCTGAGGACTCGACCCTTGCTAATCACTATACTCTACAATTGATTTTTTTAAGTGCAAGGTTAAATAAGATACACTCTTTTGGGTGCATCAAGTTCTTCCATTAAAATTGTTCATGATGATGTTTTGATTTGTTTGGGTGGCCAACTAGATAAATCTTGATAATTGTCTAATGCTAGTTTAGGAGTCTTGATCCGTGTAATTGTCTTGATTTCCTATTCATAAGTAGCAATTTGTGATTAATGATTATGGTCAAGTTTTCAATAATTGCAAAGTGGAACATAACTTAAGTTGAACAATCCGAGCTTATGTGTTTGTTGCTTAGATCAACCTATCTTTCTCATCATAAAGATGCTATTAAATTGAACTTAGAGAGCTTATTCTAGGTTGTTTGATAGTTAGAGATTAAATAGAGAGCTTGTTCTATTTAACGACGAACTAAGGAAAGATTGGGTAACAGAGCTTGTTGTTATCTACGGTTGTTAACTTTGATAGCTAATTAATGTTGATAGTTATGAAATTGATTCTTAATGATGTCTAGTGGTGGAGAATGAAACCTTAACCATATTTTTCATATTTGATTCTTCTTAATTACTTGTTTTCTCATTCTTATTGGTAACTTTAGTTTAAATATGATTTTAAAACCCCCTTTACTTTTGTTTACTTGTTTTTAAGTGATAAACTATTAACTTATAAACTAAAACCCAATCCCTGAAGACTCGACCCTTGCTAATCACTATACTTTACAATTGATTCTTTTTAGTGCAAGGTTAAATAAAGATACACTCTTTTGGGTGCTGATGCACCCAAAAGAGTGTATCTTATTTAACCTTGCACTAAAAAGATCAATTGTAAGTATAATGATTAGCAAGGGTCGAGTCCTCAGGGATTGGGTTTTAATCTATGAGTTATTAGTTTATAACTTACGTTCAAAGAAAACAATAAAAGAAAAGGGGTTTTTGAAGCCAGATTTAAACTAAAGTAAATAATAAGAATAAGATGCAAGGCGGTATAACCAGCCAATAAAAATATATATACTAAATTAGGCGGTATAACCAGCCAATAAAAATATATATACTAAATTAGGTGGTATAACCAGCCAATAAAAATAAAACAAAGTTAATATACAAATTAGGCGGTATAACCAGCCAATAAAAATAAATATAAAAAATAAGCAAACTAGAAAAGTAAGAAAACAAGTAAGTAAGAAGAATCAAATATGAAAAATATGGTTAAGGTTTCATTCTCCACCACTAGACATCATTAAGAATCAATTTCAGATCTATCAATATCAACCAACTATCAAAGTTAACAACCGTAGATAACAACAAGCTCTGTTATCCCAATCTTTCCTTAATTTGTCGTTAAATAGAACAAGCTCTCTATTTAATCTCTAACCATTAAACAACCTAGAATAAGCTCTCTAAATTCAATTTAATGGCAGCTTTATGATGAGAAAGATAGGTTGATCTAAGCAACAAACACATAAGCTCGGATTGTTCAACTTAGGTTATGTTCCACTTTGCAATTATTGAAAACTTGACCATAATCATTAATCACAAATTGCCACTTATGAATAGGAAATCAAGACAATTACACGGATCAAGACTCCTAAACTAGCAATAGATAATTATCAAGATCTATCTAGTTGTACACCTAAATAAATCAAGACAACATCATGAACAATTCTTGTAGAAGAACATAAGCAACTTTGATAGAAAATTAATGATAGATAGAATCTGAAAATCAATCACAAAACGTGTCTAGGGCTTTGAAATCACCCTTAACCAAATAGAAGTTTAGCCTAGCATAGGCATCATAAACATAAACATAAAATTAAAGAGAATCTAAGAAGAAAATAAAAGAAAGAAAGAAGAAGAGGAAGAATATTAATTATCCAACCTCTTGCTCTCTCTAAAGAAAAAGAAAACTAGAGAAAAGAAAGAAAACTAGAGAAAAGAAAGAAGAAGAAAACTTAGAGAATTTTATTAAAATGGCTAATATCCTACCTATGTACAATATGATCCTCTACAATCATCCAAGGCCCTCTATTTATACACATTTTGGAGGGCTAAATGACAAGAGACAAGCTTTACAAATTTCAAAGGTAGGTATAATAGGTGGGTGCATTTTTCTAACAATTTTCGTCATATTGTATGACCATTTTGATCAGCCAACTTGATGGTCGATTTTGTCAATCTTGGAGGCCTGATCTGATCACATGGTCTTCTAGAAAACTGTTCCCCTATGAGTTACTGATTCATAGCCGTTGGAATCAGCTCATTTCCTGATGTGGAGAAGAAGATATGGGCAAAATACAAAAACAGGTCAGCACAGACGTCATTGCACATCAGCCAACTTGATGGTCGATTTCTTCAATATTGGAGGCTTTATCTGATCACATGGTCTTCTAGACAAATGTTCCCCTATCAGTTAGTGATCCACATCCGTTGGAATCAGCTCATTTGCTGATGTGTATCGGACGATATGGTGAACATGCGAAAACTGCTCAGGACAGACGTCATTGCACATCAGCCAACTTGATGGTTGATTTCGCTAGGGAAAACGACTCCGTTTCAAGAAGTGTAAAACATAAAAAAGATAGATATGCCTCTTAACTTTGCACGGTTAAAATTTCAGCCTTATTGCTTCAGTGAAACTCCAGATAAAGCTGATATGGCAAAAGGTGTCGGAACTGGAACTGAACTGGATTTGCCCTTAATTCTAGTAATCTGAAATGACTCAAAGAAACTTTTGAAAAATACCAAATTACATAAAAATATAAAAGATCATAAACACAATTAGACTAAACAATAATAACTCGTATTTGACACAAAACAATAATAAAACATAACTAAAAACTATATAATTATACGAGTTATCACACCCCCACACTTAGATTGTTGCTAGGGACTAGCAACAACTCAATAAAAATAAAATAAGAAAATCTAATCTAATCCATTTTCGTAGGAAATCACGGTGGCACTTAGCATGTGACACAAGCCTTTAAACCCCTAGGTGTCCCTAGTGGACGAGTTTAGTCTCGTGAGGGTTTACTAGAACGATACCCACAAACATTGAAAAACTAAAATATAAATAAACTACATATACTAAAAATATTTACTCCTATTCCTTTCAATATAAATTAGAGACAATCTTTGAACAAGTCTTATAAACTAATCAATAGCTTAAAGAATTTCACAAAAAATCATGCTTGAATGTAAATTGTTTGAGTTAAGCCAATATTAACATAACATATTTCAATCAAAATAGTGCACATTCAAACTTAATCTCAACTACTCATATGGGATACTCTCATGATTTTCACTCTTTAAAGTAGTGGTAAAGTGTTTACACTCAATCAATCTCATGAAAATAGTTCTACCATATGCTTGCTTGTCTACCTATTCTCCACTAAAAGATCATGCAACTTCATAAATCAAGAGGTCTTTAATCAAGGTTGTAATGGGGCCAAGAGGTAATAATGTGGTTAAAGAATAAAAAGGAAAAGATATCACAAACATTCCAAAGACTTCATAGAATTTAGAGACAAAATAAGATTTTGCAGATAAAACTTTCTCAATATTCTTTAGAAGTACATAATCACATAGGCTGAATATTTCATGTTGAGCCTTTACTTCATTCTAACCAACTTTCGAACATCTTTTTCTTTTCTTTAACTAGAAGTTCAAGAGATTATTCAAAAAAAATTTTTTTTTTCACATGGGAATGTATTTGGCAATATTCCCTCTATTTTTCTCTTGACTTTTGCCTTTCTCCTCCCCCACACTTATCTTTTGTTCTAACCCAAATTTTCAAAAAATATCCCTTGTTTTTGCAATATGTCTCAAACATTCTAGTCCATCTTTAGAACAAGGGTAAAGATATAAATGTGTTTAGGCTAGGTGTAAGATGTGGTTACCAAATAAATAGCTTATTCAATGTAGGCTCAAATTGGTTCACTAGAGGGATGTTCTCTTGGAACATCAATAAGGGATGGCTGTTTGGCCCTAGTTAAAAAGTCCTAATGCCTCTATCATATTCATGTTGTTACATGCATCAATATAGTCTCAAATGGTTTAAAGCAAGTTCTAGAGAATCATGTAATCATAAGAGCACTCAAGAAAGAAATTAGATTGATTTGTATAATGCATCAATCATTATAGGCTCAAAAACTCACAAGGATGATTATACAAGTCAGATTAAGTCTAAACATGCTTCTTTCTCAATCAACATATCATATTAACATTGGCTCATAAAAAGATTGATATCAAGTTCAATTCTCATGAAAATCTTCTCACTAATAAATCTGTTTTAGACTTATGCAATTCATATCTCATCATTGTATTAAAAAGGAACTAAAACACACTAAAAATAATAATAATAAAGACTCATAAAAAAAATAGTAGACAAAAATAAAAGAAATCCTAAATCATTCCCCCCACACTTAATTCTTACATTGTCCTCAATGTAAGTCTATTAACCCAAATGAAAGAATCATGTGTAAGAGAAAAGAACTAATAACATAAGAATAGGAACAACTAAGACTCAAAACAAAACAAACTCATGCAACCTAAATAATCCTAAAATACTAAACAAAAATTAACAAGTAAACATAAAAAATAAAAATAAAAACAATAAAAATAAAAATAATAAAAGAAAAAGACAAAGGAAAAGAAAGAGAAAGCAAATCTGAATATGGAAGGTTGGCAATTTCTTCTTTAATTGGGTTGCCTTCCCAATTAACACTTGAGTTAATGTTTTGAACCTAACCAACACCCCTTCTTGGCTTTTTAGGCTTGTCAGGCTCATACATGAAATTTTCCAAATTAATGCGTTTGAGAGGAAGCTTTCTTTGCACAACAGTGGATGCATTCTCCATTACAAGTATTATTCCATCATCCTTTGTGGTGCATATCTCATCGAGGAATGGAGCATATTTTGATACTTGTTGAATGGCATCCACAAACAAGTTGTTTAAGGTTTCTGGCATGTGTTGTTCATGTTCTTCCTCCATGAACTTTGCGAATCTACTAGGAAAAGGTGGAGAAAAAACATTAGTAAAAATTGGAATCTCAAACGTTACCTCAGGTGCCGAAATACTCTTATTTGGATCATTGGCTTCATTATCCTCAAGAATAGAATTCATCTCTAATTTTGTCTCATCCTCATCTTGTTCCTCATTCCTCAAGGTCACAATAGTAGCATTCTCCTTTGGGTTAATCATCGTTTGGGCAGGGAGTTCTTCACATCTTTGTGCTACCCATCCCACCATACTACTAGTCAATTGGATCATTTGCTTTTCCAAACTCTGGATGCTTGCCCTTGTTTCCTGTTGAAATTGCAAAGTATCAGTAACAAGAGAATAGACAAGATCTTCTAAAGAAGTACCTGAGTTTTGAGTCATATGTGGTGGTTGAAAAAGATCTGGTTCTTGGGACCATGATTGATTGAAGCTAGATGGATGAGTGTAATTGGCATAAGGATCTACTTCTTGGTAATTTTCTGAGTAGCCATAATTAGTATGATCCCACCATCCCTCATGGTAAGTGTTTGAGTAATGATCATACTGTTGGTCTTGGAACACTTGATGGCCTTGACATCCTCCCATGGCAAATTGTTGAACTGGGAAGGTGAGATTGGCTTGTTGATTCTCCATGTTCATGTATGCCACCAACTCTTCAAGTGTTAGATTGCTCAATTCCATCGTTTTTTTTTTTTTTTTTTAAATTTGATAAGAAAAACTTGTATGTACAAGAAAATAGAACTAATTAGAACTGAAAATAAGAATAAACCAAGTAACAAATAAACTAAAGAAAACAATCCCCGGCAACGGCGCCAAAAATTTTGATGCACCCAAAAGAGTGTATCTTATTTAACCTTGCACTAAAAAGATCAATTGTAAGTATAATGATTAGCAAGGGTCGAGTCCTCAGGGATTGGGTTTTAATCTATGAGTTATTAGTTTATAACTTACGTTCAAAGAAAACAATAAAAGAAAAGGGGTTTTTGAAGCCAGATTTAAACTAAAGTAAATAATAAGAATAAGATGCAAGGCGGTATAACCAGCCAATAAAAATATATATACTAAATTAGGCGGTATAACCAGCCAATAAAAATAAAACAAAGTTAATATACAAATTAGGCGGTATAACCAGCCAATAAAAATAAATATAAAAAATAAGCAAACTAGAAAAGTAAGAAAACAAGTAAGTAAGAAGAATCAAATATGAAAAATATGGTTAAGGTTTCATTCCCCACCACTAGACATCATTAAGAATCAATTTCAGATCTATCAATATCAACCAACTATCAAAGTTAACAACCGTAGATAACAACAAGCTCTGTTATCCCAATCTTTCCTTAATTTGTCGTTAAATAGAACAAGCTCTCTATTTAATCTCTAACCATTAAACAACCTAGAATAAGCTCTCTAAATTCAATTTAATGGCAGCTTTATGATGAGAAAGATAGGTTGATCTAAGCAACAAACACATAAGCTCGGATTGTTCAACTTAGGTTATGTTCCACTTTGCAATTATTGAAAACTTGACCATAATCATTAATCACAAATTGCCACTTATGAATAGGAAATCAAGACAATTACACGGATCAAGACTCCTAAACTAGCAATAGATAATTATCAAGATCTATCTAGTTGTACACCTAAATAAATCAAGACAACATCATGAACAATTCTTGTAGAAGAACATAAGCAACTTTGATAGAAAATTAATGATAGATAGAATCTGAAAATCAATCACAAAACGTGTCTAGGGCTTTGAAATCACCCTTAACCAAATAGAAGTTTAGCCTAGCATAGGCATCATAAACATAAACATAAAATTAAAGAGAATATAAGAAGAAAATAAAAGAAAGAAAGAAGAAGAGGAAGAATATTAATTATCCAACCTCTTGCTCTCTCTAAAGAAAAAGAAAACTAGAGAAAAGAAAGAAAACTAGAGAAAAGAAAGAAGAAGAAAACTTAGAGAATTTTATTAAAATGGCTAATATCCTACCTATGTACAATATGATCCTCTACAATCATCCAAGGCCCTCTATTTATACACATTTTGGAGGGCTAAATGACAAGAGACAAGCTTTACAAATTTCAAAGGTAGGTATAATAGGTGGGTGCATTTTTCTAACAATTTTCGTCATATTGTATGACCATTTTGATCAGCCAACTTGATGGTCGATTTTGTCAATCTTGGAGGCCTGATCTGATCACATGGTCTTCTAGAAAACTGTTCCCCTATGAGTTACTGATTCATAGCCGTTGGAATCCGCTCATTTGCTGATGTGGAGAAGAAGATATGGGCAAAATACGAAAACAGGTCAGCACAGACGTCATTGCACATCAGCCAACTTGATGGTCGATTTCTTCAATATTGGAGGCTTTATCTGATCACATGGTCTTCTAGACAAATGTTCCCCTATCCGTTAGTGATCCACAGCCGTTGGAATCAGCTCATTTTCTGATGTGTATCGGACGATATGGTGAAAATGCGAAAACTGCTCAGGACAGACGTCATTGCACATCAGCCAACTTGATGGTTGATTTCGCTAGGGAAAACGACTCCGTTTCAAGAAGTGTAAAACATGAAAAAGATAGATATGCCTCTTAACTTTGCACGGCTAAAATTTCAGCCTTATTGCTTCAGTGAAACTCCAGATATAGCTGATATGGCAAAAGGTGTCGGAACTGGAACTGAACTGGATTTGCCCTTAATTCTAGTAATCTGAAATGACTCAAAGAAACTTGTGAAAAATACCAAATTACATAAAAATATAAAAGATCATAAACACAATTAGACTAAACAATAATAACTCGTATTTGACACAAAACAATAATAAAACATAACTAAAAACTATATAATTATACGAGTTATCAGGTGCATCAATCTTGACACAATATTTGTTTGCCATGTGATTGGATCAAAGGTGATGAAGATTCCTTAGGATGAACCACTTTAGCTTGACCAAGACTTTCAACCATCTTTGTTAACTTGGAAAGCTACCCTTTTATTTCTCGAATATCATGTCCAACTTCTTCCTGAATTTCTTCCAATGTATTAATTTGTGCTTCTAACTAATCAACCATGTCTCTTGAATCTATTATCTCAAGAAAAAAAGTGACCAACATTATTACACTCGTTTTCATGTGATGAATGCATGAGTATCATCAATGAATAAAGTATGTATGCATTACTTACACATAGACATACACATGATGAATGCATGAGCATAAAAAAATGTACATGATAAATGCATGAGCAATATGAAAAATATACATGATAAATGCATGAGCATGGTTAAAAAATGTACATGATAAATGCATGAGTATTATGAAATATATACATGGTAAATGTATGAGCATGAATCAAAAAAATGTACATAGTTGATAACTCGTATAATTATATAGTTTTTAGTTATGTTTTATTATTGTTTTGTGTCAAATACGAGTTATTATTGTTTAGTCTAATTGTGTTTATGATCTTTTATATTTTTATGTAATTTGGTGTTTTTCACAAGTTTCTTTGAGTGATTTCAGATTACTAGAATTAAGGGCAAATATTTTTAGTATATGTAGTTTATTTATATTTTAGTTTTTCAATGTTTGTGGGTATCGTTCTAGTAAACCCTCACGAGACTAAACTCGTCCACTAGGGACACCTAGGGGTTTAAAGGCTTGTGTCACATGCTAAGTGCCACCGTGATTTCCTACGAAAGTGGATTAGATTAGATTTTCTTATTTTATTTTTATTTGATTTTGCTCGAGGACTAGAAAAAAGCTAAGTGTGGGGGTGTGATAACTCGTATAATTATATAGTTTTTAGTTATGTTTTATTATTGTTTTGTGTCAAATACGAGTTATTATTGTTTAGTCTAATTGTGTTTATGATCTTTTATATTTTTATGTAATTTGGTGTTTTTCACAAGTTTCTTTGAGTGATTTCAGATTACTAGAATTAAGGGCAAATCCAGTTCAGTTCCAGTTCCGACACCTTTTGCCATATCAGCTATATCTCGAGTTTCACTGAAGCAATAAGGCTGAAATTTTAACCGTGCAAAGTTAAGAGGCATATCTATCTTTTTCATGTTTTACACTTCTTGAAACGGAGTCGTTTTCCCTAGCGAAATCGACCATCAAGTTGGCTGATGTGCAATGATGTCTGTGCTGACCTGTTTTCGTATTTTGCCCATATCTTCTTATCCACATCAGCAAATGAGCTGATTCCAACGGCTATGGATCAGTAACTGATAGGGGAATATTTTTCAAGAAGACCATGTGATCAGATCAGGCCTCCAAAATTGACAAAATCGACCATCAAGTTGGCTGATCAAAATTGTCATACAATATGACGAAAATTGTTAGAAAAATGCACCCACCTATTATACCTACCTTTGAAATTTGTAAAGCTTGTCTCTTGTCATTTAGCCTTCCAAAATGTGTATAAATAGAGGGCCTTGGATGATTGTAAGAGATTGTAGATTGGTAGGAAATTAGCCTTGTAATAAAATTCTCTAAGTTTTCTTCTTCTTTCTTTTCTCTAGTTTTCTTTTTCTTTATTTTCTTCTTCTTCTTTCTTTCTTTCTTTTATTTCCTTCTTAGATTCTCTTTAATTTTATGTTTATGTTTACAATGCCTATGCTAGGCTAAACTTCTATTTGGTTAAGGGTGATTTCAAAGCCCTAGACATGTTTTGTGATTGATTTTCAGATTCTATCTATCATTAATTTTCTATCAAAGTTGCTTATGTTCTTCTACAAGAATTGTTCATGATGTTGTCTTGATTTATTTAGGTGTACAACTAGATAGATCTTGATAATTATCTATTGCTAGTTTAGGAGTCTTGATCCATGTAATTGTCTTGATTTCCTATTCATAAGTGGCAATTTGTGATTAATGATTATGGTAAAGTTTTCAATAATTGCAAAGTGGAACATAACCTAAGTTGAACAATCCGAGCTTATGTGTTTGTTGCTTAGATCAACCTATCTTTCTCATCATAAAGCTGCCATTAAATTGAATTTAGAGAGCTTATTCTAGGTTGTTTAATGGTTAGAGATTAAATAGAGAGCTTGTTCTATTTAACGACAAACTAAGGAAAGATTGGGATAACAGAGCTTGTTGTTATCTACGGTTGTTAACTTTGATAGTTGGTTGATATTGATAGATCTGAAATTGATTCTTAATGATGTCTAGTGGTGGAGAATGAAACCTTAACCATATTTTCCATATTTGATTCTTCTTACTTACTTGTTTTCTTACTTTTCTAGTTTGTTTATTTTTAAAAGTATATTTATTTTTATTGGCTGGTTATATCGCCTAATTTGTATATTAACTTTGTTTTATTTTTATTGGCTGGTTATACCGCCTAATTTAGTATATATATTTTTATTGGCTGGTTATACCGCCTTGCATCTTATTCTTATTATTTACTTTTGTTTAAATCTGGCTTCAAAAACCCCTTTTCTTTTATTGTTTTCTTTGAACGTAAGTTATAAACTAATAACTCATAGATTAAAACCCAATCCCTGAGGACTCGACCCTTGCTAATCATTATACTTACAATTGATCTTTTTAGTGCAAGGTTAAATAAGATACACTCTTTTGGGTGCATCAAATTTTTGGCGCCGTTGCCGGGGATTGTTTTCTTTAGTTATTTTGTTATTTGGTTTATTCTTATTTTCAGTTCTAATTAGTATTATTTTCTTGTACATACATGTTTTTCTTTTCAAATTTTGAAAAAAAAAAGATGGAATTAAGCAATCTAACACTTGAAGAGTTGGTGGCATACATGAACATGGAGAATCAACAAGTCAAGGCCATCAATGGTTCCAAGACCAACCGCATGATCATTACTCCAACACTTACCATGAGGGATGGTGGGATCATACTAATTATGGCTACTCGAAAAATTACCAAGAAGTAGATCCGTATGCCAATTACACTCATCCATCTAGCTTCAATCAATCATGGTCTCAAGAACCAGATCTTTTTCAACCACCACATATGACTCAATACTCAGGTACTCCTTTAGAAGATCTTGTATATTCTCTTGTTACTGATACTTTGCAATTTCAACAGGAAACAAGGGCAAGCATCCAGAGTTTGGAAAGGCAAATGAGCCTATTGGCTAGTAGTACGGTGGAATTAGTAGCAGAAAGATCTCTAGCACTCCCTTCCCAAACGGTGATTAACCCAAAGGAGAATGCTACTATTGTGACCTTGAGAAATGAGGAACAAGATGAGGATGAAACAAAACCAAAGATGGATTCACTTCTTGAGGATAATGAAGCCACCATTCAAATTGAGAGTACTTTGACACCTCAGGTAGCTTTTAAGGTTCTTATTTCTACTAATGTTCCTTCTCCACTTTTTCCTAGCAGATTTGCAAAGTCCAAAAAGGAGGAACATGAACAACAATTTTTGGAAACCTTAAACAGCTTGCTTGTGGATGCCATTAGACAAGTACCAAGATATGCACAATTCCTCAAAGAGTTATACCCCACCAAGAATGATGAAATAATACGTGTGGGGGAGAATGCATTGGCTGTTTTGCAAAGAAAACTTCCTCCAAAACGCAAAAATCCAAGAAGTTTCATGTCTAAGCCAAAAGATCCTAAAAAGCCAAGAAGGGGAATTGGCTAGACTGGAAACAATCAATCAAGTGCTAATTGGGGGAGGTAGCCTAATTAGTGAAAGCATTGCCAAACTGCCATCCTCAGATTTGCTCTCTTTTTCTTTATCTTTTTCTTATGTTTCTTTGTTAATTGTGTTTAGTATTTTTAAGTTCATTTAGGCTGCATAAGTTTATTTTGTTTAATAGTTCTTTTCACTTACACATGATTCTTTCATTTGGGTTAATAGCATTACATTAATGACAATGTAAAAATTATGTGTGGGGGGAAGAATTTAGGATTTTATTTTTGAGTTTTTTTATGTTGTTTTTCTTTCTGATCCATGTTTTGAAAATAACTAGATGTAAATATAATTTTTATTTTTTTTAACCCCGGTTAAATGGCGGATAACGGTACTCCGTGATTATTTAAATCGGTTCCATCAGCTACCCACAAAACTGATATTGTATATAAATTTCTCTTCCAATTTCTCTTTCAATTTTTTTCATTTTTTTTTTCAGGATGGATGATATTCTCACAAGATTGCAGAAACGATTTCCTCCTTTTCCTCGAAATATTTTACTGAAGCTTTACCAAGTTCGATTCGAAAGATTAAGAATACTTATGCACAAAGGGATTCCTGGAGACATACGTTGGATAATTGAAGCCAAGGTACGTGAAGATGAATATCTTTCTGTTTTGCATTTACCAGGTACAGGTAGAAGCAATTTTGCAAAGAAGCGAGGAGCAAAGCGCATGAGTTCAAATTGCCACAAATGTGCACGATGGACGTGTAACGGTAAATGTCGTTCTATTGGGATTCCGTCCTTTAATCGAGATGATAAAATTGAATTCATTAAGGATGGACTGAGTAAGGAGAATTTGGGTAATATCCAACTTTCTCTTGAGACGCATCCTAGTGGAGACGTACAAAGAGAAATTCTTGATTTATGGCCGCAATTCCAAAGGGAATGGCAACATCTTGGGAATCTGATGTTAAAAGACCCTGCTTGCCAGCTTGTAAGAAAACTGGATGGGAAGCATATCCTCGACTCATAGAAGGCGTTTAAGCCGTTTCTGGACGTAAAACCAGAGGAAGATGTGAGCCACAATCACAACTACAATAAATAACTTCTCAGCTTTTGGTTTGATTTGCAATAACTTCATTTCGGTTTAATTTACGTGTTGTTCGATTTGTGTAATTATTCTCGTTTTTTTTTATTGGTCTTTTACGGTTGATTTTTTTTCTCTTTTTGATTTTCTTCCTGAAATCACGCAAAAATCTTTTGTTAGGTTAACATTTTCTTCTGACAGGTCAAATACACTTTCGGCGACATTATTACTCTTGTCTGATTCACTACTCAGTCCTCTATATATTACACCATGTACTCATTCTCTTTCAGGCACTCGAAGAAAAAAAAAATGGAAAGTACTTCATCCCAGCGCATTAAAAAAATTTGTGTCTTTGGAGGTGCTTATCCGGGGAAAAATAACATATTCGCTGATGAAGCCATAAGAGTTGGAGTAATACTTGCCCAACAAAAGATCCACTTGATTTATGGAGGCGGTAGTACGGGTTTAATGGGAGCAGTCGCTACAGCAGCACACGCCGGAGGAAGTCCAGTTCTAGGAATCGTGCCAAAACTATTCACAGGTTTTTGTGGACCTACCGTGGGTAAGGAAATACAAGTCTGGAGTATCCCTGAACGGATGACAATCATGTACCATTCTGCCGATGCATTCATTGCTTTACCAGGAGGTCTGGGTACATTGGAAGAAATAGCTTGCGTGGCTTCTTGGTCATCTTTGGTCACAAATAAGAAACCCATTGGTTTGCTTAATATTAATGGTTATTTTAGTAATTTGCTTTCATATTTAGATAATGCTGTGGATAATGGATTCATATTTTCAGAGGCAAGGAGAACCATAATTTCTGCTACAACCATTGAAGATTTACTCAAACAGCTCCAAGCTTATGAGTGTTTATCTGCTACGGTTGTTTCGCAAACGCTCGAAAAAAAAAAAGAGATATGGACGAGCAAGGAGTGGATTGCACTTTGTCTTTGTGACATTATCTAACATTTTGTTTGTTGTGTCTCAGTTATAATAAGTGGTTAGCAACCTCTACAGGTAATATATCCTAAATTTTACCTTCAAAAAAAAAAAAAAAGAAAGAAATTGGTGTTTTAAGCCATTTAAAAGTATTCATTCTGAACAAGGTCTGAGTAAGGGAGACTTGAGACATACCTTGTCAGTTTGATTTTAATCTTTTTATGTTTACTTGTTAATTTTTGTTTAGTATTTTAGGATTATTTAGGTTGCATGGTTTTGTTTTGAGTCTTAGTTGTTCCTATTCTTATGTTATTAGTTCTTTTCTCTTACACATGATTCTTTCATTTGGGTTAATAGACTTACATTGAGGACAATGTAAGAATTAAGTGTGGGGGGAATGATTTAGGATTTCTTTTATTTTTGTCTACTTTTTTTTTTTATGAGTCTTTATTATTATTATTATTTTTTTTTAGTGTGTTTTAGTTCCTTTTTAATACAATGATGAGATATGAATTGCATAAGTCTAAAACAGATTTATTAGTGAGAAGATTTTCATGAGAATTGAGCTTGATGTCAACCTTTTTATGAGCCAATGTTAATATGATATGTTGATTGAGAAAGAAGCATGTTTACACTTAATCTGACTTGTATAATCATCCTTGTGAGTTTTTGAGCCTATAATGATTGATGCATTATACAAATCAATCTAATTTCTTTCTTGAGTGCTCTTATGATTACATGATTCTCTAGAACTTGCTTTAAACCGTTTGAGACTATATTGATACATGTGACAACATGAATATGATAGAGGCATTAGGATTATAACCAGAGCCAAACAGCCATCCATTATTAATGTTCTAAGAGAACATCCCCACTAGTGAGCCAATTTGAGCCTACATTAAATATGCTGTTTTATTGGTAACCACAACTTACACCTAGCCTAAATATACTTATATCCTTACCCTTGTTCTAAAGATGGGTTATATATTTTGAGACATATTGCAAAAAAACAAGGGATATTTTTAGTTAAAAATTTGGGTTAGAAACAAGAAATAAGTGTGGGGGGAAAAGAAAAGAAAAGTCAAGAGAAAAAGAAATGGAATACTGGCAAATATATTCCTATGTAAAAAAAAAAATATGAATCATCTCTTGAATTTGTGGAAAAAGAAAAAGATGTTACAAAGTTGTTTAGAATGAAGAAAAGGCCCAACATGAATATCCGGCCTAGGTGACTATGTACTTGTAAAGAGTTTTGAGAAGTTTCTTTGTATGATCTTTTTATGTCTCTAAACTTTATGAACTCTTTGGAACCTTTGTGATATCTTTATCCTTTTGTTCTTCAACCACATTACAAACCCCTTGGCCCCATTACAACCTTGATTAAAGACCTCTTGATTTATGAAGTTGCATGATCTTTTAGTGGAGAATAGGTGGACAAGCAAGCATATGGTAGAACTATTTTCATGAGATTGATTGAGTGTAAACACTTTACCACTACTTTAAAGAGTGAAAATCATGAGAGTATCCCATGTGAGAGGTTGAGATTAAGTTTGAATATGCACTATTTTGATTGAAATATGTTATGTTAATATTGGCTTAACTCAAACTATTTACATTCAAGCAAGAATTTTTGTGAATTTCTTTAAGCTATTGATTAGTTTTTAAGACTTGTCCAATGATTATCTCTAATTTATATTGGAAGGATTAGTTATAATTATTATTTTTAGTTTTTCTTATGTCTTCAATGTTTGTGGGTATCGTCCTAGTAAACCCTCACGAGACTAAACTCGTCCACTAGGGACACCTAGGGGTTTAAAGGCTTGTGTCACATGCTAAGTGCCACCGTGATTTCCTACGAAAGTGGATTAGATTATATTTTCTTATTTTATTTTTATTGAGTCGTTGCTAGGGACTAGCAACAATCTAAGTGTGGGGGTGTGATAACTCGTATAATTATATAGTTTTTAGTTATGTTTTATTATTGTTTTGTGTCAAATACGAGTTATTATTGTTTAGTCTAATTGTGTTTATGATCTTTTATATTTTTATGTAATTTGGTGTTTTTCACAAGTTTCTTTGAGTGATTTCAGATTACTAGAATTAAGGGCAAATCTAGTTCAGTTCCAGTTCCGACACCTATTGGCATATCAGCTATATCTCAAGTTTCACTGAAGCAATAAGGCTGAAATTTTAACCGTGCAAAGTTAAGAGGCATATCTATCTTTTTCATGTTTTACACTTCTTGAAACGGAGTCGTTTTCCCTAGCGAAATCGACCATCAAGTTGGCTGATGTGCAATGACGTCTGTACTGACCTGTTTTCGTATTTTGCCCATATCTTCTTATCCACATCAGTAAATGAGCTGATTCCAACGGCTATGGATCAGTAACTGATAGGGGAACATTTTTCAGGAAGACCAAGTGATCAGATCAGGGCTCCAAAATTGACAAAATCGACCATCAAGTTGGCTGATCAAAATTGTCATACAATATGACGAAAATTGTTAGAAAAATGCACCCACCTATTATACCTACCTTTGAAATTTGTAAAGCTTGTCTCTTGTCATTTAGCCTTCCAAAATGTGTATAAATAGAGGGCCTTGGATGATTGTAAGAGATTGTAGATTGGTAGGAAATTAGCCATTGTAATAAAATTCTCTAAGTTTTCTTCTTCTTTCTTTTCTCTAGTTTTCTTTTTCTTTATTTTCTTCTTCTTCTTTCTTTCTTTCTTTTATTTCCTTCTTAGATTCTCTTTAATTTTATGTTTATGTTTACAATGCCTATGCTAGGCTAAACTTCTATTTGGTTAAGGGTGATTTCAATGCCCTAGACATGTTTTGTGATTGATTTTCAGATTCTATCTATCATTAATTTTCTATCAAAGTTGCTTATATTCTTCTACAAGAATTGTTCATGATGTTGTCTTGAATTATTTAGGTGTACAACTAGATAGATCTTGATAATTATCTATTGCTAGTTTAGGAGTCTTGATCCGTGTAATTGTCTTGATTTCCTATTCATAAGTGGCAATTTGTGATTAATGATTATGGTCAAGTTTTCAATAATTGCAAAGTGGAACATAACCTAAGTTGAACAATCCGAGCTTATGTGTTTGTTGCTTAGATCAACCTATCTTTCTCATCATAAAGCTGCCATTAAATTGAATTTAGAGAGCTTATTCTAGGTTGTTTAATGGTTAGAGATTAAATAGAGAGCTTGTTCTATTTAACGACAAACTAAGGAAAGATTGGGATAACAGAGCTTGTTGTTATCTACGGTTGTTAACTTTGATAGTTGGTTGATATTGATAGATCTGAAATTGATTCTTAATGATGTCTAGTGGTGGAGAATGAAACCTCAACCATATTTTTCATATTTGATTCTTCTTACTTACTTGTTTTCTTACTTTTCTAGTTTGTTTATTTTTAAAAGTATATTTATTTTTATTGGCTGGTTATATCGCCTAATTTGTATATTAACTTTGTTTTATTTTTATTGGCTGGTTATACCGCCTAATTTAGTATATATATTTTTATTGGCTGGTTATACCGCCTAATTTAGTATATATATTTTTATTGGCTGGTTGTACCGCCTTGCATCTTATTTTTATTATTTACTTTTGTTTAAATCTGGCTTCAAAAACCCCTTTTCTTTTATTGTTTTCTTTGAACGTAAGTTATAAACTAATAACTCATAGATTAAAACCCAATCCCTGAGGACTCGACCCTTGCTAATCATTATACTTACAATTGATCTTTTTAGTGCAAGGTTGAATAAGATACACTCTTTTGGGTGCATCAATGGTAAATGCATGAGCACTATGAAATATGTATATGGTGAATGAATGAGCATGATAAATGCATGAGCATTATGAAAAATGTATGCATGATGAAAATATTTAAATGATGCAAATGCATGAAAGTAAATGAAAGAATAAAGTTAATTCAAATAATGGCCACAAAGATTTCTCAAAATTCAAAAGTTAGATACATATTAACGAAATACAAATAACATTCACAAAATTAAAAAATTGTCAGAAAGCAAGAACATTCCTTCATTTGTCCTATTTCGGGTTATTCTCTATGAAATAGGTGGACATGGCTCTAATTTAGGTTAGCCTCTTAGGGGTTATCTATATGCTGGGCTAGGATATTGGATATCTAAAAGGTCTCCAAGTTGCTCCTTAACTTCATCCGTGGAGGATGTGAGTAAGGTGTTGGGATTCGACCTCATGCTCAAACATCAATCGAATTAAAGATGAACATGAACGCAGCGGAAAATAAACAAAGAGATAGCCGAATCTAACAAGATCAAGCTTGTAAAATTTTAATGCGATCTTGTAATTATAAAGCATACATATGATCAATAATCATACCTTAACTCAAAGATCTAGTAATCTTGAGTTTACAAACAACCCACTCAATCTTGAACACCAAGCTGTCAATCCGAGACTTCAAGTCACACAAGTGTCCGGCCTCTAATGGTAATCCACACAAGATGATCAAGAAAACCTTCAAAAGGTAGGAATGGAGTCTTGCCGAAAATGATGCTAGTAGTTTAGGTTTCAAGAAACCTCTCCCTATCTAAACATCCATGGCCGAATGCTTCATAAGCATCAAGAAGAAGAAAAAACTTTTCTTGCATCTCCGTGTCTGGTGCGCCAACCTCAAGGATTATCTTGATCTTCTTTCTTCTTCACTCTATGCCTTTGCTCTCTTGAAAGAAAACGTTTTTCTCTCTAGCAATCCATGGAGAGGCAAGGAGGAAGTCAAGAAATCAAAAAGACACCAAAGCCTCTAAGCATATCACATATGTGGCTAGGGAGGCCATGGGGAGGTTGGCTATCACATGTTTCTTTCATAGAGGGGGCATCAATCACTCTAGGGTTTGGACTACGGATAATAACTCTTATGTATTTGCCCTTAAGTCTTTCCACTTAATTAAACTATTTAATTAAGTCCCTATTGATTAAATTCTCAAATTAATCAATTAGACTCTTTCCATTTTAATCTCTTAATTCACCTTTTTGTGTGTGATCCATTAGGCTTCCAATATGTTGGCAATGAATATAAATTAATCTAATTAATTTACATTCATAGATCATGAGCAGACTCTAGCAAGCCATCATGACCACCCAAATACTGGAGAGTCAAGTTAGTCTCGACATAACCTTTCGTGTTCAGTCTAACAGTGTAATTCGGTCCTTTCACCAAATATCTCGGAAAGACCATGAGCATGGTGCAGTGTCTACTCATGTTCAATCCATATTAGTTCTTACAGCTATTGGTTAACTTTGTGAACTTAGAGAAACTATTTCTCCTAAATTCATCATACTCTGGCCAGAGATTCCATCAAGTTAATTTAAGCCAAGAACAAATGAGATATGTCTCCAATGTCACTTGGAGTGCTGAATCCTCTCTGGATCACTCATCCACCTTCGTATGGTTCATGTCATACCCAAAACCACCCTACCATAAGCATCACTCTTGTTTGGGACCCGTTCGTGATGGAATCAAAGTATGACACTCTCCATACAAGATGACCTGGTATCACAAGTCAAAGGACTACTTACACGACTGACACGTGAGAACGTTTCCATAGACACTTGAGTGACAATACCAAATGGACTTCTCACAGCGGGCCATGTTCAGTGAACTTGTTCAACAGACAAGCACCTACATGTTTATCCTAAAGTATCTCATATACTTCAACACGTGAGATCAGTTGCTTACTAAGTAAGTAGGCTTAACATGTACCAGTCTTTGAGCATTGCCAATGCCCCGTCTTGGCAATACGATGACCAGGAACTGTTTTAGGAACATGGCTTTGACGCATAAGGATCTCACAATTATATATAATTCCCTTGCAAGGCCATTATGTTCCATGGGCTTCATCCGATTAGTACTTAATAACTCCTTATCATCATACTAACATGAAGGAAAACCTTTTATCACTAAAACATAGTGATCGGTTTGCATTATTGGTAGTTTATGCCTGACCAAACCGATTGGCTCTAGGGCATACACCAACAATCTCCCACTTGCACTAAGCCATCGCTAACGCATCCAATTCCGAAATCTTTCGATTAGCAATTGTGTCTCTACTAGGACATAGCTTCAGTACATTTTTGTGAGAATACGCTTCGATCATATATTTTTGATAATCTCTATTATCATAGTCACAATACTTATCTAGATCACAATGAAACCCGATTCCTTATGGCTCATGTTGTTACTTTAACAACTAGGAATCTTTTAATTAGCCCAATGAGCTATGGATCCAAATACACTTTCTTGTAGCCTTAAACAAAAGGTTTGTATTCTGACTCAAAATATAAATAATTCAGTCCTCTTTAATTTGGAACGTTTCCAAATGACTGATTTATTAACATCATGTTAAACTCATTTAACATTTAATCCAATCAGTTGTTGCTAAATCTGTTAAATTTTAGCAATACTAGTCGATTCACCTTTTAATCATCAATGTATCTGATATACATTGTTTGATGAGTAACCTGTATTACTCCCACTAACCCTTAGGTGTGCACAAAAGATATCTCATCCTTTTGATAAATTCAACTCTTGAATGTCATTATCAAAACTGGATATCTCAATCCATTGTCTAATAATGTTCTATTAAGTAGACTCATCTCTTATGAGTTATGCATCATTATGCATCCTACTTAATCATTATGTTTAGTAGACTCATCACTTATGAGTAATGCATCCTACTAAATCCTTGTGCCTTTATGCATGCTATGCATAATATCGGATTTCAACCTATGAATTTTAACTTTTAAAATGTCATGATACTCCAAATGTTTCCTACTTGTGTAAAAACATTCAAAGTAAACTCATTTACTTTCCTATAGGATGTGAATTCAAAACTCTTTTGAATGCACATTTGTACTCTTAAAACTAAACATCTCATATCCCATATGAATGTTTGTTTTACCATTACAACTTGAAATCCCTTACTGGTTAGTGTTTCGGCAATCTTGGCTATATGGAGCATCATGGACTTTCTATGTCATTACATAGTGATGTCCATCCAATTCATCTGATATAAATTTTATTAGATAATCAATCAATTTAGTTTCAAGCCATTCTTCATTTAGATAATATCTTAATAAGAATGCTCTTTAACTAAATTAGTTTCATAATCTCATTATGAAATTCCTTGAGCCAAAGCTCATCTAGTTGTCAAGTTTTGTATAAGATTTCCTTTGATTCATAATAAATAAAAAAATATTAGTATCTATATACTTTTGATCTTATACTTCTGACTTTTATGCAAATTTCTAGCTTATTATGAGTGTAATAAGACCATAATATGGAACAAATTCTGATAACTCGTATAATTATATAGTTCTTAGTTATGTTTTATTATTGTTTTGTGTCAAATACGAGTTATTATTGCTTAGTCTAATTGTGTTTATGATATTTTATATTTTTATGTAATTTGGTGTTTTTCACGAGTTTCTTTGAGTGATTTCAGATTACTAGGTTAAATCAAGAATTAAGGGCAAATCCAATTCAGTTCTAGTTCCGACACCTTTTGCCATATCAGCTATATCTGGAGTTTCACTGAAGCATTAAGGCTGAAATTTTTACAGTGCATAGTTAAGAGGCATGTCTATCTTTTTCATGTTTTACACTTCTTGAAACGGAGTCGTTTTCCCTAGCGAAATCGACCATCAAGTTGGCTGATGTGCAATGACGTCTGTGCTGACCTGTTTTGGTATTTTGACCATATCTTTCGATCCACATGAGCAAATGATCTGATTCCAACGGCTATGGATCCGTAACGGATAGGGGTATATTTTTCTAGAAGACCATTTGATCAGATCGAGCTTCCAACATTGACAAAATCGACCATCAAGCTGGCTGATCAGAATTGTCATACAATATGATGAAAATTGTTAGAAAAATGCACCCCCCTATTATACCTACCTTTGAAATTTATAAAGCTTGTCTCTTGTCATTTAGCTCTCCAAAATGTGTATAAATAGAGGGCCTTGGATGAGCATTATTGTACATTGGTAGGATATTAGCCATTGTAATAAAATTCTCTAAGTTTTCTTCTTCTTTCCTTTCTCTAGTTTTCTTTTTCTTTATTTACTTATGCTTCTTACATTTCTTTTCATTTCATTCATATCTAGTATGTGTTGCTAATCATATTGTTGAGGTGATGAGGTGAAGCTCTTGGTAAATGCTAAGGTTAGTCTCTTAAACATGAGCTAAAATGAATCATCATTTATAAACACTAGTATAGATAATATTTTCTTTTGGTTTAAAATCATACTTGCAAAGTAGAGATCTTGATTCATTATTGACAATGAAAATGGCACAGTAAATGCTTGGTTTCATAACTTTGATTTGTTGTAGACATATACCTTGGCATAAGGAATGCTTGGACTATTTTTATGAGTTTTGAGGACACCAAATGAACATAATATCATATGCTATGGACGTTGGACAATTTGGACTGAATTGCTAAACCTTCCGATTGGAACCTCTCTTATGTGTGGATTTCAATTGTGTAATAAAACAAGATTAATCTTAGCATAACACCAAGAGTGGATTCTCTAACCTCAACATCCTTTCTTATTGTTTTTTATATCTTGTTTAATTGCTTTTATGTTATTTTGTTTATTTTGTTCTCTAATATCTTGTTTACTTTCTTTGTTATTGATTCCCTAATATCTTGTTTATTTTCTTTTTCATATATATTTATAAACTTATACTTACTAGTACGCTTCCCTGTGGTTCGACCTCGGACACCCGAGAATTTATTACTTGAACATAACCTGCACTTGGGTTTACAACTCTTAATTGAGTCTCCATCAAGTTTTTGGCGCCGTTGCCGGGGAGGCAATACTAAGTATATAAGTTTATAAGTATATTTATTTTTATTGGCTGGTTATACCGCCTAATTTTCTATATATTTATATTTATATTGTATATTAACTTTGTTTTATTTTTATTGGCTGGTTATACCGCCTAATCTGTATATTAACTTTGTTTTATGCTTGTTTGGCGACGTGATTTTAGATCTCGTCGTTTAGTTAGATTTTATTGTGAAACTTTTTCAGGTAATCTTTCTAATACAACTCTAACCATGGCTGACAATGAAAGTGTTCATGATGAAGATGAGAACAGACAAGTACGCACCATCCGTGACTACTTGCAACCAACTCGAAGCTCATCACCCTCTTGTTTTATTTTCCCTCTCAATGCAAACAACTTTCGTTTTAAACCAAGTATGATAGCTTTGCTTCCAAATTTCCGTGGGTTAGAATCGGAAAGTGCTTACTCGTTTCTAAAAGACTTCGAAGATGTATGTGTCACCTTTAATGACCAACAATGTACAAATGAAAGTGTCAAGCTAAAATTATTTCCTTTTTCTTTAAAAGATAAAGCAAAAATTTGGCTTCATAATTTAAAACCAAGGTCAATTGGCACATGGCAAGAATTACAAACTGAGTTTCTAAAGAAAATTTTCCCAGCACATAAAACTACTGCTTTGAAAAGACAGATTCAAAATTTCAATCAAAATCAAAATGAAGCATTTTTTCAGTGCTGGGAGCGTTTTAAAGATTTGTTAAGTTCTTGTCCACATCATGGTTTTGAAAAATGGCGTCTTATTAGTATCTTTTATGAAAGTTTAACTCCCGAAACTAAACAATTTGTTGAAACAATGTGTAACGGTGAGTTTCTAGAAAAAGAACCTGAAGAAGCCTTTGACTACCTAGACCATTTGGCAGATAACTCTCAAGCCTGGCACACAGATAATTCCTCTGAAAGTTCCAATAGATCTAATCTTGTTTCTAACAGAGGTAAATATCATTTTAGTCAAGAAGATGAGATAAAAGCTAAAGTAGCTAATTTGGCTAGAAATATTGAAGCCATGGAACTTAGAGAAGTAAAAGAAGTCAAAACGGTTAAAAATAAAGAAAGTTGTGGAATTTGTGAAATCATGGGACACCCCACTTCTGAATGTCCAAACATTCCCATTCTTAAAGAAGCGTTGCATGATCAAGTAAATTCCATAAACACATTTAAAAAGCCTTTTCCTTCTCCTTACTCTGAAACGTATAACCCTGAATGGAGAAATCATCCCAACTTCAGTTGGAGGAATAATAATCATGTTCAGGTACCACAATCTCAAAAACCGGGCAACACTTTTTCCTATCAACCTTCACGTGTACAAACCTTGGAAGAGACATTGCAAGCATTCATGCAAACACAAGCAAATGTGAATAACCAAACTTCACAGGACATCAATGAGATCAAAAACACCTTGTCCACATTGACAGCTTCATTACGCACTCAAGAAAAAGGTAAGTTTCCTGCTCAACCTCAGCCTAACCCTTCTACTCAATGTCTTGTTTCTTGCTCCAATGAAACTCAACAGGAAAATGCCAGTTCTATCACAACTCTTCGAAGTGGAAAGGCAATTGACAAAAACATTCCATCAAAAGACCAAGATCCTCCTTCCCCTCCGAAAAGTAACGGTAAGGATGATGGTAAGTCTGAACTTCTTGAAAATTTGGACAAAGAAAAAGGTATGCATCCTGCTCTTTTTCCTCAAAGGTTGCAAACAATAAAGAATTTGAATCAAAATGCAGAAATATATGAACTTTTCAAACAAGTTAAGATTAACATTCCTTTATTGGATGCAATCAAACAAGTTCCATCTTATGCTAAATTTTTGAAGGACATGTGCACATTTAAAAGGAAACATAATGTACAAAATAAAGCATTTCTGACGGAAAGTGTGAGCTCAATCATTCAGCACCTTACTCCACCAAAATTCAAAGATCCTGGATGTCCAACAATCTCATGCATCATTGGAAACACTAGAATAGAACGTGCATTGCTTGATCTTGGTGCTAGTGTTAATCTTTTGCCTTTTTCTATTTATCAACAGTTAGGTTTAGGTGAACTCAAGGAAACACCTGTTACACTTCAACTAGCTGATCGTTCTGTAAAAATTCCTCGAGGGATAGTTGAAGATGTTTTGGTTCAAATTGATAATTTTTACTTCCCTGTTGATTTTATTGTTTTGGACACACATCCTGATTTTATTGTTTTGGCCGTCCATTTCTTGCAACTTCTAATGCTCTGATAAATTGCAGGAATGGTATTTTGAACATTTGATGCACCCAAAAGAGTGTATCTTATTTAACCTTGCACTAAAAAGATAAATTGTAAGTATAGTAGTTAGCAAGGGGCGAGTCCTCAGCGATTGGGTTTTAGTTTATAAGTTAATAGTTTAATACTTAAATTCAAGAACAATAAAAGAAAAGGGGTTTTTGAAGCCAGATTTAAACTAAAGTAAATAATAAGAATAAGATGCAAGGCGGTATAACCAGCCAATAAAAATATATATACTAAATTAGGCGGTATAACCAGCCAATAAAAATATATATACTAAATTAGGCGGTATAACCAGCCAATAAAAATAAAACAAAGTTAATATACAAATTAGGCGGTATAACCAGCCAATAAAAATAAATATACTTTTAAAAATAAGCAAACTAAAAGTAAGAAAACAAGTAAGTAAGAAGAATCAAATATGAAAAATATGGTTAAGGTTTCATTCTCCACCACTAGACATCATTAAGAATCAATTTTCAGATCTATCAATATCAACCAACTATCAAAGTTAACAACCGTAGATAACAACAAGCTCTGTTATCCCAATCATTCCTTAGTTTGTCGTTAAATAGAACAAGCTCTCTATTTAATCTCTAACCATTAAACAACCTAGAATAAGCTCTCTAAATTCAATTTAATGGCAGCTTTATGATGAGAAAGATAGGTTGATCTAAGCAACAAACACATAAGCTCGGATTGTTCAACTTAGGTTATGTTCCACTTTGCAATTATTGAAAACTTGACCATAATCATTAATCACAAATTGCCACTTATGAATAGGAAATCAAGACAATTACACGGATCAAGATTCCTAAACTAGCAATAGATAATTATCAAGATCTATCTAGTTGTACACCTAAATAAATCAAGACAACATCATGAACAATTCTTGTAGAAGAACATAAGCAACTTTGATAGAAAATTAATGATAGATAGAATCTAAAAATCAATCACAAAACATGTCTAGGGCTTTGAAATCACCCTTAACCAAATAGAAGTTTAGCCTAGCATAGGCATTGTAAACATAAACATAAAATTAAAGAGAATCTAAGAAGGAAATAAAAGAAAGAAAGAAGAAGAAGAAAATAAAGAAAAAGAAAACTAGAGAAAAGAAAGAAGAAGAAAACTTAGAGAATTTTATTACAATGGCTAATATCCTACCAATGTACCATATCTTACAATCATGCAAGGCCCTCTATTTATACACATTTTGGAGGGCTAAATGACAAGAGACAAGCTTTACAAATTTCAAAGGTAGGTATAATAGGTGGGTGCATTTTTCTAACAATTTTTGTCATATTGTATGACAATTTTGATCAGCCAACTTGATGGTCGATTTTGTCAATTTTGGAGGCCTGATCTGATCACATGGTCTTCTAGAAAAAATTTCCCCTATCAGTTACTGATCCACAGCCGTTGGAATCAGCTCATTTGCTGATGTGGATAAGAAGATATGGGCAAAATACGAAAACAGGTCAGCACAGACGTCATTGCACATCAGCCAACTTGATGGTCGATTTCGCTAGGGAAAACGACTCCGTTTCAAGAAGTGTAAAACATGAAAAAGATAGATACGCCTCTTAACTATGCACGGTTAAAATTTCAGCCTTATTGCTTTAGTGAAACTCGAGATATAGCTGATATGGAAAAAGGTGTCGGAACTGGAACTGAACTGGATTTGCCCTTAATTCTAGTAATCTGAAATCACTCAAAGAAACTTGTGAAAAACACCAAATTACATAAAAATATAAAAGATCATAAACACAATTAGACTAAACAATAATAACTCGTATTTGACACAAAACAATAATAAAACATAACTAAAAACTATATAATTATACGAGTTATCAACATTTCTTTTGGAAATATGACTTTAGAATTAAATGTGTTCAACATTTGCAAGCAACCTGGTGATGATTCAGAAGTACATGAAGTGGATTTCATTGAAGAACTTGTTCATGAACATCTCACCACTAACACATTCCATGATCCTTTAGAAGCTTATTTAATTGAATGTAAGTTTGATAATGCTTCAGAAATTTCACACACTGATTATTTGTTAAATTCTTTTCAGGATAAGCATCGTTGGAAACAAAAGTTTGAGGAACTCCCATCACTCACAAATGTCACTGTACCATCAACTATTGAACCGCCAAGCTGGATTTAAAACCATTGCCATCCGAGCTTGATGCACCCAAAAGAGTGTATCTTATTTAACCTTGCACTAAAAAGATAAATTGTAAGTATAGTAGTTAGCAAGGGTCGAGTCCTCAGGGATTGGGTTTTAGTTTATAAGTTAATAGTTTAAAACTTAAATTCAAGAACAATAAAAGAAAAGGGGTTTTTGAAGCCAGATTTAAACTAAAGTAAATAATAAGAATAAGATGCAAGGCGGTATAACCAGCCAATAAAAATATATATACTAAATTAGGCGGTATAACCAGCCAATAAAAATATATATACTAAATTAGGCGGTATAACCAGCCAATAAAAATAAAACAAAGTTAATATACAAATTAGGCGGTATAACCAGCCAATAAAAATAAATATAAAAAAATAAGCAAACTAAAAGTAAGAAAACAAATAAGTAAGAAGAATCAAATATGAAAAATATGGTTAAGGTTTCATTCTCCACCACTAGACATCATTAAGAATCAATTTCAGATCTATCAATATCAACCAACTATCAAAGTTAACAACCGTAGATAACAACAAGCTCTGTTACCCCAATCTTTCCTTAGTTTGTCGTTAAATAGAACAAGCTCTCTATTTAATCTCTAACCATTAAACAACCTAGAATAAGCTCTCTAAATTCAATTTAATGGCAGCTTTATGATGAGAAAGATAGGTTGATCTAAGCAACAAACACATAAGCTCGGATTGTTCAACTTAGGTTATGTTCCACTTTGCAATTATTGAAAACTTGACCATAATCATTAATCACAAATTGCCACTTATGAATAGGAAATCAAGACAATTACACGGATCAAGACTCCTAAACTAGCAATAGATAATTATCAAGATCTATCTAGTTGTACACCTAAATAAATCAAGACAACATCATGAACAATTCTTGTAGAAGAACATAAGCAACTTTGATAGAAAATTAATGATAGATAGAATCTGAAAATCAATCACAAAACATGTCTAGGGCTTTGAAATCACCTTTAACCAAATAGAAGTTTAGCCTAGCATAGGCATTGTAAACATAAACATAAAATTAAAGAAAATCTAAGAAGAAAATAAAAGAAAGAAAGAAGAAGAGGAAGAATATTAATTATCCAACCTCTTGCTCTCTCTAAAGAAAAAGAAAACTAGAGAAAAGAAAGAAGAAGAAAACTTAGAGAATTTTATTAAAATGGCTAATATCCTACCTATGTACAATATGATCCTCTACAATCATCCAAGGCCCTCTATTTATACACATTTTGGAAGGCTAAATGACAAGAGACAAGCTTTACAAATTTCAAAGGTAGGTATAATAGGTCGGTGAATTTTTCTAACAATTTTCGTCATATTGTATGACAATTTTGATCAGCCACCTTGATGGTCGATTTCGTCAATGTTGGAGGCCTGATCTGATCACATGGTCTTCTAGAAAAAGGTTCCCCTATCAGTTACGGATCCATAGCCGTTGGAATCAGCTCATTTGCGGATGTGGATAAGCAGATATGGGCAAAATACGAAAACATGTCAGCACAGACGTCATTGCACATCAGCCAACTTGATGGTCGATTTCGTCAATATTAGAGGCCTGATCTGATCATATGGTCTTCTAGACAAAGGTTCCCGTATCAGTTACGGATCCATAGCCATTGAAATCAGCTCATTTGCTGATGTGGATAAGCAGATATGGGCAAAATACGAAAACAGGTCAGCACAGACGTCATTGCACATCAGCCAACTTGATGGTCGATTTCGCTAGGGAAAACGACTCCGTTTCAAGAAGTATAAAACATGAAAAAGATAGATATGCCTCTTAGCTTTGCACGGATACAAATTTCAGCCTTATTGCTTCAGTGAAACGCCAGATATAGCTGATATGGCAAAATGTGTCGGAACTGGAACTGAACTGGATTTGCCCTTAATTCTAGTAATCTGAAATCACTCAAAGAAACTTGTGAAAAACACCAAATTACATAAAAATATAAAAGATCATAAACACAATTAGACTAAACAATAATAACTCGTATTTGACACAAAACAATAATAAAACATAACTGAAAACTATATAATTATACGAGTTATCACACCCCCACACTTAGATTGTTGCTAGTCCCTAGCAACGACTCAATAAAAATAAAATAAGAAAATCTAATCTAATCCACTTTCGTAGGAAATCACGGTGGCACTTAGCATGTGACACAAGCCTTTAAACCCCTAGGTGTCCCTAGTGGACGAGTTTAGTCTCGTGAGGGTTTACTAGAACGATACCCACAAACATTGAAAAATTAAAATATAAATAAACTTCATATAAATAAACTACATATACTAAAAATATTTACTCCTAATCCTTTCAATACAAATTAGAGACAATATTTGAACAAGTCTTATAAACTAATCAATAGCTTAAAAAATTTCACAAAAAATCATGTTTGAATGTAAATTGTTTGAGTTAAGCCAATATTAGCATAACATATCTCAATCAAAATAGTGCATGTTCAAATTTAATCTCAACTTCTCACATGGGATACTCTCTTGATTTTCACTCTTTAAAGTAGTGGTAAAGTGTTTACACTCAATCAATCTCATGAAAACACTTCTACCATATGCTTGCTTGTCCACCTATTCTCCACTAAAAGATCATGCAACTTCATAAATCAAGAGGTCTTTAATCAAGGTTGTAATGGGGCCAAGGGGTTTGTAATGTGGTTGAAGAACAAAAGGATAAAGATATCACAAAGGTTCCAAAGAGTTCATAAAGTTTAGAGACATAAAAAGATTATACAAAGAAACTTCTCAAAACTCTTTACAAGTACATAGTCACCTAGGCCGGATATTCATGTTGGGCCTTTTCTTCATTCTAAACAACTTTGTAATATCTTTTTCTTTTTCCACAAATTCAAGAGATGATTCATATATTTTTTTTTTACATAGGAATGTATTTGCGAGGATTCCATTTCTTTTTCTCTTGACTTTTCTTTTCTTTTCCCCCCACACTTATTTCTTGTTTCTAACCCAAATTTTTAACTAAAAATATCCCTTGTCTTTGCAACTTGTCTCAAAACATGCTAATTCATCTTTGGAACAAAGGTAAAGATATAAGTATATTTAGGTTAGGGACAAGTTATGGTTACCAAAGAGATAGCTTATTCAATGTAGGCTCAAATTGGTTCACTAAGGGTGTGTTCTCTTGGAACATCAATAAGGGATGGCTGTTTGGCTCTAGCTAAAAATCCTAATGCCTCTATCATATTCATGTTGTCACATGTATCAATATAGTCTCAAACGGTTTAAAGCAAGTTCTAGAGAATCATGTAATCATAAGAGCACTCAAGAAAGAAATTAGATTGATTTGTATAATGCATCAATCATTATAGGCTCAAAAACTCACAAGGATGATTATACAAGTCAGATTAAGTCTAAACATGCTTCTTTCTCAATCAACATATCATATTAACATTGGCTCATAAAAAGGTTGACATCAAGCTCAATTCTCATGAAAATCTTCTCACTAATAACCAGTTTAGACCTATGCAATTCATATCTCATCATTGTATTAAAAAGGAACTAAAACACACTAAAAATAATAATAATAATAAAGACTCATAAAAAAAATAGTAGACAAAAATAAAAGAAATCCTAAATCATTCCCCCCACACTTAATTCTTACATTGTCCTCAATGTAAGTCTATTAACACAAATGAAAGAATCATGTGTAAGAGAAAAGAACTAATAACATAAGAATAGGAATAACTAGACTCAAAACAAAACAAACTCATGCAACCTAAATAATCCTAAAATACTAAACAAAAATTAACAAGTAAACATAAAAAGATTAAAATCAAACTGACAAGGTATGTCTCAAGTCTCCCTTACTCAGACCTTGTCCAGAATGAATACTTCTAAATTGCTTAAAACACAACAAACTTTTTTTTTTTTTTTTTTTTTGAAAAGAAGAAATCAAACTGACAAGGTATGTCTCAAGTCTCCCTTACTCAGACCTTGTTCAGAATGAATACTTCTAAATGGCTTAAAACACAACAAATTTTTTTTTTTTTTTAAATTAGCAAAATATGTCCCTTACCCCCTACTAAAATATGACATTGTCCCCAATGTCAAATTTTAAAGGTAGAATTTAGGAGATATTACCTGCAGAGGTTGCTAACCACTTATTATAACTGAGACACAACAAGCAAAATGTTAGATAATGTCACAAAGACAAAGTGCAATCCACTCCTTGCTCGTCCATATCTCTTTTTCTTTTTCCGAGCGTTTGCGAAACAACCGTAGCAGATAAACACTCATAAGCTTGGAGCTTTTTGAGTAAATCTTCAATGGTTGTAGCAGAAATTATGGTTCTCCTTGCCTCTGAAAACATGAATCCATTATCCACAGCATTATCTAAATATGAAAGCAAATTACTAAAATAACCATTAATATTAAGCAAACCAATGGGTTTCTTATTTGTGACCAAAGATGACCAAGAAGCCACGCAAGCTATTTCTTCCAATGTACCCAGACCTCCTGGTAAAGCAATGAATGCATCGGCAGAATGGTACATGATTGTTATCCGTTCAGGGATACCCCAGACTTGTATTTCCTTACCCACGGTAGGTCCACAAAAATCTGTGAATAGTTTTGGCACGACTCCTAGAACTGGACTTCCTCCGGCGTGTGCTGCTGTAGCGACTGCTCCCATTAAACCCGTACTACCACCTCCATAAATCAACTGGATCTTTTGTTGGGCAAGTATTACTCCAACTCTTATGGCTTCATCAGCAAATATGTTATTTTTCCCTGGATAAGCACCTCCAAATACACAAATTTTTTTAATGCGTTGGGACGAAGTACTTTCCATTTTTTTTCTTTTTTTTTCGAGTGCCTGAAAGAGAATGAGTACATGGTGTAATATATAGAGGACTGAGTAGTGAATCAGACAAGAGTAATAATGTCGCCGAAAGTGTATCTGACCTGTCAGAAGAAAATGTTAACCTAACAAAAGATTTTTGCGTGATTTCAGGAAGAAAATCAAAAAGAGAAGAAAAATCAACCGTAAAAGACAAATAAAAAAAAATGAGAAAAATTACACAAATCGAATAACACGTAAATTAAACCGAAATAAAGTTATTGCAAATCAAACCAAAAGCTGAGAAGTCATTTATTGTAGTTGTGATTGTGGCTCACATCTTCCTCTGGTTTTACGTCCAGAAACGGCTTAAACGCCTTCTATGAGTCGAGGATATGCTTCCCATCCAGTTTTCTTACAAGCTGGCAAACAAGGTCTTTTAACATCAGATTCCCAAGATGTTGCCATTCCCTTTGGAATTGCGGCCATAAATCAAGAATTTCTCTTTGTACGTCTCCACTAGGATGCGTCTCAAGAGAAAGTTGGATATTACCCAAATTCTCCTTACTCAGTCCATCCTTAATGAATTCAATTTTATCATCTCGATTAGAGGACGGAATCCCAATAGAACGACATTTACCGTTACACGTCCATCGTGCACATTTGTGGCAATTTGAACTCATGCGCTTTGCTCGTCGCTTCTTTGCAAAAGTGCTTCTACCTGTACCTGGTAAATGCAAAACAGGAAGATATTCATCTTCACGTACCTTGGCTTCAATTATCCAACGTATGTCTGCAGGAATCCCTTTGTGCATAAGCATTCTTAATCTTTCAAATCGAACTTGGTAAAGCTTCAGTAAAATATTTCGAGGAAGAGGAGGAAATCGTTTCTGCAATCTTGTGAGAATATCATCCATCCTGAAAAAAAAAATGAAAAAAAAAATGAAAGAGAAATTTATATACAATATCAGTTTTGTGGGTAGCTGATGGAACCGATTTAAATAATCACGGAGTACCGTTATCCGCCATTTAACCGGAGTTAAAAAAATAAAAATTATATTTACATCTAGTTATTTTCAAAACAAGGATCAAAAAGAAAAAACAACATAAAAAGACTCAAAAATAAAAAACTCTAAATAAAATCCTAAATTACTAAACAAATAAACATAAAAATAAATAAATAAAAACAATAAAAAATAATAAAAGGAAAAGGAAAAGAAAGCAAATCTGAGTATGGCAGGTTGGTAATTTCTTCATTAATTGGACTGCCTTCCCAATTAGTACTGATTTAAGTTGTCCAACCTAACCAACACCCCTTCTTGGCTTTTTAGGCTTGTTAGGCTCATACATGAAACTTCCCAAATTTGAACGTTTGATAGGAAGCTTTCTTTGCACAAAACTGGATGCATTCTCCATTACAAGTATTATTCCATCATCCTTTGTGGTGCATATCTCATCGAGGAATGGAGCATATGTTGGTACTTGTTGAATGGCATCCACAAACAAACTGTTTAAGGTTTCCAGCATGTTTTGTTCATGTTCTTCCTCCTTGAACTTTGCGAATCTACTAGGAAAAGGTGGAGAAGAAACATTAGTAAAAATTGGAATCTCAAACGTTACCTCAGGTGCTGAAATACTCTTATTTGGATCATTGGCTTCATTATCCTCAAGAATAGAATTCATCTCTAATTTTGTCTCATCCTCATCTTGTTCCTCATTCCTCAAGGTCACAATAGTAGCATTCTCCTTTGGGTTAATCATCGTTTGGGCAGAGAGTTCTTCAGATCTTTGTGCTACCCATACCACCATACTACTAGCCAATAGGCTCATTTGCCTTTCCAAACTCTGGATACTTGCCCTTGTTTCCTGTTGAAATTGCAAAGTATTAGTAACAAGAGAATCGACAAGATCTTCTAAAGAAGTACATGAGTTTTGAGTCATATGTGGTGGTTGAAGAAGATCTGGTTCTTGAGACCATGATTGATTGAAGCTAGATGGATGAGTGTAATTGGCATAAGGATCTACTTCTTGGTAATTTTCTGAGTAGCCATAATTAGTATGATCCCACCATCCCTCATGGTAAGTGTTTGAGTAATGATCATACTGTTGGTCTTGGAACACTTGATGGCCTTGACATCCTCCCATGGCTAATTGTTGAACTGGGGAGGTGAGATTGGCTTGTTGATTCTCCATGTTCATGTATGCCACCAACTCTTCAAGTGTTAGATTGCTTAATTCCATCTTTTTTTTTTTTTTTTCAAAATTTGAAAAGAAAAACATGTATGTACAAGAAAATAATACTAATTAGAACTGAAAATAAGAATAAACCAAGTAACAAATAAACTAAAGAAAACAATCCCCGGCAACGGCGCCAAAAATTTGATGCACCCAAAAGAGTGTATCTTATTTAACCTTGCACTAAAAAGATAAATTGTAAGTATAGTAGTTAGCAAGGGTCGAGTCCTCAGGGATTGGGTTTTAGTTTATAAGTTAATAGTTTAAAACTTAAATTCAAGAACAATAAAAGAAAAGGGGTTTTTGAAGCCAGATTTAAACTAAAGTAAATAATAAGAATAAGATGCAAGGCGGTATAACCAGCCAATAAAAATATATATACTAAATTAGGCGGTATAACCAGCCAATAAAAATATATATACTAAATTAGGCGGTATAACCAGCCAATAAAAATAAAACAAAGTTAATATACAAATTAGGCGGTATAACCAGCCAATAAAAATAAATATAAAAAAATAAGCAAACTAAAAGTAAGAAAACAAATAAGTAAGAAGAATCAAATATGAAAAATATGGTTAAGGTTTCATTCTCCACCACTAGACATCATTAAGAATCAATTTCAGATCTATCAATATCAACCAACTATCAAAGTTAACAACCGTAGATAACAACAAGCTCTGTTACCCCAATCTTTCCTTAGTTTGTCGTTAAATAGAACAAGCTCTCTATTTAATCTCTAACCATTAAACAACCTAGAATAAGCTCTCTAAATTCAATTTAATGGCAGCTTTATGATGAGAAAGATAGGTTGATCTAAGCAACAAACACATAAGCTCGGATTGTTCAACTTAGGTTATGTTCCACTTTGCAATTATTGAAAACTTGACCATAATCATTAATCACAAATTGCCACTTATGAATAGGAAATCAAGACAATTACACGGATCAAGACTCCTAAACTAGCAATAGATAATTATCAAGATCTATCTAGTTGTACACCTAAATAAATCAAGACAACATCATGAACAATTCTTGTAGAAGAACATAAGCAACTTTGATAGAAAATTAATGATAGATAGAATCTGAAAATCAATCACAAAACATGTCTAGGGCTTTGAAATCACCTTTAACCAAATAGAAGTTTAGCCTAGCATAGGCATTGTAAACATAAACATAAAATTAAAGAAAATCTAAGAAGAAAATAAAAGAAAGAAAGAAGAAGAGGAAGAATATTAATTATCCAACCTCTTGCTCTCTCTAAAGAAAAAGAAAACTAGAGAAAAGAAAGAAGAAGAAAACTTAGAGAATTTTATTAAAATGGCTAATATCCTACCTATGTACAATATGTTCCTCTACAATCATCCAAGGCCCTCTATTTATACACATTTTGGAAGGCTAAATGACAAGAGACAAGCTTTACAAATTTCAAAGGTAGGTATAATAGGTCGGTGAATTTTTCTAACAATTTTCGTCATATTGTATGACAATTTTGATCAGCCAACTTGATGGTCGATTTCGTCAATGTTGGAGGCCTGATCTGATCACATGGTCTTCTAGAAAAAGGTTCCCCTATCAGTTACGGATCCATAGCCGTTGGAATCAGCTCATTTGCGGATGTGGATAAGCAGATATGGGCAAAATACGAAAACATGTCAGCACAGACGTCATTGCACATCAGCCAACTTGATGGTCGATTTCGTCAATATTAGAGGCCTGATCTGATCATATGGTCTTCTAGACAAAGGTTCCCGTATCAGTTACGGATCCATAGCCATTGAAATCAGCTCATTTGCTGATGTGGATAAGCAGATATGGGCAAAATACGAAAACAGGTCAGCACAGACGTCATTGCACATCAGCCAACTTGATGGTCGATTTCGCTAGGGAAAACGACTCCGTTTCAAGAAGTATAAAACATGAAAAAGATAGATATGCCTCTTAGCTTTGCACGGATACAAATTTCAGCCTTATTGCTTCAGTGAAACGCCAGATATAGCTGATATGGCAAAATGTGTCGGAACTGGAACTGAACTGGATTTGCCCTTAATTCTAGTAATCTGAAATCACTCAAAGAAACTTGTGAAAAACACCAAATTACATAAAAATATAAAAGATCATAAACACAATTAGACTAAACAATAATAACTCGTATTTGACACAAAACAATAATAAAACATAACTGAAAACTATATAATTATACGAGTTATCAGAGCTAAAATATTCCTTTTTGGGAAAAATTCCTTCTCAATGGAGCCCCCAAGATAAAAGGAAGTTTCTGAATGAGGTAAAGAAGTTCTACTGGGATGACCCTTGATGCACCCAAAAGAGTTTATCTTATTTAACCTTGCACTAAAAAGATAAATTGTAAGTATAGTAGTTAGCAAGGGTCGAGTCCTCAGGGATTGGGTTTTAGTTTATAAGTTAATAGTTTAAAACTTAAATTCAAGAACAATAAAAGAAAAGGGGTTTTTGAAGCCAGATTTAAACTAAAGTAAATAATAAGAATAAGATGCAAGGCGGTATAACCAGTCAATAAAAATATATATACTAAATTAGGCGGTATAACCAGCCAATAAAAATAAAACAAAGTTAATATACAAATTAGGCGGTATAACCAGCCAATAAAAATAAATATACTTTTAAAAATAAGCAAACTAGAAAAGTAAGAAAACAAGTAAGTAAGAAGAATCAAATATAAAAAATATGGTTAAGGTTTCATTCTCCACCACTAGACATCATTAAGAATCAATTTCAGATCTATCAATAACAACCAACTATCAAAGTTAACAACCGTAGATAACAACAAGCTCTGTTATCCCAATCTTTCCTTAGTTTGTCGTTAAATAGAACAAGCTCTCTATTTAATCTCTAACCATTAAACAACCTAGAATAAGCTCTCTAAATTCAATTTAATGGCAGCTTTATGATGAGAAAGATAGGTTGATCTAAGCAACAAACACATAAGCTCGGATTGTTCAACTTAGGTTATGTTCCACTTTGCAATTATTGAAAACTTGACCATAATCATTAATCACAAATTGCCACTTATGAATAGGAAATCAAGACAATTACACGGATCAAGACTCCTAAACTAGCAATAGATAATTATCAAGATCTATCTAGTTGTACACCTAAATAAATCAAGACAACATCATAAACAATTCTTGTAGAAGAACATAAGCAACTTTGATAGAGAATTAATGATAGATAGAATCTAAAAATCAATCACAAAACATGTCTAGGGCTTTGAAATCACCCTTAACCAAATAGAAGTTTAGCCTAGCATAGGCATTGTAAACATAAACATAAAATTAAAGAGAATCTAAGAAGGAAATAAAAGAAAGAAAGAAGAAGAAGAAAATAAAGAAAAGAAAACTAGAGAAAAGAAAGAAGAAGAAAACTTAGAGAATTTTATTACAATGGCTAATTTCCTACCAATCTACCATATGATCCTCTACAATCATCCAAGGCCCTCTATTTATACACATTTTGGAGGGCTAAATGACAAGAGACAAGCTTTACAAATTTCAAAGGTAGGTATAATAGGTGGGTGCATTTTTCTAACAATTTTCGTCATATTGTATGACAATTTTGATCAGCCAACTTGATGGTCGATTTTGTCAATATTGGAGGCCTGATCTGATCACATGGTCTTCTAGAAAAATGTTCTCCTGTCAGTTACTGATCCATAGCCGTTAGAATCAGCTCATTTGCTGATGTGGATAAGAAGATATGGGTAAAATACGAAAACAGGTCAGCACAGACGTCATTGCACATCAGCCAACTTGATGGTCGATTTCGCTAGGGAAAACGACTCCGTTTCAAGAAGTGTAAAACATGAAAACGATAGATATGCCTCTTAGCTTTGCACGGTTAAAATTTCAGCCTTATTGCTTCAGTGCAACTCCAGATATAGCTGATATGGCAAAAGGTGTCGGAACTGGAACTGAACTGGATTTGCCCTTAATTCTAGTAATCTGAAATCACTCATAGAAACTTGTGAAAAACACCAAATTACATAAAAATATAAAAGATCATAAACACAATTAGACTAAACAATAATAACTCGTATTTGACACAAAACAATAATAAAACATAACTAAAAACTATATAATTATACGAGTTATCACACCCCCACACTTAGATTGTTGCTAGTCCCTAGCAACGACTCAATAAAAATAAAATAAGAAAATCTAATCTAATCCACTTTCGTAGGAAATCACGGTGGCACTTAGCATGTGACACAAGCCTTTAAACCCCTAGGTGTCCCTAGTGGACGAGTTTAGTCTCGTGAGGGTTTACTAGAACGATACCCACAAACATTGAAAAACTAAAATATAAATAAACTACATATACTAAAAATATTTATTCCTAATCCTTTCAATACAAATTAGAGACGATCTTTGAACAAGTCTTATAAACTAATCAATAGCTTAAAGAATTTCACAAAAATTCATGCTTGAATGTAAATTGTTTGAGTTAAGCCAATATTAACATAACATATCTCAATCAAAATAGTGCATGTTCAAATTTAATCTCAACTTCTCACATGATATACCCTCATGATTTTCACTCTTTAAAGTAGTGGTGAAGTGTTTACACTCAATCAATCTCATGAAAACAGTTCTGCCATATTCTTGCTTGTCCACCTATTCTCCACTATATAGATCATACAACTTCATGAATCAAGAGGTCTTTAATCAAGGTTGTAATAGGGCCAAGGGGTTTGTAATGTGGTTGAAAAACAAAAGGATAAAGATATCACAAAGGCTCCAAAGAGTTCATAAAGTTTAGAGACATAATAAGATCATACAAAGAAACTTCTCAAAACTCTTTACAAGTACATAGTCACCTAGGCTGAATATTCATGTTGGGCCTTTTCTTCATTCTAAACAACTTTGTAATATCTTTTTCTTTTTCCACAAATTCAAGAGATGATTCATATTTTTTACTTAGGAATGTATTTGCCAGTATTCCATTTCTTTTTCTCTTGACTTTTCTTTTCTTTTCCCCCCACACTTATTTCTTGTTTCTAACCCAAATTTTCAACTAAAAATATCCCTTGGTTTTTTGCAATATGTCTCAAAATATATAATCTATCTTTAGAACAAGGGTAAGGATATAAGTATATTTAGGCTAGGTGTAAGTTGTGGTTACCAATAAAACAGCATATTTAATGTAGGCTCAAATTGGCTCACTAGTGGGGATGTTCTCTTAGAACATTAATAATGGATGGCTGTTTGGCTCTGGTTATAATCCTAATGCCTCTATCATATTCATGTTGTCACATGTATCAATATAGTCTCAAACGGTTTAAAGCAAGTTCTAGAGAATCATGTAATCATAAGAGCACTCAAGAAAGAAATTAGATTGATTTGTATAATGCATCAATCATTATAGGCTCAAAAACTCACAAGGATGATTATACAAGTCAGATTAAGTCTAAACATGCTTCTTTCTCAATCAACATATCATATTAACATTGGCTCATAAAAAGGTTGACATCAAGCTCAATTCTCATGAAAATCTTCTCACTAATAAATCTGTTTTAGACTTATGCAATTCATATCTCATCATTGTATTAAAAAGGAACTAAAACACACTAAAAAAAAAATAATAATAATAATAATAATAAAGACTCATAAAAAAAAATAGTAGACAAAAATAAAAGAAATCCTAAATCATTCCCCCCACACTTAATTCTTACATTGTCCTCAATGTAAGTCTATTAACCCAAATGAAAGAATCATGTGTAGGAGAAAAGAACTAATAACATAAGAATAGGAACAACTAAGACTCAAAACAAAACAAACTCATGCAACCTAAATAATCCTAAAATACTAAACAAAAATTAACAAGTAAACATAAAAAGATTAAAATCAAACTGACAAGGTATGTCTCAAGTCTCCCTTACTCAGACCTTGTTCAGAATGAATACTTCTAAATTGCTTAAAACACAACAAACTTTTTTTTTTTTAAAATTAGCAAAATATGTCCCTTACCCCCTACTAAAATATGACATTGTCCCCAATGTCAAATTTTAAAGGTAGAATTTAGGAGATATTACCTGCAGAGGTTGCTAACCACTTATTATAACTGAGACACAACAAGCAAAATGTTAGATAATGTCACAAAGACAAAGTGCAATCCACTCCTTGCTCGTCCATATCTCTTTTTCTTTTTCCGAGCGTTTGCGAAACAACCGTAGCAGATAAACACTCATAAGCTTGGAGCTTTTTAAGTAAATCTTCAATGGTTGTAGCAGAAATTATGGTTCTCCTTGCCTCTGAAAACATGAATCCATTATCCACAGCATTATCTAAATATGAAAGCAAATTACTAAAATAACCATTAATATTAAGCAAACCAATGGGTTTCTTATTTGTGACCAAAGATGACCAAGAAGCCACGCAAGCTATTTCTTCCAATGTACCCAAACCTCCTGGTAAAGCAAGAATGCATCGGCAGAATGGTACATGATTGTCATCCGTTCAGGGATACTCCAGACTTGTATTTCCTTACCCACGGTAGGTCCACAAAAACCTGTGAATAGTTGTGGCACGATTCCTAGAACTGGACTTCCTCCGGCGTGTGCTGCTGTAGCGACTGCTTCCATTAAACCCGTACTACCGCCTCCATAAATCAACTGGATCTTTTGTTGGGCAAGTATTACTCCAACTCTTATGGCTTCATCAGCGAATATGTTATTTTTCCTTGGATAAGCACCTCCAAAGACACAAATTTTTTTAATGCGCTGGGATGAAGTACTTTCCATTTTTTTTTTCGAGTGCCTGAAAGAGAATGAGTACATGGTGTAATATATAGAGGACTCAGTAGTGAATCAGACAAGAGTAATAATGTCGCCGAAAGTGTATCTGACCTGTCAGAAGAAAATGTTAACCTAACAAAAGATTTTTGCGTGATTTCAGGAAGAAAATCAAAAAGAGAAGAAAAAATCAACCGTAAAAGACAAATAAAAAAAACGAGAATAATTACACAAATCGAACAACACGTAAATTAAACCAAAATAAAGTTATTGCAAATCAAACCAAAAGCTGAGAAGTCATTTATTGTAGTTGTGATTGTGGCTCACATCTTCCTCTGGTTTTACGTCCAGAAACGGCTTAAACGCCTTCTATGAGTCGAGGATATGCTTCCCATCCAGTTTTCTTACAAGCTGGCAAACAGGGTCTTTTAACATCAGATTCCCAAGATGTTGCCATTCCCTTTGGAATTGCGGCCATAAATCAAGAATTTCTCTTTGTACGTCTCCACTAGGATGCGTCTCAAGAGAAAGTTAGATATTACCCAAATTCTCCTTACTCAGTCCATCCTTAATGAATTCAATTTTATCATCTCGATTAGAGGACGGAATCCCAATAGAACGACATTTACCGTTACACGTCCATCGTGCACATTTGTGGCAATTTGAACTCATGCGCTTTGCTCGTCGCTTCTTTGCAAAAGTGCTTCTACCTGTACCTGGTAAATACAAAACAGGAAGATATTCATCTTCACGTACCTTGGCTTCAATTATCCAACGTATGTCTTCAGGAATCCCTTTGTGCATAAGCATTCTTAATCTTTCAAATCGAACTTGGTAAAGCTTCAGTAAAATATTTCGAGGAAAAGGAGGAAATCGTTTCTGCAATCTTGTAAGAATATCATCCATCCTGAAAAAAATGAAAAAAAAATTGAAAGAGAAATTGGAAGAGAAATTTATATACAATATCAGTTTTGTGGGTAGCTGATGGAACCGATTTAAATAATCACGGAGTACCGTTATCCGCCATTTAATCGGGGTAAAAAATAAAATAAAAATTATATTTACATCTAGTTATTTTCAAAACAAGGATCAGAAAGAAAAACAACATAAAAAAAAACTCAAAAACAAAACACTCTAAATAAAATCCTAAATTCTTCCCCCCACACATAATTTTTACATTGTCCACAATGTAATGCTATTATCCCCCAATGCAAGAATTATATGTAAGTGAAAAGAACTATTAAACAAAAGAAAAGAAAAACAATAAAAGATAGAATGATGGAGAGTAAGGAATATGCAAATCTGATATAATAGATGTTCTCCATCCTTTTGGGTTGCCTCCCAAGAAGCGCTTGGTTTATTGTCCTCAGCCTAACTTAGACCCATGCCATTATTATTCAACATACTTTGGCTCAAAAAGTGGAAACTCCTCCACATCTTGTATTGGAAAGTTCTCATAGTAAGGCTTCAATCTATGACCATTCACTTTGAATGCCTTATCTGTTTTTGGGCTTTGGATTTCAACTGCACCATGAGTAAATACATTAGTAATAACAAAAGGTCCAACCCAACGAGAACGTAACTTACCTGGATATAACTTAAGGCGTGAATGGAAGAGAAGAACTTTTTGTCCAACAACAAATTCCTTTCTTGATATCATCTTGTCATGGAATGCCTTAGTCTTTTCCTTGTAAATCCTAGAATTCTGATAGGCATCATTCCTTATCTCCTCTAATTCTTGTATGTCAAGTTTTCTTTTCTTTCCTGTCTCATCCATCTCCATGTTGCATTGTTTGATAGCCCAATATGATTTATGTTCCAATTCAACCGGAAGATGACAAGGCTTACCATAAACAAGTCGATAAGGAGACATACCAATGGGTGTCTTATATGCTGTCCTATAAGCCCAAAGTGCATCATCAAGTCGTGAACTCCAATCCTTCCTATTTGGATTAACTGTCTTTTCAAGGATGGACTTAACTTCTCGGTTTGACACTCCAGCTTGCCCACTAGTTTGAGGATGATATGAGGTGGAGACCTTGTGTGTGATGTTATACTTCCTCAAAAGTGCTTCCATAGTCCTATTGCAAAAGTGAGTACCTCTATCGCTGATTATGGCCTTTGGCGTTCCAAACCTAGCAAAGATGTTAGTCTTGACAAAATCTGAAACAACTTTAGAGTCATTAGTCCTAGTGGATTTTGCTTCCACCCACTTTGAAACATAATCAACGGCAAGTAAAATATAAAGATTACCAAAAGAAGGAGGAAAAGGTCCCATGAAATCCATGCCCCATACATCAAAAATTTCAACAATAAGTATTGGAGTTTGAGGCATTTGATTTCTAGCACCTAAGTTACCTGTTCTTTGGCAACGATCACATGACTTGCAAAAGAGGTATGCATCTTTGAATATGGTAGGCCAATAAAATCCAGAATCAAGAACTTTCATGGCTGTTCTTTTGGATCCAAAGTGTCCTCCACATGCATAAGAGTGACAAAAGGTGAGAATAGATTGAAATTCAATTTCGAGTACACACCTTCTTATAATCTGATCGGAGCAATGCTTCCAAAGGTAAGGATCATCCCATATGTAGTATTTGGCATCACTCTTGATCTTATTTCTTTGAGCTTGTGTCAACTCTTGTGGCAACTTCTTGGTAACTAAGTAATTAACAATATCAGCATACTGATGCACCCAAAAGAGTGTATCTTATTTAACCTTGCACTAAAAAGATAAATTGTAAGTATAGTAGTTAGCAAGGGTCGAGTCCTCAGGGATTGGGTTTTAGTTTATAAGTTAATAGTTTAAAACTTAAATTCAAGAACAATAAAAGAAAAGGGGTTTTTGAAGCCAGATTTAAACTAAAGTAAATAATAAGAATAAGATGCAAGGCGGTATAACCAGCCAATAAAAATATATATACTAAATTAGGCGGTATAACCAGCCAATAAAAATATATATACTAAATTAGGCGGTATAACCAGCCAATAAAAATAAAACAAAGTTAATATACAAATTAGGCGGTATAACCAGCCAATAAAAATAAATATACTTTTAAAAATAAACAAACTAAAAAAGTAAGAAAACAAGTAAGTAAGAAGAATCAAATATGAAAAATATGGTTAAGGTTTCATTCTCCACCACTAGACATCATTAAGAATCAATTTCAGATCTATCAATATCAACCAACTATCAAAGTTAACAACCGTAGATAACAACAAGCTCTGTTACCCCAATCTTTCCTTAGTTTGTCGTTAAATAGAACAAGCTCTCTATTTAATCTCTAACCATTAAACAACCTAGAATAAGCTCTCTAAATTCAATTTAATGGCAGCTTTATGATGAGAAAGATAGGTTGATCTAAGCAACAAACACATAAGCTCGGATTGTTCAACTTAGGTTATGTTCCACTTTGCAATTATTGAAAACTTGACCATAATCATTAATCACAAATTGCCACTTATGAATAGGAAATCAAGACAATTACACGGATCAAGACTCCTAAACTAGCAATAGATAATTATCAAGATCTATCTAGTTGTACACCTAAATAAATCTAGACAACATCATGAACAATTCTTGTAGAAGAACATAAGCAACTTTGATAGAAAATTAATGATAGATAGAATCTGAAAATCAATCACAAAACATGTCTAGGGCTTTGAAATCACCCTTAACCAAATAGAAGTTTAGCCTAGCATAGGCATTATAAACATAAACATAAAATTAAAGAAAATCTAAGAAGAAAATAAAAGAAAGAAAGAAGAAGAGGAAGAATATTAATTATCCAACCTCTTGCTCTCTCTAAATAAAAAGAATACTAGAGAAAAGAAAGAAAACTGGAGAAAAGAAAGAAGAAGAAAACTTAGAGAATTTTATTAAAATGGCTAATATCCTACCTATGTACAATATGATCCTCTACAATCATCTAAGGCCCTCTATTTATACACATTTTGGAGGGCTAAATGACAAGAGACAAGCTTTACAAATTTCAAAGGTAGGTATAATAGGTGGGTGAATTTTTCTAACAATTTTCGTCATATTGTATGACAATTTTGATCAGCCAACTTGATGGTCGATTTCGTCAATGTTGGAGGCCTGATCTGATCACATGGTCTTCTAGAAAAAGGTTCCCCTATCAGTTACGGATCCATAGCCGTTGGAATCAGCTCATTTGCTGATGTGGATAAGCAGATATGGGCAAAATACGAAAACAGGTCAGCACAGACGTCATTGCACATCAGCCAACTTGATGGTCGATTTCGTCAATATTAGAGGCCTGATCTGATCATATGGTCTTCTAGACAAAGGTTCCCGTATCAGTTACGGATCCATAGCCATTAGAATCAGATGATTTGCTGATGTGGATAAGCAGATATGGGCAAAATACGAAAACAGGTCAGTACAGACGTCATTGCACATCAGCCAACTTGATGGTCGATTTCGCTAGGGAAAACGACTCCGTTTCAAGAAGTGTAGAACATGAAAAAGATAGATATGCCTCTTAGCTTTGCACGGCTACAAATTTCAGCCTTATTGCTTCAGTGAAACTCCAGATATAGCTGATATGGCAAAAGGTGTCGGAACTGGAACTGAACTGGATTTGCCCTTAATTCTAGTAATCTGAAATCACTCAAAGAAACTTGTGAAAAACACCAAATTACATAAAAATATAAAAGATCATAAACACAATTAGACTAAACAATAATAACTCGTATTTGACACAAAACAATAATAAAACATAACTAAAAACTATATAATTATACGAGTTATCACACCCCCACACTTAGCTTTTTGCTAGTCCTCGAGCAAAATCAAATAAAAATAAAATAAGAAAATCTAATCTAATCCACTTTCGTAGGAAATCACGGTGGCACTTAGCATGTGACACAAGCCTTTAAACCCCTAGGTGTCCCTAGTGGACGAGTTTAGTCTCGTGAGGGTTTACTAGAACGATACCCACAAACATTGAAAAACTAAAATATAAATAAACTACATATACTAAAAATATTTATTCCTAATCCTTTCAATACAAATTAGAGACAATCTTTGAACAAGTCTTATAAACTAATCAATAGCTTAAAGAATTTCACAAAAAATCATGCTTGAATGTAAATTGTTTGAGTTAATCCAATATTAACATAACATATCTCAATCAAAATAGTGCATGTTCAAATTTAATCTCAACTTCTCACATGGGATACCCTCATGATTTTCACTCTTTAAAGTAGTGGTGAAGTGTTTACACTCAATCAATCTCATGAAAACAGTTCTACCATATTCTTGCTTGTCCACCTATTCTCCACTATTTAGATCATACAACTTCATGAATCAAGAGGTCTTTAATCAAGGTTGTAATGGGGCCAAGGGGTTTGTAATGTGGTTGAAGAACAAAAGGATAACGATATCACAAAGGTTCCAAAGAGTTCATAAAGTTTAGAGACATAATAAGATCATACAAACAAACTTATCAAAACTCTTTACAAGTACATAGTCACCTAGGCCGGATATTCATGTTGGGCCTTTTCTTCATTCTAAACAACTTTGTAACATCTTTTTCTTTTTCCACAAATTCAAGAGATGATTCATATTGTTTTACATAGGAATGTATTTGCCAGTATTCCATTTATTTTTCTCTTGACTTTTCTTTTCTTTTCCCCCCACACTTATTTCTTGTTTCTAACCCAAATTTTCAATAGATCTTCCTTGTCTTTGCAACTTGTCTCAAAACATGCTAATTCATCTTTGGAACAAAGGTAAAGATATAAATAAGTATATTTAGGTTAGGGACAAGTTATGGTTACCAAAGAGATAGCATATTCAATGTAGGCTCAAATTGGTTCACTAAGGGTGTGTTCTCTTGGAACATCAATAAGGGATGGCTGTTTGGCCCTGGCTAAAAATCCTAATGCCTCTATCATATTCATGTTGTCACATGCATCAATATAGTCTCAAACGGTTTAAAGCAAGTTCTAGAGAATCATGTAATCATAAGAGCACTCAAGAAAGAAATTAGATTGATTTGTATAATGCATCAATCATTTTAGGCTCAAAAACTCACAATGATGATTATACAAGTCAGTTTTAAGTCTAAACATGCTTCTTTCTCAATCAACATATCATATTAACATTGGCTCATAAAAAGGTTGACATCAAGCTCAATTCTCATGAAAATCTTCTCACTAATAAATCTGTTTTAGACTTATGCAATTCATATCTCATCATTGTATTAAAAAGGAACTAAAACACACTAAAAAAATAATAATAATAATAATAATAAAGACTCATAAAAAAAAATAGTAGACAAAATAAAAGAAATCCTAAATCATTCCCCCCACACTTAATTCTTACATTGTCCTCAATGTAAGTCTATTAACTCAAATGAAAGAATCATGTGTAAGAGAAAAGAACTAATAACATAAGAATAGGAAAAGCTAAGACTCAAAACAAAACAAACTCATGCAACCTAAATAATCCTAAAATACTAAACAAAAATTAACAAGTAAACATAAAAAGATTAAAATCAAACTGACAAGGTATGTCTCAAGTCTCCCTTACTCAGACCTTGTTCAGAATGAATACTTCTAAATTGCTTAAAACATAACATTTTTTTTTTTGAAAAGAAGAAATCAAACTGACAAGGTATGTCTCAAGTCTCCCTTACTCAGACCTTATTCAGAATGAATACTTCTAAATGGCTTAAAACACAACAAATATTTTTTTTTTTAAATTAGCAAAATATGTCCCTTACCCCCTACTAAAATATGACATTGTCCCCAATGTCAAATTTTAAAGGTAGAATTTAGGAGATATTACCTGCAGAGGTTGCTAACCACTTATTATAACTGAGACACAACAAGCAAAATGTTAGATAATGTCACAAAGACAAAGTGCAATCCACTCCTTGCTCGTCCATATCTCTTTTTCTTTTTCCGAGCGTTTGCGAAACAACCGTAGCAGATAAACACTCATAAGCGTGGAGCTTTTTGAGTAAATCTTCAATGGTTGTAGCAGAAATTATGGTTCTCCTTGCCTCTGAAAACATGAATCCATTATCCACAGCATTATCTAATATGAAAGCAAATTACTAAAATAACCATTAATATTAAGCAAACCAATGGGTTTCTTATTTGTGACCAAAGATGACCAAGAAGCCACGCAAGCTATTTCTTCCAATGTACCCAGACCTCCTGGTAAAGCAATGAATGCATCGGCAGAATGGTACATGATTGTTATCCGTTCAGGGATACTCCAGACTTGTATTTCCTTACCCAAGGTAGGTCCACAAAAATCTGTGAATAGTTTTGGCACGACTCCTAGAACTGGACTTCCTCCGGCGTGTGCTGCTGTAGCGACTGCTCCCATTAAACCCGTACTACCGCCTCCATAAATCAAGTGGATCTTTTGTTTTGCAAGTATTACTCCAACTCTTATGGCTTCATCAGCGAATATGTTATTTTTTCCTGGATAAGCACCTCCAAAGACACAAATTTTTTTAATGCGCTGGGATGAAGTACTTTCCATTTTTTTTTCTTCGAGTGCCTGAAAGAGAATGAGTACATGGTGTAATATATAGAGGACTCAGTAGTGAATCAGACAAGAGTAATAATGTCGCCGAAAGTGTATCTGACCTGTCAGAAGAAAATGTTAACCTAACAAAAGATTTTTGCGTGATTTCAGGAAGAAAATCAAAAATAGAAGAAAAAATCAACCGTAAAAGACAAATAAAAAAACGAGAATAATTACACAAATCGAACAACACGTAAATTAAAACAAAATAAAGTTATTGCAAATCAAACCAAAAGCTGAGAAGTCATTTATTGTAGTTGTGATTGTGGCTCACATCTTCCTCTGGTTTTACGTCCAGATTCGGCTTGAACGCCTTCTATGAGTCGAGGATATGCTTCCCATCCAGTTTTCTTACAAGCTGGCAAACAGGGTCTTTTAACATCAGATTCCCAAGATGTTGCCATTCCCTTTGGAATTGCGGCCATAAATCAAGAATTTCTCTTTGTACGTCTCCACTAGGATGCGTCTCAAGAGAAAGTTGGATATTACCCAAATTCTCCTTACTCAGTCCATCCTTAATGAATTCAATTTTATCATCTCGATTAGAGGACGGAATCCCAATAGAACGACATTTACCGTTACACGTCCATCGTGCATATTTGTGGCAATTTGAACTCATGCGCTTTGCTCGTCGCTTCTTTGCAAAAGTGCTTCTACCTGTACCTGGTAAATGCAAAACAGGAAGATATTCATCTTCACGTACCTTGGCTTCAATTATCCAACGTATGTCTCCAGGAATCCCTTTGTGCATAAGCATTCTTAATCTTTCAAATCGAACTTGGTAAAGCTTCAGTAAAATATTTCGAGGAAAAGGAGGAAATCGTTTCTGCAATCTTGTGAGAATATCATCCATCCTGAAAAAAAATGAAAAAAAAATGAAAGAGAAATTGAAAGAGAAATTTATATACAATATCAGTTTTGTGGGTAGCTGATGGAACCGATTTAAATAATCACGGAGTACCGTTATCCGCCATTTAACCGGGGTTAAAAAAAAATTATATTTACATCTAGTTATTTTCAAAACAAGGATCAGAAAGAAAAACAACATAGAAAGACTCAAAAATAAAACACTCTAAATAAAATCCTAAATTCTTCCCCCCACACATAATTCTTACATTGTCATTAATGTAATGCTATTATCCCCCAATGCAAGAATTATATGTAAGAGAAAAGAACTATTAAACAAAAGAAACTTATGCAGCCTAAATGAACTTAAAAACAGTAAACACAATTAACAAAGAAACATAAGAAATAAAAATAAAAATAATAAAAATAATAAAAGAAAAAGGAAAAGAAAGAGAAAGCAAATCTGAATATGGAAGGTTGGCAATTTCATCTTTAATTGGGCTGCCTTCCCAATTAACACTTGAGTTAGTGTTTTGAATCTAACCAACACCCCTTCTTGGCTTTTTAGGCTTGTCAGGCTCATACATGAAATTTCCCAAATTTATGCGTTTGAGAGGAAGCTTTCTTTGCACAACAGTGGATGCATTCTCCATTACAAGTATTATTCCATCATCATTGGTGGTGCATATGTCATCGAGGAATGGAGCATATTTTGATACTTGTTGAATGACCTCCACAAACAAGTTGTTTAAGGTTTTCGGCATGTGTTGTTCATGTTCTTCCTCCTTGAACTTTGAAAATCTACTAGGAAAAGGTGGAGAAGAAACATTAGTAAAAAGTGAAACCTTAAACGTTACCTCAGGTGCCGAAATACTCTTATTTGGATCTTTGGCTTCATTATCCTCAATAATAGAATCCATCTCTAATTTTGTTTCATCCTCATCTTGTTCCTCATTCTTCAAGGTCACAATAGTAGCATTCTCCTTTGGGTTAATCATCGTTTGGGCTGGGAGTTCTTCAGATCTTTGTGCTACCCATCCCACCATACTACTAGTCAATTGGATCATTTGCTTTTCCAAACTCTGGATGCTTGCCCTTGTTTCCTGTTGAAATTGCAATGTATCAGCAACAAGAGAATAGACAAGATCTTCTAAAGAAGTACCTGAGTTTTGAGTCATATGTGGTGGTTGAAAAAGATCTGGTTCTTGGGACCATGATTGATTGAAGCTAGATGGATGAGTGTAATTGGCATAAGGATCTACTTCTTGGTAATTTTTCGAGTAGCCATAATTAGTATGATCCCACCATCCCTCATGGTAAGTGTTTGAGTAATGATCATACTGTTGGTCTTGGAACACTTGATGGCCTTGACATCCTCCCATGGCCAATTGTTGAACTGGGGAGGTGAGATTGGCTTGTTGATTCTCCATGTTCATGTATGCCACCAACTCTTCAAGTGTTAGATTGCTCAATTCCATTGTTTTTTTTTTTTTTTCAAAATTTGAAAAGAAAAACATGTATGTACAAGAAAATAATACTAATTAGAACTGAAAATAAGAATAAACCAAGTAACAAATAAACTAAAGAAAACAATCCCCGGCAACGGCGCCAAAAATTTGATGCACCCAAAAGAGTGTATCTTATTTAACCTTGCACTAAAAAGATAAATTGTAAGTATAGTAGTTAGCAAGGGTCGAGTCCTCAGGGATTGGGTTTTAGTTTATAAGTTAATAGTTTAAAACTTAAATTCAAGAACAATAAAAGAAAAGGGGTTTTTGAAGCCAGATTTAAACTAAAGTAAATAATAAGAATAAGATGCAAGGCGGTATAACCAGCCAATAAAAATATATATACTAAATTAGGCGGTATAACCAGCCAATAAAAATATATATACTAAATTAGGCGGTATAACCAGCCAATAAAAATAAAACAAAGTTAATATACAAATTAGGCGGTATAACCAGCCAATAAAAATAAATATACTTTTAAAAATAAACAAACTAAAAATGTAAGAAAACAAGTAAGTAAGAAGAATCAAATATGAAAAATATGGTTAAGGTTTCATTCTCCACCACTAGACATCATTAAGAATCAATTTCAGATCTATCAATATCAACCAACTATCAAAGTTAACAACCGTAGATAACAACAAGCTCTGTTACCCCAATCTTTCCTTAGTTTGTCGTTAAATAGAACAAGCTCTCTATTTAATCTCTAACCATTAAACAACCTAGAATAAGCTCTCTAAATTCAATTTAATGGCAGCTTTATGATGAGAAAGATAGGTTGATCTAAGCAACAAACACATAAGCTCGGATTGTTCAACTTAGGTTATGTTCCACTTTGCAATTATTGAAAACTTGACCATAATCATTAATCACAAATTGCCACTTATGAATAGGAAATCAAGACAATTACACGGATCAAGACTCCTAAACTAGCAATAGATAATTATCAAGATCTATCTAGTTGTACACCTAAATAAATCTAGACAACATCATGAACAATTCTTGTAGAAGAACATAAGCAACTTTGATAGAAAATTAATGATAGATAGAATCTGAAAATCAATCACAAAACATGTCTAGGGCTTTGAAATCACCCTTAACCAAATAGAAGTTTAGCCTAGCATAGGCATTATAAACATAAACATAAAATTAAAGAAAATCTAAGAAGAAAATAAAAGAAAGAAAGAAGAAGAGGAAGAATATTAATTATCCAACCTCTTGCTCTCTCTAAATAAAAAGAAAACTAGAGAAAAGAAAGAAAACTGGAGAAAAGAAAGAAGAAGAAAACTTAGGGAATTTTATTAAAATGGCTAATATCCTACCTATGTACAATATGATCCTCTACAATCATCTAAGGCCCTCTATTTATACACATTTTGGAGGGCTAAATGACAAGAGACAAGCTTTACAAATTTCAAAGGTAGGTATAATAGGTGGGTGAATTTTTCTAACAATTTTCGTCATATTGTATGACAATTTTGATCAGCCAACTTGATGGTCGATTTCGTCAATGTTGGAGGCCTGATCTGATCACATGGTCTTCTAGAAAAAGGTTCCCCTATCAGTTACGGATCCATAGCCGTTGGAATCAGCTCATTTTCTGATGTGGATAAGCAGATATGGGCAAAATACGAAAACAGGTCAGCACAGACGTCATTGCACATCAGCCAACTTGATGGTCGATTTCGTCAATATTAGAGGCCTGATCTGATCATATGGTCTTCTAGACAAAGGTTCCCGTATCAGTTACGGATCCATAGCCATTGGAATCAGATGATTTGCTGATGTGGATAAGCAGATATGGGCAAAATACGAAAACAGGTCAGTACAGACGTCATTGCACATCAGCCAACTTGATGGTCGATTTCGCTAGGGAAAACGACTCCGTTTCAAGAAGTGTAGAACATGAAAAAGATAGATATGCCTCTTAGCTTTGCACGGCTACAAATTTCAGCCTTATTGCTTCAGTGAAACTCCAGATATAGCTGATATGGCAAAAGGTGTCGGAACTGGAACTGAACTGGATTTGCCCTTAATTCTAGTAATCTGAAATCACTCAAAGAAACTTGTGAAAAACACCAAATTACATAAAAATATAAAAGATCATAAACACAATTAGACTAAACAATAATAACTCGTATTTGACACAAAACAATAATAAAACATAACTAAAAACTATATAATTATACGAGTTATCACATACCAAGGAGTTGTTGTACTTATAAAAAGAAGTTGCTCATCCGGAAAGTTCTCATTCAAGGGTAGTGCATCCTCTTCATGAACTAAACGGCTAAGATGGTCCGCAACCAGGTTGTCACTACCTCTCTTATCTTTTATCTCCAAATCAAACTCTTGTAAGAGAAGTATTGATAACTCGTATAATTATATAGTTTTTAGTTATGTTTTATTATTGTTTTGTGTCAAATACGAGTTATTATTGTCTAGTCTAATAGTGTTTATGATCTTTTATATTTTTATGTAATTTGGTGTTTTTCACAAGTTTCTTTGAGTGATTTCAGATTACTAGAATTAAGGGCAAATCGAGTTCAGTTCCAGTTCCGACACCTTTTCCCATATCAGCTATATCTGGAGTTTCACTGAAGCAATAAGGCTGAAATTTGTAGTCGTGCAAAGCTAAGAGGCATATCTATCTTTTTCATGTTTTACACTTCTTGAAACGGAGTCGTTTTCCCTAGCGAAATCGACAATCAAAGTGGCTGATGTGCAATGACGTCTATGCTAACCTGTTTTCGTATTTTGCCCATATCTGCTTATCCACATCAGCAAATGAGCTGATTCCAATGGCTATGGATCCGTAACTGATACGGGAACCTTTGTCTAGAAGACCATATGATCAGATCAGGCCTCCAATATTGACGAAATCGACCATCAAGTTGGCTGATGTGCAATGACGTCTGTGCTGACCTGTTTTCGTATTTTGCCCATATCTACTTATCCACATCAGCAAATGAGCTGATTCCAACGGCTATGGATCCGTAACTGATAGGGTAACATTTTTCTAGAAGACCATGTGATCAGATAAGGCCTCCAAAATTGACAAAATCGACCATCAAGTTGGCTGATCAAAATTGTCATGTATGACGAAAATTGTTAGAAAAATGCACCCACCTATTATACCTACCTTTGAAATTTGTAAAGCTTGTCTCTTGTCATTTAGCCCTCCAAAATGTGTATAAATAGAGGGCCTTGGATGATTGTAAGGGATCATATTGTACATAGGTAGGATATTAGCCATTGTAATAAAATTCTCTAAGTTTTCTTCTTCTTTCTTTTCTCTAGTTTTCTTTTTCTTTAGAAAGAGCAAGAGGTTGGATAATTAATATTCTTCTTCTTCTTCTTTCTTTCTTTTATTTTCTTCTTAGATTCTCTTTAATTTTATGTTTATGTTTACAATGCCTATGCTAGGCTAAACTTCTATTTGGTTAAGGGTGATTTCAAAGCCCTAGACATGTTTTGTGATTGATTTTCAGATTCTATCTATCATTAATTTTCTATCAAAGTTGCTTATGTTCTTCTACAAGAATTGTTCATGATGTTGTCTTGATTTGTTTAGGTGTACAACTAGATAGATCTTGATAATTATCTATTGTTAGTTTAGGAGTCTTGATCCGTGTAATTGTCTTGATTTCCTATTCATAAGTGGCAATTTGTGATTAATGATTATGGTCAAGTTTTCAATAATTGCAAAGTGAAACATAACCTAAGTTGAACAATCCGAGCTTATGTGTTTGTTGCTTAGATCAACCTATCTTTCTCATCATAAAGCTGCCATTAAATTGAATCTAGAGAGCTTATTCTAGGTTGTTTGATGGTTAGAGATTAAATAGAGAGCTTGTTCTATTTAACGACAAACTAAGGAAAGATTGGGATAACAGAGCTTGTTGTTATCTACGGTTGTTAACTTTGATAGTTGGTTGATATTGATAGATCTGAAATTGATTCTTAATGATGTCTAGTGGTGGAGAATGAAACCTTAACCATAGTTTTCATTTTTGATTCTTCTTACTTGTTTTCTTACTTTTCTAGTTTGCTTATTTTTAAAAGTATATTTATTTTTATTGGCTGGTTATACCGCCTAATTTAGTATATATATTTTTATTGGCTGGTTATACCGCCTAATTTAGTATATATATTTTTATTGGCTGGTTATACCGCCTTGCATCTTATTCTTATTATTTACTTTAGTTTAAATCTGGCTTCAAAAACCCCTTTTCTTTTATTGTTCTTGAATTTAAGTTTTAAACTATCAACTTATAAACTAAAACTCAATCCCTGAGGACTCGACCCTTGCTAACTACTATACTTACAATTGATCTTTTTAGTGCAAGGTTAAATAAGATACACTCTTTTGGGTGCATCAAATTTTTGGCGCCGTTGCCGGGGATTGTTTTCTTTAGTTTATTTGTTACTTGGTTTATTCTTATTTTCAGTTCTAATTAGTTCTATTTTCTTGTACATACAAGTTTTTCTTATCAAATTTTGAAAAACAAAAAACGATGGAATTGAGCAATCTAACACTTGAAGAGTTGGTGGCATACATGAACATGGAAAATCAACAAGCCAATCTCACCTACCCAGTTCAACAATTGGCCATGGGAGGATGTCAAGGCCATCAAGTGTTCCAAGACCAACAGTATGATCATTACTCAAACACTTACCATGAGGGATGGTGGGATCATACTAATTATGGCTACTCGAAAAATTACCAAGAAGTAGATCCTTATGCCAATTACACTCATCCATCTAGCTTCAATCAATCATGGTCCCAAGAACCAGATCTTTTTCAACCACCACATATGACTCAAAACTCAGGTACTTCTTTAGAAGATCTTGTCTATTCTCTTGTCACTGATACTTTGCAATTTCAACAGGAAACAAGGGCAAGCATCCAGAGTTTGGAAAAACAAATGATCCAATTGACTAGTAGTATGGTGGGATGGGTAGCACAAAGATCTGAAGAACTCCCAGCCCAAACGATGATTAACCCAAAGGAGAATGCTACTATTGTGACCTTGAGAAATGATGAACAAGATGAGGATGAGACAGAATTAGAGATGGATTCTATTCTTGAGAATAATGAAGCCACAAATACAAATAAGAGTATTTCGGCACCTGAGGTAACGTTTGAGATTCCAATTTTTACTAATGTTTCTTCTCCACCTTTTCCTAGTAGATTCGCAAAGTTCAAGGAGGATGAACATGAACAAGACACGCTGGAAACCTTAAACAGTTTGTTTCTGGATGTCATTCAACAAGTACCAAAAGATGCACCATTCCTCGATGAGATATGCACCACAAAGGATGATGGAATAATACTTGTAATGGAGAATGCATCCACTGTTGTGCAAAGAAAGCTTCCTCTCAAACGCATAAATTTGGGAAATTTCATGTATGAGCCTGACAAGCCTAAAAAGCCAAGAAAGGGTGTTGGTTAGATTCAAAACACTAACTCAAGTGTTAATTGGGAAGGCAGCCCAATTAAAGATGAAATTGCCAACCTTCCATATTCAGATTTGCTTTCTCTTTCTCTTTCTTTTCCTTTTTCTTTTATTATTTTTATTGTTTTTATTTTTATTTCTTATGTTTCTTTGTTAATTGTGTTTACTGTTTTTAAGTTCAATTAGGCTGCATAAGTTTCTTTTGTTTAATAGTTCTTTTCTCTTACATATAATTCTTGCATTGGGGGATAATAGCATTACATTAATAACAATGTAAGAATTATGTGTGGGGGGAAGAATTTAGGATTTTATTTAGAGTGTTTTGTTTTTTGAGTCTTTTTATGTTGTTTTTCTTTCTGATCCTTGTTTTGAAAATAACTAGATGTAAATATAATTTTTAATTTTTTTTAACCCCGGTTAAATGGCGGATAACGGTACTCCGTGATTATTTAAATCGGTTCCATCAGCTACCCACAAAACTGATATTGTATATAAATTTCTCTTTCATTTTTTTTTATTTTTTTCAGGATGGATGATATTCTCACAAGATTGCAGAAACGATTTCCTCCTTTTCCTCGAAATATTTTACTGAAGCTTTACCAAGTTCGACTTGAAAGATTAAGAATGCTTATGCACAAAGGGATTCCTGCAGACATACGTTGGATAATTGAAGCCAAGGTACGTGAAGATGAATATCTTCCTGTTTTGCATTTACCAGGTACAGGTAGAAGCACTTTTGCAAAGAAGCGACGAGCAAAGCGCATGAGTTCAAATTGCCACAAATGTGCACGATGGACGTGTAACGGTAAATGTCGTTCTATTGGGATTCCGTCCTCTAATCGAGATGATAAAATTGAATTCATTAAGGATGGACTGAGTAAGGAGAATTTGGGTAATATCCAACTTTCTCTTGAGACGCATCCTAGTGGAGACGTACAAAGAGAAATTCTTGATTTATGGCCGCAATTCCAAAGGGAATGGCAACATCTTGGGAATCTGATGTTAAAAGACCCTGTTTGCCAGCTTGTAAGAAAACTGGATGGGAAGCATATCCTCGACTCATAGAAGGCGTTTAAGCCGTTTCTGGACGTAAAACCAGAGGAAGATGTGAGCCACAATCACAACTACAATAAATGACTTCTCAGCTTTTGGTTTGATTTGCAATAACTTTATTTCGGTTTAATTTACGTGTTATTCGATTTGTGTAATTATTCTCATTTTTTTTATTTGTCTTTTACGATTGATTTTTCTTCTCTTTTTTATTTTCTTCCTGAAATCACGCAAAAATCTTTTGTTAGGTTAACATTTTCTTCTGACAGGTCAAATACACTTTCGGCGACATTATTACTCTTGACTTTTACGGTTTATTTTTCTTCTCTTTTTGATTTTCTTCCTGAAATCACGCAAAAATCTTTTGTTAGGTTAACATTTTCTTCTGACAGGTCAGATACACTTTCGGCGACATTATTACTCTTGTCTGATTCACTACTTAGTCCTCTATATATTACACCATGTACTCATTCTCTTTCAGGCACTCGAAAAAAAGAAAAAAAAAAGAAAAAAAAATGGAAAGTACTTCATCCCAGTGCATTAAAAAAATTTGTGTCTTCGGAGGTGCTTATCCAGGGGAAAATAACATATTCGCTGATGAAGCCATAAGAGGTGGAGTAATACTTGCCCAACAAAAGATCCAGTTGATTTATGGAGGCGGTAGTACGGGTTTAATGGGAGCAGTCGCTACAGCAGCACACGCCGGAGGAAGTCCAGTTCTAGGAATCGTGCCAAAACTATTCACAGATTTTTGTGGACCTACCTTGGGTAAGGAAATACAAGTCTGGAGTATCCCTGAACGGATAACAATCATGTACCATTCTGCCGATGCATTCATTGCTTTACCAGGAGGTCTGGGTACATTGGAAGAAATAGCTTGCGTGGCTTCTTGGTCATCTTTGGTCACAAATAAGAAACCCATTGGTTTGCTTAATATTAATGGTTATTTTAGTAATTTGCTTTCATATTTAGATAATGCTGTGGATAATGGATTCATGTTTTCAGAGGCAAGGAGAACCATAATTTCTGCTACAACCATTGAAGATTTACTCAAAAAGCTCCAAGCTTATGAGTATTTATCTGCTACGGTTGTTTCGCAAACGCTCGGAAAAAGAAAAAGAGATATGGACGAGCAAGGAGTGGATTGCACTCTATTTTTGTGACATTGTCTAACATTTTGTTTGTTGTGTCTCAGTTATAATAAGTGGTTAGCAACCTCTGCAGGTAATATCTCCTAAATTCTACCTTTAGTAGGGGGTAAGGGACATATTTTGCTAATTTGAAAAAAAAAATTGATGTGTTTTAAGCCATTTAGAAGTATTTATTCTGAACAAGGTCTGAGTAAGAAAAAGAGATATGGACGAGCAAGGAGTGGATTGCACTTTGTCTTTGTGACATTATCTAACATTTTGTTTGTTGTGTCTCAGTTATAATAAGTGGTTAGCAACCTCTACAGGTAATATCTCCAAAATTTTACCTTCTTAAAAAAAAAAAAAAAAGTTTGTTGTGTTTTAAGCAATTTAGAAGTATTCATTCTGAACAAGGTCTGAGTAAGGGAGACTTGAGACATACCTTGTCAGTTTGATTTCTTCTTTTCAAAAAAAAAAAAAAAGAGTTTGTTGTGTTTTAAGCAATTTAGAAGTATTCATTCTGAACAAGGTCTGAGTAAGGGAGACTTGAGACATACCTTGTCAGTTTGATTTTAATCTTTTTACGTTTACTTGTTAATTTTTGTTTAGTATTTTAGGATTATTTAGGTTGCATGAGTTTGTTTTGTTTTGAGTCTAGTTATTCCTATTCTTATGTTATTAGTTCTTTTCTCTTACACATGATTCTTTCATTTTGGTTAATAGACTTACATTGAGGACAATGTAAGAATTAAGTGTGGGGGGAATGATTTAGGATTTCTTTTATTTTTGTCTACTATTTTTTTTTATGAGTCTTTATTATTATTATTATTTTTTAGTGTGTTTTAGTTCCTTTTTAATACAATGATGAGATATGAATTGCATAAGTCTAAAACATATTTATTAGTGAGAAGATTTTCATGAGAATTGAGCTTGATGTCAACCTTTTTATGAGCCAATGTTAATATGATATGTTGATTGAGAAAGAAGCATGTTTAGACTTAATCTGACTTGTATAATCATTCTTGTGAGTTTTTGAGCCTAAAATGATTGATGCATTATACAAATCAATCTAATTTCTTTCTTGAGTGCTCTTATGATTACATGATTCTCTAGAACTTGCTTTAAACCGTTTGAGACTATATTGATGCATGTGACAACATGAATATGATAGAGGCATTAGGATTTTTAGCCAGGGCCAAACAACCATCCCTTATTGATGTTCCAAGAGAACACACCCTTAGTGAACCAATTTGAGCCTACATTGAATAAGCTATCTCTTTGGTAACCATAACTTGTCCCTAACCTAAATATACTTTACCTTTGTTCCAAAGATGAATTAGCATGATTTGAGACAAGTTGCAAAGACAAGGGATATTTTTTGGTTAGAAACAAGAAATAAGTGTGGGGGGAAAAGAAAAGAAAAGTCAAGAGAAAAAGAAATGGAATACTGGCAAATACATTCCTATATAAAAAAAAATGAATCATCTCTTGAATTTGTGGAAAAAGAAAAAGATGTTACAAAGTTGTTTAGAATGAAGAAAAGGCCCAACATGAATATCCGGCCTAGGTGACTATGTACTTGTAAAGAGTTTTGAGAAGTTTCTTTGTATAATCTTTTTATGTCTCTAAACTTTATGAACTCTTTGGAACCTTTGTGATATCTTTATCCTTTTGTTCTTCAACCACATTACAAACCCCTTGGCCCCATTACAACCTTGATTAAAGACCTCTTGATTTATGAAGTTGCATGATCTTTTAGTGGAGAATAGGTGGACAAGCAAGCATATGGTAGAAGTGTTTTCATGAGATTGATTGAGTGTAAACACTTTACCACTACTTTAAAGAGTGAAAATCAAGAGAGTATCCCATGTGAGAGGTTGAGATTAAGTTGAATATGCACTATTTTGAAATATGTTATGTTAATATTGGCTTAACTCATTTATTTACATTCAAGCATGATTTTTTGTGAAATTCTTTGAGCTATTGATTAGTTTATAAGACTTGTTCAAAGATTGTCTCTAATTTGTATTGAAAGGATTAGGAATAAATATTTTTAGTATATGTAGTTTATTTATATTTTAGTTTTTTCAATGTTTGTGGGTATCGTTCTAGTAAACCCTCACGAGACTAAACTCGTCCACTAGGGACACCTAGGGGTTTAAAGGCTTGTGTCACATGCTAAGTGCCACCGTGATTTCCTACGAAAATGGATTAGATTAGACTTTCTTATTTTATTTTTATTGAGTCGTTGCTAGGGACTAGCAACAATCTAAGTGTGGGGGTGTGATAACTCGTATAATTATATAGTTTTTTGTTATGTTTTATTATTGTTTTGTGTCAAATACGAGTTATTATTGTCTAGTCTAATAGTGTTTATGATCTTTTATATTTTTATGTAATTTGGTGTTTTTCACAAGTTTCTTTGAGTGATTTCAGATTACTAGAATTAAGGGCAAATCGAGTTCAGTTCCAGTTCCGACACCTTTTCCCATATCGGCTATATCTGGAGTTTCACTGAAGCAATAAGGCTGAAATTTGTAGTCGTGCAAAGCTAAGAGGCATATCTATCTTTTTCATGTTTTACACTTCTTGAAACGGAGTCGTTTTCCCTAGCGAAATCGACCATCAATGTGGCTGATGTGCAATGACGTCTGTGCTAACCTGTTTTCGTATTTTGCCCATATCTGCTTATCCACATCAGAAAATGAGCTGATTCCAATGGCTATGGATCCGTAACTGATACGGGAACCTTTGTCTAGAAGACCATATGATCAGATCAGGCCTCCAATATTGACGAAATCGACCATCAAGTTGGCTGATGTGCAATGACGTCTGTGCTGACCTGTTTTCGTATTTTGCCCATATCTACTTATCCACATCAGCAAATGAGCTGATTCCAACGGCTATGGATCCGTAACTGATAGGGTAACATTTTTCTAGAAGACCATGTGATCAGATAAGGCCACCAAAATTGACAAAATCGACCATCAAGTTGGCTGATCAAAATTGTCATGTATGACGAAAATTGTTAGAAAAATGCACCCACCTATTATACCTACCTTTGAAATTTGTAAAGCTTGTCTCTTGTCATTTAGCCCTCCAAAATGTGTATAAATAGAGGGCCTTGGATGATTGTAAGGGATCATATTGTACATAGGTAGGATATTAGCCATTGTAATAAAATTCTCTAAGTTTTCTTCTTCTTTCTTTTCTCTAGTTTTCTTTTTCTTTAGAAAGAGCAAGAGGTTGGATAATTAATATTCTTCTTCTTCTTCTTTCTTTCTTTTATTTTCTTCTTAGATTCTCTTTAATTTTATGTTTATGTTTACAATGCCTATGCTAGGCTAAACTTCTATTTGGTTAAGGGTGATTTCAAAGCCCTAGACATGTTTTGTGATTGATTTTCAGATTCTATCTATCATTAATTTTCTATCAAAGTTGCTTATGTTCTTCTACAAGAATTGTTCATGATGTTGTCTTGATTTGTTTAGGTGTACAACTAGATAGATCTTGATAATTATCTATTGTTAGTTTAGGAGTCTTGATCCGTGTAATTGTCTTGATTTCCTATTCATAAGTGGCAATTTGTGATTAATGATTATGGTCAAGTTTTCAATAATTGCAAAGTGGAACATAACCTAAGTTGAACAATCCGAGCTTATGTGTTTGTTGCTTAGATCAACCTATCTTTCTCATCATAAAGCTGCCATTAAATTGAATCTAGAGAGCTTATTCTAGGTTGTTTGATGGTTAGAGATTAAATAGAGAGCTTGTTCTATTTAACGACAAACTAAGGAAAGATTGGGATAACAGAGCTTGTTGTTATCTACGGTTGTTAACTTTGATAGTTGGTTGATATTGATAGATCTGAAATTGATTCTTAATGATGTCTAGTGGTGGAGAATGAAACCTTAACCATATTTTTCATTTTTGATTCTTCTTACTTGTTTTCTTACTTTTCTAGTTTGCTTATTTTTAAAAGTATATTTATTTTTATTGGCTGGTTATACCGCCTAATTTAGTATATATATTTTTATTGGCTGGTTATACCGCCTAATTTAGTATATATATTTTTATTGGCTGGTTATACCGCCTTGCATCTTATTCTTATTATTTACTTTAGTTTAAATCTGGCTTCAAAAACCCCTTTTCTTTTATTGTTCTTGAATTTAAGTTTTAAACTATCAACTTATAAACTAAAACCCAATCCCTGAGGACTCGACCCTTGCTAACTACTATACTTACAATTGATCTTTTTAGTGCAAGGTTAAATAAGATACACTCTTTTGGGTGCATCAAGTATCCATCTAATCAACCTTGGTTTGGCCTCATTTTTAGTGAGTAAGTACTTAAGGGCTGCATGGTCAGAATATACAATTACTTTAGTACCAATTAAATAAGATCGAAAATTTTCTAAAGCAAATACAACAGCCAAAAGTTCTTTTTCAGTAGTGGAATAGTTCAATTGAGCATCATTAAGAGTTCGGGAGGCATAATAAATGGCATGTGAGGCTTTGCCAACCCGTTGGCCCAAAACAGCTCCAATGGCATAGTCACTAGCATCACACATGATTTCAAAAGGTACATTCCAATCTGGTGGTTGGATGATAGGAGCTGATGTCAAGAGTCCCTTCAATGTTTCAAACGCCTCTTTGCATTTATCATCAAAGTGGAAAACCACATCTTTTTGTAGTAGCTTGCAAAGAGGTAATGTGATCTTTGAGAAGTCTTTGATAAATCTCCTATAGAAACCTGCATGTCCAAGAAAAGAACGAACCTCTCTCACATTTGTGGGAGGTGGTAAAGAATGCATAATATCTATTTTAGACTTATCAACCTCTATCCCTCTAGAAGAAATAACATGGCCCAAAACTATTCCTTGTTCTACCATAAAGTGACATTTTTCCCAATTCAAAACAAGGTTAGTTTCCATGCATCTTTCAAGTACAAGTGTAAGGTTCTCTAGACATCTATCAAAAGAATCACCATAGACACTAAAATCATCCATAAACACTTCTATGATATTCTCTACATAATCTGAAAATATGCTAACCATACACCTTTGGAATGTAGCTGGTGCATTACAAAGACCAAATGGCATACGCCGGTATGCAAAAGTACCAAATGGACATGTGAATGTTGTTTTCTCTTGGTCCTCCGGAGCAATGGCTATCTGATTATAACCTGAAAAACCATCAAGAAAACAATAATGAGAATGGCCAGCTAACCTTTCAAGCATTTGATCAATAAAAGGTAAAGGAAAGTGGTCTTTGCGAGTTGTGGAATTAAGTTTAGGATAATCAATACAAACTCGCCATCCTGTTTGAATCCTAGTAGGAACAAGTTCATTCTCATTATTTGTTACCACCGTTACACCTGATTTCTTTGGAACCACTTGGACCGGGCTCACCCATTTGCTATCCGAGATAGGATAGATCACTCCAACATCTAGGAGCTTCAGTATCTCCTTTTTCACAACCTCCATCATAGGAGGGTTCAATCTTCTTTGTGCTTCTCTTGTTGGTTTGGACCCTTCCTCTAACAAAATCCGGTGCATGCACATGGATGGGCTTATTCCCTTGATATCGGCAATTGTCCAACCACTTGCTGTTTTATGCTCTCTAAGCACCCGGATAAGTCGCTCTTCTTGCAAAGGTGTGAGCTCTTTGGCAATGATGATCGGTAGTGTGTCCTTTTTACCTAGGAACACATATTTCAAGTGGTTCGGTAGTGGTTTCAACTCTAAAGTTGGTGCCTGCAAAATGGAAGGTAGAAGTTTCTCATTAGATAAAGGCAAATCAATAAATGAAACATCAAACCTTGCATCTTTAGGTGGCAGCGAGTGTAAAGATTCTAGTGCCCCTTCCACATGGTCACTCAAGGCTAGTTTAGCATTCCCCATTCCGAGATGGTTGCTAAGGACTATTTCCACACTATCTTCACCATCTAGCTCATAAGCTTGCTGCACTAGTGAGTCAATTATATCAATATTAAAAACAGAATGCACATCACTAGGATATCTCATGGCCTCAAAAATGTTAAACCGAATTATTTCACCATCAAATTCCATAGTTAAAGTGCCATCATGTACATCTATTTTAGTTCTTGCTGTTTTCAAGAATGGTCTCCCTAATAGAATAGGTGTGGGATTAGAAGACATCTCATCTTCCATCTCAATAACATAAAAGTCAGCGGGAAAAACCAATTCATTAACCTGTACAAGAACGTCTTCTACAACTCCTCTTGGATAAGTGTTAGAACGGTCAGCAAGTTGTATTATAACACCGGTTTCCTCTAATGGTCCTAGATTCAATGAAGCATAAATTGAATATGGCATGACATTAATAGATGCCCCTAGATCTAGCATAGCACGCTCAAACCTGGTGTTTCCTATCTTACAAGGAATGGTAAACATACCTGGATCCTTGCATTTAGGTGGGAGTTTCTTTTGAAGAACAGCTGACACATTCTCCCCCACACTTACCTTTTGATTCCATTTCAACTTCCGTTTAGATGTGCACAACTCTTTTAGGAACTTGGCATATCTTGGCACTTGCTTGATAGCATCTAGTAAAGGAATGTTCACCTCTACTTTCCGGAAAGTTTCCAAAATTTCCTTCTCTTGCTCCTCCTTCTTGGACTTTGCTAACCTGCCAGGAAAAGGTGGAGGAGTTATATAAGAAGGAAAGGATGGTTTAGGAATTACCTTTTTTAGTGGCTCGTTGGGATGTGAAGAGGATGCCATGGTATTGTTCTCCCCTTGAGCACTATCATTTTGTGGTGTCTCTAGCTGTTTCCCACTTCTTAAAGTTATAGCATTGGCATTCTCTCTTGGATTCACTATGGTTTGGGAAGGTAATTTCCCAGAATCCCTTGCTTGCATTTGACTCATGGTTGTTGCCAATTGCCCTATTTGAGTCTCCAAATTTCGAATACTTGTCTTTGTTTCCTGTTGAAATTGAATTGTATTAGTAGAAAGAGCTTTAACAAGATCTTCAAGAGAAGTACCTGAATTTTGGGTGGGTGGTAGTTGTTGTCGGGTTTGGTATGGTTGTTGCACTCTTTGCTGAAAACCCGGTGGCCTGTGGTCAAATGGTGGAGGAATAGTTTGTGATTGGTTCCCTCCATAATTGAAGTTTGGATGATCCCTCCATCCTGGATTGTAAGTGTTTGAGTAGGGATCATATTTCCTTGATTGGTTCTGAAATCCACCCATGGCATTCACATGTTCATTGGTATCCTCTTGAAGTGTTGGACACATATCAGTTTGGTGCCCTATGTTTGAACATATGCCACAAGCCTTTATTTGTTGTATTTTACCTACAGCCAATTGTTGAACAAGAGAAGTCAGTTTATCAAATTTTTGTTCAAGGGATGATATACTTACCTCATTAACTCTCTTAGGTTGTGGTGGTGGATCTTGTATCATTGAGAACTGTTGAGAATTGGCTGCCATGTTGGAGATTAATGTTCTAGCAGCCCTGGGAGTCTTATCAACTAGAGCTCCCCCACTAGCGGCATCTATCATACTTCTCTCCATGGGCATGAGACCTTCATAGAAGTATTGGATGAGAAGTTGTTCACTTATTTGATGGTGTGGACATGATGCACAAAGTTTTTTGAACCTCTCCCAATATTCATATAAGGACTCTCCGTTGTATTGCCGAATCCCACATATCTCTTTCCTAATGTTGGCAGCCTTAGATGCTGGGAAATACCTTTCCAAGAATGCTTTCTTCAAATCATTCCATGTAGTGATGGTCCCGGATGGTAGATAGTAGAGCCATTCCTTTGCTGAATCAGCTAGAGAGAATGGGAAGGCTCTCAACTTAACTTGCTCTTCCGTGACCCCTGTTGGTCTCATGCTTGAGCAAACTACATGGAATTCCTTGAGGTGCTTATTTGGATCCTCTCCTGCAAAACCATGAAAAGTTGGGAGAAGATGAATCAAACCAGATTTTAATTCAAAAGCTACCTCAAGATTAGCATATTCAATGCATAATGGTTGTTGACCCAAGTCCGGAGCGGCTAGCTCCTTGAGAGTTCGGTTGTCAGCTGCTGCCATCTCTCCTTGCTTCTCTTGGATGTTTTGGATCAACTCCTCGATTGGTTGTTGGTTCTAGTTATAAATTCCCGAATTTTCCTAAGTCGTAAGTCTTCTTCGGGAGCTTGGAACATTCACTAATAAAAAAAAATAAGAAAGTAAATAATTAGAACAGAAAATAAGAATAAACCAATAAACTAATAAACTAAAGAAAGCAATCCCCGGCAACGGCGCCAAAAATTTGATGCACCCAAAAGAGTGTATCTTATTTAACCTTGCACTAACAAGATAAATTGTAAGTATAGTAGTTAGCAAGGGTCGAGTCCTCAGGGATTGGGTTTTAGTTTATAAGTTAATAGTTTAAAACTTAAATTCAAGAACAATAAAAGAAAAGGGGTTTTTGAAGCCAGATTTAAACTAAAGTAAATAATAAGAATAAGATGCAAGGCGGTATAACCAGTCAATAAAAATATATATACTAAATTAGGCGGTATAACCAGCCAATAAAAATAAAACAAAGTTAATATACAAATTAGGCGATATAACCAGCCAATAAAAATAAATATACTTTTAAAAATAAGCAAACTACAAAAGTAAGAAAACAAGTAAGTAAGAAGAATCAAATATAAAAAATATGGTTAAGGTTTCATTCTCCACCACTAGACATCATTAAGAATCAATTTCAGATCTATCAATATCAACCAACTATCAAAGCTAACAACCGTAGATAACAACAAGCTCTGTTATCCCAATCTTTCCTTAGTTTGTCGTTAAATAGAACAAGCTCTCTATTTAATCTCTAACCATTAAACAACCTAGAATAAGCTCTCTAAATTCAATTTAATGGCAGCTTTATGATGAGAAAGATAGGTTGATCTAAGCAACAAACACATAAGCTCGGATTGTTAAACTTAGGTTATGTTCCACTTTGCAATTATTGAAAACTTGACCATAATCATTAATCACAAATTGCCACTTATGAATAGGAAATCAAGACAATTACACGGATCAAGACTCCTAAACTAGCAATAGATAATTATCAAGATCTATCTAGTTGTACACCTAAATAAATCAAGACAACATCATAAACAATTCTTGTAGAAGAACATAAGCAACTTTGATAGAGAATTAATGATAGATAGAATCTAAAAATCAATCACAAAACATGTCTAGGGCTTTGAAATCACCCTTAACCAAATAGAAGTTTAGCCTAGCATAGGCATTGTAAACATAAACATAAAATTAAAGAGAATCTAAGAAGGAAATAAAAGAAAGAAAGAAGAAGAAGAAAATAAAGAAAAGAAAACTAGAGAAAAGAAAGAAGAAGAAAACTTAGAGAATTTTATTACAATGGCTAATTTCCTACCAATCTACCATATGATCCTCTACAATCATCCAAGGCCCTCTATTTATACACATTTTGGAGGGCTAAATGACAAGAGACAAGCTTTACAAATTTCAAAGGTAGGTATAATAGGTGGGTGCATTTTTCTAACAATTTTCGTCATATTGTATGACAATTTTGATCAGCCAACTTGATGGTCGATTTTGTCAATATTGGAGGCCTGATCTGATCACATGGTCTTCTAGAAAAATGTTCCCCTGTCAGTTACTGATCCATAGCCGTTAAAATCAGCTCATTTTCTGATGTGGATAAGAAGATATGGGCAAAATACGAAAACAGGTCAGCACAGACGTCATTGCACATCAGCCAACTTGATGGTCGCTTTCGCTAGGGAAAACGACTCCGTTTCAAGAAGTGTAAAACATGAAAAAGATAGATATGCCTCTTAACTTTGCACGGTTAAAATTTCAGCCTTATTGCTTCAGTGAAACTCCAGATATAGCTGATATGGAAAAAGGTGTCGGAACTGGAATTGAACTGGATTTGCCCTTAATTCTAGTAATCTGAAATCACTCAAAGAAACTTGTGAAAAACACCAAATTACATAAAAATATAAAAGATCATAAACACAATTAGACTAAACAATAATAACTCGTATTTGACACAAAACAATAATAAAACATAACTAAAAACTATATAATTATACGAGTTATCAACCTTTACTTGTTCAAATATTGTCCTGATCAAATTTTTCGAAGATGCATTCCCGACAATGAGGTAAGTAGTGTAATTAAGTTTTGTCATTCCGAGGCATGTGGTGGTCATTTTTCATCAAAGAAAACTGCTGCAAAAATTTTACAGTGTGGATTTTACTGGCCAACTTTATTCAAAGATGCATATGAGAATTCTAAAATTCATAAAGAAAGAACTAAAGCCTTTCATGACAAGTTAATTTCAAGAAAAACATTTGATGTTGGGCAAAAAGTTCTACTTTATAATTCTAGACTTCACATATTTCCTGGTAAGTTGAGATCAAGATGGACTGGCCCATTTGTGGTTAAGCATGTGTATCATTATGGAGCAGTTGATATTGAGAATCCTCAAAATGGTAACGTATTCAAGGTAAATGGACAAAGACTCAAACTCTTTTTGGAAAATCATGTTACTCAAGAAGAGGTTGTTTTTCTTTCTGATCCTTGTTTTGAAAATAACTAGATGTAAATATAAATTTTACTAATCTTCAAAAAAAAAAAAAAATACATTTTTTTTAACCCCGGTTAAATGGCGGATAACGGTACTCCGTGATTATTTAAGTCGGTTCCATCAGCTACCCACAAAACTGATATTGTATATAAATTTCTCTTTCAATTTCTTTTTCATTTTTTTTCAAGATGGATGATATTCTCACAAGATTGCAGAAACGATTTCCTCCTTTTCCTCGGAATATTTTACTGAAGCTTTACCAAGTTCGATTTGAAATATTAAGAATGCTTATGCACAAAGGGATTCCTGAAAACATACGTTGGATAATTGAAGCCAAGGTACGTGAAGATGAATATCTTCCTGTTTTGCATTTACCAGGTACAGGTAGAAGCACTTTTGCAAAAAAGCGACGAGCAAAGCGCATGAGTTCAAATTGCCACAAATGTGCACGATGGACGTGTAACGGTAAATGTCGTTCTATTGGGATTCCGTCCTCTAATCGAGATGATAAAATTGAATTCATTAAGGATGGACTGAGTAAGGAGAATTTGGGTAATATCCAACTTTCTCTTGAGACGCATCCTAGTGTTGACGTACAAAGAGAAATTCTTGATTTATGGCCGCAATTCCAAAGGGAATGGCAACATCTTGGGAATCTGATGTTAAAAGACCCTGTTTGCCAGCTTGTAAGAAAACTGGATGGGAAGCATATCCTCGACTCATAGAAGGCGTTTAAGCCGTTTCTGGACGTAAAACCAGAGGAAGATGTGAGCCACAATCACAACTACAATAAATGACTTCTCAGCTTTTGGTTTGATTTGCAATAACTTTATTTCGGTTTAATTTACGTGTTGTTAGATTTCTGTAATTATTCTCGTTTTTTTTTTTTTTTTGCATTGGTCTTTTACGGTTGATTTTTCTTCTCTTTTTGATTTTCTTCCTGAAATCACGCAAAAATCTTTTGTTAGGTTAACATTTTCTTCTGACAGGTCAAATACACTTTCGGCGACATTATTACTCTTGTCTGATTCACTACTCAGTCCTCTATATATTACACCATGTACTCATTCTCTTTCAGGCACTCAAAAAAAAATGGAAAGTACTTTGTCCCAGCGCATTGAAAAAATTTGTGTCTTTGGAGGTGCTTATCCAGGGAAAAATAAAATATTCGCTAATGAAGCCATAAGAGTTGGAGTAATACTTGCCCAACAAAAGATCCAGTTGATTTATGGAGGCGGTAGTTTGGGTTTAATGAGAGCAGTCGCTACAGCAGCACACGCCGGAGGAAGTCCAGTTCTAGGAATCGTGCCAAAACTATTCACAGGTTTTTGTCGACCTACCGTGGGTAAGGAAATACAAGTCTGGAGTATTCCTGAACGGATGACAATCATGTACCATTCTGCCGATGCATTCATTGCTTTACCAGGAGGTCTGGGTACATTGGAAGAAATAGCTTGCGTGGCTTCTTGGTCATCTTTGGTCACAAATAAGAAACCCATTGGTTTGCTTAATATTAATGGTTATTTTAGTAATTTGCTTTCATATTTAGATAATGCTGTGGATAATGGATTCATGTTTTCAGAGGCAAGGAGAACCATAATTTCTGCTACAACCATTGAAGATTTACTCAAAAAGCTCCAAGCTTATGAGTATTTATCTGCTACGGTTGTTTCGCAAACGCTCGGAAAAAGAAAAAGAGATATGGACGAGCAAGGAGTGGATTGCACTCTATTTTTGTGACATTGTCTAACATTTTGTTTGTTGTGTCTCAGTTATAATAAGTGGTTAGCAACCTCTGCAGGTAATATCTCCTAAATTCTACCTTTAGTAGGGGGTAAGGGACATATTTTGCTAATTTGAAAAAAAAAATTGATGTGTTTTAAGCCATTTAGAAGTATTTATTCTGAACAAGGTCTGAGTAAGGGAGACTTGAGACATACCTTGTCAGTTTGATTTCTTCTTTCAAAAAAATAAAAAAAGTTTGTTGTGTTTTAAGCAATTTAGAAGTATTCATTCTGAACAAGGTCTGAGTAAGGGAGACTTGAGACATACCTTTTCAGTTTGATTTTAATCTTTTTATGTTTACTTGTTAATTTTTGTTAAGTATTTTAGGATTATTTAGGTTGCATGAGTTTGTTTTGTTTTGAGTCTTAGTTATTCCTATTCTTATGTTATTAGTTCTTTTCTCTTACACATGATTCTTTCATTTGGGTTAATAGACTTACATTGAGGACAATGTAAGAATTAAGTGTGGGGGGAACGATTTAGGATTTCTTTTATTTTTGTCTACTATTTTTTTTTTATGAGTCTTTATTATTATTATTATTATTTTAATGTGTTCTAGTTCCTTTTTTATGCAATGATGAGATATGAATTGCATATGTCTAAAACAGATTTATTAGTGAGAAGATTTTCATGAGAATTGAGCTTGATGTCAACCTTTTTATGAGCCAATGTTAATATGATATGTTGATTGAGAAAGAAGCATGTTTAGACTTAATCTGACTTGTATAATTATCCTTCTGAGTTTTTGAGCCTATAATGATTGATGCATTATACAAATCAATCTAATTTCTTTCTTGAGTGCTCTTATGATTACATGATTCTCTAGAACTTGCTTTAAACCGTTTGAGACTATATTGATACATGTGACAACATGAATATGATAGAGGCATTAGGATTATAACCAGAGCCAAACAGCCATCCATTATTAATGTTCTAAGAGAACATCCCCACTAGTGAGCCAATTTGAGCCTACATTAAATATGCTATTTTATTGGTAACCAGAACTTACACCTAGCCTAAATATACTTATATCCTTACCCTTGTTCTAAAGATGGATTATATATTTTGAGACATATTGCAAAAACAAGGGATACTTTTTGAAAATTTGGGTTAGAACGAAAGATAAGTGTGGGGGAGGAGAGAGGCAAAAGTCAAGAGAAAAAGAAAGGGATCATTTTCAAATACATTCCCATATTAAAAAAAAAAAAAAAAATCTTCTCTTGAACTTCTAGTTAAAGTAAAGAAAAAGATGTTACAAAGTTGGTTAGAATGAAGCAAAGGCTCAACATGAATATTTAGCCTATGTTATTAAGTGCTTTATAAGAGTTTTGAGAAGTTTTATTCGTATGATCTTATTATGTCTCTAAACTCTATAAACTCTTTGGAACCTTTGTGATATCTTTATCCTTTTGTTCTTTAACCACATTATAACCCTTTGGCCCCATTACAACCTTGAAAAAAAACCTCTTGATTTATGAAGTTGTATGATCTAAATAGTGGAGAATAGGTGGACAAGCAAGCATATGGTAGAACTGTTTTCATGAGATTGATTGAGTGTAAACACTTTACCACTATTTTAAAGAGTGAAAATCATGAGAGTATAGTGAGAAGTTGAGATTAAGTTGAATATGCACTATTTTGATTGAAATATGTTATGTAATATTGGCTTAACTCATTTATTTACATTCAAGCATGAATTTTTGTGAAATTCTTTGAGCTATTGATTAGTTTATAAGACTTGTTCAAAGATTGTCTCTAATTTATATTGAAAGGATTAGGAGTAAATATTTTTAGTGTATGTAGTTTACTTATATTTTAGTTTTTCAATGTTTGTGGGTATCGTTCTAGCAAACCCTCACGAGACTAAACTCGTCCACTAGGGACACCTAGGGGTTTAAAGGCTTGTGTCACATGCTAAGTGCCACCGTGATTTCCAACGAAAATGGATTAGATTAGATTTTCTTATTTTATTTTTTTGAGTCGTTGCTAGGGACTAGCAACAATCTAAGTGTGGGGGTGTGATAACTCGTATAATTATATAGTTCTTAGTTATGTTTTATTATTGTTTTGTGTCAAATACGAGTTATTATTGCTTAGTCTAATTGTGTTTATGATATTTTATATTTTTATGTAATTTGGTGTTTTTCACGAGTTTCTTTGAGTGATTTCAGATTACTAGGTTAAATCAAAAATTAAGGGCAAATCCAATTCAGTTCCAGTTCCGACACCTTTTGCCATATCAGCTATATCTGGAGTTTCACTGAAGCATTAAGGCTGAAATTGTTACAGTGCATATTTAAGAGGCATATCTATCTTTTTCATGTTTTACACTTCTTGAAACGGAGTCGTTTTCCCTAGCGAAATCGACCATCAAGTTGGCTGATGTGCAATGACGTCTGTGCTGACCTGTTTTGGTATTTTGATCATATCTTCCGATCCACATGAGCAAATGATCTGATTCCAACGGCTATGGATCCGTAACTGATAGGGGTATATTTTTCTAGAAGACCATTTGATCAGATCGAGCCTCCAACATTGACAAAAGCGACCATCAAGCTGGCTGATCAGAATTGTCATACAATATGACGAAAATTGTTAGAAAAATGCACCCCCCCTATTATACCTACCTTTGAAATTTATAAAGCTTGTCTCTTTTCATTTAGCTCTCCAAAATGTGTATAAATAGAGGGCCTTGGATGAGCATTATTGTACATTGGTAGGATATTAGCCATTGTAATAAAATTCTCTAAGTTTTCTTCTTCTTTCCTTTCTCTAGTTTTCTTTTTCTTTATTTACTTATGCTTCTTACATTTCTTTTCATTTCATTCATATCTAGTATGTGTTGCTAATCATATTGTTGAGGTGATGAGGTGAAGCTCTTGGTAAATGCTAAGGTTAGTCTCTTAAACATGAGCTAAAATGAATCATCATTTATAAACACTAGTATAGATAATATTTTCTTTTGGTTTAAAATCATACTTGCAAAGTAGAGATCTTGATTCATTATTGACAATGAAAATGGCACAGTAAATGCTTGGTTTCATAACCTTGATTTGTTGTAGACATATACCTTGGCATAAGGAATGCTTGGACTCTTTTTATGAGTTTTGAGGACACCAAATGAACATAATATCATATGCTATGGACGTTGGACAATTTGGACTGAATTGCTAAACCTTCCGATTGGAACCTCCCTTATGTGTGGATTTCAATTGTGTAATAAAACAAGATTAATCTTAGCATAACACCAAGAGTGGATTCTCTAACCTCAACATCCTTTCTTATTGTTTTTTATATCTTGTTTAATTGCTTTTATGTTATTTTGTTTATTTTGTTCTCTAATATCTTGTTTACTTTCTTTGTTATTGATTCCCTAATATCTTGTTTATTTTCTTTTTCATATATATTTATAAACTTATACTTACTAGTACGCTTCCCTGTGGTTCGACCTCGGACACCCGAGAATTTATTACTTGAACATAACCTGCACTTGGGTTTACAACTCTTAATTGAGTCTCCATCAAGTTTTTGGCGCCGTTGCCGGGGAGGCAATACTAAGTATATAAGTTTATAAGTATATTTATTTTTATTGGCTGGTTATACCGCCTAATTTTCTATATATTTATATTTATATTGTATATTAACTTTGTTTTATTTTTATTGGCTGGTTATACCGCCTAATCTGTATATTAACTTTGTTTTATGCTTGTTTGGCGACGTGATTTTAGATCTCGTCGTTTAGTTAGATTTTATTGTGAAACTTTTTCAGGTAATCTTTCTAATACAACTCTAACCATGGCTGACAATGAAAGTGTTCATGATGAAGATGAGAACAGACAAGTACGCACCATGCGTGACTACTTGCAACCAACTCGAAGCTCATCACCCTCTTGTTTTATTTTCCCTCTCAATGCAAACAACTTTCATTTTAAACCAGGTATGATAGCTTTGCTTCCAAATTTCCGTGGGTTAGAATCGAAAAGTGCTTACTCGTTTCTAAAAGACTTCGAAGATGTATGTGTCACCTTTAATGACCAACAATGTACAAATGAAATTGTCAAGCTAAAATTATTTCCTTTTTCTTTAAAAGATAAAGCAAAAATTTGGCTTCATAATTTAAAACCAAGGTCAATTGGCACATGGCAAGAATTACAAACTGAGTTTCTAAAGAAAATTTTCCCAGCATATAAAACTACTGCTTTGAAAAGACATATTCAAAATTTCAATCAAAATCAAAATGAAGCATTTTTTCAGTGCTGGGAGCGTTTTAAAGATTTGTTAAGTTCTTGTCCACATCATGGTTTTGAAAAATGGCGTCTTATTAGTTTCTTTTATGAAAGTTTAACTCCCGAAACTAAACAATTTGTTGAAACAATGTGTAACGGTGAGTTTCTAGAAAAAGAACCTGAAGAAGCCTTTGACTACCTAGGCCATTTGGCAGATAACTCTCAAGCCTGGCACACAGATAATTCCTCTGAAAGTTCCAATAGATCTAATCTTGTTTCTAACAGAGGTAAATATCATTTTAGTCAAGAAGATGAGATAAAAGCTAAAGTAGCTAATTTGGCTAGAAAGATTGAAGCCATGGAACTTAGAGAAGTAAAAGAAGTCAAAACGGTTAAAAATGAAGAAAGTTGTGGAATTTGTGAAATCATGGGACACCCCACTTCTGAATGTCCAAACATTCCCATTCTTAAAGAAGCGTTGCATGATCAAGTAAATTCCATAAACACATTTAAAAAGCCTTTTCCTTCTCCTTACTCTGAAACGTATAACCCTGAATGGAGAAATCATCCCAACTTCAGTTGGCGGAATAATAATCATGTTCAGGTACCACAATCTCAAAAGCCGGGTAACACTTTTTCCTATCAACCTTCACGTGTACAAACCTTGGAAGAGACATTGCAAGCATTCATGCAAACACAAGCAAATGTGAATAACCAAACTTCACAGGACATCAATGAGATCAAAAACACCTTGTCCACATTGACAGCTTCATTACGCACTCAAGAAAAAGGTAAGTTTCCTGCTCAACCTCAGCCTAACCCTTCTACTCAATGTCTTGTTTCTTGCTCCAATGAAACTCAACAGGAAAATGCCAGTTCTATCACAACTCTTCGAAGTGGAAAGGCAATTGACAAAAACATTCCATCAAAAGACCAAGATCCTCCTTCCCCTCCGAAAAGTAACGGTAAGGATGATGGTAAGTCTGAACTTCTTGAAAATTTGGACAAAGAAAAGGTATGCATCCTGCTCCTTTTCCTCAAAGGTTGCAAACAATAAAGAATTTGAATCAAAATGCAGAAATATATGAACTTTTCAAACAAGTTAAGATTAACATTCCTTTATTGGATGCAATCAAACAAGTTCCATCTTATGCTAAATTTTTGAAGGACATGTGCACATTTAAAAGGAAACATAATGTACAAAAGAAAGCATTTCTGACGGAAAGTGTGAGCTCAATCATTCAGCACCTTACTCCACCAAAATTCAAAGATCCTGGATGTCCAACAATCTGATGCATCATTGGAAACACTAGAATAGAACGTGCATTGCTTGATCTTGGTGCTAGTGTTAATCTTTTGCCTTTTTCTATTTATCAACAGTTAGGTTTAGGTGAACTCAAGGAAACACCTGTTACACTTCAACTAGCTGATCGTTCTGTAAAAATTCCTCGAGGGATAGTTGAAGATGTTTTGGTTCAAATTGATAATTTTTACTTCCCTGTTGATTTTATTGTTTTGGACACACATCCTGTTTCAAATCCAAATGTTCAAATTCCTGTTATATTAGGCCGTCCATTTCTTGCAACTTCTAATGCTCTGATAAATTGCAGGAATGGTATTTTGAACATTTCTTTTGGAAATATGACTTTAGAATTAAATGTGTTCAACATTTTCAAGCAACTTGGTGATGATTCAGAAGTACATGAAGTGGATTTCATTGAAGAACTTGTTCATGAACATCTCACCACTACCACATTCCATGATCCTTTAGAAGCTTATTTAATTGAATGTAAGTTTGATAATGCTTCAGAAATTTCACACACTGATTCTTTGTTAAATTCTTTTCAGGATAAGCATCGTTGGAAACAAAAGTTTGAGGAACTCCCATCACTCACAAATGTCACTGTACCATCAACTATTGAACCGCCCAAGCTGGATTTAAAACCATTACCATCCGAGCTAAAATATTCCTTTTTGGGAAAAATTCCTTCTCAATGGAGCCCCCAAGATAAAAGGAAGTTTCTGAATGAGGTAAAGAAGTTCTACTGGGATGACCCTTGATGCACCCAAAAGAGTTTATCTTATTTAACCTTGCACTAAAAAGATAAATTGTAAGTATAGTAGTTAGCAAGGGTCGAGTCCTCAGGGATTGGGTTTTAGTTTATAAGTTAATAGTTTAAAACTTAAATTCAAGAACAATAAAAGAAAAGGGGTTTTTGAAGCCAGATTTAAACTAAAGTAAATAATAAGAATAAGATGCAAGGCGGTATAACCAGTCAATAAAAATATATATACTAAATTAGGCGGTATAACCAGCCAATAAAAATAAAACAAAGTTAATATACAAATTAGGCGGTATAACCAGCCAATAAAAATAAATATACTTTTAAAAATAAGCAAACTAGAAAAGTAAGAAAACAAGTAAGTAAGAAGAATCAAATATAAAAAATATGGTTAAGGTTTCATTCTCCACCACTAGACATCATTAAGAATCAATTTCAGATCTATCAATATCAACCAACTATCAAAGTTAACAACCGTAGATAACAACAAGCTCTGTTATCCCAATCTTTCCTTAGTTTGTCGTTAAATAGAACAAGCTCTCTATTTAATCTCTAACCATTAAACAACCTAGAATAAGCTCTCTAAATTCAATTTAATGGCAGCTTTATGATGAGAAAGATAGGTTGATCTAAGCAACAAACACATAAGCTCGGATTGTTCAACTTAGGTTATGTTTCACTTTGCAATTATTGAAAACTTGACCATAATCATTAATCACAAATTGCCACTTATGAATAGGAAATCAAGACAATTACACGGATCAAGACTCCTAAACTAGCAATAGATAATTATCAAGATCTATCTAGTTGTACACCTAAATAAATCAAGACAACATCATAAACAATTCTTGTAGAAGAACATAAGCAACTTTGATAGAGAATTAATGATAGATAGAATCTAAAAATCAATCACAAAACATGTCTAGGGCTTTGAAATCACCCTTAACCAAATAGAAGTTTAGCCTAGCATAGGCATTGTAAACATAAACATAAAATTAAAGAGAATCTAAGAAGGAAATAAAAGAAAGAAAGAAGAAGAAGAAAATAAAGAAAAGAAAGAAGAAGAAAACTTAGAGAATTTTATTACAATGGCTAATTTCCTACCAATCTACCATATGATCCTCTACAATCATCCAAGGCCCTCTATTTATACACATTTTGGAGGGCTAAATGACAAGAGACAAGCTTTACAAATTTCAAAGGTAGGTATAATAGGTGGGTGCATTTTTCTAACAATTTTCGTCATATTGTATAACAATTTTGATCAGCCAACTTGATGGTCGATTTTTTCAATATTGGAGGCCTGATCTGATCACATGGTCTTCTATAAAAATGTTCTCCTGTCAGTTACTGATCAATAGCCGTTAGAATCCGCTCATTTGCTGATGTGGATAAGAAGATATGGGCAAAATACGAAAACAGGTCAGCACAGACGTCATTGCACATCAGCCAACTTGATGGTCGATTTCGCTAGGGAAAACGACTCTGTTTCAAGAAGTGTAAAACATGAAAAAGATAGATATGCCTCTTAGCTTTGCACGGTTAAAATTTCAGCCTTATTGCTTCAGTGAAACTCCAGATATAGCTGATATGGCAAAAGGTGTCGGAACTGGAACTGAACTGGATTTGCCCTTAATTCTAGTAATCTGAAATCACTCAAAGAAACTTGTGAAAAACACCAAATTACATAAAAATATAAAAGATCATAAACACAATTAGACTAAACAATAATAACTCGTATTTGACACAAAACAATAATAAAACATAACTAAAAACTATATAATTATACGAGTTATCACACCCCCACACTTAGATTGTTGCTAGTCCCTAGCAACGACTCAATAAAAATAAAATAATAAAATCTAATCTAATCCACTTTCGTAGGAAATCACGGTGGCACTTAGCATGTGACACAAGCCTTTAAACCCCTAGGTGTCCCTAGTGGACGAGTTTAGTCTCGTGAGGGTTTACTAGAACGATACCCACAAACATTGAAAAACTAAAATATAAATAAACTACATATACTAAAAATATTTATTCCTAATCCTTTCAATACAAATTAGAGACAATCTTTGAACAAGTCTTATAAACTAATCAATAGCTTAAAGAATTTCACAAAAATTCATGCTTGAATGTAAATTGTTTGAGTTAAGCCAATATTAACATAACATATCTCAATCAAAATAGTGCATGTTCAAATTTAATCTCAACTTCTCACATGATATACCCTCATGATTTTCACTCTTTAAAGTAGTGGTGAAGTGTTTACACTCAATCAATCTCATGAAAACAGTTCTACCATATTCTTGCTTGTCCACCTATTCTCCACTATTTAGATCATACAACTTCATGAATCAAGAGGTCTTTAATCAAGGTTGTAATGGGGCCAAGGGGTTTGTAATGTGGTTGAAAAACAAAAGGATAAAGATATCACAAAGGCTCCAAAGAGTTCATAAAGTTTAGAGACATAATAAGATCATACAAAGAAACTTCTCAAAACTCTTTACAAGTACATAGTCACCTAGGCTGAATATTCATGTTGGGACTTTTCTTCATTCTAAACAACTTTGTAACATCTTTTTCTTTTTCCACAAATTCAATAGATGATTCATATTTTTTACTTAGGAATGTATTTGCCAGTATTCCATTTCTTTTTCTCTTGACTTTTCTTTTCTTTTCCCCCCACACTTATTTCTTGTTTCTAACCCAAATTTTCAACTAAAAATATCCCTTGTTTTTTGCAATATGTCTCAAAATATATAATCCATCTTTAGAACAAGGGTAAGGATATAAGTATATTTAGGCTAGGTGTAAGTTGTGGTTACCAATAAAACAGCATATTTAATGTAGGCTTAAATTGGCTCACTAGTGGGGATGTTCTCTTAGAACATTAATAATGGATGGCTGTTTGGCTCTGGTTATAATCCTAATGCCTCTATCATATTCATGTTGTCACATGTATCAATATAGTCTCAAACGGTTTAAAGCAAGTTCTAGAGAATCGTGTAATCATAAGAGCACTCAAGAAAGAAATTAGATTGATTTGTATAATGCATCAATCATTATAGGCTCAAAAACTCACAAGGATGATTATACAAGTCAGATTAAGTCTAAACATGCTTCTTTCTCAATCAACATATCATATTAACATTGGCTCATAAAAAGGTTGACATCAAGCTCAATTCTCATGAAAATCTTCTCACTAATAAATCTGTTTTAGACTTATGCAATTCATATCTCATCATTGTATTAAAAAGGAACTAAAACACACTAAAAAAAAATAATAATAATAATAAAGACTCATAAAAAAAAAATAGTAGACAAAAATAAAAGAAATCCTAAATCATTCCCCCCACACTTAATTCTTACATTGTCCTCAATGTAAGTCTATTAACCCAAATGAAAGAATCATGTGTAGGAGAAAAGAACTAATAACATAAGAATAGGAACAACTAAGACTCAAAACAAAACAAACTCATGCAACCTAAATAATCCTTAAATTCTAAAAAAAATTAACAAGTAAACATAAAAAGATTAAAATCAAACTGACAAGGTATGTCTCAAGTCTCCCTTACTCAGACCTTGTTTAGAATGAATACTTCTAAATTGCTTAAAACACAACAAACAATTTTTTTTTTTTTTTAAATTAGCAAAATATGTCCCTTACCCCCTACTAAAATATGACATTGTCCCCAATGTCAAATTTTAAAGGTAGAATTTAGGAGATATTACCTGCAGAGGTTGCTAACCACTTATTATAACTGAGACACAACAAGCAAAATGTTAGATAATGTCACAAAGACAAAGTGCAATCCACTCCTTGCTCGTCCATATCTCTTTTTCTTTTTCCGAGCGTTTGCGAAACAACCGTAGCAGATAAACACTCATAAGCTTGGAGCTTTTTAAGTAAATCTTCAATGGTTGTAGCAGAAATTATGGTTCTCCTTGCCTCTGAAAACATGAATCCATTATCCACAGCATTATCTAAATATGAAAGCAAATTACTAAAATAACCATTAATATTAAGCAAACCAATGGGTTTCTTATTTGTGACCAAAGATGACCAAGAAGCCACGCAAGCTATTTCTTCCAATGTACCCAGACCTCCTGGTAAAGCAATGAATGCATCGGCAGAATGGTACATGATTGTCATCCGTTTCAGGGATACTCCAGACTTGTATTTCCTTACCCACGGTAGGTCCACAAAAACTTGTGAATAGTTTTGGCACGATTCCTAGAACTGGACTTCCTCCGGCGTGTGCTGCTGTAGCGACTGCTCCCATTAAACCCGTACTACCGCCTCCATAAATCAAGTGGATCTTTTGTTGGGCAAGTATTACTCCAACTCTTATGGCTTCATCAACGAATATGTTATTTTTCCCTGGATAAGCACCTCCAAAGACACAAATTTTTTTAATGCGCTGGGATGAAGTACTTTCCATTTTTTTTTTCGAGTGCCTGAAAGAGAATGAGTACATGGTGTAATATATAGAGGACTGAGTAGTGAATTAGACAAGAGTAATAATGTCGCCGAAAGTGTATCTGACCTGTCAGAAGAAAATGTTAACCTAACAAAAGATTTTTGCGTGATTTCAGGAAGAAAATAGAGAAGAAAAAATCAACCGTAAAAGACAAATAAAAAAAACGAGAATAATTACACAAATCGAACAACACGTAAATTAAACCAAAATAAAGTTATTGCAAATCAAACCAAAAGCTGAGAAGTCATTTATTGTAGTTGTGATTGTGGCTCACATCTTCCTCTGGTTTTACGTCCAGAAACGGCTTAAACGCCTTCTATGAGTCGAGGATATGCTTCCCATCCAGTTTTCTTACAAGCTGCCAAACAGGGTCTTTTAACATCAGATTCCCAAGATGTTGCCATTCCCTTTGGAATTGCGGCCATAAATCAAGAATTTCTCTTTGTACGTCTCCACTAGGATGCGTCTCAAGAGAAAGTTAGATATTACCCAAATTCTCCTTACTCAGTCCATCCTTAATGAATTCAATTTTATCATCTCGATTAGAGGACGGAATCCCAATAGAACGACATTTACCGTTACACGTCCATCGTGCACATTTGTGGCAATTTGAACTCATGCGCTTTGCTCGTCGCTTCTTTGCAAAAGTGCTTCTACCTGTACCTGGTAAATGCAAAACAGGAAGATATTCATCTTCACGTACCTTGGCTTCAATTATCCAACGTATGTCTTCAGGAATCCCTTTGTGCATAAGCATTCTTAATCTTTCAAATCGAACTTGGTAAAGCTTCAGTAAAATATTTCGAGGAAAAGGAGGAAATCGTTTCTGCAATCTTGTGAGAATATCATCCATCCTGAAAAAAATGAAAAAAAATTGAAAGAGAAATTGGAAGAGAAATTTATATACAATATCAGTTTTATGGGTAGCTGATGGAACCGATTTAAATAATCACGGAGTACCGTTATCCGCCATTTAACCGGGGTAAAAAAAAATAAAAATTATATTTACATCTAGTTATTTTCAAAACAAGGATCAGAAAGAAAAACAAGATAAAAAAAACTCAAAAACAAAACACTCTAAATAAAATCCTAAATTCTTCCCCCCACACATAATTTTTACATTGTCCTCAATGTAATGCTATTATCCCCCAATGCAAGAATTATATGTAAGAGAAAAGAACTATTAAACAAAAGAAAAGAAAAATAATAAAAGATAGAATGATGGAGAGTAAGGAATATGCAAATCTGATATAATAGATGTTCTCCATCCTTTTGGGTTGGCTCCCAAGAAGCGCTTGGTTTATTGTCCTCAGCCTAACTTAGACCCATGCCATTATTATTCAACATACTTTGGCTCAAAAAGTGGAAACTCCTCCACATCTTGTATTGGAAAGTTCTCATAGTAAGGCTTCAATCTATGACCATTCACTTTGAATGCCTTATCTGTTTTTGGGCTTTGGATTTCAACTGCACCATGAGTAAATACATTAGTAATAACAAAAGGTCCAACCCAACGAGAACGTAACTTACCTGGATATAACTTAAGGCGTGAATGGAAGAGAAGAACTTTTTGTCCAACAACAAATTCCTTTCTTGATATCATCTTGTCATGGAATGCCTTAGTCTTTTCCTTGTAAATCCTAGAATTCTGATAGGCATCATTCCTTATCTCCTCTAATTCTTGTATGTCAAGTTTTCTTTTCTTTCCTGTCTCATCCATCTCCATGTTGCATTGTTTGATAGCCCAATATGATTTATGTTCCAATTCAACCGGAAGATGACAAGGCTTACCATAAACAAGTCGATAAGGAGACATACCAATGGGTGTCTTATATGCTGTCCTATAAGCCCAAAGTGCATCATCAAGTCGTGAACTCCAATCCTTCCTATTTGGATTAACTGTCTTTTCAAGGATGGACTTAACTTCTTTGTTTGACACTTCAGCTTGCCCACTAGTTTGAGGATGATATGAGGTGGAGACCTTGTGTGTGATGTTATACTTCCTCAAAAGTGCTTCCATAGTCCTATTGCAAAAGTGAGTACCTCTATCGCTGATTATGGCCTTTGGCGTTCCAAACCTAGCAAAGATGTTAGTCTTGACAAAATCTGAAACAACTTTAGAGTCATTAGTCCTAGTGGATTTTGCTTCCACCCACTTTGAAACATAATCAACGGCAAGTAAAATATAAAGATTACCAAAAGAAGGAGGAAAAGGTCCCATGAAATCCATGCCCCATACATCAAAAATTTCAACAATAAGTATTGGAGTTTGAGGCATTTGATTTCTAGCACCTAAGTTACCTGTTCTTTGGCAACGATCACATGACTTGCAAAAGAGGTATGCATCTTTGAATATGGTAGGCCAATAAAATCCAGAATCAAGAACTTTCATGGCTGTTCTTTTGGATCCAAAGTGTCCTCCACATGCATAAGAGTGACAAAAGGTGAGAATTGATTGAAATTCAGTTTCGAGTACACACCTTCTTATAATCTGATCGGAGCAATGCTTCCAAAGGTAAGGATCATCCCATATGTAGTATTTGGCATCACTCTTGATCTTATTTCTTTGAGCTTGTGTCAACTCTTGTGGCAACTTCTTGGTAACTAAGTAATTAACAATATCAGCATACCAAGGAGTTGTTGTACTTATAAAAAGAAGTTGCTCATCCGGAAAGTTCTCATTCAAGGGTAGTGCATCCTCTTCATGAACTAAACGGCTAAGATGGTCTGCAACCAGGTTGTCACTACCTCTCTTATCTTTTATCTCCAAATCAAACTCTTGTAAGAGAAGTATCCATCTAATCAACCTTGGTTTGGCCTCCTTTTTAGTGAGTAAGTACTTAAGGGCTGCATGGTCAGAATATACAATTACTTTAGTACCAATTAAATAAGATCGAAATTTTTCTAAAGCAAATACAACAGCCAAAAGTTCTTTTTCAGTAGTGGAATAGTTCAATTGAGCATCATTAAGAGTTCGGGAGGCATAATAAATGGCATGTGAGGCTTTGCCAACCCGTTGGCCCAAAACAGCTCCAATGGCATAGTCACTAGCATCACACATGATTTCAAAAGGTACATTCCAATCTGGTGGTTGGATGATAGGAGCTGATGTCAAGAGTCCCTTCAATGTTTCAAACGCCTCTTTGCATTTATCATCAAAGTGGAAAACCACATCTTTTTGTAGTAGCTTGCAAAGAGGTAATGTGATCTTTGAGAAGTCTTTGATAAATCTCCTATAGAAACCTGCATGTCCAAGAAAAGAACGAACCTCTCTCACATTTGTGGGAGGTGGTAAAGAATGCATAATATCTATTTTAGACTTATCAACCTCTATCCCTCTAGAAGAAATAACATGGCCCAAAACTATTCCTTGTTCTACCATAAAGTGACATTTTTCCCAATTCAAAACAAGGTTAGTTTCCATGCATCTTTCAAGTACAAGTGTAAGGTTCTCTAGACATCTATCAAAAGAATCACCATAGACACTAAAATCATCCATAAACACTTCTATGATATTCTCTACATAATCTGAAAATATGCTAACCATACACCTTTGGAATGTAGCTGGTGCATTACAAAGACCAAATGGCATACGCCGGTATGCAAAAGTACCAAATGGACATGTGAATGTTGTTTTCTCTTGGTCCTCCGGAGCAATGGCTATCTGATTATAACCTGAAAAACCATCAAGAAAACAATAATGATAATGGCCAGCTAACCTTTCAAGCATTTGATCAATAAAAGGTAAAGGAAAGTGGTCTTTGCGAGTTGTGGAATTAAGTTTACGATAATCAATACAAACTCGCCATCCTGTTTGAATCCTAGTAGGAACAAGTTCATTCTCATTATTTGTTACCACCGTTACACCTGATTTCTTTGGAACCACTTGGACCGGGCTCACCTATTTGCTATCCGAGATAGGATAGATCACTCCAACATCTAGGAGCTTCAGTATCTCCTTTTTCACAACCTCCATCATAGGAGGGTTCAATCTTCTTTGTGCTTCTCTTGTTGGTTTGGACCCTTCCTCTAACAAAATCCGGTGCATGCACATGGATGGGCTTATTCCCTTGATATCGGCAATTGTCCAACCAATTGCTGTTTTATGCTCTCTAAGCACCCGGATAAGTCGCTCTTCTTGCAAAGGTGTGAGCTCTTTGGCAATGATGATCGGTAGTTGATAACTCGTATAATTATATAGTTTTTAGTTATGTTTTATTATTGTTTTGTGTCAAATACGAGTTATTATTGCTTAGTCTAATTGTGTTTATGATCTTTTATATTTTTATGTAATTTGGTGTTTTTTTACGAGTTTCTTTGAGTGATTTCAGATTACTAGGTTAAATCAACAATTAAATTCAGTTCAGTTCCAGTTCCGACACCTTTTGCCATATCAGCTATATCTGGAATTTCGCTGAAGCAATAAGGCTGAAATTTTAACCGTACAAAGTTAAGAGGCATATCTAACTTTTTCATGTTTTAAACTTCTTGAAACGGAGTCGTTTTCCCTAGCGAAATCGACCATCAAGTTGGCTGATGTGCAATGACGTCTGTGCTGACCTGTTTTGGTATTTTGCCCATATCTTCTGATCCACATCAGCAAATGAGCTGATTCTAACGGCTATGGATCACTAACTGATAGGGGAACATTTTTCTAGAAGACCATGTGATCAGATCAAGCTTCCAATATTGACAAAATCGACCATCAAGTTGGCTGATCAAAATTGTCATACAATATGACGAAAATTGTTAGAAAAATGCACCCACCTATTATAGCTACCTTTGAAATTTGTAAAGCTTGTCTCTTGTCTTTTAGTCCTCCAAAATGTGTATAAATAGAGGGCCTTGGATGATTGTATATGGCATTGTACATTGGTAGGATATTAGCCATTGTAATAAAATTCTCTAAGTTTTCTTCTTCTTTCTTTCTTTTATTTCCTTCTTAGATTCTCTTTAATTTTATGTTTATGTTTACAATGCCTATGCTAGGCTAAACTTCTATTTGGTTAAGGGTGATTTCAAAGCCCTAGACATGTTTTGTGATTGATTTTCAGATTCTATCTATCATTAATTTTCTATCAAAGTTGCTTATGTTCTTCTACAAGAATTGTTCATGATGTTGTCTTGATTTATTTAGGTGTACAACTAGATAGATCTTGATAATTATCTATTGCTAGTCTAGGAGTCTTGATCCGTGTAATTGTCTTGATTTCCTATTCATAAGTGGCAATTTGTGATTAATGATTATGGTCAAGTTTTCAATAATTGCAAAGTGGAACATAACCTAAGTTGAACAATCCGAGCTTATGTGTTTGTTGCTTAGATCAACCTATCTTTATCATCATAAAGCTGCCATTAAATTGAATTTAGAGAGCTTATTCTAGGTTGTTTAATTGTTAGAGATTAAATAGAGAGTTGTTCTATTTAACGACAAACTAAGGAAAGATTGGGATAACAGAGCTTGTTGTTATCTACGGTTGTTAACTTTCATAGTTGGTTGATATTGATAGATCTGAAATTGATTCTTAATGATGTCTAGTGGTGGAGAATGAAACCTTAACCATATTTTTCATATTTGATTCTTCTTACTTACTTGTTTTCTTACTTTTCTAGTTTTGATAACTCGTATAATTATATAGTTTTTAGTTATGTTTTATTATTGTTTTGTGTCAAATACGAGTTATTATTGTTTAGTCTAATTGTGTTTATGATCTTTTATATTTTTATGTAATTTGGTGTTTTTCACAAGTTTCTTTGAGTGATTTCAGATTACTAGAATTAAGGGCAAATCCAGTTCAGTTCCAGTTCCGACACATTTTGCCATATCAGCTATATCTGGAGTTTCACTGAAGCAATAAGGCTGAAATTTGTAGCCGTGCAAAGCTAAGAGGCATATCTATCTTTTTCATGTTTTATACTTCTTGAAACGGAGTCGTTTTCCCTAGCGAAATCGACCATCAAGTTGGCTGATGTGCAATGACGTCTGTGCTGACCTGTTTTCGTATTTTGCCCATATCTGCCTATCCATATCAGCAAATGAGCTGATTTAAATGGCTATGGATCCGTAACTGATACGGGAACCTTTGTCTAGAAGACCATATGATCAGATCAGGCCTCTAATATTGACGAAATCGACCATCAAGTTGGCTGATGTGCAATGACGTCTGTGCTGACATGTTTTCGTATTTTGCCCATATCTGCTTATCCACATCAGCAAATGAGCTGATTCCAACGGCTATGGATCCGTAACTGATAGGGGAACCTTTGTCTAGAAGACCATGTGATCAGGTCAGGCCTCCAACATTGACGAAATCGACCATCAAGTTGGCTGATCAAAATTGTCATACAATATGACGAAAATTGTTAGAAAAATTCACCCACCTATTATACCTACCTTTGAAATTTGTAAAGCTTGTCTCTTGTCATTTAGCCTTCCAAAATGTGTATAAATAGAGGGCCTTGGATGATTGTAGAGGATCATATTGTACATAGGTAGGATATTAGCCATTTTAATAAAATTCTCTAAGTTTTCTTCTTCTTTCTTTTCTCTAGTTTTCTTTCTTTTCTCTAGTTTTCTTTTTCTTTAGAGAGAGCAAGAGGTTGGATAATTAATATTCTTCCTCTTCTTCTTTCTTTCGTTTATTTTCTTCTTAGATTTTCTTTAATTTTATGTTTATGTTTATAATGCCTATGCTAGGCTAAACTTCTATTTGGTTAAGGGTGATTTCAAAGCCCTAGACATGTTTTGTGATTGATTTTTAGATTCTATCTATCATTAATTTTCTATCAAAGTTGCTTATGTTCTTCTACAAGAATTGTTCATGATGTTGTCTAGATTTATTTAGGTGTACAACTAGATAGATCTTGATAATTATCTATTGCTAGTTTAGGAGTCTTGATCCGTGTAATTGTCTTGATTTCCTATTCATAAGTGGCAATTTGTGATTAATGATTATGGTCAAGTTTTCAATAATTGCAAAGTGGAACATAACCTAAGTTGAACAATCCGAGCTTATGTGTTTGTTGCTTAGATCAACCTATCTTTCTCATCATAAAGCTGCCATTAAATTGAATTTAGAGAGCTTATTCTAGGTTGTTTAATGGTTAGAGATTAAATAGAGAGCTTGTTCTATTTAACGACAAACTAAGGAAAGATTGGGGTAACAGAGCTTGTTGTTATCTACGGTTGTTAACTTTGATAGTTGGTTGATATTGATAGATCTGAAATTGATTCTTAATGATGTCTAGTGGTGGAGAATGAAACCTTAACCATATTTTTCATATTTGATTCTTCTTACTTATTTGTTTTCTTACTTTTAGTTTGCTTATTTTTTATATTTATTTTTATTGGCTGGTTATACCGCCTAATTTGTATATTAACTTTGTTTTATTTTTATTGGCTGGTTATACCGCCTAATTTAGTATATATATTTTTATTGGCTGGTTATACCGCCTAATTTAGTATATATATTTTTATTGGCTGGTTATACCGCCTTGCATCTTATTCTTATTATTTACTTTAGTTTAAATCTGGCTTCAAAAACCCCTTTTCTTTTATTGTTCTTGAATTTAAGTTTTAAACTATTAACTTATAAACTAAAACCCAATCCCTGAGGACTCGACCCTTGCTAACTACTATACTTACAATTTATCTTTTTAGTGCAAGGTTAAATAAGATACACTCTTTTGGGTGCATCAAATTTTTGGCGCCGTTGCCGGGGATTGTTTTCTTTAGTTTATTTGTTATTTGGTTTATTCTTATTTTCAGTTCTAATTAGTATTATTTTCTTGTACATACATGTTTGTCTTTTCAAATTTTGAAAAAAAAAAAAGATGGAATTAAGCAATCTAACACTTGAAGAGTTGGTGGCATACATGAACATGGAGAATCAACAAGCCAATCTCACTTCCTCAGTTCAACAATTGGCCATGGGAGGATGTCAAGGCCATCAATGGTTCCAAGACCAACCGCATGATCATTACTCAAACACTTACCATGAGGGATGGTGGGATCATACTAATTATGGCTACTCGAAAAATTACCAAGAAGTAGATCCTTATGCCAATTACACTCATCCATCTAGCTTCAATCAATCATGGTCTCAAGAACCAGATCTTTTTCAACCACCACATATGACTCAAAACTCAGGTACTTATTTAGAAGATCTTGTCTATTCTCTTGTTGCTGATTCTTTGCAATTTCAACAGGAAACAAGGGCAAGCATCCAGAGTTTGGAAAAGCAAATGAGCCAATTGGCTAGTAGTATGGTGGGATGGGTAGCACAAAGATCTGAAGAACTCTCAGCCCAAACGATGGTTAACCCAAAGGAGAATGCTACTATTGTGACCTTGAAGAATGAGGAACAAGATGAGGATGAAACAAAATTAGAGATGGATTCTATTCTTGAGGATAATGAAGCCAAAGATCCAAATAAGAGTATTTCGGCACCTGAGGTAACGTTTAAGGTTTCACTTTTTACTAATGTTTCTTCTCCACCTTTTCCTAGTAGATTTGCAAAGTTCAAGGAGGAAGAACATGAACAATACATGCCGGAAACCTTAAACAACTTGTTTGTGGAGGTCATTCAACAAGTATAAAAAAATGCTCCATTCCTCGATGACATATGCACCACAAAGGATGATGGAATAATACTTGTAATGGAGAATGCATCCACTGTTGTGCAAAGAAAGCTTCCTCTCAAACGCATAAATTTGGGAAATTTCATGTATGAGCCTGACAAGCCTAAAATGCCAAGAAAGGGTGTTGGTTAGATTCAAAACACTAACTCAAGTGTTAATTGGGAAGGCAGCCCAATTAAAGATGAAATTGCCAACCTTCCATATTCAGATTTGCTTTCTCTTTCTTTTCCTTTTTCTTTTATTATTTTTATTTTATTTCTTATGTTTCTTTGATAATTGTGTTTACTGCTTTTAAGTTCATTTAGGCTGCATAAGTTTCTTTTGTTTAATAGTTCTTTTCTCTTACATATAATTCTTGCATTGGGGGATAATAGCATTACATTAATGACAATGTAAGAATTATGTGTGGGGGGAAGAATTTAGGATTTTATTTAGAGTGTTTTGTTTTTGAGTTTTTTTATGTTGTTTTTCTTTCTGATCCTCGTTTTGAAAATAACTAGATGTAAATATAATTTTTAATTTTTTACCCCGGTTAAATGGCGGATAACGGTACTCCGTGATTATTTAAATCGGTTCCATCAGCTACCCACAAAACTGATATTGTATATAAATTTCTCTTCCAATTTCTCTTTCAACTTTTTTTCATTTTTTTTTCAGGATGGATGATATTCTCACAAGATTGCAGAAACGATTTCCTCCCTTTCCTCGAAATATTTTACTGAAGCTTTACCAAGCTCGATTTGAAAGATTAAGAATGCTTATGCACAAAGGGATTCCTGGAGACATACGTTGGATAATTGAAGCCAAGGTACGTGAAGATGAATATCTTCCTGTTTTGCATTTACCAGGTACAGGTAGAAGCACTTTTGCAAAGAAGCGACGAGCAAAGCGCATGAGTTCAAATTGCCACAAATGTGCACGATGGACGTGTAATGGTAAATGTCGTTCTATTGGGATTCCGTCCTCTAATCGAGATGATAAAATTGAATTCATTAAGGATGGACTGAGTAAGGAGAATTTGGGTAATATCCAACTTTCTCTTGAGACGCATCCTAGTGGAGACGTACAAAGAGAAATTCTTGATTTATGGCCGCAATTCCAAAGGGAATGGCAACATCTTGATAATCTGATGTTAAAAGACCCTGTTTGCCAGCTTGTAAGAAAACTGGATGGGAAGCATATCCTCGACTCATAGAAGGCGTTTAAGCCGTTTCTGGACGTAAAACCAGAGGAAGATGTGAGCCACAATCACAACTACAATAAATGACTTCTCAGCTTTTGGTTTGATTTGCAATAACTTTATTTCGGTTTAATTTACGTGTAGTTCGATTTGTGTAATTATTCTCGTTTTTTTTTTTAATTTGTCTTTTACGGTTGATTTTTTCTTCTCTTTTTGATTTTCTTCCTGAAATCACGCAAAAATCTTTTGTTAGGTTAACATTTTCTTCTGACAGGTCAGATACACTTTCGGTGACATTATTACTCTTGTCTGATTCACTACTCAGTCCTCTATATATTACACCATGTACTCATTCTCTTTCAGGCACTCGAAGAAAAAAAAATGGAAAGTACTTCATCCCAGCGCATTAAAAAAATTTGTGTCTTTGGAGGTGCTTATCCAGGGAAAAATAACATATTCGCTGATGAAGCCATAAGAGTTGGAGTAATACTTGCCCAACAAAAGATCCATTTGATTTATGGAGGCGGTAGTACGGGTTTAATGGGAGCAGTCGCTACAGCAGCACACGCCGGAGGAAGTCCAGTTCTAGGAATCGTGCCAAAACTATTCACAAGTTTTTGTGGACCTACCGTGGGTAAGGAAATACAAGTCTGGAGTGTCCTTGAACGGATAACAATCATGTACCATTCTGCCGATGCATTCATTGCTTTACCAGGAGGTCTGGGTACATTGGAAGAAATAGCTTGCGTGGCTTCTTGGTCATCTTTGGTCACAAATAAGAAACCCATTGGTTTGCTTAATATTAATGGTTATTTTAGTAATTTGCTTTCATATTTAGATAATGCTGTGGATAATGGATTCATGTTTTCAGAGGCAAGGAGAACCATAATTTCTGCTACAACCATTGAAGATTTACTCAAAAAGCTCCAAGCTTATGAGTGTTTATCTGCTACGGTTGTTTCGCAAACGCTCGGAAAAAGAAAAAGAGATATGGACGAGCAAGGAGTGGATTGCACTTTGTCTTTGTGACATTATCTAACATTTTGCTTGTTGTGTCTCAGTTATAATAAGTGGTTAGCAACCTCTGCAGGTAATATCTCCTAAATTCTACCTTTAAAATTTGACATTGGGGACAATGTCATATTTTAGTAGGGGGTAAGGGACATATTTTGCTAATTTAAAAAAAAAAAAATTGTTGTGTTTTAAGCCATTTAGAAGTATTCATTCTGAACAAGGTCTGAGTAAGGGAGACTTGAGACATATCTTGTCAGTTTGATTTCTTCTTTTCAAAAAAAAAAAAAAAAATAGTTTGTTGTGTTTTAAGCAATTTAGAAGTATTCATTCTGAACAAGGTCTGAGTAAGGGAGACTTGAGACATACCTTGTCAGTTTGATTTTAATTTTTTTTATGTTTACTTGTTAATTTTTGTTTAGTATTTTAAGATTATTCAGGTTGCATGAGTTTGTTTTATTTTGAGTCTTAGCTTTTCCTATTCTTATGTTATTAGTTCTTTTCTCTTACACATGATTCTTTCATTTGAGTTAATAGACTTACATTGAGGACAATGTAAGAATTAAGTGTGGGGGGAATGATTTAGGATTTCTTTTATTTTTGTCTACTATTTTTTTTATGAGTCTTTATTATTATTATTATTATTATTATTATTTTAGTGTGCTTTAGTTCCTTTTTAATACAATGATGAGATATGAATTGCATAAGTCTAAAACAGATTTATTAGTGAGAAGATTTTCATGAGAATTGAGCTTGATGTCAACCTTTTTATGAGCCAATGTTAATATGCTATGTTGATTGAGAAAGAAGCATGTTTAGACTTAATCTGACTTGTATAATCATCCTTGTGAGTTTTTGAGCCTATAATGATTGATGCATTATACAAATCAATCTAATTTCTTTCTTGAGTGCTCTTATGATTACATGATTCTCTAGAACTTGCTTTAAACCGTTTGAGACTATATTGATGCATGTGACAACATGAATATGATAGAGGCATTAGGATTTTTAGCCAGGGCCAAACAGCCATCCCTTATTGATGTTCCAAGAGAACACACCCTTAGTGAACCAATTTGAGCCTACATTGAATAAGCTATCTCTTTGGTAACCATAACTTGTCCCTAACCTAAATATACTTATATCTTTACCTTTGTTCCAAAGAAGAATTAGCATGATTTGAGACAAGTAGCAAAGACAAGGGATATTTTTTGGTTAGAAACAAGAAATAAGTGTGGGGGGAAAAGAAAAGAAAAGTCAAGAGAAAAAGAAATGGAATACTGGCAAATACATTCCTATGTAAAAAAAAAAAATATGAATCATCTCTTGAATTTGTGGAAAAAGAAAAAGATATTACAAAGTTGTTTAGAATGAAGAAAAGGCCCAACATGAATATCCGGCCTAGGTGACTATGTACTTGTAAAGAGTTTTGAGAAGTTTCTTTGTATAATTTTTTTTATGTCTCTAAACTTTATGAACTCTTTGGAACCTTTGTGATATCTTTATCCTTTTGTTCTTCAACCACATTACAAACCCCTTGGCCCCATTACAACCTTGATTAAAGACCTCTTGATTTATGAAGTTGCATGATCTTTTAGTGGAGAATAGGTGGACAAGCAAGCATATGGTAGAAGTGTTTTCATGAGATTGATTGAGTGTAAACACTTTACCACTACTTTAAAGAGTGAAAATCAAGAGAGTATCCCATGTGAGAAGTTGAGATTAAGTTTGAATATGCATTATTTTGATTGAAATATGTTATGTTAATATTGGCTTAACTCAAACTATTTACATTCAAGCAAGATTTTTTGTGAATTTCTTTAAGCTATTGATTAGTTTTTAAGACTTGTCCAATGATTATCTCAAATTTATATTGGAAGGATTAGTTATAATTATTATTTTTAGTTTTTCTTATGTTTTCAATGTTTGTGGGTATCGTCCTAGTAAACCCTCACGAGACTAAACTCGTCCACTAGGGACACCTAGGGGTTTAAAGGCTTGTGTCACATGTGATTTCCTACGAAAATGGATTAGATTAGATTTTCTTATTTTATTTTTATTGAGTCGTTGCTAGGGACTAGCAACAATCTAAGTGTGGGGGTGTGATAACTCGTATAATTATATAGTTTTTAGTTATGTTTTATTATTGTTTTGTGTCAAATACGAGTTATTATTGTTTAGTCTAATTGTGTTTATGATCTTTTATATTTTTATGTAATTTGGTGTTTTTCACAAGTTTCTTTGAGTGATTTCAGATTACTAGAATTAAGGGCAAATCCAGTTCAGTTCCAGTTCCGACACATTTTGCCATATCAGCTATATCTGGAGTTTCACTGAAGCAATAAGGCTGAAATTTGTAGCCGTGCAAAGCTAAGAGGCATATCTATCTTTTTCATGTTTTATACTTCTTGAAATGGAGTCGTTTTCCCTAGCGATATCGACCATCAAGTTGGCTGATGTGCAATGACGTCTGTGCTGACCTGTTTTCGTATTTTGCCCATATCTGCCTATCCATATCAGCAAATGAGCTGATTTCAATGGATATGGATCCGTAACTGATACGGGAACCTTTGTCTAGAAGACCATATGATCAGATCAGGCCTCTAATATTGACGAAATCGACCATCAAGTTGGCTGATGTGCAATGACGTCTGTGCTGACATGTTTTCGTAATTTGCCCATATCTGCTTATCCACATCAGCAAATGAGCTGATTCCAACGGCTATGGATCCGTAACTGATAGGGGAACCTTTTTCTAGAAGACCATGTGATCAGGTCAGGCCTCCAACATTGACGAAATCGACCATCAAGTTGGCTGATCAAAATTGTCATACAATATGACGAAAATTGTTAGAAAAATTCACCCACCTATTATACCTACCTTTGAAATTTGTAAAGCTTGTCTCTTGTCATTTAGCCTTCCAAAATGTGTATAAATAGAGGGCCTTGGATGATTGTAGAGGATCATATTGTACATAGGTAGGATATTAGCCATTTTAATAAAATTCTCTAAGTTTTCTTCTTCTTTCTTTTCTCTAGTTTTCTTTCTTTTCTCTAGTTTTCTTTTTCTTTAGAGAGAGCAAGAGGTTGGATAATTTATATTCTTCCTCTTCTTCTTTCTTTCTTTTATTTTCTTCTTAGATTTTCTTTAATTTTATGTTTATGTTTATAATGCCTATGCTAGGCTAAACTTCTATTTGGTTAAGGGTGATTTCAAAGCCCTAGACATGTTTTGTGATTGATTTTCAGATTCTATCTATCATTAATTTTCTATCAAAGTTGCTTATGTTCTTCTACAAGAATTGTTCATGATGTTGTCTAGATTTATTTAGGTGTACAACTAGATAGATCTTGATAATTATCTATTGCTAGTTTAGGAGTCTTGATCCGTGTAATTGTCTTGATTTCCTATTCATAAGTGGCAATTTGTGATTAATGATTATGGTCAAGTTTTCAATAATTGCAAAGTGGAACATAACCTAAGTTGAACAATCCGAGCTTATGTGTTTGTTGCTTAGATCAACCTATCTTTCTCATCATAAAGCTGCCATTAAATTGAATTTAGAGAGCTTATTCTAGGTTGTTTAATGGTTAGAGATTAAATAGAGAGCTTGTTCTATTTAACGACAAACTAAGGAAAGATTGGGGTAACAGAGCTTGTTGTTATCTACGGTTGTTAACTTTGATAGTTGGTTGATATTGATAGATCTGAAATTGATTCTTAATGATGTCTAGTGGTGGAGAATGAAACCTTAACCATATTTTTCATATTTGATTCTTCTTACTTATTTGTTTTCTTACTTTTAGTTTGCTTATTTTTTATATTTATTTTTATTGGCTGGTTATACCGCCTAATTTGTATATTAACTTTGTTTTATTTTTATTGGCTGGTTATACCGCCTAATTTAGTATATATATTTTTATTGGCTGGTTATACCGCCTAATTTAGTATATATATTTTTATTGGCTGGTTATACCGCCTTGCATCTTATTCTTATTATTTACTTTAGTTTAAATCTGGCTTCAAAAACCCCTTTTCTTTTATTGTTCTTGAATTTAAGTTTTAAACTATTAACTTATAAACTAAAACCCAATCCCTGAGGACTCGACCCTTGCTAACTACTATACTTACAATTTATCTTTTTAGTGCAAGGTTAAATAAGATACACTCTTTTGGGTGCATCAAGTTTGCTTATTTTTAAAAGTATATTTATTTTTATTGGCTGGTTATACCGCCGAATTTGTATATTAACTTTGTTTTATTTTTATTGGCTAGTTATACCGCCTAATTTAGTATATATATTTTTATTGGCTGGTTATACCGCCTAATTTAGTATATATATTTTTATTGGCTGGTTATACCGCCTAATTTAGTATATATATTTTTATTGGCTGGTTATACCGCCTTGCATCTTATTCTTATTATTTACTTTAGTTTAAATCTGGCTTCAAAAACCCCTTTACTTTTATTGTTTTCTTTGAACGTAAGTTATAAACTAATAACTCATAGATTAAAACCCAATCCCTGAGGACTCGACCCTTGCTAATCATTATACTTACAATTGATCTTTTTAGTGCAAGGTTAAATAAGATACACTCTTTTGGGTGCATCAAATTTTTTTTTTTTTTTTTTTTTAGAAGAAAACTTAGAGAATTACATTGCAATGGCTAATATCCTACCAATGTATAATGTATCCCAATACTCATCCAAGGCCCTCTATTTATACACATTTTGGAGGGCTAAATGACAAGAGACAAGCTTTACAAATTTCAAAGGTAGGTATAATAGGTGGGTGCATTTTTCTAACAATTTTCGTCATATTGTATGACAATTCTGATCAGCCAGCTTGATGGTCGATTTTGTCAATGTTGGAGGCTCGATCTGATAAAATTGTCTTCTATAAAAATATACTCCTATCAGTTACGGATCCATAGCCGTTGGAATCAGCTCATTTGCTGATGTGGATAAGAAGATATGGGCAAAATACGAAAACAGGTCAGCACAGACGTCATTGCACATCAGCCAACTTGATGGTCGCTTTCGCTAGGGAAAACGACTCCGTTTCAAGAAGTGTAAAACATGAAAAAGATAGATATGCCTCTTAGCTTTGCACGGCTACAAATTTCAGCCTTATTGCTTCAGTGAAACTCGAGATATAGCTGATATGCCAAACGGTGTCGGAACTGGAACTGAACTGGATTTGCCCTTAATTCTAGTAATCTGAAATCACTCAAAGAAACTTGTGAAAAACACCAAATTACATAAAAATATAAAAGATCATAAACACAATTAGACTAAACAATAATAACTCGTATTTGACACAAAAAAATAATAAAACATAACTAAAAACTATATAATTATACGAGTTATCACACCCCCACACTTAGATTGTTGCTAGTCCCTAGCAACGACTCAATAAAATAAGAAAATCTAATCTAATCCATTTTCGTAGGAAATCACGGTGGCACTTAGCATGTGACACAAGCCTTTAAACCCCTAGGTGTCCCTAGTGGACGAGTTTAGTCTCGTGAGGGTTTGCTAGAACGATACCCACAAACATTGAAAAACTAAAATATAAGTAAACTACATACACTAAAAATATTTACTCCTAATCCTTTCAATATAAATTAGAGACAATCTTTGAACAAGTCTTATAAACTAATAAATAGCTCAAAGAATTTCACAAAAATTCATGCTTGAATATAAATAAATGAGTTAAGCCAATATTAACATAACATATTTCAATCAAAATAGTGTATATTCAAACTTAATCTCAACTTCTCACATGGGATACTCTCTTGATTTTCACTCTTTAAAGTAGTGGTAAAGTGTTTACACTCAATCAATCTCATGAAAACACTTCTACCATATGCTTGCTTTTCCACCTATTCTCCACTATTTAGATCATACAACTTCATAAATCAAGAGGTCTTTATTCAAGGTTGTAATGGGGCCAAAGGGTTATAATGTGGTTAAAGAACAAAAGGATAAAGATATCACAAAGGTTCCAAAGAGTTCATAGATTTTAGAGACATAATAAGATCATACAAATAAAACTTCTCAAAACTCTTATAAAGCACATAATAACATAGGTTAAATATTCATGTTGAGCCTTTGCATCATTCTAACCAACTTTGTAACATCTTTTTCTAGAAGTTCAAGAGAAGATTTTTTTTTTTTTTTAATATGGGAATGTATTTGACAATGATCCCTTTCTTTTTCTCTTGACTTTTTCTTTTCTTTTCTTCCCCCACACTTATCTTTTGTTCTAACCCAAATTTTCAAAAAGTATCCCTTGTTTTTGCAATATGTCTCAAAATATATAATCCATCTTTAGAACAAGGGTAAGGATATAAGTATATTTAGGCTAGGTGTAAGTTCTGGTTACCAATAAAATAGCATATTTAATGTAGGCTCAAATTGGCTCACTAGTGGGGATGTTCTCTTAGAACATTAATAATGGATGGCTGTTTGGCTCTGGTTATAATCCTAATGCCTCTATCATATTCATGTTGTCACATGTATCAATATAGTCTCAAACGGTTTAAAGCAAGTTCTAGAGAATCATGTAATCATAAGAGCACTCAAGAAAGAAATTAGATTGATTTGTATAATGCATCAATCATTATAGGCTCAAAAACTCACAAGGATGATTATACAAGTCAGATTAAGTCTAAACATGCTTCTTTCTCAATCAACATATCATATTAACATTGGCTCATAAAAAGGTTGATATCAAGCTCAATTCTCATGAAAATCTTCTCACTAATAAATCTGTTTTAGACTTATGCAATTCATATCTCATTATAGTATTGAAAGTAACTAAAAAAACACACTAAGTCTAAACATGCTTTTTTTTTTTTTTTTTGAAGAAGAAGAAGATTAAATCAAACTGACAAGGTATGTCTCAAGTCTCCCTTACTCAGACCTTGTTCAGAATGAATACTTCTAAATGTCTTAAAACACAACAAATTTTTTTTTTTTTTTAGCAAAATATGTCCCTTACCCCCTACTAAAATATGACATTGTCCCCAATGTCAAATTTTAAAGGTAGAATTTAGGAGATATTACCTGCAGAGGTTGCTAACCACTTATTATAACTGAGACACAACAAGCAAAATGTTAGATAATGTCACAAAGACAAAGTGCAATCCACTCCTTGCTCGTCCATATCTCTTTTTCTTTTTTCGAGCGTTTGCGAAACAACCGTAGCAGATAAACACTCATAAGCTTGTAGCTTTTTGAGTAAATCTTCAATGGTTGTAGCAGAAATTATGGTTCTCCTTGCCTCTGAAAACATGAATCCATTATCCACAGCATTATCTAAATATGAAGGCAAATTACTAAAATAACCATTAATATTAAGCAAACCAATGGGTTTCTTATTTGTGACCAAAGATGACCAAGAAGCCACGCAAGCTATTTCTTCTAATGTACCCAGACCTCCTGGTAAAGCAATGAATGCATCGGCAGAATGGTACATGATTGTCATCCGTTCAGGAATACTCCAGACTTGTATTTCCTTACCCATGGTAGGTCGACAAAAACCTGTGAATAGTTTTAGCACGATTCCTAGAACTGGACTTCCTCCGGCGTGTGCTGCTGTAGCGACTGCTCTCATTAAACCCAAACTACCGCCTCCATAAATCAACTGGATCTTTTGTTGGGCAAGTATTACTCCAACTCTTATGGCTTCATCAGCGAATATTTTATTTTTCCCTGGATAAGCACCTCCAAAGACACAAATTTTTTCAATGCTCTGGGACAAAGTACTTTCCATTTTTTTTTGAGTGCCTGAAAGAGAATGAGTACATGGTGTAATATATAGAGGACTGAGTAGTGAATCAGACAAGAGTAATAATGTCGCCGAAAGTGTATTTGACCTGTCAGAAGAAAATGTTAACCTAACAAAAGATTTTTGCGTGATTTCAGGAAGAAAATCAAAAAGAGAAGAAAAATCAACCGTAAAAGACCAATGCAAAAAAAAAAAAAAAACGAGAATAATTACAGAAATCTAACAACACGTAAATTAAACCGAAATAAAGTTATTGCAAATCAAACCAAAAGCTGAGAAGTCATTTATTGTAGTTGTGATTGTGGCTCACATCTTCCTCTGGTTTTACGTCCAGAAACGGCTTAAACGCCTTCTATGAGTCGAGGATATGCTTCCCATCCAGTTTTCTTACAAGCTGGCAAACAGGGTCTTTTAACATCAGATTCCCAAGATGTTGCCATTCCCTTTGGAATTGCGGCCATAAATCAAGAATTTCTCTTTGTACGTCAACACTAGGATGCGTCTCAAGAGAAAGTTGGATATTACCCAAATTCTCCTTACTCAGTCCATCCTTAATGAATTCAATTTTATCATCTCGATTAGAGGACGGAATCCCAATAGAACGACATTTACCGTTACACGTCCATCGTGCACATTTGTGGCAATTTGAACTCATGCGCTTTGCTCGTCGCTTTTTTGCAAAAGTGCTTCTACCTGTACCTGGTAAATGCAAAACAGGAAGATATTCATCTTCACGTACCTTGGCTTCAATTATCCAACGTATGTTTTCAGGAATCCCTTTGTGCATAAGCATTCTTAATATTTCAAATCGAACTTGGTAAAGCTTCAGTAAAATATTCCGAGGAAAAGGAGGAAATCGTTTCTGCAATCTTGTGAGAATATCATCCATCTTGAAAAAAAATGGAAAAGAAATTGAAAGAGAAATTTATATACAATATCAGTTTTGTGGGTAGCTGATGGAACCGACTTAAATAATCACGGAGTACCGTTATCCGCCATTTAACCGGGGTTAAAAAAAATGTATTTTTTTTTTTTTTTGAAGATTAGTAAAATTTATATTTACATCTAGTTATTTTCAAAACAAGGATCAGAAAGAAAAACAACCTCTTCTTGAGTAACATGATTTTCCAAAAAGAGTTTGAGTCTTTGTCCATTTACCTTGAATACGTTACCATTTTGAGGATTCTCAATATCAACTGCTCCATAATGATACACATGCTTAACCACAAATGGGCCAGTCCATCTTGATCTCAACTTACCAGGAAATATGTGAAGTCTAGAATTATAAAGTAGAACTTTTTGCCCAACATCAAATGTTTTTCTTGAAATTAACTTGTCATGAAAGGCTTTAGTTCTTTCTTTATGAATTTTAGAATTCTCATATGCATCATTTCTGAGTTCCTCAAGTTTTTGTTTCCAACAATGCTTAACCTGAAAAGAATTTAACAAAGAATCAGTGTGTGAAATTTCTGAAGCATTATCAAACTCACATTCAATTAAATAAGCTTCTAAAGGATCATGGAATGTGGTAGTGGTGAGATGTTCATGAACAAGTTCTTCAATGAAATCCACTTCATGTACTTCTGAATCATCACCAGGTTGCTTGCAAGTGTTGAACACATTTAATTCTAAAGTCATATTTCCAAAAGAAATGTTCAACATACCATTCCTGCAATTTATCAGAGCATTAGAAGTTGCAAGAAATGGACGGCCTAATATAACAGGAATTTGAACATTTGGATTTGAAACAGGATGTGTGTCTAAAACAATAAAATCAACAGGGAAGTAAAAATTATCAATTTGAACCAAAACATCTTCAACTATCCCTCGAGGAATTTTTACAGAACGATCAGCTAGTTGAAGTGTAACAGGTGTTTCCTTGAGTTCACCTAAACCTAACTGTTGATAAACAGAAAAAGGCAAAAGATTAACACTAGCACCAAGATCAAGCAATGCACGTTCTATTCTAGTGTTTCCAATGATGCATGAGATTGTTGGACATCCAGGATCTTTGAATTTTGGTGGAGTAAGGTGCTGAATGATTGAGCTCACACTTTCCGTCAGAAATGCTTTCTTTTGTACATTATGTTTCCTTTTAACTGTGCACATGTCCTTCAAAAATTTAGCATAAGATGGAACTTGTTTGATTGCATCCAATAAAGGAATGTTAATCTTAACTTGTTTGAAAAGTTCATAAATTTTTGCATTTTGATTCAAATTCTTTATTGTTTGGAACCTTTGAGGAAAAGGAGCAGGATGCATACCTTTTTCTTTGTCCAAATTTTCAAGAAGTTCAGACTTACCATCATCCTTACCATTACTTTTCGGAGGGGAAGGAGGATCTTGGTCTTTTGATGGAATGTTTTTGTCAATTGCCTTTCCACTTCGAAGAGTTGTGATAGAACTGGCATTTTCCTGTTGAGTTTCATTGGAGCAAGAAACAAGACATTGAGTAGAAGGGTTAGGCTGAGGTTGAGCAGGAAACTTACCTTTTTCTTGAGTGCGTAATGAAGCTGTCAATGTGGACAAGGTGTTTTTGATCTCATTGATGTCCTGTGAAGTTTGGTTATTCACATTTGCTTGTGTTTGCATGAATGCTTGCAATGTCTCTTCCAAGGTTTGTACACGTGAAGGTTGATAGGAAAAAGTGTTGCCCGGTTTTTGAGATTGTGGTACCTGAACATGATTATTATTCTGCCAACTGAAGTTGGGATGATTTCTCCATTCAGGGTTATACATTTCAGAGTAAGGAGAAGGAAAAGGCTTTTTAAATGTGTTTATGGAATTTACTTGATCATGCAACGCTTCTTTAAGAATGGGAATGTTTGGACATTCAGAAGTGGGGTGTCCCATGATTGCACAAATTCCACAACTTTCTTCATTTTTAACCGTTTTGACTTCTTTTACTTCTCTAAGTTCCATGGCTTCAATCTTTTTAGCCAAATTAGCTACTTTAGCTTTTATCTCATCTTCTTGACTAAAATGATATTTACCTCTGTTAGAAAAAAGATTAGATCTATTGGAACTTTTAGAGGAATTATCTGTGTGCCAGGCTTGAGAGTTATCTGCCAAATGGTCTAGGTAGTCAAAGGCTTCTTCAGGTTCTTTTTCTAGAAACTCACCGTTACACATTGTTTCAACAAATTGTTTAGTTCCGGGAGTTAAACTTTCATAAAAGAAACTAATAAGACGCCATTTTTCAAAACCATGATGTGGACAAGAACTTAACAAATCTTTAAAACGCTCCCAGCACTGAAAAAATGCTTCATTTTGATTTTGATTGAAATTGTGAATCTGTCTTTTCAAAGCAGTAGTTTTATGTGCTGGGAAAAATTTCTTTAGAAACTCAGTTTGTAATTCTTGCCATGTGCCAATTGACCTTGGTTTTAAATTATGAAGCCAAATTTTTGCTTTATCTTTTAAAGAAAAAGGAAATAATTTTAGCTTGACAATTTCATTTGTACATTGTTGGTCATTAAAGGTGACACATACATCTTCGAAGTCTTTTAGAAACGAGTAAGCACTTTCCGATTCTAACCCATGGAAATTTGGAAGCAAAGCTATCATACCTGGTTTAAAACGAAAGTTGTTTGCATTGAGAGGAAAAATAAAACAAGAGGGTGATGAGCTTCGAGTTGGTTGCAAGTAGTCACGCATGGTGCGTACTTGTCTGTTCTCATCTTCAGCATGAACACTTTCATTGTCAGCCATGGTAGGAGTTGTATTAGAAAGATTACCTGAAAAAGTTTCACAATAAAATCTAACTAAACGACGAGATCTAAAATCACGTCGCCAAACAAGCATAAAACAAAGTTAATATACAGATTAGGCGGTATAACCAGCCAATAAAAATAAAACAAAGTTAATATACAATATAAATATAAATATATAGAAAATTAGGCGGTATAACCAGCCAATAAAAATAAATATACTTATAAACTTATATACTTAGTATTGCCTCCCCGGCAACGGCGCCATAAACTTGATGGAGACTCAATTAAGAGTTGTAAACCCAAGTGCAGGTTATGTTCAAGTAATAAATTCTCGGGTGTCCGAGGTCGAACCACAGGGAAGCGTACTAGTAAGTATACGTTTATAAATATATATGAAAAAGAAAGTAAACAAGATATTAGGGAATCAACAACAAAACATAAAAGAAATTAAACAAAATATAAAAAAACAATAAGAAAAGATGTTGAGGTTAGAGAATCCACTCTTGGTGTTATGCTAAGATTAATCTTGTTTTATTACACAATTGAAATCCACACATAAGGGAGGTTCCAATCGGAAGGTTTAGCAATTCAGTCCAAATTGTCCAACGTCCATAGCATATGATATTATGTTCATTTGGTGTCCTCAAAACTCATAAAAAGAGTCCAAGCATTCCTTATGCCAAGGTATATGTCTGCAACAAATCAAGGTTATGAAACCAAGCATTTACTGTGCCATTTTCATTGTCAATAATGAATCAAGATCCCTACTTTGCAAGTATGATTTTAAACCAAAAGAAAAAATTATCTATACTAGTGTTTATAAATGATGATTCATTTTAGCTCATGTTTAAGAGACTAACCTTAGCATTTACCAAAAGCTTCACCTCATCACCTCAACAATATGATTAGCAACACATACTATATATGAAGAAAATGAAAAGAAAAATAAAGAAAAAGAAAACAGTTTTGTATATTAACTTTGTTTTATTTTTATTGGCTAGTTATACCGCCTAATTTAGTATATATATTTTTATTGGCTGGTTATACCGCCTAATTTAGTATATATATTTTTATTGTCTGGTTATACCGCCTAATTTAGTATATATATTTTTATTGGCTGGTTATACCGCCTTGCATCTTATTCTTATTATTTACTTTAGTTTAAATCTGGCTTCAAAAACCCCTTTACTTTTATTGTTTTCTTTGAACGTAAGTTATAAACTAATAACTCATAGATTAAAACCCAATCCCTGAGGACTCGACCCTTGCTAATCATTATACTTACAATTGATCTTTTTAGTGCAAGGTTAAATAAGATACACTCTTTTGGGTGCATCAAGTTTTTGGCGCCGTTGCCGGGGATTGTTTTTTTTAGTTTATTTGTTACTTGGTTTATTCTTATTTTCAGTTCTAATGATATTTATTTTCTTGTACATACGGGTTTTTCTTATCAAATTTTGAAAAAAAAAAAACGATGGAATTGAGCAATCTGGAATGATTTAGGATTTCTTTTATTTTTGTCTACTATTTTTTTTTTTCTTTCTTTATTATTATTATTATTTTTTTTTGTGAGTTTTAGTTCCTTTTTAATACAATGATGAGATATGAATTGCATAAGTCTAAAACAGATTTATTAGTGAGAAGATTTTCATGAGAATTGAGCTTGATGTCAACCTTTTTATGAGCCAATGTTAATATGATATGTTGATTGAGAAAGAAGCATGTTTAGACTTAATCTGACTTGTATAATCATCCTTGTGAGCTTTTGAGCCTATAATGATTGATGCATTATATAAATCAATCTAATTTCTTTCTTGAGTGCTCTTATGATTACATGATTCTCTAGAACTTGCTTTAGACCTTGTTGAGACTATATTGATGCATGTGACAACATGAATATGATAGAGGCATTAGGATTTTTAGCCAGGGCCAAACAGCTATCCCTTATTGATGTTCCAAGAGAACACACCCCTAGTGAGCCAATTTGAGCCTACATTGAATAAGCTATCTCTTTGGTAACCATAACTTGTCCCTAACCTAAATATACTTATATCCTTACCTTTGTTCCAAAGATGAATTAGCATGTTTTGAGACAAGTTGCAAAGACAAGGAAGATCTATTGAAAATTTGGGTTAGAAACAAGAAATAAGTGTGGGGGGGAAAGAAAAGAAAAGTCAAGAGAAAAAAAAAGAAATAGAATACTGGCAAATACATTCCTATGTAAAAAAAAAATATGAATCATCTCTTGAATTTGGGGAAAAAGAAAAAGATGTTACAAAGTTGTTTAGAATGAAGAAAAGGCCCAACATGAATATTCGGCCTAGGTGACTATGTACTTGTAAAGAGTTTTGAGAAGATTCTTTGTATCATCTTATTATGTCTCTAAACTTTATGAACTCTTTGGAACCTTTGTGATATCTTTATCCTTTTGTTCTTCAACCACATTACAAACCCCTTGGCCCCATTACAACCTTGATTAAAGACCTCTTGATTCATGAAGTTGTATGATCTAAATAGTGGAGAATAGGTGGACAAGCAAGAATATGGTAGAACTGTTTTCATGAGATTGATTGAGTGTAAACACTTCACCACTACTTTAAAGAGTGAAAATCATGAGGGTATCCCATGTGAGAAGTTGAGATTAAATTTGAACATGCACTATTTTGATTGAAATATGTTATGTTAATATTGGCTTAACTCAAACAATTTACATTCAAGCATGATTTTTTGTGAAATTCTTTAAGCTATTGATTAGTTTATAAGACTTGTTCAAAGATTGTCTCTAATATGTATTGAAAGGATTAGGAATAAATATTTTTAGTATATGTAGTTTATTTATATTTTAGTTTTTCAATGTTTGTGGGTATCGTTCTAGTAAACCCTCACGAGACTAAACTCGTCCACTAGGGACACCTAGGGGTTTAAAGGCTTGTGTCACATGCTAAGTGCCACCGTGATTTCCTACGAAAGTGGATTAGATTAGATTTTCTTATTTTATTTTTATTTGTTTTTGCTCGAGGACTAGCAACAATCTAAGTGTGGGGGTGTGATAACTCGTATAATTATATAGTTTTTAGTTATGTTTTATTATTGTTTTGTGTCAAATACGAGTTATTATTGCTTAGTCTAATTGTGTTTATGATCTTTTATATTTTTATGTAATTTGGTGTTTTTTTACGAGTTTCTTTGAGTGATTTCAGATTACTAGGTTAAATCAACAATTAAATTCAGTTCAGTTCCAGTTCCGACACCTTTTGCCATATCAGCTATATCTGGAGTTTCACTGAGTAGTGTGTCCTTTTTACCTAGGAACACATATTTCAAGTGGTTCGGTAGTGGTTTCAACTCTAAAGTTGGTGCCTGCAAAATGGAAGGTAGAAGTTTCTCATTAGATAAAGGCAAATCAATAAATGAAACATCAAACCTTGCATCTTTAGGTGGCAGCGAGTGTAAAGATTCTAGTGCCCCTTCCACATGGTCAATCAAGGCTAGTTTAGCATTCCCCATTCCGAGATGGTTGCTAAGGACTATTTCCACACTATCTTCACCATCTAGCTCATAAGCTTGCTGCACTAGTGAGTCAATTATATCAATATTAAAAACAGAATGCACATCACTAGGATATCTCATGGCCTCAAAAATGTTAAAGCGAATTATTTCACCATCAAATTCCGTAGTTAAAGTGCCATCATGTACATCTATTTTAGTTCTTGCAGTTTTCAAGAATGGTCTCCCTAATAGAATAGGTGTGGGATTAGAAGACATCTCATCTTCCATCTCAATAACATAAAAGTCAGCGGGCAAAACCAATTCATTAACCTGTACAAGAACGTCTTCTACAACTCCTCTTGGATAAGTGTTAGAACGGTCAGCAAGTTGTATTATAACACCGGTTTCCTCTAATGGTCCTAGATTCAATGAAGCATAAATTGAATATGGCATGACATTAATAGATGCCCCTACATCTAGCATAGCACGCTCAAACCTGGTGTTGCTGATGCACCCAAAAGAGTGTATCTTATTTAACCTTGCACTAAAAAGATCAATTGTAAGTATAATGATTAGCAAGGGTCGAGTCCTCAGGGATTGGGTTTTAATCTATGAGTTATTAGTTTATAACTTACGTTCAAAGAAAACAATAAAAGAAAAGGGGTTTTTGAAGCCAGATTTAAACTAAAGTAAATAATAAGAATAAGATGCAAGGCGGTATAACCAGCCAATAAAAATATACATACTAAATTAGGCGGTATAACCAGCCAATAAAAATATATATACTAAATTAGACGGTATAACCAGCCAATAAAAATAAAACAAAGTTAATATACAAATTAGGTGGTATAACCAGCCAATAAAAATAAATATAGTTTTAAAAATAAGCAAACTAGAAAAGTAAGAAAACAAGTAAGTAAGAAGAATCAAATATGAAAAATATGGTTAAGGTTTCATTCTCCACCACTAGACATCATTAAGAATCAATTTCAGATCTATCAATATCAACCAACTATCAAAGTTAACAATCGTAGATAACAACAAGCTCTGTTATCCCAATCTTTCCTTAGTTTGTCGTTAAATAGAACAAGCTCTCTATTTAATCTCTAACCATTAAACAACCTAGAATAAGCTCTCTAAATTCAATTTAATGGCAGCTTTATGATGAGAAAGATAGGTTGATCTAAGCAACAAACACATAAGCTCGGATTGTTCAATTTAGGTTATGTTCCACTTTGCAATTATTGAAAACTTGACCATAATCATTAATCACAAATTGCCACTTATGAATAGGAAATCAAGACAATTACACGGATCAAGACTCCTAAACTAGCAATAGATAATTATCAAGATCTATCTAGTTGTACACCTAAATAAATCAAGACAACATCATGAACAATTCTTGTAGAAGAACATAAGCAACTTTGATAGAAAATTAATGATAGATAGAATCTGAAAATCAATAACAAAATATGTCTAGGGCTTTGAAATCACCCTTAACCAAATAGAAGTTTAGCCTTGCATAGGCATTGTAAACATAAACATAAACATAAAATTAAAGAGAATCTAAGAAGGAAATAAAAGAAAGAAGAAGAAGAAGAAAATAAAGAAAAAGAAAACTAGAGAAAAGAAAGAAGAAGAAAACTTAGAGAATTTTATTACAATGGCCAATTTCCTACCAATCTACCATATGATCCTCTACAATCATCCAAGGCCCTCTATTTATACACATTTTGGAGGGCTAAATGACAAGAGACAAGCTTTACAAATTTCAAAGGTAGGTATAATAGGTGGGTGCATTTTTCTAACAATTTTCGTCATATTGTATGACAATTTTGATCAGCCAACTTGATGGTCGATTTTGTCAATATTGAAGGCCTGATCTGATCACATGGTCTTCTAGAAGAATGTTCCCCTGTCAGTTACTGATCCATAGCCGTTGGAATCAGCTCATTTGCTGATGTGGATAAGAAGATATGTGCAAAATACAAAAACAGGTCAGCACAGACGTCATTGCACATCAGCCAACTTGATGGTCGATTTCGCTAGGGAAAACGACTCCGTTTCAAGAAGTGTACAACATGAAAAAGATAGATATGCCTCTTAACTTTGCATGGTTAAAATTTCAGCCTTATTGCTTCAGTGAAACTCCAGATATAGCTGATATGGAAAAAGGTGTCGGAACTGGAACTGAACTGGATTTGCCCTTAATTCTAGTAATCTGAAATCACTCAAAGAAACTTGTGAAAAACACCAAATTACATAAAAATATAGAAGATCATAAACACAATTTAGACTAAACAATAATAACTCGTATTTGACACAAAACAATAATAAAACATAACTAAAAACTATATAATTATACGAGTTATCACACCCCCACACTTAGATTGTTGCTAGTCCTCGAGCAAAAACAAATAAAAATAAAATAAGAAAATATAATCTAATCCACTTTCGTAGGAAATCACGGTGGCACTTAGCATGTGACACAAGCCTTTAAACCCCTAGGTGTCCCTAGTGGACGAGTTTAGTCTCGTGAGGGTTTACTAGAACGATACCCACAAACATTGAAGACATAAGAAAAACTATAAATAATAATTATAACTAATCCTTCCAATATAAATTAGAGATAATCATTGGACAAGTCTTAAAAACTAATCAATAGCTTAATGAAATTCACAAAAAATCTTACTTGAATGTAAATAGTTTGAGTTAAGCCAATATTAACATAACATATTTCAATCAAAATAGTGCATATTCAAACTTAATCTCAACTTCTCACATGGGATACTCTCTTGATTTTCACTCTTTAAAGTAGTGGTAAAGTGTTTACACTCAATCAATCTCATGAAAACACTTGTACCATATGCTTGCTTGTCCACCTATTCTCCACTATTTAGATCATACAACTTCATAAATCAAGAGGTCTTTATTCAAGGTTGTAATGGGGCCAAAGGGTTATAATGTGGTTAAAGAACAAAAGGATAAAGATATCACAAAGGTTCCAAAGAGTTCATAGAGTTTAGAGACATAATAAGATCATACAAAGAAACTTCTCAAAACTCTTTACAAGTACATAGTCATCTAGGCCGGATATTCATGTTGGGCCTTTTCTTCATTCTAAACAACTTTGTAACATCTTTTTCTTTACTTTAACTAGAAGTTCAAGAGAAGATTTTTTTTTTATTTTTTTATATGGGAATGTATTTGACAATGATCCCTTTCTTTTTCTCTTGACTTTTTCTTTTCTTTTCTTCCCCCACACTTATCTTTTGTTTCCAACCCAAATTTTTAACTAAAAATATCACTTATTTTTTTTTTTTGCAATATGTCTCAAAATATATAATCCATCTTTAGAACAAGGGTTATATTTAGGCTAGGTGTAAGTTGTGGTTACCAAATAAATAGCTTATTCAATGTAGGCTCAAATTGGCTCACTAGGGGTGTGTTCTCTTGGAACATCAATAAGGGATGGCTGTTTGGCCCTGGCTAAAAATCCTAATGCCTCTATCATATTCATGTTGTCACATGCATCAATATAGTCTCAACAAGGTCTAAAGCAAGTTCTAGAGAATCATGTAATCATAAGAGCACTCAAGAAAGAAATTAGATTGATTTATATAATGCATCAATCACTATAGGCTCAAAAACTCACAAGGATGATTATACAAGTCAGATTAAGTCTAAACATGCTTCTTTCTCAATCAACATATCATATTAACATTGGCTCATAAAACGATTGATATCAAGTTCAATTCTCATGAAAATCTTCTCACTAATAAATCTGTTTTAGACTTATGCAATTCATATCTCATCATAGTATTGAAAAGGAACTAAAACACACTAAAAATAATAATAAAGACTCATAAAAAAAAATAGTAGACAAAAATAAAAGAAATCCTAAATCATTCCCCCCACACTTAATTCTTACATTGTCCTCAATGTAAGTCTATTAACCCAAATGAAAGAATCATGTGTAAGAGAAAAGAACTAATAACATAAGAATAGGAACAACTAAGACTCAAAACAAAACAAACTCATGCAACCTAAATAATCCTTAAATTCTAAACAAAAATTAACAAGTAAAAATAAAAAGATTAAAATCAAACTGACAAAGTATGTCTCAAGTCTCCCTTACACAGACCTTGTTTAGAATGAATACTTCTAAATTGCTTAAAACACAACAAACAATTTTTTTTTTTTTTTTAAATTAGCAAAATATGTCCCTTACCCCCTACTAAAATATGACATTGTCCCCAATGTCAAATTTTAAAGGTAGAATTTAGGAGATATTACCTGCAGAGGTTGCTAACCACTTATTATAACTGAGACACAACAAGCAAAATGTTAGATAATGTCACAAAGACAAAGTGCAATCCACTCCTTGCTCGTCCATATCTCTTTTTCTTTTTCCGAGCGTTTGCGAAACAACCGTAGCAGATAAACACTCATAAGCTTGGAGCTTTTTAAGTAAATCTTCAATGGTTGTAGCAGAAATTATGGTTCTCCTTGCCTCTGAAAACATGAATCCATTATCCACAGCATTATGTAAATATGAAAGCAAATTACTAAAATAACCATTAATATTAAGCAAACCAATTGGGTTTCTTATTTGTGACCAAAGATGACCAAGAAGCCACGCAAGCTATTTCTTCCAATGTACCCAGACCTCCTGGTAAAGCAATGAATGCATCGGCAGAATGGTACATGATTGTCATCCGTTCAGGGATACTCCAGACTTGTATTTCCTTACCCACGGTAGGTCCACAAAAACTTGTGAATAGTTTTGGCACGATTCCTAGAACTGGACTTCCTCCGGCGTGTGCTGCTGTAGCGACTGCTCCCATTAAACCCGTACTACCGCCTCCATAAATCAACTGGATCTTTTGTTGGGCAAGTATTACTCCAACTCTTATGGCTTCATCAGCGAATATGTTATTTTTCCCTGGATAAGCACCTCCAAAGACACAAATTTTTTTAATGCGCTGGGATGAAGTACTTTCCATTTTTTTTTCTTCGAGTGCCTGAAAGAAAATGAGTACATGGTGTAATATATAGAGGACTGAGTAGTGAATCAGACAAGAGTAATAATGTCGCCGAAAGTGTATCTGACCTGTCAGAAGAAAATGTTAACCTAACAAAAGATTTTTGCGTGATTTCAGGAAGAAAATCAAAAAGAGAAGAAAAAATCAACCGTAAAAGAAAAATAAAAAAAAAACGAGAATAATTACACAAATCGAACAACACGTAAATTAAACCGAAATAAAGTTATTGCAAATCAAACCAAAAGCTGAGAAGTCATTTATTGTAGTTGTGATTGTGGCTCACATCTTCCTCTGGTTTTACGTCCAAAAACGGCTTAAACGCCTTCTATGAGTCGAGGATATGCTTCCCATCCAGTTTTCTTACAAGCTGGCAAACAGGGTCTTTTAACATCAGATTCCCAAGATGTTGCCATTCCCTTTGGAATTGCGGCCATAAATCAAGAATTTCTCTTTGTACGTCTCCACTAGGATGCGTCTCAAGAGAAAGTTGGATATTACCCAAATTCTCCTTACTCAGTCCATCCTTAATGAATTCAATTTTATCATCTCGATTAGAGGACGGAATCCCAATAGAACGACATTTACCGTTACACGTCCATCATGCACATTTGTGGCAGTTTGAACTCATGCGCTTTGCTCGTCGCTTCTTTGCAAAAGTGCTTCTACCTGTACCTGGTAAATGCAAAACAGGAAGATATTCATCTTCACGTACCTTGGCTTCAATTATCCAACGTATGTCTCCAGGAATCCCTTTGTGCATAAGCATTCTTAATCTTTCAAATCGAACTTGGTAAAGCTTCAGTAAAATATTTCGAGGAAAAGGAGGAAATCGTTTCTGCAATCTTGTGAGAATATCATCCATCCTGAAAAAAAAATGAAAAAAATTGAAAGAGAAATTGGAAGAGAAATTTATATACAATATCAGTTTTGTGGGTAGCTGATGGAACCGACTTAAATAATCACGGAGTACCGTTATCCGCCATTTAACCGGGGTTAAAAAAAATTATATTTACATCTAGTTATTTTCAAAACAAGGATCAGAAAGAAAAACAACATAAAAAAAACACAAAAACAAAACACTCTAAATAAAATCCTAAATTCTTCCCCCCACACATAATTTTTACATTGTCCTCAATGTAATGCTATTATCCCCCAATGCAAGAATTATATGTAAGAGAAGAGAACTATTAAACAAAAGAAAACAAAAACAATAAAAGATAGAATGATGGAGAGTAAGGAATATGCAAATCTGATATAATAGATGCTCTCCATCCTTTTGGGTTGCCTCCCAAGAAGCGCTTGGTTTATTGTTCTCAGCCTAACTTAGACCCATGCCATTATTATTCAACATACTTTGGCTCAAAAAGTGGAAACTCCTCCACATCTTGTATTGGAAAGTTCTCATAGTAAGGCTTCAATCTATGACCATTCACTTTGAATGCCTTATCTGTTTTTGGGCTTTGGATTTCAACTGCACCATGAGTAAGTACATTAGTAATAACAAAAGGTCTAACCCAACGAGAACGTAACTTACCTGGATATAACTTAAGGCGTGAATGGAAGAGAAGAACTTTTTGTCCAACAACAAATTCCTTTCTTGATATCATCTTGTCATGGAATGCCTTAGTCTTTTCCTTGTAAATCCTAGAATTCTGATAGGCATCATTCCTTATCTCCTCTAATTCTTGTAGGTCAAGTTTTTTTTTCTTTCCTGTCTCATCCATCTCCATGTTGCATTGTTTGATAGCCCAATATGATTTATGTTCCAATTCAACCGGAAGATGACAAGGCTTACCATAAACAAGTCGATAAGGAGACATACCAATGGGTGTCTTATATGCTGTCCTATAAGCCCAAAGTGCATCATCAAGTCGTGAACTCCAATCCTTCCTATTTGGGTTAACTGTCTTTTCAAGGATGGACTTAACTTCTCGGTTTGACACTTCAGCTTGCCCACTAGTTTGAGGATGATATGAGGTGGAGACCTTGTGTGTGATGTTATACTTCCTCAAAAGTGCTTCCATAGTCCTATTGCAAAAGTGAGTACCTCTATCGCTGATTATGGCCTTTGGCGTTCCAAACCTAGCAAAGATGTTAGTCTTGACAAAATCTGAAACAACTTTAGAGTCATTAGTCCTAGTGGATTTTGCTTCCACCCACTTTGAAACATAATCAACGGCAAGTAAAATATAAAGATTACCAAAAGAATGAGGAAAAGGTCCCATGAAATCCATGCCCCATACATCAAAAATTTCAACAATAAGTATTGGAGTTTGAGGCATTTGATTTCTAGCACCTAAGTTACCTGTTCTTTGGCAACGATCACATGACTTGCAAAAGAGGTATGCATCTTTGAATATGGTAGGCCAATAAAATCCAGAATCAAGAACTTTCATGGCTGTTCTTTTGGATCCAAAGTGTCCTCCACATGCATAAGAGTGAGAAAAGGTGAGAATAGATTGAAATTCAGTTTCGAGTACACACCTTCTTATAATCTGATCGGAGCAATGCTTCCAAAGGTAAGGATCATCCCATATGTAGTATTTGGCATCACTCTTGATCTTATTTCTTTGAGCTTGTGTCAACTCTTGTGGCAACTTCTTGGTAACTAAGTAATTAACAATATCAGCATACCAAGGAGTTGTTGTACTTATAAAAAGAAGTTGCTCATCCGGAAAGTTCTCATTCAAGGGTAGTGCATCCTCTTCATGAACTAAACGGCTAAGATGGTCCGCAACCAGGTTGTCACTACCTCTCTTATCTTTTATCTCCAAATCAAACTCTTGTAAGAGAAGTATCCATCTAATCAACCTTGGTTTGGCCTCCTTTTTAGTGAGTAAGTACTTAAGGGCTGCATGGTCAGAATATACAATTACTTTAGTACCAATTAAATAAGATCGAAATTTTTCTAAAGCAAATACAACAGCCAAAAGTTCTTTTTCAGTAGTGGAATAGTTCAATTGAGCATCATTAAGAGTTCGGGAGGCATAATAAATGGCATGTGAGGCTTTGCCAACCCGTTGGCCCAAAACAGCTCCAATGGCATAGTCACTAGCATCACACATGATTTCAAAAGGTACATTCCAATCTGGTGGTTGGATGATAGGAGCTGATGTCAAGAGTCCCTTCAATGTTTCAAACGCCTCTTTGCATTTATCATCAAAGTGGAAAACCACATCTTTTTGTAGTAGCTTGCAAAGAGGTAATGTGATCTTTGAGAAGTCTTTGATAAATCTCCTATAGAAACCTGCATGTCCAAGAAAAGAACGAACCTCTCTCACATTTGTGGGAGGTGGTAAAGAATGCATAATATCTATTTTAGACTTATCAACCTCTATCCCTCTAGAAGAAATAACATGGCCCAAAACTATTCCTTGTTCTACCATAAAGTGACATTTTTCCCAATTCAAAACAAGGTTAGTTTCCATGCATCTTTCAAATACAAGTGTAAGGTTCTCTAGACATATATCAAAAGAATCACCATAGACACTAAAATCATCCATAAACACTTCTATGATATTCTCTACATAATCTGAAAATATGCTAACCATACACCTTTGGAATGTAGCTGGTGCATTACAAAGACCAAATGGCATACGCCGGTATGCAAAAGTACCAAATGGACATGTGAATGTTGTTTTCTCTTGGTCCTCCGGAGCAATGGCTATCTGATTATAACCTGAAAAACCATCAAGAAAACAATAATGAGAATGGCCAGCTAACCTTTCAAGCATTTGATCAATAAAAGGTAAAGGAAAGTGGTCTTTGCGAGTTGTGGAATTAAGTTTACGATAATCAATACAAACTCGCCATCCTGTTTGAATCCTAGTAGGAACAAGTTCATTCTCATTATTTGTACCACCGTTACACCTGATTTCTTTGGAACCACTTGGACCGGGCTCACCCATTTGCTATCCGAGATAGGATAGATCACTCCAACATCTAGGAGCTTCAGTATCTCCTTTTTCACAACCTCCATCATAGGAGGGTTCAATGTTCTTTGTGCTTCTCTTGTTGGTTTGGACCCTTCCTCTAACAAAATCCGGTGCATGCACATGGATGGGCTTATTCCCTTGATATCGGCAATTGTCCAACCAATTGCTGTTTTATGCTCTCTAAGCACCCGGATAAGTCGCTCTTCTTGCAAAGGTGTGAGCTCTTTGGCAATGATGATCGGTAGTGTGTCCTTTTTACCTAGGAACACATATTTCAAGTGGTTCGGTAGTGGTTTCAACTCTAAAGTTGGTGCCTGCAAAATGGAAGGTAGAAGTTTCTCATTAGATAAAGGCAAATCAATAAATGAAACATCAAACCTTGCATCTTTAGGTGGCAGCGAGTGTAAAGATTCTAGTGCCCCTTCCACATGGTCACTCAAGGCTAGTTTAGCATTCCCCATTCCGAGATGGTTGCTAAGGACTATTTCCACACTATCTTCACCATCTAGCTCATAAGCTTGCTGCACTAGTGAGTCAATTATATCAATATTAAAAACAGAATGCACATCACTAGGATATCTCATGGCCTCAAAAATGTTAAAGCGAATTATTTCACCATCAAATTCCATAGTTAAAGTGCCATCATGTACATCTATTTTAGTTCTTGCTGTTTTCAAGAATGGTCTCCCTAATAGAATAGGTGTGGGATTAGAAGACATCTCATCTTCCATCTCAATAACATAAAAGTCAGCGGGAAAAACCAATTCATTAACCTGTACAAGAACGTCTTCTACAACTCCTCTTGGATAAGTGTTAGAACGGTCAGCAAGTTGTATTATAACACTGGTTTCCTCTAATGGTCCTAGATTCAATGAAGCATAAATTGAATATGGCATGACATTAATAGATGCCCCTAGATCTAGCATAGCACGCTCAAACCTGGTGTTGCTTATCTTACAAGTAATGGTAAACATACCTGGATCCTTGCATTTAGGTGGGAGTTTCTTTTGAAGAACAGCTGACACATTCTCCCCCACACTTACCTTTTCATTCCATTTCAACTTCCGTTTAGATGTGCACAACTCTTTTAGGAACTTGGCATATCTTGGCACTTGCTTGATAGCATCTAGTAAAGGAATGTTCACCTCTACTTTCCGGAAAGTTTCCAAAATTTCCTTCTCTTGCTCCTCCTTCTTGGACTTTGCTAACCTGCCAGGAAAAGGTGGAGGAGTTATATAAGAAGGAAAGGATGGTTTAGGAATTACCTTTTTTAGTGGCTCGTTGGGATGTGAAGAGGATGCCATGGTATTGTTCTCCCCTTGAGCACTATCATTTTGTGGTGTCTCTAGCTGTTTCCCACTTCTTAAAGTTATAGCATTGGCATTCTCTCTTGGATTCACTATGGTTTGGGAAGGTAATTTCCCAGAATCCCTTGCTTGCATTTGACTCATGGTTGTTGCCAATTACCCTATTTGAGTTTCCAAATTTCGAATACTTGTCTTTGTTTCCTGTTGAAATTGAATTGTATTAGTAGAAAGAGCTTTAACAAGATCTTCAAGAGAAGTACCTGAATTTTGGGTGGGTGGTAGTTGTTGTCGGGTTTGGTATGGTTGTTGCACTCTTTGCTGAAAACCCGATGGCCTGTGGTCAAATGGTGGAGGAATAGTTTGTGATTGGTTCCCTCCATAATTGAAGTTTGGATGATCCCTCCATCCTGGATTGTAAGTGTTTGAGTAGGGATCATATTTCCTTGATTGGTTCTGAAATCCACCCATGGCATTCACATGTTCATTGGTATCCTCTTGAAGTGTTGGACACATATCAGTTTGGTGCCCTATGTTTGAACATATGCCACAAGCCTTTATTTGTTGTATTTTACCTACAGCCAATTGTTGAACAAGAGAAGTCAGTTTATCAAATTTTTGTTCAAGGGATGATATACTTACCTCATTAACTCTCTTGGGTTGTGGTGGTGGATCTTGTCTCATTGAGAACTGTTGAGAATTGGCTGCCATGTTGGAGATTAATGTTCTAGCAGCCCTGGGAGTCTTATCAACTAGAGCTCCCCCACTAGCGGCATCTATCATACTTCTCTCCATGGGCATGAGACCTTCATAGAAGTATTGGATGAGAAGTTGTTCACTTATTTGATGGTGTGGACATGATGCACAAAGTTTCTTGAACCTCTCCCAATATTCATATAAGGACTCTCCGTTGTATTGCCGAATCCCACATATCTCTTTCCTAATGTTGGCAGCCTTAGATGCTGGGAAATACATTTCCAAGAATGCTTTCTTCAAATCATTCCATGTAGTGATGGTCCCGGATGGTAGATAGTAGAGCCATTCCTTTGCTGAATCAGCTAGAGAGAATGGGAAGGCTCTCAACTTAACTTGCTCTTCCGTGACCCCTGTTGGTCTCATGCTTGAGCAAACTACATGGAATTCCTTGAGGTGCTTATTTGGATCCTCTCCTGCAAAACCATGAAAAGTTGGGAGAAGATGAATCAAACCAGATTTTAATTCAAAAGCTACCTCAAGATTGGTATATTCAATGCATAATGGTTGTTGACCCAAGTCCGGAGCGGCTAGCTCCTTGAGAGTTCGGTTGTCAGCTGCTGCCATCTCTCCTTGCTTCTCTTGGATGTTTTGGATCAACTCCTCGATTGGTTGTTGGTGAGAAGTTATAAATTCCCGAATTTTCCTAAGTCGTAAGTCTTCTTCGGGAGCTTGGAACATTCACTAATAAAAAATATAAGAAAGTAAATAATTAGAACAGAAAATAAGAATAAACCAATAAACTAATAAACTAAAGAAAGCAATCCCCGGCAACGGCGCCAAAAATTTGATGCACCCAAAAGAGTGTATCTTATTTAACCTTGCACTAAAAAGATCAACTGTAAGTATAATGATTAGCAAGGGTCGAGTCCTCAGGGATTGGGTTTTAATCTATGAGTTATTAGTTTATAACTTACGTTCAAAGAAAACAATAAAAAAAAGGGGTTTTTGAAGCCAGATTTAAACTAAAGTAAATAATAAGAATAAGATGCAAGGCGGTATAACCAGCCAATAAAAATATACATACTAAATTAGGCGGTATAACCAGCCAATAAAAATATATATACTAAATTAGACGGTATAACCAGCCAATAAAAATAAAACAAAGTTAATATACAAATTAGGTGGTATAACCAGCCAATAAAAATAAATATACTTTTAAAAATAAGCAAACTAGAAAAGTAAGAAAACAAGTAAGTAAGAAGAATCAAATATGAAAAATATGGTTAAGGTTTCATTCTCCACCACTAGACATCATTAAGAATCAATTTCAGATCTATCAATATCAACCAACTATCAAAGTTAACAACCGTAGATAACAACAAGCTCTGTTATCCCAATCTTTCCTTAGTTTGTCGTTAAATAGAACAAGCTCTCTATTTAATCTCTAACCATTAAACAACCTAGAATAAGCTCTCTAAATTCAATTTAATGGCAGCTTTATGATGAGAAAGATAGGTTGATCTAAGCAACAAACACATAAGCTCGGATTGTTCAACTTAGGTTATGTTCCACTTTGGAATTATTGAAAACTTGACCATAATCATTAATCACAAATTGCCACTTATGAATAGGAAATCAAGACAATTACACGGATCAAGACTCCTAAACTAGCAATAGATAATTATCAAGATCTATCTAGTTGTACACCTAAATAAATCAAGACAACATCATGAACAATTCTTGTAGAAGAACATAAGCAACTTTGATAGAAAATTAATGATAGATAGAATCTGAAAATCAATCACAAAATATGTCTAGGGCTTTGAAATCACCCTTAACCAAATAGAAGTTTAGCCTAGCATAGGCATTGTAAACATAAACATAAAATTAAAGAGAATCTAAGAAGGAAATAAAAGAAAGAAGAAGAAGAAGAAAATAAAGAAAAAGAAAACTAGAGAAAAGAAAGAAGAAGAAAACTTAGAGAATTTTATTACAATGGCTAATTTCCTACCAATCTACCATATGATCCTCTACAATCATCCAAGGCCCTCTATTTATACACATTTTGGAGGGCTAAATGACAAGAGACAAGCTTTACAAATTTCAAAGGTAGGTATAATAGGTGGGTGCATTTTTCTAACAATTTTCGTCATATTGTATGACAATTTTGATCAGCCAACTTGATGGTCGATTTTGTCAATATTGAAGGCCTGATCTGATCACATGGTCTTCTAGAAAAATGTTCCCCTGTCAGTTACTGATCCATAGCCGTTGGAATCAGCTCATTTTCTGATGTGGATAAGAAGATATGTGCAAAATACGAAAACAGGTCAGCACAGACGTCATTGCACATCAGCCAACTTGATGGTCGATTTCGCTAGGGAAAACGACTCCGTTTCAAGAAGTGTAAAACATGAAAACGATAGATATGCCTCTTAACTTTGCACGGTTAAAATTTCAGCCTTATTGCTTCAGTGAAACTCCTGATATAGCTGATATGGCAACAGGTGTCGGAACTGGAACTGAACTGGATTTGCCCTTAGTTCTAGTAATCTGAAATCACTCAAAGAAACTTGTGAAAAACACCAAATTACATAAAAATATAAAAGATCATAAACACAATTTAGACTAAACAATAATAACTCGTATTTGACACAAAACAATAATAAAACATAACTAAAAACTATATAATTATACGAGTTATCAGTTGCCTATCTTACAAGGAATGGTAAACATACCTGGATCCTTGCATTTAGGTGGGAGTTTCTTTTGAAGAACAGCTGACACATTCTCCCCCACACTTACCTTTTCATTCCATTTCAACTTCCGTTTAGATGTGCACAACTCTTTTAGGAACTTGGCATATCTTGGCACTTGCTTGATAGCATCTAGTAAAGGAATGTTCACCTCTACTTTCCGGAAAGTTTCCAAAATTTCCTTCTCTTGCTCCTCCTTCTTGGACTTTGCTAACCTGCCAGGAAAAAGGTGGAGGAGTTATATAAGAAGGAAAGGATGGTTTAGGAATTACTTTTTTTAGTGGCTCGTTGGGATGTGAAGAGGATGCCATGGTATTGTTCTCCCCTTGAGCACTATCATTTTGTGGTGTCTCTAGCTGTTTCCCACTTCTTAAAGTTATAGCATTGGCATTCTCTCTTGGATTCACTATGGTTTGGGAAGGTAATTTCCCAGAATCCCTTGCTTGCATTTGACTCATGGTTGTTGCCAATTGCCCTATTTGAGTCTCCAAATTTCGAATACTTGTCTTTGTTTCCTGTTGAAATTGAATTGTATTAGTAGAAAGAGCTTTAACAAGATCTTCAAGAGAAGTACCTGAATTTTGGGTGGGTGGTAGTTGTTGTCGGGTTTGGTATGGTTGTTGCACTCTTTGCTGAAAACCTGGTGGCCTGTGGTCAAATGGTGGAGGAATAGTTTGTGATTGGTTCCCTCCATAATTGAAGTTTGGATGATCCCTCCATCCTGGATTGTAAGTGTTTGAGTAGGGATCATATTTCCTTGATTGGTTCTGAAATCCACCCATGGCATTCACATGTTCAATGGTATCCTCTTGAAGTGTTGGACACATATCAGTTTGGTGCCCTATGTTTGAACATATGCCACAAGCCTTTATTTGTTGTATTTTACCTACAGCCAATTGTTGAACAAGAGAAGTCAGTTTATCAAATTTTTGTTCAAGGGATGATATACTTACCTCATTAACTCTCTTAGGTTGTGGTGGTGGATCTTGTCTCATTGAGAACTGTTGAGAATTGGCTGCCATGTTGGAGATTAATGTTCTAGCAGCCCTGGGAGTCTTATCAACTAGAGCTCCCCCACTAGCGGCATCTATCATACTTCTCTCCATGGGCATGAGACCTTCATAGAAGTATTGGATGAGAAGTTGTTCACTTATTTGATGGTGTTGACATGATGCACAAAGTTTTTTAAACCTCTCCCAATATTCATATAAGGACTCTCCGTTGTATTGCCGAATCCCACATATCTCTTTCCTAATGTTGGCAGCCTTAGATGCTGGGAAATACCTTTCCAAGAATGCTTTCTTCAAATCATTCCATGTAGTGATGGTCCCGGATGGTAGATAGTAGAGCCATTCCTTTGCTGAATCAGCTAGAGAGAATGGGAAGGCTCTCAACTTAACTTGCTCTTCCGTGACCCCTGTTGGTCTCATGCTTGAGCAAACTACATGGAATTCCTTGAGGTGCTTATTTGGATCCTCTCCTGCAAAACCATGAAAAGTTGGGAGAAGATGAATCAAACCAGATTTTAATTCAAAAGCTACCTCAAGATTAGCATATTCAATGCATAATGGTTGTTGACCCAAGTCCGGAGCGGCTAGCTCCTTGAGAGTTCAGTTGTCAGCTGCTGCCATCTCTCCTTGCTTCTCTTGGATGTTTTGGATCAACTCCTCGATTGGTTGTTGGTGAGAAGTTATAAATTCCCGAATTTTCCTAAGTCGTAAGTCTTCTTCGGGAGCTTGGAACATTCACTAATAAAAAAAAATAAGAAAGTAAATAATTAGAACAGAAAATAAGAATAAACCAATAAACTAATAAACTAAAGAAAGCAATCCCCGGCAACGGCGCCAAAAATTTGATGCACCCAAAAGAGTGTATCTTATTTAACCTTGCACTAACAAGATAAATTGTAAGTATAGTAGTTAGCAAGGGTCGAGTCCTCAGGGATTGGGTTTTAGTTTATAAGTTAATAGTTTAAAACTTAAATTCAAGAACAATAAAAGAAAAGGGGTTTTTGAAGCCAGATTTAAACTAAAGTAAATAATAAGAATAAGATGCAAGGCGGTATAACCAGTCAATAAAAATATATATACTAAATTAGGCGGTATAACCAGCCAATAAAAATAAAACAAAGTTAATATACAAATTAGACGGTATAACCAGCCAATAAAAATAAATATACTTTTAAAAATAAGCAAACTAGAAAAGTAAGAAAACAAGTAAGTAAGAAGAATCAAATATAAAAAATATGGTTAAGGTTTCATTCTCCACCACTAGACATCATTAAGAATCAATTTCAGATCTATCAATATCAACCAACTATCAAAGTTAACAACCGTAGATAACAACAAGCTCTGTTATCCCAATCTTTCCTTAGTTTGTCGTTAAATAGAACAAGCTCTCTATTTAATCTCTAACCATTAAACAACCTAGAATAAGCTCTCTAAATTCAATTTAATGGTAGCTTTATGATGAGAAAGATAGGTTGATCTAAGCAACAAACACATAAGCTCGGATTGTTCAACTTAGGTTATGTTCCACTTTGCAATTATTGAAAACTTGACCATAATCATTAATCACAAATTGCCACTTATGAATAGGAAATCAAGACAATTACACGGATCAAGACTCCTAAACTAGCAATAGATAATTATCAAGATCTATCTAGTTGTACACCTAAATAAATCAAGACAACATCATAAACAATTCTTGTAGAAGAACATAAGCAACTTTGATAGAGAATTAATGATAGATAGAATCTAAAAATCAATCACAAAACATGTCTAGGGCTTTGAAATCACCCTTAACCAAATAGAAGTTTAGCGTAGCATAGGCATTGTAAACATAAACATAAAATTAAAGAGAATCTAAGAAGGAAATAAAAGAAAGAAAGAAGAAGAAGAAAATAATGAAAAGAAAACTAGAGAAAAGAAAGAAGAAGAAAACTTAGAGAATTTTATTACAATGGCTAATTTCTTACCAATCTACCATATGATCCTCTACAATCATCCAAGGCCCTCTATTTATACACATTTTGGAGGGCTAAATGACAAGAGACAAGCTTTACAAATTTCAAAGGTAGGTATAATAGGTGGGTGCATTTTTCTAACAATTTTCGTCATATTGTATGACAATTTTGATCAGCCAACTTGATGGTCGATTTTGTCAATATTGGAAGCCTGATCTGATCACATGGTCTTCTAGAAAAATGTTCCCCTGTCAGTTACTGATCCATAGCCGTTAGAATCAGCTCATTTGCTGATGTGGATAAGAAGATATGGGCAAAATACGAAAACAGGTCAGCACAGACGTCATTGCACATCAGCCAACTTGATGGTCGATTTCGCTAGGGAAAACGACTCCGTTTCAAGAAGTGTAAAACATGAAAAAGATAGATATGCCTCTTAGCTTTGCACGGTTAAAAGTTAAGCCTTATTGCTTCAGTGAAACTCCAGATATAGCTGATATGGCAAAAGGTGTCGGAACTGGAACTGAACTGGATTTGCCCTTAATTCTAGTAATCTGAAATCACTCAAAGAAACTTGTGAAAAACACCAAATTACATAAAAATATAAAAGATCATAAACACAATTAGACTAAACAATAATAACTCGTATTTGACACAAAACAATAATAAAACATAACTAAAAACTATATAATTATACGAGTTATCAACCCTTACTTGTTCAAATATTGTCCTGATCAAATTTTTCGAAGATGCATTCCCGACAATGAGGTAAGTAGTGTAATTAAGTTTTGTCATTCCGAGGCATGTGGTGGTCATTTTTCATCAAAGAAAACTGCTGCAAAAATTTTACAGTGTGGATTTTACTGGCCAACTTTATTCAAAGATGCATATGAGAATTCTAAAATTCATAAAGAAAGAACTAAAGCCTTTCATGACAAGTTAATTTCAAGAAAAACATTTGATGTTGGGCAAAAAGTTCTACTTTATAATTCTAGACTTCACATATTTCCTGGTAAGTTGAGATCAAGATGGACTGGCCTATTTGTGGTTAAGCATGTGTATCATTATGGAGCAGTTGACATTGAGAATCCTCAAAATGGTTACGTATTCAAGGTAAATGGACAAAGACTCAAACTCTTTTTGGAAAATCATGTTACTCAAGAAGAGGTTGTTTTTCTTTCTGATCCTTGTTTTGAAAATAACTAGATGTAAATATAATTTTTACTAATCTTCAAAAAACAAAAAAACAATAAAAAAATACATTTTTTAACCCCGGTTAAAGGGCGGATAACGGTACTCCGTGATTATTTAAGTCGGTTCCATCAGCTACCCACAAAACTGATACTGTATATAAATTTCTCTTTCAATTTCTCTTTCAATTTTTTTTTTCAAGATGGATGATATTCTCACAAGATTGCAGAAACGATTTCCTCCTTTTCCTCGAAATATTTTACTGAAGCTTTACCAAGTTTGATTTGAAAGATTAAGAATGCTTATGCACAAAGGGATTCCTGAAGACATACGTTGGATAATTGAAGCCAAGGTACGTGAAGATGAATATCTTCCTGTTTTGCATTTACCAGGTATAGGTAGAAGCACTTTTGCAAAGAAGCGACGAGCAAAGCGCATGAGTTCAAATTGCCACAAATGTGCACGATGGACGTGTAACGGTAAATGTCGTTCTATTGGGATTCCGTCCTCTAATCGAGATGATAAAATTGAATTCATTAAGGATGGACTGAGTAAGGAGAATTTGGGTAATATCCAACTTTCTCTTGAGACGCATCCTAGTGGAGACGTACAAAGAGAAATTCTTGATTTATGGCCGCAATTCCAAAGGGAATGGCAACATCTTGGGAATCTGATGTTAAAAGACCCTGTTTGCCAGCTTGTAAGAAAACTGGATGGGAAGCATATCCTCGACTCATAGAAGGCGTTTAAGCCGTTTCTGGACGTAAAACCAGAGGAAGATGTGAGCCACAATCACAACTACAATAAATGACTTCTCAGCTTTTGGTTTAATTTGCAATAACTTCATTTCGGTTTAATTTACGTGTTGTTCGATTTGTGTAATTATTTTCATTTTTTTTTTTTGCATTGGTCTTTTACGGTTGATTTTTCTTCTCTTTTTGATTTTCTTCCTGAAATCACGCAAAAATCTTTTGTTAGGTTAACATTTTCTTCTGACAGGTCAAATACACTTTCGGCGACATTATTACTCTTGTCTGATTCATTACTCAGTCCTCTATATATTACACCATGTACTCATTCTCTTTGAGGCACTTGAAAAAAAAAATGGAAAGTACTTCGTCCCAGCGCATTAAAAAAATTTGTGTCTTTGGAGGTGCTTATCCAGGGAAAAATAACATATTCGCTGATGAAGCCATAAGAGTTGGAGTAATACTTGCCCAACAAAAGATCCAGTTGATTTATGGAGGCGGTAGTACGGGTTTAATGGGAGCAGTCGCTACAGCAGCACACGCCAGAGGAAGTCCAGTTCTAGGAATCGTGCCACAACTATTCATAGGTTTTTGTGGACCTACTGTGGGTAAGGAAATACAAGTCTGGAGTATCCCTGAACGGATGACAATCATGTACCATTCTGCCGATGCATTCATTGCTTTACCAGGAGGTCTGGGTACATTGGAAGAAATAGCTTGCGTGGCTTCTTGGTCATCTTTGGTCACAAATAAGAAACCCATTGGTTTGCTTAATATTAATGGTTATTTTAGTAATTTGCTTTCATATTTAGATAATGCTGTGGATAATGGATTCATGTTTTCAGAGGCAAGGAGAACCATAATTTCTGCTACAACCATTGAAGATTTACTCAAAAAGCTCCAAGCTTATGAGTATTTATCTGCTACGGTTGTTTCGCAAACGCTCGGAAAAAGAAAAAGAGATATGGACGAGCAAGGAGTGGATTGCACTCTATCTTTGTGACATTGTCTAACATTTTGTTTGTTGTGTCTCAGTTATAATAAGTGGTTAGCAACCTCTGCAGGTAATATCTCCTAAATTCTACCTTTAGTAGGGGGTAAGGGACATATTTTGCTAATTTTAAAAAAAAAAAAAAAATTGATGTGTTTTAAGCCATTTAGAAGTATTTATTCTGAACAAGGTCTGAGTAAGGGAGACTTGAGACATACCTTGTCAGTTTGATTTCTTCTTTCAAAAAAAAAAAGTTTGTTGTGTTTTAAGCAATTTAGAAGTATTCATTCTGAACAAGGTCTGAGTAAGGGAGACTTGAGACATACCTTGTCAGTTTGATTTTAATCTTTTTATGTTTACTTGTTAATTTTTGTTAAGTATTTTAGGATTATTTAGGTTGCATGAGTTTGTTTTGTTTTGAGTCTTAGTTATTCCTATTCTTATGTTATTAGTTCTTTTCTCTTACACATGATTCTTTCATTTGGGTTAATAGACTTACATTGAGGACAATGTAAGAATTAAGTGTGGGGGGAACGATTTAGGATTTCTTTTATTTTTGTCTACTATTTTTTTTATGAGTCTTTATTATTATTATTATTTTTTTAATGTGTTCTAGTTCCTTTTTAATACAATGATGAGATATGAATTGCATAAGTCTAAAACAGATTTATTAGTGAGAAGATTTTCATGAGAATTGAGCTTGATGTCAACCTTTTTATGAGCCAATGTTAATATGATATGTTGATTGAGAAAGAAGCATGTTTAGACTTAATCTGACTTGTATAATCATCCTTCTGAGTTTTTGAGCCTATAATGATTGATGCATTATACAAATCAATCTAATTTCTTTCTTGAGTGCTCTTATGATTACATGATTCTCTAGAACTTGCTTTAAACCGTTTGAGACTATATTGATACATGTGACAACATGAATATGATAGAGGCATTAGGATTATAACCAGAGCCAAACAGCCATCCATTATTAATGTTCTAAGATAACATCCCCACTAGTGAGCCAATTTGAGCCTACATTAAATATGCTATTTTATTGGTAACCAGAACTTACACCTAGCCTAAATATACTTATATCCTTACCCTTGTTCTAAAGATGGATTATATATTTTGAGACATATTGCAAAAACAAGGGATACTTTTTGAAAATTTGGGTTAGAACGAAAGATAAGTGTGGGGGAGGAGAGAGGCAAAAGTCAAGAGAAAAAGAAAGGGATCATTGTCAAATACATTCCCATATTAAAAAAAAAAAAAAAAATCTTCTCTTGAACTTCTAGTTAAAGTAAAGAAAAAGATGTTACAAAGTTGGTTAGAATGAAGCAAAGGCTCAACATGAATATTTAGCCTATGTTATTATGTGCTTTATAAGAGTTTTGAGAAGTTTTATTCGTATGATCTTATTATGTCTCTAAACTCTATGAACTCTTTGGAACCTTTGTGATATCTTTATCCTTTTGTTCTTTAACCACATTATAACCCTTTGGCCCCATTACAACCTTGAAAAAAGACCTCTTGATTTATGAAGTTGTATGATCTAAATAGTGGAGAATAGGTGGACAAGCAAGCATATGGTAGAACTGTTTTCATGAGATTGATTGAGTGTAAACACTTTACCACTATTTTAAAGAGTGAAAATCATGAGAGTATAGTGAGAAGTTGAGATTAAGTTGAATATGCACTATTTTGATTGAAATATGTTATGTAATATTGGCTTAACTCATTTATTTACATTCAAGCATGAATTTTTGTGAAATTCTTTCAGCTATTGATTAGTTTATAAGACTTGTTCAAAGATTGTCTCTAATTTATATTGAAAGGATTAGGAGTAAATATTTTTAGTGTATGTAGTTTACTTATATTTTAGTTTTTCAATGTTTGTGGGTATCGTTCTAGCAAACCCTCACGAGACTAAACTCGTCCACTAGGGACACCTAGGGGTTTAAAGGCTTGTGTCACATGCTAAGTGCCACCGTGATTTCCAACGAAAATGGATTAGATTAGATTTTCTTATTTTATTTTTATTGAGTCGTTGCTAGGGACTAGCAACAATCTAAGTGTGGGGGTGTGATAACTCGTATAATTATATAGTTCTTAGTTATGTTTTATTATTGTTTTGTGTCAAATACGAGTTATTATTGCTTAGTCTAATTGTGTTTATAATATTTTATATTTTTATGTAATTTGGTGTTTTTCACGAGTTTCTTTGAGTGATTTCAGATTACTAGGTTAAATCAAGAATTAAGGGCAAATCCAATTCAGTTCCAGTTCCGACACCTTTTTCCATATCAGCTATATCTGGAGTTTCACTGAAGCATTAAGGCTGAAATTTTTACAGTGCATAGTTAAGAGGCATATCTATCTTTTTCATGTTTTACACTTCTTGAAACGGAGTCGTTTTCCCTAGCGAAATCGACCATCAAGTTGGCTGATGTGCAATGACGTCTGTGCTGACCTGTTTTGGTATTTTGACCATATCTTCCGATCCACATGAGAAAATGATCTGATTCCAACGGCTATGGATCCGTAACTGATAGGGATATATGTTTCTAGAAGACCATTTGATCAGATCGAGCCTCCAACATTGAAAAAATCGACCATCAAGCTGGCTGATCAGAATTGTCATACAATATGACGAAAATTGTTAGAAAAATGCACCCCCCTATTATACCTACCTTTGAAATTTATAAAACTTGTCTCTTGTCATTTAGCTCTCCAAAATGTGTATAAATAGAGGGCCTTGGATGAGCATTATTGTACATTGGTAGGATATTAGCCATTGTAATAAAATTCTCTAAGTTTTCTTCTTCTTTCCTTTCTCTAGTTTTCTTTTTCTTTATTTACTTATGCTTCTTACATTTCTTTCCATTTCATTCATATCTAGTATGTGTTGCTAATCATATTGTTGAGGTGATGAGGTGAAGCTATTGGTAAATGCTAAGGTTAGTCTCTTAAACATGAGCTAAAATGAATCATCATTTATAAACACTAGTATAGATAATATTTTCTTTTGGTTTAAAATCATACTTGCAAAGTAGAGATCTTGATTCATTATTGACAATGAAAATGGCACAGTAAATGCTTGGTTTCATAACCTTGATTTGTTGTAGACATATACCTTGGCATAAGGAATGCTTGGACTCTTTTTATGAGTTTTGAGGACACCAAATGAACATAATATCATATGCTATGGACGTTGGACAATTTGGACTGAATTGCTAAACCTTCCGATTGGAACTTCCCTTATGTGTGGATTTCAATTGTGTAATAAAACAAGATTAATCTTAGCATAACACCAAGAGTGGATTCTCTAACCTCAACATCCTTTCTTATTGTTTTTTATATCTTGTTTAATTGCTTTTATGTTATTTTGTTTATTTTGTTCTCTAATATCTTGTTTACTTTCTTTGTTATTGATTCCCTAATATCTTGTTTATTTTCTTTTTCATATATATTTATAAACTTATACTTACTAGTACGCTTCCCTGTGGTTCGACCTCGGACACCCGAGAATTTATTACTTGAACATAACCTGCACTTGGGTTTACAACTCTTAATTGAGTCTCCATCAAATTCCATATGACCTTTCGATTTATTCTAGGATGAATGGACAAGAATCTAATGTCTAGCATAATCGAAATATCAATGATAATGTTTCTAAAACATTCATCATGAATAGGTTGGCAAGCTTGATCAAGAATCAACTAGGTTGCCACCTCCTTGGTCTTGTTCTTTTTTCACTTGTCCTTGTCATTAGTTTCATCTATATGTCATACATATCTTTGAACCAATCTTATAGGTATCGTATACCTAAAAGTAGTGAAAACAAACTCATAATAACCATGAAGTAAAACTTCTCAAATTTCTCTTCACTTCAAGTATCAAATATACTTCTTGCATTTAAGCCTCCAATGCCTTGCATTGCCCCAATGATGGTATGTCCTTTTGATCGATATCAATTTCTTTCTTCATCTCATCATCCTTACTTTGAAGAACGTTTCTTCGGTTACCTTCCCTTGGTGGAAGTAACAAAGTGGATGATCTTGTAGTCTAGTGTGCACATTTAGCAACACCTATCGGTTCATGTTGTCCTACAACACGACTTGCTAATTGCTCCTACACAATGAAGAAAGAACTAAGTCCATCCTTAGATTATGACCCATAAATCAACCAAGTTTTTAAAACCTATCGATTCATCCATTAGCACATGATGCCTCATAGGCTACCTTCTAATCATCTTTCATTAGAACAATTCCTCGAGATGTTTGAACTTCTCATTGTTAAATAACTTATGGATCATTTAGGACATAGACATTCATTTCATTGATTAGTGAAATCGACTTTGCATCAAGTATGCAATCAAGTGACTTGTTAACCTGCCGTGACAATTTATATCCCATATTAACCAATGCATATAATAGTCATTATGCAAATTGCAATCATTAAAACCAGGTTTTAAAGTTTGAACGATTCTTCTCACTATTTTGTCAACATAGTAGCCCTCCTCTACTATTCGAGAAATTTAACTTTTAAACTTCTTAGTGAGCAAGGACCCCTTTCATCCCACCATGACCTTAAGTGACTCAACAAGCCATGTTGAAACTAATTGAGTATGTAACTTTTCTTACCAATTGCATCTCTATGCAGCTCCTTTGTCAGTTAGGTGACAACTCTTTGCCTAAATGCATCATATGCATTTCGCCTAACCTTTGCCTCTAAATGGCATGCGATCAAATTTGACGCATCCGGATAACATAACACTTAGTTGAGTAAGACCCACCTTCTATATATCAAAATATTCGTACAGTAGTTTGACCTTGAGTGACTCAACAAGCCTCCTACTGGAAGAACTCTGGTTATCTTGTTAAGATGGTGGAAGGCAACTTATCATGCGTAACATGGACTCAATATAATTTAATGAGGGATTTCTTTATTTCATTAATTAGGTCTTAGTGTTTTTCTTTGTTGATTGACATGCATAGCATTTATTCAAATATATATCACATATAGAAATTAAAAAATAAATCTATCTCATGCAATCTACTAGGATGATTATGGACTTTACTACTCTAGTTTCCTTGAGCCATTAGGAAACTAGTTGGTCAAATTCCTAGGGATACCATACATAGTCTTCATAAGTCTTGATGGGATCTCCTTGGTCCTTTTTCTTGGCGCCTTGTCTCCTTACATTTGGGAATTTCATAAATTCTAATCTTAGCCTAAATCTAAATCTACAAGCCTATATAACATTTACAAATCTTTAGTAGAAACCTCGAGTTACATTCGAGGGGTGTTAGGTGAGAAGAGAATTTACAACTCCGGAAATAAAAAAGAGAAGGCAGGGTTCACAGAGCCTATTTATAAAAATACCAAAAAGAAAATTTAACCATCCATAACCTAAGTCTAAAGTCTAAGTCCATAACCATCATCATGCTTTCTTAATCACAACATAGAGCATAAAATTAAATGCATACATATTTAATATCACTTAGTAATCTTGTGTGTCATTTAAGGAAAGTAATATTTAAACTCATTTAAATATACTTGGCTCAACTTATCTAGCAATTTTAATTTTAATTCAAGTCACTTGAGTCCTAATCCAATTAGGATTCTTTGAATTAAAATCATCCATCTAATTAAACAATTTAATTAGATTTCCTAACATCTTAGGAAGTCCAAGTTTGATTAGGAAACTTTCTCTACAAGGAAAGTTTCATATCTTCTCCTAACTTTTAGGAGTCCTTGTTCAACTAGGAAACAATTTTCACAAGGATAGCTTAGGTGCATTCCTAACTCTTTAGAATCCAATCTTGACTAGGAAACAATTTCCACAAGTCCAAAATTCCAAAGAATAAGAATTTCCAAAAATAGAAGGTGATGCCCTAACACACAACTTTTGTATGTAGCCGCCTCCTACTTTTAGTAAGTAGCACTGCCGTAACCTGCAGCCCTTGTTGGGGCAACGTTTGCCTCAAAGCAGCTGCCTTTTTTTGGTGGCTAAGTGGTGAACAATTCACACACAATTCATTCTTTGATTTTTAACCAATTATACCTACAATTCAAGAATCAAATTGAAGAACTCAAGGCTGCCCAATAAATTCCAGCAACCATGCAAATTGTTTGCACAACTTTGAGAGGCAGTTTCGAAAAAAAAAATTCACCCAAAATTACAGCATCAAGATAGACATGTTTCAGACTTCTCCTCAAATTTTTAGAATTTATGGACACCACTAACCATGTCAAAACCGCAACTTACAGCAGGTGTGCAGAAAAATCCTACACTTGTGTTCTTTGAAATTCAAGCACCAAAACCAATTCAATTCAAATCAAATCCAAACTTGTTTATTTTAATTTATTTGTGTCATGCAATCATATGGAAAGTTTAAACATTGATCAAATCAATTTTAAACATGTTTAAAACAATTTTAAAAACCAAGATCAGATTGCAAACAGAAGCTGTCAGAATTGAAAGAAAACAAGAAAACGTTTTTCTTGAAGGAACTTTGCTAGATCAACACACAATTCAATCCAATTGAATATTACCAAGAATTATACGTGTAAATCACAAGAAAACTTACAAGCTAGGTGATGCAACCAAAAGAATGTATCTTATTTAACCTTGCACTTAAAAAAATCAATTGTAGAGTATAGTGATTAGCAAGGGTCGAGTCCTCAGAGATTGGGTTTTAGTTTATAAGTTAATAGTTTATCACTTAAAAACAAGTAAACAAAAGTAAAGGGGATTTTGAAATCAGAGTTAAACTAAAGTTAACAATAAGAACGAGAAAACAAGTAATTAAGAAGAATCAAATATGAAAAATATGGTTAAGGTTTCATTCTCCACCACTAGACATCAGTAAGAATCAATTTCATATCTATCAACATTAATTAGCTATCAAAGTTAACAACCGTAGATAACAACAAGCTCTGTTACCCCAATCTTTCCTTAGTTCGTCGTTAAATAGAACAAGCTCTCAATTTAATCTCTAACTATCAAACAACCTAGAATGAGCTCTCTAAGTTCAATTTAATAGAAGCTTTATGATGAGAAAGATAGATTGATCTAAGCAACAAACACATAAGCTCGGATTGTTCAACTCAGGTTATGTTCCACTTTGCAATTATTGAAAACTTGACCATAATCATTAATTACAAATTGCTACTTATGAATAGGAAATCAAGACAATTACACAGATCAAGACTCCTAAACTAGCATTAGACAATTATCAAGATTTATCTAGTTGGCCACCTAAAGAAATCAAAACATCATCATGAACAATTTTAATAGAAGAACATAAGCAACTTTGATAGAAAACAATGATAGATAAATTCTGATATTAATTACATAACATGTCTAGGGCTTTGAAATCACCCTTAACCAAATAAAAGTTTAGCCTAGCATAGGCATTGTAAACATAAGCATAAAATTAAAGAGAATCTAAGAAGAAAATAAAAGAAAGAAAGAAGAAGAAGAAGAATATTAATTATCGAGCCTCATGCTATCAAAAACAAAGAAATAAAGAAGATTTGGAGAAGTGTATTTTCGTTTGCCCCCTTGTTCTCTATTTGTAGGCAATAGCTAGGGTATCAAACAAGTGAATTTCAGCTCTCTCCCTTCAATAGATGCTGACTTGTGGCTAAAGTTAATGAAAAATGGCTGACTTTTGTGTTTTAAGGAAAGATATAAGCATTGGCAGCCAAGTTTGAAGAAAGTAGGAAAGTTTTAGTTAAAGCACTCTTTAATGAAGAGAGATTACAAACTTGCAGCGAAAGTAAGTGTAAGGAAGGAAAGTCTTGGCTCATTTAATTCTCTTACTTTGACTAGGATAAGCTTTAAGGAAAGATACTTGCAATTAATGCACTTAATGCAAGTTGACAGCCACTAATCCTTCTTTGACAAGGATAAACATAAATGTCAGCTAGGGTATTAAGAAAAAAATGTGATTTGCGAGTAGGGTATTTTCTGCCACTAGGATTGTTTAGGGAGATATTCCAATGCCGATTTGGATAACCATTTCTTATCCGATTAGGGCCCATGACCCATCATTAGAAAGGTACTCAAGTGATCTTCAAAAGTCAAGGAGGAAGTTTCTTCGAATAAAGAGTCTAACATAATGTTTTGTTAGCAACAATCTCCGGAGGTCAAATCTGTCTTCTTTTTTTGCATCAAGAATTTGATCTTTTTGACTCCCAAGTCTTTTTCAACTTATGATTGTGATTTTGTAAGCTCTTTAACATCCTAATTGACATGTTTTGACTTAATTTCCTCCAAAATACCTACAAAGGATAAAAACCTAGTAAAATGTCAAGGAAGTAAGAATCAAATCACAAAGTATAAGGAAATTAAATAGGAAAATGTATGAAATTAAGCACTTTTCAAATTCCCCCACACTTAATCTTTTGCTAGTCCTCGAGCAAAATCAAATAGATACAAGGTAAGAAAACCGAATCTAGTTCACTTTCAATAGAACTTATAGATAATCATTGAACATGTCTTACAAACTAATCAATAGCTTAAAGAGTTTCACAAAGAATCATGCTTGATAGTAAAGGGTTTGCGTTAAGTTAACATAACATATCTCAATCAAAATAGTGCATGTTTAAACTTAATCTCAACTTCAAACATGGGATACTCTTATGATTTTCACTTTTTAAAGTAGTGGTAAAGTGTTTACACAATCAATCTCATGAAAACATTTCTACCATATGCTTGCTTGTCCACCTACTATCCACTATTTAGATCATGCAACTTCATAAATCAAGAGGTATCATAATGCCTCTATCATATTCATGTTGTCACATGCATCAATATAGTCTTAACAAGGTTTAAAGCAAGTTCTAGAGAATCATGTAATCATTCATAAGAGCATTCAAGAAAGAAATTAGATTGATATGTATAATGCATCAATCATATAAGCTCAAAAACTCACAAGGATGATTATACAAGTCAGATTTAAGTCCAAACATGCTTCTTTCTCAATCAACATATCATATTAACATTGGCTCAAAAAAATGATATCAAGCTCAATTCTCATGAAAATCTTCTCACTAATAAATCAGTTTTATACTTATGCAATTCATATCTCATCATAGTATTGAAAATAACTAAAACACACTAAAAAGAATATAAAAAGAATAAAAAATAAAACACACTAAAGATAAATTCTACCCCCCACACTTAATTTTCACATTGTCCTCAATGTAATGCTATTATCCCCAATGCAATAATTATATGTGATGCACCCAAAAGAGTGTATCTTATTTAACCTTGCACTTAAAAAGAATCAATTGTAAAGTATAGTGATTAGCAAGGGTCGAGTCCTCAGGGATTGGGTTTTAGTTTATATGTTAATAGTTTAAAACTTAAAAACAAGTAAACAAAAGTAAAGGGGATTTTGAAATCAGATTTAAGCTAAAGTTAACAATAAGAATGAGAAAACAAGTAATTAAGAAGAATCAAATATGAAAAATATGGTTAAGGTTTTATTCTCCACCACTAGACATCATTAAGAATCAATTTCATATCTATCAACATTAATTAGCTATCAAAGTTAACAACCGTAGATAACAACAAGCTCTGTTACCCCAATCTTTCCTTAGTTCGTCGTTAAATAGAACAATCTCTCTATTTAATCTCTAACCATCAAACAACCTAGAATAAGCTCTCTAAATTCAATTTAATGGCAGCTTTATGATGAGAAAGATAGGCTGATCTAAGCAACAAACACATAAGCTCGGATTGTTCAACTTAGGTTATGTTCCACTTTGCAATTACTGAAAACTTGACCATAATCATTAATCACAAATTGCTACTTATGAATAGGAAATCAAGACAATTACACGGATCAAGACTCCTAAACTAGCATTAGACAAATTATCAAGATTTATCTAGTTGGCCACCTAAACAAATCAAAACATCACCATGAACAATTTTTATGGAAGAACATAAGCAACTTTGATAGAAAACAATGATAGATAGATTCTGAAAATTAATTACATAACATGTCTAGGGCTTTGAAATCACCCTTAACAAAAGAAGTTTAGCATAACATAGGCATAGATAATATATACATAAAACTAAAAAGAAAAATAAAAGAATGGAGAAGAAGGAGAAGAATAATAACGATCCTTGAGTCTCCTCAAAAGATGTCTAGTTTGTGGCTCAAAAGATGGTATTTATAGAGCTTTAAAACCCTGAGAATAAGTCATTGCCGCACAAGTAAGCTTGGAGGCAGAAAAATCACGTTTTTGCCTTTTTTTTCAAATTTGCGATTAGGGTTTTTCTGGCCGCAGGGTTCTTTAGGGAGATCTTATAGCGCCATTTTGAATGCCCATTTCTTATCCGATTTGGGCCCATAGTATATCGTTGGAAAGATAATCAAGTCAAATTCAAAAGTCAAGCAGGAAGTTTCTTCAAATAAAGACTCTAACATCATGTTGTCCTTACAACAAGCTCTAGGGGTCAAATCTGCCTGATTGCTTTTCAACCAGAAATTGATATTTTTGACTCCCAAGTCTTCTTCCATCTTGTGATTACGATTTTGTAAGCTCTTTACCATCATTATTGACATCTTTTGACTTCATTCTCCTTATTGTACCTAAAATTCAAGAACATATTATAAGTAAACAAGATAAAGATCGAAAACATAACAAAAACTAAAGGTAGAAAGGCATAAAATGTATATTTTATGAGCTTATCAAATACCCCCACACTTAGCTTTTTGCTAGTCCTCGAGCAAAACGAAATAAAAATAAAATAAGAAAATATAATCTAATCCACTTTCGTAGGAAATAACGGTGGCACTTAGCATATGACACAAGCCTTTAAACCCCTAGGTGTCCCTAGTGGACGAGTTTAGTCTCGTGAGGGTTTACTAGAACGATACCCACAAACATTGAAAACATAAGAAAAACTAAAAAAATTAAAAAAAATAATAATAATAATTACAACTAATCCTTCCAATATAAATTAGAGATAATCATTGGACAAGTCTTATAAACTAATCAATAGCTCAAAGAATTTCACAAAAAATCATGCTTGAATATAAATAAATGAGTTAAGCGAATATTAACATAACATATTTCAATCAAAATAGTGCATATTCAAACTTAATCTCAACTTCTCACATGGGATACTCTCATGATTTTCACTCTTTAAAGTAGTGGTAAAGTGTTTACACTCAATCAATCTCATGAAAACAGTTATACCATATGCTTGCTTGTCCACCTATTCTCCACTATTTAGATCATGCAACTTCATAAATCAAGAGGTCTTTAATCAAGGTTGTAATGGGGCCAAGGGGTAATAATGTGGTTAAAGAATAAAAAGGAAAAGATATCACAAACGTTCCAAAGACTTCATAGAATTTAGAGACAAAATAAGATTTTGCAAATAAAACTTTCTCAATATTCTTTAGAAGTACATAATCACATAGGCTGAATATTTCATGTTGAGCCTTTACTTCATTCTAACCAACCTTGTAACATTCTTTTTCTTTTCTTTAACCAAAAGTTCAAGAGATGATTCAATTTTTTTTCATGGGAATGTATTTTTACAATGTTCCCTTTTCTTTTTCTCTTGACTTTTGCCTCTCTCCTCCCCCACACTTATCTTTTGTTCTAACCCAAATTTTCAAAAAGTATCCCTTGTTTTTGCAATATGTCTCAAGCATTCTAGTCATCTTTAAAACAAGGGAAAAGATATAAATGTATTTATGCCAGGTGTAGGATATGGTTACCAAAGAAATAGGTTATTCATTGTAGGCTCAAATTGGTTCACTATGGGGATGTTCTCTTGGAACATCAATAAGGGATGGTTGTTTGGCCCTGGTTAAAAATCCTAATGCCTTTATCATATTCATGTTGTTACATGCATCAGTATAGTCTCAAACGGTTTAAAGCAAGTTCTAGAGAATCATGTAATCATAAGAGCACTCAAGAAAGAAATTAGATTGATTTGTATAATGCATCAATCATATAGGCTCAAAAACTCACAAGGATGATTATACAAGTCAGATTTAAGTCTAAACATGCTTCTTTCTCAATCAACATATGATATTAACATTGGCTCATAAAGAAGTTGATATCAAGCTCAATTCTCATGAAAATCTTCTCACTAATAAATCTGTTTTAGACTTATGCAATTCATATCTCATCATAGTATTGAAAGTAACTAAAACACACTAAAAACAACATAAAAAGAACCAAAAAAAACACACTAAAGAAAATCCTAAATTTTTCCCCCCACACTTAATTTTTACATTGTCCTCAATCTAATGCTATTATCCCCAATGCAAGAATTATATGTAAGAGAAAAGAACTACTAAACAAAACAAAAGAAAAACAATAAAAGATAGAATGATGGAGAGTAAGGAATATGCAAATCTGATATAATAAATGCTCTATGTCCTTTTGGGTTGCCTCCCAAGAAGCGCTTGGTTTATTGTCCTCAGCCTGACTTAGACCCATGCCATTATTATTCAACATAATTTGGCTCAAAAAGTGGAAACTCCTCCACATCTTGTATTGGAAAGTTCTCATAGTAAGGCTTCAATCTATGACCATTCACTTTGAATGCCTTATCTGTTTTTGGGCTTTGGATTTCAACTGCACCATGAGTAAATACATTAGTAATAACAAAAGGTCCAACCCAACTAGAACGTAACTTACCTGGAAATAACTTAAGGCGTGAATGGAAGAGAAGAACTTTTTGTCCAACAACAAATTCCTTTCTTGATATCATCTTGTCATGGAATGCCTTAGTTTTTTCCTTGTAAATCCTAGAATTCTGATAGGCATCATTCCTTATCTCCTCTAATTCTTGTAGGTCAAGTTTTCTTTTCTTTCCTGTCTCATCCATCTCCATGTTGCATTGTTTGATAGCCCAATATGATTTATGTTCCAATTCAACCGGAAGATGACAAGGCTTACCATAAACAAGTCGATAAGGAGACATACCAATGGGTGTCTTATATGCTGTCCTATAAGCCCAAAGTGCATCATCAAGTCGTGAACTCCAATCCTTCCTATTTGGATTAACTGTCTTTTCAAGGATGGTGATGCACCCAAAAGAGTGTATCTTATTTAACCTTGCACTAAAAAGATCAATTGTAAGTATAATGATTAGCAATGGTCGAGTCCTCAGGGATTGGGTTTTAATCTATGAGTTATTAGTTTATAACTTACGTTCAAAGAAAACAATAAAAGAAAAGGGGTTTTTGAAGCCAGATTTAAACTAAAGTAAATAATAAGAATAAGATGCAAGGCGGTATAACCAGCCAATAAAAATATATATACTAAATTAGGCGGTATAACCAGCCAATAAAAATATATATACTAAATTAGGCGGTATAACCAGCCAATAAAAATAAAACAAAGTTAATATACAAATTAGGCGGTATAACCAGCCAATAAAAATAAATATAAAAAAAAAGCAAACTAAAAGTAAGAAAACAAGAAAGTAAGAAGAATCAAATATGAAAAATATGGTTAAGGTTTCATTCTCCACCACTAGACATCATTAAGAATCAATTTCAGATCTATCAATATCAACCAACTATCAAAGTTAACAACCGTAGATAACAACAAGCTCTGTTATCCCAATCTTTCCTTAATTTGTCGTTAAATAGAACAAGCTCTCTATTTAATCTCTAACCATTAAACAACCTAGAATAAGCTCTCTAAATTCAATTTAATGGCAGCTTTATCATGAGAAAGATAGGTTGATCTAAGCAACAAACACATAAGCTCGGATTGTTCAACTTAGGTTATGTTCCACTTTGCAATTATTGAAAACTTGACCATAATCATTAATCACAAATTGCCACTTATGAATAGGAAATCAAGACAATTACACGGATCAAGACTCCTAAACTAGCAATAGATAATTATCAAGATCTATCTAGTTGTACACCTAAATAAATCAAGACAACATCATGAACAATTCTTGTAGAAGAACATAAGCAACTTTGATAGAAAATTAATGATAGATAGAATCTGAAAATCAATCACAAAACGTGTCTAGGGCTTTGAAATCACCCTTAACCAAATAGAAGTTTAGCCTAGCATAGGCATCATAAACATAAACATAAAATTAAAGAGAATCTAAGAAGGAAATAAAAGAAAGAAAGAAGAAGAAGAAGAATATTAATTATCCAACCTCTTGCTCTTTCTAAAGAAAAAGAAAACTAGAGAAAAGAAAGAAGAAGAAAACTTAGAGAATTTTTGTTAAAATGGCTAATATCCTACCAATCTCCAATATGATCCCTTACAATCATCCAAGGCCCTCTATTTATACACATTTTGGAGGGCTAAATGACAAGAGACAAGCTTTACAAATTTCAAAGGTAGGTATAATAGGTGGGTGCATTTTCTAACAATTTTCGTCATGTATGACGATTTTGATCAGCCAACTTGATGGTCGATTTTGTCAATTTTGTAGGCCTTATCTGATCACATGGTCTTCTAGACAAATGTTACCCTATCAGTTACTGATCCATAACCGTTGGAATCAGCTCATTTTCTGATGTGGATAAGAAGATATGGGCATAATACGAAAACAGGTCAGCACAGACGTCATTGCACATCAGCCAACTTGATGGTCGATTTCGCTAGGGAAAACGACTCCGTTTCAAGAAGTGTAAAACATGAGAAAGATAGATATGCCTCTTAGCTTTGCATGGATACAAATTTCAGCCTTATTTCTTCAGTGAAACTCGAGATATAGCTGATATGGCAAAAGGTGTCGGAATTGGAACTGAACTGGATTTGCCCTTAATTCTAGTAATCTGAAATCACTCAAAGAAACTTGTGAAAAACACCAAAATACATAAAAATATAAAAGATCATAAACACAATTAGACTAAACAATAATAACTCGTATTTGACACAAAACAATAATAAAACATAACTAAAAACTATATAATTATACGAGTTATCACACCCCCACACTTAGATTGTTGCTAGTCCCTAGCAATGACTCAATAAAAATAAAATAAGAAAATCTAATCTAATCCATTTTCGTAGGAAATCACGGTGGCACTTAGCATGTGACACAAGCCTTTAAACCCCTAGGTGTCCCTAGTGGACGAGTTTAGTCTCGTGAGGGTTTACTAGAACGATACCCACAAACATTGAAAAACTAAAATATAAATAAACTGCATATACTAAAAATATTTACTCCTAATCCTGTCAATACAAATTAGAGACAATATTTGAACAAGTCTTATAAACTAATCAATAGCTTAAAGAATTTCACAAAAAATCATGCTTGAATGTAAATTGTTTTAGTTAAGCCAATATTAGCATAACATATCTCAATCAAAATATTGCATGTTCAAATTTAATCTCAACTTCTCACATGGGATACCCTCATGATTTTCACTCTTTAAAGTAGTGGTGAAGTGTTTACACTCAATCAATCTCATGAAAACAGTTCTACCATATTCTTGCTTGTCCACCTATTCTCCACTATTTAGATCATACAACTTCATGAATCAAGAGGTCTTTAATCAAGGTTGTAATGGGGCCAAGGGGTTTGTAATGTGGTTGAAGAACAAAAGGATAAAGATATCACAAAGGTTCCAAAGAGTTCATAAAGTTTAGAGATATAAAAAGATCATACAAAGAAACTTCTCAAAACTCTTTACAAGTACATAGTCACCTAGGCCGGATATTCATGTTGGGCCTTTTCTTCATTCTAAACGACTTTGTAACATCTTTTTCTTTTTCCACAAATTCAAGAGATGATTCATATTTTTTTTTTTTTTTTTTACATAGGAATGTATTTGCCAGTATTCCATTTCTTTTTCTCTTGACTTTTCTTTTCTTTTCCCCCCACACTTATTTCTTGTTTCTAACCCAAATTTTTAACTAAAAATATCCCTTGTCTTTGCAACTTGTCTCAAAACATCCTAATTCATCTTTGGAACAAAGGTAAAGATATAAGTATATTTAGGTTAGGGACAAGTTATGGTTACCAAAGAGATAGCTTATTCAATGTAGGCTCAAATTGGTTCACTAAGGGTGTGTTCTCTTGGAACATCAATAAGGGATGGCTGTTTGGCCCTGGCTAAAAATCCTAATGCCTCTATCATATTCATGTTGTCACATGTATCAATATAGTCTCAAACGGTTTAAAGCAAGTTCTAGAGAATCATGTAATCATAAGAGCACTCAAGAAAGAAATTAGATTGATTTGTATAATGCATCAATCATTATAGGCTCAAAAACTCACAAGGATGATTATACAAGTCAGATTAAGTCTAAACATGCTTCTTTCTCAATCAACATATTATATTAACATTGGCTCATAAAAAGGTTGACATCAAGCTCAATTCTCATGAAAATCTTCTCACTAATAAATCTGTTTTAGACTTATGCAATTCATATCTCATCATTGTATTAAAAAGGAACTAAAACTCACAAAAAAAAAATAATAATAATAATAAAGAAAAAAAAAACAAAAAAAAAACAAAAAAAAAATAGTAGACAAAAATAAAAGAAATCCTAAATCATCCCCCCCACACTTAATTCTTACATTGTCCTCAATGTAAGTCTATTAACTCAAATGAAAGAATCATGTGTAAGAGAAAAGAACTAATAACATAAGAATAGGAACAACTAAGACTCAAAACAAAACAAAACCATGCAACCTAAATAATCCTAAAATACTAAACAAAAATTAACAAGTAAACATAAAAAGATTAAAATCAAACTGACAAGGTATGTCTCCAGTCTCCCTTACTCAGACCTTGTTCAGAATGAATACTTCTAAATTGCTTAAAACTGACAAGGTATGTCTCAAGTCTCCCTTACTCAGACCTTGTTCAGAATGAATACTTCTTAATTTTTTTTTTTTTTTTTTTAAATTAGCAAAATATGTCCCTTACCCCCTACTAAAATATGGCATTGTCCCCAATGTCAAATTTTAAAGGTAGAATTTAGGAGATATTACCTGCAGAGGTTGCTAACCACTTATTATAACTGAGACACAACAAGCAAAATGTTAGATAATGTCACAAAGACAAAGTGCAATCCACTCCTTGCTCGTCCATATCTCTTTTTCTTTTTCCGAGCGTTTGCGAAACAACCGTAGCAGATAAACACTCATAAGCTTGGAGCTTTTTAAGTAAATCTTCAATGGTTGTAGCAGAAATTATGGTTCTCCTTGCCTCTGAAAACATGAATCCATTATCCACAGCATTATCTAAATATAAAAGCAAATTACTAAAATAACCATTAATATTAAGCAAACCAATGGGTTTCTTATTTGTGACCAAAGATGACCAAGAAGCCACGCAAGCTATTTCTTCCAATGTACCCAGACCTCCTGGTAAAGCAATGAATGCATCGGCAGAATGGTACATGATTGTTATCCGTTCAGGGACACTCCAGACTTGTATTTCCTTACCCACGGTAGGTCCACAAAAACTTGTGAATAGTTTTGGCACGATTCCTAGAACTGGACTTCCTCCGGCGTGTGCTGCTGTAGCGACTGCTCCCATTAAACCCGTACTACCTCCTCCATAAATCAAGTGGATCTTTTGTTGGGCAAGTATTACTCCAACTCTTATGGCTTCATCAGCGAATATGTTATTTTTTCCTGGATAAGCACCTCCAAAGACACAAATTTTTTTAATGCGCTGGGATGAAGTACTTTCCATTTTTTTTTTTTTTTTTTTTTCGAGTGCCTGAAAGAGAATGAGTACATGGTGTAATATATAGAGGACTCAGTAGCGAATCAGACAAGAGTAATAATGTCGCCGAAAGTGTATCTGACCTGTCAGAAGAAAATGTTAACCTAACAAAAGATTTTTGCGTGATTTCAGGAAGAAAATCAAAAAGAGAAAAAAAAATCAACCGTAAAAGACAAATAAAAAAAAAACGAGAATAGTTACACAAATCGAACAACACGTAAATTAAACCAAAATAAAGTTATTGCAAATCAAACCAAAAGCTGAGAAGTCATTTATTGTAGTTGTGATTGTGGCTCACATCTTCCTCTGGTTTTACGTCCAGAAACGGCTTAAACGCCTTCTATGAGTCGAGGATATGCTTCCCATCCAGTTTTCTTACAAGTTGGCAAACAGGGTCTTTTAACATCAGATTCCCAAGATGTTGCCATTCCCTTTGGAATTGCGGCCATAAATCAAGAATTTCTCTTTGTACGTCTCCACTAGGATGCGTCTCAAGAGAAAGTTGGATATTACCCAAATTCTCCTTACTCAGTCCATCCTTAATGAATTCAATTTTATCATCTCGATTAGAGGACGGAATCCCAATAGAACGACATTTACCGTTACACGTCCATCGTGCACATTTGTGGCAATTTGAACTCATGCGCTTTGCTCGTCGCTTCTTTGCAAAAGTGCTTCTACCTGTACCTGGTAAATGCAAAACAGGAAGATATTCATCTTCACGTACCTTGGCTTCAATTATCCAACGTATGTCGTCAGGAATCCCTTTGTGCATAAGCATTCTTAATCTTTCAAGTCGAACTTGGTAAAGCTTCAGTAAAATATTTCGAGGAAAAGGAGGAAATCGTTTCTGCAATCTTGTGAGAATATCATCCATCCTGCAAAAAAAAAATGAAAAAAAATTGAAAGAGAAATTGGAAGAGAAATTTATATACAATATCAGTTTTGTGGGTAGCTGATGGAACCGATTTAAATAATCACGGAGTACCGTTATCCGCCATTTAACCGGGGTTAAAAAAAAAATTATATTTACATCTAGTTATTTTCAAAACAAGGATCAGAAAGAAAAACAACATAAAAAGACTCAAAAACAAAACACTCTAAATAAAATCCTAAATTCTTCCCCCCACACATAATTTTTACATTGTCCTCAATGTAATGCTATTATCCCCCAATGCAAGAATTATATGTAAGAGAAAAGAACTATTAAACAAAAGAAAAGAAAAACAATAAAAGATAGAATGATGGAGAGTAAGGAATATGCAAATCTGATATAATAGATGCTCTCCATCCTTTTGGGTTGCCTCTCCAAGAAGCGCTTGGTTTATTGTCCTCAGCTTGACTTAGACCCATGCCATTATTATTCAACATACTTTGGCTCAAAAAGTGGAAACTCCTCCACATCTTGTATTGGAAAGTTCTCATAGTAAGGCTTCAATCTATGACCATTCACTTTGAATGCCTTATCTGTTTTCGAGCTTTGGATTTCAACTGCACCATGAGTAAATACATTAGTAATAACAAAAGGTCCAACCCAACGAGAACGTAACTTACCTGGATATAACTTAAGGCGTGAATGGAAGAGAAGAACTTTTTGTCCAACAACAAATTCTTTTCTTGATATCATCTTGTCATGGAATGCCTTAGTCTTTTCCTTGTAAATCCTAGAATTCTGATAGGCATCATTCCTTATCTCCTCTAATTCTTGTAGGTCAAGTTTTCTTTTCTTTCCTATCTCATCCATCTCCATGTTGCATTGTTTGATAGCCCAATATGATTTATGTTCCAATTCAACCGGAAGATGACAAGGCTTACCATAAACAAGTCGATAAGGAGACATACCAATGGGTGTCTTATATGCTGTCCTATAAGCCCAAAGTGCATCATCAAGTCGTGAACTCCAATCCTTCCTATTTGGATTAACTGTCTTTTCAAGGATGGACTTAACTTCTCGGTTTGACACTTCAGCTTGCCCACTAGTTTGAGGATGATATGAGGTGGAGACCTTGTGTGTGATGTTATACTTCCTCAAAAGTGCTTCCATAGTCCTATTGCAAAAGTGAGTACCTCTATCGCTGATTATGGCCTTTGGCGTTCCAAACCTAGCCAAGATGTTAGTCTTGACAAAATCTGAAACAACTTTAGAGTCATTAGTCCTAGTGGATTTTGCTTCCACCCACTTTGAAACATAATCAACGGCAAGTAAAATATAAAGATTACCAAAAGAAGGAGGAAAAGGTCCCATGAAATCCATGCCCCATACATCAAAAATTTCAACAATAAGTATTGGAGTTTGAGGCATTTGATTTCTAGGACCTAAGTTACCTGTTCTTTGGCAACGATCACATGACTTGCAAAAGAGGTATGCATCTTTGAATATGGTAGGCCAATAAAATCCAGAATCAAGAACTTTCATGGCTGTTCTTTTGGATCCAAAGTGTCCTCCACATGCATAAGAGTGACAAAAGGTGAGAATAGATTGAAATTCAGTTTCGAGTACACACCTTCTTATAATCTGATCGGAGCAATGCTTCCAAAGGTAAGGATCATCCCATATGTAGTATTTGGCATCACTCTTGATCTTATTTCTTTGAACTTGTGTCAACTCTTGTGGCAACTTCTTGGTAACTAAGTAATTAACAATATCAGCATACCAAGGAGTTGTTGTACTTATAAAAAGAAGTTGCTCATCCGGAAAGTTCTCATTCAAGGGTAGTGCATCCTCTTCATGAACTAAACGGCTAAGATGGTCCGCAACCAGGTTGTCACTACCTCTCTTATCTTTTATCTCCAAATCAAACTCTTGTAAGAGAAGTATCCATCTAATCAACCTTGGTTTGGCCTCCTTTTTAGTGAGCAAGTACTTAAGGGCTGCATGGTCAGAATATACAATTACTTTAGTACCAATTAAATAAGATCGAAATTTTTCTAAAGCAAATACAACAGCCAAAAGTTCTTTTTCAGTAGTGGAATAGTTCAATTGAGCATCATTAAGAGTTCGGGAGGCATAATAAATGGCATGTGAGGCTTTGCCAACCCGTTGGCCCAAAACAGCTCCAATGGCATAGTCACTAGCATCACACATGATTTCAAAAGGTACATTCCAATCTGGTGGTTGGATGATAGGAGCTGATGTCAAGAGTCCCTTCAATGTTTCAAACGCCTCTTTGCATTTATCATCAAAGTGGAAAACCACATCTTTTTGTAGTAGCTTGCAAAGAGGTAATGTGATCTTTGAGAAGTCTTTGATAAATCTCCTATAGAAACCTGCATGTCCAAGAAAAGAACGAACCTCTCTCACATTTGTGGGAGGTGGTAAAGAATGCATAATATCTATTTTAGACTTATCAACCTCTATCCCTCTAGAAGAAATAACATGGCCCAAAACTATTCCTTGTTCTACCATAAAGTGGCATTTTTCCCAATTCAAAACAAGGTTAGTTTCCATGCATCTTTCAAGTACAAGTGTAAGGTTCTCTAGACATCTATCAAAAGAATCACCATAGACACTAAAATCATCCATAAATACTTCTATGATGTTCTCTACGTAATCTGAAAATATGCTAACCATACACCTTTGGAATGTAGCTGGTGCATTACAAAGACCAAATGGCATACGCCGGTATGCAAAAGTACCAAATGGACATGTGAATGTTGTTTTGTCTTGGTCCTCCGGAGCAATGGCTATCTGATTATAACCTGAAAAACCATCAAGAAAACAATAATGAGAATGGCCAGCTAACCTTTCAAGCATTTGATCAATAAAAGGTAAAGGAAAGTGGTCTTTGAGAGTTGTGGAATTAAGTTTACGATAATCAATACAAACTCGCCATCCTGTTTGAATCCTAGTAGGAACAAGTTCATTCTCATTATTTGTTACCACCGTTACACCTGATTTCTTTGGAACCACTTGGACTGGGCTCACCCATTTGCTATCCGAGATAGGATAGATCACTCCAACATCTAGGAGTTTCAGTATCTCCTTTTTCACAACCTCCATCATAGGAGGGTTCAATCTTCTTTGTGCTTCTCTTGTTGGTTTAGACCCTTCCTCTAACAAAATCCGGTGCATGCACATGGATAGGCTTATTCCCTTGATATCGGCAATTGTCCAACCAATTGCTGTTTTATGCTCTCTAAGCACCTGGATAAGTCGCTCTTCTTGCAAAGGTGTGAGCTCTTTGGCAATGATGATCGGTAGTGTGTCCTTTTTACCTAAGAACACATATTTCAAGTGGTTCGGTAGTGGTTTCAATTCTAAAGTTGGTGCCTGCAAAATGGAAGGTAGAAGTTTCTCATTAGATAAAGGCAAATCAATAAATGAAACATCAAACCTTGCATCTTTAGGCTGCAGCGAGTGTAAAGATTCTAGTGCCCCTTCCACCTGGTCACTCAAGGCTAGTTTAGCATTCCCCATTTCGAGATGGTTGCTAATGACTATTTCTACACTATCTTCACCATCTAGCTCATAAGCTTGCTGCACTAGTGAGTCAATTATATCAATATTAAAAACAGAATGCACATCACTAGGATATCTCATGGCCTCAAAAATGTTAAAGCGAATTATTTCACCATCAAATTCCATAGTTAAAGTGCCATCATGTACATCTATTTTAGTTCTTGCTGTTTTCAAGAATGGTCTCCCTAATAGAATAGGTGTGGGATTAGAAGACATCTCATCTTCCATCTCAATAACATAAAAGTCAGCGGGAAAAACCAATTCATTAACCTGTACAAGAACGTCTTCTACAACTCCTCTTGGATAAGTGTTAGAACGGTCAGCAAGTTGTATTATAACACCGGTTTCCTCTAATGGTCCTAGATTCAATGAAGCATAAATTGAATATGGCATGACATTAATAGATGCCCCTAGATCTAGCATAGCACGCTCAAACCTGGTGTTGCCTATCTTACAAGGAATGGTAAACATACCTGGATCCTTGCATTTAGGTGGGAGTTTCTTTTGAAGAACAGCTGACACATTCTCCCCCACACTTACCTTTTCATTCCATTTCAACTTCCGTTTAGATGTGCACAACTCTTTTAGGAACTTGGCATATCTTGGCACTTGCTTGATAGCATCTAGTAAAGGAATGTTCACCTCTACTTTCCGGAAGGTTTCCAAAATTTCCTTCTCTTGCTCCTCCTTCTTGGACTTTGCTAACCTGCTAGGAAAAGGTGGAGGAGTTATATAAGAAGGAAAGGATGGTTTAGGAATTACCTTTTTTAGTGGCTCGTTGGGATGTGAAGAGGATGCCATGGTATTGTTCTCCCCTTGAGCACTATCATTTTGTGGTGTCTCTAGCTGTTTCCCACTTCTTAAATTTATAGCATTGGCATTCTCTCTTGGATTCACTATGGTTTGGGAAGGTAATTTCCCAGAATCCCTTGCTTGCATTTGACTCATGGTTGTTGCCAATTGCCCTATTTGAGTCTCCAAATTTCGAATACTTGTCTTTGTTTCCTGTTGAAATTGAATTGTATTAGTAGAAAGAGCTTTAACAAGATCTTCAAGAGAAGTACCTGAATTTTGGGTGGGTGGTAGTTGTTGTCGGGTTTGGTATGGTTGTTGCACTCTTTGCTGAAAACCCGGTGGCCTGTGGTCAAATGGTGGAGGAATAGTTTGTGATTGGTTCCCTCCATAATTGAAGTTTGGATGATCCCTCCATCCTGGATTGTAAGTGTTTGAGTAGGGATCATATTTCCTTGATTGGTTCTGAAATCCACCCATGGCATTCACATGTTCATTGGTATCCTCTTGAAGTGTTGGACACATATCAGTTTGGTGCCCTATGTTTGAACATATGCCACAAGCCTTTATTTGTTGTATTTTACCTACAGCCAATTGTTGAACAAGAGAAGTCAGTTTATCAAATTTTTGTTCAAGGGATGATATACTTACCTCATTAACTCTCTTGGGTTGTGGTGGTGGATCTTGTCTCATTGAGAACTGTTGAGAATTGGCTGCCATGTTGGAGATTAATGTTCTAGCAGCCCTGGGAGTCTTATCAACTAGAGCTCCCCCACTAGCGGCATCTATCATACTTCTCTCCATGGGCATGAGACCTTCATAGAAGTATTGGATGAGAAGTTGTTCACTTATCTGATGATGTGGACATGATGCACAAAGTTTCTTGAACCTCTCCCAATATTCATATAAGGACTCTCCGTTGTATTGCCGAATCCCACATATCTCTTTCCTAATGTTGGCAGCCTTAGATGCTGGGAAATACCATTCCAAGAATGCTTTCTTCAAATCATTCCATGTAGTGATGGTCCCGGATGGTAGATAGTAGAGCCATTCCTTTGCTGAATCAGCTAGAGAGAATGAGAAGGCTCTCAACTTAACTTGCTCTTCCGTGACCCCTGTTGGTCTCATGCTTGAGCAAACTACATGGAATTCCTTGAGGTGCTTATTTGGATCCTCTCCTGCAAAACCATGAAAAGTTGGGAGAAGATGAATCAAACCAGATTTTAATTGAAAAGCTACCTCAAGATTAGCATATTCAATGCATAATGGTTGTTGACCCAAGTCCGGAGCGGCTAGCTCCTTGAGAGTTCGGTTGTCAGCTGCTGCCATCTCTCCTTGCTTCTCTTGGATGTTTTGGATCAACTCCTCAATTGGTTGTTGGTGAGAAGTTATAAATTCCCGAATTTTCCTAAGTCGTAAGTCTTCTTCGGGGGCTTGGAACATTCACTAATAAAAAAAAATAAGAAAGTAAATAATTAGAACAGAAAATAAGAATAAACCAATAAACTAAAGAAAGCAATCCCCGGCAACGGCGCCAAAAATTTGATGCACCCAAAAGAGTGTATCTTATTTAACCTTGCACTAAAAAGATCAATTGTAAGTATAATGATTAGCAAGGGTCGAGTCCTCAGGGATTGGGTTTTAATCTATGAGTTATTAGTTTATAACTTACGTTCAAAGAAAACAATAAAAGAAAAGGGGTTTTTGAAGCCAGATTTAAACTAAAGTAAATAATAAGAATAAGATGCAAGGCGGTATAACCAGCCAATAAAAATATATATACTAAATTAGGCGGTATAACCAGCCAATAAAAATATATATACTAAATTAGGCGGTATAACCAGTCAATAAAAATAAAACAAAGTTAATATACAAATTAGGCGGTATAACCAGCCAATAAAAATAAATATAAAAAAAGCAAACTAAAAGTAAGAAAACAAGAAAGTAAGAAGAATCAAATATGAAAAATATGGTTAAGGTTTCATTCTCCACCACTAGAAATCATTAAGAATCAATTTCAGATCTATCAATATCAACCAACTATCAAAGTTAACAACCGTAGATAACAACAAGCTCTGTTATCCCAATCTTTCCTTAATTTGTCGTTAAATAGAACAAGCTCTCTATTTAATCTCTAACCATTAAACAACCTAGATTAACCATTAAACAACCTAGAACATTAATCTCCAACATGGCAGCCAATTCTCAACAGTTCTCAATGAGACAAGATCCACCACCACAACCCAAGAGAGTTAATGAGGTAAGTATATCATCCCTTGAACAAAAATTTGATAAACTGACTTCTCTTGTTCAACAATTGGCTGTAGGTAAAATACAACAAATAAAGGCTTGTGGCATATGTTCAAACATAGGGCACCAAACTGATATGTGTCCAACACTTCAAGAGGATACCAATGAACATGTGAATGCCATGGGTGGATTTCAGAACCAATCAAGGAAATATGATCCCTACTCAAACACATACAATCCAGGATGGAGGGATCATCCAAACTTCAATTATGGAGGGAACCAATCACAAACTATTCCTCCACCATTTGACCACAGGCCACCGGGTTTTCAGCAAAGAGTGCAACAACCATACCAAACCCGACAACAACTACCACCCACCCAAAATTCAGGTACTTCTCTTGAAGATCTTGTTAAAGCTCTTTCTACTAATACAATTCAATTTCAACAGGAAACAAAGACAAGTATTCGAAATTTGGAGACTCAAATAGGGCAATTGGCAACAACCATGAGTCAAATGCAAGCAAGGGATTCGGGGAAATTACCTTCCCAAACCATAGTGAATCCAAGAGAGAATGCCAATGCTATAAATTTAAGAAGTGGGAAACAGCTAGAGACACCACAAAATGATAGTGCTCAAGGGGAGAACAATACCATGGCATCCTCTTCACATCCCAACGAGACACTAAAAAAGGTAATTCCTAAACCATCCTTTCCTTCCTATATAACTCCTCCACCTTTTCCTAACAGGTTAGCAAAGTCCAAGAAGGAGGAGCAAGAGAAGGAAATTTTGGAAACCTTTCGGAAAGTAGAGGTGAACATTCCTTTACTAGATGCTATCAAGCAAGTGCCAAGATATGCCAAGTTCCTAAAAGAGTTGTGCACATCTAAACGGAAGTTGAAATGGAATGAAAAGGTAAGTGTGGGGGAGAATGTGTCAGCTGTTCTTCAAAAGAAACTCCCACCTAAATGCAAGGATCCAGGTATGTTTACCATTCCTTGTAAGATAGGCAACACCAGGTTTGAGCGTGCTATGCTAGATCTAGGGGCATCTATTAATGTCATGCCATATTCAATTTATGTTTCATTGAATCTAGGACCATTAGAGGAAACCGGTGTTATAATACAACTTGCTGACCGTTCTAACACTTATCCAAGAGGAGTTGTAGAAGACGTTCTTGTACAGGTTAATGAATTGGTTTTTCCCGCTGACTTTTATGTTATTGAGATGGAAGATGAGATGTCTTCTAATCCCACACCTATTCTATTAGGGAGACCATTCTTGAAAACAGCAAGAACTAAAATAGATGTACATGATGGCACTTTAACTATGGAATTTGATGGTGAAATAATTCGCTTTAACATTTTTGAGGCCATGAGATATCCTAGTGATGTGCATTCTGTTTTTAATATTGATATAATTGACTCACTAGTGCAGCAAGCTTATGATCTAGATGGTGAAGATAGTGTAGAAATAGTCATTAGCAACCATCTCGGAATGGGGAATGCTAAACTAGCCTTGAGTGACCAGGTGGAAGGGGCACTAGAATCTTTACACTCGCTGCAACCTAAAGATGCAAGGTTTGATGTTTCATTTATTGATTTGCCTTTATCTAATGAGAAACTTCTACCTTCCATTTTGCAGGCACCAACTTTAGAATTGAAACCACTACCGAACCACTTGAAATATTTGTTCTTAGGGGAAAAGGACACACTACCTGTCATCATTGCCAAAGAGCTCACACCTTTGCAAGAAGAGCGACTTATCCGGGTGCTTAGAGAGCATAAAACAGCAATTGGTTGGACAATTGCCGATATCAAGGGAATAAGCCCATCCATGTGCATGCACCGGATTTTGTTAGAGGAAGGGTCTAAACCAACAAGAGAAGCACAAAGAAGATTGAACCCTCCTATGATGGAGGTTGTGAAAAAGGAGATACTGAAGCTCCTAGATGTTGGAGTGATCTATCCTATCTCGGATAGCAAATGGGTGAGCCCAGTCCAAGTGGTTCCAAAGAAATCAGGTGTAACGGTGGTAACAAATAATGAGAATGAACTTGTTCCTACTAGGATTCAAACAGGATGGCGAGTTTGTATTGATTATCGTAAACTTAATTCCACAACTCGCAAAGACCACTTTCCTTTACCTTTTATTGATCAAATGCTTGAAAGGTTAGCTGGCCATTCTCATTATTGTTTTCTTGATGGTTTTTCAGGTTATAATCAGATAGCCATTGCTCCGGAGGACCAAGAGAAAACAACATTCACATGTCCATTTGGTACTTTTGCATACCGGCGTATGCCATTTGGTCTTTGTAATGCACCAGCTACATTCCAAAGGTGTATGGTTAGCATATTTTCAGATTATGTAGAGAACATCATAGAAGTATTTATGGATGATTTTAGTGTCTATGGTGATTCTTTTGATAGATGTCTAGAGAACCTTACACTTGTACTTGAAAGATGCATGGAAACTAACCTTGTTTTGAATTGGGAAAAATGCCACTTTATGGTAGAACAAGGAATAGTTTTGGGCCATGTTATTTCTTCTAGAGGGATAGAGGTTGATAAGTCTAAAATAGATATTATGCATTCTTTACCACCTCCCACAAATGTGAGAGAGGTTCGTTCTTTTCTTGGACATGCAGGTTTCTATAGGAGATTTATCAAAGACTTCTCAAAGATCACATTACCTCTTTGCAAGCTACTACAAAAAGATGTGGTTTTCCACTTTGATGATAAATGCAAAGAGGCGTTTGAAACATTGAAGGGACTCTTGACATCAGCTCCTATCATCCAACAACCAGATTGGAATGTACCTTTTGAAATCATGTGTGATGCTAGTGACTATGCCATTGGAGCTGTTTTGGGCCAACGGGTTGGCAAAGCCTCACATGCCATTTATTATGCCTCCCGAACTCTTAATGATGCTCAATTGAACTATTCCACTACTGAAAAAGAACTTTTGGCTGTTGTATTTGCTTTAGAAAAATTTCGATCTTATTTAATTGGTACTAAAGTAATTGTATATTCTGACCATGCAGCCCTTAAGTACTTGCTCACTAAAAAGGAGGCCAAACCAAGGTTGATTAGATGGATACTTCTCTTACAAGAGTTTGATTTGGAGATAAAAGATAAGAGAGGTAGTGACAACCTGGTTGCGGACCATCTTAGCCGTTTAGTTCATGAAGAGGATGCACTACCCTTGAATGAGAACTTTCCGGATGAGCAACTTCTTTTTATAAGTACAACAACTCCTTGGTATGCTGATATTGTTAATTACTTAGTTACCAAGAAGTTGCCACAAGAGTTGACACAAGCTCAAAGAAATAAGATCAAGAGTGATGCCAAATACTACATATGGGATGATCCTTACCTTTGGAAGCATTGCTCCGATCAGATTATAAGAAGGTGTGTACTCGAAACTGAATTTCAATCTATTCTCACCTTTTGTCACTCTTATGCATGTGGAGGACACTTTGGATCCAAAAGAACAGCCATGAAAGTTCTTGATTCTGGATTTTATTGGCCTACCATATTCAAAGATGCATACCTCTTTTGCAAGTCATGTGATCGTTGCCAAAGAACAGGTAACTTAGGTCCTAGAAATCAAATGCCTCAAACTCCAATACTTATTGTTGAAATTTTTGATGTATGGGGCATGGATTTCATGGGACCTTTTCCTCCTTCTTTTGGTAATCTTTATATTTTACTTGCCGTTGATTATGTTTCAAAGTGGGTGGAAGCAAAATCCACTAGGACTAATGACTCTAAAGTTGTTTCAGATTTTGTCAAGACTAACATCTTTGCTATGTTTGGAACGCCAAAGGCCATAATCAGCGATAGAGGTACTCACTTTTGCAATAGGACTATGGAAGCACTTTTGAGGAAGTATAACATCACACACAAGGTCTCCACCTCATATCATCCTCAAACTAGTGGGCAAGCTGAAGTGTCAAACCGAGAAGTTAAGTCCATCCTTGAAAAGACAGTTAATCCAAATAGGAAGGATTGGAGTTCACGACTTGATGATGCACTTTGGGCTTATAGGACAGCATATAAGACACCCATTGGTATGTCTCCTTATCGACTTGTTTATGGTAAGCCTTGTCATCTTCCGGTTGAATTGGAACATAAATCATATTGGGCTATCAAACAATGCAACATGGAGATGGATGAGATAGGAAAGAAAAGAAAACTTGACCTACAAGAATTAGAGGAGATAAGGAATGATGCCTATCAGAATTCTAGGATTTACAAGGAAAAGACTAAGACATTCCATGACAAGATGATATCAAGAAAAGAATTTGTTGTTGGAAAAAAAGTTCTTCTCTTCCATTCACGCCTTAAGTTATATCCAGGTAAGTTACGTTCTCGTTGGGTTGGACCTTTTGTTATTACTAATGTATTTACTCATGGTGCAGTTGAAATCCAAAGCCCAAAAACAGATAAGGCATTCAAAGTGAATGGTCATAGATTGAAGCCTTACTATGAGAACTTTCCAATACAAGATGTGGAGGAGTTTCCACTTTTTGAGCCAAAGTATGTTGAATAATAATGGCATGGGTCTAAGTTAGGCTGAGGACAATAAACCAAGCGCTTCTTGGGAGGCAACCCAAAAGGATGGAGAGCATCTATTATATCAGATTTGCATATTCCTTACTCTCCATCATTCTATCTTTTATTGTTTTTCTTTTCTTTTGTTTAATAGTTCTTTTCTCTTACAAGATGTAAATATAATTTTTAATTTATTTTTTTTAACCCCGGTTAAATGGCGGATAACGGTACTCCGTGATTATTTAAATCGGTTCCATCAGCTACCCACAAAACTGATATTTTATATAAATTTCTCTTCCAATTTCTCTTTCATTTTTTTCATTTTTTTTCAGGATGGATGATATTCTCACAAGATTGCAGAAACGATTTCCTCCTTTTCCTCGAAATATTTTACTGAAGCTTTACCAAGTTCGACTTGAAAGATTAAGAATGCTTACGCACAAAGGGATTCCTGACGACATACGTTGGATAATTGAAGCCAAGGTACGTGAAGATGAATATCTTCCTGTTTTGCATTTACCAGGTACAGGTAGAAGCACTTTTGCAAAGAAGCGACGAGCAAAGCGCATGAGTTCAAATTGCCACAAATGTGCACGATGGACGTGTAACGGTAAATGTCGTTCTATTGGGATTCCGTCCTCTAATCGAGATGATAAAATTGAATTCATTAAGGATGGACTGAGTAAGGAGAATTTGGGTAATATCCAACTTTCTCTTGAGACGCATCCTAGTGGAGACGTACAAAGAGAAATTCTTGATTTATGGCCGCAATTCCAAAGGGAATGGCAACATCTTGGGAATCTGATGTTAAAAGACCCTGTTTGCCAGCTTGTAAGAAAACTGGATGGGAAGCATATCCTCGACTCATAGAAGGCGTTTAAGCCGTTTCTGGACGTAAAACCAGAGGAAGATGTGAGCCACAATCACAACTACAATAAATGACTTCTCAGCTTTTGGTTTGATTTGCAATAACTTTATTTTGTTTTAATTTACGTGTTGTTCGATTTGTGTAATTATTCTCGTTTTTTTTATTTGTCTTTTACGGTTGATTTTTTCTTCTCTTTTTGATTTTCTTCCTGAAATCACGCAAAAATCTTTTGTTAGGTTAACATTTTCTTCTGACAGGTCAGATACACTTTCGGCGACATTATTACTCTTGTCTGATTCACTACTCAGTCCTCTATATATTACACCATGTACTCATTCTCTTTCAGGCACTCGAAAAAAAAAATGGAAAGTACTTCATCCCAGCGCATTAAAAAAATTTGTGTCTTTGGAGGTGCTTATCCAGGGAAAAATAACATATTCGCTGATGAAGCCATAAGAGTTGGAGTAATACTTGCCCAACAAAAGATCCACTTGATTTATGGAGGCGGTAGTACGGGTTTAATGGGAGCAGTCGCTACAGCAGCACACGCCGGAGGAAGTCCAGTTCTAGGAATCGTGCCAAAACTATTCACAAGTTTTTGTGGACCTACCGTGGGTAAGGAAATACAAGTCTGGAGTATCCCTGAACGGATGACAATCATGTACCATTCTGCCGATGCATTCATTGCTTTACCAGGAGGTTTGGGTACATTGGAAGAAATAGCTTGCGTGGCTTCTTGGTCATCTTTGGTCACAAATAAGAAACCCATTGGTTTGCTTAATATTAATGGTTATTTTAGTAATTTGCTTTCATATTTAGATAATGCTGTGGAAAATGGATTCATGTTTTCAGAGGCAAGGAGAACCATAATTTCTGCTACAACCATTGAAGATTTACTCAAAAAGCTCCAAGCTTATGAGTGTTTATCTGCTACGGTTGTTTCGCAAACGCTCGGAAAAAGAAAAAGAGATATGGACGAGCAAGGAGTGGATTGCACTTTGTCTTTGTGACATTATCTAACATTTTGCTTGTTGTGTCTCAGTTATAATAAGTGGTTAGCAACCTCTGCAGGTAATATCTCCTAAATTCTACCTTTAAAATTTGACATTGGGGACAATGCCATATTTTAGTAGGGGGTAAGGGACATATTTTGCTAATATAAAAAAAAAAAAAAAAAAAAATTAAGAAGTATTCATTCTGAACAAGGTCTGAGTAAGGGAGACTTGAGACATACCTTGTCAGTTTGATTTCTTCTTTTCAAAAAAAAAAAAAAAGAGTTTGTTGTGTTTTAAGCAATTTAGAAGTATTCATTCTGAACAAGGTCTGAGTAAGGGAGACTTGAGACATACCTTGTCAGTTTGATTTTAATCTTTTTATGTTTACTTGTTAATTTTTGTTTAGTATTTTAGGATTATTTAGGTTGCATGGTTTTGTTTTGTTTTGAGTCTTAGTTGTTCCTATTCTTATGTTATTAGTTCTTTTCTCTATCACATGATTCTTTCATTTGAGTTAATAGACTTACATTGAGGACAATGTAAGAATTAAGTGTGGGGGGGGAATGATTATTATTTTTGTCTACTATTTTTGTCTACTATTTTTTTTTCTTTATTATTATTATTATTTTTTTTTGTGAGTTTTAGTTCCTTTTTAATACAATGATGAGATATGAATTGCATAAGTCTAAAACAGATTTATTAGTGAGAAGATTTTCATGAGAATTGAGCTTGATGTCAACCTTTTTATGAGCCAATGTTAATATAATATGTTGATTGAGAAAGAAGCATGTTTAGACTTAATCTGACTTGTATAATCATCCTTGTGAGTTTTTGAGCCTATAATGATTGATGCATTATACAAATCAATCTAATTTCTTTCTTGAGTGCTCTTATGATTACATGATTCTCTAGAACTTGCTTTAAACCGTTTGAGACTATATTGATACATGTGACAACATGAATATGATAGAGGCATTAGGATTTTTAGCCAGGGCCAAACAGCCATCCCTTATTGATGTTCCAAGAGAACACACCCTTAGTGAACCAATTTGAGCCTACATTGAATAAGCTATCTCTTTGGTAACCATAACTTGTCCCTAACCTAAATATACTTATATCTTTACCTTTGTTCCAAAGATGAATTAGGATGTTTTGAGACAAGTTGCAAAGACAAGGGATATTTTTAGTTAAAAATTTGGGTTAGAAACAAGAAATAAGTGTGGGGGGAAAAGAAAAGAAAAGTCAAGAGAAAAAGAAATGGAATACTGGCAAATACATTCCTATGTAAAAAAAAAAAAAAAAAATATGAATCATCTCTTGAATTTGTGGAAAAAGAAAAAGATGTTACAAAGTCGTTTAGAATGAAGAAAAGGCCCAACATGAATATCCGGCCTAGGTGACTATGTACTTGTAAAGAGTTTTGAGAAGTTTCTTTGTATGATCTTTTTATATCTCTAAACTTTATGAACTCTTTGGAACCTTTGTGATATCTTTATCCTTTTGTTCTTCAACCACATTACAAACCCCTTGGCCCCATTACAACCTTGATTAAAGACCTCTTGATTCATGAAGTTGTATGATCTAAATAGTGGAGAATAGGTGGACAAGCAAGAATATGGTAGAACTGTTTTCATGAGATTGATTGAGTGTAAACACTTCACCACTACTTTAAAGAGTGAAAATCATGAGGGTATCCCATGTGAGAAGTTGAGATTAAATTTGAACATGCAATATTTTGATTGAGATATGTTATGCTAATATTGGCTTAACTCAAACAATTTACATTCAAGCATGATTTTTTGTGAAATTCTTTAAGCTATTGATTAGTTTATAAGACTTGTTCAAATATTGTCTCTAATTTGTATTGAAAGGATTAGGAGTAAATATTTTTAGTATATGCAGTTTATTTATATTTTAGTTTTTCAATGTTTGTGGGTATCGTTCTAGTAAACCCTCACGAGACTAAACTCGTCCACTAGGGACACCTAGGGGTTTAAAGGCTTGTGTCACATGCTAAGTGCCACCGTGATTTCCTACGAAAATGGATTAGATTAGATTTTCTTATTTTATTTTTATTGAGTCATTGCTAGGGACTAGCAACAATCTAAGTGTGGGGGTGTGATAACTCGTATAATTATATAGTTTTTAGTTATGTTTTATTATTGTTTTGTGTCAAATACGAGTTATTATTGTTTAGTCTAATTGTGTTTATGATCTTTTATATTTTTATGTATTTTGGTGTTTTTCACAAGTTTCTTTGAGTGATTTCAGATTACTAGAATTAAGGGCAAATCCAGTTCAGTTTCAGTTCCGACACCTTTTGCCATATCAGCTATATCTCGAGTTTCACTGAAGAAATAAGGCTGAAATTTGTAGCCATGCAAAGCTAAGAGGCATATCTATCTTTTTCATGTTTTACACTTCTTGAAACGGAGTCGTTTTCCCTAGCGAAATCGACCATCAAGTTGGCTGATGTGCAATGACGTCTGTGCTGACCTGTTTTCGTATTATGCCCATATCTTCTTATCCACATCAGCAAATGAGCTTATTCCAACGGCTATGGATCAGTAACTGATAGGGTAACATTTGTCTAGAAGACCATGTGATCAGATAAGGCCTCCAAAATTGACAAAATCGACCATCAAGTTGGCTGATCAAAATCGTCATACATGACGAAAATTGTTAGAAAATGCACCCACCTATTATACCTACCTTTGAAAATTGTAAAGCTTGTCTCTTGTCATTTAGCCCTCCAAAATGTGTATAAATAGAGGGCCTTGGATGATTGTAAGGGATCATATTGGAGATTGGTAGGATATTAGCCATTTTAACAAAATTCTCTAAGTTTTCTTCTTCTTTCTTTTCTCTAGTTTTCTTTTTCTTTAGAAAGAGCAAGAGGTTGGATAATTAATATTCTTCTTCTTCTTCTTTCTTTCTTTTATTTCCTTTTTAGATTCTCTTTAATTTTATGTTTATGATTATGATGCCTATGCTAGGCTAAACTTCTATTTGGTTAAGGGTGATTTCAAAGCCCTAGACACGTTTTGTGATTGATTTTCAGATTCTATCTATCATTAATTTTCTATCAAAGTTGCTTATGTTCTTCTACAAGAATTGTTCATGATGTTGTCTTGATTTATTTAGGTGTACAACTAGATAGATCTTGATAATTATCTATTGCTAGTTTAGGAGTCTTGATCCGTGTAATTGTCTTGATTTCCTATTCATAAGTGGCAATTTGTGATTAATGATTATGGTCAAGTTTTCAATAATTGCAAAGTGGAACATAACCTAAGTTGAACAATCCGAGCTTATGTGTTTGTTGCTTAGATCAACCTATCTTTCTCATCATAAAGCTGCCATTAAATTGAATTTAGAGAGCTTATTCTAGGTTGTTTAATGGTTAGAGATTAAATAGAGAGCTTGTTCTATTTAACGACAAATTAAGGAAAGATTGGGATAACAGAGCTTGTTGTTATCTACGGTTGTTAACTTTGATAGTTGGTTGATATTGATAGATCTGAAATTGATTCTTAATGATGTCTAGTGGTGGAGAATGAAACCTTAACCATATTTTTCATATTTGATTCTTCTTACTTTCTTGTTTTCTTACTTTTAGTTTGCTTATTTTTTATATTTATTTTTATTGGCTGGTTATACCGCCTAATTTAGTATATATATTTTTATTGGCTGGTTACCGCCTAATTTAGTATATATATTTTTATTGGCTGGTTATACCGCCTTGCATCTTATTCTTATTATTTACTTTAGTTTAAATCTGGCTTCAAAAACCCCTTTTCTTTTATTGTTTTCTTTGAACGTAAGTTATAAACTAATAACTCATAGATTAAAACCCAATCCCTGAGGACTCGACCCTTGCTAATCATTATACTTACAATTGATCTTTTTAGTGCAAGGTTAAATAAGATACACTCTTTTGGGTGCATCAATGATCCCTTACAATCATCCAAGGCCCTCTATTTATACACATTTTGGAGGGCTAAATGACAAGAGACAAGCTTTACAAATTTCAAAGGTAGGTATAATAGGTGGGTGCATTTTCTAACAATTTTCGTCATGTATGACGATTTTGATCAGCCAACTTGATGGTCGATTTTGTCATTTTGGAGGCCTTATCTGATCACATGGTCTTCTAGACAAATGTTACCCTATCAGTTACTGATCCATAGCCGTTGGAATCAGCTCATTTGCTGATGTGGATAAGAAGATATGGGCATAATACGAAAACAGGTCAGCATAGACGTCATTGCACATCAGCCAACTTGATGGTCGATTTCGCTAGGGACAACGACTCCGTTTCAAGAAGTGTAAAACATAAAAAAGATAGATATGCCTCTTAGCTTTGCATGGATACAAATTTCAACCTTATTGCTTCAGTGAAACTCGAGATATAGCTGATATGGCAAAAGGTGTCGGAACTGGAACTGAACTGGATTTGCCCTTAATTCTAGTAATCTGAAATCACTCAAAGAAACTTGTGAAAAACACCAAAATACATAAAAATATAAAAGATCATAAACACAATTAGACTAAACAATAATAACTCGTATTTGACACAAAACAATAATAAAACATAACTAAAAACTATATAATTATACGAGTTATCAGATGGACTTAACTTATCGGTTTGACACTTCAGCTTGCCCACTAGTTTGAGGATGATATGAGGTGGAGACGTTGTGTGTGATGTTATACTTCCTCAAAAGTGTTTCCATAGTCCTATTGAAAAAGTGAGTACCTCTATCGCTGATTATGGCCTTTGGCGTTCCAAACCTAGCAAAGATGTTAGTCTTGACAAAATCTGAAACCACTTTAGAGTCATTAGTCCTAGTGGATTTTGCTTCCACCCCCTTTGAAACATAATCAACGGCAAGTAAAATATAAGGATTACCAAAAGAAGAAGGAAAAGGTCCCATGAAATCCATGCCCCATACATCAAAAATTTCAACAATAAGTATTGGAGTTTGAGGCATTTGATTTCTAGCACCTAAGTTACCTGTTCTTTGGCAACGATCACATGACTTGCAAAAGAGGTATGCATCTTTGAATATAGTAGGCAAATAAAATCCAGAATCAAGAACTTTCATGGCTGTTCTTTTGGATCCAAAGTGTCCTCCACATGCATAAGAGTGACAAAAGGTGAGAATAGATTGAAATTCAGATTCGAGTACACACCTTCTTATAATCTGATCGGAGCAATGCTTCCAAAGGTAAGGATCATCCCATATGTAATATTTGGCATCACTCTTGATCTTATTTCTTTGAGCTTGTGTCAACTCTTGTGGCAACTTCTTGGTAACCAAGTAATTAACAATATCGGCATACCAAGGAGTTGTTGTACTTATAAAAAGAAGTTGCTCATCCGGAATGTTCTCATTCAAGCGTAGTGCATCCTCTTCATGAACTAAACGGCTAAGATGGTCCGCAACCAGGTTGTCACTACCTCTCTTATCTTTTATCTCCAAATCAAACTCTTGTAAGAGAAGTATCCATCTAATCAACCTTGGTTTGGCCTCCTTCTTAGTGAGTAAGTACTTAAGGGCTGCATGGTCAGAATATACAATTACTTTAGTACCAATTAAATAAGATCGAAATTTTTCTAAAGCAAATACAACAGCCAAAAGTTCTTTTTCAGTAGTGGAATAGTTCAATTGAGCATCATTAAGAGTTCGGGAGGCATAATAAATGGCATGTGAGGCTTTGCCAACCCGTTGGCCCAAAACAGCTCCAATGGCATAGTCACTAGCATCACACATGATTTCAAAAGGTACATGATAACTCGTATAATTATATAGTTTTTAGTTATGTTTTATTAATGTTTTGTGTCAAATACGAGTTATTATTGTTTAGTCTAATTGTGTTTATGATCTTTTATATTTTTATGTATTTTGGTGTTTTTCACAAGTTTCTTTGAGTGATTTCAGATTACTAGAATTAAGGGCAAATCTAGTTCAGTTTCAGTTCCGACACCTTTTGCCATATCAGCTATATCTCGAGTTTCACTGAAGCAATAAGGCTGCAATTTGTAGCCATGCAAAGCTAAGAGGCATATCTATCTTTTTCATGTTTTACACTTCTTAAAACGGAGTCGTTTTCCCTAGCGAAATCGACCATCAAGTTGGCTGATGTGCAATGACGTCTGTGCTGACATGTTTTCGTATTATGCCCATATCGTCTTATCCACATCAGCAAATGAGCTGATTCGAAAGGCTATGGTTCCGTAACTGATAGGGGAACCTTTGTCTAGAAGACCATGTGATCAGATCAGGCCTCCAATATTGAAGAAATCGACCATCAAGGTGGCTGATGTGCAATGACGTCTGTGCTGACATGTTTTCGTATTTTGCCCATATCTGCTTAACCACATCAGCAAATGAGCTGATTCTAAAGGCTATGGTTTCTTAACTGATAGTGGAACCTTTTTCTAGAAGACCATGTGATCAGATCAGGCCTCCAATATTGACGAAATCGACCAACAAGTTGGCTGATCAAAATCGTCATATACCTACCTTTGAAATTTGTAAAGCTTGTCTCTTGTCATTTAGCCCTCCAAAATGTGTATAAATAGAGGGCCTTGGATGATTGTAAGGGATCATATTGTACATAGGTAGGATATTAGCCATTGTAATAAAATTCTCTAAGTTTTCTTCTTCTTTCTTTTCTCTAGTTTTGTTTTTCTTTAGAAAGAGCAAGAGGTTGGATAATTAATATTCTTCTTCTTCTTCTTTCTTTCTTTTATTTTCTTCTTAGATTCTATTTAATTTTATGTTTATAATGCCTATGCTAGGCTAAACTTCTATTTGGTTAAGGGTGATTTCAAAGCCCTAGACATGTTTTGTGATTGATTTTCAGATTCTATCTATCATTAATTTTCTATCAAAGTTGCTTATGTTCTTCTACAAGAATTGTTCATGATGTTGTCTTGATTTATTTAGGTGTACAACTAGATAGATCTTGATAATTATCTATTGCTAGTTTAGGAGTCTTGATCCGTGTAATTGTCTTGATTTCCTATTCATAAGTGGCAATTTGTGATTAATGATTATGGTCAAGTTTTCAATAATTGCAAAGTGGAACATAACCTAAGTTGAACAATCCGAGCTTATGTGTTTGTTGCTTAGATCAACCTATCTTTCTCATCATAAAGCTGCCATTAAATTGAATTTAGAGAGCTTATTCTAGGTTGTTTAATGGTTAGAGATTAAATAGAGAGCTTGTTCTATTTAACGACAAATTAAGGAAAGATTGGGGTAACAGAGCTTGTTGTTATCTACGGTTGTTAACTTTGATAGTTGGTTGATATTGATAGATCTGAAATTGATTCTTAATGATGTCTAGTGGTGGAGAATGAAACCTTAACCATATTTTTCATATTTAATTCTTCTTACTTACTTGTTTTCTTACTTTTAGTTTGCTTATTTTTTATATTTATTTTTATTGGCTGGTTATACCGCCTAATTTGTATATTAACTTTGTTTTATTTTTATTGGCTGGTTATACCGCCTAATTTAGTATATATATTTTTATTGGCTGGTTATACCGCCTAATTTAGTATATATATTTTTATTGGCTGTTTATACCGCCTTGCATCTTATTCTTATTATTTACTTAGTTTAAATCTGGCTTCAAAAACCCCTTTTCTTTTATTGTTCTTGAATTTAAGTTATAAACTAATAACTCATAAATTAAAACCCAATCCCTGAGGACTCGACCCTTGCTAATCATTATACTTACAATTGATCTTTTTAGTGCAAGGTTAAATAAGATACACTCTTTTGGGTGCATCAAATTTTTGGCGCCGTTGCCCTAGACATGTTTTGTGATTGATTTTCAGATTCTATCTATCATTAATTTTCTATCAAAGTTGCTTATGTTCTTCTACAAGAATTGTTCATGATGTTGTCTTGATTTGTTTAGGTGTACAACTAGATAGATCTTGATAATTATCTATTGCTAGTTTAGGAGTCTTGATCCGTGTAATTGTCTTGATTTCCTATTCATAAGTGGCAATTTGTGATTAATGATTATGGTCAAGTTTTCAATAATTGCAAAGTGGAACATAACCTAAGTTGAACAATCCGAGCTTATGTGTTTGTTGCTTAGATCAACCTATCTTTCTCATCATAAAGCTGCCATTAAATTGAATCTAGAGAGCTTATTCTAGGTTGTTTGATGGTTAGAGATTAAATAGAGAGCTTGTTCTATTTAACGACAAACTAAGGAAAAATTGGGGTAACAGAGCTTGTTGTTATCTACGGTTGTTAACTTTGATAGTTGGTTGATATTGATAGATCTGAAATTGATTCTTAATGATGTCTAGTGGTGGAGAATGAAACCTTAACCATATTTTTCATATTTGATTCTTCTTACTTACTTGTTTTCTTACTTTTAGTTTGCTTATTTTTTATATTTATTTTTATTGGCTGGTTATACCGCCTAATTTGTATATTAACTTTGTTTTATTTTTATTGGCTGGTTATACCGCCTAATTTAGTATATATATATTTTTTTTAACCTCCATTTTTTTTTTATATATATATATATATATTTTTTTTTATTTATTTATTTATTTTTTTTTTTTTAAGAAGAAAACTTAGAGAATTTTATTAAAATGGCTAATATCCTACCTATGTACAATATGATCCTCTACAATCATCCAAGGCCCTCTATTTATACACATTTTGGAAGGCTGAATGACAAGAGACAAGCTTTACAAATTTCAAAGGTAGGTATAATAGGTGGGTGAATTTTTCTAACAATTTTCGTCATACATGACGATTTTGATCAGCCAACTTGATGGTCGATTTTGTCAATCTTGGAGGCCTGATCGGATCACATGGTCATAACCAGATTTAAACTAAAGTAAATAATAAGAACAATAAAAGAAAAGGGGTTTTTGAAGCCAGATTTAAACTAAAGTAAATAATAAGAATAAGATGCAAGGCGGTATAACCAGCCAATAAATATATATATACTAAATTAGGCAGTATAACCAGCCAATAAAAATATATATACTAAATTAGGCGGTATAACCAGCCAATAAAAATAAAACAAAGTTAATATACAAATTAGGCGGTATAACCAGCCAATAAAAATAAATATAAAAAATAAGCAAACTAAAAGTAAGAAAACAAATAAGTAAGAAGAATCAAATATGAAAAATATGGTTAAGGTTTCATTCTCCACCACTAGCCATCATTAAGAATCAATTTCAGATCTATCAATATCAACCAACTATCAAAGTTAACAACCGTAGATAACAACAAGCTCTGTTACCCCAATCTTTCCTTAGTTTGTCGTTAAATAGAACAAGCTCTCTATTTAATCTCTAACCATTAAACAACCTAGAATAAGCTCTCTAAATTCAATTTAATGGCAGCTTTATGATGAGAAAGATAGGTTGATCTAAGCAACAAACACATAAGCTCGGATTGTTCAACTTAGGTTATGTTCCACTTTGCAATTATTGAAAACTTGACCATAATCATTAATCACAAATTGCCACTTATGAATAGGAAATCAAGACAATTACACGGATCAAGACTCCTAAACTAGCAATAGATAATTATCAAGATCTATCTAGTTGTACACCTAAATAAATCTAGACAACATCATGAACAATTCTTGTAGAAGAACATAAGCAACTTTGATAGAAAATTAATGATAGATAGAATCTGAAAATCAATCACAAAACATGTCTAGGGCTTTGAAATCACCCTTAACCAAATAGAAGTTTAGCCTAGCATAGGCATTGTAAACATAAACATAAAATTAAAGAAAATCTAAGAAGAAAATAAAAGAAAGAAAGAAGAAGAGGAAGAATATTAATTATCCAACCTCTTGCTCTCTCTAAAGAAAAAGAAAACTAGAGAAAAGAAAGAAGAAGAAAACTTAGAGAATTTTATTAAAATGGCTAATATCCTACCTATGTACAATATGATCCTCTACAATCATCCAAGGCCCTCTATTTATACACATTTTGGAGGGCTAAATGACAAGAGACAAGCTTTACAAATTTCAAAGGTAGGTATAATAGGTGGGTGCATTTTTCTAACAATTTTCGTCATATTGTATGACCATTTTGATCAGCCAACTTGATGGTCGATTTTGTCAATCTTGGAGGCCTGATCTGATCACATGGTCTTCTAGAAAAATGTTCCCCTATGAGTTACTGATTCATATCCGTTGGAATCAGCTCATTTGCTGATGTGGAGAAGAAGATATGGGCAAAATACGAAAACAGGTCAGCACAGACGTCATTGCACATCAGCCAACTTGATGGTCGATTTCTTCAATATTGGAGGCTTTATCTGATCACATGGTCTTCTAGACAAATGTTTCCCTATCCGTTACTGATCCATAGCCGTTGGAATCAGCTCATTTGCTGATGTGGATAAGAAGATATGGGTAAAATACGAAAACAGGTCAGCACAGACGTCATTGCACATCAGCCAACTTCATGGTCGATTTCGCTAGGGAAAACGACTCCGTTTCAAGAAGTGTAAAACATGAAAAAGATAGATATGCCTCTTAGCTTTGCACGGCTACAAATTTCAGCCTTATTGCTTCAGTGAAATGGATTTGCCCTTAATTCTAGTAATCTGAAATCACTCAAAGAAACTTGTGAAAAAGACCAAAATACATAAAAATATAAAAGATCATAAACACAATTAGACTAAACAATAATAACTCGTATTTGACACAAAACAATAATAAAATATAACTAAAAACTATATAATTATACGAGTTATCACACCCCCACACTTAGATTGTTGCTAGTCCCTAGCAACGACTCAATAAAAATAAAATAAGAAAATCTAATCTAATCCATTTTCGTAGGAAATCACGGTGGCACTTAGCATGTGACACAAGCCTTTAAACCCCTAGGTGTCCCTAGTGGACGAGTTTAGTCTCGTGAGGGTTTACTAGGACGATACCAACAAACATTGAAAACATAAGAAAAACTAAAAATAATAATTATAACTAATCCTTCCAATATAAATTTGAGATAATCATTGGACAAGTCTTAAAAACTAATCAATAGCTTAAAGAATTTCACAAAAAATCTTGCTTGAATGTAAATAGTTTGAGTTAAGCCAATATTAACATAACATATTTCAATCAAAATAGTGCATATTCAAACTTAATCTCAACTTCTCACATGGGATACTCCCTTGATTTTCACTCTTTAAAGTACTGGTAAAGTGTTTACACTCAATCAATCTCATGAAAACACTTCTACCATATGCTTGCTTGTCCACCTATTCTCCACTAAAAGATCATGCAACTTCATAAATCAAGAGGTCTTTAATCAAGGTTGTAATAGGGCCAAGGGGTTTGTAATGTGGTTGAAGAACAAAAGGATAAAGATATCACAAAGGTTCCAAAGAGTTCATAAAGTTTAGAGACATAAAAAGATTATACAAAGAAACTTCTCAAAACTCTTTACAAGTACATAGTCACCTAGGCCGGATATTCATGTTGGGCCTTTTCTTCATTCTAAACAACTTTGTAACATCTTTTTCTTTTTCCACAAATTCAAGAGATGATTCATATATATATTTTTTTTTACATAGGAATGTATTTGCCAGTATTTCTTTTTTCTCTTGACTTTTCTTTTCTTTTCCCCCCACACTTATTTCTTGTTTCTAACCCAAATTTTTAACTAAAAATATCCCTGGTCTTTGCAACTTGTCTCAAATCATGCTAATTCATCTTTGGAACAAAGGTAAAGATATAAGTATATTTAGGTTAGGGACAAGTTATGGTTACCAAAGAGATAGCTTATTCAATGTAGGCTCAAATTGGTTCACTAAGGGTGTGTTCTCTTCGAACATCAATAAGGGATGGTTGTTTGGCCCTGGCTAAAAATCCTAATGCCTCTATCATATTCATGTTGTCACATGCATCAATATAGTCTCAAACGGTTTAAAGCAAGTTCTAGAGAATCATGTAATCATAAGAGCACTCAAGAAAGAAATTAGTTTGATTTGTATAATGAATCAATCATTATAGGCTCAAAAACTCACAAGGATGATTATACAAGTCAGATTAAGTCTAAACATGCTTCTTTCTCAATCAACATATCATATTAACATTGGCTCATAAAAATTAGTATCAAGCTTAATTCTCATGAAAATCTTCTCACTAGTAACCAGTTTAGACCTATGCAATTCATATCTCATCATTGTATTAAAAAGGAACAAAAACACACTAAAAATAATAATAATAAAGACTCAAAAAAAAAATAGTAGACAAAAATAAAAGAAATCCTAAATCATTCCCCCCACACTTAATTCTTACATTGTCCTCAATGTAAGTCTATTAACACAAATGAAAGAATCATGTGTAAGAGAAAAGAACTAATAACATAAGAATAGGAATAACTAAGACTCAAAACAAAACAAAACCATGCAACTTAAGTAATCCTAAAATACTAAACAAAAATTAACAAGTAAACATAAAAAGATTAAAATCAAACTGACAAGGTATGTCTCAAGTCTCCCTTACTCAGACCTTGTTCAGAATGAATACTTCTAAATGGCTTAAAACACAACAAATTTTTTTTTTTTTAAATTAGCAAAATATGTCCCTTACCCCATACTAAAATATGACATTGTCCCCAATGTCAAATTTTAAAGGTAGGATTTAGGAGATATTACCTGCAGAGGTTGCTAACCACTTATTATAACTGAGACACAACAAACAAAATGTTAGATAATGTCACAAAGACAAAGTGCAATCCACTCCTTGCTCGTCCATATCTCTTTTTCTTTTTCCGAGCGTTTGCGAAACAACCGTAGCAGATAAACACTCATAAGCTTGGAGCTTTTTGAGTAAATCTTCAATGGTTGTAGCAGAAATTATGGTTCTCCTTGCCTCTGAAAACATGAATCCATTATCCACAGCATTATCTAAATATGAAAGCAAATTACTAAAATAACCATTAATATTAAGCAAACCAATGGGTTTCTTATTTGTGACCAAAGATGACCAAGAAGCCACGCAAGCTATTTCTTCCAATGTACCCAGACCTCCTGGTAAAGCAATGAATGCATCGGCAGAATGGTACATGATTGTTATCCGTTCAGGGATACTCCAGACTTGTATTTCCTTACCCACGGTAGGTCCACAAAAACTTGTGAATAGTTTTGGCACGATTCCTAGAACTGGACTTCCTCCGGCGTGTGCTGCTGTAGCGACTGCTCCCATTAAACCCGTACTACCGCCTCCATAAATCAACTGGATCTTTTGTTGGGCAAGTATTACTCCAACTCTTATGGCTTCATCAGCAAATATGTTATTTTTCCCTGGATAAGCACCTCCAAAGACACAAATTTTTTTAATGCGTTGGGACGAAGTACTTTCCATTTTTTTTCTTTTTCGAGTGCCTGAAAGAGAATGAGTACATGGTGTAATATATAGAGGACTGAGTAGTGAATCAGACAAGAGTAATAATGTCGCCGAAAGTGTATCTGACCTGTCAGAAGAAAATGTTAACCTAACAAAAGATTTTTGCGTGATTTCAGGAAGAAAATCAAAAAGAGAAGAAAAAAATCAACCGTAAAAGACAAATAAAAAAAAAAACGAGAATAATTACACAAATCGAACAACACGTAAATTAAACCAAAATGAAGTTATTGCAAATCAAACCAAAAGCTGAGAAGTCATTTATTGTAGTTGTGATTGTGGCTCACATCTTCCTCTGGTTTTACGTCCAGAAACGGCTTAAACGCCTTCTATGAGTCGAGGATATGCTTCCCATCCAGTTTTCTTACAAGCTGGCAAACAGGGTCTTTTAACATCAGATTCCCAAGATGTTGCCATTCCCTTTGGAATTGCGGCCATAAATCAAGAATTTCTCTTTGTACGTCTCCACTAGGATGCGTCTCAAGAGAAAGTTGGATATTACCCAAATTCTCCTTACTCAGTCCATCCTTAATGAATTCAATTTTATCATCTCGATTAGAGGACGGAATCCCAATAGAACGACATTTACCGTTACACGTCCATCGTGCACATTTGTGCCAATTTGAACTCATGCGCTTTGCTCGTCGCTTCTTTGCAAAAGTGCTTCTACCTGTACCTGGTAAATGCAAAACAGGAAGATATTCATCTTCACGTACCTTGGCTTCAATTATCCAACGTATGTCTGCAGGAATCCCTTTGTGCATAAGCATTCTTAATCTTTCAAATCGAACTTGGTAAAGCTTCAGTAAAATATTTCGAGGAAAAGGAGGAAATCGTTTCTGCAATCTTGTGAGAATATCATCCATCCTGAAAAAAGAAAAAAATGAAAGAGAAATTGAAAGAGAAATTTATATACAATATCAGTTTTGTGGGTAGCTGATGGAACCGATTTAAATAATCACGGAGTACCGTTATCCGCCATTTAACCGGGGTTAAAAAAAAATTATATTTACATCTAGTTATTTTCAAAACAAGGATCAGAAAGAAAAACAACATAAAAAAAACTCAAAAACAAAACACTCTAAATAAAATCCTAAATTCTTCCCCCCACACATAATTTTTACATTGTCATTAATGTAATGCTATTATCCCCCAATGCAAGAATTATATGTAAGAGAAAAGAACTATTAAACAAAAGAAACTTATGCAGCCTAAATGAACTTAAAAACAGTAAATACAATTAACAAAGAAACATAAGAAATAAAAATAAAAACAATAAAAACAATAAAAGAAAAAGGAAAAGAAAGAGAAAGAGAAAGCAAATCTGAATATGGAAGGTTGGCAAATTCATCTTTAATTGGGCTGCCTTCCCAATTAACACTTGAGTTAGTGTTTTGAATCTAACCAACACCCCTTCTTGGCTTTTTAGGCTTGTCAGGCTCATACATGAAATTTCCCAAATTTATGCGTTTGAGAGGAAGCTTTCTTTGCACAACAGTGGATGCATTCTCCATTACAAGTATTATTCCATCATCCTTGGTGGTGCATATCTCATCGAGGAATGGTGCATCTTTTGGTACTTGTTGAATGACATCCACAAACAAACTGTTTAAGGTTTCCAGCGTGTCTTGTTCATGTTCATCCTCCTTGAACTTTGCGAATCTACTAGGAAAAGGTGGAGAAGAAACATTAGTAAAAATTGGAATCTCAAACGTTACCTCAGGTGCCGAAATACTCTTATTTGGATCTTTGGCTTCATTATCCTCAAGAATAGAATCCATCTCTAATTTTGTTTCATCCTCATCTTGTTCCTCATTCTTCAAGGTCACAATAGTAGCATTCTCTTTTGGGTTAACCATCGTTTGGGCTGGGAGTTCTTCAGATTTTTGTGCTACCCATCCCACTATACTACTAGTCAATTGGATCATTTGCTTTTCCAAACTCTGGATGCTTGCCCTTGTTTCCTGTTGAAATTGCAAAGTATTAGTAACAAGAGAATAGATAAGAGTGTATCTTATTTAACCTTGCACTAAAAAGATCAATTGTAAGTATAGTAGTTAGCAAGGGTCGAGTCCTCAGGGATTGGGTTTTAGTTTATAAGTTAATAGTTTATAACTTACGTTCAAAGAAAACAATAAAAGAAAAGGGGTTTTTGAAGCCAGATTTAAACTAAAGTAAATAATAAGAATAAGATGCAAGGCGGTATAACCAGCCAATAAAAATATATATACTAAATTAGGCGGTATAACCAGCCAATAAAAATAAAACAAAGTTAATATACAAATTAGGCGGTATAACCAGCCAATAAAAATAAATATAAAAAATAAGCAAACTAAAAGTAAGAAAACAAGTAAGTAAGAAGAATCAAATATGAAAAATATGGTTAAGGTTTCATTCTCCACCACTAGACATCATTAAGAATCAATTTCAGATCTATCAATATCAACCAACTATCAAAGTTAACAACCGTAGATAACAACAAGCTCTGTTACCCCAATCTTTCCTTAGTTTGTCGTTAAATAGAACAAGCTCTCTATTTAATCTCTAACCATTAAACAACCTAGAATAAGCTCTCTAAATTCAATTTAATGGCAGCTTTATGATGAGAAAGATAGGTTGATCTAAGCAACAAACACATAAGCTCGGATTGTTCAACTTAGGTTATGTTCCACTTTGCAATTATTGAAAACTTGACCATAATCATTAATCACAAATTGCCACTTATGAATAGGAAATCAAGACAATTACACGGATCAAGACTCCTAAACTAGCCATAGATAATTATCAAGATCTATCTAGTTGTACACCTAAATAAATCAAGACAACATCATGAACGATTCTTGTAGAAGAACATAAGCAACTTTGATAGAAAATTAATGATAGATAGAATCTGAAAATCAATCACAAAACATGTCTAGGGCTTTGAAATCACCCTTAACCAAATAGAAGTTTAGCCTAGCATAGGCATTGTAAACATAAACATAAAATTAAAGAAACTCTAAGAAGAAAATAAAAGAAAGAAAGAAGAAGAGGAAGAATATTAATTATCCAACCTCTTGCTCTCTCTAAAGAAAAAGAAAACTAGAGAAAAGAAAGAAAACTAGAGAAAAGAAAGAAGAAGAAAACTTAGAGAATTTTATTGAAATGGCTAATATCCTACCTATGTACAATATGATCCTCTACAATCATCCAAGGCACTCTATTTATACACATTTTGGAGGGCTAAATGACAAGAGACAAGCTTTACAAATTTCAAAGGTAGGTATAATAGGTGGGTGAATTTTTCTAACAATTTTCGTCATATTGTATGACAATTTTGATCAGCCAACTTGATGGTCGATTTCGTCAATGTTGGAGGCCTGATCTGATCACATGGTCTTCTAGAAAAAGGTTCCCCTATCAGTTACGGATCCATAGCCGTTAGAATCAGCTCATTTGCTGATGTGGATAAGCCGATATGGGCAAAATACGAAAACATGTCAGCACAGACGTCATTGCACATCAGCCAACTTGATGGTCGATTTCGTCAATATTAGAGGCCTGATCTGATCATATGGTCTTCTAGACAAAGGTTCCCGTATCAGTTACGGATCCATAGCCATTGGAATCAGCTCATTTGCTGATGTGGATAAGCAGATATGGGCAAAATATGAAAACAGGTCAGCACAGACGTCATTGCACATCAGCCAAATTGATGGTCGATTTCTCTAGGGAAAACGACTCCGTTTCAAGAAGTATAAAACATGAAAAAGATAGATATGCCTCTTAGCTTTGCACGGCTACAAATTTCAGCCTTATTGCTTCATTGAAACTCCAGATATAGCTGATATGGCAAAATGTGTCGGAACTGGAACTGAACTGGATTTGCCCTTAATTCTAGTAATCTGAAATCACTCAAAGAAACTTGTGAAAAACACCAAATTACATAAAAATATAAAAGATCATAAACACAATTAGACTAAACAATAATAACTCGTATTTGACACAAAACAATAATAAAACATAACTAAAAACTATATAATTATACGAGTTATCACACCCCCACACTTAGATTGTTGCTAGTCCCTAGCAACGACTCAATAAAAATAAAATAAGAAAATCTAATCTAATCCACTTTCGTAGGAAATCACGGTGGCACTTAGCATGTGACACAAGCCTTTAAACCCCTAGGTGTCCCTAGTGGACGAGTTTAGTCTCGTGAGGGTTTACTAGAACGATACCCACAAACATTGAAAAATTAAAATATAAATAAACTTCATATAAATAAACTACATATACTAAAAATATTTACTCCTAATCCTTTCAATACAAATTAGAGACAATATTTGAACAAGTCTTATAAACTAATCAATAGCTTAAAAATTTTCACAAAAAAATCATGCTTGAATGTAAATTGTTTGAGTTAAGCCAATATTAACATAACATATTTCAATCAAAATAGTGCATATTCAAACTTAATCTCAACTTCTCACATGGGATACTCTCTTGATTTTCACTCTTTAAAGGAGTGGTAAAGTGTTTACACTCAATTAATCTCATGAAAACACTTCTACCATATGCTTGCTTGTCCACCTATTCTCTACTATTTAGATCATACAACTTCATAAATCAAGAGGTCTTTATTCAAGGTTGTAATGGGGCCAAAGGGTTATAATGTGGTTAAAGAACAAAAGGATAAAGATATCACAAAGGTTCCAAAGAGTTCATAGAGTTTAGAGACATAATAGGATCATACAAATAAAACTTCTCAAAACTCTTATAAAGCACATAATCACCTAGGCCGAATATTCATGTTGGGCCTTTTCTTCATTCTAAACAACTTTGTAACATCTTTTTCTTTTTCCACAAATTCAAGAGATGATTCATATTTTTTTTTTACATAGAAATGTATTTGCCAGTATTCCATTTCTTTTTCTCTTGACTTTTCTTTTCTTTTCCCCCCACACTTATTTTTGTTTCTAACCCAAATTTTTAACTAAAAATATCCCTTGTTTTTTTTTTTTTGCAATATGTCTCAAAATATATAATCCATCTTTAGAACAAGGGTAAGGATATAAGTATATTTAGGTTAGGGACAAGTTATGGTTACCAAAGAGATAGCTTATTCAATGTAGGCTCAAATTGGTTCACTAAGGGTGTGTTCTCTTGGAACATTAATAATGGATGGCTGTTTGGCTCTGGTTATAATCCTAATGCCTCTATCATATTCATGTTGTCACATGTATCAATATAGTCTCAAACGGTTTAAAGCAAGTTCTAGAGAATCATGTAATCATAAGAGCACTCAAGAAAGAAATTAGATTGATTTGTATAATGCATCAATCATTATAGGCTCAAAAACTCACAAGGATGATTATACAAGTCAGATTAAGTATAAACATGCTTCTTTCTCAATCAACATATCATATTAACATTGGCTCATAAAAAGGTTGACATCAAGCTCAATTCTCATGAAAATCTTCTCACTAATAAATCTGTTTTAGACTTATGCAATTCATATCTCATCATTGTATTAAAAAGGAACTAAAACTCAAAAAAAAAATAATAATAATAATAAAGACTCATAAAAAAAAAAAAAATAGAAGACAAAATAAAAGAAATCCTAAATCATTCCCCCCACACTTAATTCTTACATTGTCCTCAATGTAAGTCTATTAACCCAAATGAAAGAATCATGTGTAAGAGAAAAGAACTAATAACATAAGAATAGGAATAACTAGACTCAAAACAAAACAAAACAAACTCATGCAACCTAAATAATTCTAAAATACTAAACAAAAATTAACAAGTAAACATAAAAAATAAAAATAAAAACAATAAAAATAAAAATAATAAAAGAAAAAGGAAAAGAAAGAGAAAGAGAAAGAGAAAGCAAATCTGAATATGGAAGGTTGGCAATTTCTTCTTTAATTGGGTTGCCTTCCCAATTAACACTTGAGTTAGTGTTTTGAACCTAACCAACACCCCTTCTTGGCTTTTTAGGCTTGTCAGGCTCATACATGAAATTTCCCAAATTTATGCGTTTGAGAGGAAGCTTTCTTTGCACAACAGTGGATGCATTCTCCATTACAAGTATTATTCCATCATCCTTGGTGGTGCATATCTCATCGAGGAATGGTGCATCTTTTGGTACTTGTTGAATGACATCCACAAACAAACTGTTTAAGGTTTCCAGCGTGTCTTGTTCATGTTCATCCTCCTTGAACTTTGCGAATCTACTAGGAAAAGGTGGAGAAGAAACATTAGTAAAAATTGAAACCTTAAACGTTACCTCAGGTGCCGAAATACTCTTATTTGGATCTTTGGCTTCATTATCCTCAAGAATAGAATCCATCTCTAATTTTGTTTCATCCTCATCTTGTTCCTCATTCTTCAAGGTCACAATAGTAGCATTCTCCTTTGGGTTAACCATCGTTTGGGCTGGGAGTTCTTCAGATCTTTGTGCTACCCATCCCACCATACTACTAGCCAATTGGATCATTTGCTTTTCCAAACTCTGGATGCTTGCCCTTGTTTCCTGTTGAAATTGCAATGTATCAGTAACAAGAGAATAGACAAGATCTTCTAAAGAAGTACCTGAGTTTTGAGTCATATGTGGTGGTTGAAAAAGATCTGGTTCTTGGGACCATGATTGATTGAAGCTAGATGGATGAGTGTAATTGGCATAAGGATCTACTTCTTGGTAATTTTTCGAGTAGCCATAATTAGTATGATCCCACCATCCCTTATGGTAAGTGTTTGAGTAATGATCATACTGTTGGTCTTGGAACACTTGATGGCCTTGACATCCTCCCATGGCCAATTGTTGAACTGGGAAGGTGAGATTGGCTTGTTGATTCTCCATGTTCATGTATGCCACCAACTCTTCAAGTGTTAGATTGCTCAATTCCATCGTTTTTTTTTTTATATTTTTTTTTTTTCAAAATTTGATCAGAAAAACCCGTATGTACAAGAAAATAAAACTCATTAGAACTGAAAATAAGAATAAACGAAGTAACAAATAAACTAAAGAAAACAATCCCCGGCAACGGCGCCAAAAATTTGATGCACCCAAAAGAGTGTATCTTATTTAACCTTGCACTAAAAAGATCAATTGTAAGTATAGTAGTTAGCAAGGGTCGAGTCCTCAGGGATTGGGTTTTAGTTTATAAGTTAATAGTTTATAACTTACGTTCAAAGAAAACAATAAAAGAAAAGGGGTTTTTGAAGCCAGATTTAAACTAAAGTAAATAATAAGAATAAGATGCAAGGCGGTATAACCAGCCAATAAAAATATATATACTAAATTAGGCGGTATAACCAGCCAATAAAAATAAATATAAAAAATAAGCAAACTAAAAGTAAGAAAACAAGTAAGTAAGAAGAATCAAATATGAAAAATATGGTTAAGGTTTCATTCTCCACCACTAGACATCATTAAGAATCAATTTCAGATCTATCAATATCAACCAACTATCAAAGTTAACAACCGTAGATAACAACAAGCTCTGTTACCCCAATCTTTCCTTAGTTTGTCGTTAAATAGAACAAGCTCTCTATTTAATCTCTAACCATTAAACAACCTAGAATAAGCTCTCTAAATTCAATTTAATGGCAGCTTTATGATGAGAAAGATAGGTTGATCTAAGCAACAAACACATAAGCTCGGATTGTTCAACTTAGGTTATGTTCCACTTTGCAATTATTGAAAACTTGACCATAATCATTAATCACAAATTGCCACTTATGAATAGGAAATCAAGACAATTACACGGATCAAGACTCCTAAACTAGCCATAGATAATTATCAAGATCTATCTAGTTGTACGCCTAAATAAATCAAGACAACATCATGAACGATTCTTGTAGAAGAACATAAGCAACTTTGATAGAAAATTAATGATAGATAGAATCTGAAAATCAATCACAAAACATGTCTAGGGCTTTGAAATCACCCTTAACCAAATAGAAGTTTAGCCTAGCATAGGCATTGTAAACATAAACATAAAATTAAAGAAAATCTAAGAAGAAAATAAAAGAAAGAAAGAAGAAGAGGAAGAATATTAATTATCCAACCTCTTGCTCTCTCTAAAGAAAAAGAAAACTAGAGAAAAGAAAGAAAACTAGAGAAAAGAAAGAAGAAGAAAACTTAGAGAATTTTATTAAAATGGCTAATATCCTACCTATGTACAATATGATCTTCTACAATCATCCAAGGCCCTCTATTTATACACATTTTGGAGGGCTAAATGACAAGAGACAAGCTTTACAAATTTCAAAGGTAGGTATAATAGGTGGGTGAATTTTTCTAACAATTTTCGTCATATTGTATGACAATTTTGATCAGCCAACTTGATGGTCGATTTCGTCAATGTTGGAGGCCTGATCTGATCACATGGTCTTCTAGAAAACGGTTCCCCTATCAGTTACGGATCCATATCCATTGGAATCAGCTCATTTGCTGATGTGGATAAGCAGATATGGGCAAAATACGAAAACATGTCAGCACAGACGTCATTGCACATCAGCCAACTTGATGGTCGATTTCGTCAATATTAGAGGCCTGATCTGATCATATGGTCTTCTAGACAAAGGTTCCCGTATCAGTTACGGATCCATAGCCATTGGAATCAGCTCATTTGCTGATGTGGATAAGCAGATATGGGCAAAATATGAAAACAGGTCAGCACAGACGTCATTGCACATCAGCCAAATGGATGGTCGATTTCGCTAGGGAAAACGACTCCGTTTCAAGAAGTATAAAACATGAAAAACATAGATATGCCTCTTAGCTTTGCACGGCTACAAATTTCAGCCTTATTGCTTCATTGAAACTCCAGATATAGCTGATATGGCAAAATGTGTCGGAACTGGAACTGAACTGGATTTGCCCTTAATTCTAGTAATCTGAAATCACTCAAAGAAACTTGTGAAAAACACCAAATTACATAAAAATATAAAAGATCATAAACACAATTAGACTAAACAATAATAACTCGTATTTGACACAAAACAATAATAAAACATAACTTTATGTTGTTTTTCTTTCTGATCCTTGTTTTGAAAAACACTAGATGTAAATATAATTTTTTTTAACCCCGGTTAAATGGCGGATAACGGTACTCCGTGATTATTTAAATCGGTTCTATCAGCTACCCACAAAACTGATATTGTATATAAATTTCTCTTTCAATTTCTCTTTCATTTTTTTTTCAGGATGGATGATATTCTCATAAGATTGCAGAAACGATTTCCTCCTTTTCCTCGAAATATTTTACTGAAGCTTTACCAAGTTCGATTTGAAAGATTAAGAATGCTTATGCACAAAGGGATTCCTGACGACATACGTTGGATAATTGAAGCCAAGGTACGTGAAGATGAATATCTTCCTATTTTGCATTTACTAGGTACAGGTAGAAGCACTTTTGCAAAGAAGCGACGAGCAAAGCGCATGAGTTCAAATTGCCACAAATGTGCACGATGGACGTGTAACGGTAAATGTCGTTCTATTGGGATTCCGTCCTCTAATCGAGATGATAAAATTGAATTCATTAAGGATGGACTGAGTAAGGAGAATTTGGGTAATATCCAACTTTCTCTTGAGACGCATCCTAGTGGAGACGTACAAAGAGAAATTCTTGATTTATGGCCGCAATTCCAAAGGGAATGGCAACATCTTGGGAATCTGATGTTAAAAGACCCTGTTTGCCAGCTTGTAAGAAAACTGGATGGGAAGCATATCCTCGACTCATAGAAGGCGTTTAAGCCGTTTCTGGACGTAAAACCAGAGGAAGATGTGAGCAACAATCACAACTACAATAAATGACTTCTCAGCTTTTGGTTTGATTTGCAATAACTTCATTTCGGTTTAATTTACGTGTTGTTCGATTTGTGTAATTATTCTCGTTTTTTTATTTTTTTATTTGTCTTTTACGGTTGATTTTTTCTTCTCTTTTTGATTTTCTTCCTGAAATCACGCAAAAATCTTTTGTTAGGTTAACATTTTCTTCTGACAGGTCAGATACACTTTCGGCGACATTATTTCTCTTGTCTGATTCACTACTCAGTCCTCTATATATTACACCATGTACTCATTCTCTTTCAGGCACTCGAAAAAAAAAAATTGGAAAGTACTTCATCCCAGCGCATTAAAAAAATTTGTGTCTTTGGAGGTGCTTATCCAGGGAAAAATAACATATTCGCTGATGAAGCCATAAGAGTTGGAGTAATACTTGCCCAACAAAAGATCCACTTGATTTATGGAGGCGGTAGTACGGGTTTAATGGGAGCAGTCGCTACAGCAGCACACGCCGGAGGAAGTCCAGTTCTAGGAATCGTGCCAAAACTATTCACAGATTTTTGTGGACCTACCTTGGGTAAGGAAATACAAGTCTGGAGTATCCCTGAACGGATGACAATCATGTACCATTCTGCCGATGCATTCATTGCTTTACCAGGAGGTCTGGGTACATTGGAAGAAATAGCTTGCGTGGCTTCTTGGTCATCTTTGGTCACAAAAAAGAAACCCATTGGTTTGCTTAATATTAATGGTTATTTTAGTAATTTGCTTTCATATTTAGATAATGCTGTGGATAATGGATTCATGTTTTCAGAGGCAAGGAGAACCATAATTTCTGCTACAACCATTGAAGATTTACTCAAAAAGCTCAAAGCTTATGAGTGTTTATCTGCTACGGTTGTTTCGCAAACGCTCGGAAAAAGAAAAAGAGATATGGACGAGCAAGGAGTGGATTGCACTTTGTCTTTGTGACATTATCTAACATTTTGTTTGTTGTGTCTTAGTTATAATAAGTGGTTAGCAACCTCTGCAGGTAATATCTCCTAAATCCTACCTTTAAAATTTGACATTGGGGACAATGTCATATTTTAGTATGGGGTAACGGACATATTTTGCTAATTTAAAAAAAAAAAAAAATTTGTTGTGTTTTAAGCCATTTAGAAGTATTCATTCTGAACAAGGTCTGAGTAAGGGAGACTTGAGACATACCTTGTTAGTTTGATTTCTTCTTTTCAAAAAAAAAAAAAAGTTTGTTGTGTTTTAAGCAATTTAGAAGTATTCATTTTGAACAAGGTCTGAGTAAGGGAGACTTGAGACATACCTTGTCAGTTTGATTTTAATCTTTTTATGTTTACTTGTTAATTTTTCTTTAGTATTTTAGGATTATTTAGGTTGCATGAGTTTGTTTTGTTTTGTTTTGAGTCTAGTTGTTCCTATTCTTATGTTATTAGTTCTTTTCTCTTACACATGATTCTTTCATTTGGGTTAATAGACTTACATTGAGGACAATGTAAGAATTAAGTGTGGGGGGAATGATTTAGGATTTCTTTTATTTTCGTCTACTATTTTTTTTTATGAGTCTTTATTATTATTATTTTTAGTGTGTTTTAGTTCCTTTTTAATACAATGATGAGATATGAATTGCATAGGTCTAAACTGGTTACTAGTGAGAAGATTTTCATGAGAATTAAGCTTGATACTAATTTTTATGAGCCAATGTTAATATAATATGTTGATTGAGAAAGAAGCATGTTTAGACTTAATCTGACTTGTATAATCATCCTTGTGAGTTTTTGAGCCTATAATGATTGATGCATTATACAAATCAATCTAATTTCTTTCTTGAGTGCTCTTATGATTACATGATTCTCTAGAACTTGCTTTAAACCGTTTGAGACTATATTGATACATGTGACAACATGAATATGATAGAGGCATTAGGATTTTTAGCCAGGGCCAAACAACCATCCCTTATTGATGTTCCAAGAGAACACACCCTTAGTGAACCAATTTGAGCCTACATAGAATAAGCTATCTCTTTGGTAACCATAACTTGTCCCTAACCTAAATATACTTATATCTTTACCTTTGTTCCAAAGATGAATTAGGATGTTTTGAGACAAGTTGCAAAGACAAGGGATATTTTTAGTTAAAAATTTGGGTTAGAAACAAGAAATAGGTGTGGGGGGAAAAGAAAAGAAAAGTCAAGAGAAAAAGAAATGGAATACTGGCAAATACATTCCTATGTAAAAAAAAAAAATATGAATCATCTCTTGAATTTGTGGAAAAAGAAAAAGATGTTACAAAGTCGTTTAGAATGAAGAAAAGGCCCAACATGAATATCCGGCCTAGGTGACTATGTACTTGTAAAGAGTTTTGAGAAGTTTCTTTGTATGATCTTTTTATGTCTCTAAACTTTATGAACTCTTTGGAACCTTTGTGATATCTTTATCCTTTTGTTCTTCAACCACATTACAAACCCCTTGGCCCCATTACAACCTTGATTAAAGACCTCTTGATTCATGAAGTTGTATGATCTAAATAGTGGAGAATAGGTGGACAAGCAAGAATATGGTAGAACTGTTTTCATGAGATTGATTGAGTGTAAACACTTCACCACTACTTTAAAGAGTGAAAATCATGAGGGTATCCCATGTGAGAAGTTGAGATTAAATTTGAACATGCAATATTTTGATTGAGATATGTTATGCTAATATTGGCTTAACTCAAACAATTTACATTCAAGCATGATTTTTTGTGAAATTCTTTAAGCTATTGATTAGTTTATAAGACTTGTTCAAATATTGTCTCTAATTTGTATTGAAAGGATTAGGAGTAAATATTTTTAGTATATGCAGTTTATTTATATTTTAGTTTTTCAATGTTTGTGGGTATCGTTCTAGTAAACCCTCACGAGACTAAACTCGTCCACTAGGGTCACCTAGGGGTTTAAAGGCTTGTGTCACATGCTAAGTGCCACCGTGATTTCCTACGAAAATGGATTAGATTAGATTTTCTTATTTTATTTTTATTGAGTCGTTGCTAGGGACTAGCAACAATCTAAGTGTGGGGGTGTGATAACTCGTATAATTATATAGTTTTTAGTTATGTTTTATTAATGTTTTGTGTCAAATACGAGTTATTATTGTTTAGTCTAATTGTGTTTATGATCTTTTATATTTTTATGTATTTTGGTGTTTTTCACAAGTTTCTTTGAGTGATTTCAGATTACTAGAATTAAGGGCAAATCCAGTTCAGTTTCAGTTCCGACACCTTTTGCCATATCAGCTATATCTCGAGTTTCACTGAAGCAATAAGGCTGAAATTTGTAGCCATGCAAAGCTAAGAGGCATATCTATCTTTTTCATGTTTTACACGTCTTAAAACGGAGTCGTTTTCCCTAGCGAAATCGACCATCAAGTTGGCTGATGTGCAATGACGTCTGTGCTGACATGTTTTCGTATTATGCCCATATCGTCTTATCCACATCAGCAAATGAGCTGATTCGAAAGGCTATGGTTCCGTAACTGATAGGGCAACCTTTGTCTAGAAGACCATGTGATCAGATCAGGCCTCCAATATTGAAGAAATCGACCATCAAGGTGGCTGATGTGCAATGACGTCTATGCTGACATGTTTTCGTATTTTGCCCATATCTGCTTAACCACATCAGCAAATGAGCTGATTCCAACAGCTATGGTTTCGTAACTGATAGTGGAACCTTTTTCTAGAAGACCATGTGATCCGATCAGGCTTCCAATATTGACGAAATCGACCAACAAGTTGGCTGATCAAAATCGTCATATACCTACCTTTGAAATTTGTAAAGCTTGTCTCTTGTCATTTAGCCCTCCAAAATGTGTATAAATAGAGGGCCTTGGATGATTGTAAGGGATCATATTGTACATAGGTAGGATATTAGCCATTGTAATAAAATTCTCTAAGTTTTCTTCTTCTTTCTTTTCTCTAGTTTTGTTTTTCTTTAGAAAGAGCAAGAGGTTGGATAATTAATATTCTTCTTCTTCTTCTTTCTTTCTTTTATTTTCTTCTTAGATTCTATTTAATTTTATGTTTATAATGCCTATGCTAGGCTAAACTTCTATTTGGTTAAGGGTGATTTCAAAGCCCTAGACATGTTTTGTGATTGATTTTCAGATTCTATCTATCATTAATTTTCTATCAAAGTTGCTTATGTTCTTCTACAAGAATTGTTCATGATGTTGTCTTGATTTATTTAGGTGTACAACTAGATAGATCTTGATAATTATCTATTGCTAGTTTAGGAGTCTTGATCCGTGTAATTGTCTTGATTTCCTATTCATAAGTGGCAATTTGTGATTAATGATTATGGTCAAGTTTTCAATAATTGCAAAGTGGAACATAACCTAAGTTGAACAATCCGAGCTTATGTGTTTGTTGCTTAGATCAACCTATCTTTCTCATCATAAAGCTGCCATTAAATTGAATTTAGAGAGCTTATTCTAGGTTGTTTAATGGTTAGAGATTAAATAGAGAGCTTGTTCTATTTAACGACAAACTAAGGAAAGATTGGGGTAACAGAGCTTGTTGTTATCTACGGTTGTTAACTTTGATAGTTGGTTGATATTGATAGATCTGAAATTGATTCTTAATGATGTCTAGTGGTGGAGAATGAAACCTTAACCATATTTTTCATATTTAATTTTACTTACTTGTTTTCTTACTTTTAGTTTGCTTATTTTTTATATTTATTTTTATTGGCTGGTTATACCGCCTAATTTGTATATTAACTTTGTTTTATTTTTATTGGCTGGTTATACCGCCTAATTTAGTATATATATTTTTATTGGCTGGTTATACCGCCTAATTTAGTATATATATTTTTATTGGCTGGTTATACCGCCTTGCATCTTATTCTTATTATTTACTTAGTTTAAATCTGGCTTCAAAAACCCCTTTTCTTTTATTGTTCTTGAATTTAAGTTATAAACTAATAACTCATAAATTAAAACCCAATCCCTGAGGACTCGACCCTTGCTAATCATTATACTTACAATTGATCTTTTTAGTGCAAGGTTAAATAAGATACACTCTTTTGGGTGCATCAGTACATTCCAATGGCATAGTCACTTCATATTAGTGAATGTTCCAAGCTCCCGAAGAAGACTTAAGACTTAGGAGAATTCGGGAATTTATTACTTCTCACCAACAACCAATCGAGGAGTTGATCCAAAACATCCAAGTGGAGCAAGGAGAGATGGCAGTAGCTGACAATCGAACTCTCAAGGAGCTAGCCGCTTCGGATTTGGGTCAACAACCATTATGCATTGAATATGCTAATCTTGAGGTAGCTTTTGAATTAAAATCTGGTTTGATTCATCTTCTTGATGCACCCAAAAGAGTATATCTTATTTAACCTTGCACTAAAAAATAGAATCAATTGTAGAGTATAGTGATTAGCAAGGGTCGAGTCCTCAGGGATTGGGTTTTAGTTTATAAGTTAATAGTTTATCACTTAAAAATAAGTAAACAAAAGTAAAGAGGATTTTGAAATCAGATTTAAAAATTAGCAAACAAGAAAAGTAAGAAAACAAGTAATTAAGAAGAATCAAATATGAAAAATATAGTTAAGGTTTCATTCTCCACCACTAGACATCATTAAGAATCAATTTCATAACTATCAACATTAATTAGCTATCAAAGTTAACAACCGTAGATAACAACAAGCTCTGTTACCCCAATCTTTCCTTAGTTCGTCGTTAAATAGAACAAGCTCTCTATTTAATCTCTAACCATCAAACAACCTAGAATAAGCTCTCTAAATTCAATTTAATGGCAGCTTTATGATGAGAAAGATAGGTTGATCTAAGCAACAAACACATAAGCTCGGATTGTTCAACTTAGGATATGTTCCACTTTGATAGCTAATTAATGTTGGCCACCTAAACAAATCAAAACATCATCATGAACAATTTTAATGGAAGAACATAAGCAACTTTGATAGAAAACAATGATAGATAGATTCTGAAAATCAATTACAAAACATGTCTAAGGCTTTGAAATCACCCTTAACCAAATAAAAGTTTAGCATAACATAGGCATAGATAATATATACATAAAACTAAAAAGAAAAATAAAAGAATGGAGAAGAAGAAGAAGAATAATAATGATCCTTGAGTCTCCTCAAAAGATGTCTAGTTTGTGGCTCAAAAGATGGTATTTATAGAGCTTTAAAACCCTGAGAATAAGTCATTGCCACACAAGTAAGCCTGGAGGCAGAAAAATCACGTTTTTACCTTTTTTTAAGATTTGCGGTTAGGGTTTTTCTAGCCGTAGGGTTCTTTAGGTAGATCTTCTAGCGACATTTTGAATGACCATTTCTTATCCGATTTGGGCCCATAATATATCGTTGGAAAGATAATCAAGTCAACTTCAAAAGTCAAGAAGTAAGTTTCTTCAAATAAAGAGCCTATCATCATGTTTTCCTTATAACAAGCTCTGGAGGTCAAATCTGCCTGATTGCTTTTCAACCAAAAATTGATATTTTTGACTCCCAAGTCTTCTTCCATCTTGTGATTACGATTTTGTAAGCTCTTTACCATCATTATTGACATCTTTTGACTTCATTCTCCTTATTGTACCTAAAATTCAAAAATATATTATAAGTAAACAAGATAAAGATCGAAAACATAACAAAAACTAAAGGTAGAAAGGCATAAAATGTATATTTTATGAGCTTATCAAATACCCCCACACTTAGATTTTTGCTAGTGCTCAAGCAAAACAAAATAAAAATAAAATAAGAAAATCTAATCTAATCCACTTTCGTAGGAAATCACGGTGGCACTTAGCATGTGACACAAGCCATTAAACCCCTAGGTGTCCCTAGTGGATGAGTTTAGTCTCGTGAGGGTTTACTAGGACGATACCCACAAACATTGAAAAACTAAAATATAAATAAACTATATATACTAAAAATATTTACTCCTAACCTTTTCAATATAAATTAGAGACAATCTTTGAACAAGTCTATAAACTAATCAATAGCTCAAAGAATTTCACAAAAAATCATGCTTGAATGTAAATTGTTTGAGTTAAGCAAATATTAACATAACATATTTCAATCAAAATAGTGCATATTCAAACTTAACTCAACTTCTCACATGGGATACTCTCATGATTTTCACTCTTTAAAGTAGTAGTAAAGTGTTTACACTCAATCAATCTCATGAAAACAGTTCTACCATATGCTTGCTTGTCCACCTATTCTCCACTATTTAGATCATGCAACTTCATAAATCAAGAGGTCTTTAATCAAGATTGTAATGGGGCCAAAGGGTAATAATGTGGTTAAAGAATAAAAAGGAAAAGATATCACAAACGTTCCAAAAACTTCATAGAATTTAGAGACAAAATAAGATTTTGCAAATAAAACTTTATCAATATTCTTTAGAAGTACATAATCACATAGGCTGAATATTTCATGTTGAGCCTTTACTTCATTCTAACCAACCTTGTAACATTCTTTTTCTTTTCTTTAACCAAAAGTTCAAGAGATGATTCAATTTTTTTTTCATGGGAATGTATTTTTACAATGTTCCCTTTTCTTTTTCTCTTGACTTTTGCCTCTCTCCTCCCCCACACTTATCTTTTGTTCTAACCCAAATTTTCAAAAAGTATCCCTTGTTTTTGCAATATGTCTCAAGCATTCTAGTCATCTTTAAAACAAGGGAAAAGATATAAATGTATTTATGCCAGGTGTAGGATATGGTTACCAATAAAATAGCATATTTAATGTAGGCTAAAATTGGCTCACTAGTGGGGATGTTCTCTTAGAACATTAATAATGGATGGCTGTTGGCTCTGGTTATAATCCTAATGCCTCTGTCATATTCATGTTATCACATGTATCAATATAGTCTCAAACGGTTTAAAGCAAGTTCTAGAGAATCATGTAATCATAAGAGCACTCAAGAAATAAATTAGATTGATATGTATAATGCATCAATCATATAGGCTCAAAACTGACAAGGATGATTATACAAGTCAATTTTAAGTCTAAACATGCTTCTTTCTCAATCAACATATCATATCAACATTGGCTCATAAAAATTAGTATCAAGCTTAATTCTCATGAAAATCTTCTCACTAGTAACCAGTTTAGACCTATGCAATTCATATCTCATCATTGTATTAAAAAAAAACTAAAACACACTAAAAATAATAATAATAATAATATTAAAGACATAAAAAAATAATAGACAAAAATAAAAGAAATCCTAAATCCTTCCCCCCACACTTAATTCTTACATTGTCCTCAATGTAATGCTATTAGTCCAAATGAAAGAATCATGTGTAAGAGAAAAGAACTAATAACATAAGAATAAAAATAACTAAGACTCAAAACAAAACAAATTCATGCAACCTAAATAATCCAAAAATACTAAACAAATAATTAACAAATAAACATAAAAATAAATAAAAACAATAAAAATAATAAAAGGAAAAGGAAAAGAAAGCAAATCTGAGTTTGGAAGGTTGGCAATTTCTTCTTTAATTGGGCTGCCTTCCCAATTAACACTTGAGTTAGTGTTTTGAATCTAACCTACACCCCTTCTTGGCATTTTAGGCTTGTCAGGCTCATACATGAAATTTCCCAAATTTATGCGTTTGAGAGGAAGCTTTCTTTGCACAACAGTGGATGCATTCTCCATTACAAGTATTATTCCATCATCCTTTGTGGTGCATATCTCATCGAGGAATGGAGCATATTTTGATACTTATTGAATGGAATCCACAAACAAGTTGTTTAAGGTTTCCGGCATGTGTTGTTCATGTTCTTCCTCCTTGAACTTTGCAAATCTACTAGGAAAAGGTAGAGAAGAAACATTAGTAAAAAGTGGAACCTTAAACGTTACCTCAAGTGCCGAAATACTCTTATTTGGATATGTGGCTTCATTATCCTCAATAATATAATCCATCTCTAATTTTGTCTCATCCTCATCTTGTTCCTCATTCCTCAAGGTCACAATAGTAGCATTCTCCTTTGGGTTAATCATCGTTTGGGCAGGGAGTTCTTCAGATCTTTGTGCTACCCATCCCACCATACTACTAGCCAATTGGCTCATTTGCTTTTCCAAACTCTGGATGCTTGCCCTTGTTTCCTGTTGAAATTGCAAAGTATTAGTAACAAGAGAATAGACAAGATCTTCTAAAGAAGTACCTGAGTTTTGAGTCATATGTGGTGGCTGAAAAAGATCTGGTTCTTGAGACCATGATTGATTAAATATAGATGGATGAGTGTAATTGGCATAAGGATCTACTTCTTGGTAATTTTCTGAGTAGCCATAATTAGTATGATCCCACCATCCCTCATGGCAAGTGTTTGAGTAATGATCATACTGTTGGTCTTGGAACACTTGATGGCCTTGACATCCTCCCATGGCCAATTGTTGAACTAGGAAGGTGAGATTGGCTTGTTGATTCTCCATGTTCATGTATGCCACCAACTCTTCAAGTGTTAGATTGCTCAATACCATCGTTTTTTTTTTTTAATTTGAAAAGAAAAACCTGTATGTAAAAGAAAATAAAACTAATTAGAACTGAAAATAAGAATAAACGAAGTAACAAATAAACTAAAGAAAGCAATACCCGGCAACGGCGCCAAAAACTTGATGCACCCAAAAGAGTATATCTTATTTAACCTTGCACTAAAAAAAGAATCAATTGTAGAGTATAGTGATTAGCAAGGGTCGAGTCCTCAGGGATTGGGTTTTAGTTTATAAGTTAATAGTTTATCACTTAAAAACAAGTAAACAAAAGTAAAGGGGATTTTGAAATCAGATTTAAAAATTAGCAAACAAGAAAAGTAAGAAAACAAGTAATTAAGAAGAATCAAATATGAAAAATATGGTTAAGGTTTCATTCTCCACCACTAGACATCATTAAGAATCAATTTCATAACTATCAACATTAATTAGCTATCAAAGTTAACAACCTTATATAACAACAAGCTCTGTTACCCCAATCTTTCCTTAGTTCGTCGTTAAATAGAACAAGCTCTCTATTTAATCTCTAACCATCAAACAACCTAGAATAAGCTCTCTAAATTCAATTTAATGACAGCTTTATGATGAGAAAGATAGGTTGATCTAAGCAACAAACACATAAGCTCGGATTGTTCAACTTAGGTTATGTTCCACTTTGCAATTATCGAAAACTTGACCATAATCATTAATCACAAATTGCCACTTATGAATAGGAAATCAAGACAATTACACGGATCAAGACTCCTAAACTAGCATTAGACAATTATCAAGATTTATCTAGTTGGCCACCTAAACAAATCAAAACATCATCATGAACAATTTTAATGGAAGAACATAAGCAACTTTGATAGAAAACAATGATAGGTAGATTCTGAAAATCAATTACAAAACATGTCTAAGACTTTGAAATCACCCTTAACCAAATAAAAGTTTAGCATAACATAGGCATAGATAATATATACATAAAACTAAAAAGAAAAATAAAAGAATGGAGAAGAAGAAGAAGAAGAAGAATGATCCTTGAGTCTCCTCAAAAGATGTCTAGTTTGTGGCTCAAAAGATGGTATTTATAGAGCTTTAAAACCCTGAGAATAAGTCATTGCCGCACAAGTAAGCCTGGAGGCAGAAAAATCACGTTTTTACCTTTTTTTAAGATTTGCGGTTAGGGTTTTTCTGGCCGCAGGGTTCTTTAGGTAGATCTTCTAGCGACATTTTGAATGACCATTTCTTATCCGATTTGGGCCCATAATATATCGTTGGAAAGATAATCAAGTCAACTGTAAAAGTCAAGAAGGAAGTTTCTTCAAATAAAGAACCTATCATCATGTTTTCCTTATAACAAGCTATGGAGGTCAAATCTGCCTGATTGCTTTTCAACCAGAAATTGATATTTTTGACTCCCAAGCCTTCTTCCATCTTGTGATTACGATTTTGTAAGCTCTTTACCATCATGATAACTCGTATAATTATATAGTTTTTAGTTATGTTTTATTATTGTTTTGTGTCAAATACGAGTTATTATTGCTTAGTCTAATTGTGTTTATGATCTTTTATATTTTTATGTAATTTGGTGTTTTTTTTTACGAGTTTCTTTGAGTGATTTCAGATTACTAGGTTAAATCAACAATTAAGGGCAAATTCAATTCAGTTCCAGTTCCGACACCTTTTGCCATATCAGCTATATCTGGAGTTTCACTAAAGCAATAAGGCTGAAATTTTAACCATGCAAAGTTAAGAGGCATATCTAACTTTTTCATGCTTTACACTTCTTGAAACGGAGTCGTTTTCCCTAGCGAAATCAACCATCAAGTTGGCTGATGTGCAACGACGTCTGTGCTGACAAGTTTTGGTATTTTGACCATATCTTCTAATCCACATCAGCAAATGAGCTGATTCCAACGGCTATGGATCACTGACTGATAGGGGAACATTTTTCTAGAAGACCATTTGATCAGATCAAGCCTCCAATATTAACAAAATCGACCATCAAGCTGGCTGATCAGAATTGTCATACTGATGCACCCAAAAGAGTGTATCATATTTAACCTTGCACTAAAAAGATAAATTGTAAGTGTAGTAGTTAGCAAGGGTCGAGTCCTCAGGGATTGGGTTTTAGTTTATAAGTTAATAGTTTAAAACTTAAATTCAAGAACAATAAAAGAGAAGGGGTTTTTGAAGCCAGATTTAAACTAAAGTAAATAATAAGAATAAGATGCAAGGCGGTATAACCAGCCAATAAAAATATATATACTAAATTAGGCGGTATAACCAGCCAATAAAAATATATATACTAAATTAGGCGGTATAACCAGCCAATAAAAATAAAACAAAGTTAATATACAAATTAGGCGGTATAACCAGCCAATAAAAATAAATATACATTTAAAAATAAGCAAACTAGAAAAATAAGAAAACAAGTAAGTAAGAAGAATCAAATATGAAAAATATGGTTAAGGTTTCATTCTCCACCACTAGACATCATTAAGAATCAATTTCAGATCTATCAATATCAACCAACTATCAAAGTTAACAACCGTAGATAACAACAAGCTCTGTTATCCCAATCTTTGCTTAGTTTGTCGTTAAATAGAACAAGCTCTCTATTTAATCTCTAACCATTAAACAACCTAGAATAAGCTCTCTAAATTCAATTTAATGGCAGCTTTATGATGAGAAAGATAGGTTGACCTAAGCAACAAACACATAAGCTCGGATTGTTCAACTTAGGATATGTTCCACTTTGCAATTACTGAAAACTTGACCATAATCATTAATCACAAATTGCTACTTATGAATAGGAAATCAAGACAATTACACGGATCAAGATTCCTAAACTAGCAATAGATAATTATCAAGATCTATCTAGTTGTACACCTAAATAAATCAAGACAACATCATGAACAATTCTTGTAGAAGAACATAAGCAACTTTGATAGAAAATTAATGATAGATAGAATCTAAAAATCAATCACAAAACATGTCTAGGGCTTTGAAATCACCCTTAACCAAATAGAAGTTTAGCCTAGCATAGGCATTGTAAACATAAACATAAAATTAAAGAGAATCTAAGAAGGAAATAAAAGAAAGAAAGAAGAAGAAGAAAATAAAGAAAAAGAAAACTAGAGAAAAGAAAGAAGAAGAAAACTTAGAGAATTTTATTACAATGGCTAATATCCTACCAATGTACAATGTCTTACAATCATCCAAGGCCCTCTATTTATACACATTTTGGAAGGCTAAATGACAAGAGACAAGCTTTACAAATTTCAAAGGTAGGTATAATAGGTGGGTGCATTTTTCTAACAATTTTCGTCATATTGTATGACAATTTTGATCAGCCAAATTGATGGTCGATTTTGTCAATTTTGGAGGCCTGATCTGATCACATAGTCTTCTAGAAAATTGTTCCCCTATCAGTTACTGATCCATAGCCATTGGAATCAGCTCATTTTCTGATGTGGATAAGAAGATATGGGCAAAATACGAAAACAGGTCAGCACATACGTCATTGCACATCAGCCAACTTGATGGTCGATTTCGCTAGGGAAAACGACTCCGTTTCAAGAAGTGTAAAACATGAAAAAGATAGATATGCCTCTTAACTTTGCACGGTTAAGATTTCAGCCTTATTGCTTCAGTGAAACTCGATATATAGATGATATGGCAAAAGGTGTCGGAACTGGAACTGAACTGGATTTGCCCTTAATTCTAGTAATCTGAAATCACTCAAAGAAACTTGTGAAAAACACCAAATTACATAAAAATATAAAAGATCATAAACACAATTAGACTAAACAATAATAACTCATATTTGACACAAAACAATAATAAAACATAACTAAAAACTATATAATTATACGAGTTATCACACCCCCACACTTAGATTGTTGCTAGTCCCTAGCAACGACTCAATAAAATAAGAAAATCTAATCTAATCCATTTTCGTAGGAAATCACGGTGGCACTTAGCATGTGACACAAGCCTTTAAACCCCTAGGTGTCCCTAGTGGACGAGTTTAGTCTCGTGAGGGTTTACTAGAACGATACCCACAAACATTGAAAAACTAAAATATAAATAAACTACATATACTAAAAATATTTACTCCTAATCCTTTCAATACACATTAGAGACAATCTTTGAACAAGTCTTATAAACCAATCAATAGCTTAAAGAATTTCACAAAAAATCATGCTTGAATGTAAATTGTTTGAGTTAAGCCAATATTAACATAACATATTTCAATCAAAATAGTGCATATTCAAACTTAATCTCAACCTCTCACATGGGATACTCTCATGATTTTCACTCTTTAAAGTAGTGGTAAAGTTTTTACACTCAATCAATCTCATGAAAATAGTTCTACCATATGCTTGCTTGTCCACCTATTCTCCACTAAAAGATCATGCAACTTCATAAATCAAGAGGTCTTTAATCAAGGTTGTAATGGGGCCAAGGGGTTTGTAATGTGGTTGAAGAACAAAAGGATAAAGATATCACAAAGGTTCCAAAGAGTTCATAAAGTTTAGAGACATAAAAAGATCATACAAAGAAACTTCTCAAAACTCTTTACAAGTACATAGTCACCTAGGCCGAATATTCATGTTGGGCCTTTTCTTCATTCTAAACAACTTTGTAACATCTTTTTCTTTTTCCACAAATTCAAGAGATGATTCATATTTTTTTTTTACATAGGAATATATTTGCCAGTATTCCATTTCTTTTTCTCTTGACTTTTCTTTTCTTTTCCCCCCACACTTATTTCTTGTTTCTAACCCAAATTTTTAACTAAAAATATCCCTTGTTTTTTTTTTTGCAATATGTCTCAAAATATATAATCCATCTTTAGAACAAGGGTAAGGATATAAGTATATTTAGGCTAGGTGTAAGTTGTGGTTACCAATAAAACAGCATATTTAATGTAGGCTCAAATTGGCTCACTAGTGGGGATGTTCTCTTAGAACATTAATAATGGATGGCTGTTTGGCTCTGGTTATAATCCTAATGCCTCTATCATATTCATGTTGTCACATGTATCAATATAGTCTCAAACGGTTTAAAGCAATTTCTAGAGAATCATGTAATCATAAGAGCACTCAAGAAAGAAATTAGATTGATTTGTATAATGCATCAATCATTATAGGCTCAAAAACTCACAAGGATGATTATACAAGTCAGATTAAGTCTAAACATGCTTCTTTCTCAATCAACATATCATATTAACATTGGCTCATAAAAAGGTTGACATCAAGCTCAATTCTCATGAAAATCTTCTCACTAATAAATCTGTTTTAGACTTATGCAATTCATATCTCATCATTGTATTAAAAAGGAACTAAAACACACTAAAAAAAATAATAATAATAATAATAAAGACTCATAAAAAAAAAATAGTAGACAAAAATAAAAGAAATCCTAAATCATTCCCCCCACACTTAATTCTTACATTGTGCTCAATGTAAGTCTATTAACCCAAATGAAAGAATCATGTGTAAGAGAAAAGAACTAATAACATAAGAATAGGAACAACTAAGACTCAAAACAAAACAAAACCATGCAACCTAAATAATCCTAAAATACTAAACAAAAATTAACAAGTAAACATAAAAAGATTAAAATCAAACTGACAAGGTATGTCTCAAGTCTCCCTTACTCAGACCTTGTTCAGAATGAATACTTTTAAATGGCTTAAAACACAAATTTCTTTCTTTTTTTTTTTTGAAGGTAAAATTTAGGATATATTACCTGTAGAGGTTGCTAACCACTTATTATAACTGAGACACAACAAACAAAATGTTAGATAATGTCACAAAGACAAAGTGCAATCCACTCCTTGCTCGTCCATATCTCTTTTTCTTTTTCCGAGCGTTTGCGAAACAACCGTAGCAGATAAACACTCATAAGCTTGGAGCTTTTTGAGTAAATCTTCAATGGTTGTAGCAGAAATTATGGTTCTCCTTGCCTCTGAAAACATGAATCCATTATCCACAGCATTATCTAAATATGAAAGCAAATTACTAAAATAACCATTAATATTAAGCAAACCAATGGGTTTCTTATTTGTGACCAAAGATGACCAAGAAGCCACGCAAGCTATTTCTTCCAATGTACCCAGACCTCCTGGTAGAGCAATGAATGCATCGGCAGAATGGTACATGATTGTCATCCGTTCAGGGCTACTCCAGACTTGTATTTCCTTACCCACGGTAGGTCCACAAAAACTTGTGAATAGTTTTGGCACGATTCCTAGAACTGGACTTCCTCCGGCGTGTGCTGCTGTAGCGACTGCTCCCATTAAACCCGTACTACCGCCTCCATAAATCAACTGGATCTTTTGTTGGGCAAGTATTACTCCAACTGATAACTCGTATAATTATATAGTTTTTAGTTATGTTTTATTATTGTTTTGTGTCAAATACGAGTTATTGTTGTTTAGTCTAATTGCGTTTATGATCTTTCATATTTTTATGTAATTTGGTGTTTTTCACAAGTTTCTTTGAGTGATTTCAGATTACTAGAATTAAGGGCAAATCCAGTTCAGTTCCAATTCCGACACCTTTTGCCATATCAGCTATATCTGGAGTTTCACTGAAGCAATAAGGCTGAAATTTTAACCGTGCAAAGTTAAGAGGCATATCTATCTTTTTCATGTTTTACACTTCTTGAAACGGAGTCGTTTTCCCTAGCGAAATCAACCATCAAGTTGGCTGATGTGTAATGACGTCTGTCCTGACCAGTTTTCGCATTTTGACCATATCGTCCGATACACATCAGAAAATGAGCTGATTCCAACGGCTATGGATCACTAACGGATAGGGGAACATTTGTCTAGAAGACAATGTGATCAGATCAAGCCTCCCATATTGAAGAAATCGACCATCAAGTTGGCTGATGTGCAATGACGTCTGTGCTGACCTGTTTTCGTATTTTGCCCATATCTTCTTCTCCACATCAGCAAATGAGCTGATTCCAACGGCTATGAATCAGTAACGCATGGGGGAACATTTTTCTAGAAGACCATGTGATCAGATCAGGCCTCCAATATTGACAAAATCGACCATCAATTTGGCTGATCAAAATGGTCATACAATATGACGAAAATTGTTAGAAAAATGCACCCACCTATTATACCTACCTTTGAAATTTTTAAAGCTTGTCTCTTGTCATTTAGCCCTCCAAAATGTGTATAAATAGAGGGCCTTGGATGATTGTAGAGGATCATATTGTAGATAGGTAGGATATTAGCCCTTGTAATAAAATTCTCTAAGTTTTCTTCTTCTTTCTTTTCTCTAGTTTTCTTTTTCTTTAGAAAGAGCAAGAGGTTGGATAATTAATATTCTTCTTCTTTCTTTCTTTTATTTTCTTCTTAGATTCTATTTAAATTTTATGTTTATAATGCCTATGCTAGACTAAACTTCTATTTGGTTAAGGGTGATTTCAAAGCCCTAGACATGTTTTATAATTGATTTTCAGATTCTATCTATCATTAATTTTCTATCAAAGTTGCTTATGTTCTTCTACAAGAATTGTTCATGATGTTGTCTTGATTTGTTTAGGTGTACAACTAGATAGATCTTGATAATTATCTATTGCTAGTTTAGGAGTCTTGATCCGTGTAATTGTCTTGATTTCCTATTCATAAGTGGCAATTTGTGATTAATGATTATGGTCAAGTTTTCAATAATTGCAAAGTGGAACATAACCTAAGTTGAACAATCCGAGCTTATGTGTTTGTTGCTTAGATCAACCTATCTTTCTCATCATAAAGCTGCCATTAAATTGAATTTAGAGAGCTTATTCTAGGTTGTTTGATGGTTAGAGATTAAATAGTGAGCTTGTTCTATTTAACGACGAACTAAGGAAAGATTGGGGTAACAGAGCTTGTTGTTATCTACGGTTGTTAACTTTGATAGCTAATTAATGATGATAGATATGAAATTGATTCTTAATGATGTCTAGTGGTGAAGAATGAAACCTTAACCATATTTTTCATATTTGATTCTTCTTACTTACTTGTTTCTTACTTTTCTAGTTTTCTTATTTTTAAAAGTATATTTATTTTTATTGGCTGGTTATACCGCCTAATTTGTATATTAACTTTGTTTTATTTTTATTGGCTGGTTATACCGCCTAATTTAGTATATATATTTTTATTGGCTAGTTATACCGCCTAATTTAGTATATATATTTTTATTGGCTGGTTATACCGCCTTGCATTTTATTCTTATTATTTACTTTAGTTTACATCTGGCTTAAAAAACCCCTTTTCTTTTATTGTTTTCTTTGAACGTAAGTTATAAACTAATAACTCATAGATTAAAACCCAATCCCTGAGGACTCGACCCTTGCTAATCATTATACTTACAATTGATCTTTTTAGTGCAAGGTTAAATAAGATACACTCTTTTGGGTGCATCAAATTTTTGGCGCCGTTGCCGGGGATTGCTTTCTTTAGTTTATTTGTTACTTGGTTTATTCTTATTTTCAGTTCTAATTAGTTTTATTTTCTTGTACATACAAGTTTTTCTTTTCAAATTTAAAAAAAAAAAAAAAAAAAAAAAAACAATGGAATTGAGCAATCTAACACTTGAAGAGTTAGTGGCATACATGAACATAGAGAATCAACAAGCCAAGCTCACATCCCCAGTTCAACAATTGGCCATGGGAGGATGTCAAGGCCATCAAGTGTTCCAAGACCAACAGTATGATCATTACTCAAACACTTACCATGAGGGATGGTGGGATCATACTAATTATGGCTACTCGAAAAATTACCAAGAAGTAGATCCTTATGCCAATTACACTCATCCATCTAGCTTCAATCAATCATGGTCTCAAGAACCAGATCTTTTTCAACCACCACATATGATTCAAAACTCAGGTACTTATTTAGAAGATCTTGTACATTCTCTTGTTACTGATACTTTGCAATTTCAACAGGAAACAAGGGCAAGCATCCAGAGTTTGGAAAGGCAAATGAGCCTATTGGCTAGTAGTATAGTGGAATTAGTAGCAGAAAGATCTCTAGCACTCCCTTCCCAAACGGTGATTAACCCAAAGGAGAATGCTACTATTGTGACCTTGAGAAATGAGGAACAAGATGAGGATGAGACAAAACCAAAGATGGATTCACTTCTTGAGGATAATGAAGCCACCATTCAAAAGGAGAGTACTTTGACACCTCAAGTAGCTTTTAAGGTTCTTATTTCTACTAATGTTCCTTCTCCACTTTTTCCTAACAGATTTGCAAAGTCCAAGAAGGAGGAACATGTACAACAATTTTTGGAAACCTTAAACAGCTTGCTTGTGGATGCCATTAGACAAGTACCAAGATATGCACAATTCCTCAAAGAGCTATACCGCACCAAGAATGATGAAATAATACGTGTGGGGGAGAATGCATTGGCTGTTTTGCAAAGAAAACTTCCTCCAAAACGCAAAAATCTGAGAAGTTTCATGTCTAAGCCAAAAGGTCCTAAAAAGCCAAGAAGGGGAATTGGCTAGACTGGAAACAATCAATCAAGTGCTAATTGGGGGAGGCAGCCTAATTAGTGAAAGCATTGCCAAACTGCCATCCTCAGATTTGCTCTCTTTTTCTTTATCTTTTTCTTATGTTTCTTTGCTAATTGTGTTTAGTGTTTCTAAGTTCATTTAGGCTGCATAAGTTTATTTTGTTTATTAGTTCTTTTCACTTACACATGATTCTTTCATTTGGGATTAATAGCATTACATTAATGACAATGTAAGAATTATGTGTGGGGGGAAGAATTTAGGATTTTATTTAGAGTGTTTTGTTTTTGAGTTTTTTTATGTTGTTTTTCTTTCTGATCCTTGTTTTGAAAATAACTATATGTAAATATAATTTTTAATTTTTTTAACCCCGGTTAAATGGCAGATAACGGTACTCCGTGATTATTTAAATCGGTTCCATCAGCTACCCACAAAACTGATATTGTATACAAATTTCTCTTCCAATTTCTCTTTCAATTTTTTTCATTTTTTTTCAGGATGGATGATATTCTCACAAGATTGCAGAAACGATTTCCTCCTTTTCCTCGAAATATTTTACTGAAGCTTTACCAAGTTCGATTTGAAAGATTAAGAATGCTTATGCACAAAGGGATTCCTGGAGACATACGTTGGATAATTGAAGCCAAAGTACGTGAAGATGAATATCTTCCTGTTTTACATTTACCAGGTACAGGTAGAAGCACTTTTGCAAAGAAGCGACGAGTAAAGCGCATGAGTTCAAATTGCCACAAATGTGCACGATGGACGTGTAACGGTAAATGTCGTTCTATTGGGATTCCGTCCTCTAATCGAGATGATAAAATTGAATTCATTAAGGATGGACTGAGTAAGGAGAATTTGGGTAATATCCAACTTTCTCTTGAGACGCATCCTAGTGGAGACGTACAAAGAGAAATTCTTGATTTATGGCCGCAATTCCAAAGGGAATGGCAACATCTTGGGAATCTGATGTTAAAAGACCCTGTTTGCCAGCTTGTAAGAAAACTGGATGGGAAGCATATCCTCGACTCATAGAAGGCGTTTAAGCCGTTTCTGGACGTAAAACCAGAGGAAGATGTGAGCCACAATCACAACTACAATAAATGACTTCTCAGCTTTTGGTTTGATTTGCAATAACTTTATTTTGGTTCAATTTACGTGTTGTTCGATTTGTGTAATTATTCTCGTTTTTTTTTTATTTGTCTTTTACGGTTGATTTTTTCTTCTCTTTTTGATTTTCTTCCTGAAATCACGCAAAAATCTTTTGTTAGGTTAACATTTTCTTCTGACAGGTCAGATACACTTTCGGCGACATTATTACTCTTGTCTGATTCACTACTCAGTCCTCTATATATTACACCATGTACTCATTCTCTTTCAGGCACTCGAAAAAGAAAAAAAAATGGAAAGTACTTCGTCCCAACGCATTAAAAAAATTTGTGTCTTTGGAGGTGCTTATCCAGGGAAAAATAACATATTCGCTGATGAAGCCATAAGAGTTGGAGTAATACTTGCCCAACAAAAGATCCAGTTGATTTATGGAGGCGGTAGTACAGGTTTAATGGGAGCAGTCGCTACAGTAGCACACGCCGAAGGAAGTCCAGTTCTAGGAGTCGTGCCAAAACTATTCACAGATTTTTGTGGACCTACCGTGGGTAAGGAAATACAAGTCTGGAGTATCCCTGAACGGATAACAATCATGTACCATTCTGCCGATGCATTCATTGCTTTACCAGGAGGTCTGGGTACATTGGAAGAAATAGCTTGCGTGGCTTCTTGGTCATCTTTGGTCACAAATAAGAAACCCATTGGTTTGCTTAATATTAATGGTTATTTTAGTAATTTGCTTTCATATTTAGATAATGCTGTGGATAATGGATTCATGTTTTCAGCGGCAAGGAGAACCATAATTTCTGCTACAACCGTTGAAGATTTACTCAAAAAGCTCCAAGCTTATGAGTATTTATCTGCTACGGTTGTTTCGCAAATGCTCGGAAAAAGAAAAAGAGATATGGACGAGCAAGGAGTGGATTGCACTTTGTCTTTGTGACATTATCTAACATTTTGTTTGTTGTGTCTCAGTTATAATAAGTGGTTAGCAACCTCTGCAGGTAATATCTCCTAAATTCTACCTTTAAAATTTGACATTGGGGACAATGTCATATTTTAGTAGGGGGTAAGGGACATATTTTGCTTATTTAAAAAAAAAAAAAGTTTGTTGGGTTTTAAGCAATTTAGAAGTATTCATTCTGAACAAGGTCTGAGTAAGGGAGACTTGAGACATACCTTGTCAGTTTGATTTTAATCTTTTTATGTTTACTTGTTAATTTTTGTTTAGTATTTTAGGATTATTTAGGTTGCATGAGTTTGTTTTGTTTTGTTTTGACTCTAGTTGTTCCTATTCTTATGTTATTAGTTCTTTTCTCTTACACATGATTCTTTCATTTGGGTTAATAGACTTACATTGAGGACAATGTAAGAATTAAGTGTGGGGGAATGATTTAGGATTTCTTTTATTTTCGTCTACTATTTTTTTTATGAGTCTTTATTATTATTATTTTTAGTGTGTTTTAGTTCCTTTTTAATACAATGATGAGATATGAATTGCATAGGTCTACACTGGTTACTAGTGAGAAGATTTTCATGAGAATTAAGCTTGATACTAATTTTTATGAGCCAATGTTAATATGATATGTTGATTGAGAAAGAAGCATGTTTAGACTTAAAACTGACTTGTATAATCATCATTGTGAGTTTTTGAGCCTAAAATGATTGATGCATTATACAAATCAATCTAATTTCTTTCTTGAGTGCTCTTATGATTACATGATTCTCTAGAACTTGCTTTAAACCGTTTGAGACTATATTGATACATGTGACAACATGAATATGATAGAGGCATTAGGATTATAACCAGAGCCAAACAGCCATCCCTTATTGATGTTCCAAGAGAACACACCCTTATTGAACCAATTTGAGCCTACATTGAATAAGCTATCTCTTTGGTAACCATAACTTGTCCCTAACCTAAATATACTTATATCTTTACCTTTCTTCCAAAGATGAATTAGCATGATTTGAGACAAGTTGCAAAGACAAGGGATATTTTTTGGTTAGAAACAAGAAATAAGTGTGGGGGGAAAAGAAAAGAAAAGTCAAGAGAAAAAGAAATGGAATACTGGAAAATACATTCCTATGTAAAAAAAAATATATGAATCATCTCTTGAATTTGTGGAAAAAGAAAAAGATGTTACAAAGTTGTTTAGAATGAAGAAAAGGCCCAACATGAATATCCGGCCTAGGTGACTATGTACTTGTAAAGAGTTTTGAGAAGTTTCTTTGTATAATTTTTTTATGTCTCTAAACTTTATGAACTCTTGGAACCTTTGTGATATCTTTATCCTTTTGTTCTTCAACCACATTACAAACCCCTTGGCCCCATTACAACCTTGATTAAAGACCTCTTGATTTATGAAGTTGCATGATCTTTTAGTGGAGAATAGGTGGACAAGCAAGCATATGGTAGAAGTGTTTTCATGAGATTGATTGAGTGTAAACACTTTACCACTACTTTAAAGAGTGAAAATCAAGAGAGTATCCCATGTGAGAAGTTGAGATTAAGTTTGAATATGCACTATTTTGATTGAAATATGTTATGTTAATATTGGCTTAACTCAAACTATTTACATTGAAGCAAGATTTTTTGTGAATTTCTTTAAGCTATTGATTAGTTTTTAAGACTTGTCCAATGATTATCTCAAATTTATATTGGAAGGATTAGTTATAATTATTATTTTTAGTTTTTCTTATGTTTTCAATGTTTGTGGGTATCGTCCTAGTAAACCCTCACGAGACTAAACTCGTCCACTAGGGACACCTAGGGGTTTAAAGGCTTGTGTCACATGCTAAGTGCCACCGTGATTTCCTACGAAAATGGATTAGATTAGATTTTCTTATTTTATTTTTATTGAGTCGTTGCTAGGGACTAGCAACAATCTAAGTGCGGGGGTGTGATAACTCGTATAATTATATAGTTTTTAGTTATGTTTTATTATTGTTTTGTGTCAAATACGAGTTATTGTTGTTTAGTCTAATTGCGTTTATGATCTTTCATATTTTTATGTAATTTGGTGTTTTTCACAAGTTTCTTTGAGTGATTTCAGATTACTAGAATTAAGGGCAAATCCAGTTCAGTTCCAGTTCCGACACCTTTTGCCATATCAGCTATATCTGGAGTTTCACTGAAGCAATAAGGCTGACATTTTAACCGTGCAAAGTTAAGAGGCATATCTATCTTTTTCATGTTTTACACTTCTTGAAACGGAGTCGTTTTCCCTAGCGAAATCAACCATCAAGTTGGCTGATGTGCAATGACATCTGTCCTGACCAGTTTTCGCATTTTGACCATATCGTCCGATACACATCAGAAAATGAGCTGATTCCAACGGCTATGGATCACTAACTGATAGGGGAACATTTGTCTAGAAGACCATGTGATCAGATCAAGCCTCCCATATTGAAGAAATCGACCATCAAGTTGGCTGATGTGCAATGACGTCTGTGCTGACCTGTTTTCGTATTTTGCCCATATCTTCTTCTCCACATCAGCAAATGAGCTGATTCTAACGGCTATGAATCAGTAACGCATAGGGGAACATTTTTCTAGAAGACCATGTGATCAGATCAGGCCTCCAATATTGACAAAATCGACCATCAAGTTGGCTGATCAAAATGGTCATACAATATGACGAAAATTGTTAGAAAAATGCACCCACCTATTATACCTACCTTTGAAATTTTTAAAGCTTGTCTCTTGTCATTTAGCCCTCCAAAATGTGTATAAATAGAGGGCCTTGGATGATTGTAGAGGATCATATTGTAGATAGGTAGGATATTAGCCCTTGTAATAAAATTCTCTAAGTTTTCTTCTTCTTTCTTTTCTCTAGTTTTCTTTTTCTTTAGAAAGAGCAAGAGGTTGGATAATTAATATTCTTCTTCTTTCTTTCTTTTATTTTCTTCTTAGATTCTATTTAAATTTTATGTTTATAATGCCTATGCTAGACTAAACTTCTATTTGGTTAAGGGTGATTTCAAAGCCCTAGACATGTTTTATAATTGATTTTCAGATTCTATCTATCATTAATTTTCTATCAAAGTTGCTTATGTTCTTCTACAAGAATTGTTCATGATGTTGTCTTGATTTATTTAGGTGTACAACTAGATAGATCTTGATAATTATCTATTGCTAGTTTAGGAGTCTTGATCCGTGTAATTGTCTTGATTTCCTATTCATAAGTGGCAATTTGTGATTAATGATTATGGTCAAGTTTTCAATAATTGCAAAGTGGAACATAACCTAAGTTGAACAATCCGAGCTTATGTGTTTGTTGCTTAGATCAACCTATCTTTCTCATCATAAAGCTACCATTAAATTGAATTTAGAGAGCTTATTCTAGGTTGTTTGATGGTTAGAGATTAAATAGAGAGCTTGTTCTATTTAACGACGAACTAAGGAAAGATTGGGGTAACAGAGCTTGTTGTTATCTACGGTTGTTAACTTTGATAGCTAATTAATGATGATAGATATGAAATTGATTCTTAATGATGTCTAGTGGTGGAGAATGAAACCTTAACCATATTTTTCATATTTGATTCTTCTTACTTACTTGTTTCTTACTTTTCTAGTTTGCTTATTTTTAAAAGTATATTTATTTTTATTGGCTGGTTATACCGCCTAATTTGTATATTAACTTTGTTTTATTTTTATTGGCTGGTTATACCGCCTAATTTAGTATATATATTTTTATTGGCTGGTTATACCGCCTTGCATTTTATTCTTATTATTTACTTTAGTTTACATCTGGCTTAAAAAACCCCTTTTCTTTTATTGTTTTCTTTGAACGTAAGTTATAAACTAATAACTCATAGATTAAAACCCAATCCCTGAGGACTCGACCCTTGCTAATCATTATACTTACAATTGATCTTTTTAGTGCAAGGTTAAATAAGATACACTCTTTTGGATGCATCACCAACTCTTATGGCTTCATCAGCGAATATGTTATTTTTCCCTGGATAAGCACCTCCAAAAACACAAATTTTTTTAATGCGTTGGGACGAAGTACTTTCCATTTTTTTTTCTTTTTTTCGAGTGCCTGAAAGAGAATGAGTACATGGTGTAATATATAGAGGACTGAGTAGTGAATCAGACAAGAGTAATAATGTCGCCGAAAGTGTATCTGACCTGTCAGAAGAAAATGTTAACCTAACAAAAGATTTTTGCGTGATTTCAGGAAGAAAATCAAAAAGAGAAGAAAAATCAACCGTAAAAGACAAATAAAAAAAAATGAGAATAATTACACAAATCGAATAACACGTAAATTAAACCGAAATAAAGTTATTGCAAATCAAACCAAAAGCTGAGAAGTCATTTATTGTAGTTGTGATTGTGGCTCACATCTTCCTCTGGTTTTACGTCCAGAAACGGCTTAAACGCCTTCTATGAGTTGAGGATATGCTTCCCATCCAGTTTTCTTACAAGCTGGCAAACAAGGTCTTTTAACATCAGATTCCCGAGATGTTGCCATTCCCTTTGGAATTGCGGCCATAAATCAAGAATTTCTCTTTGTACGTCTCCACTAGGATGCGTCTCAAGAGAAAGTTGGATATTACCCAAATTCTCCTTACTCAGTCCATCCTTAATGAATTCAATTTTATCATCTCGATTAGAGGACGGAATCCCAATAGAACGACATTTACCGTTACACGTCCATCGTGCACATTTGTGACAGTTTGAACTCATGCGCTTTGCTCGTCGCTTCTTTGCAAAAGTGCTTCTACCTGTACCTGGTAAATGCAAAACAGGAAGATATTCATCTTCACGTACCTTGGCTTCAATTATCCAACGTATGTCTTCAGGAATCCCTTTGTGCATAAGCATTCTTAATCTTTCAAATCGAACTTGGTAAAGCTTCAGTAAAATATTTCGAGGAAAAGGAGGAAATCGTTTCTGCAATCTTGTGAGAATATCATCCATCCTAAAAAAAAATGAAAAAAATTGAAAGAGAAATTGGAAGAGAAATTTATATACAATATCAGTTTTGTGGGTAGCTGATGGAACCGACTTAAATAATCACGGAGTACCGTTATCCGCCGTTTAACCGGGGTTAAAAAATTATATTTACATCTAGTTATTTTCAAAACAAGGATCAGAAAGAAAAACAACATAAAAAGACTCAAAAACAAAACACTCTAAATAAAATCCTAAATTCTTCCCCCCACACATAATTCTTACATTGTCATTAATGTAATGCTATTAATCCCAAATGAAAGAATCATGTGTAAGTGAAAAGAACTAATAAACAAAATAAACTTATGCAGCCTAAATGAACTTAGAAACACTAAACACAATTAGCAAAGAAACATAAGAAAAAGATAAAGAAAAAGAGAGCAACTCTGAGGATGGCAGTTTGGCAATGCTTTCACTAATTAGGCTGCCTCCCCCAATTAGCACTTGATTTAGTGTTTTGAACCTAACCAACACCCCTTCTTGGCATTTTAGGCTTGTCAGGCTCATACATGAAATTTCCCAAATTTATGCGTTTGAGAGGAAGCTTTCTTTGCATAACAGTGGATGCATTCTCCATTACAAGTATTATTCCATCATCCTTTGTGGTGCATATGTCATCGAGGAATGGAGCATATTTTGATACTTGTTGAATGACCTCCACAAACAAGTTGTTTAAGGTTTCCGGCATGTGTTGTTCATGTTCTTCCTCCTTGAACTTTGCAAATCTACTAGGAAAAGGTGGAGAAGAAACATTAGTAAAAAGTGAAACCTTAAACGTTACCTCAGGTGCCGAAATACTCTTATTTGGATCTTTGGCTTCATTATCCTCAAGAATAGAATCCATCTCTAATTTTGTTTCATCCTCATCTTGTTCCTCATTCTTCAAGGTCACAATAGTAGCATTCTCCTTTGGGTTAACCATCGTTTGGGCTGGGAGTTCTTCAGATCTTTGTGCTACCCATCCCACCATACTACTAGCCAATTGGCTCATTTGCTTTTCCAAACTCTGGATGCTTGCCCTTGTTTCCTGTTGGAATTGCAAAGTATCAGTAACAAGAGAATGTACAAGATCTTCTAAATAAGTACCTGAGTTTTGAATCATATGTGGTGGTTGAAAAAGATCTGGTTCTTGAGACCATGATTGATTGAAGCTAGATGGATGAGTGTAATTGGCATAAGGATCTACTTCTTGGTAATTTTTCGAGTAGCCATAATTAGTATGATCCCACCATCCCTCATGGTAAGTGTTTGAGTAATGATCATACTGTTGGTCTTGGAACACTTGATGGCCTTGACATCCTCCCATGGCCAATTGTTGAACTGGGGAGGTGAGCTTGGCTTGTTGATTCTCTATGTTCATGTATGCCACCAACTCTTCAAGTGTTAGATTGCTCAATTCCATCGTTTTTTTTTTTTTTTTCAAAATTTGATAAGAAAAACCCGAATGTACAAGAAAATAAATATCATTAGAACTGAAAATAAGAATAAACCAAGTAACAAATAAACTGACAAAAACAATCCCCGGCAACGGCGCCAAAAATTTGATGCACCCAAAAGAGTGTATCTTATTTAACCTTGCACTAAAAAGATAAATTGTAAGTATAGTAGTTAGCAAGGGTCGAGTCCTCAGGGATTGGGTTTTAGTTTATAAGTTAATAGTTTAAAACTTAAATTCAAGAACAATAAAAGAAAAGGGGTTTTTGAAGCCAGATTTAAACTAAAGTAAATAATAAGAATAAGATGCAAGGCGGTATAACCAGCCAATAAAAATATATATACTAAATTAGGCGGTATAACCAGCCAATAAAAATATATATACTAAATTAGGCGGTATAACCAGCCAATAAAAATAAAACAAAGTTAATATACAAATTAGGCGGTATAACCAGCCAATAAAAATAAATATACTTTTAAAAATAAGCAAACTAGAAAAGTAAGAAAACAAGTAAGTAAGAAGAATCAAATATGAAAAATATGGTTAAGGTTTCATTCTCCACCACTAGACATCATTAAGAATCAATTTCAGATCTATCAATATCAACCAACTATCAAAGTTAACAACCGTAGATAACAACAAGCTCTGTTATCCCAATCTTTCCTTAGTTTGTCGTTAAATAGAACAAGCTCTCTATTTAATCTCTAACCATTAAACAACCTAGAATAAGCTCTCTAAATTCAATTTAATGGCAGCTTTATGATAAGAAAGATAGGTTGATCTAAGCAACAAACACATAAGCTCGGATTGTTCAACTTAGGTTATGTTCCACTTTGCAATTATTGAAAACTTGACCATAATCATTAATCACAAATTGCCACTTATGAATAGGAAATCAAGACAATTACACGGATCAAGATTCCTAAACTAGCAATAGATAATTATCAAGATCTATCTAGTTGTACACCTAAATAAATCAAGACAACATCATGAACAATTCTTGTAGAAGAACATAAGCAACTTTGATAGAAAATTAATGATAGATAGAATCTAAAAATCAATCACAAAACATGTCTAGGGCTTTGAAATCACCCTTAACCAAATAGAAGTTTAGCCTAGCATAGGCATTGTAAACATAAACATAAAATTAAAGAGAATCTAAGAAGGAAATACAAGAAAGAAAGAAGAAGAAGAAAATAAAGAAAAAGAAAACTAGAGAAAAGAAAGAAGAAGAAAACTTAGAGAATTTTATTACAATGGCTAATATCCTACCAATGTACAATGTCTTACAATCATCCAAGGCCCTCTATTTATACACATTTTGGAAGGCTAAATGACAAGAGACAAGCTTTACAAATTTCAAAGGTAGGTATAATAGGTGGGTGCATTTTTCTAACAATTTTCGTCATATTGTATGACAATTTTGATCAGCCAACTTGATGGTCGATTTTGTCAATTTTGGAGGCCTGATCTGATCACATGGTCTTCTAGACAAATGTTCCCCTATAAGTTACTGATCCATAGCCGTTGAAATCAGCTCATTTGCTGATGTGGATAAGAAGATATGGGCAAAATACTAAAACAGGTCAGCACAGACGTCATTGCACATCAGCCAACTTGATGGTCGATTTCGCTAGGGAACACGACTCCGTTTCAAGAAGTGTAAAACATGAAAAAGATAGATATGCCTCTTAACTTTGCACGGTTAAACTTTCAGCCTTATTGCTTCAGTGAAACTCGAGATATAGCTGATATGGAAAAAGGTGTCGGAACTGGAACTGAACTGGATTTGCCCTTAATTCTAGTAATCTGAAATCACTCAAAGAAACTTGTGAAAAACACCAAATTACATAAAAATATAAAAGATCATAAACACAATTAGACTAAACAATAATAACTCATATTTGACACAAAACAATAATAAAACATAACTAAAAACTATATAATTATACGAGTTATCACATACAATATGACGAAAATTGTTAGAAAAATGCACCCACCTATTATACCTACCTTTGAAATTTGTAAAGCTTGTCTCTTGTCATTTAGTCCTCCAAAATGTGTATAAATAGAGGGCCTTGGATGATTGTATGAGGCATTGTACATTGGTAGGATATTAGCCATTGTAATAAAATTCTCTAAGTTTTCTTCTTCTTTCTTTTCTCTAGTTTTCTTTTTCTTTATTTTCTTCTTCTTCTTTCTTTCTTTTATTTCCTTCTTAGATTCTCTTTAATTTTATGTTTATGTTTACAATGCCTATTCTAGGCTAAACTTCTATTTGGTTAAGGGTGATTTCAAAGCCCTAGACATGTTTTGTGATTGATTTTCATATTCTATCTATCATTAATTTTCTATCAAAGTTGCTTATGTTCTTCTACAAGAATTGTTCATGATGTTGTCTTGATTTATTTAGGTGTACAACTAGATAGATCTTGATAATTATCTATTGCTAGTCTAGGAGTCTTGATCTGTGTAATTGTCTTGATTTCCTATTCATAAGTGGCAATTTGTGATTTATGATTATGGTCAAGTTTTCAATAATTGCAAAGTGGAACATAACCTAAGTTGAACAATCCGAGCTTATGTGTTTGTTGCTTAGATCAACCTATCTTTCTCGTCATAAAGCTGCCATTAAATTGAATTTAGAGAGCTTATTCTAGGTTGTTTAATGGTTAGAGATTAAATAGAGAGCTTGTTCTATTTAACGACAAACTAAGGAAAGATTGGGATAACAGAGCTTGTTGTTATCTACGGTTGTTAACCTTGATAGTTGGTTGATATTGATAGATCTGAAATTGATTCTTAATGATGTCTAGTGGTGGAGAATGAAACCTTAACCATATTTTTCATATTTGATTCTTCTTACTTACTTGTTTTCTTACTTTTCTAGTTTGCTTATTTTTAAAAGTATATTTATTTTTATTGGCTGGTTATACCGCCTAATTTGTATATTAACTTTGTTTTATTTTTATTGGCTGGTTATACCGCCTAATTTAGTATATATATTTTTATTTGCTGGTTATACCGCCTTGCATCTTATTCTTATTATTTACTTTAGTTTAAATCTGGCTTCAAAAACCCCTTTTCTTTTATTGTTTTCTTTGAACGTAAGTTATAAACTAATAACTCATAGATTAAAACCCAATCCCTGAGGACTCGACCCTTGCTAATCATTATACTTACAATTGATCTTTTTAGTGCAAGGTTAAATAAGATACACTCTTTTGGGTGCATCAAATTTTTGGCGCAGTTGCCGGGGATTGTTTTCTTTAGTTTATTTGTTACTTGGTTTATTCTTATTTTCAGTTCTAATTAGTATTATTTTCTTGTACATACATGTTTTTCTTTTCAAATTTTGAAAAAAAAAAAAGATGGAATTAAGCAATCTAACACTTGAAGAGTTGGTGGCATACATGAACATGGAGAATGAACAAGCCAATCTCACTTCTTTAGTTCAACAATTGGCCATGGGAGGATGTCAAGGCCATCAATGGTTCCAAGACCAACCGCATGATCATTACTCCAACACTTACCATGAGGGATGGTGGGATCATACTAATTATGGCTACTCGAAAAATTACAAAGAAGTAGATCCTTATGCCAATTACACTCATCCATCTAGCTTCAATCAATCATGGTCTCAAGAACCAGATCTTTTTCAACCACCACATATGACTCAAAACTCAGGTACTTCTTTAGAAGATCTTGTATATTCTCTTGTTACTGATACTTTGCAATTTCAACAGGAAACAAGGGCAAGCATCCAGAGTTTGGAAAGGCAAATGAGCCTATTGGCTAGTAGTACGGTGGAATTAGTAGCAGAAAGATCTCTAGCACTCCCTTCCCAAACGGTGATTAACCCAAAGGAGAATGCTACTATTGTGACCTTGAGAAATGAGGAACAAGATGAGGATGAGACAAAACCAAAGATGGATTCACTTCTTGAGGATAATGAAGCCACCATTCAAATTGAGAGTACTTTGACACCTCAGGTAGCTTTTAAGGTTCTTATTTCTACTAATGTTCCTTCTCCACTTTTTCCTAGCAGATTTGCAAAGTCCAAAAATGTGGAATATGAACAACAATTTTTGGAAACCTTAAACAGCTTGCTTGTGGATGCCATTAGACAAGTACCAAGATATGCACAATTCCTCAAAGAGCTATACCCCACCAAGAATGATGAAATAATACGTGTGGGGGAGAAGGCATTGGCTGTTTTGCAAAGAAAACTTCCTCCAAAACGCAAAAATCCGAGAAGTTTCATGTCTAAGCCAAAAGATCCTAAAAAGCCAAGATGGGGAATTGGCTAGGCTGAAAACAATCAATCAAGTGCTAATTGGGGGAGGCAGCCTAATTAGTGAAAGCATTGCCAAACTACCATCCTCAGATTTGCTCTCTTTTTCTTTATCTTTTTCTTATGTTTCTTTGCTAATTGTGTTTAGAGATTAAATAGAGAGCTTGTTCTATTTAACGACAAACTAAGGAAAGATTGGGATAACAGAGCTTGTTGTTATCTACGGTTGTTAACTTTGATAGTTGGTTGATATTGATAGATCTGAAATTGATTCTTAATGATGTCTAGTGGTGGAGAATGAAACCTTAACCATATTTTTCATATTTGATTCTTCTTACTTACTTGTTTTCTTACTTTTCTAGTTTGCTTATTTTTAAAAGTATATTTATTTTTATTGGCTGGTTATACCGCCTAATTTGTATATTAACTTTGTTTTATTTTTATTGGCTGGTTATACCGCCTAATTTAGTATATATATTTTTATTGGCTGGTTATACCGCCTTGCATCTTATTCTTATTATTTACTTTAGTTTAAATCTGGCTTCAAAAACCCCTTTTCTTTTATTGTTTTCTTTGAACGTAAGTTATAAACTAATAACTCATAGATTAAAACCCAATCCCTGAGGACTCGACCCTTGCTAATCATTATACTTACAATTGATCTTTTTAGTGCAAGGTTAAATAAGATACACTCTTTTGGGTGCATCACATCATTATTGACATCTTTTGACTTCATTCTCCTTATTGTACCTAAAATTAAAAAATATATTATAAGTAAACAAGATAAAAATCGAAAACATAACAAAAACTAAAGGTAGAAAGGCATAAAATGTATATTTTATGAGTTTAGCACTTCTCCCAACTTTTCATGGTTTTGTAGGAGAGGATCCAAATAAGCATCTCAACGAAGTCCATGTAGTTTGCCAAAAAATTCTCGTTTTTGCCTTTTTTTCAAATTTGCGATTAGGGTTTTTCTAGCCGCAAGGTTCTTTAGGGAGATCTTCTAGCGCCATTTTGAATGTCCATTTCTTATCCAATTTGGGCCCATAATATATCGGTGAAAAGATAATCAAGTCAGCTTCAAAAGTCAAGAGGGAAGTTTCTTCAAATAAAGAATCTAACATCATGTTTTCCTTAGGACAAGCTCCAGAGGTCAAATCTGCCTGATTGCTTTTGAACCAGAAATTGATATTTTTGACTCCCAAGTCTTCTTCCATCTTGTGATTATGATTTTGTAAGCTCTTTATCATCATTATTGACATCTTTTGACTTCATTCTCCTTATTGTACCTAAAATTCAAAAACATAATATAAGTAAACAAGATAAAGATCGAAAACATAACAAAAAGTAAAGGTAGAAAGGTATAAAATGTATATTTTATGACCTTATCAGCATCCTAACTGCCCCAAAGTGATCCCAAGTGTTCCCCAAGTTATCAAGACGAATTTCTAAGGTGCAACCTAAGTGCCCCAAAGTGATCCCATGTAATCCCAAGTGTTCTCCAAGTAATCAAGACGGATTTCTAAAGCACATCCTAAGCTCCCCTAAGTGATACCAAGTGTTCCCAAGTGTTCCTAAGAAATTTCAAGTGTTCTCCAGGTGGTCAAGACATATTTCTACGGCGTACCCTAATTGCCCCTAAGTGATCCCAAGTGTTCCCAAGTGATCAAGATGGGTTTCTAAGGTGCATGCTAAGTGCCCCTAAGTGATCCCAAGTGATCCCCAGTGTTTCCAAGTGATCAAGTTAGATTTCCAAGGTGATGCTAAAACAAGGTCTAGGCAACAACAAAAACACTTAGGAAAACTTGGCCAAAAATCTCCAAACACTTGGGGAAGCAAGCTCGAGTGTCAAAACACTTGGGGAAGCATGCTCGAAAGTCAAAACGCTTGGGGAAGCATGCTCGAGAGTCAAAACACTTGGCGAAGCATGCTCAAAACACTTGGGAAAGCATGTCCTACAGTCCAAACATTTGGGGAGAGAGGTCCGAAAGCCAAAACACTCAAGGAAGCCTGGACATGAGTCGAAACACTTGGTGAGACATGTCCGAAAGCCAAAACACTCGGGAAAGCCTGGACACGAGTCCAAACACTCGGGGAATCATGTCCGAAAGACAAAACACTTGGGAAAGCTTGGACAAAGTCCAAACACTTAGGGAAGCATGTCCAAAAGTCAAAACACATGGGAAAGCCTGGACATAAGTCCAAACACTTGGGAAGACATGTCCGAAAGCCAAAACACTTCCTAAATCCTGGACACGAGTCCAAACACTTGGGAAGGCATGTCCGAAAGATAAAACACTTGGGGAGGCATGTCAAAACACTTGGGAAGGCATGTCCGATAGCTAAAACCCTTGGGGAGGCATGTCAAAACACTTGGGAAATCATGTCCAAAAGATAAAACACCTAGGGAGCAAGATGGAAATCACCAAACACATAAAGAGGGCAAAACGTTGTGTATCCCTCTTACTATAGCAAAAGACTCAACGAAAGTCATGGGAGCGGAAGTCGTCAACACTTCCACATGGCCAGTACGAGTTCTATAACTCATACTAGAAGGAGGGAGTAGAGACACATAGCGGACTTCGAGAAAAAGAAGTGGCAATGCTCAAAACATCGCACAAAGGGGGACAATAAGATGAGCCACAAAGTTCCCACGCCAAAGTGCGAACATTCTACTACATATGACCAGAGACATCTTCCACATAGGATGGGATGGCTGAATCCAGTAAAAGACAAGGGACGACCTCAAAAGAACAACTCAGCGCAAGACTAAAACAAGAGCTCACCAAGTATGCACAAACACTCCCCAAAGTCACTACGGAAGCTCATCCCAATGTCCCAATGTGCCAAGACTAGCTCCTCCCAAATTGACCAGCAACGCCCACTAAAACTCTATTGCAGAGAAAGAGACTCGGATAAAAGGCCAAGTAATGAAGAAGGGAACAACAATGGGGCACGGACAAAAAACAGACTTGAGCACAAGCTCCTCCAGTTACAAAAAAAAAAAAAAAGAACAAGGGTGCACAAATTAAATAATGGAGTTGAACGCAAGTCCTCCTACAACATACCACGCTCTACCATTTCACATAAGGAACAAAGAGCGAAGGTAACAAGGCACAAAATCCCCTCTAGTGGCAGAATCTCCAGCAAAAAAGAGAGAGAAAAATGCCTCGGATTAACGAAAAACCACAAGAGCATCCATGGGTGTTTGTTCGGACTTAAGAAATCTCAAAGACACCAACGCCTCGACGAGCACATCCACACGCAAGAACTAAGCTATAGACCAAAAATCCAACAACGTGCAACTTGTTGCTCCTCGCGCAAATACGCGTAAACACGTGCAAATGTACACGAACGTCCTCAACATGTAAACAATTTTGTTTGCACATATAAACAATTTTGTTTGCACATATAAACCTATGTGAATGTGCACCTCGTTGAGACATGTACGAGTTCAACAACTCGCACTAAAGAGGGAAAGGAGTAACAAGCATAAGACACACAAGTGCCTTCGACGTAACAAAAACAAAGGAAAACAAATAAAAAGGAATGGCCAAACCTCCCTAAGTGGCTTGAAGCTTCTCCAAACGGTCAAACCTCACATCAAGAGAAGAAAGTGCAAACCTCCTGATGTAAAACAAGAACAACCATCAAGTTTAACACTTGAGAAGAAGTCGGCAACCAAACATGCTACCACCAGGACTAGCTCAAGAAAAACTGAGTCCGAAAAGAATGGAAGCATGGAGAGATGACCTTCCTCATTAAAAGCTCCCTAAGTGAGGTGCCACCTCAAAAACAAAAAGACTAGGACAAAGTGTTCACGACTTCATCCAAAGTCTTGAAGGCGGGAGTAGGACCCTCTATGTAACAATAAAGTCGCCAACGCCCACTTATGTGAACTTATGTGGCTGATGTCATCAACACCCAAGAAGAAAGATAAAATGAACATACTACAAACATCGCCATCCTCCCGAAGTGGTGTAGAGCAAAAAAAAGTATATATGATCACAAACTGCACCTCCAATTCCCCACAATCGGACAAGGCAGAGGATGTGCATGGCAATAGCTTGAGCCAAGACGTTTTGCTCAATCTTGAAGAAGGGAGCAAGGTCCATACGGAAATATGCACATCTGACCCTAAGTTGAAGAAGCTAACACAAGCTCGGACACTTGGACTTGGCCCCAAGTCGAAGAAGCTAGTAGAAGCTCGAACACTTGGACAATGGCCCCTAAGTTCAAGAAGCTGTCTTACGGACACTTAGACGTTGCCCCCAAGTCAAAGAAGCTAATACAAGCTCTAATGTAGCAAACGACGCCTCCCACTGAGGAAGAGGGCACACCACATGGCAAAAGAAGAGATGGACAAGGCTACCACTAGTTCCTAAGCCGAAGAAGGTGTAGAAGCAAAGTGGATACAACCTACATCAGGCCCCAAGTCCTACCTAAGGTGTAGTGCGAAAGGGAAGAAGATGTAGCTACCACTAACATCCACAATCATTTGAAGGACATTCCAAACACAATGTCATGCCCCGAAATGCAACATAAGCCGTACCATTAGACTTGACATCATATACTTAGGATTCAAAACATACAAACCATAACTTATATTATACAAGTGATGTGAACCTTAGGGGTTAAATCCTTTGAACCCACTAACAAATTGAAATACCTAACCCAGAAAAGCCAAGATTCAGGCAAAGAAAACTTAAACCATTAAAAGCTTATTTCAAAGAACCTAGATTAAGCATGTAAACTAGACCCTAAGAACTCTCGTTTCAAGAACCTAAGTTTGATAGGTTGAACGCCACAAAGAAAGAATTCTTTGATAAGTTCCTAAGTTCTTTCAAGAACTAAAAGAGAAAACTCTCACTGAATAAAATCAGACTTAATTGATCAAAAGATAATTGAAGTAGGCGGCTAAGACATATATTTATAGCCTCCCTACAATAACCCTAATCTACTAAGTAATAATATGTAAAATATGGGCTGAACATGCCCAAGCCTAAACCTAAATAATTAAAAGATGTCCATGTTACATAATATAGGCCCAAATACCTAAGTAATTATAAGAATTAAAATAAGCCCAAATAAGCCCTCTTAATGTGCCACCTTGTGTTCTTGAATCACATGGACTAAACTTGGATGCAAGCCCATCTTGCATGTTGAAGCTTTTCTTGAATAACTTGCAACATGGCCCAAGTGAATTCCATTCATTCTTGCCATGTTTCCTAGATCTTCTTGGATCTTGGCCCATATAGAAATTGCCATAGTATTGGCCCATCTTGGATCCTATCATTCCCCCTTTCCTCGAAAAGATTCGCCCTCGAATCTTAGCCTTGTGTGTGAGAATGACAACGCTAGGTACTAAATCAAGTTGATGCACAATGCCACTTATGGGTGACAACCCATCCTGCAACTCCTCCGAAAATAAATCTTCACAATCCTTCAACAAAGAAATAGGTAAAATAGGAAGAGATTGGTTAGGAGCATCAAGAATAAAAACCACACTCTCCTTTGCATCAGAAAATTCTTAAATTCTTTGTTTCCCTTGGCAGGAATTGTCTCCTTTTCCACTAGTGGCTCCTTTATTACTTCTTTAATTTCAGTCACCTTTATTTCTTTTTCACTTTCTTTTTTACTCTCCGTTTGCTCTTGCTTTTCTTTATTTGCAACCACCTCACTTTCTTTTTCTTTTTTTCTTCTCTCTTTTTCACTTTTTTTTCTTCTCCATCTTTCTTCCTCTTGTTGTACAAACCTCACAAACAATAAGGTGAGCTCTTTCATTTCATGTAGAGCCTGCTTTACTTCGTCGCATAATGTGAGAGACATCTTAAAGTCGCTGCAAAACAACTTTGGTTAGTAAAAAAAAAAAAATATCGATTCTTTACACTTATTTTCAATCTTTTTCGAATCTTTATTTCTATTTTTTTTCTTGCTGTACGAACACTTTTTTTTTTTTTTTTTTAAGAACGAGACTTCTTGATTTTCTTGAAATCTTGGATAAACTTCTTTCTTTTTTTTTCTTTTCTTGGGACTATTCGAATGCCCCTCTGAATTTTTTATTTTTTTTTTCAAGATTCGGATCAAGAATCAATAAGAAGATATTTTAATTGATCAAGAATTCAAGAAACGAAATCTTGATTTAAACCACTTTTCAAGACTGAAACCCCAAACTTAGACTGTCTAAAAACTATAACCCTAGGAAAAATGCCTAAAGCTATAACCCCAAGAGAAGAATACTGAAACCCCAAAATCTTGTTAGATTGATTTGATTCAATTACAAGAAACGAAACCCCAAAGCAAGACGGCCTAAAAACTATAACCCAGGGTAGGAATGCCTAAAGCTATAACCCTACGACAAGAATGACTAAATCCCCAAAATCTTGTTATTGATTTTGTTGTGATAGTATCTGAAACCCCAAAAAGAAGTAACAAACAACAAATCAAAGCGATAACTATAAAAACCTGATTGGAAGCCTAAGCTCTGATACCAACTGATGTGAACCTTAGGGGTTAAACCCTTTGAACCCACTAACAAATTGAAATACCTAACCTAGAAAAGCCAAGATTCAGGCAAAGAAAACTTAAACCCTTAAAAGCTTGTTTCAAAGAACCTAGATTAAGCATGTAAACTAGACCCTAAGAACTCTCGTTTCAAGAACCTAAGTTTGATAGGTTTAATGCCACAAAGAAAGAATTATTTGATCAGTTCCTAAGTTCTTTCAAGAACTAAAAGAGAAAACTCTCACTGAATAAAATCAGACTTAATTGATCAAAAGATAATTGAAGTAGGCGGCTAAGACATATATTTATAGCCTCCCTAAAATAACCCTAATCTACTAAGTAATAATATGTAAAATATGGGCTGAACATGCTCAAGCCCAAACCTAAATAATTAAAAGATGTCAATGTTACATAATATAAGCCCAAATACTGAAGTAATTATAAGAATAAAATAAGCCCAAATAAGCCCTCTTAATGTGCCACCTTGTGTTCTTGAATCACATTGACTAAACTTGGATGCAAGCCCATCTTGCATGTTGAAGCTTTTCTTAAATAACTTGCAACATGGTCCAAGTGAATTGCATCCATTCTTGCCATGTTTCTTAGATCTTCTTGGATCTTGGCCCATATAGAAATTGCCATAGTATTGGCCCATCTTGGATCCTATCATTCCCCCTTTCCTCGAAAAGATTCGTCCTCGAATCTTAGCCTTGTGTGTGAGAATGACAACGCTAGGTACTAAATCAAGTTAATGCACAATGCCACTTATGGGTGACAACCCATCCTGCAACTCCTCCGAATATAAATCTTCACAATCCTTCAACAAAGAAACAGGAAAAATAGGAAGAGATTGGTTAGGAGCAACAAGAATAAAAACCACACTCTCCTTTGCATCAGAAAAATTCTCAAATTCTTTGTTTCCCTTGGCAGGAATTGTCTCCTTTTCCACTCGTGGCTCTTTTATTACTTCTTTAATTTCAGTCACCTCTATTTCTTTTTCACTTTCTTTTTTACTCTCCGTTTGCTCTTGCTTTTCCTTATTTGCAACCACCTCACTTTCTTTTTCTTTTTTTTCTTCTCTCTTTTTCACTTTTTTTCTTCTCCATCTTTCTTCCTCTTGTTGTACAAACCTTTACAATCAATAAGGTGAGCTCTTTCATTTCTTGTAGAGCCTGCTTTACTTCGTCGCATAATGTGAGAGACATCTTAAAGTCGCTGCAAAACAACTTTGGTTAGTAAAAAAAAATATATATCGAATCTTTCCACTTCTTTTCAATCTTTTTCGAATCTTTCTTTCTTTTTTTTTCTTGCTGTACGAACACTTTTGTTTCTTTTTTTTTTTCAAGAACGAAATTTCTTGATTTTCTTGAAATCTCGGATTAACTTTTTTTTTTCTTTTCTTGGGACTATTCGAATGCCCCTCTGAATATTTGATTTTTTTTTTCAAGATTCGGATCAAGAATCAATAAGAAGATATTTTAATTGATCAAGAATTCAAGAAACGAAATCTTGATTTAAACCACTTTTCAAGACTGAAACCCAAAACTTAGACAATTTAAAAACTATAACCCTAGGAAAAATGCCTAAAGCTATAACACCAAGACAAGAATACTGAAACCCCAAAATCTTGTTGGATTGATTTGATTTAATTACAAGAAACGAAACCCCAAAGCAAGAAGGCCTAAAAACTATAACCCAGGGTAAGAATGCCTAAAGCTATAACCCTACGACAAAAATGCCTAAAACCCCAAAATCTTGTTATTGATTTTGCTGTGATAGTATCTGAAACCCCAAAAAGAAGTAACAAACAACAAATCAAAGCGATAACTATAAAAACCTGATTGGAAGCCTAAGCTCTGATACCAACTGATGTGAACCTTAGGGGTTAAACCCTTTGAACCCACTAACAAATTGAAATACCTAACCTAGAAAAGCCAAGATTCAGGCAAAGAAAACTTAAACCCTTAAAAGCTTGTTTCAAAGAACCTAGATTAAGCATGTAAACTAGACCCTAAGAACTCTCGTTTCAAGAACCTAAGTTTGATAGGTTGAACGCCACAAAGAAAGAATTCTTTGATAAGTTCCTAAGTTCTTTCAAGAACTAAAAGAGAAAACTCTCACTATTAGACTTAATTGATCAAAAGAAAAATTCTCAAATTCTTTGTTTCCCTTGGCAGGAATTGTCTCCTTTTCCACTAGTGGCTCCTTTATTACTTCTTTAATTTCAGTCACCTCTATTTCTTTTTCACTTTCTTGTTTACTCTCCGTTTGCTCTTGCTTTTCTTTATTTGCAACCACCTCACTTTCTTTTTCTTTTTTTCTTCTCTCTTTTTCACTTTTTTTTCTTCTCCATCTTTCATCCTCTTGTTGTACAAACCTCACAAACAATAAGGTGAGCTCTTTCATTTCTTGTAGAGCCTGCTTTACTTCGTCGCATAATGTGAGAGACATCTTAAAGTCGCTGCAAAACAACTTTGGTTAGTAAAAAAAAAAACTATATCGATTCTTTCCACTTCTTTTCAATCTTTTTCGAATCTTTCTTTCTTTTTTTTTTCTTGCTGTACGAACACTTTTCTTTCTTTTTTTTCAAGAACGAGACTTCTTGATTTTCTTGAAATCTCGGATGAACTTCTTTTTTTTTCTTCTTTTCTTGGGACTATTCTAATGCCCCTCTGAATTTTTGATTTTTTTTTCAAGATTCGGATCAAGAATCAATAAGAAGATATTTTAATTGATCAAGAATTCAAGAAACAAAATCTTGATTTAAACCACTTTTCAAGACTGAAACCCCAAACTTAGACTGTCTAAAAACTATAACCCTAGGAAAAATGCCTAAAGCTATAACCCCAAGACAAGAATACTGAAACCCAAAAATCTTGTTAGATTGATTTGATTCAATTACAAGAAACGAAACCCCAAAGCAAGACGGCCTAAAAACTATAACCCATGGTAAGAATGCCTAAAGCTATAACCCTACGACAAGAATGCCTAGAACCCCAAAATCTTGTTATTGATTTTGCTGTGATAGTATCTCAAACCCCAAAAAGAAGTAACAAACAACAAATCAAAGCGATAACTATAAAAACCTGATTGGAAGCCTAAGCTCTGATACCAACTGATGTGAACCTTAGGGGTTAAACCCTTTGAACCCACTAACAAATTGAAATACCTAACCTAGAAAAGCCAAGATTCAGGCAAAGAAAACTTAAACCCTTAAAAGCTTGTTTCAAAGAACCTAGATTAAGCATGTAAACTAGACCCTAAGAACTCTCGTTTCAAGAACCTAAGTTTGATAGGTTGAACGCCACAAAGAAAGAATTCTTTGATAAGTTCCTAAGTTCTTTCAAGAACTAAAAGAGAAAACTTGATGCACCCAAAAGAGTGTATCTTATTTAACCTTGCACTAAAAAGATCAATTGTAAGTATAATGATTAGCAAGGGTCGAGTCCTCAGGGATTGGGTTTTAATCTATGAGTTATTAGTTTATAACTTACGTTCAAAGAAAACAATAAAAGAAAAGAGGTTTTTGAAGCCAGATTTAAACTAAAGTAAATAATAAGAATAAGATGCAAGGCGGTATAACCAGCCAATAAAAATATATATACTAAATTAGGCAGTATAACCAGCCAATAAAAATATATATACTAAATTAGGCGGTATAACCAGCCAATAAAAATAAAACAAAGTTAATATACAAATTAGGCGGTATAACCAGCCAATAAAAATAAATATACTTTTAAAAATAAGCAAACTAGAAAAGTAAGAAAACAAGTAAGTAAGAAGAATCAAATATGAAAAATATGGTTAAGGTTTCATTCTCCACCACTAGACATCATTAAGAATCAATTTCAGATCTATCAATATCAACCAACTATCAAAGTTAACAACCGTAGATAACAACAAGCTCTGTTATCCCAATCTTTCCTTAGTTTGTCGTTAAATAGAACAAGCTCTCTATTTAATCTCTAACCATTAAACAACCTAGAATAAGCTCTCTAAATTCAATTTAATGATAGCTTTATGATGAGAAAGATAGGTTGATCTAAGCAACAAACACATAAGCTCGGATTGTTCAACTTAGGTTATGTTCCACTTTGCAATTATTGAAAACTTGACCATAATCATTAATCACAAATTGCCACTTATGAATAGGAAATCAAGACAATTACACGGATCAAGACTCCTAAACTAGCAATAGATAATTATCAAGATCTATCTAGTTGTACACCTAAATAAATCAAGACAACATCATGAACAATTCTTGTAGAAGAACATAAGCAACTTTGATAGAAAATTAATGATAGATAGAATATGAAAATCAATCACAAAACATGTCTAGGGCTTTGAAATCACCCTTAACCAAATAGAAGTTTAGCCTAGCATAGGCATTGTAAACATAAACATAAAATTAAAGAGAATCTAAGAAGGAAATAAAAGAAAGAAGAAGAAGAAAATAAAGAAAAAGAAAACTAGAGAAAAGAAAGAAGAAGAAAACTTAGAGAATTTTATTACAATGGCTAATTTCCTACCAATCTACATTGTCTTACAATCATCCAAGGCCCTCTATTTATACACATTTTGGAAGGCTAAATGACAAGAGACAAGCTTTACAAATTTCAAAGGTAGGGATAATAGGTGGGTGCATTTTTCTAACAATTTTCGTCATATTGTATGACAATTTTGATCAGCCAACTTGATGGTCGATTTTGTCAATTTTGGAGGCCTGATCTGATCACATGGTCTTCTAGAAAAATATTTCCCTATCAGTTACTGATCCATACCCGTTAGAATCAGCTCATTTGCTGATGTGGATAAGAAGATATGGGCAAAATACGAAAACAGGTCAGCACAGACGTCATTGCACATCAGCCAACTTGATGGTCGATTTCGCTAGGGAAAACGACTCCGTTTCAAGAAGTGTAAAACATGAAAAAGTTAGATATGCCTCTTAACTTTGCACGGTTAAAATTTCAGCCTTATTACTTCAGTGAAACTCCAGATATAGCTGATATGGCAAAAGGTGTCGGAACTGGAACTGAACTGAATTTGCCCTTAATTGTTGATTTAACCTAGTAATCTGAAATCACTCAAAGAAACTCGTAAAAAAACACCAAATTACATAAAAATATAAAATATCATAAACACAATTAGACTAAGCAATAATAACTCGTATTTGACACAAAACAATAATAAAACATAACTAAAAACTATATAATTATACGAGTTATCACACCCCCACACTTAGATTGTTGCTAGTCCTCGAGCAAAAACAAATAAAAATAAAATAAGAAAATCTAATCTAATCCACTTTCGTAGGAAATCACGGTGGCACTTAGCATGTGACACAAGCCTTTAAACCCCTAGGTGTCCCTAGTGGACGAGTTTAGTCTCGTGAGGGTTTACTAGAACGATACCCACAAACATTGAAAAACTAAAATATAAATAAACTACATATACTAAAAATATTTACTCCTAATCCTTTCAATACACATTAGAGACAATCTTTGAACAAGTCTTATAAACTAATCAATAGCTTAAAGAATTTTACAAAAAATCATGTTTGAATGTAAATTGTATGAGTTAAGCCAATATTAACATAACATATTTCAATCAAAATAGTGCATATTCAAACTTAATCTCAACTACTCACATGGGATACTCTCATGATTTTCATTCTTTAAAGTAGTGGTAAAGTGTTTACACTCAATCAATCTCATGAAAATAGTTCTACCATATGCTTGCTTGTCCACATGTTCTCCACTAAAAGATCATGCAACTTCATAAATCAAGAGGTCTTTAATCAAGGTTGTAATGGGGCCAAGGGGTTTGTAATGTGGTTGAAGAAAAAAAGGATAAAGATATCACAAAGGTTCCAAAGAGTTCATAAAGTTTAGAGACATAATAAGATCATACAAAGAAACTTCTCAAAACTCTTTACAAGTACATAGTCACCTAGGCCGGATATTCATGTTGGGCCTTTTCTTCATTCTAAACAACTTTGTAACATCTTCTCTTTTTTTTAACTAGAAGTTCAAGAGATGATTCATTATATATATATATATATATATATTTCATAATATTCCCTTTCTTTTTCTCTTGACTTTTCTTTTCTTTTCCCCCACACTTATTTCTTGTTTCTAACCCAAATTTTCAATAGATCTTCCTTGTCTTTGCAACATGTCTCAAAACATGCTAATTCATCTTTGGAACAAAGGTAAAGATATAAGTATATTTAGGTTAGGGACAAGTTATGGTTACCAAAGAGATAGCTTATTCAATGTAGGCTCAAATTGGTTCACTAAGGGTGTGTTCTCTTGGAACATCAATAAGGGATGGCTGTTTGGCCCTGGCTAAAAATCCTAATGCCTCTATCATATTCATGTTGTCACATGCATCAATATAGTCTCAACAAGGTCTAAAGCAAGTTCTAGAGAATCATGTAATCATAAGAGCACTCAAGAAAGAAATTAGATTGATTTATATAATGCATCAATCATTATAGGCTCAAAAACTCACAAGGATGATTATACAAGTCAGATTAAGTCTAAACATGCTTCTTTCTCAATCAACATATCATATTAACATTGGCTCATAAAAAGGTTGATATCAAGCTCATTTCTCATGAAAATCTTCTCACTAATAAATCTGTTTTAGACTTATGCAATTCATATCTCATCATTGTATTAAAAAGGAACTAAAACACACTAAAAATAATAATAATAATAATAATAATAATAAAGACTTATAAAAAAAATAGTAGACAAAAATAAAAGAAATCCTAAATCATTCCCCCCACACTTAATTCTTACATTGTCCTCAATGTAAGTCTATTAACCCAAATGAAAGAATCATGTGTAAGAGAAAAGAACTAATAACATAAGAATAGGAACAACTAAGACTCAAAACAAAACAAAACCATGCAACCTAAATAATCCTAAAATACTAAACAAAAATTAACAAGTAAACATAAGAAGATTAAAATCAAACTGACAAGGTATGTCTCAAGTCTCCCTTACTCAGACCTTGTTCAGAATGAATACTTTTAAATGGCTTAAAACACAAATTTCTTTTTTTTTTTTTTTTTTTTTTGAAGGTAAAATTTAGGATATATTACCTGTAGAGGTTGCTAACCACTTATTATAACTGAGACACAACAAACAAAATGTTAGATAATGTCACAAAGACAAAGTGCAATCCACTCCTTGCTCGTCCATATCACTTTTTCTTTTTCCGAGCGTTTGCGAAACAACCGTAGCAGATAAACACTCATAAGCTTGGAGCTTTTTGAGTAAATCTTCAATGGTTGTAGCAGAAATTATGGTTCTCCTTGCCTCTGAAAACATGAATCCATTATCCACAGCATTATCTAAATATGAAAGCAAATTACTAAAATAACCATTAATATTAAGCAAACCAATGGGTTTCTTATTTGTGACCAAAGATGACCAAGAAGCCACGCAAGCTATTTCTTCCAATGTACCCAGACCTCCTGGTAGAGCAATGAATGCATCGGCAGAATGGTACATGATTGTCATCCGTTCAGGGATACTCCAGACTTATATTTCCTTACCCACGGTAGGTCCACAAAAACCTGTGAATAGTTTTGGAACGATTCCTAGAACTGGACTTCCTCTGGCGTGTGCTGCTGTAGCGACTACTCCCATTAAACCCGTACTACCGCCTCCATAAATCAACTGGATCTTTTGTTGGGCAAGTGTTACTCCAACTCTTATGGCTTCATCAGCAAATATGTTATTTTTCCCTGGATAAGCACCTCCAAAGACACAAATTTTTTTAATGCGCTAGGACGAAGTACTTTCCATTTTTTTTTTGAGTGCCTGAAAGAGAATGAGTACATGGTGTAATATATAGAGGACTGAGTAGTGAATCAGACAAGAGTAATAATGTCGCCGAAAGTGTATCTGACCTGTCAGAAGAAAATGTTAACCTAACAAAAGATTTTTGCGTGATTTCAGGAAGAAAATCAAAAAGAGAAGAAAAATCAACCGTAAAAGTCAAGAGTAATAATGTCGCCGAAAGTGTATTTGGCATCTTCCTCTGGTTTTACGTCCAGAAACGGCTTAAACGCCTTCTATGAGTCGAGGATATGCTTCCCATCCAGTTTTCTTACAAGCTGGCAAACAGGGTCTTTTAACATCAGATTCCCAAGATGTTGCCATTCCCTTTGGAATTGCGGCCATAAATCAAGAATTTCTCTTTGTACGTCTCCACTAGGATGCGTCTCAAGAGAAAGTTGGATATTACCCAAATTCTCCTTACTCAGTCCATCCTTAATGAATTCAATTTTATCATCTCGATTAGAGGACGGAATCCCAATAGAACGACATTTACCGTTACACGTCCATCGTGCACATTTGTGGCAGTTTGAACTCATGCGCTTTGCTCGTCGCTTCTTTGTAAAAGTGCTTCTACCTGTACCTGGTAAATGCAAAACAGGAAGATATTCATCTTCACGTACCTTGGCTTCAATTATCCAACGTATGTCTTCAGGAATCCCTTTGTGCATAAGCATTCTTAATCTTTCAAATCGAACTTGGTAAAGCTTCAGTAAAATATTTCGAGGAAAAGGAGGAAATCGTTTCTGCAATCTTGTGAGAATATCATCCATCCTGAAAAAAAAATGAAAAAAATGAAAAAAATTGAAAGAGAAATTGGAAGAGAAATTTATATACAATATCAGTTTTGTGGGTAGCTGATGGAACCGATTTAAATAATCACGGAGTACCGTTATCCGCCATTTAGCCGGGGTTAAAAAAATTAAAAATTATATTTACATCTAGTTATTTTCAAAACAAGGATCAGAAAGAAAAACAACATAAAAAGACACAAAAACAAAACACTCTAAATAAAATCCTAAATTCTTCCCCCCACACATAATTTTTACATTGTCCTCACTGTAATGCTATTATCCCCCAATGCAAGAATTATATGTAAGAGAAAAGAACTATTAAACAAAAGAAAACAAAAACAATAAAAGATAGAATGATGGAGAGTAAGGAATATGCAAATCTGATATAATAGATGCTCTCCATCCTTTTGGGTTGCCTCCCAAGAAGCGCTTGGTTTATTGTCCTCAGCCTGACTTCGACCCATGCCATTATTATTCAACATAATTTGGCTCAAAAAGTGGTAACTCCTCCACATCTTTTATGGGAAAGTTCTCATAGTAAGGCTTCAATCTATGACCATTCACTTTGAACGCCTTATCTGTTTTTGGGCTTTGGATTTCAACTGCACCATGAGTAAATACATTAGTAATAACAAAAGGTCCAACCCAACGAGAACGTAACTTACCTGGATATAACTTAAGGCGTGAATGGAAGAGAAGAACTTTTTGTCCAACAACAAATTCCTTTCTTGATATCATCTTGTCATGGAATGCCTTAGTCTTTTCCTTGTAAATCCTAGAATTCTGATAGGCATCATTCCTTATCTCCTCTAATTCTTGTAGGTCAAGTTTTCTTTTCTTTCCTGTCTCATCCATCTCCATGTTGCATTGTTTGATAGCCCAATATGATTTATGTTCCAATTCAACCGGAAGATGACAAGGCTTACCATAAACAAGTCGATAAGGAGACATACCAATGGGTGTCTTATATGCTGTCCTATAAGCCCAAAGTGCATCATCAAGTCGTGAACTCCAATCCTTCCTATTTGGATTAACTGCCTTTTCAAGGATGGACTTAACTTCTCGGTTTGACACTTCAGCTTGCCCACTAGTTTGAGGATGATATGAGGTGGAGACCTTGTGTGTGATGTTATACTTCCTCAAAAGTTCTTCCATAGTCCTATTGCAAAAGTGAGTACCTCTATCGCTGATTATGGCCTTTGGCGTTCCAAACCTAGCAAAGATGTTAGTCTTGACAAAATCTGAAACAACTTTAGAGTCATTAGTCCTAGTGGATTTTGCTTCCACCCACTTTGAAACATAATCAACGGCAAGTAAAATATAAAGATTACCAAAAGAAGAAGGAAAAGGTCCCATGAAATCCATGCCCCATACATCAAAAATTTCAACAATAAGTATTGGAGTTTGAGGCATTTGATTTCTAGCACCTAGGTTACCTGTTCTTTGGCAACGATCACATGACTTGCAAAAGAGGTATGCATCTTAGAATATGGTAGGCCAATAAAATCCAGAATCAAGAACTTTCATGGCTGTTCTTTTCGATCCAAAGTGTCCTCCACATGCATAAGAGTGACAAAAGGTGAGAATAGATTGAAATTCAGTTTCGAGTACACATCTTCTTATAATCTGATCGGAGCAATGCTTCCAAAGGTAAGAATCATCCCATATGTAGTATTTGGCATCACTCTTGATCTTATTTCTTTGGGCTTGTGTCAACTCTTGTGGCAACTTCTTGGTAACTAAGTAATTAACAATATCAGCATACCAAGGAGTTGTTGTACTTATAAAAAGAAGTTGCTCATCCGAAAAGTTCTCATTCAAGGGTAGTGCATCCTCTTCATGAACTAAACGGCTAAGATGGTCTGCAACCAAGTTGTCACTGCCTCTCTTATCTTTTATCTCCAAATCAACCTCTTGTAAGAGAAGTATCCATCTGATCAACCTTGGTTTGGCATCCTTCTTAGTGAGTAAGTACCTAAGGGCTGCATGGTCAGAAAATACAATTACTTTAGTACCAATTAGATAAGATCGAAATTTTTCTAAAGCAAATACAACAGCCAAAAGTTCTTTTTCAGTAGTGGAATAGTTCAATTGAGCATCATTAAGAGTTCGTGAGGCATAATAAATGGCATGTGAGGCTTTGCCAACCCTTTGGCCCAAAACAGCTCCAATGGCATAGTCACTAGCATCACACATGATTTCAAAAGGTACATTCCAATCTGGTGGTTGGATGATAGGAGCTGATGTCAAGAGTCCCTTCAATGTTTCGAACGCTTCTTTGCATTTGTCATCAAAGTGGAAAACAACATCTTTTTGTAGTAGCTTGAAAAGAGGTAATGTGATCTTTGAGAAGTCTTTGATAAATCTCCTATAGAAACCTGCATGTCCAAGAAAAGAACGAACCTCTCTCACATTTGTGGGAGGTGGTAAAGAATGCATAATATCTATTTTAGATTTATCAACCTCTATCCCTCTAGAAGAAATAACATGGCCCAAAACTATTCCTTGTTCTACCATAAAGTGACATTTTTCCCAATTCAAAACAAGGTTAGTTTCCATGCATCTTTCAAGTACAAGTGTAAGGTTCTCTAGACATCTATCAAAAGAATCACCATAGACACTAAAATCATCCATAAACACTTCTATGATGTTCTCTACATAATCTGAAAATATGCTAACCATACACCTTTGGAATGTAGCTGGTGCATTACAAAGACCAAATGGCATACGCCGGTATGCAAAAGTACCAAATGGACATGTGAATGTTGTTTTCTCTTGGTCCTCCGGAGCAATGGCTATCTGATTATAACCTGAAAAACCATCAAGAAAACAATAATGAGAATGGCCAGCTAACCTTTCAAGCATTTGATCAATAAAAGGTAAAGGAAAGTGGTCTTTGCGAGTTGTGGAATTAAGTTTACGATAATCAATACAAACTCGCCATCCTGTTTGAATCCTAGTAGGAACAAGTTCATTCCCATTATTTGTTACCACCGTTACACCTGATTTCTTTGGAACCACTTGGACCGGGCTCACCCATTTGCTATCCGAGATAGGATAGATCACTCCAACATCTAGGAGCTTCAGTATCTCCTTTTTCACAACCTCCATCATAGGAGGGTTCAATCTTCTTTGTGCTTCTCTTGTTGGTTTGGACGCCTCCTCTAAAAAATCCGGTGCATGCACATAGATGGGCTTATTCCCTTGATATCGGCAATTGTCCAACCAATTGCTGTTTTATGCTCTCTAAGCACCTGGATAAGTCGCTCTTCTTGCAAAGGTGTGAGCTCTTTGCCAATGATGATCGGTAGTGTGTCCTTTTTACCTAAGAACACATATTTCAAGTGGTTCGATAGTGGTTTCAACTCTAAAGTTGGTGCCTGCAAAATGGAAGGTAGAAGTTTCTCATTAGATAAAGGCAAATCAATAAATGAAACATCAAACCTTGCATCTTTAGGTGGCAGCGAGTGTAAAGATTCTAGTGCCCCTTCCACCTGGTCACTCAAGGCTAGTTTAGCATTCCCCATTCCGAGATGGTTGCTAAGGACTATTTCCACACTATCTTCACCATCTAGCTCATAAGCTTGCTGCACTAGTGAGTCAATTATATCAATATTAAAAACAGAATGCACATCACTAGGATATCTCATGGCCTCAAAAATGTTAAAGCGAATTATTTCACCATCAAATTCCATAGTTAAAGTGCCATCATGTACATCTATTTTAGTTCTTGCTGTTTTCAAGAATGGTCTCCCTAATAGAATAGGTGTGGGATTAGAAGACATCTCATCTTCCATCTCAATAACATAAAAGTCAGCGGGAAAAACCAATTCATTAACCTGTACAAGAACGTCTTCTACAACTCCTCTTGGATAAGTGTTAGAACGGTCAGCAAGTTGTATTATAACACCGGTTTCCTCTAATGGTCCAAGATTCAATGAAGCATAAATTGAATATGGCATGACATTAATAGATGCCCCTAGATCTAGCATAGCACGCTCAAACCTGGTGTTGCCTATCTTACAAGGAATGGTAAACATACCTGGATCCTTGCATTTAGGTGGGAGTTTCTTTTGAAGAACAGCTGACACATTCTCCCCCACACTTACCTTTTCATTCCATTCCAACTTCTGTTTAGATGTGCACAACTCTTTTAGGAACTTGGCATATCTTGGCACTTGCTTGATAGCATCTAGTAAAGGAATGTTCACCTCTACTTTCCGGAAGGTTTCCAAAATTTCCTTCTCTTGCTCCTCCCTCTTGGACTTTGCTAACCTGCTAGGAAAAGGTGGAGGAGTTATATAAGAAGGAAATGATGGTTTAGGAATTACCTTTTTTAGTGGCTCGTTGGGATGTGAAGAGGATGCCAGGGTATTGTTCTCCCCTTGAGCACTATCATTTTGTGGTGTCTCTAGCTGTTTCCCACTTCTTAAAGTTATAGCATTAGCATTCTCTCTTGGATTCACTATGGTTTGGGAAGGTAATTTCCCAGAATCCCTTGCTTGCATTTGACTCATGGTTGTTGCCAATTGCCCTATTTGAGTCTCCAAATTTCGAATACTTGTCTTTGTTTCCTGTTGAAATTGAATTGTATTAGTAGAAAGAGCTTTAACAAGATCTTCAAGAGAAGTACCTGAATTTTGGGTGGGTGGTAGTTGTTGTCGGGTTTGGTATGGTTGTTGCAGTCTTTGCTGAAAACCCGGTGGCCTGTGGTCAAATGGTGGAGGAATAGTTTGTGATTGGTTCCCTCCATAATTGAAGTTTGGATGATCCCTCCATCCTGGATTGTAAGTGTTTGAGTAGGGATCATATTTCCTTGATTGGTTCTGAAATCCACCCACGGCATTCACATGTTCATTGGTATCCTCTTGAAGTGTTGGACACATATCAGTTTGGTGCCCTATGTTTGAACATATGCCACAAGCCTTTATTTGTTGTATTTTACCTACAGCCAATTGTTGAACAAGAGAAGTCAGTTTATCAAATTTTTGTTCAAGGGATGATATACTTACCTCATTAACTCTCTTGGGTTGTGGTGGTGGATCTTGTCTCATTGAGAACTGTTGAGAATTGGCTGCCGTGTTGGAGATTAATGTTCTAGCAGCCCCGGGAGTCTTATCAACTAGAGCTCCCCCACTAGCGGCATCTATCATACTTCTCTCCATGGGCATGAGACCTTCATAGAAGTATTGGATGAGAAGTTGTTCACTTATTTGATGGTGTGGACATGATGCACAAAGTTTCTTGAACCTCTCCCAATATTCATATAAGGACTCTCCGTTGTATTGCCGAATCCCACATATCTCTTTCCTAATGTTGGCAGCCTTAGATGCTGGTAAATACCTTTCCAAGAATGCTTTCTTCAAATCATTCCATGTAGTGATGGTCCCGGATGGTAGATAGTAGAGCTATTCCTTTGCTGAATCAGCTAGAGAGAATGGGAAGGCTCTCAACTTAACTTGCTCTTCCGTGACCCCTGTTGGTCTCATGCTTGAGCAAACTACATGGAATTCCTTGAGGTGCTTATTTGGATCCTCTCCTGCAAAGCCATGAAAAGTTGGGAGAAGATGAATCAAACCAGATTTTAATTCAAAAGCTACCTCAAGATTAGCATATTCAATGCATAATGATTGTTGACCCAAGTCCGGAGCGGCTAGCTCCTTGAGAGTTCGGTTGTCAGCTGCTGCCATCTCTCCTTGCTTCTCTTGGATGTTTTGGATCAACTCCTCGATTGGTTGTTGGTGAGAAGTTATAAATTCCCGAATTCTCCTAAGTCGTAAGTCTTCTTCAGGAGCTTGGAACATTCACTAATAAAAAAAAATAAGAAAGTAAATAATTAGAACAGAAAATAAGAATAAACCAATAAACTAATAAACTAAAGAAAGCAATCCCCGGCAACGGCGCCAAAAATTTGATGCACCCAAAAGAGTGTATCTTATTTAACCTTGCACTAAAAAGATCAATTGTAAGTATAATGATTAGCAAGGGTCGAGTCCTCAAGGATTGGGTTTTAATCTATGAGTTATTAGTTTATAACTTACGTTCAAAGAAAACAATAAAAGAAAAGGTGTTTTTGAAGCCAGATTTAAACTAAAGTAAATAATAAGAATAAGATGCAAGGCGGTATAACCAGCCAATAAAAATATATATACTAAATTATGCGGTATAACCAGCCAATAAAAATATATATACTAAATTAGGCGGTATAACCAGCCAATAAAAATAAAACAAAGTTAATATACAAATTAGGCGGTATAACCAGCCAATAAAAATAAATATACTTTTAAAAATAAGCAAACTAGAAAAGTAAGAAAACAAGTAAGTAAGAAGAATCAAATATGAAAAATATGGTTAAGGTTTCATTCTCCACCACTAGACATCTTTAAGAATCAATTTCAGATCTATCAATATCAACCAACTATCAAAGTTAACAACCGTAGATAACAACAAGCTCTGTTATCCCAATCTTTCCTTAGTTTGTCGTTAAATAGAACAAGCTCTCTATTTAATCTCTAACCATTAAACAACCTAGAATAAGCTCTCTAAATTCAATTTAATGGCAGCTTTATGATGAGAAAGATAGGTTGATCTAAGCAACAAACACATAAGCTCGGATTGTTCAACTTAGGTTATGTTCCACTTTGCAATTATTGAAAACTTGACCATAATCATTAATCACAAATTGCCACTTATAAATAGGAAATCAAGACAATTACACGGATCAAGACTCCTAAACTAGCAATAGATAATTATCAAGATCTATCTAGTTGTACACCTAAATAAATCAAGACAACATCATGAACAATTCTTGTAGAAGAACATAAGCAACTTTGGTAGAAAATTAATGATAGATAGAATCTGAAAATCAATCACAAAACATGTCTAGGGCTTTGAAATCACCCTTAACCAAATAGAAGTTTAGCCTAGCATAGGCATTGTAAACATAAACATAAAATTAAAGAGAATCTAAGAAGGAAATAAAAGAAAGAAGAAGAAGAAGAAAATAAAGAAAAAGAAAACTAGAGAAAAGAAAGAAGAAGAAGAAAACTTAGAGAATTTTATTACAATGGCTAATTTCCTACCAATCTACAATGTCTTACAATCATCCAAGGCCCTCTATTTATACACATTTTGGAAGGCTAAATGACAAGAGACAAGCTTTACAAATTTCAAAGCTAGGTATAATAGGTGGGTGCATTTTTCTAACAATTTTCGTCATATTGTATGACAATTTTGATCAGCCAACTTGATGGTCGATTTTGTCAATTTTGGAGGCCTGATCTGATCACATGGTCTTCTAGAAAAATGTTCCCCTATCAGTTACTGATCCATAGCCGTTGGAATCAGCTCATTTGCTGATGTGGATAAGAAGATATGGGCAAAATACGAAAACAGGTCAGCACAGACGTCATTGCACATCAGCCAACTTGATGGTCGATTTCGCTAGGGAAAACGACTCCGTTTCAAGAAGTGTAAAACATGAAAAAGTTAGATATGCCTCTTAACTTTGCACGGTTAAAACTTCAGTCTTATTGCTTCAGTGAAACTCCAGATATAGCTGATATGGCAAAAGGTGTCGGAACTGGAACTGAACTGAATTTGCCCTTAATTGTTGATTTAACCTAGTAATCTGAAATCACTCAAAGAAACTCGTAAAAAAACACCAAATTACATAAAAATATAAAATATCATAAACACAATTAGACTAAGCAATAATAACTCGTATTTGACACAAAACAATAATAAAACATAACTAAAAACTATATAATTATACGAGTTATCAAAACTCTCACTGAATAAAATCAGACTTAATTGATCAAAAGATAATTGAAGTAGGCGGCTAAGACATATATTTATAGCCTCCCTACAATAACCCTAATCTACTAAGTAATAATATGTAAAATATGGGCTGAACATGCTCAAGCCCAAACCTAAATAATTAAAAGATGTCCATGTTACATAATATAGGCCCAAATACCTAAGTAATTATAAGAATTAAAATAAGCCCAAATAAGCCCTCTTAATGTGCCACCTTGTGTTCTTGAATCACATGGACTAAACTTGGATGCAAGCCCATCTTGCATGTTGAAGCTTTTCTTGAATAACTTGCAACATGGCCCAAGTGAATTCCATCCATTCTTGCCATGTTTCCTAGATCTTCTTGGATCTTGGCCCATATAGAAATTGCCATAGTATTGGCCTATCTTGGATCCTATCAACAAGGCTAAGCATAGTATGTTAAACAACCCACACAACTAGGTCATAGATACTTAGCTTATATCCCCAGTTTTACTGATTTACAACAAAAAGAAGTTGTTTCAATTGAGGTTATACCTCAAATACATAAGAACAGTGTCAAAAGCCAAACGAAGGTCCTATATGTCCACACGAAACACCTCGACCTTAATCTGAAAAAGATGAACAATTTAATGAGCCACAAAGCCCAGCAAGTAATCTAACCATAGTTATGGAAATAACACTCAAATGAGCATAGATCAAAGGAACGAAACCAAATTTGGGTATTTTCGACATCCTAGTTTTGGAATGTCCAAAAGGTTTCTAATAACTTATATTAGATCAAATGAGAACATATATCATTCATATTCTTAAAACATACTAGATAGAATAAAATTTATTCAAACGAGATTCATAGATCAAATGCTTCATTTAGTGATCCAGCAAGTTCAAATATCTTAAAAGATTCATATCCAATTCCTCCTTGACACAATTCAATGAAGTTCAAACTACCATAAAGGGCGCTACCTACTCATCAGAGATCCATATACATATTCCCCACCTATGCACTAGATGGGTCCAAACTGCCATCAATAAATCATACGGGTCAAACTCCCATTGGTCAAATCCAAATGGGCACATCAAATATAGGCTTCACTGACGTACGAAAGAGGTTAATTTTCTTATACAATTCACTAGGTTATGTTTCACTTTGCAATTATCGAAAACTTGACCATAATCATTAATCACAAATTACCACTTATGAATAAGAAATCAAGACAATTACACGGATCAAGACTCCTAAACGAGGCAATAGATAATTATCAAGATCTATCTAGTTGTACACCTAAATAAATCAAGACAACATCATTAACATTTCTTGTAGAAAAACATAAGCAACTTTGAATTAATGATAGATAGAATCTGAAAATCAATTGCAAAAGATGTCTAGGGCTTTGAAATTACCCTTGACCAAATAGAAGTTTAGCCTAACATAAGCATGGATAATATATACATAAAACTAAAAAGAAAATAAAAGAATGGAAAAGAAGAATAATGATGATCTTTGAGTCTCCTCAAAAGATGTCTAGTTTGTGGCTCAAAAGATGGTATTTATAGAGCTTTAAAACTCTGAGAATAAGTTATTGCAGCACAAGTAAGCCTGGAGGTGTAAAAATCACGTTTTTGCCTTTTTTTTTTCTTCAGATTTGCGATTAGGGTTTTTCTGGCCGTAGGGTTCTTTAGAGAGATCTTATAGTGCCATTTTGAATGCCCATTTCATATCCAATTTGGGCCAATAATATATGGTTGAAAAGATAATCAAGTCAACTTCAAAAGTCAAGAAGGAAGTTTCTTCAAATAAAGAATCTAACATCATGTTTTTCTTACAACAAGCTGTGGAGGTCAAATCTGCCTGATTGCTTTTCAACCATAAATTGATATTTTTGACTCCCAAGTCTTCTTCCATCTTGTGATTATGATTTTGTAAGCTCTTTACCATCATTATTGACATCTTTTAACTTCATTCTCCTTATTGTACCTAAAATTCAAGAACATATTATAAGTAAACAAGATAAAGATCCAAAACATAACAAAAACTAATGGTAGAAAGGTATAAAATGTATATTTTATGAGCTTATCAATTCTCACCTTTTGTCACTCTTATGCATGTGGAGGACACTTTAGATCCAAAAGGACAGCCATGAAAGTTCTTGATTCTGGATTTTATTGGCCTACTATGTTCAAAGATGCATACCTCTTTTGCAAGTCATGTGATCGTTGCCAAAGAACAGGTAACTTAGGTGCTAGAAATCAAATGCTTCAAACTCCAATACTTTTTGTTGAGATTTTGATGTATGGGGCATGGATTTCATGGGACCTTTTTGATAACTCGTATAATTATATAGTTTTTAGTTATGTTTTATTATTGTTTTGTGTCAAATACGAGTTATTATTGTTTAGTCTAATTGTGTTTATGATCTTTTATATTTTTATGTAATTTGGTGTTTTTCACAAGTTTCTTTGAGTGATTTCAGATTACTAGAATTAAGGGCAAATCCAGTTCAGTTCCAGTTCCGACACCTTTTTCCATATCAGCTATATCTGGAGTTTCACTGAAGCAATAAGGCTGAAATTTTAACTTGTAGAGGCATATCTATCTTTTTCATGTTTTATACTTCTTGAAACGGAGTCGTTTTCCCTAGCGAAATCAACCATCAAGTTGGCTGATGTGCAATGACGTCTGTCCTGAGCAGTTTTCGCATTTTGACCATATCGTCCGATACACATCAGCAAATGAGCTGATTCCAACGGCTATGGATCACTAACTGATAGGGGAACATTTGTCTAGAAGACCATGTGATCAGATAAAGCCTCCAATATTGAAGAAATCGACCATCAAGTTGGCTGATGTGCAATGACGTCTGTGCTGACCTGTTTTCGTATTTTGCCCATATCTTCTTCTCCACATCAGCAAATGAGCTGATTCTAACGGCTATGAATCAGTAACTCATAGGGGAACATGTTTCTAGAAGACCATGTGATCAGATCAGGCCTCCAAGATTGACAAAATCGACCATCAAGTTGGCTGATCAAAATGGTCATACAATATGACGAAAATTGTTAGAAAAATGCACCCACCTATTATACCTACCTTTGAAATTTGTAAAGCTTGTCTCTTGTCATTTAGCCCTCCAAAATGTGTATAAATAGAGGGCCTTGGATGATTGTAGAGAATCATATTGTACATAGGTAGGATATTAGCCATTGTAATAAAATTCTCTAAGTTTTCTTCTTCTTTCTTTTCTCTAGTTTTCTTTTTCTTTAGAAAGAGCAAGAGGTTGGATAATTAATATTCTTCTTCTTCTTCTTTCTTTCTTTCTTTTATTTTCTTCTTAGATTCTATTTAATTTTATGTTTATAATGCCTATGCTAGGCTAAACTTCTATTTGGTTAAGGGTGATTTCAAAGCCCTAGACATGTTTTGTGATTGATTTTCAGATTCTATCTATCATTAATTTTCTATCAAAGTTGCTTATGTTCTTCTACAAGAATTGTTCATGATGTTGTCTAGATTTATTTAGGTGTACAACTAGATAGATCTTGATAATTATCTATTGCTAGTTTAGGAGTCTTGATCCGTGTAATTGTCTTGATTTCCTATTCATAAGTGGCAATTTGTGATTAATGATTATGGTCAAGTTTTCAATAATTGCAAAGTGGAACATAACCTAAGTTGAACAATCCGAGCTTATGTGTTTGTTGCTTAGATCAACCTATCTTTCTCATCATAAATCTGCCATTAAATTGAATTTAGAGAGCTTATTCTAGGTTGTTTAATGGTTAGAGATTAAATAGAGAGCTTGTTCTATTTAACGACAAACTAAGGAAAGATTGGGGTAACAGAGCTTGTTGTTATCAACGGTTGTTAACTTTGATAGTTGGTTGATATTGATAAATCTGAAATTGATTCTTAATGATGTCTAGTGGTGGAGAATGAAACCTTAACCATATTTTTCATATTTGATTCTTCTTACTTACTTGTTTTCTTACTTTTAGTTTGCTTATTTTTTATATTTATTTTTATTGGCTGGTTATACCGCCTAATTTGTATATTAACTTTGTTTTATTTTCATTGGCTGGTTATACCGCCTAATTTAGTATATATATTTTTATTGGCTGGTTATACCGCCTAATTTAGTATATATATTTTTATTGGCTGGTTATACCGCCTAATTTAGTATATATATTTTTATTGGCTGGTTATACCGCCTTGCATCTTATTCTTATTATTTACTTTAGTTTAAATCTGGCTTCAAAAACCCCTTTTCTTTTATTGTTCTTGAATTTAAGTTATAAACTAATAACTTATAGATTAAAACCCAATCCCTGAGGACTCGACCCTTGCTAATCATTATACTTACAATTGATCTTTTTAGTGCAAGGTTAAATAAGATACACTCTTTTAGGTGCATCAAATTTTTGGCGCCGTTGCCGGGGATTGCTTTCTTTAGTTTATTTGTTACTTGGTTTATTCTTATTTTCAGTTCTAATTAGTTTTATTTTCTTGTACATACAAGTTTTTCTTTTCAAATTTAAAAAAAAAAAAAAAAAAACAATGGAATTGAGCAATCTAACACTTGAAGAGTTGGTGGCATACATGAACATGGAGAATCAACAAGCCAAACTCACCTCCCCAGTTCAACAATTGGCCATGGGAGGATGTCAAGGCCATCAAGTGTTCCAAGACCAACAGTATGATCATTACTCAAACACTTACCATGAGGGATGGTGGGATCATACTAATTATGGCTACTCGAAAAATTACCAAGAAGTAGATCCTTATGCCAATTACACTCATCCATCTAGCTTCAATCAATCATGGTCTCAAGAACCAGATCTTTTTCAACCACCACATATGACTCAAAACTCAGGTACTTCTTTAGAAGATCTTGTCTATTCTCTTGTTACTGATTCTTTGCAATTTCAACAGGAAACAAGGGCAAGCATCCAGAGTTTGGAAAAGCAAATGAGCCAATTGGCTAGTAGTATGGTGGGATGGGTAGCACAAAGATCTGAAGAACTCCCAGCCCAAACGATGGTTAACCCAAAGGAGAATGCTACTATTGTGACCTTGAAGAATGAGGAACAAGATGAGGATGAAACAAAATTAGAGATGGATTCTATTCTTGAGGATAATGAAGCCAAAGATCCAAATAAGAGTATTTCGGCACCTGAGGTAACGTTTAAGGTTTCACTTTTTACTAATGTTTCTTCTCCACCTTTTCCTAGTAGATTTGCAAAGTTCAAGGAGGAAGAACATGAACAACACATGCCGGAAACCTTAAACAACTTGTTTGTGGAGGTCATTCAACAAGTATCAAAATATGCTCCATTCCTCGATGACATATGCACCACAAAGGATGATGGAATAATACTTGTAATGGAGAATGCATCCACTGTTGTGCAAAGAAAGCTTCCTCTCAAACGCATAAATTTGGGAAATTTCATGTATGAGCCTGACAAGCCTAAAATGCCAAGAAGGGGTGTTGGTTAGGTTCAAAACACTAACTCAAGTGCTAATTGGGGGAGGCAGCCTAATTAGTGAAAGCATTGCCAAACTGCCATCCTCAGATTTGCTCTCTTTTTCTTATGTTTCTTTGCTAATTGTGTTTAGTGTTTCTAAGTTCATTTAGGCTGCATAAGTTTATTTTGTTTATTAGTTCTTTCCAGTTACACATGATTCTTTCATTTGGGATAATAGCATTACATTGAGGACAATGTAAAAATTATGTGTGGGGGGAAGAATTTTGGATTTTATTTAGAGAGTTTTGTTTTTGTGTCTTTTTATGTTGTTTTTCTTTCTGATCCTTGTTTTGAAAATAACTAGATGTAAATATAATTTTTAATTTTTTTAACCCCGGTTAAATGGCGGATAACGGTACTCCGTGATTATTTAAATCGGTTCCATCAGCTACCCACAAAACTGATATTGTATATAAATTTCTCTTCCAATTTCTCTTTCAATTTTTTTCATTTTTTTTCAGGATGGATGATATTCTCACAAGATTGCAGAAACGATTTCCTCCTTTTCCTCAAAATATTTTACTGAAGCTTTACCAAGTTCGATTTGAAAGATTAAGAATGCTTATGCACAAAGGGATTCCTGAAGACATACGTTGGATAATTGAAGCCAAGGTACGTGAAGATGAATATCTTCCTGTTTTGCATTTACCAGGTACAGGTAGAAGCACTTTTGCAAAGAAGCGACGAGCAAAGCGCATGAGTTCAAACTGCCACAAATGTGCACGATGGACGTGTAACGGTAAATGTCGTTCTATTGGGATTCCGTCTTCTAATCGAGATGATAAAATTGAATTCATTAAGGATGGACTGAGTAAGGAGAATTTGGGTAATATCCAACTTTCTCTTGAGACGCATCCTAGTGGAGACGTACAAAGAGAAATTCTTGATTTATGGTCGCAATTCCAAAGGGAATGGCAACATCTTGGGAATCTGATGTTAAAAGACCCTGTTTGCCAGCTTGTAAGAAAACTGGATGGGAAGCATATCCTCGACTCGTAGAAGGCGTTTAAGCCGTTTCTGGACGTAAAACGAGAGGAAGATGTGAGCCACAATCACAACTACAATAAATGACTTCTCAGCTTTTGGTTTGATTTGCAATAACTTCATTTCGGTTTAATTTACGTGTTGTTCGATTTGTGTAATTATTCTCGTTTTTTTTTATTGGTCTTTTACGGTTGATTTTTCTTCTCTTTTTGATTTTCTTCCTGAAATCACGCAAAAATCTTTTGTTAGGTTAACATTTTCTTCTGACAGGTCAAATACACTTTCGGCGACATTATTACTCTTGTCTGATTCACTACTCAGTCCTCTATATATTACACCATGTACTCATTCTCTTTCAGGCACTCAAAAAAAAAATGGAAAGTACTTCGTCCCAGCGCATTAAAAAAATTTGTGTCTTTGGAGGTGCTTATCCAGGGAAAAATAACATATTTGCTGATGAAGCCATAAGAGTTGGAGTAATACTTGCACAACAAAAGATCCAGTTGGTTTATGGAGGTGGTAGTACGGGTTTAATGGGAGCAGTCGCTACAGCAGCACACGCCGGAGGAAGTCCAGTTCTAGGAATCGTACCAAAACTATTCACAGATTTTTGTGGACCTACCTTGGGTAAGGAAATACAAGTCTGGAGTATCCCTGAACGGATGACAATCATGTACCATTCTGCCGATGCATTCATTGCTTTACCAGGAGGTCTGGGTACATTGGAAGAAATAGCTTGCGTGGCTTCTTGGTCATCTTTGGTCACAAAAAAGAAACCCATTGGTTTGCTTAATATTAATGGTTATTTTAGTAATTTGCTTTCATATTTAGATAATGCTGTGGAAAATGGATTCATGTTTTCAGAGGCAAGGAGAACCATAATTTCTGCTACAACCATTGAAGATTTACTCAAAAAGCTCCAAGCTTATGAGTGTTTATCTGCTACGGTTGTTTCGCAAACGCTCGGAAAAAGAAAAAGAGATATAGACGAGCAAGGAGTGGATTGCACTTTGTCTTTGTGACAATATCTAACATTTTGTTTGTTGTGTCTCAGTTATAATAAGTGGTTAGCAACCTCTGCAGGTAATATCTCCTAAATTCTACCTTTAAAATTTGACATTGGGGACAATGTCATATTTTAGTATGGGGTAAGGGACATATTTTGCTAATTTAAAAAAAAAAATTGTGTCGTTTTAAGCCATTTAGAAGTATTCATTCTGAACAAGGTCTGAGTAAGGGAGACTTGAGACATACCTTGTCAGTTTGATTTCTTCTTTTCAAAAAAAAAAAAAAAAAGTTTGTTGTGTTTTAAGCAATTTAGAAGTATTCATTCTGAACAAGGTCTGAGTAAGGGAGACTTGAGACATACCTTGTCAGTTTGATTTTAATCTTTTTATGTTTACTTGTTAATTTTTGTTTAGTATTTTAGGATTATTTAGGTTGCATGAGTTTGTTTTGTTTTGAGTCTTAGTTGTTCCTATTCTTATGTTATTAGTTCTTTTCTCTTACACATGATTCTTTCATTTGGGTTAATAGACTTACATTGAGGACAATGTAAGAATTAAGTGTGGGGGGAATGATTTAGGATTTCTTTTATTTTCGTCTACTATTTTTTTTTTATGAGTCTTTATTATTATTATTTTTAGTGTGTTTTAGTTCCTTTTTAATACAATGATGAGATATGAATTGCATAGGTCTAAACTGGTTACTAGTGAGAAGATTTTCATGAGAATTAAGCTTGATACTAATTTTTATGAGCCAATGTTAATATGATATGTTGATTGAGAAAGAAGCATGTTTAGACTTAAAACTGACTTGTATAATCATCATTGTGAGTTTTTGAGCCTAAAATGATTGATGCATTATACAAATCAATCTAATTTCTTTCTTGAGTGCTCTTATGATTACATGATTCTCTAGAACTTGCTTTAAACCGTTTGAGACTATATTGATACATGTGACAACATGAATATGATAGAGGCATTAGGATTATAACCAGAGCCAAACAGCCATCCCTTATTGATGTTCCAAGAGAACACACCCTTAGTGAACCAGTTTGAGCCTACATTGAATAAGCTATCTCTTTGGTAACCATAACTTGTCCCTAACCTAAATATACTTATATCTTTACCTTTGTTCCAAAGATGAATTAGCATGATTTGAGACCAGTTGCAAAGACAAGGGATATTTTTTTGGTTAGAAACAAGAAATAAGTGTGGGGGGAAAAGAAAAGAAAAGTCAAGAGAAAAAGAAATGGAATACTGGAAAATACATTCCTATGTAAAAAAAATATATATATGAATCATCTCTTGAATTTGTGGAAAAAGAAAAAGATGTTACAAAGTTGTTTAGAATGAAGAAAAGGCCCAACATGAATATCCGGCCTAGGTGACTATGTACTTGTAAAGAGTTTTGAGAAGTTTCTTTGTATAATTTTTTTATGTCTCTAAACTTTATGAACTCTTTGGAACCTTTGTGATATCTTTATCCTTTTGTTCTTCAACCACATTACAAACCCCTTGGCCCCATTACAACCTTGATTAAAGACCTCTTGATTTATGAAGTTGCATGATCTTTTAGTGGAGAATAGGTGGACAAGCAAGCATATGGTAGAAGTGTTTTCATGAGATTGATTGAGTGTAAACACTTTACCACTACTTTAAAGAGTGAAAATCAAGAGAGTATCCCATGTGAGAAGTTGAGATTAAGTTTGAATATGCATTATTTTGATTGAAATATGTTATGTTAATATTGGCTTAACTCAAACTATTTACATTCAAGCAAGATTTTTTGTGAATTTCTTTAAGCTATTGATTAGTTTTTAAGACTTGTCCAATGATTATCTCAAATTTATATTGGAAGGATTAGTTATAATTATTATTTTTAGTTTTTCTTATGTTTTCAATGTTTGTGGGTATCGTCCTAGTAAACCCTCACGAGACTAAACTCGTCCACTAGGGACACCTAGGGGTTTAAAGGCTTGTGACACATGCTAAGTGCCACCGTGATTTCCTACGAAAATGGATTAGATTAGATTTTCTTATTTTATTTTTATTGAGTCGTTGCTAGGGACTAGCAACAATCTAAGTGTGGGGGTGTGATAACTCGTATAATTATATAGTTTTTAGTTATGTTTTATTATTGTTTTGTGTCAAATACGAGTTATTATTGTTTAGTCTAATTGTGTTTATGATCTTTTATATTTTTATGTAATTTGGTGTTTTTCACAAGTTTCTTTGAGTGATTTCAGATTACTAGAATTAAGGGCAAATCCAGTTCAGTTCCAGTTCCGACACCTTTTTCCATATCAGCTATATCTGGAGTTTCACTGAAGCAATAAGGCTGAAATTTTAACTTGTAGAGGCATATCTATCTTTTTCATGTTTTATACTTCTTGAAACGGAGTCGTTTTCCCTAGCGAAATCAACCATCAAGTTGGCTGATGTGCAATGACGTCTGTCCTGAGCCGTTTTCGCATTTTGACCATATCGTCCGATACACATCAGCAAATGAGCTGATTCCAACGGCTATGGATCACTAACTGATAGGGGAACATTTGTCTAGAAGACCATGTGATCAGATAAAGCCTCCAATATTGAAGAAATCGACCATCAAGTTGGCTGATGTGCAATGACGTCTGTGCTGACCTGTTTTCGTATTTTGCCCATATCTTCTTCTCCACATCAGCAAATGAGCTGATTCTAACGGCTATGAATCAGTAACTCATAGGGGAACATGTTTCTAGAAGACCATGTGATCAGATCAGGCCTCCAAGATTGACAAAATCGACCATCAAGTTGGCTGATCAAAATGGTCATACAATATGACGAAAATTGTTAGAAAAATGCACCCACCTATTATACCTACCTTTGAAATTTGTAAAGCTTGTCTCTTGTCATTTAGCCCTCCAAAATGTGTATAAATAGAGGGCCTTGGATGATTGTAGAGAATCATATTGTACATAGGTAGGATATTAGCCATTGTAATAAAATTCTCTAAGTTTTCTTCTTCTTTCTTTTCTCTAGTTTTCTTTTTCTTTAGAAAGAGCAAGAGGTTGGATAATTAATATTCTTCTTCTTCTTCTTTCTTTCTTTCTTTTATTTTCTTCTTAGATTCTATTTAATTTTATGTTTATAATGCCTATGCTAGGCTAAACTTCTATTTGGTTAAGGGTGATTTCAAAGCCCTAGACATGTTTTGTGATTGATTTTCAGATTCTATCTATCATTAATTTTCTATCAAAGTTGCTTATGTTCTTCTACAAGAATTGTTCATGATGTTGTCTAGATTTATTTAGGTGTACAACTAGATAGATCTTGATAATTATCTATTGCTAGTTTAGGAGTCTTGATCCGTGTAATTGTCTTGATTTCCTACTCATAAGTGGCAATTTGTGATTAATGATTATGGTCAAGTTTTCAATAATTGCAAAGTGGAACATAACCTAAGTTGAACAATCCGAGCTTATGTGTTTGTTGCTTAGATCAACCTATCTTTCTCATCATAAATCTGCCATTAAATTGAATTTAGAGAGCTTATTCTAGGTTGTTTAATGGTTAGAGATTAAATAGAGAGCTTGTTCTATTTAACGACAAACTAAGGAAAGATTGGGGTAACAGAGCTTGTTGTTATCTACGGTTGTTAACTTTGATAGTTGGTTGATATTGATAAATCTGAAATTGATTCTTAATGATGTCTAGTGGTGGAGAATGAAACCTTAACCATATTTTTCATATTTGATTCTTCTTACTTACTTGTTTTCTTACTTTTAGTTTGCTTATTTTTTATATTTATTTTTATTGGCTGGTTATACCGCCTAATTTGTATATTAACTTTGTTTTATTTTTATTGGCTGGTTATACCGCCTAATTTAGTATATATATTTTTATTGGCTGGTTATACCGCCTAATTTAGTATATATATTTTTATTGGCTGGTTATACCGCCTTGCATCTTATTCTTATTATTTACTTTAGTTTAAATCTGGCTTCAAAAACCCCTTTTCTTTTATTGTTCTTGAATTTAAGTTATAAACTAATAACTTATAGATTAAAACCCAATCCCTGAGGACTCGACCCTTGCTAATCATTATACTTACAATTGATCTTTTTAGTGCAAGGTTAAATAAGATACACTCTTTTGGGTGCATCACTTTTCCTTCATCTTTTGGTAATCTTTATATTTTACTTGCCGTTGATTATGTTTCAAAGTAGGTGGAAGCAAAATCCACTAGGATTTATGACTCTAAAGTTGTTTCAGATTTTGTGTAGACTAATATCTTTGCTAGGTTTGGAACACCAAAGGCCATAATCAGCGATTGAGGTACTCACTTTTGCAATAGGACTATGGAAGCACTTTTGAGGAAGTATAACATCACACACAAGGGTCTCCACCTCATATCATCCTCAAACTAGTGGGCAAGCTGAAGTGTCAAACCGAGAAGTTATGTCCATCCTTGAAAAGACAATTAATCCAAATAGTAAGGATTGGAGTTCACGACTTGATGATGCACTTTGGGCTTATAGGGCAGCATATAAGACACCCATTGGTATGTCTTCTTATCGACTTGTTTATGGTAAGCCTTGTCATCTTCCTGTTGAATTGGAACATAAATCATATTGGGCTATCAAACAATGCAACATGGAGCTGGATGAGGCAGCTAAGCAAGGAAAACTTGATCTACAAGAATTGGAGATGATAAGGAATGAAGCCAATGAGAATTCTAAGATTTACAAGGAAAAGACTAAGGCATTCCATGACAAGATGATATCAAGAAAGGAATTTGTTGTTGGACAAAAAGTTCTTCTCTTCCATTCACGCCTTAAGTTATTTCCATGTAAGTTACGTTCTCGTTGGGTTGGACCTTTTGTTATTACTAATTTATTTACTCATGGTGCAGTTGAAATCCAAAGTCCAAAAACAGATAAGGCATTCAAAGTGAATGGTCATAGATTGAAGCCTTACTATGAGAACTTTCCAATACAAGATGTGGAGGAGTTACAACTTTTTCAGCCAAATTATGTTGAATAATAATTGCATGGGTCTAAGTCAGGCTAAGGACAATAAACGAAGCACTTCTTGGGAGGCAACCCAAAAGGATGGAGAGCATCCATTATAATCAGATTTGCATATTCCATACTCTCCATCATTCTATCTTTTATTGTTTTTCTGTAGTTTGTTTTGTTTTTCTTTTGTTCTTTTCTCTTACATATAATTCTTGCATTGGGGATAATAGCATTATATTGAGGACAATGTAAAAATTAAGTGTGGGGGGAAGAATTTAGGATTTTCTTTAGTGTGTTCTGTTTTTGATTCTTTTTATGTTGTTTTTAGTGTGTTTTAGTTACTTTGAACACTATGATGAGATATGAATTGCATAAGTATAAAACTGATTTATTACTGAGAAGATTTTCATAAGAATTGAGCTTGATATCATTTTTTTTGAGCCAATGTTAATATGATATGTTGATTGAGAAAGAAGCATGTTTAGACTTAAATCTAACTTGTATAATCATCCTTGTGAGTTTTTGAGCCTATATGATTGATGCATTATACATATCAATCTAATTTCTTTCTTGAGTGCTCTTATGATTACATGATTCTCTAGAACTTGCTTTAAACCTTGTTGAGACTATATTGATGCATGACACAACAAACTAAAGAAAAAGATTAATTGTGGGGGAATTTGATAAGTGCTTAATTTTATACATTTTCCTATTTAATTTCCTTATACTTTGTGCTTTGATTCTTAGTTCTTTGACATTTCACTAGGTTTTTATGTTTTGTAGGTATTCTTAATATATGATTTAGCTTAGTTTGGTAAAGCTAGAACTTAAAGTACACAAAACCAGACCTAAGGATACAATAAATCATGGTTTATAAGGTTCAACACAAAATACCAAACTAAATAACAGCCTTAGAGTTCATGGATTCAAAAAATTATTCTGACTGAACATGAAATAAGCAACTAAGAATAATTGCTGAAAATCAACAAAACCTAAGGAATTAACTATAGTTAGTTACTTACTCACAATAGCAAGTACTAAGAACACACCAAATCTCCATAACTCAGCTTTCAACGCCAAAGTTTCAAAATCAGCTCCAAAATAGCAAAAACAATACTAAAACAGAAAAATCAGTTTGCTAGGTTTCTTTACGGCAAGGGAAGTGTTTTGTTTCTGATTCTATCACATTGAGCTGCTTTTGGTGTGTTTAAAAACCCTTGAGTTGCTAGCTTAGGAACTCAGGTGGCTTCTGGAGGAGACACATGGCCACAAGGTGTCTCAACTCATGATCTTGTAGTTTTGCATGAGGACACCAGACCATGAGGTGTCAAAACTAGGCCATGAGGTGTCTAAGGTTGTAATATGGCAGTTTGCATAAGGACACCAGACTGTGAGGTGTCAAAACTATTCCACATTTGCTATTAGACTCTTAAACTTATGCCAACTAACAGTTAGACCTCTTAGCTTTTAAGTCTTATATGTAAGCACCTTAATTTCTACAAGATGTAAGCACCTTAATTTCTATAAGATATAAGCTACTATAAATATAGGTTATCACATCCTCCCCACCTTAGGAAATTTGGTCCTCCAAATTATGTCACTATAGTATCAAAACAAACGTGGGTACTTTTCTCTCATTTCACTTTCTAATTCCCAAGTAGCCTCTTCAGTAGAGTGATGCTACCACAATACTTTCACAAGTGGAATCACCTTAGTCCGCAACTGATGCACCCAAAAGAGTGTATCTTATTTAACCTTGCACTAAAAAGATCAATTGTAAGTATAGTAGTTAGCAAGGGTCGAGTCCTCAGGGATTGGGTTTTAGTTTATAAGTTGATAGTTTAAAACTTAAATTCAAGAACAATTAAAGAAAAGGGGTTTTTGAAATCAGATTTAAACTAAAGTAAATAATAAGTAAGATGCAAGTAAGAAATATGAAATCAAATATGAGAGAAATATGGTTAAGGTTTCATGCTCCACCACTAGACATCATTAAGAACCAATTTCAGATCTATCAATATCAACCAACTATCAAAGTTAACAACCGTAGATAACAACAAGCTCTGTTATCCCAATCTTTCCTTAGTTTGTCGTTAAATAGAACAAGCTCTCTATTTAATCTCTAATGATAACTCGTATAATTATATAGTTTTTAGTTATGTTTTATTATTGTTTTGTGTCAAATACGAGTTATTATTGCTTAGTCTATTTGTGTTTATGATCTTTTATATTTTTATGTAATTTGGTGTTTTTTTTTTACGAGTTTCTTTGAGTGATTTCAGATTACTAGGTTAAATCAACAATTAAGGGCAAATTCAGTTCAGTTCCAGTTCCAATACCTTTTTCCATATCAGCTATATCTGGAGTTTCACTGAAGCAATAAGGCTGAAATTTTAACCGTGCAAAGTTAAGAGGCATATCTAACTTTTTCATGTTTTACACTTCTTGAAACGGAGTCGTTTTCCCTAGCGAAATCGACCATCAAGTTGGCTGATGTGCAATGACGTCTGTGCTGACTTATTTTGGTATTTTGCCCATATCTTCTGATCCACATCAGCAAATGAGCTGATTCCAACGGATATGGATCACTAACTGATAGGGAAACAGTTTTCTAGAAGACCATGTGATCAGATCAAGCTTCCAATATTGACAAAATCGACCATCAAGTTGGCTGATCAAAATTGTCATACAATATGACGAAAATTGTTAGAAAAATGCACCCACCTATTATACCTACCTTTGAAATTTGTAAAGCTTGTCTCTTGTCATTTAGTCCTCCAAAATGTGTATAAATAGAGGGCCTTGGATGATTGTAGGAGACATTGTACATTGGTAGGATATTAGCCATTGTAATAAAATTCTCTAAGTTTTCTTCATCTTTCTTTTCTCTAGTTTTCTTTTTCTTTATTTTCTTCTTCTTCTTTCTTTCTTTTATTTCCTTCTTAGATTCTCTTTAATTTTATGTTTATGTTTACAATGCCTATGCTAGGCTAAACTTCTATTTGGTTAAGGATGATTTCAAAGCCCTAGACATGTTTTGTGATTGATTTTCAGATTCTATCTATCATTAATTTTCTATCAAAGTTGCTTATGTTCTTCTACAAGAATTGTTCATGATGTTGTCTTGATTTATTTAGGTGTACAACTAGATAGATCTTGATAATTATCTATTGTTAGTCTAGGAGTCTAGATCCGTGTAATTGTCTTGATTTCCTATTCATAAGTGGCAATTTGTGATTAATGATTATGGTCAAGTTTTCAATAATTGCAAAGTGGAACATAACCTAAGTTGAATAATCCGAGCTTATGTGTTTGTTGCTTAGATCAACCTATCTTTCTCATCATAAAGCTGCCATTAAATTGAATTTAGAGAGCTTATTCTAGGTGGTTTAATGGTTAGAGATTAAATAGAGAGCTTGTTCTATTTAACGACAAACTAAGGAAAGATTGGGATAACAGAGCTTGTTGTTATCTACGGTTGTTAACTATGATAGTTGGTTGATATTGATATATCTGAAATTGATTCTTAATGATGTCTAGTGGTGGAGAATGAAACCTTAACCATATTTTTCATATTTGATTCTTCTTACTTACTTGTTTTCTTACTTTTCTAGTTTGCTTATTTTTAAAAGTATATTTATTTTTATTGGCTGGTTATACCGCCTAATTTGTATATTAACTTTGTTTTATTTTTATTGGCTGGTTATACCGCCTAATTTAGTATATATATTTTTATTGTCTGGTTATACCGCCTTGCATCTTATTCTTATTATTTACTTTAGTTTAAATCTGGTTTCAAAAACCCCTTTTCTTTTATTGTTTTCTTTGAACGTAAGTTATAAACTAATAACTCATAGATTAAAACCCAATCCCTGAGGACTCGACCCTTGCTAATCATTATACTTACAATTGATCTTTTTAGTGTGATAACTCGTATAATTATATAGTTTTTAGTTATGTTTTATTATTGTTTTGTGTCAAATACGAGTTATTATTGTTTAGTCTAATTGTGTTTATGATCTTTTATATTTTTATGTAATTTGGTGTTTTTCACAAGTTTCTTTGAGTGATTTCAGATTACTAGAATTAAGGGCAAATCCAGTTCAGTTCCAGTTCCGACACATTTTGCCATATCAGCTATATCTGGAGTTTCACTGAAGCAATAAGGCTGAAATTTGTAGCCGTGCAAAGCTAAGAGGCATATCTATCTTTTTCATGTTTTATACTTCTTGAAACGGAGTCGTTTTCCCTAGCGAAATCGACCATCAAGTTGGCTTATGTGCAATGACGTCTGTGCTGACCTGTTTTCCTATTTTGCCCATATCTGCTTATCCAAATCAGAAAATGAGCTGATTCCAATGGCTATGGATCCGTAACTGATACGGCAACCTTTTTCTAGAAGACCATATGATCAGATCAGGCCTCTAATATTGACGAAATCGACCATCAAGTTGGCTGATGTGCAATGACGTCTCTGCTGACATGTTTTCGTATTTTGCCCATATCTGCTTATCCACATCAGAAAATGAGCTGATTCCAACGGCTATGGATTCGTAACTGATAGGGGAACCTTTTTCTAGAAGACCATGTGATCAGATCAGGCTTCCACCATTGACGAAATCGACCATCACGTTGGCTGATCAAAATTGTCATACAATATGACGAAAATTGTTAGAAAAATTCACCCACCTATTATACCTACCTTTGAAATTTGTAAAGCTTGTCTCTTGTCATTTAGCCCTCCAAAATGTGTATAAATAGAGGGCCTTGGATGATTGTAGAGAATCATATTGTACATAGGTAGGATATTAGCCATTGTAATAAAATTCTCTAAGTTTTCTTCTTCTTTCTTTTCTCTAGACTCTTAAACTTATGCCAACTAACAGTTAGACCTCTTAGCTTTTAAGTCTTATATGTAAGCACCTTAATTTCTACAAGATGTAAGCACCTTAATTTCTATAAGATATAAGCTACTATAAATATAGGTTATCACATCCTCCCCACCTTAGGAAATTTGGTCCTCCAAATTATGTCACTATAGTATCAAAACAAACGTGGGTACTTTTCTCTCATTTCACTTTCTAATTCCCAAGTAGCCTCTTCAGTAGAGTGATGCTACCACAATACTTTCACAAGTGGAATCACCTTAGTCCGCAACTGATGCACCCAAAAGAGTGTATCTTATTTAACCTTGCACTAAAAAGATCAATTGTAAGTATAGTAGTTAGCAAGGGTCGAGTCCTCAGGGATTGGGTTTTAGTTTATAAGTTGATAGTTTAAAACTTAAATTCAAGAACAATTAAAGAAAAGGGGTTTTTGAAATCAGATTTAAACTAAAGTAAATAATAAGTAAGATGCAAGTAAGAAATATGAAATCAAATATGAGAGAAATATGGTTAAGGTTTCATGCTCCACCACTAGACATCATTAAGAACCAATTTCAGATCTATCAATATCAACCAACTATCAAAGTTAACAACCGTAGATAACAACAAGCTCTGTTATCCCAATCTTTCCTTAGTTTGTCGTTAAATAGAACAAGCTCTCTATTTAATCTCTAATGATAACTCGTATAATTATATAGTTTTTAGTTATGTTTTATTATTGTTTTGTGTCAAATACGAGTTATTATTGCTTAGTCTATTTGTGTTTATGATCTTTTATATTTTTATGTAATTTGGTGTTTTTTTTTTACGAGTTTCTTTGAGTGATTTCAGATTACTAGGTTAAATCAACAATTAAGGGCAAATTCAGTTCAGTTCCAGTTCCAATACCTTTTTCCATATCAGCTATATCTGGAGTTTCACTGAAGCAATAAGGCTGAAATTTTAACCGTGCAAAGTTAAGAGGCATATCTAACTTTTTCATGTTTTACACTTCTTGAAACGGAGTCGTTTTCCCTAGCGAAATCGACCATCAAGTTGGCTGATGTGCAATGACGTCTGTGCTGACTTATTTTGGTATTTTGCCCATATCTTCTGATCCACATCAGCAAATGAGCTGATTCCAACGGATATGGATCACTAACTGATAGGGAAACAGTTTTCTAGAAGACCATGTGATCAGATCAAGCTTCCAATATTGACAAAATCGACCATCAAGTTGGCTGATCAAAATTGTCATACAATATGACGAAAATTGTTAGAAAAATGCACCCACCTATTATACCTACCTTTGAAATTTGTAAAGCTTGTCTCTTGTCATTTAGTCCTCCAAAATGTGTATAAATAGAGGGCCTTGGATGATTGTAGGAGACATTGTACATTGGTAGGATATTAGCCATTGTAATAAAATTCTCTAAGTTTTCTTCATCTTTCTTTTCTCTAGTTTTCTTTTTCTTTATTTTCTTCTTCTTCTTTCTTTCTTTTATTTCCTTCTTAGATTCTCTTTAATTTTATGTTTATGTTTACAATGCCTATGCTAGGCTAAACTTCTATTTGGTTAAGGATGATTTCAAAGCCCTAGACATGTTTTGTGATTGATTTTCAGATTCTATCTATCATTAATTTTCTATCAAAGTTGCTTATGTTCTTCTACAAGAATTGTTCATGATGTTGTCTTGATTTATTTAGGTGTACAACTAGATAGATCTTGATAATTATCTATTGTTAGTCTAGGAGTCTAGATCCGTGTAATTGTCTTGATTTCCTATTCATAAGTGGCAATTTGTGATTAATGATTATGGTCAAGTTTTCAATAATTGCAAAGTGGAACATAACCTAAGTTGAATAATCCGAGCTTATGTGTTTGTTGCTTAGATCAACCTATCTTTCTCATCATAAAGCTGCCATTAAATTGAATTTAGAGAGCTTATTCTAGGTGGTTTAATGGTTAGAGATTAAATAGAGAGCTTGTTCTATTTAACGACAAACTAAGGAAAGATTGGGATAACAGAGCTTGTTGTTATCTACGGTTGTTAACTATGATAGTTGGTTGATATTGATATATCTGAAATTGATTCTTAATGATGTCTAGTGGTGGAGAATGAAACCTTAACCATATTTTTCATATTTGATTCTTCTTACTTACTTGTTTTCTTACTTTTCTAGTTTGCTTATTTTTAAAAGTATATTTATTTTTATTGGCTGGTTATACCGCCTAATTTGTATATTAACTTTGTTTTATTTTTATTGGCTGGTTATACCGCCTAATTTAGTATATATATTTTTATTGTCTGGTTATACCGCCTTGCATCTTATTCTTATTATTTACTTTAGTTTAAATCTGGTTTCAAAAACCCCTTTTCTTTTATTGTTTTCTTTGAACGTAAGTTATAAACTAATAACTCATAGATTAAAACCCAATCCCTGAGGACTCGACCCTTGCTAATCATTATACTTACAATTGATCTTTTTAGTGTGATAACTCGTATAATTATATAGTTTTTAGTTATGTTTTATTATTGTTTTGTGTCAAATACGAGTTATTATTGTTTAGTCTAATTGTGTTTATGATCTTTTATATTTTTATGTAATTTGGTGTTTTTCACAAGTTTCTTTGAGTGATTTCAGATTACTAGAATTAAGGGCAAATCCAGTTCAGTTCCAGTTCCGACACATTTTGCCATATCAGCTATATCTGGAGTTTCACTGAAGCAATAAGGCTGAAATTTGTAGCCGTGCAAAGCTAAGAGGCATATCTATCTTTTTCATGTTTTATACTTCTTGAAACGGAGTCGTTTTCCCTAGCGAAATCGACCATCAAGTTGGCTTATGTGCAATGACGTCTGTGCTGACCTGTTTTCCTATTTTGCCCATATCTGCTTATCCAAATCAGCAAATGAGCTGATTCCAATGGCTATGGATCCGTAACTGATACGGCAACCTTTTTCTAGAAGACCATATGATCAGATCAGGCCTCTAATATTGACGAAATCGACCATCAAGTTGGCTGATGTGCAATGACGTCTCTGCTGACATGTTTTCGTATTTTGCCCATATCTGCTTATCCACATCAGAAAATGAGCTGATTCCAACGGCTATGGATTCGTAACTGATAGGGGAACCTTTTTCTAGAAGACCATGTGATCAGATCAGGCTTCCACCATTGACGAAATCGACCATCACGTTGGCTGATCAAAATTGTCATACAATATGACGAAAATTGTTAGAAAAATTCACCCACCTATTATACCTACCTTTGAAATTTGTAAAGCTTGTCTCTTGTCATTTAGCCCTCCAAAATGTGTATAAATAGAGGGCCTTGGATGATTGTAAGGGATTATATTGTACATTGGTAGGATATTAGCCATTGTAATAAAATTCTCTAAGTTTTCTTCTTCTTTCTTTTCTCTAGTTTTCTTTTTCTTTAGAAAGATCAAGAGGTTGGATAATTAATATTCTTCTTCTTCTTCTTCTTCTTTCTTTCTTTTATTTTCTTCTTAGATTCTATTTAATTTTATGTTTATAATGCCTATGCTAGGCTAAACTTCTATTTGGTTAAGGGTGATTTCAAAGCCCTAGACATGTTTTGTGATTGATTTTCAGATTCTATCTATCATTAATTTTCTATCAAAGTTGCTTATGTTCTTCTACAAGAATTGTTCATGATGTTGTCTAGATTTATTTAGGTGTACAACTAGATAGATCTTGATAATTATCTATTGCTAGTTTAGGAGTCTTGATCCGTGTAATTGTCTTGATTTCCTATTCATAAGTGGCAATTTGTGATTAATGATTATAGTCAGGTTTTCAATAATTGCAAAGTGGAACATAACCTAAGTTGAACAATCCGAGCTTATGTGTTTGTTGCTTAGATCAACCTATCTTTCTCATCATAAAGCTGCCATTAAATTGAATTTAGAGAGCTTATTCTAGATTGTTTAATGGTTAGAGATTAAATAGAGAGCTTGTTCTATTTAACGACAAACTAAGGAAAGATTGGGGTAACAGAGCTTGTTGTTATCTACGGTTGTTAACTTCGATAGTTGGTTGATATTGATAGATCTGAAATTGATTCTTAATGATGTCTAGTGGTGGAGAATGAAACCTTAACCATATTTTTCATATTTGATTCTTCTTACTTATTTGTTTTCTTACTTTTAGTTTGCTTATTTTTTATATTTATTTTTATTGGCTGGTTATACCGCCTAATTTGTATATTAACTTTGTTTTATTTTTATTGGCTGGTTATACCGCCTAATTTAGTATATATATTTTTATTGGCTGGTTATACCGCCTAATTTAGTATATATATTTTTATTGGCTGGTTATACCGCCTTGCATCTTATTCTTATTATTTACTTTAGTTTAAATCTGGCTTCAAAAACCCCTTTTCTTTTATTGTTCTTGAATTTAAGTTTTAAACTATTAACTTATAAACTAAAACTCAATCCCTGAGGACTCGACCCTTGCTAACTACTATACTTACAATTTATCTTTTTAGTGCAAGGTTAAATAAGATACACTCTTTTGGGTGCATCAAGTTTTTGGCGCCGTTGCCGGGGATTGTTTTCTTTAGTTTATTTGTTACTTGGTTTATTCTTATTTTCAGTTCTAATTAGTTTTATTTTCTTGTACATACAAGTTTTTCTTTTCAAATTAAAAAAAAAAAAAAAAACAATGGAATTGAGCAATCTAACACTTGAAGAGTTGGTGGCATACATGAACATGGAGAATCAACAAGCCAATCTCACCTCCCCAGTTCAACAATTGGCCATGGGAGGATGTCAAGGCTATCAAGTGTTCCAAGACCAACAGTATGATCATTACTCAAACACTTACCATGAGGGATGGTGGGATCATACTAATTATGGCTACTCGAAAAATTACCAAGAAGTAGATCCTTATGCCAATTACACTCATCCATCTAGCTTCAATCAATCATGGTCTCAAGAACCAGATCTTTTTCAACCACCACATATGACTCAAAACTCAGGTACTTCTTTAGAAGATCTTGTCTATTCTCTTGTTACTGATTCTTTGCAATTTCAACAGGAAACAAGGGCAAGCATCCAGAGTTTGGAAAAGCAAATGAGCCAATTGGCTAGTAGTATGGTGGGATGGGTAGCACAAAGATCTGAAGAACTCCCAGCCCAAACGATGGTTAACCCAAAGGAGAATGCTACTATTGTGACCTTGAAGAATGAGGAACAAGATGAGGATGAAACAAAATTAGAGATGGATTCTATTCTTGAGGATAATGAAGCCAAAGATCCAAATAAGAGTATTTCGGCACCTGAGGTAACGTTTAAGGTTTCACTTTTTACTAATGTTTCTTCTCCACCTTTTCCTAGTAGATTTGCAAAGTTCAAGGAGGAAGAACATGAACAACACATGCCGGAAACCTTAAACAACTTGTTTGTGGAGGTCATTCAACAAGTATCAAAATATGCTCCATTCCTCGATGACATATGCACCACAAAGGATGATGGAATAATACTTGTAATGGAGAATGCATCCACTGTTGTGCAAAGAAAGCTTCCTCTCAAACGCATAAATTTGGGAAATTTCATGTATGAGCCTGACAAGCCTAAAATGCCAAGAAGGGGAATTGGCTAGGCTGAAAACAATCAATCAAGTGCTAATTGGGGGAGGCAGCCTAATTAGTGAAAGCATTGCCAAACTGCCATCCTCAGATTTGCTCTCTTTTTCTTTATCTTTTTCTTATGTTTCTTTGTTAATTGTGTTTAGTGTTTTTAAGTTCATTTAGGCTGCATAAGTTTATTTTGTTTAATAGTTCTTTTCACTTACACATGATTCTTTCATTTGGGTTAATAGCATTACATTAATGACAATGTAAGAATTATGTGTGGGGGGAAGAATTTAGGATTTTATTTTTGAGTCTTTTTATGTTGTTTTTCTTTCTGATCCATGTTTTGAAAATAACTAGATGTAAATATAATTTTTATTTTTTTTTTAACCCCGGTTAAATGGTGGATAACGGTACTCCGTGATTATTTAAATCGGTTCCATCAGCTACCCACAAAACTGATATTATATATAAATTTCTCTTCCAGTTTCTCTTTCATTTTTTTTCATTTTTTTTTTCAGGATGGATGATATTCTCACAAGATTGCAGAAACGATTTCCTCCTTTTCCTCGAAATATTTTACTGAAGCTTTACCAAGTTCGATTTGAAAGATTAAGAATGCTTATGCACAAAGGGATTCATGAAGACATACGTTGGATAATTGAAGCCAAGGTACGTGAAGATGAATATCCTCCTGTTTTGCATTTACCAGGTACAGGTAGAAGCACTTTTGCAAAGAAGCGACGAGCAAAGCGCATGAGTTCAAATTGCCACAAATGTGCACGATGGACGTGTAACGGTAAATGTCGTTCTATTGGGATTCCGTCCTCTAATCGAGATGATAAAATTGAATTCATTAAGGATGGACTGAGTAAGGAGAATTTGGGTAATATCCAACTTTCTCTTGAGACGCATCCTAGTGGAGACGTACAAAGAGAAATTCTTGATTTATGGCCGCAATTCCAAAGGGAATGGCAACATCTTGGGAATCTGATGTTAAAAGACCCTGTTTGCCAGCTTGTAAGAAAACTGGATGGGAAGCATATCCTCGACTCATAGAAGGCGTTTAAGCCGTTTCTGGACGTAAAACCAGAGGAAGATGTGAGCCACAATCACAACTACAATAAATGACATCTCAGCTTTTGGTTTGATTTGCAATAACTTTATTTTGGTTTAATTTACGTGTTATTCGATTTGTGTAATTATTCTCATTTTTTTTATTTGTCTTTTACGATTGATTTTTCTTCTCTTTTTTATTTTCTTCCTGAAATCACGCAAAAATCTTTTGTTAGGTTAACATTTTCTTCTGACAGGTCAAATACACTTTCGGCGACATTATTACTCTTGACTTTTACGGTTGATTTTTCTTCTCTTTTTGATTTTCTTCCTGAAATCACGCAAAAATCTTTTGTTAGGTTAACATTTTCTTTTGACAGGTCAGATACACTTTCGGCGACATTATTACTCTTGTCTGATTCACTACTCAGTCCTCTATATATTACACCATGTACTCATTCTCTTTCAGGCACTCGAAAAAAAGAAAAAAAAAAGAAAAAAAAATGGAAAGTATTTCGTCCCAACGCATTAAAAAAATTTGTGTTTTTGGAGGTGCTTATCCAGGGAAAAATAACATATTCGCTGATGAAGCCATAAGAGTTGGAGTAATACTTGCCCAACAAAAGATCCAGTTGATTTATGGAGGCGGTAGTACGGGTTTAATGGGAGCAGTCGCTACAGCTGCACACGCCGGAGGAAGTCTAGTTCTAGGAATCGTGCCAAAACTATTCACAGGTTTTTGTGGACCTACCGTGGGTAAGGAAATACAAGTCTGGAGTATCCCTGAACGGATAACAATCATGTACCATTCTGCCGATGCATTCATTGCTTTACCAGGAGGTCTGGGTACATTGGAAGAAATAGCTTGCGTGGCTTCTTGGTCATCTTTGGTCACAAATAAGAAACCCGTTGGTTTGCTTAATATTAATGGTTATTTTAGTAATTTGCTTTCATATTTAGATAATGCTGTGGATAATGGATTCATGTTTTCAGAGGCAAGGAGAACCATAATTTCTGCTACAACCATTGAAGATTTACTCAAAAAGCTCCAAGCTTATGAGTATTTATCTGCTACGGTTGTTTCGCAAACGCTCGGAAAAAGAAAAAGAGATATGGACGAGCAAGGAGTGGATTGCACTTTGTCTTTGTGACATTATCTAACATTTTGTTTGTTGTGTCTCAGTTATAATAAATGGTTAGCAACCTCTGCAGGTAATATCTCCTAAATCCTACCTTTAAAATTTGACATTGGGGACAATGTCATATTTTAGTATGGGGTAAGGGACATATTTTGCTAATTTAAAAAAAAAAAAAATTGTTGTGTTTTAAGCCATATAGAAGTATTCATTCTGAACAAGGTCTGAGTAAGGGAGACTTGAGACATACCTTGTCAGTTTGATTTCTTCTTTTCAAAAAAAAAAAAAAAAGTTTGTTGTGTTTTAAGCAATTTAGAAGTATTCATTCTGAACAAGGTCTGAGTAAGGGAGACTTGAGACATACCTTGTCAGTTTGATTTTAATCTTTTTATGTTTACTTGTTAATTTTTCTTTAGTTTTTTAGGATTATTTAGGTTGCATGAGTTTGTTTTGTTTTGTTTTGAGTCTAGTTGTTCCTATTCTTATGTTATTAGTTCTTTTCTCTTACACATGATTCTTTCATTTGGGTTAATAGACTTACATTGAGGACAATGTAAGAATTAAGTGTGGGGGGAATGATTTAGGATTTCTTTTATTTTCGTCTACTATTTTTTTTTATGAGTCTTTATTATTATTATTTTTAGTGTGTTTTAGTTCCTTTTTAATACAATGATGAGATATGAATTGCATAGGTCTAAACTGGTTACTAGTGAGAAGATTTTCATGAGAATTAAGCTTGATACTAATTTTTATGAGCCAATGTTAATATGATATGTTGATTGAGAAAGAAGCATGTTTAGACTTAATCTGACTTGTATAATCATCCTTGTGAGTTTTTGATCCTATAATGATTGATGCATTATACAAATCAATTTAATTTCTTTCTTGAGTGCTCTTATGATTACATGATTCTCTAGAACTTGCTTTAAACCGTTTGAGACTATATTGATACATGTGACAACATGAATATGATAGAGGCATTAGGATTATAACCAGAGCCAAACAACCATCCATTATTAATGTTCTCAGAGAACATCCCCACTAGTGAGCCAATTTGAGCCTACATTAAATATGATGTTTTATTGGTAACCACAACTTACACCTAACCTAAATATACTTATATCCTTACCCTTGTTCTAAAGATGGATTATATATTTTGAGACATATTGCAAAAAAACAAGGGATATTTTTAGTTAAAAATTTGGGTTAGAAACAAGAAATAAGTGTGGGGGGAAAAGAAAAGAAAAGTCAAGAGAAAAAGAAATGAAATACTGGCAAATACATTCCTATGTAAAAAAAAAAAATATATGAATCATCTCTTGAATTTGTGGAAAAAGAAAAAGATGTTACAAAGTTGTTTAGAATGAAGAAAAGGCCCAACATGAATATCCGGCCTAGGTGACTATGTACTTGTAAAGAGTTTTGATAAGTTTCTTTGTATGATCTTATTATGTCTCTAAACTTTATGAACTCTTTGGAACCTTTGTGATATCGTTATCCTTTTGTTCTTCAACCACATTACAAACCCCTTGGCCCCATTACAACCTTCATTAAAGACCTCTTGATTCATGAAGTTGTATGATCTAAATAGTGGAGAATAGGTGGACAAGCAAGAATATGGTAGAACTGTTTTCATGAGATTAATTGAGTGTAAACACTTCACCACTACTTTAAAGAGTGAAAATCATGAGGGTATCCCATGTGAGAAGTTGAGATTAAATTTGAACATGCACTATTTTGATTGAGATATGTTATGTTAATATTGGCTTAGCTCAAACAATTTACATTCAAGCATGATTTTTTGTGAAATTCTTTAAGCTATTGATTAGTTTATAAGACTTGTTCAAAGATTGTCTCTAATTTGTATTGAAAGGATTAGGAATAAATATTTTTAGTATATGTAGTTTATTTATATGAAGTTTATTTATATTTTAATTTTTCAATGTTTGTGGGTATCGTTCTAGTAAACCCTCACGAGACTAAACTCGTCCACTAGGGACACCTAGGGGTTTAAAGGCTTGTGTCACATGCTAAGTGCCACCGTGATTTCCTACGAAAGTGGATTAGATTAGATTTTCTTATTTTATTTTTATTGAGTCGTTGCTAGGGACTAGCAACAATCTAAGTGTGGGGGTGTGATAACTCGTATAATTATATAGTTTTTAGTTATGTTTTATTATGGTTTTGTGTCAAATACGAGTTATTATTGTTTAGTCTAATTGTGTTTATGATCTTTTATATTTTTATGTAATTTGGTGTTTTTCACAAGTTTCTTTGAGTGATTTCAGATTACTAGAATTAAGGGCAAATCCAGTTCAGTTCCAGTTCCGACACATTTTGCCATATCAGCTATATCTGGAGTTTCACTGAAGCAATAAGGCTGAAATTTGTAGCCGTGCAAAGCTAAGAGGCATATCTATCTTTTTCATGTTTTATACTTCTTGAAACGGAGTCGTTTTCCCTAGCGAAATCGACCATCAAGTTGGCTTATGTGCAATGACGTCTGTGCTGACCTGTTTTCGTATTTTGCCCATATCTGCTTATCCAAATCAGCAAATGAGCTGATTCCAATGGCTATGGATCCGTAACTGATACGGGAACCTTTTTCTAGAAGACCATATGATCAGATCAGGCCTCTAATATTGACGAAATCGACCATCAAGTTGGCTGATGTGCAATGACGTCTGTGCTGACATGTTTTCGTATTTTGCCCATATCTGCTTATCCACATCAGCAAATGAGCTGATTCCAACGGCTATGGATTCGTAACTGATAGGGGAACCTTTTTCTAGAAGACGATGTGATCAGATCAGGCTTCCAACATTGACGAAATCGACCATCAAGTTGGCTGATCAAAATTGTCATACAATATGACGAAAATTGTTAGAAAAATTCACCCACCTATTATACCTACCTTTGAAATTTGTAAAGCTTGTCTCTTGTCATTTAGCCCTCCAAAATGTGTATAAATAGAGGGCCTTGGATGATTGTAAGGGATTATATTGTACATTGGTAGGATATTAGCCATTGTAATAAAATTCTCTAAGTTTTCTTCTTCTTTCTTTTCTCTAGTTTTCTTTTTCTTTAGAAAGATCAAGAGGTTGGATAATTAATATTCTTCTTCTTCTTCTTCTTCTTTCTTTCTTTTATTTTCTTCTTAGATTCTATTTAATTTTATGTTTATAATGCCTATGCTAGGCTAAACTTCTATTTGGTTAAGGGTGATTTCAAAGCCCTAGACAGGTTTTGTGATTGATTTTCAGATTCTATCTATCATTAATTTTCTATCAAAGTTGCTTATGTTCTTCTACAAGAATTGTTCATGATGTTGTCTAGATTTATTTAGGTGTACAACTAGATAGATCTTGATAATTATCTATTGCTAGTTTAGGAGTCTTGATCCGTGTAATTGTCTTGATTTCCTATTCATAAGTGGCAATTTGTGATTAATGATTATAGTCAAGTTTTCAATAATTGCAAAGTGGAACATAACCTAAGTTGAACAATCCGAGCTTATGTGTTTGTTGCTTAGATCAACCTATCTTTCTCATCATAAAGCTGCCATTAAATTGAATTTAGAGAGCTTATTCTAGATTGTTTAATGGTTAGAGATTAAATAGAGAGCTTGTTCTATTTAACGACAAACTAAGGAAAGATTGGGGTAACAGAGCTTGTTGTTATCTACGGTTGTTAACTTCGATAGTTGGTTGATATTGATAGATCTGAAATTGATTCTTAATGATGTCTAGTGGTGGAGAATGAAACCTTAACCATATTTTTCATATTTGATTCTTCTTACTTATTTGTTTTCTTACTTTTAGTTTGCTTATTTTTTATATTTATTTTTATTGGCTGGTTATACCGCCTAATTTGTATATTAACTTTGTTTTATTTTTATTGGCTGGTTATACCGCCTAATTTAGTATATATATTTTTATTGGCTGGTTATACCGCCTAATTTAGTATATATATTTTTATTGGCTGGTTATACCGCCTTGCATCTTATTCTTATTATTTACTTTAGTTTAAATCTGGCTTCAAAAACCCCTTTTCTTTTATTGTTCTTGAATTTAAGTTTTAAACTATTAACTTATAAACTAAAACTCAATCCCTGAGGACTCGACCCTTGCTAACTACTATACTTACAATTTATCTTTTTAGTGCAAGGTTAAATAAGATACACTCTTTTGGGTGCATCATAGTGCAAGGTTAAATAAGATGCACTCTTTGGGTGCATCAAATTTTTGGCGCCGTTGCCGGGGATTGCTTTATTTAGTTTATTTGTTACTTGGTTTATTCTTATTTTCAGTTCTAATTAGTTTTATTTTCTTGTACATATAAGTTTTTCTTTTCAAATTTAAAAAAAAAAAAAAAACAATGGAATTGAGCAATCTAACACTTGAAGAGTTGGTGGCATACATGAACATTGAGAATCAACAAGCCAATCTCACCTCCCCAGTTCAACAATTGGCCATGGGAGGATGTCAAGGCCATCAAGTGTTCCAAGACCAACACTATGATCATTACTCAAACACTTACCATGAGGGATGGTGGGATCATACTAATTATGGCTACTCGAAAAATTACCAAGAAGTAGATCCTTATGCCAATTACACTCATCCATCTAGCTTCAATCAATCATGGTCTCAAGAACCAGATCTTTTTCAACCACCACATATGACTCAAAACTCAGGTACTTCTTTAGAAGATCTTGTCTATTCTCTTGTTACTGATTCTTTGCAATTTCAACAGGAAACAAGGGCAAGTATCCAGAGTTTGGAAAAGCAAATGAGCCAATTGGCTAGTAGTATGGTGGGATGGGTAGCACAAAGATCTGAAGAACTCCCAGCCCAAACGATGGTTAACCCAAAGGAGAATGCTACTATTGTGACCTTGAAGAATGAGGAACAAGATGAGGATGAAACAAAATTAGAGATGGATTCTATTCTTGAGGATAATGAAGCCAAAGATCCAAATAAGAGTATTTCGGCACCTGAGGTAACGTTTAAGGTTTCACTTTTTACTAATGTTTCTTCTCCACCTTTTCCTAGTAGATTTGCAAAGTTCAAGGAGGAAGAACATGAACAACACATGCCGGAAACCTTAAACAACTTGTTTGTGGAGGTCATTCAACAAGTATCAAAATATGCTCCATTCCTCGATGACATATGCACCACAAAGGATGATGGAATAATACTTGTAATGGAGAATCCATCCACTGTTGTGCAAAGAAAGCTTCCTCTCAAACGCATAAATTTGGGAAATTTCATGTATGAGCCTGACAAGCCTAAAATGCCAAGAAGGGGTGTTGGTTAGGTTCAAAACACTAAATCAAGTGCTAATTGGGGGAGGCAGCCTAATTAGTGAAAGCATTGCCAAACTGCCATCCTCATATTTGCTCTCTTTTTCTTTATCTTTTTCTTATGTTTCTTTGCTAATTGTGTTTAGTGTTTCTAAGTTCATTTAGGCTGCATAAGTTTATTTTGTTTATTAGTTCTTTTCACTTACACATGATTCTTTCATTTGGGATTAATAGCATTACATTAATGACAATGTAAGAATTATGTGTGGGGGGAAGAATTTACGATTTTATTTAGAGTGTTTTGTTTTTGAGTCTTTTTATGTTGTTTTTCTTTCTGATCCTTGTTTTGAAAATAACTATATGTAAATATAATTTTTTTTAACTCCGGTTAAATGGCGGATAACGGTACTCCGTGATTATTTAAGTCGGTTCCATCAGCCAATTTGAGCCTACATTAAATATGCTGTTTTATTGGTAACCACAACTTACACCTAGCCTAAATATACTTATATCCTTACCCTTGTTCTAAAGATGGATTATATATTTTGAGACATATTGCAAAAAACAAGGGATATTTTTAGTTGAAAATTTGGGTTAGAAACATGAAATAAGTGTGGGGGGAAAAGAAAAGAAAAGTCAAGAGAAAAAGAAATGGAATACTGGCAAATACATTCCTAAGTAAAAAATATGAATCACCTCTTGAATTTGTGGAAAAAGAAAAAGATGTTACAAAGTTGTTTAGAGTGATGCAAAGGCTCAACATGAATATTTAGCCTATGTTATTATGTGCTTTATAAGAGTTTTGAGAAGTTTTATTTGTATGATCTTATTATGTCTCTAAACTCTATGAACTCTTTGGAACCTTTGTGATATCTTTATCCTTTTGTTCTTTAACCACATTATAACCCTTTGGCCCCATTACAACCTTGAATAAAGACCTCTTGATTTATGAAGTTGTATGATCTAAATAGTGGAGAATAGGTGGACAAGCAAGCATATGGTAGAAGTGTTTTCATGAGATTGATTGAGTGTAAACACTTTACCACTACTTTAAAGAGTGAAAATCAAGAGAGTATCCCATGTGAGAAGTTGAGATTAAGTTTGAATATGCACTATTTTGATTGAAATATGTTATGTTAATATTGGCTTAACTCAAACTATTTACATTCAAGTAAGATTTTTTGTGAATTTCTTTAAGCTATTGATTAGTTTTTAAGACTTGTCCAATGATTATCTCTAATTTATATTGGAAGGATTAGTTATAATTATTATTTTTAGTTTTTCTTATGTCTTCAATGTTTGTGGGTATCGTTCTAGCAAACCCTCACGAGACTAAACTCGTCCACTAGGGACACCTAGGGGTTTAAAGGCTTGTGTCACATGCTAAGTGCCACCGTGATTTCCTACGAAAGTGGATTAGATTAGATTTTCTTATTTTATTTTTATTGAGTCGTTGCTAGGGACTAGCAACAATCTAAGTGTGGGGGTGTGATAACTCGTATAATTATATAGTTTTTAGTTATGTTTTATTATTGTTTTGTGTCAAATACGAGTTATTATTGTTTAGTCTAATTGTGTTTATGATCTTTTATATTTTTATGTAATTTGGTGTTTTTCACAAGTTTCTTTGAGTGATTTCAGATTACTAGAATTAAGGGCAAATCCAGTTCAGTTCCAGTTCCGACACCTTTTACCATATCAGCTATATCTCGAGTTTCACTCAAGCAATAAGGCTGAAATTTTAACCGTGCAAAGTTAAGAGGCATATCTATCTTTTTCATGTTTTACACTTCTTGAAACGGAGTCGTTTTCCCTAGCGAAATCGACCATCAAGTTGGCTGATGTGCAATGACGTCTGTGCTGACCTGTTTTCGTATTTTGCCCATATCTTCTGATCCACATCCGCAAATGAGCTGATTCCAACGGCTATGGATCAGTAACTGATAGGGGAACATTTTTCTAGAAGCCCATGTGATCAGATCAGGCCTCCAAAATTGACAAAATCGAGCATCAAGTTGGCTGATCAAAATTGTCATACAATATGACGAAAATTGTTAGAAAAATGCACCCACCTATTATACCTACCTTTGAAATTTGAAAAGCTTGTCTCTTGTCATTTAGCCCTCCAAAATGTGTATAAGTAGAGGGCCTTGGATGATTGTAGAGGATCATATTGTACATTGGTAGGATATTAGCCATTGTAATAAAATTCTCTAAGTTTTCTTCTTCTTTCTTTTCTCTAGTTTTCTTTTTCTATATTTTTTTCTTCTTCTTTCTTTCTTTTATTTCCTTCTTAGATTCTCTTTAATTTTATGTTTATGTTTACAATGCCTATGCTAGGCTAAACTTCTATTTGGTTAAGGGTGATTTCAAAGCCCTAGACATGTTTTGTGATTGATTTTCAGATTCTATCTATCATTAATTTTCTATCAAAGTTGCTTATGTTCTTCTACAAGAATTGTTCATGATGTTGTCTTGATTTATTTAGGTGTACAACTAGATAGATCTTGATAATTATCTATTGCTAGTCTAGGAGTCTTGATCCGTGTAATTGTCTTGATTTCCTATTCATAAGTGGCAATTTGTGATTAATGATTATGGTCAAGTTTTCAATAATTGCAAAGTGGAACATAACCTAAGTTGAACAATCCGAGCTTATGTGTTTGTTGCTTAGATCAACCTATCTTTCTCATCATAAAGCTGCCATTAAATTGAATTTAGAGAGCTTATTCTAGGTTGTTTAATGGTTAGAGATTAAATAGAGAGCTTGTTCTATTTAACGACAAACTAAGGAAAGATTGGGATAATAGAGCTTGTTGTTATCTACGGTTGTTAACTTTGATAGTTGGTTGATATTGATAGATCTGAAATTGATTCTTAATGATGTCTAGTGGTGGAGAATGAAACCTTAACCATATTTTTCATATTTGATTCTTCTTACTTGTTTTCTTACTTTTCTAGTTTGCTTATTTTTAAAAGTATATTTATTTTTATTGGCTGGTTATACCGCCTAATTTGTATATTAACTTTGTTTTATTTTTATTGGCTGGTTATACCGCCTAATTTAGTATATATATTTTTATTGGCTGGTTATACCGCCTAATTTAGTATATATATTTTTATTGGCTGGTTATACCGCCTTGCATCTTTTTCTTATTATTTACTTTAATTTAAATCTGGCTTCAAAAACCACTTTTCTTTTATGGTTTTCTTTGAACGTAAGTTATAAACTAATAACTCATAGATTAAAACCCAATCCCTGAGGACTCGACCCTTGCTAATCATTATACTTACAATTGATCTTTTTAGTGCAAGGTTAAATAAGATACACTCTTTTGGGTGCATCACATATCCTCGACTCATAGAAGGCGTTTAAGCCGTTTCTGGACGTAAAACCAGAGGAAGATGTGAGCCACAATCACAACTACAATAAATGACTTCTCAGCTTCTGGTTTGATTTGCAATAACTTCATTTCGGTTTAATTTACGTGTTGTTCGATTTGTGTAATTATTCACATTTTTTTATTGGTCTTTTACGATTGATTTTTCTTCTCTTTTTGATTTTCTTCCTGAAATCACGCAAAAATCTTTTGTTAGGTTAACATTTTCTTCTGACAGGTCAGATACACTTTCGGCGACATTATTACTTTTGTCTGATTCACTACTCAGTCCTCTATATATTACACCATGTACTCATTCTCTTTCAGGCACTCGAAAAAGAAAAAAAATGGAAAGTACTTCGTCCCAGCGAATTGAAAAAATTTGTGTCTTTGGAGGTGCTTATCCAGGGAAAAATAACATATTCGCTGATGAAGCCATAAGAGTTGGAGTAATACTTGCCCAACAAAAGATCCAGTTGATTTATGGAGGCGGTAGTACGGGTTTAATGGGAGCAGTCGCTACAGCAGCACACGCCGGAGGAAGTCCAGTTCTAGGAATCGTTCCAAAACTATTCACAGGTTTTTGTGGACCTACCGTGGGTAAGGAAATACAAGTCTGGAGTATCCCTGAACGGATGACAATCATGTACCATTGTGCCGATGCATTCATTGCTTTACCAGGAGGTCTGGGTACATTGGAAGAAATAGCTTGCGTGGCTTCTTGGTCATCTTTGGTCACAAAAAAGAAACCCATTGGTTTGCTTAATATTAATGGTTATTTAGTAATTTGCTTTCATATTTAGATAATGCTGTGGAAAATGGATTCATGTTTTCAGAGGCAAGGAGAACCATAATTTCTGCTACAACCATTGAAGATTTACTCAAAAAGCTCCAAGCTTATGAGTATTTACCTGCTACGGTTGTTTCGCAAACGCTCGGAAAAAGAAAAAGAGATATGGACGAGCAAGGAGTGGATTGCACTTTGTCTTTGTGACATTATCTAACATTTTGTTTGTTGTGTCTCAGTTATAATAAGTGGTTAGCAACCTCTGCAGGTAATATCTCCTAAATTCTACCTTTAAAATTTGACATTGGGGACAATGTCATATTTTAGTAGGGGGTAAGGGACATATTTTGCTAATTTAAAAAAAAAATTTGTGTTTTAAGCCATTTAGAAGTATTCATTCTGAACAAGATCTGAGTAAGGGAGACTTGAGACATACCTTGTCAGTTTGATTTCTTCTTTTCAAAAAAACAAAAAAAAAAGTTTGTAGTGTTTTAAGCAATTTAGATGTATTCATTCTGAACAAGGTCTGAGTAAGGGAGACTTGAGACATACCTTGTCAGTTTGATTTTAATCTTTTTATGTTTACTTGTTAATTTTTGTTTAGTATTTTAGGATTATTTAGGTTGCATGAATTTGTTTTGTTTTGAGTCTGAGTTGTTCCTATTCTTATGTTATTAGTTCTTTTCTCTTACACATGATTCTTTCATTTGGGTTATTAGACTTACATTGAGGACAATGTAAGAATTAAGTGTGGGGGGAATGATTTAGGATTTCTTTTATTTTTGTCTACTATTTTTTTTTATGAGTCTTTATTATTATTTTTAGTGTGTTTTAGTTCCTTTTCAATACTATGATGAGATATGAATTGCATAAGTCTAAAACAGATTTATTAGTGAGAAGATTTTCATGAGAATTGAACTTGATATCAATCGTTTTATGATCCAATGTTAATATGATATGTTGATTGAGAAAGAAGCATGTTTAAACTTAATCTGACTTGTATAATCATCCTTGTGAGTTTTTGAGCCTATAATGATTGACGCATTATACAAATCAATCTAATTTCTTTCTTGAGTGCTCTTATGATTACATGATTCTCTAGAACTTGCTTTAGACCTTGTTGAGACTATATTGATGCATGTGACAACATGAATATGGTAGAGGCATTAGGATTTTTAGCCAGGGCCAAACAGCCATCCCTTATTGATGTTCCAAGAGAACACACCCCTAGTGAGCCAATTTGAGCCTACATTTAATAAGCTATTTATTTGGTAACCACAACTTACACCTAGCCTAAATATAACCCTTGTTCTAAAGATGGATTATATATTTTGGGACATATTGCAAAAAAAAACAAGGGATATTTTTAGTTAAAAATTTGGGTTGGAAACAAAAGATAAGTGTAGGGGAAGAAAAGAAAAGAAAAAGTCAAGAGAAAAAGAAAGGGATCATTGTCAAATACATTCCCATATTAAAAAAAAAAAAAATCTTCTCTTGAACTTCTAGTTAAAGTAAAGAAAAAGATGTTACAAAGTTGGTTAGAATGTTGCAAAGGCTCAACATGAATATTTAGCCTATGTTATTATGTGCTTTATAAGAGTTTTGAGAAGTTTTATTTGTATGATCTTATTATGTCTCTAAACTCTATGAACTCTTTGGAACCTTTGTGATATCTTTATCCTTTTGTTCTTTAACCACATTATAACCCTTTGGCCCCATTACAACCTTGAATAAAGACCTCTTGATTTATGAAGTTGTATGATCTAAATAGTGGAGAATAGGTGGACAAGCAAGCATATGGTAGAAGTGTTTTCATGAGATTGATTGAGTGTAAACACTTTACCACTACTTTAAAGAGTGATAATCAAGAGAGTATCCCATGTGAGAAGTTGAGATTAAGTTTGAATATGCACTATTTTGATTGAAATATGTTATGTTAATATTGGCTTAACTCAAACTATTTACATTCAAGCAAGATTTTTTGTGAATTTCTTTAAGCTATTGATTAGTTTTTAAGACTTGTCCAATGATTATCTCTAATTTATATTGGAAGGATTAGTTATAATTATTATTTTTAGTTTTTCTTATGTCTTCAATGTTTGTGGGTATCGTTCTAGTAAACCCTCACGAGACTAAACTCGTCCACTAGGGACACCTAGGGGTTTAAAGGCTTGTGTCACATGCTAACTGCCACCGTGATTTCCTACGAAAGTGGATTAGATTAGATTTTCTTATTTTATTTTTATTTGTTTTTGCTCGAGGACTAGCAACAATCTAAGTGTGGGGGTGTGATAACTCGTATAATTATATAGTTTTTAGTTATGTTTTATTATTGTTTTGTGTCAAATACGAGTTATTATTGCTTTGTCTAATTGTGTTTATGATCTTTTATATTTTTATGTAATTTGGTGTTTTTTTTACGAGTTTCTTTGAGTGATTTCAGATTACTAGGTTAAATCAACAATTAAGGGCAAATTCAGTTCAGTTCTAGTTCCGACACCTTTTTCCATATCAGCTATATCTGGAGTTTCCCTGAAGCAATAAGGCTGAAATTTTAACCGTGCAAAGTTAAGAGGCATATCTAACTTTTTCATGTTTTACACTTCTTGAAACGGAGTCGTTTTCCCTAGCGAAATAGACCATCAAGTTGGCTGATGTGCAATGACGTCTGTGCTGACCTGTTTTGGTATTTTGCCCATATCTTCTGATCCACATCAGCAAATGAGCTGATTTCAACGGCTATGGATCACTAACTGATACGGGAACATTTTTATAGAAGATTATGTGATCAGATCAAGCTTTCAATATTGACAAAATCGACCATCAAGTTGGCTGATCAAAATTGTCATACAATATGACGAAAATTGTTAGAAAAATGCACCCACCTATTATACCTGCCTTTGAAATTTGTAAAGCTTGTCTCTTGTCATTTAGCCCTCCAAAATGTGAATAAATAGAGGGCCTTGGATGATTGTAGAGGATATTGTACATTGGTAGGATATTAGCCATTGTAATAAAATTCTCTAAGTTTTCTTCTTCTTTCTTTTCTCTAGTTTTCTTTTTCTTTATTTTCTTCTTCTTCTTTCTTTCTTTTATTTCCTTCTTAGATTCTCTTTAATTTTATGTTTATGTTTACAATGCCTATGCTAGGCTAAACTTCTATTTGGTTAAGGGTGATTTCAAAGCCCTAGACATGTTTTGTGATTGATTTTCAGATTCTATCTATCATTAATTTTCTATCAAAGTTGCTTATGTTCTTCTACAAGAATTGTTCATGATGTTGTCTTGATTTATTTAGGTGTACAACTAGATAGATCTTGATAATTATCTATTGCTAGTCTAGGAGTCTTGATCTGTGTAATTCTCTTGATTTCCTATTCATAAGTGGCAATTTGTGATTAATGATTATGGTCAAGTTTTCAATAATTGCAAAGTGGAACATAACCTAAGTTGAACAATCCGAGCTTATGTGTTTGTTGCTTAGATCAACCTATCTTTCTCATCATAAAGCTGCCATTAAATTGAATTTAGAGAGCTTATTCTAGGTTGTTTAATGGTTAGAGATTAAATAGAGAGTTTGTTCTATTTAACGACAAACTAAGGAAAGATTGGGATAACAGAGCTTGTTGTTATCTACGGTTGTTAACTTTGATAGTTGGTTGATATTGATAGATCTGAAATTGATTCTTAATGATGTCTAGTGGTGGAGAATGAAACCTTAACCATATTTTTCATATTTGATTCTTCTTACTTACTTGTTTTCTTACTTTTCTAGTTTGCTTATTTTTAAAAGTATATTTATTTTTATTGGCTCGTTATACTGCCTAATTTTTATATTAACTTTGTTTTATTTTTATTGGCTGGTTATACCGCCTAATTTAGTATATATATTTTTATTGGCTGGTTATACCGCCTTGCATCTCATTCTTATTATTTACTTTAGTTTAAATCTGGCTTCAAAAACCCCTTTTCTTTTATTGTTTTCTTTGAACGTAAGTTATAAACTAATAACTCATAGATTAAAACCCAATCCCTCAGGACTCGACCCTTGCTAATCATTATACTTACAATTGATCTTTTTAGTGCAAGGTTAAATAAGATACACTCTTTTGGGTGCATCAGAATAACTCAAATCATTTTTGAATTCAATAGGCTTGTATTCACTATCATGAGCTGAATCAGGTTTATACTTCCTTCACATAGAAACGTGAATTACATCATGAACACCTAAAAGTTTAGGAGGCAAGGCTAACCGGTATGCAACTTCTCCAACTCTTTCTAAGATTTCAAAAGGACCAATAAACCTTGGAGTCAATTTCCCTTTCTCAAATCTCATAATGCCATTGGCAAGAGATACTTTCAAGAATACATGACCACCAACACAAAACTCCAAATTTCTTCTTCGGTTATCTGCATAGCTCTTTTGTCGACTTTGTGTTGTTTGAAGTCTTTTATGAATGAGCTTCACTCTTTCAGTAGCCTTTTCAACTAAGTCTGTAAAGCGAACAGCTTTCTTTCACCAACTTCTTCCCAATAAATGGGTGATCTGCATTTTCTACCATACAATGCTTCATAAGGTGCCATTTTGATGCTAGCTTGGTAGCTATTATTGTAAGCGAATTCAGCCAAAGACATTTGCTCATCCCAAGAACCTCTAAAATCAATAACATAAGCCCTTAACATATCTTCAAGTGTCTGAATCATTCTTTCTGATTGGCGATGAAACGATGTGCTGAAGTTCAATTTATATCCCATGGCTTCCGGAAAATGTTTCCAAAAACGAGCAATGAAACTGGAATCTCTATCAGAAGTTATACTCATTGGTACTCCATAAAATCTTACAATCTCTCTTAGGTAAAGTTCAGCCAAAAAATTTAGTGAATGAGTAACGGCTAGAAAATGTACAGAATTTTTAATCTATCCACAATCACCCAAATTGCATCATGATTCCTTTTAGTCCTTGGTAATCCCATCACAAAGTCCATTGTGATATCTTCCCATTTCCACTTCGGAATTGGTAAAGGCTTAAGCAATCCAGTAGGTCTTTGATGCTCAACTTTAAACATTTGGATACAAATTCAGCAATATCCTTCTTCATACCGTTCCACCAATATACACTTCGCAAATTCTAATACATTTTTGTGCTACCAGGATGCATGGTATACTTGGAACAATGTGCTTCATCTAAGATTTCTTTTTTCAGATTCACATCATTAGGAACACAAAGTCTCCCTCGAAATCTCAATATACCATCATCTTGGACTTCAAAATCTGGCCTTTAGCCCTTTCTATGCATCTTCCACGATACTAAGCAAATCAGAATCTGCTTGTTGCGCTTTTCTTGATTCGTTGAATCAAAACAGGTTCCATTTTCAGACTAGCAAGAAATCCACCGAAATCTTTCAATTGCAAATTCAAGTCTATGACTTCTTCAAGTAATTTCCATTCCTTCACCATCATTGAGTTAAAAATCCAGAATTTTCCGGCTTAAAACATCCGCAACTACAATAGCCTTACCAGGATGATAAAGTATACTGCAATCATAATCTTTTAGAACATCCATTCATCTTCTTGGGCGCATGTTGAGTTCCTTATGAGAGAACAAGTATTTGAGACTTTTGTGATCAGTATATATATCAAATCTCTCACTATATAAGTAATGACGCCAAATCTTCAAAGCAAAAACAATTGCAGCCAATTCTAAGTCATGTGTCGGATAGTTCATCTCATGATCTTTCAATTGCCTTGATCCATAGGCCACCACCTTCTCATTTTGCATTAACACACAACCCAGACCATGATATAGATGCAAAATCCACCAATACCACATGGAATGGTCAGAATAGGTGCTGAGGTCAAACTATTCTTCAACTCTTGGAAACTTTGTTCACAATCTTTATTCCAATCAAATTTCACATTCTTTCCGGTGACGTGGGTTAAAGGTGCTGCAATACGAGAAAACCCCTCTATGAACCTCCGGTAGTAATCAGCGAGTACTAAAAAGCTTCTAATATCAATCACAGTTCTTGGTGTTTCCCACTTTCCCACTGCTTCTATCTTAGATGGATCAATGGACACACCATCTTTAGAAATGACATGTCCCAAAAATGCAACCTGTTCCAGCCAAAACTCACATTTGCTAAATTAACATACAACTTCTTTTCTCGAAGAATTTGGAGAACAATTGACAAATGTTGTTCATGCTCAAGTTGAGTTCGAGAATAGATCAAAATATCATCAATGAATATGACAAACTTGTCTAAGTAAGGCTTGAAGACACGATTAGTCAAACCAAATCCATAAAAGCTATCTGAGAAATATCATCACACTTAATCTTCAATTGATGGTATCCAGAACGAAGGTCAATCTTTGAGCACACTTGTGCCCCTTGCAACTGATCAAACAAATCATCAATTCTAGGCAATAGAGACTTGTTTTTCACCGTCACCCAATTCAATTATCTATAGTCGATACATAATCTCATTGTGCCATCCTTTTTCTTCACGAACAGAACCGGAGCACCCCAGGGGGACACACTAGGACGTATGAATCCTTTTTCCAACAAGTCTTGTAATTGTTTCTTAAGCTCTTCTAGTTCAGCAACTGCCATACGGTAAGGAGCCTTAGATATCGGTTCAGTTCCTGATATCAAGTCAATGGCAAATTCAAATTCAATCTCACGATCAGGTGCCAAACTGGTTAAGTCATCAGGAAAACATTGAAAAAGTCTCTAACAACAGGAATATCTGATGCACCCAAAAGAGTGTATCTTATTTAACCTTGCACTAAAAAGATCAATTGTAAGTATAGTAGTTAGCAAGGGTCGAGTCCTCAGGGATTGGGTTTTAATTTATGAGTTATTAGTTTATAACTTACATTCAAAGAAAACAATAAAAGAAAAGGGATTTTTGAAGCCAGATTTAAACTAAAGTAAATAATAAGAATAAGATGCAAGGCGGTATAACCAGCCAATAAAAATATATATACTAAATTAGGCGGTATAACCAGCCAATAAAAATATATATACTAAATTAGGCGGTATAACCAGCCAATAAAAATAAAACAAAGTTAATATACAAATGAGGCGGTATAACCAGCCAATAAAAATAAATATAAAAAATAAGCAAACTAAAAGTAAGAAAACAAGTAAGTAAGAAGAATCAAATATGAAAAATATGGTTAAGGTTTCATTCTCCACCACTAGACATCATTAAGAATCAATTTCAGATCTATCAATATCAACCAACTATCAAAGTTAACAACCGTAGATAACAACAAGCTCTGTTATCCCAATCTTTCCTTAGTTTGTCGTTAAATAGAACAAGCTCTCTATTTAATCTCTAACCATCAAACAACCTAGAATAAGCTCTCTAGATTCAATTTAATGGCAGCTTTATGATGAGAAAGATAGGTTGATCTAAGCAACAAACACATAAGCTCGGATTGTTCAACTTAGGTTATTGATAACTCGTATAATTATATAGTTTTTAGTTATGTTTTATTATTGTTTTGTGTCAAATACGAGTTATTATTGCTTAGTCTAATTGTGTTTATGATATTTTATATTTTTATGTAATTTGGTGTTTTTCACGAGTTTCTTTGAGTGATTTCAGATTACTAGGTTAAATAAAGAATTAAGGGCAAATCCAATTCAGTTCCAGTTCCGACACCTTTTGCCATATCAGCTATATCTGGAGTTTCACTGAAGCAATAAGGCTGAAATTTTAACCGTGCAAAGCTAAGAGGCATATCTATCTTTTTCATGTTTTACACCTCTTGAAACGGAGTCGTTTTCCCTAGCGAAATCAACCATCAAGTTGGCTGATGTGCAATGACGTCTGTTCTGCACCGTTTTGGTATTTTGACCATATCGTCCGATCCACGAGAGAAAATGATCTGATTCCAACGGCTATGGATCCGTAACTGATAGGGGTATATTTTTCTAGAAGACCATTTGATCAGATCCAGCCTCCAACATTGAAAAAATCGACCATCAAGCTGGCTGATCAGAATTGTCATACAATATGACGAAAATTGTTAGAAAAATGCACCCACCTATTATACCTACCTTTGAAATTTATAAAGCTTGTCTCTTGTCATTTAGCTCTCCAAAATGTGTATAAATAGAGGGCCTTGGATGATTATTGGATACATTGGTACATTGGTAGGATATTAGCCATTGTAATAAAATTCTCTAAGTTTTCTTCTTCTTTCCTTTCTCTAGTTTTCTTTTTCTTTATTTACTTATGCTTCTTACATTTCTTTTCATTTTATTCATATCTAGTATGTGTTGCTAATCATATTGTTGAGGTGATGAGGTGAAGCTTTTGGTAAATGCTAAGGTTAGTCTCTTAAACATGAGCTATAATGAATCATCATTTAGTATAGATGATATTTTCTTTTGGTTTAAAATCATACTTGCAAAGTAGGGATCTTGATTCATTATTGACAATGAAAATGGCACAGTAAATGCTTGGTTTCATAACCTTGATTTGTTGTAGACATATACCTTGGCATAAGGAATGCTTGGACTCTTTTTATGAGTTTTGAGGACACCAAATGAACATAATATCATATGCTATGGACGTTGGACAATTTGGACTGAATTGCTAAACCTTCCGATTGGAACCTCCCTTATGTGTGGATTTCAATTGTGTAATAAAACAAGATTAATCTTAGCATAACACCAAGAGTGGATTCTCTAACCTCAACATCTTTTCTTATTGTTTTTTTATATCTTGTTTAATTTCTTTTATGTTATTTTGTTTATTTTGTTCTCTAATATCTTGTTTACTTTCTTTGTTATTGATTCCCTAATATCTTGTTTATTCTCTTTTTCTTATATATTTATAAACTTATACTTACTAATACGCTTTCCTGTGGTTCGACCTCGGACACCCGAGAATTTATTACTTGAACATAACCTGCACTTGGGTTTTCAACTCTTAATTGTGTCTCCATCAAGTTTTTGGCGCCGTTGCCGGGGAGGCAATACTAAGTATATAAGTTTATAAGTATATTTATTTTTATTGGCTGGTTATACCGCCTAATTTGTATATTAACTTTGTTTTATTGGCTGGTTATACCGCCTAATTTAGTATATATATTTTTTGGCTGGTTATACCGCCTAATTTTCTATATATTTATTTTTATATTGTAAAGTTTATATTTATATATTATCTATTTATTAACTTTGTTTTATGCTTGTTTGGCGACGTGATTTTAGATCTCGTCGTTTAGTTAGATTTTATTGTGAAACTTTTTCAGGTAATCTTTCTAATACAATTCCTACCATGGCTGACAATGAAAGTGTTCATGCTGAAGATGAGAACAGACAAGTACGCACCATGCGTGACTACTTGCAACCAACTCGAAGCTCATCACGCTCTTGTTTTATTTTTCCTCTCAATGCAAACAACTTTCGTTTTAAACCAGGTATGATAGCTTTGCTTCGAAATTTCCATGGGTTAGAATCGGAAAGTGCTTACTCGTTTCTAAAAGACTTTGAGGATGTATGTGTCACCTTTAATGACCAACAATGTACAAATGAAATTGTCAAGCTAAAATTATTTCCTTTTTCTTTAAAAGATAAAGCAAAAATTTGGCTTCATAATTTAAAACCAAGGTCAATTGGCACATGGCAAGAATTACAAACTGAGTTTCTAAAGAAATTTTTCCCAGCACATAAAACTACTGCTTTGAAAAGACAGATTCAAAATTTCAATCAAAATCAAAATGAAGCATTTTTTCAGTGCTGGGAGCGTTTTAAAGATTTGTTAAGTTCTTGTCCACATCATGGTTTTGAAAAATGGCGTCTTATTAGTTTCTTTTATGAAAGTTTAACTCCCGAAACTAAACAATTTGTTGAAACAATGTGTAACGGTGAGTTTCTAGAAAAAAAACTTGAAGAAGCTTTTGACTACCTAGACCATTTGGCAGATAACTCTCAAGCCTGGCACACAGATAATTCCTCTGAAAGTTCCAATAGATCTAATCTTGTTTCTAACAGAGGTAAATATCATTTTAGTCAAGAAGATGAGATAAAAGCTAAAGTAGCTAATTTGGCTAGAAAGATTGAAGCCATGGAACTTAGAGAAGTAAAAGAAGTCAAAACGGTTAAAAATGAAGAAAGTTGTGGAATTTGTGAAATCATGGGACACCCCACTTCTGAATGTCCAAACATTCCCATTCTTAAAGAAGCGTTGCATGATCAAGTAAATTCCATAAACACATTTAAAAAGCCTTTTCCTTCTCCTTACTCTGAAACGTATAACCCTGAATGGAGAAATCATCCCAACTTCAGTTGGCGGAATAATAATCATGTTCAGGTACCACAATCTCAAAAGCCGGGCAACACTTTTTCCTATCAACCTTCACGTGTACAAACCTTGGAAGAGACATTGCAAGCATTCATGCAAACACAAGCAAATGTGAATAACCAAACTTCACAGGACATCAATGAGATCAAAAACACCTTGTCCACATTGACAGCTTCATTACGCACTCAAGAAAAAGGTAAGTTTCCTGCTCAACCTCAGCCTAACCCTTCTACTCAATGTCTTGTTTCTTGCTCCAATGAAACTCAACAGGAAAATGCCAGTTCTATCACAACTCTTCGAAGTGGAAAGGCAATTGACAAAAACATTCCATCAAAAGACCAAGATCCTCCTTCCCCTCCGAAAAGTAATGGTAAGGATGATGGTAAGTCTGAACTTCTTGAAAATTTGGACAAAGAAAAAGGTATGCATCATGCTCCTTTTCCTCAAAGGTTGCAAACAATAAAGAATTTGAATCGAAATGCAGAAATTTATGAACTTTTCAAACAAGTTAAGATTAACATTCCTTTATTGGATGCAATCAAACAAGTTCCATCTTATGCTAAATTTTTGAATGACATGTGCCCAGTTAAAAGGAAACATAATGTACAAAAGAAAGCATTTCTGACGGAAAGTGTGAGCTCAATCATTCAGCACCTTACTCCACCAAAATTCAAAGATCCTGGATGTCCAACAATCTCATGCATCATTGGAAACACTAGAATAGAACGTGCATTGCTTGATCTTGGTGCTAGTGTTAATCTTTTGCCTTTTTCTGTTTATCAACAGTTAGGTTTAGGTGTTAAGGAAACACCTGTTACACTTCAACTAGCTGATCGTTCTGTAAAAATTCCTCGAGGGATAGTTGAAGATGTTTTGGTTCAAATTGAAAATTTTTACTTCCCTGTTGATTTTATTGTTTTGGACACACATCCTGTTTCAAATCCAAATGTTCAAATTCCTGTTATATTAGGCCGTCCATTTCTTGCAACTTCTAATGCTCTGATAAATTGCAGGAATGGTATTTTGAACATTTCTTTTGGAAATATGACTTTAGAATTAAATGTGTTCAACACTTGCAAGCAACCTGGTGATAATTCAGAAGTACATGAAGTGGATTTCATTGAAGAACTTGTTCATGAACATCTCACCACTACCACATTCCATGATCCTTTAGAAGCTTATTTAATTGAATGTGAGTTTGATAATGCTTCAGAAATTTCACACACTGATTCTTTGTTAAATTCTTTTCAGGTCAAGCATTGTTGGAAACAAAAGTTTAAGGAACTTCCATCACTCACAAATGTCACTGTACCATCAACTATTGAACCACCCAAGCTGGATTTAAAACCATTGCCATCCGAGCTAAAATATTCCTTTTTGGGTGAGAATGAAACTTTTCCAGTCATAAATGAACTTGAGGAACTCAGAAAAGATGCATATGAGCATTCTAAAATTCATAAAGAAAGAACTAAAGCCTTTCATGACAAGTTAATTTCAAGAAAAACATTTGATGTTGGACAAAAAGTTCTACTTTATAATTCTAGACTTCACATATTTCCTGGTAAGTTGAGATCAAGATGGACTGGCCCATTTGTGGTTAAGCATGTGTATCATTATGGAGCAGTTGACATTGAGAATCCTCAAAATGGTAACGTATTCAAGGTAAATGGACAAAGACTCAAACTCTTTTTGGAAAATCATGTTACTCAAGAAGAGGTTGTTTTTCTTTCTGATCCTTGTTTTGAAAATAACTAGATGTAAATATAAATTTTTTTTTAACCCCGGTTAAATGGCGGATAACGGTACTCCGTGATTATTTAAGTCGGTCCCATCAGCTACCCACAAAACTGATATTGTATATAAATTTCTCTTTCAATTTCTCTTTCATTTTATATTTCTTTTTTTTTTTTTTTCTTTTTCAGGATGGATGATATTCTCACAAGATTGCAGAAACGATTTCCTCCTTTTCCTCGAAATATTTTACTGAAGCTTTACCAAGTTCGATTTGAAAGATTAAGAATGCTTATGCACAAAGGGATTCCTGAAGACATACGTTGGATAATTGAAGCCAAGGTACGTGAAGATGAATATCTTCCTGTTTTGCATTTACCAGGTACAGGTAGAAGCACTTTTGCAAAGAAGCGACGAGCAAAGCGCATGAGTTCAAATTGCCACAAATGTGCACGATGGACGTGTAACGGTGAATGTCGTTCTATTGGGATTCCGTCCTCTAATCGAGATGATAAAATTGAATTCATTAAGGATGGACTGAGTAAGGAGAATTTGGGTAATATCCAACTTTCTCTTGAGACGCATCCTAGTGGAGACGTACAAAGAGAAATTCTTGATTTATGGCCGCAATTCCAAAGGGAATGGCAACATCTTGGGAATCTGATGTTAAAAGACCCTGTTTGCCAGCTTGTAAGAAAACTGGATGGGAAGCATATCCTCGACTCATAGAAGGCGTTTAAGCCGTTTCTGGACGTAAAACCAGAGGAAGATGTGAGCCACAATCACAACTACAATAAATGACTTCTCAGCTTTTGGTTTGATTTGCAATAACTTCATTTCGGTTTAATTTACGTGTTGTTCGATTTGTGTAATTATTTTCGTTTTTTTTTTTTGCATTGGTCTTTTACGGTTGATTTTTCTTCTCTTTTTGATTTTCTTCCTGAAATCACGCAAAAATCTTTTGTTAGGTTAACATTTTCTTCTGACAGGTCAAATACACTTTCGGCGACATTATTACACTTGTCTGATTCACTACTCAGTCCTCTATATATTACACCATGTACTCATTCTCTTTCAGGCACTTGAAAAAAAATGGAAAGTAATTCGTCCCAACGCATTAAAAAAATTTGTGTCTTTGGAGGTGCTTATCCAGGGAAAAATAAAATATTCGCTGATGAAGCCATAAGAGTTGGAGTAATACTTGCCCAACAAAAGATCCAGTCGATTTATGGAGGCGGTAGTACGGGTTTAATGGGAGCAGTCGCTACAGCAGCACACGCCGGAGGAAGTCCAGTTCTAGGAATCGTGCCAAAACTATTTACAGATTTTTGTGGACCTACCGTGGGTAAGGAAATACAAGTCTGGAGTATCCCTGAACGGATGACAATCATGTACCATTCTGCCGATGCATTCATTGCTTTACCAGGAGGTCTGGGTACATTGGAAGAAATAGCTTGCGTGGCTTCTTGGTCATCTTTGGTCACAAATAAGAAACCCATTGGTTTGCGTAATATTAATGGTTATTTTAGTAATTTGCTTTCATACTTAGATAATGCTGTGGATAATGGATTCATGTTTTCAGAGGCAAGGAGAACCATAATTTCTGCTACAACCATTGAAGATTTACTCAAAAAGCTACAAGCTTATGAGTATTTATCTGCTACGGTTGTTTCGCAAACGCTCGGAAAAAGAAAAAGAGACATGGACGAGCAAGGAGTGGATTGCACTCTGTCTTTGTGACATTATCTAACATTTTGTTTGTTGTGTCTCAGTTATAATAAGTGGTTAGCAACCTCTGCAGGTAATATCTCCTAAATTCTACCTTTAGTAGGGGGTAAGGGACATATTTTGTTAATTTAAAAAAAAAAAAAAAGTTTGTTGTGTTTTAAGCAATTTAGAAGTATTTCATTCTGAACAAGGTCTGAGTAAGGGAGACTTGAGACATACCTTGTCAGTTTGATTTTAATCTTTTTATGTTTACTTGTTAATTTTTGTTTAGTATTTTAGGATTATTTAGGTTGCATGAGTTTGTTTTGTTTTGAGTCTTAGTTATTCCTATTCTTATGTTATTAGTTCTTTTCTCTTACACATGATTCTTTCATTTGGGTTAATAGACTTACATTGAGGACACTGTAAGAATTAAGTGTGGGGGGAACGATTTAAGATTTCTCTTATTTTTGTCTACTATTTTTTTTTATGAGTCTTTATTATTATTATTATTATTATTTTTTAGTGTGTTTTAGTTCCTTTTAATACAATGATGAGATATGAATTGCATAAGTCTAAAACAGATTTATTAGTGAGAAGATTTTCATGAGAATTGAGCTTGATGTCAACCTTTTTATGAGCCAATGTTAATATGATATGTTGATTGAGAAAGAAGCATGTTTAGACTTAATCTGACTTGTATAATCATCCTTGTGAGTTTTTGAGCCTATAATGATTGATGCATTATACAAATCAATCTAATTTCTTTCTTGAGTGCTCTTATTTAAAGGCTTGTGTCACCTTGAAAAAAGACCTCTTGATTTATGAAGTTGTATGATCTAAATAGTGGAGAATAGGTGGACAAGCAAGCATATGGTAGAACTGTTTTCATGAGATTGATTGAGTGTAAACACTTTACCACTACTTTAAAGAGTGAAAATCATGAAAGTATAGTGAGAAGTTGACATTAAGTTGAATATGCACTATTTTGATTGAAATATGTTATGTTAATATTGGCTTAACTCATTTATTTACATTCAAGCATGAATTTTTGTGAAATTCTTTGAGCTATTGATTAGTTTATAAGACTTGTTCAAAGATTGTCTCTAATTTATATTGAAAGGATTAGGAGTAAATATTTTTAGTGTATGTAATTTACTTATATTTTAGTTTTTCAATGTTTGTGGGTATCGTTCTAGCAAACCCTCAAGAGACTAAACTCGTCCACTAGGGACACCTAGGGGTTTAAAGGCTTGTGTCACATGCTAAGTGTCACCGTGATTTCCTACGAAAATGGATTAGATTAGATTTTCTTATTTTATTTTTATTGAGTCGTTGCTAGAGACTAGCAACAATCTAAGTGTGGGGGTGTGATAACTCGTATAATTATATAGTTTTTAGTTATGTTTTATTATTGTTTTGTGTCAAATACGAGTTATTATTGCTTAGTCTAATTGTGTTTATGATATTTTATATTTTTATGTAATTTGGTGTTTTTCACGAGTTTCTTTGAGTGATTTCAGATTACTAGGTTAAATAAAGAATTAAGGGCAAATCCAATTCAGTTCCAGTTCCGACACCTTTTGCCATATCAGCTATATCTGGAGTTTCACTGAAGCAATAAGGCTGAAACTTTAACCGTGCAAAGCTAAGAGGCATATCTATCTTTTTCATGTTTTACACCTCTTGAAACGGAGTCGTTTTCCCTAGCGAAATCAACCATCAAGTTGGCTGATGTGCAATGACGTCTGTTCTGCACCGTTTTGGTATTTTGACCATATCGTCCGATCCACGTGAGCAAATGATCGGATTCCAACGGCTATGGATCCGTAACTGATAGGGGTATATTTTTCTAGAAGACCATTTGATCCGATCCAGCCTCCAACATTGACAAAATCGACCATCAAGCTGGCTGATCAGAATTGTCATACAATATGACGAAAATTGTTAGAAAAATGCACCCACCTATTATACCTACCTTTGAAATTTATAAAACTTGTCTCTTGTCATTTAGCTCTCCAAAATGTGTATAAATAGAGGGCCTTGGATGATTATTGGATACATTGGTACATGGTAGGATATTAGCCATTGTAATAAAATTCTCTAAGTTTTCTTCTTCTTTCCTTTCTCTAGTTTTCTTTTTCTTTATTTACTTATGCTTCTTACATTTCTTTTCATTTTATTCATATCTAGTATGTGTTGCTAATCATATTGTTGAGGTGATGAGGTGAAGCTTTTGGTAAATGCTAAGGTTAGTCTCTTAAACATGAGCTATAATGAATCATCATTTAGTATAGATAATATTTTCTTTTGGTTTAAAATCATACTTGCAAAGTAGGGATCTTGATTCATTATTGACAATGAAAATGGCATAGTAAATGCTTGGTTTCATAACCTTGATTTGTTGTAGACATATACCTTGGCATAAGGAATGCTTGGACTCTTTTTATGCGTTTTGAGGACACCAAATGAACATAATATCATATGCTATGGACGTTGGACAATTTGGACTGAATTGCTAAACCTTCCGATTGGAACCTCCCTTATGTGTAGATTTCAATTGTGTAATAAAACAAGATTAATCTTAGCATAACACCAAGAGTGGATTCTCTAACCTCAACATCTTTTCTTATTGTTTTTTTATATCTTGTTTAATTTCTTTTATGTTATTTTGTTTATTTTGTTCTCTAATATCTTGTTTACTTTCTTTGTTATTGATTCCCTAATATCTTATTTATTCTCTTTTTCTTATATATTTATAAACTTATACTTACTAATACGCTTCCCTGTGGTTCGACCTCGGACACCCGAGAATTTATTACTTGAACATAACCTGCACTTGGGTTTTCAACTCTTAATTGAGTCTCCATCAGTTATGTTCCACTTTGTAATTATTGAAAACTTGACCATAATCATTAATCACAAATTGCCACTTATGAATAGGAAATCAAGACAATTACACGGATCAAGACTCCTAAACTAGCAATAGATAATTATCAAGATCTATCTAGTTGTACACCTAAACAAATCAAGACAACATCATGAACAATTCTTGTAGAAGAACATAAGCAACTTTGATAGAAAATTAATGATAGATAGAATCTGAAAATCAATTATAAAACATGTCTAGGGCTTTGAAATCACCCTTAACCAAATAGAAGTTTAGCCTAGCATAGGCATTGTAAACATAAACATAAAATTAAAAGAAAATCTAAGAAGAAAATAAAAGAAAGAAAGAAGAAGAGGAAGAATATTAATTATCCAACCTCTTGCTCTCTCTAAAGAAAAAGAAAACTAGAGAAAAGAAAGAAAGCTAGAGAAAAGAAAGAAGAAGAAAACTTAGAGAATTTTATTAAAATGGCTAATATCCTACCTATGTACAATATGATTCTCTACAATCATCCAAGGCCCTCTATTTATACACATTTTGGAGGGCTAAATGACAAGAGACAAGCTTTACAAATTTCAAAGGTAGGTATAATAGGTGGGTGCATTTTTCTAACAATTTTCGTCATATTGTATGACCATTTTGATCAGCCAACTTGATGGTCGATTTTGTCAATCTTGGAGGCCTGATCTGATCACATGATCTTCTAGAAAAATGTTCCCCTATGAGTTACTGATTCATAGCTGTTGGAATCAGCTCATTTTCTGATGTAGAGAAGAAGATATGGGCAAAATACGAAAACAGGTCAGCACAGACGTCATTGCACATCAGCCAACTTGATGGTCGATTTCTGCAATATTGGAGGCTTTATCTGATCACATGGTCTTCTAGACAAATGTTTCCCTATCAGTTAGTGATCCATAACCGTTGGAATCAGGTCATTTTCTGATGTGTATCAGACGATATGGTCAAAATGCGAAAACTGCTCAGGACAGACGTCATTGCACATCAGCCAACTTGATGGTTGATTTCGCTAGGGAAAAAGACTCCGTTTCAAGAAGTATAAAACATGAAAAAGATAGATATGCCTCTTAAATTTGCACGGTTAAAATTTCAGCCTTATTGCTTCAGTGAAACTCCAGATATAGCTGATATGGCAAAAGGTGTCGGAACTGGAACTGAACTGGATTTGCCCTTAATTCTAGTAATCTGAAATCACTCAAAGAAACTTGTGAAAAACACCAAATTACATAAAAATATAAAAGATCATAAACACAATTAGACTAAACAATAATAACTCGTACTTTACACAAAACAATAATAAAACATAACTAAAAACAAGAAATAAGTGTGGCGCCGTTGCCGGGGATTGCTTTCTTTAGTTTATTTGTTACTTGGTTTATTCTTATTTTCAGTTCTAATTAGTTTTATTTTCTTGTACATACAAGTTTTTCTTTTCAAATTTAAAAAAAAAAAAAAAACAATGGAATTGAGCAATCTAACACTTGAAGAGTTGGTGGCATACATGAACATGGAGAATCAACAAGCCAATCTCACCTCCCCAGTTCAACAATTAGCCATGGGAGGATGTCAAGGCCATCAAGTGTTCCAAGACCAACAGTATGATCATTACTCAAACACTTACCATGAGGGATGGTGGGATCATACTAATTATGGCTACTCGAAAAATTACCAAGAAGTAGATCCTTATGCCAATTACACTCATCCATCTAGCTTCAATCAATCATGGTCTCAAGAACCATATCTTTTTCAACCACCACATATGACTCAAAACTCAGGTACTTCTTTAGAAGATCTTGTCTATTCTCTTGTTACTGATTCTTTGCAATTTCAACAGGAAACAAGGGCAAGCATCCAGAGTTTGGAAAGGCAAATGAGCCTATTGGCTAGTAGTATGGTGGTATGGGTAGCACAAAGATCTGAAGAACTCTCTGCCCAAACGATGATTAACCCAAAGGAGAATGCTACTATTGTGACCTTGAGGAATGAGGAACAAGATGAGGATGAGACAAAATTAGAGATGAATTCTATTCTTGAGGATAATGAAGCCAATGATCCAAATAAGAGTATTTCGGCACCTGAGGTAACGTTTGAGATTCCAATTTTTACTAATGTTTCTTCTCCACCTTTTCCTAGTAGATTCGCAAAGTTCAAGGAGGATGAACATGAACAAGACACGCTGGAAACCTTAAACAGTTTGTTTGTGGATGTCATTCAACAAGTACCAAAAGATGCACCATTCCTCGATGAGATATGCACCACCAAGGATTATGGAATAATACTTGTAATGGAGAATGCATCCACTGTTGTGCAAAGAAAGCTACCTCTCAAACGCATAAATTTGGGAAATTTCATGTATGAGCCTGACAAGCCTAAAAAGCCAAGAAGGGGTGTTGGTTAGATTCAAAACACTAACTCAAGTGTTAATTGGGAAGGCAGCCCAATTAAAGATGAAATTGCCAACCTTCCATATTCAGATTTGCTTTTTCTTTTATTATTTTTATTTTTTATGTTTCTTTGTTAATTGTGTTTACTGCTTTTAAATTCATTTAGGCTGCATAAGTTTCTTTTGTTTAATAGTTCTTTTCTCTTACATATAATTCTTGCATTGGGGGATAATAGCATTACATTAATGACAATGTAAGAATTATGTGTAGGGGGAAGAATTTAGGATTTTATTTAGAGTGTTTTGTTTTTGAGTATTTTTATGTTGTTTTTCTTTCTAATTCTTGTTTTGAAAATAACTAGATGTAAATATAATTTTTAATTTTTTTTAACCCCGGTTAAATGGCGGATAACGGTACTCCGTGATTATTTAAATCGGTACCATCAGCTACCCACAAAACTGATATTGTATATAAATTTCTCTTCCAATTTCTCTTTCAATTTTTTTCATTTTTTTTCAGGATGGATGATATTCTCACAAGATTGCAGAAACGATTTCCTCCTTTTCGTCGAAATATTTTACTGAAGCTTTACCAAGTTCGATTTGAAAGATTAAGAATGCTTATGCACAAAGGGATTCCTGAAGACATACGTTGGATAATTGAAGCCAAGGTACGTGAAGATGAATATATTCCTGTTTTGCATTTACCAGGTACAGGTAGAAGCACTTTTGTAAAGAAGCGACGAGCAAAGCGCCTGAGTTCAAATTGCCACAAATGTGCACGATGGACGTGTAACGGTAAATGTCGTTCTATTGGGATTCCGTCCTCTAATCGAGATGATAAAATTGAATTCATTAAGGATGGACTGAGTAAGGAGAATTTGGGTAATATCCAACTTTCTCTTGAGACGCATCCTAGTGGAGACGTACAAAGAGAAATTCTTGATTTATGGCCGCAATTCCAAAGGGAATGGCAACATCTTGGGAATCTGATGTTAAAAGACCCTGTTTGCCAGCTTGTAAGAAAACTGGATGGGAAGCATATCCTCGACTCATAGAAGGCGTTTAAGCCGTTTCTGGACGTAAAACCAGAGGAAGATGTCAAATACACTTTCGACGACATTATTACTCTTGACTTTTACGGTTGATTTTTTCTTCTCTTTTTGATTTTCTTCCGGAAATCACGCAAAAATCTTTTGTTAGGTTAACATTTTCTTCTGACAGGTCAGATACACTTTCGGCGACATTATTACTCTTGTCTGATTCACCACTCAGTCCTCTATATATTACACCATGTACTCATTCTCTTTCAGGCACTCGAAAAAAAAAATGGAAAGTACTTCGTCCCAGCGCATTAAAAAAATTTGTGTCTTTGGAGGTGCTTATCCAGGGAAAAATAACATATTCGCTGATGAAGCCATAAGAGTTGGAGTAATACTTGCCCAACAAAAGATCCAGTTGATTTATGGAGGCGGTAGTACGGGTTTAATGGGAGCAGTTGCTACAGCAGCACACGCCGGAGGAAGTCCAGTTCTAGGAATCGTGCCAAAACTATTCACAAGTTTTTGTGGACCTACCGTGGGTAAGGAAATACAAGTCTGGAGTGTCCCTGAACGGATAACAATCATGTACCATTCTGCCGATGCATTCATTGCTTTACCAAGAAGTCTGGGTACATTGGAAGAAATAGCTTGCGTGACTTCTTGGTCATCTTTGGTCACAAATAAGAAACCCATTGGTTTGCTTAATATTAATAGTTATTTTAGTAATTTGCTTTCATATTTAGATAATGCTGTGGATAATGGATTCATGTTTTCAGAGGCAAGGAGAACCATAATTTCTGCTACAACCATTGAAGATTTACTCAAAAAGCTCCAAGCTTATGAGTGTTTATCTGCTACGGTTGTTTCGCAAACGCTCGGAAAAAGAAAAAGAGATATGGACGAGCAAGGAGTGGACTGCACTTTGTCTTTGTGACATTATCTAACATTTTGTTTGTTGTGTCTCAGTTATAATAAGTGGTTAGCAACCTCTGCAGGTAATATCTCCTAAATTCTACCTTTAAAATTTGACATTGGGGACAATGTCATATTTTAGTAGGGGGTAAGAGACATATTTTTCTAATTTAAAAAAAAAAAAAGTTTGTTGTATTTTAAGCAATTTAGAAGTATTCATTCTGAACAAGGTCTGAGTAAGGGAGACTTGAGACATACCTTGTCAGTTTGATTTTAATCTTTTTATGTTTACTTGTTAATTTTTGTTTAGTATTTTAGGATTATTTAGGTTGCATGAGTTTGTTTTGTTTTGAGTCTTAGTTGTTCCTATTCTTATGTTATTAGTTCTTTTCTCTTACACATGATTCTTTCATTTGGGTTAATAGACTTACATTGAGGACAATGTAAGAATTAAGTGTGGGGGGAAGGATTTAGAATTTCTTTTATTTTTTTCTATTATTTTTTTTATGAGTCTTTAATATTATTATTATTTTTAGTGTGTTTTAGTTCCTTTTTAATACAATGATGAGATATGAATAGCATAAGTCTAAAACTGATTTATTAGTGAGAAGATTTTCATGAGAATTGAGCTTGATGTCATTTTTTTTGAGCCAATGTTAATATGATATGTTGATTGAGAAAGAAGCATGTTTAGACTTAATCTGACTTGTATAATCATCCTTGTGAGTTTTTGAGCCTATATGATTGATGCATTATACATATCAATCTAATTTATTTCTTGAGTGCTCTTATGATTACATGATTCTCTGGAACTTGCTTTAAACCATTTGAGAATATATTGATGCATGTGACAACATGAATATGATAGAGGCATTAGGATTTTTAGCCAGGGCCAAACAGCCATCCCTTATTGATGTTCCAAGAGAACACACCCTTAGTGAACCAATTTGAGCCTACATTGAATAAGCTATCTCTTTGGTAACCATAACTTGTCCCTAACCTAAATATACTTATATCTTTACCTTTGTTCCAAAGATGAATTAGCATGTTTTGAGACAAGTTGCAAAGACAAGGAAGATCTATTGAAAATTTGGGTTAGAAACAAGAAATAAGTGTGGGGGGGAAAGAAAAGAAAAGTCAAGAGAAAAAGAAATGGAATACTGGCAAATACATTCCTATGTAAAAAAAAAATATATATATGAATCATCTCTTGAATTTGTGGAAAAGGAAAAAGATGTTACAAAGTTGTTTAGAATGAAGAAAAGGCCCAACATGAATATCCGGCCTAGGTGACTATGTACTTGTAAAAAGTTTTGAGAAGTTTCTTTGTATGATCTTTTTATGTCTCTAAACTTTATGAACTCTTTGGAACCTTTGTGATATCTTTATCCTTTTGTTCTTCAACCACATTACAAACCCCTTGGCCCCATTACAACCTTGATTAAAGACCTCTTGATTCATGAAGTTGTATGATCAAAATAGTGGAGAATAGGTGGACAAACAAGAATATGGTAGAACTGTTTTCATGAGATTGATTGAGTGTAAACACTTCACCACTACTTTAAAGAGTGAAAATCATGAGGGTATCCCATGTGAGAAGTTGAGATTAAATTTGAACATGCACTATTTTGATTGAGATATGTTATGTTAATATTGGCTTAACTCAAACAATTTACATTCAAGCATGATTTTTTGTGAAATTCTTTAAGCTATTGATTAGTTTATAAGACTTGTTCAAAGATTGTCTCTAATTTGTATTGATAGGACTAGGAATAAATATTTTTAGTATATGTAGTTTATTTATATTTTAGTTTTTCAATGTTTGTGGGTATCGTTCTAGTAAACCCTCACGAGACTAAACTCGTCCACTAGGGACACCTAGGGGTTTAAAGGCTTGTGTCACATGCTAAGTGCCACCGTGATTTCCGACGAAAGTGGATTAGATTAGATTTTCTTATTTTTATTTTGTTTTGCTCGAGGACTAGCAAAAAGCTAAGTGTGGGGGTGTGATAACTCGTATAATTATATAGTTTTTAGTTATGTTTTATTATTGTTTTTTGTCAAATACGAGTTATTATTGTTTAGTCTAATTGTGTTTATGATCTTTTATATTTTTATGTAATTTGGTGTTTTTCACAAGTTTCTTTGAGTGATTTCAGATTACTAGAATTAAGGGCAAATCCAGTTCAGTTCCAGTTCCGACACCTTTTGCCATATCAGCTATATCTGGAGTTTCACTGAAGCAATAAGGCTGAAATTTTAACCGTGCAAATTTAAGAGGCATATCTATCTTTTTCATGTTTTACACTTCTTGAAACGGAGTCGTTTTCCCTAGCGAAATCAACCATCAATTTGGCTGATGTGCAATGACGTCTGTCCTGAGCAGTTTTCGCATTTTGACCATATCGTCCGATACACATCAGCAAATGAGCTGATTCCAACGGCTATGGATCACTAACTGATAGGGGAACATGTTTCTAGAAGACCATGTGATCAGATCAGGCCTCCAAGATTGACAAAATCGACCATCAAGTTGGCTGATCAAAATGGTCATACAATATGACGAAAATTGTTAGAAAAATGCACCCACCTATTATACCTACCTTTGAAATTTGTAAAGCTTGTCTCTTGTCATTTAGCCCTCCAAAATGTGTATAAATAGAGGGCCTTGGATGATTGTAGAGGATATTGTACATTGGTAGGATATTAGCCATTGTAATAAAATTCTCTATGTTTTCTTCTTCTTTCTTTTCTCTAGTTTTCTTTTTCTTTATTTTCTTCTTCTTCTTTCTTTCTTTTATTTCCTTCTTAGATTCTCTTTAATTTTATGTTTATGTTTACAATGCCTATGCTAGGCTAAACTTCTATTTGGTTAAGGGTGATTTCAAAGCCCTAGACATGTTTTGTGATTGATTTTCAGATTCTATCTATCATTAATTTTCTATCAAAGTTGCTTATGTTCTTCTACAAGAATTGTTCATGATGTTGTCTTGATTTATTTAGGTGTACAACTAGATAGATCTTGATAATTATCTATTGCTAGTCTAGGAGTCTTGATCCGTGTAATTGTCTTGATTTCCTATTCATAAGTGGCAATTTGTGATTAATGATTATGGTCAAGTTTTCAATAATTGCAAAGTGGAACATAACCTAAGTTGAACAATCCGAGCTTATGTGTTTGTTGCTTAGATCAACCTATCTTTCTCATCATAAAGCTGCCATTAAATTGAATTTAGAGAGCTTATTCTAGGTTGTTTAATGGTTAGAGATTAAATAGAGAGCTTGTTCTATTTAACGACAAACTAAGGAAAGATTGGGATAACAGAGCTTGTTGTTATCTACGGTTGTTAACTTTGATAGTTGGTTGATATTGATAGATCTGAAATTGATTCTTAATGATGTCTAGTGGTGGAGAATGAAACCTTAACCATATTTTTCATATTTGATTCTTCTTACTTACTTGTTTTCTTACTTTTCTAGTTTGCTTATTTTTAAAAAGTATATTTATTTTTATTGGCTGGTTATACCGCCTAATTTGTATATTAACTTTGTTTTATTTTTATTGGCTGGTTATACCGCCTAATTTAGTATATATATTTTTATTGGCTGGTTATACCGCCTAATTTAGTATATATATTTTTATTGGCTGGTTATACCGCCTAATTTAGTATATATATTTTTATTGGCTCGTTATACCGCCTTGCATCTTATTCTTATTATTTACTTTAGTTTAAATCTGGCTTCAAAAACCCCTTTTCTTTTATTGTTCTTGAATTTAAGTTTTAAACCTATTAACTTATAAACTAAAACCCAATCCCTGAGGACTCGACCCTTGCTAACTACTATACTTACAATTTATCTTTTTAGTGCAAGGTTAAATAAGATACACTCTTTTGGGTGCATCAAGTTTTTGATAATTACTATACTCACAATAGTAGTATTCTCCTTTGGGTTAATCATTGTTTGGGCAGAGAGTTCTTCAGATCTTTGTGCTACCCATACCACCATACTACTAGTCAATTGGCTCATTTGCTTTTCCAAACTCTTGATGCTTGCCCTTGTTTCCTGTTGAAATTGCAAAGTATTAGTAACAAGAGAATCGACAAGATCTTCTAAAGAAGTACCTGAGTTTTGAGTCATATGTGGTGGTTGAAGAAGATCTGGTTCTTGAGACCATGATTGATTGAAGCTAGATGGATGAGTGTAATTGGCATAAGGATCTACTTCTTGGTAATTTTCTGAGTAGCCATAATTAGTATGATCCCACCATCCCTCATGGTAAGTGTTTGAGTAATGATCATACTGTTGGTCTTGGAACACTTGATGGCCTTGACATCCTCCCATGGCCAATTGTTGAACTGGGTAGGTGAGATTGGCTTGTTGATTTTCCATGTTCATGTATGCCACCAACTCTTCAAGTGTTAGATTGCTCAATTCCATCGTTTTTTTTTTTTTTTTTTTTTTTTCAAAATTTGATAAGAAAAACTTGTATGTACAAGAAAATAGAACTAATTAGAACTGAAAATAAGAATAAACCAAGTAACAAATAAACTAAAGAAAACAATCCCCGGCAACGGCGCCAAAAATTTGATGCACCCAAAAGAGTGTATCTTATTTAACCTTGCACTAAAAAGATCAATTGTAAGTATAGTAGTTAGCAAGGGTCGAGTCCTCAGGGATTGGGTTTTAATTTATGAGTTATTAGTTTATAACTTACATTCAAAGAAAACAATAAAAGAAAAGGGGTTTTTGAAGCCAGATTTAAACTAAAGTAAATAATAAGAATAAGATGCAAGGCGGTATAACCAGCCAATAAAAATATATATACTAAATTAGGCGGTATAACCAGCCAATAAAAATATATATACTAAATTAGGCGGTATAACCAGCCAATAAAAATATATATACTAAATTAGGCGGTATAACCAGCCAATAAAAATAAAACAAAGTTAATATACAAATTAGGCGGTATAACCAGCCAATAAAAATAAATATACTTTTAAAAATAAGCAAACTAGAAAAGTAAGAAAACAAGTAAGTAAGAAGAATCAAATATGAAAAATATGGTTAAGGTTTCATTCTCCACCACTAGACATCATTAAGAATCAATTTCAGATCTATCAATATCAACCAACTATCAAAGTTAACAACCGTAGATAACAACAAGCTCTGTTATCCCAATCTTTCCTTAGTTTGTCGTTAAATAGAACAAGCTCTCTATTTAATCTCTAACCATCAAACAACCTAGAATAAGCTCTCTAGATTCAATTTAATGGCAGCTTTATGATGAGAAAGATAGGTTGATCTAAGCAACAAACACATAAGCTCGGATTGTTCAACTTAGGTTATGTTCCACTTTGCAATTATTGAAAACTTGACCATAATCATTAATCACAAATTGCCACTTATGAATAGGAAATCAAGACAATTACACGGATCAAGACTCCTAAACTAGCAATAGATAATTATCAAGATCTATCTAGTTGTACACCTAAACAAATCAAGACAACATCATGAACAATTCTTGTAGAAGAACATAAGCAACTTTGATAGAAAATTAATGATAGATAGAATCTGAAAATCAATTATAAAACATGTCTAGAGCTTTGAAATCACCCTTAACCAAATAGAAGTTTAGCCTAGCATAGGCATTGTAAACATAAACAAAAAATTAAAGAAAATCTAAGAAGAAAATAAAAGAAAGAAAGAAGAAGAGGAAGAATATTAATTATCCAACCTCTTGCTCTCTCTAAAGAAAAAGAAAACTAGAGAAAAGAAAGAAAACTAGAGAAAAGAAAGAAGAAGAAAACTTAGAGAATTTTATTAAAATGGCTAATATCCTACCTATGTACAATATGATTCTCTACAATCATCCAAGGCCCTCTATTTATACACATTTTGGAGGGCTAAATGACAAGAGACAAGCTTTACAAATTTCAAAGGTAGGTATAATAGGTGGGTGCATTTTTCTAACAATTTTCGTCATATTGTATGACCATTTTGATCAGCCAACTTTATGGTCGATTTTGTCAATCTTGGAGGCCTGATCGGATCACATGGTCTTCTAGAAAAATGTTCCCCTATGAGTTACTGATTCACAGCCGTTGGAATCAGCTCATTTTCTGATGTGGAGAAGAAGATATGGGCAAAATACGAAAACCGGTCAGCACAGACGTCATTGCACATCAGCCAACTTGATGGTCGATTTCTGCATTATTGGAGGCTTTATCTGATCACATGGTCTTCTAGACAAATGTTTCCCTATCAGTTAGTGATCCATAGCCGTTGGAATCAGCTCATTTGCTGATGTGTATCGGACGATATGGTCAAAATGCGAAAACTGCTCAGGACAGACGTCATTGCACATCAGCCAACTTGATGGTTGATTTCGCTAGGGAAAACGACTCCGTTTCAAGAAGTATAAAACATGAAAAAGATAGATATGCCTCTTAACTTTGCACGGTTAAAATTTCAGCCTTATTGCTTCAGTGAAACTCCAGATATAGCTGATATGGCAAACGGTGTCGGAACTGGAACTGAACTGGATTTGCCCTTAATTCTAGTAATCTGAAATCACTCAAAGAAACTTGTGAAAAACACCAAATTACATAAAAATATAAAAGATCATAAACACAATTAGACTAAACAATAATAACTCGTATTTGACACAAAACAATAATAAAACATAACTAAAAACTATATAATTATACGAGTTATCACACCCCCACACTTAGATTGTTGCTAGTCCCTAGCAACGACTCAATAAAAATAAAATAAGAAAATCTAATCTAATCCATTTTCGTAGGAAATCACGGTGGCACTTAGCATGTGACACAAGCCTTTAAACCCCTAGGTGTCCCTAGTGGACGAGTTTAGTCTCGTGAGGGTTTACTAGGACGATACCCACAAACATTGAAAACATAAGAAAAACTAAAAATAATAATTATAACTAATCTTTCCAATATAAATTTGAGATAATCATTGGACAAGTCTTAAAAACTAATCAATAGCTTAAAGAAATTCACAAAAAATCTTGCTTGCATGTAAATAGTTTGAGTTAAGCCAATATTAACATAACATATTTCAATCAAAATAATGCATATTCAAACTTAATCTCAACTTCTCACATGGGATACTCTCTTGATTTTCACTCTTTAAAGTAGTGGTAAAGTGTTTACACTCAATCAATCTCATGAAAACACTTCTACCATATGCTTGCTTGTCCACCTATTCTCCACTAAAAGATCATGCAACTTCATAAATCAAGAGGTCTTTAATCAAGGTTGTAATGGGGCCAAGGGGTTTGTAATGTGGTTGAAGAACAAAAGGATAAAGATATCACAAAGGTTCCAAAGAGTTCATAAAGTTTAGAGACATAAAAAAAATTATACAAAGAAACTTCTCAAAACTCTTTACAAGTACATAGTCACCTAGGCCGGATATTCATGTTGGGCCTTTTCTTCATTCTAAACAACTTTGTAACATCTTTTTCTTTTTCCCCAAATTCAAGAGATGATTCATATTTTTTTTTTACATAGGAATGTATTTGCCAGTATTCCATTTTTTTTTTTTTTTTTGACTTTTCTTTTCTTTCCCCCCCACACTTATTTCTTGTTTCTAACCCAAATTTTCAATAGATCTTCCTTGTCTTTGCAACTTGTCTCAAAACATGCTAATTCATCTTTGGAACAAAGGTAAGGATATAAGTATATTTAGGTTAGGGACAAGTTATGGTTACCAAAGAGATAGCTTATTCAATGTAGGCTCAAATTGGCTCACTAGGGGTGTGTTCTCTTGGAACATCAATAAGGGATGGCTGTTTGGCCCTGGCTAAAAATCCTAATGCCTCTATCATATTCATGTTGTCACATGTATCAATATAGTCTCAAACGGTTTAAAGCAAGTTCTAGAGAATCATGTAATCATAAGAGCACTCAAGAAAGAAATTAGATTGATTTGTATAATGCATCAATCATTATAGGCTCAAAAACTCACAAGGATGATTATACAAGTCAGATTAAGTCTAAACATGCTTCTTTCTCAATCAACATATCATATTAACATTGGCTCATAAAAGATTGACATCAAGCTCAATTCTCATGAAAATCTTCTCACTAATAAATCTGTTTTAGACTTATGCAATTCATATCTCATCATAGTATTGAAAAGGAACTAAAACACACTAAAAATAATAATAAAGACTCATAAAAAAAATAGTAGACAAAAATAAAAGAAATCCTAAATCATTCCCCCCACACTTAATTCTTACATTGTCCTCAATGTAAGTCTATTAACCCAAATGAAAGAATCATGTGTAAGAGAAAAGAACTAATAACATAAGAATAGGAACAACTAAGACTCAAAACAAAACAAACTCATGCAACCTAAATAATCCTAAAATACTAAACAAAAATTAACAAGTAAACATAAAAAGATTAAAATCAAACTGACAAGGTATGTCTCAAGTCTCCCTTACTCAGACCTTGTTCAGAATGAATACTTCTAAATTGCTTAAAACACAACAAACTTTTTTTTTTTTTTTTGAAAAGAAGAAATCAAACTGACAAGGTATGTCTCAAGTCTCCCTTACTCAGACCTTGTTCAAAATGAATACTTCTAAATGGCTTAAAACACAACAAATTTTTTTTTTTTAAATTAGCAAAATATGTCTCTTACCCCCTACTAAAATATGACATTGTCCCCAATGTCAAATTTTAAAGGTAGAATTTAGGAGATATTACCTGCAGAGGTTGCTAACCACTTATTATAACTGACACACAACAAGCAAAATGTTAGATAATGTCACAAAGACAAAGTGCAATCCACTCCTTGCTCGTCCATATCTCTTTTTCTTTTTCCGAGCGTTTGCGAAACAACCGTAGCAGATAAACACTCATAAGCTTGGAGCTTTTTGAGTAAATCTTCAATGGTTGTAGCAGAAATTATGGTTCTCCTTGCCTCTGAAAACATGAATCCATTATCCACAGCATTATCTAAATATGAAAGCAAATTACTAAAATAACCATTAATATTAAGCAAACCAATGGGTTTCTTATTTGTGACCAAAGATGACCAAGAAGCCACGCAAGCTATTTCTTCCAATGTACCCAGACCTCCTGGTAGAGCAATGAATGCATCGGCAGAATGGTACATGATTGTCATCCGTTCAGGGATACTCCAGACTTGTATTTCCTTACCCACGGTAGGTCCACAAAAACTTGTGAATAGTCTTGGCACGATTCCTAGAACTGGACTTCCTCCGGCGTGTGCTGCTGTAGCGACTGCTCCCATTAAACCCGTACTACCGCCTCCATAAATCAAGTGGATCTTTTGTTGGGCAAGTATTACTCCAACTCTTATGGCTTCATCAGCGAATATGTTATTTTTTCCTGGATAAGCACCTCCAAAGACACAAATTTTTTTAATGCGCTGGGATGAAGTACTTTCCATTTTTTTTTTCGAGTGCCTGAAAGAGAATGAGTACATGGTGTAATATATAGAGGACTCAGTAGTGAATCAGACAAGAGTAATAATGTCGCCGAAAGTGTATCTGACCTGTCAGAAGAAAATGTTAACCTAACAAAAGATTTTTGCGTGATTTCAGGAAGAAAATCAAAAAGAGAAGAAAAAATCAACCGAAAATCAAAAAGAGAAGAAAAAAATCAACCGTAAAAGACAAATAAAAAAAAAAGAGAATAGTTACACAAATCGAACAACACGTAAATTAAACCAAAATAAAGTTATTGCAAATCAAACCAAAAGCTGAGAAGTCATTTATTGTAGTTGTGATTGTGGCTCACATCTTCCTCTGGTTTTACGTCCAGAAACGGCTTAAACGCCTTCTATGAGTCGAGGATATGCTTCCCATCCAGTTTTCTTACAAGCTGGCAAACAGTGTCTTTTAACATCAGATTCCCAAGATGTTGCCATTCCCTTTGGAATTGCGGCCATAAATCAAGAATTTCTCTTTGTACGTCTCCACTAGGATGCGTCTCAAGAGAAAGTTGGATATTACCCAAATTCTCCTTACTCAGTCCATCCTTAATGAATTCAATTTTATCATCTCGATTAGAGGACGGAATCCCAATAGAACGACATTTACCGTTACACGTCCATCGTGCACATTTGTGGCAATTTGAACTCATGCGCTTTGCTCGTCGCTTCTTTGCAAAAGTGCTTCTACCTGTACCTGGTAAATGCAAAACAGGAAGATATTCATCTTCACGTACCTTGGCTTCAATTATCCAACGTATGTCGTCAGGAATCCCTTTGTGCATAAGCATTCTTAATCTTTCAAGTCGAACTTGGTAAAGCTTCAGTAAAATATTTCGAGGAAAAGGAGGAAATCGTTTCTGCAATCTTGTGAGAATATCAACCATCCTGAAAAAAAGAATGAAAAAAAAATTGAAAGAGAAATTGGAAGAGAAATTTATATACAATATCAGTTTTGTGGGTAGCTGATAGAACCGATTTAAATAATCACGGAGTACCGTTATCCGCCATTTAACCGGGGTTAAAAAAAAAATTATATTTACATCTAGTTATTTTCAAAACAAGGATCAGAAAGAAAAACAACATAAAAAGACTCAAAAACAAAACACTCTAAATAAAATCCTAAATTCTTCCCCCCACACATAATTTTTACATTGTCCTCAATGTAATGCTATTATCCCCCAATGCAAGAATTTTATGTAAGAGAAAAGAACTATTAAACAAAAGAAAAGAAAAACAATAAAAGATAGAATGATGGAGAGTAAGGAATATGCAAATCTGATATAATAGATGCTCTCCATCCTTTTGGGTTGCCTCTCCAAGAAGCGCTTGGTTTATTGTCCTCAGCTTGACTTAGACCCATGCCATTATTATTCAACATACTTTGGCTCAAAAAGTGGAAACTCCTCCACATCTTGTATTGGAAAGTTCTCATAGTAAGGCTTCAATCTATGACCATTCACTTTGAATGCCTTATCTGTTTTCGGGCTTTGGATTTCAACTGCACCATGAGTAAATACATTAGTAATAACAAAAGGTCCAACCCAACGAGAACGTAACTTACCTGGATATAACTTAAGGCGTGAATGGAAGAGAAGAACTTTTTGTCCAACAACAAATTCTTTTCTTGATATCATCTTGTCATGGAATGCCTTAGTCTTTTCCTTGTAAATCCTAGAATTCTGATAGGCATCATTCCTTATCTCCTCTAATTCTTGTAGGTCAAGTTTTCTTTTCTTTCCTATCTCATCCATCTCCATGTTGCATTGTTTGATAGCCCAATATGATTTATGTTCCAATTCAACCGGAAGATGACAAGGCTTACCATAAACAAGTCGATAAGGAGACATACCAATGGGTGTCTTATATGCTGTCCTATAAGCCCAAAGTGCATCATCAAGTCGTGAACTCCAATCCTTCCTATTTGGATTAACTGTCTTTTCAAGGATGGACTTAACTTCTCGGTTTGACACTTCAGGTTGCCCACTAGTTTGAGGATGATATGAGGTGGAGACCTTGTGTGTGATGTTATACTTCCTCAAAAGTGCTTCCATAGTCCTATTGCAAAAGTGAGTACCTCTATCGCTGATTATGGCCTTTGGCGTTCCAAACCTAGCCAAGATGTTAGTCTTGACAAAATCTGAAACAACTTTAGAGTCATTAGTCCTAGTGGATTTTGCTTCCACCCACTTTGAAACATAATCAACGGCAAGTAAAATATAAAGATTACCAAAAGAAGGAGGAAAAGGTCCCATGAAATCCATGCCCCATACATCAAAAATTTCAACAATAAGTATTGGAGTTTGAGGCATTTGATTTCTAGGACCTAAGTTACCTGTTCTTTGGCAATGATCACATGACTTGCAAAAGAGGTATGCATCTTTGAATATGGTAGGCCAATAAAATCCAGAATCAAGAACTTTCATGGCTGTTCTTTTGGATCCAAAGTGTCCTCCACATGCATAAGAGTGACAAAAGGTGAGAATAGATTGAAATTCAGTTTCGAGTACACACCTTCTTATAATCTGATCGGAGCAATGCTTCCAAAGGTAAGGATCATCCCATATGTAGTATTTGGCATCACTCTTGATCTTATTTCTTTGAGCTTGTGTCAACTCTTGTGGCAACTTCTTGGTAACTAAGTAATTAACAATATCAGCATACCAAGGAGTTGTTGTACTTATAAAAAGAAGTTGCTCATCCGGAAAGTTCTCATTCAAGGGTAGTGCATCCTCTTCATGAACTAAACGGCTAAGATGGTCCGCAACCAGGTTGTCACTACCCCTCTTATCTTTTATCTCCAAATCAAACTCTTGTAAGAGAAGTATCCATCTAATCAACCTTGGTTTGGCCTCCTTTTTAGTGAGCAAGTACTTAAGGGCTGCATGGTCAGAATATATAATTACTTTAGTACCAATTAAATAAGATCGAAATTTTTCTAAAGCAAATACAACAGCCAAAAGTTCTTTTTCAGTAGTGGAATAGTTCAATTGAGCATCATTAAGAGTTCGGGAGGCATAATAAATGGCATGTGAGGCTTTGCCAACCCGTTGGCCCAAAACAGCTCCAATGGCATAGTCACTAGCATCACACATGATTTCAAAAGGTACATTCCAATCTGGTGGTTGGATGATAGGAGCTGATGTCAAGAGTCCCTTCAATGTTTCAAACGCCTCTTTGCATTTATCATCAAAGTGGAAAACCACATCTTTTTGTAGTAGCTTGCAAAGAGGTAATGTTATCTTTGAGAAGTCTTTGATAAATCTCCTATAGAAACCTGCATGTCCAAGAAAAGAACGAACCTCTCTCACATTTGTGGGAGGTGGTAAAGAATGCATAATATCTATTTTAGACTTATCAACCTCTATCCCTCTAGAAGAAATAACATGGCCCAAAACTATTCCTTGTTCTACCATAAAGTGGCATTTTTCCCAATTCAAAACAAGGTTAGTTTCCATGCATCTTTCAAGTACAAGTGTAAGGTTCTCTAGACATCTATCAAAAGAATCACCATAGACACTAAAATCATCCATAAATACTTCTATGATGTTCTCTACATAATCTGAAAATATGCTAACCATACACCTTTGGAATGTAGCTGGTGCATTACAAAGACCAAATGGCATACGCCGGTATGCAAAAGTACCAAATGGACATGTGAATGTTGTTTTCTCTTGGTCCTCCGGAGCAATGGCTATCTGATTATAACCTGAAAAACCATCAAGAAAACAATAATGAGAATGGCCAGCTAACCTTTCAATCAATTGATCAATAAAAGGTAAAGGAAAGTGGTCTTTGCGAGTTGTGGAATTAAGTTTACGATAATCAATACAAACTCGCCATCCTGTTTGAATCCTAGTAGGAACAAGTTCATTCTCATTATTTGTTACCACCGTTACACCTGATTTCTTTGGAACCACTTGGACTGGGCTCACCCATTTGCTATCCGAGATAGGATAGATCACTCCAACATCTAGGAGTTTCAGTATCTCCTTTTTCACAACCTCCATCATAGGAGGGTTCAATCTTCTTTGTGCTTCTCTTGTTGGTTTAGACCCTTCCTCTAACAAAATCCGGTGCATGCACATGGATGGGCTTATTCCCTTGATATCGGCAATTGTCCAACCAATTGCTGTTTTATGCTCTCTAAGCACCTGGATAAGTCGCTCTTCTTGCAAAGGTGTGAGCTCTTTGGCAATGATGATCGGTAGTGTGTCCTTTTTACCTAAGAACACATATTTCAAGTGGTTCGGTAGTGGTTTCAATTCTAAAGTTGGTGCCTGCAAAATGGAAGGTAGAAGTTTCTCATTAGATAAAGGCAAATCAATAAATGAAACATCAAACCTTGCATCTTTAGGTTACAGCGAGTGTAAAGATTCTAGTGCCCCTTCCACCTGGTCACTCAAGGCTAGTTTAGCATTCCCCATTCCGAGATGGTTGCTAATGACTATTTCTACACTATCTTCACCATCTAGCTCATAAGCTTGCTGCACTAGTGAGTCAATTATATCAATATTAAAAACAGAATGCACATCACTAGGATATCTCATGGCCTCAAAAATGTTAAAGCGAATTATTTCACCATCAAATTCCATAGTTAAAGTGCCATCATGTACATCTATTTTAGTTCTTGCTGTTTTCAAGAATGGTCTCCCTAATAGAATAGGTGTGGGATTAGAAGACATCTCATCTTCCATCTCAATAACATAAAAGTCAGCGGGAAAAACCAATTCATTAACCTGTACAAGAACGTCTTCTACAACTCCTCTTGGATAAGTGTTAGAACGGTCAGCAAGTTGTATTATAACACCGGTTTCCTCTAATGGTCCTAGATTCAATGAAGCATAAATTGAATATGGCATGACATTAATAGATGCCCCTAGATCTAGCATAGCACGCTCAAACCTGGTGTTGCCTATCTTACAAGGAATGGTAAACATACCTGGATCCTTGCATTTAGGTGGGAGTTTCTTTTGAAGAACAGCTGACACATTCTCCCCCACACTTACCTTTTCATTCCATTTCAACTTCCGTTTAGATGTGCACAACTCTTTTAGGAACTTGGCATATCTTGGCACTTGCTTGATAGCATCTAGTAAAAGGAATGTTCACCTCTACTTTCCGGAAGGTTTCCAAAATTTCCTTCTCTTGCTCCTCCTTCTTGGACTTTGCTAACCTGCTAGGAAAAGGTGGAGGAGTTATATAAGAAGGAAATGATGGTTTAGGAATTACCTTTTTTAGTGGCTCGTTGGGATGTGAAGAGGATGCCATGGTATTGTTCTCCCCTTGAGCACTATCATTTTGTGGTGTCTCTAGCTGTTTCCCACTTCTTAAATTTATAGCATTGGCATTCTCTCTTGGATTCACTATGGTTTGGGAAGGTAATTTCCCAGAATCCCTTGCTTGCATTTGACTCATGGTTGTTGCCAATTGCCCTATTTGAGTCTCCAAATTTCGAATACTTGTCTTTGTTTCCTGTTGAAATTGAATTGTATTAGTAGAAAGAGCTTTAACAAGATCTTCAAGAGAAGTACCTGAATTTTGGGTGGGTGGTAGTTGTTGTCGGGTTTGGTATGGTTGTTGCACTCTTTGCTGAAAACCCGGTGGCCTGTGGTCAAATGGTGGAGGAATAGTTTGTGATTGGTTCCCTCCATAATTGAAGTTTGGATGATCCCTCCATCCTGGATTGTAAGTGTTTGAGTAGGGATCATATTTCCTTGATTGGTTCTGAAATCCACCCATGGCATTCACATGTTCATTGGTATCCTCTTGAAGTGTTGGACACATATCAGTTTGGTGCCCTATGTTTGAACATATGCCACAAGCCTTTATTTGTTGTATTTTACCTACAGCCAATTGTTGAACAAGAGAAGTCAGTTTATCAAATTTTTGTTCAAGGGATGATATACTTACCTCATTAACTCTCTTGGGTTGTGGTGGTGGATCTTGTCTCATTGAGAACTGTTGAGAATTAGCTGCTGATAACTCGTATAATTATATAGTTTTTAGTTATGTTTTATTATTGTTTTGTGTCAAATATGAGTTATTATTGTTTAGTCTAATTGTGTTTATGATCTTTTATATTTTTATGTAATTTGGTGTTTTTCACAAGTTTCTTTGAGTGATTTCAGATTACTAGAATTAAGGGCAAATCCAGTTCAGTTCCAGTTCCGACACCTTTTGCCATATCAGCTATATCTCGAGTTTCACTGAAGCAATAAGGCTGAAATTTGTAGCCGTGCAAAGCTAAGAGGCATATCTATCTTTTTCATGTTTTACACTTCTTGAAACGGAGTCGTTTTCCCTAGCGAAATCGACCATCAAGTTGGCTGATGTGCAATGACGTCTGTGCTGACCTGTTTTCGTATTTTGCCCATATCTTCTTATCCACATCAGCAAATGAGATGATTCCAACGGCTATGGATTCTTAACTGATAGGGGTATATTTTTCTAGAAGACAATTTTATCAGATCGAGCCTCCAACATTGACAAAATCGACCATCAAGCTGGCTGATCAGAATTGTCATACAATATAACGAAAATTGTTAGAAAAATGCACCCACCTATTATACCTACCTTTGAAATTTGTAAAGCTTGTCTCTTGTCATTTAGCCCTCCAAAATGTGTATAAATAGAGGGCCTTGGATGAGTATTGGGATACATTGATACATTGGTAGGATATTAGCCATTGTAATAAAATTCTCTAAGTTTTCTTCTTCTTTCCTTTCTCTAGTTTTCTTGTTCTTTACTTATGTTTCTTACATTCCTTTTCATTTTATTCATATCTAGTATGTGTTGCTAATCATATTGTTGAGGTGATGAGGTGAAGCTTTTGGTAAATGCTAAGGTTAGTCTCTTAAACTTGAGCTAAAATGAATCATCATTTATAAACATTAGTATAGATAATATTTTCTTTCGGTTTAAAATCATACTTGCAAAGTAGAGATCTTGATTCGTTATTGACAAGGAAAATGGCACAGTAAATGCTTGGTTTCATAACCTTGATTTGTTGTAGACATATACCTTGGCATAAGGAATGCTTGGACTCTTTTTATGAGTTTTGAGGACACCAAATGAACATAATATCATATGCTATGGACGTTGGACAATTTGGACTGAATTGCTAAACCTTCCGATTGGAACCTCCCTTATGTGTGGATTTCAATTGTGTAATAAAACAAGATTAATCTTAGCATAACACCAAGAGTGGATTCTCTAACCTCAACATCTTTTCTTATTGTTTTTTATATCTTGTTTAATTGCTTTTATGTTATTTTGTTTATTTTGTTCTCTAATATCTTGTTTACTTTCTTTGTTATTGATTCCCTAATATCTTGTTTATTTTCTTTTTCTTATATATTTATAAACTTATACTTACTAATACGCTTCCCTGTGGTTCGACCTCGGACACCCGAGAATTTATTACTTGAACATAACCTGCACTTGGGTTTACAACTCTTAATTGAGTCTCCATCAAGTTTTTGGCGCCGTTGCCGGGGAAGCAATACTAAGTATATAAGTTTATAAGTATATTTATTTTTATTGGCTGGTTATACCGCCTAATTTGTATATATTTATTTTTATTGGCTGGTTATACCGCCTAATTTATTTTTATTGGCTGGTTATACCGCCTAATTTTGTATATTAACTTTGTTTTATGCTTGTTTGGCGACGTGATTTTAGATCTCGTCGTTTAGTTAGATTTTATTGTGAAACTTTTTCAGGTAATCTTTCTAATACAACTCCTACCATGGCTGACAATGAAAGTGTTCATGCTGAAGATGAGAACAGACAAGTACGCACCATGCGTGACTACTTGCAACCAACTCGAAGCTTATCACCCTCTTGTTTTATTTTTCCTCTCAATGCAAACAACTTTCGTTTTAAACCAGGTATGATAGCTTTGCTTCCAAATTTCCATGGGTTAGAATCGGAAAGTGCTTACTCGTTTCTAAAAGACTTCGAAGATGTATGTGTCACCTTTAATGACCAACAATGTACAAATGAGATTGTCAAGCTAAAATTATTTCCTTTTTCTTTAAAAGATAAAGCAAAAATTTGGCTTCATAATTTAAAACCAAGGTCAATTGGCACATGGCAAGAATTACAAACTGAGTTTCTAAAGAAAATTTTCCCAGCACATAAAACTACTGCTTTGAAAAGACAGATTCAAAATTTCAATCAAAATCAAAATGAAGCATTTTTTCAGTGCTGGGAGCGTTTTAAAGATTTGTTAAGTTCTTGTCCACATCATGGTTTTGAAAAATGGCGTCTTATTAGTTTCTTTTATGAAAGTTTAACTCCCGAAACTAAACAATTTGTTGAAACAATGTGTAACGGTGAGTTTCTAGAAAAAGAACCTGAAGAAGCCTTTGACTACCTAGACCATTTGGTAGATAACTCTCAAGCCTGGCACACAGATAATTCCTCTGAAAGTTCCAATAGATCTAATCTTGTTTCTAACAGAGGTAAATATCATTTTAGTCAAGAAGATGAGATAAAAGCTAAAGTAGCTAATTTGGCTAGAAAGATTGAAGCCATGGAACTTAGAGAAGTAAAAGAAGTCAAAACGGTTAAAAAAGAAGAAAGTTGTGGAATTTGTGAAATCATGGGACACCCCACTTCTGAATGTCCAAACATTCCCATTCTTAAAGAAGCGTTGCATGATCAAGTAAATTCCATAAACACATTTAAAAAGCCTTTTCCTTCTCCTTACTCTGAAACGTATAACCCTGAATGGAGAAATCATCCCAACTTCAGTTGGCGGAATAATAATCATGTTCAGGTACCACAATCTCAAAAGCCGGGCAACACTTTTTCCTATCAACCTTCACGTGTACAAACCTTGGAAGAGACATTGCAAGCATTCATGCAAACACAAGCAAATATGAATAACCAAACTTCACAGGACATCAATGAGATCAAAAACACCTTGTCCACATTGACAGCTTCATTACGCACTCAAGAAGAAGGTAAGTTTCCTGCTCAACCTCAGCCTAACCCTTATACTCAATGTCTTGTTTCTTGCTCCAATGAAACTCAACAGGAAAATGCCAGTTCTATCACAACTCTTCGAAGTGGAAAGGCAATTGACAAAAACATTCCATCAAAAGACCAAGATCCTCCTTCCCCTTCGAAAAGTAATGGTAAGGATGATGGTAAGTCTGAACTTCTTGAAAATTTGGACAAAGAAAAAGGTATGCATCCTGCTCCTTTTCCTCAAAGGTTGCAAACAATAAAGAATTTGAATCAAAATGCAGAAATATATGAACTTTTCAAACAAGTTAAGATTAACATTCCTTTATTGGATGCAATCAAACAAGTTCCATCTTATGCTAAATTTTTGAAGGACATGTGCACAGTTAAAAGGAAACATAATGTACAAAAGAAAGCATTTCTGACGGAAAGTGTGAGCTCAATCATTCAGCACCTTACTCCACCAAAATTCAAAGATCCTGGATGTCCAACAATCTCATGCATCATTGGAAACACTAGAATAGAACGTGTATTGCTTGATCTTGGTGCTAGTGTTAATCTTTTGCCTTTTTCTGTTTATCAACAGTTAGGTTTAGGTGAACTCAAGGAAACACCTGTTACACTTCAACTAGCTGATCGTTCTGTAAAAATTCCTCGAGGGATAGTTGAAGATGTTTTGGTTCAAATTGATAATTTTTACTTCCCTGTTGATTTTATTGTTTTGGACACACATCCTGTTTCAAATCCAAATGCTCAAATTCCTGTTATATTAGGCCGTCCATTTCTTGCAACTTCTAATGCTCTGATAAATTGCAGGAATGGTATTTTGAACATTTCTTTTGGAAATATGACTTTAGAATTAAATGTGTTCAACACTTGCAAGCAACCTGGTGATGATTCAGAAGTACATGAAGTGGACTTCATTGAAGAACTTGTTCATGAACATCTCACCACTACTACATTCCATGATCCTTTAGAAGCTTATTTAATTGAATGTGAGTTTGATAATGCTTCAGAAATTTCACACACTGATTCTTTGTTAAATTCTTTTCAGGTTAAGCATTGTTGGAAACAAAAGTTTGAGGAACTTCCATCACTCACAAATGTCACTGTACCATCAACTATTGAACCACCCAAGCTGGATTTAAAACCATTGCCATCCGAGCTAAAATATTCCTTTTTGGGTGAGAATGAAACTTTTCCAGTCATAAATGAACTTGAGGAACTCAGAAATGATGCATATGAGAATCCTAAAATTCATAAAGAAAGAACTAAAGCCTTTCATGACAAGTTAATTTCAAGAAAAATATTTGATGTTGGGCAAAAAGTTCTACTTTATAATTCTAGACTTCACATATTTCCTGGTAAGTTGAGATCAAGATGGACTGGCCCATTTGTGGTTAAGCATGTGTATCATTATGGAGCAGTTGACATTGAGAATCCTCAAAATGGTAACGTATTCAAGGTAAATGGACAAAGACTCAAACTCTTTTTGGAAAATCATGTTACTCAAGAAGAGGTTGTTTTTCTTTCTGATCCTTGTTTTGAAAATAACTAGATGTAAATATAATTTTTACTAATCTTCAAAAAAAAAAAATACATTTTTTTTAACCCCGGTTAAATGGCGGATAACGGTACTCCGTGATTATTTAAGTCGGTTCCATCAGCTACCCACAAAACTGATATTGTATATAAATTTCTCTTTCAATTTTTTTTTTTCATTTTTTTCAAGATGGATGATATTCTCACAAGATTGCAGAAACGATTTCCTCCTTTTCCTCGGAATATTTTACTAAAGCTTTACCAAGTTCGATTTGAAAGATTAAGAATGCTTATGCACAAAGGGATTCCTGAAGACATACGTTGGATAATTGAAGCCAAGGTACGTGAAGATGAATATCTTCCTGTTTTGCATTTACCAGGTACAGGTAGAAGCACTTATGCAAAGAAGCGACGAGCAAAGCGCATGAGTTCAAATTGCCACAAGTGTGCATGATGGACGTGTAACGGTAAATGTCGTTCTATTGGGATTTCGTCCTCTAATCGAGATGATAAAATTGAATTCATTAAGGATGGACTGAGTAAGGAGAATTTGGGTAATATCCAACTTTCTCTTGAGACGCATCCTAGTGGAGATGTACAAAGAGAAATTCTTGATTTATGGCCGCAATTCCAAAGGGAATGGCAACATCTTGGGAATCTGATGATAAAAGACCCTGTTTGCCAGCTTGTAAGAAAACTGGATGGGAAGCATATCCTCGACTCATAGAAGGCGTTTAAGCCGTTTCTAGACGTAAAACCAGAGGAAGATGCCAAATACACTTTCGGCGACATTATTACTTTTGACTTTTACGGTTGATTTTTCTTCTCTTTTTGATTTTCTTCCTGAAATCATGCAAAAATCTTTTGTTAGGTTAACATTTTCTTCTGACAGGTCAAATACACTTTCGGCGACATTATTACTCTTGTCTGATTCACTACTCAGTCCTCTATATATTACACCATGTACTCATTCTCTTTCAGGCACTCGAAAAAGAAAAAAAAAATGGAAAGCACTTCGTCCCAGCGCATTAAAAAAATTTGTGTCTTTGGAGGTGCTTATCCAGGGAAAAATAACATATTCGCTGATGAAGCCATAAGAGTTGGAGTAATACTTGCCCAACAAAAGATCCACTTGATTTATGGAGGCGGTAGTACGGGTTTAATGGGAGCAGTCGCTACAGCAGCACACGCCGGAGGAAGTCCAGTTCTAGGAATCGTGCCAAAACTATTCACAGATTTTTGTGGACCTACCGTGGGTAAGGAAATACAAGTCTGGAGTATCCCTGAACGGATAACAATCATGTACCATTCTGCCGATGCATTCATTGCCTTACCAGGAGGTCTGGGTACATTGGAAGAAATAGCTTGCGTGGCTTCTTGGTCATCTTTGGTCACAAATAAGAAACCCATTGGTTTGCTTAATATTAATGGTTATTTTAGTAATTTACTTTCATATTTAGATAATGCTGTGGATAATGGATTCATGTTTTCAGAGGCAAGGAGAACCATAATTTCTGCTACAACCATTGAAGATTTACTCAAAAAGCTACAAGCTTATGAGTTTTTATCTGCTACGGTTGTTTCGCAAACGCTCGGAAAAAGAAAAAGAGATATGGACGAGCAAGGAGTGGATTGCACTTTGTCTTTGTGACATTATCTAACATTTTGTTTGTTGTGTCTCAGTTATAATAAGTGGTTAGCAACCTCTGCAGGTAATATCTCCTAAATTCTACCTTTAAAATTTGACATTGGGGACAATGTCATATTTTAGTAGGGGGTAAGGGACATATTTTGCTAAAAAAAAAAAAAAATTTGTTGTGTTTTAAGACATTTAGAAGTATTCATTCTGAACAAGGTCTGAGTAAGGGAGACTTGAGACATACCTTGTCAGTTTGATTTAATCTTCTTCTTCAAAAAAACAAAAAACAAAAAAAAAAACAAAAAAACAAAAAAAAAAAAAAAAAAAAAGCATGTTTAGACTTAGTGTGTTTTTTTTTAGTTACTTTCAATACAATGATGAGATATGAATTGCATAAGTCTAAAACAGATTTATTAGTAAGAAGATTTTCATGAGAATTGAGCTTGATGTCAACCTTTTTATGAGCCAATGTTAATATGATATGTTGATTGAGAAAGAAGCATGTTTAGACTTAATCTGACTTGTATAATCATCTTTGTGAGTTTTTGAGCCTATAATGATTGATGCATTATACAAATCAATCTAATTTCTTTCTTGAGTGCTCTTATGATTACATGATTCTCTAGAACTTGCTTTAAACCGTTTGAGACTATATTGATACATGTGACAACATGAATATGATAGAGGCATTAGGATTATAACCAGAGCCAAACAGCCATCCATTATTAATGTTCTACGAGAACATCCCCACTAGTGAGCCAATTTGAGCCTACATTAAATATGATGTTTTATTGGTAACCACAACTTACACCTAGCCTAAATATGCTTATATCCTTACCCTTGTTCTAAAGATGAATTTTATATTTTGAGACATATTGCAAAAAAACAAGGGATATTTTTATTTGAAAATTTGGGTTAGAAACAAAAGATAAGTGTGGGGGAAAGAAAAGAAAAGAAAAAGTCAAGAGAAAAAGAAAGGGATCATTGTCAAATACATTCCCATATTAAAAAAAAAAAAAAAAAAAAAAATCTTCTCTTGAACTTCTAGAAAAAGATGTTACAAAGTTGGTTAGAATGATGCAAAGGCTCAACATGAATGTTTAGCCTATGTTATTATGTGCTTTATAAGAGTTTTGAGAAGTTTTATTTGTATGATCTTATTATGTCTCTAAAATCTATGAACTCTTTGGAACCTTTGTGATATCTTTATCCTTTTGTTCTTTAACCACATTATAACCCTTTGGCCCCATTACAACCTTGAATAAAGACCTCTTGATTTATGAAGTTGTATGATCTAAATAGTGGAGAATAGGTGGACAAGCAAGCATATGGTAGAAGTGTTTTCATGAGATTGATTGAGTGTAAACACTTTACCACTACTTTAAAGAGTGAAAATCAAGAGAGTATCCCATGTGAGAAGTTGAGATTAAGTTTGAATATACACTATTTTGATTGAAATATGTTATGTTATTATTGGCTTAACTCAAACTATTTACATTCAAGCAAGATTTTTTTGTGAATTTCTTTAAGCTATTGATTAGTTTTTAAGACTTGTCCAATGATTATCTCTAAGTTATATTGGAAGGATTAGTTATAATTATTATTTTTAGTTTTTATTATGTCTTCAATGTTTGTGGGTATCGTCCTAGTAAACCCTCACGAGACTAAACTCGTCCACTAGGGACACCTAGGGGTTTAAAGGCTTGTGTCACATGCTAAGTGCCACCGTGATTTCCTACGAAAATGGATTAGATTAGATTTTCTTATTTTATTTTTATTGAGTCGTTGCTAGGGACTAGCAACAATCTAAGTGTGGGGGTGTGATAACTCGTATAATTATATAGTTTTTAGTTATGTTTTATTATTGTTTTGTGTCAAATATGAGTTATTATTGTTTAGTCTAATTGTGTTTATGATCTTTTATATTTTTATGTAATTTGGTGTTTTTCACAAGTTTCTTTGAGTGATTTCAGATTACTAGAATTAAGGGCAAATCCAGTTCAGTTCCAGTTCCGACACCTTTTGCCATATCAGCTATATCTCGAGTTTCACTGAAGCAATAAGGCTGAAATTTGTAGCCGTGCAAAGCTAAGAGGCATATCTATCTTTTTCATGTTTTACACTTCTTGAAACGGAGTCGTTTTCCCTAGCGAAATCGACCATCAAGTTGGCTGATGTGCAATGACGTCTGTGCTGACCTGTTTTCGTATTTTGCCCATATCTTCTTATCCACATCAGCAAATGAGCTGATTCCAACGGCTATGGATGCTTAACTGATAGGGGTATATTTTTCTAGAAGACAATTTTATCAGATCGAGCCTCCAACATTGACAAAATCGACCATCAAGCTGGCTGATCAGAATTGTCATACAATATAACGAAAATTGTTAGAAAAATGCACCCACCTATTATACCTACCTTTGAAATTTGTAAAGCTTGTCTCTTGTCATTTAGCCCTCCAAAATGTGTATAAATAGAGGGCCTTGGATGAGTATTGGGATACATTGATACATTGGTAGGATATTAGCCATTGTAATAAAATTCTCTAAGTTTTCTTCTTCTTTCCTTTCTCTAGTTTTCTTGTTCTTTACTTATGTTTCTTACATTCCTTTTCATTTTATTCATATCTAGTATGTGTTGCTAATCATATTGTTGAGGTGATGAGGTGAAGCTTTTGGTAAATGCTAAGGTTAGTCTCTTAAACTTGAGCTAAAATGAATCATCATTTATAAACATTAGTATAGATAATATTTTCTTTCGGTTTAAAATCATACTTGCAAAGTAGAGATCTTGATTCGTTATTGACAAGGAAAATGGCACAGTAAATGCTTGGTTTCATAACCTTGATTTGTTGTAGACATATACCTTGGCATAAGGAATGCTTGGACTCTTTTTATGAGTTTTGAGGACACCAAATGAACATAATATCATATGCTATGGACGTTGGACAATTTGGACTGAATTGCTAAACCTTCCGATTGGAACCTCCCTTATGTGTGGATTTCAATTGTGTAATAAAACAAGATTAATCTTAGCATAACACCAAGAGTGGATTCTCTAACCTCAACATCTTTTCTTATTGTTTTTTATATCTTGTTTAATTGCTTTTATGTTATTTTGTTTATTTTGTTCTCTAATATCTTGTTTACTTTCTTTGTTATTGATTCCCTAATATCTTGTTTATTTTCTTTTTCTTATATATTTATAAACTTATACTTACTAATACGCTTCCCTGTGGTTCGACCTCGGACACCCGAGAATTTATTACTTGAACATAACCTGCACTTGGGTTTACAACTCTTAATTGAGTCTCCATCAGCTGCCATGTTGGAGATTAATGTTCTAGCAGCCCTGGGAGTCTTATCAACTAGAGCTCCCCCACTAGCGGCATCTATCATACTTCTCTCCATGGGCATGAGACCTTCATAGAAGTATTGGATGAGAAGTTGTTCACTTATCTGATGATGTGGACATGATGCACAAAGTTTCTTGAACCTCTCCCAATATTCATATAAGGACTCTCCGTTGTATTGCCGAATCCCACATATCTCTTTCCTAATGTTGGCAGCCTTAGATGCTGGGAAATACCTTTCCAAGAATGCTTTCTTCAAATCATTCCATGTAGTGATGGTCCCGGATGGTAGATAGTAGAGCCATTCCTTTGCTGAATCAGCTAGAGAGAATGGGAAGGCTCTCAACTTAACTTGCTCTTCCGTGACCCCTGTTGGTCTCATGCTTGAGCAAACTACATGGAATTCCTTGAGGTGCTTATTTGGATCCTCTCCTGCAAAACCATGAAAAGTTGGGAGAAGATGAATCAAACCAGATTTTAATTCAAAAGCTACCTCAAGATTAGCATATTCAATGCATAATGGTTATTGACCCAAGTCCGGAGCGGCTAGCTCCTTGAGAGTTCGGTTGTCAGCTGCTGCCATCTCTCCTTGCTTCTCTTGGATGTTTTGGATCAACTCCTCGATTGGTTGTTGGTGAGAAGTTATAAATTCCCGAATTTTCCTAAGTCGTAAGTCTTCTTCGGGAGCTTGGAACATTCACTAATAAAAAAAAATAAGAAAGTAAATAATTAGAACAGAAAATAAGAATAAACCAATAAACTAATAAACTAAAGAAAGCAATCCCCGGCAACGGCGCCAAAAATTTGATGCACCCAAAAGAGTGTATCTTATTTAACCTTGCACTAAAAAGATCAATTGTAAGTATAGTAGTTAGCAAGGGTCGAGTCCTCAGGGATTGGGTTTTAGTTTATAAGTTGATAGTTTAAAACTTAAATTCAAGAACAATAAAAGAAAAGGGGTTTTTGAAATCAGATTTAAACTAAAGTAAATAATAAGAATAAGATGCAAGGCGGTATAACCAGCCAATAAAAATATATATACTAAATTAGGCGGTATAACCAGCCAATAAAAATAAAACAAAGTTAATATACAAATTAGGCGGTATAACCAGCCAATAAAAATAAATATACTTTTAAAAATAAGCAAACTAGAAAAGTAAGAAAACAAGTAAGTAAGAAGAATCAAATATGAAAAATATGGTTAAGGTTTCATTCTCCACCACTAGACATCATTAAGAATCAATTTCAGATCTATCAATATCAACCAACTATCAAAGTTAACAACCGTAGATAACAACAAGCTCTGTTACCCCAATCTTTCCTTAGTTTGTCGTTAAATAGAACAAGCTCTCTATTTAATCTCTAACCATTAAACAACCTAGAATAAGCTCTCTAAATTCAATTTAATGGCAGCTTTATGATGAGAAAGATAGGTTGATCTAAGCAACAAACACATAAGCTCGGATTGTTCAACTTAGGTTATGTTCCACTTTGCAATTATTGAAAACTTGACCATAATCATTAATCACAAATTGCCACTTATGAATAGGAAATCAAGACAATTACACGGATCAAGACTCCTAAACTAGCAATAGATAATTATCAAGATCTATCTAGTTGTACACCTAAATAAATCAAGACAACATCATGAACAATTCTTGTAGAAGAACATAAGCAACTTTGATAGAAAATTAATGATAGATAGAATCTGAAAATCAATCACAAAACATGTCTAGGGCTTTGAAATCACCCTTAACCAAATAGAAGTTTAGCCTAGCATAGGCATTATAAACATAAAATTAAATAGAATCTAAGAAGAAAATAAAAGAAAGAAAGAAGAAGAAGAAGAATATTAATTATCCAACCTCTTGCTCTTTCTAAAGAAAAAGAAAACTAGAGAAAAGAAAGAAGAAGAAAACTTAGAGAATTTTGTTAAAATGGCTAATATCCTACCAATCTCCAATATGATCCCTTACAATCATCCAAGGCCCTCTATTTATACACATTTTGGAGGGCTAAATGACAAGAGACAAGCTTTACAAATTTCAAAGGTAGGTATAATAGGTGGGTGCATTTTCTAACAATTTTCGTCATATATGACGATTTTGATCAGCCAACTTGATGGTCGATTTTGTCAATTTTGGAGGCCTTATCTGATCACATGGTCTTCTAGAAAAATCTTACCCTATCAGTTACTGATCCATAGCCGTTGGAATCAGCTCATTTTCTGATGTGGATAAGAAGATATGGGCATAATACGAAAACAGGTCAGCACAGACGTCATTGCACATCAGCCAACTTGATGGTCGATTTCGCTAGGGAAAACGACTCCGTTTCAAGAAGTGTAAAACATGAAAAAGATAGATATGCCTCTTAGCTTTTCATGGCTACAAATTTCAGCCTTATTGCTTTAGTGAAACTCGATATATAGCTGATATGGCAAAAGGTGTCGGAACTGGAACTGAACTGGATTTGCCCTTAATTCTAGTAATCTGAAATCACTCAAAGAAACTTGTGAAAAACACCAAAATACATAAAAATATAAAAGATCATAAACACAATTAGACTAAACAATAATAACTCGTATTTGACACAAAACAATAATAAAACATAACTAAAAACTATATAATTATACGAGTTATCAGTACTTGTTGAATGACATCCACAAACAAACTGTTTAAGGTTTCCAGCGTGTCTTGTTCATGTTCATCCTCCTTGAACTTTGCAAATCTACTAGGAAAAGGTGGAGAAGAAACATTAGTAAAAAGTGGAACTTTAAACGTTACCTCAGGTGCCGAAATACTCTTATTTGTATTTGTGGCTTCATTATCCTCAAGAATAGAATCCATCTCTAATTCTGTCTCATCCTCATCTTGTTCATCTTGTTCAAGCACCGCTGCTCCTTTCCATTATCAACAACATAAGCAAGATAACCTTCACAGCCTTTAGAAAGGAGCTCATTAGCTTGCATAGCAGATATCAAACATGGACAATCAATTTCCTTATCACCTTCGAAATAAAACATAGGTTTATTGGGAATAGAGAAATTAACAATTTTTTTTTATAATAATCAACATTTGCATGATAAGTAAACAACCAATCCATGCCCAAAATGACGACAAAATCATAAATTCTCTATAGAATCAGATCTGCAGACAGTTTTTTTTATCTCTAATCTTCACCAAACAAGACTTGTACACTACATCAGAAAGTAAGGAAGGTTTCATAGCAGTACTCACAGCAAGAAAATACCCAAGTGGTTTAGGCTCAATTCTCAAATGGCATGCAAACTATGGTGAGACAAATGAATGACTAGAACCAGGATAAAAAAGAACTAAAGCATCATGTTTAGCAACTGGAAGCTTACCCTTGATAACAGAAGTGGAAGCTAGAACTTCTTCCTTGTCTAAAGCAAAGACTCTTCCTTGGACCACTGGTTTCTTACTCTTATCTATAGGCTTCTTCACTTGTTGGTCATGCATCAATGGGCAAGCCTTTATCATATGCCCAGTCTTCCCACATCGAAAACAAGCTCTATTGTCCCAATAACACTGTTTTGACCCATGATGCTTGCCACATTGTTTGCAAGGCTCTGAAGCATCTTGTTTGGGTGCTTTGGGCTGAAATTCCCTTGTTTTCTGCTTCTTGTTGGCTTGATTCACATCTAGCCTCTTTTGCCAGTTTCTCATGTTTCTAGCTCATCATCACGTTCTTGCTCCATTTGGGCATCTTCCATATCTTGCTCTATGAGTTGAGCTCGATCTACTACTTCAGCATAAGTTCTGAGCTTGAAAGGAATTAATTTGCTTCTAAGTGTTGGTCGTAAACCTCGCTGAAACTTTCTTGCTTTCTTTGCCTTATTTTTGCAATATGGGGAGCAAACAATGTGATAACTCGTATAATTATATAGTTTTTAGTTATGTTTTATTATTGTTTTGTGTCAAATACGAGTTATTATTGTTTAGTCTAATTGTGTTTATGATCTTTTATATTTTTATGTAATTTGGTGTTTTTCACAAGTTTATTTGAGTGATTTCAGATTACTAGAATTAAGGGCAAATCCAGTTCAGTTCCAGTTCCGACACCTTTTGCCATATCAGCTATATCTGGAGTTTCACTAAAGCAATAAGGCTGACATTTTAGCCGTGCAAATTTAAGAGGCATATCTATCTTTTTCATGTTTTACACTTCTTGAAACGGAGTCGTTTTCCCTAGCGAAATCGACCATCAAGTTGGCTGATGTGCAATGACGTCTGTGCTGACCAGTTTTGGTATTTTGACCATATCTTCTGATCCACATCCGAAAATGAGCTGATTCCAACAGCTATGGATCACTAACTGATAGGGGAACATTTTTCTAGAAGACCATGTGATCAGATCAAGCCTCCAATATTGACAAAATCGACCATCAAGTTGGCTGATCAAAATTGTCATACAATATGACGAAAATTGTTAGAAAAATGCACCCACCTATTATACCTACCTTTGAAATTTGTAAAGCTTGTCTCTTGTCATTTAGCCCTCCAAAATGTGTATAAATAGAGGGCCTTGGATGATTGTAAGAGATATTGTACATTGGTAGGATATTAGCCATTGTAATAAAATTCTCTAAGTTTTCTTCTTCTTTCTTTTCTCTAGTTTTCTTTTTCTTTATTTTCTTCTTCTTCTTCTTTCTTTTATTTCCTTCTTAGATTCTCTTTAATTTTATGTTTATGTTTACAATGCCTATGCTAGGCTAAACTTCTATTTGGTTAAGGGTGATTTCAAAGCCCTAGACATGTTTTGTGATTGATTTTCAGATTCTATCTATCATTAATTTTCTATCAAAGTTTCTTATGTTCTTCTACAAGAATTGTTCATGATGTTGTCTTGATTTATTTAGGTGTACAACTAGATAGATCTTGATAATTATCTATTGCTAGTCTAGGAGTCTTGATCCGTGTAATTGTCTTGATTTCCTATTCATAAGTGGCAATTTGTGATTAATGATTATGGTCAAGTTTTCAATAATTGCAAAGTGGAACATAACCTAAGTTGAACAATCCGAGCTTATTTGTTTGTTGCTTAGATCAACCTATCTTTCTCATCATAAAGCTGCCATTAAATTGAATTTAGAGAGCTTATTCTAGGTTGTTTAATGGTTAGAGATTAAATAGAGAGCTTGTTCTATTTAACGACAAACTAAGGAAAGATTGGGATAACAGAGCTTGTTGTTATCCACGGTTGTTAACTTTGATAGTTGGTTGATATTGATAGATCTGAAATTGACTCTTAATGATGTCTAGTGGTGGAGAATGAAACCTTAACCATATTTTTCATATTTGATTCTTCTTACTTACTTGTTTTCTTACTTTTCTAGTTTGCTTATTTTTAAAAGTATATTTATTTTTATTGGCTGGTTATACCGCCTAATTTGTATATTAACTTTGTTTTATTTTTATTGGCTGGTTATACCGCCTAATTTAGTATATATATTTTTATTGGCTGGTTATACCGCCTTGCATCTTATTCTTATTATTTACTTTAGTTTAAATCTGGCTTCAAAAACCCCTTTTTTTATTGTTTTCTTTGAACGTAAGTTATAAACTAATAACTCATAGATTAAAACCCAATCCCTGAGGACTCGACCCTTGCTAATCATTATACTTACAATTGATCTTTTTAGTGCAAGGTTAAATAAGATACACTCTTTTGGGTTAATCAAATTTTTGGCGCCGTTGTCGGGGATTGTTTTCTTTATTTTATTTGTTACTTGGTTTATTCTTATTTTCAGTTCTAATTAGTTTTATTTTCTTGTACATATAAGTTTTTCTTATCAAATTTTTAAAAAAAATAAAAAAAAATAAAAAAACGATGGAATTGAGCAATCTAACACTTGAAGAGTTGGTGGCATACATGAACATGGAGAATCAACAAGCCAAGCTCACCTCCCCAGTTCAACAATTGGCCATGGGAGGATGTCAAGTCCATCAATGGTTCCAAGACCAACAGTATGATCATTACTCAAACACTTACCATGAGGGATGGTGCGATCATACTAATTATGGCTACTCGAAAAATTACCAAGAAGTAGATCCTTATGCCAATTACACTCATCCATCTAGCTTCAATCAATCATGATCTCAAGAACCAGATCTTTTTCAACCACCACATATGACTCAAAACTCAGGTACTTCTTTAGAAGATCTTGTATATTCTCTTCTTACTGATACTTTGCAATTTCAACAGGAAACAAGGGCAAGCATCCAGAGTTTGGAAAGGCAAATGAGGCTATTGGCTAGTAGTACGGTGGAATTAGTAGCAGAAAGATCTCTAGCACTCCCTTCCCAAACGGTGATTAACCCAAAGGAGAATGCTACTATTGTGACCTTGAGAAATGAGGAACAAGATGAGGATGAGACAAAACCAAAGATGGATTCACTTCTTGAGGATAATGAAGCCACCATTCAAATTGAGAGTACTTTGACACCTCAGGTAGCTTTTAAGGTTCTTATTTCTACTAATGTTCCTTCTCCACTTTTTCCTAGCAGATTTGCAAAGTCCAAGAAGGAGGAACATGAACAACAATTTTTGGAAACCTTAAACAGCTTGCTTGTGGATGCCATTAGACAAGTACCAAGATATGCACAATTCCTCAAAGAGCTATACCACACCAAGAATGATGAAATAATACGTGTGGGGGAGAAGGCATTGGTTGTTTTGCAAAGAAAACTTCCTCCAAAACGCAAAAATCCGAGAAGTTTCATGTCTAAGCCAAAACATCCTAAAAAGCCAAGAAGGGGAATTGGCTAGGCTGAAAACAATCAATCAAGTGCTAATTGGGGGAGGCAGCCTAATTAGTGAAAGCATTGCCAAACTGCCATCCTCAGATTTGCTCTCTTTTTCTTTATCTTTTTCTTATGTTTCTTTGCTAATTGTGTTTAGTGTTTCTAAGTTCATTTAGGCTGCATAAGTTTATTTTGTTTATTAGTTCTTTTCACTTACACATGATTCTTTCATTTGGGATTAATAGCATTACATCAATGACAATGTAAGAATTATGTGTGGGGGGAAGAATTTAGGATTTTATTTAGAGTGTTTTGTTTTTGAGTCTTTTTATGTTGTTTTTCTTTCTGATCCTTGTTTTGAAAATAACTAGATGTAAATATAATTTTTTAACCCCGGTTAAATGGCGGATAACGGTACTCCGTGATTATTTAAGTCGGTTCCATCAGCTAACCACAAAACTGATATTGTATATAAATTTCTCTTCCAATTTCTCTTTCATTTTTTTTTCATTTTTTTTTTCAGGATGGATGATATTCTCACAAGATTGCAGAAACGATTTCCTCCTTTTCCTCGAAATATTTTACTGAAGCTTTACCAAGTTCGATTTGAAAGATTAAGAATGCTTATGCACAAAGGGATTCCTAAAGACATATGTTGGATAATTGAAGCCAAGGTACATGAAGATGAATATCTTCCTGTTTTGCATTTACCAGGTACAGGTAGAAGCACTTTTGCAAAGAAGCGACGAGCAAAGCGCATGAGTTCAAATTGCCACAAATGTGCACGATGGACGTGTAACGGTAAATGTCGTTCTATTGGGATTCCGTCCTCTAATCGAGATGATAAAATTGAATTCATTAAGGATGGACTGAGTAAGGAGAATTTGGGTAATATCCAACTTTCTCTTGAGACGCATCCTAGTGGAGACGTACAAAGAGAAATTCTTGATTTATGGCCGCAATTCCAAAGGGAATGGCAACATCTTGGGAATCTGATGTTAAAAGACCCTGTTTGCCAGCTTGTAAGAAAACTGGATGGGAAGCATATCCTCGACTCATAGAAGGCGTTTAAGCCGTTTCTGGACGTAAAACCAGAGGAAGATGCCAAATACACTTTCGGCGACATTATTACTCTTGACTTTTACGGTTGATTTTTCTTCTCTTTTTGATTTTCTTCCTGAAATCACGCAAAAATCTTTTGTTAGGTTAACATTTTCTTCTGACAGGTCAGATACACTTTCGGCGACATTATTACTCTTGTCTGATTCACTACCCAGTCCTCTATATATTACACCATGTACTCATTCTCTTTCAGGCACTCGAAAAAAAAAATGGAAAGTACTTCGTCCCAGCGCATTAAAAAAATTTGTGTCTTTGGAGGTGCTTATCCAGGGAAAAATAACATATTTGCTGATGAAGCCATAAGAGTCGGAGTAATACTTGTCCAACAAAAGATCTAGTTGATTTATGGAGGTGGTAGTACGGGTTTAATGGGAGCAGTCGCTACAGCAGCACACGCCGGAGGAAGTCCAGTTCTAGGAATCGTGCCAAAACTATTGACAGATTTTTGTGGACCTACCTTGGGTAAGGAAATACAAGTCTGGAGTATCCCTGAACGGATAACAATCATGTACCATTCTGCCGATGCATTCATTGCTTTACCAGGAGGTCTGGGTACATTGGAAGAAATAGCTTGCGTGGCTTCTTGGTCATCTTTGGTCACAAATAAGAAACCCATTGGTTTGCTTAATATTAATGGTTATTTTAGTAATTTGCTTTCATATTTAGATAATGCTGTGGAAAATGGATTCATGTTTTCAGAGGCAAGGAGAACCATAATTTCTGCTACAACCATTGAAGATTTACTCAAAAAGCTCCAAGCTTATGAGTATTTATCTGCTACGGTTGTTTCGCAAACGCTCGGAAAAAGAAAAAGAGATATGGACGAGCAAGGAGTGGATTGCACTTTGTCTTTGTGACATTATCTAACATTTTGTTTGTTGTGTCTCAGTTATAATAAGTGGTTAGCAACCTCTGCAGGTAATATCTCCTAAATTCTACCTTTAAAATTTGACATTGGGGACAATGTCATATTTTAGTAGGGGGTAAGGGACATATTTTGCTAATTTAAAAAAAAAAAAATTGTTGTGTTTTAAGCCATTTAGAATTATTCATTCTGAACAAGGTCTGAGTAAGGGAGACTTGAGACATACCTTGTCAGTTTGATTTCTTCTTAAAAAAAAAAAAAGTTTGTTGTGTTTTAAGCAATTTAGAAGTATTCATTCTGAACAAGGTGTGAGTAAGGGAGACTTGAGACATACCTTGTCAGTTTGATTTTAATCTTTTTATGTTTACTTGTTAATTTTTGTTTAGTATTTTAGGATTATTTAGGTTGCATGAGTTTGTTTTGTTTTGAGTCTTAGTTGTTCCTATTCTTATGTTATTAGTTCTTTTCTCTTACACATGATTCTTTCATTTGGGTTAATAGACTTACATTGAGGACAATGTAAGAATTAAGTGTGGGGGGAATGATTTAGGATTTCTTTTATTTTTGTCTACTATTTTTTTTTATGAGTCTTTATTATTATTTTTAGTGTGTTTTAGTTCCTTTTCAATACTACGATGAGATATGAATTGCATAAGTCTAAAACAGATTTATTAGTGAGAAGATTTTCATGAGAATTGAACTTGATATCAATCGTTTTATGAGCCAATGTTAATATGATATGTTGATTGAGAAAGAAGCATGTTTAGACTTAATCTGACTTGTATAATCATCCTTGTGAGTTTTTGAGCCTATAATGATTGACGCATTATACAAATCAATCTAATTTCTTTCTTGAGTGCTCTTATGATTACATGATTCTCTAGAACTTGCTTTAGACCTTGTTGAGACTATATTGATGCATGTGACAACATGAATATGATAGAGGCATTAGGATTTTTAGCCAGGGCCAAACAGTCATCCCTTATTGATGTTCCAAGAGAACACACCCCTAGTGAGCCAATTTGAGCCTACATTGAATAAGCTATTTATTTGGTAACCACAACTTACACCTAGCCTAAATATAACCCTTGTTCTAAAGATGGATTATATATTTTGAGATATATTGCAAAAAAAAACAAGGGATATTTTTAGTTAAAAATTTGGGTTGGAAACAAAAGATAAGTGTGGGGGAAGAAAAGAAAAAAAAAAAAGTCAAGAGAAAAAGAAAGGGATCATTGTCAAATACATTCCCATATAAAAAAATAAAAAAAAATCTTCTCTTGAACTTCTAGTTAAAGTAAAGAAAAAGATGTTACAAAGTTGGTTAGAATGATGCAAAGGCTCAACATGAATATTTAGCCTATGTTATTATGTGCTTTATAAGAGTTTTGAGAAGTTTTATTTGCATGATCTTATTATGTCTCTAAACTCTATGAACTCTTTGGAACCTTTGTGATATCTGATGCACCCAAAAGAGTGTATCTTATTTAACCTTGCACTAAAAAGATAAATTGTAAGTATAGTAGTTAGCAAGGGTCGAGTCCTCAGGGATTGGGTTTTAGTTTATAAGTTAATAGTTTAAAACTTAAATTCAAGAACAATAAAAGAAAAGGGGTTTTTGAAGCCAGATTTAAACTAAAGTAAATAATAAGAATAAGATGCAAGGCGGTATAACCAGCCAATAAAAATATATATACTAAATTAGGCGGTATAACCAGCCAATATATATACTAAATTAGGCGGTATAACCAGCCAATAAAAATAAAACAAAGTTAATATACAAATTAGGCGGTATAACCAGCCAATAAAAATAAATATACTTTTAAAAATAAGCAAACTAGAAAAGTAAGAAAACAAGTAAGTAAGAAGAATCAAATATGAAAAATATGGTTAAGGTTTCATTCTCCACCACTAGACATCATTAAGAATCAATTTTAGATCTATCAATATCAACCAACTATCAAAGTTAACAACCGTAGATAACAACAAGCTCTGTTATCCCAATCTTTCCTTAGTTTGTCGTTAAATAGAACAAGCTCTCTATTTAATCTCTAACCATTAAACAACCTAGAATAAGCTCTCTAAATTCAATTTAATGGCAGCTTTATGATGAGAAAGATAGGTTGATCTAAGCAACAAACACATAAGCTCGGATTGTTCAACTTAGGTTATGTTCCACTTTGCAATTATTGAAAACTTGACCATAATCATTAATCACAAATTGCCACTTATGAATAGGAAATCAAGACAATTACACGGATCAAGACTCCTAAACTAGCAATAGATAATTATCAAGATCTATCTAGTTGTACACCTAAATAAATCAAGACAACATCATGAACAATTCTTGTAGAAGAACATAAGCAACTTTGATAGAAAATTAATGATAGATAGAATCTGAAAATCAATCACAAAATATGTCTAGGGCTTTGAAATCACCCTTAACCAAATAGAAGTTTAGCCTAGCATAAGCATTGTAAACATAAACATAAAATTAAAGAGAATCTAAGAAGGAAATAAAAGAAAGAAAGAAGAAGAAGAAGAAAATAAAGAAAAAGAAAACTAGAGAAAAGAAAGAAGAAGAAAACTTAGAGAATTTGATTATAATGGCTAATATCCTACCAATGTACAATATGATCCTCTACAATCATCCAAGGCCCTCTATTTATACACATTTTGGAGGGCTAAATGACAAGAGACAAGCTTTACAAATTTCAAAGGTAGGTATAATAGGTGGGTGCATTTTTCTAACAATTTTCGTCATATTGTATGACAATTTTGATCAGCCAACTTGATGGTCGATTTTGTCAATCTTGGAGGCCTGATCTGATCACATGGTCTTCTAGAAAAATGTTCCCCTATGAGTTACTGATTCATAGCCGTTGGAATCAGCTCATTTGCTGATGTGGAGAAGAAGATATGGGCAAAATACGAAAACCGGTCAGCACAGACGTCATTGCACATCAGCCAACTTGATGGTCGATTTCTTCAATATTGGAGGCTTTATCTGATCACATGGTCTTCTAGACAAATGTTCCCCTATCAGTTAGTGATCCATAGCCGTTGAAATCAGCTCATTTTCTGATGTGTATCGGACGATATGGTAAAAATGCGAAAACTTCTCAGGACAGACGTCATTGCACATCAGCCAACTTGATGGTTGATTTCGCTAGGCAAAACGACTCCGTTTCAAGAAGTGTAAAACATGAAAAAGATAGATATGCCTCTTAGCTTTGCACGGTTAAGATTTCAGCCTTATTGCTTCAGTGAAACTCGAGATATAGCTGATATGGCAAAAGCTGTCGGAACTGGAACTGAACTAGATTTGCCCTTAATTCTAGTAATCTGAAATCACTCAAAGAAACTTGTGAAAAACACCAAATTACATAAAAATATAAAAGATCATAAACACAATTAGACTAAACAATAATAACTCGTATTTGACACAAAACAATAATAAAACATAACTAAAAACTATATAATTATACGAGTTATCAATATCTTTATCCTTTTGTTCTTCAACCACATTACAAACCCCTTAGCCCCATTACAACCTTGATTAAAGACCTCTTGATTCATGAAGTTGTATGATCTAAATAGTGGAGAATAGGTGGACAAGCAAGAATATGGTAGAACTGTTTTCATGAGATTGATTGAGTGTAAACACTTTACCACTACTTTAAAGAGTGAAAATCATGAGAGTATCCCATGTGAGAAGTTGAGATTAAGTTGAATATGCACTATTTTGATTGAAATATGTTATGTTAATATTGGCTTAACTCATTTATTTACATTCAAGCATGATTTTTTGTGAAATTCTTTGAGCTATTGATTAGTTTATAAGACTTGTTCAAATATTGTCTCTAATTTGTATTGAAAGGATTAGGAATAAATATTTTTAGTATATGTAGTTTATTTATATTTTAGTTTTTCAATGTTTGTGGGTATCGTTCTAGTAAACCCTCACGAGACTAAACTCGTCCACTAGGGACACCTAGGGGTTTAAAGGCTTGTGTCACATGCTAAGTGCCACCGTGATTTCCTACGAAAGTAGATTAGATTAGATTTTCTTATTTTATTTTTATTGAGTCGTTGCTAGGGACTAGCAACAATCTAAGTGTGGGGGTGTGATAACTCGTATAATTATATAGTTTTTAGTTATGTTTTATTATTGTTTTGTGTAAAATACGAGTTATTATTGTTTAGTCTAATTGTGTTTATGATCTTTTATATTTTTATGTAATTTGGTGTTTTTCACAAGTTTATTTGAGTGATTTCAGATTACTAGAATTAAGGGCAAATCCAGTTCAGTTCCAGTTCCGACACCTTTTGCCATATCAGCTATATCTGGAGTCTCACTGAAGCAATAAGGCTGACATTTTAGCCGTGCAAAGTTAAGATGCATATCTATCTTTTTCATGTTTTACACTTCTTGAAACGGAGTCGTTTTCCCTAGCGAAATCGACCATCAAGTTGGATGATGTGCAATGACGTCTGTGCTGACCAATTTTGGTATTTTGACCATATCTTCTGATCCACATCAGTAAATGAGCTGATTCCAATGGCTATGGATCGCTAACTGATAGGGGAACATTTTTCTAGAAGACCATGTGATCAGATCAAGCCTCCAATATTGACAAAATCGACCATCAAGTTGGCTGATCAAAATTGTCATACAATATGACGAAAATTGTTAGAAAAATGCACCCACCTATTATACCTACCTTTGAAATTTGTAAAGCTTGTCTCTTGTCATTTAGCCCTCCAAAATGTGTATAAATAGAGGGCCTTGGATGATTGTAAGAGATATTGTACATTGGTAGGATATTAGCCATTGTAATAAAATTCTCTAAGTTTTCTTCATCTTTCTTTTCTCTAGTTTTCTTTTTCTTTATTTTCTTCTTCTTCTTCTTTCTTTTATTTCCTTCTTAGACTCTCTTTAATTTTATGTTTATGTTTACAATGCCTATGCTAGGCTAAACTTCTATTTGGTTAAGGGTGATTTCAAAGCCCTAGACATGTTTTGTGATTGATTTTCAGATTCTATCTATCATTAATTTTCTATCAAAGTTGCTTATGTTCTTCTACAAGAATTGTTCATGATGTTGTCTTGATTTATTTAGGTGTACAACTAGATAGATCTTGATAATTATCTATTGCTAGTCTAGGAGTCTTGATCCGTGTAATTGTCTTGATTTCCTATTCATAAGTGGCAATTTGTGATTAATGATTATGGTCATGTTTTCAATAATTGCAAAGTGAAACATAACCTAAGTTGAACAATCCGAGCTTATGTGTTTGTTGCTTAGATCAACCTATCTTTCTCATCATAAAGCTGCCATTAAATTGAATTTAGAGAGCTTATTCTAGGTTGTTTAATGGTTAGAGATTAAATAGAGAGCTTGTTCTATTTAACGACAAACTAAGGAAAGATTGGGATAACAGAGCTTGTTGTTATCCACGGTTGTTAACTTTGATATTTGGTTGATATTGATAGATCTGAAATTGACTCTTAATGATGTCTAGTGGTGGAGAATGAAACCTTAACCATATTTTTCATATTTGATTCTTCTTACTTACTTGTTTTCTTACTTTTCTAGTTTGCTTATTTTTAAAAGTATATTTATTTTTATTGGCTGGTTATACCGCCTAATTTGTATATTAACTTTGTTTTATTTTTATTGGCTGGCTATACCGCCTAATTTAGTATATATATTTTTATTGGCTGGTTATACCGCCTAATTTAGTATATATATTTTTATTGGCTGGTTATACCGCCTTGCATCTTATTCTTATTATTTACTTTAGTTTAAATCTGGCTTCAAAAACCCCTTTTCTTTTATTGTTTTCTTTGAACGTAAGTTATAAACTAATAACTCATAGATTAAAACCCAATCCCTGAGGACTCGACCCTTGCTAATCATTATACTTACAATTGATCTTTTTAGTGCAAGGTTAAATAAGATACACTCTTTTGGGTTAATCACCATGAGAAAATAGTGAGTTTGGATTCATACTGATCGACTGTCATACTCCTTTGTTTTAAGTTGAAGAACTCTTCTTCTTTCTTTTCTTGCATACACTCGGGAAAATACTATCGGTTAAAAGCATCAAGAAACCTTTCCCAAGTTATAGGCACATTTTTTGAACCTAGCACCTTTTTTTTGTAGATTTCCACCAATGTTCTGCCATGCATCTTTCTCCTCACTATTACACCTCATGTAATCAAAGAACTTCTCAAGTTTCATGATCCATGCTTCAGCAGTAGTAGGATTTCGAACACCTTTAAAGGTTGGCGGGTTCATCCTCTGAAATTGATCAAAACGGGCCAGATTATTATCGACTTCAGTTTGTGATGCACTCAAAAGAGTATATCTTATTTAACCTTGCACAAAAAAGATAAATTGTAAGTATAGTAGTTAGCAAGGGTCAAGTCCTCAGGGATTGGGTTTTAGTTTATAAGTTAATAATAGTTCAAAACTTAAAAACAAGTAAACAAAAGTAAAGGGGATTTTGAAATCAGATTTGAACTAAAGTTAATAATAAGAATGAGAAAACAAGTAATTAAGAAGAATCAAATATGAAAAATATGGTTAAGGTTTCATTCTCCACCACTAGACATCATTAAGAATCAATTTCAAATCTATCAATATCAACCAATTATCAAAGTTAACAACCGTAGATAACAACAAGCTCTGTTACCCCAATCTTTCCTTAGTTTGTCGTTTAAATAGAACAAGCTCTCTATTTAATCTCTAACCATCAAACAACCTAGAATAAGCTCTCTAAATTCAATTTAATGGCAGCTTTATGATGAGAAAGATAGGTTGATCTAAGCAACAAACACATAAGCTCGGATTGTTCAACTTAGGTTATGTTCCACTTTGCAATTATCGAAAACTTGACCATAATCATTAATCACAAATTGCCACTTATGAATAGGAAATCAAGACAATTACACGGATCAAGGTCCTAAACTAGCAATAGATAATTATCAAGATCTATCTAGTTGTACACCTAAACAAATCAAGACAGCATCATAAACAATTCTTGTAGAAGAACATAAGCAACTTTGATAGAAAATTAATGATAGATAGAATTTGAAAATCAATTACAAAACATATCTAGGGCTTTGAAATCACCCTTAACCAAATATAAGTTTAACCTAGCATAGGCATAGATATTATATACATAAAACTAAAAAGAAAATAAAAGAATGGAGAAGAAGATGAATAATAATGATGATCTTTGAGTCTCCTCAAAAGATGTCTATTTTGTGGCTCAAAAGATGGTATTTATAGAGCTTTAAAACTCTGAGAATAAGTCTTTGCCACACAAGTAAGGCTGGAGGTGCAAAAATCACGTTTTTGCCTTTTTTTAAGATTTGCGATAAGGGTTTTTCTGGCCGCAGGATTCTTTAGGGAGATCTTCTAGCGCCATTTTGAATGCCCATATCTTATCCGATTTGGGCTCATAATTTATCGTTGGAAAGATAATCAAGTTAACTTCAAAAGTCAAGAAAGAAGTTTCTTCAAATAAAGAATCTAACATCATGTTTTCCTTACAACAAGCTCCGGAGGTCAAATTTGCCTGATTGCTTTTCAACTTGAAATTGATATTTTTGACTCCCAAGTCTTCTTCCATCTTGTGATTATGATTTTGTAAGATCTTTACCATCATTATTGACATCTTTTGACTTCATTCTCCTTATTGTACCTAAAATTCAAAAACATAATATAAGTAAACAAGATAAAGATCGAAAACATAACAAAAACTAAAGGTAGAAAGGCATAAAATGTATATTTTATGAGCTTATCAAACACCCCCACACTTAACTTTTTGCTAGTCCTCGAGCAAAACAAAATAAAAATAAAATAAGAAAATCTAATCTAATCCACTTTCGTAGGAAATCACGGTGACACTTAGCATGTGACACAAGCCTTTAAACCCCTAGGTGTCCCTAGTGGACAAGTTTAGTCTCGTGAGGTTTACTAGGATGATACCCACAAACATTGAAGTCATAAGAAAAACTAAAAAATTTTAAAAATAATAATAATTACAACTAATCCATCCAATATAAATTGGAGATAATCATTGGACAAGTCTTATAAACTAATCAATAGCTTAAAGAAATTCACAAAAAATCTTGCTTGAATGTAAATAATTTGAGTTAAGCCAATATTAACTTAACATATTTCAATCAAAATTGTGCATATTCAAACTTAATCTCAACTTCTCACATGGGATACTCTCCTGATTTTCACTCTTTAAAGTAGTGGTAAAGTGTTTACACTCAATCAATCTCATGAAAACACTTCTACCATATGCTTGCTTGTCCACCTATTCTCCACTATTTAGATTATACAACTTCATAAATCAAGAGGTCTTTATTCAAGGTTGTAATGGGGCCAAAGGGTTATAATGTGGTTAACGAATGAAAGATAAAAAATATTACATAGGTTCCAAAGACTTCATAGAATTTAGAGACAAAATAAGATTTTGCAAATAAAACTTCTCAAAACTCTTATAAAGCACATAATAATAGAGGCTAAATATTCATATTGAGCCTTTGCTTCATTCTAACCAACTTTGTAACATCTTTTTCTTTAACCAAAAGTTTAAGAGATGATTTTTTTTTCTTCAATATGGGAATTTATTTGACAATGATCCCTTTCTTTTTCTCTTCACTTTTTTTTTCTTCTTTTCTTCCCCCACACAAATCTTTTGTTTTAACCCAAATTTTCAAAAAGTATCCATTGTTTTTGCAATATGTCTCAAGCATTTGATTCCATCTTTAGAACAAGGGTAAAGATATAAATGTATTTAGGGTAGGTGTAGGATATGGTTACCAAAGAAACAGCTTATTCAGTGTAAGCTCAAATTGGCTCACTAGGGGGATGTTCTCTTGGAACATCAATAAGGAATGGCTGTTTGGCCCTGGTTATAATTCTAATGCCTCTATCATTTTCATGTTGTTACATGCATCAATATAGTCTCAAAAAGGTTTAAAGCAAATTCTAGAGAAACATGTAATCATAAGAGCACTCAAGAAAGAAATTAGATTGATATGTATAATGCATCAATCATATAGGCTCGAAACTCACAAGGATAATTATACAAGTCAATTTTAAGTCTAAACATGCTTCTTTCTCAATCAATATATCATATTAATATTGGCTCATGAAAAATAGTGATATCAATCAAGCTTAATTCTCATGAAAATCTTACCACCAATGATCAATTTCAGACCTATCCAATTCATATCTCATCACAATATAGAAAAGAACTAAAACACACTAAAAATTTTAATAATAATAATAATAATAATATTAAAGACTCATAAAAAAAATAATAGCCAAAAATAAAATAAATCCTAAATCCTTCCCCCCACACTTAATTCTTACATTGTCCTCAATGTAATGCTATTAACCCAAATGAAAGAATCATGTGTAATAAAAAAGAACTAATAACATAAGAATAGAAATAACTAAGACTCAAAACAAAACAAATTCATGCAACCTAAATAATCCTAAAATACTAAACAAATAATTAACAAATAAACATAAAAATAAATAAATAAAAACAATAAAAATAATAAAAGAAAAAGGAAAAGGAAAAGAAAGCAAATCTGAGTATGGCAGGTTGGTAATTTCTTCATTAATTGGGCTACCTTCCCAATTAGTACTTGATTTAAGTTGTCCAACCTAACCAACACCTCTTCTTGGCTTTTTAGGCTTGTTAGGCTCATACATGAAACTTTCCAAATTTGAGGGTTTGATAAGAAGCTCTCTTTGCACAAAAGTGGATGCATTCTCCATTACAAGTATTATTCCATCATCCTTTGTGGTGCATATCTCATCGAGGAATGGAGCATATTTTGATACTTGTTGAATGGCATCCACAAACAAGTTGTTTAAGGTTTCCGGCATGTGTTGTTCATGTTCCTCCTCCTTGAACTTTGTGAATCTACTAGGAAAAGGTGGAGAAGAAACATTAGTAAAAATTGGAATCTTAAACGTTACCTCAGGTGCCAAAATACTCTTATTTGGATATGTGGCTTCATTATCCTCAAGAATAGAATCCATCTCTAATTTTGTCTCATCCTCATCTTGTTCCTCATTCCTCAAGGTCACAATAGTAGCATTCTCCTTTGGGTTAATCATCGTTTGGGCAGGGAATTCTTCAGATCTTTGTGCTACCCATCCCACCATACTACTAGCCAATTGGCTCATTTGCTTTTCCAAACTCTGGATGCTTGCCCTTGTTTCCTGTTGAAATTGCAAAGTATCAGTAACAAGAGAATAGACAAGATATTCTAAAGAAGTACTTGAGTTTTGAGTCATATGTGATGGCTGAAAAAGATCTGGTTCCTGAGACCATTATTGATTGAAGCTAGATGGATGAGTGTAACTGGCATAAGGATCTACTTCTTGGAAATTTTTTGAGTAGCCATAATTAGTATGATCCCAGCATCCTTCATGGTAAGTGTTTGAGTAATGATCATGCGGTTGGTCTTGGAACCCTTGATGGCCTTGACATCCTCCCATGGCCAATTGTTGAACTGGGGAGGTGAGATTGGCTTGTTGATTCTCCATGTTCATGTCTGCCACGAACTCTTCAGGTGTTAGATTGCTCAATTCCATCGGTTTTTTCTTCTTTTCAAAATTTGAAAAGAAAAACCTGTATGTACAATAAAATAAAACTAATTGGAACTGAAAATAAGAATAAACCAAGTAACAAATAAACTAAAGAAAGCAATCCCCGGCAACGGCGCCAAAAATTTGATGCACTCAAAAGAGTATATCTTATTTAACCTTGCACTAAAAAGATAAATTGTAAGTATAGTAGTTAGCAAGGGCCAAGTCCTCAGGGATTGGGTTTTAGTTTATAAGTTAATAGTTCAAAACTTAAAAACAAGTAAACAAAAGTAAAGGGGATTTTGAAATCAGATTTAAACTAAAGTTAATGATAACTCGTATAATTATATAGTTTTTAGTTATGTTTTATTATTGTTTTGTGTCAAATACGAGTTATTATTGTTTAGTCTAATTGTGTTGATGATCTTTTATATTTTTATGTAATTTGGTGTTTTTCACAAGTTTCTTTGAGTCATTTCAGATTACTAGAATTAAGGGCAAATCCAGTTCAGTTCCAGTTCCGACACCTTTTTCCATATCAGATATATCTGGAGTTTCACTGAAGCAATAAGGCTGAAATTTTAACCGTGCAAAGTTAAGAGGCATATCTATCTTTTTCATGTTTTACACTTCTTGAAACGGAGTCGTTTTCCCTAGCGAAATCAACCATCAAGTTGGCTGATGTGCAATGACGTCTGTCCTGAGCAGTTTTCGCATTTTGACCATATCGTCCGATACACATCAGCAAATGAGCTGATTCCAATGGATATGGATCACTAACTGATAGGGGAACATTTGTCTAGAGGACCATGTGATCAGATAAAGCCTCCAATATTGAAGAAATCGACCATCAAGTTGGCTGATGTGCAATGACGTCTGTGCTGACCTGTTTTCGTATTTTGCCCATATCTTCTTCTCCACATCAGCAAATGAGCTGATTCCAACGGCTATGAATCAGTAACTCATAGGGGAACATTGTTCTAGAAGACCATGTGATCAGATCAGGCCTCCAAGATTGACAAAATCGACCATCAAGTTGGCTGACCAAAATGGTCATACAATATGACGAAAATTGTTAGAAAAATGCACCCACCTATTATACCTACCTTTGAAATTTGTAAAGCTTGTCTCTTGTCATTTAGCCCTCCAAAATGTGTATAAATAGAGGGCCTTGGATGATTGTAGAGGATCATATTGTACATAGGTAGGATATTAGCCATTTTAATAAAATTCTCTAAGTTTTCTTCTTCTTTCTTTTCTCTAGTTTTCTTTCTTTTCTCTAGTTTTCTTTTTCTTTAGAGAGAGCAAGAGGTTGGATAATTAATATTCTTCCTCTTCTTCTTTCTTTCTTTTATTTTCTTCTTAGATTTTCTTTAATTTTATGTTTATGTTTATAATGCCTATGCTAGGCTAAACTTCTATTTGGTTAAGGGTGATTTCAAAGCCCTAGACATGTTTTGTGATTGATTTTCAGATTCTATCTATCATTAATTTTCTATCAAAGTTGCTTATGTTCTTCTACAAGAATTGTTCATGATGTTGTCTTGATTTGTTTAGGTGTACAACTAGATAGATCTTGATAATTATCTATTGCTAGTTTAGGAGTCCTGATCCGTGTAATTGTCTTGATTTCCTATTCATAAGTGGCAATTTGTGATTAATGATTATGGTCAAGTTTTCAATAATTGCAAAGTGGAACATAACCTAAGTTGAACAATCCGAGCTTATGTGTTTGTTGCTTAGATCAACCTATCTTTCTCATCATAAAGCTGCCATTAAATTGAATTTAGAGAGCTTATTCTAGGTTGTTTAATGGTTAGAGATTAAATAGAGAGCTTGTTCTATTTAACGACAAACTAAGGAAAGATTGGGATAACAGAGCTTGTTGTTATCTACGGTTGTTAACTTTGATAGTTGGTTGATATTGATAGATCTGAAATTGATTCTTAATGATGTCTAGTGGTGGAGAATGAAACCTTAACCATGTTTTTCATATTTGATTCTTCTTACTTACTTGTTTTCTTATTTTTCTAGTTTGCTTATTTGAAAAAGTATATTTATTTTTATTGGCTGGTTATACCGCTTAATTTGTATATTAACTTTGTTTTATTTTTATTGGCTGGTTATACCGCCTAATTTAGTATATATATTTTTATTGGCTGGTTATACCGCCTAATTTAGTATATATATTTTTATTGGCTGGTTATACCACCTAATTTAGTATATATATTTTTATTGGCTGGTTATACCGCCTAATTTAGTATATATATTTTTATTGGCTGGTTATACCGCCTAATTTAGTATATATATTTTTATTGGCTGGTTATACCGCCTTGCATCTTATTCTTATTATTTACTTTAGTTTAAATCTGGCTTCAAAAAACCCCTTTTCTTTTATTGTTTTCTTTGAACGTAAGTTATAAACTAATAACTCATAGACTAAAACCCAATCCCTGAGGACTCGACCCTTGCTAACTACTATACTTACAATTGATCTTTTTAGTGCAAGGTTAAATAAGATACACCCTTTTGGGTGCATCAAAATTTTTGGCGCCGTTGCCGGGGATTGCTTTCTTTAGTTTATTTGTTACTTGGTTTATTCTTATTTTCAGTTCTAATTAGTTTTATTTTCTTGTACATACAAGTTTTTATTTTCAAATTTAAAAAAAAAAAGATGGAATTAAGCAATCTAACACTTGAAGAGTTGGTGGCATACATGAACATGGAGAATCAACAAGCCAAGCTCACCTCCCCAGTTCAACAATTGGCCATGGGAGGATGTCAAGGCCATCAAGTGTTCCAAGACCAACAGTATGATCATTACTCAAACACTTACCATGAGGGATGGTGGGATCATACTAATTATGGCTACTCGAAAAATTACCAAGAAGTACATCCTTATGCCAATTACACTCATCCATCTAGTTTCAATCAATCATGGTCTCAAGAACCAGATCTTTTTCAACCACCACATATGATTCAAAACTCAGGTACTTATTTAGAAGATCTTGTACATTCTCTTGTTACTAATACTTTGCAATTTCAACAGGAAACAAGGGCAAGCATCCAGAGTTTGGAAAGGCAAATGAGCCTATTGGCTAGTAGTATGGTGGAATTAGTAGCAGAAAGATCTCTAGCACTCCCTTCCCAAACGATGATTAACCCAAAGGAGAATGCTACTATTGTGACCTTGAGAAATGAGGAACAAGATGAGGATGAGACAAAACCAAAGATGGATTCACTTCTTGAGGATAATGAAGCCACCATTCAAAAGGAGAGTACTTTGACACCTCAGGTAGCTTTTAAGGTTCTTATTTCTACTAATGTTCCTTCTCCACTTTTTCCCAGCAGATTTGCAAAGTCCAAGAAGGAGGAACATGTACAACAATTTTTGGAAACCTTAAACAGCTTTCTTGTGGATGCTATTAGACAAGTACCAAGATATGCACAATTCCTCAAAGAGCTATACCCCACCAAGAATGATGAAATAATACGTGTGGGGGAGAATGCATTGGCTGTTTTGCAAAGAAAACTTCCTCCAAAACGCAAAAATCCGAGAAGTTTCATGTCTAAGCCAAAAGATCCTAAAAAGCCAAGAAGGGGAATTGGCTAGACTGGAAACAATCAATCAAGTGCTAATTGGGGGAGGCAGCCTAATTAGTAAAAGCATTGCCAAACTGTCATCCTCAGATTTGCTCTCTTTTTCTTTATCTTTTTCTTATGTTTCTTTGCTAATTGTGTTTAGTGTTTCTAAGTTCATTTAGGCTGCATAAGTTTATTTTGTTTATTAGTTCTTTTCACTTACACATGATTCTTTCATTTGGGATTAATAACATTACATTAATGACAATGTAAGAATTATGTGTGGGGGGAAGAATTTAGGATTTTATTTTTGAGTCTTTTTATGTTGTTTTTCTTTCTGATCCATGTTTTGAAAATAACTAGATGTAAATATAATTTTTATTTTTTTTAACCCCGGTTAAATGGCGGATAACGGTACTCCGTGATTATTTAAATCGGTTCCATCAGCTACCCACAAAACTGATATTGTATATAAATTTCTCTTCCAATTTCTCTTTCATTTTTTTTCATTTTTTTTTTCAGGATGGATGATATTCTCACAAGATTGCAGAAACGATTTCCTCCTTTTCCTCGAAATATTTTACTGAAGCTTTACAAAGTTCGATTTGAAAGATTAAGAATGCTTATGCACAAAGGGATTCCTGAAGACATACGTTGGATAATTGAAGCCAAGGTACGTGAAGATGAATATCTTCCTGTTTTGCATTTACCAGGTACAGGTAGAAGCACTTTTGCAAAGAAGCGACGAGCAAAGCGCATGAGTTCAAATTGCCACAAATGTGCACGATGGACGTGTAACGGTAAATGTCGTTCTATTGGGATTCCGTCCTCTAATCGAGATGATAAAATTGAATTTGGGTTTTTAGTTATGTTTTATTATTGTTTTGTGTCAAATACGAGTTATTATTGTTTAGTCTAATTGTGTTTATGATCTTTTATATTTTTATGTAATTTGGTGTTTTTCACAAGTTTCTTTGAGTGATTTCAGATTACTAGAATTAAGGGCAAATCCAGTTCAGTTCCAGTTCCGATACCTTTCGCCATATCAGCTATATCTGGAGTTTCACTGAAGCAATAAGGCTGAAATTTTAACCGTGCAAAGTTAAGAGGCATATCAATCTTTTTCATGTTTTACACTTCTTGAAACGGAGTCGTTTTCCCTAGCGAAATCAACCATCAAGTTGGCTGATGTGCAATGACGTCTGTCCTGAGCAGTTTTCGCATTTTGACCATATCGTCCGATACACATCAGAAAATGAGCTGATTCCAACGGATATGGATCAATAACTGATAGGGGAACATTTGTCTAGAAGACCATGTGATCAGATAAAGCCTCCAATATTGAAGAAATCGACCATCAAGTTGGCTGATGTGCAATGACGTCTGTGCTGACCTGTTTTCGTATTTTGCCCATATCTTCTTCTCCACATCAGAAAATGAGCTGATTCCAACGGCTATGAATCAGTAACTCATAGGGGAACATTTTTCTAGAAGACCATGTGATCAGATCATTCCTCCAAGATTGACAAAATCGACCATCAAGTTGGCTGATCAAAATGGTCATACAATATGACGAAAATTGTTAGAAAAATGCACCCACCTATTATACCTACCTTTGAAATTTGTAAAGCTTGTCTCTTGTCATTTAGCCCTCCAAAATGTGTATAAATAGAGGGCCTTGGATGATTGTAGAGGATCATATTGTACATAGGTAGGATATTAGCCATTTTAATAAAATTCTCTAAGTTTTCTTCTTCTTTCTTTTCTCTAGTTTTCTTTCTTTTCTCTAGTTTTCTTTTTCTTTAGAGTGAGCAAGAGGTTGGATAATTAATATTCTTCCTCTTCTTCTTTCTTTCTTTTATTTTCTTCTTAGATTTTCTTTAATTTTATGTTTATGTTTATAATGCCTATGCTAGGCTAAACTTCTATTTGGTTAAGGGTAATTTCAAAGCCCTAGACATGTTTTGTGATTGATTTTCAAATTCTATCTATCATTAATTTTCTATCAAAGTTGCTTATGTTCTTCTACAAGAATTGTTCATGATGTTGTCTTGATTTGTTTAGGTGTACAACTAGATAGATCTTGATAATTATCTATTGCTAGTTTAGGAGTCCTGATCCGTGTAATTGTCTTGATTTCCTATTCATAAGTGGCAATTTGTGATTAATGATTATGGTCTAGTTTTCAATAATTGTGATGCACCCAAAAGAGTGTATCTTATTTAACCTTGCACTAAAAAGATAAATTGTAAGTATAGTAGTTAGCAAGGGTCGAGTCCTCAGGGATTGGGTTTTAGTTTATAAGTTAATAGTTTAAAACTTAAATTCAAGAACAATAAAAGAAAAGGGGTTTTTTGAAGCCAGATTTAAACTAAAGTAAATAATAAGAATAAGATGCAAGGCGGTATAACCAGCCAATAAAAATATATATACTAAATTAGGCGGTATAACCAGCCAATAAAAATATATATACTAAATTAGGCGGTATAACCAGCCAATAAAAATAAAACAAAGTTAATATACAAATTAGGCGGTATAACCAGCCAATAAAAATAAATATACTTTTAAAAATAAGCAAACTAAAAGTAAGAAAACAAGTAAGTAAGAAGAATCAAATATGAAAAATATGGTTAAGGTTTCATTCTCCACCACTAGACATCATTAAGAATCAATTTCAGATCTATCAATATCAACCAACTATCAAAGTTAACAACCGTAGATAACAACAAGCTCTGTTATCCCAATCTTTCCTTAGTTTGTCGTTAAATAGAACAAGCTCTCTATTTAATCTCTAACCATCAAACAACCTAGAATAAGCTCTCTAGATTCAATTTAATGGCAGCTTTATGATGAGAAAGATAGGTTGATCTAAGCAACAAACACATAAGCTCGGATTGTTCAACTTAGGTTATGTTCCACTTTGCAATTATTGAAAACTTGACCATAATCATTAATCACAAATTGCCACTTATGAATAGGAAATCAAGACAATTACACGGATCAAGACTCCTAAACTAGCAATAGATAATTATCAAGATCTATCTAGTTGTACACCTAAACAAATCAAGACAACATCATGAACAATTCTTGTAGAAGAACATAAGCAACTTTGATAGAAAATTAATGATAGATAGAATCTGAAAATCAATTATAAAACATGTCTAGAGCTTTGAAATCACCCTTAACCAAATAGAAGTTTAGCCTAGCATAGGCATTATAAACATAAACATAAAATTAAAGAAAATCTAAGAAGAAAATAAAAGAAAGAAAGAAGAAGAGGAAGAATATTAATTATCCAACCTCTTGCTCTCTCTAAAGAAAAAGAAAACTAGAGAAAAGAAAGAAAACTAGAGAAAAGAAAGAAGAAGAAAACTTAGAGAATTTTATTAAAATGGCTAATATCCTACCTATGTACAATATGATCCTCTACAATCATCCAAGGCCCTCTATTTATACACATTTTGGAAGGCTAAATGACAAGAGACAAGCTTTACAAATTTCAAAGGTAGGTATAATAGGTGGGTGAATTTTTCTAACAATTTTCGTCATATTGTTTGACAATTTTGATCAGCCAACTTGATGGTCGATTTCGTCAATGTGGGAGGCCTGATCTGATCACATGGTCTTCTAGAAAAAGGTTCCCCTATCAGTTACGGATCCATAGCCGTTGGAATCAGCTCATTTGCTGATGTGGATAAGCAGATATGGGCAAAATACAAAAACATGTCAGCACAGACGTCATTGCACATCAGCCAACTTGATGGTCGATTTCGTCAATATTAGAGGCCTGATCTGATCATATGGTCTTCTAGACAAAGGTTCCCGTATCAGTTACGGATCCATAGCCATTGGAATCAGCTCATTTGCTGATGTGGATAAGCAGATATGGGCAAAATACCAAAACAGGTCAGCACAGACGTCATTGCACATCAGCCAACTTGATGGTCGATTTCGCTAGGGAAAACGACTCCGTTTCAAGAAGTATAAAACATGAAAAAGATAGATATGCCTCTTAGCTTTGCACGGCTACAAATTTCAGCCTTATTGCTTCAGTAAAACTCCAGATATAGCTGATATGGCAAACTGTGTCGGAACTGGAACTGAACTGGATTTGCCCTTAATTCTAGTAATCTGAAATCACTCAAAGAAACTTGTGAAAAACACCAAAATACATAAAAATATAAAAGATCATAAACACAATTAGACTAAACAATAATAACTCGTATTTGACACAAAACAATAATAAAACATAACTAAAAACTATATAATTATACGAGTTATCAAATTGCAAAGTGGAACATAACCTAAGTTGAACAATCCGAGCTTATGTGTTTGTTGCTTAGATCAACCTATCTTTCTCATCATAAAGCTGCCATTAAATTGAATTTAGAGAGCTTATTCTAGGTTGTTTAATGGTTAGAGATTAAATAGAGAGCTTGTTCTATTTAACGACAAAGTAAGGAAAGATTGGGATAACAGAGCTTGTTGTTATCTACGGTTGTTAACTTTGATAGTTGGTTGATATTGATAGATCTGAAATTGATTCTTAATGATGTCTAGTGGTGGAGAATGAAACCTTAACCATGTTTTTCATATTTGATTCTTCTTACTTACTTGTTTTCTTATTTTTCTAGTTTGCTTATTTGAAAAAGTATATTTATTTTTATTGGCTGGTTATACCGCCTAATTTGTATATTAACTTTGTTTTATTTTTATTGGCTGGTTATACCGCCTAATTTAGTATATATATTTTTATTGGCTGGTTATACCGCCTAATTTAGTATATATATTTTTATTGGCTGGTTATACCGCCTAATTTAGTATATATATTTTTATTGGCTGGTTATACCGCCTAATTTAGTATATATATTTTTATTGGCTGTTTATACCGCCTTGCATCTTATTCTTATTATTTACTTTAGTTTAAATCTGGCTTCAAAAAACCCCTTTTCTTTTATTGTTTTCTTTGAACGTAAGTTATAAACTAATAACTCATAGACTAAAACCCAATCCCTGAGGACTCGACCCTTGCTAACTACTATACTTACAATTGATATTTTTAGTGCAAGGTTAAATAAGATACACCCTTTTGGGTGCATCAGTTAATAATAAGAATGAGAAAACAAGTAATTAAGAAGAATCAAATATGAAAAATATGGTTAAGGTTTCATTCTCCACCACTAGACATCATTAAGAATCAATTTCAAATCTATCAATATCAACCAATTATCAAAGTTAACAACCGTAGATAACAACAAGCTCTGTTACCCCAATCTTTCCTTAGTTTGTCGTTAAATAGAACAAGCTCTCTATTTAATCTCTAACCATCAAACATCCTAGAATAAGCTCTCTAAATTCAATTTAATGGAAGCTTTATGATGAGAAGATAGGTTGATCTAAGCAACAGACACATAAGCTCGGATTATTCAACTTAGGTTATGTTTCACTTTGCAATTATCGAAAACTTGACCATAATCATTAATCACAAATTACCACTTATGAATAAGAAATCAAGACAATTACACGGATCAAGACTCCTAAACGAGGCAATAGATAATTATCAAGATCTATCTAGTTGTACACCTAAATAAATCAAGACAACATCATTAACAATTCTTGTAGAAAAACATAAGCAACTTTGAATTAATGATAGATAGAATCTGAAAATCAATTGCAAAAGATGTTGATGCACCCAAAAGAGTGTATCTTATTTAACCTTGCACTAAAAAGATCAATTGTAAGTATAATGATTAGCAAGGGTCGAGTCCTCAGGGCTTGGGTTTTAATCTATGAGTTATTAGTTTATAACTTACGTTCAAAGAAAACAATAAAAGAAAAGGGGTTTTTGAAGCCAGATTTAAACTAAAGTAAATAATAAGAATAAGATGCAAGGCGGTATAACCAGCCAATAAAAATATATATACTAAATTAGGCGGTATAACCAGCCAATAAAAATATATATACTAAATTAGACGGTATAACCAGCCAATAAAAATAAAACAAAGTTAATATACAAATTAGGCGGTATAACCAGCCAATAAAAATAAATATACTTTTAAAAATAAGCAAACTAGAAAAGTAAGAAAACAAGTAAGTAAGAAGAATCAAATATGAAAAATATGGTTAAGGTTTCATTCTCCACCACTAGACATCATTAAGAATCAATTTCAGATCTATCAATATCAACCAACTATCAAAGTTAACAACCGTAGATAACAACAAGCTCTGTTATCCCAATCTTTCCTTAGTTTGTCGTTAAATAGAACAAGCTCTCTATTTAATGTCTAACCATTAAACAACCTAGAATAAGCTCTCTAAATTCAATTTAATGGCAGCTTTATGATGAGAAAGATAGGTTGATCTAAGCAACAAACACATAAGCTCGGATTGTTCAACTTAGGTTATGTTCCACTTTGCAATTATTGAAAACTTGACCATAATCATTAATCACAAATTGCCACTTATGAATAGGAAATCAAGACAATTACACGGATCAAGACTCCTAGACTAGCAATAGATAATTATCAAGATCTATCTAGCTGTACACCTAAATAAATCAAGACAACATGAACAATTCTTGTAGAAGAACATAAGCAACTTTGATAGAAAATTAATGATAGATATCTGAAAATCAATCACAAAACATGTCTAGGGCTTTGAAATCACCCTTAACCAAATAGAAGTTTAGCCTAGCATAGGCATTGTAAACATAAACATAAAATTAAAGAGAATCTAAGAAGGAAATAAAAGAAAGAAAGAAGAAGAAGAAAATAAAGAAAAAGAAAACTAGAGAAAAGAAAGAAGAATAAAACTTAGAGAATTTTATTACAATGGCTAATATCCTACCAATGTACAATATGATCCTCTACAATCATCCAAGGCCCTCTATTTATACACATTTTGGAGGGCTAAATGACAAGAGACAAGCTTTACAAATTTCAAAGGTAGGTATAATAGGTGGGTGCATTTTTCTAACAATTTTCGTCATATTGTATGACAATTTTGATCAACCAACTTGATGGTCGATTTTGTCAATATTGGAGGCCTGATCTGATCACATGGTATTCTAGAAAAATGTTCCCCTATCAGTTACTGATCCATAGCCGTTGGAATCAGCTCATTTGCTGATGTGGATAAGAAGATATGGGCAAAATAAGAAAACAGGTCAGCACAGACGTCTTTGCACATCAGCCAACTTGATGGTCGATTTCGCTAGGGAAAACGACTCCGTTTCAAGAAGTGTAAAACATGAAAAAGATAGATATGCCTCTTAACTTTGCACGGTCAAAATTTCAGCCTTATTGCTTCAGTGAAACTCCAGATATAGCTGATATGGTAAAAGGTGTCGGAACTGGAACTGAACTGGATTTGCCCTTTATTCTAGTAATCTGAAGTCACTCAAAGAAACTTGTGAAAAACACCAAATTACATAAAAATATAAAAGATAATAAACACAATTAGACTAAACAATAATAACTCGTATTTGACACAAAACAATAATAAAACATAACTAAAAACTATATAATTATACGAGTTATCACACCCCCACACTTAGATTGTTGCTAGTCCCTAGCAACGACTCAATAAAAATAAAATAAGAAAATCTAATCTAATCCACTTTCGTAGGAAATCACGGTGGCACTTAGCATGTGACACAAGCCTTTAAACCCCTAGGTGTCCCTAGTGGACGAGTTTAGTCTCGTGAGGGTTTACTAGAACGATACCCACAAACATTGAAAAACTAAAATATAAATAAACTACATATACTAAAAATATTTACTCCTAATCCTTTCAATACAAATTAGAGACAATCTTTGAACAAGTCTTATAAACTAATCAATAGCTTAAAGAATTTCACAAAAAATCATGCTTGAATGTAAATTGTTTGAGTTAAGCCAATATTAACATAACATATTTCAATCAAAATAGTGCATATTCAAACTTAATCTCAACTACTCACATGGGATACCCTCATGATTTTCACTCTTTAAAGTAGTTGTGAAGTGTTTACACTCAATCAATCTCATGAAAACAGTTCTACCATATTCTTGCTTGTCCACCTATTCTCCACTATTTAGATCATACAACTTCATGAATCAAGAGGTCTTTAATCAAGGTTGTAATGGGGCCAAGGGGTTTGTAATGTGGTTGAAGAACAAAAGGATAAAGATATCACAAAGGTTCCAAAGAGTTCATAAAGTTTAGAGACATAAAAAGATCATACAAATAAAACTTCTCAAAACTCTTATAAAGCACATAATAACATTGGCTAAATATTCATGTTGAGCCTTTGCATCATTCTAACCAACTTTGTAACATCTTTTTCTTTACTTTAACTAGAAGTTCAAGAGAAGATTTTTTTTTTTTTTAATATGGGAATGTATTTGACAATGATCCCTTTCTTTTTCTCTTGACTTTTTTCTTTTTTTTCCCCCCACACTTATTTCTTGTTTCTAACCCAAATTTTCAATAAATCTTCTTTGTCTTTGCAACTTGTCTCAAAACATGCTAATTCATCTTTGGAACAAAGGTAAAGATATAAGTATATTTACGTTAGGGACAAGTTATGGTTACCAAAGAGATAGCTTATTCAATGTAGGCTCAAATTGGTTCACTAAGGGTGTGTTCTCTTGGAACATTAATAATGGATGGCTGTTTGGCTCTGGTTATAATCCTAATGCCTCTATCATATTCATGTTGTCACATGTATCAATATAGTCTCAAACGGTTTAAAGCAAGTTCTAGAGAATCATGTAATCAATAAGAGCACTCAAGAAAGAAATTAGATTGATTTGTATAATGCATCAATCATTATAGGCTCAAAAACTCACAAGGATGATTATACAAGTCAGATTAAGTCTAAACATGCTTCTTTCTCAATCAACATATCATATTAACATTGGCTCATAAAAAGGTTGACATCAAGCTCAATTCTCATGAAAATCTTCTCACTAATAAATCTGTTTTAGACTTATGCAATTCATATCTCATCATTGTATTAAAAAGGAACTAAAACTCACAAAAATAATAATAATAATAATAAAGAAAAAAAAATAGTAGACAAAAATAAAAGAAATCCTAAATCATTCCCCCCCACACTTAATTCTTACATTGTCCTCAATGTAAGTCTATTAACTCAAATGAAAGAATCATGTGTAAGAGAAAAGAACTAATAACATAAGAATAGGAACAACTAAGACTCAAAACAAAACAAAACCATGCAACCTAAATAATCCTAAAATACTAAACAAAAATTAACAAGTAAACATAAAAAGATTAAAATCATTATTTTTTTTTATTTTAGTTTTTTCATTATTATTTTTTTTTTGAAAAGAAGAAATCAAATTGACAAGGTATGTCTCAAGTCTCCCTTACTCAGACCTTGTTCAGAATGAATACTTCTAAATTGCTTAAAACACAACAAACTTTTTTTTTTTTTTTAAATTAGCAAAATATGTCCCTTACCCCCTACTAAAATATGACATTGTCCCCAATGTCAAATTTTAAAGGTAGAATTTAGGAGATATTACCAGCGGAGGTTGCTAACCACTTATTATAACTGAGACACAACAAGCAAAATGTTAGATAATGTCACAAAGACAAAGTGCAATCCACTCCTTGCTCGTCCATATCTCTTTTTCTTTTTCCGAGCGTTTGCGAAACAACCGTAGCAGATAAACACTCATAAGCTTGGAGCTTTTTGAGTAAATCTTCAATGGTTGTAGCAGAAATTATGGTTCTCCTTACCTCTGAAAACATGAATCCATTATCCACAACATTATCTAAATATGAAAGCAAATTATTAAAATAACCATTAATATTAAGCAAACCAATGGGTTTCTTATTTGTGACCAAAGATGACCAAGAAGCCACGCAAGCTATTTCTTCCAATGTACCCAGACCTCCTGGTAAAGCAATGAATGCATCGGCAGAATGGTACATGATTGTTATCCGTTCAGGGATGCTTCAGACTTGTATTTCCTTACCCACGGTAGGTCCACAAAAAACTGTGAATAGTTTTGGCACGATTCCTAGAACTGGACTTTCTCCGGCGTGTGCTGCTGTAGCGACTGCTCCCATTAAACCCGTACTACCGCCTCCATAAATCAAGTGGATCTTTTGTTGGGCAAGTATTACTCCAACTCTTATGGCTTCATCAGCGAATATGTTATTTTTCCCTGGATAAGCACCTCCAAAGACACAAATTTTTTTAATGCGCTGGGATGAAGTACTTTCCATTTTTTTTTCTTCGAGTGCCTGAAAGAGAATGAGTACATGGTGTAATATATAGAGGACTGAGTAGTGAATCAGACAAGAGTAATAATGTCGCCGAAAGTGTATCTGACCTGTCAGAAGAAAATGTTAACCTAACAAAAGATTTTTGCGTGATTTCAGGAAGAAAATCAAAAAGAGAAGAAAAAATCAACCGTAAAAGACAAATAAAAGAAAACGAGAATAATTACACAAATCGAACAACACGTAAATTAAACCAAAATAAAGTTATTGCAAATCAAACCAAAAGCTGAGAAGTCATTTATTGTAGTTGTGATTGTGGCTCACATCTTCCTCTGGTTTTACGTCCAGAAACGGCTTAAACGCCTTCTATGAGTCGAGGATATGCTTCCCATCCAGTTTTCTTACAAGCTGGCAAACAGGGTCTTTTAACATCAGATTCCCAAGATGTTGCCATTCCCTTTGGAATTGCGGCCATAAATCAAGAATTTCTCTTTGTACGTCTCCACTAGGATGCGTCTCAAGAGAAAGTTGGATATTACCCAAATTCTCCTTACTCAGTCCATCCTTAATGAATTCAATTTTATCATCTCGATTAGAGGACGGAATCCCAATAGAACGACATTTACCGTTACACGTCCATCGTGCACATTTGTGGCAATTTGAACTCATGCGCTTTGCTCGTCGCTTCTTTGCAAAAGTGCTTCTACCTGTACCTGGTAAATGCAAAACAGGAAGATATTCATCTTCACGTACCTTGGCTTCAATTATCCAACGTATGTCTTCAGGAATCCCTTTGTGCATAAGCATTCTTAATCTTTCAAATCGAACTTGGTAAAGCTTCAGTAAAATATTTCGAGGAAAAGGAGGAAATCGTTTCTGCAATCTTGTGAGAATATCATCCATCCTGAAAAAAATGAAAAAAAAAATATTGAAAGAGAAATTGGAAGAGAAATTTATATACAATATCAGTTTTGTGGGTAGCTGATGGAACCGATTTAAATAGTCATGGAGTACCGTTATCCGCCATTTAACCGGGGTAAAAAAAATAAAAATTATATTTACATCTAGTTATTTTCAAAACAAGGATCAGAAAGAAAAACAACATAAAAAAAACTCAAAAACAAAACACTCTAAATAAAATCCTAAATTCTTCCCCCCACACATAATTTTTACATTGTCCTCAATGTAATGCTATTATCCCCCAATGCAAGAATTATATGTAAGAGAAAAGAACTATTAAACAAAAGAAAAGAAAAACAATAAAAGATAGAATGATGGAGAGTAAGGAATATGCAAATCTGATATAATAGATGCTCTCCATCCTTTTGGGTTGCCTCCCAAGAAGCGCTTGGTTTATTGTCCTCAGCCTAACTTAGACCCATGCCATTATTATTCAACATACTTTGGCTCAAAAAGTGGAAACTCCTCCACATCTTGTATTGGAAAGTTCTCATAGTAAGGCTTCAATCTATGACCATTCACTTTGAATGCCTTATCTGTTTTTGGGCTTTGGATTTCAACTGCACCATGAGTAAGTACATTAGTAATAACAAAAGGTCCAACCCAACGAGAACGTAACTTACCTGGATATAACTTAAGGCGTGAATGGAAGAGAAGAACTTTTTGTCCAACAACAAATTCCTTTCTTGATATCATCTTGTCATGGAATGCCTTAGTCTTTTCCTTGTAAATCCTAGAATTCTGATAGGCATCATTCCTTATCTCCTCTAATTCTTGTAGGTCAAGTTTTCTTTTCTTTCCTGTCTCATCCATCTCCATGTTGCATTGTTTGATAGCCCAATATGATTTATGTTCCAATTCAACCGGAAGATGACAAGGCTTACCATAAACAAGTCGATAAGGAGACATACCAATGGGTGTCTTATATGCTGTCCTATAAGCCCAAAGTGCATCATCAAGTCGTGAACTCCAATCCTTCCTATTTGGATTAACTGTCTTTTCAAGGATGGACTTAACTTCTCGGTTTGACACTTCAGCTTGCCCACTAGTTTGAGGATGATATGAGGTGGAGACCTTGTGTGTGATGTTATACTTCCTCAAAAGTGCTTCCATAGTCCTATTGCAAAAGTGAGTACCTCTATCGCTGATTATGGCCTTTGGCGTTCCAAACCTAGCAAAGATGTTAGTCTTGACAAAATCTGAAACAACTTTAGAGTCATTAGTCCTAGTGGATTTTGCTTCCACCCACTTTGAAACATAATCAACGGCAAGTAAAATATAAAGATTACCAAAAGAAGGAGGAAAAGGTCCCATGAAATCCATGCCCCATACATCAAAAATTTCAACAATAAGTATTGGAGTTTGAGGCATTTGATTTCTAGCACCTAATTTACCTGTTCTTTGGCAACGATCACATGACTTGCAAAAGAGGTATGCATCTTTGAATATGGTAGGCCAATAAAATCCAGAATCAAGAACTTTCATGGCTGTTCTTTTGGATCCAAAGTGTCCTCCACATGCATAAGAGTGACAAAAGGTGAGAATAGATTGAAATTCAGTTTCGAGTACACACCTTCTTATAATCTGATCGGAGCAATGCTTCCAAAGGTAAGGATCATCCCATATGTAGTATTTGGCATCACTCTTGATCTTATTTCTTTGAGCTTGTGTCAACTCTTGTGGCAACTTCTTGGTAACTAAGTAATTAACAATATCAGCATACCAAGGAGTTGTTGTACTTATAAAAAGAAGTTGCTCATCCGGAAAGTTCTCATTCAAGGGTAGTGCATCCTCTTCATGAACTAAACGGCTAAGATGGTCCGCAACCAGGTTGTCACTACCTCTCTTATCTTTTATCTCCAAATCAAACTCTTGTAAGAGAAGTATCCATCTAATCAACCTTGGTTTGGCCTCCTTTTTAGTGAGTAAGTACTTAAGGGCTGCATGGTCAGAATATACAATTACTTTAGTACCAATTAAATAAGATCGAAATTTTTCTAAAGCAAATACAACAGCCAAAAGTTCTTTTTCAGTAGTGGAATAGTTCAATTGAGCATCATTAAGAGTTCGGGAGGCATAATAAATGGCATGTGAGGCTTTGCCAACCCGTTGGCCCAAAACAGCTCCAATGGCATAGTCACTAGCATCACACATGATTTCAAAAGGTACATTCCAATCTGGTGGTTGGATGATAGGAGCTGATGTCAAGAGTCCCTTCAATGTTTCAAACGCCTCTTTGCATTTATCATCAAAGTGGAAAACCACATCTTTTTGTAGTAGCTTGCAAAGAGGTAATGTGATCTTTGAGAAGTCTTTGATAAATCTCCTATAGAAACCTACATGTCCAAGAAAAGAACGAACCTCTCTCACATTTGTGGGAGGTGGTAAAGAATTCATAATATCTATTTTAGACTTATCAACCTCTATCCCTCTAGAAGAAATAACATGGCCCAAAACTATTCCTTGTTCTACCATAAAGTGACATTTTTCCCAATTCAAAACAAGGTTAGTTTCCATGCATCTTTCAAGTACAAGTGTAAGGTTCTCTAGACATCTATCAAAAGAATCACCATAGACACTAAAATCATCCATAAACACTTCTATGATATTCTCTACATAATCTGAAAATATGCTAACCATACACCTTTGGAATGTAGCTGGTGCATTACAAAGACCAAATGGCATACGCCGGTATGCAAAAGTACCAAATGGACATGTGAATGTTGTTTTCTCTTGGTCCTCCGGAGCAATGGCTATCTGATTATAACCTGAAAAACCATCAAGAAAACAATAATGAGAATGGCCAGCTAACCTTTCAAGCATTTGATCAATAAAAGGTAAAGGAAAGTGGTCTTTGCGAGTTGTGGAATTAAGTTTATGATAATCAATACAAACTCGCCATCCTGTTTGAATCCTAGTAGGAACAAGTTCATTCTCATTATTTGTTACCACCGTTACACCTGATTTCTTTGGAACCACTTGGACCGGGCTCACCCATTTGCTATCCGAGATAGGATAGATCACTCCAACATCTAGGAGCTTCAGTATCTCCTTTTTCACAACCTCCATCATAGGAGGGTTCAATCTTCTTTGTGCTTCTCTTGTTGGTTTGGACCCTTCCTCTAACAAAATCCGGTGCATGCACATGGATGGGCTTATTCCCTTGATATCGGCAATTGTCCAACCAATTGCTGTTTTATGCTCTCTAAGCACCCGGATAAGTCGCTCTTCTTGCAAAGGTGTGAGCTCTTTGGCAATGATGATCGGTAGTGTGTCCTTTTTACCTAGGAACACATATTTCAAGTGGTTCGGTAGTGGTTTCAACTCTAAAGTTGGTGCCTGCAAAATGGAAGGTAGAAGTTTCTCATTAGATAAAGGCAAATCAATAAATGAAACATCAAACCTTGCATCTTTAGGTGGCAGCGAGTGTAAAGATTCTAGTGCCCCTTCCACATGGTCACTCAAGGCTAGTTTAGCATTCCCCATTCCGAGATGGTTGCTAAGGACTATTTCCACACTATCTTCACCATCTAGCTCATAAGCTTGCTGCACTAGTGAGTCAATTATATCAATATTAAAAACAGAATGCACATCACTAGGATATCTCATGGCCTCAAAAATGTTAAAGCGAATTATTTCACCATCAAATTCCATAGTTAAAGTGCCATCATGTACATCTATTTTAGTTCTTGCTGTTTTCAAGAATGGTCTCCCTAATAGAATAGGTGTGGGATTAGAAGACATCTCATCTTCCATCTCAATAACATAAAAGTCAGCGGGAAAAACCAATTCATTAACCTGTACAAGAACGTCTTCTACAACTCCTCTTGGATAAGTGTTAGAACGGTCAGCAAGTTGTATTATAACATCGGTTTCCTCTAATGGTCCTAGATTCAATGAAGCATAAATTGAATATGGCATGACATTAATAGATGCCCCTAGATCTAGCATAGCACGCTCAAACCTGGTGTTGCCTATCTTACAAGGAATGGTAAACATACCTGGATCCTTGCATTTAGGTGGGAGTTTCTTTTGAAGAACAGCTGACACATTCTCCCCCACACTTACCTTTTCATTCCATTTCAACTTCCGTTTAGATGTGCACAACTCTTTTAGGAACTTGCATATCTTGGCACTTGCTTGATAGCATCTAGTAAAGGAATGTTCACCTCTACTTTCCGGAAAGTTTCCAAAATTTCCTTCTCTTGCTCCTCCTTCTTGGACTTTCCTAACCTGCCAGGAAAAGGTGGAGGAGTTATATAAGAAGGAAAGGATGGTTTAGGAATTACCTTTTTTAGTGGCTCGTTGGGATGTGAAGAGGATGCCATGGTATTGTTCTCCCCTTGAGCACTATCATTTTGTGGTGTCTCTAGCTGTTTCCCACTTCTTAAAGTTATAGCATTGGCATTCTCTCTTGGATTCACTATGGTTTGGGAAGGTAATTTCCCAGAATCCCTTGCTTGCATTTGACTCATGGTTGTTGCCAATTGCCCTATTTGAGTCTCCAAATTTCGAATACTTGTCTTTGTTTCCTGTTGAAATTGAATTGTATTAGTAGAAAGAGCTTTAACAAGATCTTCAAGAGAAGTACCTAAATTTTGGGTGTGTGGTAGTTGTTGTCGGGTTTGGTATGGTTGTTGCACTCTTTGCTGAAAACCCGGTGGCCTGTGGTCAAATGGTGGAGGAATAGTTTGTGATTGGTTCCCTCCATAATTTAAGTTTGGATGATCCCTCCATCCTGGATTGTAAGTGTTTGAGTAGGGATCATATTTCCTTGATTGGTTCTGAAATCCACCCATGGCATTCACATGTTCATTGGTATCCTCTTGAAGTGTTGGACACATATCAGTTTGGTGCCCTATGTTTGAACATATGCCACAAGCCTTTATTTGTTGTATTTTACCTACAGCCAATTGTTGAACAAGAGAAGTCAGTTTATCAAATTTTTGTTCAAGGGATGATATACTTACCTCATTAACTCTCTTGGGTTGTGGTGGTGGATCTTGTCTCATTGAGAACTGTTGAGAATTGGCTGCCATGTTGGAGATTAATGTTCTAGCAGCCCTGGGAGTCTTATCAACTAGAGCTTCCCCACTAGCGGCATCTATCATACTTCTCTCCATGGGCATGAGACCTTCATAGAAGTATTGGATGAGAAGTTGTTCACTTATTTGATGGTGTGGACATGATGCACAAAGTTTCTTGAACCTCTCCCAATATTCATATAAGGACTCTCCGTTGTATTGCCGAATCCCACATATCTCTTTCCTAATGTTGGCAGCCTTAGATGCTGGGAAATACCTTTCCAAGAATGCTTTCTTCAAATCATTCCATGTAGTGATGGTCCCGGATGGTAGATAGTAGAGCCATTCCTTTGCTGAATCAGCTAGAGAGAATGGGAAGGCTCTCAACTTAACTTGCTCTTCCGTGACCCCTGTTGGTCTCATGCTTGAGCAAACTACATGGAATTCCTTGAGGTGCTTATTTGGATCCTCTCCTGCAAAACCATGAAAAGTTGGGAGAAGATGAATCAAACCAGATTTTAATTCAAAAGCTACCTCAAGATTAGCATATTCAATGCATAATGGTTGTTGACCCAAGTCCGGAGCGGCTAGCTCCTTGAGAGTTCGGTTGTCAGCTGCTGCCATCTCTCCTTGCTTCTCTTGGATGTTTTGGATGAACTCCTCGATTGGTTGTTGGTGAGAAGTTATAAATTCCCGAATTTTCCTAAGTCGTAAGTCTTCTTCGGGAGCTTGGAACATTCACTAATAAAAAAAATAAGAAAGTAAATAATTAGAACAGAAAATAAGAATAAACCAATAAACTAATAAACTAAAGAAAGCAATCCCCGGCAACGGCGCCAAAAATTTGATGCACCCAAAAGAGTGTATCTTATTTAACCTTGCACTAAAAAGATCAATTGTAAGTATAATGATTAGCAAGGGTCGAGTCCTCAGGGATTGGGTTTTAATCTATGAGTTATTAGTTTATAACTTACGTTCAAAGAAAACAATAAAAGAAAAGGGGTTTTTGAAGCCAGATTTAAACTAAAGTAAATAATAAGAATAAGATGCAAGGCGGTATAACCAGCCAATAAAAATATATATACTAAATTAGGCGGTATAACCAGCCAATAAAAATATATATACTAAATTAGACGGTATAACCAGCAAATAAAAATAAAACAAAGTTAATATACAAATTAGGCGGTATAACCAGCCAATAAAAATAAATATACTTTTAAAAATAAGCAAACTAGAAAAGTAAGAAAACAAGTAAGTAAGAAGAATCAAATATGAAAAATACGGTTAAGGTTTCATTCTCCACCACTAGACATCATTAAAAATCAATTTCAGATCTATCAATATCAACCAACTATCAAAGTTAACAACCGTAGATAACAACAAGCTCTGTTATCTCAATCTTTCCTTAGTTTGTCGTTAAATAGAACAAGCTCTCTATTTAATCTCTAACCATTAAACAACCTAGAATAAGCTCTCTAAATTCAATTTAATGGCAGCTTTATGATGAGAAAGATAGGTTGATCTAAGCAACAAACACATAAGCTCGGATTGTTCAACTTAGGTTATGTTCCACTTTGCAATTATTGAAAACTTGACCATAATCATTAATCACAAATTGCCACTTATGAATAGGAAATCAAGACAATTACACGGATCAAGACTCCTAGACTAGCAATAGATAATTATCAAGATCTATCTAGTTGTACACCTAAATAAATCAAGACAACATCATGAACAATTCTTGTAGAAGAACATAAGCAACTTTGATAGAAAATTAATGATAGATAGAATCTGAAAATCAATCACAAAACATGTCTAGGGCTTTGAAATCACCCTTAACCAAATAGAAGTTTAGCCTAGCATAGGCATTGTAAACATAAACATAAAATTAAAGAGAATCTAAGAAGGAAATAAAAGAAAGAAAGAAGAAGAAGAAAATAAAGAAAAAGAAAACTAGAGAAAAGAAAGAAGAATAAAACTTAGAGAATTTTATTACAATGGCTAATATCCTACCAATGTACAATATGATCCTCTACAATCATCCAAGGCCCTCTATTTATACACATTTTGGAGGGCTAAATGACAAGAGACAAGCTTTACAAATTTCAAAGGTAGGTATAATAGGTGGGTGCATTTTTCTAACAATTTTCGTCATATTGTATGACAATTTTGATCAGCCAACTTGATGGTCGATTTTGTCAATATTGGAGGCCTGATCTGATCATATTGTCTTCTAGAAAAATGTTACCCTATCAGTTACTGATCCATAGCCGTTGGAATCAGCTCATTTGCTGATGTGGATAAGAAGATATGGGCAAAATACGAAAACAGGTCAGCAGAGACGTCATTGCACATCAGCCAACTTGATGGTCAATTTCGCTAGGGAAAACGACTCCGTTTCAAGAAGTGTAAAACATGAAAAAGATAGATATGCCTCTTAAATTTGCACGGTTAAAATTTCAGCCTTATTGCTTCAGTGAAACTCCAGATATAGCTGATATGGTAAAAGGTGTCGGAACTGGAACTGAACTGGATTTGCCCTTAATTCTAGTAATCTGAAGTCACTCAAAGAAACTTGTGAAAAACACCAAATTACATAAAAATATAAAAGATCATAAACACAATTAGACTAAACAATAATAACTCGTATTTGACACAAAACAATAATAAAACATAACTAAAAACTATATAATTATACGAGTTATCACACCCCACACTTAGATTGTTGCTAGTCCCTAGCAACGACTCAATAAAAATAAAATAAGAAAATCTAATCTAATCCACTTTCGTAGGAAATCACGGTGGCACTTAGCATGTGACACAAGCCTTTAAACCCCTAGGTGTCCCTAGTGGACGAGTTTAGTCTCGTGAGGGTTTACTAGAACGATACCCACAAACATTGAAAAACTAAAATATAAATAAACTACATATACTAAAAATATTTACTCCTAATCCTTTCAATACAAATTAGAGACAATCTTTGAACAAGTCTTATAAACTAATCAATAGCTTAAAGAATTTCACAAAAAATCATGCTTGAATGCAAATTGTTTGAGTTAAGCCAATATTAACATAACATATTTCAATCAAAATAGTGCATATTCAAACTTAATCTCAACTACTCACATGGGATACCCTCATGATTTTCACTCTTTAAAGTAGTGGTGAAGTGTTTACACTCAATCAATCTCATGAAAACAGTTCTACCATATTCTTGCTTGTCCACCTATTCTCAACTATTTAGATCATACAACTTCATGAATCAAGAGGTCTTTAATCAAGGTTGTAATGGGGCCAAGGGGTTTGTAATGTGGTTGAAGAACAAAAGGATAAAGATATCACAAAGGTTCCAAAGAGTTCATAAAGTTTAGAGACATAAAAAGATCATACAAATAAAACTTCTCAAAACTCTTATAAAGCACATAATAACATAGGCTAAATATTCATGTTGAGCCTTTGCATCATTCTAACCAACTTTGTAACATCTTTTTCTTTACTTTAACTAGAAGTTCAAGAGAAGATTTTTTTTTTTTTTTTAATATGGGAATGTATTTGACAATGATCCCTTTCTTTTTCTCTTGACTTTTTTCTTTCTTTTCCCCCCACACTTATTTCTTGTTTGTAACCCAAATTTTCAATAAATCTTCTTTGTCTTTGCAACTTGTCTCAAAACATGCTAATTCATCTTTGGAACAAAGGTAAAGATATAAGTATATTTAGGTTAGGGACAAGTTATGGTTACCAAAGAGATAGCTTATTCAATGTAGGCTCAAATTGGTTCACTAAGGGTGTGTTCTCTTGGAACATTAATAATGGATGGCTGTTTGGCTCTGGTTATAATCCTAATGCCTCTATCATATTCATGTTGTCACATGTATCAATATAGTCTCAAACGGTTTAAAGCAAGTTCTAGAGAATCATGTAATCATAAGAGCACTCAAGAAAGAAATTAGATTGATTTGTATAATGCATCAATCATTATAGGCTCAAAAACTCACAAGGATGATTATACAAGTCAGATTAAGTCTAAACATGCTTCTTTCTCAATCAACATATCATATTAACATTGGCTCATAAAAAGGTTGACATCAAGCTCAATTCTCATGAAAATCTTCTCACTAATAAATCTGTTTTAGACTTATGCAATTCATATCTCATCATTGTATTAAAAAGGAACTAAAACTCAAAAAAAAAAAATAATAATAAAGAAAAAAAATAGTAGACAAAAATAAAAGAAATCCTAAATCATTCCCCCCCACACTTAATTCTTACATTGTCCTCAATGTAAGTCTATTAACTCAAATGAAAGAATCATGTGTAAGAGAAAAGAACTAATAACATAAGAATAGGAACAACTAAGACTCAAAACAAAACAAAACCATGCAACCTAAATAATCCTAAAATACTAAACAAAAATTAACAAGTAAACATAAAAAGATTAAAATCATTATTTTTTTTTAATTTTTTTTTTCATTATTATTTTTTTTTTTTTGAAAAGAAGAAATCAAACTGACAAGGTATGTCTCAAGTCTCCCTTACTCAGACCTTGTTCAGAATGAATACTTCTAAATTGCTTAAAACACAACAAACTTTTTTTTTCTTTTTTTAAATTAGCAAAATATGTCCCTTACCCCCTACTAAAATATGACATTGTCCCCAATGTCAAATTTTAAAGGTAGAATTTAGGAGATATTACCTGCAGAGGTTGCTAACCACTTATTATAACTGAGACACAACAAGCAAAATGTTAGATAATGTCACAAAGACAAAGTGCAATCCACTCCTTGCTCGTCCATATCTCTTTTTCTTTTTCCGAGCGTTTGCGAAACAACCGTAGCAGATAAACACTCATAAGCTTGGAGCTTTTTGAGTAAATCTTCAATGGTTGTAGCAGAAATTATGGTTCTCCTTACCTCTGAAAACATGAATCCATTATCCACAGCATTATCTAAATATGAAAGCAAATTATTAAAATAAACATTAATATTAAGCAAACCAATGGGTTTCTTATTTGTGACCAAAGATGACCAAGAAGCCACGCAAGCTATTTCTTCCAATGTACCCAGACCTCCTGGTAAAGCAATGAATGCATCGGCAGAATGGTACATGATTGTTATCCGTTCAGGGATACTCCAGACTTGTATTTCCTTACCCACGGTAGGTCCACAAAAATCTGTGAATAGTTTTGGCACGATTCCTAGAACTGGACTTCCTCCGGCGTGTGCTGCTGTAGCGACTGCTCCCATTAAACCCGTACTACCGCCTCCATAAATCAAGTGGATCTTTTGTTAGGCAAGTATTACTCCAACTCTTATGGCTTCATCAGCGAATATGTTATTTTTCCCTGGATAAGCATCTCCAAAGACACAAATTTTTTTAATGCGCTGGGATGAAGTACTTTCCATTTTTTTTTTCTTCGAGTGCCTGAAAGAGAATGAGTACATGGTGTAATATATAGAGGACTGAGTAGTGAATCAGACAAGAGTAATAATGTCGCCGAAAGTGTATCTGACCTGTCAGAAGAAAATGTTAACCTAACAAAAGATTTTTGCGTGATTTCAGGAAGAAAATCAAAAAGAGAAGAAAAAATCAACCGTAAAAGACAAATAAAAAAAACGAGAATAATTACACAAATCGAACAACACGTAAATTAAACCAAAATAAAGTTATTGCAAATCAAACCAAAAGCTGAGAAGTCATTTATTGTAGTTGTGATTGTGGCTCACATCTTCCTCTGGTTTTACGTCTAGAAACGGCTTAAACGCCTTCTATGAGTCGAGGATATGCTTCCCATCCAGTTTTCTTACAAGCTGGCAAACAAGGTCTTTTAACATCAGATTCCCAAGATGTTGCCATTCCCTTTGGAATTGCGGCCATAAATCAAGAATTTCTCTTTGTACGTCTCCACTAGGATGCGTCTCAAGAGAAAGTTGGATATTACCCAAATTCTCCTTACTCAGTCCATCCTTAATGAATTCCATTTTATCATCTCGATTAGAGGACGGAATCCCAATAGAACGACATTTACCGTTACACGTCCATCGTGCACATTTGTGGCAATTTGAACTCATGCGCTTTGCTCGTCGCTTCTTTGCAAAAGTGCTTCTACCTGTACCTGGTAAATGCAAAACAGGAAGATATTCATCTTCACGTACCTTGGCTTGAATTATCCAACGTATGTCTTCAGGAATCCCTTTGTGCATAAGCATTCTTAATCTTTCAAATCGAACTTGGTAAAGCTTCAGTAAAATATTTCGAGGAAAAGGAGGAAATCGTTTCTGCAATCTTGTGAGAATATCATCCATCCTGAAAAAAATGAAAAAAAAAAAATTGAAAGAGAAATTGGAAGAGAAATTTATATACAATATCAGTTTTGTGGGTAGCTGATGGAACCGATTTAAATAGTCACGGAGTACCGTTATCCGCCATTTAACCGGGGTAAAAAAAATAAAAATTATATTTACATCTAGTTATTTTCAAAACAAGGATCAGAAAGAAAAACAACATAAAAAAAACTCAAAAACAAAACACTCTAAATAAAAGCCTAAATTCTTCCCCCCACACATAATTTTTACATTGTCCTCAATGTAATGCTATTATCCCCCAATGCAAGAATTATATGTAAGAGAAAAGAACTATTAAACAAAAGAAAAGAAAAACAATAAAAGATAGAATGATGGAGAGTAAGGAATATGCAAATCTGATATAATAGATGCTCTCCATCCTTTTGGGTTGCCTCCCAAGAAGCGCTTGGTTTATTGTCCTCAGCCTAACTTAGACCCATGCCATTATTATTCAACATACTTTGGCTCAAAAAGTGGAAACTCCTCCACATCTTGCATTGGAAAGTTCTCATAGTAAGGCTTCAATCTATGACCATTCACTTTGAATGCCTTATCTGTTTTTGGGCTTTGGATTTCAACTGCACCATGAGTAAGTACATTAGTAATAACAAAAGGTCCAACCCAACGAGAACGTAACTTACCTGGATATAACTTAAGGCGTGAATGGAAGAGAAGAACTTTTTGTCCAACAACAAATTCCTTTCTTGATATCATCTTGTCATGGAATGCCTTAGTCTTTTCCTTGTAAATCCTAGAATTCTGATAGGCATAATTGCTTATCTCCTCTAATTCTTGTAGGTCAAGTTTTCTTTTCTTTCCTGTCTCATCCATCTCCATGTTGCATTGTTTGATAGCCCAATATGATTTATGTTCCAATTCAACCGGAAGATGACAAGGCTTACCATAAACAAGTCGATAAGGAGACATACCAATGGGTGTCTTATATGCTGTCCTATAAGCCCAAAGTGCATCATCAAGTCGTGAACTCCAATCCTTCCTATTTGGATTAACTGTCTTTTCAAGGATGGACTTAACTTCTCAGTTTGACACTTCAGCTTGCCCACTAGTTTGAGGATGATATGAGCTGGAGACCTTGTGTGTGATGTTATACTTCCTCAAAAGTGCTTCCATAGTCCTATTGCAAAAGTGAGTACCTCTATCGCTGATTATGGCCTTTGGCGTTCCAAACCTAGCAAAGATGTTAGTCTTGACAAAATCTGAAACAACTTTAGAGTCATTAGTCCTAGTGGATTTTGCTTCCACCCACTTTGAAACATAATCAACGGCAAGTAAAATATAAAGATTACCAAAAGAATGAGGAAAAGGTCCCATGAAATCCATGCCCCATACATCAAAAATTTCAACAATAAGTATTGGAGTTTGAGGCAATTGATTTCTAGCACCTAAGTTACCTGTTCTTTGGCAACGATCACATGACTTGCGAAAGAGGTATGCATCTTTGAATATGGTAGGCCAATAAAATCCAGAATCAAGAACTTTCATGGCTGTTCTTTTGGATCCAAAGTGTCCTCCACATGCATAAGAGTGACAAAAGGTGAGAATAGATTGAAATTCAGTTTCGAGTACACACCTTCTTATAATCTGATCGGAGCAATGCTTCCAAAGGTAAGGATCATCCCATATGTAGTATTTGGCATCACTCTTGATCTTATTTCTTTGAGCTTGTGTCAACTCTTGTGGCAACTTCTTGGTAACTAAGTAATTAACAATATCAGCATACCAAGGAGTTGTTGTACTTATAAAAAGAAGTTGCTCATCCGGAAAGTTCTCATTCAAGGGTAGTGCATCCTCTTCATGAACTAAACGGCTAAGATGGTCCGCAACCAGGTTGTCACTACCTCTCTTATCTTTTATCTCCAAATCAAACTCTTGTAAGAGAAGTATCCATCTAATCAACCTTGGTTTGGCCTCCTTTTTAGTGAGTAAGTACTTAAGGGCTGCATGGTCAGAATATACAATTACTTTAGTACCAATTAAATAAGATCGAAATTTTTCTAAAGCAAATACAACAGCCAAAAGTTCTTTTTCAGTAGTGGAATAGTTCAATTGAGCATCATTAAGAGTTCGGGAGGCATAATAAATGGCATGTGAGGCTTTGCCAACCCGTTGGCCCAAAACAGCTCCAATGGCATAGTCACTAGCATCACACATGATTTCAAAAGGTACATTCCAATCTGGTGGTTGGATGATAGGAGCTGATGTCAAGAGTCCCTTCAATGTTTCAAACGCCTCTTTGCATTTATCATCAAAGTGGAAAACCACATCTTTTTGTAGTAGCTTGCAAAGAGGTAATGTGATCTTTGAGAAGTCTTTGATAAATCTCCTATAGAAACCTGCATGTCCAAGAAAAGAACGAACCTCTCTCACATTTGTGGGAGGTGGTAAAGAATGCATAATATCTATTTTAGACTTATCAACCTCTATCCCTCTAGAAGAAATAACATGGCCCAAAACTATTCCTTGTTCTACCATAAAGTGACATTTTTCCCAATTCAAAACAAGGTTAGTTTCCATGCATCTTTCAAGTACAAGTGTAAGGTTCTCTAGACATCTATCAAAAGAATCACCATAGACACTAAAATCATCCATAAACACTTCTATGATATTCTCTACATAATCTGAAAATATGCTAACCATACACCTTTGGAATGTAGCTGGTGCATTACAAAGACCAAATGGCATACGCCGGTATGCAAAAGTACCAAATGGACATGTGAATGTTGTTTTCTCTTGGTCCTCCGGAGCAATGGCTATCTGATTATAACCTGAAAAACCATCAAGAAAACAATAATGAGAATGGCCAGCTAACCTTTCAAGCATTTGATCAATAAAAGGTAAAGGAAAGTGGTCTTTGCGAGTTGTGGAATTAAGTTTATGATAATCAATACAAACTCGCCATCCTGTTTGAATCCTAGTAGGAACAAGTTCATTCTCATTATTTGTTACCACCGTTACACCTGATTTCTTTGGAACCACTTGTACCGGGCTCACCCATTTGCTATCCGAGATAGGATAGATCACTCCAACATCTAGGAGCTTCAGTATCTCCTTTTTCACAACCTCCATCATAGGAGGGTTCAATCTTCTTTGTGCTTCTCTTGTTGGTTTGGACCCTTCCTCTAACAAAATCCGGTGCATGCACATGGATGGGCTTATTCCCTTGATATCGGCAATTGTCCAACCAATTGCTGTTTTATGCTCTCTAAGCACCCGGATAAGTCGCTCTTCTTGCAAAGGTGTGAGCTCTTTGGCAATGATGATCGGTAGTGTGTCCTTTTTACCTAGGAACACATATTTCAAGTGGTTCGGTAGTGGTTTCAACTCTAAAGTTGGTGCCTGCAAAATGGAAGGTAGAAGTTTCTCATTAGATAAAGGCAAATCAATAAATGAAACATCAAACCTTGCATCTTTAGGTGGCAGCGAGTGTAAAGATTCTAGTGCCCCTTCCACATGGTCACTCAAGGCTAGTTTAGCATTCCCCATTCCGAGATGGTTGCTAAGGACTATTTCCACACTATCTTCACCATCTAGCTCATAAGCTTGCTGCACTAGTGAGTCAATTATATCAATATTAAAAACAGAATGCACATCACTAGGATATCTCATGGCCTCAAAAATGTTAAAGCGAATTATTTCACCATCAAATTCCATAGTTAAAGTGCCATCATGTACATCTATTTTAGTTCTTGCTGTTTTCAAGAATGGTCTCCCTAATAGAATAGGTGTGGGATTAGAAGACATCTCATCTTCCATCTCAATAACATAAAAGTCAGCGGGAAAAACCAATTCATTAACCTGTACAAGAACGTCTTCTACAACTCCTCTTGGATAAGTGTTAGAACGGTCAGCAAGTTGTATTATAACACCGGTTTCCTCTAATGGTCCTAGATTCAATGAAGCATAAATTGAATATGGCATGACATTAATAGATGCCCCTAGATCTAGCATAGCACGCTCAAACCTGGTGTTGCCTATCTTACAAGGAATGGTAAACATACCTGGATCCTTGCATTTAGGTGGGAGTTTCTTTTGAAGAACAGCTGACACATTCTCCCCCACACTTACCTTTTCATTCCATTTCAACTTCCGTTTAGATGTGCACAACTCTTTTAGGAACTTGGCATATCTTGGCACTTGCTTGATAGCATCTAGTAAAGGAATGTTCACCTCTACTTTCCGGAAAGTTTCCAAAATTTCCTTCTCTTGCTCCTCCTTCTTGGACTTTGCTAACCTGCCAGGAAAAGGTGGAGGAGTTATATAAGAAGGAAAGGATGGTTTAGGAATTACCTTTTTTAGTGGCTCGTTGGGATGTGAAGAGGATGCCATGGTATTGTTCTCCCCTTGAGCACTATCATTTTGTGGTGTCTCTAGCTGTTTCCCACTTCTTAAAGTTATAGCATTGGCATTCTCTCTTGGATTCACTATGGTTTGGGAAGGTAATTTCCCAGAATCCCTTGCTTGCATTTGACTCATGGTTGTTGCCAATTGCCCTATTTGAGTCTCCAAATTTCGAATACTTGTCTTTGTTTCCTGTTGAAATTGAATTGTATTAGTAGAAAGAGCTTTAACAAGATCTTCAAGAGAAGTACCTGAATTTTGGGTGGGTGGTAGTTGTTGTCGGGTTTGGTATGGTTGTTGCACTCTTTGCTGAAAACCCGGTGGCCTGTGGTCAAATGGTGGAGGAATAGTTTGTGATTGGTTCCCTCCATAATTGAAGCTTGGATGATCCCTCCATCCTGGATTGTAAGTGTTTGAGTAGGGATCATATTTCCTTGATTGGTTCTGAAATCCACCCATGGCATTCACATGTTCATTGGTATCCTCTTGAAGTGTTGGACACATATCAGTTTGGTGCCCTATGTTTGAACATATGCCACAAGCCTTTATTTGTTGTATTTTACTTACAGCCAATTGTTGAACAAGAGAAGTCAGTTTATCAAATTTTTGTTCAAGGGATGATATACTTACCTCATTAACTCTCTTGGGTTGTGGTGGTGGATCTTGTCTCATTGAGAACTGTTGAGAATTGGCTGCCATGTTGGAGATTAATGTTCTAGCAGCCCTGGGAGTCTTATCAACTAGAGCTCCCCCACTAGCGGCATCTATGATACTTCTCTCCATGGGCATGAGACCATCATAGAAGTATTGGATGAGAAGTTGTTCACTTATTTGATGGTGTGGACATGATGCACAAAGTTTCTTGAACCTCTCCCAATATTCATATAAGGACTCTCCGTTGTATTGCCGAATCCCACATATCTCTTTCCTAATGTTGGCAGCCTTAGATGCTGGGAAATACCTTTCCAAGAATGCTTTCTTCAAATCATTCCATGTAGTGATGGTCCCGGATGGTAGATAGTAGAGCCATTCCTTTGCTGAATCAGCTAGAGAGAATGGGAAGGCTCTCAACTTAACTTGCTCTTCCGTGACCCCTGTTGGTCTCATGCTTGAGCAAACTACATGGAATTCCTTGAGGTGCTTATTTGGATCCTCTCCTGCAAAACCATGAAAAGTTGGGAGAAGATGAATCAAACCAGATTTTAATTCAAAAGCTACCTCAAGATTAGCATATTCAATGCATAATGGTTGTTGACCCAAGTCCGGAGCGGCTAGCTCCTTGAGAGTTCGGTTGTCAGCTGCTGCCATCTCTCATTGCTTCTCTTGGATGTTTTGGATCAACTCCTCGATTGGTTGTTGGTGGGAAGTTATAAATTCCCGAATTTTCCTAAGTCGTAAGTCTTCTTCGGGAGCTTGGAACATTCACTAATAAAAAAAATAAGAAAGTAAATAATTAGAACAGAAAATAAGAATAAACCAATAAACTAATAAACTAAAGAAAGCAATCCCCGGCAACGGCGCCAAAAATTTGATGCACCCAAAAGAGTGTATCTTATTTAACCTTGCACTAAAAAGATCAATTGTAAGTATAATGATTAGCAAGGGTCGAGTCCTCAGGGATTGGGTTTTAATCTATGAGTTATTAGTTTATAACTTACGTTCAAAGAAAATAATAAAAGAAAAGGTGTTTTTGAAGCCAGATTTAAACTAAAGTAAATAATAAGAATAAGATGCAAGGCGGTATAACCAGCCAATAAAAATATATATACTAAATTAGGCGGTATAACCAGCCAATAAAAATATATATACTAAATTAGACGGTATAACCAGCCAATAAAAATAAAACAAAGTTAATATACAAATTAGGCGGTATAACCAGCCAATAAAAATAAATATACTTTTAAAAATAAGCAAACTAGAAAAGTAAGAAAACAAGTAAGTAAGAAGAATCAAATATGAAAAATATGGTTAAGGTTTCATTCTCCACCACTAGACATCATTAAGAATCAATTTCAGATCTATCAATATCAACCAACTATCAAAGTTAACAACCGTAGATAACAACAAGCTCTGTTATCCCAATCTTTCCTTAGTTTGTCGTTAAATAGAACAAGCTCTCTATTTAATCTCTAACCATTAAACAACCTAGAATAAGCTCTCTAAATTCAATTTAATGGCAGCTTTATGATGAGAAAGATAGGTTGATCTAAGCAACAAACACAAAAGCTCGGATTGTTCAACTTAGGTTATGTTCCACTTTGCAATTATTGAAAACTTGACCATAATCATTAATCACAAATTGCCACTTATGAATAGGAAATCAAGACAATTACACGGATCAAGACTCCTAGACTAGCAATAGATAATTATCAAGATCTATCTAGTTGTACACCTAAATAAATCAAGACAACATCATGAACAATTCTTGTAGAAGAACATAAGCAACTTTGATAGAAAATTAATGATAGATAGAATCTGAAAATCAATCACAAAACATGTCTAGGGCTTTGAAATCACCCTTAACCAAATAGAAGTTTAGCCTAGCATAGGCATTGTAAACATAAACATAAAATTAAAGAGAATCTAAGAAGGAAATAAAAGAAAGAAAGAAGAAGAAGAAAATAAAGAAAAAGAAAAGTAGAGAAAAGAAAGAAGAATAAAAGTTAGAGAATTTTATTACAATGGCTAATATCCTACCAATGTACAATATGATCCTCTACAATCATCCAAGGCCGTCTATTTATACACATTTTGGAGGGCTAAATGACAAGAGACAAGCTTTACAAATTTCAAAGGTAGGTATAATAGGTGGGTGCATTTTTCTAACAATTTTCGTCATATTGTATGACAATTTTGATCAGCCAACTTGATGGTCGATTTTGTCAATATTGGAGGCCTGATCTGATCACATGGTCTTCTAGAAAAATGTTTCCCTATCAGTTACTGATCCATAGCCGTTAGAATCAGCTCATTTGCTGATGTGGATAAGAAGATATGGGCAAAATACGAAAACAGGTCAGCACAGACGTCATTGCACATCAGCCAACTTGATGGTCGATTTCGCTAGGGAAAACGACTCCGTTTCAAGAAGTGTAAAACATGAAAAAGATAGATATGCCTCTTAACTTTGCACGGTTAAAATTTCAGCCTTATTGCTTCATTGAAACTCCAGATATAGCTGATATGGTAAAAGGTGTCGGAACTGGAACTGAACTGGATTTGCCCTTAATTCTAGTAATCTGAAGTCACTCAAAGAAACTTGTGAAAAACACCAAATTACATAAAAATATAAAAGATCATAAACACAATTAGACTAAACAATAATAACTCGTATTTGACACAAAACAATAATAAAACATAACTAAAAACTATATAATTATACGAGTTATCAGATGTCTAGGGCTTTGAAATTACCCTTCACCAAATAGAAGTTTAGCCTAACATAAGCATGGATAATATATACATAAAACTAAAAAGAAAATAAAAGAATGGAAAAGAAGAATAATGATGATCTTTGAGTCTCCTCAAAAGATGTCTAGTTTGTGGCTCAAAAGATGGTATTTATAGAGCTTTAAAACCCTGAGAATAAGTCATTGCAGCACAAGTAAGCCTGGAGGTGCAAAAATCACGTTTTTGCCTTTTTTTTCTTCAGATTTACGATTAGGGTTTTTCTGGCCGCAGGGTTCTTTAGAGAGATCTTATAGAGCCATTTTGAATGCCCATTTCTTATCCAATTTGGGCCAATAATATATGGTTGAAAAGATAATCAAGTCAACTTCAAAAGTCAAGAAGGAAGTTTCTTCAAATAAAGAATCTAACATCATGTTTTTCTTACAACAAGCTGCGGCGGTCAAATCTGCCTAATTGCTTTTCAACCATAAATTGATATTTTTGACTCCCAAGTCTTCTTCCATCTTGTGATTATGATTTTGTAAGCTCTTTACCATCATTATTGACATTTTTGACTTCATTATCCTTATTGTACCTAAAATTCAAGAACATATTATAAGTAAACAAGATAAAGATCCAAAACATAACAAAAACTAATGGTAGAAAGGTATAAAATGTATATTTTATGAGCTTATCAATTCTCACCTTTTGTCACTCTTATGCATGTGGAGGACACTTTAGATCCAAAAGGACAGCCATGAAAGTTCTTGATTCTGGATTTTATTGGCCTACTATGTTCAAAGATGCATACCTCTTTTGCAAGTCATGTGATCGTTGCTAAAGAACAGGTAACTTAGGTGCTAGAAATCAAATGCTTCAAACTCCAATACTTTTTGTTGAGATTTTGATGTATGGGGCATGGATTTCATGGGACCTTTTCCTTCTTCTTTTGGTAATCTTTATATTTTACTTGCCGTTGATTATGTTTCAAAGTGGGTGCAAGCAAAAACCAATAGGACTTATGACTCTAAAGTTGTTTCAGATTTTGTCAAGACTAACATCTTTGCTAGGTTTGGAACACCAAAGGCCATAATCAGCGATTGAGGTACTCACTTTTGCAATAGGACTATGGAAGCACTTTTGAGGAAGTATAACATCACACACAAGGGTCTCCACCTCATATCATCCTCAAACTAGTGGGCAAGCTGAAGTGTCAAACCGAGAAGTTAAGTCCATCCTTGAAAAGACAGTTAATCCAAATAGTAAGGATTGGAGTTTACGACTTGATGATGCACTTTGGGCTTATAGGGCAGCATATAAGACACCCATTGGTATGTCTTCTTATCGACTTGTTTATGGTAAGCCTTGTCATCTTCCTGTTGAATTGGAACATAAATCATATTGAGCTATCAAACAATGCAACATGGAGATGGATGAGGCAGCTAAGCAAGGAAAACTTGATCTACAAGAATTGGAGATGATAAGGAATGAAGCCAATTAGAATTCTAAGATTTACAAGGAAAAGACTAAGGCATTCCATGACAAGATGATATCAAGAAAGGAATTTGTTGTTGGACAAAAAGTTCTTCTCTTCCATTCACGCCTTAAGTTATTTCCATGTAAGTTACGTTCTCGTTGGGTTGGACCTTTTGTTATTACTAATTTATTTACTCATGGTGCAGTTGAAATCCAAAGTCCAAAAACAGATAAGGCATTCAAAGTGAATGGTCATAGATTGAAGCCTTACTATGAGAACTTTCCAATACAAGATGTGGAGGAGTTACCACTTTTTCAGCCAAATTATGTTGAATAATAATTGCATGGGTCTAAGTCAGGCTAAGGACAATAAACCAAGCGCTTCTTGGGAGGCAACCCAAAAGGATGGAGAGCATCCATTATAATCAGATTTGCATATTCCATACTCTCCATCATTCTATCTTTTATTGTTTTTCTGTAGTTTGTTTTGTTTTTCTTTTGTTCTTTTCTCTTACATATAATTCTTGCATTGGGGATAATAGCATTATATTGAGGACAATGTAAAAATTAAGTGTGGGGGGAAGAATTTAGGATTTTCTTTAGTGTGTTCTGTTTTCGATTCTTTTTATGTTGTTTTTAGTGTGTTTTAGTTACTTTCAACACTATGATGAGATATGAATTGCATAAGTATAAAACTGATTTATTAGTGAGAAGATTTTCATAAGAATTGAGCTTGATATCATTTTTTTTGAGCCAATGTTAATATGATATGTTGATTGAGAAGGAAGCATGTTTAGACTTAAATCTAACTTGTATAATCATCCTTGTGAGTTTTTGAGCCTATATGATTGATGCATTATACATATCAATCTAATTTCTTTCTTGAGTGCTCTTATGATTACATGATTCTCTAGAACTTGCTTTAAACCTTGTTGAGACTATATTGATGCATGACACAACAAACTAAAGAAAAAGATTAATTGTGGGGGAATTTGATAAGTGCTTAATTTTATACATTTTCCTATTTAATTTCCTTATACTTTGTGCTTTGATTCTTACTTCTTTGACATTTCACTAGGTTTTTATGTTTTGTAGGTATTTTTAATATATGATTTAGCTTAGTTTGGTAAAGCTAGAACTTAAAGTACACAAAACCAGACCTAAGGATACAATAAATCATGGTTTATAAGGTTCAACACAAAATACCAAACTAAATAACAGCCTTAGAGTTCATGGATTCAAAAAATTATTCTGACTGAACATGAAATAAGCAACTAAGAATAATTGCTGAAAATCAACAAAACCTAAGGAATTAACTATAGTTAGTTACTTACTCACAATAGCAAGTACTAAGAACACACCAAATCTCCATAACTCAGCTTTCAACGCCAAAGTTTCAAAATCAGCTCCAAAATAGCAAAAACAATACTAAAACAGAAAAATCAGTTTGCTAGGTTTCTTTACGGCAAGGGAAGTGTTTTGTTTCTGATTCTATCACATTGAGCTGCTTTTGGTGTGTTTAAAAACCCTTGAGTTGCTAGCTTAGGAACTCAGGTGGCTTCTGGAGGAGACACATGGCCACAAGGTGTCTCAACTCATGATCTTGTAGTTTTGCATGAGGACACCAGACCATGAGGTGTCAAAACTAGGCCATGAGGTGTCTAAGGTTGTAATATGGCAGTTTGCATAAGGACACCAGACTGTGAGGTATCAAAACTATTCCACATTTGCTATTAGACTCTTAAACTTATGCCAACTAACAGTTAGACCTCTTAGCTTTTAAGTCTTATATGTAAGCACCTTAATTTCTACAAGATGTAAGCACCTTAATTTCTATAAGATATAAGCTACTATAAATATAGGTTATCACATCCTCCCCACCTTAGGAAATTTGGTCCTCCAAATTATGTCACTATAGTATCAAAACAAACGTGGGTACTTTTCTCTCATTTCACTTTCTAATTCCCAAGTAGCCTCTTCAGTAGAGTGATGCTACCACAATACTTTCACAAGTGGAATCACCTTAGTCCGCAACTGATGCACCCAAAAGAGTGTATCTTATTTAACCTTGCACTAAAAAGATCAATTGTAAGTATAGTAGTTAGCAAGGGTCGAGTCCTCAGGGATTGGGTTTTAGTTTATAAGTTGATAGTTTAAAACTTAAATTCAAGAACAATAAAAGAAAAGGGGTTTTTGAAATCAGATTTAAACTAAAGTAAATAATAAGTAAGATGCAAGTAAGAAATATGAAATCAAATATGAGAGAAATATGGTTAAGGTTTGATTCTCCACCACTAGACATCATTAAGAACCAATTTCAGATCTATCAATATCAACCAACTATCAAAGTTAACAACCGTAGATAACAACAAGCTCTGTTATCCCAATCTTTCCTTAGTTTGTCGTTAAATAGAACAAGCTCTCTATTTAATCTCTAACCATCAAACAACCTAGAATAAGTTCTCTAAATTCAATTTAATGGCAGCTTTATGATGAGAAAGATAGGTTGATCTCAGCAACAAACACATAAGCTCGGATTGTTCAACTTAGGTTATGTTCCACTTTGCAATTATTGAAAACTTGACCATAATCATTAATCACAAATTGCCACTTATGAATAGGAAATCAAGACAATTACATAAAAACTAGCAATAGATAATTATCAAGATCTATCTAGTTGTACACCTAAACAAATCAAGACAACATCATGAACAATTCTTGTAGAAGAACATAAGCAACTTTGATAGAAAATTAATGATAGATAGAATCTGAAAATCAATTATAAAACATGTCTAGGGCTTTGAAATCACCCTTAACCAAATAAAAGTTTAGCCTAGCATAGGTATTGTAAACATAAACATAAAATTAAAGAGAATCTAAGAAGGAAATAAAAGAAAGAAAGAAGAAGAAGAAAATAAAGAAAAAGAAAACTAGAGAAAGGAAAGTAGAAGAAAACTTAGAGAATTTTATTATAATGGCTAATATCCTACCAATCTACCATGTCTCTTACAATCATCCAAGGCCCTCTATTTATACACATTTTGGAGAGCTAAATGACAAGAGACAAGCTTTATAAATTTCAAAGGTAGCTATAATAGGTGGGTGCATTTTTCTAACAATTTTCGTCATATTGTATGACAATTCTGATCAACCAGCTTGATGGTTGATTTTGTCAATGTTGGAGGCTTGATCTGATCAAATGGTCTTCTAGAAAAATGTTCCCCTATCAGTTTGTTATCCATAGCCATTGGAATCAGCTCATTTGCTGATGTGGATCGGAAGATATGGTCAAAATACCAAAACTGGTCAGCATAGACGTCATTGCACATCAGCCAACTTGATGGTTGATTTCGCTAGGGAAAACGACTCCGTTTCAAGAAGTGTAAAGCATGAAAAAGATAGATATGCCTCTTAACTTTGCACTGTAAAAATTTCATCCTTAATGCTTCAGTGAAACTCCAGATATAGCTGAAATGGCAAAAGGTGTCGGAACTGGAACTGAACTGGATTTGCCCTTAATTCTTGATTTAACCTAGTAATCTGAAATCACTCAAAGAAACTCGTGAAAAACACCAAATTACATAAAAATATAAAAGATCATAAACACAATTATACTAAGCAATAATAACTCGTATTTGACACAAAACAATAATAAAACATAACTAAAAACTATATAATTATACGAGTTATCAGCAACACCTTTTCCTTTTGATCCAAAACCTGTATTAGTTTCTCAAAATAACTCAAATCATTTCTGAATTCAATAGGCTTGTATTCACTATCATGAGCTGAATCAGGTTTATACTTCCTTCACATAGAAACGTGAATTACATTATGAACACCTAAAAGTTTAGGAGGCAAGGCTAACCGGTATGCAACTTCTCCAACTCTTTCTAAGATTTCAAAAGGACCAATAAACCTTGGAGTCAATTTCCCTTTCTCAAATCTCATAATGCCATTGGCAAGAGATACTTTCAAGAATACATGATCACCAACACAAAACTCCAAATTTCTTCTTCGGTTATCTGCATAGCTTTTTTGTCGACTTTGTGCTGTTTGAAGTCTTTTATGAATGAGCTTAACTCTTTCAGTAGCCTTTTCAACTAAGTCTGTAAAGCAAACAGCTTTCTTTCACCAACTTCTTCCCAATAAATGGGTGATCTGCATTTTCTACCATACAATGCTTCATAAGGTGCCATTTTGATGCCAGCTTGGTAGCTATTATTGTAAGCGAATTCAGCCAAAGACATTTGCTCATCCCAAGAACCTCTAAAATCAATAACATAAGCCCTTAACATATCTTCAAGTGTCTGAATCATTCTTTCTGATTGGCGATGAAACGATGTGCTGAAGTTCAATTTATATCCCATGGCTTCCGAAAAATGTTTCCAAAAACGAGCAATGAAACTGGAATCTCTATCAGAAGTTATACTCATTGGTACTCCATAAAATCTTACAATCTCTCTTAGGTAAAGTTCAGCCAAAAAATTTAGTGAATGAGTAACGGCTAGAAAATGTGCAGAACTTGTTAATCTATCCACAATCACCCAAATTGCATCATGATTCCTTTTAGTCCTTGGTAATCCCATCACAAAGTCCATTGTGTTATCTTCCCATTTCCACTTCGGAATTGGTAAAGGCTTAAGCAATCCAGTAGGTCTTTGATGCTCAACTTTAAACATTTGGATACAAATTCAGCAATATCCTTCTTCATACCGTTCCACCAATATACACTTCGCAAATTCTAATACATTTTTGTGCTACCAGGATGCATGGTATACTTGGAACAATGTGCTTCATCTAAGATTTCTTTTTTCAGATTCACATCATTAGGAACACAAAGTCTCCCTCGAAATCTCAATATACCATCATCTTGGACTTCAAAATCTGGCCTTTAGCCCTTTCTGTGCATCTTCCACGATACTAAGCAAATCAGAATCTGCTTGTTGCGCTTTTCTTGATTCGTTGAATCAAAACAGGTTCCATTTTCAGACTAGCAAGAAATCCACCGAAATCTTTCAATTGCAAATTCAAGTCTATGACTTCTTCAAGTAATTTCCATTCCTTCACCATCATATGAGTTAAAAATCCAGAATTTTCCGACTTAAAACATCTGCAACTACAATAGCCTTACCAGGATGATAAAGTATACTGCAATCATAATCTTTTAGAACATCCATTCATCTTCTTGGGCGCATGTTGAGTTCCTTATGAGAGAACAAGTATTTGAGAATTTTGTGATCAGTATATATATCAAATCTCTCACTATATAAGTAATGACGCCAAATCTTCAAAGCAAAAACAATTGCAGCCAATTCTAAGTCATGTGTCGGATAGTTCATCTCATGATCTTTCAATTGCCTTGATCCATAGGCCACCACCTTCTCATTTTGCATTAACACACAACCCAGACCTTGATATAGATGCAAAATCCACCAATAGCACATGGAATGGTCTGAATAGGTGCTGAGGTCAATCTATTCTTCAACTCTTGGAAACTTTGTTCACAATCTTTATTCCAATCAAATTTCACATTCTTTCCGGTGACGTGGGTTAAAGGTGCTGCAACACGAGAAAACCCCTCTATGAACATCCGGTAGTAACCAGCGAGTACTAAAAAGCTTCTAATATCAATCACAGTTCTTGGTGTTTCCCACTTTCCCACTGCTTCTATCTTAGATGGATCAATGGACACACCATCTTTAGAAATGACATGTCCCGAAAATGCAACCTGTTCCAGCCAAAACTCACATTTGCTAAATTAACATACAACTTCTTTTCTCGAAGAATTTCGAGAACAATTGACAAATGTTGTTCATGCTCAAGTTGAGTTCGAGAATAGATCAAAATATCATCAATGAATATGACAAACTTGTCTAAGTAAGGCTTGAAGACACGATTAGTCAAACCAAATCCATAAAAGCTATCTGAGAAATATCATCACACTTAATCTTCAATTGATGGTATCCAGAACGAAGGTCAATCTTTGAGCACACTTGTGCCCCTTGCAACTGATCAAACAAATCATCAATTCTAGGCAATAAAGACTTGTTTTTCACCGTCACCCAATTCAATTATCTATAGTCGATACATAATCTCATTGTGCCATCCTTTTTCTTCACGAACAGAACCGGAGCACCCCAGGGGGACACACTAGGACGTATGAATCCTTTTTCCAACAAGTCTTGTAATTGTTTCTTAAGCTCTTCTAGTTCAGCAACTGCCATACGGTAAGGAGCCTTAGATATCGGTTCAGTTCCTGATATCAAGTCAATGGCAAATTCAAATTCAATCACACGATCAAGTGCCAAACTGGTTAAGTCATCAGGAAAACATCGAAAAAGTCTCTAACAACAGGAATATCTTTCAAGCACCGCTGCTCCTTTCCATTATCAACAACATAAGCAAGATAACCTTCACAGCCTTTAGAAAGGAGCTCATTAGCTTGCATAGCAGATATCAAACATGGACAATCAATTTCCTTATCACCTTCGAAATAAAACATAGGTTTATTGGGAATAGAGAAATTAACAATTTTTTTTTTTATAATAATCAACATTTGCATGATAAGTAAACAACCAATCCATGCCCAAAATGACGACAAAATCATAAATTCTCTATAGAATCAGATCTGCAGACAATTTTTTTTATCTCCAATCTTCACCAAACAAGACTTGTACACTACATCAGAAAGTAAGGAAGGTTTCATAGCAGTACTCACAGCAAGAAAATACCCAAGTGGTTTAGGCTCAATTCTCAAATGGCATGCAAACTATGGTGAGACAAATGAATGACTAGAACCAGGATCAAAAAGAACTAAAGCATCATGTTTAGCAACTGGAAGCTTACCCTTGATAACAGAAGTGGAAGCTAGAACTTCTTCCTTGTCTAAAGCAAAGACTCTTCCTTGGACCACTGGTTTCTTACTCTTATCTATAGGCTTCTTCACTTGTTGGTCATGCATCAATGGGCAAGCCTTTATCATATGCCCAGTCTTCCCACATCGAAAACAAGCTCTATTGTCCCAATAACACTGTTTTGACCCATGATGCTTGCCACATTGTTTGCAAGGCTCTGAAGCATCTTGTTTGGGTGCTTTGGGCTGAAATTCCCTTGTTTTCTGCTTCTTGTTGGCTTGATTCACATCTAGCCTCTTTTGCCAGTTTCTCATGTTTCTAGCTCATCATCACGTTCTTGCTCCATTTGGGCATCTTCCATATCTTGCTCTATGAGTTGAGCTCGATCTACTACTTCAGCATAAGTTCTGAGCTTGAAAGGAATTAATTTGCTTCTAAGAGTTGGTCGTAAACCTCGCTGAAACTTTCTTGCTTTCTTTGCCTTATTTTTGCAATATGGGGAGCAAACCATGACAAAATAGTGAATTTGGATTCATACTGATCGACTGTCATACTCCTCTGTTTTAAGTTGAAGAACTCTTCTTCTTTCTTTTCTTGCATACACTCGAGAAAATACTATCGGTTAAAAGCATCAAGAAACCTTTCCCAAGTTATAGGCACATTTTTTGAACCTAGCACCTTTTTTTTGTAGATTTCCACCAATGTTCTGCCATGCATCTTTCTCCTCACTATTACACCTCATGTAATCAAAGAACTTCTCAAGTTTCATGATCCATGCTTCAGCAGTAGTAGGATTTCGAACACCTTTAAAGGTTGGCGGGTTTATCCTCTGAAATTGATCAAAACGGGCCAGATTATTATCGACTTCAGTTTGTGATGCACTCAAAAGAGTATATCTTATTTAACCTTGCACAAAAAAGATAAATTGTAAGTATAGTAGTTAGCAAGGGTCAAGTCCTCAGGGATTGGGTTTTAGTTTATAAGTTAATAGTTCAAAACTTAAAAACAAGTAAACAAAAGTAAAGGGGATTTTGAAATCAGATTTGAACTAAAGTTAATAATAAGAATGAGAAAACAAGTAATTAAGAAGAATCAAATATGAAAAATATGGTTAAGGTTTCATTCTCCACCACTAGACATCATTAAGAATCAATTTCAAATCTATCAATATCAACCAATTATCAAAGTTAACAACCGTAGATAACAACAAGCTCTATTACCCCAATCTTTCCTTAGTTTGTCGTTTAAATAGAACAAGCTCTCTATTTAATCTCTAACCATCAAACAACCTAGAATAAGCTCTCTAAATTCAATTTAATGGCAACTTTATGATGAGAAATATAGGTTGATCTAAGCAACAAACACATAAGCTCGGATTGTTCAACTTAGGTTATGTTCCACTTTGCAATTATCGAAAACTTGACCATAATCATTAATCACAAATTGCCACTTATGAATAGGAAATCAAGACAATTACACTGATCAAGGTCCTAAACTAGCAATAGATAATTATCAAGATCTATCTAGTTGTACACCTAAACAAATCAAGACAGCATCATAAACAATTCTTGTAGAAGAACATAAGCAACTTTGATAGAAAATTAATGATAGATAGAATTTGAAAATCAATTACAAAACATATCTAGGGCTTTGAAATCACCCTTAACCAAATATAAGTTTAACCTAGCATAGGCATAGATATTATATACATAAAACTAAAAAGAAAATAAAAGAATAGAGAAGAAGATGAATAATAATGATGATCTTTGAGTCTCCTCAAAAGATGTCTACTTTGTGGCTCAAAATATGGTATTTATAGAGCTTTAAAACCCTGAGAATAAGTCTTTGCCGCACAAGTAAGGCTGGAGGTGCAAAAATCACGTTTTTGCCTTTTTTTAGATTTGCGATAAGGGTTTTTCTGGCCGCAGGATTCTTTAGGGAGATCTTCAAGCGCCATTTTGAATGCCCATATCTTATCCGATTTGGGCTCATAATTTATCGTTGGAAAGATAATCAAGCTAACTTCAAAAGTCAAGAAAGAAGTTTCTTCAAATAAAGAATCTAACATCATGTTTTCCTTACAACAAGCTCCGGAGGTCAAATTTGCCTGATTGCTTTTCAACTAGAAATTGATATTTTTGACTCCCAAGTCTTCTTTCATCTTGTGATTATGATTTTATAAGATCTTTACCATCATTATTGACATCTTTTGACTTCATTCTCCTTATTGTACCTAAAATTCAAAAACATAATATAAGTAAACAAGATAAATATCGAAAACATAACAAAAACTAAAGGTAGAAAGGCATAAAATGTATATTTTATGAGCTTATCAAACACCCCCACACTTAACTTTTTGCTAGTCCTCGAGCAAAACAAAATAAAAATAAAATAAGAAAATCTAATCTAATCCACTTTCGTAGGAAATCACGGTGACACTTAGCATGTGACACAAGCCTTTAAACCCCTAGGTGTCCCTAGTGGACAAGTTTAGTCTCGTGAGGGTTTACTAGGATGATACCCACAAACATTGAAGTCATAAGAAAAACTAAAAAATTTTAAAAATAATAATAATTACAACTAATCCATCCAATATAAATTGGAGATAATCATTGGACAAGTCTTATAAACTAATCAATAGCTTAGAGAAATTCACAAAAAATCTTGCTTGAATGTAAATAATTTGAGTTAAGCCACAATTAATCTTTTTCTTTATCTTTTTCTTATGTTTCTTTGCTAATTGTGTTTAGTGTTTCTAAGTTCATTTAGGCTGCATAAGTTTATTTTGTTTATTAGTTCTTTTCACTTACACATGATTCTTTCATTTGGGATTAATAGCATTACATTAATGACAATGTAAAAATTATGTGTGGGGGGAAGAATTTAGGATTTATTTAGAGTGTTTTGTTTTTGTGTCTTTTTATGTTGTTTTTCTTTCTGATCCTTGTTTTGAAAATAACTAGATGTAAATATAATTTTTAATTTTTTTAACCCCGGTTAAATGGCGGATAACGGTACTTCGTGATTATTTAAATCGGTTCTGATGCACCCAAAAGAGTGTATCTTATTTAACCTTGCACTAAAAAGATCAATTGTAAGTATAATGATTAGCAAGGGTCGAGTCCTCAGGGATTGGGTTTTAATCTATGAGTTATTAGTTTATAACTTACGTTCAAAGAAAACAATAAAAGAAAATGGGTTTTTGAAGCCAGATTTAAACTAAAGTAAATAATAAGAATAAGATGCAAGGCGGTATAACCAGCCAATAAAAATATATATACTAAATTAGGCGGTATAACCAGCCAATAAAAATATATATACTAAATTAGGCGGTATAACCAGCCAATAAAAATAAAACAAAGTTAATATACAAATTAGGCGGTATAACCAGCCAATAAAAATAAATATACTTTTAAAAATAAGCAAACTAGAAAAGTAAGAAAACAAGTAAGAAGAATCAAATATGAAAAATATGGTTAAGGTTTCATTCTCCACCACGAGACATCATTAAGAATCAATTTCAGATCTATCAATATCAACCAACTATCAAAGTTAACAACCGTAGATAACAACAAGCTCTGTTATCCCAATCTTTCCTTAGTTTGTCGTCAAATATAACAAGCTCTCTATTAAATCTCTAACCATTAAACAACCTAGAATAAGCTCTCTAAATTCAATTTAATGGCAGCTTTATGATGAGAAAGATAGGTTGATCTAAGCAACAAACACATAAGCTCGGATTGTTCAACTTGACCATAATCATTAATCACAAATTGCCACTTATGAATAGGAAATCAAGAGAATTACACGGATCAAGACTCCTAGACTAGCAATAGATAATTATCAAGATCTATCTAGTTGTACACCTAAATAAATCAAGACAACATCATGAACAATTCTTGTAGAAGAACATAAGCAACTTTGATAGAAAATTAATGATAGATAGAATCTGAAAATCAATCACAAAACATGTCTAGGGCTTTGAAATCACCCTTAACCAAATAGAAGTTTAGCCTAGCATAGGCATTGTAAACATAAACATAAAATTAAAGAGAATCTAAGAAGGAAATAAAAGAAAGAAAGAAAAAGAAGAAAATAAAGAAAAAGAAAACTAGAGAAAAGAAAGAAGAAGAAAACTTAGAGAATTTTATTACAATGGCTAATATCCTACCAATGTACAATGCCTCCTACAATCATCCAAGGCCCTCTATTTATACACATTTTGGAGAGCTAAATGACAAGAGACAAGCTTTATAAATTTCAAAGGTAGGTATAATAGGTGGGTGCATTTTTCTAACAATTTTCGTCATATTGTATGACAATTTTGATCAGCCAGCTTGATGGTCCATTTTCTCAATATTGGTGTCTTGATCTGATCAAATGGTCTTCTAGAAAAATGTTCCCCTATCAGTCGGTGATCCATAGCCGTTGAAATCAGCTCATTTGCGGATGTGGATCAGAAGATATGGTCAAATTACCAAAACTTGTCAGCACAGACGTCATTGCACATCAGCCAACTTGATGGTCGATTTCGCTAGGTAAAACGACTCCGTTTCAAGAAGTGTAAAGCATGAAAAAGATAGATATGCCTCTTAACTTTGCACTGTTAAAATTTCAGCCTTATTGCTTCAGTGAAACTCCAGATATAGCTGATATGGAAAAAGGTGTCGGAATTGGAACTGAACTGGATTTGCCCTTAATTCTTGATTTAACCTAGTAATCTGAAATCACTCAAAGAAACTCGTGAAAAACACCAAATTACATAAAAATATAAAAAATCATAAACACAATTAGACTAAGCAATAATAACTCGTATTTGACACAAAACAATAATAAAACATAACTAAAAACTATATAATTATACGAGTTATCAGGTTCCATCAGCTACCCACAAAACTGATATTGTATATAAATTTCTCTTCCAATTTCTCTTTCAATTTTTTTCATTTTTTTTCAGGATGGATGATATTCTCACAAGATTGCAGAAACGATTTCCTCCTTTTTCTCGAAATATTTTACTGAAGCTTTACCAAGTTCGATTTGAAAGATTAAGAATGCTTATGCACAAAGGGATTCCTGAAGACATACGTTGGGTAATTGAAGCCAAGGTACGTGAAGATGAATATCTTCCTGTTTTGCATTTACCAGGTACAGGTAGAAGCACTTTTGCAAAGAAGCGACGAGCAAAGCGCATGAGTTCAAACTGCCACAAATGTGCACGATGGACGTGTAACGGTAAATGTCGTTCTATTGGGATTCCGTCCTCTAATCGAGATGATAAAATTGAATTCATTAAGGATGGACTGAGTAAGGAGAATTTGGGTAATATCCAACTTTCTCTTGAGACGCATCCTAGTGGAGACGTACAAAGAGAAATTCTTGATTTATGGCCGCAATTCCAAAGGGAATGGCAACATCTTGGGAATCTGATGTTAAAAGACCCGGTTTGCCAGCTTGTAAGAAAACTGGATGGGAAGCATATCCTCGACTCATAGAAGGCGTTTAAGCCGTTTCTGGACGTAAAACCAGAGGAAGATGTGAGCCACAATCACAACTACAATAAATGACATCTCAGCTTCTAGTTTGATTTGCAATAACTTCATTTCGGTTTAATTTACGTGTTGTTCGATTTGTGTAATTATTCTCATTTTTTTTATTGGTCTTTTACGGTTGATTTTTCTTCTCTTGTTGATTTTCTTCCTGAAATCACGCAAAAATCTTTTGTTAGGTTAACATTTTCTTCTGACAGGTCAGATACACTTTCGGCGACATTATTACTTTTGTCTGATTCACTACTCAGTCCTCTATATATTACACCATGTACTCATTCTCTTTCAGGCACTCGAAAAAGAAAAAAAATGGAAAGTACTTCGTCCCAGCGAATTGAAAAAATTTGTGTCTTTGGAGGTGCTTATCCAGGGAAAAATAACATATTCGCTGATGAAGCCATAAGAGTTGGAGTAATACTTGCCCAACAAAAGATCCAGTTGATTTATGGAGGCGGTAGTACGGGTTTAATGGGAGCAGTCGCTACAGCAGCACACGCCGGAGGAAGTCCAGTTCTAGGAATCGTTCCAAAACTATTCACAGGTTTTTGTGGACCTACCGTGGGTAAGGAAATACAAGTCTCGAGTATCCCTGAACGGATGACAATCATGTACCATTGTGCCGATGCATTCATTGCTTTACCAGGAGGTCTGCTACATTGGAAGAAATAGCTTGCGTGGCTTCTTGGTCATCTTTGGTCACAAAAAAGAAACCCATTGGTTTGCTTAATATTAATGGTTATTTAGTAATTTGCTTTCATATTTAGATAATGCTGTGGAAAATGGATTCATGTTTTCAGAGGCAAGGAGAACCATAATTTCTGCTATAACCATTGAAGATTTACTCAAAAAGCTCCAAGCTTATGAGTATTTACCTGCTACGGTTGTTTCGCAAACGCTCGGAAAAAGAAAAAGAGATATGGACGAGCAAGGAGTGGATTGCACTTTGTCTTTGTGACATTATCTAACATTTTGTTTGTTGTGTCTCAGTTATAATAAGTGGTTAGCAACCTCTGCAGGTAATATCTCCTAAATTCTACCTTTAAAATTTGAGATTGGGGACAATGTCATATTTTAGTAGAGGGTAAGGGACATATTTTGCTAATTTAAAAAAAAAAAAAATTGTGTTTTAAGCCATTTAGAAGTATTCATTCTGAACAAGGTCTGAGTAAGGGAGACTTGAGACATACCTTGTCAGTTTGATTTCTTCTTTTCAAAAAAAAAAAAAAGTTTGTAGTGTTTTAAGCAATTTAGAAGTATTCATTCTGAACAAGGTCTGAGTAAGGGAGACTTGAGACATACCTTGTCAGTTTGATTTTAATCTTTTTATGTTTACTTGTTAATTTTTGTTTAGTATTTTAGGATTATTTAGGTTGCATGAGTTTGTTTTGTTTTGAGTCTTAGTTGTTCCTATTCTTATGTTATTAGTTCTTTTCTCTTACACATGATTCTTTCATTTGGGTTAATAGACTTACATTGAGGACAATGTAAGAATTAAGTGTGGGGGGAATGATTTAGGATTTCTTTTATTTTTGTCTACTATTTTTTTTATGAGTCTTTATTATTATTTTTAGTGTGTTTTAGTTCCTTTTCAATACTATGATGAGATATGAATTGCATAAGTCTAAAACAGATTTATTAGTGAGAAGATTTTCATGAGAATTGAACTTGATATCAATCGTTTTATGAGCCAATGTTAATATGATATGTTGATTGAGAAAGAAGCATGTTTAGACTTAATCTGACTTGTATAATCATCCTTGTGAGTTTTTGAGCCTATAATGATTGACGCATTATACAAATCAATCTAATTTCTTTCTTGAGTGCTCTTATGATTATATGATTCTCTAGAACTTGCTTTAGACCTTGTTGAGACTATATTGATGCATGTGACAACATGAATATGATAGAGGCATTAGGATTTTTAGCCAGGGCCAAACAGCCATCCCTTATTGATGTTCCAAGAGAACACACCCCTAGTGAGCCAATTTCAGCCTACATTGAATAAGCTATTTATTTGGTAACCACAACTTACACCTAGCCTAAATATAACCCTTGTTCTAAAGATGGATTATATATTTTGAGACATATTGCAAAAAAAAAAACAAGGGATATTTTTAGTTAAAAATTTGGGTTGGAAACAAAAGATAAGTGTAGGGGAAGAAAAGAAAAGAAAAAGTCAAGAGAAAAAGAAAGGGATCATTGTCAAATACATTCCCATATTAAAAAAAAAAAAATCTTCTCTTGAACTTCTAGTTAAAGTAAAGAAAAAGATGTTACAAAGTTGGTTAGAATGATGCAAAGGCTCAACATGAATATTTAGCCTATGTTATTATGTTCTTTATAAGAGTCTTGAGAAGTTTTATTTGTATGATCTTATTATGTCTCTAAACTCTATGAACTCTTTGGAACCTTTGTGATATCTTTATCCTTTTGTTCTTTAACCACATTATAACCCTTTGGCCCCATTACAACCTTGAATAAAGACCTCTTGATTTATGAAGTTGTATGATCTAAATAGTGGAGAATAGGTGGACAAGCAAGCATATGGTAGAAGTGTTTTCATGAGATTGATTGAGTGTAAACACTTTACCACTACTTTAAAGAGTGAAAATCAAGAGAGTATCCCATGTGAGAAGTTGAGATTAACTTTGAATATGCACTATTTTGATTGAAATATGTTATGTTAATATTGGCTTAACTCAAACTATTTACATTCAAGCAAGCTTTTTTGTGAATTTCTTTAAGCTATTGATTAGTTTTTAAGACTTGTCCAATGATTATCTCTAATTTATATTGGAAGGATTAGTTATAATTATTATTTTTAGTTTTTCTTATGTCTTCAATGTTTGTGGGTATCGTTCTAGTAAACCCTCACGAGACTAAACTCGTCCACTAGGGACACCTAGGGGTTTAAAGGCTTGTGTCACATGCTAAGTGCCACCGTGATTTCCTACGAAAGTGGATTAGATTAGATTTTCTTATTTTATTTTTATTTGTTTTTGCTCGAGGACTTGCAACAATCTAAGTGTGGGGGTGTGATAACTCGTATAATTATACAGTTTTTAGTTATGTTTTATTATTGTTTTGTGTCAAATACGAGTTATTATTGCTTAGTCTAATTGTGTTTATGATCTTTTATATTTTTATGTAATTTGGTGTTTTTTTTACGAGTTTCTTTGAGTGATTTCAGATTACTAGGTTAAAATCAACAATTAAGGGCAAATTCAGTTCAGTTCCAGTTCCGACACCTTTTGCCATATCAGCTATATCTGGAGTTTCACTGAAGCAATAAGGCTGAAATCTTAACCGTGCAAAGTTAAGAGGCATATCTAACTTTTTCATGTTTTACACTTCTTGAAACGGAGTCGTTTTCCCTAGCGAAATAGACCATCAAGTTGGCTGATGTGCAATGACGTCTGTGCTGACCTGTTTTGGTATTTTGCCCATATCTTCTGATCCACATCAGCAAATGAGCTGATTCCAACGGCTATGGATCACTAACTGATAGGGGAACATTTTTCTAGAAGACCATGTGATCAGATAAAGCTTTCAATATTGACAAAATCGACCATCAAGTTGGCTGATCAAAATTGTGATACAATATGACGAAAATTGTTAGAAAAATGCACCCACCTATTATACCTACCTTTGAAATTTGTAAAGCTTGTCTCTTGTCATTTAGTCCTCCAAAATGTGTATAAATAGAGGGCCTTGGATGATTGTAAGAGGCATTGTACAATTGTAGGATATTAGCCATTGTAATAAAATTCTCTAAGTTTTCTTCTTCTTTCTTTTCTATAGTTTTCTTTTTCTTTATTTTCTTCTTCTTCTTTCTTTCTTTTATTTCCTTCTTAGATTCTCTTTAATTTTATGTTTATGTTTACAATGCCTATGCTAGGCTAAACTTCTATTTGGTTAAGGGTGATTTCAAAGCCCTAGACATGTTTTGTGATTGATTTTCAGATTCTATCTATCATTTATTTTCTATCAAAGCTGCTTATGTTCTTCTACAAGAATTGTTCATGATGTTGTCTTGATTTATTTAGGTGTACAACTAGATAGATCTTGATAATTATCTATTGCTAGTCTAGGAGTCTTGATCCGTGTAATTCTCTTGATTTCCTATTCATAAGTGGCAATTTGTGATTAATGATTATGGTCAAGTTTTCAATAATTGCAAAGTGGAACAATCCGAGCTTATGTGTTTGTTGCTTAGATCAACCTATCTTTCTCATCATAAAGCTGCCATTAAATTGAATTTAGAGAGCTTATTCTAGGTTGTTTAATGGTTAGAGATTAAATAGAGAGTTTGTTCTATTTAACGACAAACTAAGGAAAGATTGGGATAACAGAGCTTGTTGTTATCTACGGTTGTTAACTTTGATAGTTGGTTGATATTGATAGATCTGAAATTGATTCTTAATGATGTCTAGTGGTGGAGAATGAAACCTTAACCATATTTTTCATATTTGATTCTTCTTACTTACTTGTTTTCTTACTTTTCTAGTTTGCTTATTTTTAAAAGTATATTTATTTTTATTGGCTGGTTATACCGCCTAATTTGTATATTAACTTTGTTTTATTTTTATCGGCTGGTTATACCGCCTAATTTAGTATATATATTTTTATTGGCTGGTTATACCGCCTTGCATCTTATTCTTATTATTTACTTTAGTTTAAATCTGGCTTTAAAAACCCCTTTTCTTTTATTGTTTTCTTTGAACGTAAGTTATAAACTAATAACTCATAGATTAAAACCCAATCCCTGAGGACTCGACCCTTGCTAATCATTATACTTACAATTGATCTTTTTAGTGCAAGGTTAAATAAGATACACTCTTTTGTGTGCATCAGAATAACTCAAATCATTTCTGAATTCAATAGGCTTGTATTCACTATCATGAGCTGAATCAGGTTTATACTTCCTTCACATAGAAACGTGAATTACATTATGAACACCTAAAAGTTTAGGAGGCAAGGCTAACCGGTATGCAACTTCTCCAACTCTTTCTAAGATTTCAAAAGGACCAATAAACCTTGGAGTCAATTTCCCTTTCTCAAATCTCATAATGCCATTGGCAAGAGATACTTTCAAGAATACATGATCACCAACACAAAACTCCAAATTTCTTCTTCGGTTATCTGCATAGCTCTTTTGTCGACTTTGTGCTGTTTGAAGTCTTTTATGAATGAGCTTCACTCTTTCAGTAGCCTTTTCAACTAAGTCTGTAAAGCAAACAGCTTTCTTTCACCAACTTCTTCCCAATAAATGGGTGATCTGCATTTTCTACCATACAATGCTTCATAAGGTGCCATTTTGATGCTAGCTTGGTAGCTATTATTGTAAGCGAATTCAGCCAAAGACATTTGCTCATCCCAAGAACCTCTAAAATCAATAACATAAGCCCTTAACATATCTTCAAGTGTCTGAATCATTCTTTCTGATTGGCGATGAAACGATGTGCTGAAGTTCAATTTATATCCCATGGCTTCCGGAAAAATGTTTCCAAAAACGAGCAATGAAACTGGAATCTCTATCAGAAGTTATACTCATTGGTACTCCATAAAATCTTACAATCTCTCTTAGGTAAAGTTCAGCCAAAAAATTTAGTGAATGAGTAACGGCTAGAAAATGTGCAGAATTTGTTACTCTATCCACAATCACCCAAATTGCATCATGATTCCTTTTAGTCCTTGGTAATCCCATCACAAAGTCCATTGTGATATCTTCCCATTTCCACTTCGGAATTGGTAAAGGCTTAAGCAATCCAGTAGGTCTTTGATGCTCAACTTTAAACATTTGGATACAAATTCAGCAATATCCTTCTTCATACCGTTCCACCAATATACACTTTGCAAATTCTAATACATTTTTGTGCTACCAGGATGCATGGTATACTTGGAACAATGTGCTTCATCTAAGATTTCTTTTTTCAGATTCACATCATTAGGAACACAAAGTCTCCCTCGAAATCTCAATATACCATCATCTTGGGCTTCAAAATCTGGCCTTTAGCCCTTTCTGTGCATCTTCCACGATACTAAGCAAATCAGAATCTGCTTGTTGCGCTTTACTTGATTCGTTGAATCAAAACAGGTTCCATTTTCAGACTAGCAAGAAATCCACCGAAATCTTTCAATTGCAAATTCAAGTCTATGACTTCTTCAAGTAATTTCCATTCCTTCACCATCATTGAGTTAAAAATCCAGAATTTTCCGGCTTAAAACATCCGCAACTACAATAGCCTTACCAGGATGATAAAGTATACTGCAATCATAATCTTTTAGAACATCCATTCATCTTCTTGGGCGCATGTTGAGTTCCTTATGAGAGAACAAGTATTTGAGACTTTTGTGATCAATATATATATCAAATCTCTCACTATATAAGTAATGACGCCAAATCTTCAAAGCAAAAACAATTGCAGCCAATTCTAAGTCATGTGTCGGATAGTTCATCTCATGATCTTTCAATTGCCTTGATCCATAGGCCACCACCTTCTCATTTTGCATTAACACACAACCCAGACCTTGATATAGATGCAAAATCCACCAATACCACATGGAATGGTCAGAATAGGTGCTGAGGTCAATCTATTCTTCAACTCTTGGAAACTTTGTTCACAATCTTTATTCCAATCAAATTTCACATTCTTTCCGGTGACGTGGGTTAAAGGTGCTGCAATACGAGAAAACCCCTCTATGAACCTCCGGTAGTAACCAGCGAGTACTAAAAAGCTTCTAATATCAATCACAGTTCTTGGTGTTTCCCACTTTCCCACTGCTTCTATCTTAGATGGATCAATGGACACACCATCTTTAGAAATGACATGTCCCAAAAATGCAACCTGTTCCAGCCAAAACTCACATTTGCTAAATTAACATACAACTTCTTTTCTCGAAGAATTTGGAGAACAATTGACAAATGTTGTTCATGCTCATGTTGAGTTCGAGAATAGATCAAAATATCATCAATGAATATGACAAACTTGTCTAAGTAAGGCTTGAAGACACGATTAGTCAAACCAAATCCATAAAAGCTATCTGAGAAATATCATCACACTTAATCTTCAATTGATGGTATCCAGAACGAAGGTCAATCTTTGAGCACACTTGTGCCCCTTGCAACTGATCAAACAAATCATCAATTATAGGCAATAGAGACTTGTTTTTCACCGTCACCCAATTCAATTATCTATAGTCGATACATAATCTCATTGTGCCATCCTTTTTCTTCACGAACAGAACCGGAGCACCCCAGGGGGACACACTAGGACATATGAATCCTTTTTCCAACAAGTCTTGTAATTGTTTCTTAAGCTCTTCTAGTTCAGCAACTGCCATACGGTAAGGAGCCTTGGATATCGGTTCAGTTCCTGATATCAAGTCAATGGCAAATTCAAATTCAATCTCACGATCAGGTGCCAAACTGGTTAAGTCATCAGGAAAACATCGAAAAAGTCTCTAACAACAGGAATATCTTTCAAGCACCGCTGTTCCTTTCCATTATCAACAACATAAGCAAGATAACCTTCACAGCCTTTAGAAATGAGCTCATTAGCTTGCATAGCAGATATCAAACATGGACAATCAATTTCCTTATCACCTTCGAAATAAAACATAGGTTTATTGGGAATAGAGAAATTAACAATTTTTTTTATAATAATCAACATTTGCATGATAAGTAAACAACCAATCCATGCCCAAAATGATGACAAAATCATAAATTCTCTATAGAATCAGATCTGCAGACAATTTTTTTTATCTCCAATCTTCACCAAACAAGACTTGTACACTACATCAGAATGTAAGGAAGGTTTCATAGCAGTACTCACAGCAAGAAAATACCCAAGTGGTTTAGGCTCAATTCTCAAATGGCATGCAAACTATGGTGAGACAAATGAATGACTAGAACCAGGATCAAAAAGAACTAAAGCATCATGTTTAGCAACTGGAAGCTTACCCTTGATAACAGAAGTGGAAGCTAGAACTTCTTCCTTGTCTAAAGCAAAGACTCTTCCTTGGACCACTGGTTTCTTACTCTTATCTATAGGCTTCTTCACTTGTTGGTCATGCATCAATGGGCAAGCCTTTATCATATGCCCAGTCTTCCCACATCGAAAACAAGCTCTATTGTCCCAATAACACTGTTTTGACCCATGATGCTTGCCACATTGTTTGCAAGGCTCTGAAGCATCTTGTTTGGGTGCTTTGGGCTGAAATTCCCTTGTTTTCTGCTTCTTGTTGGCTTGATTCACATCTAGCCTCTTTTGCCAGTTTCTCATGTTTCTAGCTCATCATCACGTTCTTGCTCCATTTGGGCATCTTCCATATCTTGCTCTATGAGTTGAGCTCGATCTACTACTTCAGCATAAGTTCTGAGCTTGAAAGGAATTAATTTGCTTCTAAGAGTTGGTCGTAAACCTCGCTGAAACTTTCTTGCTTTCTTTGCCTTATTTTTGCAATATGGGGAGCAAACCATGACAAAATAGTGAATTTGGATTCATACTGATCGACTGTCATACTCCTTTGTTTTAAGTTGAAGAACTCTTCTTCTTTCATTTCTTGCATACAATCGGGAAAATACTATCGGTTAAAAGCATCAAGAAACCTTTCCCAAGTTATAGGCACATTTTTTGAACCTAGCACCTTTTTTTTGTAGATTTCCACCAATGTTCTGCCATGCATCTTTCTCCTCACTATTACACCTCATGTAATCAAATAACTTCTCAAGTTTCATGATCCATGCTTCAGCAGTAGTAGGATTTCGAACACCTTTAAAGGTTGGCGGGTTCATCCTCTGAAATTGATCAAAATGGGCCAGATTATTATCGACTTCAGTTTGTGATGCACTCAAAAGAGTATATCTTATTTAACCTTGCACAAAAAAGATAAATTGTAAGTATAGTAGTTAGCAAGGGTCAAGTCCTCAGGGATTGGGTTTTAGTTTATAAGTTAATAGTTCAAAACTTAAAAACAAGTAAACAAAAGTAAAGGGGATTTTGAAATCAGATTTGAACTAAAGTTAATAATAAGAATGAGAAAACAAGTAATTAAGAAGAATCAAATATGAAAAATATGGTTAAGGTTTCATTCTCCACCACTAGACACCATTAAGAATCAATTTCAAATCTATCAATATCAACCAATTAACAAAGTTAACAACCGTAGATAACAACAAGCTCTGTTATCCCAATCTTTCCTTAGTTTGTCGTTTAAATAGAACAAGCTCTCTATTTAATCTCTAACCATCAAACAACCTAGAATAAGCTCTCTAAATTCAATTTAATGGCAGCTTTATGATGAGAAAGATAGGTTGATCTAAGCAACAAACACATAAGCTCGGATTGTTCAACTTAGGTTATGTTCCACTTTAAAATTATCGAAAACTTGACCATAATCATTAATCACAAATTGCCACTTATGAATAGGAAATCAAGACAACTACACGGATCAAGGTCCTAAACTAGCAATAGATAATTATCAAGATCTATCTAGTTGTACACCTAAACAAATCAAGACAGCATCATAAACAATTCTTGTAGAAGAACATAAGCAACTTTGATAGAAAATTAATGATAGATAGAATTTGAAAATCAATTACAAAACATATCTAGGGCTTTGAAATCACCCTTAAACAAATATAAGTTTAACCTAGCATAGGCATAGATATTATATACATAAAACTAAAAAGAAAATAAAAGAATGGAGAAGAAGATGAATAATAATGATGATCTTTGAGTCTCCTCAAAAGATGTCTATTTTGTGGCTCAAAAGATGGTATTTATAGAGCTTTAAAACCCTGAGAATAAGTCTTTGCCGCACAAGTAAGGCTGGAGGTGCAAAAATCACGTTTTTTCCTTTTTTTTTAGATTTGCGATAAGGGTTTTTCTGGCCGCAGGATTCTTTAGGGAGATCTTCTAGCGCCATTTTGAATGCCCATATCTTATCTGATTGATGCACCCAAAAGAGTGTATCTTATTTAACCTTGCACTAAAAAGATAAATTGTAAGTATAGTAGTTAGCAAGGGTCGAGTCCTTAGGGATTGGGTTTTAGTTTATAAGTTAATAGTTTAAAACTTAAATTCAAGAACAATAAAAGAAAAGGGGTTTTTGAAGCCAGATTTAAACTAAAGTAAATAATAAGAATAAGATGCAAGGCGGTATAACCAGCCAATAAAAATATATATACTAAATTAGGCGGTATAACCAGCCAATAAAAATATATATACTAAATTAGGCGGTATAACCAGCCAATAAAAATAAAACAAAATTAATATACAAATTAGGCGGTATAACCAGCCAATAAAAATAAATATACTTTTAAAAATAAGCAAACTAAAAGTAAGAAAACAAGTAAGTAAGAAGAATCAAATATGAAAAATATGGTTAAGGTTTCATTCTCCACCACTAGACATCATTAAGAATCAATTTCAGATCTATCAATATCAACCAACTATCAAAGTTAACAACCGTAGATAACAACAAGCTCTGTTATCCCAATCTTTCCTTAGTTTGTCGTTAAATAGAACAAGCTCTCTATTTAATCTCTAACCATCAAACAACCTAGAATAAGCGCTCTAAGTTCAATTTAATGGCAGCTTTATGATGAGAAAGATAGGTTGATCTAAGCAACAAACACATAAGCTCGGATTGTTCAACTTAGGTTATGTTCCACTTTGCAATTATTGAAAACTTGACCATAATCATTAATCACAAATTGCCACTTATGAATAGGAAATCAAGACAATTACACGGATCAAGACTCCTAAACTAGCAATAGATAATTATCAAGATCTATCTAGTTGTACACCTAAATAAATCTAGACAACATCATGAACAATTCTTGTAGAAGAACATAAGCAACTTTGATAGAAAATTAATGATAGATAGAATCTGAAAATCAATCACAAAACATGTCTAGGGCTTTGAAATCACCCTTAACCAAATAGAAGTTTAGCCTAGCATAGGCATTATAAACATAAAATTAAATAGAATCTAAGAAGAAAATAAAAGAAAGAAAGAAGAAGAAGAAGAATATTAATTATCCAACCTCTTGCTCTTTCTAAAGAAAAAGAAAACTAGAGAAAAGAAAGAAGAAGAAAACTTAGAGAATTTTATTACAATGGCTAATATCCTACCAATGTACAATATGATCCTCTACAATCATCCAAGGCCCTCTATTTATACACATTTTGGAGGGCTAAATGACAAGAGACAAGCTTTACAAATTTCAAAGGTAGGTATAATAGGTGGGTGCATTTTTCTAACAATTTTCGTCATATTGTATGACCATTTTGATCAGTCAACTTGATGGTCGATTTTTGTCAATCTTGGAGGCCTGATCTGATCACATGGTCTTCTAGACAAATGTTCCCCTATGAGTTACTGATTCATAGCCATTGGAATCAGCTCATTTGCTGATGTGGAGAAGAAGATATGGGCAAAATACGAAAACAGGTCAGCACAGACGTCATTGCATATCAGCCAACTTGATGGTCGATTGATTCAATATTGGAGGCTTTATCTGATCACATGGTCTTCTAGACAAATGTTCCCCCATCGGTTAGTGATCCATAGCCGTTGGAATCAGCTCATTTGCTGATGTGTATCGGACGATATGGTCAAAATGCGAAAACGTCTCAGGACAGACGTCATTGCACATCAGCCAACTTGATGGTTGATTTCGCTAGGGCAAACGACTCCGTTTCAAGAAGTGTAAAACATGAAAAAGATAGATATGCCTCTTAACTTTGCACGGTTAAAATTTCAGCCTTATTGCTTCAGTGAAACTCCAGATATAGCTGATATGGCAAAAGGTGTCGGAACTGGAACTGAACTGGATTTGCCCTTAATTCTAGTTATCTGAAATCACTCAAAGAAACTTGTGAAAAACACCAAATTACATAAAAATATAAAAGATCATAAACACAATTAGACTAAACAATAATAACTCGTATTTGACACAAAACAATAATAAAACATAACTAAAAACTATATAATTATACGAGTTATCACACCCCCATACTTAGATTGTTGCTAGTCCCTAGCAACGACTCAATAAAAATAAAATAAGAAAATCTAATCTAATCCATTTTCGTAGGAAATCACGGTGGCACTTAGCATGTGACACAAGCCTTTAAACCCCTAGGTGTCCCTAGTGGACGAGTTTAGTCTCGTGAGGGTTTACTAGGACGATACCCACAAACATTGAAAACATAAGAAAAACTAAAAATAATAATTATAACTAATCATTCCAATATAAATTTGAGATAATCATTGGACAAGTCTTAAAAACTAATCAATAGCTTAAAGAAATTCACAAAAAATCTTGCTTGAAGGTAAATAGTTTGAGTTAAGCCAATATTAACATAACATATTTCAATCAAAATAGTGCATATTCAAACTTAATCTCAACTTCTCACATGGGATACTCTCTTGATTTTCACTCTTTAAAGTAGTGGTAAAGTGTTTACACTCAATCAATCTCATGAAAACACTTCTACCATATGCTTGCTTGTCCACCTATTCTCCACTAAAAGATCATGCAACTTCATAAATCAAGAGGTCTTTAATCAAGGTTGTAATGGGGCCAAGGGGTTTGTAATGTGGTTGAAGAACAAAAGGATAAAGATATCACAAAGGTTCCAAAGAGTTCATAAAGTTTAGAGACATAAAAAAATTATATAAAGAAACTTCTCAAAACTCTTTACAAGCACATAGTCACCTAGGTCGGATATTGATGTTGGGCCTTTTCTTCATTCTAAACAACTTTGTAACATCTTTTTCTTTTTCCACAAATTCAAGAGATGATTCATATATATATTTTTTTTTACATAGGAATGTATTTTCCAGTATTCCGTTTCTTTTTCTCTTGACTTTTCTTTTCTTTTCCCCCCACACTTATTTCTTGTTTCTAACCAAAAAATATCCCTTGTCTTTGCAACTTGTCTCAAATCATGCTAATTCATCTTTGGAACGAAGTTAAAGATATAAGTATATTTAGGTTAGGGACAAGTTATGGTTACCAAAGAGATAGCTTATTCAATGTAGGCTCAAATTGGTTCACTAAGGGTGTGTTCTCCTGGAACATCAATAAGGGATGGCTGTTTGGCTCTGGTTATAATCCTAATGCCTCTATCATATTCATGTTGTCACATGTATCAATATAGTCTCAAACGGTTTAAAGCAAGTTCTAGAGAATCATGTAATCATAAGAGCACTCAAGAAAGAAATTAGATTGATTTGTATAATGCATCAATCATTTTAGGCTCAAAAACTCACAATGATGATTATACAAGTCAGTTTTAAGTCTAAACATGCTTCTTTCTCAATCAACATATCATATTAACATTGGCTCATAAAAAGGTTGACATCAAGCTCAATTCTCATGAAAATCTTCTCACTAATAAATCTGTTTTAGACTTATGCAATTCATATCTCATCATTGTATTAAAAAGGAACTAAAACACACTCAAAAAAAAAAAATAATAATAATAAGACTCATATAAAAAAAATAGTAGACAAAAATAAAAGAAATCCTAAATCATTCCCCCCACACTTAATTCTTACATTGTCCTCAATGTAAGTCTATTAACCCAAATGAAAGAATCATGTGTAAGAGAAAAGAACTAATAACATAAGAATAGGAATAACTAGACTCAAAACAAAACAAAACAAACTCATGCAACCTAAATAATTCTAAAATACTAAACAAAAATTAACAAGTAAACATAAAAAATAAAAATAAAAACAATAAAAATAAAAATAATAAAAGAAAAAGGAAAAGAAAGAGAAAGAGAAAGCAAATCTGAATATGGAAGGTTGGCAATTTCTTCTTTAATTGGGTTGCCTTCCCAATTAACACTTGAGTTAGTGTTTTGAACCTAACCAACACCCCTTCTTGGCTTTTTAGGCTTGTCAGGCTCATACATGAAATTTTCCAAATTTATGCGTTTGAGAGGAAGCTTTCTTTGCACAACAGTGGATGCATTCTCCATTACAAGTATTATTCCATCATCCTTTGTGGTGCATATGTCATCGAGGAATGGAGCATATTTTGATACTTGTTGAATGACCTCCACAAACAAGTTGTTTAAGGTTTCCGGCATGTGTTGTTCATGTTCTTCCTCCTTGAACTTTGCAAATCTACTAGGAAAAGGTGGAGAAGAAACATTAGTAAAAAGTGAAACCTTAAACGTTACCTCAGGTGCCGAAATACTCTTATTTGGATCTTTGGCTTCATTATCATCAAGAATAGAATCCATCTCTAATTTTGTTTCATCCTCATCTTGTTCCTCATTCTTCAAGGTCACAAGAGTAGCATTCTCCTTTGGGTTAACCATCGTTTGGGCTGGGAGTTCTTCAGATCTTTGTGCTACCCATACCACCATACTACTAGCCAATAGGCTCATTTGCCTTTCCAAACTCTGGATACTTGCCCTTGTTTCCTGTTGAAATTGCAAAGTATTAGTAACAAGAGAATCGACAAGATCTTCTAAATAAGTTCCTGAGTTTTGAGTCATATGTAGTGGCTGAAAAAGATCTGGTTCTTGAGACCATGATTGGTTAAATCTAAATGGATGAGTGTAATTGGCATAAGGATCTATTTCTTGGTAATTTTTCGAGTAGCCATAATTAGTATGATCCCACCATCCCTCATGGTAAGTGTTTGAGGAATGATCATACTGTTGGTCTTGGAACACTTGATAGCCTTGACATCCTCCCATGGCCAATTGTTGAACTGGGGAGGTGAGCTTGGCTTGTTGATTCTCCATGTTCATGTATGCCACCAACTCTTCAAGTGTTAGATTGCTCAATTCCATAGTTTTTTTTTTTTTTTTTTCAAAATTTGATAAGAAAAACCCGTATGTACAAGAAAACAAAACTCATTAGAACTGAAAATAAGAATAAACCAAGTAACAAATAAACTAAAGAAAACAATCCCTGGCAACGGCGCCAAAAATTTGATGCACCCAAATGAGTGTATCTTATTTAACCTTGCATTAAAAAGATAAATTGTAAGTATAGTAGTTAGCAAGGGTCGAGTCCTCAGGGATTGGGTTTTAGTTTATAAGTTAATAGTTTAAAACTTAAATTCAAGAACAATAAAAGAAAAGGGGTTTTTGAAGCCAGATTTAAACTAAAGTAAATAATAAGAATAAGATGCAAGGCGGTATAACCAGCCAATAAAAATATATATACTAAATTAGGCGGTATAACCAGCCAATAAAAATATATATACTAAATTAGGCGGTATAACCAGCCAATAAAAATAAAACAAAATTAATATAAAAATTAGGCGGTATAACCAGCCAATATAAATTTGAGATAATATAAATTTGAGATAATCATTGGACAAGTCTTAAAAACTAAAAATAATAATTATAACTAATCCTTCCAATATAAATTTGAGATAATCATTGGACAAGTCTTAAAAACTAATCAATAGCTTAAAGAAATTCACAAAAAATCTTGCTTGAAGGTAAATAGTTTGAGTTAAGCCAATATTAACATAACATATTTCAATCAAAATAGTGCATATTCAAACTTAATCTCAACTTCTCACATGGGATACTCTCTTGATTTTCACTCTTTAAAGTAGTGGTAAAGTGTTTACACTCAATCAATCTCATGAAAACACTTCTACCATATGCTTGCTTGTCCACCTATTCTCCACTAAAAGATCATGCAACTTCATAAATCAAGAGGTCTTTAATCAAGGTTGTAATGGGGCCAAGGGGTTTGTAATGTGGTTGAAGAACAAAAGGATAAAGATATCACAAAGGTTCCAAAGAGTTCATAAAGTTTAGAGACATAAAAAAATTATATAAAGAAACTTCTCAAAACTCTTTACAAGAACATAGTCACCTATGCACTAAAAAGATAAATTGTAAGTATAGTAGTTAGCAAGGGTCGAGTCCTCAGGGATTGGGTTTTAGTTTATAAGTTAATAGTTTAAAACTTAAATTCAAGAACAATAAAAGAAAAGGGGTTTTTGAAGCCAGATTTAAACTAAAGTAAATAATAAGAATAAGATGCAAGGCGGTATAACCAGCCAATAAAAATATATATACTAAATTAGGCGGTATAACCAGCCAATAAAAATATATATACTAAATTAGGCGGTATAACCAGCCAATAAAAATAAAACAAAATTAATATACAAATTAGGCGGTATAACCAGCCAATAAAAATAAATATACTTTTAAAAATAAGCAAACTAAAAGTAAGAAAACAAGTAAGTAAGAAGAATCAAATATGAAAAATATGGTTAAGGTTTCATTCTCCACCACTAGACATCATTAAGAATCAATTTCAGATCTATCAATATCAACCAACTATCAAAGTTAACAACCGTAGATAACAACAAGCTCTGTTATCCCAATCTTTCCTTAGTTTGTCGTTAAATAGAACAAGCTCTCTATTTAATCTCTAACCATCAAACAACCTAGAATAAGCGCTCTAAGTTCAATTTAATGGCAGCTTTATGATGAGAAAGATAGGTTGATCTAAGCAACAAACACATAAGCTCGGATTGTTCAACTTAGGTTATGTTCCACTTTGCAATTATTGAAAACTTGACCATAATCATTAATCACAAATTGCCACTTATGAATAGGAAATCAAGACAATTACACGGATCAAGACTCCTAAACTAGCAATAGATAATTATCAAGATCTATCTAGTTGTACACCTAAATAAATCTAGACAACATCATGAACAATTCTTGTAGAAGAACATAAGCAACTTTGATAGAAAATTAATGATAAATAGAATCTGAAAATCAATCACAAAACATGTCTAGGGCTTTGAAATCACCCTTAACCAAATAGAAGTTTAGCCTAGCATAGGCATTATAAACATAAAATTAAATAGAATCTAAGAAGAAAATAAAAGAAAGAAAGAAGAAGAAGAAGAATATTAATTATCCAACCTCTTGCTCTTTCTAAAGAAAAAGAAAACTAGAGAAAAGAAAGAAGAAGAAAACTTAGAGAATTTTATTACAATGGCTAATATCCTACCAATGTACAATATGATCCTCTACAATCATCCAAGGCCCTCTATTTATACACATTTTGGAGGGCTAAATGACAAGAGACAAGCTTTACAAATTTCAAAGGTAGGTATAATAGGTGGGTGCATTTTTCTAACAATTTTCGTCATATTGTATGACCATTTTGATCAGCCAACTTGATGGTCGATTTTGTCAATCTTGGAGGCCTGATCTGATCACATGGTCTTCTAAAAACATGTTCCCCTATGAGTTACTGATTCATAGCCGTTGGAATCAGCTCATTTTCTGATGTGGAGAAGAAGATATGGGCAAAATACCAAAACAGGTCAGCACAGACGTCATTGCACATCAGCCAACTTGATGGTCGATTTCTTCAATATTGGAGGCTTTATCTGATCACATGGTCTTCTAGACAAATGTTCCCCTATCAATTAGTGATCCATAGCCGTTGGAATCAGCTCTTTTGCTGATGTGTATCGGACGATATGGTCAAAATGCGAAAACTGCTCAGGACAGACGTCATTGCACATCAGCCAACTTGATGGTTGATTTCGCTAGGGAAAACGACTCCGTTTCAAGAAGTGTAAAACATGAAAAAGATAGATATGCCTCTTAGCTTTGCACGGTTAAAATTTCAGCCTTATTGCTTCAGTGAAACTCTAGATATAGCTGATATGGCAAAAGGTGTCGGAACTGGAACTGAACTGGATTTGCCCTTAATTCTAGTAATCTGAAATCACTCAAAGAAACTTGTGAAAAACACCAAATTACATAAAAATATAAAAGATCATAAACACAATTAGACTAAACAATAATAACTCGTATTTGACACAAAACAATAATAAAACATAACTAAAAACTATATAATTATACGAGTTATCACCGATTTGGGCTCATAATTTATCGTTGGAAAGATAATCAAGTTAACTTCAAAAGTCAAGAAAGAAGTTTCTTCAAATAAAGAATCTAACATCATGTTTTCCTTACAACAAGCTCCGGAGGTCAAATTTGCCTGATTGCTTTTCAACTAGAAATTGATATTTTTGACTCCCAAGTCTTCTTCCATCTTGTGATTATGATTTTGTAAGATCTTTACCATCATTATTGACATCTTTTGACTTCATTCTCCTTATTGTACCTAAAATTCAAAAACATAATATAAGTAAACAAGATAAACATCGAAAACATATCAAAAACTAAAGGTAGAAAGGCATAAAATGTATATTTTATGAGCTTATCAAACACCCCCACACTTAACTTTTTGCTAGTCCTCGAGCAAAACAAAATAAAAATAAAATAAGCAAATCTAATCTAATCCACTTTCGTAGGAAATCACGGTGACACTTAGCATGTGACACAAGCCTTTAAACCCCTAGGTGTCCCTAGTGGACAAGTTTAGTCTCGTGAGGGTTTACTAGGATGATACCCACAAACATTGAAGTCATAAGAAAAACTAAAAAATTTTAAAAATAATAACAATTACAACTAATCCATCCAATATAAATTGGAGATAATCATTGGACAAGTCTTATAAACTAATCAATAGCTTAAAGAAATTCACAAAAAATCTTGCTTGAATGTAAATAATTTGAGTTAAGCCAATATTAACTTAACATATTTCAATCAAAATAGTGCATATTCAAACTTAATCTCAACTTCTCACATGGGATACTCTCCTGATTTTCACTCTTTAAAGTAGTGGTAAAGTGTTTACACTCAATCAATCTCATGAAAACACTTCTACCATATGCTTGCTTGTCCACCTATTCTCCACTATTTAGATTATACAACTTCATAAATCAAGAGGTCTTTATTCAAGGTTGTAATGGGGCCAAAGGGTTATAATGTGGTTAACGAATGAAAGATAAAAAATATTACAAAGGTTCCAAAGACTTCATAGAATTTAGAGAGAAAATAAGATTTTGCAAATAAAACTTCTCAAAACTCTTATAAAGCACATAATAATAGAGGCTAAATATTCATATTGAGCCTTTGCTTCATTCTAACCAACTTTGTAACATCTTTTTCTTTAACCAAAAGTTTAAGAGATGATTTTTTTTCTTCAATATGGGAATGTATTTGACAATGATCCCTTTCTTTTTCTCTTGACTTTTTTTTTCTTCTTTTCTTCCCCCACACATATCTTTTGTTTTAACCCAAATTTTCAAAAAGTATCCATTGTTTTTGCAATATGTCTCAAGCATTTGAGTCCATCTTTAGAACAAGGGTAAAGATATAAATGTATTTCGGGTAGGTGTAGGATATGGTTACCAAAGAAATAGTGATAACTCGTATAATTATATAGTTTTTAGTTATGTTTTATTATTGTTTTGTGTCAAATACGAGTTATTATTGCTTAGTCTAATTGTGTTTATGATTTTTTATATTTTTATGTAATTTGGTGTTTTTCACGAGTTTCTTTGAGTGATTTCAGATTACTAGGTTAAATCAAGAATTAAGGGCAAATCCAGTTCAGTTCCAGTTCCGACACCTTTTGCCATATCAGCTATATATGGAGTTTCACTAAAGCAATAAGGCTGAAATTTTAACAGTGCAAAGTTTAGAGGCATATCTATCTTTTTCAAGCGTTACACTTCTTGAAACGGAGTCGTTTTCCCTAGCGAAATCGACCATCAAGTTGGCTGATGTGCAATGACGTCTGTGCTGACAAGTTTTGGTATTTTGACCATATCTTCTGATCCACATCAGAAAATGAGATGATTCTAATGGCTATGGATCACCGACTGATAGGGGAACATTTTTCTAGAATGCCATTTGATCAGATCAAGCCTCCAATATTGAGAAAATCGACCATCAAGCTGGCTGATCAAAATTGTCATACAATATGACGAAAATTGTTAGAAAAATGCACCCACCTATTATACCTACCTTTGAAATTTATAAAGCTTGTCTCTTGTCATTTAGCTCTCCAAAATGTGTATAAATAGAGGGCCTTGGATGATTGTAGGAGGCATTGTACATTGGTAGGATATTAGCCATTGTAATAAAATTCTCTAAGTTTTCTTCTTCTTTCTTTTCTCTAGTTTTCTTTTTCTTTATTTTCTTCTTCTTCTTCTTTCTTTCTTTTATTTCCTTCTTAGATTCTCTTTAATTTTATGTTTATGTTTACAATGCCTATGCTAGGCTAAACTTCTATTTGGTTAAGGGTGATTTCAAAGCCCTAGACATGTTTTGTGATTGATTTTCAGATTCTATCTATCATTAATTTTCTATCAAAGTTGCTTATGTTCTTCTACAAGAATTGTTCATGATGTTGTCTTGATTTATTTAGGTGTACAACTAGATAGATCTTGATAATTATCTATTGCTAGTCTAGGAGTCTTGATCCGTGTAATTGTCTTGATTTCCTATTCATAAGTGGCAATTTGTGATTAATGATTATGGTCAAGTTTTCAATAATTGCAAAGTAGAACATAACCTAAGTTGAACAATCCGAGCTTATGTGTTTGTTGCTTAGATCAACCTATCTTTCTCATCATAAAGCTGCCATTAAATTGAATTTAGAGATCTTATTCTAGGTTGTTTAATGGTTAGAGATTAAATGGAGAGCTTGTTCTATTTAACGACAAACTAAGGAAAGATTGGGATAACAGAGCTTGTTGTTATCTACGGTTGTTAACTTTGATAGTTGGTTGATATTGATAGATCTGAAATTGATTCTTAATGATGTCTAGTGGTGGAAAATGAAACCTTAACCATATTTTTCATATTTGATTCTTCTTACTTACTTGTTTTCTTACTTTTCTAGTTTGCTTATTTTTAAAAGTATATTTATTTTTATTGGCTGGTTATACCGTCTAATTTAGTATATATATTTTTATTGGCTGGTTATATCGCCTAATTTAGTATATATATTTTTATTGGCTGGTTATACCGCCTAATTTAGTATATATATTTTTATTGGCTGGTTATACCGCCTTGCATCTTATTCTTATTATTTACTTTAGTTTAAATCTGGCTTCAAAAACCCCTTTTCTTTTATTGTTTTCTTTGAACGTAAGTTATAAACTAATAACTCATAGATTAAAACCCAATCCCTGAGGACTCGACCCTTGCTAATCATTATACTTACAATTGATATTTTTAGTGCAAGGTTAAATAAGATACACTCTTTTGGGTGCATCAAATTTTTGGCGCCGTTGCCGGGGATTGTTTTCTTTAGTTTATTTGTTACTTGGTTTATTCTTATTTTCAGTTCTAATTAATATTATTTTCTTGTACATACATGTTTTTTCTTTTCAAATTTTGAAAAAAAAGAGATGGAATTAAGCAATCTAACACTTGAAGAGTTGGTGGCATACATGAACATGGAGAATCAACAAGCCAATCTCACTTCCTCAGTTCAACAATTGGCCATGGGAGGATGTCAAGGCCATCAATGGTTCCAAGACCAACCGCATGATCATTACTCCAACACTTACCATGAGGGATGGTGGGATCATACTAATTATGGCTACTCGAAAAATTACCAAGAAGTAGATCCTTATGCCAATTACACTCATCCATCTAGCTTCAATCAATCATGGTCTCAAGAACCATATCTTTTTCAACCACCACATATGACTCAAAACTCAGGTACTTCTTTAGAAGATCTTGTATATTCTCTTGTTACTGATACTTTGCAATTTCAACAGGAAACAAGGGCAAGCATCCAGAGTTTGGAAAGGCAAATGAGCCTATTGGCTAGTAGTACGGTGGAATTAGTAGCAGAAAGATCTCTAGCACTCCCTTCCCAAACGGTGATTAACCCAAAGGAGAATGCTACTATTGTGACCTTGAGAAATGAGGAACAAGATGAGGATGAGACAAAACCAAAGATGGATTCACTTCTTGAGGATAATGAAGCCACCATTCAAATTGAGAGTACTTTGACACCTCAGGTAGCTTTTAAGGTTCTTATTTCTACTAATGTTCCTTCTCCACTTTTTCCTAGCAGATTTGCAAAGTCCAAAAAGGAGGAACATGAACAACAATTTTTGGAAACCTTAAACAGCTTGCTTGTGGATGCCATTAGACAAGTACCAAGATATGCACAATTCCTGAAAGAGCTATACCCCACCAAGAAAGATGAAATAATACGTGTGGGGGATAAGGCATTGGCTGTTTTGCAAAGAAAACTTCCTCCAAAACGCAAAAATCCGAGAAGTTTCATGTCTAAGCCAAAAGATCCTAAAAAGCCAAGAAGGGGAATTGGCTAGGCTGAAAACAATCAATCAAGTGCTAATTGGGGGTGGCAGCCTAATTAGTGAAAGCATTGCCAAACTGCCATCCTCAGATTTGCTCTCTTTTTCTTTATCTTTTTCTTATGTTTCTTTGCTAATTGTGTTTAGTGTTTCTAAGTTCATTTAGGCTGCATAAGTTTATTTTGTTTATTAGTTCTTTTCACTTACACATGATTCTTTCATTTGGGATTAATAGCATTACATTAATGACAATGTAAGAATTATGTGTGGGGGGAAGAATTTAGGATTTTATTTAGAGTGTTTTGTTTTTGTCTTTTTATGTTGTTTTTCTTTCTGATCCTTGTTTTGAAAATAACTAGATGTAAATATAAATTTTTATTTTTTTAACCCCGGTTAAATGGCGGATAACGGTACTCCGTGATTATTTAAGTCGGTTCCATCAGCTACCCACAAAACTGATATTGTATATAAATTTCTCTTCCAATTTCTCTTTCATTTTTTTTTTCATTTTTTTTTTCAGGATGGATGATATTCTCACAAGATTGCAGAAACGATTTCCTCCTTTTCCTCGAAATATTTTACTGAAGCTTTACCAAGTTCGATTTGAAAGATTAAGAATGCTTATGCACAAAGGGATTCCTGAAGACATACTTTGGATAATTGAAGCCAAGGTACGTGAAGATGAATATCTTCCTGTTTTGCATTTACCAGGTACAGGTAGAAGCACTTTTGCAAAGAAGCGACGAGCAAAGCGCATGAGTTCAAACTCCCACAAATGTGCACGATGGATGTGTAACGGTAAATGTCGTTCTATTGGGATTCCGTCCTCTAATCGAGATGATAAAATTGAATTCATTAAGGATGGACTTAGTAAGGAGAATTTGGGTAATATCCATCTTTCTCTTGAGACGCATCCTAGTGGAGACGTACAAAGAGAAATTCTTAATTTATGGCCGCAATTCCAAAGGGAATGGCAACATCTTGGGAATCTGATGTTAAAAGACCCTGTTTGCCAGCTTGTAAGAAAACTGGATGGGAAGCATATCCTCGACTCATAGAAGGCGTTTAAGCCGTTTCTAGACGTAAAACCAGAGGAAGATGTGAGCCACAATCACAACTACAATAAATAACTTCTCAGCTTTTGGTTTGATTTGCAATAACTTCATTTCGGTTTAATTTACGTGTTGTTCGATTTGTGTAATTATTCTCGTTTTTTTTTTATTGGTCTTTTACGGTTGATTTTTCTTCTCTTTTTGATTTTCTTCCTGAAATCACGCAAAAATCTTTTGTTAGGTTAACATTTTCTTCTGACAGGTCAAATACACTTTCGACGAAATTATTACTCTTGTCTGACTCACTACTCAGTCCTCTATATATTACACCATGTACTCATTCTCTTTCAGGCACTCGAAAAAAAAAATGGAAAGTACTTCGTCCCAGCGCATTAAAAAAATTTGTGTCTTTGGAGGTGCTTATCCAGGGAAAAATAACATATTTGCTGATGAAGCCATAAGAGTTGGAGTAATACTTGCCCAACAAAAGATCCAGTTGATTTATGGAGGTGGTAGTACGGGTTTAATGGGAGCAGTCGCTACAGCAGCACACGCCGGAGGAAGTCCAGTTCTAGGAATCGTTCCAAAACTATTCACAGGTTTTTGTGGAGCTACCGTGGGTAAGGAAATACAAGTCTGGAGTATCCCTGAACGGATGACAATCATGTACCATTGTGCCGATGCATTCATTGCTTTACCAGGAGGTCTGGGTACATTGGAAGAAATAGCTTGCGTGGCTTCTTGGTCATCTTTCGTCACAAAAAAGAAACCCATTGGTTTGCTTAATATTAATGGTTATTTTAGTAATTTGCTTTCATATTTAGATAATGCTGTGGAAAATGGATTCATGTTTTCAGAGGCAAGGAGAACCATAATTTCTGCTACAACCATTGAAGATTTACTCAAAAAGCTCCAAGCTTATGAGTATTTATCTGCTACGGTTGTTTCGCAAACGCTCGGAAAAAGAAAAAGAGATATGGACGAGCAAGGAGTGAATTGCACTTTGTCTTTGTGACATTATCTAACATTTTGTTTGTTGTGTCTCAGTTATAATAAGTGGTTAGCAACCTCTGCAGGTAATATCTCCTAAATTCTACCTTTAAAATTTGACATTGGGGACAATGTCATATTTTAGTAGGGGGTAAGGGACATATTTTGCTAATTTAAAAAAAAAAAAAAATTTTGTTGTGTTTTAAGCCATTTAGAAGTATTCATTCTGAACAGGGTCTGAGTAAGGGAGACTTGAGACATACCTTGTCAGTTTCAACAGGAAACAAGGGCAAGCATCCAGAGTTTGGAAAGGCAAATAAGCCTATTGGCTAGTAGTACGGTGGAATTAGTAGCAGAAAGATCTCTAGCACTCCCTTCCCAAACGGTGATTAACCCAAAGGAGAATGCTACTATTGTGACCTTGAGAAATGAGGAACAAGATGAGGATGAGACAAAACCAAAGATGGATTCACTTCTTGAGGATAATGAAGCCACCATTCAAATTGAGAGTACTTTGACACCTCAAGTAGCCTTTAAGGTTCTTATTTCTACTAATGTTCCTTCTCCACTTTTTCCTAGCAGATTTGCAAAGTCCAAAAAGGAGGAACATGAACAACAATTTTTGGAAACCTTAAACAGCTTGCTTGTGGATGCCATTAGACAAGTACCAAGATATGCACAATTCCTCAAAGAGCTATACCCCACCAAGAATGATGAAATAATACGTGTGGGGGAGAATGCATTGGCTGTTTTGCAAAGAAAACTTCCTCCAAAACGCAAAAATCCGAGAAGTTTCATGTCTAAGCCAAAAGATCCTAAAAAGCCAAGAAGGGGAATTGGCTAGGCTGAAAACAATCAATCAAGTGCTAATTGGGGGAGGCAGCCTAATTAGTGAAAGCATTGCCAAACTGCCATCCTCAGATTTGCTCTCTTTTTCTTTATCTTTTTCTTATGTTTCTTTGCTAATTGTGTTTAGTGTTTCTAAGTTCATTTAGGCTGCATAAGTTTATTTGTTTATTAGTTCTTTTCACTTACACATGATTCTTTCATTTGGGATTAATAGCATTACATTAATGACAATGTAAGAATTATGTGTGGGGGGAAGAATTTAGGATTTTATTTAGAGTGTTTTGTTTTTGAGTCTTTTTATGTTGTTTTTCTTTCTGATCCTTGTTTTGAAAATAACTAGATGTAAATATAATTTTTATTTTAATTTTTTTAACCCCGGTTAAATGGCGGATAACGATACTCCGTGATTATTTAAGTCGGTTCTATCAGCTACCCACAAAACTGATATTGTATATAAATTTCTCTTCCAATTTCTCTTTCAATTTTTTTCATTTTTTTTCAGGATAGATGATATTCTCACAAGATTGCAGAAATGATTTCCTCCTTTTCCTCGAAATATTTTACTGAAGCTTTACCAAGTTCGATTTGAAAGATTAAGAATGCTTATGCACAAAGGGATTCCTGAAGACATACGTTGGATAATTGAAGCCATGGTACGTGAAGATGAATATCTTCCTATTTTGCATTTACCAGGTACAGGTAGAAGCACTTTTGCAAAGAAGCGACGAGCAAAGCGCATGAGTTCAAATTGCCACAAATGTGCACGATGGACGTGTAACGGTAAATGTCGTTCTATTGGGATTCCGTCCTCTAATCGAGATGATAAAATTGAATTCATTAAGGATGGACTGAGTAAGGAGAATTTGGGTAATATCCAACTTTCTCTTGAGACGCATCCTAGTGGAGACGTACAAAGAGAAATTCTTGATTTATGGCCGCAATTCCAAAGGGAATGGCAACATCTTGGGAATCTGATGTTAAAAGACCCTGTTTGCCAGCTTGTAAGAAAACTGGATGGGAAGCATATCCTCGTCTCATAGAAGGCGTTTAAGCCGTTTCTGGACGTAAAACCAGAGGAAGATGTGAGCCACAATCACAACTACAATAAATGACTTCTTAGCTTTTGGTTTGATTTGCAATAACTTTATTTTGGTTTAATTTACGTGTTGTTCGATTTGTGTATTTATTCTCGTTTTTTTTTATTGGTCTTTTACGGTTGATTTTTCTTCTCTTTTTGATTTTCTTCCTGAAATCACGCAAAAATCTTTTGTTAGGTTAACATTTTCTTCTGACAGGTCAGATACACTTTCGGCGACATTATTACTCTTGTCTGATTCACTACTCAGTCCTCTATATATTACACCATGTACTCATTCTCTTTCAGGCACTCGAAAAAAAAAAAGAAAAAAAAATGGAAAGTACTTCGTCCCAACGCATTAAAAAAATTTGTGTCTTTGGAGGTGCTTATCCAGGGAAAAATAACATATTCGCTGATGAAGCCATAAGAGTTGGAGTAATACTTGCCCAACAAAAGATCCAGTTGATTTATGGAGGCGGTAGTACGGGTTTAATGGGAGCAGTCGCTACAGCAGCACACGCCGGAGGAAGTCCAGTTCGAGGAATCGTGCCAAAACTATTCACAGATTTTTGTGGACCTACCTTGGGTAAGGAAATACAAGTCTGGAGTATCCCTGAACGGATAACAATCATGTACCATTCTGCCGATGCATTCATTGCTTTACCAGGAGGTCTGGGTACATTGGAAGAAATAGCTTGCGTGACTTCTTGGTCATCTTTGGTCACAAATAAGAAACCCATTGGTTTGCTTAATATTAATAGTTATTTTAGTAATTTGCTTTCATATTTAGATAATGCTGTGGATAATGGATTCATGTTTTCAGAGGCAAGGAGAACCATAATTTCTGCTACAACCATTGAAGATTTACTCAAAAAGCTCCAAGCTTATGAGTGTTTATCTGCTACGGTTGTTTCGCAAACGCTCGAAAAAAGAAAAAGAGATATGGACGAGCAAGGAGTGGATTGCACTTTGTCTTTGTGACATTATCTAACATTTTGCTTGTTGTGTCTTAGTTATAATAAGTGGTTAACAACCTCTGCAGGTAATATCTCCTAAATTCTACCTTTAAAATTTGACATTGGGGACAATGTCATATTTTAGTAGGGGGTAAGGGACATATTTTGCTAATTTAAAAAAAAAAAAAAGTTTGTTGTGTTTTAAGCAATTTAGAAGTATTCATTCTGAACAAGGTCTGAGTAAGGGAGACTTGAGACATATCTTGTCAGTTTGATTTTAATCTTTTTACGTTTAGTATTTTATGTTTACTTGTTAATTTTTGTTTAGTATTTTAGGATTATTTAGGTTGCATGAGTTTGTTTTGTTTTGAGTCTTAGTTGTTCCTATTCTTATGTTATTAGTTCTTTTCTCTTACACATGATTCTTTCATTTGGGTTAATAGACTTACATTGAGGACAATGTAAGAATTAAGTGTGGGGGGAATGATTTAGGATTTCTTTTATTTTTGTCTACTATTTTTTTTTATGAGTCTTTATTATTATTATTATTATTTTTTTGTGTGTTTTAGTTCCTTTTTAATACAATGATGAGATATGAATTGCATAAGTCTAAAACAGATTTATTAGTGAGAAGATTTTCATGAGAATTGAGCTTGATGTCAACCTTTTTATGAGCCAATGTTAATATGATATGTTGATTGAGAAAGAAGCATGTTTAGACTTAATCTGACTTGTATAATCATCCTTGTGAGTTTTTGAGCCTATAATGATTGATGCATTATACAAATCAATCTAATTTCTTTCTTGAGTGCTCTTATGATTACATGATTCTCTAGAACTTGCTTTAAACCGTTTGAGACTATATTGATACATGTGACAACATGAATATGATAGAGGCATTAGGATTATAACCAGAGCCAAACAGCCATCCATTATTAATGTTCTAAGAGAACATCCCCACTAGTGAGCCAATTTGAGCCTACATTAAATATGCTGTTTTATTGGTAACCACAACTTACACCTAGCCTAAATATACTTATATCCTTACCCTTGTTCTAAAGATGGATTATATATTTTGAGACATATTGCAAAAAACAAGGGATATTTTTAGTTGAAAATTTGGGTTAGAAACAAGAAATAAGTGTGGGGGGAAAAGAAAAGAAAAGTCAAGAGAAAAAGAAATGGAATACTGGCAAATACATTCCTATGTAAAAAATATGAATCATCTCTTGAATTTGTGGAAAAAGAAAAAGATGTTACAAAGTTGTTTAGAATGAAGAAAAGGCCCAACATGAATATTCGGCCTAGGTGACTATGTACTTGTAAAGAGTTTTGAGAAGTTTCTTTGTATGATCTTATTATGTCTCTAAACTTTATGAACTCTTTGGAGCCTTTGTGATATCTTTATCCTTTTGTTATTCAACCACTTTACAAACCCCTTGGCCCCATTACAACCTTGATTAAAGACCTCTTGATTCATGAAGTTGTATGATCTAAATAGTGGAGAATAGGTGGACAAGCAAGAATATGGTAGAACTGTTTTCATGAGATTGATTGAGTGTAAACACTTCACCACTACTTTAAAGAGTGAAAATCATGAGGGTATCCCATGTGAGAAGTTGAGATTAAATTTGAACATGCACTATTTTGATTGAGATATGTTATGTTAATATTGGCTTAACTCAAACAATTTACATTCAAGCATGATTTTCTGTGAAATTCTTTAAGCTATTGATTAGTTTATAAGACTTGTTCAAAGATTGTCTCTAATTTGTATTGAAAGGATTAGGAATAAATATTTTTAGTATATGTAGTTTATTTATATTTTAGTTTTTCAATGTTTGTGGGTATCGTTCTAGTAAACCCTCACGAGACTAAACTCGTCCACTAGGGACACCTAGGGGTTTAAAGGCTTGTGTCACATGCTAAGTGCCACCGTGATTTCCTACGAAAGTGGATTAGATTAGATTTTCTTATTTTATTTTTATTGAGTCGTTGCTAGGGACTAGCAACAATCTAAGTGTGGGGGTGTGATAACTCGTACAATTATATAGTTTTTAGTTATGTTTTATTATTGTTTTGTGTCAAATACGAGTTATTATTGTTTAGTCTAATTGTGTTTATGATCTTTTATATTTTTATGTAATTTGGTGTTTTTCACAAGTTTCTTTGAGTGATTTCAGATTACTAGAATTAAGGGCAAATCCAGTTCAGTTCCAATTCCGACACCTTTTGCCATATCAGCTATATCTGGAGTTTCACTGAAGCAATAAGGCTGAAATTTTAACCGTGCAAATTTAAGAGGCATATCTATCTTTTTCATGTTTTACACTTCTTGAAACGGAGTCGTTTTCCCTAGCGAAATCGACCATCAAGTTGGCTGATGTGCAATGACGTCTGTGCTGACCTGTTTTTGTATTTTGCCCATATCTTCTTATCCACATCAGCAAATGAGCTGATTTTAACGGCTATGGATCAGTAACTGATAGGGGAACATTTTTCTAGAAGACCATGTGATCAAATCAGGCCTCCAATATTGACAAAATCGACAATCAAGTTGGCTGATCAAAATTGTCATACAATATGACGAAAATTGTTAGAAAAACACCCACCTATTATACCTACCTTTGAAATTTGTAAAGCTTGTCTCTTGTCATTTAGCCCTCCAAAATGTGTATAAATAGAGGGCCTTGGATGATTGTAGAGGATCATATTGTACATTGGTAGGATATTAGCCATTGTAATAAAATTCTCTAAGTTTTCTTCTTCTTTCTTTTCTCTAGTTTTCTTTTTCTTTATTTTCTTCTTCTTCTTTCTTTCTTTTATTTCCTTCTTAGATTCTCTTTAATTTTATGTTTATGTTTACAATGCCTATGCTAGGCTAAACTTCTATTTGGTTAAGGGTGATTTCAAAGCCCTAGACATGTTTTGTGATTGATTTTCAGATTCTATCTATCATTAATTTTCTATCAAAGTTGCTTATGTTCTTCTACAAGAATTGTTCATGATGTTGTCTTGATTTATTTAGGTGTACAACTAGATAGATCTTGATAAGTATCTATTGCTAGTCTAGGAGTCTTGATCCGTGTAATTGTCTTGATTTCCTATTCATAAGTGACAATTTGTGATTAATGATTATGGTCAAGTTTTCAATAATTGCAAAGTGGAACATAACCTAAGTTGAACAATCCGAGCTTATGTGTTTGTTGCTTAGATCAACCTATCTTTCTCATCATAAAGCTGCCATTAAATTGAATTTAGAGAGCTTATTCTAGGTTGTTTAATGGTTAGAGATTAAATAGAGAGCTTAATCTATTTAACGACAAACTAAGGAAAGATTGGGATAACAGAGCTTGTTGTTATCTACGGTTGTTAACTTTGATAGTTGGTTGATATTGATAGATCTGAAATTGATACTTAATGATGTCTAGTGGTGGAGAATGAAACCTTAACCATATTTTTCATATTTGATTCTTCTTACTTACTTGTTTTCTTACTTTTCTAGTTTGCTTATTTTTAAAAGTATATTTATTTTTATTGGCTGGTTATACCGCCTAATTTGTATATTAACTTTGTTTTATTTTTATTGGCTGGTTATACCGCCTAATTTAGTATATATATTTTTATTGGCTGGTTATACTGCCTAATTTAGTATATATATTATTATTGGCTGGTTATACCGCCTTGCATCTTATTCTTATTATTTACTTTAGTTTAAATCTGGCTTCAAAAACCCCTTTTCTTTTATTGTTTTCTTTAACGTAAGTTATAAACTAATAACTCATAGATTAAAACCCAATCCCTGAGGACTCGACCCTTGCTAATCATTATACTTACAATTGATCTTTTTAGTGCAAGGTTAAATAAGATGCACTCTTTTGGGTGCATCAGTCTTTATTATTATTTTTAGTGTGTTTTAGTTCATTTTCAATACTATGATGAGATATGAATTGCATAAGTCTAAAACAGATTTATTAGTGAGAAGATTTTCATGAGAATTGAACTTGATATCAATCGTTTTATGAGCCAATGTTAATATGATATGTTGATTGAGAAAGAAGCATGTTTAGACTTAATCTGACTTGTATAATCATCCTTGTGAGTTTTTGAGCCTATAATGATTGACGCATTATACAAATCAATCTAATTTCTTTCCTGAGTGCTCTTATGATTACATGATTCTCTAGAACTTGCTTTAGACCTTGTTGAGACTATATTGATGCATGTGACAACATGAATATGATAGAGGCATTAGGATTTTTAGCCAGGGCCAAACAGCCATCCCTTATTGATGTTCCAAGAGAACACACCCTTAAGTGAACCAATTTGAGCCTACATTGAATAAGCTATCTCTTTGGTAACCATAACTTGTCCCTAACCTAAATATACTTATATCCTTACCTTTGTTCCAAAGATGAATTAGCATGTTTTGAGACAAGTTGCAAAGACAAGGAAGATCTATTGAAAATTTGGGTTAGAAACAAGAAATAAGTGTGGGGGGGGGGGAAAGAAAAGAAAAGTCAAAAGAAAAAAAAATGGAATACTGGCAAATACATTCAAAAAAAAAATATGAATCATCTCTTGAATTTGGGGAAAAAGAAAAAGATGTTACAAAGTTGTTTAGAATGAATAAAAGGCCCAACATGAATATCCGGCCTAGGTGACTATGTACTTGTAAAGAGTTTTGAGAAGTTTCTTTGTATGATCTTATTATGTCTCTAAACTTTATGAACTCTTTGGAACCTTTGTGATATCTTTATCCTTTTGTTCTTCAACCACATTACAAACCCCTTGGCCCCATTACAACCTTGATTAAAGACCTCTTGATTCATGAAGTTGTATGATCTAAATAGTGGAGAATAGGTGGACAAGCAAGAATATGGTAGAACTGTTTTCATGAGATTGATTGAGTGTAAACACTTTACCACTACTTTAAAGAATGAAAATCATGAGAGTATCCCATGTGAGTAGTTGAGATTAAGTTTGAATATGCACTATTTTGATTGAAATATGTTATGTTAATAATGGCTTAACACAAACAATTTACATTCAAGCATGATTTTTTGTGAAATTCTTTAAGCTATTGATTAGTTTATAAGACTTGTTCAAAGATTGTCTCTAATGTGTATTGAAAGGATTAGGAGTAAATATTTTTAGTATATGTAGTTTATTTATATTTTAGTTTTTCAGTGTTTGTGGGTATCGTTCTAGTAAACCCTCACGAGACTAAACACATAGGGGTTTAAAGGCTTGTGTCACATGCTAAGTGCCACCGTGATTTCCTACGAAAATGGATTAGATTAGATTTTCTTATTTTATTTTTATTGAGTCGTTGCTAGGGACTAGCAACAATCTAAGTGTGGGGGTGTGATAACTCGTATAATTATATAGTTTTTAGTTATGTTTTATTATTGTTTTGTGTCAAATACGAGTTATTATTGCTTAGTCTAATTGTGTTTATGATTTTTTATATTTTTATGTAATTTGGTGTTTTTCACGAGTTTCTTTGAGTGATTTCAGATTACTAGGTTAAATCAAGAATTAAGGGCAAATCCAGTTCAGTTCCAGTTCCGACACCTTTTTCCATATCAGCTATATCTGGAGTTTCACTAAAGCAATAAGGCTGAAATTTTAACAGTGCAAAGTTTAGAGGCATATCTATCTTTTTCATGCTTTACACTTCTTGAAACGGAGTCGTTTTCCCTAGCGAAATCGACCATCAAGTTGGCTGATGTGCAATGACGTCTGTGCTGACAAGTTTTGGTATTTTGACCATATCTTCTGATCCACATTAGCAAATGAGCTGATTCTAACGGCTATGGATCACCGACTGATAGGGGAACATTTTTCTAGAAGGCCATTTGATCAGATCAAGCCTCCAATATTGAGAAAATCGACCATCAAGCTAGCTGATCAAAATTGTCATATAATATGACGAAAATTGTTAGAAAAATGCACCCACCTATTATACCTACCTTTGAAATTTATAAAGCTTGTCTCTTGTCATTTAGCTCTCCAAAATGTGTATAAATAGAGGGCCTTGGATGATTGTAGGAGGCATTGTACATTGGTAGGATATTAGCCATTGTAATAAAATTCTCTAAGTTTTCTTCTTCTTTCTTTTCTCTAGTTTTCTTTTTCTTTATTTTCTTCTTCTTCTTCTTTCTTTCTTTTATTTCCTTCTTAGATTCTCTTTAATTTTATGTTTATTTTTACAATGCCTATGCTAGGCTAAACTTCTATTTGGTTAAGGGTGATTTCAAAGCCCTAGACATGTTTTGTGATTGATTTTCAGATTCTATCTATCATTAATTTTCTATCAAAGTTGCTTATGTTCTTCTACAAGAATTGTTCATGATGTTGTCTTGATTTATTTAGGTGTACAACTAGATAGATCTTGATAATTATCTATTGCTAGTCTAGGAGTCTTGATCCGTGTAATTGTCTTGATTTCCTATTCATAAGTGGCAATTTGTGATTAATGATTATGGTCAAGTTTTCAATAATTGCAAAGTGGAACATAACCTAAGTTGAACAATCCGAGCTTATGTGTTTGTTGCTTAGATCAACCTATCTTTCTCATCATAAAGCTGCCATTAAATTGAATTTAGAGAGCTTATTCTAGGTTGTTTAATGGTTAGAGATTAAATAGAGAGCTTGTTCTATTTAACGACAAACTAAGGAAAGATTGGGATAACAGAGCTTGTTGTTATCTACGGTTGTTAACTTTGATAGTTGGTTGATATTGATAGATCTGAAATTGATTCTTAATGATGTCTAGTGGTGGAGAATGAAACCTTAACCATATTTTTCATATTTGATTCTTCTTACTTACTTGTTTTCTTACTTTTCTAGTTTGCTTATTTTTAAAAGTATATTTATTTTTATTGGCTGGTTATACCGCCTAATTTGTATATTAACTTTGTTTTATTTTTATTGGCTGGTTATACCGCCTAATTTAGTATATATATTTTTATTGGCTGGTTATACCGCCTAATTTAGTATATATATTTTTATTGGCTGGTTATACCGCCTTGCATCTTATTCTTATTATTTACTTTAGTTTAAATCTGGCTTCAAAAACCCCTTTTCTTTTATTGTTTTCTTTGAACGTAAGTTATAAACTAATAACTCATAGATTAAAACCCAATCCCTGAGGACTCGACCCTTGCTAATCATTATACTTACAATTGATCTTTTTAGTGCAAGGTTAAATAAGATACACTCTTTTGGGTGCATCAAATAGCTTATTCAATGTAAGCTCAAATTGGCTCACTAGGGGGATGTTCTCTTGGAACATCAATAAGGAATGGCTGTTTGGCCCTGGTTATAATTCTAATGCCTCTATCATTTTCATGTTGTTACATGCATCAATATAGTCTCAAAAAGGTTTAAAGCAAATTCTAGAGAAACATGTAATCATAAGAGCACTCAAGAAAGAAATTAGATTGATATGTATAATGCATCAATCATATAGGCTCGAAACTCACAAGGATAATTATACAAGTCAATTTTAAGTCTAAACATGCTTCTTTCTCAATCAATATATCATATTAATATTGGCTCATGAAAAATAGTGATATCAATCAAGCTTAATTCTCATGAAAATCTTACCACCAATGATCAATTTCAGACCTATCCAATTCATATCTCATCACAATATAGAAAAGAACTAAAACACACAAAAATTTTAATAATAATAATAATAATATTAAAGACTCATAAAAAAAACAATAGCCAAAAATAAAATAAATCCTAAATCCTTCCCCCACACTTAATTCTTACATTGTCCTCAATGTAATGCTATTAACCCAAATGAAAGAATCATGTGTAATAGAAAAGAACTAATAACATGAGAATAGAAATAACTAAGACTCAAAACAAAACAAATTCATGCAACCTAAATAATCCTAAAATACTAAACAAATAATTAACAAATAAACATAAAAATAAATAAATAAAAACAATAAAATAATAAAAGAAAAAGGAAAAGGAAAAAAAAGCAAATCTGAGTATGGCAGGTTGGTAATTTCTTCATTAATTGGGCTACCTTCCCAATTAGTACTTGATTTAAGTTGTCCAACCTAACCAACACCCCTTCTTGGCTTTTTAGGCTTTTTAGGCTCATACATGAAACTTTCCAAATTTGAGGGTTTGATAAGAAGCTCTCTTTGCACAAAAGTGGATGCATTCTCCATTACAAGTATTATTCCATCATCCTTTGTGGTGCATATCTCATCGAGGAATGGAGCATATTTTGATACTTGTTGAATGGCATCCACAAACAAGTTGTTTAAGGTTTCCGGCATGTGTTGTTCATGTTCCTCCTCCTTGAACTTTGTGAATCTACTAGGAAAAGGTGGAGAAGAAACATTAGTAAAAATTGGAATCTTAAACGTTACCTCAGGTGCCAAAATACTCTTATTTGGATATGTGGCTTCATTATCCTCAAGAATAGAATCCATCTCTAATTTTATCTCATCCTCATCTTGTTCCTCATTCCTCAAGGTCACAATAGTAGCATTCTCCTTTGGGTTAATCATCGTTTGGGCAGGGAATTCTTCAGATCTTTGTGCTACCCATCCCACCATACTACTAGCCAATTGGCTCATTTGCTTTTCCAAACTCTGGATGCTAGCCCTTGTTTCCTGTTGAAATTGCAAAGTATCAGTAACAAGAGAATAGACAAGATATTCTAAGGAAGTACTTGAGTTTTGAGTCATATGTGATGGCTGAAAAAGATCTGGTTCCTGAGACCATGATTGATTGAAGCTAGATGGATGAGTGTAACTGGCATAAGGATCTACTTCTTGGAAATTTTTTGAGTAGCCATAATTAGTATGATCCCAGCATCCTTCATGGTAAGTGTTTGAGTAATGATCATGCGGTTGGTCTTGGAACCCTTGATGGCCTTGACATCCTCCCATGGCCAATTGTTGAACTGGGAAGGTGAGATTGGCTTGTTGATTCTCCATGTTCATGTCTGCCACGAACTCTTCAGGTGTTAGATTGCTCAATTCCATCGTTTTGTTTTCTTTTCAAAATTTGAAAAGAAAAACCTGTATGTACAAGAAAATAAAACTAATTGGAACTGAAAATAAGAATAAACCAAGTAACAAATAAACTAAAGAAAGCAATCCCCGGCAACGGCGCCAAAAATTTGATGCACTCAAAAGAGTATATCTTATTTAACCTTGCACTAAAAAGATAAATTGTAAGTATAGTAGTTAGCAAGGGTCAAGTCCTCAGGGATTGGGTTTTAGTTTATAAGTTAATAGTTCAAAACTTAAAAACAAGTAAACAAAAGTAAAGGGGATTTTGAAATCAGATTTAAACTAAAGTTAATAATAAGAATGAGAAAACAAGTAATTAAGAAGAATCAAATATGAAAAATATGGTTAAGGTTTCATTCTCCACCACTAGACATCATTAAGAATCAATTTCAAATCTATCAATATCAACCAATTATCAAAGTTAACAACCGTAGATAACAACAAGCTCTGTTACCCCAATCTTTCCTTAGTTTGTCGTTAAATAGAACTAGCTCTCTATTTAATCTCTAACCATCAAACATCCTAGAATAAGCTCTCTAAATTCAATTTAATGGAAGCTTTATGATGAGAAGATAGGTTGATCTAAGCAACAAACACATAAGCTCGGATTATTCAACTTAGGTTATGTTTCACTTTGCAATTATCGAAAACTTGACCATAATCATTAATCACAAATTACCACTTATGAATAAGAAATCAAGACAATTACACGGATCAAGACTCCTAAACGAGGCAATAGATAATTATCAAGATCTATCTAGTTGTACACCTAAATAAATCAAGACAACATCATTAACAATTCTTGTAGAAAAACATAAGCAACTTTGAATTAATGATAGATAGAATTTGAAAATCAATTGCAAAAGATGTCTAGGGCTTTGAAATTACCCTTGACCAAATAGAAGTTTAGCCTAACATAAGCATGGATAATATATACATAAAACTAAAAAGAAAATAAAAGAATGGAAAAGAAGAATAATGATGATCTTTGAGTCTCCTCAAAAGATGTCTAGTTTGTGGCTCAAAAGATGGTATTTATAGAGCTTTAAAACCCTGAGAATAATTCATTACAGCACAAGTAAGCCTGGAGGTGCAAAAATCACGTTTTTGCCTTTTTTTTCTTCAGATTTGCGATTAGGGTTTTTCTGGCCGCAGGGTTCTTTAGAGAGATCTTCTAGTGCCATTTTGAATGCCCATTTCTTATCCAATTTGAGCCAATAATATATGGTTGAAAAGATAATCAAGTCAACCTCAAAAGTCAAGAAGGAAGTTTCTTTAAATAAAGAATCTAACATCATGTTTTTCTTACAACAAGCTGCGGAGGTCAAATCTGCCTGATTGCTTTTCAACCATAAAGTGATATTTTTGACTCCCAAGTCTTCTTCCATCTTGTGATTATGATTTTGTAAGCTCTTTACCATCATTATTGACATCTTTTGACTTCATTCTCCTTATTGTACCTAAAATTCAAGAACATATTATAAGTAAACAAGATAAAGATCCAAAACATAACAAAAACTAATGGTAGAAAGGTATAAAATGTATATTTTATGAGCTTATCAATTCTCACCTTTTGTCACTCTTATGCATGTGGAGGACACTTTAGATCCAAAAGGACAGCCATGAAAGTTCTTGATTCTGGATTTTATTGGCCTACTATGTTCAAAGATGCATACCTCTTTTGCAAGTCATGTGATCGTTGCCAAAGAACAGGTAACTTAGGTGCTAGAAATCAAATGCTTCAAACTCCAATACTTTTTGTTGAGATTTTGATGTATGGGGCATGGATTTCATGGGACCTTTTCCTTCTTCTTTTGGTAATCTTTATATTTTACTTACCGTTGATTATGTTTCAAAGTGGGTGGAAGCAAAATCCACTAGGACTTATGACTCTAAAGTTGTTTCAGATTTTGTCAAGACTAACATCTTTGCTAGGTTTGGAACACCAAAGGCCATAATGAGCGATTGAGGTACTCACTTTTGCAATAGGACTATGGAAGCACTTTTGAGGAAGTATAACATCACACACAAGGGTCTCCACCTCATATCATCCTCAAACTAGTGGGCAAGCTGAAGTGTCAAACCGAGAAGTTAAGTCCATCCTTGAAAAGACAGTTAATCCAAATAGTAAGGATTGGAGTTCACGACTTGATGATGCACTTTGGGCTTATAGGGCAGCATATAAGACACCCATTGGTATGTCTTCTTATCGAATTGTTTATGGTAAGCCTTGTCATCTTCCTGTTGAATTGGAACATAAATCATATTGAGCTATCAAACAATGCAACATGGAGATGGATGAGGCAGCTAAGCAAGGAAAACTTGATCTACAAGAATTGGAGATGATAAGGAATGAAGCCAATGAGAATTCTAAGATTTACAAGGAAAAGACTAAGGCATTCCATGACAAGATGATATCAAGAAAGGAATTTGTTGTTGGACAAAAAGTTCTTCTCTTCCATTCACGCCTTAAGTTATTTCCATGTAAGTTACGTTCTCGTTGGGTTGGACCTTTTGTTATTACTAATTTATTTACTCATGGTGCAGTTGAAATCCAAAGTCCAAAAACAGATAAGGCATTCAAAGTGAATGGTCATAGATTGAAGCCTTACTATGAGAACTTTCCAATACAAGATGTGGAGGAGTTACCACTTTTTCAGCCAAATTATGTTGAATAATAATTGCATGGGTCTAAGTCAGGCTAAGGACAATAAACCAAGCGCTTCTTGGGAGGCAACCCAAAAGGATGGAGAGCATCCATTATAATCAGATTTGCATATTCCATACTCTCCATCATTCTATCTTTTATTGTTTTTCTGTAGTTTGTTTTGTTTTTCTTTTGTTCTTTTCTCTTACATATAATTCTTGCATTGGGAATAATAGCATTATATTGAGGACAATGTAAAAATTAAGTGTGGGGGGAAGAATTTAGGATTTTCTTTAGTGTGTTCTGTTTTTGATTCTTTTTATGTTGTTTTTAGTGTGTTTTAGTTACTTTCAACACTATGATGAGATATGAATTGCATAAGTATAAAACTGATTTATTAGTGAGAAGATTTTCATAAGAATTGAGCTTGATATCATTTTTTTTGAGCCAATGTTAATATGATATGTTGATTTAGAAAGAAGCATGTTTAGACTTAAATCTAACTTGTATAATCATCCTTGTGAGTTTTTGAGCCTATATGATTGATGCATTATACATATCAATCTAATTTATTTCTTGAGTGCTCTTATGATTACATGATTCTCTAGAACTTGCTTTAAACCTTGTTGAGTCTATATTGATGCATGACACAACAAACTAAAGAAAAAGATTAATTGTGGGGGAATTTGATAAGTGCTTAATTTTATACATTTTCCTATTTAATTTCCTTATACTTTGTGATTTGATTCTTACTTCTTTGACATTTCACTAGGTTTTTATGTTTTGTAGGTATTTTTAATATATGATTTAGCTTAGTTTGGTAAAGCTAGAACTTAAAGTACACAAAACCAGACCTAAGGATACAATAAATCATGGTTTATAAGGTTCAACACAAAATACCAAACTAAATAACAGCCTTAGAGTTCATGGATTCAAAAAATTATTCTGACTGAACATGAAATAAGCAACTAAGAATAATTGCTGAAAATCAACAAAACCTAAGGAATTAACTATAGTTAGTTACTTACTCACAATAGCAAGTACTAAGAACACACCAAATCTCCATAACTCAGCTTTCAACGCCAAAGTTTCAAAATCAGCTCCAAAATAGCAAAAACAATACTAAAACAGAAAAATCAGTTTGCTAGGTTTCTTTACGGCAAGGGAAGTGTTTTGTTTCTGATTCTATCACATTGAGCTGCTTTTGGTGTGTTTAAAAACCCTTGAGTTGCTAGCTTAGGAACTCAGGTGGCTTCTGGAGGAGACACATGACCACAAGGTGTCTCAACTCATGATCTTGTAGTTTTGCATGAGGACACCAGACCATGAGGTGTCAAAACTAGGCCATGAGGTGTCTAAGGTTGTAATATGGCAGTTTGCATAAGGACACCAGACTGTGAGGTGTCAAAACTATTCCACATTTGCTATTAGACTCTTAAACTTATGCCAACTAACAGTTAGACCTCTTAGCTTTTAAGTCTTATATGTAAGCACCTTAATTTCTACAAGATGTAAGCACCTTAATTTCTATAAGATATAAGCTACTATAAATATAGGTTATCACATCCTCCCCACCTTAGGAAATTTGGTCCTCCAAATTATGTCACTATAGTATCTGATAACTCGTATAATTATATAGTTTTTAGTTATGTTTTATTATTGTTTTGTGTCAAATACGAGTTATTATTGTTTAGTCTAATTGTGTTTATGATCTTTTATATTTTTATGTAATTTGGTGTTTTTCACAAGTTTCTTTGAGTGATTTCAGATTACTATAATTAAGGGCAAATCCAGTTCAGTTCCAGTTCCGACACATTTTGCCATATCAGCTATATCTGGAGTTTCACTGAAGCAATAAGGCTTAAATTTGTAGCCGTGCAAAGCTAAGAGGCATATCTATCTTTTTCATGTTTTATACTTCTTGAAACGGAGTCGTTTTCCCTAGCGAAATCGACCATCAAGTTGGCTGATGTGCAATGACGTCTGTGCTGACCTGTTTTCGTATTTTGCCCAGATCTGCTTATCCACATCAGCAAATGAGCTGATTCCAATGGCTATGGATCCGTAACTGATACGGGAACCTTTGTCTGGAAGACCATATGATCAGATCAGGCCTCTAATATTGACGAAATCGACCATCAAGTTGGCTGATGTGCAATGACGTCTGTGCTGACATGTTTTCGTATTTTGCCCATATCTGCTTATCCACATCAGCAAATGAGCTGATTCCAACGGCTATGGATCCGTAACTGATAGGGGAACCTTTTTCTAGAAGACCATGTGATCAGATCAGGCCTCCAACATTGACGAAATCGACCATCAAGTTGGCTGATCAAAATTGTCATACAATATGACGAAAATTGTTAGAAAAATTCACCCACCTATTATACCTACCTTTGAAATTTGTAAAGCTTGTCTCTTGTCATTTAGCCTTCCAAAATGTGTATAAATAGAGGGCCTTGGATGATTGTAGAGGATCATATTGTACATAGGTAGGATATTAGCCATTTTAATAAAATTCTCTAAGTTTTCTTCTTCTTTCTTTTCTCTAGTTTTCTTTCTTTTCTCTAGTTTTCTTTTTCTTTAGAGAGAGCAAGAGGTTGGATAATTAATATTCTTCCTCTTCTTCTTTCTTTCTTTTATTTTCTTCTTAGATTTTCTTTAATTTTATGTTTATGTTTACAATGCCTATGCTAGGCTAAACTTCTATTTGGTTAAGGGTGATTTCAAAGCCCTAGACATGTTTTGTGATTGATTTTCAGATTCTATCTATCATTAATTTTCTATCAAAGTTGCTTATGTTCTTCTACAAGAATTGTTCATGATGCTGTCTTGATTTATTTAGGTGTATGATAACTCGTATAAATATATAGTTTTTAGTTATGTTTTATTATTGTTTTGTGTCAAATACGAGTTATTATTGTTTAGTCTAATTGTGTTTATGATCTTTTATATTTTTATGTAATTTGGTGTTTTTCACAAGTTTCTTTGAGTGATTTCAGATTACTAGAATTAAGGGCAAATCCAGTTCAGTTCCAGTTCCGACACCTTTTGCCATATCAGCTATATCTGGAGTTTCACTGATGCAATAAGGCTGAAATTTTAACCGTGCAAAGTTAAGAGGCATATCTATCCTTTTCATGTTTTACACTTCTTGAAACGGAGTCGTTTTCCCTAGCGAAATCGACCATCAATTTGGCTGATGTGCAATGACGTCTGTGCTGACCTGTTTTCATATTTTGACCATATCGTTCGATACACATCAGAAAATGAGCTGATTCCAACGGCTATGGATCACTAACTGATAGAGGAACATTTGTCTAGAAGACCATGTGATCAGATAAAGCCTCCAATATTGAAGAAATCGACCATCAAGTTGGCTGATGTGCAATGACGTCTGTGCTGACCTGTTTTCGTATTTTGCCCATATCTTCTTCTCCACATCAGAAAATGAGCTGATTCCAACGGCTATGAATCAGTAACTCATAGGGAAACATTTTTCTAGAAGACCATGTGATCAGATCAGGCCTCCAAGATTGACAAAATCGACCATCAAGTTGGCTGATCAAAATGGTCATACAATATGACGAAAATTGTTAGAAAAATGCAACCACCTATTATACCTACCTTTGAAATTTGTAAAGCTTGTCTCTTGTCATTTAGACCTCCAAAATGTGTATAAATAGAGGGCCTTGGATGATTGTAGAGGATCATATTGTACATAGGTAGGATATTAGCCATTTTAATAAAATTCTCTAAGTTTTCTTCTTCTTTCTTTTCTCTAGTTTTCTTTTTCTTTAGAGAGAGCAAGAGGTTGGATAATTAATATTCTTCCTCTTCTTCTTTCTTTCTTTTATTTTCTTCTTAGATTTTCTTTAATTTTATGTTTATGTTTATAATGCCTATGCTAGGCTAAACTTCTATTTGGTTAAGGGTGATTTCAAAGCCCTAGACATGTTTTATAATTGATTTTCAGATTCTATCTATCATTAATTTTCTATCAAAGTTGCTTATGTTCTTCTACAAGAATTGTTCATGATGTTGTCTTGATTTGTTTAGGTGTACAACTAGATGGATCTTGATAATTATCTATTGCTAGTTTAGGAATCTTGATCCGTGTAATTGTCTTGATTTCCTATTCATAAGTGGCAATTTGTGATTAATGATTATGGTCAAGTTTTCAACAATTGCAAAGTGGAACATAACCTAAGTTGAACAATCCGAGCTTATGTGTTTGTTGCTTAGATCAACCTATCTTTCTCATCATAAAGCTGCCATTAAATTGAACTTAGAGAGCTTATTCTAGGTTGTTTGATGGTTAGAGATTAAATAGAGAGCTTGTTCTATTTAACGACAAACTAAGGAAAGATTGGGATAACAGAGCTTGTTGTTATCTACGGTTGTTAACTTTGATAGTTGGTTGATATTGATAGATCTGAAATTGATTCTTAATGATGTCTAGTGGTGGAGAATGAAACCTTAACCATATTTTTCATATTTGATTCTTCTTAGTATATTTATTTTTATTGGCTGGTTATACCGCCTAATTTGTATATTAACTTTGTTTTATTTTTATTGGCTGGTTATACCGCCTAATTTAGTATATATATTTTTATTGGCTGGTTATACCGCCTAATTTAGTATATATATTTTTATTGGCTGGTTATACCGCCTTGCATCTTATTCTTATTATTTACTTTAGTTTAAATCTGGCTTCAAAAACCCCTTTTCTTTTATTGTTCTTGAATTTAAGTTTTAAACTATTAACTTATAAACTAAAACCCAATCCCTGAGGACTCGACCCTTGCTAACTACTATACTTACAATTTATCTTTTTAGTGCAAGGTTAAATAAGATACACTCTTTTGGGTGCATCAAATTTTTGGCGCCGTTGCCGGGGATTGTTTTCTTTAGTCTATTTGTTACTTGGTTTATTCTTATTTTCAGTTCTAATTAGTTTTATTTTCTTGTACATACAAGTTTTTCTTATCAAATTTTGAAAAAAAAAAAAAAAAAAAAAACGATGGAGTTGAGCAATCTAACACTTGAAGAGTTGGTGGCATACATGAACATGGAGAATCAACAAGCCAATCTCACTTCCCTAGTTCAACAATTGGCCATGGGAGGATGTCAAGGCCATCAAGTGTTCCAAGACCAACAGTATGATCATTACTCAAACACTTACCATGAGGGATGGTGGGATCATACTACTTATGGCTATTCGGAAAATTACCAAGAAGTAGATCCTTATGCCAATTACACTCATCCATCTAGCTTCAATCAATCATGGTCCCAAGAACCAGATCTTTTTCAACCACCACATATGACTCAAAACTCAGGTACTTCTTTAGAAGATCTTGTCGATTCTCTTGTTACTAATACTTTGCAATTTCAACAGGAAACAAGGGCAAGCATCCAGAGTTTGGAAAAGCAAATGAGCCAATTGGCTAGTAGTATGGTGGGATGGGTAGCACAAAGATCTGAAGAACTCCCTGCCCAAACGATGATTAACCCAAAGGAGAATGCTACGATTGTGACCTTGAGGAATGAGGAACAAGATGAGGATGAGACAAAATTAGAGATGGATTCTATTCTTGAGGATAATGAAGCCACAAATCCAAATAAGAGTATTTCGGCACCTGAGGTAACGTTTAAGGTTCCACTTTTTACTAATGTTTCTTCTCCACCTTTTCCTAGTAGATTTGCAAAGTTCATGGAGGAAGAACATGAACAACACATGCCAGAAACCTTAAACAACTTGTTTGTGGATGCCATTCAACAAGTATCAAAATATGCTCCATTCCTCGATGACATATGCACCACAAAGGATGATGGAATAATACTTGTAATGGAGAATGCATCCACTGTTGTGCAAAGAAAGCTTCCTCTCAAACGCATTAATTTGGGAAATTTCATGTATGAGCCTGACAAGCCTAAAATGTCAAGAAGGGGTGTTGGTTAGGTTCAAAACACTAACTCAAGTGTTAATTGGGAAGGCAACCCAATTAAAGAAGAAATTGCCAACCTTCCATATTCAGATTTGCTTTCTCTTTCTCTTTCTTTTACTTTTTCTTTTATTATTTTTATTTTTATTTTTATTTTTATTTTTTATGTTTACTTGTTAATTTTTGTTTAGTATTTTAGGATTATTTAGGTTGCATGAGTTTGTTTTGTTTTGAGTATTAGTTGTTCCTATTCTTATGTTATTAGTTCTTTTCTTTTACACATGATTCTTTCATTTGGGTTAATAGACTTACATTGAGGACAATGTAAGAATTAAGTGTGGGGGGAATGATTTAGGATTTCTTTTATTTTTGTCTACTATTTTTTTTTTTGAGTCTTTATTATTATTATTATTATTTTTAGTGTGTTTTAGTTCCTTTTTAATACAATGATGAGATATGAATTGCATAAGTCTAAAACAGATTTATTAGTGAGAAGATTTTCATGAGAATTGAGCTTGATGTCAACCTTTTTATGAGCCAATGTTAATATGATATGTTGATTGAGAAAGAAGCATGTTTAGACTTAATCTGACTTGTATAATCATCCTTGTGAGTTTTTGAGCCTATAATGATTGATGCATTATACAAATCAATCTAATTTCTTTCTTGAGTGCTCTTATGATTACATGATTCTCTAGAACTTGCTTTAAACCGTTTGAGACTATATTGATACATGTGACAACATGAATATGATAGAGGCATTAGGATTATAACCAGAGCCAAACAGCCATCCATTATTAATGTTCTAAGAGAACATCCCCACTAGTGAGCCAATTTGAGCCTACATTAAATATGATGTTTTATTGGTAACCACAACTTACACCTAGCCTAAATATACTTATATCCTTACCCTTGTTCTAAAGATGGACTAGAATGTTTGAGACATATTGCAAAAACAAGGGATACTTTTTGAAAATTTGGGTTAGAACAAAAGATAAGTGTGGGGGAAAAGAAAAGAAAAGTCAAGAGAAAAAGAAATGGAATACTGGCAAATACATTCCTATATAAAAAAAAAATGAATAATCTCTTGAATTTGTGGAAAAAGAAAAAGATGTTACAAAGTTGTTTAGAATGAAGAAAAGGCCCAACATGAATATCCGGCCTAGGTGACTATGTACTTGTAAAGAGTTTTGAGAAGTTTCTTTGTATAATCTTTTTATGTCTCTAAACTTTATGAACTCTTTGGAACCTTTGTGATATCTTTATCCTTTTGTTCTTCAACCACATTACAAACCCCTTGGCCCCATTACAACCTTGATTAAAGACCTCTTGATTCATGAAGTTGTATGATCTAAATAGTGGAGAATAGGTGGACAAGCAAGAATATGGTAGAACTGTTTTCATGAGATTGATTGAGTGTAAACACTTCACCACTACTTTAAAGAGTGAAAATCATGAGGGTATCCCATGTGAGAAGTTGAGATTAAATTTGAACATGCACTATTTTGATTGAGATATGTTATGTTAATATTGGCTTAACTCAAACAATTTACATTCAAGCATGATTTTTTGTGAAATTCTTTAAGCTATTGATTAGTTTATAAGACTTGTTCAAATATTGTCTCTAATTTTTATTGAAAGGATTAGGAGTAAATATTTTTAGTATATGTAGTTTATTTATATGTAGTTTATTTATATTTTAATTTTTCAATGTTTGTGGGTATCGTTCTAGTAAACCCTCACGAGACTAAACTCGTCCACTAGGGACACCTAGGGGTTTAAAGGCTTGTGTCACATGCTAAGTGCCACCGTGATTTCCTACGAAAATGGATTAGATTAGATTTTCTTATTTTATTTTTATTGAGTCGTTGCTAGGGACTAGCAACAATCTAAGTGTGGGGGTGTGATAACTCGTATAATTATATAGTTTTTAGTTATGTTTTATTATTGTTTTGTGTCAAATACGAGTTATTATTGTTTAGTCTAATTGTGTTTATGATCTTTTATATTTTTATGTAATTTGGTGTTTTTCACAAGTTTCTTTGAGTGATTTCAGATTACTAGAATTAAGGGCAAATCCAGTTCAGTTCCAGTTCCGACACCTTTTGCCATATCAGCTATATCTGGAGTTTCACTGAAGCAATAAGGCTGAAATTTTAACCGTGCAAAGTTAAGAGGCATATCTATCTTTTTCATGTTTTACACTTCTTGAAACGGAGTCGTTTTCCCTAGCGAAATCGACCATCAAGTTGGCTGATGTGCAATGACGTCTGTGCTGACCGGTTTTCATATTTTGACCATATCGTTCGATACACATCAGAAAATGAGCTGATTCCAACGGCTATGGATCACTAACGGATAGAGGAACATTTGTCTAGAAGACCATGTGATCAGATAAAGCCTCCAATATTGAAGAACTCGACCATCAAGTTGGCTGATGTGCAATGACGTCTGTGCTGACCTGTTTTCGTATTTTGCCCATATCTTCTTCTCCACATCAGAAAATGAGCTGATTCCAACGGCTATGAATCAGTAACTCATAGGGGAACATTTTTCTAGAAGACCATGTGATCAGATCAGGCCTCCAAGATTGACAAAATCGACCATCAAGTTGGCTGATCAAAATGGTCATACAATATGACGAAAATTGTTAGAAAAATGCAACCACCTATTATACCTACCTTTGAAATTTGTAAAGCTTGTCTCTTGTCATTTAGCCCTCCAAAATGTGTATAAATAGAGGGCCTTGGATGATTGTAGAGGATCATATTGTACATAGGTAGGATATTAGCCATTTTAATAAAATTCTCTAAGTTTTCTTCTTCTTTCTTTTCTCTAGTTTTCTTTCTTTTCTCTAGTTTTCTTTTTCTTTAGAGAGAGCAAGAGGTTGGATAATTAATATTCTTCCTCTTCTTCTTTCTTTCTTTTATTTTCTTCTTAGATTTTCTTTAATTTTATGTTTATGTTTATAATGCCTATGCTAGGCTAAACTTCTATTTGGTTAAGGGTGATTTCAAAGCCCTAGACATGTTTTATAATTGATTTTCAGATTCTATCTATCATTAATTTTCTATCAAAGTTGCTTATGTTCTTCTACAAGAATTGTTCATGATGTTGTCTTGATTTGTTTAGGTGTACAACTAGATAGATCTTGATAATTATCTATTGCTAGTTTAGGAATCTTGATCCGTGTAATTGTCTTGATTTCCTATTCATAAGTGGCAATTTGTGATTAATGATTATCGTCAAGTTTTCAACAATTGCAAAGTGGAACATAACCTAAGTTGAACAATCCGAGCTTATGTGTTTGTTGCTTAGATCAACTGATGCACCCAAAAGAGTGTATCTTATTTAACCTTGCACTAAAAAGATAAATTGTAAGTATAGTAGTTAGCAAGGGTCGAGTCCTCAGGGATTGGGTTTTAGTTTATAAGTTAATAGTTTAAAACTTAAATTCAAGAACAATAAAAGAAAAGGGGTTTTTGAAGCCAGATTTAAACTAAAGTAAATAATAAGAATAAGATGCAAGGCGGTATAACCAGCCAATAAAAATATATATACTAAATTAGGCGGTATAACCAGCCAATAAAAATATATATACTAAATTAGGCGGTATAACCAGCCAATAAAAATAAAACAAAGTTAATATACAAATTAGGCGGTATAACCAGCCAATAAAAATAAATATAAAAAATAAGCAAACTAAAAGTAAGAAAACAAATAAGTAAGAAGAATCAAATATGAAAAATATGGTTAAGGTTTCATTCTCCACCACTAGACATCATTAAGAATCAATTTCAGATCTATCAATATCAACCAACTATCAAAGTTAACAACCGTAGATAACAACAAGCTCTGTTACCCCAATCTTTCCTTAGTTTGTCGTTAAATAGAACAAGCTCTCTATTTAATCTCTAACCATTAAACAACCTAGAATAAGCTCTCTAAATTCAATTTAATGGCAGCTTTATGATGAGAAAGATAGGTTGATCTAAGCAACAAACACATAAGCTCGGATTGTTCAACTTAGGTTATGTTCCACTTTGCAATTATTGAAAACTTGACCATAATCATTAATCACAAATTGCCACTTATGAATAGGAAATCAAGACAATTACACGGATCAAGACTCCTAAACTAGCAATAGATAATTATCAAGATCTATCTAGTTGTACACCTAAATAAATCAAGACAACATCATGAACAATTCTTGTAGAAGAACATAAGCAACTTTGATAGAAAATTAATGATAGATAGAATCTGAAAATCAATCACAAAACATGTCTAGGGCTTTGAAATCACCCTTAACCAAATAGAAGTTTAGCCTAGCATAGGCATTGTAAACATAAACATAAAATTAAAGAAAATCTAAGAAGAAAATAAAAGAAAGAAAGAAGAAGAGGAAGAATATTAATTATCCAACCTCTTGCTCTCTTTAAAGAAAAAGAAAACTAGAGAAAAGAAAGAAGAAGAAAACTTAGAGAATTTTATTAAAATGGCTAATATCCTACCTATGTACAATATGATCCCTTACAATCATCCAAGGCCCTCTATTTATACACATTTTGGAGGGCTAAATGACAAGAGACAAGCTTTACAAATTTCAAAGGTAGGTATATGACGATTTTGATCAGCCAACTTGATGGTCGATTTCGTCAATATTGGAGGCCTGATCTGATCACATGGTCTTCTAGAAAAAGGTTCCCCTATCAGTTACGGAACCATAGCCGTTGGAATCAGCTCATTTGCTGATGTGGTTAAGCATATATGGGCAAAATACGAAAACATGTCAGCACAGACGTCATTGCACATCAGCCACCTTGATGGTTGATTTATTCAATATTGGAGGCCTGATCTGATCACATGGTCTTCTAGACAAAGGTTCCCCTATCAGTTACGGAACCATAGCCGTTGGAATCAGCTCATTTGCTGATGTGGATAAGAAGATATGGGCATAATACGAAAACATGTCAGCACAGACGTCATTGCACATCAGCCAACTTGATGGTCGATTTCGCTAGGGAAAACGACTCCGTTTTAAGAAGTGTAAAACATGAAAAAGATAGATATGCCTCTTAGCTTTGCATGGCTACAAATTTCAGCCTTATTGCTTCAGTGAAACTCGAGATATAGCTGATATGGCAAAAGGTGTCGGAACTAAAACTGAACTAGATTTGCCCTTAATTCTAGTAATCTGAAATCACTCAAAGAAACTTGTGAAAAACACCAAAATACATAAAAATATAAAAGATCATAAACACAATTAGACTAAACAATAATAACTCGTATTTGACACAAAACAATAATAAAACATAACTAAAAACTATATAATTATACGAGTTATCACACCCCCACACTTAGATTGTTGCTAGTCCCTAGCAACGACTCAATAAAAATAAAATAAGAAAATCTAATCTAATCCATTTTCGTAGGAAATCACGGTGGCACTTAGCATGTGACACAAGCCTTTAAACCCCTAGGTGTCCCTAGTGGACGAGTTTAGTCTCGTGAGGGTTTACTAGAACGATACCCACAAACATTGAAAAACTAAAATATAAATAAACTGCATATACTAAAAATATTTACTCCTAATCCTTTCAATACAAATTAGAGACAATATTTGAACAAGTCTTATAAACTAATCAATAGCTTAAAGAATTTCACAAAAAATCATGCTTGAATGTAAATTGTTTGAGTTAAGCCAATATTAGCATAACATATCTCAATCAAAATATTGCATGTTCAAATTTAATCTCAACTTCTCACATGGGATACCCTCATGATTTTCACTCTTTAAAGTAGTGGTGAAGTGTTTACACTCAATCAATCTCATGAAAACAGTTCTACCATATTCTTGCTTGTCCACCTATTCTCCACTATTTAGATCATACAACTTCATGAATCAAGAGGTCTTTAATCAAGGTTGTAATGGGGCCAAGGGGTTTGTAATGTGGTTGAAGAACAAAAGGATAAAGATATCACAAAGGTTCCAAAGACTTCATAAAGTTTAGAGACATAAAAAGATCATACAAAGAAACTTCTCAAAACTCTTTACAAGTACATAGTCACCTAGGTCGGATATTCATGTTGGGCCTTTTCTTCATTCTAAACAACTTTGTAACATCTTTTTCTTTTTCCACAAATTCAAGAGATGATTCATATATATATATATTTTTTTTACATAGGAATGTATTTGCCCGTATTCCATTTCTTTTTCTCTTGACTTTTCTTTTCTTTTCCCCCCACAATTATTTCTTGTTTCTAACCCAAATTTTCAATAGATCTTCCTTGTCTTTGCAACTTGTCTCAAAACATGCTAATTCATCTTTGGAACAAAGGTAAAGATATAAGTATATTTAGGTTAGGGACAAGTTATGGTTACCAAAGAGATAGCTTATTCAATGTAGGCTCAAATTGGTTCACTAAGGGTGTGTTCTCTTGGAACATCAATAAGGGATGGCTGTTTGGCCCTGGCTAAAAATCCTAATGCCTCTATCATATTCATGTTGTCACATGCATCAATATAGTCTCAAATGGTTTAAAGCAAGTTCTAGAGAATCATGTAATCATAAGAGCACTCAAGAAAGAAATTAGATTGATATGTATAATGCATCAATCATATAGGCTCAAAAACTCACAAGGATGATTATACAAGTCAATATCAAGTCTAAACATGCTTCTTTCTCAATCAACATATCATATTAACATTGGCTCATAAAAAAAATGATATCAAGCTCAATTCTCATGAAAATCTTCTCACTAATAAATCTGTTTTAGACTTATGCAATTCATATCTCATCATTGTATTAAAAAGAAACTAAAACACACTAAAAAAATAATAATAATAATAAAGACTCATAAAAAAAAAAAATAGTAGACAAAAATAAAAGAAATCCTAAATCATCCCCCCCACACTTAATTCTTACATTGTCCTCAATGTAAGTCTATTAACCCAAATGAAAGAATCATGTGTAAGAGAAAAGAACTAATAACATAAGAATAGGAACAACTAAGACTCAAAACAAAACAAACTCATGCAACCTAAATAATCCTAAAATACTAAACAATTGAAAAGAAGAAATCAAGCTGACAAGGTATGTCTCAAGTCTCCCTTACTCAGACCTTGTTCAAAATGAATACTTCTAAATGGCTTAAAACACATCAATTTTTTTTTTTTTTTTTTATAGGAAAATATGTCCCTTACTCCCTACTAAAGGTAGAATTTAGGAGATATTACCTGCAGAGGTTGCTAACCACTTATTATAACTGAGACACAACAAACAAAATGTTAGATAATGTCACAAAGACAAAGTGCAATCCACTCCTTGCTCGTCCATATCTCTTTTTCTTTTTCCGAGCGTTTGCGAAACAACCGTAGCAGATAAACACTCATAAGCTTAGAGCTTTTTGAGTAAATCTTCAATGGTTGTAGCAGAAATTATGGTTCTCCTTGCCTCTGAAAACATGAATCCATTATCCACAGCATTATCTAAATATGAAAGCAAATTACTAAAATAACCATTAATATTAAGCAAACCAATGGGTTTCTTATTTGTGACCAAAGATGACCAAGAAGCCACGCAAGCTATTTCTTCCAATGTACCCAGACCTCCTGGTAAAGCAATGAATGCATCGGCAGAATGGTACATGATTGTTATCCGTTCAGGGACACTCCAGACTTGTATTTCCTTACCCACGGTAGGTCCACAAAAACTTGTGAATAGTTTTGGCACGATTCCTAGAACTGGACTTCCTCCGGCGTGTGCTGCTGTAGCGACTGCTCCCATTAAACCCGTACTACCGCCTCCATAAATCAAGTGGATCTTTTGTTGGGCAAGTATTACTCCAACTCTTATGGCTTCATCAGCGAATATGTTATTTTTCCCTGGATAAGCACCTCCAAAGACACAAATTTTTTTAATGCGTTGGGATGAAGTACTTTCCATTTTTTTTTTCGAGTGCCTGAAAGAGAATGAGTACATGGTGTAATATATATAGAGGACTGAGTAGTGAATCAGACAAGAGTAATAATGTCGCCGAAAGTGTATCTGACCTGTCAGAAGAAAATGTTAACCTAACAAAAGATTTTTGCGTGATTTCAGGAAGAAAATCAAAAAGAGAAGAAAAAATCAACCGTAAAAGACAAATAAAAAAATAAAAAAAACGAGAATAATTACACAAATCGAACAACACGTAAATTAAAACAAAATAAAGTTATTGCAAATCAAACCAAAAGCTGAGAAGTCATTTATTGTAGTTGTGATTGTGGCTCACATCTTCCTCTGGTTTTACGTCCAGAAACGGCTTAAACGCCTTCTATGAGTCGAGGATATGCTTCCCATCCAGTTTTCTTACAAGCTGGCAAACAGGGTCTTTTAACATCAGATTCCCAAGATGTTGCCATTCCCTTTGGAATTGCGGCCATAAATCAAGAATTTCTCTTTGTACGTCTCCACTAGGATGCGTCTCAAGAGAAAGTTGGATATTACCCAAATTCTCCTTACTCAGTCCATCCTTAATGAATTCAATTTTATCATCTCGATTAGAGGACGGAATCCCAATAGAACGACATTTACCGTTACACGTCCATCGTGCACATTTGTGGCAATTTGAACTCATGCGCTTTGCTCGTCGCTTCTTTGCAAAAGTGCTTCTACCTGTACCTGGTAAATGCAAAACAGGAAGATATTCATCTTCACGTACCTTGGCTTCAATTATCCAACGTATGTCGTCAGGAATCCCTTTGTGCATAAGCATTCTTAATCTTTCAAGTCGAACTTGGTAAAGCTTCAGTAAAATATTTCGAGGAAAAGGAGGAAATCGTTTCTGCAATCTTGTGAGAATATCATCCATCCTGAAAAAAAGAATGAAAAAAAAATTGAAAGAGAAATTGGAAGAGAAATTTATATACAATATCAGTTTTGTGGGTAGCTGATGGAACCGATTTAAATAATCACGGAGTACCGTTATCCGCCATTTAACCGGGTTAAAATAAAAATTATATTTACATCTAGTTATTTTCAAAACAAGGATCAGAAAGAAAAACAACATGAAAAGACTCAAAGACAAAACACTCTAAATAAAATCCTAAAATACTAAACAAATAAACATAAAAATAAATAAATAAAAACAATAAAAAATAATAAAAGGAAAAGGAAAAGAAAGCAAATCTGAGTATGGCAGGTTGGCAATTTTTTCTTTAATTGTGTTGCCTTCCCAATTAACACTTGAGTTAGTGTTTTGAACCTAACCAACACCCTTTCTTGGCATTTTAGGCTTGTCAGGCTCATACATGAAATTTCCCAAATTTATGCGTTTGAGAGGAAGCTTTCTTTGCACAACAGTGGATGCATTCTCCATTACAAGTATTATTCCATCATCCTTGGTGGTGCATATCTCATCGAGGAATGGAGCATATTTTGATACTTGTTGAATGACATCCACAAACAAGTTGTTTAAGGTTTCCGGCATGTGTTGTTCATGTTCTTCCTCCTTGAACTTTGCAAATCTACTAGGAAAAGGTGGAGAAGAAACATTAGTAAAAAGTGAAACCTTAAACGTTACCTCAGGTGCCGAAGTACTCTCTTTCGGAATTGAAGCTTCATTATTTTCAAGAATAGAATTCATCTCTAATTTTATCTCATCCTCATCTTGTTCCTCATTCCTCAAGGTCACAATAGTAGCATTCTCCTTTGGATTAATCATCGTTTGGGCTGGGAGTTCTTCAGATCTTTGTGCTACCCATCCCACCATACTACTAGTCAATTGGATCATTTGCTTTTCCAAACTCTGGATGCTTGCCCTTGTTTCCTGTTGAAATTGCAAAGTATCAGTAACAAGAGAATAGACAAGATCTTCTAAAGAAGTACCTGAGTTTTGAGTCATATGTGGTGGTTGAAAAAGATCTGGTTCTTGGGACCATGATTGATTGAAGCTAGATAGATGAGTGTAATTGGCATAAGGATCTACTTCTTGGTAATTTTTCGAGTAGCCATAATTAGTATGATCCCACCATCCCTCAAGGTAAGTGTTTGAGTAATGATCATACTGTTGGTCTTGGAACAGTTGATGGCCTTGACATCCTCCCATGGTAAATTGTTGAACTGGGAAGGTGAGATTGGATTGTTGATTCTCCATGTTCATGTATGCCACCAACTCTTCAAGTGTTAGATTGCTCAATTCCATCGTTCTTTTTTTTTTTTTTTTTTTTTTTCAAAATTTGATAAGAAAAACCCGTATGTACAAGAAAATAAAACTCATTAGAACTGAATATAAGAATAAACCAAGTAACAAATAAACTAAAGAAAACAATCCCCGGCAACGGCGCCAAAAATTTGATGCACCCAAAAGAGTGTATCTTATTTAACCTTGCACTAAAAAGATAAATTGTAAGTATAGTAGTTAGCAAGGGTCGAGTCCTCAGGGATTGGGTTTTAGTTTATAAGTTAATAGTTTAAAACTTAAATTCAAGAACAATAAAAGAAAAGGGGTTTTTGAAGCCAGATTTAAACTAAAGTAAATAATAAGAATAAGATGCAAGGCGGTATAACCAGCCAATAAAAATATATATACTAAATTAGGCGGTATAACCAGCCAATAAAAATATATATACTAAATTAAGCGGTATAACCAGCCAATAAAAATAAAACAAAGTTAATATACAAATTAGGCGGTATAACCAGCCAATAAAAATAAATATAAAAAATAAGCAAACTAAAAGTAAGAAAACAAATAAGTAAGAAGAATCAAATATGAAAAATATGGTTAAGGTTTCATTCTCCACCACTAGACATCATTAAGAATCAATTTCAGATCTATCAATATCAACCAACTATCAAAGTTAACAACCGTAGATAACAACAAGCTCTGTTACCCCAATCTTTCCTTAGTTTGTCGTTAAATAGAACAAGCTCTCTATTTAATCTCTAACCATTAAACAACCTAGAATAAGCTCTCTAAATTCAATTTAATGGCAGCTTTATGATGAGAAAGATAGGTTGATCTAAGCAACAAACACATAAGCTCGGATTGTTCAACTTAGGTTATGTTCCACTTTGCAATTATTGAAAACTTGACCATAATCATTAATCACAAATTGCCACTTATGAATAGGAAATCAAGACAATTACACGGATCAAGACTCCTAAACTAGCAATAGATAATTATCAAGATCTATCTAGTTGTACACCTAAATAAATCAAGACAACATCATGAACAATTCTTGTAGAAGAACATAAGCAACTTTGATAGAAAATTAATGATAGATAGAATCTGAAAATCAATCACAAAACATGTCTAGGGCTTTGAAATCACCCTTAACCAAATAGAAGTTTAGCCTAGCATAGGCATTGTAAACATAAACATAAAATTAAAGAAAATTGATGCACCCAAAAGAGTGTATCTTATTTAACCTTGCACTAAAAAGATAAATTGTAAGTATAGTAGTTAGCAAGGGTCGAGTCCTCAGGGATTGGGTTTTAGTTTATAAGTTAATAGTTTAAAACTTAAATTCAAGAACAATAAAAGAAAAGGGGTTTTTGAAGCCAGATTTAAACTAAAGTAAATAATAAGAATAAGATGCAAGGCGGTATAACCAGCCAATAAAAATATATATACTAAATTAGGCGGTATAACTAGCCAATAAAAATATATATACTAAATTAGGCGGTATAACCAGCCAATAAAAATAAAACAAAGTTAATATACAAATTAGGCGGTATAACCAGCCAATAAAAATAAATATAAAAAATAAGCAAACTAAAAGTAAGAAAACAAATAAGTAAGAAGAATCAAATATGAAAAATATGGTTAAGGTTTCATTCTCCACCACTAGACATCATTAAGAATCAATTTCAGATCTATCAATATCAACCAACTATCAAAGTTAACAACCGTAGATAACAACAAGCTCTGTTACCCCAATCTTTCCTTAGTTTGTCGTTAAATAGAACAAGCTCTCTATTTAATCTCTAACCATTAAACAACCTAGAATAAGCTCTCTAAATTCAATTTAATGGCAGCTTTATGATGAGAAAGATAGGTTGATCTAAGCAACAAACACATAAGCTCGGATTGTTCAACTTAGGTTATGTTCCACTTTGCAATTATTGAAAACTTGACCATAATCATTAATCACAAATTGCCACTTATGAATAGGAAATCAAGACAATTACACGGATCAAGACTCCTAAACTAGCAATAGATAATTATCAAGATCTATCTAGTTGTACACCTAAATAAATCTAGACAACATCATGAACAATTCTTGTAGAAGAACATAAGCAACTTTGATAGAAAATTAATGATAGATAGAATCTGAAAATCAATCACAAAACATGTCTAGGGCTTTGAAATCACCCTTAACCAAATAGAAGTTTAGCCTAGCATAGGCATTATAAACATAAACATAAAATTAAAGAAAATCTAAGAAGAAAATAAAAGAAAGAAAGAAGAAGAGGAAGAATATTAATTATCCAACCTCTTGCTCTCTCTAAAGAAAAAGAAAACTAGAGAAAAGAAAGAAAACTAGAGAAAAGAAAGAAGAAGAAAACTTAGAGAATTTTATTAAAATGGCTAATATCCTACCTATGTACAATATGATCCCTTACAATCATCCAAGGCCCTCTATTTATACACATTTTGGAGGGCTAAATGACAAGAGACAAGCTTTACAAATTTCAAAGGTAGGTATATGACGATTTTGATCAGCCAACTTGATGGTCGATTTCGTCAATATTGGAGGCCTGATCTGATCACATGGTCTTCTAGAAAAAGGTTCCCCTATCAGTTACGGAACCATAGCCGTTGGAATCAGCTCATTTGCTGATGTGGTTAAGCAGATATGGGCAAAATACGAAAACATGTCAGCACAGATGTCATTACACATCAGCCACCTTGATGGTCGATTTATTCAATATTGGAGGCCTGATCTGATCACATGGTCTTCTAGACAAAGGTTCCCCTATCAGTTACGGAACCATAGCCGTTGGAATCAGCTCATTTGCTGATGTGGATAAGAAGATACGGGCATAATACGAAAACATGTCAGCACAGACATCATTGCACATCAGCCAACTTGATGGTCGATTTCGCTAGGGAAAACGACTCCGTTTTAAGAAGTGTAAAACATGAAAAAGATAGATATGCCTCTTAGCTTTGCATGGCTACAAATTTCAGCCTTATTGCTTTAGTGAAACTCGAGATATAGCTGATATGGCAAAAGGTGTCGGAACTGAAACTGAACTGGATTTGCCCTTAATTCTAGTAATCTGAAATCACTCAAAGAAACTTGTGAAAAACACCAAAATACATAAAAATATAAAAGATCATAAACACAATTAGACTAAACAATAATAACTCGTATTTGACACAAAACATTAATAAAACATAACTAAAAACTATATAATTATACGAGTTATCACACCCCCACACTTAGATTGTTGCTAGTCCCTAGCAACGACTCAATAAAAATAAAATAAGAAAATCTAATCTAATCCATTTTCGTAGGAAATCACGGTGGCACTTAGCATGTGACACAAGCCTTTAAACCCCTAGGTGTCCCTAGTGGACGAGTTTAGTCTCGTGAGGGTTTACTAGAACGATACCCACAAACATTGAAAAACTAAAATATAAATAAACTGCATATACTAAAAATATTTACTCCTAATCCTTTCAATACAAATTAGATACAATATTTGAACAAGTCTTATAAACTAATCAATAGCTTAAAGAATTTCACAAAAAATCATGCTTGAATGTAAATTGTTTGAGTTAAGCCAATATTAGCATAACATATCTCAATCAAAATATTGCATGTTCAAATTTAATCTCAACTTCTCACATGGGATACTCTCATGATTTTCACTCTTTAAAGTAGTGGTGAAGTGTTTACACTCAATCAATCTCATGAAAACAGTTCTACCATATTCTTGCTTGTCCACCTATTCTCCACTATTTAGATCATACAACTTCATGAATCAAGAGGTCTTTAATCAAGGTTGTAATGGGGCCAAGGGGTTTGTAATGTGGTTGAAGAACAAAAGGATAAAGATATCACAAAGGTTCCAAAGAGTTCATAAAGTTTAGAGACATAAAAAGATCATACAAAGAAACTTCTCAAAACTCTTTACAAGTACATAGTCACCTAGGCCGGATATTTATGTTGGGCCTTTTCTTCATTCTAAACGACTTTGTAACATCTTTTTCTTTTTCCACAAATTCAAGAGATGATTCATATATATATATTTTTTTTTTTTTACATAGGAATGTATTTGCCAGTATTTCATTTCTTTTTCTCTTGACTTTTCTTTTCTTTCCCCCCCCACACTTATTTCTTGTTTCTAACCCAAATTTTTAACTAAAAATATCCCTTGTCTTTGCAACTTGTTTCAAAACATGCTAATTCATCTTTGGAACAAAGGTAAAGATATAAGTATATTTAGGTTAGGGACAAGTTATGGTTACCAAAGAGATAGCTTATTCAATGTAGGCTCAAATTGGTTCACTAAGGGTGTGTTCTCTTGGAACATCAATAAGGGATGGTTGTTTGGCTCTGGTTATAATCCTAATGCCTCTATCATATTCATGTTGTCACATGTATCAATATAGTCTCAAACGGTTTAAAGCAAGTTCTAGAGAATCATGTAATCATAAGAGCACTCAAGAAAGAAATTAGATTGATTTGTATAATGCATCAATCATTTTAGGCTCAAAAACTCACAATGATGATTATACAAGTCAGTTTTAAGTCTAAACATGCTTCTTTCTCAATCAACATATCATATTAACATTGGCTCATAAAAATTAGTATCAAGCTTAATTCTAATGAAAATCTTCTCACTAGTAACCAGTTTAGACCTATGCAATTCATATCTCATCATTGTATTAAAAAGGAACTAAAACACACTAAAAATAATAATAATAAAGACTCATAAAAAAAAATAGTAGACGAAAATAAAAGAAATCCTAAATCATTCCCCCCACACTTAATTCTTACATTGTCCTCAATGTAAGTCTATTAACCCAAATGAAAGAATCATGTGTAAGAGAAAAGAACTAATAACATAAGAATAGAAATAACTAAGACTCAAAACAAAACAAACTCATGCAACCTAAATAATCCTAAAATACTAAACAAAAATTAACAAGTAAACATAAAAAATAAAAATAAAAACAATAAAAAGAAAAATAATAAAAGAAAAAGGAAAAGAAAGAGAAAGAGAAAGAGAAAGAGAAAGCAAATCTGAATATGGAAGGTTGGCAATTTCTTCTTTAATTGGGTTGCCTTCCCAATTAACACTTGAGTTAGTGTTTTGAACCTAACCAACACCCCTTCTTGGCTTTTTAGGCTTGTCAGGCTCATACATGAAATTTTCCAAATTTATGCGTTTGAGAGGAAGCTTTCTTTGCACAACAGTGGATGCATTCTCCATTACAAGTATTATTCCATCATCCTTTGTGGTGCATATCTCATCGAGGAATGGAGCATATTTTGATACTTGTTGAATGGCATCCACAAACAAGTTGTTTAAGGTTTCCGGCATGTGTTGTTCATGTTCTTCCTCCTTGAACGTTGCAAATATACTAGGAAAAGGTGGAGAAGAAACATTAGTAAAAAGTGGAACTTTAAACGTTACCTCAGGTGCCGAAATACTCTTATTTGGATCTTTGGCTTCATTATCCTCAAGAATAGAATTCATCTCTAATTTTGTCTCATCCTCATCTTGTTCCTCATTCCTCAAGGTCACAATAGTAGTATTCTCCTTTGGGTTAATCATTGTTTGGGCAGGGAGTTCTTCAGATCTTTGTGCTACCCATCCCACCATACTACTAGTCAATTGGATCATTTGCTTTTCCAAACTCTGGATGCTTGCCCTTGTTTCCTGTTGAAATTGCAATGTATCAGTAACAAGAGAATAGACAAGATCTTCTAAAGAAGTACCTGAGTTTTGAGTCATATGTGGTGGTTGAAAAAGATCTGGTTCTTGGGACCATGATTGATTGAAGCTAGATGGATGAGTGTAATTGGCATAAGGATCTACTTCTTGGTAATTTTTCGAGTAGCCATAATTAGTATGATCCCACCATCCCTCATGGTAAGTGTTTGAGTAATGATCATACTGTTGGTCTTGGAACACTTGATGGCCTTGACATCCTCCCATGGCCAATTGTTGAACTGGGAAGGTGAGATTGGCTTGTTGATTCTCCATGTTCATGTATGCCACCAACTCTTCAAGTGTTAGATTGCTCAAATCCATCGTTTTTTTTTTTTTTTTTTTTTTTTCAAAATTTGATAAGAAAAACTTGTATGTACAAGAAAATAGAACTAATTAGAACTGAAAATAAGAATAAACCAAGTAACAAATAAACTAAAGAAAACAATCCCCGGCAACGGCGCCAAAAATTTGATGCACCCAAAAGAGTGTATCTTATTTAACCTTGCACTAAAAAGATAAATTGTAAGTATAGTAGTTAGCAAGGGTCGAGTCCTCAGGGATTGGGTTTTAGTTTATAAGTTAATAGTTTAAAACTTAAATTCAAGAACAATAAAAGAAAAGGGGTTTTTGAAGCCAGATTTAAACTAAAGTAAATAATAAGAATAAGATGCAAGGCGGTATAACCAGCCAATAAAAATATATATACTAAATTAGGCGGTATAACTAGCCAATAAAAATATATATACTAAATTAGGCGGTATAACCAGCCAATAAAAATAAAACAAAGTTAATATACAAATTAGGCGGTATAACCAGCCAATAAAAATAAATATAAAAAATAAGCAAACTAAAAGTAAGAAAACAAATAAGTAAGAAGAATCAAATATGAAAAATATGGTTAAGGTTTCATTCTCCACCACTAGACATCATTAAGAATCAATTTCAGATCTATCAATATCAACCAACTATCAAAGTTAACAACCGTAGATAACAACAAGCTCTGTTACCCCAATCTTTCCTTAGTTTGTCGTTAAATAGAACAAGCTCTCTATTTAATCTCTAACCATTAAACAACCTAGAATAAGCTCTCTAAATTCAATTTAATGGCAGCTTTATGATGAGAAAGATAGGTTGATCTAAGCAACAAACACATAAGCTCGGATTGTTCAACTTAGGTTATGTTCCACTTTGCAATTATTGAAAACTTGACCATAATCATTAATCACAAATTGCCACTTATGAATAGGAAATCAAGACAATTACACGGATCAAGACTCCTAAACTAGCAATAGATAATTATCAAGATCTATCTAGTTGTACACCTAAATAAATCTAGACAACATCATGAACAATTCTTGTAGAAGAACATAAGCAACTTTGATAGAAAATTAATGATAGATAGAATCTGAAAATCAATCACAAAACATGTCTAGGGCTTTGAAATCACCCTTAACCAAATAGAAGTTTAGCCTAGCATAGGCATTATAAACATAAACATAAAATTAAAGAAAATCTAAGAAGAAAATAAAAGAAAGAAAGAAGAAGAGGAAGAATATTAATTATCCAACCTCTTGCTCTCTCTAAAGAAAAAGAAAACTAGAGAAAAGAAAGAAAACTAGAGAAAAGAAAGAAGAAGAAAACTTAGAGAATTTTATTAAAATGGCTAATATCCTACCTATGTACAATATGATCCCTTACAATCATCCAAGGCCCTCTATTTATACACATTTTGGAGGGCTAAATGACAAGAGACAAGCTTTACAAATTTCAAAGGTAGGTATATGACGATTTTGATCAGCCAAATTGATGGTCGATTTCGTCAATATTGGAGCCCTGATCTGATCACATGGTCTTCTAGAAAAAGGTTCCCCTATCAGTTACGGAACCATAGCCGTTGGAATCAGCTCATTTGCTGATGTGGTTAAGCAGATATGGGCAAAATACGAAAACATGTCAGCACAGATGTCATTACACATCAGCCACCTTGATGGTCGATTTATTCAATATTGGAGGCCTGATCTGATCACATGGTCTTCTAGACAAAGGTTCCCCTATCCGTTACGGAACCATAGCCGTTGGAATCAGCTCATTTGCTGATGTGGATAAGAAGATACGGGCATAATACGAAAACATGTCAGCACAGACATCATTGCACATCAGCCAACTTGATGGTCGATTTCGCTAGGGAAAACGACTCCGTTTTAAGAAGTGTAAAACATGAAAAAGATAGATATGCCTCTTAGCTTTGCATGGCTACAAATTTCAGCCTTATTGCTTTAGTGAAACTCGAGATATAGCTGATATGGCAAAAGGTGTCGGAACTGAAACTGAACTGGATTTGCCCTTAATTCTAGTAATCTGAAATCACTCAAAGAAACTTGTGAAAAACACCAAAATACATAAAAATATAAAAGATCATAAACACAATTAGACTAAACAATAATAACTCGTATTTGACACAAAACATTAATAAAACATAACTAAAAACTATATAATTATACGAGTTATCAAAAATCTAAGAAGAAAATAAAAGAAAGAAAGAAGAAGAGGAAGAATATTAATTATCCAACCTCTTGCTCTCTTTAAAGAAAAAGAAAACTAGAGAAAAGAAAGAAGAAGAAAACTTAGAGAATTTTATTAAAATGGCTAATATCCTACCTATGTACAATATGATCCCTTACAATCATCCAAGGCCCTCTATTTATACACATTTTGGAGGGCTAAATGACAAGAGACAAGCTTTACAAATTTCAAAGGTAGGTATATGACGATTTTGATCAGCCAACTTGATGGTCGATTTCGTCAATATTGGAGGCCTGATCTGATCACATGGTCTTCTAGAAAAAGGTTCCCCTATCAGTTACGGAACCATAGCCGTTGGAATCAGCTCATTTGCTGATGTGGTTAAGCATATATGGGCAAAATACGAAAACATGTCAGCACAGACGTCATTGCACATCAGCCACCTTGATGGTTGATTTATTCAATATTGGAGGCCTGATCTGATCACATGGTCTTCTAGACAAAGGTTCCCCTATCAGTTACGGAACCATAGCCGTTGGAATCAGCTCATTTGCTGATGTGGATAAGAAGATATGGGCATAATACGAAAACATGTCAGCACAGACGTCATTGCACATCAGCCAACTTGATGGTCGATTTCGCTAGGGAAAACGACTCCGTTTTAAGAAGTGTAAAACATCAAAAAGATAGATATGCCTCTTAGCTTTGCATGGCTACAAATTTCAGCCTTATTGCTTCAGTGAAACTCGAGATATAGCTGATATGGCAAAAGGTGTCGGAACTAAAACTGAACTAGATTTGCCCTTAATTCTAGTAATCTGAAATCACTCAAAGAAACTTGTGAAAAACACCAAAATACATAAAAATATAAAAGATCATAAACACAATTAGACTAAACAATAATAACTCGTATTTGACACAAAACAATAATAAAACATAACTAAAAACTATATAATTATACGAGTTATCATCAACCTATCTTTCTCATCATAAAGCTGCCATTAAATTGAACTTAGAGAGCTTATTCTAGGTTGTTTGATGGTTAGAGATTAAATAGAGAGCTTGTTCTATTTAACGACAAACTAAGAAAAGATTGGGATAACAGAGCTTGTTGTTATCTACGGTTGTTAACTTTGATAGTTGGTTGATATTGATAGATCTGAAATTGATTCTTAATGATGTCTAGTGGTGGAGAATGAAACCTTAACCATATTTTTCATATTTGATTCTTCTTAGTATATTTATTTTTATTGGCTGGTTATACCGTCTAATTTGTATATTAACTTTGTTTTATTTTTATTGGCTGGTTATACCGCCTAATTTAGTATATATATTTTTATTGGCTGGTTATACCGCCTTGCATCTTATTCTTATTATTTACTTTAGTTTAAATCTGGCTTCAAAAACCCCTTTTCTTTTATTGTTCTTGAATTTAAGTTTTAAACTATTAACTTATAAACTAAAACCCAATCCCTGAGGACTCGACCCTTGCTAACTACTATACTTACAATTTATCTTTTTAGTGCAAGGTTAAATAAGATACACTCTTTTGGGTGCATCAGTGTACAACTAGATAGATCTTGATAATTATCTATTGCTAGTCTAGGAGTCTTGATCCGTGTAATTGTCTTGATTTCCTATTCATAAGTGGCAATTTGTGATTAATGATTATGGTCAAGTTTTCAATAATTGCAAAGTGGAACATAACCTAAGTTGAACAATCCGAGCTTATGTGTTTGTTGCTTAGATCAACCTATCTTTCTCATCATAAAGCTGCCATTAAATTGAATTTAGAGAGCTTATTCTAGGTTGTTTAATGGTTAGAGATTAAATAGAGAGCTTGTTCTATTTAACGACAAACTAAGGAAAGATTGGGATAACAGAGCTTGTTGTTATCTACGGTTGTTAACTTTGATAGTTGGTTGATATTGATAGATCTGAAATTGATTCTTAATGATGTCTAGTGGTGGAGAATGAAACCTTAACCATATGTTTCATATTTGATTCTTCTTAGTATATTTATTTTTATTGGCTGGTTATACCGCCTAATTTGTATATTAACTTTGTTTTATTTTTATTGGCTGGTTATACCGCCTAATTTAGTATATATATTTTTATTGGCTGGTTATACCGCCTTGCATCTTATTCTTATTATTTACTTTAGTTTAAATCTGGCTTCAAAAACCCCTTTTCTTTTATTGTTCTTGAATTTAAGTTTTAAACTATTAACTTATAAACTAAAACCCAATCCCTGAGGACTCGACCCTTGCTAACTACTATACTTACAATTGATCTTTTTAGTGCAAGGTTAAATAAGATACACTCTTTTGGGTGCATCAAATTTTTGGCGCCGTTGCCAGGGATTGCTTTCTTTAGTTTATTTGTTACTTGGTTTATTCTTATTTTCAGTTCTAATTAGTTTTATTTTCTTGTACATACAAGTTTTTCTTTTCAAATTTAAAAAAAAAAAAAAAAAACAATGGAATTGAGCAATCTAACACTTGAGGAGTTGGTGGCATACATGAACATGGAGAATCAACAAGCCAAGCTCACCTCCCCAGTTCAACAATTGGCCATGGGAGGATGTCAAGGCCATCAAGTGTTCCAAGACCAACAGTATGATCATTACTCAAACACTTACCATGAGGGATGGTGGGATCATACTAATTATGGCTACTCGAAAAATTACCAAGAAGTAGATCCTTATGCCAATTACACTCATCCATCTAGCTTCAATCAATCATGGTCCCAAGAACCAGATCTTTTTCAACCACCACATATGACTCAAAACTCAGGTACTTCTTTAGAAGATCTTGTCTATTCTCTTGTTACTGATACATTGCAATTTCAACAGGAAACAAGGGCAAGCATCCAGAGTTTGGAAAAGCAAATGATCCAATTGACTAGTAGTATGGTGGGATGGGTAGCACAAAGATCTGAAGAACTCCCTGCCCAAACAATGATTAACCCAAAGGAGAATACTACTATTGTGACCTTGAGGAATGAGGAACAAGATGAGGATGAGACAAAATTAGAGATGAATTCTATTCTTGAGGATAATGAAGCCAATGATCCAAATAAGAGTATTTTGGCACCTGAGGTAACGTTTGAGATTCCAATTTTTACTAATGTTTCTTCTCCACCTTTTCCTAGTAGATTCGCAAAGTTCAAGGAGGATGAACATGAACAAGACACGCTGGAAACCTTAAACAGTTTGTTTGTGGATGTCATTCAACAAGTACCAAAAGATGCACCATTCCTCGATGAGATATGCACCACCAAGGATGATGGAATAATACTTGTAATGGAGAATGCATCCACTGTTGTGCAAAGAAAGCTTCCTCTCAAACGCATAAATTTGGGAAATTTCATGCATGAGCCTGACAAGCCTAAAAAGCCAAGAAGGGGTGTTGGTTAGATTCAAAACACTAACTCAAGTGTTAATTGGGAAGGCAGCCCAATTAAAGATGAAATTGCTAACCTTCCATATTCAGATTTGCTTTCTCTTTCTTTTCCTTTTTCTTTTATTATTTTTATTGTTTTTATTTTTATTTCTTATGTTTCTTTGTTAATTGTGTTTACTGTTTTTAAGTTCATTTAGGCTGCATAAGTTTCTTTTGTTTAATAGTTCTTTTCTCTTACATATAATTCTTGCATTGGGGGATAATAGCATTACATTAATGACAATGTAAGAATTATGTGTGGGGGGAAGAATTTAGGATTTTATTTAGAGTGTTTTGTTTTTGAGTCTTTTTATGTTGTTTTTCTTTCTGATCCTTGTTTTGAAAAACACTAGATGTAAATATAATTTTTTTTAACCCCGGTTAAATGGCGGATAACGGTACTCCGTGATTATTTAAATCGGTTCCATCAGCTACCCACAAAACTGATATTGTATATAAATTTCTCTTTCAATTTCTCTTTCATTTTTTTTTTCATTTTTTTTCAGGATGGATGATATTCTCACAAGATTGCAGAAACGATTTCCTCCTTTTCCTCGAAATATTTTACTGAAGCTTTACCAAGTTCGATTTGAAAGATTAAGAATGCTTATGCACAAAGGGATTCCTGGAGACATACGTTGGATAATTGAAGCCAAGGTACGTGAAGATGAATATCTTGCTGTTTTGCATTTACCAGGTACAGGTAGAAGCACTTTTGCAAAGAAGCGACGAGCAAAGCGCATGAGTTCAAATTGCCACAAATGTGCACGATGGACGTGTAACGGTAAATGTCGTTCTATTGGGATTCCGTCCTCTAATCGAGATGATAAAATTGAATTCATTAAGGATGGACTGAGTAAGGAGAATTTGGGTAATATCCAACTTTCTCTTGAGACGCATCCTAGTGGAGACGTACAAAGAGAAATTCTTGATTTATGGCCGCAATTCCAAAGGGAATGGCAACATCTTGGGAATCTGATGTTAAAAGACCCTGTTTGCCAGCTTGTAAGAAAACTGGATGGGAAGCATATTCTCGACTCATAGAAGGCGTTTAAGCCGTTTCTGGACGTAAAACCAGAGGAAGATGTGAGCCACAATCACAACTACAATAAATGACTTCTCAGCTTTTGGTTTGATTTGCAATAACTTTATTTCGGTTTAATTTACGTGTTATTCGATTTGTGTAATTATTCTCATTTTTTTTATTTGTCTTTTACGGTTGATTTTTCTTCTCTTTTTTATTTTCTTCCTGAAATCACGCAAAAATCTTTTGTTAGGTTAACATTTTCTTCTGACAGGTCAAATACACTTTCGGCGACATTATTACTCTTGACTTTTACGGTTGATTTTTCTTCTCTTTTTGATTTTCTTCCTGAAATCACGCAAAAATCTTTTGTTAGGTTAACATTTTCTTCTGACAGGTCAGATACACTTTCGGCGACATTATTACTCTTGTCTGATTCACTACTCAGTCCTCTATATATTACACCATGTACTCATTCTCTTTCAGGCACTCGAAAAAAAGAAAAAAAAATGGAAAGTACTTCGTCCCAACGCATTAAAAAAATTTGTGTTTTTGGAGGTGCTTATCTAGGGAAAAATAACATATTCGCTGATGAAGCCATAAGAGTTGGAGTAATACTTGCCCAACAAAAGATCCAGTTGATTTATGGAGGCGGTAGTACGGGTTTAATGGGAGCAGTCGCTACAGCAGCACACGCCGGAGTAAGTCCAGTTCTAGGAATCGTGCCAAAACTATTCACAGATTTTTGTGGACCTACCTTGGGTAAGGAAATACAAGTCTGGAGTATCCCTGAACGGATAACAATCATGTACCATTCTGCCGATGCATTCATTGCTTTACCAGGAGGTCTGGGTACATTGGAAGAAATAGCTTGTGTGGCTTCTTGGTCATCTTTGGTCACAAATAAGAAACCCATTGGTTTGCTTAATATTAATGGTTATTTTAGTAATTTGCTTTCATATTTAGATAATGCTGTGGATAATGGATTCATGTTTTCAGAGGCAAGGAGAACCATAATTTCTGCTACAACCATTGAAGATTTACTCAAAAAGCTCCAAGCTTATGAGTATTTATCTGCTACGGTTGTTTCGCAAACGCTCGGAAAAAGAAAAAGAGATATGGACGAGCAAGGAGTGGATTGCACTTTGTCTTTGTGACATTATCTAACATTTTGTTTGTTGTGTCTCAGTTATAATAAGTGGTTAGCAACCTCTACAGGTAATATCTCCTAAATTTTACCTTCTTAAAAAAAAAAAAAGTTTGTTGTGTTTTAAGCAATTTAGAAGTATTCATTCTGAACAAGGTCTGAGTAAGGGAGACTTGAGACATACCTTGTCAGTTTGATTTCTTCTTTTCAAAACAAAAAAAAAAGAGTTTGTTGTGTTTTAAGCAATTTAGAAGTATTCATTCTGAACAAGGTCTGAGTAAGGGAGACTTGAGACATACCTTGTCAGTTTGATTTTAATCTTTTTACGTTTACTTGTTAATTTTTGTTTAGTATTTTAGGATTATTTAGGTTGCATGAGTTTGTTTTGTTTTGAGTCTAGTTATTCCTATTCTTATGTTATTAGTTCTTTTCTCTTACACATGATTCTTTCATTTGGGTTAATAGACTTACATTGAGGACAATGTAAGAATTAAGTGTGGGGGGAATGATTTAGGATTTCTTTTATTTTTGTCTACTATTTTTTTTATGAGTCTTTATTATTATTATTATTATTTTTTAGTGTGTTTTAGTTCCTTTTTAATACAATGATGAGATATGAATTGCATAAGTCTAAAACATATTTATTAGTGAGAAGATTTTCATGAGAATTGAGCTTGATGTCAACCTTTTTATGAGCCAATGTTAATATGATATGTTGATTGAGAAAGAAGCATGTTTAGACTTAATCTGACTTGTATAATCATTCTTGTGAGTTTTTTAGCCTAAAATGATTGATGCATTATACAAATCAATCTAATTTCTTTCTTGAGTGCTCTTATGATTACATGATTCTCTAGAACTTGCTTTAAACCGTTTGAGACTATATTGATGCATGTGACAACATGAATATGATAGAGGCATTAGGATTTTTAGCCAGGGCCAAACAACCATCCCTTATTGATGTTCCAAGAGAACACACCCTTAGTGAACCAATTTGAGCCTACATTGAATAAGCTATCTCTTTGGTAACCATAACTTGTCCCTAACCTAAATATACTTATATCTTTACGTTTGTTCCAAAGATGAATTAGCATGATTTGAGACAAGTTGCAAAGACAAGGGATATTTTTTGGTTAGAAACAAGAAATAAGTGTGGGGGGAAAAGAAAAAAAAAGTCAAGAGAAAAAGAAATGGAATACTGGCAAATACATTCCTATATAAAAAAAAAAATGAATCATCTCTTGAATTTGTGGAAAAAGAAAAAAATGTTACAAAGTTGTTTAGAATGAAGAAAAGGCCCAACATGAATATCCGGCCTAGGTGACTATGTACTTGTAAAGAGTTTTGAGAAGTTTCTTTGTATAATCTTTTTATGTCTCTAAACTTTATGAACTCTTTGGAACCTTTGTGATATCTTTATCCTTTTGTTCTTCAACCACATTACAAACCCCTTGGCCCCATTACAACCTTGATTAAAGACCTCTTGATTTATGAAGTTGCATGATCTTTTAGTGGAGAATAGGTGGACAAGCAAGCATATGGTAGAAGTGTTTTCATGAGATTGATTGAGTGTAAACACTTTACCACTACTTTAAAAAGTGAAAATCAAGAGAGTATCCCATGTGAGAAGTTGAGATTAAATTTGAACATGCACTATTTTGATTGAGATATGTTATGCTAATATTGGCTTAACTCAAACAATTTACATTCAAGCATGATTTTTTGTGAAATTTTTTAAGCTATTGATTAGTTTATAAGACTTGTTCAAATATTGTCTCTAATTTGTATTGAAAGGATTAGGAGTAAATATTTTTAGTATATGTAGTTTATTTATATGTAGTTTATTTATATTTTAATTTTTCAATGTTTGTGGGTATCGTTCTAGTAAACCCTCACGAGACTAAACTCGTCCACTAGGGACACCTAGGGGTTTAAAGGCTTGTGTCACATGCTAAGTGCCACCGTGATTTCCTACGAAAGTGGATTAGATTAGATTTTCTTATTTTATTTTTATTGAGTCGTTGCTAGGGACTAGCAACAATCTAAGTGTGGGGGTGTGATAACTCGTATAATTATATAGTTTTTAGTTATGTTTTATTATTGTTTTGTGTCAAATACGAGTTATTATTGTTTAGTCTAATTGTGTTTATGATCTTTTATATTTTTATGTAATTTGGTGTTTTTCACAAGTTTCTTTGAGTGATTTCAGATTACTAGAATTAAGGGCAAATCCAGTTCAGTTCCAGTTCCGACACATTTTGCCATATCAGCTATATCTGGAGTTTCACTGAAGCAATAAGGCTTAAATTTGTAGCCGTGCAAAGCTAAGAGGCATATCTATCTTTTTCATGTTTTATACTTCTTGAAACGGAGTCGTTTTCCCTAGCGAAATCGACCATCAAGTTGGCTGATGTGCAATGACGTCTATGCTGACCTGTTTTCGTATTTTCCCCATATCTGCTTATCCACATCAGCAAATGAGCTGATTCCAATGGCTGTGGATCCGTAGCTGATACGGGAACCTTTGTCTAGAAGACCATATGATCAGATCAGGCCTCTAATATTGACGAAATCGACCATCAAGTTGGCTGATGTGCAATGACGTCTGTGCTGACATGTTTTCGTATTTTGCCCATATCTGCTTATCCACATCAGCAAATGAGCTGATTCCAACGGCTATGGATCCGTAACTGATAGGGGAACCTTTTGCTAGAAGACCATGTGATCAGATCAGGCCTCCAACATTGACGAAATCGACCATCAAGTTGGCTGATCAAAATTGTCATACAATATGACGAAAATTGTTAGAAAAATTCACCCACCTATTATACCTACCTTTGAAATTTGTAAAGCTTGTCTCTTGTCATTTAGCCTACCAAAATGTGTATAAATAGAGGGCCTTGGATGATTGTAGAGGATCATATTGTACATAGGTAGGATATTAGCCATTTTAATAAAATTCTCTAAGTTTTCTTCTTCTTTCTTTTCTCTAGTTTTCTTTCTTTTCTCTAGTTTTCTTTTTCTTTAGAGAGAGCAAGAGGTTGGATAATTAATATTCTTCCTCTTCTTCTTTCTTTCTTTTGTTTTCTTCTTAGATTTTCTTTAATTTTATGTTTATGTTTACAATGCCTATGCTAGGCTAAACTTCTATTTGGTTAAGGGTGATTTCAAAGCCCTAGACATGTTTTGTGATTGATTTTCAGATTCTATCTATCATTAATTTTCTATCAAAGTTGCTTATGTTCTTCTACAAGAATTGTTCATGATGCTGTCTTGATTTATTTAGGTGTACAACTAGATAGATCTTGATAATTATCTATTGCTAGTCTAGGAGTCTTGATCCGTGTAATTGTCTTGATTTCCTATTCATAAGTGGCAATTTGTGATTAATGATTATGGTCAAGTTTTCAATAACTGCAAAGTGGAACATAACCTAAGTTGAACAATCCGAGCTTATGTGTTTGTTGCTTAGATCAACCTATCTTTCTCATCATAAAGCTGCCATTAAATTGAATTTAGAGAGCTTATTCTAGGTTGTTTAATGGTTAGAGATTAAATAGAGAGCTTGTTCTATTTAACGACAAACTAAGGAAAGATTGGGATAACAGAGCTTGTTGTTATCTACGGTTGTTAAATTTGATAGTTGGTTGATATTGATAGATCTGAAATTGATTCTTAATGATGTCTAGTGGTGGAGAATGAAACCTTAACCATATGTTTCATATTTGATTCTTCTTAGTATATTTATTTTTATTGGCTGGTTATACCGCCTAATTTGTATATTAACTTTGTTTTATTTTTATTGGCTGGTTATACCGCCTAATTTAGTATATATATTTTTATTGGCTGGTTATACCGCCTTGCATCTTATTCTTATTATTTACTTTAGTTTAAATCTGGCTTCAAAAACCCCTTTTCTTTTATTGTTCTTGAATTTAAGTTTTAAACTATTAACTTATAAACTAAAACCCAATCCCTGAGGACTCGACCCTTGCTAACTACTATACTTACAATTGATCTTTTTAGTGCAAGGTTAAATAAGATACACTCTTTTGGGTGCATCAGTATCAAAACAAACGTGGGTACTTTTCTCTCATTTCACTTTCTAATTCCCAAGTAGCCTCTTCAGTAGAGTGATGCTACCACAATACTTTCACAAGTGGAATCACCTTAGTCCGCAACTGATGCACCCAAAAGAGTGTATCTTATTTAACCTTGCACTAAAAAGATCAATTGTAAGTATAGTAGTTAGCAAGGGTCGAGTCCTCAGGGATTGGGTTTTAGTTTATAAGTTGATAGTTTAAAACTTAAATTCAAGAACAATAAAAGAAAAGGGGTTTTTGAAATCAGATTTAAACTAAAGTAAATAATAAGTAAGATGCAAGTAAGAAATATGAAATCAAATATGAGAGAAATATGGTTAAGGTTTCATTCTCCACCACTAGACATCATTAAGAACCAATTTCAGATCTATCAATATCAACCAACTATCAAAGTTAACAACCGTAGATAACAACAAGCTCTGTTATCCCAATCTTTCCTTAGTTTGTCGTTAAATAGAACAAGCTCTCTATTTAATCTCTAACCATCAAACAACCTAGAATAAGTTCTCTAAATTCAATTTAATGGCAGCTTTATGATGAGAAAGATAGGTTGATCTAAGCAACAAACACATAAGCTCGGATTGTTCAACTTAGGTTATGTTCCACTTTGCAATTATTGAAAACTTGACCATAATCATTAATCACAAATTGCCACTTATGAATAGGAAATCAAGACAATTACACGGATCAAGACTCCTAAACTAGCAATAGATAATTATCAAGATCTATCTAGTTGTACACCTAAACAAATCAAGACAACATCATGAACAATTCTTGTAGAAGAACATAAGCAACTTTGATAGAAAATTAATGATAGATAGAATCTGAAAATCAATTATAAAACATGTCTAGGGCTTTGAAATCACCCTTAACCAAATAAAAGTTTAGCCTAGCATAGGTATTGTAAACATAAACATAAAATTAAAGAGAATCTAAGAAGGAAATAAAAGAAAGAAAGAAGAAGAAGAAAATAAAGAAAAAGAAAACTAGAGAAAGGAAAGTAGAAGAAAACTTAGAGAATTTTATTATAATGGCTAATATCCTACCAATCTACCATGTCTCTTACAATCATCCAAGGCCCTCTATTTATACACATTTTGGAGAGCTAAATGACAAGAGACAAGCTTTATAAATTTCAAAGGTAGGTATAATAGGTGGGTGCATTTTTCTAACAATTTTCGTCATATTGTATGACAATTCTGATCAACCAGCTTGATGGTTGATTTTGTCAATGTTGGAGGCTTGATCTGATCAAATGGTCTTCTAGAGAAATGTTCCCCTATCAGTTTGTGATCCATAGCCGTTGGAATCAGCTCATTTGCTGATGTGGATCGGAAGATATAGTCAAAATACCAAAACTGGTCAGCATAGATGTCATTGCACATCAGCCAACTTGATGGTTGATTTCGCTAGGGAAAACGACTCCGTTTCAAGAAGTGTAAAGCATGAAAAAGATAGATATGCCTCTTAACTTTGCACTGTAAAAATTTCATCCTTAATGCTTCAGTGAAACTCCAGATATAGCTGATATGGCAAAAGGTGTCGGAACTGGAACTGAACTAGATTTGCCCTTAATTCTTGATTTAACCTAGTAATCTGAAATCACTCAAAGAAACTCGTGAAAAACACCAAATTACATAAAAATATAAAAGATCATAAACACAATTATACTAAGCAATAATAACTCGTATTTGACACAAAACAATAATAAAACATAACTAAAAACTATATAATTATACGAGTTATCAGCAACACCTTTTCCTTTTGATCCAAAACCTGTATTAGTTTCTCAGAATAACTCAAATCATTTCTGAATTCAATAGGCTTGTATTCACTATCATGAGCTGAATCAGGTTTATACTTCCTTCACATAGAAACGTGAATTACATTATGAACACCTAAAAGTTTAGGAGGCAAGGCTAACCGGTATGCAACTTCTCCAAATCTTTCTAAGATTTCAAAAGGACCAATAAACCTTGGAGTCAATTTCCCTTTCTCAAATCTCATAATGCCATTGGCAAGAGATACTTTCAAGATACATGATCACCAACACAAAACTCCAAATTTCTTCTTCGGTTATCTGCATAGCTCTTTTGTCGACTTTGTGCTGTTTGAAGTCTTTTATGAATGAGCTTCACTTTTCAGTAGCCTTTTCAACTAAGTCTGTAAAGCAAACAGCTTTCTTTCACCAACTTCTTCCCAATAAATGGGTGATCTGCATTTTCTACCATACAATGCTTCATAAGGTGCCATTTTGATGCTAGCTTGGTAGCTATTATTGTAAGCGAATTCAGCCAAAGACATTTGCTCATCCCAAGAACCTCTAAAATCAATAACATAAGCCCTTAACACATCTTCAAGTGTCTGAATCATTCTTTCTGATTGGCGATGAAACGATGTGCTGAAGTTCAATTTATATCCCATGGCTTCCGGAAAATGTGTCCAAAAACGAGCAATGAAACTGGAATCTCTATCAGAAGTTATACTCATTGGTTCTCCACAAAATCTTACAATCTCTCTTAGGTAAAGTTCAGCCAAAAAATTTAGTGCCAAAAAATTTAGTGAATGAGTAACGGCTAGAAAATGTGCAGAATTTGTTAATCTATAAACAATCACCCAAATTGCATCATGATTCCTTTTAGTCCTTGGTAATCCCATCACAAAGTCCATTGTGATATCTTCCCATTTCCACTTCGGAATTGGTAAAGGCTTAAGCAATCCAGTAGGTCTTTGATGCTCAACTTTAAACATTTGGATACAAATTCAGCAATATCCTTCTTCATACCGTTCCACCAATATACACTTCGCAAATTCTAATACATTTTTGTGCTACCAGGATGCATGGTATACTTGGAACAATGTGCTTCATCTAAGATTTCTTTTTTCAGATTCACATCATTAGGAACACAAAGTCTCCCTCGAAATCTCAATATACCATCATCTTGGACTTCAAAATCTGGCCTTTAGCCCTTTCTGTGCATCTTCCACGATACTAAGCAAATCAGAATCTGCTTGTTGCACTTTTCTTGATTCATTGAATCAAAACAGGTTCCATTTTCAGACTAGCAAGAAATCCACCGAAATCTTTCAATTGCAAATTCAAGTCTATGACTTCTTCAAGTAATTTCCATTCCTTCACCATCATATGAGTTAAAAATCCAGAATTTTCCGGCTTAAAACGTCCGCAACTACAATAGCCTTACCAGGATGATAAAGTATACTGCAATCATAATCTTTTAGAACATCCATTTATCTTCTTGGGCGCATGTTGAGTTCCTTATGAGAGAACAAGTATTTGAGACTTTTGTGATCAGTATATATATCAAATCTCTCACTATATAAGTAATGACGCCAAATCTTCAAAGCAAAAACAATTGCAGCCAATTCTAAGTCATGTGTCGGATAGTTCATCTCATGATCTTTCAATTGCCTTGATCCATAGGCCACCACCTTCTCATTTTGCATTAACACACAACCCAGACCTTGATATAGATGCAAAATCCACCAATACCACATGGAATGGTCAGAATAGGTGCTGAGGTCAATCTATTCTTCAACTCTTGGAAACTTTGTTCACAATCTTTATTCCAATCAAATTTCACATTCTTTCCGTTGACGTGGGTTAAAGGTGCTGCAATACGAGAAAACCCCTCTATGAACCTCCGGTAGTAACCAGCGAGTACTAAAAAGCTTCTAATATCAATCACAGTTCTTGGTGTTTCCCACTTTCCCACTGCTTCTATCTTAGATGGATCAATGGACACACCATCTTTAGAAATGACATGTCCCAAAAATGCAACCTGTTCCAGCCAAAACTCACATTTGCTAAATTAACATACAACTTCTTTTCTCGAAGAATTTGGAGAACAATTGACAAATGTTGTTCATGCTCAAGTTGAGTTCGAGAATAGATCAAAATATCATCAATGAATATGACAAACTTGTCTAAGTAAGGCTTGAAGACACGATTAGTCAAACCAAATCCATAAAAGCTATCTGAGAAATATCATCACACTTAATCTTCAATTGATGGTATCCAGAACGAAGGTCAATCTTTGAGCACACTTGTGCCCCTTGCAACTGATCAAACAAATCATCAATTCTAGGCAATAGAGACTTGTTTTTCACCGTCACCCAATTCAATTATCTATAGTCGATACATAATCGCATTGTGCCATCCTTTTTCTTCACGAACAGAACCGGAGCACCCCAGGGGGACACACTAGGACGTATGAATCCTTTTTCCAACAAGTCTTGTAATTGTTTCTTAAGCTCTTCTAGTTCAGCAACTGCCATACCGTAAGGAGCCTTAGATATCGGTTCAGTTCCTGAAATCAAGTCAATGGCAAATTCAAATTCAATCTCACGATCAGGTGCCAAACTGGTTAAGTCATCAGGAAAACATCAAAAAAGTCTCTAACAACAGGAATATCTTTCAAGCACCGCTGCTCCTCCATTATCAACAACATAAGCAAGATAACCTTCACAGCCTTTAGAAAGGAGCTCATTAGCTTGCATAGCAGATATCAAACATGGACAATCAATTTCCTTATCACCTTCGAAATAAAACATAGGTTTATTGGGAATAGAGAAATTAACAATTTTTTTTATAATAATCAACATTTGCATGATAAGTAAACAACCAATCCATGCCCAAAATGACGACAAAATCATCAATTCTCTATAGAATCAGATCTGCAGACAGTTTTTTTTATCTCCAACCTTCACCAAACAAGACTTGTACACTACATCAGAAAGTAAGGAAGGTTTCATAGCAGTACTCACAGCAAGAAAATACCCAAGTGGTTTAGGCTCAATTCTCAAATGGCATGCAAACTATGGTGAGACAAATGAATGACTAGAACCAGGATCAAAAAGAACTAAAGCATCATGTTTAGCAACTGGAAGCTTACCCTTGATAACAGAAGTGGAAGCTAGAACTTCTTCCTTGTCTAAAGCAAAGACTCTTCCTTGGACCACTGGTTTCTTACTCTTATCTATAGGCTTCTTCACTTGTTGGTCATGCATCAATGGGCAAGCCTTTATCATATGCCCAGTCTTCCCACATCGAAAACAAGCTCTATTGTCCCAATAACACTGTTTTGACCCATGATGCTTGCCACATTGTTTGCAAGGCTCTGAAGCATCTTGTTTGGGTGCTTTGGGCTGAAATTCCCTTGTTTTCTACTTCTTGTTGGCTTGATTCACATCTAGCCTCTTTTGCCAGTTTCTCATGTTTCTAGCTCATCATCACGTTCTTGCTCCATTTGGGCATCTTCCATATCTTGCTCTATGAGTTGAGCTCGATCTACTACTTCAGCATAAGTTCTGAGCTTGAAAGGAATTAATTTGCTTCTAAGAGTTGGTCGTAAACCTCGCTGAAACTTTCTTGCTTTCTTTGCCTTATTTTTGCAATATGGGGAGCAAACCATGACAAAATAGTGAATTTGGATTCATACTGATCGACTGTCATACTCCTTTGTTTTAAGTTGAAGAACTCTTCTTCTTTCTTTTCTTGCATACACTCGGGAAAATACTATCGGTTAAAAGCATCAAGAAACCTTTCCCAAGTTATAGGCACATTTTTTGAACCTAGCACCTTTTTTTTGTAGATTTCCACCAATGTTCTGCCATGCATCTTTCTCCTCATTATTACACCTCATGTAATCAAAGAACTTCTCAAGTTTCATGATCCATGCTTCAGCAGTAGTAGGATTTCGAACACCTTTAAAGGTTGGCGGGTTCATCCTCTGAAATTGATCAAAACGGGCCAGATTATTATCGACTTCAGTTTGTGATGCACTCAAAAGAGTATATCTTATTTAACCTTGCACAAAAAAAGATAAATTGTAAGTATAGTAGTTAGCAAGGGTCAAGTCCTCAGGGATTGGGTTTTAGTTTATAAGTTAATAGTTCAAAACTTAAAAACAAGTAAACAAAAGTAAAGGGGATTTTGAAATCAGATTTGAACTAAAGTTAATAATAAGAATGAGAAAACAAGTAATTAAGAAGAATCAAATATGAAAAATATGGTTAAGGTTTCATTCTCCACCACTAGACATCATTAAGAATCAATTTCAAATCTATCAATATCAACCAATTATCAAAGTTAACAACCGTAGATAACAACAAGCTCTGTTACCCCAATCATTCCTTAGTTTGTCGTTTAAATAGAACAAGCTCTCTATTTAATCTCTAACCATCAAACAACCTAGAATAAGCTCTCTAAATTCAATTTAATGGCAGCTTTATGATGAGAAAGATAGGTTGATCTAAGCAACAAACACATAAGCTCGGATTGTTCAACTTAGGTTATGTTCCACTTTGCAATTATCGAAAACTTGACCATAATCATTAATCACAAATTGCCACTTATGAATAGGAAATCAAGACAATTACACGGATCAAGGTCCTAAACTAGCAATAGATAATTATCAAGATCTATCTAGTTGTACACCTAAACAAATCAAGACAGCATCATAAACAATTCTTGTAGAAGAACATAAGCAACTTTGATAGAAAATTAATGATAGATAGAATTTGAAAATCAATTACAAAACATATCTAGGGCTTTGAAATCACCCTTAACCAAATATAAGTTTAACCTAGCATAGGCATAGATATTATATACATAAAACTAAAAAGAAAATAAAAGAATGGAGAAGAAGATGAATAATAATGATGATCTTTGAGTCTCCTCAAAAGATGTCTATTTTGTGGCTCAAAAGATGGTATTTATAGAGCTTTAAAACCCTGAGAATAAGTCTTTGCCGCACAAGTAAGCCTGGAGGTGCAAAAATCACGTTTTTGCCTTTTTTTTAGATTTGCGATAAGGGTTTTTCTGGCCGCAGGATTCTTTAGGGAGATCTTCTAGCGCCATTTTGAATGCCCATATCTTATCCGATTTGGGCTCATAATTTATCGTTGGAAAGATAATCAAGTTAACTTCAAAAGTCAAGAAAGAGGTTTCTTGAAATAAAGAATCTAACATCATGTTTTCCTTACAACAAGCTCCGGAGGTCAAATTTGCCTGATTGCTTTTCAACTAGAAATTGATATTTTTGACTCCCAAGTCTTCTTCCATCTTGTGATTATGATTTTGTAAGATCTTTACCATCATTATTGACATCTTTTGACTTCATTCTCCTTATTGTACCTAAAATTCAAAAACATAATATAAGTAAACAAGATAAAGATCGAAAACATAACAAAAACTAAAGGTAGAAAGGCATAAAATGTATATTTTATGAGCTTATCAAACACCCCCACACTTAACTTTTTGCTAGTCCTCGAGCAAAACAAAATAAAAATAAAATAAGAAAATCTAATCTAATCCACTTTCGTAGGAAATCACGGTGACACTTAGCATGTGACACAAGCCTTTAAACCCCTAGGTGTCCCTAGTGGACAAGTTTAGTCTCGTGAGGGTTTAGTAGGATGATACCCACAAACATTGAAGTCATAAGAAAAACTAAAAAATTTTAAAAATAATAATAATTACAACTAATCCATCCAATATAAATTGGAGATAATCATTGGACAAGTCTTATAAACTAATCAATAGCTTAAAGAAATTCACAAAAAATCTTGCTTGAATGTAAATAATTTGAGTTAAGCCAATATTAACTTAACATATTTCAATCAAAATAGTGCATATTCAAACTTAATCTCAACTTCTCACATGGGATACTCTCCTGATTTTCACTCTTTAAAGTAGTGGTAAAGTGTTTACACTCAATCAATCTCATGAAAACACTTCTACCATATGCTTGCTTGTCCACCTATTCTCCACTATTTAGATTATACAACTTCATAAATCAAGAGGTCTTTATTCAAGGTTGTAATGGGGCCAAAGGGTTATAATGTGGTTAACGAATGAAAGATAAAAAATATTACAAAGGTTCCAAAGACTTCATAGAATTTAGAGACAAAATAAGATTTTGCAAATAAAACTTCTCAAAACTCTTATAAAGCACATAATAATAGAGGCTAAATATTCATATTGAGCCTTTGCTTCATTCTAACCAACTTTGTAACATCTTTTTCTTTAACCAAAAGTTTAAGAGATGATTTTGTTTCTTCAATATGGGAATGTATTTGACAATGATCCCTTTCTTTTTCTCTTGACTTTTTTTTTCATCTTTTCTTCCCCCACACATATCTTTTGTTTTAACCCAAATTTTCAAAAAGTATCCATTGTTTTTGCAATATGTCTCAAGCATTTTAGTCCATCTTTAGAACAAGGGTAAAGATATAAATGTATTTAGGGTAGGTGTAGGATATGGTTACCAAAGAAATAGTGATAACTCGTATAATTATATAGTTTTTAGTTATGTTTTATTATTGTTTTGTGTCAAATACGAGTTATTATTGTTTAGTCTAATTGTGTTTATGATCTTTTATATTTTTATGTATTTTGGTGTTTTTCACAAGTTTCTTTGAGTGATTTCAGATTACTAGAATTAAGGGCAAATCCAGTTCAGTTCCAGTTCCGACACCTTTTGCCATATCAGCTATATCTCGAGTTTCACTGAAGCAATAAGGCTGAAATTTGTAGCCGTGCAAAGCTAAGAGGCATATCTATCTTTTTCATGTTTTACACTTCTTGAAACGGAGTCGTTTTCCCTAGCGAAATCGACCATCCAGTTGGCTGATGTGCAATGACGTCTGTGCTGACCTGTTTTCGTATTTTGCCCATAGCTTCTTATCCACATCAGCAAATGAGCTGATTCCAACGGCTATGGATCAGTAACGGATAGGGTAACATTTTTCTAGAAGACCATGTGATCAGATAAGGCCACCAAAATTGACAAAATCGACCATCAAGTTGGCTGATCAAAATCGTCATATATGACGAAAATTGTTAGAAAAATGCACCCACCTATTATACCTACCTTTGAAATTTTAAAGCTTGTCTCTTGTCATTTAGCCCTCCAAAATGTGTATAAATAGAGGGCCTTGGATGATTGTAAGGGATCATATTGTACATTGGTAGGATATTAGCCATTGTAATAAAATTCTCTAAGTTTTCTTCTTCTTTATTTTCTCTAGTTTTCTTTTTCTTTATTTTCTTCTTCTTCTTCTTTCTTTCTTTTATTTCCTTCTTAGATTCTCTTTAATTTTATGTTTATGTTTACAATGCCTATGCTAGGCTAAACTTCTATTTGGTTAAGGGTGATTTCAAAGCCCTAGACATGTTTTGTGATTGATTTTCAGATTCTATCTATCATTAATTTTCTATCAAAGTTGCTTATGTTCTTCTACAAGAATTGTTCATGATGTTGTCTTGATTTATTTAGGTGTACAACTAGATAGATCTTGATAATTATCTATTGCTAGTCTAGGAGTCTTGATCCGTGTAATTGTCTTGATTTCCTATTCATAAGTGGCAATTTGTGATTAATGATTATGGTCAAGTTTTCAATAATTGCAAAGTGGAACATAACCTAAGTTGAACAATCCGAGCTTATGTGTTTGTTGCTTAGATCAACCTATCTTTCTCATCATAAAGCTGCCATTAAATTGAATTTAGAGAGCTTATTCTAGGTTGTTTAATGGTTAGAGATTAAATAGAGAGCTTGTTCTATTTAACGACAAACTAAGGAAAGATTGGGATAACAGAGCTTGTTGTTATCCACGGTTGTTAACTTTGATAGTTGGTTGATATTGATAGATCTGAAATTGATTCTTAATGATGTCTAGTGGTGGAGAATGAAACCTTAACCATATTTTTCATATTTGATTCTTCTTACTTACTTCTTTTCTTACTTTTCTAGTTTGCTTATTTTTAAAAGTATATTTATTTTTATTGGCTTGTTATACCGCCTAATTTGTATATTAACTTTGTTTTATTTTTATTGGCTGGTTATACCGCATAATTTAGTATATATATTGGCTGGTTATACCGCCTAATTTGTATATTAACTTTGTTATATTTTTATTGGCTGGTTATATCGCCTTGCATCTTATTTACTTTAATTTAAATCTGGCTTCAAAAACCCCTTTTCTTTTATTGTTCTTGAATTTAAGTTTTAAACTATTAACTTATAAACTAAAACCCAATCCCTGAGGACTCGACCCTTGCTAACTACTATACTTACAATTTATCTTTTTAGTGCAAAGTTAAATAAGATACACTCTTTTGGGTGCATCAAATAGCTTATTCAATGTAAGCTCAAATTGGCTCACTAGGGGGATGTTCTCTTGGAACATCAATAAGGAATGGCTGTTTGGCCCTGGTTATAATTCTAATGCCTCTATCATTTTCATGTTGTTACATGCATCAATATAGTCTCAAAAAGGTTTAAAGCAAATTCTAGAGAAACATGTAATCATAAGAGCACTCAAGAAAGAAATTAGATTGATATGTATAATGCATCAATCATATAGGCTCGAAACTCACAAGGATAATTATACAAGTCAATTTTAAGTCTAAACATGCTTCTTTCTCAATCAATATATCATATTAATATTGGCTCATGAAAAATAGTGATATCAATCAAGCTTAATTCTCATGAAAATCTTACCACCAATGATCAATTTCAGACATATCCAATTCATATCTCATCACAATATAGAAAAGAACTAAAACACACTAAAAATTTTAATAATAATAATAATAATAATATTAAAGACTCATAAAAAAAATAATAGCCAAAAATAAAATAAATCCTAAATCCTTCCCCCCACACTTAATTCTTACATTGTCCTCAATGTAATGCTATTAACCCAAATGAAAGAATCATGTGTAATAGAAAAGAACTAATAACATAAGAATAGAAATAACTAAGACTCAAAACAAAACAAATTCATGCAACCTGAATAATCCTAAAATACTAAACAAATAATTAACAAATAAACATAAAAATAAATAAATAAAAACAATAAAAATAATAAAAGAAAAAGGAAAAGGAAAAGAAAGCAAATCTGAGTATGGCAGGTTGGTAATTTCTTCATTAATTGGGCTACCTTCCCAATTAGTACTTGATTTAAGTTGTCCAACCTAACCAACACCCCTTCTTGGCTTTTTAGGCTTGTTAGGCTCATACATGAAACTTTCCAAATTTGAGGGTTTGATAAGAAGCTCTCTTTGCACAAAAGTGGATGCATTCTCCATTACAAGTATTATTCCATCATCCTTTGTGGTGCATATCTCATCGAGGAATGGAGCATATTTTGATACTTGTTGAATGGCATCCACAAACAAGTTGTTTAAGGTTTTCGGCATGTGTTGTTCATGTTCCTCTTCCTTGAACTTTGTGAATCTACTAGGAAAAGGTGGAGAAGAAACATTAGTAAAAATTGGAATCTTAAACGTTACCTCAGGTGCCAAAATACTCTTATTTGGATATGTGGCTTCATTATCCTCAAGAATAGAATCCATCTCTAATTTTGTCTCATCCTTATCTTGTTCCTCATTCCTCAAGGTCACAATAGTAGCATTCTCCTTTGGGTTAATCATCGTTTGGGCAGGGAATTCTTCAGATCTTTGTGCTACCCATCCCACCATACTACTAGCCAATTGGCTCATTTGCTTTTCCAAACTCTGGATGCTTGCCCTTGTTTCCTGTTGAAATTGCAAAGTATCAGTAACAAGAGAATAGACAAGATATTCTAAAGAAGTACTTGAGTTTTGAGTCATATGTGATGGCTGAAAAAGATCTGGTTCCTGAGACCATGATTGATTGAAGCTAGATGGATGAGTGTAACTGGCATAAGTATCTACTTCTTGGAAATTTTTTGAGTAGCCATAATTAGTATGATCCCAGCATCCTTCATGGTAAGTGTTTGAGTAATGATCATGCGGTTGGTCTTGGAACCCTTGATGGCCTTGACATCCTCCCATGGCCAATTGTTGAACTGGGGAGGTGAGATTGGCTTGTTGATTCTCCATGTTCATGTCTGCCACGAACTCTTCAGGCGTTAGATTGCTCAATTCCATCGGTTTTTTTTTCTTTTCAAAATTTGAAAAGAAAAACCTGTATGTACAAGAAAATAAAACTAATTGGAACTGAAAATAAGAATAAACCAAGTAACAAATAAACTAAAGAAAGCAATCCCCGGCAACGGCGCCAAAAATTTGATGCACTCAAAAGAGTATATCTTATTTAACCTTGCACTAAAAAGATAAATTGTAAGTATAGTAGTTAGCAAGGGTCAAGTCCTCAGGGATTGGGTTTTAGTTTATAAGTTAATAGTTCAAAACTTAAAAACAAGTAAACAAAAGTAAAGGGGATTTTGAAATCAGATTTAAACTAAAGTTAATAATAAGAATGAGAAAACAAGTAATTAAGAAGAATCAAATATGAAAAATATGGTTAAGGTTTCATTCTCCACCACTAGACATCATTAAGAATCAATTTCAAATCTATCAATATCAACCAATTATCAAAGTTAACAACCGTAGATAACAACAACCTCTGTTACCCCAATCTTTCCTTAGTTTGTCGTTAAATAGAACAAGCTCTTTATTTAATCTCTAACCATCAAACATCCTAGAATAAGCTCTCTAAATTCAATTTAATGGAAGCTTTATGATGAGAAGATAGGTTGATCTAAGCAACAAACACATAAGCTCGGATTATTCAACTTAGGTTATGTTTCACTTTGCAATTATCGAAAACTTGACCATAATCATTAATCACAAATTACCACTTATGAATAAGAAATCAAGACAATTACACGGATCAAGACTCCTAAACGAGGCAATAGATAATTATCAAGATCTATCTAGTTGTACACCTAAATAAATCAAGACAACATCATTAACAATTCTTGTAGAAAAACATAAGCAACTTTGAATTAATGATAGATAGAATCTGAAAATCAATTGCAAAAGATGTCTAAGGCTTTGAAATTACCCTTGACCAAATAGAAGTTTAGCCTAACATAAGCATGGATAATATATACATAAAACTAAAAAGAAAATAAAAGAATGGAAAAGAAGAATAATGATGATCTTTGAGTCTCCTCAAAAGATGTCTAGTTTGTGGCTCAAAAGATGGTATTTATAGAGCTTTAAAACCCTGAGAATAAGTCATTGCAGCACAAGTAAGCCTGGAGGTGCAAAAATCACGTTTTTGCCTTTTTTTTTTCAGATTTGCGATTAGGGTTTTTCTTGCCGCAGGGTTCTTTAGAGAGATCTTCTAGTGCCATTTTGAATGCCCATTTCTTATCCAATTTGGGCCAATAATATATGGTTGAAAAGATAATCAAGTCAACTTCAAAAGTCAAGAAGGAAGTTTCTTCAAATAAAGAATCTAACATCATGTTTTTCTTACAACAAGCTGCGGAGGTCAAATCTGCCTGATTGCTTTTCAACCATAAATTGATATTTTTGACTCCCAAGTCTTCTTCCATCTTGTGATTATGATTTTGTAAGCTCTTTACCATCATTATTGACATCTTTTGACTTCATTCTCCTTATTGTACCTAAAATTCAATAACATATTATAAGTAAACAAGATAAAGATCCAAAACATAACAAAAACTAATGGTAGAAAGGTATAAAATGTATATTTTATGAGCTTATCAATTCTCACCTTTTGTCACTCTTATGCATGTGGAGGACACTTTAGATCCAAAAGGACAACCATGAAAGTTCTTGATTCTGGATTTTATTGGCCTACTATGTTCAAAGATGCATACCTCTTTGCAAGTCATGTGATCGTTGCCAAAGAACAGGTAACTTAGGTGCTAGAAATCAAATGCTTCAAACTCCAATACTTTTTGTTGAGATTTTGATGTATGGGGCATGGATTTCATGGGACCTTTTCCTTCTTCTTTTGGTAATCTTTATATTTTACTTGCCGTTGATTATGTTTCAAAGTGGGTGGAAGCAAAATCCACTAGGACTTATGACTCTAAAGTTGTTTCAGATTTTGTCAAGACTAACATCTTTGCTAGGTTTGGAACACCAAAGGCCATAATCAGCGATTGAGGTACTCACTTTTGCAATAGGACAATGGAAGCACTTTTGAGGAAGTATAACATCACACACAAGGGTCTCCACCTCATATCATCCTCAAACTAGTGGGCAAGCTAAAGTGTCAAACCGAGAAGTTAAGTCCATCCTTGAAAAGACAGTTAATCCAAATAGTAAGGATTGGAGTTCACGACTTGATGATGCACTTTGGGCTTATAGGGCAGCATATAAGACACCCATTGGTATGTCTTCTTATCGACTTGTTTATGGTAAGCCTTGTCATCTTCCTGTTGAATTGGAACATAAATCATATTGGGCTATCAAACAATGCAACATGGAGATGGATGAGGCAGCTAAGCAAGGAAAACTTGATCTACAAGAATTGGAGATGATAAGGAATGAAGCCAATGAGAATTCTATGATTTACAAGGAAAAGACTAAGGCATTCCATGACAAGATGATATCAAGAAAGGACTTTGTTGTTGGACAAAAAGTTCTTCTCTTCCATTCACGCCTTAAGTTATTTCCATGTAAGTTACGTTCTCGTTGGGTTGGACCTTTTGTTATTACTAATTTATTTACTCATGGTGCAGTTGAAATCCAAAGTCCAAAAACAGATAAGGCATTCAAAGTGAATGGTCATAGATTGAAGCCTTACTATGAGAACTTTCCAATACAAGATGTGGAGGAGTTACCACTTTTTCAGCCAAATTATGTTGAATAATAATTGCATGGGTCTAAGTCAGGCTAAGGACAATAAACCAAGCGTTTCTTGGGAGGCAACCCAAAAGGATGGAGAGCATCCATTATAATCAGATTTGCATATTCCATACTCTCCATCATTCTATCTTTTATTGTTTTTCTGTAATTTGTTTTGTTTTTCTTTTGTTCTTTTCTCTTACATATAATTCTTGCATTGGGGATAATAGCATTATATTTGAGGACAATGTAAAAATTAAGTGTGGGGGGAAGAATTTAGGATTTTCTTTAGTGTGTTCTGTTTTTTATTCTTTTTATGTTGTTTTTAGTGTGTTTTAGTTACTTTCAACACTATGATGAGATATGAATTGCATAAGTATAAAACTGATTTATTAGTGAGAAGATTTTCATAAGAATTGAGCTTGATATCATTTTTTTTGAGCCAATGTTAATATGATATGTTGATTGAGAAAGAAGCATGTTTAGACTTAAATCTAACTTGTATAATCATCCTTGTGAGTTTTTGAGCCTATATGATTGATAACTCGTATAATTATATAGTTTTTAGTTATGTTTTATTATTGTTTGTGTCAAATACGAGTTATTATTGCTTAGCCTAATTGTGTTTATGATCTTTTATATTTTTATGTAATTTGGTGTTTTTTTACGAGTTTCTTTGAGTGATTTCAGATTACTAGGTTAAATCAACAATTAAGGGCAAATTCAGTTCAGTTCCAATTCCGACACCTTTTTCCATATCAGCTATATCTGGAGTTTCACTGAAGCAATAAGGCTGAAAATTTAACCGTGCAAAGTTAAGAGGCATATCTAACTTTTTCATGTTTTACACTTCTTGAAACGGAGTCGTTTTCCCTAGCGAAATCGACCATCAAGTTGGCTGATGTGCAATGACGTCTGTGCTGACCTGTTTTGGTATTTTACCCATATCTTCTGATCCACATTAGCAAATGAGCTGAATCCAACGGCTATGGATCACTAACTGATAGGGGAACATTTTTCTAGAAGACCATGTGATCATATCAAGCTTCCAATATTGACAAAATCGACCATCAAGTTGGCTGATCAAAATTGTCATACAATATGACGAAAATTGTTAGAAAAATGCACCCACTATTATACCTACCTTTGAAATTTGTAAAGCTTGTCTCTTGTCATTTAGTCCTCCAAAATGCGTATAAATAGAGGGCCTTGGATGATTGTAGAGGATCATATTGTACATTGGTAGGATATTAGCCATTGTAATAAAATTCTCTAAGTTTTCTTCTTCTTTCTTTTCTCTAGTTTTCTTTTTCTTTATTTTCTTCTTCTTCTTTCTTTCTTTCTTTTATTTCCTTCTTAGATTCTCTTTAATTTTATGTTTATGTTTACAATGCCTATGCTAGGCTAAACTTCTATTTGGTTAAGGGTGATTTCAAAGCCCTAGACATGTTTTGTGATTGATTTTCAGATTCTATCTATCATTAATTTTCTATCAAAGTTGCTTATGTTCTTCTACAAGAATTGTTCATGATGTTGTCTTGATTTATTTAGGTGTACAACTAGATAGATCTTGATAATTATCTATTGCTAGTCTAGGAGTCTTGATCCGTGTAATTGTCTTGATTTCCTATTCATAAGTGGCAATTTGTGATTAATGATTATGGTCAAGTTTTCAATAATTACAAAGTGGAACATAACCTAAGTTGAACAATCCGAGCTTATGTGTTTGTTGCTTAGATCAACCTATCTTTCTCATCATAAAGCTGCCATTAAATTGAATTTAGAGAGCTTATTCTAGGTTGTTTAATGGTTAGAGATTAAATAGAGAGCTTGTTCTATTTAACGACAAACTAAGGAAAGATTGGGATAACAGAGCTTGTTGTTATCTACGGTTGTTAACTTTGATAGTTGGTTGATATTGATAGATCTGAAATTGATTCTTAATGATGTCTAGTGGTGGAGAATGAAACCTTAACCATATTTTTCATATTTGATTCTTCTTACTTACTTGTTTTCTTACTTTTCTAGTTTGCTTATTTTTAAAAGTATATTTATTTTTATTGGCTGGTTGATGCACCCAAAAGAGTGTATCTTATTTAACCTTGCACTAAAAAGATAAATTGTAAGTATAGTAGTTAGCAAGGGTCGAGTCCTCAGGGATTGGGTTTTAGTTTATAAGTTGATAGTTTAAAACTTAAATTCAAGAACAATAAAAGAAAAGGGGTTTTTGAAATCAGATTTAAACTAAAGTAAATAATAAGAATAAGATGCAAGGCGGTATAACCAGCCAATAAAAATATATATACTAAATTAGGCGGTATAACCAGCCAATAAAAATATATATACTAAATTAGGCGGTATAACCAGCCAATAAAAATAAAACAAAGTTAATATACAAATTAGGCGGTATAACCAGCCAATAAAAATAAATATACTTTTAAAAATAAGCAAACTAGAAAAGTAAGTAAACAAGTAAGTAAGAAGAATCAAATATGAAAAATATGGTTAAGGTTTCATTCTCCACCACTAGACATCATTAAGAATCAATTTCAGATCTATCAATATCAATCAACTATCAAAGTTAACAACCGTAGATAACAACAAGCTCTGTTACCCCAATCTTTCCTTAGTTTGTCGTTAAATAGAACAAGCTCTCTATTTAATCTCTAACCATTAAACAACCTAGAATAAGCTCTCTAAATTCAATTTAATGGCAGCTTTATGATGAGAAAGATAGGTTGATCTAAGCAACAAACACATAAGCTCGGATTGTTCAACTTAGGTTATATTCCACTTTGCAATTATTGAAAACTTGACCATAATCATTAATCACAAATTGCCACTTATGAATAGGAAATCAAGACAATTACACGGATCAAGACTCCTAAACTAGCAATAGATAATTATCAAGATCTATCTAGTTGTACACCTAAATAAATCTAGACAACATCATGAACAATTCTTGTAGAAGAACATAAGCAACTTTGATAGAAAATTAATGATAGATAGAATCTGAAAATCAATCACAAAACATGTCTAGGGCTTTGAAATCACCCTTAACCAAATAGAAGTTTAGCCTAGCATAGGCATTATAAACATAAAATTAAATAGAATCTAAGAAGAAAATAAAAGAAAGAAAGAAGAAGAAGAAGAATATTAATTATCCAACCTCTTGCTCTTTCTAAAGAAAAAGAAAACTAGAGAAAAGAAAGAAGAAGAAAACTTAGAGAATTTTATTAAAATGGCTAATATCCTACCAATCTACAATATGATCCTCTACAATCATCCAAGGCCCTCTATAATACACATTTTGGAGGGCTAAATGACAAGAGACAAGCTTTACAAATTTCAAAGGTAGGTATAATAGGTGGGTGAATTTTTCTAACAATTTTCGTCATATTGTATGACAATTTTGATCAGCCAACTTGATGGTCGATTTCGTCAATGTTGGAGGCCTGATCTGATCACATGGTCTTCTAGAAAAAGGTTACCCTATCAGTTACGGATCCACAGCCGTTGGAATCAGCTCAATTTCTGATGTGGATAAGCAGATATGGGCAAAATACGAAAACAGGTCAGCACAGACGTCATTGCACATCAGCCAACTTGATGGTCGATTTCGTCAATATTAGAGGCCTGATCTGATCATATGGTCTTCTAGACAAAGGTTCCCCTATCAGTTACGGATCCATAGCCATTCGAATCAGCTCATTTTCTGATGTGGATAAGCAGATATGGGCAAAATACGAAAACAGGTCAGCACAGACGTCATTGCACATCAGCCAACTTGATGGTCGATTTCGCTAGGGAAAACGACTCCGTTTCAAGAAGTGTAAAACATGAAAAAGATAGATATGCCTCTTAGCTTTGCACGGCTACAATTTTCAGCCTTATTGCTTTAGTGAAACTCCAGATATAGCTGATATGGCAAAAGGTGTCGGAACTGGAACTGAATTGGATTTGCCCTTAATTCTAGTAATCTGAAATCACTCAAAGAAACTTGTGAAAAACACCAAATTACATAAAAATATAAAAGATCATAAACACAATTAGACTAAACAATAATAACTCGTATTTGACACAAAACAATAATAAAACATAACTAAAAACTATATAATTATACGAGTTATCACACCCCCACACTTAGCTTTTTGCTAGTCCTCGAGCAAAATCAAATAAAAATAAAATAAGAAAATCTAATCTAATCCACTTTCGTAGGAAATCACGGTGGCACTTAGCATGTGACACAAGCCTTTAAACCCCTAGGTGTCCCTAGTGGACGAGTTTAGTCTCGTGAGGGTTTACTAGAACGATACCCACAAACATTGAAAAACTAAAATATAAATAAACTACATATACTAAAAATATTTATTCCTAATCCTTTCAATACAAATTAGAGACAATCTTTGTACAAGTCTTATAAACTAATCAATAGCTTGTAGAATTTCACAAAAAATCATGCTTGAATGTAAATTGTTTGAGTTAAGCCAATATTAACATAACATATCTCAATCAAAATAGTGCATGTTCAAATTTAATCTCAACTTCTCACATGGGATACCCTCATGATTTTCACTCTTTAAAGTAGTGGTGAAGTGTTTACACTCAATCAATCTCATGAAAACAGTTCTACCATATTCTTGCTTGTCCACCTATTCTCCACTATTTAGATCATACAACTTCATGAATCAAGAGGTCTTTAATCAAGGTTGTAATGGGGCCAAGGGGTTTGTAATGTGGTTGAAGAACAAAAGGATAAAGATATCACAAAGGTTCCAAAGAGTTCATAAAGTTTAGAGACATAAAAAGATCATACAAAGAAACTTCTCAAAACTTTTTACAAGTACATAGTCACCTAGGCCGGATATTCATGTTGGGCCTTTTCTTCATTCTAAACAACTTTGTAACATCTTTTTCCTTTTCCACAAATTCAAGAGATGATTCATATATATATATATTTTTTACATAGGAATGTATTTGCCAGTATTCCATTTCTTTTTCTCTTGACTTTTCTTTTCTTTCCCCCCCACACTTATTTCTTGTTTCTAACCCAAATTTTCAATAGATCTTCCTTGTCTTTGCAACTTGTCTCAAAACATGCTAATTCATCTTTGGAACAAAGGTAAAGATATAAGTATATTTAGGTTAGGGACAAGTTATGGTTACCAAAGAGATAGCTTATTCAATGTAGGCTCAAATTGGTTCACTAAGGGTGTGTTCTCTTGGAACATCAATAAGGGATGGCTGTTTGGCCCTGGCTAAAAATCCTAATGCCTCTATCATATTCATGTTGTCACATGCATCAATATAGTCTCAAATGGTTTAAAGCAAGTTCTAGAGAATCATGTAATCATAAGAGCACTCAAGAAAGAAATTAGATTGATATGTATAATGCATCAATCATATAGGCTCAAAAACTCACAAGGATGATTATACAAGTCAGATTAAGTCTAAACATGCTTCTTTCTCAATCAACATATCATATTAACATTGGCTCATAAAAAGGTTGACATCAAGCTCAATTCTCATGAAAATCTTCTCACTAATAAATCTGTTTTAGACTTATGCAATTCATATCTCATCATTGTATTAAAAAGGAACTAAAACACACAAAAATAATAATAATAATAAAGACTCATAAAAAAAAAATAGTAGACGAAAATAAAAGAAATCCTAAATCATTCCCCCCACACTTAATTCTTACATTGTCCTCAATGTAAGTCTATTAACCCAAATGAAAGAATCATGTGTAAGAGAAAATAACTAATAACATAAGAATAGGAACAACTAAGACTCAAAACAAAACAAAACCATGCAACCTAAATAATCCTAAAATACTAAACAAAAATTAACAAGTAAACATAAAAAGATTAAAATCAAACTGACAAGGTATGTCTCAAGTCTCCCTTACTCAGACCTTGTTCAGAATGAATACTTCTTAAATTTTTTTTTTTTTTTTTTTTTATATTAGCAAAATATGTCCCTTACCCCCTACTAAAATATGACATTGTCCCCAATGTCAAATTTTAAAGGTAGAATTTAGGAGATATTACCTGCAGAGGTTGCTAACCACTTATTATAACTGAGACACAACAAGCAAAATGTTAGATAATGTCACAAAGACAAAGTGCAATCCACTCCTTGCTCGTCCATATCTCTTTTTCTTTTTCCGAGCGTTTGCGAAACAACCGTAGCAGATAAACACTCATAAGCTTGGAGCTTTTTAAGTAAATCTTCAATGGTTGTAGCAGAAATTATGGTTCTCCTTGCCTCTGAAAACATGAATCCATTATCCACAGCATTATCTAAATATGAAAGAAAATTACTAAAATAACCATTAATATTAAGCAAACCAATGGGTTTCTTATTTGTGACCAAAGATGACCAAGAAGCCACGCAAGCTATTTCTTCCAATGTACCCAGACCTCCTAGTAGAGCAATGAATGCATCGGCAGAATGGTACATGATTGTCATCCGTTCAGGGATACTCCAGACTTGTATTTCCTTACCCAAGGTAGGTCCACAAAAACCTGTGAATAGTTTTGGCACGATTCCTAGAACTGGACTTCCTCCAGCGTGTGCTGCTGTAGCGACTGCTCCCATTAAACCCGTACTACCGCCTCCATAAATCAAATGGATCTTTTGTTGGGCAAGTATTACTCCAACTCTTATGGCTTCATCAGCGAATATGTTATTTTTCCCTGGATAAGCACCTCCAAAGACACAAATTTTTTTAATGCGCTGGGACGAAGTACTTTCCATTTTTTTTCTTCGAGTGCCTGAAAGAGAATGAGTACATGGTGTAATATATAAAGGACTGAGTAGTGAATCAGACAAGAGTAATAATGTCGCCGAAAGTATATCTGACCTGTCAGAAGAAAATATTAACCTAACAAAAGATTTTTGCGTGATTTCAGGAAGAAAATCAAAAAGAGAAGAAAAAATCAACCGTAAAAGACAAATAAAAAAAAACGAGAATAATTACACAAATCGAACAACACGTAAATTAAACCAAAATAAAGTTATTGCAAATCAAACCAAAAACTGAGAAGTCATTTATTGTAGTTGTGATTGTGGCTCACATCTTCCTCTGGTTTTACGTCCAGAAACGGCTTAAACGCCTTCTATGAGTCGAGGATATGCTTCCCATCCAGTTTTCTTACAAGCTGGCAAACAGGGTCTTTTAACATCAGATTCCCAAGATGTTGCCATTCCCTTTGGAATTGCGGCCATAAATCAAGAATTTCTCTTTGTACATCTCCACTAGGATGCGTCTCAAGAGAAAGTTGGATATTACCCAAATTCTCCTTACTCAGTCCATCCTTAATGAATTCAATTTTATCATCTCGATTAGAGGACGGAATCCCAATAGAACGACATTTACCGTTACACGTCCATCGTGCACATTTGTGGCAATTTGAACTCATGCGTTTTGCTCGTCGCTTCTTTGCAAAAGTGCTTCTACCTGTACCTGGTAAATGTAAAACAGGAAGATATTCATCTTCACGTACCTTGGCTTCAATTATCCAACGTATGTCTCCAGGAATCCCTTTGTGCATAAGCATTCTTAATCTTTCAAATCGAACTTGGTAAAGCTTCAGTAAAATATTTCGAGGAAAAGGAGGAAATCGTTTCTGCAATCTTGTAAGAATATCATCCATCCTGAAAAAAAAATGAAAAAAATTGAAAGAGAAATTGGAAGAGAAATTTATATACAATATCAGTTTTGTGGGTAGCTGATGGAACCGATTTAAATAATCACGGAGTACCGTTATCCGCCATTTAACCGGGGTTAAAAAATTATATTTACATCTAGTTATTTTCAAAACAAGGATCAGAAAGAAAAACAACATAAAAGACTCAAAAACAAAACACTCTAAATAAAATCCTAAACTCTTCCCCCCACACATAATTCTTACATTGTCATTAATGTAATGCTATTAATCCCAAATGAAAGAATCATGTGTAAGTGAAAAGAACTAATAAACAAAATAAACTTATGCAGCCTAAATGAACTTAGAAACACTAAACACAATTAGCAAAGAAACATAAGAAAAAGATAAAGAAAAAGAGAACAAATCTGAGGATGGCAGTTTGGCAATGCTTTCACTAATTAGGCTGCCTCCCCCAATTAGCACTTGATTTAAGTTGTCCAACCTAACCAACACCCCTTCTTGGCTTTTTAGGCTTGTTAGGCTCATACATGAAACTTCCCAAATTTGAGCGTTTGATAGGAAGCTTTCTTTGCACAAAAGTAGATGCATTCTCCATTACAAGTATTATTTCATCATCCTTTGTGGTGCATATCTCATCGAGGAATAAAGCATATTTTGATACTTGTTGAATGGCATCCACAAACAAGTTGTTTAAGGTTTCCGGCATGTGTTGTTCATGTTCTTCCTCCTTGAACTTTGCAAATCTACTAGGAAAAGGTGGAGAAGAAACATTAGTAAAAAGTGGAACTTTAAACGTTACCTCAGGTGCCGAAATACTCTTATTTGGATCATTGGCTTCATTATCCTCAAGAATAGAATTCATCTCTAATTTTGTCTCATCCTCATCTTGTTCCTCATTCCTCAAGGTCACAATAGTAGCATTCTCCTTTGGGTTAATCATCGTTTGGGCAGGGAGTTTCATCGTTTGGGCAGGGAGTTCTTCAGATCTTTGTGCTACCCATACCACCATACTACTAGCCAATAGGCTCATTTGCCTTTCCAAACTCTGGATACTTGCCCTTGTTTCCTGTTGAAATTGCAAAGTATTAGTAACAAGAGAATCGACAAGATCTTCTAAAGAAGTACCTGAGTTTTGAGTCATATGTAGTGGCTGAAAAAGATCTGGTTCTTGAGACCATGATTGATTAAATCTAGATGGATGAGTGTAATTGGCATAAGGATCTACTTCTTGGTAATTTTTCGAGTAGCCATAATTAGTATGATCCCACCATCCCTCATGGTAAGTGTTTGAGTAACGATCATACTGTTGGTCTTGGAACACTTGATGGCCTTGACATCCTCCCATGGCCAATTGTTGAACTGGGTAGGTGAGATTGGCTTGTTGATTTTCCATGTTCATGTATGCCACCAACTCTTCAAGCGTTAGATTGCTCAATACCAAGAAGTTTTTTTTTTTTTTTTTTTCAAAATTTGATAAGAAAAACTTGTATGTACAAGAAAATAGAACTAATTAGAACTGAAAATAAGAATAAACCAAGTAACAAATAAACTAAAGAAAACAATCCCCGGCAACGGCGCCAAAAATTTGATGCACCCAAAAGAGTGTATCTTATTTAACCTTGCACTAAAAAGATAAATTGTAAGTATAGTAGTTAGCAAGGGTCGAGTCCTCAGGGATTGGGTTTTAGTTTATAAGTTGATAGTTTAAAACTTAAATTCAAGAACAATAAAAGAAAAGGGGTTTTTGAAATCAGATTTAAACTAAAGTAAATAATAAGAATAAGATGCAAGGCGGTATAACCAGCCAATAAAAATATATATACTAAATTAGGCGGTATAACCAGCCAATAAAAATATATATACTAAATTAGGCGGTATAACCAGCCAATAAAAATAAAACAAAGTTAATATACAAATTAGGCGGTATAACCAGCCAATAAAAATAAATATACTTTTAAAAATAAGCAAACTAGAAAAGTAAGAAAACAAGTAAGTAAGAAGAATCAAATATGAAAAATATGGTTAAGGTTTCATTCTCCACCACTAGACATCATTAAGAATCAATTTCAGATCTATCAATATCAACCAACTATCAAAGTTAACAACCGTAGATAACAACAAGCTCTGTTACCCCAATCTTTCCTTAGTTTGTCGTTAAATAGAACAAGCTCTCTATTTAATCTCTAACCATTAAACAACCTAGAATAAGCTCTCTAAATTCAATTTAATGGCAGCTTTATGATGAGAAAGATAGGTTGATCTAAGCAACAAACACATAAGCTCGGATTGTTCAACTTAGGTTATGTTCCACTTTGCAATTATTGAAAACTTGACCATAATCATTAATCACAAATTGCCACTTATGAATAGGAAATCAAGACAATTACACGGATCAAGACTCCTAAACTAGCAATAGATAATTATCAAGATCTATCTAGTTGTACACCTAAATAAATCTAGACAACATCATGAACAATTCTTGTAGAAGAACATAAGCAACTTTGATAGAAAATTAATGATAGATAGAATCTGAAAATCAATCACAAAACATGTTTAGGGCTTTGAAATCACCCTTAACCAAATAGAAGTTTAGCCTAGCATAGGCATTATAAACATAAAATTAAATAGAATCTAAGAAGAAAATAAAAGAAAGAAAGAAGAAGAAGAAGAATATTAATTATCCAACCTCTTGCTCTTTCTAAAGAAAAAGAAAGCTAGAGAAAAGAAAGAAGAAGAAAACTTAGAGAATTTAATTAAAATGGCTAATATCCTACCAATCTACAATATGATCCTCTACAATCATCCAAGGCCCTCTATTTATACACATTTTGGAGGGCTAAATGACAAGAGACAAGCTTTACAAATTTCAAAGGTAGGTATAATAGGTGGGTGAATTTTTCTAACAATTTTCGTCATATTGTATGACAATTTTGATCAGCCAACTTGATGGTCGATTTCGTCAATGTTGGAGGCCTGATCTGATCACATGGTCTTCTAGAAAAAGGTTACCCTATCAGTTACGGATCCATAGCCGTTAAAATCAGCTCATTTGCTGATGTGGATAAGATGATATGGGCAAAATACGAAAACAGGTCAGCACAGACGTCATTGCACATCAGCCAACTTGATGGTCGATTTCGCTATGGAAAACGACTCCGTTTCAAGAAGTGTAAAACATGAAAAAGATAGATATGCCTCTTAGCTTTGCATGGCTACAAATTTCAGCCTTATTGCTTCAGTGAAACTCGAGATATAGCTGATAGGGCAAAAGGTGTCGGAACTGGAACTGAACTGGATTTGCCCTTAATTCTAGTAATCTGAAATCACTCAAAGAAACTTGTGAAAAACACCAAAATACATAAAAATATAAAAGATCATAAACACAATTAGACTAAACAATAATAACTCGTATTTGACACAAAACAATAATAAAACATAACTAAAAACTATATAATTATACGAGTTATCAGTAGACTTACATTGAGGACAATGTAAGAATTAAGTGTGGGGGGATGATTTAGGATTTCTTTTATTTTTGTCTACTATTTTTTTTTATGAGTCTTTATTATTATTATTATTTTTAGTGTGTTTTAGTTCCTTTTTAATACAATGATGAGATATGAATTGCATAAGTCTAAAACAGATTTATTAGTGAGAAGATTTTCATGAGCATTGAGCTTGATGTCAACCTTTTTATGAGCCAATGTTAATATGATATGCTGATTGAGAAAGAAGCATGTTTAGACTTAATCTGACTTGTATAATCATCCTTGTGAGTTTTTGAGCCTATAATGATTGATGCATTATACAAATCAATCTAATTTCTTTCTTGAGTGCTCTTATGATTACATGATTCTCTAGAACTTGCTTTAAACCGTTTGAGACTATATTGATGCATGTGACAACATGAATATGATAGAGGCATTAGGATTTTTAGCCAGGGCAAACAGCCATCCCTTATTGATGTTCCAAGAGAACACACCCCTAGTGAGCCAATTTGAGCCTACATTGAATAAGCTATTTATTTGGTAACCACAACTTACACCTAGCCTAAATATAACCCTTGTTCTAAAGATGGATTATATATTTTGAGACATATTGCAAAAAAACAAGGGATATTTTTAGTTAAAAATTTGGGTTGGAAACAAAAGATAAGTGTGGGGGAAGAAAAGAAAAGAAAAAGTCCAGAGAAAAAGAAAGGGATCATTGTCAAATACATTCCCATATTAAAAAAAAAAAAAAATCTTCTCTTGAACTTCTAGTTAAAGTAAAGAAAAAGATGTTACAAAGTTGGTTAGAATGATGCAAAGGCTCAACATGAATATTTAGCCTATGTTATTATGTGCTTTATAAGAGTTTTGATAAGTTTTATTTGTATGATCTTATTATGTCTCTAAACTCTATGAACTCTTTGGAACCTTTGTGATATCTTTATCCTTTTGTTCTTTAACCACATTATAACCCTTTGGCCCCATTACAACCTTGAATAAAGACCTCTTGATTTATGAAGTTGTATGATCTAAATAGTGGAGAATAGGTGGACAAGCAAGCATATGGTAGAAGTGTTTTCATGAGATTGATTGAGTGTAAACACTTTACCACTACTTTAAAGAGTGAAAATCAAGAGAGTATCCCATGTGAGAAGTTGAGATTAAGTTTGAATATGCACTATTTTGATTGAAATATGTTATGTTAATATTGGCTTAACTCAAACTTTTTACATTCAAGCAAGATTTTTTTGTGAAATTCTTTAAGCTATTGATTAGTTTATAAGACTTGTTCAAAGATTGTCTCTAATGTGCATTGAAAGGATTAGGAGTAAATATTTTTAGTATATGTAGTTTATTTATATTTTAGTTTTTCAATGTTTGTGGGTATCGTTCTAGTAAACCCTCACGAGACTAAACTCGTCCACTAGGGACACCTAGGGGTTTAAAGGCTTGTGTCACATGCTAAGTGCCACCGTGATTTCCTACGAAAGTGGATTAGATTAGATTTTCTTATTTTATTTTTATTTGTTTTTGCTCGAGGACTAGCAACAATCTAAGTGTAGGGGTGTGATAACTCGTATAATTATATAGTTTTTAGTTATGTTTTATTATTGTTTTGTGTCAAATACAAGTTATTATTGCTTAGTCTAATTGTGTTTATGATCTTTTATATTTTTATGTAATTTGGTGTTTTTTTACGAGTTTCTTTGAGTGATTGCAGATTACTAGGTTAAATCAACAATTAAGGGCAAATTCAGTTCAGTTCCAGTTCCGACACCTTTTTCCATATCAGCTATATCTGGAGTTTCACTGAAGCAATAAGGCTGAAATTTTAACCGTGCAAAGCTAAGAGGCATATCTAACTTTTTCATGTTTTACACTTCTTGAAACGGAGTCGTTTTCCCTAGAGAAATCGACCATCAAGTTGGCTGATGTGCAATGACGTCTGCGCTGACCTGTTTTGGTATTTTGCCCATATCTTCGGATCCACATCAGCAAATGAGCTGATTCCAACGGCTATGGGTCACTAACTGATAGGGGAACATTTTTCTAGAAGACCATGTGATCAGATCAAGCTTCCAATATTGACAAAATCGACCATCAAGTTGGCTGATCAAAATTGTCATACAATATGACGAAAATTGTTAGAAAAATGCACCCACCTATTATACCTACCTTTGAAATTTGTAAAGCTTGTCTCTTGTCATTTAGTCCTCCAAAATGTGTATAAATAGAGGGCCTTGGATGATTGTAGAGGATCATATTGTACATTGGTAGGATATTAGCCATTGTAATAAAATTCTCTAAGTTTTCTTCTTCTTTCTTTTCTCTAGTTTTCTTTTTCTTTATTTTCTTCTTCTTCTTTCTTTCTTTTATTTCCTTCTTAGATTCTCTTTAATTTTATGTTTATGTTTACAATGCCTATGCTAGGCTAAACTTCTATTTGGTTAAGGGTGATTTCAAAGCCCTAGACATGTTTTGTGATTGATTTTCAGATTCTATCTATCATTAATTTTCTATCAAAGTTGCTTATGTTCTTCTACAAGAATTGTTCATGATGTTGTCTTGATTTATTTAGGTGTACAACTAGATAGATCTTGATAATTATCTATTGCTAGTCTAGGAGTCTTGATCCGTGTAATTGTCTTGATTTCCTATTCATAAGTGGCAATTTGTGATTAATGATTATGGTCAAGTTTTCAATAATTGCAAAGTGGAACATAACCTAAGTTGAACAATCCGAGCTTATGTGTTTGTTGCTTAGATCAACCTATCTTTCTCATCATAAAGCTGCCATTAAATTGAATTTAGAGAGCTTATTCTAGGTTGTTTAATGGTTAGAGATTAAATAGAGAGCTTGTTCTATTTAACGACAAACTAAGGAAAGATTGGGATAACAGAGCTTGTTGTTATCTACGGTTGTTAACTTTGATAGTTGGTTGATATTGATAGATCTGAAATTGATTCTTAATGATGTCTAGTGGTGGAGAATGAAACCTTAACCATATTTTTCATATTTGATTCTTCTTACTTACTTGTTTTCTTACTTTTCTAGTTTGCTTATTTTTAAAAGTATATTTATTTTTATTGGCTGGTTATACCGCCTAATTTGTATATTAACTTTGTTTTATTTTTATTGGCTGGTTATACCGCCTAATTTAGTGTATATATTTTTATTGGCTGGTTATACCGCCTTGCATCTTATTCTTATTATTTACTTTAGTTTAAATCTGGCTTCAAAAACCCCTTTTCTTTTATTGTTTTCTTTGAACGTAAGTTATAAACTAATAACTCATAGATTAAAACCCAATCCCTGAGGACTCGACCCTTGCTAATCATTATACTTACAATTGATCTTTTTAGTGCAAGGTTAAATAAGATACACTCTTTTGGGTGCATCAATGATTGATGCATTATACATATCAATCTAATTTCTTTCTTGAGTGCTCTTATGATTACATGATTCTCTAGAACTTGCTTTAAACTTTGTTGAGACTATATTGATGCATGACACAACAAACTAAAGAAAAAGATTAATTGTGGGGGAATTTGATAAGTGCTTAATTTTATACATTTTCCTATTTAATTTCCTTATACTTTGTGCTTTGATTCTTACTTCTTTGACATTTCACTAGGTTTTTATGTTTTGTAGGTATTTTTAATATATGATTTAGCTTAGTTTGGTAAAGCTAGAACTTAAAGTACACAAAACCAGACCTAAGGATACAATAAATCATGGTTTATAAGGTTCAACACAAAATACCAAACTAAATAACAGCCTTAGAGTTCATGGATTCAAAAAATTATTCTGACTGAACATGAAATAAGCAACTAAGAATAATTGCTGAAAATCAACAAAACCTAAGGAATTAACTATAGTTAGTTACTTACTCACAATAGCAAGTACTAAGAACACACCAAATCTCCATAACTCAGCTTTCAACGCCAAAGTTTCAAAATCAGCTCCAAAATAGCAAAAACAATACTAAAACAGAAAAATCAGTTTGCTAGGTTTCTTTACGGCAAGGGAAGTGTTTTGTTTCTGATTCTATCACATTGAGCTGCTTTTGGTGTGTTTAAAAACCCTTGAGTTGCTAGCTTAGGAACTCAGGTGGCTTCTGGAGGAGACACATGGCCACAAGGTGTCTCAACTCATGATCTTGTAGTTTTGCATGAGGACACCAGACCATGAGGTGTCAAAACTAGGCCATGAGGTGTCTAAGGTTGTAATATGGCAGTTTGCATAAGGACACCAGACTGTGAGGTGTCAAAACTATTCCACATTTGCTATTAGACTCTTAAACTTATGCCAACTAACAGTTAGACCTCTTAGCTTTTAAGTCTTATATGTAAGCACCTTAATTTCTACAAGATGTAAGCACCTTAATTTCTATAAGATATAAGCTACTATAAATATAGGTTATCACATCCTCCCCACCTTAGGAAATTTGGTCCTCCAAATTATGTCACTATAGTATCAAAACAAACGTGGGTACTTTTCTCTCATTTCACTTTCTAATTCCCAAGTAGCCTCTTCAATAGAGTGATGCTACCACAATACTTTCACAAGTGGAATCACCTTAGTCCGCAACTGATGCACCCAAAAGAGTGTATCTTATTTAACCTTGCACTAAAAAGATCAATTGTAAGTATAGTAGTTAGCAAGGGTCGAGTCCTCAGGGATTGGGTTTTAGTTTATAAGTTGATAGTTTAAAACTTAAATTCAAGAACAATAAAAGAAAAGGGGTTTTTGAAATCAGATTTAATCTAAAGTAAATAATAAGTAAGATGCAAGTAAGAAATATGAAATCAAATATGAGAGAAATATGGTTAAGGTTTCATTCTCCACCACTAGACATCATTAAGAACCAATTTCAGATCTATCAATATCAACCAACTATCAAAGTTAACAACCGTAGATAACAACAAGCTCTGTTATCCCAATCTTTCCTTAGTTTGTCGTTAAATAGAACAAGCTCTCTATTTAATCTCTAACCATCAAACAACCTAGAATAAGTTCTCTAAATTCAATTTAATGGCAGCTTTATGATGAGAAAGATAGGTTGATCTAAGCAACAAACACATAAGCTCGGATTGTTCAACTTAGGTTATGTTCCACTTTGCAATTATTGAAAACTTGACCATAATCATTAATCACAAATTGCCACTTATGAATAGGAAATCAAGACAATTACACGGATCAAGACTCCTAAACTAGCAATAGATAATTATCAAGATCTATCTAGTTGTACACCTAAACAAATCAAGACAACATCATGAACAATTCTTGTAGAAGAACATAAGCAACTTTGATAGAAAATTAATGATAAATAGAATCTGAAAATCAATTATAAAACATGTCTAGGGCTTTGAAATCACCCTTAACCAAATAAAAGTTTAGCCTAACATAGGTATTGTAAACATAAACATAAAATTAAAGAGAATCTAAGAAGGAAATAAAAGAAAGAAAGAAGAAGAAAATAAAGAAAAAGAAAACTAGAGAAAGGAAAGTAGAAGAAAACTTAGAGAATTTTATTATAATGGCTAATATCCTACCAATGTACCATGTCTCTTACAATCATCCAAGGCCCTCTATTTATACACATTTTGGAGAGCTAAATGACAAGAGACAAGCTTTATAAATTTCAAAGGTAGGTATAATAGGTGGGTGCATTTTTCTAACAATTTTCGTCATATTGTATGACAATTCTGATCAGCCAGCTTGATGGTTGATTTTGTCAATGTTGGAGGCTTGATCTGATCAAATGGTCTTCTAGAAAAATGTTCCCCTATCAGTTTGTGATCCATATCCATTGGAATCAGCTAATTTTCTGATGTGGATCGGAAGATATGGTCAAAATACCAAAACTGGTCAGCACAGACATCATTGCACATCAGCCAACTTGATGGTTGATTTCGCTAGGGAAAACGACTCCGTTTCAAGAAGTGTAAAGCATGAAAACGATAGATATGCCTCTTAACTTTGCACTGTAAAAATTTCAGCCTTAATGCTTCAGTGAAACTCCAGATATAGCTGATATGGTAAAAGGTGTCGGAACTGGAACTGAACTGGATTTGCCCTTAATTCTTGATTTAACCTAGTAATCTGAAATCACTCAAAGAAACTGGTGAAAAACACCAAATTACATAAAAATATAAAAGATCATAAACACAATTATACTAAGCAATAATAACTCGTATTTGACACAAAACAATAATAAAACATAACTAAAAACTATATAATTATACGAGTTATCAGCAACACCTTTTCCTTTTGATCCAAAACCTGTATTAGTTTCTCAGAATAACTCAAATCATTTCTGAATTCAATAGGCTTGTATTCACTATCACGAGCTGAATCAGGTTTATACTTCCTTCACATAGAAACGTGAATTACATTATGAACACCTAAAAGTTTAGGAGGCAAGGCTAACCGGTATGCAACTTCTCCAACTCTTTCTAAGATTTCAAAAGGACCAATAAACCTTGGAGTCAATTTCCCTTTCTCAAATCTCATAATGCCATTGGCAAGAGATACTTTCAAGAATACATGATCACCAACACAAAACTCCAAATTTCTTCTTCGGTTATCTGCACAGCTCTTTTGTCGACTTTGTGCTGTTTGAAGTCTTTTATGAATGAGCTTCACTCTTTCAGTAGCCTTTTCAACTAAGTCTGTAAAGCAAACAGCTTTCTTTCACCAACTTCTTCCCAATAAATGGGTGATCTGCATTTTCTACCATACAATGCTTCATAAGGTGCCATTTTGATGCTAGCTTGGTAGCTATTATTGTAAGCGAATTCAGCCAAAGACATTTGCTCATCCCAAGAACCTCTAAAATCAATAACATAAGCCCTTAACATATCTTCAAGTGTCTGAATCATTCTTTCTGATTGGCGATGAAACGATGTGCTGAAGTTCAATTTATATCCCATGGCTTCCGGAAAATGTTTCCAAAAACGAGTAATGAAACTGGAATCTCTATCAGAAGTTATACTCATTGGTACTCCATAAAATCTTACAATCTCTCTTAGGTAAAGTTCAGCCAAAAACTTTAGTGAATGAGTAACGGCTAGAAAATGTGCAGAATTTGTTAATCTATCCACAATCACCCAAATTGCATCATGATTCCTTTTAGTCCTTGGTAATCCCATCACAAAGTCCATTGTGATATCTTCCCATTTCCACTTCGGAATTGGTAAAGGCTTAAGCAATCCAGTAGGTCTTTGATGCTCAACTTTAAACATTTGGATACAAATTCAGCAATATCCTTCTTCATACCGTTCCACCAATATACACTTCGCAAATTCTAATACATTTTTGTGCTACCAGGATGGAACCTTTGTGATATCTTTATCCTTTTGTTCTTCAACCACATTACAAACCCCTTGGCCCCATTACAACCTTGATTAAAGACCTCTTGATTCATGAAGTTGTATGATCTAAATAGTGGAGAATAGGTGGACAAGCAAGAATATGGTAGAACTGTTTTCATGAGATTGATTGAGTGTAAACACTTCACCACTACTTTAAAGAGTGAAAATCATGAGGGTATCCCATGTGAGTAGTTGAGATTAAGTTTGAATATGCACTATTTTGATTGAAATATGTTATGTTAATATTGGCTTAACTCAAACAATTTACATTCAAGCATGATTTTTTGTGAAATTCTTTAAACTATTGATTAGTTTATAAGACTTGTTCAAAGATTGTCTCTAATTTGTATTGAAAGGATTAGGAGTAAATATTTTTAGTATATGTAGTTTATTTATATTTTAGTTTTTCAATGTTTGTGGGTATCGCTCTAGTAAACCCTCACGAGACTAAACTCGTCCACTAGGGACACCTAGGGGTTTAAAGGCTTGTGTCACATGCTAAGTGCCACCGTGATTTCCTACGAAAGTGGATTAGATTAGATTTTCTTATTTTATTTTTATTGAGTCGTTGCTAGGGACTAGCAACAATCTAAGTGTGGGGGTGTGATAACTCGTATAATTATATAATTTTTAGTTATGTTTTATTATTGTTTTGTGTCAAATATGAGTTATTATTGTTTATTCTAATTGTGTTTATGATCTTTTATATTTTTATGTAATTTGATGTTTTTCACAAGTTTCTTTGAGTGATTTCAGATTACTAGAATTAAGGGCAAATCCAGTTCAGTTCCAGTTCCGACACCTTTTGCAATATCAGCTATATCTCGAGTTTCACTGAAGCAATAAGGCTGAAATTTTAACCGTGCAAAGTTAAGAAGCATATCTATCTTTTTCATGTTTTACACTTCTTGAAACGGAGTGGTTTTCCCTAGCGAAATCGACCATCAAGTTTGCTGATGTGCAATGACGTCTGTGCTGACCTGTTTTCGTATTTTGCCCATATCTTCTTATCCACATCATGATGTTGAAATTGTTCATGATGTGTTTGTTTAATGGTTAGAGATTAAATAAAGAGCTTGTTCTATTTAACGACAAACTAAGAAAAGATTGGGATAACTGAGCTTGTTGTTATCTACGGTTGTTAACTTTGATAGTTGGTTGATATTGATAGATCTGAAATTGATTCTTAATGATGTCTAGTGGTGGAGAATGAAACCTTAACCATATTTTTCATATTTGATTCTTCTTACTTACTTGTTTTCTTACTTTTCTAGTTTGCTTATTTTTAAAAGTATATTTATTTTTATTGGCTGGTTATACCGCCTAATTTGTATATTAACTTTGTTTTATTTTTATTGGCTGGTTATACCGCCTAATTTAGTATATATATTTTTATTGGCTGGTTATACCGCCTTGCATCTTATTCTTATTATTTACTTTAGTTTAAATCTGGCTTCAAAAACCCCTTTTCTTTTATTGTTTTCTTTGAACGTAAGTTATAAACTAATAACTCATAGATTAAAACCCAATCCCTGAGGACTCGACCCTTGCTAATCATTATACTTACAATTGCTCTTTTTAGTGCAAGGTTAAATAAGATACACTCTTTTGGGTGCATCAACAACCGTAGATAACAACAAGCTCTGTTATCCCAATCTTTCCTTAGTTTGTCGTTAAATAGAACAAGCTCTCTATTTAATCTCTAACCATTAAACAACCTAGAATAAGCTCTCTAAATTCAATTTAATGGCAGCTTTATGATGAGAAAGATAGGTTGATCTAAGCAACAAACACATAAGCTCGGATTGTTCAACTTAGGTTATGTTCCACTTTGCAATTATTGAAAACTTGACCATAATCATTAATCACAAATTGCCACTTATGAATAGGAAATCAAGACAATTACACGGATCAAGACTCCTAGACTAGCAATAGATACTTATCAAGATCTATCTAGTTGTACACCAAAATAAATCAAGACAACATCATGAACAATTCTTGTAGAAGAACATAAGCAACTTTGATAGAAAATTAATGATAGATAGAATCTGAAAATCAATCACAAAACATGTCTAGGGCTTTGAAATCACCCTTAACCAAATAGAAGTTTAGCCTAGCATAGGCATTGTAAACATAAACATAAAATTAAAGAGAATCTAAGAAGGAAATAAAAGAAAGAAAGAAGAAGAAGAAAAGAAAGAAAAAGAAAACTAGAGAAAAGAAAGAAGAAGAAAACTTAGATAATTTTATTACAATGGCTAATATCCTACCAATGTACAATGCCTCATACAATCATCCAAGGCCCTCTTTTTATACACATTTTGGAGGACTAAATGACAAGAGACAAGCTTTACAAATTTCAAAGGTAGGTATAATAGGTGGGTGCATTTTTCTAACAATTTTCGTCATATTGTATGACAATTTTGATCAGCCAACTTGATGGTCGATTTTGTCAATATTGGAAGCTTGATCTGATCACATGGTCTTCTAGAAAAATGTTCCCCTATCAGTTAGTGATCCATAGCCGTTGGAATCAGCTCATTTGCTGATGTGGATCAGAAGATATGGGCAAAATACCAAAACAGGTCAGCACAGACGTCATTGCACATCAGCCAACTTGATGGTCGATTTCGCTAGAGAAAACGACTCCATTTCAAGAAGTGTAAAACATTAAAAAGTTAGATATGCCTCTTAACTTTGCACTGTTAAAATTTCAGCCTTATTGCTTCAGTGAAACTTCAGATATAGCTGATATGGCGAAAGGTGTCGGAATTGGAACTGAACTGAATTTGCCCTTAATTGTTGATTTAACCTAGTAATCTGAAATCACTCAAAGAAACTCGTAAAAAACACCAAATTACATAAAAATATAAAAGATCATAAACACAATTAGACTAAGCAATAATAACTCGTATTTGACACAAAACAATAATAAAACATAACTAAAAACTATATAATTATACGAGTTATCAATCTCTAACCATCAAACAACCTAGAATAAGCTCTCTAAATTCAATTTAATGGCAGCTTTATGATGAGAAAGATAGGTTGATCTAAGCAACAAATACATAAGCTCGGATTGTTCAACTTAGGTTATGTTCCACTTTGCAATTATCGAAAACTTGACCATAATCATTAATCACAAATTGCCACTTATGAATAGGAAATCAAGACAATTACACGGATCAAGGTCCTAAACTAGCAATAGATAATTATCAAGATCTATCTAGTTGTACACCTAAACAAATCAAGACAGCATCATAAACAATTCTTGTATAAGAACATAAGCAACTTTGATAGAAAATTAATGATAGATAGAATTTGAAAATCAATTACAAAACATATCTAGGGCTTTGAAATCACCCTTAACCAAATATAAGTTTAACCTAGCATAGGCATAGATATTATATACATAAAACTAAAAAGAAAATAAAAGAATGGAGAAGAAGATGAATAATAATGATGATCTTTGAGTCTCCTCAAAAGATGTCTATTTTGTGGCTCAAAAGATGGTATTTGATAACTCGTATAATTATATAGTTTTTAGTTATGTTTTATTATTGTTTTGTGTCAAATACGAGTTATTATTGTTTAGTCTAATTGTGTTTATGATCTTTTATATTTTTATGTATTTTGGTGTGTTTCACAAGTTTCTTTGAGTGATTTCAGATTACTAGAATTAAGGGCAAATCCAGTTCAGTTCCAGTTCCGACACCTTTTTCCATATCAGCTATATCTCGAGTTTCACTGAAGCAATAAGGCTGAAATTTGTAGCCGTGCAAAGCTAAGAGGCATATATATCTTTTTCATGTTTTACACTTCTTGAAACGGAGTCGTTTTCCCTAGCGAAATCAACAATCAAATTGGCTGATGTGCAATGACGTCTGTTCTGACCAGTGTTCGCATTTTAACCATATCGTCCGATCCACATCAGCAAATGAGCTGATTCGAACGGCTATGGATCAATAACTAATAGAGAAACATTTGTCTAGAAGACCATGTGATCAGATAAAGCCTCCAATATTGAAGAAATCGACCATCAAGTTGGCTGATGTGCAATGACGTCTGTGCTGACCTGTTTTCGTATTTTGCCCATATCTTCTTATCCACATCAGCAAAGGAGCTGATTCCAACGGCTATGGATCAGTAACTGATAGGGGAACATTTTTCTAGAAGACCATGTGATCAGATCAGGCCTCCAATATTGACAAAATCGACCATCAAGCTGGCTGATCAGAATTGTCATACAATATGACGAAAATTGTTAGAAAAATGCACCCACCTATTATACATACCTTTGAAATTTGTAAAGCTTGTCTCTTGTCATTTAGCCCTCCAAAATGTGTATAAATAGAGGGCCTTGGATGATTGTAGAGGGCCTTGGATGATTCTTAATGATGTCTAGTGGTGGAGAATGAAACCTTAACCATATTTTTCATATTTGATTCTTCTTACTTACTTGTTTTCTTACTTTTCTAGTTTGCTTATTTTTAAAAGTATATTTATTTTTATTGGCTAGTTATACCGCCTAATTTGTATATTAACTTTGTTTTATTTTTATTGGCTGGTTATACCGCCTAATTTAGTATATATATTTTTATTGGCTGGTTATACCGCGTAATTTAGTATATATATTTTTATTGGCTGGTTATACCGCCTTGCATCTTATTCTTATTATTTACTTTAGTTTAAATCTGGCTTCAAAAACCCCTTTTCTTTTATTGTTTCTTGAATTTCAGTTTTAAACTATTAACTTATAAACTAAAACCCAATCCCTGAGGACTCGACCCTTGCTAACTACTATACTTACAATTTATCTTTTTAGTGCAAGGTTAAATAAGATACACTCTTTTGGGTGCATCAAATTTTTGGCGCCGTTGCCGGGGATTGTTTTCTTTAGTTTATTTGTTACTTGGTTTATTCTTATTTTCATTTCTAATGAGTTTTATTTTCTTGTATATACAGGTTTTTCTTTTCAAATTTTGAAAAAAAAAAAAAAAAAAACGATGGTTTTGAGCAATCTAACACTTGAAGAGTTGGTGGCATACATGAACATGGAGAATCAACAAGCCAATCTCACCTCCCCAGTTCAACAATTGGCCATGGGAGGATGTCAAGGCCATCAAGTGTTCCAAGACCAACAGTATGATCATTACTCAAACACTTACCATGAGGGATGGTGGGATCATACTAATTATGGCTACTCGAAAAATTACCAAGAAGTAGATCCTTATGCCAATTACACTCATCCATCTAGCTTCAATCAATCATGGTCTCAAGAACCAGATCTTTTTCAACCACCACATATGACTCAAAACTCAGGTACTTCTTTAGAAGATCTTGTCGATTCTCTTGTTACTAATACTTTGCAATTTCAACAGGAAACAAGGGCAAGTATCCAGAGTTTGGAAAGGCAAATGAGCCTATTGGCTAGTAGTATGGTGGTATGGGTAGCACAAAGATCTGAAGAACTCCCTGCCCAAACGATGATTAACTCAAAGGAGAATGCTACTATTGTGACCTTGAGGAATGAGGAACAAGATGAGGATGAGACAAAATTAGAGATGAATTCTATTCTTGAGGATAATGAAGCCAATGATCCAAATAAGAGTATTTCGGCACCTGAGGTAACGTTTGAGATTCCAATTTTTACTAATGTTTCTTCTCCACCTTTTCCTAGTAGATTCGCAAAGTTTAAGGAGGATGAACATGAACAAGACACGCTGAAAACCTTAAACAGTTTGTTTGTGGATGTCATTCAACAAGTACCAAAAGATGCACCATTCCTCGATGAGATATGCACCACCAAGGATGATGGAATAATACTTGTAATGGAGAATGCATCCACTGTTGTGCAAAGAAAGCTTCCTCTCAAACGCATAAATTTGGGAAATTTCATGTATGAGCCTAACAAGCCTAAAAAGCCAAGAAGGGGTGTTGGTTAGGTTGGACAACTTAAATCAAGTGCTAATTGGGGGAGGCAGCCTAATTAGTGAAAGCATTGCCAAACTGCCATCCTCAGATTTGCTCTCTTTTTCTTTATCTTTTTCTTATGTTTCTTTGCTAATTGTGTTTAGTGTTTCTAAGTTCATTTAGGCTGCATAAGTTTATTTTGTTTATTAGTTCTTTTCACTTACACATGATTCTTTCATTTGGGATTAATAGCATTACATTAATGACAATGTAAGAATTATGTGTGGGGGGAAGAATTTAGGATTTTATTTAGAGTGTTTTGTTTTTGTGTCTTTTTATGTTGTTTTTCTTTCTGATCCTTGTTTTGAAAATAACTAGATGTAAATATAATTTTTAATTTTTTTAACCCCGGTTAAATGGCGGATAACGGTACTCCGTGATTATTTAAATCGGTTCCATCAGCTACCCACAAAACTGATATTGTATATAAATTTTTCTTCCAATTTCTCTTTCATTTTTTTCATTTTTTTTTTCAGGATGGATGATATTCTCACAAGATTGCAGAAACGATTTCCTCCTTTTCCTCGAAATATTTTACTGAAGCTTTACCAAGTTCGATTTGAAAGATTAAGAATGCTTATGCACAAAGGGATTCCTGGAGACATACGTTGGATAATTGAAGCCAAGGTACGTGAAGATGAATATCTTCCTGTTTTGCATTTACCAGGTACAGGTAGAAGCACTTTTGCAAAGAAGCGACGAGCAAAGCGCATGAGTTCAAATTGCCACAAATGTGCACGATGGACGTGTAACGGTAAATGTCGTTCTATTGGGATTCCGTCCTCTAATCGAGATGATAAAATTGAATTCATTAAGGATGGACTGAGTAAGGAGAATTTGGGTAATATCCAACTTTCTCTTGAGACGCATCCTAGTGGAGACGTACAAAGAGAAATTCTTGATTTATGGCCGCAATTCCAAAAGGAATGGCAACATCTTGGGAATCTGATGTTAAAAGACCCTGTTTGCCAGCTTGTAAGAAAACTAGATGGGAAGCATATCCTCGACTCATAGAAGGCGTTTAAGCCGTTTCTGGACGTAAAACCAGAGGAAGATGTGAGCCACAATCACAACTACAATAAATGACTTCTCAGCTTTTGGTTTGATTTGCAATAACTTTATTTTGGTTTAATTTACGTGTTGTTCGATTTGTGTAATTATTCTCGTTTTTTTTTTATTTTTCTTTTACGGTTGATTTTTTTTTCTCTTTTTGATTTTCTTCCTGAAATCACGCAAAAATCTTTTGTTAGGTTAACATTTTCTTCTGACAGGTCAGATACACTTTCGGCGACATTATTACTCTTGTCTGATTCACTACTCAGTCCTCTATATATTACACCATGTACTCATTCTCTTTCAGGCACTCGAAAAAAAAAAAAATTGGAAAGTACTTCGTCCCAACGCATTAAAAAATTTTGTGTTTTTGGAGGTGCTTATCCAGGGAAAAATAACATATTCGCTGACGAAGCCATAAGAGTTGGAGTAATACTTGCCCAACAAAAGATCCAGTTGATTTATGGAGGAGGTAGTACGGGTTTAATGGGAGCAGTCGCTACAGCAGCACACGCCGGAGGAAGTCCAATTCTAGGAGTCGTGCCAAAACTATTCACAGATTTTTGTGGACCTACCGTGGGTAAGGAAATACAAGTCTGGAGTATCCCTGAACGGATAACAATCATGTACCATTCTGCCGATGCATTCATTGCTTTACCAGGAGGTCTGGGTACATTGGAAGAAATAGCTTGCGTGGCTTCTTGGTCATCTTTGGTCACAAATAAGAAACCCATTGGTTTGCTTAATATTAATGGTTATTTTAGTAATTTGCTTTCATATTTAGATAATGCTGTGGAAAATGGATTCATGTTTTCAGAGGCAAGGAGAACCATAATTTCTGCTACAACCATTGAAGATTTACTCAAAAAGCTCCAAGCTTATGAGTGTTTATCTGCTACGGTTGTTTCGCAAACGCTCGGAAAAAGAAAAAGAGATATGGACGAGCAAGGAGTGGATTGCACTTTGTCTTTGTGACATTATCTAACATTTTGCTTGTTGTGTCTCAGTTATAATAAGTGGTTAGCAACCTCTGCAGGTAATATCTCCTAAATTCTACCTTTAAAATTTGACATTGGGGACAATGTCATATTTTAGTAGGGGGTAAGGGACATATTTTGCTAATTTAAAAAAAAAAAAAAATTTGTTGTGTTTTAAGCAATTTAGAAGTATTCATTCTGAACAAGGTCTGAGTAAGGGAGACTTGAGACATACCTTGTCAGTTTGATTTTAATCTTTTTATGTTTACTTGTTAATTTTTCTTTAGTATTTTAGCATTATTTAGGTTGCATGGTTTTGTTTTGTTTTGAGTCTTAGTTGTTCCTATTCTTATGTTATTAGTTCTTTTCTCTTACACATGATTCTTTCATTTGAGTTAATAGACTTACATTGAGGACAATGTAAGAATTAAGTGTGGGGGGAAGGATTTAGGATTTCTTTTATTTTTGTCTACTATTTTTTTTTATGAGTCTTTATTATTATTTTTAGTGTGTTTTAGTTCCTTTTCAATACTATGATGAGATATGAATTGCATAAGTCTAAAACAGATTTATTAGTGAGAAACTTTTCATGAGAATTAAGCTTGATACTAATTTTTATGAGCCAATGTTAATATGATATGTTGATTGAGAAAGAAGCATGTTTAGACTTACTCTGACTTGTATAATCATCCTTGTGAGTTTTTGAGCCTATAATGATTGATGCATTATATAAATCAATCTAATTTCTTTCTTGAGTGCTCTTATGATTACATGATTCTCTAGAACTTGCTTTAGACCTTGTTGAGACTATATTGATGCATGTGACAACATGAATATGATAGAGGCATTAGGATTTTTAGCCAGGGCCAAACAGCCATCCCTTATTGATGTTCCAAGAGAACACACCCCTAGTGAGCCAATTTGAGCCTACATTGAATAAGCTATCTCTTTGGTAACCATAACTTGTCCCTAACCTAAATATACTTATATCCTTACCTTTGTTCCAAAGATGAATTAGCATGTTTTGAGACAAGTTGCAAAGACAAGGAAGATCTATTGAAAATTTGGGTTAGAAACAAGAAATAAGTGTGGGGGGGAAAGAAAAGAAAAGTCAAAAAAAAAAAAAAGAAATGGAATACTGGCAAATACATTCAAAAAAAAATATGAATCATCTCTTGAATTTTTGGAAAAAGAAAAAGATGTTACAAAGTTGTTAAGAATGAAGAAAAGGCCCAACATGAATATCCGGCCTAGGTGACTATGTACTTGTAAAGAGTTTTGAGAAGTTTCTTTGTATGATCTTTTTATGTCTCTAAACTTTATGAACTCTTTGGAACCTTTTGTGATATCTTTATCCTTTTGTTCTTCAACCACATTACAAACCCCTTGGCCCCATTACAACCTCGATTAAAGACCTCTTGATTCATGAAGTTGTATGATCTAAATAGTGGAGAATAGGTGGACAAGCAAGAATATGGTAGAACTGTTTTCATGAGATTGATTGAGTGTAAACATTTCACCACTACTTTAAAGAGTGAAAATCATGAGGGTATCCCATGTGAGAACTTGAGATTAAATTTGAACATGCACTATTTTGATTGAGATATGTTATGCTAATATTGGCTTAACTCAAACAATTTACATTCAAGCTTGATTTTTTGTGAAATTCTTTAAGCTATTGATTAGTTTATAAGACTTGTTCAAAGATTGTCTCTAATTTGTATTGAAAGGATTAGGAGTAAATATTTTTAGTATATGTAGTTTATTTATATTTTAGTTTTTCAATGTTTGTGGGTATCGTTCTAGTAAACCCTCACGAGACTAAATTCGTCCACTAGGGACACCTAGGGGTTTAAAGGCTTGTGTCACATGCTAAGTGCCACCGTGATTTCCTACGAAAATGGATTAGATTAGATTTTCTTATTTTATTTTTATTGAGTCGTTGCTAGGGACTAGCAACAATCTAAGTGTGGGGGTGTGATAACTCGTATAATTATATAGTTTTTAGTTATGTTTTATTATTGTTTTGTGTCAAATACGAGTTATTATTGTTTAGTCTAATTGTGTTTATGATCTTTTATATTTTTATGTATTTTGGTGTGTTTCACAAGTTTCTTTGAGTGATTTCAGATTACTAGAATTAAGGGCAAATCCAGTTCAGTTCCAGTTCCGACACCTTTTTCCATATCAGCTATATCGCGAGTTTCACTGAAGCAATAAGGCTGAAATTTGTAGCCGTGCAAAGCTAAGAGGCATATCTATCTTTTTCATGTTTTACACTTCTTGAAACGGACTCGTTTTCCCTAGCGAAATCAACCATCAAATTGGCTGATGTGCAATGACGTCTGTTCTGACCAGTGTTCGCATTTTAACCATATCGTCCGATCCACATCAGCAAATGAGCTGATTCCAACGGCTATGGATCACTAACTAATAGAGCAACATTTGTCTAGAAGACCATGTGATCAGATAAAGCCTCCAATATTGAAGAAATCGACCATCAAGTTGGCTGATGTGCAATGACGTCTGTGCTGACCTGTTTTCGTATTTTGCCCATATCTTCTTATCCACATCAGCAAAGGAGCTGATTTCAACGGATATGGATCAGTAACTGATAGGGGAATATTTTTCTAGAAGACCATGTGATCAGATCAGGCCTCCAATATTGACAAAATCGACCATCAAGCTGGCTGATCAGAATTGTCATACAATATGACGAAAATTGTTAGAAAAATGCACCCACCTATTATACCTACCTTTGAAATTTGTAAAGCTTGTCTCTTGTCATTTAGCCCTCCAAAATGTGTATAAATAGAGGGCCTTGGATGATTGTAGAGGAACATATTGTACATAGGTAGGATATTAGCCATTGTAATAAAATTCTCTAAGTTTTCTTCTTCTTTCTTTTCTCTAGTTTTCTTTTTCTTTAGAAAGAGCAAGAGGTTGGATAATTAATATTCTTCTTCTTCTTCTTTCTTTCTTTTATTTTCTTCTTAGATTCTATTTAATTTTATGTTTATAATGCCTATGCTAGGCTAAACTTCTATTTGGTTAAGGGTGATTTCAAAGCCCTAGACATGTTTTATAATTGATTTTCAGATTCTATCTATCATTAATTTTCTATCAAAGTTGCTTATGTTCTTCTACAAGAATTGTTCATGATGTTGTCTTGATTTGTTAAGGTGTACAACTAGATAGATCTTGATAATTATCTATTGCTAGTTTAGGAATCTTGATCCGTGTAATTGTCTTGATTTCCTATTCATAAGTGGCAATTTGTGATTAATGATTATGGTCAAGTTTTCAATAATTGCAAAGTGCAACATAACCTAAGTTGAACAATCCGAGCTTATGTGTTTGTTGCTTAGATCAACCTATCTTTCTCATCATAAAGCTGCCATTAAATTGAACTTAGAGAGCTTATTCTAGGTTGTTTGATGGTTAGAGATTAAATAGAGAGCTTGTTCTATTTAACGACAAACTAAGGAAAGATTGGGATAACAGAGCTTGTTGTTATCTACGGTTGTTAACTTTGATAGTTGGTTGATATTGATAGATCTGAAATTGATTCTTAATGATGTCTAGTGGTGGAGAATGAAACCTTAACCATATTTTTCATATTTGATTCTTCTTACTTACTTGTTTTCTTACTTTTCTAGTTTGCTTATTTTTAAAAGTATATTTATTTTTATTGGCTAGTTATACCGCCTAATTTGTATATTAACTTTGTTTTATTTTTATTGGCTGGTTATACCGCCTAATTTAGTATATATATTTTTATTGGCTGGTTATACCGCCTAATTTAGTATATATATTTTTATTGGCTGGTTATACCGTCTTGCATCTTATTCTTATTATTTACTTTAGTTTAAATCTGGCTTCAAAAACCCCTTTTCTTTTATTGTTTCTTGAATTTCAGTTTTAAACTATTAACTTATAAACTAAAACCCAATCCCTGAGGACTCGACCCTTGCTAACTACTATACTTACAATTTATCTTTTTAGTGCAAGGTTAAATAAGATACACTCTTTTGGGTGCATCAGTATTTATAGAGCTTTAAAACCCTGAGAATAAGTCTTTGCCGCACAAGTAAGCCTGGAGGTGCAAAAATCACGTTTTTGCCTTTTTTTTTAGATTTGCGATAAGGGTTTTTCTGGTCGCAGGATTCTTTAGGGAGATCTCCTAGCGCCATTTTGAATGCCCATATCTTATCCGATTTGGGCTCATAATTTATCGTTGGAAAGATAATCAAGTTAACTTCAAAAGTCAAGAAAGAAGTTTCTTCAAATAAAGAATCTAACATCATGTTTTCCTTACAACAAGCTCCGGAGGTCAAATTTGCCTGATTGCTTTTCAACTAGAAATTGATATTTTTGACTCCCAAGTCTTCTTCCATCTTGTGATTATGATTTTGTAAGATCTTTACCATCATTATTGACATCTTTTGACTTCATTCTCCTTATTGTACCTAAAATGCAAAAACATAATATAAGTAAACAAGATAAATATCGAAAACATAACAAAAACTAAAGGTAGAAAGGCATAAAATGTATATTTTATGAGCTTATCAAACACGCCCACACTTAACTTTTTGCTAGTCCTCGAGCAAAACAAAATAAAAATAAAATAAGAAAATCTAATCTAATCCACTTTCGTAGGAAATCACGGTGACACTTAGCATGTGACACAAGCCTTTAAACCCCTAGGTGTCCCTAGTGTACAAGTTTAGTCTCGTGAGGGTTTACTAGGATGATACCCACAAACATTGAAGTCATAAGAAAAACTAAAAAATTTTAAAAATAATAATAATTACAACTAACCCATCCAATATAAATTGTAGATAATCATTGGACAAGTCTTATAAACTAATCAATAGCTTAAAGAAATTCACAAAAAATCTTGCTTGAATGTAAATAATTTGAGTTAAGCCAATATTAACTTAACATATTTCAATCAAAATAGTGCATATTCAAACTTAATCTCAACTTCTCACATGGGATACTCTCCTGATTTTCACTCTTTAAAGTAGTGGTAAAGTGTTTACACTCAATCAATCTCATGAAAACACTTCTACCATATGCTTGCTTGTCCACCTATTCTCCACTATTTAGATTATACAACTTCATAAATCAAGAGGTCTTTATTCAAGGTTGTAATGGGGCCAAAGGGTTATAATGTGGTTAACGAATGAAAGATAAAAAATATTACAAAGGTTCCAAAGACTTCATAGAATTTAGAGACAAAATAAGATTTTGCAAATAAAACTTCTCAAAACACTTATAAAGCACATAATAATAGAGGCTAAATATTCATATTGAGCCTTTGCTTCATTCTAACCAACTTTGTAACATCTTTTTCTTTAACCAAAAGTTTAAGAGATGATTTTTTTTTCTTCAATATGGGAATGTATTTGACAATGATCCCTTTCTTTTTCTCTTGACTTTTTTTTTCTTCTTTTCTTCCCCCACACATATCTTTTGTTTTAACCCAAATTTTCAAAAAGTATCCATTGTTTTTGCAATATGTCTCAAGCATTTGAGTCCATCTTTAGAACAAGGGTAAAGATATAAATGTATTTAGGGTAGGTGTAGGATATGGTTACCAAAGAAATAGCTTATTCAATGTAAGCTCAAATTGGCTCACTAGGGGGATGTTCTCTTGGAACATCAATAAGGAATGGCTGTTTGGCCCTGGTTATAATTCTAATGCCTCTATCATTTTCATGTTGTTACATGCATCAATATAGTCTCAAAAAGGTTTAAAGCAAATTCTAGAGAAACATGTAATCATAAGAGCACTCAAGAAAGAAATTAGATTGATATGTATAATGCATCAATCATATAGGCTCGAAACTCACAAGGATAATTATACAAGTCAATTTTAAGTCTAAACATGCTTCTTTCTCAATCAATATATCATATTAATATTGGCTCATGAAAATAGTGATATCAATCAAGCTTAATTCTCATGAAAATCTTACCACCAATGATCAATTTCAGACCTATCCAATTCATATCTCATCACAATATAGAAAAGAACTAAAACACACTAAAAATTTTAATAATAATAATAATAATAATATTAAAGACTCATAAAAAAAATAATAGCCAAAAATAAAATAAATCCTAAATCCTTCCCCCACACTTAATTCTTACATTGTCCTCAATGTAATGCTATTAACCCAAATGAAAGAATCATGTGTAATAGAAAAGAACTAATAACATAAGAATAGAAATAACTAAGACTGAAAACAAAACAAATTCATGCAACCTAAATAATCCTAAAATACTAAACAAATAATTAACAAATAAACATAAAAATAAATAAATAAAAACAATAAAAATAATAAAAGGAAAAGGAAAAGGAAAAGAAAGCAAATCTGAGTATGGCAGGTTGGTAATTTCTTCATTAATTGGGCTACCTTCCCAATTAGTACTTGATTTAAGTTGTCCAACCTAACCAACACCCCTTCTTGGCTTTTTAGGCTTGTTAGGCTCATACATGAAACTTTCCAAATTTGAGGGTTTGATAAGAAGCTCTCTTTGCACAAAAGTGGATGCATTCTCCATTACAAGTATTATTCCATCATCCTTTGTGGTGCATATCTCATCGAGGAATGGAGCATATTTTGATACTTGTTGAATGGCATCCACAAACAAGTTGTTTAAGGTTTCCGGCATGTATTGTTCATGTTCCTCCTCCTTGAACTTTGTGAATCTACTAGGAAAAGGTGGAGAAGAAACATTAGTAAAAATTGGAATCTTAAACGTTACCTCAGATGCCAAAATACTCTTATTTGGATATGTGGCTTCATTATCCTCAAGGTAACAATAGTAGCATTCTCCTTTGGGTTAATCATCGTTTGGGCAGGGAATTCTTCAGATCTTTGTGCTACCCATCCCACCATACTACTAGCCAATTGGCTCATTTGCTTTTCCAAACTCTGGATGCTTGCCCTTGTTTCCTGTTGAAATTGCAAAGTATCAGTAACAAGAGAATAGATAAGATATTCTAAAGAAGTACTTGAGTTTTGAGTCATATGTGATGGCTGAAAAAGATCTGGTTCCTGAGACCATGATTGATTGAAGCTAGATGGATGAGTGTAACTGGCATAAGGATCTACTTCTTGGAAATTTTTTGAGTAGCCATAATTAGTATGATCCCAGCATCCTTCATGGTAAGTGTTTGAGTAATGATCATGCGGTTGGTCTTGGAACCCTTGATGGCCTTGACATCCTCCCATGGCCAATTGTTGAACTGGGGAGGTGAGATTGGCTTGTTGATTCTCCATGTTCATGTCTGCCACGAACTCTTCAGGTGTTAGATTGCACAATTCCATCGTTTTTTTTTTCTTTTCAAAATTTGAAAAGAAAAACCTGTATGTACAAGAAAATAAAACTAATTGGAACTGAAAATAAGAATAAACCAAGTAACAAATAAACTAAAGAAAGCAATCACCGGCAACGGCGCCAAAAATTTAATGCACTCAAAAGAGTATATCTTATTTAACCTTGCACTAAAAAGATAAATTGTAAGTATAGTAGTTAGCAAGGGTCAAGTCCTCAGGGATTGGGTTTTAGTTTATAAGTTAATAGTTCAAAACTTAAAAACAAGTAAACAAAAGTAAAGGGGATTTTGAAATCAGATTTAAACTAAAGTTAATAATAAGAATGAGAAAACAAGTAATTAAGAAGAATCAAATATGAAAAATATGGTTAAGGTTTCATTCTCCACCACTAGACATCATTAAGAATCAATTTCAAATCTATCAATATCAACCAATTATCAAAGTTAACAACCGTAGATAACAACAAGCTCTGTTACCCCAATCTTTCCTTAGTTTGTCGTTAAATAGAACAAGCTCTCTATTTAATCTCTAACCATCAAACATCCTAGAATAAGCTCTCTAAATTCAATATAATGGAAGCTTTATGATGAGAAGATAGGTTGATCTAAGCAACAAACACATAAGCTCAGATTATTCAACTTAGGTTATGTTTCACTTTGCAATTATCGAAAACTTGACCATAATCATTAATCACAAATTACCACTTATGAATAAGAAATCAAGACAATTACACGGATCAAGACTCCTAAACGAGGCAATAGATAATTATCAAGATCTATCTAGTTGTACACCTAAATAAATCAAGACAACATTATTAACAATTCTTGTAGAAAAACATAAGCAACTTTGAATTAATGATAGATAGAATCTGAAAATCAATTGCAAAAGATGTCTAGGGCTTTGAAATTACCCTTGACCAAATAGAAGTTTAGCCTAACATAAGCATGGATAATATATACATAAAACTAAAAAGAAAATAAAAGAATGAAAAAGAAGAATAATGATGATCTTTGAGTCTCCCCAAAAGATGTCTAGTTTGTGGCTCAAAAGATGGTATTTATAGAGCTTTAAAACCCTGAGAATAAGTCATTGCAGCACAAGTAAGCCTGGAGGTGCAAAAATCACGTTTTTGCCTTTTTTCTCTTCAGATTTGCGATTAGGGTTTTTCTGGCCGCAGGGTTCTTTAGAGAGATCTTATAGTGCCATTTTGAATGCCCATTTCTTATCCAATTTGGGCCAATAATATATGGTTGAAAAGATAATCAAGTCAATTTCAAAAGTCAAGAAGGAAGTTTCTTCAAATAATGAATCTAACATCATGTTTTTTCTTACAACAAGCTGCGGAGGTCAAATCTGCCTGATTGCTTTTCAACCATAAATTGATATTTTTGACTCCCAAGTCTTCTTCCATCTTGTGATTATGATTTTGTAAGCTCTTTACCATCATTATTGACATCTTTTGACTTCATTCTCCTTATTGTACCTAAAATTCAAGAACATATTATAAGTAAACAAGATAAAGATCCAAAACATAACAAAAACTAATGGTAGAAAGGTATAAATTGTATATTTTATGAGCTTATCAATTATCACCTTTTGTCACTCTTATGCATGTGGAGGACACTTTAGATCCAAAAGGACAGCCATGAAAGTTCTTGATTCTGGATTTTATTGGCCTACTATGTTCAAAGATGCATACCTCTTTTGCAAGTCATGTGATCGTTGCCAAAGAACGGGTAACTTAGGTGCTAGAAATCAAATGCTTCAAACTCCAATACTTTTTGTTGAGATTTTGATGTATGGGGCATGGATTTCATGGGACCTTTTCCTTCTTCTTTTGGTAATCTTTATATTTTACTTGCCGTTGATTATGTTTCAAAGTGGGTGGAAGCAAAATCCACTAGGACTTATGACTCTAAAGTTGTTTTAGATTTTGTCTAGACTAACATCTTTGCTAGGTTTGGAACACCAAAGGCCATAATCAGCGATTGAGGTATTCACTTTTGCAATAGGACTATGGAAGCACTTTTGAGGAAGTATAACATCACACACAAGGGTCTCCACCTCATATCATCCTCAAACTAGTGGGCAAGCTGAAGTGTCAAACCGAGAAGTTAAGTCCATCCTTGAAAAGATAGTTAATCCAAATAGTAAGGATTGGAGTTCACGACTTGATGATGCACTTTGGGCTTATAGGGCAGCATATAAGACACCCATTGGTATGTCTTCTTATCGACTTGTTTATGGTAAGCCTTGTCATCTTCCTGTTGAATTGGAACATAAATCATATTGGGCTATCAAACAATGCAACATGGAGATGGATGAGGCAGCTAAGCAAGGAAAACTTGATCTACAAGAATTGGAGATGATAAGGAATGAAGCCAATGAGAATTCTAAGATTTACAAGGAAAAGACTAAGGCATTCCATGACAAGATGATATCAAGAAAGGAATTTGTTGTTGGACAAAAAGTTCTTCTCTTCCATTCACGCCTTAAGTTATTTCCATGTAAGTTACGTTCTCGTTGGGTTGGATCTTTTGTTATTACTAATTTATTTACTCATGGTGCAGTTGAAATCCAAAGTCCAAAAACAGATAAGGCATTCAAAGTGAATGGTCATAGATTGAAGCCTTACTATGAGAACTTTCCAATACAAGATGTGGAGGAGTTACCACTTTTTCAGCCAAATTATGTTGAATAATAATTGCATGGGTCTAAGTCAGGCTAAGGACAATAAACCAAGCGCTTCTTGGGAGGCAACCCAAAAGGATGGAGAGCATCCATTATAATCAGATTTGCATATTCCATACTCTCCATCATTCTATATTTTATTGTTTTTCTGTAGTTTGTTTTGTTTTTCTTTTGTTCTTTTCTCTTACATATAATTCTTGCATTGGGGATTATAGCATTATATTGAGGACAATGTAAAAATTAAGTGTGGGGGGGAGAATTTAGGATTTTCTTTAGTGTGTTCTGTTTTTGATTCTTTTTATGTTGTTTTTAGTGTGTTTTAGTTACTTTCAACACTATGATGAGATATGAATTGCATAAGTATAAAACTGATTTATTAGTGAGAAGATTTTCATAAGAATTGAGCTTGATATCATTTTTTTTGAGCCAATGTTAATATGATATGTTGATTGAGAAAGAAGCATGTTTAGACTTAAATCTAACTTGTATAATCATCCTTGTGAGTTTTTGAGCCTATATGATTGATGCATTATACATATCAATCTAATTTCTTTCTTGAGTGCTCTTATGATTACATGATTCTCTAGAACCTGCTTTAAACCTTGTCGAGATTATATTGATGCATGACACAACAAACTAAAGAAAAAGATTAATTGTGGGGGAATTTGATAAGTGCTTAATTTTATACATTTTCCTATTTAATTTCCTTATACTTTGTGCTTTGATTCTTACTTCTTTGACATTTCACTAGGTTTTTATGTTTTGTAGGTATTTTGGAGGAGATGAAGTCAAAACATGTCAATTAGGATATTAAAGAGCTTACAAAATCACAATCACAAGATGAAAAAAGACTTGGGAGTCAAAAAGATCAAATTCTTGGTGCAATGCAAGAATATAGATTTGACCTCCGGAGCTTGTTGCTAAGAAAACATGATGTTAGACTCTTTATTCGGAGAAACTTTCCTACTTAACTTTTAAAGATCACTTGATTACCTTTCCAACGGTTTGTCATGGACCTAAATCGGATAAGAAATGGTCATCCAAATTGGCATTGGAATATCTCCCTAAACAACCCTAGTGGCAGAAAATACCCTAGCCGCAAATCACATTTTTTTCTTAAAACCCTAGCTGACATTTATGTTTATCCTTGTCAAAAAAGGATACTAGGCTGTCAACTTGCATTAATTGCATTAATTGCAAGTAGCTTTCCTTAAAGCTAATCCTAGTCAAAATAGGAGAATTAATCAGCCAAGACTTTCCTTCCTTACACTTACTTTGGCTGCAAGTTTGTAATCTCTCTTCATTAAAGAGTGCTTTGACTAAAACTTTCCTACTTTATTCAAACTTGGCTGCCAAGGCTTATATCTTTCCTTAAGACACAAAAGTCAGCCACTTTTCCTTAACTTTAGCAACAAGTCAGCATTTATTGAAGGGGGAGAGCTGAAATTCACTTGTTTGATGCCCTAGCTATTGCCTATAAATAGAGAACAAGGGGGCAAACGAAAATCCACTTCTCCAAGCATCAAAGTTCTGATTTCTTCTTTATTTCTTTGTTTTTGAGAGAGCAAGAGGCTGGATAATTAATATTCTTCTTCTTCTTTCTTTCTTTTATTTTCTTCTTATGTTCTCTTCAATTTTATGTTTATGTTTACAATGCCTATGCTAGGCTAAACTTTTATTTGGTTAAGAGTGATTTCAAACCTCTAGATATGTTATGTAATTAACTTTCAGAATCTATCTATCATTGTTTTCTATCAAAGTTGCTTATGTTCTTCCATTAAAATTGTTCATGATGATGTTTTGATTTGGTTAGGTGGCCAACTAGATAAATCTTGATAATTGTCTAATGCTAGTTTAGGAATCTTGATCTGTGTAATTGTCTTGATTTCCTATTCATAAGTGACAATTTGTGATTAATGATTATGGTCAAGTTTTCAATAATTGCAAAGTTGAACATAACCTAAGTTGAACAATCCGAGCTTATGTGTTTGTTGCTTAGATCAACCTATCTTTCTCATCATAAAGCTGCTATTAAATTGACCTTAGAGAGCTTATTCTAGGTTGTTTGATAGTTAGAAGTTAAATAGAGAGCTTGTTCTATTTAACGACAAACTAAGGAAAGATTGGGGTAACAGAGCTTGTTATTATCTACGGTTGTTAACTTTGATAGCTAATTAATGTTGATAGATATGAAATTGATTCTTAATGATGTCTAGTGGTGAAGAATGAAACCTTAACCATATTTTTCATATTTGATTCTTCTTAATTACTTGTTTTCTCATTCTTATTGTTAACTTTAGTTTAAATCTGATTTCAAAATCCCCTTTACTTTTGTTTACTTGTTTTTAAGTGATAAACTATTAACTTATAAACTAAAACCCAATCCCTGAGGACTCGACCCTTGCTAATCAGTATACTCTACAATTGATTCTTTTAAGTGCAAGGTTAAATAAGATACACTCTTTTGAGTGCATCAAGATTTTGGCGCCGTTGCCGGGTGATAACTCGTATAATTATATAGTTTTTAGTTATGTTTTATTATTGTTTTGTGTCAAATACGAGTTATTATTGTTTAGTCTAATTGTGTTTATGATCTTTTATATTTTTATGTAATTTGGTGTTTTTCACAAGTTTCTTTGAGTGATTTCAGATTACTAGAATTAAGGGCAAATCCAGTTCAGTTCCAGTTCCGACACCTTTTGCCATATCAGCTATATCTGGAGTTTCACTGAAGCAATAAGGCTGAAATTTTAACCGTGCAAAGTTAAGAGGCTATCTTTTTCATGTTTTACTCTTCTTGAAACGGACTCGTTTTCCCTAGCGAAATCAACCATAAAGTTGGCTGATGTGCAATGACGTCTGTCCTGAGCAGTTTTCGCATTTTGACCATATCGTCCGATACACATCAGCAAATGAGCTGATTCCAACGGCTATGGATCAATAACTGATAGGGGAACATTTGTCTAGAAGACCATGTGATCAGATAAAGCCTCCAATATTGAAGAAATCGACCATCAAGTTGGCTGATGTGCAATGACGTCTGTGCTGCCCTGTTTTCGTATTTTGCCCATATCTGCTTATCAACATTAGCAAATGAGCTGATTCCAACGGCTATGGATCCGTAACTGATAGGGGAACCTTTTTCTAGAAGACCATGTGATCAGATCAGGCCTCCAACATTGACGAAATCGACCATCAAGTTGGCTGATCAAAATTGTCATACAATATGACGAAAATTGTTAGAAAAATTCACCCACCTATTATACCTACCTTTGAAATTTGTAAAGCTTGTCTCTTGTCATTTAGCCCTCCAAAATGTGTATAAATAGAGGGCCTTGGATGATTGTAGAGGATCATATTGTACATAGGTAGGATATTAGCCATTGTAATAAAATTCTCTAAGTTTTCTTCTTCTTTCTTTTCTCTAGTTTTCTTTTTCTTTAGAAAGAGCAAGAGGTTGGATAATTAATATTCTTCTTCTTCTTCTTCTTTCTTTCTTTTATTTTCTTCTTAGATTCTCTTTAATTTTATTTTTATGTTTATAATGCCTATGCTAGGCTAAACTTCTATTTGGTTAAGGGTGATTTCAAAGCCCTAGACATGTTTTGTGATTGATTTTCAGATTCTATCTATCATTAATTTTCTATCAAAGTTGCTTATGTTCTTCTACAAGAATTGTTCATGATGTTGTCTAGATTTATTTAGGTGTACAACTAGATAGATCTTGATAATTATCTATTGCTAGTTTAGGAGTCTTGATCCGTGTAATTGTCTTGATTTCCTATTCATAAGTGGCAATTTGTGATTAATGATTATGGTCAAGTTTTCAATAATTGCAAAGTGGAACATAACCTAAGTTGAACAATCCGAGCTTATGTGTTTGTTGCTTAGATCAACCTATCTTTCTCATCATAAAGCTGCCATTAAATTGAATTTAGAGAGCTTATTCTAGGTTATTTAATGGTTAGAGATTAAATAGAGAGCTTGTTCTATTTAACGACAAACTAAGGAAAGATTGGGATAACAGAGCTTGTTATTATCTACGGTTGTTAACTTTGATAGTTGGTTGATATTGATAGATCTGAAATTGATTCTTAATGATGTCTAGTGGTGGAGAATGAAACCTTAACCATATTTTTCATATTTGATTCTTCTTACTTACTTGTTTTCTTACTTTTCTAGTTTGCTTATTTTTAAAAGTATATTTATTTTTATTGGCTGGTTATACCGCCTAATTTGTATATTAACTTTGTTTTATTTTTATTGGCTGGTTATACCGCCTAATTTAGTATATATATTTTTATTGGCTGGTTATACCGCCTAATTTAGTATATATATATTTTTATTGGCTGGTTATACCGCCTTGCATCTTATTCTTATTATTTACTTTAGTTTAAATCTGATTTCAAAAACCCCTTTTCTTTTATTGTTCTTGAATTTAAGTTTTAAACTATCAACTTATAAACTAAAACCCAATCCCTGAGGACTCGACCCTTGCTAACTACTATACTTACAATTGATCTTTTTAGTGCAAGGTTAAATAAGATACACTCTTTTGGGTGCATCAAATTTTTGGCGCCGTTGCCGGGGATTGTTTTCTTTATTTTATTTGTTACTTGGTTTATTCTTATTTTCAGTTCTAATTAGTTTTATTTTCTTGTACATACAAGTTTTTCTTTTCAAATTTAAAAAAAGAAAAAAAAAACAATGGAATTGAGCAATCTAACACTTGAAGAGTTGGTGGCATACATGAACATGGAGAATCAACAAGCCAATCTCACCTCCCCAGTTCAACAATTGGCCATGGGGGGATGTCAAAGCCATCAAGTGTTCCAAGACCAACAGTATGATCATTACTCAAACACTTACCATGAGGGATGGTGGGATCATACTAATTATGGCTACTCGAAAAATTACCAAGAAGTAGATCCTTATGCCAATTACACTCATCCATCTAGCTTCAATCAATCATGGTCCCAAGAACCAGATCTTTTTCAACCACCACATATGACTCAAAACTCAGGTACTTCTTTAGAAGATATTGTCTATTCTCTTGTTACTGATACTTTGCAATTTCAACAGGAAACAAGGGCAAGCATCCAGAGTTTGGAAAAGCAAATGATCCAATTGACTAGTAGTATGGTGGGATGGGTAGCACAAAGATCTGAAGAACTCCCTGCCCAAACGATGATTAACCCAAAGGAGAATGCTACTATTGTGACCTTGAGGAATGAGGAACAAGATGATTATGAGACAAAATTAGAGATGGATTCTATTCTTGAGGATAATGAAGCCACAAATCCAAATAAGAGTATTTCGGCACCTGAGATAACGTTTAAGGTTCCACTTTTTACTAATGTTTCTTCTCCACCTTTTCCTAGTAGATTTGCAAAGTTCAAGGAGGAAGAACATGAACAACACATGCCAGAAACCTTAAACAACTTGTTTGTGGATGCCATTCAACAAGTATCAAAATATGCTCCATTCCTCGATGAGATATGCACCACAAAGGATGATGGAATAATACTTGTAATGGAGAATGCATCCACTGTTGTGCAAAGAAAGCTTCCTCTCAAACGCATAAATTTGGAAAATTTCATGTATGAGCCTGACAAGCCTAAAAAGCCAAGAAGGGGTGTTGGTTAGATTCAAAACACTAACTCAAGTGTTAATTGGGAAGGCAGCCCAATTAAAGATGAAATTGCCAACCTTCCATATTCAGATTTGCTTTCTCTTTCTCTTTCTTTTCCTTTTTCTTTTATTATTTTTATTGTTTTTATTTTTATTTCTTATGTTTCTTTGTTAATTGTGTTTACTGTTTTTAAGTTCATTTAGGCTGCATAAGTTTCTTTTGTTTAATAGTTCTTTTCTCTTACATATAATTCTTGCATTGGGGGATAATAGCATTACATTAATGACAATGTAAGAATTATGTGTGGGGGGAAGAATTTAGGATGTTATTTAGAGTGTTTTGTTTTTGAGTCTTTTTATGTTGTTTTTCTTTCTGATCCTTGTTTTGAAAATAACTAGATGTAAATATAATTTTTAATTTTTTACCCCGGTTAAATGGCGGATAACGGTACTCCGTGATTATTTAAATCGGTTCCATCAGCTACCCACAAAACTGATATTGTATATAAATTTCTCTTCCAATTTCTCTTTCATTTTTTTTTCATTTTTTTTCAGGATGGATGATATTCTCACAAGATTGCAGAAACGATTTCCTCATTTTCCTCGAAATATTTTACTGAAGCTTTACCAAGTTCGATTTGAAAGATTAAGAATGCTTATGCACAAAGGGATTCCTGCAGACATACGTTGGATAATTGAAGCCAAGGTACGTGAAGATGAATATCTTCCTGTTTTGCATTTACCAGGTACAGGTAGAAGCACTTTTGCGAAGAAGCGACGAGCAAAGCGCATGAGTTCAAATTGCCACAAATGTGCACGATGGACGTGTAACGGTAAATGTCGTTCTATTGGGATTCCGTCCTCTAATCGAGATGATAAAATTGAATTCATTAAGGATGGACTGAGTAAGGAGAATTTGGGTAATATCCAACTTTCTCTTGAGACGCATCCTAGTGGAGACGTACAAAGAGAAATTCTTGATTTATGGCCGCAATTCCAAAGGGAATGGCAACATCTTGGGAATCTGATGTTAAAAGACCCTGTTTGCCAGCTTGTAAGAAAACTGGATGGAAAGCATATCCTCGACTCATAGAAGGCGTTTAAGCCGTTTCTGGACGTAAAACCAGAGGAAGATGTGAGCCACAATCACAACTACAATAAATAACTTCTCAGCTTTTGGTTTGATTTGCAATAACTTTATTTTGGTTTAATTTACGTGTTGTTCGATTTGTGTAATTATTCTCATTTTTTTATTTGTCTTTTACAATTGATTTTTCTTCTCTTTTTGATTTTCTTCCTGAAATCACGCAAAAATCTTTTGTTAGGTTAACATTTTCTTCTGACAGGTCAAATACACTTTCGGCGACATTATTACTCTTGACTTTTACGGTCGATTTTTCTTCTCTTTTTGATTTTCTTCCTGAAATCACGCAAAAATCTTTTGTTAGGTTAACATTTTCTTCTGACAGGTCGGATACACTTTCGACGACATTATTACTCTTGTCTGATTCACTACTCAGTCCTCTATATATTACACCATGTACTCATTCTCTTTCAGGCACTCGAAAAAAAAAAAGAAAAGAAAAAAAAAATGAAAAGTACTTCGTCCCAACGCATTAAAAAAATTTGTGTCTTTGGAGGTGCTTATCCAGGGAAAAATAACATATTCGCTGATGAAGCCATAAGAGTTGGAGTAATACTTGCCCAACAAAAGATCCAGTTGATTTATGGAGGCGGTAGTACGGGTTTAATGGGAGCAGTAGCTACAGCAGCACACGCCGGAGGAAGTCCAGTTCTAGGAATCGTGCCAAAACTATTCACAAGTTTTTGTGGACCTACCGTGGGTAAGGAAATACAAGTCTGGAGTATCCCTGAACGGATAACAATCATGTACCATTCTGCCGATGCATTCATTGCTTTACCAGGAGGTCTGGGTACATTGGAAGAAATAGCTTGCGTGACTTCTTGGTCATCTTTGGTCACAAATAAGAAACCCATTGGTTTGCTTAATATTAATGGTTATTTTAGTAATTTGCTTTCATATTTAGATAATGCTGTGGATAATGGATTCATGTTTTCAGAGGCAAGGAGAACCATAATTTCTGCTACAACCATTGAAGATTTACTCAAAAAGCTCCAAGCTTATGAGTATTTATCTGCTACGGTTGTTTCGCAAACGCTCGGAAAAAGAAAAAGAGATATGGACGAGCAAGGAGTGGATTGCACTTTGTCTTTGTGACATTATCTAACATTTTGTTTGTTGTGTCTCAGTTATAATAAGTGGTTAGCAACCTCTGCAGGTAATATCTCCTAAATCCTACCTTTAAAATTTGACATTGGGGACAATGTCATATTTTAGTATGGGGTAAGGGACATATTTTGCTAATTTAAAAAAAAAAATTGTTGTGTTTTAAGCAATTTAGAAGTATTCATTCTGAACAAGGTCTGAGTAAGGGAAACTTGAGACATACCTTGTCAGTTTGATTTCTTCTTTTCAAAAAAAAAAAAAAAAAGTTTGTTGTGTTTTAAGCAATTTAGAAGTATTCATTCTGAACAAGGTCTGAGTAAGGGAGACTTGAGACATACCTTGTCAGTTTGACTTTAATCTTTTTATGTTTACTTGTTAATTTTTGTTTAGTATTTTAGGATTATTTAGGTTGCATGAGTTTGTTTTGTTTTGAGTCTAGTTGTTCCTATACTTATGTTATTAGTTCTTTTCTCTTACACACGATTCTTTCATTTGGGTTAATAGACTTACATTGAGGACAATGTAAGAATTAAGTGTGGGGGGAATGATTTAGGATTTCTTTTATTTTCGTCTACTATTTTTTTTTATGAGTCTTTATTATTATTATTTTTAGTGTGTTTTAGTTCTTTTTTAATACAATGATGAGATATGAATTGCATAGGTCTAAACTGGTTACTAGTGAGAAGATTTTCATGAGAATTAAGCTTGATACTAATTTTTATGAGCCAATGTTAATATGATATGTTGATTGAGAAAGAAGCATGTTTAGACTTAAAACTGACTTGTATAATCATCATTGTGAGTTTTTGAGCCTAAAATGATTGATGCATTATACAAATCAATCTAATTTCTTTCTTGAGTGCTCTTATGATTACATGATTCTCTAGAACTTGCTTTAAACCGTTTGAGACTATATTGATACATGTGACAACATGAATATGATAGAGGCATTAGGATTATAACCAGAGCCAAACAGCCATCCCTTATTGATGTTCCAAGAGAACACACCCTTAGTGAACCAGTTTGAGCCTACATTGAATAAGCTATCTCTTTGGTAACCATAACTTGTCCCTAACCTAAATATACTTATATCTTTACCTTTGTTCCAAAGATGAATTAGCATGATTTGAGACCAGTTGCAAAGACAAGGGATATTTTTTTGGTTAGAAACAAGAAATAAGTGTGGGGGGAAAAGAAAAGAAAAGTCAAGAGAAAAAGAAATGGAATACTGGAAAATACATTCCTATGTAAAAAATATATATATATGAATCATCTCTTGAATTTGTGGAAAAAGAAAAAGATGTTACAAAGTTGTTTAGAATGAAGAAAAGGCCCAACATGAATATCCGGCCTAGGTGACTATGTACTTGTAAAGAGTTTTGAGAAGTTTCTTTGTATATTTTTTTTTTATGTCTCTAAACTTTATGAACTCTTTGGAACCTTTGTGATATCTTTATCCTTTTGTTCTTCAACCACATTACAAACCCCTTGGCCCCATTACAACCTTGATTAAAGACCTCTTGATTTATGAAGTTGCATGATCTTTTAGTGGAGAATAGGTGGACAAGCAAGCATATGGTAGAAGTGTTTTCATGAGATTGATTGAGTGTAAACACTTTACCACTACTTTAAAGAGTGAAAATCATGAGAGTATCCCATGTGAGAAGTTGAGATTAAGTTTGAATATGCATTATTTTGATTGAAATATGTTATGTTAATATTGGCTTAACTCAAACTATTTACATTCAAGCAAGATTTTTTGTGAATTTCTTTAAGCTATTGATTAGTTTTTAAGACTTGTCCAATGATTATCTCAAATTTATATTGGAAGGATTAGTTATAATTATTATTTTTAGTTTTTCTTATGTTTTCAATGTTTGTGGGTATCGTCCTAGTAAACCCTCACGAGACTAAACTCGTCCACTAGGGACACCTAGGGGTTTAAAGGCTTGTGTCACATGCTAAGTGCCACCGTGATTTCCTACGAAAATGGATTAGATTAGATTTTCTTATTTTATTTTTATTGAGTCGTTGCTAGGGACTAGCAACAATCTAAGTGTGGGGGTGTGATAACTCGTATAATTATATAGTTTTTAGTTATGTTTTATTATTGTTTTGTGTCAAATACGAGTTATTATTGTTTAGTCTAATTGTGTTTATGATCTTTTATATTTTTATGTAATTTGGTGTTTTTCACAAGTTTCTTTGAGTGATTTCAGATTACTAGAATTAAGGGCAAATCCAGTTCAGTTCCAGTTCCAACACCTTTTGCCATATCAGCTATATATGGAGTTTCACTGAAGCAATAAGGCTGAAATTTTAACCGTGCAAAGTTAAGAGGCTATCTTTTTCATGTTTTACACTTCTTGAAACGGAGTCGTTTTCCCTAGCGAAATCAACCATCAAGTTGGCTGATGTGCAATGACGTCTGTCCTGAGCAGTTTTCGCATTTTGACCATATCGTCCGATACACATCAGCAAATGAGCTGATTCCAACGGCTATGGATCAATAACTGATAGGGGAACATTTGTCTAGAAGACCATGTGATCAGATAAAGCCTCCAATATTGAAGAAATCGACCATCAAGTTGGCTGATGTGCAATGACGTCTGTGCTGACCTGTTTTCGTATTTTGCCCATATCTGCTTATCCACATCAGCAAATGAGCTGATTCCAACGGCTATGGATCCGTAACTGATAGGGGAACCTTTTTCTAGAAGACCATGTGATCAGATCAGGCCTCCAACATTGACGAAATCGACCATCAAGTTGGCTGATCAAAATTGTCATACAATATGACGAAAATTGTTAGAAAAATTCACCCACCTATTATACCTACCTTTGAAATTTGTAAAGCTTGTCTCTTGTCATTTAGCCCTCCAAAATGTGTATAAATAGAGGGCCTTGGATGATTGTAGAGGATCATATTGTACATAGGTAGGATATTAGCCATTGTAATAAAATTCTCTAAGTTTTCTTCTTCTTTCTTTTCTCTAGTTTTCTTTTTCTTTAGAAAGAGCAAGAGGTTGGATAATTAATATTCTTCTTCTTCTTCTTCTTTCTTTCTTTTATTTTCTTCTTAGATTCTCTTTAATTTTATTTTTATGTTTATAATGCCTATGCTAGGCTAAACTTCTATTTGGTTAAGGGTGATTTCAAAGCCCTAGACATGTTTTGTGATTGATTTTCAGATTCTATCTATCATTAATTTTCTATCAAAGTTGCTTATGTTCTTCTACAAGAATTGTTCATGATGTTGTCTAGATTTATTTAGGTGTACAACTAGATAGATCTTGATAATTATCTATTGCTAGTTTAGGAGTCTTGATCCGTGTAATTGTCTTGATTTCCTATTCATAAGTGGCAATTTGTGATTAAAAATTATGGTCAAGTTTTCAATAATTGCAAAGTGGAACATAACCTAAGTTGAACAATCCGAGCTTATGTGTTTGTTGCTTATATCAACCTATCTTTCTCATCATAAAGCTGCCATTAAATTGAATTTAGAGAGCTTATTCTAGGTTGTTTAATGGTTAGAGATTAAATAGAGAGCTTGTTCTATTTAACGACAAACTAAGGAAAGATTGGGATAACAGAGCTTGTTGTTATCTACGGTTGTTAACTTTGATAGTTGGTTGATATTGATAGATCTGAAATTGATTCTTAATGATGTCTAGTGGTGGAGAATGAAACCTTAACCATATTTTTCATATTTGATTCTTCTTACTTACTTGTTTTCTTACTTTTCTAGTTTGCTTATTTTTAAAAGTATATTTATTTTTATTGGCTGGTTATACCGCCTAATTTGTATATTAACTTTGTTTTATTTTTATTGGCTGGTTATACCGCCTAATTAGTATATATATTTTTATTGGCTGGTTATACCGCCTAATTTAGTATATATATATTTTTATTGGCTGGTTATACCGCCTTGCATCTTATTCTTATTATTTACTTTAGTTTAAATCTGGCTTCAAAAACCCCTTTTCTTTTATTGTTCTTGAATTTAAGTTTTAAACTATCAACTTATAAACTAAAACCCAATCCCTGAGGACTCGACCCTTGCTAACTACTATACTTACAATTGATCTTTTTAGTGCAAGGTTAAATAAGATACACTCTTTTGGGTGCATCACCGGGGATTGCTTTCTTTAGTTTATTAGTTTCTTGGTTTATTCTTAAATTCTATTCTAATTATTTACTTTCTTTTTTTTTTCTTTATTAGTGAATGTTCCAATCTCCCGAAATAGACTTAAGACTTAGGAGAATTCACGAAATTTATAACTTCTCACCAACAACCAGTCGAGGAGTTGATCCAAAACATCCAAGAGGAGAAAGGAGAGATGGCAGCAGCTGACAACTGAACTCTCAAGGAGCTAGCCGCTCCGAACATGGGTCAACAACCATTATGCATTGAATATGCTAATCTTGAGGTAGCTTTTGAATTAAAATCTGGTTTGATTCATCTTCTCCCAACTTTTCATGGTTTTGCAGGAGAGGATCCAAATAAGCACCTCAAGGAATTCCATGTAGTTTGCTCAAGCATGAGATCAATAGGGTCACGGAAGAGCAAGTTAAGTTGAGAGCTTTCCCATTCTCTCTAGCTGATTCAGCAAAGGAATGGCTCGACTGTCTACCATCCGGGACCATCACTACATGGAATGATATGAAGAAAGCATTCTTGGAAAGGTATTTCCCAGCATCTAAGGCTGCCAACATTAGAAAAGAGATATGTGGGATTCGGCAATACAATGGAGAGTCCTTATATGAATATTGGGAGAGGTTCAAGAAACTTTGTGCATCATGTCCACACCATCAGATATGTGAACAACTTCTCATCCAATACTTCTATGAAGGTCTCATGCCCATGGAGAGAAGTATGATAGATGCCGCTAGTGGGGGAGCTCTAGACTCCCGGGGTTGCTAGAACTCTAATCTCCAACATGGCAGCCAATTCTCAACAATTCTCAATGAGACAAGATCCACCACCACAACCCAAGAGAGTTAATGAGGTAAGTATATCATCCCTTGAACAAAATTTTGATAAACTGACTTCAATCTCCAACATGGCAGCCAATTCTCAACAATTCTCAATGAGACGTATGATAGATGCCCTGAAATGCAACATAAGTCGTACCATTAGACTTGACATCATATACTTAGGATTCAAAACATATGATAGTTGGTTGATATTGATAGATCTGAAATTGATTCTTAATGATGTCTAGTGGTGGAGAATGAAACCTTAACCATATTTTTCATATTTGATTCTTCTTACTTACTTGTTTTCTTACTTTTCTAGTTTGCTCATTTTTAAAAGTATATTTATTTTTATTGGCTGGTTATACCGCCTAATTTGTATATTAACTTTGTTTTATTTTTATTGGCTGGTTATACCGCCTAATTTAGTATATATATTTTTATTGGCCGGTTATACCGCCTAATTTAGTATATATATTTTGATTGGCTGGTTATACCGCCTAATTTAGTATATATATTTTTATTGGCTGGTTATACCGCCTAATTTAGTATATATATTTTTATTGGCTGGTTATACCGCCTTGCATTTTATTCTTATTATTTACTTTAGTTTAAATCTGGCTTCAAAAACCCCTTTTCTTTTATTGTTTTCTTTGAACGTAAGTTTTAAACTATTAACTTATAAACTAAAACCCAATCCCTGAGGACTCGACCCTTGCTAACTACTATACTTACAATTTATCTTTTTAGTGCAAGGTTAAATAAGATACACTCTTTTGGGTGCATCAACATACAAACCATAACTTATATTATACAGGGCTAGGCATAGTATCTTAAACAACCCACACAACTAGGTCATAGATACTTAGCTTATATCCCCAATTTTACTGATTTACAACAAAAAGAAGTTGTTTCAATTGAGGTTATACTTGAATACACAAGAACAAAGCCAAAAGCCAAACGGAGGTCCTATATGTCCACACGAAACATCTCCGTGAGAACCTTTGTAGAGAACACAACACCTCGACCTTAATCTGAAAAAAGATGAACAATTTAATGAGCCACAAAGCCCAGCAAGTAATCTAACCATAGTTAAGGAAATAACACCCAAATGAGCACAGATCAAAGGAACGAAACCAAATTTGGGTATTTTCGACATCCTAGTTTTGAATGTCCAAAAGGTTTCTAATAACTTATATTAGATCAAATGAGAACATATATCATTCATATTCTTAAAATATACTAGATGGCCCAATCCCATGGCAATTTCTATATGGGCCAAGATCCAAGAAGATCTAGGAAACATGGCAAGAATGGGTGGAATTCACTTGGGCCATGTTGCAAGTTATTCAACAAAGGCTTCAACATGCAAGATGGGCTTGCATCCAAGTTTGGTCCATGTGATTCAAGAACACAAGGTGGCACATTAAGAGGGCTTATTTGGGCTTATTTTAATTCTTATAATAACTTAGGCATTTGGACCTATATTAGGTAACATGGACATCTTTTAATTATTTAGGTTTGGGTTTGAGTATGTTCAGCCCATATTATACATATTATTATTTAGTAGATTAGGGTTATTGTAGGGAGGCTATAAATATATGTCTTAGCCGCCTACTTCCATTATCTTTTGATCAATTAAGTCTGATTTTATTCAGTGAGAGTTTTCTCTTTTAGTTCTTGAAAGAACTTAGGAACTTATCAAAGAATTTTTTCTTTGTGGCGTTCAACCTATCAAACTTAGGTTCTTGAAACGAGAGTTCTTAGGGTTTAGATTACATGCTTAATATAGGTTCTTTGAAACAAGCTTTTAAGGGTTTAAGTTTTCTTTGCCTGAATCTTGGCTTTTCTGGGTTAGGTATTTCAATTTGTTAGTGGGTTCAAAGGGTTTCACCCCTAGGGTTCACATCAGTAAATCTCGGATGAACTTTTTTTTTTATTTTAATCAAAAGCCATACAAGTTTACTACATAAAATATTTCACTATATCAACAAAAACTTGTCCATTATATGCCATTAAACTCTCAGTGTTGATCCCAACTGTGTTAAAGCTCCTTTCCAACACTTTCAACCCCATCCCTTCACCACAAGCTGGCTTATTATATAAATGGACTGGGGAGAAAAAATGGTGGTTTGACATTACCCTATCTGGTTGTTAGTTTTGTGTTCTTACCTATGATGGAAGACATGTAACTTTGTGCAGAAATTGAAACCCGCAATGTTGTACCATGCGTCTTACTGCCATCCCGAACGCATCTCACCCTGAAAAGTTGTGTTCGATTTCAGCATCTTCTTTGCCAAATTTCGAATATCTTCTCGGCTGGATTCCATTGATATCCGTTGAAGCTCTTGTAATCCTCCACTGGATGTAAAATCCTTGGCATTGTCCTCATTTTGTGCTAAATGACAAAGGGCTAGCTCAACATGACGTCTGGTTGAAGCTGATGCAATGTTACAGTTGCCAATCAACCATTCAATTTTAATTACATGTTATGTAATTAATTTTCAGAATCTATCTATCATTGTTTTCTATCAAAGTTGCTTATGTTCTTCCATTAAAATTGTTAATGATGATGTTTTGATTTGTTTAGGTGGCCAACTAGATAAATCTTGATAGTTGTCTAATGCTAGTTTAGGAGTCTTGATCCGTGTAGGAGTTGGCAACACGAGGTTTGAGCCTGCTATGCTAGATCTAGGGGCATCTATTAATGTCATGCCATATTCAATTTACGCTTCATTGAGTCTAGGACCATTAGAGGAAACCGGTGTTATAATACAACTTGCTGACCGTTCTAACACTTATCCGAGAGGAGTTGTAGAATACGTTCTTGTACAGGTTAATGAATTGGTTTTTCCCGCTGACTTTTATGTTATTGAGATGGAAGATGAGATGTCTTCTAATCCCACACCTATTCTATTAGGGAGACCATTCTTGAAAACATCAAGAACTAAAATAGATGTACATGATGGCTCTTTAACGATGGAATTTGATGGTGAAATAATTCGCTTTAACATTTTTGAGGCCTTGAGATATCCTAGTGATGTGCATTCTGTTTTTAGTATTGATATAATTGACTCACTAGTGCAGCAAGCTTATGAGATTATGGTGAAGATAGTGTAGAGATAGTCCTTAGCAAACATCTCAGAATGGGGAATGCTAAAGGGGAACAAGCATTGAGTGAGAATGGCCAGCTAACCTTTCAAGCATTTGATCAATAAAAGGTAAAGGAAAGTGGTCTTTGCGAGTTGTGGAATTAAGTTTACGATAATCAATACAAACTCGCCATCCTGTTTGAATCCTAGTAGGAACAAGTTCATTCTCATTATTTGTTTCCACCGTTACACCTGATTTCTTTGGAACCACTTGGACTGGGCTCACCCATTTGCTATCCGAGATAAGATAGATCACTCCAACATCTAGGAGCTTCAGTATCTCTTTTTTCACAACCTCCATCATAGGGGGGTTCAATCTTTTATGTGCTTCTGTTGTTGGTTTGGACCCCTCCTCTAACAAAATCCGGTGCATGCACATGGATGGGCTTATTCCCTTGATATCGGCAATTGTCCAACCAATTGCTGTTTTATGCTCTCTAAGCACCCGAATAAGTCGCTCTTCTTGCAAAGGTGTGAGCTCTTTGGCAATGATGACAGGTAGTGTGTCCTTTTCACCTAAGAACACATATTTCAAGTGGTTCGGTAATGGTTTCAACTCTAAAGTTGGTGCCTGCAAAATGGAAGGTAGAAGTTTCTCATTAGATAATTGCAAATCAATAAATGAAACATCAAACCTTACATCTTTAGGTGGCAGTGAGTGTAAAGATTCTAGTGCCCCATCCACATGGTCACTCAAGGCTAGTTCCCCTTTAGCATTCCCCATTCCGAGATGTTTGCTAAGGACTATCTCCACACTACCTTCACCATCTAGCTCATAAGCTTGCTGCACTAGTGAGTCAATTATATCAATATTAGAAACAGAATGCACATCACTAGGATATCTCATGGCCTAAAAATGTTAAAGCGAATTATTTCACCATCAAATTCCATAGTTAAAGTGCCATCATGTACGTCTATTTTAGTTCTTGCTGTTTTCAATAATGGTCTCCCTAATAGAATAGGTGTGGGATTAGAAGACATCTCATCTTCCATCTCAATAACATAAAAGTCAGCGGGAAAAACCAATTCATTAACCTGTACAAGAACGTCTTCTACAACTCCTCTGGGATAAGTGTTTGAACGGTCAGCAAGTTGTAGTATAACACCGGTTTCCTCTAATTGTCCTAGATTCAATGAAGCATAAATTGAATATGGCATGACATTAATAGCTGCCCCTAGATCTAGCATAGCACGCTCAAACCTGGTGTTGCCTATCTTACAAGGAATGGTAAACATACCTGGATCCTTGCATTTAGGTGGGAGTTTCTTTTGAAGAACTGCTGACACATTCTCCCCCACACTTACCTTTTCATTCCATAACTTTCGTTTAGATGTGCACAACTCTTTTAAGAACTTGGCATATCTTGGCACTTGCTTGATAGCATCTAGTAAAGGAATGTTCACCTCTACTTTCTGGAAGGTTTCCAAAATTTCCTTCTCTTGCTCCTCCTTCTTGGACTTTGCTAACCTACTAGGAAAAGGTGAAGGAGTTATATAAGAAGGAAAGGATGGTTAAGGAATTACCTTTTTGAGTGGCTCGTTGGGATGTGAAGAGGATGCCATGGTATTGTTCTCCTCTTGAGCACTATCATTTTGTGGTGTCTCTAGCTGTTTCCCACTTCTTAAAGTTATAGCATTGCCATTCTCTCTTGGATTAACTATGGTTTGGGAAGGTAATTTCCCAGAATCCCTTGCTTGCATTTGACTCAGGATTGTTGCCAATTGCCCCATCGGAGCCTCTAAGTTACGGATACTTACCTTTGTCTCCCTTGATTCCTATTGAAGTTGAATTGTATTAGTAGTAAGGGTTTTGACAAGATCTTCAAGAGTCTCACCTGAACTTTTTTGTAGTGGCACTTATTGTCGGATTTGATATGTTTGTTGCACTCTTTGTTGAAAACCCGGTGGTCTATTTTCAAATGGTGGAGGAACAGCTTGTGATTGGTTCCCTCCATAATTGAAGTTTGGATGATCCCTCCATCCTGGATTGTATGTGTTTGAGTAGGGATCATATTTCCTTGGTTGGTTCTGAATGCCACCCATGGCATTCACATGTTCATTGGTGTCTTCTTGAAGTGTTGGACACATATCAGTTTGGTGCCCCATGTTTGAACATATGCCACAAGCCTTTATTTGCTGTATATTACCTACAGCCAATTGTTGAACAAGAGAAGTCAGTTTATCAAATTTTTGTTCAAGGGATGATATACTTACCTCATTAACTCTCTTTGGTTGTGGTGGTGGATCTTGTCTCATTGAGAATTGTTGAGAATTGGCTGCCATGTTGGAGATTAGAGTTCTAGCAGCCCCGGGAGTCTTATCAACTAGAGCTCCCCCACTAGCGGCATCTATCATACTTCTCTCCATGGGCATGAGACCTTCATAGAAGTATTGGATGAGAAGTTTGTTCACTTATCTAGAGAATCTTGTAATCATAAGAGCACTCAAGAAAGAAATTAGATTGATATGTATAATGCATCAATATAGTCTCAACAAGGTTTAAAGCAAGTTCTAGAGAATCTTGTAATCATAAGAGCACTCAAGAAAGAAATTAGATTGATATGTATAATGCATCAATCATATAGGCTCGAAAACTCACAAGGATGATTATACAAGTCAGATTTAAGTCTAAACATGCTTCTTTCTCAATCAACATATCATATTAACATTGGCTAAGTAAGATGCAAGTAAGAAATAAGAAATCAAATATGAGAGAAATATGGTTAAGGTTTCATTCTCCACCACTAGACATCATTAAGAACCAATTTCAGATCTATCAATATCAACCAACTATCAAAGTTAACAACCGTAGATAACAACAAGCTCTGTTATCCCAATCTTTCCTTAGTTTGTCGTTAAATAGAACAAGCTCTCTATTTAATCTCTAACCATCAAACAACCTAGAATAAGCTCTCTAAATTCAATTTAATGGCAGCTTTATGATGAGAAAGATAGGTTGATCTAAGCAACAAACACATAAGCTCGGATTGTTCAACTTAGGTAATGTTCCACTTTGCAATTATCGAAAACTTGACCATAATCATTAATCACAAATTGCCACTTATGAATAGGAAATCAAGACAATTACATGGATCAAGACTCCTAAACTAGCAATAGATAATTATCAAGATCTATCTAGTTGTACACCTAAATAAATCAAGACAACATCATAAACAATTTTAATGGAAGAACATAAGCAACTTTGATAGAAAATTAATGATAAATAGAATCTGAAAATCAATTACAAAACATGTCTAGGGCTTTGAAATCACCCTTAACCAAATAAAAGTTTAGCCTAGCATAGGCATTGTAAACATAAACATGAAATTAAAGAGAATCTAAGAAGAGAATAAAATAAAGAAAGAAGAAGAAGAAGAATATTAATTATCCAGCCTCTTACTCTCTCAAAAACAATGAAACAAAGAAGAAATCAGATCTTTGATGCTTGGGAAAGTCTATTTTCGTTTGCCCCCTTGTTCTCTATTTATAGGCAATAGCTAGGGCATCAACCAAGTGAATTTCAGCTCTCTCCCTTCAATAAAAGCTGACTTGTGGCTAAAGTTAAGGAAAAGTGGCTGACTTTTGTGTTTTAAGGAAAGTTATAAGCCTTGGCAGCCAAGTTTGAATAAAGTAGGAAAGTTTTAGTCAAAGCACTCTTTAATGAAGAGAGATTATATTCTTGCAGCCAAAGTAAGTGTAAGGAAGGAAAGTTTTGGCTGATTTATTTCTCCTACTCTGACTAGGATTAGCTTTAAGGAAAGATACTTGCAATTAATGCAATTAATGCAAGTTGACAGCCACTAATCCTTCTTTGGCAAGGATAAACTTAAATGTCAACTACGCTATTAAGAAAAAGTTGTCATTTACGGCTAAGGTTTTTTTTTTGCCACTAGGGTTTTTAGGGAGATATTCCAATGCCGATTTGGATGACCATTTCTTATCCGATTTAGGCCCATGACCAGCCGTTGGAATGGAAATCAAGTGATCTTCAAAAGTCAAGTGATGGAAACTCAATTAAGAGTTGTAAACCCAAGTGCAGGTTATGTTCAAGTAATAAATTCTCGGGTGTCCGAGGTCGAACCACAGGGAAGCGTATTAGTAAGTATAAGTTTATAAATATATAAGACAAAGAAAGTAAACAAGATATTAGGGAATCAACAACAAAATAAGATAAACAAGATATTAGAGAACAACATAAACAAAATATAAAAGAAATTAAACAAGATATAAAAAACAATAAGAAAAGATGTTGAGGTTAGAGAATCCACTCTTGGTGTTATGCTAAGATTAATCTTGTTTTATTACACAATTGAAATCCACACATAAGGGAGGTTCCAATCGGAAGGTTTAGCAATTCAGTCCAAATTGTCCAACGTCCATAGCATATGATATTATGTTCATTTGGTGTCCTCAAAACTCATAAAAAGAGTCCAAGCATTCCTTATGCCAAGGTATATGTCTACAACAAATCAAGGTTATGAAACCAAGCATTTACTGTGCCATTTTCATTGTCAATAATGAATCAAGATCTCTACTTTGCAAGTATGATTTTAAACCAAAAGAAAATATTATCTATGCTAGTGCTTATAAATGATGATTCATTTTAGCTCATGTTTAAGAGACTAACCTTAGCATTTACCAAGAGCTTCACCTCATCACCTCAACAATATGATTAGAAACACATACTAGATATGAATAAAATGAAAAGAAATGTAAGAAGAAAAAGAAAACTAGAGAAAGGAAAGAAAAAGAAAACTTAGAGAATTTTATTACAATGGCTATCCTACCAATGTATCAATGTATCCCAATACTCATCCAAGGCCCTCTATTTATACACATTTTGGAGGGCTAAATGACAAGAGACAAGCTTTACAAATTTCAAAGGTAGGTATAATAGGTGGGTGCATTTTTCTAACAATTTTCGTCATATTGTATGACAATTCTGATCAGCCAGCTTGATGGTCGATTTTGTCAATGTTGGAGGCTCGATCTGATACAATGGTCTTCTAGAAAAATATACCCCTATCAGTTACGGATCCATAGCCGTTGGAATCAGATCATTTGCGTACGTGGATCGGGAGATATGGTCAAAATACCAAAACGGTGCAGAACAGACGTCATTGCACATCAGCCAACTTGATGGTCGATTTCGCTAGGGAAAACGACTCCGTTTCAAGAAGTGTAAAACATGAAAAAGATAGATATGCTTCTTAGCTTTGCAGGGATACAAAGTTCAGCCTTATTGCTTCAGTGAAACTCGAGATATAGCTGATATGGCAAAAGGTGTCGGAACTGGAACTGAACTGGATTTGCCCTTAATTCTAGTAATCTGAAATCACTCAAAGAAACTCATGAAAAACACCAAATTACATAAAAATATAAAAGATCATAAACACAATTAGACTAAGCAATAATAACTCGTATTTGACACAAAACAATAATAAAACATAACTAAAAACTATATAATTATACGAGTTATCACACCCCCACACTTAGATTGTTGCTAGTCCCTAGCAACGACTCAATAAAAATAAAATAAGAAAATCTAATCTAATCCATTTTCGTAGGAAATCACGGTGGCACTTAGCATGTGACACAAGCCTTTAAACCCCTAGGTGTCCCTAGTGGACGAGTTTAGTCTCGTGAGGGTTTACTAGGACGATACCCACAAACATTGAAGACATAAGAAAAACTAAAAATAATAATTATAACTAATCCTTCCAATATAAATTAGAGATAATCATTGGACAAGTCTTAAAAACTAATCAATAGCTTAAAGAAATTCACAAAAAATCTTGCTTGAATGTAAATAAATGAGTTAAGCCAATATTAACATAACATATTTCAATCAAAATAGTGCATATTCAAACTTAATCTCAACTTCTCACATGGGATACTCTCTTGATTTTCACTCTTTAAAGTAGTGGTAAAGTGTTTACACTCAATCAATCTCATGAAAACACTTCTACCATATGCTTGCTTGTCCACCTATTCTCCACTATTTAGATCATACAACTTCATAAATCAAGAGGTCTTTATTCAAGGTTGTAATGGGGCCAAAGGGTTATAATGTGGTTAAAGAACAAAAGGATAAAGATATCACAAAGGTTCCAAAGAGTTCATAGATTTTAGAGACATAATAAGATCATACAAATAAAACTTCTCAAAACTCTTATAAAGCACATAATAACATAGGCTAAATATTCATGTTGAGCCTCTGCATCATTCTAACCAACTTTGTAACATCTTTTTCTAGAAGTTCAAGAGAAGATTCTTTTTTTTTTTTTTTTAATATGGGAATGTATTTGACAATGATCCCTTTCTTTTTCTCTTGACTTTTTCTTTTCTTTTCTTCCCCCACACTTATCTTTTGTTTCTAACCCAAATTTTCAACTAAAAATATCCCTTATTTTTTATTTTTTTATTTTTTATTTTTAATATGTCTCAAAATATAAAAACCCATCTTTAGAACAAGGGTAAGGATATAAGTATATTTAGGCTAGGTGTAAGTTGTGGTTACCAATAAAACAGCATATTTAATGTAGGCTCAAATTGGCTCACTAGTGGGGATGTTCTCTTAGAACATTAATAAGGGATGGCTGTTTGGCTCTGGTTATAATCCTAATGCCTCTATCATATTCATGTTGTCACATGTATCAATATAGTATCAAACGGTTTAAAGCAAGTTCTAGAGAATCATGTAATCATAAGAGCACTCAAGAAAGAAATTAGATTGATTTGTATAATGCATCAATCATTATAGGCTCAAAAACTCACAAAGATGATTATACAAGTCAGATTAAGTCTAAACATGCTTCTTTCTCAATCAACATATCATATTAACATTGGCTCATAAAAAGGTTGACATCAAGCTCAATTCTCATGAAAATCTTCTCACTAATAAATCTGTTTTAGACTTATGCAATTCATATCTCATCCTTGTATTGAAAGTAACTAAAAAAAAACACACTAAGTCTAAACATGCTTTTTTTTTTTTGTTGTTTTTTTTTTTGTTTTGTTTTTTTTTTTTTTTGTTTCTTTTTTTTTGTTTTGTTTTTTTTTTGTTTTTTTGAAGAAGAAGATTAAATCAAACTGACAAGGTATGTCTCAAGTCTCCCTTACTCAGACCTTGTTCAGAATGAATACTTCTAAATGTCTTAAAACACAACAAAATTTTTTTTTTTTTTTTTAGCAAAATATGTCCCTTACCCCCTACTAAAATATGACATTGTCCCCAATGTCAAATTTTAAAGGTAGAATTTAGGAGATATTACCTGCAGAGGTTGCTAACCACTTATTATAACTGAGACACAACAAGCAAAATGTTAGATAATGTCACAAAGACAAAGTGCAATCCACTCCTTGCTCGTCCATATCTCTTTTTCTTTTTCCGAGCGTTTGCGAAACAACCGTAGCAGATAAACACTCATAAGCTTGTAGCTTTTTGAGTAAATCTTCAATGGTTGTAGCAGAAATTATGGTTCTCCTTGCCTCTGAAAAAATGAATCCATTATCCACAGCATTATCTAAGTATGAAAGTAAATTACTAAAATAACCATTAATATTAAGCAAACCAATGGGTTTCTTATTTGTGACCAAAGATGACCAAGAAGCCACGCAAGCTATTTCTTCCAATGTACCCAGACCCCCTGGTAAGGCAATGAATGCATCGGCAGAATGGTACATGATTGTTATCCGTTCAGGGATACTCCAGACTTGTATTTCCTTACCCACGGTAGGTCCACAAAAATCTGTGAATAGTTTTGGCACGATTCCTAGAACTGGACTTCCTCCGGCGTGTGCTGCTGTAGCGACTGCTCCCATTAAACCCGTACTACCGCCTCCATAAATCAACTGGATCTTTTGTTGGGCAAGTATTACTCCAACTCTTATGGCTTCATCAGCGAATATGTTATTTTTCCCTGGATAAGCACCTCCAAAGACACAAATTTTTTTAATGCGTTGGGACGAAGTACTTTCCATTTTTTTTCTTTTTCGAGTGCCTGAAAGAGAATGAGTACATGGTGTAATATATAGAGGACTGAGTAGTGAATCAGACAAGAGTAATAATGTCGCCGAAAGTGTATCTGACCTGTCAGAAGAAAATGTTAACCTAACAAAAGATTTTTGCGTGATTTCAGGAAGAAAATCAAAAAGAGAAGAAAAATCAACCGTAAAAGACCAATGCAAAAAAAATCGAGAATGATTACACAAATCGAACAACACGTAAATTAAACTGAAATAAAGTTATTGCAAATCAAACCAAAAGCTGAGAAGTCATTTATTGTAGTTGTGATTGTGGCTCACATCTTCCTCTGGTTTTACGTCCAGAAACGGCTTAAACGCCTTCTATGAGTCGAGGATATGCTTCCCATCCAGTTTTCTTACAAGCTGGCAAACAGGGTCTTTTAACATCAGATTCCCAAGATGTTGCCATTCCCTTTGGAATTGCGGCCATAAATCAAGAATTTCTCTTTGTACGTCTCCACTAGGATGCGTCTCAAGAGAAAGTTGGATATTACCCAAATTCTCCTTACTCAGTCCATCCTTAATGAATTCAATTTTATCATCTCGATTAGAGGACGGAATCCCAATAGAACGACATTTACCGTTACACGTCCATCGTGCACACTTGTGGCAATTTGAACTCATGCGCTTTGCTCGTCGCTTCTTTGCATAAGTGCTTCTACCTGTACCTGGTAAATGCAAAACAGGAAGATATTCATCTTCACGTACCTTGGCTTCAATTATCCAACGTATGTCTTCAGGAATCCCTTTGTTCATAAGCATTCTTAATCTTTCTAATCGAACTTGGTAAAGCTTCAGTAAAATATTCCGAGGAAAAGGAGGAAATCGTTTCTGCAATCTTGTGAGAATATCATCCATCTTGAAAAAAAAATGAAAAAGAAATTGAAAGAGAAATTTATATACAATATCAGTTTTGTGGGTAGCTGATGGAACCGACTTAAATAATCACGGAGTACCGTTATCCGCCATTTAACCGGGGTTAAAAAAATGTAATATTTTTTTATATTTTTTTTTTTTTTTGGAAATTAGTAAAAATTTTATTTACATCTAGTTATTTTCAAAACAAGGATCAGAAAGAAAAACAACCTCTTCTTGAGTAACATGATTTTCCAAAAAGAGTTTGAGTCTTTGTCCATTTACCTTGAATACGTTACCTTTTTGAGGATTCTCAATGTCAACTGCTCCATAATGATACACATGTTTAACCACAAATGGGCCAGTCCATCTTGATCTCAACTTACCAGGAAATATGTGAAGTCTAGAATTATAAAGTAGAACTTTTTGCCCAACATCAAATGTTTTTCTTGAAATTAACTTGTCATGAAAGGCTTTAGTTCTTTCTTTATGAATTTTAGGATTCTCATATGCATCATTTTTGAGTTCCTCAAGTTTTTGTTTCCAACAATGCTTAACCTGAAAAGAATTTAACAAAGAATCAGTGTGTGAAATTTCTGAAGCATTATCAATCTCACATTCAATTAAATAAGCTTCTAAAGGATCATGGAATGTGGTAGTGGTGAGATGTTCATGAACAAGTTCTTCAATGAAATCCACTTCATGTACTTCTGAATCATCACCAGGTTGCTTGGAAATGTTGAACACATTTAATTCTAAAGTCATATTTCCAAAAGAAATATTCAAATTACCATTCCTGCAATTTATCAGAGCATTAGAAGTTGCAAGAAATGGACGGCCTAATATAACAGGAATTTGAACATTTGGATTTGAAACAGGATGTGTGTCCAAAACAATAAAATCAACAGGGAAGTAAAAATTATCAATTTGAACCAAAACATCTTCAACTATCCCTCGAGGAATTTTTACAGAACGATCAGCTAGTTGAAGTGTAGCAGGTGTTTCCTTGAGTTCACCTAAACCTAACTGTTGATAAACAGAAAAAGGCAAAAGATTAACACTAGCACCAAGATCAAGCAATGCACGTTCTATTCTAGTGTTTCCAATGATGCATGAGATTGTTGGACATCCAGGATCTTTGAATTTTGGTGGAGTAAGGTGCTGAATGATTGAGCTCACACTTTCCGTCAGAAATGCTTTCTTTTGTACATTATGTTTCCTTTTAACTGTGCACATGTCCTTCAAAAATTTAGCATAAGATGGAACTTGTTTGATTGCATCCAATAAAGGAATGTTAATCTTAACTTGTTTGAAAAGTTCATAAATTTCTGCATTTTGATTCAAATTCTTTATTGTTTGCAACCTTTGAGGAAAAGGAGCATGATGCATACCTTTTTCTTTGTCCAAATTTTCAAGAAGTTCAGACTTACCATCATCCTTACCATTACTTTTCGGAGGGGAAAGAGGATCTTGGTCTTTTGATGGAATGTTTTTGTCAATTGCCTTTCCACTTCGAAGAGTTGTGATAGAACTGGCATTTTCCTGTTGAGTTTCATTGGAGCAAGAAACAAGACATTGAGTAGAAGGGTTAGGCTGAGGTTGAGCAGGAAACTTACCTTTTTCTTGAGTGCGTAATGAAGCTGTCAATGTGGACAAGGTGTTTTTGATCTTATTGATGTCCTGTGAAGTCCGGCTATTCACATTTGCTTGTGTTTGCATGAATGCTTGCAATGTCTCTTCCAAGGTTTGTACACGTGAAGGTTGATAGGAAAAAGTGTTGCCCGGCTTTTGAGATTGTGGTACCTGAACATGATTATTATTCCGCCAACTGAAGTTGGGATGATTTCTCCATTCAGGGTTATACGTTTCAGAGTAAGGAGAAGGAAAAGGCTTTTTAAATGTGTTTATGGAATTTACTTGATCATGCAACGCTTCTTTAAGAATGGGAATGTTTGGACATTCAGAAGTGGGGTGTCCCATGATTTCACAAATTCCACAACTTTCTTCATTTTTAACCGTTTTGACTTCTTTTACTTCTCTAAGTTCCATGGCTTCAATCTTTCTAGCCAAATTAGCTACTTTAGCTTTTATCTCATCTTCTTGACTAAAATGATATTTTCCTCTGTTAGAAACAAGATTAGATCTATTGGAACTTTCAGAGGAATTATCTGTGTGCCAGGCTTGAGAGTTATCTGCCAAATGGTCTAGGTAGTCAAAGGCTTCTTCAGGTTCTTTTTCTAGAAACTCACCGTTACACATTGTTTCAACAAATTGTTTAGTTTCGGGAGTTAAACTTTCATAAAAGAAACTAATAAGACGCCATTTTTCAAAACCATGATGTGGACAAGAACTTAACAAATCTTTAAAACGCTCCCAGCACTGAAAAAATGCTTCATTTTGATTTTGATTGAAATTTTGAATCTGTCTTTTCAAAGCAGTAGTTTTATGTGCTGGGAAAAATTTCTTTAGAAACTCAGTTTGTAATTCTTGCCATGTGCCAATTGACCTTGGTTTTAAATTATGAAGCCAAATTTTTGCTTTATCTTTTAAAGAAAAAGGAAATAATTTTAGCTTGACAATTTCATTTGTACATTGTTGGTCATTAAAGGTGACACATACATCTTCGAAGTCTTTTAGAAACGAGTAAGCACTTTCCGATTCCAACCCATAGAAATTTGGAAGCAAAGCTATCATACCTGGTTTAAAACGAAAGTTGTTTGCATTGAGAGGAAAAATAAAACAAGAGGGTGATGAGCTTCGAGTTGGTTGCAAGTAGTCACGCATGGTGCGTACTTGTCTGTTCTCATCTTCAGCATGAACACTTTCATTGTCAGCCATGGTAGGAGTTGTATTAGAAAGATTACCTGAAAAAGTTTCACAATAAAATCTAACTAAACGACGAGATCTAAAATCACGTCGCCAAACAAGCATAAAACAAAGTTAATATACAAAATTAGGCGGTATAACCAGCCAATAAAAATAAATATACTTATAAATTAGGCGGTATAACCAGCCAATAAAAATAAATATACTTATAAACTTATATACTTAGTATTGCTTCCCCGGCAACGGCGCCAAAAACTTGATGGAAACTCAATTAAGAGTTGTAAACCCAAGTGCAGGTTATGTTCAAGTAATAAATTCTCGGGTGTCCGAGGTCGAACCACAGGGAAGCGTATTAGTAAGTATAAGTTTATAAATATATAAGACAAAGAAAGTAAACAAGATATTAGGGAATCAACAACAAAATAAGATAAACAAGATATTAGAGAACAACATAAACAAAATATAAAAGAAATTAAACAAGATATAAAAAACAATAAGAAAAGATGTTGAGGTTAGAGAATCCACTCTTGGTGTTATGCTAAGATTAATCTTGTTTTATTACACAATTGAAATCCACACATAAGGGAGGTTCCAATCGGAAGGTTTAGCAATTCAGTCCAAATTGTCCAACGTCCATAGCATATGATATTATGTTCATTTGGTGTCCTCAAAACTCATAAAAAGAGTCCAAGCATTCCTTATGCCAAGGTATATGTCTACAACAAATCAAGGTTATGAAACCAAGCATTTACTGTGCCATTTTCATTGTCAATAATGAATCAAGATCTCTACTTTGCAAGTATGATTTTAAACCAAAAGAAAATATTATCTATGCTAGTGCTTATAAATGATGATTCATTTTAGCTCATGTTTAAGAGACTAACCTTAGCATTTACCAAGAGCTTCACCTCATCACCTCAACAATATGATTAGAAACACATACTAGATATGAATAAAATGAAAAGAAATGTAAGAAGAAAAAGAAAACTAGAGAAAGGAAAGAAAAAGAAAACTTAGAGAATTTTATTACAATGGCTATCCTACCAATGTATCAATGTATCCCAATACTCATCCAAGGCCCTCTATTTATACACATTTTGGAGGGCTAAATGACAAGAGACAAGCTTTACAAATTTCAAAGGTAGGTATAATAGGTGGGTGCATTTTTCTAACAATTTTCGTCATATTGTATGACAATTCTGATCAGCCAGCTTGATGGTCGATTTTGTCAATGTTGGAGGCTCGATCTGATAAAATGGTCTTCTAGAAAAATATACCCCTATCAGTTACGGATCCATAGCCGTTGGAATCAGATCATTTGCGTACGTGGATCGGGAGATATGGTCAAAATACCAAAACGGTGCAGAACAGACGTCATTGCACATCAGCCAACTTGATGGTCGATTTCGCTAGGGAAAACGACTCCGTTTCAAGAAGTGTAAAACATGAAAAAGATAGATATGCTTCTTAGCTTTGCAGGGATACAAAGTTCAGCCTTATTGCTTCAGTGAAACTCGAGATATAGCTGATATGGCAAAAGGTGTCGGAACTGGAACTGAACTGGATTTGCCCTTAATTCTAGTAATCTGAAATCACTCAAAGAAACTCATGAAAAACACCAAATTACATAAAAATATAAAAGATCATAAACACAATTAGACTAAGCAATAATAACTCGTATTTGACACAAAACAATAATAAAACATAACTAAAAACTATATAATTATACGAGTTATCATCAAGAAGGAAGTTTCTTCGAATAAAGAGTCTAACATCATGTTTTCTTAGCAACAAGCTCCGGAGGTCAAATCTGTCTTCTTGCTTTGCACCAAGAATTTTATCTTTTTGACTCCCAACTCTTTTTCCATCTTGTGATTGTGATTTTGTAAGCTCTTTAACATCTTAATTGACATGTTTTGACTTCATCTCCTCCAAAATACCTACAAAGCATAAAAACCTAGTAAAACGTCGAGGAAGTAAGAATCAAAGCACAAAGTATAAGGAAATTAAGTAGGAAAATGTATGAAATTAAGCACTTATCATATTATGTCTCTAAACTCTATGAAATCTTTGGACCCTTTGTAATATCCTTTTCCTTTTATTCATTAACCATATTTATTACCCCTTGGCCCCATTATAACCTTGAAAAAAGACCTCTTGATTTATGAAGTTGCATGATCTAAATAGTGGATAATAGGTGGACAAGCAAGCATATGGTGGAACTGTTTTCATGAGATTGATTGAGTGTAAACACTTTACCACTACTTTAAAAAGTGAAAATCATGAGAGTATCCCATGTGAGAAGTTGAGATTAAGTTTGAACATGCACTATTTTGATTGAGATATGTTATCTTAACTTAACTCAAACACTTTACTATCAAGCATGATTCTTTGTGAAACTCTTTAAGCTATTGATTAGTTTGTAAGACATGTTCAATGATTATCTATAAGTTGTATTGGAAGTGAACTAGATTCGGTTTTCTTACCTTGTGTCTATTTGATTTTGCTCGAGGATTAGCAAAAGATTAAGTGTGGGGGAATTTCATAAGTGCTTAATTTCATACATTTTTCTATTTAATTTCCTTATACTTTGTGCTTTGATTCTTACTTCCTTGACATTTTACGAGGTTTTTATGCTTTGTAGGTATTTTGGAGGAGATGAAGTCAAAATATGTCAATTAGGATGTTAAAGAGCTTACAAAATCACAATAACAAAAAGGAAAAAGAGTTGAGAGTCAAAAAGATCAAATTCTTGGTGCAAAGCAAGAAGACAGATTTGACCTTCGGAGCTTGTTGCTAAGGAAACATGATGTTAGACTCTTTATTTGAAGAAACGTCCTTCTTAACTTTTGAAGATCACTTGATTACCTTTCAAACGATTTGGTCATGGGCCTAAATCGGATAAGAAATGGTCATCTAAATAGGCGTTGGAATATCTCCCTAAAAACCCTAGTGGCAGAAAAAACCCTAGCCGCAAATCATATCTTTTTCTTAATACCCTAGCTGACATTTTTGTTTATCCTTGCCAAATTGCATTAATTTCAAGTATCTTTCCTTAAAGCTAATCTTAGTCAAAGTAGGAGAATTAAATCAGCCAAGACTTTCCTTCCTTACACTTACTTTGCCTGCAAGTTTGTAATCTCTCTTCATTAAAGAGTGCTTTGACTAAAACTTTCCTACTTTATTCAAACTTCGCTGCCAAGGCTTATATCTTTCCTTAAAACACAAAAGTCAGCCACTTTTCCTTAACTTTAGCCATAAGTCAGCATTTATTGAAGGGAGTGAGCTGAAATTCACGTGTTTGATGCCCTAGCTATTGCCTATAAATAGAGATTAAGGAGGCATACGAAATTTACACCACTCCAAGCATCAAATTTCTGATTTCTTCTTTGTTTCTTTGTTTTTGAGAGAGCAAGAGGCTGGATAATTAATATTCTTCTTCTTCTTCTTCTTTCTTTCTTTTATTTTCTTCTTAGATTCTCTTTAATTTTATGTTTATGTTTACAATGCCTATGCTAGGCTTTTTTATTTGGTTAAGGGTGATTTCAAAGCCCTAGACATGTTATGTAATTAATTTTTAGAATCTATCTATCATTGTTTTCGATCAAAGTTGCTTATGTTCTTCCATAAAAATTGTTCATGATGATTTTTTTTATTTGTTTAGGTGGCGAACTAGATAAATCTTGATAATTGTCTAATGCTAGTTTATGAGTCTTGATCTGTGTAATTGTCTTGATTTCCTATTCATAAGTGGCAATTTGTGATTAATAATTGTGGTCAAGTTTTCAATAATTGCAAAGTGGAACATAACCTAAGTTGAACAATCCGAGCTTATCTGTTTGTTGCTTAGATCAACCTATCTTTCTCATCATAAAGTTGCTATTAAATTGAACTTAGTGAGCTTATTCTAGGTTGTTTGATAGTTAGAGATTAAATAGAGAGCTTGTTCTATTTAACGACGAACTAAGGAAAGATTGGGGTAACAGAGCTTGTTGTTATCTACGGTTGTTAACTTTGAGAGCTAATTAATGTTGATAGATATGAAATTGATTCTTAATGATGTCTAGTGGTGGAGAATGAAACTTTAACCATATTTTTTTTTATTTGATTCTTCTTAATTACTTCTTTTCTCATTCTTATTGTTAACTTTAGTTTAAATCTGATTTCAAAATCCCCTTTACTTTTGTTTATTTGTTTTTAAGTGATAAACTATTAATTATAGACTAAAACCTAATCCCTGAGGACTCGACCCTTGCTAATCACTATACTTTACAATTGAGTCTTTTTAAGTGCAAGGTTAAATAAGATACACTCTTCTGGGTGCATCATATGCCCAGTCGTCCCACATCGAAAACAAGCTCCAATGTCCCAATAACACAGTTTTGACCCATGATGCTTGCCGCATCATTTGCAAGGCTCTGAAGCATCTTGTTTGGGTGCTTTGGGCTGAAATTCCCTTGTTTTCTGCTTCTTGTTGTCTTGATTCAAATCTAGCCTCTTTTGCAAATTTCTCATGTTTTCAGCTCTATCATCACGTTCTTGCTCTATTTGGGCATCTTCCATATCTTGCTCTATGATTTGAGCTCGATCTACTACTTCAGCATAAGTTCTGAGCTTGAAAGAGACTAATTTGCTTCTAAGAGTTGGTCGTAAACCTCACTGAAACTTTCTTGCTTTCTTTGCCTCATTTTCTGCAATAGGGGGAGCAAACCATGAAAAAATAGTGAATTTGGATTCATACTGATCCACTATCATACTCCCTTGTTTTAAGTTGAAGAACTCTTCTTCTTTCTTTTCTTGCATACACTTGGGAAAATACTATCGGTTAAAAGGATCAAAAAATCTTTCCCAAGTTATAGGCACATTTTCTAAACCTAGCACCTTTTTTTTGTAGATTTCCACGAATGTTCAGCCTCTTCCTCAAGCATAAAGGAGGCTAATGCAGCTTTCTCCTCACTATTACACCTCATGTAATCAATGAACTTCTCAAGTTTCATGATCCATGCTTCAGCAGTAGTAGGATTTCGAACACCTTTAAAGGTTGGCGGGTTCATCCTCTGAAATTGATCAAAACGGGCCAGATTTTTATCGACTTCAGTTTGCTGACTCATGGTTATTATTCCCAACCCGATGTTCCAAAATAGAGGCAATATTCTCTAGGGCTCTGTTGACATTCTCTAAACGAGCATTGGGACCACGAGAAGGTGCACAAGTTCTATTCATTTTTTATTCCTAGACAGGAAACAAACAAAGTTTTGACCAACAAAGTTGGTCTCAAAGTCCAACCAGACACGAAATCAAGTAGAAAGGGATGTAAGACTTATAACACTAATACTTCTATATCTAACACTTATACTAATGAGCCATTTACATAGCTCTGATACCAACAAATGTCACGCCCCAAAACGCAACATAAGTCATACCATTAGACAAGACATCATATACCCAGGATTCAAAACATACAAACTATAACTTATATTATACAAGGCTAAGCATAGTATGTTAAACAACCCAAACAACTAGGTCATAGATACCTACCCAATTTTACTGATTTACAAGAAAAAAAAGCTGTTTCAATTGAGGTTATACCTCAAATACACAAGAACAGCACCAAAAGCCAAACGAAGGTCCTATATGTCCACACGAATTACCTCCACGAAAACCTTCGCAGAGAACACCGACACCTCGATCTTAATATGAAAAAGATGAACAATTTAATGAGCCACAAAGCACAGAATGTAATCTAGCCATAGTTAAGGAAATAACACCCAAATGAGCACAGATCAAAGGAACGAAACCAAATTTGGGGTATTTTCGACATCCTAGTATTGGAATGTCCAAAAGATTTCTAACAACTTATATTAAATCAAATGAGAACATATATCATTCATATTCTTAAAACATACTAGATAGTATAATACTTATTCAAACGAGATTCACAGATCAAATGCTTCTTTTAGTGATCCAGTAAGTTCAAATATCCTAAAAGATTCATATTCAGTTCCTCCTTGACACAATTTGATGCACCCAAAAGAGTGTATCTTATTCAACCTTGCACTTTAAAAAAATCAATTGTAGAGTATAGTGATTAGCAAGGGTCGAGTCCTCAGGGATTTGGTTTTAGTTTATAAGTTAATAGTTTATCACTTAAAAACAAGTGAACAAAAGTAAAGGGGATTTTGAAATCAGATTTAAACTAAAGTTAACAAAAAGAATGAGAAAACAAGTAATTAAGAAGAATCAAATATGAAAAATATGGTTAAGGTTTCATTCTCCACCACTAGACATCATTAAGAATTGAATATCTATCAACATTAATTAGCTATCAAAGTTAACAACCGTAGATAACAACAAGCTCTGTTACCCCAATCTTTCCTTAGTTCGTCGTTAAATAGAACAAGCTCTCTATTTAATCTCTAACCATCAAACAACCTAGAATAAGCTCTCTAAATTTAATTTAATGGCAGCTTTATGATGAGAAAGATTAGGTTGATCTAAGCAACAAACACATAAGCTCAGATTGTTCAACTTAGGTTATGTTCCACTTTGCAATTATTGAAAACTTGACCATAATCATTAATCACAAATTGCTACTTATGAATAGGAAATCAAGACAATTACACGGATCAAGACTCCTAAACTAGCATTAGACAATTATCAAGATTTATCTAGTTGGCCACCTAAACAAATCAAAACATCACCATGAACAATTTTTATGGAAGAACATAAGCAACTTTGATAGAAAACAATGATAGATAGATTCTGAAAATTAATTACATAACATGTCTAGGGCTTTGAAATCACCCTTAACCAAATAAAAGTTTAGCTTAGCATAGGCATTGTAAACATAAACATAAAATGATAGAGAATCTGAGAAGAAAATAAAAGAAAGAAAGAAGAAGAAGAAGAAGAATATTAATTATCCAGCCTCTTGCTCTCTCGAAAACAAAGAAACAAAGAAGAAATCAGAATTTGATGCTTGGGGAAGTGTCAATTTCGTATGCCCCCTTGGTCTCTATTTATAGGCAATAGCTAGGGCATCAAACAAGTGAATTTCAGCTCTCTCCCTTCAATAAATGCTGACTTGTGGCTAAAGTTAAGGAAAAGTGGATGACTTTTGTGTTTTAAGGAAAGAAATAAGCCTTGGCAGTCAAGTTTGAATATAGTAGGAAAGTTTTAGTCAAAACACTATTTAATGAAGAGAGATTATATTTTTGCAGCCAAAGTAAGTGTAAGGAAGGAAAGTCTTGGCTGATTTAATTCTCCTACTTTGACTAGGATTAGCTTTAAGGAAAGATACTTGCAATTAATGCAATTAATGCAAGTTGACAGCCACTAATCCTTCTTTGGCAAGGATAAACTTAAATGTCAACTAGGGTATTAAGAAAAAGTTTTCATTTACGGCTAAGGGTTTTTTCTGCCACTAGGGTTTTTAGGGAGATATTACAATGCCGATTTTGATGACCATTTCTTATCTGATTTAGGCCCCATAACCAGCCGTTGGAAAGGTAATCAAGTGATCTTCAAAAGTCAAGAAGGAAGTTTCTTCGAATAAAGAGTCTAACATAATGTTTTCTTAGCAACAAGCTCCGGAGCTCAAATCTGTCTTCTTGCTTTGCACCAAGAATTTGATCTTTTTGACTCCCAACTCTTTTTCCATCTTGTGATTGTGATTTTGTAAGCTCTTTAACATCCTAATTGACATGTTTTGACTTCATCTCCTCCAAAATACCTACAAAGCATAAAAACCTAGTAAAATGTCAAGGAAGTAAGAATCAAACACAAAGTATAAAGAAATTAAATAGGAAAATGTTTGAAATTAAGCACTTATCAAATTCCCCCACACTTAATCTTTTGCTAGTCCTCGAGCAAAATCAAATAGACACAAGGTGAGAAAACTGAATCTAGTTCACTTTCAATACAACTTATAGATAATCATTGAACAAGTCTTATAAACTAATCAATAGCTTAAAGAGTTTCACAAAAAATCATGCTTGATAGTAAATAGTTTAAGTTAAGCTAAAATTAACATAACATATCTCAATCAAAATAGTGCATGTTCAAACTTAATCTCAACTTCTCAAATGGGATACCCTCATGATTTTCACTCTTTAAAGTAGTGGTGAAGTGTTTACACTCAATCAATCTCATGAAAACAGTTTCTACCATATGCTTGCTTGTCCACCTATTCTCCACTACTTAGATCATTCAACTTCATGAATCAAGAGGTCTTTATGCAAGGTTATAATGGGGCCAAGGGGTAATAATGTGACTAAAGAATAAAGGATAAAGGATATTACAAAAGTTCCAAAGATTTTATAGAGTTTAGAGACATAATAAGATTCATACAAAGAAACTTCTCAAAACTCTTTACAAGTACATAATCACGTAGGCCGAATATTCATGTTGGGCCTTTTCTTCATTCTAAACAACTTTCGAACATCTTTTTCTTTTCTTTAACTAGAAGTTCAAGAGATTATTCAATTTTTTTTTTTTAACATGGGAATGTATTTGGCAATATTCCCTCTATTTTTCTCTTGACTTTTGCCTTTCTCGTCCCCCACACTTATTTCTTGTTTCTAACCCAAAATTTGAATAGATCTTCCTTGTCTTTGCAATATGTCTCAAAACATGCTAATTTATCTTTAGAACAAGGGTAAGGATATAAATAAGTATATTTAGGTTAGGGACAAGTTATGGTTACCAAAGAAATAGCTTATTCATTGTAGGCTCAAATTGGTTCACTAAGGGGGATGTTCTCTTGGAACATCAATAAGGGATGGTTGTTTGGCCCTGGTTAAAAATCCTAATGCCTCTATCATATTCATGTTGTCACATGCATCAATATAGTCTCAACAAGGTTTAAAGCAAGTTCTAGAGAATCTTGTAATCATAAGAGCACTCAAGAAAGAAATTAGATTGATATGTATAATGCATCAATCATATAGGCTCGAAAACTCACAAGGATGATTATACAAGTCAGATTTAAGTCTAAACATGCTTCTTTCTCAATCAACATATCATATTAACATTGGCTAAGTAAGATGCAAGTAAGAAATAAGAAATCAAATATGAGAGAAATATGGTTAAGGTTTCATTCTCCACCACTAGACATCATTAAGAACCAATTTCAGATCTATCAATATCAACCAACGATCAAAGTTAACAACCGTAGATAACAACAAGCTCTGTTATCCCAATCTTTCCTTAGTTTGTCGTTAAATAGAACAAGCTCTCTATTTAATCTCTAACCATCAAACAACCTAGAATAAGCTCTCTAAATTCAATTTAATGGCAGCTTTATGATGAGAAAGATAGGTTGATCTAAGCAACAAACACATAAGCTCAGATTGTTCAACTTAGGTAATGTTCCACTTTGCAATTATCGAAAACTTGACCATAATCATTAATCACAAATTGCCACTTATGAATAGGAAATCAAGACAATTACACGGATCAAGACTCCTAAACTAGCAATAGATAATTATCAAGATCTATCTAGTTGTACACCTAAATAAATCAAGACAACATCATAAACAATTTTAATGGAAGAACATAAGCAACTTTGATAGAAAATTAATGATAAATAGAATCTGAAAATCAATTACAAAACATGTCTAGGGCTTTGAAATCACCCTTAACCAAATAAAAGTTTAGCCTAGCATAGGCATTGTAAACATAAACATGAAATTAAAGAGAATCTAAGAAGAGAATAAAATAAAGAAAGAAGAAGAAGAAGAATATTAATTATCCAGCCTCTTACTCTCTCAAAAACAATGAAACAAAGAAGAAATCAGATCTTTGATGCTTGGGAAAGTCTATTTTCGTTTGCCCCCTTGTTCTCTATTTATAGGCAATAGCTAGGGCATCAAACAAGTGAATTTCAGCTCTTTCCCTTCAATAAAAGCTGACTTGTGGCTAAAGTTAAGGAAAAGTGGCTGACTTTTGTGCTTTAAGGAAAGTTATAAGCCTTGGCAGCCAAGTTTGAATAAAGTAGGAAAGTTTTAGTCAAAGCACTCTTTAATGAAGAGAGATTATATTCTTGCAGCCAAAGTAAGTGTAAGGAAGGAAAGTCTTGGCTGATTTAATTCTCCTACTCTGACTAGGATTAGCTTTAAGGAAAGATACTTGCAATTAATGCAATTAATGCAAGTTGACAGCCACTAATCCTTCTTTGGCAAGGATAAACTTAAATGTCAACTAGGCTATTAAGAAAAAGTTGTAATTTACGGCTAAGGTTTTTTTTTGCCACTAGGGTTTTTAGGGAGATATTCCAATGCCGATTTGGATGACCATTTCTTATCCGATTTAAGCCCATGACCAGCCGTTGGAATGGAAATCAAGTGATCTTCAAAAGTGAAGAAGGAAGTTTCTTCGAATAAAGAGTCTAACATCATGTTTTCTTAGCAACAAGCTCCGGAGGTCAAATCTGTCTTCTTGCTTTGCACCAAGAATTTGATATTTTTGACTCCCAACTCTTTTTCCATCTTGTGATTGTGATTTTGTAAGCTCTTTAACATCTTAATTGACATGTTTTGACTTCATCTCCTCCAAAATACCTACAAAGCATAAAAACCTAGTAAAACGTCGAGGAAGTACGAATCAAAGCACAAAGTATAAGGAAATTAAGTAGGAAAATGTATGAAATTAAGCACTTATCATATTATGTCTCTAAACTCTATGAAATCTTTGGACCCTTTGTAATATCCTTTTCCTTTTATTCATTAACCATATTTATTACCCCTTGGCCCCATTATAACCTTGAAAAAAGACCTCTTGATTTATGAAATCTTTGGATATTAGCCATTGTAATAAAATTCTCTAAGTTTTCTTCTTCTTTCTTTTCTCTAGTTTTCTTTTTCTTTATTTTCTTCTTCTTCTTCTTTCTTTCTTTTAATTCCTTCTTAGATTCTCTTTAATTTTATGTTTATGTTTACAATGCCTATGCTAGGCTAAACTTCTATTTGTTTAAGGGTGATTTCAAAGCCCTAGACATGTTTTATAATTGATTTTCAGATTCTATCTATTATTAATTTTCTATCAAAGTTGCTTATGTTCTTCTACAAGAATTGTTCATGATGTTGTCTTGATTTATTTAGGTGTACAACTAGATAGATCTTGATAATTATCTATTGCTAGTTTAGGAGTCTTGATCCGTGTAATTGTCTTGATTTCCTATTCATAAGTGGCAATTTGTGATTAATGATTATGGTCAAGTTTTCAATAATTGCAAAGTGGAACATAACCTAAGTTGAACAATCCGAGCTTATGTGTTTGTTGCTTAGATCAACCTATCTTTCTCATCATAAAGCTGCCATTAAATTGAATTTAGAGAGCTTATTCTAGGTTGTTTAATGGTTAGAGATTAAATAGAGAGCTTGTTCTATTTAACGACAAACTAAGGAAAGATTGGGATAACAGAGCTTGTTGTTATCTACGGTTGTTAACTTTGATAGTTGGTTGATATTGATAGATCTGAAATTGATTCTTAATGATGTCTAGTGGTGGAGAATGAAACCTTAACCATATTTTTCATATTTGATTCTTCTTACTTACTTGTTTTCTTACTTTTAGTTTGCTTATTTTTAAAAGTATATTTATTTTTATTGGCTGGTTATACCGCCTAATTTGTATATTAACTTTGTTTTATTTTTATTGGCTGGTTATACCGCCTAATTTAGTATATATATTTTTATTGTCTGGTTATACCGCCTAATTTAGTATATATATTTTCATTGGCTGGTTATACCGCCTTGCATCTTATTCTTATTATTTACTTTAGTTTAAATCTGGCTTCAAAAACCCCTTTTCTTTTATTGTTCTTGAATTTAAGTTTTAAACTATTAACTTATAAACTAAAACCCAATCCCTGAGGACTCGACCCTTGCTAACTACTATACTTACAATTTATCTTTTTAGTGCAAGGTTAAATAAGATACACTCTTTTGGGTGCATCAAATTTTTGGCGCCGTTGCCGGGGATTGTTTTTTTTAGTTTATTTGTTATTTGGTTTATTCTTATTTTCAGTTCTAATGAGTTTTATTTTCTTGTACATACGGGTTTTTCTTATCAAATTTTGAAAAAAAAAAGGAAAAAAATAAAAAAAAAAACGATGGAATTGAGCAATCTAACACTTGAAGAGTTGGTGGCATACATGAACATGGAGAATCAACAAGCCAATCTCACCTCCCCAGTTCAACAATTGGCCATGGGAGGATGTCAAGGCCATCAAGTGTTCCAAGACCAACAGTATGATCATTACTCAAACACTTACCATGAGGGATGGTGGGATCATACTAATTATGGCTACTCGAAAAATTACCAAGAAGTAGATCCTTATGCCAATTACACTCATCCATCTAGCTTCAATCAATCATGGTCTCAAGAACCAGATCTTTTTTAACAACCACATATGACTCAAAACTCAGGTACTTCTTTAGAAGATCTTGTCTATTCTCTTGTTACTGATTCTTTGCAATTTCAACAGGAAACAAGGGCAAGCATCCAGAGTTTGGAAAAGCAAATGAGCCAATTGGCTAGTAGTATGGTGGGATGGGTAGCACAAAGATCTGAAGAACTCCCAGCCCAAACGATGGTTAACCCAAAGGAGAATGCTACTATTGTGACCTTGAAGAATGAGGAACAAGATGAGGATGAAACAAAATTAGAGATGGATTCTATTCTTGAGGATAATAAAGCCAAAGATCCAAATAAGAGTATTTCGGCACCTGAGGTAACGTTTAAGGTTTCACTTTTTACTAATGTTTCTTCTCCACCTTTTCCTAGTAGATTTGCAAAGTTCAAGGAGGAAGAACATGAACAACACATGCCGGAAACCTTAAACAACTTGTTTGTGGAGGTCATTCAACAAGTATCAAAATATGCTCCATTCCTCGATGACATATGCACCACAAAGGATGATGGAATAATACTTGTAATGGAGAATGCATCCACTGTTGTGCAAAGAAAGCTTCCTCTCAAACGCATAAATTTGGGAAATTTCATGTATGAGCCTGACAAGCCTAAAATGCCAAGAAGGGGAATTGGCTAGGCTGAAAACAGTCAATCAAGTGCTAATTGGGGGAGGTAGCCTAATTAGTGAAAGCATTGCCAAACTGTCATCCTCAGATTTGCTCTATTTTTCTTTATCTTTTTCTTATGTTTCTTTGTTAATTGTGTTTAGTGTTTCTAAGTTCATTTAGGCTGCAAAAGTTTATTTTGTTTATTAGTTCTTTTCACTTACACATGATTCTTTCATTTGGGATTAATAGCATTACATTAATGACAATGTAAGAATTATGTGTGGGGGGGAAGAATTTAGGATTTTATTTAGAGTGTTTTGTTTTTGAGTTTTTTTTATGCTGTTTTTCTTTCAGATCCTTGTTTTGAAAATAACTAGATGTAAATATAATTTTTTTTAACCCCGGTTAAATGGCGGATAACGGTACTCCGTGATTATTTAAATCGGTTCCATCAGCTACCCACAAAACTGATATTGTATATAAATTTCTCTTCCAATTTCTCTTTCAATTTTTTTCATTTTTTTTTCAGGATGGATGATATTCTCACAAGATTGCAGAAACGATTTCCTCCTTTTCCTCGAAATATTTTACTGAAGCTTTACCAAGTTCGATTTGAAAGATTAAGAATGCTTATGCACAAAGGGATTCCTGAAGACATACGTTGGATAATTGAAGCCAAGGTACGTGAAGATGAATATCTTCCTGTTTTGCATTTACTAGGTACAGGTAGAAGCACTTTTGCAAAGAAGCGACGAGCAAAGCGCATGAGTTCAAATTGCCACAAATGTGCACGATGGACGTGTAACGGTAAATGTCGTTCTATTGGGATTCCGTCCTCTAATCGAGATGATAAAATTGAATTCATTAAGGATGGACTGAGTAAGGAGAATTTGGGTAATATCCAACTTTCTCTTGAGACGCATCCTAGTGGAGACGTACAAAGAGAAATTCTTGATTTATGGCCGCAATTCCAAAGGGAATGGCAACATCTTGGGAATCTGATGTTAAAAGACCCTGTTTGCCAGCTTGTAAGAAAACTGGATGGGAAGCATATCCTCGACTCATAGAAGGCGTTTAAGCCGTTTCTGGACGTAAAACCAGAGGAAGATGCCAAATACACTTTCGGCGACACTATTACTCTTGACTTTTACGGTTGATTTTTCTTCTCTTTTTGATTTTCTTCCTGAAATCACGCAAAAATCTTTTGTTAGGTTAACATTTTCTTCTGACAGGTCAGATACACTTTCGGCGACATTATTACTCTTGTCTGATTCACTACTCAGTCCTCTATATATTACACCATGTACTCATTCTCTTTCAGGCACTCGAAAAAAAATGGAAAGTACTTCGTCCCAGCGCATTAAAAAAAATTTGTCTTTGGAGGTGCTTATCCAGGGAAAAATAACATATTCGCTGATGAAGCCATAAGAGTTGGAGTAATACTTGCCCAACAAAAGATCCAGTTGATTTATGGAGGTGGTAGTACGGGTTTAATGGGAGCAGTCGCTACAGCAGCACACGCCGGAGGAAGTCCAGTTCTAGGAATCGTGCCAAAACTATTCACAGATTTTTATGGACCTACCTTGGGTAAGGAAATACAAGTCTGGAGTATGCCTGAACGGATAACAATCATGTACCATTCTGCCGATACATTCATTGCTTTACCAGGAGGTCTGGGTACATTGGAAGAAATAGCATGCGTGGCTTCTTGGTCATCTTTGGTCACAAATAAGAAACCCATTGGTTTGATTAATATTAATGGTTATTTTAGTAATTTGCTTTCATATTTAGATAATGCTGTGGAAAATGGATTAATGTTTTCAGAGGCAAGGAGAACCATAATTTCTGCTACAACCATTGAAGATTTACTCAAAAAGCTCCAAGCTTATGAGTGTTTATCTGCTACGGTTGTTTCGCAAACGCTCGGAAAAAGAAAAAGAGATATGGACGAGCAAGGAGTGGATTGCACTTTGTCTTTGTGACATTATCTAACATTTTGCTTGTTGTGTCTCAGTTATAATAAGTGGTTAGCAACCTCTGCAGGTAATATCTCCTAAATTCTACCTTTAAAATTTGACATTGGGGACAATGTCATATTTTAGTAGGGGGTAAGGGACATATTTTGCTAATAAAAAAAAAAAAAATTGTTGTGTTTTAAGACATTTAGAAGTATTCATTCTTAACAAGGTCTGAGTAAGGGAGACTTGAGACATACCTTGTCAGTTTGATTTAATCTTCTTCTTCTTCTTCTTCTTCTTCAAAAAAAAATAATAAAAAAAAAAAACATGTTTAGACTTAGTGTGTTTTTAGTGTGTTTTAGTTACTTTCAATACTACGATGAGATATGAATTGCATAAGTCTAAAACAGATTTATTAGTGAGAAGATTTTCATGAGAATTGAGCTTGATATCAACCTTTTTATGAGCCAATGTTAATATGATATGTTGATTGAGAAAGAAGCATGTTTAGACTTAATCTGACTTGTATAATCATCCTTGTGAGTTTTTTAGCCTATAATGATTGATGCATTATATAAATCAATCTAATTTCTTTCTTGAGTGCTCTTATGATTACATGATTCTCTAGAACTTGCTTTAGACCTTGTTGAGACTATATTGATGCATGTGACAACATGAATATGATAGAGGCATTAGGATTTTTAGCCAGGGCCAAACAGCCATCCCTTATTGATGTTCCAAGAGAACACACCCTTAGTGAACCAATTTGAGCCTACATTGAATAAGCTATCTCTTTGGTAACCATAACTTGTCCCTAACCTAAATATACTTATATCCTTACTGATAACTCGTATAATTATATAGTTTTTAGTTATGTTTTATTATTGTTTTGTGTCAAATACGAGTTATTATTGTTTAGTCTAATTGTGTTTATGATCTTTTATATTTTTATGTAATTTGGTGTTTTTCACAAGTTTCTTTGAGTGATTTCAGATTACTAGAATTAAGGGCAAATCGAGTTCAGTTCCAGTTCCGACACCTTTTGCCATATCAGCTATATCTAGAGTTTCACTGAAGCAATAAGGCTGAAATTTGTAGTCGTGCAAAGCTAAGAGGCATATCTATCTTTTTCATGTTTTACACTTCTTGAAACGGAGTCGTTTTCCCTAGCGAAATCGACCATCAAAGTAGCTGATGTGCAATGACGTCTGTGCTGACCTGTTTTCGTATTTTGCCCATATCTGCTTACCCACATCATAAAATGAGCTGATTCCAATGGCTATGGATCCATAACTGATACGGGAACCTTTGTCTAGAAGACCATATGATCAGATCAGGCCTCCAATATTGACGAAATCGACCATCAAGTTGGCTGATGTGCAATGACGTCTGTGCTGACCTGTTTTCGTATTTTGCCCATATCTTCTTATCCACATCAGAAAATGAGCTGATTCAAACGGCTATGGATCCGTAACTGATAGGGGAACATTTTTCTAGAAGACCATGTGATCAGATCAGGCCTCCAACATTGACGAAATCGACCATCAAGTTGGCTGATCAAAATTGTCATACAATATGACGAAAATTGTTAGAAAAATGCACCCACCTATTATACCTACCTTTGAAATTTGTAAAGCTTGTCTCTTGTCATTTAGCCCTCCAAAATGTGTATAAATAGAGGGCCTTGGATGATTGTAGAGGATCATATTGTACATAGGTAGGATATTAGCCATTGTAATAAAATTCTCTAGTTTTCTTTTTCTTTAGAAAGAGCAAGAGGTTGGATAATTAATATTCTTCTTCTTCTTCTTTCTTTCTTTTATCTCCCTCTTAGATTCTCTTTAATTTTATGTTTATGTTTACAATGCCTATGCTAGGCTAAACTTCTATTTGGTTAAGGGTGATTTCAAAGCCCTAGACATGTTTTGTGATTGATTTTCAGATTCTATCTATCATTAATTTTCTATCAAAGTTGCTTATGTTCTTCTACAAGAATTGTTCATGATGTTGTCTTGATTTATTTAGGTGTACAACTAGATAGATCTTGATAATTATCTATTGCTAGTCTAGGAGTCTTGATCCGTGTAATTGTCTTGATTTCCTATTCATAAGTGGCAATTTGTGATTAATGATTATGGTCAAGTTTTCAATAATTGCAAAGTGGAACATAACCTAAGTTGAACAATCCGAGCTTATGTGTTTGTTGCTTAGATCAACCTATCTTTCTCATCATAAAGCTGCCATTAAATTGAATTTAGAGAGCTTATTCTAGGTTGTTTAATGGTTAGAGATTAAATAGAGAGCTTGTTCTATTTAACGACAAACTAAGGAAAGATTGGGATAACAGAGCTTGTTGTTATCTACGGTTGTTAACTTTGATAGTTGGTTGATATTGATAGATCTGAAATTGATTCTTAATGATGTCTAGTGGTGGAGAATGAAACCTTAACCATATTTTTCATATTTGATTCTTCTTACTTACTTGTTTTCTTACTTTTCTAGTTTGCTTATTTTTAAAAGTATATTTATTTTTATTGGCTGGTTATACCGCCTAATTTATATATTAACTTTGTTTTACTTTTATTGGCTGGTTATACCGCCTAATTTAGTATATATATTTTTATTGGCTGGTTATACCGCCTAATTTAGTATATATATTTTTATTGGCTGGTTATACCGCCTTGCATCTTCTTCTTATTATTTACTTTAGTTTAAATCTGGCTTCAAAAACCCCTTTTCTTTTATTGTTCTTGAATTTAAGTTTTAAACTATTAACTTATAAACTAAAACCCAATCCCTGAGGACTCGACCCTTGCTAACTACTATACTTACAATTTATCTTTTTAGTGCAAGGTTAAATAAGATACACTCTTTTGGGTGCATCAAATTTTTGGCGCCGTTGCCGGGGATTGTTTTCTTTAGTTTATTTGTTACTTGGTTTATTCTTATTTTCAGTTCTAATTAGTTTTATTTTCTTGTACATACAAGTTTTTTCTTTTCAAATTTAAAAAAAAAAAAAAAACAATGGAATTGAGCAATCTAACACTTGAAGAGTTGGTGGCATACATGAACATGGAGAATCAACAAGCCAATCTCACCTCCCCAGTTCAACAATTGGCCATGGGAGGATGTCAAGGCCATCAAGTGTTCCAAGACCAACAGTATGATCATTACTCAAACACTTACCATGAGGGATGGTGGGATCATACTAATTATGGCTACTCGAAAAATTACCAAGAAGTAGATCCTTATGCCAATTACACTCATCCATCTAGCTTCAATCAATCATGGTCTCAAGAACCAGATCTTTTTCAACCACCACATATGACTCAAAACTCAGGTACTTCTTTAGAAGATCTTGTCTATTCTCTTGTTACTGATACTTTGCAATTTCAACAGGAAACAAGGGCAAGCATCCAGATTTTGGAAAAGCAAATGAGCCAATTGGCTAGTAGTATGGTGGGATGGGTAGCACAAAGATCTGAAGAACTCCAAGCCCAAACGATGGTTAACCCAAAGGAGAATGCTACTATTGTGACCTTGAAGAATGAGGAACAAGATGAGGATGAAACAAAATTAGAGATGGATTCTATTCTTGAGGATAATGAAGCCAAAGATCCAAATAAGAGTATTTCGGCACCTGAGGTAACGTTTAAGGTTTCACTTTTTACTAATGTTTCTTCTCCACCTTTTCCTAGTAGATTTGCAAAGTTCAAGGAGGAAGAACATGAACAACACATGCCGGAAACCTTAAACAACTTGTTTGTGGAGGTCATTCAACAAGTACCAAAAGATGCATCATTCCTCGATGAGATATGCACCACAAAGGATGATGGAATAATACTTGTAATGGAGAATGCATCCACTGTTGTGCAAAGAAAGCTTCCTCTCAAATGCATAAATTTGGGAAATTTCATGTATGAGCCTGACAAGCCTAAAAAGCCAAGAAGGGGTGTTGGTTAGATTCAAAACACTAACTCAAGTGTTAATTGGGAAGGCAGCCCAATTAAAGATGAAATTGCCAACCTTCCATATTCAGATTTGCTTTCTCTTTCTTTTCCTTTTTCTTTTATTATTTTTATTGTTTTTATTTTTATTTCTTATGTTTCTTTGTTAATTGTGTTTATTGTTTTTAAGTTCATTTAGGCTGCATAAGTTTCTTTTGTTTAATAATTCTTTTCTCTTACATATAATTCTTGCATTGGGGGATAATAGCATTACATTAATGACAATGTAAGAATTATGTGTGGGGGGAAGAATTTAGGATTTTATTTAGAGTTTTTGTTTTTGAGTCTTTTTATGTTGTTTTTCTTTCTGATCCTTGTTTTGAAAATAACTAGATGTAAATATAATTTTTTTAACCCCGGTTAAATGGCGGATAACGGTACTCCGTGATTATTTAAGTCGGTTCCATCAGCTACCCACAAAACTGATATTGTATATAAATTTCTCTTTCATTTTTTTTTTATTTTTTTCAGGATGGATGATATTCTCACAAGATTGCAGAAACGATTTCCTCCTTTTCCTCCAAATATTTTACTGAAGCTTTACCAAGTTCGATTTGAAAGATTAAGAATGCTTATGCACAAAGGGATTCCTGACGACATACGTTGGATAATTGAAGCCAAGGTACGTGAAGATGAATATCTTCCTATTTTGCATTTACCAGGTACAGGTAGAAGCACTTTTGCAAAGAAGCGACGAGCAAAGCGCATGAGTTCAAATTGCCACAAATGTGCACGATGGACGTGTAACGGTAAATGTCGTTCTATTGGGATTCCGTCCTCTAATCGAGATGATAAAATTGAATTCATTAAGGATGGACTGAGTAAGGAGAATTTGGGTAATATCCAACTTTCTCTTGAGACGCATCCTAGTGGAGACGTACAAAGAGAAATTCTTGATTTATGGCCGCAATTCCAAAGGGAATGGCAACATCTTGGGAATCTGATGTTAAAAGACCCTGTTTGCCAGCTTGTAAGAAAACTGGATGGGAAGCATATCCTCGACTCATAGAAGGCGTTTAAGCCGTTTCTGGACGTAAAACCTGAGGAAGATGTGAGCCACAATCACAATTACAATAAATGACTTCTCAGCTTTTGGTTTGATTTGCAATAACAAAATTTTGGTTTAATTTACGTGTTTTTCGATTTGTGTAATTATTCTCTTTTTTTTTATTTGTCTTTTACGGTTGATTTTTCTTCTCTTTTTGATTTTCTTCCTGAAATCACGCAAAAATCTTTTGTTAGGTTAACATTTTCTTCTGACAGGTCAGATACACTTTCGGCGACATTATTACTCTTGTCTGATTCACTACTCAGTCCTCTATATATTACACCATGTACTCATTCTCTTTCAGGCATCGAAAAAAAAGAAAAAAAAAAAGAAAAAAAAAGGAGAGTACTTCGTCCCAACGCATAAAAATAATTTGTGTTTTTGGAGGTGCTTATCCAGGGAAAAATAACATATTCGCTGATGAAGCCATAAGAGTTGGAGTAATACTTGCCCAACAAAAGATCCAGTTGATATATGGAGGCGGTAGTACGGGTTTAATGGGAGCAGTCGCTACAGCAGCACACGCCGGAGGAAGTCCAGTTCTAGGAATCGTGCCAAAACTATTCACAGATTTTTGTGGACCTACCTTGGGTAAGGAAATACAAGTCTGGAGTATCCCTGAACGGATGACAATCATGTACCATTCTGCCGATGCATTCATTGCTTTACCAGGAGGTCTGGGTACATTGGAAGAAATAGCTTGCGTGGCTTCTTGGTCATCTTTGGTCACAAATAAGAAACCCATTGGTTTGCTTAATATTAATGGTTATTTTAGTAATTTGCTTTCATATTTAGATAATGTTGTGGATAATGGATTCATGTTTTCAGAGGCAAGGAGAACCATAATTTCTGCTACAACCATTGAAGATTTACTCAAAAAGCTCCAAGCTTATGAGTATTTATCTGCTACGGTTGTTTCGCAAACGCTCGGAAAAAGAAAAAGAGATATGGACGAGCAAGGAGTGGATTGCACTTTGTCTTTGTGACATTATCTAACATTTTGTTTGTTGTGTCTCAGTTATAATAAGTGGTTAGCAACCTCTACAGGTAATATCTCCTAAATTTTACCTTCTTAAAAAAAAAAAAGTTTGTTGTGTTTTAAGCAATTTAGAAGTATTCATTCTGAACAAGGTCTGAGTAAGGGAGACTTGAGACATACCTTGTCAGTTTGATTTCTTCTTTTCAAAAAAAAAAAAAAAAAGTTTGTTGTGTTTTAAGCAATTTAGAAGTATTCATTCTGAACAAGGTCTGAGTAAGGAAGACTTGAGACATATCTTGTCAGTTTGATTTTAATCTTTTTATGTTTACTTGTTAATTTTTGTTTAGTATTTTAGGATTATTTAGGTTGCATGAGTTTGTTTTGTTTTGAGTCTTAGTTGTTCCTATTCTTATGTTATTAGTTCTTTTCTCTTACACATGATTCTTTCATTTGGGTTAATAGACTTACATTGAGGACAATGTAAGAATTAAGTGTGGGGGGAATGATTTAGGATTTCTTTTATTTTTGTCTACTATTTTTTTTTATGAGTCTTTATTATTATTATTATTTTAGTGTGTTTTAGTTCCTTTTTAATACAATGATGAGATATGAATTGCATAGGTCTAAACTGGTTATTAGTGAGAAGATTTTCATAAGAATTAAGCTTGATACTAATTTTTATGAGCCAATGTTAATATGATATGTTGATTGAGAAAGAAGCATGTTTAGACTTAATCTGACTTGTATAATCATCTTTGTGAGTTTTTGAGCCTATAATGATTGATGCATTATACAAATCAATCTAATTTCTTTCTTGAGTGCTCTTATGATTACATGATTCTCTAGAACTTGCTTTAAACCGTTTGAGACTATATTGATACATGTGACAACATGAATATGATAGAGGCATTAGGATTTTTAGCCAGGGCCAAACAGCCATCCCTTATTGATGTTCCAAGAGAACACACCCTTAGTGAACCAATTTGAGCCTACATTGAATAAGCTATCTCTTTGGTAACCATAACTTGTCCCTAACCTAAATATACTTATATCTTTACCTTTGTTCCAAAGATGAATTAGCATGTTTTGAGACAAGTTGCAAAGACAAGGAAGATTTATTGAAAATTTGGGTTAGAAACAAGAAAAAAGTGTGAGGGGAAAAGAAAGAAAAAAGTCAAGAGAAAAAGAAAGGGATCATTGTCAAATACATTCCCATATTAAAAAAAAAATCTTCTCTTGAACTTCTAGTTAAAGTAAAGAAAAAGATGTTACAAAGTTGGTTAGAATGATGCAAAGGGTCAACATGAATATTTAGCCTATGTTATTATGTGCTTTATAAGAGTTTTGAGAAGTTTTATTTGTATGATCTTATTATGTCTCTAAACTCTATGAACTCTTTGGAACCTTTGTGATATCTTTATCCTTTTGTTCTTTAACCACATTATAACCCTTTGGCCCCATTACAACCTTGAATAAAGACCTCTTGATTTATGAAGTTGTATGATCTAAATAGTGGATAATAGGTGGACAAGCAAGCATATGGTAGAAGTGTTTTCATGAGATTGATTGAGTGTAAACACTTTACCACTACTTTCAAAAGTGAAAATCAAGAGAGTATCCCATGTGAGAGGTTGAGATTAAGTTTGAATATGCACTATTTTGATTGAAATATGTTATGTTAATATTGGCTTAACTCAAACAATTTACATTCAAGCAAGATTTTTTGTGGATTTCTTTAAGCTATTGATTAGTTTTTAAGACTTTTCCAATGATTATCTCTAATTTATATTGGAAGGATTAGTTATAATTATTATTTTTAGTTTTTCTTATGTCTTCAATGTTTGTGGGTATCGTCCTAGTAAACCCTCACGAGACTAAACTCGTCCACTAGGGACACCTAGGGGTTTAAAGGCTTGTGTCACATGCTAAGTGCCACCGTGATTTCCTACGAAAATGGATTAGATTAGATTTTCTTATTTTATTTTTATTGAGTCGTTGCTAGGGACTAGCAACAATCTAAGTGTGGGGGTGTGATAACTCGTATAATTATATAGTTTTTAGTTATGTTTTATTATTGTTTTGTGTCAAATACGAGTTATTATTGTTTAGTCTAATTGTGTTTATGATCTTTTATATTTTTATGTAATTTGGTGTTTTTCACAAGTTTCTTTGAGTGATTTCAGATTACTAGAATTAAGGGCAAATCGAGTTCAGTTCCAGTTCCGACACCTTTTGCCATATCAGCTATATCTGGAGTTTCACTGAAGCAATAAGGCTGAAATTTGTAGTCGTGCAAAGCTAAGAGGCATATCTATCTTTTTCATGTTTTACACTTCTTGAAACGGAGTCGTTTTCCCTAGCGAAATCGACCATCAAAGTAGCTGATGTGCAATGACGTCTGTGCTGACCTGTTTTCGTATTTTGCCCATATCTGCTTACCCACATCAGCAAATGAGCTGATTCCAATGGCTATGGATCCATAACTGATACGGGAACCTTTGTCTAGAAGACCATATGATCAGATCAGGCCTCCAATATTGACGAAATCGACCATCAAGTTGGCTGATGTGCAATGACGTCTGTGCTGACCTGTTTTCGTATTTTGCCCATATCTTCTTATCCACATCAGCAAATGAGCTGATTCAAACGGCTATGGATCCGTAACTGATAGGGGAACATTTTTCTAGAAGACCATGTGATCAGATCAGGCCTCCAACATTGACGAAATCGACCATCAAGTTGGCTGATCAAAATTGTCATACAATATGACGAAAATTGTTAGAAAAATGCACCCACCTATTATACCTACCTTTGAAATTTGTAAAGCTTGTCTCTTGTCATTTAGCCCTCCAAAATGTGTATAAATAGAGGGCCTTGGATGATTGTAGAGGATCATATTGTACATAGGTAGGATATTAGCCATTGTAATAAAATTTTCTAGTTTTCTTTTTCTTTAGAAAGAGCAAGAGGTTGGATAATTAATATTCTTCTTCTTCTTCTTTCTTTCTTTTATCTCCCTCTTAGATTCTCTTTAATTTTATGTTTATGTTTACAATGCCTATGCTAGGCTAAACTTCTATTTGGTTAAGGGTGATTTCAAAGCCCTAGACATGTTTTGTGATTGATTTTCAGATTCTATCTATCATTAATTTTCTATCAAAGTTGCTTATGTTCTTCTACAAGAATTGTTCATGATGTTGTCTTGATTTATTTAGGTGTACAACTAGATAGATCTTGATAATTATCTATTGCTAGTCTAGGAGTCTTGATCCGTGTAATTGTCTTGATTTCCTATTCATAAGTGGCAATTTGTGATTAATGATTATGGTCAAGTTTTCAATAATTGCAAAGTGGAACATAACCTAAGTTGAACAATCCGAGCTTATGTGTTTGTTGCTTAGATCAACCTATCTTTCTCATCATAAAGCTGCCATTAAATTGAATTTAGAGAGCTTATTCTAGGTTGTTTAATGGTTAGAGATTAAATAGAGAGCTTGTTCTATTTAACGACAAACTAAGGAAAGATTGGGATAACAGAGCTTGTTGTTATCTACGGTTGTTAACTTTGATAGTTGGTTGATATTGATAGATCTGAAATTGATTCTTAATGATGTCTAGTGGTGGAGAATGAAACCTTAACCATATTTTTCATATTTGATTCTTCTTACTTACTTGTTTTCTTACTTTTCTAGTTTGCTTATTTTTAAAAGTATATTTATTTTTATTGGCTGGTTATACCGCCTAATTTATATATTAACTTTGTTTTACTTTTATTGGCTGGTTATACCGCCTAATTTAGTATATATATTTTTATTGGCTGGTTATACCGCCTAATTTAGTATATATATTTTTATTGGCTGGTTATACCGCCTTGCATCTTCTTCTTATTATTTACTTTAGTTTAAATCTGGCTTCAAAAACCCCTTTTCTTTTATTGTTCTTGAATTTAAGTTTTAAACTATTAACTTATAAACTAAAACCCAATCCCTGAGGACTCGACCCTTGCTAACTACTATACTTACAATTTATCTTTTTAGTGCAAGGTTAAATAAGATACACTCTTTTGGGTGCATCACTTACCTTTGTTCCAAAGATGAATTAGCATGTTTTGAGACAAGTTGCAAAGACAAGGAAGATCTATTGAAAATTTGGGTTAGAAACAAGAAATAAGTGTGGGGGGGGGGAAAGAAAAGAAAAGTCAAAAAAAAAAAATATGAATCATCTCTTGAATTTTGGGAAAAAGAAAAAGATGTTACAAAGTTGTTTAGAATGAAGAAAAGGCCCAACATGAATATCCGGCCTAGGTGACTATGTACTTGTAAAGAGTTTTGAGAAGTTTCTTTGTATGATCTTATTATGTCTCTAAACTTTATAAACTCTTTGGAACCTTTGTGATATCTTTATCCTTTTGTTCTTCAACCACATTACAAACCCCTTGGCCCCATTACAACCTTGATTAAAGACCTCTTGATTTATGAAGTTGCATGATCTTTTAGTGGAGAATAGGTGGACAAGCAAGCATATGGTAGAACTATTTTCATGAGATTGATTGAGTGTAAACACTTTACCACTACTTTAAAGAGTGAAAATCATGAGAGTATCCCATGTGAGAGGTTGAGATTAAGTTTGAATATGCACTATTTTGATTGAAATATGTTATGTTAATATTGGCTTAACTCAAACTATTTACATTCAAGCAAGAATTTTTGTGAATTTCTTTAAGCTATTGATTAGTTTTTAAGACTTGTCCAATGATTATCTCTAATTTATATTGGAAGGATTAGTTATAATTATTATTTTTAGTTTTTCTTATGTCTTCAATGTTTGTGGGTATCGTTCTAGTAAACCCTCACGAGACTAAACTCGTCCACTAGGGACACCTAGGGGTTTAAAGGCTTGTGTCACATGCTAAGTGCCACCGTGATTTCCTACGAAAATGGATTAGATTAGATTTTCTTATTTTATTGAGTCGTTGCTAGGGACTAGCAACAATCTAAGTGTGGGGGTGTGATAACTCGTATAATTATATAGTTTTTAGTTATGTTTTATTATTGTTTTGTGTCAAATATGAGTTATTATTGTTTAGTCTAATTGTGTTTATGATCTTTTATATTTTTATGTAATTTGGTGTTTTTCACAAGTTTCTTTGAGTGATTTCAGATTACTAGAATTAAGGGCAAGTCCAGTTCAGTTCCACTTCCGACACCTTTTGCCATATCAGCTATATCTCGAGTTTCACTGAAGCAATAAGGCTGAAATTTTAACCCTGCAAAGTTAAGAGGCATATCTATCTTTTTCATGTTTTACACTTCTTGAAACGGAGTCGTTTTCCCTAGCGAAATCGACCATCAAGTTGGCTGATGTGCAATGACGTCTGTGCTGACCTGTTTTCGTATTTTGCCCATATCTTCTTATCCACATCAGCAAATGAGCTGATTCCAACGGCTATGGATCAGTAACTGATAGGGGAACATTTTTCTAGAAGACCATGTGATCAGATCAGGCATCCAAAATTGACAAAATTGACCATCAAGTTGGCTGATCAAAATTGTCATACAATATGACGAAAATTGTTAGAAAAATGCACCCACCTATTATACCTACCTTTGAAATTTGTAAAGCTTGTCTCTTGTCATTTAGCCTTCCAAAATGTGTATAAATAGAGGGCCTTGGATGATTGTAAGGCATTGTACATTGGTAGGATATTAGCCATTGTAATAAAATTCTCTAAGTTTTCTTCTTCTTTCTTTTCTCTAGTTTTCTTTTTCTTTATTTTCTTCTTCTTCTTTCTTTCTTTTATTTCCTTCTTAGATTCTCTTTAATTTTATGTTTATGTTTACAATGCCTATGCTAGGCTAAACTTCTATTTGTTTAAGGGTGATTTCAAAGCCCTAGACATGTTTTATAATTGATTTTCAGATTTTATCTATCATTAATTTTCTATCAAAGTTGCTTATGTTCTTCTACAAGAATTGTTCATGATGTTGTCTTGATTTATTTAGGTGTACAACTAGATAGATCTTGATAATTATCTATTGCTAGTTTAGGAGTCTTGATCCGTGTAATTGTCTTGATTTCCTATTCATAAGTGGCAATTTGTGATTAATGATTATGGTCAAGTTTTCAATAATTGCAAAGTGGAACATAACCTAAGTTGAACAATCCGAGCTTATGTGTTTGTTGCTTAGATCAACCTATCTTTCTCATCATAAAGCTGCCATTAAATTGAATTTAGAGAGCTTATTCTAGGTTGTTTAATGGTTAGAGATTAAATAGAGAGCTTGTTCTATTTAACGACAAACTAAGGAAAGATTGGGATAACAGAGCTTGTTGTTATCTACGGTTGTTAACTTTGATAGTTGGTTGATATTGATAGATCTGAAATTGATTCTTAATGATGTCTAGTGGTGGAGAATGAAACCTTAACCATATTTTTCATATTTGATTCTTCTTACTTACTTGTTTTCTTACTTTTAGTTTGCTTATTTTTAAAAGTATATTTATTTTTATTGGCTGGTTATACCGCCTAATTTGTATATTAACTTTGTTTTATTTTTATTGGCTGGTTATACCGCCTAATTTAGTATATATATTTTTATTGGCTGGTTATACCGCCTAATTTAGTATATATATTTTCATTGGCTGGTTATACCGCCTTGCATCTTATTCTTATTATTTACTTTAGTTTAAATCTGGCTTCAAAAACCCCTTTTCTTTAATTGTTCTTGAATTTAAGTTTTAAACTATTAACTTATAAACTAAAACCCAATCCCTGAGGACTCGACCCTTGCTAACTACTATACTTACAATTTATCTTTTTAGTGCAAGGTTAAATAAGATACACTCTTTTGGGTGCATCAGGTAATCAAGTGATCTTCAAAAGTCAAGAAGGAAGTTTCTTCGAATAAAGAGTCTAACATAATGTTTTCTTAGCAACAAGCTCCGGAGCTCAAATCTGTCTTCTTGCTTTGCACCAAGAATTTGATCTTTTTGAGTCCCAACTCTTTTTCCATCTTGTGATTGTGATTTTGTAAGCTCTTTAACATCCTAATTGACATGTTTTGACTTCATCTCCTCCAAAATACCTACAAAGCATAAAAACCTAGTAAGATGTCAAGGAAGTAAGAATCAAACACAAAGTATAAAGAAATTAAATAGGAAAATGTTTGAAATTAAGCACTTATGAAATTCCCCCACACTTAATCTTTTGCTAGTCCTCGAGCAAAATCAAATAGACACAAGGTGAGAAAACTGGATCTAGTTCACTTTCAATACAACTTATAGATAATCATTGAACAAGTCTTATAAACTAATCAATAGCTTAAAGAGTTTCACAAAAAATCATGCTTGATAGTAAATAGTTTAAGTTAAGCTAAAATTAACATAACATATCTCAATCAAAATAGTGCATGTTCAAACTTAATCTCAACTTCTCAAATGGGATACCCTCATGATTTTCACTCTTTAAAGTAGTGGTGAAGTGTTTACACTCAATCAATCTCATGAAAACAGTTTCTACCATATGCTTGCTTGTCCACCTATTCTCCACCACTTAGATCATGCAACTTCATGAATCAAGAGGTCTTTATGCAAGGTTATAATGGAGCCAAGGGGTAATAATGTGACTAAAGAATAAAAGATAAAGGATATTACAAAAGTTCCAAAGATTTTATAGAGTTTAGAGACATAATAAGATTCATACAAAGAAACTTCTCAAAACTCTTTACAAGTACATAATCACGTAGGCCGAATATTCATGTTGGGCCTTTTCTTCATTCTAAACAACTTTCGAACATCTTTTTCTTTTCTTTAACTAGAAGTTCAAGAGATTATTCATTTTTTTTTTTAACATGGGAATGTATTTGGCAATATTCCCTCTATTTTTCTCTTGACTTTTGCCTTTCTCATCCCCCACACTTATTTCTTGTTTCTAACCCAAAATTTGAATAGATCTTCCTTGTCTTTGCAATATGTCTCAAAACATGCTAATTCATCTTTAGAACAAGGGTAAGGATATAAATAAGTATATTTAGGTTAGGGACAAGTTATGGTTACCAAAGAAATAGCTTATTCATTGTAGGCTCAAATTGGTTCACTAAGGGGGATGTTCTCTTGGAACATCAATAAGGGATGGCTGTTTGGCCCTGGTTAAAAATCCTAATGCCTCTATCATATTCATGTTGTCACATGCATCAATATAGTCTCAACAAGGTTTAAAGCAAGTTCTAGAGAATCTTGTAATCATAAGAGCACTCAAGAAAGAAATTAGATTGATATGTATAATGCATCAATCATATAGGCTCGAAAACTCACAAGGATGATTATACAAGTCAGATTTAAGTCTAAACATGCTTCTTTCTCAATCAACATATCATATTAACATTGGCTCATAAAAAAGTTGATATCAAGCTCAATTCTCATGAAAATCTTCTCACTAATAAATCTGTTTTAGACTTATGCAATTCATATCTCATCATAGTATTGAAAGTAACTAAAACACACTAAAAACAACATAAAAAGAATAAAAAAGCAAAACACACTAAAGAAAATCCTAAATTTTTCCCCCCACACTTAATTTTTATATTGTCCTCAATGTAATGCTATTATCCCCAATGCAATAATTATATGTAAGAGAAAAGAACTACTAAACAAAACAAAAGAAAAACAATAAAAGATAGAATGATGGAGAGAAAGGAATATGCAAATCTGATATAATAAATGCTCTCCATCCTTTTGGGTTGCCTCCCAAGAAGCGCTTGGTTTATTGTCCTCAGCCTGACTTAGACCCATGCCATTATTATTCAACATAATTCAGCTCAAAAAGTGGTAACTCCTCCACATCTTGTATTGGAAAGTTCTCATAGTAAGGCTTCAATCTATGACCATTCACTTTGAATGCCTTATTTGTTTTTGGGCTTTGGATTTCAACTGCACCATGAGTAAATACATTAGTAATAACAAAAGGTCCAACCCAACGAGAACGTAACTTACCTGGAAATAACTTAAGGCGTAAATGGAAGAGAAGAACTTTTTGTCCAACAACAAAGTCCTTTCTTGATATCATCTTGTCATGGAATGCCTTAGTCTTTTCCTTGTAAATCCTAGAATTGTCATAGGCATCATTCCTTATCTCCTCTAATTCTTGTAGGTCAAGTTTTCTTTGCTTACCTGTCTCATCCATCTCCATGTTGCATTGTTTGATAGCCCAATATGATTTATGTTCCAACTCAACCGGAAGATGACAAGGCTTACCATAAACAAGTCGATAAGGAGACATACCAATGGGTGTCTTATATGCTGTCCTATAAGCCCAAAGTGCATCATCAAGTCGTGAACTCCAATCCTTCCTATTTGGATTAACTGTCTTTTCAAGGATGGACTTAACTTCTCGGTTTGACACTTCAGCTTGCCCACTAGTTTGAGGATGATATGAGGTGGAGACCTTGTGTGTGATGTTATACTTCCTCAAAAGTGCTTCCATAGTCCTATTGCAAATGTGAGTACCTCTATCGCTGATTATGGCCTTTGGCGTTCCAAACCTAGCAAAGATGTTAGTCTTGACAAAATCTGAAACAACTTTAGAGTCATTAGTCCTAGTGGATTTTGCTTCCACCCACTTTGAAACATAATCAACGGCAAGTAAAATATAAAGATTACCAAAAGAAGAAGGAAAAGGTCCCATGAAATCCATGCCCCATACATCAAAAATTTCAAAAATAAGTATTGGAGTTTAAGGCATTTGATTTCTAGCACCTAAGTTACCTATTCTTTGGCAACGATCACATGACTTGCAAAAGAGGTATGCATCTTTGAATATAGTAGGCCAATAAAATCCAGAATCAAGAACTTTCATGGCTGTTCTTTTGGATCCAAAGTGTCCTCCACATGCATAAGAGTGACTAAAGGTGAGAATAGATTGAAATTCAGATTCGAGTACACACCTTCTTATAATCTGATCGGAGCAATGCTTCCAAAGGTAAGGATCATCCCATATGTAGTATTTGGCATCACTCTTGATCTTTTTTCTTTGAGCTTGTGTCAACTCTTGTGGCAACTTCTTGGTAACTAATAATTAACAATATCGGCATACCAAGGAGTTGTTGTACTTATGATAAGCTCATAAGATATACATTTTATGCCTTTCTACTTTTAGTTTTTGTTATGTTTTCGATATTTATCTTGTTTACTTATAATATGTTTTTGAATTTTAGGTACAATAAAGAGAATGAAGTCAAAAGATGTCAATAATGATGGAAAAGAGCTTACAAAATCATAATCACAAGATGGAAAAAGACTTGGGAGTAAAAAATATCAATTTCTGGTTGAAAAGCAATCAGGCAGATTTGACCTCCGTAGCTTGTTGTAAGGAAAACGTGATCTTAGATTCTTTATTTGAAGAAACTTCCTTCTTGACTTTTGAAGTTGACTTGATTATCTTTCCAACGAGATATTATGGGCCCAAAACGGATAAGAAATGTGTATTCAAAATGGCGCTAGAAAATCTCCCTAAAGAACCCTGCGGCCAGAAAAACCCTAATCGCAAATCTATCAAAAGGAAAAAACGTGATTTTTGCACCTCCAGGCTTACTTGTGCGGCAAGGACTTATTCTCAGGGTCTTAAAGCTCTATAAATACCATCTTTTGACCCACAAACTAGACATCTTTTGAGGAGACTCAAAGGATCATCATTCTTCTTCTTTTTCTTTTTCTTCTTCTCCATTCTTTTATTTTTCTTTTTAGTTTTATGTATATATTATCTATGCCTATGCTAGGCTAAACTTCTATTTGGTTAAGGGTGATTTCAAAGCCCTAGACATGTTTTGTAATTGATTTTCAGATTCTATCTATCATTAATTTTCTATCAAAGTTGCTTATGTTCTTCTACAAGAATTGTTTATGATGTTGTCTTGATTTATTTAGGTGTACAACTAGATAGATCTTGATAATTATCTAATGCTAGTTTAGGAGTCTTGATCCGTGTAATTGTCTTGATTTCCCATTCATAAGTGGCAATTTGTGATTAATGATTATGGTCAAGTTTTCGATAATTGCAAAGTGGAACATAACCTAAGTTGAACAATCCGAGCTTATGTGTTTGTTGCTTAGATCAACCTATCTTTCTCATCATAAAGCTGCCATTAAATTGAATTTAGAGAGCTTATTCTAGGTTGTTTGATGGTTAGAGATGAAATAGAGAGCTTGTTCTATTTAACGACAAACTAAGGAAAGATTGGGGTAACAGAGCTTGTTGTTATCTACAGTTCTTAACTTTGATTGTTGGTTGATATTGATAGATTTGAAATTGATTCATAATGATGTCTAGTGGTGTAGAATGAAACCTTAACCCTATTTCTCTCATATTTGATTTCTTATTTCTTACTTGCATCTTACTTTTCTTGTTTACTTATTTTTTAAAATATTTCAAAACCCCCTTTACTTTTGTTGTCCTTGAATTTAAGTTTTAAACTATTAACTTATAAACTAAACCCCAATCCCTGAGGACTTGACCCTTGCTAACTACTATATTTGCAATTGATTTTTTTAGTGCAAGGTTAAATAAGATATACTCTTTTGAGTGCATCAAATTTTTGGCGCCGTTGCCGGGGATTGCTTTATTTAGTTTATTAGTTTATTGGTTTATTATTATTTTCAGTTGTAATTAATTTTATTTTTCTTATACATACTGATAGGATCCAAGATGGCCCAATCCCATGACAATTTTTATATGGGCCAAGATTGATAACTCGTATAATTATATAGTTTTTAGTTATGTTTTATTATTGTTTTGTGTCAAATACGAGTTATTATTGCTTAGTCTAATTGTGTTTATGATCTTTTACATTTTTATGTAATTTGGTTTTTTTTTACGAGTTTCTTTGAGTGATTTCAGATTACTAGGTTAAATCAACAATTAAGGGCAAAATCAGTTCAGTTCCAGTTCCGACACCTTTTGCCATATCAGCTATATCTGGCGTTTCACTGAAGAAATAAGGTTGAAATTTTAACCGTGCAAAGTTAAGAGGCATATCTAACTTTTTCATGTTTTACACTTCTTGAAACGGAGTCGTTTTTCCTAGCGAAATCGACCATCAAGTTGGCTGATGTGCAATGACGTCTGTGCTGACCTGTTTTGGTATTTTGCCCATATCTTCTGATCCACATCAGCAACTGAGCTGATTCCAACGGCTATGGATCACTAACTGATAGGGGAACATTTTGCTAGAAGACCATGTGATCAGATCAAGCTTCCAATATTGACAAAATCGACCATCATGTTGGCTGATCAAAATTGTCATACAATATGACGAAAATTGTTAGAAAAATGCACCCACCTATTATACCTACCTTTGAAATTTGTAAAGCTTGTCTCTTGTCATTTAGTCCTCCAAAATGTGTATAAATAGAGGGCCTTGGATGATTGTATGAGGCATTGTACATTGGTAGGATATTAGCCATTGTAATAAAATTCTCTAAGTTTTCTTCTTCTTTCTTTTCTCTAGTTTTCTTTTTCTTTATTTTCTTCTTCTTCTTTCTTTCTTTTATTTCCTTCTTAGATTCTCTTTAATTTTATGTTTATGTTTACAATGCCTATGCTAGGCTAAACTTCTATTTGGTTAAGGGTGATTTCAAAGCCCTAGACATGTTTTGTGATTGATTTTCAGATTCTATCTATCATTAATTTTCTATCAAAGTTGCTTATGTTCTTCTACAAGAATTGTTCATGATGTTGTCTTGATTTATTTAGGTGTACAACTAGATAGATCTTGATAATTATCTATTGCTAGTCTAGGAGTCTTGATCCGTGTAATTGTCTTGATTTCCTATTCATAAGTGGCAATTTGTGATTAATGATTATGGTCAAGTTTTCAATAATTGCAAAGTGGAACATAACCTAAGTTGAACAATCCGAGCTTATGTGTTTGTTGCTTAGATCAACCTATCTTTCTCATCATAAAGTTGCCATTAAATTGAATTTAGAGAGCTTATTCTAGGTTGTTTAATGGTTAGAGATTAAATAGAGAGCTTGTTCTATTTAACGACAAACTAAGGAAAGATTGGGATAACAGAGCTTGTTGTTATCTACGGTTGTTAACTTTGATAGTTGGTTGATATTGATAGATCTGAAATTGATTCTTAATGATGTCTAGTGGTGAAGAATGAAACCTTAACCATATTTTTCATATTTGATTCTTCTTACTTACTTGTTTTCTTACTTTTCTAGTTTGCTTATTTTTAAAAGTATATTTATTTTTATTGGCTGGTTATACCGCCTAATTTGTATATTAACTTTGTTTTATTTTTATTGGCTGGTTATACCGCCTAATTTAGTATATATATTTTTATTGGCTGGTTATACCGCCGAATTTAGTATATATATTTTTATTGGCTGGTTATACCGCCTTGCATCTTATTCTTATTATTTACTTTAGTTTAAATCTGGCTTCAAAAACCCCTTTTCTTTTATTGTTTTCTTTGAACGTAAGTTATAAACTAATAACTCATAGATTAAAACCCAATCCCTGAGGACTCGACCTTTGCTAATCATTATACTTACAATTGATCTTTTTAGTGCAAGGTTAAATAAGATACACTCTTTTGGGTGCATCAAAGATCCAAGAAGATCTAGGAAACATGGCAAGAATGGGTGGAATTCACTTGGGCCATGTTGCAAGTTATTTAAGAAAGACTTCAACATGCAAGATGGGCTTGCATCCAAGTTTGATCCATGTGATTCAAAAACACAAGGTGGGACATGAAGAGGGCTTATTTGGGTTTATTTTAATTCTTATAATTACTTAGGCATTTGGGCCTATATTATGTAACATGGACATCTTTTAATTATTTAGGTTTGGGCTTGAGCATGTTCAGCCATATTTTACATATTATTACTTAGTAGATTAGGGTTATCGTAGGGAGGCTATAAATATATGTCTTACCCGCCTACTTCAATTATCTTTTGATCAATTGAGTTTGAATTTATTCAAAGTGAGTGTTTCACTCTTTTTAGTTCTTGAAAGAACTTAGGAACTTATCAAAGAATTCTTTCTTTGTGGCGTTCAACCTATCATACTTAGGTTCTTGAAACGAGAGTTCTTAGGGTCTAGTTTACATGCTTAATCTAGGTTCTTTGAAACAAGCTTTTAAGGGTTTAAGTTTTCTTTGCCTGAATCTTGGCTTTTCTGGGTTAGGTATTTCAATTTGTTAGTGGGTTCAAAGGGTTTAACCCCTAGGGTTCACATCAGTTGGTATCAGAGCTTAGGGACCAATCAGGTCAAATCTTTTTATCTTCTTTACCATAGGGTATTGGAGTTTTTCTCAACTTTTTTTTGTTTTGGGGTTTCAGACATACTTGTCATAGGGGTTATAGCTTTAGGCTTTCTTTGTCTAATAGTTATAGTTTTTAGGGCAGTTTTTGTTTGGGGTTTCATTCTTGAAAGTTGGTTTAGATACTATCACAGCAAAATCAATAACAAGATTTTGGGATTTCTCTCAACTTTCTTGTTTTGGGGTTTTAGACATTCTTGTCTTGGGGTTATAGCTTTAGGCATTTTTTCCCTAGGGTTATAGTTTTTAGGCAGTCTAAGTTTGGGGTTTCAGTTTTGAAAAGTGGTTTAAATCAAGATTTCGTTTCTTGAATTCTTGATCTATTAAAAAAATTTCTTGTTGATTCTTGACCAGAATCTTGAAAAAAAAAGAAGAAGTTCATCCGAGATTTCAAGAAAATCAAGAAGTCTCGTTCTTAAAAAAAAAAAAAAAAGAAGAGTGTTCGAATAGGCAGAAAAAGAAAGAAAGATTCGAAAAAGATTGAAAAAAAGAGGAAAGAATCGATATTCTTTTTTTTTACTAACCAAATTTGTTTTGCAGCAACTTTAAGATGTCTCTCACATTATGCGACGAAGTAAAGCAGGCTCTACAAGAGATGAAAGAGATCACCTTATCGTTTGAGAGGTTTGTGCAACAAGAGGAAGAAAGATGGATAAGAAAAAAAAGAGACAAAGAGAGAAGAAAGAAAGAAAAAGAAAGTGAGGTGGCTGCAAATAAAGAAAAGCAAGAGGAAACAGAAAGTAAAAAAGAAAGTGAAAAAGAAATAGAGGTGGCTGAAATTAAAGAAGTAAGAGATGAGCCACTAGTGAAAAAGGAGACAATTCATGCCGAGGGAAATAAAGAATTTGAGAATTTTTCTGATGTAAAAGACAGTGAGGTTTTTATTCTTGATGCTCCTAACCAATCTCTTCCTATTTTTCTTGTTTCTTTGTTGAAGGATTGTGAGGATTTATTTTCGGAGGAGTTGCAGGATGGGTTGTCACCCATAAGCGGTATTGTGCATCACCTTGATTTAATACCTAGCGCCGTCATTCTCACACACAATGCTAAGATTCGAGGGCGAATCTTTTCGAGGAAAGGGGGAATGATAAGATCCAAGATGGCCCAATCCCATGGCAATTTCTATATGGGCCAAGATCCAAGAAGATTTATGAAACACGGCAAGAATGAGTGGAATTCACTTGGGCCATGTTGCAAGTTATTCAAGAAAAGCTTCAACATGCAAGATGGGCTTGAATCCAAGTTTAGTCCATGTGATTCAAGAACACAAGGTGGCACATTAAGAGGGCTTATTTGGGCTTATTTTAATTCTTATAATTACTTAGGCATTTGGGCCTATATTATGTAACATGGACATCTTTTAATTATTTAAGTTTGGGCTTGAGCATGTTCAGCCCCTATTTTACATATTATAACTTAGTAGATTAGGGTTATTGTAGGGAGGCTATAAATATATGTCTTAGCCGCCTACTTCAATTATCTTTTGATCAATTAAGTATGATTTTATTCAGTGAGAGTTTTCTCTTTTTAGTTCTTGACAGAACTTAGGAACTTATCAAAAAATTCTTTCTTTGTGGCGTTCAACCTATCAAACTTAGGTTCTTGAAACGAGAGTTCTTAGGGTCTAGCTTACATGTTTAATCTAGGTTCTTTGAAACAGGCTTTCTAAGGGTTTAAGTTTTCTTTGCTTGAATCTTGGCTTTTCTGGCTTAGGTATTTCAATTTGTTAGTGGGTTCAAAGGGTTTAACCCCTAGGGTTCATATTAGTTGGTATCAGGTTTTTGTTTTCAAATTTCAAGCAGGAAGAGATGGCAGGTGCTACATCAAAACTTCAAAACCTTCAGAACCAACTAGACAATCTCATCTCCATAGTTCAACAAGTGGCCATAAGTAAGATTCAACAATCAAGGCAGTGTGGAGTGTGCTTCATGATAGATCATCCAACCAATTGGTGCCCATACTACCAAAAGGATAATTTTGAAGCAGCCTATAATGTTGGAGAATAGCAAAGCCATCAAGGGTTCCAAGGACAACAATATGATGCTTTCCCAAACACTTACAATGAGGGATGGTGGAATCATACTCATTATGGCTACTCGGGAGATTATCAAGAAGTACATCCTTATGCTAATTACACTAATCAATTTGTCTTCAATCAACCATGGGATCAACAACAAGATCTTTTTGAGCCACCACTGATAACTCGTATAATTATATAGTTTTTAGTTATATTTTATTATTGTTTTGTGTCAAATACGAGTTATTATTGTTTAGTCTAATTGTGTTTATGATCTTTTATATTTTTATGTAATTTGGTGTTTTTCACAAGTTTCTTTGAGTGATTTCAGATTACTAGAATTAAGGGCAAATCGAGTTCAGTTCCAGTTCCGACACCTTTTTCCATATCAGCTATATCTGGAGTTTCACTGAAGCAATAAGGCTGAAATTTGTAGTCGTGCAAAGCTAAGAGGCATATCTATCTTTTTCATGTTTTACACTTCTTGAAACGGAGTCTTTTTCCCTAGCGAAATCGACCATCAAAGTAGCTGATGTGCAATGACGTCTGTGCTGACCTGTTTTCGTATTTTGCCCATATCTACTTATCCACATAAGAAAATGAGCTGATTTCAATGGCTATGGATCCGTAACTGATACGGGAACCTTTGTCTACAAGACCATATGATCAGATCAGGCCTCTAATATTGACGAAATCGACCATCAAGTTGGCTGATGTGCAATGACGTCTATGCTGACCTGTTTTCGTATTTTGCCCATATCTGCTTATCCACATCAGCAAATGAGCTGATTCCAACGGCTATGGATCCGTAACTGATAGGGGAACCTTTTTCTAGAAGACCATGTGATCAGATCAGGCCTCCAACATTGACGAAATCGACCATCAAGTTGGCTGATCAAAATTGTCATACAATATGACGAAAATTGTTAGAAAAATTCACCCACCTATTATACCTACCTTTGAAATTTGTAAAGCTTGTCTCTTGTCATTTAGCCCTCCAAAATGTGTATAAATAGAGGGCCTTGGATGATTGTAGAGGAACATATTGTACATAGGTAGGATATTAGCCATTTTAATAAAATTCACTAAGTTTTCTTCTTCTTTCTTTTCTCTAGTTTTCTTTCTTTTCTCTAGTTTTCTTTTTCTTTAGAGAGAGCAAGAGGTTGGATAATTAATATTCTTCCTCTTCTTCTTTCTTTCTTTTATTTTCTTCTTAGATTTTCTTTAATTTTATGTTTATGTTTACAATGCCTATGCTAGGCTAAACTTCTATTTGGTTAAGGGTGATTTCAAAGCCCTAGACATGTTTTGTGATTGATTTTCAGATTCTATCTATCATTAATTATCTATCAAAGTTGCTTATGTTCTTCTACAAGAATTGTTCATGATGTTGTCTTGATTTGTTTAGGTATACAACTAGATAGATCTTGATAATTATCTATTGCTAGTTTAGGAGTCTTGATCCGTGTAATTGTCTTGATTTCCTATTCATAAGTGGCAATTTGTGATTAATGATTATGGTCAAGTTTTCAATAATTGCAAAGTGGAACATAACCTAAGTTGAACAATCCGAGCTTATGTGTTTGTTGCTTAGATCAACCTATCTTTCTCATCATAAAGCTGCCATTAAATTGAATCTAGAGAGCTTATTCTAGGTTGTTTGATGGTTAGAGATTAAATAGAGAGCTTGTTCTATTTAACGACAAACTAAGGAAAGATTGGGATAACAGAGCTTGTTGTTATCTACGGTTTTTAACTTTGATAGTTGGTTGATATTGATAGATCTGAAATTGATTCTTAATGATGTCTAGTGGTGGAGAATGAAACCTTAACCATATTTTTCATATTTGATTCTTCTTACTTACTTGTTTTCTTACTTTTCTAGTTTGCTTATTTTTAAAAGTATATTTATTTTTATTGGCTGGTTATACCGCCTAATTTGTATATTAACTTTGTTTTATTTTTATTGGCTGGTTATACCGCCTAATTTAGTATATATATTTTTATTGGCTGGTTATACCGCCTAATTTAGTATATATATTTTTATTGGCTGGTTATACCGCCTTGCATCTTATTCTTATTATTTACTTTAGTTTAAATCTGGCTTCAAAAACCCCTTTTCTTTTATTGTTTTCTTTGAACGTAAGTTATAAACTAATAACTCATAGATTAAAACCCAATCCCTGAGGACTCGACCCTTGCTAATCATTATACTTACAATTGATCTTTTTAGTGCAAGGTTAAATAAGATACACTCTTTTGGGTGCATCAAATTTTTGGCGCCGTTGCCGGGGATTGTTTTCTTTAGTTTATTTGTTACTTGGTTTATTCTTATTTTCAGATCTAATGAGTTTTATTTTCTTGTACATACGGGTTTTTCTTATCAAATTTTGAAAAAAAAAATATAAAAAAAAAACAAAAAAAAAAAACAATGGAATTGAGCAATCTAACACTTGAAGAGTTGGTGGCATACATGAACATGGAGAATCAACAAGCCAATCTCACCTTCCCAGTTCAACAATTTGCCATGGGAGGATGTCAAGGCCATCAAGTGTTCCAAGACCAACAGTATGATCATTACTCAAACACTTACCATGAGGGATGGTGGGATCATACTAATTATGGCTACTCGAAAGATTACCAAGAAGTAGATTCTTATGCCAATTACACTCATCCATCTTGCTTCAATCAATCATGGTCCCTAGAACCAGATCTTTTTCAACCACCACATATGACTCAAAACTCAGGTACTTCTTTAGAAGATCTTGTCTATTCTCTTGTTACTGATACTTTGCAATTTCAACAGGAAACAAGGGCAAGCATCCATAGTTTGGAAAAGCAAATGATCCAATTGACTAGTAGTATGGTGGGATGGGTAGCACAAAGATCTGAAGAAATCCCTGCCCAAACGATGATTAACCTAAAGGAGAATGCTACTATTGTGACCTTGAGGAATGAGGAACAAGATGAGGATGAGACAAAATTAGAGATGAATTCTATTCTTGAGGATAATGAAGCCAATGATCCAAATAAGAGTATTTCGGCACCTGAGGTAACGTTTGAGATTCCAATTTTTACTAATGTTTCTTCTCCACCCTTTCCTAGTAGATTCGCAAAGTTCAAGGAGGATGAAAATAAACAAGACACGCTGGAAACCTTAAACAGTTTGTTTGTGGATGTCATTCAACAAGTACCAAAAGATGCACCATTCCTCGATGAGATATGCACCACCAAGGATGATGGAATAATACTTGTAATGGAGAATGCATCCACTGTTGTGCAAAGAAAGCTTCCTCTCAAACGCATAAATTTGGGAAATTTCATGTATGAGCCTGACAAGCCTAAAAAGCCAAGAAGGGGTGTTGGTTAGATTCAAAACACTAACTCAAGTGTTAATTGGGAAGGCAGCCCAATTAAAGATGAAATTTCCAACCTTCCATATTCAGATTTGCTTTCTCTTTCTTTTCCTTTTTCTTTTATTATTTTTATTGTTTTTATTTTTATTTCTTATGTTTCTTTGTTAATTGTGTTTATTGTTTTTAAGTTCATTTAGGCTGCATAAGTTTCTTTTGTTTAATAATTCTTTTCTCTTACATATAATTCTTGCATTGGGGGATAATAGCATTACATTAATGACAATGTAAGAATTATGTGTGGGGGGGAGAATTTAGGATTTTATTTAGAGTGTTTTGTTTTTGAGTCTTTTTATGTTGTTTTTCTTTCTGATCCTTGTTTTGAAAATAACTAGATGTAAATATAATTTTTTTAACCCCGGTTAAATGGCGGATAACGGTACTCCGTGATTATTTAAGTCGGTTCCATCAGCTACCCACAAAACTGATATTGTATATAAATTTCTCTTTCATTTTTTTTATTTTTTTCAGGATGGATGATATTCTCACAAGATTGCAGAAACGATTTCCTCCTTTTCCTCGTAATATTTTACTGAAGCTTTACCAAGTTCGACTTGAAAGCTTAAGAATGCTTATGCACAAAGGGATTCCTGAAGACATACGTTGGATAATTGAAGCCAAGGTATGTGAAGATGAATATCTTCCTATTTTGCATTTACCAGGTACAGGTAGAAGCACTTTTGCAAAGAAGCGACGAGCAAAGCGCATGAGTTCAAATTGCCACAAATGTGCACGATGGACGTGTAACGGTAAATGTCATTCTATTGGGATTCCGTCCTCTAATCGAGATGATAAAATTGAATTCATTAAGGATGGACTAAGTAAGGAGAATTTGGGTAATATCCAACTTTCTCTTGAGACGCATCCTAGTGGAGACGTACAAAGAGAAATTCTTTATTTATGGCCGCAATTCCAAAGGGAATGGCAACATCTTGGGAATCTGATGTTAAAAGACCCTGTTTGCCAGCTTGTAAGAAAACTGGATGGGAAGCATATCCTCGACTCATAGAAGGCGTTTAAGCCGTTTCTGGACGTAAAACCAGAGGAAGATGTGAGCCACAATCACAACTACAATAAATGACTTCTCAGCTTTTGGTTTGATTTGCAATAACTTTATTTCGGTTTAATTTACGTGTTATTCGATTTGTGTAATTATTCTCATTTTTTTATTTGTCTTTTACGGTTGATTTTTCTTCTCTTTTTGATTTTCTTCCTGAAATCACGCAAAAATCTTTTGTTAGGTTAACATTTTCTTCTGACAGGTCAGATACACTTTCGGCGACATTATTACTCTTGACTTTTACGGTTGATTTTTCTTCTCTTTTTGATTTTCTTCCTGAAATCACGCAAAAATCTTTTGTTAGGTTAACATTTTCTTCTGACAGGTCAGATACACTTTCGGTGACATTATTACTCTTGTCTGATTCACTACTCAGTCCTCTATATATTACACCATGTACTCATTCTCTTTCAGGCACTCGAAAAAAAGAAAAAAAAAATGGAAAGTACTTCGTCTCAACGCATTAAAAAATTTTGTGTTTTTGGAGGTGCTTATCCAGGGAAAAATAACATATTCGCTGATGAAGCCATAAGAGTTGGAGTAATACTTGCCCAACAAAATATCCAGTTGATTTTTGGAGGCGGTAGTACGGGTTTAATGGGAGCAGTCGCTACAGCAGCACACGCCGGAGGAAGTCCAGTTCTAGGAATCGTGCCAAAACTATTCACAGATTTTTGTGGACCTACCTTGGGTAAGGAAATACAAGTATGGAGCATCCCTGAACGGATGACAATCATGTACCATTCTGCCGATGCATTCATTGCTTTACCAGGAGGTCTGGGTACATTGGAAGAAATAGCTTGCGTGGCTTCTTGGTCATCTTTGGTCACAAATAAGAAACCCATTGGTTTGCTTAATATTAATGGTTATTTTAGTAATTTTCTTTCATATTTAGATAATGCTGTGGATAATGGATTCATGTTTTCAGAGGCAAGGAGAACCATAATTTCTGCTACAACCATTGAAGATTTACTCAAAAAGCTCCAAGCTTATGAGTATTTATCTGCTACGGTTGTTTCGCAAACGCTCGGAAAAAGAAAAAGAGATATGGACGAGCAAGGAGTGGATTGCACTTTGTCTTTGTGACATTATCTAACATTTTGTTTGTTGTGTCTCAGTTATAATAAGTGGTTAGCAACCTCTACAGGTAATATCTCTTAAATTTTACCTTCTTAAAAAAAAAAAAAAAAAAAAGTTTGTTGTGTTTTAAGCAATTTAGAAGTATTCATTCTGAACAAGGTCTGAGTAAGGGAGACTTGAGACATACCTTGTCAGTTTGATTTCTTCTTTTCAAAAAAAAAAAAGTTTGTTGTGTTTTAAGCAATTTAGAAGTATTCATTCTGAACAAGGTCTGAGTAAGGGAGACTTGAGACATACCTTGTCAGTTTGATTTTAATCTTTTTATGTTTACTTGTTAATTTTTGTTTAGTATTTTAGGATTATTTAGGTTGCATGAGTTTGTTTTGTTTTGAGTCTTAGTTGTTCCCATTCTTATGTTATTAGTTCTTTTCTCTTACACATGATTCTTTCATTTGGGTTAATAGACTTACATTGAGGACAATGTAAGAATTAAGTGTGGGGGGAATGATTTAGGATTTCTTTTATTTTTGTCTACTATTTTTTTTTTATGAGTCTTTATTATTATTATTATTTTTTTTTGTGTGTTTCAGTTCCTTTTTAATACAATGATGAAATATGAATCGCATAAGTCTAAAACAGATTGATTAGTGAGAAGATTTTCATGAGAATTGAGCTTGATGTCAACCTTTTTATGAGCCAATGTTAATATGATATGTTGATTGAGAAAGAAGCATGTTTAGACTTAATCTGACTTGTATAATCATCCTTGTGAGTTTTTGAGCCTATAATGATTGATGCATTATACAAATCAATCTAATTTCTTTCTTGAGTGCTCTTATGATTACATGATTCTCTAGAACTTGCTTTAAACCGTTTGAGACTATATTGATACATGTGACAACATGAATATGATAGAGGCATTAGGATTATAACCAGAGCCAAACAGCCATCCCTTATTGATGTTCCAAGAGAACATCCCTTTAGTGAACCAATTTGAGCCTACATTGAATAAGCTATTTATTTGGTAACCACATCTTACACCTAGCCTAAACACATTTATATCTTTACCCTTGTTCTAAAGATGGACTAGAATGTTTGAGACATATTGCAAAAACAAGGGATACTTTTTGAAAATTTAGGTTAGAACAAAAGATAAGTGTGGGGGAGGAGAAAGGTAAAAGTCAAGAGAAAAATAGGGGGAATATTGCCAAATACATATGTGAAAAAAAAATATATATATGAATCATCTCTTGAATTTGTGGAAAAAGAAAAAGATGTTACAAAGTTGTTTAGAATGAAGAAAAGGCCCAACATGAATATCCGGCCTAGGTGACTATGTACTTGTAAAGAGTTTTGAGAAGTTTCTTTGTATGATCTTTTTATGTCTCTAAACTTTATGAACTCTTTGGAACCTTTGTGATATCTTTATCCTTTTGTTCTTCAACCACATTACAAACCCCTTGGCCCCATTACAACCTTGATTAAAGACCTCTTGATTCATGAAGTTGTATGATCTAAATAGTGGAGAATAGGTGGACAAGCAAGAATATGGTAGAACTGTTTTCATGAGATTGATTGAGTGTAAACACTTCACCACTACTTTAAAGAGTGAAAATCATGAGGGTATCCCATGTGAGTAGTTGAGATTAAGTTTGAATATGCACTATTTTGATTGAAATATGTTATGTTAATATTGGCTTAACTCAAACAATTTACATTCAAGCATGAATTTTTGTGAAATTCTTTAAGCTATTGATTAGTTTATAAGAGTTGTTCAAAGATTGTCTCTAATTTGTATTGAAAGGATTAGGAATAAATATTTTTAGTATATGTAGTTTATTTATATTTTAGTTTTTCAATGTTTGTGGGTATCGTTCTAGTAAACCCTCACGAGACTAAACTCGTCCACTAGGGACACCTAGGGGTTTAAAGGCTTGTGTCACATGCTAAGTGCCACCGTGATTTCCTACGAAAATGGATTAGATTAGATTTTCTTATTTTATTTTTATTGAGTCGTTGCTAGGGACTAGCAACAATCTAAGTGTGGGGGTGTGATAACTCGTATAATTATATAGTTTTTAGTTATATTTTATTATTGTTTTGTGTCAAATACGAGTTATTATTGTTTAGTCTAATTGTGTTTATGATCTTTTATATTTTTATGTAATTTGGTGTTTTTCACAAGTTTCTTTGAGTGATTTCAGATTACTAGAATTAAGGGCAAATCGAGTTCAGTTCCAGTTCCGACACCTTTTGCCATATCAGCTATATCTGGAGTTTCACTGAAGCAATAAGGCTGAAATTTGTAGTCGTGCAAAGCTAAGAGGCATATCTATCTTTTTCATGTTTTACACTTCTTGAAACGGAGTCTTTTTCCCTAGCGAAATCGACCATCAAAGTAGCTGATATGCAATGACGTCTGTGCTGACCTGTTTTCGTATTTTGCCCATATCTACTTATCCACATAAGAAAATGAGCTGATTTCAATGGATATGGATCCGTAACTGATACGGGAACCTTTGTCTAGAAGACCATATGATCAGATCAGGCCTCTAATATTGACGAAATCGACCATCAAGTTGGCTGATGTGCAATGACGTCTGTGCTGACCTGTTTTCGTATTTTGCCCATATCTGCTTATCCACATCAGCAAATGAGCTGATTCCAACGGCTATGGATCCATAACTGATAGGGGAACCTTTTTCTAGAAGACCATGTGATCAGATCAGGCCTCCAACATTGACGAAATCGACCATCAAGTTGGCTGATCAAAATTGTCATACAATATGACGAAAATTGTTAGAAAAATTCACCCACCTATTATACCTACCTTTGAAATTTGTAAATCTTGTCTCTTGTCATTTAGCCCTCCAAAATGTGTATAAATAGAGGGCCTTGGATGATTGTAGAGGAACATATTGTACATAGGTAGGATATTAGCCATTTTAATAAAATTCTCTAAGTTTTCTTCTTCTTTTTTTCTCTAGTTTTCTTTCTTTTCTCTAGTTTTCTTTTTCTTTAGAGAGAGCAAGAGGTTGGATAATTAATATTCTTCCTCTTCTTCTTTCTTTCTTTTATTTTCTTCTTAGATTTTCTTTAATTTTATGTTTATGTTTACAATGCCTATGCTAGGCTAAACTTCTATTTGGTTAAGGGTGATTTCAAAGCCCTAGACATGTTTTGTGATTGATTTTCAGATTCTATCTATCATTAATTATCTATCAAAGTTGCTTATGTTCTTCTACAAGAATTGTTCATGATGTTGTCTTGATTTGTTTAGGTGTACAACTAGATAGATCTTGATAATTATCTATTGCTAGTTTAGGAGTCTTGATCCGTGTAATTGTCTTGATTTCCTATTCATAAGTGGCAATTTGTGATTAATGATTATGGTCAAGTTTTCAATAATTGCAAAGTGGAACATACCTAAGTTGAACAATCCGAGCTTATGTGTTTGTTGCTTAGATCAACCTATCTTTCTCATCATAAAGCTGCCATTAAATTGAATCTAGAGAGCTTATTCTAGGTTGTTTGATGGTTAGAGATTAAATAGAGAGCTTGTTCTATTTAACGACAAACTAAGGAAAGATTGGGATAACAGAGCTTGTTGTTATCTACGGTTGTTAACTTTGATAGTTGGTTGATATTGATAGATCTGAAATTGATTCTTAATGATGTCTAGTGGTGGAGAATGAAACCTTAACCATATTTTTCATATTTGATTCTTCTTACTTACTTGTTTTCTTACTTTTCTAGTTTGCTTATTTTTAAAAGTATATTTATTTTTATTGGCTGGTTATACCGCCTAATTTGTATATTAACTTTGTTTTATTTTTATTGGCTGGTTATACCGCCTAATTTAGTATATATATTTTTATTGGCTGGTTATACCGCCTAATTTAGTATATATATTTTTATTGGCTGGTTATACCGCCTTGCATCTTATTCTTATTATTTACTTTAGTTTAAATCTGGCTTCAAAAACCCCTTTTCTTTTATTGTTTTCTTTGAACGTAAGTTATAAACTAATAACTCATAGATTAAAACCCAATCCCTGAGGACTCGACCCTTGCTAATCATTATACTTACAATTGATCTTTTTAGTGCAAGGTTAAATAAGATACACTCTTTTGGGTGCATCAACCACCTCAAGACTCAGGTAATTCTTTAGAAGAACTTGTCAATTTTCTTGTTATTAATACTCTGCAACTTCAACAGGAAACAAGGGAAACAAAGGCAAGTATCCAGAGTTTGCAAAGGCAAATGAGCCTATTGGCTAGTAGTACGGTGGAATTAGTAGCACAAAGATCTGAAGCACTCCCTTCCCAATCGATGATTGATCCAAAGGATAGTGTTAGTGCCACACAACTTGAGGATGAATCAGAAAATCCAAGGGAACCCGAGGATGAGAAAGAACTAAAGATGGATTCAACTATTGAAGATAATGAAGCTTCAATTCCGAAAGAGAGTACTTCGGCACCTGAGGTAACGTTTAATGTTCCACTTTTTACTAATGTTTCTTCTCCACCTTTTCCTAGTAGATTTGCAAAGTTCAAGGAGGAAGAACATGAACAACACATGCCGGAAACCTTAAACAACTTGTTTGTGGATGCCATTCAACAAGTATCAAACTATGCTCCATTCCTCGATGAGATATGCACCACAAAGGATGATGAAATAATACTTGTAATGGAGAATGCATCCACTGTTGTGCAAAGAAAGCTTCCTCTCAAACGCATAAATTTGGGAAATTTCATGTATGAGCCTGACAAGCCTAAAAAGCCAAGAAGGGGTGTTGGTTAGGTTCAAAACACTAACTCAAATGTTAATTGGGAAGGCAGCCCAATTAAAGAAGAAATTGCCAACCTGCCATATTCAGATTTGCTTTCTCTTTCTCTTTCTTTTCCTTTTCCTTTTTCTTTTATTGTTTTTATTTTTTATGTTTATTTGTTAATTTTTTGTTTAGTATTTTAGAATTATTTAGGTTGCATGAGTTTGTTTTTGTTTTGAGTCTTAGTTGTTCTTATTCTTATGTTATTAGTTCTTTTCTCTTACACATGATTCTTTCATTTGGGTTAATAGCATTACATTGAGGACAATGTAAGAATTAAGTGTGGGGGGAAGGATTTAGGATTTCTTTTATTTTTGCCTATTATTTTTTTTATGAGTCTTTAATATAATTATTGATAACTCGTATAATTATATAGTTTTTAGTTATGTTTTATTATTATTTTGTGTCAAATACGAGTTATTATTGTTCAGTCTAATTGTGTTTATGATCTTTTATATTTTTATGTAATTTGGTGTTTTTCACAAGTTTCTTTGAGTGATTTCAGATTACTAGAATTAAGGGCAAATCGAGTTCAGTTCCAGTTCCGACACCTTTTCCCATATCAGCTATATCTGGAGTTTCACTGAAGCAATAAGGCTGAAATTTGTAGTCGTGCAAAGCTAAGAGGCATATCTATCTTTTTCATGTTTTACACTTCTTGAAACGGAGTCGTTTTCCCTAGCGAAATCGACCATCAAAGTGGCTGATGTGCAATGACGTCTGTGCTGACCTGTTTTCGTATTTTGCTCATATCTGCTTATCCACATCAGCAAATGAGCTGATTCCAATGGCTATGGATCCGTAACTGATACGGCAACCTTTGTCTAGAAGACCATATGATCAGATCAGTCCTCCAATATTAGCGAAATCGACCATCAAAGTGGCTGATCAAAATCGTCATGTATGACGAAAATTGTTAGAAAATGCACCCACCTATTATACCTACCTTTGAAATTTGTAAAGCTTGTCTCTTGTCATTTAGCCCTCCAAAATGTGTATAAATAGAGGGCCTTGGATGATTGTAAGGGATCATATTGTACATTGGTAGGATATTAGCCATTGTAATAAAATTCTCTAAGTTTTCTTCTTCTTTCTTTTCTCTAGTTTTCTTTTTCTTTATTTTCTTCTTCTTCTTTCTTTCTTCTATTTCCTTCTTAGATTCTCTTTAATTTTATGTTTATGTTTACAATGCCTATGCTAGGCTAAACTTCTATTTGGTTAAGGGTGATTTCAAAGCCCTAGACATGTTTTATGATTGATTTTCAGATTCTATCTATCATTAATTTTCTATCAAAGTTGCTTATGTTCTTCTACAAGAATTGTTCATGATGTTGTCTTGATTCATTTAGGTGTACAACTAGATAGATCTTGATAATTATCTATTGCTAGTTTAGGAGTCTTGATCCGTGTAATTGTGTTGATTTCCTATTCATAAGTGGCAATTTGTGATTAATGATTATGGTCAAGTTTTCAATAATTGCAAAGTGGAACATAACCTAAGTTGAACAATCCGAGCTTATGTGTTTGTTGCTTAGATCAACCTATCTTTCTCATCATAAAGCTGCCATTAAATTGAATTTAGAGAGCTTATTCTAGGTTGTTTAATGGTTAGAGATTAAATAGAGAGCTTGTTCTATTTAACGACAAACTAAGGAAAGATTGGGATAACAGAGCTTGTTGTTATCTACGGTTGTTAACTTTGATAGTTGGTTGATATTGATAGATCTGAAATTGATTCTTAATGATGTCTAGTGGTGGAGAATGAAACCTTAACCATATTTTTCATATTTGATTTTTCTTACTTACTTGTTTTCTTACTTTTAGTTTGCTTATTTTTAAAAGTATATTTATTTTTATTGGCTGGTTATACCGCCTAATTTGTATATTAACTTTGTTTTATTTTTATTGGCTGGTTATACCGCCTAATTTAGTATATATATTTTTATTGGCTGGTTATACCGCCTAATTTAGTATATATATTTTTATTGGCTGGTTATACCGCCTTGCATCTTATTCTTATTATTTACTTTAGTTTAAATCTGGCTTCAAAAACCCCTTTTCTTTTATTGTTCTTGAATTTAAGTTTTAAACTATTAAATTATAAACTAAAACCCAATCCCTGAGGACTCGACCCTTGCTAACTACTATACTTACAATTTATCTTTTTAGTGCAAGGTTAAATAAGATACACTCTTTTGGGTGCATCAAATTTTTGGCGCCGTTGCCGGGGATTGTTTTCTTTAGTTTATTTGTTACTTGGTTTATTCTTATTTTCAGTTCTAATGAGTTTTATTTTCTTGTACATACGGATTTTTCTTATCAAATTTTGAAGAAAAAAAAAATAAAAAAATAAAAAATAAAATAAAATAAAAAACGATGGAATTGAGCAATCTAACACTTGAAGAGTTGGTGGCATACATGAACATGGAGAATCAACAAGCCAATCTCACCTTCCCAGTTCAACAATTTGCCATGGGAGGATGTCAAGGCCATCAAGTGTTCCAAGACCAACAGTATGATCATTACTCAAACACTTACCATGAGGGATGGTGGGATCATACTAATTATGGCTACTCGAAAAATTACCAAGAAGTAGATCCTTATGCCAATTACACTCATCCATCTAGCTTCAATCAATCATGGTCCCAAGAACCAGATCTTTTTCAACCACCACATATGACTCAAAACTCAGGTACTTCTTTAGAAGATCTTGTCTATTCTCTTGTTACTGATACTTTGCAATTTCAACAGGAAACAAGGGCAAGCATCCAGAGTTTGGAAAAACAAATGATCCAATTGACTAGTAGTATGGTGGTATGGGTAGCACAAAGATCTGAAGAACTCTCTGCCCAAACAATGATTAACCCAAAGGAGAATACTACTATTGTGACCTTGAGGAATGATGAACAAGATGAGGATGAGACAGAATTATAGATGGATTCTATTCTTGAGGATAATGAAGCCACAAATACAAATAAGAGTATTTCGGCACCTGAGGTAACGTTTAAAGTTCCACTTTTTACTAATGTTTCTTCTCCACCTTTTCCTAGTAGATTTACAAAGTTCAAGGAGGATGAACATGAACAAGACACGCTGGAAACCTTAAACAGTTTGTTTGTGGATGTCATTCAACAAGTACCAAAAGATGCACCATTCCTCGATGAGATATGCACCACCAAGGATGATGGAATAATACTTGTAATGGAGAATGCATCCACTGTTGTGCAAAGAAAGCTTCCTCTTAAACGCATAAATTTGGGAAATTTCATTTATGAGCCTGACAAGCCTAAAAAGCCAAGAAAGGGTGTTGGTTAGATTCAAAACACTAACTCAAGTGTTAATTGGGAAGGCAGCCCAATTAAAGATAAAATTGCCAACCTTCCATATTCAGATTTGCTTTCTCTTTCTTTTCCTTTTTCTTTTATTATTTTTATTATTTTTATTTTATTTCTTATGTTTCTTTGTTAATTGTGTTTACTGCTTTTAAGTTCATTTAGGCTGCATAAGTTTCTTTTGTTTAATAGTTCTTTTCTCTTACATATAATTCTTTCATTGGGGGATTAGTAGCAGTACATTAATGACAATGTAAGAATTATGTGTGGGGGGAAGAATTTAGGATTTTATTTAGAGTGTTTTGTTTTTGAGTCTTTTTATGTTGTTTTTCATTCTGATCCTTGTTTTGAAAATAACTAGATGTAAATATAATTTTTATTTTATTTTTTTAACCCCGGTTAAATGGCGGATAAAGGTACTCTGTGATTATTTAAGTCGGTTCCATCAGCTACCCACAAAACTGATATTGTATATAAATTTCTCTTTCATTTTTTTTCAGGATGAATGATATTCTCACAAGATTGCAGAAACGATTTCCTCCTTTTCCTCGAAATATTTTACTGAAGCTTTACCAAGTTCGAGTTGAAAGATTAAGAATGCTTATGCACAAAGGGATTCCTGGAGACATACGTTGGATAATTGAAGCCAAGGTACGTGAAGATGAATATCTTCCTGTTTTGCATTTACCAGGTACAGGTAGAAGCACTTTTGCAAAGAAGCGACGAGCAAAGCGCATGAGTTCAAATTGCCACAAATGTGCACGATGGACGTGTAACGGTAAATGTCGTTCTATTGGGATTCCGTCCTCTAATCGAGATGATAAAATTGAATTCATTAAGGATGGACTGAGTAAGGAGAATTTGGGTAATATCCAACTTTCTCTTGAGACGCATCCTAGTGGAGACGTACAAAGAGAAATTCTTGATTTATGGTCGCAATTCCAAAGGGAATGGCAACATCTTGGGAATCTGATGTTAAAAGACCCTGTTTGCCAGCTTGTAAGAAAACTGGATGGGAAGCATATCCTCGACTCATAGATGGCGTTTAAGCCGTTTCTGGACGTAAAACCAGAGGAAGATTTGAGCCACAATCACAACTACAATAAATAACTTCTCAGCTTTTGGTTTGATTTGCAATAACTTTATTTTGGTTTAATTTACGTGTTGTTCGATTTGTGTAATTATTCTCATTTTTTTATTTGTCTTTTACGGTTGATTTTTTCTTCTCTTTTTGATATTCTTCCTGAAATCACGCAAAAATCTTTTGTTAGGTTAACATTTTCTTCTGACAGGTCAAATACACTTTCGGCGACATTATTACTCTTGACTTTTACGGTCGATTTTTCTTCTCTTTTTGATTTTCTTCCTGAAATCACGCAAAAATCTTTTGTTAGGTTAACATTTTCTTCTGACAGGTCAGATACACTTTCGGCGACATTATTACTCTTGTCTGATTCACTACTCAGTGCTCTATATATTACACCATGTACTCATTCTCTTTCAGGCACTCGAAAAAAAAATGGAAAGTACTTCGTCCCAGCGCATAAAAAAAATTTGTGTCTTTGGAGGTGCTTATCCAGGGAAAAATAACATATTCGCTGATGAAGCCATAAGAGTTGGAGTAATACTTGCCCAACAAAAGATCCACTTGATTTATGGAGGCGGTAGTACGGGTTTAATGGGAGCAGTCGCTACAGCAGCACACGCCGGAGGAAGTCCAGTTCTAGGAATCGTGCCAAAACTATTCACAAGTTTTTGTGGACCTACCGTAGGTAAGGAAATACAAGTCTGGAGTGTCCCTGAACGGATAACAATCATGTACCATTCTGCCGATGCATTCATTGCTTTACCAGGAGGTCTGGGTACATTGGAAGAAATAGCTTGCGTGGCTTGTTGGTCATCTTTGGTCACAAATAAGAAACCCATTGGTTTGCTTAATATTAATGGTTATTTTAGTAATTTGCTTTCATATTTAGATAATGCTGTGGATAATGGATTCATGTTTTCAGAGGCAAGGAGAAGCATAATTTCTGCTACAACCATTGAAAATTTACTCAAAAAGCTCCAAGCTTATGAGTGTTTATCTGCTACGGTTGTTTCGCAAACGCTCGGAAAAAGAAAAAGAGATATGGACGAGCAAGGAGTGGATTGCACTTTGTCTTTGTGACATTATCTAACATTTTGCTTGTTGTGTCTCAGTTATAATAAGTGGTTAGCAACCTCTGCAGGTAATATCTCCTAAATTCTACCTTTAAAATTTGACATTGGGGACAATGTCATATTTTAGTAGGGGGTAAGGGACATATTTTGCTAATTTAAAAAAAAAAAAAAAAAAATTGTTGAGTTTTAAGCCATTTAGAAGTATTCATTCTGAACAAGGTCTGAGTAAGGGAGACTTGAGACATACCTTGTTAGTTTGATTTCTTCTTTTCAAAAAAAAAAAAAAAGTTTGTTGTGTTTTAAGCAATTTAGAAGTATTCATTCTGAACAAGGTCTGAGTAAGGGAGACTTGAGACATACCTTGTCAGTTTGATTTTAATCTTTTTATGTTTACTTGTTAATTTTTGTTTAGTATTTTAGGATTATTTAGGTTGCATGAGTTTGTTTTGTTTTGAGTCTTAGTTGTTCCTATTCTTATGTTATTAGTTCTTTTCTCTTACACATGATTCTTTCATTTGGGTTAATAGACTTACATTGAGGACAATGTAAGAATTAAGTGTGGGGGGAATGATTTAGGATTTCTTTTATTTTTGTCTACTATTTTTTTTTATGAGTCTTTATTATTATTATTATTTTTTTAGTGTGTTTTAGTTCCTTTTTAATACAATGATGAGATATGAATTGCATAAGTCTAAAACAGATTTATTAGTGAGAAGATTTTCATGAGAATTGAACTTGATATCAATCTTTTTATGAGCCAATGTTAATATGATATGTTGATTGAGAAAGAAGCATGTTTAGACTTAATCTGACTTGTATAATCATTCTTGTGAGTTTTTGAGCCTATAATGATTGATGCATTATACAAATCAATCTAATTTCTTTCTTGAGTGCTCTTATGATTACATGATTCTCTAGAACTTGCTTTAAACCGTTTGAGACTATATTGATACATGTGACAACATGAATATGATAGAGGCATTAGGATTATAACCAGAGCCAAACAGCCATCCATTATTAATGTTCTAAGAGAACATCCCCACTAGTGAGCCAATTTGAGCCTACATTAAATATGATGTTTTATTGGTAACCACAACTTACACCTAGCCTAAATATACTTATATCCTTACCCTTGTTCTAAAGATGGATTATATATTTTGAGACATATTGCAAAAAAAAAAAAAACAAGTGATATTTTTAGTTAAAAATTTGGGTTAGAAACAAGAAATAAGTGTGGGGGGAAAAGAAAAGAAAAGTCAAGAGAAAAAGAAATGGAATACGGGCAAATACATTCCTATGTAAAAAAAAAAAAAATGAATCATCTCTTGAATTTGTGGAAAAAGAAAAAGATGTTACAAAGTTGTTTAGAATGAAGAAAAGGCCCAACATGAATATCCGGCCTAGGTGACTATGTACTTGTAAAGAGTTTTGAGAAGTTTCTTTGTATGATCTTATTATGTCTCTAAACTCTATGAACTCTTTGGAACCTTTGTGATATCTTTATCCTTTTGTTCTTTAACCACATTATAACCCTTTGGCCCCATTACAACCTTGAATAAAGACCTCTTGATTTATGAAGTTGTATGATCTAAATAGTGGAGAACAGGTGGACAAGCAAGCATATGGTAGAAGTGTTTTCATGAGATTGATTGAGTGTAAACACTTTACCACTACTTTAAAGAGTGAAAATCAAGAGAGTATCCCATGTGAGAAGTTGAGATTAAGTTTGAATATGCACTATTTTGATTGAAATATGTTATGTTAATATTGGCTTAACTCAAACTATTTACATTCAAGCAAGATTTTTTGTGAATTTCTTTAAGCTATTGATTAGTTTTTAAGACTTGTCCAATGATTATCTCTAATTTATATTGGAAGGATTAGTTATAATTATTATTTTTAGTTTTTCTTATGTCTTCAATGTTTGTGGGTATCGTCCTAGTAAACCCTCACGAGACTAAACTCGTCCACTAGGGACACCTAGGGGTTTAAAGGCTTGTGTCACATGCTAAGTGCCACCGTGATTTCCTACGAAAGTGGATTAGATTAGATCTTCTTATTTTATTTTTATTTGTTTTTGCTCGAGGACTAGCAACAATCTAAGTATGGGGGTGTGATAACTCGTATAATTATATAGTTTTTAGTTATGTTTTATTATTGTTTTGTGTCAAATACGAGTTATTATTGTTCAGTCTAATTGTGTTTATGATCTTTTATATTTTTATGTAATTTGGTGTTTTTCACAAGTTTCTTTGAGTGATTTCAGATTACTAGAATTAAGGGCAAATCGAGTTCAGTTCCAGTTCCGACACCTTTTCCCATATCAGCTATATCTGGAGTTTCACTGAAGCAATAAGGCTGAAATTTGTAGTCGTGCAAAGCTAAGAGGCATATCTATCTTTTTCATGTTTTACACGTCTTGAAACGGAGTCGTTTTCCCTAGCGAAATCGACCATCAAAGTGGCTGATGTGCAATGACGTCTGTGCTGACCTGTTTTCGTATTTTGCTCATATCTGCTTATCCACATCAGCAAATGAGCTGATTCCAATGGCTATGGATCCGTAACTGATACGGGAACCTTTTTCTAGAAGACCATATGATCAGATCAGGCCTCCAATATTAGCGAAATCGACCATCAAAGTGGCTGATGTGCAATGACGTCTGTGCTGACCTGTTTTCGTACTTTGCTCATATCTGCTTATCCACATCAGCAAATGAGCTGATTCCAATGGCTATGGATCCGTAACTGATACGGCAACCTTTGTCTAGAAGACCATATGATCAGATCAGGCCTCCAATATTAGCGAAATCGACCATCAAAGTGGCTGATCAAAATCGTCATGTATGACGAAAATTGTTAGAAAATGCACCCACCTATTATACCTACCTTTGAAATTTGTAAAGCTTGTCTCTTGTCATTTAACCCTCCAAAATGTGTATAAATAGAGGGCCTTGGATGATTGTAAGGGATCATATTGTACATTGGTAGGATATTAGCCATTGTAATAAAATTCTCTAAGTTTTCTTCTTCTTTCTTTTCTCTAGTTTTCTTTTTCTTTATTTTCTTCTTCTTCTTTCTTTCTTCTATTTCCTTCTTAGATTCTCTTTAATTTTATGTTTATGTTTACAATGCCTATGCTAGGCTAAACTTCTATTTGGTTAAGGGTGATTTCAAAGCCCTAGACATGTTTTATGATTGATTTTCAGATTCTATCTATCATTAATTTTCTATCAAAGTTGCTTATGTTCTTCTACAAGAATTGTTCATGATGTTGTCTTGATTCATTTAGGTGTACAACTAGATAGATCTTGATAATTATCTATTGCTAGTTTAGGAGTCTTGATCCGTGTAATTGTCTTGATTTCCTATTCATAAGTGGCAATTTGTGATTAATGATTATGGTCAAGTTTTCAATAATTGCAAAGTGGAACATAACCTAAGTTGAGCAATCCGAGCTTATGTGTTTGTTGCTTAGATCAACCTATCTTTCTCATCATAAAGCTGCCATTAAATTGAATTTAGAGAGCTTATTCTAGGTTGTTTAATGGTTAGAGATTAAATAGAGAGCTTGTTCTATTTAACGACAAACTAAGGAAAGATTGGGATAACAGAGCTTGTTGTTATCTACGGTTGTTAACTTTGATAGTTGGTTGATATTGATAGATCTGAAATTGATTCTTAATGATGTCTAGTGGTGGAGAATGAAACCTTAACCATATTTTTCATATTTGATTTTTCTTACTTACTTGTTTTCTTACTTTTAGTTTGCTTATTTTTAAAAGTATATTTATTTTTATTGGCTGGTTATACCGCCTAATTTGTATATTAACTTTGTTTTATTTTTATTGGCTGGTTATACCGCCTAATTTAGTATATATATTTTTATTGGCTGGTTATACCGCCTAATTTAGTATATATATTTTTATTGGCTGGTTATACCGCCTTGCATCTTATTCTTATTATTTACTTTAGTTTAAATCTGGCTTCAAAAACCCCTTTTCTTTTATTGTTCTTGAATTTAAGTTTTAAACTATTAACTTATAAACTAAAACCCAATCCCTGAGGACTCGACCCTTGCTAACTACTATACTTACAATTTATCTTTTTAGTGCAAGGTTAAATAAGATACACTCTTTTGGGTGCATCAATTATTATTATTTTTAATGTGCTTTAGTTCTTTTTAATACAATGATGAGATATGAATTGTTGATAACTCGTATAATTATATAGTTTTTCGTTATGTTTTGTTATTGTTTTGTGTCAAATACGAGTTATTATTGTTTAGTCTAATTGTGTTTATGATCTTTTATATTTTTATGTAATTTGGTGTTTTTCACAAGTTTCTTTGAGTGATTTCAGATTACTAGAATTAAGGGCAAATCCAGTTCAGTTCCAGTTCCGACACCTTGTGCCATATCAGCTATATCTGGCGTTTCACTGAAGAAATAAGGCTGAAATTTGTAGCCGTGCAAAGCTAAGAGGCATATCTATCTTTTTCATGTTTTACACTTCTTGAAACGGAGTCGTTTTCCCTAGCGAAATCGACCATCAAGTTGGCTGATGTGCAATGACGTCTGTGCTTACCTGTTTTCGTATTTTGCCCATATCTGCTTATCCACATCAGCAAATGAGCTGATACCAATGGCTATGGATCCGTAACTGATACGGGAACCTTTGTCTAGAAGACCATATGATCAGATCAGGCCTCTAATATTGACGAAATCGACCATCAAGTTGGCTGATGTGCAATGACGTCTGTGCTGACCTGTTTTCGTATTTTGCCCATATCTGCTTATCCACATCAGAAAATGAGCTGATTCCAACGGCTATGGATCCGTAACTGATAGGGGAACCTTTTTCTAGAAGACCATGTGATCAGATCAGGACTCCAACATTGACGAAATCGACCATCAAGTTGGCTGATCAAAATTGTCATACAATATGACGAAAATTGTTAGAAAAATTCACCCACCTATTATACCTACCTTTGAAATTTGTAAAGCTTGTCTCTTGTCATTTAGCCCTCCAAAATGTGTATAAATAGAGGGCCTTGGATGATTGTAGAGGATTATATTGTACATTGGTAGGATATTAGCCATTGTAATAAAATTCTCTAAGTTATCTTCTTCTTTCTTTTCTCTAGTTTTCTTTTTCTTTATTTTCTTCTTCTTCTTTCTTTCTTTTATTTCCTTCTTAGATTCTCTTTAATTTTATGTTTATGTTTACAATGCCTATGCTAGGCTAAACTTCTAATTGGTTAAGGGTGATTTCAAAGCCCTAGACATGTTTTGTGATTGATTTTCAGATTCTATCTATCATTAATTCTCTATCAAAGTTGCTTATGTTCTTCTACAAGAATTGTTCATGATGTTGTCTAGATTTATTTAGGTGTACAACTAGATAGATCTTGATAATTATCTATTGCTAGTTTAGGAGTCTTGATCCGTGTAATTGTCTTGATTTCCTATTCATAAGTGGCAATTTGTGATTAATGATTATGGTCAAGTTTTCAATAATTGCAAAGTGGAACATAACCTAAGTTGAACAATCCGAGCTTATGTGTTTGTTGCTTAGATCAACCTATCTTTCTCATCATAAAGCTGCCATTAAATTGAATTTAGAGAGCTTATTCTAGGTTGTTTAATGGTTAGAGATTAAATAGAGAGCTTGTTCTATTTAACGACAAACTAAGGAAAGATTGGGGTAACAGAGCTTGTTGTTATCTACGGTTGTTAACTTTGATAGTTGGTTGATATTGATAGATCTGAAATTGATTCTTAATGATGTCTAGTGGTGGAGAATGAAACCTTAACCATATTTTTCATATTTGATTCTTCTTACTTACTTGTTTTCTTACTTTTCTAGTTTGCTTATTTTTAAAAGTATATTTATTTTTATTGGCTGGTTACACCGCCTAATTTGTATATTAACTTTGTTTTATTTTTATTGGCTGGTTATACCGCCTAATTTAGTATATATATTTTTATTGGCTGATTATACCGCCTAATTTAGTATATATATTTTTATTGGCTGGTTATACCGCCTTACATATTATTCTTATTATTTACTTTAGTTTAAATCTGATTTCAAAAACCCCTTTTCTTTTATTGTTCTTGAATTTAAGTTTTAAACTATCAACTTATAAACTAAAACCCAATCCCTGAGGACTCGACCCTTGCTAACTACTATACTTACAATTGATCTTTTTAGTGCAAGGTTAAATAAGATACACTCTTTTGGGTGCATCAAATTTTTGGCGCCGTTGCCGGGGATTGTTTTCTTTAGTTTATTTGTTACTTGGTTTATTCTTATTTTCAGTTCTAATGAGTTTTATTTTCTTGTACATACGGGTTTTTCTGATCAAATTTTGAAAAAAAAAAAAAAAAAAAAAAACGATGGAATTGAGCAATCTAACACTTGAAGAGTTGGTGGCATACATGAACATGGAGAATCAACAAGCCAATCTCACCTTCCCAGTTCAACAATTGGCCATGGGAGGATGTCAAGGCCATCAAGTGTTCCAAGACCAACAGTATGATCATTACTCAAACACTTACCATGAGGGATGGTGGGATCATACTAATTATGGCTACTCGAAAAATTACCAAGAAGTAGATCCTTATGCCAATTACACTCATCCATCTAGCTTCAATCAATCATGGTCCCAAGAACCAGATCTTTTTCAACCACCACATATGACTCAAAACTCAGGTACTTCTTTAGAAGATCTTGTCTATTCTCTTGTTACTGATACATTGCAATTTCAACAGGAAACAAGGGCAAGCATCCAGAGTTTGGAAAAGCAAATGATCCAATTGACTAGTAGTATGGTGGGATGGGTAGCACAAAGATCTGAAGAACTCCCTGCCCAAACAATGATTAACCCAAAGGAGAATACTACTATTGTGACCTTGAGGAATGAGGAACAAGATGAGGATGAGACAAAATTAGAGATGAATTCTATTCTTGAGGATAATGAAGCCAATGATCCAAATAAGAGTATTTCGGCACCTGAGGTAACGTTTGAGATTCTAATTTTTACTAATGTTTCTTCTCCACCTTTTCCTAGTAGATTTGCAAAGTTCAAGGAGGAAGAACATGAACAACACATGCCGGAAACCTTAAACAACTTGTTTGTGGAGGTCATTCAACAAGTATCAAAATATGCTCCATTCCTCGATGACATATGCACCACAAAGGATGATGGAATAATACTTGTAATGGAGAATGCATCCACTGTTGTGCAAAGAAAGCTTCCTCTCAAACGCATAAATTTGGGAAATTTCATGTATGAGCCTCACAAGCCTAAAATGCCAAGAAGGGGAATTGGCTAGGCTGAAAACAATCAATCAAGTGCTAATTGGGGGAGGCAGCCTAATTAGTGAAAGCATTGCCAAACTGCCATCCTCAGATTTGCTCTCTTTTTCTTTATCTTTTTCTTATGTTTTTTTTTGCTAATTGTGTTTAGTGTTTCTAAGTTCATTTAGGCTGCATAAGTTTATTTTGTTTATTAGTTCTTTTCACTTACACATGATTCTTTCATTTGGGATTAATAGCATTACATTAATGACAATGTAAGAATTATGTGTGGGGGGAAGAATTTAGGATTTTATTTAGAGTGTTTTGTTTTTGTGTCTTTTTATGTTGTTTTTCTTTATGATCCTTGTTTTGAAAATAACTAGATGTAAATATAATTTTTAATTTTTTTAACCCCGGTTAAATGGCGGTTAACGGTACTCCGTGATTATTTAAATCGGTTTCATCAGCTACCCACAAAACTGATATTGTATATAAATTTCTCTTCCAATTTCTCTTTCAATTTTTTTCATTTTTTTTTCAGGATGGATGATATTCTCACAAGATTGCAGAAACGATTTCCTCCTTTTCCTCGAAATATTTTACTGAAGCTTTACCAAGTTCGATTTGAAAGATTAAGAATGCTTATGCACAAAGGGATTCCTGAAGACATACGTTGGATAATTGAAGCCAAGGTACGTGAAGATGAATATCTTTCTGTTTTGCATTTACAAGGTACAGGTAGAAGCACTTTTGCAAAGAAGCGACGAGCAAAGCGCATGAGTTCAAATTGCCACAAATGTGCACGATGGACGTGTAACGGTAAATGTCGTTCTATTGGGATTCCGTCCTCTAATCGAGATGATAAAATTGAATTCATTAAGGATGGACTGAGTAAGGAGAATTTGGGTAATATCCAACTTTCTCTTGAGACGCATCCTAGTGGAGACGTACAAAGAGAAATTCTTGATTTATGGCCGCAATTCCAAAGGGAATGGCAACATCTTGGGAATCTGATGTTAAAAGACCCTGTTTGCCAGCTTGTAAGAAAACTGGATGGGAAGCATAACCTCGACTCATAGAAAGCGTTTAAGCCGTTTCTGGACGTAAAACCAGAGGAAGATGTGAGCCACAATGACAACTACAATAAATGACTTCTCAGCTTTTGGTTTGATTTGCAATAACTTTATTTTGGTTTAATTTACGTGTTGTTCGATTTGTGTAATTATTCTCTTTTTTTTTTATTTGTCTTTTACGGTTGATTTTTTCTTCTCTTTTTGATTTTCTTCCTGAAATCACGCAAAAATCTTTTGTTAGGTTAACATTTTCTTCTGACAGGTCATATACACTTTCGGCGACATTATTACTCTTGTCTGATTCACTACTCAGTCCTCTATATATTACACCATGTACTCATTCTCTTTCAGGCACTCGAAAAAAATAAAAAAAAAAGAAAAAAAATGGAAAGTACTTCGTCCCAACGCATTAAAAAAATTTGTGTTTTTGGAGGTGCTTATCCAGGGAAAAATAACATATTCGCTGATGAAGCCATAAGAGTTGGAGTAATACTTGCCCAACAAAAGATCCAGTTGATTTATGGAGGCGGTAGTACGGGTTTAATGGGAGCAGTCGCTACGGCAGCACACGCCGGAGGAAGTCCAGTTCTAGGAATCGTGCCAAAACTATTCACAGATTTTTGTGGACCTACCTTGGGTAAGGAAATACAAGTCTGGAGTGTCTCTGAACGGATAACAATCATGTACCATTCTGCCGATGCATTCATTGCTTTACCAGGAGGTCTGGGTACATTGGAAGAAATAGCTTGCGTGGCTTCTTGGTCATCTTTGGTCACAAATAAGAAACCCATTGGTTTGCTTAATATTAATGGTTATTTTAGTAATTTGCTTTCATATTTAGATAATGCTGTGCATAATGGATTCATGTTTTCAGAGGCAAGGAGAACCATAATTTCTGCTACAACCATTGAAGATTTACTCAAAAAGCTCCAAGCTTATGAGTGTTTATCTGCTATGGTTGTTTCGCAAACGCTCGGAAAAAGAAAAAGAGATATGGACGAGCAAGGAGTGGATTGCACTTTGTCTTTGTGACATTATCTAACATTTTGCTTGTTGTGTCTCAGTTATAATAAGTGGTTAGCAACCTCTGCAGGTAATATCTCCTAAATTCTACCTTTAAAATTTGACATTGGGGACAATGTCATATTTTAGTAGGGGGTAAGGGACATATTTTGCTAATTTAAAAAAAAAAAAAAAGTTTGTTGTGTTTTAAGCAATTTAGAAGTATTCATTCTGAACAAGGTCTGAGTAAGGGAGACTTGAGACACACCTTGTCAGTTTGATTTTAATCTTTTTATGTTTACTTGTTAATTTTTGTTTAGTATTTTAAGATTATTCAGGTTGCATGAGTTTGTTTTGTTTTGAGTCTTAGCTTTTCCTATTCTTATGTTATTAGTTCTTTTCTCTTACACATGATTCTTTCATTTGAGTTAATAGACTTACATTGAGGACAATGTAAGAATTAAGTGTGGGGGGAATGATTTAGGATTTCTTTTATTTTGTCTACTATTTTTTTTTATGAGTCTTTATTATTATTATTATTATAATTTTTTTTTTTTTGAGTTTTAGTTCCTTTTTAATACAATGATGAGATATGAATTGCATAAGTCTAAAACAGATTTATTAGTGAGAAGATTTTCATGAGAATTGAGCTTGATGTCAACCTTTTTATGAGCCAATGTTAATATGATATGTTGATTGAGAAAGAAGCATGTTTAGACTTAATCTGACTTGTATAATCATCCTTGTGAGTTTTTGAGCCTATAATGATTGATGCAAATCAATCTAATTTCTTTCTTGAGTGCTCTTATGATTACATGATTCTCTAGAACTTGCTTTAAACCGTTTGAGACTATATTGATACATGTGACAACATGAATATGATAGAGGCATTAGGATTATAACCAGAGCCAAACAGCCATCCATTATTAATGTTCCAAGAGAACACACCCTTAGTGAACCAATTTGAGCCTACATTGAATAAGCTATCTCTTTGGTAACCATAACTTGTCCCTAACCTAAATATACTTATATCTTTACCTTTGTTCCAAAGATGAATTAGCATGTTTTGAGACAAGTTGCAAAGACAAGGAAGATTTATTGAAAATTTGGGTTAGAAACAAGAAATAAGTGTGGGGGGAAAGAAAGAAAAAAGTCAAGAGAAAAAGAAAGGGATCATTGTCAAATACATTCCCATATTAAAAAAAAAAAAAAAAACTTCTCTTGAACTTCTAGTTAAAGTTTAAAAAAAAAAAGATGTTACAAAGTTGGTTAGAATGATGCAAAGGCTCAACATGAATATTTAGCCTATGTTATTATGTGCTTTATAAGAGTTTTGAGAAGTTTTATTTGTATGATCTTTTTATGTCTCTAAACTTTATGAACTCTTTGGAACCTTTGTGATATCTTTATCCTTTTGTTCTTCAACCACATTACAAACCCCTTGGCCCCATTACAACCTTGATTAAAGACCTCTTGATTCATGAAGTTGTATGATCTAAATAGTGGAGAATAGGTGGACAAGCAAGAATATGGTAGAACTGTTTTCATGAGATTGATTGAGTGTAAACACTTCACCACTACTTTAAAGAGTGAAAATCATGAGGGTATCCCATGTGAGTAGTTGAGATTAAGTTTGAATATGCACTATTTTGATTGAAATATGTTATGTTAATATTGGCTTAACTCAAACAATTTACATTCAAGCATGATTTTTTGTGAAATTCTTTAAGCTATTGATTAGTTTATAAGACTTGTTCAAAGATTGTCTCTAATTTGTATTGAAAGGATTAGGAGTAAATATTTTTAGTATATGTAGTTTATTTATATTTTAGTTTTTCAATGTTTGTGGGTATCGTTCTAGTAAACCCTCACGAGACTAAACTCGTCCACTAGGGACACCTAGGGGTTTAAAGGCTTGTGTCACATGCTAAGTGCCACCGTGATTTCCTACGAAAGTGGATTAGATTAGATTTTCTTATTTTATTTTTATTGAGTCGTTGCTAGGGACTAGCAACAATCTAAGTGTGGGGGTGTGATAACTCGTATAATTATATAGTTTTTAGTTATGTTTTATTATTGTTTTGTGTCAAATACGAGTTATTATTGTTTAGTCTAATTGTGTTTATGATCTTTTATATTTTTATGTAATTTGGTGTTTTTCACAAGTTTCTTTGAGTGATTTCAGATTACTAGAATTAAGGGCAAATCCAGTTCAGTTCCAGTTCCGACACCTTTTTCCATATCAGCTATATCTGGCGTTTCACTGAAGCAATAAGGCTGAAATTTGTAGCCGTGCAAAGCTAAGAGGCATATCTATCTTTTTCATGTTTTACACTTCTTGAAACGGAGTCGTTTTCCCTAGAAAAATCGACCATCAAGTTGGCTGATGTGCAATGACGTCTGTGCTGACCTGTTTTCGTATTTTGCCCATATCTGCTTATCCACATCAGCAAATGAGCTGATACCAATGGCTATGGATCCGTAACTGATACGGGAACCTTTGTCTAGAAGACCATATGATCAGATCAGGCCTCTAATATTGACGAAATCGACCATCAAGTTGGCTGATGTGCAATGACGTCTGTGCTGATCTGTTTTCGTATTTTGCCCATATCTGCTTATCCATATCAGCAAATGAGCTTATTCCAACGGCTATGGATCCGTAACTGATAGGGGAACCTTTTTCTAGAATACCATGTGATCAGATCAGGCCTCCAACATTGACGAAATCGACCATCAAGTTGGCTGATCAAATTTGTCATACAATATGACGAAAATTGTTAGAAAAATTCACCCACCTATTATACCTACCTTTGAAATTTGTAAAGCCTATCTCTTGTCATTTAGCCCTCCAAAATGTGTATAAATAGAGGGCCTTGGATGATTATAGAGGATGATATTGTACATTGGTAGGATATTAGCCATTGTAATAAAATTCTCTAAGTTTTCTTCTTCTTTCTTTTCTCTAGTTTTCTTTTTCTTTATTTTCTTCTTCTTCTTTCTTTCTTTTATTTCCTTCTTAGATTCTCTTTAATTTTATGTTTATGTTTACAATGCCTATGCTAGGCTAAACTTCTAATTGGTTAAGGGTGATTTCAAAGCCCTAGACATGTTTTGTGATTGATTTTCAGATTCTATCTATCATTAATTCTCTATCAAAGTTGCTTATGTTCTTCTACAAGAATTGTTCATGATGTTGTCTAGATTTATTTAGGTGTACAACTAGATAGATCTTGATAATTATCTATTGCTAGTTTAGGAGTCTTGATCCGTGTAATTGTCTTGATTTCCTATTCATAAGTGGCAATTTGTGATTAATGATTATGGTCAAGTTTTCAATAATTGCAAAGTGGAACATAACCTAAGTTGAACAATCCGAGCTTATGTGTTTGTTGCTTAGATCAACCTATCTTTCTCATCATAAAGCTGCCATTAAATTGAATTTAGAGAGCTTATTCTAGGTTGTTTAATGGTTAGAGATTAAATAGAGAGCTTGTTCTATTTAACGACAAACTAAGGAAAGATTGGGGTAACAGAGCTTGTTGTTATCTACGGTTGTTAACTTTGATAGTTGGTTGATATTGATAGATCTGAAATTGATTCTTAATGATGTCTAGTGGTGGAGAATGAAACCTTAACCATATTTTTCATATTTGATTCTTCTTACTTACTTGTTTTCTTACTTTTCTAGTTTGCTTATTTTTAAAAGTATATTTATTTTTATTGGCTGGTTACACCGCCTAATTTGTATATTAACTTTGTTTTATTTTTATTGGCTGGTTATACCGCCTAATTTAGTATATATATTTTTATTGGCTGGTTATACCGCCTAATTTAGTATATATATTTTTATTGGCTGGTTATACCGCCTTACATATTATTCTTATTATTTACTTTAGTTTAAATCTGATTTCAAAAACCCCTTTTCTTTTATTGTTCTTGAATTTAAGTTTTAAACTATCAACTTATAAACTAAAACCCAATCCCTGAGGACTCGACCCTTGCTAACTACTATACTTACAATTGATCTTTTTAGTGCAAGGTTAAATAAGATACACTCTTTTGGGTGCATCAATTGTATAGGTCTAAAACTAGTTATTAGTGAGAAGATTTTCATGAGAATTGAGCTTGATACTATTTTTCATGAGCCAATGTTGATATGATATGTTGGTTGAGAAAGAAGCATGTTTAGACTTAAAATTGACTTGTATAATCATCCTTGTGAGTTTTGAGCCTATATGATTGATGCATTATACATATCAATCTAATTTCTTTCTTGAGTGTTCTTATGATTACATGTTTCTCTAGAACTTGCTTTAAACCTTTTTGAGACTATATTGATGCATGTAACAACATGAAAATGATAGAGGCATTAGAATTATAACCAGGGCCAAACAGCCATTCCTTATTGATGTTCCAAGAGAACATCCCCCTAGTGAACCAATTTGAGCCTACAATGAATAAGCTATTTCTTTGGTAACCATATCCTACACCTAGCCTAAATACATTTATATCTTTTCCCTTGTTTTAAAGATGACTAGAATGCTTGAGACATATTGCAAAAACAAGGGATACTTTTTGAAAATTTGGGTTAGAACAAAAGATAAGTGTGGGGGAGGAGAGAGGCAAAAGTCAAGAGAAAAAGAAAAGGGAACATTGTAAAAATACATTCCCATGAAGAAAAAATAAATTGAATCATCTCTTAAACTTTTGGTTTAAGAAAATAAAAAGAATGTTACAAGGTTGGTTAGAATGGAGTAAAGGCTCAACGTGAAATATTCAGCCTATGTGATTATGTACTTCTAAAGAATATTGAGAAAGTTTTTTTTGCAAAATCTTATTTTGTCTCTAAATTCTATGAAGTCTTTGGAACATTTGTGATATCTTTTCTTTTTTATTCTTTAACCACATTATTACCCCTTGGCCCCATTACAACCTTGATTAAAGACCTCTTGATTTATGGAGCTGCATGATCTAAATAGTGGAGAATAGGTGGACAAGCAAGCATATGGTAGAACTAGTTTCATGAGATTGATTGAGTGTAAACACTTTACCACTACTTTAAAGAGAGAAAATCATGAGAGTATCCCATGTGAGAACTTGAGATTAAGTTTGAATATGCACTATTTTGATTGAAATATGTTATGTTAATATTGGCTTAACTCATTTATTTACATTCAAGCATGATTTTTTGTGAAATTCTTTGAGTTATTGATTAGTTTATAAGACTTGTTCAAAGATTGTCTCTAATTTATATTGAAAGGATTAGGAGTAAACATTTTTAGTATATGTAGTTTATTTATATTTTAGTTTTTCAATGTTTGTGGGTATCGTTCTAGCAAACCCTCACGTGACTAAACTCGTCCACTAGGGACACCTAGGGGTTTAAAGGCTTGTGTCACATGCTAAGTGCCATCGTGATTTCTTACGAAAGTGGATTAGATTAGATTTTCTTATTTTATTTTTATTTTGTTTTGCTCGAGGACTAGCAAAAAGCTAAGTGTGGGGGTATTTGATAAGCTCATAAGATATACATTTTATGCCTTTCTACTTTTAGTTTTTGTTATGTTTTCTATCTTTATCTTGTTTACTTATAATATGTTTTTGAATTTTAGGTACAATAAAGAGAATGAAGTCGAAAGATGTCAATAATGATGGAAAAGAGCTTACAAAATCATAATCACAAGATGGAAGAAGACTTGGGAGTCAGAAATATCAATTTCTGGTTGAAAAGCAATCAGGCAGATTTGACCTCCGGAGCTTGTTGTAAGGAAAACGTGATCTTAGATTCTTTATTTGCAGAAACTTCCTTCTTGACTTTTGAAGTTGACTTGAGTATCTTTCCAACGACATATGATGGGCCCAAATCGGATAAGAAATGTGTATTCAAAATGGCGCTAGAAGATCTCTCTAAAGAACCCTGCGGCAAGAAAAACCCTAATCGCAAATCTGAAAAAAGGCAAAAACGTGATTTTTGCACCTCCAGGCTTACTTGTGCGGCAAGGACTTATTCTCAGGGTTTTAAAGCTCTATACATACCATCTTTTGAGCCACAAACTAGACATCTTTTGATGAGACTCAAAGGATCATCATTCTTCTTCTTTTTCTTTTTCTTCTTCTCCATTCTTTTATTTTTCTTTTTAGTTTTATGTATATATTATCTATGCCTATGCTAGACTCAAAGCCCTAGACATGTTTTGTAATTGATTTTCAGATTCTATCTATCATTAATTTTCTATCAAAGTTGCTTATGTTCTTCTACAAGAATTGTTTATGATGTTGTCTTGATTTATTTAGGTGTACAACTAGATAGATCTTGATAATTATCTAATGCTAATTTAGGAGTCTTGATCCGTGTAATTATCTTGATTTCCTATTCATAAGTGGCAATTTGTGATTAATGATTATGGTCAAGTTTTCGATAATTGCAAGGTGGAACATAACCTAAGTTGAACAATCCGAGCTTATGTGTTTGTTGCTTAGATCAACCTATCTTTCTCATCATAAAGCTTCCATTAAATTGAATTTAGAGAGCTTATTCTAGGTTGTTTGATGGTTAGAGATTAAAAAGAGAGCTTGTTCTATTTAACGACAAACTAAGGAAAGATTGGGGTAACAGAGCTTGTTGTTATCTACGGTTGTTAACTTTGATAGTTGGTTGATATTGATAGATTTGAAATTGATTCTTAACGATTTTTAGTGGTGTAGAATGAAACCTTAACCCTATTTCTCTCATATTTGATTTGTTATTTCTTACTTGCATCTTACTTTTCTTGTTTACTTATTTTTTAAAATAATTCAGAACCCCCTTTACTTTTGTTGTCCTTGAATTTAAGTTTTAAACTATTAACTTATAAACTAAAACCCAATCCCTGAAGACTTGACCCTTGCTAACTACTATATTTACAATTGTTTTTTTTAGTGCAAGGTTAAATAAGATATACTCTTTTGAGTGCATCAACTTATAAAAAGAAGTTGCTCATCCGGAAAGTTCTCATTCAAGGGTAGTACATCCTCTTCATGAACTAAACGGCTAAGATGGTCCGCAACCAGGTTGTCACTACCTCTCTTATCTTTTATCTCCAAATCAAACTCTTGTAAGAGAAGTATCCATCTAATCAACCTTGGTTTGGCCTCCTTCTTAGTGAGTAAGTACTTAAGGGCTGCATGGTCAGAATATACAATTACTTTAGTACCAATTAAATAAGATCGAAATTTTTCTAAAGCAAATACAACAGCCAAAATTTCTTTTTCAGTAGTGGAATAGTTCAATTGAGCATCATTAAGAGTTCGGGAGGCATAATAAATGGCATGTGAGGCTTTGCCAACCTGTTGGCCCAAAACAGCTCCAATGGCATAATCACTAGCATCACACATGATTTCAAAAGGTACATTCCAATCTGGTGGTTGCATGATAGGAGCTGATGTCAAGAGTCCCTTCAATGTTTCAAACGCCTCTTTGCATTTGTCATCAAAGTGGAAAACCACATCTTTTTGTAGTAGCTTGCAAAGAGGAAATGTGATCTTTGAGAAGTCTTTGATAAATCTCCTATAGAAACCTGCATGTCCAAGAAAAGAACGAACCTCTCTCACATTTGTGGGAGGTGGTAAAGAATACATAATATCTATTTTAGATTTATCAACCTCTATCCCTCTAGAAGAAATAACATGGCCCAAAACTATTCCTTGTTCTACCATAAAGTGACATTTTTCCCAATTCAAAACAAGGTTAGTTTCTATGCATCTTTCAAGTACAAGTGTAAGGTTCTCTAGACATCTATCAAAAGAATCACCATAGACACTAAAATCATCCATAAACACTTCTATGATGTTCTCTACATAATCTGAAAATATGCTAACCATACACCTTTGGAATGTAGCTGGTGCATTACAAAGACCAAATAGCATACGCCGGTATGCAAAAGTACCAAATGGACAAGTGAATGTTGTTTTCTCTTGGTCCTCCGGAGCAATGGCAATCTGATTATAACTTGAAAAACCATCAAGAAAACAATAATGAGAATGGCAAGCTAACCTTTCAAGCATTTGATCAATAAAAGGTAAATGAAAGTGGTCTTTGCGAGTTGTGGAATTAAGTTTTCGATAATCAATACAAACTCGCCACCCTGTTTGAATCCTAGTAGGAACAAGTTCATTCTCATTATTTGTTACCACCGTTACACCTGATTTCTTTGGAACCACTTGGACCGGGCTCACCCATTTGCTATCCGAGATAGGATAGATCACTCCAACATCTAGGAGCTTCAGTATCTCCTTTTTCACAACCTCCATCATAGGAGGGTTCAATCTTCTTTGTGCTTCTCTTGTTGGTTTGGACGCCTTCTCTAACAAAATCCGGTGCATGCACATAGATGGGCTTATTCCCTTGATATCGGCAATTGTCCAACCAATTGCTGTTTTATGCTCTCTAAGCACCCGGATAAGTCGCTCTTCTTGCAAAGGTGTGAGCTCTTTGGCAATGATGACCGGTAGTGTGTCCTTTTCACCTAAGAACACATATTTCAAGTGGTTCGGTAGTGGTTTCAACTCTAAAGTTGGTGCCTGCAAAATGGAAGGTAGAAGTTTCTCATTAGATAAAGGCAAATCAATAAACGAAACATCAAACCTTGCATCTTTAGGTGGCAGCGAGTGTAAATATTCTAGTGCCCCTTCCACATGGTCACTCAAGGCTAGTTCCCCTTTAGCATTCCCCATTCCGAGATGTTTGCTAAGGACTATTTCCACACTATCTTCACCTTCTAGCTCATAAGCTTGCTGCACTAGTGAGTCAATTATATCAATATTAAAAACAGAATGCACATCACTAGGATATCTCATGGCCTCAAAAATGTTAAAGCGAATTATTTCTCCATCAAATTCCATAGTTAAAGTGCCATCATGTACATATATTTTAGTTCTTGCTGTTTTAAAGAATGGTCTCCCTAATATAATAGGTGTGGGATTAGAAGACATCTCATCTTCCATCTCAATAACATAAAAGTCAGCGGAAAAAACCAATTCATTAACCTGTACAAGAACGTCTTCTACAACTCCTCTTGGGTAAGTGTTAGAACGGTCAGCAAGTTGTATTATAACACCGGTTTCCTCTAATGGTCCTAGATTCAATGAAGCATAAATTGAATATGGCATGACATTAATAGATGCCCCTAGATCTAGCATAGCACGCTCAAACCTGGTGTTGCCTATCTTACAAGGAATGGTAAACATACCTGTATCCTTGCATTTAGGTGGGAGTTTCTTTTGAAGAACAGCTGACACATTCTCCCCTACACTTACCTTTTCATTCCATTTCAACTTCCGTTTAGATGTGCACAACTCTTTTAGGAACTTGGCATATCTTGGCACTTGCTTGATAGCATCTGGTAAAGGAATGTTCACCTCTACTTTCCGGAAGGTTTCCAAAATTTCCTTCTCTTGCTCCTCCTTCTTGGACTTTGCTAACCTGCTAGGAAAAGGTGGAGGAGTTATATAAGAAGGAAAGGATGGTTTAGGAATTACCTTTTTTAGTGGCTCGTTGGGGTGTGAAGAGGATGCCATGGTGTTGTTTTCCCCTTGAGCACTATCATTTTGTGGTGTCTCTAGCTGTTTACCACTTCTTAAAGTTATAGCATTGGCATTCTCTCTTGGATTCACTATGGTTTGGGAAGGTAATTTCCCAGAATCCCTTGCTTGCATTTGACTCATGGTTGTTGCCAATTGCCCAATTTGAGTCTCCAAATTTCGAATACTTGTCTTTGTTTCCTGTTGAAATTGAATTGTATTAGTAGAAAGAGCTTTAACAAGATCTTCAAGAGAAGTACCTGAATTTTGGGTGGGTGGCTGTTGTTGTCGGGTTTGGTATGGTTGTTGCACTCTTTGCTGAAAACCCGGTAGCCTGTTGTCAAATGGTGGAGGAATAGTTTGTGATTGGTTCCCTCCATAATTGAAGTTTGGATGATCCCTCCATCCTGGATTGTAAGTGTTAAAGTAGGGATCATATTTCTTTGATTGGTTCTGAAATCCACCCATGGCATTCACATGTTCATTGGTGTCCTCTTGAAGTGTTGGACACATATCAGTTTGGTGCCCCATGTTTGAACATATGCCACAAGCCTTTATTTGCTGTATATTACCTACAGCCAATTGTTGAACAAGAGAAGTCAGTTTATCAAATTTTTGTTCAAGGGATGATATACTTACCTCGTTAACTCTCTTGGGTTGTGGTGGTGGATCTTGTCTCATTGAGAATTGTTGAGAATTGACTGCCATGTTGGAGATTAGAGTTCTAGCAGCCCCGGGAGTCTTATCAACTAGAGCTCCCCCACTAGCGGCATCTATCATACTTCTCTCCATGGGCATGAGACCTTCATAGAAGTATTGGATGAGAAGTTGTTCACTTATCTGATGGTGTGGACATGATGCACAAAGTTTCTTGAACCTCTCCCAATATTCATATAAGGACACTCCATTGTATTGCTGAATCCCACATATCTCTTTTGTAATGTTGGCAGCCTTAGATGCTGGAAATACCTTTCCAAGAATGCTTTCTTCATATCATTCCATGTAGTGATGGTCCCGGATGGTAGATAGTAGAGCCATTCCTTTGCTGAATCAGCTAGAGAGAATGGGAAGGCTCTCAACTTAACTTGCTCTTCCGTGACTCCTGTTGGTCTCATGCTTGAGCAAACTACATGGAATTCCTTGAGGTGCTTATTTGGATCCTCTCCTGCAAAACCATGAAAAGTTGGGAGAAGATGAATCAAACCAGATTTTAATTCAAAAGCTACCTCAAGATTAGCATATTCAATGCATAATGGTTGTTGATCCAAGTCCGGAGCGGCTAGCTCCTTGAGAGTTCGGTTGTCAGCTGCTGCCATCTCTCCTTGCTCCTCTTGGATGTTTTGGATCAACTCCTCGATTGGTTGTTGGTGAGAAGTTATAAATTCCCGAATTCTCCTAAGTCTTAAGTCTTCTTCAGGAGCTTGGAACATTCACTAATAAAAATAAAATAAAAAAATAAATAAAAATAATAAGAAAGTAAATAATTAGAACTGAAAATATGAATAAACCAATAAACTAATAAACTAAAGAAAGCAATCCCCGGCAACGGCGCCAAAATCTTGATGCACCCAAAAGAGTGTATCTTATTTAACCTTGCACTTAAAAAAAATCAATTGTAGAGTATAGTGATTAGCAAGGGTCGAGTCCTCAGGGATTGGGTTTTAGTTTATAAGTTAATAGTTTATCACTTAAAAACAAGTGAACAAAAGTAAAGGGGATTTTGAAATCAGATTTAAACTAAAGTTAACAAAAAGAATGAGAAAACAAGTAATTAAGAAGAATCAAATATGAAAAATATGGTTAAGGTTTCATTCTCCACCACTAGACATCATTAAGAATCAATTTCACATTTATCAACATTAATTAGCTATCAAAGTTAACAACCGTAGATAACAACAAGCTCTGTTACCCCAATCTTTCCTTAGTTCGTCGTTAAATAGAACAAGCTCTCTATTTAATCTCTAACCATCAAACAACCTAGAATAAGCTCTCTAAATTCAATTTAATGGCAGCTTTATGATGAGAAAGATAGGTTGATCTAAGCAACAAACACATAAGCTCGGATTGTTCAACTTAGGTTATGTTCCACTTTGCAATTATTGAAAACTTGACCATAATCATTAATCACAAATTGCTACTTATGAATAGGAAATCAAGACAATTACACGGATCAAGACTCCTAAACTAGCATTAGATAATTATCAAGATTTATCTAGTTGGCCACCTAAACAAATCAAAACATCACCATGAACAATCTTTATGGAAGAACATAAGCAACTTTGATAGAAAACAATGATAGATAGATTCTGAAAATTAATTACATAACATGTCTAGGGCTTTGAAATCACCCTTAACCAAATAAAAGTTTAGCCTAGCATAGGCATTGTAAACATAAACATAAAATTAAAGAGAATATAAGAAGAAAATAAAAGAAAGAAAGAAGAAGAAGAAGAAGAAGAAGAATATTAATTATCCAGCCTCTTGCTCTCTCAAAAACAAAGAAACAAAGAAGAAATCAGAATTTGATGCTTGGGGAAGTGTCAATTTCGTATGCCCCCTTGGTCTCTATTTATAGGCAATAGCTAGGGCATCAAACAAATGAATTTCAACTCTCTCCCTTAAATAAATGGTGACTTGTGGCTAAAGTTAAGGAAAAGTGGCTGACTTTTGTGTTTTAAGGAAAGATATAAGCCTTGGCAGCCAAGTTTGAATAAAGTAGGAAAGTTTTAGTCAAAGTACTCTTTAATGAAGAGAGATTATATTCTTTCAGCCAAAGTAAGTGTAAGGAAGGAAAGTCTTGTCTGATTTAATTCTCCTACTTTGACTAGGATTAGCTTTAAGGAAAGATACTTGCAATTAATGCAATTAATGCAAGTTGACAGCCACTAATCCTTCTTTGGCAAGGATAAACTTAAATGTCAACTAGGGTATTAAGAAAAAGTTGTCATTTACGGCTAAGGTTTTTTTCTGCCACTAGGGTTTTTAGGGAGATATTCCAATGCCGATTTGGATGACCATTTCTTATCCGATTTAGGCTCATGACCAGCCGTTGGAAAGGTAATCAAGTGATCTTCAAAAGTCAAGAAGTAAGTTTCTTGGAATAAAGAACCTAACATCATGTTTTCTTAGCAACAAGCTCCTAAGGTCAAATCTGTCTTCTTGCTTTGCACCAAGAATTTGATCTTTTTGACTCCCAACTCTTTTTCCATCTTGTGATTGTGATTTTGTAAGGTCTTTAACATCCTAATTGACATGTTTTGACTTTATCTCCTCCAAAATACCTACAAAGCATAAAAACCTAGTAAAATTACAAGGAAGTAAGAATCAAAGCACAAAGTATAAAGAAATAAAATAGGAAAATGTATGAAATTAAGCACTTATCACAATTCAATGAAGTTCAAACTCCCGTTGATGCATCTTAAACGGGTCAAACTCCCATAAAGGGCGCTACCTACCGATTAGAGGTCCATATACATATTCTCCACCTGTGCACTAGATGGGTCCAAACTCCTGTCGATAAATGGTACGGGTCAAACTCACATTGGTCAAATCCAAATGGGCACATCAAATATAGGCTTCACTGATGTAGGAAAGAGGTTAATTTTCTTATACAATTCACTGGAGTGAGTATAGTTCATAGTATTTCAAAATCTCATAGCTGTAGCTAAATTTCGTTCCAAAACATTAACTTTCACTAAAATAGGTCATATTAAACATGAAAACTTAAACCTTTAGTTTACATAGCACATGCTTTAGCTGATGTTCATAAACCATTTTAAATGATACATATACAACTTAGAACAACAATAGCATACCAAATGAATGAAATTGACAAGAGTGATACCTTGGGATTCTAAAGACTTTAAAGAACATATTTATTTTTAATATATGATTTAGCTTAGTTTGGTAAAGCTAGAACTTAAAGTACACAAAACCAGACCTAAGGATATAATAAATCATGGTTTATAAGGTTCAACACAAAATACCAAACTAAATAACAGCCTTAGAGTTCATGGATTCAAAACATTATTCTGACTGAACATGAAATAAGCAACTAAGAATAATAGGCTCAAACTAAGTACAAACGCTAAAAATCAACAAAACCTAGGGAATTAACTATAATTAGTTACTTACTCTCAACAGCAAGTACTAAGAACACACCAAATCTCCAGAACTCAGCTTTCAACTCCAAAGTTTCAAAATCAATACTAAAACACAAAACTTAGTTCGCTGGGTTTCTTTACAGCAATGGTAGTGTTTTGTTTCTGATTCTCTATCACATTGAGCTGCTTTTGGTGTATTTAAAAACCCTTGAGCTGCTAGCTTAGGAACTCAGGTGGCTTTTGGAGGAGACACATGGCCATGAGGTGTCTCAACTTGATAAGTGCATAAATTACACAATTTATGCCCTTTCTATTCTTAGTTTTCGTTATGTCTTCTATCTTTATTTTGGTTAATTAGGTTATGTTTTTCAATTTCAGGTATGATCTAGGGAATTAATCAAAAACATGTCAATTAGGATGTTAAAGAGCTTACAAAATGATAATCACAAGATGGAACAAGTCTTGGGAGTCAAAAAGATTAAATTGTTGATGCAAAGCAAGAAGACAAATCTAACCTCCGGAGCTTGTTGCAAGGATAACATGGTTTTAAAATATTTATTCAAATAAACTTCCCTCTTAACTTTTGAAGCTGACTTGAATACCTTTCCAAAGGTGGTTCACATGCCCAAATCGAATAAGAAATGGTCATCCTAATCGACGAGGAAGTGCGAAAGATGCAGTAGGAAAAGACAAAAACCTTAACCGGGAATCCATATTAACACCCTAAAAACCCTAACCAGAATTCCTGATAAGCTCATAAAATATACATTTTATGCCTTTCTACCTTTAGTTTTTGTTATGTTTTCGATCTTTATCTTGTTTACTTATAATATGTTTTTGAATTTTAGGTACAATAAGGAGAATGAAGTCAAAAGATGTCAATAATGATGGTAAAGAGCTTACAAAATCATAATCACAAGATGGAAGAAGACTTGGGAGTCAAAAATATCAATTTCTAGTTGAAAAGCAATCAGGCAGATTTGACATCCGGAGCTTGTTGTAAGGAAAACATGATGTTAGATTCTTTATTTGAAAAAACTTCCTTCTTGACTTTTGAAGTTAACTTGATTATCTTTCCAACGATATATTATGGGCCCAAATCGGATAAGAAATGGGCATTCAAACTGGCGCTAGAAGATCTCCCTAAAGAACCCTGCGGCCAGAAAAACCCTAATCGCAAATTTGAAAAAAAGGCAAAAACGTGATTTTTCTGCCTCTAGGCTTACTTGTGCGGAAATGACTTATTCTCAGGGTTTTAAAGCTCTATAAATACCATCTTTGAGCCACAAACTAGACATCTTTTGAGGAGACTCAAGGGATCATCATTATTCTTCTTCTTCTCCATTCTTTTATTTTTCTTTTTAGTTTTATGTATATATTATTCATGCTTATGTTATGCTAAACTTATTTGGTTAAGGGTGATTTCAAAGCCCTAGACATGTTTTGTAATTGATTTTCAGATTCTATCTACCATTGTTTTCTATCAAAGTTGCTTATGTTCTTCCATTAAAATTGTTCATGATGATGTTTTGATTTGTTTAGGTGGCCAACTAGATAAATCTTGATAATTGTCTAATGCTAGTTTAGGAGTCTTGATCCGTGTAATTGTCTTGATTTCCTATTCATAAGTGGCAATTTGTGATTAATGATTATGGTCAAGTTTTCGATAATTGCAAAGTGGAACATAACCTAAGTTGAACAATCCGAGCTTATGTGTTTGTTGCTTAGATCAACCTATCTTTCTCATCATAAAGCTGCCATTAAATTGAATTTAGAGAGCTTATTCTAGGTTGTTTGATGGTTAGTCTAATGCTAGTTTAGGAGTCTTGATCCGTGTAATTGTCTTGATTTCCTATTCATAAGTAGCAATTTGTGATTAATGATTATGGTCAAGTTTTCAATAATTGCAAAGTGGAACATAACTTAAGTTGAACAATCCGAGCTTATGTGTTTGTTGCTTAGATCAACCTATCTTTCTCATCATAAAGCTGCTATTAAATTGAACTTAGAGAGCTTATTCTAGGTTATTTGATAGTTAGAGATTAAATAGAGAGCTTGTTCTATTTAAGGACGAACTACGGAAAGATTGGGTAACAGAGCTTGTTGTTATCTACGGTTGTTAACTTTGATAGCTAATTAATGTTGATAGTTATGAAATTGATTCTTAATGATGTCTAGTGGTGGAGAATGAAACCTTAACCATATTTTTCATATTTGATTCTTCTTAATTACTTGTTTTCTCATTCTTATTGGTAACTTTAGTTTAAATCTGATTTTAAAACCCCCTTTACTTTTGTTTACTTGTTTTTAAGTGATAAACTATTAACTTATAAACTAAAACCCAATCCCTGAGGACTCGACCCTTGCTAATCACTATACTTTACAATTGATTCTTTTTAGTGCAAGGTTAAATAAAGATACACTCTTTTGGGTGCATCAATCTTGACACAATATTTGCTTGCCATGTGATGCACCCAAAAGAGTGTATCTTATTTAACCTTGCACTAAAAAGATCAATTGTAAGTATAATGATTAGCAAGGGTCGAGTCCTCAGGGATTGGGTTTTAATCTATGAGTTATTAGTTTGTCACTTACGTTCAAAGAAAACAATAAAAGAAAAGGGGTTTTTGAAGCCAGATTTAAACTAAAGCAAATAATAAGAATAAGATGCAAGGCGGTATAACCAGCCAATAAAATATATATATACTAAATTAGGCGGTATAACCAGCCAATAAAAATAAAACAAAGTTAATATACAAATTAGGCGGTATAACCAGCCAATAAAAATAAATATACTTTTAAAAATAAACAAACTAGAAAAGTAAGAAAACAAGTAAGTAAGAAGAATCAAATATGAAAAATATGGTTAAGGTTTCATTCTCCACCACTAGACATCATTAAGAATCAATTTCAGATCTATCAATATCAACCAACTATCAAAGTTAACAACCGTAGATAACAACAAGCTCTGTTATCCCAATCTTTCCTTAGTTTGTCGTTAAATAGAACAAGCTCTCTATTTAATCTCTAACCATCAAACAACCTAGAATAAGCTCTCTAGATTCAATTTAATGGCAGCTTTATGATGAGAAAGATAGGTTGATCTAAGCAACAAACACATAAGCTCGGATTGTTCAACTTAGGTTATGTAACACTTTGCAATTATTGAAAACTTGACCATAATCATTAATCACAAATTGCCACTTATGAATAGGAAATCAAGACAATTACACGGATCAAGACTCCTAAACTAGCAATAGATAATTATCAAGATCTATCTAGTTGTACACCTAAACAAATCAAGACAACATCATGAACAATTCTTGTAGAAGAACATAAGCAACTTTGATAGATAATTAATGATAGATAGAATCTGAAAATCAATCACAAAACATGTCTAGGGCTTTGAAATCACCCTTAACCAAATAGAAGTTTAGCCTAGCATAGGCATTGTAAACATAAACATAAAATTAAAGAGAATCTAAGAAGGAAATAAAAGAAAGAAAGAAGAAGAAGAAAATAAAGGAAAAGAAAACTAGAGAAAAGAAAGAAGAAGAAAACTTAGAGAATTTTATTACAATGGCTAATATCCTACCAATGTACAATACCTTACAATCATCCAAGGCCCTCTATTTATACACATTTTGGAGGGCTAAATGACAAGAGACAAGCTTTACAAATTTCAAAGGTAGGTATAATAGGTGGGTGCATTTTTCTAACAATTTTCGTCATATTGTATGACAATTTTGATCAGCCAACTTGATGGTCGATTTTGTCAATTTTGGAGGCCTGATCTGATCACATGGTCTTCTAGAAAAATGTTCCCCTATCAGTTACTGATCCATATCCGTTGGAATCAGATCATTTTATGATGTGGATAAGAAGATATGGACAAAATACAAAAATAGGTCAGCATAGACGTCATTGCACATCAGCCAACTTGATGGTCGATTTCGCTAGATAAAACGACTCCGTTTCAAGAAGTGTAAAACATGAAAAAGATAGATATGCCTCTTAACTTTGCACGGTCAAAATTTCAGCCTTATTGCTTTAGTGAAACTCGAGATATAGCTGATATGGCAAAAGGTGTCGGAACTGGAACTGAACTGGATTTGCCCTTAATTCTAGTAATCTGAAATCACTCAAAGAAACTTGTGAAAAACACCAAATTACATAAAAATATAAAAGATCATAAACACAATTAGACTAAACAATAATAACTCGTATTTGACACAAAACAATAATAAAACATAACTAAAAACTATATAATTATACGAGTTATCACACCCCCACACTTAGATTGTTGCTAGTCCCTAGCAACGACTCAATAAAATAAGAAAATCTAATCTAATCCATTTTCGTAGGAAATCACGGTGGCACTTAGCAAGTGACACAAGCCTTTAAACCCCTAGGTGTCCCTAGTGGACGAGTTTAGTCTCGTGAGGGTTTACTAGGACGATACCCACAAACATTGAAGACATAAGAAAAACTAAAAATAATAATTATAACTAATCCTTCCAATATAAATTAGAGATAATCATTGGACAAGTCTTAAAAACTAATCAATAGCTTAAAGAAATTCACAAAAATCTTGCTTGAATGTAAATTGTTTGAGTTAAGCCAATATTAACATAACATATTTCAATCAAAATAGTGCATATTCAAACTTAATCTCAACTTCTCACATGGGATACTCTCTTGATTTTCACTTTTTAAAGTAGTGGTAAAGTGTTTACACTCAATCAATCTCATGAAAACACTTCTACCATATGCTTGCTTGTCCACCTATTATCCACTATTTAGATCATACAACTTCATAAATCAAGAGGTCTTTACTCAAGGTTGTAATGGGGCCAAAGGGTTATAATGTGGTTAAAGAACAAAAGGATAAAGATATCACAAAGGTTCCAAAGAGTTCATAGAGTTTAGAGACATAATAAGATCATACAAATAAAACTTCTCAAAACTCTTATAAAGCACATAATAACATAGGCTAAATATTCATGTTGAGCCTTTGCATCATTCTAACCAACTTTGTAACATCTTTTTCTTTACTTTAACTAGAAGTTCAAGAGAAGATTTTTTTTTAATATGGGAATGTATTTGACAATGATCCCTTTCTTTTTCTCTTGACTTTTTTCTTTCTTTTCCCCGCACACTTATTTCTTGTTTCTAACCCAAATTTTCAATAAATCTTCCTTGTCTTTGCAACTTGTCTCAAAACATGCTAATTCATCTTTGGAACAAAGGTAAAGATATAAGTATATTTAGGTTAGGGACAAGTTATGGTTACCAAAGAGATAGCTTATTCAATGTAGGCTCAAATTGGTTCACTAAGGGTGTGTTCTCTTGGAACATTAATAATGGATGGCTGTTTGGCTCTGGTTATAATCCTAATGCCTCTATCATATTCATGTTGTCACATGTATCAATATAGTCTCAAACGGTTTGAAGCAAGTTCTAGAGAATCATGTAATCATAAGAGCACTCAAGAAAGAAATTAGATTGATTTGTATAATGCATCAATCATTATAGGCTCAAAAACTCACAAGGATGATTATACAAGTCAGATTAAGTCTAAACATGCTTCTTTCTCAATCAACATATCATATTAACATTGGCTCATAAAAAGGTTGACATCAAGCTCAATTCTCATGAAAATCTTCTCACTAATAAATCTTTTTTTAATATGGGAATGTATTTGACAATGATCCCTTTCTTTTTCTCTTGACTTTTTTCTTTCTTTTCCCCCCACACTTATTTCTTGTTTCTAACCCAAATTTTCAATAAATCTTCCTTGTCTTTGCAACTTGTCTCAAAACATGCTAATTCATCTTTGGAACAAAGGTAAAGATATAAGTATATTTAGGTTAGGGACAAGTTATGGTTACCAAAGAGATAGCTTATTCAATGTAGGCTCAAATTGGTTCACTAAGGGTGTGTTCTCTTGGAACATTAATAATGGATGGCTGTTTGGCTCTGGTTATAATCCTAATGCCTCTATCATATTCATGTTGTCACATGTATCAATATAGTCTCAAACGGTTTAAAGCAAGTTCTAGAGAATCATGTAATCATAAGAGCACTCAAGAAAGAAATTAGATTGATTTGTATAATGCATCAATCATTATAGGCTCAAAAACTCACAAGGATGATTATACAAGTCAGATTAAGTCTAAACATGCTTCTTTCTCAATCAACATATCATATTAACATTGGCTCATAAAAAGGTTGACATCAAGCTCAATTCTCATGAAAATCTTCTCACTAATAAATCTTTTTTTAATATGGGAATGTATTTGACAATGATCCCTTTCTTTTCCTCTTGACTTTTTTCTTTCTTTTCCCCCCACACTTATTTCTTGTTTCTAACCCAAATTTTCAATAAATCTTCCTTGTCTTTGCAACTTGTCTCAAAACATGCTAATTCATCTTTGGAACAAAGGTAAAGATATAAGTATATTTAGGTTAGGGACAAGTTATGGTTACCAAAGAGATAGCTTATTCAATGTAGGCTCAAATTGGTTCACTAAGGGTGTGTTCTCTTGGAACATTAATAATGGATGGCTGTTTGGCTCTGGTTATAATCCTAATGCCTCTATCATATTCATGTTGTCACATGTATCAATATAGTCTCAAACGGTTTAAAGCAAGTTCTAGAGAATCATGTAATCATAAGAGCACTCAAGAAAGAAATTCGATTGATTTGTATAATGCATCAATCATTATAGGCTCAAAAACTCACAAGGATGATTATACAAGTTAGATTAAGTCTAAACATGCTTCTTTCTCAATCAACATATCATATTAACATTGGCTCATAAAAAGGTTGACATCAAGCTCAATTCTCATGAAAATCTTCTCACTAATAAATCTGTTTTAGACTTATGCAATTCATATCTCATCATTGTATTAAAAAGGAACTAAAACACACAAAAAAATAATAATAATAATAATAAAGACTCATAAAAAAAAAATAGTAGACAAAAATAAAAGAAATCCTAAATCATTCCCCCCACACTTAATTCTTACATTGTCCTCAATGTAAGTCTATTAACCAAAATGAAAGAATCATGTGTAAGAGAAAAGAACTAATAACATAAGAATAGGAACAACTAAGACTCAAAACAAAACAAACTCATGCAACCTAAATAATCCTAAAATACTAAACAAAAATTAACAAGTAAACATAAAAAGATTAAAATCAAACTGACAAGATATGTCTCAAGTCTCCCTTACTCAGACCTTGTTCAAAATGAATACTTCTAAATTGCTTAAAACACAACAAACTTTTTTTTTTTTTAAGAAGGTAAAATTTAGGAGATATTACCTGTAGAGGTTGCTAACCACTTATTATAACTGAGACACAACAAACAAAATGTTAGATAATGTCACAAAGACAAAGTGCAATCCACTCCTTGCTCGTCCATATCTCTTTTTCTTTTTCCGAGCGTTTGCGAAACAACCGTAGCAGATAAATACTCATAAGCTTGGAGCTTTTTGAGTAAATCTTCAATGGTTGTAGCAGAAATTATGGTTCTCCTTGCCTCTGAAAACATGAATCCATTATCCACAGCATTATCTAAATATGAAAGCAAATTACTAAAATAACCATTAATATTAAGCAAACCAATGGGTTTCTTATTTGTGACCAAAGATGACCAAGAAGCCACGCAAGCTATTTCTTCCAATGTACCCAGACCTCCTAGTAAAGCAATGAATGCATCGGCAGAATGGTACATGATTGTTATCCGTTCAGGGATACTCCAGACTTGTATTTCCTTACCCAAGGTAGGTCCACAAAAATCTGTGAATAGTTTTGGCACATTCCTAGAATTGGACTTCCTCCGGCGTGTGCTGCTGTAGCGACTGCTCCCATTAAACCCGTACCACCGCCTCCATAAATCAACTGGATCTTTTGTTGGGCAAGTATTACTCCAACTCTTATGGCTTCATCAGCGAATATGTTATTTTTCCCTGGATAAGCACCTCCAAAAACACAAATTTTTTTTAATGCGTTGGGACGAAGTACTTTCCTTTTTTTTTTCTTTTTTTCGAGTGCCTAAAAGAGAATGAGTACATGGTGTAATATATAGAGGACTGAGTAGTGAATTAGACAAGAGTAATAATGTCGCCGAAAGTGTATCTGACCTGTCAGAAGAAAATGTTAACCTAACAAAAGATTTTTGCGTGATTTCAGGAAGAAAATCAAAAAGAGAAGAAAAATCAACCGTAAAAGACAAATAAAAAAAATGAGAATAATTACACAAATCGAACAACACGTAAATTAAATCGAAATAAAGTTATTGCAAATCAAACCAAAAGCTGAGAAGTCATTTATTGTAGTTGTGATTGTGGCTCACATCTTCCTCTGGTTTTACGTCCAGAAACGGCTTAAACGCCATCTATGAGTTGAGGATATGCTTCCATCCAGTTTTCTTACAAGCTGGCAAACAGGGTCTTTTAACATCAGATTCCCAAGATATTGCCATTCCCTTTGGAATTGCGGCCATAAATCAAGAATTTCTCTTTGTACGTCTCCACTAGGATGCGTCTCAAGAGAAAGTTGGATATTACCCAAATTCTCCTTACTCAGTCCATCCTTAATGAATTCAATTTTATCATCTCGATTAGAGGACGGAATTCCAATAGAACGACATTTACCGTTACACGTCCATCGTGCACATTTGTGGCAGTTTGAACCCATGCGCTTTGCTCGTCGCTTCTATGCAAAAGTGCTTCTACCTGTACCTGGTAAATGCAAAACAGGAAGATATTCATCTTCACGTACCTTGGCTTCAATTATCCAACGTATGTCTCCAGGAATCCCTTTGTGCATAAGCATTCTTAATCTTTCGAATCGAACTTGGTAAAGCTTCAGTAAAATATTTCGAGGAAAAGGAGGAAATCGTTTCTGCAATCTTGTAAGAATATCATCCATCCTGAAAAAAAAAATGAAAAAAATTCAAAGAGAAATTGGAAGAGAAATTTATATACAATATCAGTTTTGTGGGTAGCTGATGGAACCGATTTAAATAATCACGGAGTACCGTTATCCGCCATTTAACCGAGGTAAAAAAAATAAAAATTATATTTACATCTAGTTATTTTCAAAACAAGGATCAGAAAGAAAAACAACATAAAAAAAACTCAAAAAAACAAAACACTCTAAATAAAATCCTAAATTCTTCCCCCTACACATAATTCTTACATTGTCATTAATGTAATGCTATTAACCCAAATGAAAGAATCATGTGTAAGTGAAAAGAACTATTAAACAAAATAAACTTATGCAGCCTAAATGAACTTAAAAACACTAAACACAATTAACAAAGAAACATAAGAAAAAGATAAAGAAAAAGAGAGCAAATCTGAGGATGGCAGTTTGGCAATGCTTTCACTAATTAGGCTGCCTCCCCCAATTAGCACTTGATTGATTGTTTCCAGTCTAGCCAATTCCCCTTCTTGGCTTTTTAGGATCTTTTGGCTTAGACATGAAACTTCTCGGATTTTTGCGTTTTGGAGGAAGTTTTCTTTGCAAAACAGCCAATGCATTCTCCCCGACACGTATTATTTCATCATTCTTGGTGGGGTATAGCTCTTTGAGGAATTGTGCATATCTTGGTACTTGTCTAATGGCATCCACAAGCAAGCTGTTTAAGGTTTCCAAAAATTGTTGTACATGTTCCTCCTTCTTGGACTTTGCAAATCTGCTAGGAAAAAGTGGAGAAGGAACATTAGTAGAAATAAGAACCTTAAAAGCTACCTGAGGTGTCAAAGTACTCTCCTTTTGAATGGTGGCTTCATTATCCTCAAGAAGTGAATCCATCTTTGGTTTTCTCTCATCCTCATCTTGTTCCTCATTTCTCAAGGTCACAATAGTAGCCTTCTCCTTTGGGTTAATCACCGTTTGGGAAGGGAGTGCTAGAGATCTTTCTGCTACTAATTCCACCATACTACTAGCCAATAGGCTCATTTGCCTTTCCAAACTCTGGATGCTTGCCCTTGTTTCCTGTTGAAATTGCAAAGTATCAGTAACAAGAGAATGTACAAGATCTTCTAAATAAGTACCTGAGTTTTGAATCATATGTGGTGGTTGAAAAAGATCTGGTTCTTGAGACCATGATTGATTGAAGCTAGATGGATGAGTGTAATTGGCATAAGGATCTACTTCTTGGTAATTTTTCGAGTAGCCATAATTAGTATGATCCCACCATCCCTCATGGTAAGTGTTTGAGTAATGATCATACTGTTGGTCTTGGAACACTTGATGGCCTTGACATCCTCCCATGGCCAATTGTTGAACTGGGGAGGTGAGCTTGGCTTGTTGATTCTCTATGTTCATGTATGCCACCAACTCTTCAAGTGTTAGATTGCTCAATTCCATCGTTTTTTTTTTTTTTTTCAAAATTTGATAAGAAAAACCCGTATGTACAAGAAAATAAATATCATTAGAACTGAAAATAAGAATAAACCAAGTAACAAATAAACTAAAAAAAAAAATCCCCGGCAACGGCGCCAAAAATTTGATGCACCCAAAAGAGTGTATCTTATTTAACCTTGCACTAAAAAGATCAATTGTAAGTATAATGATTAGCAAGGGTCGAGTCCTCAGGGATTGGGTTTTAATCTATGAGTTATTAGTTTATCACTAACGTTCAAAGAAAATAATAAAAGAAAAGGGGTTTTTGAAGCCAGATTTAAACTAAAGCAAATAATAAGAATAAGATGCAAGGCGGTATAACCAGCCAATAAAAATATATATACTAAATTAGGCGGTATAATCAGCCAATAAAAATAAAACAAAGTTAATATACAAATTAGGCGGTATAACCAGCCAATAAAAATAAATATACTTTTAAAAATAAACAAACTAGAAAAGTAAGAAAACAAGTAAGTAAGAAGAATCAAATATGAAAAATATGGTTAAGGTTTCATTCTCCACCACTAGACATCATTAAGAATCAATTTCAGATCTATCAATATCAACCAACTATCAAAGTTAACAACCGTAGATAACAACAAGCTCTGTTATCCCAATCTTTCCTTAGTTTGTCGTTAAATAGAACAAGCTCTCTATTTAATCTCTAACCATTAAACAACCTAGAATAAGCTCTCTAAATTCAATTTAATGGCAGCTTTATGATGAGAAAGATAGGTTGATCTAAGCAACAAACACATAAGCTTGGATTGTTCAACTTAGGTTATGTTCCATTTTGCAATTATTGAAAACTTGACCATAATCATTAATCACAAATTGCCACTTATGAATAGGAAATCAAGACAATTACACGGATCAAGATTCCTAAACTAGCAATAGATAATTATCAAGATCTATCTAGTTGTACACCTAAATAAATCAAGACAACATCATGAACAATTCTTGTAGAAGAACATAAGCAACTTTGGTAGAAAATTAATGATAGATAGAATCTAAAAATCAATCACAAAACATGTCTAGGGCTCTGAAATCACCCTTAACCAAATAGAAGTTCAGCCTAGCATAGGCATTGTAAACATAAACATAAAATTAAAGAGAATCTAAGAAGGAAATAAAAGAAAGAAAGAAGAAGAAGAAAATAAAGAAAAAGAAAACTAGAGAAAAGAAAGAAGAAGAAAACTTAGAGAATTTTATTACAATGGCTAATATCCTACCAATGTACAATACCTTACAATCATCCAAGGCCCTCTATTTATACACATTTTGGAGGGCTAAATGACAAGAGACAAGCTTTACAAATTTCAAAGGTAGGTATAATAGGTGGGTGCATTTTTCTAACAATTTTCGTCATATTGTATGACAATTTTGATCAGCCAACTTGATGGTCGATTTTGTCAATTTTGGAGGCCTGATCTGATCACATGGTCTTCTAAAAAAATGTTCCCCTATCAGTTACTGATCCATAGCCGTTGGAATCAGCTCATTTTCTGATGTGGATAAGAAGATATGGGCAAAATACGAAAACAGGTCAGCACAGACGTCATTGCACATCAGCCAACTTGATGGTCGATTTCGCTAGGGAAAACGACTCTGTTTCAAGAAGTGTAAAACATGAAAAAGATAGATATGCCTCTTAACTTTGCACGGTTAAAATTTCAGCCTTATTTCTTCAGTGAAACTCGAGATATAGCTGATATGGCAAAAGGTGTCGGAACTGGAACTGAACTGGATTTGCCCTTAATTCTAGTAATCTGAAATCACTCAAAGAAACTTGTGAAAAACATCAAATTACATAAAAATATAAAAGATCATAAACACAATTAGACTAAACAATAATAACTCGTATTTGACACAAAACAATAATAAAACATAACTAAAAACTATATAATTATACGAGTTATCACCATGTGATTGGATCAAAGGTGATGAAGATTCCTTAGGATGAACCACTTTAGCTTGACCAAGACTTTCAACCATCTTTGTTAACTTGGAAAGCTACCCTTTTATTTCTCGAATATCATGTCCAACTTCTTCCTGAATTTCTTCCAATGTATTAATTTGTGCTTCTAACTAATCAACCATGTCTCTTGAATCTATTATCTCAAGAAAAAAAATGACCAACATTATTACACTCGTTTTCATGTGATGAATGCATGAGTATCATCAATGAATAAAGTATGTATGCACTATTTACACATAGACATACACATGATGAATGCATGAGCATAAAAAAAATGTACATGATAAATGCATGAGCAATATGAAAAATATACATGATAAATGCATGAGCATGGTTAAAAAATGTACATGATAAATGCATGAGTATTATGAAATATATACATGGTAAATGTATGAGCATGAATCAAAAAAATGTACATGGTAAATGCATGAGCACTATGAAATATGTATATGGTGAATGAATGAGCATGATAAATGCATGAGCATTATGAAAAATGTATGCATGATGAAAATATTTAAATGATGCAAATGCATGAAAGTAAATGAAAGAATAAAGTTAATTCAAATAATGGCCACAAAGATTTCTCAAAATTCAAAAGTTAGATACATATTAACGAAATACAAATAACATTCACAAAATTAAAAAATTGTCAGAAAGCAAGAACATTCCTTCATTTGTCCTATTTCGGGTTATTCTCTATGAAATAGGTGGACATGGCTCTAATTTAGGTTAGCCTCTTAGGGGTTATCTATATGCTGGGCTAGGATATTGGATATCTAAAAGGTCTCCAAGTTGCTCCTTAACTTCATCCATGGAGGATGTGAGTAAGGTGTTGGGATTCGACCTCATGCTCAAACATCAATCGAATTAAAGATGAACATGAACGCAGCGGAAAATAAACAAAGAGCTAGCCGAATCTAACAAGATCAAGCTTGTAAAATTTTAATGCGATCTTGTAATTATAAAGCATACATATGATCAATAATCATACCTTAACTCAAAGATCTAGTAATCTTGAGTTTACAAACAACCCACTCAATCTTGAACACCAAGCTGTCAATCTGAGACTTCAAGTCACACAAGTGTCCGGCCTCTAATGGTAATCCACACAAGATGATCAAGAAAACCTTCAAAAGGTAGGAATGGAGTCTTGCCAAAAATGATGCTAGTAGTTTAGGTTTCAAGAAACCTCTCCCTATCTAAACATCCATGGCCGAATGCTTCATTAGCATCAAGAAGAAGAAAAAACTTTTCTTGCATCTCCGTGTCTGGTGCGCCAACCTCAAGGATTATCTTGATCTTCTTTCTTCTTCACTCTATGCCTTTGCTCTCTTGAAAGAAAACGTTTTTCTCTCTAGCAATCCATGGAGAGGCAAGGAGGAAGTCAAGAAATCAAAAAGACACCAAAGCCTCTAAGCATATCACATATGTGGCTAGGGAGGCCATGGGGAGGTTGGCTATCTGATAACTCGTATAATTATATAGTTTTTAGTTATGTTTTATTATTGTTTTGTGTCAAATACGAGTTATTATTGTTTAGTCTAATTGTGTTTATGATCTTTTATATTTTTATGTAATTTGGTGTTTTTCACAAGTTTCTTTGAGTGATTTCAGATTACTAGAATTAAGGGCAAATCCAGTTCAGTTCCAGTTCCGACACATTTTTCCATATCAGCTATATCTGGAGTTTCACTGAAGCAATAAGGCTGAAATTTGTAGCCGTGCAAAGCTAAGAGGCATATCTATCTTTTTCATGTTTTATACTTCTTGAAACGGAGTCGTTTTCCCTAGCGAAATCGACCATCAAGTTGGCTGATGTGCAATCACGTCTGTGCTGACCTGTTTTCGTATTTTGCCCATATCTGCTTATCCACATCAGAAAATGAGCTGATTCCAATGGCTATGGATCCGTAACTGATACGGGAACCTTTTTCTAGAAGACCATATGATCAGATCAGGCCTCTAATATTGACGAAATCGACCATCAAGTTGGCTGATGTGCAATGACGTCTGTGCTGACCTGTTTTCGTATTTTGCCAATATCTGCTTATCCACATCCGCAAATGAGCTGATTCCAACGGCTATGGATCCGTAACTGATAGGGGAACCTTTTTCTAGAAGACCATGTGATCAGATCAGGCCTCCAACATTGACGAAATCGACCATCAAGTTGGCTGATCAAAATTGTCATACAATATGACGAAAATTGTTAGAAAAATTCACCCACCTATTATACCTACCTTTGAAATTTGTAAAGCTTGTCTCTTGTCATTTAGCCTTCCAAAATGTGTATAAATAGAGGGCCTTCGATGATTGTAGAGGATCATATTGTACATAGGTAGGATATTAGCCATTTTAATAAAATTCTCTAAGTTTTCTTCTTCTTTCTTTTCTCTAGTTTTCTTTCTTTTCTCTAGTTTTCTTTTTCTTTAGAGAGAGCAAGAGGTTGGATAATTAATATTCTTCCTCTTCTTCTTTCTTTCTTTTATTTTCTTCTTAGATTTTCTTTAATTTTATGTTTATGTTTATAATGCCTATGCTAGGCTAAACTTCTATTTGGTTAAGGGTGATTTCAAAGCCCTAGACATGTTTTGTGATTGATTTTCAGATTCTATCTATCATTAATTTTCTATCAAAGTTGCTTATGTTCTTCTACAAGAATTGTTCATGATGTTGTCTAGATTTATTTAGGTGTACAACTAGATAGATCTTGATAATTATCTATTGCTAGTTTAGGAGTCTTGATCCGTGTAATTGTCTTGATTTCCTATTCATAAGTGGCAATTTGTGATTAATGATTATGGTCAAGTTTTCAATAATTGCAAAGTGGAACATAACCTAAGTTGAACAATCCGAGCTTATGTGTTTGTTGCTTAGATCAACCTATCTTTCTCATCATAAAGCTGCCATTAAATTGAATTTAGAGAGCTTATTCTAGGTTGTTTAATGGTTAGAGATTAAATAGAGAGCTTGTTCTATTTAACGACAAACTAAGGAAAGATTGGGGTAACAGAGCTTGTTGTTATCTACGGTTGTTAACTTTGATAGTTGGTTGATATTGATAGATCTGAAATTGATTCTTAATGATGTCTAGTGGTGGAGAATGAAACCTTAACCATATTTTTCATATTTGATTCTTCTTACTTATTTGTTTTCTTACTTTTAGTTTGCTTATTTTTTATATTTATTTTTATTGGCTGGTTATACCGCCTAATTTGTATATTAACTTTGTTTTATTTTTATTGGCTGGTTATACCGCCTAATTTAGTATATATATTTTTATTGGCTGGTTATACCGCCTAATTTAGTATATATATTTTTATTGGCTGGTTATACCGCCTTGCATCTTATTCTTATTATTTACTTTAGTTTAAATCTGGCTTCAAAAACCCCTTTTCTTTTATTGTTCTTGAATTTAAGTTTTAAACTATTAACTTATAAACTAAAACCCAATCCCTGAGGACTCGACCCTTGCTAACTACTATACTTACAATTTATCTTTTTAGTGCAAGGTTAAATAAGATACACTCTTTTGGGTGCATCAAATTTTTGGCGCCGTTGCCGGGGATTGTTTTCTTTAGTTTATTTGTTACTTGGTTTATTCTTATTTTCAGTTCTAATGAGTTTTATTTTCTTGTACATACGGGTTTTTCTTATCAAATTTTGAAAAAAAAAAAAAAAAAAAAAAAAACGATGGAATTAAGCAATCTAACACTTGAAGAGTTGGTGGCATACATGAACATGGAGAATCAACAAGCCAATCTCACCTTCCCAGTTCAACAATTTGCCATGGGAGGATGTCAAGGCCATCAAGTGTTCCAAGACCAACAGTATGATCATTACTCAAACACTTACCATGAGGGATGGTGGGATCATACTAATTATGGCTACTCGAAAAATTACCAAGAAGTAGATCCTTATGCCAATTACACTCATCCATCTAGCTTCAATCAATCATGGTCTCAAGAACCAGATCTTTTTCAACCACCACATATGACTCAAAACTCAGGTACTTCTTTAGAAGATCTTGTCTATTCTCTTGTTACTGATTCTTTGCAATTTCAACAGGAAACAAGGGCAAGCATCCAGAGTTTGGAAAAGCAAATGAGCCAATTGGCTAGTAGTATGGTGGGATGGGTAGCACAAAGATCTGAAGAACTCCCAGCCCAAACAATGGTTAACCCAAAGGAGAATGCTACTATTGTGACCTTGAAGAATGAGGAACAAGATGAGGATGAAACAAAATTAGAGATGGATTCTATTCTTGAGGATAATGAAGCCAAAGATCCAAATAAGAGTATTTCGGCACCTGAGGTAACGTTTAAGGTTTCACTTTTTACTAGTGTTTCTTCTCCACCTTTTCCTAGTAGATTTGCAAAGTTCAAGGAGGAAGAACATGAACAACACATGCCGGAAACCTTAAACAACTTGTTTGTGGAGGTCATTCAACAAGTATCAAAATATGCTCCATTCCTCGATGACATATGCACCACAAAGGATGATGGAATAATACTTGTAATGGAGAATGCATCCACTGTTGTGCAAAGAAAGCTTCCTCTCAAACGCATAAATTTGGGAAATTTCATGTATGAGCCTGACAAGCCTAAAATGCCAAGAAGGGGTGTTGGTTAGGTTCAAAACACTAAATCAAGTGCTAATTGGGGGAGGCAGCCTAATTAGTGAAAGCATTGCCAAACTGCCATCCTCAGATTTGCTCTCTTTTTCTTTATCTTTTTCTTATGTTTTTTTTGCTAATTGTGTTTAGTGTTTCTAAGTTCATTTAGGCTCAATAAGTTTATTTTGTTTATTAGTTCTTTTCACTTACACATGATTCTTTCATTTGGGATTAATAGCATTACATTAATGACAATGTAAGAATTATGTGTGGGGGGAAGAATTTAGGATTTTATTTAGAGTGTTTTGTTTTTGAATCTTTTTAGGTTGTTTTTCTTTCTGATCCTTGTTTTTAAAATAACTAGATGTAAATATAATTTTTATTTTTTTTACCCCGGTTAAATGGCGGATAACGGTACTCCGTGATTATTTAAATCGGTTCCATCAGCTACCCACAAAACCGATATTGTATATAAATTTCTCTTCCAATTTCTCTTTCAATTTTTTTTCATTTTTTTTTCAGGATGGATGATATTCTCACAAGATTGCAGAAACGATTTCCTCCTTTTCCTCGAAATATTTTACTGAAGCTTTACCAAGTTCGAGTTGAAAGATTAAGAATGCTTATGCACAAAGGGATTCCTGACGACATACGTTGGATAATTGAAGCCAAGGTACGTGAAGATGAATATCTTCCTATTTTGCATTTACCAGGTACAGGTAGAAGCACTTTTGCAAAGAAGCGACGAGCAAAGCGCATGAGTTCAAATTGCCACAAATGTGCACGATGGACGTGTAACAGTAAATGTCGTTCTATTGGGATTCCGTCCTCTAATCGAGATGATAAAATTGAATTCATTAAGGATGGACTGAGTAAGGAGAATTTGGGTAATATCCAACTTTCTCTTGAGACGCATCCTAGTGGAGACGTACAAAGAGAAATTCTTGATTTATGGCCGCAATTCCAAAGGGAATGGAAACATCTTGGGAATCTGATGTTAAAAGACCCTGTTTGCCAGCTTGTAAGAAAACTGGATGGGAAGCATATCCTCGACTCATAGAAGGCGTTTAAGCCGTTTCTGGACGTAAAACCAGAGGAAGATGTGAGCCACAATCACAACTACAATAAATGACTTCTCAGCTTTTGGTTTGATTTGCAATAACTTTATTTTGTTTTAATTTACGTGTTGTTCGATTTGTGTAATTATTCTCGTTTTTTTTTATTTGTCTTTTACGGCTGATTTTTTCTTCTCTTTTTGATTTTCTTCCTGAAATCACGCAAAAAAATCTTTTGTTAGGTTAACATTTTCTTCTGACAGGTCAGATACACTTTCGGCGACATTATTACTCTTGTCTGATTCACTACTCAGTCCTCTATATATTACACCATGTACTCATTCTCTTTCAGGCACTCGAAAAAAAAAATGGAAAGTACTTCGTCCCAGCGCATAAAAAAAATTTGTGTCTTTGGAGGTGCTTATCCAGGGAAAAATAACATATTCGCTGATGAAGCCATAAGAGTTGGAGTAATACTTGCCCAACAAAAGATCCACTTGATTTATGGAGGCGGTAGTACGGGTTTAATGGGAGCAGTCGCTACAGCAGCACACGCCGGAGGAAGTCCAGTTCTAGGAATCGTGCCAAAACTATTCACAAGTTTTTGTGGACCTACCGTGGGTAAGGAAATACAAGTCTGGAGTATCCCTGAACGGATAACAATCATGTACCATTCTGCCGATGCATTCATTGCTTTACCAGGAGGTCTGGGTACATTGGAAGAAATAGCTTGCGTGGCTTCTTGGTCATCTTTGGTCACAAATAAGAAACCCATTGGTTTGCTTAATATTAATGGTTATTTTAGTAATTTGCTTTCATATTTAGATAATGCTGTGGATAATGGATTCATGTTTTCAGAGGCAAGGAGAACCATAATTTCTGCTACAACCATTGAAGATTTACTCAAAAAGCTCCAAGCTTATGAGTGTTTATCTGCTACGGTTGTTTCGCAAACGCTCGGAAAAAGAAAAAAAGATATGGATGAGCAAGGAGTGGATTGCACTTTGTCTTTGTGACATTATCTAACATTTTGCTTGTTGTGTCTCAGTTATAATAAGTGGTTAGCAACCTCTGCAGGTAATATCTCCTAAATTCTACCTTTAAAATTTGACATTGGGGACAATGTCATATTTTAGTAGGGGGTAAGGGACATATTTTGCTAATTTTAAAAAAAAAAATAAAAAAAAAAATTAAGAAGTATTCATTCTGAACAAGGTCTGAGTAAGGGAGACTGGAGACATACCTTGTCAGTTTGATTTTAATCTTTTTATGTTTACTTGTTAATTTTTGTTTAGTATTTTAGGATTATTTAGGTTGCATGGTTTTGTTTTGTTTCGAGTCTTAGTTGTTCCTATTCTTATGTTATTAGTTCTTTTCTCTTACACATGATTCTTTCATTTGAGTTAATAGACTTACATTGAGGACAATGTAAGAATTAAGTGTGGGGGGGAATGATTTAGGATTTCTTTTATTTTTGTCTACTATTTTTTTTTCTTTATTATTATTATTATTTTTTTTTTGTGAGTTTTAGTTCCTTTTTAATACAATGATGAGATATGAATTTCATAAGTCTAAAACAGATTTATTAGTGAGAAGATTTTCATGAGAATTGAGCTTGATGTCAACCTTTTTATGAGCCAATGTTAATATGATATGTTGATTGAGAAAGAAGCATGTTTAGACTTAATCTGACTTGTATAATCATCCTTGTGAGTTTTTGAGCCTATAATGATTGATGCATTATACAAATCAATCTAATTTCTTTCTTGAGTGCTCTTATGATTACATGATTCTCTAGAACTTGCTTTAAACCGTTTGAGACTATATTGATACATGTGACAACATGAATATGATAGAGGCATTAGGATTATAACCATAACTTGTCCCTAACCTAAATATACTTATATCTTTACTTTGTTCCAAAGATGAATTAGCATGATTTGAGACAAGTTGCAAAGACAAGGGATATTTTTTGGTTAGAAACAAGAAATAAGTGTGGGGGGAAAAGAAAAGAAAAGTCAAGATAAAAAGAAATGGAATACGGGCAAATACATTCCTATGTAAAAAAAATAAAAATATGAATCATCTCTTGAATTTGTGGAAAAAGAAAAAGATGTTACAAAGTTGTTTAGAATGAAGAAAAGGCCCAACATGAATATCCGGCCTAGGTGACTATGTACTTGTAAAGAGTTTTGAGAAGTTTCTTTGTATGATCTTTTTATGTCTCTAAACTTTATGAACTCTTTGGAACCTTGTGATATCTTTATCCTTTTGTTCTTTAACCACATTACAAACCCCTTGGCCCCATTACAACCTTGATTAAAGACCTCTTGATTCATGAAGTTGTATGATCTAAATAGTGGAGAATAGGTGGACAAGCAAGAATATGGTAGAACTGTTTTCATAAGATTGATTGAGTGTAAACACTTCACCACTACTTTGAAGAGTGAAAATCATGAGGGTATCCCATGTGAGAAGTTGAGATTAAATTTGAACATGCACTATTTTGATTGAGATATGTTATGCTAATATTGGCTTAACTCAAACAATTTACATTCAAGCATGATTTTTTGTAAAATTTTTTAAGCTATTGATTAGTTTATAAGACTTGTTCAAATATTGTCCCTAATTTGTATTGAAAGGATTAGGAGTAAATATTTTTAGTATATGTAGTTTATTTATATGAAGTTTATTTATATTTTAATTTTTCAATGTTTGTGGGTATCGTTCTAGTAAACCCTCACGAGACTAAACTCGTCCACTAGGGACACCTAGGGGTTTAAAGGCTTGTGTCACATGCTTAGTGCCACCGTGATTTCCTACGAAAGTGGATTAGATTAGATTTTCTTATTTTATTTTTATTGAGTCGTTGCTAGGGACTAGCAACAATCTAAGTGTGGGGGTGTGATAACTCGTATAATTATATAGTTTTTAGTTATGTTTTGTTATTGTTTTGTGTCAAATACGAGTTATTATTGTTTAGTCTAATTGTGTTTATGATCTTTTATATTTTTATGTAATTTGGTGTTTTTCACAAGTTTCTTTGAGTGATTTTAGATTACTAGAATTAAGGGCAAATCCACTTCAGTTCCAGTTCCGACACATTTTGCCATATCAGCTATATCTGGAGTTTCACTGAAGCAATAAGGCTGAAATTTGTAGCCGTACAAAGCTAAGAGGCATATCTATCTTTTTCATGTTTTATACTTCTTGAAACGGAGTCGTTTTCCCTAGCGAAATCGACCATCAAGTTGGCTGATGTGCAATCACGTCTGTGCTGACCTGTTTTCGTATTTTGCCCATATCTGCTTATCCACATCAGCAAATGAGCTGATTCCAATGGCTATGGATCCGTAACTGATACGGGAACCTTTTTCTAGAAGACCATATGATCAGATCAGGCCTCTAATATTGACGAAATCGACCATCAAGTTGGCTGATGTGCAATGACGTCTGTGCTGACATGTTTTCGTATTTTACCCATATCTGCTTATCCACATCAGAAAATGAGCTGATTCCAACGGATATGGATCCGTAACTGATAGGGGAACCTTTTTCTAGAAGACCATGTGATCAGATCAGGCCTCCAACATTGACGAAATCGACCATCAAGTTGGCTGATCAAAATTGTCATACAATATGACGAAAATTGTTAGAAAAATTCACCCACCTATTATACCTACCTTTGAAATTTGTAAAGCTTGTCTCTTGTCATTTAGCCTTCCAAAATGTGTATAAATAGAGGGCCTTGGATGATTGTAGAGGATCATATTGTACATAGGTAGGATATTAGCCATTTTAATAAAATTCTCTAAGTTTTCTTCTTCTTTCTTTTCTCTAGTTTTCTTTCTTTTCTCTAGTTTTCTTTTTCTTTAGAGAGAGCAAGAGGTTGGATAATTAATATTCTTCCTCTTCTTCTTTCTTTCTTTTATTTTCTTCTTAGATTTTCTTTAATTTTATGTTTATGTTTATAATGCCTATGCTAGGCTAAACTTCTATTTGGTTAAGGGTGATTTCAAAGCCCTAGACATGTTTTGTGATTGATTTTCAGATTCTATCTATCATTAATTTTCTATCAAAGTTGCTTATGTTCTTCTACAAGAATTGTCCATGATGTTGTCTAGATTTATTTAGGTGTACAACTAGATAGATCTTGATAATTATCTATTGCTAGTTTAGGAGTCTTGATCCGTGTAATTGTCTTGATTTCCTATTCATAAGTGGCAATTTGTGATTAATGATTATGGTCAAGTTTTCAATAATTGCAAAGTGGAACATAACCTAAGTTGAACAATCCGAGCTTATGTGTTTGTTGCTTAGATCAACCTATCTTTCTCATCATAAAGCTGCCATTAAATTGAATTTAGAGAGCTTATTCTAGGTTGTTTAATGGTTAGAGATTAAATAGAGAGCTTGTTCTATTTAACGACAAACTAAGGAAAGATTGGGGTAACAGAGCTTGTTGTTATCTACGGTTGTTAACTTTGATAGTTGGTTGATATTGATAGATCTGAAATTGATTCTTAATGATGTCTAGTGGTGGAGAATGAAACCTTAACCATATTTTTCATATTTGATTCTTCTTACTTATTTGTTTTCTTATTTTTAGTTTGCTTATTTTTTATATTTATTTTTATTGGCTGGTTATACCGCCTAATTTGTATATTAACTTTGTTTTATTTTTATTGGCTGGTTATACCGCCTAATTTAGTATATATATTTTTATTGGCTGGTTATACCGCCTAATTTAGTATATATATTTTTATTGGCTGGTTATACCGCCTTGCATCTTATTCTTATTATTTACTTTAGTTTAAATCTGGCTTCAAAAACCCCTTTTCTTTTATTGTTCTTGAATTTAAGTTTTAAACTATTAACTTATAAACTAAAACCCAATCCCTGAGGACTCGACCCTTGCTAACTACTATACTTACAATTTATCTTTTTAGTGCAAGGTTAAATAAGATACACTCTTTTGGGTGCATCACTATCACATGTTTCTTTTATAGAGGGGGCAGCAATCACTCTAGGGTTTGGACTACGGATAATAACTCTTATGTATTTGCCCTTAAGTCTTTCCACTTAATTAAACTATTTAATTAAGTCCCTATTGATTAAATTCTCAAATTAATCAATTAGACTCTTTCCATTTTAATCTCTTAATTCACCTTTTTGTGTGTGATCCATTAGGCTTCCAATATGTTGGCAATGAATATAAATTAATCTAATTAATTTACATTCATAGATCATGAGCAGACTCTAGCAAGCCATCATGACCACCCAAATACTGGAGAGTCAAGTTAGTCTCGACATAACCTTTCGTGTTCAGTCTATCAGTGTAATTCGGTCCTTTCACCAAATATCTCGGAAAGACCATGAGCATGGTGCAGTGTCTACTCATGTTCAATCCATATTAGTTCTTACAGCTATTGGTTAACTTTGTGAACTTAGATAAACTATTTCTCCTAAATTCATCATACTCTGGCCAGAGATTCCATCAAGTTAATTTAAGCCAAGAACAAATGAGATATGTCTCCAATGTCACTTGGAGTGCTGAATCCTCTCTGGATCACTCATCCACCTTCGTATGGTTCATGTCATACCCAAAACCACCATACCATAAGCATCACTCTTGTTTGGGACCCGTTCGTGATGGAATCAAAGTATGACACTCTCCATACAAGATGACCTGGTATCACAAGTCAAAGGACTACTTACACGACTGACACGTGAGAACGTTTCCATAGACACTTGAGTGAAAATACCAAATGGAGTTCTCACAGTGGGCCATGTTCAGTGAACTTGTTCAACAGACAAGCACCTACATGTTTATCCTAAAGTATCTCATATACTTCAACACGTGAGATCAGTTGCTTACTAAGTAAGTAGGCTTAACATGTACCAGTCTTTGAGCATTGCCAATGCCCCGTCTTGGCAATACGATGACCAGGAACTGTTTTAGGAACATGGCTTTGACGCATAAGGATCTCACAATTATATATAATTCCCTTGCAAGGCCATTATGTTCCATGGGCTTCATCCGATTAGTACTTAATAACTCCTTATCATCATACTAACAGGAAGGAAAACCTTTTATCACTAAAACATAGTGATCGGTTTGCATTATTGGTAGTTTATGCCTGACCAAACCGATTGGCTCTAGGGCATACACCAACAATCTCCCACTTGCACTAAGCCATCGCTAACGCATCCAATTCCGAAATCTTTCGATTAGCAATTGTGTCTCTACTAGGACATAGCTTCAGTACATTTTTGTGAGAATACGCTTCGATCATATATTTTTGATAATCTCTATTATCATAGTCACAATACTTATCTAGATCACAATGAAACCCGATTCCTTATGGCTCATGTTGTTACTTGAACAACTAGGAATCTTTTAATTAGCCCAATGAGCTATGGATCCAAATACACTTTCTTGTAGCCTTAAACAAAAGGTTTGTATTCTGACTCAAAATATAAATAATTCAGTCCTCTTTAATTTGGAACGTTTCCAAATGACTGATTGATGCACCCAAAAGAGTGTATCTTATTTAACCTTGCACTAAAAAGATCAATTGTAAGTATAATGATTAGCAAGGGTCGAGTCCTCAGGGATTGGGTTTTAATCTATGAGTTATTAGTTTATAACTTACGTTCAAAGAAAACAATAAAAGAAAAGGGGTTTTTGAAGCCAGATTTAAACTAAAGTAAATAATAAGAATAAGATGCAAGGCGGTATAACCAGCCAATAAAAATATATATACTAAATTAGGCGGTATAACCAGCCAATAAAAATAAATATACTTTTAAAAATGAGCAAACTAGAAAAGTAAGAAAACAAGTAAGTAAGAAGAATCAAATATGAAAAATATGGTTAAGGTTTCATTCTCCACCACTAGACATCATTAAGAATCAATTTCAGATCTATCAATATCAACCAACTATCAAAGTTAACAACCGTAGATAACAACAAGCTCTGTTATCCCAATCTTTCCTTAGTTTGTCGTTAAATAGAACAAGCTCTCTATTTAATCTCTAACCATCAAACAACCTAGAATAAGCTCTCTAGATTCAATTTAATGGCAGCTTTATGATGAGAAAGATAGGTTGATCTAAGCAACAAACACATAAGCTCGGATTGTTCAACTTAGGTTATGTTCCACTTTGCAATTATTGAAAACTTGACCATAATCATTAATCACAAATTGCCACTTATGAATAGGAAATGAAGACAATTACACGGATCAAGACTCCTAAACTAGCAATAGATAATTATCAAGATCTATCTAGTTGTACACCTAAACAAATCAAGACAACATCATGAACAATTCTTGTAGAAGAACATAAGCAACTTTGATAGAAAATTAATGATAGATAGAATCTGAAAATCAATCACAAAACATGTCTAGGGCTTTGAAATCACCCTTAACCAAATAGAAGTTTAGCCTAGCATAGGCATTATAAACATAAAATTAAATAGAATCTAAGAAGAAAATAAAAGAAAGAAAGAAGAAGAAGAAGAATATTAATTATCCAACCTCTTGCCCTTTCTAAAGAAAAAGAAAACTAGAGAAAAGAAAGAAGAAGAAAACTTAGAGAATTTTATTACAAAGGCTAATATCCTACCAATGTACAATATGATCCTCTACAATCATCCAAGGCCCTCTATTTATACACATTTTGGAGGGCTAAATGACAAGAGACAAGCTTTACAAATTTCAAAGGTAGGTATAATAGGTGGGTGAATTTTTCTAACAATTTTCGTCATATTGTATGACAATTTTGATCAGCCAACTTGATGGTCGATTTCGTCAATGTTGAAGGCCTGATCTGATCACATGGTCTTCTAGAAAAGGTTCCCCTGTCAGTTACGGATCCATAGCCGTTGGAATCAGCTCATTTTCTGATGTGGATAAGCAGATATGGGCAAAATACGAAAACAGGTCAGCATAGACGTCATTGCACATGAGCCAACTTGATGGTCGATTTCGTCAATATTAGAGGCCTGATCTGATCATATGGTCTTCTAGACAAAGGTTCCCGTATCAGTTACGGATCCATAGCCATTGGAATCAGCTCATTTACTGATGTGGATAAGCAGATATGGGCAAAATACGAAAACAGGTCAGCACAGACGTCATTGCACATCAGCCAACTTGATGGTCGATTTCGCTAGGGAAAACTACTCCGTTTCAAGAAGTGTAAAACATGAAAAAGATAGATATGCCTCTTAGCTTTGCACGGCTACAAATTTCAGCCTTATTGCTTCAGTGAAACTCCAGATATAGCTGATATGGCAAAAGGTGTCAGAATTGGAACTGAACTGGATTTGCCCTTAATTCTAGTAATCTGAAATCACTCAAAGAAACTTGTGAAAAACACCAAATTACATAAAAATATAAAAGATCATAAACACAATTAGACTAAACAATAATAACTCGTATTTGACACAAAACAATAATAAAACATAACTAAAAACTATATAATTATACGAGTTATCACACCCCCACACTTAGCTTTTTGCTAGTCCTCGAGCAAAATCAAATAAAAATAAAATAAGAAAATCTAATCTAATCCACTTTCGTAGGAATTCACGGTGGCACTTAGCATGTGACACAAGCCTTTAAACCCCTAGGTGTCCCTAGTGGACGAGTTTAGTCTCGTGAGGGTTTACTAGAACGATACCCACAAACATTGAAAAACTAAAATATAAATAAACTACATATACTAAAAATATTTATTCCTAATCCTTTCAATACAAATTAGAGACAATCTTTGAACAAGTCTTATAAACTAATCAATAGCTTAAAGAATTTCACAAAAAATCATGCTTGAATGTAAATTATTTGAGTTAAGCCAATATTAACATAACATATCTCAATCAAAATAGTGCATGTTCAAATTTAATCTCAACTTCTCACATGGGATACCCTCATGATTTTCACTCTTTAAAGTAGTGGTGAAGTGTTTACACTCAATCAATCTCATGAAAACAGTTCTACCATATTCTTGCTTGTCCACCTATTCTCCACTATTTAGATCATACAACTTCATGAATCAAGAGGTCTTTAATCAAGGTTGTAATGGGGCCAAGGGGTTTGTAATGTGGTTGAAGAACAAAAGGATAACGATATCACAAAGGTTCCAAAGAGTTCATAAAGTTTAGAGACATAATAAGATCATACAAACAAACTTATCAAAACTCTTTACAAGTACATAGTCACCTAGGCTAAATATTCATGTTGGGCCTTTTCTTCATTCTAAACAACTTTGTAACATCTTTTTCTTTTTCCACAAATTCAAGAGATGATTCATATATTTTTTTTTCTTGACTTTTCTTTTCTTTTCCCCCCACACTTATTTCTTGTTTCTAACCAAAAAATATCCCTTGTCTTTGCAACTTGTCTCAAATCATGCTAATTCATCTTTGGAACAAAGGTAAAGATATAAGTATATTTAGGTTAGGGACAAGTTATGGTTACCAAAGAGATAGCTTATTCAATGTAGGCTCAAATTGGTTCACTAAGGGTGTGTTCTCTTGGAACATCAATAAGGGATGGTTGTTTGGCTCTGGTTATAATCCTAATGCCTCTATCATATTCATGTTGTCACATGTATCAATATAGTCTCAAACGGTTTAAAGCAAGTTCTAGAGAATCATGTAATCATAAGAGCACTCAAGAAAGAAATTAGATTGATTTGTATAATGCATCAATCATTTTAGGCTCAAAAACTCACAATGATGATTATACAAGTCAGTTTTAGTCTAAACATGCTTCTTTCTCAATCAACCTATCATATTAACATTGGCTCATAAAAATTAGTATCAAGCTTAATTCTCATGAAAATCTTCTCACTAGTAACTAGTTTAGACCTATGCAATTCATATCTCATCATTGTATTAAAAAGGAACTAAAACACACTAAAAATAATAATAATAAAGACTCATAAAAAAAAAATAGTGGACGAAAATAAAAGAAATCCTAAATCATTCCCCCCACACTTAATTCTTACATTGTCCTCAATGTAAGTCTATTAACCCAAATGAAAGAATTATGTGTAAGAGAAAAGAACTAATAACATAAGAATAGGAACAACTAAGACTCAAAACAAAACAAACCCATGCAACCTAAATAATCCTAAAATACTAAACAAAAATTAACAAGTAAACATAAAAAGATTAAAATCAAACTGACAAGGTATGTCTCAAGTCTCCCTTACTCAGACCTTGTTCAGAATGAATACTTCTAAATTGCTTAAAACACAACAAACTTTTTTTTTTTTTTTGAAAAGAAGAAATCAAACTGACAAGGTATGTCTCAAGTCTCCCTTACTCAGACCTTGTTCAGAATGAATACTTCTAAATGGCTTAAAACACAACAAATTTTTTTTTTCTTTTTATTAGCAAAATATGTCCCTTACCCCATACTAAAATATGACATTGTCCCCAATGTCAAATTTTAAAGGTAGGATTTAGGAGATATTACCTGCAGAGGTTGCTAACCATTTATTATAACTGAGACACAACAAACAAAATGTTAGATAATGTCACAAAGACAAAGTGCAATCCACTCCTTGCTCGTCCATATCTCTTTTTCTTTTTCCGAGCGTTTGCGAAACAACCGTAGCAGATAAATACTCATAAGCTTGGAGCTTTTTGAGTAAATCTTCAATGGTTGTAGCAGAAATTATGGTTCTCCTTGCCTCTGAAAACATGAATCCATTATCCACATCATTATCTAAATATGAAAGCAAATTACTAAAATAACCATTAATATTAAGCAAACCAATGGGTTTCTTATTTGTGACCAAAGATGACCAAGAAGCCACGCAAGCTATTTCTTCCAATGTACCCAGACCTCCTGGTAAAGCAATGAATGCATCGGCAGAATGGTACATGATTGTTATCCGTTCAGGGATACTCCAGACTTGTATTTCCTTACCCACGGTAGGTCCACAAAAACTTGTGAATAGTTTTGGCACGACTCCTAGAACTGGACTTCCTCCGGCGTGTGCTGCTGTAGCGACTGCTCCCATTAAACCCGTACTACCGCCTCCATAAATCAAGTGGATCTTTTGTTGGGCAAGTATTACTCCAACTCTTATGGCTTCATCAGCGAATATGTTATTTTTCCCTGGATAAGCACCTTCAAAGACACAAATTTTTTTAATGCGCTGGGATGAAGTACTTTCCATTTTTTTTTCTTCGAGTGCCTGAAAGAGAATGAGTACATGGTGTAATATATAGAGGACTGAGTAGTGAATCAGACAAGAGTAATAATGTCGCCGAAAGTGTATCTGACCTGTCAGAAGAAAATGTTAACCTAACAAAAGATTTTTGCGTGATTTCAGGAAGAAAATCAAAAAGAGAAGAAAAAATCAACCGTAAAAGACAAATAAAAAAAAAACGAGAATAATTACACAAATCGAACAACACGTAAATTAAACCAAAATAAAGTTATTGCAAATCAAACCAAAAACTGAGAAGTCATTTATTGTAGTTGTGATTGTGGCTCACATCTTCCTCTGGTTTTACGTCCAGAAACGGCTTAAACGCCTTCTATGAGTCGAGGATATGCTTCCCATCCAGTTTTCTTACAAGCTGGCAAACAGGGTCTTTTAACATCAGATTCCCAAGATGTTGCCATTCCCTTTGGAATTGCGGCCATAAATCAAGAATTTCTCTTTGTACGTCTCCACTAGGATGCGTCTCAAGAGAAAGTTGGATATTACCCAAATTCTCCTTACTCAGTCCATCCTTAATGAATTCAATTTTATCATCTCAATTAGAGGACGGAATCCCAATAGAACGACATTTACCGTTACACGTCCATCGTGCACATTTGTGGCAATTTGAACTCATGCGCTTTGCTCGTCGCTTCTTTGCAAAAGTGCTTCTACCTGTCCCTGGTAAATGCAAAACAGGAAGATATTCATCTTCACGTACCTTGGCTTCAATTATCCAACGTATGTCTTCATGAATCCCTTTGTGCATAAGCATTCTTAATCTTTCAAATCGAACTTGGTAAAGCTTCAGTAAAATATTTCGAGGGAAAGGAGGAAATCGTTTCTGCAATCTTGTGAGAATATCATCCATCCTGAAAAAAATGAAAAAAAATTGAAAGAGAAATTGGAAGAGAAATTTATATACAATATCAGTTTTGTGGGTAGCTGATGGAACCGACTTAAATAATCACGGAGTACCGTTATCCGCCGTTTAACCGGGGTTAAAAAAATTATATTTACATCTAGTTATTTTCAAAACAAGGATCAGAAAGAAAAACAACATAAAAAGACTCAAAAACAAAACACTCTAAATAAAATCCTAAATTCTTCCCCCCACACATAATTCTTACATTGTCATTAATGTAATGCTATTAATCCCAAATGAAAGAATCATGTGTAAGTGAAAAGAACTAATAAACAAAATAAACTTATGCAGCCTAAATGAACTTAGAAACACTAAACACAATTAGCAAAGAAACATAAGAAAAAGATAAAGAAAAAGAAAGCAAATCTGAGGATGGCAGTTTGGCAATGCTTTCACTAATTAGGCTGCCTCCCCCAATTAGCACTTGATTGATTGTTTTCAGCCTAGCCAATTCCCCTTCTTGGCTTTTTAGGATCTTTTGGCTTAGACATGAAACTTCTCGGATTTTTGCGTTTTGGAGGAAGTTTTCTTTGCAAAACAGCCAATGCCTTCTCCCCCACACGTATTATTTCACCATTCTTGGTGGGGTATAGCTCTTTGAGGAATTGTGCATATCTTGGTACTTGTCTAATGGCATCCACAAGCAAGCTGTTTAAGGTTTCCAAAAATTGTTGTTCATGTTCCTCCTTTTTGGACTTTGCAAATCTGCTAGGAAAAAGTGGAGAAGGAACATTAGTAGAAATAAGAACCTTAAAAGCTACCTGAGGTGTCAAAGTACTCTCAATTTGAATGGTGGCTTCATTATCCTCAAGAAGTGAATCCATCTTTGGTTTTGTCTCATCCTCATCTTGTTCTTCATTTCTCAAGGTCACGATAGTAGCATTCTCCTTTGGATTAATCACCGTTTGGGAAGGGAGTGCTAGAGATCTTTCTGCTACTAATTCCACCGTACTACTAGCCAATAGGTTCATTTGCCTTTCCAAACTCTGGATGCTTGCCCTTGTTTCCTGTTGAAATTGCAAAGTATCAGTAACAAGAGAATATACAAGATCTTCTAAAGAAGTACCTGAGTTTTGAGTCATATGTGGTGGTTGAAAAAGATATGGTTCTTCAGAACATGATTGATTGAAGCTAGATGGATGAGTGTAATTGGCATAAGGATCTACTTCTTGGTAATTTTTCGAGTAGCCATAATTAGTATGATCCCACCATCCCTCATGGTAAGTGTTGGAGTAATGATCATGCGGTTGGTCTTGGAACCATTGATGGCCTTGACATCCTCCCATGGCCAATTGTTGAACTGAGGAAGAGAGATTGGCTTGTTGATTCTCCATGTTCATGTATGCCACCAACTCTTCAAGTGTTAGATTGCTTAATTCCATCTTTTTTTTTTTTTTCAAAATTTGAAAAGAAAAACATGTATGTACAAGAAAATAATACTAATTAGAACTGAAAATAAGAATAAACCAAGTAACAAATAAACTAAAGAAAACAATCCCCGGCAACGGCGCCAAAAATTTGATGCACCCTAAAGAGTGTATCTTATTTAACCTTGCACTAAAAAGATCAATTGTAAGTATAATGATTAGCAAGGGTCGAGTCCTCAGGGATTGGGTTTTAATCTATGAGTTATTAGTTTATAACTTACGTTCAAAGAAAACAATAAAAGAAAAGGGGTTTTTGAAGCCAGATTTAAACTAAAGTAAATAATAAGAATAAGATGCAAGGCGGTATAACCAGCCAATAAAAATATATATACTAAATTAGGCGGTATAACCAGCCAATAAAAATAAAACAAAGTTAATATACAAATTAGGCGGTATAACCAGCCAATAAAAATAAATATACTTTTAAAAATGAGCAAACTAGAAAAGTAAGAAAACAAGTAAGTAAGAAGAATCAAATATGAAAAATATGGTTAAGGTTTCATTCTCCACCACTAGACATCATTAAGAATCAATTTCAGATCTATCAATATCAACCAACTATCAAAGTTAACAACCGTAGATAACAACAAGCTCTGTTATCCCAATCTTTCCTTAGTTTGTCGTTAAATAGAACAAGCTCTCTATTTAATGTCTAACCATCAAACAACCTAGAATAAGCTCTCTAGATTCAATTTAATGGCAGCTTTATGATGAGAAAGATAGGTTGATCTAAGCAACAAACACATAAGCTCGGATTGTTCAACTTAGGTTATGTTCCACTTTGCAATTATTGAAAACTTGACCATAATCATTAATCACAAATTGCCACTTATGAATAGGAAATCAAGACAATTACACGGATCAAGACTCCTAAACTAGCAATAGATAATTATCAAGATCTATCTAGTTGTACACCTAAACAAATCAAGACAACATCATGAACAATTCTTGTAGAAGAACATAAGCAACTTTGATAGAAAATTAATGATAGATAGAATCTGAAAATCAATCACAAAACATGTCTAGGGCTTTGAAATCACCCTTAACCAAATAGAAGTTTAGCCTAGCATAGGCATTATAAACATAAAATTAAATAGAATCTAAGAAGAAAATAAAAGAAAGAAAGAAGAAGAAGAAGAATATTAATTATTCAACCTCTTGCCCTTTCTAAAGAAAAAGAAAACTAGAGAAAAGAAAGAAGAAGAAAACTTAGAGAATTTTATTACAAAGGCTAATATCCTACCAATGTACAATATGATCCTCTACAATCATCCAAGGCCCTCTATTTATACACATTTTGGAGGGCTAAATGACAAGAGACAAGCTTTACAAATTTCAAAGGTAGGTATAATAGGTGGGTGAATTTTTCTAACAATTTTCGTCATATTGTATGACAATTTTGATCAGCCAACTTGATGGTCGATTTCGTCAATGTTGAAGGCCTGATCTGATCACATGGTCTTCTAGAAAAAGGTTCCCCTATCAGTTACGGATCCATAGCCGTTGGAATCCGCTCATTTTCTGATGTGGATAAGCAGATATGGGCAAAATACGAAAACAGGTCAGCACAGACGTCATTGCACATCAGCCAACTTGATGGTCGATTTCGTCAATATTAGAGGCCTGATCTGATCATATGGTCTTCTAGACAAAGGTTCCCGTATCAGTTACGGATCCATATCCATTGGAATCAGCTCATTTTCTGATGTGGATAAGAAGATATGGGCAAAATACGAAAACAGGTCAGCACAGACGTCATTGCACATCAGCCAACTTGATGGTCGATTTCGCTAGGGAAAACGACTCCGTTTCAAGAAGTGTAAAACATGAAAAAGATAGATATGCCTCTTAGCTTTGCACGGATACAAATTTCAGCCTTATTGCTTCAGTGAAACTCCAGATATAGCTGATATGGCAAAAGGTGTCGGAACTGGAACTGAACTGGATTTGCCCTTAATTCTAGTAATCTGAAATCACTCAAAGAAACTTGTGAAAAACACCAAATTACATAAAAATATAAAAGATCATAAACACAATTAGACTAAACAATAATAACTCGTATTTGACACAAAACAATAATAAAACATAACTAAAAACTATATAATTATACGAGTTATCACACCCCCACACTTAGCTTTTTGCTAGTCCTCGAGCAAAATCAAATAAAAATAAAATAAGAAAATCTAATCTAATCCACTTTCGTAGGAAATCACGGTGGCACTTAGCATGTGACACAAGCCTTTAAACCCCTAGGTGTCCCTAGTGGACGAGTTTAGTCTCGTGAGGGTTTACTAGAACGATACCCACAAACATTGAAAAACTAAAATATAAATAAACTACATATACTAAAAATATTTATTCCTAATCCTTTCAATACAAATTAGAGACAATCTTTGAACAAGTCTTATAAACTAATCAATAGCTTAAAGAATTTCACAAAAAATCATGCTTGAATGTAAATTATTTGAGTTAAGCCAATATTAACATAACATATCTCAATCAAAATAGTGCATGTTCAAATTTAATCTCAACTTCTCACATGGGATACCCTCATGATTTTCACTCTTTAAAGTAGTGGTGAAGTGTTTACACTCAATCAATCTCATGAAAACAGTTCTACCATATTCTTGCTTGTCCACCTATTCTCCACTATTTAGATCATACAACTTCATGAATCAAGAGGTCTTTAATCAAGGTTGTAATGGGGCCAAGGGGTTTGTAATGTGGTTGAAGAACAAAAGGATAACGATATCACAAAGGTTCCAAAGAGTTCATAAAGTTTAGAGACATAATAAGATCATACAAACAAACTTATCAAAACTCTTTACAAGTACATAGTCACCTAGGCTAAATATTCATGTTGGGCCTTTTCTTCATTCTAAACAACTTTGTAACATCTTTTTCTTTTTCCACAAATTCAAGAGATGATTCATATATTTTTTTTTTCTTGACTTTTCTTTTCTTTTCCCCCCACACTTATTTCTTGTTTCTAACCAAAAAATATCCCTTGTCTTTGCAACTTGTCTCAAATCATGCTAATTCATCTTTGGAACAAAGGTAAAGATATAAGTATATTTAGGTTAGGGACAAGTTATGGTTACCAAAGAGATAGCTTATTCAATGTAGGCTCAAATTGGTTCACTAAGGGTGTGTTCTCTTGGAACATCAATAAGGGATGGTTGTTTGGCTCTGGTTATAATCCTAATGCCTCTATCATATTCATGTTGTCACATGTATCAATATAGTCTCAAACGGTTTAAAGCAAGTTCTAGAGAATCATGTAATCATAAGAGCACTCAAGAAAGAAATTAGATTGATTTGTATAATGCATCAATCATTTTAGGCTCAAAAACTCACAATGATGATTATACAAGTCAGTTTTAGTCTAAACATGCTTCTTTCTCAATCAACCTATCATATTAACATTGGCTCATAAAAATTAGTATCAAGCTTAATTCTCATGAAAATCTTCTCACTAGTAACTAGTTTAGACCTATGCAATTCATATCTCATCATTGTATTAAAAAGGAACTAAAACACACTAAAAATAATAATAAGAAAGACTCATAAAAAAAAATAGTAGACGAAAATAAAAGAAATCCTAAATCATTCCCCCCACACTTAATTCTTACATTGTCCTCAATGTAAGTCTATTAACCCAAATGAAAGAATTATGTGTAAGAGAAAAGAACTAATAACATAAGAATAGGAACAACTAAGACTCAAAACAAAACAAACCCATGCAACCTAAATAATCCTAAAATACTAAACAAAAATTAACAAGTAAACATAAAAAGATTAAAATCAAACTGACAAGGTATGTCTCAAGTCTCCCTTACTCAGACCTTGTTCAGAATGAATACTTCTAAATTGCTTAAAACACAACAAACTTTTTTTTTTTTTTTTGAAAAGAAGAAATCAAACTGACAAGGTATGTCTCAAGTCTCCCTTACTCAGACCTTGTTCAGAATGAATACTTCTAAATGGCTTAAAACACAACAAATTTTTTTTTTTTATTAGCAAAATATGTCCCTTACCCCATACTAAAATATGACATTGTCCCCAATGTCAAATTTTAAAGGTAGGATTTAGGAGATATTACCTGCAGAGGTTGCTAACCATTTATTATAACTGAGACACAACAAACAAAATGTTAGATAATGTCACAAAGACAAAGTGCAATCCACTCCTTGCTCGTCCATATCTCTTTTTCTTTTTCCGAGCGTTTGCGAAACAACCGTAGCAGATAAATACTCATCAGCCAACTTGATGGTCGATTTTGTCAATTTTGGAGGCCTGATCTGATCACATGGTCTTCTAGAAAAATGTTCCCCTATCAGTTACTGATCCATATCCATTGGAATCAGCTCATTTGCTGATGTGGATAAGCAGATATGGGCAAAATACGAAAACAGGTCAGCACAGACGTCATTGCACATCAGCCAACTTGATGGTCGATTTCGCTAGGGAAAACGACTCCGTTTCAAGAAGTGTAAAACATGCAAAAGATAGATATGCCTCTTAGCTTTGCACGGCTACAAATTTCAGCCTTATTGCTTCAGTGAAACTCCAGATATAGCTGATATGGCAAAAGGTGTCGGAACTGGAACTGAACTGGATTTGCCCTTAATTCTAGTAATCTGAAATCACTCAAAGAAACTTGTGAAAAACACCAAATTACATAAAAATATAAAAGATCATAATCACAATTAGACTAAACAATAATAACTCGTATTTGACACAAAACAATAATAAAACATAACTAAAAACTATATAATTATACGAGTTATCACTGATTTATTAACATCATAACATTAAGTCACTTGTTGGATTCTCTCTATGTTAAACTCATTTAACATTTAATCCAATCAGTTGTTGCTAAATCTGTTAAATTTTAGCAATACTAGTCGATTCACCTTTTAATCATCAATGTATCTGATATACATTGTTTGATGAGTAACCTGTATTACTCCCACTAACCCTTAGGTGTGCACAAAAGATATCTCATCCTTTTGATAAATTCAACTCTTGAATGTCATTATCAAAACTGGATATCTCAATCCATTGTCTAATAATGTTCTATTAAGTTGACTCATCTCTTATGAGTTATGCATCATTATGCATCCTACTTAATCATTATGTTTAGTAGACTCATCACTTATGAGTAATGCATCCTACTAAATCCTTGTGCCTTTATGCATGCTATGCATAATATCGGATTTCAACCTATGAATTTTAACTTTTAAAATGTCATAATACTCCAAATGTTTCCTACTTGTGTAAAAACATTCAAAGTAAACTCATTTACTTTCCTATAGGATGTGAATTCAAAACTCTTTTGAATGCACATTTGTACTCTTAAAACTAAACATCTCATATCCCATATGAATGTTTGTTTTACCATTACAACTTGAAATCCCTTACTGGTTAGTGTTTCGGCAATCTTGGCTATATGGAGCATCATGGACTTTCTATGTCATTACATAGTGATGTCCATCCAATTCATCTGATATAAATTTTATTAGATAATCAATCAATTTAGTTTCAAGCCATTGTTCATTTAGATAATATCTTAATAAGAATGCTCTTTAACTAAATTAGTTTCATAATCTCATTATGAAATTCCTTTAGCCAAAGCTCATCTAGTTGTCAAGTTTTGTATAAGATTTCCTTTGATTCATAATAAATAAAAAAAATATTAGTATCTATATACTTTTGATCTTATACTTCTGACTTTTATGCAAATTTCTAGCTTATTATGAGTGTAATAAGACCATAATATGGAACAAATTCCATATGACCTTTCGATTTATTCTAGGATGAATGGCCAAGAATCTAATGTCTAGCATAATCGAAATATCAATGATAATGTTTCTAAAACATTCATCATGAATAGGTTGGCAAGCTTGATCAAGAATCAACTAGGTTGCCACCTCCTTGGTCTTGTTCTTTTTTCACTTGTCCTTGTCATTAGTTTCATCTATATGTCATACATATCTTTGAACCAATCTTATAGGTATCATATACCTAAAGGTAGTGAAAACAAACTCATAATAACCATGAAGTAAAACTTCTCAAATTTCTCTTCACTTCAAGTATCAAATATACTTCTTGCATTTAAGCCTCCAATGCCTTGCATTGCCCCAATGATGGTATGTCCTTTTGATCGATATCAATTTCTTTCTTCATCTCATCATCCTTACTTTGAAGAACGTTTCTTCGGTTACCTTCCCTTGGTGGAAGTAACAAAGTGGATGATCTTGTAGTCTAGTGTGCACATTTAGCAACACCTATTGGTTCATGTTGTCCTACAACACGACTTGCTAATTGCTCCTACACAATGAAGAAAGAACTAAGTCCATCCTTAGATTATGACCCATAAATCAACCAAGTTTTTAAAACCTATCGATTCATCCATTAGCACATGATGCCTCATAGGCTACCTTCTAATCATCTTTCATTAGAACAATTCCTCGAGATGTTTGAACTTCTCATTGTTAAATAACTTATGGATCATTTAGGACATAGACATTCATTTCATTGATTAGTGAAATCGACTTTGCATCAAGTATGCAATCAAGTGACTTGTTAACCTGCCGTGACAATTTATATCCCATATTAACCAATGCATATAATAGTCATTATGCAAATTGCAATCATTAAAACCAGGTTTTAAAGTTTGAACGATTGTTCTCGCTATTTTATCAACATAGTAGCCCTCCTCTACTATTCGAGAAATTTAACTTTTAAACTTCTTAGTGAGCAAGGACCCCTTTCATCCCACCATGACCTTAAGTGACTCAACAAGCCATGTTGAAACTAATTGAGTATGTAACTTTTCTTACCAATTGCATCTTTATGCAGCTCCTTTGTCAGTTAGGTGACAACTCTTTGCCTAAATGCATCATATGCATTTCGCCTAACCTTGCCTCTAAATGGCATGCCATCAAATTTGACGCATCCGGATAACATAACACTTAGTTGAGTAAGACCCACCTTCTATATATCAAAATATTCGTACAGTAGTTTGACCTTGAGTGACTCAACAAGCCTCCTACTGGAAGAACTCTGGTTATCTTGTTAAGATGGTGGAAGGCAACTTATCATGCGTAACATGGACTCAATATAATTTAATGAGGGATTTCTTTATTTCATTAATTAGGTCTTAGTGCTTTTCTTTGTTGATTGACATGCATAGCATTTATTCAAATATATATCACATATAGAAATTAAAAAATAAATCTATCTCATGCAATCTACTAGGATGATTATGGACTTTACTACTCTAGTTTCCTTGAGCCATTAGGAAAGTAGTTGGTCAAATTCCTAGGGATACCATACATAGTCTTCATAAGTCTTGATGGGATCTCCTTGGTCCTTTTTCTTGGCGCCTTGTCTCCTTACATTTGGGAATTTCATAAATTCTAATCTTAGCCTAAATCTAAATCTAAATCTACAAGCCTATATAACATTTACATATCTTTAGTAGAAACCTCGAGTTACATTCGAGGGGTGTTAGGTGAGAAGAGAATTTACAACTCCGGAAATAAAAAAGAGAAGACAGGGTTCACAGAGCCTATTTATAAAAATACCAAAAAGAAAATTTAACCATCCATAACCTAAGTCTAAAGTCTAAGTCCCTAACCATCATCATGCTTTCGTAATCACAACATAGAGCATAAAATTAAATGCATACATATTTAATATCACTTAGTAATCTTGTGTGTCATTTAAGGAAAGTAATATTTAAACTCATTTAAATATACTTGGCTCAAATTATCTAGCAATTTTAATTTTAATTCAAGTCACTTGAGTCCTAATCCAATTAGGATTCTTTGAATTAAAATCATCCATCTAATTAAACAATTTACTTAGATTTCCTAACATCTTAGGAAGTCCAAGTTTGATTAGGAAACTTTCTCTACAAGGAAAGTTTCATATCTTCTCCTAACTTTTAGGAGTCCTTGTTCAACTAGGAAACAATTTTCACAAGGATAGCTTAGGTGCATTCCTAACTCTTTAGAATCCAATCTTGACTAGGAAACAATTTCCACAAGTCCAAAATTCCAAAGAATAAGAATTTCCAAAAATAGAAGGTGATGCCCTAACACACAACTTTTGTATGTAGCCGTCTCCTACTTTTAGTAAGTAGCACTGCCGTAACCTGCAGCCCTTGTTGGGGCAACGTTTGCCTCAAAGCAGCTGCCTTTTTTTGGTGGCTAAGTGGTGAACAATTCACACACAATTCATTCTTTGATTTTTAACCAATTATACCTACAATTCAAGAATCAAATTGAAGAACTCAAGGCTGCCCAATAAATTCCAGCAACCATGCAAATTGTTTGCACAACTTTGAGAGGCAGTTTCGAAAAAAAAAATTCACCCAAAATTACAGCATCAAGATAGACATGTTTCAGACTTCTCCTCAAATTTTCAGAATTTGTGGACACCACTAACCATGTCAAAACCGCAACTTACAGCATGTGTGCAGAAAAATCCTACACTTGTGTTCTTTGAAATTCAAGCACCAAAACCAATTCAATTCAAATCAAATCCAAACTTGTTTATTTTAATTTATTTGTGTCATGCAATCATATGGAAAGTTTAAACATTGATCAAATCAATTTTAAACATGTTTTAAACAATTTTAAAAACCAAGATCAGATTGCAAACAGAAGCTGTCAGAATTGAAACAAAACAAGAAAACGTTTTTCTTGAAGGAACTTTGCTAGATCAACACACAATTCAATCCAATTGAATATTACCAAGAATTATACGTGTAAATCACAAGAAAACTTACAAGCTAGGTGATGCAACCAAAAGAATGTATCTTATTTAACCTTGCACTTTAAAAAATCAATTGTAGAGTATAGTGATTAGCAAGGGTCGAGTCCTCAGAGATTGGGTTTTAGTTTATAAGTTAATAGTTTATCACTTAAAAACAAGTAAACAAAAGTAAAGGGGATTTTGAAATCAGAGTTAAACTAAAGCTAACAATAAGAATGAGAAAACAAGTAATTAAGAAGAATCAAATATGAAAAATATGGTTAAGGTTTCATTCTCCACCACTAGACATCAGTAAGAATCAATTTCTTATCTATCAACATTAATTAGCTATCAAAGTTAACAACAGTAGATAACAACAAGCTCTGCTACCCCAATCTTTCCTTAGTTCGTCGTTAAATAGAACAAGCTCTCAATTTAATCTCTAACTATCAAACAACCTAGAATAAGCTCTCTAAGTTCAATTTAATAGAAGCTTTATGATGAGAAAGATAGATTGATCTAAGCAACAAACACATAAGCTCGGATTGTTCAACTCAGGTTATGTTCCACTTTGCAATTATTGAAAACTTGACCATAATCATTAATTACAAATTGCTACTTATGAATAGGAAATCAAGACAATTACACAGATCAAGACTCCTAAACTAGCATTAGACAATTATCAAGATTTATCTAGTTGGCCACCTAAACAAATCAAAACATCATCATGAACAATTTTAATAGAAGAACATAAGCAACTTTGATAGAAAACAATGATAGATAAATTCTGATATTAATTACATAACATGTCTAGGGCTTTGAAATCACCCTTAACCAAATAAAAGTTTAGCCTAGAATAGGCATTGTAAACATAAGCATAAAATTAAAGAGAATCTAAGAAGAAAATAAAAGAAAGAAAGAAGAAGAAGAAGAATATTAATTATCGAGCCTCATGCTATCAAAAACAAAGAAACAAAGAAGATTTGGAGAAGTGTATTTTCGTTTGCCCCCTTGTTCTCTATTTATAGGCAATAGCTAGGGTATCAAACAAGTGAATTTCAGCTCTCTCCCTTCAATAAATGCTGACTTGTGGCTAAAGTTAATGAAAAATGGCTGACTTTTGTGTTTTAAGGAAAGATATAAGCATTGGCAGCCAAGTTTGAAGAAAGTAGGAAAGTTTTAGTTAAAGCACTCTTTAATGAAGAGAGATTACAAACTTGCAGCGAAAGTAAGTGTAAGGAAGGAAAGTCTTGGCTCATTTAATTCTCTTACTTTGACTAGGATAAGCTTTAAGGAAAGATACTTGCAATTAATGCACTTAATGCAAGTTGACAGCCACTAATCCTTCTTTGACAAGGATAAACATAAATTTCAGCTAGGGTATTAAGAAAAAAATGTGATTTGCGAGTAGGGTATTTTCTGCCACTAGGATTGTTTAGGGAGATATTCCAATGCCGATTTGGATAACCATTTCTTATCCGATTAGGGCCCATGACCCATCATTAGAAAGGTAATCAAGTGATCTTCAAAAGTCAAGTAGGAAGTTTCTTCGAATAAAGAGTCTAACATAATATTTTGTTAGCAACAATCTCCGGAGGTCAAATCTGTCTTCTTTTTTTGCATCAAGCATTTGATCTTTTTGACTCCCAAGTCTTTTTCAACTTATGATTGTGATTTTGTAAGCTCTTTAACATCCTAATTGACATGTTTTGACTTAATTTCCTCCAAAATACCTACAAAGGATAAAAACCTAGTAAAATGTCAAGGAAGTAAGAATCAAATCACAAAGTATAAGAAAATTAAATAGGAAAATGTATGAAATTAAGCACTTTTCAAATTCCCCCACACTTAATCTTTTGCTAGTCCTCGAGCAAAATCAAATAGATACAAGGTAAGAAAACCGAATCTAGTTCACTTTCAATAGAACTTATAGATAATCATTGAACATGTCTTACAAACTAATCAATAGTTTAAAGAGTTTCACAAAGAATCATGCTTGATAGTAAAGGGTTTGAGTTAAGTTAACATAACATATCTCAATCAAAATAGTGCATGTTTAAACTTAATCTCAACTTCAAACATGGGATACTCTTATGATTTTCACTTTTTAAAGTAGTGGTAAAGTGTTTACACAATCAATCTCATGAAAACATTTCTACCATATGCTTGCTTGTCCATCTACTATCCACTATTTAGATCATGCAACTTCATAAATCAAGAGGTATCCTAATGCCTCTATCATATTCATGTTGTCACATGCATCAATATAGTCTTAACAAGGTTTAAAGCAAGTTCTAGAGAATCATGTAATCATTCATAAGAGCACTCAAGAAAGAAATTAGATTGATATGTATAATGCATCAATCATATAAGCTCAAAAACTCACAAGGATGATTATACAAGTCAGATTTAAGTCCAAACATGCTTCTTTCTCAATCAACATATCATATTAACATTGGCTCAAAAAAAATGATATCAAGCTCAATTCTCATGAAAATCTTCTCACTAATAAATCAGTTTTATACTTATGCAATTCATATCTCATCATAGTATTGAAAATAACTAAAACACACTAAAAAGAATAAAAAATAAAACACACTAAAGATAAATTCTACCCCCCACACTTAATTTTCACATTGTCCTCAATGTAATGCTATTATCCCCAATGCAATAATTATATGTGATGCACCCAAAAGAGTGTATCTTATTTAACCTTGCACTTAAAAAGAATCAATTGTAAAGTATAGTGATTAGCAAGGGTCGAGTCCTCAGAGATTGGGTTTTAGTTTATATGTTAATAGTTTAAAACTTAAAAACAAGTAAACAAAAGTAAAGGGGATTTTGAAATCAGATTTAAGCTAAAGTTAACAATAAGAATGAGAAAACAAGTAATTAAGAAGAATCAAATATGAAAAATATGGTTAAGGTTTTATTCTCCACCACTAGACATCATTAAGAATCAATTTCATATCTATCAACATTAATTAGCTATCAAAGTTAACAACCGTAGATAACAACAAGCTCTGTTACCCCAATCTTTCCTTAGTTCGTCGTTAAATAGAACAATCTCTCTATTTAATCTCTAACCATCAAACAACCTAGAATAAGCTCTCTAAATTCAATTTAATGGCAGCTTTATGATGAGAAAGATAGGCTGATCTAAGCAACAAACACATAAGCTCGGATTGTTCAACTTAGGTTATGTTCCACTTTGCAATTACTGAAAACTTGACCATAATCATTAATCACAAATTGCTACTTATGAATAGGAAATCAAGACAATTACACGGATCAAGACTCCTAAACTAGCATTAGACAAATTATCAAGATTTATCTAGTTGGCCACCTAAACAAATCAAAACATCACCATGAACAATTTTTATGGAAGAACATAAGCAACTTTGATAGAAAACAATGATAGATAGATTCTGAAAATTAATTACATAACATGTCTAGGGCTTTGAAATCACCCTTAACAAAAGAAGTTTAGCATAACATAGGCATAGATAATATATACATAAAACTAAAAAGAAAAATAAAAGAATGGAGAAGAAGAAGAATAATAATAATGATCCTTGAGTCTCCTCAAAAGATGTCTAGTTTGTGGCTCAAAAGATGGTATTTATAGAGCTTTAAAACCCTGAGAATAAGTCATTGCCGCACAAGTAAGCCTAGAGGCAGAAAAATCACGTTTTTGCCTTTTTTTCAAATTTGCGATTAGGGTTTTTCTGGCCGCAGGGTTCTTTAGGGAGATCTTATAGCGCCATTTTGAATGCCCATTTCTTATCCGATTTGGGCCCATAGTATATCGTTGGAAAGATAATCAAGTCAAATTCAAAAGTCAAGCAGGAAGTTTCTTCAAATAAAGACTCTAACATCATGTTGTCCTTACAACAAGCTCCAGAGGTCAAATCTGCCTGATTGCTTTTCAACCAGAAATTGATATTTTTGACTCCCAAGTCTTCTTCCATCTTGTGATTACGATTTTGTAAGCTCTTTACCATCATTATTGACATCTTTTGACTTCATTCTCCTTATTGTACCTAAAATTCAAGAACATATTATAAGTAAACAAGATAAAGATCGAAAACATAACAAAAACTAAAGGTAGAAAGGCATAAAATGTATATTTTATGAGCTTATCAAATACCCCCACACTTAGCTTTTTGCTAGTCCTCGAGCAAAACGAAATAAAAATAAAATAAGAAAATATAATCTAATCCACCTTCGTAGGAAATAACGGTGGCACTTAGCATATGACACAGGCCTTTAAACCCCTAGGTGTCCCTAGTGGACGAGTTTAGTCTCGTGAGGGTTTACTAGAACGATACCCACAAACATTGAAAACATAAGAAAAACTAAAAAATTAAAAATAATAATAATAATAAGTACAACTAATCCTTCCAATATAAATTAGAGATAATCATTGGACAAGTCTTATAAACTAATCAATAGCTCAAAGAATTTCACAAAAAATCATGCTTGAATATAAATAAATGAGTTAAGCGAATATTAACATAACATATTTCAATCAAAATAGTGCATATTCAAACTTAATCTCAACTTCTCACATGGGATACTCTCATGATTTTCACTCTTTAAACTAGTGGTAAAGTGTTTACACTCAATCAATCTCATGAAAACAGTTATACCATATGCTTGCTTGTCCACCTATTCTCCACTATTTAGATCATGCAACTTCATAAATCAAGAGGTCTTTAATCAAGGTTGTAATGGGGCCAAGGGGTAATAATGTGGTTAAAGAATAAAAAGGAAAAGATATCACAAACGTTCCAAAGACTTCATAGAATTTAGAGACAAAATAAGATTTTGCAAATAAAACTTTCTCAATATTCTTTAGAAGTACATAATCACATAGGCTGAATATTTCATGTTGAGCCTTTACTTCATTCTAACCAACCTTGTAACATTCTTTTTCTTTTCTTTAACCAAAAGTTCAAGAGATGATTCAATTTTTTTTTTCATGGGAATGTATTTTTACAATGTTCCCTTTTCTTTTTCTCTTGACTTTTGCCTCTCTCCTCCCCCACACTTATCTTTTGTTCTAACCCAAATTTTCAAAAAGTATCCCTTGTTTTTGCAATATGTCTCAAGCATTCTAGTCATCTTTAAAACAAGGGAAAAGATATAAATGTATTTATGCCAGGTGTAGGATATGGTTACCAAAGAAATAGATTATTCATTGTAGGCTCAAATTGGTTCACTATGGGGATGTTCTCTTGGAACATCAATAAGGGATGGTTGTTTGGCCCTGGTTAAAAATCCTAAAGCCTCTATCATATTCATGTTGTTACATGCATCAATATAGTCTCAAACGGTTTAAAGCAAGTTCTAGAGAATCATGTAATCATAAGAGCACTCAAGAAAGAAATTAGATTGATTTGTATAATGCATCAATCATATAGGCTCAAAAACTCACAATGATGATTATACAAGTCAGATTTAAGTCTAAACATGCTTCTTTCTCAATCAACATATGATATTAACATTGGCTCATAAAGAAGTTGATATCAAGCTCAATTCTCATGAAAATCTTCTCACTAATAAATCTGTTTTAGACTTATGCAATTCATATCTCATCATAGTATTGAAAGTAACTAAAACACACTAAAAACAACATAAAAAGAATAAAAAACAAAACACACTAAGAAAATCCTAAATTTTTCCCCCCACACTTAATTTTTACATTGTCCTCAATCTAATGCTATTATCCCCAATGCAAGAATTATATGTAAGTGAAAAGAACTACTAAACAAAACAAAAGAAAAATAATAAAAGATAGAATGATGGAGAGTAAGGAATATGCAAATCTGATATAATAAATGCTCTCCGTCCTTTTGGGTTGCCTCCCAAGAAGCGCTTGGTTTATTGTCCTCAGCCTGACTTAGACCCATGCCATTATTATTCAACATAATTTGGCTCAAAAAGTGGAAACTCCTCCACATCTTGTATTGGAAAGTTCTCATAGTAAGGCTTCAATCTATGACCATTTACTTTGAATGCCTTATCTGTTTTTGGGCTTTGGATTTCAACTGCACCATGAGTAAATACATTAGTAATAACAAAAGGTCCAACCCAACTAGAACGTAACTTACCTGGAAATAACTTAAGGCGTGAATGGAAGAGAAGAACTTTTTGTCCAACAATAAATTCCTTTCTTGATATCATCTTGTCATGGAATGCCTTAGTTTTTTCCGTGTAAATCCTAGAATTCTGATAGGCATCATTCCTTATCTCCTCTAATTCTTGTAGGTCAAGTTTTCTTTTCTTTCCAGTCTCATCCATCTCCATGTTGCATTGTTTGATAGCCCAATATGATTTATGTTCCAATTCAACCGAAAGATGACAAGGCTTACCATAAACAAGTCGATAAGGAGACATACCAATGGGTGTCTTATATGCTGTCCTATTGATAACTCGTATAATTATATAGTTTTTAGTTATGTTTTATTATTGTTTTGTGTCAAATACGAGTTATTATTGCTTAGTCTAATCGTGTTTATGATTTTTTATATTTTTATGTAATTTGGTGTTTTTCACGAGTTTCTTTGAGTGATTTCAGATTACTAGGTTAAATCAACAATTAAGGGCAAATCCAGTTCAGTTCCAGTTCCGACACCTTTTGCCATATCAGCTATATCTGGAGTTTCATTGAAGCAATAAGGCTGAAATTTTAACCGTGCAAAGTTAAGAGGCATATCTATCTTTTTCATGTTTTACACTTCTTGAAACGGAGTCGTTTTCCCTAGCGAAATCGACCATCAAGTTGGCTGATGTGCAATGACGTCTGTGCTGACCTGTTTTCGTATTTTGCCCATATCTTCTTATCCACATCAGCAAATGAGCTGATTCTAACGGCTATGGATCAGTAACTGATAGGGGAACATTGTTCTAGAAGACCATGTGATCAGATCAGGCCTCCAATATTGACAAATTCGACCATCAAGTTGGCTGATCAAAATTGTCATACAATATGACGAAAATTGTTAGAAAAATGCACCCACCTATTATACCTACCTTTGAAATTTGTAAAGCTTGTCTCATGTCATTTAGCCCTCCAAAATGTGTATAAATAGAGGGCCTTGGATGATTGTAGAGGATCATATTGTACATTGGTAGGATATTAGCCATTGTAATAAAATTCTCTAAGTTTTCTTCTTCTTTCTTTTCTCTAGTTTTCTTTTTCTTTATTTTCTTCTTCTTCTTTCTTTCTTTTATTTCCCTCTTAGATTCTCTTTAATTTTATGTTTATGTTTACAATGCCTATGCTAGGCTAAACTTCTATTTGGTTAAGGGTGATTTCAAAGCCCTAGACATGTTTTGTGATTGATTTTCAGATTCTATCTATCATTAATTTTCTATCAAAGTTGCTTATGTTCTTCTACAAGAATTGTTCATGATGTTGTCTTGATTTATTTAGGTGTACAACTAGATAGATCTTGATAATTATCTATTGCTAGTTTTGGAATCTTGATCCGTGTAATTGTCTTGATTTCCTATTCATAAGTGGCAATTTGTGATTAATGATTATGGTCAAGTTTTCAATAATTGCAAAGTGGAATATAACCTAAGTTGAACAATCTGAGCTTATGTGTTTGTTGCTTAGATCAACCTATCTTTCTCATCATAAAGCTGCCATTAAATTGAATTTAGAGAGCTTATTGTAGGTTGTTTAATGGTTAGAGATTAAATAGAGAGCTTGTTCTATTTAACGACAAACTAAGGAAAGATTGGGATAACAGAGCTTGTTGTTATCTACGGTTGTTAACTTTGATAGTTGGTTGATATTGATAGATCTGAAATTGATTCTTAATGATGTCTAGTGGTGGAGAATGAAACCTTAACCATATTTTTCATATTTGATTCTTCTTACTTATTTGTTTTCTTACTTTTAGTTTGCTTATTTTTAAAAGTATATTTATTTTAATTGGCTGGTTATACCGCCTAATTTGTATATTAACTTAGTATATATATTTTTATTGGCTGGTTATACCGCCTTGCATCTTATTCTTATTATTTACTTTAGTTTAAATCTGGCTTCAAAAAACCCCTTTTCTTTTATTGTTCTTGAATTTAAGTTTTAAACTATTAACTTATAAACTAAAACCCAATCCCTGAGGATTCGACCCTTGCTAACTACTATACTGACAATTTATCTTTTTAGTGCAAGGTTAAATAAGATACACTCTTTTGGGTGCATCAAATTTTTGGCGCCGTTGTCGGGGATTGTTTTTTTTAGTTTATTTGTTACTTGGTTTATTCTTATTTTCAGTTCTAATGAGTTTTATTTTCTTGTACATACGGGTTTTTCTTATCAAATTTTGAAAAAAAAAAAAAAAAAAAACGATGGAATTGAGCAATCTAACACTTGAAGAGTTGGTGGCATACATGAACATGGAGAATCAACAAGCCAAGCTCACCTCCCCAGTTCAACAATTGGCCATGGGAGGATGTCAAGGCCATCAAGTGTTCGAAGACCAACAGTATGATCATTACTCAAACACTTACCATGAGGGATGGTGGGATCATACTAATTATAGCTACTCGAAAAATTACCAAGAAGTAAATCCTTATGCGAATTACACTCATCCATCTAGCTTCAATCAATCATGGTCTCAAGAACCAGATCTTCTTCAACCACCACATATGACTCAAAACTCAGGTACTTCTTTAGAAGATCTTGTCGATTCTCTTGTTACTAATACTTTGCAATTTCAACAGGAAACAAGGGCAAGCATCCAGAGCTTGGAAAAGCAAATGAGCCTATTGGCTAGTAGTATGGTGGAATTAGTAGCAGAAAGATCTCTAGCACTCCCTTCCCAAACGGTGATTAACCCAAAGGAGAATGCTACTATTGTGACCTTGAGAAATGAGGAACAAGATGAGGATGAGACAAAACCAAATATGGATTCACTTCTTGAGGATAATGAAGCCACCATTCAAATTGAGAGTACTTTGACACCTCAGGTAGCTTTTAAGGTTCTTATTTCTACTAATGTTCCTTCTCCACTTTTTCCTAACAGATTTGCAAAGTCCAAGAAGGAGGAACATCAACAACAATTTTTGGAAACCTTAAACAGCTTGCTTGTGGATGCCATTAGACAAGTACCAAGATATGCACAATTCCTCAAAGAGCTATACCCCACCAAGAATGATGAAATAATACGTGTGGGGGAGAATGCATTGGCTGTTTTGCAAAGAAAACTTCCTCCAAAACGCAAAAATCCGAGAAGTTTCATGTCTAAGCCAAAAGATCCTAAAAAGCCAAGAAGGGGAATTGGCTAGACTGGAAACAATCAATCAAGTGCTAATTGGGGGAGGCAGCCTAATTAGTGAAAGCATTGCCAAACTGCCATCCTCAGATTTGCTCTCTTTTTCTTTATCTTTTTCTTATGTTTCTTTGTTAATTGTGTTTAGTGTTTTTAAGTTCATTTAGGCTGCATAAGTTTATTTTGTTTAATAGTTCTTTTCACTTACACATGATTCTTTCATTTGGGTTAATAGCATTACATTAATGACAACGTAAGAATTATGTGTGGGGGGAAGCATTTAGGATTTTGTTTTTGAGTTTTTTTTTTATGCTGTTTTTCTTTCTGATCCTTGTTTTGAAAATAACTAGATGTAAATATAATTTTTATTTTTTTTTAACCCCGGTTAAATGGCGGATAACGGTACTCCGTGATTATTTAAATCGGTTCCATCAGCTACCCACAAAACTGATATTGTATATAAATTTCTCTTCCAATTTCTCTTTCAATTTTTTTTCATTTTTTTTCAGGATGGATGATATTCTCACAAGATTGCAGAAACGATTTCCTCCTTTTCCTCGAAATATTTTACTGAAGCTTTACCAAGTTCGATTTGAAAGATTAAGAATGCTTATGCACAAAGGGATTCCTGGAGACATGATGCACCCAAAAGAGTGTATCTTATTTAACCTTGCAATAAAAAGATAAATTGTAAGTATAGTAGTTAGCAAGGGTCGAGTCCTCAGGGATTGGGTTTTAGTTTATAAGTTAATAGTTTAAAACTTAAATTCAAGAACAATAAAAGAAAAGGGGTTTTTGAAGCCAGATTTAAACTAAAGTAAATAATAAGAATAAGATGCAAGGCGGTATAACCAGCCAATAAAAATATATATACTAAATTAGGCGGTATAACCAGCCAATAAAAATAAAACAAAGTTAATATACAAATTAGGCGGTATAACCAGCCAATAAAAATAAATATAAAAAATAAGCAAACTAAAAGTAAGAAAACAAGTAAGTAAGAAGAATCAAATATGAAAAATATGGTTAAGGTTTCATTCTCAACCACTAGACATCATTAAGAATCAATTTCAGATCTATCAATATCAACCAACTATCAAAGTTAACAACCGTAGATAACAACAAGCTCTGTTATCCCAATCTTTCCTTAGTTTGTCGTTAAATAGAACAAGCTCTCTATTTAATCTCTAACCATTAAACAACCTAGAATAAACTCTCTAAATTCAATTTAATGGCAGCTTTATGATGAGAAAGATAGGTTGATCTAAGCAACAAACACATAAGCTCGGATTGTTCAACTTAGGTTATGTTCCACTTTGCAATTATTGAAAACTTGACCATAATCATTAATCACAAATTGCCACTTATGAATAGGAAATCAAGACAATTACACGGATCAAGACTCCTAAACTAGCAATAGATAATTATCAAGATCTATCTAGTTGTACACCTAAACAAATCAAGACAACATCATGAACAATTCTTGTAGAAGAACATAAGCAACTTTGATAGAAAATTAATGATAGATAGAATCTGAAAATCAATCATAAAACATGTCTAGGGCTTTGAAATCACCCTTAACCAAATAGAAGTTTAGCCTAGCATAGGCATTATAAACATAAACATAAAATTAAAGAAAATCTAAGAAGAAAATAAAAGAAAGAAAGAAGAAGAGGAAGAATATTAATTATCCAACCTCTTGCTCTCTCTAAAGAAAAAGAAAACTAGAGAAAAGAAAGAAGAAGAAAACTTAGAGAATTTTATTAAAATGGCTAATATCCTACCTATGTACAATATGATCCCTTACAATCATCCAAGGTCCTCTATTTATACACATTTTGGAGGGCTAAATGACAAGAGACAAGCTTTACAAATTTCAAAGGTAGGTATAATAGGTGGGTGCATTTTCTAACAATTTTCGTCATATATGACGATTTTGATCAGCCAACTTGATGGTCGATTTTGTCAATTGTGGAGGCCTTATCTGATCACATGGTCTTCTAGAAAAATGTTACCCTATCAGTTACTGATCCATAGCCGTTAGAATCAGCTCATTTTCTGATGTGGATAAGAAGATATGGGCATAATACGAAAACAGGTCAGCAAAGACGTCATTGCACATCAGCCAACTTGATGGTCGATTTCGCTAGGGAAAACGACTCCTTTTCAAGAAGTGTAAAACATGAAAACGATAGATATGCCTCTTAGCTTTGCATGGCTACAAATTTCAGCCTTATTGCTTCAGTGAAACTCGAGATATAGCTGATATGGCAAAAGGTGTCGGAACTGGAACTGAACTGGATTTGCCCTTAATTCTAGTAATCTGAAATCACTCAAAGAAACTTGTGAAAAACACCAAAATACATAAAAATATAAAAGATCATAAACACAATTAGACTAAACAATAATAACTCGTATTTGACACAAAACAATAATAAAACATAACTAAAAACTATATAATTATACGAGTTATCACACCCCCACACTTAGATTGTTGCTAGTCCCTAGCAACGACTCAATAAAAATAAAATAAGAAAATCTAATCTAATCCATTTTCGTAGGAAATCACGGTGGCACTTAGCATGTGACACAAGCCTTTAAACCCCTAGGTCTCCCTAGTGGACGAATTTAGTCTCGTGAGGGTTTACTAGAACGATACCCACAAACATTGAAAAACTAAAATATAAATAAACTGCATATACTAAAAATATTTACTCCTAATCCTTTCAATACAAATTAGAGACAATATTTGAACAAGTCTTATAAACTAATCAATAGCTTAAAGAATTTCACAAAAAATCATGCTTGAATGTAAATTGTTTGAGTTAAGCCAATATTAGCATAACATATCTCAATCAAAATAGTGCATATTCAAACTTAATCTCAACTTCTCACATGGGATACTCTCTTGATTTTCACTCTTTAAAGTAGTGGTAAAGTGTTTACACTCAATCAATCTCATGAAAACACTTCTACCATATGCTTGCTTGTCCACCTATTCTCCACTAAAAGATCATGCAACTTCATAAATCAAGAGGTCTTTAATCAAGGTTGTAATGGGGCCAAGGGGTTTGTAATGTGGTTGAAGAACAAAAGGATAAAGATATCACAAAGGTTCCAAAGAGTTCATAAAGTTTAGAGACATAAAAAAATTATACAAAGAAACTTCTCAAAACTCTTTACAAGTACATAGTCACCTAGGCCGGATATTCATGTTGGGCCTTTTCTTCATTCTAAACAACTTTGTAACATCTTTTTCTTTTTCCACAAATTCAAGAGATGATTCATATATATATATATATATTTTTTACATAGGAATGTATTTTCCAGTATTCCATTTCTTTTTCTCTTGACTTTTCTTTTCTTTTCCCCCCACACTTATTTCTTGTTTCTAACCCAAATTTTCAATAGATCTTCCTTGTCTTTGCAACTTGTCTCAAAACATGCTAATTCATCTTTGGAACAAAGGTAAAGATATAAGTATATTTAGGTTAGGGACAAGTTATGGTTACCAAAGAGATAGCTTATTCAATGTAGGCTCAAATTGGTTCACTAAGGGTGTGTTCTCTTGGAACATCAATAAGGATGGCTGTTTGGCTCTGGTTATAATCCTAATGCCTCTATCATATTCATGTTGTCACATGTATCAATATAGTCTCAAACGGTTTAAAGCAAGTTCTAGAGAATCATGTAATCATAAGAGCACTCAAGAAAGAAATTAGATTGATTTGTATAATGCATCAATCATTATAGGCTCAAAAACTCACAAGGATGATTATACAAGTCAGATTAAGTCTAAACATGCTTCTTTCTCAATCAACATATCATATTAACATTGGCTCATAAAAAGGTTGACATCAAGCTCAATTCTCATGAAAATCTTCTCACTAATAAATCTGTTTTAGACTTATGCAATTCATATCTCATCATTGTATTAAAAAGGAACTAAAACACACTAAAATAATAATAATAATAATAAAGACTCATAAAAAAATAGTAGACAAAAATAAAAGAAATCCTAAATCATTCCCCCACACTTAATTCTTACATTGTCCTCAATGTAAGTCTATTAACCCAAATGAAAGAATCATGTGTAAGAGAAAAGAACTAATAACATAAGAATAGGAACAACTAAGACTCAAAACAAAACAAACTCATGCAACCTAAATAATCCTAAAATACTAAACAAAAATTAACAAGTAAACATAAAAAGATTAAAATCAAACTGACAAGGTATGTCTCAAGTCTCCCTTACTCAGACCTTGTTCAGAATGAATACTTCTAAATTGCTTAAAATATAACAAACCCTTTTTTTTTTTTTGAAAAGAAGAAATCAAACTGACAAGGTATGTCTCAAGTCTCCCTTACTCAGACCTTGTTCAGAATGAATACTTCTAAATTGCTTAAAACACAACAAACCTTTTTTTTTTATTTTTAAATTAGCAAAATATGTCTCTTACCCCCTACTAAAATATGACATTGTCCCCAATGTCAAATTTTAAAGGTAGAATTTAGGAGATATTACCTGAAGAGGTTGCTAACCACTTATTATAACTGAGACACAACAAACAAAATGTTAGATAATGTCACAAAGACAAAGTGCAGTCCACTCCTTGCTCGTCCATATCTCTTTTTCTTTTTCCGAGCGTTTGCGAAACAACCGTAGCAGATAAACACTCATAAGCTTGGAGCTTTTTGAGTAAATCTTCAATGGTTGTAGCAGAAATTATGGTTCTCCTTGCCTCTGAAAACATGAATCCATTATCCACAGCATTATCTAAATATGAAAGCAAATTACTAAAATAACCATTAATATTAAGCAAACCAATGGGTTTCTTATTTGTGACCAAAGATGACCAAGAAGCCACGCAAGCTATTTCTTCCAATGTACCCAGACCTCCTGGTAAAGCAATGAATGCATCGGCAGAATGGTACATGATTGTTATCCGTTCAGGGATACTCCAGACTTGTATTTCCTTACCCACGGTAGGTCCACAAAAACTTGTGAATAGTTTTGGCACGATTCCTAGAACTGGACTTCCTCCGGCGTGTGCTGCTGTAGCGACTGCTCCCATTAAACCCGTACTACCGCCTCCATAAATCAAGTGGATCTTTTGTTGGGCAAGTATTACTCCAACTCTTATGGCTTCATCAGCGAATATGTTATTTTTCCCTGGATAAGCACCTCCAAAGACACAAATTTTTTTAATGCGCTGGGACACTTTCCATTTTTTTTTTTCGAGTGCCTGAAAGAGAATGAGTACATGGTGTAATATATAGAGGACTGAGTAGTGAATCAGACAAGAGTAATAATGTCGCCAAAAGTGTATCTGACCTGTCAGAAGAAAATGTTAACCTAACAAAAGATTTTTGCATGATTTCAGGAAGAAAATCAAAAAGAGAAGAAAAATCAACCGTAAAAGTCAAGAGTAATAGTGTCGCCGAAAGTGTATTTGGCATCTTCCTCTGGTTTTACGTCCAGAAACAGCTTAAACGCCTTCTATGAGTCGAGGATATGCTTCCCATCCAGTTTTCTTACAAGCTGGCAAACAGGGTCTTTTAACATCAGATTCCCAAGATGTTGCCATTCCTTTTGGAATTGCGGCCATAAATCAAGAATTTCTCTTTGTACGTCTCCACTAGGATGCGTCTCAAGAGAAATTTGGATATTACCCAAATTCTCCTTACTCAGTCCATCCTTAATGAATTCAATTTTATCATCTCGATTAGAGGACGGAATCCCAATAGAACGACATTTACCGTTACACGTCCATCGTGCACATTTGTGGCAATTTGAACTCATGCGCTTTGCTCGTCGCTTCTTTGCAAAAGTGCTTCTACCTGTACCTGGTAAATGCAAAACAGGAAGATATTCATCTTCACGTACCTTGGCTTCAATTATCCAACGTATGTCGTCAGGAATCCCTTTGTGCATAAGCATTCTTAATCTTTCAAGTCGAACTTGGTAAAGCTTCAGTAAAATATTTCGAGGAAAAGGAGGAAATCGTTTCTGCAATCTTGTGAGAATATCATCCATCCTGAAAAAAAAAATGAAAAAAATTGAAAGAGAAATTGGAAGAGAAATTTATATACAATATCAGTTTTGTGGGTAGCTGATGGAACCGATTTAAATAATCACGGAGTACCATTATCCGCCATTTAACCGGGGTTAAAAAATTATATTTACATCTAGTTATTTTCAAAACAAGGATCAGAAAGAAAAACAACATAAAAAGACTCAAAAACAAAACACTCTAAATAAAATCCTAAATTCTCCCCCCCCACACATAATTCTTACATTGTCATTAATGTAATGCTATTAATCCCAAATGAAAGAATCATGTGTAAGAGAAAAGAACTATTAAACAAAAGAAACTTATGCAGCCTAAATGAACTTAAAAACAGTAAACACAATTAACAAAGAAACATAAGAAATAAAAATAAAAACAATAAAAATAATAAAAGGAAAAGGAAAAGAAAGAGAAAGCAAATCTGAATATGGAAGGTTGGCAATTTCATCTTTAATTGGGCTGCCTTCCCAATTAACACTTGAGTTAGTGTTTTGAATCTAACCAACACCCCTTCTTGGCTTTTTACGCTTGTCAGGCTCATACATGAAATTTCCCAAATTTATGCGTTTGAGAGGTAGCTTTCTTTGCACAACAGTGGATGTATTCTCCATTACAAGTATTATTCCATCATCCTTGGTGGTGCATATCTCATCGAGGAATGATGCATATTTTGATACTTGTTGAATGACCTCCACAAACAAGTTGTTTAAGGTTTCCGGCATGTGTTGTTCATGTTCTTCCTCCTTGAACTTTGCAAATCTACTAGGAAAAGGTGGAGAAGAAACATTAGTAAAAAGTGAAACCTTAAACGTTACCTCAGGTGCCGAAATACTCTTATTTGGATCTTTGGCTTCATTATCCTCAAGAATAGAATCCATCTCTAATTTTGTTTCATCCTCATCTTGTTCCTCATTCTTCAAGGTCACAATAGTAGCATTCTCCTTTGGGTTAACCATCGTTTGCGCTGGGAGTTCTTCAGATCTTTGTGCTACCCATCCCACCATACTACTAGCCAATTGGCTCATTTGCTTTTCCAAACTCTGGATGCTTGCCCTTATTTCCTGTTGAAATTGCAAAGAATCAGTAACAAGAGAATAGACAAGATCTTCTAAAGAAGTGCCTGAGTTTTGAGTCATATGTGGTGGTTGAAAAAGATCTGGTTCTTGAGACCATGATTGATTGAAGCTAGATGGATGAGTGTAATTGGCATAAGGATCTACTTCTTGGTAATTTTTCGAGTAGCCATAATTAGTATGATCCCACCATCCCTCATGGTAAGTGTTTGAGTAATGATCATACTGTTGGTCTTGGAACACTTGATGGCCTTGACATCCTCCCATGGCCAATTGTTGAACTGGGGAGGTGAGTTTGGCTTGTTGATTCTCCATGTTCATGTATGCCACCAACTCTTCAAGTGTTAGATTGCTCAATTCCATCGTCTTTTTTTATTTATTTATTTTTTAAATTTGATAAGAAAAACTTGTATGTACAAGAAAATAAAACTAATTAGAACTGAAAATAAGAATAAACCAAGTAACAAATAAACTAAAGAAAACAATCCCCGGCAACGGCGCCAAAAATTTTGATGCACCCAAAAGAATGTATCTTATTTAACCTTGCAATAAAAAGATAAATTGTAAGTATAGTAGTTAGCAAGGGTCGAGTCCTCAGGGATTGGGTTTTAGTTTATAAGTTAATAGTTTAAAACTTAAATTCAAGAACAATAAAAGAAAAGGGGTTTTTGAAGCCAAATTTAAACTAAAGTAAATAATAAGAATAAGATGCAAGGCGGTATAACCAGCCAATAAAAATATATATACTAAATTAGGCGGTATAACCAGCCAATAAAAATAAAACAAAGTTAATATACAAATTAGGCGGTATAACCAGCCAATAAAAATAAATATAAAAAATAAGCAAACTAAAAGTAAGAAAACAAGTAAGTAAGAAGAATCAAATATGAAAAATATGGTTAAGGTTTCATTCTCAACCACTAGACATCATTAAGAATCAATTTCAGATCTATCAATATCAACCAACTATCAAAGTTAACAACCGTAGATAACAACAAGCTCTGTTATCCCAATCTTTCCTTAGTTTGTCGTTAAATAGAACAAGCTCTCTATTTAATCTCTAACCATTAAACAACCTAGAATAAGCTCTCTAAATTCAATTTAATGGCAGCTTTATGATGAGAAAGATAGGTTGATCTAAGCAACAAACACATAAGCTCGGATTGTTCAACTTAGGTTATGTTCCACTTTGCAATTATTGAAAACTTGACCATAATCATTAATCACAAATTGCCACTTATGAATAGGAAATCAAGACAATTACACGGATCAAGACTCCTAAACTAGCAATAGATAATTATCAAGATCTATCTAGTTGTACACCTAAACAAATCAAGACAACATCATGAACAATTCTTGTAGAAGAACATAAGCAACTTTGATAGAAAATTAATGATAGATAGAATCTGAAAATCAATCATAAAACATGTCTAGGGCTTTGAAATCACCCTTAACCAAATAGAAGTTTAGCCTAGCATAGGCATTATAAACATAAACATAAAATTAAAGAAAATCTAAGAAGAAAATAAAAGAAAGAAAGAAGAAACCTTAACCATATTTTTCATATTTGATTCTTCTTACTTATTTGTTTTCTTACTTTTAGTTTGCTTATTTTTAAAAGTATATTGATTTTTATTGGCTGGTTATACCGCCTAATTTGTATATTAACTTAGTATATATATTTTTATTGGCTGGTTATACCGCCTTGCATCTTATTCTTATTATTTACTTTAGTTTAAATCTGGCTTCAAAAAACACCTTTTCTTTTATTGTTCTTGAATTTAAGTTTTAAACTATTAACTTATAAACTAAAACCCAATCCCTGAGGACTCGACCCTTGCTAACTACTATACTGACAATTTATCTTTTTAGTGCAAGGTTAAATAAGATACACTCTTTTGGGTGCATCACCTATAAGCCCAAAGTGCATCCTCATGTCGTGAACTCCAATCCTTCCTATTTGGATTAACTGTCTTTTCAAGGATGAACTTAACTTCTCGGTTTGACACTTCAGCTTGCCCACTAGTTTGAGGATGATATGAGGTGGAGACCTTGTGTGTGATGTTATACTTCCTCAAAAGTGTTTCCATAGTCCTATTGCAAAAGTGAGTACCTCTATCGCTGATTATGGCCTTTGGCGTTCCAAACCTAGCAAAGATGTTAGTCTTGACAAAATCTGAAACCACTTTAGAGTCATTAGTCCTAGTGGATTTTGCTTCCACCCACTTTGAAACATAATCAACGGCAAGTTAAATATAAAGATAACCAAAAGAAGAAGGAAAAGGTCCCATGAAATCCATGCCCCATACATCAAAAATTTCAACAATAAGTATTGGAGTTTGAGGCATTTGATTTCTAGCACCTAAGTTACCTGTTCTTTGGCAACGATCACATGACTTGCAAAAGAGGTATGCATCTTTGAATATAGTAGGCCAATAAAATCCAGAATCAAGAACTTTCATGGCTGTTCTTTTGGATCCAAAGTGTCCTCCACATGCATAAGAGTGACAAAAGGTGAGAATAGATTGAAATTAAGATTCAAGTACACACCTTCTTATAATCTGATCGGAGCAATGCTTCCAAAGGTAAGGATCATCCCATATGTAGTATTTGGCATCACCCTTGATCTTATTTCTTTGAGCTTGTGTCAACTCTTGTGGCAACTTCTTGGTAACTAAGTAATTAACAATATCGGCATACCAAGGAGTTGTTGTACTTATAAAAAGAAGTTGCTCATCCGGAAAGTTCTCATTCAAGGGTAGTGCATCCTCTTCATGAACTAAACGGCTAAGATGGTCCGCAACCAGGTTGTCACTACCTCTCTTATCTTTTATCTCCAAATCAAACTCTTGTAAGAGAAGTATCCATCTAATCAACCTTGGTTTGGCCTCCTTCTTAGTGAGTAAGTACTTAAGGGCTGCATGGTCAGAATATACAATTACTTTAGTACCAATTAAATAAGATCGAAATTTTTCTAAAGCAAATACAACAGCCAAAAGTTCTTTTTTCAGTAGTGGAATAGTTCAATTGAGCATCATTAAGAGTTCGGGAGGCATAATAAATGGCATGTGAGGCTTTGCCAACCCGTTGGCCCAAAACAGCTCCAATGGCATAGTCACTAGCATCACACATGATTTCAAAAGGTACATTCCAATCTGGTGGTTGGATGATAGGAGCTGATGTCAAGAGTCCCTTCAATGTTTCAAACGCCTCTTTGCATTTGTCATCAAAGTGGAAAACCACATCTTTTTGTAGTAGCTTGCAAAGAGGTAATGTGATCTTTGAGAAGTCTTTGATAAATCTCCTATAGAAACCTGCATGTCCAAGAAAAGAACGAACCTCTCTCACATTTGTGGGAGGTGGTAAAGAATGCATAATATCTATTTTAGACTTATCAACCTCTATCCCTCTAGAAGAAATAACATGGCCCAAAACTATTCCTTGTTCTACCATAAAGTGACATTTTTCCCAATTCAAAACAAGGTTAGTTTCCATGCATCTTTCAAGTACAAGTGTAAGGTTCTCTAGACATCTATCAAAAGAATCACCATAGACACTAAAATCATCCATAAACACTTCTATGATGTTCTCTACATAATCTGAAAATATGCTAACCATACACCTTTGGAATGTAGCTGGTGCATTACAAAGACCAAATGGCATACGCCGGTATGCAAAAGTACCAAATGGACATGTGAATGTTGTTTTCTCTTGGTCCTCCGGAGCAATGGCTATTTGATTATAACCTGAAAAACCATCAAGAAAACAATAATGAGAATGGCCAGCTAACCTTTCAAGCATTTGATCAATAAAAGGTAAAGGAAAGTGGTCTTTGCGAGTTGTGGAATTAAGTTTACGATAATCAATACAAACTCGCCACCCTGTTTGAATCCTAGTAGGAACAAGTTCATTCTCATTATTTGTTACCACCGTTACTCCTGATTTCTTTGGAACCACTTGGACTGGGCTCACCCATTTGCTATCTGAGATAGGATAGATCACTCCAACATCTAGGAGCTTCAGTATCTCCTTTTTCACAACCTCCATCATAGGAGGGTTCAATCTTCTTTGTGCTTCTCTTATTGGTTTGGACGCCTCCTCTAACAAAATCCGGTGCATGCACATAGATGGGCTTATTCCCTTGATACCGGCAATTGTCCAACCAATTGCTGTTTTATGCTCTCTAAGCACCCGGATAAGTCGCTCTTCTTGCAAAGGTGTGAGCTCTTTGGCAATGATGACAGGTAGTGTGTCCTTTTCACCTAAGAACACATATTTCAAGTGGTTCGGTAGTGGTTTCAACTCTAAAGTTGGTGCCTGCAAAATGGAAGGTAGAAGTTTCTCATTAGATAATTGCAAATCAATAAATGAAACATCAAACCTTGCATCTTTAGGTGGCAGTGAGTGTAAAGATTCTAGTGCCCCATCCACATGGTCACTCAAGGCTAGTTCCCCTTTAGCATTCCACATTCCGAGATGTTTGCTAAGGACTATCTCCACACTATCTTCACAATCTAGCTCATAAGTTTGCTGCACTAGTGAGTCAATTATATCAATATTAAAAACAGAATGCACATCACTAGGATATCTCATGGCCTCAAAAATGTTAAAGCGAATTATTTCACCATCAAATTCCATAGTTAAAGTGCCATCATGTACATCTATTTTAGTTCTTGCTGTTTTCAAGAATGGTCTCCCTAATAGAATAGGTGTGGGATTAGAAGACATCTCATCTTCCATCTGAATAACATAAAAGTCAGCGGGAAAAACCAATTCATTAACCTGTACAAGAACGTCTTCTACAACTCCTCTTGGATAAGTGTTAGAACGGTCAGCAAGTTGTATTATAACACCGGTTTCCTCTAATGGTCCTAGATTCAATGAAGCATAAATTGAATATGGCATTTAGGTGGGAGTTTCTTTTGAAGAACAGCTGACACATTCTCCCCCACACATACCTTTTCATTCCATTTCAACTTCCGTTTATATGTGCACAACTCTTTTAGGAACTTGGCATATCTTGGCACTTGCTTGATAGCATCTAGTAAAGGAATGTTCACCTCTACTTTCCGGAAGGTTTCCAAAATTTCCTTCTCTTGCTCATCCTTCTTGGACTTTGCTAACCTGCTAGGAAAAGGTGGAGGAGTTATATAAGAAGGAAAGGATGGTTTAGGAATTACCTTTTTTAGTGGCTCGTTGGGATGTGAAGAGGATGCCATGGTATTGTTCTCCCCTTGAGCACTATCATTTTGTGGTGTCTCTAGTTGTTTCCCACTTCTTAAAGTTATAGCATTGGCATTCTCTCTTGGATTCAGTATGGTTTGGGAAGGTAATTTCCCATAATCCCTTGCTTGCATTTGAGTCATGGTTGTTGCCAATTGCCCTATTTGTGTCTCCAAATTTCGAATACTTGTCTTTGTTTCCGGTTGAAATTGAATTGTATTAGTAGAAAGAGCTTTAACAAGATCTTCAAGAGAAGTACCTGAATTTTGGGTGGGTGGCAGTTGTTGTCGGGTTTGGTATGGTTGTTGCACTCTTTGCTGAAAACCCGGTGGCCTGTTGTCAAATGGTGGAGGAATAGTTTGTGATTGGTTCCCTCCATAATTGAAGTTTGGATGATCCCTCCATCCTGGATTGTAAGTGTTTGACTAGGGATCATATTTCCTTGATTGGTTCTGAAATCCACCCATGGCATTCACATGTTCATTGGTGTCCTCTTGAAGTGTTAGACATATATCAGTTTGGTGCCCTATGTTTGAACATATGCCACAAGCCTTTATTTGTTGTATATTACCTACAGCCAATTGTTGAACAAGAGAAGTCAGTTTATCAAATTTTTGTTCAAGGGATGATATACTTACCTCATTAACTCTCTTGGGTTGTGGTGGTGGATCTTGTCTCATTGAGAACTGTGAGAATTGGCTGCCATGTTGGAGATTAATGTTCTAGCAGCCCCGGGAGTCTTATCAACTAGAGCTCCCCCACTAGCGGCATCTATCATACTTCTCTCCATGGGCATGAGACCTTCATAGAAGTATTGGATGAGAAGTTGTTCACTTATCTGATGGTGTGGACATGATGCACAAAGTTTCTTGAACCTCTCCCAATATTCATATAAGGACTCTCCGTTGTATTGCCGAATCCTACATATCTCTTTCCTAATGTTGGCAGCCTTAGATGCTGGGAAATACCTTTCCAAGAATGCTTTCTTCAAATCATTCCATGTAGTGATGGTCCCGGATGGTAGATAGTAGAGCCATTCCTTTGCTGAATCAGCTAGAGAGAATGGGAAGGCTCTCAACTTAACTTGCTCTTCCGTGACCCCTGTTGGTCTCATGCTTGAGCAAACTACATGGAATTCCTTGAGGTGCTTATTTGGATCCTCTCCTGCAAAACCATGAAAAGTTGGGAGAAGATGAATCAAACCAGATTTTAATTCAAAAGCTACCTCAAGATTAGCATATTCAATGCATAATGGTTGTTGACCCAAGTCCGGAGCGGCAAGCTCCTTGAGAGTTCGGTTGTCAGCTGCTGCCATCTCTCCTTGCTCCTCTTGGATGTTTTGGATCAATTCCTCGATTGGTTGTTGGTGAGAAGTTATAAATTCCCGAATTCTCCTAAGTCTTAAGTATTCATTAGGAGCTTGGAACATTCACTAATAAAAAAAAATAAGAAAGTAAATAATTAGAACAGAAAATAAGAATAAACCAATAAACTAATAAACTAAAGAGAGCAATCCCCGGCAACGGCGCCAAAATTTTGATGCACCCAAAAGATTGTATCTTATTTAACCTTGCACTAAAAAGATCAATTGTAAGTATAGTAGTTAGCAAGGGTCGAGGGTTTTAGTTTATAAGTTAATAGTTTAAAACTTAAATTCAAGGAAAACAAAAGAAAAAAGGGTTTTGAAATAGTTTTAAAAATAAGCAAACAATAAAAGTAAGATGCAAGTAGGAAATAAGAAATCAAATATGAGAGAAATATGGTTAAGGTTTCATTCTCCACCACTAGACATCATTAAGAATCAATTTCAGATCTATCAATATCAACCAACTATCAAAGTTAACAACCGTAGATAACAACAAGCTCTGTTATCCCAATTTTTCCTTGGTTTGTCGTTAAATAGAACAAGCTCTCTATTTAATCTCTAACCATCAAACAACCTAGAATAAGCTCTCTAAATTCAATTTAATGGCAGCTTTATGATGAGAAAGATAGGTTGATCTAAGCAACAAACACATAAGCTCGGATTGTTCAACTTAGGTTATGTTCCACTTTGCAATTATCGAAAACTTGACCATAATCATTAATCACAAATTGCCACTTATGAATAGGAAATCAAGACAATTACACGGATCAAGACTCCTAAACTAGCAATAGATAATTATCAAGATCTATCTAGTTGTACACCTAAACAAATCAAGACAACATCATGAACAATTCTTGTAGAAGAACATAAGCAACTTTGATAGAAAATGAATGATAGATAGAATCTGAAAATCAATTATAAAACATGTCTAGGGCTTTGAAATCACCCTTAACCAAATAAAAGTTTAACCTAGCATAGGTATTGTAAACATAAACATAAAATTAAAGAGAATCTAAGAAGGAAATAAAATAAAGAAAGAAGAAGAAGAAAATAAAGAAAAAGAAAAAGAAAACTAGAGAAAGGAAAGTAGAAGAAAACTTAGAGAATTTTATTATAATGGCTAATATCCTACCAATCTACCATGTCTCTTACAATCATCCAAGGCCCTCTATTTATACACATTTTGGAGAGCTAAATGACAAGAGACAAGCTTTATAAATTTCAAAGGTAGGTATAATAGGTGGGTGCATTTTTCTAACAATTTTCGTCATATTGTATGACAATTCTGATCAGCCAGCTTGATGGTTGATTTTGTCAATGTTGGAGGCTTGATCTGATCAAATGGTCTTCTAGAAAAATGTTCCCCTATCAGTTTGTAATCCATAGCCGTTGGAATCAGCTCATTTTCTGATGTGGATCAGAAGATATGATCAAAATACCAAAACTGGTCAGCACAGAAGTCATTGCACATCAGCCAACTTGATGGTTGATTTCGCTAGAGAAAACGACTCCGTTTCAAGAAGTGTAAAGCATGAAAAAGATAGATATGCCTCTTAACTTTGTACTGTAAAAATTTCAGCCTTAATGCTTCAGTGAAACTCCAGATATAGCTGATATGGCAAAAGGTGTCGGAACTGGAACTGAACTGGATTTGCCCTTAATTCTTGATTTAACCTAGTAATCTGAAATCACTCAAAGAAACTCGTGAAAAACACCAAATTACATAAAAATATAAAAGATCATAAACACAATTAGACTAAGCAATAATAACTCGTATTTGACACAAAACAATAATAAAACATAACTAAAAACTATATAATTATACGAGTTATCACTAAGCAACAAACACATAAGCTCGGATTGTTCAACTTAGGTTATGTTCCACTTTGCAATTATTGAAAACTTGACCATAATCATTAATCACAAATTACTACTTATGAATAGGAAATCAAGACAATTACACGGATCAAGACTCCTAAACTAGCATTAGACAAATTATCAAGATTTATCTAGTTGGCCACCTAAACAAATCAAAACATCACCATGAACAATTTTTATGGAAGAACATAAGCAACTTTGATAGAAAACAATGATAGATAGATTCTGAAAATTAATTACATAACATGTCTAGGGCTTTGAAATCACCCTTAACAAAAGAAGTTTAGCATAACATAGGCATAGATAATATATACATAAAACTAAAAAGAAAAATAAAAGAATGGTGAAGAAGAAGAAGAATAATAATGATCCTTGAGTCTCCTCAAAAGATGTCTAGTTTGTGGCTCAAAAGATGGTATTTATAGAGCTTTAAAACCCTGAGAATAAGTCATTGCCGCACAAGTAAGCCTGGAGGCAGAAAAATCATGTTTTTGCCTTTTTTTCAAATTTGCGATTAGGGTTTTTTCTGGCCGCAGGGTTCTTTAGGGAGATCTTATAGCGCCATTTTGAATGCCCATTTCTTATCCGATTTGGGCCCATAATATATCGTTGGAAAGATAATCAAGTCAAATTCAAAAGTCAAGCAGGAAGTTTCTTCAAATAAAGACTCTAACATCATGTTGTCCTTATAACAAGCTCCAGAGGTCAAATCTGCCTGATTGCTTTTCAACCGGAAATTGATATTTTTGACTCCCAAGTCTTCTTCCATCTTGTGATTACAATTTTGTAAGCTCTTTACCATCATTATTGACATCGTTTGACTTCATTCTCCTTATTATACCTAAAATTCAAGAACATATTATATGTAAACAAGATAAAGATCGAAAACATAACAAAAACTAAAGGTAGGAAGGCATAAAATGTATATTTTATGAGCTTATCAATATGTAAGAGAAAAGAACTACTAAACAAAACAAAAGAAAAACAATAAAAGATAGAATGATGGAGAGTAAAGAATATGCAAATCTGATATAATAGATGCTCTCCATCCTTTTGGGTTGCCTCCCAAGAAGCGTTTGGTTTGTTGTCCTCTGCCTGACTTAGACCAATGCCATTATTATTCAACATAATTTGGCTCAAAAAGTGGTAACTCCTCCACATCTTGTATTGGAAAGTTCTCATAGTAAGGCTTCAATCTATGACCATTCACTTTGAATGCCTTATCTGTTTTTGGGCTTTGGATTTCAACTGCACCATGAGTAAATACATTAGTAATAACAAAAGGTCCAACCCAACGAGAACGTAACTTACATGGAAATAACTTAAGGCGTGAATGGAAGAGAAGAAATTTTTGTCCAACAACAAAATCCTTTCTTGATATCATCTTGTCATGGAATGCCTTAGTCTTTTCCTTGTAAATCCTAGAATTCTCATAGGCATCATTCCTTATCTCCTCTAATTCTTGTAGGTCAAGTTTTCTTTTCTTACCTGCCTCATCCAGCTCCATGTTGCATTGTTTGATAGCCCAATATGATTTATGTTCCAATTCAACCGGAAGATGACAAGGCTTACCATAAACAAGTCGATAAGGAGACATACCAATGGGTGTCTTATATGCTGTCCTATAAGCCCAAAGTGCATCATCAAGTCGTGAACTCCAATCCTTCCTATTTGGATTAACTGTCTTTTCAAGGATAGACTTTACTTCTCGATTTGACACTTCAGCTTGCCCACTAGTTTAAGGATGGTATGAGGTGGAGACCTTGTGTGTGATGTTATACTTCCTCAAAAGTGCTTCCGTAGTCCTATTGCAAAAGTGAGTACCTCTATCGCTGATTATGGCCTTTGGTGATCCAAACCTAGCAAAGATGTTAGTCTTGACAGAATCTGAAACAACATTAGAGTCATTATTCCTAGTGGATTTTGCTTCCACCCACTTTAAAACATAATCAACGGCAAGTAAAATATAAAGATTACCAAAAGAAGAAGGAAAAGGTCCCATGAAATCCATGCCCCATACATCAAAAATTTCAACAATAAGTATTGGAGTTTGAGGCATTTGATTTCTAGCACCTAAGTTACTTGTTCTTTGGCATCGATCGCATGACTTGCAAAAGAGGTATGCATCTTTGAACATAGTAGGCCAATAAAATCTAGAATCAAGAACTTTCATGGCTGTCCTATTGGATCCAAAGTGTCCTCCACATGCATAAGAGTGACAAAAGGTGAGAATAGATTGAAATTCAGATTCGAGTACACACCTTCTTATAATCTGATCGGAGCAATGCTTCCAAAGGTAAGGATCATCTCATATGTAGTAATTGGCATCACTCTTGATCTTATTTCTTTGAGCTTGTGTCAACTCTTGTGGCAACTTCTTGGTAACTAAGTAATTAACAATATCGGCATACCAAGGAGTTGTTGTACTCATAAAAATAAGTTGCTCATCGAGAAAGTTCTCATTCAAGGGTAGTGCATCCTCTTCATGAACTAAACGGCTAAGATGGTCCGCAACCAAGTTGTCACTACCTCTCTTATCTTTTATCTCCAAATCAAACTCTTGTAACAGAAGTATCCATCTAATCAACCTTGGTTTGGCCTCCTTCTTAGTGAGTAAGTACCTAAGGGCTGCATGGTCAGAAAATACAATTACTTTAGTACCAATTAAATAAGATCGAAATTTTTCTAAAGCAAATACGACAGCCAAAAGTTCTTTTTCAGTAGTGGAATAGATTAATTGAGCATCATTAAGAGTTCGGGAGGCATAATAAATGCCATGTGAGGCTTTGCCAAACCATTGGCCCAAAACAGCTCCAATGACACAGTCACTAGCATCACACATGATTTCAAAAGGTACATTCCAATCTGTTGGTTGCATGATAGGAGCTGATGTCAAGAGTCCCTTCAATGTTTCAAACGCCTCTTTGCATTTATCATCAAAGTAGAAAACCACATCTTTTTGTAGTAGCTTGCAAAGAGGTAATGTGATCTTTGAGAAGTTTTGGATAAATCTCCTATAGAAACCTGCATGTCGAAGAAAAGAACGAACCTCTCTCATATTTGTGGGAGGTGGTAAAGAATCATAATATCTATTTTAGATTTATCAACCTTTATCCTTCTAGAAGAAATAACATGGCCCAAAACTATTCCTTGTTCTACCATAAAGTGAAATTTTTCCAAATTCAAAACAAGGTTAGTTTCCAAGAATCTTTCAAGTACAAGTGTAAGGTTATCTAGACATCTATCAAAAGAATCACCATGGAAAAATCATCCATAAACACTTCTATGATGTTCTCTACATAATCTGAAAATATGCTAACCATACACCTTTGGAATGTAGCTGGTGCATTACAAAGACCAAATGGCATACTCCGGTATGCAAAAGTACCAAATGGACATGTGAATGTTGTTTTCTCTTGGTCCTCCGGAGCAATGGCAATCTGATTATAACTTGAAAAACCATCAAGAAAACAATAATAAGAATGGCCAGCTAACCTTTCAAGCATTTGATCAATAAAAGGCAAAGGAAAGTGGTCTTTACGAGTTATGGAATTAAGTTTTCGATAATCAATACAAACTCGCCACCCTGTTTGAATCCTAGTAGGAACAAGTTCATTCTCATTACTTGTTACCACCATTACACTTGATTTCGTTGGAACCACTTGGACCGGGCTCACCCATTTGCTATCCGAGATAGGATAGATCACTCCAACATCTAGGAGCTTCAATATCTCTTTTTTCACAACCTCCATCATAGGAGGGTTCAATCTTCTTTGTGCTTCTCTTGTTGGTTTGGACCCCTCCTTTAACAAAATCCGGTGCATGCACATGGATGGGCTTATGCCCTTGATATCGATAATTGTCCAACCAATTGCTGTTTTATGCTCTCTAAGCACCCGGATAAGTCGCTCTTCTTGCAAAGGTTAGAGCACTTTGGGAATGATGACCAGTAGTGTGTCCTTTTCACCTAAGAACACATATTTCAAGTGGTTCGGTAGTGGTTCCATCTCTAAAGTTGGTGCCTACAAAATGGAAGGTAGAAGTTTCTCATTAGATAAAGGCAAATCAATAAATGAAACATCAAACCTTGTATCTTTAGGTGGCAGCGAGTGTAAAGATTCTAGTGCCCCTTCCACATGGTCACTCAAGGCTAGTTCCCCTTTAGCATTCCCCATTCTGAGATGTTTGCTAAGGACTATCTCCACACTATCTTCACCATCTAGCTCATAAGCTTGCTGCACTAGTGAGTCAATTATATCAATATTAAAAACAGAATGCACATCACTAGGATATCACATGGCGTCAAAAATGTTAAAGCGAATTATTTCACCATCAAATTCCATAGTTAAAGAGCCATCATGTACACATCTATTTTAGTTCTTGCTGTTTTCAAAAATGGTCTCCCTAATAGAATAGGTGTGGGATTAGAAGACATCTCATCTTCCATCTCAATAACATAAAAGTTAGCGGGAAAAACCAATTCATTAACCTGTACAAAAACGTCTTCTACAACTCCTCTTGGATAAGTGTTAGAACGGTCAGCAAGTTGTATTATAACATCGGTTTTGATAAGCTCATAAAATATACATTTTATGCCTTTCTACCTTTAGTTTTTGTAATGTTTTCGATCTTTATCTTGTTTACTTATATTATGTTTTTGAATTTAGGTACAATCTGGAGAATGAAGTCCAGATATGTCAATAATGATGGTAAAGAGCTTACAAAATCATAATCACAAGATGGAAGAAGACATGGGAATCAAAAATATCAATTTCTGGTTGAAAAGCAATCAGGCAGATTTGACCTCTGGAGCTTGTTGTAAGGAAAACATGATGTTACAGTCTTTATTTGAAGAAACTTCCACTTGACTTTTGAAGTTGACTTGATTATCTTTCCAATGATATATTTTGGGCCCAAATCGGATAAGAAATGGGCATTCAAAATGGCGCTAGAAGATCTCCCTAAAGAATCCTACGGCCAGAAATACCCTAATCGCAAATCTGAAAAAAAAAGAGGCAAAAACGTGATTTTTGCACCTCTAGGCTTACTTGTGTGGCAAGGACTTATTCTCAGGATTTTAAAGCTCTATAAATACAATCTTTTGAGTCAGAAACTAGACATCTTTTGAGGAGATTGAAAGGATCATCATTATTCTTTTTCTTCTTCTCCATTCTTTTATTTTTATTTTTATTTTTAGTTTTATGTATATATTATCCATGCTTATGTTAGGCTAAACATCTTTGGTTAAGGATGATTTCAAAGCCCTAGACAAGTTTTGTAATTAATTTTCAGATTTATCTATCATTAGTTTTCTATCAAAGTTGATTGTGTTCTTCCATTAAAATTGTTCATGATGATGTTTTGATTTATTTAGGTGGCCAACTAGATAGATCTTGATAATTATCTATTGCTAGTTTAGGAGTCTTGATCTGTGTAATTATCTTGATTTCCTATTCATAAGTGGCAATTTGTGATTAATGATTATGGTCAAGTTTTCGCTAATTACAAAGTGGAACATAACCTAAGTTGAACAATCCGAGCTTATGTGTTTGTTGCTTAGATCAACCTGTCTTTCTCATCATAAAGCTGCTATTAAATTGAACTTAGAGAGCTTATTCTAGGTTGTTTGATAGTTAGAGATTAAATAGAGAGCTTGTTCTATTTAACGATGAACTAAGAAAAGATTAGGGTAACAGAACTTGTTGTTATCTACGGTTGTTAACTTTGATAGCTAATTGATGTTGATAGATCTGATTATTGATTCTCAATGATGTCTAGTGGTGGAGAATGAATCTGATAGGATCCAAGATGGCCCAATCCCATGACAATTTTTATATGGGCCAAGATCCAAGAAGATCTAAGAAGCATGGCAAGAATGGGTGGAATTCACTTGGGCTATGTTGCAAGTTATTTAAGAAAGACTTCAACATGCATGATGGGCTTGCATCCAAGTTTGATCCATGTGATTCAAGAACACAAGGTGGCACATTAAGAGGGCTTATTTGGGTTTATTTTAATTCTTATAATTACTTAGGCATTTGGGCCTATATTATGTAACATGGACATCTTTTAATTATTTAGGTTTGGGCTTGAGCATGTTCAGCCCATATTTTACATATTATTACTTAGTAGATTAGGGTTATCGTAGGGAGGCTATAAATATATGTCTTAGCCGCCTACTTCAATTATCTTTTGATCAATTGAGTTTGAATTTATTCAAAGTGAGAGTTTTCTCTTTTAGTTCTTGAAAGAACTTAGGAACTTATCAAAGAATTCTTTCTTTGTGGCGTTCAACCTATCAAACTTAGGTTCTTGAAACGAGAGTTCTTAGGGTCTAGTTTACATGCTTAATCTAGGTTCTTTGAAACAGGCTTTTAAGGGTTTAAGTTTTCTTTGCCTGAATCTTGGCTTTTCTGGGTTAGGTATTTCAATTTGTTAGTTGGTTCAAAGGGTTTAACCCCTAGGGTTCACATCAGTTGGTATCAGAGCTTAGGGACCAATCAGGTCAAATCTTTTTATCTTCTTTACCATAGGGTATTGGAGTTTTTTCTCAACTTTTTTTGTTTTGGGGTTTCAGACATACTTGTCATAGGGGTTATAGCTTTAGGCATTTTTTTGTCTAATAGTTATAGTTTTTAAGGCAGTTTTCGTTTGGGGTTTCATTCTTGGAAGTTGGTTTAGATACTATCATAACAAAATCAATAACAAGACTTTGGGGTTTCAGATATTTTTGTCTTGGGGTTATAGCTTTAGGCATTTTTCCTAGGGTTATAGTTTTTAGGCAGTCTAAGTTTGTGGTTTCAGTCTTGAAAAATGGTTTAAATCAAGATTTCGTTTCTTGAATTCTTGATCAATTAAAATTTTTTTTTATTGATTCTTGATCCGAATCTTGAAAAAAAAAATTCAAGAATTCAGAGGGACATTCGAACAGTCCCAAGAAAGAAAAAAGAAGTTCATCCGAGATTTCAAGAAAATCAAGAAGTCTCGTTCTTGAAAAAAAAAGTGTTCGAATAGGGAGAAAAAGAAAGAAAGATTCGAAAAAGATTGAAAAGAAGAAAGAATCGACATTCATCTTCTTTTTTTTTTACTAACCAAAGTTGTTTTGCAGCGACTTTAAGATGTCTCTCACATTATGCGACGAAGTAAAGCAGGCTCTACAAGAGATGAAAGAGATCACCTTATCGTTTGAGAGGTTTGTGCAACAAGAGGAAGAAAGATGGAGAACAAAAAAGAGAGAAAAAGAGAGAAGAAAAAAAGAAAAAGAAAGTGAGGTGGCTGCAAATAAAGAAAAGCAGGAGGAAACAGAGAGTAAAAAAGAAAGTGAAAAAGAAATAGAGGTGACTGAAATTAAAGAAGTAAGAGATGAGCCACTAGTAGAAAAGGAGACAATTCCTACTGAGAAAAACAAAGAATTTGCGAATTTTTCTGATGAAAAGGAGAGTGAGGTTCTTATTCTTGATGCTCCTAACCAATCTCTACCTATTTTGCCTGTTTCTTTGTTGAAGGATTGTGAGAATTTACTTTCGAAGGAGTTGCAAGATGGGTTGTCACCCATAAGCGGCATTGTGCATCACCATGATTTAGTTCCTAGCGCTGTCATCCTCACACACAAGGCTAAGATTCGAGGGCGAATCTTTTCGAGGAAAGGGGGAATGCTAGGATCCAAGATGACCCAATCCCATGGCAATTTTTATATGGGCCAAGATCCAAGAAGATCTAAGAAACATGGCAAGAATGGATGGAATTCACCTGGGCCATGTTGCAAGTTATTCAAGAAAGGCTTCAACATGCAAGATGTGCTTGCATCCAAGTTTGGTCCATGTGGTTCAAGAACACAAGGTGGCACATTAAGCGGACTTATTTGGGCTTATTTTAATTCTTATAATTACTTAGGCATTTGGGCCTATATTATGTAACATTGACATCTTTTAATTATTTAGGTTTGGGCTTGAGCATGTTCAGCCCATATTTAACATATTATTGCTTAGTAGATTAGGGTTATTGTAGGGAGGCTATAAATATATGTCTTAGCCGCCTACTTCAATTATCTTTTGATCAATTGAGTTTGAATTTATTCAAAGTGAGTGTTTCACTCTTTTTAGTTCTTGAAAGAACTTAGGAACTTATCAAAGAATTCTTTCTTTGTGGCGTTCAACCTATCAAACTTAGGTTCTTGAAACGAGAGTTCTTAGGGTCTAGTTTACATGCTTAATCTAGGTTCTTTGAAACAAGCTTTTAAGGGTTTAAGTTTTCTTTGCCTGAATCTTGGCTTTTCTGGGTTAGGTATTTCAATTTGTTAGTGGGTTCAAAGGGTTTAACCCCTAGGGTTCACATCAGAATCCTTAACCATATTTTCCTCATATTTGATTACTTCTTATTTACTTGCTTTCTTCTTTGATTATAAGTCTTTAGTTTAATTGATTTTAAAAATCTCCCCTTTTATTTTTTTTCTTTGAATTTAGGTTTTAGACTAATAATTCTTAAACTAAAACCCAATCCCTGAGGACTCGACCCTTGCTAACTACTATACTTACAATTGATCTTTTTAGTGCAAGGTTAAATAAAGATATACTCTTTTGGGTGCATCAAGTTTTTGGCGCCGTTGCTGGGGATTGCTTTATTTAGTTTATTAGTTTATTGCTTTATTCTTATTTTCAGTTGTAATTAATTTTATTTTTCTTGTACACACAGGTTTTTGTTTTCAAATTTCAAGCAAGAAGAGATGGCAGGTGCTACATCAAAACTTCAGAACCAGCTAGACAACCTCATCTCCATAGTTCAACAAGTGGTCGTAAGTAAGATTCAACAATCAAGGCAGTGTGGAGTGTGCTTCATGATGGATCATCCAATCAATTAGTGCCCATACTACCAAAAAGATAATTTTGAATGATAAGTTCATAAAATATACATTTTATGCCTTTCTACCTTTAGTTTTGTTATGTTTTCGATCTTTATCTTGTTTACTCATATTATGTTTTTGAATTTTAGGTAGAATAAGGAGAATGAAGTCAAAAGATGTCAATAATGTTGGTAATGAGCTTACAAAATCATAATCACAAGATGGAAGAAGACTTGGGAGTCAAAAATATCAATTTCTGGTTGAAAAACAATCAGGCAGATTTGACCTCTGGAGCTTGTTGTAAGGAAAACATGATGTTAGAATCTTTATTTGAAGAAACTTCCTTCTTGACATTTGAAGTTGACTTGATTATATTTCCAACGATATATTATGGGCCCAAATCGGATAAGAAATGGGCATTCAAAATGGCGTTAGAAGATCTCCCTAAAGAACCCTTCGGCCAGAAAAAACCATAACCGCAAATCTGAAAAAAAAAAAAAAGAAGGCAAAAACGTGATTTTTGCACCTCCAGGCTTACTTGTGCCGCAAGGACTAATTCTCAGGGTTTTAAAGCTCTATAAATACCATCTTTTGAGCCACAAACTAGATATCTTTTGAGGAGACTCAACGATCATCATTCTTCTTGATAAGCTCATAAAATATACATTTTATGCCTTTCTACCTTTAGTTTTTGTTATGTTTTCGATCTTTATCTTGTTTACTTATAATATGTTTTTGAATTTTAGGTACAATAAGGAGAATGAAGTCAAAAGATGTCAATAATGATGGTAAAGAGTTTACAAAATCATAATCACAAGATGGAAGAAGACTTGGGAGTCAAAAATATCAATTTCTGGTTGAAAAGTAATCAGGCAGATTTGACCTCTGGAGCTTGTTGTAAGGAAAACATGACGTTATATTCCATCTTTTGAGCCACAAACTAGACATCTTTTGAGGAGACTCAAGGATCATCATTATTATTCTTCTTCTTCTCCATTCTTTTATTTTTCTTTTTAGTTTTATGTATATATTATCCATGCTATGCTAGGCTAAACTTTTATTTGGTTAAGGGTGACTTCAAAGCCCTAGACATGTTATGTAATTAATTTTCAGAATCTATCTATCATTGTTTTCTATCAAAGTTGCTTATGTTCTTCCATTAAAATTGTTCATGATGATGTTTTGATTTGTTTAGGTGGCCAACTAGATAAATCTTGATAATTGTCTAATGCTAGTTTAGGAGTCTTGATCCGTGTAATTGTCTTGATTTCCTATTCATAAGTGGCAATTTGTGATTAATGATTATGGTCAAGTTTTCAATAATTGCAAAGCGGAACATAACCTAAGTTGAACAACCCGAGCTTATGTGTTTGTTGCTTAGATCAACCTATCTTTCTCATCATAAAGCTCCTATTAAATTGAACTTAGAGAGCTTATTCTAGGTTGTTTGATAGTTAGAGATTAAATAGAGAGTTTGTTCTATTTAACGACAAACTATGGAAAGATTGGGGTAACAGAGCTTGTTGTTATCTACGGTTGTTAACTTTGATAACTAATTGATTCTTAATGATGTCTAGTGGTGGAGAATGAAACCTTAACCATATTTTCTCATATTTGATTACTTCTTATTTACTTGCTTTTTTTTCTTTGATTATAAGTCTTTAGTTAAAATTGATTTTAAAACCTCCCCTTTTATTTTGTTTTCTTTGAATTTAGGTTTTAGACTAATAATTCTTAAACTAAAACCCAATCCCTGAGGACTCGACCCTTGCTAACTACTATACTTACAATTGATCTTTTTAGTGCAAGGTTAAATAAGATACACACTTTTGAGTGCATCAAATTTTTGGCGACGTTGTAGGGGATTGCTTTATTTAGTTTATTAGTTTATTGGTTTATTCTTATTTTCAGTTGTAATTAATTTTATTTTTCTTGTACATACAGGTTTTTTTTTCCAAATTTCAAGCAAGAAGAGATGGCAGGTGCTACATCAAAACTTCAGAACCTTCAGAACCAACTAGACAATCTCATCTCCATAGTTCAACAAGTGGCCATAAGTAAGATTCAACAATCAAAGCAGTGTGGAGTGTGCTTCATGATGGATCATCCAACCAATTGGTGCCCATACAACCAAAAAGATAATTTTGAAGCAGCCTATGATGTGGGAGAATACCAAAGCCATCAAGGGTTCCAAGGACAACAGTATGATGCTTTCCCAAACACTTACAATGAGGGATGGTGGAATCATACTCATTATGGCTACTCGGGAGATTATCAAGAAGTAGATCCTTATGCTAATTACACTAATCAATTTGTCTTCAATCAACCATGGGATCAACAACAAAATCTTTTTGAGCCACCACCTCAAAACTCAGGTAATTGTTTAGAAGAACTTGTCAATTTTCTTGTTATTAATACTATGCAACTTCAATAGGAAACAAGGGAAACAAAGGCAAGTATCCAGAGTTTGGAAAGGCAAATGAGCCTATTGGCTAGTAGTACGGTGGAATTAGTAGCACAAAGATCTCAAGCACTCCCTTCCCAATCGATGATTGATCCAAAGGAGAGTGTTAGTGCCACACAACTTGAGGATGAATCAGAAAATCCAAGGGAACCCGAGGATGAGAAAGAACTAAAGATGGATTCAACTATTGAAGATAATGAAGCTTCAATTCCGAAAGAGAGTACTTCGGCACCTGAGGTAACGTTTAAGGTTCCACTTTTTACTAATGTTTCTTCTCCACCTTTTCCTAGTAGCTTTGCAAAGTTCAAGGAGGAAGAACATGAACAACACATGCCGGAAACCTTAAACAACTTGTTTGTGGATGCCATGCAACAAGTATCAAAATATGCTCCATGCCTCGATGAGATATGCACCACAAAGGATGTTGGAATAATACTTGTAATGGAGAATGCATCCATTGTTGTGCAAAGAAAGCTTCCTCTCAAACGCATAAATTTTGGAAATTTCATGTATGAGCCTGACAAGCCTAAAATGCCAAGAATGGGTGTTGGTTAGATTCAAAACACTAACTCAAGTGTTAATTGGGAAAGCAGCCCAATTAAAGAAGAAATTGCCAACCTGCCATATTCAGATTTGCTTTCTCTTTCTCTTTCTTTTCCTTTTTCTTTTATTATTTTTATTTTTTTTTATTTTTTATGTTTATTTGTTAATTTTTTGTTTAGTATTTTAGGATTATTTAGGTTGCATGAGTTTGTTTTGTTTTGAGTCTTAGTTGTTCCTATTCTTATGTTATTAGTTATTTTCTCTTACACATAATTCTTTCATTTGGATTAATAGACTTACATTGAGGACAATGTAAGAATTAAGTGTGGGGGGAATGACTTAGGATTTCTTTTATTTTTGTCTACTATTTTTTTTATGAGTCTTTATTATTATTATTATTATTTGTAGTGTGTTTTAGTTCCTTTTTAATACAATGATGAGATATGAATTGCATAGGTCTAAACTGGTTATTAGTGAGAAGATTTTCATGAGAATTAAGCTTGATACTAATTTTTATGAGCCAATGTTGATATGATATGTTGATTGAGAAAGAAGCATGTTTAGACTTGATATTGACTTGTATAATCATCCTTGTGAGTTTTTGAGCCTATATGATTGATGCATTATACATATCAATCTAATTTCTTTCTTGAGTGTTCTTATGATTACATGATTCTCTAGAACTTGCTTTAAACCATTTGAGACTATATTGATACATGTGATAACATGAATATGATAGAGGCATTAGGATTATAACCAGAGCCAAACAGCCATCCATTATTAATGTTCTAAGAGAACATCCCCACTAGTGAGCCAATTTGAGCCAACATTAAATATCCTATTTTATTGGTAACCACAACTTACACCTAGCCTAAAAATAGTTATATCCTTACCCTTGTTCTAAAGATGGATTATATATTTTGAGACATATTGCAAAAAACAAGGGATATTTTTAGTTGAAAATTTGGGTTGGAAACAAAAGACAAGTGTGGGGGAAGAAAAGGAAAAAAAAAGTCAAGAGAAAAAGAAAGGGATCATTGTCAAATACATTCCCATATTGAAAAAAAAAATCATCTCTTAAACTTTTGGTTAAAGAAAAAGATGTTACAAAGTTGTTTAGAATGAAGCAAAGGCTCAACATGAATATTTAGCCTATATTATTATGTGCTTTATAAGAGTTTTGAGAAGTTTTATTTGCAAAATCTTATTTTGCCTCTTAATTTTATGAAGTCTTTGGAACCTTTGTAATATCTTTTATCTTTTATTCTTTAACCACATTACAACCCCTTGGCCCCATTACAACCTTGATTAAAGACCTCTTGATTTATGAAGTTGCATGATCTAAATAGTGGATAATATGTGGACAAGCAAGCATATGGTAGAACTGTTTTCATGAGATTGATTGAGTGTAAACACTTTACCACTACTTTAAAGAGTGAAAATCATGAGAGTATCCTAGTGAGAAGTTGAGATTAAGTTTGAATATGCACTATTTTGATTGAAATATGTTATGTTAATATTGGCTTAACTCAAACTATTTACATTCAAGCAAGATTTTTTGTGAATTTCTTTAAGCTATTGATTAGTTTATAAGACTTGTCCAATGATTATCTCTAATTTATATTGGAAGGATTAGTTGTAATTATTATTATTATTATTATTATTTTTTTTTTTTTTTTAGTTTTTCTTATGTCTTCAATGTTTGTGGGTATCGTCCTAGTAAACCCTCACGAGACTAAACTCGTCCACTAGGGACACCTAGGGGTTTAAAGGCTTGTGTCACATGCTAAGTGCCACCCTGATTTCCTACGAAAGTGGATTAGATTAGATTTTCTTATTTTACTTTTATTTTGTTTTGCTCGAGGACTAGCAAAAAGCTAAGTGTGGGGGTATTTGATAAGCTCATAAAATATACATTTTATGCCTTTCTACCTTTAGTTTTTGTTATGTTTTCGATCTTTATCTTGTTTACTTATATTATGTTTTTGAATTTTAGGTACAATAAGGAGAATGAAGTCAAAAGATGTCAATAATGATGGTAAAGAGCTTACAAAATCATAATCACAAGATGGAAGAAGACTTGGGAGTCAAAAATATCAATTTCTGGTTGAAAAGTAATCAGGCAGATTTGACCTCTGGAGCTTGTTGTAATGAAAACATGATGTTAGACTCCTTATTTGAAGAAACGTTCTGCTTGAATTTTGAAGTTGACTTGATTATCTTTCCAACGATATATTATGGACCGAAATCGGATAAGAAATGGGCATTCAAAATGGCGCTAGAAGATCTCCCTAAAGAACCCTACGGCCAGAAAAACCCTAATCGCAAATCTAAAAAAAAGGCAAAAACGTGATTTTTGCACCTCCAGGCTTACTTGTGCGGCAATGACTTATTCTCAGGGTTTTAAAGCTCTATAAATACTATCTTTTGAGCCACAAACTAGACATATTTTGAGGAGACTCAAGGATCATCATTATTATTCTTCTTCTTCTCCATTCTTTTATTTTTCTTTTTAGTTTTATGTATATATTATCCATGCTATGCTAGGCTAAACTTTTATTTGGTTAAGGGTGATTTCAAAGCCCTAGACATGTTATGTAATTAATTTTCAGAATCTATCTATCATTGTTTTCTATCAAAGTTGCTTATGTTCTTCCATTAAAATTGTTCATGATGATGTTTTGATTTGTTTAGGTGGCCAACTAGATAAATCTTGATAATTGTCTAATGTTAGTTTAGGAGTCTTGATCCGTGTAATTGTCTTGATTTCCTATTCATAAGTGGCAATTTGTGATTAATGATTATGGTCAAGTTTTCAATAATTGCAAAGTGGAACATAACCTAAGTTGAACAATCCGAGCTTATGTGTTTGTTGCTTAGATCAACCTATCTTTCTCATCATAAAGCTGCTATTAAATTGAACTTAGAGAGCTTATTCTAGGTTGTTTGATAGTTAGAGATTAAATAGAGAGCTTGTTCTATTTAACGACAAACTAAGGAAAGATTGGGGTAACAGAGCTTGTTCTTATCTACGGTTGTTAACTTTGATAGCTAATTAATGTTGATAGATATGAAATTGATTCTTAATGATGTCTAGTGGTGGAGAATGAAACCTTAACCATATTTTCTCATATTTGATTACTTCTTATTTACTTGCTTTTTTTTCTTTGATTATAAGTCTTTAGTTTAAATTGATTTTAAAAACCTCCCCTTTTATTTTGTTTTCTTTGAATTTAGGTTTTAGACTAATAATTCTTAAACTAAAACTCAATCCCTGAGGACTCGACCCTTGCTAACTACTATACTTACAATTGATCTTTTTAGTGCAAGGTTAAATAAGATACACACTTTTGAGTGCATCACTTCTTCTTCTTCTCCATTCTTTTATTTTCTTTTTAGTTTTATGTATATATTGTCTATGCCTATGCTAGGCTAAACTTCTATTTGGTTAAGGGTGATTTCAAAGCCCTAGACATGTTTTGTAATTGATTTTCACATTCTATCTATCATCAATTTTCTATCAAAGTTGCTTATGTTCTTCTACAAGAATTGTTTATGATGTTGTCTTGATTTATTTAGGTGTACAACTAGATAGATCTTGGTAATTATCAATTGCTAGTTTAGGAGTCTTGATCCGTGTAATTGTCTTGATTTCCTATTCATAAGTGGCAATTTGTGATTAATGATTGTGGTCAAGTTTTCGATAATTGCAAAGTGGAACATAACCTAAGTTGAACAATCCGAGCTTATGTGTTTGTTGCTTAGATCAACCTATCTTTCTCATCATAAAGCTGCCATTAAATTGAATTTAGAGAGTTTATTCTAGGTTGTTTGATGGTTAGAGATTAAATAGAGAGCTTGTTCTATTTAACGACAAACTAAGGAAAGATTGGGATAACAGAGCTTGTTGTTATCTACGGTTGTTAACTTTGATAGTTGGTTGATATTGATAGATCTGAAATTGGTTCTTAATGATGTCTAGTGGTGGAGAATGAAACCTTAACCATATTTCTCTCATATTTGATTTCTTATTTCTTACTTGCATCTTACTTTTCTTGTTTACTTATTTTTAAAACTATTTCAAAACCCCCTTTTCTTTTGTTGTCCTTGAATTTAAGTTTTAAACTATTAACTTGTAAACTAAAACCCAATCCCTAAGGACTTGACCCTTGCTAACTACTATATTTACAATTGATTTTTTTAGTGCAAGGTTAAATAAGATATACTCATTTGAGTGCATCAAATTTTTGGCGCCGTTGCTAGGGATTGCTTTATTTAGTTTATTAGTTTATTGCTTTATTCTTATTTTCAATTGTAATTAATTTTATTTTTCTTATACATACTGGTTTTTGTTTTCAAATTTCAAGCAAGAAGAGATGGCAGGTGCTACATCAAAACTTCAGAACCTTCAAAACCAACTAGACAATCTCATCTCCATAGTTCAACAACTGGCCATAGGTAAGATTCAACAATCAAGGCAGTGTGGAGTGTGCTTCATGATGGATCATCCAACCAATTGGTGCCCATACTACCAAAAAGATAATTTTGAAGCAACCTATGATGTGGGAGAATACCAAAGCCATCAAGGGTTCCAAGGACAACAGTATGATGCTTTCCCAAACACTTACAATGGTGGAATCATACTCATTATGGCTACTCGGGAGATTATCAAGAAGTAGATCCTTATGCTAATTACACTAATCAATTTGTCTTCAATCAACCATGGGATCAACAACAAGATCTTTTTGAGCCACCACCTCAAAACTCAGGTAATTGTTTAGAAGAACTTGTCAATTTTCTTGTTATTAATACTCTGCAACTTCAATAGGAAACAAGGGAAACAAAGGCAAGTATCCAGAGTTTGGAAAGGCAAATGAGCCTATTGGCTAGTAGTACGGTGGAATTAGTAGCACAAAGATCTCAAGCACTCCCTTCCCAATCGATGATTGATCCAAAGGAGAGTGTTAGTGCCACACAACTTGAGGATGAATCAGAAAATCCAAGGGAACCCGAGGATGAGAAAGAACTAAAGATGGATTCAACTATTGAAGATAATGAAGCTTCAATTCCGAAAGAGAGTACTTCGGCACCTGAGGTAACGTTTAAGGTTCCACTTTTTACTAATGTTTCTTCTCCACCTTTTCCTAGTAGATTTGCAAAGTTCAAGGAGGAAGAACATGAACAACACATGCCGGAAACCTTAAACAACTTGTTTGTGGATGCCATTCAACAAGTATCAAAATATGCTCCATTCCTCGATGAGATATGCACCACAAAGGATGATGGAATAATACTTGTAATGGAGAATCCATCCACTGTTGTGCAAAGAAACCTTCCTCTCAAACACAGAAATTTGGGAAATTTCATGTATGAGCCTGACAAGCCTAAAATGCCAAGAAGGGTGTTGGTTAGATTCAAAACACTAACTCAAGTGTTAATTGGGAAGGCAGCCCAATTAAAGAAGAAATTGCCAACCTGCCATATTCAGATTTGCTTTCTCTTTCTCTTTCTTTTCCTTTTCCTTTTATTATTTTTATTGTTTTTTATTTTTTATTTTTTATGTTTATTTGTTAATTTTTTGTTTAGTATTTTAGGATTATTTAGGTTGCATGAGTTGGTTTTGTTTTGAGTCTTAGTTGTTCCTATTCTTATGTTATTAGTTCTTTTCTCTTACACATGATTCTTTCATTTGGGTTAATAGACTTACATTGAGGACAATGTAAGAATTAAGTGTGGGGGGAATGATTTAGGATTTTTTTTTTTTTTGTCTACTATTTTTTTATGAGTCTTTATTATTATTACTATTTTTAGTGTGTTTTAGTTCCTTTTTAATACAATGATGAGATATGAATTGCATAGGTCTAAACTGGTTATTAGTGAGAAGATTTTCATGAGAATTAAGCTTGATACTAATTTTTATGAACCAATGTTGATATAATATGTTGATTTAAAAATAAGCATGTTTAGACTTGATATTGACTTGTATAATCATCCTTGTGAGTGTTTGTGCCTATATGATTGATGCATTATACATATCAATCTAATTTCTTTCTTGAGTGCTCTTATGATTACATGATTCTCTAGAACTTGCTTTAAACCTTTTGAGACTATATTGATACATGTGATAACATGAATATGATAGAGGCATTAGGATTATAACTAGGGCCAAATAGCCATCCATTATTAATGTTCCAAGAGAACATCCCCACTAGTGAGCCAATTTGAGCCTACATTAAATATGCTATTTTATTGGTAACCACGACTTACACCTAGCCGAAATATAGTTATATCCTTACCCTTGTTCTAAAGATGGATTATATATTTTGGGACATATTGCAAAAAAACAAGGGATATTTTTTGTTGAAAATTTGGGTTGGAAACAAAAGATAAGTGTGGGGGAAGGAAAAAAAAAAAAAAAAAAAGTCAAGAGAAAAAAGAAAGGGATCATTGTCAAATACATTCCCATATTGAAAAAAAAAAATTCATCTCTTGAACTTCTTGTTAAAGTAAAGAAAAGATGTTACAAAGTTGGTTAGAATGAAGCAAAGGCTCAACATGAATATTTAGCCTATGTTATTATGTGCTTTATAAGAGTTTTGAGAAGTTTTATTTGTATGATCTTATTATGTCTCTAAACTCTATGAACTCTTTGGAACCTTTGTGATATCTTTATCCTTTTGTTCTTTAACCACATTATAACCCTTTGGCCCCATTACAGCCTTGAATAAAGACCTCTTGATTTATGAAGTTGTATGATCTAAATAGTGGAGAATAGGTGGACAAGCAAGCATATGGTAGAACTGTTTTCATGAGATTGATTGAGTGTAAACACTTTACCACTACTTTAAAGAATGAAAATCATGAGAGTAGTTGAGATTAAGTTTGAATATGCACTATTTTGATTGAAATATGTTATGTTAATATTGGCTTAACTCAAACAATTTACATTCAAGCATGATTTTTGTGAAATTCTTTGAGCTATTGATTAGTTTATAAGACTTGTTCAAAGTTTGTCTCTAATTTATATTGAAAGGATTAGGAGTAAATATTTTTAGTATATGTAGTTTATTTATATTTTAGTTTTTCAATGTTTGTGGATATCGTTCTAGTAAACACTCAAGAGACTAAACTCGTCTACTAGGGACACCTAGGGGTTTAAAGGCTTGTGTCACATGCTAAGTGCCACCGTGATTTCCTACGAAAGTGGATTAGATTAGATTTTCTTATTTTATTTTATTTTTATTTTGTTTTGCTTGAGGACTAGCAAAAAGCTAAGTGTGGGGGTATTTGATAAGCTCATAAAATATACATTTTATGCCTTTCTACCTTTAGTTTTGTTATGTTTTCGATCTTTATCTTGTTTACTTATATTATGTTTTTGAATTTTAGGTACAATAAGGAGAATGAAGTCAAAAGATGTCAATAATGATGGTAAAGAGCTTACAAAATCATAATCACAAGATGGAAGAAGACTTGGGAGTCAAAAATATCAATTTCTGGTTGAAAAGTAATCAGGCAGATTTGACCTCTGGAGCTTGTTGTAAGGAAAACATGACGTTAAGTTTTAAACTATTAACTTATAAACTAAAACCCAATCCCTGAGGACTTGACCCTTGCTAACTACTATATTTACAATTGATTTTTTTAGTGCAAGGTTAAATAAGATATACTCATTTAAGTGCATCATTGAACCAGCCTATGATGTGGGAAAATACCAAAGCCATCAAAGGTTCCAAGGAAAACAGTATGATGCTTTCCCAAACACTTACAATGAGGGATGGTGGAATCATACTCATTATGGCTACTCAGGAGATTATCAAGAAGTAGATCCTTATGCTAATTACACTAATCAATTTGTCTTCAATCAACCATGGGATCAACAACAAGATCTTTTTGAGCCACCACCTCAAAACTCAGGTAATTCTTTAGAAGAACTTGTCAATTCTCTTGTTATTAATACTCTGCAACTTCAACAGGAAACAACGAAAACAAAGGCAAGTATCCAGAGTTTGGAAACGCAAATGAGCCTATTGGCTAGTAGTACGGTGGAATTAGTAGCACAAAAATCCAATCGATGGTCGATCCAAAGGAGAGTGTTAGTGCCACACAACTCGAGGATGAATCAGAAAATCCAAGGGAACCCAAGGATGAAAAAAAACTAAAGATGGATTCAACTATTGAATATAATGAATCTTCAATTCCGAAAGAGAGTACTTCGGCACCTGAGGTAACGTTTAAGGTTCCACTTTTTACTAATGTTTCTTCTCCACTTTTTCCTAGTAGATTTGCAAAGTTCAAGGAGGAAGAACATGAACAACACATGCCGAAAACCTTAAACAACTTGTTTGTGGATGCCATTCAACAAATACAAAAATATTGATAAGTGCTTAAATTCATACATTTTCCTATTTAATTTCTTTATACTTTCTGCTTTGATTCTTACTTCCTTGACATTTTACTAGGTTTTTATGCTTTGTAGGTATTTTGGAGGAGATGAAGTCAAAACATGTCAATTAGGATGTTAAAGAGCTTACAAAATCACAATCACAAGATGGAAAAAGAGTTGGGAGTCAAAATGATCAAATTCTTGGTGCAAAGCAACAAGACAAATTTGACCTCCGGAGCTTGTTGCTAAGAAAACATGATGTTAGACTCTTTATTCGAAGAAACTTCCTTCTTGACTTTTGAAGATCACTTGATTACCTTTCCAACGGATGGTCATGGGCCTAAATCGGATTAGAAATGGTCATCCAAATCGGCATTGAAATATCTCCCTAAAAACCCTAGTGGCAGAAAAAAAACCCTAGCCGTAAATGTCAACTTTTTCTTAATACCCTAGTTGACATTTAAGTTTATCCTTGCCAAAGAAGGATTAGTGGCTGTCAACTTGCATTAATTGCATTAATTGCAAGTATCTTTCCTGAAAGCTAATCCTAGTCAAAGTAGGAGAATTAAATCAGCAAAGACTTTCCTTCCTTACACTTACTTTGGCTGCAAGAATATAATCTCTCTTCATTAAAGAGTGCTTTGACTAAAACTTTCGTAGTTTATTCAAACTTGGCTGCCAAGACTTATATCTTTCCTTAAAACACAAAAGACAGCCACTTTTCCTTAACTTTAGCCACAAGTCAGCATTTATTGAAGGGAGAGAGCTGAAATTCACTTGATTGATGCCCTAGCTATTGCCTATAAATAGAGACCAAGGGGGCATACGAAATTGACACTTCCCCAAGCATCAAATTCTGATTTCTTCTTTGTTTCTTTGTTTTTGAGAGAGCAAGAGGCTAGATAATTAATATTCTTCTTCTTCTTCTTCTTCTTTCTTTCTTTTATTTTCTTCTTAGATTCTCTTTAATTTTATGTTTATGTTTACAATGCCTATGCTAGGCTAAACTTTTATTTGGTTAAGGGTGATTTCAAAGCCCTAGACATATTTTGTAATTGATTTTCAAATTCTATCTATCATTGTTTTATATCAAAGTTGGTTATGTTCTTCCATTAAAATTGTTCATGATGATGTTTTGATTTGTTTAGGTGGCCAACTAGATAAATCTTGATAATTGTCTAATTCTAGTTTAGGAGTCTTGATCCGTGTAATTGTCTTGATTTCCTATTCATAAGTAGCAATTTGTGATTAATGATTATGGTCAAGTTTTCAATAATTGCAAAGTGGAACATAACCTAAGTTGAACAATCCGAGCTTATGTGTTTGTTGCTTAGATCAACCTGTCTTTCTCATCATAAAGCTGCTATTAAATTGAATTTAGAGAGCTTATTCTAGGTTGTTTGATAGTTAGAGATTAAATAGAGAGCTTGTTCTATTTAACGACGAACTAAGGAAAGATTGGGGTAACAGAGCTTGTTGTTATCTACGGTTGTTAACTTTGATAGCTAATTAATGTTGATAGATATGAAATTGATTCTTAATGATGTCTAGTGGTGGAGAATGAAACCTTAACAATATTTTTCATATTTGATTCTTCTTAATTACTTGTTTTCTCATTCTTATTGTTAACTTTAGTTTAATTCTGATTTCAAAATCCCCTTTACTTTTGTTTACTTGTTTTTAAGTTTTAAACTATTAACTTATAAACTAAAACCCAATCCCTGAGGACTCGACCCTTGCTAATCACTATACTTTACAATTGATTCTTTTTAAGTGCAAGGTTAAATAAGATACACTCTTTTGGGTGCATCAAGTTTTTGGCGCCGTTGCCGGGGATTGCTTTCTTTAGTTTATTAGTTTATTGGTTTATTCATATTTTCAGTTCTAATTATTTACTTTCTTATTATTTTTATTTTTTTATTAGTGAATGTTCTAAGCTCCTGAAGAAGACTTAAGACTTAGGAGAATTCGGGAATTTATAACTTCTCACCAACAACCAATCGAGGAGTTGATCCAAAACATCCAAGAGGAGCAAGGAGAGATGGCAGCAGCTGACAACCGAACTCTCAAGGAGCTAGCCGCTCCGGACTTGGATCAACAACCATTATGCATTGATGCACCCAAAAGAGTGTATCTTATTTAACATTTCACTAAAAAGATCAATTGTAGAGTATAGTAGTTAGCAAGGGTCGAGTCCTCAGGGATTGGGTTTTAGTTTATAAGTTGATAGTTTAAAACTTAAATTCAAGAACAATAAAAGAAAAGGGGTTTTTGAAATCAGATTTAAACTAAAGTAAATAATAAGAATGAGAAAACAAGTAATTAAGAATAAATCAAATATGAGAGAAATATGGTTAAGGTTTCATTCTCCACCACTAGACATTATTAAGAACCAATTTTAGATCTATCAATATCAACCAACTATCAAAGTTAACAACCGTAGATAACAACAAGCTCTGTTATCCCAATCTTTCCTTAGTTTGTCGTTAAATAGAACAAGCTCTCTATTTAATCTCTAACCATCAAACAACCTAGAATAAGCTCTCTAAATTCAATTTAATGGCAGCTTTTATGATGAGAAAGATAGGTTGATCTAAGCAACAAACACATAAGCTCGGATTGTTCAACTTAGGTTATGTTCCACTTTGCAATTATCGAAAACTTGACCATAATCATTAATCACAAATTGCCACTTATGAATAGGAAATCAAGACAATTACACGGATCAAGACTCCTAAACTAGCAATAGATAATTATCAAGATCTATCTAGTTGTACACCTAAACAAATCAAGACAACATCATGAACAATTCTTGTAGAAGAACATAAGCAACTTTGATAGAAAATTAATGATAGATAGAATCTGAAAATCAATTATAAAACATGTCTAGGGCTTTGAAATTACCCTTAACCAAATAAAAGTTTAACCTAGCATAGGCATTGTAAACATAAACATAAAATTAAAGAGAATCTAAGAAGGAAATAAAAGAAAGAAAGAAGAAGGAAAAAGAAAACTAGAGAAAGGAAAGTAGAAGAAAACTTAGAGAATTTTATTATAATGGCTAATATCCTACCAATCTACAATGTCCCTTACAATCATCCAAGGCCCTCTATTTATACATATTTTGGAGAGTTAAATGACAAGAGACAAGCTTTATAAATTTCAAAGGTAGGTATAATAGGTGGGTGCATTTTTCTAACAATTTTCGTCATTGCATATGACAATTCTGATCAGCCAGCTTGATGGTTGATTTTTTCAATGTTGGAGGCTTGATCTGATCAAATGGTCTTCTAGAAAAATATTCCCCTATCGGTTTGTTACCCATAGCCGTTGGAATCAGCTCATTTGCTGATTTGGATCAGAAGATATGGTCAAAATACAAAAACTGGTCAGCACAGACGTCATTGCACATCAGCCAATTTGATGGTTGATTTCGCTAGGGAAAACGACTCCGTTTCAAGAAGTGTAAAGCATGAAAAAGATAGATATGCCTCTTAACTTTGCACTGTAAATATTTCAGCCTTAATGCTTTAGTGAAACTCCAGATATAGCTGATATGGAAAAAGGTGTCGGAACTGGAACTGAACTGGATTTGCCCTTAATTCTTGATTTAACCTAGTAATCTGAAATCACTCAAAGAAACTCGTGAAAAACACCAAATTACATAAAAATATAAAAGATCATAAACACAATTAGACTAAGCAATAATAACTCGTATTTGACACAAAACAATAATAAAACATAACTAAAAACTATATAATTATACGAGTTATCACACCCCCACACTTAGATTGTTGCTAGTCCCTAGCAACGACTCAATCCTAGAAAAAAATAAAAATAAACAGGAAAACAAGTTAAAGGGATCTCAAACAAACAAGCAAGATCAAGAGTAAGAATTGGCAAGGCATCTAATTAAGTATCATTGGCATATTAAGTTCGAGTAAAGGGTTAATGAGATTAAAATTGAAGGCATTACCGTACGATTGAGGAACTTCCTTCTTGGCGAGACTTTAGCTAGCCATGGAGGACTAGGCAAACTATAGCTTCATAAGTACACATGCTAAGATCCTTGTCACCGCAGTTCACAAGTGAACTCGACAAATCTGATCGGTACAGAGATGAATCTGAGGCTTATGGACAAGTGAGGGGTGGAATGTTCAAACATAATCTGAGGTTTATCACAAGTTAGGCTCAAGAAATATAATAATAATGTGATCAATCCTCTCAAAATATTTCCATTCTCACTCATCCTTAGTCCTATGTTCAACATTAATATTTTGAAAAGAAAACAAAAAGCAAGAAAAGACTCGATCCAAAGAAAATAGAAAAGTAAAAACCTTTCTATAATGAAGAACCTCGAATCTTGAATTCAATTTTTTTTTTTTTTTTCGAAATCACATTGGATTCCATACTTTTTTTTTTCTTTCTTTTCATTCAATTGATCAAACAAGACAGATTTTCATCAGCTCTTTTGTTTTTTTTTTTTTCAGCATCTTTTTCTCAACTCATCACAACATTGTTTTGGCATCAATAAGTTCGAAGTTCACGACTCTAACAACAGTCACTCATTCTAACTACCCTTTTTTGCATTATTCCCTTTTTTTTTTTTTTAGATTTCAAAAGATAACAAAATAAACAAAAAGGAAACACACATTCCCAAACCCAATGATCACAAATATTATCATAAAAGTATAAAGAGGGAATGGGGGTCGGAATCGTATCCGTTCACTTTGGCGTAATTTCTGGAGTTCATATCTAGGGATCCAACCCGAAGGTTTACAACCTATGGGCTCCTAATGTAAGGGGGGCAAAGATAAGGGGATTTCTGGATAGTGACTTTGTTCTAAGATCAGATCATGTATAGATGCAAGCATCTATGTGATGACTTAAATCTGCATGTGGAATGAAGAGAAAAAGTAAACTTACTATGTCTTCCCAGTTTTCCGTGGCTTTCCAAAGGCTCACCATGAATTCACATTCCAACAAAAATCGAACCGATCTGCCAAAAACAATCTCAAAGACATTTGATCATCAAAAATATTCAATTTTCAGAAAACCAAATTGAAAATAACCTAGATAACTTAATCAAAGCCTTTGTAACTCTATTGCTTTATCCACATGCTTGCCAAGATTATACTAATACTCAAAAAAGAAAAATACATACATAAAAGTAGTAAAACCCATGCAGATAATAAACGGACCAGATAGTTTTTTTTTTTTTTTTTTAGAAGATTAAATCAAACTGACAAGGTATGTCTCAAGTCTCCCTTACTCAGACCTTATTCAGAATGAATACTTCTAAATGGCTTAAAACACAGCAAATTTTTTTTTTTTTTTTTTTTAGAAGATTAAATCAAACTGACAAAAGGTCCAACCCAACGAGAACGTAACTTACCTGGATATAACTTAAGGCGTGAATGGAAGAGAAGAACTTTTTGTCCAACAACAAATTCCTTTCTTGATATCATCTTGTCATGGAATGCCTTAGTCTTTTCCTTGTAAATCCTAGAATTCTGATAGGCATCATTCCTTATATCCTCTAATTCTTGTAGGTCAAGTTTTCTTTTCTTTCCTGTCTCATCCATCTCCATGTTGCATTGTTTGATAGCCCAATATGATTTATGTTCCAATTCAACCGGAAGATGACAAGGCTTACCATAAACAAGTCGATAAGGAGACATACCAATGGGTGTCTTATATGCTGTCCTATAAGCCCAAAGTGCATCATCAAGTCGTGAACTCCAATCCTTCCTATTTGGATTAACTGTCTTTTCAAGGATGGACTTAACTTCTCGGTTTGACACTTCAGCTTGCCCACTAGTTTGAGGATGATATGAGGTGGAGACCTTGTGTGTGATGTTATACTTCCTCAAAAGTGTTTCCATAGTCCTATTGCAAAAGTGAGTACCTCTATCACTGATTATGGCCTTTGGCGTTCCAAACCTAGCAAAGATGTTAGTCTTGACAAAATCTGAAACCACTTTAAAGTCATTAGTCCTAGTGGATTTTGCTTCCACCCACTTGGAAACATAATCAACGGCAAGTAAAATATAAAGATTACCAAAAGAAGAAGGAAAAGGTCCCATGAAATCCATGCCCCATACATCAAAAATTTCAACAATAAGTATTGGAGTTTGAGGCATTTGATTTCTAGCACCTAAGTTACCTGTTCTTTGGCAACGATCACATGACTTGCAAAAGAGGTATGCATCTTTGAATATAGTAGGCCAATAAAATCCAGAATCAAGAACTTTCATGGCTGTTCTTTTGGATCCAAAGTGTCCTCCACATGCATAAGAGTGACAAAAGGTGAGAATAGATTGAAATTCAGATTCGAGTACACACCTTCTTATAATCTGATCGGAGCAATGCTTCCAAAGGTAAGGATCATCCCATATGTAGTATTTGGCATCACTCTTGATCTTATTTCTTTGAGCTTGTGTCAACTCTTGTGGCAACTTCTTGGTAACTAAGTAATTAACAATATCGGCATACCAAGGAGTTGTTGTACTTATAAAAAGAAGTTGCTCATCCGGAAAGTTCTCATTCAAGGGTAGTGCATCCTCTTCATGAACTAAACGGCTAAGATGGTCCGCAACCAGGTTGTCACTACCTCTCTTATCTTTTATCTCCAAATCAAACTCTTGTAAGAGAAGTATCCATCTAATCAACCTTGGTTTGGCCTCCTTCTTAGTGAGTAAGTATCTAAGGGCTGCATGGTCAGAATATACAATTACTTTAGTACCAATTAAATAAGATCGAAATTTTTCTAAAGCAAATACAACAGCCAAAAGTTCTTTGTCAGTAGTGGAATAGTTCAATTGAGCATCATTAAGAGTTCGGGAGGCATAATAAATGGCATGTGAGGCTTTGCCAACCCGTTGGCCCAAAACAGCTCCAATGGCATAGTCACTAGCATCACACATGATTTCAAAAGGTACATTCCAATCCGGTGGTTGGATGATAGGAGCTGATGTCAAGAGTCCCTTCAAAGTTTCAAACGCCTCTTTGCAATGTCATCAAAGTGGAAAACCACATCTTTTTGCAATGTTAATTTTAGCTTAACTTAAACCATTTACTATCAAGCATGATTTTTTGTGAAACTCTTTAAGCTATTGATTAGTTTATAAGACTTGTTCAATGATTATCTATAAGTTGTATTGAAAGTGAACTAGATCCGGTTTTCTTACCTTGTGTCTATTTGATTTTGCTCGAGGACTAGCAAAAGATTAAGTGTGGGGGAATTTGATAAGTGCTTAAATTCATACATTTTCCTATTTAATTTATTTATACTTTGTGCTTTGATTCTTACTTCCTTGACATTTTACTAGGTTTTTATGCTTTGTAGGTATTTTAGAGGAGATGAAGTCAAAACATGTCAATTAGGATGTTAAAGAGCTTACAAAATCACAATCACAAGATGGAAAAAGAGTTGGGAGTCAAAAAGATCAAATTCTTGGTGCAAAGCAAGAAGACAGATTTGACCTCCGGAGCTTGTTGCTAAGAAAACATGATGTTAGACTCTTTATTAGAAGAAACTTCCTTCTTGACTTTTGAAGATCACTTGATTACCTTTCCAACGGCTGGTCATGGGCCTAAATCGGACATAGAGAGCTTATTCTAGGTTGTTTGATAGTTAGAGATTAAATAGAGAGCTTGTTCTATTTAACGACGAACTAAGGAAAGATTGGGGTAACAGAGCTTGTTGTTATCTACGGTTGTTAACTTTGATAGCTAATTAATGTTGATAGATATGAAATTGATTCTTAATGATGTCTAGTGGTGGAGAATGAAGCCTTAACCATATTTTTCATATTTGATTCTTCTTAATTACTTGTTTTCTCATTCTTATTGTTAACTTTAGTTTAAATCTGATTTCAAAATCCCCTTTACTTTTGTTTACTTGTTTTTAAGTTTTAAACTATTAACTTATAAACTAAAACCCAATCCCTGAGGACTCGACCCTTGCTAATCACTATACTTTACAATTAATTCTTTTTAAGTGCAAGGTTAAATAAGATACACTCTTTTGGGTGCTTCAAATATGCACCATTCCTTGACAAGCTATGCACCACCAAGGATGATGGAATAATACTTGTAATGGAGAATGCATCCACTATTGTGCAAAGAAACCGCCCTACAAAATGCACAAATTCGGAAAGTTTCTTGTATGATCTTGCAAATCCTAAACAGCCAAGAAGGGGTGTTGGTTAGGTTCAAAACACTAACTCAAGTGTTAATTGGGAAGGCAGCCCAATTAAAAAAGAAATTGCCAACCTGCCATATTAAAAATTTGCTTTCTCTTTTTTTCCTTTTCCTTTTCCTTTTTCCTTTTTCTTTTATTATTTTAATTTTTATTGTTTTTATTTTAATTTTAATTTTTTATATTTATTTGTTAATTTTTTGTTTAGTATTTTAGGATTATTTAAGTTGCATGAGTTTTTTTGTTTTGAGTCTTAGTTGTTCCTATTCTTATGTTATTAGTTCTTTTCTCTTACATATGATTCTTTCATTTGGGTTAATAGCATTACATTGAGGACAATGTAAGAATTAAGTGTGGGGGGAAGGATTTAGGATTTCTTTTATTTTTGTCTATTTTTATATCAGTCTTTAATATTATTATTATTATTTTTAGTGTGTTTTAGTTTTTTTTTTAATACAATGATGAGATATGAATTGCATAGGTCTAAACTGGTTATTAGTGAGAAGATTTTTATGAGAATTAAGCTTGATACTAATTTTTATCAGCCAATGATGATATGATATGTTGATTGAGAAAGAAGCATGTTTAGACTTGATATTGACTTGTATAATCATCCTTGTGAGTTTTTGAGCTTATATGATTGATGCATTATACAAATCAATCTAATTTCTTTCTTGAGTGCTCTTATGATTACATGATTCTCTAAAACTTGCTTTAAATCGTTTGAGACTATATTGATACATGTGATAACATGAATATGATAGAGGCATTAAGAATATAACCAGAGCCAAATAGCCATCCATTATTAATGTTCCAAGAGAACATCCCCTCTAGTGAGCCAATTTGAGCCTACATTAAATATGCTATTTAATTGGTAACCACAACTTACACCTAGCCTAAATATACTTATATCCTTACCCTTGTTCTAAAGATGGATTATATATTTTGAGACATATTGCAAAAAACAAGGGATATTTTTAGTTAAAAATTTGGGTTGGAAACAAAAGATAAGTGTGGGGGAAGAAATGAAAAGAAAAAAATTCAAGAGAAAAAGAAAGGGATCATTGTCAAATACATTCCCATATTGAAAAAAAAAATCATCTCTTGAACTTCTAGTTAAAATAAAGAAAAGATGTTACAAAGTTGGTTAGAATGAAGCAAAGGCTCAACATGAATATTTAGCCTATGTTATTATGTGCTTTATAAGAGTTTTGAGAAGTTTTATTTGTATGATCTTATTATGTCTCTAAACTCTATGAACTCTTTGGAACCTTTGTGATATCTTTATCTTTTTGTTCTTTAACCACATTATAACCCTTTGGCCCCATTACAACCTTGAATAAAGACCTCTTGATTTATGAAGTTGTATGATCTAAATAGTGGAGAATATGTGGACAAGCAAGCATATGGTAGAAGTGTTTTCATGAGATTGATTGAGTGTAAACACTTTACCACTACTTTAAAGAGTGAAAATCAGGAGAGTATCCTATGTGAGAAGTTGAGATTAAGTTTGAATATGCACTATTTTGATTGAAATATGTTAAGTTAATATTGGCTTAACTCAAACTATTTACATTGAAGCAAGATTTTCTGTGAATTTCTTTAAGCTATTGATTAGTTTATAAGACTTGTCCAATGATTATATCTAATTTATATTGGAAGGATTAGTTGTAATTATTATTAATTTTATTCTTTTAGTTTTTTTTTATGTCTTGAATGTTTGTGAGTATCGTCCTAGTAAACCCTCACGAGACTAAACTCGTCCACTAGGGACACCTAGGGGTTTAAAAGCCTGTGTCACATGCTAAGTGCCACCGTAATTTCCTACGAATGTGGATTAGATTATATTTTTCTTATTTTATTTTTATTTTGTTTTGCTCGTGGACTAGCAAAAAGCTAAGTGTGGGGGGTATTTGATAAGCTCATAAAATATACATTTTATGCCTTTCTACCTTTAGTTTTTGTTATGTTTTCGATCTTTATCTTGTTTACTTATATTATGTTTTTGAATGTAGGTACAATAAGGAGAATGAAGTCAAGAGATGTCAATAATGATGGTAAAGAGCTTACAAAATCATAATCACATGATGGAAGAAGACATGGTAGTCAAAAATATCAATTTCTGATTGAAAAGCAATCAGGCAGATTTGACCTCTGGAGCTTGTTGTAAGGAAAACAAAATGTTAGAGTCTTTATTTGAAGAAAATTCCTCTTGACTTTTGAAGTTGACTTGATTATCTTTCCAACGATATATTATTTCCCCAAATCGGATAAGAAATGGGCATTCAAAATGGCGCTAGAAGATCTCCCTAAAGAATCCTATGGCCAGAAATACCCTAATCGCAAATCTGAAAAAAAAAAAAAAAAAAAAAAAAAAAAAAGAGGCAAAAACGTGATTTTTGCACCTCCAGGCTTACTTATGCGCAAGGACTTATTCTCAGCGTTTTAAAACTCTATAAATACCATCTTTTGAGTCACAAACTAGACATCTTTTGAGGAGACTCAAGGGATCATCATTATTCTTTTTCTTTTCTCCATTCTTTTATTTTTATTCTTCTTTTTAGTTTTATGTATATATTATCCATGCTTATGTTAGGCTAAACATCTTTGGTTAAGGATGATTTCAAAGCCCTAGATAAGTTTTGTAATTAATTTTCAGATTTATCTATCATTAGTTTTCTATCAAAGTTGATTGTGTTCTTCCATTAAAATCGTTCATGATGATGTTTTGATTTATTTAGGTGGCCAACTAGATAGATCTTGATAATTATCTATTGCTAGTTTAGGAGTCTTGATCCGTGTAATTGTCTTGATTTCCTATTCATAAGTGGCAATTTGTGATTAATGATTATGGTCAAGTTTTCGCTAATTGCAAAGTGGAACATAACCTAAGTTGAACAATCTGAGCTTATTTGTTTGTTGCTTAGATCAACCTGTCTTTCTCATCATAAAGCTGCTATTAAATTGAACTTAGAGAGCTTATTCTAGGTTGTTTGGTAGTTAGAGATTAAATAAAGAGCTTGTTCTATTTAACGACGAACTAAGGAAAGATTGGGGTAACAGAACTTGTTGTTATCTACGGTTGTTAACTTTGATAGCTAATTGATGTTGATAGATCTGATTATTGATTCTCAATGATGTCTAGTGGTGGAGAATGAAACCTTAACCATATTTTTCTCATGTTTGATTACTTCTTATTTACTTTGATTATAAGTCTTTAGTTTAAATTGATTTTAAAAATCTCCCCTTTTATTTTGTTTTCTTTGAATTTAGGTTTTAGACTAATAATTCTTAAACTAAAACCCAATCCCTGAGGACTCGACCCTTTCTAACTACTATACTTACAATTGATCTTTTTAGTGCAAGGTTAAATAAAGATATACTCTTTTGGGTGCATCAGGTTTCCTCTAATGGTCCTAGATTCAATGAAGCGTAAATTGAATATGTCATGACATTAATAGATGCCCCTAGATCTAGCAAAGCACGCTCAAACCTGGTGTTGCCTATCTTACAAGGAATGGTAAACATACCTGGATCCTTGCATTTAGGTGGGAGTTTCTTTTAAAGAACAGCTGACACATTCTCCCCCACACTTACCTTTTCATTCCATTTCAACTTCCGTTTAGATGAGCACAACTCTTTTAGGAACTTGGCATATCTTGGCACTTGCTTGATAGCAACTAGTAAAGGAATGTTCACTGTCGCAACCTAAAAAATAACGAGTCTCATCGCAAGATTTTATTATTCGTTAAGCGTGACATTAAAAAAAACCTGAGGAAAAGTCGACTTAATTCCTCTAGATAAATGAAGGTTTTGAAAATGACCTTGAAAAAGACATGGAGTCGCCACCAATCTTTTTTAGCTAGGTGTGATCGGCCACCTATTAAAACTGGTTTTATAAAATATTTTAAAAATTAATTAAAACATTTTAAAAACCAATTTCAAGTCTGCGTTTAAAACCAGAGAAATCAAAGAAACGGGTTCGGGACTCGATTACGTATGGGGAAGTATTAGCACCGCCAAAACGCCCGTATAAAACGGTATCTTATTAATCATGGTTATCTCTAATCTCGGTATAAAGTTGGTTTTGAATTTAGTATTTCAAGTTAATTCGCAATTTGAAGAAAAATAATTCCATTTTTAATTGAAAATGATCCGGAATTTATAAATTCAAAATTTTCCTATATTCCCCAACAAACGTGGCAAAATATAAAAAATTTTATTAATTTTGGAAAACTTTCCGAATCATTCTCCTTTTAAAGAAGATATTTCGTTATTAATAATAATTGATGATATCCTCCCCAGCAAACCCGGTAGAGAACTCATGAATTATTTTTACTCGAGAATATTTTTATTTTATTGAAAATGATTATCCTTTTTTGAAAACATTTAAAAGAAATGAATATGTATATGCATGACATGACATGACATAGCAAAATCTAAATAATATAATGCACCCTAAATGATATGATATGATTTAAATGTCTTAGCATATTATAAATGAAATGAAATATCCTAAGTTATATGATATATTCTAAATGAAATTAAATGACCTATGTAACATAATACATTCTATATGAAATGCAATATCCAAAGTCATATGATATAATCTAAATGAAATAAAATATTCTAGATGACATAATATATCCTAAATAAAATGAAATGACCTAGGTAATATAATATATTCTACATGAAATGAAATGACCTAAGTCATATGATATAATCTAAATGAAATAAAATATTCTAGATGGCATAATATATCCTTAATGAAATGAAATGACCTAGGTAATATAATATATTCTACATGAAATGAAATGACCTAAGTAACATACATATTCTATATGAAATGAAATGATTTAAATGACATGACAAATATGGATGATATGGCATATAATTTAAATGACATGGAATATAAAATAATTCTATCATACAATATGCATAAAAATAAAAATAATAATGCATGAACATAATATATGCTAAATAATATAAAAATAACTAAATAAAAAGCATAGGATATCATGGAATATTCAAAACCATAGAATAAACCATATAAAATATAAATCAAAATAATAACAATACCATAGGAATTATCATAGCAAAAATCACATATTATATAAAATGCATGAATATGGAAAATGCAATGCATGAAATGTATTTTTTCCTTAATTAAGGAAATCCGTATATCTAAAAAAGATATCCGGCTACCTTAGGAAAATATGTCAAATTAAATATTCCAAAATCAAAATACTTTGTGATTGTTTGAAAACAATTTTGAAAAGCTTAGATTAAAAATAAAAACTGGGTTAAACCCTTTTTTAAATGGCTCTAATTTCTTAAGTTTAAAATCCCGGACTTGACTACCCTTAACCCGAGAGTTAAAAAATCATTTTTAGAGTTTAAAAAGGCTTAGAAACTACCCTAAGTCAGTAGCTAACCTTCCTAAAGCCCCTATCTAAGTAACTTAACCAAAACAGAAAAATGATTTTTCTTTAAATTCAATTATGACTCCACTGTCCAGTTTTAAGCCACGATTTTTTACCCTACTTTTAAAAATTCAAAAAATTCAAAAAAAATAATACTGGAGACTCAGGACATGTAAAACTACACGGGAAAAAAATCAGCTTAATTTTTTGATTAAAGATGAACTCCTAGAAAAATCGGAAAAGTACGAGTACCGGGTGAAAAACTGTTTTGCCAAAATACATTTTTGCCTTTGATAAAACCATTTAAAAATCAAAGTAAAAATATTTAAGACTCACAAAATGACTCCCAAATAGTAGCTAGGACTTTTTGAAAGTTAGATAAAAATTGGCTAAGTAAAAAAAAAAGACAAAGGTAGAATAATCAATTTGACATGACTTTGAACCATTAATTGGCCTAAGTCATTATTCAAGTGCCATGAACATGAAATGCATGAAAAATTACAGCAAACATAGTACATGAAATGCATGAGTTTAAACCTAAATGTCATGAAAATATGCATGGCATTCATATAGTGACCTAGACCTAAATGATCTTGCATGGCATTTAATGCAGCCTAGACCTAAAATGCATGGACATGCATGGCAAATAAACCAAACCTAATAACTAAAATATGCATGGCATTTTCACAAACATAAAGCATGCTTAAACCAAAAACTTAACCAAATATCATGCAAATGCTAACCTATCAACTAACATGGCAAGAATGCACATACAATGCTAGAATTTAAGGAGTGGCTGAATGGCCTATAGTTTCTAACAAACATGGCATTTTCACAAACACTTGGTATACTAACATGCAAAACTAAATCAAATGTCATGCAAATGCAAAAACCTACCAACAAACATGGCAAAAATGCAACACACATGGCAAAACACATGGAGTAGCCAAATGGCCTCAAGCTCCAACAAGCATAGCATTTTCACAAACACTTGATATACTAACATGCTCAACTACAATATAAAACTCAAATCATGCAAACACAACACAAGCATTTTCACAAACACTTGATATACTAACTCTAAAACACCAACAAATTTAAACATTATGAAAACAGAAAATTAAAAATGAAAGAACATGTTATTTAAAACATAAATGGCAACAAACAAAGCAACCAAATTAAAATATGACTCAAGAATGAAATAGAACAAGACTTCAAACATCAAGATTAAAGAAAATAATAATAATAACATGATAAAATAAAACAAAACAACAACTTTAATAAAGAATGTAAGCCATTCGGCCATGGTGAGAAATTGTAAAACATATATTGAAGAAAGAGATAAAGAAAGAACTTAAGAAGAACAATAAAAAAAACATTTATTGATAAGCTCATAAAATATACATTTTATGCCTTTCTACCTTTAGGTTTTGTTAAGTTTTTGATCTTTATCTTGTTTACTTATAATATGTTTTTGAATTTTAGGTACAATAAGGAGAATGAAGTCAAAAGATGTCAATAATGATGGTAAAGAGCTTACAAAATCATAGTCACAAGATGGAAGAAGACTTGGGAGTCAAAAATATCAATTTCTGGTTGAAAAGCAATTAGGCAGATTTGACCTCTGGAGCTTGTTGTAAAGAAAACATGATGTTAGATTCTTTATTTGAAGAAACTTCCTTCTTGACTTTTGAAGTTTACTTCATTATCTTTCCAACGATATATTATGGGTCCAAATCGGATAAGAAATGGACATCCAAAATGGCGCTAGAATATCTCCCTAAAGAACCCTGCAGCCAGAAAAACCCTAATCGCAAATCTGAAAAAAAAAAAAAAAAAAAAAAGACAAAAACGTGATTTTTGCAGCTCCAGGCTTACTTGTGCGGCAAGGACTTATTCTCAGGGTTTTAAACTCTATAAATACCATCTTTTGAGCCACAAACTAGACATCTTTTGAGGAGACTCAAGGATCATCATTATTCTTCTTCTTCTTCTCCATTCTTTTATTTTTATTTTTCTTTTTAGTTTTATGTATATATTATCTATGCCTATGTTAGGTTAAACATCTTTGGTTAAGGATGATTTCAAAGCCCTAGACATGTTATGTAATTAATTTTCAGAATCTATCTACCATTGTTTTCTATCAAAGTTGCTTATGTTCTTCCATTAAAATTGTTCATGATGATGTTTTGATTTATTTAGGTGGCCAACTAGATAAATCTTGACAATTGTCTAATGCTAGTTTAGGAGTCTTGATCCGTGTAATTGTCTTGATTTCGTATTCATAAGTGGCAATTTGTGATTAATGATTATGGTCAAGTTTTCAATAATTGCAAAGTGGAACATAACTTAAGTTGAACAATCCGAGCTTATGTGTTTGTTGCTTATATCAACCTATCTTTCTCATCATAAAGCTGCTATTAAATTGAACTTAGAGAGCTTATTCTAGGTTGTTTGATAGTTAGAGATTAAATAGAGAGCTTGTTCTATTTAACGACAAACTAAGGAAAGATTGGGGTAACAGAGCTTGTTGTTATCTACGGTTGTTAACTTTGATAGCTAATTAATGTTGATAGATATGAAATTGATTCTTAATGATGTCTAGTGGTGGAAAAATGAAACCTTAACCATATTTTTCATATTTTATTCTTCTTAATTACTTGTTTTCTCATTCTTATTGTTAACTTTAGTTTAAATCTGATTTCAAAATCCCCTTTACTTTTGTTTACTTGTTTTTAAGTGATAAACTATTAACTTATAAACTAAAACCCAATCCCCTGAGGACTCGACCCTTGCTAATCACTATACTCTACAATTGATTCCTTTTTTTAAGTGCAAGGTTAAATAAGATACACTCTTTTGGGTGCATCATTTATTTAAAAAGAAAACTCACCAAATAGTAATCAAAATAGCAAAAACAAGAATGAAAAATCAAGAAAGTGTAAGAGTTAGTGCTCAAGAGCAACCTCAAGAAGTTATATTTCAAGCTTTAACCAAAGAGAGAAAAACCAAGAAAAACTAAGAGCAATCAGCAAAATGAAAGTGTGAAATGAAAATTTTGACTCCCTCCCTTAAGCTGGCCGAAAGGCCCTCTCTCTCCTCAAGGATGTTGTAATTTTTTTGTAACCAATTTTCCATCAAATGGCTAATAATTCAAGGTGAAAAAATCATGAAATTATCACCCTTAGATTAGCATATCAGCTGTCCCAAATTACAGCAGTTCAAGAATAATGTTGACACTCTCTTGGCCTATGTGGCTTAATCACCATGGCTTGATCAAAGAGAATCTCTAACTAACTCTTAATTTTTGGCCATTTGATTGAAAAATCAGATGCTTCATCCTTCCTTTGGGCCTTGGCAAGCAAACACTTCTCTTTTCCAGCCCAAGTGTGATTTTTTGAAAGGCCCAAAGAAGCCCTTTTCGGTTGCTTGGGTGAAATGACCGTTTTGCCCCCCAAATGCAAATAAATATCAAACGGACTCCAAATTCAATTATTATTTTTTTAATACTTCCAAAATAATAAAATATTGAGTTCTGGAAGTTTTTAAAATCATCCGAGTCCGTTTGCTATTTATTTGGATTTTTTCTTCCAAAAATGCCCTTTTATGCCCCCACATTTTACCATTTTTTAAACGAGCTCAAAATCAAGATTTTTCTTCACCAATCTCTTCCAAATAATTTAAAAGTATGATATGGAAGTTTTCATAATTTTTGGAGCTCATTTGGTATTTTTTCGGGATTTATCGGCTTGAATTACTTCATAGGAGGCCCGGGATTTGGCCATTTTGCAAACGAACTCCGAATCAAGATTTTATTTCGCCAATCTCTTCCAAATAATTTAAAACTGAGATTTGCAAAATTTCAGAAGATTTGGAGCTCATTTACTATTTTTTCGGGATTTTCCTTTTGTTCATACTACATAAGAAGCCCGGGATTTGGCCATTTTGCAGACGAACTTCGAATCAAGATTTTATTTTTCCAATCTCTTCCAAATAATTTAAAAATGAGATTTGCAAAATTTCAAAAGATTTGGAGTTCATTTGCTATTTTTCCGGGATTTTCCTTCTTAAAATACTATTTAGGGACCCGAGATTTGGCCATTTTGCAAACGAACTCCGAATCAAGATTTTCTTTCTCCAATCTCTTTCAAATGATTTAAGAATGAGATTTGTAAATTTTTAGAATTTTCGGAGTCCATTTGCTATTTTTCCCAAACTTTCCAATTTTGCCATTTTGCCTCCGAAACCCGGTTTTCGCTCAAAACAAGTCTGATTTTCAGATTTTCTTCAAGCTGAGTCTTGGGCTATCCCTTTTTATCATTCTTCATCCATTGGGGGCTTTGGTCTTACCAAATCGGGCCATTTCTATGATTCTTCCCGATTTCATCGAAATCCACTAAAAATCGTAATTCTCGATTTTCTCCCGGATTGACTTTTTTTCGGTTTTTCTTGCAAGTGGCTTCTCCATTACCCGTAGTCAGTTCTTATCTTTCATTTTGAACCTTCAATTTTGACCAATTTGATCGTTTAAGCACTTTTCCCCAAATTTCTCGGATTAGGGTTTCCTTTCTATTGAATCTCCAAATCCCAACTTTCGAACTCCATATCCTTCAATGTAGACCACGCATTATCAAAATTCTTTCGCCATTTTTCAATTTAACTTAAAATCTTGATTTTGAAAGTGGGTTGACTTTTTCAATAGTTGACTTTTCGAGGTTGACTTTTTTGGGGTTGACTTTTTTTGAGGTTGACTTTTTTTGACTTTGAATTTTTATGTTCGTCCTCTTAAACTAAGTCTCGGAGTACCACCTGCAGGATGAAAAAAAGTCTTTTTACGTTCGAAAACATTAATTTAGGAAGAAAACTTACCTGTTTTATTCAGACAAAATTAGGTGTCTACAGCTGCCCCTCTTTGGCTATTACTGAGAATCAGGAATTAGGCAAAGATAAACAGACACTAATTTTGTACGGTCAGTAAAATCACATGTAAAGGAAAGGGAAAGGGGTTTTCTTTTTTCATTTCTTCATTTTTTCATTTTCATTTTCAATTTTGTTTTTTTTTTTTTGAAAAAGCTGTAAATTGAAGATTTGTCCTTAAATTGAATTCCCTGACTAATCAAGGCTCGACCCGTCTTAAGGAAATGGATTCAATTTTAAAAGAAAAAATTGTGCCCGAAGATCTTAAAAATGGTGCCCGAAGGTCTTAAAAAAAATGGTGCCCGAAGGTCTTTAAAATGGTGCCCGGAGGTCTTAAAAACTGGTGCCCGAAGGTCTTAAAAATTGGTGCCCAAAGGTCTTAAAAAAACTGGTGCCCGAAGGTCTTTAAAAAAGGTGCCCGAAGTTTTTAAAAAAACTGGTGCCCGAAGGTCTTTAAAAAACTGGTGCCCGAAAGTCTCAAAAATTTGTGCCCGAAGGTCTTTAAAACTGGTGCCCGAAGGTCTTTAAAATTGGTGCCCGAAGGTCTTTAAAATTGGTGCCCGAAGGTCTTAAAAAAAAGGTGTCCGAAGGTCTTTAAAACAGGTGCCCGGAGGTCTTTAAAACTGGGATTTGAAATACCTTGACGATGGTCTCGAGGCTTGACTCGTCTGATAAACAAAATGAATTTGATTTAAAACAAGGGAATACCTCGATAGCAGTCTCGGAGTCTGAATCTTTTGAGAAGCAAAACGAGTTCTCTTTGGGGAAGTCCAAGTTTTCCTGATTTCTGCACTGTTAGCTAAATGCAATGATGAGAATGTCATGCTTTGCAAATGCTTGTATGTTTCCTAAAAATAAATGCAATCAAATGATTGTGCCATGATTTCTAATCCATGGTTTCTTTGAGGTTCACAAATTATCCGACTCCATGACGGAGTCTTCAATTGTTCATTGATGCCCCACTCAAGGATTTCTTCACTCAAGATATCTTGTCAAACAGTCTCAATTTCTGTCTTTCGCTGAAGTTCACAGATTTTTTGACTTCGTGATGGAGTTTCCACCACGTTTACTGTTTTCTTTTCTTGGTGAACTTTCCAAACCTTTCCCAAGATTTAAATCTATTCCTTAGTAATACTTTGAAATCCCTTTATTTAAAGATTTTTATTACTAATCATCATTCAATTTAATAACAACCATAATGCATCTTAAAAGTATATGAAAAAGAATATGAATCAAGCAATGATTGTCATGAAAAGGATAACAAGAATTTATTGCAAGAAATGTTTTAAATTAGTAAACATAAATATCAAGGATATAAGAAACAAATGTAAGGTTATAGGCTGTAGATGTCCCAGATACGGAATATCTTGGACCCCTCGTTTTTCAAACCATCTGAAATTTCTCTTAAACGAGCAATTCACTTGGGTAACCTCTTAGCTTCTGTAGTTACATCAGATTGAGTTGTTCATCTTTTCTTTGATTGTCAGATACTTTCTCCCTCTTTACACGGAGCATTGATTCAAACTTTGATTAGTACTTGAGCCGCCTTTTGTGGGTTTTCAACTCAAGTGTCCTCCATTCGGTATTAAGTCGCCCTTTGCGGGTTTTCGGCTTAAACCTCTCCTTTTACATTCTTTTTTTCATTTCCATTTTTTTATTCTACCATGCATCTAAGAATTCTAAATGCTTCCAAGGTAAAAATATCAATTCAAAAGATGGGATGAATTCTGAGAATAACCTTTCAAATTAAATATCTATGCTTGATCAAAATGGGCTTTTAAAGCATGTAATGTAGGCCAAGGTTTAGGTTTAGAATGAAAGGATAAAATAGGCCCAAAGTGTGTTTAAGGGTGATTGGATCAAGGATCATTTCCTGTGGAGAACTCATTCTTGAAACATTTGTCCCTTTTTGGACTTTCCTTTCTTCTTCTTTTTTTTTTGTTGGCTTTCATTTGCCACATTTCCAATGGCTTTCTTTTTGCCATGATTTATGATTATCTTTCCTCGGATTTGCCCTCCAGTATAGAGGGTGATCCTTGATCAAGGTTTAAAGAAAAAAATAATTCCTAAGGCTCAAAGGGGTGACTAAGGATATTTTCTTCTGGGAGAAAGGAATATGAAAGATGGCCATTCATCATATCAAGCATGACTATTCTCTTTGAAAAGCAATTCTCAGGGGAAATAGATATATAGAATTTCTATTTTTACACTTGGAATCATTCGAATTTCCATGTGCACAGCATCACACTTTTTTTTTAAAGCATAATACTTCTTCAGTTCATCAGCATTCACGGGATGTCTAAAATCATCTCCGTCCATCCGGGTTAGAATCAATGCTCCTCCAGAAAAATCTCTCTTTACCACATAGGGTCCTTCCCAATTCGGAGCCCATTTTCCTCTCGGGTCTTTCACTATAGGGAGAATTTTTCTCAATACCAACTCCCCTTCTCGGAACTGCCTGGTACGAACTTTCTTGTTGTGGGCTCGAATCATCCTTTTCTGATACAACTGCCCGTGACAAATTGCTTTCAGTATTTTCTCCTCGATGAGATTCAACTGTTCATAACGAGCTCTAACCCATTCTGCTTCCTCTAGGCCAACTTCCATCAAAACCCGAAGTGAAGGGATCTCAACTTCAATAGGTAGCACTGCTTCCATCCCGTATACCAAAAAAAACGGTGTTGCCCCTGTAGATGTGTGGACCGAAGTACGATATGCATGAAGAGCAAACGGCAAGATCTCATGCCAATCTTTGTACACATTGGTCATTTTCTCGACAATCTTCTTGATGTTCTTGATAGCTGCTTCTACCGCGCCATTCATCTTCGGACGGTAAGGTGCCGAATTATGATGTGTGATCTTGAATTGAGTACACACTAATCTCATCATCTTATTGTTCAAATTGAGAGCATTATCTGAAATAATTCTTGCTGGCAACCCGTAACGGCATATGGTTTCTTTCTTGACGAATCTGCATACCACCGACTTTGTTAAATTCGCATAGGACGCAGCTTCTACCCACTTTGTGAAATAATCTATGGCCACCAAGATGAAACGATGTCCATTTGAAGCTTTCGGGGTAATAGGCCCGACCATATCCATTCCCCACATTGAAAAAGGCCATGGTGCAGTCATGACATGTAATGGCGATGGCGACACATGAATCTTATCTGCATAGATCTGGCATTTGTGGCATTTCCGGGAATAACTGATGCAATATTCTTCCATCGTCAGCCAATAATACCCTGCCCTCATAATCTGTTTAGCAAGCATGTGACCATTTGCATGAGTGCCACATATCCCTTCATGGACCTCTTCTATGATTCTTCGAGCTTCGGCAGACCCGACATATCTCAATAGGACATCTTTCCCTTTCTTGTAAAGAATCTTGCCATCTAGAACAAAAACCATTGCTAGCCTTCTCAGAGTCCTCTTGTCATTCTCTGTTGCTTGTTCTGGATACTGTTGACTCTTGATGTACTGCAAAATATCATTATACCAAGGGAGACCATCTGCTTCTTTTTCGATACTCAAAACAGTGGGCAGGAGACTCATATATGCTCATCTTGATCGGTACAACTTCCGCCCCTTCATTCACTTTAAACATTGATGAGAAAGTAGCCAGAGCATCCGACTTTCGGTTTTCTTCTCGAGGAAAGTAATTGAAATTCACTTCTTCAAACTCTTCCAATAAACTCAATATGAGTTCTCGGTATCGAATTAGTTTTGTATCTCAGGTTTTCCATTCTCCTCGTAGCTGGTAAATCACTAAGGCTGAGTCTCCGAAAACTTCCAATACTTTGATCTTTCTATCCACTGTAGCACGAAGGCCCATAGTACATGCTTCATACTCGGCTGTATTGTTTGTACAATCAAAATCCAATCTTGCAGTGAAAGGATAACAATCTTCTTTTGGGGATATAAGCACTGTACGAATTCCATGCCCCATGGCGTTAGATGCGCCATCAAAGTACATTCTCCATACTTTCTTCTTCAAGGGAATCTCATCTGCTTGCGACACATATATCAAATCTTCATCCGGGAAGTCAAAGTTCAATGGCTCATAATCTTCCACTGCCCGACTTGCTAAGAATTCAGCCACTGCATTGCCCTTGATAGCTTTTTGACTTACATATAAATGTCGTACTTTGACAATAAAACCTGCCACCTTGCCATCCTCCCTGACAAAGAAGGTGCTTCCAACATGTACTTAACTGGATCCAGCTTGGCAATCAGCCACGTTGTGTGATACAACATATACTGTCTGAGTCTTCGAGTAGTCCAAGCTAGGGCGCAACACAACTTCTCTACTGATGAATATTTCAACTGATAATCTGTGAACTTCTTGCTGAGGTAGTAAACTGCCTGTTCTTTCTTTCCAGTTTCATCAAGCTGCCCCAAAACACAACCCATGGATCTTTCAAATACTGATAAATAAAGTATCATTGGTTTATTCGGAATAGGTGGCATTAATACTGGTGGGTTTGATAGATAATGCTTAACCTTTTCAAAAGCAATTTGACACCCTTCATCTCATTCTCTTGGATCACGTTTTCGAAGTAACTTAACTATTGGATCACATTTGTCGGTTAACTGTGAAATAAACCGAGCAATGTAATTCAACCTCCCCATAAAGCCTCTTACTTCCTTTTGAGTGCGAGGTGGTGGCAGATTCTGAATAGCCTTCACTTTATCCGGGTCAATCTCAATTCCTCTTTTGCTGACGACAAAACCCAACAACTTCCCGGAGGTGACTCCAAAAGTGCATTTTGCCGGATTTAGCTTGAGTCTAAACTTCCTTAGTCGTTCAAAGAGCTTCTTAAGATTCACAATATGCTCCTCTTCTCCTTGTGACTTTGCGATCATATCATCAACGTAGACCTCAATTCCCTTATGCATCATATCATGAAACAAGGTCACCATGGCTCTTGGTATGTTGCCCCAGCATTCTTCAACCCAAATGGCATTACTTTGTAGCAGAAGGTTCCCCACATTGTAACAAATGTGGTTTTCTCCATATCTTCCGGTGCCATCTTGATCTGATTGTATGAGAATCCGTCCATGAAAGAAAATAAAGAACTATTCACTGTATTATCCACCAGAGTATCAATATGAGGCAAAGGGAAATTATCTTTAGGGCTGGCCTTGTTCAAATCTCGGTAATCAACGCACTTCCCACCTTCCCATCCTTCTTTGGTACTGGAACAATATTTCCCACCCATTCTGGATATTTTGCCACCTCTAGGAATCCAGCATCAAATTGTTTCTTCACCTCCTCTTTTATCTTTAACAGCATATCAGGCCTCATTCTTCTCAACTTTTGCTGAATTGGCTTACATTCTGGCTTTAAAGAGAGCTTATGAACCACAATGTCCGGATCTAACCCTGGCATGTCTTGGTAAGACAATGCAAATACATCCACATACTTCTGGAGCAAAGCTATCAATTCATCTTTTATTGATGATGACAATGAAGTTTCGATTTTGACTTCTTTTATCTCTTCACCATTTCCCAAATTTATCGTCTCCAATAACTCCTTATGAGGAAGTACTTGTTTCTCCTCTTGTTCTATTTTTCTCAATAGATCTGGAGGTAGACCATAATCCTCAGTATCTTCATTAGCCTCAAAATCACCCGTGCAAATGGGTCTTTCAAAATCAATTTCAGAATTATTGACAGGAAGGTCCTCATATTCCGCATTCGTACACCTGTAAATAGGTGGAGAAGAAACAATATAGGAAAATATATAATGAAAATAAAATAAATAACAAAAATGATAGAATATGGACACATCAATATGGATAAAATGCATTGTGCTTGTTATTTATTGAATGAAAATGTTTAAAAAGCCCATTACAGAAAAACTCTTAATATCTCTGGGTAAATATAATTAAGATTGCTTTTTAAAAGTAGTACTTTGGAATAGACTTAAAAACTATGGGCAACTCAGTCGCGCTCCAGTTGGTTAGTCTATATCCTGGTGGACAAGGTCGCACCATCCAACTAGCATTCTCTCTTTCAATTCTGTCTTCCTCAGTCGCGCAGATCTCCACCTCATACATCTGCTCATCCCTATTCACCTGGAATCTCTCGAAGGCTTGCTCTATCATTACGAGCACATCATCAGAATTCTTTTCTCAGAACAGAGAACCAGCTGAGCAGAAGCTGTGAAGGATAGGTGGGAATGTCATAGGCTCCCACTCAATATCCATGCCTGTAAGACGGGCCATCCTCCTTTGTCGGTTCCTTTCAATTTGTTTCCTTTTCTCATGGGCCTTCGGAAGATATCCTAGGCCAAACCGGTCTTTCTTTTCTTTTACTTCCATTGCTCGAGCTATCCCTGAAGATATTTCCCAAGACCTTTTCCAGCCCTACAGCCTTTTCCCGCAGTAGTTTTTACCCCAAGCCTTGTGTTCTTGGATAGCCTTGGTTTCGGAATTTTTCGTCCTTCAGCGACGAAAACTGCATTTACAAATTCCAAAGACCGGAAAGAGCATTCCACGGCCTCTTCATTGGGCTCAACATAAGGAGATTCAGTTGATGCGGAGGTTATTATGTCTTCCTCCGCTGATACTGTGATCAACCGGCCCTCCATCACAAATTTTAGCTTTTGGTGAAGAGACGAGGGTACAACCCCAGCTGAATGTATTCACGGCCTTCCCAATAAGCAATTATAAGATGGATTAATATCCATGACCTGGAAGTTCACTGTTTAAATGCACGGGCCTATCTCTAGAGGAACTTCAATGGTTCCCATAATCTCTCTCCTTGTTCCATCAAAAACCCTGACCACCATGCAACTTGGTATCATATAGGATATATCCACTGGCAATTTGGATAGGGTTGCTAAAGGCATCACATTTAGTGAAGAACCATTATCCAAAAGGACCCTCGATAATATGTGCCCCTTACAAGTGGTAGTTATATGGAGAGATTTCGTTGATCCAATACCGTTGGATAGTACCTCCTCATAACTGAAAAATATGTAGTCATCTGCTGCGATGTTTCCCACCAACCTATCCAGCTTTTCCACTGATATATTATTAGCCACGTATGCCTGATTTAATACTCTTAACAGGGCATTTCTGTGTGGTTCTGAATTCAAAAGCAAGGATAAGATTGAGATCCTAGCTGGTTGACATTGCAGTTGTTCAACCACGCTATACTCACTATGCTTTATAAATTTCAAGAACTCACAGGCTTCCTTCTCACATACTGGTTCTTTCATTCTGTTAACCGGGGCTGATCTCCTCTCTATTTCCTTTGGAAAATCCATCTCAATATGGATTGGCTCGACTACCTTCTTCCCTTTATCAGTTCCTCTGTCTTTCCTTGCTACCCCCTGTTCAACGGCCTCCGGAGCATAACACCTCCCGCTTCGGGTTAAATGCTCTACACCTGTAATATCCTACTAGCTTGAAGATCCGGGCATAACCATGCTGCAGTCATATTTCCATGGTGTAGCCTTGTTTTCCTTGTATGGAAAGGAAACAGGTCGATCAATTATTAATTTGGGCGCATTTTCTTCAATGACTGGTATAAATTTTTCCTCCGGTTCATCATAGTAGATGATTAGGGGTCTTCCTATTCCATAGACTCCTGCATTATCAATGACTTCTATTTCCCCCTCTATCTCCTCGTAGAATTGGGCTTCCCCACTATCCATCATCCTTTGGACTTTAGCCCGAAAGTCCCCGAAGTTCTGTATGTCATGGCCTCCACCCTTATGGAACGGGCACCAATTATGGAACGGGCAGTTCTGTAAGATTCAAGAATCAAGGCAGTGTGGAGTGTGCTTCATGATGGATCATCCAATAAATTGGTGCCCATACTACCAAAAAGATAATTTTCAACCAGCCTATGATGTGGGAGAATACCAAAGCCATCAAAGGTTCCAAGGACAACAGTATGATGCTTTCCCAAACACTTACTGATAACTCGTATAATTATATAGTTTTTAGTTATGTTTTATTATTGTTTTGTGTCAAATACGAGTTATTATTGTTTAGTCTAATTGTGTTTATGATCTTTTATATTTTTATGTAATTTGGTGTTTTTCACAAGTTTCTTTGAGTGATTTCAGATTACTAGAATTAAGGGCAAATCCAGTTCAGTTCCAGTTCCGACACATTTTGCCATATCAGCTATATCTGGAGTTTCACTGAAGCAATAAGGCTGAAATTTGTAGCCGTGCAAAGCTAAGAGGCATATCTATCTGTTTCATGTTTTATACTTCTTGAAACGGAGTCGTTTTCACTAGCGAAATCGACCATCAAGTTGGCTGAAGTGCAATGACGTCTGTGCTGACCAGTTTTCGTATTTTGCCCATATCTGCTTATCCACATCAGCAAATGAGCTGATTCCAATGGCTATGGATCCGTAACTGATACGGGAACCTTTGTCTAGAAGACCATATGATCAGATCAGGCCTCTAATATTGACGAAATCGACCATCAAGTTGGCTGATGTGCAATGACGTCTGTGCTGACATGTTTTCGTATTTGGCCCATATCTGCTTATCCACATCAGCAAATGAGCTGATTCCAACGGCTATGGATCCGTAACTGATAGGGGAACCTTTTTCTAGAAGACCATGTGATCAGATCAGGCCTCCAACATTGACGAAATCGACCATCAATTTGGCTGATCAAAATTGTCATACAATATGACGAAAATTGTTAGAAAAATTCACCCACCTATTATACCTACCTTTGAAATTTGTAAAGCTTGTCTCTTGTCATTTAGCCTTCCAAAATGTGTATAAATAGAGGGCCTTGGATGATTGTAGAGGATCATATTGTACATAGGTAGGATATTAGCCATTTTAATAAAATTCTCTAAGTTTTCTTCTTCTTTCTTTTCTCTAGTTTTCTTTCTTTTCTCTAGTTTTCTTTTTCTTTAGAGAGAGCAAGAGGTTGGATAATTAATATTCTTCCTCTTCTTCTTTCTTTCTTTTATTTTCTTCTTAGATTTTCTTTAATTTTATGTTTATGTTTACAATGCCTATGCTAGGCTAAACTTCTATTTGGTTAAGGGTGATTTCAAAGCCCTAGACATGTTTTGTGATTGATTTTTAGATTCTATCTATCATTAATTTTCTATCAAAGTTGCTTATGTTCTTCTACAAGAATTGTTCATGATGTTGTCTTGATTTATTTAGGTGTACAACTAGATAGATCTTGATAATTATCTATTGCTAGTTTAGGAGTCTTGATCCGTGTAATTGTCTTGATTTCCTATTCATAAGTGGCAATTTGTGATTAATGATTATGATCAAGTTTTCAATAATTGCAAAGTGGAACATAACCTAAGTTGAACAATCCGAGCTTATGTGTTTGTTGCTTAGATCAACCTATCTTTCTCATCATAAAGCTGCCATTAAATTGAATTTAGAGAGCTTATTCTAGGTTGTTTAATGGTTAGAGATTAAATAGAGAGCTTGTTCTATTTAACGACAAACTAAGGAAATATTGGGGTAACAGAGCTTGTTGTTATCTACGGTTGTTAACTTTGATAGTTGGTTGATATTGATAGATCTGAAATTGATTCTTAATGATGTCTAGTGGTGGAGAATGAAACCTTAACCATATTTTTCATATTTGATTCTTCTTACTTATTTGTTTTCTTACTTTTAGTTTGCTTATTTTTTATATTTATTTTTATTGGCTGGTTATACCGCCTAATTTGTATATTAACTTTGTTTTATTTTTATTGGCTGGTTATACCGCCTAATTTAGTATATATATTTTTATTGGCTGGTTATACCGCCTAATTTAGTATGTATATTTTTATTGGCTGGTTATACCGCCTTGCATCTTATTCTTATTATTTACTTTAGTTTAAATCTGGCTTCAAAAACCCCTTTTCTTTTATTGTTCTTGAATTTAAGTTTTAAACTATTAACTTATAAACTAAAACCCAATCCCTGAGGACTCGACCCTTGCTAACTACTATACTTACAATTGATCTTTTTAGTGCAAGGTTAAATAAGATACACTCTTTTGGGTGCATCAAAATTTTGGCGCCGTTGCCGGGGATTGTTTTCTTTAGTTTATTTGTTACTTGGTTTATTCTTATTTTCAGTTCTAATGAGTTTTATTTTCTTGTACATACGAGTTTTTCTTATCAAATTTTGAAAAAAAAAATAAAAAAAATGATGGAATTGAGCAATCTAACACTTGAAGAGTTGGTGGCATACATGAACATGGAGAATCAACAAGCCAATCTCACCTCCCCAGTTCAACAATTGGCCATGGGAGGATGTCAAGGCCATCAAGTGTTCCAAGACCAACAGTATGATCATTACTCAAACACTTACAATGAGGGATGGTGGGATCATACTAATTATGGCTACTCGAAAAATTACCAAGAAGTAGATCCTTATGCCAATTACACTCATCCATCTAGCTTCAATCAATCATGGTCTCAAGAACCAGATCTTTTTCAACCACCACATATGACTCAAAACTCAGGTACTTCTTTAGAAGATCTTGTACATTCTCTTGTTACTGATACTTTGCAATTTCAACAGGAAACAAGGGCAAGCATCCAGAGTTTGGAAAAGCAAATGAGCCAATTGGCTAGTAGTATGGTGGGATGGGTAGCACAAAGATCTGAAGAACTCCCTGCCCAAACGATGATTAACCCAAAGGAGAATGCTACTATTGTGACCTTGAGGAATGAGGAACAAGATGAGGATGAGACAAAATTAGAGATGAATTCTATTCTTGAGGATAATGAAGCCAATGATCCAAATAAGAGTATTTCGGCACCTGAGGTAACGTTTGAGATTCCAATTTTTACTAATGTTTCTTCTCCACCTTTTCCTAGTAGATTCACAAAGTTCAAGGAGGATAAACATGAACAAGACACGCTGGAAACCTTAAACAGTTTGTTTGTGGATGTCATTCAACAAGTACCAAAAGATACACCATTCCTCGATGAGATATGCACCACCAATGATGATGGAATAATACTTGTAATGGAGAATGCATCCACTGTTGTGCAAAGAAAGCTTCCTCTCAAACGCATAAATTTGGGAAATTTCATGTATGAGCCTGACAAGCCTAAAAAGCCAAGAAGGGGTGTTGGTTAGATTCAAAACACTAACTCAAGTGTTAATTGTGAAGGCAGCCCAGTTAAAGATGAAATTGCCAACCTTCCATATTCAGATTTGCTTTCTCTTTCTCTTTCTTTTCCTTTTTCTTTTATTATTTTTATTGTTTTTATTTTTATTTCTTATGTTTCTTTGTTAATTGTGTTTACTGTTTTTAAGTTCATTTAGGCTGCATAAGTTTCTTTTGTTTAATAGTTCTTTTCTCTTACATATAATTCTTGCATTGGGGGATAATAGCATTACATTAATGACAATGTAAGAATTATGTGTGGGGGGGAGAATTTAGGATTTTATTTAGAGTGTTTTGTTTTTGAGTCTTTTTATGTTGTTTTTCTTTCTGATCCTTGTTTTGAAAATAACTAGATGTAAATATAATTTTTTTTAACCCCGGTTAAATGGCGGATAAATGTACTCCGTGATTATTTAAATCGGTTCCATCAGCTACCCATAAAACTGATATTGTATATAAATTTCTCTTCCAATTTCTCTTTCAATTTTTTTTCATTTTTTTTTCAGGATGGATGATATTCTCACAAGATTGCAGAAACGATTTCCTCCTTTTCCTCGAAATATTTTACTGAAGCTTTACCAAGTTCGACTTGAAAGATTAAGAATGCTTATGCACAAAGGGATTCCTGACGACATACGTTGGATAATTGAAGCCAAGGTACGTGAAGATGAATATCTTCCTATTTTGCATTTACCAGGTACAGGTAGAAGCACTTTTGCAAAGAAGCGACGAGCAAAGCGCATGAGTTCAAATTGCCACAAATGTGCACGATGGACGTGTAACGGTAAATGTCGTTCTATTGGGATTCCGTCCTCTAATCGAGATGATAAAATTGAATTCATTAAGGATGGACTGAGTAAGGAGAATTTGGGTAATATCCAACTTTCTCTTGAGACGCATCCTAGTGGAGACGTACAAAGAGAAATTCTTGATTTATGGCCGCAATTCCAAAGGGAATGGCAACATCTTGGGAATCTGATGTTAAAAGACCCTGTTTGCCAGCTTGTAAGAAAACTGGATGGGAAGCATATCCTCGGCTCATAGAAGGCGTTTAAGCCGTTTCTGGACGTAAAACCAGAGGAAGATGTGAGCCACAATCACAACTACAATAAATGACTTCTCAGCTTTTGGTTTGATTTGCAATAACTTTATTTCGGTTTAATTTACGTGTTATTCGATTTGTGTAATTATTCTCATTTTTTTTATTTGTCTTTTACGGTTGATTTTTCTTCTCTTTTTTATTTTCTTCCTGAAATCACGCAAAAATCTTTTGTTAGGTTAACATTTTCTTCTGACAGGTCAAATACACTTTCGGCGACATTATTACTCTTGACTTTTACGGTTGATTTTTCTTATCTTTTTGATTTTCTTCCTGAAATCACGCAAAAATCTTTTGTTAGGTTAACATTTTCTTCTGACAGGTCAGATACACTTTCGGTGACATTATTACTCTTGTCTGATTCACTACTCAGTCCTCTATATATTACACCATGTACTCATTCTCTTTCAGGCACTCGAAAAAAAGGAAAAAAAAAATGGAAAGTACTTCGTCCCAACGCATTAAAAAAATTTGTGTTTTTGGAGGTGCTTATCCAGGGAAAAATAACATATTCGCTGATGAAGCCATAAGAGTTGGAGTAATACTTGCCCAACAAAAGATCCAGTTGATTTATGGAGGCGGTAGTACGGGTTTAATGGGAGCAGTCGCTACAGCAGCACACGCCGGAGGAAGTCCAGTTCTAGGAATCGTGCCAAAACTATTCACAGATTTTTGTGGACCTACCTTGGGTAAGGAAATACAAGTCTGGAGTATCCCTGAACGATAACAATCATGTACCATTCTGCCGATGCATTCATTGCTTTACCAGGAGGTCTGGGTACATTGGAAGAAATAGCTTGCGTGGCTTCTTGGTCATCTTTGGTCACAAATAAGAAACCCATTGGTTTGCTTAATATTAATGGTTATTTTAGTAATTTGCTTTCATATTTAGATAATGCTGTGGATAATGGATTCATGTTTTCAGAGGCAAGGAGAACCATAATTTCTGCTACAACCATTGAAGATTTACTCAAAAAGCTCCAAGCTTATGAGTATTTATCTGCTACGGTTGTTTCGCAAACGCTCGGAAAAAGAAAAAGAGATATGGACGAGCAAGGAGTGGATTGCACTTTGTCTTTGTGACATTATCTAACATTTTGTTTGTTGTGTCTCAGTTATAATAAGTGGTTAGCAACCTCTACAGGTAATATCTCCTAAATTTTACCTTCTTAAAAAAAAAAAAAAAAAAAAAGTTTGTTGTGTTTTAAGCAATTTAGAAGTATTCATTCTGAACAAGGTCTGAGTAAGGGAGACTTGAGACATACCTTGTCAGTTTGATTTCTTCTTTTCAAAAAAAAAAAAAAAGAGTTTGTTGTGTTTTAAGCAATTTAGAAGTATTCATTCTGAACAAGGTCTGAGTAAGGGAGACTTGAGACATACCTTGTCAGTTTGATTTTAATCTTTTTACGTTTACTTGTTAATTTTTGTTTAGTATTTTAGGATTATTTAGGTTGCATGAGTTTGTTTTGTTTTGAGTCTAGTTATTCCTATTCTTATGTTATTAGTTCTTTTCTCTTACACATGATTCTTTCATTTGGGTTAATAGACTTACATTGAGGACAATGTAAGAATTAAGTGTGGGGGGAATGATTTAGGATTTCTTTTATTTTTGTCTACTATTTTTTTTTTATGAGTCTTTATTATTATTATTATTTTTTAGTGTGTTTTAGTTCCTTTTTAATACAATGATGAGATATGAATTGCATAAGTCTAAAACATATTTATTAGTGAGAAGATTTTCATGAGAATTGAGCTTGATGTCAACCTTTTTATGAGCCAATGTTAATATGATATGTTGATTGAGAAAGAAGCATGTTTAGACTTAATCTGACTTGTATAATCATTCTTGTGAGTTTTTGAGCCTAAAATGATTGATGCATTATACAAATCAATCTAATTTCTTTCTTGAGTACTCTTATGATTACATGATTCTCTAGAACTTGCTTTAAACCGTTTGAGACTATATTGATGCATGTGACAACATGAATATGATAGAGGCATTAGGATTTTTAGCCAGGGCCAAACAACCATCCCTTATTGATGTTCCAAGAGAACACACCCTTAGTGAACCAATTTGAGCCTACATTGAATAAGCTATCTCTTTGGTAACCATAACTTGTCCCTAACCTAAATATACTTATATCTTTACCTTTGTTCCAAAGATGAATTAGCATGATTTGAGACAAGTTGCAAAGACAAGGGATATTTTTTGGTTAGAAACAAGAAATAAGTGTGGGGGGAAAAGAAAAGAAAAGTCAAGAGAAAAAGAAATGGAATACTGGCAAATACATTCCTATATAAAAAAAAATGAATCATCTCTTGAATTTGTGGAAAAAGAAAAAGATGTTACAAAGTTGTTTAGAATGAAGAAAAGGCCCAACATGAATATCCGGCCTAGGTGACTATGTACTTGTAAAGAGTTTTGAGAAGTTTCTTTGTATAATCTTTTTATGTCTCTAAACTTTATGAACTCTTTGGAACCTTTGTGATATCTTTATCCTTTTGTTCTTCAACCACATTACAAACCCCTTGGCCCCATTACAACCTTGATTAAAGACCTCTTGATTTATGAAGTTGCATGATCTTTTAGTGAAGAATAGGTGGACAAGCAAGCATATGGTAGAAGTGTTTTCATGAGATTGATTGAGTGTAAACACTTTACCACTACTTTAAAGAGTGAAAATCAAGAGAGTATCCCATGTGAGAAGTTGAGATTAAATTTTAACATGCACTATTTTGATTGAGATATGTTATGCTAATATTGGCTTAACTCAAACAATTTACATTCAAGCATGATTTTTTGTGAAATTTTTTAAGCTATTGATTAGTTTATAAGACTTGTTCAAATATTGTCTCTAATTTGTATTGAAAGGATTAGGAGTAAATATTTTTAGTATATGTAGTTTATTTATATGTAGTTTATTTATATTTTAATTTTTCAATGTTTGTGGGTATCGTTCTAGTAAACCCTCACGAGACTAAACTCGTCCACTAGGGACACCTAGGGGTTTAAAGGCTTGTGTCACATGCTAAGTGCCACTGTGATTTCCTACGAAAGTGGATTAGATTAGATTTTCTTATTTTATTTTTATTGAGTCGTTGCTAGGGACTAGCAACAATCTAAGTGTGGGGGTGTGATAACTCGTATAATTATATAGTTTTTAGTTATGTTTTATTATTGTTTTGTGTCAAATACGAGTTATTATTGTTTAGTCTAATTGTGTTTATGATCTTTTATATTTTTATGTAATTTGGTGTTTTTCACAAGTTTCTTTGAGTGATTTCAGATTACTAGAATTAAGGGCAAATCCAGTTCAGTTCCAGTTCCGACACATTTTGCCATATCAGCTATATCTGGAGTTTCACTGAAGCAATAAGGCTGAAATTTGTAGCCGTGCAAAGCTAAGAGGCATATCTATCTTTTTCATGTTTTACACTTCTTGAAACGGAGTCGTTTTCCCTAACGAAATCGACCATCAAGTTGGCTGATGAGCAATGACGTCTGTGCTGACCTGTTTTCGTATTTTGCCCATATCTGCTTATCCACATCAGCAAATGAGCTGATTCCAATGGCTATGGATCCGTAACTGATACGGGAACCTTTGTCTAGAAGACCATATGATCAGATCAGGCCTCTAATATTGACGAAATCGACCATCAAGTTGGCTGATGTGCAATGACGTCTGTGCTGACAGGTTTTCGTATTTTGCCCATATCTGCTTATCCACATCAGCAAATGAGCTGATTCCAACGGCTATGGATCCGTAACTGATAGGGGAACCTTTTTCTAGAAGACCATGTGATCAGATCAGGCCTCCAACATTGACGAAATCGACCATCAATTTGGCTGATCAAAATTGTCATACAATATGACGAAAATTGTTAGAAAAATTCACCCACCTATTATACCTACCTTTGAAATTTGTAAAGCTTGTCTCTTGTCATTTAGCCTTCCAAAATGTGTATAAATAGAGGGCCTTGGATGATTGTAGAGGATCATATTGTACATAGGTAGGATCTTAGCCATTTTAATAAAATTCTCTAAGTTTTCTTCTTCTTTCTTTTCTCTAGTTTTCTTTCTTTTCTCTAGTTTTCTTTTTCTTTAGAGAGAGCAAGAGGTTGGATAATTAATATTCTTCCTCTTCTTCTTTCTTTCTTTTATTTTCTTCTTAGATTTTCTTTAATTTTATGTTTATGTTTACAATGCCTATGCTAGGCTAAACTTCTATTTGGTTAAGGGTGATTTCAAAGCCCTAGACATGTTTTGTGATTGATTTTTAGATTCTATCTATCATTAATTTTCTATCAAAGTTGCTTATGTTCTTCTACAAGAATTGTTCATGATGTTGTCTTGATTTATTTAGGTGTACAACTAGATAGATCTTGATAATTATCTATTGCTAGTTTAGGAGTCTTGATCCGTGTAATTGTCTTGATTTCCTATTCATAAGTGGCAATTTGTGATTAATGATTATGATCAAGTTTTCAATAATTGCAAAGTGGAACATAACCTAAGTTGAACAATCCGAGCTTATGTGTTTGTTGCTTAGATCAACCTATCTTTCTCATCATAAAGCTGCCATTAAATTGAATTTAGAGAGCTTATTCTAGATTGTTTAATGGTTAGAGATTAAATAGAGAGCTTGTTCTATTTAACGACAAACTAAGGAAAGATTGGGGTAACAGAGCTTGTTGTTATCTACGGTTGTTAACTTTGATAGTTGGTTGATATTGATAGATCTGAAATTGATTCTTAATGATGTCTAGTGGTGGAGAATGAAACCTTAACCATATTTTTCATATTTGATTCTTCTTACTTATTTGTTTTCTTACTTTTAGTTTGCTTATTTTTTATATTTATTTTTATTGGCTGGTTATACCGCCTAATTTGTATATTAACTTTGTTTTATTTTTATTGGCTGGTTATACCGCCTAATTTAGTATATATATTTTTATTGGCTGGTTATACCGCCTAATTTAGTATGTATATTTTTATTGGCTGGTTATACCGCCTTGCATCTTATTCTTATTATTTACTTTAGTTTAAATCTGGCTTCAAAAACCCCTTTTCTTTTATTGTTCTTGAATTTAAGTTTTAAACTATTAACTTATAAACTAAAACCCAATCCCTGAGGACTCGACCCTTGCTAACTACTATACTTACAATTGATCTTTTTAGTGCAAGGTTAAATAAGATACACTCTTTTGGGTGCATCACTTACAATGAGGGATGGTGGAATCATACTCATTATGGCTACTCAGGAGATTATCAAGAAGTAGATCCTTATGCTAATTACACTAATCAATTTGTCTTCAATCAACCATGGGATCAACAACAAGATCTTTTTGAGCCACCACCTCAAAACTCAGGTAATTCTTTAGAAGAACTTGTCAATTCTCTTGTTATTAATACTCTGCAACTTCAACAGGAAACAAGGGAAACAAAGGCAAGTATCCAGAGTTTGGAAACGCAAATGAGCCTATTGGCTAGTAGTACGGTGGAATTAGTAGCACAAAAATCTCAAGCACTCTCTTCCCAATCGATGGTCGATCAAAAGGAGAGTGCTAGTGCCACACAACTTGAGGATGAATCAGAAAATCCAAGGGAACCCGAGGATGAGAAAAAACTAAAGATGGATTCAACTATTGAATATAATGAATCTTCAATTCCAAAAGAGAGTACTTCGGCACCTGAGGTAACGTTTAAGGTTCCACTTTTTACTAATGTTTCTTCTCCACTTTTTCCTAGTAGATTTCCAAAGTTCAAGGAGGAAGAACATGAACAACACATGCCGAAAACCTTAAACAACTTGTTTGTGGATGCCATTCAACAAATACAAAAATATGCACCATTCCTTGACAAGCTATGCACCACCAAGGATGATGGAATAATACTTGTAATGGAGAATGCATCCACTATTGTGCAAAGAAACCGCCCTACAAAATGCACAAGTTCGAAAAGTTTCTTGTATGATCTTGCAAATCCTAAACAGCCAAGAAGGGGTGTTGGTTAGGTTCAAAACACTAACTCAAGTGTTAATTGGGAAGACAACCCAATTAAAAAAGAAATTGCCAACCTGCCATATTAAAAATTTGCTTTCTCTTTCTTTTCCTTTTCCTTTTTCTTTTATTATTTTTATTGTTTTTATTTTTATATTTATTTGTTAATTTTTTGTTTAGTATTTTAGGATTATTTAGGTTGCATGAGTTTGTTTTGTTTTGAGTCTTAGTTGTTCCTATTCTTATGTTATTAGTTCTTTTCTCTTACATATGATTCTTTCATTTGGGTTAATAGCATTACATTGAGGACAATGTAAGAATTAAGTGTGGGGGGGAAGGATTTAGGATTTCTTTTATTTTTGTCTATTTTTTTTTATCAGTCTTTAATATTATTATTATTATTTTTAGTGTGTTTTAGTTTTTTTTAATACAATGATGAGATATGAATTGCATAGGTCTAAAATGGTTATTATTGAAAAGATTTTTATGAGAATTAAGCTTGATACTAATTTTTATGAGCCAATGTTGATATGATATGTTGATTGAAAAAGAAGCATGTTTAGACTTGATATTGACTTGTATAATCATCCTTGTGAGTTTTTGAGCTTATATGATTGATGCATTATACATATCAATCTAATTTCTTTCTTGAGTGCTCTTATGATTACATGATTCTCTAGAACTTGCTTTAAATCGTTTGAGACTATATTGATACATGTGATAACATGAATATGATAGAGGCATTAAGAATATAACCAGAGCCAAATACCCATCCATTATTAATGTTCCAAGAGAACATCCCCACTAGTGAGCCAATTTGAGCCTACATTAAATATGCTATTTTATTGGTAACCACTACTTACACCTAGCCTAAATATACTTATATCCTTACCCTTGTTCTAAAGATGGATATTGAGACATATTGCAAAAAACAAGGGATATTTTTAGTTGAAAATTTGGGTTGAAAACAAAAGATAAGTGTGGGGGAAGAAAAGAAAAGAAAAAAGTCAAGAGAAAAAAAAAAGGATCATTGTCAAATACATTCCCATATTGAAAAAAAAAAAATCATCTCTTGAACTTCTAGTTAAAGTAAAGAAAAGATGTTGCAAAGTTGGTTAGAATGAAGCAAAGGCTCAACATGAATATTTAGCCTATGTTATTATGTGCTTTATAAGAGTTTTGAGAAGTTTTATTTGTATGATCTTATTATGTCTCTAAACTCTATGAACTCTTTGGAACCTTTGTGATATCTTTATCTTTTTGTTCTTTAACCACATTATAACCCTTTGGCCCCATTACAACCTTGAATAAAGACCTCTTCATTTATGAAGTTGTATGATCTAAATAGTGGAGAATAGGTGGACAAGCAAGCATATGGTAGAAGTGTTTTCATGAGATTGATTGAGTGTAAACACTTTACCACTACTTTAAGGAGTGAAAATCAGGAGAGTATCCTATGTGAGAAGTTGAGATTAAGTTTGAATATGCACTATTTTGATTGAAATATGTTAAGTTAATATTGGCTTAACTCAAACTATTTACATTGAAGCAAGATTTTCTGTGAATTTCTTTAAGCTATTGATTAGTTTATAAGACTTGTCCATGATTATATCTAATTTATATTGGAAGGATTAGTTGTAATTATTATTATTTTTATTCTTTTAGTTTTTCTTATGTCTTCAATGTTTGTGGGTATCGTCCTAGTAAACCCTCACGAGACTAAACTCGTCCACTAGGGACACCTAGGGGTTTAAAGGCTTGTGTCACATGCTAAGTGCCACCGTGATTTCCTACGAAAGTGGATTAGATTATATATTTCTTATTTTATTTTTATTTTGTTTTGCTCGTGGACTAGCAAAAAGCTAAGTGTGGGGGTATTTGATAAGCTCATAAAATAAACATTTTATGCCTTTCTACCTTTAGTTTTTGTTATGTTTTTGATCTTTATATTGTTTACTTATATTATGTTTTTGATTTTAGGTACAATAAGGAGAATGAAGTCAAGAGATATCAATAATGATGGTAAAGAGCTTACAAAATCATAATCACATGATGGAAGAAGACATGGTAGTCAAAAATATCAATTTCTGGTTGAAAAACAATCAGGCAGATTTGACCTCTGGAGCTTGTTGTAAGGAAAACATGATGTTAGAGTCTTTATTTGAAGAAAATTCCTCTTGACTTTTGAAGTTGACTTGATTATCTTTCCAACGATATATTATTGCCCCAAATCGGATAAGAAATGGGTATTCAAAATGGCGCTAGAAGATCTCCCTAAAGAATCCTATGGGTAGAAATACCCTAATCGCAAATCTGAAAAAAAAAAATGAGGCAAAAACGTGATTTTTGCACCTCCAGGCTTACTTGTGCGGCAAGGACTTATTCTTAGGGTTTTAAAACTCTACAAATACCATCTTTTGAGTCACAAACTAGATATCTTTTGAGGAGACTCAAGGGATCATCATTATTCTTTTTCTTTTCTCCATTCTTTTATTTTTATTCTTCTTTTTAGTTTTATGTATATATTATCCATGCTTATGTTAGGCTAAACATCTTTGGTTAAGGATGATTTCAAAGCCCTAGACAAGTTTTGTAATTAATTTTCAGATTTATCTATCATTAGTTTTCTATCAAAGTTGATTGTGTTCTTCCATTAAAATCGTTCATGATGATGTTTTGATTTATTTAGGTGGCCAACTAGATAGATCTTGATAATTATCTATTGCTAGTTTAGGAGTCTTGATCCATGTAATTGTCTTGATTTCCTATTCATAAGTGGCAATTTGTGATTAATGATTATGGTCAAGTTTTCGCTAATTGCAAAGTGGAACATAACCTAAGTTGAACAATCCGAGCTTACTTGTTTGTTGCTTAGATCAACCTGTCTTTCTCATCATAAAGCTGCTATTAAATTGAACTTAGAGAGCTTATTCTAGGTTGTTTGATGGTTAGAGATTAATAGAGAGCTTGTTCTATTTAACGACGAACTAAGGAAAGATTGGGGTAATTGTACTTGTTATCTACGGTTGTTAACTTTGATAGCTAATTGATGTTGATAGATCTGATTATTGATTCTCAATGATGTCTAGTGGTGGAGAATGAAACCTTAACCATATTTTTCTCATATTTGATTACTTCTTATTTACTTGCTTTCTTCTTTGATTATAATTCTTTAGCTTAAATTGATTTTAAAAATCTCCCCTTTTATTTTGTTTTCTTTGAATTTAGGTTTTAGACTAATAATTCTTAAACTAAAACCCAATCCCTGAGGACTCGACCCTTGCTAACTACTATACTTACAATTGATCTTTTTAGTGCAAGGTTAAATAAAGATATAATCTTTTGGGTGCATCAGGTTTCCTCTAATGGTCCTAGATTCAATGAAGCGTAAATTGAATATGTCATGACATTAATAGATGCCCCTAGATCTAGCAAAGCACGCTCAAACCTGGTGTTGCCTATCTTACAAGGAATGGTAAACATACCTAGATCCTTGCATTTAGGTGGGAGATTCTTTTGAAGAACAGCTGACACATTCTCCCCCACACTTACCTTTTCATTCCATTTCAACTTCCGTTTAGATGTGCACAACTCTTTAGGAACTTGGCATATCTTGGCACTTGCTTGATAGCAACTAGTAAAGGAATGCTCACTGTCGCAACCTAAAAAATAACGAGTCTCATCGCAAGACTTTATTATTCGTTAAGCGTGACATTAAAAAAAACTTGAGGAAAAGTCGACTTAATTCCTCTAGATAAATGAAGATTTTGAAAATGACCTTGAAAGACATGGAGTCGCCAACAATCTTTTTTAGCTAGGTGTGATCGGCCACCTATTAAAACCGGTTTTATAAAATATTTTAAAAATTAATTAAAACATTTTAAAAACCAATTTCAAGTCTGCGTTTAAAACCAGAGAAATCAAAGAAACGGGTTCGGGACTCGATTACGTATGGGGAAGGATTAGCACTCCCAAAACGCCCGTATAAAATGGTACCTTATTAATCATGTGTTATCTCTAATCTCGGTATAAAGTTGGTTTTGAATTTAGTATTTCAAGTTAATTCGCAATTTGAAGAAAAATAATTCCATTTTTAATTGAAAATGATCCGGAATTTATGAATTCAAAATTTTCCTATATTCCCCAACAAACGTGGCAAAATATAGAAATTTTTATTAATTTTGGAAAACTTTCCGAATCATTCTCCTTTTAAAGAAGATATTTCGTTATTAATAATAATTGATGATATCCTCTCCAGCAAACCCGGTAGAGAACTCATGAATTATTTTAACTCGGGAATATCTTTATTTTATTGAAAATGATTATCCTTTTTTGAAAACATTTAAAAGAAATGAATATGTATATGCATGACATGACATGACATGACATAGCAAAATCTAAATAATATAATGCACCCTAAATGATATGATATGATTTAAATGTCTTAGCATATTATAAATGAAATGAAATATCCTAAGTTATATGATATATTCTAAATGAAATTAAATGACCTATGTAACATAATACATTCTATATGAAATGCAATTTCCTAAGTCATATGATATAATCTAAATGAAATAAAATATTCTACATGACATAATATATCCTTAATAAAATGAAATGACCTAGGTATGAGCCTATCAACAAATGTTTTTTTTTTTATTGTTCTTCTTAAGTTCTTTCTTCATCTCTTTCTTCAATATATTTTTTACAATTTCTCACCATGGCCGAATGGCCTACATTCTTTATTAAAGTTGTTGTTTTGTTTTATTTTATCATGTTATTATTATTATTTTCTTTAATCTTGATGTTTGAAGTGTTGTTCTATTTCATACTTGAGTCATATTTTAATTTGGTTGCTTTGTTTGTTGCCATTTATGTTTTAAATAACATGTTCTTTCATTTTTAATTTTCTGTTTTCATAATGTTTAAATTTGTTGGTGTTTTAGAGTTAGTATATCAAGTGTTTGTGAAAATGCTTGTATTGTGTTTGCATGATTTGAGTTTTATATTGTAGTTGAGCATGTTAGTATATCAAGTGTTTGTGAAAATGCTATGCTTGTTGGAGCTTGAGGCCATTTGGCTACTCCATGTGTTTTGCCATGTGTGTTGCATTTTTGCCATGTTTGTTGGTAGGTTTTTGCATTTGCATGACATTTGATTTAGTTTTGCATGTTAGTATACCAAGTATTTGTGAAAATTCCATGTTTGTTAGAAACTATAGGCCATTCGGCCACTCCTTGAATTCTAGCATTGTATGTGCATTCTTGCCATGTTAGTTGATAGGTTAGCATTTGCATGATATTTGGTTAAGGTTTTGGTTTAAGAATGCTTTATGTTTGTGAAAATGCCATGCATATTTTAGTTATTAGGTTTGGTTTATTTGCCATGCATGTCCATGCATTTTAGGTCTAGGCTGCATTAAATGCCATGCAAGTTCATTTAGGTCTAGGTCACTATATGAATTCCATGCATATTTTCATGACATTTAGGTTTAAACTCATGCATTTCATGTACTATGTTTGCTGTAATTTTTCATGCATTTCATGTTCATGGCACTTGAATAATGACTTAGGCCAATTAATGGTTCAAAGTCATGCTCTCTTGAGCACACTTGTGGAAAATTAAATTTTGTCAAATTGATTATTCTACCTTTGTGATTTTTTTTATTTTTTACTTAGACAATTTTTATCTAACTTTCAAAAAGTCCTAGCTACTATTTGTGAGTCTTAAATATTTTTACTTTGATTTTTAAATGGTTTTATCAAAGGCAAAAATGTATTTTGGCAAAACAGTTTTTTCACCCGGTACTCGTACTTTTCCGATTTTTCTAGGAGTTCATCTTTAATCAAAAAATTAAGCTGATTTTTTTCCCGTGTAGTTTTACATGTCTTGAGTCTCCAGTATTTTTTTTAGAATTTTGTTTGAATTTTTAAAAGTAGGGTAAAAAATCGTGGCTTAAAACTGGACAGTGGAGTTAGAATTGAATTTAAAGAAAAATCATTTTTCTGTTTTGGTTAAGTTACTTAGAGGGGGCTGATTAGGAAGGTTAGCTACTGACTTAGGGTAGTTTCTAAGCCTTTTTAAACTCTAAAAATGATTTTTTAACTCTCGGGTTAAGGGTGGTCAAGTCCGGGATTTTAAACTTAAGAAATTAGAGCCATTTAAAAAAGGGTTTAACCCAGTTTTTATTTTTAATCTAAGCTTTTCAAAATTGTTTTCAAACAATCACAAAGTATTTTGGTTTTGGAATATTTAATTTGACATATTTTCCTAAGGTAGCCGGATATCTTTTTTAGATATACGGATTTCCTTAATTAAAGGAAAAAATACATTTCATGCATTGCATTTTCCATATTCATGCATTTTATATAGTATGTGATTTTTGCTATGATAATTCCTATGGTATTGTTATTATTTTGATTTATATTTTATATGGTTTATTCTATGGTTTTGAATATTTCATGATATCCTATGCTTTTTATTTAGTTATTTTTATATTATTTAGCATATATTATGTTCATGCATTATTATTTTTATTTTTATGCATATTGTATGATAGAATTATTTTATATTCCATGTCATTTAAATTATATGCCATATCATCCATATTTGTCATGTCATTTAAATCATTTCATTTCATATAGAATATGTATGTTACTTAGGTCATTTCATTTCATGTAGAATATATTATATTACCTAGGTCATTTCATTTCATTAAGGATATATTATGCCATCTAGAATATTTTATTTCATTTAGATTATATCATATGAATTAGGTCATTTCATTTCATGTAGAATATATTATTTAAAATATACATTTTATGCCTTTCTACCTTTAGGTTTTGTTAAGTTTTTGATCTTTATCTTGTTTACTTATAATATGTTTTTGAATTTTAGGTACAATAAGGAGAATGAAGTCAAAAGATGTCAATAATGGTGGTAAAGAGCTTACAAAATCATAGTCACAAGATGGAAGAAGACTTGGGAGTCAAAAATATCAATTTCTAGTTGAAAAGCAATTAGGCAGATTTTACCTGTGGAGCTTGTTGTAAAGCAAACATGATGTTAGTTTCTTTATTTGAATAAACTTCCTTCTTGACTTTTGAATTTGACTTCATTATCTTTCCAACGATATATTATGGGTCCAAATCGGATAAGAAATGGGCATCCAAAATGGCGCTAGAATATCTGCCTAAAGAACCCTGCGACCAGAAAAACCCTAATCGCAAATCTGAAAAAAAACAAAAGAAGACAAAAACGTGATTTTTGCACCTCCAGGCTTACTTGTGCGGCAAGGACTTATTCTCAGGGTTTTAAAGCTCTATAAATACCATCTTTTGAGCGACAAACTAGACATCTTTTGAGGAGACTCAAGGATCATCATTATTCTTCTTCTTCTTCTCCATTCTTTTATTTTTATTTTTATTTTTAGTTTTATGTATATATTATCTATGCCTATGTTACGCTAAACATCTTTGGTTAAGGATGATTTGAAAGCCCTAGACATGTTATGTAATTAATTTTCAGAATCTATCTATCATTGTTTTCTATCAAAGTTGCTTATGTTTTTCCATTAAAATTGTTCATGATGATGTTTTGATTTGTTTAGGTGGCCAACTAGATAAATCTTGACAATTGTCTAATGCTAGTTTAGGAGTCTTGATCCGTGTAATTGTCTTGATTTCCTATTCATAAGTGGCAATTTGTGATTAATGATTATGGTCAAGTTTTCAATAATTGCAAAGTGGAACATAACTTAAGTTGAACAATCCGAGCTTATATGTTTGTTGCTTAGATCAACCTATCTTTCTCATCATAAAGCTGTTATTAAATTGAACTTAGAGAGCTTATTCTAGGTTGTTTGATAGTTAGAGATTAAATAGAGAGCTTGTTCTATTTAACGACAAAGTAAGGAAAGATTGGGGTAACAGAGCTTGTTGTTATCTACGGTTGTTAACTTTGATAGCTAATTAATGTTAATAGATATGAAATTGATTCTTAATGATGTCTAGTGGTGGAGAATGAAACCTTAACCATATTTTTCATATTTTATTCTTCTTAATTACTTATTTTCTCATTCTTATTGTTAACTTTAGTTTAAATCTGATTTCAAAATCCCATTTACTTTTGTTTACGTGTTTTTAAGTGATAAACTATTAACTTATAAACTAAAAGCCAATCCCTGAGGACTCGACCCTTGCTAATCACTATACTCTACAATTGATTCTTTTTTTTAAGTGCACGGTTAAATAAGATACACTCTTATGGGTGCATCATTTATTTAAAAAGGAAACTCACCAAATAGTAATCAAAATAGCAAAAACAAGAATGAAAAATCAAGAAAGTGTAAGAGTTGGTGCTCAAGAGCAACCTCAAGAAGTTATATTTGAAGCTTTATCTCTTCAAACTTTCCTTTTTTTTCTAAACTTTTTCCTTTTGCCTTTAACCAAAGAGAGAAAAACTAAGAGCAATCAGCAAAATGAAAGTGTGAAATGAAAATTTTGATTCCCTCCCTTAAGCTGGCCGAATGGCCCTCTCTCTCCTCAAGGATGTTGTCATTTTTTTGTAACCAATTTTCCATCAAATGGCTAATAATTCAAGGTGAAAAAATCATGAAATTATCACCCTTAGATTAGCATATCAGCTGTCCCAAATTACAGCAGTTCAAGAATAATGTTGACACTCTCTTGGCCTATGTGGCTTAATCACCATGGCTTGATCAAAGAGAATCTCTAACTAACTCTTAATTTTTGGCCATTTGATTGAAAAATCAGATGCTTCATCCTTCCTTTGGGCCTTGGCAGGCTAACACTTCTCTTTTCCAGCCCAAGTGTGATTTTTTGAAAGGCCCAAAGAAGCCATTTTCGGTTGCTTGGGTGAAATGATCGTTTTGCCCCCCAGATGCAAATAAATATCAAACGGACTCCAAATTCAATTATTATTTTTTAATACTTCCAAAATAATAAAATATTGAGTTCTGAAAGTTTTCAAAATTATCCGAGTCCGTTTGCTATTTATTTGGATTTTTTCTTCCAAAAATACCCTTTCATGCCCCTACATTTTACCATTTTTTAAACGAGCTCCAAATCAGGATTTTTCTTCACCAATCTCTTCCAAATAATTTAAAAGTGTGATCTGGAAGTTTTCATAATTTTTGGAGCTCATTTGGTATTTTTTCGGGATTTATCGACTTGAATTACTTCATAGGAGGCCCGGGATTTGGCCATTTTGCAAACGAACTCCGAATCAAGATTTTATTTCGCCAATCTCTTCCAAATAATTAAAAAATGAGATTTGCAAAATTTCAGAATTTTTTGGAATCCATTTGGTATTTTTCCGGGATTTATCTTTTTGAATTATTGCATAGGAGGCCCGGGATTTGGCCATTTTGCAAACGAACTCCGAATAAAGATTTTATTTTGTCAATATCTTCCAAATAATTTAAAAATGAGATTTGCAAAATTTCAGAAGATTTGGAGCTCATTTACTATTTTTTTGGGATTTTCCTTTTGTTCATACTACATTAGAAGCCCGGGATTTGGCCATTTTGCAAACGAACTCCAAATCAAGATTTTATTTCGCCAATCTCTTCCAAATAATTTAAAAATGAGATTTGCAAAATTTCAAAAGATTTGGAGTTCATTTGCTATTTTTCCGGGATTTTCCTTCTTAAAATACTACTTAGGGACCCGAGATTTGGCCATTTTGCAAACAAACTCTGAATCAAGATTTTCTTTCGCCAATCTCTGTCAAATGATTTAAGAATGAGATTTGTAAATTTTTAGAATTTTCGGAGTCCATTTGCTATTTTTCCCAAACTTTGCAATTTTGCCATTTTGCCTCCGAAACCCGGTTTTTGCTCCAAACAAGTCCGATTTTCAGATTTTCTTCAAGCTGAGTCTTGGGCTATCCCTTTTTATCATTATTCATCCATTGGGGGCTTTGGTCTTACCAAATCGGGCCATTTCTGTGATTCTTCCCGATTTCATCGAAATCCACTAAAAACCCTAATTCTCGATTTTCTCTCGAATTTACTTTTTTTTCGGTTTTTCTTGCAAGTGGCTTCTCCATTACCCGTAGTCAGTTCTTATCTTTCATTTGGAACCTTCAATTTTGACCAATTTGATCATTTAAGCACTTTTCCCCAAATTTCTCGGATTAGGGTTTCCTTTCTACTGAATCTCCAAATCCCAACTTTCGAACTCCATATCTTTCAATGTAGACCATGCATTATCAAAATTCTTTCGCCATTTTTCAATTTAACTTAAAATCTTGATTTTGAAAGTGGGTTGACTTTTTCAATAGTTGACTTTCCGAGGTTGACTTTTTTGGAGTTGACTTTTTTTAAGTTTGACTTTTTTTGACTTTGACTTTTTATGTTTGTCCTCTTAAACTAAGTCTCGGAGTGCCACCTGCAGGATGAAAAAAAGTATTTTTACGTTCGAAAATATTAATTTAGGAAGAAAACATACCTGTTTTAGTGGTCCGGACAAAATTAGGTGTCTACAGCTGCCCCTCTTTAGCTATTAATGAGAATCAGGAATCAGGCAAAGATAAACAAACACTAATTTTGTACGGCCAGTAAAATCACATGTAAAGGAAATGGAAAGGGGTTTTCTTTTTTCATTTCTTCATTTTTTCATTTTCATTTTCAATTTTTTTTTTTTGAAAAAGCTGTAAATTGAAGATTTTTCCTTAAATTGAATTCCCTGACTAATCAAGGCTCGACCCGTCTTAAGGAAACGGATTCAATTTTTAAAAGAAAAAATTGTGCCCGAAGATCTTAAAAATGGTGCCCGAAGGTCTTAAAAAAAATGGTGCCCGAAGGTCTTTAAAATGGTGCATGGAGGTCTTAAAAACTGGTGCCCGAAGGTCTTAAAAATTGGTGCCCAAAGGTCTTAAAAAAACTGGTGCCCGAAGGTCTTTAAAACTGGTGCCTGAAGGTCTTAAAAAAACTGCTGCCCGAAGGTCTTTAAAAAACTGGTGCCCGAAGGTCTTAAAAATTGGTGCCCGAAGGTCTTTAAAACTGGTGCCTGAAGGTCTTTAAAATTGGTGCCCGAAGGTCTTTAAAATTGGTGCCTAAAGGTCTTAAAAAAAAGGTGTTCGAAGGTCTTTAAAACAGGTGCCTGGAGGTCTTTAAAACTGGGATTTGAAAATACCTTGACGACGGTCTCGAGGCTTGACTCGTCTGATAAACAAAATGAATTTGATTTAAAACAAGGGAATACCTCGATAGCGGTCTCGGAGTCTGAATCTTTTGAGAAACAAAACGAGTTCTCTTTGGGGAAGTCCAAGTTTTCTTGATTTCTGCACTGTTAGCTAAATGCAATGATGAAAATGTCATGCTTTGCAAATGCTTGTATGTTTCCTAAAAATAAATGCAATCAAATGATTGTGCCATGATTTCTAATCCATGGTTTCTTTGAGGTTCACAAATTATCCAACTTCATGACGGAGTCTTCAATTGTTCATTGATGCCCCACTCAAGGATTTCTTCACTCAAGATTTCTTGTCAAACAGTCTCAATTTCTGTCTTTCGCTGAAGTTCACAGATTTTCTGACTTCGTGATGGAGTTTCCACCACGTTCACTATTTTCTTTTCTTGGTGAACTTTCCAAACCTTTCCCAAGATTTAAATCTATTCCTTAGTAATACTTTGAAATCCCTTTATTTAAAGATTTTTATTACTAATCATTATTCAATTTAATAACAACCATAATGCATCTCAAAAGTATATGAAAGAGAATATGAATCAAGCAAAGATTGTCATGAAAAGGATAACAAGAATTTATTGCAAGAAATGCTTTAAAATAGTAAACATAAATATCAAGGATACAAGAAACAAATGTAAGGTTATAGGCTGTAGATGTCCCAGATACGGAATATCTTGAACCCCTCCTTTTTCAAACCATCTGAAATTTCTCTTAAACGAGCAATTCACTCGGGTAACCTCTTAGCTTCTGTAGTTACATCAGATTGAGTTGTTCATCTTTTCTCTGATTGTCAGATACTTTCTCCCTCTTTACACGGAGCATTGATTCAAACTTTGATTAGTACTTGAGCCACCCTTTGTGGGTTTTCAACTCAAGTGTCCTCCATTCGGTATTAAGTCGCCCTTTACGGGTTTTCGGCTTAAACCTCTCTTTTTACATTATTTTTTTCATTTCCATTTTTTTATTCTACCATGCATCTGAGAATTCTAAATGCTTCCAAGGTAAAAATATCAATTCAAAAGATGGGATAAATTCTGAGAATAACCTTTCAAATTAAATATCCATGCTTGATCAAAATGGGCTTTTAAAGCATGTAATGTAGGCCAAGGTTTAGGTTTAGAAAGAAAGGATAAAATAGGCCCAAAGTGTGGTTAAGGGTGATTGGATCAAGGATCATTTCCTGAGGAGAACTCATTCTTGAAACATTTGTCCCTTTTTGGACTTTCCTTTCATTTTTTTTTGTTGGCTTTCATTTGCCACATTTCCAATGGCTTTCTTTTTGCCATGATTTATGATTATCTTTCCTCGGATTTGCCCTCCAGTATAAAGGGTGATCCTTGATCAAGGTTTAAAGAAAGAAATAATTCCTAAGGCTCAAAGGGGTGACTAAGGATATTTTCTTCTAGGATAAAGGAATATGAAAGATAGCCATTCATCATATCAAGCATGACTATTCTCTTTGAAAAGCAATTCTCAGGGGAAATAGATATATAGAATTTCTATTTTTACACTTGGAATCATTCGAATTTCCATGTGCACAGCATCACACTTTTTTTAAAGCATAATACTTCTTCAGTTCATCAGTATTCACGGGATGTGTAAAATCATCTCCGTCCATTCGGGTTAGAATCAATGCTCCTCTAGAAAAAGATCTCTTTACCACATAGGGTCCTTCCCAATTCGGAGCCCATTTTCCTCTCGGGTCTTTCACTATAGGGAGAATTTTTCTCAATACAACTCCCCTTCTCGGAACTGCCTGGTACGAACTTTGTTGTTTTGGGCTCGAATCATCCTTTTCTGATACAACTGCCCGTGAAAAATTGCTTTCAGTATTTTCTCCTCGATGAGATTCAACTGTTCATAACGAGCTCTAACCCATTCTGCTTCCTCTAGGCCAACTTCCATCAAAACCCGAAGTGAAGGGATCTCAACTTCAATAGGTAGCACTGCTTCCATCCCGTATACCAAAAAAACGGTGTTGCCCCTATAGATGTGCGGACCGAAGTACGATATGCATGAAGAGCAAACGGCAAGATCTCATGCCAATCCTTGTACACATTGGTCATTTTCTCGACAATCTTCTTGATGTTCTTGATAGCTGCTTCTACCGCGCTATTCATCTTCGGACGGTAAGGTGCCGAATTAGGATGTGTGATCTTGAATTGAGTACACACTAATCTCATCATCTTATTGTTCAAATTGAGAGCATTATCCGAAATAATTCTTGCTGGCAACCCCTAACGGCATATGATTTCTTTCTTGACGAATCTGCATACCACCGACTTCGTTAAATTCGCATAGGACGCAGCTTCTACCCACTTTGTGAAATAATCTATGGCCACCAAGATGAAACGATGTCCATTTGAAGCTTTCGGGGTAATAGGCCTCATATCCATTCCTCACATTGAAAAAGGCCATGGTGCAGTCATGACATGTAATGGTGATGGCGACACATGAATCTTATCTGCATAGATCTGGCATTTATGGCACTTCCGGGAATAACTGATGCAATCTCCTTCCATCGTCAGCCAATAGTACCCTGCCCTCATAATCTGTTTAGCAAGCATGTGACCATTTGGATGAGTGCCACATATCCCTTCATGGACCTCTTCTATGATTCTTTCCCTTTCTTGTAAAGACTCTTGCCATCTAGAACAAAAACCATTGCTAGCCTTCTCAGAGTCCTCTTGTCATTCTCTGTTGCTTGTTCTGGATACTGTTGACTCTTGATGTACTGCAAAATATCGTTATACCAAGGGAGACCATCTGCTTCTTTTTCGATACTCAAACAGTGGGCAGGAGACTCATATATGCTCATCTTGATCGGCACAACTTCCGCCCCTTCATTGACTTTAAACATTGATGACAAAGTAGCCAGAGCATCCGCCATTCGGTTTTCTTATCGAGGAAAGTAATTGAAATTCACTTCTTCAAACTCTTCCAATAAACTCAATATGAGTTCTCGGTATCGGATTAGTTTTGTATCTCGGGTTTCCCATTCTCCTCGTAGCTGGTAAATCACTAAGGCTGAGTCTCCGAAAACTTCCAATACTTTGATCTTTCTATCCACTGCAGCACGAAGGCCCATAGTACATGCTTCATACTCTGCAGTATTGTTTGTACAATCAAAATCCAATCTTGCAGTGAAAGGATAACAATCTTCTTCTGGGGATATAAGCACTGTACGAATTTCATGCCCCATGGCGTTAGATGCGCCATCAAAGTACATTTTCCATACTTTCTTCTTCAAGGGAATCTCATCTGCTTGCGACACATATATCAAATCTTCATCCGGGAAGTCAGAGTTCAATGGCTCATAATCTTCCACTGCTCGACTTGCTAAGAATTCAGCCACTGCATTGCCCTTGATAGCTTTTTGACTTACATATAAATGTCGTACTTTGACAATAAAACCTGCCACCTTGCCGTCCTCCCTGACAAAGAAGGTGCTTCCAACATGTACTTAACTGTCTGAGTCTTCGAGTAGTCCAAGCTAGGGCGCAACACAACTTCTCTACTGATGAATATTTCAACTGATAATCTGTGAACTTCCTGCTGAGGTAGTAAACTGCCTGTTCTTTCTTTCCATTTTCATCAAGCTGCCCCAAAACACAACCCATGGATCTTTCAAATACTGATAAATACAGTATCATTGGTTTATTCAGAATAGGTGGCATTAATACTGGTGGGTTTGATAGATAATGCTTACCCTTTTCAAAAGCAATCTGACACCCTTCATCCCATTCTCCTGGATCACGTTTTCGAAGTAACATAAATATTGGATCACATTTGTCGGTTAACTGTGAAATAAACTGAGCAATGTAATTCAACCTCCCCATAAAGCCTCTTACTTTCTTTTGAGTGCGAGGTGGTGGCAGATTCTGAATAGCCTTCACTTTATCCGGGTCAATCTCAATTCCTCTTTTGCTGACGACAAAACCCAACAACTTCCCGGAGGTGACTCCAAAAGTGCATTTTGCCGGATTTAGCTTGAGTCTAAACTTCCTTAGTCGTTCAAAGAGCTTTTTAAGATTCACAATATGCTTCTCTTCTCCTTGTGACTTTGCGATCATATCATCAACGTAGACCTCAATTCCCTTATGCATCATATCATGAAACAAGGTCAGCATGGCTCTTTGGTATGTTGCCCCAGCATTCTTCAACCCAAATGGCATTACTTTGTAGCAGAAGGTTCCCCATATTGTAACAAATGTGGTTTTCTCCATATCTTCCGGTGCCATCTTGATCTGATTGTATGAGAATCCGTCCATGAAAGAAAATAAAGAACTCTTCGCTGTATTATCCACCAGAGTATCAATATGAGGCAAAGGGAAATTATCTTTAGGGTTGGCCTTGTTCAAATCTCGGTAATCAACGCACATTCGCACCTTGCCATCCTTCTTTGGTACTGGAACAATATTTGCCACCCATTCTGGATATTTTGCCACCTCTAGGAATCCAGCATCAAATTGTTTTTTCACCTCCTCTTTTATCTTTAATAGCATATCAAGCCTCATTCTTCTCAACTTTTGCTGAATTGGCTTACATTCTGGCTTTAAAGGGAGTTTATGAACCACAATGTCTGGATCTAACCCTGGCATGTCTTGGTAAGACAATGCAAATACATCCACATACTTCTGGAGCAAAGCTATCAATTCACCTTTTATTGATGATGACAATGAAGTTTCGATTTTGACTTCTTTTATCTCTTCACCATTTCCCAAATTTATCGTCTCCAATAACTCCTTTTGAGGAAGTACTTGTTTCTCCTCTTGTTCTATTTTTCTCAATAGATCTGGAGGTAGACCATAATCCTCAGTATCTTCATTAGCCTCAAAATCACCCGTGCAAATGGGTCTTTCAAATTCAATTTCAGAATTATTGACAGGAAGGTCCTCATATTCCGCATCCGTACACCTGTAAATAGGTGGAGAAGAAACAATATAGGAAAATATATAATTAAAACAAAATAAATAAAAAAATGATAGAATATGGACACATCAATATGGATAAAATGCATTGTGCTTGTTATTTATTGAATGAAAATGTTTAAAAAGCCCATTACAGAAAAACTCTTAATATCTCTGGGTAAAGATAATTAAGATTGCTTTTTAAAAGTATTACTTTGGAATAGACAGTCGCGCTCCAATTGGTTAGTCTATATCCTGGTGGACAAGGTCGCACCATCTAGCTAGCATTCTCTCTTTCAATTCTGTCTTCCTCAGTCGCGCAGATCTCCACCTCATACATCTGCTCATCCCTATTCACCTGGAACCTCTCGAAGGCTTGCTCTATCATTACGAGCACATCATCAGAATTCTTTTCTCCTAACAGAGAATCGGTTGAGTGAAAGCTATGAATGATAGGTGGGAATGTCATAGGCTCCCACTCAACATCCATGCCTTTAAGACGGGCCATCCTCCTTTGTCGGTTCCTTTCAATTTGTTTCCTTTTCTCATGGGCCTTCGAAAGATATCCTAGGCCAAACCGGTCTTTCTTTTCTTTTACTTCCATTGCTCGAGTGATAACTCGTATAATTATATAGTTTTTAGTTATGTTTTATTATTGTTTTGTGTCAAATACGAGTTATTATTGCTTAGTCTAAATGTGTTTATGATCTTTTATACTTTTATGTAATTTGGTGTTTTTCACGAGTTTCTTTGAGTGATTTCAGATTACTAGGTTAAATCAAGAATTAAGGGCAAATCCAGTTCAGTTCCAGTTCCGACACCTTTTGCCATATCAGCTATATCTGGAGTTTCACTGAAGCATTAAGGCTGAAATTTTTACAGTGCAAAGTTAAGAGGCATATCTATCTTTTTTATGCTTTACACTTCTTGAAACGGAGTCGTTTTCCCTAGCGAAATCAACCATCAAATTGGCTGATGTGCAATGACGTCTGTGCTGACCAGTTTTGGTATTTTGACCATATCTTCTAATCCACATTAGCAAATGAGCTGATTCCAACGGCTATGGATAACAAACGGATAGGGGAATATTTTTCTAGAAGACCATTTGATCAGATCAAGCCTCCAACATTGAAAAAATCAACCATCAAGCTGGCTGATCAGAATTGTCATATGCAATGACGAAAATTGTTAGAAAAATGCACCCACCTATTATACCTACCTTTGAAATTTATAAAGCTTGTCTCTTGTCATTTAGCTCTCCAAAATGTGTATAAATAGAGGGCCTTGGATGATTGTAAGGGACATTGTAGATTGGTAGGATATTAGCCATTATAATAAAATTCTCTAAGTTTTCTTCTACTTTCCTTTCTCTAGTTTTCTTTTTCCTTCTTCTTTCTTTCTTTTATTTCCTTCTTAGATTCTCTTTAATTTTATGTTTATGTTTACAATGCCTATGCTAGGTTAAACTTTTATTTGGTTAAGGGTAATTTCAAAGCCCTAGACATGTTTTATAATTGATTTTCAGATTCTATCTATCATTAATTTTCTATCAAAGTTGCTTATGTTCTTCTACAAGAATTGTTCATGATGTTGTCTTGATTTGTTTAGGTGTACAACTAGATAGATCTTGATAATTATCTATTGCTAGTTTAGGAGTCTTGATCCGTGTAATTGTCTTGATTTCCTATTCATATGTGGCAATTTGTGATTAATGATTATGTTCAAGTTTTCGATAATTGCAAAGTGGAACATAACCTAAGTTGAACAATCCGAGCTTATGTGTTTGTTGCTTAGATCAACCTATCTTTCTCATCATAAAGCTGCCATTAAATTGAATTTAGAGAGCTTATTCTAGGTTGTTTGATGGTTAGAGATTAAATAGAGAGCTTGTTCTATTTAACGACAAACTAAGGAAAGATTGGGATAACAGAGCTTGTTGTTATCTACGGTTGTTAACTTTGATAGTTGGTTGATATTGATAGATCTGAAATTGGTTCTTAATGATGTCTAGTGGTGGAGAATGAAACCTTAACCATATTTCTCTCATATTTGATTTATTCTTAATTACTTGTTTTCTCATTCTTATTATTTACTTTAGTTTAAATCTGATTTCAAAAACCCCTTTTCTTTTATTGTTCTTGAATTTAGGTTTTAAACTATCAACTTATAAACTAAAACCCAATCCCTGAGGACTCGACCCTTGCTAACTACTATACTCTACAATTGATCTTTTTAGTGCAAGGTTAAATAAGATACACTCTTTTGGGTGCATCAAATTTTTGGCGCCGTTGCCGGGGATTGTTTTCTTTAGTTTATTAGTTTATTGGTTTATTCTTATTTTCTGTTCTAATTATTTACTTTCTTATTATTATTTTTTTTATTAGTGAATGTTCCAAGCTCCCAACGAAGACTTACGATTTAGGAGAATTCGGGAATTTATAACTTCTCACCAGCAACCAATCGAGGAGTTTATCCAAAACATCCAAGAGGAGAAAGGAGAGATGGCAGCAGCTGACAACCGAACTCTCAAGGAGCTTGCCGCTCCGGACTTGGGTCAACAACCATTATGCTTTGAATATGCTAATCTTGAGGTAGCTTTTGAATTAAAATCTGGTTTGATTCATCTTCTCCCAACTTTTCATGGTTTTGCAGGAGAGGATCCAAATAAGCACCTCAAGGAATTCCATGTAGTTTGCTCAAGCATGAGACCAACAGGGGTCACGGAAGAGCAAATTAAGTTGAGAGCCTTCCCATTCTCTCTAGCTGATTCAGCAAAGGAATGGCTCTACTATCTACCATCCGGGACCATCACTACATGGAATGATTTGAAGAAAGCATTCTTGGAAAGGTATTTCCCAGCATCTAAGGCTGCCAACATTAGGAAAGAGATATGTGGGATTCAGCAATACAACGGAGAGTCCTTATATGAATATTGGGAGAGGTTCAAGAAACTTTGTGCATCATGTCCACACCATCAGATAAGTGAACAACTTCTCATCCAATACTTCTATGAAGGTCTCATACCCATGGAGAGAAGTATGATAGATGCCGCTAGTGGGGGAGCTCTAGTTGATAAGACTCCCGGGGCTGCTAGAACATTAATCTCCAACATGGCAGCCAATTCTCAACAGTTCTCAATGAGACAAGATCCACCACCATAACCCAAGAGAGTTAATGAGGTAAGTATATCATCCCTTGAACAAAAATTTGATAAACTGACTTCTCTTGTTCAACAATTGGCTGTAGGTAATATACAACAAATAAAGGCTTGTGGCATATGTTCAAACATAGGGCACCAAACTGATATGTGTCCAACACTTCAAGAGGACACCAATGAACATGTGAATGCCATGGGTGGATTTCAGAACCAATCAAGGAAATATGATCCCTACTCAAACACTTACAATCCAGGATGGAGGGATCATCCAAACTTCAATTATGGAGGGAACCAATCACAAACTATTCCTCCACCATTTGACAACAGGCCACCGGGTTTTCAGCAAAGAGTGCAACAACCATACCAAACCCGACAACAACTGCCACCCACCCAAAATTCAGGTACTTCTCTTGAAGATCTTGTTAAAGCTCTTTCTACTAATACAATTCAATTTCAACAGGAAACAAAGACAAGTATTCGAAATTTGGAGACTCAAATAGGGCAATTGGCAACAACCATGAGTCAAATGCAAGCAAGGGATTCTGGGAAATTACCTTCCCAAACCATAGTGAATCCAAGAGAGAATGCCAATGCTATAACTTTAAGAAGTGGGAAACAGCTAGAGACACCACAAAATGATAGTGCTCAAGGGGAGAACAATACCATGGCATCCTCTTCACATCCCAACGAGCCACTAAAAAAGGTAATTCCTAAACCATCCTTTCCTTCTTATATAACTCCTCCACCTTTTCCTAGCAGGTTAGCAAAGTCCAAGAAGGAGGAGCAAGAGAAGGAAATTTTGGAAACCTTCCGGAAAGTAGAGGTGAACATTCCTTTACTAGATGCTATCAAGCAAGTGCCAAGATATGCCAAGTTCCTAAAAGAGTTGTGCACATCTAAACGGAAATTGAAATGGAATGAAAAGGTAAGTGTGGGGGAGAATGTGTCAGCTGTTCTTCAAAAGAAACTCCCACCTAAATGCAAGGATCCAGGTATGTTTACCATTCCTTGTAAGATAGGCAACACCAGGTTTGAGCATGCTATGCTAGATCTAGGGCATCTATTAATGTCATGCCATATTCAATTTATGCTTCATTGAATCTAGGACCATTAGAGGAAACCGGTGTTATAATACAACTTGCTGACCGTTCTAACACTTATCCAAGAGGAGTTGTAGAAGACGTTCTTGTACAGGTTAATGAATTGGTTTTTCCCGCTGACTTTTATGTTATTGAGATGGAAGATGAGATGTCTTCTAATCCCACACCTATTCTATTAGGGAGACCATTCTTGAAAACAGCAAGAACTAAAATAGATGTACATGATGGCACTTTAACTATGGAATTTGATGGTGAAATAATTCGCTTTAACATTTTTGAGGCCATGAGATATCCTAGTGATGTGCATTCTGTTTTTAATATTGATATAATTGACTCACTAGTGCAGCAAGCTTATGAGCTAGATGGTGAAGATAGTGTGGAGATAGTCCTTAGCAAACATCTCGGAATGTGGAATGCTAAAGGGGAACTAGCCTTGAGTGACCATGTGGAAGGGGCACTAGAATCTTTACACTCACTGCCACCTAAAGATGCAAGGTTTGATGTTTCATTTATTGATTTGCAATTATCTAATGAGAAACTTCTACCTTCCATTTTGTAGGCACCAACTTTAGAGTTGAAACCACTACCGAACCACTTGAAATATTTGTTCTTAGGTGAAAATGACACACTAGCTGTCATCATTGCCAAAGAGCTCACACCTTTGCAAGAAGAGCGACTTATCCGGGTACTTAGAGAGCATAAAACAGCAATTGGTTGGACAATTGCCGATATCAAGGGAATAAGCCCATCCATGTGCATGCACCGGATTTTGTTAGAGGAGGGATCCAAACCAACAAGAGAAGCACAAAGAAGATTGAACCCTCCTATGATGGAGGTTGTGAAAAAGGAGATACTGAAGCTCCTAGATGTTGGAGTGATCTATCCTATCTCGGATAGCAAATGGGTGAGCCCAGTCCAAGTGGTTCCAAAGAAATCAGGTGTAACGGTGGTAACAAATAATGAGAATGAACTTGTTCCTACTAGGATTCAAACAGGATGGCGAGTTTGTATTGATTATCGTAAACTTAATTCCACAACTCGAAAAGACCACTTTCCTTTACCTTTTATTGATCAAATGCTTGAAAGGTTAGCTGGCCATTCTCATTATTGTTTTCTTGATGGTTTTTCAGGTTATAATCAGATAGCCATTGCTCCGGAGGACCAAGAGAAAACAAAATTCACATGTCCATTTGGTACTTTTGCATACCGGCGTATGCCATTTGGTCTTGGTAATGCACCAGCTACATTCCAAAGGTGTATGGTTAGCATATTTTCAGATTATGTAGAGAACATCATAGAAGTGTTTATGGATGATTTTAGTGTCTACGGTGATTCTTTTGATAGATGTCTAGAGAACCTTACACTTGTACTTGAAAGATGCATGGAAACTAACCTTGTTTTGAATTGGGAAAAATGTCACTTTATGGTAGAACAAGGAATAGTTTTGAGCCATGTTATTTCTTCTAGAGGGATAGAGGTTGATAAGTCTAAAATAGATATTATGCACTCTTTACCACCTCCCACAAATGTGAGAGAGGTTCGTTCTTTTCTTGGACATGCAGGTTTCTATAGGAGATTTATAAAAGACTTCTCAAAGATCACATTACCTCTTTGCAAGCTACTACAAAAAGATGTGGTTTTCCACTTTGATGACATTGCAAAGAGGCGTTTGAAACATTGAAGGGACTCTTGACATCAGCTCCTATCATCCAACCACCAGATTGGAATGTACCTTTTGAAATCATGTGTGATGCTAGTGACTATGCCATTGGAGCTGTTTTGGGCCAACGGGTTGGCAAAGCCTCACATGCCATTTATTATGCCTCCCGAACTCTTAATGATGCTCAATTGAACTATTCCACTACTGAAAAAGAACTTTTGGCTGTTGTATTTGCTTTAGAAAAATTTCGATCTTATTTAGTTGGTACTAAAGTAATTGTATATTCTGACCATGCAGCCCTTAAGTACTTACTCACTAAGAAGGAGGCCAAACCAAGGTTGATTAGATGGATACTTCTCTTACAAGAGTTTGATTTGGAGATAAAAGATAAGAGAGGTAGTGACAACCTGGTTGCGGACCATCTTAGCCGTTTAGTTCATGAAGAGGATGCACTACCCTTGAATGAGAACTTTCCGGATGAGCAACTTCTTTTTATAAGTACAACAACTCCTTGGTATGCCGATATTGTTAATTACTTAGTTACCAAGAAGTTGCCACAAGAGTTGACACAAGCTCAAAGAAATAAGATCAAGAGTGATGCCAAATACTACATATGGGATGATCCTTACCTTTGGAAGCATTGCTCCGATCAGATTATAAGAAGGTGTGTACTCGAATCTGAATTTCAATCTATTCTCACCTTTTGTCACTCTTATGCATGTGGAGGACACTTTGGATCCAAAAGAACAGCCATGAAAGTTCTTGATTCTGGATTTTATTGGCCTACTATATTCAAAGATGCATACCTCTTTTGCAAGTCATGTGATCGTTGCCAAAGAATAGGTAACTTAGGTGCTAGAAATCAAATGCCTCAAACTCCAATACTTATTGTTGAAATTTTTGATGTATGGGGCATGGATTTCATGGGACCTTTTCCTTCTTCTTTTGGTAATCTTTATATTTTACTTGCCGTTGATTATGTTTCCAAGTGGGTGGAACCAAAATCCACTAGGACTAATGACTTTAAAGTGGTTTCAGATTTTGTCAAGACTAACATCTTTGCTAGGTTTGGAACGCCAAAGGCCATAATCAGTGATAGAGGTACTCACTTTTGCAATAGGACTATGGAAACACTTTTGAGGAAGTATAACATCACACACAAGGTCTCCACCTCATATCATCCTCAAACTAGTGGGCAAGCTGAAGTGTCAAACCGAGAAGTTAAGTCCATCCTTGAAAAGACAGTTAATCCAAATAGGAAGGATTGGAGTTCACGACTTGATGATGCACTTTGGGCTTATAGGACAGCATATAAGACACCCATTGCTATGTCTCCTTATCGACTTGTTTATGGTAAGCCCTGTCATCTTCCGGTTGAATTGGAACATAAATCATATTGGGCTATCAAACAATGCAACATGGAGATGGATGAGACAGGAAAGAAAAGAAAACTTGACCTACAAGAATTAGAGGAGATAAGGAATGATGCTTATCAGAATTCTAGGATTTACAAGGAAAAGACTAAGGCATTCCATGACAAGATGATATCAAGAAAGGAATTTGTTGTTGGACAAAAAGTTCTTCTCTTCCATTCACGCCTTAAGTTATTTCCAGGTAAGTTACGTTCTCTTTGGGTTGGACCATTTGTTATTACTAATGTATTTACTCATGGTGCAGTTGAAATCCAAAGCCCAAAAACAGATAAGGCATTCAAAGTGAATGGTCATAGATTGAAGCCTTACTATGAGAACTTGCCAATACAAGATGTGGAGGAGTTTCCACTTTTTGAGCCAAATTATGTTGATTAATAATGGCATGGGTCTAAGTCAGGCTGAGGACAATAAACCAAGCGCTTCTTGGGAGGCAACCCAAAAGGATGGAGAGCATCTATTATATCAGATTTGCATATTCCTTACTCTCCATCATTCTATCTTTTATTGGTTTTCTTTTCTTTTGTTTAATAGTTCTTTTCTCTTACATATAATTCTTGCATTGGGGGATAATAGCATTACATTGAGGACAATGTAAAAATTATGTGTGGGGGGGGGAAGAATTTAGGATTTTAATTAGAGTGTTTTGTTTTTTAGTTTTTTTTTTTATGTTGTTTTTAGTGTGTTTTAGTTACCTTCAATACTATGATGAGATATGAATTGCATAAGTCTAAAACAGATTTATTAGTGAGAATATTTTCATGAGAATTGAGCTTCATATCAACCTTTTTATGAGCCAATGTTAATATGATATGTTGATTGAGAAAGAAGCATGTTTAGACTTAATCTGACTTGTATAATCATCCTTGTGAGTTTTTGAGCCTATAATGATTGATCAATCTAATTTCTTTCTTGAGTGCTCTTATGATTACATGATTCTCTAGAACTTGCTTTAGACCTTGTTGAGACTATATTGATGCATGTGACAACATGAATATGATAGAGGCATTAGGATTTTTAGCCAGGGCCAAACAGCCAGCCCTTATTGATGTTCCAAAAGAACACACCCTTAGTGAACCAATTTGAGCCTACATTGAATATGCTATCTCTTTGGTAACCATAACTTGTCCCTAACCTAAATATACTTATTTATATCTTTACCTTTGTTCCAAAGATGAATTAGCATGTTTTGAGACAAGTTGCAAAGACAAGGAAGATCTATTGAAAATTTGGGTTAGAAACAAGAAATAAGTGTGGGGGGGAAAGAAAAGAAAAGTCAAGAGAAAAAGAAATGGAATACTGGCAAATACATTCCTATGTAAAAAAAATATGAATCATCTCTTGAATTTGTGGAAAAAGAATGTTACAAAGTTGTTTAGAATGAAGAAAAGGCCCAACATGAATATCCGGCCTAGGTGACTATGTACTTGTAAAGTGTTTTGAGAAGTTTCTTTGTATGATCTTATTATATCTCTAAACTTTATGAACTCTTTGGAACCCTTGTGATATCTTTATCCTTTTGTTCTTCAACCACATTACAAACCCCTTGGCCCCATTACAACCTTGATTAAAGACCTCTTGATTCATGAAGTTGTATGATCTAAATAGTGGAGAATAGGTGGACAAGCAAGAATATGGTAGAACTGTTTTCATGAGATTGATTGAGTGTAAACACTTCATCACTGCTTTAAAGAGTGAAAATCATGAGGGTATCCCATGTGAGAAGTTGAGATTAAATTTGAACATGCACTATTTTGATTGAGATATGTTATGTTAATTTTAGCTTAACTCAAACCATTTACTATCAAGCATAATTTTTTGTGAAACTCTTTAAGCTATTGATTAGTTTATAAGACTTGTTCAATGATTGTCTCTAATTTTTATTGAAAGAGGATTAGATTAGGTTTTATTATTTTGTCGCTATTTGATTTTGCTCGAGGACTAGATGTAAATATAATTTTTATTTTAATTTTTTTAACCCCGGTTAAATGGCGGATAACGGTACTCCGTGATTATTTAAGTCGGTTCCATCAGCTACCCACAAAACTGATATTGTATATAAATTTCTCTTTCAATTTCTCTTTCATTTTTTTCAGGATGGATGATATTCTCACAAGATTGCAGAAACGATTTCCTCCTTTTCCTCGAAATATTTTACTGAAGCTTTACCAAGTTCGATTTGAAAGATTAAGAATGCTTATGCACAAAGGGATTCCTGAAGACATACGTTGGATAATTGAAGCCAAGGTACGTGAAGATGAATATCTTCCTGTTTTGCATTTACCAGGTACAGGTAGAAGCACTTTTGCAAAGAAGCGACGAGCAAAGCGCATGAGTTCAAACTGCCACAAATGTGCACGATGGACGTGTAACGGTAAATGTCGTTCTATTGGGATTCCGTCCTCTAATCGAGATGATAAAATTGAATTCATTAAGGATGGACTGAGTAAGGAGAATTTGGGTAATATCCAACTTTCTCTTGAGACGCATCCTAGTGGAGACGTACAAAGAGAAATTCTTGATTTATGGCCGCAATTCCAAAGGGAATGGCAACATCTTGGGAATCTGATGTTAAAAGACCCTGTTTGCCAGCTTGTAAGAAAACTGGATGGGAAGCATATCCTCGACTCATAGAAGGCGTTTAAGCGGTTTCTGGACGTAAAACCAGAGGAAGATGTGAGCCACAATCACAACTACAATAAATGACTTCTCAGCTTTTGGTTTGATCTGCAATAACTTCATTTCGGTTTAATTTACGTGTTGTTCGATTTGTGTAATTATTCACGTTTTTTTTTTGCATTGGTCTTTTACGGTTGATTTTTCTTCTCTTTTTGATTTTCTTCCTGAAATCACGCAAAAATCTTTTGTTAGGTTAACATTTTCTTCTGACAGGTCAAATACACTTTTGGCGACATTATTACTCTTGTCTGATTCACTACTCAGTCCTCTATATATTACACCATGTACTCATTCTCTTTCAGGCACTCGAAAAAAGAAAAAAAAATGGAAAGTACTTCGTCCCAGCGCATTGAAAAAATTTGTGTCTTTGGAGGTGCTTATCCAGGGAAAAATAAAATATTAGCTGATGAAGCCATAAGAGTTGGAGTAATACTTGCCCAACAAAAGATCTAGTTGATTTATGGAGGCGGTAGTACGGGTTTAATGGGAGCAGTCGCTACAGCAGCACACGCCGGAGGAAGTCCAGTTCTAGGAATCGTGCCAAAACTATTCACAGGTTTTTGTGGACCTACCGTGGGTAAGGAAATACAAGTCTGGAGTATCCCTGAACGGATGACAATCATGTACCATTGTGCCGATGCATTCATTGCTTTACTAGGAGGTCTGGGTACATTGGAAGAAATAGCTTGCGTGGCTTCTTGGTCATCTTTGGTCACAAAAAAGAAACCCATTGGTTTGCTTAATATTAATGGTTATTTTAGTAATTTGCTTTCATATTTAGATAATGCTGTGGAAAATGGATTCATGTTTTCAGAGGCAAGGAGAACCATAATTTCTGCTACAACCATTGAAGATTTACTCAAAAAGCTCCAAGCTTATGAGTATTTACCTGCTATGGTTGTTTCGCAAACGCTCGGAAAAAGAAAAATAGATATAGACAAGCAAGGAGTGGATTGCACTTTGTCTTTGTGACATTATCTAACATTTTGTTTGTTGTGTCTCAGTTATAATAAGTGGTTAGCAACCTTTGCAGGTAATATCTCCTAAATTCTACCTTTAAAATTTGACATTGGGGACAATGTCATATTTTAGTAGGGGATAAGGGACATATTTTGCTAATTTGTAAAAAAAAAAAAATAAATAAAAACAATTTGTTGTGTTTTAAGCCATTTAGAAGTATTCATTCTGAACAAGGTCTGAATAAGGGAGACTTGAGACATACCTTGTCAGTTTGATTTAATCTTCTAAAAAAAAAAAATTTGTTGTGTTTTAAGCCATTTAGAAGTATTCATTCTGAACAAGGTCTGAGTAAGGGAGACTTGAGACATACCTTGTCAGTTTGATTTAATCTTCTAAAAAAAAAAAAAAAACTATCTGGTCTGTTTATTATCTGCATGTGTTTTACTACTTTTATGTATGTATTTTTCTTTTTTGAGTATTAGTATAATCTTGGCAAGCATGTGGATAAAGCAATAGAGTTACAAAGGCTTTGATTAAGTTATCTAGGTTATTTTCAATTTGGTTTTCTGAAAATTGAATATTTTTGATGATCAAATTTCTTTGAGATTGTTTTTGGCAGATCGGTTCGATTTTTGTTGGAATGTGAATTCATGGTGAGCCTTTGGAAAGCCACGGAAAACTGGGAAGACATAGTAAGTTTACTTTTTCTCTTCATTCCACATGCAGATTTAAGTCATCACATAGATGCTTGCATCTATACATGATCTGATCTTAGAACAAAGTCACTATCCAGAAAGCCCCTTATCTTTGCCCCCTTACATTAGGAGCCCATAGGTTGTAAACCTTCGGGTTGGATCCCTAGATATGAACTCCAGAAATTATGCCAAAGTGAACGGATACGATTCCGACCCCCATTCCCTCTTTATACTTTTATGATAATATTTGTGATCATTGGGTTTGGGATTGTGTGTTTCCTTTTTGTTTATTTTGTTATCTTTTGAAATCTGAAAAAAAGAAAAAAAAAGAAAAAAGAAAAAAAAAAGGGAATAATGCAAAAAAGGGTAGTTAGAATGAGTGACTGTTGTTAGAGTCGTGAACTTCGAACTTATTGATGCCAAAACAATGTTGTGATGAGTTGAGAAAAAGATGCTGAAAAAAAAAAAAAAAAAAAAAAGAGCTGATGAAAATCTGTCTTGTTTGATCAATTGAATGAAAAGAAAGAAAAAGAAAGTATGGAACCAATGTGATTTCTGAAAAAAAAAAAAAAATTTTGAATTCAAGATTCGAGGTTCTTCATTATAGAAAGGTTTTTACTTTTCTATTTTCTTTGGATCGAGTCTTTTCTTGCTTTTTGTTTTCTTTTTAAAATATTAATGTTGAACATAGGACTAAGGATGAGTGGGAATGGAAATATTTTGAGAGGATTGATCACATTATTATTATATTTCTTGAGCCTAACTTGTGATAAACCTCAGATTATGTTTGAACATTCCACCCCTCACTTGTCCATAAGCCTCAGATTCATCTCTGTACCGATCAGATTTGTCGAGTTCACTTGTGAACTGCGGTGACAAGGATCTTAGCATGTGTACTTATGAAGCTATAGTTTGCCTAGTCCTCCATGGCTAGCTAAAGTCTCGCCAAGAAGGAAGTTCCTCAATCGTACGGTAATGCCTTCAATTTTAATCTCATTAACCCTTTACTCGAATTTAATATGCCAATGATACTTAATTAGATGCCTTGCCAATTCTTACGCTTGATCTTGCTTGTTTGTTTGAGATCCCTTTAACTTGTTTTCCTGTTTATTTTTATTTTTTTCTAGGATTGAGTCGTTGCTAGGGACTAGCAACAATCTAAGTGTGGGGGTGTGATAACTCGTATAATTATATAGTTTTTAGCTATGTTTTATTATTGTTTTGTGTCAAATACGAGTTATTATTGCTTAGTCTAATTGTGTTTATGATCTTTTATATTTTTATGTAATTTGGTGTTTTTCACGAGTTTCTTTGAGTGATTTCAGATTACTAGGTTAAATCAAGAATTAAGGGCAAATCCAGTTCAGTTCCAGTTCTGACACCTTTTGCCATATCAGCTATATCTGGAGTTTCACTGAAGCATTAAGGCTGAAAATTTACAGTGCAAAGTTAAGAGGCATATCTATCTTTTTCATGCTTTACACTTCTTGAAACGGAGTCGTTCATGGTGTGTATGGTGTAGGAGGTGCATAAGGTGTGGTAGGAGTATAAGGCCTTGGTGGTGTGTATGGTGTAGGAGGTGTATAAGGGTATTGGTTGAAGCTTACTGTATGAGTTTCCTCCTTCTTTTTTGCGGGAAAAGCTCTCCTTGGGGTAGCAGACTCACCCTCTTCCATCTTTCCATTCTTAATAGCTAACTCAATCATTTCCCCAGATACTACCATATCCGCGAAGTCCTTGGTAGCACTTCCCACCAATTTGTCATAATAGGGTGCTTTCAATGTGTTCATGAAAAGCACCGTGATTTCTTTGCTAGTTAAAGGGGGTTGCACTTGTGTGGCTAGATCCCTCCACCTCTGAGAATACTCCTTGAAGGTCTCATTGGACCTCTTTTCCATATTCTGTAATGACAGCCTACCCGGTACCATGTCAGAAACGTGCTTATAATATTCCATGAAAGCCCTAGCCAAATCTGTCCATGAACGAATCTTGGTACGACTCAGTTGATTGTACCATCGGGTCGCTGACCCTGTTAAGCTGTCTTGAAAGTAATGAATAAGCTATTTCTCATTATCTTCATACCCTGTCATCCTCTACAGTACATGGTTAGATGAGCTGATGGGTTGGTGGTCCTATTATACTTTTCAAAGTCTAGTACTTTGAACTTCGGTGGAATTACTAGATCATATACCAAGCTCATCTCCTTGGCATCTAGACTGCCAAATAACTCGGCTCCTTCCACTGCTCTTAGCCTTTCTTCCAACAACTGATATTTCTTCTGAGATTCAGCGGTTTTGACCCTCTTCAGTTCAGTCATTTTGGCCCTTTATTTTTCTGCCATTTCTTCGAAATCTGGAACCTCAACCTCAATTGGATCAACTACGATGTTACCCCTTTTAGGACCGAAGTTTTGTGTTTCGGCTGCTGGTTGGATATAGATGTAGGATGCTGCCTCAGTTGGGATTTCATTTCCCACAGGTTGGGATGTCTGTCCATTTCTCTGTACTACTTCTGGTCGATCCTCCTGATTCACTGCCCCCATTTCAGTAACTGAATTCTCTCTGGGCCACTTCTGCTTCATCATAGTGCTCATCATCTCCATGAGCTTTGTCATCTGTTCTCGTGTCTCCTCTTGAGACTTAGTCAACTGTTCTTGTTGTTCTTTCTGGATTTTTTCCATTCTCTCAATTCTGGCAAGCTGATCATTTTCCTTGGCTTTTGTTCGAGATCGAGTATTGTAAGGGTGTTGGAAATTTGGCTCTTTCTGAGTGCGACCAATTGTACCTTTAGTTTTAAAAACCATGGATTAGAAATTATTGATATATTTCTTATTTTATTTTATAAAAATAAATAAATGAATGAATGAATGAATTAGTGTTAATGAATGAACAACTAAGTAAATGACTTAGTGTATGAACCTATAATAAATAAATGAAATAGACCAATAAATGACTAAATGTATGAACAATTTCTAAAGAATAAATGAATGAATGATTATGAACAAATAAAATATATAAAAGAAAGAACTAGTGAATAATGAATGCATTTAAAGTATTGGCCCCGGGATAATTCCAATCAAACGGTCTTTCATTGATTTCTTGGAACTAAATACATCAAAGAAAAGATCCTTGCTTTAGACAACATGATAACCTGTCTCTCCTAAAAACTATTACAAAACACTGGTAACTCCCTCGAATTCTGGACCTTCTTCACTGTCCTCTTTTGATTGCCTTGCTCTTCCATCTGATCCTTACTTGTTCACGACCCTTTGACGTGTCAGTAGAAGCATCGCCGTGTAAGCTTTCCCTAGCTTGTTTCTCCAGTTGATTTGCTCGAGCTTCCTCGTGTTTTGCCTTTTCTGCCCAATAGTTCTTCTCCTTTTTGAGGTTTCTGACTTCTTGTTCCCATTCCCCGGAAGTCTTGAGAGTTCCCTCGAATTTGAGCTTTTAACGGTACCTCTTGTTCTCCAAGTGTAATTCCTGAAGATCACTTTGGACAGTGTCCCACTCTCTCTTGATCTTTTCCTTTTCTTTTTCTTGGGCTACCTCCCGATCTTTCATGTCCTCAAGCTCTTCTTGCAGTCGGGTAACCTCCATGTTTATCCGTGCCTTTTCTTTTTCAAATTCCGCCCTTGCAATTTCTAATTCTGATGGCGCGTCCTTGGGAGGCGAACTCAAATGCCGAACTTCTTCCCCATCCGATGTCAACAACCTATCATTAACCCTTGATTTCCTCCATATCAGGTAGTCAGGCATGACGATATCAGCATATGAGTTTCCTTCCATGCCACTACAATCTCACGGACCTTTCTCGAATATCCATGAGTTTCCGTAAGCAAATTCCAAATTACCAAGGTCATGGGTCATTGGAGTAAACTGACGAGATTCTGATTGCCTCAGTACTAGCAGTGGTGCATAGCTCACTCCTCCCCATACTCCCAATAATGGAACAGAGGCTTTATCTCCGCATTTATACAATGTCGGTATAGGAGCTATCCATGGAGCTCTCCAAACTATCATCTCAGCCCTGATATTCCGGAATATTTTGATCCATTGCTCCTCAGTCCTATTCTCAAGCCAATCCCTTTTAAGAAATTCACCAATTGGTGCAAAAGATTTCCAATATGAACGAAGAGGGAACTTCTCCTGTTTACAGAAATGGCTCTGAACCCATATGTAGAGGAGCTGTATACAACCTAGAAAACGACCTTTGCCTTCCCGTCTACAGAAATTCAGGGATCTGATTATTTCTGCTATGATTGTCGGGGCTGGGTTTATCTTTTGCTCAAGCCTCTCGAAAACATCAAATATCGCCACATCCACATACCCTAATATTTTCGGGAAGATAACTAAACCATAGATAGCCAAAGCAAAAATATTCCTAACTTTCTCCTTGCTTGAATGGCTATGGATTAAAGCTCGTAAAATGTCCCATGATATGCAGTAGCTTACCCCTTTTCCGGACAACATGGCTTTCTACCCAATTTCTTTCCACTCCCAAAATCTTCGACACCTTTTCCTTGAAACCCAGTGTCTTTGTATCTTTCAAATAAATACGATCGGGAATAACATTCTCAACATGCAACAAGGTCGAATACTCCTTTATGGTTGGAGTCATATCCTCTCGGTTGAAAGTAAAACATCGATAAGCGGGATTCCAGAATTGTACCACAGCCCGGATCACCTCACCACTGACCTTAACCTAAGCTAACAGAGCTATGTCCCCATATGTCTAAGTGAAGGCTTCTTTTTTCGATATATTCCACTGATTCCATATATCAATCAAATCCTGGAGATCACTTTGCTTGATAATAAGATCAACCTCGGCTGGCAATGCTGACACATATCCCATCTTCAAACAATCCCCATTATCCTGCTGAACTTTCTCGGACTGTTTCCTAACCTCTAAATGTTTCTCGACAACTGAGACACTCTGACCCTCCATGAAAGCCCTTTTGGTTGAATAATATCCCGAGACCAATAACCTTCAAATATGCAAAAATGATGGCAAGAATGCAAAAAAGAAACAAAAAAAAAACAACAACAAAAAGAAAATGAATTAGTAACGGGAATAAATATGAATAATAAAAAAAAACATATAATTCAAAGCAATAATTATCCCTGAGGATGCCAACAAAATTTCAGCATTATAACACCTCGGGGATGAAATATCAACATTTATTACGGGCATTGTGATGTACGTTCATCATTGTCCAAAAAAATAAACTTATTCGGAAAGTAGAACAGAAGGTAAAAGGATTGGAAATATTCCTCCATGTGTTCTTAACTTCGGGATATCTAATTGGAAATCCGGCATGGCTTCGCCTAGGTTTACTATATGAAGGTGAATGAATTCTAAAAAGCCTCGAATTGTTCCTCAATGTTGCCGGTGAAGGCCAGTAAGGCACCCCGATAAAGGCGGGTTCAATTCGTTAGAGTCTATTTCCCTAGCCCATGCGGATTGTTAATCACGAAGGCTTAGGTAATTTAGTACTCCGGAAGTGTTTCACTAGCCCATGCGGATTGTTACTTTGCTCTCACCTAAAAGGACGTAACCCGGGTATAGGATTCATGATATGCAAATGCACGTGTAGTGTGTGAAGAGAAATAACAAACCTTTCACCACCTATTCTATATCCCTTATTCTAAATGCCCCAACAACATAAATCATCAATTAATCAATAAATAAATATATGCACCAAAATAACCAAAGAACAAATATAATATGTATGCACATGCAATATGGACATATTTAAAAAACATTTTATTATTTTTTTTTGAAATTATCTATATATATTTTTTTAAATCTGAGAATTAAAATTAAATACCAATTAAACCAACAAAACCGAGACTTTGATAACACACGACCAATTCTAGGACTGACTCTCTAATTGTCCCCAGCGGAGTCGCCAAGCTGTCGTAACCTAAAAAATAACGAGTCTGATCGCAAGAATTTATTATTCGTTCAGCGTGACATTAAAAAAAACCCGAGGAAAAGTCGACTTAATTCCTCTAGATAAATGAAGGTTTTGAAAATGACCTTGAAAAAGACATGGAGTCTCCACAAATTTTTTTTAGCTAGGTGTGATCGACCACCTATTAAAACCGGTTTTATAAAATATTTTAAAAATTAATTAAAACATTTTAAAAACCAATTTCAAGTCTGCGTTTAAAACCAGAGAAATCAAAGAAACGGGTTCGGGACTCAATTACGTATGGGGAAGGATTACCACCCCCAAAACGCCCGTATAAAACGGTACCTTATTAATCGTGTGTTGTCTCTAATCTCGGTATAAAGTTGGTTTTGAATTTAGTATTTCAAGTTAATTCCCAATTTGAAGAAAAATAATTCCATTTTTAATTGAAAATGATCCGGAATTTATAAATTCAAAATTTTCCTATATTCCCCAACAAACGTGGCAAAATATAGAAATTTTTATTAATTTTGGAAAACTTTCTGAATCATTCTCCTTTTAAAGAAGATATTCCGTTATTAATAATAATTGATGATATCCTCCCCAGCAAACCCGACAGAGAACTCATGAATTATTTTAACTCGGGAATATCTTTATTTATTGAAAATCATTATCCTTTTTTGAAAACATTTAAAAGAAATGAATATGTATATGCATGACATAAATAAAATGACATAGCAAAATCTAAATAATATAATGCACCCTAAATGATATGGTATGATTTAAATGTCTTAGCATATTATAAATGAAATGAAATATCCTAAGTTATATGATATATTCTAAATGAAATTAAATGACCTATGTAACATAATACATTCTATATGAAATTCAATATCCTAAGGCATATGATATAATCTAAATGAAATAAAATATTCTAGATGACATAATATATCCTAAATGAAATGAAATGACCTAGGTAATATAATATATTCTACATGAAATAAAATGACCTAAGTCATATGATATAATCTAAATGAAATAAAATATTCTAGATGACATAATATATCCTAAATGAAATGAAATGACCTAGGTAATATAATATATTCTACTTGAAATGAAATGACCTAAGTAACATACATATTCTATATGAAATGAAATGATTTAAATGACATGACAAACATGGATGATATGGCATATAATTTAAATGGCATGGAATATAAAATAATGCTATCATATAATATGCATAAAAATAAAAATAAAAATAATAACGCATGAACATAACATATGCTAAATAATATAAAAATAACTAAATAAAAAGCATAGAATATCATGGAATATTCAAAACCATAGAATAAACCATATAAAATATAAATCAAAATAATAACAACACCATAGGAATTATCAAAGCAAAAATCACATATTATGTAAAATGCATGAATATTGAAAATGCAATGCATGAAATGTATTTTTTTCTTCCTTTAATTAAGGAAATCTGTATATCTAAAAAAGATATCCGGCTACCTTAGAAAAATATGTCAAATTAAATATTCCAAAACCAAAATACTTTGTGATTGTTTGAAAACAATTTTGAAAAGCTTAGATTAAAAATAAAAACTCGGTTAAACCCTTTTTTAAATGGCTCTAAAGTTTAAAATTCCGGACTTGACCACCCTTAACCCGAGAGTTAAAAAATCATTTTTAGAGTTTAAAAAGGCTTAGAAACTACCCTAAGTCAGTAGCTAACCTTCCTAATCAGCCCCCTCTAAGTAACTTAACCAAAACAGAAAAATGATTTTTCTTTAAATTCAATTCTGACTCCACTGTCCAGTTTTAAGGCACGATCTTTTAACATATTTTTAAAAATTCAAAAAATTCTAAAAAAAATACTGGAGACTCAGGACATGTAAAACTACACAGGAAAAAATCTTCTTAATTTTTTGATTAAATTTGAACTCCTATAAAAATCGGAAAAGTATGAGTACAGGGTGAAAAAACTGTTTTGCCAAAATGCATTTTTGCCTTTGATAAAATCATTTAAAAATCAAAGTAAAAATATTTAGGACTCACAAAATGACTCAAAAACAGTAGCTAGGACTTTTTGAAAGTTAGATAAAAATTGGCTAAGTAAAAAAAAAAATCACAAAAGTAGAATAATCAATTCGACAAAATTTAATTTTCCACAAGTGTGCTCAAGAGAGCATGACTTTGAACGATTAATTGGCCTAAGTCATTATTCAAGTGGCATGAACATGAAATGCATGAAAGTTACAACAAAAATAGTACATGAAATGCATGAGTTTAAACCTAAATGTCATGAAAATATGCATGGCATTCATATAGTGACCTAGACCTAAATGAACTTGCATGGCTATTAATGCAACCTAGACCTAAAATGCATGGACATGCATGGCAAATAAACCAAACCTAATAACTAAAATATGCATGGCATTTTCACAAAAACAAAGCATGCTTAAACCAAAAACTCAACCAAATATCATGCAAATGCTAACCTATCAACTAACATGGCAATAATGCACATACAATGCTAGAATTCAAGGAGTGGCCGAATGGCCTATGGTTTCTAACAAACATGGCATTTTCACAAACACTTTGTATACTAACATGCAAAACTAAATCAAATGTCATGCAAATGCAAAAACCTACCAACAAACATGGCAAAAATGCAACACACATGGCAAAACACATGGAGTAGCCAAATGGCCTCAAGCTCCAACAAGCATAGCATTTTCACAAACACTTGATATACTAACATGCTCAACTACAATATAAAACTCAAACCATGCAAACACAACACAATCATTTTCACAAACACTTGATATACTAACTCTAAAACACCAACAAATAATAACATTATGAAAACAGAAAATAAAAAATGCAAGAACATGTTATTTAAAACATAAATGGCAACAAACAAAGCAACCAAATTAAAATATGACTCAAGAATGAAATAGAACAATACTTCAAACATCAAGATTAAAGAAAATAATAACAATAACATGATAAAATAAAACAAAACAGCAACTTTAATAAAGAATGTAGGCCATTCGACCATGGTGAGAAATTGTAAAAAAAAAATTGTAAAAAATATATTGAAGAAAGAGATGAAGAAAGAACTTAAGAAGAACAATAAAAAAAACATTTATTTAAAAAGGAAACTCACCAAATAGTAATCAAAATAGCAAAAACAGGAATGGAAAATCAAGAAAGTGCAAGAGTTGGTGCTCAAGAGCAACCTCAAGAAGCTATATTTCAAGCTTTATCTCCTCAAACTTTTCTTTTTTTTTCTAATCTTTTTCTTTTTGAATTTAACCAACGAGAGAAAAACCAAGAGCAATCAGCTAAATGAAAGTGTGAAATGAAAATTCTGACTCCCTCTCTTAAGCTGGCCGAATGGCCCTTTCTCTCCTCAAGGATGTTGTCATTTTTTTGTAACCAATTTTCGATCAAATGGCTAATAATTTAAGGTGAAAAAATCATGAAATTATCACCCTTAGACTAGCATATCAGTTGTCTCAAATTACAGCTGTTCAAGAATAATGTTGACACTCTTTCTTGGCCTATGTGGCTTAATCACCATGGCTTGATCAAAGAGAATCTCTAACTAACTCTTAACTTTTGGCCATTTGATTGAAAATTCAGATGCTTCCTCCTTCCTTTGGGCCTTGGCAGGCCAGCACTTCTCTTTTCCAGCCCAAGTGTGATTTTTTGAAAGGCCCAAAGAAGCCCTTTTCGGTTGCTTGGGTGAAATGACCGTTTTGCCCCCCAGATGCAAATAAATATCAAACGGACTCCAAATTCAATTTTTCTTTTTTTAATACTTCAAAAATAATAAAATATTGAGTTCTGGAAGTTTTCAAAATTATCCGAGTCCGTTTTCTATTTATTTGGATTTTTTCTTCCAATAATGCCCTTTTATGCCCCCCACATTTTATTCATTTTTTAAACGAGCTCCAAATCAAGTTTTTTCTTCACCAATCTCTTCCAAATAATTTAAAAGTGTGATCTGGAAGTTTTCATAATTTTTGGAGCTCATTTTGTATTTTTTTTTAGATTTATCGGCCTGAATTACTACATAGGAGGCCCGGGATTTGGCTATTTCGTAAACGAACTCCGAATCAAGATTTTCTTTCGCCAATCTCTTAAAAATAATTTAAAAATGAGATTTGAAAATTTTCATAATTTTTTGGAGTCCATTTGGTATTTTTCCGAGATTTATCTTCTTGAATTATTGCATAGGAGGCTCGGGATTTGGCCATTTTGCAAACGAACTCCGAATCATGATTTTCTTTCACCAATATCTTCCAAATAATCTAAAAATGAGATTTGCAAAATTTCAGAAGATTTGGAGCTCATTTACTATTTTTCCGGGATTTTCCTTTTTGAATTACTACACAAGAAGCCCGAGATTTGGCCATTTTGCAAGCGAACTCCGAATCAAGATTTTATTTCACCAATATCTTCCAAATAATTTAAAAATGAGATTTGCAAAATTTCAGAAGATTTGGAGTTCATTTGCTATTTTTTGGGATTTTCCTTTTTGAATTACTGCATAAGAGACTCGGGATTTGGTCATTTTGCAAACGAACTCCGAATCAAGATTTTCTTTAGACAATCTCTTTCAAACGATTTAAGAATGAGATTTTCAAATTTTTAGAATTTTCGGAGTCCATTTGCTATTTTACCCAAAATTTCCAATTTTGCCCTTTCTACTCCGAAACCCGGTTTTGCTCAAAACAAGTTCGATTTTCAGATTTTCTTCAAGATGAGTCTTGGGCTATTCCTTTTTAATCATTCTTCATCCATTGGGGGCTTTTTTCTTGCCAAATCGAGCCATTTTTGTGATTCTTCCCGATTTTACCGAAATCCACTAAAAACCCTTATTCTCGGTTTTCTCCCGAATTGACTTTTTTTTTTTGGTTTTTCTTGCAAGTGGCTTCTCCATTACCCGTATTTAGTGGTTATCTTTCATTTCGAACCTTCAATTTTGACCAATTTGATCGTTTAAGCACTTTTCCCCAAATTTCTCGGATTAGGGTTTTCTTTCTATTGAATCTCCAAATCCCAACTTTCGAACTCCATATCTTTCAATGTAGACCTCGGATTATCAAAATTCTTTCGCCATTGTTCAATTGAACTTAAAATCTTGATTTTGAAAGTGGGTTGACTTTTTTAGTAGTTGACTTTTTGGGGTTGACTTTTTCGGGGTTGACATTTTTTTACTTTGACTTTTTATGTTCGTCCTCTTAAACTAAGTCTCGGAGTACCACCTGCAGGATGAAAAAAAAGTCATTTCGAAAACATCAGTTTAGGAAGAAAACATACATGTTTTAGTGGTCCGGACAAAATTAGGTGTCTACATTCACCTCTACTTTCCGGAAGGTTTCCAAAATTTTCTTCTCTTGCTCCTCCTTCTTGGACTTTGCTAACCTGCTAGGAAAAGGTGGAGGAGTTATATAAGAAGAAAAGGATGGTTTAGGAATTACCTTTTTTAGGGGCTCGTTGGGATGTGAAGAGGATGCCATGGTGTTGTTCTCCCCTTGAGCACTATCCTTTTGTGGTGTCTCTAGTTGTTTCCCACTTCTTAAAGTTATAACATTGGCATTCTCTCTTGGATTCACTATGGTTTGGGAAGGTAATTTTTCAGAATCCCTTGCTTGCATTTGACTCATGGTTGTTGCCAATTGCCCCATCTGAGCCTCTAAGTTTCGGATACTTACCTTTGTCTCCCTTGATTCCTGTTGAAGTTGAATTGTATTAGTAGTAAGGGTTTTGACAAGCTCTTCAAGAGTCTCACCTGAATTTTTTTGTGGTGGCACTTGTTGTCGGGTTTGATATGGTTGTTGCATTCTTTGCTGAAAACCCGGTGGCCTGTTGTCAAATGATGGAGGAACAGCTTGTGATTGGTTCCCTCCATAATTGAAGTTTGGATGATCCCTCCATCCTGGATTGTATGTGTTTGAGTAGGGATCATATTTCCTTGGTTGGTTCCTAAATCCACCCATGGCATTTACATGTTCATTGGTGTCTTCTTAAAGTGTTGGACACATATCAGTTTGGTGCCCCATGTTTGAATATATGCAACAAGCCTTTATTTGATGTATATTACCTACAACCAATTGTTGAACAAGAGAAGTCAGTTTATCAAATTTTTGTTCAAGGGATGATATACTTACCTCATTAACTCTCTTGGGTTGTGGTGGTGGATCTTGTCTCATTGAGAATTGTTGAGAATTGGCTGCCATGTTGGAGACTAGAGTTCTAGCAATCCCAAGAGTCTTATCAACTAGAGGTCCCCCACTAGCGGCATCTATCATACTTCTCTCCATGGGCATGAGACCTTCATAGAAGTATTGGATGAGAAGTTGTTCACTTATCTGATGGTGTGGACATGATGCACAAAGTTTCTTAAACCTCTCACAATATTCATATAACGACTCTCCATTGTATTGCCTAATCCCACATATCTCTTTTCTAATGTTGGCAGCCTTAGATGCTGGGAAATACCTTTCCAAGAATGCTTTCTTCATATAATTCCATGTAGTGATGGTCCCGGATGGTAGATAATAGAGCCATTCCTTTGCTGAATCAGCTACAGAGAATGGGAAGGCTCTCAACTTAACTTGCTCTTTCGTGACTCCTGTTGGTCTCATGCTTGAGCAAACTACATGGAATTCCTTGAGGTGCTTATTTGGATTCTCTCCTGCAAAACCATGAAAAGTTGGGAGAAGATGAATCAATACCAGATTTTAATTCAAAAGCTACCTCAAGATTAGCATATTCAATGCATAATGGTTGTTGACCCAAGTCTGGAGCGGCTAGCTCCTTGAGAGTTCGGTTGTCAGCTGCTGCCATCTCTCCTTGCTCATCTTGGATGTTTTGGATTAACTCCTCGATTGGTTGTTGGTGAGAAGTTATAAATTCCCGAATTCTCGTAAGTCTTAAGTCTTCTTCGGGAGCTAGGAACATTCACTAATAAAAAAAAAGTAAGTAATTAGAACAGAAAATAAGAATAAACCAATAAACTAATAAACTAAAGAAAGCAATCCCCGGCAACGGTGCCAAAAACTTGATGCACCCAAAAGAATGTATCTTATTTAACCTTGCACTTAAAAGAATCAATTGTAGAGTATAGTGATTAGCAAGGGTCGAGTCTTCAGGGATTAGGTTTAGTTTTATAAGTTAATAGTTTATCACTTAAAAACAAGTAAACAAAAGTAAAGGGGATTTTAAAATCAGATTTAAACTAAAGTTAACAATAAGAATGAGAAAACAAGTAATTAAGAAGAATCAAATATGAAAAATATGGTTAAGGTTTCATTCTCCACCACTAGACATCTTTAAGAATCAATTTCATATCTATCAACATTAATTAGCTATCAAAGTTAACAACCGTAGATAACAACAAGCTCTGTTACCTCAATCTTTCCTTAGTTTGTCGTTAAATAGAACAAGCTCTCTATTTAATCTCTAACTATCAAACAACCTAGAATAAGCTCTCTAAGTTCAATTTAATAGCAGCTTTATGATGAGAAAGATAGATTTATTTCAGCAACAAACATATAAGCTCGGATTGTTCAACTCAGGTTATGTTCCACGTTGCAATTATTGAAAACTTGATCATAACCATTAATTATAAATTGCAACTTATGAATAGGAAATCAAGACAATTACACGGATCAAGACTCCTAAACTAGCATTAGACAATTATCAAGATTTATCTAGTTGGCCACCTAAACAAATCAAAACATCATCATGAACAATTTTAATAGAAGAACATAAGCAACTTTGATAGAAAACAATGATAGATAGATTCTGATATTAATTACATAACATGTCTAGGGCTTTGAAATCACACTTAACCAAATAAAAGTTTAGCCTAGCATAGGCATTGTAAACATAAACATAAAATTGAAGAGAATCTAAGAAGAAAATAAAAGAAAGAAAGAAAGAAAGAAAGAAGAAGAAGAAGAATATTAATTATCCAGCCTCTTGCTCTCTCAAAAACAAAGAAACAAAGAAGAAATCAGAACTTTGATGTTTGGAGAAGTGTATTTTCGTTTGCCCCCTTGTTCTCTATTTACAAGCAAGAGCTAGGGCATCAAACAAGTGAATTTCAGCTCTCTCCCTTCAATAAATGCTGACTTGTGGCTAAAGTTGAGGAAAAGTGGCTGACTTTTGTGTTTTAAGGAAAGATATAAGCCTTGGCAGCCAAGTTTGAATAAAGTAGGAAAGTTTTAGTCAAAGCACTCTTTAATGAAGAGAGATTACAAACTTGCAGCCAAAGTAAGTGTAGGGAAGGAAAGTCTTGGCTGATTTAATTTTTTGAATTTGACTAGGATTAGCTTTAAGGAAAGATACTTGCAATTAATGTAATTAATGCAAGTTGACAGCCACTAATCCTTCTTTGACAAGGATAAACATAAATGTCAGCTAGGGTATTAAGAAAAAATGTGATTTGCGGCTAGGGTATTTTTTGCCATTAGGATTGTTTAGGGAGATATTCCAATGACAATTTGGATGACCATTTCTTATCCGATTTAAGCCCATGACCAATCATTGGAAAGGTAATCAAGTGATCTTCAAAAGTCAAGAGAAAGTTTCTTTGAATAAAGAGTCTAATATCATGTGTTTCTTAGCAACAAGATCCGGAGGTCAAATCTGTCTTCTTGCTTTGCACCAATAATTTGATCTTTTTGACTCCCAAGTCTTTTTCAACTTGTGATTGTGATTTTGTAAGCTCTTTAACATCCTAATTGACATGTATACCTAGTAAAATGTCAAGGAAGTAAGAATCAAATCACAAAGTATAAGAAAATTAAATAGGAAAATTATGAAATTAAGCACTTATCACTAGGCTCTGATACCACTGTTGGGATTCGACCTCATGCTCAAACATCAATCGAATTAAAGATGAACATGAGCGCAGCGGAAAAATAAACAAAGAGATAGCCGAATCTAACAGGACCAAGTTTGTAAAATTTTAATGCGATCTTGTAATTATAAAGCATACATATGATCAAGAATATACCTTAACTCAAGGATCTAATAATCTTGAGTTTACAAACAACTCACTCAATCTTGAACACCAAGCTGTCAATCCGAGACTTCAAGCCACACAAGTGTCTGGCCTCTAATGGTAATCCACACAATATGATCAAGAAAACCTTTATAAGGTAGGAATGGAGTCTTACCGAAAATGATGCTAGTAGTTTAGGTTTCAAGAAACCTATCCCCATCTAAACATCCATGGCCGAATGCTTCATAAGCATCACGAAGAAGAAAACGATTTTCTTACTTCTCCGAGTTTGGTGCGCCAACCTCAAGGATTATCTTGATCTTCTTTCTTCTTCACTCTATGCCTTTGCTCTCTTGAAAGAAAATGTTTTTCTCTCTAACAATCCATGAAGAGCAAGGATGAAGTCAAGAAATCAAAAAGACACCAAGCCTTTAAGCATATCACATATGCAGCTAGGGAGGCAATGGGGAGGTTGGCTATCACATGTTTCTTTTATATAGGGGGCGGCAATCATTCCAGGGTTGGACTATGGACAATAACTCTTATGTATTTGCCCTTAAGTCCTTCCACTTAATTAAACTATTTAATTAAGTCCCTATTGATTAAATTCTCAAATTAGTCAATTAGACTATTTCCATTTTAATCTCTTAATTCACCTTTCTATGTGTGACCTATTAGGCTTCCAATATGTTGGCAATGAATATAAATTAATCTAATTAATTTACATTCATAGATCATGAATGGACTCTAGCAAGCCATAATGACCACCCAAATGCTGGAGAGTAAAGTTAGTCTCGACATAACCTTTCATGTTCAGTCTATCAGTTTAATTCGCTCTTTTCACCAAATATCTCGAAAAGACCATGAGCATGGTGCAGTGTCTACTCATGTTCAATCCATATTAGTTCTTGCAGCTATTGGTTAACTTTGTGAACTTAGAGAAACTATTTATCCTAAATTCATCATACTCTGGTCAGAGATTCCATCAAGTTAATTTAAACCAAGAACAGATGAGATATGTCTCCGATGTCACTTGGAGTGGTGAATCCTCTCTGGATCACTCATTCATCTTCGTATGGTTCATGTCATATCCAAAACCTCCCTACCATAAACATCACTCTTGTTTGGGACCCGTTCGTGATGGAATCAAAGTATGACACTCCCCATACAAGATGACCTGGTATAACAAGTCAGAGGACTACGTACACGAATGACACGGGAGAACATTTCCATAGACACTTGAGTGACAATACCAAATGGAGTTCTCACAGCGGGCCATGTTCAGTGAACTTGTTCAACAGACAAGCACCTACATGTTATCCAAAAGTATCTCTTATACTTCAACACGTGAGATCAGTTGCTTTCTATGTAACTGGGTTTAACATGTACCAGTCTTTGAGCATTGCCAATGCCCCGTCTTGGCAATATGATGACCAGGAACCATTTTAGGAACATGGCTTTGATACATAAGGATCTCACAATTATATATAATTCCTTTGCAAGGCTATTATGTTTCATGGGCTTCATCCGATTAGTACTTAATAACTCCTTATCATCGTACTAGCAAGAAGGAAAACCTTGTATCAATAAAACATAGTGATGGGTTTGCATTATTGGTAGTTTATGCCTGACCAAACCGATTGGCTCTAGGGCATACACCAACATAAGACACCCCAATCCTCAGCCATTATAGGCTCATTAGAAAATGTTCAAGTTAGGTGAGTGTATTTTCTGAAGCTGCTGAGGAGGTTATTACCTCATTAAAGTTTAGGTACTTTACACTGTGAGGGTGTTTCGCTAGCCATTGCGGAGGTTATTACCTCACGAGGGCGTAGGTACTTTACCCCCTCCTAAAAGGGACGAGTCCAGGTATAGGAATTATGATATGAAAGTGTGGAGTGTGCGAAAGAACATGCCAAACCTTTGACTTATGAAGATTCCTGTAATAAAAAAAAAAAAACAAAAGAGACTAAAAAAAAAATTGATTAAAACGTTAGATATCAAAATCTAAATAAATAAATAACAAAACAAAAATAAGACCAATTTTAAGACCCAAAATAACATGTGACTAATTTATGGCTCGACTCTCTAAAGTCCCCAGTGGAGTTGCCAAACTGTCATAACGTGCCAAATGCGAATTTAGCCAGCTAGACACAAACATGGAGTCGCCACTAATCATCTAATCTAGGTGTGATTAGTCACCTTTATGAATCTATTCTTCTTAAAATAATGCAAAGCTTGACTAAGGCACCCTAAAAAGAATAGGTTCCAATCTACGTTCAGAACTAGGTTCGAGAGTTCGGTTACGTGTAGGGAAGGATGAGCACCCCACAACGCCTAAAAAACAGTACCACATTAATCACATATTAGGTCTTATTTAAAGGTCTTAATTAATCTACCTAAGTCAATATTTATTTTCCAAATCATGCAAAATAATCTAAAAAAGTAATAAAAATCATACTTATTCCTAAAGATGCAAAAATCCAAATAATAATAAAAAAATCATATCAATTCCTAAATCATGCAATAATCAAAAAAAAAAAATATAAAAATCCTAAATCACGCAAATCTAAAAATAAAATCACGCCATCTAAACATAAAAATAAAAATAATCCTAAAAATCATGCCATCTAAACATAAAAATAAAAATAATATAATTATGCCATCTAAAAATAAAAATAAAAAAAACTAAACATGCCATCTAAATATAAAATAATAATAAAAACCTAACATGCATTCTAAAAATAAAATAATAATAAAAACCTAAACATGCCTTCTAAAAACAAAATAATAATAAAAACCTAAACACGCCTTCTAAAAATAAAATAATAATAAATAAACCTAAACATCAATCACTAAAAAGCAATTGGTAAAACTCTACCTAATTAAAATTTAATTATCTTAAACCTGAAAACTAAATAACAAATAATAAAGTTGATGTGAACCCTAGAGGTTAAACCCTTTGAACCCACTAACAAATTGAAATACCCTAACCCCAAGAAAGCCAAGATTCAGGCAAAGAAAATTGAACCCTTAGAAAGCCTGTTTCAAAGAACCTAGATTAAGCATGTAAGCTAGACCCTAAGAACTCTCGTTTCAAGAACCTAAGTTTGATAGGTTGAACACCACAAAGAAATAATTCTTTGATAAGTTCCTAAGTTCTGTCAAGAACTAAAAAGAGTGAAACACTCACTTTGAATAAATTCAAACTCAAAATATTAATAATTGTTGCTGTAGTAGATGGCTAAACAAGGGTATTTATAGCCTCCCTACTAACCCTAATTCAACTAGCCTAAGAACTCCTAGTACAAATGAAACTCCTTGGCAGCCAAGACTTACTACTTACATAATTAAATGAAACCTTAACTATGGGCTGAACAAGCTCAAGCCCAAACCAAATTAAATTAAAATGATGTCCAACAAGTTTAATGAAGATAGACCCACAAGCCTAATGGACATAATACATAAATCAGGCCCGAAAGCCTAAGTAATTAAAAGACCTAACTAAAGCTTCTAATTTAGGTGCCACATCTTTAAGGAATTGGTCCCCACTTCATATTAGATAATGAACTAAAAACAGGCCCACTAATTCATTAAGATTGCCGCCCCCTTGAATTCCTCTAAGGCCCATCATGTGAAGCTTGGATCACAGTGACCAATTCTTGGTCTTTCTCATTCAAGTAGCCCAACTTGAATGGATTGACTTTGCTTAAAAGACTTGTAGATTCTTCCCAAGTCCTTTGCACCAATCCTTGCATAGCTTCCTTGAGCTTCTTGGATCTTGACCTTGTAATAGGCCCAATAGGAACAAGCAATGGATCTTGAAGTCCAATACTAGCTTGTTTCTCATCATTCCCCCTTTCCTCAAAAGGATTCGCCTACATCATAAAGGGAAAGATCAGAAACGTTAAATGAAGCAGAAACGTTATACTCACCTGGTAAGTCAACTTTGTAAGCATTGTCATTAATTTTCTCAAGGATTTGGAGAGGCCCATCTCCTCGAGGATGCAACTTGGTTCTCCTATGGGCTGGAAATCTTTCCTTGCGTATATGAACGCAGACCCAATCACCTGGTTCAAAAGTAACTCGCCTCCTCCCTTTGTTTGCTTGTGAAGCAACTTTTGCATTCTTTTTCTCAATTTGAAGCTTTACTTTCTCATGAAGAGACTTCACCAATTCAGCTTTCTTACTCCCATTCAAACTATTCCTTGCTTCAACAGGTAAAGGTATTAAATCTAAAGGAGTTAATGGATTAAAACCATAAACAATCTCAAATGGAGAATAAGAAGTAGTAGAATGCACAGTCCTATTACATGCAAACTCTATGAATGGCAAACATTCTTCCCAAGTTTTCAAGTTCTTTTGTATAACAGTGCGCAAAAGTTGTGTTAAAGTCCTATTAATTACTTCAGTTTGCCCATCAGTTTGTGGATGACTAGTAGTAGAAAACAAAAGTTTAGTACCCAATTTCCCCCACAAAACCTTCCAAAAGTAACTAAGGAACTTAACATCTCTATCAGACACAATGCTCCTAGGAACACCATGTAGGCGCACTATCTCCCTAAAGAACAATTCAGCAATGTTAGTTGCATCATCAGTTTTATGGCATGGAATAGAATGTGCCATCTTGCTAAACCTATCCACTACCACAAAAATCGAATCCCTACCCCTTTTCGTCCTAGGTAAACCCAATACAAAGTCCATAGATATGTCTACCCATGGTTCACTAGGAACTGGTAAGGGTGTATACAACCCATGAGGTAAAACCTTAGATTTGGCCTTTCTACATGTAATGCATCTATCACATATGCGAATAACATCCCTTTTCATTTTAGGCCAAAAGAAATGTTCATAAAATATTTCTAAGGTCTTTTTGACACCAAAGTGTCCATTAAACCACCACCATGTGCCTCACGCAATAATAATTCTCTCATAGAACAATTTAGGCACACATAGTTTATCTTGTCTAAACAAAAAACCATCATGCTTGTAAAATTTACCAAGTGCTATCTTATCACATGCTATGTATACATCACAAAAATCAGCATCATTGGCATATTCATCCTTCAATCCATGCATCTTAGCATTCATAGATGTGAGAAATACATACCTCCTAGATAAAGCATCAGCCACAATATTTTCCTTACCTTGCATGTATCTAATGACATAAGGAAAGGTCTCTATGTATTCCATCCACCTAGCATGTCTCTTATTCAACTTACCTTGACCCTTGAGATGTTTTAATGACTCATGATCAGTATGTATCACAAATTCCTTAGGCCATAAGTAATGCTGCCATGTCTCCAAAGCTCTAACAAGTTCATAGAGCTCCTTGTCATAAGTTGGATAGTTCAAGGCCGCTCCACTAAGCTTCTCACTGAAGAATGCGATTGGACGCTTTTCCTGCATTAAAACAGCTCCAATTCCTATTCCTGAGGCATCACATTCAATCTCAAAAGCTTTGTCAAAGTTAGGTAATGTTAAAACAGGTGCTGAACATAACCTATCTTTAAGATTAACAAATGCTTTCTCTTGTTCATTGCCCCAATGAAAACCAACATTCTTTTTAATAACTTCAATAAGTGGTGTAGTAATAGTGCTAAAATCTTTAACAAAACGCCTATAAAAACTAGCTAAACCATGAAAGCTTCTTACCTCACTTACCCCTTTAGGCGTCCGCCAGTCCTTGATGGCCTTGACTTTCTCTTCATCCATCTCAATACCTTTTGAGCTAACAACATATCCAAGAAATATAACTCTATCCATGAAAAAGGTACACTTCTTAAAATTACATACAACTTTTCAGTTTTCAACACATTAAACACAAATCGCAAATTGATAAGCTCATAAAATATACATTTTATGCCTTTCTACCTTTAGTTTTTGTTATATTTTCGATCTTTATCTTGTTTACTTATATTATTATTTTGAATTTTAGGTACAATAAGGAGAATGAAGTCAAAATATGTCAATAATGATGGTAAAGAGTTTACAAAATCATAATCACAAGATGAAACAAGACTTGGGAGTCAAAAATATTAATTTCTGGTTGAAAAGCAATCAGGCAGATTTGACCTCTAGAGCTTTTTGTAAGGAAAACATGATGTTAGAGTATTTATTTGAAGAAACTTACTCTTGACTTTTGGAGTTGACTTGATTATCTTTCCAACGATATATTATTGGCCCAAATCGGATAAGAAATGGGCATCCAAAATGGCGCTAGAAGATCTCCCTAAAGAACCCTGCGGCCAGAAAAACCCTAATCGCAAATCTAAAAAAAAGGCAAAAATGTGATTTTTGCACCTCCAGGCTTACTTGTGCGGCAAGGACTTATTCTCAGGGTTTTAAAGCTCTATAAATACCATCTTTTGAGCCACTAACTAGACATCTTTTGAGGAGACTCAAGGATCATCATTATTCTTATTCTTCTTCTCCATTCTTTTATTTTCTTTTTAGTTTTATGTATATATTATCCATGCTTATGTTAGGCTAAACTTTTTTGGTTAAGGGTGATTTCAAAGCCCTAGATATGTTTTGCAATTGATTTTCAGATTCTATCTATCATTAATTTTCTATCATAGTTGCTTATGTTCTTCCATTAAAATTGTTCATGATGATGTTTTGATTTGTTTAGGTGGCCAACTAGATAAATCTTGATAATTGTCTAATGCTAGTTTAGGAGTATTGATCCGTGTAATTGTCTTGATTTCCTATTCATAAGTAGCAATTTGTGAGTAATGATTATGGTCAAGTTTTCAATAATTGCAAAGTGGAACATAACCTAAGTTGAACAATCCGAGCTTATGTATTTGTTGCTTAGATCAACCTATCTTTCTCATCATAAAGCTGCTATTAAATTGAACTTAGAGAGCTTATTCTAGGTTGTTTGATAGTTAGAGATTAAATAGAGCGCTTGTTCTATTTAACGACGAACTAAGGAAAGATTGGGGTAACAGAGCTTGTTGTTATCTACGGTTGTTAACTTTGATAGCTAATTAATGTTGATAGGTATGAAATTGATTCTTAATGATGTCTAGTTGTGGAGAATGAAACCTTAACCATATTTTTCTTATTTGATTCTTCTTAATTACTTGTTTTCTCATTCTTATTGTTAACTTTAGTTTAAGTCTGATTTCAAAATCCCCTTTACTTTTGTTTACTTGTTTTTAAGTTTTAAACTATTTACTTATAAACTAAAACCCAATCCCTGAGGACTCGACCCTTGCTAATCACTATACTCTACAATTGATTCTTTTTAAGTGCAAGTTTAAATAAGATATACACTTTTGAGTGCATCACAAATGTTCAACATGCTCATCTAAGATTTTGTTGTACACTAAAATGTCATCAAAGTAAAGTACTACAAATTTACCTAGAAACTCTGTCAAAACATGATTCATTAGTAAGTCCAAATGGCATGACTATCCATTCATACAACCCATACTTAGTCTTAAAAGCTGTTTTCCATTCATCACCTTCTTTCATCCTAATCTGATGGTAACCACTTTTAAGATCTATCTTACTAAAAACACAAGATCCATACAATTCATCTAGCATATCATCTAATCTAGGAATGAGATGATGATACTTTACCGTGATATTGTTAACTGCTGTACAATCAACACACATCCTCCAAGACCCATCCTTCTTTGGCACTAGAAGAACTGGAACAGCACATGGACTCATGCTTTCTCTTATGTACCATTTACTCATCAAGTCTTCAACTTGCCTTTGAAGTTCCTTTGTTTTCTCGAGATTACTTCTATAGGCTGGTCGGTTTGGAATATCTGCTCCGGGTACAAAATCAATCTGATGCTCAATGCCTCTTATGGAAGGCAACCCACTTTGCATCTCCTCCGGGAATAACTCTTCAAATTCCTGTAACAAAGAAATAGCAACACTAGGAAGAGCTTGGTTAGATTCATCAAGATTAAGATATGATTCTTTATAAACAAGAAAGATCATAGGCTGATATTCTTAAAAAGCTTTCTTAACCACACTCTCTTTTGCATAAAAGCTCATCTTTGTTTTTGCTTTTCTTTCTTGTGGCATCACTTTATTTTTTCAGCCACTTCTCTGTTTTTGTCACTTTCTTTTTCCTCCCTTTTTTCGGCCAATCTCTGTTTTTTTGTTCTCTCTTTTTTTCCTCATTAGATTCGGCCACACTCGATTCTTCTTTCTTTAAAAACAGATTTCAATTTCATTTGGTCTTCATAGACTTGCTTTGGTGTTAAAGGAACATGACAAAGCTGTACCTATTCCTAAACCCATCATGTGTAACCCTCCTATCATACTACCATGGCCTCCCCAACAATAGATGGCCAGCATGCATAGGCACTACATCACAAAGCACCTCATCACTATACCTCCCAATAGTAAAAGCTACCCTTACTTGCCTATTCACCTTAACCTCCCCACAATCATTCAACCATTGCAATCTGTAAGGCTTAGGATGTTTAAGCACAGGTAGACCCAACTTTTCTAACAAGGTAGTACTAGCTACATTGGTGCAACTCCCCCCATCAATTATCATACTACATACTTTATTGTTCACAAAACATCTAGTATGAAAAATATTTTCCCTTTGTTGTTCTACATCATCTAATTTAATTTGTGCATTCAAGGCACGCCTAGCAACAAGAGATTTACCTTCAACGGGGTAGTCCAAGTCAGCATCATCACCAACACAATCACTAGCGCCCTCCAATTCTGATATGTCATCACAATCATCCTCACTTTTAGTTAAGACTTCACCATTATCATGCATGATCATCACCCTTTTGTTTGGACATTGAGATGCAATATGGCCTGAACCCAAACATTTAAAGCATTTAATATCTCTATTCCTTGAAGAATTGGAATTTTGAAATACCTTAGGTTTATCTTTGCTAGTGTTCTCTTCTTTCCCCTTTGGTGGTTCGGCTTTGCCCTTGACAACTACCCGGTCTATGTCCCATTTTGGTTTCCAAGGAGTCTTAGAAACCAAAGAATACCTTGCTGGCCCCTTTCTTTTCAATTGCCTCTCCACCTTCATAGCCATGTGCACCATGTCTTCTACCTCCACATAATCCTGCAACTCCACAACATTGGCTATGTCTCTATGTAAGCCACTTAAAAATCTAGCCATGGTGGCTTCCCGATCCTCCTCTACATTGGCTCTAATCATAGCCACCTCCATATCTTTATAGTATCCTCTATACTCCTAGACCCTTAGGTAAGGTTTTGAAGTTTATGGTAAAGGTCCCTATAATAGTGGCTAGGTACAAACCTAATTTTCATGAGAGCTTTCAATTCCCTCCATGTCTCTATAGGTCTCTCACGGTTTATCCTCCTACTGGTTACTAGTTGATCCCACCAAACTATGGCATAATCAGTAAATTCAATGACTGCTAACTTCACCTTCTTCTCTTCTGAATAGTTGTGACAATAAAAGATCAACTTTATCTTCTTTTCCCACTCCAAATACTCCTCAGGATCAGTTCTACCTTGGAAAGGTGGAATTTTCATTTTAATATTCCCAAGGTTCCTATCTTCTCTATTTTCCCAATCATGATCCCTAGTGTTTCTCCTAGGCCTTCCTCCATGCCTAACTCCTCTAGGTCTACCAATATCAACTTCCAAGAATGAAACCGCAAACGAGACTGCCTAAAAACTATAACCCCAAAACAAGAATGCCTAAAGCTATAACCCCAAGACAAGAATGCCTGAAACCCCAAAATCTTGTTAGATTGATTTGATTCAATTATAAGAAACAAAACCCCAAAGTAAGACTGCCTAAAAACTATAACCCTAGGGCAAAATACCTAAAGCTATAATCCCAAGATAAGAATGCCTGAAACCCCAAAATTTTGTTATTGATTTTGCTGTGATAGTATCTGAAACCCTAAAAAGAAGTAACAAATAACGAATCAAAGTGATAATTATAAAAACCTGATTGGAAGCCCAAGCTCTGATACCAACTGATGTGAACCCTAGAGGTTAAACCCTTTGAACCCACTAACAAACTGAAATACCCTAACCCAAGAAAGCCAAGATTCAGGCAAAAAAAACTTAAACCCTTAGAAAGCCTGTTTCAAAGAACCTAGATTAAGCATGTAAGCTAGACCCTAAGAACTCTCGTTTCAAGAACCTAAGTTTGATAGGCTGAACGCCACAAAGAAAGAATTCTTTGATAAGTTCCTAAGTTCTGTCAAGAACTACAAAGAGTGAAACACTCACATTGAGTAAATTCAAACTCAAAAGATTAACAATTGTTGCTGTAGTAGATGGCTAAACAAGGGTATTTATAGCCTCCCTACTAACCCTAATTCAACATGCCTAAGAACTCCTAGTACAAATGAAAGTCCTTGGTAGCCAAGGCTTACTACTTACATAATTAAATGAAAGCTTAACTATGGGCTAAACAAGCTCAAGCCCAAACCAAATTAAATCAAAAGGATGTCCAACAAGTTTAATGAAGATAGACCCCACAAGCCTAATAGACATAATACATAAATCAAACCCAAAAGCCTAAGTAATTAAAAGACCCAACTAAAGCTTCTAATTTAGGCGCCACATCATTAAGGAATTGGTCCCCACTTCATATTAGATAATGAACTAAAAATAGGCCCACTAATTCATTAAGATTGCCGCCGCCTTGAATTCCTCTATGGCCCATCATGTGAAGCTTGGATCACATGGACCAATTCTTGGTCTTCCTCATTCAAGCAGCCCAACTTGAATGGATTGACATTGCTTAAAAGACTTGTAGATTCTTCCCAAGTCCTTTGCACCAATCCTTGCATAGCTTCCTTGAGCTTCTTGGATATTGACCTTGTAATAGGCCCAATAGGAACATGCAATGGATCTTGAAGTCCAATACCAGCTTGGTTCTCATCAAAAGTGAGAAATAAACAAAGAAATAAATAGATAATAATTTACATAAAAATACAAAAAATAAAGAACACCAAATAAATAAATAAAAAATAATCATAAAGATATTCACAAAAAAATAAACAAATAAGAATTAATTAAGAACTAATCAATAAATATGAGTCAATAATAAATTAAAATATATTAATTCAATTAAATAAACTAAACCAACTTAATCAATTAAAACTAATAAAATTAACTTAATCAACGAAAATTAACTAAAAATAATCAAACTAACTTAATTAATTAAAATCAACTAAAAATAATCAAACTAACTTAATTAATTAAAACCAACTAAAAATAATCAAACTAACTTAAACAATTAAAACTAAATAAAAATAATCAAAGTAAATAAAATAAAATAATAATTAATCATAAAATATACCTGCAGGGCAATCTCCAATAGCATGCCCATCACCACGTGAAATCTAAAAATGTGAGGCCAATAACTGAACATCTAGTTTTAGCTTTCTTGCATTTCTGAATGGTCTGCATTATATCTCCAGGATCACAAGTACTGAACATTCTAACTTATTCATCAAAGCTTTGATATGAGACTCGGGACTACCACCGAGATCTATTAAGTAGTGAGCAACCCTATCTTTTATAATCACAAGGCCAACTTGACTAAGAAGATTCTTGCTAAAAAACTCCCTGATGAAAGCTTCAACATATTTTGCAAGGACAGCAATTCAACTTGGTCAAAAATCCATCTCTGAAGCTGCTCGGGAAAGATCAATAACAATGTGGAGATAACGAATGAGGCCCTTTTGTATTCGAGCAGCAGTGGCAGTAGAAGAAAGGGAACGAAGTCGCCTACGGTACTGTGAATGATAAAGTGACTTGTTGTCAATGGGTCAAAGCAACCCTGATTCGTCCTCTTGCAAAGATTCCCACGACCTCTCATCGGTATAAGTACTCTCCCACGCATCAAGATCCCCATTTACATCGCTTTCATCATCATCCTCTTCTGTTCCGCCATTGATCCGTGATAGGATCCAAGATGGCCCAATCCCATGGTAATTTCTATATGGGGCAAGATCCAATAAGATCTAGGAAACATGGCAAGAATGGGTGGAATTCACTTGGGCCATGTTGCAAGTTATTCAACAAAGGCTTCAACATGCAAGATGTGTTGCGTCCAAGTTTGGTCCATGTGATTCAAGAACACATGGTGGCACATTAAGAGGGCTAATTTGGGCTTATTTTAAGTCTTGTAATTACTTAGGCATTTGGGTCTAACTTATGTAATTTATGTAACATGTCCAATAAGCCTGTGGGGACTACCTTCATTAAAACTATTGGACATCTTTTAAATTTATTAGGATTGGGCTTGAGCATGTTCAGTGATAAGTGCTTAATTTCATACATTTTCCTATTTAATTTCCTTATACTTTGTGTTTTGATTCTTACTTCCTTGACATTTTACTAGGTTTTTAAGCTTTGTAGGTATTTTGGAGGAGATGAAGTCAAAACATGTCAATTAGGATGTTAAAGAGCTTACAAAATCATAACCACAAGATGGAAAAAGACTTGGGAGTCAAAAAGATCAAATTCTTGGTGCGAAGCAAGAAGATAGATTTGACCTCCGGAGCTTGTAGCGAAGAAAACATGATGTTAGATTCTTTATTCGTAGAAACTTCCTTCTTGACTTTTGAAGCTGACTTGATAACCTTTCCAACGGTTGGTCATGAGTGTAAATTGGATAAGAAATAGTCATCCAAATCTGCATGGGAATATCTCCCTAAACAACTATAGTGGCAGAAAAAACCCTAGCCGCAAATCAAATTTTTTTCTTAATACCCTAGCTGACATTTATGTTTATCCTTGTCAAAGAAAGATTAGTGGCTGTCAACTTGCATTAATTGGATTAATTGCAAGAATCTTTCCTTAAAGCTAAACCTAGTAAAAGTAGGAGAATTAAATCAGCCAAGACTTTCCTTCCTTACACATACTTTGGTTGCAAGTTTGTAATCTCTCCTCATTAAAGAGTACTTTGACTAAGACTTTCCTACTTTATTAAAACCTTGGCTGCCTAGTATTCCTTCTTTCTTTAAAACACAATAGTCAACCACTTTTCCTTAACTTTAGCCACATGTCAGCATTTATTGAAGGGCGAGAGCTGAAATTCACTTGTTTGATGCCCTAGGTATTGCCTATAAATAGAGAACAAGGGGGAAAACGAAAATACACTTCTCCAAGCATTCTTATTTTGATTTCTTCTTTGTTTGAGAGAATTTGAGAGAACTAGAAGCTGAATAATTAATATTCTTCTTCTTCTTTCTTTCTTTTATTTTCTTCTTAGATTCTCTTTAATTTTATGTTTATGTTTACAGTGCCTATGTTAGGCTAAACTTTTATTTGGTTAAGGGTGATTTCAAAGCCCTAAACATGTTATGTAATTAATTTTCAGAATCTATCTATCATTTTTTTTCTATCAAAGATGTTTATGTTCTTCCATTAAAATTGTTCATGATAATTTTTTGATTTGTTTAGATGGCCAACTAGATAATTCTTGATAATAGTCTATTGCTAGTTGATGCACACAAAAGAGTGTATCTTATTTAACCTTGCACTAAAAAGATAAATTGTAAGTATAGTAGTTAGCAAGGGTCGAGTCCTCAGGGATTGGGTTTTAGTTTATAAGTTAATAGTTTAAAACTTAAATTCAAGAACAATAAAAGAAAAGGGGTTTTTGAAGCCAGATTTAAACTAAAGTAAATAATAAGAATAAGATGCAAGGCGGTATAACCAGCCAATAAAAATATATATACTAAATTAGGCGGTATAACCAGCCAATAAAAATATATATACTAAATTAGGCGGTATAACCAGCCAATAAAAATAAAACAAAGTTAATATACAAATTAGGCGGTATAACCAGCCAATAAAAATAAATATAAAAAATAAGCAAACTAAAAGTAAGAAAACAAATAAGTAAGAAGAATCAAATATGAAAAATATGGTTAAGGTTTCATTCTCCACCACTAGACATCATTAAGAATCAATTTCAGATCTATCAATATCAACCAACTATCAAAGTTAACAACCGTAGATAACAACAAGCTCTGTTACCCCAATCTTTCCTTAGTTTGTCGTTAAATAGAACAAGCTCTCTATTTAATCTCTAACCATTAAACAACCTAGAATAAGCTCTCTAAATTCAATTTAATGGCAGCTTTATGATGAGAAAGATAGGTTGATCTAAGCAACAAACACATAAGCTCGGATTGTTCAACTTAGGTTATGTTCCACTTTGCAATTATTGAAAACTTGACCATAATCATTAATCACAAATTGCCACTTATGAATAGGAAATCAAGACAATTACACGGATCAAGACTCCTAAACTAGCAATAGATAATTATCAAGATCTATCTAGTTGTACACCTAAATAAATCAAGACAACATCATGAACAATTCTTGTAGAAGAACATAAGCAACTTTGATAGAAAATTAATGATAGATAGAATCTGAAAATCAATCACAAAACATGTCTAGGGCTTTGAAATCACCCTTAACCAAATAGAAGTTTAGCCTAGCATAGGCATTGTAAACATAAACATAAAATTAAAGAAAATCTAAGAAGAAAATAAAAGAAAGAAAGAAGAAGAGGAAGAATATTAATTATCCAACCTCTTGCTCTCTCTAAAGAAAAAGAAAACTAGAGAAAAGAAAGAAAACTAGAGAAAAGAAAGAAGAAGAAAACTTAGAGAATTTTATTAAAATGGCTAATATCCTACCTATGTACAATATGATCCTCTACAATCATCCAAGGCCCTCCATTTATACACATTTTGGAAGGCTAAATGACAAGAGACAAGCTTTACAAATTTCAAAGGTAGGTATAATAGGTGGGTGAATTTTTCTAACAATTTTCGTCATATTGTATGACAATTTTGATCAGCCAACTTGATGGTCGATTTCGTCAATGTTGGAGGCCCGATATGATCACATGGTCTTCTAGAAAAAGGTTCCCCTATCAGTTACGGATCCATAGCCGTTGCAATCAGCTCATTTGCTGATGTGGATAAGCCGATATGGGCAAAATACGAAAACATGTCAGCACAGACGTCATTGCACATCAGCCAACTTGATGGTCGATTTCGTCAATATTAGAGGCCTGATCTGATCATATGGTCTTCTAGACAAAGGTTCCCGTATCAGTTACGGATCCATAGCCATTAGAATCAGCTCATTTGCTGATGTGGATAAGCAGATATGGGCAAAATACGAAAACAGGTCAGCACAGACGTCATTGCACATCAGCCAACTTGATGGTCGATTTCGCTAGGGAAAACGACTCCGTTTCAAGAAGTATAAAACATGAAAAAGATAGATATGCCTCTTAGCTTTGCACGGCTACAAATTTCAGCCTTATTGCTTCAGTGAAACTCCAGATATAGCTGATATGGCAAAATGTGTCGGAACTGGAACTGAACTAGATTTGCCCTTAATTCTAGTAATCTGAAATCACTCAAAGAAACTTGTGAAAAACACCAAATTACATAAAAATATAAAAGATCATAAACACAATTAGACTAAACAATAATAACTCGTATTTGACACAAAACAATAATAAAACATAACTAAAAACTATATAATTATACGAGTTATCACACCCCCACACTTAGATTGTTGCTAGTCCCTAGCAACGACTCAATAAAAATAAAATAAGAAAATCTAATCTAATCCACTTTCGTAGGAAATCACGGTGGCACTTAGCATGTGACACAAGCCTTTAAACCCCTAGGTGTCCCTAGTGGACGAGTTTAGTCTCGTGAGGGTTTACTAGAACGATACCCACAAACATTGAAAAATTAAAATATAAATAAACTTCATATAAATAAACTACATATACTAAAAATATTTACTCCTAATCCTTTCAATACAAATTAGAGACAATATTTGAACAAGTCTTATAAACTAATCAATAGCTTAAAAAATTTCACAAAAAATCATGCTTGAATGTAAATTGTTTGAGTTAAGCCAATATTAGCATAACATATCTCAATCAAAATAGTGCATGTTCAAATTTAATCTCAACTTCTCACATGGGATACTCTCTTGATTTTCACTCTTTAAAGTAGTGGTGAAGTGTTTACACTCAATCAATCTCATGAAAACAGTTCTACCATATTCTTGCTTGTCCACCTATTCTCCATTATTTAGATCATACAACTTCATGAATTAAGAGGTCTTTAATCAAGGTTGTAATGGGGCCAAGGGGTTTGTAATGTGGTTGAAGAACAAAAGGATAAAGATATCACAAAGGTTCCAAAGAGTTCATAAAGTTTAGAGACATAAAAAGATTATACAAAGAAACTTCTCAAAACTCTTTACAAGTACATAGTCACCTAGGCCGGATATTCATGTTGGGCCTTTTCTTCATTCTAAACAACTTTGTAACATCTTTTTCTTTTTCCAGAAATTCAAGAGATGATTCATATTTTTTTTTTTTACATAGGAATGTATTTGCCAGTATTCCATTTCTTTTTCTCTTGACTTTTCTTTTCTTTTCCCCCCACACTTATTTCTTGTTTCTAACCCAAATTTTCAATAAATCTTCCTTGTCTTTGCAACTTGTCTCAAAACATGCTAATTCATCTTTGGAACAAAGGTAAAGATATAAGTATATTTAGGTTAGGGACAAGTTATGGTTACCAAAGAGATAGCTTATTCAATGTAGGCTCAAATTGGTTCACTAAGGGTGTATTCTCTTGGAACATTAATAATGGATGGCTGTTTGGCTCTGGTTATAATCCTAATGCCTCTATCATATTCATGTTGTCACATGTATCAATATAGTCTCAAACGGTTTAAAGCAAGTTCTAGAGAATCATGTAATCATAAGAGCACTCAAGAAAGAAATTAGATTGATTTGTATAATGCATCAATCATTATAGGCTCAAAAACTCACAAGGATGATTATACAAGTCAGATTAAGTCTAAACATGCTTCTTTCTCAATCAACATATCATATTAACATTGGCTCATAAAAAATGATATCAAGCTCAATTCTCATGAAAATCTTCTCACTAATAACCAGTTTAGACCTATGCAATTCATATCTCATCATTGTATTAAAAAGGAACTAAAACACACTAAAAAAAAATAATAATAATAATAAAGACTCATAAAAAAAATAGTAGACAAAAATAAAAGAAATCCTAAATCATTCCCCCCACACTTAATTCTTACATTGTCCTCAATGTAAGTCTATTAACCCAAATGAAAGAATCATGTGTAAGAGAAAAGAACTAATAACATAAGAATAGAAATAACTAAGACTCAAAACAAAACAAACCCATGCAACCTAAATAATCCTAAAATACTAAACAAATAATTAACAAATAAACATAAAAACAATAAAAATAATAAAAGGAAAAGGAAAAGAAAGCAAATCTGAGTATGGCAGGTGGTAATTTCTTCATTAATTGGGCTGCCGTCCCAATTAACACTTGAGTTAGTATTTTGAATCTAACCAACACCCCTTCTTGGCATTTTAGGCTTGTCAGGCTCATACATGAAATTTCCCAAATTTATGCGTTTGAGAGGAAGCTTTCTTTGCACAACAGTGGATGCATTCTCCATTACAAGTATTATTCCATCATCCTTTGTGGTGCATATCTGATCGAGGAATGGAGCATATTTTGGTATTGTTTTAATGGCATCCACAAACAAGCTGTTTAAGGTTTCCGGCATGTGTTGTTCATGTTCTTCCTCCTTGAACTTTGCAAATCTACTAGGAAAAGGTGGAGAAGAAACATTAGTAAAAAGTGGAACCTTAAACGTTACCTCAGGTGCCGAAATACTCTTATTTGGATTTGTGGCTTCATTATCCTCAAGAATAGAATCCATCTCTAATTTTGTCTCATCCTCATCTTGTTCCTCATTCCTCAAGGTCACAATAGTAGTATTCTCCTTTGGGTTAATCATTGTTTGGGCAGGGAGTTCTTCAGATCTTTGTGCTACCCATCCCACCATACTACTAGTCAATTGGATCATTTGCTTTTCCAAACTCTGGATGCTTGCCCTTGTTTCCTGTTGAAATTGCAATGTATCAGTAACAAGAGAATAGACAAGATCTTCTAAAGAAGTACCTGAGTTTTGAGTCATATGTGGTGGTTGAAAAAGATCTGGTTCTTGGGACCATGATTGATTGAAGCTAGATGGATGAGTGTAATTGGCATAAGGATCTACTTCTTGGTAATTTTTCGAGTAGCCATAATTAGTATGATCCCACCATCCCTCATGGTAAGTGTTTGAGTAATGATCATACTGTTGGTCTTGGAACACTTGATGGCCTTGACATCCTCCCATGGCCAATTGTTGAACTGGGAAGGTGAGATTGGCTTGTTGATTCTCCATGTTCATGTATGCCACCAACTCTTCAAGTGTTAGATTGCTCAATTCCATCGTTTTTTTTTTTTTTTTCAAAATTTGATCAGAAAAACCCGTATGTACAAAAAAATAAAACTCATTAGAACTGAAAATAAGAATAAACCAAGTAACAAATAAACTAAAGAAAACAATCCCCGGCAACGGCGCCAAAAATTTGATGCACCCAAAAGAGTGTATCTTATTTAACCTTGCACTAAAAAGATAAATTGTAAGTATAGTAGTTAGCAAGGGTCGAGTCCTCAGGGATTGGGTTTTAGTTTATAAGTTAATAGTTTAAAACTTAAATTCAAGAACAATAAAAGAAAAGGGGTTTTTGAAGCCAGATTTAAACTAAAGTAAATAATAAGAATAAGATGCAAGGCGGTATAACCAGCCAATAAAAATATATATACTAAATTAGGCGGTATAACCAGCCAATAAAAATATATATACTAAATTAGGCGGTATAACCAGCCAATAAAAATAAAACAAAGTTAATATACAAATTAGGCGGTATAACCAGCCAATAAAAATAAATATAAAAAATAAGCAAACTAAAAGTAAGAAAACAAATAAGTAAGAAGAATCAAATATGAAAAATATGGTTAAGGTTTCATTCTCCACCACTAGACATCATTAAGAATCAATTTCAGATCTATCAATATCAACCAACTATCAAAGTTAACAACCGTAGATAACAACAAGCTCTGTTACCCCAATCTTTCCTTAGTTTGTCGTTAAATAGAACAAGCTCTCTATTTAATCTCTAACCATTAAACAACCTAGAATAAGCTCTCTAAATTCAATTTAATGGCAGCTTTATGATGAGAAAGATAGGTTGATCTAAGCAACAAACACATAAGCTCGGATTGTTCAACTTAGGTTATGTTCCACTTTGCAATTATTGAAAACTTGACCATAATCATTAATCACAAATTGCCACTTATGAATAGGAAATCAAGACAATTACACGGATCAAGACTCCTAAACTAGCAATAGATAATTATCAAGATCTATCTAGTTGTACACCTAAATAAATCAAGACAACATCATGAACAATTCTTGTAGAAGAACATAAGCAACTTTGATAGAAAATTAATGATAGATAGAATCTGAAAATCAATCACAAAACATGTCTAGGGCTTTGAAATCACCCTTAACCAAATAGAAGTTTAGCCTAGCATAGGCATTGTAAACATAAACATAAAATTAAAGAAAATCTAAGAAGAAAATAAAAGAAAGAAAGAAGAAGAGGAAGAATATTAATTATCCAACCTCTTGCTCTCTCTAAAGAAAAAGAAAACTAGAGAAAAGAAAGAAAACTAGAGAAAAGAAAGAAGAAGAAAACTTAGAGAATTTTATTAAAATGGCTAATATCCTACCTATGTACAATATGATCCTCTACAATCATCCAAGGCCCTCCATTTATACACATTTTGGAAGGCTAAATGACAAGAGACAAGCTTTACAAATTTCAAAGGTAGGTATAATAGGTGGGTGAATTTTTCTAACAATTTTCGTCATATTGTATGACAATTTTGATCAGCCAACTTGATGGTCGATTTCGTCAATGTTGGAGGCCCGATATGATCACATGGTCTTCTAGAAAAAGGTTCCCCTATCAGTTACGGATCCATAGCCGTTGCAATCAGCTCATTTGCTGATGTGGATAAGCCGATATGGGCAAAATACGAAAACATGTCAGCACAGACGTCATTGCACATCAGCCAACTTGATGGTCGATTTCGTCAATATTAGAGGCCTGATCTGATCATATGGTCTTCTAGACAAAGGTTCCCGTATCAGTTACGGATCCATAGCCATTAGAATCAGCTCATTTGCTGATGTGGATAAGCAGATATGGGCAAAATACGAAAACAGGTCAGCACAGACGTCATTGCACATCAGCCAACTTGATGGTCGATTTCGCTAGGGAAAACGACTCCGTTTCAAGAAGTATAAAACATGAAAAAGATAGATATGCCTCTTAGCTTTGCACGGCTACAAATTTCAGCCTTATTGCTTCAGTGAAACTCCAGATATAGCTGATATGGCAAAATGTGTCGGAACTGGAACTGAACTGGATTTGCCCTTAATTCTAGTAATCTGAAATCACTCAAAGAAACTTGTGAAAAACACCAAATTACATAAAAATATAAAAGATCATAAACACAATTAGACTAAACAATAATAACTCGTATTTGACACAAAACAATAATAAAACATAACTAAAAACTATATAATTATACGAGTTATCACTAGTTTAAGAGTCTTGATTTGTGTAATTGTCTTGATTTCCTATTCATAAGTGGCAATTTGTGATTAATGATTATAGTCAAGTTTTCAATAATTGCAAAGTGGAACATAACCTAAGTTGAACAATCCGAGCTTATGTGTTTGTTGCTTAGATCAACCTATCTTTTTCATCATAAAGTTGCTATTAAATTGAACTTAGAAAGCTTATTCTAGATTGTTTGATAGTTAGAGATTAAATAGAGAGATTGTTCTAATTAACGACGAACTAAGAAAAGATTGGGGTAACAGAGCTTTTGTTATCTACGGTTGTTAACTTTGATAGCTAATTAATGTTGATAGATATCAAATTGATTCTTAATGATGTCTAGTGGTGGAGAATGAAACCTTAACCATATTTTTCATATTTGATTCTTCTTAATTACTTGTTTTCTCATTCTTATTGTTAACTTTAGTTTAAATCTGATTTCAAAATCCCCTTGAACAAAAATTTGATAAACTGACTTCTCTTGTTCAACAATTGGCTATAGGTAATATACAGCAATTAAAGGCTTGTGGCATATGTTCAAAAATGGGGCACCAAACTGATATATGTCCAACACTTCAAGAGGACACCATTGAACATGTGAATGCCACGGGAGGATTTATAACCAATCAAGGAAATATGATCCCTACTCAAACACTTACAATCCAAGATGGAGGGATCATCCAAACTTCAATTATGGAGGGAACCAATCACAAACTATTCCTCCACCATTTGACAATAGGCCATCGGGTTTTCAGCAAAGAGTGCAACAACCATACCAAACCCGACAACAAGTGCCACCCACCCAAAATTCAGGTACTTCTCGTGAAGATCTTGTTAAAGCTCTTTCTACTAATACAATTCAATTTCAACAGGAAACAAAAACATGTATCCAAAATTTGGAAACTCAAATTGGGCAAATGGCAACAACAATAAGTCAAATGCAAGCAAGGGATTCTGGGAAATTACCTTCCCAAACAATAGTGAATCCAAGAGAGAATGCTAATACTATAACTCTAAGAAGAGGGAAACAATTTGAGACACCACAAAAGGATATTGCGCAAGAGGAGAACAACACCATGGCATCATTTTCACATCCCAATGAGCCATTACAAGAGGTAGTTCCAAAACCATCTATTCCTTCTTATATAACTCCTCCACTTTTTCCTAGCAGGTTAGCAAAATCTAAGAAGGAGGAACAAGAGAAGAAAATTTTGGAAACCTTCCGGAAAGTAAAGGTGAACATCCCGTTACTAGATGCTATCATGCAAGTGCCAAGATATGCCAAGTTCCTAAAAGTGTTGTGCACACCTAAATGGAAGTTGAAAGGGAATGAAAAGGTAAGTGTAGGGGAGAATGTGTCAGCTGTTCTTCAAAAGAAACTCCCACCTAAATGCAAGGATCCAGGTATGTTTATCATTCCTTGTAGGATAGGCAACACCAGGTTTAAGCGTGCTATGCTAGATCTAGGGGCATCTATTAATGTCATGCCATATTCAATTTATGCTTCATTGAATCTAGGACTATTAGAGGAAACAGGTGTTATAATGCAACTTGCTGACCATTCTAACACTTACCCAAGAGGAGTTGTAGAAGACGTTCTTGTACAGGTTAATGAATTGGTTTTTCCCATTGACTTTTTTGTTATTGAGATGGAAGATGAGATGTCTTCTAATCCCACACATATTCTATTAGGGAGACCATTCTTAAAAACAACAAGAACTAAAATAGATGTTGATAAGCTCATAAAATATACATTTTATGTCTTTCTACCTTTAGTTTTTGTTATATTTTCGATCTTTATCTTGTTTACTTATAATATGTTTTTGAATTTTAGGTACAATAAGGCGAATGAAGTCAAAAGATGTCAATAATGATGGTAAAGAACTTACAAAATCATAATCACAAGATGGAAGAAGACTTGGGAGTCAAAAATATCAATTTCTGGTTGAAAAGCAATCCGGCAGATTTGACCTCCGAAGCTTGTTGTAAGGAAACAATGATGTTGATTCTTTATTTGAAGAAACTTCCTTCTTGACTTTTGAATTTGACTTGATTATCTTTCCAACGATATATTATGGGCCCAAATCGGATAAGAAATGTGCATTCAAATGGCGCTAGAAGATCTCCCTAAAGAACCCTGCGGCCAGAAAAACACTAATCGCAAATCTGAAAAAAAGGCAAAAACGTGATTTTTGCACCTCTAAGCTTACTTGTGCGGCAAGGACTTATTCTCAAGGTTGTAAAGCTCTACAAATACCATCTTTTGAGCCACAAACTAGATATTTTTTGAGGAGACTCAAATATCATCATTATTCTTCTTCTCCATTCTTTTATTTTCTTTTTAGTTTTATGTATATATTATCTATGCCTACGCTAGGCTAAACTTCTATTCGGTTAAGGGTGATTTCAAATCCCTAGACATGTTTTGTAATTGATTTTCAGATTCTATCTATCATTAATTTTCTATCAAAGTTGCTTATGTTCTTCTACAAGAATTGTTTATGATGTTGTCTTGATTCATTTAGGTGTACAACTCGATAGATCTTGATAATTATCTATTGCTAGTTTAGGAGTCTTGATTCGTGTAATTGTCTTGATTTCCTATTCATAAATGGCAATTTGTGATTAATGATTATGGTCAAGTTTTCGATAATTGCAAAGTGGAACATAACCTAAGTTGAACAATCCGAGCTTATGTGTTTGTTGCTTAGATCAACCTATCTTTCTCATCATAAAGCTGCTATTAAATTGAATTTAGAGAGCTTATTCTAGGTTGTTTGATAGTTAGAGATTAAATAGAGAGCTTGTTATATTTAACGACAAATTAAGGAAAGATTGGGGTAACAGAGCTTGTTCATATCTACGGTTGTTAACTTTGATAGCTAATTAATGTTGATAGATATGAAGTTGATTCTTAATGATGTCTAGTGGTAGAGAATGAAACCTTAACCATATTTCTCATATTTGATTCTTCTTAATTACTTATTTTCTCATTCTTATTGTTAACTTTAGTTTAAATCTGATTTCAAAATCCCCTTTACTTTTGTTTACTTGTTTTTAAGTGATAATCTATTAACTTATAAATTAAAACCCAATCCCTAAGGACTCGACCCTTGCCAATCACTATACTCTACAATTGATTCTTTTTAAGTGCAAGGTTAAATAAGATACACTCTTTTGGGTGCATCATTCAGCCCACAGTTAAGCTATCTTTTTATTATGTAATAGGTCTGGCTGAATCCTATTGTTATTATGTTAGAAGTCCTTGGCTGCCAAGGAGTTTCATTTATACTAGGAGTTCTTAGGCTAGTTGAATTATGGTTAGTAGGGAGGCTGTAAATACCCTTGTTTAGTCTTCTACTTCAGTAACAATTATTAATCTATTGAGTTTGAATTTATTCAAAGTGAGTGTTTCAATTTTTTTAGTTCATGACAAAACTAGTGAACTTATCAAAGATAGGCATTCTTCCTATCAATCCGTCTTCCCTTTCCCTTTCCCCTTCCCCTTCCATTATTCATTCTTCTTTAAACCAACAATGTAAATGCTTCTTACAATTTGATTATGTTCTACCTGTCTCTGCGAGCTAGAGTATCAGCACATGGATTTCCCTCCCGAAAGATGTGCTTCACTGTTTCTATTTATTGGTTTTTCTATTGTATTGTGTATCCCCCCTTTTCTGATTGCTGTTTCTTAATCTTCGCCCCCCTTTTCTGACGTGATTGAGGTTGTTTCTAAAGAGGACATTTGCGAGAGTTTTAATTTGCATTGCTTTCATTTTCTTTACTCACTATCGAGTTCTGACTCTCAACTTGAAAAGAAGTCTAGTTTAATTTTGATTGCAAAGTTTAGTCTCAGTTTCAAATTGAAAGGAAGTCCTTTTGTTTCAAATCTCTTTCATTTCCGATTTTCCTTTTAGTTTTCAAGTAAAGTATTCTAGCAAAAAAGTAAAAAAAATAAATTAATAAAATTAATCCAAAAATAAAAGAAAAAGAAATGGACCCAATTAAAGTTTCAAAATCCAAAAGCTATATTTGGGTCCAAATTGGAATATCCTGACAAAATCGGGTGTCTACAGTTGCAGGGAAATCTCCAAAAGCTATATTTGGGTCCAAAACAAACTAAAAATAATCAAACTAAATAAAATAAAATAATAATTAATCATAAAATATACCAGCAGGGCAATCTCCAATAACATGCCGATCACCATGTGAAATCTAAAAAAGTGTGGCCAATAACTGAACATCTAATTTTAGCTTTCTTGCATTTCTGAATTGTCTGCATTATATGTCCAGGATCACAAATACTGAACATTCTAACTTATTCATCAAAGCTTTGATATGAGACTCGGGACTAACACTGAGATCTTTTATGCAGTGAGCAACCCCATCTTTTATAGTCACAAGGCCAACTTGACTAAGAGGATTCTGGTAAAAAAACTCCCTGATGAAAGCTTCAATATATTTTACAATGACAGCAATTCGACTTGGTCAAAAATCCATCTCTGAAGCTGCCCGAAAAAGATCAATAACAACGTAGAGATAACGAATTAGGCCTTTTTGTATCCGAGAAGTAGTGGCAGTAGAAGAAAGGGAACGAAGTCGCCTACGGTACTGAGAATGATAAAGTGCCTTGTTGTCAATGGGGCGAAGCAGCCCTAATTCGTCCTCTTGCAAAGATTGCCACGACCTCTCATCGGTATAAGTTCTCTCCCACGCATCAAGATCCCCATTTACATCTCCTTCATCATCATCCTCTTCTGTTCCGCCATTGATCCGTCTTCCCCTTCCATTATTCATTCTTCTTTAAACCAACAATGTAAATGCTTCTTACAATTCGATTATGTTCTACCTGTCTCTGCGAGCTAGTGTATCATCACATAGATTTCCCTCCCGAAAGATGTGCTTCACTGTTTCTGTTTATTGCTTTTTCTGTTGTATTGTGAATCCCCCCTTTTCTGATTGTTGTTTCTTAATCTTCGCCCCCTTTTTCAGACATGATTGAGGTTGTTTTTAAAGAGGAAATTTGCCAGAGTTTTAATTTGCTTTGGTTTCATTTTCTTTACTCACAATTGGGTTCTGACTTTCAACTGAAAAGAAGTCTAGTTTAAATTTTGATTGCAGAGTTTAGTCTCAGTTTCAAATTGAAAGGAAGTCCTTTTGTTTCAAATCTCTTCTATTGTTTATTTTCTTTTTTGTTTTCAAGTCTAGTATTCTGAAAAAAAAAGTGAAAATAAATAAATACAATTAATTCAAAAAAAAAAAAGGACCCAATTAAAGTTTCAAAATCCAAAAGCTATATTTGGGTCCAAATTGGAATATCTGGACAAAATCGGGTATCTACACATACATGGCATGTGATAGAGCTGATTTGTGTTTTAGGGAATTATGTGAAAATTGCTACTATTAGAGAAAGGTTATGTTCTTCACTTGTGTTAGCATTATCTAACTTTAATAAGACTTTTAGGCTTGAATGTGATGCGACAGGGATAGGGATTGGAGTCGTTTTGTTGCATGATAGACGTTCCATAGCTTTCTTCAAAAAGAAGCTGTCTAAAGTTGATCTTCAAGGTATGTCTAATATTTCTACTACTTTTAATGTTTCTAATCTTTCTCCTTCTGGTGCAGGCCATGATTCGAGGTCGAATACTTTCAAGGAAAGGGGGAATGATGAGATTCAAGATCCATCAAGATTTCAAGAGGCTAAGCAAGAAGTTTACTTGGGCCGATTCAAGGAAGAAAGGCAAGGAGAGGACTACTTGGGCCGAATCCATGAAGAGAAGCAAGGAAAGGACTTGGACAGATTCTACAAGTCCCTTAAGCAATCTTAAGACATTCAAGTTAGGCTGCTTGGATAAGGAAGAACAAGACTTGGTCCATGTGATCCAAGCTTCACATGGGCTACCTTAGAAGAATACAAGTGGCGCCTATTTAACATGAAGTGGGGACCCATTCATTAATGAGGTGGCGCCTACTTTGAAGGGTTATTTGGGTCTTGTAATTACTTAGGCATTTGGGCCTAATTTATGTAACATGTCCAATAAGCTTGTGGGGACTACATTAAAACTATTGGACATCTTTTAAATTTATTAGGATTGGGCTTGAAGTTCGGCTCATAATTTAAGTATTCTTTCTTATTTAGATTAGGACTAGCCGAATTTACACTTGTAATGGGATTGGGATTGTTCTTGGCTGATTATTAAGTCTTGCACTTAGGTTAGGAGTCCTTGAATGACAAGGACTTGCAATTATACTAGGATTATTAGGTTAGCTGATTAGGTTATGTAGGGAGTGATGTGAACCCGTGGGGTTAAACCCTTTGAACCCACTAACAAATTGAAATACCCTAACCCCAAGAAAGCCAAGATTCAGGCAATTGAACTTAAACCCGTAGAAATCTTGGATTAAAGAACCTAGATTAGCTAAGCTAACTAAATTCCCAAGAACACTTATTTCTAGAACCTAAGTTTGATAGGAAGAATGCCACAAAGAAAGGATTTCTTTGATAAGTTCACTAGTATTGTCAAGAACTAAGAAGAGTAAATATTCACTTGAATAAAATTCAACTTTAGATTAATGATTGCTGAAGTAGATGGCTAAAGAAGGGTATTTGTAGCCTTCTTACTAACCCTAATTCAACTAGCCTAAGAAAACTCCTTAGCAGCCAAGGCTTACTACTTACACAATTAAATGAAAGCTTAACTATGGGCTGAACAAGCTCAAGCCCAAAACATGATAACTAAAATAGTCCCCACAAGCTTATTAGATATAATACATAAAATAGGCCCACATGCCTATTTGTTTTAATGAATTAAAACAAGCCCACACATGCCATATCAATTAATGAAACAAAGTCAGACACCCACTTCAATTCCCTCTTATGCCACTACTTGTAAACCTTGGATCACATGGACCAAAGCTGGTTCCTCTTCATTCAAACCTATCTTGAATGTCTTGACCTTGCTTACAAGACTTATAGATTCTGCCCAAGTCCTTTCTTTGCATTGCTTCCTTGAATCGGCCCAAGTGGAATCCTTGCATTGCTTCTTGAAAACTTGGTCCATCTTGGATCTCATCATTCCCCCTTTCCTCGACATGATTCGACCTCGAATCATCACCTGTATCATAAGGAGAAAGATCAGAAACAATAAAAGTAGTAGAAATATTAGATTCACCTTGAACATCCACTTTAGAAGCATTAAGCATTAATGTTCTCAAGGATTTGGACAACTTCTCTTTAAAGATAGCTATGAAATGTCAATCTTGGAACAAAACCATCCATATCCCTGTCGCATCACATTCAATCTTAAAAGCCTTATTAAAGTTAGGTAAGCTAACCCAGGTGTAGAACATAACCTTTCTCTAATAGTAGCAATTGCACATAGTTCCCTAAAACACAAATCAGATTTATCATATGCGATGTATAAATAAGAAAAATCAGTATCATTGGCATACAAACCTTGCATGTATTCGAAACTAAGTATTTGAGCACTCTTAAAAGCATGAAATACACAACTCATTGGTAAAACGTCAGAATCAATGTTCCCCTTACCTTGCTTGTGACAAGTAATATAAGAAGTGCATACTTTGCTTGTATCAATGTTAGGTAGTACAAAATCAATTGGATGCTTAATCTCAATTGGATGCCCAATGCCTTGTATGGAAGGCAACCCATTCGGCTTCCCCTTTGGAAATACATGCTTGAACACCTGCAATAAAGAAAAAGACAAACTAGGAAGAGGGTTATTAGTTTGATCAATAGTAAAAACCTCACTCTCTTTTGCATAGAAACTATTCTTTGTCTTTTCTTTCCTCCTCCCTTATGGCATTATTCTCCTTTTTTCAGCCACTTCTCTTTTTTTCTTACTTTCTTTTTCCTCTCCTTTTCGGCCTCTCTCTCATTTTTCTGTTCTCTCCTTTTTTTCTTCATGTGTTTTGGCCACACTCTCATCTATCTTTTCTCTCATGTTTCTTTCTTGTATTTCGGCCTCAATCTTTCTTTTTTGCTCACTCTCATTTTTTTAGCTTCAATTTCAATTGGTCCTCATAGACCTGTTTTGAAGTTAAAGGAACAAGCTTGATTGTTTTTCCATCCTTTACAAAGCTATACCTATTTCTAAACTCATCATGAATTATCTTCCTATCATACTGCCACGGCCTCCCCAACAAAATATGGCTAGTATACATAGGTACTACATCACAAAGCACCTCATCACTATACCTCCCAATGGTAAAAGCTACCAAAACCTGCTTATTAACCTCTACCTCCCCACATTCAGTCAACTATTGCAACTTATAAGGTTTGGGATGTTCTAGTAAAGGTAAGCTCAACTTCTCAACTAGGATGGCACTAGCTATATTGGTGCAACTTTCCCCATCAATAATCATACTACATACCCTGTCATGTACAAAACATTGATAAGCTCATCAAATATACATTTTATGCCTTTCTACCTTTAGTTTTTGTTATGTTTTCGATCTTTATCATGTTTACTTATATTACGTTTTTGAATTTTAGGTAAAACAAGGAGAATGAAGTCAAAAGATGTCAATAATGATGGTAAAGAGCTTACAAAATCGTAATCACAAGATGGAAGAAGACTTGGGAGTCAAAAATATCAATTTCTGGTTGAAAAGCAATTAGGCAGATTTGACCTCTGGCGCTTGTGGTAAGGAAAACATGATGTTAGAGTCTTTATTTGAATAAACTTCCTTCTTCACTTTTGAAGTTGACTTGATTATATTTCCAACGATATATTATGGGCCCAAATCGGATAAGAAATAGGCATTCAAAATGGCGCTAGAAGATCTCCCTAAAGAACCCTGTGGTCAGAAAAACCCTAATGGCAAATCTGAAAAAAAGGCAAAAACGTGACTTTTGCACCTCCAGGCTTACTTGTGCGGCAAGTACTTATTCTCAGGGTTTTAAAGATCTATAAATACCATCTTTTGAGCCACAAACTAGACATCTTTTGAGAAGACTCAAAGATCATCATTCTTCTTCTTCTTCTTCTTCTTCTTCTCCATTCTTTTATTTTCTTTTTAGTTTTATGTATATATTATCTATGTCTATGCTAGGTTAAACTTTTATTTGGTTAAGGGTGATTTCAAAGCCCTAGACATGTTTTGTAATTGATTTTCAGAATCTATCTATCATTGTTTTCTATCAAAGTTGCTTATGTTCTTCCATTAAAATTGTTCATGATAATGTTTTGATTTGTTTAGGTGGCCAACTAGATAAATCTTGATAATTGTCTAATGCTAGTTTAGGAGTCTTGATCTATGTAATTGTCTTGATTTCCTATTCATAAGTAGCAATTTGTGATTAATGATTATGGTCAAGTTTTCAATAATTGCAAAGTGGAACATAACCTAAGTTGAACAATCCGAGCTTATGTGTTTGTTGCTTATATCAACCTATCTTTCTCATCATAAAGCTGCTATTAAATTGAACTTAGAGAGCTTATTCTAGGTTGTTTGATAGTTACAGATTAAATAGAGAGCTTGTTCTATTTAACGACGAACTAAGGAAAGATTGGGGTAACAGAGCTTGTTGTTATCTACGGTTGTTAACTTTGATAGCTAATTAATGTTGATAGATATGAAATTGATTCTTAATGATGTCTAGTGTGGAGAATGAAACCTTAACCATATTTTTCATATTTGATTCTTCTTAATTACTTGTTTTCTCATTCTTATTGTTTAAATCTGATTTCAAAATCCCTTTACTTTTGTTTACTTGTTTTTAAGTGATAAACTATTAACTTTTAAACTAAAACCCAATCCCTGAGGACTCGACCCTTGCTAATCACTATACTCTACAATTGATTTTTTTTTAAGTGCAAGGTTAAATAAGATACACTCTTTTGGGTGCATCAAACATCTAGTATGAAATATGTTCTCTCTCCGCTGCTCCCTATCATCTATATTAAATTGCGTACTGAGAGAATACCTTGCAAGAAGAGACTCACCTACCACGGGATCTTGTATATTTCTATTCACTACCTCTTGTTGACCCAACCTATCTCTCATCTCCTACAACACCAATTTTAACCTCTCAGATTCTTGTTGCATAGCATGCAACATAGAGGATAAGCTATCCACCTTCTTCTTAGGTGTTGAGTCACTCTTGTGATACATCTTTGAAGTTGCTACAAAATAAATTGTTAGTGATAAAAAAAATAACTCACACACTCCCTTTGTGTTTACACTCAAATATGATATCACTCAAACTCTTGTTTGCACTCTTTTAGGCTTTTCTTTAATAAACTTACTTACTCTTGCCTTTTACCACACTATTTCCTCTTTCAAGTTCTTTAGGAACTAGAAGAACTCTTCAAGAAGTCCCTGCGCTTAATTATACCTAACAAAAAGACTTAAGAAACAAGAAATCCAATCAGTAAGAAGGTAAAACAAGTAAAAACAAGAACAGGATGACCAAGAACTTTTCTTATTTATTTTATTTTCAAGAACGAGAATTCTTGATTTTCTTGAAATCTCAGATGAACTTCTTTTTTCTTTCTTGGGACTGTTCGAATGCCCCTTTGACTTCTTGATTTTTTTTTCAAGATTCGGATCAAGAATCAATAAGAAGAAATTTTTAATAGATCAAGAATTCAGGAAAGGAAATCTTGATCTAAACCACTTTTCAAGACTAAAACCTCAAACTAAACTACCTAAAAACTATAACCCTAAAAAAAATGCCTAAAGCTATAACCACAAGACAAAAATACTTGAAACCCCAAAATCTTGTTAGATTGATTTGATTCAATTACAAAAAACGAAACCCCAAAGCAAGACTGCCTAAAAACTATAACCTAGGGCAAGAATGGCTAAAGCTATACCCCTAAGACAAGAATGCCTGAAACCCCAAAATCTTGTTATTGGTTTTGTTGTGATAGTATCTAAAACCCCAAAAATAAGTAACAAATAACAAATCAAAGCGATAATTATAAAAACCTGATTGGAAAACCTAAGCTCTGATACCAAATGATGTAAACCCGTGGGGTTAAACCCTTTGAACCCACTAACAATTAAGGATACCTAACCCAGAAAAGCCAAGATTCAGGCAATGAAAACTTAAACCCAGTGAAATCCTGTTTCAAAGAACCTAGATAAGCTAAGCTAGCTAGACCCCAAGAACGCATGTTTCAAGAACCTAAGTTTGATAGGAAGAATGCCACAAAGAAAGGATTTCTTTGATAAATTCACTAGTTCTATGAAGAACTAAAAAGAGAAAACTCTCGCTGAATAAAATCAGACTTAATTGATCAAAAGATAATTAATTGTAGGCGGCTAAGACATATTATTTATAGCCTCCCTACATAACCTAATCAGCTATCCTAATAGAATACTAATTCAAATGCAAGTCCTTGTCAGCCAAGGACTCCTATCCTAAGTGCAAGACTTAATAATCAACCAAGCACAATCCTAATCCCATTACAAGTGTAAATTCGGATAGTCCTAATCTAAATAAGAAAAACTACTTAAATTATGGACTGAACATGCTCAAGCCCAAACCTAATAAATTAAAAAGGATATCCAACAAGTTTAATGAAGGTAGACGCCACTTAGCCTATTGGACATATTACAAAGTCAGGCCCAAAAGACTAAGTAATTACAAGACTTAAAATAAGCCCAAATAAGCCCTTTTAATGTGCCACCTTGTGTTCTTGAATCACATGGACCAAACTTGGATGCAAGCCCATCTTGCATGTTGAAGCCTTTTTTGAATAACTTGCAACACGACCCAAGTGAATTCCAGCCATTCTTGCCATGTTTCCTAGATCTTTTTGGATCTTGGCCCATATAGAAATTTCCATGGGATTGGGCCATCTTGAATCCTAGGAAAAATGCCTAAAGCTATAACCCAAAGATAAGAATGCCTGAAACCCCAAACCCGAGGGAGAATCTTTTAGAGGAAAGGGGGAATGATAGGATCCAAGATGGCACAGTCCCATGGAAATCTCTATATGGGCCAAGATCCAAGAAGATCTAGGAAACATGGCAAGAATGGCTGAGATTCACTTTGGCCATGTTGTAAGTTATGCAAGATAGGCTTGCATCCAAGTTTGGTCCATGTGATTCAAGAACACAAAGTGGCACATTAAGAAAAGAAAGAGGAAACAGAGAGTAAAGAAGAAAGTGAAAAAGAAATAGAGGTGGCTGAAAATAATGACACAAGAGAGGAGCCACTAGTGGAAAAGGAGACAATTCCTGTCGAGGGAAACAAAGAATTCTAGAATTTTTCTGATGTAGAGGATAGTGAGGTTTTTATTCTTGATGCTCCTAACTTAACAAGGGTATTTATAGCCTCCCTACTAACCCTAATTCAACTAGCCTAAGAACTCCTAGTACAAATGAAACTCCTTGGCAGGCAAGGCTTACTACTGACATAATTAAAAGAAAGCTTAACTATAGGCTGAACATGCTCAAGCCCAATCCTAATAAATTAAAAAGGATGTCCAATAAGTAGCCTAATGGACATATTACATAAGTTAGGCCAAGTGCCTAAGTAATTACAAGACTTAAAATAAGCCCAATTAAGCCATCTTAATGTGCCACCTTGTGTTCTTGAGCCACATGGACCAAACTTGGATGCAAGCCCATCTTGTATGTTTTTCGTGAATAACTTGCAACATGGCCCAAGTGAATTCCACCCATTCTTGCCATTTTCCTAGATATTCTTGGATCTTGGCCCATATAGAAATTGCCATGGGATTGGGCCATCTTAGATCCTATCATTTAAACTCCTTGGCAGGCAAGGCTTACTACTGACATAATTAAAAGAAAGCTTAACTATGGGTTGAACATGCTTAAGTCCAATCCTAATAATTTAAAAAGGATGTCCAATAAGTAGCCTAATGGACATATTACATAAGTTACATAAGTTAGGCCCAATGCCTAAGTAATTACAAGATTTAAAATAAGCACAAATAAGCCCTTTTAATATGCCACCTTGTGTTCTTGAGTCACATGAACCAAACTTGGATGCAATCCCATATTGCATGTTGAAGCCTTTCTTGAATAACTTGCAACATGGCCCAAGTGAATTCCACCCATTCTTGCCATGTTTCCTAGTTATTTTTGGATCTTGGCCCATATAGAAATTGCCATGGGATTGGGCCATCTTGGATCCTATCATCCCCCTTATTCTCTATTTATAGGCAAACTTTAGGGCATCCCATAGGTGACTTGTGGCTGACTCCCTCTAATTAATGCTAACTTGGGGCTTTCTTTCCTTGCAAGGAAAGGTGGTGGCTAACTTAAGGTTTTTAAGGAAAGAAATAATACTTGTCAGCTAAGGTTTAATTACCTCAGGAAAGATGCTTTACTTTCAGCCAAAGCTTGTAGAAATAAGGAAAGTCATAGCCGATTTAAATCTCCTATTTTGATAAGGATTTGTATTAAGGAAATATTCTTGCAATCAATGCAAGATTACAAAGTTGACAGCCACTAATCCTACTTTGACAAGGATAAACATAAATGTCAGCTAGGGTATTAATCATAGGACAAATTAAGGCAGCCACATTGTTTAAATAAAAGGGTGGCGGCTAGAATTCTTCAAGGCTAAATAAAAGTTGCCGCTAGGGTTCTTTTGAGCTTGAAAGTAGGTTTTCCAACTAGGGTTTTTAGGGAATGAGATGTAGGTAGCCGCATCTAGTCTTCTTGAACTGTCTCTTGGGCTTGAAGCTTCATTTCTTATCCAAATTCATTCTTTTCAACTCCATAGCCATCCTTATCTTCCAAAACACCTACAAAACACAAAACCATAATAAACTATCAAGGATTTCAAGGAACTAAACATAAAATATAAGGAATTGGTATATGAAAATACATGAATTTAAACACTTATCAAAACCCAACATAATCATGAATTACAAATTGCTACTATTGAATAAGAAATCAAGACAAGCTACGTATCATGTTTCTTAAACTAGCATTAGATAATTATCAAGATATATCTAGTATGCGTCCTAAACAAATCAAGATAAAAATCATAAAAAATTCTTGTAGAAGATCATAAACAACTTTGATAGAAAACTAATATATGATAGAATCTGAAAATTAATTACATAACATGTCTAGGGCTTTGAAATCACCCTTAACCAAAGAAAAATTTAGCCTTGCATAGGCATTGTTAACATAAATATCGAATTAAAGAGAAAATAAAAAGAAAACTTGATAACTCGTATAATTATATAGTTTTTAGTTATGTTTTATTATTGTTTTGTGTCAAATACGAGTTATTATTGTTTAGTCTAATTGTGTTTATGATCTTTTATATTTTTATGTAATTTGGTGTTTTTCACAAGTTTCTTTGAGTGATTTCAGATTACTAGAATTAAGGGCAAATCCAGTTCAGTTCCAGTTCCGACACCTTTTGCCATATCAGCTATATCTGGAGTTTCACTGAAGCAATAAGGCTGAAATTTTAACCGTGCAAAGTAAAGAGGCATATATATCTTTTTCATGTTTTACACTTCTTGAAACGGAGTCGTTTTCCCTAGCGAAATCAACCATCAAATTGGCTGATGTGCAATGACGTCTGTCCTGAGCAGTTTTCGCATTTTGACCATATCGTCCGATACACATCAGCAAATGAGCTGATTCCAATGGATATGGATCAATAACTGATAGGGAAACATTTGTCTAGAAGACCATGTGATCAGATAAAGCCTCCAATATTGAAGAAATCGACCATCAAGTTGGCTGATGTGCAATGACGTCTGTGCTGACCTGTTTTCGTATTTTGCCCATATCTTCTTCTCCACATCAGCAAATGAGCTGATTCCAACGGCTATGAATCAAAAACTCATAGGGGAACACTTTTCTAGAAGACCATGTGATCAGATCAGGCCTCCAAGAATGACAAAATCGACCATCAAGTTGGCTGATCAAAATGGTCATAAAATATGACGAAAATTGTTAGAAAAATGCACCCACCTATTATACCTACCTTTGAAATTTGTAAAGCTTGTCTCTTGTCATTTAGCCCTCCAAAATGTGTATAAATAGAGGGCCTTGGATGATTGTAGAGGATCATATTGTACATAGGTAGGATATTAGCCATTTTAATAAAATTCTCTAAGTTTTCTTCTTCTTTCTTTTCTCTAGTTTTCTTTCTTTTCTCTAGTTTTCTTTTTCTTTAGAGAGAGCAAGAGGTTGGATAATTAATATTCTTCCTCTTCTTCTTTCTTTCTTTTATTTTCTTCTTAGATTTTCTTTAATTTTATGTTTATGTTTATAATGCCTATGCTAGGCTAAACTTCTATTTGGTTAAGGGTGATTTCAAAGCCCTAGACATGTTTTATGATTGATTTTCAGATTCTATCTATCATTAATTTTCTATCAAAGTTGCTTATGTTCTTCTACAAGAATTGTTCATGATGTTGTCTTGATTTGTTTAGGTGTACAACTAGATAGATCTTGATAATTATCTATTGCTAGTTTAGGAGTCTTGATCCGTGTAATTGTCTTGATTTCCTATTCATAAGTGGCAATTTGTGATTAATGATTATGGTCAAGTTTTCAATAATTGCAAAGTGGAACATAACCTAAGTTGAACAATCCGAGCTTATGTGTTTGTTGCTTAGATCAACCTATCTTTCTCATCATAAAGCTGCCATTAAATTGAATTTAGAGAGCTTATTCTAGGTTGTTTAATGGTTAGAGATTAAATAGAGAGCTTGTTCTATTTAACGACAAACTAAGGAAAGATTGGGATAACAGAGCTTGTTGTTATCTACGGTTGTTAACTTTGATAGTTGGTTGATATTGATAGATCTGAAATTGATTCTTAATGATGTCTAGTGGTGGAGAATGAAACCTTAACCATATTTTTCATATTTGATTCTTCTTACTTACTTGTTTTCTTACTTTTCTAGTTTGCTTATTTTTAAAAGTATATTTATTTTTATTGGCTGGTTATACCGCCTAATTTGTATATTAACTTTGTTTTACTTTTATTGGCTGGTTATACCGCCTAATTTAGTATATATATTTTTATTGGCTGGTTATACCGCCTAATTTAGTATATATATTTTTATTGGCTGGTTATACCGCCTTGCATCTTCTTCTTATTATTTACTTTAGTTTAAATTTGGCTTCAAAAAACCCCTTTTCTTTTATTGTTCTTGAATTTAAGTTTTAAACTATTAACTTATAAACTAAAACCCAATCCCTGAGGACTCGACCCTTGCTAACTACTATACTTACAATTTATCTTTTTAGTGCAAGGTTAAATAAGATACACTCTTTTGGGTGCATCAAATTTTTGGCGCCGTTGCCGGGGATTGCTTTCTTTAGTTTATTAGTTCATTGGTTTATTCTTATTTTCAGTTGTAATTAATTTTATTTTTCTTGTACATACAAGTTTTTCTTATCAAATTTTGAAAAAAAAAAAAAAAAAAAAAAACGATGGAATTGAGCAATCTAACACTTGAAGAGTTGGTGGCATACATGAACATGGAAAATCAACAAGCCAATCTCACCTACCCAGTTCAACAATTGGCCATGGGAGGATGTCAAGGCCATCAAGTGTTCCAAGACCAACTGTATGATCATTACTCAAACACTTACCATGAGGGATGATGGGATCATACTAATTATGGCTACTCAGAAAATTACCAAGAAGTAGATCCTTATGCCAATTACACTCATCCATCTAGATTTAATCAATCATGGTCTCAAGAACCAGATCTTTTTCAGCCACTACATATGACTCAAAACTCAGGTACTTCTTTAGAAGATCTTGTCGATTCTCTTGTTACTAATACTTTGCAATTTCAACAAGAAACAAGGGCAAGTATCCAGAGTTTGGAAAGGCAAATGAGCCTATTGGCTAGTAGTATGGTGGTATGGGTAGCACAAAGATCTGAAGAACTCTCTGCCCAAACGATGATTAACCCAAAGGAGAATGCTACTATTGTGACCTTGAGGAATGAGGAACAAGATGAGGATGAGACAAAATTAGAGATGAAATCTATTCTTGAGGATAATGAAGCCAATGATCCAAATAAGAGTATTTCAGCACCTGAGGTAACGTTTGAGATTCCAATTTTTACTAATGTTTCTTCTCCACCTTTTCCTAGTAGATTCGCAAAGTTCAAGGAGGATGAACATGAACAAGACACGCTGGAAACCTTAAACAGTTTGTTTGTGGATGTCATTCAACAAGTACCAAAAGATGCATCATTCCTCGATGAGATATGCACCACCAAGGATGATGGAATAATACTTGTAATGGAGAATGCATCCACTGTTGTGCAAAGAAAGCTACCTCTCAAACGCATAAATTTGGGAAATTTCATGTATGAGCCTGACAAGCGTAAAAAGCCAAGAAGGGGTGTTGGTTAGATTCAAAACACTAACTCAAGTGTTAATTGGGAAGGCAGCCCAATTAAAGATGAAATTGCCAACCTTCCATATTCAGATTTGCTTTCTCTTTCTTTTCCTTTTTCTTTTATTATTTTTATTGTTTTTATTTTTATTTCTTATGTTTCTTTGTTAATTGTGTTTACTGTTTTTAAGTTCATTTAGGCTGCATAAGTTTCTTTTGTTTAATAGTTCTTTTCTCTTACATATAATTCTTGCATTGGGGGATAATAGCATTACATTAATGACAATGTAAGAATTATGCGTGGGGGGAAGAATTTAGGATTTTATTTAGAGTGTTTTATTTTTGAGTCTTTTTATGTTGTTTTTTCTTTTTGATCATTGTTTTGAAAATAACTAGATGTAAATATAATTTTTATTTTTTTTAACCCCGGTTAAATGGCGGATAACGGTACTCCGTGATTATTTAAATCGGTTCCATCAGCTACCCACAAAACTGATATTGTATATAAATTTCTCTTCCAATTTCTCTTTCAATTTTTTTTCATTTTTTTTTCAGGATGGATGATATTCTCACAAGATTGCAGAAACGATTTCCTCCTTTTCCTCGAAATATTTTACTGAAGCTTTACCAAGTTCGATTTGAAAGATTAAGAATGCTTATGCACAAAGGGATTCCTGGAGACATACGTTGGATAATTGAAGCCAAGGTACGTGAAGATGAATATCTTCCTGTTTTGCATTTACCAGGTACAGGTAGAAGCACTTTTGCAAAGAAGCGACGAGCAAAGCGCATGAGTTCAAATTGCCACAAATGTGCACGATGGACGTGTAACGGTAAATGTCGTTCTATTGGGATTCCGTCCTCTAATCGAGATGATAAAATTGAATTCATTAAGGATGGACTGAGTAAGGAGAATTTGGGTAATATCCAACTTTCTCTTGAGACGCATCCTAGTGGAGACGTACAAAGAGAAATTCTTGATTTATGGCCGCAATTCCAAAGGGAATGGCAACATCTTGGGAATCTGATGTTAAAAGACCCTGTTTGCCAGCTTGTAAGAAAACTGGATGGGAAGCATATCCTCGACTCATAGAAGGCGTTTAAGCCGTTTCTGGACGTAAAACCAGAGGAAGATGTGAGCCACAATCACAACTACAATAAATGACTTCTCAGCTTTTGGTTTGATTTGCAATAACTTTATTTCGGTTTAATTTACGTGTTATTCGATTTGTGTAATTATTCTCATTTTTTTTTATTTATTTGTCTTTTACGGTTGATTTTTTCTTATCTTTTTGATTTTCTTCCTAAAATCACGCAAAAATCTTTTGTTAGGTTAACATTTTCTTCTGACAGGTCAAATACACTTTCGGCGACATTATTACTCTTGACTTTTACGGTTGATTTTTCTTCTCTTTTTGATTTTCTTCCTGAAATCACGCAAAAATCTTTTGTTAGGTTAACATTTTCTTCTGACAGGTCAGATACACTTTCGGCGACATTATTACTCTTGTCTGATTCACTACTCAGTCCTCTATATATTACACCATGTACTCATTCTCTTTCAGGCACTCGAAAAAAAAAGAAAAAAAAAGAAAAAGATATTTTTGACTTCCAAGACTTCTTCCATCTTGTGTTTATGATTTTGTAAGCTATTTACCATCATTATTGACATCTTTTGACTTCATTCTGCTTATTGTACCTAAAATTCAAAAACATAATATAAGTAAACAAGATAAAGATCGAAAACATAACAAAAACTAAAGGTAGAAAGGCATAAAATGTATATTTTATGAGCTTATCAAGGAGGATGTGCGAAGACTCAAGTCCTCTTCAAACACAAGCACAACATCCAACGACTCTCACATCAGCAATCAAAAAGAATCGCTCACAAATGAAGTACGAGAGGCAAGAGAACTCAGTTGGAGCTGAGACATCAAGTGGCATATCTCCTCTCATGAAGGCGTCCTCGCCCAGTAATTCACATAATCACACTTGAGCCAACTCCAAGCAATCCGAGCACATCAAACAAGAGGGAATATGTTGACACTTAAGATGCACCCGAAAGAGTGTATCTTATTTAACCTTGCACTTAAAAAAAAAAAAATCAATTGTAGAGTATAGTGATTAGCAAGGGTCGAGTCCTTAGGGATTATGTTTTAGTTTATAAGTTAATAGTTTATCACTTAAAAACAAGTAAACAAAAGTAAAGGGGATTTTGAAATCAGATTTAAACTAAAGTTAACAATAAGAATGAGAAAACAAGTAATTAAGAAGAATCAAATATGAAAAATATGGTTAAAGTTTCATTCTCCACCACTGGACATCATTAAGAATCAATTTCATATCTACCAACATTAATTAGCTATCAAAGTTAACAACCGTAGATAACAACAAGCTCTGTTACCCCAATCTTTCCTTAGTTCGTCGTTAAATAGAACAAGCTCTCTATTTAATCTCTAACTATCAAACAACCTAGAATAAGCTCTCTAAGTTCAATTTAAAAGTAGCTTTATGATGAGAAAGATAGGTTGATCTAAGCAACAAACACATAAGCTCGGATTGTTCAACCTAGGTTATGTTCCACCTTGCAATTATTGAAACCTTGACCATAATCATTAATCCCAAATTGCCACTTATGAATAGGAAATTAAGACAATTACACGGATCAAGACTCATAAACTAGCATTAGGCAATTATCAAGATTTATCTACTTGGCCACCTAAACAAATCAAAACATCATCAGGAACAATTTTAATGGAAGAACATAAGCAACTTTGATAGAAAACAATAATAGATAGATTCTAAAAATTAATTACATAACTTGTCTAGGGCTTTGAAATCACCCTTAACCAAATAAAAGTTTAGCCTAGCATAGGAATAGATAATATATACATAAAACTAAAAAGAAAATAAAAGAATGGAGAAGAAGAAGAAGAAGAAGAAGAAGAAAAATAATGATGATCCTTGAATCTCCTCAAAAGATATCTAGTTTATGGCTCAAAAGATGGTATTTATAGAGCTTTAAAACTCTGAGAATAAGTCTTTGCAGCACAAGTAAGCCTGGAGGCGCAAAAATCACGTTTTTGATTTTTTTTTTCAGATTTACGATTAGGGTTTTTCTGGCCGCAGGGTTCTTTAGGGAGATCTTCTAGCGCCATTTTGAATGCCCATTTCTTATCCGATTTAGCCCCATAATATATCTTTGGAAAGATAATCAAGCCAGCTTCAAAAGTCAAGTAGGAAGGTTTTTCAAATAAAGAATTTAACGTTTTCCTTACAACAAGCTCCGAAGGTCAAATCTGCCTGATTGCTTTTCAACCAGAAATTGATATTTTTGACTTCCAAGTCTTCTTCCATCTTGTGTTTATGATTTTGTAAGCTATTTACCATCATTATTGACATCTTTTGACTTCATTCTGCTTATTGTACCTAAAATTCAAAAACATAATATAAGTAAACAAGATAAAGATCGAAAACATAACAAAAACTAAAGGTTGAAAGGCATAAAATGTATATTTTATGAGCTTATCAAGGAGGATGTGCGAAGACTCAAGTCCTCTTCAAACACAAGCACAACATCCAACGACTCTCACATCGGCAATCAAAAAGAGTCGCTCACAAATGAAGTACGAGAGGCAAGAGACCTCAGTTGGAGCTGAGACATCAAGTGGCACATCTCCTCTCATGAAGGCGTCCTCGCCTAGTATTTCACATAATCACACTTGAGCCAACTGCATGCAATACGAGCACATCAAACAAGAGGGAATATGTTGACACTTAAAAAGACTTCCCCGCCAATATCAAGCAATTAAGAGATGGCGTCCGTGGCATGGCCCAAGTCATTTGAAAGCTTACTACAAAAAATCCATCGCAAGACTAAAGGCTGGACGCAAAGAGTGCTCCCGCCATAATTAAAGAGGTCGGAGAAGAAGTGAGACTAAAGATACGTGGCAGTCTGATTATACTTCAGACACAAAGTGATAAGTGCTTAAATTCATCATTTTCATATATCAATTCCTTATATTTTATGCTTAGTTCCTTGAAATTCTTGATAGTTTACTATGGTTTTGTGTTTTGTAGGTGTTTTGGAAGATAAGAATTGTTATGGAGTTGAAAATAGTGAATTTGGACAAGAAATGAAGCTTCAAGCAAAATGGACACTTCAAGAAGACTAGATGTGGTTGTCTACATCTCATTACCTAAAAACTCTAGTTGAAAAACCTACTTTCAAGCTCAGAAGAATCTAGTGGCAGCTTTTATCTAGGCTTGAAGAATTTCAACCGCCACTTCCTTTTGCATTATTATGTGTTGCCCTAATTCTTCCTTTAAATACCCTAGCTGATTACATGGTTTCTTAGATAAATAAAAGTTGGTGGCATCTCCTAGTATTATTGGCTATCAACTTTGTCAAATTGCAAAGTTCTTTCCTTAAAGCTAATCCTAGTCAAAGTAGGAGAATTAAATCAACCAAGACTTTCTTTCCTTACACTTACTTTGGCTGCAAGTTTGTAATCTCTCCTCATTAAAGATTGCTTTGACTACAGTTAATTACTTCTTTCCTTATATCTACATGCCTTAGTTGCCAAGTACTCCTTCTTTCTTTAAAACACAAAAATCAGCCACCTTTCCTTAGCTTTAGCCACAAGTCAGCATTTATTGAAGGGAGAGAGTTGAAATTGACATGTTTGATGCCCTAGCTATTGCCTATAAATAGAGAACAAGGGAGCAAACGAAAATCACACTTCTCCAAGCATTAGAGTTCTGATTTCTTCTTTGTTTTAGAGTTTTTGAGAGAGCAAGAGGTTGGATAATTAATATTCTTTTTCTTTTTCTTCTTTTTCTTTTTCTTTCTTTCTTTCTTTCTTTCTTTCTTTTATTTCTTCTTAGATTCTCTTTAATTTTATGTTTATGTTTACAATGCCTATGCTAGGCTAAACTTTTATTTTGTTAAGGGTGATTTCAAAGCCCTAGACATGTTATGTGATTAATTTTCAGAAACTATCTATCATTGTTTTCTATCAAAGTTCCTTATGTTCTTCCATTAGAATTGTTCATGATGATGTTTTGATTTTTTTAGGTGGCCAACTAGATAAATCTTGATAATTGTATAATGCTAGTTTAGGAGTCTTGATCCGTAATTGTCTCGATTTCCTATTCATAAGTAGAAATATGTGATTAATAATTATGGTCAAGTTTTCAATAATTGCAAAGTGGAACATAACCTAAGTTGAACAATTCGAGCTTATGTGTTTGTTGCTTAGATCAACCTATCTTTCTCATTGTAAAGCTGCTATTAAATTGCACTTAGAGAGCTTATTCTAGGTTGTTTGGTAGTTAAAGATTAAATAGATAGCTTGTTCTATTTAACGACGAATTAAGGAATGATTGGGGTAACAGAACTTGTTGTTATCTACGGTTGTTAACTTTGATAGCTAATTGATGTTGATAGATATGAAATTGATTCTTAATGATGTCTAGTGGTGGAGAATGAACCTTTTGCCATATTTCACTTATTTGATTCTTCTTAATTACTTATTTTCTCAATCTTATTGTTAACTTTAGTTTAAATCTCATCTCAAAATCCACTTTACTTTTATTTACTTGTTTTTAAGTGATAAACTATTAACTTATAAACTAAAACCCAATTCCTAAGGACCCTTGCTAATCACTGTACTCTACAATTGATTCTTTTTAATTGCAAGGTTAAATAAGATACACTCTTTTGGGTGCATTAAGTTTTTGGTGCCGAGGGTATTTATTAAAGGAAGAATTATGGGAACCCATGTATGGTTAAGTGAAGGTGGCGGCTGAACTTTTTCAAGGTGATATAAAAGTTGTTGCTAGCCCTCTTTTAGGTATGGCAATGGTTTTTTCAACTAGGTTTTTTATGAATGAAGAGTATATGATATGCCACTAGTTTATTTATAGAAGGTTTAGGTTAGGTTTAACCACATAGTGTCTCCTTGATGGGCAGTCTGCTTTCCTTTGTGCTAGAAGCTTCATTTCTTGTCCAAATTTATTTTTTCAACTCCATTACATTCCTTATCATCCAAAACACCTACAAAACACAAAACATAGTAAATTATCAAGGATTTCAAGGAACTAAGCAAAAAAATATAAGGAATTAATATATGAAAATACATGAATTTAAGCACTTATCAGTTTGATTCATCTTCTTCCAACTTTTCATGGTTTTGCAGGAGGATCCAAATAAGCACCTCACTGAGTTCCGTGTAGTATGTTCTAGCATGAGACCAACCAGGGTCACGGAAGAGCAAATAAAGTTGAGAGCCTTCCCATTCTCTCTAGCTGGTTCTGCAAAAGAATGGCTCTACCACCTACAATCCGAGACCATCACTACATGGAATGGAATGAAGAAAGCATTATTGGAAAGATATTTCCCAGGATCTAAGGCTGCCAACATTAGAAAAGAGATATGTGGGATTTGGTAGTACAACGGAGAGTCCTTGTATGAATATTGGGAGAGGTTCAAGAAATTTTATGCATCATGTCCACACCATCAGATAAGTGAACAACTTCTCATCCAATATTTTATGAAGGTCTCTTGCCCATGGAGTGACGCATGATAGATGCAGCAAGTGGGGGATAGCTAGTTGATAAAACTCCCGAAGTTGCTAGACTTCTCATCTCCAAGCCAGCTCACAACAATTCACCATGAGAGATGAACTACCACCACAACCAAAGAAAGTAAATGAGGTAAGTATATCACCCCTTGAACAAAAATTTGATAAACTGACTTCTCTTGTGCAACAAATAGCTGCAGGTTAAATGCAGCAAAGTAAGGCTAGTGGTATATGTTCAAACATGGGGCACCAAACTGATATGTGTGCACTTCAAGATGATCCAAATGAACACGTAAATGCTATGGGTGGATTTTCGGGCCAACCACAAAAGTATGATCCCTACCCAAATTCTTACAATCCAGGATGGAGGGATCATCCAAACTTTAGATATGGAGGGAATCAATCAAAAGTTGCTCCTCCACCCATTGATAATAGACCACCAGGTTTTCAGCAAAGAATGCAACAACCATACCAAACCCGACAACACGTACCACCACCATAAGATTCAAGTGAGTCTCTAGTAGATCTTGTTAAATCCCTTACTACTAACCAATTGCAAATGAAACAGGAAACAAGGGAAGCAAAGGCGCTTCAAAAGGGCAAATGAGAGAAATGAAAACAATGATGAGTCAATTGCAGACTCAAATATGACAAATGGCTACAGCGATAAACCAATTGCAAGCATGGGATTCTGGGAAATTACCTTCTCAAGCTATAGTGAATCCTAGAGACATGCCAATGCCATAACTCTAAGAAGTTGGAAACAGCTTGAGACACCACAAATGAATAGTGCTCAAGGAGAGGATAACACCATGACATCATCTTCACATCCCAATGAGCCACTAGAAAAGGTAACTCCTAAACCATCTTTTCCTTCTTATATAACTCCTCCACCTTTTCCTAACAGGTTAGCAGAGTGATGTGAACCCTAGGGGTTAAACCCTTTGAACCCACTAACAAATTGAATTACCCTAACCCTAAGAAAGCCAATAAGCAGGCAATGGAACTTAAACTCGTAGAAATATTGTTTCAAAGAACCTAGATAAGCTAAGCTAAATAAAACCCAAGAACACTTGTTTCTAGAACCTAAGTTTGATAGGAAGAATGCCACAAAGAAAGATTTCTTTGATAAGTTCACCAGTTCTATCAAGAACAAAAAAGAGTGAAACACTCACTTGAATAAAATCAACTCAATAGATTAATGGTGACTGGTATTGGTGGCTACACATATGTTTTTATAGCCTCCCTATGTTAACCTAGCTGACTACCTAAGAGTCCTAGTGAAAATGAATCAACTTAGCAGCCAAGGCTTGCTAACCTAACTAGAAGATGAATTTCGGCCAGACCTATTTAAACAAGGGAATTTGGCCAACCTACTTAAATAATTAAATGAAAGCTGAACTATGGGCTGAACAAGCTCAAGCCCAATCCTAATTAAATTTATAAGATGTCCAATAGTTTAATGAGGGTAGTTCTCACAAGCTTATTGGACATGTTACATAGGTCAGGCCCAAAAGCCTAAACTAATTAAAAGACTTAACACAAGCCCAAATACTCATTTAATCGGCGCCGCATAGTTTAATGAATTGGTCTCCACCCTTGCCATGTCTTTTAATGAATAGGTCCACTTCATTAAGCCTTATGCCGCCACCTAGCATTCTTCTAAGGCCCATCTTGTGAAGCTTGGATCACATGGACCATTTCTTGTTCTTCCTCATTCAAGCAGCCTAACTTGAATGTCTTGACATTGGTTAAAAGACTTGGACAATCAGCCCAAGTACTTTGCACCAATCCTTGCATAGCTTCTTTGGTCTTCTTGGATCTTGACCTTGTAATAGGCCCACTTGTAACATGCAATAGATCTTGAAGTCCAATACTAGCTTGGTTCTCATCACAAAGTCCAAGAAGGAGAAGCAAGAGAAGAAAATTTTGGAAACCTTTCGGAAAGTAGAGGTGCAATCTAAATGGAAGCTTTTGAAAGATTTGTGCAATCTAAACGGAAGGTCAAAGGTAAGCGGAAGCTCAAAGTTAGTGAGAAGGTAAGTATGGGAGAGAATGTCTCGGCTGTTTTTCAAAAGAAACTCCCACCTGAATGCAAGGATCCAGGTATGTTCACCATTCCTTGTAAAATAGGCAACACCAGGTTTGCACATGCTATACTAGACTTAAGAGCATCTATCAATGTTATGCCATATTCAATTTATGCTTCTTTAAAACTAGGACCATTAAAAGAAACTGGTGTTATTTTAGAACTTGCTGATCATTCTGTTTCTTATCCAATAGGAGTTGTAGAAAACGTTCCTGTGCAAGTTAATAAATTGGTCTTTCCAGCTGACTTTTATGTTCTTGACATGGAATATGAGATGTCTTCCAACCCATCACCTATTTTATCAGGGAGACCATTCTTAAAAATAGCCAAGATAATAATTATGTTAATGATGGCACACTCACTATGGAATTTGATGGTGATGTAATCCGTTTTAATATATTTGAAGCCATGAGATACCCTAGAAATGTACATTGATGCACCCATAAGAGTGTATCTTATTTAACCTTGCACTTAAAAAGAATCAATTGTAAAATATAGTGATTAGCAAGGGTCGAGTCCTCAGGAATTGGGTTTTAGTTTATAAGTTAATAGTTTATCACTTAAAAACAAGTAAACAAAAGTAAAGAGGATTTTGAAATCAGATTTAAACTAAAGTTAACAATAAGAATGAGAAAACAAGTAATTAAGAAGAATCAAACATGAAAAATATGGTTAAGGTTTCATTCTCCACCACTAGACATCATTAAGAATCAATTTCATATCTATCAACATTAATTAGCTATCAAAGTTAACAACCGTAGATAACAACAAGCTCTGTTACCCCAATCTTTCCTTAGTTTGTCGTTAAATAGAACATGCTCTCTATTTAATCTCTAACTATCAAACAACCTAGAATAAGCTCTCTAAGTTCAATTTAATAGCAGCTTTATGACGAGAAATATAGGTTGATCTAAGCAACTAACACATAAGCTCGGATTGTTCAACTTAGGTTATGTTCCACTTCGCAATTATTGAAAACTTGACCATAATCATTAATCACAAATTGCCAATTATGAATAGGAAATCAAGACAATTACACGGATCAAGACTCCTAAACTAGCATTAGACAATTATCAAGATTTATCTAGTTGGCCACCTAAACAAATCAAGACATCATCATGAATAATTTTAATGGAAGAACATAAGCAACTTTGATAGAAAACAATGATAGATAGATTCTGAAAATTAATTACATAACATGTCTAGGGCTTTGAAATCACCCTTAACCAAATAAAAGTTTAGCCTAGCATAGGCATTGTAAACATAAACAGAAAATTAAAGAGAATCTAAGAAGAATATAAAAGAAAGAAAGAAGAAGAAGAAGAATATTAATTATCCAGCTTCTTGCTCTCTCAAAAACAAAGAAACAAAGAAGAAATCAGAACTTTGATGCTTGGAGAAGTGTCAATTTCGTATGCCCCCTTGATCTCTATTTATAGGCAATAGCTAGGGCATCAAACAAGTGAATTTCAGCTCTCTCCCTTCAATAACTGCTGACTTGTGGCTAAAGTTAAGGAAAAGTGGCTGACTTTTATGTTTTTGATAAGTGCTTAATTTCACGCATTTTCCTATTGAATTTCCTTATACTTTGTGTTTTGATTCTTAAGTTCCTTGACATTTTACTAGGTTTTTATGCTTTGTAGGTATTTTGGAAGAGATGAAGTCAAAACATGTCAATTAGGATATTAAAGAGCTTACAAAATCACAAGATTGAAAAAGACTTGGGAGTCAAAAAGATCAAATTCTTGTTGCAAAGCAAGAAGACAGATTTGACCTCCGGAACTTGTTGTTAAGAAAATATGATGTTAGACTCTTTATTCGAAGAAACTTCCTTATTCACTTTTGAAGATCACTTGATAACCTTTCCAACGGTTGGTCATAGGCCCAAATCGGATAAGAAATGGGCATTCAAAATGGCGCTAGAAGATCTCCTTAAAGAACCCTATGGCCAGAAAAACCCTAATCACAAATCTGAAAAAAAGGCAAAAACGTGATTTTTGTACCTCCAGGCTTACTTGTGCGGCAAAGACTTATTCTCAGGGTTTTAAAGCTCTATAAATACCATATTTTAAGCCACAAACTAGACATCTTTTGAGGAGACTCAAGGGATCATTATTCTTCTTCTTCTTCTCCATTCTTTTATTTTTATTTTTATTTTTACTTTTATGTATATATTATCTATGTCTATGCTAAGATAAACTTTTATTTGGTTAAGGGTGATTTCAAAGCCCTAGACATGTTATGTAATTAATTTTCAGAATCTATCCATCATTGTTTTCTATCAAAGTTGCTTATGTTCTTCCATTAAAATTGTTCGTGATGATGTTTTGATTTGTTTAGGTGGCCATCTAGATAAATCTTGATAATTGTCTAATGCTAGTTTAGGAGTCTTGATCCGTGTAATTGTCTTGATTTCCTATCCATAAGTAGCAATTTGTGATTAATGATTATGGTCAAGTTTTCAATAATTGCAAAGTGGAACATAACCTAAGTTGAACAATCTGAGCTTATGTCTTTGTTGCTTAGATCAAACTATCTTTCTCATCATAAAGCTGCTATTAAATTGAACTTAGAGAGCTTATTCTAGGTTGTTTGATAGTTAGAGATTAAATAGAGAGCTTGTTCTATTTAACGACAAACTAAGGAAAGATTGGAGTAACAGAGCTTGTTGTTATCTACGGTTGTTAACTTTGATAGCTAATTAATATTGTTAGATATGAAATTGATTCTTAATGATGTCTAGTGGTGGAGAATGAAACCTTAACCATATTTTTCATATTTGATTCTTCTTCATTACTTGTTTTCTCATTCTTATTGTTAACTTTAGTTTAAATCTGATTTCAAAATCTCTTTACTTTTGTTTACTTGTTTTTAAGTGATAAACTATTAACTTATAAACTAAAACCCAATTTTTGAGGACTCGACCCTTGCTAATCACTATACTTTACAATTGATTCTTTTTAAGTGCAAGGTTAAATAAGAAACACTCTTTTGAGTGCATCAAATTTTGGCGCCGTTGCCGGGGATTGCTTGCTTTAGTTTATTAGTTTATTGGTTTATTCTTATTTTTTTGTTCTAATTATTTACTTTTTTTTTGTTTATTAGTGAATGTTCCAAGATCCCGATGAAGACTTAAGACTTAGGAGAATTCGGGAATTTATAACTTCTCACCAACAACCAATCGAGGAGTTGATCCAAAACATCCAAGAGGAGACAGGAGAGATGGCAGCAGCTGACAACCGAACTCTCAAGGAGCTAGCCGCTCCGGACTTGGGTCAACAACCATTATGCATTGAATATGCTAATCTTGAGGTAGCTTTTGAATTAAAATCTGGTTTGATTCATCGTCTCCCAACTTTTCATGGTTTTGCAGGAGAGGATCCAAATAAGCATCTCAAGGAATTTCATGTAGTTTGCTCAAGCATGAGACCAACAGGGGTCACGGAAGAGCAAGTTAAGTTAAGAGCCTTCCCATTCTCTCTAGCTGATTCAGCAAAGGCATGGCTCTACTATATACCATCCGGGACCATCACTACATGGAATGATATGAAGAAAGTATTCTTGGAAAGGTATTTCCCAGCATCTAAGGCTGCCAACATTAGAAAAGAGATATGTGGGATTCGACAATACAACAGAGAGTCCTTATATGAATATTAGGAGAGGTTCAAGAAACTTTTTGCATCATGTCCACACCATCAGATAAGTGAACAACTTCTCATTCAATACTTCTATGAAGGTCTCATGCCCATGGAAGAAGTATGATAGATGCCGCTAGTGGGGGAGCTCTAGTTGATAAGACTCCCGGGGCTGCTAGAACATTAATCTCCAACATGGCAGCCAATTCTCAACAATTCTCAATGAGACATGATCCACCACCAGAACCCAAGAAAGTCAATGAGGTAAGTATATCATCCCTTGAACGAAAATTTGATAAACTGACTTCTCTTGTTCAACAATTGGCTGTAGGTAATATACAGTAAATAAAGGCTTGTGGCATATGTTCAAACATGGGGCACCAAACAGATATGTGTCCAACACTTCAAGAGGACACCAATGAACATGTGAATGCCATGGGTGGATTTCAGAACCAATCAAGGAAATATGATCCCTACTCAAACACTTACAATCCAGGATGGAGGGATCATCCAAACTTCAATTATGGAGGAAACCAATCAAAAACTATTCCTCCACCATTTGACAACAGGCCACCGGGTTTTCAGCAAAGAGTGCAACAACCATACCAAACCCGACAACAAGTGCCACCCACCCAAAATCCAGGTACTTCTCTTGAAGATCTTGTTAAAGCTCTTTCTACTAATACAATTCAATTTCAACAGGAAACAAAGACAAGTATCCGAAATTTGGAGACTCAAATTGGGCAAATTGGCAACAACCATGAGTCAAATGCAAGCAAGGGATTCCGGAAAATTATCTTCCCAAACCATAGTGAATCCAAGAGAGAATGCCAATGCTATAACTCTAAGAAGTGGGAAACAGCTTGAGACACCACAAAAGGATAGTGCTCAAGGGGAGGACAACACCATGACATCATCTTCACATCCCAATGAGCCATTACAAAAGGTAGCTCCTAAACCATCATTTCCTTCTTATATAACTCCTCCACCTTTTCCTAACAGGTTAGCAAAGTCCAAGAAGGAGGAGCAAGAGAAGGAAATTTTGGAAACCTTCTGGAAAGTAGAGGTAAACATTCCTTTACTAGATGCTATCAAGCAAATGCCAAGATATGCGAAGTTCCGAAAAGAGTTGTGCACATCTAAACGGAATGAAAAGGTAAGTGTGGGGGAGAATGTGTCAGCTGTTCTTCAAAAGAAACTCCCACCTAAATGCAAGGATCCAGGTATGTTTACAATTCCTTGTAAGATAGGCAACACTAGGTTTGAGCGTGCTATGCTAGATCTAGGGGCATCTATTAATGTCATGCCATATTCAATTTATGCTTCATTGAGTCTAGGACCATTAGAGGAAACCGATGTTATAATACAACTTGTTGACCGTTCTAACACTTATCCAAGAGGAGTTGTAGAAGACGTTCTTGTACAGGTTAATGAATTGGTTTTTCCTGCTGACTTTTATGTTATTGAGATGGAAGATGAGATGTCTTCTAATCCCACACCTATTCTATTAGGGAGACCATTCTTGAAAACAGCAAGAACTAAAATAGATGTACATGATGGCTCTTTAACTATGGAATTTGATGGTGAAATAATTCGCTTTAACATTTTTGAGGCCATGAGATATCCTATTGATGTGCATTCTGTTTTTAATATTGATATAATTGACTCACTAGTGCAGCAAGCTTATGAGCTAGATGGTGAAGATAGTGTGGAGATAGTCCTAAGCAAACATCTCGGAATGGGGAATGCTAAAGGGGAATTAGCCTTGAGTGACCATGTGGAAGGGGCACTAGAATCTTTACACTCGCTCCCACCTAAAGATGCAAGGTTTGATGTTTCATTTATTGATTTGCCTTTATCTAATAAGAAACATCTACCTTCCATTTTGCAGGCACCAACTTTAGAGTTGAAACCACTACCGAACCACTTGAAATATGTGTTCTTATATGAAAAGGACACACTACCGGTCATCATTGCCAAAGAGTTCACACCTTTGCAGGAAGAGCGACTTATCCGGGTGCTTAGAGAGCATAAAACAGCAATTTGTTGGACAATTGCCGATATCAAGAGAATAAGCCCATCCATGTGCATGCACCGAATTTTGTTAGAGGAGGCGGCCAAACCAACAAGAGAAGCACAAAGAAGATTGAACCCTCCTATGATGGAGGTTGTGAAAAAAGAGATACTGAAGCTCCTAGATGTTGGAGTGATCTATCCTATCTCGGATAGCAAATGGGTGAGCCCGGTCCAAGTGGTTCCAAAGAAATCAGGTGTAACGGTGGTAACAAATAATGAGAATGAACTTGTTCCTACTAGGATTCAAACAGGGTGGCGAGTTTGTATTGATTATCGTAAACTTAATTCCACAACTCACAAAGACCACTTTCCTTTACCTTTTATTGATCAAATGCTTGAAATATTAGCTGGCCATTCTCATTATTATTTTCTTGATGGTTTTTCTAGAGAACCTTACACTTGTACTTGAAAGATGCATGGAAACTAACCTTGTTTTGAATTGGGAAAAATGTCACTTTATGGTAGAACAAGGAATAGTTTTGGGCCATGTTATTTCTTCTAGAGTGATAGAGGTTGATAAATCTAAAATAGATATTATGCATTCTTTACCACCTACCAAAAATGTGAGAGAGGTTCGTTCTTTTCTTGGACATGCTGGTTTTTATAAGAGATTTATCAAAGACTTCTCAAAGATCACATTACCTCTTTGCAAGCTACTACAAAAAGATGTGGTCTTCCACTTTGATGATAAATGCAAAGAGGCATTTGAAACATTTAGGGGACTCTTGACATCAGCTCCTATCATGCAACCACCAGATTGGAATATACCTTTTGAAATCATGTGTGATGCTAGTGACTATGCCATTGGAGCTGTTTTGGGCCAACTGGTTGGCAAAGCCTCACATGTCATTTATTATGCCTCCCGAACTCTTAATGATGCTCAATTAAACTATTCCACTACTGAAAAAGAACTTTTGGCTGTTGTATTTGCTTTAGAAAAATTTCGATCTTATTTAATTGGTACTAAAGTAATCTTATTTTCTGACCATGGAGCCCTTAGGTACTTACTCACTAAGAAAGAGGCCAAACCAAGGTTGATTAGATGGATACTTCTCTTACAAGAGTTTGATTTGGAGATAAAAGATAAGAGAGGTAGTGACAACCTGGTTGCGGACCATCTTAGCCATTTAGTTCATGAAGAGGATGCACTACCCTTGAATGAGAACTTTCCGAATGAGCAACTTCTTTTTATAAGTACAACAACTCCTTGGTATGCCGATATTGTTAATTACTTAGTTACCAAGAAGTTGCCACAAGAGTTGACACAAGCTCAAAGAAATAAGAGTGACAAGAGAGGCTGTCCTTTTGGATCCAAAGTGTCCTCCACATGCATAAGAGTGACAAAAGGTGAGAATATATTGAAATTCAGGTTCGAGTACAGCACCTCCTTATAATCTGATCGGAGCAATGCTTCCAAAGGTAAGGATCATCCCATATTTGGCATCACTCTTGATCTTATTTCTTTGAGCTTGTGTCAACTCTTGTGGCAACTTCTTGGTAACTAAGTAATTAACAATATTGGCATACCAAGGAGTTGTTGTACTTATAAAAAGAAGTTGCTCATCCGGAAAGTTCTCATTCAAGGGTAGTGCATCCTCTTCATGAACTAAACGGCTAAGATGGTCCGCAACCAAGTTGTCACAACCTCTCTTATCTTTTATCTCCAAATCAAACTCTTGTAAGAGAAGTATCTATCTAATCAACCTTGGTTTGGCCTCCTTCTTAGTGAGTAAGTACCTAAGGGCTGCATGGTCAGAAAATACAATTACTTTAGTACCAATTAAATAAGATCAAAAATTTTCTAAAGCAAATACAACAGCCAAAAGTTCCTTTTCAGTAGTGGAATAGTTTATTTGAGCATCATTAAGAGTTCGGGAGGCATAATAAATGGCATGTGAGGCTTTGCCAACCCGTTGGCCCAAAACAGCTCCAATGGCATAGTCACTAGCATCACACATGATTTCAAAAGGTACATTCCAATCTGGTGGTTGCATGATAGGAGCTGATGTCAAGAGTCCCTTCAGTGTTTCAAACGCCTCTTTGCATTTATCATCAAAGTGGAAAACCACATCTTTTTGTAGTAGCTTGCAAAGAGGTAATGTGATCTTTGAGAAGTCTTTGATAAATCTCCCAAAGAAACCTGAATGTCCAAGAAAAGAACGAACCTCTCTCACATTTGTGGGAGGTGGTAAAGAATGCATAATATCTATTTTAGATTTATCAACCTTTATCCCGTAGAAGAAATAACATGGCCCAAAACTATTCCTTGTTTTACCATAAAGTGACATTTTTCCCAATTCAAAACAAGGTTAGTTTCCATGCATCTTTCAAGTACAAGTGTAAGGTTCTCTAGACATCTATCAAAAGAATCACCATAGACACTAAAATCATCCATAAACACTTCTATGATGTTCTCTACATAATCTGAAAATATGCTAACCATACACCTTTGGAATGTAGCTGGTGCATTACAAAGACCAAATGGCATACGCCGATATGCAAAAGTACCAAATGGACATGTGAATGTTGTTTTCTCTTGGTCCTCCGGAGCAATGGCAATCTGATTATAACCTAAAAAACCATCAAGAAAACAATAATGAGAATGGCCAGCTAAACTTTCAGGCATTTGATCAATAAAAGGTAAAGGAAAGTGGTCTTTGCGAGTTGTGGAATTAAGTTTACGATAATCAATACAAACTCGCCACCCTGTTTGAATTCTAGTAGGAACAAGTTCATTCTCATTATTTGTTACCACCATTACACCTGATTTCTTTGGAACCACTTGGACCGGGCTCACCCATTTGCTATCCGAGATAGGATAGATCACTCCAACATCTAGGATCTTCAATATCTCCTTTTTCACAACCTCCATCATAAGAGGGTTCAATCTTCTTTGTGCTTCTATTGTTGGTTTGGACGTCTCCTCTAACAAAATCCGATGCATACACATGGATGGGCTTATTCCCTTGATATCGGCAATTGTCCAACCAATTGCTATTTTATGCTCTCTAAGCACCCGGATAAGTCGCTCTTCTTGCAAATGTGTGAGCTCTTTGGCAATGATGACCGGTAGTGTGTCCATTTCACCTAAGAACACATATTTCAAGTGGTTCGGTAGTGGTTTCAACTCTAAAGTTGGTGCCAGCAAAATGGAAGGTAGAAGTTTCTCACTAGATAAAGGCAAATAAATAAATGAAACATCAAACCTTGCATCTTTAGGTGGCAGTGAGTGTAAAGATTCTAGTGCCCCTTCCACATGGTCAATCAAGGCTAGTTCCCCTTTAGCACTCCCCATTCTGAGATGTTTGCTAAGGACTATCTCTACCCTATCTTCACCATCTAGCTCATAAGCTTGCTGCACTAGTGAGTCAATTATATCAATATTAAAAACAGAATGCACATCACTAGGATATCTCATGGCCTCAAAAATGTTAAAGCGAATTATTTCACCATCAAATTCCATAGTTAAAGAGCCATCATGTACATCTATTTTATTTCTTGCTGTTTTCAAGAATGGTCTCCCTAATAGAATAGGTGTGGGATTAGAAGACATCTCATCTTCCGTCTCAATAACATAAAAGTCAGTGGGAAAAACCAATTCATTAACCTGTACAAGAACGTCTTCTACAACTCCTCTTGGATAAGTGTTAGAACGGTCAGCAAGTTGTATTATAACACTGGTTTCCTGTAATGATCCTAGATTCAATGAAGCATAAATTGAATATGGCATGACATTATTAGATGCCCCTAGATCTAGCATAGCACGCTCAAACCTGGTGTTGCCTATCTCTTACAAGGAATGGTAAACATACTTGGATCCTTGTATTTAGGTGGGAGTTTCTTTTGAAGAACAGTTGACACATTCTCCCCCACACTTACCTTTTCATTCCATTTCAACTTCCGTTTAGATGTGCACAACTCTTTTAGGAACTTGGCATATCTTGGCACCTGCTTAATAGCATTTAGTAAAGGAATGTTGTCCTCCCCTTGAGCACTGTCCTTTTGTGGTGTCTCAAGCTGTTTCCCAATTCTTAAAGTTATAGCATTGGCATTCTCTCTTGGATTCACTATGGTTCGGAAAGGTAATTTCCCGGAATCCCTTTCTTGTATTTGACTCATGGTTGTTGCCAATTGCCCAATTTAAGTCTCTAAATTTTGGATACTTGTTTTTGTTTCCTGTTAAAATTGAATTGTATTAGTAGAAAGAACTTTAACAAGATCTTCAAGAGAAGCACCTGAATTTTGAGTGGGTGGCACTTGTTGTCGGGTTTGGTATGGTTGTTGCACTCTTTGCTGAAAACCCGACGGCCTGTTGTCAAATGGTGGAGGAATAGTTTGTGATTAGTTCCCTCCATAATTGAAGTTTGGATGATCCCTCCATCCTGGATTGTAATGTTTGAGTAGGGATCATATTTCCTTGATTGGTTCTGAAATCCACCCATGGCATTCACATGTTCATTGGTGTCCTCTTGAAGTGTTGGACACATATCGGTTTGGTGCCCCATGTTTGAACATATGCCACAAGCCTTTATTTGCTGTATATTACCTACAGCCAATTGTTGAACAAGAGAAGTCAGTTTATCAAATTTTTGTTCAAGGGATGATATACTTACCTCATTGACTTTCTTGGATTGTGGTGGTGGATCATGTCTCATTGAGAATTGTTGGGAATTGGCTGCCATGTTGGAGATTAATGTTCTAGCAGCCTCGGGAGTCTTATTGATAAGCTCATAAAATATTCATTTTATGCCTTTCTACCTTTAGTTTTTGTTATGTTTTCGATATTTATCTTGTTTACTTATAAAATGTTTTTTAATTTTAGGTAAAATAAGAAGAATGAAGTCAAAAGATGTCAATAATGAAGGTAAAGAGCTTACAAAATCATAATCACAAGATGGAAGAAGACTTGGGAGTCAAAAATATCAATTTCTGGTTGAAAAGCAATCAGACAGATTTGACCTCCGGAGCTTTGTTGCAAGGAAAACATGATTTTAGATTCTTTATTTAAAGAAACTTCCTTCTTGACTTTTGAAGTTGACTTGATTATCTTTCCAACAATATATTATGGGCCCAAATCGAATAAGAAATGGGCATTCAAAATGGTACTATAAGATCCCCCTAAAGAACCCTGCGGCCAGAAAAACCCTAATTGCAAATCTGAAAAAAAGGCAAAAACGTGATTTTTGCACCTCTAGGCTTACTTGTGCGGCAATGAATTATTCCCAGGGTTTTAAAGCTCTATAAATATCATCTTTTGAGCCACAAACTAGACATCTTTTCAGGAGACTCAAGGGATCATCATTATTCTTTTTCTTCTTCTCCATTCTTTTATTTTTATTTTTCTTTTTAGTTTTATGTATATATTATCCATGCTTATGTTATGGTAAATTTCTTTGGTTAAGGGTGATTTCAAAGCCCTAGACATGTTATGTAATTAATTTTCAGAATCTATCTATCATTGTTTTCTATCAAAGTTGCATATGTTCTTCCATTAAAATTGTTCATGATGATGTCTTGATTTGTTTAGGTGGCCAACTAGATAAATCTTGATAATTGTCTAATGCTAGTTTAGGAGTCTTGATCCGTGTAATTGTCTTGATTTCCTATTCATAAGTGGCAATTTGTGATTAATGATTATGGTCAAGTTTTCAATAATTGCAAAGTGGAACATAACCTAAGTTGAACAATTCGAGCTTATGTGTTTGTTGCTTAGATCAACCTATCTTTCTCATCATAAAGCTGCTATTAAATTGAACTTAGAGAGCTTATTCTAGGTTGTTTGATAGTTAAAGATTAAATAGAGAGCTTGTTCTATTTAAGGACAAACTAAGGAAAGATTGGGGTAACAGAGCTTGTTGTTATCTACGGTTGTTAACTTTGATAGCTAATTAATGTTGATAGATATGAAATTGATTCTTATGATGTCTAGTGGTGGAGAATGAAACCTTAAACATATTTTTCTTATTTGATTCTTCTTAATTACTTGTTTTCACATTCTAATTGTTAACTTTAGTTTAAATCTGATCTCAAAATACCCTTTTCTTTTATTGTTTTTGTTTTTAAGTGATAAACTATTAACTTATAAACTAAAACCCAATCCCTGAGGACTCGACCCTTGCTAATCACTATACTCTACAATTGATTCTTTTTAAGTGCAAGGTTAAATAAGATACACTTTTTTGGGTGCATCAAGTTTTTGGCGCCGTTGCCGGGGATTGCTTTATTTAGTTTATTAGTTTATTGGTTTATTCTTATTTTCAGTTGTAATTAATTTTATTTTTCTTGTACCTACAGGTTTTTGTTTTCAAATTTCAAGCAAGAAGAGATGGTAGGTGCTACATCAAAACATCAGAACCAACTAGACAATCTCGTCTCCATCGTTCAACAAGTGGCCATATGTAAGATTCAACAATCAAGGCAGTGTGGAGTGTGCTTCATGATGGATCATCCAACCAATTGGTGCCCATACTAATAAAAATATAATTTTGAACCAGCCTATGATGTGGGAGAATTCCAAAGCCATCAAGGGTTCCAAGGACAATAGTATGATGCTTTCCCAAACACTTACAATGAGGGATGGTGGAATCATACTCATTATGGCTACTCGGGAGATTATCAAGAAGTAGATCCTTATGCTAATTACACTAATCAATTTGTCTTCAATCAACCATGGGATCAACAACAAGATCTTTTTGAGCCACCACCTCAAAACTTAGGTAATTCTTTAGAAGAACTTGTCAATTTTCTTGTTATTAATACTCTGCAACTTCAACAGGAAACAAGGAAAACAAAGGCAAGTATCCAGAGTTTGGAAAGGCAAATGAGCCTATTGGCTAGTAGTACGGTGGAATTAGTAGCACAAAGATCTCAAGCACTCCCTTCCCAATCGATGATTGATCCAAATGAGAGTGTTAGTGCCACACAACTTGAGGATGAATCAGAAAATCCAAGGGAACCCAAGGATGAGTGTTAGTGCCCCATTACAACCTTGATTAAAGACCTATTGATTTATGAAGTTGCAAGATCTAAATAGTGGATAATAGGTGGACAAGCAAGCATATGGCAGAACTATTTTCATGAGATTGATTGAGTGTAAACACTTTACCACTACTTTAAAGAGTGAAAATCATGAGGGTATCCTAGTGAGAAGTTGAGATTAAGTTTGAATATGCACTATTTTGATTGAAATATGTTATGTTAATATTGGCTTAACTCAAACTATTTACATTCAAGCAAGATTTTTTTGAATTTCTTTAAGCTATTGATTAGTTTATAAGACTTGTCCAATGATTATCTCTAATTTTTATTTGAAGGATTTGTAGTAATTATTATTATTATTAATATATATTTTTTTTAAGTTTTTCTTATTTCTTCAATGTTTGTGGGTATCGTCCTAGTAAACCCTCACGAGACTAAACTCGTCCACTAGGGACACCTAGGGGTTTAATGGCTTGTGTCACATGCTAAGTGCCACCGTTATTTCCTACGAAAGTGGATTAGATTAGATTTTCTTATTTTATTTTTATTTAGTTTTGCTCGAGGACTAGCGAAAAGCTAAGTGTGGGGGTATTTGATAAGCTCATAAAATATACATTTTATGCCTTTCTACCTTTAGTTTTTGTTATGTTTTCGATCTTTATCTTGTTTACTTATAATATGTTTTTTAATTTTAGGTAAAATAAGGAGAATCAAGTTAAAAGATGTCAATAATGATGATAAAGAGCTTACAAAATCATAATAACAAGATGGAAGAAGACTTGGGAGTCAAAAATATCAATTTCTGGTTGAAAAGCAATCAGATAGATTTGACCTCCGGAGCTTGTTGCAAGAAAAACATGATGTTAGATTCTTTATTAGAAGAAACTTCCTTCTTGACTTTTGAAGCTGACTTGATTATCCTTCCATCAATATATTATGGGCCCAAATCGGATAAGAAATGGGTATTCAAAATGGCGCTAGAAGATCTCCCTAAAGAACCATGCGGCCAGAAAAACCCTAATCTCAAATCTGAAAAAAAAAAAGGCAAAAATGTGATTTTTGCACCTCTAGGCTTACTTGTGCGGCAATCACTTATTCTCAGGGTTTTAAAGCTCTATAAATATCATCTTTTGAGCCATAAACTAGACATCTTTTGAGGAGACTCAAGGGATCATCATTATTCTTTTTATTCTTCTCCATTCTTTTATTTTTCTTTTTAGTTTTAAGTATATATTATCCATGCTTATGTTATGCTAAATTTCTTTGGTTAAGGGTGATTTCAATGCCCTAGACATGTTATGTAATTAATTTTCAGAATCTATCTATCATTGTTTTCTATCAAAGTTGCTTATGTTCTTCCATTAAAATTGTTCATGATGATGTCTTGATTTGTTTAGGTGGCCAACTAGATAAATCTTGATAATTATCTAATGCTAGTTTAGGAGTCTTGATCCGTGTAATTGTCTTGATTTCCTATTCATAAGTGGCAATTTATGATTAATGATTATGGTCAAGTTTCAATAATTGCAAAGTGGAACATAACCTAAGTTGAACAATCCGAGCTTATGTGTTTGTTGCTTAGATCAAACTATCTTTCTCATCATAAAGCTGCTATTAAATTGAACTTAGAGAGCTTATTCTAGGTTGTTTGATAGTTAGAGATTAAATAGAGAGCTTGTTCTATTTAACGACAATCTAAGAGAAGATTGGGGTAACAGAGCTTGTTGTTATCTACGATTGTTAACTTTGATAGCTAATTAATGTTGATAGAAATTGATTCTTAATGATGTCTAGTGGTGGAGAATGAAACCTTAACCATATTTTTCATATTTGATTCTTCTTAATTACTTGTTTTCTCATTCTTATTGTTAACTTTAGTTTAAATCTGATCTCAAAATACCCTTTTCTTTTATTGTTCTTGTTTTTAAGTGATAAACTATTAACTTATAAACTAAAACCCAATCCCTGAGGACTCGACCCTTGCTAATCACTATACTCTACAATTGATTCTTTTTAAGTGCAAGGTTAAATAAGATACACTCTTTTGGGTGCATCACTTATCAACTAGAGCTCCCCCACTAGCGGCATCTATCATACTTCTCTCCATGGGCATGAGACCTTCATAGAAGTATTGGATGAGAAGTTGTTCACTTATCTGATGGTGTGGACATGATGCACAAAGTTTCTTGAACCTCTCCCAATATTCATATAAAGACTCTCCGTTGTATTGCCGAATCCCACATATCTCTTTTCTAATGTTGGCAGCCTTAGATGCTGGGAAATACCTTTCCAAGAATGCTTTCTTTATATCATTCCATGTAGTGATGGTCCTGGATGGTAGATAGTAAAGCCATTCCTTTGATGAATCAACTAGAGAGAATGGGAAGGCTCCTAACTTAACTTGCTCTTCTGTGACCCCTGTTGGTCTCATGCTTGAGCAAACTACATGGAATTCCTTGAGGTGCTTATTTGGATCCTCTCCAGCAAAACCATGAAAAGTTGGGAGAAGATGAATCAAACCAGATTTTAATTCAAAAGCTACCTCAAGATTAGCATATTCAATGCATAATGGTTGTTGACCCAAGTCCGGAGCGACTAGCTCCTTGAGAGTTCGGTTGTCAGCTGCTGCCATCTCTCCTTTCTCCTATTGGATGTTTTGGATCAACTCCTCGATTGGTTGTTGGTGAGAAGTTATAAATTCGCAAATTCTCCAAAGTCTTAAGTCTTCTTCGGGAGCTTGGAACATTCACTAATAAACAAAAAAAAAGTAAATAATTAGAACAAAAAAAAAAGAATAAACCAATAAACTAATAAACTAAAGAAAGCAATCCCCGGCAACGGCGCCAAAAACTTGATGCACCTAGAAGAGTGTATCTTATTTAACCTTGCACTTAAAAAGAATCAATTGTAAAGTATAGTGATTAGCAAGGGTCGAGTCCTCAGGGATTGGGTTTTAGTTTATAAGTTAATAGTTTATCACTTAAAAACAAGTAAACAAAAGTAAGGAGGATTTTGAAATCAGATTTAAACTAAAGTTCACAATAAGAATGAGAAAACAAGTAATTAAGAAGAATCAAATATGAAAAATATGGTTAAGGTTTCATTCTCCACCACTAGACATCATTAAGAATCAATGTCATATCTATCAACATTAATTAGCTATCAAAGTTAACAACTGTAGATAAGAACAAGCTCTGTTACCCCAATCTTTCCTTAGTTTATCGTTAAATAGAACATGCTCTCTATTTAATCTCTAACTATCAAACAACCTAAAATAAGCTCTCTAAGTTCAATTTAATAGCAGCTTTATGATGAGAAAGGTAGGTTGATCTAAGCAACAAACACATAAGCTCGGATTGTTCAACTTAGGTTATGTTCCACTTTGCAATTATTGAAAACTTGACCATAATCATTAATCACAAATTGCCACTTATGAATAGGAAATCAAGACAATTACACGGATCAAGACTCCTAAACTAGCATTAGACAATTATCAAGATTTATCTAGTTGGCCACCTAAACAAATCAAAACATCATCATGAACAATTTTAATGGAAGAACATAAGCAACTTTGATAGAAAACAATGATAGATAGATTCTGAAAATTAATTACATAACATGTCTAGGGCTTTGAAATCACCCTTAACCAAATAAAAGTTTAGCCTAGCATAGGCATTGTAAACATAAACATAAAATTAAAGAGAATCTAAAAAGGAAATAAAAGAAAGAAAGAAGAAGAAGAAGAATATTAATTATCCAGCCTCTTGCTCTCTCAAAAACAAAGAAACAAAGAAGAAATCAGAACTTTAATGCTTGGAGAAGTGTCAATTTCGTATGCCCCCTTGATCTCTATTTATAGGCAATAGCTAGGGCATCAAACAAGTGAATTTCAGTTCTCTCCCTTCAATAAATGCTGACTTGTGGCTAAAGTTAAGGAAAAGTGGCTGACTTTTATGTTTTAAGGAAAGATATAAGCCTTGGCAGCCAAGTTTGAATAAAGTAGGAAAGATTTAGTCAAAGCACTCTTTAATGTGGAGAGATTACAAACTTGCAGGCAAAGTAAGTGTATGGAAGGAAAGTCTTGGCTGATTTAATTCTCCTACTTTGACTAGGATTTGCTTTAAGGAAAGATACTTGCAATTAATGCAATTAATGCAAGTTGACAGCCACTAATCATTCTTTGGCAAGGATAAACATAAATGTCAGCTAGGGTATTAAGAAAAATATGTAATTTGTGGCAAGGGTTTTTTCTGCCACTAGGGTTTTTAGGGAGATATTCCAATGCCGATTTGGATGACCATTGCTTATCCAATTTAGGCCCATGACCAATCGTTAGAAAGGTAATCAAGTGATCTTCAAAAGTCAAGTAGGAATTTTCTTTGAATAAAGAGTCTAACATCATATTTTCTTTGCAACAAGCTCCGGAGGTCAAATCTGTCTTCTTGCTTTGCACCAAGAATTTGATCTTTTTGACTCCCAACTCTTTTTCCATCTTGTGATTGCGATTTTGTAAGCTCTTTAATATCCTAGTTGACATGTTTTGACTTCATGTCCTCCAAAATACCTACAAAGCATAAAAACCTAGTAAAATGTCAAGGAAATAAGAATCAAAGCACAAAGTATAAGGAAATTAAATAGGAAAATGTATGAAATTAAGCACTTATCATACATTCTGTTTATGCAATTGATACATTTGACTCTTTAGTGTAGCCACCTTTTGAGTTAAGTAGCAAAGACATGGACATTGACAAACACCTTGCCATGGAGACCTCTAAAGATGAACCCATTTTAAGGCAACCCAAAAGAGTGGAGGAAGCATTGGCATCTTTGAAAGTGTTGCCACCTTATAATAAAAGGTTTGATGTTTCAGCTATTAATATTCCTTTATCTAATGAGAAACGTCTACCTTTTGTTTTGCAGGCACCAACATTGGACTTAGAACTACCACCGAATCATTTGAATTACTCAATAATACTGTGTGGATAATAGCATGAGTCCAAGTCAGGCTGACAATAAACCAAGCGCTTCTTGGGAGGCAACCCAAAAGGATGGAGAGCATAAATAATCAGATTTGCTTTTTCCTACTCTCCATCATTCTATCTTTTATTGCTTTTCTTTAGTCTGTTTTGTTTAGTAATTCTCTTCTTTTACACAGGATTCTTATATTTGGGATAATAGTATTGCATTGAGGACAATATAAGAATTAAGTGTGGGGGGAAGAATTTAGGATTTCCTTTAGTTTTTTTGTTTTGTTTTTAAGTTCCTTTCAGTTTGTTTTTAGTGTGTTTTAGTTACTTTCAATATTATGATGAGATTTTAATTGAATAGGTTTAAAACTGGTTTAGTAGTGAAAAGAATTCATGAGAATTAAGTTTGATACTTTATCTTTTTTATAAGCAAATGTTAATATGCTATGTTGATTGAGAAAGAAGCATGTTTAGACTTGATATTGACTTGTATAATCATCATTGTGAGTTTTTGAGCCTACATGATTGATGCATTATACATATCAATCTAATTTCTTTCTTTAGTGCTCTTATGATTACATGATTCTCTAGAACTTGCTTTAAACCGTTTGAGACTATATTGATACATATGACAATATGGATATGATAGAGGCATTAGAATTTTTGACCAGGGCCAAACAGTCATCCCCACTAATGAGCCAATTTGAGCCTACATTAAATATGCTATTTTTTTTGTAACCATATCTTTTCCCTAGCCTAAATGTACTTATATCCTTACCTTTGTTCTAAAGATGTTTTACGTATTTTGAGACATATTGCAAAACAAAGGGGTATCTTATTGAAAATTTGGATTGGAAACAAAACATAAGTGTGGGTGAAGAGAAGAAAAGAAAAGAAAAGAAAAAGTCATGGAAAAAGGAAAAAAAAACATTCCTATATTGAAAAAAAAAAGAGAAAGAAATATGAATCATCTCTTGAACTTGTGGAAAAAGAAAAAGGTGTAACAAAGTTGTTTAAAATAAAGAAAAGGCCCAACATGAATATTTGGCCTATGTATTATCTACTTTGTAAAGAGTTTTGAAAAGTTTTTTTTTTGTATGAATCTTATTATGTCTCTAAACTATATGAAATCATTTGAACCTTTGTAATATCCTTTTCCTTTTATTCTTTAACCATATTACAACATTTTGGCCCCATTACAACCTTGAATAAAGACCTCTTGATTCATGAAGTTACATGATCTAAGTAGTGGAAAATAGGTGGACAAGCAAGCATATTGTAAAACTGTTATAGGTGGACAAGCAAGCATATTGTAAAATTGTTTTCATAAGATCGGTTGAGTGTAAACACTTTACCACTACTTTAAAGAGTGAAAATCATGGGAGTATCCCATGTGAGATGTTGAGATTAAGTTTGAACATGCACTATTTTGATTGAGATATGTTATGTTAACATTAGCTTAACTCAAATTTTTACATTCAAGCATGATTCTTTATGAACTCTTTAAGCTATATTGATTAGTTTATAAGACTTCTTCAATGATTGTCTCTAATTGTCATTGAAAGTGAACAAGATTTGGTGTTCTTACTTTGACTCTATTTGATTTTGCTCGAGGAGTAGCAAAAGACTAAGTGTGGCGGAATTTGATAAGTGCTTAAATTCATATATTTTCATATATCAATTCCTTATATTTTATGCTTTGTTCCTTGAAATCCTTGATTGTTACTATGGTTTTATGTTTTGTAGGTATTTTGGAAGATAAAGATTGTTGTGGAGTTGAAAGAATGAATTTGGACAAGAAATGAAGCTTCAAGAACAAAAGAAAGCTTACTGCCCATCAAGGAGACACTATGTGGCTAAAACCTAACCTAAACCTTCCATAAATAAACAAGTGACTTATCATATACTCTTAATTCCTAAAAACCCTTGTTGGAAAAAACACTCCTACATCATTTTAAGCCCTAGCAGCAACTTATTTTGAACAATGAAGATGTTAGCTGCCACTTCCTTTAAACCATGCATGGGATGCTTTAATTTGTCTTTTGATAAATACCCTAGTTTAAATATATGTCTTTCCTTGTGAAGTAGGATTAGTGGCTGTTAACTTGCATTAATTGAATCTTTCCTTATAGCTAATCCTTGTCAGAGTAGGAGATTTAAATCAGCTATGACTTTGCTCATTTCTACATGCTTTGCCTGCAAGTAAAGCATCTTTCCTTGTTTAAATATCCTTTGGCTGCAAGTCACCCTTTGATAAGCTCATAAAATATACATTATATGCCTTTCCACCTTTAGTTTTTGTTATGTTTTTGATCTTTATCTTGTTTACTTATAATATGTTTTTGAATTTTAGGTACAATAAGGAGAATGAAGTCAAAAGATGTCAATAATGATGGTAAAGAGCTTATAAAATCATAATCACAAGATGGAAGAAGACTTGGGAGTCAAAAATATCAATTTATGGTTGAAAAACAATCAGGCAGATTTGACCTCCAAAGTTTGTTGTAAGGAAAACATGATGTTAGAGTCTTTACTTGAAGAAACTTCCTCTTGACTTTTGAAGCTGACTTGATTATCTTTCCAACGATATATTATGGGCCCAAATCGGATAAGAAATGAGCATTCAAAATGGCACTAGAAGATTTCCCTAAAGAACCCTGCAGCTAGAAAAACCCTAATCGCAAATCTAAAAAAAAGTCAAAAATGTGATTTTTGCACCTCCAAGCTTACTTGTGCGGCAAGGACTTATTCTCAGGGTTTTAAACCTCTATAAATACCATCTTTTGAGTCACACACTAGACATCTTTTGAGGAGACTCAAGGATCATCATTATTCTTATTCTTCTTCTTCTTCTCCATTCTTTTATTTTCTTTTTAGTTTTATGTATATATTATCTATGCCTATGTTAGGTTAAACTTTTATTTGGTTAAGGGTGATTTCAAAGCCCTAGACATGTTATGTAATTAATTTTCAGAATCTATCTATTATTGTTTTCTATCAAAGTTGCTTATATTCTTCCATTAAAATTGTTCATGATGATGTTTTGATTTGTTTAGGTAGCCAACTAGATAAATCTTGATAATTGTCTAATGCTAGTTTAGGAGTCTTGATCCATAATTGTCTTGATTTCCTATTCATAAGTAGCAAATTGTGATTAATGATTATGGTCAAGTTTTCAATAATTGCAAAGTGGAACATAACCTAGTTTAACAATTCGAGCTTATATGTTTGTTGCTTAGATCAACCTATCTTTCTCATCATAAAGCTGCTATTAAATTGAACTTAGAGAGCTTATTCTAGGTTGTTTGATAGTTAGAGATTAAATAGAGAGCTTGTTCTATTTAACGATGAACTAAGGAAAGATTGGGGTAACAGAGCTTGTTGTTATCTATGTTTGTTAACTTTGATAGCTAATTAATGTTGATAAATATGAAATTGATTCTTAATGATGTCTAGTGGTGGAGAATGAAACCTTGACCATATTTTTCATATTTGATTCTTCTTAAGTAATTGTTTTCTCATTCTTATTGTTAACTTTAGTTTAAATCTGATTTCAAAATCTCCTTTACTTTTTTTTTACTTGTTTTTAAGTGATAAACTATTAACTTATAAACTAAAACCCAATCCCTGAGGACTCGATCCTTGCTAATCACTATACTCTACAATTGATTTTTTTTAAGTACAATGTTAATAAGATATACTCTTTTGGGTGCATCACCCTTTCTTTCCTTAGGTAATTAAACCTTGGCTGACAAGTACCATTTTTTTTCCTTAAAAACCTTAAGTCAACCACTACCTTTCCTTATAAGGAAAGAAAGTGATGTGAACCCTAAGGGTTGTGTTGGATTTCTACTTGTCAAAATCCGAGAACATAGAGGAAGAGTTTAAGTCACTTACCTGTCTGCCTATGCAATGCTCACTTGTGTGGATATGAGTAATGAACTCAACTGAATGCCTAAGGCGCTCTTGTAATCAACCGGTTAAGGCAACTACAGGAACTGTTCCACAACCTATCTTGCTCGTTCAAACAAGAATGCTTTCTGCCTTGCTTCTTGATAATTCAAGCAATCAAGAATCCCTCACTCACTTAGACATCTGGCTCTCAATTGTGTCTTTCACAATTGTCTGATTATTGGTGTTACACACTTGTGTGTGTCTTGGTCGAATTCTCTCCTATTTATAGCCACTCAAGGGTTGCTTCATGAAAGGGTTAAATAATAGGATCCAAGATGGCCCAGTCCCATGGCAATTTCTATATGGGCCAAGATCCAAGAAAATCTAGGAAACATGGAAAGAATGGGTGGAATTCAATTGGGCCATGTTGCAAGTTATTCAAGAAAGGCTTCAACATGCAAGATGGGCTTGCATCCATGTTTGGTCGATATTATTCAAGAACACAAGGTGGCACATTAAGAGAGGGCTTATTTGGGCTTATTTTAAGTCTTTTAGTTACTTAGGCATTTGGGCCTAATTTATGTAACATGTCCAATAAGCTTGTGGGGACTACCTTTATTAAAACTATTGGACATATTTTAAATTTATTAGGATTGGGCTTGAGCATGTTCAGCCCATAGTTAAGCTTTCTTTTAATTATATAAGTAGGGCTGGCCGAACCCCTTGTAAGCAGGTCTGACCGAATTCCATTCTAGTTAGGTTAGTAAGCCTTGGCTGCCAAGGAGTTGCATTTGTACTAGGAGTTCTAGGACTAGATGAATTAGGGTTAGTAAAGAGGCTATATAAACAATGTTCTAGCAGCCTATATGATATGAATTAATCTATTTGAGTTAAATTTTATTCAAGTGAGTTTTTACTATTTTTAGTTCTTGACAGAACTTAGGAACTTATCAAAGAATCCTTTCTTTGTGGCGTTTTTCCTATCAAACTTAGGTTCTAGAAACAAGTGTTCTTAGGGTTTAGTTAGCTTAGCTAATCTAGGTTGTTTAATCCAAGATTTCTACGAGTTTAAATTCCATTGCCTGAATCTTGGCTTTCTTGGGGTTAGGGTTTTTCAATTTGTTAGTGGGTTTAAAGGGTTTAACCCCTATGGTTCACATCAGTTGGTATCAGAGCTTAGGGACCAATCAGGTCAAATTGTTTTATCTTCTTTACCATAAGGTATTAGAGTTTCTCTCATTTTTCTTATTTTGGTGTTACAGACATACTTGTCATAGGGGTTATAACTTTAGGCATTCTTTGTCTAATAGTTATTATTTTTAGGGTAGTTTTCGTTTGGGGTTTCATTCTTGGAAGCTGATTTAGATCAAGATTCTACTTCTTGAATTCTTGATCTGCTAAAAAAATTTGTTCTTGATTATTCTTGATCCGTTCTTAAAAAAAAAAAAAATCAAGAATTGAGAGGGCCATTTGAACGGTCCTAAGAAAAAGAAAAGAAAGTCATTGGAGATTTCAAGTAAATTAATAAGTCTCGTTCTTGAAAAAAAAAATAAGAAGAAGAGTGTTCGAATAGGCAGAAAAGGAAAAAGGATTCGAAAAAGATTGAAAAGAAGAGGAAAAAATCGACATTCATCTTTTTTTTACTAACCAAAGTTGTTTTGCAACAACTTTAAGATGTCTCTCACATGTGGCGACGAAGTAAAACAGGCTCTACAAGAGATGAAAGAGTTCACCTTATTGTTTGGGAGATTTGTGCAACAAGAAGAAAAAAGGTGGAGAACAAAAAAAATAGAAAAAGACAAAAGAAAAAAAGAAAAAGAAAGTGAGGTGGCTGCAAATAAAGAAAAGCAAGAGGAAACAGAGAGTAAAAAAGAAAGTAAAAAGGAAATAAAGATGGCTCAAAATAAAGACACAAAAGAGTAGCCACTAGTGGAAAAGGAGACAATTCTTACCAAGGGAAACAAAGAATTTGAGAATTTTTCTGATGCAAAGGAGAGTGAGGTTCTTATTCTTGATGCTCCTAACCAATCTCTTTCTATTTTACCTGTTTCTTTGTTGAAGGATTGTGAGGATTTATTTTTGGAGGAGTTGCAGGATGGGTAGCCATCCATAAGTGGCATTGTGCATCACTATGATTTAGTACCTAGCACTGTCATTCTCACACACAAGGCTAAGATTCGAGGGCAAATCTTTTCGAGAAAAAAAAGGGAATAATAGGATCCAAGATAGCCCAATCCCATGGTAATTTCTATATGGGCCAAGATCTAAGAAGATCTAGGAAACATGGCAAGAATGCGTAGAATTCAATTGGGCCATGTTGCAAGTTATTCAAGAAAGGCCTTCAACATGCAAGATGGGCTTGCATCCATGTTTGGTCCATGTTATTCAAGAACACAAGGTGGCACATTAAGAGAGGGCTTATTTGGGCTTATTTTAAGTCTTGTAATTACTTAGGCATTTGGGCCTAATTTATGTAACATGTCTAATAAGCTTGTGGGGACTACCTTCATTAAAACTATTGGACATCTTTTAAATTTATTAGGACTGGGCTTGCATATTCAGCCCATAGTTAAGCTTTCTTTTAATTATGTAAGTAGGGCTAGCCGAATTCCCTTGTAAGCTTAGGTCTGACCAAATTCCATTTTAGTTAGGTTAGTAAGCCTTGGCTGCCAACGAGTTGCATTTGTACTAGGAGTTTTAGGGCTAGTTGAATTAGGGTTAGTAGAGAGGCTATATAAACAATGTTCTAACAGCCTATTTGATATGAATTAATCTATTTTAGTTGAATTTTATTCAAGTGAGCTTTACTCTTTTTAGTTCTTGATAGAACTTAGGAACTTATCAAAGAATCCTTTCTTTGTGGCGTTCTTCCTATCAAACTTATGTTCTAGAAACAAGTGTTCTCGGGGTTTAGTTAGCTTAGCTAATTCTTTGATCCAAGATTTCTATGGGTTTAAGTTCCATTGCCTGAATCTTGGCTTTCTTGGGGTTAGGGTATTTCAATTTGTTAGTGGGTTTAAAGGGTTTAACCCTAGGGTTCACATCAATTAAAGGACACAACCCCTTCTAGAATAGCACCCTTTATTTGGGACATAATGGTTCGGTCAACAGAACCAATTTCTTCCAAATGATTACAACCATTCGGCTATTAGGAGACAACCTCTCTTACCCGAAAAACCATGTTGTTTTAGTCCATGTGGCAGCCACATAATGTATGATGTCACATGTCACAATCCCATGGGTGACACTTGTGCATGATGGTGCTGAGGTGTCACACCTATGTGCCACATCATCTAGGCCACCTAGCTACCACTAGCTAGTGTCACTCCACCTCATACATTGTCACTCACCTAGCTACCCTTCAGCTACATCTAGCCGAGTGAGCTGGTGTCCAACTCCTTGAGTTGAGCTAGCGGGTGTCCAACTACCTTGAGCTGAGTAAGCTTTCACTTTGAGCTTCTTATGAGCTTCCAAAGGCTTATCTCATCTCCTTGCTAGTTTACTATCATCATACATCATTTTAATCCTATGCGTACTTGGTGTATTTGTTCACATATGTCCAAATACATCCAATAGGTTGAACCTTTTGAACCCTTTAACAAATTGAAATACCATAACCCCAAGAAAGCCAAGATTCAAGCAATGGAACTTAAACCTGTAGAAATCTTGGATCAAAGAACTTAGATTAGCTAGGCTAACTAAACCCCAATAACGCTTGTTTCTAGAACCTATGTTTGATAGGAAGAACGCCACAAAGAAAGGATTTATTTGATAAGTTCACTAGTTCTGTCAAGAACTAAAAAGAGTGAAATACTCACTTGAATAAAATCAACTCAATAGATTAATAATGGTTGCTGAACTAGATAGCCAAACAATGGTATTTATAGCCTCCCTACTAACCCTAATTCGACTAGCCTAAGAACTCATAGTACAAATGAAACTCCTTCGCAGCCATGGCTTACTACTTACATAATTAAATGAAAGCTTAACTATGGGCAGAACAAGCTCAAGCCCAATCCTAATTAAATTTAAAAGATGTCCAATAGTTTAATGAGGGTAGTCCCCACAAGCTTTACACAAGTCAGGCCCAAAAGCCTAAACTAAAAAAAAACTTAACACAAGCCCAAATACTCATTTAATAGGCGCCACATAGTTTAATGAACAGGTCCACTTCATTAAGCCTTATGCCACCACCTTGCATTCTTCTAAAGCCCATCTTGTGAGGCTTGGATCACATGGACGAAGTCTTGTTCTTCCTCATTCAAGCAGCCAAACTTGAATGTCTTGACATTTTTTAAAAGACTTGTAGGATCTACCCAAGTCCTTTGCACCAATCCTTGCATAGCTTCTTTGATCTTCTTGGATCTTGACCTTGTAATAGGCCCACTTGGAACATGCAATGGATCTTGAAGTCCAATACCAGCTTGGTTCTCATCATTCCCCCTTTCCTCAAAAGGATTCAAGCTCGAAACATCACCTATATCATAAAGGGAAAGACCAGAAACGTTAAATGAAGAAAAAACGTTTTACTCACCTGGTAAGTCCACTTTGTATACATTGTCATTAATTTTCTCAAGGGTTTGGAAAGGCCCATCCCCTTGAGGATGCAACTTGATTCTCCTATGGGCTGGAAATCTTTCCTTGTGCATATGAACCTAGACCCAATCACCTAGTTCGAAAGTAACTCGCCTCCTCCCTTTGTTTGCTTGTGAAGTAACTTATTCATTCTTTTTCTCAATTTGAAGCTTTACTTTCTCATAATGAGACTTCACCAATTTAGCTTTCTTACTCCCATTCAAACTATTCCTTTCATCAACAGGTAAAGGCATTAAATCTAAAGGAGCTAATGGATTAAAACCATAAACAATCTCAAATGGAGAATTAGAAGTAGTAGAATGCACAGTCCTATTATATGCAAACTCTATGAATGGAAAACATTCTTCCCAAGTTTTCAAATTCTTTTGTATAACAGTGCATAAAAGTTGTGTTAAAGTCCTATTAACTACTTTAGTTTGCCCATCATTTGGTGGATGACAAGTAATAGAAAACAATAGTTTAGACCCAATTTCCCCCACAAAACCTTCCAAAAGTAACTAAGGAACTTAACATCTCTATCAGACACAATGCTTCTAGGAACACCATGTAAGCGCACTATCTCCCTAAGGAACAATTCAGCAATGTTAGTTGCATCATCAGTTTTATAGCATGGACTAAAATGTGCCATCTTGCTAAACCTATCCATTACCACAAAAATTGAACCCTACCCATTTTTGTCCTAGGAAACCTAATACAAAGTCCATAGATATGTCTACCCATGGTTCACTAGGAACTGGTAAGGGTGTATACAACCCATGAAGTAAAACCTTAGATTTGGCCTAATGCATCTATCATATATGCGAATAACATCCATTTTCATTTGAGGCCAAAAGAAATGTTCATGCAATATCTCTAAGGTTTTCTTGACACCAACGTGTCCCATTAAACCACCACTATGTGCCTCAAGCACTAATAACTCTCTCACAGACCAATTAGGCACACATAGTTTATCTTCTCTAAACAAAAAGGCCTCATGCTTGTAAAATTTACCAAATGTTGCCTTATCACATGCTATGTTATACATCATTAAAATCAGCATCACTGGCATATTCATTCTTTATATATTCAAATCCAAGCATCTTAGCGTTCATAGATGTGAGAGATACATACCTCCTAGATAAAGCACCAGCCACAATATTTTCCTTACCTTGCTTGTATCTAATGACATAAGGAACGATCTCTACGTATTCCATCCACCTAGCATGTCTCTTATTCAACTTAGCTTGACCCTTGAGATGTTTCAATGAATCATGATATCTACAAACTCCTTAGCCCATAAGTAATGCTGCCATGTCTCCAAGGCTCTAATAAGTGCATAGAGCTCCTTGTCATAAGTTGGATAGTTCAAGGCCGCTCCCTAAGCTTCTCATTGAAGAATGCAATTGGATGCTTTTCCTGCATTAAAACAACTCCAATTCCTAGACCTGAGGCATCACATTCAATTTCAAAAGTTTTGTTAAAGTTAGGTAATGTTAAAACAGGTGCTAAACATAACCCATCTTTAAGAATAGAAAATGCTTTTTCTTGTTTATTGCCCCAATGAAAACCAACATTCTTTTTGACAATTTTAGTGAGTGGTGCAGCAATAGTGCGAAAGTCATTAACAAAACGCCTATAAAAACTAGTTAAACCAGGAAAGCTTCTTACCTCACTTACCCCTTTAGGCGTCGGCCAGTCCTTGATGGCCTTGACTTTCTCTTCATCCATCTCAATACCTTTTGAGCTAACAACATATCCAAGAAATATAATTCTTTCCATGCAAAAGCTACACTTCTTAAGATTAGCATACAACTTTTCAGTTTTCAACAAATTAAACACAAACCATAAATGTTCAACATGCTCATCTAAGCTCTGACACTAAAATGTCATCAAAGTAGACTACTACAAATTTACCTAGAAACTCTCTCAAAACATGATTTATTAATCTCATAAAAGTACTAGGTGCATTAGTAAGTCCAAATGGCATGACTAACTATTCATGCAACGCATACTTAGTCTTAAAAGCTGTTTTCCATTCATCACCTTCTTTCATTCTAATATGGTGGTAGCCAATCTTAAGATCTATTTTACTAAAAACACAAGATCCATACAATTCATCTAGCATATCATCTAATCTAGGAATGGAATGACGATACTTTACCGTGATATTGTTGACTGCTCTACAATCAAGACACATCCTCCAAGACCCATCCTTCTTTGGCACTAGAAGAACTGGAACAACAGACAGACTCATGCTTTCTCTTATGTACCCCTTACTCATCAAGTCTTCAACTTGCCTTTGAAGTTCCTTTGTCTTCTCTGGATTACTTCTATAGGCTGGTCGGTTTGGAATGACTACTCCGGGTACAAAATCAATCTGATACTTAATGCCTTTTATGGAAGGCAACCCACTCGGCATCTCCTCTGAGAATAACTCTTCAAATTCCTGTAACAAAGAAACAGCAATTGATGTGAACCCTAGAGGTTAAACTGATATGAACCCTAGGGGTTAAACCCTTTGAACCCACTAACAAATTGAAATACCTAACCCAGAAAAGCCAAGATTTAGGCAAAGAAAACTTAAACCCTTAAAAGCCTGTTCAAAGAACCTAGATTAAGCATGTAAGCTAGACCCTAAAAACTCTCGTTTCAAGAACCTAAGTTTGATAGGTTGAATGCCACAAAGAAAGAATTCTTTGATAAGTTCCTAAGTTCTTTCAAGAACTAAAAGAGAAAACTCTAACTGATTAAAATCAGACTTAATTGATAAAAAGATAATTGAAGTAGGTGGCTAAGACTTTATAGCCTCTCTACAATAACCCTAAATCTACTAATTAATAATATGTAAAATATGGGCTGAACATGCTCAAGCCCAAACCTAAATAATTAAAAGGATGTCCAATAAGTTTAATTCAGATAGACCCCTTAAGCCTAATGGACATAATACATAAATCAGGCCCAAAAGCCTAAGTAATTAAAAGACACAACTAAAGCTTCTAATTTAGGCGCCACAACATTAATGGATTGGTCCCCACTTCATATTAGATAATGAACTAAAAACAGGCCCACAAATTAATTAAGATTGCCGCCCCCTTGAATTCCTCTATGGCCCATCATGTGAAGCTTGGATCACATGGACCAATTCTTGGTCAGCCTCATTCAAGCAGCCCAACTTGAATGGATTGACATTGCTTAAAAGACTTGTAGATTCTTCCCAAGTCCTTTTTACCAATCCTTGCATAGCTTCCTTGAGCTTCTTGGATCTTGACCTTGTAATAGGCCCAATAGGAACATGCAATGGATCTTGAAGTCCAATACCAGCTTGGATCTCATCATTCCCCCTTTCCTCAAAAGGATTCGACCTCGAATCATCACCTATATCATAAAGGGAAAGATCAGAAACGTTAAATGAAGAAGAAACGTTATACTCACCTGGTAAGTCTACTTTGTAAGCATTGTCATTAATTTTCTCAAGGATTTGGAAAGGCCCATCTCCTCGAGGATGCAACTTGGTTCTCCTATGGGCTGGAAATCTTTCCTTGCGCATATGAATCCAAACCCAATCACCTGGTTCGAAAGTAACTCGCCTCCTGCCTTTGTTTGCTTGTGAAGCAACTTTTGCATTTTTTTCTCAATTTGAAGCTTTACTTTTTCATGAAGAGACTACACCAATTCAGCTTTCTTACTCCCATTCAAACTATTCCTTGCATCAACAGGTAAAGGCAATAAATCTAAGGGAGTTAATGGATTAAAACCATAAACAATCTCAAATGGAGAATAAGAAGTAGTAGAATGCACAGTCCTATTATATGCAAACTCTATGAATGGCAAACATTCTTCCCAAGTTTTCAAGTTCTTTTGTATAACAAAGCGCAAAAGTTGTGTTAAAGTCCTATTAACTACTTCAGTTTGCCCATCAGTTTGTGGATGACAAGTAGTAGAAAACAAAAGGTTAGTACCCAATTTCCCCCACAAAACCTTCCAAAAGTAACTAAGGAACTTAACATCTCTATCAGATACAATGCTTCTAGGAACACCATGTAGGCGCACTATCTCCCTAAAGAACAATTCAGCAATGTTAGTTGCATCATCAGTTTTATGGCATGGGATAAAATGTGCCATCTTGCTAAACCTATCCACTACCACAAAAATTGAATCTTTACCCCTTTTCGTCCTAGGTAAACCCAATACAAAGTTCATAGATATGTCTACCCATGGTTCACTAGGAACTGGTAACGGTGTATACAACCTATGAGGTAAAACCTTAGATTTGGCCTTTCTACATGTAATGCATCTATTACATATGCGAATAACATCCCTTTTCATTTTAGGCCAAAAGAAATGTTCATACAATATTTCTAAGGTCTTCTTGACACCAAAGTGTCCCATTAAACCACCACCATGTGCCTCACGCACTAATAACTCTCTCATAGAACAATTAGGCACACATAGTTTATCTTGTCTAAACAAAAAACCATCATGCTTGTAAAACTTACCGAATGCTGTCTTATCACATGCTATGTATACATCACAAAAATCAGCATCATTGGCATATTCATCCTTTATATATTCAAATCCAAGCATCTTAGCATTCATAGATGTGAGAAATACATACCTCCTAGTTAAAGCATTAGCCACAATATTTTCCTTACCTTGCTTATATATCTAATGACATAAGGAAATGTCTCTATGTATTCCATCCACCTAGCATGTCTCTTATTCAACTTACCTTGACCCTTGAGATGTTTCAATGTCTCATGATCAGTATGAATCACAAATTCCTTAGGCCATAAGTAATGCTGCCATGTCTCCAAAGCTCTAACAAGTGCATAGAGCTCCTTGTCATAAGTTGGATAGTTCAATGCCGCTCCACTAAGCTTCTCACTGAAGAATGCGATTGGACGCTTTTCCTGCATTAAAACAGCTCCAATTCCTATTCCTGAGGCATCACATTCAATCTCAAAAGCTTTGTCAAAGTTAGGTAATGTTAAAACAGGTGTTGAACATAACCTATCTTTAAGATTAACAAATGCTTTCTCTTGTTCATTGCCCCAATGAAAACCAACATTCTTTTTAATAACTTCAGTAAGTGGTGCAGCAATAGTGCTAAAGTCTTTAACAAAACGCCTATAAAAACTAGCTAAACCATGAAAGCTTCTTACCTCACTTACCCCTTTAGGTGTCGACTAGTCCTTGATGGCCTTGACTTTCTCTTCATCCATCTCAATACCTTTTGAGCTAACAACATATCCAAGAAATATAACTCTATCCATGCAAAAGGTACACTTCTTAAAATTAGCATACAAGTTTTCAGTTTTCAACACATTAAACACAAATCGCAAATGTTCAACATGCTCATCTAAGCTTTTACTGTAAACTAAAATGTCATCAAAGTAGACTACTACAAATTTACATAGAAACTCTCTCAAAACATGATTCATTAGTCTCATAAAAGTACTAGGTGCATTAGTAAGTCCAAATGGCATGACTAACCATTCATAAAACCCATATTTAGTCTTAAAAGCTATTTTCCATTCATCACCTTCTTTTATCCTGATCTGATGGTAACCACTTTTAAGATCTATCTTACTAAAAACACAAGATCCATACAATTCATCTAGCATATCATCTAATCTAGGAATGGGATGACGATACTTTACCGTGATATTGTTGACTGCTCTACAATCAACACACATCCTCCAAAACCCATCCTTCTTTGGCACTAGAAGAACTAGAACACCACATGGACTCATGCTTTCTCTTATGTACCCTTTACTCATCAAGTCTTCAACATGCCTTTGAAGTTCTTTTGTCTCCTCCGGATTACTTCTATAAGCTGGTCGGTTTGGAATGACTGCTCCGGGTACAAAATCAATCTGATGCTCAATGCCTCTTATGGAAGGCAACCCACTTGGCATCTCGTTCGGGAATAACTCTTCAAATTCCTGTAACAAAGAAATAGCAACACTAGGAAGAGCTTGGTTAGATTCATCAAGATTAAGATATGATTCTTTATAAACAAGGAAGATCATGGGCTGATCTTCTAAAAAAGCTTTCTTAACCTCACTCTCTTTTGCATAAAAGCTCATCTTTGTTTTTGCTTTTCTTTCTTGTGGCATCACTTTATTTTTTTCAGCCACTTCTCTATTTTTGTCACTTTCTTTTTCCTCAAATTTTTCGGCCAATGTCTTTTTTTTTTGTTCTCTCGTTTTTTTCCTCATTAAATTCGGCCACACTCAATTCTTTTTTCTCAAAAACATATTTCAATTTCATTTGGTCTTCATAGACCTGCTTTGGTGTTAAAGGAACAAGGGTGATAGTTTTGCCATCTGTTACAAAGCTGTATTAGTTCCTAAACCCATCATGTGTTACCCTCCTATCATACTGCCATGGCCTCCCCAACAATAGATGGCCAGCATGCATAGGCACTACATCACAAAGCACCTCATCACTATACCTCCCAATAGTAAAAGCTACCCTTACTTGCCTATTCACCTTAACCTCCCCACAATCATTCAACCATTGCAATCTGTAAGGCTTAGGATGTTTAAGCATAGGTAAACCCAACTTTTCTACTAAGGTAGTACTAGCTACATTGGTGCAACTCCCCCCATCAATTATTATACTACATACTTTATTGTTCACAAAACATCTAGTATGAAAAATGTTTTTCCTTTGTTCCTCTACATCATCTATTTTAATTTGTGCATTCAAAGTACGCCTAGCAACAAGAGATTTACCTTCCACGGGGTAGTCCAAGTCAGCATCATCACCAACACAATCACTAGCATCCTCCAATTCTGGCATGTCATCACAACCATCCTCACTTTCGGTCACGACTTCACCATTAGCATGCATGATCATCGCCCTTTTGTTTGGACATTGAGATGCAATATGGCCTGAAACCAAACATTTAAAGCATTTAATATCTCTATTCCTTGAAGAATTGGAATTTTGAAATACCTTGGGTTTGTCTTTGCTAGTGCTTTCTTCTTTCCCCTTTGATAAGTGCTTAATTTCATACATTTTCCTATTTAATTTCTTTATACTTTGTGCTTTGATTCTTACTTCCTTGACATTTTACTAGGTTTTTATGCTTTGTAGGTATTTTGGAGGAGATGAAGTCAAAACATGTCAATTAGGATGTTAAAGAGCTTACAAAATGACAATCACAAGATGGAAAAAGAGTTGGGAGTTAAAAAGATCAAATTCTTGGTGCAAAGCAAGAAGACAGATTTGACCTCCGGAGCTTGTTGCTAAGAAAACATGATGTTAGACTCTTTATTCGAAGAAATTTCCTTCTTGACTTTTGAAGATAACTTGATTACCTTTCCAATGGCTGGTCATGGGCCTAAATCGGATAAGAAGTGGTTATCCAAATCGGCATTGGAATATATCCCTAAAAACCCTAGTGGCAGAAAAAAACCCTAGCCGTAAATGACAACTTTTTCTTAATACCCTAGTTGACATTTAAGTTTATCCTTGCCAAAGAAGGATTAGTGGCTGTCAACTTGCATTAATTGCATTAATTGCAAGTATCTTTCCTTAAAGCTAATCCTAGTCAAAGTAGGAGAATTAAATCATCCAAGACTTTCCTTCCTTACACTTACTTTGGCTGCAAGAATATAATCTCTCTTCATTAAAGAGTGCTTTGACTACAACTTTCCTACTTTATTCAAACTTGGCTGCCAAGGCTTATATATTTCCTTAAAACACAAAAGTCAGCCACTTTTCCTTAACTTTAGCAACAAGTCAGCATTTATTGAAGGGAGAGAGCTGAAATTCACTTGTTTGATGCCCTAGCTATTGCCTATAAATAGAAACCAAGGGGGCATACGAAATTGACACTTCCCCAAGCATGAAATTCTGATTTCTTCTTTGTTTCTTTGTTTCTGAGAGAGCAAGAGGCTGGATAATTAATATTCTTCTTCTTCTTCTTTCTTTCTTTTATTTTCTTCTTAGATTCTCTTTAATTTTATGTTTATGTTTACAATGCCTATGCTAGGCTAAACTTTTATTTGGTTAAGGGTGATTTCAAAGCCCTAGACATGTTATGTAATTAATTTTCAGAATCTATCTATCATTGTTTTCTATCAAAGTTGCTTATGTTCTTCCATAAAAATTGTTCATGGTGATGTTTTGATTTGTTTAGGTGGCCAACTAGATAAATCTTGATAATTGTCTAATGCTAGTTTAGGAGTCTTGATCCGTGTAATTGTCTTGATTTCCTATTCATAAGTAGCAATTTGTGATTAATGATTATGGTCAAGTTTTCAATAATTGCAAAGTGGAACATAACCTAAGTTGAACAATCCGAGCTTATGTGTTTGGTGCTTAGATCAACCTATCTTTCTCATCATAAACCTGCCATTAAATTGAATTTAGAGAGCTTATTCTAGGTTGTTTGATGGTTAGAGATTAAATAGAGAGCTTGTTCTATTTAACGACGAACTAAGGAAAGATTGGGGTAACAAAGCTTGTTGTTATCAACGGTTATTAACTTTGATAGCTAATTAATGTTGATAGATATGAAATTGATTCTTAATGATGTCTAGTGGTGGAGAATGAAATATATGTTTCATATTTGATTCGTCTTAATTACTTGTTTTCTCATTCTTATTGATAACTTTAGTTTAAATCTGATTTCAAAATCCCCTTTACTTTTGTTTACTTGTTTTTAAGTTTTAAACTATTAACTTATAAACTAAAACCCAATTCCTGAGGACTCGACCCTTTCTAATCACTATACTTTACAATTGATTCTTTTTAAGTGCAAGGTTAAATAAGATACACTCTTTTGGGTGCATCACCCTTTGGTGATTCGATTTTGCCCTTAACAATAGCCCGGTCTTTGTCCCACTTTGGTTTCCAAGGAGTGCTAGAAACCGAAGAATACCTTGCTGCCCCCTTTCTTTTCAATTGCCTCTCCACCTTCATAGCCATGTGCACCATGTCTTCTACCTCCACATAATGCTGCAACCCCACAAGATTGGCTATGTCTCTATGTAAGCAACTCAAAAATCTAGCCATGGTGGCTTCCCGATCCTCCTCTAGATTGGCTCTAATCATAGCCACCTCCATCTCCTTCTAGTAATCCTCTACACTCCTAAACCCTTGGGTAAGGTTTTGAAGTTTTTGGTAGAGGTCCCTATAATAGTGGCTAGGTACAAACCTCCTTTTCATGAGAGCTTTCAATTCCCTCCATGTCTCTATAGGTCTCTCATGGTTTCTCCTCCTACTGGTTACTAGTTGATCCCACCAAACTATGGCATAGTCAGTAAATTCAATGACTGCCAACTTCACCTTTTTCTCTTCCGAATAGTTGTGACAATCAAAGATCAACTCTATCTTCTTCTCCCACTCCAAATACACCTCAGGATCAGTTCTACCTTGGAATGTTGGAATTTTCATTTTAATATTCCCAAGGTTCCTATCTTCTCTATTTTCCCAATGATGATCCATAGTGTTTCTCCTAGGCCTTTCTCCATGCCTAACTCCTCTAGGTCTACCCATATCAACTTCGTCATCATCTGCCTCCTCTATATCATGTTCATCAACAACACTAGGCTCTCGCCTAGCCCCTCTATCCCGCCTACCTTGTAGGTTTTGAATGGCTACCGATTGGCTCTCTATCTTGTCTGACATCTGTGCCATCGCAAAATTCATCCTCTCAAACTGTTGCTGCATAGCTCTCCATGTAAAGGATGAATTTTCATCCCCCTTGTGTGATGATTCACTATGGTGAGACATTTGAAGTTGCTGCAAAACAAAATGTTAGTGATAAAAATAAACTCACACACTCCCTTAGTGTTTACACTCAATTAAGATATCACTCCAACTCTTGTTTGCACTCTTTTAGGCTTTTTCTTTAATAAACTTATTTACTCTTGCCTTTTACCACTCTATTTCCTCTTTCAGGTTCTTTAGGAACTAGAAGAACTCTTCAAGAACTCCACTTGCTTAATTCTACCTAGCAAAAGACTCAAGAAACAAGAAACAATTAGTAAGAAGGTAAAACAAATAAAAATCAAGAACAAGATGACCAAGAATTCAAATCTTTCCTACTTTCCTTGATCTTTTTCGAATCTTTCTTTCTTTTTCTTGCTGTTCGAACACTTTTCTTTCTTTCTTTTTTTAAAGAACGAGACTTCTTGATTTCTTAAAATCTCAGATGAATTTTTTTTTTCAAGATTCGGATCAAGAATCAATAAGAAGAAACTTTAATTGATCAAGAATTCAAGAAACGAAATCTTGATTTAAACCACTTCTCAACACTGAAACCCCAAACTTAGACTGCCTAAAAACTATAACCATTGAAAAAATGCCTAAAGCTATAACCCCAAGACAAGAATGCTGAAACCCCAAAATCTTGTTAGATTGATTTGATTCAATTACAAGAAACAAAACCCCAAAGCAAGACTGCCTAAAAACTATAACCCAGGGCAAGAATGCCTAAAGCTATAACCCTAAGACAAAATGCCTAAAACCCCAATATCTTGTTATTGATTTTGTTGTGATAGTATCTGAAACCCCAAAAAGAAGTAACAAACAACAAATCAAAGCAATAACTATAAAAACCTGATTGGAAGCCTAAGCTCTGATACCAACTGATATGAACCCTAGGGGTTAAACCCTTTGAACCCACTAACAAATTGAAATACCTAACCTAGAAAAGCCAAGATTCAGGCAAAGAAAACTTAAACCCTTAAAAGCCTATTCAAAGAACCTAGATTAAGCATGTAAGCTAGACCCTAAGAACTCTCGTTTCAAGAACCTAAGTTTGATAGGTTGAACGCCACAAAGAAAGAATTCTTTGATAAGTTCCTAAGTTCTTTCAAGAACTAAAAGAGAAAACTCTCACTGTATAAAATCAGACTTAATTGATCAAAAGATAATTGAAGTAGGTGGCTAAGACATATATTTATAGCCTCTCTACAATAACCCTAAATATACTAATTAATAATATGTAAAATATGGGCTGAACATGCTCAAGCCCAAACCTAAATAATTAAAAGGCAAGTTTAATTAAGATTGACCCCTTAAGCCTAATGGACATAATACATAAATCAGGCCCAAATGCCTAAGTAATTAAAAGACCCAACTAAAGCTTCTAATTTAGGCGCCACAACATTAATGAATTGGTCCCCACTTCATATTAGATAATGAACTAAAAATAGGCCCACTAATTCATTAAGATTGCCGCCCCCTTGAATTTCTCTATGGCCCATCATGTGAAGCTTGGATCACATGGACCAATTCTTGGTCTTCCTCATTCAAGCAGTCCAACTTGAATGGATTGAAATTGCTTAAAAGACTTGTAGATTCTTCCCAAGTCCTTTTTACCAATCCTTGCATAGCTTCCTTGAGCTTCTTGGATCTTGACCTTGTAATAGGCCCAATAGGAACATGCAATGGATCTTGAAGTCCAATACCAGCTTGGATCTCATCATAAACCCTTTGAACCCACTAACAAATTGAAATACCCTAACCCCAAGAAAGCCAAGATTCAGGCAAAGAAAATTTAAACCCTTAGAAATCCTATTTCAAAGAACCTAGATTAAGCATGTAAGCTAGACCCTGAGAACTCTCGTTTCAAGAACCTAAGTTTGATAAGAAAGAATTCTTTGATAAGTTCCTAAGTTCTATCAAGAACTAAAAAGAGTGAAACACTCACTTGAATAAAATCAACTCATTAGATTAATAATGGTTGCTGAAGTAGGCGGCTAAACAAGGGTATTTATAGCCTCCCTACTAACCCTAATTCAACTAGCCTAAGAATTCCTGGTACACGTAAAACACCTTGGCAGCCAAGGCCTACTAACCTAAGTAACATGAAACTCCTAAAGTTGGATAGACCTCCTAAAATTAATGAAGAACTCGGCCAACCCTAATTTGCAAGATAAAATAAAACCTTATGGGCTGAACATGCTCAAGCCCAATCCTAAGTAATTAAAAGATATCCAATAAGTTTAATGAAGGTACACCCCACTTAGCCTAATGGACATATTACATAAGTTACATAAGTTAGGCCCAAATGCCTAAGTAATTACAAGACTTAAAATAAGTCCAATAAGCCCTCTTAATGTGCCCCCTTGTGTTCTTGAATCACATGGACCAAACTTGGATGCAAGCCCATCTTGCATGTTGAAGCATTTCCTGAATAACTTGCAACATGGCCCAAGTGAATTCCACCCATTCTTGTCATGTTTCCTAGATCTTCTTGGATCTTGGTCCACATAGAAATTGCCATGGGATTGGGCCATCTTGGATCCTGTCATTCCCTCTTTCCTCGAAAAGATTCGCCCTTGGATCTTAGCCTTATGTGCAAGAATGACGGTGATAGGTACTAAATCAAGGTGATGCACAATGCCGCTTATGGGTGGCAACCCATCTTACAACTCCTCCAAAAATAAATCCTCACAATCCTTCAACAAAGAAGCAGGAAAAGTAGGAAGATATTGGTTAAGAGCATCAAGAATTAAAACCTCACTCTCTTTTGCATAAAAAAATTTCTCAAATTCTTTATTTCTCTCAGCAGGAATTGTCGCCTTTACCACTAGTGGCTCCTCTCTTACTTCGTTAATTTCAGCCACCTCTATTTCTTTTTCACTTTCTCTTTTACTCTTCATTTCCTTTTGCTTTTCTTAATTTGCAACCACCTCACTTTTTTTTTTCTTTTTTTCTTCTCTTTTTTCTTTTTTTTTCTTCTCCATCTTTCTTACTCTTGTTGCACAAACCTCCCAAACAATAAGGTGAACTCTTTCATCTCTTGTAGAGCCTGCTTTACTTCGTTGCTACATGTGAGAGACATCTTAATATTGCTGCAAAACAAATTTGGTTAGTAAAAAAAAAGATGATTGTCGATTCTTTTCTCTTTTTTTCAATCTTTTTCGAATCTTTCTTTCTTTTTCTTCCTATTCGAACACTCTTCTTCTTTTCTTGTTTTTTTTTTCAAGAACGAGACTTCTTGATTTTCTTGAAATCTCGGATGAACTTCTTTTTTCTTTTTTTTTCCTGGGACTGTTCGAATGCCCCTCTAAATTCTTGAATTTTTTTTTATTTTAAGATTCGGATCAAGAATCAACAAGAAATTTTTTTAATAGATCAAGAATTAAAAACTATAACCCTAGGAAAAAATGCCTAAATCTATAACCCCAAGACAAGTTTGTTTGAAACCCCAAAACCTTGTCGGTGATAGTTTAGAGGAAAACCCTGCTTTGAAAATTTATTTTTCAAGACTGAAACCCCAAAACTAAACTACCTAAAAACTATAACCCTAGAAAAATGCCTAAAGCTATAACACCAAGACAAGCTTGTTTGAAACCCCAAAAATCTTGTCAGTGATAATCCAAACAAAAAGCCTGATTAGAACCTGAGCTCTGATACCAACTGATGTGAACCCTAGAGGTTAAACCCTTTGAACCCACTAACAAATTGAAATACCCTAACCCCAAGATAGCTAAGATTCAGGCAAAGAAAACTTAAACCCTTAGAAAGCCTGTTTGAAAGAACCTAGATTAAGCATGTAAGCTAGACCCTAAGAACTCTCGCTTCAAGAACCTAAGTTTGATAAGAAAGTATTCTGTGATAAGTTCCTAAGTTCTGTCAAGAACTAAAAAGAGTGAAACACTAACTTGAATAAAATCAACTCAATAGATTAATAATGGTTGCTGAAGTAGGCGCTATACAAGGGTATTAATAGCCTCCCTACAAACCCTAATTCAACTAGCCTAAGAATTCCTAGTACACCTAAAACACCTTGGCAGCCAAGGCTTACTAACCTAAGTAACATGAAACTCCTAAAGTTGGATAGACCTCCTAACATTAATGAAGAACTTGGCCAACCCTAATTTGCAAGATAAAATAAAAGCTTATAGGCTGAACATGCTCAAGCCCAATCCTAAGTAATTAAAAGATATCCAATAAGTTTAATGAAGGTACACCCCACTTAGCCTAATGGACATATTACATAAGTTACATAAGTTAGGCCCAAATGCCTAAGTAATTACAAGACTTAAAAACAAGCCCAATAAGCCCACTTAATATGCCACCTTGTGTTCTTAAATCACATGGACCAAACTTCGATGCAAGCCCATCTTGCATGTTGAAGCCTTTCATGAATAACTTGCAACATGGCCCAAGTGAATTCCACCCATTCTTGCCATGTTTCCTAGATCTCATTGGATCTTGGCCCACATAGAAATTGCCATGGGATTGGGCCATCTTGGATCCTATCAGCAACACTAGGAAGAGCTGGGTTAGATTCATCAAGATTAAGATATGATTCTTTGTAAACAAGGAAGATCATGGGCTGATCTTCTAAAAAAGCCTTCTTAACCTCACTCTCTTTTGCGTAAAAGCTCGTCTTTGTTTTTTCTTTTCTTACTTGTGGCATCACTTTCTTTTTTTCAGCCACTTCTCTATCTTTTTCACTTTCTTTCTCTTTCCCTTTTTGGCCAATCTCTCTTTTTTTTTTGTTCTCTCCTTTTTTCAGCAACTCATTACTGTACCTCCCAATATTAAAAGCTACCCTTACTTGCCTATTCACCTTAACCTCCCCACAATCATTCAACCATTGCAATTTCTAAGGCTTAGGATGTTTAAGCATAGGTAAACCCAACTTTTCTACTAAGGTAGTACTAGCTACATTGGTGCAACTCCCCCCATCAATTATCATACTACATACTTTATTATTCACAAAACATCTAATATGAAAAATATTTTTCCTTTGTTGCTCTACATCAGCTATTTTAATTTGTGCATTAAAAGCACGCCTAGCAACAAGAGACTTACCTTCCACGGGGTAGTCTAATTCAGCATCATCCCCATCACATCACTAGCATCCTCCAATTCTTGCATGTAATCACAATCATCCTCACTTTCGGTCATGACTTCACCATTAGAATGCATGATCATCACCCTTTTTGTTTGGACATTGAGATGCAATATCTCTATTCCTTGAAGAATTGGAATTTTGAAATACATTTTGTTCGGTCATGACTTCACAATTAGCATGCATTGGGAGTGTGTGAGTTATTATTATTTTTTTATCACTAACAATTTGTTTTGTAGCAAATTCAAAGATGTATCACAAGAGTGGCTCAACACCTAAGAAGAAGGTAGATAGCTTATCCTCTATGTTGCGTGCTATGCAACAAGAATCTGAACGGTTAAAATTGGTGTTGGAGGAGATGAGAGATAAGATGGATCACCAAGAGGTAGTGAATAGAAATCTACAAGATTCCGTGGTAGGTGAGTCTCTTGTTGCAAGGTATTCTCTCAATACGCAATTTTAATATAGATGATATGGAGCAGCGGAGAAGGAACATTTTTCGTACTAGATGTTTTGTAAATGACAGGGTATGTAGTATGATTATTGATGGGGAAAGTTGCACCAATACAGCTAGTACCATCCTAGTTGAGAAGTTGAGCTTACCTTTACTAGAAAATCCCAAACCTTATAAGTTGCAATGGTTGACTGAATGTGGGGAGGTATAGGTTAATAAGCAGGTTTTGGTAGCTTTTACCATTGAGAGGTATAGTTATGAGGTGCTTTGTGATGTAGTACCTATGCATACTAGCCATATTTTGTTGGGGAGGCCATGGCAGTATGATAGGAAGGTAATTCATGATGAGTTTAGGAATAGGTATAGCTTTGTAAAGGATGGAAAAATAATCAAACTTGTTCCTTTAACTCCAAAACAGGTCTATGAGGACCAATTGAAATTGAAACTGAAAAATGAGAGTGAGTAAAAAAGAAAGAGTGAGGCTGAAACACAAGAAAGAAACATGAGAGGAAAGAAAGATGAGATTGTGGCCTAAACACATGAGAAAAAAAAAGAGAATGATGCCACAAGAGAGAAAAGAAAAGACAAAGAAAAGTTTCTATGCAAAAGAGAGTGAGGTTTTTACTAATGATCAAACTAACAACCCTCTTCCTAGTTTGTCTTTTTCTTTATTGCAGGTGTTCAAGCATGTATTTCCAAAGGGGAAGTCGAATGGGGTGCCTTCCATACAAGGCATTGGGCATCCAGTCGAGATTGAGCATCCAATTGATTTTGTACTACCTAACATTGATGCAAGCAAAGTACGTACCTATATTACTTGTCACAAGCAAGGTAAGGGGAACATTGATTCTGATGTTTTACCAATGATGTATGTGTTTCATGTTTTTAAGAGTGCTCAAATACCTAGTTTCAAATATTTGCATGGTTTGTATGCTAATGATACTGATTTTTATTTTAAAACATGGCATGTAATCAAACTGATTTTTGTTTTAAGGAACTTTGTGCAATTGCTATTATTAGGGAAAGGTTGTGTTCTACATTTGTGTTAGCATTACCTAACTTTAATAAGAATTTTAAGATTGAATGTGATGCAACAAGGATAAGGAATGGAATGGTTTTGTTGCATGATGAACGTTTCATAGCTTTCTTCAAAAAGAAGCTTTCCAAATCCTTGAGTATGTTCATGATAATGCTTCTAAGGTGGATCTTCAAGGTTGGTATAATGTTTTAATTCTTTTAATGTTTTTGATCTTTCTCCTTCTGGTGCAGGGCATAATTCGAGGTCAAATCATTTCGAGGAAAAGGGAAATGATGGGATCCAAGATCCATCAAGATTTCAAGATAAGTCATACCATTAGACATGACATCATATACCTAGGATTCAAAAACATACAAACTAACCATAATTAAGGTCTCATATTGAACATAGTTGTATAAAGATAGATACTCATAGAGTTCTTAAACAACAAACTATAACTTCTTTTATACAAGGCTGAACATAATATATTAAACAACCCACACAACTAGGTCATAGCTTACATCCCCAATTTTACTGATTTACAACAAAAAGAAGTTGCTTCAATTGAGGTTATACCTCAAATACACAAGAACAGCACCAAAAGCCAAAAACAGGGTCCTATATGTCCACACGAAACACCTCCACGAAAACCTTCATAGAGAACAAGAACACCTCAACCTTAATTTGAAAAGGATGAAAATTTTAATGAGAGACAAAGCCCAGCAAGTAATCTAACCATAGTTAAGGAAATAACACCCAATTGAGCACGGATCAAAGGAACGAAACCAAATTTGGGGTATTTCCGACATCATAGTATTGGAATGTCCAAAAGGTTTCTAAACAACTTATATTATTAGATCAAATGAGAACATATATCATTCATATTCATAAAAACATACTAGACAATATAAAACTTATTCAAATGAGATTCTTAATTCAAATCCTTCATTTAGTGATCCAGCAACTTCAAATATTCTAAAAGATTCAAATTCAATTTCTCCTCGACACAATTCAATGAAGTTCAAACTCCCGTTGATGCATCTTAAACGGGTCAAATTCCCAGAAAGGGCCTTACCTAATGATCAGAGGTCCATATACATATTCCCCAACCGTGCACTAGATGGGTTCAAACTCCCGTTGATAAATCGTATGGTTCAAACTCCCATTGGTCAAATCCAAATGGGCACATCAAATATAGGCTTCACTGATGTACGAAAGAGGTTAACTTTCTTAAATAATTCACATGAGTGAGTATAGTTCAAATAGTTCATAGTATTTCAAAATCTCATAGCTGGATCTAAATTTCACTCCAAAACATTAACATTCACTAAAACAAGTCATAATAAACATGAAAACTTAAACCTTTAGTTTACTGATGCACCCAAAAGAGTGTATCTTATTTAACCTTGCACTAAAAAGATAAATTGTAAGTATAGTAGTTAGCAAGGGTCGAGTCCTCAGGGATTGGGTTTTAGTTTATAAGTTATTAGTTTAAAACTTAAATTCAAGAACAATAAAAGAAAAGGGGTTTTTGAAGCCAGATTTAAACTAAAGTAAATAATAAGAATAAGATGCAAGGCGGTATAACCAGCCAATAAAAATATATATACTAAATTAGGCGGTATAACCAGCCAATAAAAATATATATACTAAATTAGGCGGTATAACCAGCCAGTAAAAATAAAACAAAGTTAATATACAAATTAGGCGGTATAACCAGCCAATAAAAATAAATATAAAAAATAAGCAAACTAAAAGTAAGAAAACAAGTAAGTAAGAAGAATCAAATATGAAAAATATGGTTAAGGTTTCATTCTCCACCACTAGACATCATTAAGAATCAATTTCAGATCTATCAATATCAACCAACTATCAAAGTTAACAACCGTAGATAACAACAAGCTCTGTTATCCCAATCTTTCCTTAGTTTGTCGTTAAATAGAACAAGCTCTCTATTTAATCTCTAACCATTAAACAACCTAGAATAAGCTCTCTAAATTCAATTTAATGGCAGCTTTATGATGAGAAAGATAGGTTGATCTAAGCAACAAACACATAAGCTCGGATTGTTCAACTTAGGTTATGTTCCACTTTGCAATTATTGAAAACTTGACCATAATCATTAATCACAAATTGCCACTTATGAATAGGATATCAAGACAATTACACGGATCAAGACTCCTAAACTAGCAATAGATAATTATCAAGATCTATCTAGTTGTACACCTAAATAAATCAAGACAACATCATGAACAATTCTTGTAGAAGAACATAAGCAACTTTGATAGAAAATTAATGATAGATAGAATTTGAAAATCAATCACAAAACATGTCTAGGGCTTTGAAATCACCCTTAACCAAATAGAAGTTTAGCCTAGCATAGGCATTATAAACATAAACATAAAATTAAAGAAAATCTAAGAAGAAAATAAAAGAAAGAAAGAAGAAGAGGAAGAATAGTAATTATCCAACCTCTTGCTCTCTCTAAAGAAAAAGAAAACTAGAGAAAAGAAAGAAAACTAGAGAAAAGAAAGAAGAAGAAAACCTAGAGAATTTTATTAAAATGGCTAATATCCTACCTATGTACAATATGATCCCTTACAATCATCCAAGGCCCTCTATTTATACACATTTTGGAGGGCTAAATGACAAGAGACAAGCTTTACAAATTTCAAAGGTAGGTATAATAGGTGGGTGCATTTTCTAACAATTTTCGTCATACATGACGATTTTGATCAGCCAACTTGATGGTCGATTTTGTCAATTTTGCAGGCCTTATATGATCACATGGTCTTCTAGAAAAAGGTTCCCCTATCAGTTACGGATCCATAGCCGTTGGAATCAGCTCATTTGCTGATGTGGATAAGCAGATATGGGCAAAATACGAAAACAGGTCAGCACAGACGTCATTGCACATCAGCCAACTTGATGGTCGATTTCGTCAATATTAGAGGCCTGATCTGATCATATGGTCTTCTAGACAAATGTTCCCGTATCAGTTACGGATCCATAGCCATTGGAATCAGCTCATTTGCTGATGTGGATAAGCAGATATGGGCAAAATACGAAAACAGGTCAGCACAGACGTCATTGCACATCATCCGACTTGATGGTCGATTTCACTAGGGAAAACGACTCCGTTTCAAGAAGTGTAAAACATGAAAAAGATAGATATGCCTCTTAGCTTTGCACGGATACAAATTGCAGCCTTATTGCTTCAGTGAAACTCCAGATATAGCTGATATGGCAAAAGGTGTCGGAACTGGAACTGAACTGGATTTGCCCTTAATTCTAGTAATCTGAAATCACTCAAAGAAACTTGTGAAAAACACCAAATTACATAAAAATATAAAATATCATAAACACAATTAGACTAAACAATAATAACTCGTATTTGACACAAAACAATAATAAAACATAACTAAAAACTATATAATTATACGAGTTATCACACCCCCACACTTAGATTGTTGCTAGTCCCTAGCAACGACTCAATAAAAATAAAATAAGAAAATCTAATCTAATCCATTTTCGTAGGAAATCACGGTGGCACTTAGCATGTGACACAAGCCTTTAAACCCCTAGGTGTCCCTAGTGGACGAGTTTAGTCTCGTGAGGGTTTACTAGAACGATACCCACAAACATTGAAAAACTAAAATATAAATAAACTACATATACTAAAAATATTTACTCCTATTCCTTTCAATACAAATTAGAGACAATATTTGAACAAGTCTTATAAACTAATCAATAGCTTAAAAAATTTCACAAAAAATCATGCTTGAATGTAAATTGTTTGAGTTAAGCCAATATTAGCATAACATATCTCAATCAAAATAGTGCATGTTCAAATTTAATCTCAACTTCTCACATGGGATACTCTCTTGATTTTCACTCTTTAAAGTAGTGGTAAAGTGTTTACACTCAATCAATCTCATGAAAACACTTCTACCATATGCTTGCTTGTCCACCTATTCTCCACTAAAAGATCATGCAACTTCATAAATCAAGAGGTCTTTAATCAAGGTTGTAATGGGGCCAAGGGGTTTGTAATGTGGTTGAAGAACAAAAGGATAAAGATATCACAAAGGTTCCCGTTCATAAAGTTTAGAGACATAAAAAGATTATACAAAGAAACTTCTCAAAACTCTTTACAAGTACATAGTCACCTAGGCCGGATATTCATGTTGGGCCTTTTCTTCATTCTAAACAACTTTGTAACATCTTTTTCTTTTTCCACAAATTCAAGAGATGATTCATTTTTTTTTTTATATAGGAATGTATTTGCCAGTATTCCATTTCTTTTTCTCTTGACTTTTCTTTTCTTTTCCCCCCACACTTATTTCTTGTTTCTAACCCAAATTTTTAACTAAAAATATCCCTTGTCTTTGCAACTTGTCTCAAAACATGCTAATTCATCTTTGGAACAAAGGTAAAGTTATAAGTATATTTAGGTTAGGGACAAGTTATGGTCACCAAAGAGATAGCTTATTCAATGTAGGCTCAAATTGGTTCACTAAGGGTGTGTTCTCTTGGAACATCAATAAGGGATGGTTGTTTGGCCCTGGCTAAAAATCCTAATGCCTCTATCATATTCATGTTGTCACATGTATCAATATAGTCTCAAACGGTTTAAAGCAAGTTCTAGAGAATCATGTAATCATAAGAGCACTCAAGAAAGAAATTAGATTGATTTGTATAATGCATCAATCATTATAGGCTCAAAAACTCACAAGGATGATTATACAAGTTAGATTAAGTCTAAACATGCTTCTTTCTCAATCAACATATTATATTAACATTGGCTCATAAAAAGGTTGACATCAAGCTCAATTCTCATGAAAATCTTCTCACTAATAAATCTGTTTTAGACTTATGCAATTCATATCTCATCATTGTATTAAAAAGGAACTAAAACTCACAAAAAAAAAATAATAATAATAATAAAGAAGAAAAAAAAATAGTAGACAAAAATAAAAGAAATCCTAAATCATTCCCCCCCCCCCCCACACTTAATTCTTACATTGTCCTCAATGTAAGTCTATTAACTCAAATGAAAGAATCATGTGTAAGAGAAAAGAACTAATAACATAAGAATAGGAACAACTAAGACTCAAAACAAAACAAACTCATGCAACCTAAATAATCCTAAAATACTAAACAAAAATTAACAAGTAAACATAAAAAATAAAAATAAAAACAATAAAAATAAAAATAATAAAAGAAAAGAAAAGAAAAAGGAAAAGAAAGAGAAAGCAAATCTGAATATGGAAGGTTGGCAATTTCTTCTTTAATTGGGTTGCCTTCCCAATTAACACTTGAGTTAGTGTTTTGAATCTAACCAACACCCTTTCTTGGCTTTTTAGGCTTGTCAGGCTCATACATGAAATTTCCCAAATTTATGCGTTTGAGAGGAAGCTTTCTTTGCACAACAGTGGATGCATTCTCCATTACAAGTATTATTCCATCATCCTTGGTGGTGCATATCTCATCGAGGAATGGTGCATCTTTTGGTACTTGTTGAATGACATCCACAAACAAACTGTTTAAGGTTTCCAGCGTGTCTTGTTCATGTTCATCCTCCTTGAACTTTGCGAATCTACTAGGAAAAGGTGGAGAAGAAACATTAGTAAAAATTGGAATCTCAAACGTTACCTCAGGTGCCGAAATACTCTTATTTGGATCTTTGGCTTCATTATCCTCAAGAATAGAATCCATCTCTAATTTTGTTTCATCCTCATCTTGTTCCTCATTCTTCAAGGTCACAATAGTAGCATTCTCCTTTGGGTTAACCATCGTTTGGGCTGGGAGTTCTTCAGATCTTTGTGCTACCCATCCCACCATACTACTAGTCAATTGGATCATTTGCTTTTCCAAACTCTGGATGCTTGCCCTTGTTTCCTGTTGAAATTGCAATGTATCAGTAACAAGAGAATAGACAAGATCTTCTAAAGAAGTACCTGAGTTTTGAGTCATATGTGGTGGTTGAAAAAGATCTGGTTCTTGAGACCATGATTGATTGAAGCTAGATGGATGAGTGTAATTGGCATAAGGATCTACTTCTTCGTAATTTTTCGAATAGCCATAATTAGTATGATCCCACCATCCCACATGGTAAGTGTTTGAGTAATGATCATACTGTTGGTCTTGGAACACTTGATGGCCTTGACATCCTCCCATGGCCAATTGTTGAACTGGGGAGGTGAGATTGGCTTGTTGATTCTCCATGTTCATGTACGCCACCAACTCTTCAAGTGTTAGATTGCTCAATTCCATTGTGTTTTTTTTTTTGTTTTTTTTTTTAAATTTGAAAAGAAAAAATTGTATGTACAAGAAAATAAAACTAATTAGAACTGAAAATAAGAATAAACCAAGTAACAAATAAACTAAAGAAAACAATCCCCGGCAACGGCGCCAAAAATTTGATGCACCCAAAAGAGTGTATCTTATTTAACCTTGCACTAAAAAGATAAATTGTAAGTATAGTAGTTAGCAAGGGTCGAGTCCTCAGGGATTGGGTTTTAGTTTATAAGTTATTAGTTTAAAACTTAAATTCAAGAACAATAAAAGAAAAGGGGTTTTTGAAGCCAGATTTAAACTAAAGTAAATAATAAGAATAAGATGCAAGGCGGTATAACCAGCCAATAAAAATATATATACTAAATTAGGCGGTATAACCAGCCAATAAAAATATATATACTAAATTAGGCGGTATAACCAGCCAGTAAAAATAAAACAAAGTTAATATACAAATTAGGCGGTATAACCAGCCAATAAAAATAAATATAAAAAATAAGCAAACTAAAAGTAAGAAAACAAGTAAGTAAGAAGAATCAAATATGAAAAATATGGTTAAGGTTTCATTCTCCACCACTAGACATCATTAAGAATCAATTTCAGATCTATCAATATCAACCAACTATCAAAGTTAACAACCGTAGATAACAACAAGCTCTGTTATCCCAATCTTTCCTTAGTTTGTCGTTAAATAGAACAAGCTCTCTATTTAATCTCTAACCATTAAACAACCTAGAATAAGCTCTCTAAATTCAATTTAATGGCAGCTTTATGATGAGAAAGATAGGTTGATCTAAGCAACAAACACATAAGCTCGGATTGTTCAACTTAGGTTATGTTCCACTTTGCAATTATTGAAAACTTGACCATAATCATTAATCACAAATTGCCACTTATGAATAGGATATCAAGACAATTACACGGATCAAGACTCCTAAACTAGCAATAGATAATTATCAAGATCTATCTAGTTGTACACCTAAATAAATCAAGACAACATCATGAACAATTCTTGTAGAAGAACATAAGCAACTTTGATAGAAAATTAATGATAGATAGAATTTGAAAATCAATCACAAAACATGTCTAGGGCTTTGAAATCACCCTTAACCAAATAGAAGTTTAGCCTAGCATAGGCATTATAAACATAAACATAAAATTAAAGAAAATCTAAGAAGAAAATAAAAGAAAGAAAGAAGAAGAGGAAGAATAGTAATTATCCAACCTCTTGCTCTCTCTAAAGAAAAAGAAAACTAGAGAAAAGAAAGAAAACTAGAGAAAAGAAAGAAGAAGAAAACCTAGAGAATTTTATTAAAATGGCTAATATCCTACCTATGTACAATATGATCCCTTACAATCATCCAAGGCCCTCTATTTATACACATTTTGGAGGGCTAAATGACAAGAGACAAGCTTTACAAATTTCAAAGGTAGGTATAATAGGTGGGTGCATTTTCTAACAATTTTCGTCATACATGACGATTTTGATCAGCCAACTTGATGGTCGATTTTGTCAATTTTGCAGGCCTTATATGATCACATGGTCTTCTAGAAAAAGGTTCCCCTATCAGTTACGGATCCATAGCCGTTGGAATCAGCTCATTTGCTGATGTGGATAAGCAGATATGGGCAAAATACGAAAACAGGTCAGCACAGACGTCATTGCACATCAGCCAACTTGATGGTCGATTTCGTCAATATTAGAGGCCTGATCTGATCATATGGTCTTCTAGACAAATGTTCCCGTATCAGTTACGGATCCATAGCCATTGGAATCAGCTCATTTGCTGATGTGGATAAGCAGATATGGGCAAAATACGAAAACAGGTCAGCACAGACGTCATTGCACATCATCCGACTTGATGGTCGATTTCACTAGGGAAAACGACTCCGTTTCAAGAAGTGTAAAACATGAAAAAGATAGATATGCCTCTTAGCTTTGCACGGATACAAATTGCAGCCTTATTGCTTCAGTGAAACTCCAGATATAGCTGATATGGCAAAAGGTGTCGGAACTGGAACTGAACTGGATTTGCCCTTAATTCTAGTAATCTGAAATCACTCAAAGAAACTTGTGAAAAACACCAAATTACATAAAAATATAAAATATCATAAACACAATTAGACTAAACAATAATAACTCGTATTTGACACAAAACAATAATAAAACATAACTAAAAACTATATAATTATACGAGTTATCACACCCCCACACTTAGATTGTTGCTAGTCCCTAGCAACGACTCAATAAAAATAAAATAAGAAAATCTAATCTAATCCATTTTCGTAGGAAATCACGGTGGCACTTAGCATGTGACACAAGCCTTTAAACCCCTAGGTGTCCCTAGTGGACGAGTTTAGTCTCGTGAGGGTTTACTAGAACGATACCCACAAACATTGAAAAACTAAAATATAAATAAACTACATATACTAAAAATATTTACTCCTATTCCTTTCAATACAAATTAGAGACAATATTTGAACAAGTCTTATAAACTAATCAATAGCTTAAAAAATTTCACAAAAAATCATGCTTGAATGTAAATTGTTTGAGTTAAGCCAATATTAGCATAACATATCTCAATCAAAATAGTGCATGTTCAAATTTAATCTCAACTTCTCACATGGGATACTCTCTTGATTTTCACTCTTTAAAGTAGTGGTAAAGTGTTTACACTCAATCAATCTCATGAAAACACTTCTACCATATGCTTGCTTGTCCACCTATTCTCCACTAAAAGATCATGCAACTTCATAAATCAAGAGGTCTTTAATCAAGGTTGTAATGGGGCCAAGGGGTTTGTAATGTGGTTGAAGAACAAAAGGATAAAGATATCACAAAGGTTCCCGTTCATAAAGTTTAGAGACATAAAAAGATTATACAAAGAAACTTCTCAAAACTCTTTACAAGTACATAGTCACCTAGGCCGGATATTCATGTTGGGCCTTTTCTTCATTCTAAACAACTTTGTAACATCTTTTTCTTTTTCCACAAATTCAAGAGATGATTCATTTTTTTTTTTATATAGGAATGTATTTGCCAGTATTCCATTTCTTTTTCTCTTGACTTTTCTTTTCTTTTCCCCCCACACTTATTTCTTGTTTCTAACCCAAATTTTTAACTAAAAATATCCCTTGTCTTTGCAACTTGTCTCAAAACATGCTAATTCATCTTTGGAACAAAGGTAAAGTTATAAGTATATTTAGGTTAGGGACAAGTTATGGTCACCAAAGAGATAGCTTATTCAATGTAGGCTCAAATTGGTTCACTAAGGGTGTGTTCTCTTGGAACATCAATAAGGGATGGTTGTTTGGCCCTGGCTAAAAATCCTAATGCCTCTATCATATTCATGTTGTCACATGTATCAATATAGTCTCAAACGGTTTAAAGCAAGTTCTAGAGAATCATGTAATCATAAGAGCACTCAAGAAAGAAATTAGATTGATTTGTATAATGCATCAATCATTATAGGCTCAAAAACTCACAAGGATGATTATACAAGTTAGATTAAGTCTAAACATGCTTCTTTCTCAATCAACATATTATATTAACATTGGCTCATAAAAAGGTTGACATCAAGCTCAATTCTCATGAAAATCTTCTCACTAATAAATCTGTTTTAGACTTATGCAATTCATATCTCATCATTGTATTAAAAAGGAACTAAAACTCACAAAAAAAAAATAATAATAATAATAAAGAAGAAAAAAAAATAGTAGACAAAAATAAAAGAAATCCTAAATCATTCCCCCCCCCCCCCACACTTAATTCTTACATTGTCCTCAATGTAAGTCTATTAACTCAAATGAAAGAATCATGTGTAAGAGAAAAGAACTAATAACATAAGAATAGGAACAACTAAGACTCAAAACAAAACAAACTCATGCAACCTAAATAATCCTAAAATACTAAACAAAAATTAACAAGTAAACATAAAAAATAAAAATAAAAACAATAAAAATAAAAATAATAAAAGAAAAGAAAAGAAAAAGGAAAAGAAAGAGAAAGCAAATCTGAATATGGAAGGTTGGCAATTTCTTCTTTAATTGGGTTGCCTTCCCAATTAACACTTGAGTTAGTGTTTTGAATCTAACCAACACCCTTTCTTGGCTTTTTAGGCTTGTCAGGCTCATACATGAAATTTCCCAAATTTATGCGTTTGAGAGGAAGCTTTCTTTGCACAACAGTGGATGCATTCTCCATTACAAGTATTATTCCATCATCCTTGGTGGTGCATATCTCATCGAGGAATGGTGCATCTTTTGGTACTTGTTGAATGACATCCACAAACAAACTGTTTAAGGTTTCCAGCGTGTCTTGTTCATGTTCATCCTCCTTGAACTTTGCGAATCTACTAGGAAAAGGTGGAGAAGAAACATTAGTAAAAATTGGAATCTCAAACGTTACCTCAGGTGCCGAAATACTCTTATTTGGATCTTTGGCTTCATTATCCTCAAGAATAGAATCCATCTCTAATTTTGTTTCATCCTCATCTTGTTCCTCATTCTTCAAGGTCACAATAGTAGCATTCTCCTTTGGGTTAACCATCGTTTGGGCTGGGAGTTCTTCAGATCTTTGTGCTACCCATCCCACCATACTACTAGTCAATTGGATCATTTGCTTTTCCAAACTCTGGATGCTTGCCCTTGTTTCCTGTTGAAATTGCAATGTATCAGTAACAAGAGAATAGACAAGATCTTCTAAAGAAGTACCTGAGTTTTGAGTCATATGTGGTGGTTGAAAAAGATCTGGTTCTTGAGACCATGATTGATTGAAGCTAGATGGATGAGTGTAATTGGCATAAGGATCTACTTCTTCGTAATTTTTCGAATAGCCATAATTAGTATGATCCCACCATCCCACATGGTAAGTGTTTGAGTAATGATCATACTGTTGGTCTTGGAACACTTGATGGCCTTGACATCCTCCCATGGCCAATTGTTGAACTGGGGAGGTGAGATTGGCTTGTTGATTCTCCATGTTCATGTACGCCACCAACTCTTCAAGTGTTAGATTGCTCAATTCCATTGTGTTTTTTTTTTTGTTTTTTTTTTTAAATTTGAAAAGAAAAAATTGTATGTACAAGAAAATAAAACTAATTAGAACTGAAAATAAGAATAAACCAAGTAACAAATAAACTAAAGAAAACAATCCCCGGCAACGGCGCCAAAAATTTGATGCACCCAAAAGAGTGTATCTTATTTAACCTTGCACTAAAAAGATAAATTGTAAGTATAGTAGTTAGCAAGGGTCGAGTCCTCAGGGATTGGGTTTTAGTTTATAAGTTATTAGTTTAAAACTTAAATTCAAGAACAATAAAAGAAAAGGGGTTTTTGAAGCCAGATTTAAACTAAAGTAAATAATAAGAATAAGATGCAAGGCGGTATAACCAGCCAATAAAAATATATATACTAAATTAGGCGGTATAACCAGCCAATAAAAATATATATACTAAATTAGGCGGTATAACCAGCCAGTAAAAATAAAACAAAGTTAATATACAAATTAGGCGGTATAACCAGCCAATAAAAATAAATATAAAAAATAAGCAAACTAAAAGTAAGAAAACAAGTAAGTAAGAAGAATCAAATATGAAAAATATGGTTAAGGTTTCATTCTCCACCACTAGACATCATTAAGAATCAATTTCAGATCTATCAATATCAACCAACTATCAAAGTTAACAACCGTAGATAACAACAAGCTCTGTTATCCCAATCTTTCCTTAGTTTGTCGTTAAATAGAACAAGCTCTCTATTTAATCTCTAACCATTAAACAACCTAGAATAAGCTCTCTAAATTCAATTTAATGGCAGCTTTATGATGAGAAAGATAGGTTGATCTAAGCAACAAACACATAAGCTCGGATTGTTCAACTTAGGTTATGTTCCACTTTGCAATTATTGAAAACTTGACCATAATCATTAATCACAAATTGCCACTTATGAATAGGATATCAAGACAATTACACGGATCAAGACTCCTAAACTAGCAATAGATAATTATCAAGATCTATCTAGTTGTACACCTAAATAAATCAAGACAACATCATGAACAATTCTTGTAGAAGAACATAAGCAACTTTGATAGAAAATTAATGATAGATAGAATTTGAAAATCAATCACAAAACATGTCTAGGGCTTTGAAATCACCCTTAACCAAATAGAAGTTTAGCCTAGCATAGGCATTATAAACATAAACATAAAATTAAAGAAAATCTAAGAAGAAAATAAAAGAAAGAAAGAAGAAGAGGAAGAATATTAATTATCCAACCTCTTGCTCTCTCTAAAGAAAAAGAAAACTAGAGAAAAGAAAGAAAACTAGAGAAAAGAAAGAAGAAGAAAACTTAGAGAATTTTATTAAAATGGCTAATATCCTACCTATGTACAATATGATCCCTTACAATCATCCAAGGCCCTCTATTTATACACATTTTGGAGGGCTAAATGACAAGAGACAAGCTTTACAAATTTCAAAGGTAGGTATAATAGGTGGGTGCATTTTCTAACAATTTTCGTCATACATGACGATTTTGATCAGCCAACTTGATGGTCGATTTTGTCAATTTTGCAGGCCTTATATGATCACATGGTCTTCTAGAAAAAGGTTCCCCTATCAGTTACGGATCCATAGCCGTTAGAATCAGCTCATTTGCTGATGTGGATAAGCAGATATGGGCAAAATACGAAAACAGGTCAGCACAGACGTCATTGCACATCAGCCAACTTGATGGTCGATTTCGTCAATATTAGAGGCCTGATCTGATCATATGGTCTTCTAGACAAATGTTCCCGTATCAGTTACGGATCCATAGCCATTGGAATCAGCTCATTTGCTGATGTGGATAAGCAGATATGGGCAAAATACGAAAACAGGTCAGCACAGACGTCATTGCACATCATCCAACTTGATGGTCGATTTCACTAGGGAAAACGACTCCGTTTCAAGAAGTGTAAAACATGAAAAAGATAGATATGCCTCTTAGCTTTGCACGGATACAAATTTCAGCCTTATTGCTTCAGTGAAACTCCAGATATAGCTGATATGGCAAAAGGTGTCGGAACTGGAACTGAACTGGATTTGCCCTTAATTCTAGTAATCTGAAATCACTCAAAGAAACTTGTGAAAAACACCAAATTACATAAAAATATAAAATATCATAAACACAATTAGACTAAACAATAATAACTCGTATTTGACACAAAACAATAATAAAACATAACTAAAAACTATATAATTATACGAGTTATCATTTACTGATGCACCCAAAAGAGTGTATCTTATTTAACGTTGCACTTAAAAAGAATCAATTGTAGAGTATAGTGATTAGCAAGGGTCGAGTCCTCAGGGATTGGGTTTTAGTTTATAAGTTAATAGTTTATCACTTAAAAACAAGTAAACAAAAGTAAAGGGGATTCTGAAATCAGATTTAAAGTAAAGTTATCAATAAGAATGAGAAAAAAAGTAATTAAGAAGAACCAAATATGAAAAATATGGTTAAGGTTTCATTCTCCACCACTAGACATCATTAAGAATCAATTTCATATCTATCAACATTAATTAGCTATCAAAGTTAACAACCGTAGATAACAACAAGCTCTGTTACCCCAATCTTTCCTTAGTTCGTCATTAAATAGAACAAGGTCTCTATTTAATCTCTAACTATCAAACAACCTAGAATAAGATCTCTAAGTTCAATTTAATAGCAGCTTTATGATGAGAAAGATAGGTTGATCTAAGCAACAAACACATAAGCTCGGATTGTTCAACTTAGGTTATGTTCCACTTTGCAATTATCGAAAACTTGACCATAATCATTAATCACAAATTGCTACTTATGAATAGGAAATCAAGACAATTACACGGATCAAGACTCCTAAACTAGCAATAGATAATTATCAAGATCTATCTAGTTGTACACCTAAACAAATCAAAAAATCATCATGAACAATTTTAATAGAAGAACATAAGCAACTTTGATAGAAACAATGATAGATTCTGAAAATTAATTACATAACATATCTAGGGCTTTGAAATCACCCTTAACCAAATAAAAGTTTAGCCTAGCATAGGCATTTTAAAAATAAACATAAAATTAAATAGAATCTAAGAAAAAAATAAAAGAAAGAAAGAAGAAGAAGAAGAATATTAATTATCCAGCCTCTTGCTCTCTCAAAAACAAAGAAACAAATAAGAAATCAGAACTTTGATGGTTGGAGAAGTGTCAATTTCGTTTGCCCCCTTGTTCTCTATTTATAGGCAATAGCTAGGGCATCAAACAAGTGAATTTCAACTCTCTCCCTTCAATAAATGCTGACTTGTGGCTAAAGTTAAGGAAAAGTGGCTGACTTTTGTGTTTTAAGAAAAGATATAAGCCTTGGCATCCAAGTTTGAATAAAGTAGGAAAGTTTTAGTCAAAGCACTCTTTAATGAAGAGAGATTACAAACTTGCAGCCAAAGTAAGTGTAAGGAAGGAAAGTCTTGGCTGATTTAATTCTCCTACTTTGACTAGGATTAGCTTTAAGGAAAGATACTTGCAATTAATGCAATTAATGCAAGTTGATAGCCACTAATCCTTCTTTGACAAGGATAAACATAAATGTAAGCTAGGGTATTAAGAAAAATATGTGATTTGCGGCTAGGGTTTTTTCTGCCACTAGGGTTGTTTAGGGAGATATTCCAATGCCAATTTGGATGACCATTTCTTATCCGATTTAGGCCTATGACCAACCATTGGAAAGGTAATCAAGTGATCTTCAAAAATAAAGAGGAAGTTTCTTCGAATAAAGAGTCTAACATCATGTTTTCTTAGCAACAAGCTCCAGAGGTCGAATCTGTCTTCTTGCTTTGCACCAAGAATTTGATCTTTTTGACTCTCAACTCTTTTTTCAACTTGTGATTGCGATTTTGTAAGCTCTTTAACATTCTAATTGACATGTTTTGACTTCATCTCCTCCAAAATACCTTAAAAACCTAGTAACATGTCAAGGAAGTAAGAATCAAATCACAAAGTATAAGGAAATTAAATAGGAAAATGTATGAAATTAAGCACTTATCATTTACATAGTAAAAGCTTCAACTGATGTTCATAAACCATTTTAAATGATAAATATACAACTTAGAACAACAATGGTATATCAAATGAATGAAATTGACAAGAGTGATACTTTGGGGTTCTAAAGGCTCTGAAGAACATATTTATTTTTAATATATAGACTAGCTTAGTTTGGTAAAGCTAATAAATCATGGTTTATAAGAGTACAATAAATCATGGTTTATAGGGTTCAAAACAAAATACCAAACTAAATAACAACATTAGAGTTTGTTAGGGAGGACTTGGAACTAGGCCCACGGTTGTCCAGCTGCCCGAACCAGATGAGAAATCAGAACACCGAAACAGCTCCTACACAGCTGTCCCAACAGAAATGGGTTCAGATTTGGTGCAATGCAGCTACATCACCCATCATGCACCCTCACTCAGAGGTTGACACGTGGAACAATATGGACCGTTCGACAGCCTATAAATAGGCCTACTCCAACAACACAGCCCATCATAGGCCTAAAAATCAGACTAAAGAGAGAAAGTCCTCTAACCAGATCAGTTTTTCCTATCTCACTCTACATTTTAAGTTTTGGATTTCTAAAGTGATCCTATGTCTTTCTGTGCCAAACACTTGAGGTGATATTGACTTGAGCGTCAGAGCGCACCCCAGAGTTAAACCTCCGGCGCCCCTCTCACCTTGTTGTTTCCTTAAAGGAAACCATCCAACTAGTGAAAAGATCACTTCAGTTCCGATGAGTCCCGATGTCCCGATGTGATCCGATATGCCACGCACCTATAGCAGAAGGTTGATCATATCAGTTCCTAAGTTCCTTGTATACTTGGCGAGAGACTAACCACTTCGGTTCCCAAGTGCCACGCACATCTGTTGACTTCGACCTCCATGTGTCCGATGTCCACCTAAGTGCCACTTACTTTGGCCAAAGCACACCCAACACATCAGTACTCTAGTGTCCATTAGTGTTTAGCCTTAATCTCTGCCACTACAACGGCCACATCCACTCCTGCAGACTCTCACAATCGCTGACACTGATATTTTCACCCGCAACATTTGGTGCTTTCATTGAGAGGGCCATCAAGAAGTATTGCTCCTAAGAAGAGAGTCGTTGCAAGGTTAGGAGCTCGTCGACTACTTTGAAGTGATCCGCCTCCCATAAGAGAAAGTGAAGCAGACACCTCTTATGACGTAAGGCTTTCACGCTTAAGAACTTACAACAGGACATATGTGTCCCCCAATGTACACCCTCCTTAAAGGAGCAAAGAGTGAGCAACGACCTCGACCAACTAAGGAATGATGCCCTCAAGTTAACAAGAGATAGTGAAGGATCTGGCTTATAAAAATCCCCCAATCACAGAAAACACTCCTGTTGTAAATGACATATGAAAGGAGAGCGCAACAGATGAGGCTTGGGAACCTGAGAACACTTCCACCATGGAAACATCACCAAGTACCTCGCTTATCCCCTCTAAGCTCCCCATGTCAAGTAAAGAGGCAAGCCAAGTAGACATGGAAGAAGGACTAACACGCTCACATCTCTAAGGCTCACACGCCAAGGAGTTCAATGCAAAGCTCGGACGCTCTTGCTAAGATAAAGGAGATGAGGATGATGTACGAAGACTCCAGTCCTATTTAAACACAAGCACAACATCTAACGACTTTCACATCAGAAAACAATAAGAGTCGCACACAAATGAAGGACGAGAGGCAAGAGACCTCGACTAGAGCTGAGACATCGGGTGGCACATCTCCTCTCATGAAGGCGTCCTCGCCTAGTAATTCACATAATCATGCTTGAGCCAACTCCAAGCAATCCGAGCACATCAAACAAGAGAGAACATGTTAGCACTTAAAAAGACTTCCTCGCCAACATCAAGCAATTAAGAGATGATGTCCGTGGTTTGACCCAAGTCATTTGAAAGCTTATTACAAGGAATCCATCGCAAAACTCAAAGCTGGAAGCAAAGAGTGCTCCAGCCACATTGAAAGAGGTCGGGGAAGATGTGAAACTGATAATACATGGCTCTCCATGTAAAGAATGGATTTTCATTCTCTTTGTGTGATGATTCACTATGGTTAGACATTTGAAGTTGCTGCAAAACAAAATGTTAGTGATAAAAATAAACTCACACACTCCCTTAGTGTTTACACTCAATTATGATATCACTCCAACTCTTGTTTGCACTCTTTTAGGTTTTTTTTTTTTTTAATAAACTTATTTACTCTTGCCTTTTACCACTCTATTTCCTCTTTTAGGTTCTTTAGGAACTAGAAGAACTCTTCAAGAACTCCACTTGCTTAATTCTACCTAGCAAAAGACTCAAGAAATAAGAAACAATTAGTAAGAAAGTAAAACAAGTAAAAATCAAGAACAAGATTACCATGAATTCAAATCTTTCCTATTTCTCTCGATCTTTTTCGAATATTTCTTTCTTTTTCTTGATGTTCGAACACTTTCCTTATTTTTTTTCAAGAACGAGACTTCTTGATTTTCTTGAAATCTCAGATGAACTTCTTTTCTTTTTTCTTGGGACTGTTCGAATGCCCCTCTAAATTCTTGATTTTTTTTTAAAGATTCGGATCAAGAATCAATAAGAAGAAATTTTAATAATAAATAAAGAATTCAAAAAACAAAGTCTTGACTTAACCAACACTTAGAATGAAACCCCAAACGAAAACTGTCCTAAATACTATAACTATTAGACAAAGAATGCCTAAAGTTATAACCCTTATGACAAGTATGTCTGAAACCCCAAAATAAAAAAGTTAGAGAAACTCCAAGACCCTATGGTAAAGAAGTTAAAAGATTTGACCTGATTGGTCCCTAAGCTCTGATACCAACTGATATGAACCCTAGGGGTTAAACCCTTTGAACCCACTAACAAATTGAAATACCCTAACCCACTAACAAATTGAAATTCCCTAGACATGTTATGTAATTAATTTTTAGAATCTATCTATCATTGTTTTCTATCAAAGTTGCTTATGTTCTTCCATTAAAATTGTTCATGATGATGTTTTGTTTTGTTTAGGTGGCCAACTAGATAAATCTTGATAATTGTCTAATGCTAGTTTAGGAGTCTTTATCCGTGTAATTGTCTTGATTTCCTATTCATAAGTGGCAATTTGTGATTAATGATTATGGTCAAGTTTTCAATAATTGCAAAGTGGAACATAACCTAAGTTGAACAATCTGAGCTTATGTGTTTGTTGCTTAGATCAACCTATCTTTCTCATCATAAAGCTATTAACAAATTGAACTTAGAGAGCTTATTCGAGGTTGTTTGATAGTTAGAGATTAAATAGAGAGCTTGTTCTAATTAACGACGAACGAATGAAAGATTGGGGTAACAGAGCTTGTTGTTATCTACGGTTGTTAACTTTGATAGCTAATTAATGTTGATAGATATGAAATTTATTCTGAATGATGTCTAGTGGTGGAGAATGAAACGTTAACCATATTTTTCATATTTGATTCTTCTTAATTACTTGTTTTCTCATTCTTATTGTTAACTTTAGTTTAAATCTGATTTCAAAATCCCCTTTACTTTTGTTTACTTGTTTTTAAGGGATAAACCATTAAATTATAAACTAAAACCAAAACCCTGAGGACTCGACCCTTGCTAATCACTATACTCTACAATTGATTTTTTTAAGTGCAAGGTTAAATAAGATACACTCTTTTGTGTGCATCAAGTTTTTGGCGTCGTTGCCTGGGATTGCTTTCTTTAGTTTATTAGTTTATTGGTTTATTTCTGTTCTAATTTTTTACTTTTTTTTTTTGTTTATTAGTGAATGTTCCAAGCTCCCGAAGAAGACTTAAGACTTAGGAGAATTCGGAAATTTATAACTTCTCACCAATAACCAATCGAGGAGTTCATCCAAAACATCCAAGAGGAGCAAGGAGAGATGGCAGCAGCTGACAACCGAACTCTCAAGGAGCTAGCCACTCTGGACTTTGGTCAACAACCATTATGCATTGAATATGCTATTCTTGAGGTATCTTTTGAATTAAAATCTAGTTTGATTCATCTTCTCTCAACTTTTCATGGTTTTGTAGGAGAGGATCCAAATAAGCACCTCAAGGAATTTCATGTAGTTTTCTCAAGCATGAGACCAACAGGGGTCACGGAAGAGCAAGTTAAGTTGAGAGCCCTCCCATTCTCTCTAGCTAATTCAGCAAAGGAATGGCTCTACTATCTACCATCCGGGACCATCACTACATGGAATGATATGAAGAAAGCATTCTTGGAAAGGTTGCCAACATTAGAAAAGAGATATGTGGGATTCGGCAATACAACGGTGAGTCCTTATATGAATATTGGGAGAGGTTCAAGAAACTTTGTGCATCATGTCCACACCATCAGATAAGTGAACAACTTCTCATACAATACTTCTCTGAAGGTCTCATGCCCTTGGAGAGAAGTATGATAGATGCCGCTAGTGCGGGAGCTCTAGTTGATAAAACTCCCGGGGCTGCTAGAACATTAATCTCCAACATGGTAGCCGATTCTCAACAAATCTCAATGAGACATGATCCACCACCACAACCCAAGAAAGTCAATGAGGTAAGTATATCATCCCTTGAACATAAATTTGATAAACTGAATTCTCTTGTTCAACAATTGGCTGTAGGTAATATACAACAAATAAAGGCTTGTGGCATATGTTCAAACATGGGGCAGCAAACTGATATGTGTCCAACACTTCAAGAGGACACCAATGAACATGTGAATGCCCTGGGTGGATTTCAGAACCAATCAAGGAAATATGTTCCCTACTCAAACACTTACAATCCAGGATGGAGGGATCATCCAAACTTCAATTATGGAGGGAACCAATCACAAACTATTCCTCCACCATTTGATAACAGGCCACCGGGTTTTCTGCAAAGAGTGCAACAACCATACCAAACCCGGCAACAAGTACCACCACCCAAAATTCAAGTACATCTCTTGAAGATCTTGTTAAAGCTTTTTCTACTAATACAATTCAATTTCAACAGGAAACAAAGACAAGTATCCGAAATTTGGAGACTCAAATTGGGCAATTGGCAAGAACAATGAGTCAAATGCAAGCAAGGGATTCCGGGAAATTACCTTCCCAAACCATAGTGAATCCAAGTGAGAATGCCAATGCTATAACTCTAAGAAGTGGGAAACAGCTTGAGACACCACAAAAGGATAGTGCTCAAGGGGTGGACAACACCATGGCATCATCTTCACATCCCAATGAGCCATTACAAAAGGTAGCTCCTAAACCATCTTTTCCTTCTTATATAACTTCTCCACCTTTTCCTAGCAGGTTAGCAAAATCTAAGGAGGAACAATAGAAGGAAATTTTGGAAACCTTCCGGAAAGTAGAGGTGAACATCCCTTTACTAGATGCTATCAAGCAAGTGCCAAGATATGCCAAGTTCCTAAAAGAGTTGTGCTATGCTAGATCTAGGGGCATCTATTAATGTCATGCCATATTCAATTTATGCTTCATTGAATCTAGGACCATTAGAGGAAATCGATGTTATAATACAACTTGCTGACCGTTCTAACACTTACCCAAGAGGAGTTGTAGAAGACATTCTTGTACAGGTTAATGAATTGGTTTTCCCGCTGACTTTTATGTTATTGAGATGGAAGATGAGATGTCTTTTAATCCCACACCTATTCTATTAGGGAGACCATTCTTCAAAACAGCAAGAACTAAAACAGGTGTACATGATGGCACTTTAACTATGGAATTTGATTTTGAAATAATTTGATTTAACATTTTTGAGGCCATGAGATATCCTAGTGATGTGCATTCTGTTTTTAATATTGATATAATTGACTCACTAGTGCAGCAAGCTTATGAGCTAGATGGTGAAGATAGTGTGGAGATAGTCCTTAGCAAACATCTCGGAATGGCGAATGCTAAAGGGGAACTAGGCTTGAGTAACCATGTAGAAGGGGCACTAGAATCTTTACACTCGCTGCCACCTAAAGATGCAAGGTTTGATGTTTCATTTATTGATTTGCCTTTATCTAATAAGAAGCTTCTTCCTTCCATTTTGCAAGAACCAGCTTTAGAGTTGAAACCACTACCGGACCACTTGAAATATGTGTTCTTAGGTGAAAAAGACACACTACCGATCATCATTGCCAAGGAGCTCACACCTTTGCAAGAAGAGCGACTTATCCGGCTACTTAGAGAGCATAAAACAGCAATTGGTTGGACAATTGCCGATATCAAGGGAATAAGCCCATCCATGTGCATGCACCGGATTTTCTTAGAGGATGGGTCCAAACCAACAAGAGAGGCACAAAGAAGAATGAACCCTCCTATGATGGAGGTTGTGAAAAAGGAGATACTGAAGCTCCTAGATGTTGGAGTGATCTATTCTATCTCGGATAGCAAATGGGTGAGCCCAGTCCAAGTGGTTCCAAACAAATCAGGTGTAACGGTGGTAACAAATAATGAGAATAAACTTGTTCCTACTAGGATTCAAACAGGGTGGTGAGTTTGTATTGATTATCGAAACCTTAATTCCACAACTCGCAAAGACCACTTTTCTTTACCTTTTATTGATCAAATGCTTGAAAGGTTAGCTGGCCATTCTCATTATTGTTTTCTTGATGGTTTTTCAGGTTATAATCAGATTGCCATTGCTTCGGAGGACCAAGAGAAAACAACATTCACATGTCCATTTGGTACTTTTGCATACCGACGTATGCTATTTGGTCTTTGTAATGCACCTGCTACATTCAAAAGGTGTATGGTTAGCATATTTTCAGATTATGTAGAGAAAATCATAGAAGTGGTTATGGATGATTTTAGTGTCTATGGTGATTCTTTTGATAGATGTCTAGAGAACCTTACACTTGTACTTGAAAGATGCATTGAAACCAATCTTGTTTTGAATTGGGAAAAAATCAGTTTATGGTCGAACAAGAAATAGTTTTGGGCCATGTTATTTCTTCTAAAGGAATAAAGGTTGATAAATCTAAAATAGATATTATGCATTCTTTACCACCTCCTACAAATGTGAGAGAGGTTCATTCTTTTCTTGGACATGCTGGTTTCTATAGGAGATTTATCTAAGACTTCTCAAAGATCACACTACCTCTTTGCAAGCTACTACAAAAAGATGTAGTTTTCCACTTTGATGATAAATGCGAAGAGACGTTTGAAACATTGAAGGGACTCTTGACATCAGCTCTATATCATGCAACCACCAGATTGGAATGTACCTTTTGAAATCATGTGTGATGCTAGTGACTATGCCATTGGAGCTGTTTTGGGCCAACGGGTTGGCAAAGCCTCAAATGTCATTTATTATGCCTCCCGAACTCTTAATGATGCTCAATTAAACTATTCCACTACTGAAAAAGAATTTTTGGCTGTTGTATTTGCTCTAGAAAAATTTCGATCTTATTTAATTGGTACTAAAGTAATCTTATTTTCTGACCATGCAGCCCTTAGGTACTTACTCACTAAGAAGGAGGCCAAACCAAGGTTGATTAGATGGATATTTCTCTTACAAGAGTTTGATTTGGAGATAAAAGATAAAAGAGGTAGTGACAACCTGGTTGTGGACCATCTTAGCTGTTTAGTTCATGAAGAGGATGCACTACCCTTGAATGAGAACTTTCCGGATGAGCAACTTCTTTTTATAAGTACAACAACTCCTTGGTATGCCGATATTGTTAATTACTTAGTTACCAAGAAGTTGCCACAAGAGTTGCCACAAGAGTTGACACAAGCTCAAAGAAATAAGATCAAGAGTGATGTCAAATACTATATATGGGATGATCCTTACCTTTGGAAGCATTGCTCCGATCAGATTATAAGAAGGTGTGTACTTGAAACTGAATTTCAATCTATTCTCACCTTTTGTCACTCTTATGCATGTGGAGGAAACTTTGGATCCAAAAGAACATCCATGAAAGTTCTTGATTCTGGATTTTATAGGCCTACTAAATTCAAAGATGCATACCTCTTTTGCAAGTCATGTGATCGTTGCCAAAGAACAGGTAACTTAGGTGCTAGAAATCAAGTGCCTCAAACTCCAATACTTATTGTTGAAATTTTTGGTGTATGGGGCATGGATTTCATGGGACCTTTTCCTTCTTCTTTTGGTAATCTTTATATTTTATTTGCCGTTCATTATGTTTCGAAGTGGGTGGAAGCAAAAGCCACTAGGACTAAAGACTCTAAAGTTGTTTCAGATTTTGTCAAGACTAACATCTTTGCTAGGTTTGAAATAGCAAAGGCCATAATCAGCGATAGAGGTACTCACTTTTTCCAAAGGACTATGGAAGCACTTTTGGGGAAGTATAACATCACACACAAGGTCTCCACCTCATACCATCCTCAAACAAGTGGCCAGCTGAAGTGTCAAATCGAGAAGTAAAGTCCATCCTTGAAAAGACAGTTAACCCAAATAGGAAGGATTGGAGTTCACGACTTGATGATGCACTTTGGGCTTATAGGACAGCATATAAGACACCCATTGTTATGTCTCCTTATCGACTTGTTTATGGTAAGCCTTGTCATCTTCCGGTTGAATTGGAACATAAATCATATTGGGCTATCAAACAATGCAACAAGGAGATGGATGAGGCAGGTAAGCAAAGAAAACTTGACCTACAAGAATTAGAGGAGATAAGGAATGATGCCTATGAGAATTCTAGGATTTACAAGGAAAAGACTAAGGCATTCCATGACAAGATGATATTAAGAAAGGATTTTGTTGCCTAAAAAATAACGAGTCTCATCGCAAGACTTCATTATTCGTTAAGCGTGACATTAAAAAAAAATCGAGGAAAAGTCGACTTAATTCCTCTAAAAAAATGAAGGTTTTGAAAATGACCTTAAAAAAGACATGGAGTCGCCACCAATCTTTTTTAGCTAGGTGTGATCGGCCACCTATTAAAACCGGTTTTATAAAATATTTTAAAAATTAATTAAAACATTTTAAAAACCAATTTCAAGTCTGCGTTTTAAACCAGAGAAATCAAAGAAGCGGGTTCGGGAGTCGGTTACGTATAGGGAAGGATTAGCACCCCCACAACGCCCGTATAAATCGGTACCTTATTAATCGTGTGTTATCTCAAGTCTCGGTAAAAAATTGGTTTTAAATTTAGTATTTCAAGTTAATTCCCAATTTAAAGAAAAATAATTCCATTTTTTATTGAAAATGATCCGGAATTTATAAATTCAAAATTTTCCTATATTCCCCAACAAACGTGGCAAAATATAGAAATTTTTATTAGCTTTGGAAAATTTTCCGAACCATTCTCTTTTTAAAGAAGATATTCCTTTATTAATAATAATTGATGATATCCTCCCCAGCAAACCCGGCAGAGAACTCATGAATTATTTTAACTCGGGAATATCTTTATTTTATTGAAAACCATTATCTTTTTTTTGAAAACATTTAAAATAAATGAATATGTATATGCATGACATAAATAAAATGACATAGCAAAATCTAAATAATATAATGCAACCTAAATGACATGACATGATTTGAATGCCTTAGCATATTCTAAATGAAATGGAATATCCGAAGTTATATAATATATTCTAAATAAAATGAAATGACCTAGGTAACATAGTATATTCTATATGAGATGCAATATTCTAAGTCATATGATATAATCTAAATGAAATAAAATAACCTAAGTAACATAACATATTCTATATGAAATGAAATAACCTAAGTAACATGATATTTTCTAAATGAAATAAAATATTCTAGATGACATAATATATCCTAAATGAAATGAAATGACCTAGGTAATATAATATATTCTACATGAAATGCATTATTCTAAGTCGTATGATATAATCTAAATGAAATAAAATATTCTAGATGACATAATATATCCTAAATGAAATGAAATGATTTAAATGACATGACAAATATGAATGGTATGGCATATAATTTAAATGATATGGAATAAAATAATGCTATCATATAATATGCATGAATATAAAAATAATAATGTATGAGCATAGTATATGCTAAATAAAAATAACTAAATAAAAGCATAGGATATCATGAAATATTCAAAATCATATAATAAACCATGTAACATAAAAAAAGTATAAATCAAAATAACAACAATATTATAGAAATTATTATAGCAAGAATCATATATTATATAAAATGCATGAATATAAAAATGCAATGCATGAAATGTATTTTTTCCTTTAATTAAGGAAATCCGTATATCTAAAAAGATATCCGGCTACCTTAGGAAAATATGTCAAATTAAATATTCTAAAACCAAAATACTTTGTGATTGTTTGAAAACAATTTTGAGAAGCTTGAATTAAAAATAAAAACTGGGCTAAATTTTTTTCAATGACTCTAATTTCTTAAGTTTAAAAAATCCGGACTTGACTACCCTTAACCCGAGACTTGAAAAACCATTTTTAGAGTTCAAAAAGGCTTAGAAACTACCCTAAGTCAGTAGCTAACCCTCCTAATCAGCCCACTCTAAGTAACTTAATCAAAACAGAAAAATGATTTTTCTTTAAATTCAATTCTGACTCCACTGTCCAGTTTTGAGCCACGATTTTTTATCTTATTTTTAAAAATTCAAAAAATTCTAAAAAAAATACTGGAGACTCACGACGTGTAAAACTACACGGGAAACAATCGGCTTAAGTTTCTAATTAAATATGAATTCCCAGAAAAATCAGAGATGTACGAGTTTTGGGAGAAAAAAAAAAACTGTTTTGCCAACACATTTTTGCCTTTGATAAAATCATTTAAAAATCAAAGTAAAAATATTTGAAACTCATAAAATAACTTGCAAACAGTAGCTAGGACTTTTTGAAAGTTAGTTAAAAATTGGATAAGTAAAAAAAATCACAAAGGTAGAATAATCAACTTGACAAACTTAATTTTCCACAAGTGTGCTCAAGTCATTATTCAAGTGGCATGAACATGAAATGCATGAAATAATGCAACAAACATAATGCATGAAATGCGTGGATTTAAACCTAAATGTCACGAAAAAAAATGCATGGCATTCATAAAGTGACTAGACCTAAATGAACTTGCATGGCATTTAATGTAACCTAGACCTAAATGAACTTGCATGGCATTTAATAAACCTAACTTAATAACTAAAATATGCATGGCATTTTCACAAACACAAAGCAATGCTTAAACCAAAAATCCAACCAAATATCATGCAAATGCTAACTTATCAACTAACATGGCAAGAAAGCACATAAAATGCAAGAACTCCAAGGGTAGCCGAATAGCATAATGAAACTAGCAAGCATGGCATTTTCACAAACACTTGGTATACTAGCATGCAAAACTAAATCAAATGACATGCAAATGCAAAAACCTACCAACTAACATGACAAAAATGCAATCACACAACATTTAAAACATCAAAATCAAAGAAAATAACATAAACAATATGGTAAAATGAACCCAAAACAGCAACTTAAAATAAATAATGTAGGCCATTTGGCCATGGTGAGTTTATTGTAAAACTAAAATGTAAAAAATATACTTAAGAAAGAGATGAAGTAAAAACTTAAAAGAACAATAAAAAAAAATTTATTTAAAATGGAAACTCACCAAATAGAAATCAAAATAGCAAAAACAAGAATAGAAAATGAAGAAAGTGCAAGAGTTGGTGCTCAAGAGCAACCTCAAGAAGCTAATATTTCAAGCTTTTCTCTTCAAACTTTCTTTTTTTTTTTTCTAAACTTTTCTTTTTTGCTCTCAACCAAGAAGAGAAAAACTAAGAAAAACTAAGAGAAATCAGCAAAAATGAAGTTGAAAATTCGAAATTCTGACCTCTCCTTAATGTTGGCAGAATTTTACCTCTCTCATCCCCTAGGATGTTGTCATTTTTTGTGTAACCAATTTTCCATCAAATGGCTAATAATTCAAGGTGAAAAAAATCATGAAATTACCACCTTTAGATTAGCATCTCAGCTCTCTCAAATTACAGCTGTTAAAGAATAATGTTGACATCTCTCTTGGCCTATGTGGCTTAATCACCATGGCTTGATCAAAGAGAATCTCTAACTAACTCTTGATTTTTAGCCATTTGATTCAAAAATCAGAAGCTTCCTCCTTTCTTTGGGCTTGGGCAGGCCAACAGTTCTCTTTTCCAGCCCAACTCTGATTTTTTTAAAGGCCCAAAGAAGCCCTTTTCGGTTGCTTGGGTGAAATGACCGTTTTGCCCCCCGGATGCAAATAAATATCAAACGGACTCCAAATTCAATTTTTCTTTTTTTAATACTTCAAAAATAATAAAATATTGAGTTCTGGAAGTTTTCAAAATTATCCGAGTCCGTTTGCTAGTTATTTGGATTTTTTCTTCTAAAAATGCCCTTTTATGCCCCTACATTTTACCATTTTTTTTAAACGAGCTCCAAATCAAGATTTTACTTCACTAATATCTTAAAAATAATTTAAAAGTGTGATCTGGAAGTTTTCATAATTTTTGGAGCTCATTTGGTATTTTTTGTCAGGATTTATCGGCTTGAATTACTACATAGGAGACCCGAGATTTGGCCATTTTGCAAACGAACTCTGAATCAAGATTTTCTTTTGCCAATCTCTTCCGAATAATGTATAAATGATATTTGCAAAATTTCAGAACTTTTGGAGTCCATTTGCTATTTTTCCGGGATTTATCTTTCTGAATTATTGCATTGGAGGCTCGGGATTTGGCCATTTTGCAAACGAACTCCGAATCAAGATTTTCTTTCGCCAATCTCTTTCAAATGATGTAAGAATTGAGATTGAAAAATTTTCAGAATTTTTGGAGTACATTTGCTATTTTTCCCAAATTTTCCAATTTTACCCTTTTGCCTCCGAAACCCGGTTTTGCTCAAAACAAGTCCGATTTTCAGATTTTCTTCAATCTGAGCCTTGGGCTATCCTTTTTAATCATTCTTCATCCATTGGGGGCTTTGGTCTTACCAAGTCGGGCCATTTTTGTGATTCTTCCCGATTTCACCGAAATCCACTAAAAACCCTAATTCTCGATTTTCTCCTAGATTGAATTTTCTTTCGGTTTTTCTTGCAAGTGACTTCTCCATTACCCGTAGTCAGTGCTTATCTTTCATTTGGAACCTTCAATTTCGACCAATTTGATCGTTTAAGCACTTTTCCCCAAATTTCTCGGATTAGGGTTTCCTTTCTACTGAATCTCCAAATGCCAACTTTCGAACTCCATATCTTTCAATGTAGACCTCGGATTATCAAAATTCTTTCGCCATTTTTTAATTGAACTTAAAATATTGATTTTGAAAGTGGGTTGACTTTTTCAGTAGTTGACTTTCTGGGGTTGACTTTTTCGAGGTTGACTTTTTTTAAGTTTGACTTTTTGTGCTCGCCCTCTTAAACTAAGTCTCGGAGTACCACCTGCAGGATGAAATCAATCTTTTTACACTCGGAAACATCAATATAGGAAGAAAACATACCTGTTTAGTGGTCCGGACAAAATGAGGTGTCTACAGCTGCCCCTCTTTGGCTATTGCTGAGAATCAGGAATCAAGCAAAGATAAACCAACACTAATTTTGTACGGTCAGTGATATCACATGTGAAGGAAAGGGAAAGGGGTTTTCATTCTTCTATCATTTTTCATTTTTTTTCATTTTTTTTAATTTTTTAATTTTTTTCATTTTTCCTTTTTTCCTTTTTTTGTCTTTTTTCATTTTCATTTTTTTTTTAAAAACAGTAAATTGAAGATTTTGTCCTTAAATTGAATTCCCTGACTAAGCAAGGCTCGACCCATCTTAAGGAAACGAATTCGATTTGCAAGAAAGGAAATGACCTCGACGATGGTCTCGGGGCCTTAACCTGTCCTGTTCTCAGTTGTGTTTAAAATTCTGGATATCTCCTCCAGAAGCTTCGGCTATCACCACCAAAGTCTTGCTCATTTTTAAAACTTCTGGGTATCACCTCCAGAAGCTTCAGCTATCACCACCGAAGACTTTCTACCTTTTCAAAGGATTTTAAAACTCTGGATATCTCCACCAGAGGCTTCAGCTATCACCACCGAAGACTTGTTCATAGTAAAAAAAAGTACCTCGACGATGATCTCGGGGCTCGACTCGTCTTAAGGAAACGAATTTGATTTGCAAGAAAGGAAATGACCTCGACGATGGTCTCGGGGCCTAACCTGTCTTGTTCTCAGTTGTGTTTAAAATTCTGCGTATCTAGAAGCTTCGGCTATCACCACCAAAGTTTTGCTCATTTTTAAAACTGTAAAAATTCTGGGTATCACCTCCAGAAGCTTCAGCTATCACCACCGAAGACTTTCTACCTTTTCAAAGGATTTTAAAACTTTGGATATCTCCACCAGAGGCTTTAGCTATCACCACCGAAGACTTGTTCATAATAAAAAAAAGTACCTCGACGATGATCTCGGGGCTCGACTCGTCTTAAGGAAACAAATTCGATTATACCTGGCCAAACTTTTATTTGGTTAAGGGTGATTTCAAAGCCCTAGACATGTTATGTAATTAATTTTCAGAATCTATCAATCATTGTTTTCTATCAAAGTTGCTTATGTTCTTCCATTAAAATTGTTCATGATGATGTTTTGATCTATTTAGGTGGCCAACTAGATAAATCTTGATAATTGTCTAATGCTAGTTTAGGAGTCTTGATCCGTGTAATTGTCTTGATTTCCTATTCATAAGTGGCAATTTGTGATTAATGATTATGGTCAAGTTTTCAATAATTGCAAAGTGGAACATAACCTAAGTTGAACAATCCGAGCTTATGTGTTTGTTGCCTAGATCAACCTATCTTTCTCATCATAAAGCTGCTATTAAATTGAACTTAGAGAGCTTATTCGAGGTTGTTTGATAGTTAGAGATTAAATAGAGATCTTGTTCTATTTAACGACGAACTAAGGAAAGATTGGGGTAACAGGGCTTGTTGTTATCTACGGTTGTTAACTTTGATAGCTAATTAATGTTGATAGTTATGAAATTGATTCTTAATGATGTCTAGTGGTGGAGAATTAAACCTTAACCATATTTTTCATATTTGATTCTTCTTAATTACTTGTTTTCTCATTCTTATTGTTAACTTTAGTTTAAATATGATTTCAAAATCCCCTTTACTTTTGTTTACTTGTTTTTAAGTGATAAACTATTAACTTATAAACTAGAACCCAATCTCTGAGGATTCGACCCTTGCTAATCACTATACTCTATGATTGATTTTTTTTTAAGTGCAAGGTTAAATAAAATACACTCTTTTGGGTGCATCAGTAATTCAACTAGTCTAACTAGAATACCAATCGACCAAGCACTACTTTCCTAGCTAAAAGACCATAGGCGGCCATACCTAATTAAATAAGAAAGAATGCTTAAAATATGGGCTGAACATGTTCAAGCCCAAACCTAAATAATTAAAAGATGTCCAATAGTTTTAATGAAGGTAGTCCCCACAAGCTTATTGGACATCATACATAAATCAGGCCCAAAATCGTAAGTAATTAAAAGATCCAACTAAAACTTCTAATTTAGTTGCCACATCATTAATGAATTTATCCCACTTCATATTAAATAATGAACTAAAAACAGGTCCAATAATTCATTAATATTATTGCCCCCTTGAATTCCTCTATGGCCCATCATGTGAAGCTTGGATCACATGGACCAATTCTTGGTCTTCCTCATTCAAGCAGCCCAACTTGAATGGCTTGACATTGCTTAAAAGACTAGTAGATTCTTCCCAAATCCTTTGCACCAATGCTTGCATAGATTCCTTGAGCTTCTTGGATCTTGACTGATAGGATCCAACATGGCCCAATCCCGTGGCAATTTCTATATGGGCCAAGATCCAAGAAGATCTAGGAAGCATGGCAAGAATGTGTGGAATTCACTTGGGCCATGTTGCAAGTTATTCAAGAAAGGGTTCAACATGCAAAATTGGCTTGCATCCAAGTTTGGTCCATGTGATTCAAGAACACAAGGTGGCACATTAAGAGGGCTTATTTTAAGTCTTGTAATTACTTAGGCATTTGGGCCTAACTTATGTAACTTATGTAATATGTCCATTAGGCTAAATGGGGTCTACCTTCATTAAACTTATTGGACATGCTTTTAATTTATTAGGTTTGGGCTTGAGCATGTTCAGCCCATAATTTAAGTAGTCTTTCTTATTTAGATTAGGACTAGTCGAATTTACACTTATAGGAGTGTGCTTGGCTGATTATTAAGTCTTCCACTTAGGATAGGAATCCTTGGCTACCAAGGAGTTTCATTTGTACTAGGAGTTCTTAGGCTAGTTGAATTAGGCTTAGTAGGGAGGCTATAAATACCCTTTGATACACTCAAAAGAGTATATCTTATTTAACCTTGCACTAAAAAGATCAATTGTAAGTATAGTAGTTAGAAAGGGTCAAGTCCTCAGGGATTGGGTTTTAGTTTATAAGTTAATAGTTTAAAACTTAAATTCAAGGAAAACAAAAGAAAATGGGCTTTTGAAATAGTTTTAAAAATAAGCAAAGAAGAAAAGTAAGATGCAAGTAAGAAATAAGAAATCAAATATGAGAGAAATATGGTTAAGGTTTCATTCTCCACCAGACATCATTAAGAATAATTTCAAATCTATCAATATCAACCAACTATCAAAGTTAACAGCCGTACATAACAACAAGCTCTGTTACCCCAATCTTTTCTTAGTTTGTCGTTAAATAGAACAAGATCTCTATTTAATCTCTAACCATCAAACAACCTAGAATAAGCTCTCTAAATTCAATTTAATGAAAGCTTTATGATAAGAAAGATAAGTTGATCTAAACAACAAACACATAAGCTCGGATTGTTCAACTTAGGTTATGTTCCACTTTGTAATTATCGAAAACTTGACCATAATCAATAATCACAAATTGCCACTTATGAATAGGAAATCAAGACAATTACACGGATCAAGACTCCTAAACTAGCAATAGATAATTATCAAGATCTATCTAGTTGTACACCTAAATAAATCAAGACAACATTGTAGACACCTAATCTTGTCCGGACCACTAAAACAGGTATGTTTTCTTCCTAAATTGATGTTTCCGAGTGTAAAAAGATTTTTTTCATCCTGCAGCTGGTACTCTGAGACTTAGTTTAAGAGGGTGAGCATAAAAAGTCAAACTTAAAAAAAGTCAACACCAAAAAAGTCAACCCTAGAAAGTCAACTACTAAAAAAGTCAACCTACTTTCAAAATCAAGATTTTAAGTTCAATTGAAAATTGGCGAAAGAATTTTGATAATCCGAGGTTTACATTGAAAGATATGGAGTTCGGAAGTTGGGATTTGGAGATTCAATAGAAAGGAAACCCTAATCCGAGAAATTTGGGAAAAAGTGCTTAAACGATCAAATTGGTCGAAATTGAAGGTACCAAATGAAAGATAAGCACTGACTACGAGTAATGGAGAAGCCACTTGCAAGAAAAATCGGAAGAAAAGTCAATCTGGGAGAAAACCGAGAATTAGGGTTTTTAGTGGATTCGGTGAAATCGAGAAGAATCACTGAAATGGCCCGACTTGGTAAGACCAAAGCCCCAATGGATGAGGAATGATTAAAAAGGGATAGCCCAAGGCTCAGTTTGAAGAAAATTTGAAAATCGGACTTGTTTTGAGCAAAACCGGGTTTGGGAGGCAAAAGGGCAAAATTGGAAAATTAGGGAAAAAATAGCAAATGGACTCCAAAAATTCTGAAAATTTTCAAATCTCATTTTTAAATCATTTGAAAGAGATTGGCAAAAAATCTTGATTCGGAGTTCGTTTGCAAAATGGCCAAATCCCGGGCCTTCTATGCATTAATTCAAGAAGATAAATTTTGGAAAAATAGCAAATGGACTCCAAAAATTCTAAAATTTTGTAAATCTCATTTTTAAATTATTTGGAAGAGATTGGAGAAAGAAAATCTTGATTTGAGTTCGTTTGCAAAATGGCCAAATCCCGAGCCTCCTATGTAGTAATTTAAGTCAATAAATCCCGAAAAAATACCAAATGAGCTCCAAAAATTATGAAAACTTCGAAATCACACTTTTAAATTATTTGGAAGAGATTGGTGAAAAAAATATTGATTTGGAGCTCGTTTAAAAAATGGTAAAATGTAGGGGCATAAAAGGGCATTTTTGGAAGAAAAAATCCAAATAAATAGCAAACGGACTCGGATAATTTTAAAAACTTCCAGAACTCAATGTTTTATTATTTTGGAAGTATTAAAAAAATAACAATTGAATTTGGAGTCCGTTTGATATTTATTTGCATCCAGAGGGCAAAACGATCATTTCACCCAAGCAACCGAAAAGGGCTCCTTTGGGCCTTTCAAAAAATCAGACTTGGGCTGGAAAAGAGAAGTGCTGGCCTGCCAAGGCCCAAAGGAAGGAGGAAGCTTCTGATTTTTCAATCAAATGGCCAAGAATTAAGAGTTAGTTAGAGATTCTCTTTGATCAAGCCATGGTGATTAGGCCACATAGGCCAAGAGAGATGTCAACATTATTCTTGAACAGCTGTAATTTGGGACAGCTGAGATGCTAATCTAAAGGTGGTAATTTCATGATTTTTTCACCTTGAATTATTAGCCATTTGATGAAAAATTGGTTACAAAAAAATGACAACATCCTTGAGCATTTAGAGGGGGTTTCGGCCAGCATGTAGGGAGGTTCCGAATTTGCATTTTTCACACTTCATTTTTGCTGATTTCTCTTGGTTTTTACTTGGTTTTTCTCTCTTTGGTTGAAAGCAAAAAGAAAAAGTTTAGAAAGGAAAGTTTGAAGAGATAAAGCTTGAAATATAGCTTCTTAAGGTTGCTCTTGAGCACCAACTCTTGCACTTTCTTGATTTTCCATTCTTGTTTTTGCTATTTTGATTACTATTTGGTGAGTTTCCTTTTAAATAAATGTTTTTTATTGTTCTTCTTAAGTTTTTCCTTCATCTCTTTCTTAAATATATTTTTTTTACAATATTCTCACCATGGCCGAATAGCCTACAGTTTTTGTTTAAGTTGCTATTTTGGTTTATTTTATCATGTTATTGATGTTATTTTCTTTGATCTTGATGTTTTAAATATTATGTTACTTCATATACTTGAGTTATATTTTAATTTGGTTGTTTTGTTTGTTGCCATTATGTTTTAAATATCATGTTTTTGCATTTTTAATTTTCTGTTTTCATAATGTTTAAATTTGTTGGTGTTTTAGATTTAGTAAATCAAGTGTTTGTGAAAATACTTGTGTGGTTTTTGCATGATTTGAGTTTTATATCTTAGTTGAGCATGTTTTAGATTTAGTATATTAAGTGTTTGTGAAAAAGTGTGGTTTTTGCATGATTTGAGTTTTATATTTTAGTTGAGCATGTTAGTATATCAAGTGTTTGTGAAAATGCCATGCTTGTTGGAGCTTGAGGCCATTTGGCTACCCCATGCGTTTTGCATTATATTTTGCATTTTTGCCATGTTAGTTGATAGGTTTTTGCATTTGCATGACATTAGATTTAGTTTTGCATGTTAGTATACCAAGTGTTTGTGAAAATGCCATGCTTGCTAGTCATATAGGCCAATCGGCCACTCCTTGAATTTTTGTATTGTATGTGCATTCTTGCCATGTTAGTTGATAGGTTAGCATTTGCATGATATTTGGTTGAGTTTTTGGTTTAAGCATGCTTTGTGTTTGTGAAAATGCCATGCATATTTTCGTTATTAAGTTTGGTTTATTTGCCATGCATGTTCATGCATTTTAGGTCTAGGTTGCATTAAATGCCATGCAAGTTCATTTTAGGTCTAGGTCACTATATGAATGCCATGCATTTTTTCATGACATTTAGGTTTAAACTCATGCATTTCATGCACTATGTTTGCTGTAATTTTTCATGCATTTCATGTTCATGCCACTTGAATAATGACTTAGGCCAATTAATGGTTCAAAGTCATGCTCTCTTGAGCACACTTGTGGAAAATTAAGTTTTGTCAAATTGATTATTCTACCTTTGTGATTTTTTTTACTTGACCATTTTTATCTAACTTTCAAAAGTCCTAGCTACTGTTTGTGAGTCATTTTATGAGTCTTAAATATTTTTACTTTGACTTTTAAATGATTTTATCAAAGGCAAAAATGTGTTTTGACAAAGCAATTTTTTTCACCCAGTACTTGTCCTTTTCAGATTTTTCTGGGCATTCATCGTTAATCAGAAAATTAAGCAGATTTTTTCCCGTGTAGTTTTATATGTCCTTAGTCTCCAGTATTTGTTTCAGAATGTTTTGAATTTTTAAAAATAGGGTAAAAAATCGTGGCTTAAAACTGGACAATGGAGTCAGAATTGAATTTAAAGAAAAATCATTTTTCTGTTTTGGTTAAGTTACTTAGAGTGGGCTGATTAGGAGGGTTAGCTACTGACTTAGGGTAATTTCTAAGCCTTTTTAAACCCTAAAAATGATTTTTTAACTCTCAGGTTAAGGGTGGTCAAGTCCGGGATTTTTAAACTTAGGAAATTAGAGCCATTTAAAAAAAAAAAGATTTAGCCCATTTTTTATTTTTAATTCAAGCTTTTCAAAATTGTTTTCAAATAATCACAAATTATTTTGGTTTTAGAATATTTAATTTGACATATTTTCCTAAGGTAGCCGGATATCTTTTTAGATATACGGATTTCCTTAATTAAAAGAAAAAATACATTTCATGCATTGCATTTTTCATATTCATGCATTTTATATAATATGTGATTCTTGCTATAATAATTTCTATGATATTGTTGTTATTTTGATTTATATTTTTTGATGTTATATGGTTTATTATATGGTTTTGAATATTTCATGATATCCTATGCTTTTATTTAGTTAACTATGATAGCATTATTTTATTCCATGTTAAATTATATGCCATATCATTCATATTTGTCATGTCATTTAAATCATTTCATTTCATATAGAATATATTATATTACCTAGGTCATTTCATTTCATTTAGGATATATTATGTCATCTAGAATATTTTATTTCATTTAGATTATATCATATGACTTAGGATATTGCATTTCATGTAGAATATATTATATTACCTAGGTCATTTCATTTCATTTAGGATATATTATGTCATATAGAATATTTTATTTCATTTAGATTTTATCATATGACTTAGGATATTGCATTTCATATAGAATGTATTATGTTACATAGGTCATTTAATTTCATTTAGAATATATCATATAACTTAGGATATTTCATTTCATTTAGAATATGCTAAGGCATTCAAATCATGTCATGTCATTTAGGTTGCATTATATTATTTAGATTTTGCTATGTCATTTTATGTATGTCATGCATATACATATTCATTTTTTTTAAATGTTTTCAAAAAAGATAATGGTTTTCAATAAAATAAAGATATTCCTGAGTTAAAATAATTCATGAGTTCTCTGCCGGGTTTGCTGGGGAGGATATCATCAATTATTATTAATAACGGAATATCTTCTTTAAAAAGAGAATGATTTGGAAAAATTTCCAAAATTAGTAAAAATTTCTATATTTTGCCACGTTTGTTGAGGAATATAGGAAAATTTTGAATTTATAAATTCCGGATTATTTTCAATTAAAAATGGAATTATTTTTCTTTAAATTGGGAATTAACTTGAAATACTAAATTTAAAACCGATTTTTTACCGAGACTTAAGATAGCACACGATTAATAAGGTACCGATTTATACGGGCGTTGTGGGGGTGCTAATCCTTCCCTGCACGTAACCGACTCCCGAACCCGCTTCTTTGATTTCTCTGGTTTAAAACGCAGACTTGAAATTGGTTTTTAAAATGTTTTAATTAATTTTTAAAATATTTTATAAAATCGATTTTAATAGGTGGCCGATCACACCTAGCTAAAAAAGATTGGTGGCGACTCCATGTCTTTTTCAAGGTCATTTTCAAAACCTTCATTTTTCTAGAGGAATTAAGTCGACTTTTCCTCGGTTTTTTTAATGTCACGCTTAACGAATAATAAAGTCTTGCGATGAGACTCGTTATTTTTTAGGTTACGACAGCTTAGCGACTCCACTGGGGACAATTAGAGAGTCAGGCCTAGAATTAGTCGTGTGTTATCAAAGTCTCGGTTTTGCTGATTTAATTGGCATTTAATTTTAATTCCCACATTTTAAAAAAATAAGAATAATTTCAAAAAAATAATAAAATGTTTTTAAATATGTGCATATTCATGTGCATACATATTATAATTGTTCTCTGGTTATTTTGGTGCATATATTTATTTATTTATTGATTAATTGATGATTTATGTTGTTTAATCTTGTTGGGGCATTTAGAATAAGGGATATAGAATAGGTGGTGAAAGGTTTGTTATTTCTCCTCACACACTACACATGCATTTGCATATCATGAATCCTATACCCGGGTTCCGTCCTTCTAGGTGAGAGCAAAGTAACTAAGCCTTCGTGATTAACAATCTGCATGGGCTAGTGAAACACTTCTGGAGTACTAAATTACCTAAGCCTTCGTGATTAACAATCTGCATGGGCTAGGGAAATAGACTCTAACGAATTGAACCCGCTTGATGCACCCAAAAGAGTGTATCTTATTTAACCTTGCACTTAAAAAAAAAATCAATTGTAGAGTATAGTGATTAGCAAGGGTCGAGTCCTCAGGGATTGGGTTTTAGTTTATAAGTTAATAGTTTATCACTTAAAAACAAGTAAACAAAAGTAAAGGGGATTTTGAAATCAGATTTACACTAAAGTTAACGATAAGAATGAGAAAATAAGTAATTGAGAAGAATCAAATATGAGAAATATGGTTAAGGTTTCATTCTCCACCACTAGACATCATTAAGAATCAATTTCATATCTATCAACATTAATTAGCTATCAAAGTTAACAACCGTAGATAACAACAAGCTCTGTTACCCCAATCTTTCCTTAATTTGTCGTTAAATAGAACAAGCTCTCTATTTAATCTATAACTATCAAACAATCTAGAATAAGCTCTCTAAGTTCAATTTAATAGCAGCTTTATGATGAGAAAGATAGGTTGATCTAAGCAACAAACACATAAGCTCGGATTGTTCAACTTAGGTTATGTTCCACTTTGCAATTATTGAAAACTTGACCATAATTATTAATCCCAAATTGCCACTTATGAATAGGAAATCAATACAATTACACGGATCAAGACTCCTAAACTAGCATTAAACAATTATCAAGATTTATCTAGTTGGCCACCTAAACAAATCAAAACATCATCATGAACAATTTTAATGGAAGAACATAAGCAACTTTGATAGAAAACAATGATAAATAGATTCTGAAAATTAATTACATAACATGTCTAGGGCTTTAAAATCACCCTTAACCAATGAAGTTTAGCATAACATAAGCGTGGATAATATATACATAAAACTAAAAAGAAAAATAAAAGAATGTAGAAGAAGAAGAAGAAGAAGAATAATGATGATCCCTTGAGTCTCCTCAAAAGATGTCTAGTTTGTGGCTCAAAAGATGGTATTTATAGAGCTTTAAAACCTTGAGAATAAGTCCTTGTCGCACAAGTAAGCCTCGAGGTGCAAAAATCACGTTTTTGCTTTTTTTTCAGATTTGCGATTAGGATTTTTCTGGCCGTAGGATTCTTTATGGGGATCTTCTAGCGCCATTTTGAATGCCCATTTCTTATCCGGTTTGGACCCATAATATATCGTTGGAAAGATAATCAAGTAAACTTCAAAAGTCAAGAAGGAGGTTTCTTCAAATAAAGAATCTAACATCATGTTTTTATTACAACAAGCTCCGAAGGTCAAATTTGCTTGATTGCTTTTCAACCAGAAATTGATATTTTTGACTCCCAAGTCTTCTTCCATCTTGTGATTATGATTTTGTAAGCTCTTTACCATCATTATTGACATCTTTTGACTTCATTCTCCTTATTGTACCTAAAATTCAAAAATATATTATAAGTAAACAATATAAAGATCGAAAATATAACAAAAACTAAAGGTAGAAAGGCATAAAATGTATATTTTATGAGCTTATCAAATACCCCACACTTAACTTTTTGCTAGTCCTCGAGCAAAAAAAAAATAAAAAAAAATAAGAAAATCTAATCTAATCCACTTTCGTAGGAAATCACGGTGGCACTTAGCATGTGACACATGCCTTTAAACCCCTAGGTGTCCCTAGTGAACGAGTTTAGTCTCGTAAGGGTTTACTAGGAGGATACCCACAAACATTGAAGACATAAGAAAAACTAAAAATAATAATAATAATAATTACAACTAATCCTTCCAATATAAATTAGAGATAATAATTGGACAAGTCTTATAAACTAATCAATAGCTTAAAGAAATTCACAAAAAATCTTGCTTGAATGTAAATAGTTTGAGTTAAGCCAATATTAACATAACATATTTCAATCAAAATAGTGCATATTCAAACTTAATCTCAACTTCTCACTATACTCTCATGATTTTCACTCTTTAAAGTAGTAGTAAAGTGTTTACACTCAATCAATCTCATGAAAACAGTTCAACCATATGCTTGCTTGTCCACCTATTATCCACTATTTAGATCATGCAACTTCATAAATCAAGAGGTCTTTAATCAAGGTTGTAATGGCGCCAAGGGGTAATAATGTGGTTAAAGAATAAAAAGAAAAAATATCACAAAGGTTCCAAAGACATCATAGAATTTAGAGACAAAATAAGATTTTGCAAATAAAACTTTCTCAATATTCTTTAGAAGTACATAATCACATAGGCTGAATATTTCATGTTGAGCCTTTACTTCATTCTAACCAACCTTGTAACATTCTTTTTCTTTTCTTTAACCAAAAGTTCAAGGGATGATTCAATTTTTTTGCATTTTTTTCATGGGAATGTGTTTTTACAATGTTCCCTTTTCTTTTTCTCTTGACTTTTGCCTCTCTCCTCCCCCACACTTATCCTTTGTTCTAACCCAAATTTTCAAAAAGTATCCCTTGTTTTTGCAATATGTCTCAAGCATTCTAGTCATCTATAAAACAAGGGTAAAGATATAAATGTATTTAGGCTAGGTGTAGGATATGGTTACCAAAGAAATAGCTTGTTCAATGTAGGCTCAAATTGGTTCACTAGGGGATGTTCTCTTGGAACATCAATAAGGAATGGCTGTTTGGCCCTGGTTAAAAATCCTAATGCCTCTATCATATTCATGTTGTCACATGCATCAATATAGTCTCAACAAGGTTTAAAGCAAGTTCTAGAGAATCATGTAATCATAAGAGCACTCAAGAAAGAAATTAGATTGGTATGTATAATGCATCAATCATATAGGCTCAAAAACTCACAAGGATGATTATACAAGTCAGATTTAAGTCTAAACATGCTTCTTTCTCAATCAACATATCATATTAACATTGGCTCAAAAAAAATGACATCAAGCTTAATTCTCATGAAAATCTTACCACTAATTATCAGTTTCAGACCTATTCAATTCATATCTCATCATAGTATGGAAAGGAACTAAAACACACTAAAAATTATAATAATAATAATATTAAAGACTCATAAAAAAAATAGCCAAAAATAAAATAAATCTTAAATCTTTCCCCCCACACTTAATTCTTACATTGTCTTCAATGTAATGTTATTAACCCAAATGAATGAATCATGTGTAAGAGAAAAGAACTAATAACATAAGAATAGAAATAACTAAGACTCAAAACAAAATAAATTCATGCAACCTAAATAATCCTAAAATACTAAACAAATAATTAACAAATAAACATAAAAATAAAATAAATAAAAACAATAAAAATAATAAAAGAAAAAGGAAAAGAAAGCAAATCTGAGTATGGCAGGTTGGTAATTTCTTCATTAATTGGGCTGCCTTCCCAATTAACACATGAGTTAGTGTTTTGAACCTAACCAACACCCCTTCTTGGCTTTTTAGGCTTGTCAGGCTCAGACATGAAATTTTCCAAATTTATGCGTTTGATAGGAAGCTTTCTTTGCACAACAATGGATGCATTCTTCATTATAAGTATTATTTCATCATCCTTTGTGGTGCATATCTTATCGAGCAATGGAGCATATTTTGATACTTGTTGAATGGCATCCACAAACAAGTTGTTTAAGGTTTTCGGCATGTCTTGTTCATGTTCCTCCTCCTTGAACTTTGCGAATCTACTAGGAAAAGATGGAAAAGAAACATTAGTAAAAATTGGAACCTTAAACGTTACCTCAGGTGCCGAAGTACTCTTATTTGGATTTGTGGCTTCATTATCCTCAAGAATAGAATCCATCTCTAATTTTGTCTCATCCTCATCTTGTTTCTCATTCCTCAAGGTCACAATAGTAGCATTCTCCTTTGGGTTAATCATCGTTTGGGCAGGGAGTTCTTCAGATCTTTGTGCTACCCATCCCACCATACTACTAGCCAATTGGCTCATTTGCTTTTCCAAACTCTGGATGCTTGCCCTTGTTCCCTGTTGAAATTGCAAAGTATCAGTAACAAGAGAATAGACAAGATCTTCTAAAGAAGTACCTGAGTTTTGAGCCATATGTGATGGCTGAAAAAGATCTGGTTCTTGAGACCATGATTGATTGAAGCTAGATGGATGAGTGTAATTGGCATAAGGATCTACTTCTTGGAAATTTTTCGAGTAGCCATAATTAGTATGATCCCACCATCCCTCATGGTAAGTATTTGAGTAATGATCATGCGGTTGGTCTTGGAACCTTTGATGGCCTTGACATCCTCCCATGGCCAATTGTTGAACTGGGGAGGTGAGATTGGCTTGTTGATTCTCCATGTTCATGTATGCCACCAACTCTTCAAGTGTTAGATTGCTCAATTCCATCTTCTTATCCTTTTTTTTTTCAAAATTTGAAAAGAAAAACCTATATGTACAAGAAAATAAAACTAATTAGAACTGAAAATAAGAATAAACCAAGTGCCAAATAAACTAAAGAAAGAAATCCCCGGCAACGGCGCCAAAAACTTGATGCACCCAAAAGAGTGTATCTTATTTAACCTTGCACTTAAAAAAAGAATCAATTGTAGAGTATAGTGATTAGCAAGGGTCAAGTCCTCAGGGATTGGGTTTTAGTTTATAAGTTAATAGTTTATCACTTAAAAACAAGTAAACAAAAGTAAAAGGGATTTTGAAATTAGATTTAAACTAAAGTTAACAATAAGAATGAGAAAATAAGTAATTGAGAAGAAGCAAATATGAGAAATATGGTTAAGGTTTCATTCTCCACCACTAGACATCATTAATAATCAATTTCATATCTATCAACATTAATTAGCTATCAAAGTTAACAACCGTAGATAACAACAAGCTCGGTTACCCCAATCTTTCCTTAATTTGTCGTTAAATAGAAAAAGCTCTCTATTTAATCTCTAACTATCAAACAACCTAGAATAAGCTCTCTAAGTTCAATTTAATAGCAGCTTTATGATGAGAAAGATAGGTTGATCTAAGCAATAAACACATAAGCTCGGATTGTTCAACTTAGGTTATGTTCCACTTTGCAATTATTGAAAACTTGACCATAATTATTAATCACAAATTGCCACTTATGAATAGGAAATCGAGACAATTACACGGATCAAGACTCCTAAACTAGCATTAGACAATTATCAAGATTTATCTAGTTGGCCACCTAAACAAATCAAAACATCATCATGAACAATTTTAATGGAAGAACATAAGCAACTTTGATAGAAAACAATGATAAATAGATTCTGAAAATTAATTACATAACATGTCTAGGGCTTTGAAATCACCCTTAACCAAAGAAGTTTAGAATAACATAAGCATGGATAATATATACATAAAACTAAAAAGAAAAATAAAAGAATGGAGAAGAAGAAGAAGAAGAAGAATGATGATCCCTTGAGTCCCCTAAAAAGATGTCTAGTTTGTGGCTCAAAAGATGGTATTTATAGAGCTTTAAAACCCTGAGAATAAGTCCTTACTGCACAAGTAAGCCTGGAGGTGCAAAAATCACGTTTTTGCCTTTTTTCAGATTTGCGATTAGGGTTTTTCTGGCCGTAGAGTTCTTTATGGGGATCTTCTAGCGCCATTTTGAATGCCTATTTCTTATCCGGTTTGGACCCATAATATATCGTTGGAAAGATAATCAAGTAAACTTCAAAAGTCAAGAAGGAGGTTTCTTCAAATAAAGAATCTAACATCATGTTTTCCTTACAACAAGCTCCGGAGGTCAAATTTGCCTGATTGCTTTTCAACCAGAAATTGATATTTTTGACTCCCAAGTCTTCTTCCATCTTGTGATTATGATTTTGTAAGCTCTTTACCATCATTATTGACATCTTTTGACTTCATTCTCCTTATTGTACCTAAAATTCAAAAATATATTATAAGTAAACAATATAAAGATCGAAAATATAACAAAAACTAAAGGTAGAAAGGCATAAAATGTATATTTTATGAGCTTATCACCGCTTTTATCGGGGTGCCTTACTAGCCTTCACTAACGATAGTGAGGAACAATTCGGGGCTTTTAGAATTCATTCACCTTCATATAGTAAACCGAGGCGAAGCCATGACGGATTTCCAATTAGATATCCCGAAGTTAAGAACACATGGAGAAATATTTCCAATCCTTTTACCTTATACTCTACTTTCCGAATAAGTTTATTTTTTCGGACAATAATGAATGTACATCACAATGTCCATAATAAATGTTGATACTGAAATTTTGTTGGCATCCTCAAGGATAATTATTGCTTTGAATTATATGTTTTTTGTATTGTTCATATTTATTCCCGTTACTAATTCATTTTCTTTTTATTGTTGTTTTTTTTTATATTATTTTTTTGCATTCTTGCCATCATTTATGCACATTTGAAGGTTATTGGTCTCGGGATGTTATTCAACCAAAAGGGGTTTCATGGAGGGTCAGAGTGTCTCAGTGGTCGAGAAACATTTAGAGGTTAGGAAACAGTCCGAGAAAGTTCAGCAGGATAATGGGGATTGTTCGAAGATGGGATATGTGTCAGCATTGCCAGCCGAGGTTGATCTTACTATCAAGCAAAATGATCTCCGGGATTTTATTGATATATGGAATCAGTGGAATATATCAAAAAAAGAAACCTTCACTCAGACATATGGGGACATAGCTCTGTTAGCTCAGGTTAAGGTCAGTGGCAAGGTAGTCCGGGCTGTGGTACAATTCTGGAATCCCGTTTATCGGTGTTTTACTTTCAACCGAGAGGATATGACTCCAACCATAGAGGGATATTTGACCTTGCTGCATATTGAGAATGTTATTCCCGATCGTATTTATTTGAAGGATATAAAGACGCCGGGTTTCAAGAAAAAGGTGTCGAAGATTTTGGGAGTGGAAAGAAATTGGGTAGAAAGCCATGTTGTCCGAAAAGGAGTAAGCTACTGCATATCATGGGACATTTTACGGGCTCTAATCCATAGCCATTCAAGCAAGGAGACAGTTAGGAATATTTTTGCTTTGGCTATCTATGGTTTAGTTATCTTCCCGAAAACATTAGGGTATGTAGATGTGGCGATATTTGATGTTTTCGAAAGGCTTCAGCAAAGGATAAACCCAGCCCCGGCAATCATATTAGAAACAATCCGATCCCTGAATTTCTGTAGACAAGAAGGCAAAGGTCATTTTCTAGGTTGTATACAGCTCCTCTACATATGGGTTCAGAGCCATTTCTGTAAACAGGAGAATTTCCCTCTTCGTTCATATTGGAAATCTTTTGCACCAATTGGTGAATTTCTTAAAAGGGATTGGCTCGAGAATAGGACTGAGGAGCAATGGATCAATATATTCCGAAATATCAGGGCTAAGATGATAGTTTGGAGAGCTCCATGGATAGCTCCTATATCGACATTGTATAAATGCGGAGATAAAGCCTCTGTTCCATTATTGGGAGTATGGGGAGGAGTGAGCTATGCACCACTGCTAGTACTAAGGCAATCAGAATCTTGTCAGTTTACTCCAATGACCCATGACCTTGGTAATTTGGAATTTGCTTACGGAGAAGATGGATATTCAGGAAAGGTCCGTGAGATTGTGGTGGCATGGAAGGAAACTCATCGAGTTGAAGTAGCTAGATTTACTGATTTCGTCACACCTGACTACCTGACATGGAGGGAATCAAGGGTTAATGATAGGTTGTTGACATCGGATGGGGAAGAAGTTCGGCATTTAAGTTCGCCTCCCAAGAAAGTGCCATCAGAGTTAGAAATCCCAAGGGCGGAGTTTGAAAAAGAAAAGGCCCGGATGAACAAGGAGATTGCCCGACTGCAAGAAGAGCTTGAGGACATGAAAGATCGGGAGGTAGCCCAAGAAAAAGAAAAGGAAAAGATCAAGAGAGAGCGGGACACTGTTCAAAGTGATCTTCAGGAATTACACTTGGAGAACAAGAGGTACCGTTTCGAACTCAAATTCGAGGGAACTCTCAAGACTTCCGGGGAATGGGAACAAGAAGTCAAAAACCTCAAAAAAGAGAAGAACTATTGGGCAGAAAAAGCAAAACATGAGGAAGCCCGAGCCAATCAATTGGAGAAACAAGCTAGGGAAAGCATACACGGCGATGCTTCTGCTGACACGTCAAAGGGTCGTGAACAAGTAGGGATCAGATGGAAGAGCAAGGCAGTTAAAAGAGGACATTGAAGAAGGTCCAAGATCCGAGGGAGTTATTATAGGACTAGTATCTTGTAAATAGTTTTTTAGGAGAGACAGATTATCATGTTGTCTTAAGCAAGGATCTTTTCTTTGATGTATTTAGTTCCAAGAAATCAATCAAAGACCGTTTGGTTGGAATTATCCCGGGGCCAATACTTTAAATACATTCATCATTCACTAGTTTTTTTCTTTTATATATTTTATTTGTTCATTCATTTATATTTATATTCTTAATCATTCATTCATTTATTCTTTATAAATTGTTCATACACTTAGCCATTTATTTATTTGTTCATTTATTTATTCTTTATAATTAGTTATCTAAGTTCATACACTTAGTCATTTACTTAGTTGTTCATTCATTAACACTGATTCATTCATTCATTCATTTATTCATTTTTTATAAAATAAAAATCAGAAATGTGTCAATAATTTCTAATCCATGGTTTTTAAAACTAAAGGTACAATTGGTCGTACTCAGAAAGAACCAGACTTCCAACACCCTTACAATACTCGATCTCGAACAAAAGCCATGGAAAACAATCAGGTTGCCAGGATTGAGAGAATGAAAAGAATCTAGAAAGAACTACAAGAACAGTTGACTAAGTCTGAAGAGGATACACGAGAACAGATGACAAAGCTCATGGAGATGATGAGCACTATGATGAAGCAGAAGTGGCCCGGAGAGAATTCAATTGCTGGAATAGGGGCAGTGAATCAGGAGTATAGACCAGAAGTGGTACAGAGAAATAGCCAGACATCCCAACCTTGAGAAATGAAATCCCAACTGGGACAGCATCTGATAACTCGTATAATTATATAGTTTTTAGTTATGTTTCATTATTGTTTTGTGTCAAATACGAGTTATTATTGTTTAGTCTAATTGTGTTTATGATCTTTATGTATTTTGGTGTTTTTCACAAGTTTCTTTGAGTGATTTCAGATTACTAGAATTAAGGGTAAATCCAGTTCAGTTCCAGTTCCGACACCTTTTTCCATATCAGCTATATCTCGAGTTTCACTGAAGCAATAAGGCTGCAATTTGTAGCCGTGCAAAGCTAAGAGGCATGTTTATCTTTTTCATGTTTTACACTTCTTGAAACGGAGTCGTTTTCCCTAGCGAAATCGACCATGAAGTTGGCTGATGTGCAATGACGTCTGTGCTGACCTGTTTTCGTATTTTGCCCATATCTTCTTATCCACATCAGAAAATGAGCTGATTCCAACGGCTATGGATCAGTAACTGATAGGGGCACATTTTTCTAGAAGACCATGTGATCAGATAAGGCCTGCAAAATTGACAAAATCGACCATCAAGTTGGCTGATCAAAATCGTCATGTATGACGAAAATTGTTAGAAAATGCACCCACCTATTATACCTACCTTTGAAATTTGTAAAGCTTGTCTCTTGTCATTTAGCCCTCCAAAATGTGTATAAATAGAGGGCCTTGGATGATTGTAAGGGATCATATTGTACATAGGTAGGATATTAGCCATTGTAATAAAATTCTCTAAGTTTTCTTCTTCTTTCTTTTCTCTAGTTTTGTTTTTCTTTAGAAAGAGCAAGAGGTTGGATAATTAATATTCTTCTTCTTCTTCTTTCTTTCTTTTATTTTCTTCTTAGATTCTATTTAATTTTATGTTTATAATGCCTATGCTAGGCTAAACTTCTATTTGGTTAAGGGTGATTTCAAAGCCCTAGAAATGTTTTGTGATTGATTTTCAGATTCTATCTATCATTAATTTTCTATCAAAGTTGCTTATGTTCTTCTACAAAAATTGTTCATGATGTTGTCTTGATTTATTTAGGTGTACAACTAGATAGATCTTGATAATTATCTATTGCTAGTTTAGGAGTCTTGATCCGTGTAATTGTCTTGATTTCCTATTCATAAGTGGCAATTTGTGATTAATGATTATGGTCAAGTTTTCAATAATTGCAAAGTGGAACATAACCTAAGTTGAACAATCCGAGCTTATGTGTTTGTTGCTTAGATCAACCTATCTTTCTCATCATAAAGCTGCCATTAAATTGAATTTAGAGAGCTTATTCTAGGTTGTTTAATGGTTAGAGATTAAATAGAGAGCTTGTTCTATTTAACGACAAACTAAGGAAAGATTGGGATAACAGAGCTTGTTGTTATCTACGGTTGTTAACTTTGATAGTTGGTTGATATTGATAGATCTGAAATTGATTCTTAATGATGTCTAGTGGTGGAGAATGAAACCTTAACCATATTTTTCATATTTGATTCTTCTTACTTACTTGTTTTTCTTACTTTTCTAGTTTGCTTATTTTTAAAAGTATATATATTTTTATTGGCTGGTTATACCGCCTAATTTAGTATATATATTTTTATTGGCTGGTTATACCGCCTAATTTAGTATATATATTTTTATTGGCTGGTTATACCGCCTAATTTAGTATATATATTTTTATTGGCTGGTTATACCGCCTTGCATCTTATTCTTATTATTTACTTTAGTTTAAATCTGGCTTCAAAAACCCCTTTTCTTTTATTGTTCTTGAATTTAAGTTTTAAACTATTAACTTATAAACTAAAACCCAATCCCTGAGGACTCGACCCTTGCTAACTACTATACTTACAATTTATCTTTTTAGTGCAAGGTTAAATAAGATACACTCTTTTGGGTGCATCAGCATCCTACATCTACATCCAGCCGGTGGCCGAAGCACAGAATTTCGATCCAAAAAGGGGTAACATCGGAGTTGATCTAATTGAGGTTGAGGTTCCAAACTTCGAAGAAATGGTAGAGAAGGAAAAGGCGAAAATGACTGAACTGAAAAGGGTCGAAACTACTGAATCTAAGAAGAAATATCAGTTGTTGGAAGAAAGGCTAAGAGCAGTGGAAGGAGCAGAGTTGTTTGGCAGTATAGATGCCAAAGAGATGAGCTTGGTACATGATCTAGTAATTCCATCGAAGTTCAAAGTACCAGACTTTGAAAAGTATAATGGGACCACCAACCCATCAGCTCATCTGACCATGTACTGTAGAAGGATGATAGAGCATGAGGATAACGAGAAATTGCTTATTCATTGCTTCTAAGACAGTTTAACAGGGTCAGCCACCCGATGGTACAACCAACGCAGTCGTACCAAGATTCGTTCATGGACGGATTTGGCCAGGGCTTTTATGGAATACTATAAGCACGTTTCTGACATGGTACCGGATAGGCTGTCATTACAGAACATGGAAAAGAGGTCCAATGAGACCTTCAATGAATATTCACAGAGGTGGAGGGATCTGGCCACACAAGTGCAACCCCCTTTAACCAACAAAGAAACCACGGTGCTTTTCATTAACACATTGAAAGCATCATATTATGACAGATTGGTGGGAAACGCTACCAAGGATTTTGCGGATATGGTAATATCTGGAGAAATGATTGAGTCAGCTATTAAGAATGGAAAGATGGAAGGGGGTGAGTCTGCTACCCCGAAGAGAGCTTTTCCTACAAAGAAAAAGGAGGAAACTCATGCAGTAAGCTTCAACCAATACCCTTATTCACCTCCTACACTATACACCCCACCGAGGTCTTATACCCCTACCACACCTTATACACCTCCGACACCTTACACACCATACCCGGGGTATAATCCTTATTACCCCAATATCAACCACCTTACACAAAACCCGTTCCCCTACACCAATATACCACAACAGCCATTCCCAACTGGCATATCCCCTCAAATCACCCTTCTTAGAAATGTTGTTCCAAACACACAAGGGCCTGCGCGTAATGACCAACGTTCACCAAGGAACGATCAAAAAGCCCAATTTGATCCGATTCCCACTAGCTAGGAGGAGCTATATCCAAAACTGTTGCAAGGTCAACTTGTTGCACCTGTGTACCTAAAACCATTTACACCTCTATATCCAAGATGGTATAATGTGAACACCAACTGTGTATACCATGCGGGTTTCCAAGGATATTCCACTAAAGATTGCCTGGCCTTCAAAAAGAAAGTCCAAAGCCTGATTAATGCTGGGGTAGTGAAGTTTGGATCAAAAAATGGGCAAAACGTAGCTAGAAACCCATTGCCCAATCATGCTGGGAATCAGGTAAATGCAATAGTGACCGGAGAGGGCAGAAGATTAAAAAGAGATATTGGGGAGGTTAAGAGTCCGATGCTGAAAGTATGGGTTGAAATGGTCAAGGCAGGATTGGTGGAAGGTACGAAAGGTCTGGAAATGATTGCAAAGAAGGGTGCATAATTGGTGCTCGTTCCATAAGGGTGAAGGCCATGACATACAGAACTACGGGGACTTTTGGGTTAAAGTCCAAAAGATGATGGATAGTGGGGTAGCCCAATTCTACGAGGAGATAGAAAGGGAAATAGAAGTCATTGAAAATACAGGTGGCTATGGGATAGGAAGACCCCTAATCATCTACTATGATGAACCGAAGGAAAAAGTTATGCCAGTCAAGAAAGATAATGCGCCCAAATTAATCATTGATTTACCTGTTTCCTTTCCATACAAGGAAAAAAAGGCTACACCATGGAAATATGACTGCAGCATGGTTATGCCCACGTCTTCAGGCCAGCAGGATATTACAGGTGTGGGGCATTTAACCCGAAGCGGGAGGTGTTATGCTCTGGAGGCCGTTGAACAAGGGGTAGCAGGGAAAGACAGAGGAATTGATAAAGAGAAGAAGGTCATCGAGCCAATCCATATTGAGATGGATTTGCCAAAGGAAATAGAGAGGGGATCAGCCCCGGTTAATAGAATAAAAGAGCCAGTATGTGAGAAGAAAGCTTGTGAGTTTTTGAAATTTATAAAACATAGTGAGTATAGCGTGGTTGAACAACTGCAACGTCAACCAGCTAGGATCTCAATCTTATCCTTGCTTTTAAATTCAGAACCACACAGAAATGCTTTGTTAAGAGTATTAAATCAAGCATACATGGCTAATAGTATATCAGTGGAAAAGCTGGATAGGTTGGTGGGAAACATCGCAGCAGATGATTACATATTTTTCAGCTATGAGGAGATACCACCCAACGGTATTGGATCGATGAAAGCTCTCCATATAACTACCACTTGTAAGGGGCACATATTACCGAGGGTCCTTTTGGATAATGGTTCTTCACTAAATGTGATGCCTTTAGCAACCCTATCCAAATTGCCAGTGGATATATCCCATATGATACCAAGTTGCACGGTGGTCAGAGCTTTTGATGGAACTAGGAGAGAGGTTATGGGAACCATTGAAGTTCCTCTGGAGATAGGCCCGTGCATTTATACAGTGAACTTCCAGGTCATGGATATTAATCCATCTTATAATTGCTTGTTGGGAAGGCCATGGATACATTCAGCTGGGGCTGTACCCTCGTCTCTCCACCAAAAGCTAAAATTTGTGATGGAGGGTCGGTTGATTACGATATCAGGGGAGAAAGACATAATAGCCTCCGCATCAACTGAATCTTTTTATGTGGAGCCCAATGAAGATACCGTAGAGTGTTCTTTTCGTTCTTTGGAATTTGTAAATGCAGTTTTCGTCGCTGAAGGACGAAAAATTCCGAAATAGAGGCTGTTCAAGAACACAAGGCTGGGGGTAAGGACCACCGTAGGAAAAGGCTGCAGAGCTGGAAAAGGACTCGGGAAATATCTTCAGGGGATGGCTCGAGCCATATAAGTAAAAGGAAAGAGAGATCGATTTGGCCTAGGGTATCTTCCGAAGGCCCATGAGAAAAGGAAACAAGTTGAAAGGAACCGACAAAGGAAGATGGCCCGTCTTACGAGTATGGATATTGAGTGGGAGCCTATGACATTCCCACCTATCCTTCACAGCTTTCGTTCAGCCGGTTCTCTATTCGGAGAAAAGAATTCTGATGATGTGCTCATAATGATAGAGAAAGCCTTCGAGAGATTTCAGGTGAATAGGGATGAGCAGATGTATGACGTGGAGATCTGCACGACTGAGAAAGAAAGAATTGAAAGAAAAAGTGCTAGCTGGATGGTGCGACCTTGTCCACTGGGATATAGACTAACCAACTGGAGTGCAACTGAGTTGCCCATAATCTTTAAGTCTTTTCCAAAGTAATACTTTTGAAAAGCAATCTTATTTATCTTTACCCAAAGATATTAAGAGTTTTTTCTGTAATGGGCTTTTTAAACATTTTCATTCAATAAATAACAAGCACAATGCATTATCCATATTGATGTGTCCATATTCTTTCATTTTTTGTTATTTATTTTGTTTTCATTATATATTTTCCTATATTGTTTCTTCTTCACCTATTTACAGGTGTACGGATACGAAATATGAGGACCTTCCTGTCAATAATTCTGGAATTGATTTTGAAAGACCCATTTGCACGGGTGATTTTAAGGCTAATGAAGATATTGAGGATTATGGTCTACCTCCAGATTTATTAAGAAAAATAGAACAAGAGAAGAAACAAGTACTTCCTCATAAGGAGTTATTGGAAACAATAAATCTAGGAAATGATGAAAAGATAAAAGAGGTCAAAGTTGGAACTTCATTGTCACCATCGATAGCTTTGCTCAAAGAGCATGTGGATGTATTTGCATGGTCTTACCAGGACATGCCAGGGTTAGATCCGGATATTATGGTTCATAAGCTCCCTTTAAAGCCAGAATGCAAGCCTATTCAGCAGAAGTTGAGAAGAATGAGGCCTGATATGCTGTTAAAGATAAAGGACGAGGTAAAGAAGCAATTTGATGCTGGATTCCTAGAGGTGGCAAAATATCCAGAATGGGTGGCAAATATTGTTCCAGTACCAAAGAAGGATGGCAAGGTGCGGATGTGCGTTGATTACCGAGATTTGAACAAGGCCGACCCTAAAGATAATTTCCCTTTGCCCCACATTGATACTCTGATGGATAATACGATGAAGAGTTCTTTATTTTCTTTCATGGATGGATTCTCAGGATACAATCAGATCAAGATGGCACCAGAAGACATGGAGAAAACCATATTTGTTACAATGTGAGGAACCTTCTGCTACAAAGTAATGCCATTTGGGTTGAAGAATGCTGGGGCAACATACCAGAGAGCCATGGTGACTTTGATTCATGATATGATGCATAAGAGAATTGAGGCCTACGTTGAAGATATCATCGCAAAGTCACAAGGAGAAGAGGAGCATATTGTGAATCTTAAGAAGCTCTTTGAACGACTAAGGAAGTTTAGACTCAAGCTAAATCCGGCAAAATGCACTTTTGGAGTCACCTCGGGGAAGTTGTTGGGTTTTGTCGTCAGCAAAAGAGGAATTGAGATTGACCCAGATAAAGTGAAGGCCATTCAGAATTTGCCACCACCTCGCACTCAAAAGATTGAATTACATTGCTCGGTTTATTTCACAGTTAACTGACAAATGTGATCCAATATTTAAGTTACTTCGAAAACGTGATCCAGGAGAATGGGATGAAGGGTGTCAGGTTGCTTTTGAAAAGGTTAAGCATTATCTATCAAACCCACCAGTGTTAATGCCACCTATTCCGGATAAACCAATGATACTGTATTTATCAGTATTTGAAAGATCCATGGGTTGTGTTTTGGGGCAGCTTGATGAAACTGGAAAGAAAGAACAGGTAGTTTATTACCTCAGCAAGAAATTCACAGATGATGAGTTAAAATATTCATCGGTAGAGAAGTTGTGTTGTGCCTTAGCTTGGACTGCTCGAAGACTCAAACAGTATATGTTGTATCACACAACGTGGTTGATTGCTAAGTTGGATCCAGTCAAGTACATGTTAGAAGCACCTTCTTTGTCAGGGAGGACAACAAGATAGCAGGTTTTATTGTCAGAGTATGACATTGTATATGTAAGTTAAAAAACTATCAAGGGTAATGCAGTGGCTGAATTCTTAGCAAGTCGGGCAGTGGAAGATTATGAGCCACTGAACTTTGACTTCCCGGATGAGGATTTGATGTATTTGTTGCAAACAGAGGAGATTCCCCTGAAGAAGAAAGTATGGAAAATGTACTTTGATGGCGCATCTAATGCCATGGGGCATGGAATTGATGCAGTGCTTATATCCCCAGAAGAAGATTATTATCCTTTCATCGCTAGATTGGATTTTGATTGTACAAACAATACTATAGAGTATCAAGCATGTACTATGGGCCTTCGTGCTGCAGTGGACAGAAAGATCAAAGTATTGGAAGTTTTCGGAGACTCAGCCTTGGTGATTTACCAGCTACGAGGAGAATGGGAAACCCGAGATACAAAGCTAATCCGATACCAAGAACTCATACTGAGTTTATTAGAGGAGTTCGAAGAAGTAAATTTCAACTACTTTCCTCGAGAAAAAAACTGGATGGCAGATGCTCTGGCTACTTTGTCATCAATGTTTAAAGTGAATGAAGGGGCGGAAGTTGTGCCGATCAAGATGAGCATATATGAGTATCCTGCCCACTGTCTGAGTATTGAAGAAGAAGCAGATGGTCTCCCTTGGTATAATGACATTTTTCAGTACATCAAGAGTCAACAGTATCCAGAACAAGCAACAGAAAATGACAAGAGGATTCTGAGAAGGTTAGCAATAGGTTTTGTTCTAGACAGTGAGATTCTCTATAAGAAAGGGAAAGATCAAGTCCTATTGAGATGTGTCGGGTCTGCCGAAGCTCGAAGAATCATAGAAGAGGTCCATGAAGGGATATGTGGCACTCATGCTAATGGTCACATGCTTGCTAAACATATTATGAGGGCAGGGTACTATTGGCTGACGATGGAAGGAGATTGCATCAGTTATTCTCGGAAATGCCATAAATGCCAGATTTATGCAGATAAGATTCATGTGTAGCCATCGCCGTTACATGTCATGATTGCACCATGGCCTTTTTCAATGTGGGGAATGGATATGATCGGGCCTATTACCCCGAAAGCTTCAAATGACATCGTTTCATCTTGGTGGCCATAGATTATTTCACAAAGTAGGTAGAAGCTGCGTCTTATGCAAATGTAACAAAGTCGGTGGTATGCAGATTCATCAAGAAAGAAATCATATGCCGTTACAGGTTGCCAGCAAGAATCATTTCGGATAATGCTCTCAATTTGAACAATAAGATGATGAGAGAAGTGTGTACTCAATTCAAGATCACACATCATAATTCGGCACCTTACCGTCCAAAGATGAATGGCGCAGTAGAAGCAGCTAACAAGAATATCAAGAAGATTGTTGAGAAGATGACCAATGTATACAAAGATTGACATGAGATCTTGCCTTTTTCTCTTCATGCATATCGTACTTCGGTCCGCACATCACAGGGGCAACACCATTTTCTTTGGTATACGGGATGGAAGTAGTGCTACCTATTGAAGTTGAGATCCCTTCACTTCGGGTTTTGATGGAAGTTGGCCTAGAGGAAGCAGAATGGGTTAGAGCTCATTATGAACAGTTGAATCTCATTGAGGAGAAAAATCTGAAAGCAATTTTTCATGGGCAGTTGTATCAGAATAGGATGATTCGAGCCCACAACAAGAAAGTTCGTCCCAGACAGTTCCGAGAAGGGGAGTTGGTATTGAGAAAAATTCTCCCTATAGTGAAGGACCCGAGAGGAAAATGGGCTTCGAATTGGGAAGGACCCTATGTGGTAAAAAAAGCTTTTTCTGGAGGAGCATTGATTTTAACTAGGATGGACGGAGATGATTTTAGACATCCCGTGAATGCTGATGAACTGAAGAAGTATTATGCTTGAAAAAAAAATATGTGATGCTGTGCACAAGGAAATTCGAATGATTCCAAGTGTAAAAATAGAAATTCTATATATCTATTTCCCCTAAGAATTGCTTTTCAAAGAGAATAGTCATGCTTGATATGATGAATGGCCGTTTTTCATATTCCTTTCACTAAGAAGAAATTATCCTTAGTCACCCCTTTGAGCCTTAGGAATTATTTCTTTCTTTAAACCTTGATCAAGGATCACCCTCTACACTGGAGGGCAAATAAGAGGAAAGATAATAAAAAATCATGGCAAAAAAAAAAGCAATCGGAAAATGTGGCAAATGAAAGCCAACAAAGCAAAAAAAAAAAAAAAAAAAGAAGAAAAAGTCCAAAAAAGAGGACAAATGTTTCAAGATTGAGTTCTCCTCAAGAACTGATCCTTAATCCAATCAGCCTTAAACACACTTTGGGCCTATTTTATCCTTTCTTTCTAAACCAAAACCTTGGCCTACATTACATGCTTTAAAAGCCTATTTTGATCAAGCATGGATATTTAATTTGAAAGGTTATTCTCAGAATTCATCCCATCTTTTGAATTGATATTTTTACCTTGGAAGCATTTAGAATTCTCAGATGCATGGTAGAATAAAAAATGGGAAATGAAAAAGAATGTAAAACGAGAGGTTTAAGCCGAAAACCCGCAAAGGGCGACTTAATACCGAACGGAGGACACTTGAGTTGAAAACCTACAAAAGGCGGCTCAAGTACTAATCAAAGTTTGAATCAATGCTCCGTGTAAAGGGGGAGAAAGTATTTGACAATCAGAGGAAAGGGGAACAACTCAGTCTGATGTAACTACAGAAGCTAAGAAATTACCCAAGTGAATTGCTCGTTCAAGAGAAATTTCAGATGGTTTGAAAAAGGAGGGGTCCAAGATATCCGCATCCGGGGCATCTACAGCCTATAACCTTATATTTGTTTCTTATATCCTTGATATTTATTTTTACCATTTTAAAACATTTCTTGCAATAAATTCTTGTTATCCTTTTCATGACAATTTTTGCCTGATTCATACTTTCTTTCATATACTTTTGAGATACATTATGTTTGTTATTAAATTGAATGATGATTAGTAATAAAAATCTTTGATCAAATGGGAATCGGATCAAATGGGGTTTTTTGATCATTCCTTGGTGAACGTTGGTCATTACACGCAGGCCCTTGTGTGTTTGGAACAGCATTTCTAAGAAGAGTGATTTGAGGGGATATGCCAGCTGGGAATGGCTGTTGTGGTATATTGGTTTAGGGGAACGGGTTTTGGGTAAGGTGGTTGATATTAGGGTAATAAGGATTATACCCCGGGTATGGTGTGTAAGGTATTGGAGGTGCATAAGGTGTGGTAGGGGTATAAGGCCTCGGTGGTGTGTATGGTGTAGGAGGTGTATAAGGGTATTGGTTGAAGCTTATTGCATGGGTTTCCTCCTTTTTCTTTGTAGGAAAAGCTCTCTTCGGGGTAGCAGACTCACCCCCTTCCATCTTTCCATTTTTAATAGCTGACTCAATCATTTCTCCAGATATTACCATATCCGCAAAATCTTTGGTAGCATTTCCCACCAATCTGTCATAATAAGGTGCTTTCAATGTGTTGATGAAAAGCACCGTGGTTTCTTTGTTGGTTAAAGGGGGTTGCACTTGTGTGGCCAGATCCCTCCACCTCTGTGAATACTCCTTGAAGGTCTCATTGGACCTCTTTTCCATGTTCTGTAATGACAGCCTATCCGGCACCCTGTCAGAAACGTGCTTATAATACTCCATAAAAGCCCTGGCCAAATCCGTCCATGAACGAATCTTGGTACGACTAAGTTGGTTGTACCATCGGGTGGCTGACCCTGTTAAGCTATCCTGGAAGCAATGAATAAGCAACTTCTCATTATCCTCATGCCCTGTCATCTTTCTACAGTACATAGTCAGATGAGCTGATGGGTTAGTGGTCCCATTATACTTTTCAAAGTCTGGTACTTTGAACTTCGGTAGAATTATTAGATCATGTACCAAGCTCATCTCTTTGGCATCTAGACTGCCAAACAACTCTGCTCCTTCCACTGCTCTTAGTCTTTCTTCCAACAACTGATATTTCTTCTCAGATTCAGCAGTTTCGACCCTCTTTAGTTCAGTCATTTTGGCCCTTTCCTTCTCTGCCATTTCTTCGAAGTCTGGAACCTCAACCTCAATTGGATCAACTCCGATGTTACCCCTTTTTGGACCAAAATTTTGCGCTTCGGCCGCTGGCTGGATGTAGATGTAGGATGCTGCCGCAGTTGGGATTTCATTTCCCATAGGGTGGGATGTCTGGCTATTTCTCTGTACCACTTCTGGTCTATCCTCCTGATTCACTGCCCTCATTCCAGCAACTAAATTCTCTCCGGGCCACTTCTGCTTCATCATAGTGCTCATCATCTCCATGAGCTTTGTCATCTGTTCTCGTGTCTCCTCTTGAGACTTAGTCAACTGTTCTTGTAGTTCTTTCTGGATTCTTTCCATTCTCTCAATTCTGGCAAGCTGATCGTTTTCCATGGCTTTTGTTCGAGATCGTGTATTGTAAGAGTGTTGGAAATCTGGTTCTTTTTTAGTGCGACAAATTGTACCTTTATTTTTTAAAAACCATGGATTAAAAATTATTGACACATTTCTTATTTTATTTTATAAAAAATTAATTAATGAATAAATGAATAAATGAATAAATGAATGGATGTAGGAATGAATCGGTGTTAATGAATGAACAACTAAGTAAATGACTAAGTGTATGAACATATAATGAATAAATGAATGGACCAATAAATGACTAAGTGTATGAACAATTTATAAAGAATAAATGAATGAATGATTATGAACAAATAAAATATAAAAGAAAGAATTAGAGAATAATGAATGCATTTTAAGTATTGGCCCCGGGATAATTCCAACCAAACGGTCTTTAATTGATTTCCTGGAACTAAATACATCAAAGAAAAGATCCCTGCTTTAGACAACATAATAACCTATCTCTCCTAAAAACTATTACAAAACACTGGTAATTCCTCAGATTCTGTACCTTCTTCACTGTCCTCTTTTGATTGCCTTGCTCTTCCATCTGATCCCTACTTGTTCACGACCCTTTGACGTGTCAGCAGAAGCATCGCCGTCTAAGCTTTCCCTAGCTTGTTTCTCCAGTTGATTTGCTCGGGCTTCCTCGTGTTTTGCTTTCTCCTTCCAGTAGTTATTCTCCTTCTTGAGGTTTTTGACCTCATGCTCCCACTCTCCGGAAGTTTTGAGAGTCCCCTCAAATCTGAGCTCAAAGCGATACCTCTTGTTCTCCAAATGTAATTCTCGAAGGTTGCCCTTAACGGTGTCCCTTTCTCTCTTAATCTGTTCCTTCTCTTTTTCCTGAGCTGATTCCCTATCTTTCATGTCCTCAAACTCTTCTTGTAGTCAATCAATCTCCTTGCTCATCCGAGCCTTTTCTTTGTCAAATTTCGCTCTTGCAATTTCTAACTCTGATGGCATTTCCCTCGGTGGCGGATTCATGAACTGGACCTCCTACCCATCTGATGTCAATAGTCTATCATTAACCTTTAATTCCCTCCATACCAGGTAATCAGGTGTGACGGTGTCGGCATATCTAGCCACTTTTATCCGGTGAGTTTTCTTCCATGCTTCAATCGCTGCCCGCACTTTTCCAGAATATCCGTCTTCCCCGTAAGTGAACTTTGATGATCCTAAATTATGAGTCATGGGTGTGAATTCCCGAGACTCAACCTGTCTTTGCACCAACAAAGGCGCATAACTCATAGACCCCCAAATTTCGAGCAGTGGAACTCCCGGGTTGTCCCCATATTTGTACATAATCGACATAGGAACCATCCACGAAGTTCTCCAAGTCACCATCTCCCCTTTTAGATTCCGGAACATGTTGACCCATTTCTCTTCATTTCCGTCTTTAGGCCAATCATTTTGAAGGAATTCCCTAATCGGAACTAAAGTCTTCATGTACGGCTTGAAGGATACATTTTCTATCTTCCAAAAGTGACTTTGAATCCAAATATAAAGGAGTTGTACACACCCCTTGATCCTCCCTTGTCCTGCCCTTTTGCAAAAATTCAAGGATTGGATAGTTTCAGCTATGATAGCCGGAGATGGGTTGATTTTCTGTTCCAACTTTTCAAAGAAATCAAACACGGCTATATCCACATGACCCAATATCTTCGAGAATATGATTAACCCGTAGATGGCTAGAGCGAAGATGTCCCTGGCTTTTGCTTTGTCGGAACAACCCAATATCAACTGTCGGAGAGTTTCCCACGGAATGCACCCATTTTTCTGCTTTGTGTCCACATGACTCTCAATCCATGTTGTATCCATTCCTATGATCCTAGCCACTTTCTTTTTCAAATCTGAAGGTTTCATCTCCTTTAAATATACCCGATCAGGATTAGGACATTCAATACGTAACAGTGTTGAATATTCTTTGACCAGTGGTGTCATATCCTCCTTGTTAAAAGTGAAAAATCTATAAACAGGATTCCAAAACTGTACCATAGCCTGAATCAACCCACTATTGACCTGAATCGGAATTAAGAGTGCTATTTCTCCATATTTATGAGTGAAGGCTTCTTTCTCTGATACATTCCACTGGTTCCAAATGTCGGCTAACCCTCGGAGATTATTCTGTCTAGGATCCACTTTGACCCTTTCCGGCAATACTGACACATAATCTTTCTTGAGGCAATCACCATCCTTCCTCTGATCTTTTTTCGACCGTGCCCTGACTACTGCAAGATCTTCTATCACTGAAATAACCTGACACTCCATGAAAGTCCTTTGGGTTGATAACTATCCCGAGGCCAATAAACTTCAAGTGTATGATGATGTCTATGATGCATGTCAAAGAAAAAAGAAAACAGAAAGAAATAGATTAGTAAGGAAATGAATTCACAAATATAACATAAATAACAACATGCTTTTAAGAAAAATGTCCCAAAAATTTAAACAGAGCTTCGGCATTACCACACCTTTGGGACAAAATAATAATAAAAAAATGCGAGTGGTATGATGTTCGTTCATCATCACCCAATTTGTATCTAACATATAGAAAGATGGTAAAAGGTTGGAAATGTTCCTCCATGTGTTCTTAAACTTCGGGTATCTAAAAGATATCCGGCATGGCTTCGCCTAGGTTCACTATATGAAGGTGAATTGGTTCTAAGGTCCCGAATTGTTCCTCATTGTCGTCGGTGAAGGCTAGTAAGGCACCCCGATAAAAGCGGGTTCAATTCGTTAGAGTATATTTTCCTATGCCCGTATGGAGGATTATCACGAAGGCATTAGGTACTTTATACTCCGGAAGTGTTTCACTAGCCCATACGGAGGATCAATCACGAAGGCGTAGTTACTTTACTTCCATTTAAAAGGACGGAACCTGGTTAGAGGATTCATGTTATGCAAATGCAAATACAGTGTGTGCGGAGGAACAAAACAAACCTGTCACCACCTATTCTACAACCCTTATTCTAAATACCCCACTAAAATCAAACAATGTAAAGCATCAGTCAAACAAACATATAAATATACGCAACAAAATAACCAGAGAACAAATAATAATATGAATGCACATGAATATGGACATTAAAACATTTTTCTTTACTTTCAAAATTCTCTTTTATTTTAGAAAAATATGGGAACTAAAATTAAATACCAATTAAACCAACAAAATTGAGACTTAGATAACACATGAATAATTCTAGGCCTGACTCTCTAAAAAGTCCCCAGTGGAGTCGCCAAGCTGTCGCAACCTAAAAAAATAACGAGTCTCATCGCAAGACTTTATTATTCGTTAAGCGTGACATTAAAAAATCGAGTAAAAGTCAACTTAATTCCTCTAGAAAAATGAAGGTTTTGAAAATGACCTTAAAAAAAACATGGAGTGGCCACCAATCTTTTTTAGCTAGGTGTGATCGGCCACCTATTAAAACCGGTTTCTAAAAATATTTTAAAAATTAATTAAAACATTTTTAAAACCAATTTCAAGTCTGCTTTTTAAACTAGAGAAATCAAAGAAACGGGTTCGAGACTCGGTTACGTGCGGGGAAGGATTAGCACCCCCACAACGCCCGTATAAAACGGTACCTTATTAATCGTGTGTTATCTCAAATTTTGGTAAAAAGTTGGTTTAAATTTAGTATTTCAAGTTAATTCCCAATTTAAAGAAAAATAATTCCATTTTTAATTGAAAATGATTCGGAATTTATAAATTCAAAATTTTCCTATATTCCCCAACAAACGTGGCAAAATATAGAAATTTTTATTAGTTTTGAAAAACTTTCCGAATCATTCTCTTTTTTGAAAAGAAAGATATATCTTTATTAATGATAATTGATAATATTCCCTCCAGCAAACCCGGTAGAGAACTCATGAATTATTTTAACTCGGGAATATCTTTATTTTTTTATTGAAAAATCATTATCCTTTTGAAAACATTTTAAAAGATATGAATATGTATATGCATGACGTAAATAAAATGACATAGCAAAATCTAAATAATATAATGCTTCATAAATGATATGATATAATGTAAATGCCTTAGCATATTCTAAAATGAAATGAAATATCTCTAGCATATTCTAAATGAAATAAAATATCCTAAGTTATATGACATATTATAAATAAAATGAAATGACCTAGATAACATAGTATATTCTATATGAGATGCAATATCCTAAGTCATATGATATATTCTAAATAAAATAAAATAACCTAAGTAACATAACATATTCTATATGAAATGAAATAACCTAAGTAACATGATATTTTTTAAATGAAATAAAATAACCCAAGTAACATAACATATTCTATATGAAATGAAATAATTTAAATGACATGGAAAACATGAATGATATGGAGATGGAATATGAAATAATGCTATCATATAATATGCATGAAAATAAAAATGAAAGTAATAATGCATGAACATAGTATATGCTAAATAATATGACCCAAAAAAAACTAAATAAAAAGCATAGGATATCATGAAATATTCCAAATCATATAATAAACAATATAACATAACTCAAAATCATAACAATATCATAGAAATTATCATAGCAAGAATCACATATTATATAAAATGCAAGAATATGGAAAATGAAATGCATGAAATGTATTTTTTCCTTTAATTAAGGAAATCCGTATATCTAAAAAAGATATCCGGCTACCTTTGGAAAATATGTCAAATTAAATATTCTAAAACCAAAATACTTTGTGATTGTTTGAAAAAAATTTTGAAAAGCTTGAATTAAAAATAAAAACTGGGCTAAATCTTTTTTTAAATGGCTCTAATTTCCTAAGTTTAAAAATCCGGACTTGACTACCCTTAACCCGAGACTTGAAAAACCATTTTTAGAGTTTAAAAAGGCTTAGAAACTACCCTAAGTTAGTAGCTAACCCTCCTAATCAGCCCACTCTAAGTAACTTAACCAAAACAGAAAAATGATTTTTCTTTAAATTCAATTCTGACTCCACTGTCAAGTTTTAAGCCACGATTTTTTTATCCTATTTTTAAAAATTTTAAAAATTCTAAAAAAAATATTGGAGACTCAGGACATGTAAAACTACATGGGAAAAAATCGGCTTAATTTTTTGATTAAAGACGAATACCCAGAAAAATCGAAAAAGTACGAAAATTGGGTGAAAAAAAAAACTGTTTTGCCAAAATACATTTTTGCCTTTGATAAAATCATTTAAAAATCAAAGTAAAAATATTTGAAACTCATAAAATGACTTACAAACAGTAGCTAGGACTTTTTGAAAGTTAGATAGAAATTGGCTAAGTAAAAAAAATCACAAAGGTAGAATAATCAACTTGACAAACTTAATTTTCCACAAGTGTGCTCAAGAGAGCATGACTTTGAACCATTAATTGGCTCAAGTCATTATTCAAGTGGCATGAACATGAAATGCATGAAACAATACAGCAAACATAATGCATGAAATGCATGGATTTAAACCTAAATGTCATGAAAAAATGCATGGCATTCATAAAGTGACCTAGACCTAAATGAACTTGTATGGCATTTAATGCAACCTAGACCTAAAATGCATGAACATGCATGGCAAATAAACCTAACTTAATAACTAAAATATGCATGGCATTTTCACAAACACAAAGCATGCTTAAACCAAAAACTCAACCAAATATCATGCAAATGCTAACCTATCAACAAACATGGCAAGAATGCACATAAAATGCAAAAATTCCAAGGGTGGCCGAATGGAATAATGTGACTAGCAAACATGGCATTTTCACAAACACTTGGTATACTAACATGCTCAACTAAATCAAATGTCATACAAATGCAAAAACCTACCAACTAACATGTCAAAAATGCAACACACAATGTAAAACACATGGAGTAGCCAAATGGCCTCAAGCTCCAACAAGCATGGCATTTTCACAAACACTTGGTATACTAACATGATCAACTAAAATATAACACTTAAATCATGCAAAAACCACACACGCATTTTCACATACACTTAATATACTAAATCTAAAACATGCTCAACTAAGATATAAAACTCAAATCATGCAAAGACCACACAAGCATTTTCACAAACACTTGATATACTAAATCTAAAACATGCTCAAATTTAAACATCATGAAAACAGAAAATTCAAAATGCAAAAACATGATATTTAAAAAATAAATGGCAACAAACAAAGCAACCAAATTAAAATATAACTCAAGAATATGAAGTAACATAACATTTAAAACATCAAAATCAAAGAAAATGACATAAACAATATGATAAATTAAACCAAAATAGCAACTTAAATAAATAATGTAGGCCATTTGGCCATGGTGAGTATAATATAAAAAAATTGTAAAAAAACATATTTAAGAAAGAGATGAAGGAAGAACTTAAGAAGAACAATAAAAAACATTTATTTAAAATGGAAACTCACCAAATAGAAATCAAAATAGCAAAAACAAGAATGGAAAATCAAGAAAGTGCAAGAGTTGGTGCTCAAGAGCAACCTCAAGAAGCTATCTTTCAAGCTTTATCTCTTCAAACTTTCCTTTCTTTTCTAAACTTTTCTTTTTTGCTTCCAACCAAGGAGAGAAAAAACTAAGTAAATATCAAAAGAACTCAGAAAAATAAAATGAAAAAAATGAATTTTCTGCCTCCCCTTAGAGCTGGCCGAATGGCCCCTAATATTCACCAAGGATGTTGTCATTTTTCTTGTAACCAATTTTCCATCAAATGGCTAATAATTCAAGGTGAAAAATCATGAAATTACCACCTTTAGATTAGCATCTCAGCTCTCTCAAATTACAGTTGTTCAAGAATAATGTTGACATCTCTCTTGGCCTATGTGGCTTAATCACCATGGCTTGATCAAAGAGAATCTCTAACTAACTCTTGATTTTTAGCCATTTGATTGAAAAATCAGAAGCTTCCTCCTTCCTTTGGGCCTGGGCAGTCCAGCACTTCTCTTTTCCAGTCCAACTCTGATTTTTTGAAAGGCCCAAAGAAGCCCTTTTCGGTTGCTTGGGTGAAATGACCGTTTTGCCCCCCCGAATGCTAATAAATATCAAACGGACTCCAAATTAAATTTTTATTTTTTTAATACTTCCAAAATAATAAAATATTGAGTTCTGGAAGTTTTCTAAATTATCCGAGTCCGTTTGCTATTTATTTGGATTTTTTCTTCCAAAAATGCCCTTTTATGCCCCTACATTTTACCATTTTTTAAACGAGCTCCAAATCAAGATTTTTCTTCACCAATCTCTTCAAAATAATTAAAAAGTGTGATCTAGAAGTTTTCATAATTTTTGGAGCTCATATGGTATTTTTTCGGGATTTATCGGCTTGAATTACTACATAGGAGGCTCGGGATTTGGCCATTTTGTAAACGAACTCCGAATCAAGATTTTATTTCGCCAATATCTTCCAAATAATTTAAAAATGATATTTGCAAAATTTCAGAATTTTTGGAGTCCATATGCTATTTTTCCGGGATTTATCTTTTTGAATTATTACATAGGAGGCCCGGGATTTGGCCATTTTGCAAACGAACTCCGAATCAATATTTTAATTCGCCAATCTCTCCCAAATAATTTAAAAATGATATTTGCAAAATTTTAGAATTTTTGGAGTCCATTTGCTATTTTTTCGGGATTTATCTTCTTGAATTATTGCATAGGAGGCCAGGGATTTGGCCATTTTGCAAATGAACTCCTGATGCACCCAAAAGAGTGTATCTTATTTAACCTTGCATTAAAAAGATCAATTGTAAGTATAATGATTAGCAAGGGTCGAGTCCTCAGGGATTGGGTTTTAATCTATGAGTTATTAGTTTATAACTTACGTTCAAAGAAAACAATAAAAGAAAAGGGGTTTTTGAAGCCAGATTTAAACTAAAGTAAATAATAAGAATAAGATGCAAGGCGGTATAACCAGCCAATAAAAATAAAACAAAGTTAATATACAAATTAGGCGGTATAACCAGCCAATAAAAATAAATATACTTTTAAAAATAAGCAAACTAGAAAAGTAAGAAAACAAGTAAGTAAGAAGAATCAAATATGAAAAATATGGTTAAGGTTTCATTCTCCACCACTAGACATCATTAAGAATCAATTTCAGATCTATCAATATCAACCAACTATCAAAGTTAACAACCGTAGATAACAACAAGCTCTGTTATCCCAATCTTTCCTTAGTTTGTCGTTAAATAGAACAAGCTCTCTATTTAATCTCTAACCATTAAACAACCTAGAATAAGCTCTCTAAATTCAATTTAATGGCAGCTTTATGATGAGAAAGATAGGTTGATCTAAGCAACAAACACATAAGCTCGGATTGTTCAACTTAGGTTATGTTCCACTTTGCAATTATTGAAAACTTGACCATAATCATTAATCACAAATTGCCACTTATGAATAGGAAATCAAGACAATTACACGGATCAAGACTCCTAGACTAGCAATAGATAATTATCAAGATCTATCTAGTTGTACACCTAAATAAATCAAGACAACATCATGAACAATTCTTGTAGAAGAACATAAGCAACTTTGATAGAAAATTAATGATAGATAGAATCTGAAAATCAATCACAAAACATGTCTAGGGCTTTGAAATCACCCTTAACCAAATTGAAGTTTAGCCTAGCATAGGCATTGTAAACATAAACATAAAATTAAAGAGAATCTAAGAAGGAAATAAAAGAAGGAAAGAAGAAGAAAAAAATAAAGAAAAAGAAAACTAGAGAAAAGAAAGAAGAAGAAAACTTAGAGAATTTTATTACAATGGCTAATATCCTACCAATGTACAATACCCTCCAATCATCCAAGGCCCTCTATTTATACACATTTTGGAGGGCTAAATGACAAGAGACAAGCTTTACAAATTTCAAAGGTAGGTATAATAGGTGGGTGCATTTTTCTAACAATTTTCGTCATATTGTATGACAATTTTGATCAGCCAACTTGATGGTCGATTTTGTCAATTTTGGAGGCCTGATCTGATCACATGGTCTTCTAGAAAAATGTTCCCCTATCAGTTACTGATCCATAGCCGTTGGAATCAGCTCATTTGCTGATGTGGATAAGAAGATATGGGCAAAATACGAAAACAGGTCAGCACAGACGTCATTGCACATCAGCCAACTTGATGGTCGATTTCGCTAGGGAAAACGACTCCGTTTCAAGAAGTGTAAAACATGAAAAAGATAGATATGCCTCTTAACTTTGCACGGTTAATATTTCAGCCTTATTGCTTCAGTGAAACTCGAGATATAGCTGATATGGCAAAAGGTGTCGGAACTGGAACTGAACTGGATTAGCCCTTAATTCTAGTAATCTGAAATCACTCAAAGAAACTTGTGAAAAACACCAAATTACATAAAAATATAAAAGATCATAAACACAATTAGACTAAACAATAATAACTCGTATTTGACACAAAACAATAATAAAACATAACTAAAAACTATATAATTATACGAGTTATCAACTCCGAATGAAGATTTTCTTTCGCCAATATCTTCTAAATAATTTAAAAATGATATTTGCAAAATTTCAGAAGATTTGCAACTCATTAGCTATTTTTTCGAGATTTTCCTTTTTGAATTACTACATAAGAAGCCTGGGATTTGGCCATTTTGCAAACGAACTCCGAATCAAGATTTTCTTTCACCAATCTCTTTAAAATGATTTAAGAATGAGATTGACAAATTTTCAAAAATTTTGGAGTCAATTTCCTATTTTTCCCAAATTTTCTAATTTTGCCTTTTTGCCTCCGAAACCCGGTTTTGCTCAAAACAAGTCCGATTTTCAGATTTTCTTCAAGCTGAGCCTTGGGCTATCCCTTTTTAATCATTCTTCATTCATTGGGGGCTTTGGTCTTACCAAGTGGGGCCATTTTCGTGATTCTTCCCGATTTCACCGAAATCCACTCAAAAATCCTAATTCTTGGTTTTCTCCCGGATTGACTTTTCTTTCAGTTTTTCTTGCAAGTGGCTTCTCCATTACTCGTGGTCAGTGCTTATCTTTCATTTGGAACCTTCAATTTCGACCAATTTGATTGTTTAAGCACTTTTCCCCAAATTTCTCGGATTAGAGTTTCTTTTCTATTGAATCTCCAAATCCCAACTTCCGAACTCCATATCTTTCAATGTAGACCTCGAATTATCAAAATTCTTTCTCCATTTTTCAATTGAACTTAAAATCTTGATTTTGAAAATGGGTTGACTTTTTCAGTTGTTGACTTTTTGGGATTGACTTTTTTGGGGTTGACTTTTTTTGGGTTGACTTTTTTTAAGTTTGACTTTTTTCAATTGAACTAAGTCTCGGAGTACGGATGAAAACAGTCTTTTTACACTAGGAAACATCAATATAGGAAGAAAACATACCTGTTTAGTGGTCCGGACAAAATTAGGTGTCTACATTGGGAAAAATAGCAAATGGACTTCGAAAATTCTAAAAATTTGCAAATCTCATTTTTAAATCATTTGAAAGAGATTGGCAAAAGAAAATCTTGATTCGGAGTTCGTTTGCAAAATGGCCAAATCCCGGGCCTCCTATGCAATAATTCAAGAAGATAAATCCCGAAAAAATAGCAAATGAGCTCCAAATATTCTGAAATTTTTCAAATCTCATTTCTAAATTATTTTGAAGAGATTGGTGAAAGAAAATCTTGATTCGGAGTTCGTTTGGAAAATGGCCAAATCACGGGCCTCCTATGCAATAATTCAAGAAGATAAATCCCGAAAAAATAGCAAATGGACTCCAAAAATTCTGAAATTTTGCAAATCTCATTTTTAAATTATCTGGAAGAGATTGGTGAAAGAAAATCTTGATTTGGAGTTTGTTTTCAAAATAGCCAAGTAGATAAATCCCGAAAAAATACCAAATGAGCTCCAAAAATTATGAAAACTTCCAGATCACACTTTTAAATTATTTGGAAGAGATTGGTGAAGACAAATCTTGATTTGGAGCTCGTTTAAAAAATGGTAAAATGTAGGGGCATAAAAGGGCATTTTTGGAAAAAAATCGAAATAAATAGCAAACGGACTCGGATACTTTTTTGAAAACTTCCAAAACTCAATGTTTTATTATTTTGGAAGTATTGAAAAAAGAAAAATTTGAATTTGGAGTCCGTTTGATATTTATTTGCATCCGGGGGCAAAACGGTCATTTCACCCAAGCAACCGAAAAGGGCTCCTTTGGGCCTTTCAAAAAATCAGACTTGGGCTGGAAAAGAGAAGTGCTGGCCTGCCAAGGCCCAAAGGAAGGAGGAAGCTTTTGATTTTTCAATCAAATGGCCAATAATTAAGAGTTAGTTAGAGATTCTCTTTGATCAAGCCATGGTGACTAAGCCACATAGGCCAAGAGAGATGTTAACATTATTCTTGAACAACTGTAATTTGGGACAGCTGAGATGCTAATCTAAAGGTGGTAATTTCATGATTTTTTCACCTTGAATTATTAGCCATTTGATGAAAAATTGGTTACAAAAAAATGACAACATCCTTGAGCATTTAGAGGGGGTTTCGGCCAGCATGTAGGGAGGTTTAGAATTTGCATTTTCACACTTTATTTTTGCCGAGTTCTCTTGGTTTTTACTTGGTTTTTCTCTCTTTGGTTAAAAGCAAAAGGAAAAAGTTAGAAAAGAAAGGAAAGTTTGAAGAGATAAAGCTTGAAATATAGCTTCTTGAGGTTGCTCTTGAGCACCAACTCTTGCACTTTCTTGATTTTTCATTCTTTTTTTTTGCTATTTTGATTACTATTTGGTGAGTTTCCTTTTTAAAGTTTTTTTTATTGTTCTTCTTAAGTTCTTCCTTCATCTCTTTCTTAAATATATTTTTTTACAATATTCTTACCATGGCCGAATGGCCTACAGTTTTTGTTTAAGTTGCTGTTTTGGTTTATTTTATCATGTTATTGACGTTATTTTCTTTGATCTTGATGTTTTAAATGTTATGTTACTTCATATACTTGATTTATATTTTGTTTGTTGCCATTTATGTTTTAAATATCATGTTTTTGCATTTTTAATTTTCTGTTTTCATAATGTTTAAATTTGTTGGTGTTTTAGATTTAGTATATCAAGTGTTTGTGAAAATGCTTGTGTGGTTTTTGCATGATTTGAGTTTTATATCTTAGTTGAGCATGTTTTAGATTTAGTATATTAAGTGTTTGTGAAAATGCTTGTGTGGTTTTTGCATGATTTGAGTTTTATATTTTAGTTGAGCATGTTAGTATATCAAGTGTTTGTGAAATGCCATGCTTGTTGGAGCTTGAGGCCATTTGGCTACTCCATGTGTTTTGCATTATATTTTGCATTTTTGCCATGTTAGTTGATAGGTTTTTGCATTTGCATGACATTTTATATAGTTTTTCATGTTAGTATACCAAGTGTTTGTGAAAATGCCATGCTTGCTAGTCATATAGGCCAATCGGCCACTCCTTGAATTTTGGTATTGTATGTGCATTCTTGCCATGTTAGTTGATAGGTTAGTATTTGCATGATATTTGGTTGAGTTTTTGGTTTAAGCATGCTTTGTGTTTGTGAAAATGCCATGCATATTTTAGTTATTAAGTTTGGTTTATTTGCCATGCATGTTCATGCATTTTAGGTTTAGGTTGCATTAAATGCCATGCAAGTTCATTTTAGGTCTAGGTCACTATATGAATGCCATGCATTTTTTCATGACATTTAGGTTTAAACTCATGCATTTCGTGCACTATGTTTGTTGTAATTTTTCATGCATTTCATGTTCATGCCACTTGAATAATGACTTAGGCCAATTAATGGTTCAAAGTCATGCTCTCTTGAGCACACTTGTGGAAAATTAAGTTTTGTCAAATTGATTATTCTACCTTTGTGATTTTTTTTACTTAGCCCATTTTTATGTAACTTTCAAAAAGTCCTAGCTACTGTTTGTGAGTCATTTTATGAGTCTTAAATATTTTTACTTTGATTTTTAAATGATTTTATCAAAGGCAAAAACGTGTTTTGACAAAGCAGTTTTTTTCACCCAATACTCGTACTTTTTCGATTTTTTTGGGCATTCATCATTGATCAGAAAATTAACCGGATTATTTCCCATGTAGTTTTACATGTCCTTAGTCTCCAGTATTTTGTTCATAATTTTTTGAATTTTTAAAAATAGGGTAATAAATCATGGCTTAAAACTGGACAGTGGAGTCAGAATTGAATTTAAAGAAACATTATTTTTCTGTTTTGGTTAAATTACTTAGAGTGGGCTGATTAAGAGGGTTAGCTACTGACTTAGGGTAGTTTCTAAGCGTTTTGAAACTCTAAAAATGATTTTTTTAACTCTCGGGTTAAGGGTGGTCAAGTCCGAGATTTTTAAACTTAGGAAATTAGAGCCATTTAAAAAAAAAGATTTAGCCCAGTTTTGATTTTTAATTCAAGCTTTTCAAAATTGCTTTCAAACAATCACAAAGTATTTTGGTTTTAGAATATTTAATTTGACATATTTTCCTAAGGTAGCCGGATATCTTTTTAGATATACTGATTTCCTTAATTAAAGGAAAAAATACATTTCATGCATTGCATTTTTCATATTCATGCATTTTATATAATATGTGATTCTTGCTATAATAATTTCTATGATATTGTTGTTATTTTGATTTATATTTTTTGATGTTATATGGTTTATTATATGGTTTTGAATATTTCATGATATCCTATGCTTTTATTTAGTTACCTATGATAGCATTATTTTATTCCATGTCGTTTAAATTATATGCCATATCATTCATATTTGTCATGTCATTTAAATCATTTCATTTCATATAGAATATATTATATTACCTAGGTCATTTCATTTCATTTAGGATATATTATGTCATCTAGAATATTTTATTTCATTTAGATTATATCATATGACTTAGGATATTGCATTTCATGTAGAATATATTATATTACCTAGGTCATTTCATTTCATTTAGGATATATTATGTCATCTAGAATATTTTATTTCATTTAGATTATATCATATGACTTAGGATATTGCATTTCATATAGAATGTATTATGTTACATAGGTCATTTAATTTCATTTAGAATATATCATATAACTTAGGATATTTCATTTCATTTAGAATATGCTAAGGCATTCAAATCATGTCATGTCATTTAGGTTGCATTATTTTATTTAGATTTTGCTATGTCATTTTATTTATGTCATGCATATACATATTCATTTCTTTTAAATGTTTTCAAAAAAGATAATGGTTTTCAATAAATAAAGATATTCCCGTGTTAAAATAATTCATGAGTTCTTTGCCGGGTTTGCTGGGAAGGATATCATCAATTATTATTAATAACGGAATATCTTCTTTAAAAAGAGAATGATTCGGAAAATTTTCCAAAATTAATAAAAATTTCTATATTTTGCCACGTTTGTTAGGGAATATAGGAAAATTTTGAATTTATAAATTTCGGATCATTTTCAATTAAAAATGGAATTATTTTTCTTTAAATTGGGAATTAACTTGAAATACTAAATTTAAAACCGTTTTTTTCCGAGACTTGAGATAACACACGATTAATAAGGTACCGATTTATACGGGCGTTGTGGGGGTGCTAATCCTTCCCCGCACGTAACCAACTCCCGAACCCACTTCTTTGATTTCTCTGGTTTAAAACGCAGACTTGAAATTGATTTTTAAAATGTTTTAATTAATTTTTAAAATATTTTATAAAACCGGTTTTAATAGGTGGCCGATCACACCTAGCTAAAAACGATTGGTGGCGACTCCATGTCTTTTTCAAGGTCATTTTGAAAACCTTCATTTTTCTAGAGGAATTAAGTCGACTTTCACTCGATTTTTTTTAATGTCATGCTTAACGAATAATAAATTCTTGCGATGAGACTCGTTATTTTTTAGGTTGCGACAAACATCATAAACAATTCTTGTAGAAGAACATAAGCAACTTTGATAGAAAATTAATGATAGATAGAATCTGAAAATCAATTACAAAACATGTCTAGGGCTTTGAAATCACCCTTAACCAAATAGAAGTTTAGCCTAGCATAGACATAAATAATATATACATAAAACTAAAAAGAAAATAAAAGAATGGAGAAGAAGAATAATGATGATCTTTGAGTCTCCTCAAAAGATGTCTAGTTTGTGGCTCAAAAGATGGTATTTATAGAGCTTTCAAACCCTGAGAATAAGTCCTTGCCGCACAAGTAAGCATGGAGGCAGAAAAATCACGTTTTTGCCATTTTTTTTTTTTTTTTGCGGTTAGGGTTTTTCTGGCCATAGGGTTCTTTAGGGAGATCTTATAGCGCCAATTTGGGTGCCCATTTCTTATCCGATTTTTTCCCATAATATATTGTTTGAAAGATAATCAAGTCAACTTCAAAAGTCAAGAAGGAAGTTTCTTCAAATAAAGATTCTAACATCATGTTTTCCTTGCAAAACTCTCTGGAGGTCAGATCTGCCTCATCACTTAGCACTAAGAATATGATCTTTTTGACTCCCAAGTCTTTTCCATCTTGTGATTATGATTTTGTAAGCTCTTTACCATCATTATTGACATATTTTGACTTCATTTCAAAAAAAAAAAAAACATAAGTGAACAAATAAAGATCGAAAATATAACAAAAACTAAAGGTAGAAAGGCATAAAATGTATATTTTATGAGCTTATCACCCTTGTTTAGCCATCTACTTCAGCAACAATTATTAATCTATTGAGTTTGAATTTATTCAAAGTGAGTGTTTAACTCTTTTTAGTTCTTGACAGAACTTAGGAACTTATCAAAGAGTTCTTTCTTTGTGGCGTTCAACCTATCAAACTTAGGTTCTTGAAACGAGAGTTCTTAGGGTCTAGCTTACATGCTTAATCTAGGTTCTTTGAAACAGGCTTTCTAAGGGTTTAAGTTTTCTTTGCCTGAATCTTGGCTTTCTTGGGGTTAGGGTATTTCAATTTGTTAGTGGGTTCAAAGGGTTTAACCCCCTAGGGTTCACATCATTGACCTTGTAATAGGCCCAATTGGAACATGCAATGGATCTTGAAGTCCAATACCAGCTTGGTTCTCATCATTCCCCTTTTCCTCAAAAGGATTCGACCTCGAATAATCACCTACATCTTAAAGGGAAAGATCAAAAACGTTAATTGAAGCAGAAACGTTATACTCACCTGGTAAGTCCACTTTGTAAGCATTGTCATTAATTTTCTCAAGGATTTGGAAAGGCCCATCTCCTCGAGGATGCAACTTGGTTCTCCTATGGGCTGGAAATCTTTTCTTGCGCATATGAACCCAGACTCAATCACCTGGTTCGAAAGTAACTTTCCTCCTCCCTCTGTTTGCTTGTGAAGCAACTTTTGCACTCTTTTTCTCAATTTGAAGCTTTACTTTCTCATGAAGAGACTTCACCAATTCAGCTTTCTTACTCCCATTCAAACTATTCCTTGCATCAACAGCTAAAGGCATTAAATCTAAAGGAGTTAATGGATTAAAACCATAAATAATCTCAAATGGAGAAAAGAAGCAGTAGAATGCACAGTCCTATTATATGCAAACTCTATGAATGGCAAACAGTCTTCCCAAGTTTTCAAGTTCTTTTGTATAATAGTTCGCAAAAGTTGTGTTAAAGTCCTATTAACTACTTCAGTTTGCCCATCAGTTTGTGGATGACAAGTAGTAGAAAACTAAAGTTTAGTACCCAATTTCCCCCACAAAACCTTCCAAAAGTAATTAAGGAACTTAACATCTCTATCAGACACAATGCTTCTAGGAACACCATGTAGGCGCATTATCTCGCTCAAGAACAATTCAACAATGTTAGTTGCATCATCAGTTTTATGGCAATGGAATAAAATGTGCCATCTTGCTCAACCTATCCACTACCACATAAATTGAATCTCTTCCCTTTTTTGTCCTAGGTAAACCCAATACAAAGTCTATAGATATGTCTACCCATGGTTCACTAGGAACTGGTAAGGGTGTATACAACCCATGAGTTAAAACCTTAGATTGGCCTTTCTACATGTAATGCATCTATCACATATGCGAATAACATCCCTTTTCATTTTAGGCCAAAAGAAATGTTCATGCAATATTTCTAAGGTTTTCTTGACACCAAAGTGTCCCATTAAACCACCTCCATGTGGCTCACGTACTAATAACTCTCTCATAGAACAATTAGGCACGCATAGTTTATCTTCTCTAAACAAAAGGCCATCATGCTTTTAAAATTTACCAAATGTTGCTTTATCACATGCTATGTATACATCATTAAAATCAGCATCATTGGCATATTCATCCTTTATATATTCAAATCCAAGCATCTTAGCATTCATATATGTGAGAAATACATACCTGCTAGATAAAGCATCAGCCATATTTTCCTTACCTTGCTTGTATCTAATGACATAAGGAAAGGTCTCTATTTACTCCATCCACCTAGCATGTCTCTTATTCAAGTATTTCGAAACAAATTGAATAAGATAGTCACTCTTATGTCCGAATGGATTTGATTGCATTCTATAAGTTTCTTTTTGGTATATTTTGGCATAATGATATTGTCTTATTTTCTTTGTGTTTGGAAATATCTTGTTGTGATGAATATGCTAATATGGGTACACAATTGCATGATGTAGATGACTAATGCCATAAAGGGCCTAGTAGCCGAATTAATCAAAAATCTTAAGCTTTATGGTGATACTTACACCATATGGCAGCAAAAGGTTCAATTCATTCTCACCGAGCAAGACTTGTTAGATATAATATCAAGAGAAGTTGTTGAACCAACTTCAGAATCTACACAAGAGGTAAGAGACGAGTATGATTGTAAGACCCTCTTAAGTCCGAGATCAATTCGAGACAATTATAACATGCGGATGGCTCGATATTAAACTTTGAAATACCTACAGAAAGGATGGGCTACCATGTGGTACACATGTTGTATGATAAATTGTAGAGTTGGGGGTTTAATCGAGTGATTAAGTGATTTAACCCCAAATTAACTAAAAGTCGAGATAGGAGAAAGTCTGGAAAATATGATAAGCTAACTTCACATAGTGTTGATATGTGATATAACATTATTTGGGAGTGTTAGAACATGAATCGGCAAAAAAAATCGATAAAATATGAACAGGGGTATTTTGGTAATTTTACCATTTTTTTATAGTCTGTAAATGGTACCAATGGACTAAGTGATCATATAGGATCATAATATGATGTTTAGATCAAAAATTGGACATTAAAATAAAATCCGATAGCTAAAATCGTCTAATTTGTCATTTAGTGACGCTGGCGTAAATTGCCGTAAAAACATGGTTCAGGATTTTTTGAAACTGATCCGAACACATGGACATATGTTATAACATATGAGGATTATGAATATGACAAGAAAAATCAAAAACAGAGTTGAAACCGGATTAGTCCTTAAGTAACCTAAAAGAATGAAAATCGAAAACTGACTGCGTGAAGGTCCAAAAAAAGGTTTTAAATGGATCAATAGATTAATATAGACATAAAATGATGTTATCAAGCTACTGGTGAAATCAGAACAAAAATCGGAGCTAAAATCGAAAAAGTCAAAATATTGACCTGTTGGTGCTCCGAGGCCCGGATTTGGGTTTCGGGATATCAAAAAAACTATCCGAACATGCAGATCAGTATATTATCATATTTGGAACATATCTGTGTCAAGAAAAGTGAAAAACGGGCTTCCGAACGTTAAAATTTCATGTTGGCCTGTTAAGGTACTAAAAGACAAAATATGGGCAAAATGGTCATTTGACCATAGCCCACTTATTAAGTCTGAAAATCAGACTTCTTCCTCCACCAATTTCACGTGAGAAACCAGAAAAATGAGAAAGAAAAAGGGGAATCCATGGAAGCTTACTTCCAAGCTTTCTCTCTCCTCCGTTTACTAGGCAGATCACCAAAATTTTCAAAGATTTCACAAACCCAAAGGTAACTTCATGTTCTAAGCTTGATTTTGATGTTATATTTTGAAGATTTTGCCTTTAGCTATGAGAAACCATGTGGGCTAAAAATTGGTGGTGGTGATGTACTCAAAAGAGTATATCTTATTTAACCTTGCACTAAAAAGATCAATTGTAAGTATAGTAGTTAGCAAGGGTCAAGTCCTCAAGGATTGGGTTTTAGTTTATAAGTTAGTAGTTTAAAACTTAAATTCAAGGAAAACAAAAGAAAAGGGGGTTTTGAAGTAGTTTTAAAATTAAGCAAACAAGAAAGTAAGATGCAAGTAAGAAATAAGAAATCAAATATGAGAGAAATATGGTTAAGGTTTTATTCTCCACCACTAGACATCGTTAAGAATCAATTTCAGATCTATCAATATCAACCAACTATCAAAGTTAACAACCGTAGATAACAACAAGCTCTGTTACCCCAATCTTTCCTTAGTTTGTCGTTAAATAGAACAAGCTCTCTATTTAATCTCTAACCATCAAACAACCTAGAATAAGCTCTCTAAATTCAATTTAATGGCAGCTTTATGATGAGAAAGATACGTTGATCTAAGCAACAAACACATAAGCTCGGATTGTTCAACTTAGGTTATGTTCCACTTTGCAATTATTGAAAACTTGACCATAATCATTAATCTCAAATTGCTACTTATGAATAGTAAATCAAGACAATTACACGGATCAAGACTCCTAAACTAGCATTAGACAATTATCAAGATTTATCTAGTTGGCCACCTAAACAAATCAAAACATCATCATGAACAATTTTAATGGAAGAACATAAGCAACTTTGATAGAAAACAATAATAGATAAATTCTGAAAATTAATTACATAACATGTCTAGGGCTTTGAAATCACCCTTAACCAAATAAATTTAGCCTAACATAAGCATGGATAATATATACATAAACCTAAAAAGAAAAATAAAAGAATGGAGAAGAAGAAGAATAATAATGATGATCCCTTGAGTGTCCTCAAAAGATGTCTAGTTTGTGGCTCAAAAGATGGTATTTATAGAGCTTTAAAACCCTGAGAATAAGTCCTTCCTGCACAAGTAAGCCTGGAGGTGCAAAAATCACGTTTTTGCCTTTTTTTTTAGATTTGCGATTAGGGTTTTTCTGGCCGCAGGGTTGTTTAGGGAGATCTTCTAGTGCCATTTTGAATGCCCATTTCTTATCCGATTTGGGCCCATAATATATCGTTGGAAAGGTAATCAAGTCACCTTCAAAAGTCAAGAGGACGTTTCTTCAAATAAAGACTCTAACATCATGTTTTTCTTACAACAAACTCCGGAGGTCAAATCTGCCTGATTGCTTTTCAACCAAAAATTGATATTTTTGACTTCCAAGTCTTCTTCCATCTTGTGATTATGATTTTGTAAGCTCTTTACCATTATTATTGACATCTTTTGACTTCATTCTCCTTATTGTACCTAAAATTCAAAAACATATTATAAGTAAACAAGAAAAAGATAACAAAAACTAAAGGTAGAAAGGCATAAAATGTATATTTTATGAGCTTATCAGGTGGTGAACCACCATGTTGCCACCATTTTTTCCGCCACGGGAGGTGTTCCTCCTCCTCTTTAAACCATAAATTAGTATCGGATAGCTTTGAATCAAAATTTAGAGGCTAAAACGAGTTTGGCCGAAACCCTAGCTTGCCCATGAGGTGGTGCCGTCACCTTCCTTGGTTGTTCAAGGCCACCGTTAGCTTTGCTATCATCGTGTGAGCAACCTTCTAGTTGATTGTTGCTCCAAACTTTAATCTGAGCTAAGTGTAAAAATTTATTTGTAAAAAAATTCTTAAGCTGAAAAATTTTGGATAGCAGCTAAATATTATAAATAATGGGAATTTGAGTGTCCCGTAGTTGTAAAATATTTACAGAATATCCTGATGATGTCGTAGGTACCCGTATCGTGGAGTTCGCCTGGGATCGCGATAAAGTCACGAAAGTGCCGCTTTAATACTCAAAATAACACTGTGAGTATGTAGGTTAATCTAGGAGGTAGTTGTTGTTTTATATGCATTTTTGATTGATATGGACATTGAAACACGAAAGATTGCTCGAATTACGAAAATACTAAGTTTCGAACCTTACGCGGATCAAAGGCGTAAGTGTGGTGTTAATATGGTTACATGAGGTAAGTGTTGTGGAGTTGAATAATAATGAATGTTAGCTATTTGAAATGCTCGGATATGCTTAATTTAGATGTTGGGCAAGATACGGATTATGGTTGTACTTGTCGGATTAAAGAAACAATAGTATGAAATTGTGTTTGAGGCATTATGGTTACTAATTTGTGAAATTGGTTGATGAATGATATTGTATAGGATGGTTGAGTATTTAAGGATAGTTAGATATTGTAGATTAAAAGGTTATGCACATAACTTGTTTGATAAAAAAAATCTAAGTGAAATTGTAATGCTTTGAAAAACATAAGTAGAAATATGTTAGTGTAGAGATTGTTTCCTAGCACAGTGTATATATATATATATATATATATATATATATATATTATTACTCCATGATAGAAGAGAATTAATATATCATGTTGATATTATTGTACGGATATGGTGATGTCCGGGATGCTATTATTATACGGACAGGGTGATGTCCGGGTTGCTATTATTATACGGACATGGTGATGTCCAATGTGCTATTGTTGTACGGACAAGATGATGTCCGGGATGCTATTATTGTACGGACAAGATGAAGTCCAGGATGCTATTATTGTACGGACAAGGTGATGTCCGGGATGCTATTATTATACGGACAGGGTGATGTCCGGGGTGCTATTGTTGTACGGACAAGATGATGTCCGGGATGCTATTGTTTTACGGACAGGATGATGTCCGGGATGCTATTGTGGTACGGACAGGATGAAGTCCGGGATGATATGGACAAGATAGTCCAGGATGACAAATATTACGGACTGATATAAGTCCGAGATGTTTTGATGTTCTAGTCATGAAAAATTTCTAAATGATAATTATAGAGGTATACACGTAAAATCAATTTTTAAATATTTTTGGCTACCAATTTTGGCTGGCCAATGGCCTATTTATATTCAGCACTCAGCATAGAAGATTTCATGAGGGACAAATAATTTTTATAAGTCCCGGAACAATTTTTAAATATTACTTTTCGATTAATTAGTCATACTTGATATGTCATGTTTATACTTTAATAGTTAAGAAATGAAACACAAAACTTCCAAGTACTCTTCCTAGTAACCTTATGTTCACTGAGTCTTTCGGCTCACTATGTTTATTTTCATTCTTTTTCAGATCTTGATAAACCCAGCTCTTCCCAGGTTTTGGATAGCTAGCCGCTCATATAATTGTGGTAAGCGGATTGACCCAGGACGTGGTAAGCAGTGGCGATGGTGGGATACATTTTGCAGTCACTAGGGTATCATGGGTCCTACGCATTTTTTGTATGATGTATATGTACTTTATATTTTGTAAACTGGTGTATCTAAGTGATGTATGATGTATAACGGCCACGGAGGCCTAGTATTATGATCTGGTGATGCTTATGCCATTATGATATAATATGACTGTATGTGTGTATATAAGATTTTGTAAAGGTTGAGTCTGCTACGGGGCATCTTGGTTACTCCCTATCGGAGGTGTCCAAACCGAGATGTCATGTGTTGATGATTATTACATTGCAAATGTTGATGATTGAGTGGCAAACCCCCATGTAGGGCGAGATTATCTCGAAATTTTGTTTGATTTGGTTTCGTGGGTATAGTCAGGCTTCGGAGGCAGGGGCATACCTTGTCTCTGGCCGGTCACATGCCCTGAATTTGGGGTGTGACAATGATGCCTTTAAAAAGAAAGACACCATGGCTCGGATTACATTATTGAGTACAATGACCGATGACCTTATGGTAGACTTTGCCATGCTTGAAACTGCCAAGACCATATGGGATAAGGCAAAGGATAAGTTTGGTACTGTTTCTCTTGAGAAACAAAGGGCTTTAATTCTCAAATTTGATAATTATTCAAAGAAGGTTGATCATAATATGAGTAGAAACTTGTGAGAAATGTCTCGCTTGATCTCTTGTTTGAAATCAGCTGGTCATGCTCTCACGGATGAGCAACAAGTGCAATCCGTAATAAGATCCCTACCTGATGATGAATGGCAATTGATGAAGGTCAATTTATGCCACAATAATGAAATTAAGATGATATCACAAGACATTTGCTTCTCGAGGCAGAAGTTATGGATATCAAAAATCCATCCAAGGCATATGTTGCCAAGACTTTCTTTTCCATAGGGAGAAAGAAGAAAGGGTTCAAGAAAAAGGCATTCAACATAATGGATGTTACCTCTAAAGGGAAATTCAAGAAAGTTTGGAAACCATGGAATAAAAGCAAAGTTAAGTGCTTCAATTGCAATAAGAAGGGTTTTGCAAAATAGTGCAAAGATCCTAAGGTATATATCTCTAATTCTACTTTTTTTGTGCATGTTATGTCATGTACACTTATGGCAGAATCTGACTCTTCGTGGGTTACTGATTCAGGTGCCATCGACCATATCATAAGGGATCGTGACTTGTTTGTCAATTATCCAAAGATACCAGCTCGAACTAAATGGGTCTATGTTGGTGACAATTAAAGACTTGAAGTAAAAGGCAAAGAACTTGTGTAGTACCTTTGAAGAGTGGACACAATCTGATTTTAATTGACGTATTATATGTACCAAGAAATTTAGTCTCTGTTACTTATTTATTGCGTTTTGGATTCCAATTAAATTTCCATGACAATGTAGTTGATATTTATCTCAATAAAGTAAGAATAAGTTTTTGTATCCTAAATGGTGATTTCTTTGTGTTAGATACTGTTATGAGTAATAGTAGTTGTCTTATGGCCAATGCAAATGATGAGTTCATTTGGCATGCAAGATTGGGACATATAGGGCAAGAAAGGATGAAAAGTTAGCTAAAAGTGGCTTACTTGGTTCTTTATCTAATGTATCCCTCCGAACTTGTGAGATATGTCTCGCGGATAAGGCAACAAGAAAACCATTTGGAAAGGCTCATAGAAGTGAATATCCATTGCAAATTATACATTCTGATGTTTGTAGTCCCTTGAATGTGACATCTAGAAAAGGTTTTAGATACATAATCACATTCATGGATGACTATACTCGATTCATGATGAGAACCAAGCTGGTATTGAACTTCAAGATTGCATGTTCCTATTGGTCCTATTACAAGGTCAAGATCCAAGAAGCGGGAAGCTATGCAAGGATTGGTACAAAGGACTTGGGAAGAATCTAAAAGTCTTTTAAGCAATGTCAAGCCATTCAAGTTGGGCTGCTTGAATGAGGAAGACCAAGAATTGGTCCATGTGATCCAAGCTTCACATGATGGGCCATAGAGGATTTCAAGGGGCGGCAATCTTAATGAATTGTGGGCCTGCTTTTAGTTCATTATCTAATATGAAGTGGGGACCAATTCCTTAATGATGTGGCGCCTAAATTAGAAGCTTTAGTTGGTTCTTTTAATTACTTAGGCTTTTGGGCCTGGTTTATGTATTATGTCCATTAGGCTTGTGGAGTCTATCTTCATGAAACTTGTTGGACATCCTTTTAATTAATTAGGTTTGGGTTTGAGCTTATTCAGCCCATAGTTAAGCTTTCATTTAATTATGTAAGTAGTAAGCCTTGCCTGCCAAGGAGTTTCATTTGTACTAGGAGTTCTTAGGCTAGTTGAATTAGGGTTAGTAGAGAGGCTATATATACCCTTGTTTAGCCATCTACTACAGCAACAATTATTAATCTATTGAATTTAATTTATTCAAGTGAGTGTTTCACTCTTTTTAGTTCTTGACAGAACTTAGGAACTTATCAAAAATTCTTTCTTTGTGGCGTTCAACCTATCAAACTTAGGTTCTTGAAACGTGAGTTCTTAGGGTCTAACTTACATGCTTAATCTAGGTTCTTTGAAACAGGCTTCCTAAGGGTTTAAGTTTTCTTTGCCTGAATCTTGGCTTTCTTCGGGTTAGGGCATTTCAATTTGTTAGTGAGTTCAAAAGGTTTAACCCCTAGAGTTCACATCAGTTGGTATCAGAGCTCTCCTTGTAAAAGAGGTTTGTACCGAGCCACTATTATAGGGACCTTTACCACAAACTTCAAAACCTTACCCAAGGGTCTAGGAGTGTAGAGGATTACTATAAGGATATGGAGGTGGCTATGATTAGAACCAATGTAGAGGAGGATCGGGAAGCCACCATGGCTAGATTTTTAAGTGGCTTACATAGAGACATAGCCAATGTTGTGGAGTTACAACATTATGTGGAGGTAGAAGACATGGTGCACATGGCTATGAAGATGAGAGGCAATTGAAAAGAACGGGCTATTGTCAAGGGCAAAGTCGAACCACCTAAGGGGAAAGAAGAGAGCACTAGCAAAGACAAACCTAAGGTATTTCAAAATTCCTATTCTTCAAGGAATAGAGATATTAAATGCTTTAAATGTTTGGGTTCAGGCCATATTGCATCTCAATGTAACAAAAGGGTGATGATCATGCATGATAATGGTGAAGTCTTAACCGAAAGTGAGGATGATTGTGATGACATACCAGAATTGGAGGGTGCTAGTGATTGTGTTGGTGATGATGCTGACTTAGACTACCGCGTTGACGGTAAATCTCTTGTTCAAACTTAATCTCAACTTCTCACATGGGATTCTCTCATGATTTTCACTCTTTAAAGTAGTGGTATCAATCTCATGAAAAGAGTTCTACCATATGCTTGCTTGTCCACCTATTCTCCACTACTTAGATCATGCAACTTCATAAATCAAGAGGTCTTTATTCAAGGTTGTAATGGGGCCAAGGGGTTATAAATGTGGTTAAAGAATAAAAGGAAAAGGATATTACAAAGGTTCCAAAGATTTCATAGAGTTTAGAGACATGATAATATTCATACAAATAAAACTTCTCAAAACTCTTTACAAAGCACATAATACATAGGCCGAATATTCATGTTGGGCCTTTTCTTCATTCTAAACAACTTTGTAACATCTTTTTTTTTTCCACCAGTTCAATAGATGATTCATATATATATATATATATATATATTTCTTTTCTTTTTTTTTCACATGGGAATGTATTTGGCAATATTCCCTTTTCTTTTTCTCTTGACTTTTCTTTTCTTTCCCCCCACACTCATCTCTTGTTTCTAACCCAAATTTTCAATAGATCTTCGTTGTCTTTGCAATATGTCTCAAAATATGCTAATTCATCTTTAGAAAAAGGGTAAGGATATAAATAAGTATATTTAGGTTAGGGACAAGATGTGGTTACCAAAGAAATAGCTTATTCAATGTAGGCTCAATATTGGTTCACTAAGGGGGATGTTCTCTTGGAACATCAATAAAGAATGGCTGTTTGGCCCTAGTTAAAAGTCCTAATGCCTCTATCATATTCATGTTGTCACATGCATCAATATAGTCTCAACAAGGTTTAAAGCAAGTTATAGAGAATCATGTAATCAAAAGAGCACTCAAGAAAGAAATTAGATTGATATGTATAATGCATTAATCATATAGGCTCAAAAACTCATAAGAATGATTATACAAGTCAAATTTAAGTCTAAACAAGCTTCTTTTTCAATCAACATATCATATTAATAATAGCTTATGAAAAAAATAATATCAAGCTCAATTCTCATGAAAATCTGCTCACTAATAAATCAGTTTTAGACCTAATGCAATTCACATCTCATCATAGTATTGAAATTAACTAAAACACACTAAAAATAAACTAAAAAGACTCAAAACAAAGCAACATAAAATAACTAAACTCAAAACAAAATAAAATAACTAAAGGAAATCCTAAATTCTTCCCCCCACACTTAATTCTTACATTATCCTCAATATAATTCTATTATCCCCAAATATTGGAATCATGTGTAAAAGAAAAGAACTAATAAACAAAATAACTAAGACTTAAAACAAAATAAACTTATGCAGCGTAAATGAACTTAAAAACACTAAACACAATTAACAAAGAAACATAAGAAAAAGATAAAGAAAAAAAGAGCAAATCTGAGGATGGCAGTTTGGCATTGCTTTCACTAATTTTGCTGCCTCCCAATTAGCACTTGATTGATTGTTTTCAGCCTAGCCAATACCCCTTCTTGGCTTTTTAGGATCTTTTGGCTTAGATATGAAACTTCACGGATTTTTGTGTTTTGGAGGAAGTTTTCTTTGCAAAATAGCCAATGCATTCTCCCCCACACTTATTATTTCATCATTCTTGGTGGGGTATAGCTCTTTGAGGAATTGTGCATATCCAGGTGCTTGTCTAATGGCATCCACAAGCAAGCTGTTTAAGGTTTTGAGAATTAGTTGTTCACGTTCCTTCTTCTTGGACTTTGCAAATCTGCTAGGAAAGGTGGAGAAAAAACATTAGTAGAAATAAGAACCTTAAAAGTTACCTGAGGTGTCGAAGTACTACCAATTTGATTGGTATCTTTATTATCCTAAAGAAGTGAATCCATCTTTGGTTTTATCTCATCCTCATCTTGTTCTTCATTCCTCAAGGTCACAATAGTAGCATTCTCCTTTGGGTTAATCACCGTTTAGGAAGGAAGGGAGTGCTTGAGATCTTTGTGTTACTAATTCCACCATACTACTAGCCAGTAGGCCCATTTGCGTTTCCAAACTCTAGATACTTGCCTTTGTTTCCTGTTGAAATTGCAAAGTATTAGTAACAAGAGAATTGACAAGTTCTTCTAAAGAATTACCTGAGTTTTGAGTCATATGTGGTGGCTGAAAAAGATCTGGTTCTTGATACCATGACTGATTAAAGCTAGATGGATGAGTGTAATTGGCATAAGGATCTACTTCTGGATAATATCCCGAGTACCCATAATTAGTATGATCACACAATCCCTCATGGTAAGTGTTTGAGTAATAATGATCATACTGTTGGTCTTGGAAACCTTGATGGCTTTGGTATCCTCCCACATCATAGGCTGGTTCAAAATTATCTTTTTGGTAGTATGGGCACCAATTGGTTGGATGATCCATCATGAAGCACACTCCACACTGCCTTGATTGTTGAACATTACCCATGGCCAATTGTTGAACCGGGAAAGTGAGATTGGCTCGTTGGTTCTCCATGTTCATGTATGCCACCAACTCTTCAAGTGTTAGATTGCTCAATTCCATCGTGTTTAGCTCAAATTTTGAAAAAAAAAAACCTGTATGTACTAGAAAAATAAAATTAATTACAAATGAAAATAAGAATAAGAATAATCCATGTAACAAATAAACTAAAGAAAGCAATCCCCGACAACAGCGCCAAGAACTTGATGCACCTAAAAAGTGTATCTTATTTAACCTTGCACTTAAAAAGAATCAATTGTAGAGTATAGTGATTAGAAAGGGTGGGTTTTAGTTTATAAGTTAATAGTTTATCACTTAAAAACAAGTAAACAAAAGTAAAGGGGATTTTGAGATCAGATTTAAACTAAAGTTAACAATAAGAATGAGAAAACAAGTAATTAAGAATAATCAAATATGAGAAATACGGCTAAAGGTTCATTCTCCACCACTAGACATCATTAAGAATCAATTTCATATCTATCAACATCAATTAGCAATCAAATTTAACAATCATAGATAACAACAAGCTCTGTTACCCCAATCTTTCCCTAATTCGTCGTTAAATAGAACAAGCTCTCTATTTAATTTCTAACTATCAAACAACCTAAAATAAGCTCTCTAAGTTCAATTTACTAGCAGCTTTATGTTGAGAAAGATAGGTTGATCTAAGGAACAAACACATAAGCTCGGACTGTTCAACTTAGATTATGTTCCACTTTGCAATTATTGAAAACTTGACCATAATCATTAATCACAAATTGCTACTTATGAATTGGAAATCAAGATAATTACACGGATCAAGACTCCTAAACTAGCATTAGACAATTATCAAGATTTATCTAGTTGGCCACCTAAACAAAGCAACACATCATCATGAACAATTTTAATGGAAGAACATAAGCAACTTTGATAGAAAACAATGATAGATAGATTCTGAAAATTAATTACATAACATGTCTAGGGCTTTGAAATCACCCTTAACCAAATAAAAGTTTAGCCTAGTCTAGGCATTGTAAACATAAACATCAACATAAAATTAAAGAGAATCTGATATGATCCAAGATGGCCCAATCCCATGGCAATTTCTATATGGGTCAAGATCCAAAAAGCTCAAGGAAACTATGCAAGGATTGGTGCAAAGGACTTGGGAAGAATCTACAAGTCTTTTAAGCAATGTCAAGCCATTCAAGTTGGATTGCTTGAATGAGGAAAACTAAGAATTGGTCCATGTGATCCAAGCTTCACATGATGGGCCATAGAGGGATTCAAGGGGTGGCAATATTAATGAATTAATGGGCCTGTTTTTAGTTCATTATTTAATATGAAGTGGGGACCGATTCATTAATGATGTGGCACCTAAATTAGAAGTTTTAGTTGGGTCTTATAATTACTTAGGCTTTTGGGCCTGATTTATATGTTATGTCCATTAGGCTTGTGGGGTCTATCTTCATTAAACTTGTTGAACATCCTTTTAATTTAATTAGGTTTGGGCTTGAGCATGTTCAGCCCATATTTAGGGAGTTTTATTATTATTATTTAGGTATGGTCAAATTCATCATGTAACTAGCAATTAGGGTTAGGTTAATAGGGAGGCTATAAATACATGTTCTAGCCGCCTATTCATTTTAACAATTTTAAATTTAGTGAGTTTGAATTTATTCAAAGTGAGTGTTTCACTCTTTTTAGTTCTTGACAGAACTAGTGAACTTATCAAAAATTCCTTTCTTTGTGGCGTTCAACTTATCAAACATAGGTTCTTTAAACGAGAGTTCTTAGGGTCTAGCTTACATGCTTAATCTAGGTTCTTTGGAATAGGCTTTCTAAGGGTTTAAGTTTTATTTCCCTAAATCTTGGCTTTCTTGGGGTTAGGGTATTTCAATTTGTTAGTGGGTTCAAAAGGTTTAACCCCTAGGGTTCACATCAGTTGGTATTCAGAGCTTAGGGTTCCAATCAGGTCTAATCTTTTTATCCTCTTCACCATATTGCAGGGTTTAAGGTGATATCTTTTTTTATCAAATCTCACAAGATTTTAGGGTTTCAGGCATTATTGTCTTGGGGATATAGCTTTAGGCATTATTGTCTTGGGTTATAGTTTTTAGGTAGTCTTGCTTTGGAATTTTGTTTCTTGTAATTTGAATCAAATCAATCTAACAAGATTTTAGGGTTTTAGGCATTCTTGTCTTGGGGTTATAGTTGTAGGCATTTTTTTAGGGTTATAGTTTTTAGGCAGTATAAGTTTTGGGTTTCAGTCTTGAAAAATGGTTTAGATCAAGATTTCATTTCTTGAATTCTTGATCTATTAAAATTTCTTCTTGTTGATTCTTGATCCGAATCTTGAAAAAAAAAAAGAATTCAGAGGGGCATTTGAACAGTCCTAAGAAAGAAAAAAGAAGTTCATCCGAGATTTCAAGAAAAATAAGAAGTCTCGTTCTTGAAAAAAAAAGAAGAGTGTTCGAATAGGCAGAAAAAGACAGAAAGATTCGAAAAAGATTGAAAAGAACAGGAAAGAATCAACATTCATCTTTTTTTTTTACTAACCAAAGTTGTTTTGCAGCAACTTTAAGATGTGTCTCACATATGTGACGAAGTAAAGCAGGCTCTACAAGAGATGAAAGAGCTCAACTTATTGTTTGGGAGGTTTGTGCAACAAAAGGAAGAAAGACGGTGAATAAAAAAGAGAGAAAAAAAGAGAAGAAAAAAAGAAAAAGAAATAGAGGTGGCTGAAATTAAAGAAGTAAGAGAGGAGCCACTAGTGGAAAAGGAGACAATTCCTGCAGAGGAAAATAAAGAATTTGAGAATTTTTCTGATGCAAAGTATAGTGAGGTTTTTATTCTTGATGCTCCTAACCAATCTCTTCCAATTTTTCCTGTTTCTTTGTTGAAGGATTGTGAGGAATTATTTTCGGAGGAGTTGCAGGATGGGTTTCCCCATAAGCGGCATTATGCACTACCTTGATTTAGTACCTAGCACCGTCATTCTCAACACAAGGCTAAGATTTGAGGGCGAATCTTTTCGAGGAAAGATGGTATGATAGGATCCAAGATGGCCCAATCCCATGGCAAATTCTATATGGGTCAAGATCCAAGAAGCTCAAGGAAGGTATGCAAGGATTGTTGCAAAGGACTTGGGAAAAATCTACAAGTCTTTTATGCAATGTCAAGCCATTCAAGTTGGACTGCTTGAATGAAGAAGACCAAGAATTGGCCAATGTGATCCAAACTTTACATGATGGGCCATAGAGGAATTCAAGGGGCGGCAATATTAATGAATTAGTAGGCTTGTTTTTAGTTCATTATTTAATATGAAGTGGGGACCAACTCATTAATGATGTGGCGCCTAAATTAGAAGTTTGAGTTGGGTCTTATAATTACTTAGGCTTTTGGGCCTGATTTTTGTATTATGTCCATTAGGCTTGTGGGGTCTATCTTCATTAACCTTTTTGGACAACCTTTTAATTTAATTAGGTTTGGACTTGAGCATGTTCAGCCCATATTTAGGGAGTTTTATTATTATTATTTAGGTCTGGCCGAATTTATAATGTAACTAGCAATTAGGGTTAGGTTAATAGGGAGGCTATAAATATATGTTCAAGGCGCCTATTCATTTTAACAATTCTGAATTTAGTGAGTTTGAATTTATTCAAAGTGAGTGTTTCACTCTTTTTAGTTCTTGACAGAACTAGCGAACTTATCAAAGAGTTCCTTTCTTTGTGGCGTTCAACCTATCAAACTTAGATTCTTGAAACGAGAGTTCTTAAGGTCTAGCTTACATGCTTAATCTAGGTTCTTTGAAACAGGCTTTCTAAAGGTTTAAGTTTTCTTTGCCTGAATCTTGGCTTTCTTGGGGTTAGGGTATTTCAATTTGTTAGTGGGTTCAAAGGGTTTAACCCCTAGGGTTCACATCAGAATCTAAGAAGAAAATAAAAGAAAGAAAGAAGAAGAAGAAAATTATTAATTATCCAGCCTCTTATTCTCTCAAAAACAAAGAAACAAAGAAGAAATCATAACCCTAATGCTTGGAGAAGTGTGATTTTCATTTGCCCTCTTGTTCTCTATTTATAGGCAATAGCTAGGGCATCAAACAAGTGAATTTCAACTCTCTCCCTTTAGTAAATGCTGACTTGCGGCTAAAGCTAAGGAAAGGTGGCTGCTTTTTGTGTTTTAAGGAAAGAATGAATACTTGGGAGCCAAGACATGTAGATATAAGGAAAGAAATAATTAATTTTAGTCAAAGTACTCTGTAATGAGGAGAGATTACAAACTTGTAGCCAAAGTAAGTATGAGGAAAGAAAGTCTTGACTGATTTAATTCTCCTACTTTGACTAGGATTAGCTCTTAGGAAAGAACTTTGCAATTAATGCAAGTTCACAAGCAATAATCCTTCTTTGACTAGGAGATGCCGCCACTTCTTATTTAACTAAGAAGAACATGTAATCGACTAGGGTATTTAAAGGAAGAATTAGGGCAAACGGCGGCTGAAATTCTTCAAGGCTAGATAAAAGCTGTCGCTAGGGTTCTTTTGAGCTTGGAAGTAGGTTTTCCAACTGGGGTTTTTATGGATGAGATGTAGGCAACTGCATCTATTCTTCTTGAAGTGTCCCTTGTGCTTGAAGCTTCATTTCTTGTCTAAATTCACTCTTTTCAACTCCATAGCAATTCTTATCTTCCAAAACACCTACAAAACACAAAACCATAGTAAACTATCAAGGATGTCAAGGAACGAAGCATAAAATATATGGAATTAATTTATGAAAATACATGATTTTAAGCACTTATCAATGAGACTTCTCAAGCGAATAAGTAATAGACATTTATTGTCTTGAGGTTTAGACATTGGTTGTCTAATGGACATATCTTGTTCTTAAAATGAGAGTATACTTATTCTAGTGGGAGTCGCATCTTCCAAACATGTGACAACTTGAGCATATTGGTCGCCTTGGTTAAGAGAATCAAGATGAGGTGATGTGTAATTCATCGAACATGTATGACCACACATATATGAATTAAACCTATGTAGTCAGGTGTGAATGTTCAAGACGTGAATATTCAGGTTAATCAATGTGTTTGATTAATTAAGACCTGTACGGTATTTGAGTATTATTGAATTGGCATATACTCCTAATGGCTGATAATTCCATATGGGAATTACATAGACTTGTCCATTCAAGTGGGAGTCCATTGAGGGGATGTGATGCACCCAAAAGAGTGTATAAGTTAATAGTTTATAAGTTAATAGCAGAGTATAGTGATTAGCAAGGGTCGAGTCCTCAAGGATTGGGTTTTAGTTTATAAGTTAATAGTTTATCATTTAAAAACAAGTAAACAAAAATAAAGGGGATTTTGAAATTAGATTTAAACTAAAGTTAACAATAAGAGCGAGAAAACAAGTAATTAAGAAGAATCAAATATGAAAAATATGGTTAAGGTTTCATTCTCCACCACTAGACATCATTAAGAATCAATTTAATATCTATCAACATTAATTAGCTATCAAAGTTAACAACCGTAGATAACAACAAGCTCTGTTACCCCAATCTTTCCTTAGTTCGTCATTAAATAGAACAAGCTCTCTATTTAATCTCTAACTATCAAACAACCTAGAATAAGCTCTCTAAGTTCAATTTAACAGCAGCTTTATGATGAGAAAGATAGGTTGATCTAAGCAACAAACACATAAGCTTGGATTGTTCAACTTAGGTTATGTTCCAATTTGCAATTAGCGAAACTTGACCATAATCATTAATCACAAATTGCCACTTATGAATAGGAAATCAAGACAATTACACGGATCAAAACTCCTAAACTAGCATTAGACAATTATCAAGATTTATCTAGTTGGCCACCTTAAAAAATCAAAACATCATCATGAACAATTTTAATGGAAGAACATAAGCAACTTTGAAAGAAAACAATGATAGATAGATTCTGAAAATTAATTACATAACATGTCTAGGGCTTTGAAATCACCCTTAACCAAATAAAAGTTTAGCCTAGCATAGGCATAGATAAAATATACATAAAACTAAAAAGAAAATAAAAGAATGGAGAATAAGAAGAAGAAGAAGAAGAAGAAGAAGAAGAAGAAGAAGAAGAAGAATAATAATGATGATGATCCCTTGAGTCTCCTCAAAAGATGTCTAGTTTGTGACTCAAAATATGGTATTTATAGAGCTTTAAAACCCTGAGAATAAGTCCTTGCCGCACAAGAAAGCCTGGAAGTGCAAAAATCACGTGTTTGCCTTTTTTTTAGATTTGCGATTAGGGTTTTTCTGGCCGCAGGGTTCTTCAAGGAGATCTTCTAGTGCCATTTTGGATGCCCATTTCTTATCCGATCTGGGGCCATAATATATCGTTGGAAAGATAATCAAGTTAAATTCAAAAGTCAAGTAGGAAGTTTCTTCAAATAAAGAATCTAACATCATGTTTTCCTTACAACAAGCTCCAGAGGTCAAATCTGCCTGATTGCTTTTCAACCAGAAATTGATATTTTTGACTCCCAAGTCTTCTTCCATCTTGTGATTATGATTTTGTAGGCTCTTTGCCATCATTATTGACATCTTTTGACTTCATTCTCCTTATTCTACCTAAAATTCAAAAACATATTATATGTAAACAAGATAAAGATTGAAAACATAACAAAAACTAAAGGTAGAAAGCCATAAAATGTATATTTTATGAGCTTATCAAATAGCCGCACACTTAGCTTTTTGCTAGTCCTCGAGCAAAACAAAATTAAAAATAAAATAAGAAAATCTAATCTAATCCACTTTCGTAGGAAATAACGGTGGCACTTAGCATGTGACACAAGCCTTTAAACCCCTAGGTGTCTCTAGTGGACGAGTTTAGTCTCGTGAGGGTTTACTAGGACGATACCCACAAACATTTGAAGACATAATAAAAACTAAAAATAATAATAATAATAATAACAATAATAATTACAACTAATCCTTCCAATATAAATTAGAGATAATCATTGGACAAGTCTTATAAACTAATCAATAGCTTAAAGAAATTCACAAAAAATCTTGCTTGAATGTAAATAGTTTGAGTTAAGCCAATATTAACATAACATATTTCAATCAAAATAGTGCATATTCAAACTTAATCTCAACTTCTCACTAGGATACTCTCATGATTTTCACTCTTTAAAGTAGTGGTAAAGTGTTTACACTCAATCAATCTCATGAAAACAGTTATACCATATGCTTGCTTGTCCACCTATTCTCCACTATTTAAATCATGCAACTTCATAAATCAAGAGGTCTTTAATCAAGGTTGTAATGGGGCCAAGGGGTTGTAATGTGGTTAAAGAATAAAAGATATTACAAAGGTTCCAAAGACTTCATAGAATTTAGAGACAAAATAAGATTTTGCAAATTAAACTTCTCAAAACTCTTATAAAGCACATAAGAATATAGGCTAAATATTCATGTTGAGCCTTCGCTTCATTCTAACCAACTTTGTAACATCTTTTTCTTTAACCAAAAGTTTAAGAGATGATTTTTTTTTCAATATGAGAATGTATTTGACAATGATCCCTTTCTTTTTCTCTTGACTTTTTTTTTTCTTTTCTTCCCCCACACTTATCTTTTGTTTCCAACCCAAATTTTCAACTAAAAATATCCCTTGTTTTTTGCAATATGTCTCAAAATATATAATCCATCTTTAGAACAAGGGTAAGGATATAAGTATATTTAGGCTAGGTGTAAGTTGTGGTTACCAATAAAATAGCATATTTAATGTAGGCTCAAATTGGCTCACTAGTGGGGATGTTCTCTTGGAACATTAATAATGGATGGCTGTTTGGCCCTGGTTATAATCCTAATGCCTCTATCATATTAATGTTATCACTTGTATCAATATAGTCTCAAACGGTTTAAAGCAAGTTTTAGAGAATCATGTAATCATAAGAGCACTCAAGAAAGAAATTAGATTGATATGTATAATGCATCAATCATATAGGCTCAAAAACTCACAAGGATGATTATACAACTCAATATCAAGTCTAAACATGCTTCTTTCTCAATCAACATATTATATCAACATTGGCTCATAAAAGTTAGTATCAAGCTTAATTCTTATGAAAATCTTCTCACTAATAATCGGTTTAGACCTATGCAATTCATATCTCATCATTGTATTAAAAAGGAACTAAAACACACTAAAAATAATAATAATAATAATATTAAAGACTCATAAAAAAATATTAGACAAAAATAAAAGAAATCCTAAATCCTACCACCCACACTTAATTCTTACATTGTCCTCAATGTAATGCTATTAACCCAAATGAAAGAATCATGTGTAAGAGAAAAGAACTAATAACATAAGAATAGGAACACCTAAGACTCAAAACAAAACAAACTCATGCAACCTAAATAATCCTAAAATACTAAACAAAAAATTAACAAATAAACATAAAAAATAAAAATAAAAACAATAAAAATAATAAAAGGAAAAGAAAGAGAAAGCAAATCTGAATATGGCAGGTTGGCAAGTTCTTCATTAATTGGGCTGCCTTCCCAATTAACACTTGAGTTAGTGTTTTGAACCTAACCAACACCCCTTCTTGGCTTTTTAGGATTGTCAGGCTCATACATGAAATTTTCCAAATTTATGCGTTTGATAGGAAGCTTTCTTTGCACAACAGTGGATGCATTCTCCATTACAAGTATTATTTCATCATCCTTTGTGGTGCATATCTCATCGAGAATGGAGCATATTTTGATACTTGTTGAATGGCATCCACAAACAAGCTGTTTAAGGTTTCCGGCATGTTTTGTTCATGTTCTTCCACCTTGAACTTTGCAAATCTACAAGGAAAAGGTGGAGAAGAAACATTAGTAAAAAGTGTAACCTTAAACGTTACCTCGGGTGCCGAAGTACTCTCTTTCAGAATTGAAGCTTTATTATCTTCAATAGTTGAATCCATCTTTAGTTCTTTCTCTTCTTGGGTTCCCTTGGATTTTCTGATTCATCCTCAAGTTGTGTGGCACTAACACTCTCCTTTGGATCAATCATCGATCGGGAAGGGAGTGCTTGAGATCTTTGTGCTACTAATTCCACCGTACTACTAGCCAATAGGCTCATTTGCCTTTCCAAACTTTGGATACTTGCCTTTGTTTCCCTTGTTTCCTGTTGAAGTTGCAGAGTATTAATAACAAGAAAATTGACAAGTTCTTCTAAAGAATTACCTGAGTTTTGAGGTGGTGGCTCAAAAAGATCTTGTTGTTGATCCCATGGTTGATTGAAGACAAATTGATTAGTTTAATTAGCATAAGGATCTACTTCTTGATAATCTCCCGAGTAGCCATAATGAGTATGATTCCACCATCCCTCATTGTAAGTGTTTGGGAAAGAATCATACTGTTGCCCTTGGAACCCTTGATGGCTTTGGTATTCTCCCACATCATAGGCTGATTCAAAATTATCTTTTGGTAGTATAGGCACCAATTGGTTGGATGATCCATCATAAAGCACACTCCACACTGCCTTGATTGTTGAATCTTACTTATGGACACTTGTTGAACTATGGAGATGAGATTGTCTAGTTGGTTCTGAAGGTTCTAAAGTTTTGATGTAGCACCTGCCATCTCTTCTTGCTTGAAATTTGAAAACAAAAACCTATATGTACAAAATAAAATTAATTACAACTGAAAATAAGAATAAACCAATAAACTAAATAAAGCAATCCCCGGCAACGGTGCCAAAAACATGATGCACCCAAAATAGTGTATCTTATTTAACCTTGCACTTAAAAAAATAAATTATAAAGTATAGTGATTAGCAAGGGTCGAGTCCTCAGGGATTGGGTTTTAGTTTATAAGTTAATAGTTTATCAGTTAAAAACAAGTAAACAAAAGTAAAGGGGATTTTGAAATCAGATTTAAACTAAAGTTGACAATAAGAATAAGAAAACAAGTAATTAAGAAGAATTAAATATGAAAAATATGGTTAAGGTTTTTTTCACCACCACTAGACATCATTAAGAATCAATTTAATATCTATCAACATTAATTAGCTATCAAAGTTAACAACCGTAGATAATAACAAGCTCTCTTACCCCAATCTTTCCTTAGTTCGTCATTAAATAGAACAAGCTCTCTATTTAATCTCTAACCATCAAACAACCTAGAATAAGCTCTATAAGTTCAATTTAATAGCAGCTTTATGATGAGAAAGATAGGTTGATCTAAGCAACAAACACATAAGCTCGGATTGTTCAACTTAGGTTATGTTCCACTTTGCAATTAGCGAAAACTTGACCATAATCATTAATCACAAATTGCCACTTATGAATAGGAAACCAAGACAATTACACGGATCAAAACTCCTAAACTAGCATTAGACAATTATCAAGATTTATCTAGTTGGCCACCTAAACAAATCAAAACATCATCATGAATAATTTTAATGGAAGAACATAAGCAACTTTGAAAGAAAACAATGATAGATAGATTCTGAAAATTAATTACATAACATGTCTAGGGCTTTGAAATCACCCTTAACCAAATAAAAGTTTAGCCTAGCATAGGCATAGATAATATATACATAAAACTAAAAAGAAAATAAAAGAATGGAGAACAAGAAGAAGAAAAAGAAGAATGATAATGATCCCTTGAGTCTCCTCAAAAAATATCTAGTTTGTGACTCAAAATATGGTATTTATAGAGCTTTAAAACCCTTAGAATAAGTCCTTGCCGCATAAGTAAGCTTGGAGTGTGCAAAAATCACGTTTTTGCCTTTTTTTTAGATTTGCAATTAGGGTTTTTCTGGCCGTCGGATTCTTTAGGGAGATCTTCTAGCGCCATTTTGGATTCGCATTTCTTATCCGATTTGGGCCCATAATATATCGTTGGAAAGATAATCAAGTCAAATTTAAAAGTCAAGAAGAAAGTTTCTTCAAATAAAGAATCTAACATCATGTTTTCCTTACAACAAGCTTCAGAGGTCAAATCTGCCTGATTACTTTTCAACCAGAAAATGATATTTTTGACTCCCAAGTCTTCTTCCATCTTGTGATTATGATTTTGTAAGGCCTTTACCATCATTATTGATATCTTTTGACTTCATTCTCCTTATTCTACCTAAAATTCAAAAACATATTATAAGTAAACAAGATAAAGATCGAAAACATAACAAAAACTAAAGTTAGAAAGACATAAAATGTATATTTTATGAGCTTATCAGGATGTCCATGATTAAATGATTTAAGTGGGAGTTGACAATCCCATGTTGTGAAGTAAATCATTTAAGATGAGATAATATCGTAGCACATGCGCATATCATGTGTGTATAAGATGACCAAAAAGAAAACAAGGAGTGATCCCTGTCTCCTTGTTGTGTGAGTTTCTTTGATCGAAATATGTTTTGATCAGATTTGTTGCTCTTAGTGACTATTGACTAATATTTGATGATTTGAAAGTATTGTGTTTATTTTAATGGGATCTCCTATGACTATGGAAAATTCGGTCTGTTGGAACCTTATTGGGTAAATACATAGTTTCAGATTGTTAGATAGTTAGTGCAAAAGGAAAGATATTATTAAGATACATATGGAATTTATACTTGAAAGACGCGCATATATTACTTTGTGTAATATAAATGAGTTCAAGTATAACAATGTCTTGAAAAACAAGTGCACTTGGTGTTTGGTACGTTTCATGAGTTTGAAATGTGTTTTCAACTCACATGAAAGGGAATGAAAGTAGCCAAACTATGTATCGACAAGTCTTAGAGCATATAAGGCATGGTTAATGATATATGGATCATTAACGTGAATAACTTAAGAGTTATTTTTGATCTGATATCTATGATAAGTCATGGATATGTTATATGGATTGAGTAAAATCTCTTATGTCTAACTTAATAGTTGCATATTGAGATGAATTCCATTAAATGACTAGGGTCACATGACCTACTCGCATATGTTATTCCAATGTTTGAATGCTTTCCCTTAATTATCTCTTCGATCTGAATATGTGTGGATGATAGCATCAAGTTCATAATGTGCGAGTGGGAGCAGTTGGATGTATTTGGACATAAGTGAACAAATACACCAAGTACGCACAAGATTAACTTGATATGAATGATATATGAAGATGGTAAACTAGCAAGGAGATGAGATAAGCTTATGGAAGCTCATAAGGAGCTCAAAGTGAAAGCTTACTCAGCTCAAGTCAGCTCAAGGTAGCTGGACACTAGCTAGCTCAGCTCAAGGAGCTAGACACCAGCTCAATCAGCTAGATGTAGCTAAAGGATAGCTAGGTGAGTGACACTAGCTAGTGATAGCTAGGTGGCCTAGATGATGTGGCATATAGGTTTGACACATCACCACCATCATGCACAAGTGTCACCAATCGGTTTGTGACATGTGACATCATACATCATGTGGCTGCCACATGGACCGAAACAACATGGTGTTTTGGGTAAGAGAAGTTGTCTCCTAATAGCCGAATGGTTATAATCATTTGGAAGAGATTGGTTTTGTTGACCGAACCATTATGTCCAAATGAAGGGTGCTAACCATGAAAGGGTTGTGTCCTTTAACCCTTTCATGAAGCAACCCTTGAGTGGCTTTAAATAGGAAAGAATTCGGCCAAGACACACACAAGTGTGTAACACCAATAATCAGAAAATTGTGAAAGACACAATTGAGAGGCAGATTGCTAAGTGCAATTGCTAAGTGAGTGAGGGGTTCTTGATTGCTTGAATTATCAAGAAACAAGGCAGAAAGCATTCTGGTTTGGAAGAGCAAGATAGGTTATGGAACAGTTCCTATAGTTGCCTTAACCGGTTGATTACAAGTGTGCTTTAGGCATTCGGTTGAGTTCATTACTTATATCCACAATAAGCGAGCATTGTATAGGCAGACAAGTAAGTGACTTGAACTCTTCCTCTATGTTCTCGGATTTTGATAAGTCAAAATCCAACAGTAGTATCAGAGACTATAGGTTGTTTGATATGCATGCTCTTTGGTTGGATGAACTTATAAATGCATGTTGATTAGGGTTCTAAGCCTTTCCCCTTTTCAGCTGTTTGTTTTGCATGTTAATGTTCTTTGATTTTTCAACCCTTGCTTGTATGAGTAATATGTTATTCTACTCGTTTTTTTTTTTTTACAAGTTTATATACAGAATGCATGTCTTGATTATACTTGCAACCTTGTAAGGTATTTTGAAACAAATTGAACAAGATAGTCCTCTTATGTCCAAATGGATTTGATTGCATTCTATAAGTTTATTTTTGGTACATTTTGGCATAATGATATTGTCTTATTTATTTTGTGTTTGAAAATATCTTGTTGTGATGAATATGCTAATATGGGTACACAATTGCATGATGTAGATGGTTAATGCCACAAAGGGCATAGTAGTCGATTTAAACAAAAATCTTAAGCTTGATGGTGATAATTACACCATATGGCAGCAAAAGGTTCAATTCATTCTCACCGAGCAAGACTTGTTAGATATAATATCAAGAGAAGTTGTTGAACCAACTTCAGAATCTACACAAGAGGTAAGAGACGAGTATGATGCCTTTAGAAAGAAAGACACCATGGCTCGGATTACATTGTTGAGTACAATGACCGATGATCTTATGGTAGACTTTGCCATGCTTGAAACTGCCAAGGCCATATGGGATAAGGCAAAGGATAAGTTTGGTACTATTTCTCTTGAGAAACAAAGGGCTTTAATTCTCAAATTTGAGAATTATTCAAAGAAGGTTGATGATAACATGAGTAGACACTTGCGAGAAATGTCTTGCATGATCTCTTGTTTGAAATCAGCTGGTCATACTCTCACAGATGAGCAACAAGTGCAATCCATAATAAGATCCCTACACGATGATGAAGGTCAATTTACGCCACAATATTGAAATTAAGACCTTTGATGATATCATAAGACATTTGCTTCTCGAGGCAGAAGTTATGGATATCAAGAATCCATCCAAGGCATATGTTGCCGACACTTACTTTTCCATAGGGAGAAAGAAAAAAAGGTTCAAGAAAAAGGCATTCAATGATAAGTGCTTAATTTCATGCATTTTCCTATTGAATTTCCTTATACTTTGTGTTTTGATTCTTAAGTTCCTTGATATTTTACTAGGTTTTTATGCTTTGTAGGTATTTTGGAAGAGATAAAGTCAAAACATGTCAATTAGGATATTAAATAGCTTACAAAATCACAATCACAAGATTGAAAAAGACTTGGGAGTCAAAAAGATCAAATTCTTGGTGCAAAGCAAGAAGACAGATTTGACCGCCGGAACTTGTTGCTAAGAAAACATGATGTTAGACTCTTTATTCGAAGAAACTTCCTACTTGACTTTTGAAGATCACTTGATTATCTTTCCAACAGTTGGTCATGGGCCTAAATTGGATAAGAAATGGTCATCCAAATCGGCATTGGAATATCTCCCTAAACAACCCTAGTGGCAGAAAAAACCCTAGTCGCAAATCACATCTTTTTCTTAATACCCTAGCCTACAGTTATGTTTATCCTTGTCAAAGAAGGATTAGTGGCTGTCAACTTGCATTAATTGCAAGTATCTTTCCTTAAAGCTAATCCTAGTCAAAGTAGGAGAATTAAATCAGCCAAGACTTTCCTTCCTTACACTTACTTTGGCTGCAAGTTTGTAATCTCTCTTCATTAAAGAGTGCTTTGACTAAAACTTTCCTACTTTATTCAAACTTGGCTGTCAAGGCTTATATCTTTCCTTAATACACAAAAGTCAGCCACTTTTCCTTAACTTTAGCCACAAGTCAGCATTTAATGAAGGGAGAGAGCTGAAATTCACTTGTTTGATGCCCTAGCTATTGCCTATAAATAGAGATCAAGAGGGCAAACGAAATTTACACTTCTCCAAGCATCAAAGTTCTGATTTCTTCTTTGTTTCTTTGTTTTTGAGAGAGCAAGAGGCTAGATAATTAATATTCTTCTTCTTTCATTCTTTTATTTTCTTCTTAGATTCTCTTTAATTTTATGTTTATGTTTACAATGCCTATGCTAGGCTAAACTTTTATTTGGTTAAGGGTGATTTCAAAGCCCTAGACATATTATGTAATTAATTTTCAGAATCTATCTATCATTGTTTTCTATCAAAGTTGCTTATGTTCTTCCATTAAAATTGTTCATGATGATGTTTTGATTTGTTTAGGTGGCCAACTAGATAAATCTTGATAATTGTCCAATGCTAGTTTAGGAGTCTTGATCCATAACTGTCTTGATTTCCTATTCATAAGTAGCAATTTGTGATTAATGATTGTGGTCAAGTTTTCAACAATTGCAAAGTGGAACATAACCTAAGTTGAACAATCCGAGCTTATGTATTTGTTGCTTAGATCAACCTATCTTTCTCATCATAAAGCTGCTATTAAATTGAACTTAGAGAGCTTATTCTAGGTTGTTTGATAGTTAGAGATTAAATAGAGAGCTTGTTCTATTTAACGACGAACTAAGGAAAGATTGAGGTAACAGAGCTTGTTGTTATCTACGGTTGTTAACTTTGATAGCTAATTAATGTTGATAGATATGAAATTGATTCTTAATGATGTCTAGTGGTGGAGAATGAAACCTTAACCATATTTTTCTCATATTTGATTACTTCTTATTTACTTGCTTTCTTCTTTGATTATAAGTCTTTAGTTTAAATTGATTTTAAAAACCTTTCCTTTTATTTTGTTTTCTTTGAATTTAGGTTTCAGACTAATAATTCTTAAACTAAAACCCAATCCCCGAGGACTCGACCCTTGCTAACTACTGTACTTACAATTGATCTTTTAAGAGCAAAGTTAAATAAGATACACTCTTTTGGGTGCATCAATTCACATGTCTGTCGCAACCTAAGGAGTCTCATCTCAAGACTTTATTATTCGTTAAGAGTGACATTATTATTCGTTAAGAGTGACATTAAAAAAACTAAGGAAAAGTCGACTTAATTCCTCTAGAAAAATGAAGGTTTTGAAAATAACCTTAAAAAAACATGGAGTCGCCACCAATTTTTTTTAGCTAGGTGTGATTGGCCACCTATTAAAACCGGTTTTATAAAATATTTTAAAAAGTAATTAAAACATTTTTAAAACCAATTTCAAGTCTGAGTTTAAACCAGAGAAATCAAAGAAACGGGTTCGGGAGTCGGTTACGTGCGAGGAAGGATTAGCACCCCCACAACGCCCGTATAAATCGGTACCTTATTAATCGTTTGTTATCTCAAGTCTCGGTAAAAAATCGGTTTTAAATTTAGTATTTCAAGTTAATTCCCAAATTAAAGAAAAATAATTCCATTTTTAATTGAAAATGATCCGGAATTTATAAATTCAAAATTTTCCTACATTCCCCAACAAACGTGGCAAAATATAGAAATTTTTATTATTTTTGGAAAACTTTCCGAATCATTCTCTTTTTTTTTTTTTAAAGAAAGATATTCCTTTATTAATGATAATTGATGATATTCCCTCCAGCAAACCCAATAGAGAACTCATGAATTATTTTAACTCGGGAATATCTTTATTTTTATTGAAAAATCATTATCTTTTTGAAAACATTTTAAAAGATATGAATATGTATATGCATGACATAAATAAAATGACATGGCAAAATCTAAATAATATAATGCATCCTAAATGACATGATATAATTTAAATGCCTTAGCATATTCTAACTGAAATGAAATGACCTAGGTGACATAATATATTCTATATGAAATGTAATATCCTAAGTCTAAATGAAATACTCTAAATGAAATGAAATGACCTAGGTAACATAATATATTCTATATGAAATGTAATATCCTAAGTCTAAATGAGATGAAATGACTTAAGTAACACAATATATTATATATGAAATAAAATAACCTAGGTAACATAATATATTCTATATGAAATGAAATAATTTAAATGACATGGCAAATATGAATGATATGACATATGATTTAAATGACATAGAATATAAAATAATGCTATCATATAATATGCATGAAAAATAAAAATGAAAATAATAATGCATGAACATAGTATATGCTAAATAATATGACAAACAAAAAAATAATTAAATAAAAAGCATAGGATATCATGAAATATTCCAAATCATATAATAAACAATATAACATAACTCAAAATCATAACAATATCATAGAAATTATCATAGCAAAAATCACATATTATATAAAATGCATGAATATGGAAAATGCAATGCATGAAAATGTATTTTTTCCTTTAATTAAGGAAATCCGTATATCTAAAAAGATATCCGGTTACCTTAGGAAAATATGTCAAATTAAATATTCTAAAACCAAAATACTTTGTGATTGTTTAAAAATAATTTTGAAAATCTTGAATCAAAAATAAAAACTGGCTAAATCTTTTTTTAAATGGCTCTAATTTCCTAAGTTTAAAATCCCGAACTTGACCACACTTAACCCGAGACTTAAAAAATCATTTTTAGAGTTTAAAAAGGCTTAGAAACTACCATAAGTCAGTAGCTAACCTTTCTAATCAGCCCCCTCTTAGAAACTTAACCAAACAGAAAAATGATTTTCCTCCAAATTCAATTCTGACTCTACTGTCCAGTTTTAAGCCACGATTTTTTACCCTATTTCTAAAAATTCAAAAACTTCTGAAAGAAATACTGGAGACTCAGGACATGTAAAAATACACGAGAAAAAATCAGCTTAATTTTTTTATTAAAGATGAATGCCCAGAAAAATCGGGAAAGTACGAGTACTGGTGAAAAAAAAACTATTTTTCCAAAATACGTTTTTGCCTTTGATAAAATCATTTAAAAATCAAAGTAAAAATATTTAAGACTCACAAAATGACTCACAAACAGTAGCTAGGACTTTTTTGAAAGTTAGATAAAAATTGGATAAGTAAAAAAAAAAAATCACAGAGGTAGAATAATCAATTTGACAAACTTTAATTTTCCACAAGTGTGCTCAAGAGAGCATGACTTTGAACCATTAATTGGCTCAAGTCATTAGTCAAGTGGCATGAACATGAAATGCATGAAAAATTACAGCAAATATGATGCATGAAATGCATGAGCTTAAACCTAAATGTCATGAAAAAATGCATGGCATCCATATAGTGACCTAGACCTAAATGAACTTGCATGGCATTTACTACAACCTAGGTCTAAAATGCATGAACATGCATGGCAAATAAACCAAACCTAATAACTAAAATATGCATGGCATTTTCACAAACACAAGGCATGCTTAAACTAAAAACTCAACCAAATATCATGCAAATGCTAACCTATCAATTAACATAGCAAAAATGCAACCATGATGCTAGAATACAAGGAGTGGCCGAATGGCCTATAGTTCCTAACAAGCATGGCATTTTCACAAACACTTGGTATACTTAAATACTCAATCAAATGTCATGCAAATGCTAACCTATCAACTAACATAGCAAAAATGCAACATACAATGCCAAACACATGGAGTAGCCGAATGGCCTCAAGCTCCAACAAGCATGGCATTTTCACAAACACTTGATATACTAACATGCTCAACTAAAATATAACACTCAAAACATGCAAACACAAAGTAGAAATACTAAACCAAACAAGCATTTTCGCAAACACTTGATATACTAACATGCTCAACTAAAATATAAAACTCAAATCATGCAAACACAACACAAGCATTTTCACAAACACTTGATATACTAAATATAAAACATCAACAAATTTAAACATTATGAAAACAGAAAATTAAAAATGCAAGAACATGATATTTAAATCATAAATGGCAACAAACAAAGCAACCAAATTAAAATTGACTCAAGTATGAAGTAGAATAACACTTAAAACATCAATATTAAAGAAAATAACATAAATAACAAAACAAAATAAACAAAACAGCAACCTTAATAAAAAATGTAGGCGATTCGGCGATGGTGAGAAAAATGTAAAGAAACATTGTAAAAAAAATATTTTAGGAAGAGATGAAGAAAGAACTTAAGAAGAACAATAAAAAAAACATTTATTTAAAAAGGAAACTCACCAAATAGTAATCAAAATAGAAAAAACAAGAATGGAAAATCAAGAAAGTGCAAGAGTTGGTGCTCAAGAGCAACCTCAAGAAGCTATATTTCAAGCTTTATCTCTTCAAACTTTCCTTTCCTTTCTTTTCTAAACTTTTTCTTTTTCCTTTCAACCAAGGAGAGAAAAACTAAGAAAAACTAAGAGAAATCAGCAAAAATCAAGTGTGAAAAAATGAATTCTGCCCTCCCCCCTTAAGCTGGCCGAATGGCCCTCTCTCTCATGCAAGGGTGTTGTCATTTTTTTCCAACCAATTTTCGATCAAATGGCTAACAATTCAAGGTGAAAAAGTCACGAAATTACCACCCTTAGATTAGCATATCAGCTGTCCCAAATTACAGCTGTTCAAGAATAATGTTGACACTCTCCCTTGGCCTATGTGGCTTAATCACCATGGCTTGATCAAAGAGAATCTCTAACTAACTCTTAATTCTTGGCCATTTGATTGAAAAATCAGAAGCTTCCTCCTTCCTTTGGGCCTTGGCAGGCCAGCACTTCTCTTTTCCAGCCAAAGCCTGATTTTTTGAAAGGCCCAAAGAAGCCCTTTTCGGTTGCTTGGGTGAAATAACCGTTTTACCCCCCGGATGCAAATAAATATCAAACGGACTCCAAATTCAATTTTTATTTTTTTATTACTTTTAAAATAATAAAATATTGAATTCTGGAAGTTTTCAAAATTTTCCGAGTCCGTTTGCTATTTATTTGGATTTTTTCTTCCAAAATTACCCTTTCATGCCCCCACATTTTACCATTTTTTAAACGAGCTCCAAATCAAGATTTTTCTTCACAAATCTCTTTCAAATAATTTAAAAGTGTGATATGGAAGTTTTCATAATTTTTGAAGCTCATTTGGTATTTTTTTTCGGGATTTATCTGCTTGAATTACTACATAGGAGCTTGGGATTTGGCCATTTTGCAAACGAACTCCGAATCAAGATTTTCTTTCTCCAATATCTTCCAAATAATTTAAAAATGAGATTCGCAAAATTTCAAAATTTTTGGAGTCCATTTGCTATTTTTTCGGGATTTATCTTCTTGAATTATTGCATAAAAGGCTCGGGATTTGGCAATTTTGCAAACGAACTCCGAATCAAGATTTGCTTTCACCAATCTCTTTAAAATAATTTAAAAATGAGATTTGCAAAATTTCAAAAGATTTGGAGCTAATTTGCTATTTTTTCGGGATTTTCCTTCTTGAATTACTACATAAGAAGTCCGGGATTTGGCCATTTTGCAAACGAACTCCGAATCAAGATTTTATTTCGCCAATCTATTACAAATAATTTTAAAATGAGATTTGCAAATTTTCAAAATTTTTGGAGTTCATTTGCTATTTTTCCCAAATTTTGCAATTTTGCCCTTTTACCTCCGAAACCCGATTTTGCTCAAAACAAGTCCGATTTTTAGATTTTCTTCAAGCTGAGCCTTGGGCTATCCCTTTTTAATCATTCCTCATCCATTGGGGCTTTGGTCTTACCAAGTCGGACCATTTCTGTGATTCTTCCCGATTTCACCGAAATCGACCAAAAAACCCTAATTCTTGGTTTTCTCCCAGATTGACTTTTCTTTCGGTTTTTCTTTCAAGTGGCTTCTCCATTACCTGTAGTCAGTGCTTATCTTTCATTTGGAACCTTCAATTTTGACCAATTCGATCGTTTAAGCACTTTTCCCCGAATTTCTCGGATTAGGGTTTCCTTTCTACTAAATCTCCAAATCCCAACTTCCGAACTCCATATCTTTCGATGTAGACCTCAGATTATCAAAATTCTTTCGCCATTTTTCAATTGAACTTAAAATCTTGATTTTGAAAGTGGGTTGAATTTTCCAGTAGTTGACTTTCTGGGGTTGACTTTTTCGGATTGACTTTTTTCGGGGTTGACTTTTTATGAGTTTGACTTTTTATGCTCGCCCTCTTAAACTAAGTCTCGGGGTACCACCTGCAGGATGAAAAAAAATCTTTTTACATTCTGAAACCTCAATTTAGGAAGAAAACATACCTGTTTTAGTGGTTCGGACAAAATTAGGGTCTACAGCTGCCCCTCTTTGGCTATTGCTGAGAATTAGGAATCAGGCAAAGATAAACAAACACTAATTTTGTATGGTCAGTAAAATCACATGTGAAGGAAAGGAGTTTCTTTTTTATTCTTCTATCATTTCTTTATTTTTCATCATCATCTTTTTTTTTTTTTGAAAAGCTGTAAATTAAAGATTGGTCCTTAAATTGAATTCTCTGACTAATCAAGGCTTGACCCGCCTTAAGGAAACGGATTCGATTTTTAAAAATATATATATTGTGCCTGAAATCTTAAGAATAGTGCCCGAAGGTCTTGAAAACTGGTGCCCAAAGGTTTTTAAAACTGGTGCCCGAAGGTCTTTAAAGCTGGTGCCCGAAGGTCTTTAAAACTGGTGCCCGAAGGTCTTTAAAACTGGTGCCGGAAGGTCTTTAAAACTGGTGCCTGAAAGTCTTTAAAACTGGTGCCCGAAGGTCAAGCTGGTGCCCGAAGGTCTTTAAAGCTGGTGCCCGAAGGTCTTTAAAACTGGTGCCCGAAGGTCTTTAAAACTGGTGCCCGAAGGTCTTTAAAATTGGTGCCCGAAGGTCTTTAAAATTGGTGCCCGAAGGTCTTTAAAGCTGGTGCCCGAAGGTCTTTAAAACTGGTGCCCGAAGGTCTTTAAAACTGGTGCCCGAAGGTCTTTAAAATTGGTGCCTGAAGGTCTTTAAAATTGGTGCCCGAAGCTCTTTAAAGCTGGTGCTCGAAGGTCTTTAAAACTGGTGCCCGAAGGTCTTTAAAACTGGTATTTGAAATGCCTTGACGACGGTCTCAAGGCTCGACTCATCTGATAAACAAAATGAATTTGATTTAAAACAAGAAAAATACCTCGATGGCAGTCTCGGAGTCTGAATCTTTTGAGAAACAAAACGAGTTCTCTTTGGGGAAGTCCAAGTTTTTTTGATTTCTGCACTGTTAGCTAAATGCAATGATGAGAATGTCATGCTTTGCAAATGCTTGTATGTTTCCTAAAAATAAATGCAATCAAATGATTGTGCCATGATTTCTAATCCATGGTTTCTTTGAGGTTCACAAATTGTCCGACTTATGACGGAGTCTTCAATTGTTCATTGATGCCCCACTTAAGGAATTCTTCACTCAAGATATCTTGTCAAACAGTCTCAGTTTCTGTCTTTCGTTGAAGTTCATAGATTTTCTAACTTCGTGTTGGAGTTTCCACCACGTTCACTGTTTTCTTTTCTTGGTGAACTTTCCAAACCTTTCCCAAGATTTAAATCTATTCCTTAGTAATACTTTGAAATCCCTTTATCTAAAGATTTTTATTACTAATCATCATTCAATTTAATAACAACCATAATGCATCTCAAAAGTATATGAAAGAAAATATGAATCAAGCAAAAACTATCATGAAAAAGATAAAGAATTTATTGCAAGAAATGTTTTAAAATAGTAAAAATAAAATCAAGGATATAAGAAACAAATGTAAGGTTATAGGCTGTAGATGCCCCGGATGCGGAATATCTTGGACCCCATCCTTTTCAAACCATCTGAAATTTCTCTTGAACGAGCAATTCACTTGGGTAACCTCTTAGCTTCTGTAGTTACATCAGACTAAGTTGTTCCCCTTTTCTTTGATTGTCAGATACTTTCTCCCCCTTTACACGGAGCATTGATTCAAACTTTGATCAGTACTTGAGCCGCCCTTTGTGGGTTTTCAACTCAAGTGTCCTCCATTCGGTATTAAGTCGCCCTTTGCGGGTTTTCGGCTTAAACCTCTCCTTTTACATTCTTTATTTCATTTCCATTTTTTTATTCTACCATGCATATGAGAATTCTAAATGCTTCCAAGGTAAAAATATCAATTCAAAAGATGGGATGAATTCTGAGAATAACCTTTCAAATTAAATATCCATGCTTGATCAAAATGGGCTTTTAAAGCACGTAATGTAGGCCAAGGTTTTTGTTTAGAAAGAAAAGATAAAATAGGCCCAAAGTGTGTTTAGGGGTGATTGGATCAAGGATCATTTCCTGAGGAGAACTTTTTTCTTGAAACATCTGTCCCTTTTTGGAATTCTTTTTTTTTTTTTTTTGCTTTGTTGGCTTTCAGTTGCCACATTTTCGATGGCTTTCATTTTGCCATGATTTTTTTGATTATTTTTCCTCGCATTTTCCCTCTACTATAGAGAGTGATCCTTGATCAAGGTTTAAAGAGAGAAATAATTCCTAAGGCTCAAAGGGGTGACTAATGATAATTTCTTCTTAGTGGAAGGAATATGAAAGATGGCCATTCATCATATCAAGCATGACTATTCTCTTTGAAAAGTAATTCTCAGGGGAAATAGATATATAGAATTTCTATTTTTACACTTGGAATCATTCGAATTTCCATGTGCACAGCATCACACATTTTTTTTTTCAAGCATAATTCTTCTTCAGTTCATCGGCATTCACGGGATGTCTAAAATCATCTTCGTCCATCCGAGTTAGAATCAATGCTCCTCCAGAAAAAGCTCTCTTTACCACATAGGGTCCTTCCCAATTCGGAGCCCATTTTCTTCTCGGGTCCTTCACTATAGGGAGAATTTTTCTCAATACCAACGCCCCCTATCGGAACTGTCTAGGTCGAACCTTCTTGTTGTGGGCTCGAATCATCCTTTTCTGATACAGCTGCTCTTGACAAATTGCTTTCAATCTTTTCTCCTCGATGAGATTCAACTGTTCATAACGAGCTCTAACCCATTCTGCTTCCTCTAGGCCAACTTCCATCAAAACCCGAAGTGAAGGGATCTCAACTTCAATAGGTAGCACTGCTTCCATCCCGTAAACCAAAGAAAACGGTGTTGCCCCTGTAGATGTGCTGATCGAAGTACGATATGCATGAAGAGCAAACGGCAAGATCTCATGCCAATCCTTGTACACATTGGTCATCTTCTCGACAATCTTCTTGATATTCTTGTTAGCTTCTTCTACTGCCCCATTCATCTTTGGACGGTAAAGTGCCGAATTATGATGTTTGATCTTGAATTGAGTACACACTTCTCTCATCATCTTATTGTTCAAATTGAGAGCATTATCTGAAATAATTCTTGCTGGCAACCCGTAACGGCATATGATTTCTTTCTTGACGAATCTGCATACCACCGATTTTGTTACATTTGCATAGGAAGCAGCTTCTACCCACTTTGTGAAATAATCTATGGCCACCAAGATGAAACGATGTCCATTTGAAGCTTTCGGGGTAATAGGCCCGATCATATCCATTCCCCACATTGAAAAAGGCCAAGGTGCAGTCATGACATTTAATGGCGATGGCGACACATGAATCTTATTTGCATAAATCTGACATTTATGGCACTTCCGGGATAACTAATACAATCTCCTTCCATCGTCTGCCAATAGTACCCTGCCCTCATAATTTGTTTAGCAAGCATGTGACTATTAGCATGAGTGCCACAAATCCCTTTATGGACCTCTTCTATGATTCTTTGAGCTTCGACAGACGCGACACATCTCAATAGGACTTGATCTTTCCCTTTCTTATAGAGAATCTCATTGTCTAGAACGAAACCTATTGCTAGCCTTCTCAGAGTTCTCTTGTCATTCTCTGTCGCTTGTTCTGGATAATGTTGACTCTTGATGTACTATAAGATGTCATTATACCAAGGGAGACCACTTACTTCTTCTTCGGTACTCAAACAGTGGGCAGGAGGCCCATATATGCTCATCTTGATCGGCACAACTTCAGCCCCTTCATTCACTTTAAACATTGATGACAAAGTAGCCAGAGCATCTGCCATTTGATTTTCTTCTCGAGGAAAGTAATTGAAATTCACTTCTTCAAACTCTTCCAATAAACTCAATATGAGTTCTCGGTATCGGATTAGGTTTGTATCTCGGGTTTCCCGTTCGCCTCGTAACTGGTAAATCACTAAGGCTGAGTCTTCGAAAACTTCCTATACTTTGATCTTTCTGTCCACTGCAGCACGAAGGCCCATAGTACATGCTTCATACTCGGCAGTATTGTTTGTATAATCAAAATCCAATCTAGCAGTGAGAGGATAACAATCTTCTTCTGGGGATATAAGCACTGCACCGATTCCATGCCCCATGGCGTTAGATGCGCCATCAAAGTACATTTTCCATACTTTCTTTTCCAAGGGAATCTCATCTGGTTTGGACACATACATCAAATCTTCATCTGGGAAGTCAAAGTTCAACGGCTCATAATCTTCCACTGCCCGACTTGCTAAGAATTCAGCCACTAAACTGCCCTTGATAGCTTTTTGACTTACATACATAATGTCGTACTCTGACAATAAAACCTGCCATCTTGCCGTCCTTCCTGACAAAGAAGGTGCTTCTAACATGTACTTGACTGGATCAAGCTTGGCAATCAACCACGTTGTGTGGTACAACATATACTGTCTGAGTCTTCGAGCAGTCCAAGCTAGGGCGCAACACAACTTCTCTACCGTCGAATATTTCAACTCGTAATCTGTGAACTTCTTGCTGTGGTAGTAAACTGCCTGTTATTTCTTTCTAGTTTCATCAAGCCACCCCAAAACACAACCCATGGATCTCTCAAATACTGATAAATACAGTATCATTGGTTTATCTGGAATAGGTGGCATTAATATTGGTGGGTTGGATAGTTAATGTTTAACCTTCTCAAATGCAATCTAACAACCTTCATCCCATTCTCCTGGATCACATTTTTGAAATAACTTAAAGATTGGATCACACTTGCCGATTACCTGAGAAATAAATCGAGTAATGTAATTCAATCTCCCCAGAAAGCCTCTTACTTCCTTTTGAGTGCGAGGTGGTGGCAGATTCTGAATATCCTTCACTTTATCTGGGTCAATCTCAATTCCTCTTTTGCTAACAACAAAACCCAACAATTTCCCCGAGGTGACTCCAAAAGTGCATTTTGCCGGATTTAGCTTGAGTCTAAACTTCCTTAGTCGTTCAAAGAGCTTCTTAAAATTCGCAATATGCTCATCTTCTCCTTGTGACTTAGCGATTATATCATCAACGTAGACCTCAATTCCTTTATGCATCATATCATGAAACAAGGTTACCATAGCTTTTTGGTATGTTGCCCTAGCATTCTTCAACCCAAATGGCATTACCTTGTAGCAGAAGGTTCCCCACATTGTAACAAATGTGGTTTTCTCCATGTCTTCCGGTGCCATCTTGATCTGATTGTATCTTGAGAACCCGTCCATGAAAGAAAATAAAGAACTTTTCGCCATATTATCCACCAGAGTATCAATGTGGGGCAAAGGGAAATTATCTTTAGGGCTGGCTTTATTCAAATCTCGGTAATCAATGCACATTCGCACTTTGCCATCCTTCTTTAGTACTGGAACTATATTTGCCACCCATTCTGGATATTTTGCCACCTCTAAGAACCTAGCATCAAATTACTTCTTCACCTCCTCTTTTATCTTTAACAGCATGTCTGGCCTCATTCTTCTCAACTTTTGCTGAATTGGCTTGCATTCTGGCCTTAAAGTAAGCTTATGAACCACAATATCCGGATCCAACCCTGGCATGTCTTGGTAAGACCATGCAAATACATCCACATACTCCTAGAGAAAAGCTATCAATTCACTTTTTATTGATGATGACAATGAAGTTCCAATTTTGACTTCTTTTATCTCTTCACCATTTCCCAGATTTATAGTTTCCAATAACTCCTTATGAGGAATTACTTGTTTCTCCTCTTGTTCTATTTTCCTTAATAGATCTGGAGGTAGACCATAATCCTCAGTATCTTCATTAGCCTTAAAATCACCCGTGCAAATGGGTCTTTCAAAATCAATTTCAGAATTACTGACAGGAAGGTCCTCATATTTCGCATCCGCACACCTGTAAATAGGTGGAGAAGAAACAATATAGAAAAATATATAATATAAACAAAATAAATAACAAAAAAGAAAGAATATGGACACATCAATTTGGATAAAATGCATTGTGCTTGTTATTTATTGAATGAAAATGTTTAAAAAGCCCATTACAGAAAAAAAAAAACTCTTACTATTTCAAGGTAAAGATAATTAAGATTGCTTTTTTAAAAATTTTACTTTGGAATAGACTTAAAAACTATGGGCAACTCAGTCGCACTCCAGTTGGTTAGTCTATATCCTGGTGGACATGGTCGCACCATCCAGCTAGCATTCTCTCTTTCAATTCTGTCTTCCTCAGTCATGTAGATCTCCACATCATACATCTGCTCATCCCTATTCACCTGGAATCTCTCGAAGGCTTGCTCTATCATTACGAGCACATCATCAGAATTCTTTTCTCCGAACATAGAATCGGCTGAGCGAAAGTTGTGAATGATAGGTGGGAATGTCATAGGCTCCCATTCAATATCCACACTCGTAAGACGGGCCATCCTTCTTTGTTGGTTCCTTTCAACTTGTTTCCTTTTCTCATAGGCCTTCGAAAGATACCCTAGGCCAAACCGGCCTTCTTTCCTTTTACTTCTATTGCTCGAGCCATCCCCTGAAGATATTTCTCGAGACCTTTTTCAGCCCTGTAGCCTTTTCCCACAGTAGTTCTTACCCCAAGCCTTGTATTCTTGGACAGCCTCAGTTTCGGAATTTTTCGTCCTTCAGTGACGAAAACTGCATTTACGAATTCCAACGACCGAAAAGAACACTCCACGGCATCTTCATTGGGCTCAACATAAGGAGATTCAGTAGATGCGGAGGCTATTATATCTTCCTCTCCTGATACTGTGATCAACCGGCCCTCCATCACAAATTTTAGTTTTTGGTGAAGAGACGAGGGTACAACCCCAGCTGAATGTATCCACGGCCTTCCCAATAAGCAATTATAAGATGGATTAATATCCATGACCTGGAAATTCACTGTATAAATGCACGAGCCTATCTCCAGAGGAACTTCAATGGTTCCCATAACCTCTCTCCTTGTTTCATCAAAAGCCCTGACCACCGTGCAACTTGGTATCATATAGGATATATCCACTGGCAATTTGGATAGGGTTGCTAAAGGCATCACATTTAGTGAAGAACCATTATCCAAAAGGACCCTCGGTAATATGTGCCCTTTACAAGAGGTAGTTATATGGAGAGCTTTCGTTGATCCAATACCATTGGGTGGTATCTCCTCATAGCTAAAAAATATGTAGTCATCTGCTGCGATGTTTCCCACCAGCCTGTCCAATTTTCCACTGATATATTATTAGCCACGTATGCCTGATTTAATACTCTTAACAAGGCATGTTTGTCTGGCTCTAAATTCAAAAGCAAGGATAAGATTGAGATCCTAGCTGGTTGACGCTGCAGTTGTTCAACCAAGCTATACTCGCTGTACTTTATAAATTTCAAGAACTGACATACTGGTTCTTTCAAACTGTTAACCGGGGCTGATCCCCTCTCTGTTTCCTTTGGCAAATCTATCTCAATAAGGATTGGCTTGACGACCTTCTTCCCTTTATCTGTTCCTCTGTCTTTCCCTACTAAGCCCTGTTCAGCAGCCTCCACAGCATAAAACCTCCCACTTCGGGTTAAATGCCCTACTCTTGTGATATCCTGCTGGCATGAAGACCCAGGCATAACCATGCTGTAGTCATATTTCCATGGTGCAGCCTTGTTTTCCTTGTATGAAAAGGAAACAGGTAGATCAATGATTAATTTGGGTGCATTTTCTTCAATGACTGGCATAACTTTCTCCTCCGGTTCATCATAGTAGATGATTAGGGGTCTTCCTATCGCATAGCCACCTACATTTTCAATGACTTCTATTTCCCCCTCTATCTCCTCGTAGAATTGGGCTTCCCTACTATCCATCATCCTTTGGACTTTAACCTGAAAGTCCCCGCAGTTTTGTATGTCATGGCCTCCACCCTTATGGAACGGGCACCAATTATGCATTCTTTTTGCAACCATTTTCACACTGTCTGTATCTTCCACCAATCCTGCCTTGACCATTTCAACCCATACTGTCAGCATTGGAGTCTTAACCTCCCTAATATCCCTTTTTAATCTTCTGCCTTCTCTGGTCAATATTGCATTTACTTGATTCCCAGCATGCTTGGACAATGGGTTTCCAGCTACGTTCGGCCTATTTTTTTATCCAAACTTCACAACCCCAGCATTGATCAGGCTTTGGACTTTCTTTTTGAAGGCCAGGCAATCTTCAATTGAATGTCCTTGGATTCTCGCATGGTATGCACAGTTAGTGTTTGCATTGTACCATCTTGGATATGGAGGTGTCAAAGGTTTTAGGTACACGGGTGCAACAAGTTGACCCTGCAACTGTTTTGGATATAGCTCATCGTAGGTGGTAGGAATCGAATCAAATTGGGGTTTTTGATCATTCCTTGGTGAACGTTGGTCATTGCGCGCAGGCCCTTATGTGTTTGGGACAGTATTTCTAGGAAGGGTGATTTGAGGGGATATGCCAGTTGGGAATGGTTGTTGTGGTATATTGGTGTAGGGGAACGGGTTTTGGGTAAGGTGGTTGACATTGGGTTAGTAAGGATTATACCCCGTGTAAGGTGTCGGAGGTGCATAAGGTGTGGTAGGAGTATAGGGCTTTAGTTGTTTGTATGGTGTAGGAGGTGTATAGGGGTATTGGTTGAAGCTTACTGCATGGGTTTCCTCCTTTTTCTTTACAGGAAAAACTCTTTTTGGGGTAGCAGACTCACCCCCTTCCATCTTTCCATTCTTAATAGCTGACTCAATTATTTCCCCAGATATTACCATATCTGCAAAATCCTTGGTAGCGCTTCCCACCAATTTGTCATAATAGGGTGCTTTCAATGTGTTGATGAAAAGCACCGTGGTTTATTTGCTAGTTAAAGGGGGTTGCACTTGTGTGGCCAGATCCCTCCACATTTGCAAATACTCTTTGAAGGTCTCATTGGGCCTCTTTTCCATATTTGTAATGACAGCCTATCCGATACCATGTCAGAAACATGCTTATAATATTCCATAAAAGCCTTGGCCAAATCCGTCCATGAACGAATCTTGGTACGACTCAGTTGATTGTACCATCGGGTGGCTGACCCTATCAAGCTGTCTTGGAAGAAATAAATAAGCAATTTCTCATTATCCTTATGCCCCGTCATCCTTCTGCAGTACATTGTCAGATGAGCTGATAGGTTGGTGGTCCCATTATACTTTTCAAAGTCTGGTACTTTGAACTTTGGTGGAATTACTAGATAGTGTACCAAGCTCATCTCTTTGGCATCTAGATTGCCAAATAACTCTGCTCATTCCACTGCTTTTAGCCTTTCTTCCAACAACTGATATTTCTTCCGAGATTCAGCGGTTTCGACCCTTTTCAATTCAGTCATTTTGGCCCTTTCCTTTTCTGCCATTTCTTCAAAATCTGGAACTTCAACTTCAATTGGATCAACTCCGATGTTACCCCTTTTAGGACCGAAGTTTTGTGCTTCGGCTGCTAGTTGGATATAGATGTAGGATGCTGCCCCAGTTGGGATTTCATTTCCCACAGGTTGGGATGTCTGGCCATTTCTCTGTACCACTTCTAGTCGATCCTCCTGATTCATTGCCCCTATTCCAGTAACTAAATTCTCTCCGGGCCACTTCTGCTTTATCATAGTGCTCATCATCTCCATGAGCTTTGTCATCTGTTCTCGTGTATCCTCTTGAGACTTAGTCAACTATTCTTGTAGTTCTTTCTGGATTCTTTCCATTCTCTCAATTCTGGCAAGCTGATCGTTTTCCATGGCTCTTGTTCGAGATCGAGTATTGTAAGGGTGTTGGAAATCTGGTTCTTTCTGAGTGCGACCAATTGTACCAAATAGTTTTAAAAACCATGGATTAGAAATTATTGACACATTTCTTATTTTTATTTTATAAAAAATGAATAAATGAATGTTAGTGAATGCTTAACTAAGTAAATGACTAAGTGTATGAACTTAGATGACTAATTATAAAGAATGAATGAATAAACAAATAAATAAATGACTAAGTGTATGAACAATTTATAAAGAATAAATGAATGAATGATTATGAATATGAATATGAATATAAATGAATGAATGAACAAATAAAATATATAAAAGAAAGAACTAGTGAATGATGAATGTATTTAAAGTATTGGCCCCGGGATAATTCCAACTAAACGGTCTTTCATTGATTTCCTAGAACTAAATACATCAAAGAAAAGATCCCTGCTTTAGACAACATGATAATCTATCTCTCCTAAAAACTATTACAAAATACTGGTAACTCCCTCGGATCCTGGACCTTCTTCACTGTCCTCTTTTGATTGCCTTGCTCTTCCATCTGATCCCAACTTGTTCACGATCCTTTGACGTGTCAACAGAAGCATCGCCGTGTAAGCTTTCCCTAGCTTGTTTCTCCAGTTGATTTGCTTGGGCTTCCTCGTGTTTTTCTTTCTCTTTCCAGTAGATATTCTCTTTCTTGAGGTTTTTGACCTCATGTTCCCACTCCCTGGAAGTCTTGAGAGTCCCCTCAAATCTGAGCTCGAAGCGATACCTCTTGTTCTCCAAATGTAATTCCCGAAGATCGCCCTTCGCGGTGTCCTTTTCTCCCTTGATCTGTTCATTTTCTTTTTACCGAGCTGATTCCCTATTTTTCATATCCTCAAGCTCTTCTTGGAGTCGGGCGATATCCTTGCTCATCTGGGCCTATTCTTTTTCAAATTCTGCCCTTGCGATTTCTAATTCTGATGGCATTTCTCTCGGTGGCGGATTCATGAACTGGACCTCTTCCCCATCTGATGTTAACAGTCTATCATTAACCCTTAATTCCCTCCATACCAGGTAATCAGGTGTGACGGTGTCGGCATATCTGGCCACTTTTATATGGTGAGTTTTCTTCCATGCTTCAATCACTGCCTGCACTTTTCCAGAATATCCGTCTTCCCCATAAGTGAACTCTGATGATCCTAGATTATGAGTCACGGGTGTGAATTGCCGAGACTCAACCTGTCTTTGCACCAACAAAAGCGCATAACTCACAGACCCCCAAATTCCGAGTAGTGGAACTCCAAGGTTGTCCCCACATTTGTACATAATCGGCATAGGAACCATCCATGGAGCTTTCCAAGTCACCATCTCCCCTTTTAGATTTCGGAACATGTTGGCCCATTTCTCTTCATTCTCGTCTTTAGGCCAATCATTTTGAAGGAATTCCCTAATCGGAACTAGAGTCTTCATGTACGGTTTGAAGGAAACATTTTCTGTCTTCCAAAAGTGACTTTGAATCCAAATATAAAGGAGTTGTACACACCCCTTGATCCTCCCTTGTCCTGCCCTTTTACAAAAATTCAGGGATCGGATAGTTTCAGCTATGATGGTCGGAGATGGGTTGATCTTCTGTTCCAACTTTTCAAAGAAATCAAACACAGCTATATCCACATGACCCAATATCTTCGGGAATATGATTAACCAGTAGATGGCTAGAGCGAAGATATCCTTGGCTTTTGCTTTGTCACGGAATGCACCCATTTTTCTGCTTTGTGTCCACATGACTCTCAACCCATGTTGTATCCATTCCTGTGATCCTAGCCACTTTCTTCTTCAAGCCTGAAGATTTCATTTCCTTCAAATATACCCGATCAGAATTAGGACATTCAATATGTAATAGTGTTGAATATTCTTCGATCAGCGGTGTCATATCCTCCTTGTTAAAAGTGAAACATCTATAAGCAGGATTCCAAAACTGTACCATAGCCTGAATCAACCCACTATTGACCTGAATCGGAATTAAGAGAGGTATGTCTCCATATTTCTGAGTGAAAGCTTCTTTCTCGGATACATTTCAATGATTCCAAATGTCAGCTAACCCTCAGAGATTATTCTGTCTAGGATCCACTTTGACCCTTTCCGGCAATACTGATGTATACACCTAATTTTGTCCAGACCACTAAAACAAGTATGTTTTCTTCCGAAATTGAGATTTCCGAATGTAAAAAGACTTTTTTCATCCTGCAGGTGGTGCTCCGAGACTTAGTTTAAGAGGGCGAGCATAAAAAGTCAAACTCGAAAAAAGTCAACCTCAAAAAAGTCAACTCCAAAAAAGTCAACCCCAAAAAGTCAACTACTGAAAAAATCAACCCACTTTCAAAATCAAGGTTTTAAGTTCAATTGAAAAATGGCGAAAGAATTTTGATAATCCGAGGTCTACATTGAAAGATATGAAGTTCGAAAGTTGGGATTTGGAGATTCATTAGAAAGGAAACCCTAATCTGAGAAAAGTGCTTAAACGATCAAATTGGTCAAAATTGAAGGTTCCAAATGAAAGATAAGAACTGACTACGGGTAATGGAGAAGCCACTTGCAAGAAAAATCAAAAGAAAAGTCAATCCGGGAGAAAATCGAGAGTTAGGGTTTTTAGTGGATTTCGGTGAAATCGGGAAGAATCACAGAAATGGCCCGACTTGGTAAGACCAAAACCCCAATGGATGAGGAATGATTAAAAAGGGATAGCCCAAGACTCAGCTTGAAGAAAATCTGAAAATTAGACTTGTTTTAAGCAAAATCGGGTTTCGGAGGCAAAAGGGCAAAATTGGAAAATTTGTAAAAAATAGCAAATGTACTCCTAAAATTCTAAAAATTTGCACATCTCATTCTTAAATCATTTGAAAGAGATTGGCAAAAGAAAATCTTGATTCGGAGTTCGTTTACAAAATGGCCAAATCTCGGGCTTCTTATGTAGTAATTCAAGAAAGAAAATCCCCAAAAAATAGCAAATGAACGCCAAATCTTATAAAATTTTGCAAATCTCATTTTTAAATTATTTGGAAGAGATTGGAGAAACAAAATCTTGATTCGGAGTTCGTTTACAAAATGGCCAAATCTCGGGTCTCTCATGTAGTAATTCAAGAAGGAAAATCCCAAAAAAATAGCAAATGAACTCCAAATCTTCTGAAATTTTGCAAATCTCATTTTTTAAATTATTTGGAAGAGATTGGAGAAATAAAATCTTGATTCAAAGTTCGTTTGCAAAATGGCCAAATCCCGGCTCTCTATTGTAGTAATTCAAAAAGGAAAATCCCGACAAAATAGCAAATGAACTCCAAATCTTTTGAAATTTTGCAAATATCATTTTTAAATTATTTGGAAGAGATTGGAAAAAGTAAATCCTGATTCAGAGTTCGTTTAACAAATGACCAAATCCCGGGCCTCCTATACAATAATTCAAGAAGATAAATCCCGAAAAATAGCAAATGGACTCCAAAAATTCTAAAATTTTGCAAATCTCATTTTTAAATTATTTGGAAGAGATTGGAGAAAGAACATCTTGATTCGGAGTTCGTTTGCAAAATGGCCAAATCCCGAGCTCCTATGTAGTAATTCAAGCAGATAAATCCCGAAAAAATACCAAATGAGCTCCAAAAATTATGAAAACTTCCAGATCATACTTTTAAATTATTTGGAAGAGATTGGTGAAGAAAACTCTTGATTTGGAGCTCGTTTAGAAAATGGTAAAGTATGGGGGCATAAAAGGGCATTTTTGGAAGAAAAAATCCAAATATATAGCAAACGGACTCGAATAATTTTGAAAACTTCTATAACTCAATTTTTTATTATTTTGGAAGTATCAAAAAAATAAAAATTGAATTTGGAGTCCGTTTGGTATTTATTTGCATCCGGGGGGCAAAACGGCCATTTCATCCAAGCAACCGAAAAGGGCTTCTTTGGGCCTTTCAAAAAATCAGACTTGGGCTGGAAAAGAGAAGTGCTGGCCTGCCAAGGCCCAAAGGAAGGAGGAAGCTTCTGATTTTTCAATCAAATGGCCAAAAATTAAGAGTTAGTTAGAGATTCTCATTGATCAAGCCATGATGATTAAGCCATATAGGCCAAGAGAGATTGTCAACATTATTCTTGAACAACTGTAATTTGGGATAGCTGTTATGCTAATCTAATGGTGATAATTTCATGATTTTTTCACCTTGAATTATTAGCCATTTGATGGAAAATTGGTTGGGAAAACATGACAACATTTTTGGAGGAGAGAGAGGGGGTTCGGCCAGCTCTAATAGGGGGGCAAAATTCATTTTTTGGGACTTGATTTTTGCTGATTTCTCTTGGTTTTTACTTGGTTTTTCTCTCTTTGGTTGAAAGCAAAAAGAAAAAAGTTTAGAAAAGAAAGAAAAGTTTGAAGAGATAAAGCTTGAAATATAGCTTCTTGAGGTTGCTCTTGAGCACCAACACTTGCACTTTCTTTATTTTCCATTCTTGTTTTTGCTATTTTGATTACTATTTGGTGAGATTCCTTTTTAAATAATTTTTTTTTTATTGTTCTTCCTAAGTTCTTTCTTCATCTCTTTCTTAAATATATTTTTTACAATTTCTCACCATGGCCGAATGGCCTAAATTCTTTATTTAAGTTGCTGTTTTGTTTATTTTATCATGTTGTTTATGTTATTTTCTTTGATCTTGATGTTTTAAGTGTTATCCTACTTCATACTTGAGTCATATTTTAATTTGGTTGCTTTGTTTGTTACCATTTATGATTTAAATATCATGTTCTTGCATTTTTAATTTTCTGTTTTCATAATGTTTAAATTTGTTGGTGTTTTAGATTTAGTATATCAAGTGTTTGTGAAAATGGTTGTGTGGTTTTTTGCATGATTTGAGTTTTATATTTTAGTTGAGCATGTTAGTATATCAAGTGTTTGTGAAATTGCTTGTGTTTTGTTTGCACGATTTGAGTTTTATATTTTAGTTGAGCATGTTAGTGTATCAAGTGTTTGTGGAAATGCCATGCTTGTTGGAGCTTGAGGCCATTCGGCTACTCCATGTGTTTTGCATTGTGTGTTGCATTTTTGCCATGTTAGTTGGTAGGTTTTTGCATTTGCATGACATTTGATTTAGTTTTGCATGCTAGTATACCAAGTGTTTGTGAAAATGCCATGTTTTCTAGTTACATAGGCCATTCGGCCACTCCTTGAATTTTTGCATTATATGTGCATTCTTGCCATGTTAGTTGATAGGTTAGCATTTGCATGATATTTGTTTAAGTCTTTGGTTTAAGCATGCTTTGTGTTTGTGAAAATGCCATGCATATTTTAGTTATTAAGTTTGGTTTATTTGCCATGCATGTTCATGCATTTTAGGTCTAGGTTGCATTAAATTACATGCAAGTTCATTTAGGTCTAGGTTACTATATGAATGCCATGCATTTTTTCATGACATTTAGGTTTAAACTCATGCATTTCATGCAATATGTTTGCTGTAATTTTTTCATGCATTTCATGTTCATGCCACTTGAATAATGACTTGAGCCAATTAATGGTTCAAAGTCATGCTCTCTTGAGCACACTTGTGGAAAATTAAAGTTTGTCAAATTGATTATTCTACCTTTGTGATTTTTTTTACTTAGCCAATTTTTATCTAACTTTCAAAAAGTCCTAGCTACTGTTTGTGAGTCATTTTGTGAGTCTTAAATATTTTTACTTTGATTTTTAAATGATTTTATCAAAGGCAAAAATGTATTTTGGCAAAGCAGTTTTTTTCACCCAGTACTCGTACTTTCCCGATTTTTCTGGGTATTCATCTTTAATTAGAAAATTAAGCGGATTTTTTCCCGTGCAGTTTTACATGTCCTGAGTCTCCCATATTTTTTTAGAATTTTTTGAATTTTTAAAAATAGGGTAAAAAATCATGGCTTAAAACTGGATAGTGGAGTTAGAATTGAATTTAAAGAAAAGTCATTTTTCTGTTTTGGTTAAGTTACTTAGAGGGGGCTGATTAGGAAGGTTAGCTACTGAATTAGGGTAGTTTCTAAGTCTTTTTAAACTCTAAAAATGATTTTTTAAGTCTCGGGTTAAGGATGGTTAAGTCCGGGATTTTAAACTTAGGAAATTAGAGCCATTTTTTAAATAAAAAAAATAGCCCAGTTTTTATTTTTAATTCAAACTTTTCAAAATTGTTTTCAAACAATCACAAAGTATTTTGGTTTTAGAATATTTAATTTGACATATTTTCCTAAGGTAGCCGGATATCTTTTTAGATATACAGATTTCCTTAATTAAAGGAAAAAATACATTTTCATGCATTGCATTTTCTATATTCATGCATTTTATATAATATGTAATTTTTACTATGATGATTTCTATGATATTGTTATGATTTTGAGCTATGTTATATTGTTTATTATATGACTTGGAATATTTCATGATATCCTATGCTTTTTATTTAATTATTTTTTTTGTTGTTATATTATTTAGCATATACTATGTTAATACATTTTTATTTTCATTTTTATTTCCATGCATATATATGATAGTATTATTTTATATTCCAAACATTATGAAAACAGAAAATTAAAAATGCAAGAACATGATATTTAAATCATAAATGGCAACAAACAAAGCAACCAAATTAAAATATGACTCAAGTATGAAGTAGAATAACACTTAAAACATCAAGATCAAAGAAAATAACATAAACAACATGATAAAATAAACAAAATAGCAACTTAAATAAAGAATGCAGGCCATTCAGCCATGGCGAGAAATTGTAAAAAAAATGTAAAAAATATATTTAAGAAAGAGATGAAGAAAGAACTTAAGAAGAACAATAAAAAAAAAACATTTATTTAAAAAGGAAACTCACCAAATAGTAATCAAAATAGCAAAAACAAGAATGGAAAATAAAGAAAGTGCAAGTGTTGGTGCTCAAGAGCAACCTCAAGAAGCTACATTTCAAGCTTTATCTCTTTAAACTTTCCTTTCTTTTCTAAACTTTTTCTTTTTGCTTTCAACCAAAGAGAGAAAAACCAAGAGAAATCAGCAAAAATTAAGTGTAAAAATTTGAATTCTACCCCCTTATTAGAGCTGGCCGATAGGGAAGCCACTTGCAAGAAAAACCGAAAGAAAAGTCAATCCGGGAGAAAACCGAGAATTAGGGTTTTTAGTGGATTTCGGTGAAATCGGGAAGAATCACAGAAATGGCCCGACTTGGTAAGACCAAAGCCCCAATGGATGAGGAATGATTAAAAAGGTATAGCCCAAGGCTCAGCTTGAAGAAAATCTGAAAATCAGACTTGTTTTGAGCAAAACCGGGTTTCAGAGGCAAAAAGACAAAAAGGAAAATCCCGAAAAAATAGCAAATGAACTCAAAATCTTTTGAAATTTTGCAAATTACATTTTTAAAATATTTGGAAGAGATTGGCGAAAGAAAATCTTGATTCGGAGTTCGTTTGCAAAATGGCCAAATCCCGGGCCTCTTATGCAATAATTTAAGAAGATAAATCCCGAAAAATTAGCAAATGGACTCCAAAAATTCTGAAATTTTGCAAATCTCATTTTTCAATTATTTGGAAGAGATTGGCAACAGGAAATCTTGATTCGGAGTTCGTTTGCAAAATGGCCAAATCCCGAGGTCCTATGTAGTAATTCAAGCAGATAAATCCCGAACAAATACCAAATGAGCTCCAAAAATTATGAAAAATTCTAGATCATACTTTTAAATTATTTGGAAGATATTGGTGAAGAAAAATCTTGATTTGGAGCTCGTTTAAAAAATGGTAAAATATGGGGCATAAAAGGGCATTTTTGGAAGAAAAAATCCAAATAAATAGCAAACCGACTCGGATAATTTTGAAAACTTCTAGAAATCAATGTTTTATTATTTTGGAAGTATTAAAAAATAAAAATTGAATTTGGAGTCCGTTTGATATTTATTTGCATCCGGGGGGCAAAACGGTCATTTCACCCAAGCAAATGAAAATGGCTTCTTTGGGCCTTTTAAAAAATCAGACTTGGGCTGGAAAAGAGAAGTGCTGGCCTGCCAAGGCCCAAAGGAAGGAGAAGGCTTCTGATTTTTCAATCAAATGGCCAAAAATTAAAAGTTAGTTAGAGATTCTCTTTGATCAAGCCATGGTGATTAAGCCACATAAGCCAAGAGAGAGTGTCAACATTATTCTTGAATAGCTGTAATTTAAGACAGCTGATATGCTAATCTAAGGGTGATAATTTCATGATTTTTTCACCTTGAATTATTAGCCATTTGATGAAAAATTGGTTGGGAAAAAATGACAACATTTTTGGAGGAGAGAGAAGGGGTTCGGCCAGCTCTAACAAGGGGGCAGAATTCATTTTTTGGGACTTCATTTTTGCTGATTTCTCTTGGTTTTTACTTGGTTTTTCTCTCTTTGGTTGAAAGCAAAAAGAAAAAGTTTAGAAAAAAAAAAGGAAAGTTTGAAGAGATAAAGCTTGAAATATAGCTTCTTGAGGTTGCTCTTGAGCACCAACTCTTGCACTTTCTTGATTTTCCATTCTTGTTTTTGCTATTTTGAGTACTATTTGGTAAGTTTCCTTTCTAAATAAATGTTTTTTTTGTTGTTCTTCTTAAGTTCTTTCTTCATATCTTTCTTAAATATATTTTTTACATTTTTTTTACAATTTCTCACCATGGCCGAATGGCCTATATTCTTTATTTAAGTTGTTGTTTTGTTTATTTTATCATGTTGTTTATGTTATTTTCTTTGATCTTGATGCTTTAAGTGTTATTCTACTTCATACTCGAGTCATATTTTAATTTGGTTGCTTTGTTTGTTGCCATTTATGATTTAAATATCATGTTCTTGCATTTTTAATTTTCTGTTTTCATAATGTTTAAATTTGTTGGTGTTTTAGATTTAGTATATCAAGTGTTTATGAAAATGCTTGTGTGGTTTTTTGCATGATTTGAGTTTTATATTTTAGTTGAGCATGTTAGTATATCAAGTGTTTGTGAAAATGCTTGTCTTGTGTTTGCATGATTTGAGTTTTATATTTTTGTTGAGCATGTTAGTATATCAAGTGTTTTGTGAAAATGCCATGCTTGTTGGAGCTTGAGGCCATTCGGCTACTCCATGTGTTTTGCATTGTGTGTTACATTTTTGCCATGTTAGTTGGTAGGTTTTTGCATTTGCATGACATTTGATTTAGTTTTGCATGCTAGTATACCAAGTGTTTGTGAAAATGCCATGTTTGCTAGTTACATAGGCCATTCGGCTACTCCTTGAATTTTTGCATTATATGTGCATTCTTGCCATGTTAGTTGATAGGTTAGCATTTGCATGATATTTGTTTGAGTTTTTGGTTCAAGCATGCTTTGTGTTTGTGAAAATGACATGCATATTTTGGTTATTAAGTTTGGTTTATTTGCCATGCATGTTCATGCATTTTAGGTCTAGGTTGCATTAAATGCCATGCAAGTTCATTTAGGTCTAGGTTACTATATGAATGCCATGCATTTTTTCATGACATTTAGGTTTAAGCTCATGCATTTCATGCACTATGCTTGCTGTAATTGTTTCATGCATTTCATGTTCATGCCACTTGAATAATGACTTGAGCCAATTAATGGTTCAAAGTCATGCTCTCTTGATAAACAAAATGAATTTGATTTAAAACAGAAAGAAATACCTTGATGGCGATCTCAGAATCCGAATCCTTTGAGAAGCAAAACGAGTTCTCTTTGAGGAAGTCTAAGTTTCCCTGATTTCTGCACTGTTAGCTAAATGCAATGATGAGAATGTCATGCTTTGCAAATGCTTGTATGTTTCCTAAAATAAATCCAATTAAATGATTGTGTCATAATTTCTAATCCATGGTTTCTTTGAGGTTCACAGATTATATGACTTCAGTACAGAGTCTTCAATGGTTCATTGATGCCCCACTTAAGGAATTCTTCACTCAAGATATCTTGTCAAACAGTCCCAGTTTCTGTCTTTCGCTGAAGTTCACAGATTTTCTTACTTCGTGATGGAGTTTCCACCACGTTCACTGTTTTCTTTTCTTGGTGAACTTTCCAAACCTTTCCCAAGATTTAAATCTATTCCTTACTAATACTTTGAAATCCCTTTATTTAAAGATTTTTATAACTAATCATCATTCAATTTAATAACAACCATAATGCATCTCAAAAGTATATGTAAGAGAATATGAATTTATTGCAAGAAAGTTTTATAATAGTAAACATAAATATCAAGGATATAAGAAACAAATGTAAGGTTATAGGCTGTAGATGCCCCAGATGCGAAATATCTTGCACCCCTCCTTTTTCAAACCATCTGAAATTTTTCTTGAATGAGCAATTCACTTGGGTAACCACTTAGCTTCTGTAGTTACATCAGACTGCATTGTTCCCCATTTTCTCTGAGTGTCAGATACTTTCTTCCCCTTTACACGGAGCATTGATTCAAACTTTGATTAGTACTTGAGCCGCCTTTTGCTGGTTTTCAACTCAAGTGTCCTCCGTTCGGTATTAAGTCGCCCTTTGCGGGTTTTCGGCTTAAACCTCTTCTTTTACATTCTTTTTCATTTCCATTTTTTTTCTACCATGCATTTGAGATTTCTAAATGCTTCCAAGGTAAAAATATCAATTCAAGAGATGGGATGAATTCTGAGAATAACCTTTCAAATTAAATAACCATGCTTGATCAAAATGGGCTTTTAAAGCATGTAATGTAGGCCAAGGTTTTGGTTTGGAAAGAAAGGATAAAATAGGCCCAAAGTGTTTTTAAGGGTGATTGGATCAAGGATCATTTCCTGAGGAGAACTCATTCTTGAAACATTTGCCCCTTTTTGGACTTTCCCTTCTTTTTTTTTCTTTTTTTTTTTGTTTTGTTTTGTTGGCTTTCATTTGCCACATTTTCGATGGCTTTCTTTTTGCCATGATTTTTGATTATCTTTCCTCGCATTTGTCCTCTAGTATAGATGGTGATCCTTGATCAAGGTTTAAAGAAAGAAATAATTCTTAAGGCTCAAAGGGGTAACTAGGGATAATTTCTTCTTAGTGGAAGGAATATGAAAGATGGCCATTCATCATATCAAGCATGACTATTCTCTTTGAAAAGCAATTCTCAGGGGAAATAGATTTATAGAATTTATATTTTTACACTTGGAATCATTCGAATTTCCATGTGCACAGCATCACACTCTTTTTTTTTCTTTTCAAGCATAATACTTCTTCAGTTCATCAGCATTTATGGGATTTCTAAAATCTTCCCCGTCCATTCTAGTTAAAATCAATGCTCCTCCAGAAAAAGCTCTTTTTACCACATAGGGTCCTTCCCAATTCATAGCCCATTTTCCTCTCGGGTCCTTCACTATAGGGAGAATTTTTCTCAATACCAACTCCCCCTCTCGGAACTGTCTGGGACGAACTTTCTTGTTGTGGGCTCAAATCATCCTTTTCTGATACAACTGCCCGTGACAAATTGCTTTCAGTCTTTTCTCCTCGATGAGATTCAACTGTTCATAATGAGGTCTAACTCATTCTGCTTCCTTTAGGCCAACTTCCATCAAAACCCGAAGTGAAGGGATCTCAATTTCAATAGGTAGCACTGCTTTCATCCCGTATACCAAAGAAAACGGTGTTGACCTTGTAGATGTGCGGACCGAAGTACGATATGCATGAAGAGCGAAAGGTAAGATCTCATGCCAATCTTTGTACACATTGGTCATCTTCTCGACAATCCTCTTGATGTTCTTGTTAGCTGCTTCTACTGCACCATTCATCTTCGGACGGTAAGGTGTCGAATTATGATGTGTGACCTTGAATTGAGTACACACTTCTCTCATCATCTTATTGTTCAAATTGAGAGCATTATCTGAAATAATTCTTGCTGGCAACCCGTAACGGCATATGATTTCTTTCTTGACGAATCTGCATACCATCGATTTTGTTACATTCGCATATGAAGCAGCTTCTACACACTTTGTGAAATAATCTATGGCCACCAAGATGAAACGACATCTATTTGAAGCTTTCGAGGTAATAGGCCCGATCATATCCACTCCCCACATTGAGAAAGGCCAAGGTGTAGTCATGACATGTAAAGGCGAGGGCGACACATGAATCTTATCTGCATAGATCTGACATTTATGGCACTTCCGAGAATAACTGATACAATCTCCTTCCATCGTCAGCCAATAGTAACCTGCCCTCATAATCTGTTTAGCAAGCATGTGACTATTAGCATGAGTGCCACAAATCTCTTCATGGACCTATTCTATGATTCTTCGAGCTTCGACAGACCCGACACATCTCAATAGGACTTGATCTTTCCCTTTCTTGTAGAGAATCTCACTGTTTAGAATGAAACCCATTGCTAGCCTTCACAGAGTCCTCTTGTCATTTTCTGTTGCTTGTTCTGGATATTGTTGATTCTTGATGTACTGTAAGATGTCGTTATACCAAGGGAGACCATCTGCTTCTTCTTCGATACTCAAACAGTGGGCAGGCGACCCATATATGCTCATCTTGATCGGCACAACTTCAACCCCTTCATTCACTTTAAACATTGATCACAAAGTAGCCAGAGCATCTGCCATTCGATTTTCTTCTCGAGAAAAGTAATTGAAATTTACTTCTTCAAACTCTTCCAATAAACTCAATATGAGTTCTCGGTATCGGATTAGTTTTGTATCTCGGGTTTCCCATTCTCCTCATAGCTGGCAAACCACTAAGGCTGAATCTCCAAAAACTTCCAATACTTTGATCTTTCTGTCCACTGCAGCACGAAGGCCCATAGTACATGCTTCATACTCGGCAGTATTGTTGGTACAATAAAAATCCAATCTAGCGGTGAAAGGATAATAATCTTCTTCTGGGATATAAGCACTGCACCGATTCCATGCCCCATGGCATTAGATGCGCCATCGAAGTACATTTTCCATACTTTCTTCTTCAGGGGAATATCATCTGCTTGCGACACATACATCAAATCCTCATCTGGGAAGTCAAAGTTCAATGGCTTATAATCTTCCACTGCCCGACTTACTAAGAATTCAGCTACTGCATTGCCCTTGATAGCTTTTTGACTTACATATATACAATGTCGTACTCTGACAATAAAATCTGCCATCTTGCCGTTCTCCCTGACAAAGAAGGTGCTTCCAACATGTATTTTGATCGGATCCAGCTTAGCAATCAACCACGTTGTGTGATACAACATATACTGTCTGAGTCTTCGAGTAGTACAAGCTAAGACGCAACACAACTTTTCTTCCGACGAATATCTCAACTCATAATCTGTGAACTTCTTGCTGAGATAGTAGAATGCCTGTTCTTTCTTTCCAGTTTCATCAAGCTGCCCCAAAACACAACCCATGGATCTCTCAAATACTGATAAATACAGTATCATTGGTTTATCCGGAATAGGTGGCATTAATACTGGTGGGTTTGATAGATAATGCTTAACCTTTTCAAAAGCAATCTGACACCCTTCATCCCATTCTCCTGGATCACGTTTTCGGAGCAACTTAAATATTGGATCACATTTGTCGGTTAACTGTGAAATAAACCGAGCAATGTAATTCAATCTCCCCAGAAAGCCTCTTACTTCCTTTTGAGTGCGAGGTGGTGGCAAAGTCTGAATAGCCTTCACTTTATCTGAATCAATCTCAATTCCTCTTTTGCTGATGACAAAACCCAACAACTTCCCCAAGGTGACTCCAAAAGTGCATTTTGCCTGATTTAGCTTCAGTCTAAACTTCCTTAGTCGTTCAAAGAGCTTCTTAAGATTCGCAATATACTCCTCTTCTCCTTGTGACTTTGCGATCATATCATCAATGTAGACCTCACTTCCCTTATGCATAATATCATGAAACAAGGTCACCATGGCTCTTTGGTATGTTGCCCCAGCATTCTTCAACCCAAATGGCATTACCTTGTAGCAGAAGGTTCCCCACATTGTAAAAATGTGGTTTTCTCCATATCTTCCGGTGCCATCTTGATCTGATTGTATCCTGAGAATTCGTCCATGAAAGAAAATAAAGAACTCTTCGCAGTATTATCCTCCAGAGTATCAATATGGGGCAAAGGAAAATTATCTTTAGGGCTGGCCTTGTTCAAATCTCGGTAATCAATTCACATTCGCACCTTGCCATCCTTCTTTAGCATCAGAACAATATTTGCCACCCATTCTGGATATTTTGCCACTTCTAAGAATCCAACATCAAATTGCTTCTTTACCTCCTTCTTTATCTTTAACAGCATATCAGGCCTTATTCTTCTCAACTTATGCTGAATTGGCTTACATTCTAGCTTTAAAGGGAGCTTATGAACCACAATATCCGATCCAACCTTGGCATGTCCTGATAAGACCATGCAAATACATCCACATACTTCTGGAGGAAAGCTATCAATTCACCTTTTATTGATGATGATAATGAAGTTCCGATTTTGACTTCTTTTATCTCTTCACTATTTCCTAGATTTATCGTCTCCAGTAACTCCTTATGAGGAAGTACTTGTTTCTCCTCTTGTTCTATTTTCCTCAATAGATCTGGAGGTAGACCATAATCCTCAGTATCCTCATTAGCCTCAAAATCACCCGTGCAAATGGGTCTTTCAAAATCAATTTCAGAATTACTGACAGGGGAAAATATATAATGAAAAAAAAAATAACAAAAATGAAAGAATATGGACACATCAATATGGATAAAATGCATTGTGCTTGTTATTTATTGAATGAAAATGTTTAAAAAGCCCATTACAGAATAAACTCTTAATATCTCTGGGTAAAGATAATTAAGATTGCTTTTAAAAGTATTACTTTGGAATAGACTTAAAAACTATGGGCAACTCAGTTGCACTCCAGTTGGTTAGTCTATATCCTGGTGGACAAGGTCGCAGCATCCAGCTAGCATTCTCTCTTTCAATTCTATGTTTCTCAGTCGTGCAGATCTCCACATCATACATCTGCTCATCCCTATTCGGCTGGAATCTCTCGAAGGCTTGCTCTATCATTACGAGCACATCATCAGAATTCTTTTCTTCAAACAGAGAACCGGCTGAGCGGAAGCTGTGAAGGATAGGTGGGAATGTCATAGGCTCCCACTCAATATCCATACCCGTAAGACGGGCCATCCTCCTTTGTCGGTTTTTTTCAACTTTTTTTTTTCTCATGGGCCTTCGGAAGATACCCTAGGCCAAACCGATCTCTCTTTCCTTTTACTTCCATTACTCGAGCCATTCCCTGAAGATATTTCCCGAGACCTTTTCCAACCCTGCAACCTTTTCTTACGGTGGTTCTTACCCCCAGCCTTGTGTTCTTGGACAGCCTCGATTTCAAAATTTTCCATCCTTCAGCAACGAAAACTGCATTTACAAATTCCAAAGACCGAAAAGAACACTCCACGGCATCTTTATTGGGCTCCACATAAGGAGATTCAGTAGATGCAGAGGCTATTATGTCTTCCTCCCCTGATACTGTGATCAACCGACCCTCCATCACAAATTTTAGCTTTTGGTGGAGAGACGAGGGTACAGCCCCAGCTAAATGTATCCACGGCCTTCCCAACAAGCAATTATAAGATGGATTAATATCCATGACCTGGAAGTTCACTGTATAAATGCACGGGCCAATCTCCAGAGGAACATCTATGGTTCCCACAACCTCTCTCCTTGTTCCATCAAAAGCCCTGACCACCGTGCAACTTGGTATCATATAGGATATATCCACTGGCAATTTGGATAGGGTTGCTAAAGGCATCACATTTAGTGAAGAACCATTATCCAAAAGGACCCTCGGTAATATGTGCCCCTTACAAGAGGTAGTTATATGGAGAGCTTTCGTTGATCCAATACCGTTGGGTGGTATCTCCTCATAGCTGAAAAATATGTAGTCATCTGCTGCGATGTTTCCCACCAACTTATCCAGCTTTTCCATTAATATATATTATTAGCCACGTATGCCTGATTTAATACTCTTAACAGGGCATTTCTGTGTGGTTATGAATTCAAAAGCAAGGATAAGATTGAGATCCTAGCTGGTTGATGTTGCAGTTGTTCAACCACGCTATACTCACTATGCTTTATAAATTTCAAGAACTCACAGGCTTTCTTCTCACATACTGGTTCTTCCATTCTGTTAACCGGGGCGGATCCCCTCTCTGTTTCCTTTAGCAAATCCATCTCAATATGGATTGGCTCGACTACCTTCTTCTATTTATCAGTTCCTCTGTCTTTCCCTGCTAACCCTTGTTCAACGGCCTTCGGAGCATAACACCTCCCGTTTCGGGTTAAATGCCCCACACCTGTAATATCCTGCTGGCTTGAAGACCGGGCATAACCATGCTGCAATCATATTTCCATGAACGAATCTTGGTTAAGACTCTGCCTTATTTTTATTATATGACTTGGAACAATCAACTGAGTCGTACCAAGATTCGTTCATAGATCGGAGAGGGCAGAAGATTAAAAAGGGATATTGGAGAGGTTAAGACTCTGATGCTGACAGTATGGGTTGAAATCGTCAAGGTAGGATTGGTGGAAGATACAGATAGTGTGAAAATGGTTGCAAAAAGGGTGCATAATTGGTGCCCATTCCATAAGGGTGGAGGCCATGACATACAGAACTGCGGGGACTTTCGGATTAAAGTCCAAAAGATGATGGATAGTGGGGAAGCCCAATTCTACGAGGAGATAGAGGGGGAAATAGAATTCAATGAAAATGCAGGTGGCTATGGGATAGGAAGACCCCTAATCATCTATTATGATGAACCGGAGGAAAAAGTTATGCCCGTCATTGAAGAAAATGCGCCCAAATTAATCATTGATCTACCTGTTTCCTTTCCATACAAGGAAAACAAGGCTACACCATGGAAATCATATGTCGTTACGGGTTGCCAGCAAGAATTATTTCGGATAATGCTCTCAATTTGAACAATAAGATGATGAGAGAAGTGTGTACTCAATTCAACATCACACATCATAATTCGGTACCTTACCGTCTGAAGATGAATGACGCAATAGAAGCAGCTAACAAGAACATCAAAATGATTGTCGAGAAGATGACCAATGTGTACAAAGATTGGCATGAGATCTTACCTTTCGCTCTTCATGCATATCGTACTTCGGTCCGCACATCTACAAGGGAAACACCGTTTTCTTTGGTATACGGGATGGAAGCAGTGCTACCTATCGAAGTTGAGATCCCTTCACTTCGGGTTTTGATGGAAGTTGGCCTAGAGGAAGCAGAATGGCTTAGAGCTCGTTATGAACAGTTGAATCTCATTGAGGAGAAAAGACTAAAAACAATTTGTCAAGGGCAGTTGTATCAGAAAAGGATGATTCGAGCCCACAACAAGAAAGTTTGTCCCAGACAGTTCCGAGAGGGGGAGTTGGTATTGAGAAAAATTCTCCCTATAGTGAAGGACCCGAGATGAAAATGGGCTCCGAATTGGGAAGGACCCTATGTGGTAAAAAGAGATTTTTCTGGAGGAGCATTGATTTTAACTAGAATGGATGGGGAAGATTTCAGAAATCCCGTAAATGCTGATGAACTGAAGAAGTATTATGCTTGAAAAAAAAAGTGTGATGCTGTGCACATGGAAATTCGAATGATTCCAAGTGTAAAAATATAAATTCTATATATCTATTTCCCCTGAGAATTGCTTTTCAAAGAGAATAGTTATGCTTGATATGTAGAATGGCCATCTTTAATATTCCTTCCACTAAGAAGAAATTATCCCTAGTTACCCCTTTGAGCCTTAAGAATTATTTCTTTCTTTAAACCTTGATCAAGGATCACCCTCTATACTGGAGGGCAAATGCGAGGAAAGATAATCAAAAATCATGGCAAAAAGAAAGTCATCGAAAATGTGGCAAATGAAAGCCAACAAAACAAAAAAAAAAAAAAAGAAAGGAAAGTCTAAAAAAGGACAAATGTTTCAAGAATGAGTTCTCCTCAGGAAATGATCCTTGATCCAATCACACTTAAACACACTTTTGGCCTATTTTATCCTTTCTTTCTAAACCAAAACCTTGGCCTACATTACATGCTTTAAAAGCCCAAAATTGATCAAGCATGGATATTTAATTTGAAAGGTTATTCTCAGAATTCATCCTATCTTTTGAATTGATATTTTTACCTTGGGAGAATTTAGAAACACTCTCAGATGCATGGTAGAAAAAAATGGAAATGAAAAAGAATGTAAAAGGAGAGGTTTAAGCTGAAAACCCGCAAATGACGACTTAATACCGAACGGAGGACACTTGAGTAAGAACCTGCAAAAGGTGGCTCAAGTACTAATCAAAGTTTGAATCAATGCTCCGTGTAAAGGGGAAGAAAGTATCTGACAATCAGAGAAAAGGGGAACAACACAGTCTGATGTAACTACAGAAGCTAAGAGGTTACCCAAGTGAATTGCTCATTCAAGAGAAATTTCAGATGGTTTGAAAAAGGAGGGGTCCAAGATATTCCGCATCCGGAGCATCTACAGCCTATAACCTTACATTTGTTTCTTATATCCTTGATATTTATGTTTACTATTATAAAACATTTCTTGTAATAAATTCATATTCTCTTTCATATAATTTTGAGATGCATTATGGTTGTTATTAAATTGAATGATGATTAGTAATAAAAATCTTTAAATAAAGGGATTTCAAAGTATTACTAAGGAATAGATTTAAATCTTGGGAAAGGTTTGGAAAGTTCACCAAGAAAAGAAAACAGTGAACGTGGTGGAAACTCCATCACGAAGTCAGAAAATTTGTGAACTTCAGCGAAAGACAAAAACTGGGACTGTTTGACAAGATATCTTGAGTGAAGAATTCCTTAAGTAGGGCATCAATGAACAATTGAAGACTCTGTCCTGAAGTCTTAATCTGTGAACCTCAAAGAAACCATGGATTAGAAATTATGGCACAATCATTTGATTGCATTTATTTTAGGAAACATACAAGCATTTGCAAAGCATGACATTCTCATCATTGCATTTAGCTAACAGTGCAGAAATCAGGGAAACTTTGAATTCCTCAAAGAGAACTCGTTTTGCTTCTTAAAAGATTCGGATTCCGAGACCGCCATCAAGGTATTTCTTTCTGAAACGGGTTCGGGACTCGATTACGTATGGGGAAGGATTAGTACCCCCAAAACGCCCGTATAAAACGGTACCTTATTAATCGTGTGTTATCTCAAATCTCGGTGTAAAGTTGGTTATAAATTTAGTATTTCAAGTTAATTCTCAATTTAAAGAAAAATAATTCCATTTATAATTGAAAATGATCCGGAATTTATAAATTCAAAATTTTCCTATATTCCCCAACAAATGTGGCAAAATACAGAAATTTTTATTAATTTTGGAAAACTTTCCAAATCATTCTTTTTTTAAAGAAGATATTCCGTTATTAATAATAATTGATGATATCCTCCCCAGCAAACCCGGCAGAGAACTCATGAATTATTTTAACTCAGGAATATCTTTATTTTATTGAAAACCATTATCTTTTTTGAAAACATTTAAAAGAAATGAATATGTATATGCATGACATAAATAAAATGACATAGCAAAATCTAAATAATATAATGCAACCTAAATGACATGACATGCTTTGAATGCCTTAGCATATTCTAAATGAAATGAAATATCCTAAGTTATATGATATATTCTAAATGAAATGAAATATCCTAAGTCATATGATATATTCTAAATGAAATGAAATGACCTAGGTAACATAATATATTCTAAATGAAATAAAATATCCTAAATGACATAATATATCCTAAATGATATGAAATAACCTAAGTAACATAATATATTCTACATGAAATGAAATGACCTAAGTAACATACATATTCTATATGAAATGAAATGATTTAAATGACATGGCAAATATGAATGATATGGCATATAATTTAAATGACATGAAATATAAAATAATGCTATCATATAATATGCATGAAAATAATAATGAATATAATAATGCATGAACATAGTATATGCTAATTAATATAACAAAAAAAAGTAATTAAATAAAAAACATAGGATATCATGAAATATTTCAAATCATAGAATAAAAAATATAACATAACTCAAAATCATAACAATATCATAGAAATTATCATAGCAAAAATCACATATTATATACAATGCATGAATATGGAAAATGCAATGCATGAAAATATATTTTTTCCTTTAAAGGAAATCCGTATATCTAAAAAGATATCCGGCTACCTTAGGAAAATATGTAAAATTAAATATTCTAAAACCAAAGTACTTTGTGATTGTTTGAAAACAATTTTGAAAAGCTTAAATTAAAAATAAAAGCTGGGCTAAATATTTTTTTAAATTGCTCTAATTTTCTAAGTTTGAAATCCCAGACTTGACCACCCTTAACCCGAGACTTAAAAAATCATTTTTAGGTTTTAAAAAGGCTTAGAAACTACCCAAAGTCAGTAGCTAAACTTCCTAATCAGCCCCCTCTAAGTAACTTAACCAAAACAGAAAAATGATTTTCCTCCAAATTCAATTCTGACTCCACTGTCCAGTTTTAAGCCACGGTTTTTTACCATATTTTTAAAAATTAAAAAAATTCTAAAAAAAATACTAGAGACTCAGGACATGTAAAAATAAACAAGAAAAAATCAGCTTCGTTTTCTGATTAAAGATGAACTCCTAGAAAAATCGAAAAAGTACGAGTACTAGGTGAAAAAACTGTTTTGCCAAAATACATTTTTGCCTTTGATAAAATCATTTAAAAATCAAAGTAAAAATATTTAAGACGCACAAAATGACTCAAAAACAGTAGCTAGGACTTTTTGAAAGTTAGATAAAAATTGGCTAAGTAAAAGAAATCACAAAGGTAGAATAATTAATTTGACAAACTTTAATTTTCTACAAGTGTGCTCAAGAGAGCATGACTTTGAACCATTAATTGGCTCAAGTCATTATTCAAGTGGCATGAACATGAAATGCATGAAAAATTACAGCAAATATGATGCATGAAATGCATGAGTTTAAACCTAAATGTAATGAAAAAATGCATGGCATGATATAGTGACCTAGACCTAGACCTAAATGAAACCTAAATGTCATGAAAAAATGCATGGCATCAATATAGTGACCTAGACCTAAATGAACTTGCATGGCATTTAATGCAACCTAGGTCTAAAATGCATGAACATGCATGGCAAATAAACCAAACCTAATAACTAAAATATGCATGGCATTTTCACAAACAAAAAGCATGCTTAAACCAAAAACTCAACCAAATATCATGCAAATGCTAACCTATCAACTAACATGGCAAGAATGCATATACAATGCAAAGATTCAAGGAGTGGCCGAATGGCCTATGTAACTAGCAAACATGGCATTTTCACAAACACTTGGTATACTAGCATGCAAAACTAAATCAAATGTCATGCAAATGCAAAAACCTACCAACTAACGTGGCAAAAATGCAACACACAATGCAAAACACATGGAGTAGCCGAATGGCCTCAAGCTCCAACAAGCATGGCATTTTCACAAACACTTGATATACTAACATGCTCAACTAAAATAAAAAACTCAAATCATGCAAACACAACACAAGCATTTTCACAAACACTTGATATACTAACATGCTCAACTAAAATATAAAACTCAAATCATGCAAACACAACACAAGCATTTTCACAAACACTTGATATACTAAATATAAAACTTCAACAAATTTAAACATTATGAAAACAAAAAATTAAAAATGCAAGAACATGATATTTAACTCATAAATGGCAACAAATAAAGTAACCAAATTAAAATATGACTAAAGTATATGAAGTAGAATAACACATAAAACATCAAGATTAAATAAAATAACATGAATAATATGATAAATTAAAGCAAAAAAAACTACATCAATAATAAAATGTAGGCTATTCGGCCATAGTGAGGAAGTGAAAAAAAATGTAAAAAAAAAAAACTAGTTTTAAGAAAAAGATGAAGAAAGAACTTAAAATGAAATAAAAAAAAACACTTATTTAAAAAGAAAACTCACCAAATGATAATCAAAATAGCAAGAATAAGAATGAAAAATCAAGAAAGTGTAAGAGTTGGTGCTAAATGCAACCTCAAGAAGCTATATTTCAAGCTTTATCTCTTCAAACTTTCCTTTCTTTTCTAAACTTTTTCTTTTTGCTAACCAAAGAGAGAAAAACCAAGCAAAAACCAAGAGAAATCAGCAAAAATGTAGTGTGAAAAAATGAATTCTGCCCCCTATTAGAGCTGGCCGAAACCCCCCTCTCTCATGCAAAAGTGTTGTCATTTTTTCCCAACTAATTTTCCATCAAATGGCTAATAATTCAAGGTGAAAAAATCATGAAATTATCACCCTTAGATTAGCATATCAGCTGTCCCAAATTACAGTTGTTCAAGAATAATGTTGACATCTCTCTTGGCCTATGTGGCTTAATCACCATGGCTTGATCAAAGAGAATCTCTAACTAACTTTTAATTCTTGGCCATTTGATTGAAAAATCAAAAGCTTCCTCCTTCCTTTGGGCTTTGGCAAGCCAGAAATTCTCTTTTTCAGCCAAAGTCTAATTTTCTGAAAGGCCCAAAGAAGCCCTTTGCGGTTGCTTGGGTGAAATGACCGTTTTGCCCCCCGGATGCAAATAAATATCAAACGGACTCCAAATTCAAATTTTCTTTTTTTAATACTTCCAAAATAATAAAACATTGAGTTCTAAAATTTTTCAAAATTATCCGAGTCTGTTTGCTATTTATTTGGATTTTTTCTTCCAAAAATGCCCTTTTATGCCCCCATATTTTACCATTTTTTAAATGAGCTCCAAATCAAGATTTTTCTTCACCAATCTCTTCCAAATAATTTTAAAGTGTGATCTGGAAGTTTTGATAATTTTTGGAGCACGTTTGGTATTTTTTCGGGATTTATCGGCTTGAATTACTGCATAGGAGGCCCGGGATTTGGCCATTTTGCAAACGAACTCTAAATCAATATTTTCTTTCGCCAATATCTTCCAAATAATTTGAAAATGAGATTTAAAAATTTTCACAACTTTTGGAGTTCATTTGGTATTTTTTCGGGATTTATCTTCTTGAATTATTGCATAGGAGGCCCGAGATTTGGCCATTTTGCAAACGAACTCTGAATCAAGATTTTATTTTGCCAATCTCTTCCAAATAATTTAAAAATGAGATTTGAAAATTTTCAGAAGATTTGGAGCTCATTTACTATTTTTTCAGGATTTTCCTTTTTGAATTACTACAAAAGAAGCCCGAGATTTGGCCATTTTGCAAACGAACTCCGACTCAAGATTTTCTTTCTCCAATCTCTTCCAAATAATTTAAAAATGATATTCTCAAAATTTCAGAAGATTTGGAGTTCCTTTTCTATTTTTCTGGGATTTTCCTTCTTGAATTACTGCGTGAGAGACCCGGGATTTGGCCATTTTGCAAACGAACTCCAAATCAAGATTTTCTTTTGCCAATCTATTTCAAATGATTTAAGAATGAGATTTGCAAATTTTCAGAATTTTCGGAGTCCATTTGCTATTTTTCCCAAATTTTCCAATTTTGTCCTTTTGCCTCCGAAACCCGATTTTGTTCAAAACAAGTCCGATTTTCAGATTTTCTTCAAGCTAAGTCTTGGGCTATCACTTTTTAATCATTCTTCATCCATTGGGGGCTTTGTTCTTACCAAATCGGGCCATTTCTGTGATTCTTCCCGATTTAACCGAAATCCACTAAAAACCCTAATTCTCGGTTTTCTCCCGGATTGGCTTTTCTTTCGGTTTTTCTTGCAAGTGGCTTCTCCATTACCCGTATTCAGTGCTTATCTTTCATTTGGAACCTTCAATTTCGACCAATTTGATCGTTTAAGCACTTTTTCCCAAATTTCTTGGATTAGGGTTTCCTTTCTATTAAATCTCCAAATCCCAACTTCCGAACTCCATATATTTCAATGTAGACCTCAGATTATTAAAATTCTTTTGCCATTTTTCTATTGAACTTAAAATCTTGATTTTGAAAGTGGGTTGACTTTTTCAGTAGTTGACTTTTTGGGGTTGACTTTTTTGTGGTTGACTTTTTTTGTGGTTGACTTTTTTTAGGTTTGACTTTTTATGCTCGCCCCCTTAAACTAAGTCTCGGAGTACCACCTGTAGGATGAAAAAAGTCTTTTTACATTCTGAAACATCAATTTAGGAAGAAAACATACATGTTTTAGTGGTCCGGACAAAATTAGGTGTCTACAGTCTCGAAAATATAAACAGAGCTTCGGCATTATGACGCCTCTGGGACAAGATAATAAAAAATACGAGCGATATGATGTTCGTTCATCATCACCCAATTTGTATCTAACATATAGAAAGATGGTAAAAGGTTGGAAATGTTCCTCCATGTGTTCTTAAACCTCGGGTATCTAACAGAAATCCGGCATGGCTTCGCCTAGGTTCACTATATGAAGGTGAATAGGTTCTAAGGCCTCGAATTGTTCTTCACTGTCGCCGGTGAAGGCTAGTAAGGCACCCCGATAAAAGCGGGTTCAATTCGTTAGAGTATATTTTCCTATGCCCGTACGGAGGATTATCACGAAGGCATTAGGTACTTTATACTCCGGAAGTGTTTCACTAGCCCATAAGGAGGATCAATCACGAAGGCATAGTTACTTTACTCCCACTTAAAAGGACGGAACCCGGGTAGAGGATTCATGTTATGCAAAAGCAAATACAGTGTGTGCGGAGGAACAAAACAAACCTGTCACCACCTATTCTACAACCCTTATTCTAAATACCCCACTAAAATCAAACAATGTAAAGCATCAGTCAAGCAAACATATAAATATACGCAACAAAATAACCAGAGAACAAATAATATTATGAATGCACATGAATATGGACATATTAAACATTTTTTATTTTCAAAATTCTCTTTTATTTTTTAAAAATATGGGAATTAAAATTAAATACCAATTAAACCAACAAAACTGAGACTTAGATAACACACGACTAATTTATAGGCCTGACTCTCTAAAAGTCCCCAGTGGAGTCGCCAAGCTGTTGCAACCTAAAAAATAACGAGTCTCATCGCAAGACTTTATTATTCGTTAAGTGTGACATTAAAAAAAACCAAGGAAAAGTCGACTTAATTCCTCTAGAAAAATGAAGGTTTTGAAAATGACCTTAAAAAAAATGGAGTCGCCACCAATCTTTTTAGCTAGGTGTGATCGGCCACCTATTAAAACCGGTTTTATAAAATATTTTAAAAATTAATTAAAACATTTTTAAAACCAATTTCAAGTCTGCGTTTAAACCAGAGAAATCAAAGAAACGGGTTCGGGAGTCGGTTACGTACGGGGAAGGATTAGCACCCCCACAACGCCCGTATAAATCGGTACCTTATTAATCGTGTGTTATCTCAAGTCTCGGTAAAAAATCGGTTTTAAATTTAGTATTTCAAGTTAATTCCCAATTTAAAGAAAAATAATTTCATTTTTAATTGAAAATGATCCGAAATTTATAAATTCAAAATTTTCCTATATTCCCCAACAAATGTGGCAAAATATAGAAATTTTTATTATTTTTGGAAAACTTTCCGAATCATTCTCTTTTTTTTTTTTTTTTAAAAGAAAGATATTCCTTTATTAATGATAATTGATGATATTCCCTCCAGCAAACCCGTAGAAAACTCATGAATTATTTTAACTCTGGAATATCTTTATTTTTTATTGAAAAATTATTATCTTTTTGAAAATATTTTAAAAGATATGAATATGTATATGCATGACATAAATAAAATGACATGGCAAAATCTAAATAATATAATGCATCCTAAATGACATGATATAATTTAAATGCCTTAGCATATTCTAAATGAAATGAAATATCTTAAGTTACATGATATATTCTAAATGAAATGAAATGACCTAGGTGACATAATATATTCTATATGAAATGTAATATCCTAAGTCTAAATGAAATACTCTAAATGAAATGAAATGACCTAGGTAACATAATATATTCTATATTAAATGTAATATCCTAAGTCTAAATGAAATGAAATGACCTAAGTAACATAATATATTCTATATGAAATAAAATAACCTAGGTAACATAATATATTCTATATGAAATGAAATAATTTAAATGACATGGCAAATATGACATATGATTTAAATGACATAGAATATAAAATAATGCTATCATATAATATGCATGAAAAATAAAAATGAAAATAATAATGCATGAACATAGTATATGCTAAATAATATGACAAACAAAAAAAAATAATTAAATAAAAAGCATAGGATATCATGAAATATTCCAAATCATATAATAAACAATATAACATAACTCAAAATCATAACAATATCATAGAACATATTATATAAAATGCATGAATATGGAAAATGCAATGCATGAAAATGTATTTTTTCCTTTAATTAAGGAAATTCGTATATCTAAAAAGATATCCAGTTACCTTAGGAAAATATGTCAAATTAAATCTTCTAAAACCAAAATACTTTGTGATTGTTTGAAAACAATTTTGAAAAGCTTGAGTTAAAAATAAAAACTGGGCTAATTTTTTTTTTAAATGGCTCTAATTTCCTAAGTTTAAAATCCCGGACTTGACCACCCTTAACCCGAGACTTAAAAAATCATTTTTAGAGTTTAAAAAGGCTTAGAAACTACCCTAAGTCAGTAGCTAACCTTCCTAATCAGCCCCCTCTTAGTAACTTAACCAAAACAGAAAAATGATTTTCCTCCAAATTCAATTCTGGCTCCACCGTCTAGTTTTAAGTCACAATTTTTTACCCTATTTTTTAAAATTCAAAAAATTCTGAAACAAATACTAGAGGCTCAGGACATGTAAAAATACACAGGGAAAAATCAGCTTAATTTTCTGATTAAAGATGAATGCCCAGAAAAATCGGGAAAGTACGAGTACTGGTGAAAAAAAAAACTATTTTGCCAAATACATTTTTGCCTTTGATAATATCATTTAAAAATCAAAGTAAAAATATTTAAGACTCACAAAATGACTCACAAACAGTAGCTAGGACTTTTTTGTAAGTTAGATAAAAATTGGCTACGTAAAAAAAAAAAATCACAAAGGTAGAATAATCAATTTGACAAACTTTAATTTTCCACAAGTGTGCTCAAGAGAGCATGACTTTGAACCATTAATTGGCTCAAGTCATTAGTCAAGTGGCATGAACATGAAATGCATGAAAAATTACAGCAAATATGATGCATGAAATGCATGAGCTTAAACCTAAATGTCATGAAAAAATGCATGGCATCCATATAGTGACCTAGACCTAAATGAACTTGCATGGTATTTAATGCAACCTAGGTCTAAAATGCATGAACATGCATGGAAAATAAACCAAACCTAATAACTAAAATATGCATGGCAATTTCACAAACACAAGGCATGCTTAAACTAAAAACTCAACCAAATATCATGTAAATGCTAACCTATCAATTAACATAGCAAAAATGCAACCATGATGCTAGAATACAAGGAGTGGCCAAATGGCCTATAGTTCCTAACAAGCATGGAATTTTCACAAACACTTGGTATACTTAATCTAAATACTTAATCAAATGTCATGCAAATGCTAACCTATCAACTAACATAGCAAAAATGCAACATACAATGCAAAACACATGGAGTAGCCGAATGGCCTCATCTCAAGCTCCAACAAGCATGGCATTTTCACAAACAGTTGATATACTAACATGCTCAACTAAAATATAACACTCAAAACATGCAAACACAAAGTAGAAATACTAAAACCAAACAAGCATTTTAATAAACACTTGATATACTAACATGCTCAACTAAAATATAAAACTCAAATCATGCAAACACAACACAAGCATTTACACAAACACTTGATATACTAAATATAAAACATCAACAAATTTAAACATTATGAAAACAGAAAATTAAAAATGTAAGAACATGATATTTAAATCATAAATGGCAACAAACAAAGCAACCAAATTAAAATATGACTCAAGTATGAAGTAGAATAAAACTCAAAACATCAAGATTAAAGAAAATAACATAAATAACAAAACAAAATAAACAAAATAGCAACTTTAATAAAAAAATGTAGGCCACTCGGCCATGGTGAGAAAAATGTAAAAAAAAAATGTAAAAAAAATATTTAAGAAAGAGATGAAGAAAGAACTTAAGAAGAACAATAAAAAAAACATTTATTTAAAAATGAAACTCACCAAATAGTAATCAAAATAGCAAAAACAAGAATGGAAAATCAAGAAAGTGCAAGAGTTGGTGCTCAAGAGCAACCTCAAGAAGCTATATTTCAAGCTTTATATCTTCAAACTTTCCTTTCTTTTCTAAACTTTTTCTTTTTTCTTTCAACCAATGAGAGAAAAACTAAGAAAAACTAAGAGAAATCAGCAAAAATCAAGTGTGAAAAAATGAATTCTGCTCTCCCACCTTAAGCTGGCCGAATGGCCCTCTCTCTCATGCAAGGGTGTTGTCATTTTTTTCCAACCAAATTTCCATCAAATGGTAATTCAAGGTGAAAAAATCATGAAATTATCACCCTTAGATTAGCATATCAGCTGTCCCAAATTACAGTTGTTCAAGAATAATGTTGACACTCTTCCTTGGCCTATATGGCTTAATCACCATGGCTTGATCAAAGAGAATCGCTAACTAACTCTTAATTCTTGTCCATTTGATTGAAAAATCAGAAGCTTCCTCCTTCCTTTGGGCCTTGGCAGGCCAGCACTTCTCTTTTCCAGCCCAAGCCTGATTTTTTGAAAGGCCCAAAGAAGCCCTTTTCGGTTGCTTGGGTGAAATGGCCGTTTTGCCTCCCGGACGCAAATAAATATCAAATGGACTCCAAATTCAATTTTTATTTTTAATAATTTCAAAATAATAAAATATTGAAAATTGGAAGTTTTCAAAATTTTTCGAGTCCGTTTGCTATTTATTTGGATTTTTTCTTCCAAAATGCCTTTTCATGCCCCCACATTTTACCATTTTTTAAACGAGCTCCAAATCAAGATTTTTATTCACCAATATCTTCCAAATAATTTAAAAGTGTGATCTGGAGGTTTTCATAATTTTTGGAGCTCATTTGGTATTTTTTTGGGATTTATCTGCTTGAATTACTGCATAGGAGCTCGGGATTTGGCCATTTTGCAAAGGAACTCCGAATCAAGATTTTATTTTGAAAATCTCTTACAAATAATTTAAAAATGAGATTTGCAAAATTTCAGAATTTTTGGAGTCCATTTGCTTTTTTTTTCCGGGATTTATCTTCTTGAATTATTACATAGGAGGCCCGGGATTTGTCCATTTTGCAAACGAACTCCGAATCAAGATTTTCTTTTTCCAATATCTTTAAAATAATTTAAAAATGAGATTTGAAAAATTTCAGAAGATTTGGAGCTCATTTTCTATTTTTTCGGGATTTTCCTTCTTGAATTACTACATAAGAAGTCCGGGATTTGGCCATTTTGCAAACGAACTCCGAATCCGGATTTTCTTTCACCAATCTCTTCCAAATAATTTAAAAATGAGATTTGCAAATTTTTCAGAATTTTCGGAGTTCTTTTGCTATTTTTCCCAAATTTTCCAATTTTGCACTTTTGCCTCCGAAACCTGGTTTTGCTCAAAACAAGTCCGATTTTTAGATTTTCTTCAAGCTGAGCCTTAGGCTATCCCTTTTTAATCATTCCTCATCCATTGGGGCTTTGGTCTTATCAAGTCGGGCCATTTCTGTGATTCTTCTCGATTTCACCGAAATCCACCAAAAAACCCTAATTCTTGGTATTCTCTCGGATTGACTTTTCTTTCGGTTTTTCTTTCAAGTGTCTTCTCCATTACCCGTAGTCAATGCTTATCTTTCATTTGGAACCTTCAATTTCGACAAATTCGATCGTTTAAGCACTTTTCCCCAAATTTCTCGGATTAGGGTTTCCTTTCTACTGAATCTCCAAATCCCAACTTCCGAACTCCATATCTTCGATGTAGACTCGGATTATCAAAATTCTTTCACCATTTTTCAATTGAACTTAAAATCTTGATTTTGAAAGTGGGTTGACTTTTTTAGTAGTTGACTTTTTGGGGTTGACTATTTCGGGGTTGACTTTTTTTGGGTTTGACTTTTTTTGGGTTTGACTTTTTATGCTCGCCCTCTTAAACTAAGTCTCGAGGTACCACCTGCAGGATGAAAAAAATCTTTTTACATTCTGAAACCTCAATTTAGGAAGAAAACATACCTGTTTTAGTGGTACGGACAAAATTAAGTGTCTACAATGTCCATTTGGTAGTTTTGCATACCGTCGTATGCCATTTGGTCTTTATAATGCACTAGCTACATTCGAAAGGTGTATGGCTAGCATATTTTCAGATTATGTAGAGAACATCATAGAAGTGTTTATGGATGATTTTAGTGTCTATGGTGATTCTTTTGATAGATGTCTAGAGAACCTTACACTTGTACTTGAAAGATGCATTGAAACTAACCTTATTTTGAATTGGGAAAAATGTCACTTTATGGTAGAACAAGTAATAGTTTTGGGCCATGTTATTTCTTCTAGAGGGATAGAGGTTGATAAATCAAAAATAGATATTATGCATTCTTTACCACCTCCCACAAAATGTGAGAGAGGTTCGTTCTTTTCTTGGACATGCAGGTTTCTATAGGAGATTTATCAAAGACTTCTCAAAGATCACATTACCTCTTTGCAAGCTACTACAAAAAGATGTGGTTTTCCACTTTGATGATAAATGCAAAGAGGCGTTTGAAACATTGAAGGGACTCTTGACGTCAGCTCCTATCATGCAACCACCAGATTGGAATGTACCTTTTGAAATCATGTGTGATGGTAGTGACTATGCCATTGGAGCTGTTTTGGGCCAACGGGTTGGCAAAGCCTCACATGCCATTTATTATGCCTCCCGAACTCTTAATGATGCTCAATTAAACTATTCCACTACTGAAAAAAAAAAAACTTTTGGCTGTTATATTTGCTTTAGAAAAATTTTGATCTTATTTAATTGGTACTAAAGTAATTGTATTTTCTAACCATGCAGCCCTTAGGTACTTACTCACCAATAAGGAGGCCAAACCAAGGTTGATTAGATGGATACTTCTCTTACAAGAGTTTGATTTGGAGATAAAAGATAAGAGAGGTAGTGACAACCTGGTTGCGGACCATCTTAGCCGTTTAGTTCATGAAGAGGATGCACTACCCTTGAATGAGAACTTTTCGGATGAGCAACTTCTTTTTATAAGTACAACAACTCCTTGGTATGCCGATATTGTTAATTACCTAGTTACCAAGAAGTTGCCACAAGAGTTGACACAAGCTCAAAGAAATAAGATCAAGAGTGATGCCAAATACTACATATGGGATGATCCTTACCTTTGGAAGCATTGCTCCGATTAGATTATAAGAAGGTACGTACTCGAATCTGAATTTCAATCTATTCTCACCTTTTGTCACTCTTATGCATGTGGATGACACTTTGGATCCAAAAGAACAGCCATGAAAGTTCTTGATTCTGGATTTTATTGGCCTACTATATTCAAAGATGCATACCTCTTTTGCAAGTCATGTGATCGTTGCCAAAGAACAGGTAACTTAGGTGCTAGAAATCACATGCCTCAAACTCCAATACTTATTGTTGAAATTTTTGATGTATAGGGCATGGGTTTCATGGGACCTTTTCCTTCTTCTTTTGGTAATCTTTATATTTTACCTGCCGTTGATTATATTTCAAAGTGGGTGGAAGCAAAAGCCACTAGGACTAATAACTCTAAAGTTGTTTCAGATTTTGTCAAGACTAACATCTTTACTAGGTTTGGAACACCAAAGAACATAATCAGCAATAGAGGTACTCACTTTTGCAATAGGACTATGGAAGCACTTTTGAGGAAGTATAACATCACACACAAGGTGATGCACCCAAAAGAGTGTATCTTATTTAACTTTGCACTTAAAAAGAATCAATTGTAAAGTATAGTGATTAGCAAGGGTCGAGTCCTCAGGGATTGGGTTTTAGTTTATAAGTTAATAGTTTATCACTTAAAAACAAGTAAACAAAAGTAAAGGGGATTTTGGAATCAGATTTAAACTAAAGTTAACAATAAGAATGAGAAAAATTAAGAAGAATCAAATATGAAAAATATGGTTAAGGTTTCATTCTCCACCACTAGACATCATTAAGAATCAATTTCATATCTATCAACATTAATTAGCTATCAAAGTTAACAACCGTAGATAACAACAAGCTCTGTTACCCCAATCTTTCCTTAATTTGTCGTTAAATAGAACAAGCTCTCTATTTAATCTCTAACTATCAAACAACCTAGAATAAGCTCTCTAAGTTCAATTTAATAGCAGCTTTATGACGAGAAAGATAGGTTGATCTAAGCAACAAACACATAAGCTCGGATTGTTCAACTTAGGCTATGTTCCACTTTGCAATTATTGAAAACTTGACCATAATCATTAATCACAAATTGCCACTTATGAATAGGAAAATCAAGACAATTACTCGGATCAAGACTCCCAAACTAGCATTAGACAATTATCAAGATTTATCTAGTTGGCCACCTAAACAAATCAAAACATCATCATGAACAATTTTAATGGAAGAACATAAGCAACTTTGATAGAAAACAATGATAGACAGATTCTGAAAATTAATTACATAACATGTCTAGGGCTTTGAAATCACCCTTAACCAAATAAAAGTTTAGCCTAGCATAGGCATAGATAATATATACATAAAACTAAAAGGAAAAATAAAATAATGGAGAAGAAGAAGAAGAATAATGATGATCCCTTGAGTCTCCTCAAAAGATCTCTAATTTGTGGCTCAAAAGATGGTATTTATAGAGCTTTAAAACCCTTAGAATAAGTCCTTGCCGCACAAGTAAGCCTGGAGGCAGAAAAATCACGTTTTTGCCTTTTTTTTTCTTTTTTTTTTTAGATTTGCGATTAGGGTTTTTCTGGCCGTAGGGTTCTTTAGGGAGATCTTCTAGCGCCAATTTGGGTGCCCATTTCTTATTATATTTGGGCCCATAATATATCCTTCGAAAGATAATCAAGTCAACTTCAAAAGTCAAGGAGGAAGTTTCTTCAAATAAAGAATCTAACATCATGTTTTCCTTACAACAAGCTCCATAGGTCAAATCTGCCTGATTGCTTTTCAACTAGAAATTGATATTTTTGACTCCCAAGTCTTCTTCTATCTTGTGATTGTGATTTTGTAAGCTCTTTACCATCATTATTGACATCTTTTTACTTCATTCTCCTTATTGTACCTAAAATTCAAAAATATATTATAAGTAAACAAGATAAAGATCGAAAACATAACAAAAACTAAAGGTAGAAAGGCATAAAATGTATATTTTATGAGCTTATCACAAGGTCTCCACCTGATACCATCCTCAAACTAGTGGCCAAGATGAAGTGTCAAATCGAGAAGTAAAGTCCATCCTTGAAAAAACAGTTAACCGAAATAGGAAGGATTGGAGTTCACGACTTGATGATGCACTTTGGGCTTATAGGACTGATAAGTGCTTAATTTCATACATTTTCCTATTTAATTTCTTTATACTTTGTGCTTTGATTCTTACTTCCTTGACATTTTACTAGGTTTTTATGCTTTGTAGGTATTTTGGAGGAGATGAAGTCAAAACATGTCAATTAGGATGTTAAAGAGCTTACAAAATCACAATCACAAGATGGAAAAAGAGTTGGGAGTCAAAAAGATCAAATTCTTGCTGCAAAGCAAGAAGACAGATTTGACCTCCGGAGCTTGTTGCTAAGAAAACATGATGTTAGACTCTTTATTCGAGGAAACTTCCTTCTTGACTTTTGAAGATACTTGATTCCCTTTCCAACGGCTGGTCATGGGCCTAAATCGGATAAGAAATGGTCATCTAAATCGGCAGTGGAATATCTCCCTAAAAACCCTAGTGGCAGAAAAAAACCCTAGCCGTAAATGACAACTTTTTCTTAATACCCTAGTTGACATTTAAGTTTATCCTTGCCAAAGAAGGATTAGTGGCTGTCAACTTGCATTAATTGCATTAATTGCAAGTATCTTTCCTTAAAGCTAATCCTAGTCAAAGTAGGAGAATTAAATCAGCCAAGACTTTCCTTCCTTACACTTACTTTGGCTGCAAGAATATAATCTCTCTTCATTAAATAGTGCTTTGACTAAAACTTTCCTAATTTATTCAAACTTGGCTGCCAAGGCTTATTTCTTTCCTTAAAACACAAAAGTCAGCCACTTTTCCTTAAGTTTAGCCACAAGTCAGCATTTATTGAAGGGAGAGAGCTGAAATTCACTTGTTTGATGCCCTAGCTATTGCCTATAAATAGAGACCAAGGGGGCATACGAAATTGACACTTCCCCAAGCATCAAGTTCTGATTTCTTCTTTATTTCTTTGTTTTTGAGAGAGCAAGAGGCTGGATAATTAATATTCTTCTTCTTTCTTTCTTTTATTTTCTTCTTAGATTCTCTTTAATTTTATGTTTATGTTTACAATGCCTATGCTAGGCTAAACTTTTATTTGGTTAAGGGTGATTTCAAAGCCATAGACATGTTTTGTAATTGATTTTCAGATTCTATCTATCATTAATTTTCTATCAAAGTTGCTTATGTTCTTCCATAAAAATTGTTCATGGTGATGTTTTGATTTGTTTAGGTGGCCAACTAGATAAATCTTGATAATTGTCTAATGCTAGTTTAGGAGTCTTGATCCGTGTAATTGTCTTGATTTCCTATTCATAAGTAGCAATTTGTGATTAATGATTATGGTCAAGTTTTCAATAATTGCAAAGTGGAACATAACCTAAGTTGAACAATCCGAGCTTATGTGTTTGTTGCTTAGATCAACCTATTTTTCTCATCATAAAGCTGCCATTAAATTGAATTTAGAGAGCTTATTCTAGGTTGTTTGATGGTTAGAGATTAAATAGAGAGCTTGTTCTATTTAACGACAAACTAAGGAAAGATTGGGATAACAGAGCTTGTTGTTATCTACGGTTGTTAACTTTGATAGTTGGTTGATATTGATAGATCTGAAATTGGTTCTTAATGATGTCTAGTGGTGGAGAATGAAACCTTAACCATATATCTATCATTTTTGATTTCTTATTTCTTACTTGTTTTCTTACTTTTCTTGTTTGCTAATTTTTAACACTATTTCAAAACCCCCTTTTATTTTGTTTTCTTTGAACGTAAGTTATAAACTAATAACTCATAGATTAAAACCCAATCCCTGAGGACTCGACCCTTGCTAATCACTATACTTACAATTGATCTTTTTAGTGCAAGGTTAAATAAGATACACTCTTTTGGGTGCATCAAGTTTTTGGCGCCGTTGCCGGGGATTGCTTTCTTTAGTTTATTAGTTTATTGGTTTATTCATATTTTCAGTTCTAATTATTTACTTTCTTATTATTTTTCTTATTTTTTTATTTTTTTTATTAGTGAATGTTCCAAGCTCCTGAAGAAGACTTAAGACTTAGGAGAATTCGGGAATTTATAACTTCTCACCAACAACCAATCGAGGAGTTGATCCAAAACATCCAACAGGAGCAAGGAGAGATGGCAGCAGCTGACAACCGAACTCTCAAGGAGCTAGCCGCTCCGGACTTGGATCAACAACCATTATGCATTGAATATGCTAATCTTGAGGTAGCTTTTGAATTAAAATCTGGTTTGATTCATCTTCTCCCAACTTTTCATGGTTTTGCAGGAGAGGATCCAAATAAGCACCTCAAAGAATTCCATGTAGTTTGCTCAAGCATGAGACCAACAGGAGTCACGGAAGAGCAAGTTAAGTTGAGAGCCTTCCCATTCTCTCTAGCTGATTCAGCAAAGGAATGGCTCTACTATCTACCATCCGGGACCATCACTACATGGAATGATATGAAGAAAGCATTCTTGGAAAGGTATTTCCCAGCATCTAAGGCTGCCAACATTAGGAAAGAGATATGTGGGATTCGGCAATACAACGGAGAGTCCTTATATGAATATTGGGAGAGGTTCAAGAAACTTTGTGCATCATGTCCACACCATCAGATAAGTGAACAACTTCTCATCCAATACTTCTATGAAGGTCTCATGCCCATGGAGAGAAGTATGATAGATGCAGCTAGTGGGGGAGCTCTAGTTGACAAGACTCCCGGGGCTGCTAGAACATTAATCTCCAACATGGCAGCCAATTCTCAACAGTTCTCAATGAGACAAGATCCACCACCACAACCCAAGAGAGTTAATGAGGTAAGTATATCATCCCTTGAACAAAAATTTGATAAACTGACTTCTCTTGTTCAACAATTGGCTGTAGGTAATATACGACAAATAAAGGCTTGTGGCATATGTTCAAACATAGGGCACCAAACTGATATGTGTCCAACACTTCAAGAGGACACCAATGAACATGTGAATGCCATGGGTGGATTTCAGAACCAATCAAGGAAATATGATCCCTACTCAAACACTTACAATCCAGGATGGAGGGATCATCCAAACTTCAATTATGGAGGGAACCAATCACAAACTATTCCTCCACCATTTGACAACAAGCCACCGGGTTTTCAGCAAAGAGTGCAACAACCATACCAAACCCGACAACAACTGCCACCCACCCAAAATTCAGGTACTTCTCTTGAAGATCTTGTTAAAGCTCTTTCTACTAATACAATTCAATTTCAACAGGAAACAAAGACAAGTATTCGAAATTTGGAGACTCAAATAGGGCAATTGGCAACAACCATGAGTCAAATGCAAGCAAGGGATTCTGGGAAATTACCTTCCCAAACCATAGTGAATCCAAGAGAGAATGCCAACGCTATAACTTTAAGAAGTGGGAAACAGCTAGAGACACCACAAAATGATAGTGCTCAAGGGGAAAACAACACCATGGCATCCTCTTAACATCCCAACGAGCCACTAAAAAAGGTAATTCCTAAACCATCATTTCCTTCTTATATAACTCCTCCACCTTTTCCTAGCAGGTTAGCAAAGTCCAAGAAGGAGGAGCAAGAGAAGGAAATTTTGGAAACCTTCCGGAAAGTAGAGGTGAACATTCCTTTACTAGATGCTATCAAGCAAGTGCCAAGATATGCCAAGTTCCTAAAAGAGTTGTGCACATCTAAACGGAAGTTGAAATGGAATGAAAAGGTAAGTGTAGGGGAGAATGTGTCAGCTGTTCTTCAAAAGAAACTCCCACCTAAATGCAAGGATCCAGGTATGTTTACCATTCCTTGTAAGATAGGGAACACCAGGTTTGAGCGTGCTATGCTAGATCTAGGGGCATCTATTAATGTCATGCCATATTCAATTTATGCTTCATTGAATCTAGGACCATTAGAGGAAACCGGTGTTATAATACAACTTGCTGACCGTTCTAACACTTACCCAAGAGGAGTTGTAGAAGACGTTCTTGTACAGGTTAATGAATTGGTTTTTCCCGCTGAAATTTATGTTCTTGAGATGGAAGATGAGATGTCTTCTAATCCCACACCTATTCTATTAGGGAGACCATTCTTGAAAACAGCAAGAACTAAAATAGATGTACATGATGGCACATTAACTATGGAATTTGATGGTGAAATAATTCGCTTTAACATTTTTGAGGCCATGAGATATCCTAGTGATGTGCATTCTGTTTTTAATATTGATATAATTGACTCACTAGTGCAGCAAGCTTATGAGCTAGAAGGTGAAGATAGTGTGGAAATAGTCCTTAGCAAACATCTCGGAATGGGGAATGCTAAAGGGGAACTAGCCTTGAGTGACCATGTGGAAGGGGCACTAGAATCTTTACACTCGCTGCCACCTAAAGATCCAAGGTTTGATGTTTCATTTATTGATTTGCCTTTATCTAATGAGAAACTTCTACCTTCCATTTTGCAGGCACCAACTTTAGAGTTGAAACCACTACCGAACCACTTGAAATATGTGTTCTTAGGTGAAAAGGACACACTACCGGTCATCATTGCCAAAGAGCTCACACCTTTGCAAGAAGAGCGACTTATCCGGGTGCTTAGAGAGCATAAAACAGCAATTGGTTGGACAATTGCCGATATCAAGGGAATAAGCCCATCTATGTGCATGCACCGGATTTTGTTAGAGGAGGCGTCCAAACCAACAAGAGAAGCACAAAGAAGATTGAACCCTCCTATGATGGAGGTTGTGAAAAAGGAGATACTGAAGCTCCTAGATGTTGGAGTGATCTATCCTATCTCGGATAGCAAATGGGTGAGCCCGGTCCAAGTGGTTCCAAAGAAATCAGGTGTAACGGTGGTAACAAATAATGAGAATGAACTTGTTCCTACTAGGATTCAAACAGGGTGGCGAGTTTGTATTGATTATCGAAAACTTAATTCCACAACTCGCAAAGACCACTTTCTTTTACCTTTTATTGATCAAATGCTTGAAAGGTTAGCTGGCCCTTCTCATTATTGTTTTCTTGATGGTTTTTCAGGTTATAATCAGATTGCCATTGCTCCGGAGGACCAAGAGAAAACAACATTCACTTGTCCATTTGGTAGTTTTGCATACCGGCGTATGCCATTTGGTCTTTGTAATGCACCAGCTACATTCCAAAGGTGTATGGTTAGCACATTTTCAGATTATGTAGAGAACATCATAGAAGTGTTTATGGATGATTTTAGTGTCTATGGTGATTCTTTTGATAGATGTCTAGAGAACCTTACACTTGTACTTGAAAGATGCATGGAAACTAACCTTGTTTTGAATTGGGAAAAATGTCACTTTATGGTAGAACAAGGAATAGTTTTGGGCCATGTTATTTCTTCTAAAGGGATAGAGGTTGATAAATCTAAAATAGATATTATATATGCATTCTTTACCACCTCCCACAAATGTGAGAGAGGTTCGTTCTTTTCTTGGACATGCAGGTTTCTATAGGAGATTTATCAAAGACTTCTCAAAGATCACATTACCTCTTTGCAAGCTACTACAAAAAGATGTGGTTTTCCACTTTGATGATAAATGCAAAGAGGCGTTTGAAACATTGAAGGGACTCTTGACATCAGCTCCTATCATGCAACCACCAGATTGGAATATACCTTTTGAAATCATGTGTGATGCTAGTGACTATGCCATTGGAGCTGTTTTGGGCCAACGGGTTGGCAAAGCCTCACATGCCATTTATTATGCCTCTCGAACTCTTAATGATGCTCAATTGAACTATTCCACTACTGAAAAAGAACTTTTGGCTGTTGTATTTGCTTTAGAAAAATTTCGATCTTATTTAATTGGTACTAAAGTAATTGTATTTTCTGACCATGCAGCCCTTAGGTACTTACTCACTAAGAAGGAGGCCAAACCAAGGTTGATTAGATGGATACTTCTCTTACAAGAGTTTGATTTGGAGATAAAAGATAAGAGAGGTAGTGACAACTTGGTTGCGGACCATCTTAGCCGTTTAGTTCATGAAGAGGATGTACTACCCTTGAATGAGAACTTTCCGGATGAGCAACTTCTTTTTATAAGTACAACAACTCCTTGGTATGCTGATATTGTTAATTACTTAGTTACCAAGAAGTTGCCACAAGAGTTGACACAAGCTCAAAGAAATAAGATCAAGAGTGATGCCAAATACTACATATGGGATGATCCTTACCTTTGGAAGCATTGCTCCGATCAGATTATAAGAAGGTGTGTACTCGAAACTGAATTTCAATCTATTCTCACCTTTTGTCACTCTTATGCATGTGGAGGACACTTTGGATCCAAAAGAACAGCCATGAAAGTTCTTGATTCTGGATTTTATTGGCCTACTATATTCAAAGATGCATACCTCTTTTACAAGTCATGTGATCGTTGCCAAAGAACAGGTAACTTAGGTGCTAGAAATCAAATGCCTCAAACTCTAATACTTATTGTTGAAATTTTTGATGTATGGGGCATGGATTTCATGGGACCTTTTCCTTCTTCTTTTGGTAATCTTTATATTTTACTTGCCGTTGATTATGTTTCGAAGTGGGTGGAAGCAAAAGCCACTAGGACTAATGATTCTAAAGTTGTTTCAGATTTTGTCAAGACTAACATCTTTGCTAGGTTTGGAACACCAAAGGCTATAATCAGCGATAGAGGTACTCACTTTTGCAATAGGACTATGGAAGCACTTTTGAGGAAGTATAACATCACACACAAGGTCTCCACCTCATATCATCCTCAAACTAGTGGGCAAGCTGAAGTGTCAAACTGAGAAGTTAAGTCCATCCTTGAAAAGACAGTTAATCCAAATAGGAAGGATTGGAGTTCACGACTTGATGATGCACTTTGGGCTTATAGGACAGCATATAAGACACACATTGGTATGTCTCCTTATCGACTTGTTTATGGTAAGCCTTGTCATCTTCCGGTTGAGTTGGAACATAAATCATATTGGGCTATCAAACAATGCAACATGGAGATGGATGAGACAGGTAAGCAAAGAAAACTTGACCTACAAGAATTAGAGGAGATAAGGAATGATGCCTATGAGAATTCTAGGATTTACAAGGAAAAGACTAAGGCATTCCATGACAAGATAATATCAAGAAAGGACTTTGTTGTTGGACAAAAAGTTCTTCTCTTCCATTCACGCCTTAAGTTATTTCCAGGTAAGTTACGTTCTCGTTGGGTTGGACCTTTTGTTATTACTAATGTATTTACTCATGGTGCACTTGAAATCCAAAGCCCAAAAACAGATAAGGCATTCAAAGTGAATGGTCATAGATTGAAGCCTTACTATGAGAACTTTCTAATACAAGATGTGGAGGAGTTACCACTTTTTGAGCCGAATTATGTTGAATAATAATGGCATGGGTCTAAGTCAGGCTGAGGACAATAAACCAAGCGCTTCTTGGGAGGCAACCCAAAAGGATGGAGAGCATTTATTATATCAGATTTGCGTATTCCTTACTCTCCATCATTCTATCTTTTATTGTTTTTCTTTTGTTTTGTTTAGTAGTTCTTTTCTCTTACATATAATTCTTGCATTGGGGATAATAGCATTACATTGAGGACAATGTAAAAATTAAGTGTAGGGGGAAAAATTTAGGATTTTCTTTAGTGTGTTTTGTTTTTTATTCTTTTTATGTTGTTTTTAGTGTGTTTTAGTTACTTTCAATACTATGATGAGATATGAATTGCATAAGTCTAAAACAGATTTATTAGTGAGAAGATTTTCATGAGAATTGAGCTTGATATCAACTTTTTATGAGCCAATGTTAATATGATATGTTGATTGAGAAAGAAGCATGTTTAGACTTAAATCTGACTTGTATAATCATCCTTGTGAGTTTTCGAGCCTATATGATTGATGCATTATACATATCAATCTAATTTCTTTCTTGAGTGCTCTTATGATTACAAGATTCTCTAGAACTTGCTTTAAACCTTGTTGAGACTATATTGATGCATGTGAGAACATGAATATGATAGAGGCATTAGGATTTTTAACCAGGGCCAAACAGCCATCCCTTATTGATGTTCCAAGAGAACATCCCCCTTAGTGAACCAATTTGAGCCTACAATGAATAAGCTATTTCTTTGGTAACCATAACTTGTCCCTAACCTAAATATACTTATTTATATCCTTACCCTTGTTCTAAAGATGAATTAGCATGTTTTGAGACATATTGCAAAGACAAGGAAGATCTATTCAAATTTTGGGTTAGAAACAAGAAATAAGTGTGGGGGAGGAGAAAGGCAAAAGTCAAGAGAAAAATAGAGGGAATATTGCCAAATACATTCCCATGTGAAAAAAAAATGAATAATCTCTTGAACTTCTAGTTAAAGAAAAGTAAAAGATGTTCGAAAGTTGTTTAGAATGAAGAAAAGGCCCAACATGAATATTCGGCCTACGTGATTATGTACTTGTAAAGAGTTTTGAGAAGTTTCTTTGTATGAATCTTATTATGTCTCTAAACTCTATAAAATATTTGGAATTTTTTTTAATATCCTTTATCTTTTATTCTTTAGCCACATTATTATCCCTTGGCCCCATTATAACCTTGCATAAAGACCTCTTGATTCATGAAGTGGCATGATCTAAGTAGTGGAGAATAGGTGGACAAGCAAGCATATGGTAGAAACTGTTTTCATGAGATTGATTGAGTGTAAACACTTCACCACTACTTTAAAGAGTGAAAATCATCAGGGTATCCCATTTGAGAAGTTGAGATTAAGTTTGAACATGCACTATTTTGATTGAGATATGTTATGTTAATTGTAGCTTAACTTAAACCATTTACTATCAAGCATGATTTTTTGTGAAACTCTTTAAGCTATTGATTGGTTTATAAGACTTGTTCAATGATTATCTATAAGTTGTATTGAAAGTGAACTAGATTCGGTTTTCTTACCTTGTGTCTATTTGATTTTGCTCGAGGACTAGCAAAAGATTAAGTGTGGGGGAATTTGATAAGTGCTTAATTTCATACATTTTCCTATTTAATTTCTTTATACTTTGTGCTTTGATTCTTACTTCCTTGACATTTTACTAGGTTTTTATGCTTTGTAGGTATTTTGGAGGAGATGAAGTCAAAACATGTCAATTAGGATGTTAAAGAGCTTACAAAATCACAATCACAAGATGGAAAAAGAGTTGGGAGTCAAAAAGATCAAATTCTTGGTGCAAAGCAAGAAGACAGATTTGACCTCCGGAGCTTGTTGCTAAGAAAACATGATGTTAGACTCTTTATTCGAGGAAACTTCCTTCTTGACTTTTGAAGATCACTTGATTACCTTTCTAACGGCTAGTCATGGGCCTAAATCGGATAAGAAATGGTCATCTAAATCGGCATTGGAATATCTCCCTAAAAACCCTAGTGGCAGAAAAAAACCCTAGCCGTAAATGACAACTTTTTCTTAATACCCTAGTTGACATTTAAGTTTATCCTTGCCAAAGAAGGATTAGTGGCTGTCAACTTGCATTAATTGCATTAATTGCAAGTATCTTTCCTTAAAGCTAATCCTAGTCAAAGTAGGAGAATTAAATCAGCCAAGACTTTCCTTCCTTACACTTACTTTGGCTGCAAGAATATAATCTCTCTTCATTAAATAGTGCTTTGACTAAAACTTTCCTACTTTATTCAAACTTGGCTGCCAAGGCTTATTTCTTTCCTTAAAACACAAAAGTCAGCCACTTTCCTTAACTTTAGCCACAAGTCAGCATTTATTGAAGGGGGAGAGCTGAAATTCACTTGTTTGATGCCCTAGCTATTGCCTATAAATAGAGACCAAGGGGACATACGAAATTGACACTTCCCCAAGCATCAAGTTCTGATTTCTTCTTTATTTCTTTGTTTTTGAGAGAGCAAGAGGCTGGATAATTAATATTCTTCTTCTTCTTCTTTCTTTCTTTTATTTTCTTCTTAGATTCTCTTTAATTTTATGTTTATGTTTACAATGCCTATGCTAGGCTAAACTTTTATTTGGTTAAGGGTGATTTCAAAGCCCTAGACATGTTTTGTAATTGATTTTTAGATTCTATCTATCATTAATTTTCTATCAAAGTTGCTTATGTTCTTCCATAAAAATTGTTCATGGTGATGTTTTGATTTGTTTAGGTGGCCAACTAGATAAATCTTGATAATTGTCTAATGCTAGTTTAGGAGTCTTGATCCGTGTAATTGTCTTGATTTCCTATTCATAAGTAGCAATTTGTGATTAATGATTATGGTCAAGTTTTCAATAATTGGAAAGTGGAACATAACCTAAGTTGAACAATCCGAGATTATGTGTTTGTTGCTTAGATCAACCTATCTTTCTCATCATAAAGCTGCCATTAAATTGAATTTAGAGAGCTTATTCTAGGTTGTTTGATGGTTAGAGATTAAATAGAGAGCTTGTTCTATTTAACGACAAACTAAGGAAAGATTGGGATAACAGAGCTTGTTGTTATCTACGGTTGTTAACTTTGATAGTTGGTTGATATTGATAGATCTGAAATTGGTTCTTAATGATGTCTAGTGGTGGAGAATGAAACCTTAACCATATTTCTATCATATTTGATTTCTTATTTCTTACTTGTTTTCTTACTTTTCTTGTTTGCTAATTTTTAACACTATTTCAAAACCCCCTTTTATTTTGTTTTCTTTGAACGTAAGTTATAAAATAATAACTCATAGATTAAAACCCCATCCCTGAGGACTCGACCCTTGCTAATCACTATACTTACAATTGATCTTTTTAGTGAAAGGTTAAATAAGATACACTCTTTTGGGTGCATCAAGGACAACATATAAGACACCCATTGGTATGTCTCCTTATCGATTTGTTTATGGTAAGCCTTGTCATCTTCCGGTTGAATTGGAACATAAATCATATTAGGCTATCAAACAATGCAACATGGAGATGGATGAGACAGGTAGGCAAAGAAAACTTGACCTACAAGGATTTGAGGAGATAAGGAATAATGCCTATGAGAATTCTAGGATTTACAAGGCAAAGACTAAGGCATTCCATGACAAGATGTTATCAAGAAAGGACTTTGTTGTTGGACAAAAAGTTCTTCTCTTCCATTCACGCCTTAAGTTATTTCCAGGTAAGTTACGTTCTCGTTGGGTTTGACCTTTTGTTATTGCTAATGTGTTTACTCATGGTGCTGTTGAATTCCAAAGCCCAAAAACAAATAAGGCATTCAAAGTGAATGGTCATCGATTGAAGCCTTACTATGAGAACTTTCCAATACAAGATGTGGAGGAGTTTCCACTTTTTGAGCCAAATTATGTTGAATAATAATTGCATGGGTCTAAGTCAGGCTGAGGACAATAAACCAAGCGCTTCTTGGGAGGCAACCCAAAAGGATGGAGAGCATCTATAATAATTAGATTTGCATATTCCTTACTCTCCATCATTCTATCTTTTATTGTTTTTCTTTTGTTTTGTTTAGTAGTTCTTTTCTCTTACATATAATTCTTGCATTGGGGGATAATAGCATTACATTGAGGACAATGTAAAAATTAAGTGTAGGTGGAAGAATTTAGGATTTTATTTAGAGTGTTTTGTTTTTTAGTCTTTTTATGTTGTTTTGAGTGTGTTTTAGTTACTTTCAATAATATGATGAGATATGAATTTCATAAGTCTAAAACTGATTTATTAGTGAGAAGTTTTTCATGAGAATTGAGCTTGATATCATTTTTTTTATGAGCCAATGTTAAGATGATATGTTGATTGAGAAAGAAGCAAGTTTAGACTTAAATTTGACTTGTATAATCATTCTTGTGAGTTTTTGAGCCTATATGATTGATGCATTATACATATCAATCTAATTTCTTTCTTGAGTGCTCTTATGATTACATGATTCTCAAGAACTTGCTTTTAACCTGTTGAGACTATATTGATGCATGTGACAACATGAATATGATAGAGGCAGTAGGATTTTTAACCAGGGCCAAACAGCCATCCCTTATTGATGTTCCAAGAGAATATCCCCCTTAGTGAACCAATTTGAGCCTACATTGAATAAGTTATTTCCTTGGTGACCATAAATTGCCCCTAACCTAAATATACTTATTTATATCTTTACCCTTGTTCTAAAGATGAATTAGCATGTTTTGAGACATATTTCAAAGACAAGAAAGATCTATTGAAAATTTGGGTTAGAAACAAGAAATAAGTGTAGGGAAAAGAAAAGAAAAGAAAGGGAATATTGCCAAATACATTCCTATGTGAAAAAAAAATGAATCATCTCTTGAACTTGTGGAAAAAGAAAAAGATGTTACAAAGTTGTTTAGAATGAAGAAAGGCCCAACATGAATATTCGGACTATGTGATTATGTCTTGTAAAGAGCTTTGAGAAGTTTCTTTGTATGAATCTTATTATGTCTCTAAACTTTATAAAATCTTTGGAACTTTTGTAATATCCTTTATCTTTTATTCTTTAGCCACATTATTACCCATTGGCCCCATTATAACCTTGCATAAAGACCTCTTGATTCATGAAGTTGCATGATAGAAGTAGTGGAGAATAGGTAGACAAGCAAGCATATGGTAGAAACTGTTTTCATGAGATTGATTGAGTTTAAACACTTCACCACTACTTTAAAGAGTGAAAATCATGAGGGTATCCCATGTGAGAAGTTGAGATTAAGTTTGAACATGCACTATTTTGATTGAGATATGTTATGTTAATTTTAGCTTAACTCAAACCATTTACTATCAAGCATGATTTTTTGTGAAACTCTTTAAGCTATTGATTAGTTTATAAGACTTGTCCAATGATTGTCTCTTATTTGGATTGAAAGAGTGTAGACACCTAATTTTGTTCGGACCACTAAAACAGGTATGTTTTCTTCCTAAATTGATGTTTTCGAGTGTAAAAAGACTTTTTTAATCCTGCAGGTGGTACTCCGAGACTTAGTTTAAAGGGGTGAGCATAAAAAGTCAAACTTGAAAAAGTCAATCCCAGAAAAAGTCAACCCCAAAAAAGTCAACCAGAAAGTCAACTACTGAAAAAATCAACCCACTTTCAAAATCAAGATTTTAAGCTCAATTGAAAAATGGTGAAAGAATTTTGATAATCCGAGGTCTACATTGAAAGATGTGGAGTTCAGAAGTTGGCATTTGGAGATTCAGTAGAAAGGAAACCCTAATCCGAGAAATTTGGGGAAAAGTGCTTAAACGATCAAATTGGTCGAAATTGAAGGTTCCAAATGAAAGATAAGCACTGACTACGAGTAATGGGTATGTCACTTGCAAGAAAAATCAAAAAAATAAAGTCAATCCGGGAGAAAATCGAGAATTAGGGTTTTTAGTGGATTTCGGTGAAATCGGGAAGAATCACAGAAATGACCCGACTTGGTAAGACCAAAGCCCCCAATGGATGAGGAATGATTGAAAAGGATAGCCCAAGGCTCAGCTTGAAGAAAATCTGAAAATCAGACTTGTTTTGAGCAAAACCGGGTATCAGAGGTAAAAGGGCAAAATTGGAAAATTTGGGAAAAATAGCAAATGGACTCCAAAAAATTTGAAAATTTGTCAATCTCATTCTTAAACCATTTGAAAGAGATTGGTAAAATAAAATCTTGATTCGGAGTTTGTTTGCAAAATGGCCAAATCCCGGGCTTCTTATGCTGTAATTCAAAAAGGAAAATCCCGAAAAAATAGCAAATGAGCTCCAAATCTTTTAAAATTTTGAAAATATCTTTTTTAAATTATTTGGAAGATATTGGCGAAATAAAATCTTGATTTGGAGTTCGTTTGCAAAATGGCCAAATCCCGGCCTCCCATGCAATAATTCAAAAATATAAATCCTGAAAAAATAGCAAATAGACTCCAAAATTTCTGAAAATTTGCAAATATTATTTTTAAATTATTTGGAAGAGATTGGTGAAAGAAAATTTGGATTCGGAGTTCGTTTGCAAAATGGCCAAATTTCGGGCCTCCTATGTACTAATTCAAGCCGATAAATCCCAAAAAATACCAAATGAGCTCCAAAAATTATGAAAACTTCCAGATCACACTTTTTAATTATTTTGAAGATATTGGTGAAGAAAAATCAAGATTTGGAGTTCTTTTAAAAAATGGTAAAATGTAGGGGCATAAAAGGGCATTTTTGGAAGCAAAAATCCAAATAAATAGCAAACGGACTCGGATAATTTTGAAAACTTCCAGAACTCAATATTTTATTATTTTTGAAGTATTAAAAAAATAAAAATTGAATTTGGAGTCCGTTTGATATTTATTTGCATCCGGGGGGCAAAATGGTCATTTCACCCAAGCAACCGAAAAGGGCTTCTTTGGGCCTTTCAAAAAATCAGAGTTGGGCTAAAAAGAGAAGTGCTGGCCTGCCCAGGCCCAAAAGAAGGAGGAAGCTTCTGATTTTTCAATCAAATGGTTAAAAATCAAGAGTTAGTTAGAGATTCTCTTTGATCGAGCCATGGTGATTAAGCCACATAGGCCAAGAGAGATGTCAACATTATTCTTGAACAGCTGTAATTTGAGAGAGCTGAGATGCTAATCTAAAGGTGGTAATTTCATCATTTTTCACCTTGAATTATTAGCCATTTGATGGAAAATTGGATACAAGAAAAATGACAACATCCTTGGGCAATATGAGGGGGTTTCGGCCAGCACTTGTTTGTTGGGGGGCAGAAAATTCATTTTTACATTTCATTTTGCTGAGTTCTTTGAGTTTTTACTTGGTTTTTCTCTTCTTGGTTGAAATCAAAAAAGAAAAGTTTAGAAAAGAAAGGAAAGTTTGAAGAGATAAAGCTTGAAATATAGCTTCTTGAGGTTGCTCTTGAGCACCAATTCTTGCACTTTCTTGATTTTCCATTCTTTTATTTTTTCTATTTTGATTATTATTGGTGAGTTTCTATTTTAAATAAATGTTTTTTATTGTTCTTCTTAAGTTCTTCCTTCATCTCTTTCTTAAAGATATTTTTTACATTTTTTTTTACAATATACTCACCATGGCCAAATGGCCTACATTATTTATTTAAGTTGCTGTTTTGGTTTATTTTACCATATTGTTTATGTTATTTTCTTTGATCTTGGTGTTTTAAATGTTATTTTACTTCATAACCTTGAGTTATATTTTAATTTGGTTGCTTTGTTTGTTGCCATTTATGTTTTAAATATCATGTTTTTGCATTTTTAATTTTCTGTTTTCATAATGTTTAAATTTGAGCATGTTTTAGATTTAGTATATCAAGTGTTTGTGAAAATGCTTGTGTGGTCTTTGCATGATTTGAGTTTTATATCTTAGTTGAGCATGTTTTAGATTTAGTATATTAAGTGTTTGTGAAAATGCTTGTGTGGTTTTTGCATGATTTGAGTGTTATATTTTAGTTGAGCATGTTAGTATACCAAGTGTTTGTGAAAATGCCATGCTTGTTGGAGCTTGAGGCCATTTGGCTACTCCATGTGTTTTGCATTGTGTGTTGCATTTTTGCCATGTTAGTTGGTGGGTTTTTGCATTTGCATGACATTTGATTTAGTTTTGCATGCTAATATACCAAGTGTTTGTGAAAATGCCATGTTTGCTAGTCACATTATTCCATTCGGCCACCTTTGGAATTTTTGCATTTTATGTGCATTCTTGCCATGTTAGTTGATAGGTTAGCATTTGCATGATATTTGGTTGAGTTTTTGGTTTAAGCATGCTTTGTGTTTGTCAAAATGCCATGCATATTTTCATTATTAGGTTTGGTTCATTTGCCATGCATGTTCATGCATTTTAGGTCTAGGTTGCATTAAATGCCATGCAAGTTCATTTAGGTCTATGTCACTATATGAATGCCATGCATTTTTTCATGACATTTAGGTTTAAAATCATGCATTAGGTTTGCTGTAATTTTTCATGCATTTCATGCATATGCCACTTGAATAATGACTTGAGCCAATTAATGGTTCAAAGTCATGCTCTCTTGAGCACACTTGTGGAAAATTAAAGTTTATCAAATTGATTATTCTACCTTTGTGATTTTTTTTACTTAGACAATTTTTATCTAACTTTCAAAAAGTCCTAGCTACTTTTTGAGTCATTTTGTGAGACTTAAATATTTTTACTTTGATTTTTAAATGATTTTATCAAAGGCAAAAATGTATTTTGGCAAAACAGTTTTTTTACCCAATTTTCAAACATTTTCGATTTTTCTGGGCATTTGTCTTTAATCAGAAAATTAAACTGATTTTTTCCATGTATTTTTACATGTCCTAAGTCTCTAGTATTTTTTTTCAGATTTTTTTGAAATTTTAGAAATAGGATAAAAAAATCATGGCGTAAAACTGGACAGTGGAGTCAGAATTGAATTTAAAGAAAATTCATTTTTCTGTTTTGGTTAAATTACTTAGAGTGGGCTGATTAGGAGGGTTAGCTACTAACTTAGGGTAGTTTCTAAGCCTTTTTAAACTTTAAAAATGGTTTTTTAAGTCTCGGGTTAAGGGTAGACAAGTTCGAATTTTTAAACTTGGAAAATTAGAGCCATTTTAAAGAAATTAGCCCAGTTTTTATTTTTAATTCATGCTTTTCAAAATTGTTTTCAAACAATCACAAAGTATTTTGGTTTTAGAATATTTAATTTGACATATTTTCCTAAGGTAGCCGGATATCTTTTCAGATATACGGATTTCCTTAATTAAAGGAAAAAATACATTTCATGCATTGCATTTTCCATATTCATGCATTTTATGTAATATGTGATTCTTGCTATGATAATTTCTATGATATTGTTATGATTTTGAGTTATGTTATATTGTTTATTATATGATTTGGAATACTTCATGATATCCTATGCTTTTATTTAGTTATTTTTATTTAGCATATACTATGTTCATGCATTATTATTTTTATATTCATGCATATTATATGATAGCATTATTTTATTCCATGTCATTTAAATTATATGCCATATCATTCATATTTGTCATGTCATTTAAATTATTTCATTTCATTTAGGATATATTATGTCATCTAGAATATTTTATTTCATTTAGATTATATCATATGACTTAGGATATTGCATTTCATGTAGAATATATTATATTACTGTAGACACCTAATTTTGTCCGGGCCTTTTAAAACCAATTTTGATTTGTCCCCCTCTCGGGTTTAATATTTTTGTAAAAGTCACGGTCGCGATTTTAGATTTTTAAAATGTTCTAAATTATATATATCCTTTTTAGCTTTAATTGTTCAAATAAAATCGGACCGTAAAATTACCAATTTTAAAATTCAATTTAAACCCAAAGTGAAAAGTTTAATCTTGAGTTTTATTAGATTTTTAAAATAAATTTTTTAATTGAAAATATTTGAAAAAAATAAAAAAAGACTTGAAAAAATAAAGGAAGGGTAATTTGGACATTACACATTTTTAGGTTAAAAATTGGTTATAAAGGGCCCGGTTAAAGAAATTGGAGGGGGGGCCGATTGAACAAAAAAAAAAAGAGGTTGGCGGCTATAGAAAGAAAAGCAAAAATCCTCTAGCTCAGTCCTCCTCCTCCTAGAAAATCCCCTCAGCTTGTTCGTTCTTTCACTGCTCCCTCTCCCAGACTTTTGATTCTTCAATGGCAGCTTCTAGCTTCATAATCTTTTTGTACTAGTTATTCCTCGGCCTCGCAGTCTTCTTCTTCCCCAGCAAGCTTTTCTGTCTTACGAAAACCACAGTATAAATATATCGTTTCTCTTTTTGTCTGAAAGATTGAAACTAAAACCCCAGCCTAGGCTCCATATAACAACTTCATTCATGGCAGAAGTTGGGGAATCCTCTGCTTCAAAACACTCCCCCCTTTGCTTAACCTTTTAATTTCTAAACTTTTTTGTTTCTTTTTATCTGTGGTGAGAAAATCAGAAAAAATGATTCTCTCAATTTGCTGCATTTCTCTTTAATCCACGTGACTCTCTCTCTCTTTTCTTTTCCAATCTCCTGCATTCTGAATCTCAAATCAGCTGAGAACTGATAGAAAATTATCAAATCCGAGGCACCATGGAAGCAGTCGACAAGTTTTTGAACATGGGTATTCTCATAGTAGCCACGCTAGTAGTGGCCAAGCTCATATTTTTCCTCATAATGCCCAGATCTGAGAAGCAGGTGCCGCCAGTAATCAAAACCTGGCCGGTAATTGGTAGGCTCCTTCGATTCATGAAAGGGCCCATCGTGATGCTCCGGGAGGAGTACCCAAAGCTTGGTAGTGTCTTCACGTTGAACTTGTTTAACAAGAAGATAACTTTCTTGATTGGGCCTGAGGTTTCAGCTCACTTCTTTAAGGCTTCAGAATCAGACCTCAGCCAACAAGAAGTTTATCAGTTCAATGTGCCAACTTTCGGTCCCGGTGTGGTGTTTGATGTGGATTACTCAATAAGGCAAGAGCAGTTCTAGTTCTTTACGGAGGCCCTTAGAGTTAATAAACTTAAGGGTTATGTGGATCAGATGGTTACTGAAGCTGAGGACTACTTCTCGAAATGGGGGGATAGTGGTGAGGTGGACCTCAAATATGAGCTGGAGCATCTCATCATCTTGACTGCTAGTAGGTGTCTCTTAGGTCGAGAAGTACGTGATAAGCTTTTTGATGATGTGTCTGCACTCTTCCATGATCTTGACAACGGCATGCTCCCTATCAGTGTTATCTTCCCTTACCTGCCTATCCCTGCTCATCGTCGTCGCGACCGAGCTCGAAAGAAGCTTGCAGAAATCTTTGCAAATATCATTTCTTGCCGTAAAAGTACTGCACCTTTTCCAGAGAGGGTTCAAGTTGGGGGATCTCCTTTGTACAAGATAAAGAGAAAGCTTGGTAAAGCTGGATTTGGTCAGGTGTTTGTTGGAAGACGCGTTAGTGGTGGAAATGAACGTGTAATTGGTTCTGCGGCCTTGGAGGTAGCTCTGAAATTTGAGCACCGAAACAACAAAGGCTGTACTTATGGTCCACCGTATGAATGGCAGGTTTACGATGCTCTTGGTGGTAGCCATGGAGTTCCCAAAGTACATTACAAAGGAAAGCAAGGAGACTATTTTGTGATGGTTATGGACATATTAGGGCCCAGTTTATGGGATGTTCGATGTCTGCAGAAATGGCAGCTTGTATAGCAGTTGAATCGCTATCAATTCTTGAGAAGATGCACTCCAAAGGTTATCTGCATGGGGATGTTAAGCCTGAGAACTTTTTACTTGGTCAACCAGCTACGCCACAAGAGAAGAAGTTGTTTCTTGTTGAGCTTGGATTAGCATCAAAGTGGAAAGATAACAGCAGTGGACTGCATGTTGATTATGATCAACGTCCTGATATGTTTAGAGGAACCGTTAGATATGCTAGTGCTCATGCACATTTGGGAAGAACAGCAAGTAGAAGAGATGATCTTGAGTCTCTTGCATATACACTCATATTCCTACATCGAGGTCGATTACCATGGCAGGGATATTAAGGTGACATTACTCAGTGGTTTGTTGATGGCTCCTCTGATGCTATTGTCAATCCCGCAAATCAGAAAAAGCTTGGAGATAGTGGCGCAGATGAAGCCATACATAGGGCTGCTGGTCTAGAATTTCGACTTGCATGCTATAAGGTCCCAGAACTGGTATGAGCAATTTTGGTAGCTTTGGGAAACCAAACAAAAAAGAGAATCTTGAATGGAAAGATAGGAAATGGTTTTTTGCGAAGGGGACAAGCACAAGGTAATATTCTTTTAGTTTATTTTATGTTTATTGTGCTTGCTTTGGACATAGTATATTACGGTGTATGTTTCGTGTTTGATAATTTACTTTTATACGACTAATGTTGCTTGCCTTGGACATGGTCTATTGTGGTGCATGCCTTAATATCATTTCGGATATTCATAATATTTTAATAAATAAGGAAATATTCCCGAGTTCAATAATTCATGGTTTTCTCTGCTGGATTTGCCGGAGAGGTTATCATTAATTATTAACGAAGGAATACCCCTTTTCTAAAATAAAATGATTCGAATTTTTTTTTTTAAATAAATAAAACTTTCTATGTTTTGTCGGGTCTGCCGAGGAACATGAAAAGATTTTGGTATTAATAAACTCCGAGTCATTTTAAGCCATTTCACATGCCATATCATCTTATGTCATTCATATGCCATGTCATCTTGCTTGTCATGTCGATTTCATTCACATGCCATGTCATCTTATGCCATGTCACATGCCATGTCATTTTATGTCATCCATATGCCATGTCATCTTGCTTGTCATGTCGATTTCATTCACATGCCATGTCATCTTATGCCATGTTACATGCCATGTCATTTTATGTCATCCATTATGCCATGTCATCTTGTTTGCCATGTCGATTTCATTCACATGCCATGTCATCTTATGCCATGTCATTTAGGTTTAAATTCATGCATTTCATGCATTATGTTTGCTGCATTGTTTCATGCATTTCATGTTCATGCCACTTGAATAATGACTTGAGCCAATTAATGGTTCAAAGTCATGCTCTCTTGAGCACACTTGTGGAAAATTAAGTTTGTCAAGTTGATTATTCTACCTTTGTGATTTTTTTTTGCTTAGCCAATTTTTATCTAACTTTCAAAAAGTCCTAGCTACTGTTTGCAAGTATTTTATGAGTTTCAAATATTTTGACTTTGATTTTTAAAATGATTTTATCAAAGGCAAAAATGTGTTGGCAAAGCAGTTTTTTTTTTTCTCCCAAAACTCGTACATCTCTGATTTTTCTGGGAATTCATGTTTAATCCAAAAATTAAGCCAATTTGTTTCCGTGTATTTTTACATGTCCTGAGTCTCCAGTATTTTTTTCAGAATTTTTTGAATTTTAAAAATAGGGTAAAAAATCGTGGATTAAAACTAGACAGTAGAGTCAGAATTGAATTTAAAGAAAAATCATTTTCTGTTTTGGTTAATTTACTTAGAGTGGGCTGATTAGGAGGGTTAGCTACTGACTTAGGGTAGTTTCTAAGCCTTTTTAAACTTTAAAAATGGTTTTTCAAGTCTCGGTTTAAGGGTAGTCAAGTCCGAATTTTCTAACTTAGGAAATTAGAGCCATTTAAAAAATTTTAGCCCAATGTTTTTTAATTCAAGCTTCTCAAAATTGTTTTCAAACGATCACAAAGTATTTTGGTTTTAGAATATTTAATTGGACATATTTTCCTAAGGTAGCCGGATATCTTTTTAGATATACGAATTTTCTTAATTAGATGAAAAAAATACATTTCATGCATTGCATTTTTATATTCATGCATTTTATATAATATGTGATTCTTGCTATAATAATTTCTATGATATTGTTGTTATTTTTATTTACATTTTTGATGTTACATGGTTTATTATATGGTTTTGAATATTTCATGATATCCTATGCTTTTATTTAGTTATTTTTATTTAGCATATACATATTCATTTCTTTTAAATGTTTTAAAAAAAAAAAAGATAATGGTTTTCAATAAAATAAAGATATTCCCGAGTTAAAATAATTCATGAGTTCTCTGCCGGGTTTGCTGGGGAGAATATCATCAATTATTATTAATAACAGAATATCTTCTTTAAAAAGAGAATGATTCGGAAAATTTTCCAAAATTAATAAAAATTTCTATATTTTGCCACGTTTGTTGGGGAATATAGGAAAATTTTGAATTTATAAATTCCGGATCTTTTTCAATTAAAAATGGAATTATTTTTCTTTAAATTGGGAATAAACTTGAAATACTAAATTTAAAACCAATTTTTACCGAGACTTGAGATAACACACGATTAATAAGGTACCGATTTATACGGGCGTTGTGGGGGTGCTAATCCTTCCCCACACGTAACCGACTCCCGAACCTGCTTCTTTGATTTCTCTGGTTTAAAACGCAGACTTGAAATTGGTTTTTTAAAATGTTTTCATTAATTTTTAAAATATTTTATAAAACTGGTTTTAATAGGTGGCCGATCACACCTAGCTAAAAAAGATTGGTGGCGACTCCATGTCTTTTTTAAGGTCATTTTCAAAACCTTCATTTTTTTTAGAGGAATTAAGTCGACTTTTCCTCGGTTTTTTTAATGTCACGCTTAACGAATAATAAAGTCTTGCGATGAGACTCGTTATTTTTTAGGTTGCGACAGCTTGGCGACTCCACTGGGGACTATTAGAGAGTCAGGCCTAGAATTAGTCGTGTGTTATCAAAGTCTCGATTTTGTTGGTTTAATTGGTATTTAATTTTAATTCCCACATTTTTTAATAAGGAGAATTTTGAAAATAATAAAATGTTTTTAAATATGTTCATTCTCATGTGCATGCATTTTATTATTGTTCTCTAGTTATTTAAGGTTGTATATTATAATTGCTTGTTGGTTAATGCGTTACACTATTCTTGAATGTTTTAATTGCTAGGGCATTTAGAATAAGGTTTGTAGAATAGGTAGTGAAAGGTTTGTTATTCCTCCACACACACTACACGTGCATTTGCATATCATAATCCTATACCCGGGTTTCGTCCTTTTAAGTGGGAGTAAAGTAACTAAGCCTTCTTGATTGATCCTCCGTATGGGCTAGTGAAACACTTTCGGAGTATAAAGTACCTAATTCCTTCGTGATGATCCTCCGCATGGGCATAAGAAAATATACTCTAACGAATTGAACCCGCTTTTATCGGGGTGCCTTACTAGCCTTCACCGGCGACAGTGAGGAACAATTCGGGGCCTTAGAACCGATTCACCCTCATATAGTGAACCTAGGCGAAGCCATGCCGGATTTCCGTTGATATACCGAAAATAGGAACACATGGAGGGACGTTTCTAAACCTTTTGTTACTTATTTTACACTCCGAATAAGTGTGGTAGATCGGGCCACGATGTACGTACATCGCCCGTAATAAATGTGATACTCCGTTTCGAAGGCATCGTGATGCCTAAATAAGCAGATATTGTTGGGGCAGATGTTCATTAGCTGTTTAAAAAAAAAATCTTTTTTCAAGCATTTTTGCATGTTGCACATTTCATGCATGTGTGAATAGAGCATGTACATTTTTGGTTGTGTTATTGATCTCATTCTTTGCAATAAACAGTTGGTAATTTCATTTGATGATTTCATAAAACCGGTAGTGTCACATGAACATTTGCATATTGTACCATAGTGGGATCCACCCTGAAATTCTTTTGAAAATAATGTGATTGGTTTTTCATAAAAAAAAACACACACAAAAAAAAAATCATAAATTTGGAGGCAAATCTTGCATAATGAAATTTTTGAATAATCAAGATTTAGGCCCCACCAATTTCGTGTAATCATTGATTTCTTTGTATATACCTTTGTGTTAATTCATTTATTTTTTGCATGTATCATTTTGAAATCATGTTATAGTCATAGCATGCATGGTCATTCATTGTAAGATACGTTTATGACATGCATGGTCATTATTTGTATATACTTATGTATCAATTTATTCTTTCTTTACATGCATCATGTTGGCATCAAGTTGCATTCATGCATTCATAGTCAGCATGAATTTTCTGTATATATCCATATATCAATTTATTCTTTCTTTACATGCATCATGTTGGCATCAAGTTGCATTCATGCATTCATAGTCAGCATAATTTTTCTGTATATAACCATACATTAATTTGCTTATTCTTTACATGTATCAATTTATTTATTCTTTACATGCACCAAGTTGGCATCGGGTTGCATTCATGCATTCATAGTTAGCATGATTTTTCTGTATATATCCATATATCAATTTATTCTTTCTCTACATGCATCATGTTGGCATCAAGTTGCATTCATGCATTCATAGTTAGCATGATTTTTCTGTATATATCCATATATCAATTTATTCTTTCTCTATATGCATCATGTTAGCATCAAGTTGCATTTATGCATTCATAGTCGGAAATGATTTTGCTATATATATATATATATCCATGCATTAATTTGCTTATTCTTTACATGCATCATGTTGGCATCAGGTTGCATTCATGGCATACGTAGTCATCATGATATGCTCATACATTAATTTGTCATATTGGCATCAGGTTGCATTCGTGACATACATGGTCAACATGATTTTCTTTGTATATACTCTGTGTCAATCATTTATTCTTCACATGCATCATAATTGACATTGTGTGGCATTCATAGTGTATATGATCATTCATTGGGAAATGCATTTGGAACATACATGGTCATTCATTGTATATATCCATGCATTAATTTGCTTATTCTTTACATACATCATGTTGGCATCAGGTTGCATTCATGGCATACATAGTCATCATGAGTTCTCCGTATATGCTCACGCATTAATTTGACATATTGGCGTCAGGTTGCATTCTTGACATACACGGCCAGCATGATTTTCTTTGTATATACTCTGTGTCAATCATTTATTCTTCACATGCATCATAATTGATATTGTGTGGCATTGATAGTGTATATGATCATTCATTGAGAAATGCATTTGGAACATACATGGTCATTCATTGCATATATCCATGCATTGATTTTTCTTATTCTTTAAATGCATCATGTTGGCATCGTGTTGCATTTATAGCATTCATGGTCAATATGTTTCCACAGTATATGACCACACATAACTTTGTTTATCCTTCACATGCATCAAATTGCATTCATGACATTCATAACTCATTCATCATTAAACACATTAATAAGATGAAATAGAAATTGGCTTAGCTTTGAAGAGTTTTCTTCGTCAGCTAAAAGCTATGACCCCAACAGCAAGTGCGAGTATCATGTTGGGGCAATTGGGCATTCGGCTAAAAAATGCAGAAAACTGAAGGAAAGAATTGAGGGTCTTGTCCACGATGGCATTTGGATTCCAGAGCTTATCGAATATTGGAAATTTGTTTTACCATAGATTGATTTCCTCTTGAAGAATTTTTAGGATAAGATTTGTTATCTTTGAAAGCATGTCAATAGGAGCATTCTGATGCATATATTTCTACACTTTGATGATGAAAGCTCTTGTCTCATGATGACATCTACATGAAATAAATAAAATTTGAATTTAAATATTTTGTGTTCATTTTATTTTAGCAATAAATTTGAATTTACAAAAACAAATGAAACTTTGAAAAAATTTGTGATAAACAATAAATAAGTGGTTTTCACATGAAATAATGAACAATCTTGAGAATATTGATGATCATTGTTAGAAATGACCCAATACCTTCAGCCCTCTCTTTTAGGCTTTCCTAAGCCTAAATCTTTTGAACCGAGACCACTTGAAAGACCTAATGCTTCAAGGGATATGAATGATTTGACTTCATAAAACCATTGTCATCACAGAATAAGCAAAGACGTAGATCTTAGTCTAAGCTATGAACAAAGGAACGAACTTTTTGAAAATTTTCAAATTCCTTGAAAATCAAATAAATGAGACATTCTTTTAAGAATCCAGATTTTGATAATTTGGTGTGTGTCAAGATTGTGCTAAAACCATTCATGACCTTTCCCAATGACCACAAAACACTAATTGCCCAGACATCACTTCATGTTTGACACCCTGGGGCACAATGATGAAAATAGATTATCCCTTGTCCCAGAGAAAATCCGTTTTTTGGGTCATATTTTCCTTATCTCTTCAAAGAACTCAGATTTGAAATTCATCCTTTTCAGTACAGACCTGGACTTGCTATGTTCCTCGTTGATACAAATTCTTATTGGTTAATCAAATTGGGGCATCATATGTGGAAATGATGGATACATGGTGAATAAGGATGGACTAAATGCATGAATCATTGGGGCATGCGACGAAAAAAAAAATAAAAATTGTGATATCATGCATATGAGAATTCGGATGATTCCAAAGTGCAAAATGAAATTCTGAATATCTATTTCCCATGGGGATTGCTTTTCAATGTGAATATTTGTGCTTGACATGAGGAATGGCCATCTTTCATATCCCTTTCGCACAAAAAGAAATTATCCATAGTCACCCCTTTTGAGCCGAAAGAATTCTTTTTTCTTTAAACCCTGATCAAGGATCACCCTCTACACTGGGGGCAAATGCATGGAAAGATCTTTTTAAAAATCATTGATAAATGAGTCCTAGCTCAAAGACAGATACAAAGCAAATGGAACCACGAATAAATATGGGCGCACTCTGTCAAAGAAAAAAGAAGAGGAAAAGATGGCGAAATGAAAGCCAAGAAAAAAAAAGTGTGTGAAAAAGCGATGGCAAATGAAAGCCAAAAGCAAGGAAGAAAAAAGCAAAGTCAAAAGGAATGAAAAGTCCAAAAGGGACAAAAACTTCAAAGAAAATCCTCTTCAAGAAATGATCCTTGATCTGATTACCCTCAAACACATATTTTGGGCCTATTTATCCTTTCTTTTTGAACCCCGAACCATGGCCTACATTACGTGCTTTAAAAGTCCATTTTGATCAAGCATGAATATTTAATTTGAAGGGTTTTTCCTCGGATTTTATCCTATCTCATCGAATTATCATTTCACTAAGGAAGAATTTAGAATTCTCAAGTGCATGGTAAAACAATGAAAATGAAAAAAGAAAGAGAAAGGAAAAATGGAAAGAATGGGACTCTAGGGCGAAAACCCAAAAATGGGCGGTCTAAAGTAAGATGGGAATTTTCGATGCCATCTATGATAGTGCCGATGCCACAAAAGAGAAGATCATCATAAAGAAGTGGTCATCGAGGAACATCTAGGAATTCCTGAACCTCCCAAAGTGTCAACTCTTATTCGGATGATTGATTTCAAACTGAAACTTTTTTCCTCCAAAATCAACTTTCCAGTTTAAACATCCCAGCCAATCTTGACGCTTGTCACAATACCTTGATATTGAAAACTAAAAAGAATGTTGAATTTGCTTGGTTCTCAATGAATTCATGATTTATAAAACCTGTTCCATTTGTGAGCCTAGAAGGGATATACATTTTTGTCATTAAGTTTTCCTGGAAAAGACAGAATCTTGTTATACCAAGCCTTGCCAATCCCAGTTGAAAAAACCAGATTGATACTTAGAGAAATTTCTAACAATGATCATCAGTCTTCAAAAGATTTATACATCACATATTGTGGGGTTAATATTTTTTGTTCAGAAGTTTTCGAAATGCGAAAACAAATAAAGAGATTTTTTTGAAATACCCATTTTGATGTTGACATGAGACAAGGATTTTTTCTAACCCAAAGGTATAGAGCTACCAGGGTAGGTCCTGACTTCCAGATATGAGAAGAAGAAATCGAACCCAGTGCAGATCTCTGTTGATGAAAGTTTGAAAACTGTTGGGGCAAAGAGAATAGCCAAAATGAATTGAAGATATACTCTGATTTGAAGAGGAAAAATGAATTTGAAAGGCTAAGCCAAAGTCTATAAAAACAACCGGGGGCATTTGCATCACTCATGAGCACTCATCTCTTTATCGAGCTTTCGCATCTGCACAGTGTCGGCAAGCATAAGCATCATTCATGGGTATTTGCATTGGCATTATTCCATAAGCATCTGCATTTTACCTTTACATTTACATTCTTCATGGAATTCGCATTTGTGTCATCTCAAGCAATTGCATCATTTCTAGAATCATTGCATTTTCATTAATGTGTGGTAATTGTAGCTACACCATTCATAAACCAGTTACATGAACACAATTAGTAGGGGCATCTGTATCATGAAACATGGGCATCAATCCAGGCCATTTGCATTTGCACTAAGAAATATTTTACATTTGCACCATGAAGCATGAGCATCTTGTTAAAAGACATGTGCATCTGCATCATTTCTCAAAGCTTCTGGTGGGGAGATCCAGAATTTTACAGTTTTAAAAGAACAAGTCTTCGGTGGTGATAGTTGAAGCCTCTGGTGGAGATATCCAGGGTTTTATAATTTTGGAAATGAGAAATCTTCTTCTGAAGGAGTTACCCAGAATTTTACAATGAGCAAGTCTTTGGTGGTGATAGCCAAAGCCTCTGGTGGGGATATCCAGAATTTTACAGTTTTAAAAGTGAACAAGTCTTCGGTGGTGATAGCTGAAGCCTCTGGTGGAGATATCCAGGGTTTTATAATTTTTGAAATGAGAAATCTTCTTCTGAAGGAGTTACCTAGAATTTTACAATGAGCAAGTCTTTGGTGGTGATAGCCAAAGCTTTTGGTGGGGATATCCAGAATTTTACAGTTTTTACAATGAGCAAGTCTTCGGTGGTGATAGCTCAAGCCTCTGGTGGAGATATCCAGGGTTTTATAATTTTGAAACATGAGAAATCTTAATTCTAAAGGAGTTACCCAGAATTTTACAACGAGCAAGTCTTTGGTGGTGATAGCCAAAGCTTCTGGTGGGGATATCCAGAATTTTACAGTTTTAAAAGTGAAGAAGTCTTCGGTGGTGATAGCTGAAGCCTCTGGTGGAGATATCCAGGGTTTTATAATTTTGAAAAATGAGAAATCTTCTTTTGGAGGAGTTACCCAGAATTTTATTCAACATGTGTATCTACATCAAGAAGCATTTGTATCAATCTAAGTTAGTTGAATCTGCATCAAGAAAGTTTGCATCAAATCAAGTCATTTACATTTGCTTCTCAAATGAGTCGAGCCCCGAGATCATCGTCGAGATACTCTTTTTTTATTATTATGAACAAGTCTTCGGTGGTGATAGCTGAAGCCTCTGGTGGAGATATCCAGAGTTTTAAAATCCTTTGAAAAGGTAGAAAGTCTTCGGTGGTGATAGCTGAAGCTTCTGGAGGTGATACCCAGAATTTTTTACAATTTTAAAAATGAGCAAGACTTTGGTAGTGATAGCCGAAGCTTTTGGAGGAGATACCCAGAATTTTAAACACAGCTGAGAACAAGACAGGTTAAGGCCCCGAGACCATCGTCGAGGTCATTTTCTTTCTTGCAAGTCGAATTCATTTTCTTAAGACGAGTCGAGCCTTGAGACCACCGTCGAGGTATTTCCTTTTGTTTTAAATCGAATTCATTCTGTTTTATCAAATGAGTCGAGCCTCGAGACCACCGTCGAGGTATTTCCTTTTGTTTTAAATCGAATTCATTCTGTTTTATCAAATGAGTCGAGCCTCGAGACCACCGTCGAGGTAATTCCTGTTGTTTTAAATCGAATTCATTCTGTTTTATCAAATGAGTCGAGCCTTGAGACCACCGTCGAGGTATTTCCTTTTGTTTTAAATCGAATTCATTCTGTTTTATCAAATGAGTCGAGCCTCGAGACCGCCGTCGAGGTATTTGCTTTTGTTTTAAATCAAATTCATTCTATTTTATCAAATGAGTCGAGCCTTGAGATCTCCGTCGAGGTATTCCTTTCTGTTTTAAATCGAATTCATTCTGTTTTATCAAATGAGTCGAGCCTTGAGACCGCCGTCAAGGTATTTCCTTTTGTTTTAAATCGAATTCATTCTGTTTTATCAAATGAGTCGAGCCTTGAGACTGTCATCAAAGACCTTCGGGCACCAGTTTTCTAAAGACCTCCGGGCACCATTTTAAGACCTCCGGGCACCATTTTAAAGACCTCGGGGCACCATTTTAAGACCTAAAGGCACCATCTTTAAAGACCTTCGGTCACCATTTTTCTTTTGAAAATCGAATTCGTTTTCTTAAGAAAAAATTGAATGAAGAAATGAAAAGAAAACCCCTTTCCTTTCCTTCACATGTGATTTCACAGAACGGACAAAATTGTTGTCTATTTTATCTTTGCCTGATTCCTGATTCTCAGCAATAGCCAAAGAGGAGCAGCTGTAGACACCTAATTTTGTCCGGGGCTTTTAAAACCAATTTAGATTTTTAAAATGTTCTAAATTATATATATCCTTTTTAGCTTTAATTGTTCAAATAAAATCGGACCGTAAAATTACCAATTTTAAAATTCAATTTAAACCCGAAGTGAAAAGTTTAATCTTCAGTTTTATTAGATTTTTAAAATAAAATTTTTAATTGAAAATATTTGAAAAAAATAAAAAAAGACTTGAAAAAATAAAGGAAGGGTAATTTGGACATTACACATTTTTAGGTTAAAAATTGGTTATAAAGGGCCCGGTTAAAGAAAATGGAGGGGGGGCCGATTGAACAAAAAAAAAAAAAGAGGTTGGCGGCTATAGAAAGAAAAGCAAAAACCCTCTAGCTCAGTCCTCCTTCTCCTAGAAAATCCCCTCAGCTTGTTCGTTCTTTCACTGCTCCCTCTCCCAGACTTTTGATTCTTCAATGGCAGCTTCTAGCTTCATAATCTTTTTGTACTAGTTATTCCTCGGCCTCGCAGTCTTCTTCTTCCCCAGCAAGCTTTTCTGTCTTACGAAAACCACAGTATAAATATATCCTTTCTTTTTTTGTCTGAAAGATTGAAACTAAAAGCCCAGCCTAGGCTCCATATAACAACTTCATTCATGGCAGAAGTTGGGGAATCCTCTGCTTCAAAACACTCCCCCCTTTGCTTAACTTTTTAATTTCTAAACTTTTTTGTTTCTTTTTATCTGTGGTGAGAAAATCAGAAAAAATGATTCTCTCAGTTTGCTGCATTTCTCTTTAATCCACGTGACTCTCTCTCTCTTTTCTTTTCCAATCTCCTGCATTCTAAATCTCAAATCAGCTGAGAACTGATAGAAAATTATCAAATCCGAGGCACCATGGAAGCAGTCGACAAGTTTTTGAACATGGGTATTCTCATAGTAGCCACGCTAGTAGTGGCCAAGCTCATATCTTTCCTCATAATGCCCAGATCTGAGAAGCAGGTGCCGCCAGTAATCAAAACCTGGCCGGTAATTGGTGGGCTCTTTCGATTCATGAAAGGGCCCATCGTGATGCTCCGGGAGGAGTACCCAAAGCTTGGCAGTGTCTTCACGTTGAACTTGTTTAACAAGAAGATAACTTTCTTGATTGGGCCTGAGGTTTCAGCTCACTTCTTTAAGGCTTCAAAATCAGACCTCAGCCAACATGAAGTTTATCAATTCAATGTGCCAACTTTCGGTCCCGGTGTGGTGTTTGATGTAGATTACTCAATAAGGCAAGAGCAGTTCCGGTTCTTTACGGAGGCCCTTAGAGTTAATAAACTTAAGGGTTATGTGGATCAGATGGTTACTGAAGCTGAGGACTACTTCTCGAAATGGGGGGATAGTGGTGAGGTGGACCTCAAATATGAGCTGGAGCATCTCATCATCTTGACTGCTAGTAGGTGTCTCTTGGGTCGAGAAGTACGTGATAAGCTTTTTGATGATGTGTCTGCACTCTTCCATGATCTTGACAACGGCATGCTCCCTATCAGTGTTATCTTCCCTTACCTGCCTATCCCTGCTCATCGCCGTCACGACCGAGCTCGAAAGAAGCTTGCAGAAATCTTTGCAAATATCATTTCTTGCCGTAAAAGTACTGCACCTTTTCCAGAGAGGGTTCAAGTTGGGGGATCTCCTTTGTACAAGATAGAGAGAAAGCTTGGTAAAGCTGGATTTGGTCAGGTGTTTGTTGGAAGACGCGTTAGTGGTGGAAATGAACGTGTAATTGGTTCTGCAGCCTTGGAGGTAGCTCTGAAATTTGAGCATCGAAACAGCAAAGGCTGTACTTATGGTCCACCGTATGAATGGCAGGTTTACGATGCTCTTGGTGGTAGCCATGGAGTTCCCAAAGTACATTACAAAGGAAAGCAAGGAGACTATTATGTGATGGTTATGGACATATTAGGGCCCAGTTTATGGGATGTTCGATGTCTGCAGAAATGGTAGCTTGTATAGCAGTTGAATCGCTGTCAATTCTTGAGAAGATGCACTCCAAAGGTTATATGCATGCGGATGTTAAGCCTGAGAACTTTTTACTTGGTCAACCAGCTACGCCACAAGAGAAGAAGTTGTTTCTTGTTGACCTTGGATTAGCAACAAAGTGGAAAGATAACAGCAGTGGACTGCATGTTGATTATGATCAACGTCCTGATATGTTTAAAGGAACCGTTAGATATGCTAGTGCTCATGCACATTTGGGAAGAACAGCAAGTATAAGAGATGATCTTGAGTCTCTTGCATATACACTCATATTCCTACATCGAGGTCGATTACCATGGCAGGGATATTAAGGTGACATTACTCAGTGGTTTGTTGATGGCTCCTCTGATGCTATTGTCAATCCCGCAAATCAGAAAAAGCTTGGAGATAGTGGCGCAGATGAAGCCATACATAGGGCTGCTGGTCTAGAATTTCGACTTGCATGCTATAAGGTCCCAGAACTGGTAGAAGCAATTTTGGTAGCTTTGGGAAACCAAACAAAAAAGAGAATCTTGAATGGAAAGATAGGAAATGGTTTTTTGCGAAGGGGACAAGCACAAGGTAATATTCTTTTAGTTTATTTTATGTTTATTGTGCTTGCTTTGGACATAGTATATTACGGTGTATGTTTCGTGTTTGATAATTTACTTTTATACGACTAATGTTGCTTGCCTTGGACATGGTCTATTGTGCTGCATGCCTTAATGTCATTTTGGATATTCATAATATTTTAATAAATAAGGCAATATTCCCGAATTCAATAATTCATGGTTTTCTCTGCTGGATTTGCCGGAGAGGTTATCATTAATTATTAACAAAGGAATACCCCTTTTCTAAAATAAAATGATTCGAACTTTTTTTTTTGGAAATAAATAAAACTTTCTATGTTTTGTCGGGTCTGCCGAGGAACATGAAAAGATTTTGGTATTAATAAACTCCGAGTCATTTTAAGCCATTTCACATGCCATATCATCTTATGTCATTCATATGCCATGTCATCTTGCTTGTCATGTCGATTTCATTCACATGCCATGTCATCTTATGCCATGTCACATGCCATGTCATTTTATGTCATCCATTATGCCATGTCATCTTGTTTGCCAGGTAGATTTCATTCACATGCCATGTCATCTTATGCCATGTCATTTAGGTTTAAATTCATGCATTTCATGCATTATGTTTGCTGCATTGTTTCATGCATTTCATGTTCATGCCACTTGAATAATGACTTGAGCCAATTAATGGTTCAAAGTCATGCTCTCTTGAGCACACTTGTGGAAAATTAAGTTTGTCAAGTTGATTATTCTACCTTTGTGATTTTTTTTTTGCTTAGCCAATTTTTATCTAACTTTCAAAAAGTCCTAGCTACTGTTTGCAAGTATTTTATGAGTTTCAAATATTTTTACTTTGATTTTTAAAATGATTTTATCAAAGGCAAAAATGTGTTGGCAAAGCAGTTTTTTTTTTCTCCCAAAACTCGTACATCTCTGATTTTTCTGGGAATTCATCTTTAATCCGAAAATTAAGCCAATTTTTTTCCGTGTAGTCTTATATGTCCTGAGTCTCCAGTATTTTTTTCAGAATGTTTTGAATTTTTAAAAATAGGGTAAAAAATCGTGGATTAAAACTAGACAGTAGAGTCAGAATTGAATTTAAAGAAAAATCATTTTCTGTTTTGGTTAATTTACTTAGAGTGGGCTGATTAGGAGGGTTAGCTACTGACTTATGGTAGTTTCTAAGCCTTTTTAAACTTTAAAAATGGTTTTTCAAGTCCCGGTTTAAGGGTAGTCAAGTCCGGATTTTTTAACTTAGGAAATTAGAGCCATTTAAAAATTTTAGCCCAATTTTTTTTAATTCAAGCTTCTCAAAATTGTTTTCAAACAATCACAAAGTATTTTGGTTTTAGAATATTTAATTTCACATATTTTCCTAAGGTAGCTGGATATCTTTTTAGATATACGGATTTTCTTAATTAGAGGAAAAAATACATTTCATGCATTGCATTTTTATATTCATGCATTTTATATAATATGTGATTCTTGCTATAATAATTTCTATGATATTGTTGTTATTTTGATTTACATTTTTGATGTTACATGGTTTATTATATGGTTTTGAATATTTCATGATATCCTATGCTTTTATTTAGTTGTTTTTATTTGGCATATACATATTCATATCTTTTAAATGTTTTCAAAAAAAAAAAAAAAAAAGATAATGGTTTTCAATAAAATAAAGATATTCCCGAGTTAAAATAATTCATGAGTTCTTTGCCGGGTTTGCTGGGGAGGATATCATCAATTATTATTGATAACGGAATATCTTCTTTAAAAAGAGAATGATTCGGAAAATTTTTCAAAATTAATAAAAATCTCTATATTTTGCCACGTTTGTTGGGGAATATAGGAAAATTTTGAATTTATAAATTCCGGATCATTTTCAATTAAAAATGGAATTATTTTTCTTTAAATTGGGAATTAACTTGAAATACTAAATTTAAAACCAATTTTTACCGAGACTTGAGATAACACACGATTAATAAGGTACCGATTTATACGGGCGTTGTGGGGGTGCTAATCCTTCCCCACACGTAACCGACTCCCGAACCCGCTTCTTTGATTTCTCTGGTTTAAAATGCAGACTTGAAATTGGTTTTTTTAAAATGTTTGAATTAACACACAAAAAAAAAAAAAAATTTATAAAACTGGTTTTAATAGGTGGCCGATCACACCTAGCTAAAAAAGATTGGTGGCGACTCCATGTCTTTTTTAAGGTCATTTTCAAAACCTTCATTTTTTTAGAGGAATTAAGTCGACTTTTCCTCGGTTTTTTTAATGTCACGCTTAACGAATAATAAAGTCTTGCGATGAGACTCGTTATTTGTTAGGTTGAGACAATTACCTAGGTCATTTCATTTCATTTAGGATATATTTTGTCATCTAGAATATTTTATATCATTTAGATTATATCATATGACTTAGTATATTGCATTTCGTATAGAATGTATTATGTTACATAGGTCATTTAATTTCATTTAGAATATATCATATAACTAGGATATTTCATTTCATTTAGAATATGCTAAGGCATTCAAATCATATCATGTAATTTAGGTTGCATTATATTATTTAGATTTTACTATGTCATTTTATTTATGTGATGCATATACATATTCATTTCTTTTCAATGTTTTCAAAAAAGATAATGGTTTTCAATAAAATAAAGATATTCCCGAGTTAAAATAATTCATGAGTAATCTGTCGGGTTTGCTGGGGAGGATATCATCAATTATTATTAATAACGGAATATCTTCTTTAAAAAGAGAATGATTCAGAAAATTTTCCAAAATTAATGAAAATTTCTATATTTTGCCACGTTTGTTGGGGAATATAGGAAAATTTTGAATTTATAAATTCCGGACCATTTTCAATTAAAAATGGAATTATTTTTCTTTAAATTTGGAATTAACTTGAAATACTAAATTTAAAACCAATTTTTACCGAGACTTGAGATAACACACGTTTAATAAGGTACCGATTTATACGGGCGTTGTGGGGGTGCTAATCCTTCCCCACACGTAACTGACTCCCGAACCCGCTTCTTTGATTTCTCTGGTTTAAAACGCGGACTTGAAATTGGTTTTTAAAATGTTTTAATTAATTTTTAAAATATTTTATAAAATCGGTTTTAATAGGTGGCCGATCACATCTAGCTAAAAAAGATTGGTGGCGACTCCATGTCTTTTTTAAGGTCATTTTCAAAACCTTCATTTTTTCTAAAGGAATTAAGTAGACTTTTCCTCGATTTTTTTTAATGTCACGCTTAAGGAATAATAAAGTCTTGCGATGAGACTCGTAATTTTTTAGGTTGCGACAGCTTGGCGACTCCACTGGGGACAATTAGAGAGTCAGGCCTAGAATTAGTCGTGTGTTATCAAAGTCTCGATTTTGTTGGTTTAATTGGTATTTAATTTTAATTCTCACATTTTTCTAATAAGGAGAATTTTGAAAATAATAAAATGTTTCTAAATATGTTCATTCTCATGTGCATGCATTTTATTATTGTTCTCTAGTTATTTAAGGTTGTATATTATAATTGCTTGTTGGTTAACGCGTTACACTATTCTTGAATGTTTTTAATGGCTAGGGCATTTAGAATAAGGTTTGTAGAATAGGTGGTGAAAGGTTTGTTTTGTTCCTCCGCACACACTGTATTTGCATTTGCATAACATGAATCCTCTACCCGGGTTTCGTCCTTTTAAGTGGGAGTAAAGTAACTAAGCCTTCGTGATTGATCCTCCCTATGGGCTAGTGAAACACTTCCGGAGTACTAAATTACCTAAGCTTTCGTGATTAACAATCCGCATGGGCTAGGGAAATAGACTCTAACGAATTGAACCCACTTTTATCGGGTGCCTTACTAGCCTTCACCGGCGACAGTGAGGAGCAATTCGGGGCCTTTAGATCCGATTCACCCTCATATATTGAACCTAGGTAAAGCCATGCCGGATTTCCGTTAGATATACCGAAAATAGGAAACACATGGAGGGACATTTCTAAACCTTTTGTTACCTATTGTACACTCCGAATAAGTGTGGTAGATCGGGCAACGATGTACGTACATCTCCCGTAATAAATGTGATACTCCGTCTCGAAGGCATCGTGTTGCCTAAATAAGTAGATATCGTTGGGGCAAATGTTCATTAGCTGTTTTAAAAAAATTAAAAAAAAATTCCTTTTCAAGCATTTTTGCATTTTGCACATTTCATACATGTGTGAATAGAGCTTGTACATTTTGGTTGTATTTTGATCTCGTTTTTGCAATAAATGGATGGTGATAATAATTTCATTTGATGATTTCATAAAACCGGTAGTGTTGCATGAGCATTTGGACATTGTACCATAGTAGGATCCACTACCCCGAAATTCTTTTGAAAATAATATGATTGGTTTTTTTATAGAAAAAAACATGTTTCAAAAAATCATGAATTTGGAGGCAAATCTTGCATAATGAGATTTTTGAATAATCAAGATTTAGGTCCCATCAATTTCGTGTAATCATTGATTTCTTTGTATATACCATGGTGTTAATTCATTTATTCTTTATTTGTATCATTTTGACATCGTGTTACAGTCCTAACATGCATGGTTATTCATTGTAGAATACCTTTGTGATTACATGGTCATTCTTTGTTCCTACCTTTGTATTAATTCATTTATTCTTAGCATGTATCATTTTGACATCATAGCATGCATGGTTCTTCATTGTAGAATACATTTGTGATATACATGGTCATTCTTTGTACTTACCTTTGTATTAATTCATTAATTCTTCACATGTATCATTTTGACACCATAACATGCATGGTCATTCATTGTAGAATACGTTTATGACATACATAGTCATTATTTGTATATACCTGTGCATCAATTTATTCATTTTTTTATGCATCATGTTGGCTTTAGATTGCATCCATAGCATACATAGTCATCATAATTTCTCTGTATATGTTCATGTATTAATCATCAGTATATTCATGCACATAGGAATAGAGCATGTACATTCATAATTGTATTCTTAATCTCATGACATTTTTATTTGCATTAAAGGGGTTCAAGATTTGAGGAAGGAATCGGAGGAACGATTGGGTGTTTTGGAACGTAATCAAGAGGAATGTGGACATGAAATTCAGGAAATGAAAGAACAACTCGCCAAATTTCTGAAAATGGTTGAGGATATGGGTAAAAGTAAAGAGGAACTTTCTCAGGGCTCTGCATCGCCTTCGGATCAACCAAAACCATTAGGTCCAGAACATACAATCCTTGCTGGATCCTACACTTGTCAATGCCACAAAGGTTGCAATCCTGATGAAATTGTGGACAAAATCGTGAAAATGATTAAACCTGCGAGCCTGATACCAAAGATAGAAACCTTGGATCCTGTACCATACCTGCAAACTGTTCGAGGTCCAAGCCAGTATCCCCACCCTACCATGGTCCAATCTTCCATTGGGATGACCACTACGGGATTCCTAAATCCCACTCAATCACCAACAACTGCCATTTCATACTATTTCCCTTATCAATCACCTTATCCAGTACATGGGATAGGAACCTCGAGCTATGTACAACCTCCAAAGGCCTCGTGTCCAAATCCATACCCTTACCATGCTGTTTCGCCACATCTCCATGTAAACACATTGGTTCAAACCTTAGTGCCACCACCAAGTGTCCCAACTCCTAGGTTCAGTGTGACTAAGAAACGATCCCAAGATAAGACCCAAAGGCCTTTTGATCCCCTTCCAATTAGCTACCGAGAGCTTTTCCCTATACTGGTCCAAAATCACATGGTTGCCTGTATCCCATTGAAACCCCTGTTACCACCATATCCAAATGGGTATAATCCAAATGCAAGATGTGATTATCACTTTGGAATTATTGACCATAACATTGAAGACTGTATAGCATTCAAAAAGAAAGTGCAAACTCTTATAAATGCCAACTGGTTGGATCCAACAACACTGATTGATAGAGGGCTGGGAAAGCGTCATTAGGATTGGGAGATTTAATCGGTCTTATATGATGTAATAGGATTTCACTTTTTCAGTAGCCGGCTCTTATAGCCTTAGGATGCTGGGAAGAATAAAGGGCTTGTAAAAGACAGTTTTAACCATTGTTCAAATTTAGTAAAACATGGTTTATACCATTGTGAACGTTGATATGGGAATGAATTGATTATGTTTCAAATTTAGAAGATATTGATGATTAAGTTCCTCCAATTCTTATTTCCTCCGTGATATCTTCCCCTTTGCATTTTGCATCTGATCAATTATTTGTCCTACCATACATTTTTTACATGTATCATGTTAGCATCAGGTTGCATTCATGCATTCATAATCAGCATGATTTTTCTGTATTTATCTATGTATTAATTTGTTTATTCTTTACATGCATCATGTTGACTTTGGGGTTGCATTCATGACAAACATAGTCAGCATGATTTTTCCGTATATGCTTATGCATTAATCTGTCATATTAACAGCAGGATGCATTCATGACACACATGGTTAGCATGATTTTCTTTGTATATACCCAGTATCAATCATTCATTGTTTGCATGTATCAAACACCGTGTTGCATTCATAGTGTATATGATCATTCATTGGGAAATATGCTAAAATGTACATGATCAGTCATTGCATATATTCATGTGTTGATTTGTTTATTCTTTGCTTGCAACATGATTGGCATCATGATTGCATTTATTACATATATGGTCAGCATGTTTCCATTGTACATGTCCATACATCATATTGTTTAGGCTTCACATGCATCAAATGACAATCATGGCTCATTCATCATGACATACATTTGGGGGAATAAAACATAAATTGGCTTGGCTTTAGGGGTCTTTGAAAGAATTTCCATTTCAAATCAGAGGTATAAGAAGTACTGAGTACCCTTTTAATACAGGCTAGTGCTATGGAGAATGAACAAGTTGCCTGAATGGAAAGAATGGAAAGGGAACAGAAAGAATTGCGAGAACAGCTAGCAAAGTCTCAAGCAGAATCTAAGGATCAGATGACTAAATTGATGGAGCTGATGTCCGCCGTAATCAAGGGAAAAGGATACACTGAAAACTTTGTCGCCAGGAAAGGGTTAGAGGCACAAAAAGGTCAGAATGAGGTCGTAATGATTGATGCCCAGAACACAGTCAATGTCCTAAACTCAGATAATCCAGCTGAACAAGCAAAGTTGAAAAGGGTTGCAGTAAATAAGGTTGAGTTGGCAGATTCACAAGGGAAATATCAGTTGCTAGATGGAAGGCTTCGGGTAGTAGAAAATACAGATGTATTTGGGAGTTTAGATGCGAAAGAACGATGTTTGGTCTTTGATTTAGTCATTCCTTCTAAGTTCAAGATCCATGACTTTGTGAAATATGACGGGACGACTGATTCATCAGCCCACATCACTATGTTCTACCGGAAGATGACAAGTCATATAGATAATGACAAGCTTTTGATTCACTGCTTTCAGGATAGCCTCAGCGGGTCCGCAATTAGGTGGTATAGTCAGTTGAGCAAGGATCAGATTCGCTCTTGGAATGACCTGGCTAAGGTTTTTCTAAACCAGTACAAGCATATGACCGACATGGCGCCTAACCGTCTCACCTTGCAAAATATGAAGAAAAGAGCTATTGAGAGCTTCAAAGAATATGCACAACGGTGGATGAGCCTGGCCGTCCAAGTACAATTGCCCTTAACTCAGAAAGAAACCACTGTCATTTTTGTGAATAAACTGCAGGCCCCGTACTACGATATACTTGTCGGCAACACCACGAAGAATTTTTCGGACATGGTGATTTCAGGGGAGATGATTGAGAATGCTATCAAAGATGGGAAAATTGAAGGAGAAAGAACATCCAATACCAAGGAAAAAGGGGTATCTGAAAAGAAAAGGAAAGATACCCAAGTCGTGGAAGACTTTGCCCCACCTCCTCAATTCTTCTCGTATCAGCCATTTTACTCTACCCTGAACAATGTCTCCCAAGGTTTTTATCCCTTCCAACCAATGACTGCAACTACACCAGAATTTACATCTCTCTATCAATCTAACACCCTTGGGAATAATCGAAGGGGGCATAAAAAGCGAAAAAAATCAGGATGATCTGATTCCTGTGGCATACAGTGAGCTATTACCTTAACTCATCCAGAACCACCTTGTGACACCCATGCAAATAGAGCTTCTGAAGCCCCCTTATCCAAGCTGGTATGATGCTAATGAGTGTTGTGGTTATCATTGTGGCAATCAAGGTCACTCAACAGAGAACTGCCCCGCTTTGAAGTACAAGGTCAGGGATCTCATCAAGGCTGGTTCGATAAGTTTTGAAGATGGGAAAGCCAAGTGTCATAAGAAACATTGTGCATGATCATATTAGGTTTTTGACGCATGTAGTTCTATACGCTGTGATGATGAAAGCACTTGTCTCATGTTAACATCTACATGAATTAAATGAATTTTGAATTTTAAATGCTTTGTGTTTGTTGGGTTTTAACAATAATTTGAACTTGCAAAAACAAGCATTAAGGAATTTTTAATAATGGATAGTCTCAAGAAGATTGATGATCAGTGTTACAAATGACCCAATACCTTCTCCCCTCTCTTTAGGTTTTCCTAAGCCTAAATCTCTTAAACCAAGAACACTTGAAAGACCTAATGCTTCAAGGAATATCAATGATTTGACTTCATAAAACCATTGTCATCACAGAATAAGAAAAGACATAGATCTTAGTCTAGGCTATGAACAAAGAAACGAAAATTTTGAAAATTTTCAAATTCCTTGAAATTCAAACAAATGAGACATTCTTTCAAGAATCTAGATTTTGATAATTTGGTGTGTGTCAAGATTGTGCTAAAACCATTCATGACCTTTTCCAATGACCACAAAACACTAATTGGCCAAAAATCACTTCATGATTGAAACCCTGGGGATTAAACTAGATTATCCTTTGTCCCAGAGAAAACCCGTTTTTGGGTCATATTTTCCTTGTCTCTTCAAAGAACTAAGATTGAAAACTCAGCCTTTTCAAAATAGACCTAGACTTGCTATGTTTCTCGTTGATACAAATTCTCATGGTTAATCAAATAGGGGCATCATATGTGGAAATGATGGATACATGGTGAATAAGGATGGACTAACGCATGAATCATTGGGGAAGGCGATGAAAATGAAAAAATGAAAAAATTTGTGATATCATGCATATGAGAATTCAGATGATTCCAAAGTGCAAAATGAAATTCTGAATATCTATTTCCCTTGGGGATTTCTTTTCAATGTGAATATTTGTGCTTGACATGAGAAATGGCCATCTTTCATATCTCTTTTGCACAAAAAAAAATTATCCATAGTCACCCCTTTTGAGCCGAAAGAATTCTTTTTTCTTTAAACCCTGATCAAGGATTACCCTCTACATTGGGGGGCAAATGCGAGGAAAGATCTTTTTAAAGATCATTGTGAAATGAGTCCTAGCTCAAAGACAGACACAAAGCAAATGGAGCTCCGAATAAATACGGGCTCACTCTGTCAAAGAGAAAAGGGGAAAAGATAGTGAAATGAAAGCCAAGAAAAACAAAAAAAGAAAACAAAATGTGTGAAAGAGATGGCAAATTGAAAGCCAAAAGCAAGGAAGAAAAAGAGCAAAGTCAAAAGGAAAGAAATGTCCAAGAAGAGACAAATGCTTCAAAGAGAATCCTCCTCAAAGAAAAGATCCTTGATCTGATTACCCTCAAACACATATTTGGGCCTATTTATCCTTTCTTTCTGAACCCTAAGCCATGGCCTACATTACGTGCTTTAAAAGTCCATTTTGATCAAGCATGAATATTTAATTTGAAGGGTTTTCCTCAGATTTTATCCCATCTCATCAAATTCTCATTTCACTAAGGAAGAATTTAGAATTCTCAAGTGAATGGTAAAACAATGAAAAAAAAATTTGGAAAGAATGGGATTCTAGGGAGAAACCCCAAAAATGGGCGGTCTAGAGTAAATTTGGAAAATTTTGATGCCATCGATGATAGTGCCGATACCACAAAAGAAAAGATCTTATTAAAGGAGTGGTCATCGAGGAACATCTAGGAATTCTTGAACCCCCAAATTGCCAACTCTCATTCAAAGGATTGTCTTCAAAAAACTGAAACTTTTTCTCCAAGATTAAACTTTTCGGTTTGAACATCCCGGCCAATCTTGACGCTTGTCAAAATGCCTTGATATGGAAACTAAAATAATGTTGAATTTGTTTGGTTCTCAATAAATTCATGATTTATAAAACCTATTCCATTTGTGAGCCTAGAAGGGATATACATTTTTTTCATGAAGTTTTCCTGGAAAAGCCAGAATCTTGTTATACCAAGTCTTTCCAATTCAGATTGACACTTGGAGAAATTTCTAACAGTGATCATCAGTCTTCAAAAGATGTATACATCACACATTGTGGGGTTAATATTTTTTGTTCAGAAGTTTTCAAAATGAGAAAACAAATAAAGAGATTTTTTGAAATACCTATTTTGATGTTGACATGAGACAAGGAGTTTTCTAATCCAAAGGTATAGAATTGCCAAGATAGGTCCTGACTTCCAGATATGAGAAGAAGAAATAGAACCCGATTCAGATCTCTGTTCATGAAAGTTTGAAAACTGTTGGGGCAAAGAGAATAGCCAAAATGAATTGAAGATATACTCTTATTTGAATAGGAAAAATGAATTTGAAAGGCTAAGCCAAAGTCTTGAAAAACAATAGGGGGCATGTGCATCACTCATGAGCACTCATCTCTTTATCAAGCTTTTACATCTGCATAATGTCTGTCGCAACCTAAAAAATAACGAGTCTCATCGCAAGACTTTATTATTCATTAAGCGTGACATTAAAAGAAACCGAGGAAAAGTCGACTTAATTCCTCTCGAAAAATGAAGGTTTTGAAAATGACCTTAAAAAAGACATGGAGTCGCCACCAATCTTTTTTAGCTAGGTGTGATCGGCCACCTATTAAAACCGGTTTTATAAAATATTTTAAAAATTAATTAAAACATTTTAAAAACCAATTTCAAGTCTGCGTTTTAAATCAGAGAAATCAAAGAAGCGGGTTCGGGAGTCGGTTACGTGTAGGGAAGGATTAGCACCCCCACAACGCCCATATAAATTGGTACCTTATTAATCGTGTGTTATCTCAAGTCTCAGTAAAAAATTGGTTTTAAATTTAGTATTTCAAGTTAATTCCCAATTTAAAGAAAAATAATTCCATTTTTATTGAAAATGATCCGGAATTTATAAATTCAAAATTTTCTATATTCCCCAACAAACGTGGCAAAATATAGAAATTTTATTAGTTTTGGAAAATTTTCCGAACCATTCTCTTTTTAAAGAAGATATTCCGTTATTAATAATAATTGATGATATCCTCCCCAGCAAACCCGGTAGAGAATTCATGCAATATTTTAACTCGGGAATATCTTTATTTTATTGAAAACCATTATCTTTTTTTGAAAAAATTTAAAATAAATGAATATGTATATGCATGACATAAATAAAATGACATAGCAAAATCTAAATAATATAATGCAACCTAAATGCCATGACACGATATGAATGCCTTAGCATATTCTAAATGAAATCGAATATCCTAAGTTATATAATATATTCTAAATAAAATGAAATGACCTAGGTAACATAGTATATTCTATATGAAATGAAATAACCTAAGTAACATGATATTTTCTAAATAAAATAAAATATTCTACATGACATAATATATCCTAAATGAAATGAAATGACCTAGGTAATATAATATATTCTACATGAAATGCAATATTCTAAGTCATATGATATAATCTAAATGAAATAAAATATTCTAGATGACATAATATATCCTAAATGAAATGAAATGATTTAAATGACATGACAAATATGAATGGTATGGCATATAATTTAAATGACATGGAATAGAATAATGCTATCATATAATATGCATGAAAATAAAAATAATAATGCATGAACATAGTATATGCTTAAATAAAAATAACTAAATAAAAGCATAGGATATCATGAAATATTCAAAACCATATAATAAACCATGTAACATCAAAAAATATAAATCAAAATAACAACAATATCATAGAAATTATTATAGCAAGAATCACATATTATATAAAATGCATGAATATAAAAATGCAATGCATGAAATGTATTATTTCCTTTAATTAAGGAAATCCGTATATCTAAAAAGATATCCGGCTACCTTAGGAAAATATGTCAAATTAAATATTCTAAAACCAAAATACTTTGTGATTGTTTGAAAACAATTTTGAGAAGCTTGAATTAAAAATAAAAAACTGGGCTAAAATTTTTTAAATGGCTCTAATTTCCTAAGTTTAAAAAAATCCGGACTTGACTACCCTTAACCCGGGACTTGAAAAACCATTTTTAGAGTTTAAAAAGGTTTAGAAACTACTCTAAGTCAGTAGCTAACCCTCCTAATCAGCCCACTCTAAGTAAATTAACCAAAACAGAAAAATGATTTTTCTTTAAATTCAATTCTGACTCCACTGTCCAGTTTTAATCCACGATTTTTTAGCCTATTTTTAAAAATTCAAAATATTCTGAAAAAAATACTGGAGACTCAGGACATGTAAAACTACACGGGAAAAAATCGGCTTAATTTTATGATCAAAGATGGATTCCCATAAAAATCGGAGATGTACGAGTTTTGGTAGGAACAAAAAACTGCTTTGCCAACACATTTTTGCCTTTGATGAAATCATTTAAAAATCAAAGTAATAATATTTGAAACTCATAAAATGACTTGCAAACAGTAGCTAGGACTTTTTGAAAGTTAGATAAAAATTGGCTAAGTAAAAAAAATCACAAAGGTAAAATAATCAACTTGACAAACTTAATTTTCCACAAGTATGCTCAAGAGAGCATGACTTTAAACCATTAATTGGCTCAAGTCATTATTCAAGTGGCATGAACATGAAATACATGAAACAATAAAGCAAACATAATGCATGAAATGCATGGATTTAAACCTAAATGTCATAAAAAAATGCATGGCATTCATATAGTGACTTAATGCCTAAATGACATTGCGTGTGACATGGCATAAGATGACATGGCATGTGAATGAAATCGACATGGAAAACAAGATGACATGGCATGTGACATGGCATAAGATGACATGGCATGTGAATGAAATTGACATGACAAGCAAGATGACATGGCATATGGATGATCTAGTTTAATCATTGTGCCCTAAGGTGTCAATCATGAAGTGATGTTTGGGCAATGGGTGTTTTGTGGTTATTGGAAAGGATGTGAATGGCTTTGGCACAGCCTTGACACACATCAAATTACCATGATCTAGATTCTTGAAAGAATATCTCATTTGTTTAATTTCAAGGAGTTCGAAATTTTTTTGAAAAGTTTGTTCCTTTGTTCATAGCCTAGACTAGGATCTACATCTTTGCTTATTCTATGAAGACAATGGTTTATGAAATTCAATCATTCATATTCCTCGAAGTATTAGGTCTTTCAAGTGGTCTCGGTTCAAAGGATTTAGGCTTAGGAAAGCCTAAAAGAGAGGGGAGAAGGTATTGGGTCATTTCTAACAATGATCATCAATATTCTCAAGATTGTTCATTATTTCATGTGAAAACCACTTATTTATTGTTTACCACAAATTTTCTCAAAGTTTCATTTGTTTTTGCAAATTCAAATTTATTGCTAAAATAAAATGAACACAAAATATTTAAATTCAAAATTTATTTATTTCATGTAGATGTCATCATGAGACAGGCGCTTTCATCATCAAAGTGTATAGAAAAATATGCATCAGAATGCTCCTATTAACATGCTTTCAAAGATAACAATTCTTATCCTCAAAATTCTTCAAGAGGAAATCAATCTATGGTAAAACAGATTTCCAATGTTTGATAAGCTCTGGAATCCAAATGTCATCGTGGAAGAGACCCTCAATTCTTTCCTTCAGTTTTCTGCATTTTTTAGTCGAACACCCAATTGCCCCAATATGATACTCGCACTTGCTGTTGGGGTCATAGCTTTTAGCTGACGAAGAAAACTCTTCAAAGCTTAGCCAATTTCTATTTCATCTTATTAATCTGTTTCATGATGAATGAGCTATGAATGTCATGAGTGCAATTTGATGCATGTGAAGGATAAACAAAGTTATGTGTGGTCATATACAGTGGAAACATGTTGACCATGTATGTTATAAATGCAACACGATGCCAACATGATGCATTTAAATAATAAGAAAAATCAATGCATGGATATATGTAATGAATGACCATGTATGTTCCAAATGCATTTCTCAATGAATGATTATATACACTATTAATGCCACACAATGTCAATTATGATGCATGTGAAGAATAAATGATTGACACAGAGTATATACAAAGAAAACCATGCTAACCGTGTATGTCACGAATGCAACCTGATGCCAATATGACAAATTAATATATGAGCATATCATGATGACTACGTATGACATGAATGCAACCTGATGCCAACATGACGCATGTAAAGAATAAGCAAATTAATGCATGGATATATACAATGAATGACCATGTATGTTCCAAATGCATTTTCCAATGAATGATCATATACACTATGAATGCCACACAATGTCAATTATGATGCATGTGAAGAATAAATGATTGACACAAAGTATATACAAAGAAAATCATGCTAATAATGTGTGTCATGAATGCATCCTGATATTAATATGACAGATTAATGCATGAGATATCATGATGACTACGTATGCCATGAATGCAACCTGATGCCAACATGATGCATGTAAAGAATAAGCAAATTAATGCATGGATATATACAATGAATGACCATGTATGTTCCAAATGCATTTCCCAATAAATGATCATATACACTATGAATGCCACACAATGTCAATTATGATGCATGTGAAGAATAAACAATTGACACAGAGTATATACAAAGAAAATCATGCTAATAATGTGTGTCATGAATGCATCCTGATATTAATATGATTAATGCATGAGATATCATGATGACTATGTATGCCATGAATGCAACTCGATGTCAACATGATTTTTATAAACAAATCAATGCAAAGAATAAGAAAATTAATGCATGGGTATATATAGGAAAATCATTTCTGACTATGAATGCATGAATGCAACTTGATGCTAACATGATGCATATAGAGAAAGAATAAATTGATATATGGATATATACAGAAAAATCATGCTGACTATGAATGCATGAATGCAACTTGATGCCAACATGATGCATGTGAAGAAAGAATAAATTGATATATGGAGATATAGAGAAAAATCAAGCTGACTATGAATGCATGAATGCAACTTGATGCCAACATGATGCATGTAAATATAGAATAAATTGATATATGGATATATAAAAAAAAATAAAAAATCATGCTGACTATGAATGCATGAATGCAACTTGCTGCCAACATGATGCATGTAAAGAAAGAATAAATTGATACATAAGTATATAAAAATAATGACCATGCATGTCATAAACGTACTCTACAATGAATGACCATGCATGCTATGACTGTAACATGATGTCAAAATGATACATGTAAAGAATTCATAAATTTACACCAGGGTATATACAAAGAATTACCATCTATATCACAAATGTATTTTACAATGAATAACCATGCATGTTAGGACTATAACATGATGTCAAAATGATACATGCAAAAAAATAAATGAATTACCACAAACGTATATACAAAGAAATCAATGATTACACGAAATTGGTGGGACCTAAATCTTGATTATTCAAAAATCTCATTATGCAAGATTTGCTTCCAAATTTATGATTTTTGAAACATGTTTTTTTTTCTATGAAAACCCAATCATATTATTTTAAAAAGAATTTCAGGATGGATCCTACTATGATACAATATGCAAATGTTCATGTGACACTATCGATTTTATGAAATCATCAAATGAAATTACCAACTGTTTATTGCAAAAAATGAGATCAATAACACAACCAAAAATGTACATGCTCTATTCACACATGAAGGAAATGTGCAAAATGCAAAAATGTTTGAAAAAATATTTTTTATTTTTTTAAACAATTAATGAATATTTTTCCCCGACAAATATCCACTTATATAGATATCACAGTGCCTTTGGGATGGATTAACAAATTTATTACGGGCGATGTACGTACATCGTTACTCGATCTACAAAACTTCTTCAGAATGTAAAATAGGTAACAAAAGGTTTAGAAATGTCCATCCATGTGTTCCTATTTTAGGTATATCTAACTGAAATCCGGCATGGCTTCGCCTAGGTTCACTATATGAGGGTGAATCAGATCTAAAGGCCCCGAATTGCTCCTCACTGTCGCCGGTGAAGGCTAGTAAGGCACCCCGATAAAAGCGGGTTCAATTCGTTAGAGTCTATTTCCCTAGCCCATGCGGATTGTTAATCACGAAGGCTTACGTAATTTAGTACTCCGGAAGTGTTTCACTAGCCCATGCGGATTGTTAATCACTAAGGCTTAGTTACTTTGCTCCCACCTAAAAGGACGGAACCCGGGTATAGGATTCATGATATGCAAATGCACGTGTGGTGTATGTGGAGGAACAACAAACCTTTCACCACCTATTCTACAAACCTTATTCTACATGCCCTAGCAATTAAAACATTCAAAAATAGTGTAATGCATTAACCAACAAGCAATTATAATATACAACCGTAAATAACCAGAGAATAATAATAAAATGCATGCACATGAGTATGAACATATTTAAAAACATTTTATTATTTTCAAAATTCTCCTTATATCAAAAAAATGTTGGAATTAAAATTAAATACCAATTAAACCAACAAAACCGAAACTTTGATAACACACGACTAATTCTAGGCCTGACTCTCTAATAGTTCCCAGTGGAGTCGCCAAGCTGTCGCAACCTAAAAAATAACGAGTCTCATCGCAAGACTTTATTATTCATTAAACGTGACATTAAAAAAAACCGAGGAAAAGTCGACTTAATTCATCTAGAAAAATAAAGGTTTTGAAAATGACCTTAAAAAAGACATGGAGTCGCCACCAATCTTTTTTAGCTAGGTGTGATCGGCCACCTATTAAAACCGATTTTATAAAATATTTTAAAAATTAATTAAAACATTTTAAAAACCAATTTCAAGTCTGCGTTTTAAACGAGAGAAATCAAAGAAGCGGGTTCGGGAGTCGGTTACGTGTGGGGAAGGATTAGCACCCCCACAATGCCAATATAAATTGGTACCTTATTAATCGTGTGTTATCTCAAGTCTCGGTAAAAAAATTGGTTTTAAATTTAGTATTTCAAGTTAATTCCCAATTTAAAGAAAAATAATTCCATTTTTTATTGAAAATGATCCGGAATTTATAAATTCAAAATTTTTCTATATTCCCCAACAAAAGTGGCAAAATATAGAAATTTTTATTAGTTTTGGAAAATTTTCTGAACCATTCTCTTTTTAAAGAAGATATTTCGTTATTAATAATAATTGATGATATCCTCCCCAGCAAACTCGGTAGAGAATTCATGAATTATTTTAACTCGGGAATATCTTTATTTTATTGAAAACCATTATCTTTTTTTGGAAACATTTAAAATAAATGAATAAGTATATGCATGACATAAATAAAATGACATAGCAAAATCTAAATAATATAATGCAACCTAAATGACATGACATGATTTGAATGCCTTAGCATATTCTAAATGAAATGGAATATCCTAAGTTATATAATATATTCTAAATAAAATGAAATGACCTAGGTAACATAGTATATTCTATATGAAATGAAATAACCTAAGTAACATGATATTTTCTAAATGAAATAAAATATTCTAGATGACATAATATATCCTAAATGAAATGAAATGACCTAGGTACTATAATATATTCTACATGAAATGCAATATTCTAAGTCATATGATATAATCTAAATGAAATAAAATATTCTAAATGACATAATATATCCTAAATGAAATGAAATGATTTAAATGACATGACAAATATGAATGGTATGGCATATAATTTAAATGACATGGAATAGAATAATGCTATCATATAATATGCATGAAAATAAAAATAATAATGCATGAACATAGTATATGCTTAAATAAAAATAACTAAATAAAAGCATAGGATATCATGAAATATTCAAAACCATATAATAAACCATGTATCATCAAAAAATTTAAATCAAAATAACAACAATATCATAGAAATTATTATAGCAAGAATCACATATTATATAAAATGCATGAATATAAAAATGCAATGCATGAAATGTATTTTTTCCTTTAATTAAGGAAATCCGTATATCTAAAAGATATCCGGCTACCTTAGGAAAATATGTCAAATTAAATATTCTAAAACCAAAATACTTTGTGATTGTTTGAAAACAATTTTGAGAAGCTTGAATTAAAAATAAAAAACTGGGCTAAAATTTTTTAAATGGCTCTAATTTCCTAAGTTTAAAAAAATCCGGACTTGACTACCCTTAACCCGGGACTTGAAAAACCATTTTTAGAGTTTAAAAAGGCTTAGAAACTACTCTAAGTCAGTAGCTAACCCTCCTAATCAGCCCACTCTAAGTATATTAACCAAAACAGAAAAATGATTTTTCTTTAAATTCTATTCTGACTCCACTGTCCAGTTTTAATCCACGATTTTTTACCCTATTTCTAAAAATTCAAAATATTCTGAAAAAAAATACTGGAGACTCAAGACATGTAAAACTACACGGGAAAAAATCGTCTTAATTTTCTGATCAAAGATGAATTCCCAGAAAAATCGGAGATGTACGAGTTTTGGTAGGAACAAAAAACTGCTTTGCCAACACATTTTTGCCTTTGATGAAATCATTTAAAAATCAAAGTAAAAATATTTGAAACTCATAAAATGACTTGCAAACAGTAGCTAGGGCTTTTTGAAAGTTAGATAAAAATTGGCTAAGTAAAAAAAATCACAAAGGTAGAATAATCAACTTGACAAACTTAATTTTCCACAAATATGCTCAAGAGAGCATGACTTTAAACCATTAATTGGCTCAAGTCATTATTCAAGTGGCATGAACATGAAATACATGAAACAATACAGCAAACATAATGCATGAAATGCATGGATTTAAACCTAAATGTCATGAAAAAAATGCATGGCATTCATATAGTGACTTAATGCCTAAATGACATGGCATGTGACATGGCATAAGATGACATGGCATGTGAATGAAATCGACATGGCAAACAAGATGACATGGCATAATGGATGACATAAAATGACATGGCATGTGACATGGCATAAGATGACATGGCATGTGAATGAAATCGACATGACAAGCAAGATGACATGGCATATGGATGACATAAGATGACATGGCATGTGAAATGGCTTAAAATGACTCGGAGTTTATTAATACCAAAATCTTTTCATGTTCCTCGGCAGACCCGACAAAACATAGAAAGTTTTATTTATTTAAAAAAAATTTGAATCATTTTATTTTAGAAAAGGGTATTCCTTCGTTAATAATTAATGATAACCTCTCCGGCAGACCCAGCAGAGAAAACCATGAATAATTGAACTCGAGAATATTGCCTTATTTATTAAAATGTTATGAATATGAAAAATGACATTAAGGCATGCACCACAATAGACCATGTCCAAAGCAAGCAACATTAGCCGTATAAGAGTAAATTATCAAACACCAAATATACACCATAATATATTATGTCCAAAGCAAGCACAATAAACATAAAATAAAATAAAAGAATACTACCTTGTACTTGTCCCTTTAGCAAAAACAACTTCCTATTTTCCCATACAAAATCCTCTTTTTCTTTTCTCCCCCATTTTCTCTATTTTTTTAGCTACTGCCTTTGTAAAATCTGACCACTCAGTTCCCCTGGCCGATTTGTGATATCTCATATAGCACAAAGTGGAGTTCTCCAAGAATCGGTAGTAATCTTGAGGCCCATCAAATCAAATGCTCTCACATTGTGGCCCATCCAATCAAACGCTATACTAATGCTCCATGGTTGAACAATGTGTTCACAGTTATTGTCAATAACGAAGCAAATATAATCTTAAAATAGCAGAACATAATACAATATAAAAATTGAATTTCAATATTACACTTAGCAGAGCAAAATACTATATAAAAGTTAAGAAACATATTCAATCGGGTTATCAGAAGCAAAACCTGTATTCACTGCTTGTTGACTTCAACGTCGATGTCGCGTTTGGTGACGTTCAAGACATGACCGGTGTGGCCATGGTAGAATATTTTTTCTCAGGAACAGAATCTTGGTGAAACCGAAGTTTCGCAACTCCAATATCAGCGCTCATGAAGTGCAAGAGCATCATTGGTACCATCTCCAGTCACAGCCACAACATCCCATCCCTTACGTAAGGTTTGAACAAGCAAAATTTTATCACTTGGAGAAGATCTCCCATTACCATTATTTTCTTGGCCACTTGTTCTCTCAACAGCAACTTTAAGTTCAGCAACATCAACCAATTGAACCATGCCTCAGTTATAGATGCAATTGCAACTCCTCCAACAATTGGTAAAAGCGAAGAAGCTATCCAAAGAGTAGGCAGCTCTCCTAGAAATATTGCAGAAAGCACAACTGAGAAGAATGGCTCCATAGTAGGATCCCAATGACGCATGGACTGGTCATGAGATCCTGTAACAACAAAGTCACTGCGGTTGCTGATTGCAAAGCACCAAACATCTGCATGATGTCCCTCAAGAGTTAGAAAAGTAACTCAAACTTATTGACGTTCCATTATCCCAGTACTTTACAAGACAATCTTTCCCAGCACTAAACATGTAATGCATGTTGCGGACAAATTGCACTGCCATAATACTTTCAGCATGAGCAAAGATGGATTTGCGAAAATCACCAAAATCTAAGTCTCAAATCCTCAAATTCTTGTCTGCGGATCCAGTTACAATCAATTCTCCATTTGTGTGTTAATCCAAAGCCAAAGGGAATCGAGCCTGTGTCTCTCTCTCAAGGGTCAAATGCTTGCGAAGTTTGCTATAAAACCATTGGTATAATTTATGGAAAAGCGTCACATGTACAACGCGGTCCACAATTCCAAGTCAATGACGGGATGTCCAACAATACCAGAGGGCCACCAGTTTGGCGTAATATCTTAGTGTCACCAAGTGCTCTATCATAGGCATGCCAGATTGCATCACTCATCTTCTCCCTCTTCTCTTGTGTATTCAACATCCCATTGATGAGCATCGGCATCCTCAGCCAAAACAAATGGGGGGACTTAATGGAGACGGAAACAGTGTGTGGACCTCCATTCATGCCTAACTCTGGTAAAAATGACAACAAAGAAACCACTGAACTTTTTAACATTCGCAAGGCCAAATCATAATCTAATACATTGGTGAGATGAAGCATGTGCCATAGACCAGCCCCCATGACCTTTACATCAGGGTAACTTTTTTTTTGGTCTTAAAACCCATCATCGACTTGGTCAAATTCACAACATAAGGCGCCCAAACAAAATCCAATTTCATACCACTTTCATCAACTAAAATGCTATAATCACTATGCCTCTTAATCAAATCGGCTCTAACAGAATCCATGCGTTGGGCTTCGAAACCCAAAATCAAATTTAATAAAGAGAGGGTGAAGAATCGAGCTTGCGAATCACCTACGACCACCACCCAGGAACCGTTTAACAAGTCGAAAGCATCAGATTTAGACAATTTTTGAAAGTCGCAAGTGTTGAGCTTTGGGGATTTGGACCAATCCCAGCACTTGTCATAGAAATCGAGAGAGGAAGAGAGGTTGTGGCTGTGGGTGGTATTGAAAGAGTGAACAGACGCGTTGGGCTTGAGCTCCTAAGAAATGTCGTTAACCAAATTGATGCAAGAAGTGTGCGCTGAAAAGCAGCATCTTGTTTCGGCTCAAATGCCAACCAGTCATTCCCATTGGAACCAACACCAAAGCCAAAACTGAAAGGAATGGGACAACCGTAGCTTTTTGTTTACCAAATCTGGAATGGCCTCAGCTGTTCTTTTTTGCTTTCTTTTATCCTTTTTTCTTTTCAAAACCCTCATCTCTGTTTTTATCCTCTTAGCTGCCAGCTTCATGAAAACCAAAGCTTTCCTTTTTTTTTTTAGCCATCATGCTCATTTTTTCTCAACTTATCGGCCCCCCTCTTTTTCTTTAACCGGGCCCCTTTTATAACAAATTCCTAACCTAAAAATATCTAATGTCTAAATTACCCCCTTCTTTATATTTTCAAGTTTTTTTTATTTTTTATTTTTCAAATATTTTCAATTAAAAAAATTATTTTAAAAATCTAATAAAGCTCAAGATTAAATTTTTCACCTCGAGTTTAAATTGAATTTTAAAATTGGTAATTTTATGCTCCGATTTTATTTGAACGATTAAAGCTAAAAAGGATATATATAATTTAGAACATTTTAAAAATCTAAAATCGCGACCGTGACTTTTACAAAAATATTAAACCCGAGAAGGGGACAAATCAAAATTGGTTTTAAAAGGCTCGAACAAAATTAGGTGTCTACAGTGTCAGCAAGCATTTGCATCATTCATGGGTATTTGCATTGACATTATTCCATAAGCATCTGCATTTTACCTTTACATTTACATTCTTCATGGAATTCGCATTTGTGTCATCTGAAGCAATTGCGTCATTTCTAGAATCATTGCATTTTCATTATTGTGTGGTAATTGTAGTTACACCATTCATAAACCAGTTACATGAACACAATTAGTAGGGGCATCTGCACCATGAAATATGGGCATCAATACAGACCATTTGCATTTGTACCCAGAAACATTTACATCAATCCAAGCCATTTACATTTGCACTATAAAGCATGAGCACCTTGTTAAAGACATGTGCATCTGCATCATTTCTCAAAGCTTCTGGAGGAGTTACACAGAATTTTACAATGAGCAAACCTTTGGTGGTGATAGCCAAAGCTTCTGGTGGGGATATCCAGAATTTTACAATTTTAAAAATGAACAAGTCTTCGGTGGTGATAGCTGAAGCCTCTGGTGGAGATATCCAGGGTTTTATAATTTTGAAAAATGAGAAATCTTCTTCTGGAGGAGTTACCCAGATTTTTTTTTTTATTTACAATGAGGAAGTCTTTGGTGGTGATAGCCAAAGCTTTTGGAGGAGTTGCCCAGAATTTTACAATGAGCAAACCTTTGGTGGTGATAGCCAAAGCTTCTGGTGGAGATATCCAGAATTTTACAGTTTTAAAAGAATAAGTCTTCGGTGGTGATAGCTGAAGCCTCTGGTGGAGATATCCAGGGTTTTATAATTTTGAAAAATGAGAAATCTTCTTCTGGAAGAGTTACCCAGATTTTTTTTACAATGAGCAAGTCTTTGGTGGTGATAGCCAAAGCTTCTGGAGGAGTTACCCAGAATTTTACAATGAGCAAACCTTTGGTGGTGATAACCAATGCTTCTGGTGGAGATATCCAGAATTTTACAGTTTTAAAACTAAACAAGTCTTCGGTGGTGATAGCTGAAGCTTCTGGTGGAGATATCCAGGGTTTTATAATTTTGAAAAATGAGAAATCTTCTTTTGGAGGAGTTACCCAGAATTTTATTCAACATGTGTATCTACATCAAGAAGCATTTGTATCAATCTAAGTTAGTTGAATCTGCATCAAGAAAGTTTGCATCAAATCAAGTCATTTACATTTGCAGCAAAGACATTTGCACCAATCTAAGTCATTTGCATCTACATCAAGAAGCGTTTGCATCAACTAAAGACATTTGCATTTGCATCATGAAGCATTTGCATCATCTTTTAAAGCTTTCAGATATAATCGAACTCGTTTTGCTTCTCAAATGAGTCGAGCCATGAGATTATCGTCGAGGTACTTTCTTTTATATGAACAAGTCTTCGATGGTGATAGCTGAAGCCTCTGGTGGAGATATCCAGAGTTTTAAAATTCTTTGAAAAGGTGGAAAGTCTTCGGTGGTGATAGTTGAAGCTTCTGGAGGTGATACCCAGAATTTTTACAGTTTTAAAATGAGCAAGACTTTGGTGGTGATAGCCGAAGCTTTTGGAGGAGATACACAGAATTTTAAACACAGCTGAGAATAAGACATGTTAAGGACCCGAGACCATCGTCGAGGTCATTTCTTTTCTTACAAATCGAATTCGTTTCCTTAAGACGAGTCGAGCCCCGAGATCATCATCGAGGTACTTTTTTTTATTATTATTATGAACAAGTCTTCGGTGGTGATAGCTGAAGCCTCTGGTGGAGATATCCAGAGTTTTAAAATCCTTTGAAAAGGTAAAAAGTCTTCGATGGTGATAGCTGGAGCTTCTGGAGGTGATACCCAGAATTTTTACAGTTTTAAAAATGAGCAAGACTTTGGTGGTGATAGCCGAAGCTTCTAGAGGAGATACCCAGAATTTTAAACACAGCTGAGAACAAGACAGGTTAAGGCCCCGAGACCATCGTCGAGGTTATTTCCTTTCTTGCAAATCGAATTCGTTTCCTTAAGACGGGTCGAGCCTTGATTAGTCAGGGAATTCAATTTAAGGACAAAATCTTCAATTTACTGTTTTTTTTAAATAAAAAAAAATGAAAAAATAGAAAATGAAAAATGAAAAAATGATAGAAGAATGAAAAAGAAAACCCCGTTCCCTTTCCTTCACATGTGATTTCACTGGCCGTACAAAATTAGTGTCGGTTTATCTTTGTCTGATTCCTGATTCTCAGCAATAGCCAAAGAGGGGCAGCTGTAGACACCTAATTTTGTCCGGACCACTAAAACAGGTATGTTTTCTTCCTAAATTGATGTTTTCGAGTGTAAAAAGACTTTTTTCATCCTGCAGGTGGTACTCCGAGACTTAGTTTAAAGGGGCGAGCATAAAAAGTCAAACTTGAAAAAGTCAACACCAAAAAAGTCAACCCTAGAAAGTCAACTACTGAAAAAATCAACCCACTTTCAAAATCAAGATTTTAAGCTCAATTAAAAAATGGCGAAAGGATTTTGATAATCCGAGGTCTACACTGAAAGAGATGGAGTTCGAAAGTTGGCATTCGGAGATTCAATAGAAAGGAAACCCTAATCCGAGAAATTTGGGGAAAAGTGCTTAAACGATCAAATTGGTCGAAATTGAAGGTTCCAAATGAAAGATAAGCACTGACTACGGGTAATGGAGAAGTCACTTGCATGAAGAAAAAAAAAGTCAATCTGGAAAAAAAACCGAGAATTAGGGTTTTTAGTGGATTTCGGTGAAATCGGGAAGAATCACAAAAATGGCTCGACTTGGTAAGACCAAAGCCCCCAATGGATGAGGAATGATTAAAAAGGATAGCCCAAGGCTCAGCTTGAAGAAAATCTGAAATTCAGACTTGTTTTGAGCAAAACCGGGTTTCGAAGGCAAAAGGGCAAAATTGAAAAATTTGGGAAAAATAGCAAATGGACTCCAAAAATTTTGAAAATTTGTCAATCTCATTCTTAAATCATTTGAAAGAGATTGGTAAAAGAAAATCTTGATCGGAGTTCGTTTGCAAAATGGCCAAATCCTAGGCTTCTTATGTAGTAATTCAAAAAGGAAAATCCCGAAAAAATAGCAAATGAGCTCCAAATCTTTTGAAATTTTGCAAATATCATTTTAAAATTATTTGGAAGAGATTGGCGAAAGAAAATCTTGATTTGGAGTTCGTTTGCAAAATGGCCAAATCCCGGGCCTCCTATGCAATAATTCAAAAAGATAAATCCCGAAAAAGTAGCAAATTGACTCAAAAAAATCTAAAATTTTGCAAATCTCATTTTTAAATTATTTGGAAGAGATTGGAAAAATAAAATCTGGATTCGGATTTCGTTTCCAAAATGGCCAAATCTCGGGCCTCCTATGTAGTAATTCAAGCCGATAAATCCCGAAAAAATACCAAATGAGCTCCAAAAATTATGAAAACTTCCAGATCACACTTTTTAATTATTTTGAAGATATTGGTGAATAAAAATCTTGATTTGGAGCTCGTTTAAAAAATGGTAAAATGTAGGGGCATAAAAAGGCATTTTTGGAAGAAAAAATCCAAATAAATAGCAAACGGACTCGGATAATTTTGAAAACTTCTAGACCTCAATATTTTATTATTTTTGGAAGTATTAAAAAAAGAAAAATTGAATTTGGAGTCCGTTTGATATTTATTTGCATCCGGGGGGCAGAACGGTCATTTCACCCAAGCAACCGAAAAAGGCTTCTTTGGGCCTTTCAAAAAATCAAAGTTGGGCTGGAAAAGAGAAGTGCTAGCCTGACCAGGCCCAAAGGAAGGAGGAAGCTTCTGATTTTTCAATCAAATGGTTAAAAATCAAGAGTTAGTTAGAGATTCTCTTTGATCAAGCCATGGTGATTAAGCAACATAGGCCAAGAGAGATGTCAACATTATTCTTGAATAGCTGTAATTTGAGAGAGCTGAGATGCTAATCTAAAGGTGGTAATTTCATGATTTTTCACCTTGAATTATTAGCCATTTGATGGAAAATTGGTTACAAGAAAAATGATAACATCCTTGGGCAATATGAGGGGGTTTTGGCCAGCACTTGTTTGTTGGGGGGCAGAAAATTCATTTTTACATTTCATTTTGCTGAGTTCTTTGAGTTTTTACTTGGTTTTTCTCTTCTTGGTTGAAAGCAAAAAAGAAAAGTTTAGAAAAGAAAGGAAAGTTTGAAGAGATAAAACTTGAAATATAGCTTCTTGAGGTTGCTCTTGAGCACCAACTCTTGCACTTTCTTGATTTTCCATTCTTGTTTTTGCTATTTTGATTATTATTTGGTGAGTTTCTATTTTAATTAAATGTTTTTTATTGTTCTTCTTAAGTTCTTCCTTCATCTCTTTCTTAAAGATATTTTTTACAATATACTCTCCATGGCCAAATGGCCTACATTCTTCTTAAGGTAGCCGAATATCTTTTTAGATATACGGATTTCCTTAATTAAAGGAAAAAAATACATTTCATGCATTGCATTTTGCATATTCATGCATTATATAATATGTGATTCTTGCTATGATAATTTCTATGATATTGTTATGATTTTGAGTTATGTTATATTGTTTATTATATAATTTGGAATATTTCATGATATCCTATGCTTTTATTTAGCTATTTTTATTTAGCATATACTATGTTCATGCATTATTATTTTTATATTCATGCATATTATATGATAGCATTATTTTATTCCATGTCATTTAAATTATATGCCATATCATTCATATTTGTCATGTCATTTAAATTATTTCATTTCATTTAGGATATATTATGTCATCTAGAATATTTTATTTTATTTAGATTATATCATATGACTTAGGATATTGCATTTCATGTAGAATATATTATATTATCTAGGTCATTTCATTTCATTTAGGATATATTTTGTCATCTAGAATATTTTATTTCATTTAGATTATATCATATGACTTAGGATATTGCATTTCATATAGAATGTATTATGTTACATAGGTCATTTAATTTCATTTAGAATATATCATATAACTTAGGATATTTCATTTCATTTAGAATATGCTAAGGCATTCAAATCATATCATGTCATTTAGGTTGCATTATATTATTTAGATTTTACTGTCATTTTATTTATGTCATGCATATACATATTCATTTCTTTTAAATGTTTTCAAAAAAGATAATGGTTTTCAATAAAATAAAGATATTCCCGAGTTAAAATAATTCATGAGTAATCTGTCGGGTTTGCTGGGGAGGATATCATCAATTATTATTAATAACGGAATATCTTCTTTAAAAAGAGAATGATTCGGAAAATTTTCCAAAATTAATAAAAAATTTTATATTTTGCCACGTTTGTTGGGGAATATAGGAAAATTTTGAATTTATAAATTCCGGACCATTTTCAATTAAAAATGGAATTATTTTTCTTTAAATTGGGAATGAACTTAAAATACTAAATTTAAAACCAATTTTTACCGAGACTTGAGATAACACACGTTTAATAAGGTACCGATTTATACGGGCATTGTGGGGGTGCTAATCCTTCCCCACACGTAACCGACTCCCGAACCCGCTTTTTTAATTTCTCTGGTTTAAAACGCAGACTTGAAATTGGTTTTTAAAATGTTTTCATTAATTTTTAAAATATTTTATAAAACCGATTTTAATAGGTGGCTGATCACACCTAGCTAAAAAAGATTGGTGGTGACTCCATGTCTTTTTAAGGTCATTTTCAAAACCTTCATTTTTCTAGAGGAATTAAGTCGACTTTTTCTCGGTTTTTTTTTTAAGTCACGCTTAACGAATAATAAAGTCTTGCGATGAGACTCATTATTTTTTAGGTTGCGACAAAGAGGATTAGATTAGGTTTTATTACTTTGTCTCTATTTGATTTTGCTTGAGGACTAGCAAAAGATTAAGTTTGGGGGAGTTTGATAAGTGCTTAATTTCATGCATTTTCCTATTGAATTTCCTAATACTTTGTGTTTTGATTCTTAAGTTCCTTGACATTTTACTAGGCTTTTATGCTTTGTAGGTATTTTGAAAGAGATGAAGTCAAAACATGTCAATTAGGATGTTAAAGAGCTTACAAAATCACAATCACGAGATGGAAAAAGACTTGAGAGTCAAAAAGATCAAATTCTTGGTGCAAAGCGAGAAGACATATTTGACATCCGGAGCTTGTTGCTAAGAAAACATGATGTTAGACTCTTTATTCGAAGAAACTTCTTTCTTGACCTTTGAAGATCACCTGATTACCTTTCCAACGATTGGTCATGGTCCTAAATCAAATAATAAATGGTCATCCAAATCGGCAATGGAATATCTCCCTAAACAACCCTAGTGGCAGAAAAAACCCTAGCCGTAAATCACATTTTTTTCTTAATACCCTAGCTGACATTTATGTTTATCCTTGTCAAAGAAGGATTAGTGGCTGTCAACTTGCATTAATTGCATTAATTGCAAGAATCTTTCCTTAAAGCTAATCCTAGTCAAAGTAGGAGAATTAAATCAGCCAATACTTTCCTTCCTTACACTTACTTTGGCTGCAAGTTTGTAATCTCTCATCATTAAAGAGTGCTTTTAATAAGACTTTCCTACTTTGTTAAAACCTTGGCTGCCAAGTATTCCTTCTTTCCTTAAAACACAAAAATCAGCCACCTTTCCTTAACTTTAGCCACAAGTCAGCATTTATTGAAGGGAGAGAGTTGAAATTCACTTGTTTGATGCCCTAACTATTGCCTATAAATAGAGATCAAGGGGTCAAATGAAATTTACACTTCTCCAAACATCAAAGTTCCGATTTCTTCTTTATTTTAGAGTTTTTGAGAGAACAAGATGCTGGATAATTAATATTCTTCTTCTTCTTCTTTCTTTCTTTCTTTTATTTTCTTCTTAGATTCTCTTTAATTTTATGTTTATGTTTAAAATGCCTATGCTAGGCTAAACTTTTATTTGGTTAAGGGTGATTTCAAAGCCCTAGACATGTTATGTAATTAATTTTCAGAATCTATCAATCAAAGTTGCTTATGTTCTTCCATTAAAATTGTTCATGATGATGTTTTGATTTGTATAGGTGGCCAACTAGATAAATCTTGATAATTGTCTAATGCTAGTTTGGGAGTCTTGATCCGTAATTGTCTTGGTTTCCTATTCATAAGTAGCAATTTCTGATTAATGATTATGGTCTAGTTTTTAATAATTGCAAAGTGGAACATAACCTATGTTGAACAATCCGAGCTTATGTGTTTGTTTCTTAGATCAACCTATCTTTCTCAACATAAAACTGCTATTAAATTGAACTTAGAGAGCTTATTCTAGGTTGTTTGATAGTTAGAGATTAAATAGAGAGCTTGTTCTATTTAACGACAAACTAAGGAAAGATTGGGGTAACAAAGCTTGTTGTTATCTACGGTTGTTAACTTTGATAGCTAATTAATGTTGATAGATAAGAAATTGATTCTTAATGATTTCTAGTGGTGGAGAATGAACCTTTAGCCATATTTCTCATATTTGATTCTTCTTAATTACTTGTTTTCTCATTCTTATTGTTATCTTTAGTTTAAATCTGATCTCAAAACCCCTTTTACTTTTGTTTACTTGTTTTTAAGTGATAAACTATTCACTTATAAACTAAAACCAAATCCCTGAGGACTCGACCCTTTCACGGATTGTTGGGGAGGCCATGGCAGTATGATAGGAGGGTTACACATTATGGGTTTAGGAATAGATACAGCTTTGTAAAAGATGGCAAAACAATCAACCTTATTCCTTTAACACCAAAGCAGGTCTATAAAGACCAATTGAAATTGAAATTTGTTTTTGAGAAAAAAGAATTGAGTGTGGCCGAATCTAATGAGGAAAAAAAGAGAGAACAAAAAAAAAGATGATTTGGCCAAAAAAGGGGAGGAAAAAGAAAGTGACAAAAACAGAGAAGTGGCTAAAAAAAAGAAAATGATGCCACAAGAAAGAAAAGCAAAAACAAAGATGAGCTTTTATGCAAAAGAGAGTGAGGTTAAAAAGGCTATTTTAGAAGATTAGCCCATGATCTTCCTTTATTTATAAAGAATCATATCTTAATCTTGATGAATCTAATCAAGCTCTTCCTAGTGCTGTTATTTCTTTGTTACAGGAATTTGAAGTTTTATTCCCGGAGAAGATGCCAAGTGGGTTGCCTTCCATAAGAGGCATTGAGCATCAGATTGATTTTGTACCCGGAGCAGTCATTCTGAACTGACCAGCCTATAGAAGTAATCCGAAAGAGACAAAGGAACTTCAAAGGCAAGTTGAAGACTTGATGAGTAAGGGGTACATAAGAGAAAGCATGAGTCCATGTGCTGTTCCAGTTCTTCTAGTGCCAAAGAAGGATGGGTCTTGGAGGATGTGTGTTGATTGTAGAGCAGTCAACAATATCACGGTAAAGTATCGTCATCCCATTCCTAGATTAGATGATATGCAAGATGAATTGTATGGATCTTGTATTTTTAGTATGATAGATCTTAAAAGTGGTTCCCGTCAGATTAGAATGAAAGAAATAGATGAATGAAAACAACTTTTAAGACTAAGTATGGGTTATATGAATGGTTAGTCATGCCATTTGGACTTACTAATGCACCTAGTACTTTCACGAGATTAATGAATCATGTTTTGCGTTAGTTTCTAGGTAAATTTGTAGTAGTCTACTTTGATGACATTTTAGTGTACAGCAAAAGCTTAGATAAGCATGTTGAACATTTGCGGTTTGTGTTTAATGTGTTGAAAACTAAAAAGTTGTATGCTAATTTTAAGAAGTGTACCTTTTGTATGGATAGAGTTATATTTCTTGGATATGTTGTTAGCTCAAAAGGTATAGAGATGGATGAAGAGAAAGTCAAGGCCATCAAGGACTGGCCGACGCCTAAAGGGGTAAGTGAGGTAATAAGCTTTCATGGTTTAGCTAGTTTTTATAGGCGTTTTGTTAAAGACTTTAGCACTATTGCTGCACCACTCACTGAAATTTTTAAAAGGAATGTTGATTTTCATTGGGGCAATGAACAAGAGAAAGCATTTGTTAATCTTAAAGATAGGTTATGTTCAGCACCTATTTTAACATTACCTAACTTTGACAAAGCTTTTGAGATTGAATGTGATGCCGCAGGAATAGGAATTGAAGCTGTTTTAATGCAGGAAAAGCGTCCAATCGTAGTCTTGAGTGAGAAGCTTAGTGGAGCGGCCTTGAACTATCCAACTTATGAAAATGAGTTGTATGCACTTGTTAGAGCCTTGGACACATGGCAGCATTACTTATGGCCTAAGGAGTTTGTGATACATACTGATCAATAGTAAGTGAAACATCTCAAGGGTCAAGGTAAGTTGAATAAGATACATGCTAGGTGGATGGACTACATAGAGACCTTTCCTTATGTCATTAGATACAAGCAAGGTAAGGAAATTATTGTGGCTGATGATTTATCTACGAGGTATATATTTCTTATATCTATGAGTTCTAAGATGCTTAGATTTGAATATATAAAGGATGAATATACCAATGATGCTGATATTAATGATGTATACATAGCATGTGAGAGGGCAGCATTTGGTAAATTTTACAAGCATGATGGCATTTTGTTTAGAGAAGATAAACTATGTGTGCCTAATTGTTCTATGAGAGAGTTATTAGTACGTGAGGCACATGGAGGTGGTTTAATGGGACAATTTGGTGTCAAGAAAACCTTAGAAATATTGCATGAACATTTCTTTTCGCCTAACATGAAAAGGGGTGTTACTCGCATATGTGATAGATGCATTACATGTAGAAACGCCAAATCTAAGGTTTTACCTCATGGGTTGTATACACACCCTTACCAGTTCCTAGTGAACCATGGGTAGACATATCTATGGACTTTATATTGGCTTTACCTAGGACAAAAAGGGGTTGAGATTCAATTTATGTGGTAGTGGATAGGTTTAGCAAGATGGAACATTTTATTCCACGCCATAAAACTGATGATGCAACTAACATTGCTGAATTGTTCTTTAGGGACATAGTGCGCTTACATGGTGTTCCTAGAAGCGTTGTGTCTGATAGAGATGTTAAGTTCCTTGGCTACATTTGGAAGGTTTTGTGGGGGAAAATTGGGTACTAAACTTTAGTTTTCTATTACTTGTCATCCACAAACTAATGGGCAAACTGAAGTAGTTAATAGGACTTTAATACAACTTTTGCGAACTGTTATACAAAAGAACTTGAAACTTGGGAAGATTGTTTGCCATTCATAGAGTTTGCATATAATAGGACTGTGCATTCTACTACTTCTTATTCTCCATTTGAGATTGTTTATGGTTTTAATCCGTTAACTCCTTTAGATTTAATGCCTTTACCTGTTGATGCAAGGAATAGTTTGAATAGAGTAAGAAAGCTGAATTGGTGAAGTCTCTTTATGAGAAAGTAAAGCTTCAAATTAAGAAAAATAATGCAAAAGTTGCTTCACAAGCAAACAAAGGGAAGAGGCGAGTTACTTTCGAACCAGGTGATTGTGTTTGGGTTCATATGTGCAAGGAAAGATTTCCAACCCATAGGAGAACCAAGTTGCAACGTCGAGGAGATGGGCCTTTCCAAATCCTTGAGTAAATTAATGACAATGCTTACAAAGTGGACTTACCAGGTGAGTATAATGTTTCTGCTTTATTTAACATTTTTTATCTTTCCCTTTATGAAGTAGGTGATGATTTGAGGTTTAATCCTTTTAAGGAAAGGGGGAATTATGAGAACTAAGCTGGTATTGGACTTCAAGATCCCTTGCATGTTCTAATTGGGCCTATTACAAGGTCAAGATCCAAGAAGCTCAAGGAAGCTATGTAAGGATTGCAGCAAAGGACTTGGGAAGAATCTACAAGTCTTCTAAGCAATGTCAAGCCATTCAAGTTGGGCTGCTTGAATGAGGAAGACCAAGAATTGGTCCATGTGATCCAAGCTTCACGTGATGGGCCATAGAGGAATTCAAGGGGGCGGCAATATTAATGAATTAGTAAGCATGTTTTTAGTTCATTATATAATATGAAGTGGGGACCAATTCATTAATGATGTGGCGCCTAAACTAGAAGTTTTAGTTGGGTCTTATAATTATTTAGCCTTTTGGGCCTAATTTATGTATTATGTCCATTATGCTTGTGGGGTCTATCTTCATTAAACTAGGTGGACATCTTTTAATTTATTAGGATTGGGTTTGAGCTTGTTAAGCCCAAATTAAGTATTCTTTCTTATTGTTTTAGTTCTAGCCGATTATAGGGATTCCAAGGGAAGAGTTGTCTTTGCCGAATTCATCATGTAACTAGCAATTAGGGTTAGGTTAATAGGGAGGCTATAAATACATGTTCTAGCTGCCTGTTCAGTTTTACAATTCTGAATTTAGTGAGTTTGAATTTATTCAAAATGAGTGTTTCACTCTTTTTAGTTCTTGACAAAACTAGCGAACTTATAAAAAAGAATTCCTTTCTTTGTGGTGTTCTTCCTATCAAATTTAGGTTCTAGAAAAAAGTGTTCTTAGGGTTTAGTTAGCTTAGCTAATCTAGGTTCTTTGATCCAAGATTTCTACGGGTTTAAGTTCCATCGCCTGAATCTTTGCTTTCTTGGGGTTAGGGTAATTCAATTTGTTAGTGGATTCAAAGGGTTTAACCCTTAGGGTTTACATCACCATTGGTGACACTTGTACATTATGGTGCTGATGTGTCACACCTATGTGCCACATCATCTAGGCCATATAGCTACCACTAGCTAGTTTCACCCCACGTCATAGAGTGTCACTCACCTAGCTACACTCCAGCTACATCTAGCTGATTGAGCTGGTGTCCAGCTCCTTGAGCTGAGCTAGTTGGTTCTTATAATTACTTAGGCTTTTGGGCATGATTTATGTATTATGTCTAATAGGCTTGTGAGGTCGGTCTATCTTCATTAAACTAGGTGGACATCTTTTAATTTTATTAGGATTGGGCTTGAGCATGTTCAGCCCATAGTTAAGCTTTCTTTTAATTATGCAAGTAAGTCTGGCTGAATCCTATTGTTATTAGGTTAGAAGTCCTTCGCTGCCAAGGAGTTTCATTTGTACTAGGAGTTCTTATGCTAGTTGAATTAGCGTTAGTAGGAAGGCTATAAATATCCTTGTTTAGCCATCTACTTCAGTAACCATTAATCTATTGAGTTGATTTTATTCAAGGGAGTGTTTCACTCTTTTTAGTTCTTGACAGAACTAGCGAACTTATTAAAGAATTCCTTTCTTTGTGGCGTTCTTCCTATCAAACTTAGGTTCTAGAGACGAGTGTTCTTGGGGTTTAGTTGGCTTAGCTAATCTAGGTTCTTTGATCCAAGATTTCTACAGGTTTAAGCTCAATTGCCTGAATCTAGGCTTTCTTGGGGTTAAGATATTTCAATTTGTTACTGGGTTCAAAGGGTTTAACCCCACGAGTTTACATCAGTTGGTATCAGAGCCAAAAACTGATGGAACTAACTTTGCTGAATTGTTCTTTAGGGAGACAGTGCACTTACATGGTGTTCCTAGAAGCATTGTGTCTGATAGAGATGTTAAGTTCCTTAGTTACTTTTGGAAGGTTTTGTGAGGGAAATTGGGTACTAAACTTTTGTTTTCTACTACTTTTCATCCACAAACTGATGGGCAAACTGAAGTAGTTAATAGGACTTTAACACAACTTTTGTGAACTGTTATACAAAAGAACTTGAAAACTTGGGAAGACTGTTTGCCATTCATAGAATTTGCATTTAATAGGACTGTGCATTCTACTACTTCTTATTCTCCATTTGAGATTGTTGATAGTTTTTATCCATTAACTCTTTTAGATTTAATGCCTTTACCTATTGATGCAAGGAATAATTTTGAATGGGAGTAAGAAAGCTGAATTGGTGAAGTCTCTTCATGAGAAAGTAAAGCTTCAAATTGAGAAAAAGAATGAAAAACTTGCTTCACAAGCAAACAAAGGGAGGAGGAGAGTTACTTTCAAACCAAGTGATTGGGTTCATATGCGCAAGGAAAGATTTCCAGCCTATAGAAGAACCAAGTTGCATCCTCAAGGAGATGGGCCTTTCCAAATCCTTTAGAAAATTAATGACAATGCTTACAAAGTGGACTTACCAGGTGTGTATAACGTTTCTGCTTCATTTGACATTTTTGATCTTTCCCTTCATGATATAGGTGATGATTCAAGGTCGAATCCTTTTGAGGAAAGGGGGAATGATGAGAACCAAGCTGGTATTGGACTTCAAAATCCATTGCATGTTACAACTGGGCCTATTACAAGGTTAAGATCCAAGAAGCTCAAGGAAGCTATGCAAGGATTGGTGCAAAGGACTTGTGAAGAATCTACAAGTCTTTTAATCAATGTCAAGCCATTCAAGTTGGGCTGCTTGAATGAGGAAGACCAAGAATTGGTCCATGTGATCCAAGCTTCACATGATAGGCCATAGAGGAATTCAAGGGGGCGACAATATTAATGAATTAGTGGGCCTGTTTTTAGTTTATTATTTAATATGAAGTGGGGACCAATTCATTAATGATGTGACACCTAAATTAGAAGCTTTAGTTGGGTCTTATAATTACTTAGGCTTTTGGACCTGATTTATGTGTTATGTCCATTAGGCTTGTGAGGTCTATCTTCATTAAACTAGGTGGACATCTTTTAATTTTATTAGGATTGGGCTTGAGCATGTTCAGCCCATAGTTAAGCTTTCTTTTAATTATGTAAGTAGGTCTGGTTGAATCCTATTTTTATTAGGTTAGAAGTCCTTGGCTGCTAAGGAGTTTCATTTGTACTAGGTGTTCTTAGGCTAGTTGAATTGGGGCTAGTAGGGAGGCTATAAATACCCTTGTTTAGCCATCTACTTCAGTAACTATTAATCTATTGAGTTGATTTTATTCAAGTGAGTGTTTCACTGTTTTTAGTCCTTGACAGAACTAGCGAACTTATCAAAGAATTCCTTTCTTTGTGTCGTTCTTCCTATCAAACTTAGGTTCTAGAAACAAGTGTTCTTGGGTTTAGTTAGCTTAACTAATCTAGGTTATTTGATCCAAGATTTCTACGGGTTTAAGTTCCATACCCTAAATCTTGGCTTTCCTGGGGTTAGGGTATTTCAATTTGTTAGTGGGTTCAAAGGGTTTAACTCCACGGGTTCACATCAGCCAAGATCCAGGAAGATCTTGGAAACATGACAAGAATGGGTGGAATTCACTTGGGCCATGTTGCAAGTTATTAAAGAAAGGCTTCAACATGCAAGATGGGCTTGCAACCAAGTTTGGTCCATGTGATTCAAGAAGACAATGTGGCACATTAAGAGGGCTTATTTGGATTTATTTTAAGTCTTATAATTACTTAGGCTTTTGGGCCTGATTATGTAATATGTCCAATAGGCTAAGTAGGTCTACTTTCATTAAACTTGTTGGACATCCATTTTAATTTATTAGGTTTGGGCTTGAGCATGTTCAGTCTATAATTTAAGTAGTCTTTCTTATTTAGATTAGGCCTACCTAAATTTACAATTGTAATTGGATTGGGAGTGTGCTTGGCTTATTATTAAGTCTTGCACTCAGGTTTGGAGTCCTTGGCTGACAAGGACTTGCATTTGTGTTAGAATACACTTGGTTAGCTGATTAAGTTATTGTAGGAAGGCTGTAAATATATGTCTTAGCCGCCTACTTCAATTATCTTTTGATCAATTAAGTCTGATTTTATTCAGTGAGTATTTACTCTTATTTTAGTTCTCGACTGAACTAGTGAACTTATCAAAGAAATCCTTTCTTTGTGGCGTTCTTCCTATCAAACTTAGGTTCTAGAAATAAGTGTTCTTGGGTCTAGCTTAGCTTATCTTATCTAAGTTTTTAGAAACAAGATTTCTAAGGGTTTAAGTTTCCATTTCCTGAATCTTGGGTTTCTTGGGGTTAGGATATTTCATATTTTTAATGGGTTTAACGGGTTCAACCCCACGGGTTCACATCATTTGGTATCAGAGCTTAGGGATCAATCAGGTCAAATCTTTTTTATCTTCTTTACCATAGGGTATTGGAGTTTCTCTCAACCTTTTTGTTTTAGGGTTTCAAACATTCTTGTCTTGGGGTAATAGCTTTAGACATTCATTTGTCCTGGGGTTATAGTTTTTAAGCTGTTTAGTTTGGGGTTTCATTCTGAAAGTTGGTTTAAATCAAGATTTCGTTTCTTTAATTCTTGATTTATTAAACAAATTGTTCTTGTTGATTCTTGATTCGAATCGTGAAAAAAAATCAATAACTTAAAAGGGCATTCGAACAGTCCAAGAAAGAAAAAAAAAAGAAAGTCTTCCGAGATTTCAAGAAAATCAAGAAAGTCTAATGAAAAAAGAAAGAAAGAAGAAAGAAAAGTGTTCGAATAGAAAGAAAGAAAAAGAAAGATTCAAAAAACATCAAAAGAAAGAGGAAAGAATCGACATTCATATTTTTTTTACTAACCAAAGTTTTTTTGCAGCAACATTAAGATGTCTCTCACATGTGGCGATGAAGTAAAGCTAGTTCTGCAAGATATGAAAGAGTTCACCTTATTGTTTGGGAGGTTTGTGCAGCAAAAGGAAGAAAGATGGAGAACAAAAAAGAGAGAAAAAGAAAGTGAAGTCGTTGCAAATAAAAAAGCAAGAGAAAACAGAGAGTAAAAAAGAAAGTGAAAAAGAAATAGAGGTGGCTAAAAATAAAGACACAAGAGAGGAGCCACTAGTAGAAAATGAGACAATTCCTGTCGAGGGAAGCAAAGAATTTGAGAATTTTTCTGATGCAAAGGAGAGTGAGGATTTTATTCTTGATGCTTCTAACTGATCTCTTCCTATTTTGCTAGTTTCTTTCTTGAATGATTGTGAGAATTTATTTTCGGAGGAGTTGCAGGATAAGTTGCCACCCGTAAGCGGCATTGTGCATCACCTTGATTTAGTACCTAGCGCCGTCATTCTCACACACAAGGCTAAGATTCGAGGGTGAATCTTTTTGAGGAAAGGGGGAATTGTAGGATCCAAGATGGCTCAATCCCATGGCAATTTCTATATGGGCTATGATCTAAGAAGATCTTAGAAACATGGCAAGAATGGGTGGAATTCACTTGGGCCATGTTGCAAGTTATTCAAGAAAGGCTTCAACATGCAAGATGGGCTTGCATCCAAGTTTGGTCTATGTGATTCCAGAACAGAAGGTGGCACATTAAGAGGGCTTCTTTGGATTTATTTTAAGTCTTGTAATTACTTAGGCTTTTGGGTCTGACTTATGTAATATGTCCAATAGGCTAATTGGGTCTACCTTCATTAAACTTGTTGGACATCCTTTTTAATTTATTAGGTTTGGGTTTGAGCATGTTTAGTCCATAATTTAAGTAGTCTTTCTTATTTAGATTAGGACTAGCCGAATTTACACTTGTAATTGGATTGAGAGTGTGCTTGGCTGATTATTAAGTCTTGCACTTAGGTTAGGAGTCATTGGCTGACAAGGACTTGCATTTGGGTTAGAATACAATAGGTTAGCTTATTAGAGTTATTGTAGGAAGGCAATAAATATATGTATTAACCGCCTAATTCAATTATCTTTTGATCAGTTAAGTCTGATTTTATTCAGTGAGTATTTACTCTTTTTTTAGTTCTTGACAGAACTAGTGAACTTATCAAAGAAATCCTCTTTTGTAGTGTTCTCCCTATCAAACTTAGGTTCTAGAAATAAGTGTTCTTGGGGTCTAGCTTATCTAGGTTCTTAGAAACAAGATTTCTAAGGGTTTAAGTTTCCATTGCCTGAATCTTGGTTTTCTTGGGGTTAGGGTATTTCATATTGTTAGTGGGTTCAAAGGGTTCAACTTCACAGGTTCACATTAATAAGCTTTCACTTTGAGCTCCTTATGAGCTTCCATAAGCTTATCTCATCTTCTTGCTAGTTTACCATTATCATACATCATTCATATCAAGTTAATCTTGTGCGCACTTGGTGTATTTGTTCACTTATGTCCAAATACATCCAACACTCGGATGGTAGATAGTAGAGCCATTCCTTTGCTGAATCAGCTAGAGAGAATGGGAAGGCTCTCAACTTAATTTGCTCTTTCATGACCCCGGTTGGTCTCATGCTTGAGCAATCTACATGGAATTCCTTGAGGTTCTTATTTGGATCCTCTCCTGCAAAACCATGAAAAGTTGGGAGAAGATGAATCAAACCAGATTTTAATTCAAAGGCTACCTCAAGATTAGCATATTCATGCATAATGGTTGTTGACCCAAATCTGGAGCGGCTAGCTCCTTGAGAGTTCGGTTGTCAGCTGCCATTTCTCATTGCTCCACTTCGATGTTTTGGATAAACTCTTCGCTTGGTTGTTGGTAAGAAGTTATGAATTCCCGAATTCTCTTAAGTCTTAAATCTTCTCTAGGAGCTTGGAACATTCACTGAAAAACAAAAAGAAAGTAAATATTAGAACTGAAAGTAAGAATAAAATAAATAACAAATAAACTAAAAGAAGCAATCCCCAGCAACGGTGCCCAAAACTTGATGCACCCAAAGAGTGTATCTTATTTAACCTTGCACTAAAAAGATCAATTGTAAAGTATAGTTATTAGCAAGGGTCTAGTCCACAGGGATTGAGTTTTAGTTTATAAATCACTAGTTTAAAACTTAAATTCAAAGAAACAAAAGTTAAAAGGGTGTTTTGAAATCAGTTTAAGCTTTATGCAACAATAAAAATAAGAAAGCAAGTAAATAATAAGTAATCAGATATGAGAAATATGGCTAAAGGTTCATTCTCCACAACTAAACATTATTAAGAATCAAATTCATACCTATCAATATCAATTATCTATCAAAGTTAACAACCGTAGATAACAACCTCCCGTGTTACCCCAATCCTTCCTTAGTTTGTAGTTAAATTGATGTGAACCCTAGGGGTTAAACCCTTTGAACTCACTAACAAATTGAAATACCCTAACCCCAAGAAATCCAAGATTCAGGCAAAGAAAACTCAAACCCTTAGAAAGCCTGTTTCAAAGAACCTAGATTAAGCATGTAAGTTAGACCCTAAGAACTCTCATTTCAAGAACCTAAGTTTGATAGGTTGAATGCCACAAAGAAAGAATTCTTTAATAAGTTCCTAAGTTCTGTCAAGAACTAAAAAGAGTGAAACACTCACTTTGAATAAATTCAAACTCAAAAGATTAATAATTGTTGCTGTAGTAGATGGCTAAACAAGGGTATTTATAGCCTCCCTACAACCCTAATTCAACTAGCCTAAGAACTCCTAGTACAAATGAAACTCCTTGGCAGCCAAGGACTTCTAACCTAATAACAATAGGATTCAGCCAGACCTACTTACATAATTAAAATAAAGCTTAACTATGGGCTGAACATGCTCAAGCCCAATCCTAATTAAATTTAAAAGATGCCCAATAGTTTAATGAGGGTAGTCCCCACAAGCTTATTGGACATGTTACACAAGTCAGGCCCAAAAGCCTAAACTAAATAAAAACTTAACACAAGTCCAAATACTCATTTAATAGGCACCACATAGTTTAATGAATTGGTCCCCACCCTTGCCATGTCATTTAATGAACAAGTCCACTTCATTAAGCCTTATGCCGCCACTTGTAAAACTTGGATCACATGGACCAAAGCTGGTTCCTATTAATTCAAGCCCATCTTGAATGTCTTGACCTTGCTTAAAAGACTTGTAGATTCTGCCCAAGTCCTTTCCTTGCATTGCTTTCTTGATTCGGCCCAAGTGGAATCCTTGTATTGCTTCTTGAAAACTTGGTCCATCTTGGATCCCATCATTCCCCCTTTCCTCGAAATGATTCGACCTCGAATCATCGCCTGCATTATAAGGAGAAAGATCAGAAACAATAAAAGTAGTAGGAATATTAGACTTACCTTGAAGATCCACTTTAGAAGCATTAATATCAATGTTCTCAAGGATTTGGACAGCTTCTCTTTAAAGAAAGCTATGGAACGTCTATCTAGCAACAAAACCATCCTTATCCCTGTCGTATCACATTCAATTTTAACAGTCTTATTAAAGTTAGGTAATGCTAACATAAGTGTAGAACATAACTTTTCTCTAATAGTAGCAATTGCACATAGTTCCCTAAAACACAAATCAGATTTATCATATACCATGTATAAATAAGAAAAATCAGTATTATTGACATACAAACCTTGCAAGTATTCGAAACTAAGTATTTGAGCACTCTTAAAAGCATGAAATACATACCTCATTGGTAAAACATCAGAATCAATGTTCCCCTTACCTTGCTTGTAACAAGTAGCATAGGAACTACATACCTTGCTTGTATCAATGTTAGGTAGTACAAAATCAAGTGAATGCTCAATCTCAATAGGATGCCCAATACCTTGTATGGAAGGCAACCTATTCGGCTTCCCCTTTGGAAATACATGCTTGAACACCTGCAATAAAGAAAAAGACAAACTAGGAAGAGGATTGTTAGTTTGATCATTAGTAAAAACCTCACTCTCTTTTGTATAGAAACTCTTCTTTGTCTTTTCTTTTCTCTCTTGTGGCATCATTCTCTCTTTTTTAGCCACTTCTATTTTTTTCTCATGTGTTTCGGCCACACTCTCTCCTTTCTTTTCTCTCATGTTTCTTTCTTATGTTTCGGCCTCACTCTTTCTTTTTTGCTCACTCTCATTTTTCAGCTTCAATTTCAATTGGTCCTCATAGACCTGTTTTGGAGTTAAAGGAACAAGCTTGATTGTTTTTCCATCCTTTACAAAGCTATACCTATTCCTAAACTCATCATGAATTATCCTCCTATTATACTGCCACAGCCTCCCCAACAAAATATGGCTAGTATGCATAGGTACTACATCACAAAGCACCTCATCACTATACCTCCCAATGGTAAAAGCTACCAAAACCTGCTTATTAACCTCTACCTCCCTATATTCAGTCAACCATTGCAACTTATAAGGTTTGGGATTTTCTAGTAAAGGTAAGCTCAACTTCTCAACTAGGATGGTACTAGCTATATTATTGCAACTTTTCCCATCAATAATCATACTACATACCCTGTCATTTACAAAACATCTAGTACGAAATATGTTCTCTCTCCGTTGCTCCATATCATCTATATTAAATTGCGTATTGAAAGAATACCTTGCAACAAGAGACTCACGTACCACGGGATCTTGTAGATTTCTATTCACTACCTCTTGTTGACCAATCCTATCTCTCATCTCCTCCAACAACAATTTTAAGCGTTCAGATTCTTGTTGCATAGCATGCAACATAGAGGATAAGCTATCCACCTTCTTCTTAGCTGTTGAGTCACTCTTGTGATACATCTTTGAAGTTGCTACAAAACAAATTGTTAGTGATAAAAAAAAATAAACTCACACACTCCCTTAGTGTTTACACTCAATTATGATATCACTATAACTCTTGTTTGCACTCTTTTAGGCTTTTTCTTTAATAAACTTACTTACTCTTGCCTTTTACCACTCTATTTCCTCTTTCAGGTTCTTTAAGAACTAGAAGAACTCTTCAAGAACTACCCTTGCTTAATTCTACTGATAAATGCTTAATTTCATGCATTTTCCTATTGAATTTCCTTATACTTTGTGTTTTGATTCTTAAGTTCCTTGACATCTTACTAGGTTTTTATGCTTTGCAGGTATTTTGGAAGAGATGAAGGCAAAACATGTCAATTAGGATATTAAAGAGCTTACAAAATCACAATTACAAGATTGAAAAAGAGTTGGGAGTCAAAAAGATCAAATTCTTGGTGCAAAGTAAGAAGACAGATTTGACCTCCAGAGCTTGTTTCTAAAAAAACATGATGTTAGACTCTTTATTCGAAGAGACTTTCTTCTTGACTTTTGAAGATCACTTGATTACCTTTCCAAAGGTTGGTCATGGGCCTAAATCGGATAAGAAATGGTCATCCAAATCGGCATTGAAATATCTCTCTAAACAACCCTAGTGGCAGAAAAAACCCTAGCAGCAAATCACTTTTTTTTTCTTAATATTCTAGCTGACATTTATGTTTATCCTTGTCAAAGAAGGATTAGTGGCTGTCAACTTACATTAATTGCATTAATTGCAAGTATCTTTCCTTAAAGCTACTCCTAGTCAAAGTAGGAGAATTAAATCAGCTAAGACTTTCCTTCCTTACACTTACTTTGGCTGCAAGTTTGTAATCTCTCTTCATTAAAGAGTGTTTTGACTAAAACTTTCCCACTTTATTCAAACTTGGCTGCCAAGGCATATATCTTTCCTTAAAACACAAAAGTCAGCCACTTTTCCTTAACTTTAGCCACAAGTCAGCATTTATTGAAGGGAGAGAGCTAAAATTCACTTGTTTGATGCCCTAGCTATTGCTTATAAATAGAGATCAAGGGGGCAAACGAAATTTACACTCTCCAAGCATCAAAGTTCTGATTTCTTCTTTGTTTCTTTGTGTTTTAGAGAGCAAGAGGCTGGATAATTAATATTCTTCTTCTTTCTTTCTTTTATTTTCTTCTTAGATTCTCATTAATTTTATGTTTATGTTTACAATGCCTATGCTAGGCTAAACTTTTATTTGGTTAAGGGTGATTTCAAAGCCCTAGACATGTTATGTAATTAATATTCAGAATCTATCTATCATTGTTTTCTATCAAAGTTGCTTATGTTCTTCTATTAAAATTGTTTATGATGATGTTTTAATTTATTTAGGTGGCCAACTAGATAAATCTTGATAATTGTCTCATGCTAGTTTAGGAGTCTTGATCCGTGTAATTATCTTCATTTCCTATTCATAAGTAGCAATTTGTGATTAATGATTATGGTCAAGTTTTCAATAATTGCAAAGTGGAACATAACCTAAGTTGAACAATCCGAGCTTATATGTTTGTTGCTTAGATCAACCTATCTTTCTCATCATAAAGCTGCTATTAAATTGAACTTAGAGAGCTTATTCTAGGTTGTTTGATAGTTAGAGATTAAATAGAGAACTTGTTTTATTTAACGGTGATCTAAAGAAAGATTGGGGTAACAGAGCTTGTTGTTATCTACGGTTGTTAACTTTGATAGCTAATTAATGCTGATAGATATGAAATTGATTCTTAATGATGTCTAGTGGTGGAGAATGAAACCTTAACCATATTTTTCATATTTGATTCTTCTTAATTACTTGTTTTCTCATTCTTATTGTTAACTTTAGTTTAAATCTGATTTCAAAATCCCCTTTACTTTTGTTTACTTGTTTTTAGGTGATAAACTATTAACTTATAAACTAAAACCCAATCCCTGAGGACTCGACCCTTGCTAATCACTATACTCTACAATTGATTTTTTAAGTGCAAGGTTAAATAAGATACACACTTTTGGGTGCATCAAGTTTTTAAAGCCGTTGTCGGGGATTGCTTTCTTTAGTTTATTAGTTTATTGGTTTATTCTTATTTTCTGTTCTAATCATTTACTTTTTTTTTGGTTTATTAGTGAATGTTCCAAGCTCCCGAAGAAGACTTAAGACTTAGGAGAATTCGGGAATTTATAACTTTTCACCAACAACCAATCGAGGAGTTGATCCAAAACTTCCAAGAGGAACAAGGAGAGATGGCAGCAGCTGACAACCGAACTCTCAAGGAGCTAGCCGCTCCAGACTTGGGTCAACAACCATTATGCATTGAATATGCTAATCTTGAGGTAGCTTTTGAATTAAAATCTGGTTTGATTCATCTTCTCCCAACTTTTCATGGTTTTGCAGGAGAGGATCCAAATAAGCATCTCAAGGAATTCCATGTAGTTTGCTCAAGCATGAGACCAACAAGAGTCACGAAAGAGCAAGTTAAGTTGAGAGCCTTCCCATTCTCTCTAGCTGATTCAGCAAAGGAATGGCTCTACTATCTACCATCCGGGACCATCACTACATGGAATGATATGAAGAAAGCATTCTTGGAAAGGTATTTCCCAGCATCTAAGGCTGCCAACATTAGAAAAGAGATATGTAGGATTAGGCAATACAATGGAGAGTCCTTATATGAATATTGGGAGAGGTTCAAGAAACTTTGTGCATCATGTCCACACCATCAGATAAGTGAACAACTTCTCATCCAATACTTCTATGAAGGTCTCATGCCCATAGAGAGAAGTATGATAGATGCCGCTAGTGGGGGAGCTCTAGTTGATAAGACTCCCGGGGCTGCTAGAACTCTAATCTCCAACATGGCAGCCAATTCTCAACAATTCTCAATGAGACAAGATCCACCACCACAACCCAAGAGAGTTAATGAGGTAAGTATATCATCCCTTGAACAAAAATTTGATAAACTGATTTCTCTTGTTCAACAATTGGCTGTAGGTAATATACAGCAAATAAAGGCTTGTGGCATATGTTCAAACATGGGGCACCAAACTGATATGTGTCCAACACTTCAAGAAGACACCAATGAACATGTGAATGCCATGGGTAGTTTTCAGAACCAACCAAGGAAATATGATCCCTACTCAAGCACATACAATCTAGGATTGAGGGATCATCCAAACTTCAATTATGGAGGGAACCAATCACAAGCTGTTCCTCCACCGTTTGACAACAGGCCACCGGGTTTTTAGCAAAGAGTGCAACAACCATATCAAACCCGACAACAAGTGCCACCACAAAAAAATTCGGGTGAGACTCTTGAAGATCTTGTCAAAACCCTTACTACTAATACAATTCAACTTCAACAGGAATCAAGGGAGACAGAGGTAAGTATCCGAAACTTAGAGGCTCAGATGGGGCAATTGGCGACAACCATGAGTCAAATGCAAGCAAGAGATTCCAGGAAATTACCTTCCCAAACCATAGTGAATCCAAGAGAGAATGCCAATGCTATAACTTTAAGAAGTGGGAAACAGCTAGAGACACCACAAAATGATAGTGCTCAAGGGGAGAACAACACCATGGCATCCTCTTCACATCCCAACGAGCCACTCAAAAAGGTAATTCCTAAACAACCCTTTCCTTCTTATATAACTCCTCCACCTTTTCCTAGCAGGTTAGCAAAGTCCAAGAAGGAGGAGCAAGAGAAGGAAATTTTGGAAACCTTCCGGAAAGTAGAGGTGAACATTCCTTTACTAGATGCTATCAAGCAAGTGCCAAGATATGCCAAGTTCCTAAAAGAGTTATGCACATCTAAACGGAAGTTGAAATGGAATGAAAAGGTAAGTGTGGGGGAGAATGTGTCAGTTGTTCTTCAAAAGAAACTCCCACCTAAATGCAAGGATCCAGGTATGTTTACCATTCCTTGTAAGATAGGCAACACCAGGTTTGAGCGTGCTATGCTAGATCTAGGGGCATCTATTAATGTCATGCCATATTCAATTTATGCTTCATTGAATCTAGGACCATTAGAGGAAACCGGTGTTATAATACAACTTGCTAACTGTTCTAACACTTATCCAATAGGAGTTGTAGAAAACGTTCTTGTCATTAAATCGAATTTAGAGAGCTTATTCTAGGTTGTTTGATGGTTAGAGATTAAATAGAGAGCTTGTTCTATTTAATGACAAACTAAGGAAAAATTGGGGTAACAGAGCTTGTTGTTATCTACGGTTGTTAACTTTGATAGTTGGTTGATATTGATAGATCTGAAATTGATTCTTAATGATGTCTAGTGGTGGAGAATGAAACCTTAACCATATTTCTCTCATATTTGATTTCTTATTCCTTACTTGCATCTTACTTTTCTTGTTTGCTTATTTTTAAAACTATTTCAAAACCCCCTTTTCTTTTGTTTTCCTTGAATTTAAGTTTTAAACTATTAACTTATAAACTAAAACCCAATCCCTGAGGACTTGATCCTTGCTAACTACTATACTTACAATTAATCTTTTTAGTGCAAGGTTAAATAAGATATACTCTTTTGAGTACATCACAGTTGAAACCACTACCGAACCACTTGAAATATGTGTTCTTAGGTGAAAAGGACACACTACCGGTCATCTTTGCCAAAGAGCTCACACCTTTGCAAGAAGAAAGACTTATCCGGGTGCTTAGAGAGCATAAAACAACAATTGGTTGGACAATTGCCTATATCAAGGGAATAAGCCCATCCATGTGCATGCATCGGATTTTGTTAGAGGAGGCGTCTAAACCAACAAGAGAAGCACAAAGAAGATTGAACCCTCCTATAATGGAGGTTGTGAAAAAGGAGATACTCAAGCTCCTAGATGTTGGAGTGATCTATCTTATCTCGGATAGCAAATGGGTGAGGCCGATCCAAGTGGTTCCAAAGAAATCAGGTGTAACGGTGGTAACAAATAATGAGAATGAACTTGTTCCTACTAGGATTCAAACAGGGTGGCGAATTTGTATTGATTATCGTAAACTTAATTCCACAACTCGCAAAGACCACTTTTCTTTACCTTTTATTGATCAAATGCTTGAAAGGTTAGCTGGCCATTCTCATTATTGTTTTCTTGATGGTTTTTCAAGTTATAATCAGATTGCCATTGCTCCGGAGAACCAAGAGAAAACAACATTCACATGTCCATTTGGAACTTTTGCATATCGGTGTACGCCATTTGGTCTTTGTAATGCACCAGCTACATTCCAAAGGTATACGGTTAGCATATTTTCAGATTATGTAGAGAACATCATATAAGTGTTTATGGATGATTTTAGTGTCTATGGTGATTCTTTTGATAGATGTCTAGAGAACCTTACACTTGTACTTGAAAGATGCATGGAAACTAACCTTGTTTTGAATTGGGAAAAATGTCACTTTATGGTAAAACAAGGAATAGTTTTGGGCCATGTTATTTCTTCTAGAGGGATAGAGGTTGATAAATCTAAAATAGATATTATGCATTCTTTACCACCTCCCACAAATGTGAGAGAGGTTCGTTCTTTTCTTGGACATGCAGGTTTCTATAGGAGATTTATCAAAGACTTCTCAAAGATCACATTACCTCTTTGCAAGCTACTATAAAAAGATGTGGTTTTCCACTTTGATGATAAATGCAAAGAGGCGTTTGAAACATTGAAGGGACTCTTGACATCAGCTCCTATCATGCAACCACCAGATTGGAATGTACCTTTTGAAATCATGTGTGATGCTAGTGACTATGCCATTGGAGCTGTTTTGGGCCAACGGGTTGGCAAAGCCTCACATGCCATTTATTATGCCTCCCGAACTCTTAATGATGCTCAATTAAACTATTCCACTACTGAAAAAGAACTTTTGGCTATTGTATTTGCTTTAGAAAAATTTCGATCTTATTTAATTGTACTAAAGTAATAGTATTTTCTGACCATGCAGCCCTTAGGTACTTACTCACTAAAAAGGAGGCCAAACCAAGGTTGATTAGATGGATACTTCTCTTACAAGAGTTTGATTTAGAGATAAAAGATAAGAGAGGTAGTGACAACTGATGCACCCAAAATAGTGTATCTTATTTAACCTTGCACTTAAAAAAAAATCAATTGTAGAGTATAGTGATTAGCAAGGGTCGAGTCCTCAGGGATTGGGTTTTAGTATCTAAGTTAATAGTTTATCACTTAAAAACAAGTAAACAAAAGTGAAGGGGATTTTTGAAATCAGATTTAAACTAAAGTTAACAATAAGAATGAGAAAACAAGTAATTAAGAAGAATCAAATATGAAAAATATGGTTAAGGTTTCATTCTCCACCACTAGACATCATTAAGAATCAATTTCATATCCATCAACATTAATTAGCTATCAAAGTTAACAACCGTAGATAACAACAAGCTCTGTTACCCCAATCTTTCCTTAGTTCGTCGTTAAATAGAACAAGCTCTCTATTTAATCTCTAACTATCAAACAACCTAGAATAAGCTCTCTAAGTTCAATTTAATAGCAGCTTTATGATGAGAAAGATAGGTTGATCTAAGCAACAAACACATAAGCTCGGATTGTTCAACTTAGGTTATGTTCCACTTTGCAATTATTGAAAACTTGACCATAATCATTAATCACAAATTGCTACTTATGAATAGGAAATCAAGATAATTACGGATCAAGACTCCTAAACTAACATTAGACAATTATCAAGATTTATCTAGTTGGCCACCTAAACAAATCAAAACATCATCATGAACAATTTTAATGGAAGAACATAAGCAACTTTGATAGAAAACAATAATAGATGGATTCTAAAAATTAATTACATAACATGTCTAGGGCTTTGAAATCACTCTTAACCAAATAAAAGTTTAGCCTAGCATAGGCATAGATAATATATACATAAAACTAAAAAGAAAATAAAAGAATGGAGAAGAAGAAGAAGAATAATGATGATGCTTGAGTCTCCTCCAAAGATGTCTAGTTTGTGGCTCAAAAGCTGGTATTTATAGAGCTTTAAAACCCTTAGAATAAGTCTTTGCCGCACAAGTAAGCCTGGAGGTGCAAAAATCATGTTTTTACCTTTTTTTCCAGATTTGCGATTATGGTTTTTCTGGCCGTAGGGTTCTTTAGGGAGATCTTCTAGTGCCATTTTGAATGCCCATTTCTTATCCGATTTGGGCTCATAATATATCGTTGGAAAGATAATTAAGTCAAATTCAAAAGTAAAGAAGAAAGTTTCTTCAAATAAAGAATATAACATCATGTTTTTTTTATAACAAGATCTAGAGGTCAAATCTGCCTGGTTGCTTTTCAACCAGAAATTGATATTTTTGACTCCCAAGTCTTCTTCCATCTTGTGATTATGATTTTGTAAGCTCTTTACCATCATTATTGACATCTTTTGACTTCATTCTCCTTATTGTACCTAAAATTCAAAAATATATTATAAGTAAACAAGATAAAGATCGAAAACATAACAAAAACTAAAGGTAGAAAGGCATAAAATATATATTTTATGAGCTTATCAAATACCTCCACACTTAGCTTTTTGCTAGTCCTCGAGCAAAACAAAATAAAAATAAAATAAGAAAATCTAATCTACTCACTTTCGTAGGAAATCACGATGGCACTTAGCATGTGACACAAGCCTTTAAACCCCTAGGTGTCCTTAGTGGACAAGTTTAGTCTCGTAAGGGTTTACTAGGACGATACCCACAAACATTGAAGACATAAGAAAAACTAAAAAAATTAATAATAATAATAATAATTACAACTAATCCTTCTAATATAAATTAGAGATAATCATTGGACAAGTCTTATAAACTAATCAATAGCTTAAAGAAATTCACAAAAAATCATGCTTGAATGTAAATAGCTTGAGTTAAGCCAATATTAAAAATAACATATTTCAATCAAAATAGTGCATATTCAAACTTAATCTCAACTTCTCACATGGGATACTCTCCTGATTTTCACTCTTTAAAGTAGTGGTAAAGTGTTTACACTCAATCAATCTCATGAAAATACTTTTACCATATGCTTGCTTGTCCACCTATTCTCCACTATTTAGATCATACAACTTCATAAATCAAGAGGTCTTTATTCAAGATTGTAATGGGGCCAAAGGGTTATAATGTGGTTAAAGAACATAAGGATAAAGATATCACAAAGGTTCCAAAGAGTTCATAGAGTTTAGAGACATAATAAGATCATACAAATAAAACTTCTCAAAACTCTTATAAAGCACATAATAACATAGGCTAAATATTCATGTTGAGCCTTTGCTTCATTCCAACCAACTTTGTAACATCTTTTTCTTTACTTTAACTAGAAGTTCAAGAGATGATTTTTTTTTTCAATATGGGAATGTATTTGACAATGATCCCTTTTTTTTCTCTTGACTTCTTTTCTTCCCCCACACTTATCTTTTGTTTCCAACCCAAATTTTGAATAAAAAATATCCCTTGTTTTTTTTTTCAATATGTCTCAAAATATATAATCCATCTTTAGAACAGGGGTAAGGATATGAGTATATTTAGGCTAGGTGTAAGTTGTAGTTACCAATAAAATAGTATATTTAATGTAGGCTCAAATTGGTTCACTAAGGGGGATGTTCTCTTGGAACATCAATAAGGGATAGCTGTTTGGCCCTGGTTAAAAATCCTAATGCCTCTATCATATTCATGTTCTCACATGTATCAATATAGTCTCAACAAGGCTTAAAGCAAGTTCTAGAGAATCATGTAATCATAAGAGCACTCAAGAAAGAAATTAGATTGATATGCATAATGCATCAATCATATAGGCTTAAAAACTCACAAGGATGATTATACAAGTCAATATCAAGTCTAAACACGCTTCTTTCTCAATCAACATATCATATCAATATTGGCTCATAAAAATTAGCATCAAGCTTAATTCTCATGAAAATCTTCTTACTAATAACCAGCTTAGACCTATGCAATTAATATCTCATCATTGTATTAAAAAGGAACTAAAACACACTAAAAATAATAATAATATTAAAGACTCATAAAAAAATAATAGACAAAAATAAAAGAAATCCTAAATCCTTCCCCCCACACTTAATTCTTACATTGCCCTCAATGTAATGCTATTAACCCAAATGAAAGAATCATGTGTAACAGAAAACAACTAATAACATAAGAATAGGAACAACTAAGACTCAAAACAAAACAAACTCATGCAACCTAAATAATCCTAAAATATTAAACAAAAAATTAACAAATAAACATAAAAAATAAAAATAAAAACAATAAAAATAATAAAAGCAAAAATAAGAGAAAGAGAAAGAGAAAGCAAATCTGAATATGGCAGGTTGGTAATTTCTTTAATAATTGGGCTGCCTTCCCAATTAGTACTTGAGTTAAGTTGTCCAACCTAAGCAACACCCCTTCTTGGCTGTTTAGGATTTGCAAGATCATACAAGAAACTTTCCGAATTTGTGCATTTTGGAGGGCGATTTCTTTGCACAATAGTGGATGCATTCTCCATTACAAGTATTATTCCATCATCCTTTGTGGTGCATAGCTTGTCAAGAAATGGTGCATATTTTGGTATTTGTTGAATGGCATCCACAAACAAGCTGTTTAAGTTTTTTGGCATGTGTTGTTCATGTTCTTCCTCCTTGAACTTTGTAAATCTACTAGGAAAAGGTGGAGAAGAAACATTAGTAAAAAGTGGAACCTTAAACGTTACCTTAGGTGCCGAAGTACTCTCTTTCGGAATTGAAGCTTCATTATCTTCAATAGTTGAATCCATCTTTAGTTTTTTCTCATCCTCGAGTTCCCTTGGATTTTCTGATTCATCCTCAAGTTGTGTGGCACTAACACTCTCCTTTGGATCAATCATCGATTGGGGAGTGCTTGAGATCTTTGTGCTACTAATTCCACCGTACTACTAGCCAATAGGCTCATTTGCCTTTCCAAACTCTGGATACTTGCCTTTGTTTCCCTCGTTTCCTGTTGAAGTTGCAGAGTATTAATAACAAGAAAATTGACAAGTTCTTCTAAAGAATTACCTGAGTTTTGAGGTGGTGGCTCAAAAAGATCTTGTTGTTGATCCCATGGTTGATTGAAGACAAATTGATTAGTGTAATTAGCATAAGGATCTACTGCTTGATAATCTCCCGAGTAGCCATAATGAGTATGATTCCACCATCCCTCATTGTAAGTGTTTGGGAAAGCATCATACTGTTGTCCTTGGAACCCTTGATGGCTTTGGTATTCTCCCACATCATAGGTTGGTTCAAAATTATCTTTTTGGCATTATGGGCACCAATTGGTTGGATGATCCATCATGAAGCACACTCCACACTGCCTTGATTGTTGAATCTTACTTATGGCCACTGTTGAACTATGGAGATGAGATTTTCTAGTTGGTTATGAAGGTTCTGAAGGTTCTAAAGTTTTGATGTAGCACCTGCCATCTCTTCTTGCTTGAAATTTGAAAACAAAAACCTATATGTACAAGAAAAATAAAATTAATTACAATTGAAAATAAGAATAAACCAATAAACTAAATAAAGCAATCCCGGGCAACGGCGCCAAAAACTTGATGCACCCAAAATAGTGTATCTTATTTAACCTTGCACATAAAAAAAAAAATCAATTGTAGAGTATAGTGATTAGCAAGGGTCGAGTTCTCAGGGATTGAGTTTTACTTTATAAGTTAATAGTTTATCACTTAAAAACAAGTAAACAAAAGTAAAGGGGATTTTGAAATCAGATTTAAACTAAAGTTAACAATGAGAATGAGAAAACAAGTAATTAAGAAGAATCAAATAAGAAAAATATGGTTAAGGTTTCATTCTCCACCACTAGACATCATTAAGAATCAATTTCATATCTATCAACATTAATTAGCTATCAAAGTTAACAACCGTAGATAACAACAAGCTCTGTTACCCCAATCATTCCTTAGTTCGTCGTTAAATAGAACAAGCTCTCTATTTAATCTCTAACTATCAAACAACCTAGAATAAGCTCTCTAAGTTTAATTTAATAGCAGCTTTATGATGAGAAAGATAGGTTGAGCTAAGCAACAAACACATAAGCTCGGATTGTTCAACTTAGGTTATGTTCCACTTTGCAATTATTGAAAACTTGACCATAATCATTAATCACAAATTGCTACTTATGAATAGGAAATCAAGACAATTACGGATCAAGACTCCTAAACTAACATTAGACAATTATCAAGATTTATCTACCTGGCCACCTAAACAAATCAAAACATCATCATGAACAATTTTAATGGAACATAAGCAACTTTGATAGAAAACAATAATAGATAGATTGTGAAAATTAATTACATAACATGTCTAAGGCTTTGAAATCACTCTTAACCAAATAAAAGTTTAGCCTAGCATAGGCATAGATAATATATACATAAAACTAAAAAGAAAATAAAAGAATGAAGAAGAAGAAGAAGAATAATGATAATCATTGAGTCTCCTCAGAATATGTCTAGTTTATGGCTCAAAAGATGGTATTTATAGAGCTTTAAAACCCTGAGAATAAGTCTTTGCCGCACAAGTAAGCCTGGAGGTGCAAAAATCAAGTTTTTACCTTTTTTTTTTTCAGATTTGCGATTAGGGTTTTTCTGGCCGTAGGGTTCTTTAGGGAGATCTTATAGCGCCATTTTGTATGCCCATTTCTTATCGGATTTGGGCCCATAATATATCGTTGGAAAGATAATCAAGTCAACTGCAAAAGTCAAGGAGGAAGTTTCTTCAAATAAAGAATCTAACATCATGTTTTCCTTACAACAAGATCTGGAGGTCAAATCTGCCTAATTGCTTTTCAACCAGAAATTGATATTTTGACTCCCAAGTCTTCTTCCATCTTGTGATTATGATTTTGTAAGCTCTTTACCATCATTATTGACATCTTTTGACTTCATTCTCCTTATTTTACCTAAAATTCAAAAACATATTATAAGTAAACAAGATAAAGATTGAAAACATAACAAAAACTAAAGGTAGAAAGGCATAAAATGTATATTTTATGAGTTTATCATCAACCTGGTTGCGGACCATCTTAGATGTTTAGTTCTTGAAGAGGATGCACTACCCTTGAATGAGAACTTTCCAGATAAGCAACTTTTTTTTATAAGTACAACAACTCCTTGGTATGCCGATATTGTTAATTACTTAGTTACCAAGAAGTTGCCACAGGAGTTGACACAAGCTCAAAGAAGTAAGATCAAGAGTGATGCCAAATACTACATATGGGATGATCCTTACCTTTGAAAGCATTGCTCTGATCAGATTATAAGAAGGTGTGTACTCGAATATGAATTTCAATCTATTCTCACCTTTTGTCACTCTTATGCATGTGGAGGACACTTTGGATCCAAAAAAACAGCCATGAAAGTTCTTGATTCTGGATTTTATTAGCCTACTATATTCAAAGATGCATACCTCTTTTGCAAGTCATGTGATCGTTACCAAAGAACATGTAACTTAGGTGCTAGAAATCAAATGCCTCAAACTCCAATACTTATTGTTGAAATTTTTGATGTATGGGGCATGGATTTCATGGGACCTTTTCCTTCATCTTTTGGTAATCTTTATGTTTTACTTGTCGTTGATTACGTTTCAAAGTGGGTGGAAGCAAAAGCCACTAGGACTAATGACTCTAAAGTTGTTTCAAATTTTGTCAAGACTAACATCTTTGCTAGGTTTGGAACACCAAAGGCCATAATCAGCGATAAAGGTACTCACTTTTGCAATAGGACTATGGAAGCACTTTTGAGGAAGTATAACATCACACACAAGGTCTCCACCTCATACCATCCTCAAACTAATGGGCAAGCTGAAGTGTCAAATCGAGAAGTAAAGTCCATCCTTGAAAAGATAGTTAACCTAAATATGAAGGATTGGTGTTCACGACTTGATGATGCACATTGGGCTTATAGGATAGCATATAAGACACTCGTTGGTATGTCTCCTTATCGACTTGTTTATGGTAAGCCTTGTCATCTTTCGGTTGAATTGGAACATAAATCATATTGGGCTATCAAACAATGCAACATGGAGATGGATGAGACAGCTAAGCAAAAAAAAACTTGACCTACAAGAATTAGAGGAGATAAGGAATTATGCCTATGAGAATTCTAGGATTTACAAGGAAAAGACTAAGGTATTCCATGACAAGATGATATCAAGAAAGGACTTTGTTGTTGGACAAAAAGTTCTTCTCTTCCATTCACGCCTTAAGTTATTTCCAGGTAAGTTACGTTCTTGTTGGGTTGGACCTTTTGTTATTACTAATGTATTTACTCATGGTGCAGTTGAAATCCAAAGCCCAAAAACAGATAAGGCATTCAAAGTGAATGGTCATCGATTGAAGCCTTACTATAAGAACTTTCCAATACAAGATGTGGAGGAGTTACCACTCTTTGAGCCAAATTATGTTGAATAATAATGGCACGGGTCTAAGTCAAGCTGAGGAAAATAAACCAAGCGCTTCTTGGGAGGCAACACAAAAGGATGGAAAGCATCTATTATATCATATTTGCGTATTCCTTACTCTCCATCATTCTATCTTTTATTGTTTTTCTTTTGTTTTTATTTAGTAGTTCTTTTCTCTTACATATAATTCTTGCATTAGGGGATAATAGCATTACATTGAGGACAATGTAAACATTATGTGTGGGGGAAAGAATTTAGAATTTTATTTAGAGTGTTTTGTTTTTTAGTCTTTTTATGTTGTTTTTAGTGTGTTTTAGTTACTTTAAATACTATGATAAGATATGAATTGCATAAGTCTAAAACAGATTTATTAGTGAGAAGATTTTCATTAGAATTGAGCTTGATATCAACTTTTTTATGAGCTAATGTTAATATGATATGTTGATTGAGAAAGAAGCATGTTTAGACTTAAATCTGACTTGTATAAGCATCCTTGTGAGTTTTTGAGCCCATATGATTGATGCATTATACATATCAGTCTAATTTCTTCCTTGAGTGCTCTTATGATTACATGATTCTCTAGAACTTGCTTTAAACCTTGTTGAGACTATATTGATGCATGTGACAACATGAATATGATAAAGGCATTAGGATTTTTAACCAGTGCCAAACAGCCATCCCTTATTGATGTTCCAAGAGAACCTCCCCCTTAGTAAACCAATTTGAGCCTACATTGAATAAGCTATTTCTTTGGTAAACCATAACTTGTCCCTAACCTAAATATACTTATTTATATCTTTACCCTTGTTCCAAAGATGAATTAGCATATTTTGAGACATGTTGCAAAGACATGGAAGATCTATTGAAAATTTGGGTTAGAAATAAGAAAGTGTGGGGAAAAAAAAGAAAAGTCAAGAGAAAAAGAAAGGGAATATTGGCAAATACATTCCTATGAAAATATATATATATATATATGAATCATCTCTTGAACTTGTGGAAAAATAAAAATATGTTACAAAGTTGTTTAGAATGAAGAAAAGGCCCAACATGAATATTCGGCCTATGTATTATGTGCTTTGTAAAGAGTTTTGAGAAATTTTCTTTGTATGAATCTTATTATGTCTCTAAACTCTATGAAATCTTTGGAACCTTTATAATATCATTTTCCTTTTATTCTTTAACCATATTTATTACCCTTTGGCCCCACTACAACCTTGAATTATGAAGTTGCATGATCTAAGTAGTGGATAATAGGTGGACAAGTAAGCATATGGTAGAACTGTTTTCAGGAGATTGATTGAGTGTAAACACTTTACCACTACTTTAAAAAGTGAAAATCATGAGGCTATCCCATGTGAGAAGTTGAGATTAAGTTTGAACATGCACTATTTTGATTAAGATATGTTATGTTAACTTAACTCAAACCCTTTACTATCAAGCATGATTCTTTGTGAAACTCTTTAAGCTATTGATTAGTTTGTAAGACATGTTCAATGATTATCTATAAGTTGTATTGAAAGTGAACTAGATTCTGTTTTCTTACCTTGTCTCTATTTTATTTTGCTTGAGGACTAGCAAAAGATTAAGTGTGGGGGAGTTTGATAAATGCTTAATTTCATGCATTTTCCTATTGAATTTCCTTATACTTTGTTTTATGATTCTTAAGTTCCTTGACATTTTACTAGGTTTTTATGCTTTGTAGGTATTTTGGAAGAGATAAAGTCAGAACATGTCAATTAGGATATTAAAGAGCTTACAAAATCACAATTACAAGATTGAAAAAGAGTTGGGAGTCAAAAAGATCAAATTCTTGGTGCAAAGCAAGAAGACAGATTTGACCTCCATAGCTTGTTGCTAAAAAACATGATTTTAGACTCTTTATTCGAAGAAACTTCCTTCTTGACTTTTGAAGATCACTTGATTACCTTTCCAACGGTTGGTCATGGGCTAAAGGTTCATTCTCCACCACTAAACGTCATAAGAATCAAATTCATACCTATGAATATCAATTATCTCTCAAAGCTAACAACAATAGATAACAACTTATGTGAACCCTAGGGGTTAAACCCTTTGAACCCACTAACAAATTGAAATACCTAACCCCAAGAAAACCAAGATTCAGGCAATGGAACTTAAACCCGTAGAAATCTTGTTTCAAAGATCCTAGATTAGCTAAGCTAACTAAGCCCCAAGAACACATGTTTCTAGAACCTAAGTTTGATAGGTTGAACGCCACAAAAAAAGAATTCTTTGATAAGTTCCTAAGTTCTGTCAAGAACTAAAAAGAGTAAATACTCACTGAATAAAATCATATTTTAATTGATTAAAAGATAATAAAGTAGGCGGCTAAGACATATATTTGTAGCCTCCCTACAATAACCCTAATCAGCTAACCTATTGTATTCTAACCCAAATGCAAGTCCTAATCAGCCAAGGACTCCTAACCTAAGTGCAAGACTTAATAATCAGTTAAGCACACTACCAATCCCATTACAACTGTAAATAAGAAAGACTACTTAAATTATGGACTGAACATGCTCAAGCCCAAACCTAATAAATTAAAAACATTGTCCAACAAGTTAATGAAGATAGCCCCACTTAGCCTATTGGACATATTACATAAGTCAGGCCCAAAAGCCTAAGTAATTACAAGACTTAAAATAAGCCAAATAAGCCCTCTTAATGTGCCCCCTTGTGTTCTTCAATCACCTGGACCAAACTTGTATGCAAGCCCATCTTGCATGTTGAAGCCTTTCCCGAATAACTTGCAACTTGGCACAAGTTAATTCCAACCATTCTTGCCATGTTTCCTAGATCTTCTTGAATCTTGTCCCATATAAAAATTTCCATGGGATTGGGCCATCTTGGATCCTATCAACAACCTCCTGTGTTACCCCAATCCTTCTTTAGTTTGTAGTTAAATAGGACAAACGCCACTACTTAATCTCTAACAATCAAATAACCTAAGATAAACATCTATAGATTCAAAGTGATAGCAGCCTTAAAATGAGAAAGATATGTTGATCTAAGTAATAAACACATAAACATGAATTTATTCAACTTATGTTATTTTCCACTTCATAATTCCTGAAAACCCAACATAATCATGAATTACAAATTTCTACTATTGAATAGGAAATCAAGACAAGCTATGTATCAAGTCTCCTAAACTAGCATTAGATAATTATAAAGATATATCTAGTTTGCAACATAAACAAATCAAGACAACATCATGAACAATTCTTATAGAAGAACGCAAGCAACTTTGATAGAAAATTAATAATAGTTAAAATCTGAATATCAATTAAAAAATATGTCTAGGGCTTTGAAATCACCCTTAACCAAAAAGAAGTTTAGCCTTGCATAGGCATTGATAACATAAATATAAGATAAAAGAAAAACTAAGAAGAAAACTAGAAAAAAAAAATCAGAATACAAGAGTGGAAGAAGTATAGAGATCAGCTACCCCTTGTGTCTTAATTTATAGGCAGCCTCTGTGTCTTGAGCATTTAATGAGCATTTAATGTTGTGTGGCAGCCAAGGCATGTAAAAATAAGGAACGTTATAGCTGATTTAAATCTCCTACTTTTGACTGGGTTTGTGTATTATGGAAAATAAGGCAGATTCTTGCAATTAATAAAGATTTTATCACATGGGAAATCAAGCAGATTCTTGCAATTAATGCAAGTTGACTGCCACTAATCCTTCTTTGACAAGGATAAACATAAATGTCAGCTAGGGTATTAAGAAAGATAGGTTATTTGCGGTTAGGGTTTTTCTGCTGCTAGGGTTGTTTAGGGAGATATTCCAACGCCGATTTGGATGACCATTTCTTATTCAATTAGCCCCATGACCTATCGTTGGAAAGGTAATCAAGTCAGCTTCGAAAGTTAAGAAAGAAGTTTCTTCGAATAAAGAATCTAACATCATGTTTTCTTAGCAACAAGCTTCGGAGGCCAAATCTGCCTTCTTCCTTTGCATCAAGAATTTGATCTTTTTGACTCCCAAGTCTTTGTTCATCTTGTGATTGTGATTTTGTAAGCTATTTAACATCCTAATTGACATGTTTTGACTTTATCTCTTCCAAAATACCTACAAAACATAAAAACCTTGTAAAAGATCAAGGAACTTAAGAAATACAGCACAAAGTATAAGGAAATTAAATAGGAAAATGTATGAAATTAAGCACTCATCAAACTCCCCCACACTTAATCTTTTGCTAGTCCTTGAGCAAACAAAATAGAAACAAGGTAAGAAAACCTAATCTAATACTCTTTCAAGACAAATTAGAGACAATCATTGGACAAGTCTTATAAACTAATCAATACCTTAAAGAGGTTCAAAGAATCATGCTTGATAATAAATGATTTGAGTTAAGCCAATAATAACATATCATATCTCAAACAAAATAGTGCATGTTCAAACTTAATCTCAACTTCTCACATGGGATACTCTCAAGATTTTCACTCTTTAAAGTAGTGGTAAAGTGTTTACACTCAATCAATCTCATGAAAACAGTTCTACCATATGCTTTCTTCTCCACCTATTCTTCACTATTTAGATCATGCAACTTCATAAATCAAGAGGTCTTTATTCAAGGTTGTAATGGGGCCAAGGGGTTGTAATGTGGCTAAAGAATAAAAGATAAAGGATATTACAAAGGTTCCAAAGATTTCATAGAGTTTAGAGACATAATAAGATTCATACAAAGAAACTTCTCAAAACTCTTTACAAAGCACATAATACATAGGCCGAATATTCATGTTGGGCCTTTTCTTCATTCTAAACAACTTTGAAACATCTTTTTCTTTTTCCACAAGTTCAAGAGATGATTCGTATTTCTTTTTTTTTAACATTGGAATGTATTTGACAATATTCCCTTTCCTTTTCTCTTGACTTTTCTTTTCTTCCCCCCCTCACACTTATTTCTTGTTTCTAACCCAAATTTTCAATAGATGTTCCTTTTCTTTGCAATATGTCTCAAAACAAGCTAATTCATCTTTAGAACAAGGGTAAGAATATAAATAGGTACATTCAGGTTAGGGACAAGTTATGGTTACCAAAGAAATAGCTTATTCAATGTAGGCTCAAATTGGTTCACTAAGAGGGATGTTCTCTTGGAACATCAATAAAGGATGGCTGTTTGGCCCTAGTTATAATCCTAATGCCTCTATCATATTCATGTTGTCACATGCATCAATATAGTCTCAAAATGGTTTAAAGCAAGTTCTAGAGAATCATGTAATCATAAGAGCACTCAAGAAATAAATTAGATGATATGTATAATGCATCAATCATATCGACTCAAAAACTCACAAGGATGATTATACAAGTCAATATTAAGTCTAAACATGCTTTTTTTTCAACCAATATAGCATATTAACATTGGCTCATGAAAAATAGTAATGTCAAGCTTAATTCTCATGAAAAATCTTCTCAGTAATGATCAATTTTAGACCTATGCAATTTATGTCTCATCATTGTATTCAAAAGAACTAGAAACATAGTAAAACATACAAAAAAAACTAAAAAAATGATAATCTAAAATAAGAAATCCTAAATTCTTCTCCTTACACTTTATTCTTACATTGTTCTCAATATAATACTATCATCCCATATGCAAGAATTATATGTAAGAGAAAAGAACTACTAAATAAAGGAAGAAAAATAACTAAAGAAAATATAAAAGATAGAGGGATGGAGAGTAAGAAATAGCAAATCTGATTATAATGTATGTTCTCCATTGCCTCATAATAAGCGCTTGGTTTATTGTCCTTAGGCTGACTTATTAAAACACAAAAACAAACAAAATTATTAAAAACTCAAAACAAAATAAACTAATGAAACTTAAATAAACCTAAAAAATAAAAACGAAGCAAGAAAGAAAAAGAAAACAAATCTGTTATGGGAGGTTGGCAATTTCTTCATTAATTGGGTTGTCTTTCCAATTAGCACTTGAGTTAATTTGTCCAACCTAACCAACAACCCTTCTTGGCTTTTTAGGCTTGTCAGGCTCATACATGAAACTTCCCAAATTTGTGCATTTGATAGGAAAATTTCTTCGCACAACGGTGGATGCATTCTCCATTACAAGTATTTTTCCATCATCCTTTGTGGTGCATATCTCATCAAGGAATGGTGCATATTTTGATATTTGTTGAATGGCATCCACAAACAAGCTGGTTAAGGTTTTAGCATTTGCTGTTCATGTTCCTCCTCCATGAACTTTGTGAATCTACTAGGAAAAAATGGAGAAGAAACATTAGTAAAAATTGGAATCTTAAAAGTTACCTCAAGTGCCGAAGTACTGTTAATTATGACTTCTGTTGCGGGTGAAAATATCAAAGTCCGCAACTGTGAGAGTCTACCGGAATGGGTATGACCGTTGTAGTGGCAGAGACTAAGGCTGAACACTAAGGGACACTAGAGTACTGATGTGTTTGGTGTGCTTGAGCCAAAGTAAGTGGCACTTAGGTGGACATCAGACACATGGGGGCCGAAGTCAACAAATGTGTGTGGCACTTGGGATCTGAGGTGGTTAGTCTCTCGCCGATTGTACAAGGCACTTAGGAACTGATGTGGTGAACCTTCTGCTACAGGTGCATGGCACATCGAATCACATCGAGGGATATCGGGACCGAAGTGATCTTCACTAGTTGGATGGTTTCCTGCAAGGAAGCAACGAGGTGAGAGGGGCATCGGAGGTTTACCTCCGGGGTGCGCTCCAACGCCCAAGTCAGTATCACCTCAAGTGTTTGGCACATAAAGACATAGGATCACTGATAAGCTCATAAAATATACATTTTATGTCTTTCTACCTTTAGTTTTTGTTATGTTTTCGATCTTTATCTTGTTTACTTATAATATGTTTTTGAATTCTAGGTACAATAAGGAGAATGAATTCAAAAGATGTCAATAATGATGGTAAAGAGCTTACAAAATCATAATCACAAGAAGGAAGAAGAATTGGGAGTCAAAAATATCAATTTCTGGTTGAAAAACAATCAGGCAGATTTCACCTCCAGAGCTTGTTGTAAGGAAAACATGATGTTAGTGTCTTTATTTGAAGAAACTTCCTTCTTGACTTTTGAAGTTGACTTGATTTTCTTTCCAACAATATATTATGGGCCCAAATCGGATAAGAAATGGGCATTCAAAATGGTGCTAGAAGATCTCCCAAAAGAACCTTGTGGCCAGATAAACCCTAATCGCAAATCTGAAAAACAAAAAGGCAAAAACGTGATTTTTGCACCTCCAGGCTTAATTGTGCGGCAATGACTTATTCTCAGGGTTTTAAAGCTCTATAAATACCATATTTTGAGTCACAAACTAGACATCTTTTGAGGAGACTCAAGGATCATCATTCTTCTTCTTCTTTTTCTCCATTCTTTTATTTTTCTTTTTAGTTTTATGTATATATTATCTATGCTTATGTTAGGCTAAACTTTTATTTGGTTAAGGGTGATTTCAAAGCCCTAGACATGTTATGTAATTAATTTTCAGAATCTATCTATCATTGTTTTCTATCAAAGTTGCTTATGTTCTTCCATTAAAATTGTTCATGATGATGTTTTGATTTGTTTAGGTGGCCAACTAGATAAATCTTGATAATTGTCTAATGCTTGTTTAGGAGTCTTGATCCGTGTAATTGTCTTGATTTCCAATTCATAAGTGGCAATTTGTGATTAATGATTATGGTCAAGTTTTCAATAATTGCAAAGTGGAACATAACCTAAGTTGAACAATCCGAGCTTATGTGTTTGTTGCTTAGATCAACCTATCTTTCTCATCATAAAGCTGCTATTAAATTGAACTTAGAGAGCTTATTCTAGGTTGTTTGATAGTTAGAGATTAAATAGAGAGCTTAATCTATTTAACGACGAACTAAGGAAAGATTGGGGTAACAAAACTTGTTGTTATCTACGGTTGATAATTTTGATAGCTAATTGATGTTGATAGATCTGATTATTGATTCTCAAATGTCTAGTGGTGAAGAATGAAACTTTAACCATATTTTTCTCATATTTGGTTACTTCTTATTTACTTGCTTTCTTCTTTGATTATAAGTCTTTAGTTTAAATTGATTTTAAAAACCTCCCATTTTATTTTGTGTTCTTTGAATCTAAGTTATAAACTAATAATTTATAAACTAAAACCCAATCCCTAAGGACTCGACCCTTGTTAACTACTATACTTATAATTGATCTTTTTAGTGCAAGGTTAAATAAGATATACTCTTTTGGGAGCATCAAGATTTTGGCGCCGTTGCCGGGATTGATTTCTTTAGTTTATTAATTATTTGGTTTATTCTTATTTTTAGTTCTAATTAGTTTTGTTTTCTTGTATATACAAGTTTTTCTTTTCAAATTTTGAAAAAAAAAAATTGATGGAATTGAGCAATTTAACACTTGAAGAGTTGGTAGCATACATGAACATGAGAATCAACAAGCCAATCTCACCTCCCCAGTTCAACAATTGGCCATGGGAGGATGTCAAGGCCATCAAGGGTTCCAAGACCAACAGTATGATCATTACTCAAAGACATACCATGAGGGATGGTGGGATCATACTAATTATGGCTACTCGAAAAATTACCAAGAAGTAGATCCTTATGCCAATTACACTCATCCATCTAGCTTCAATCAATCATGGTCTCAAGAACCATATCTTTTTCAGCCACCACATATGACTCAAAACTCAGGTACTTCTTTAGAAGATCTTGTCTATTCTCTTGTTACTGATACTTTGCAATTTCAACAGGAAACAAGGACAGGCATCTAGAGTTTGGAAAAGCAAATAAGCCAATTGGCTAGTAGTGTGGTGGGATGGGTAGCACAAAGATTTGAAGAACTCCCTGCCCAAACGATGATTAACCCAAAGGAGAATGCTACTATTGTGACCTTGAGGAATGAGGAGCAAGATGAGGATGAGACGAAATTAGAGATGGATTCTATTCTTCAGGATAATGAAGCCACAAATCCAAATAAGAGTACTTCGGCACCTGAGGTAACGTTTAAGGTTCAAATTTTTACTAATGTTGTTTCTCCATCTTTTCCTAGTATATTCGCAAAGTTCATGGAGGAGGAACATGAACAAGACATGCTGGAAACCTTAAACAGCTTGTTTGTGGATGTCATTCAACAAGTATCAAAATATGCTCCATTCTTCGATGAGCAATACACTACAAAAGATGATGGAATAATACTTGTAATGGAGAATGCATCCACTACTGTGCAAAGAAAGATTCCTACCAAACGCATAAATTTGGGAAGTTTCATGTATAAGCCCGACAAGCCTAAAAAGCCAAGAAGGGGTGTTGGTTAGGTTGGACAACTTAACTCAAGTACTAATTGGGAAGGCAGCCCAATTAATAAAGAAATTATGAACCTGCCATACTCAGATTTGCTTTCTTTTCCTTTTTCTTTTATTATTATTATTTTTTTATGTTTATTTGTTAATTGTTTTTTTAGGATTTTAGGATTATTTAGGTTGCATGAGTTTGTTTTGTTTTGAGTCTTAGTTATTTCTATTCTTATGATTTTATTTATTTTCTCACACATGATTCTTTCATTTGGTTAATAGCATTACATTGAGGATAATGTAAGAATTAAGTGTGAGGGGAAGGATTTAGGATTTCTTTTATTTTTGGCTATTTTTTATTTTATTTTTATTTACTTTTATGAGTCTTTTAATTTGTTTTTAGTTTGTTTTAGTTACTTTCAATACTATTATGAGATATATGAATTGAATAGATCTAAAACTAGTTTATTGGTGAAAAGATTTTCATGAGAATTGAGCTTGATACTATATTTTCTTTATAAGCCAATGTTAATATAATATGTTGATTGAGAAAGAAGCATGTTTAGACTTAATATTGACTTGTATAACCATCCTTGTGAGTTTTTGAGCCTATATGATTGATGCATTATACATATCAATCTAATTTCTTTCTTCAGTGCTCTTATGATTACATGATTCTCTAGAACTTGCTTTAAACCGTTTGAGACTATATTGATACATGTGATAACATGAATATGATAGAGGCATTAGGATTATAAACAAGGCCAAACAGCCATCCATTATTAATGTTCCAAGAGAACATCCCCACTAGTGAGCCAATTTGAGCCTACATTAATTATGTTATTTTATTAGTAACCACAACTTGCACCTAGCCTAAATATACTTATATCCTTACCCTTGTTCTAAAGGTGGATTATATATTTTGAGACATATTGCAAAAAAAAAAGGGATATTTTTAGTTGAAAATTTGGGTTGGAAACAAAAGATAAGTGTGGGGGAAGAAAAGAAAAGAAAAAAAAAAACTCAAGAGAAAAAGAAAGGGATCATTGTCAAATACATTCCCATATTGAAAAAAAAAAAACATCTCTTAAACTTTTGGTTAAAGAAAAAGATGTTACAAAGTTGGTTAGAATGAAGCAAACGCTCAACATGAATATTTAGCCTATATTATTATGTGCTTTATAAGAGTTTTGAGAAATTTTATTTGCAAAATCTTATTTTATCTCTAAATTCTATGAAGTCTTTGGAACCTTTGTAATATCTTTTATCTTTTATTATTTAACCACATTACAACCCCTTGGCCCCGTTACAACCATGATTAAAGACCTCTTGATTTATGAAGTTGCATGATCTAAATAGTGGAGAATAGGTGGACAAGCAAGCATATGGTATAACTGTTTTCATGAGATTGATTGAGTGTAAACAATTTACCACTACTTTAAAGAGTGAAAATCATGAGAGTATCCTAGTGAGAAGTTGAGATTAAGTTTGAATATGCACTATTTTGGTTGAAATATGTTATGTTAATATTGGCTTAACTCAAACTATTTACATTCAAGCAAGATTTTTTGTGAATTTCTTTAAGATATTGATTAGTTTATAAGACTTGTCCAATGATTATCTCTAATTTATATTGAAAGGATTAGTTGTAATTATTATTATTTTTTAGTTTTCCTTATGTCTTCAATGTTTGTGGGTATCTTCCTAGTAAACCCTCACGAGACTAAACTCGTCCACTAGGGACACCTAGGGGTTTAAAGGCTTGTGCCACATGCTAAGTGCCACCATGATTTCCTACGAAAGTGGATTAGATTAGATTTTCTTATTTTATTTTATTTTCTTTATAAGCCACATGTTCAAGAGATGATTTGTATTTCTTTTCTTTTTCCACATGGGAATGTATTTGGCAATATCCCTTTCCTTTTCTCTTGACTTTTCTTTTCTTTCCCCCCACACTTATTTCTTGTTTCCAACCCAAATTTTCAAAAGATCTTCCTTATCTTTGCAATATGTGTCAACATGCTAATTCATCTTTAGAACAAGGGTAAGAATATAAATAAGTACATTCAGGTTAGGGACAAGTTATGGTTACCAAAGAAAAAGCTTATTCAATGTAGGCTCAAATTGGTTCACTAAGGGGGATGTTCTCTTAGAACATCAATAAGGGATGGCTCTTTGGCCCTAGTTATAATCCTAATGCCTCTATCATATTCATGTTGTCACATGCATCAATATAGTCTCAAAATGGTTTAAAGCATGTTCTAGAGAATCATGTAATCATAAGAGCACTCAAGAAATAAATTAGATGATATGTATAATGCATCAATTATATCGACTAAAAAACTCACAAGGATGATTATACAAGTCAATATTAAGTCTAAACATGCTTTTTTTCAACCAATATAGCATATTACCATTGGCTCATGAAAAATAGTAATGTCAAGCTTAATTCTCATGAAAAATCTTCTCAATAATGATCAGTTTTAGACCTATGCAATTCATGTCTCATCATTGTATTGAAAAGAACTAGAAACACAGTAAAACATAAAAATAAAAAAAAAACTAAAAAAAAATGATAATCTAAAATAAGAAATCCTAAATTCTTCCCCCTACACTTAATTCTTATATTGTCCTCAATATAATACTATCACCCCATATGCAAGAATTATATGTAAGAGAAAAGAACTACTAAATAAAAGAAGAAAAATAACTAAAGAAAATATAAAAGATAGAGGGATGGAGAGTAAGAAATAGCAAATCTGATTATAATGTATGCTCTCCATCCAATTGGGTTGCCTCATAATAAGCGTTTGGTTTATTGTCCTTAGGCTGACTTATTAAAACACAAAAACAAACAAAATTATTAAAAACTCAAAAGAAAGCAAACAAATGAAACTTAAATAAACCTAAAAAATAAAAAATGAAGCAAGAAAGAAAAAAGAAAACAAATCTATTATGGCAGGTTGGCAATTTCTTCATTAATTGGGATGCCTTCCCAATTAGCACTTTAGTTAATTTGTCCAACCTAACCAACAACCCTTCTTGGCTTTTTAGGCTTGTCAGGCTCATACATGAAACTTTCCAAATTTGTGCATTTGATAGGAAGCTTTCTTTGCACAATGGTGGATGCATTCTCCATTACAAGTATTATTCCATCATCCTTTGTGGTGCATATCTCATCAAGGAATGATGCATATTTTGGTATTTGTTGAATGACATCCACAAACAAGCTGGTTAAGGTTTTCGGCATATGTTGTTTGTGAATCTACTAGGAAAAAATGGAGAATAAACATTAGTAAAAATTGGAATCTTAAAAGTTACCTCAAGTGCCGAAGTACTCTTAATTATGACTTACGTTGCAGGTGAAAATATCAATGTCTGCAACTGTGAGAGTCTGTTGGAATGGGTGTGATAGTTGTAGTGCAGAGGCTAAGGTTGAACACTAAGGGACACTAGAGTACTGATGTGTTTGGTGTGCTTAAGCCAAAGTAAATGGCACTTAGGTGGACATCGGACACATGGGGGTCGAAGTCAACATATGTGTGTGGAACTTGGGAGCCGAAGTGGTTAGTCTCTCGCGATTGTACAAGGCACTTAGGAACTGATTTGATCAACCTTCTGCTGGAGGTGCGTGGCACATCGAATCACATCGGGGGACATCGGGACCGAAGTGATCTTAAGTAGTTGGATGGTTTCCTACAAGAAAGCAACGAGGTGAAAGTGGCATCAGAGGTTTACCTCCGAAGTGCGCTCCAATTCCCAAGTCAGTATCACCTCAAGTGTTTGGCACATAAAGACATAGGATCACTTAGGATATCTAAAATTTAAAATGTAGAGTGAGATAGGGAAAACTGATCTAGTTAGAGGACTTTCTCTCTCTAGTCTGATTTTTAGGCTTATGATGGGATATCTTGGAGTAGGCTAGTAGTAGCCTATTTATAGGCTGACGGACAATCCAGATTGTGCCACATGTCAGCATTTGAGTGGCGGTGCATGATAGGTTATGTAAATGCATTGCACCCAATCCGAACCCATTTTTTGTTGGGATAGCTGTGTAGGAGCTATTTTGGTGTTCCGATTTCATGTCCGGTTCGCACAGCTGGACAATAGTGGGCCTGGTCGAGCGGGGCGCATCCCTAATATTTCATCCGCCCTTAAGACCAAAAGTGTGTATCAGTTTTGGTCACTTGAGGAGGATTTGGATGCAATTATGACCGGGTCGAGCGGGGCGCATCTCTTGGGGCGATGAAGAGTCTGATGGGCACCTTGTGACTCTTGGTGCGGGCGTGCGAGAGCTCTTCATGCCTTACGTGCAAGTTTTTCACTTCTAGCAAGTGAGTATCACATCTGGAGCTTTGTTGCAAAAGCTCAGACTTGGGTAATGCTTGGTGTGCATTCTCACCTGCTTGTATTGTCCATGAAGGATGTTGCCATGCCAGCAAGACAAGCGTCCCTTAGTCGCTATTTTTTTGCACATCCAGAGTTTAGCTTTGTGATCCTTTTGTGTGCTTTAGCAAGTTTAGCTTGTTTTTGTGCGTGTGGAGAAGTGGCATTTGCACATCTAGAGATTGGCGGTGTGGCCTTTCCTTGTGCATGTTGGCGAACTCAGCGTTTTCTTCTTTCTACACATAGAGGAGTTACTCTGGCATATTTGGAGGTCAGCTGAATGGATTTCTCCATGTGTGTGACGTTGAGCTTAACTACCTTGTCTTCGTATGTTCAAAAATGGTAGGGTAGACGCATCATCGTTTACACATCTAAAGGCTGGTTTTCGTGGTTCCTTACTTGTGTGTGCTGACGAGCTCGACTACCTTTCGTTCGAAGAGGTAGGCGTTATTGTAGACACCTAATTTTGTCCGGACCACTAAAACATGTATGTTTTCTTCTTAAATTGATGTTTCAGAACGTAAAAAGACTTTTGTCATCCTGCAGGTGGTACCCCGAGACTTAGCTTAAGAGGGCGAGCATAAAAAGTCAAACTCGAAAAAAGTCAGCCCCAGAAAAAGTCAACCCCGAAAAAGTCAACCCCCAGAAAGTCAACTACTGAAAAAATCAACCCACTTTCAAAATCAAGATTTCAAGTTCAATTGAAAAATGGTGAAAGAATTTTGATAATCCGAGGTCTACATCGAAAGATATGGAGTTCGAAAATTGGGATTTGGAGATTTAGTTGAAAAGAAACCCTAATCCGAGAAATTTGGGGAAAAGTGCTTAAACGATCGAATTGGTAAAAATTGAAGGTTCCAAATGAAAGATAAGAACTGACTACGGGTAATGGAGAAGCCACTTGAAAGAAAAACCGAAAAAAAGTCAATCCGGGAGAAAATTGAGAATTAGGTTTTTTTTGTGGATTTCGGTGAAATCGGGAAGAATCACAGAAATGGCCCGACTTGGTAAGACCAAAGCCCCCAATGGATGAGGAATGATTAAAATGGGATAGCCCAAGGCTAATCTTGAAGAAAATCTGAAAATCGAACTTGTTGTGAGCAAAACCGGGTTTCAGAGGCAAAAGGGTGAAATTGGAAAATTTGGAAAAAAATAGCAAATGGACTCCGAAAATTCTAAAAATTTGCAAATATCATTATTAAATCATTTGGAAGACATTGAAGAAAGAAAATCTTGATTCGGAGTTCGTTTGCAAAATGGCCAAATCCCGGGCTTCTTATGTAGTAATTCAAGAAGAAAAATCCTAAAAAAATAGCAAATGAGCTCCAAATCTTCTGAAAATTTTCAAATATCATTTTTAAATTATTTGAAAGAGATTGGAAAAATAAAATCTTGATTCGGAGTTCATTTGCAAAATGGCCAAATCCCGGGCTTCTTATGTTGTAATTCAAGAAAGAAAATCTCAAAAAAATAGCAAATGAGCTCCAAATCTTCTAAAATTTTGCAAATCTCATTTTAAAATTATTTTTAAGAGATTGGAGAAATAAAATCTTGATTCGGAGTTCGTTTGCAAAATGGCCAAATCCCGGGCCTCTATGCAATAATTCAAGAAGAAAAATCCCGAAAAAATAGCAAATTGACTCCAAAAATTCTAAAATTGTGCAAATATCATTTTAAAATTATTTGGAAGAGATTGGCAAAAGAAAATCTTGATTTGGAGTTCATTTGCAAAATTGCCAAATCCCGAGCTCCTATGTAGTAATTCAAACAGATAAATCCTGAAAAAATACCAAATGAGTTCCAAAAATTATGAAAAACTTCCAGATCATACTTTTAAATTATTTGGAAGATATTGGTGAAGAAAAATCTTTATTTGGAGCTCGTTTAAAAAATGGTAAAATGTAGGGGCATGAAAGTGCATTTTTGGAAGAAAAAATACAAATAAATAGCAAATGGACTCAGAAAATTTTGAAAACTTCCAGAATTCAATATTTTATTATTTTGAAAGTATTAAAAAAAGAAAATTTGAATTTGGAGTCTATTTGCCATTTATTTGCATCCAGGGGGCAAAACGGTCATTTCACCCAAGCAACCGAAAAGGGCTTCTTTTGGCCTTTGAAAAAATCAAACTTGGGCTGGAAAAGAGAAGTGCTGGCCTACCAAGGCCCAAAAAAAGGAGGAAGCTTCTGATTTTTCAATCAAATGGCCAAGAATTAAGAATTAGTTAGAGATTCTCTTTGATCAAGCCATGGTGATTAAGCCACATAGGCCAAGGGAGAGTGTCAACATTATTCTTGAACAGCTGTAATTTGGGACAGCTGATATGCTAATCTAAAGGTGGTAATTTCATGATTTTTCACCTTAAATTATTAGCCATTTGATGGAAATTGGTTATGATGAAAATGACAACATCCTTGCATGAGAGAGAGGGTTGGTTCGGCCTTGACATAGAGGAGGGGCAGAATTCATTTTTGGTTTTTGATTTTTCTGATTTCTCTTAGTTTTTCTTGGTTTTTTCTCTCCTTGGTTGAAAGCAAAAAGAAAAAGTTTAGAAAAGAAAGGAAAGTTTGAAGAAATAAAGCTTGAAATATAGCTTCTTGAGGTTGCTCTTGAGCACCAACTCTTGCACTTTCTTGATTTTCCATTCTTGCTTTTGCTATTTTAATTACTATTTGGTGAGTTTCCTTTTTAAATAAGTGTTTTTTTATTGTTCTTCTTAAGTTCTTTATTCATCTCTTTCTTAAATATTTTTTTTACAATTTTTTTTACATTTTTCTCACCATGGCCGAATGGCCTACATTTTTATTAATGTTGCTGTTTTGTTTATTTTATCACATTATTTATGATATTTTATTTAATCTTGATGTTTTAAGTGTTATTCTACTTCATATACTTGAGTCATATTTTAATTTGGTTTCTTTGTTTGCTGCCATTTATGATTTAAACATCATGTTCTTGCATTTTTAATTTTCTGCTTTCATAATGTTTAAATTTGTTGATGTTTTATATTTAGCATATCAAGTGTTTGTGAAAATGCTTGTGTTGTGTTTGCATGATTTGAGTTTTATATTTTAGTTGAGCATGTTAGTATATCTAGTGTTTGTGAAAATGCTTGTTTGGTTTTAGTATTTGCATGATTTGAGTGTTATATTTTAGTTGAGCATGTTAGCATATCAAGTGTTTGTCAAAATGCCATGCTTGTTGGAGCTTGAGGCCATTCGACTACTCCATGTGTTTTACATTGTATGTGCATTTTTGACATGTTAGTTAGTAGGTTTTGCATTTGCATGACATTTGATTTAGTTTTGCATGTTAGTATACCAAGTGTTTGTGAAAATGCCATGCTTGTTAGGAACATAGGCCATTTGGCTACCTTGTATTCTAGCATCATGTGTGTCCTTTTGCTATGTTAGTTGATAGGTTAGCATTTGCATGATATTTGTTTGAGTTTTTGGTTTAAGCATGCTTTGTGTTTGTGTTATTGCCACGCATATTTTAGAGGTTAGGTTAGGTTTATTTTACCATGCATGTCCATGCATTTAGACCTAGGTTGCATCCATGCAAGTTCATTTAAGTCTAGGTCACTATATGGATGCCATGCATTTTTTTCATGACATTTAGGTTTAAACTCATGCATTTCATGCATCATATTTGCTGTAATTTTTCATGCATTTCATGTTCATGCCACTTGACTAATGACTTAGGCCAATTAATGGTTCAAAGTCATGCTCTCATGAGCACATTTGTGGAAAATTAAAATTTGTCAAATTGATTATTCTACCTTTGTGATTTTTTTTACTTATCCAATTTTTATCAAACTTTCAAAAAGTCCTAGCTACTGTTTGTGAGTCAATTTGTGAGTCTTAAATATTTTTACTATGATTTTTAAATGATTTTATCAAAGGCAAAAATGTATTTTGGCAAAACAGTTTTTTTTACCCAGTACTCGTACTTTCCTGATTTTTTTGGGCATTCATCTTTAATCAGAAAATTAAGCTGATTTTTTTCCGTGTAGTTTTACATGTCTTGAGTCTCCAGTATTTTTTCTCAGAATTTTTAGAATTTTTCAAAATAGGGTAAAAAATCGTGGCTTAAAACTGGACAGTGGAGTCAGAATTGAATTTAAAGAAAAATCATTTTTCTGTTTTGGTTAAGTTACTTAGAGGGGGCTGATTAGGAAGTTTAGCTACTGACTTAGGGTAGTTTCTAAGCCTTTTTAAACTCTAAAAATAATTTTTTAAGTCTCGGGTTAAGGGTGGTTAAGTCCGGGATTTTTAAACTTAGGAAATTAGAACCATTTAAAAAAAGTTTAGCCCAGTTTTTATTCTTAATCTAAGCTTTTCAAAATTGTTTTCAAACAATCACAAAGTATTTTGGTTTTAGAATATTTAATTTGACATATTTTCCTAAGGTAGTCGGATATCTTTTTAGATATACTGATTTCCTTAATTAAAGGAAAAAATACATTTTCATGCATTGCATTTTTCATATTCATGCATTTTATATAATATGTGATTTTTGCTATGATAATTTCTATGATATTGTTATGATTTTGAGTTATGTTATTTTGTTTATTATATGATTTGGAATATTTCATGATATCTTATGCTTTTTATTTAATATTTTTTTGTTATATTATTTAGCATATACTATGTTCATGCATTATTATTTGCATTTTTATTTCCATGCATATTATATGATAGCATTATTTTATATTCCATGTCATTTAAATTATATGCCATATCATTCATATTTGCCATGTCATTTAAATTATTTTATTTCATATAGAATATATTATGTTACTTAGGTCATTTCATTTCATTTAGAATATATCATATGACTTAGGATATTACATTTCATATAGAATATATTATGTTATCAAGGTCATTTCATTTCATTTAGAGTATATCATATGACTTAGGATATTACATTTCATATAGAATATATTATGTCACCTAGGTCATTTCATTTCATTTAGAATATGTCATGTAACTTAAGATATTTCATTTCATTTAGAATATGCTAAGGCATTTAAATTATATCATGTCATTTAGGATGCATTATATTATTTAGATTTTGCCATATCATTTTATTTATGTCATGCATATACATATTCATATCTTTTAAAATGTTTTCAAAAGGATAATGATTTTTCAATAAAAAAATAAAGATATTCCCGAGTTAAAATAATTCATGAGTTCTCTACCGGGTTTGCTGGTGGGAATATCATCAATTATCATTAATAAAGGAATATCTTTCTTTCAAAAAACGAGAATGATTCGAAAAGTTTTCCAAATTAATAAAAATTTCTATATTTTGCCACGTTTGTTTGGGGATATAGGAAAATTTTGAATTTATAAATTCCAAATCATTTTTAATTAAAAAATAGAATTATTTTTCTTTAAATTGGGAATTAACTTGAAATACTAAATTTAAAACCAACTTTACATCGAGATTTGAGATAACACACGATTAATAAAGACCCTTTTATACGGGCGTTCTGGGGGTGCTAATCCTTCCCCGCACGTAACCGAGTCCCGAACCTGTTTCTTTGATTTCTCTGGTTTTAAACGCAGACTTGAAATTGGTTTTAAAAAGATGTTTTAATTAATTTTTAAAATATATTATAAAACCAGTTTTAATAGGTGGCCGATCACACCTAGCTAAAAAAGATTGGTGGCGACTCCATGTCTTTTTCAAGGTCATTTCAAAACCTTCATTTTTCTAGAGGAATTAAATCGACTTTTCCTCGATTTTTTTTATGTCACGCTTAACGAATAATAAAGTCTTGCGATGAGACTCGTTATTTTTTAGGTTGCGACAACTTGGCAACTCCACTGGGGACAATTAGAGAGTCAGGCCTAGAATTAGTCGTGTGTTATCAAAGTCTCAGTTTTGTTGGTTTAATTGGTATTTAATTTTAATTCCCATATTTTTAAAAAATAAAAGAGAATTTTGAAAATAAAAAAATGTTTTAATATATCCATATTCATGTGCATTCATATTATTATTTGTTCTCTGGTTATTTTGTTGCGTATGTTTATATGATTGCTGGACTGATGCTTTATATTGTTTGATTTTAGTGGGGTATTTAGAATAAAGGTTGTACAATAGGCGGTGACAGGTTTGTTTTGTTCCTACGCACACACTATATTTGCCTTTGCATAACATGAATCCTCTACCCGGGTTCCGTCCTTTTAAGTCGGAGTAAAGTAACTACGCCTTCGTGATTGATCCTCCGTATGGGCTAGTGAAGCACTTCCGGATATAAAGTACCTAATGCCTTCGTGATAATCCTTCGTACGGGCATAGGAAAATATACTCTAACGAATTGAACCCGCTTTTATCGGGGTGCCTTACTAGCCTTCACCGGCAACAGTGAGGTACAATTCGGGGCCTTAGAACCGATTCACCCTCATATAGTGAACCTAGGCGAAGCCATGCCAGATTTCTGTTTAGATACCCGAAATTTAAGAACACATGGAGGAACATTTCCAACCTTTTACCATCCTTCTATATGTTTATATCGGTCGTATTTTTTATTTTGTCCCAAAGACGTCATAATGCCGAAGCTCTGTTTCAATTTTCGGGACATTTTAAAAAAAAAAACATGTTGTTACTTATGTTATATTTATGAATTCAATTCCTTACTAATCTATTTCTTTCTATTTTCTCTTTTTGACATGCATCATAGACATCTTCATACACTTGAAGTTTATTGGCCTCAGGATTGTTATCAACCCAAAGGACTTTCATGGAGTGTCAGGTTATTTCAGTGATAGAAGATCATGCAGTAGTCAGGGCAGGGTCGAAAAAATATTAGAGGGAGGATGGTGATTGCCTCAAGAAAGATTATGTGTCAGTATTGCCTGAAAGGGTCAAAGTGGATTCTAGACAGAATAATCTCCGAGGGTTAGCCGACATTTGGAATTAGTGGAATGTATCAGAGAAAGAAGCCTTCACTCAGAAATATGGAGATATAGCACTCTTAATTCCGATTCAGGTCAATAGTAGGTTGATTCAGGCTATGGTACAGTTTTGGAATCCTGCTTATAGATGTTTCACTTTTAACAATGAGGATATGACACCACTGATCGAAGAATATTCAGCACTGTCACGTATTGAATATCCTAATCCTGATCGGGTATATTTGAAGGAAATGAAACCTTCAGGTTTGAAGAAGAAAGTGGCTAGGATCACAGGAATGGATACAACATGGGTTGAGAGTCATGTGGACACAAAGCAGAAAAATGGGTGCATTCCGTGGGAAACTCTCCGAAAGTTGATATTGGGTTGTTCCGACAAAGAAAAAGCCAGGGACATCTTCGCTCTCGCTATCTACGGGTTAATCATATTCCCGAAGATATTGGGTCATGTGGATATGGCCGTGTTTGATTTCTTTGAAAAGTTGGAGCAGAAGATCAACCCAACTCCGGCCATCGTAGCTGAAACTATCTGATCCTTGAATTTTTGTAAAAGGGCAGGACATGGGAGAATCAAGGGGTGTGTACAACTCATTTATATTTGAATTCAAAGTCACTTTTGGAAGATAGAACATGTTTCCTTCAAACCATACATGAAGACTTTAGTTCCGATTCCGAAATTCCTTCAAAATGATTGGCCTAAAGACGGGAATGAAGAGAAATGGGTCAACATGTTCCGAAATCTAAAAAGGGAGATGGTGACTTGGAGAGCTCCATGGATGGTTCTTATGCCGATTATGTACAAATGTGGGGACAACCCGGGAGTTCCACTACTCGAAATTTGGGGGTCTGTGAGTTATGCGCCTTTGTTGGTGCAAAGACAGGTTGAGTCTCGGCAATTCACACCCGTGACTCATAATCTAGGATCATCAGAGTTCACTTATGGGGAAGACGGATATTCTGGAAAAGTACGGGCAGTGATCGAAGCATGGAAGAAAGCTCACCGGATAAAAGCGGCTAAATATGCCGACATCGTTACACCTGATTACCTGGTATGGAGAGAATTAAGTGTTAATGATAGACTGTTGACATCAGATGGGGAGGAGGTCCAGTTCATGAATCCGCCACTGAGGAAAATGCCATCAGAGTTAGAAATCGCAAGGGCAGAATTTGAAAAAGAAAAGGCTCGGATGAGCATGGAGATTGCCTGACTGCAAGAAGAGCTTGAGGAAATGAAAAACAGGGAATCAGCTCGGGAAAAAGAAAAGGAACAGATCAAGAGAGAAAGGGACACCGCTAAGGGCGATCTTCGGGAATTATATTTGGAGAACAAGAGGTATCGCTTTGAGCTAAGATTTGAGGGGACTATCAAGACTTCCGGCGAGTAGGAGCATGAGGTAAAAAACCTCAAGAAGGAGAATAACTACTGGAAAGAGAAAGCGAAACATGAGGAAGCCCGAGCAAATCAACTGGAGAAACAAGCTAGGGAAAGTTTACACGGCGATGCTTTTGCTGACACGTCAAAGGGTCATGAACAAGTAGGGATCAGATGGAAGAGCAAGGCAATCAAAAGAGGACAGTGAAGAAGGTCCAAGATCCGAGGGAGTTACCAGTATTTTGTAATAGTTTTTAGGAGAGACAGATTATCATGTTGTCTAAAGCAGGGATATTTTCTTTGATGTATTTAGTTCCAGGAAATCAATGAAAGACCATTTGGTTGGAATTATCCCGGGGCCAATACTTTAAATGCATTCATTATTCACTAGTTCTTTCTTTTATATATTTTATTTGTTCATTTACATTTATAATCATTCATTCATTTATTCTTTATAAATTTTTCATACACTTAGTCATTTATTTATTTGTCCATTCATTTATTCTTTATAATTTCATACACTTAGTCAATTACTTAGTTGTTCATTCATTAACATTGGTTCATTCATTCATTCATTTATTCATTTTTTATAAAATAAAAATAAGAAATGTGTCAATAATTTCTAATCCATGGTTTTTAAAACTAAAGGTACAATTGGTCGCACTCAGAAAGAACCAGACTTCCAACACCCTTACAGTACTCGATCTCGAACAAGAGCCATGGAAAACAATTAGCTTGCCAGAATTGAAAGAATGGAAAGAATCTAGAAAGAATTACAAGAACAGTTAACTAAGTCTCAAGAGGAGACACGAGAACAGATGACAAAACTCATGGAAATGATGAGCACTATGATGAAGCAGAAGTGGCCCGGAGAGAATTCAGTTACTGTAATGGGGGCAATGAATCAGGAAGACCGACCAGAAGTGGTACAGAGGAATGGTCAGACATCCCAACTTGTGGGAAATGAACCTCCAACTGGGGCAGCTTCCTACATTTACATCCAACCAGCGGCCGAAGCACAGAATTTCGGTCCAAAAAGGGGTAATATTGGAGTGGATCCAATTGAGGTTCCAGACTCGGAGAAATGGCGGAAAAGGAAAGGGCCAAATGAATGAATTGAAGAGGGTCGAAATCGCTGAATCTTAGAAAAAAATACCAGCTGCTAGATTAAAGGCTAAGGGCAATTGAAGGGGCAGAGTTGTTTGGCAGTCTAGATGCCAAAGAGATGAGCTTGGTAAGTGATCTAGTAATTCCCCCAAAATTCAAAGTACCAGACTTTGAGAAGTACAATGGGACCACCAACCCATCAGCTCATCTGACCATGTACTGCAGAAGGATGATGGGGCATGAGGATAATGAGAAACTGCTTATTCATTGCTTCCAAGATAGCTTAACAGGGTCAACCACTCGATGGTACAATCAACTGAGTCGTACCAAGATTCGTTTATGGACGGATTTGGCCAGGGCTTTCATGGAATACTATAAGAATGTTTCTAACATGATACCGAAAAGGCTGTCATTATAGAATATGGAAAAGAGGTCCAATGAGACCTTCAAAGAATATTCGAAGAGGTGGAGGGATCTGGCCACACAAGTGCAACCCCCTTTAACTAGCAAAGAAACCATGGTGCTTTTCATCAACACATTGAAAGCACCCTATTATGACAAATTGGTGAGAAGTGCCACCAAGGACTTTACAGATATGGTAATATCTGGGGAAATGATTGAGTCAGCTATTAAGAATGGAAAGATGGAAGGGGGTGAGTCTGTTATCCCAAAAAGAGCTTTTCCTGCAAAGAAGAAGGAAGAAACCCATGCAGTAAGCTTCAGCCAATACCCTTATACACCTCCTACACCATACACACCACCAAGGCCTTATACTCCTACCACACCTTATGCACCTCCGACACCTTACACACCATACCCGGGGTATAATCCTTACTACCCCAATGTCAACCACTTTACCCAAAACCCATTCCCCTACACCAATATACCACAACAGCCATTCCCAACTGGCATATCCCCTCAAATAACCCTTCCTAGAAATACTATCCCAACACTCAGGGTCCTGCGCGCAATGACCAACGTTCACCAAGGAACGATCAAAAAGCCCAATTTGATCCAATTCCTACCACCTACGGTGAGCTATATCTAAAACTATTGCAGGGTCAACTTGTTGCACCCGTGTACCTAAAACCTTTGACACCTCCATATCCAAGATGGTACAATGCAAACACTAACTGTGCATAGCACGCGAGAATCCAAGGACATTCGATTGAAGATTGCCTAGCCTTCAAAAAGAAAGTCCAAAGCCTGATCAATGCTGGGGTTGTGAAGTTTGGATCAAAAAATGGGCCGAACGTAGCTGGAAACCAATTGCCCAATCATGTTGGGAATCAGGTAAATGCAATATTGACCGGAGAGGGCAGAAGATTAAAAAGGGATATTAGGGAAGTCAAGACTCCGATGCTGACAGTATGGGTTCAAATAGTCAAGGCAGGACTGGGGAAAGATACAGATAGTCTGAAAATGGTTGCAAAAAGGGTGCATAATTGGTGCCCGTTCCATAAGTGTGGAGGCCATGACATACAGAACTGTGGGGACTTTCGGGTTAAAGTCCAAAGGATGATGGATAATGGGGAAGCCCAATTCTATGAGGAGGTAGAGGAAGAAATAGAAGTCATTGAAAATGCAGGTGGCTATGGGATAGGAAGACCTCTGATCATCTACTATGATGAACCGAAGGAGAAAGTTATGCTAGTTATTGAGGAAAATGCGCCCAAGTTAATCATTGACTTGTTTCCTTTTCATATAAGGAAAACAAGGCTGCACCATGGAAATATGACTGCATCATGGTTATGCCTGGGTCTTCAAACCAGCAGGATATCATAGGAGTGGGGCATTTAACCCAAAGCGGGAGGTGTTATGCTCTGGAGGCTGCTGAACAGGGGTTAGCAGGGAAAGACAGAGGAACAGATAAAGAGAAGAAGGTCATCGAGCCAATCCATATTGAGATGGATTTACCAAAAGAAACGGAGAGGGGATCAGCCCTGGTTAACAGAATGAAAGAACCAGTATGTGAGAAAGAAGCCTGTGAGTTCTTAAAATTTATAAAGCATAGTGAGTATAGCGTAGTTGAACAACTGCAGCGTCAACCAGCTAAAATCTCAATCTTATCCTTGCTTTTGAATTCAGAACCACACAGAAATACTCTATTAAGAGTATTAAATCAGGCATACGGCTAATAACATATCAGTGGAAAAGCTGGATAGGCTGGTGGGAAACATCGCAGCAGATGACTACATATTTTTCAGCTATAAGGAGATACCACCCAATGGTATTGGATCAATGAAAGCTCTTCATATAACTACCACTTGTAAGGGGCACATATTATCAAGTGTCCTTTTGGATAATGGTTCTTCACTAAATGTGATGCCTTTAGCAACCCTATCCAAATTGCTAGTGGATATATCTTATATGATACCAAGTTACACAGTGGTCAGGGCTTTTGATGGAACAAGGAGAGAGGTTAAGGGAACCATTGAATTTTCTCTGGAGATAGGCCCGTGCATTTATACAGTGAACTTCCAGGTCATGGATCTTATAATTGCTTATTGGAAGGCCGTGGATACATTCAGCTGGGGCTGTACCCTCGTCTTTTCACCAAAAATTGAAATTTGTGATGGAAGGCCAGTTGATCACAGTATCAAGAGAGAAAGACATAATAGCCTCCGCATCTACTGAATCTCTTTATGTGGAGCCCAATGAAGAGGCCTTAGAGTGTTCTTTTCAGTCTTTGGAATTCGTAAATGCAGTTTTCGTCGCTGAAAGACAGAAAATTCTGAAACCAAGGCTGTCCAAGAACACAAGGTTGGAGATAAAAACTACCGTGGAAAAAGGCTGCAGGGCTGGAAAAGGACTCAGAAAATATCTTCAGGGTATGGCTCGAGCAATAGAAGTAAAAAGGAAGAAAGACTGTTTTGGCCTAGGATATCTTTCGAAGGCCCATGAGAAAAGGAAACAAATTGAAAGGAACCGACAAAAGAGGATGGCCCATCTTACGGGTATGGATATTGAGTGGGAGCCTATGACATTCCCACCTATCCTTCATAGCTTCCGCTCAGCCGGTTCTTTGGTCGGAGAAAAGAATTCTGATGATGTGCTCGTAATGATAGAGCAAGCCTTCGAGAGATTCCAGATGAATAGGGATGAGCAGATGTATGATGTGGAGATCTGCACGACTGAGGAAGACAGAATTGAAAGAGAGAATGCTAGTTGGATGGTGCGACCTTGTCCACCAGGATATAGACTAACCAACTGGAGTGCGACTGAGTTGCCCATAGTTTTTAAGTCTATTCCAAAGTAATACTTTTAAAAAAAGCAATCTTAATTATCTTTACCCAGAGATATTAAGAATTTTTTCTGTAATGTGCTTTTTAAACATTTTCATTCAATAAATAACAAGCACAATGCATTTTATCCATATTGATGTGTCCATATTCTTTCATTTTTTCTATTTATTTTGTTTTCATTATATATTTTCCTATACTGTTTCTTCTCCACCTATTTACAGGTGTACGGATGCGGAATATGAGGACCTTCCTGTCAGTAATTCTGAAATTGATTTTGAAAGACCCATTTGCATGGGTGATTTTGAGGCTAATGAAGATACTAAGGATTATGGTCTACCTCCAGATCTATTGAGGAAAATAGAACAAGAGGAGAAGCAAGTACTTCCTCATAAGGAATTATTGGAAATAATAAATCTGGGAAATGGTGAAGAGATAAAAGAAGTCAAAATTGGAACTTCATTGTCACCATCAATAAAAGGTGAATTGATAGCTTTGCTCCAGGAGTATGTGGATGTATTTTCATGGTCTTACCAAGACATGCCAGGGTTGGATCCGGATATTGTGGTTCATAAGCTCCCTTTAAGGCCATAATGCAAGCCAATTCAGCAAAAGTTGAGAAGAATGAGGCCAGACATGTTGTTAAAGATAAAAGAGAAGGTGAAGAAGCAATTTGATGCTGGATTCTTAGAGGTGGCAAAATATCCAAAATGGGTGGCAAATATTGTTTCAGTACCAAAGAAGGATGGCAAGGTGCGGATGTGCGTTGATTACCGAGATTTGAACAAGGCCAGTCTTAAAGATAATTTCCCTTTGCCCCATATTGATACTCTGGTGGATAATATAGCAAAGAGTTCTTTATGGACGAGTTCTCAGGATACAATCAAATCAAGATGGCACCGAAAGATATGGAGAAAACCACATTTGTTACAATGTGGGGAACCTTCTGCTACAAGGTAATGCCATTTGGGTTGAAGAATGCTGGGGCAACATACCAAAGAGCCATGGTGACCTTGTTCCATGATATGATGCTTAAAGGAATTGAGGTCTACGTTGATGATATGATCGCTAAGTCACAAGGAGAAGAGGAGCATATTGCGAATCTTAAAAAGCTCTTTGAACGACTAAGGAAGTTTAGACTCAAGCTAAATCCGGCAAAATGCACTTTTGGAGTCACCTCGGGGAAATTGTTGGGTTTTGTCGTCAGGAAAAGTGGAATTAAGATTGACCCAGATAAAGTGAAGGCTATTCAGAATCTGCCACCACCTCGTACTCAAAAGAAAGTAAGAGGCTTTCTGGGGAGATTGAATTACATTGCTCGGTTTATTTCACAGTTAACTGATAAATATGATCCAATATTTAAGTTACTTCGAAAACGTGATCCAGGAGAATGGGATGAAGGTTGTCAGATTGCATTTGAAAAGGTCAAACATTATCTATCCAACCCACCAGTATTAATGCCACCTATTCCGGATAAACCAATGATACTGTATTTATCAGTATTTGAAAGATCCATGGGTTGTGTTTTGGGGCAACTTGATGAAACTGGAAAGAAAGAACAGGCAATTTACTACCTCAGCAAGAAGTTCACAGATTATGAGTTGAAATATTCGTCGGTAGAGAAGTTATGTTGTGCCTTAGCTTGGACTGCTTGAAGACTCAGACAGTATATGTTGTACCACACAACGTGGTTGATTGCTAAGCTTGATCCAGTCAAATACATGTTGGAAGCACCTTTTTTGTCAGAGAGGACGGCAAGATGGCAGGTTTTATTGTTAGAGTACGACATTATATATGTAAGCCAAAAAGCTATCAAGGGCAGTGCAGTGGCTGAATTCTTAGCAAGTCGGGCAATGGAAGGTTATGAGCCGTTGAACTTTGACTTCCTAGATGAAGATTTGATGTATGTGTCGCAAGCAGATGAGATTCCCTTGAAGAAGAAAGTATGGAAAATGTACTTTGATGGCGCATCTAATGCCATAGGGCATGGAATAGGTGCAGTGCTTATATCCCCAGAAGAAGATTATTATCCTTTCACTGCCAGATTGGATTTTGATTGTACAAACAATACTGTCGAGTATGAAGCATGTACTATGGGCCTTCGTGCTGCAGTGGACAGAAATATCAAAGTATTGGAAGTTTTCGGAGACTCAGCCTTAGTGATTTACCAGCTACGAGGGGAATGGGAAACCCGAGATACAAAGCTAATCTGATATCGAGAACTCATAATGAGATTATTGGAGGAATTCGAATAAGTGAATTTCAATTACTTTCCTCGAGAAGAAAATCAGATGGCGGATGCTCTGGCTACTTTGTCATCAATGTTTAAATTGAATGAAGGGGCGAAAGTTGTGCCGATCAAGATGAGCATATATAGGTCTCCTGCCCACTGTTTGAGTATCGAAGAAGAAGCAGATGGTCTCCCTTGGTATAACGATATCTTGTAGTACATTAAGAGTCAACAGTATCCAGAACAGGCAACAGAGAATGACAAGAGGACTCTGACAAGGCTAGCAATGGGTTTCGTTCTAGACAGTGAGATTCTCTACAAGAAAGGGAAAAATCAAGTCCTATTGAGATGCGTCAGGTCTGCCGAAGCTCGAAGAATCATAGAAAAGGTCCATGAAGGGATATGTGGCACTCATGCTAATGGTCACATGCTTGCTAAACAGATTATAAGGGCAGGTTACTATTGGCTGACGATGGAAGGAGATTGTATCAGTTATTCTCGGAAGTGCCATAAATGTCATATTTATGCAAATAAGATTCATGTGTCGCCATCGCCATTACATGTCATGACTGTACCTTGTCCTTTTTCAATGTGGGAAATGGATATGATCGGGCCTATTTCCCCGAAAGCTTCAAATAGACATCGTTTCATCTTGGTGGCCATAGATTAGTTCACGAAGTGGGTAGAAGCTGCGTCCTATGCGAATGTAACAAAATCGGTGGCATGCAGATTCGTCAAGAAAGAAATCATATGCCGTTACGGGATGTGAGCAAGAATTATTTCGGCTAATGCTCTTAATTTGAACAATAAGATGATGAGAGAAGTGTGTACTCAATTCAAGATCACACATCATAATTCGGCACCTTACCGTCCAAAGATGAATGGCGCAGTAGAAGCAGCTAACAAGAATATCAAGAAGATTGTCGAGAAGATAACCAATGTATACAAGTATTGGCATGAGATCTTGTCGTTTTCTCTTCATGCATATCGTACTTCGGCCCGCACATCTACAGGGGCAACACCATTTTCTTTGGTATACGGGATGGAAGCAGTGCTACCTATTGAAGTTGAGATCCCTTCACTTCGGGTTTTGATGGAAGTTGGCCTAGAGGAAGCAGAATGGGTTAGAGCTCGTTATGAACAGTTGAATCTCATCGAGGAGAAAAGATTGAAAGCAATTTGTCATGGGCAGTTGTATCAGAAAAGGATGATTCGAGCCCACAACAAGAAAGTTTGTCTCAGGCAGTTCCGAGAAGGGGAGTTGGTATTGAGGAAAATTCTCCCTATAGTAAAGGACCCGAGAGAAAAATAGGCTCCGAATTGGAAAGGACCCTATGTGGTAAAGAGAGCTTTTTTTAGAGGAGTTGTGATTCTAACTCGGATGGACGGGGAAGATTTCAGAAATCCTGTGAATGTTGATGAACTGAAGAAGTATTATGCTTGAAAAAAAAATGTGTGATGCTATGCACATGGAAATTCGAATGATTCCAAGTGCAAAAATAGAAATTCTATATATCTATTTCCCCTGAGAAATACTTTTCAAAGAGAATAGTCATGCTTGATATGATGAATGACCGTCTTTCATATTCCTTCCACTAAGAAGAAATTATCCTTAGTCACCCCTTTGAGCCTTAGGAATTATTTCTTTCTTTAAACCTTGATCAAGGATCACTCTCTACATTGGAGGGCAAATGCGAGGAAAAATAATCAAAAAAAATCATGGCAAAAAGAAAGCCATCGAAAATGTGGCAAATGAAAGCCAACAAAGCAAAAAAAAAGTCCAAAAAGGGACAGATGTTTCAAGAAAAAAGTTCTCCTCAGGAAATGGTCCTTGATCCAATCACCCTTACAAACATTTTGGGCCTATTTTATCCTTTCTTTCTAAACCAAAACCTTGGCCTACATTACGTGCTTTAAAAGCCCATTGCGATCAAGCATGGATATTTAATTTGGAAGGTTATTCTCAGAATTCATCCCATCTTTTGAATTGATATTTTTACTTTGGAAGTATTTAGAATTCTCAGATGCATGGTAGAATACAAAATACAAAAAAAAAAATGAAAATGAAAAAAGAATGTAAAAGGAGAGGTTTAAGCCGAAAACTCGCAAAAGGGCGACTTAATACCGAATGGAGGACACTTGAGTTGAAAACCTGCAAAAGGCGACTCAAGTACTGATCAAAGTTTGAATCAATGCTCCGTGTAAAGGGGGAGAAAGTATCGGACAATCAGAGGAAAGAGGAACAACTCAGTCTGATGTAACTACAGAAGCTAAGAGGTTACCTAAGTGAATTGCTCGTTCAAAAGAAATTTCAGATGGTCTGAAAAGGGAGGGGTCCAAGATATTCCGCATCCGGGGCATCTACAGCCTATAACTTTACATTTGTTTCATATTTCCTTGATATTTATTTTTACTATTTTAAAACATTTCTTGCAATAAATTCTTGTTATCCTTTTCATGACAATTTTTGCTTGATTCATATTTTCTTTCATATACTTTTGAGATGCATTATGGTTGTTATTAAATTGAATGATGATTAGTAATAAAAATCTTTAAATAAAGGGATTTCTACTTACTAAGGAATAGATTTAAATCTTGGGAAAGGTTTGGAAAGTTCACCAAGAAAAGAAAACAGTGAACGTGGTGGAAACTCCATCTCGAAGTCAGAAAATCTGTGAACTTCAGCGAAAGACAAAAACTGAGTTGAGTGAAGAATTCTTTAAGTGGGGCATCAATGAACAATTGAAGAATTCGTCATGAAGTCGGATAATTTGTGAAACTCAAAAAAACCATGGATTAGAAATCATGGCACAATCATTTGATTGCATTTATTTTTAGGAAACATACAAGTATTTGCAAAGCATGACATTCTCATCATTGCATTTAGCTAACAATGCAAAAATCAGGAAAACTTGGACTTCCCCAAAGAGAACTCGTTTTGCTTCTCAAAAGATTCAAACTCCGAGACCGCCATCGAGGTATTTCCTTGTTTTAAATCAAATTCATTTTGTTTATCAGACGAGTCGAGCATTGAGACCGTCGTCAAGGTATTTTCAAATCCCCAGTTTTAAAGACCTTCGGGCACCAATTTTAAAGACCTCCGGGCACCAGTTTTAAAGACCTTCGGGCACCAGTTTTAAAGACCTTCGGGCACCAGTTTTAAAGACCTTCGGGCACCAGTTTTAAAGACCTTCGGGCACCAATTTCAAAGACCTTCGGGCACCAGCTTTGAAGACCTTCGGGCACCAGTTTTAAAAACCTTCGGGCACCAATTTTAAAGACCTTCGGGCACCAGTTTTAAAGACCTCTAGGCACCATTTTAAAGACCTTCGGGCACCAGTTTTTAAGACCTTCAGGCACTATTCTTAAGACCTTCGGGCATAATTTTTTCTTTTGAAAATCGAATCCCTTTCCTTAAGACGGGTCGAGCCTTGATTAGTCAGGGAATTCAATTTAAGGACAAATCTTCAATTTATAGCTTTTTTCAACAAAAAAAAAATGAAAAAAATGAAAAAAATGAAGAAATGAAAAAAGAAAACCCCTTTCCCTTTCCCTCACATGTGATTTCACTGACCGTACAAAATTAGTGTTTGTTTATCTTTGCCTGATTCCTGATTCTCAGCAGTAGCCAAAGAGGGGCAGCTGTAGACACCTAATTTTGTCCGGACCATTAAAACAGGTATGTTTTCTTCCAAAATTGATGTTTCAGAATGTAAAAATACTTTTTTCATCCTGCAGGTGGTACTCCGAGACTTAGTTTAAGAGGGCGAGCATAAAAAGTCAAACTTGAAAAAAGTCAAACTTGAAAAAAGTCAACCCCGATAAGTCAACCCCGAGAAAGTCAACAACTGAAAAAATCAACCCACTTTCAAAATCAAGATTTTAAGTTGAATTGAAAAATGGTGAAAGAATTTTGATAATCCGAAGTCTACATCGAAAGATATGGAGTTCGAATGTTGGGATTTGGAGATTCAGTAGAAAAGAAACCCTAATCCGAGAAATTTGGGAAAAGTGCTTAAACGATCGAATTGGTCAAAATTGAAGGTTCCAAATGAAAGATAAGCACTGACTACGGGTAATGGAGAAGCCACTTGAAAGAAAAACCGAAAGAAAGTCAATCCGGGAGAAAACTGAGAATTAAGGTTTTTTAGGGGATTTCGGTGAAATCGAGAAGAATCACAGAAATGGCCCGACTTGGAAAGAAAAAAGCCCCCAATGGATGAGGAATGATTAAAAAGGGATAGCCCAAGGCTCAGCTTGAAGAAAATATGAAAATCGGACTTGTTTTGAGCAAAATCGGGTTTCGGAGGCAAAAAAGCAAAATTGGAAAATTTGGGAAAAATAGCAAATGGACTCCGAAAATTCTGAAAATTTGCAAATCTCATTCTTAAATCATTTGGAAGAGATTGGCAAAAGAAAATCTTGATTCGGAGTTCGTTTGCAAAATGGCTAAATCCCGGGCTTCTTATATAGTAATTCAAGAAGGAAAATCCTGAAAAAATAGCAAATGAGCTCCAAATCTTTTGGAATTTTGCAAATCTCATTTTTAAATTATTTTAAAGATATTGGTGAAATAAAATTTTGATTCGGAGTTCATTTGCAAAATGGCAAATCCCGAGCTTCTTATGTAGTAATTCAAGAAGGAAAATCTTGAAAAAATAGCAAATGAGCTCCAAATCTTCTAAAATTTTTAAAATCTCATTTTTAAATTATTTGGAAGATATTGGCAAAAGAAAATCTTGATTCGGAGTTCGTTTGCAAAATGGCCAAATCTCGGGCCTCCTATGCAATAATTCAAGAAGATAAATCCCGAAAAAATAGCAAATTGACTCCAAAAATTCTAAAATTTTGTAAATCTCATTTTTAAATTGTTTGGAAGATATTGGCAAAAGAAAATCTTGATTTGGAGTTCGTTTGCAAAATGGCCAAATCCCGAGCTCTTATGTAGTAATTCAAGCAGATAAATCCCGAAAAAATATCAAATGTGTTCCGAAGATTATGAAAACTTCCAGATCACACTTTTAAATTATTTGGAAGAGATTGGTGAAGAAAAATCTTGATTTGGAGCTCGTTTAAAAAATGGTAAAATATGGGGGCATGAAAGGGCATTTTTGAAAGAAAAAATACAAATAAATAGCAAACGGACTCAGAAAATTTTGAAAACTTCTAGAATTCAATATTTTATTATTTTGAAAGTATTACAAAAATAAAATTTGAATTTGGAGTCCGTTTGCCATTTATTTGCATTTGGGGGGTAAAACGGTCATTTCATCCAAGCAACCGAAAAGGGCTTCTTTTGGCTTTTCAAAAAATCAGACTTGGGCTGGAAAAAAGAAGTGCTGGCCTGCCAAGGCCCAAAGGAAGGACGAAGCTTCTGATTTTTCAATCAAATGGCCAAGAATTAAGAATTAGTTAGAGATTCTCTTTGATCAAGCCATGGTGATTAAGCCACATAGGCCAAGGGAGAGTGTCAACATTATTCTTGAACAACTGTAATTTGGGATAGCTGATATGCTAATCTAAGGGTGGTAATTTCATGATTTGTCACCTTGAATTATTAGCCATTTGATGGAAATTGGTTAGGATGAAAATGACAACATCCTTGCATGAGAGAGAGGGTTGGTTCGGCCTTGACATAGAGGAGGGGCAGAATTCATTTTTGATTTTTCTGATTTCTCTTAGTTTTTCTTGGTTTTTTCTCTCCTTGGTTGAAAGCAAAAAGAAAAATTTTAGAAAAGAAAGAAAGTTTGAAGAGATAAAGCTTGAAATATAGCTTCTTGAGGTTGCTCTTGAGCACCAACTCTTGCACTTTCTTGATTTTCCATTCTTGCTTTTGCTATTTTAATTATTATTTGGTGAGTTTCCTTTTTAAATAAGTGTTTTTTTTTTATTGTTCTTCTTAAGTTCTTTCTTCATCTCTTTCTTAAATATTTTTTTACAATTTTTTTTACATTTTTCTCACCATGGCCGAATGGCCTAGATTTTTTATTAATGTTGCTGTTTTGTTTATTTTATCATGTTATTTATGATATTTTCTTTAATCTTGATGTTTTAAGTGTTATTCTACTTCATATACTTGAGTCATATTTTAATTTGGTTTCTTTGTTTGCTGCCATTTATGATTTAAACATCATGTTCTTGCATTTTTAATTTTCTGTTTTCATAATGTTTAAATTTGTTGATGTTTTATATTTAGTATATCAAGTGTTTGTGAAAATGCTTGTGTTGTGTTTGCATGATTTGAGTTTTATATTTTAGTTGAGCATGTTAGTATATCTAGTGTTTGTGAAAATTCTTGTTTGGTTTTAGTATTTGCATGATTTGAGTGTTATATTTTAGTTGAGCATGTTAGCATATCAAGTGTTTGTGAAAATGCCATGCTTGTTGGAGCTTGAGGCCATTCGGCTACTCCATGTGTTTTACATTGTATGTGCATTTTTGACATGTTAGTTAGTAGGTTTTGCATTTGCATGACATTTGATTTAGTTTTGCATGTTAGTATACCAAGTATTTGTGAAAATGCCATGCTTGTTAGGAACATAGGCTATTCGGCTACTTTGTATTCTAGCATCATGTGTGTACTTTTGCTATGTAGTTGATAGGTTAGCATTTGCATGATATTTGTTTAAGTTTTTTGTTTAAGCATGCTTTGTGTTTGTGTTATTTCCATGCATATTTTAGAGGTTAGGTTAGGTTTATTTTGCCATGCATGTCCATACATTTAGACCTAGGTTGCATTAAATGCCATGCAAGTTCATTTAGGTCTAGGTCACTATATGGATGCCATGCATTTTTTTCATGAAATTTAGGTTTAAACTCATGCATTTCATGCATCATATTTGCTGTAATTTGTCATGCATTTCATGTTCATGCCACTTGACTAATGACTTAGGCCAATTAATGGTTCAAAGTCATGCTCTCATGAGCACATTTGTGGAAAAATAAAGTTTGTCAAATTGATTATTCTACCTTTGTTATTTTTTTTACATAGCCAATTTTTATCAAACTTTCAAAAAGTCCTAGCTACTGTTTGTGAGTCATTTTTTGAGTCTTAAATATTTTTACTTTGATTTTTAAATGATTTTATCAAAGGCAAAAATGTATTTTGGCAAAACAGTTTTTTTCACCCAGTACTCGTACTTTCCCGATTTTTCTGGGCATCCATCTTTAATCAAAAAATTAAGCTGATTTTTTCCCATGTAGTTTTACATGTCCTGAGTCTCCAGTATGTTTTTCAGAATTTTTTGAATTTTTAGAAATAGGGTAAAAATTCGTGGCTTAAAACTAGACAGTGGAGTCAGAATTGAATTTAAAGAAAAATCATTTTTCTGTTTTGGTTAAGTTACTTAGAGGGGGCTGATTAGGAAGTTTAGCTACTGACTTAGGGTAGTTTCTAAGCCTTTTTAAACTCTAAAAATGATTTTTTAAGTCTTGGGTTAAGGGTGGTTAAGTCTGGAATTTTTAAACTTAGGAAATTAGAGCCATTTAAAAAAGGTTTAGCCCAGTTTTTATTCTTAATCTAAGCTTTTCAAAATTGTTTTCAAACAATCACAAAGTATTTTGGTTTTAGAATATTTAATTTGACATATTTTCCTAAGGTAGCCGGATATCTTTTTAGATACACGGATTTCCTTAATTAAAGGAAAAAATACATTTTCATGCATTGCATTTTCCATATTCATGCATTTTATATAATATGTGATTTTTGCTATGATATTGTTATGATTTTGAGTTATGTTATATTGTTTATTATATGATTTGGAATATTTCATGATATCTTATGCTTTTTATTTAATTACTTTTTTTGTTATATTATATAGCATATACTATGTTCATGCATTATTATTTGCATTTTTATTCCCATGCATATTATATGATAGCATTATTTTATATTCCATGTCATTTAAATTATATGCCATATCATTCATATTTTCCATGTCATTTAAATTATTTTATTTCATATAGAATATATTATGTTACTTAGGTCATTTCATTTCATTTAGAATATATCATATGACTTAGGATATTACATTTCGTATTGAATATATTATGTTATCAAGGTCATTTCATTTCATTTAGAGTATATCATATGACTTAGGATATCACATTTCATATAGAATATATTATGTCATCTAGGTCATTTCATTTCATTTAGAATATGTCATGTAACTTAAGATATTTCATTTCATTTAGAATATGCTAAGACATTTAAATTATATCATGTCATTTAGGATGCATTATATTATTTAGATTTTGTCATATCATTTTATTTATGTCATGCATATACATATTCATATCTTTTAAAATGTTTTCAAAAGGATAATGATTTTTCAATAAAAAAATAAAGATATTCCCGAGTTAAAATAATTCATGAGTTCTCTACCGGTTTTGCTGGAGGGAATATCATCAATTATCATTAATAAAGGAATATCTTTCTTTCAAAAAACGAGAATGATTCGGAAAGTTTTCCAAATTAATAAAAATTTCTATATTTTGCCACGTTTGTTGGGGGATATAGGAAAATTTTGAATTTATAAATTCCAGATCATTTTTAATTAAAAAATGGAATTATTTTTCTTTAAATTGGGAATTAACTTGAAATACTAAATTTAAAACCAGCTTTACATCGAGATTTGAGATAACACACGATTAATAAGGTACCATTTTATACGGGCGTTGTGGGGGTGCTAATCCTTCCCTGCACGTAACCGAGTCCCGAACCCGTTTCTTTGATTTCTCTGGTTTTAAACGCAGACTTGAAATTGGTTTTAAAAAAATGTTTTAATTAATTTTAAAATATTTTATAAAATCAATTTTAATAGGTGGCCGATCACACCTAGCTAAAAAAGATTGGTGGCGACTCCATGTCTTTTTCAAGCTCATTTTCAAAACCTTCATTTTTTCTATAGGAATTAAGTCGACTTTTCCTCAATTTTTTTATGTCACGCTTAAGGAATAATAAAGTCTTGAGTTTTGCTACACCTTTGTTTGAAGGACCTTTGTCCGTTCAAGTGACTCATGAAGAGGTAGACATCTTGCTTCATTAGTTTCAAGCACGTTATGAGGTGAACGCATCACTCTTTTGTTGTGATGTATAAGCATCGATTTGTCACACCTTCCAGAGGTGTCCGACCATTCGATCATGAAGTGTGTTTACTTGAGGCTTGGGACAAGTCTAGGAGGTCTGTTTTAACATCCTTTCTTATCCGTGCCTTCAAACCAAACCTCTAAATAATCTCCTTTGAGGTACGAGGCATGTCTAGGAGGTGTGTTCGACATCCTGTCTCGTTTGTGTGCTCGGACCTTTGTATGATCACTTTTGAGGAGGTGCTCGAATTGCTTTATTTTGCACGTTTAGAATATCGGTCTTCTATTTAGAACGTGTTTGCAATTTTCGTTTCCATACCCCTTCTTGTTCATCCTTAGTTTGCACATTTGTAGAGGTGGTTTCTACCTTCGGCGTCGCTTTCTGACTTACGGACGGGTGTTCGGGTTGTGCCTTGTGGCTGCTCCTTCTTCGACTCTGTCTCTTCTTGGAAGTGAGCTATAGGTTCGATCATTGTTGCCTACATCCTATTTCGTTTTTCATGGGATACCATGACTCCTTTATATGTCTTGTGATGCCTTCAATATTTGCTAAGTCGTGTGCCATTTCTCTTGTCCGACCATATTGTGGCATGGGAGTGGCTTGACGTTTTCTTTGTGCGTCACTTTGTGCGTTACACTTGCAAATTTCATGGAGTGGGGGCACTACTCCCTCCTTCTTGAAGTTGAGCGTGTTTGCTCAAGTTTTATCTTCTTATCTGAAGTGGTTTGAATGGCACATCTTGACTTATCTAAGGATATCCTATATCCTCTATGGTCTCGGACCTAGTCAGGTAGTAGTGATGACTATTTCATTTTTTTAGAGGTGAGTTTTGCTTCTTCCTCTTGACGTAGTTAAAGTCCGACCATGTAGAGTGTTTTCCTCCTTTTTGGGAAGCGTCATTGACTACTTCAAAGCTTGTGTTAGCCTTTATGACTTAGGGACCAACGTCCGAATCTTCAAGCTTGCATTAGCTTCTTCAACTTAGGGGCTGATGTGCAAATATCCGTATGGACCTTACTCCCTCATTCAGGATTGAGCAAAAGGTCTTTGCTCAAGCTATTGCCACACTCACCCTCTGCCTTGTCCGATGTGGCGAGTTGGAGGTGGAGCTTATGATTTTGTTGCTCTACACCATTTCGGGAGGACGGTGATGTTTGTAGTGTGTTTGTTTTTCCTTTTTTCTTGAGTGTTGATGACATCAGTCACATAAGTTCACATAAGTGGGCATTGGCGACTTTATTATTACATAGAGGGTCTTACTCTCTCTTTCGGGACTTTGGATGAAGTTGCGAACACTTTGTCCGAGTCTAGTTGTCTTGGAGGTGGTCCATCACTTAGGGAGCTTTTGGTGAGGAAAGTTATCTCTTCTTGCTTTCATTCTTTTCGGACTTAGTTTTATCTTGAACTAGTCCTGTAGGTGGTAGCAAGTTTAGTCATTCGATTTCCTCTCAAGTGTTAACTTGATGATTTTTCTTGTTTTACGTCGAGAGGGTGACGCCTTCTTCTTCGATGTGAGGTCCGGTTGTTGGAAAAGCTTCAACCTATTTAGTAAAGTTTGGTCGTTTTCTTTTGTTTTTCTTTCTTCCGCAGCACTTGTGTTTTATGCTTGTTACTCCCTTCCCTCCTTAGTACGAGTTGTTGAACTCTTACCTGTTTCATGGAGGTGCATATTCACATAGGTTCATATGTGCGAACAAAGTCATTTACATGTTAAGCATGGAGAGCCATCGTGTTGAGGATTTTAGTGCATATTTGCGCATGTTTGCGCACATTTACACCGGGGGCAGCAAGTTGAATGTTGTTGGGCTTTCGGCCATGTTGTTTACTTCTTGTGCGCGGACGTGCTCGTCAATGTGCGAGTGTCTTTGAGGTCTCTTAAGTTCGAACTTAGACACTCGTGGATGCTTTTGTAATTTTTTATTCGTCCTAGGCTTTTTCTCTCTTCTTTGCTGGAGATTCAGCCACTAGAGGGAACTAAGTGCCTTGTTACCTTCGCTCTTTTTTCCTTATGTGAAATGGTAGAGAGGTGATATGTTGTAGGAGGAACTTGTGTCCAACTCTATTATTGATTCTTGCACCATTGTTCTTCTTTTTAATTGGAGGAGCTTGTGCTCAACTACAGTTCTTGTTTGTGCCCCATTGTTGTTCTCTTCTTTTGTGGTTAAGCATTGTCTTTGTGCCTTTTGTCCGCTACGTGTATGCATGTATGCTTGCTACTCCCTCCTTCTCTTAGTATGAGTTTGTGAAACTCATGCATGTTTTGTGGAAGTGTAGATGACTTCATTTGTCATGGGTTGACATAAGTCCCAAACAAAGTCGTCTTCTTACTAGACACTCAAAGGTTGCTTGTTTGTGTCAAGATATCATTGCACCATGGACGTTTGCATGTGTTTGAGCGCACTTATGTGTTTTTGCGCGAGGAGTGGCAACTTGCACATGGTTGAGCCTTTACTCTTGTGGCTCAGTACTTATGCGCGGACGTGCTTGAGGTTGCGTGGGCGACTTTGATGTCATTTGAGTTTTGATGCCTGTGCTCATTTCTGTGAATTTTGCACTCGTCGTCTACCTTCAAGCCATGTTTGAAGATGTTATTTGTGGGAAACGGATGTTCTAAGATGAGTTGTTGATGCACGGATTTATCAGAGCCAAGATGTTCTTTACAAAGCTGTCCATGTGGCCATTTGATTTTTTTGAGGTCAGCCTCTTCTCATTACTTGGCCTTTTATCCGAGCCATTTTCTCTTCAAGAGAGTTTTAGTGAGCATGGCCGGCAACTTTCGGAGGAGCTAGGCTCGACACATTGGGAGGAGCTTTCGCAGTGACTTCGGGAAGCGCTTGCGCATACTTGGTGAGCTCTTGTTTTACTTTTCTTTGAGCTTGGCACATGCCAAGTTGGTCTTTTGAGGTTGCCCCTCATCTTGTGCTAACTACCTTTTTCTCTTTGTTTGCTGAATTCGACCATCCCATCCTATGTGGGAGATGTCTCAAGTCACATGTAGTAGAATGTCGGCACTTTGGCGTAGGAACTCATTGTTGGTTTTATAATTTCAAGTTCACCTTTTTATTCCCCGTCGTGCAATGTTTTGAGTCTTTCCACTTCTTCTTGAAGTTCGTTGTGTGTATACACTCTACTCTCTCCTTCTAGTATGAGTTGTAGAAATTGTACTGGCGTGCAGAAGTGTTGGCAACTTCCGCTTCCATAACTTTCGTTGAGCCTTTTGCTAGGGTACGAGGAATACACCATGTTTTGCCCTCTTATGTGTTTTGAATCTTTCGGCATGCTCCCCTAAGTGTTTGGAGTTCCAGCCATGCTTCCCCTAGTGTTTGGAGTTTCGGACATGCTTCCCCAAGTGTTTTGAGTTTCGGACATGCTTGCCCAAGTGTTTGGACTCATGTCCAAGCTTTCCCAAATGTTTTGACTTTCGGACATACTTCCCCAAGTGGTTGGACTTTTGGCCAAGCTTCCCCAAGTGTTTGGACTTTCTGACATGCTTCCCCAAGTGTTTGGACTCATGTCCAAGCTTTCCCTAGTGTTTTGACTTTCGGACATGCTTCCCCAAATGTTTGGACTCATGTCCAAGCTTTCTCAAGTGTTTTGACTTTCGGACATGCTTCCCCAAGTGTTTGGACATGCGCCTCAGAAATCCATCTTGACCACTTGGAAAGCACTTGAAATTACTTAGGAACACTTGGGATCACTTAGGATGCACCTCAGAAATCCGTCTTGACCACCTGGAGAACACTTGAGATTACTTGGGAACACTTGGGATCACTTAGGGGCACTTAGGATGTATCTTAGAAACCCGTCTTGATCACTTGGGAACACTTGGGATCACTTAGGGGCACTTAGAATGCACCTTAGAAATCCATCTTTACCACTTGGAGAACACTTGATATTACTTGGGAACACATGGGATCACTTAGGGGCACTTAGGATGCACCTTAGAAACCCATTTGATCACTTGGGATCACTTAGGGGCACTTAGGATACGCCTTAGAAATCCGTCTTTATTACTTGGAGAACACTTGGGATCACTTAAGGGCACTTCGGATCACATTGGGTGCACTTGGGATCACTTAGGGTGCTGCCTTGGAAACTTGTTTGATCTTGTTGTTGTTTCCTCAACCCATGTCCATTGCGTCTCCCCTATGTGTCTGACTTGTGTTCCAAGTTCAGTCATGTCTTTTTTGGACAAGAACAGATGGAAAGATGTAGTATATTTTTGTATTCTTCCTACTTGGTCCGAAACACATGTTGTTAGTGTAGAATTGTTTGTAACCTTCCCCTTTGGTCCGAAACACATGTTGGTGTAGGAATTTTTGGTAACCTTCCCCTTTGGTCCGAAACACATGTTGTTGGTGTAGAATTTTTTGTAACCTTCCCCTTTGGTCCGAAACACATGTTGGTGTAGAAACTTTTGGTAACCTTCCCCTTTGGTCCGAAACACATGTTGTTGGTGTAGGAATTTTGGTAACCTTCCTCTTTGGTCCGAAACACATATGGGGGAAGATGTTGTTTGTGTTTCCTTGCTTGCTTTTTTTATTCTAGACGTGGGAGAAGATGTGACTTATGCTTTCTTATGTGCCTGTGTTCAAATGAACAATTCTTTTGTAGGTTGTCATTGTGGATCTCACATCTCCTTCTTGTGTGCTAGGTGTGGCTAGCCATTGTATATTCGGAAGTAAGTGCAGTTGTTCTACAAGTCTATTTCTTTCTTTAGTGTGTTAGGCGTGGCTAGCACATCGAAAAGTAGCATTCCTTACACATTTTTTTCAATGTAGCTTGTTGTCTGAGGCTTGCTTCTCTATTTCAAGAGCATTGTTGCCACTTCATTTGAACATCTTTTCTGTCTGAGGCCTTTGTTGCCTTGGTGAATTTGAACAACTTTATTTCCTCACTTGGTGGAGATAAGATTTTTTGTATTCGGACTCCATCTTCTTGTGATGGCTTTGCCATTTTCTTGATGAATAGATGAAGTGTCCATTTTTGAAGATTTTTTTCTTCTCTTTCTTTTTTTTTCTCTCTTCTTCTTTTATCTTTCTTCTTTATTTCTCTTTCTCATTATCTCCTTATGTCACGTGCACCTTTGTCTGATGCTTCATGTACTACTCCCTCTTCGGAGACCAATCTCGTATGAGGTTGGTTCGATGCTGTTCTTTCTTTCTTAGAGCTTGGATGAGAGAGTTTCTGTAGAGGGAAATGTAGGCGTGCATTTTCACACCATTTCTGATGTAATCCGCCCATTCTGAGAGTTTGTAGACTCGTGCGGATGTTGTTGCAATCGTGTAAGTGATTGCTTAAGTTGGTGTGTTTGAGTGGAGTTGTTTTCTTTGAATTCCACTTATGAGATCCGTAGAGATCGCTTGTCATGAGATACGTTAACATAGAGAGCTTTACTTGGGGGATGATGTGGCCGATCATGGAGGTCTTCTTCTTTTCTTGTTTGACCATATGTTTGAGAGGTTAACTTTAATGTTTCCTCAAGCTATCTTTTTTCGTTGTTGCAAGTAGGTGGAGTCCGCTCTTATGGAGTCCATTGCAACGTTTTTGTAGTAAGATGACATTGGGACATTGGTCCCAATGTGTTTTACATTAGGCGTGAATCCAATGTGTTTGACATTGGGAGACTTCGTCGTGGAAGTTGTTTGAGTTTTTTGCTTTCGATAGACGATCCTCTTGATGTGTTCTCTAAATTATGGAGTCGTCGTTCAAATTCTTGTTGGACCGTAGTCCGGATGTGTTTCCATGTTGAAGAGTCTTTTGCATGGTCTCCTTCAGTGAATCATACCTCCCTATGTGTTAAATTATAGGAGGATGCTTTGTTAATGGCTCTTTGTCGGACAGCTCCTCCAGATGTGTTTGTACATCGAAGGGTCCCTTGTTAATAGTCTTTTGACGGACTGCACCTCCAGATGTGTTTTTATCTTGGAGAGTCCTTTGTTGATGGTTTTCTGTCAGACTGCACCTCTTAATGTGTTTGTACATTCAAAGGTCCTTTATTGATAATTTTTTGGCGGACCGTACCTCCAGATGTGTTTTTACATTGGAGGGTCCTTTGTTGATAATTTTTTGGCGGACTGTACCTTCGGATGTGTTTTTACATCGAAGGGTCCTTTGTCTGAGCTTTGAGCTCGTTTTTCTAAGTCACATGAGGCGTGAAATCTCCCAATGTGGATTTTTCTTCCATGTTGGTCGTGTAAGCCTGCCTACGTGGTTTACTTTTGTCCGACTTGTTTTTTCAGAGAAAAGTCAAGAGAGTTTAGTGTAAATCTAATTGACAAAACTTACCTCAGATAAATCATAGTGCATTTTTCTTGTCTTTTGATTTGCTCGCTCATGCTTTGCCTTCTGACATCGTTTTTGACATCGAGTGTCGCCCCTTATTGGTGAACATTGCCTCTTTGGCCGAAAACCCATTTAAGAGGCTTGAAGGGCATCAAACCATTGGTCTAGTTTGGAACTTCGAACGTGGGTGATCAGAGGACGTTTAGTGGTCCTATGAGTTCTCACCAGTTCGGGACTTCGGAACGGATGTCTGGCATCAAGGGTTTGTGGCTTGGCATCGAACCGTTGTGTAGGAACTTATATGTTAGTCTTTGAAGGTTGTCCGACGTTCCTATCGCTCGGCATCGGATCTCGTAGGAGTCCAGGCATGTTTTTAGTTCATCAAACTCCGTTGTCATGTTGAAGTGATAATGTTGATAGAAGATATGGAGTTTGGTTGTCCTTGAGGCTAGCCATCATGTTCGTTATAGAGTAATTTGTTTCTCAAGGAGTCCTCTTGGTCGGCTCTCAAAGAAGGCTTCAGGCCATCGGTTTGGTCCTAGCAACGAAGGCGTGATGAGGACGACCCTCGACATCGGACACATCATGTGACCCGAACATCAGCTATGATTTTGCTGGCATCAAGCCGCAATATAGGAGGTCGTTGTATTAGTCTTTAGAAGACTTGTTTAGCGCTCCTATGGCTCGGCATCAGACCATTTAGTAGTCCGGTTGTAGGTGAGCATTTTAGTGAGTTGTCAGTCACTGTAGGAATGATGTAAGGGTCCAAGACTTCTCCTTATTTGAGGCGTCCCTCTATGGTGGAGCTTATTTCCTCGTCGTTCTCTCCTTAACACATAGGAAGACATCACGAATGGAGGTTGATCAGGCCTCTTCTTCGGACATCATCTCCCCATGTGTTAAGGAGTGCTCAAGACGATCAGTCTCTCATCCTTACATGTGAGAAAAGAGGGCAGAAGCCGCACTTCCCTTTGTTATTTTTCCTCATGACTCATACGACGTCAATGCATAGTCATGTAGCCTTATGTCCGTCATAGGAGTTATTGTAAGACCACTCCATTTCGTGGTGTTTTCTTTGTCAATCGTTGAGTAGGTTCAACTTAGCAATTGAGGCTTTTTATGATGGCATTTTTTAATTCACTCCTTTGTACGAGTGTGGATGTTCACTTCTTTGGTGCAGATTGATCCTCTTGTGATGTTTGATATTTGCATGTAGGGAGCATGCTTTGAAACGATCACGCACCTGGGACATAGTCTTCTCGTGTTAGTGGCGTGGGAGCCTTTTTATGGAGTATTCCCGTTTGTCCGCCATGTTTTGCACTTAGGTTTCTTATGCAACTAGCGCAGGAACCTGATGTTGCCTTCTCAGGTGAGTGGCGTGAGAGCCTTTTCAAGGAGGGCTCTTTGTTTTTCTGCAATGTTGAGTGTTAAGAGCTCATGTTTGCTTTCTTGCGGACGCCGTTCTCACTTCTCCACTAGATTCATTTATTCATCTCTTTATTACGGATGCACTTAATGATGGACTTTATAGACCCTTGTTAGTGCATCATCACGATTTTGGTCATATGTAGTGATTTTCAACTTCCATGTGAGCTCAAATCTCGTCCGTGATGATGTAGCTATGTTTCCATCAAAGAGACTAATATGTTCTTTAGAGACCTTATGAGAGAGGACGTCTGAGTCGTTTTATGGCTGAGATCAAGAGAGGCGAGCTCAAGGGAGTCTTCGCTCTAGGTTGCATGCTCATCCTTCACCATTAAACCTTATTTTCGAGATGTAGTCTAAGTGTTTTCACTTGAGGTCCGATGTCAGTCCTTGTTCGAAGGCGAGGTCAAACTTTTCCACTTAAGGTCTGAAGTGTTCAAACTTCTACACTTGAGGACTTAAGTCGGACCTTTTTCAAGGTGAAGTAGCCATGCAAGCTCCTTTTACTTGAGGACTGATGTCCAGGATGGCCAAACTCGAAGGTTGTAGGTGAAGTTGGGTGGATGATGTCTTTTGAGGTGGAAGTTGAGTCATGCTTTGTTTTTGTTGGAAGAGGATTTTGAAGTGGTCGTGCCTTAAAGGCTTGTTGACCTTCCTCTGTGAATGGCAAGAGACTCCCTTTTGAGAGTGTTTTCAAGCTTTCACTTATCCGTTGAGCTAAGTTGTTTATGACCTTAATCCCTTGCTGTGACCACGGATGTGTCCGTCAATGGACTTTTGGAAGTTGAGCTGTTTCTTTTAAGTCTTGCAAACTAACTTCCATCCTCATGTTGTGTTTGCGCCTTTAGCATCAATTTGTTGCCCATAGTCATTTTAAGCACTGTTATCTCACCATATTTCCAAGACATGAACTTAGTATCTTTAGTCATTGTGAGGAGCTTTGTTCGAGAGGCCGATGTGCTCAAGCTCCTCCTCCCTCAAGGGCCTTGTTGGATGTGACCAATATGTTGTGCTCTCTTACTCATGATCTTCTTTTAGAGGTAGCTGATCCACCTAAGCCCTCTCGCTTAGGGGATGTTGTAGAGATCGTCGGTCCATCCTAGCTCTCTTACTTAAGAGCTGTTGCTGGAGGTCGTCTTCCCCATCACGCTCAAAAGTCCTTTGTAATGCTAAGTCTATGATGTCTTTAGGTGAGTGTGTAGTGTGTTTTTCCTTGTCGTGGTCTGACCTTTGTATCGACATCTGGTGTTTCGTGTATCTTGAGTGTGAGCTTTAGTTGCTGCAACCATTAGCTTTGTCTTGCCACTTTAAGTGTCGGACAGGAGATCACACTAAGGAGGCTCTTCCTTATGTGGCATAAGCCCCTGTGTGGTTTGGCTTGGGAATTTTGTAATCAAAGGAGGATGTCCTTTGGCCATCTTGGATGTGAGTGAGCATTGTAGCCATAACCTCTTGCTTTCTATTTTCGCATGATATGAATCTAGCTACGTACAGACTTATTCTTTTTTCATGATTTTACATGCTTTGGTAGAACGCCATCTTGATGATTTTTAGGAGATGTTGTGGTTGAGAAGAGCTTTTGCGCCTAGTTTTCACTAGAGTTGTCTCCGTGTCATACTTTGAGCATGCTTCCAGCGTTTAGCTTGTGCTATGAAAGTAGTGTCCATGCTTAAAATTTGCATAGGGGCACATGTTGATGATATTCCGAGAGTGTTCCTTAAGGGCTTCGGCCATGTTCCTGATGAGTATCTTAGGTTGACCTTAGTGCATGCCTTTGAGCTTCCCATCTTCCCTTGGTGCGAACAAAGGACCTTAGAAGATTCATGAGCGAACTCTTGTGTCAATGTTGTATATAGATACACGTTGGTTATGTTAGTCGACCATGTTCTTTACTCATCGAGGAGTTGAACTCATGGTTCACTTTCTCGGATATGTCATCTTTAGAGATTCACGTAATGATTGTAGTGGCTGCAGTAGTAGAGAACATAAGTTCTCTGGTGTTACTATCATTTGTTCGACCAACTCCTCCTCTTTTCGGGGGAGATCCGTGATCCCTTTTTGGTAGTCAAGGGGCCCATAGTTAGCTTAGGCAAGGTGAAGCTTAAGCTCTTGGTGACCTCTGAGCTTGTGTCCGCTTCGTTAGAGACTTGTCTAACCTTTGCTTGACTATCGAAATGGTGATAGAAGTCTTGTTTTGCTAGAGATGTTGGTGGACGAAGTCCTAGCCTTCTAAAATCGCCGATAGTCCTTGGCGGCATCACTCGCACCTTGGATTGATATGCCCGTGCAGGGCATTACCAAGTGATTGACAAAATCAAATACGCCATCATAGGACTTCGTTGGTTGAAGTCCGAAGTCTTGAGATGGCAATGTCACTTTCTTTAGTGAAGAGAGAATTCCTTAGTGTCCCAAGATTGAATATTGATGCGCTCATCAGTTTGCTTTTTCTCTAGCTTCCATCTTGCTCTCATGTCTTTTGGTAATTGTACCAAAGTCAACGAACTTTTTTTGCATATCAAGCCTCTCTTTCAGGTTGGCTTTGGTCTCTTCGCTTAACTTCAAAAGCTCTCCAATGTTCCTTCTAGCGCTCAAACTTCTCTCTTGGGTTCGTGGTGTGTTGTGGCTCTAGACATGATTTTCCAACTTCTTCCTTGAGCCTCCACTTCTTTTGCTCATTAAAGGAGTTGTGTCGGTAGGAGTGATTGGTCTGGCAATGTCTTTGTGTCCGAAGTGTAATCGGACTGCCATGTATCTTCAGTCTTAATTCTTCTCCGACCTCTTTCATTATGGCGGGAGCACTCTTTGCGTCAAGCCTTTAGTCTTGCGATGGATTTCTTGTAGTAAGCTTTCAAATGACTTGGGCCAGACCACGGACGTCATCTCTTAATTGCTTGATGTTTGCGGGGAAGTCTTTTTAAGTGTCAACATAGGCCCTCTTGTTTGATGTGCTCGGATTGCTTGGAGTTGGCTCAATTGTGATTATGTGAATTACTAGGCGAGGACGCCTTCATGAGAGGCAATGTGCCACCTGATGTCTCAGCTCCAGCTGAGGTCTCTTGCCTCTCGTACTTCATTTGTGAGCGACTCTTTTGTTTGCCGATGTGAGAGTCGTTGGATGTTGTACTTGTGTTTGAAGAGGACTTGAGTCTTCGCACATCCTCCTCATCTCCTTTATCTTAGCAGAAGCGTCTGAGCATTGTATTGAGCTCTTTGGCGTCTGAGCCTTGGAGATGTGAGCGTGTTGGTCCTTCTTCCATGTCTACTTAGCTTGCCTCTTTACTAGACATGGGGATCTTAGAGGGGATAAGCTGGGTGTAGACACCTAATTTTGTCCGGACCACTAAACAGGTATATTTTCTTCCTATATTGATGTTTCCGAGTGTAAAAAGAATTTTTTTCATCCTGCAGGTGGTACTCCGAGACTTAGTTTAAGAGGGCGAGCACAAAAAGTCAAACTTGAAAAAAGTCAACCTCGGAAAAAAGTCAACCCCGAAAAAGTCAACCCCAGAAAGTCAACTACTGTAAAAGTCAACCCACTCTCAAAATCAAGATTTTAAGTTCAATTGAAAAATGGTGAAAGAATTTTGATAATCCGAGGTCTACATTGAAAGATATGGAGTTCGGAAGTTGGGATTTGGAGATTCAGTAGAAAGGAAACCCTAATCCGAGAAATTTGGGGAAAAGTGCTTAAACGATCAAATTGATCGAAATTGAAGGTTCCAAATGAAATATAAGCACTGACTACGGGTAATGGAGAAGTCACTTGCAAGAAAAATCGAAAGAAAAGTCAATCCGGGAGAAAATCGAGAATTAGGTTTTTTAGTGGATTTCGGTGAAATCGGGAAGAATCACAGAAATGGCCTGACTTGGTGAGACCAAAGCCCCCAATGGATGAAGAATGATTAAAAAGGATAGCCCAAGGCTCAGATTGAAGAAAATTTGAAAATCGGACTTGTTTTGAGCAAAATCGGGTTTCGGAGGTAAAAGGGCAAAATTGGAAAATTTGGGGAAAATAGAAAATGGACTCCCAAAATTCTGAAAAATTTGTCAATCTCATTCTTAAATCATTTGAAAGAGATTGGTAAAAGAAAATCTTGATTCGGAGTTCGTTTGCAAAATGGCCAAATCCCGGGCTTCTTATGTAGTAATTCAAAAAGGAAAATCTCGGAAAAATAGCAAATGAGCTCCAAATCTTTTGAAATTTTGCAGATCTCATTTTTAAATTATTTGGAAGAGATTGACGGAAGAAAATCTTGATTCCGAGTTCGTTTGCAAATTGGCCAAATCCCGGGCCTCCTATGTAGTAATTCAAAAAGGAAAATCCCGGAAAAATAGCAAACGAGCTCCAAATCTTTTGAAATTTTGCAGATCTCATTTTTAAATTATTTGGAAGAGATTGACGAAAGAAAATCTTATTCCGAGTTCGTTTGCAAAATGGCCAAATCCCGGGCCTCCTATGCAATAATTCAAAAGGATAAATCCCGGAAAAATAGCAAATGGACTCCAAAAATTCTGAAATTTGGCAAATATCATTTTTAAATTATTTGGAGGATATTGGCGAAAGAAAATCTTGATTCGGAGTTCGTTTGCAAAATGGCCAAATCCCGGGCCTCCTATGCAGTAATTCAAGCCGATAAATCCCTAAAAAATACCAAATGAGCTCCAAAAATTATGAAAACTTCCAGATCACACTTTTTAATTATTTTGAAGAGATTGGTGAAGAAAAATCTTGATTTGGAGCTTGTTTAAAAAATGGTAAAATGTAGGGGCATAAAAGGGCATTTTGGGAAGAAAAATTCCAAATAAATAGCAAACGGACTCGGATAATTTTGAAAACTTCCAGAACTCAATATTTTATTATTTTGGAAGTATTAAAAAAATAAAAATTGAATTTGGAGTCCGTTTGATATTTATTTGCATCCGGGGGGCAAAATGGTCATTTCACCCAAGCAACCGAAAAGGGCTTCTTTGGGCCTTTCAAAAAATCAGAGTTGGGCTGGAAAAGAGAAGTGCTGGCCTGCCCAAGCCCAAAGGAAGGAGGAAGCTTCTGATTTTTCAATCAAATGGCTAAAAATCAAGAGTTAGTTAGAGATTCTCTTTGCTTAAGCCATGGTGATTAAGCCACATAAGCTAAGAAAGATGTCAACATTATTCTTTAACAGCTGTAATTTGAGAGAGCTGAGATGCTAATCTAAAGGTGGTAATTTCATGATTTTTCACCTTGAATTATTAGCCATTTGATGGAAAATTGGTTACACAAAAAATGACAACATCCTAGGGGAGGAGAGAGGTAAAATTCTACCACCATTAAGGGGAGGGGCAGAATTTCGAATTTGGAGGTTCATTTTGGCTGATTTCTCTGAGTTTTTCTTAGTTTTTATCTTCTTGGTTGAGAGAAAAAAAGAAAAGTTTAGAAAAAAAAGGAAAGTTTGAAGAGAAAAGCTTGAAATATTAGCTTCTTGAGGTTGCTCTTGAGCACCAACTCTTGCACTTTCTTCATTTTCTATTCTTGTTTTTGCTATTTTAATCTCTACTTGGTGAGTTTTCATTTTAAAATAATGTTTTTTGTTCTTCCTTCATCTCCTTTCTTAAGTATATTTTTTTTTTACATTTTGTTTTTACAATAAACTCACCATGGCCAAATGGCCTACATTATTTATTTTGAGTTGCTGTTTTGAGTTCATTTTACCATATTGTTTATGCTATTTTTTTTATTTTGATGTTTTAAATGTTATGTTACTTCATGTTCTTGAGTTATATTTTAATTTGGTTGCTAGATATCATGTTTTTGCATTTTTAATTTTCTGTTTTCATGTTGTTTAAATTTGAGCATGTTTTAGAGTTAGCATATTAAGTGTTTGTGAAAATGCTTGTGTGATTCTTTGCATGATTCTTGTTTTATATCTTAGTTGAGCATGTTTTAGATTTAGTATATTAAGTGTTTGTGAAAATGCTTGTGTGATTTTTGCATGATTTAAGTGTTATGACTTAGTTTTTCATGCTAGTATGCCAAGTGTTTGTGAAAATGCCATGCTTGTTGGAGCTTGAGGCCATTTGGCTACTCCATGTGTTTTGCATTGTGTGTTGCATTTTTTGTCATGCTAGTTGTTAGGTTTTTGCATTTGCATGATATTTGGTTGGATTTTTGAATTAAGCATGCCATGTGTTTGTGAAAATCCCATGCATATTTTAGGTCTAGGTTACATTAAATGTCATGCAAGTTCATTTAGGTCTAGGTTACTTTATGAATGCCATGCATTTTTTCATGACATTTAGGTTTAAATCCATGCATTTCATGCATTATGTTTGCTGCATTATTTCATGCATTTCATGTTCATGCCACTTGAATAATGACTTGAGCCAATTAATGGTTCAAAGTCATGCTCTCTTGAGCACACTTGTGGAAAATTAAGTTTGTCAAATTGATTATTCTACCTTTGTGATTTTTTTTACTTAGCCAATTTTTATCTAACTTTCAAAAAGTCCTAGCTACTGTTTGCAAATCATTTTATGAGTTTCAAATATTTTTACTTTGGTTTTTAAATGATTTTATCAAAGGCAAAAATGTGTTGGCAAAGCAGTTTTTTTTTCTCCTCCAAAAACTCGTACATCTCTGATTTTTCTGGGAATTCATCTTTGATCAGAAAATTAAACAGATTTTTTATCGTGTAGTTTTACATGTCCTGAGTCTCCAGTATTTTTTTCATAATTTTTGGAATTTTTAAAAGTAGGGTAAAATATCGTGGATTAAAACTGGGCAGTGGAGTCAGAATTGAATTTAAAGAGAAACCATTTTTCTGTTTTGGTTAATTTACTTAGAGTGGGCTGATTAGGAGGGTTAGTTACTGACTTAGGGTAATTTCTAAGCCTTTTTAAACTCTAAAAATGGTTTTTCAAGTCCCGAGTTAAGGCTAGTCAAGTCCGGATTTTTTAAAACTTAGGAAATTATAGCCATTTAAAAACATTTTTAGCCCAGTTTTTTTATTTTTAATTCAAGCTTTTCAAAATTGTTTTCAAACAATCACAAAGTATTTTGGTTTTAGAATATTTAATTTGACATATTTTCCTAAGGAAGCCGGATATCTTTTTAGATATACGGATTTCCTTAATTAAAGGAAAAAAATACATTTCATGCATTGCATTTTTATATTCATGCATTTTATATAATATGTGATTCTTGCTATAATAATTTCTATGATATTGTTGTTATTTTGATTTATATTTTTTGATGTTATGTGGTTTATTATATGGTTTTGAATATTTCATGATATCTTATGCTTTTATTTAATTATTTTTATTTAGCATATACTATGTTCATGCATTATTATTTTTATTTTCATGCATATTATATGATAGCATTATTTTATTCCATGTCATTTAAATTATATGCCATATCATTCATATTTGACATGTCATTTAAATCATTTCATTTCATTTAGGATATATTATGTCATCTAGAATATTTTATTTCATTTAGATCATATCATATGACTTAGGATGTTGCATTTCATGTAGAATATATTAAATTACTTAGGTTATTTTATTTCATATAGAATATGTTATGTTACTTAGGTTATTTTATTTCATTTAGAATATATCATATGACTTAGGTTATTGCATCTCATATAGAATATACTATGTTACCTAGGTCATTTCATTTTATTTATAATATGTCATATAACTTAGGATATTCCATTTCATTTAGAATATGCTAAGGCATTCAAATCATGTCACGACATTTAGGTTGCATTATATTATTTAGATTTTGCTATGTCATTTTATTTGTGTCATGCATATACATATTCATTTATTTTAAATGTTTTCAAAAAAGATAATGGTTTTCAATAAAATAAAGATATTCCCGAGTTAAAATAATTCATGAATTCTCTACCGGGTTTGCTGGGGAGGATATCATCAATTATTATTAATAACAGAATATCTTCTTTAAAAAGAGAATGGTTCGGAAAATTTTTCAAAACTAATAAAAATTTCTATATTTTGCCACGTTTGTTGGGGAATATAGGAAAATTTTGAATTTATAAATTCCGGATCATTTTCAATAAAAATGGAATTATTTTTCTTTAAATTGGGAATTAATTTGAAATACTAAATTTAAAACCAACTTTTACCGAGACTTGATATAACACACGATTAATAAGGTATCGATTTATACGGGCATTGTGGGGGTGCTAATCCTTCCCCGCACGTAACCGACTCCCGAACCCGCTTCTTTTATTTCTCTGGTTTAAAACGCAGACTTGAAATTGGTTTTTAAAGTGTTTTAATTAATTTTTAAAATATTTTATAAAACCGGTTTTAATAGGTGGCCGATCACACCTAGCTAAAAAAGATTGGTGGCGACTCCATGTCTTTTTTAAGTTCATTTTCAAAACCTTCATTTTTTTAGAGGAATTAAGTCGACTTTTCCTCGGTTTTTTTTAATGTCACGCTTAACGAATAATAAAGTCTTGCGATGAGACTCGTTATTTTTTAGGTTGCGACAGCTTGGCGACTCCGCTGGGGAATATTAGAGAGTCAGGCCTAGAATTAGTGTTGTGTTATCAAAGTCTCGGTTTTGGTTGGTTTAATTGGTATTTAATTTTAATTCTCACATTTTTTTTAATAAGGAGAATTTTGAAAATAATAAAATGTTTTTAAATATGTTCATTCTCATGTGCATGCATTTTATTATTGTTCTCTAGTTATTTAAGGTTGTATATTATAATTGCTTGTTGGTTAATGCGTTACACTATTCTTGAATGTTTTAATTGCTAGGGCATTTAGAATAAGGTTTGTAGAATAGGTAGTGAAAGGTTTGTTATTCCTCCACACACACTACGCGTGCATTTGCATAACATGAATCCTCTACCCAGGTTCCGTCCTTTTAAGTGGGAGTAAAGTAACTAAGCCTTCGTGATTGATCCTCCGTATGGGCTAGTGAAACACTTTCGGAGTATAAAGTACCTAATGCCTTCGTGATGATCCTCCGCATGGGCATAGGAAAATATACTCTAACGAATTGAACCCGCTTTTATCGGGGTGCCTTACTAGCCTTCATCGGTGACAGTGGGGAACAATTCGGGGCCTTAGAACCGATTCACCCTCATATAGTGAACCTAAGCGAAGCCATGCCGGATTTCCGTTAGATATACCGAAAATAGGATCACATGGAGGGACATTTCTAAACTTTTTGTTACCTATTTTACACTCCGAATAAGTGTGGTAGATCGGGCAACGATGTACGTACATCGCCCGTAATAAATGTGATACTCCGCCTCGAAGGCATCGTGATGCCTAAATAAGCAGATATTGTTGGGGCAGATGTTCATTAGCGGTTAAAAAAAAAAAACTTTTTTCAAGCATTTTTGCATGTTGCACATTTCATGCATGTGTGAATAGAGCATGTACATTTTTGGTTGTATTATTGATCTCATTCTTTGCAATAAACAGTTGGTAATTTCATTTGATGATTTCATAAAACCGGTAGTGTCACATAAACATTTGCATATCCTACCATAGTAGGATCCACCCTGAAATTCTTTTGAAAATAATGTGATTGGTTTTTCAGAAAAAAAAAAAACACACACAAAAAAAAAAAAAGAAAAAACATGTTAAAAAAATCATAAATTTGGAGGCAAATCTTGCATAATGAGATTTTTGAATAATCAAGATTTAAGTCCCACCAATTTCGTGTAATCATTGATTTCTTTGTATATATCTTTGTGTTAATTCATTTATTTTTTGCATGTATCATTTTGACATCATGTTATAGTCCTAACATGCATGGTTATTCATTGTAAAATACATTTGGAACATACATGGTCATTCATTGTATATGTCCATGCATTAATTTGCTTATTTTTTTACATGCATCATGTTGGCATCAGGTTGCATTCATGGCATACACAGTCATCATGAGTTCTCCGTATATGCTCAAGCATTAATTTGACATATTGGCGTCAGCTTGCATTCGTGACATACACGGCCAGCATGATTTTCTTTGTATATACTCTGTGTCAATCATTTATTCTTCACATGCATCATAATTGACATTGTGTGGCATTGATAGTGTATATGATCATTCATTGAGAAATGCATTTGGAACATACATGGTCATTCATTGCATATATCCATGCATTGATTTTTCTTATTCTTTAAATGCATCATGTTGGCATCGTGTTGCATTTATAGCATACATGGTCAATATGTTTCCACTGTATATGACCACACATAACTTTTTTTATCCTTCACATGCATCAAATTGCACTCATGACATTCATAGCTCATTCATCATGAAACACATTAATAAGATGAAATAGAAATTGGCTTAGCTTTGAAGAGTTTTCTTCGTCAGCTAAAAGCTATGACCCCAACAGCAAGTGCGAGTATCATATTGGGGCAATTGGGCGTTCGACTAAAAAATGCAGAAAACTGAAGGAAAGAATTGAGGGTCTTGTCCACGATGGCATTTGGATTCCAGAGCTTATCGAACATTGGAAATCTGTTTTACCATAGATTGATTTCCTCTTGAAGAATTTTGAGGATAAGATTTGTTATATTTGAAAGCCTGTCAATAGGAGCATTCTGATGCATATATTTCTATACACTTTGATGATGAAAGCGCTTGTCTCATGATGACATCTACATGAAATAAATAAATTTTGAATTTAAATATTTTGTGTTCATTTTATTTTAGCAATAAATTTGAATTTGCAAAAACAAATGAAACTTTGAGAAAATTTGTGGTAAACAATAAATAAGTGGTTTTCACATGAAATAATGAACAATCTTGAGAATATTGATGATCATTGTTAGAAATGACCCAATACATTCAGCCCTCTCTTTTAGGCTTTCCTAAGCCTAAATCTTTTGAACCGAGACCACTTGAAAGACCTAATGCTTCAAGGAATATGAATGATTTGACTTCATAAAACCATTGTCATCACAGAATAAGCAAAGACTTAGATCTTAGTCTAGGCTATGAACAAAGGAACGAACTTTTTGAAAATTTTCAAATTCCTTGAAAATCAAACAAATAAGACATTCTTTCAAGAATCTAGATTTTGAAAATTTGGTGTGTGTCAAGATTGTGCTAAAACCATTCATGACCTTTCCCAATGACCACAAAACACTAATTGCACAGACATCACTTCATGTTTGACACCCTGGGGCACAATGATTAAAATAGATTATCCCTTGTCCCAGAGAAAACCCATTTTTTGGGTCATATTTTCCTTGTCTCTTCAAAGAACTTCGATTTGGAATTCAGCCTTTTCAGTACAAACCTAGACTTGCTATGTTCCTCGTTGATACAAATTCTCATTGGTTAATCAAATTGGGGCATCATATGTGGAAATGATGGATACATGGTGAATAAGGATGGACTAAACACATGAATCATTGGGGCATGCGACGAAAAAACAAAAAAAAAGAGAAAAAAGAAAAATTGTGATATCATGCATATGAGAATTCGGATGATTCCAAAGTGCAAAATGAAATTCTGAATATCTATTTCCCCTGGGGATTGCTTTTCAATGTAAATATTTGTGCTTGATATGAGAAATGGCCATTTTTCATACCTCTTTCACAAGAAAAAATTATTATCCATAGTCACCCCTTTTGAGCCAAAAGAATTCTTTTTTCTTTAAACCCTGATCAAGGATTACCCTCTACACTGGGGGGCAAATGCGAGGAAAGATCTTTTCAAAGATCATTGAGAAATGAGTGACAGCTCAAGGACAGACATAAAGCAAATGGAGCCCCGAATAAATACAGGCGCACTCTGTCAAACAAAAAAGAAGAGGAAAAGATGGCGAAATGAAAGCCAAGAAAAACAAAAAAAAAAACACAATAAAAAAGAAAACAAAATGTGTGAAAGACATGGCAAATTGAAAGCCAAGAACGAGGGAAGAAAAAAGCAAAGTCAAAAGGAATGAAAAGTCCAAAAAGGGATAAATGCTTCAAAAAAGAATCCTCCTCAAGAAATGATCCTTGATCTGATTACCCTCAAACACATTCTTTGGGCCTATTTATCCTTTCTTTTTGAACCCCGAACCATGGCCTACATTACGTGCTTTAAAAGTCCATTTTGATCAAGCATGAATATTTAATTTGAAAGGTTTTTTCCTCGGATTTTATCCCATCTCATCAAATTATCATTTCACTAAGGAAGAATTTAGAATTCTCAAGTGCATGGTAAAACAATGAAAAAAGAGAAGGGAAAATGGAAAGAATGGGACTCTAGGGCGAAAACCCAAAAATGGGCGGTCTAGAGTAAGATGGGAATTTTCGATGCCATCTATGATAGTGCCGATGCTACAAAAGAGAAGATCATCATAAAGAAGTGGTCATCGAGGAACATCTAGGAATTCCTGAACCTCCCAAAGTGTCAGCTCTCATTCGGAGGATTGTCTTCAAAAATTGAATCTTTTTTTCCTCCAAGATTAAACTTTCCGATTTAAACATCCCGGCCAATCTTGACGCTTGTCAAAATGCCTTGATATGGAAACTAAAAAGAATGCTGAATTTGCTTGGTTCTCAATGAATTCATGATTTATAAAACCTGTTCCATTTGTGAGCCTAGAAGGTATATACATTTTTGTCATGAAGTTTTCCTGGAAAAGACAAAACCTTGTTATACCAAGCCTTGCCAATCCCAGTTAAAAAACCAAGATGGACACTTAGAGAAATTTCTAACAATGATCATCAGTCTTCAAAAGATTTATACATCACACATTGTGGGGTTAATATTTTTTGTTCAGAATTTTTCAAAATGCGAAAACAAATAAAGAGATTTTTTTGAAATACCCATTTTGATGTTGACATGAGACAAGGATTTTTCTAACCCAAAGGTATAGAACTGCCAAGATAGGTCCTGACCTTCAGATATGAGAAGAAGAAATAGAGCCCGGTTCAATCTCTGTTGATGAAAGTTTGAAAACTGTTGGGGCAAAGAGAATAGCCAAAATGAATTAAAGATATATTCTGATTTGAAGAGGAAAAATGAATTCGAAAGGCTAAGCCAAAGTCTAGAAAAACAACCGGGGGCATTTGCATCACTCATGAGCACTCATCTCTTTATCGAGCTTTTACATCTGCACAGTGTCAGCAAGCATTTGCATCATTCATGGGTATTTGCATTGGCATTATTCCATAAGCATCTGCATTTTATCGTTACATTTACATTCTTCATGGAATTCGCATTTGTGTCATCTCAAGCAATTGCATCATTTCTAGAATCATTGCATTTTCATTAATGTGTGGTAATTGTAGTTACACCATTCATAAACCAGTTACATGAACACAATTAGTAGGGGCATTTGCATCATGAAACATGGGCATCAATCCAAGCATTTACATTTGCACCATGGAGCATGAGCACCTTGTTAAAGGACATGTGCATCTGCATTATTTCTCAAAGCTTCTGGTGGGGATATCCAGAATTTTACAGTTTTAAAAGTGAACAAGTCTTCAGTGGTGATAGCTGAAGCCTCTGGTGGAGATATCCAGGGTTTTATAATTTTGAAAAATGAGAAATCTTCTTCTGAAGGAGTTACCCAGAATTTTACAATGAACAAGTCTTTGGTGGTGATAGCCAAAGCTTCTGGTGGGGATATCCAGAATTTTACAGTTTTAAAAGTGAACAAGTCTTCGGTGGTGATAGCTGAAGCCTCTGGTGGAGATATCCAGAGTTTTATAATTTTGAAACATGAGAAATCTTCTTCTGAAGAAGTTACCCAGAATTTTACAATGAGCAAGTCTTTGGTGGTGATAGCTAAAGCTTCTGGTGGGGATATCCAGAATTTTACAGTTTTAAAAGTGAACAAGTCTTCGGTGGTGATAGCTGAAGCCTCTGGTGGAGATATCCAGGGTTTTATAATTTTGGAAAATGAGAAATCTTCTTTTGGAGGAGTTATCCAGAATTTTATTCAACATGTGCATCTACATCAAGAAGCATTTGCATCAATCTAAGTTAGTTGAATCTGCATCAAGAAAATTTGCATCAAATCAAGTCATTTACATTTGCATCAAAGATATTTGCACCAATCTAAGTCATTTGCATCTACATCAAGAAGCGTTTGCATCAACAAAAGACATTTGCATTTGCATCATGAAGCATTTGCATCATTTCTTAAAGCTTTCAGGTAAAATCGAATTCGTTTCCTTAAGACGAGTCGAGCCCCGAGATCATCGTCGAGGTACTTTTTTTTTTTTTATTATGAAAAAGTCTTCGGTGGTGATAGCTGAAGCCTCTGGTGGAGATATCCAGAGTTTTAAAATCCTTTAAAAGGTAGAAAGTCTTCGGTGGTGATAGCTGAAGCTTCTGGAGGTGATTACCCAGAATTTTATAGTTTTAAAAATGAGCAAGACTTTGGTGGTGATAGCCAAAGCTTCTGGAGGAGATATCCAGAATTTTAAACACAGCTGAGAACAAGACAGGTTAAGGCCCCGAGACCATCGTCGAGGTCATTTCCTTTCTTTCAAATCGAATTCGTTTTCTTAAGACGAGTCGAGCCCCGAGATCATCGTCGAGGTACTTTTTTTTATTATTATTATGAACAAGTCTTCGGTGGTGATAGCTGAAGCCTCTGGTGGAGATATCCAGAGGTAAAAAGTCTTTGGTGGTGATAACTGAAGCTTCTGGAGGTGATACCCATAATTTTTACATTTTAAAAAATGAGCAAGACTTTGGTGGTGATAGCCGAAGCTTCTGGAGGAGATATCCAGAATTTTAAACACAACTGAGAACAAGACAGGTTAAGGCCCCGAGACCATCGTCGAGGTCATTTCCTTTCTTGCAAATCGAATTCGTTTCCTTAAGACGGGTCGAGCCTTGCTTAGTCAAGGAATTCAATTTAAGGACAAAATATTCAATTTACTGTTTTTAAAAATAAAAAAAAAATTAAAAAAATTAAAATGAAAAAAGACAAAAAAATGAAAAAATGAAAAAAATGAAAAAAATGAAAAAAATGAAAAATGAAAAATGATAGAAGAATGAAAACCCCTTTCCCTTTCATTCACATGTGATATCACTGACCGTACAAAATTAGTGTCGGTTTATCTTTGTCTGATTCCTGATTCTCAGCAATAGCCAAAGAGGGGCAGCTGTAGACACCTAATTTTGTCCGGACCACTAAACAGGTATGTTTTCTTCCTATATTGATGTTTCCGAGTGTAAAAAGACTTTTTTTCATCCTGCAGGTGGTACTCCGAGACTTAGTTTAAGAGGGCGAGCACAAAAAGTCAAACTTGAAAAAAGTCAACCCCAAAAAAAAAGTCAACCCCGAAAAAGTCAACCCCAGAAAGTCAACTACTGAAAAAGTCAACCCACTCTCAAAATCAAGATTTTAAGTTCAATTCAAAAATGGTGAAAGAATTTTGATAATCCGAGGTCTACATTGAAAGATATGGAGTTCGGAAGTTGGGATTTGGAGATTCAGTAGAAAGGAAACCCTAATTCGAGAAATTTGGGGAAAAGTTCTTAAACGATCAAATTGATCAAAATTGAAGGTTCCAAATGAAAGATAAGCACTGACTACGGGTAATGGAGAAGTCACTTGCAAGAAAAATCGAAAGAAAAGTCAATCCGGGAGAAAACCGAGAATTAGGTTTTTTAGTGGATTTCGGTGAAATCGGGAAGAATCACAGAAATGGCCTGAATTGGTGAGACCAAAGCCCCCAATGGATGAAGAATTATTAAAAAGGATATCCCAAGGCTCATATTGAAGAAAATTTGAAAATCGGACTTGTTTTGAGCAAAACCGGGTTTCGGAGGTAAAAGGGCAAAATTGGAAAATTTGGGAAAAATAGCAAATGGACTCCAAAAATTCTGAAAAATTTGTCAATCTCATTCTTAAATCATTTGAAAGAGATTGGTAAAATAAAATCTTGATTCGGAGTTCGTTTGCAAAATGGCCAAATCCCGGGCTTCTTATACAGTAATTAAAAAAGGAAAATCCCGGAAAAATAGAAAATGAGCTCCAAATCTTTTGAAATTTTTCAGATCTCATTTTTAAATTATTTGGAAGAGATTGACGAAATAAAATCTTGATTCCGAGTTCGTTTGCAAAATGGCCAAATCGCGGGCCTCCTATGCAGTAATTCAAAAAGGAAAATCCCGGAAAAATAGCAAACGAGCTCCAAATCTTTTGAAATTTTTCAGATCTCATTTTTAAATTATTTGGAAGAGATTGGCGAAATAAAATCTTGATTCCGAGTTCGTTTGCAAAATGGCCAAATCCCGGGCCTCCTATGCAATAATTCAAAAAGATAAATCCCGGAAAAATAGCAAATGGACTCCAAAAATTCTGAAATTTGGCAAATCTCATTTTTAAATTATTTGGAAGATATTGGCGAAAGAAAATCTTGATTCGGAGTTCGTTTGCAAAATGACCAAATCCCGGGCCTCCTATGAAGTAATTCAAGCCGATAAATCCCGAAAAAATACCAAATGAGCTCCAAAAATTATTAAAACTTCCAGATCACACTTTTTAATTATTTTGAAGAGATTGGTGAAGAAAAATCTTGATTTGAAGCTCGTTTAAAAAATGGTAAAATGTAGGGGCATAAAAGGGCATTTTGGGAAGAACAATTCCCAATAAATAGCAAACGGACTCGGATAATTTTGAAAACTTCCAGAACTCAATATTTTATTATTTTGGAATTATTAAAAAAATAAAAATTGAATTTGGAGTCCGTTTGATATTTATTTGCATCCGGGGGGCAAAATGGTCATTTCACCCAAGCAACCGAAAAGGGCTTCTTTGGGCCTTTCAAAAAAATCAGAGTTGGGCTGGAAAAGAGAAGTGCTGGCCTGCCCAAGCCCAAAGGAAGGAGGAAGCTTCTGATTTTTCAATCAAATGGCTAAAAATCAAGAGTTAGTTAGAGATTCTCTTTGATCAAGCCATGGTGATTAAGCCACATAAGCTAAGAAAGATGTCAACATTATTCTTTAACAGCTGTAATTTGAGAGAGCTGAGATGCTAATCTAAAGGTGGTAATTTCATGATTTTTCACCTTGAATTATTAGCCATTTGATGGAAAATTGGTTACACAAAAACTGACAACATCCTAGGGGAGGAGAGAGGTAAAATTCTGCCACCATTAAGGGGAGGGGCAGAATTTCGAATTTGGAGGTTCATTTTGGCTGATTTCTCTGAGTTTTTCTTAGTTTTTATGTTCTTGGTTGAGAGCAAAAAATAAAAGTTTAGACAAAAAGGAAAGTTTGAAGAGAAAAGCTTGAAATATTAGCTTCTTGAGGTTGCTCTTGAGCACCAACTCTTGCACTTTCTTCATTTTCTATTCTTGTTTTTGCTATTTTAATCTCTACTTGGTGAGTTTTCATTTTAAAATAATGTTTTTTGTTCTTGCTTCATCTCCTTTCTTAAGTATTTTTTTTTTTTTACATTTTGTTTTTACAATAAACTCACCATGGCCAAATGGCCTACATTATTTATTTTGAGTTGCTGTTTTGAGTTCATTTTACCATATTGTTTATGTTATTTTTTTTTATTTTGATGTTCTAAATGTTATATTACTTCATGTTCTTGAGTTATATTTTAATTTGGTTGCTTTGTTTGTTGCCATTTATGTCTTAGATATCATGTTTTTGCATTTTTAATTTTCTGTTTTCATGTTGTTTAAATTTGAGCATATTTTAGAGTTAGCATATTAAGTGTTTGTGAAAATGCTTGTGTGATTCTTTGCATGATTCTTGTTTTATATCTTAGTTGAGCATGTTTTAGATTTAGTATATTAAGTGTTTGTGAAAATGCTTGTGTGATTTTTGCATGATTTAAGTGTTATGACTTAGTTTTTCATGCTAGTATGCCAAGTGTTTGTGAAAATGCCATGCTTGTTGGAGATTGAGGCCATTTGGCTACTCCATGTGTTTTGCATTGTGTGTTGCATTTTTTGTCATGCTAGTTGTTAGGTTTTTGCATTTGCATGATATTTGGTTGGATTTTTGAATTAAGCATGCCTTGTGTTTGTGAAAATGCCATGCATATTTTAGGTCTAGGTTACATTAAATGCCATGCAAGTTCATTTAGGTCTAGGTTACTTTATGAATGCCATGCATTTTTTCATGACATTTAGGTTTAAATCCATGCATTTCATGCATTATGTTTGCTGCATTATTTCATGCATTTCATGTTCATGCCACTTGAATAATGACTTGAGCCAATTAATGGTTCAAAGTCATGCTCTCTTGAGCACACTTGTGGAAAATTAAGTTTGTCAAATTGATTATTCTACCTTTGTGATTTTTTTTACTTAGCCAATTTTTATCTAACTTTCAAAAAGTCCTAGCTACTGTTTGCAAATCATTTTATGAGTTTCAAATATTTTTACTTTGGTTTTTAAATGATTTTATCAAAAGCAAAAATGTGTTGGCAAAGCAGTTCTTTTTTCTCCTCCAAAAACTCGTACATCTCTGATTTTTCTGGGAATTCATCTTTGATCAGAAAATTAAGCAGATTTTTTCTCGTGTAGTTTTACATGTCCTGAGTCTCCAGTATTTGTTTCATAATTTTTGGAATTTTTAAAAATAGGGTTAAAAATCGTGGATTAAAACTGGGCAGTGGAGTCAGAATTGAATTTAAAGAGAAACCATTTTTCTGTTTTGGTTAATTTACTTAGAGTGGGCTGATTAGGAGGGTTAGTTACTGACTTAGGGTAATTTCTAAGCCTTTTTAAAATCTAAAAATGGTTTTTCAAGTCCCGAGTTAAGGGTAGTCAAGTCCAGATTTTTTAAAACTTAGGAAATTAGAGCCATTTAAAAACATTTTTAGCCCAGTTTTTTTATTTTTAATTCAAGCTTTTCAAAATTGTTTTCAAACAATCACAAAGTATTTTGGTTTTAGAATATTTAATTTGACATATTTTCCTAAGGTAGCCGGATATCTTTTTAGATATACGGATTTCCTTAATTAAAGGAAAAAAATACATTTCATGCATTGCATTTTTATATTCATGCATTTTATATAATATGTGATTCTTGCTATAATAATTTCTATGATATTGTTGTTATTTTGATTTATATTTTTTGATGTTATGTGGTTTATTATATGGTTTTGAATATTTCATGATATCCTATGCTTTTATTTAGTTATTTTTATTTAGCATATACTATGTTCATGCATTATTATTTTTATTTTCATGCATATTATATGATAGCATTATTTTATTCCATGTCATTTAAATTATATGCCATATCATTCATATTTGTCATGTCATTTAAATCATTTCATTTCATTTAGGATATATTATGTCATCTAGAATATTTTATTTCATTTAGATCATATCATATGACTTAGGATGTTGCATTTCATGTAGAATATATTAAATTACTTAGGTCATTTTATTTCATATAGAATATGTTATGTTACTTAGGTTATTTTATTTCATTTAGAATATATCATACGACTTAGGATATTGCATCTCATATAGAATATACTATGTTACCTAGGTCATTTCATTTTATTTATAATATGTCATATAACTTAGGATATTCCATTTCATTTAGAATATGCTAAGGCATTCAAATCATGTCACGACATTTAGGTTGCATTATATTATTTAGATTTTGCTATGTCATTTTATTTGTGTCATGCATATACATATTCATTTATTTTAAATGTTTTCAAAAAAGATAATGGTTTTCAATAAAATAAAGATATTCCCGAGTTAAAATAATTCATGAATTCTCTACCGGGTTTGCTGGGGAGGATATCATCAATTATTATTAATAACGGAATATCTTCTTTAAAAAGAGAATGGTTCGGAAAATTTTTCAAAACTAATAAAAATTTCTATATTTTGCCACGTTTGTTGGGGAATATAGGAAAATTTTGAATTTATAAATTCCGGATCATTTTCAATAAAAAATGGAATTATTTTTCTTTAAATTGGGAATTAATTTGAAATACTAAATTTAAAACCAACTTTTACCGAGACTTGATATAACACACGATTAATAAGGTACCGATTTATACGGGCATTGTGGGGGTGCTAATCCTTCCCCGCACGTAACCGACTCCTGAACCCGCTTCTTTGATTTCTCTGGTTTAAAACGCATACTTGAAATTGGTTTTTAAAGTGTTTTAATTAATTTTTAAAATATTTTATAAAACCGGTTTTAATAGGTGGCCGATCACACCTAGCTAAAAAAGATTGGTGGCGACTCCATGTCTTTTTTAAGGTCATTTTCAAAACCTTCATTTTTTAGAGGAATTAAGTCGACTTTTCCTCGGTTTTTTTAATGTCACGCTTAACGAATAATAAAGTCTTGCGATGAGACTCGTTATTTTTTAGGTTGCGACACTGGGTACTTGGTGATGTTTCCATGGTGGAAGTGTTCTCAGGTTCCCAAGCTTCATCTGTCGCGCTCTCCTTTCTTACGTCATTTACAATAGGAGTGTTTTCCGTGATTGGGGGATTTTTATAAGCCAGATCCCTCACTATCTCTTGTTAACTTGCGGACATCGTTCCTTAGTTGGTCAAGGTCGTTGCTCACTCTTTGCTCCTTTAAAGAGGGCGTACATTGGGGGACACATATGTCCTGTTGTAAATCCTTAGGCATGAAAGCCTTAAGTCAGAAGGGGTGTCTGCTTCTCTTACTTTGATGGGAGGCGGATCACTTTGGAGTGGTCAACGAGCTCCAAACCTTGCAGGGACTCTCTTCTTTAGTAGCCATACTTCTTCTTGGCTCTCTCAATGAAAACACCAAATATTAGTGTCCACAACTGTCAGAGTCTGCTAGAGTGGGCGTGACCGTTGTAGTGGCAGAGACTAAGGCTGAACACTAAGGGACACTAGAGTACTGATGTGTTTGGTGTGCTGATGCACCCAAAAGAGTGTATTTTATTTATCCTTGCACTTAAAAAAAATCAATTGTAGAGTATAGTGATTAGCAAGGGTCGAATCCTCAGGGATTGGGTTTTAGTTTATAAGTTAATAGTTTATCACTTAAAAACAAGTAAACCAAAGTAATGGGGATTTTGATATAGATTTAAACTAAAGTTAACAATAAGAATGAGAAAACAAGTAATTAAGAAGAATCATATATGAAAAATATGGTTAAGGTTTCATTCTCCACCACTAGACATCATTAAGAATCAATTTCATATCTATCAACATTAATTAGCTATCAAAGTTAACAACCGTAGATAACAACAAGCTCTGTTACCCAATCTTTCCTTAGTTCGTCGTTAAATAAAACAAGCTCTCTATTTAATCTCTAACTATCAAACAACCTAGAATAAGCTCTCTAAGTTCAATTTAATAGCAGCTTTATGATGAGAAAGATAGGTTGATCTAAGCAACAAACACATAAGCTCGGATTGTTCAACTTAGGTTATGTTCCACTTTGCAATTATTAAAAACTTGACCATAATCATTAATCACAAATTGCCACTTATGAATAGGAAATCAAGATAATTACACGGATCAAGACTCCTAAACTAGCATTAGACAATTATCAAGATTTATCTAGTTGGCCACCTAAACAAATCAAAATATCATCATGAACAATTTTAATGGAAGAAAAGAACATCAATAGGTATGGCTCACTAGGGGGCAAGTTATCTTGGAACATCAATAGGGTATGGCTGATTTGGAATTGGTGGAAATCCTATTGCCTCTATCATATCCATGCTGTCATATGAATCAATATAGTCTCAAATGGTTTAAGCAAGTTCTAGAGAAACATGTTATTATAAGAGCACACAAGAAAGAAATTGGATTGATATTTATAATGCATCAATCATATGGGCTCAAAACTCGCAAGGATATTTATACAAGTCAATATTAAGTCTAAACATGTTTTTTTCTCAATCAACATATCATATTAACATTGGCTTATAAATAAATGATATTCAAGCTTAATTCTTATGAAAAATTTCTCACTAATAACCAGTTTTAGACCTACACAATTTATGTCTCATCATTGTATTAAAAGGAACTAAAAACACACTAAAAGAAAATAAGACTCAAAACAAACAAAATAACAACCTAACATAAAAGAAATCCTAAATCCTTCCCCCCACACTTAATTCTTACATTGTCCTCAATGTAACGCTATTATCCTCAATGCAAGAATCAAGTGCAAAAGAAAAGAACTAAAATCTTAACAATCAAAATAAAGAAAGAAAAAACTATAAAAGACAGAATGATGGAGAGTATGAAATAGCAAATATGATTATAATGTGTGCTCTTTATCCTTTTGGGTTGCCTCCCAAGAAGCCCTTGGTTTATTGTCCTCAGCCCGACTTAGACTCATGCTGTCACTATTCAACATAATTTGGCTCAAAGAGGGATAGTTCCTCTATATCTTGTATTGGAGTGTTCTCATAGTAAGGTTCAACCTATGTCCATTCACCGTGAATTCATTACCTATTTTTGGATTTCTGATCTCAACTGCACCATGAGTAAAAACATTAGTAATAACAAAAGGTCCAATCCATCTAGAACAAAACTTACCAGGAAACAACTTAAGGCGAGAATAGAAAAGAAGAACTTTTCGTCCAACAACAAAATTCTTGCTTAAAATCATTTTATCATGAAATGCTTTAGTCTCTTCCTTGTAAATTCTAGAATTCTCAGAAGCATCATTCCTTATTTCCTCAAGTTCTTGTAGGTGAAGTTTTCTTTGCTTACCTGCCTTATCCATCTCCATGTTACAATGTTTAATAGCCCAATAGGCCTTATGTTCTAATTCAACTGGTAGCTGACAAGACTTACCATAAACAAGTCGATAAGGAGACATACCAATGGGCGTCTTGTATGTTGTTCTATGAGCCCAAAGTGCAACATCAAGTTGTAAACTCCAATCCTTCCAATTTGGATTAACAGTCTTTTCAAGGATGGATTTTACCTCTTTTGATTTGACACTTCAGCTTGCCCACTAGTTTGAGGATAGTATGAGGTGGAGACCCTATGTGTAATGTTGTATTTCTTTAAAACTGCTTCCATGGACCTATTGCAAAAGTGAGTACCTCTATTGCTGATTATTGCCTTTGGTGTTCCAAACCTTGCAAAGATGTTAGACTTCACAAAATCTGAAACAACTTTAGAATCATTAGTCCTAGTGGCTTTTTGCTTCCACCCATTTTGAGACATAAATGACAAGTAAAATGTACAGGTTACCAAAAGAAGAAGGAAAAGGTCCCATGAAATCCATGCCCCATACATAAAAAATTTCGACAATAAGTATTGGAGTTTGAGGCATTTGATTTCTAGCACCTAAGTTACCTGTTCTTTGGCAACGATCACATGACTTGCAAAAGAGGTATGAGTCTTTGAACAAAGAAGGCCAAAAGAATCCACAATCAAGCACTTTCATGGCTTTTCTTTTCGATCCAAAGTGTCCTCCACATGCATAAGAGTGACAAAAGGTTAGAATAGATTGAAATTCAGATTCAAGTACACACATTCTTATAATCTGCTCGGAGCAATGCTTCCAAAGGTAGGAATCATCCCAAATGTTGTATTTGGCATCACTCTTGATCTTATTTCTTTGAGCTATGGTCAACTCTTGTGGCAACTGCTTGGTAACTAAGTAATTGACAATATCGGCATACCAAGGAGTTGTCATCCCAATTGAAATGAGTTGATCATCCGAAAAGTTCTCATGCAATGGAAGTTGTATCCTCCACATGAACTAGGCGGCTAAGATGGTCTGCAACCAAGTTTTCACTACCTCTCTTGTCTTTTATTCCAAATCAAACTCTTGTAAGAGAAGTATCCACCTAATTAATCTCGGCTTTGCATCCTTTTTTGTGAGCAAGTACCTCAGAGCTGCATGATCAGAAAATAAAATTACTTTAGTTCCAATTAAATAAGAACGAAATTTTTCTAAAGCAAAAATAACTGCCAAAAGCTCTTTTTTAGTTGTGGAATAGTTAAGTTGAGTATCATTAAGAGTACGGAAGGCATAATAGATGGCATTTGATGCTTTGCCAACCCTTTGTCCCAAAATAGATCTAATAGCATAATCACTTGCATCAACATGATTTCAAATGGTAAATTCCAATCCGGTGGTTATCTTACCATAAACAAGTCCTTTCAATGTGTCATAGAACAGCATAATCACTTTGGGCTCAAAGTGATAATAGCATAATCACTTTGCCAACCCTTTGTATGCTGTTTTATGATTTCAAAGAGTTATTTCAATGTGTCAAATGCCTCTTTGCATTTCTCATTGAAGTGGAAAACCACATCTTTTTGTAACAACTTGCAAAGAAACCTGCATGGCCAAGAAAAGAACGAACGTCTCTCATGCTTGTAGGAGGTGGTAAGGAATGCATAATACATATCTTAGATTTATCAACTTTTGTTCCCCTAGAAGAAATAACATGGCCTAAAACTATACCTTGATCATCCATAAAATGACATTTTCCCAATTCAATACAAGGTTAGTTTCCATGCATCTTTCAAGTACAAGTGTAAGGTTCTCTAAACATCTATCAAAAGAATCACCATAGACACTAAAATCATCCATAAAGACCTCTATGATGTTCTCTACATAATCTGAAAATATGCTAACCATACACCTTTGGAATGTGGCCGAAGCGTTGCAAAGACCGAACAACATGCGTCGATATGCAAATGTACTAAACAAACACGTGAAAGTTGTTTTCTCTTGGTCTTCCGGAGCAATGACAATCTGATTATAACCTGAAAAACCATCAAGAAAACAATAATGAGAATGGCCAAATAACCTTTCAAGCATTTGAATAATAAACGGTAAAGGAATATGGTCTTTGCGAGTTGTTGAATTAACTTTGCGATAATCAATACAAACTCGCCATCCAATTTGAATCCGAGTAGGAACAGTTCATTCTCATCATTTTCACAACCGTTACACCTGATTTCTTTGGAACCACTTGGACCAGGCTCACCCATTTGCTATCCTAGATAGGATAGATCACTCAAACATCTAAGAGCTTCAGTATCTCTTTTTTCACAACCTTCATCATAGGAGGATTCAACCAGCGTTGTGCTTCTCTTGTTGGTTTTAACCTTTCTTCTAACAAAATATGGTTCATGCACATAGATGGGCTTATTCCCTTGATATCGGCAATTGTCCAACCAATTGCAGTCTTATGATCTCGAAGGACTTGGATAAGTCTCTCTTCTTGCAATGGTGTGAGCTCTTTGGCAATGATAATCGGAAGTGTGTCCTTTTCACCTAAGAACACATATTTCAAATGATCCCATAATGGTTTCAACTCCAAGGTTGGTGCCTGCAAAATAGAAGGTAGGAGTTTCTCATTAGAAATAGGCAAATCAATAAATGAAATATAAAACCTTTTACTTTTAAGTGGCAAAACTTGTAGAGATGCCAATGCCTCTTTGATATGTTTACTCAAAGCTAGTCCTCCTTCACATTAAGATTTGAGATGCTTGCTAATGGCTACTTCCAAACTATCTTCACTATCTAACTCATAAGCTTGCTGCACTAAAGAATCAATTATGTCAATGGTAAAAACAGAATGTACATCACTAGGGTACCTCATGGCTTCAAAAATATTAAAACGAATCACCTCGCCATCAAATTCCATAGTGAGAGGGCCATCATGAACATCAATTTTTGTCTTGGTTGTTTTCAAGAATGGTCTCCCTAATAAAATCGATGTTGGATTGGAAGGCATCTCATCTTCCATCTCAAGAACATAAAAATCAGCTGGGAAGACCAACTCATTAAATTGGACAAGAACATCTTCTACAACTCCTTTTGGATATGTATTAGAACGATCAGCGAGTTGTATAATAACACCGGTCTCTTCTAAAGGTCCTAGATTTATTGAAGCATAAATTGAATATGGCATAACTTTAATAAATGCTCCTAAATCTAGTGGATGCTCCTAAATCTAGCATAGCACGTTCAAACCTGGTGTTACCTATCTTATAAGGAATGGTGAACATACTTAGATCCTTGCACTTTGGTGGGAGTTTTCATTGGAGAACAGCTGAAACATTCTCTCCCACACTTACCTTTTCATTGCCCTTGAGCTTCCGTTTTGAAGTGCACAATTCTTTCAAGAACTTTGCATATCTTAGCACTTGCTTAATAGCATCTAGTAAAGGAATGTTCACCTCTATTTTTTGGAAGGTTTCCAAAATTTTCTTTTCTTGCTCCTCCTTCTTGGACTTTGCTAACCTACTAAGAAAAGGTGGAGGAGTTATATAAAAAGGAAATGAAGGTTTAGGGCTTACCTTAGATGGTGCATCGGGTTGTGATGATGATGCCTTGGTGTTTTCCTCTTGTTGAGCACTTTCCTCAGTGGGCACCAATGTATTGCCTTAAGTGATGTCTAAAATTGTTTTTCACTTCTTAGAGTTACGACACTTGCGTTTTCTCTAGGATTCATTATAGTTTGAGAAGGTAGTTTGCCTGAATCTCTTGCTTGCATTTGACTCATTATTGTTGCCATTTTCCCCATTTGAGTCTCTAAATTTTGGCTGCTTGCCTTTGTTTCTTGTTGATTTGCCCTTGCTTCCTGTTGAAATTGAATTGCATTAGTAGTAAGGGTTTTAACAAGATCTTCAAGAGAAGTACCCGAATTTTGGGTTAGTGGCATTTGTTGTCAGGTTTGATATGGTTGTTGAACTCTTTGTTGAAATCCCGATGGTCTATTGTCAAATGTTGGAGGAGCAGCTTGTGATTGATTTCCTCCATAATTGAAGTTTGGATGATCCCTCCATCCTGGATTGTAAGTGTTTGAGTAGGGATCATACTTCCTTGGTTGGTTCTGAAATCAACCCATGGCATTCACATGTTCATTGGTATCCTCTTGTACTGTTGGGCATATATCATTTTGGTGCCCCATGTAGAACATATGCCACAAGACTTAATTTGCTGCATATTATCTACAGCCAATTGTTGCAAAGAGAAGTCAGTTGAGAAATTTTTTCTTCAAGCGATGATGTACTTACCTCATTGACTTTCTTAGGTTGTGGTGGCGGTTTATGTCTTATTGAGAATTGTTGGGAGTTGGCTGCCATATTGAAGATAAGAAGTCTAGCAGCTTGGGGAGTCTTATCAACTAGAGCTCCTCCAGTTGCGACATCTATCATGCTTCTCTCCATGGGAAAAAAACCTTCATAGAAGTATTGGATGAGAAGTTGTTCACTTATCTGATGGTGTGGACATGATGCACAAAGTTTCTTGAACCTCTCCCCAATATTCATAAAAAGACTCTCCGTTATATTGTCGAATCCCATATATATATTTTCTAATGTTGACAGCCTTAGATGCTGGGAAATATCTTTCCAAAAATGCTTTCTTCATACCATTCCATGTAGTGATGGTCCCGGATGGTAGATAGTTAGCCATTCCTTTGCCAAGTCAGCTAAAGAGAAAGGAAAGGCTCTCAACTTGATTTGCTCTTCCGTGATCTCGGTTGGTCTCATACTTTAGCAAACTACATGGAACTCCTTAAGGTGCTTATTTGGATCCTCACTTGCAAAACCATAAAACGTTGGGAGAAGATGAATTAAACTAGATTTAAGCTCAAAAGCAACCTCAAGGTCAGCATATTGTATGCATAACGGTTGTTGATCAATATCCGGAGTTGCTAGCTCCTTAAGAGTTCAGGTGTTAACTGTCATTTCTACTTGCTGAACTTGAACTGTTTGGATCAACTCCTCGTTTGCTTTGTGGTAGGCAAATGTGAACTACAAGATTCTTTTAAGCCTATTGTGACCTTCGTCTTCCTCCGGGAGTTTGGGACATTAACTGAAAAAGAAAAAAAATAAACTAATCAGAACTGAAAATAATAATTAACCAAGTAACAAATAAATTAAAGAAAGCAATCCCCGGCAACTACACCAAAAACTTGATGCACTCAAAATGGTGTATCTTTTTAAACCTTGCATAAATATGATCGATTGTTTTGAATTCAAATCTGGTTTGATTCATCTTCTTCCAACTTTTCATGGTTTTACAAGAGAGGATCCAAATAAGCACCTCAAGGAGTTCCATATAGCATGTTCTAGCATGAAACCAACCGGGGTCATAGAAGAGAAAATAAAGTTGAGAGCCTTCCCATTCTCTCTAGTTGATTCAGCAAAGGAATGACTCTACTACCTACCATCCGGGACCATCACTACATGGAATAGGATGAAGAAAGCATTCCTGGAAAGATATTTCCCAGCATCTAAGGCTGCCAACATTAGAAAAGAGATATGTGGGATTCGACAATACAACGGAGAGTCCTTATATGAATATTGGAAGAGGTTCAAGAAACTTTATGCATCATGTCCACACCATCAGATAAGTGAACAACTTCTCATCTGATATTTCTATGAAGGTCTCTTGCCCATGGAGAGACGTATGATAGATGTCGCAACTAGAGGAGCTCTAGTTGATAAGACTCCCCAAGCTGCTAGACTTCTCATCTTCAAAATGGCAGTCAACTCCCAACAATTCTCAATAAGACATAAACCGCCACCACAACCTAAGAAAGTCCTCCCTAACATTCAATCCCCCTCAAGACCGAAAGTGTGTATCAGTTTTGGTTACTCGATGAGGATTGGGTGCAATGATTATCAGATTGAGCGGGGCGCGTCTCTTGGGGAAATGAAGAGTTTGATGGGCGCCTTGCGACTCTAGGCACGGGCGTGCAAGAGCTCTTCATGCTTGCGTGCAAGTTTTAGTAGGACATCACATCTGGAGCTTTGTTGTAAAGCTCAGACTTGGGTAATCCTTGGTGTGCATCCTCATCTTGTCCGTGAAGGATGGTGCCATGCTTGGGAGACAAGCGTCCCTTAATTACTAGTTTTTTGCATGTAGGGGAGTTGCCTTTGCAAATTTGGAGGCCGACATTGTGGCTTTTCCTTGTGCGTTGGTCAGATGAGTTTTGCTACACCTTTGTTCGGAGGACCTTTATCTGTTCAAGTGATTCGTGGACGTTTGGCCTCATTTGTTTCACAGCGCGTTATGATGTGAGTGCATCACTTTTTGCTGTGCTGAAATGAGCGTTGATTTTTCACATTTTCCGGGGGTGTCTGACCATTTTGGAGATGAAATATGTTTTATTGAGGCATGGAACACGTCTAGGAGATACATTTTGACAACTTCTTTCATTCGTGTATTCATAGCAAGCCTCTAAGTGATCATTTTGAGGTGTGAGGCATACCTAGGAGGTGTGTTTAACATCTTCTCATGTTTGCTTGCTCGGGCTTCCTATGATCACCTTTGAAGAGGGGCTCGAATTGCTTTGCATGTTTAGGAGGTCGGACTCCTGTTGGAACGTGTTTACAATTGTCGTGGCCACCTTCTTTCTTCTTCATATGCGGAGGTGTTGTGTATCTTTGGCTTCACTTCTTGACATAAGGATGGATGTCGAGGTTGTGCCTTATGGCTATACCTTCTTTGGCTATATCTTTTGTTAGAAATGAGTTTATAGTTGCCTACTTGATTCCGTATGGAATATCATGGTTTTTTTGGATGTCTTTTGATGTCATCAACATCTACTAAGTCGTGCACCCTACTTGATTCTGTATGGAATGTCATGGTTCTTTTGGATGTCTTTTAATATCGTCAATATCTACTAAGTCGTGCACTATTTTTCTGGTTCGACCATATTATGGTGTGGGAATTGCTTGACATCTGCTAGGTTGTGTGTTGCTTTGTACGTCACTCTTGCAAATTCCATGTAGTGGGGGCCCTACTTCCTCCTTCGAGAAGTTAAGCATGTTTGCTCAAGTTTTATCTTCTTGCCCGAAGTGGTTGAGTGACGTGTCTTGACTGTTTTAGAGACATCCAAGATTTTCTATGGTTTCAGACTTAATTTTGTAAAAGCAATGACTATCATGTCTTTTAGAGGTGAGTTTCACTTCTTTCTTTTGTGGTGGTTTAAGTCTTGGGCATGTAGTATGTTCTCCTCCTCAGTGGGAGGAGCCGTTGGCTATTTCAAAGCTTGTTCTTCCTTCTTTGACTTAGGGGCCAACGTCTGAATCTTCAAGCTTGCTTTAGCTTTTTCAACTTAGGGTTTGATGTGCAAATGTCCGTATGGACCTTGCTCCCTTCTTCAAGATTAAGCAAAAGGTCATTGCTCAAGCTATTGCCACGCTCATCCTCTGTCTTGTCCGATTGTGGCGAATTACAAGTGGAGCTTGTGATCTGTTTTTCTTTTTATTGTTCTACTTTCTTTCTTCTTAAGTGGCGATGCATCAGTTACATAAGTTCACATAGGAGGGCGTTGGCAACTCTTATTGTATCATTGAGGGTCTCACTCCCCCTTCAAAACTTTGGATAGAGTTGCTAATACTTTGTCCGAGTCTATTTGTTTTGAAGGTAGCTCACTACTTAGTCATTTCTTCAGACTTCCATTTTTTTTGGACTTTGCTTTTCTCCAACTAGTCTTGATGTGAGGTCTGGCCGTTTATAGCCTTTTCTATTTTTTTTTCCTTTGTTTTTTCTTTTGTCCGCGGTACTTGTGTATTTATGCTTGTCACTCCCTTCCTTCCTTAGTGTGAGTTGTGGAACTTGTACGTATTTCATGGAGGTAAGCATTCACATAAGCTCTTATGTGCGAGCAAAGTTGTTTTAGCGTTGCTTCAACTTGTCACGTAGAGCTATTGTGATGAGGATGTTTGCGCGCCTTTGCGTGAGGAACAGCGAGTTGTATGTTGTTGTACTTTTGGCCGTACAATCTAGCCTTTGTGCGCGGACGTGTTTTTCGAGGCGTAGATGTATTTGAGGTCTCTTGAATCAGAACCAAGGCACTCAAAGATTCTCTTTGTGATTTTTCATTCATCCAAAGTTTTTTTCTCTTTCTCTCCCGATGTAGATTTCTCATGTCTCCCTGAGCCCAAAGCCACATGGATGGCCGGCCATGTATCTGCGCTGGCGCCATTTTTCTTCACTTGTGAGCTTTTGAGGTAAGTGTAAAGAGAAGTTAGTGAGAAAGGGTTTCATCGTTCACTTAGGAAGTTCTTTGCTTGAGTTTTTTGGACATCTCTTTTTTGGGACTTCGGGAATGGCTTTTTTCACATCGGGAGGAGGTTGGCGTGTGCATCGAGTTACCAAGTAAGTGATTCCCTCTTGTTCTTTTATGATTGCCATTTGGTCTCCCCAAGTGCTTTGTTGTTTTTAACATGCTTTCATAAGTGTTTTAACTTTTGAACATGCTTTCCCAAGTGTTTATACTTATATCCAGGCTTTCCCAAGTGTTTTGACTTTCGGACATGCTTCCTCAAGTGTTTGGGCTTATCTTTAGGTTTTCCCAAGTGTTTGGACTCTCGAGCATGCTTTCCTAAGTGTTTTCGCTTCAGTCCTTGTCTTCCCAAGTGTTTGTACTGTTGAACATGCTTTCCCAAGTGTTTTGACTCTCGAGCATGCTTTCCCAAGTGTTTGGAGATTTTCGGCCATGTTTTCCTAAGTGTTTTTGTTGTTGCCTAGTCCTTATTTAGAGACACTTAGGGTTACTTTGGGGCACTTACGATGCACCTTGGAAATCTAACTTGATCACTTGGAAATACTTGGGATCACTTGGGATCACTTAGGGGCACTTAGGATGCGTCTTAGAAATCTGTCTTGACCATCTTGAGAACACTTGAAATTACATGGGAACACTTGGGATCACTTAGGGGCACTTAGGATGCGCCTTAGAAATCCGTCTTGACCACCTAGAGAACACTTGAGATTACTTGGGATCACATAGGGGCACTTAGGATGCGCCTTAGAAATCCGTCTTGACCATTTGGAGAACACTTGAGATTACTTGGGAACACTTGGGATCACTTAAGGGCACTTAGGATGCGCCTTATAAATCCAGCTTGACCACGTGGAGAACACTTGAGATTACTTGGGATCACTTAGGATGAGCCTTAGAAATCCGTCTTGACCACCTGGAGAACACTTGAGATTACTTAGGAACACTTCGGATCACTTAGGATGCGTCTTAGAAATCTGACTTGACCACTTGGAGAACACTTGAGATTACTTGGGAACACTTGGGATCACTTAGGGGCACTTAGGATGCACCTTAGAAATCTGTTTTGATCACTTGGAGTGTGCATTGAAAGCTTATTTATTGTTTTTGCATTCTTAACCCATGTCCGTGGCGTCTTTCTCATGCTTTTAACTTTGTTCTCCATGTATTGTTCTGACAAGAGTATATGGAGATGTTGTGGATTTCCTCCATTCCTCTTACTTGGTCCGAAACACATGTTGTTGGTGTAGAATTGTTTGTAACCTTCTTCTTTTGTCCGAAACACATATTGGTGTAGGAATTTTTGGTAACCTTCCCCTTTGGTCTGAAACACATGTTGTTGGTGTAGAATTTTTTGTAACCTTCGCTTTTGGTCCTAAACACATGTTGGTGTAGGAATTTTTGGTAAACTTCACCTTTGGTCTGAAACATATGTGTTGGTGTAGGAATTTTGGTAACCTTCCTTCTTTGGTCCGAAAATATGGGTGAAGATGTGAATTGTGCTTCCTTATGTGCCTGTGTCCGAATGACCAACTCTTTTTTAGGTTGCCATTGTGGATCTCACATCTCCTTCTCATGTGGTAGCGTGGCTAGCCATTGTATATTTGGAAGTGAGCGCGGTTGTTCTACAAGTCTATTTCTTTCTTTAGTGTGCTAGGTGTGGCTAGCATATTGGAAAGTAGCATTCTCTACACATTTGTTCCTTATGTGTATGTGGCTAGCATTTGCACATCCGGAAGTGAATGTGGCTTGTTGTCCGAGGCTTGCTTCTTTCTTTCAAGAGCATTGTTGCTACTTCATTTGAACATCCTTTCTGTCCGAGGCCTTTGTTGCCTTGGTGAATTTGAACAACTTCATTTCCTCACTTAGTGAAGATAAGATTTTTTGTGTTCGAACTCCATCTTCTTGTGATGGCTTTGCCATTTTCTTGATGAATGGATGAAGTGTCCGTTTTTGGAGATTTTTTTTTCTTTTTTCTTCTCTTCTTCTTTTCTCTTTCTTTTTTCTTTCTCTTTCTCGTTATCTCCTTTTGCACGTGCGTCTTTGTTCGATACTTGGTGTGTTCATCCTTATGTGACTTGTTGGTGAGACTTCTCCAAGGGGTACTGCTCCCCCTTCGAAGACCAATCTCATATGAGGTTGGTCCGATGTTGTTTTTCTTCCTTCGAGCTTGAATGAGAGAGTTTCTGAAGAGAGGAGTGTAGCTGTGCATTTTCATGCCATTTTCAATGTAATCCGTCCAATTTGAGGGGTTATAGACTCATGCAGACGTGGCTACAATCGTTTAAGTGACTGCTTAAGTTGGTGTGTTTGAGTTGAGTTGTTTTCTTTGAATTCCGCCATCATCAACTGATGAGATTCGTAGAGATCGCTTATCGTGACTTTTGTTCATATAGGGAGCTTAGCTTGGATTTTTACTTGGGGACTAATGTGGTCGATCATGGAGGTCCTCCTCTTTTCTTGTTAGGCCATATGTTTGTGAGGTCAACTTAAGTGTTTTCTCAAGTTGCCTTCTTTTCATTGTTGCAAGTTGGTGGAGTCCGCTCTTGTGGAGTCCATTGCAACGTTTTTGTAGTAAGATCACATTGGGACATTGGTCTCAATGTGTTTTACATCAGGCGTGAATCCGATGTGTTTGACATCGGGAGACTTCCTCGTGTAAGTTGTTTGAGTTTTTTGCTTTCGATAGACGATCCTCTTGATATGTTCTCTACATTGTGGAGTCCTCGTTCAAATTCTTGCTTGTCCGAATGTGTTTCCATTTTGAAGAGTCTTTTGCGTGGTCTCCTTTAGTGAATCATACCTCCCTATGTGTTTAAATTTTAGAAGGATGTTTTGTTGATGGCTCTTTGTAGGACAGCATCTCCATATGTGTTTGTACATCGAAGGGTCCCTTGTTAATTGTCTTTTGATGGAATGCACCTCCAGATGTGTTTTTTTATCTTGGAGGGTCCTTTGTTGATGGTTTTCTGTCAGACTGCACCTTTTAATGTGTTTGTACATTGGAGGGTCCTTTGTTGATAATGTTTTGACGGACCGCACCTCCGGATGTGTTTTTACATCGGAGGGTCCTTTGTCCGAGCTTTGAGCTCGTTTTTCTAAGTCACATGGGGCGTGAAATCTCCCAATATGGATTTCCCTACGTGGTTTACTTTTTTTCGACTTTCTTTTCTGATAAAAGTCAAGAGAGTTTAGTGTAAATCTAATTGACAAAACTTACCTAGGATTAACCGTAGTGGATTTTTCTTGTCTTTTAATTAGCTCGCTCATGCCCTACCTTCCGACATCATTTTTGATGTCAGGTGTCGCCCCCTATTGGTGAGCTTTCCCTTTTTGGCCGAAAACCCATTAAGAGGCTTGAAGGGCATCAAACCGTTGGTCTAGTCTGGAACTTCGAACGTCGGTGATCAAAGGACGTTTAGTGGTCCTATGAGTTCTCACCAGTTCAGGACTTTAGAACGGATGTCCGGCATCAAGCGTGTGTGGCTTGGCATCGAACCGTTGTGTAGGATCTTATATGTTAGTCTCTGAAGGTTATCTGACGTTCCTATAGCTCTGCATCGGATCTCGTAGGAGTCTGGGGCGTGTTTTTAGTTCATCAAACTTCGTTGTTATGTTGAAGTGATGATGTTGATAGAAGATGTAGAGTATGGTTGTCCTTGAGGTTAGCCATCATGTTCGTTGTAGAGTAATTTGTTTCTCAAAGACCCCTCTTGGTCGGCTCTCAATGAGGGCTTCAGGCCGTCGGTTTGGTCTTGGCAACGAGGGCGTGATGAGGACGTCCCTCAGCGTCGAATACGCTACGTGGTCCGGCATCAGCTGTGATTTCGCTAGCATCAAACCGTATATAGGAGGTCGTTTCGTCTTTGGAAGACTTGCTTAGCACTCCTATGGCTCAGCATCAGATCGTTAAGTGATCCGGTTGCAGGTAAGCATTTTGGTGAGTTGTCCGTCACTATAGGAGTGATGTAAGGGTCCAAGACTTCTCCTTATTTGAGGCATCCCTCAAGTGGAAGAGCTTTGTTCCTTGCCGTTCTCTTCTTAACACATAGGGAGACATCACAAAAGGAGGTTGATCAAGCCTCTTCTTCGGACATCATCTCCCCATGTGTTAAGGAGAGCTCAAGACGATCGGTCTCTCATCCTTACATGTGAGAAATGGGGCGGAAGCCGCACTTCCCTTTGTTATTTTTCTTTATCGCTCATCCGGCGTCAACGCGTGGTCATGTAGCCTTATGTGCGCCATAGGAGTTATTGTAAGACCACTTCATTTTGTGGTGTTTTCTTTGTCAATCGTTGAGTAGGTTCAATGCAGCGGTTGAGGCTTTCTATGATGACGTTCGTCTTTCACACCTTTGTACGAGTGTGGCTGTTCATTTCTTTGGCATAGATCCATCCTCATGTGGCATTTGGTTGCAGCATGTACAGAGGATGCTCTAAGATGATCACGCCTAAAAGGGACATTGACTCATCGTGGTAGTGGCGTAGGAATTCCTTTGAGGAGTATTCCCGTTTGTCTGCCATGTTTTGCACTTAGGTTCCTCATGCAAATGGCATGGGAGCCTGATGTTGCCTTCTCAGGTGAGTGGCGTGAGAGAGCACGATGTTGCCTCCTCATGTGAGTGGCGTGGGAGCCTTTTCAAGGAGGGCTCTTATTTGTCCGCCACGCAGAGTGCTAGGAGCTCATGCTTGCTTACTTTGCAGATGCCATTTTCACTTCTCCACCAAATTCAGTTTAATAATCTCTTTGCTGTGGACGTGTTTATTGACGAACTTCTTAGAAGTTAATCCATCATCTTTTGTGGTGCATGACTTTTGCGAGTGCGACCACCAAGTTTTTGTCATCCTTAGTGATTTCTTACTTTCATGCAAGCTCAAGCTCGTCGATAGCGATTTCTCACTTCTATGTGAGCTCAAACTCATCCGTAGTGATTTCTCATTTCTATGTGAGCTCAAACTTGTAGACGCCCGATGTAGTTGTGTTTCTAACAGAGAGACCAGTGCGCTCCTTAGAGATCTCATGTGGGAAGACGTCCGGGCCATGTTATGGCCAAGAACCAAAGAGGCATACTCAAGAAGGTTCTTGCTCTAGATGGAGTGCTCATTCTTTTTGCCAATAAACATTGTTTCCGAGATGTAGTCTAAGTGTTTTCACTTGAGGGCCGATGTAAGTCCTTGTTCGAAGGTGAGGTCGAACTTTTCCACTTAAGGTCTGAAGTTTTCAAACTTCTACACTTGATGACTAAAGTCGGACCTTGTTCAAGGTGAAGTAGCCGTGCAAGCTCCTTTTACTTGAGGACTGATGTCCAGGATGGCCAAACTCGAAGGTTGTAGGTGAAGTTGGGTGAATGATGTCTTTTGAGGTGGAAGTTGAGTCATGCTTTGTTTTTGTTGGAAGGGGATTTTAAAGTGGTGGCGCCTTAAAGGCATGTTGACCTTTCTCTGTGAATGTCCAGAGACTCCCTTTTGAGAGTGTTTTCAAGCTTTCACTTGTCCGTCGAGCTAAGTTGTTTATGACCTTAATCCCTTGTTGTGACCACGGATGTGTCCGTCAATGGACTTTCAGAAGTTGAGCCGTTTCTTTTCAGACTTGCAAACTAACTTCCATCCTTATTTTGTGTTTGCGCCTTTAGCATCATATTATTATCCGTAGTCATTTCAAGCATCGTTATCTCACCATATTTCCAAGACATGAACTTAGTATCTTTATCATTGTGAGGAGCTTTGTCAAAGAGGCCGATATGATCAAGCCTTGTTGAACGTACCAATGTGTCCGTGCTCTCTTGCTCACGAGCTTCTTTTGGATGTTGTTGAGATCATTGATCCATCCTAGCTCTCTTACTTAGGAGTTGTTGTTGGAGGTCGCCTACCCTGTCACGCTCAAAAGTCCTTTGTAATGCTAAGTCCATGAAGTCTTTAGGTGAGTGTGTAACATGTTTTCCCTTGTCGTGGTAGGACCCTTTGTAGCGACGTCTGGCATTTTGTGTGCGCCCTTTCGAGCTCACTTATTCTTTGAGCGTGAGCTGTAGTTGCTATAACCATTAGCTTTGTCTTGCCACTTTAGGTGTTGGACAAGAGATCACACTAAAGAGGCTCTTCCTTATGTGGCATAAGCCCTCATGTGGTTTGACTTGGGAATTTTGTTATCAAGGGAGGATATCCTTTGGCCATCTTGGATATGAGTGAGAGTTGTAGCCACAACCTCTTACTTTCTATTTTTTGTACGATGTGAATCTAGTTAAGTGCGGACTTATTCTTTTGTCATGATTTTACATGCTTTCGTAGAACGCCATCTTGATGACTTTAGGAGATGTCGTGGCCGATGAGAGCTTTTGCGCCTAGTTTTCACTAAAGTTGTCTCCGTAGTCACACTTTCAGCATGCTTCCAGCGTTTAGCTTGTGCTGTGAAAGTAGTGTCAGCGCTTAGAATTCACTTAGAGGCCCATGTTGATGAGATTCTGAGAGTGTTCCTTAAGGGCTTCGGTCATGTTCCTCATGAGTATCTCAGGTGGACCTTAGTGCATGTCTTTGAGCTTCCCATCTTCCCTTGGTGCGAACAAAGGACCTTAGGAGATTCACGGGAAAACTCTTGTGTCAATGTTGTAAGTAGATAGACATTGGTTGTGTTAGCCGACCATGCTCTTTACTCATCGAGGAGTTGAACTCATGGTTCACTTTCTCGGATATGTCATGTTTGGAGATTCACGTAATTATTGTAGTGGCCTTAGCAGTAGAGAACATAAGTTCTCTAGTGTTCCCATTATTTGTTGGGCCAACTCCTCTTCTCGTTAGAGGAGATCCGTGATGCCCTTTATGGTAGTCGATTGTGCCCGTAGTTAGCTTAGGCGAGGTGAAGCTTAAGCTCTTGATGACCTATGAGCTTGTGTTCGCTTCGTTAGAGACTTGTCTAACCTTCGCTTGATTGTCGCAATGGTGATGGAAGTCTTGTTTTGCTAGGGATGTTGGTGGATGAAGTCCTAGCCTTCTAAAATTGCCGATGGTCCTTGGTGGCATCACTCGCACCTTGGATTGATATATACGTGCAAGGCATTACCAAGTGATTGGTAAAATCATATGCGCCATCATAGGACTTTGTTGGTTGAAGTCCAAAGTATTGAGATGGCAATGTCACTTTCTTGAGTGATGGGAGAATTCCTTAGTGTCCCAAGATTGAAGAATGATGCGCTTATGAGCATGCTCTTTTTCTAGCTTCCATCTTGCTCTCCTATCTTTCAGCCATTATACCAAAGTCAACGAGCTTCTTTTGCATTTCAAGCCTCTCTTTTAGGTTGGCTTTGGTCTCTTCGCTTAACTTCAACTTAAGCTATTCGATGTCCCTTTTCGCACTCAACCTTTCTCTTGGGTTCGTGATGTGTTGTGGCTTTAGATGCGATTTTCCACCTTCTTCCTTGAGTGTTCGTTTCTTTTACTCATCAAAAGAGTTGCATTGGCAGCAGTGATTGGTCTGATGATATCTTTGTGTCCAAGGTATAATCGAAAAGCCATGTATCATCAGTTTCACATTTTCCTCGACCTCTTTCAATGTGGCTGGAGCACTCTTTGCTTTCAGCTTTTACTTTTGCGATGGATTTCTTGTAGTAAGCTTTCAAATGACTTGGGCCAGACCACAGACATCATCTCTTAATTGCTTGATGTTGGCGAGGGAGTCTTTTTAAGTGCCAACATGTTCCCTCTTGTTTGATGTGCTCGGATTACTTGGAGTTGGCTCAAGTGTGATTATGTGAATGACTAGGAGATGACGCCTTCATGGGAGGAGATGTGCCACTTGATGTCTCAGCTCCAGCTGAGGTCTTTTGCCTCTCGTCTTTCATTTGTGAGCGACTCTTTTTGTTTGCCGATGTGAGAGTTGTTGGATGTTATGCTTGTGTTTGAAGAGGACTTGAGTCTTCGCACATCATCCGCATCTCTTTTATCTTAGCAAGAACGTCTGAGCTTTGCATTGAGCTCCTTGGCGTGTGAGCCTTGGAGATGTGAGCGTGTTGGTCCTTCTTCCATGTCTACTTGGCCTGCCTCTTTACTAGACATGGGGAGCTTAGAGGGGATAATCGAGGTACTTGGTGATGTTTCCATGGAGGAAGTGTTCTCAGGTTCCCAAGCCTCATCTGTCGCGCTCTCCTTTTTTATGTCATTTACAACAGGAGTGTTTTCTGCTTTTGGGGGATTTTTATAAGCCAGATCCTTCACTATCTCTTGTTAACTTGCGAACATCGTTCCTTAGTTGGTCGAGGTCGTTGCTCACTCTTTTCTCCTTTAAAGAGGGCGTACATTGGGGGACACATATGTCCTGTTGTAAGTCCTTAGGCGTGAAAGCCTTAAGTCAGAAAGAGTGTCAGCTTCTCTTCTTCTGATGGGAGGCGGATCACTTCGGAGTGGTCGACGAGCTCCAAACCTTGCAGCGACTCTCTTCTTAGAAGCCATACTTCTTGTTGGCTGTCTCAATGAAAGCACCAAATGTTGTGGGTGAAAATATCGGTGTCCGCAACTATGAAAGTCTACTGGAATGGATGTGGTCATTGTAGTGGCAGAGACTAGGGCTGAACACTAATGAACACTAGAGTACTAATGTGTTGGGTGTGCTTGAGCCAAAGTAAGTGGAACTTAGGTGGACATCAGACACATGGGGGCCGAAGTCAACGTATGTGCGTGGCACTTAGGAACCGAAGTAGTTAGTCTCTCGCCGAGTGTACAAGGCACTTAGGAACTGATGTGATCAACCTTTTGCTAGAGGTGCGTGGCACATCGGATCACATCGATTTACATCGGGACCGAAGTGATCTTCACTAGTTGGATGGTTTCCTGCAAGGAAGCAACGAGGTGGAGGGGCGCCGGAGGTTTACCTCTGGGGCGTGCTCCGAGGCTCAAGTCAGTATTACCTCAAGTGTTTAGCACATAAAGACATAGGATCACTTAGGATATCTGAAATTTAAAAGGTAGAGTGAGATAGGAAGAACTGATCTAGTTAGAGTATTCTCTCTCTAGTCCGAATTTTAGGCTTATGATGGGATGTCTTGGAGTAGGCTAGTAGTAGCCTATTTATACGCTGACGAACGGTCCAGATTGTGCCACATGTCAGCATCTGAGTGAGGGTGCATGATGGTTGATGTAGCTGCATTGCACCCAATCCGAATACATTTTTGTTGGGACAGCTGTGTAGGAGTTCGGTGTTCTGATCTCCGATTCGGACAGCTGGACAAAAGTGGGCTTGGTTCCAAGTCCTCCTTAACACTTTTGTTTTGGACAGTTCGAATGCTCCTTTAAGTTCTTGATTTTTTTTTTCAAGATTCAAATCAGGAATCAACAAGAACAATTTTTTTAATAAATCAAGAATTCAAGAAACGAAATCTTAATTTAAACCAACTCTTAGAATAAAACCCCAAACTAAACTGCCTAAGAAATATAACCTTAGGGAAAAAGAATGCCTAAGGCTATAACCCAAAAACAAGAATGTCTGAAACACCAAAACAAAAAGGTTGAGAGAAACTCCAATACCCTATGGTAAAGAAGATAAAAGATTTGACATGATTGGTCCCTAAGCTCTGATACCAACTGATATGAACCCGTTGGGTTAAACCCTTTGAACCCGCTAACAAATTGAAATACCCTAACCCCAATAAAGCCAAGATTCGGGCAATGGAAACTTCAACCCTTAGAAATCTTGTTTCTAAGAACCTAGATAAGCTAAGCTAGCTATACCCCAAGAACGCTTGTTTGTAGAACCTAAGTTTGATAGGTTGAATGCCACAAAGAAAGAATTCTTTGATAAGTTCCTAAGTTCTGTCAAGAACTAAAAAGAGTAAATAATCACTGAATAAAATCAGATTTAGTGAATTCCCTTATTGTCTATAAAGTAGGCGGCTAAAATAATGTATTTATGGCCTCCCTACAACCCTAATTCGACTAGCCCTAAAACTCCTAGCAAAAATACTATTCCTTGGCAGCCAATGCTTACTAACCTAACTAGAATGGAATTCGGTCAGACCTACTTACATAATTAAAAGAAAGCTTAACTATGGGCTGCACATGCTTAAGCCCAATCCTAATAAATTTAGAAAATGTCTAATAGTTTTAATGAAGGTAGTCCCCACAAGCTTATTGGACATGTTACATAAATTAGGCCCAAATGCCTAAGTAATTACAAGACCCAAATAACCTTTCTAAGTAGGCAGCACCTCATTAATGAATTGGTCCCCACTTCATGTTAAATAGGCACTACTTGTATTCTTCTAAGGCAACCCATGTGAAGTTTGGATCACATGGACCAAGTATTGTTCTTCCTTATTCAAGCAGCCCAACTTGAATGTCTTAAGATTGCTTAAGGGACTTGTAGAATCTGCCTAAGTCCTTTCCTTGCTTCTTTTCATGGATTCGGCCCAAGTAGTCTTCTCATTGCCTTTCTTCCTTGGGTCGGCCCAAGTAGACTCCTTTCTTAGCCTTTTGAAATCTTGATGGATCTTGGATCTCATCAGTAAGTGTGGGAGAAAACATTTCAGCTGTTCTTAAAAAGAAACTCCCACCTAAATGCAAGGATCCAAGTATGTTTACCATTCCTTGTAAAATAGAAAACACCAGGTTTGAGCGTGCTATGCTAGATTTAGGAGCATCCATTAATGTCATGCCTTACTTAACTTATGCTTCATTAAATCTAGGTCCATTAGAATAGACCGATGTTATAATACAACTCGCTGATCGCTCTAATACTTATCTAAGAGGAGTTGTAGAAGATGTTCTTGTACACGTTAATGAACTGATTTTTCCCGTTGACTTTTATGTTCTCGAGATGAAAGATGAGATTTCTTCTAATTCCACACCTATATTAGGGAGACTATTCTTGAAAACAGCAAGAACTAAAATATATGTGCATGACGAAACTTAACTATGGAATTTGATGGAGAGATAATTCGCTTTAATATTTTTGAGGCCATGAGATACCCTAGTGATGTACACTCTGTTTTTACTATTAATATAATTGATTCTTTAGTACAGCAGGCTTATGAGTTAGATGGTGAAAATAGTTCGGAAACAGACATTAATAAGCACCTCGGCATGGAAAATTCTGAATGTAAAGAGGGCTTAATGTTGAGTGAACATGTGAAAGAGCATCCATTAATGTCATGCCACTCTCAATGAAAGTACCAAATGTTGTGGGTGAAAATATCAGTGTCCGCAACTATGAGAGTCTACTGGAATGGATGTGGTCATTGTAGTGGCAGAGACTAAGGCTAAACACTAATGAACACTAGAGTACTAATGTGTTGGGTGTGCTTGGGCCAAAGTAAGTAGAACTTAGGTGGACATCAGACACATGGGGGCCGAAGTCAACAGATATGTGTGGCACTTAGGAACCGAAGTGCTTAGTCTCTTGCCGAGTGTACAAGGCACTTAGGAACAAATGTGATCAACCTTCTGCTAGAGGTGCGTGGCACATCGGATCACATGGGGTACATCAGGACTCATCGGGACCAAAGTGATCTTCACTAGTCGGATGGTTTCCTGCAAGGAAGTAACGAAGTGAGAGGGCGTCGGAGGTTTACCTCTGGGGCGCGCTCCGACGCTCAAGTCAGTATTACCTCAAGTGTTTAGCACATAAAGACATAGGATCACTTAGGATCACTTAGGATATCCGAAATTTAAAAGGTAGAGTGATATAGGAAGAACTGATCTGGTTAGAGTATTCTCTTTCATCTTTCCAAGTGTTTCCACCTCTTGAGAAAAATTTTGTTGTTTCATTTATTGATTTGCCTTTATCTAATGAGAAACTTCTACCTTCCATTTTGCAGGCACCAACTTTGGAATTGAAACCATTACCGGACCACTTGAAATATGTGAAAAGGACACACTATCGGTTATCATTGCCAAAGAGCTCACACCTTTGCAAGAAGAGAGACTTATCCAGGTGCTTAGAGAGCATAAGACAGCAATTGGGTGGACAATTATCGATATCAAGGGAATAAATGATAGGATCGAAGATGGCCCAATCCCATGGCAATTTCTATACGGGCCAAGATCCAAGAAGATCTAAGAAACATGGCAAGAATGGGTGGAATTCACTTGGGCCATGTTGCAAGTTGTCGCAACCTAAAAAATAACGAGTCTCATCGCAAGACTTTATTATTCGTTAAGCGTGACATTAAAAAAAAACGAGGAAAAATCGACTTAATTCCTCTAGAAAAATGAAGGTTTTGAAAATGACCTTAAAAAAGACATGGAGTCGCCACCAATCTTTTTTAGCTAGGTATGATCGGCCACCTATTAAAACCGGTTTTATAAAATATTTTAAAAAATTAATTAAAACATTTTAAAAACCAATTTCAAGTCTGCGTTTTAAACCAGAGAAATCAAAGAAGCGGGTTCGTGAGTCGGTTACGTGTGGGGAAGGATTAGCACCCCCACAATGCCCGTATAAATTGGTACCTTATTAATCGTGTGTTATCTCAAGTCTCGGTAAAAATTGGTTTTAAATTTAGTATTTCAAGTTAATTCCCAATTTAAAGAAAAATAATTCCATTTTTATTGAGAATGATCCGGAATTTATAAATTCAAAATTTTCCTATATTCCTCAACAAACGTGGCAAAATATAGAAATTTTTATTAGTTTTGAAAAATTTTCCGAACCATTCTCTTTTTAAAGAAGATATTTCGTTATTAATAATAATTGATGATATCCTCCCCGGCAAACCCGGCAGAGAACTCATGAATTATTTTAACTCGGGAATATCTTTATTTTATTGAAAAACATTATCTTTTTTGAAACCATTTAAAATAAATGAATATGTATATGCATGACATAAATAAAATGACATAGCAAAGTCTAAATAATATAATGCAACCTAAATGACATGACATGATTTGAATGCCTTAGCATATTCTAAATGAAATGGAATATCCTAAGTTATATAATATATTCTAAATAAAATGAAATGACCTAGGTAACATAGTATATTCTATATGAGATGCAATATTCTAAGTCATATGATATAATCTAAATGAAATAGAATAACCTAAGTAACATAACATATTCTATATGAAATGAAATAACCTAAGTAACATGATATTTTCTAAATGAAATGATTTAAATGTAATGACAAATATGAATGGTATGGCTTATAATTTAAATGACATGGAATAAAATAATGCTATCATATAATATGCATGAAAATAATAATGCATGAACATAGTATATGCTAAATAAAAATAACTAAATAAAAGCATAGGATATCATGAAATATTCAAAACTATATAATAAACCATGTAACATCAAAAAATATAAATCAAAATAACAACAATATCATAGAAATTATTATGGCAAGAATCACATATTATATAAAATGCATGAATATAAAAATGCAATGCATGAAATGTATTTTTTTCCTTTAATTAAGGAAATCCGTATATCTAAAAAGATATCCGGCTACCTTAGGAAAATATGTCAAATTAAATACTCTAAAACCAAAATACTTTGTGATTGTTTGAAAACAATTTTGAGAAGCTTGAATTAAAAATAAAAACTGGGCTAAAATTTTTAAAATGGCTCTAATTTCCTAAGTTTAAAAAATCCGGACTTGACTACCCTTAACCCGGGACTTGAAAACCACTTTTAGAGTTTAAAAAGGCTTAGAAATTACCCTAAGTCAGTAGCTAACCCTCCTAATCAGCCCACTCTAAGTAGATTAATCAAAACAGAAAAATGGTTTCTCTTTAAATTCAATTCTGACTCCACCGTCCAGTTTTAATCCACGATTTTTTACCCTATTTTTAAAAATTTCAAAAATTCTGAAAAAAAATACTGGAGACTCAGGACATGTAGAACTACACGAGAAAAAATCGGCTTAATTTTCTGATCAAAGATGAATTCCCAGAAAAATCAGAGATGTACGAGTTTTTGGAGGAGAAAAAAAACTGCTTTGCCAACACATTTTTGCCTTTGATAAATCATTTAAAAACCAAAGTAAAAATATTTGAAACTCATAAAATGATTTGCAAACAGTAGCTAGGACTTTTTGAAAGTTAGATAAAAATTGGCTAAGTAAAAAAAATCACAAAGGCAGAATATTCAACTTGACAAACTTAATTTTCCACAAATGTGCTCAAGAGAGCATGACTTTGAACCATTAATTGGCTCAAGTCATTATTCAAGTGGCATGAACATGAAATGCATGAAATAATGCAGCAAACATAATGCATGAAATGCATGGATTTAAACCTAAATGTCATGAAAAAATGCATGGCATTCATAAAGTAACCTAGACCTAAATGAACTTGCATGGCATTTAATGTAACCTAGACCTAAAATATGCATGGCATTTTCACAAACACAAGGCATGCTTAATTCAAAAATCCAACCAAATATCATGCAAATGCAAAAACCAAACAACTAGCATGACAAAAAATGCAACACAGAATGCAAAACACATGGAGTAGCCAAATGGCCTCAAGCTCCAACAAGCATGGCATTTTCACAAACACTTGGCATACTAGCATGAAAAACTAAGTCATAACACTTAAATCATGCAAAAATCATACAAGCATTTTCACAAACACTTAATATACTAAATCTAAAACATGCTCAACTAAGATATAAAACAAAAATCATGCAAAGAATCACACAAGCATTTTCACAAACACTTAATATGCTAACTCTAAAACATGCTCAAATTTAAACAACATGAAAATAGAAAATTAAAAATGCAAAAACATGATATCTAAGACATAAATGGCAACAAACAAAGCAACCAAATTAAAATATAACTCAAGAACATGAAGTAACATAACATTTAAAACATCAAAATAAAAAAAAATAGCATAAACAATATGGTAAAATGAACTCAAAACAGCAACTCAAAATAAATAATGTAGGCCATTTGGCCATGGTGAGTTTATTGTAAAAACAAAATGTAAAAAAAAAAAATACTTAAGAAAGGAGATGAAGGAAGAAAAAAAAACATTATTTTAAAATGAAAACTCACCAAGTAGAGATTAAAATAGCAAAAACAAGAATAGAAAATGAAGAAAGTGCAAGAGTTGGTGCTCAAGAGCAACCTCAAGAAGCTAATATTTCAAGCTTTTCTCTTCAAACTTTCCTTTTTTTTCTAAACTTTTCTTTTTTGCTCTCAACCAAGAAGATAAAAACTAAGAAAAACTAAGAGAAATCAGCCAAAATGAACCTTCAATTGACTTTTCTTTCGATTTTTCTTGCAAGTGGCTTCTCCATTACCCGTAGTCAGTGCTTATCTTTCATTTGGAACCTTCAATTTCGATCAATTTGATCGTTTAAGCACTTTTTCCTAAATTTCTCGGATTAGGGTTTCCTTTCTACTGAATCTCCAAATCCCAACTTCCGAACTCCATATCTTTCAATGTAGATCTCGGATTATCAAAATTCTTTCGCCATTTTTCAATTGGACTTAAAATCTTGATTTTGGAAGTGGGTTGACTTTTTTAGTAGTTGACTTTCTGGGGTTGACTTTTTCAGGATTGACTTTTTTCGGGGTTAACTTTTTTCAAGTTTGAATTTTTGTGCTTGCCCTCTTAAACTAAGTCTTGGAATACCACCTGCAGGATGAAAACAGTCTTTTTACACTCGGAAACATCAATATAGGAAGAAAACATACCTGTTTAGTGGTCCGGACAAAATTAGGTGTCTACAGCTGCCCCTCTTTGGCTATTGCTGAGAATCAGGAATCAGGCAAAGATAAACCGACACTAATTTTGTACGGTCAGTGAAATCACATGTGAAGGAAAGGGAAAGGGAAAGGGGTTTTCATTCTTCTATCATTTTTCATTTTTCATTTTTTTCATTTTCTATTTTTTCATTTTTTTTCATTTTTCATTTTTTTGTCTTTTTTCATTTTCATTTTTTTCATTTTTTTTTATTTTTAAAAACAGTAAATTGAAGATTTTGTCCTTAAATTGAATTCCCTGACTAAGCAAGGCTCGACCCATCTTAAGGAAACGAATTCGATTTGCAAGAAAGGAAATGACCTCGACGATGGTCTCGGGGCCTTAACCTGTCTTGTTCTCAGCTGTGTTTAAAATTCTGGATATCTCCTCCAGAAGCTTCGGCTATCACCACCAAAGTCTTGCTCATTTTTTAAAATGTAAAAATTCTGGGTATCACCTCCAGAAGCTTCGGTTATCACCACCAAAGACTTTTTACCTTTTCAAAGGATTTTAAAACTCTGGATATCTCCACCAGAGGCTTCAGCTATCACCACCGAAGACTTGTTCATAATAATAAAAAAAATTACCTCGACGATGATCTCGGGGCTCGACTCGTCTTAAGAAAACGAATTCGATTTGCAAGAAAGGAAATGACCTCGACGATGGTCTCGGGGCCTTAACCTGTCTTGTTCTCAGCTATGTTTAAAATTCTGGATATCTCCTCTAGAAGCTTCGGCTATCACCACCAAAGTCTTGCTCATTTTTTAAAATGTAAAAATTCTGGGTATCACCTCCAGAAGCTTCAGCTATCACCATCGAAGACTTTCTACCTTTTCAAAGGATTTTAAAACTCTGGATATCTCCACCAGAGGCTTCAGCTATCACCACCAAAGACTTGTTCATAATAATAATAAAAAGTACCTCGACGATGATCTCGGGGCTCAACTCATTTGAGAAGAAAAACGAGTTCGATTATACCTGACAGCTTTAAGAGATGATGCAAATGCTTCATGATGCAAATGCAAATGTCTTTAGTTGATGCAAACGCTTCTTGATGTAGATGCAAATGACTTAGATTGGTGCAAATGTCTTTGATGCAAATGTAAATGACTTGATTTGATGCAAACTTTCTTGATGCAGATTCAACTAACTTAGATTGATGCAAATGGTTCTTGATGTAGATGCACATGTTGAATAAAATTCTAGATAACTCTTCCAAAAGAAGATTTCTCATTTTTCAAAATTATAAAATCGTGGATATCTCCACCAAAGGCTTCAGCTATCACCACCGAAGACTTGTTCACTTTTAAAACTGTAAAATTCTGGATATCCCCACCAGAAGCTTTGGCTATCACCACCAAAGACTTGCTCATTGTAAAATTCTGGGTAACTTCTTCAGAAGAAGATTTCTCATGTTTCAAAATTATAAAACCCTGGATATCTCTACCAGCGGCTTCAGCTATCACCACCGAAGACTTGTTAAAATTCTGGATATCCCCACCAAAAGCTTTGGCTATCACCACCAAAGACTTGCTCATTGTAAAATTCTGGGTGACTTCTCCAAAAGAAGATTTCTCATTTTTTAAATTATAAAACCCTGGATATCTCCACCAGAGGCTTCAGCTATCACCACCGAAGACTTGTTATTTTAAATCTTTAAAATTCTGGATATCCCCTCCAGAAGCTTTGGCTATCACCACCAAAGACTTGCTCATTGTAAAATTCTGGGTGACTCCTCCAGAAGAAGATTTCTCATTTTTCAAAATTATAAAACACTAGATATCTCCACCAGAGGCTTCAGCTATCACCACCGAAGACTTGTTCACTTTTAAAAACTGTAAAATTCTGGATATCCCCACCAGAAGCTTTGAGAAATGATGCAGATGCACATGTCTTTTAACAAGGTGTTCATGCTTCATGGTGCAAATGTAAAATATTTCTTAGTGCAAATGCAAATGGCCTGGATTGATGCCCATGTTTCATGATGCAGATGCCCCTACTAATTGTGTTCATGTAACTGGTTTATGAATGGTGTAACTACAATTACCACACATTAATGAAAATGCAATGATTCTAGAAATAATGCAATTGCTTGAGATGACACAAATGCGAATTCCATGAAGACTGTAAATGTAAAGGTAAAATGCAGATGCTTATGGAATAATGCCAATGCAAATACCCATGAATGATGCAAATGCTTGCCGGCACTGTGCAGATGCAAAAGCTCGATAAAGAGATGAGTGCTCATGAGTGATGCAAATGCCCCCGGTTGTTTTTCTAGACTTTGGCTTAGCCTTTCAAATTCATTTTTCCTCTTCAAATCAGAGTATATCTTCAATTCATTTTGGCTATTCTCCTTGCCCCAACAGTTTTCCAACTTTCATCAACAGAGATCTGCACTGGGTTCGATTTCCTTTTCTCATATCTGGAAGTCAGGACCTATCTTGGCAGTTCTACACCTTTGAGTTAGAGAAATCCTTGTCTCATGTCAACATCAAAATGGGTATTTCAAAAAAAATCTCTTTATTTGTTTTCGCATTTTGAAAACTTCTGAACGAAAAATATTATCCCCACAATGTGTGATGTATAAATCTTTTGAAGATTGATGATCATTGTTAGAAATTTCTCTAAGTATCAATCTGGGTTTTTTCAACTGGGATTGGCAAGGTTTGGTATAACAAGATTCTGGTTTTTCCAGGAAAACTTCATGACAAAAATGTATATCCCTTCTAGGCTCACAAATGGAACAGGTTTTATAAATCATGAATTCATTGAGAACCAAACAAATTCAACATTCTTTTAGTTTTCGTATCAAGGCATTTTGACAAGCGTCAAGATTGGCCGGGATGTTCAAACCGAAATTAATCTTGGAGAAAAAGTTTCAGTTTTTTGAAGACAATCCTCTGAATGAGAGTTGGCAATTTGGGGGTTCAAGAATTCCTAGATGTTTCTCGATGACCACTCCTTTAAATAAGATCCTTTCTTTTGTGGTATCGGCACTATATTGATGGCATCGAAAATTCCCATTCTACTCTAGACCGCCTGTTTTTGGGTTTTCGCCCTAGAGTCTCTTTTCTCTCCAATTTTCCTTCTCATTTTTTTCGTTCTACCATACACTTGAGAATTCTAAATTCTTCCTTAGTGAAATGATAATTCTATGAGATGGGATAAAATCTGAGGAAAAAAAAAAACCTTTCAAATTAAATATTCATGCTTGATCAAAATGGACTTTTAAAGCACGTAATGTAGGCCATGGCTTAGGGTTCAGAAAGAAAGGATAAATAGGCCCAAAGTATGTGTTTGAGGGTAATCAGATCAAGGATCATTTCTTGAGGAGGATTCTCTTTGAAGCATTTGTCCCTTCTTGGACATTTCTTTCCTTTTGACTTTGCTCTTTTTTTCCTCGTTCTTGGCTTTCAATTTGCCATGTCTTTCACACATTTTGTTTTCCTTTTTTTTGTGTTTTTTTTTTTGTTTTTCTTGGCTTTCATTTCGCCATCTTTTCCTCTTCTTTTTTTTTTTGACAGAGTGCGCCCGTATTTATTTGGGGCTCCATTTGCTTTGTGTCTGTCCTTGAGCTGTTACTCATTTCTCAATGATCTTTAAAAAGATCTTTCCTCGCATTTTCCCCCCAGTGTAGAGGGTAATCCTTGATCAGGGTTCAAAGAAGAAAGAATTCTTTTGGCTCAAAAGGGGTGACTATGGATAATAATTTTTTCTTGTGAAAGGGATATGAAAGATGGCCATTCATCATATCAAGCCCAAATATTCTCATTGAAAAGCAATCCTCAGGGGAAATAGATAATCAAAATTTCATTTTGCACTTTGGAATCATCCGAATTCTCATATGCATGATATCACAAAAAATTTCTAATCTTTTTTTCCATCGCATACCCCAATGATTTCATGTGTTAGCCCATCCTTCTTCACCATGTATCCATCATTTCCACATATGATGCCCCAAATTGATTAACCATGAGAATTTGTATCAACGAGGAACATAGCAAGTCTAGGTCAATTTTGAAAAGGCTGAGTTTCCAATCTGAGTTCTTTGAAGAAACAAGGAAAATATGACCCAAAAACAGGTTTTCTCTGGGACAAGGAATAATCTAGTTTAATCATTGTGCCCCAAGGTGTCAATCATGAAGTGATGTTTGGGCAATTAGTGTTTTGTGGTTTGTTCAAAATGACATGAATGGTTTTGGCACAACCTTGACACAGATCAAATTACCAAAATCTAGATTCTTGAAATAATGTCTCATTTGTTTGAATTTCAAGGAATTCGAAAAATTTCAAAAAAGTTCGTTCCTTTGTTCATAGCCTAGACTAGGATTTACATCCTTGCTTATTCTGTAATGACAATGTTTCTCTCTTTTTTTCAAATTCATTTTTCCTTGAAGCATTAGGTCTTTCAAGTGTTCTTGATTCAAGGTTTAGGTATAGAGAAGCCCAAAAAAAAGGGAAATGGTGTTGGGTCATTTCTAACACTGATCATCAATCCTCTTGAGACTATCCATTATTAAAACTTCCTTAATGCTTGTTTTTGCAAATTCAAGTTATTGTTAAAACACAACAATCACAAAGCATTTAAAATTCAAAATTCATGTAGATGTTAACATGAGACAAGTGCGTTCATCATCACAGTGTATAGAACTACATGCGTCAAAAACCTAATATGATCATGCACAATGTTTCTTATGACACTTGACTTCCCCATCTTCAAAACTTATCGAACCAGCGTTGATGAGATCTTCGACCTTGTACTTCAAAGCAGGGCAGTTCTCTGTTGAGTGACCTTGATTGCCAAAATGGTAACCACAACACTCTTTAGCATCATACCAGCTCGGATAAGGGGGCTTCAGAGGCTCTAATTGCATGGGTGTCACAAGGTGATCCTGGATGAGTTGAGGTAGTAGCTCACTGTATGTCACAGGAATCGGGTCAACCTGATTATTTTTTCGCTTTTTATGCCCCCTTCGATTATTCCCAAGGATATTCGATTGATAGACAGATGTAAATTCTGGTGTAGTTGCAGTCATTGGTTGGTAAGGATAAAAACCTTGAGAGACATTGTTCAGGGTAGAGTAAAATGGCTGATACGAGGAGAATTGGGGAGGTGGGGCAAAGTCTTCCACGACTTGGGTATCTTCCTTTTTCTTTTCAGATGCCCCATTGTTCTTGGTATTGGATGTTCTTTCTCCTTCAATTTTCCCATCCTTGATAGCATTCTCAATCATCTCCCATGAAATTACCATGTCCGAAAAATTCTTCGTGGTGTTGCCGACAAGTATATCATAGTACGGGGCCTGCAGTGTATCCATAAAAATGACAGCGGTTTCCTTCTGAGTTAAGGGCGGTTGTACTTGGACGGCCAGGCTCATCCACCGTTGCGTATATTCTTTGAAGCTCTCAGTAGCTCTTTTCTTCATATTTTGCAAGGTGAAACGGTCAGGCGCCATGTCGGTCATATGCTTGTACTGGTTTAGAAAAGCCCTAGCCAAATCATTCCAAGAGCGAATCTGGTCCTTGCTCAACTGACTATACCATCTAATTGTGGAACCGTTGAGGCTATCCTGAAAACAGTGAATAAAAAGCTTATCATTATCTATATAACTTGTCATCTTCCGGCAGAATATAGTGATGTGGGCTGATGGATCGGTCGTCCCGTCATATTTCACAAAGTCAGGGATCTTGAACTTAGGAGGAATGACTAAATCGAGGACCATGCATCGTTCTTTCACCTCCACACTCCCGAATACGTCTGTATTTTCTACTGCCCGGAGCCTTTCATCTAACAACTGGTATTTCCCTTGGGAATCTGCCAACTCAACCTCATTTACTGCAACCCTTTTCAACTTTGCCTGTTCAGCTGGATCATCTGAGTTTAGGACATTGACGGGGTTAACAGTGTTCTGGGCATCACTTATTACGACCTCATCCTGGCCCTTTTGTGCCTCTAACCCTTCTCTGGCGACAAAGTTTTCGGTGTATCCTTTTCCTTTGATTACGGCAGACATCAGCTCCATCAATTTAGTCATCTGACCCTTAGATTCTGCTTGAGACTTTGCTAGCTGTTCTAGTAATTCTTTCTGTTCCCTTTCCATTTTTTCCATTCGGGCAACTTGTTCATCCTCCATAGCACTAGCCTGTATTAAAAGGGTACTCAGTACTTCTTATACCACTGATTTGAAATGGAAATTCTTTCAAAGACTCTTAAAGCCAAGCCAACTTCTGTTTTATTTCCCCCAAATGTATGTCATGATGAATGAGCCATGAATGCAATTTGATGTATGTGAAGCCTAAACAATATGATGTATGGACATGTACAATGGAAACATGCTGACCATATATGTAATAAATGCAATCACAATGCCAACATGTTGCAAACAAAGAATAAACAAATCAACACATGAATATATGCAATGACTGATCATGTATTTTAGCATGTTTCCCAATGAATGATCACATACACTATGAATGCAACACGGTGTCAATTATGCAAACAATGAATGATTGATATAGAGTATACCAAGAAGATCATGCTAACCATGTGTGTCATGAATGTGACCTAATGCTAACATGATGTATATACAAAGGAATCATACTGACTATGTTTGTTATGAATGCAACCCAAAGTCAACATGATGCACGTAAAGAATAAGCAAATTAATGCATGGATATATACAGAAAAATCATGCTGATCATGAATGCATGAATGCAACCTGACAAATAATTGATGGGATGCAAAATGCAAAGGGGAAGATATCACGGAGGAAATAAGAATCGGAAGAACTTAATCATCAACATCTCATAAATTTGAAGCATAGCCAATTCATTCCCATATCAATGTTCACAATGGTATAAACCATGTTTTACAAAATTTGAGCAGTAGTTAAAACTGTCTTTTACAAGAAATTTATTCTTCCTAGCATCCTAAGGCTATAAGAGCCGGCTACTGAAAAAGTGAAATCCTATTACATTTTTAAGACCGAAGTCTTTCCACCTCAATGCTGTAAATCTCCCAATCCTAATGGCGTTTTCCCAGTCCTTTATCAATCAGTGTCGTTGGATCCAACCACTTGGCATCTATGAGAGTTTGCACTTTCTTTTTGAAGGCCATACAGTCTTCAATGCTATGGCCAACAATTCCACAGTGATACTCACATCTTGCATTTGGATTATACCCCTTTGGATATGGTGGTGATAGGGATTTCAATGGGACACAGGCAACCATGTGATTTTGGATCAGTATAGGGAGAAGCTCTCGGTAGCTGATTGGAATAGGATCAAAAGGCATTTGGGTCTTATCCTGAGGTCGTTTCTTAGTCACACATGGCCTAGGAGTTGGGGCACTTGGTGGTGGCACTAAGGTTCGAACCAGTGTGTTTACATGGAGCTGTGGCGAAACAGCATGGTAAGGGTATGGATTTGGACCCGAGGCCTTTGGAGGTTGTACATAGCTCGAGGTTCCTATCCCAGGTACTGGATAAGGTGATTGATGAGGGAAATAGTATGAACTGGCAGTTGTTGGTGATGGTGTAGGATTCTGGAATCGCGTAGTGGTCATCCCAATGGACGATTGGACCATAGTTGGGTGGGGATACTGGTTTGGACCTAGCACAGTTTGCAGGTATGGTACAGGATCCAAGGTTTCTATCTTTGGTATCAGGCTTTCAGGTTTAATTATTTTCATGATTTCGTCCCCAATTTCATCAGGATTGCAACCTTTGTGGCATTGACAAGCGCAGGATCCAGCAAGGATTGTATGTTCTAGACCTAAGGGTTTTGGTTGATCCGAAGGCGATGCAGAGCCCTGAGAAAGTTCTTTTTTACTTTTACCCATATCCTCAACCATTTTCAGCAATTTGGCAAGTTGTTCCTTCACCTCTCGGATTTCATGTCCATATTCCTCTTGATTGCGTTCCAAAGCACCCAATCGTTCCTCCGATTCATTCCTCATATCTCGAACCCTTTTCATGCAAATAAAAATGTCATGAGATTAAGAATACAATTATGAATGTACATGCTCTATTCCTATGTGCATGAATAAACTGATGATTAATGCATGAACATATACAGAGAAATTATGATGACTATATATGCTATGGATGCAGTCTAATGCCAGGTATATACAGATAATGACTATGCATGTCATAAATGTGTCCTACAATGAATGACCATGCATGCTATGATGTCAAAATGATACATGCTAAGAATAAATGAATTAATACAAAGGTAGGTACAAAGAATGACCATGTATATCACAAATGTATTCTACAATGAATAATCATGCATGTTATGACTGTAACACAATGTCAAAATGACACAAATAAATTAACCAATGATTACACGAAATTGGTGGACCTAAATCTTGATTATTCAAAAATCTCATTATGCAAGATTTGCCTCCTAATTTATGATTTTTTTTTAAAACATGTTTTTTCTATAAAAAACCAACCATGTTATTTTCAAAAGAATTTTGGAATAATGGATCCTACTATGGTACAATATTCAAAATGTTCATGCAACACTACCGGTTTTATGAAATCATCAAATGAAATTATTATTACCATCCACTTTTTTGCAAAAACGAGATCAATAATACAACCAAAATGTACATGCTCTATTCACACATGTATGAAATGTGCAAAATGCAAAAATGCTTGAAAAAGGATTTTTTTTTTTTTTTTTTAAAAACAGCTAATGAACATCTGCCCCAACAATATCTGCTTATTTAGGCATCACGATGCCTTTGGGACGGATTAACACATTTATTACGAGCGATATACGTACATCATTGCCCGATCTACAAAACTTCTTCAGAATGTAAAATAGGTAACAAAAGTTTAGAAATGTCCCTCCCTGTGTTCCTATTTTAGGTATATCTAACTGAAATCCGGCATGGCTTCGCCTAGGTTCACTATATGAGGGTGAATCGGATCTAAAGGCCCCGACACCTCACTGTCGCCGGTGAAGGCTAGTAAGGCACCCCGATAAAAGCAGGTTCAATTCGTTAGAGTCTATTTCTCTAGCCCATGCGGATTGTTAATCACGAAGGCTTAGGTAATTTAGTACTCCGGAAGTGTTTCACTAGCCCATGCGGATTGTTAATCACGAAGGCTTAGTTACTTTGCTCCCACCTAAAAGGACGAAACCCGGGTATAAGGCTCATGATATGAAAATGCACGTGTAGTGTGTGTGGAGGAACAACAAACCTTTCACCACCTATTCTACAAACCTTATTCTAAATGTCCTAGGAATTAAAACATTCAAGAATAGTGTAACGCATTAACCAACAAGCTATTATAATATACAACCTTAAATAACTAGAGAACAATAATAAAATGCATGTACATGAGTATGAACATATTTAAAAACATTTTATTATTTTCAAAATTCTTCTTATTAAAAAAATGTGGGAATTAAAATTAAATACCAATTAAACCATCAAAACCGAGACTTTGATAACACATGACTAATTCTAGGCCTGACTCTCTAATAGTCCCCAGTGGAGTCGCCAAGCTGTCGCAACCTAAAAAATAATGAGTCTCATCGCAAGACTTTATTATTCGTTAAGCATGACATTAAAAAAAAACGAGGAAAAGTCGACTTAATTCCTCTAGAAAAATGAAGGTTTTGAAAATGACCTTAAAAAAGACATGGAGTCGCCACCAATCTTTTTTAGCTAGGTGTGATCGGCCACCTATTAAAACCGGTTTTATAAAATATTTTAAAACATTAATTAAAACATTTTAAAAACCAATTTCAAGTCTGCGTTTTAAACCAGAGAAATCAAAGAAGCGGGTTCGGGAGTCGGTTACGTGTGGGGAAGGATTAGCACCCCCACAACGCCCGTATAAATCGGTACCTTATTAATCGTGTGTTATCTCAAGTCTCGGTAAAAATTGGTTTTAAATTTAGTATTTCAAGTTAATTCCCAATTTAAAGAAAAATAATTCCATTTTTATTGAGAATGATCCGGAATTTATAAATTCAAAATTTTCCTATATTCCCCAACAAACGTGGCAAAATATAGAAATTTTTATTAGTTTTGGAAAATTTTCCGAACCATTCTCTTTTTAAAGAAGATATTCCGTTATTAATAATAATTGATGATATCCTCCCCAGCAAACCCGGCAGAGAACTCATGAATTATTTTAACTCGGGAATATCTTTATTTTATTGAAAAGCATTATCTTTTTTGAAACCATTTAAAATAAATGAATATGTATATGCATGACATAAATAAAATGACATAGCAAAGTCAAAATAATATAATGCAACCTAAATGACATGACATGATTTGAATGCCTTAGCATATTCTAAATGAAATGGAATATCCTAAGTTATATAATATATTCTAAATAAAATGAAATGACCTAGGTAACATAGTATATTCTATATGAGATGCAATATTCTAAGTCATATGATATAATCTAAATGAAATAGAATAACCTAAGTAACATAACATATTCTATATGAAATGAAATAACCTAAGTAACATGATATTTTCTAAATGAAATGAAATGATTTAAATGACATGACAAATATGAATGGTATGGCTTATAATTTAAATGACATGGAATAAAATAATGCTATCATATAATATGCATGAAAATAATAATGCATGAACATAGTATATGCTAAATAAAAATAACTAAATAAAAGCATAGGATATCATGAAATATTCAAAACTATATAATAAACCATGTAACATCAAAAAATATAAATCAAAATAACAACAATATCATAGAAATTATTATGGCAAGAATCACATATTATATAAAATGCATGAATATAAAAATGCAATGCATGAAATGTATTTTTTCCTTTAATTAAGGAAATCCGTATATCTAAAAAGATATCCGGCTACCTTAGGAAAATATGTCAAATTAAATATTCTAAAACCAAAATACTTTGTGATTGTTTGAAAACAATTTTGAGAAGCTTGAATTAAAAATAAAAACTGGGCTAAAATTTTTAAAATGGCTCTAATTTCCTAAGTTTAAAAAATCCGGACTTGACTACCCTTAACCCGGGACTTGAAAAACCATTTTTAGAGTTTAAAAAGGCTTAGAAATTACCCTAAGTCAGCAGCTAACCCTCCTAATCAGCCCACTCTAAGTAGATTAATCAAAACAGAAAAATGGTTTCTCTTTAAATTCAATTCTGACTCCACTGTCCAGTTTTAATCCACGATTTTTTACCCTATTTTTAAAAATTCCAAAAATTCTGAACAAAATACTGGAGACTCAGGACATGTAAAACGACACGAGCAAAAATCGGCTTAATTTTCTGATCAAAGATGAATTCCCAGAAAAATCAGAGATGTACGAGTTTTTGGAAGAGAAAAAAAACTGCTTTGCCAACACATTTTTGCCTTTGATAAATCATTTAAAAACCAAAGTAAAAATATGTGAAACTCATAAAATGATTTGAAAACAGTAGCTAGGACTTTTTGAAAGTTAGATAAAAATTGGCTAAGTAAAAAAAATCACAAAGGCAGAATAATCAACTTGACAAACTTAATTTTCCACAAATGTGCTCAAGAGAGCATGACTTTGAACCATTAATTGGCTCAAGTCATTATTCAAGTGGCATGAACATGAAATGCATGAAATAATGCAGCAAACATAATGCATGAAATGCATGGGTTTAAACCTAAATGTCATGAAAAAATGCATGGCATTCATAAAGTAACCTAGACCTAAATGAACTTGCATGGGATTTAATGTAACCTAGACCTAAAATATGCATGTCATTTTCACAAACACAAGGCATGCTTAATTCAAAAATCCAACCAAATATCATGCAAATGCAAAAACCGAACAACTAGCATGACAAAAAATGAAACACACAATGCAAAACACATGGAGTAGCCAAATGGCCTCAAGCTCCAACAAGCATGGCATTTTCACAAACACTTGGCATACTAGCATGAAAAACTAAGTCATAACACTTAAATCATGCAAAAATCATACAAGCATTTTCACAAACACTTAATATACTAAATCTAAAACATGCTCAACTAAGATATAAAACAAAAATCATGCAAAGAATCACACAAGCATTTTCACAAACACTTAATATGCTAACTCTAAAACATGCTCAAATTTAAACAACATGAAAACAGAAAATTAAAAATGCAAAAACATGATATCTAAGACATAAATGGCAACAAACAAAGCAACCAAATTAAAATATAACTCAAGAACATGAAGTAACATAACATTTAAAACATCAAAATCAAAAAAAATAGCATAAACAATATGGTAAAATGAACTCAAAACAGCAACTCAAAATAAATAATGTAGGCCATTTGGCCATGGTGAGTTTATTGTAAAAACAAAATGTAAAAAAAAAATACTTAAGAAAGGAGATGAAGGAAGAACAAAAAACATTATTTTAAAATGAAAACTCACCAAGTAGAGATTAAAATAGAAAAAACAAGAATAGAAAATGAAGAAAGTGCAAGAGTTGGTGCTCAAGAGCAACCTCAAGAAGCTAATATTTCAAGCTTTTCTCTTCAAACTTTCCTTTTTTTTCTAAACTTTTCTTTTTTGCTCTCAACCAAGAAGATAAAAACTAAGAAAAACTAAGAGAAATCAGCCAAAATGAACCTCCAAATTCGAAATTCTCCCCTCCACTTAATGGTGGCAGCATTTTACCTCTCTCCTCCCCTAGGATGTTGTCATTTTTTGTGTAACCAATTTTCCATCAAATGGCTAATAATTCAAGGTGAAAAATCATGAAATTACCACCTTTAGATTAGCATCTCAGCTCTCTCAAATTACAGCTGTTAAATAATAATGTTGACATCTTTCTTAGCTTATGTGGCTTAATCACCATGGCTTGATCAAAGAGAATCTCTAACTAACTCTTGATTTTTAGCCATTTGATTGAAAAATCAGAAGCTTCCTCCTTCCTTTGGGCTTGGGCAGGCCAACACTTCTCTTTTCCAGCCCAACTCTGATTTTTTTGAAAGGCCCAAAGAAGCCCTTTTCGGTTGCTTGGGTGAAATGACCATTTTGCCCCCCGGATGCAAATAAATATCAAACGGACTCCAAATTCAATTTTTCTTTTTTTAATACTTCAAAAATAATAAAATATTGAGTTCTGGAAGTTTTCAAAATTATCCGAGTCCGTTTGCTATTTATTTGGAATTTTTCTTCCAAAAATGCCCTTTTATGCCCCTACTTTTTACCATTTTTTAAACGAGCTCCAAATCAAGATTTTCTTTCGCCAATCTCTTCCAAATAATTTAAAATTGATATTTTCCAAATTTCAGAATTTTTGGAGTCCATTTGCTATTTTTCCGGGATTTATCTTTTTGAATTATTGCATAGAAGGCCCGGGATTTGGCCATTTTGCAAACGAACTCGGAATCAAGATTTTATTTCGCCAATATCTTCCAAATAATTTAAAAATGAGATCTGCAAAATTTCAAAAGATTTGGAGCTCGTTTGCTATTTTTCCAAGATTTTCCTGTTTGAATTACTGCATAGGAGGCCCGGGATTTGGTCATTTTGCAAACGAACTCGGAATCAAGATTTTATTTCGCCAATCTCTTCCAAATAATTTAAAAATGAGATCTGCAAAATTTCAAAAGATTTGGAGCTCATTTGCTATTTTTCCGGGATTTTCCTTTTTGAATTACTACATAAGAAGCCCGGGATTTGGCAAATTTTGCAAACGAACTCGGAATCAAGATTTTCTTTCGCCAATCTCTTCAAAATAATTTAAAAATGAGATCTGCAAAATTTCAAAATATTTGGAGCTCGTTTGCTATTTTTCCGGGATTTTCCTTTTTGAATTACTGCATAGGAGGCCAGAGATTTGGTCATTTTGCAAACGAACTCGGAATCAAGATTTTCTTTCGCCAATCTCTTCCAAATTATTTAAAAATGAGATTGACAAAATTTTAGAATTTTCGGAGTCCATTTGCTATTTTTCCCAAATTTTTCCAATTTTGCCCTTTTACCTCTGAAACCCGGTTTTGCTCAAAACAAGTCCGATTTTCAGATTTTCTTCAATCTGAGCCTTGGGCCATGCTTTTTAATCATTCTTCATCCATTGGGGGCTTTGGTCTTACCAAGTCGGGCCATTTCTGTGATTCTTCCCGATTTCACCGAAATCCACTAAAAACCGTAATTCTCGGTTTTCTCCCGGATTGACTTTTCTTTCGATTTTTCTTGCAAGTGACTTCTCCATTACCCGTAGTCAGTGATTATCTTTCATTTGGAACCTTCAATTTTGATCAATTTGATCGTTTAAGCACTTTTCCCTAAATTTCTACGATTAGGGTTTTCTTTCTACTGAATCTCCAAATCCCAACTTCCGAACTCCATATCTTTCAATGTAGATCTCGGATTATCAAAATTCTTTCGCCATTTTTCAATTGGACTTAAAATCTTGATTTTGAAAGTGGGTTGACTTTTTTAGTAGTTGACTTTCTGGGGTTGACTTTTTCAGGGTTGACTTTTTTCGGGGTTGACTTTTTTCAAGTTTGAATTTTTGTGCTTGCCCTCTTAAACTAAGTCTTGGAGTACAACCTGCAGGATGAAAACAGTCTTTTTACACTCGGAAACATCAATATAGGAAGAAAACATACCTGTTTAGTGGTCAGGACAAAATTAGGTGTCTACACAAGTTATTCAGGAAAGGCTTCAACATGCAAGATGGGCTTGCATCCAAGTTTGGTCAATGTGATTCAAGAACACAAGGTGGCACATTAAGAGGGCTTATTTGGGCTTATTTTAAGTCTTGTAATTACTTACGCTTTTGGGCCTGACTTATGTAATATGTCCAATAGGCTAAGTGGGCTCTACCTTCATTAAACTTGTTGGAATCCTTTTTAATTTATTAGGTTTGGACTTCAGCATGTTCAGCCCATAATTTAAGCAGTCTTTCTTATTTAGATTAGGGCTAGCCGAATTCACAATTGTAATGGGATTGGGAGTGTGCTTGGATGATTATTAAGTCTTGCACTTAGGTTATGAGTCCTTGGCTAACAAGGACTTGCATTTGGATTAGTATTCTATTAGGATAGCTGATTAGGTTATGTAGGAAAGCTATAAATACTATGTCTTAGCCGTCTATAATTAATTATCTTTTGATCAATTAAGTCGGATTTTTTTCAGTGAGAGTTTCCTTTTAGTTCTTGAAAGAACTTAGAACTTATCAAAGAATTCTTTTTTATGGCGTTCAACACCTTCAAACCTAGGTTCTTTAAACAAGAGTTCTTGGGGTCTGGCTAGCTTAGCTTATCTAGGTTCTTTGAAACAAGATTTCATTGGGTTTAAGTTTTCATTGCCTGAACCTTGGCTTTCTTGGGTTAGGGTATTTCATATTATTAGTGGGTTCAAAGGGTTCAACCCCGTGGGTTCACATCAGTTGGTATCAGAGCTCAGGTTCCAAGCAGGGTTTTTCTCTGAACTATCACCGACAAGGTTTTGGGGTTTCAAAAATACTTGTCTTGGGGATATAGCTTCAGGCATTTTTTTCTAGGGTTATAGTTTTTAGCAGTCCAGTTTTAGGGTTTCAGTCTTGAAAAGTGGTTTAGATCAAGATTCCATTTCTTGAATTATTGATTTATCTATAAAAATAAAAATTGTTCGTGTTGAGTTCTTGATTCGAAACTGAAAAAAAAATTCAAGAAATCAGAAGGGCATTCGAACAGTCCTAAGAAAGAAAAAAAAAAGTCAGTCGAGATTTCAAGAAAATCAAGAAGACTCGTTCTTGAAAAAAAAAGTGTTCGAATAGTCAGGAAAAAAAAGAAAGTTTCAAAAAAGATTGAAAAGAAGAGGAAAGAATCGACATTCATCTTTTTTTTTACCAACCAAAGTTGTTTTGCAGCAACTTTAAGATGTCTATCACATGTGGCGACGAAGTAAAGCAGGCTCTGCAAGAGATGAAAGAGTTCACCTTATTGTTTGGGAGGTTTGTGCAATAAGAGGAAAAAAGATAAAGTAAAAGAAAGTGGGTGGTTGCAAATAAAGAAAAGCAAGAGGAAACGGAGAGTAAAAAAGAAAGTGAAAAAGAAATAGAGGTGGCTAAAAATAAAGACACAAGAGAGGAGCCAGTAGTGGAAAAAAAAACAATTCCTGCCGAGGGAAACAAAGAATTTGAGAATTGTTCTGATGCAAAGGAGAGTGAGGTTGTTATTCTTGATGCTCCTAACCACTTTCTTCTTATTTTGCTTGTTTCTTTGTTGAAGGATTGTGAGGATTTATATTCGGAGGAGTTGCAAGATGGGTTGCCACCCATAAGAGGCATTGCACATCACCTTGATTTCATACCTAGCGTCGTCATTCTCACACAAGGCTAAGATTATAGGGCAAATCTTTTTGAGGAAAGAGGGAATGATAGAATCCCATGGCAATTTCTATATGGGCCAAGATCCAAGAAGATCTAGGAAACGTGGCAAGAATGGGTGGAATTCATTTGGGCCGTGTTGCAAGTTATTCAGGAAAGGCTTCAACATGCAAGATGGGCTTGCATCCAAGTTTGGTCCATGTGATTCAAGAACACAAGGTGGCACATTAAGAGCGCTTATTTGGGCTTATTTTAAGTCTTGTAATTACTTAGGCTTTTGGACCTGACTTATGTAATATGTCCAATAGGCTAAGTGGGGTCTACCTTCATTAAACTTGTTGGACATCTTTTTTAGGTTTGGACTTGAGCATGTTCAGCACATAATTTAAGTAGTCTTTGTTATTTAGATTAAGACTAGCCGAATTTACACTTGTAATGGGATTGGGAGTGTGCTTGGCTGATTATTAAGTCTTGCACTTAGGTTAGAAGTCCTTAGTTGATAAGGACTTGCATTTGGATTAGTATTCTATTAGGATAGCTGATTAGGTTATGTAGGGAGGCTATAAATACTATGTCGCCTATAATTAATTATCTTTTGATAAATTAAGTTTGATTTTATTCAGTGAGAATTTTCTTTTAGTTCTTGAAAGAACTTAGAACTTATCAACTAATTCTTCTTTGTGGCGTTCAACACATTCAAACTTAGGTTCTTGAAACAATAGTTCTTAGGGTCTAGCTAGCTTAGCTTATATAGGTTCTTTGAAACAAGATTTCATTGGGTTTAAGTTTTCATTGCCTGAATCTTGGCTTTCTTTGGTTAAGGTATTTCATATTGTTAGTGGGTTCAAAGGGCTCAACCCCACAAGTTCACATCAATAAGCCCATCTATGTGTATGCACCGGATTTTTGTTAGGGGAAGGGTCAAAACCAACAAGAGAAGCACAAAATAGATTGAATTCTCCTATGATGGAGGTGGTAAAAAATGAGATACTAAAGCTTCTAGATGTTGGAGTGATCTATCCCATTCGGATAGCAAATGCGTGAGCCCGGTCCAAGTAGTTCCTAGAAAGTCCAGTGTAACTGTTGTAAAAAATAATGAGAATGAACTTGTTCCTACTAGAATTCAAACAGAGTGGTGAGTTTGTATTGACTATCGCAAACTTAATTCAACAATTCACAAAGACCACTTTCCTTTACCTTTTATTGGTCAAATGCTTGAAAGGTTAGCTAGTAATTCTCATTATTGTTTTCTTGATGGATTTTCAACTTATAATCAAATTGCAATTACTCTAGAGGACCAAGAGAAAACCACCTTCACATGTCCATTTGGTACCTTTGCATATAGACGCATGCCATTTGGTCTTTGTAATGCACCAGCTACATTCCAAAGGTATATGGTTAGCATATTTTCAGATTATGTAGCGAACATCATAGAGGTTTTTATGAATGATTTTAGTGTCTATGGTGATTCATTTTATAGATGCGTAGAGAACCTTACCCTTGTACTTAAAAGATGCATGGAAACTAACCTTGTATTGAATTGAGAAAAATGCCATTTTATGGTAGAACAAGGAATAGTTTTAGGCCATCCTATTTCTTCTAAGGGAATAGAAGTGGATTAATCTAAAATAGATATTATGCATTATTTACCACCTCCTACAAATGTGAGAGAACTTCATTTTTTTCTTGGGCAAGCAGGTTTCTATAGAAGATTTATCAAGGACTTCTCAAAGATAACATTACCTCTTAGCAAGTTGCTACAAAAAGATGTTGTTTTCCACTTTGATGATAAATGCAAGGAGGCGTTTGAAACATTGAAAGGACTCTTGACATCAGTTCCTATCATGCAACCACCAGATTGGAATGTACCTTTTGAAATCATGTGTGATGCTAGTGACTATGCCATTGGAGCTGTTTTGGGCCAACGGGTTGGCAAAGCCTCAGATGCCATATATTAGGCCTCTCGAACTCTTAATGATGCTCAATTAAACTATTCCACTACTGAAAAAGAGCTTTTGGCTGTTGTATTTGCTTTAGAGAAAATTCGTTCTTATTTAATTGGTACTAAAGTAATTGTATTTTCTAACCATGCAGCCCTTAGGTACTTGCTCACTAAGAAAGAGGCCAAACCAAGGTTGATTAGATGGATACTTCTCTTACAAGAGTTTGATTTGAAGATAAGAGAGGTAGTGACAACCTGGTTGCAGACCATCTTAGCTGTTTATTTCATGAAGAGGATGCACTACCATTGCATGAAAACTTTTCGGATGAGCAACTCTTTTCCATGAGCAAAACAACTCCTTGGTATGCTGATATTGTTACTTACTTAGTCACCAAGCAGTTGCCACAAGAGTTGACCATAGCCCAAAGAAATAAGATCAAGAGTGATAAAATACTATATTTGGGATGATCCTAACCTTTGTAATAGGATCCAAGATGGCCCAATTCCATGGCAAGTTCTATATGGGTCAAGATCCAAGAAGATCTAGGAAACATGGCTAGAATGGGTGGAATTCAACTGGGCCATGCTGCAAATTGTTCAATAAAGACTTCAATATTCAAGATGGGCTATAACCCATCTTTGGTCCATGTGATTCAAGAACACAAGGTGGCACATTAAGAGGAATGCAAGGGGGCGGCATTATTAGAGAATAAGAGGACCTGTTTTTAATTCATTAATTAACATGAAATGGGGACCAGTTCATTAATGATGTAGCGCCTAATTAGAAGCTTTATTTGGGTCTTGTAATTACTTAGGCTTTTGGGCCTGACTTATGTAATATGTTCAATAGGCTAAGTTGGATCTACCTTCATTAAACTTGTTGGACATCCTTTTTGATTTATTAGGTTTGAGCTTGAGCATGTTAAACCCATAATTTAAATAGTCTTTCTTATTTAGATTAGGATTAGCCGAATTTACACTTGTAATGGGATTGGGAGTGTGCTTGGTTGATTATTAGGTCTTGCACTTAGGTTAGGAGTCCTTGGCTGACAAGGACTTGCATTTGGGTTAGAATACAATAGGTTAGCTGATTAGGGTCTAAAGGAGTGCAAACAAGAGTTGGAGTGATATCATATTTGAGTGTAAACACTAAGGAAGTGTATGAGTTTTTTTTTTATCACTAACAATTTGTTTTGTAGCAACTTCAAAGATGTATCACAAGAGTGACTCAACACCTAAGAAGAAGGTGGATAGTTTATCCTCTATGTTGGATGCTATGCAACAAGTATCTGAACGATTAAAATTGGTGTTGGAGGAGATGAGTGATAGGATGGGCCAACAAGAGGTAGTGAATAGAAATCTACAAGATCCCGTGGTAGGTGAGTCTCTTGTTGCAAGGTATTCTCTCAATACGCAATTTAATATAGATGATATGGAGCAACGGAGAGAGAACATATTTTGTACTAGATGTTTTGTAAATGACAAGGTATGTAGTATGATTATTGATGGGGAAAGTTGCACCAATATAGCTAGTACCATCCTAGTTGAGAAGTTGAGCTTACATTTACTAGAATATCCCAAACCTTATAAGTTGCAATGGTTGACTGAATGTGGGGAGGTAGAGGTTAATGAGCAGGTTTTGATAGCTTTTACCATTGGGAGGTATAGTGAAGAGGTGCTTTGCGATGTAGTACCTATGCATACTAGCCATATTTTGTTGGGGAGACCGTGGCAGTATGATAGGAAGGTAATTAATGATGAGTTTAGGAATAGGTATAGCTTTGTAAAGGATAGAAAAACAATCAAGCTTGTTCCTTTAACTCCAAAACAGGTCTATGAGGACCAATTGAAGTTGAAGCTGAAAAATGAGAGTGAGCAAAAAAGAAAGAATGAGGTTGAAACACAAGAAAGAAACATGATAGAAAAGAAAGATGAGAGTATGGTCAAAACACATGAGGAAAAAAGGAGAGAATAGAAAAATGAGAGAGAGGCCGAAAAATGAGAGGAAAAAAGAAAGTGAGAAAAAAAGAGAAGTGGCTGAAAAAAAAAAAAAAAAAAAAAAAAGACAAAGAAGAGTTTCTATGTAAAAAAGAATACGGTTTTTACTAATGATCAAACTAACAACCCTCTTCCTAGCTTGTCTTTTTCTTTATTGCAGGTGTTCAAGCATGTATTCCTGGAGGGGAAGCCGAATAGATTACCTTCCATAAGAGGCATTGAACATCCAATTGATTTCGTACCTAACATTGTTACAAGCAAAGTATGTCCTTCTTATGTTATCCGTTACAAGCAAGGTAAGGGGAAAATTGTTTCTGATGTTTTATCAAAGAGGTATGTATTTCGTGCTTCAATGAATGCTAAAATGATTAGGTTCAAATATGTGCAAGGTATTTATTCATACATGGCATGTGATAGAGCTGATTTGTGTTTTAGGGAAGAACTAAAAAGAGTGAAACACAAATCAGAAAGGTTATGTTACTATTAGAAAGCTATGTACCATCCTGATTTTTCTTATTCATACATGGCTTGTGATAGAGCTGATTTGTGTTTTAGGAAACTATGTGCAATTGCTACTATTAGAGAAAGGTTATGTTCTACACTTGTGTTAGCATTACCTAACTTTAATAAGACTTTTAGGCTTGAATGTGATGCGACAGGGATAAGGATTGGAGTCGTTTTGTTGCATGATAGACGTTCCATAGCTTTCTTCAAAGAGAAGTTGTCCAAATCCTTGAGAACATTAATGCTAATGCTTCTATAACTGGATCTTCAAGGTAAGTCTAATATTTCTACTACTTTTAATGTTTATGATCTTTCTCCTTCTGGTGCAAGCCATGATTCGAGGTCGAATCCTTTAGAGGAAAGGGGGAATGATGAGATCCAAGGAGTCTACTTGGGCTGAACCAAGAAAGAAAGGCAAGGTGGGGACTACTTGGGCCAAATCCATGAAGAAAAGCAAGGAAAGGTGATGTGAACCCGTGGGGTTAAACCCTTTGAACCCAATAACAAATTGAAATACCCTAACCCCAAGAAAGCCAAGATTCAGGCAATGGAACTTAAAGCCGTAGAAATCTTGGATCAAAGAACCTAGATTAGCTAAGCTAACTAAACCCCAAGAACACTTGTTTCTAGAACCTAAGTTTGATAGGAAGAACGCCACAAAGAAAGGAATTCTTTTGATAAGTTCACTAGTTCTGTCAAGAACTAAAAAGAGTGAAACACTCACTTTGAAAAAATTCAAACTCACTAAATTCAGAATTGTTCAAAATGAATAGGTGGCTAGAACATGTATTTATAGCCTCCCTATTAACCTAACCCTAATTTCTAGTTACATGATGAATTCGGCCAAGACAACTTTTCCCTTGGATTGGAACCCTAAGCTCTGAATACTAACTAATGTGAACTCGTGGGGTTAAACCCTTTGAACCCACTAACAAATTGAAATACCCTAATCCCAAGAAAGCCAAGATTCAAATAATATAACTTAAACCCGTAGAGGGTTCCAATCAGGTCTAATCTTTTTATCCTCTTTACCATATTGCAGTGTTTAGGGTGATATCCTTTTTATCAATCTCACAAGATTTTGGGGTTTCAGGTATTCTAGTCTTGGGGTTATAGCTTTAGGCATTATTGTCTTGGGGTTATAGTTTTTAGGCAGTCTTGCTTTGGGGTTTCGTTTCTTGTAATTGAATCAAATTAATCTAACAAGATTTTTGGGGATTCAGGCATTCTTGTCTTGGGGTTATAGCTTTAGGCATTTTTCCTATGGTTATAGTTTTTAGGCAGTCTAGTTTGGGGTTTCAAATTTGAAAAGTGGTTTAGATCAAGATTTCGTTTCTTGAATTCTTGATCTATTAAAAAAAATTCTTATTGATTCTTGATCCGAATCTTGAAAAAAAAACTCAAGAATTCATAAGGGCATTCGAACAGTCCCAAGAAAGAAAAAAAAAGTCCATCCGAGATTTCAAGAAAATCAAGAAGTCTCATTTTTGAAAAAAAAAAAAGAAAAGTGTTCGAACAGCAAGAAAAAGAAAGAAAGAAAGATTTGAAAAAGATCAAGGGAATTAGGAAGGATTTGAATTCTTGGTAATCTTGTTCTTGTTTTTACTTGTTTTACCTTGTTACTAATTGTTTCTTGTTTCTTGTTTCTTGTTTCTTGAGTCTTTTGCTAGGTAGAATTAAGCAAGGGGAGTTCTTGAAGAGTTCTTCTAGTTCCTAAAGAACCTGAAAGAGGAAATAGAGTGGTAAATGGCAAGAGTAAGTAAGATTATTAAAGAAAAAGCCTAAAAGAGTGCAAACAAGAGTTGGAGTGATATCATATTTAAGTGTAAACACTAAGGGAGTGTGTGAGTTTAAATTTTTATTATCACTAACATTTGTTTTGCAGCAATCTTAAGATGTCTCAAAAGAGTAGTTCATCACACTAGGGGGATGAAAATCCATTCTTCACGTGGAAAGCCATGCAACAATCGTTTGAGCATATGAATCTTGTGATGGCGGATATGTCAAATAAGTTAGAGAGACAATCGGCGGCCATTAAAAACCTACAAGATGGGCAACGTAGGGGAGCTAGGCGTGAGCCTAGTGTGGTTGATGAGCATGACTTTGATGAGAAGGACGATAAGGAGGTTGCTATGGGTAGGCCTAGAGGAGTTAGGCATGGAGTAGCACCTAGGAGAAACACTAGGGGTCATGATTGGGAAAATAGAGAAGATAGGAACCTTGGAAATATTAAAATGAAAATTCCACCATTCCAAGGTAGAACTGATCCTAAGGTGTATTTGGAGTGGGAGAAAAAAATAGAGTTGATTTTTGATTGTCACAACTATTCGGAGGAGAAGAAGGTGAAGTTGGCAGTCATTGAATTTACTGATTATGCCATAGTTTGGTGGGATCAACTAGTAACCAGTAGGAGGAGAAACCATGAGAGACCTATAGAGACATGGAGGGAATTGAAAGCTCTCATGAAAAGGAGGTTTGTACCTAGCCACTATTATAGGAACCTTTACCAAAAACTTCAAAACCTTACCCAAGGGTCTAGGAGTGTAGAGGATTACTATAAGGAGATGGAGGTGGCTATGAATAGAGCCAATGTAGAGGAGGATCGGGAAGCCACCATGGTTAGATTTTTTAGTGGCTTACATAGAGACATAGTCAATGTTGTGGAGTTACAGCATTATGTGGAGGTAGAAGACATGGTGCACATGGCTATGAAGGTGGAGAGGCAATTGAAAAAAAAAGGGGCAGCAAGGTATTCTTCGATTTCTAGCACTCCTTGGAAACCAAAGTGGGACAAAGATCGGGCTATTGTCAAGGGAAAAGCCGAACCACCAAAGGGGAAATAAGAGAGCACTAGCAAAGAGAAACCCAAGGTATTTCAAAATTCTAATTCTTCAAGGAATAGAGATATTAAATGCTTTAAATTTTTGGGTTCATGCCATATTGCATCTCAATGTCCAAACAAAAGGGTGATGATCATGCATGTTAATGGTGAAGTCATAACCGAAAGTGAGGATGATTGTGATGACATGGTAGAATTGGAGGATGCTAGTGATTGTGATGTGATGATCCTGACTTGGACTACCATGTGGAAGGTAAATCTCTTGTTCTAGGCGTGCTTTGAATGCACAAATTAAAATAGATAATGTAGAGCAACAAAGGGAAAACATTTTTCATACTAGATGTTTTGTGAACAATAAAGTATGTAGTATGATAATTGATGGGGGGAGTTGCACCAATATAGCTAGTACTACCTTAGTAGAAAAGTTGGGTTTACCTATGCTTAAACATCCTAAGCCTTACAAATTGCAATGGATGAATGATTGTGGGGAGGTTAAGGTAAATAGGCAAGTAAGGGTAGCTTTTAATATTGGGAGGTACAGTGATGAATTGCTTTGTGATGTAGTGCCTATGCATGTGGGCCATCTATTATTGGGGAGGCCATGGCAGTATGATAGGAGGGTTACACATGATGGGTTTAGGAATAGATACAGTTTTGTAAAAGATGGCAAAACTATCAACCTTGTTCCTTTAACACCAAAGCAGGTCTATGAAGACCAATTGAAATTGAAATATGTTTTTGAGAAAAAAGAATTGAGTGTGGCCGAATCTAATGAGGAAAAAAGGAAAGAACAAAAAAAAAGAGATTGGCCGAAAAAAGGGAGGAAAAAGAAAGTGACAAAAACAGAGAAGTGGCTGGAAAAAAAACAAAGTGATGCCACAAGAAAGAAAAGCAAAAACAAAGATGAGCTTTTATGCAAAAGAGAGTGAGGTTAAGAAGGCTTTTTTAGAAGATCAGCCCATAATCTTCCTTGTTTATAAAGAATCATATCTTAATCTTGATGAATCTAACCAAGCTCTTCCTAGTGTTGCTGTTTCTTTGTTACAAGAATTTGAAGAGTTATTCCCGGAGGAGATGCCAAGAGGGTTGCTTTCCATAAGAGGCATTGAGCATCATATTGATTTTGTACCCGGAGCAGTCATTCCAAACCGATCAGCATATAGAAGTAATCTGGAGGAGACAAAGAAACTTCAAAAGCAAGTTGAAGACTTGATGAGTAAGGCGTACATAAGAGAAAGCACGAGTCCATGTGCTGTTCTAGTTCTTCTAGTGCTAAAGAAGGATGGGTCTTGGAGGATGTGTGTTAATTGTAGAGCAGTCAACAATATCACGGTAAAGTATCGTCATCCCATTCCTAGATTAGATGATATGCTAGATGAATTGTATGGATCTTGTGTTTTTAGTAAGATAAATTTAAAAAGTGGTTACCATCAGATTAGAATGAAAGAAGGTGATGAATCGAAAACAGCTTTTAAGACTAAGTATGGGTTATATGAATGGTTAGTCATGCCATTTGGACTTACTAATGCACCTAGTACTTTCATGAGATTAATGAATCATGTTTTGCGTGAGTTTCTAGGTAAATTTGTAGTAGTCTACTTTGAGGATATTTTAGTGTACAACAAAAGCTTAGATGAGCATGTTGAACATTTGCGGTTTGTGTTTAATGTGTTGAAAACTGAAAAGTTGTATGCTAATTTTAAGAAGTGTACCTTTTGCATGGATAGAGTTATATTTCTTGGATATGTTGTTAGCTCAAAAGGTATTGCGATGGATGAAGAGAAAGTCAAGACCATCAAGGACTGGCCGACGCCTAAAGGGATAAGTGAGGTAAGAAGCTTTCATGGTTTAGCTAGTTTTTATAGGCATTTTGTTAAAGACTTTAGCACTATTGCTGCACCACTCACTGAAATTATTAAAAAGAATGTTGGTTTTCATTGGGGCAATGAACAAGAGAAAGCATTTGTTAATCTTAAAGATAGGTTATGTTCAGCACCTGTTTTAACATTACCTAACTTTGATAAAGCTTTTGAGATTGAATTTGATGCCTCAGAAATAGGAATTGGGGCTGTTTTAATGCAGGAAAAGCGTCTAATCGCATTCTTCAGTGATAAGCTTAGTGAAGCGGCTTTGAACTATCCAACTTATGACAAGGAGCTCTATGCATTTGTTAGAGCCTCGGAGACATGGCAGCATTACTTATGCCCTAAGGAGTTTATGATACATACTGATCATGAGTCATTGAAACATCACAAGGGTCAAGGTAAGTTAAATAAGAGACATGCTAGGTGGATGGAATACACAGAGACCTTTCCTTATGTCATTATATATAAGCAAGGTAAAAAAAAATATTGTGGCTGATGCTTTATCTAAGAGGTATGTATTTCTCACATCTATAAATGCTAAGATGCTTGGATTTGAATATATAAAGGATGAATATGCCAATGATGCTGATTTTAATGATGTATACATAGCATGTGATAAGGCAGTATTTGGTAAATTTTATAAGCATGATGGCTTTTTGTTTAGAGAAGATAAACTATGTGTGCCTAATTGTTCTATGAGAGAGTTATTAGTACGTGAGGCACATGGAAGTGGTTTAATGGGACACTTTGGTGTCAAGAAAACCTTAGAAATGTTGCATGAACATTTCTTTTGGCCTAAAATGAAAAGGGATGTTATTCGCATATGTGATAGATTCATTACATGTAGAAAGGCCAAATCTAAGGTTTTACCTCATGGGTTGTATACACCCTTACCAGTTCCTAGTGAACCATGGGTAGTGTATCTATGGACTTTGTATTGGGTTTACCTAGGACAAAAAGGGGTAGAGGTTCAACTTATGTGGTAATGGATAGGTTTAGCAAGATGGCACATTTTATTCCATGCCATCAAACTGATGATGCAACTAACATTGTTGAATTGTTCTTTAGGAGATAGTGCACTTACATGGTGTTCCTAGAAGCATTGTGTCTGATAGAGATGTTAAGTTCCTTAGTTACTTTTGGAAGGTTGTGTAGGGAAAATTGGGTACTAAACTTTTGTTTTCTACTACTTGTCATCCACAAACTGATGGGCAAACTGAAGTAGTTAATAGGACTTTAACACAAATTTTGCAAACTGTTATACAAAAGAACTTGAAAACTTGGGAAGACTGTTTGCCATTCATAGAGTTTGCATATAATAGGACTGTGCATTCTACTACTTCTTATTCTCCATTTGAGATTGTTTATGGTTTTAATTCATTAACTCCTTTAGATTTAATGCCTTTACCTGTTGATGCAAGGAATAGTTGACTTACCAGGTGAGTATAACGTTTCTAATTCATTTAACATTCTGATCTTTCTCTTTATGATGTAGGTGATGATTCGAGGTCGAATCCTTTTGAGGAAAGGGGGATGATGAGAACCAAGCTGGTATTGGACTTCAAGATCTATTGCATGTTCCAATTAGGACTATTACAAGGTCAAGATCCAAGAAGCTCAAGGAAGCTATGCAAGGATTGGTGCAAAGGACTTGGGAAGAATCTACAAGTCTTTTAAGCAATGTCAAGCCATTCAAGTTGGGCTGCTTGAATGGGGAAGACCAAGAATTGGTCCATGTGATCCAAGCTTCACATGATGGACCATAGAGGAATTCAAGGGGGAGGCAATATTAATGAATTAGTAGGCCTGTTTTTAGTTCATTATTTAATATGAAATGGGGACCAATTCATTAATGATGTGGCGCCAAAATTAGAAGTTTTAGTTGGGTCTTATAATTACTTAGGCTTTTGGGCCTAGTTTATGTATTATGTCCATTAGGCTTGTGGGGTCTATCTTCATTAAATAAGGTGGACATCTTTTAATTTATTAGGATTGGGTTTGAGCTTGTTCAGCCCAAATTAAGTATTCTTTCTTATTGTTTTAGGTGCCGATTATAGGGATTCCAAGGGAAAAGTTGTCTTGGCCGAATTCATCATGTAACTAGCAATTAGGGTTAGGTTAATAGGGAGGCTATAAATACATGTTCTAGTCGCCTATTCATTTTGAACAATTCTGAATTTAGTGAGTTTGAATTTATTCAAAGTGAGTGTTTCACTCTTTTTAGTTCTTGACAGAACTAGCGAACGTATCAAAGAATTCATTTCTTCGTGGCGTTCTTCCTATCAAACTTATGTTCTAGAAACAAGTGTTCTTAGAGTTTAATTAGCTTATCTAATCTAGGTTCTTTGATCCAAGATTTCCACGGTTTTAAGTTCCATTGCCTGAATCTTGGCTTTCTTGGGGTTAGGGTATTTCGCTTTGTTAGTGGATTGAAAGGGTTTAACCCCACGGGTTCACATCAGTTGGTATCAGAGCGTTGGAGACATGGCAGTATTACTTATGGCCTAAGGAGTTTGTGATACATACTGATCATAAGTCATTGAAACATCTCAAGGGTCAAGGTAAGTTGAATAAAAGACATGCTAGATGGATGGAATACATAGTGACTTTTCCTTATGTCATTCAATACAAGCAAGGTAAGGAAAATATTGTGGCTGATGCTTTATCTAGGTTCTTAGAAACAAGATTTCTAAGGGTTTAAGTTTCCATTGCCTTAATCTTGGCTTTCTTGGGGTCAGGGTATTTCAATTTGTTAGTGGATTTAAAGGGTTTAACCCAATGGTTCACATCAGTTGGTATCAGAGCTTAGGGTCTAATTAGGCTTTTATTTGTACTGTCATTGACAAGATTTTGGGGTTTCAAACACACTTGTCTTATGGTTATAGTTTTAGGCATTCTTGCCCTAGGGTTATAGTTTTTAGGCAGTTTGTTTTGGGGTTTCAACCTTGGAAAGTGTTTTACATCAAGATTTCGTTTCTTGAATTTTTTATCTATTTAAAATTTCTTCTTTTAGTGCTCGATCAAAATCTTGAAGAAAAAAAATTACAAGGGTATTCGAACATCTCAAGAAAGAAAAAAAAGAAAGACATCCGAGATTTCAAGAAAATCAAGAAGTCTCGTTCTTGAAAAAAAAAAAGAAGAGTGTTCGAACAGCAACAAAAAAAGAAAGAAAGATTCAAAAAAGATCAAAGGAAAGAGGAAAGATTTGAATTCTCGGTAATCTTGTTCTTTTTTTTTTACCTTCTTACTAATTGGGTTTCTTGTTTCTTGAGTCTTTTTGCTAGGTAAAATTAAGCAATGATAGGATCCAAGATGGCCCAATCTCATGGCAATTTCTATATGGGTCAAGATCTAAGAAGATCTAGGAAACATGGCAAGAATGAGTGGAATTCATTTGGGTCATGTTGCAATTTATTCAAGAAAGACTTCAACATGCAAGATGGGCTTGCTTTTAGTCAATGTGATTCAAGAACACAAGGTGGCAGCATTAGAGGGCTTGCAAGTGACGGCATTGGAAGATTAGAAGTCGGCCTATTCTTTAATTCATTAATTGACATGGCACTTGTGGTGACCAATTCATTTAATGATATGGCAAGGAAGACTGGGTTTATTTTAAGTCTTTTAATTACTTAGGCACTTGGGCCTATATTATGTAACATGTCCAATAGGCTAATGGAGTCTACCTTCATTAAACTAGTTGGACATCTTTTAATCATTTAGATTTGGGCTGGAGCATGTTCAGCCCATATTTAAGCATTCTTTATTAAGTTTATTAGGCCTGGCCTTAGGACTTCCAAGCAGAGTAGCAGTGCTTGGCCGAATTCCAATGTAACTAGTATTAGGTTTAGGTTATGTAGGGAGGCTATAAATACCTTGTGTAGCCGCCTACTATCATTATATTTTGATCAATTAAGTCTGATTTTATTCAGTGAGAGTTTTCTCTTTTAGTTCTTGAAAGAACTTAGAACTTATCAAAGAATTCTTCTTTCTGGCGTTCAATACCTTCAAACTTAGGTTCTTGAAACAAGCATTCTTGGGGTCTAGCTAGCTTAGCTTATCTAGATTCTTTGAAACATGATTTCACAAGGTTTAAGTTTTCATTGCCTGAATCTTGGCTTTCTTGTATTTTATATTGTTAGTGGGTTCAAAGGGTTAAACCCCAAGAGTTGACATCATGCAGTCTCGCCATGGTTGTTGACGAGCTTCGAGAACTTCTATAGAGCGCTCATCTCCAAGTTCCTAGGAAAATTTGCTCATAGTAGAAAAGTAATGCGAAGAAAGAAAATTAAAAGTAAAATTTGTGTCAAGAATCAAAATCTGTGTAAAAATGAGTAAGAAAATGTTGGATCAAGCAAGAAAATCCTCAACTCATGGAAGTCATGCTAGCTGAGTTGAGAGCATTTTCTCGAGAAACTTCCCCATCTTTTTAGACCACTAATTTTAATCTCACTACTATAGTAATCATATCGATGTAGTAACTAAACTCACCGACATCGCTGTTTTCAATTTTATCGAAATCGATCTCACTATCTATCTAAATGAACCCTTAAAAACTATTAATGTTATCATTATGATTTAACGAGGAAATATACAATTTGTTTCATTAATGTCGTTATGAAAATATTGTCCATACGAGTGTATTTATCATTTGTTTATTTTATCCATATATACTATGAAAAATCATAAGACGATCATAAAACAACTTTAATTCTTTTTCAAAATATTTGCCAAAATACGTTTTTTTATGTAAATTTGGATGAATTTTAAAAAGAAGCTTATTATGGAATTAGTTGGAGCAAGTTGGGACAAAAATCTAACCATATGTTTAATTTGTTTTAAAATTTATATATTTTGAACCTTTAATGCATTTTTTATCTTATAATCTTATAACCATATATTAAAATTGTCCCCAAATAGGGACAACTTCAATTGTTCCTTGCACCGGTGTGGCAAGTTTTTTTTTTTTTTTTGTAATGAAGAAAGATAAAAAAAAAAAGATAAAAAAATAAACATAAAGATAAAAAGGGAAAGAGAGGAGGAAACTCTCAATTTTGTGCACGCGTCGCACAATGATTGGTTTTTTTTTTTAAAAAAAAAATAAGATCATAAAAAATTGCAAACGTTCTATTGATTAATTATCATTTAAGATAGTCTCTTATTTGGTTGACAGCTGTCACCCAAATAAGAAACTTGCAAGGGATAACTTCTAATTATTTTATTTGATAATTTTTATTTTAAATCTTCTAACTATTTTTTTTTTAATTTTTTTAATATTTAAAATATAAGAAATATATTTTTATCAGCTATACATTAGATAAGAATTGGAGTTGGATAGATATTAAACTTTTTGGTTTTTATATTATTGAATTAAAAAAATTAAATGATTAGTAAAAATTAAAATATATGAGATGGGTTGATGTAATTGAAAATTCTTTTAAAAAAAAAAAAACTTTAGTTATTGAATCAAAATAAAAATATTATGATGGTTAAATGGTAAAAAAACTATGTTAAATGATGTTATAAGTTATGAGTTACTGTATGATAGTTGTTGGGTTTATATTTTGCTATTTTATTATAACTCTTAATATGAATATGAATGATAGATATCAACATAAATGAATTAAATTTTAATATCAATAGTAATTTTTTGTTTACATATAAGGTACATATTTTTTAATTTGTACATATTAAAATATTAAGTGCATTTAAATCTCAAATATCAATGATAATTAACTATGTAATGATTTTTAATTTTATATTTTTATAATTTATTGATATACAAAAATTAACCTTTCACTCACGAAAGCGGGCAAAGTATTTATCTCTATAACTTTTCTCATATTTTATGTTATACATTATGATAAAGTATTTAACTCGATCACTTTTCTTATGTTTTAAGTTATACATTAACTAAATATTATATCATTCTATAATCTTAGAAAAATGAAACACTCAACGAAGTGCAGAGTTGCAAACTAGTTCTCATATAATTATAGTGATTTCATGGGCACATTAGTTCTCATGTAATTGTGTTTAGATATAAATAAATATATATATATAAGTAATTAAAATGGGGATATACACCAGTTTTCATGGGCTTTACCATTACAGTCTCGGTCCGACGGGGATTAATCTTCCATCAATCATAAAATGCGGATGAGGGAACATCCTGGGTTTAGACCAAAAAATATATATATAAATAAGTAATTAAAGAGCTATTCTGTCCAAGACATTAAGGGTACGTTTGGTTCGTTCAATGAAATAGAAGGAAATTGAATAACTATTCGTGGGAATAAAATAGAGAGAGAATATGTATTACATAGTTTGGTTTGTTAAATGAAATAGAGGAGAAATACTATTAAAATGTTTGGTTGTTTAAAATGATGTTAAAGAATATATAAGGAATGAGTATAAAAATACTTATTTATAAAATTATATATAATTTTTAATAATATGTTTAGAAATATTTTAAAATATTATATTTTTTATTCTTAAAATAATAATTTAATATATTATATTTTATAATATATTTAATAATAATATTTGAATGTAATGTATTAATAATATTTTTAAAAATGTTATATATAAAAGCAAAAACAAAATTCTTATTTTTATATCTCCTTCTATCCTTTCATTCTCTCTCTAAAATTCTAAAAATCAACTGGTTCTTAAAAACCTAAAAATCACCCTTTTGCCCAAATTCCGATGGCTTCCACTGTTGCCTTCTGCCTTTAACTGTACACCACCGAACAGCAGCAGAAATTTTCCAAATTTTGCCTACAATTTCTTCTTAACCTCCTCTTTCTTATATTCCACTTGATTTTTTCTAAAAAATCGAAAAAGCTTAGATCTACAAAATAAACCTGTGGCTTCCACTCTCATTTTGGCCATCCTCTGCCGCTCCAAGGCCCTCACTTTTTTATATGTTCCTCTTCTTTGTCTCCTCTTTCCCCTCCCAGATTTGGAGTCCCAATAACTAACCTAACCCGAAAACCCTAGGAGAGAAAATTTATCTCCCTTTTTTTTTTTTGCTTTTTTATGTCTTTTTTTGTGTTGCTTCCTCTTTTAGGGATGATGTTGAAAAAAGAGTTTTGCGATTTTATGTGGTTGTCGTTTTTTTTTTTGCTACAATGTTGTTAGGTCGTTGGACTTGGAATGATGTGAGAATAATGGCAACTAGGAATTTTCAAGACATGAGTAGGAATTTCACAAGTTGTTAAAGGGTATTTTGAAAAATAAAATTTTTGATTATACCTGATGAAGTCGGAATAGCCATTCTGAGGGAAGCCCAGAATGCTATTCCAAGCTTATAAGGAATGTGGCTTGAATGGGTTATTCTGTGGAATAAGAATTCTGTCAATCAAATGGTTGAATCACTTTGGCCCATGGAATAAGCCCCGCATTGAATAGTTATTCAAGTGAATCAAACATGGTGTAATAGTAAAACAAATACTAAGAGTAATATATTTTATTGAGAATATTATACAATTTTTTTTGAATAAAAGGGAGTAAAAATAAAAACAAGAACAAGACAACCCCAAGAAACCTTGTACGATAAAGGCTGAAAATAAAAAAGCCAAGGTTTTCCATACATGGTTGAAAAAATCGAATCGAATCAATCGGTCGGATCGATTCAACTGAAAACTGAAGGCTTGTATGATTCAATATGCAACCTGAAATTGAAAATTTAATGAACCGATAGAAAATCGGTTCAATCGATTAAAAATCGGTAAATATCAATTTTAGGTTTATTTCATTTTTTTAATTTTTTTTAAGTGATAATATTTAAATATTTAACCTCTTAATTTATTTAAAAATCATAGCATTAAACTGTTGGAAACGGCGTCATAAGGGCATACTGTTTTGACATATATAACTTCCTAAGGGAAGTTATAAGTCTTTGCCACAATAGAAACAGCTGAAAGCAGTTATTCATAAATAATAAAAAGGAAAGAATTCTTCCTTTTAACAGGGATATTCGGCATTAACAAAAGGTTAAGAGAGAGTGAAGAAATTCTCTCAATTTGGCCATGAAAGAATGAATAGATTATTCATTCGGCTAAAGGCCGAGAGAAAGAAAAAGGGAGAAAACAAGTTTCCTCAAAAAGCAATACTCGAAACTCTCTGTATTCTTGAAGAATTTAGGCTGTGGAAAATAGACAATTTTCAATTACGTGATCTTATCTCCGACCAGTGAATCAAGACCAGTTCATCATCAAACGATCTTGTAAGTTATTTAATTTTGTATTTATTATAGATTATATTACGTGATAATCTTCATTGGTATCAGAGCCTGTAGGTTTTGATTTCTGGTATGTTTGTTTAAAATAAAAACATAGACATGATTAAATCGAGTTTTTGGTGAAAAGCTTAAATTCATCGGAACACGTCCGGATTCTATGGATTATTATACAAACGTGTATAAGATCATAAAGCTTGTGTGATAATAATTTTGGATTTGTTGGATCCTAGATTCGATTTTAAAAATTGTGTTTCTTATGAAAACTAGGATCGAAAAGTGTAGTCTTTTGAATTTAAAAAAAAAAAAAAAAAAAGATTTGATTGCCCAATGATTTTTTTTTTTTTTAAAGAATTGCAAAATTTTGTTAAGGAATTCTAATGCCCAATGAAAATTTCAAAACTACAATGATTTGATGAGACATTCGGATACCTTCCCGAGGGCATTTGGATGACCAAGGTAAAATTTAAAACAAATTATTTTTAACATGCCAAAAATCAAATTTTACCTGGTATATTTGATCTTAAATTTTTATTTAAATCTCAAGAGTCCTGATAATACAAAACTGATTAAAATTTATTTTTTAATCATTATTAATTTTGTGTTATGAATATGTTTTATGAAACATATTTTTTCTGTATATGTTACAGAAAACAATTTCGAGATTTTTTTCGGACTCCGATGATCATTAGGACCATGACACAATTTCTAAGAGTCGGTAGAATGTTACGGGAACTAGATAACTATCGAAATGATCCAAATGATAATGTTATCAAACACATCATTACTGTTAATTAGAAAATCCAAAAGTTGATTAGAAGTGACAGAATGCTAATAAGAAGTTATATCGTAAAAAATATATGGTGTTAAAAAAAATACACTTTTAACTTCGAGACAAAATGATCTTCTTAACGATCTTTGGATGTCTAAGATGGAGAACGGTCACTGATAACTCGTATCATTATATAGTTTTTAGTTATGTTTTATTATTGTTTTGTGTCAAATACGAGTTATTATTGCTTAGTCTAATTGTGTTTATGATCTTTTATATTTTTATGTAATTTGGTGTTTTTCACGAGTTTCTTTGAGTGATTTCAGATTACTAGGTTAAATCAAGAATTAAGGGCAAATCCAGTTCAGTTCCAGTTCCGACACCTTTTGCCATATCAGCTATATCTGGAGTTTCACTGAAGCATTAAGGCTGAAATTTTTACAGTGCAAAGTTAAGAGGCATATCTATCTTTTTCATGCTTTACACTTCTTGAAACGGAGTCGTTTTCCCTAGCGAAATCAACCATCAAGTTGGCTGATGTGCAATGACGTCTGTTCTGACCAGTTATGGTATTTTGACCATATCTTCTGATTCACATCAGCAAATGAGCTGATTCCAACGGCTATGGATCACAAACGGATAGGGGAACATTTTTCTAGAAGACCATTTGATCAGATCAAGCCTCCAACATTGACAAAATCAACCATCAAGCTGGCTGATCAGAATTGTCATACAATATGACGAAAATTGTTAGAAAAATGCACCCACCTATTATACCTACCTTTGAAATTTATAAAGCTTGTCTCTTGTCATTTAGCTCTCCAAAATGTGTATAAATAGAGGGTCTTGGATGATTGTAAGTGACATGGTAGATTGGTAGGATATTAGCCATTATAATAAAATTCTCTAATTTTTCTTCTTCTTTCCTTTCTCTAGTTTTCTTTTTCTTTATTTACTTATGCTTCTTACATTTCTTTTCATTTTCTTCTTAGATTCTCTTTAATTTTATGTTTATGTTTACAATGCCTATGCTGGGCTAAACTTCTATTTGGTTAAGGGTGATTTCAAAGCCCTAGACATGTTTTGTGATTGATTTTCAGATTCTATCTATCATTAATTTTCTATCAAAGTTGCTTATGTTCTTCTACAAGAATTGTTCATGATGTTGTCTTGATTTGTTTAGGTGTACAACTAGATAGATCTTGATAATTATCTATTGCTAGTTTAGGAGTCTTGATCCGTGTAATTGTCTTGATTTCCTATTCATAAGTGGCAATTTGTGATTAATGATTATGGTCAAGTTTTCAATAATTGCAAAGTGGAACATAACCTAAGTTGAACAATCCGAGCTTATGTGTTTGTTGCTTAGATCAACCTATCTTTCTCATCATAAAGCTGCCATTAAATTGAATTTAGAAAGCTTATTCTAGGTTGTTTGATGGTTAGAGATTAAATAGAGAGCTTGTTCTATTTAACGACAAACTAAGGAAAGATTGGGATAACAGAGCTTGTTGTTATCTACGGTTATTAACTTTGATAGTTGGTTGATATTGATAGATCTGAAATTGGTTCTTAATGATGTCTAGTGGTGGAGAATGAAACCTTAACCATATTTCTCTCATATTTGATTTATTCTTAATTACTTGTTTTCTCATTCTTATTATTTACTTTAGTTTAAATCTGATTTCAAAAACCCCTTTTCTTTTATTGTTCTTGAATTTAAGTTTTAAACTATTAACTTATAAACTAAAACCCAATCCCTGAGGACTCGACCCTTGCTAACTACTATACTTACAATTGATCTTTTTAGTGCAAGGTTAAATAAGATACATTCTTTTGGGTGCATCAAATTTTTGGCGCCGTTGCCGGGGATTGCTTTATTTAGTTTATTAGTTTATTGGTTTATTCTTATTTTCAGTTGTAATTAATTTTATTTTTCTTGTACATACAAGTTTTTCTTATCAAATTTTGAAAAAAAAAACGATGGAATTGAGCAATCTAACACTTGAAGAGTTGGTGTCATACATGAACATGGAGAATCAACAAGCCAATCTCACCTCCCCAGTTCAACAATTGGCCATGGGAGGATGTCAAGGCCATCAAGGGTTCCAAGACCAACAGTATGATCATTACTCAAAAACTTACCATGAGGGATGGTGGGATCATACTAATTATGGCTACTCGAAAAATTACCAAGAAGTAGATCCTTATGCCAATTACACTTATCCATCTAGCTTCAATCAATCATGGTCTCAAGAACCAGATCTTTTTCAACCACCACATATGACTCAAAACTCAGGTACTTCTTTAGAAGATCTTGTGTATTCTCTTGTTACTGATACTTTGCAATTTCAACAGGAAACAAAGGCAAGTATCCAGAGTTTGGAAAGGCAAATGAGCCTATTGGCTAGTAGTACGGTGGAATTAGTAGCACAAAGATCTCAAGCACTCCCTTCCCAATCGATGATTGATCCAAAGGAGAGTGTTAGCGCCACACAACTTGAGGATGAATCAGAAAATCCAAGGGAACCCGAGAATGAGAAAGAACTAAAGATGGATTCAACTATTGAAGATAATGAAGCTTCAATTCCGAAAGAGAGTACTTCCGCACCTGAGGTAACGTTTAAGGTTTCACTTTTTACTAATGTTTCTTCTCCACCTTTTCCTAGTAGATTTGCAAAGTTCAAGGAGGAAGAACATGAACAACACATGCCGAAAACCTTAAACAACTTGTTTGTGGATGTCATTCAACAAGTATCAAAATATGCTCTGATGGAGACTCAATTAAGAGTTGTAAACCCAAGTGCAGGTTATGTTCAAGTAATAAATTCTCGGGTGTCCGAGGTCGAACCACAGGGAAGCGTATTAGTAAGTATAAGTTTATAAATATATAAGAAAAAGAAAGTAAACAAGATATTAGGGAATCAACAACAAAACAAAATAAACAAGATATTAGAGAACAAAATAAATAAAATAACATAAAAGAAATTAAACAAAATATAAAAAACAATAAGAAAGGATGTTGAGGTTAGAGAATCCACTCTTAGTGTTATGCTAAGATTAATCTTGTTTTATTACACAATTGAAATCCACACATAAGGGAGGTTCCAATCGGAAGGTTTAGCAATTCAGTCCAAATTGTCCAACGTCCATAGCATATGATATTATGTTCATTTGGTGTCCTCAAAACTCATAAAAAGAGTCCAAGCATTCCTTATGCCAAGGTATATGTCTACAACAAATCAAGGTTATGAAACCAAGCATTTACTGTGCCATTTTCATTGTCAATAATGAATCAAGATCTCTACTTTGCAAGTATGATTTTAAACCAAAAGAAAATATTATCTATGCTAGTGCTTATAAATGATGATTCATTTTAGCTCATGTTTAAGAGACTAACCTTAGCATTTACCAAGAGCTTCACCTCATCACCTCAACAATATGATTAGAAACACATACTAGATATGAATAAAATGAAAAGAAATGTAAGAAGAAAAAGAAAACTAGAGAAAGGAAAGAAAAAGAAAACTTAGAGAATTTTATTACAATGGCTATCCTACCAATGTATCAATGTGTCCCAATACTCATCCAAGGCCCTCTATTTATACACATTTTGGAGGGCTAAATGACAAGAGACAAGCTTTACAAATTTCAAAGGTAGGTATAATAGGTGGGTGCATTTTTCTAACAATTTTCGTCATATTGTATGACAATTCTGATCAGCCAGCTTGATGGTCGATTTTGTCAATGTTGGAGGCTCGATCTGATAAAATGGTCTTCTAGAAAAATATACCCCTATCAGTTATGGATCCATAGCCGTTGGAATCAGATCATTTGCGCACGTGGATCGGGAGATATGGTCAAAATACCAAAACGGTGCAGAACAGACGTCATTGCACATCAGCCAACTTGATGGTCGATTTCGCTAGGGCAAACGACTCCGTTTCAAGAAGTGTAAAACATGAAAAAGATAGATATGCCTCTTAGCTTTGCAGGGATACAAAGTTCAGCCTTATTGCTTCAGTGAAACTCGAGATATAGCTGATATGGCAAAAGGTGTCGGAACTGGAACTGAACTGGATTTGCCCTTAATTCTAGTAATCTGAAATCACTCAAAGAAACTTGTGAAAAACACCAAATTACATAAAAATATAAAAGATCATAAACACAATTAGACTAAACAATAATAACTCGTATTTGACATAAAACAATAATAAAACATAACTAAAAACTATATAATTATACGAGTTATCACACCCCCATACTTAGATTGTTGCTAGTCCCTAGCAACGACTCAATAAAAATAAAATAAGAAAATCTAATCTAATCCATTTTCGTAGGAAATCACGGTGGCACTTAGCATGTGACACAAGCCTTTAAACCCCTAGGTGTCCCTAGTGGACGAGTTTAGTCTCGTGAGGGTTTACTAGGACGATACCCACAAACATTGAAGACATAAGAAAAACTAAAAATAATAATTATAACTAATCCTTCCAATATAAATTAGAGATAATCATTGGACAAGTCTTAAAAACTAATCAATAGCTTAAAGAAATTCACAAAAAATCTTGCTTGAATGTAAATAGTTTGAGTTAAGCCAATAATAACATAACATATTTCAATCAAAATAGTGTATATTCAAACTTAATCTCAACTTCTCACATGGGATACTCTCTTGATTTTCACTCTTTAAAGTAGTGGTAAAGTGTTTACACTCAATCAATCTCATGAAAACACTTCTACCATATGCTTGCTTGTCCACCTATTCTCCACTATTTAGATCATACAACTTCATAAATCAAGAGGTCTTTATTCAAGGTTGTAATGGGGCCAAAGGGTTATAATGTGGTTAAAGAACAAAAGGATAAAGATATCACAAAGGTTCCAAAGAGTTCATAGATTTTAGAGACATAATAAGATCATACAAATAAAACTTCTCAAAACTCTTATAAAGCACATAATAACATAGGCTAAATATTCATGTTGAGCCTTTGCATCATTCTAACCAACTTTGTAATATCTTTTTCTAGAAGTTCAAGAGAAGATTTTTTTTTTTTTTTTTTTTTTTTTTTAATATGGGAATGTATTTGACAATGATCCCTTTCTTTTTCTCTTGACTTTTTCTTTTCTTTTCTTTCCCCCACACTTATCTTTTGTTTCTAACCCAAATTTTCAAATAAAAATATCCCTTGTTTTTTTGCAATATGTCTCAAAATATAAAATTCATCTTTAGAACAAGGGTAAGGATATAAGCATATTTAGGCTAGGTGTAAGTTGTGGTTACCAATAAAACATCATATTTAATGTAGGCTCAAATTGGCTCACTAGTGGGGATGTTCTCGTAGAACATTAATAATGGATGGCTGTTTGGCTCTGGTTATAATCCTAATGCCTCTATCATATTCATGTTGTCACATGTATCAATATAGTCTCAAACGGTTTAAAGCAAGTTCTAGAGAATCATGTAATCATAAGAGCACTCAAGAAAGAAATTAGATTGATTTGTATAATGCATCAATCATTATAGGCTCAAAAACTCACAAGGATGATTATACAAGTCAGATTAAGTCTAAACATGCTTCTTTCTCAATCAACATATCATATTAACATTGGCTCATAAAAAGGTTGACATCAAGCTCAATTCTCATGAAAATCTTCTCACTAATAAATCTGTTTTAGACTTATGCAATTCATATCTCATCATTGTATTGAAAGTAACTAAAAAAAAACACACTAAGTCTAAACATGCTTTTTTTTTTTTGTTTTTTTTTTTTTTTTTGAAGAAGAAGATTAAATCAAACTGACAAGGTATGTCTCAAGTCTCCCTTACTCAGACCTTGTTCAGAATGAATACTTCTAAATGTCTTAAAACACAAAAATTTTTTTTTTTTTTTTTTAGCAAAATATGTCCCTTACCCCCTACTAAAATATGACATTGTCCCCAATGTCAAATTTTAAAGGTAGAATTTAGGAGATATTACCTGCAGAGGTTGCTAACCACTTATTATAACTGAGACACAACAAGCAAAATGTTAGATAATGTCACAAAGACAAAGTGCAATCCACTCCTTGCTCGTCCATATCTCTTTTTCTTTTTCCGAGCGTTTGCGAAACAACCGTAGCAGATAAACACTCATAAGCTTGTAGCTTTTTGAGTAAATCTTCAATGGTTGTAGCAGAAATTATGGTTCTCCTTGCCTCTGAAAACATGAATCCATTATCCACAGCATTATCTAAATATGAAAGTAAATTACTAAAATAACCATTAATATTAAGCAAACCAATGGGTTTCTTATTTGTGACCAAAGATGACCAAGAAGCCACGCAAGCTATTTCTTCCAATGTACCCAGACCTCCTGGTAAGGCAATGAATGCATCGGCAGAATGGTACATGATTGTTATCCGTTCAGGGATACTCCAGACTTGTATTTCCTTACCCACGGTAGGTCCACAAAAATCTGTGAATAGTTTTGGCACGATTCCTAGAACTGGACTTCCTCCGGCGTGTGCTGCTGTAGCGACTGCTCCCATTAAACCCGTACTACCGCCTCCATAAATCAAGTGGATCTTTTGTTGGGCAAGTATTACTCCAACTCTTATGGCTTCATCAGCGAATATGTTATTTTTCCCTGGATAAGCACCTCCAAAGACACAAATTTTTTTAATGCGCTGGGACGAAGTGCTTTCCATTTTTTTTTTTTTTTCGAGTGCCTGAAAGAGAATGAGTACATGGTGTAATATATAGAGGACTGAGTAGTGAATCAGACAAGAGTAATAATGTCGCCGAAAGTGTATTTGACCTGTCAGAAGAAAATGTTAACCTAACAAAAGATTTTTGCGTGATTTCAGGAAGAAAATCAAAAAGAGAAGAAAAATCAATCGTAAAAGACCAATGCAAAAAAAAAAAAACGAGAATAATTACACAAATCGAACAACACGTAAATTAAACTGAAATAAAGTTATTGCAAATCAAACCAAAAGCTGAGAAGTCATTTATTGTAGTTGTGATTGTGGCTCACATCTTCCTCTGGTTTTACGTCCAGAAACGGCTTAAACGCCTTCTATGAGTCGAGGATATGCTTCCCATCCAGTTTTCTTACAAGCTGGCAAACAGGGTCTTTTAACATCAGATTCCCAAGATGTTGCCATTCCCTTTGGAATTGCGGCCATAAATCAAGAATTTCTCTTTGTACGTCTCCACTAGGATGCGTCTCAAGAGAAAGTTGGATATTACCCAAATTCTCCTTACTCAGTCCATCCTTAATGAATTCAATTTTATCATCTCGATTAGAGGACGGAATCCCAATAGAACGACATTTACCGTTACACGTCCATCGTGCACACTTGTGGCAATTTGAACTCATGCGCTTTGCTCGTCGCTTCTTTGCATAAGTGCTTCTACCTGTACCTGGTAAATGCAAAACAGGAAGATATTCATCTTCACGTACCTTGGCTTCAATTATCCAACGTATGTCTTCAGGAATCCCTTTGTTCATAAGCATTCTTAATCTTTCTAATCGAACTTGGTAAAGCTTCAGTAAAATATTCCGAGGAAAAGGAGGAAATCGTTTCTGCAATCTTTTGAGAATATCATCCATCCTGAAAAAAAAATGAAATAAAATAAAATGAAAGAGAAATTTATATACAATATCAGTTTTGTGGGTAGCTGATGGAACCGACTTAAATAATCACGGAGTACCGTTATCCGCCATTTAACCGGGAAAAAAATGATTTTTTTTTTTTTTTTTTTTGAAGATTAGTAAAAGTTATATTTACATCTAGTTATTTTCAAAACAAGGATCAGAAAGAAAAACAACCTCTTCTTGAGTAACATGATTTTCCAAAAAGAGTTTGAGTCTTTGTCCATTTACCTTGAATACGTTACCATTTTGAGGATTCTCAATGTCAACTGCTCCATAATGATACACATGCTTAACCACAAATGGGCCAGTCCATCTTGATCTCAACTTACCAGGAAATATGTGAAGTCTAGAATTATAAAGTAGAACTTTTTGCCCAACATCAAATATTTTTCTTGAAATTAACTTGTCATGAAAGGCTTTAGTTCTTTCTTTATGAATTTTAGAATTCTCATATGCATCATTTCTGAGTTCCTCAAGTTCATTTATGACTGGAAAAGTTTCATTCTCACCCAAAAAGGAATATTTTAGTTCGGATGGCAATGGTTTTAAATCCAGCTTGGGTGGTTCAATAGTTGATGGTACAGTGACATTTGTGAGTGATGGAAGTTCCTCAAACTTTTGTTTCCAACAATGCTTAACCTGAAAAGAATTTAACAAAGAATCAGTGTGTGAAATTTCTGAAGCATTATCAAACTCACATTCAATTAAATAAGCTTCTAAAGGATCATGGAATGTGGTAGTGGTGAGATGTTCATGAACAAGTTCTTCAATGAAATCCACTTCATGTACTTCTGAATCATCACCAGGTTGCTTGCAAGTGTTGAACACATTTAATTCTAAAGTCATATTTCCAAAAGAAATGTTCAACATACCATTCCTGCAATTTATCAGAGCATTAGAAGTTGCAAGAAATGGACGGCCTAATATAACAGGAATTTGAACATTTGGATTTGAAACAGGATGTGTGTCCAAAACAATAAAATCAACAGGGAAGTAAAAATTATCAATTTGAACCAAAACATCTTCAACTATCCCTCGAGGAATTTTTACAGAACGATCAGCTAGTTGAAGTGTAACAGGTGTTTCCTTGAGTTCACCTAAACCTAACTGTTGATAAACAGAAAAAGGCAAAAGATTAACACTAGCACCAAGATCAAGCAATGCACGTTCTATTCTAGTGTTTCCAATGATGCATGAGATTGTTGGACATCCAGGATCTTTTAATTTTGGTGGAGTAAGGTGCTGAATGATTGAGCTCACACTTTCCGTCAGAAATGCTTTCTTTTGTACATTATGTTTCCTTTTAAATGTGCACATGTCCTTCAAAAATTTAGCATAAGATGGAACTTGTTTGATTGCATCCAATAAAGGAATGTTAATCTTAACTTGTTTGAAAAGTTCATAAATTTCTGCATTTTGATTCAAATTCTTTATTGTTTGCAACCTTTGAGGAAAAGGAGCAGGATGCATACCTTTTTCTTTGTCCAAATTTTCAAGAAGTTCAGACTTACCATCATCCTTACCATTACTTTTCGGAGGGGAAAGAGGATCTTGGTCTTTTGATGGAATCTTTTTGTCAATTGCCTTTCCACTTCGAAGAGTTGTGATAGAACTGGCATTTTCCTGTTGAGTTTCATTGGAGCAAGAAACAAGACATTGAGTAGAAGGGTTAGGCTGAGGTTGAGCAGGAAACTTACCTTTTTCTTGAGTGCGTAATGAAGCTGTCAATGTGGACAAGGTGTTTTTGATCTCATTGATGTCCTGTGAAGTCCGGCTATTCACATTTGCTTGTGTTTGCATGAATGCTTGCAATGTCTCTTCCAAGGTTTGTACACGTGAAGGTTGATAGGAAAAAGTGTTGCCCGGCTTTTGAGATTGTGGTACCTGAACATGATTATTATTCCGCCAACTGAAGTTGGGATGATTTCTCCATTCAGGGTTATACGTTTCAGAGTAAGGAGAAGGAAAAGGCTTTTTAAATGTGTTTATGGAATTTACTTGATCATGCAACGCTTCTTTAAGAATGGGAATGTTTGGACATTCAGAAGTGGGGTGTCCCATGATTTCACAAATTCCACAACTTTCTTCATTTTTAACCGTTTTGACTTCTTTTACTTCTCTAAGTTCCATGGCTTCAATCTTTCTAGCCAAATTAGCTACTTTAGCTTTTATCTCATCTTCTTGACTAAAATGATATTTACCTCTGTTAGAAACAAGATTAGATCTATTGAAACTTTCAGAGGAATTATCTGTGTGCCAGGCTTGAGAGTTATCTGCCAAATGGTCTAAGTAGTCAAAGGCTTCTTCAGGTTCTTTTTCTAGAAACTCACCGTTACACATTGTTTCAACAAATTGTTTAGTTTCGGGAGTTAAACTTTCATAAAAGAAACTAATAAGACGCCATTTTTCAAAACCATGATGTGGACAAGAACTTAACAAATCTTTAAAACGATCCCAGCACTGAAAAAATGCTTCATTTTGATTTTGATTGAAATTTTGAATCTGTCTTTTCAAAGCAGTAGTTTTATGTGCTGGGAAAAATTTCTTTAGAAACTCAGTTTGTAATTCTTGCCATGTGCCAATTGACCTTGGTTTTAAATTATGAAGCCAAATTTTTGCTTTATCTTTTAAAGAAAAAGGAAATAATTTTAGCTTGACAATTTCATTTGTACATTGTTGGTCATTAAAGGTGACACATACATCTTCGAAGTCTTTTAGAAACGAGTAAGCACTTTCCGATTCCAACCCATAGAAATTTGGAAGCAAAGCTATCATACCTGGTTTAAAACGAAAGTTGTTTGCATTGAGAGGAAAAATAAAAGAAGAGGGTGATGAGCTTCGAGTTGGTTGCAAGTAGTCACGCATGGTGCGTACTTGTCTGTTCTCATCTTCAGCATGAACACTTTCATTGTCAGCCATGGTAGGAGTTGTATTAGAAAGATTACCTGAAAAAGTTTCACAATAAAATCTAACTAAACGACGAGATCTAAAATCACGTCGCCAAACAAGCATAAAACAAAGTTAATATACAAAATTAGGCGGTATAACCAGCCAATAAAAATAAAACAAAGTTAATATACAATATAAATATAAATATATAGAAAATTAGGCGGTATAACCAGCCAATAAAAATAAATATAGGCGGTATAACCAGCCAATAAAAATAAATATAGGCGGTATAACCAGCCAATAAAAATAAATATACTTATAAACTTATATACTTAGTATTGCCTCCCCGGCAACGGCGCCAAAAACTTGATGGAGACTCAATTAAGAGTTGTAAACCCAAGTGCAGGTTATGTTCAAGTAATAAATTCTCGGGTGTCCGAGGTCGAACCACAGGGAAGCGTATTAGTAAGTATAAGTTTATAAATATATAAGAAAAAGAAAGTAAACAAGATATTAGGGAATCAACAACAAAACAAAATAAACAAGATATTAGAGAACAAAATAAATAAAATAACATAAAAGAAATTAAACAAAATATAAAAAACAATAAGAAAGGATGTTGAGGTTAGAGAATCCACTCTTAGTGTTATGCTAAGATTAATCTTGTTTTATTACACAATTGAAATCCACACATAAGGGAGGTTCCAATCGGAAGGTTTAGCAATTCAGTCCAAATTGTCCAACGTCCATAGCATATGATATTATGTTCATTTGGTGTCCTCAAAACTCATAAAAAGAGTCCAAGCATTCCTTATGCCAAGGTATATGTCTACAACAAATCAAGGTTATGAAACCAAGCATTTACTGTGCCATTTTCATTGTCAATAATGAATCAAGATCTCTACTTTGCAAGTATGATTTTAAACCAAAAGAAAATATTATCTATGCTAGTGCTTATAAATGATGATTCATTTTAGCTCATGTTTAAGAGACTAACCTTAGCATTTACCAAGAGCTTCACCTCATCACCTCAACAATATGATTAGAAACACATACTAGATATGAATAAAATGAAAAGAAATGTAAGAAGAAAAAGAAAACTAGAGAAAGGAAAGAAAAAGAAAACTTAGAGAATTTTATTACAATGGCTATCCTACCAATGTATCAATGTGTCCCAATACTCATCCAAGGCCCTCTATTTATACACATTTTGGAGGGCTAAATGACAAGAGACAAGCTTTACAAATTTCAAAGGTAGGTATAATAGGTGGGTGCATTTTTCTAACAATTTTCGTCATATTGTATGACAATTCTGATCAGCCAGCTTGATGGTCGATTTTGTCAATGTTGGAGGCTCGATCTGATAAAATGGTCTTCTAGAAAAATATACCCCTATCAGTTACGGATCCATAGCCGTTGGAATCAGATCATTTGCGCACGTGGATCGGGAGATATGGTCAAAATACCAAAACGGTGCAGAACAGACGTCATTGCACATCAGCCAACTTGATGGTCGATTTCGCTAGGGAAAACGACTCCGTTTCAAGAAGTGTAAAACATGAAAAAGATAGATATGCCTCTTAGCTTTGCAGGGATACAAAGTTCAGCCTTATTGCTTCAGTGAAACTCGAGATATAGCTGATATGGCAAAAGGTGTCGGAACTGGAACTGAACTGGATTTGCCCTTAATTCTAGTAATCTGAAATCACTCAAAGAAACTTGTGAAAAACACCAAATTACATAAAAATATAAAAGATCATAAACACAATTAGACTAAACAATAATAACTCGTATTTGACATAAAACAATAATAAAACATAACTAAAAACTATATAATTATACGAGTTATCATGCTCCATTCCTCGATGAGCAATGCACTACAAAGGATGATGGAATAATACTTGTAATGGAGAATGCATCCACTGTTGTGCAAAGAAAGCTTCCTCTCAAACGCATAAATTTGGGAAATTTCATGTATGAGCCTGACAAGCCTAAAATGCCAAGAAGGGGTGTTGGTTAGGTTCAAAACACTAACTCAAGTGTTAATTGGGAAGGCAACCCAATTAAAGAAGAAATTGCCAACCTGCCATGCTCAGATTTGCTTTCTTTTCCTTTTCCTTTTTCTTTTTCTTTTATTATGTTTATTGTTTTTATGTTTATTTGTTAATTGTTTGTTTAGTATTTTAGGATTATTTAGGTTGCATGAGTTTGTTTTGTTTTGTTTTGTTTTGAGTCTTAGTTATTCCTATTCTTATGTTATTAGTTATTTTCTCTTACACATGATTCTTTCATTTGGGTTAATAGCATTACATTGATGACAATGTAAGAATTAAGTGTGGGGGGAAGGATTTAGGATTTCTTTTATTTTTGCCTATTATTTTTTTTTATGAGTCTTTAATATAATAATTATTATTATTTTTAGTGTGTTTTAGTTCTTTTTAATACAATGATGAGATATGAATTGTATAAGTCTAAAACATATTTATTAGTGAGAAGATTTTCATGAGAATTGAGCTTGATATCAACCTTTTTATGAGCCAATGTTAATATGATATGTTGATTGAGAAAGAAGCATGTTTAGACTTAATCTGACTTGTATAATCATCCTTGTGAGTTTTTGAGCCTATAATGATTGATGCATTATACAAATCAATCTAATTTCTTTTTTGAGTGCTCTTATGATTACATGGTTCTCTAGAACTTGCTTTAGACCTTGTTGAGACTATATTGATGCATGTGACAACATGAATATGATAGAGGCATTAGGATTTTTAGCCACGGCCAAACAGCCATCCCTTATTGATGTTCCAAGAAAACACACCCTTAGTGAACCAATTTGAGCCTACATTGAATATGCTATCTCTTTGGTAACCATAACTTGTCCCTAACCTAAATATACTTATTTATATCTTTACCTTTGTTCCAAAGATGAATTAGCATGTTTTGAGACAAGTTGCAAAGACAAGGAAGATCTATTGAAAATTTGGGTTAGAAACAAGAAATAAGTGTGGGGGGGAAAGAAAAGAAAAGTCAAGAGAAAAAGAAATGGAATACTGGCAAATACATTCCTATGTAAAAAAAAATATATATATGAATCATCTCTTGAATGTGGAAAAAGAAAAAGATGTTACAAAGTTGTTTAGAATGAAGAAAAGGCCTAACATGAATATCCGGCCTAGGTGACTATGTACTTGTAAAGAGTTTTGAGAAGTTTCTTTGCATGATCTTATTATGTCTCTAAACTTTATGAACTCTTTGGAACCTTTGTGATATCTTTATCCTTTTGTTCTTCAACCACATTACAAACCCCTTGGCCCCATTACAACCTTGATTAAAGACCTCTTGATTCATGAAGTTGTATGATCTAAATAGTGGAGAATAGGTGGACAAGCAAGAATATGGTAGAACTGTTTTCATGAGATTGATTGAGTGTAAACACTTCACCACTACTTTAAAGAGTGAAAATCATGAGGGTATCCCATGTGAGAAGTTGAGATTAAATTTGAACATGCACTATTTTGATTGAGATATGTTATGTTAATTTTAGCTTAACTCAAACCATTTACTATCAAGCATGATTTTTTGTGAAACTCTTTAAGCTATTGATTAGTTTATAAGACTTGTTCAATGATTGTCTCTAATTTGTATTGAAAGAGGATTAGATTAGGTTTTATTATTTTGTCGATATTTGATTTTGCTCGAGGACTAGATGTAAATATAATTTTTATTTTTTTTTTAACCCCGGTTAAATGGCGGATAACGGTACTCCGTGATTATTTAAGTCGGTTCCATCAGCTACCCACAAAACTGATATTGTATATAAATTTCTCTTTCAATTTCTCTTTCATTTTTTTTCAGGATGGATGATATTCTCACAAGATTGCAGAAACGATTTCCTCCTTTTCCTCGAAATATTTTACTGAAGCTTTACCAAGTTCGATTTGAAAGATTAAGAATGCTTATGCACAAAGGGAATCCTGAAGACATACGTTGGATAATTGAAGCCAAGGTACATGAAGATGAATATCTTCCTGTTTTGCATTTACCAGGTACAGGTAGAAGCACTTTTGCAAAGAATCGACGAGCAAAGCGCATGAGTTCAAATTGCCACAAATGTGCACGATGGACGTGTAGCGGTAAATGTCGTTTTATTGGGATTCCGTCCTCTAATCGAGATGATAAAATTGAATTCATTAAGGATGGACTGAGTAAGGAGAATTTGGGTAATATCCAACTTTCTCTTGAGACGCATCCTAGTGGAGACGTACAAAGAGAAATTCTTGATTTATGGCCGCAATTCCAAAGGGAATGGCAACATCTTGGGAATCTGATGTTAAAAGACCCTGTTTGCCAGCTTGTAAGAAAACTGGATGGGAAGCATATCCTCGATTCATAGAAGGCGTTTAAGCCGTTTCTGGACGTAAAACCAGAGGAAGATGTGAGCCACAATCACAACTACAATAAATGACTTCTCAGCTTTTGGTTTGATTTGCAATAACTTCATTTCGGTTTAATTTACGTGTTGTTCGATTTGTGTAATTATTCTCATTTTTTTATTGGTCTTTTACGGTTGATTTTTCTTCTCTTTTTGATTTTCTTCCTGAAATCACGCAAAAATCTTTTGTTAGGTAGGTTAACATTTTCTTCTGACAGGTCAAATACACTTTCGGTGACATTATTACTCTTGTCTGATTCACTACTGAGTCCTCTATATATTACACCATGTACTCATTCTCTTTCAGGCACTCGAAAAAAAATATATGGAAAGTACTTCGTCCCAGCGCATTGAAAAAATTTGTGTCTTTGGAGGTGCTTATCCAGGAAAAAATAAAATATTAGCTGATAAAGCCATAAGAGTTGGAGTAATACTTGCCCAACAAAAGATCCAGTTGATTTATGGAGGCGGTAGTACGGGTTTAATGGGAGCAGTCGCTACAGCAGCACACGCCGGAGGAAGTCCAGTTCTAGGAATCGTGCCAAAACTATTCACAGGTTTTTGTGGACCTACCGTGGGTAAGGAAATACAAGTCTGGAGTATCCCTGAACGGATGACAATCATGTACCATTGTGCCGATGCATTCATTGCTTTACCAGGAGGTCTGGTACATTGGAAGAAATAGCTTGCGTGGCTTCTTGGTCATCTTTGGTCACAAAAAAGAAACCCATTGGTTTGCTTAATATTAATGGTTATTTTAGTAATTTGCTTTCATATTTAGATAATGCTGTGGAAAATGGATTCATGTTTTCAGAGGCAAGGAGAACCATAATTTCTGCTACAACCATTGAAGATTTACTCAAAAAGCTCCAAGCTTATGAGTATTTACCTGCTACGGTTGTTTCGCAAACGCTCGGAAAAAGAAAAAGAGATATAGACAAGCAAGGAGTGGATTGCACTTTGTCTTTGTGACATTATCTAACATTTTGTTTGTTGTGTCTCAGTTATAATAAGTGGTTAGCAACCTCTGCAGGTAATATCTCCTAAATTCTACCTTTAAAATTTGACATTGGGGACAATGTCATATTTTAGTAGGGGGTAAGGGACATATTTTGCTAATTTGTAAAAAAAAAATAAAAAAAAAATAAAAAAATTTTGTTGTGTTTTAAGCCATTTAGAAGTATTCATTCTGAACAAGGTCTGAGTAAGGGAGACTTGAGACATACCTTGTAAGTTTGATTTAATCTTTTCAAAAAAAAAAATTTTTGTTGTGTTTTAAGCCATTTAGAAGTATTCATTCTGAACAAGGTCTGAGTAAGGGAGACTTGAGACATACCTTGTCAGTTTGATTTAATCTTTTCAAAAAAAAAAAAACTATCTGGTCCGTTTATTATCTGCATGTGTTTTACTACTTTCGTGTATGTATTTTTTTTTTTGAGTATTAGTATAATCTTGGCAAGCATGTGGATAAAGCAATAGAGTTACAAAGGCTTTGATTAAGTTATCTAGGTTATTTTCAATTTGGTTTTCTGAAAATTGAATATTTTTGATGATCAAATGTCTTTGAGATTGTTTTTGGCAGATCGGTTCGATTTTTGTTGGAATGTGAATTCATGGTGAGCCTTTGGAAAGCCACGGAAAACTGGGAAGACATAGTAAGTTTACTTTATCTCTTCATTCCACATGCAGATTTAGGTCATCACATAGATGCTTGCATCTATACATGATCTGATCTTAGAACAAAGTCACTATCCAGAAAGCCCCTTATCTTTCCCCCCTTACATTAGGAGCCCATAAGTTGTAAACCTTCGGGTTGGATCCCTAGATATGAACTCCAGAAATTATGCCAAAGTGAACGGATACGATTCCGACCCCCATTCTCTCTTTATACTTTTATGATAATATTTGTGATCATTGGGTTTGGGATTGTGTGTTTCCTTCTTGTTTATTTTGTTATCTTTTGAAATCTAAAAAAAAAAAAAAGGGAATAATGCAAAAGAGGGTAGTTAGAATGAGTGACTGTTTTTAGAGTCGTGAACTTCGAACTTATTGATGCCAAAACAATGTTGTGATGAGTTGAGAAAAAGATGCTGAAAAAAAGTTTGATGAAAATCTGTCTTGTTTGATCAATTGAATGAAAAGAAAGAAAAAGAAAGTATGGAATCCAATGTGATTTCTGGAAAAAAAAAAAGAACAAGAATGATGATTATGAATAAATGTGATTGTGCATAAAAGATGTCCCAATGAGGGCACAAATCAAAAGAAAATCACTTGTGCTTAAAAAAAAAAAAATCAGAATTCAAGATTCGAGGTTCTTCATTATAGAGAGGTTTTTACTTTTCTATTTTCTTTGGATCGAGTCTTTTCTTGCTTTTTGTTTTCTTTTCAAAATATTAATGTTGAACATAGGACTAAGGATGAGTGAGAATGGAAATATTTTGAGAGGATTGATCACATTATTATTATATTTCTTGAGCCTAACTTGTGATAAACCTCAGATTATGTTTGAACATTCCACCCCTCACTTGTCCATAAGCCTCAGATTCATCTCTGTACCGATCAGATTTGTCAAGTTCACTTGTGAACTGCGGTGACAAGGATCTTAGCATGTGTACTTATGAAGCTATAGTTTGCCTAGTCCTCCATGGCTAACTAAAGTCTCGCCAAGAAGGAAGTTCCTCAATCGTACGGTAGTGCCTTCAATTTTAATCTCATTGACCCTTTACTCGAACTTAATATGCCAATGATACTTAATTAGATGCCTTGCCAATTCTTATGCTTGATCTTGCTTGTTTGTTTGAGATCCCTTTAACTTGTTTTCCTGTTTATTTATTTATTTTTATTTTTTTCTAGGATTGAGTCGTTGCTAGGGACTAGCAACAATCTAAGTGTGGGGGTGTGATAACTCGTATAATTATATAGTTTTTAGTTATGTTTTATTATTGTTTTGTGTCAAATACGAGTTATTATTGCTTAGTCTAATTGTGTTTATGATCTTTTATATTTTTATGTAATTTGGTGTTTTTCACGAGTTTCTTTGAGTGATTTCAGATTACTAGGTTAAATCAAGAATTAAGGGCAAATCCAGTTCAGTTCCAGTTCCGACACCTTTTGCCATATCAGCTATATCTGGAGTTTCACTGAAGCATTAAGGCTGAAATTTTTACAGTGCAAAGTTAAGAGGCATATCTATCTTTTTCATGCTTTACACTTCTTGAAACGGAGTCGTTTTCCCTAGCGAAATCAACCATCAAGTTGGCTGATGTGCAATGACGTCTGTTCTGACCAGTGTTGGTATTTTGACCATATCTTCTGATTCACATCAGCAAATGAGCTGATTCCAACGGCTATGGATCACAAACGGATAGGGGAACATTGTTCTAGAAGACCATTTGATCCGATCAAGCCTCCAACATTGACAAAATCAACCATCAAGCTGGCTGATCAGAATTGTCATACAATATGACGAAAATTGTTAGAAAAATGCACCCACCTATTATACCTACCTTTGAAATTTATAAAGCTTGTCTCTTGTCATTTAGCTCTCCAAAATGTGTATAAATAGAGGGCCTTGGATGATTGTAAGTGACATGGTAGATTGGTAGGATATTAGCCATTATAATAAAATTCTCTAATTTTTCTTCTTCTTTCCTTTCTCTAGTTTTCTTTTTCTTTATTTACTTATGCTTCTTACATTTCTTTTCATTTTCTTCTTAGATTCTCTTTAATTTTATGTTTATGTTTACAATGCCTATGCTGGGCTAAACTTCTATTTGGTTAAGGGTGATTTCAAAGCCCTAGACATGTTTTGTGATTGATTTTCAGATTCTATCTATCATTAATTTTCTATCAAAGTTGCTTATGTTCTTCTACAAGAATTGTTCATGATGTTGTCTTGATTTGTTTAGGTGTACAACTAGATAGATCTTGATAATTATCTATTGCTAGTTTAGGAGTCTTGATCCGTGTAATTGTCTTGATTTCCTATTCATAAGTGGCAATTTGTGATTAATGATTATGGTCAAGTTTTCAATAATTGCAAAGTGGAACATAACCTAAGTTGAACAATCCGAGCTTATGTGTTTGTTGCTTAGATCAACCTACCTTTCTCATCATAAAGCTGCCATTAAATTGAATTTAGAGAGCTTATTCTAGGTTGTTTAATGGTTAGAGATTAAATAGAGAGCTTGTTCTATTTAACGACAAACTAAGGAAAGATTGGGATAACAGAGCTTGTTGTTATCTACGGTTGTTAACTTTGATAGTTGGTTGATATTGATAGATCTGAAATTGGTTCTTAATGATGTCTAGTGGTGGAGAATGAAACCTTAACCATATTTCTCTCATATTTGATTTATTCTTAATTACTTGTTTTCTCATTCTTATTATTTACTTTAGTTTAAATCTGATTTCAAAAACCCCTTTTCTTTTATTGTTCTTGAATTTAAGTTTTAAACTATTAACTTATAAACTAAAACCCAATCCCTGAGGACTCGACCCTTGCTAACTACTATACTTACAATTGATCTTTTTAGTGCAAGGTTAAATAAGATACACTCTTTTGGGTGCATCAGTCACATCGAGGATTATGAAACCTTGATTAAAACTTTTGTGAAAGTGTATGTGAAGATAAAGAGGTCTGTGACCCTTTCAATCGGCCTTAATCTTCATAATGAAAAACGCAAGGTTGTAGGAAATCCATGGATGAATGACTTGGATTTTAAGCTACCGAAGGAATTTTCGGATTTCATTCTAGTCACCAGAAAAGTTATAGATTATTGATTAGTTTTTTTATGAATTTTCTAATTAGAAGTAAGTTTATAATTATTTTTTAAAATATATTTTATGAATATATGGAATTTTATTTTTATTTATCTATGTGATAAATTTGCAAAATTATAAGAAGTTTTGCATCTAGTAGGAGTTCTGAGATATTTGTTATCTTAGAATAAAAGTTTTGCACAATGAAATAAATTAATGATAATTAGACATATTGTTATGGAATTTGATTGTGAAACTTACTGAGCTTTTAGTTCCATACTATATGGATGGTTGTCATTTATTTTATTTCGGATTGTGACAAAATAAAGGTGTGTATGTTAGCCATTAATTAGTACATGTATGTCTTATTATAAAATATCCTGTGAAATGGCAACTGCTTCTAAATATATTATAACTGAGTTTAACAAAGGTGAGAAACTCAATGGGATTAATTATAAGATATGCGATATAAATCCAATATGTGTTGGGAGAACAAGAGGTTCTGGAAGTTCTAAATAATCTCCTACATGAGCCTAAAAATGGGTAGACGGCCCAACATAGAAGGGGCCATGAGGCTTACAACGCCTAGAAAAAGAAAAACTTCATTACTCGCATTACGTTACTAAGCAGTATGGAAATAATATCATACAAGAATTCGAAAGGCATGAGAGAGCCAAGGATATGTGGAGTGCCTTAAAAGTAAAGTTTGGTCAAACTTCGGTTACCAAATTAAGGCAACTCACAATCAAGTTTGACACCTATAAGAAGCACCTTAATCACAATAAAAGGCAGCTTGTAAGGTGGATGTCAAACATGATTAGTGAGCTAAAAGAGGTTGGTCATGCTCTGACTAATGAACAACAAGTTCATGCTATCATTTGGTCCTTACCCTATAATTCGAAACATGTGAAGGTGCATTTTACCCATAATGAAAGCATCAAAACATTTGAGGATGCTTCAAAGCATTTGAAGCTTGATGAAAATCGAATCAAGGCATCCAAGCCTAATGTCAATGTTTATATGGCTGGAACAAGTTCCAAGGAAGCTTCGAGCTTCAAATGCAAGCCATATGGTGGTTACAAAATAAAGGCACCTAAGAAGCCGAAAGGTGGTTTCCAAGGTAAGGGAAAGGCTTTCATGGCTCATAAAAAGAAGAACAAGTCTAAGGACAAGTGCTTTAACTATGGCAATATGGGTCACAGCTACAGAACCTTAAAGCATTTTAGATGCTATGGATAATTTGAACAATATGACATTTGTGTCATGTACTGTTTTATTAATTGAATCTCATCCTTTGTGGATTGTAGACTTATGGGCCACAGACCATGTAGCACATGACAAAAATGTGTTTGTGGATTTTTTTCAAATTCCACACAAGACAAAATGGATTGATTTATGCGGGAAACAACTGAAGAGTTGAAGTGAAGGGAATCGGTACATGCAAGTTGTGTGTGCATGGTGGCCGATCTCTTATCCTACATAACATGTTGTTTGCTCTCGATATTTGACGAAATTTGGTTTCTGTCATTGTTCTTCTTAACCTAAGATTTAATTTGAACTTCAATAGCACTGATGTTAATTTGTTTTTTGAACAAATTACTATGGTTCTGGATATTTATCGAATGATTTTATTATTTTTGGATGATGACTACACTTCGTGTAATAGTTTCAATAATGCTAGTTTTTTCCCTAGTTACTTCTTCAAGTAATGCAAATATTGATGTGGATATTTGGCATGCTAGACTATGCCATATCGGGCAACAAAGGATGGGTAGATTAGCTAAAGAGGGATTACTAAGCCCTATTGAAAAATTTAATCTATCAACGTGTGAAAAATGTATAGTGGGAAAAATAGCAAGAAAATCATTTGGTAAAGGGACTAAAGTTAATCTATCAACTTGTACATCCGATATTTGTGACCCAATGAATGTAGGGGCACGAAGTGGAGGAGTATATTTCATCACATTCATTACAGGTTACAGGTTTGTCTATTTGATTTCCCACAAATTTGAAGCTTTAGAGTGCTTCGAAAAATATGTGATTTTTGTGGAAAAACAATTAGATAAAAATGTTAAGGCATTAAGTACGGACTGAGGACGTGAGTATTTGTCTGATCAGTTCAGACATTTATGTGATGAAAAAAGAATAGATAGGCAGCTAACCATGTCAAGGACTCCACAATAAAACGGTGTTGCGGAGAGAAAAAATATAACTTTTTTGAAAATGGTTAGGTCTATGATGGCCCAGGCAAATTTGCCTATCACCTTTTGGGGTGATGCCTTGTTAACAACTGTTTATGTATTTAATAGAGTACCCTCCAAATCAGTTACATCTATATCCTATGAATTATGGACCGGTAAAAAACCCGATCTTAGTAATTTAAAACTTTGGGGTTGCGTTGCCTACGTTTATGAGCCAGCTCATCAACATGGCAAGTTAAGTCCAAGAGGCAAAAAAAAGTATATTTGTAAGATACTCTGAATATTCAAAGGGATGCGTGTTCATTGGTGAACAAGAACTGAATTTGAATATCGGGATGCCACTTTCTAGAAAATGATTTTCTAAGTAGGGGTGAGATTAATCAGGATATATCTCTTTACGAGATAAAAGATCTTGACGATTTGATTGTTGCAAATCGACTGATGCATATTCCTGATAATGCACCAACAATATCTCATCCAAGTAGGAGCATGATGAAAGATGATGAATTTGTTTCACAAGAATCACAAGTCATGCGTAGTAATCGCCAAAATGTTTCTCGACGTCGTTTTTGACATAGAGAGAGAAGCTTTCATGATTATCCCACAAGATGAAGAAGAGCCTAGAAATGTTAAAGAAGCTCTTTATTCTAATGCAAAAGAAAAGTGGATGAAGAAAATGGAAGAATAGATGGAGTCAATGAGATCAAACAATGTTTGGGAATTGGTTGATCTACCAAAATGACGCAAAACAATAGGGAACAAATAGGTTCTCAAGATTAAGCGTAAGTTTGATGGCACAATTGAAAGATGCAATAAATATTTGTAGCTAAGGGGTATACTCAACAAGAGAGAATTTATTATGAAAAGACTTCTTCTCCTGTTGTAAGGTTTACCTCCATACACTTAATTCTGGCCATAGTAGCAAGTTTAGATTTGGAGTTTCATCAAATGGATGTAAAAACTATCTTTCTAAACGGAGAACTGGAAGAGGAAATCTACATGGAACAACCAGTAGGTTTCATTGACAAAGGTCAAGAGCATAAAGTGTGCAAGTTATTAAGATCAATTTATGATTTTAAACAATCTTCTAGACAGTGGTATTAGATTTGATCAAGCAATCATTTTGTATGATTTTGTCATGATTGATGAATACCACTGTGTGTATGTCAAAATAATCAAAGACAAGTTTGTAATGTCGCTTTATGTGGATGGCATATTGTTGGCCAGAAATAATAAGGAGCATATCATTATAGTGAAAAGTTGGTTGTCCTCAAATTTTGAGATGAGGACATAGGTGAAGCAGCTTACGTTCTTGGAATGAAAATCACTCGGCATCGTTCTATGAAATTACTTGCTCTTTTACAAGAGTCATATATTAAGAAAATTCTTAAACGATTCAAAATGCAAAACTGTAAGCCAATTGATACTCCTATTGCAAAAGGCAAAGACCTGAGTAAAAGAATGTGTCCTAAGACTTCACAAGAAAAGGAATAAATGGTAAGAGTTCCTTATTCCAGTGCTATAGAAGCCTTATGTATGCTATAATTGCACAAGGTTGGATATCTGTTACGTAGTTGGACTCGTAAACCGTTATTAATTGAATCCAGGTCAACCCCATTGGAAGTCAGTTAAAAGGATATTGAGGTATCTAAAAGGCACTGTGGACTATTCGTTATGCTATCAAGAAGTGATCTACATCTAATCAGGTATGCAAATGCCGATTAGGGAGGAGATTTAGATGAAAGAAAATCTACCTCCAAATATGTTTTCTTACTTAATAAAAGAGCGATCTCCTGAAGTAGTAAGAAACAAACTTGAATAGCATTGTCCATTATGTAAACTGAATTTGTGGCATTTTCAGCGACGGTGCAAGAAGGTGTTTGGTTTAAGAGATTCTTGAATCATTTGGGATTTAATAAAGATGCATCGAACTCAGTGTTGGTGAATTGCGAATAGTTAAGTTGCAATCGCATTCACGAAAATCTCAAATATCATTCGAAGACCAAACACATAAATACCTAGTATAATTTTGTAATAGACATGGTTGCACATAAGGAAATCAACATGCAGTACATATCCACGCATAAGATCATTGTAGATCGATTTACGAAATCGGTTCCTAGATATGTGTATAATGTACATGTTAGATCTCTAGGATTGCGTAGGATTTAATGTACTTGCTAAGTTGTTCAAGTTGAACAATTTGTTCTTTCCCATTTATGATTATTGTTGACAATGGTTAATGCATAATAAAGTTTAGTACTTTGTTTCATGAAAGCATATACACATGTATATATGTGTTAAGTACATATATGAGATTAAAGGTATGTCGGACAGATGATTGACCTTCTCACACAGACAATCACCTCTACGGCTTAGTGCCGGGTGGAGATGAGATTAATTTTAAGCTTTAAAACTAAGAGTTTTACGAGAGCTTGAGCTTAAAACGGAATCGCCTTGATAACGGTTCAAGATGAGGTCATATAGTAATGAGTTTATGATCGAAAGTGAATGATCCCATAATTCACTTTATCTGTCTATGTATGACAGATGGAAGTCCTGTTATTGAATTTATTGAGAAAGTGGAGTTGTGGACTCAAGTTAGATACTGAGTGTATCTGAACTATCACCTGTACGGTATTGATATTGTAATAAAGACATACACTCCAAGGGAAAATGAGAGTAATCCCGTAGCATGTGTTTCATACCACATGTGCATTATTCGACCAATAACAGAAGAATTGATCTCTGCTTCTAAGTAGTGTGAGACCCATGAGATCAACTAGGGATCTCTAATTAGCACCCTTATAACCTTTGATTGTTTCTTAAAGTTCTAGTTCAATGTTAGTTATCTTAGAATGTTTCCAATAGTCATGTATGATTCGATCTAATGGGACATATCTAGATAGCAATTGAATTGGAATGGAGAGATTCAAGAAAAAAGGGAAGATCATTTTAGTGTCTCATTCAGTTGTATTCACTGGTCGACCAATTATGTTTTAAATGGTAAACACAATTGTGAACACAAAGTTTATTATATCATTGATATAATAGAGATCACGGGAAACTTGAAATGTGACTAAATGGATCTGGGGTGCTGCATACTTACTCTGCTTTAAACATTTGAGCTACTATATATACCTAACAGTTGTATAATAGCCAGCTCTCGAGATTATGAAGTATATTGGTCGCACGCACGATATATTTTCTTGTATGAACTTTGTAGAGAGAAGAGATATCGGTCTCTTGAAATTAATTATAAGAGTGTTGTGCCTATTATGTGCGAATGGGAGATGTTTGAAACGACACCATAAGGGCACACTGTTTTGACATATATAAGTTATAAGTCTTTGCCACAATAGAAACTACTGAAGGCAATAATTCATAAATAATAAAAAAGGATTCTTCCTTTTAACAGGGATATTCGGCATTAACAAAAGGTTAAGAGAGAGTGAAGAATTCTCTCAATTCGGCCATGAAAGAATGAATAGATGATTCATTCGGTTAAATGTCGAGAGAAAGAAAAAGGGAAAAAAACAAGTTTTTTCAAAAAATAATACTCGAAATTCTCTGTATTCTTGAAGAATTTAGGCTGTGGAAAATAGAAAATTTTCAATTACGTGATCTTGTCTCCAACCAGTGAATCAAGACTAGTACATCATCGAACGATCATGTAAGTTATTTAATTCTGCATTTATTATAGATTATATACGTGATAATCTTCATAAATCAAATGCAAATTTTTATTAATAACTTATTATATTTACTTATTTAATTTTAAAATTATATATTTAATATTAAAAAAAATTCCAATTAATCGAATCGGTTAAATCAATATTTGAAAATCTTACTAATTTAACTTTCGATTCGATTTTTTTTTTATCATACTTCCATAAATACGATCAACAAAAAGAAGAAAACAATGATAAAAATGAAGAAAAAAAAAAAACTCATGCAGGACAGTAAAATGAACTCTTTGTCACGAAAACCAGCTAATCACTATTTTTTAGATATCAGTCCAAATCAAAAAGTCCAGTTATTTTACAACTAAAAAACAATTAGCCAGCATTAAAAGAGATTAAAGCAGATCCATAAAAGATCCAAAGAGTTTAAAGAAAAATAAAGTAGAGATAAAGAAAAATAAAGCTGACTAAAAATGCAAAAAACATAGCAGATGAAGCGAAAGCAGCTTTTCTCTTAAAACAGAGCACTCCCCTCACACTTTTTTTTTCTCGTATTTCTATATAGCCCACTATACATCTAAATATGGAACAGCGAATCTAAACTTCTTAGTGGTGATTATTTTCGAGATCTGGGATTTTCCAGGAAAAAAAATGGTATGGTGGGATTTCTTGATTCCCGAGAAAATCTCTTGACCGAAGTATTTCCCTGCGTGTTCCTCATATACACCCTGCAGTTGCATGCTTCACTTTGCTTCTTTTTTTATTTCTCGAATTTTGCACGTTTTGGTTTGGTCAAGAAAACAAAAAATGCCAAATGTATTGATCTTTTTTCATTGATGTTTCTATAACTTGAAAACTTTTTTCTTTTTCTTTTTAAATCTTTGAAACTGTAGAAGAAAATTCCAATTCAGCTGCTTCATTTGCATTCACAAAATAAGGACACTGGAAAGGGTTTTCCAGGAATCCAGGGTCCAGCTAAAACATCAAAACCGTCTATCAAACTCCTCCAAAAATCTTAGCTCATTTTTCTGTTTGTCAGAGTTATTTCTTTAAGTTGGTTTAATCAATTACTCTGTAACCCCACCTACCTGCAATTTTTTTTGGTATCCCTTTAGTTGTCACCACCCATTTGTCAAGCCATACTTTTGTTTAATATTCATGGTTTTGCTATAAATAAACCCTCTTGCTTCTTCAGTTCCTCACGCTTCACTTCCTAGCTCTCTGTTTTTTTTTTTATCCTCTGTTATTTTGTTGAAGTTCTCTTTGAGAGAGATGGCAAACTTGTTGACTGTTTTGTCAGTGAGGAACTTGCTGGTTTTGTCACTGGCTCTGAATGTGAGTTTAATTTTGAGGGTCTTGCTCTTGCATGATTCTCAAAGTGGGAGCTTTAATGGCCTCTTTTTTGAGGAGCAGAATCGACCACAGGAAGAGTTAAACGCTAGCAAGAGAACACGTCTCTCTTCTCTTACGATGGCTCAAGGTGACGAAGATAGAGTTATTAACCTTGATCGGTAAGTGTTTTTCTTTTTTAATCACTCTATTTTCATGTTAATTAATTTGTCTTTTTTGGAAATAGTCAGTCTCCCTTTGCCTGTCTGTTTGACATTTTTAATGACACTTTGGCTTAGCTTAATTCTTAAGACATGGACAAAAAGGTCGTTTCCTGGGAAGAGGCAGGTAACCGGTGATTTTGTATACCAAAAGATTCGAATCTGGGTAACGTAGCCTATGGGGAAATGTTTAACTTTTCCCTTGAGTAATTTTTGTGCCATAGTAGACAAAGACAGCTCCTTTTGTTGAGTTTTTTTTTTTTAGATTTTCCATGGTGCATGTTGAGAGCTGAGCTACCTTTTCTGGGTAATTGATGACTGTTTTTGTCATCTCTCTGTCCCCTAATTGACTGAGAAAAGAGATCAAGTCTCAACAAATTGCTACATGGGTGGTAGTGCACATTTGACATTTTGACCCACTGTGTCATCATTCAGCCCCATTACAGCTTCTGGACCTCTCAAATACACAAATATACGGGAAACAAAAGGAAAAAAAAATGGGTTTCAGCTTTCAGCATGTGGGATTCTCCCATGGTGCGTAATAGCGCAAGGCACTATAGGCTGGGAAGTAGAATTACTGTGTTTTGTTGGGGCCATGACCATCTGAGTGACCTTAGCCACACTGCATGCAGCCCCCTTTCTGGCCTTCGGCAAGATCTAAAAGACTAAAGCATGCTTTATAAGTTTTTAGAAGCACCTTAGGCGGCCTATGCTGTAAATCAGATTTTTTAAGCTTTTCTTTCTTGCTTTTCTGGTGGACTAAATGCAAAAGTGGGGTTGTCTGTGGATCTAGCACCTTGGTCATTGAGGTGGGTTCTATTTTTAGATGTGTGCCAATAATGAAAGCCATCTCTTGGTCTTTGCCTTTACTACGTAGCACAACACAGTATTTATGTGTCCATCTAATGTGAGCCGTGCATACACATATAATCATTGATATGCTGATGAGAGGGACCTGCCACTACCTGCCCTCCTCATACCTACTTCAAGCGCCATGCATTTTTGGATTCCCAAATGGCAACTGATGTCAGATTTCACTTTCAATGCCAGTATATACCATCATCCTCTACTTTTAACAGTTTTACCCTGTATGTATTGTATTTTCTATCCTTGTTGGTATGTTGAGACTAGATTTGTTAGTACAACTTAGCAGAACATCTGTTGTTATTTTGAATCACCCCGGATGAATTGAGTATATGAATATCTGATCATTCTTAACATGCATCAACAGGTTTTCTGACTTGTGTAAACTTATACTACTTAATGATGTCTTGTTTTATTCTATAATGGTCCAACGTTGTGCTTGAAGTTGAAAAACTTTTCTAAACGCAGTGGCGATCCGACAATGTACGAAAGCTATTGGCAAACGATGGGGGAGGAGGGCACCATTGTTATTCCTGGATGGCAGTTCATGAGCTACTTTTCGGATGCCACAAGCCTTTGCTGGTTCTTAGAGCCTGAATTTGCAAAGCAAATTGTCCGAGTACATAAAGTAGTGGGTAATGCAGTCACGGAGAAGCGGCACATTGTTGTTGGAACGGGTTCATCGCAACTCTTCCAAGCTGCCCTGTATGCACTTTCCCCCAAGACCGAGGCAGAGCCCATTAGTGTGGTTTCAGCAGCCCCTTATTATTCTGTAAGTTTGATAATTAAACTTGGATTTTCGTTTTGTTTAGATTCAAGTTTCAATACTTTTAGCTTCTTGAGTTAGAACCCGAAGGAAAGGAAACATGTAGTCTTAAAGCATTCTGCAAATTAGCTCTATGTTGGTTTTTAATTAATCACTAAATGCTTCCTTTATTGAAATTTCTTGGCATGGAAGTTATTGTTTTATAATGTTGGTCCGATCTGCAATGCAGAAATATTTATATTAGCTTAATTAATTAGTTCTGTCCCCTGCTTGTCTATAACTTGCATTCAGTATCCAAGGAGTGAGAACTTTCATTTCAACTTTTTGCCTTCCTGTCTTCCAGGATCACTTTCCTTCCACAGAATACTTAGGCCAATTACTCATCATACAACTACGAAATTTGAATTTCTTAGTTAGTACTTGAGATTGTACTCAGGGATTTAAATAGAGGCCGCAACATGATGTTACGGCCGTTATTTTGAGATTTCGGCTCTTTCTGCCGTCGATATTCACCGCAATTGACCGCGATAGCATTTTTTACATTCGCAATCGCGATAAACACGGTGCGAACGAAAACGCGTCCGCGACCATAATTTAAATCTTTGATTGTACTCTTCAATTTTTTTTTTTTATTTGACTTTGAATTTAGTTAGGATTGTACTATTCCAAAATTTGGATTATACTTCATCAGATGTTAACTTGAATGAATAACTTAACACATATGCAATGTGTATCTGCTGTTTGCTCAGAGCTTTAAGATATGTTATCTTGACATCAGTTTTGCTGATTACTTGCAGTCCTACCCTGAGATTACTGACTGCGTCAAGTCCGGGCTTTATAAGTGGGCAGGTGATGCCCGGAGCTTTAGCAAAAATGGCCCTTACATAGAACTTGTTACCTCCCCCAACAATCCTGATGGATTTGCTAGGCACTCTGTTGTTAACAGAAGTGAGGGGATATTGATTCATGATCTTGCCTATTACTGGCCACAATATACACCAATATCCTCTCCGGCCAACTATGATCTGATGCTATTCACTGTTTCAAAGAGCTCTGGCCATGCTGGGATGCGCATTGGGTAAGTTGATCATATAGTAATGAAAATTCTTTCGACATATCTTGGTCATGTCATTTTGTTTGCGAGTAATGTTAGTCGGCTGGGATGGAACTTTTCCGTTGTTGTGTGACCATAACGGATGTAAGCATGTCACTGAACTAATTAAACCTTTGATGGAATTTACATGTGAAGTGGGATTGCAAATGAAATGTTTTATCATTTGGACCTAAATTTCAATCTTATTATGACAACAGGACTTAATTAGAAGATATCTCCAAGTACAAAAAATGTTGAAACTTTAAAGAAAGAATCAATGAAATTAGTACAAGAAAGCATGTTTGGCCTGATTGTTGCTACTCATTCTTAAGAGGATTGAGCCCTATGGTTCAAATCTATGTTACTCAGATTCGGATGTATTGGACACGGGTATATTTATTTTTTTTCCAAGGTTTCCATGTATTTGGAAGGTCTTTGGAGAATCATATCCCCATAACCATGTCCGGATATGTGTCGGACACGGGTACTTAAAAAATATGAAGCGTCGGAGCAACATAGGTTCAAATCCCTTTCCCTCCTTATATGAGTTATATTTTCTAACTTTCTCGCTTCTACATCTTTCAGGTGGGCTCTTGTTAAAGATGAAGATGTTGCAAGAAAAATGACAAAATACATAGAGATCAACACCATTGGTGTCTCGAAGGATTCACAGCTCAGAGTAGCCAAAATTTTGAAAGTTATATCTGACAGTTGTGAAAGACCAAATGAAGGCGATTCCTTCTTCGAGTTCAGCTACCACCTTCTGGCCAAGAGGTGGAAGCAATTGAGACAGGCAGTGCATCAGAGTGGCCTATTTAGTGTGCCTGACTTTCCCCCCCAGCTTTGCAAATTTCATAATAGGGTCTTCGAGCCTCAACCTGGTAATAGAAAGGCAAAAAAATGATCAAGTGCATCAATTTCATAGATCAGAGTTTTCTTTTCTATACACCTTGAGACTAAACTTACCTGAGTTTTCTCCTTTGCAGCTTTCGCATGGGTAAAGTGCGAAGGAGAGATTGAAGACTGCGAAAGCTTCCTTCGAGGCAAGAAGATCTTGACGAGGGGTGGCAAGCACTTCGGGGATAGCCCTAAGTATGTCCGGATAAGCATGTTGGATCGAGACAAAAACTATGATACCTTTGTAGAAAGGATGTCTACGATCCGATCATGACATCCGAGACACCTCTGTAAGCAAAACAGGGGGGAAGGGGAGTCAGAATTCTTTTGTAAATTGGCCATCGAAGGAAGTAATAGATTAGTTTTCTCCATTGATCTATTTGAGAAAGCTCTCTGCATGTTTGTATGCTCTATAGAGTTAATCATATAATAAAGGCCTAAATGGGGCTTAAGCTTCTAAATGCTGCCATGAATGCTTGCATGTCTGAATGGCCAACAGATGCAAGCATCCAACATGATTTTATGATTAAAGCAAATCTAACAGAAAAGAAAACAGTAATTTCGTTTTCTGGGTAATTTTCTATTTTCCTATACAGTTTTCCTTCTTATCTTCTTGGTGATTTAGCATGTAATTAAGTCTTAAATTCAGAAAGGAAATGGATGGACCAAATGAATTACTTCATTAAAGAGGGCAAAAGCGAGGTTATTTTCATGCACTTAATAAGGAAGAAATAAAAAAGAATAGATGGATCAAATTAATTACCTGATGCACACACCAAAATGGCCCGAGTTCCTCGGTTGATGAACAGCGAAAAGATGGTATGATCTGCAGATGGCTAAATCCTGCGCATGTACAGTACACAATCGATCTCCTTGGTTTCCTACACTGTGCCTGATGAATCCAACCAGGTTGCTCAAGGAAGAGTCAAGCTGAATATAAGTGCACCCTCTTTGTTAGAACTCAAACCTGGGAGGTCTAAGAAGTAATAGTAGTAGTGGAGTGAAGTGCCCCAAGCATGCCATTTTTTTTGACAAAAAAGGCTACTTAATTACACTCAACTTGTTTCTTCCGGCAGCCTTGATGGAGCCTTTCAACCACAGTGTAGCCAACAAGGGTTGGGAGGAAAACGGTTGTTATACTGTCCATGCCATTCAAGTCTTTAACTTCTTTCCACAGATCACCATTCATCTAATGCTGTTCTGTTCACCATCAAGGAACATCTACTGGCAATGTTGCTTTTTTGTCTTTTTCAATATTGGCTCAAATGCCTACAAAAATTGAAACAAAATTAAGGAAATTAAACTTAGATTAGGGTACTCAATTCAAATCAAACTTCCAATTCCAAAAATCTCAATACAGATAAAATAAATGGAGTAAAATTAATCAACAATGTAAGTTATCTTCAAAAGAAAGAACCAGAGATGCTACAAGCTAGACTCCTCGAGCAAATATTACTAGGTAGAATTGTTTGTTTATGAATTAACCTTGGATGCCAAGAAAGGAGAATAACTCCATGGATGTTTAGACAGGGCTAAGAGAATTTCTGAGCATTGGGTCTTTTCATTTGCAACAATTTCTTTAAGAGAAGAAGATGATAAAAGGTAATCTAATTCTAAATCAGGATCTAGACTATCTTCCATCTTTGACAGAAAGACTTTTAAGCTTTGTATGATTTAATTGAGAGGTTTTGATTCATTTTATAGGCGATTAGGTGACATTATCGAGGTAAGAGTAGGAATTGAAACGTTTCCAAATTCTATATGTTATTACATTTTTCACGTGATATTCGAAGTTTTAGCATTGACACTTCAATGTATAAAATAAAAATAATTTATTTAATCCATTGCGGGTTAACTTTTTAGAATTTATAAATGAGGTTAGTAAGATAATATATATCTTTAAGGTATATTAAAAAAAATTTAAAAATTAATTGAAAAAGAAGTGGGACATACAACAAATTGTTAACTCGAATGTAAAGTTAAAAAAATTTACCGTTAGTATATCAAATATGAATTTTAAAATAGAATCATATAAAAGTTAAATAAAACATATCAAGGTGATCTTAAAATAATTAGTCGACACATATCAAATGTGATGTTTCAGAATCCTATAAAATATTAATGTATTATTAAACAAAACAAAAAAAAAGTAAAACATCTACACATAATCTTCAATATATAATAATCAATTATAATTTGTAATGTCGTATGTTCAGTTAGAAACTATCAAATTAAAGAAAATATTTTTATATGAGAATGTTTTGGATATAACAAAAAAACTTTTTAATTAACAAAAAGTAAAACATATTCACGGTTAAAGCAATAATCAATCATAATTTATAACGTATTTTAAATTAAGTTAAAAATTCTCAAGTTAAAAAAAAACAGTTCATATAAAACTGTTTGAATATAACAAAAAATTTATTTATTTCGTAAAAATAAAACGTCTTCGCCTGATCGTTAAAATAATAATCAATTATAATTTGTAACTTCCATATTAAGTTAGAGATTCTCAAATAAAGAAAATAACTTCATATAAAATTGTTTGAATACAAAGAAAGTTAATTCGTTACATAAAAAGTAAAATATCCAAATATGAACTTTAAAACATTAACCAATCATAACTTTTAATGTTCCATGTTAAGTTAGAGATTTTCATGTAAAGAAAACAGTTTCATACAAAAAATATTTTGAATAAGACAAAAATTTATTAATTAAGTAAAGAATAAAACATCTTCACAATATCGTTAAAACAGTAACTAATCATAATTTTGTAACGTCCCATATTAAATTGAGATTCTCACATTAAAATATAAAAAAAAAATAGTTTCACGTGGAAATGTTTAAATACAACAAAAAATTTATTGATTAAACAAAAAGTGAAACATTTTTACGTGATCTTTAAAATAATAACCAATTATAATTTGTAACGTCTCATGTTATTAGTAATTCTCAAATTATAGAAACAATTTCACGTGAAAATATTTGAGTACGACAAAAATTTTATTGAATAAACAAAAAGTAAAACATTTTCAAATGATACCTAGTCACAATTTCAACTGAAGACAAAAAATTATTAATTAAGTAAAAAGTAAAACATCTTCACAAGATCGTTAAAACAGTAATTAATCATAATTTTGTATCATCCCATATTAAATTAGAGATTCTCAAATTAAAGAAAACAGTTTCACGTCAAAATGTTTAAATACAACAGAAATTTTATTGATTATACAAAAAGTGAAACATCTTCACGTGAACTTTAAAATAATAAGCAATTATAATTTGTAACGTCTCATGTTAAGTTAATAATTCTAAAATTAAAGAAACAATTTTACGTGAAGATATTTGAGTACGAAAAAAATGTATTGAATAAACAAAACGTAAAACATTTTCAAGTGATACCTAGTCACAATTTGTAACCTCTCATATAAAATAAAATAAATGATAACTAGTATTTAAATCCTCGCGTTGTTTTGGTTTTATTATCATTGATAATATATTGAATATGATTATGATAAAAAAATAAATTTAAAGTTAAAATTGAAACTATGCAAAATATCATAACTTGATGACAACTTTTAAAAGAAGGTATAAATATAAAATAACACTAATAGAATACGAATACACGAATAAATTCATTATTGTAAAAAAATTAAAATGGATATCAAAATTCAATTCATTTAGACTATATTAATATCCATCATTTCTATTCATATTAAGAAATAAAATATATATATATAAACCTAACAACTATCATACTATAACTCATAACTTATAACATCATTTAATATAGTTCTTTTTACTATTTAATCATCATAATATTTTATTTTTATTCAAAACCAAAAGTTTAAAAAAAATACTTACATCAACCCATCTCATATATCATTCAATATTTTAATATTTACTGATAATTTATCAATACAATAATTATTTATTCAATAATATAAAAATAAAAAAATAATATGACTTCTTTTTTCAAAAAAAAATAATAATAATCATTATAAACACGTGACACAAAATTATGAGTTATTTGAATAGTGTCAGACACGAACATGACATGAAAAAATAACTAAAATACAACACGACACAACAAAATAATATGACTACGACATGAATACACGAACGTGTCAGAATTTATATAAAATGAACTTGATACAAAATTGAGACTTATTTGAATAGTGTCAATCAGACCTGGCAATTTCGGACATGAAACAAACATGAAAAAATAACTATAACACAATATAACACGAAAAAATAACACTAACACAATACGAATGCACGAATACGTCAAAATTTATACGTAGCGTGTCAAAATTTATATATATATATAATACCCTTAAAATGATTATAACACGAAAAAATAATATAAATACAATACAAAATAAAATAAAAAAAATTAAAAAAAAAAAAAATTGGAGTTAGAGCTGGAGTTGGCAAGCAACTTCCCCTAGCCTTTTAATTTCCCTTCAATTGAAGGGAAAATTTCCCTTCAATTGAAGGGATAACTTTAATATGTTTTTATAAGATTTAATGTCAAATTGATTGGATATGATAGATTAAGCATAAAATGTAATCTTTAAAATAATTACTTTTGTTGTCACATACATAAAATATTTATTTATTATTTATTTTCAATAATAGTTATATATTGGAACATATAGTTGCATACATTGTATACAAATAATTGAAGCTTACCTACTATTAAGCTTGCATCGAAATATATGTAAAGTTTATATTGAATTATAAATTTTTAATAAATCGTATTGATAAAATAAATCCATATAATGGAATTTTTAATGGAATTAGAATTTTTATTTATAAATTGGATAAATCTTATTAATATTTATCATATATGGAATTAATATTAATCTTATTTATAAATAATTTAGATCAATTGTGTTAATATTTTTAATATGAAATACTTAAAATGTTAATTTAGAAATATAACAAGCAAAATCGTCAGTTTTCCTTAGTTCAAAAGTTTTTAAACATCTACTGTTTTATATATGCTAATATTTTTTATCTTGTGCATCACACATGAATACTTGTTATTTTATCTATTTTTAAATGATAATTATATATTGAACATATATTTGTATATTCTACAAATAAATAAAATTAATAAAATGCATATGAATTGAAATTTCTATTAGCATGTAAAGTTTGTTAATGTGAAAATTATATCAATTTAATAAAAAAAAATTATTATTTCTAAAATTATGAGGATAAAGGATTAAGTATAAACTTTAATTATTTTTATTTATCATAAAATTCATTTAATGAAGGTTTTTCAATGAAATTAGGATTTTTATTTATAAATTAGATAAATTTTATTGATTTTAAAATAAAAATATTTCAAATAACAATTTAGAAATATAATTAAGATAGATATATGTTTTCTTTAGTTTAAAAGTTTTGAAAGTAAGGTGCAGAATTCGGGTATGATTTACTCCTTCAAGTGATAAGTCCTTTTCAAAAAAGATGATTCCCTCATGGATGACTGTGAGTATGTGAGTGGTATGAGAATTATCCCATTTGGTTCCATTATGAGTCTAGGCTTTTACCATACTCGAGGTATGACAATTAAGGTCTTAGGACTTGTCTCATCAATGAATAATGCTTTTATGGACAGTTATGGTGGTGTCACTTGTCATGATCATATGGTTTTCAGCATTTGATGTAGAATAAGCTAAACTTCAAACATGAGGTCGGTCCAATTATGTCCAAGTGTCCATTGGATTTGGCCCGATGGGAGAGATGGATAAGGTGGCGGTACACGGGCCTTTTTGGGCCATTCCTAACATAAAGGATGCTTGGTTGCCTTTCTTTATTTAACATACAGGTTTCATGAATTATGAAAGCACAACCCTTTGCAAAGATGCAACTGGTTTCTAACTAGCATTAGGATTCGTCCAAGTGTCACGGCCCATGCGAGTCCGATCGGGTCCATTACACACACAGCAGGTCCAGGCCATTTATATGAGTTACAAGGAGCACCTTGACCCACCAGAATAGGCCCAGTCCCTGGAGCATTTTAGAAGGCCCTGGAAGATAGATTTTACCCGGATATTCTAGAAGCAGTAAAAGATAATTATTGCCCAATAGTTCCAGCTTATCTAGAACTCTAGAGTTAGAGTTTAAATTCTTTAGGCCTCTAGATAATGTAATCTTAGCCGTTCATTTGTAAAGATCTGAACCGTTGATATAAGGGGGACTCAACTATAAATAGAGGCCTCCCCCAGCCTCATTTGTATCATTCAACACTTGAGTAATCAAATACACTGAGCATTCTTCTCATTCTCTCTGTGTTCTACTTTTCTGCTTAGCTCCAGTAACTTTTAGTTACTAGTGCCTTGGAGTGTTCGTCTAGATGGACTCTCCTTCTTGAGTGATTGCAGGCTAACTTAGGCATACAAGGAAGCAATTTCCAGTCTAAGGCCGCACGGTTCGCAAGGCTAAAGTTTCGGGCTCGTGACAGTTGGTATCAGAGCTTGTAGTTCGTGAAAAGTGTTGATCATAGGGATGGCTTCTCAGGCAGAAATCCAGACACATGAGGTCCCAGAGACTCGTGAGAGAGCCAAAAAGGCTAGTTCGAGGGATGTTCTATCGTTCATGGATGGCAGGGTGGCTGATAACTCGTATAATTATATAGTTTTTAGTTATGTTTTATTATTGTTTTGTGTCAAATACGAGTTATTATTGCTTAGTCTAATTGTGTTTATGATCTTTTATATTTTTATGTAATTTGGTGTTTTTTTTACGAGTTTCTTTGAGTGATTTCAGATTACTAGGTTAAATCAACAATTAAGGGCAAATTCAGTTCAGTTCCAGTTTCGACACCTTTTGCCATATCAGCTATATCTGGAGTTTCACTGAAGCAATAAGGCTGAAATATTAACCGTGCAAAGTTAAGAGGCATATCTAACTTTTTCATGTTTTACACTTCTTGAAACGGAGTCGTTTTCCCTAGCGAAATCGACCATCAAGTTGGCTGATGTGCAATGACGTCTGTGCTGACCGGTTTTGGTATTTTGCCCATATCTTCTAATCCACATCAGCAAATGAGCTGATTCCAACGGCTATGGATCACTAACTGATAGGGGAACATTTTTCTAGAAGACCATGTGATCAGATCAAGCTTCCAATATTGACAAAATCGACCATCAAGTTGGCTGATCAAAGTTGTCATACAATATGACGAAAATTGTTAGAAAAATGCACCCACCTATTATACCTACCTTTGAAATTTGTAAAGCTTGTCTCTTGTCATTTATTCCTCCAAAATGTGTATAAATAGAGGGCCTTGGATGATTGTATGAGGCATTGTACATTGGTAGGATATTAGCCATTGGAATAAAATTCTCTAAGTTTTCTTCTTCTTTCTTTTCTCTAGTTTTCTTTTTCTTTATTTTCTTCTTCTTCTTTCTTTCTTTTATTTCCTTCTTAGATTCTCTTTAATTTTATGTTTATGTTTACAATGCCTATGCTAGGCTAAACTTCTATTTGGTTAAGGGTGATTTCAAAGCCCTAGACATGTTTTGTGATTGATTTTCAGATTCTATCTATCATTAATTTTCTATCAAAGTTGCTTATGTTCTTCTACAAGAATTGTTCATGATGTTGTCTTGATTTATTTAGGTGTACAACTAGATAGATCTTGATAATTATCTATTGCTAGTCTAGGAGTCTTGATCCGTGTAATTGTCTTGATTTCCTATTCATAAGTGGCAATTTGTGATTAATGATTATGGTCAAGTTTTCAATAATTGCAAAGTGGAACATAACCTAAGTTGAACAATCCGAGCTTATGTGTTTGTTGCTTAGATCAACCTATCTTTCTCATCATAAAGCTGCCATTAAATTGAATTTAGAGAGCTTATTCTAGGTTGTTTAATGGTTAGAGATTAAATAGAGAGCTTGTTCTATTTAACGACAAACTAAGGAAAGATTGGGATAACAGAGCTTGTTGTTATCCACGGTTGTTAACTTTGATAGTTGGTTGATATTGATAGATCTGAAATTGATTCTTAATGATGTCTAGTGGTGGAGAATGAAACCTTAACCATATTTTTCATATTTGATTCTTCTTACTTACTTATTTTCTTACTTTTCTAGTTTGCTTATTTTTAAAAGTATATTTATTTTTATTGGCTGGTTATACCGCCTAATTTGTATATTAACTTTGTTTTATTTTTATTGGCTGGTTATACCGCCTAATTTAGTATATATATTTTTATTGGCTGGTTATACCGCCTAATTTAGTATATATATTTTTATTGGCTGGTTATACCGCCTTGCATCTTATTCTTATTATTTACTTTAGTTTAAATCTGGCTTCAAAAACCCCTCTTCTTTTATTGTTTTCTTTGAACGTAAGTTATAAACTAATAACTCATAGATTAAAACCCAATCCCTGAGGACTCGACCCTTGCTAATCATTATACTTACAATTGATCTTTTTAGTGCAAGGTTAAATAAGATACACTCTTTTGGGTGCATCAAATTTTTGGCGCCGTTGCCGGGGATTGCTTTCTTTAGTTTATTTGTTACTTGGTTTATTCTTATTTTTAGTTCTAATTAGTTTTATTTTCTTGTACATACAAGTTTTTCTTTTCAAATTAAAAAAAAAAAACAATGGAATTGAGCAATCTAACACTTGAAGAGTTGGTGGCATACATGAACATAGAGAATCAACAAGCCAATCTCACCTCCCCAGTTCAACAATTGGCCATGGGAGGATGTCAAGGCCATCAAGTGTTCCAAGACCAACAGTATGATCATTACTCAAACACTTACCATGAGGGATGGTGGGATCATACTAATTATGGCTACTCGAAAAATTACCAAGAAGTAGATCCTTATGCCAATTACACTCATCCATCTAGCTTCAATCAATCATGGTCTCAAGAACCAGATCTTTTTCAACCACCACATATGACTCAAAACTCAGGTACTTCTTTAGAAGATCTTGTCTATTCTCTTGTTACTGATTCTTTGCAATTTCAACAGGAAACAAGGGCAAGCATCCAGAGTTTGGAAAAGCAAATGAGCCAATTGGCTAGTAGTATGGTGGGATGGGTAGCACAAAGATCTGAAGAACTCCCAGCCCAAACGATGGTTAACCCAAAAGAGAATGCTACTATTGTGACCTTGAAGAATGAGGAACAAGATGAGGATGAAACAAAATTAGAGATGGATTCTATTCTTGAGGATAATGAAGCCAAAGATCCAAATAAGAGTATTTCGGCACCTGAGGTAACGTTTAAGGTTTCACTTTTTACTAATGTTTCTTCTCCACCTTTTCCTAGTAGATTTGCAAAGTTCAAGGAGGAAGAACATGAACAACAAATGCCGGAAACCTTAAACAACTTGTTTGTGGAGGTCATTCAACAAGTATCAAAATATGCTCCATTCCTCGATGACATATGCACCACAAAGGATGATGGAATAATACTTGTAATGGAGAATGCATCCACTGTTGTGCAAAGAAAGCTTCCTCTCAAACGCATAAATTTGGGAAATTTCATGTATGAGCCTGACAAGCCTAAAATGCCAAGAAGGGGTGTTGGTTAGGTTCAAAACACTAAATCAAGTGCTAATTGGGGGAGGCAGCCTAATTAGTGAAAGCATTGCCAAACTGCCATCCTCAGATTTGCTCTCTTTTTCTTTATCTTTTTCTTATGTTTCTTTGCTAATTGTGTTTAGTGTTTCTAAGTTCATTTAGGCTGCATAAGTTTATTTTGTTTATTAGTTCTTTTCACTTACACATGATTCTTTCATTTGGGATTAATAGCATTACATTAATGACAATATAAGAATTATGTGTGGGGGGAAGAATTTAGGATTTTATTTAGAGTGTTTTGTTTTTGAGTCTTTTTATGTTGTTTTGAAAATAACTAGATGTAAATATAATTTTTTAACCCCGGTTAAACGGCGGATAACGGTACTCCGTGATTATTTAAGTCGGTTCCATCAGCTACCCACAAAACTGATATTGTATATAAATTTCTCTTTCAATTTCTCTTTCATTTTTTTTTCAGGATGGATGATATTCTCACAAGATTGCAGAAACGATTTCCTCCTTTTCCTCGAAATATTTTACTGAAGCTTTACCAAGTTCGATTTGAAAGATTAAGAATGCTTATGCACAAAGGGGTTCCTTAAGACATACGTTGGATAATTGAAGCCAAGGTACGTGAAGATGAATATCTTCCTGTTTTGCATTTACCAGGTACAGGTAGAAGCACTTTTGCAAAGAAGCGACGAGCAAAGCGCATGAGGTCAAACTGCCACAAATGTGCACGATGGACGTGTAACGGTAAATGTCGTTCTATTGGGATTCCGTCCTCTAATCGAGATGATAAAATTGAATTCATTAAGGATGGACTGAGTAAGGAGAATTTGGGTAATATCCAACTTTCTCTTGAGACGCATCCTAGTGGAGACGTACAAAGAGAAATTCTTGATTTATGGCCGCAATTCCAAAGGGAATGGCAACATCTTGGGAATCTGATGTTAAAAGACCCTGTTTGCCAGCTTGTAAGAAAACTGGATGGGAAGCATATCCTCGACTCATAGAAGGCGTTTAAGCCGTTTCTGGACGTAAAACCAGAGGAAGATGTGAGCCACAATCACAACTACAATAAATGACTTCTCAGCTTTTGGTTTGATTTGCAATAACTTCATTTCGGTTTAATTTACGTGTTGTTCGATTTGTGTAATTATTCTCCTTTTTTTTTATTGGTCTTTTACGGTTGATTTTTCTTCTCTTTTTGATTTTCTTCCTGAAATCACGCAAAAATCTTTTGTTAGGTTAACATTTTCTTATGACAGGTCAAATACACTTTCGGCGACATTATTACTCTTGTCTGATTCACTACTCAGTCCTCTATATATTACACCATGTACTCATTCTCTTTCAGGCACTCGAAAAAAAAATGGAAAGTACTTCGTCCCAGCGCATTAAAAAAATTTGTGTCTTTGGAGGTGCTTATCCAGGGAAAAATAACATATTTGCTGATGAAGCCATAAGAGTTGGAGTAATACTTGCCCAACAAAAGATCCAGTTGATTTATGGAGGTGGTAGTACGGGTTTAATGGGAGCAGTCGCTACAGCAGCACACGCTGGAGGAAGTCCAGTTCTAGGAATCGTGCCAAAACTATTCACAGATTTTTGTGGACCTACCTTGGGTAAGGAAATACAAGTCTGGAGTATCCCTGAACGGATAACAATCATGTACCATTCTGCCGATGCATTCATTGCTTTACTAGGAGGTCTGGGTACATTGGAAGAAATAGCTTGCGTGGCTTTTTGGTCATCTTTGGTCACAAATAAGAAACCCATTGGTTTGCTTAATATTAATGGTTCTTTTAGTAATTTGCTTTCATATTTAGATAATGCTGTGGAAAATGGATTCATGTTCTCAGAGGCAAGGAGAACCATAATTTCTGCTACAACCATTGAAGATTTACTCAAAAAACTCCAAGCTTATGAGTGTTTATCTGCTACGGTTGTTTCGCAAACGCTCGGAAAAAGAAAAAGAGATATGGACGAGCAAGGAGTGGATTGCACTTTGTCTTTGTGACATTATCTAACATTTTGCTTGTTGTGTCTCAGTTATAATAAGTGGTTAGCAACCTCTGCAGGTAATATCTCCTAAATTCTACCTTTAAAATTTGACATTGGGGACGATGTCATATTTTAGTAGGGGGTAAGGGACATATTTTGCTAATAAAAAAAAAAATTTGTTGTGTTTTAAGACATTTAGAAGTATTCATTCTGAACAAGGTCTGAGTAAGGGAGACTTGAGACATACCTTGTCAGTTTGATTTAATCTTCTTCTTCAAAAAAAAAAAAACATGTTTAGACTTAGTGTGTTTTTAGTGTGTTTTAGTTACTTTCAATACTATGATGAGATATGAATTGCATAAGTCTAAAACAGATTTATTAGTGAGAAGATTTTCATGAGAATTGAGCTTGATATCAACCTTTTTATGAGCCAATGTTAATATGATATGTTGATTGAGAAAGAAGCATGTTTAGACTTAATCTGACTTGTATAATCATCCTTGTGAGTTTTTGAGCCTATAATGATTGATGCATTATATAAATCAATCTAATTTCTTTCTTGAGTGCTCTTATGATTACATGATTCTCTAGAACTTGCTTTAGACCTTGTTGAGACTATATTGATGCATGTGACAACATGAATATGATAGAGGTATTAGGATTTTTAGCCAGGGCCAAACAGCCATCCCTTATTGATGTTCCAAAAGAACACACCCTTAGTGAACCAATTTGAGCCTACATTGAATAAGCTATCTCTTTGGTAACCATAACTTGTCCCTAACCTAAATATACTTATATCTTTACCTTTGTTCCAAAGATGAATTAGCATGTTTTGAGACAAGTTGCAAAGACAAGGAAGATCTATTGAAAATTTGGGTTAGAAACAAGAAATAAGTGTGGTGGGGAAAAGAAAAGAAGAGTCCAGAGAAAAAGAAATGGAATACTGGCAAATACATTCCTATATGGAAAAAAAAATGAATCATCTCTTAAATTTGTGGAAAAAGAAAAAGATGTTACAAAGTTGTTTAAAATGAAGAAAATGCCCAACATGAATATCCGGCCTATGTGTCTATGTACTTGTAAAGAGTTTTGAGAAGTTTCTTTGTATAAATCTTATTATGTCTCTAAACTCTATAAAATCTTTGGAACTTTTGTAATATCCTTTATCTTTTATTCTTTAGCCACATTATTACCCCTTGGCCCCATTATAACCTTGCATAAAGACCTCTTGATTCATGAAGTTGCATGATCTAAGTAGTGAAGAATAGGTGGACAAGCAAGCATATGGTAGAAACTGTTTTCATAAGATTGATTGAGTGTAAACACTTCACCACTACTTTAAAGAGTGAAAATCATGAGAGTATCCCATGTGAGAAGTTGAGATTAAGTTTGAATATGCACTATTTTGATTGAAATATGTTATGTTAATATTGGCTTAAATCAAACAATTTACATTCAAGCATGATTTTTTGTGAAATTCTTTGAGCTATTGATTAGTTTATAAGACTTGTCCAATGATTATCTCTAATTTATATTGGAAGGATTAGTTATAATAATAATTATTATTATTTTTAGTTTTTCTTATGTCTTCAATGTTTGTGGGTATCGTTCTAGTAAACCCTCACGAGACTAAACTCGTCCACTAGGGACACCTAGGGGTTTAAAGGCTTGTGTCACATGCTAAGTGCCACCGTGATTTCCTACGAAAATGGATTAGATTAGATTTTCTTATTTTATTTTTATTGAGTCGTTGCTAGGGACTAGCAACAATCTATGTGTGGGGGTGTGATAACTCGTATAATTATATAGTTTTTAGTTATGTTTTATTATTGTTTTGTGTCAAATACGAGTTATTATTGCTTAGTCTAATTGTGTTTATGATCTTTTACATTTTTATGTAATTTGGTGTTTTTTTACGAGTTTCTTTGAGTGATTTCAGATTACTAGGTTAAATCAACAATTAAGGGCAAATTCAGTTCAGTTCCAGTTCCGACACCTTTTTCCATATCAGCTATATCTGGAGTTTCACTGAAGCAATAAGGCTGAAATTTTAATCGTGCAAAGTTAAGAGGCATATCTAACTTTTTCATGTTTTACACTTCTTGAAACGGAGTCGTTTTCCCTAGCGAAATCGACCATCAAGTTGGCTGATGTGCAATGACGTCTGTGCTGACCTGTTTTGGTATTTTGCCCATATCTTCTGATCCACATCAGAAAATGAGCTGATTCCAACGGCTATGGATCACTAACTGATAGGGGAACATTGTTCTAGAAGACCATGTGATCAGATCAAGCTTCCAATATTGAAAAAATCGACCATCAAGTTGGCTGATCAAAATTGTCATACAATATGACGAAAATTGTTAGAAAAATGCACCCACCTATTATACCTACCTTTGAAATTTGTAAAGCTTGTCTCTTGTCATTTATTCCTCCAAAATGTGTATAAATAGAGGGCCTTGGATGATTGTATGAGGCGTTGTACATTGGTAGGATATTAGCCATTGTAATAAAATTCTCTAAGTTTTCTTCTTCTTTCTTTTCTCTAGTTTTCTTTTTCTTTATTTTCTTCTTCTTCTTTCTTTCTTTTATTTCCTTCTTAGATTCTCTTTAATTTTATGTTTATGTTTACAATGTCTATGCTAGGCTAAACTTCTATTTGGTTAAGGGTGATTTCAAAGCCCTAGACATGTTTTGTGATTGATTTTCAGATTCTATCTATCATTAATTTTCTATCAAAGTTGCTTATGTTCTTCTACAAGAATTGTTCATGATGTTGTCTTGATTTATTTAGGTGTACAACTAGATAGATCTTGATAATTATCTATTGCTAGTCTAGGAGTCTTGATCCGTGTAATTGTCTTGATTTCCTATTCATAAGTGGCAATTTGTGATTAATGATTATGGTCAAGTTTTCAATAATTGCAAAGTGGAACATAACCTAAGTTGAACAATCCGAGCTTATGTGTTTGTTGCTTAGATCAACCTATCTTTCTCATCATAAAGCTGCCATTAAATTGAATTTAGAGAGCTTATTCTAGGTTGTTTAATGGTTAGAGATTAAATAGAGAGCTTGTTCTATTTAACGACAAACTAAGGAAAGATTGGGATAACAGAGCTTGTTGTTATCCACTGTTGTTAACTTTGATAGTTGGTTGATATTGATAGATCTGAAATTGATTCTTAATGATGTCTAGTGGTGGAGAATGAAACCTTAACCATATTTTTCATATTTGATTCTTCTTACTTACTTGTTTTCTTACTTTTCTAGTTTGCTTATTTTTAAAAGTATATTTATTTTTATTGGCTGGTTATACCGCCTAATTTGTATATTAACTTTGTTTTATTTTTATTGGCTGGTTATACCGCCTAATTTAGTATATATATTTTTATTGGCTGGTTATACCGCCTAATTTAGTATATATATTTTTATTGGCTGGTTATACCGCCTTGCATCTTATTCTTATTATTTACTTTAGTTTAAATCTGGCTTCAAAAACCCCTCTTCTTTTATTGTTTTCTTTGAACGTAAGTTATAAACTAATAACTCATAGATTAAAACCCAATCCCTGAGGACTCGACCCTTGCTAATCATTATACTTACAATTGATCTTTTTAGTGCAAGGTTAAATAAGATACACTCTTTTGGGTGCATCAGTGGCCAAGCTCGAGGTGATCGTTGGAGACATGTGAGAAAACCTGGAGATCGTTGAGGGTCGCATCGAAGAGCTAGACTCCGCGGGGGAAGAGCTCAAGGATAGGATGTAGGGGGCTCTCAATGAGGCGATAGACATGCTGACTCAGAAGAATGATATGCTCTAGAGGCCATGATGTTGGCCATGCGGAATGAGATGTAAGAGCTCAAGGGAGAGCTCACTTCATGCAACGCAGTCATAGGGGGTGGCGTGCTATATGTGACACCTAAGCACAAGATGGAGATCCCTAAGGCAAAGAAGTTCAAGGGAACTAGGTTGGCGAAGGATGTAGACAACTTCTTGTGGGGGATGGAGCAGTACTTTCGTGCAATGGGCATTGAGGATGATGCCACTAAAGTAAACACTGATTCCATTTATTTTACTGATGTTGCTCTCTTATGGTGGTGTCATAGGTGCAACGATGAAAAGCGTGGAGGCATTGCCATTGGAACCTGGGAGGTGTTCCAAATTGAATTCAGGCAACAGTTTTACCTTGAGTATGTCGAGGATGAGGCTCATGCCAATTTGCGATGACTTATGCAACAAGGCACAGTTCGGGAGTATATGCGAGAGTTTAGTGAACTCATGCTTCGGATTTTACATTTGGGGGAGAAGGAGGCATTTTTCTCATTCATGGATGGACTTAAACCCTAGGCAAAGCAAGAGTTGTAGCAGAGAGGTGTCTAGGAGTTGACTAAATCCATGGATACAGCTGAGTCCTTACTCGACCTCAGTTCTAAGAAGCCGGATAAGTTGGAGTCTTCTAAGCGCAAAAGCAAGGGCAAGGGCAATGGTAGGGGAGACAAGGATCGAAAGTCCAAAGATGGCGATGGGAAGTGATAACTCGTATAATTATATTGTCGCAACCTAAAAAAATAACGACGAGTCTCATCGCAAGACTTTATTATTCGTTAAGCGTGACATTTAAAAAAAAAAAAAAAAAACCGAGGAAAAGTCAACTTAATTCCTCTAGAAATGAAGGTTTTGAAAATGACCTTAAAAAAGACATGGAGTCGCCACCAATCTTTTTTAGCTAGGTGTGATCGGCCACCTATTAAAACCGGTTTTATAAAATATTTTAAAAATTAATTAAAACATTTTAAAAACCAATTTCAAGTCTGCGTTTTAAACCAGAGAAATCAAAGAAGCAGGTTCGGGAGTCGGTTACGTGTGGGGAAGGATTAGCACCCCCACAGCGCCCGTATAAATCGGTACCTTATTAATCGTGTGTTATCTCAAGTCTCGGTAAAAGTTAGTTTTAAATTTAGTATTTCAAATTAATTCCCAATTTAAAGAAAAATAATTTTATTTTTTATTGAAAATGATCCGGAATTTATAAATTCAAAATTTTCCTATATTCCCCAACAAACGTGGCAAAATATAGAAATTTTTATTAGTTTTGAAAAAACTTTCCGAATCATTCTCTTTTTTGAAAGAAAGATATTCCTTTATTAATGATAATTGATGAAATTCCCTCCAGCAAACCCGGTAGAGAACTCATGAATTATTTTAACTCGGGAATATCTTTATTTTTATTGAAAACCATTATCTTTTTGAAAACATTTAAAATAAATGAATATGTATATGCATGACATAAATAAAATGACATAGCAAAATCTAAATAATATAATGCAACCTAAATGACATGGCAAACATGAATGATATGGCATATAATTTAAATGACATGGAATAAAATAATGTTATCATATAATATGCATGAAAATAAAAATGCAATGCATGAAATGTATTTTTTTCCTTTAATTAAGGAAATCCGTATATCTAAAAAGATATCCGGCTACCTTAGGAAAATATGTCAAATTAAATATTCTAAAACCAAAATACTTTGTGATTGTTTGAAAACAATTTTGAAAAGCTTGAATTAACAATAAAAACTGGGCTAAATTTTTTTAAATGGCTCTAATTTCCTAAGTTTAAAAAATCCGGACTTGACTACCCTTAACCCGGGACTTGAAAAACCATTTTTAGAATTTAAAAAGGCTTAGAAATCACCCTAAGTCAGTAGCTAACCCTCCTAATCAGCCCACTCTAAGTAAATTAACCAAAACAGAAAAATGGTTTTTCTTTAAATTCAATTCTGACTCCACTGTCCAGTTTTAATCCACGAATTTTTATCCTATTTTTAAAAATTCCAAAAATTCTAAAAAAAATACTGGAAACTCAGAACATGTAAAACTACACGAAAACAAATCGGCTTAATTTTCGAATCAAAGATGAATTCCCAGAAAAATCAGAGATGTACGAGTTTTTGGAGGAGAAAAAACTGCTTTGTTTTTCTTTAAATTCAATTCTGACTCCACTGTCCAGTTTTAATCCACGATTTTTTACCCTATTTTAAAAAATTCCAAAAATTCTGAAAAAAATACTGGAGACTCACGACATTTAAAACTACACGAGAAAAAATCGGCTTAATTTTTTGATCAAAGATGAATTCCCAGAAAAATCAGAGATGTATGAGTTTTTGGAGGAGAAAAAACTGCTTTGTTTTTCTTTAAATTCAATCCTGACTCCACTGTCCAGTTTTAATCCACGATTTTTTACCCTATTTTTAAAAATTCCAAAAATTCTAAAAATAATACTGGAGACTCAGGACATATAAAACTACATGAGAAAAAATTGGCTTAATTTTCTGATCAAAGATGAATTCCCAGAAAAATCGGAGATGTACGAGTTTTGGGTGGAAAAAAAACTGCTTTGCCAACACATTTTTTTTGTCTTTGATAAAATCATTTAAAAATAAAAATAAAAATATTTGAAACTCATAAAATGACTTGAAAGCAGTAGCTAGGACTTTTTGAAAGTTAGATAAAAATTGGCTAAGTAAAAAAAATCACAAAGGTAGAATAATCAATTTGACAAACTTAATTTTCCACAAGTGTGCTCAAGAGAGCATGACTTTGAACCATTAATTGGCTCAAGTCATTATTCAAGTGGCATGAACATGAAATGCATGAAACAATGCAGCAAACATAATGCATGAAATGCATGGATCTAAACCTAAATGTAAGGAAAATGCATGACATAAATAATATGGCCTAGACCTAACATGAACTTGCATGGCATTTAATGTAACCTAGACCTAAGACATGCATGGCATTTTCACAAACACAAGGCATGCTTAATTCAAAAATCCAACCAAATATCATGCAAATGCAAAAACCTAACAACTAGCATGACAAAAAATACAACACACAATGCAAAACACATGGAGTAGCCAAATGGCCCCAAGCTCCAACAAGCATGGCATTTTCACAAACACTTGGTATGCTAGCATGAAAAACTAAGTCATAACACAAAAATCACACAAGCATTTTCACAAACACCTAATATACCAAATCTAAAACATGCTCACTAAGATATAAAACAAGAATCATGCAAAGAATCACACAAGCATTTTCACAAACACTTAATATGCTAACTCTAAAACATGCTCAAATTTAAACAACATGAAAACAGAAAATTAAAAATGCAAAAACATGATATCTAAGACATAAATGGCAACAAACAAAGCAACCAAATTAAATATAACTTAAGAACATGAAATAACATAACACTTAAAACATCAAAAACAAAGAAAATAACATAAACAATATGGTAAAATGAATTGAAACAACAACTTAAAATAAATAATGTAGGCCATTTGGCCATGGTGAGTTTATTGTAAAAACAAAATGTAAAAAAAATATACTTAAGAAAGGAAATGAAGGAAGAACAAGAAACATTATTTTAAAATGAAAACTCACCAAGTAGAGATTAAAATAGCAAAAAACAAGAATAGAAAATGAAAGTGCAAGAGTTGGTGCTCAAGAGCAACCTCAAGAAGCTAATATTTCAAGCTTTTCTCTTCAAACTTTCCTTTATTTCTAAACTTTTCTTTTTTTGCTCTCAACCAAGAAGATAAAAACTAAGAAAAACTAAGAGAAATCAGCCAAAATGGAAAAGAAGAAACCAAAATCTGCCTCCCCCCCCTTAGGGCTAGCCTTAATGCATGGTTATATAGCCTCCAAGATGTTGTCATTTTTGTGTAACCTAATTTCCATCAAATGGCCAATAATTCAAGATGAAAAGTCATGAAATTACCACCTTTAGATTAGCATCTCAGCCCTCTCAAATTACAGCTATGCAAAAATAATGTTGACATCTTTCTTAACCTATGTGGTTTAATCACCATGGCTTGATCAAAGAGAATGGTTAACTAACTCTTGATTTTTAACCACTTGATTAAAAAAAAAAAAAATTAGAAGCTTCCTCCTTTCTTTGGGCTTGGGTATGCCAGCACTTCTCTTTTCCAGCCCAACTCTGATTTTTTTGAAGGGCCAAAAAAGCCCTTTTCGGTTGCTTGGGTGAAATGACCATTTTGCCCCCCGGATGCAAATAAATATCAAACGGACTCCAAATTCAATTTTTCTTTTTTTAATACTTCCAAAATAATAAAATATTGAGTTCTGGAAGTTTTCAAAATTATCCGAGTCCGTTTGCTATTTATTTGGATTTTTTCTTCCCAAAAATGCCCTTTTATGCCCCTACATTTTACCATTTTTTAAACGAGCTCCAAATCAAGATTTTTCTTCACCAATCTCTTCAAAATAATTAAAAAGTGTGATCTGGAAGTTTTCATAATTTTTGGAGCTCATTTGGTATTTTTTTGGGATTTATCGGCTTGAATTACTGCATAGGAGGCCCGAGATTTGGCCATTTTGCAAACGAACTCGGAATCAAGATTTTCTTTCGCCAATCTCTTCCAAATAATTTAAAAATGAGATTTGCCAAATTTCAGAATTTTTGGAGTCCATTTGCTATTTTTCCGAGATTTATCTTTTTGAATTACTGCATAAGAAGCCCGGGATTTGGCCACTTTGCAAACGAACTCGGAATCAAGATTTTCTTTCTCCAATCTCTTTCAAATGATTTAAGAATGAGATTGACAAATTTTCCATAATTTTCGGAGTCCATTTGCTATTTTTCCCAAATTTTTCCAATTTTACCCTTTAACCTCCGAAACCCGGTTTTGCTCAAAACAAGTCCGATTTTCAGATTTTCTTCAATCTGAGCCTTGGGCCATCCTTTTTAATCATTCCTCATCCATTGGGGGCTTTGGTCTTACCAAGTCGGGCCATTTCTGTGATTCTTCCCGATTTCACCGAAATCCACTAAAAACCCTAATTCTCGGTTTTCTCCCGGATTGACTTTTTTTTCGGTTTTTCTTGCAAGTGACTTCTCCATTACCCGTAGTCAGTGCTTATCTTTCATTTGGAACCTTCAATTTCGAACAGTTTGATCGTTTAAGCACTTTTCCCCAAATTTCTCGGATTAGGGTTTCCTTTCTACTGAATCTCCAAATCCGAACTTCCGAACTCCATATCTTTCAATGTAGACCTCGGATTATCAAAATTCTTTCGCCATTTTTCAATTGAACTTAAAATCTTGATTTTGAAAGTGGGTTGACTTTTTCAGTAGTTGACTTTCTGGGGTTGACTTTTTCGGGGTTGACTTTTTCGGGTATGACTTTTTTTCAAGTTTGACTTTTTGTGCTCGCCCTCTTAAACTAAGTCTCGGAGTACCACCTGCAGGATGAAAACAGTCTTTTTACACTTGGGAACATCAATATGGGAAGAAAACATACCTGTTTAGTGGTCCGGACAAAATTAGGTGTCTACAGCTGCCCCTCTTTGGCTATTGCTGAGAATCAGGAATCAGGCAAAGATAAACCGACACTAATTTTGTACGGTCAGTGACATCACATGTGAAGGAAAGGGAAAGGGGTTTCTTTTTCATTTTAATTTTTTTCATTTTCTATTTTTCTTTTTTTCATTTTTTTCTTCTTTCTTCTTTTTTTCTTTTTTTCTTTTTTCTTTTTTCCTTTTTTTTTATTTTTATTTTATTTTTATTTTTTTATTTTATTTTTTTTCTATTTTCTCTTTTTTTTTTTTTTTTTAAAAACAATAAATTGAAGATTTTGTCCTTAAATTGAATTCCCTGCCTAAACAAGGCTCGATTCGTCTTAAGGGAATGAATTCGATTTCAAAAGAAAAATTTATGCTCGAAGGGCTTTAAAATTGGTGCCCGAAGGTCTTAAAATGGTGCCCGGAGGTCTTAAAAATTGGTGCCCGGAGGTCTTACCCCTGAAAAAAGTTATGCCCGGAGGTCTTAAAGATGTTGCCCAGAGGTCTTACCTATGATTTGAAAAAAATTATGCCCGGAGGTCTTAAAAATTAGTGCCCGGAGGTCTTACCCCTAAAAAAAATAATGCCCGGAGGTCTTAAAGATGTTGCCCGGAGGTCTTACCTGTGATTTGAAAAATTATGCCCGGAGGTCTTAAAAATGGTGCCCATAGGCCTTACCCCTGAAAAAAAGAGTTATGCCCGGAGGTCTTAAAGATGTTGCCCGGAGGTCTTACCTGTGATTTGAAAAATTATGCCCGGAGGTCTTAAAATGGTGCCCGGAGGTCTTAAAAATTGGAGCCCGGAGGTCTTACCTGTGATTTGAAAAAAATGCGCTGTATGCGACTTTAAAAATGATGCCCAGAGGTTTTAAGAATGGTGCCCGGAGGCCTTACCCGTGATTTGGAAGAAATGCGCTGTATGCGACTTTAAAAATGATGCCCGGAGGTCTTAAGAATGGTGCCCGGAGGCCTTACCTATAATTTGGAAGAAATGCGATGTATGCGACTTTAAAAATGATGCCCGGAGGTCTTAAGAATGGTGCCCGGAGGCCTTGCCCATAATTTGGAAGAAATGCGCTGTACGCGACTTTAAAAATGATGCCCGGAGGTCTTAAGAATGGTGCCCGGAGGCCTTACCCGTGATTTGGAAGAAATGCGCTGTATGCGACTTTAAAAATGATGCCCGGAGGTCTTAAGAATGGTGCCCGGAGGCCTTACCCATAATTTGGAAGAAATGCGCTGTATGCGACTTTAAAAATGATGCCCGGAGGTCTTAAGAATGGTGCCCGGAGGCCTTACCCGTGATTTGGAAGAAATGCGCTGTATGCGACTTTAAAAATGATGCCCGGAGGTCTTAAGAATGGTGCCCGGAGGCCTTACCCATAATTTGGAAAAAATGCGCTGTATGCGACTTTAAAAATGATGCCCGGAGGTCTTAAGAATAGTGCCCGGAGGCCTTACCCCTGAAAAAAGTTATGCCCGGAGGTCTTAAAGATGTTGCCCGGAGGTCTTAAAGATATTGCCCGGAGGTCTTACCTGTGATTTGAAAAATTATGCCCGGAGGTCTTAAAAATGTTCTTTGAAGAATTGTTGAAAATTACCCTAACGATTTTGAGAAGATGCGAATGCTTTTTGATGCAGATGCAGGTGTTGAATAAGACACGAAATGACTTAAACTGGTGCAAATGTCTTTAATGCAAATGTAAATGACTTGGATTGATGCCCATGTTTCATGATGCAGATGCCCCTACTAATTGTGTTCATGTAACTGGTTTATGAATGGTGTAACTACAATTACCACACAGTAATGAAAATGCAATGATTCTAGAAATGATGCAATTGCTTGAGATGACACAAATACGAATTCCATGAAGAATGTAAATGTAAAGGTAAAATACAGATGCTTATGGAATAATGCCAATGCAAATACCCATGAATGATGCAAATGCTTGCCGACACTGTGCAGATGCAAAAGCTCGATAAAGAGATGAGTGCTCATGAGTGATGCAAGTGCCCCCGGCTGTTTTTCTAGACTTTGGCTTAGCCTTTCAAATTCATTTTTCCTCTTCAAATCAGAGTATATCTTCAATTCATTTTGGCTATTCTCTTTGCCCCAACAGTTTTTCAAACTTTCATCAACAGAGATCTGAACCGGGTTCTATTTCTTCTTCTCATATCTGGAAGTCAAGACCTATCCTGGCAGTTCTACACCTTTGAGTTAGAAAAATCCTTGTCTCATGCCAACATCAAAATGGGTATTTCAAAAAAATCTTTTTATTTGTTTTCGCATTTTGAAAACTTCTGAACAAAAAATATTAACCCCACAATGTGTGATGTACAAATCTTTTGAAGACTGATGATCATTGTTAGAAATTTCTCTAAGTATCAATCTGGGTTTTTTCAACTGGATTGGCAAGGCTTGGTATAACAAGATTCTGGCTTTTCCAGGAAAACTTCATGACAAAAATGTATATCCCTTCTAGGCTCACAAATGGAACAGGTTTTATAAATCATGAATTCATTGAGAACCAAACAAATTCAACATTCTTTTAGTTTCCATATCAAGGCATTTTGTCAAGCATCAAGATTGGCTGGGATGTTTAAACCGGAAAGTTTAATCTTGGGAACAAAGTTTCAGTTTTTGAAGACAATCCTCCGAATGAGAGCTGACAATTTGGGGGGTTCAGGAATTCCTAGATGTTCCTTGATGACCACTCCTTTAATAAGATCTTTTCTTTTGGGGTATCGGCACTATCATCGATGGCATCGAAAATTCCCATTCTACTCTAGACCGCCCGTTTTTTTTGGGTTTTCGCCCTAGAGTCCCATTCTTTTCAATTTTTCTCTTTTTTTTTTACCATGCACTTGAGAATTCTAAATTCTTCCTTAGTGAAATGAGAATTTGATAAGATGTGATAAAATCTGAGGAAAACCCTTCAAATTAAACATTCATGCTTGATCAAAATGGACTTTTAAAGCACGTAATGTAGGCCATGGCTCAGGATTCAGAAAGAAAGGATAAATAGGCCCAAAATATGTGTTTGAGGGTAATCAGATCAAGGATCCTTTCTTGAAGAGGATTTTCTTTGAAGCATGTGTCTCTTCTTGGACATTTCTTTCTTTTTGATTTTGCTCTTTTTCTTCCTTGCTTTTGGCTTTCAATTTGCCATGTCTTTCACACACATTTTTTTATTGTGTTTTTTGTTTGTTTTTCTTGGCTTTCATTTCGTCATCTTTTCCTCTTCTTTTTTCTTTGACAGAGTGCGCCCGTATTTATTCGGGGCTCTATTTGCTTTGTGTCTGTCCCTGAGCTGTCACTCATTTCTCAATGATCTTTGAAAAGATCTTTCCTCGCATTTGCCCCCCAGTGTAGAGGGTAATCCTTGATCAGGGTTCAAAGAATTAAGAATTCTTTTGGCTCAAAAGGGGTGACTATGGATAATAATTTTTTTCTTGTGAAATGGATATGAAAGATGGCCATTCATCATATCAAGCCCAAATATTCTCATTGAAAAGCAATCCTCAGGGGAAATAGATATTCAGAATTTCATTTTGCACTTTGGAATCGTCCGAATTCTCATATGCATGATATCATGATTTTTCTTTTTCTTTTTTTTCTTTTTTTTTTTGTTTTTTTCGTCGCATGCCCCCAATGATTCATGCATTAGCCCATCCTTCTTCACTATGTATCCATCATTTCCACATATGATGCCCCAATTTGATTATCCATGCGAATTTGTATCAACGAGGAACATGGCAAGTCTAGGTCTGTTTTGAAAAGGCTGAGTTTCCAATCTGAGTTCTTTGAAGAGACAAGGAAAACATGACCCAAAAGCAGGTTTTCTCTGGGACAAGGGATAATCTAGTTTAATCATTGTGCCCCAAGGTGTCAATCATGAAGTGATGTCTGGGCAATTAGTGTTTTGTGGTCATTGGGAAAGGTCATGAATGGTTTTAGCACAATCCTGACACACACCAAATTATCAAAATCTGGATTCTTGAAAGAATGTCTCATTTGTTTGATTTTCAAGGAATTCAAAAAATTTCAAAAAGTTTGTTCCTTTGTTCATAGCCTAGACTAGGATTTACATCCTTGCTTATTTTGCAATGACAATGCTTCTCTTTTTTCATTCATTTTTCCTTGAAGCATTAGGTCTTTCAAGTGTTATTGATTCAAGGTTTAGGTATAGAGAAGCCCAAAAAAGAGGGGGATGGTGTTGGGTCATTTCTAACACTGATCATCAATCTTCTTGAGACTATCCATTATTAAAACTTCCTTAATGCTTGTTTTTGTAAATTCACGTTTATTTAAAACACAACACACACAAAGCATTTAAAATTCATTTAATTCATGTAGATGTTAACATGAGACAAGTGCTTTCATCATCACAGTGTATAAAACTACATGCGTCAAAAATGCTCCTATTGACATCCTTCAAAGGTAGTAATTCTCCCCCTAAAACCCTGAAAGAAATTGATTTAGGGCTAAGTGGCCTTCCATTGATCGATAAGCTCCGGTGTCAAAATACCATCACGGATAAGACTTTCAATCCTTTCCTTCAGTTGTCTGCATTTTTCAATTGAATGCCCAACTACCCCTAGGTGATAATCACACTTGCTGTCAGGGTCATAACTCCTTGCTGATGGATTTGGAGCTATTTTCAAAGGTACCGGGGTAAGGTACTGATTCTTTATTAGTAATGGCAGTAAGTCAGGGATGGGGATTGGAATTCTTTCTTGATTTTCCCGCGATCGTTTTCTAGAAGTAGGCCTTGTTGCAAGGGCTGGTATAGGATTAGATGTTTGGGTAGGTAGGTAAGGATAAAGGCTTGGAGATACCTCAGTAGGGTAACATGATTGGTATGAGGGAAATTGGGAATATGGGATGAAATCTCCCATAGTTTGGACATCTTCCTCTTTCTTTCTTGGTGCCTTATTTCTCTCGGTATTGGATGTTCCTTCTCTTTCAAGTTTCCCACTCTTGATAGCATTCTCAATCATCTCCCCTGAAATTACCATGTCCACAAAATTCTTCGAAGCATTGCCGACGAGTCTGTCATAGTACGGGGCCTGCAGTGTATTCACAAAAAGGATAGTGATTTCCTTTTGTGTCAAGGGCGGTTGTACTTGGGCAGCCAGGCTCATCCACCGTTGTGCATATTCTTTGAAGCTCTCAGTAGCTTTTTTCTCCATATTTTGCAAAGTGAGACGATCAAGTGTCCTGTCGGTCATATGCTTGTACTGGTTTAGAAAAGCCCTAGCCAAATCATTCCAAGAGCGAATCTGATCCTTGCTCAACTGACTATACCACCTAATTGCGGACCCGCTGAGGCTATCCTGAAAGCAGTGAATTAAAAGCTTATCATTATCTATCTGACTTGTCATCTTTCGGCAGAACATAGTGATGTGGGCTGATGGATCGGTCGTCCCGTCATATTTCACAAAGTCAGGGATCTTGAACTTAGGAGGAATGACTAAATCGAGGACCAAGCATCGTTCTTTCGCCTTCACACTCCCGAATACATCTGTTCTTTCTATTGCCCGAAGCCTTTCATCTAACAACTGATATTTCTCTTGGGAATCTGCCAACTCAACCTCATTTACTGCAACCCTTTTCAACTTTGCCTGTTTAGCTGGATCATCTGAGTTTAGGACATTGACGGGGTTAATAGTGTTCTGGGCATCACTTATTGCAACCTCATCTTGGCCCTTTTGTACCTCTAACCCTTCTCCGGCGACAAAGTTTTCGGTGTATCCTTTTCCCTTGATTACAGCAGACATTAGCTCCATCAGTTTAGTCATCTGATCCTTAGATTCTGCTTGAGATTTTGCTAGTTGTTCTCGCAATTCTCTCTGTTCCCTTTCCATTTTTTCCATTCGGGCAACTTGTTCATCCTCCATAGCACCAGCCTGTATTAAAAGTGTACTCAGTACTTCTTCTGATTTGAAATGGAAATTCTTTCAAAGACTCCTAAAGCCAAGCCAACTTCTATTTTATTTCCCCCAAATGTATGTCATGATGAATGAGCCATGAATGCAATTTGATGCATGTGAAGCCTAAACAATATGATGTATGGATATGTACAATGGAAACATGCTGACCATATATGTGATAAATGCAATCACAATGCCAACATGTTGCAAACAAAGAATAAACAAATCAACACATGGATATATGCAATGACTGATCATGTGCATTTTAGCATATTTCCCAATGAATAATCATATATCCTATGAATGCAACACAGTGTCAATTATGATACATGCAAACAATGAATGATTGATACAGAGTATATGCAAAGAAAATCATGCTAACCATGTGTGTCATGAATGTGACCTAATGCTAATCATGATGTATGTAATAAGCAAATTAATGCATGGATATATACAGAAAAATCATGCTGATTATGAATGCATGAATGCAACCTGACAAATAATTGATGGGATGCAAAATGCAAAGGGGAAGATATCACGGAGGAAATAAGAATCGGAGGAACTTAATCATCAACATCTTATAAATTTGAAGAATACTCAATTCATTCCCATATCAATGTTCACAATGGTATAAACCATGTTTTACAAAATTTGAGCAGTAGTTAAAACTGTCTTTACAAGCACTTTATTCTTCCTAGCATCCTAAGGCTATAAGAGCCGGCTACTGAAAAAGTGAAATCCTATTACATCATATAAGACCGAAGTCTTTCCACCTCAATGCTGTAAATCTCCCAATCCTAATGGCGTTTTCCCAGTCCTTTATCAATCAGTGTCGTTGGATCCAACCACTTGGCATCTATGAGAGCTTGCACTTTCCTTTTGACTGCTATACAATCTTCGATGCTATGGCCAACAATTCCACAGTGATAATCACATCTTTCATTTGGATTATACCACATTGGATATGGTGGTAACAGGGGTTTCAATGGGACACAGGCAACCATGTGATTTTGGATCAGTATAGGGAGGAGCTCTTGGTAGCTGATTGGAATGGGATCAAAATGCATTTGGGTCTTATTCTGGGATCGTTTCTTAGTCACACATGGCCTAGGAGTTGGGGCACTTGGTGGTAGCACTAAGGTTCGAACCGGAGTGTTTACATGGGGATGTGGCGGAACAGCATGGTAAGGGTATGGATTTGGACACGGGGCCTTTGGAGGTTGTACATAGCTCGAGGTTCCTATCTCAGGTACTGGATAAGGTGATTGATGAGGGAAATAGTATGAACTGGTAGTTGGTAACGATGGAGTCGGATTCAGGAATCCCGTAGTGGTCGTCCCAATAGACGATTGGACCATAGTAGGGTGGGGATACTGGTTTGGACCTAGAACAGTTTGCAGGTATGGTACTGGATTCGAGGTTTCTGTCTTTGGTATCAGGCTTTCAGGTTTAATTATTTTCATGATTTTGTCCACAATTTCATCAGGATTGCAACCTTTGTGGCATTGACAAGTGCAGGATCCAGCAAGGATTGTATGTTCTGGATCTAATGGTTTTGGTTGATCCGAAGATGATGCGAAGCCCTGAGAAAGTTCACCTTTACTGTTACCCATATCCTCAACCATTTTCAGCAATTTGGCAAGTTGTTCCTTCACATCTCGGATTTCATGTCCATATTCATCTTGATTGCGTTCCAAAGCACCCAATCGTTCCTCCGATTCATTCCTCATATCTCGAACCCCTTTCATGCAAATGAAAATGTCATGAGATTAAGATTATGAATGTACACGCTCTATTCCTATGTGCATGAATAAATTGATGATTAATGCATGAACATATACAGAGAAATTATGATGACTATGTATGCTATGGATGCAATTTAATGCCAGGTATATACAGATAATGACTATGCATGTCATAAACGTGTCCTACAATGAATGACCATGCATGCTATGATGTCAAAATGATACATGCTAAGAATAAATGAATTAATACAAAGGTAGGTACAAAGAATGACCATGTATATCACAAATGTATTCTACAATGAATAATCATGCATGTTATGACTGTAACACGATGTCAAAATGACACAAATAAATTAACCAATGATTACACGAAATTGGTGGGACCTAAATCTTGATTATTCAAAAATCTCATTATGCAAGATTTGCCTCCTAATTTATGATTTTTTTTTTAACATGCTTTTTTTTTGTGTTTTTTTTTTTTATTTATGAAAAACCAATCACATTATTTTCAAAAGAATTTCAGGGTGGATCCCACTATGGTACCATATGCAAATGTTCATGTGACACTACCGGTTTTATGAAATCATCAAATGAAATTACCAACTGTTTATTGCAAAGAATGAGATCAATAACACAACCAAAAATGTACATGCTCTATTCACACATGTATGAAATGTGCAACATGCAAAATGCTTGAAAAAAGATTTTTTTTTTTTTTTTTTTTTTTTTTTAAAAAACAGCTAATGAACATCTGCCCCAGCAATATCTGCTTATTTAGGCATCACGATGTCTTCGAGGCGGAGTATCACATTTATTACGGGCGATGTACGTACATCGTTGCCCGATCTACCACACTTATTCGGAGTGTAAAATAGGTAACAAAAGGTTTAGAACTGTCCCTCTATGTGTTCCTATTTTCGGTATATCTAACGGAAATCCGGCATGGCTTCGCCTAGGTTCACTATATGAGGGTGAATCGGTTCTAAGGCTCCGAATTGTTCCTCACTGTCGCCGGTGAAGGCTAGTAAGGCACCCCGATAAAAGCGGGTTCAATTCGTTAGAGTATATTTTCCTATGCCCATGCGGAGGATCATCACGAAGGCATTAGGTACTTTATACTCCGAAAGTGTTTCACTAGCCCATACGGAGGATCAATCACGAAGGCGTAGTTACTTTACTCCCACTTAAAAGGACGGAACCCGGGTATATGATTCATGTTATGCAAATGCACGTGTAGTGTGTGTGGAGGAATAATAAACCTTTCACCACCTATTCTACAAACCTTATTCTAAATGCCCTAGCAATTAAAACATTCAAGAATAGTGTAACGCATTAACCAACAAGCAATTATAATATACAACCTTAAATAACTAGAGAACAAAAATAAAATGCATGCACATGAGTATGAACATATTTAAAAACAATTTATTATTTTCAAAATTCTCCTTATTAAAAAAATGTGGGAATTAAAATCAAATACCAATTAAACCAACAAAACCGAGACTTTGATAACACACGACTAATTCTAGGCCTGACTCTCTAATATGTCCCCAGTGGAGTCGCCAAGCTGTCGCAACCTAAAAAAATAACGACGAGTCTCATCGCAAGACTTTATTATTCGTTAAGCGTGACATTTAAAAAAAAAAAACCGAGGAAAAGTCAACTTAATTCCTCTAGAAATGAAGGTTTTGAAAATGACCTTAAAAAAGACATGGAGTCGCCACCAATCTTTTTTAGCTAGGTGTAATCGGCCACCTATTAAAACCGGTTTTATAAAATATTTTAAAAATTAATTAAAACATTTTAAAAACCAATTTCAAGTCTGCGTTTTAAACCAGAGAAATCAAAGAAGCAGGTTCGGGAGTCGGTTACGTGTGGGGAAGGATTAGCACCCCCACAGCGCCCGTATAAATCGGTACCTTATTAATCGTGTGTTATCTCAAGTCTCGGTAAAAGTTAGTTTTAAATTTAGTATTTCAAATTAATTCCCAATTTAAAGAAAAATAATTTTATTTTTTATTGAAAATGATCCGGAATTTATAAATTCAAAATTTTCCTATATTCCCCAACAAACGTGGCAAAATATAGAAATTTTTATTAGTTTTGAAAAAAACTTTCCGAATCATTCTCTTTTTTGAAAGAAAGATATTCCTTTATTAATGATAATTGATGAAATTCCCTCCAGCAAACCCGGTAGAGAACTCATGAATTATTTTAACTCGGGAATATCTTTATTTTTATTGAAAACCATTATCTTTTTGAAAACATTTAAAATAAATGAATATGTATATGCATGACATAAATAAAATGACATAGCAAAATCTAAATAATATAATGCAACCTAAATGACATGGCAAACATGAATGATATGGCATATAATTTAAATGACATGGAATAAAATAATGTTATCATATAATATGCATGAAAATAAAAATGCAATGCATGAAATGTATTTTTTTCCTTTAATTAAGGAAATCCGTATATCTAAAAAGATATCCGGCTACCTTAGGAAAATATGTCAAATTAAATATTCTAAAACCAAAATACTTTGTGATTGTTTGAAAACAATTTTGAAAAGCTTGAATTAACAATAAAAACTGGGCTAAATTTTTTTAAATGGCTCTAATTTCCTAAGTTTAAAAAATCCGGACTTGACTACCCTTAACCCGGGACTTGAAAAACCATTTTTAGAATTTAAAAAGGCTTAGAAATCACCCTAAGTCAGTAGCTAACCCTCCTAATCAGCCCACTCTAAGTAAATTAACCAAAACAGAAAAATGGTTTTTCTTTAAATTCAATTCTGACTCCACTGTCCAGTTTTAATCCACGAATTTTTATCCTATTTTTAAAAATTCCAAAAATTCTAAAAAAAATACTGGAAACTCAGAACATGTAAAACTACACGAAAACAAATCGGCTTAATTTTCGAATCAAAGATGAATTCCCAGAAAAATCAGAGATGTACGAGTTTTTGGAGGAGAAAAAACTGCTTTGTTTTTCTTTAAATTCAATTCTGACTCCACTGTCCAGTTTTAATCCACGATTTTTTACCCTATTTTAAAAAATTCCAAAAATTCTGAAAAAAATACTGGAGACTCACGACATTTAAAACTACACGAGAAAAAATCGGCTTAATTTTTTGATCAAAGATGAATTCCCAGAAAAATCAGAGATGTATGAGTTTTTGGAGGAGAAAAAACTGCTTTGTTTTTCTTTAAATTCAATCCTGACTCCACTGTCCAGTTTTAATCCACGATTTTTTACCCTATTTTTAAAAATTCCAAAAATTCTAAAAATAATACTGGAGACTCAGGACATATAAAACTACATGAGAAAAAATTGGCTTAATTTTCTGATCAAAGATGAATTCCCAGAAAAATCGGAGATGTACGAGTTTTGGGTGGAAAAAAAACTGCTTTGCCAACACATTTTTTTTGTCTTTGATAAAATCATTTAAAAATAAAAATAAAAATATTTGAAACTCATAAAATGACTTGAAAGCAGTAGCTAGGACTTTTTGAAAGTTAGATAAAAATTGGCTAAGTAAAAAAAATCACAAAGGTAGAATAATCAATTTGACAAACTTAATTTTCCACAAGTGTGCTCAAGAGAGCATGACTTTGAACCATTAATTGGCTCAAGTCATTATTCAAGTGGCATGAACATGAAATGCATGAAACAATGCAGCAAACATAATGCATGAAATGCATGGATCTAAACCTAAATGTAAGGAAAATGCATGACATAAATAATATGGCCTAGACCTAACATGAACTTGCATGGCATTTAATGTAACCTAGACCTAAGACATGCATGGCATTTTCACAAACACAAGGCATGCTTAATTCAAAAATCCAACCAAATATCATGCAAATGCAAAAACCTAACAACTAGCATGACAAAAAATACAACACACAATGCAAAACACATGGAGTAGCCAAATGGCCCCAAGCTCCAACAAGCATGGCATTTTCACAAACACTTGGTATGCTAGCATGAAAAACTAAGTCATAACACAAAAATCACACAAGCATTTTCACAAACACCTAATATACCAAATCTAAAACATGCTCACTAAGATATAAAACAAGAATCATGCAAAGAATCACACAAGCATTTTCACAAACACTTAATATGCTAACTCTAAAACATGCTCAAATTTAAACAACATGAAAACAGAAAATTAAAAATGCAAAAACATGATATCTAAGACATAAATGGCAACAAACAAAGCAACCAAATTAAATATAACTTAAGAACATGAAATAACATAACACTTAAAACATCAAAAACAAAGAAAATAACATAAACAATATGGTAAAATGAATTGAAACAACAACTTAAAATAAATAATGTAGGCCATTTGGCCATGGTGAGTTTATTGTAAAAACAAAATGTAAAAAAAATATACTTAAGAAAGGAAATGAAGGAAGAACAAGAAACATTATTTTAAAATGAAAACTCACCAAGTAGAGATTAAAATAGCAAAAAACAAGAATAGAAAATGAAAGTGCAAGAGTTGGTGCTCAAGAGCAACCTCAAGAAGCTAATATTTCAAGCTTTTCTCTTCAAACTTTCCTTTATTTCTAAACTTTTCTTTTTTTGCTCTCAACCAAGAAGATAAAAACTAAGAAAAACTAAGAGAAATCAGCCAAAATGGAAAAGAAGAAACCAAAATCTGCCTCCCCCCCCTTAGGGCTAGCCTTAATGCATGGTTATATAGCCTCCAAGATGTTGTCATTTTTGTGTAACCTAATTTCCATCAAATGGCCAATAATTCAAGATGAAAAGTCATGAAATTACCACCTTTAGATTAGCATCTCAGCCCTCTCAAATTACAGCTATGCAAAAATAATGTTGACATCTTTCTTAACCTATGTGGTTTAATCACCATGGCTTGATCAAAGAGAATGGTTAACTAACTCTTGATTTTTAACCACTTGATTAAAAAAAAAAAAATTAGAAGATTCCTCCTTTCTTTGGGCTTGGGTATGCCAGCACTTCTCTTTTCCAGCCCAACTCTGATTTTTTTGAAGGGCCAAAAAAGCCCTTTTCGGTTGCTTGGGTGAAATGACCATTTTGCCCCCCGGATGCAAATAAATATCAAACGGACTCCAAATTCAATTTTTCTTTTTTTAATACTTCCAAAATAATAAAATATTGAGTTCTGGAAGTTTTCAAAATTATCCGAGTCCGTTTGCTATTTATTTGGATTTTTTCTTCCCAAAAATGCCCTTTTATGCCCCTACATTTTACCATTTTTTAAACGAGCTCCAAATCAAGATTTTTCTTCACCAATCTCTTCAAAATAATTAAAAAGTGTGATCTGGAAGTTTTCATAATTTTTGGAGCTCATTTGGTATTTTTTTGGGATTTATCGGCTTGAATTACTGCATAGGAGGCCCGAGATTTGGCCATTTTGCAAACGAACTCGGAATCAAGATTTTCTTTCGCCAATCTCTTCCAAATAATTTAAAAATGAGATTTGCCAAATTTCAGAATTTTTGGAGTCCATTTGCTATTTTTCCGAGATTTATCTTTTTGAATTACTGCATAAGAAGCCCGGGATTTGGCCACTTTGCAAACGAACTCGGAATCAAGATTTTCTTTCTCCAATCTCTTTCAAATGATTTAAGAATGAGATTGACAAATTTTCCATAATTTTCGGAGTCCATTTTCTATTTTTCCCAAATTTTTCCAATTTTACCCTTTAACCTCCGAAACCCGGTTTTGCTCAAAACAAGTCCGATTTTCAGATTTTCTTCAATCTGAGCCTTGGGCCATCCTTTTTAATCATTCCTCATCCATTGGGGGCTTTGGTCTTACCAAGTCGGGCCATTTCTGTGATTCTTCCCGATTTCACCGAAATCCACTAAAAACCCTAATTCTCGGTTTTCTCCCGGATTGACTTTTTTTCGGTTTTTCTTGCAAGTGACTTCTCCATTACCCGTAGTCAGTGCTTATCTTTCATTTGGAACCTTCAATTTCGAACAGTTTGATCGTTTAAGCACTTTTCCCCAAATTTCTCGGATTAGGGTTTCCTTTCTACTGAATCTCCAAATCCCAACTTCCGAACTCCATATCTTTCAATGTAGACCTCGGATTATCAAAATTCTTTCGCCATTTTTCAATTGAACTTAAAATCTTGATTTTGAAAGTGGGTTGACTTTTTCAGTAGTTGACTTTCTGGGGTTGACTTTTTCGGGGTTGACTTTTTCGGGTATGACTTTTTTTCAAGTTTGACTTTTTGTGCTCGCCCTCTTAAACTAAGTCTCGGAGTACCACCTGCAGGATGAAAACAGTCTTTTTACACTTGGGAACATCAATATGGGAAGAAAACATACCTGTTTAGTGGTCCGGACAAAATTAGGTGTCTACATATATAGTTTTTAGTTATATTTTATTATTGTTTTGTGTCAAATACGAGTTATTATTGTTTAGTCTAATTGTGTTTATGATCTTTTATATTTTTATGTATTTTGGTGTTTTTCACAAGTTTCTTTGAGTGATTTCACATTACTAGAATTAAGGGCAAATCCAGTTCAGTTCCAGTTCCGACACCTTTTTCCATATCAGCTATATCTCGAGTTTCACTGAAGCAATAAGGCTGAAATTTGTGGCCATGCAAAGCTAAGAGGCATATCTATCTTTTTGATGTTTTACACTTCTTGAAACGGAGTCGTTTTCCCTAGAGAAATCGACCATCAAGTTGGCTGATGTGCAATGACGTCTGTGCTGACATGTTTTCTATTATGCCCATATCTTCTTATCCACATCAGCAAATGAGCTGATTCCAACGGCTATGGATCAGTAACTGATAGGGTAACATTTGTCTAGAAGACCATGTGATCAGATAAGGCCTCCACAATTGACAAAATCGACCATCAAGTTGGCTGATCAAAATCGTCATACATGACGAAAATTGTTAGAAAATGCACCCACCTATTATACCTACCTTTGAAATTTGTAAAGCTTGTCTCTTATCATTTAGCCCTCCAAAATGTGTATAAATAGAGGGCCTTGGATGATTGTAAGGGATCATATTGGAGATTGGTAGGATATTAGCCATTTTAACAAAATTCTCTAAGTTTTCTTCTTCTTTCTTTTCTCTAGTTTTCTTTTTCTTTAGAAAGAGCAAGAGGTTGGATAATTAATATTCTTCTTCTTCTTCTTTCTTTCTTTTATTTCCTTCTTAGATTCTCTTTAATTTTATGTTTATGTTTATGATGCCTATGCTAGGCTAAACTTCTATTTGGTTAAGGGTGATTTCAAAGCCCGAGACACGTTTTGTGATTGATTTTCAGATTCTATCTATCATTAATTTTCTATCAAAGTTGCTTATGTTCTTCTACAAGAATTGTTCATGATGTTGTCTTGATTTATTTAGGCGTACAACTAGATAAATCTTGATAATTATCTATTGCTAGTTTAGGAGTCTTGATCCGTGTAATTGTCTTGATTTCCTATTCATAAGTGGCAATTTGTGATTAATGATTATGGTCAAGTTTTCAATAATTGCAAAGTGGAACATAACCTAAGTTGAACAATCCGAGCTTATGTGTTTGTTGCTTAGATCAACCTATCTTTCTCATCATAAAGCTGCCATTAAATTGAATTTAGAGAGCTTATTCTAGGTTGTTTAATGGTTAGAGATTAAATAGAGAGCTTGTTCTATTTAACGACAAATTAAGGAAAGATTGGGATAACAGAGCTTGTTGTTATCTACGGTTGTTAACTTTGATAGTTGGTTGATATTGATAGATCTGAAATTGATTCTTAATGATGTCTAGTGGTGGAGAATGAAACCTTAACCATATTTTTCATATTTGATTCTTCTTACTTACTTGTTTTCTTACTTTTAGTTTGCTTATTTTTTTATATTTATTTTGGCTGGTTATACCGCCTAATTTGTATATTAACTTTGTTTTATTTTTATTGGCTGGTTATACCGCCTAATTTAGTATATATATTTTTATTGGCTGGTTATACCGCCTAATTTAGTATATATATTGTTATTGGCTGGTTATACCGCCTTGCATCTTATTCTTATTATTTACTTTAGTTTAAATCTGGCTTCAAAAACCCCTTTTCTTTTATTGTTTTCTTTGAACGTAAGTTATAAACTAATAACTCATAGATTAAAACCCAATCCCTGAGGACTCGACCCTTGCTAATCATTATACTTACAATTGATCTTTTTAGTGCAAGGTTAAATAAGATACACTCTTTTGGGTGCATCAAGTTTTTGGCGCCGTTGCCGGGGATTGCTTTCTTTAGTTTATTAGTTTATTGGTTTATTCTTATTTTCTGTTCTAATTATTTACTTTCTTATTTTTTTTATTAGTGAATGTTCCAAGCTCCCGAAGAAGACTTACGACTTAGGAAAATTCGGGAATTTATAACTTCTCACCAACAACCAATCGAGGAGTTGATCCAAAACATCCAAGAGAAGCAAGGAGAGATGGCAGCAGCTGACAACCGAACTCTCAAGGAGCTAGCCGCTCCGGACTTGGGTCAACAACCATTATGCATTGAATATGCTAATCTTGAGGTAGCTTTTGAATTAAAATCTGGTTTGATTCATCTTCTCCCAACTTTTCATGGTTTTGCAGGAGAGGATCCAAATAAGCACCTCAAGGAATTCCATGTAGTTTGCTCAAGCATGAGACCAACAGGGGTCACGGAAGAGCAAGTTAAGTTGAGAGCCTTCCCATTCTCTCTAGCTGATTCAGCAAAGGAATGGCTCTACTATCTACCATCCGGGACCATCACTACATGGAATGATTTGAAGAAAGCATTCTTGGAAAGGTATTTCCCAGCATCTAAGGCTGCCAACATTAGGAAAGAGATATGTGGGATTCGGCAATACAACGGAGAGTCCTTATATGAATATTGGGAGAGGTTCAAGAAACTTTGTGCATCATGTCCACATCATCAGATAAGTGAACAACTTCTCATCCAATACTTCTATGAAGGTCTCATGCCCATGGAGAGAAGTATGATAGATGCCGCTAGTGGGGGAGCTCTAGTTGATAAGACTCCCAGGGCTGCTAGAACATTAATCTCCAACATGGCAGCCAATTCTCAACAGTTCTCAATGAGACAAGATCCACCACCACAACCCAAGAGAGTTAATGAGGTAAGTATATCATCCCTTGAACAAAAATTTGATAAACTGACTTCTCTTGTTCAACAATTGGCTGTAGGTAAAATACAACAAATAAAGGCTTGTGGCATATGTTCAAACATAGGGCACCAAACTGATATGTGTCCAACACTTCAAGAGGATACCAATGAACATGTGAATGCCATGGGTGGATTTCAGAACCAATCAAGGAAATATGATCCCTACTCAAACACTTACAATCCAGGATGGAGGGATCATCCAAACTTCAATTATGGAGGGAACCAATCACAAACTATTCCTCCACCATTTGACCACAGGCCACCGGGTTTTCAGCAAAGAGTGCAACAACCATACCAAACCCGACAACAACTACCACCCACCCAAAATTCAGGTACTTCTCTTGAAGATCTTGTTAAAGCTCTTTCTACTAATACAATTCAATTTCAACAGGAAACAAAGACAAGTATTCGAAATTTGGAGACTCAAATAGGGCAATTGGCAACAACCATGAGTCAAATGCAAGCAAGGGATTCTGGGAAATTACCTTCCCAAACCATAGTGAATCCAAGAGAGAATGCCAATGCTATAAATTTAAGAAGTGGGAAACAGCTAGAGACACCACAAAATGATAGTGCTCAAGGGGAGAACAATACCATGGCATCCTCTTCACATCCCAACGAGCCACTAAAAAAGGTAATTCCTAAACCATCCTTTCCTTCTTATATAACTCCTCCACCTTTTCCTAGCAGGTTAGCAAAGTCCAAGAAGGAGGAGCAAGAGAAGGAAATTTTGGAAACCTTCCGGAAAGTAGAGGTGAACATTCCTTTACTAGATGCTATCAAGCAAGTGCCAAGATATGCCAAGTTCCTAAAAGAGTTGTGCACATCTAAACGGAAGTTGAAATGGAATGAAAAGGTAAGTGTGGGGGAGAATGTGTCAGCTGTTCTTCAAAAGAAACTCCCACCTAAATGCAAGGATCCAGGTATGTTTACCATTCCTTGTAAGATAGGCAACACCAGGTTTGAGCGTGCTATGCTAGATCTAGGGGCATCTATTAATGTCATGCCATATTCAATTTATGCTTCATTGAATCTAGGACCATTAGAGGAAACCGGTGTTATAATACAACTTGCTGACCGTTCTAACACTTATCCAAGAGGAGTGGTAGAAGACGTTCTTGTACAGGTTAATGAATTGGTTTTTCCCGCTGACTTTTATGTTATTGAGATGGAAGATGAGATGTCTTCTAATCCCACACCTATTCTATTAGGGAGACCATTCTTGAAAACAGCAAGAACTAAAATAGATGTACATGATGGCACTTTAACTATGGAATTTGATGGTGAAATAATTCGCTTTAACATTTTTGAGGCCATGAGATATCCTAGTGATGTGCATTCTGTTTTTAATATTGATATAATTGACTCACTAGTGCAGCAAGCTTATGAGCTAGATGGTGAAGATAGTGTAGAAATAGTCCTTAGCAACCATCTCGGAATGGGGAATGCTAAACTAGCCTTGAGTGACCAGGTGGAAGGGGCACTAGAATCTTTACACTCGCTGCAACCTAAAGATGCAAGGTTTGATGTTTCATTTATTGATTTGCCTTTATCTAATGAGAAACTTCTACCTTCCATTTTGCAGGCACCAACTTTAGAGTTGAAACCACTACCGAACCACTTGAAATATTTGTTCTTAGGGGAAAAGGACACACTACCTGTCATCATTGCCAAAGAGCTCACACCTTTGCAAGAAGAGCGACTTATCCGGGTGCTTAGAGAGCATAAAACAGCAATTGGTTGGACAATTTCCGATATCAAGGGAATAAGCCCATCCATGTGCATGCACCGGATTTTGTTAGAGGAAGGGTCTAAACCAACAAGAGAAGCACAAAGAAGATTGAACCCTCCTATGATGGAGGTTGTGAAAAAGGAGATACTGAAACTCCTAGATGTAGGAGTGATCTATCCTATCTCAGATAGCAAATGGGTGAGCCCAGTCCAAGTGGTTCCAAAGAAATCAGGTGTAACGGTGGTAACAAATAATGAGAATGAACTTGTTCCTACTAGGATTCAAACAGGATGGCGAGTTTGTATTGATTATCGTAAACTTAATTCCACAACTCGCAAAGAACACTTTCCTTTACCTTTTATTGATCAAATGCTTGAAAGGTTAGCTGGCCATTCTCATTATTGTTTTCTTGATGGTTTTTCAGGTTATAATCAGATAGCCATTGCTCCGGAGGACCAAGAGAAAACAACATTCACATGTCCATTTGGTACTTTTGCATACCGGCGTATGCCATTTGGTCTTTGTAATGCACCAGCTACATTCCAAAGGTGTATGGTTAGCATATTTTCAGATTATGTAGAGAACATCATAGAAGTATTTATGGATGATTTTAGTGTCTATGGTGATTCTTCTGATAGATGTCTAGAGAACCTTACACTTGTACTTGAAAGATGCATGGAAACTAACCTTGTTTTGAATTGGGAAAAATGCCACTTTATGGTAGAACAAGGAATAGTTTTGGGCCATGTTATTTCTTCTAGAGGGATAGAGGTTGATAAGTCTAAAATAGATATTATGCATTCTTTACCACCTCCCACAAATGTGAGAGAGGTTCGTTCTTTTCTTGGACATGCAGGTTTCTATAGGAGATTTATCAAAGACTTCTCAAAGATCACATTACCTCTTTGCAAGCTACTACAAAAAGATGTGGTTTTCCACTTTGATGATAAATGCAAAGAGGCGTTTGAAACATTGAAGGGACTCTTGACATCAGCTCCTATCATCCAACCACCAGATTGGAATGTACCTTTTGAAATCATGTGTGATGCTAGTGACTATGCCATTGGAGCTGTTTTGGGCCAACGGGTTGGCAAAGCCTCACATGCCATTTATTATGCCTCCCGAACTCTTAATGATGCTCAATTGAACTATTCCACTACTGAAAAAGAACTTTTGGCTGTTGTATTTGCTTTAGAAAAATTTCGATCTTATTTAATTGGTACTAAAGTAATTGTATATTCTGACCATGCAGCCCTTAAGTACTTGCTCACTAAAAAGGAGGCCAAACCAAGGTTGATCAGATGGATACTTCTCTTACAAGAGTTTGATTTGGAGATAAAAGATAAGAGAGGTAGTGACAACTTGGTTGCGGACCATCTTAGCCGTTTAGTTCATGAAGAGGATGCACTACCCTTGAATGAGAACTTTCCGGATGAGCAACTTCTTTTTATAAGTACAACAACTCCTTGGTATGCTGATATTGTTAATTACTTAGTTACCAAGAAGTTGCCACAAGAGTTGACACAAGCTCAAAGAAATAAGATCAAGAGTGATGCCAAATACTACATATGGGATGATCCTTACCTTTGGAAGCATTGCTCCGATCAGATTATAAGAAGGTGTGTACTCGAAACTGAATTTCAATCTATTCTCACCTTTTGTCACTCTTATGCATGTGGAGGACACTTTGGATCCAAAAGAACAGCCATGAAAGTTCTTGATTCTGGATTTTATTGGCCTACCATATTCAAAGATGCATACCTCTTTTGCAAGTCATGTGATCGTTGCCAAAGAACAGGTAACTTAGGTCCTAGAAATCAAATGCCTCAAACTCCAATACTTATTGTTGAAATTTTTGATGTATGGGGCATGGATTTCATGGGACCTTTTCCTCCTTCTTTTGGTAATCTTTATATTTTACTTGCCGTTGATTATGTTTCAAAGTGGGTGGAAGCAAAATCCACTAGGACTAATGACTCTAAAGTTCTTTCAGATTTTGTCAAGACTAACATCTTGGCTAGGTTTGGAACGCCAAAGGCCATAATCAGCGATAGAGGTACTCACTTTTGCAATAGGACTATGGAAGCACTTTTGAGGAAGTATAACATCACACACAAGGTCTCCACCTCATATCATCCTCAAACTAGTGGGCAAGCTGAAGTGTCAAACCGAGAAGTTAAGTCCATCCTTGAAAAGACAGTTAATCCAAATAGGAAGGATTGGAGTTCACGACTTGATGATGCACTTTGGGCTTATAGGACAGCATATAAGACACCCATTGGTATGTCTCCTTATCGACTTGTTTATGGTAAGCCTTGTCATCTTCCGGTTGAATTGGAACATAAATCATATTGGGCTATCAAACAATGCAACATGGAGATGGATGAGATAGGAAAGAAAAGAAAACTTGACCTACAAGAATTAGAGGAGATAAGGAATGATGCCTATCAGAATTCTAGGATTTACAAGGAAAAGACTAAGGCATTCCATGACAAGATGATATCAAGAAAAGAATTTGTTGTTGGACAAAAAGTTCTTCTCTTCCATTCACGCCTTAAGTTATATCCAGGTAAGTTACGTTCTCGTTGGGTTGGACCTTTTGTTATTACTAATGTATTTACTCATGGTGCAGTTGAAATCCAAAGCCCAAAAACAGATAAGGCATTCAAAGTGAATGGTCATAGATTGAAGCCTTACTATGAGAACTTTCCAATACAAGATGTGGAGGAGTTTCCACTTTTTGAGCCAAAGTATGTTGAATAATAATGGCATGGGTCTAAGTTAGGCTGAGGACAATAAACCAAGCGCTTCTTGGGAGGCAACCCAAAAGGATGGAGAGCATCTATTATATCAGATTTGCATATTCCTTACTCTCCATCATTCTATCTTTTATTGTTTTTCTTTTCTTTTGTTTAATAGTTCTTTTCTCTTACAAGATGTAAATATAATTTTTAATTTATTTTTTTAACCCCGGTTAAATGGCGGATAACGGTACTCCGTGATTATTTAAATCGGTTCCATCAGCTACCCACAAAACTGATATTGTATATAAATTTCACTTCCAATTTCTCTTTCATTTTTTTCATTTTTTTTCAGGACGGATGATATTCTCACAAGATTGCAGAAACGATTTCCTCCTTTTCCTCGAAATATTTTACTGAAGCTTTACCAAGTTCGACTTGAAAGATTAAGAATGCTTATGCACAAAGGGATTCCTGACGACATACGTTGGATAATTGAAGCCAAGGTACGTGAAGATGAATATCTTCCTGTTTTGCATTTACCAGGTACAGGTAGAAGCACTTTTGCAAAGAAGCGACGAGCAAAGCGCATGAGTTCAAATTGCCACAAATGTGCACGATGGACGTGTAACGGTAAATGTCGTTCTATTGGGATTCCGTCCTCTAATCGAGATGATAAAATTGAATTCATTAAGGATGGACTGAGTAAGGAGAATTTGGGTAATATCCAACTTTCTCTTGAGACGCATCCTAGTGGAGACGTACAAAGAGAAATTCTTGATTTATGGCCGCAATTCCAAAGGGAATGGCAACATCTTGGGAATCTGATGTTAAAAGACCCTGTTTGCCAGCTTGTAAGAAAACTGGATGGGAAGCATATCCTCGACTCATAGAAGGCGTTTAAGCCGTTTCTGGACGTAAAACCAGAGGAAGATGTGAGCCACAATCACAACTACAATAAATGACTTCTCAGCTTTTGGTTTGATTTGCAATAACTTAATTTTGGTTTAATTTACGTGTTGTTCGATTTGTGTAATTATTCTCTTTTTTTTTTATTTGTCTTTTACGGTTGATTTTTTTTCTCTTTTTGATTTTCTTCCTGAAATCAGGCAAAAATCTTTTGTTAGGTTAACATTTTCTTCTGACAGGTCAAATACACTTTCGGCGACATTATTAGTCTTGACTTTTACGGTTGATTTTTCTTCTCTTTTTGATTTTCTTCCTAAAATCACGCAAAAATCTTTTGTTAGGTTAACATTTTCTTCTGACAGGTCAGATACACTTTCGGCGACATTATTATTCTTGTCTGATTCACTACTCAGTCCTCTATATATTACACCATGTACTCATTCTCTTTCAGGCACTCGAAAAAAAAAAAATAGAAAGTACTTCATCCCAGCGCATTAAAAAAATTTGTGTCTTTGGAGGTGCTTATCCAGGAAAAAATAACATATTCGCTGATGAAGCCATAAGAGTTGGAGTAATACTTGCCCAACAAAAGATCCACTTGATTTATGGAGGCGGTAGTACGGGTTTAATGGGAGCAGTCGCTATAGCAGCACACGCCGGAGGAAGTCCAGTTCTAGGAATCGTGCCAAAACTATTCACAAGTTTTTGTGGACCTACCGTGGGTAAGGAAATACAAGTCTGGAGTGTCCCTGAACGGATAACAATCATGTACCATTCTGCCGATGCATTCATTGCTTTACCAGGAGGTCTGGGTACATTGGAAGAAATAGCTTGCGTGGCTTCTTGGTCATCTTTGGTCACAAATAAGAAACCCATTGGTTTGCTTAATATTAATGGTTATTTTAGTAATTTGCTTTTATATTTAGATAATGCTGTGGATAATGGATTCATGTTTTCAGAGGCAAGGAGAACCATAATTTATGCTACAACCATTGAAGATTTACTTAAAAAGCTCCAAGCTTATGAGTGTTTATCTGCTACGGTTGTTTCGCAAACGCTCGGAAAAAGAAAAAGAGATATGGACGAGCAAGGAGTGGATTGCACTTTGTCTTTGTGACATTATCTAACATTTTGCTTGTTGTGTCTCAGTTATAATAAGTGGTTAGCAACCTCTGCAGGTAATATCTCCTAAATTCTACCTTTAAAATTTGACATTGGGGACAATGTCATATTTTAGTAGGGGGTAAGGGACATATTTTGCTAATTTAAAAATAAAAAAATAAAAAAAAAAAAAAAAAAACTTAAGAAGTATTCATTCTGAACAAGGTCTGAGTAAGGGAGACTTGAGACATACCTTGTCAGTTTGATTTCTTCTTTTCAAAAAAAAAAAAAAAAAAAAAAGAAAAAAAAAAGAGTTTGTTGTGTTTTAAGCAATTTAGAAGTATTCATTCTGAACAAGGTCTGAGTAAGGGAGACTTGAGACATACCTTGTCAGTTTGATTTTAATCTTTTTATGTTTACTTGTTAATTTTTGTTTAGTATTTTAGGATTATTTAGGTTGCATGGTTTTGTTTTGTTTTGAGTCTTAGTTGTTCCTATTCTTATGTTATTAGTTCTTTTCTCTTACACATGATTCTTTCATTTGAGTTAATAGACTTACATTGAGGACAATGTAAGAATTAAGTGTGGGGGGGAATGATTTAGGATTTTTTTATTTTTGTCTACTTTTTTTTTTTTTTCTTTATTATTATTATTATTTTTTTTTTGTGAGTTTTAGTTCCTTTTTAATACAATGATGAGATATGAATTGCATAAGTCTAAAACAGATTTATTAGTGAGAAGATTTTCATGAGAATTGAGCTTGATGTCAACCTTTTTATGAGCCAATGTTAATATGATATGTTGATTGAGAAAGAAGCATGTTTAGACTTAATCTGACTTGTATAATCATCATTGTGAGTTTTTGAGCCTATAATGATTGATGCATTATACAAATCAATCTAATTTCTTTCTTGAGTGCTCTTATGATTACATGATTCTCTAGAACTTGCTTTAAACCGTTTGAGACTATATTGATACATGTGACAACATGAATATGATAGAGGCATTAGGATTTTTAGCCAGGGCCAAACAGCCATCCCTTATTGATGTTCCAAGAGAACACACCCTTAGTGAACCAATTTGAGCCTACATTGAATAAGCTATCTCTTTGGTAACCATAACTTGTCCCTAACCTAAATATACTTATATCTTTACCTTTGTTCCAAAGATGAATTAGCATGTTTTGAGACAAGTTGCAAAGACAAGGAAGATCTATTGAAAATTTGGGTTAGAAACAAGAAATAAGTGTGGGGGGAAAAGAAAAGAAAAGTCAAGAGAAAAAGAAATGGAATACTGGAAAATACATTCCTATGTAAAAATATATATATATATATATATATGAATCATCTCTTGAATTTGTGGAAAAAGAAAAAGATGTTACAAAGTTGTTTAGAATGAAGAAAAGGCCCAACATGAATATCCGGCCTAGGTGACTATGTACTTGTAAAGAGTTTTGAGAAGTTTCTTTGTATAATCTTTTTATGTCTCTAAACTTTATGAACTCTTTGGAACCTTTGTGATATCTTTATCCTTTTGTTCTTCAACCACATTACAAACCCCTTGGCCCCATTACAACCTTGATTAAAGACCTCTTGATTCATGATGTTGTATGATCTAAATAGGGGAGAATAGGTGGACAAGCAAGAATATGGTAGAACTGTTTTCATGAGATTGATTGAGTGTAAACACTTCACCACTACTTTAAAGAGTGAAAATCATGAGGGTATCCCATGTGAGAAGTTGAGATTAAATTTGAACATGCAATATTTTGATTGAGATATGTTATGCTAATATTGGCTTAACTCAAACAATTTACATTCAAGCTTGATTTTTTGTGAAATTCTTTAAGCTATTGATTAGTTTATAAGACTTGTTCAAAGATTGTCTCTAATTTGTATTGAAAGGATTAGGAGTAAATATTTTTAGTATATGTAGTTTATTTATATTTTAGTTTTTCAATGTTTGTGGGTATCGTTCTAGTAAACCCTCACGAGACTAAACTCGTCCACTAGGGACACCTAGGGGTTTAAAGGCTTGTGTCACATGCTAAGTGCCACCGTGATTTCCTACGAAAATGGATTAGATTAGATTTTCTTATTTTATTTTTATTGAGTCGTTGCTAGGGACTAGCAACAATCTAAGTGTGGGGGTGTGATAACTCGTATAATTATATAGTTTTTAGTTATATTTTATTATTGTTTTGTGTCAAATACGAGTTATTATTGTTTAGTCTAATTGTGTTTATGATCTTTTATATTTTCATGTATTTTGGTGTTTTTCACAAGTTTCTTTGAGTGATTTCAGATTACTAGAATTAAGGGCAAATCCAGTTCAGTTCCAGTTCCGACACCTTTTGCCATATCAGCTATATCTCGAGTTTCACTGAAGAAATAAGGCTGAAATTTGTGGCCATGCAAAGCTAAGAGGCATATCTATCTTTTTGATGTTTTACACTTCTTGAAACGGAGTCGTTTTCCCTAGAGAAATCGACCATCAAGTTGGCTGATGTGCAATGACGTCTGTGCTGACATGTTTTCTATTATGCCCATATCTTCTTATCCACATCAGCAAATGAGCTGATTCCAACGGCTATGGATCAGTAACTGATAGGGTAACATTTGTCTAGAAGACCATGTGATCAGATAAGGCCTCCACAATTGACAAAATCGACCATCAAGTTGGCTGATCAAAATCGTCATACATGACGAAAATTGTTAGAAAATGCACCCACCTATTATACCTACCTTTGAAATTTGTAAAGCTTGTCTCTTATCATTTAGCCCTCCAAAATGTGTATAAATAGAGGGCCTTGGATGATTGTAAGGGATCATATTGGAGATTGGTAGGATATTAGCCATTTTAACAAAATTCTCTAAGTTTTCTTCTTCTTTCTTTTCTCTAGTTTTCTTTTTCTTTAGAAAGAGCAAGAGGTTGGATAATTAATATTCTTCTTCTTCTTCTTTCTTTCTTTTATTTCCTTCTTAGATTCTCTTTAATTTTATGTTTATGTTTATGATGCCTATGCTAGGCTAAACTTCTATTTGGTTAAGGGTGATTTCAAAGCCCGAGACACGTTTTGTGATTGATTTTCAGATTCTATCTATCATTAATTTTCTATCAAAGTTGCTTATGTTCTTCTACAAGAATTGTTCATGATGTTGTCTTTATTTATTTAGGCGTACAACTAGATAAATCTTGATAATTATCTATTGCTAGTTTAGGAGTCTTGATCCGTGTAATTGTCTTGATTTCCTATTCATAAGTGGCAATTTGTGATTAATGATTATGGTCAAGTTTTCAATAATTGCAAAGTGGAACATAACCTAAGTTGAACAATCCGAGCTTATGTGTTTGTTGCTTAGATCAACCTATCTTTCTCATCATAAAGCTGCCATTAAATTGAATTTAGAGAGCTTATTCTAGGTTGTTTAATGGTTAGAGATTAAATAGAGAGCTTGTTCTATTTAACGACAAATTAAGGAAAGATTGGGATAACAGAGCTTGTTGTTATCTACGGTTGTTAACTTTGATAGTTGGTTGATATTGATAGATCTGAAATTGATTCTTAATGATGTCTAGTGGTGGAGAATGAAACCTTAACCATATTTTTCATATTTGATTCTTCTTACTTACTTGTTTTCTTACTTTTAGTTTGCTTATTTTTTTATATTTATTTTGGCTGGTTATACCGCCTAATTTGTATATTAACTTTGTTTTATTTTTATTGGCTGGTTATACCGCCTAATTTAGTATATATATTTTTATTGGCTGGTTATACCGCCTAATTTAGTATATATATTGTTATTGGCTGGTTATACCGCCTTGCATCTTATTCTTATTATTTACTTTAGTTTAAATCTGGCTTCAAAAACCCCTTTTCTTTTATTGTTTTCTTTGAACGTAAGTTATAAACTAATAACTCATAGATTAAAACCCAATCCCTGAGGACTCGACCCTTGCTAATCATTATACTTACAATTGATCTTTTTAGTGCAAGGTTAAATAAGATACACTCTTTTGGGTGCATCAAGTTTTTGGCGCCGTTGCCGGGGATTGCTTTCTTTAGTTTATTAGTTTATTGGTTTATTCTTATTTTCTGTTCTAATTATTTACTTTCTTATTTTTTTTTATTAGTGAATGTTCCAAGCTCCCGAAGAAGACTTACGACTTAGGAAAATTCGGGAATTTATAACTTCTCACCAACAACCAATCGAGGAGTTGATCCAAAACATCCAAGAGAAGCAAGGAGAGATGGCAGCAGCTGACAACCGAACTCTCAAGGAGCTAGCCGCTCCGGACTTGGGTCAACAACCATTATGCATTGAATATGCTAATCTTGAGGTAGCTTTTGAATTAAAATCTGGTTTGATTCATCTTCTCCCAACTTTTCATGGTTTTGCAGGAGAGGATCCAAATAAGCACCTCAAGGAATTCCATGTAGTTTGCTCAAGCATGAGACCAACAGGGGTCACGGAAGAGCAAGTTAAGTTGAGAGCCTTCCCATTCTCTCTAGCTGATTCAGCAAAGGAATGGCTCTACTATCTACCATCCGGGACCATCACTACATGGAATGATTTGAAGAAAGCATTCTTGGAAAGGTATTTCCCAGCATCTAAGGCTGCCAACATTAGGAAAGAGATATGTGGGATTCGGCAATACAACGGAGAGTCCTTATATGAATATTGGGAGAGGTTCAAGAAACTTTGTGCATCATGTCCACATCATCAGATAAGTGAACAACTTCTCATCCAATACTTCTATGAAGGTCTCATGCCCATGGAGAGAAGTATGATAGATGCCGCTAGTGGGGGAGCTCTAGTTGATAAGACTCCCAGGGCTGCTAGAACATTAATCTCCAACATGGCAGCCAATTCTCAACAGTTCTCAATGAGACAAGATCCACCACCACAACCCAAGAGAGTTAATGAGGTAAGTATATCATCCCTTGAACAAAAATTTGATAAACTGACTTCTCTTGTTCAACAATTGGCTGTAGGTAAAATACAACAAATAAAGGCTTGTGGCATATGTTCAAACATAGGGCACCAAACTGATATGTGTCCAACACTTCAAGAGGATACCAATGAACATGTGAATGCCATGGGTGGATTTCAGAACCAATCAAGGAAATATGATCCCTACTCAAACACTTACAATCCAGGATGGAGGGATCATCCAAACTTCAATTATGGAGGGAACCAATCACAAACGATCTATGAAAGGTTGAAGTTCCTTGTGATGTCCTTCGGCCTTACCAATGCTCCAGCGACATTTTGTACTCTTGTGAACAAGGTACTTCAACCTTTCATAGATCGTTTTGTTGTTGTTTACCTTGATGATATCGTGATCTACAATAAGTCACTGGAGGAGCATGTGGAGCACTTACGGGAAGTGTTCCAAGTCTTAAGAGAGAATGAGCTTTATGTGAAACGGGAAAATGCTCATTTTCCCAGCATGAGGTTCTATTTTTAGGCCACATTGTGGGAAGTGGCAATATACGGATAGATGGGAACAAGGTTCGGGCCATATTTGATTGGGAGCCACCAACCAAGGTAACAGAGTTGCGATCATTCCTTGGGTTGGCAAACTATTACAGACGCTTCAGCAAAGGCTATTCCAACATCACCACACCATTGACAGACTTGCTCAAGAAGGGGAAAGTGTGGACTGGAGTCCAGGGTGCCAATAGGCCTTTGATCAGTTGAAGCGTGCAATGACAGAGGAGCCCGTACTTGTCTTACTGGATCACACTAAACAGTATAAGGTTTATACTGATGCATCAGACTTTGCGATTGGAGGAGTACTGATTCAAGATGGATATCCAATAGCGTTCGAGAGTCGAAAGCTCAATGAGACTGAGCGACGTACATGGTCCAGGAGAAAGAAATGACAGCAGTGGTGCATTGCTTGCGCACATGGAGACATTAGCTGTTGGGGTCCAGGTTCGTTGTGTTTACTGATAATGTTGCAAACAATTATTTTCTAACCCAGAACAAGTTGTCTCCCAAACAGGCTCGTTGGTAGGTTTTCTTGGCAGAGTTCGACTTCAGCATGGAATACAAGCCAGGGAAAACCAATGCAGTGGCTGATGCACTAAGCCGGAAGGTAGATCTTGCAGCCATCAGTTACCCTGAAGGTTCACTACTGGAGGGCATTAAGGAAAGGTTGCCCCATGATCCCACAGCCAAGACCCTGATTGATGCACCCAAAAGAGTGTATCTTATTTAAACTTGCACTAAAAAGATCAATTGTAAGTATAATGATTAGCAAGGGTCGAGTCCTCAGGGATTGGGTTTTAATCTATGAGTTATTAGTTTATAACTTACGTTCAAAGAAAACAATAAAAGAAAAGGGGTTTTTGAAGCCAGATTTAAACTAAAGTAAATAATAAGAATAAGATGCAAGGCGGTATAACCAGCCAATAAAAATATATATACTAAACTAGGCGGTACAACCAGCCAATAAAAATATATATACTAAATTAGGCGGTATAACCAGCCAATAAAAATAAAACAAAGTTAATATACAAATTAGGCGGTATAACCAGCCAATAAAAATAAATATACTTTTAAAAATAAGCAAACTAGAAAAGTAAGAAAACAAGTAAGTAAGAAGAATCAAATATGAAAAATATGGTTAAGGTTTCATTCTCCACCACTAGACATCATTAAGAATCAATTTCAGATCTATCAATATCAACCAACTATCAAAGTTAACAACCGTAGATAACAACAAGCTCTGTTATCCCAATCTTTCCTTAGTTTGTCGTTAAATAGAACAAGCTCTCTATTTAATCTCTAACCATTAAACAACCTAGAATAAGCTCTCTAAATTCAATTTAATGGCAGCTTTATGATGAGAAAGATAGGTTGATCTAAGCAACAAACACATAAGCTCGGATTGTTCAACTTAGGTTATGTTCCACTTTGCAATTATTGAAAACTTGACCATAATCATTAATCACAAATTGCCACTTATGAATAGGAAATCAAGACAATTACACGGATCAAGACTCCTAGACTAGCAATAGATAATTATCAAGATCTATCTAGTTGTACACCTAAATAAATCAAGACAACATCATGAACAATTCTTGTAGAAGAACATAAGCAACTTTGATAGAAAATTAATGATAGATAGAATCTGAAAATCAATCACAAAACATGTCTAGGGCTTTGAAATCACCCTTAACCAAATAGAAGTTTAGCCTAGCATAGGCATTGTAAACATAAACATAAAATTAAAGAGAATCTAAGAAGGAAATAAAAGAAAGAAAGAAGAAGAAGAAAATAAAAAAAAAAAAGAAAACTAGAGAAAAGAAAGAAGAAGAAAACTTAGAGAATTTTATTACAATGGCTAATATCCTACCAATGTACAATGCCTCATACAATCATCCAAGGCCCTCTATTTATACACATTTTGGAGGAGTAAATGACAAGAGACAAGCTTTACAAATTTCAAAGATAGGTATAATAGGTGGGTGCATTTTTCTAACAATTTTCGTCATATTGTATGACAATTTTGATCAGCCAACTTGATGGTCGATTTTGTCAATATTGGAAGCTTGATCTGATCACATGGTCTTCTAGAAAAATGTTCCCCTATCATTTAGTGATCCATAGCCGTTGAAATCAGCTCATTTTCTGATGTGGATCAGAAGATATGGGCAAAATACCAAAACAGGTCAGCACAGACGTCATTGCACATCAGCCAACTTGATGGTCGATTTCGCTAGGGAAAACAACTCCGTTTCAAGAAGTGTAAAACATGAAAAAGTTAGATATGCCTCTTAACTTTGCACGGTTACAATTTCAGCCTTATTTCTTCATTGAAACTCCATATATAGCTGATATGGCAAAAGGTGTCGGAACTGGAACTGAACTAAATTTGATCTAAATTGTTGATTTAACCTAGTAATCTGAAATCACTCAAAGAAACTCGTAAAAAACACCAAATTACGTAAAAATATAAAAGATCATAAACACAATTAGACTAAGCAATAATAACTCGTATTTGACACAAAACAATAATAAAACATAACTAAAAACTATATAATTATACGAGTTATCACACCCCCACACTTAGATTGTTGCTAGTCCTCGAGCAAAAACAAATAAAAATAAAATAAGAAAATCTAATCTAATCCACTTTCGTAGGAAATCACGGTGGCACTTAGCATGTGACACAAGCCTTTAAACCCCTAGGTGTCCCTAGTGGACGAGTTTAGTCTCGTGAGGGTTTACTAGAACGATACCCACAAACATTGAAAAACTAAAATATAAATAAACTACATATACTAAAAATATTTACTCCTAATCCTTTCAATACACATTAGAGACAATCTTTGAACAAGTCTTATAAACTAATCAATAGCTTAAAGAATTCCACAAAAAATCATGCTTGAATGTAAATTGTTTGAGTTAAGCCAATATTAACATAACATATTTCAATCAAAATAGTGCATATTCAAACTTAATCTCAACTACTCACATGGGATACTCTCATGATTTTCATTCTTTAAAGTAGTGGTAAAGTGTTTACACTCAATCAATCTCATGAAAACAGTTCTACCATATTCTTGCTTGTCCACCTATTCTCCACTATTTAGATCATACAACTTCATGAATCAAGAGGTCTTTAATCAAGGTTGTAATGGGGCCAAGGGGTTTGTAATGTGGTTGAAGAACAAAAGGATAAAGATATCACAAAGGTTCCAAAGAGTTCATAAAGTTTAGAGACATAATAAGATCATACAAAGAAACTTCTCAAAACTCTTTACAAGTACATAGTCACCTAGGCCGGATATTCATGTTGGGCCTTTTCTTCATTCTAAACAACTTTGTAACATCTTTTTCTTTTTCCCAAAATTCAAGAGATGATTCATATTTTTTTTTTGAATGTATTTGCCAGTATTCCATTTCTTTTTTTTTTTTGACTTTTCTTTTCTTTCCCCCCCCCCCCTCACACTTATTTCTTGTTTCTAACCCAAATTTTCAATAGATCTTCCTTGTCTTTGCAACTTGTCTCAAAACATGCTAATTCATCTTTGGAACGAAGGTAAGGATATAAGTATATTTAGGTTAGGGACAAGTTATGGTTACCAAAGAGATAGCTTATTCAATGTAGGCTCAAATTGGTTCACTAAGGGTGTGTTCTCTTGGAACATCAATAAGGGATGGCTGTTTGGCCCTGGCTAAAAATCCTAATGCCTCTATCATATTCATGTTGTCACATGCATCAATATAGTCTCAACAAGGTCTAAAGCAAGTTCTAGATAATCATGTAATCATAAGAGCACTCAAGAAAGAAATTAGATTGATTTATATAATGCATCAATCATTATAGGCTCAAAAACTCACAAGGATGATTATACAAGTCAGATTAAGTCTAAACATGCTTCTTTCTCAATCAACATATCATATTAACATTGGCTCATAAAAAGGTTGATATCAAGCTCAATTCTCATGAAAATCTTCTCACTAATAAATCTGTTTTAGACTTATGCAATTCATATCTCATCATAGTATTGAAAGTAACTAAAACACACTAAAAACACACTAAGTCTAAACATGCTTTTTTTTTTTTGAAGAAGAAGATTAAATCAAACTGAGAAGGTATGTCTCAAGTCTCCCTTATTCAGACCTTGTTCAGAATGAATACTTCTAAATGTCTTAAAACACAACAAATTTTTTTTTTTTTATTAGCAAAATATGTCCCTTACCCCCTACTAAAATATGACATTGTCCCCAATGTCAAATTTTAAAGGTAGAATTTAGGAGATATTACCTGCAGAGGTTGCTAACCACTTATTATAACTGAGACACAACAAGCAAAATGTTAGATAATGTCACAAAGACAAAGTGCAATCCACTCCTTGCTCGTCCATATCTCTTTTTCTTTTTCCGAGCGTTTGCGAAACAACCGTAGCAGATAAACACTCATAAGCTTGGAGCTTTTTGAGTAAATCTTCAATGGTTGTAGCAGAAATTATGGTTCTCCTTGCCTCTGAAAACATGAATCCATTTTCCACAGCATTATCTAAATATGAAAGCAAATTACTAAAATAACCATTAATATTAAGCAAACCAATGGGTTTCTTATTTGTGACCAAAGATGACCAAGAAGCCACGCAAGCTATTTCTTCCAATGTACCCAGACCTCCTGGTAAAGCAATGAATGCATCGGCATAATGGTACATGATTGTTATCCGTTGAGGGATACTCCAGACTTGTATTTCCTTACCCAAGGTAGGTCCACAAAAATCTGTGAATAGTTTTGGCACGATTCCTAGAACTGGACTTCCTCCGGCGTGTGCTGCTGTAGCGACTGCTCCCATTAAACCCGTACTACCACCTCCATAAATCAACTGGATCTTTTGTTGGGCAAGTATTACTCCAACTCTTATGGCTTCATCAGCGAATATGTTATTTTTCCCTAGATAAGCACCTCCAAAGACACAAATTTTTTTAATGCGCTGGGACGAAGTACTTTCCATTTTTTTTTTCGAGTGCCTGAAAGAGAATGAGTACATGGTGTAATATATAGAGGACTGAGTAGTGAATCAGACAAGAGTAATAATGTCGCTGAAAGTGTATCTGACCTGTCAGAAGAAAATGTTAACCTAACAAAAGATTTTTGCGTGATTTCAGGAAGAAAATCAAAAAGAGAAGAAAAATCAACCGTAAAAGTCAAGAGTAATAGTGTCGCCGAAAGTGTATTTGGCATCTTCCTCTGGTTTTACGTCCAGAAACGGCTTAAACGCCTTCTATGAGTCGAGGATATGCTTCCCATCCAGTTTTCTTACAAGCTGGCAAACAGGGTCTTTTAACATCAGATTCCCAAGATGTTGCCATTCCCTTTGGAATTGCGGCCATAAATCAAGAATTTCTCTTTGTACGTCTCCACTAGGATGCGTCTCAAGAGAAAGTTGGATATTACCCAAATTCTCCTTACTCAGTCCATCCTTAATGAATTCAATTTTATCATCTCGATTAGAGGACGGAATCCCAATAGAATGACATTTACCGTTACACGTCCATCGTGCATATTTGTGGCAATTTGAACTCATGCGCTTTGCTCGTCGCTTCTTTGCAAAAGTGCTTCTACCTGTACCTGGTAAATGCAAAACAGGAAGATATTCATCTTCACGTACCTTGGCTTCAATTTTCCAACGTATGTCTTCAGGAATCCCTTTGTGCATAAGCATTCTTAATCTTTCAAATCGAACTTGGTAAAGTTTAGTAAAATATTTCGAGGAAAAGGAGGAAATCGTTTCTGCAATCTTGTGAGAATATCATCCATCTTGAAAAAAAAATGAAAAAAATTGAAAGAGAAATTGGAAGAGAAATTTATATACAATATCAGTTTTGTGGGTAGCTGATGGAACCGATTTAAATAATCACGGAGTACCGTTATCCGCCATTTAACCGGGGTTAAAAAAAAATTAAAAATTATATTTACATCTAGTTATTTTCAAAACAAGGATCAGAAAGAAAAACAACATAAAAAGACTCAAAAACAAAACACTCTAAATAAAATCCTAAATTCTTCCCCCCACACATAATTCTTACATTGTCATTAATGTAATGCTATTAATCCCAAATGAAAGAATCATGTGTAAGTGAAAAGAACTAATAAACAAAATAAACTTATGCAGCCTAAATGAACTTAGAAACACTAAACACAATTAGCAAAGAAACATAAGAAAAAGATAAAGAAAAAGAGAGCAAATCTGAGGATGGCAGTTTGGCAATGCTTTCACTAATTAGGCTGCCTCCCCCAATTAGCACTTGATTTAGTGTTTTGAACCTAACCAACACCCCTTCTTGGCATTTTAGGCTTGTCAGGCTCATACATGAAATTTCCCAAATTTATGCGTTTGAGAGGAAGCTTTCTTTGCACAACAGTGGATGCATTCTCCATTACAAGTATTATTCCATCATCCTTTGTGGTGCATATGTCATCGAGGAATGGAGCATATTTTGATACTTGTTGAATGACCTCCACAAACAAGTTGTTTAAGGTTTCCGGCATGTGTTGTTCATGTTCTTCCTCCTTGAACTTTGCAAATCTACTAGGAAAAGGTGGAGAAGAAACATTAGTAAAAAGTGAAACCTTAAACGTTACCTCAGGTGCCGAAATACTCTTATTTGGATCTTTGGCTTCATTATCCTAAAGAATAGAATCCATCTCTAATTTTGTTTCATCCTCATCTTGTTCCTCATTCTTCAAGGTCACAATAGTAGCATTCTCCTTTGGGTTAACCATCGTTTGGGCTGGGAGTTCTTCAGATCTTTGTGCTACCCATCCCACCATACTACTAGCCAATTGGCTCATTTGCTTTTCCAAACTCTGGATGCTTGCCCTTGTTTCCTGTTGAAATTGCAAAGAATCAGTAACAAGAGAATAGACAAGATCTTCTAAAGAAGTACCTGAGTTTTGAGTCATATGTGGTGGTTGAAAAAGATCTGGTTCTTGAGACCATGATTGATTGAAGCTAGATGGATGAGTGTAATTGGCATAAGGATCTACTTCTTGGTAATTTTTCGAGTAGCCATAATTAGTATGATCCCACCATCCCTCATGGTAAGTGTTGGAGTAATGATCATGCGGTTGGTCTTGGAACCATTGATGGCCTTGACATCCTCCCATGGCCAATTGTTGAACTGAAGAAGTGAGATTGGCTTGTTGATTCTCCATGTTCATGTATTGATGCACCCAAAAGAGTGTATCTTATTTAACCTTGCACTAAAAAGATCAATTGTAAGTATAATGATTAGCAAGGGTCGAGTCCTCGGGGATTGGGTTTTAATCTATGAGTTATTAGTTTATAACTTACGTTCAAAGAAAACAATAAAAGAAAAGGGGTTTTTGAAGCCAGATTTAAACTAAAGTAAATAATAAGAATAAGATGCAAGGCGGTATAACCAGCCAATAAAAATAAAACAAAGTTAATATACAAATTATGCGGTATAACCAGCCAATAAAAATAAATATACTTTTAAAAATAAGCAAACTAGAAAAGTAAGAAAACAAGTAAGTAAGAAGAATCAAATATGAAAAATATGGTTAAGGTTTCATTCTCCACCACTAGACATCATTAAGAATCAATTTCAGATCTATCAATATCAACCAACTATCAAAGTTAACAACCGTAGATAACAACAAGCTCTGTTATCCCAATCTTTCCTTAGTTTGTCGTTAAATAGAACAAGCTCTCTATTTAATCTCTAACCATTAAACAACCTAGAATAAGCTCTCTAAATTCAATTTAATGGCAGCTTTATGATGAGAAAGATAGGTTGATCTAAGCAACAAACACATAAGCTCGGATTGTTCAACTTAGGTTATGTTCCACTTTGCAATTATTGAAAACTTGACCATAATCATTAATCACAAATTGCCACTTATGAATAGGAAATCAAGACAATTACACGGATCAAGACTCCTAGACTAGCAATAGATAATTATCAAGATCTATCTAGTTGTACACCTAAATAAATCAAGACAACATCATGAACAATTCTTGTAGAAGAACATAAGCAACTTTGATAGAAAATTAATGATAGATAGAATCTGAAAATCAATCACAAAACATGTCTAGGGCTTTGAAATCACCCTTAACCAAATAGAAGTTTAGCCTAGCATAGGCATTGTAAACATAAACATAAAATTAAAGAGAATCTAAGAAGGAAATAAAAGAAAGAAAGAAGAAGAAGAAAATAAAGAAAAAGAAAACTAGAGAAAAGAAAGAAGAAGAAAACTTAGAGAATTTTATTACAATGGCTAATATCCTACCAATGTACAATGCCTCATACAATCATCCAAGGCCCTCTATTTATACACATTTTGGAGGAGTAAATGACAAGAGACAAGCTTTACAAATTTCAAAGGTAGGTATAATAGGTGGGTGCATTTTTCTAACAATTTTCGTCATATTGTATGACAATTTTGATCATCCAACTTGATGGTCGATTTTGTCAATATTGGAAGCTTGATCTGATCACATGGTCTTCTAGAAAAATGTTCCCCTATCAGTTAGTGATCCATAGCCGTTGGAATCAGCTCATTTTCTGATGTGGATCAGAAGATATGGGCAAAATACCAAAACCGGTCAGCACAGACGTCATTGCACATCAGCCAACTTGATGGTCGATTTCGCTAGGGAAAACGACTCCGTTTCAAGAAGTGTAAAACATGAAAAAGTTAGATATGCCTCTTAACTTTGCACGGTTAAAATGTTAGCCTTATTGCTTCAGTAAAACTCCAGATATAGCTCATATGGCAAAAGGTGTCAGAACTGGAACTGAACTGAATTTGCCCTTAATTGTTGATTTAACCTAGTAATCTGAAATCACTCAAAGAAACTCGTAAAAAACACCAAATTACGTAAAAATATAAAAGATCATAAACACAATTAGACTAAGCAATAATAACTCGTATTTGACACAAAACTATAATAAAACATAACTAAAAACTATATAATTATACGAGTTATCACACCCCCACACTTAGATTGTTGCTAGTCCTCGAGCAAAAACAAATAAAAATAAAATAAGAAAATCTAATCTAATCCATTTTCGTAGGAAATCACGGTGGCACTTAGCATGTGACACAAGCCTTTAAACCCCTAGGTGTCCCTAGTGGACGAGTTTAGTCTTGTGAGGGTTTACTAGAACGATACCCACAAACATTGAAAAACTAAAATATAAATAAACTACATATACTAAAAATATTTACTCTTAATCCTTTCAATACACATTAGAGACAATCTTTGAACAAGTCTTATAAACTAATCAATAGCTTAAAGAATTTCACAAAAAATCATGCTTGAATGTAAATTGTTTGAGTTAAGCCAATATTAACATAACATATTTCACTCAAAATAGTGCATATTCAAACTTAATCTCAACTACTCACATGGGATACTCTCATGATTTTCATTCTTTAAAGTAGTGGTAAAGTGTTTACACTCAATCAATCTCATGAAAACAGTTCTACCATATTCTTGCTTGTCCACCTATTCTCCACTATTTAGATCATAAAACTTCATGAATCAAGAGGTCTTTAATCAAGGTTGTAATGGGGCCAAGGGGTTTGTAATGTGGTTGAAGAACAAAAGGATAAAGATATCACAAAGGTTCCAAAGAGTTCATAAAGTTTAGAGACATAATAAGATCATACAAAGAAACTTCTCAAAACTCTTTACAAGTACATAGTCACCTAGGCTAAATATTCATGTTGAGCCTTTGCTTCATTCTAATCAACTTTGTAACATCTTTTTCTTTACTTTAACTAGAAGTTCAAGAGAAGATTTTTTTTTTTTTTAATATGGGAATATATTTAACAATGATCCCTTTCTTTTTCTCTTGACTTTTTCTTTTCTTTTCTTCCCCCACACTTATCTTTTGTTTCTAACCCAAATTTTCAACTAAAAATATCCCTTGTTTTTTTGCAATATGTCTCAAAATATATAATCCATCTTTAGAACAAGGGTAAGGATATAAGTATATTTAGGCTAGGTGTAAGTTGTGGTTACCAATAAAACAGCATATTTAATGTAGGCTCAAATTGGCTCACTAGTGGGGATGTTCTCTTAGAACATTAATAATGGATGGCTGTTTGGCTCTGGTTATAATCCCAATGCCTCTATCATATTCATGTTGTCACATGTATTAATATAGTCTCAAACGGTTTAAAGCAAGTTCTAGAGAATCATGTAATCATAATAGCACTCAAGAAAGAAATTAGATTGATTTGTATAATGCATCAATCATTATAGGCTCAAAAACTCACAAGGATGATTATACAAGTCAGATTAAGTCTAAACATGCTTTTTTCTCAATCAACATATCATATTAACATTGGCTCATAAAAAAAGTTGACATCAAGCTCAATTCTCATGAAAATCTTCTCACTAATAAATCTGTTTTAGTCTTATGCAATTCATATCTCATCATTGTATTAAAAAGGAACTAAAACACACTAAAAATAATAATAATAATAATAATAAAGACTCATAAAAAAAATAGTAGACAAAAATAAAAGAAATCCTAAATCATTCCCCCCACACTTAATTCTTACATTGTCCTCAATGTAAGTCTATTAACCCAAATGAAAGAATCATGTGTAAGAGAAAAGAACTAATAACATAAGAATAGGAACAACTAAGACTCAAAACAAAACAAAACAAACTCATGCAACCTAAATAATCCTAAAATACTAAACAAAAATTAACAAGTAAACATAAAAAGATTAAAATCAAACTGACAAGGTATGTCTCAAGTCTCCCTTACTCAGACCTTGTTCAGAATGAATACTTCTAAATTGCTTAAAACACAACAAACTTTTTTTTTTTTTTTTTGAAAAGAAGAAATCAAACTGACAAGGTATGTCTCAAGTCTCCCTTACTCAGACCTTGTTCAGAATGAATACTTCTAAATGGCTTAAAACACAACAATTTTTTTTTTTTTAAATTAGCAAAATATGTCCCTTACCCCCTACTAAAATATGACATTGTCCCCAATGTCAAATTTTAAAGGTAGAATTTAGGAGATATTACCTGCAGAGGTTGCTAACCACTTATTATAACTGAGACACAACAAGCAAAATGTTAGATAATGTCACAAAGACAAAGTGCAATCCACTCCTTGCTCGTCCATATCTCTTTTTCTTTTTCCGAGCGTTTGCGAAACAACCGTAGCAGATAAACACTCATAAGCTTGGAGCTTTTTGAGTAAATCTTCAATGGTTGTAGCAGAAATTATGGTTCTCCTTGCCTCTGAAAACATGAATCCATTTTCCACAGCATTATCTAAATATGAAAGCAAATTACTAAAATAACCATTAATATTAAGCAAACCAATGGGTTTCTTATTTGTGACCAAAGATGACCAAGAAGCCACGCAAGCTATTTCTTCCAATGTACCCAGACCTCCTGGTAAAGCAATGAATGCATCGGCATAATGGTACATGATTGTTATCCGTTGAGGGATACTCCAGACTTGTATTTCCTTACCCAAGGTAGGTCCACAAAAATCTGTGAATAGTTTTGGCACGATTCCTAGAACTGGACTTCCTCCGGCGTGTGCTGCTGTAGCGACTGCTCCCATTAAACCCGTACTACCACCTCCATAAATCAACTGGATCTTTTGTTGGGCAAGTATTACTCCAACTCTTATGGCTTCATCAGCGAATATGTTATTTTTCCCTGGATAAGCACCTCCAAAGACACAAATTTTTTTAATGCGCTGGGACGAAGTACTTTCCATTTTTTTTTTCGAGTGCCTGAAAGAGAATGAGTACATGGTGTAATATATAGAGGACTGAGTAGTGAATCAGACAAGAGTAATAATGTCGCTGAAAGTGTATCTGACCTGTCAGAAGAAAATGTTAACCTAACAAAAGATTTTTGCGTGATTTCAGGAAGAAAATCAAAAAGAGAAGAAAAATCAACCGTAAAAGTCAAGAGTAATAGTGTCGCCGAAAGTGTATTTGGCATCTTCCTCTGGTTTTACGTCCAGAAACGGCTTAAACGCCTTCTATGAGTCGAGGATATGCTTCCCATCCAGTTTTCTTACAAGCTGGCAAACAGGGTCTTTTAACATCAAATTCCCAAGATGTTGCCATTCCCTTTGGAATTGCGGCCATAAATCAAGAATTTCTCTTTGTACGTCTCCACTAGGATGCGTCTCAAGAGAAAGTTGGATACTACCCAAATTCTCCTTACTCAGTCCATCCTTAATGAATTCAATTTTATCATCTCGATTAGAGGACGGAATCCCAATAGAATGACATTTACCGTTACACGTCCATCGTGCACATTTGTGGCAATTTGAACTCATGCGCTTTGCTCGTCGCTTCTTTGCAAAAGTGCTTCTACCTGTACCTGGTAAATGCAAAACAGGAAGATATTCATCTTCACGTACCTTGGCTTCAATTATCCAACGTATGTCTTCAGGAATCCCTTTGTGCATAAGCATTCTTAATCTTTCAAATCGAACTTGGTAAAGTTTAGTAAAATATTTCGAGGAAAATGAGGAAATCGTTTCTGCAATCTTGTGAGAATATCATCCATCCTGAAAAAAAAATGAAAAAAATTGAAAGAGAAATTGGAAGAGAAATTTATATACAATATCAGTTTTGTGGGTAGCTGATGGAATCGATTTAAATAATCACGGAGTACCGTTATCCGCCATTTAACCGGGGTTAAAAAAAATTAAAAATTATATTTACATCTAGTTATTTTCAAAACAAGGATCAGAAAGAAAAACAACATAAAAAGACTCAAAAACAAAACACTCTAAATAAAATCCTAAATTTTTCCCCCCACACATAATTCTTACATTGTCATTAATGTAATGCTATTAATCCCAAATGAAAGAATCATGTGTAAGTGAAAAGAACTAATAAACAAAATAAACTTATGCAGCCTAAATGAACTTAGAAACACTAAACACAATTAGCAAAGAAACATAAGAAAAAGATAAAGAAAAAGAGAGCAAATCTGAGGATGGCAGTTTGGCAATGCTTTCACTAATTAGGCTGCCTCCCCCAATTAGCACTTGATTGATTGTTTTCAGCCTAGCCAATTCCCCTTCTTGGCTTTTTAGGATCTTTTGGCTTAGACATGAAACTTCTCGGATTTTTGCGTTTTGGAGAAAGTTTTCTTTGCAAAACAGCCAATGCCTTCTCCCCCACACGTATTATTTCATCATTCTTGGTGGGGTATAGCTCTTTGAGGAATTGTGCATATCTTGGTACTTGTCTAATGGCATCCACAAGCAAGTTGTTTAAGGTTTCCAAAAATTGTTGTTCATGTTCCTCCTTTTTGGACTTTGCAAATCTGCTAGGAAAAAGTGGAGAAGGAACATTAGTAGAAATAAGAACCTTAAAAGCTACCTGAGGTGTCAAAGTACTCTCAATTTGAATGGTGGCTTCATTATCCTCAAGAAGTGAATCCATCTTTGGTTTTGTCTCATCCTCATCTTGTTCCTCATTTCTCAAGGTCACAATAGTAGCATTCTCCTTTGGGTTAATCACCGTTTGGGAAGGGAGTGCTAGAGATCTTTCTGCTACTAATTCCACCGTACTACTAGCCAATAGGCTCATTTGCCATTCCAAACTCTGGATGCTTGCCCTTGTTTCCTGTTGAAATTACAAAGTATCAGTAACAAGAGAATATACAAGATCTTCTAAAGAAGTACCTGAGTTTTGAGTCATATGTGGTGGTTGAAAAAGATCTGGTTCTTGAGACCATGATTGATTGAAGCTAGATGGATGAGTGTAATTGGCATACGGATCTACTTCTTGGTAATTTTTCGAGTAGCCATAATTAGTATGATCCCACCATCCCTCATGGTAAGTGTTGGAGTAATGATCATGCGGTTGGTCTTGGAACCATTGATGGCCTTGACATCCTCCCATGGCCAATTGTTGAACTGAGGAAGTGAGATTGGCTTGTTGATTCTCCATGTTCATGTATGCCACCAACTCTTCAAGTGTTAGATTGCTCAATTCCATTGTTTTTTTTTTTTTTTAATTTGAAAAGAAAAACTTGTATGTACAAGAAAATAAAACTAATTAGAACTGAAAATAAGAATAAACCAAGTAACAAATAAACTAAAGAAAGCAATCCCCGGCAACGGCGCCAAAAATTTGATGCACCCAAAAGAGTGTATCTTATTTAACCTTGCACTAAAAAGATCAATTGTAAGTATAATGATTAGCAAGGGTCGAGTCCTCAGGGATTGGGTTTTAATCTATGAGTTATTAGTTTATAACTTACGTTCAAAGAAAACAATAAAAGAAAAGGGGTTTTTGAAGCCAGATTTAAACTAAAGTAAATAATAAGAATAAGATGCAAGGCGGTATAACCAGCCAATAAAAATACAACAAAGTTAATATACAAATTAGGCGGTATAACCAGCCAATAAAAATAAATATACTTTTAAAAATAAGCAAACTAGAAAAGTAAGAAAACAAGGAAGTAAGAAGAATCAAATATGAAAAATATGGTTAAGGTTTCATTCTCCACCACTAGACATCATTAAGAATCAATTTCAGATCTATCAATGGCTAATATCCTACCAATGTACAATGCCTCATACAATCATCCAAGGCCCTCTATTTATACACATTTTGGAGGACTAAATGACAAGAGACAAGCTTTACAAATTTCAAAGGTAGGTATAATAGGTGGGTGCATTTTTCTAACAATTTTCGTCATATTGTATGACAATTTTGATCAGCCAACTTGATGGTCGATTTTGTCAATATTAAAAGCTTGATCTGATCACATGGTCTTCTAGAAAAATGTTCCCCTATCCGTTAGTGATCCATAGCCATTGGAATCAGCTCATTTGCTGATGTGGATCAGAACATATGGGCAAAATACCAAAACAGGTCAGCACAGACGTCATTGCACATCAGCCAAGTTGATGGTCGATTTCGCTAGGGAAAACGACTCCGTTTCAAGAAGTGTAAAACATGAAAAAGTTAGATATGCCTCTTAACTTTGCACGGTTAAAATTTTAGCCTTATTGCTTCAGTGAAACTCCAGATATAGCTGATATGGAAAAAGATGTCGGAACTGGAACTGAACTGAATTTGCCCTTAATTGTTGATTTAACCTAGTAATCTGAAATCACTCAAAGAAACTCGTAAAAAAACACCAAATTACATAAAAATATAAAAGATCATAAACACAATTAGACTAAGCAATAATAACTCGTATTTGACACAAAACAATAATAAAACATAACTAAAAACTATATAATTATACGAGTTATCATGTATGCCACCAACTCTTCAAGTGTTAGATTGCTTAATTCCATCTTTTTTTTTTTCAAAATTTGAAAAGAAAAACATGTATGTACAAGAAAATAATACTAATTAGAACTGAAAATAAGAATAAACCAAGTAACAAATAAACTAAAGAAAACAATCCCCGGCAACGGCGCCAAAAATTTGATGCACCCAAAAGAGTGTATCTTATTTAACCTTGCACTAAAAAGATCAATTGTAAGTATAATGATTAGCAAGGGTCGAGTCCTCAGGGATTGGGTTTTAATCTATGAGTTATTAGTTTATAACTTACGTTCAAAGAAAACAATAAAAGAAAAGGGGTTTTTGAAGCCAGATTTAAATTAAAGTAAATAATAAGAATAAGATGCAAGGCGGTATAACCAGCCAATAAAAATATATATACTAAATTAGGCGGTATAACCAGCCAATAAAAATATATATACTAAATTAGGCGGTATAACCAGCCAATAAAAATAAAACAAAGTTAATATACAAATTAGGCGGTATAACCAGCCAATAAAAATAAATATACTTTTAAAAATAAGCAAATTAGAAAAGTAAGAAAACAAGTAAGTAAGAAGAATCAAATATGAAAAATATGGTTAAGGTTTCATTCTCCACCACTAGACATCATTAAGAATCAATTTCAGATCTATCAATATCAACCAACTATCAAAGTTAACAACCGTAGATAACAACAAGCTCTGTTATCCCAATCTTTCCTTAGTTTGTCGTTAAATAGAACAAGCTCTCTATTTAATCTCTAACCATTAAACAACCTAGAATAAGCTCCCTAAATTCAATTTAATGGCAGCTTTATGATGAGAAAGATAGGTTGATCTAAGCAACAAACACATAAGCTCGGATTGTTCAACTTAGGTTATGTTCCACTTTGCAATTATTGAAAACTTGACCATAATCATTAATCACAAATTGCCACTTATGAATAGGAAATCAAGACAATTACACGGATCAAGACTCCTAGACTAGCAATAGATAATTATCAAGATCTATCTAGTTGTACACCTAAATAAATCAAGACAACATCATGAACAATTCTTGTAGAAGAACATAAGCAACTTTGATAGAAAATTAATGATAGATAGAATCTGAAAATCAATCACAAAACATGTCTAGGGCTTTGAAATCACCCTTAACCAAATAGAAGTTTAGCCTAGCATAGGCATTGTAAACATAAACATAAAATTAAAGAGAATCTAAGAAGGAAATAAAAGAAAGAAAGAAGAAGAAGAAAATAAAGAAAAAGAAAACTAGAGAAAAGAAAGAAGAAGAAAACTTAGAGAATTTTATTACAATGGCTAATATCCTACCAATGTACAATGCCTCATACAATCATCCAAGGCCCTCTATTTATACACATTTTGGAGGACTAAATGACAAGAGACAAGCTTTACAAATTTCAAAGGTAGGTATAATAGGTGGGTGCATTTTTCTAACAATTTTCGTCATATTGTATGACAATTTTGATCAGCCAACTTGATGGTCGATTTTTTCAATATTGGAAGCTTGATCTGATCACATGGTCTTCTAGAAAAATGTTCCCCTATCCGTTAGTGATCTATAGCCGTTGGAATCAGCTCATTTGCTGATGTGGATCAGAAGATATGGGCAAAATACCAAAACAGGTCAGCACAGACGTCATTGCACATCAGCCAACTTGATGGTCGATTTCGCTAGGGAAAACGACTCCGTTTCAAGAAGTGTAAAACATGAAAAAGTTATATATGCCTCTTAACGTTGCACGGTAAAAATTTCAGCCTTATTGCTTCAGTGAAACTCCAGATATAGCTGATATGGAAAAAGGTGTCGGAACTGGAACTGAACTGAATTTGCTCTTAATTGTTGATTTAACCTAGTAATCTGAAATCACTCAAAGAAACTCGTAAAAAACACCAAATTACGTAAAAATATAAAAGATCATAAACACAATTAGACTAAGCAATAATAACTCGTATTTGACACAAAACAATAATAAAACATAACTAAAAACTATATAATTATACGAGTTATCACTGATGGAGTATGCCAAATAGGGGAAGACCAGACGGTTTGGTTCGAGGAAGACTTGCTCTACACCAAAGGACACCGCCTTTATGTGCCTCAATATGGGAAGTTGCACAAGGAAATCATGCTCCTGCCATGATTCGAGATGGGCTGGCCATCCAGGTGTGCACCGCACCTTAGCACTTTTGGAGGACCGTTACTATTGGCCACACATGGGCGACAATGTTGAGGCCTATGTGAAAACTTGTTTGGTGTGCCAACAAGACAAGATGGAGCTAAAGACACCAGCCGGATTCTTGTAGCCATTTTCCGTACCGGAGCGCCCATGGTAGAGTGTCTCCATGGATTTTATTGTAGGTTTGCCCAAGGCGGATGGATTTGGGAGCATCATGGTAGTGGTGAACAGGATCTCAAAGTATGGGACTTTTATTTCAGCAACCAAGGAGTGCCCAGCGGAGGAAGCATCCCGATTGTTCTTGAGGACGGTTCTAGACTGAGTTGTTCAAGTTGTTGGGGTCAGACTTGAACTTTTCCACCAGTGTGCATCCCTAAATAGATGGGCAGACCGAGAGAGTGAATGTTTTACTAGAGGTATATCTTAGGCACTATGTGAGTGCAACACAGCGAGACTGGCCAAAGTTGTTGGATGTGGCACAGTTTTCTTACAAGTTGCAGCCAAGTGAGGCCACAAACCAAAGTCCGTTCGAGATAGTGACCGAGCAGTAGCCACTTACACCCAGTGCTGTTGCAACAGGCTACACAGGACCAAATCTAGCAACTTACAGATTTGCTAAGGCTTGGTAGGAGCAGACTGACTTAGCCAAGGCTTGCCTACACAAGGCAGGAAAGCGTACCAAGAAGTGAGCAGATCAAAAGCGCAGGGATGTGCAGTTTCAGGTTGGAGACTTAGTCCTTGTCAAATTACACTTTGTGTTACGTCCCCAGGCATGCACAAGGGGCTTGTGCGGAGATACGAGGGGCTTTTCAAAGTTTTAAAATGGGTAGGCAAGGTGGCCTACAAACTTGAGCTGCTTGTGAAACTCAAGGTACACCTCGTTTTTCATGTCAGTATGCTTAAGCCTTTTCAGGTAGATCAGGACGATCCAGCCAGGGGCGAGTCTCAACGTGCACCAGTAGGAGTGAAGGCCTCCTACGATTGAGATATACAATGTATACTTGCAGATCGAGTAATGCGGCGAAAGAATTACAGGCCAAGGCATGAGTACTTTGTCTAGTGAAAGGGACTACCCAACAGTGAAGCCAGTTGGGAACCAGCCGAGGCATTGTGGCAGTTCCAAGAACAGATTGAGCAGTTCCATGCACAGGATGTGACGAGGGCATCACTGAAACAGGTGGGGGAGAATGTCATGGCTCGCGCGAGCTCGCTCGGGCCCGTTACGCACACAGCAGGTCCAGGCCATTTATATGAGTTACAGGGAGTATCTTGATCCACCAGAACAGACCCAGTCCCTGGAGTATTCTAGAAGGCCCTGGAAGACAGATTTTACCTGGAGGTTCTAGAAGCAGTAAAAGATAGTTATTGCCCAACAATTCCAGCTTATCTAGAACTCTAGAGTTAGAGTTTAAATTCTTTAGGCCTCTAGATAATGTAATCTTAGCCGTTCATTTGTAAAGATCTGAACCGTTGATGTAAGAGGGACTCAACTATAAATAGAGCATTCTCTTTGTGTTCTGCTTTTCTGCTTAGCTCCAATAACTTTTAGTTACCAGTGCTTTGGAGTGTTCGTTTAGACGAACACTCTTCTTGAGTAATTGCAGGCTGACTTAGGCATACAAGGAAGCGATTTCTAGCCTAAGGCCGCACGGTTCGCAAGGCTAAAGTTCCGGGCTCATGAGACAAGCACCTTCCTATTGAATAGGACTAATCTAAGGATGTGTTTGATAAATCATTGAAAAATTTTAATGAATTGAAAAGGAAATTTTTTTCAATGTGTTTGATAACTCATATAGTCATATTAAATGTTACTTAACAGAAAATTTTCAACAGAAAGTGTTGAACGGGGTAAGTAGATAAAGAGCTACTTATCACTTAATGAAGAAATATATTAAGTTAATTTTAATTTTAAAAAATTTATATTTGAACTAAATTATGCTTTTCTTGTTACAAAAGATAAGATATTTAAATTACCCATTTTAATTTTTATCCATAACAATATAAAATGTTACATTAATAAGATTAAAATTGTGAAATAAATCATTTTCAAAATTCAACATTTACAGTTATCAAATAATATAATTATATTCAATACTTAATTTTTGGTAACATACCAAACAATTATTATAATTAATAAATTCAATACTAAAAATTCAGTGCTTAATTTTTTAGCACTTAATTTTTTAATTTATGAAACAACACCTAAATGTGATTGATCACCTATGAGAAACTTTTCTTTTTAAAAAATTCAAAATTAATTAAGATTTAATATAAAGAAAATTTTGTGGTTTGCAAAAAACTATAAAATCAAATTGAGTCCGATAAATTTTTTTCTATAAAACTATAAAAGTTTTCTTTTCAAACTTACTTCAAGTTAAATGGCATCAATTATCTATTTCAAACCGATAATTGTCCTCAAAAAATCTTGCCCATACATTTTTAACTTAATTAGCACTTCATGAGGTAAGCCTTTCATCTATGATCCAACCATAGGATTTCCTTTCCTAATGCATGTGAATCATTGAAAGCAAAGCTAATTAAATTAATATTTACTAGTATGTTAGCTCCGGCTTCGTCCGGAGATGTTTTGTTTTAACATTTTATAAAAAAAAATTAATTTAAAAAAAATAATAATAGTATTAATAATTTACTAATAATTACTTTATAATATTTCTTTTAATAATTTTTTATTTATGCGTTGTTGTGAGAGTAAATTTTTTTATAAATAATTCTTTTAAAAAATATTTAGTTTTTCTATATCTTAATATATTATAATATAAATATAATCATATATCATTAATTTAAAAATTATGTTAAAAGTAATTATCCATAAATTATATAATTTAAATGTATTTGAAAATTTTATATTTTATTACGTAATGTATATTGAATTAATGTGTTTTATTAATAATTTTTATTTTATTTTTTAATGTATATTGAATTAATAATTTTATTTTTCATATTTTTATTATTATTTACTTTTTAAAATAATTTATTCAATTAATAATTTTAGTTTTTTGAAATTTTATTATATTTATTTTTTTTTTTAAAAATTAATTCATAATTTAAACTAATGCAAAAAAATAAAATAAAATAGACAAAATAAAAATATAAGGAATAAGTTTTGAACATGATACTTATATTAATATATAATAGATGCAAATGCAATAATCTAATTTTTAAGTCAATGAACTTAGAGTTTAAATTAAATTCTATGATAAATTATACAAAATATCTTCAATTGAGGATAACTTTTAAAATAAAGTATAGATGTCTAACATAATCAAATTTAATTTAGACAAACAATAAATCTCAATCATTATACAACACGTGACACAAAATTGGGAGTTATTTGAATAGTATCAATTAGACCTAGCAATTTCGGATAAAACATGATTATACGACAGGAACACAACATGGAAAAATAATTATAACACGAAATAACACGAAAACACGAAAGTGTCAAAATCTACATAAAACGAATTATTAACGTGTCAAAATTTATATAAATATATAATACATTGAAAACTATTATGACATGAAAAAGTAACACACGTTCGTCTATTTGTGTTGTGTTCATTTTATTTTTCGTAACGTGTTGTGTTTCAATTTTTTTCCATGTGTTCGTGTCGTATAATTATCTTGTATCCGAAATTGTCATGTCTAATTGACACTATTCAAATAATTCATAATTTTGTGTAATGTGTTGTATACCGATTGAGAGGTATTATTTGTTTAAATTGAATTTGGTACTTTTAGACATCTATATATTACTTTAAAAGCTATCCTCATGTAGGGATATTTTGCATAATTTGTCATAGTGATTCAATTTAAACTCTAAAACACGAAAAAATAACATAAACACGACACGAATACATAAATTTTTATTTTTGTCTCTCTTTCTCACCAATTCTTTTAAAAAAAAAAAAAAATAGGGTTGCCATGTGAAGTAATCCCCCTCAAATTGAGGGGGATTGCTTTAATATAGTGTACTAGAACATATCCCCTCCTTCGCTAGGAATTAAAAAATATATATAATTTTAATTATATTAAATAATAATTATTTATTAAATAATTTTAAATTATATATATATTTTTTAATATAAAAATTAAATATTTCAGATTATATTTTTCTCACAAAGAAAAAAAATTATTAATAAATTAATTTTAAATAAAAAAACATAAAACTATCAAATTTCATTTTTTTTAAATCGATTGACAAATTCATCAAATCTAATTTTCACATTTTTTTTCAATTTTATTATTAATAATTATTTATTGTAATAATAGTAGATAATAAATATTTTTAGTTAATTGGTTCATTTTATAATTCTTTCAATATTTTTGGTTTATTAGTTAATTTTGTAATTCTTTCAAAATATTTGGTCACAAATAAAGATGGTAGCGGATCGTATATCTGTAATTTTTTAAATATCCGAATTCGAATCTGCATCTGTTTTCGATTTAAAAAGCAATATTCGTTGGATATTCGAATTCGCTGAATATCCAAATTTATTAAATCATTTTTAAAAAAAATATATAAATATAAAATTAAATAAGAACTAAATATGTAAATGAAGCGGATAACAGATTCAGATATCAGACATTATCCGATCCAAAATTAAAACAAATTCAAATAACAGATATTCAAAGGTTCATATGCAAATTCACTGCGGATAGTAAATTCAATATCCGAATTTGCAAATTATTTGAATCTGTAATATCAATTATTTTCTTATTAACAATTATTTATTATAATAACTATAATATTTATAATTGATCAACCCATTTTGTAATTTTTTTTTAAAACAGTAATTAAAAGATGATTGTCCTTAAATATGTAAATGGAGTGGATAACGGATTTAAATATTTGACACTATCCGAACTAAAATTAAAGCGGATTCGGATAATGGATATCCAAGGGTTCATATCCGAATTCACTCCGAATCTGCTGTGGATAGTAAATTAAATATCTGAATTGAGAGATTATCTGAATTCATAATTTCCTAATTTGAAAAAAAGATCAAATTACATAAGCTAAAAAATTTTATTTTCTTCGTAATAATTATTTGTTATAATGACCGCAAATTATAAATATTTTTACTTCAGCAATCTAGTTTATAATTTTCCTAAGGAACTGGAAAAAAAAAATATATATGTTATAATAGACTATTATTCCTAAATTGATCCTTTAAAATAAAAAAATAAAAAAAAACTTTTTGTATACAATATTTAGTAAACTTGTCTATATACGTTGGATTTTTGTTTACTTTTACTATATTTGCATATATTATGGAATTATATAAATCAAATCTCTCCTATACATATGAACAAGCATATACAAATATATAGAAATTAATCAGTTTTTCCCTTTTGTCAATTTGATTTAATTTGTTACCCTTTGAACTTCTTCAAATATATCTATGGAGAAAAAATCTTGATTTTTTTGCTTTTGTGCGATGTTGGTGAGCTCTGTCTTGATTGGAGATGCAAAAAGCAGAGCCAGCAATTAGCTACCCGGCTATGGGAGCTAATCGTCAAGGTAAATGCAAAGGAAGGAATTGCCTGCCACCTGAATCAAATCCTGAAAATAGAGGCTGTGAAAAAATCATGAGATGTCGACACACTTGAAGATGTTGCTCATGCCTAGCTAAATAGGCTTTATTCACATTGCTCATTGTGTTCTTACTCTCTATTTCCATATATATATATATATATATATATATCATGGAATTATATGAACCAATCAATTTGTTACCCTTTAAATCTTGAAGTATGTCCTTGTATAAGATGCAAATGTATAGTCTACTTGCATATACCATGGAATTATATGAATCAATCCAATTAATTCTTTTTATTTATTTATTTTGCTTTTTATGCAAAATGTGGGTGTATATAGTCTTTGATTAGAGATGCAAATGTACAATTAGTAGTTGGAAATCCAGCATGGAAAGGAACTTTCCTCTATGCTCAAGAGAATTTGTAAAGCAACTACCCATAGGGAAAGGAATTGCATGTATTGAGATTCGAATCTCAGACCTGTTAAATATAATTTTTTAAAGATGACTGTATATATGAACCAATTGGATTAATCCCTGTAATTTACTTTGCTAGACATGCATTAATCTTGATATCAATATAATTGAATATTTCAAGTTTATCTTAAAATATTAAACTCTCTCTCACCCTCTTGTACTAGATTCTCTTAACTAGAATATCTCATCTTGATCAAGTCTATATAATAATTGAATGTTTAAGTTATTAAGTCTCTCTCTTTCTTTGTCTCTAATTTAGAAAAACAAGATGGGGAATTTCAGAAAGAGAAAACGAGATTATACATAGCCAAAATAACAAAAGGAAAAGAAATAAAGGAAGACATATCCATTTTATGTTTGGACATGGAATTTATTAATCCCCTTAAAAGTAAGCTTATATATATATGTTGATGAGAACCAAGCTGGTATTGGACTTCAAGATCCATTGCATGTTCCTATTGGGCCTATTACAAGGTCAAGATCCAAAAAAGCTCAAGGAAGCTATGCAAGGATTGGTGCAAAGGACTTGGGAAGAATCTACAAGTCTTTTAAGCAACGTCAAGCCATTCAAGTTGGGCTGCTTGAATGAGGAAGACCAAGAATTGGTCCATGTGATCCAAGCTTCACATGATGGGCCATAGAGGAATTCAAGGGGGCGGCAATCTTAATGAATTAGTGGGCCTATTTTTAGTTCATTATCTAATATGAAGTGGGGACCAATTCATTAATGATGTGGCGCCTAAATTAGAAGCTTTAGTTGGGTCTTTTAATTACTTAGGCTTTTAGGCCTAATTTATGTATTATGTCCATTAGGCTTATGGGATCTATCTTCATTAAACTTGTTGGACATCCTTTTTAATTTAATTAGGTTTGGGCTTGAGCTTGTTCAGCCCATAGTTAAGCTTTCATTTAATTATGTAAGTAGTAAGCCTTGGTTGCCAATGAGTTTCATTTGTACTAGAAGTTCTTAGGCTAGTTGAATTAGGGTTAGTAGGGAGGCTATAAATACTCTTGTTTAGCCATCTACTACAGCAACAATTATTAATCTTTTCAGTTTGAATTTATTCAAAGTGAGTGTTTAACTCTTTTTAGTTCTTGACAGAACTTAGGAACTTATCAAAGAATTCTTTCTTTGTGGCGTTCAACCTATCAAACTTAGGTTCTTTAAACGAGAGTTCTTAGGGTCTAGCTTATATGCTTAATCTAGGTTCTTTGAAACAGGCTTTCTAAGGGTTTAAGTTTTCTTTGCCTGAATCTTGGCTTTCTTGGGGTTAGGGTATTTCAATTTGTTAGTGGATTCAAAGGGTTTAACCCCTAGGGTTCACATCAGTTGGTATCAGAGCTTAGGGACCAATCATGTCAAATATTTTTATCTTCTTTACCATAGGGTATTGGAGTTTCTCTCAACTTTATTGTTTTGGGGTTTCAGACATACTTGTCATAGGGGTTATAGCTTTAGGCGTTCTTTGTCTAATAGTTATAGTTTTTATGGCAGTTTTTTTGTTTGGGGTTTTATTCTTGGAAGTTGGTTTAGATACTAACACAACAAAATTAATAACAAGATTTTGGGGTTTCAAACAATCTTGTCTTGGGTTATAGCTTTAGGCATTCTTTTGCCCTAGGTTTATAGTTGTTAGGCAGTTTAGTTTGGGGTTTCATTTTGAGAGTTGGTTTAAATCAAGATTTCATTTCTTGAATTCTTGATCTATTAAAATTTCTTCTTGTTGATTCTTGATCCTAATCTTGAAAAAAAAATTCAAGAATTCAGAGGGGCATTCGAACAGTCCCAAGAAAGAAAAAAAAAGTTCATCCGAGATTTCAAGAAAATCAAGAAGTCTCGTTCTTAAAAAAAAAAAAAAGTGTTCGAACAGCAAGAAAAAGAAAGAAATATTCGAAAAAGATCAAGGGAAATAGGAAAGATTTGAATTCTTGGTAATCTTGTTCTTGATTTTTACTTGTTTTACCTTCTTAAATTAAGCAAGTGGAGTTCTTGAAGAATTCTTCTAGTTCCTAAAGAACTTGAAAGAGGAAATAGAGTGGTAAAAGGCAAGAGTAAGTAAGTTTATTAAAGAACAAGCCTAAAAAAGTGCAAACAAGAGTTTGAGTGACATCTTAATTGAGTGTAAACACTAAGGGAGTGTGTGAGTTTATTTTTATCACTAACATTTTGTTTTGCAGCAACTTCAAATGTCTCACCATAGTGAATCATCACACAAGGGGGATGAAAATCCATCCTTTACATGGAGAGCTATGCAACAACAGTTTGAGAGGATGAATTTTGCGATGGCACAGATGTCAGACAAGATAGAGAGGCAATCGGCAGCCATTCAAAACCTACAAGGTGGGCGAGATAGAGGGGCTAGGCGAGAGCCTAGTGTTGTTGATGAACATGATATAGAGGAGGCAGATGATGAGAAAGTTGATATGGGTAGACCTAGAGGAGTTAGGCATGGAGGAAGGCCTAGGAGAAACACTAGGGATCATGATTGGGAAAATAGAAAAGATAGGAACCTTGGGAATATTAAAATGAAAATTCCACCATTCCAAGGTAGAACTGATCCTGAGGTGTATTTGGAGTGGGAGAAGAAGATATAGTTGATCTTTGATTGTCACAACTATTCGGAAGAGAAGAAGGTGAAGTTGGCAGTCATTGAATTTACTAATTATGCCATAGTTTGGTGGGATCAACTAGTAACTAGTAGGAGGAGAAACCATGAGAGACCTATAGAGACATGGAGGGAATTGAAAGCTCTCATGAAAAGGAGGTTTGTACCTAGCCATTATTATAGGGACCTTTACCACAAACTTCAAAACCTTACCCACAGGTCTAGGAGTGTAGAGGATTGCTATAAGGATATAGAGGTGGCTGTGATTAGAGCCAATGTAGAGGAGGATCGGGAAGCCACCATGGCTAGATTTTTAAGTGGCTTACATAGAGACATAGCCAATGTTGTGGAGTTGCAGCATTATGTGGAGGTAGAAGACATGGTGCACATGGCTACGAAGGTGGAGAGGCAATTGAAAAGAAATGGGGCAGCAAGGTATTCTTCGGTTTCTAACACTCCTTGGAAACCAAAGTGGGACATAGACCGGGCTGTTGTCAAGTGCAAAGACGAACCACCAATGGGGAAAGAAGAGAGCACTAACAAAGACAAACCTAAGGTATTTCAAAATTCCAATTCTTCAAGGAATAGAGATATTAAATGCTTTGAATATTTGGGTTCAGGCCATATTGCATGTCAATGTCCAAACAAAAGGGTGATGATCATGCATGATAATGGTGAAGTCTTAACCGAAAGTGAGGATGATTGTGATGACATACCAGAATTGGAGGGTGCTAGTGATTGTGTTGGTGATGATGCTGACTTGGACTACCCCGTTGAAGATAAATCTCTTGTTGCTAGGCGTGCCTTGAATGCACAAATTAAATTAGATGATGTAGAGCAACAAAGGGAAAATATTTTTCATACTAGATGTTTTGTGAACAATAAAGTATGTAGTATGATAATTGATGGGGGGAGTTGCACCAATGTAGCTAGTACGACCTTAGTAAAAAAGTTGGGTTTAATTATGCTTAAACATCCTAAGCCTTAGAGATTGCAATGGTTGAATGATTGTGGGGAGGTTTAGGTGATTAGGCAAGTAAGGGTAGCTTTTACTATTTGGAGGTACAGTGATGAGGTGTTTTGTAATGTAGTTTGAATGATTGTGGGGAGGTTTAGGTGAATAGTTGTATGTTTAATTCCCAAGAGTTTGGTGGATTGGATTCAGCCAAACCATTTAAGGTATTTTTCTTTTTCTTTTTTAGCTTAAAATGTAGGTGGGAAATTAGATGGAAAACTATATATTAGCTAAAATTGAAAAGTTTTGGACATTTTTTATGATTTAGATAGGAACTTGGAGGGAATTGTAAATTAGATGAAAAATATATCTAATATTGTTAATGATTAATATTATTTATTATTATTTATTAATCTATGATTTTGCATTTCGTTTTTTATATTTTATTAAATCTTATTCTTTTGGTGTGTGTATGGTTGGATTAGATTTATTTTATTTTATTATTTTTTACGAACCTATAATTACATGATCCATAATATCTAAATGTATGTTTAGAATCGATTCAAATTGAAAAATAAATTTACTTTCCTTATAAATTAAATCGTAAGTGCATTCCAGTCTAATGATTTTTTTTTAGCACAATTCTACTATAACAATTAATCGTATTCTAGTGGTTTATAAGTTTACAAAAAAATATATATTTTTTGATTTTATATATAATTCATTAATCGCAATCTAATTGTTTTCAATTTATATTCATAGAAATTCATGGGTATAAAAATCAATAATTTTTTAAATATGATTATTTAGTATAATATCAAAATTTTGTTGATAATATTCATTAATTTTCTCACAAATAAAAGAGCACTAGTGTCATAAATTACGTCAACAAACATAAAATAAAATTTTTTATGATTATAATAATAATTGTTATGCTTTTATGGTATGTTGTGCAAAATTAAAACAAGTTCACATTGACGATTACTTAATGATCATAATAACATCGTTAACCAAAAAAAACATGTTTGCAATTTAAATACATGGTTCATATTAATTTTTCCCCACATTTTTTATTGGTCTAATTAAGCAACAGAAAGGTGCATAACTTCCTTCGATTGGGCCAACACTGTGTTGTTTTTAGTCTTTTCAGAGTTTTTAATTTTGAGATTTGGGTATTACAAATTCTTTTTTAAAGCTTGACGTAATTATCAAGCTCAGCACAGAACAATAATAATCAGGATCACATCAGATGTTGGATTTTAAAAATGATTCTCACTGTGTAACACCTAATTTTCTTAAGATTTTAAAAGTGACTCCCACAATATAATTTTTAGCTCTCATATTTTGACCGATGACATGAAAATATAAGATCTTGTCCTTTAATAAAAAATTGGAAAATGAAAGTGGATGTCTTTAAACAAAGCCCAGTATTAGTCTTAGACTCAGATTATTTAATATTTGGCTAAGGGAATGGTTACTGGAATTCTGAAAACATATAAAGAGATTGGAAGCGGCTTGTAAGGAACGTTTGTCCAAGAATCTATTAAAGAAAAAGTGAAAAATAAGCCAAAGAGAGGCGACTTTGAATCCTTTTATATAACATGATCATAATCGTAGTAGTCATAAGGCTTTGCAAAGAAGAGTGGTGGATACTGATAGTGCTTTGAAGAGGGTTAAAGAAATGGCACCGGTGGGATTACCTCCTGGTTTTAGGTTTCATCCGACTGATGAAGAGCTCGTGAATTACTATCTCAAAAGGAAAATAAATGGGCAAGAAATTGAACTCGACATCATTCCCGAGGTTGATCTCTACAAATGTGAACCATGGGAGTTAGCAGGTCTCCTCTCTTTACCTCTTTGCATTGTATATATATATATATATAGAAACATAGACATAGTAATGCTCTCTCGCATCGTTTCTCTTTTTTTTTTTCCTTTTTTTTTTCTGCAACTCAGTCTTCTAGTTCTATGCAGCTGTGGGACTTCATACTTCATAGACAGTGTGACCACTTCGCTTCAATGATCAGAAACACTACAGTGAATTGGAAAACTGATGACTGGGCATTATTATAATAATCGATCATTCGATCATTCAAAAGAATACAAAAGAACCAAATTGTTTTAATTTGTTCAGGCTTTTCTCCTCCTATGAGATTTACATGTCACACTATGGCAGAAACATGTGTAGTTTTTTTTTCCCCTTCTGGAATTATGCTAAAAATGTGAACCATTACGCCTGAATTTGTCATTAATTCTTGTGTATTGTTTGACAGAAAAATCATTTTTGCCAAGTAGAGACCCGGAGTGGTACTTCTTTGGACCCCGTGATCGAAAATACCCCAATGGATTCAGGACAAACAGAGCGACTAGGGCAGGATATTGGAAATCTACTGGGAAAGACAGGAGAGTTAGTTGCCAGAATCGAGCCATTGGAATGAAGAAGACGCTGGTTTACTACCGAGGCCGTGCCCCTCAGGGAATCAGGACGGACTGGGTAATGCATGAATACCGCCTTGACGATAATGAGTGCGAGGAAACCTGTGGAATTCAGGTAGTTGGTGCATGATAAAGTTAATGCAAATGTTATGTCCATGATGATGATAGCATATCACAAGAGACAAATCATTGACAAAATGATTGAACCTACGTTGCTCTCATCTTTTTATTTTTCTTGAAATACTTGAATATTAATGTTCGGACGCATATCTGGACATGAATATGGGGATATGACTCTCTAAATATATAAAAAAAAATGAAAAAAATTAAACATACTCGTATCGAACATATATCCGTATTCAACATTAATACCCGAATTCGAGTAACATAGGATTGAACTAATAATAATCACAAAGCTCTATAAAAAACAGTAGTTGCCTGCCTGCTTTAGTAAAGATCATCATTCACCATGTAATTTCAACCCTCTATCTTTTTCTTTGTCCTCCTTCCCAATTTATTGCAGTTAGATTTGGCCAAATAGGAGCGAAATCGAAGGTCCGCCATGGAGTTGTACTCTTCATCTGCCTTTTTTTTTCTTTTTTCTTTTTTCTTTTTTTTTTTTGCTTTTATTGCTATATATTATGTTTCAATGAGCACAGATCGACATGCTAGGGGTGTTGGCAATTTTTTAGGATTAAGCCTTGGACTGAAACAAATTACTTCTTGCTATGTATTCACTTGCTTTGCTTTTTTTCTTTCATTGCTATGTTAATTGCTATGTTTTCCCATTTGACTTGAAAATCAACAGATACTGTGTTTTCTCATTGAAGTATCATTTTCTTTGTTTATCTTATCATCACCTCCCTTTTTTTTTTACATCAAAGCAGATAGAGCCAAGGTAAAGGAAAGGCTGGCTAATCAGCATATTATTTGAGATTATATAGAATGATTAGGAATGGACTGAATCTGATGAAGTGTAGCGACGTGGGCATTAATGCATGACTTGCATGGAAAGTTAGAGCATTAGACACTTTTGCTTTATCAATCTTTATTAACCCAAATAAAATAAATCGATACTAAATATATGGGTGACATATATATTCGTTGCTTGCTCTAATAATTATTAGATCTCTAAAGTCAGGAAAAGTTTTGTTTCACCTTTGCCTTTTGTAATAAGACAAAAGCACCATCCTGTCAGACCTACCTATTATTTTATTCACCTTTTAATCTTCTCTGATCTAAATTTTTAGATTCTAAGGTCTGATTAGAGAAACCATTCAGGCTTGTTTATAACTAGAACCGGTAATTGATATATTTGTGTCATATTAGTATATTTTCAGGTATTATACTTATGTTTAAATTATTATATATCTATATAAATTTTGATATGTGAATAATTAATATTATATATATAGATTTTGACATGTTCTTATATTTGTGTCGTATTTTAATTATTTTTTTATATCATATAATCGTATCGTGTTAAAAATTGTTAGGTTAATTTACTTGTAATCATATCCCAACCAAAAGCTAGCAGTGTCCCCATATATATACTTTGACAGCGTAAGTAAGGTGTCGGCTACTATACTTGTTACTTTATTCCAAAACACCCTAATAAGCCAATGAATTCTGCCAATCTAGCATTCTCCTCAACCCTGAGGCTCTTATAGACTAAACGAATCTGCTTTTTATTTATTTTTGTTTTTGAAACTTATTTGTTCATTAATTATGTTAAGTGAATCCGGAGATTGGATTCAAGATTTATATTTTCCTGTTGCACGTGTACATTGGCAGGATTCTTATGCGCTATGTCGGGTGTTCAAGAAAAATGGCATCTGCTCGGAAACAGAAGAGCAAGGGCAGTATAGTTTATCGCAGATGGATCAGTGCTCGCAAGGTGTTATCAATGATTATGAAACCACGTCTCTAGACCTTCCTTTAGCCCCATCTTCATGCATGGAAGAGGAAGATAAAGATGACTCATGGATGCAGTTTATCACCGATGATGCATGGTGCTCATCTTCTAACATTACTGCCATGGCTGGGGATGAAGTTTCTAATGTGGCATTTACAAACTAAAGAACTAAGATCGAGTTAATTTGCACATTCAAAACCCTTCCAGGTACTAGTGAATAACACAAGTTAATTGGCTAAGTTTCTTAACATAATAAGACGCAAAATTACAAAATATATTTGTAAAATCTGATACTTCTCATTAGGAGATTAGTTTTTTATCTCTGGTTGGATGTTTTAGTACTGTTTTGTCAAGGTTTGATTGTTGGCTTCCATGGAGTCAATCTATCATATGGCTCTATGAATATTTTTGTTTTCACCTGGGACGGTGATCACTTGGGGCGTCATTACTGAAATAATAACAAGAAATCAATGTTTGCACTCTCTTCCGCATCAACTTTTTTTTTTTTTTTTTTTTTTTGCTAAGCAATAATTTTATTATTCATCAAAGGAGGAGTATATCATATCTATGTTACTCGGACTCAGGTGTGAGTGTCCGACATGGGTATGTTTAATTTTTTTAAGATTTTCATATATTTGTAAGATTTTTGAAAGATCATATTCCCATATTCATATTCATGTCCGAATATGAGTCGAATACGGGTGTCGGACACGAAGATTTCAAGAAAATTAAGAGTAGCAACATAGCATCAGATAGAATAAATAGTCTGACTAACCCAGAACTTCCAATCAGAAGCACTGGAATTGTAATGAGAACCATTCGCCTAATTGAATACCACAATGACACCAAATGACCTCTTCTATCAGCAATAACACACATAACAATCAGCTAATCAAGTCACTAGTCACTACCAAGCCATAAGCACCTCTTCTCTGATGAACCCTGCCTTATCCGCAATCCCGTTAGCTTCTCTGTAGATCTTGAGCAGCCTGACATTATTTCTGATCTCATTCAAAAAACCATCAATTTCAGCAAAAATAGTCCACAACTTCCACGGTCTAGCCTCCTTTTTGCACCAGTTTAAGGCAATCATCGAGTCAGAACTCAGATTCAACCAGCAATCCCATTCTACCGTTCCTCCCTGATTTCATAATGATTTTCTATGTTGCTCAGACTTTTCATTTTTCTTGCAAGACCAACACATGTGTCCAGCGCATATCCGTATATGAGTATGGGATATGATCTTTCATGGATCTTCCAAATACATAGAAAAACTTATAAAAAAAATGAATATACTCATGTCGGACACATAACCGTATCGGACACTCACACTCGAATCCGAATAACATAGATGATTTCTAATGTATATTTAATGGCATATAATTAATCAACATTCAAACCTTGTACACCCAAAGGACAAGAGAATAAAGCCTCTTCAACTTCACCTATTAAACTTGGTGTCATTTTATCTATTAATATCATTACTTACTATATATAAAAATTGATGCTAATATAAAAATTATTTTGTTATAATTTTCATGGATACATTTACTTTCATTAGAAAAGAAAAAGGAGATAGATGCTTTGCATATAAAAATAACTTTTGCTAGAGCATTAATTACCATCTCCAAATTTTAGTTTTAGCAATCTTAGTTTTTAGAATCTTTATTTTATTAAATAATTAACAAATGTAAATAAATATGAGATTTAAATGAATGGTTTGATGATTCTTAATAACTTTTACATTCAATTAATTAATATATCCTAATATCCTATATATATATATTTGGTGCATTTGGCCATAAGTAGGTGGTAGCAGTTACTTTTTAATTTTAGGTAAGTGTTGTTTGATAAACTGAAAAATTAAGTGCTGAAAAATAAAGCATTGAATTTTTAGATAAACACTGAATTTATATTATAAAAATTGTTTGGTATATTACTGAAAATTAAGTGTTGAATATAATTATATTGTTTGATAACTGTAAATATTGAACTTTTAAAATTATTTATTTTGAAATTTTAATCTTATTAATATAACATTTTATATTGTTCTAGATAATTCTGAATAAAAATTAAAAGGTTAATTTAAATATCTCATCTTTTGTAATAAAGAAAAGAATAATTTAGTTCAAATATAATTTTTTTAAATTAAAATTGACTTAACATATTATAAGTAGCTCTCTCCCTACTTATCACATTCAATATTTTTTTGTTGAAATTTTTTTATTAAGTAACATTTAATATGAGTTACCAACCCATTAAGAAAACTTAAATTTTTGAAAATTATCTTTTTTAATGCATTGAAAAAATTAAACTATTATTTTTTTTAATGCATTAATTTTTTTAAAATCAAACACACCCTAAATCTTACTATCAAGCCCCCAAAATACAAATTTACTCTTACTATTAAAGCCCATAAGAGGAGGAAGGACAAGAGAGAGAAAAAGGAAATAAAGAAAGAAAAAGATTATTTTATAAATTATTTTATAAAACTTTTATTTTTATCATTCAAAATAAAAATTATTTTTAAAATTTTTATTTTTTTAATTCTTTTATTTTTAAAAATAAAAAATTATTTTAAAATTTTTTATATTTTTAAAATTATAATACATATGACATTCACGTATGTGTCACATGATAATATGACGAGCTAAAATATGCAACATGTATCATGTGAAATATACAATATATTATTACCTGATTGAGTGACAACCACGCCATTGTCCTCCGTTAGCTCGAATACTAGATTGCACTGATGAAAAAACCGAACCGAACCAACTAACCGAACCGAGAATAAACGGCTTGTCCGATTCGGTGCATATAAAAAATCGGATATATAGCGGACCCATAAAAAATCAGTTCAATCGATTAAAAATCGATAAAAAACCAAATTAAACCAATAAAAACCCATTTTTTTGTTAATTTTATTATTTTTTATTAAAAAATTATTTGTAAATGATGAGATTTGAACTTTTAATCACTTAATCATATAATAAAGATTATACCATTAAACCAAACATATTTTTTTATTAACTAACAACTATATTTAATACTTATTTAATATTAAAATTATATATTTAATATTTAATTTATTTTTAAATTAAATAATCCGGATGACCGTTTAACCTACGATCTGGTTTTTTCAACATTGCTAGATTGTCATTAGGAAAAGTAGTACAAATATCATATTATACATTATTTTATAAGGTACCATATTTCTTAAACAAAATGGGAAATGTTTGTAACAGGGAGGGAGAAAGGGAGAAAAACAAAAACGACAGTCAACATGTAGATTACAACTGAAATCCAATGCAAATACAATTACTCTTCATCATCATCAGAACTTGCATATGTTAAGCCTAGTAAGCATTTGGCAGGGTTTTCCACCTTATTCTGCTTTTCTGCTTTATTTGATTTCGAAACACTATGCTCATTCTTGTTCTCAAGGTTGGACTCCTGGGAATGTAAATTGGATTGATTTCCCTCAGAGGGGCATGAAATTGAAAATCTTGGGCGTTTGGGTTTAACTTCGACAACCTTTTTCAACAAATCTTGCTGTCTACATAACAAAGGCAAACATAGATTAAACCTGGTAAGACAACAGAAAGTGGTAATAAAAGAAAATAATAACAGAGCAGGTGTCTGGAAATATTCAAATATAAATATTAATACTGTTGTGTGTGAGTGCACGTGTAGCACGCATGTGGTCTTGCACATTTATGGAGAGAGAGAGAGAGAGAGAGAGACCTGATCCCACTCTTTGGCTTGGGTTCAACACGAAGAGGCAAGGGAAATGATGCAGGTGATGAATCTGCTAAACTTGCAGCTTTGTGTCAATTGGTTAAGAAAAAGTGAGCACCAATACGTACCAGAAATGGGGGAAGGCTTCTGGGAACTAACTCGGATAATAGAGCTTAACTGCATGACTATAAAGCATTCAAGACCAACTTTGTGTGATATGAAATGCAACTGAAGAAACAAAGTGGAAACTAATGCTAGAATACTAACACTCCACAACATAGAAAGGCCAAATCGTATTGATAATGGCGTCTATATTAAAGCACTTCACTCAAGGAATCAACAATTTATTCCCCTTCTCTTTCAAGGTAATACTTGCAATTGGAAAACAAGAAACTTGAATGAACATAAAATCAAGAAAAAGACAATTACTTTTAACTGGGGGATCTGCTGCTTGGTTGCAACAAAATTAAAGAAGCAAAGCAGAGTGGCAATGCACACTTGGGCTCTGCATTAACCTAAAATGGGCAAGTCTAAGATGTGAGAAACACCATAACAAACAAAATAACTTTTTTTCTTTTACAATCATGAGCTCTTGGAGAATAAAAGTTGCAATGATGAACCTAAATACTTCAGTACATAATACTTAAAACAAAATCATGCTCATCCTATGTTTATTACCAAGTGGCATAAAATGTTATAAGAAGCAAACAAAGAGCAGGCAACATACAACAATAATGACAGCAATGTAATAAAAATGAGGCAAGAAACCAAACTCTAAAAGCAGATGGCAGGGGATTAAATTAATTGTTTGCCAAATGTAAAACATAAAAGCTCAAAATCTAGATGTCATGCCTAACAAGAATCGCAAAAAATATTCACTAGTATATCTCAGATATGGTTTATTTAGCTGAACATGAAAGGATATCTTGAATGCAGCAAATGCCCGTTTCTCAGTGCGGCGCAGGAGGCGTTCAGCATCCTCCTCTGCTTCCATCTGCTCCTTGAGATAGAGCAAATCATCACTGTCCAAGGCTGCATAAATAATACATAACAATATATAGGTTTACGAAAAGAAAAATCCATTGGGGCCTCAAGATGCAGGGACAGAGAGAGAAGAACTACCGCCTCGCCCGTGAAGGTAGCCTCCACGTTCTCCAGCAACCTCTTGCATCTGCTTGTATCAAAAGCCCAATGGGAGAAGCCAAGTTCCCTGCCAGGGCATGTTATCAGAAAACTAGCACACCACAAATTTTGTATTTACAGCATGGAATCGATGCCAGCCAGATTCAATAGCACAACTAAATTATTAAAATTAGTGCAAACAGCAACAGTCCTTCCACTTCTAGACCTAGCAGTGTCATAGATATAATATATGTTACTCCGATCTTTATTTTCTTTGAATTACTTGTGTCTGCCACATAGACAACCATGAGTATACAGATCTGACCCTCAAAATATATGGGATAACTTAAAAAAATTGAACATACCCTTATTAGATACATACTCATATCCAATACTCACCCCAAATCCAAATCACATAGGATATAATGGTAGGCCATGGCACAGCTCTATAAGTCAAAATATGTAGAAACAACTTGCAAGTGCACCCTTGTACTTTAAATCAAATTTCTAACTGAACCTTGAACTTCAAATGATACAATGGGCATTAGCAGTAAATGAAAATTGAGATTATTGAAGTGATTGGATGGAATTAGCATTAAATAGAGCCACAAAAGGAAAGACAAAGCAAAGTCCTGATATTGAGGCTATGCTTGTTTTGCAGAAATAGACTTTTGGAAAATAAAAACTTTTTGCTGTAAAAATTTGAAGATTTTTTGTTCTTTGGATGACAGTGCCACTGTTGAAAATACTTTCTGTTGTTTGCTTAGGTAATGGAAAATCTTCAATTTCTTTTTTTTTTTTTTTCAAATGACAGTTTATTTTTTAGGAAAATAATTAATGATAAAAAGTAATAAAAAAAGTTTAAAATAATTTATACAATTTTATTATTAAAAATCACAACCATAAAACAATAACCATGTACAAGCTTTTTATCATCAACATTTAATATGAAAATTCATTAATTAGCCATCTTCAAAACTCTTTATCCATAATCTCAACCCTAATAATAATAATGCCTCTACATCAAAACCCAAACAAATTACCACCAGATTATCAAGTACACAATTTAGTATGAAAATCTGTTAAAGCTACCCAAATCATGTCTTTTCGATTATCATCAATAAATTTCCATCATCACCACAACCAAGTGAAGCGAAATTTCCAAACAAATTAATCAATGCTTATAAAAAATAAGAAAATTAGAGGCTAAAAAATAACTCACAGAAAAAAGAGATTCAACCAAATGAGAAATGGAGCAGCAAATATTAAAAAAGAAAACAGAAATAGTTGACAGTGGTGGAGGAATGCAACGATGGGTTGTGACTTGTTGAGCTTGGCAGATGCAAAACACTGCAACAACGGATTTGGTGCTTTGTGGAAGATGAAGGAAAGAGGGTAATGGATGAAGCGAAGAGGGAAGAGGGAAGAAGGAACATGGAAAAGGAAGGTAAGTCGTAGGCAGAATAAAGGAATGAGGAGAATGAGGAGAGGAAGGAGAGGACTGTTGTCGGTAGCTGAAAAGGGAGGTGTTGGTGGGTTGTTGGTGATGGGAGGCTTTGTGTTGTGAGGGTCAGGGTGCCGTGGGTCTTCGATGACACCAAGAGATTGGGCAGTTTTTTCTCCTTTCAAAATCATCTCGTGGATTGAAAAGAAGGAAGACAATTTTCCCAATCTCTTAACCATTTAATTTTCTGCCATCAAAAACCAGAAAATGAGATAAACTGATTTCTGAAGGTCATTTTCAGCAAAACAAATGGAGTCTCAATAATCTTTTCATTTGGTGGAATGGTCTCCAGGGTGAAAGATGAGAACTAAGAAACGAGTCATCCACAACTCTCATGTCTTTTAGCATTCTTCGTACTACTAGTAAATTTTGCTGTCGCTGGTTTTGTGCATTTTCAAAAGTTGCATACTTTTATTTGAAATATTTATCACAGACCAGAAGTGAGTTGAAAATGCATTGTTGTTATATGAATGCTGCTACATATTAATTAGAGATAACTGATGAATAGTTATTGCCCAACAGCCAATGTGTCCTTAGAGGGATTCTGCAGGACCACAATCTCCCCATGGACAACAATGGCTGTTTCACTGGAAGGGTGAGTAAGGAAGGATACAAAATGTGGATTGCATGAAAACAAACGATATCCGAAAGAAACAATAAGAGAATGGCGGCAGGATAACGTTTTACATCACAACATTCCCATAAAATCAAGAAAAAGTAATCATGGCCATCCAAAATCATATTGGCCATTTCAACCAATTAAACAAGGAGTTACAAATTTAGGAGGAAAAGAAGACAGAAAAGATGGGAGAGGCGACGCTCTAACCTTGGCAACCATACGCTGGAAAGCAACATCTTCATCGTCCAGTTTGTCCTTTCCTTTTCCCCACTTTTTATCTGCAATTAAGCATTTATTTGTAAAAGACAGAGAACAAATCGCGAAGCTTCCAATTCAGTTTTGATTTATACTTGCCTTTGGGGTCGCTCAGATTGGTGTACTCGCGAACTTCTCTCCCTGCCATATTTCAAAACACAGCAAAACAGCACACCACAAAGAGAAAATTGGGGGTTGGAATCGGAGGTTTTTTCTTTTATCCAAAGACTTTGAGGTTTTTATACCAAAAACCTAACTGGAAATTTTTATTTTCGGAGATTTTAATCCACCGCCACGACACGAGCACAACCACCATTCCTTCCTGTTTCGGGTGTTTTTGAGCCAAGTGCCCGAGATTCGACTGGGCTTAGGCCAATAGGCCCTAACAGGCTAACACTAAAGTTAGGCCTCCTTTCTCATTGTCGTTTGCGTGATTGCGTCCAAACGCAACGCTAATAGACTTGATAATTTGTCTAATCATATCGTGTTTGTATATTTTATCGTATTATAATCGTATTTAAAATATTTTATATTTATATAAAATTTGATACGTTAATAATTTTTATTATATAAATTTTGAGACATTCATGTATTCGTGTCATGTTTTTATTTTTTTTATTTTTTTTTGGCGTATTTCTGTTTATGAGTGATAAATTATGTAATTTTTATTTTTACATTTTTTAATTACATATTATTTTTACTAGATTATTAAAATTTTAAAATATTTTTATTTTACATTTTTTTAATAGGTGATAAGATAAACACAATGCTTAGATCTTTTATCTTATAATTTCATTTACTTTGAATAGGTGTGCACACAAATTTCGTGTCGAATATATGACAAGGAAAATTTGGAGTCAAATAATAATTTTATTAATCAAACTTTGAGGTTACAATCTCTGAATATTCTTAAAGAAAAAAATCCTCTGATTCTTTTCTTCAGTAAAACTTTGATCCAAGGGTCTGCACGACTTGATCTTGAATCGGTGAGATCCGCTTCAAGGGTGATGCACCCAAAAGAGTGTATCTTATTTAACCTTGCACTTAAAAAGAATCAATTGTAGAGTATAGTGATTAGCAAGGGTCGAGTCCTCAGGGATTGGGTTTTAATCTATGAGTTATTAGTTTATAACTTACGTTCAAAGAAAACAAAATAAAAGGGGGTTTTGAAATAGTGTTAAAAATTAGCAAACAAGAAAAGTAAGAAAACAAGTAAGAAATAAGAAATCAAATATGATAGAAATATGGTTAAGGTTTCATTCTCCACCACTAGACATCATTAAGAACCAATTTCAGATCTATCAATATCAACCAACTATCAAAGTTAACAACCGTAGATAACAACAAGCTCTGTTATCCCAATCTTTTCTTAGTTTGTCGTTAAATAGAACAAGCTCTCTATTTAATCTCTAACCATCAAACAACCTAGAATTAGCTCTCTAAATTCAATTTAATGGCAGCTTTATGATGAGAAAGATAGGTTGATCTAAGCAACAAACACATAAGCTCGGATTGTTCAACTTAGGTTATGTTCCACTTTGCAATTATTGAAAACTTGACCATAATCATTAATCACAAATTGCTACTTATGAATAGGAAATCAAGACAATTACACGGATCAAGACTCCTAAACTAGCATTAGACAATTATCAAGATTTATCTAGTTGGCCACCTAAACAAATCAAAACATCACCATGAACAATTTTTATGGAAGAACATAAGCAACTTTGATAGAAAATTAATGATAGATAGAATCTAAAAATCAATTACAAAACATGTCTAGGGCTTTGAAATCACCCTTAACCAAATAAAAGTTTAGCCTAGCATAGGCATTGTAAACATAAACATAAAATTAAAGAGAATCTAAGAAGAAAATAAAAGAAAGAAAGAAGAAGAAGAAGAATATTAATTATCCAGCCTCTTGCTCTCTCAAAAACAAAGAAATAAAGAAGAAATCAGAACTTGATGCTTGGGGAAGTGTCAATTTCGTATGCCCCTTGGTCTCTATTTATAGGCAATAGCTAGGGCATCAAACAAGTGAATTTCAGCTCTCTCCCTTCAATAAATGCTGACTTGTGGCTAAAGTTAAGGAAAAGTGGCTGACTTTTATGTTTTAAGGAAAGATATAAGCCTTGGCAGCCAAGTTTGAATAAAGTAGGAAAGTTTTAGTCAAAGCACTCTTTAATGAAGAGAGATTATATTCTTGCAGCCAAAGTAAGTGTAAGGAAGGAAAGTCTTGGTTGATTTAATTCTCCTACTTTGACTAGGATTAGCCTAAAGGAAAGATACTTGCAATTAATGCAATTAATGCAAGTTGACAGCCACTAATACTTCTTTGACAAGCATAAACATAAATGTCAGCTAAGGTATTAAGAAAAAGATGTGATTTGCGGCTAGGGTTTTTTCTGCCACTAGGGTTTTTAGGGAGATATTCCAATGCCGATTTGGATGACCATTTCTTATCCGATTTAGGCCCATGACCAGCCGTTGGAAAGGTAATCAAGTGATCTTCAAAAGTCAAGAAGGAAGTTTCCTCCAATAAAGATTCTAACATCATGTTTTCTTAGCAACAAGCTTCGGAGGTCAAATCTGTCTTCTTGCTTTGCACCAAGAATTTGATCTTTTTGACTCCCAACTCTTTTTCCATCTTGTGATTGTGATTTTGTAAGCTCTTTAACATCCTAATTGACATGTTTTGACTTCATCTCCTCCAAAATACCTACAAAGCATAAAAACCTAGTAAAATGTCAAGGAAGTAAGAATCAAAGAACAAAGTATAAAGAAATTAAATAGGAAAATGTATGAAATTAAGCACTTATCAAATTCCCTCACACTTAATCTTTTGCTAGTCCTCGAGCAAAATCAGATAGACACAAGGTAAGAAAACCGAATCTAGTTCACTTTCAATACAACTTATAGATAATCATTGAACAAGTCTTATAAACCAATCAATAGCTTAAAGAGTTTCACAAAAAATCATGATTGACAGTAAATGGTTTAAGTTAAGCTAAAATTAACATAACATATCTCAATCAAAATAGTGCATGTTCAAACTTAATCTCAACTTCTCAAATGGGATACCCTCATGATTTTCACTCTTTAAAGTAGTGGTGAAGTGTTTACACTCAATCAATCTCATGAAAACAGTTTCTACCATATGCTTGCTTGTCCACCTATTCTCCACTACTTAGATCATGCAACTTCATGAATCAAGAGGTCTTTATGCAAGGTTATAATGGGGCCAAGGGGTAATAATGTGGCTAAAGAATAAAAGATAAAGGATATTACAAAAGTTCCAAAGATTTTATAGAGTTTAGAGACATAATAAGATTCATACAAAGAAACTTCTCAAAACTCTTTAAAAGTACATAATCACATAGGCCGAATATTCATGTTGGCCTTTTCTTCATTCTAAACAACTTTCGAACATCTTTTTCTTTTCTTTAACTAGAAGTTTAAGAGATTATTCAATTTTCTTTTTTTTTCACAAGGGAATGTATTTGGCAATGTTCCCTCTATTTTTCTCTTGACTTTTGCCTTTCTCCTCCCCCACACTTATTTCTTGTTTCTAACCCAAAATTTGAATAGATCTTCCTTGTCTTTGCAATATGTCTCAAAACATGCTAATTCATCTTTAGAACAAGGGTAAGGATATAAATAAGTATATTTAGGTTAGGGACAAGTTATGGTTACCAAAGAAATAGCTTATTGTAGGCTCAAATTGGTTCACTAAGGGGGATGTTCTCTTGGAACATCAATAAGGGATGGTTGTTTGGCCCTAGTTTAAAATCCTAATGCCTCTATCATATTCATGTTGTCACATGCATCAATATAGTCTCAACAAGGTTTAAAGTAAGTTCTAGAGAATCTTGTAATCATAAGAGCACTCAAGAAAGAAATTAGATTGATATGTATAATGCATCAATCATATAGGCTCGAAAACTCACAAGGATGATTATACAAGTCAGGTTTAAGTCTAAACATGCTTCTTTCTCAATCAACATATCATATTAACATTGGCTCATAAAAAAGTTGATATCAAGCTCAATTCTCATGAAAATCTTCTCACTAATAAATCTGTTTTAGACATATGCAATTCATATCTCATCATAGTATTGAAAGTAACTAAAACACACTAAAAACAACATAAAAAGAATAAAAAACAAAACACACTAATGAAAATCCTAAATCCCCCCCCCCCACACTTAATTTTTACATTGTCCTCAATGTAATGCTATTATCCCCAATGCAAGAATTATATGTAAGAGAAAAGAACTATTAAACAAAACAAAAGAAAAACAATAAAAGATAGAATGATGGAGAGTAAGGAATATGCAAATCTGATATAATAAATGCTCTCCATCCTTTTGGGTTGCCTCCCAAGAAGCGCTTGGTTTATTGTCCTCAGCCTGACTTAGACCCATGCCATTATTATTCAACATAATTCGGCTCAAAAAGTGGTAACTCCTCCACATCTTGTATTGGAAAGTTCTCATAGTAAGGCTTCAATCTATGACCATTCACTTTGAATGCCTTATCAGTTTTTGGGCTTTGGATTTCAACTGCACCATGAGTAAATACATTAGTAATAACAAAAGGTCCAACCCAACGAGAACATAACTTACCTGGAAATAACTTAAGGCGTGAATGGAAGAGAAGAACTTTTTGTCCAACAACAAAGTCCTTTCTTGATATCATCTTGTCATGGAATGCCTTAGTCTTTTCCTTGTAAATCCTAGAATTCTCATAGGCATCATTCCTTATCTCCTCTAATTCTTGTAGGTCAAGTTTTCTTTGCTTACCTGTCTCATCCATCTCCATGTTGCATTGTTTGATAGCCCAATATGATTTATGTTCCAACTCAACCGGAAGATGACAAGGCTTACCATAAACAAGTCGATAAGGAGACATACGAATGGGTGTCTTATATGCTGTCCTATAAGCCCAAAGTGCATCATCAAGTCGTGAACTCCAATCCTTTCTATTTGGATTAACTGTCTTTTCAAGGATGGACTTAACTTTTCGATTTGACAATTCAGCTTGCCCACTAGTTTGAGGATGGTATGAGGTGGAAACCTTGTGTGTGATGTTATACTTCCTCAAAAGTGCTTCCATAGTCCTATTGCAAAAGTGAGTACCTCTATCGCTGATTATGGCCTTTGGTGTTCCAAACCTAGCAAAGATGTTAGTCTTGACAAAATCTGAAACAACTTTAGAGTCATTAGTCCTAGTGCCTTTTGCTTCCACCCACTTCGAAACATAATCAACGGCAAGTAAAATATAAAGATTACCAAAAGAAGAAGGAAAAGGTCCCATGAAATCCATGCCCCATACATCAAAAATTTCAACAATAAGTATTGGAGTTTGAGGCATTTGATTTCTAGCACCTAAGTTACCTGTTCTTTGGCAACGATCACATGACTTGCAAAAGAGGTATGCATCTTTGAATATAGTAGGCCAATAAAATCCAGAATCAAGAACTTTCATGGCTATTCTTTTGGATCCAAAGTGTCCTCCACATGCATAAGAGTGACAAAAGGTGAGAATAGATTGAAATTCAGTTTCGAGTACACACCTTCTTATAATCTGATCGGAGCAATGCTTCCAAAGGTAAGGATCATCCCATATGTAGTATTTGGCATCACTCTTGATCTTATTTCTTTGAGCTTGTGTCAACTCTTGTGGCAACTTCTTGGTAACTAAGTAATTAACAATATCAGCATACCAAGGAGTTGTTGTACTTATAAAAAGAAGTTGTTCATCCGGAAAGTTCTCATTCAAGGGTAGTGCATCCTCTTCATGAACTAAACGGCTAAGATGGTCCGCAACCAAGTTGTCACTACCTCTCTTATCTTTTATCTCCAAATCAAACTCTTGTAAGAGAAGTATCCATCTAATCAACCTTGGTTTGGCCTCCTTCTTAGTGAGTAAGTACCTAAGGGCTGCATGGTCAGAAAATACAATTACTTTAGTACCAATTAAATAAGATCGAAATTTTTCTAAAGCAAATACAACAGCCAAAAGTTCTTTTTCAGTAGTGGAATAGTTCAATTGAGCATCATTAAGAGTTCGAGAGGCATAATAAATGGCATGTGAGGCTTTGCCAACCCGTTGGCCCAAAACAGCTCCAATGGCATAGTCACTAGCATCACACATGATTTCAAAAGGTATATTCCAATCTGGTGGTTGCATGATAGGAGCTGATGTCAAGAGTCCCTTCAATGTTTCAAACGCCTCTTTGCATTTATCATCAAAGTGGAAAACCACATCTTTTTGTAGTAGCTTGCAAAGAGGTAATGTGATCTTTGAGAAGTCTTTGATAAATCTCCTATAGAAACCTGCATGTCCAAGAAAAGAACGAACCTTTCTCACATTTGTGGGAGGTGGTAAAGAATGCATAATATCTATTTTAGATTTATCAACCTCTATCCCTCTAGAAGAAATAACATGGCCCAAAACTATTCCTTGTTCTACCATAAAGTGACATTTTTCCCAATTCAAAACAAGGTTAGTTTCCATGCATCTTTCAAGTACAAGTGTAAGGTTCTCTAGACATCTATCAAAAGAATCACCATAGACACTAAAATCATCCATAAACACTTCTATGATGTTCTCTACATAATCTGAAAATATGCTAACCATACACCTTTGGAATGTAGCTGGTGCATTACAAAGACCAAATGGCATACGCCGGTATGCAAAAGTACCAAATGGACATGTGAATGTTGTTTTCTCTTGGTCCTCCGGAGCAATGGCAATCTGATTATAACCTGAAAAACCATCAAGAAAACAATAATGAGAATGGCCAGCTAACCTTTCAAGCATTTGATCAATAAAAGGTAAAGGAAAGTGGTCTTTGCGAGTTGTGGAATTAAGTTTTCGATAATCAATACAAACTCGCCACCCTGTTTGAATCCTAGTAGGAACAAGTTCATTCTCATTATTTGTTACCACCGTTACACCTGATTTCTTTGGAACCACTTGGACCGGGCTCACCCATTTGCTATCCGAGATAGGATAGATCACTCCAACATCTAGGAGCTTCAGTATCTCCTTTTTCACAACCTCCATCTGATAGGATCCAAGATGGCCCAATCCCATGGCAATTTCTATATGGGCCAAGATCCAAGAAGATCTGGGAAACATGGCAAGAATGGGTGGAATTCACTTGGGCCATGTTGCAAGTTATTCAGGAAAGGCTTCAACATGCAAGATGGGCTTGCATCCAAGTTTGGTCCATGTGATTCAAGAACACAAGGTGGCACATTAAGAGGGCTTATTTGGACTTATTTTAATTCTTATAATTACTTAGGCATTTGGGCCTATATTATGTAACATGGACATCTTTTAATTATTTAGGTTTAGGCTTGAACATGTTCAGCCCATATTTTGCATATTATAACTTAGTAGATTAGGGTTATTGTAGGGAGGCTATAAATATATGTCTTAGCCGCCTACTTCAATTATCTTTTGATCAATTGAGTTTGAATTTATTCAAAGTGAGTGTTTCACTCTTTTTAGTTCTTGAAAGAACTTAGGAACTTATCAAAGAATTCTTTCTTTGTGGCGTTCAACCTATCAAACTTAGGTTCTTGAAAAGAGAGTTCTTAGGGTCTAGCTTACATGCTTAATCTAGGTTCTTTGAAACAGGCTTTTAAGGGTTTAAGTTTTTTTTTGCCTGAATCTTGGCTTTTCTGGGTTAGGTATTTTAATTTGTTAGTGGGTTCAAAGGGTTTAACCTTTAGGGTTCACATCACCATCATAGGAGGGTTCAATCTTCTTTGTGCTTCTCTTGTTGGTTTGGACGCCTCCTCTAACAAAATCCGGTGCATGCACATAGATGGGCTTATTCCCTTGATATCGGCAATTGTCCAACCAATTGCTGTTTTATGCTCTCTAAGCACACGGATAAGTCGCTCTTCTTGCAAAGGTGTGAGCTCTTTGGCAATGATGACCGGTAGTGTGTCCTTTTCACCTAAGAACACATATTTCAAGTGGTTCGGTAGTGGTTTCAACTCTAAAGTTGGTGCCTGCAAAATGGAAGATAGAAGTTTCTCATTAGATAAAGGCAAATCAATAAATGAAACATCAAACCTTGCATCTTTAGGTGGCAGCGAGTGTAAAGATTCTAGTGCCCCTTCCACATGGTCACTCAAGGCTAGTTCCCCTTTAGCATTCCCCATTCCGAGATGTTTGCTAAGGACTATTTTCACACTATCTTCACCTTCTAGTTCATAAGCTTGCTGCACTAGTGAGTCAATTATATCAATATTAAAAACAGAATGCACATCACTAGGATATCTCATGGCCTCAAAAATGTTAAAGCGAATTATTTCACCATCAAATTCCATAGTTAAAGTGCCATCATGTACATATATTTTAGTTCTTGCTGTTTTCAAGAATGGTCTCCCTAATAGAATAGGTGTGGGATTAGAAGACATCTCATCTCCCATCTCAAGAACATAAAAGTCAGCGGGAAAAACCAATTCATTAACCTGTACAAGAACATCTTCTACAACTCCTCTTGGGTAAGTGTTAGAACGGTCAGCAAGTTGTATTATAACACCGGTTTCCTCTAATGGTCCTAGATTCAATGAAGCATAAATTGAATATGGCATGAGATTAATAGATGCCCCTAGATCTAGCATAGCACGCTCAAACCTGGTGTTCCCTATCTTACAAGGAATGGTAAACATACCTGGATCCTTGCATTTAGGTGGGAGTTTCTTTTGAAGAACAGCTGACACATTCTCCCCTACACTTACCTTTTCATTCCATTTCAACTTCCGTTTAGATGTGCACAACTCTTTTAGGAACTTGGCATATCTTGGCACTTGCTTGATAGCATCTAGTAAAGGAATGTTCACCTCTACTTTCCGAAAGGTTTCCAAAATTTCCTTCTCTTGCTCCTCCTTCTTGGACTTTGCTAACCTGCTAGGAAAAGGTGGAGGAGTTATATAAGAAGGAAATGATGGTTTAGGAATTACCTTTTTTAGTGGCTCGTTGGGATGTGAAGAGGATGCCATGGTGTTGTTTTCCCCTTGAGCACTATCATTTTGTGGTGTCTCTAGCTGTTTCCCACTTCTTAAAGTTATAGCGTTGGCATTCTCTCTTGGATTCACTATGCTTTGGGAAGGTAATTTCCCAGAATCCCTTGCTTGCATTTGACTCATGGTTGTTGCCAATTGCCCTATTTGAGTCTCCAAATTTCGAATACTTGTCTTTGTTTCCTGTTGAAATTGAATTGTATTAGTAGAAAGAGCTTTAACAAGATCTTCAAGAGAAGTACCTGAATTTTGGGTGGGTGGCAGTTGTTGTCGGGTTTGGTATGGTTGTTGCACTCTTTGCTGAAAACCCGGTGGCTTGTTGTCAAATGGTGGAGGAATAGTTTGTGATTGGTTCCCTCCATAATTGAAGTTTGGATGATCCCTCCATCCTGGATTGTAAGTGTTTGAGTAGGGATCAGATTTCCTTGATTGGTTCTGAAATCCACCCATGGCATTCACATGTTCATTGGTGTCCTCTTGAAGTGTTGGACACATATCAGTTTGGTGCCCTATGTTTGAACATATGCCACAAGCCTTTATTTGTTGTATATTACCTACAGCCAATTGTTGAACAAGAGAAGTCAGTTTATCAAATTTTTGTTCAAGGGATGATATACTTACCTCATTAACTCTCTTGGGTTGTGGTGGTGGATCTTGTCTCATTGAGAACTGTTGAGAATTAGCTGCCATGTTGGAGATTAATGTTCTAGCAGCCCCGGGAGTATTGTCAACTAGAGCTCCCCCACTAGCGGCATCTATCATACTTCTCTCCATGGGCATGAGACCTTCATAGAAGTATTGGATGAGAAGTTGTTCACTTATCTGATGGTGTGGACATGATGCACAAAGTTTCTTGAACCTCTCCCAATATTCATATAAGGACTCTCCGTTGTATTGCCGAATCCCACATATCTCTTTCCTAATGTTGGCAGCCTTAGATGCTGGGAAATACCTTTCCAAGAATGCTTTCTTCATATATTCCATGTAGTGATGGTTCCGGATGGTAGATAGTAGAGCCATTCCTTTGCTGAATCAGCTAGAGAGAATGGGAAGGCTCTCAACTTAACTTGCTCTTCCGTGACCCCTGTTGGTCTCATGCTTGAGCAAACTACATGGAATTCCTTGAAGTGCTTATTTGGATCCTCTCCTGCAAAACCATGAAAAGTTGGGAGAAGATGAATCAAACCAGATTTTAATTCAAAAGCTACCTCAAGATTAGCATATTCAATGCATAATGGTTGTTGACCCAAGTCCGGAGCGGCTAGCTCCTTGAGAGTTCGGTTGTCAGCTGCTGCCATCTCTCCTTTCTCCTCTTGGATGTTTTGGATCAACTCCTCAATTGGTTGTTGGTGAGAAGTTATAAATTCGCGAATTCTCCTAAGTCTTAAGTCTTCTTCGGGAGCTTGGAACATTCACTAATAAAGAAAAAAAAAGTAAATAATTAGAACAGAAAATAAGAATAAACCAATAAACTAATAAACTAAAGAAAGCAATCCCCGGCAACGGCGCCAAAAATTTGATGCACCCAAAAGAGTGTATCTTATTTAACCTTGCACTTAAAAAGAATCAATTGTAGAGTATAGTGATTAGCAAGAGTCGAGTCCTCAGGGATTGGGTTTTAATCTATGAGTTATTAGTTTATAACTTACGTTCAAAGAAAACAAAATAAAAGGGGGTTTTGAAATAGTGTTAAAAATTAGCAAACAAGAAAAGTAAGAAAACAAGTAAGAAATAAGAAATCAAATATGATAGAAATATGGTTAAGGTTTCATTCTCCACCACTAGACATCATTAAGAACCAATTTCAGATCTATCAATATCAACCAACTATCAAAGTTAACAACCGTAGATAACAACAAGCTCTGTTATCCCAATCTTTCCTTAGTTTGTCGTTAAATAGAACAAGCTCTCTATTTAATCTCTAACCATCAAATAACCTAGAATAAGCTCTCTAAATTCAATTTAATGGCAGCTTTATGATGAGAAAGATAGGTTGATCTAAGCAACAAACACTTAAGCTCGGATTGTTCAACTTAGGTTATGTTCCACTTTGCAATTATTGAAAACTTGACCATAATCATTAATCACAAATTGCTACTTATGAATAGGAAATCAAGACAATTACACGGATCAAGACTCCTAAACTAGCATTAGACAATTATCAAGATTTATCTAGTTGGCCACCTAAACAAATCAAAACATCACCATGAACAATTTTTATGGAAGAACATAAGCAACTTTGATAGAAAATTAATGATAGATAGAATCTAAAAATCAAATACAAAACATGTCTAGGGCTTTGAAATCACCCTTAACCAAATAAAAGTTTAGCCTAGCATAGGCATTGTAAACATAAACATAAAATTAAAGAGAATCTAAGAAGAAAATAAAAGAAAGAAAGAAGAAGAAGACTTAATTATCCAGCCTCTTGCTCTCTCAAAAACAAAGAAATAAAGAAGAAATCAGAACTTGATGCTTGGGGAAGTGTCAATTTCGTATGCCCCCTTGGTCTCTATTTATAGGCAATAGCTAGGGCATCAAACAAGTGAATTTCAGCTCTCTCCCTTCAATAAATGCTGACTTGTGGCTAAAGTTAAGGAAAAGTGGCTGACTTTTGTGTTTTAAGGAAAGATATAAGCCTTGGCAGCCAAGTTTGAATAAAGTAGGAAAGTTTTAGTCAAAGCACTCTTTAATGAAGAGAGATTATATTCTTGCAGCCAAAGTAAGTGTAAGGAAGGAAAGTCTTGGCTGATTTAATTCTCCTACTTTGACTAGGATTAGCCTAAAGGAAAGATACTTGCAATTAATGCAATTAATGCAAGTTGACAGCCACTAATACTTCTTTGACAAGCATAAACATAAATGTCAGCTAAGGTATTAAGAAAAAGATGTGATTTGCGGCTAGGGTTTTTTCTGCCACTAGGGTTTTTAGGGAGATATTCCAATGCCGATTTGGATGACCATTTCTTATCCGATTTAGGCCCATGACCAGCCGTTGGAAAGGTAATCAAGTGATCTTCAAAAGTCAAGAAGGAAGTTTCCTCGAATAAAGATTCTAACATCATGTTTTCTTAGCAACAAGCTCCGGAGGTCAAATCTGTCTTCTTGCTTTGCACCAAGAATTTGATCTTTTTGACTCCCAACTCTTTTTCCATCTTGTGATTGTGATTTTGTAAGCTCTTTAACATCCTAATTGACATGTTTTGACTTCATCTCCTCCAAAATACCTACAAAGCATAAAAACCTAGTAAAATGTCAAGGAAGTAAGAATCAAAGAACAAAGTATAAAGAAATTAAATAGGAAAATGTATGAAATTAAGCACTTATCAAAGGGTCTTCTAGACTTAGTCTTAAAAAACAGGAATTATCTCCTTTCCTTCGATGAACAAGATCGGAGAGCAGCTTCTTTGAGAATTCTCAAGAACAAGCACCGCGTTCTTAGAATTTCTCTAATTTCTTCTTAAGACTTTTGAGAGTATTTGGCTCTTCAAAATCTTTTACTTATCTTCAGTCTTCTGAATTGTGAATTTGTGTTAAGGGGAGATCTCTATTTATAGTGGTAGCTAGCTAGGTGAAAGAGAGTTCTAAAAGAACTTGTTCTTCTTATTTATCTCTTAATTAATTTAATTTAATTTAATTAGAGATAAAACTTCATTATTTATCCCTTAATTAATTAATTAAATTAGAGATAAAATATTTATTTTTTTATCCCTTATTTAATTAATTAAATTAGAGATAAAATATTTATTTATCTCTTAATTAATTTAATTTAATTAGAGATAAAATTTTATTATTTATCTCTTAATTAATTTGATTTAATTAGAGATAAAAATTTATTATTTATCTGATCTTAATTAATTTAATTTAATTAGAGATAAAAATTTATTATTTATCTCTTAATTAATTTAATTTAATTAGAGGTAAAATAATTATGACACATGGGTGAAATTTGATTGGATAACCCATGAATCCTTGCAATTTGATTGGTCAAACCATGTGTACATATTTAATTAATTATAAAATAATTAATTATAATATGATATTATCAATTTCACATGGTAATGTATAATTTAATTGAAAATTTCTTAATTAAAGAAATTCCAATTGACATGTGGCTATTTGTAATTGGTTACAAATTTTCTCCTTCTACAAATGCCCCCTCAAGACTTGGTTACGTACACGATTTTTTTTTTAGTGTAGCAAGCGGACAAGTCTTGAAATTTATCTACACCAATTAATTATCCTCATATAATTTTGTATATGAGAAGAAAAATTGATTTAGCAAATATAATTTCCTATGCATAATTATAATCAAAATGGACCATAAATGGAAGATTGGCCCACCCTAAATGGTTTAGCAAAAAATGGATATTGGGCCAACATTGGCCTACGTAAAGGAAATATGGGCCAATATTGGCCTACGTAATAAAAATGGTTTTAAGGCCAAACTTAAAGCATTTTTCAAAGAGTTTGACTTGGTAAAGGAACCCAACAACTCATGCAAAACATAGTTCTCAGTTTGATATATAGAGACGCAGTCCTTCTAGAATAGAAACTAGGTCGGTTCCATATCTACTCAAAGTCTAATTGAGATTTGTAGTCCTATTGGGATTTAAACTGATGCACTATATATACTCCCTGGCTCTTTGAATTTTTTGTATTTTCAAAAAGCATCAGCAATTCTCTTGACCGAGGTTCGTAACTTCTTGAAATCACTTCCCTCTTTATTTTTTTTATTTTTTTATTGTTTATTTATTTTATTTTTTTTGAAAACTCTAAAACTAGTCTTTATAAGATTAGTAGAATTTTGATGTGCAGAGTTGTTATTAGTGGAGCTTTCGCATGTGGCCGCATCATACCCTTCTTTAGCTTTCTCCTTTGCCCACCTCAGGCTCTCCTCTGTTTCTGCTTTCTTCTTCTTGGTTTCATCAGCAGCTGCCTCCTTTGCTCCTTCCGTCTTCCGAGCTGCTCTTTCCTTCGCTTCATTAGTCAACTCGCTTGTGGTATCCACCATGTCCCACACTTTCTCCTTTGCTGCATTGGATGCCGTGTTAGCATTTTTTTTCGCATTTGTTAATTCATTGGTCTTATCTGTCGTTGCCTGTTTCATCTCACTACTGCAACTTGGCTAATTAATTTAAACACTTCAAATTGAGGCCACATGCAAGACAATATAAGCCCTGGCCACAATCCTGGCTCTCGACAACGCCTTCCCCCACCAGCTTGTCATGCACTTCTCTCTCGACTATGCACCAGCCGTGGGGACCAGCCACTTCAACGTTGTTTTGAAAATTTGGTTGTTTTGAAATTTTGGTTGTTTTGAAAACTGTTCTCCTATAAAAGACTTTTGTTTTTTTTTCACTTACAAACTCACTCGAGTCTTGATCAAAACATACCCAAAATCCAGAAAACGAATTCCAAGACATTGCCATGGCTTCCAATTATCGCATCAATATCAGGCAAGAAAACGATATTCGTTTAGAACAACTTTATTTCGAGATCCCACATGGTCATCTTTTCAACATAGAATTAGAGTTTCTTTATGTTTCATCTCTTAATTCGGAAACAACCTTAGAAACTTTTAATCAGTCTGTCATATGTAACCGTACCATGTTTTTATCTGAAGAGCATGGTTCAAACATCGTATTTTTCATGTTTGTCGATATGGGTGTACCCCCAGAAATTCTTGAAACTGTCATTGTTCCTGATATCTTATCTTTTGCATGGGAGATTGATGGCAAGCCTGTTAACCTTGGACGTAAAGTAATAAAGATGATAGTCGAAGTAGTTGTTGAGGTGATTACTGATGATAAGTTTGATCAGTTGATTGATGAATCATTGAATACAATAAATTTCAAGCCATGCATTATTTTCTTTGGTTTAAAACCATGCATGTTAAAACAAGATTGATTGTTCTACTTTAAAGCCATGCATAGTGACACGTATCATAGCACTTTAGTTTCTTGTTCTTTTTGCCACCATGCTTTTTTTTTTTTAATTCTCTACCTACTTTGACATTTTTTGTTTGTTTTGTTTTTGTTTTTTGTAGAATCATCATGGTGTACTTCAAAGATCACAAAGATTATCTTGTGATTCTTTCCAAGGAAGACGAAGACAAAAAAGAAGGATTATATCTCTTCACCGATAAGCCCATATCGGGTAGATATAAGTCCGCTTGGAAATCATTTGATTTTCCTGCCACTCTGGAAGATTGGTCAATAGAACTTTCCCCAACCTCACAATCTTCTCCAAAGGCGAGATCTCTTCAATCTAATCTTCATGTCAATACTTCTAATCACGAGAAGTTTGACACATTGGGAAGCCGTATCACTTCCGAAAAGTCATATTGGGGATTTTCCTTCAAGATTTTTGGAGAGTTTGGTTACATATCAAAGTACTGGGAATGGACTGAAGATGTGTTATATCACTTCAACAAAAATTTAATGATTGTTAGTATATATGATGTTGTTTATACGTCATTATACACTTATGATCACAACAAGGACGTCATTCGCGCTTTTTGTGAAGCTTGGTGCCCGACTACCAACACTCTCCACCTTGCTACTGGGGAAGCTTCCATCTCCTTATGGGATTTGCATAAGCTAGGCGATTTGCCCTTTCACGGCATCTTTTATGATGAAGTCATTCCTTGTGCTGCCGAATTGACTGGCTTTGATAACAAGGGAAGATTCATCCCGAGATGTTGTGAGTATCTATTTGCTGCATTCCATCTTTTGAAGCAAAACAAGGAGGATAAGGTGTCTATCGAGGATTGGATCAATTTTTGGTTTCAAGGGAAATCGCGTTACACCAAGCCACCTGCTCGAAAAGCAAAGAAGCTTGTTCGTCCAAAAGCTACACATAATCCTACTGGGATCCTTCGGAAGTACCAAGGTCGGGGAATGGCAGGAGATGGAGCATTCACTACACTTGAAATCAAAGAAAGTTTAACAACAGACACTTATTTAGCTGCCTTCCTTTCTTGTTGGATTTGTGTTTTCGTTTTCCCAAGTAAAGATTCAGAATTTGTTCGGCCAGAGACATTTAAGATAGCCAGCCTGATGGCGATTGGAAGAACTGTTAATCTCGCGATCCCGGTGTTAGCCAATATTTACCATGGACTAAACCGAATCACACTTTCTACTCAAGCGGGCTCTTCAGATGCGTGTTTTCCAATTCACTATATTTATGGGTGGCTAAGTTATTACTTCCGGACTCACTTTCAAAATCCAGATGATGTATATGGGCCTTTGATGAGCAAGTTTTCAGGAGAAGGTGGAGCCAAATACTTTGAGGATTATGACGCCCGCAAGTTGATTCATAGTGGCATAGTGTGGAATGCTAACTTATATCCCAGAAATAGAGATGAAGTGATTGTTGATGATGACGCTCTTAGTAAGATCAATCATGGCTACCTTGTTAATGTTCGTTCGAGCTATTTGCCCGCCCGATGTAACCAAGCCATAATTGTAGAACCTTACAGTCCTCATCGATTTGGGAGACAATTTTGGTTTTGTCAAGATATTCCCGGAGCTCTTAAGGAAGACATTCGTTCTGGATCTGTGGATGATCTATGTAGGTTTTGGAGAATTTGCACTCGTTCTCATACAAAGTCCAGATTGATCTCTCCAGCTCATTCTCTAAATCCTAATGATCATGCAACCGCAAGATACATGGAATGGTGGTCCAAAGTTCATGAGCCATATCTTGAGCATTCTATTGATATTTTGATTTCAAGCATCCGTACATCACCATCAAAGAGAAGAAAACCTTCAAAGGATGTTAAGAAAAAGTCTTTAGAGATTTCGCAAGACAAATCCAATAAAGCCAAAGTCTCGTCCACTATAGATTTAACAGAGGAGCATGTGAAGGCTTCACAAGAAGTTCCTCGATCAGTGTCATTAGTTGATGAAGGACAAAGGGTTTTACCGAAAGTCATCGAAGGAAGCATAATGCGATCGTTGAAGATTCAATTGATGAGAGTGATCATGAAAGACACTGGAAACGAATCAGGCCAAGGGAATCATTTCATGGTGATATATCCCCTGCCAAAAGTGAAGCTTCAGTTTCTAGTTCGCATGAGTTCAACAAACTTGTAGCTGAGATCAAAAATAATATTTCAAGTACTGTTTCCAACCAAGAAGATGCTTGCCCCAACATGATTGTTAATAATACTTCCCCTATAGTGAAGACTTCCATAGGCCCTCATGTTGAAGCTAGTCATCTCGCCCTTCCAGAATTTTCTAAGTTTAGTGCTGAAAAAGTGATATCCGATAGTCAGTTGAAGCTTGCAACTATTTTGTGGGAAAGCATTCAACCAAGGATTATTCGCGCTTCTTTTGATCGGGTTTCTTCACTTACTAGTGATGTCCACAAGATCTTTGATGCAATAGAAGCAATTAAATCCGTTGATTCATCCTTATTGAAAGGCATGGTGGAAGACTACTTTACACAAGTCCAAAAGTTTAATGAGCTTGAATCTTCCATCTCTTCATCCAAGGATAGAATTGAAAGACTTCAAGCACTTGAAATTCGACTTAAAGATTCAATGTTACTTGAACATAAAACTGTTGAGAACCTTAACACCCTGCAGTCGAACTTGGCAGATATAGAGCAAGAGTTCATTACTTTGCAACGCAAAAAACATAGACTTGAATCTTCGCTCCAAGAAACTGAAGATGAATTGAAAAGAAGAAGAATCGACACCTCCAAGATTCGTGAGGAGATGAATTCTGTTGAGTCTTTTACTACCCTTACTGAGAATGAAGCCAAGAACTTAGATTTGTTGCGAAATATGTTGGAAGCCTCTCGAGAAGACTTGAAGAATTTCAAACGGAAGCCCTGAATCCCTTTTGATGTAACTTTTTTTTTTTGAAATTTATATTAGTTCTCAGGATTGTTAGTTTTTTTTTATTTAATTGTAGGTTCTTTTCAAGTTTGAAATGAAGTTAAATTTCTTTTTCTCCATATATCATCTTTCTTTTGCACTTTCTGAAGTATTTTTTGCATCATGTGTGGACTACAAATTAAATTCCCAAAGATCTTTAATTTGTAAAAGATTTGTTTTACTTGAAAGACAACTTGAATCATGAAATTTGAATGGAAAATTATCATGATACTTTCAAGTGAACAAAAGATAATATTTGAATCAAGCAAAAAATTTTTTTTTTTGGACTGAACTTGGCAACGAAACCAAGCTGCCTACGTACCTTCGAATTTGAAGGATCAAGTCATAACGTAGTTCATCAATTTTTTTTTGTGCCCTAACTTTTGCCTAAGTTGTCCTAGAAAGGATTTTCAACATAGCGGGCTTTTTTTTTTTAATGTGCAGTTTAAGCTCGTGCTTAGGAGCAACATACGACAGTTTAAGCTCTTGCTTAGGAGCAGTATCTTCTTTAAGCATAGTAACGCTTCAAAAACTTTCCATTGATCGGTCCAACTTTGACATTATCTTGATCAACGATCTTATATGCATCATTGGTATAAACTTCTCGAACAACGTATGGTCCATCCCATTTTGAAAGGAACTTGTTGCCAATACGATGTGAAGTATTTATGGGTCTTCTTACAGCAAGGACTAAATCTCCAACTTGGAAAGATCGCTTGACTTTTTTATTAAAAGCTTTGGATAATCGAGCTTGATAGCACTCCAAGCATTGTTGGGCTTCCAACCTTTTCTCATCCAATGCTTCTAATTCTTCCAAACGTAAGCGTACATTGTCTTCACTAGAAAGATCTTCCTGGATTGCAATCCTCAATGATGGAATTTGTCGCTCAAGTGGTAGAACAGCTTCTACACCATAAACAAGTGCATACGGAGTGGCTTGAGTTGGTGTGCGATATGTAGTTCGATAAGCCCACAGAGCTTCTCCTATCCTTTCATGCCAATCTTTCTTTGAACGGTTAACAACTTTCTTGAGAAGATTGCACAAAGTCTTGTTAAAAGCTTCTGCTAATTCGTTTGCTGGAGCATGGTACATTGAAGACTTGTACTGCTTGAAGTCAAACTGTGCACATAATTTGCTCATGTCAAACTGCTTCCCATTATCAGTTATGATGTGACGAGGTACACCATACCGATAAATGATGTTTGTTCTGATAAAAGTTGCAACAGTTTCTTTTTTTACTTCCCTGTAAGGTGCCACTTCTGCCCACTTTGAAAAGTAATCTGTAGCGGCAAGTATATACATATGCCCTAGTGAACTCTTAGGTAATGGTCCTACCAAATCAAGTCCCCATGCATCGAACGGCCAAGATGTGACTGTCGGATGTAATGGTTCAGGAGGTTGATGGATGAAGTTTGCATGAAACTGACAAGCTTGACATTTCTTGGAGTAGTCCACGCTATCCTTTACCATTGTTGGCCAATAGTATCCCATTCTTTTAATTTGAAAGTGCAATTTAGCTCCAGACTGATGTGCACCACAAATTCCTGAATGAGCTTCTTGTAAGGTTTTGGATACTTCATCTTCTCCTAAGCATCGAAGGAAGACCCCATCAAAAGAGCGGCGATAAAGTGTACCCTTGAAGTAAATAAATCGAGGAGCTCGACGTTTCACTTCTGTTTTATGCCTTGGATCATTGGGTAGCCTCTCATGCTCTAAATAATCAATCAATGATTGTCTCCAATCTTCTTTTTCAACTTCGCAAACTGAAACAACATTGGATTCTGTATTGTTATCTTTAAAATCAACTGGAGGTAAAATCCATCGTTTGCAAAGAGGGACTTTTACTTTTACACTTGGCATGGCAAGAGCTGATGCTAGATTAGCTAGAGAATCTGCTTGCTTGTTCTCTCTTCTTGGTACATGTTCCAAGCTTACATTATCAAACCATTCTAAAATCTTCTTCGCATAGTTGACATATGGTAAAAGGTCTGGCTTTTTAACTTCATAAAGTGAAAGAAGTTGGTTGATGACCAATTTGGAATCCCCAAACACTTTAAGTTGAGTGATCTTCATATCCACTGCCATTTCCAATCCAATGATCAGAGCTTGGTATTCTGCTACATTGTTGGAACAATTTTCAGTGAGAGTAAATGCATAAGGCAATACATCTCCTTCTGAAGTGACAAAGACAACACCTGCTCCAGCTCCATCTTGACGGGCAGCCCCATCGAAGAATAGTTTCCATGGCCTGGGAATTTCGATGAAAAGAGCATCTTCATCTGGGAGATCTTCAGAAAATTCCCAATCATCTGGAATCGGATGGTTTGCAAGGAAATCGGCAAGTGCTTGCCCTTTAACAGCCTTTTGTGGAATATAAGTAATATCGAACTCTTGTAGCAAAAGAGCCCATTTTGCCAATCTTCCATTGAGTACAGACTTGGACATGAGATATTTGAGAGAATCTGCTCGCGAAATCAAACGAACAGAATGAGCTTGCAAATAATGCCTCAGCTTTTTAACTGCAAACATCAATGACAAGCAAGTCTTTTCAATGGGAGAATAATTTAATTCAGCGCCATTAAGAGTTCTACTAAGATAGTAGAGTGCAGTTTCTTTTCCTTCGTCATTCTCTTGTGCCAACAATGCTCCTAAGGAACGTTCTTGTGCAGCAATATAAAGGACCAACGGCTCTCCTGGTATAGGTGCCTTCAGAATAGGTGGTCATAACAAAAAGGTCTTAATGCTCTTAAAAGCATTACTACAGGCCTCATCCCAGACGAAAGGGACATCCTTCTTCATTAGCCGACTAAATGGTTGACATCGACCAGCCAAGTTTGAGATAAAGCGTCGGATATATGCCAATCTTCCTTGCAGACTTTTAAGTTCATGCAAATTGCGCGGTTCAGGCATTTTCATGATTGCATCTATTTTTGATTGGTCGATTTCAATCCCATGATGCCGTACGATGAACCCCAAAAACTTACCCGAGGATACTCCGAACGCACACTTGAGCGGATTCATCTTTAATTGGTATCTACGCAATCTTTCAAACACTTGGCGAAGATCAGCAAGATGATCGGATTTTTCCTTTGACTTTACTACCAAGTCGTCAACATAACATTCAACATTTTTGTGAAGCATATCATCAAAGATCTTTTGCATTGCTCTTTGATAAGTAGCACCTGCATTCTTTAACCCAAACGGCATAACTTTGTAATAGTATATTCCTTTTGGAGTTCGAAATGCGGTAAGTTCTTCATCTCTTGGAGCCATGCGAATTTGATTATAGCCGGACGATCCATCCATAAACGACAAAGCTTCGTGGCCAGTTGTAGCATCAACCATTATTTCTGTCAAAGGGAGAGGAAAGTCGTCCTTTGGACAAGCATTGTTCAAATCTCGAAAATCTACACAAACTCAAAGTTGACCATTTTTCTTTCTCACTGGAACAATATTTGAGATCCAAGTGGGATACTTGACTTCTCTAATAAAGCCAGCTTTGATGAGCTTATTGACTTCAACTTCAATTTGGGGAATCAAGTCAGGATGGAAACGTCGTTGAGCTTGTTTGATAGGTCGGACACTTTTCTTGACAGCCAGATGATGCATAGCTACTTTTGGATCAAGTCCCGGCATCTCTTTGTAAGTCCAAGCAAAGATATCTCGATACTCTATGAAAAGATCAAGATAGTCTTTTTCCTCTTCTGGTGGTAAGCAAGCATTAATAAAGACCGGCCGTGGATCTTCACTAGTACTGATGTTAACTTCCTTTAGCTCATCAATAGTAGCTTGATTTCCTTCTTCAAAAGATGAAGGGGCTTCTTGGGCTTCTTCCTCTTGAGATTTTTCACTAGTTTCTTTTACAGATACATGGTTAGAAGTAAAGATTTCTGTTTCTTCAAGTTCTTCTTCCTCTGAGGATGAGACCGATTTGGTTATAACCACTGTGTGCTTTCTAGCCTTTAAAACTTCACCAGTAGTTACCTTCCATTCGCTTTGCCTTTTCATTCAAGAAGGAATTTTGCTATGAAAATCTCTTGATTCCTTTAAAGTGGAAAATTTTCTTTTTCGGCCACAGTTAACTTCTTCGGAGTACAGACTTCCAAGCCTTTACTGAATGGAAATTGGTTTACTTATAGAAACTTCACTGCATTTTTCTCCCATTCGTTCAAAAACTGACATTCGTGATGATTGAATGCTCAAACGATCAAACACTGAACATCGTGTTGAGCGTGCTCCCAAGCGATCAAATACTGAAAGTCCTGGTGGCTTCACTGCATCTCCTTGCTCCTCGATAACTTCCTCCACATTTATGTACCTCGATGTTTGTTTATGAATCTTCAATTTTAATGGAGAATATCCAAGCCCCTCTCTAGAAGTTCCGATGTGATCAATTTTCTTTTGCCAGACCTGATAAATCTTGAATGAACTTTGCAGATTTTCTTTGTTAGGCTCTTTTGTCTCGTGAGCCAATTTTGCAACATCCTCTTGCTTATATCCAGCTTTGACAAGCAACCTATAAGCATTAGGATCAAAATCTTTGGCTCGATGAGTAGGAAGATCCTGATGTTCACAAAGAGAAACTTCTACTGGCCTAACAAATCCTTTCAGTAGAGGTATAAGGCCTCTTGATTCTTCGAAGTTAGTGAGGGGAAGAGTCAAATCCTTTAAACCTTGAGCAATTTCATCTTCTCTAACTGTGGAGGAAGCCAAATTCTTTCCCTTTTGCTTTAATTCTTGCACCGGGTTGGGCATTACTTCTTCGATAAATGTATCTTTTAAATAAAACTTTGCATCTGCGAAATGTGCTTCTGCTATAGTAAATGGCTTAGCGTCTGCAAGGATCGTCTTGACTTGATCGTTTCTGCAATACTTGAGACATTGATGCAGAGTTGAGGAGACTACACCATTTTGATGTATCCACGGTCGTCCTAACAACATGTTGTATGTCGTTTTGGCATCGATCACATGGAAAAGTGGATTTGACTCCATATCTCCAATGAAAAGTTGAAGTCTAAGTTTTCCAAGAGCTCTTTGTCCCCCTTGGTTGAATCCTTGGATCATCAAGCGGCTTTGCATCAATTCATCCAAAGGAACTCCCAATTCCTTCATTGTCATCAACGGGAGTATGTTGACAGCAGAACCATCATCGATCAAGATTCTATTGATCTTCTGTTCTCGAGTATATCCTATGACGAACAACGGCCGATTATATGGGGTTGACCCTAGCAACAGATCTTCATCAGAAAAGTTAATTTTCGTAGCACAAGAACGATCATCAACATCAAATGATACTGTGTCAATATTGTTTTCATTATCTTCATTGCTACCGTTATGGTAACAAGTCATGAAAACCGAATCTTCATCTCTAAGCTGAGTTGGCATGAATTCGCTTAAAGTGATTGGCCTCCTAGGCTTTCTCCCTATTAAATTTTTACCCTGAGATGTCATTTTTGTTTCTTGAGGCACATTGGGGTTTGGAGATTTGGCTGGTTGTTTGATCATCTTAGCTCTTGTAGGCACTATCACAAGTTTTGGAAGATTCTTCTTTTTGCTTTTTCGGTGTGTGACTAGAGTCCAACCATCGTGATCTTGATTTTGTCTTTGAAGCAAATAGTTGCCCCTACTTCCCTGAAGATCCACCATCGTACTTGTACTTGGAGCCAGTATGATAGGATCAAAAGAGCCAAATTTTATGGTTCTATCCAGCAAATTGGATTGAGAAACCATATTGACTGATGCCAAATTTGACGACACCGTTTCTTCTTCAAACTCGATTTTCCCCTCTTCATAGAGTCGCATGATTTTATCCTTCAAAATAAAGCACTTCTCCAGAGGATGGCTAATCAAGCGATGGTACTTGCAATAATTGGGGTCTTCTACTTTATCAGCTTCTTCAGGTCGCTTCATTTCTGGCAATTGAATCAGCTTAGTCTTTAAAAGTTCTTCAAGAATGCTTGAAACATCAGAATCAGGAAAAGGATACTTCTTTTCTTGTCTCTCCTTCAAAGTGATCTTGCCTTTACTTTTGTCTTGGATAGGAGAAGATTTCGTTTCTTGAGATTGTTTTGACTTGGGAGATATCTTAAGAGGCTTGGTAGTTACGGCCATGGACTGTTTGCTTTCTCCCTTGTTGTTAAAGGTTTTGCCCCCTTTGCGGGTATCTTGTTTTTCTTTACCTTTCTTTGGCTCTTGCATCGGAGGTTCTTGATTTCCAGCAGCTGTCATACTCAACTCCATATCATGAGCACAAGTGGCTAATTCTTCAAAGGTTTTAGGCTTGATGCCTTGAAGAATGTAACGCAAGCCCCAATTCATGCCTTGGATGCACATGTCAAGGGCAGAAGACTCAGAAAGTCTTTCTTTGCAGTTAAGGCTCAGATTCCTCCATCTGTGGATGTAATCAATGACTGGCTCATCTTTCCATTGACGTGAGCTTGTGAGGTCGATCATGTTGACAATGCGGCGAGTGTTGTAGAATCGATTAAGGAATTCACGCTCAAGTTGTTCCCAGCTGTCAATCGTCCCAGGCTCAAGATCAATATACCAATCAAAGGCGTTGCTTTTTAAGGAGCGAATGAACTGCTTCACCATGAGATCTCCATAGGTGCCAGCATTATTGCAAGTTTCCACGAAATGTGCAACATGTTGGCGTGGATTTCCTTTTCCATCGAACTGCTGAAACTTTGGGGGTTGATAGTTCCCAGGCATCCTCAGACGATCGATCCTTTGAGAATATGGCTTTGCATATGTATATGAAGGTTGAGTGACGCTTTCAACTTGATCTTTGATAGCCTCCTTGATAAGATCCTTGAGCTGACTGGTAGTGACGAGTTCATTGATCTTTTCTTCATAATCCTTAGCAACTTCCTTGCCAGAGTTCTCACCATCATCTTGAAAGATTGATTGCCAATTTTGGTTTGAAGCTTCGTTCCTTTTTCCAGTGAGACCGGCGATCTTGTCCATCATGGAAGCGATCTGGTTATCCTTCTCTTTGATGCTTGCTGAAAGAATTTCAACAGATTTTGCCAGAAGTGCAACTTGTTCTTCCAATGATGTGGTGCCAGTTGTCATGACAGCCATTACTCCAGAACTTGATTTTGGAGCAGATGATGGAATATGGCTGTTGCTTGAGTAGCTATCTTGTTCTTTGTATGTTAACTGGCGACTTGCACTTGATCCTCGAGGAGAATCAATTTGTCCAGCGGAAACATCCTCTAAGTCTTGAATTGGAGAAGAAGTGTCATAGAGAGGGTTTTGATTGAGCACCGGAAAAGTTTGCTCATACAATTCAGCAAGAGCTTTGGTCTTCCTCCTAGTGCCGTAAGGATGAGCAGGGATATCAACGCTTGATGATGAAGTGGGGTAGACTGCAGGATTAGCTCGAGCAGGCTTGAGAGTTGGTTTGTTAGCAAGTTTCTTCTTGGGAGCCATTGCAACTTGATAACTTGAGTTTTGAAGAAAAGAGATGAAAGGCAGAGATTGTCCCACCAGGCGTGCCAAAATTTGTACACACAAATTTCGTGTCGAATATATGACAAGGAAAATTTGGAGTCAAATAATAATTTTATTAATCAAACTTTGAGGTTACAATCTCTGAATATTCTTAAAGAAAGAAATCCTCTGATTCTTTTCTTCAGTAAAACTTTGATCCAAGGGTCTTCACGACTTGATCTTGAATCGGTGAGATCCGCTTCAAGATCAAGTCGTGAAGACCCTTGGATCAAAGTTTTACTGAAGAAAAGAATCAGAGGATTTCTTTCTTTAAGAATATTCAGAGATTGTAACCTCAAAGTTTGATTAATAAAATTATTATTTGACTCCAAATTTTCCTTGTCATATATTCGACACGAAATTTGTGTGTACAAGGTGATAAGTAAATTATTTAATTTTCATTTTATCATATATATTTTTGAAATACATATTATTCTTATTAGATTATTAATTTTTTTTAAATACTTTAATAACATATCTTGTATTTCATTTATCTTTTTAATAGGTGATAAATTATGTAATTTTTATTTTACATATTTTCTTTTTTGAATTACATATTAGATTATTAAATTTCTTAAATGCTTTCATAACATATTTTATAATTTTGTTACCTTTTTAAGTAGGTGATAAGAAAATTATATAATTTTCATTTTACATATTTTCTTTAGACTTATTTTTTAATTTAAAAAATATTTTTCATTTAATTTTAATTGTAAATATATTTTAAAATACAAAAATATAAAAATTATTATTTTTTAATATTAGAAAAAAATGAGTCTCAAAAGCTGAGCCGGATCGGGCCTAACTTTGGGCAAACAAAATTTTTTGCTATCCAAGCCTTGTCGAAACACATGGACAACTCTACTTTTCTTTCTAATTTTTTTTACCATATTATTTAATTTTTTTAAATGCTTAAATAACATATCTTGTAATTTTGTTTACCTTTTAAATATGTGATAAGAAAATTATGTAATTTTTATTTTATAACTTTTCTTTCTAAATTGCATATTATTCTTACCAGATTATTAAATTTCTTAACTTCTTTGATAATATATCTTGTAATTTTGTTTATCTTTTGAAAATGTAATTAAAAAAAAAAATTATTTTGTTCTTTTTGAATTGCATATTATCCTTACCAGATTATTAATTTTCTTACCTGCTTTGATAACATATCTTGTAATTTTGTTGCTTTTCAACAACAACAAAAAAAAAAATCTTGTAATTTTGTTTACCTTTTGAATATATGATAAAAAATTATGTAATTTTTATTTTACATTTTTTCTTTTTGAATTGAATATTACTCTTACCATATTATTAAATTTCTTAGCTTTTATAACATATCTTATAAGATTATTTACCTTTTGAATAGGCGATAAGAAAATAATGTAATTTTTATTTTTATTTTTCATCTTTTATTTTTAATTATATATTATTCTTATCAGATTATTAAATTTTTTTAATACCTTCATAACATATATTGTAATTTTGTTTACGTTTTGAATAAGTGATAAAAAAATTATGTAATTTTCATTTTACATATATTTTTTAAATTATATATTATTCTTACCAGATTACTAAATTTTTTAAATGCTTTGATAACCTATCTTATAATTTTGTTATAAACTTACAAAACTTTTATTCTCAATGTTATCTTTTACAACTATTTGTTATCTTTCACTCAAACATAATATAATATGTAATTTTATAACAAAATAATTATAATTACATAATTTATTAATTAAATAACACAATATTATATTATCGCTTAATGTTATATTATTTATATTTTTAATTAAATTTTTTAATTTTTTATTATTTAAAAAGATAAAAGATTATCTATGTAACCGGTCAAAATCTAACCCTAGAACTTTCATTAACATTGAATCAAGATGATTTACAACTTTTTCTGTAAAAAAATTAAAATAAGAAGTTTTCTAATAATCAATGAAAAGACATAATAGAATATAAAGAAAGATCTAGTTTTTATAAGGCTAAACTATTAAACAATCCATAAATTTTATAACTTTATTTAAATAAATTTTTATATTTTTATTATACTCAAATAAAATTTTATCTTTTAATTTGTATCAAATAAACTCTTATATCAAATAAAAAATTGATTTAAGTTAAAAGCTTGTTTAAGTATAAATTAAAAATTAATGGCTTATTTAGATAAAAATTAAAGGTTAAGGTTATATTTGAATGCAAATTAAAATTTATTTAAGTGTAATAAAAGTATAATATAAGCACTCATTTAGAGAAAGTTATAAAATTAAAGTTATTATATATTATTATTTTAGGCTTTTCGTAAATTAGGTTCCGGGTATGGGTAAGCACAACTATCCGTACCCTATTGGAAACCCGAATCCACGGGTAAACGGAGCAATGCAGTTAAAGGCTTTAAAGAACAGCACAAAAGAGATAAAGAAATTATTTGGTCCTAAACCAAAAATGGGAGTCGTGTGTCTGGCCAACTCTTGCTCGTCTGCCCTGGACCTGGTACTACTCCAACTCCTCTTCATTACTTTGCTTCCATTCTCATTTCCTTTCACATTCAACTTAGCAGAATTTTATATATATTGTTCTTTGGCAGTGGACTTGGAAGAAACGTTCCTCGTTTTCTTTGAATTTCAATGCAAATAACTCCAAGCGGATGGTAGTCAAAGCGTTTTTCTTCGATCCCGATCAAGTTCCCATCCTCAAAAAAGCTGTTAAGGTCCACTAAACATTCTTTTGCATTTTTAATTACCTAAGAATTATGTGTTTACAACTCATCCATGTGGTGGGTTCTTGTTCTTTTTCAATGTTTGAAGTTCGACCTGATTCGGATTCTACATCTAAACCAATTTATAGTTATTCTGTTTGCTTTCTTTTTTCATTGGAGTGACATTGGCAATAAATTTTGAGGTTTTGTCTTTTAAAGAACCAACTCAGTTTGCTGTTTTCGTCTCGTCGGTTTTACTCGTGTTGGATAATGAATTGGCTATGGAGAGATATCCTAGCATGCCAAGGTTTTAGAGCAAGTACCCATGGTTTTTAGAGCAAGTATGTGAGAGCTAAAACAGAAACCAGGGGCAAAAGAAAAATCAAATGAAAGTGAAATAGTTAGGTATTGTCAATCTTAAATGGCAGAAAAGATGAATGAACCACTCCGGGTAATTGCCAACCATTTTTAATTTGGGGGTTCTTACTTTATTTTACAACCTGCCATTCCACCCATTGTAGGACAAATGATATCTTGATTCAGGGAATACTTCTTGCTCCTTATATTGGTGTTCTAGTAATATTTATTACAATTTATAGGAAATTAGTTCTGTTGTCAGGATGTTGATGATAGGCTTTGGAAGTGTTTGACTTGGATGATGAAAGTCTATGGTATTCTGCTGGCATGCTCTGGGTTCAAATCATTGCTTGCCCATACTGTTCAAAAGTGGTGTTTGTCAATTGTAAAACGCTAGTTTCCCTGAATTTATTTTTTTACCCACTGTTTTATTTTATTTCCATGAATTATTAATTCCTCTCCCCGTAAAAATCAGGTTACCAAAACAAAAAAGCTTAGTACAAGAAAGTCTTATCATTTAATTTCATTGAATTTGGAAAAGGCCCTATTTGAAGATTTTTCTTGCATTATTATCCTTCTTTTGCTTGGTTAACAGTATTGCAGTTGAATTAGAAGCCAATTTAAATGTTTTTTTTGGACAAGGTAGAGAAAGAAAAAACGACATACTTTTTTGACAAGTCAAATGCTGAAATCTCGACCCTAGTGGAGGATAGACAACGAGACATAAGAGTTCAAATGAGAAGTGATAACAAATCACTTCAACATAACTCGTTCTGTTTAGTTAATGTTAGTGTGAATTGTAGATTTGTAGGAGGAATTAGTTCTGATTTAAAATAAACTATTTATTTATTTACAGTTTGTTAGTTGCGTGCGTGTATTCCTACATCATAAAACCTTGTGTATAAATCTTAGTAGAGGCCACGTTTCCTATCTCAACTAACTCCTAGGGCATGCAAGCCCCAGTGATATAGTTAGTCCAATTGCTAAACATGGATAAATGAGGCGAATATACTATTCCCCCTTGAAACTTATACCTTATTGGGTGTTTGCAAGTGAGTCTAATAAAAGTGTAAAGCTACACATCACTACATCTGATTTGTATGAACCCCGTCCATATATTTTGTTAGTAGTTATACAATCTATAACATTTTAGTCAGTTAAAATATAACATGACACCCTTTTTCTGGTACGTTTGACCTGACATTCTAAACCAACATTTCATCTACTGTTCCACTACTAACAATCTTTCAAAGAGGGATATATTGTATGTGAGAAGCTTTTATGTAATATTAGAAGGTGATCCTTTATTTTGTTTTTGATTTGCAAGAGCTTTTGTTTGTTCCATGATAATCTTAAAGACCTAAGAACACCTGGTAAGAATGATGGAATTTTCTTTGCCTAGAGAAGAAAGATGGAATTAGATGCTCTCACTCTTTGTGCCTTGAAATTTGACTATTGAATTATACAGTCCATAAATTATTATTTATTGCTTCATTTTTTGTCCTTTATAAGTGATTGGAATAAAGTGATTGAAATATAAGAAAGGGAATTACATAAATCAAACTAATGGAAAAGTCCTTTGAGTTATAAAGTCAAGAATTAAGAGCACATAAAGTAAGAAAGGGGAAAAGAAAGAAAGATACTTGACTTTAGTAATAATCAGAAAACCCAAATAAAAAGGCTGCAATGTAACTACTGATTTACTCTTGTGTGAGTATAAGCTATTGATTTCTAACTATTTTTTAGTTTCATGATTTCTCGTTAACTTTATCTTTTCATATGCTTGACATGTATTCTGGATGGTAATTTAAATGGATGGAAAGAGTAAAGATGTTGATAATTAAAAGATTAGTCGGAAGCAAATAAGTTAGCGTTTATTCAAATTTAGTTGGAAAATAAGAAATTGGAAGTTGCAGACATCTACATTTGAGAAAGAAGTGTGGCTAAAGAGTAATACCGAGTTGTTTGAAAAAATTGGAGAAGATTTTGGTTTTGAAAAGGTGAGGGTAAGTTCAATCCAGTTTTCTTTTTGTGTTTGGTATAAGGTATGAAAATTTGAAAGGAAAAAGTGTCACGATGTATAATGGTAAAAAATGATTTATTTGAGTTGGATAAATGTTGTTCTTTTATTTCCACCCTATGGAATAAGTGAATTTTGTGAGCACAAAAATGTGCTAACCTTCCTATTTTCCTTCCATCTCCCACTTCTTGCCAGAAAAAGGAAAAATAGTTTTTTCTTTCCACTTTTTTTCTTTACAGTTCTTTCCTTTCTACCAAACACAATGCTAGAACTTTTGGGTGGAATCTACATTGGAATTTATGTGTAACATGAACATTATGTTTGGTAGGAGAGACGAGAAATTAGAGGAAGAGAAAAGGTAAGGAAGAAAAAGGGAAATTTAGCTTTCCCTCATGTTTTATACAAGTAATAATGGAAAAAATATGGAAAAAGATATTGAGAATAAAATGACTAATTGCCGTTAAATAAGGGTTTTTCTTCCACTTTGCTTCCCACTATGGAAGAACTGAATTTTGTATCAATGGGCAAGTATAAATCCACCCATTTTTCTCATTCCTCCTATTTGCTTCCTACAACAAGGGAACTTAGCTTTTTCTTTGACATTTTCCTTGTACCCATTGCCCTTTTACAAAAATGAGTGTGAATCATGTTCGATCTTTGAACAGATGGTCAGTTTTTTAGGCAATATAATCAAGATTACTTAAGCTTCATTAAAGAGAAGCTGACTTCGAAACTGTGTTTTGGAACAACTAAGATGCATTATGGTGATTGTGCTATGATATCATTTACTTTTGTAGTATGTAAAACATATTATTTGAACATATTATTTAACTTGACTTCATTAGACGAATGGACTAGTTTCTGAAAGGTAAAATCACCAAATTTATGTTCGAAAGTGAATGAGAAACTTTTCATATATTAGCTTCAATTACTCAATTCTTTTACACTTTTGATTTCTGTTTCTATGGAATCTCACATATTTTTTAGGAATGTTGTACACCAAATTTTTGTTCAAAAGTTAATGAGAACATGTTCATACATTACCTTCAATTATTCAATTCTTTTACACTTATGATTTCTGTATCTGTGGAACCTCATATTTTTAAGGATGCAATATAACTGCTTTGCCTCTTTTGGAGTTAACACCAATGTGATCTAATAATTCAAGCTCAGGATCTCAATCCCATTAGCTTGACTACTCTTTGTGACGTCACTAATTCATAATAAGGTGCAAGTGTAGAACAAACAACCTGACTACATTCGTTCTAGCTTTGAGGTGAGAAAATAACAGGAAGCAACTACACCCATGTAGTCTGTTACTCCTAGATATGGAGAGAGTATTGAAATTTGATCATGGCTCAAGGAATTTGAAGAAAACTTATGGGAAAATCCTTAAAGAAATTCTTTGAAAGTGATTTAAAGGAGAAAAGAGTTTTTATTTATTATATCTAGGCTATAAAGGAATTTATACTGGAGTAGCTACTTGTGTCTGACTCATGGACAGATGGTAGAGCATTTTCCAATAGTAATAAACCAACACCCAAAGTTAGCTTCGTGCTCTTTACCTTTTTACTGTAGTAATGTATGAACTTGGCAGGCATATGTAGGATATTGTACCTTGCTATATGCTATTTCACTTGTTGATAATATACTATAGGTGGATGAGAACAAAAGGGAGCTTAACGCCAAATTTGGGTTATATAGAGAAGCTTTTGAGTCCTTTCAAGTGTTCTAATTTTGTCTGTTTAAAACAGTGTGGAATGAGAATGTAGTAAAAACCAATATAGGAATAGAGAGTTAGGAAGAGTTGAGGACCAAAGATATTGTTAGTAATTTCAGTATCTTGGTGCAGTTATCCAAAAGTTTGTGGAAACTGATCGAACTGCCTCCCGCAGGATCCAAGTGTTAAAAAGATAGTCGAAATATCCCAAAGTTTAATTTGATAGGAAAGCGCCCTAGTTTTAAATTTATCTAATACGCCCCTAAAATGCATGCCAACTAAAAAATTAATGTGTTTTGCACGTAGACTCCAATGAAGAAGAGTTTTGCAAGTTGATTACAGATTAAAGGATGTTGCACATAAAGCCTAATAGCCAAGACAGGGTTAAGGATCAAAGGAAAGGAGCTGAGGTTCAAAAGAACACTAGACCTTTACTCTGACACCGTCTTATATAGATAGTTTGGTTTACAAAATTCTCTCAAATATTTGAACTTATAGGAAAAAGTCAAACCTTTTATACTTAAGTTTGGACACCAAGCAGGATAGATGGAAATGGAGAAATGCTTTTAGAGTCTTTTGCATCATAAAATTCCACTAAACCATAGGGAGTATTTAGTGTTGTCAAGGCCTGCACCTAGGCACTAAGGTGCAGTGTAATTCAAATAAAGTACCTTGCAACCCTTCAGGCACAAGCCTTCTGCGCCTAGGTGTGCTTTTTTTAAGGCGAAAGTGCAGTAAAAGAGTGCCTGACTCAAGTGTCCCGTTGGTTTTTATATTTTAAAATTTCTTTGTTAGCTATTCTTCTAACAATGATAAAATGGACAGTTTCAGCTTTATTTACAAGAATGAAAAATTAAATAACATAGTCAATGAACTTTTTGTTGAAGATGGAACTAAAGCAAACTTGAACCCTTATTTGATGATATTAATTATAACAATTCTTGCTCTCTAAACACATTAGGCAATGTAGTGGAGTATATCTTTAATTGCTTATCAACAAAATCTTTTAAGCTTATTAGATATATACATAGAATTTTCTTTCTCCTGTATATATTAATCATCTTGTAGAATTAGTGATTTTACCGCACATAGGCAACCATTTTTTGCACCTTGTGCCTCAGGCAATGTAAAGGCCCTTGCGCCTAGAGCACGCCTTGCACCTTTGACAACATTGGTGTTTTATCAACTATTGATTAAACCAGTTATGTCCCATGTAGTTGAATGTTTGGCATCTAAGTATCAACATAACCGTAAAAATGAGAGTAGCTTGGATGAAAATGTTATGTTGCATGCAAAAGAAAAAAGAAAGGATAAAATTGGTAAAGGTGCATAAGAAGGGTCTTACCAATTATGAAATATGAGTTAAATAATAAGGTTCTTTGCACATGCAAAAAGGAAATATGTAATTTGTAAGAAGATGCAAATTAAAGGAGGATACCTATGTGAAGAATGGGATAGAAAAACCAAAGAAAGAATGTTTGGAAACTTTGGAAGGACTTCATTTCTATTGAGTTGTTAAGGATATGGTCCCAAATAGAGCGCAATGGTGCAATATAATCCATATGGCCAACCAGATGTAGTTGGAAAAGTCTTAGTTTGTTGGTTTCATTGTATAATATTTTTTGTGTTAGTGGCTTGAAAATGTTTTTTAAACATGGGTCATTGACTGCACTTGTATCCTTGCAATGTATAATCACAGCACATTTCGTTTATTGTGCTTTTTTTCTTCTCCTAAAAGTTTTCCTTTGCATATTAGGCTTTAGCATTTAGTACACTCCCAGAAGCATCCACAGACATATTGGAGAGATCAGATTGTTTTTGATTTGGACTTCAATCCTTGGGTGTAAGGTTTAAATAGGCTTGCATAAATGCATGCATACATTTTTTTTGGGTCTATTTTCAATATTTCTTTTGTAATGCAGTATGCTACCATCTTTGTAATTTGTAGGGCTTCTAGTTAATCAATTGAAATTCCTTCCTTCCCAACCCTTTTTTCAACTCCTCTCCAGATATGGTCTTTGTTTCTCTATCCATTTGATAGACAACCAAGGCTGGAAGACAACGAGGCTCCCGACTTGCATTCATTCCCTGTTTGTCTTGCCTAAGCTTGATGCTAATCAGCAGCTAGAACCTATGATGCAGGGTAAGATCAAAGTAGCAATTAAATAAAAAGAGATAGCAACTCTAATTGATAGGACAAAAGAATTAGGTTTAAGATCTTCTAAAACCTTTATTAAAAGAGTTTCACTCCAATAAAAATTATAAGCTGCGGCTACTAACCCTTATTAGGGTATTTATAATAGTTCTATCATTAAAAGTCACATGTTAGTCACATGACCTAAATGAATAAGCATAAAAACATCAACTCAAAATAATAACTGAATAAAATAGGCAATAACTAAATAAAATAGGCATAGCAAAATAATCCTAAGTCTATGCTCCTGCATCAATCTCCCCAGGTTAAAAAATAGCTGAATCTGTTGAATAAGCTTTGGCCGCTTCAGCATATATTTCAGGATTGATCTTTCTCAACTCATCTTCGGCAATCCAAGTACTTTCACAAGCTGTTTTTCCCAACCATTTTATTAGGAATCGCCTATATGCATTTCCCTTTCTAGATTTCACTTCCCTGACATCTAAAACTTCTTGGATGACATCAGATTGTTTCGCAGGAAGTTGACCAACTTGTTCTGCAACTGTAGTCACATCCTCTTCATCGAATCCCTCAAATGAATATCGATCCGAAATGTTAAAAATTGGGCTGATCCGCAACTCAAGAGGTAACTCTATTAAATAGGCATTAGAGCTAATCTTCTGCAGTACCTTACATGGTCCAAATTTCCGGGACTTTAACTTATGATAAGTACCTGAAGACAAAAATGGTGAGAAAACATTGAAAACAGAAAAGGAGAGAAAACAGGTGAAAGAAACTGAAATAGAGTTTTTTCTGTCTTGAATTATATCTGAACTCTACATACATAGCACCTATTTATAATATAACTATGGAATAAATTCTCCTAGAATTATGGAGCAAATTAAGGACCTAAATTAGGGAAACAGTAAAGCACTAATTAGGGACAGCACTGCACTAAATCAGGGAAATAGTGAACAGCACTAATTAGGGACAGCACTGCACTAAATCAGGGAAATAGTGAACAGCACTAATTAGGGACAGCACTGCACTAAATCAGGGATTTCAACACTCCCCCTCAAGTTGGATCATATATGTTAATCATTTCCAACTTGTTTATGAAATCATCAAATTTTTGTCTTGTAAGCCCTTTGGTGAAGATATCTGCAGTTTGATCTTGTGTAGGAACATAGGTCATGCAAATGATTCCCTTTTCCACCTTTTCTTTAATGAAATGTCTATCCACTTCCACATGCTTGGTTCGATCATGTTGGACTGGATTGAGAGAGATATTTATTGCTGCTTTGTTATCACAGTAAAGTTTAATGGGAAACTTTACAGTGACTTGTAGTTCTTCTAGGAGTTTCCTTAGCCATAATGCTTCGCATATTCCTTGAGCAACTGCTCTAAACTCAGCTTCAGCACTACTCCGAGCCACTACACTTTGCTTTTTACTTCTCCAAGTTACTAGATTTCCCCATACAAAGGTACAATATCCAGAAGTGGATTTTCTATCTTCAACAGATCCTGCCCAGTCTGCATCTGTAAAGACTTCTACTCCTTTGCTGTCATTCTTCTTGAAGAATAATCCTTTACCAGGTGAACCTTTAAGATATCTAAGTATCTTAAAAACAGCCTCCAAGTGAGCTTCCTTTGGTGAATGCATGTGCTGACTTACTACACTTACTGCAAATGCAATGTCAGGTCTAGTATGAGATAAGTAAATCAACTTGCCAACTAGTCTTTGATATCTGTCTTTGTCAACCAGTTCCCCATAATCATCTGTCCTCTTCCCGGCTTCGATTGGAGTGTCACTTGGTTTGCATCCAAGCATACCAGTTTCTGTTAAAAGGTCGAGGACATATTTTCTTTGAGACACGCTGATTCCTTTCTTTGATCTTGCGACTTCCATTCCCAAGAAATACCTCATCTGCCCCAGATCTTTTACTTCGAATTCTGTGTTGAGAACACTTTTCAACCTTTTCATTTCCACTTCATTATCCCCGGTAAGAATTATATCGTCAACATACACAATCAGAATTGTCTTCTTTCCACCCTTGGCTTGTTTGAAAAACAAAGTATGATCTGATTGTCCCTGTTGATACCCTTGTTTCTTTAGAACTCTGGCAAATCTATCGAACCATGCTCTAGGGGACTGTTTGAGGCCATAAAGTGACTTTTTGAGTTTGCACACTTGGTTGTCTCGATGCCCATTACTGAAACCTGGTGGCATTTCCATATAAACTTCCTCTTCTAATTCACCATTCAAAAAAGCATTTTTTATGTCAAGTTGCTGAAGTGGCCAATCCAAATTAGATGCCAAAGATAAAAGAACTCTAACTGTATTCAGCTTTGCCACGGGAGCAAATGTCTCGGTATAGTCAATGCCATAAGTTTGTGTAAAACCTTTGGCGACAAGACGAGCTTTGTATCTTTCTATTGTTCCATCTGCTTTGTATTTCAGAGTAAAAACCCACTTGCAGCCTACTTGTCTCTTCCCTCTCGGTAACTCCATCACATCCCAAGTTTCATTTTGTCTTAAAGCTTTCATTTCCTCCATTACTGCATTCTTCCATTCAGGACTAGCCAGTGCCTCCTGTATGTTCTTTGGAATTTCTGTACTATTGAGATTAGAGACAAATGCTCGAAAAACAGTAGAAAGATTATTGTGTGACACAAATTTGGAAATAGGATGGAGTGTACATGAACGAGGTTGTTTTCTGAGAGCAATAGGTAAATCAATATCAGAAGTATTACAAATACCTGTGTTTGTTGTTGACTCACTCACAATTGGAGCTATCACCGGGTTAGATTTTCTTGGTGCTTCAGGTGTGAGGTTCTCTTGATGTCTTGATTTTTTTCTTCTTGAATAGACTAGCATCTCCCTATCATTCTGTTCTTCCACATCTCCCCCTGAGTTCAAGTTTCCTTCTGTATATGGTAGATTAGTATGAGGAATAGGTGGAGAAGGAAGAAGTTCAAAGTCCAAAAAACGATCTTCACTAGAAATCTCCCCCTGTAGAGAAGTTTTTTTGAAGAAAGGAGTGTTTTCAAAGAATGAAACATCAAGACTAACAAAGACCTTTTTTGTGGAAGGATCAAAACACTTGTATCCTTTTTGAGTAGGAGAATAACCAATGAACACACACTTGATAGCTCGAGGATCTAGTTTACTTCTATTAGGGGAGTGAACATGAACAAATGTAGTACATCCAAACACCTTGAGTGGTAAATTAGAGGCTAAACGTGAAGTAGGAAATTTTTTTTTAAGGGTATTGAGTGGAGTTTCAAAGGAAAGGACTCGACTAGGCATCCTGTTGATAAGATAGGCTGATGTTAAAATAGCATCTCCCCAGAACATTTTTGGCATATTGTTAGTAAACATCAATGCACGAGCTACTTCAAGCAAGTGTTTATTTTTCCGTTCGGCTACCCCATTTTGCTGTGGAGTGTTGACACACGAACTTTGATGAACTATTCCATTAGTTTTCAGATAATCTCCCAGAATAGAATTAAAGTATTCTGTTCCATTATCCGTACGCAAGATCTGAATGTGAGTTTGAAATTGTGTTTGAACAATGGAGTGGAAATTTTTAAACACATCACGAACATCAGTTTTGTCTTTTAAGAGATAAACCCAACAAACCCGAGTATGATCATCAATAAATGTAACAAACCAATTTGTGTGAGTGCGAGTAGAAATACGAGAGGGTCCCCATAGATCACTGTGAATCATAGTAAATGGTTTTGAAGGTTGGTATTTTGATTTTTGAAATGAAGTGCGTTGATGTTTAGCCAATTGGCAGATTTCACACTGAAAAACAAAGTCTTTTTTATTGGAGCAAATAGAAGGAAACAAGTGTTTTAAGTACTGAAAACTAGGATGACCCATTCTAAAATGCCATAACATAATTTCACTTTCCCTAGAAGAAGATGCAGAATTACAGTTCGCAGCTTGAAGCTGTCTACTCACATTTGCCTCATCAAAGTAGTAGAGTCCCTCACATTCCTTAGCACTGCCAATCATCTTCCCCGATGATAGGTCCTGAAAAATACAATGAGAGGGAAAAAATTTAGCAAGGCAATTAGAATCTCTTGTCAATTGGCTGACTGATAATAAATTGCAAGACAGATTTGGGACATGGAGGACAGTTTCTAGAGTTACAGAATCAGTGAGTTTTATAGTTCCTTTTCCAGCAACTGTAGAGAGTGACCCATCTGCAATTTTAACTTTAATGTTGCCAGCACAAGGTGAGTATGTAGAAAAAATGTGATAATTGCTTGTCATATGGTCAGAAGCGCCAGAGTCGACAATCCAAGGGTTTTTGGTTAAGGAAATGGTGTTTAAGGCTCTCAAAAAATTACCTCTGTGTGCTAATGAACCAGAGGACATATGATTGGAAGACTGACCCGCAGTTTGAAGGCTTGAAAACAGTTTATAAAGTTGCTCCATCTGTTCTTGGTTGAACGTATTTTTTGACTGTTTATCATTGTTGGTAGCCTCCATCTTTCTCTCGGTCTGATCATCAACAGAGGCTTGATATCCACGGCCTTTGTTCATTTGCCTTGGTTTCCAGTCTGGTGGTTTTCCATGCAACTCCCAGCAAGTATCCTTGGTGTGCCCAGTTTTGTGACAGTGTTCACACCAGGGTTTTTTTTTTTGCTGATTCTGACTTGACCCATTCGGTGCCCTTTTTGACATCAGTGCAGCTGTTTCTGGTTCAGTAATGTTCTTGGGTTTTAGCATCACCTTGCGTCTATTTTCTTCTCGCCTCACTTCTGAGAAGACTTCACGGATGGAAGGTAGAGGTTTCCGACCAAGAATTCTTCCTCTGACCTCATCTAACTCCTGATTGAGTCCAGCCAGAAATTCGAAGACTCTTTCATTTTCTAGCCTTTTTTTGTACCTTACACTATCTCCAGAGCATTCCCAATCTTCTTCATAACTCAGATCAAGTTCCTGCCATAGAGATTTCATCTCAGTGTAGTAATCAGTAACTTCTCTTTCTCCTTGTTTCATTTGCCATAGTTGGGTTTTAATCTCAAATATTTGAGAAGAGTTCTCCACATCAGAGTATGTCTCACGAACGGCATCCCAAACTTCTTTTGCTGATGGAAGAAACATATAGGTTTTTCCGATGGAAGGCTTCATGGAGTTGACCAGCCACGCAGTCACCATCGAGTTCTCTGACTTCCATTTTTGCAGAGAAGCATCAATTGAGGATGGCTTCTTTGTTTCACCGGTGAGATATCCAAGTTTACCTTTTCCTTCGATCACAAGTTTGATTGATTGAGCCCATTCGAGAAAGTTTTTCCCATTGAGTTTCTCAATCGTGAATTGAAAACTGGAGTTGTCAGACCCATTTGGATTCATGGTGTTCATGACCTCCGTTTCTTCAGTGGTTTCAGTAGATGAAGACTCTATGTTGTCAACAGTGGTTTTCACCATTGATGGCTAAGGTTAGAAAAACCCTAAGCTCTGATACCATGAAGACAAAAATGGTGAGAAAACATTGAAAACAGAAAAGGAGAGAAAACAGGTGAAAGAAACAGAAATAGAGTTTTTTCTGTCTTGAATTATATCTGAACTCTACATACATAGCACCTATTTATAATATAACTATGGAATAAATTCTCCTAGAATTATGGAGCAAATTAAGGACCTAAATTAGGGAAACAGTAAAGCACTAATTAGGGACAGCACTGCACTAAATCAGGGAAATAGTGAACAGCACTAATTAGGGACAGCACTGCACTAAATCAGGGAAATAGTGAACAGCACTAATTAGGGACAGCACTGCACTAAATCAGGGATTTCAACAGTACCCTTAGGAAATCTCTCTTTCTTCAAGTGTACCAGCACTAAATCTCCCTCTTCAAACTTCTTGAGACGCCTATGTTGATTGGCAGCATCTGCATATGCCGCATTACTAGTTTTTAGAGTTGCTTGTACCTCCTCATGAACCTTGCGGACATGATCAACAAAAGCTTCTCCATCGTCGCTCACTCTAGCTTCTTGTGGCAATGGCACCAGGTCCAACACATGTTGAGGTTTGAGACCATATGCAAACTTCAAAAGGAGTCTTCTTTATAGTTTTGTTGGCTGAATTGTTGTAAGCAAACTCAGCCTGCGGTATAACTGAATCTCAGCTTTTCACATGGTTTCTAACCAAACATCTCAGCAAATTACCCGAACTCCTATTAACTGCTTCAGTCTGACCATCTGTTTGTGGATGACAGGTGCTAGAATACTTCAATTCAGTTCCTAATTTTCGCCACAAAGTTCTCCAAAAGTGGCCCACAAATTTGACATCTCTATCGGAAACAATTGATGTTGGAACACCATGTAACCGTACCACGTCCTTGAAAAACAGATCAGCGATGTGGGAGGCATCCGCTGTTTTAGAACAGGGAATGAAATGTGCCATTTTTGAAAACCTATCCACCACAACAAAAATAGAGTCATACCCCTTTGATGTTTTAGGAAGACCCAACACAAAATCCATGCTCAAGTGAATCCATGGTGCCTCAGGTTCTGGTAATGGCGTGTACAACCCAGTGTTTTGAGATGTCCTTTTGCTAAACTGACAAACAGAGCACCGCTTCACAAATTTGCTCACGTCCTTATACATACGCGGCCAGTAGTAACGATCCGTCACCAACACCATCGTCTTGTCTCTACCAAAATGTCGAATGATTTGTTCTCGAAAAGATCCTTCTGGAATGCAAAATTGGTTGCCTTTAAAGAGATACCCTTCATGCAATCTGTACGGCAATCTCGTCAGCTTCTGGTCCTTGTAACTCTGTCACAACCTGATTGAAATATGAGTTGGTGGCATATTAATTTTTTAGCTCTTCAAATCCAATAACTTGGGAACTCATCGTAGTTAAAATCAACGATCGTCGACTCAAGGCATCCGCCACCACATTCGTCTTCCCTGTCTTATACTTTAAAGAGAAATTGAATTCATCCAAGAAAGAACTCCACTTAGCATGACGGTCATTGAGTTTCTTTTGCGAACTCAAATATTTCAAAGCTTGATGGTGTGAATATACAACAAACTCCCGATAAGCTAGGTAATGCTGCCAATGCCGAATTGCTCGCACCAAAGCATAGAACTCCAAATCATAAGTGGAATACCTTCGCTTAGAATCTGACAACTTCTCACTGAAAAACTCCAAAGGTTTTCCTTCTTGACTAAGAACAGCTCCAATTCCGTTATGGGAAGCATCACATTCCACAACAAATAGCTTATCAAAGTCCGGTAAAGCAAGAACGGGTGCTTCTGTCAAAAGTATTTTGATTCGCTCAAAGGCCTTGTGAGCAGAATTTGTCCAGTCGAAGTGATCCTTCTTCAAGGTTTCAGTGATGGGGCTCATAATGGAGCTGAAATTCCTTATGAATCTCCTATAAAATGAAGCTAATCCATGGAAACTCCTAACTTGCTTGACTGACTGTGGTACTGACCAGTCCATAATCGCATGAACCTTTCCAGGATCAAGTTTCAATCCTTCTGCAGAGACAATGAATCCGAAAAACACAACCTCATTTTCTAAAAATGAGCATTTCTTCAAATTTACAAAGAGCTTCTTTTTTTGTCATACTTCCAGAACTTGGCTCAAATGCACTAAGTGCTCCTTTTCACTTCGACTGTATATCAAAATATCATCAAAATAAACAACAACAAAATATTTCAAAAAAGGTTTGAGTACCTCGGTCATGATTCGCATGAATGTACTAGGAGCATTAGAAAGATCGAAAGGCATTACTAGCCATTCATATAAGCCATCTGGAGTCTTAAAGGCAGTCTTCCATTCGTCTCCTTCCCTCAGTTTAATTTGATGATATCCACTTCTCCAATCAATCTTAGAGAATATTTTAGAACCCGCCAATTGATCAAGCATGTCCTCCAAGCGTGAAATTGGAAATCGATACTTGATTGTAATTTTGTTTATGGCACGACTGTCAACACACATCCTCCAAGAACCATCTTTCTTAGGGGCAAGCAGGGCCGGACAAGCACATGGACTTTTGCTCTCACGTACCAGTCCTTTCTCCATAAGCTTTTCAATTTGCTTTTGCATCTCGAGCCGTTGTGCAGGTGGTATTCTATATGCTGGTAGATTAGGTAGAGATGCTCCTGGTACTAAGTCCATGGCATGTTGAATGCTCCTCATTGGTGGTAAGCCCTATGGCAAAGTGTCACCAACCAACTCAGCGAACTCGTCTAACAACCTTTGAACTGCAACAGGTCATTCTATGAGGTTTCCATCACAGCCAACACTATTTATAACCTTGCTGATAACAGCGAACACCACTCCTACTTCCTTGCCTTCATCCTCCAACTCTTCAGCTGTTAGAAACCTATTCAACTTGCTAGTTTTGGATGTCACACCTTCTCTGTGAGGATGTAGAGTGTACTTTTTACCTGCTCTATGGAAGAAAAATGTGTTTTCTTTAGTGAAGTGTTGCATATCATGATCAAATAACTAAGGTCGACCCAAAAGAATATGACATGCATCCATCGGCACAACGTCGCATAAAGCCTCATCATCCACATTACTTCCCATAATAAATTTGACTAAACATTGAGATTTCACTGGTATCTCAAATCCTTTTTTTACCCACTGGATCTTGTATGGGTGAGGGTGTTCCTCTATAGGTAAGTGTAGTTTGTCCACTGTTTCCTTGGAAATATAGTTTTCGAACTCCCATTGTCAATAATGGCGTCGCATACTTTAGCACCACAAAGAACGCGGGTTCTAAAAATGCTTCGCCTCCTCCAATCTTCCTTATCATCTCTGGCTGTTGTTGTCATCACCCTCCTAACCATCAATGACTCTCCTTGTACTGGATAGATATCTACGTCATCATCATCGTCATTATGATCATCATAGATGGGCTCCAACAGTTCTTTGCCTTCCTCATCAATTTCAATCAGGTTCACCTTTTTTTTAGGACATGTGTAAGAAGATTGTCCTCTTTCTCCACAACTGAAACACCTGATTTGATTTCCACCTCCTGTCTTGCTAAAATTAGACTCTGTTCCACCCCTTAACTCATTCTTCCCCTTGTCACCTTTGTTGTTTCCCATTATATTCCCTCCATTCACCTTATTGGTTGAAGCAGTTCCTCTACCACTGAAATTGCCTTGGGAAACACTATCCGTCTTGCTAAATAGAGGCCTCTTTGCACCATAGCGCAATACCCGTTTCTCAGCTTGTAAGGCAGACTGTCGAGCATCTTCCAAATTAAATAAACGAACCACCCCCAATTCATCTCTGATGCCTTGATCCATTCCCGCAAGATAGCGAGAAGTCAACTGTTCATTAGGCTCCTTCAAACTAACTCTAATAGACAGGTTATTGAATTCAGAAGTGTAGTGATCAATCGGTCTACCATTCTGTCTAAGTAGGTGAAATTTTCTATAGAGTTCCATTGCATTATCTGTTGGCAAGAACTGTTTTCGCATCTTTCCCTTCATATGTTCCCAACTACTGATTTTCTGCTTGCCTTGACGTGCTCGCTGTTCTTCAACTCTCTTCCACCATTGAAGTGCTGCACCTTTCAAGTGAAGCATCACAAATATGACCATTCGAGGTTCAGCCATGAGCTTCCATTCAAAATAATTTTCTACAGTGGCTTCCCAATCCAAATAGTCTTCCGCGTGTAACTCCCCATGGAAATCATCCACTTGGATCCTAACGCCTCCACCATTCAATTGTAGGGCATGTAACAACCGCTCTTCCAATCCACCTCGTGCTGTAAGATTCGTAGGTCCAGCGTTATGAAAGGGGTTCTCAGCCTCTCCCTCATCAGATTCTTCCTCCAGACCACCTTCTGGCATATCAAAAGGGTCGTGGTCACCTTCCGGAATCTCCATTCGGGCTCCCACATGTCCCTGTCGCTGTAAGGTTTGTACAGCCCGCGACAATTCTTCAATCATGCGCCTCATCTCAGTCAATTCTGTTTGTTGACCTCGATTCCCTCTTGCACGGCCTCTACCACGTCCAACCATGGTTAACTGTGAATCTTGAAACAAAAATAAGGATCTGTTTTAGCTCTGATACCAATTTGATGCAGGGTAAGATCAAAGTAGCAATTAAATAGAAAGAGATAGCAACTCTAATTGATAGGACAAGAGAATTAGGTTTAAGATCTTCTAAAACCTTTATTAAAAAAGTTTCACTCCAATAAAAATCATAAGCTGCGGCTACTAACCCTTATTAGGGTATTTATAATAGTTCTCTCATTAAAAGTCACATGTTAGTCACATGACCTAAAATATTAAAAGCATAAAAACATCAACTCAAAATAATAACTAAATAAAATAAGCAATAACTAAATAAAATAGGCATAGCAAAATAATCCTAAGTCTATGCTCTTGCATCAACCTGAGACCTTTCACCCTATGTTACTCAAACTCGGGTGTGATTGTCGGACACGAGTATGTTCAATTTTTTTCCAAGATTTCCATGTATTTGGAGGGTCCTTGGAGGATCATATCCCCATACCTATGTCTGGATATGCGTCAGACACGAGACGGGTACTTAAAGAAAAATGAAGAGTCGGAGCAACATAGCTTTCACCTCTCTGCCCTCCCTTTTAACTTTTGTTTTTGTCTGCTTGTTTGTGCAGTTGCATGTACTTTTGCCTGTATGGAAGTAGGATAAAGTCTAACTGGAAGCTTGTTGTGGTTATATGGTCTAAACATTTCCTAAAAGATTGCAATTCTTAGTCCCATGGAAGAAAGCATGTGAGAGCTTGTTAATGAGGTCTTAAAGAGGAAAATCTTTGGAGTTTTATGCATTTGCAAGCTACAGTTGCATTGACTCTTGTTATATCAGTTTTTTAATTGATTCTTGTTAAACTTCAAATAAGGGGCTTTTGATATTGAGTACTTCAGGTAAGCACCATCATACTTTTCCCCTTCTGCCTAAGTGAAGTTCAATCATTTTTAGTTTATCCAATATAATAATTGCGAGAAAAAGGAGCAATGTTTCGTTTTGATGGAACTCATGATTGAATATTGTTAATTTAAAGTTGCCAATGGTTAGTTGGGGATGTAAATAGGACATTGCTTTCTGAAGATTTTCTGCATAAATTACTTGGAATTGAGTTCTCAGATTTGTCTGCAATTGCACAAAATTTACCAGGCTTATGAAGTATTGCGGTCATTTTCATGACACACTGGTTAAGTAAAATTACATTATTGGTGCAAATCTGCAATCAGCTAGATTTCTGCTTAGCTATTGCTGACTTGTCTTTCCCTTTGTCTTTAATTTCAACATGTTATATTGGTTAATGGTTATGTTCCAAACACGCTTGGTGTTAATGCCATCCATTTCTCTTTAGGAGCCAGTAGCCTTCATGGGTGGAATGTTTGCTGGGATTTTAAGGCTTGATTTGAATGAAGATCCATTAAAGGAATGGGTTGCTAGAACCGTGGAAGCCTCTGCCATCAGTGAGGATGATATTTCTGAAAAAGGATTGCAAGAGGAGGAAGACACCCCTCAACAAATTGAGATAGAATGATGGAGCAAAGCAAACCTGTTGTTTACAAAGTGGCTCCTTACAATAAAACTATAACCCTACTGTTGCTTCTTTAATGACAGTTTCTGTGATATTTCTTGTTTCAGTTTTATCAGTTCTAATATCTATAGCTATGTGGTTTTATTTAAAGATTATTATGTCTAGTATTATAAAGTATTTGACTGACACCAAATGAGTCAATTGGTGAAATGGACATCTATGTTAATGTTAATTATTTTTTTAAATTGCTATTTTTATTTTTTATTATTAATATTAATAAGATATATCTAATTTAGAAAAACTTTCACTAAATAAATTTATTTGATAAATAAAAACGAGTTAAATTTTACATTAATTCTTTTTCACAATTTTAATTTTACATTAACATTAAAAAGTAATAAATTTTATCTTAATTAACATATCATAGTAATGAACATGAAATAAACTTTACATTTTAAAATGTATTTTATTAATTTCAAATATTTATATAATATATAATTATATATTAAGATTGGTTTTACTTTTAAACACTCAACCAACAGGATCCTTTCAAAAAATTTGAAGAAAAAAAAAAAAACAAAAGATTGACTTTTCTTTTTGATACTGAATCTCAGAAACAAAATCATGCTTTTTTTTTTCAAAATCAATTTAGTGTTCTTCAAACACTTTTCTTTTTGATACTAATGATTATTGTGTGTGTTGGGACGGGTATTTATAAGGATCATGGGTTAAAAACTAGATTTTCTTACTTGTAGTCCAAGAATCGGATCTGTCGATTGCCTTAGAGATTCAATTTTGGATATGTTTTCCTTTTTTTTCTTGATTTTCTTTTGACTAGATTTTCTTAAAATTTCCCTTTTTGTTTCAAATTTTCTTTTGGCAACAAGAAAGCAAAAAAAAAAAAAAAAACCGTTTTTGACCCCTCAAAATTTGATCTCTTTGATTCCTTTTGGTTTTCCTCAAATTTTTAATTTTTTTTTATTTTTCCAAAAATGAATAAAGATAAATAAATAAATAAGATAAAAACAAAATAATAATAATATATGGACCGGTCTAATTTAGACTCCAAAATCTAGTAAAAACCAGATGACAATTAACTTGCAAAAATAAATTCCAATCTCGGATTAAAAGACCCCAGATAAAATTAGTGTATACAATTTGCATGTAAATATAATATATATTTTATTAAAGAATCTGAAAATAAGCTATATACTAGAAATTTGACCTGCGCGATATTGCAGGAGTTATATTTGTTTAAAAATATAAATGTGCAATTTTATTAAATTATTTCAAAATTAAAATTGTTTGAAAAAATACTTAAGGAATGAAAAGAAAAAGATTTAACATTATTTTCCTTTTTAATTTATCTTTTTTTTTTTAAATATTTTTTTAAATTTAATTTGATAAATACAAAGTGATAAATTAACTTCTTTAATTTTTTTTAAATCATATTTTGTTTTCTTAAAAAATTGATAAGGGAGTAATAAAAATATGAAAAATATTTATAATATTTTTTAATGCCTAAAAATTCAAAATTATGTAAATTTTTTTTACTAAAATATATATTTGTTATTTTTTAGGAAAATAATAAATTATAAAAATTAAAACAGAAATAATAAAAAAACAAAAACTACAATTAGTTTTTTTATTTTTTCCTTCTTCTTAATTATAAAAATAAAATAAAAACTACAACTATTTGTTTTCTTTTTTCCTTCTTCTTCCAGTCGATCGACTACTTACGTCATCACCGACCATGTTAAGACAACCAGGCTCTTCCGCTCACCATCCTCCTACGTCGCCAACAACCTCCTCCCTTTCTTTTTCTCTCATTCTTTTCTTTCTCTCTCCATTTTCTTCCTTCCCCTCCCCTCTCCTCCATCATTCCTCATTCGTTCAACCACCCCTATCGGCCAATCATTGTTCAGCATCCTCTCAATTATTTCTCATCTTCTCCTCTCTCTCGACCCATTTTTTTTTCTTCAATAGTTTCAAACAATATTTTTTTTTAATAAAAGACAAAATAAGATGAAAATATTTTATTTTAACTTTTTAAAAATACGGATTGAACCTCTCAAAATTCAATTTTAATAGATAATAAATATATAAAAAAATATTTTAAAAAATATATAAATTCAAAACCGCACATCCAAACACAACACCCCTATATTTGTATGTACAAAAAAAAAAAATATCTTGTTTGTAGCTGCGCTAATTACGAGGGCATCCAACAAAAAAGACAGATCTTGTATATCACTGGAACACGCAAAGAAAAAAAACTTAATCATCGAGTCGAATGGCGAAAAAGAAACAAGGGCTGGGTTGGATCGAATGGTTGAGAGGATGGATGTACGTGATTTATGAGATGCTTTTCCAGAGGATAACGGCGAGTCACCTGCATAACCCATTAGAATTGCCGCCCTTGAACGACCTCACCTGCGTTGTGACTGGCTCCACCAGCGGCATCGGGAGGGAAATAGCGAGGCAATTGGCTGAAGCAGGAGCGCATGTTGTAATGGCAGTGAGAAATCCAAAGGCAGCTAATGAGTTGATTAATCAATGGTCTGCCTCTTGGCATGGGCTCCCTTTGAACATTGAGGTCATGGAACTTGATCTTCTCTCCTTGGATTCTGTCGTCACTTTTGCTAATGCCTGGAATGCACGTCTAGGACCATTGCATGTTCTTATTAATAATGCCGGAATTTTTTCAATCGGAGGTTCGTCTTTTTATGGATTTTATTTATATTAAGCCCCTTTTTTTGGAACCAAAAATGGAAATTTATATTTCAATCTGCCATACGCAGAACCCCAAAGGTTTTCAAAAGATGGGTTTGAGGAACACATGCAAGTGAATCATCTGGCTCCAGCACTGCTCTCAATATTGCTTTTGCCATCCCTTATTAGAGGATCTCCAAGTCGAATCATTAATGTCAATTCTGTTGTAAGTTCCATTCAATTCAAATGAACTTGTGTGTGTCTGTTGTTTTTTGTTTTTTTTTTTTTGCCTCTGGTGCCAATGTTATGCTCGGATTAAAAATTAGGCACCTGCGTAATTGCTATGTTGCAATAGCATAATTCTTAAAAGTGAACTTCTGATGCCCATTGTGGATAGCTTGCATTACTATTCTAATTCTTACCTTAGCTGGGGCAGGATGAGCTGAAAAAATGAAATAGAAAAATGCCAGAAAAGAGTCATGCTACACGAAATTTCGAAATTTCATAGCAAGGAGCAGCCCATTCTGGGGCGAAGCAGGTTCTGCCCCTGTGTTGGCTTTTGAAATCTTAGTTAATTGTATTATTTCTTAAGAAAATGTAAACATTGTTTTTGGCCCCCAAAAAATTATAACTCCCCCTTCAACAGATATAAATTTTATAGTTTCCTAAAACTTTAGCTTTAGACCTAAATCTAATTAGGTACTAATTTGATTTTCTTTGATCTTTGTAATGTTGCTTATTATGCTTGATTTTAGTCCTTAAATTAAGATCTTACTTAGTCAAACATTCATTTTGACACTAATCATTATGTCAAGCAATTTCTTTCTTTACTAATAAAATACAATTAAAGAAAATTCAATTGCTATGTTTTGCACACAATATCAATTATGCATGTAACTTTACAATTACTTTCAACTTTTATTTTGAGTCGCCTTATTCAAATCTTATATGTTTGTAGTAGTAATGATGATGTCTGAAATTTGTACATTTTTTACTTATATATTTTTACTTTTTCTAGCTTTGCCCCTAGGCACATTGCTCTTGAATCTGTGTATGCTACCCTTACTAGAGTTGTACTCCCTCTTCTAGAAGATGAAAGATGAGGAGACAGGCGGCCAATATTCTGTTGCATTGTTCTCTTGCTACTAACCATTGCTTTCTTGTATCACTTTGTTTGCAATCACTTCTGCTGGTGAAAAACCTTGGTTGTTATGTTGTCTTGCTAGAATGGGTATGTAGGAGATGGTGAATAAGTGAAAAAGTAGTGTTTGGAATTCACTAAACTTTTATGCAATGTGTTCATTGCATTTGGCATGAAAAGAACATCAAAGATGAAAATTTTAAGGGTCTGCAATTACATATACAGTTGTTGAACATCATGTTTCTGAGATTGGTTTTGTAACTTTTGTTTCAATGACTATTTGATATTGCTGAGCATTATGTTTGTGAGAGTTTCAGTGATTGATTGATTTGGCTCCCACCCAAAGTTTGAATTTTACCATTTCTTTTGCTTTTATTTCACGTGCAGTTTTCTTCTATGCTTCCTTTGTATGGTAGAGTGCCATACACTAATTAATACTACTACTAATAGTTTATCATCATCGTTATCATCATTATTGTTCTGAAAATGTAAATATTTATTGTTACATGATGCATTGCTATTTGTCTATATCTTAGGCATGCTATTCCTTTCCATTTCTCCTTTATGTCAGGCAATTTGATTTTCCCTTTTGTAGATGCATTATGTTGGCTTCGTTGATAGAGAAGACATGAATGCTGTTTCTGGGAAAAGAAAATACTCAAGCCTGTTGGGATATACTAGCAGCAAGCTAGCACAGGTATAATCAGAAGTCATTTCAATTCCTTTTTATAGTCAACTGGCTTTAAATTTTCCTTGAATTATGGTTTCTTACATCACATCTTTGGCTTCACCTGTGGACACAGAATAGACAACTTCTGTGTAAAATATGCTTTTCTCATTATTAAACTTGGGTTACAAGGGACACTTTAACCATCAAGCTAACTCCTTTCCTTCATTCTTTAGCAGGTTTTAAGTATACTTTAATTTACTGCTCTGCCCCTGAACAATAAAATATCTAAAATTCTACATTGCTAAAACTGAAATTGCATAACAAAGAGTAAAGACATAGGTCTTCAATGATTGCCTTGTCAAACATGTTCTTGTTCCCTGCCCTTAGTTTTGATATTTTCCATTTTTTAGTCCACTAGTCCTTGAGCCAATGATAGGTAACCCTCTCTCTTTCCATAAACCTCATCGATCTTCTCACAAGTTGAATTTGAGATGTCCAAGTTAAATGTTTCAATAGCTAACCATTGGGATGTTTCGTTGGGGACAAAATAATTACAGTTAGGGTTGTAAACAATTCCATCCGAGCCGAGCCGAGTATCACTTTGCTCATACTCAGCTCGACTAAATTTAGACGTGCTCGAACATAAATGAGCTCAAGCTAAACTGTTTGGACTCAGCTCGGTTGAGTTAACTGAGCATTTAACCAAACACGAGCTCATATTGAGCTCTCAATTGAAGCCACAATTGCAACAAACTTTTAACTCAAAAACAGACTCCATTAATGTCATTGGCTAAAGATGGCCTTTAACAAATAATGTGGGTTCTACATGTGGACCCATTTATGATTCTCTAGGACTAAAGGTGAGTGCTTTAGGTCTAAGGGGTGGATTTAATATAGGCAACACCACTTGCCCCCTTCACATTGCCATGATGCCATCCAATATGAGATTCATGGCTTAAGGAGTGGATTTCTTCTCTTGCTCATGTTTCCAGATTTATCTTGTGTCAATTTTTGTGCATATAAAAAATAACTCTGCAATAATTGTTGAAGGAAAAGAAGAAATTGTATTTCTTATCTTTTGTATGTACATCAAAGGGCCTTTTTATAAGCCAAAAGAATCAAGTAAGTCAAATCTACAACTAGGACAATATTAAAACAAGAAAAAACTCCCCCTTCTTTAATTAGGGAATAAATCAAGCACAAAATAAAAGAAAATATTCTCCTAAAAATCAGTAGTAATATCTTCCTAAAAATAAGCAGTTAATGCAGTCAATGCAATTCTGCAGTTAATGCTTTCCAACACTCCCCCTCAAGCTGGGAAGTAAATATTTTCCATTCCTAGCTTGCTCACAAGTCTTTGAAATGCAAGACTAGTTAATCCCTTTGTTAGGAAATCTGCTAATTGATCTCCAGTAGAGACATAAGGTGTACATATCAACCCACTCTCAATCTTTTCCTTTATGAAGTGTCGATCTACTTCTACATGTTTGGTGCGATCATGTTGCACTGGATTATGAGCAATGTTGATAGCTGACTTATTGTCACAATATAACTTCACCGGACTCTCTATTGTAATCTTCAAATCATTTATGATCATTTTTAGCCATAGTAGTTCACACACTCCTAGTGCCATGGCTCGAAACTCTGCTTTCGCACTCGATCTAGCCACTACTGGTTGTTTTTTGCTTCTCCAAGTAACCAAATTGCCTCCCAAAAAAGTGCAATAGCCAGAGGTTGATCTCCTATCTATGACTGAGCCTGCATACTCTGCATCTGTATATGCTTCCAAACACAGACTTGAACTTTTTCTGAAGAGAATTCCTCTACCTATGTTGGCCTTTAAGTACTGTAATATTCGATATACTGCCTGGAGATGGACTTCTTTCGGATCATGCATAAATTGACTTACTACACTCACTGCATATGCTATGTCAAGTCTAGTGTGGGATAGATAAATCAACCTCCCGACTAGTCTTTGATACATTCCCTTATCCACAGGCTCATTGTTAGCTGCATCTCCCAGTTTGTGATTCTGATCTATGGGTGTCTCTGCAGGTTTACAACCAATCTTCCCTGTCTCCTTAAGTAAATCTGTTACATACTTCTGCTGTGAGATAAAGATTCTCCTTTTTGACCTAGCCACTTCAATACCCAAGAAGTATTTTAGCTTTGCCAAGATCTTTTATTTCAAACTCTTTTGCTAACCTAGCCTTAAGAGCTTCTCGTTCTTGGTGATCATTACCAGTGACAATAATATCATCAACGTACACAATGAGTGTAGTAACTCCCCCTGATGCAGAGTGCTTAATAAACAAGGTGTGATCTCCTTGGCTCTGTTTATACTTCAGAGCTAACATGACCTTAGTAAACCGTCCAAACCATGCTCTTGGAGATTGTTTCAACCCATATAATGCTTTCTCGACACACCCTACCATTTCTATTTGCATTAAATCCTGGAGGAATTTCCATGTAAATTTCTTCTTCAAGATCGCCATGCAAAAAAGCATTTTTTACATCAAACTGCTGTAGTGTCCAGTCAAAGTTTGCTGCAAGACTCAGTAGTACCCTTACAGTATTCATCTTTGCTATTGGTGCGAAGGTTTCTTGATAGTCCACACCATAAGTTTGTGTATACCCCTTGGCCACTAATCTCGCCTTATATCGTTCAAGGGACCCATCTGCATTATATTTCACTGAAAAAATCCATCTACATCCCACGGGTTTCTTCTCTTTTGGTATTTCAACAATCTCCCATGTTTTGTTTTTCTCAAGTGCATCCATCTCCACTCTCATTGCTTGTTTCCATTCTTCACTACTTAGTGCCTCAGATAGGGTTTGAGGGATGGCTATGGAATTTAGATGAGTGAGGAAGACCTTATGTGAAGGTGAGGTTCTTTCAAAAGACACAAAATGAGAAATTGGATGTTGTGTGCATTTTCGAGTAGCTTTTCTGACTGCAATGGGTAGATTTAGATCATCGTTATCAAAAGTAACATCAGTAGAAGTATTTACCTCACAATTTGTTTCACTTCCAAGCATTGGTTATGACCTTTGGACATGCTCTGGATTAGCAATGGATCTTTTCTTTCTTGAGTAAACTTGCAATGGCTTTGTGAATACTGGATCATATTGGCTGTCTATGGCATGATCAGGTTTGGTTTCACTGTTTTGGGCAGGTTTGGGGTCACTGTTTTGGGCAGGTTTGGGGTCACTGTTTTGGGCAGGTTTGGGGTTACTGTTTTAGGCAGGTTTGAGGTCACTGTTTTGGGCAGGTTTGGGGTTACTGTTTTGTTTAGAATTGGGCATGGAATTGGGCATAGGTGAATGGGTAAGACTAGGTAGATGAAGGAAATCATCCTTCTCTTCATGAGTAGGTGTCTCCCCCTGAAGAGAAGGATGAAAGTAACTCTCAGACTCCACAAATGTGACATTGATCGAAACATATGTTTTACGGGTTGGAGGATGATAGCACTTATACCCCTTTTGAGTGGAAGAATATCCCACAAACACACTTTTGATTGCTCTAGGATCAAGCTTGCTTCGACCATGAGCATGGACAAATGAGACACACCCAAAAACACGAGGAGTCAGGCAATTAGGAATAGGAAATCTGGAAAAAAAATTGAGAACACTTCCCAAGGACTCTTAAAGCTTAAAACCCGAGATGGAACTCTATTAATGAGATGAGTGGTTGTAAGTACAGCTTCCCCCCAAAATTGTTTTGGAACTTTTCTCTGGAAAAGGAGGGTCCGGACTGTTGCAAGAAGGTGACCATTTTTCTTTTCTGCCACTCCATTTTGTTGGGGTGTATCAACACAGGAGGATTCATGGATAATTCATTCCTTTTGAAGAAATGGGGATAACACTTGATTAAAATACTCCCTAGCATTATCGGTTCGCAATCTTTTTATCCCCACACAAAATTGATTTTTTATCATGTTGTGAAAATTTTGAAAAACTTTTGAGCACAGCAGTGAAGATAAGAGAGAAAAGATAATATTTTTCTTATTTAAACAATACTGAAATTACAAGGATTAAATAGAGAAAAAAAATTAGAAAATTAACAGCCTACAAATCTGCCTAATTAACAGCCTATAAATCTGCCTAAATCTCCTTAATTCTAGGACTTATCTTTAACAACCTGATTATGATCAGATTATGCTAATCAATCAGATTTATTGATATCTTACAAATCCCTAAGAATCTTGCCTGATTTTCTACACTCCCCCTCAAGTTGGTGCATAGATGTCAATCATGCCCAACTTGCTGATTAGTGTCTCAAAATTGGTTCTAGACAAGCTCTTAGTCAGACCATCAGCTAACTGTTGATCTGTGGTTATAAATGGCATACACAATATTCTACTTTCTAATTTTTCCTTAATGAAATGTCTGTCAATCTCAATATGTTTTGTTCTGTCATGTTGAACTGGATTGTTAGCTATGCAAATAGCAGCTTTATTATCACAAAACAATTTCATAGGAGATTCTGAACTTAGCTTTAGTTCTTCAAGCACTCTCTTCAGCCACATTATTTCACATACCCCATTAGCCATAGCTCGAAATTCAGCTTCTGCACTGCTTCGAGCAACCACATTTTGCTTCTTGCTCCTCCATATTACTAAGTTTCCCCATAGGAATGCACAGTAGCCAGAGGTGGATCTTCTGTCAGTAATTGATCTTGCCCAATCTGCATTTGTGAATATCTCTACTGTTCTTGATTCCCTTTTCTTGAACCACAATCCTTTTCCAGGTGTACCTTTTAAGTACCTAAGAACTCGATAGACAGCTTCTAAATGTTCCTCATATGGTGAATGCATAAACTGACTTACCACACTGACTGCAAAAGCAATGTTAGGTCTTGTGTGGGACAGATAAATTAATTTCCCAACGAGACGTTGATACATCCCTTTTTCCACTGGTACTCCTTCTGTCTTTTCTCCAAGCTTTTGATTAGTATCCATTGGTGTGTCACTAGGCTTACATCCACTCATTCCAGTTTCTCTTAGCAAATCTAAGACATACTTCCTTTGAGATAATACAATGTCCTTTTGTGATCTTCCAACATCCATTCCCAAGAAATATCGTAAGGATCCCAAATCTTTGATCTCGAATTCAACAGCAAGACATTTTTTCAATCTAGCCAACTCATCATCATCACTTTCAGTAAGAATTATATCATCAACATAGACAATCAAAATGGCCATCTTCCCTGTACCTGTATGTTTTATGAACATTGTATGATCAGTTTGTGCTTGACAATAGCTTTGATTTTTTACTGACCTTGTGAATCGTTCAAACCAAGCTCTTGGAGACTGTTTCAATCCGTACAGTGACCTTTTAAGCTTACACACTTTAGTTCCAAACTGATCTTCAAATCCTGGAGGAGCATCCATGAAAACTTCTTCTAACTCTCCGTTAAGAAAGGCATTCTTAACATCTAGTTGGTGTAGAGGCCACTCAAGATTCACAGCTAAAGATAAAAGTACTCTCACTGTGTTTAGTTTTGCCACTGGTGCAAATGTCTCCTGGTAATCTATCCCATAGGTTTGTGTAAAGCCTTTTGCAACCAGTCTTGCCTTGTAACGTTCTAGAGTTCCATCTGATTTGAACTTTATTGAAAACACCCACTTGCATCCCACAGGTGTCTTCCCTTTGGGTAAATAGATCTTTTCCCATGTGCCATATTTTTTCAGTGCATTCATCTCCTCAAAGACTACCTCCTTCCGTTCGGGAACTTTTAGAGCTTCCTGTATATTCTTTGGAACATCCACACTAGACAATTGTGAGGTAAAAGCAAGAAAAAAGGGTGACAATTTTTCATAAGACATATTTTGATAATGGATGTTTAGTACAACTTCTGACACCTTTCCTAAGTGCAATAGGAATATTAAGAGAATCAAAATTGTCAGTTTATGAGGGACATGACTCGGATGGAATACCTGAATTTGGAGGATCAAAGATTTCTGGTTCTGGATTCGGGATAGACTTCTGGTTCTGCACAGTTGTGATTGCTCCCTTAGTTTGAATCTGTTTTTTCCTTGAGTAGACACGAAGCTCAGAATTTTTCTCAGTTTCTGGTCTAGTTTCAATGTCTTGTTGTGGCATTAAAGTAAGCTGCATTTCTTTCAAGGTGACTTACCTGATTCCAAACTATCCAAGTTATTATTGATAGGCTGTACCAAAATGTTAAAATCAGTGGGTAGATGTGATTTTTGCTCAAGATCACAACAAACATTGTCAATTTTTCCAAGTTCAAGTTCAATTAACGAGTCTTCATACTGATTCTCCCCTTGAAGAGGAGTGTCAAAAAAACTTTGGGATTAAAAAAATGTGACATCCATAGTGACAAATTTTTTTTTTTGTTTGAGGATCAAAACACCTATATCCTTTTTGTGTTGGAGAGTAACCAAGGAAAACACATTTTAAAGCTCGTGGGTCTAACTTACTACGGTTATGATTATGGATATGAACAAATGCAACACAACCAAACACTTTTAGAGGTAAGTTAGAAATCAGCCTTGTCAAAGGAAAAAACTCATTAAATCTGTTTTTTGGTGTTTGAAAATTCAGAACTCTTGAAGGCATTCTGTTTATTAGGTATGTAGTAGTGAGAATAGCTTCCCCCCATAAGTATTTAGGTACTTTAGTTGTAAACATTAAGGACCTAGCCACTTCTAAGAGATGTTTATTTTTCTTTTCTGCCACTCCATTTTGTTGTGGTGTATCAATACAAGAACTTTGATGAACAATTCCTTTTTCTAAAAATAGTTGCCCAGAACATGATTAAAGTACTCTTTTCCATTATCACTTCGAAAAACTTGAATTTTTTCTTGAAATTGAGTCTCAACCATATTGTAAAAGGATTTAAAAATGTTTTCTGCCTCTGATTTTTCTTTTAGTAAATAGATCCAACAAATACGAGTGTGATCATCAATAAAGGTTAGAAACCATTTTTTACCAGAAATTGTTGCAGTTTTACAAGTACCCCACACATCACTATGAATGAGAGCAAATGGTTTAGAAAACTTATAAGATTGCATTGGAAAAGAAACTCGATGATGTTTAGCAATTTGACAAATATCACACTGAAATGAAGATGGATTTTTATTCTTGAATAAGTTTGGAAACAAGTACTTCAAATATTGAAAGTTTGGATGGCCTAGTCTAAAATGCCATAACATTACTTCATCGTTACTAGAAATAGAAACTGACCGGAGACCGGTTATTTGTGCTTGTCCACGTATGGAACTTTCATCTTCAAAATAATAGAGTCCATCACTTTCCCTAGCATTGCCAATCGTCTTCCCCGAATCCAGTGCCTGAAATTCACAGTGATTTGGGAAAAATTTAGCACAACAGTTTAAGTCATGGGTGGCTTACTGATAGATAACAAATTGCAAGAGAGGTTTGGAACATGAAGGACATTATGAATGACAAAAGTTTTTGAGATGACTACAGATCCTTTTCCAGCAATTGCTGAAAGAGAACCATCAGCAATCTTAATTTTCTGGTTACCTGCACATGGACTATAAGAGGAAAACAGTTTAGAACATCCTGTCATATGATCAATTGCACCTGAATCAATGACCCATGGGTAATTAGAGTTAACAGACACATTGAATGCTATGGCTTGAAGATAATTACCTTTTTGGGCTAGGGAACAAGAGGAAGACACATTTGAAAATTGTGTAGATTGAAAAAGTTTATACAGTTGGTCTAACTGTTCCTTACTGAAAGAAGATGTCTCATTAATTCCTCCTGAACCATTCGAAGCCTCTTGCTCTGTAGTGCTTGTTTGGAATGCCTTTGAGTCACGATTAAATGATCGTGGTTTCCAATTCGAAGGCTTTCCATGTAACTCCCAACATGTCTCCCGTGTGTGGCGTGGTTTGTTGCAATGATCACACCACACTTTGTCTCCTTTTTTGGATTGTCGAGGGTTATTATGGTTGACTTTAGTAACAAGAGCAGAGGCTTCGGTAGGAGATTGGTTGCTGTCTCCTAACATAATTTTCCTTCTTCCTGCTTCTCTTCTAACTTCAGCAAATACCTCATGAAGAGATGGCAGTGGCTGTTTTTCAAGTATACGACCTCGTACCTCGTCCAAACTCCTATTCAAACCTGCCAGAAATAGATAAACTCTGTCATTCTCTATTTTTTCATATATCTTACATGATCATTAGCATTCTCCCACATGTCATTGTAACATAAGTCCAACTCTTGCCAAAGTCCCCTCATCTCATTGTAATATTCAGTCACATCACGATCACCCTGTTTGGAGTGCCACAACTTTGTCTTCAATTGAAAGATTTGGGAAGAGTTCTCCAAGTCTGAATACATTTCACGAACACTATCCCAGACATCTTTGGCGGTTGGCAAAAACATATATGTTTTTCCAATTGTTGGCTCCATGGAATTAACCAGTCAGGCAGTGACTAATGAATTTTCTGACCTCCATATTCTGAACGAAGGATCATCTTCGGTAGGTTTCTTTGTCTCGCCCGTCAAGTGGCCAAGTTTTATCTTGCCGTCGATCATTAGTTTGATTGACTGTGCTCATTCTAGATAGTTTTTACCGTTCAATTTGTGAACGATTAATTGGAGAGATGGATTATCAAATCCATTTATTTGCACAACAGGGTTTACCGAAGTTCCATTGGTGTTGACACCAGAGGATGGTAAACCTCTTTCTCCAGTCATGGCTGTTTTAACCATCAGGATTTTTTTTCTCAAGGCTCTGATACCATGAGCGCAGCAGTGAATAAAAGAGAGAAAAGATAATATTTTTCTTATTCAAACAATACTGAAATTAGAAGGATTAAATAGAGAGAAAAAATTAGAAAATTAACAGCCTACAAATCTGCCTAATTAACAGCCTATAAATCTGCCTAAATCTCCTTAATTCTAGGACTTATCTTTAACAACCTGATTAGGATCAGATTATGCTAATCAATCAGATTTATTGATATCTTACAAATCCCTAAGAATCTTGCCTGATTTTCTACAACTTTGATCACATCAGATTTTTGTTTCAAGAGAAAGACCCACAATAGACGAGTACAATCGTCAATGAATGTAACAAACCACCGAGCCCCAGAAATACTAGCTACCCTTGATGGACCCCAAATGTCACTGTGAATCAATTGAAAAGGAAATGAAGATTTTTTATTGCTCAAAGGAAAGGAAATTCTTTTGTGTTTTGCAAACTCACAAATATCACAATGAAACTGTTGATATCAATATTTCTAAATAGAGAAGGAAACATCATACTAAGGACTCTAAAAGGTGGGTGACCAAGTTGAAAATGTCGAAGCCAAATTTGGTCTTTATTTTGTGTACTTGTTTCAGACATGAGCATGGATGAGTAACTAGCCCTAGTGTTCACATAGCCATCTGGGAACTCAAGACAGTAAAGTCCATTGCTTTCCTTAGCACGCCCAATCGTCTTCCCCGTAACTTGGTCCTGAAACACACAATGTGTAGGCAAAAAAATCAAGTGACAATTTAGATTTTTTGTAATTTGTTTGACAGATACAAGGTTGGTAGACAGTTTTGGCACATGTAAGACATTTTTCAAGATTAAAGATTGTCCTATATGAATGTCTCCTTGGCCAGCTACTGTTACTAAGGAACCATTGGTTATAATAATTTTTTTATTGCTAGGACATGGGCTGTAAGTGGAAAAATTGTGGGAGGAGTAGGTCATGTGGTCGGTTGCTCCGGAATCAATGATCCAAGAGCCAAATGAGTTAGGATCCGAGACACTAAGAGCACATGGAGAAGGAAACTTACCTGAGAGTGCTAATGAACATGCACCTGAAGTTTTTTCTAGTGAGTCAAGGAGCAATCTCAGCCGATCAATATCATCTTTATTGAACTCTCTATCACTTGGAGTAGTTTGATCAGTGAGATTACTGGTGATGCTTGAGCAGAATGTGCTTGCCCCCTCTGTTGCCATTTTCGGTTAGAGTTCTGTGGCCTCCGATGAAGTTTCCAGCAGTTTTCCTTTGTGTGTCCAGGCTTCTTGTAGTGGTTACACATCAAATTCCCTTTACTCGTGCTTCTTGAATCTGATTTTCTGCTGTCTGCATTTGCTGCAGCAGATTTTCCTTAAACCAGTTCAGTTGTGAGCAACGCTGATCCTTCTACTGGTTGAACAGCAAGCATGACTCCCCTCCTGCTTTTTTCAGCACGGATAATAGATATTACTTCATTCAATGAAGGCATATCTTCCTTTCCTAAGCTTTGTACCCGTACTAGATCAAACTCAGCATTGAGGCCAGCCAAGAAATCATAGGTTCTATCCTTCTCTATTAAATTTCTTAAAATGACCGCGTACTCACTGTTCTTCATTTCAATGCACCGGTAATGATCCATCTCCTGTCATAAATTCTTCAAAAGATTGGCATACTCCGTGACTGATTGATTTCCTTGTTTTGTAGCAGAGATTTTTGTCTTGATCTTAAAGATTTGTGCAGCATCATGCTTCTTTGAATATGTCTGACGAATAGCATCCCATATCTCTTTGGCAGTGGTTAAGAACATACAAGTGTCACTTATTTCGGGCACCATGGCATTCCACAGCCAAGACATGACCATGGAATCTTCTTCATCCCAAGCAGCAAATTTCGGATCTCCCAATTCGGGTCCAGTCCCGAGAATGTGGTTGAGTTTCCCTTTTCCTTTAAGAAAGGTTTTCACAAATTGAGACCACTTCAAATAATTTTTTCCATTCAGCCTGTACGTCGCTTGGATATTTTGTAATTCCCCATGAATCTGACTTACTGCAGTTTCTTCAGAATGGGTGATTTGTGAAACTTCTGACATTCTGATTGTTTTGAAATTAAGAACAAATAGGAAAAGAACTACCACAAAAAAATAGAGAAACCGAGGATAAAGGCTGCCACGAAGAGAAACGATTTAAAGAAAACCTAAGGCTCTGATACCATGTTGAAGGAAAAGAAGAAATTGTATTTCTTATCTTTTGTATGTACATCAAAGGGCCTTTTTATAAGCCAAAAGAATCAAGTAAGTCAACTCTACAACTAGGACAATATTAAAACAAGAAAAAACTCTCCCTGTAATTAGGGAATAAATCAAGCACAAAATAAAAGAAAATATTCTCCTAAAAATCAGTAGTAATATCTTCCTAAAAATTAGCAGTTAATACAGTCAATGCAATTCTGCAGTTAATGCTTTCCAGCAATAATATTTTACAAAATTTACAAATGAATTTCAATCTATTTTATGCCTACTTTTCAATAACATAAATGTGAAATCATAATTTCAATTGTGTAAGAAGATATTAAAGTTAAAATTTAATCAACTTGATAATGATAAAACAAGTTCTTATCAAACTTTTTACTGAGCTTCTTCACGAACACCTTATCGAGCTTGTTCGTGAACATAAACGAGTCGAGCTTACCTATGTTCATACTTGGTTCATTTATTAATCAAGCCTAAAAATATTGTTTTAACTCGTTTGTTAAGCTTCATAAATGAACATAAACGAGCTCTAACTGATCTTGGTCACGAGCTGTTCCATGAAGTAACCGGTACACTTGCACCCCTAATTACAATTTTATTCTTAACTTTAATTCAGCTTAAATTTAAACTGGGAGATCACTTTGTATAACAAAGCCAAGGAGAGGTAATCCTCTCCTCTCCTCTCCCATCCCATAAACCCCATCCTTCTTCTCTTGGGTTGAATTTGGGACCTCCTAGTTAAATGTTTCAATTGCTAACAATTGGGATGTCCCCTTGGGGACAATACATTTACAATTTTATTTGTAATTTTAACTCTATTTAAATTTAAATATGGAGATCATTTAGTTTAACAAGTAAGTCGGTCTCTCAACTCAATGCAACTTGTGGCTTTTTCAATAGCATACATGCTTTTTAATCCTGTTGTAGTAGCTGATCATCTAGAAATAAAAAGTTGGGCTGTCATCAAGATGTAAAGTAAAATATACGACATTATGGTTGTGTGACAATGACTTATGAAACTGGTGCCTTTGGTTGCAGGTTATGTTTAGTAGTGTCCTCCACAAACGGCTACCTGTTGAAGCTGGTGTTAATGTTGTGTGTGTATCGCCTGGAATTGTCCACACAAATGTTGTAAGTCTATTAGAGCATTTCAGTTTCTCCATCTTTTATTAGAAGGGTAATTACTTGAATGTTTGCATATTTCCATTCAAAGATTCTTCTTACTTGTCTTCTTCAACGTACAAAAGGTGCAGTCACTGTTTCAGAAGATGAGCTAACTATTTTGCTGTTTTAGAAGAAAGGATCTCGTGATTATAGGACAAAAACATAGATCTATGCAAATACAATGATATCCCTTCTGAATGCATGCAAAATATATGTATACAAATATGAAAATCGAATAGCCTTAATATTCTATCATATTCTTAAAATCTTATATCAGTATAAGGATTCCTTACAAAATTTTGGGAAGTTCCTTGCTGAACATCAAAACCACATTTGTTGATCATGCTGAAGGCAAAGCTTCCTGAAGAAGGCCTAATAACTTGATGCTTACACATGATATATACGCATAAAAAAAAACTTTAAAACTGATGGTTTCTTTATTTGTTTTTATCAAAATGTATATTCAGCTTTAATTCCCTTGCAAGTTATAATGCATGGTGCCTGTTCGGGGGTGTGGATGTATGTCTAACTGTCATGTTTGCACATAGCTGAAGTTGAGAATTTAGCCATTATATTGGAGTTTCTTTCAGTCAAAGGACACATTTTATTTTGTTTACTTAACAGCATGCCATCTATGTAGACCACAGAAGAAGTTTCCAACATGGAATATGTCATTTTCTGTGAGTTTTCCTGTGATTTGGAAAATCAAAGTGTTACTCATTGTGTTAGGGTAAATTGAAGGGTGCATGCAACATAGCATTCCCTAAAAACACCAAGGAGAGTAGCATCTGCTTTTGGAAATATTGATTGGAGGGCTTCTTGATTGTCTGCATACCATGGTCATTGTTAACAACGTAACCCTTGTCCACTATAATGTTGGACATGGAATCTTTTAGTTATGTGCACTCAATTAGCTATTAGGCTTGAAGTATGAATGTATTATTCTCATGGTTCCTCATGCATTTACATGCCCTATTTTTCTGACAGAAGCCATTCTTTGAGAGGATATGTGTAAAGACAGGAGGCTCTCTTGTGAATATTTTGTAATAATAAAAGTGGACAATTCATTATTTGAATCAGTGTTGTCAAGGCGTGCGCCTAGGTACGCCTTGCGCCTTAGCGTTAGATAACAAAAGCGCCTCAGACCCTTTAGGGCGAGGCTCATTTGATCAGGCGCACGCCTGGTGCGCCTAGGCGCGCTTTTTTGTAAGGCGATAGGCGTAAAAAAAGCTCGCCTGTTTAATTTCTTTAATTTTAACTTTTTTCATTAGATGTACCTTTACTAGTAAGAAATGAGATAATATCAAACTCTCCACTTTTCAATATTTGAGTATTCAACAACAGATATGGGACCATAAGGAAATCATGCATATTGGGCAAAAAATAAATTGCATGTTTTGTAGATAAACTAGACCACTCTTTAGAGTTTATTATTATAATTATATATCTTAAGCTTATTATATATATATATATATATATATATATATATATATACACATATAAATATTGCGCTTTACTTCACTCAGGCGAGCGCTTTTTTTGCGCCTTGCGCCTAAGGCAATACAAGGGTTCTAGCGCCTAGAGTGCGCCTTGTGCCCTTGACAACACTGATTTGAATTATTTTCTTGAACTATGGTAACCTATCTTACCCGGACTCGGGGGTGAGTGTTGGGTATGCGTTCCACACGGGTATGCTCAATTTTTTCTATGTTTCTCCATATATTTGGAGGATCATACCCTCATACCCATGTCTGAATATATGTCGGACACAGGCGTCTGATATGGGTACTTTAGGGAAAATGAAGAGTCCGGGTAACATAGATGGTAACTATTGTTTTTTTAAGTTGTTTGCTAATCTAAATTATTTGATGCATGTGCTTTCATTTGTTACAACCAGTATTCTGTGGCCCATCAAATCTCATTCAGCTGTGGGTTCTTATCTTCTGCTTAATCATCCTTATCACATAATTCACCTTGGCTTTATGTTTCTGTTATAAACAATATTGAAGTTATATTGCTGTATTGTTTTCTTGTGATTCTGTGCTTAAATGCAGGCTCGGGATCTTCCCAAAATTGTTCAAGCTGCTTATCATCTAATACCCTATTTTATCTTAAGTCCTCAAGAGGGTAAGTTTTTGCAAATGTTAGTTCAGTTGTGTTTTCTTAATTATCTTCTATTAATGTCTAAGGCAGATTGTTTTTGTGAAGCATATCTATTATCATTTGACATATCTATCATCTTCATTTAAATAATTGTCACGTCAAAGTAATGTTTTTGGATTGTTGTTTTTTTTAAAAAAAAAAAATTCCTCTTCTTTTTATCTTGTTAGAAATTAGAACTTTGTAAAACCTTTTAGTAATTTACATTCTTTTTGTATGCCAAATGCATTCTTAGTCCATGATGTAGATATGAGACATGCAACTATAAGAAACTAAGATCAATTGCCATATGCCAGCAGATTTATAGATCATCTAGAGAGGGATTAGTTCTCAGTTTTCTCTTGTCTATTTAAGCCTATACACGTAGCTACAACTTTCATCCAAATGAAATCCACAGGAACCCAATAATCTTAACAGCAATTCAAGAGAAGATGAACTGATTCAACATATGTCTTTCACAAATAACATCTATCTTGCACAAATTGAGAGGAAAACTCTTTCTACTGAAATTAATCATTTTATTTATAATTTTACCATTAATTTCTTTCTTTAATTCTATTTTCCATCTTTCATACCAAACTCTAGGAAAGAGAAACAACTTTCCTTCCTCTCCGTTTTTTTTTTTCCTTTCCTCGCCTATTTCTCTTCATTCTATTTTTCTTCCTTTCTAGCAAACATTGTTAAGGTAGCATTGGTACCATTTCCAGAATCACCACAACAATCTAATCACTGTGGTGATCTTATTAATACAGTGATGTTATTATCCGTGATTTCAAATCGTCATGTTTGGTTAACAATTATTAAGAGATTAGATCACTATGTTTGATGCCACAGAAAATAAGTATTATTTTGTTTGAAGTACCAAAACAACCATATTGTAATAGTTGGAATAATTAATAATTTCAATGTTGTTTAAAGATAACAATTTGTAAATATTAATAATATTTATTTCATAAGGTATAACTAGATTATTAAAATCAAAATTAATAGGCAAATTATCTTTTACAATATGTATTTATATTACGTAAAACATAAAATACTTGAATGAGAAAATGAAACTAAATCAATAAAACTATTAAAATAATGAGAAAACAAAAAAATGTATATTATGTATATAACATAAAAAAGAAAAGAGAAAGCACGTAATTTATTTTTAAGTTTGGTCAATGAATATTATTTTGAAAAAGTAAAAACTTATTATATAGTAAAATAATTACAATTATGGGAGTAAGTAAGTTTTTTATTCACACATTAAAAGGATAATATTAACTATAGTGAAATTTATAGGTAACTTCACCTCATTAATAAAAGTTCCCCACCCTTTTGGATGGGATTTTTTTTCCCCAAGTTTTGGATGAGGATCGGATTTATTTTGCCCAGTTTTGGATGACAATTAAATCACTTCTTAAGGTAGTGATCCAATTGCTCTCGTGATCTAAGATCATCTTCACATAGGATCATTGAGTTCTTACCAAACACAGTGATCTAATCACCATGGATTTTGTGGTGATCACCCTGTACTAGAGGTATCCATGAGCGTAGGCCTAGCGTGACTCGGGCCGTGCCTTGGATATGAATTTTAAGGTTTGGGTCCGAGGACATTACTATATTAATAGATAATATATAGTTAGTTTTAATTATAAAATATACAAAAAACATTATAATATTAATATAAAAATATTTTTTAATATTTTAATAATAAGCATAAACTAAATTGGCGAACTGGGCTGAATCACAGGCCTAGGTTTTCAAGGTGTCAATCCGGCTTGGCCCATGGAAACCCTTTACCCAATACCAAATATATAAACAAGTTAATAGAAGGGAACCAATTCCACACCCAAGATGTTGGAAAAATTCCCCATCAACAAATTCATTTGAAGTAATCAACTCACCTTTCCCCAAATCTACTTGTAGTCCAAAACCCACTTTCAAACGAAGAAGAATACAAGAAAGCCCTATGTCAAGCTTGCAAATTACGCTCTTGTTACTCATCTTCAGCAAATTGAGCAAATTGTTTATAATCACATTTGCCACTATTAATATATCAACAATTTTCCTTCCCTCTAGAAAAACATTTTGGAAGGACCCATAATGATGGCAACTTTTTCAATCTTTTTGCTAAAAAAAGATCACAAGATTATGCACACTACCTACTAGATTGACTGGTTTAAACTATTTTATATTAACAGTCCTAGATTTTTTAGGAATAAGGTGCTATTGGATAAATTGAAAATTCAACACTAAATAAGTAAGTATCGGTTTTTTCTGAAAGAAGTATTGAAATGGTGTTCTACTGCAAATTAAATACTAAATAATTTTTTTGTTGATTTTTTCTAAATTATTTTACATTTAAAAGTTAAAAATGAAAAATAAATAGTTAAAAAAAGAATATAATGTTAATGTAATTAAATCACAAATTTTTCCTTAAATAAGAATGATTGAATTTATTACATAGTTTTTAACTACGTATGATTTTCAACACTTTTTTTTTTTATTGAAAATCTCTCTTTTAAGTGGTTTTTGAAATAAGTTATCAAACGGATTGAAATATTAAACCATTGATAAATTTCAATTTCTTTGGTTTAAAAGTTTTAATGGTTTATATGAAAAAAGTTATAAGTGACTAGTTACACTTTAATAGTATAGCACATAACAACTTCCCAATCATGTTGAAAGAGGGTGAGAGTTAGAAAAATAACTTCCTCCAATAGTCGTTCCAACATGGAAGTCAAAATCGCTCATTTTTATTGAAATGAGTGAAGTGGCAAATGGGTGGGTTTAGACGGGTCTGGGTTGCCTTAGGTTCAGGTTGTTTTAGACCTAGGTCATCTCGAGTTTGGTTTGTCGAGCTCAGTTATTTTGTTAAGGTGGACTTGGGCAAGTTTCAAGAAGTTGTGTTTCATTTAGCCATTTTCACAAATTATGAATTAATGATCAAAGCAATGATTTAACTTGTTTGATGATTGATGTTAGGTTAATATTATGGATTAATTTTGTAATTTTAAGATATAAAAATGTGTGAAAAAGCTAAAATAGAAATTTAGGATTGTCTCATATTATAGTCTCATTGTATGATTGTCTCAAATGTAATTATATATTTTTTTATGATGTTCATGTTTTTTAGTTTACATAATATATTTATGTATGTATGAATTTTTGAATAATAATAATTGGTGCACAGAATTTTTGAATAATAGCAACAATACTTAGTTTTTAAATAATAACTGGTGCACGGAATTTTTGGTATTCATATTACTATTTAGCATATTTTAAATCATACTTTAATTAATGTTATGATTGAGATCAAATATTCAAAAAGTATATATCTCAACCTTCAAAAGGTTGAAAATATATTTATATAATTGAATTATAAATGAGAATTATTTTTTTCAAAATTTTAATTTCTGATTGAAGAAGAAGGAAAAAAGTTTATCATTGGAATTTTGCATTTGCAAAAGTCATTTAATTACAGATCCGCTCTTTTCATTTTCAGTTCAGGCCATTATGAGTTTGCATTAGACCTGTCTTGGATTGACTCGTTTTAGATTTAGGTTATTTCGGGCTTCGGTCATCTCGAGTACACTCGGGTTTGGTTAGTTTCAAGTTTAGGTTTGTTCGGGTGTTTTGACTTTTTTGTTAATTAGGTACAGATCAAGCTTGATATCATCATTCTAGTTTTTAGGTTTGGGTATAATTTGCCACCTTTAAAAACGAGACATTCTCTCCTTTGGCTCTACATGCTTTTCATAAAAAATACAAATAATATCTTTCTTTTGATTATCCTCAATGGACTTCCATATGTCTGTTGTCACCTTAGTAGCTGACATTGGGGCGATCCTTCTAAGAGTCGCTAATTCTGTTTGTCTGCTTAGTGCATCCACCACATGGTTGATCCCTTCGTTTTTGTGTTCAAACTAGAAATCAAACTCGGCTAAGAACTCCTGCCATCTCGCTTGCTTGGTCGTTAGCTTCGGTTGGGTAAGGAAGTGACTAACCGTTGTATTGTCAGTCTTGACGATGAACTTGGAGCCTAGAAAGTAGTGTCGTCACGCCCTTAGGCAATGAATTACTGCTAGAAGTTCTTTCTCTTGGGCGGTGTATGTCCTTTCTGTCTCGCTCAACTTCCTGCTTTCAAAGGCGATCGGGTGCCTTTCTTGTAAGGGTACCCCTCCAATCTGTTTGCACTTCAAAAGGTTTTACAATATCGAGAAGGGCCAACTTTGGGTCCCTCATCATCACTTCTTTTAGACCCTCAAAGGCCTCTTGGCATTGGCTTGTCCAGCTCCACTTTTCTCCTTTCTTCAGTAAATCGATGTGTCGTTATCGAGAGTATCCCTCAACAAATCTCCTATAATAATTGGCCAAACCCAAAAACGAATGAAGCTGACTGACATTCTTTGGGGTCGCCCTTTCTCTAATGGCCTTAACCTTTTCTATGTCCATACGTATGTGTTCCTGCTAAATGATATGCCCCAAGAAATGTGTTTATGTTTGAGCAAAAGCACACTTCTTCCTTGTCACGTATAACTGATTATCTTGAAGCCTTTTGAACACAAGCCATAAATGTTCTTGATGTTCTTCCAATGTAGGGCTATAAACCATGATGCCATCCAGGTAGATGATTACAAATTTGTCAAGGTAGTCGTGGAACACCTAATTCATTAGAGTACAAAACGTAGTAGGGGCATTGGTTAGTTCAAAGGGCATTACTAGGAATTCAAAAGCACCATACCGCGTTACACAAGTGGTTTTCAGCTCATCCCCTTTAACAATTCGCACTTGATGGTACCCAAACCTAAGATCAAGTTTGGTAAAGTACTTGACATGGCTTAATTGATCAAATAGGTCCCCTGTAAGGGGGATCGGGTACTTGTTCCTAACTTTGACCTTGTTCATGGCTCTATAATCAACACATAGCCGCAAGCTCCCATCTCGTTTCTTCTGAAATAACACTGGAGCTCCGAATGGTACTTTTTGAGGGTCTGGTGAAATCGGCTTGCAATAGCTCATCCAGTTGTCTTCTTAGTTTGGCCAATTCCGGGGGAGCCTTGCGATAGGACCTTTAGCTGGAGGTTTCACACTTGGAAGTAGCTCAATCTCATGGTCTATCGTTCTTTTAGGTGGTAGGACCTTGGGCAACTGCTTTAGGATCCGGCGCGGCCTCATCCTTATAAATTGGCATGACCACATAGGAGGATTCGCTCCTTTTTACTCCATTGAATTGTAGCGCTGATACGATCTTCTTCCCACTCCTAGGAAGGATTGTAGTTGGTAACACATGGACGCTCCCCTAGAACAACTAGCGGCAGGAATCGGGATTGCCTGGACCAAGATCCTAAAATCCAATCCTAAGACAACATCAAAGTCATCCATGGGGGAAATTGTGAAGTTAATGCCTCCTTTCCATGGTCCGAGTTTGGTTATCACATTCTTGGAGCTTTCACTGATTGCCAAGGCTAGTGAGTTAATCGTTTTCATCGGCCCACAGTCCTTGGTGACCTTAAGACCACACTTCTTTGCTTCTTCGGGTGGGATAAATGTGTCGGTTGCTCCTGTGTCTACCATGACCCTTGTTATCTTTCGATTCAGCACTATGTCTACATGCCTAAGGCCTCACTCGGGCTCCTTCTTCAACTTGCTCAATTGTTTATGGAGGGCATTAAGGACCGTATGGAGCCTATCCTCGCTGGCTCATTCTCGAGTTCCTCAACTGATTGGTGAGAGTGAAATGCTTTTTGGGATGAGGCCACTAAGGCATTAAGAGCACCTCTATGCGAGCATTCTGCTACTCGATGCGGTCCCTGACACAGGAAGCAAGCTAATAATTGTTTTGGCTTGAAGTTTGATACGTTGTTTGTCTTTGAGTGTGGTGTATCTCTACCAGGTGGTCTCCTATCCACTACCCCACTTGAGGGCTTGTCCACTCTGGCTATCTTTCCTCCACTTCCAAAGCTAGAGCTACTGCCACTTGATAGAGGGATCTTACGCTTCGATAAGCCATCATTGTAGTTTTAAGACATTCGGCGGTAGCCATGGCAGTGGCCACATCTTGAACCTTTTGTCTGTGTAACTTAGTTCTGGCCCAAGGCTTGAGGCTCTCGAGGAAATAGAACATCTAACTTGAGCCTTGAGCTCCTCGAACTCTCTTTGGATAATGCTCATGGTGTCCCTTGTCTCTTCACCCAAATTGTTTAATGTATCAGATAGCTCCCGTTGGGCTACCTCGATCTCTCTCATTCAATCATGGGTGATCACATGAGCTTTCAATGTGGCCACCGCGGCCTCAAGCTCCTCAATCTTTTGTCGGTCATCTGACCCACTTCGAGTCATAACCATCTTCGCTTTCTTGCTAGCAAGTCTCAGCTATGCTCTGATACCAAGTGTCGCAGATTAAGCCTTGTCTCAAGTGAATGCTAGCCCGTGCGGCACTTGGATGGACTTTTTCGCACAAGTCAGCCAAGCAATCTCGTTTATCTGAACAAGCAACAAGCAAGTCATAAGTTAGTCTCACGGACACGTCACAAAATAGCAGGGCATAGCGGGTGCACACTAGGGGACCCTTGGTGCACCTAAAGGAAAAAAAGATTTTATTGATTTTGCAAACATTACAAAAGATTACAAGAGAGCATTGAGTCTTCCATACCATTGTCGGGACCAGAGGGGCAACCCTAGATGGGTGGCCTCGCTTCACATACCTTAATCAGTGAGACAACCCAACAATCCGCCAACTGTTCACTCCCCTAAAAAGCATACAAGCTTTTACAAGTATTCTACAAGGAACCATTACAATGTTTGAAATGGGGACACTTTTCCTAAGTACATGACGGCTACCCTCTCATGGCATCTCTACCCGGTCATGGCTCCTATACAAGGTTGGCTCATGACACCCAGCATGTGCATATCAAAGGTAGAGAAATGGTAAAACTTTGCAATTAAACTATTAATCCCTTTGTCATACCTTGGAAGCACCTTACGATTACAAAAGCCCCCCGTAAACGTTTAACTATCTATCAATTTCTTCCTGTTGAAATCCCTGATTTAGTGCAGTGCTGTCCCTAATTAGTGCTGTTCACTATTTCCCTGATTTAGTGCAGTGCTGTCCCTAATTAGTGCTGTTCACTATTTCCCTGATTTAGTGCAGTGCTGTCCCTAATTAGTGCTTTACTGTTTCCCTAATTTAGGTCCTTAATTTGCTCCATAATTCTAGGAGAATTTATTCCATAGTTATATTATAAATAGGTGCTATGTATGTAGAGTTCAGATATAATTCAAGACAGAAAAAACTCTATTTCTGTTTCTTTCACCTGTTTTCTCTCCTTTTCTGTTTTCAATGTTTTCTCACCATTTTTGTCTTCATGGTATCAGAGCTTAGGGTTTTTCTAACCTTAGCCATCAATGGTGAAAACCACTGTTGACAACATAGAGTCTTCATCTACTGAAACCACTGAAGAAACGGAGGTCATGAACACCATGAATCCAAATGGGTCTGACAACTCCAGTTTTCAATTCACGATTGAGAAACTCAATGGGAAAAACTTTCTCGAATGGGCTCAATCAATCAAACTTGTGATCGAAGGAAAAGGTAAACTTGGATATCTCACCGGTGAAACAAAGAAGCCATCCTCAATTGATGCTTCTCTGCAAAAATGGAAGTCAGAGAACTCGATGGTGACTGCGTGGCTGGTCAACTCCATGAAGCCTTCCATCGGAAAAACCTATATGTTTCTTCCATCAGCAAAAGAAGTTTGGGATGCCGTTCGTGAGACATACTCTGATGTGGAGAACTCTTCTCAAATATTTGAGATTAAAACCCAACTATGGCAAATGAAACAAGGAGAAAGAGAAGTTACTGATTACTACACTGAGATGAAATCTCTATGGCAGGAACTTGATCTGAGTTATGAAGAAGATTGGGAATGCTCTGGAGATAGTGTAAGGTACAAAAAAAGGCTAGAAAATGAAAGAGTCTTCGAATTTCTGGCTGGACTCAATCAGGAGTTAGATGAGGTCAGAGGAAGAATTCTTGGTCGGAAACCTCTACCTTCCATCCGTGAAGTCTTCTCAGAAGTGAGGCGAGAAGAAAATAGACGCAAGGTGATGCTAAAACCCAAGAACATTACTGAACCAGAAACAGCTGCACTGATGTCAAAAAGGGCACCGAATGGGTCAAGTCAGAATCAGCAAAAAAAAAAACCCTGGTGTGAACACTGTCACAAAACTGGGCACACCAAGGATACTTGCTGGGAGTTGCATGGAAAACCACCAGACTGGAAACCAAGGCAAATGAACAAAGGCCGTGGATATCAAGCCTCTGTTGATGATCAGACCGAGAGAAAGATGGAGGCTACCAACAATGATAAACAGTCAAAAAATACGTTCAACCAAGAACAGATGGAGCAACTTTATAAACTGTTTTCAAGCCTTCAAACTGCGGGTCAGTCTTCCAATCATATGTCCTCTGGTTCATTAGCACACAGAGGTAATTTTTTGAGAGCCTTAAACACCATTTCCTTAACCAAAAACCCTTGGATTGTCGACTCTGGCGCTTCTGACCATATGACAAGCAATTATCACATTTTTTCTACATACTCACCTTGTGCTGGCAACATTAAAGTTAAAATTGCAGATGGGTCACTCTCTACAGTTGCTGGAAAAGGAACTATAAAACTCACTGATTCTGTAACTCTAGAAACTGTCCTCCATGTCCCAAATCTGTCTTGCAATTTATTATCAGTCAGCCAATTGACAAGAGATTCTAATTGCCTTGCTAAATTTTTTCCCTCTCATTGTATTTTTCAGGACCTATCATCGGGGAAGATGATTGGCAGTGCTAAGGAATGTGAGGGACTCTACTACTTTGATGAGGCAAATGTGAGTAGACAGCTTCAAGCTGCGAACTGTAATTCTGCATCTTCTTCTAGGGAAAGTGAAATTATGTTATGGCATTTTAGAATGGGTCATCCTAGTTTTCAGTACTTAAAACACTTGTTTCCTTCTATTTGCTCCAATAAAAAAGACTTTGTTTTTCAGTGTGAAATCTGCCAATTGGCTAAACATCAACGCACTTCATTTCAAAAATCAAAATACCAACCTTCAAAACCATTTACTATGATTCACAGTGATCTATGGGGACCCTCTCGTATTTCTACTCGCACTCACACAAATTGGTTTGTTACATTTATTGATGATCATACTCGGGTTTGTTGGGTTTATCTCTTAAAAGACAAAACTGATGTTCGTGATGTGTTTAAAAATTTCCACTCCATTGTTCAAACACAATTTCAAACTCACATTCAGATCTTGCGTACGGATAATGGAACAGAATACTTTAATTCTATTCTGGGAGATTATCTGAAAACTAATGGAATAGTTCATCAAAGTTCGTGTGTCAACACTCCACAGCAAAATGGGGTAGCCGAACGGAAAAATAAACACTTGCTTGAAGTAGCTCGTGCATTGATGTTTACTAACAATATGCCAAAAATGTTCTGGGGAGATGCTATTTTAACATCAACCTATCTTATCAACAGGATGCCTAGTCGAGTCCTTTCCTTTGAAACTCCACTCAATACCCTTAAAAAAAAATTTCCTACTTCACGTTTAGCCTCTAATTTACCACTCAAGGTGTTTGGATGTACTACATTTGTTCATGTTCACTCCCCTAATAGAAGTAAACTAGATCCTCGAGCTATCAAGTGTGTGTTCATTGGTTATTCTCCTACTCAAAAAGGATACAAGTGTTTTGATCCTTCCACAAAAAAGGTCTTTGTTAGTCTTGATGTTTCATTCTTTGAAAACACTCCTTTCTTCAAAAAAACTTCTCTACAGGGGGAGATTTCTAGTGAAGATCGTTTTTTGGACTTTGAACTTCTTCCTTCTCCACCTATTCCTCATACTAATCTACCATATACAGAAGGAAACTTGAACTCAGGGGGAGATGTGGAAGAACAGAATGATAGGGAGATGCTAGTCTATTCAAGAAGAAAAAAATCAAGACATCAAGAGAACCTCACACCTGAAGCACCAAGAAAATCTAACCCGGTGATAGCTCCAATTGTGAGTGAGTCAACAACAAACACAGGTATTTGTAATACTTCTGATATTGATTTACCTATTGCTCTCAGAAAACAACCTCGTTCATGTACACTCCATCCTATTTCCAAATTTGTGTCACACAATAATCTTTCTACTGTTTTTCGAGCATTTGTCTCTAATCTCAATAGTACAGAAATTCCAAAGAACATACAGGAGGCACTGGCTAGTCCTGAATGGAAGAATGCAGTAATGGAGGAAATGAAAGCTTTAAGACAAAATGAAACTTGGGATGTGATGGAGTTACCGAGAGGGAAGAGACAAGTAGGCTGCAAGTGGGTTTTTACTCTGAAATACAAAGCAGATGGAACAATAGAAAGATACAAAGCTCGTCTTGTCGCCAAAGGTTTTACACAAACTTATGGCATTGACTATACCGAGACATTTGCTCCCGTGGCAAAGCTGAATACAGTTAGAGTTCTTTTATCTTTGGCATCTAATTTGGATTGGCCACTTCAGCAACTTGACATAAAAAATGCTTTTTTGAATGGTGAATTAGAAGAGGAAGTTTATATGGAAATGCCACCAGGTTTCAGTAATGGGCATCGAGACAACCAAGTGTGCAAACTCAAAAAGTCACTTTATGGCCTCAAACAGTCCCCTAGAGCATGGTTCGATAGATTTGCCAGAGTTCTAAAGAAACAAGGGTATCAACAGGGACAATCAGATCATACTTTGTTTTTCAAACAAGCCAAGGGTGGAAAGAAGACAATTCTGATTGTGTATGTTGACGATATAATTCTTACCGGGGATAATGAAGTGGAAATGAAAAGGTTGAAAAGTGTTCTCAACACAGAATTCGAAGTAAAAGATCTGGGGCAGATGAGGTATTTCTTGGGAATGGAAGTCGCAAGATCAAAGAAAGGAATCAGCGTGTCTCAAAGAAAATATGTCCTCGACCTTTTAACAGAAACTGGTATGCTTGGATGCAAACCAAGTGACACTCCAATCGAAGCCGGGAAGAGGACAGATGATTATGGGGAACTGGTTGACAAAGACAGATATCAAAGACTAGTTGGCAAGTTGATTTACTTATCTCATACTAGACCTGACATTGCATTTGCAGTAAGTGTAGTAAGTCAGCACATGCATTCACCAAAGGAAGCTCACTTGGAGGCTGTTTTTAAGATACTTAGATATCTTAAAGGTTCACCTGGTAAAGGATTATTCTTCAAGAAGAATGACAGCAAAGGAGTAGAAGTCTTTACAGATGCAGACTGGGCAGGATCTGTTGAAGATAGAAAATCCACTTCTGGATATTGTACCTTTGTATGGGGAAATCTAGTAACTTGGAGAAGTAAAAAGCAAAGTGTAGTGGCTCGGAGTAGTGCTGAAGCTGAGTTTAGAGCAGTTGCTCAAGGAATATGCGAAGCATTATGGCTAAGGAAACTCCTAGAAGAACTACAAGTCACTGTAAAGTTTCCCATTAAACTTTACTGTGATAACAAAGCAGCAATAAATATCTCTCTCAATCCAGTCCAACATGATCGAACCAAGCATGTGGAAGTGGATAGACATTTCATTAAAGAAAAGGTGGAAAAGGGAATCATTTGCATGACCTATGTTCCTACACAAGATCAAACTGCAGATATCTTCACCAAAGGGCTTACAAGACAAAAATTTGATGATTTCATAAACAAGTTGGAAATGATTAACATATATGATCCAACTTGAGGGGGAGTGTTGAAATCCCTGATTTAGTGCAGTGCTGTCCCTAATTAGTGCTGTTCACTATTTCCCTGATTTAGTGCAGTGCTGTCCCTAATTAGTGCTGTTCACTATTTCCCTGATTTAGTGCAGTGCTGTCCCTAATTAGTGCTTTACTGTTTCCCTAATTTAGGTCCTTAATTTGCTCCATAATTCTAGGAGAATTTATTCCATAGTTATATTATAAATAGGTGCTATGTATGTAGAGTTCAGATATAATTCAAGACAGAAAAAACTCTATTTCTGTTTCTTTCACCTGTTTTCTCTCCTTTTCTGTTTTCAATGTTTTCTCACCATTTTTGTCTTCACTTCCATCTTAGTCTCTTGCAAACAAATTATTGTTGCTTAGAAGATTCTCTTATAATCTTTTGGAAGGATCATTCAACCCCGAACATTCTATTTCTAACTCCAAATCTGCAAAAGTAACCACTCACTATACTCTCTCAGTCCTTTTCACCCCTCTGTCCCCCTTTTCACGTCATAGCTGATTGTGAACTGGAGCCTTTAACTCTGTTGGTTTTATCTCCCTTCTTACAGTCTCTAAGGGGACCCAAAATCCTCGTAAATTCTTGATAGAGGAGTATCCCTTTGCAAAGAAAGATCCCTCTCTGGTTTGATTGATGGCTTTTATGGTGCCCAGAGCTGACCCTTTCCTCTACAGGTCTCCCAAAGAAAACATAAAAGAAACATCCCCAGTGAATTAGAGATAGAAAAGTTGTACTTTTCCTTCTACAGAACTTGTTCGCTGCAAACAAAAAACTCAACCTGTTGGCTTAGCCTATTTCAAACCAAAACTCCTTCCACACCTTTATAAGTCTCTCCCTCTCCACAACATTTAGAGAAACTGAAGTCCTGCATTGGGGAGCCTTTATGATCCATAAAAGCACTTCTCTCTCCACCTAAGACAACCACAACAGATTTCTTTTCAACCACTGATAGAGAGAACGACATCCTCTCTCTCAAACATGTTAAATCTGTCTAAAAGGCAATGCTGGGGTGGTGAATGCCTTTGGTTTCTGAGGATTTCTCGGAGTTTAAAATGTTAAGGGAGTGTAATCACAGAACATTGGGAAACATGATTGTATTACAAGACTTTAGACATAGGAATCAATGAAATGAGGACAGTTTTACAGATTAAGGGTGTCAACTTCAATGTTTTGTATACATTTTAAGATTCTTTGCAATGGCTGGGTTATCTGTTCTTGTCCAAAAGCCTTTGCAGTTTTGCCTAACAACATGAATTATGAGCTACTATACGTAGTTTATTCATTGTATGCGATTCAAGCTTGCTTTACATGTTCACTAACTGTTTCAACTCCTTCCACACCTGAATGGTTGCAAAGATTATTCACGATATATCAAGTTCCCCTTGTGTTGGCCTTATTCATAATGGGGAAATATGAGATAGATGATTTTGTTCCTCATTAGCAAGACAATGACACACTGGTGTTTTTTTCCTCCATTTTTTAAGAGTAAAGAACACACCATTTAGGTACGGTGATACTGTCTGATTTCAGGCAATTAAGGTTGCCTGTTGGAATTAGTAGCATTACACACAAGTTTGGTACCATCAAACTCAATAACTAAGATCATCTTTGTTCATGACTTCCTATAAATAGTGCATTACCCCCCAACCTTTTAGAATAAGACACCATTGTACTGAAAATATTTGATCAAATGTTTCCCATCATGTTCCACCTAGGCATGAAAAGCATGGATGCACCTAAACTAGCATCTTCTATTATAGCTGCTCCTTTAAATACTGAATCTTCTAAAACACTTTACAATTTCCCAAATCGCCATGGTGCTTGTTCTTGAGGTTTCTTTCAAGTAGAACAACTACTTAATCTTTCTAGAAATGTGATCATATGCACAAGCCTTCTAATTTAGAAAGAAGAAGAAAACTGAGCTGACTTGATCTCTAGAGTGAAACTTTGAGGCTTGATTTCCAACCTGACACTGTCAAGAGTTTATGCTTCCTTGAGTTTAACATGTTGACACACACAAACATTTTTGCTATAAAGCAATAATAATTTTCTTTGCAATGCTCCATCATACACTGTGACTAAGGTGTCGTTTTTGGGTAAAATTTGCAATGTTCTATGTTAAAAGTGATCAAAAAATTGTCAAAGTAGATAGATTGGAATGCAATGGTTAAATCAATAACATAAAGCATTATAATTAAAAATGGTACCTATACACAATTTAGTTAGTCATTGTTCAACCTTGAAAATTATGATAATTTTTTATTAAATTCCTATTTTAATTGTAAGTTAAAACTTATTCAAGTTATTTAAAATTTTGGATTCCCAATTTGTTTAAGATTTTTCATGAACTACATTGAAGGCCCTTCATTTAAGCCTTGCTGTTTGATGTAAAGAAAATAGCTTTTTGAAAACAAATTACTAAAACAGGGATAAAGGGAATTGGGAGCTAATTTTTCAATATCAATGCAGGTTCTAGGAGTGCTCTATTCTCAGCAACAGATCCCCAGATTCCAGAGTACTGTGAGTTGTTGAAAGCAGATGAGTGGCCTGTTTGTGCATTCATTTCTCAAGATTGTCGTCCTACAAATCCTTCTGAAGAAGCACACAGTGTTGAGACTTCATTTGAAGTGTGGGAGAAGACATTGGAGATGATTGGCCTTCCTTCAGATGCTGTGGAGAGACTTATCGAAGGTAAGGAAGTCAGATGTCGATATGCCTCCACTCAAAATGACTAGTTTTCACAGCAAAATGCATTTGCTATGGATCTTGAAGTCTATTCTGAACGTCCATTCTAAATGACAAATGGAAGCACCATGGTTGTATAGTGAATGGCCATTCTAATTCTATTCGTAGGTGAAAGGGGAGAGCTTTCGTCATTTCATTTAGTGTCATTTTCGTTACACTATTATTGTTGTTATCATTATCATCCTTAACGTGTAAAATGTCCAATAAACACTGACTGTTTCAGAACTATCAAAAGCTATTTGCGCTATACAGTTCCACCTTTGATGTAACATTTTACGGCAAGTTATTCTCTTAATGGACTAATTTATAAAATGTGGACAAGTGAAGAAATCTCGAGCTGTTCTGAATCTAATTTTGCTCTTGCTAATAATAGTTAACATGCCTTATGCTTGCACATAGATCTGGCTATTCGTGTATGTGTTTTGTGTCTTTGTTTTTTTCGTGTCAATTGTGTTAATATAAACAAAATACAAATTATTAAATGCGTCAATCTTAATCAAAAATATGATACGTGTATTAAAAATGTTGTATTAATCGCGTTTATTGCATTGTTTTTGTGTTTGTTAAATGTGTAATGTTTGTATCCTATTTTTGTATCGTGTCGAAAATTATCAGATCTAATTGCATCATTATTTTAAAGAGTAAATTATACGTTTAGTACTTGAATTTTGACTAAATGTACAAATTGGTTCTTGAAAAAAGAAAAAAATTATACAGTTTTACATCTTGAACTTTTAAGATCATGTGTATGTTAACTCCTACTTCAATAATCAATCAATATATATATATATATACCCATCAATTGGACGAGCCAGGTTGAATTTGGATTAGGTCAATTCGGATCTTAAAAATTTAAGTCATTTTTGAGTTTGAGTTATTTTAAGTTCGGATCGTGAGTTATTTCCAGTTCGAATAATTGAAGTTTGACACTTGAATTATTTGGATTCGAATAATTTGAATTCAGATTATTTCGAGTTTGAAAATTCAATTTGACATTTGAATTATTCGGGTTCAAGTCATTTCGAATTCAATTTATTAATTTTTAAAATCGAATCAAATTAAATTTAAATAAATTATTTGATCGAATTAAATAAAATTTTATTAAAAAATAAAAATAAAAATAAAAATAAAAATAAAAATATGGAATTGAGAAGGTAACCACTCACGTATAGATTTCTTTCCTTCTTCACCATGTCTACTTTCTCTCTATACTCATTTTTCTCTCATCCACAAATGTCAATTTTTTTTTTTTTTTTTTTTTTTATAATTTGTTTTTAATTCCTCAATCCAACTACATTTAGACACGATCAAAATCATCTAGGATTTCTCCAAAAAATAAAAAAATAGAAATAAGAGATATTTTAATCGTTTTATTTCTAAATCTGAACCTTGAAGTCAATTCATTACATCTCAAATCACATGGTATTTTTCTGTTATTTAGCTATTCTTTACCCAATCTAATGTTGTTAAGCTATTACACGGATTCAGGTTGTCGGATATGGGTATGCGTCCACACGAGTATGTTCATTTTTTAAAAAGTTTTTCCATGCATTTGGAGAGTCCTTGAAAGTTCATATCCCATACCTATGTCCGGATATGCATCGGACACAGATGTCGGACATAGATACTTGAAAGAAAAACGAAGAAAGTTTAAGTTTTGGCTCTCAACTCTGTGTTCAAATGTTACCAAAACTGAATCATACACATTGCTTGAATTAGCTACTGCAACAACTAAAAGAAAGGTTATAATTAACAACTGCAGACTTGAATAATTATGTTTTCTAAATATAATAACCAGATTCCGAAGAAGAATAATGAACGGTTACTGAAACATCCAAGTCATGAATTCTTCATTGAGCCTTGAGCTTCGACTACTGAATCTCGATAAACATGCCACTTTTTGTATCTTTGAAACCCAGGTAAAACAGGTCTGCGCCGAGGTGCAGTCGTGCAATTATAACCACAACATCCTCTCAAATCCATCACACAATTTGCACAGCATCTGGATAGTACAGATCAATACAATTAGCCTCCGTTTATTTAGCTAAAATGAACTTTTGGAAAATAAATATTTTCTGTAAAAAGCATTTTCCATGAAAATTTGATATTTTTTTGTTGTTAACATGATATCCTGGAAAATATTTTTTATTATATGTTAAATTTATAATTATTATTAAAAAACAAATATTCACATACAACGGGCCGGATAACAAAAACTAGTATATATAAGATTGTTTATATTACAGTTTTTTTTTTTTTTATGGAGCTTACATTGAAATCTTGATAAAAACAGAGCTTGTACTGCATAATATTATATATATCGCTTTAAGAGATGTAAAATGCTTGTGAGAACAAAAATCTCTTCAACTTTTACTTAGCTAAAATTTTAGGGTTAATTACACGGAAAGTCACCAAATTATTAGAGGTTTTTTTTTTTTTTTTTTTTTTTTAATTTTAGTCACCCAACTATGAGAAAAATTAATTTAGTCACTTACGTTATAAAAATTTATTTATTTGGTCACCCAGCTATTAGAAACTAACGATTGGATGACGTGGCATTACCATGTCAACTTCATATGATACATGGCATTGCCACATCATCCTACATGTCACGTGGCTTTATGAATTTTGAAAAAAAATTTAAAATTTTGAAAAAATACATTATACTTTTAATCACTTAATTTTTTAAAATTTTTTATTTTGATCACCCAATTTTAAAATTTTTACAATTTGATCACCAATATTTTACGTTTGTCAAAACTTATTTTATTAATGTTTTGGTCTCCATTGTCAATGGTTCATTGTCGACATAACTTTTATAACTATATGATTATCTATATCAAAATTATTTTATTATTTTTGTTATCTATATCAAAATATCTTGAAATAATAATACTTAAATAAGAATTCAAACTTTATAAAAAAAGAAAAAGAAATAAGCATTCAATATTTTTATTTTATGGAATTAAAATTATATTTTATTGTAATTATACCTTTTAAATTTGAAAATTTGATAAATAAATCCAATTGTCAAAAATATTTAAATGCATTACTTGAAGCATTTGATATCCAGTTCGTCCAAATAAATTTAAGTAATTATTGTAAACTACATCAATCAATCGAGAAAATTTAACCGAAATATGAAAATTTTCATAACGTCAAAATTCTAATTATCATGAAAATAATTTTGATTCCATGCAATCAAATATATAACAAAAATAAAAAATATTTATGAAATTAAATTGCACGAAGTTGGTGATAAATTATTATAAAACCATGTTGATGGTCATATGTTCACAATGGAGACAAAAATATTAATAATTTCATAAACGTTGGTCATCAAATTGTAAACTTTTAAAAGTTAGATGACCTAAATAAAATTTTTCAAAAAATTAAGTGATCAAAAGTGTAATTTATTTTTTTTTAAAATTCATAATGACACGTGAAAAATGCCACGTGGCATGTTAGATGACGTGGCAATGCCATGTGGCATTTGACATATGACATGGCATTGCCACGTCATCCAGTTGTTAGTTTCTAACGGTTGAGTGACCAAAAAAATTAATTTTTATAACGTGAGTGATTAAATTGATATTTTTCATAGTTGAGTGAACAAAATAAAAAAAAAACTTCTAATAGTTGGGTGACTATCCGTGTAATTAAGCCTAAATTTTATAATTCATTTTAGCATATTTTTTCTTCTTAAATATAGAACCTGAAGCACGATAACCAGAGAGGAAAGGAGAAAGCTAAAAGTTCAAACATTTGGGAAAAACAACGAAACAGACAAAAGAAAAAATGACTGACATCGTGTGAAATCACAGTGATCTAAACATTACAATTTCCACCTATGTTTATTTTTTTTAAGTACCTGTATCCAACGCATATCCGGACATGGGTATGGGGATAAAACCAACTTGAAAAAAATTAAACATACCCGTATCCGACACTCACACCCGAATCCGAGTAACATAGTTCCACTATCTAGATCAAAAGTGTCCCTTCCAAATCTCATGCATAGATTGGCCAAAAAAAATCATGAATAGGCTGCCATCAGTTCTCTATGCATGATCTTTCAAGAATTCCCTTATGTCCAGAGTTAAAATCACAAGCTAGAATTACTAGAAGTCTAGAACCAAAATAGTTGGCATAATAGATTATAGTACGTAGGTGAATTATTTTTAGTGGCTATTTTTCTAACAACCCTGTGTATTTTCATTAAACACAAACAACAGGCACATTAACCTGGTTAGGTTATAATTTTGTGTCACATGCATATCTAGCGTGAACTAAACCTTAACAAGTTATTTATGCCAAGTACGCAATGAAAAGGGGCGAAAAAAACTTACAGGAAAAGAAAGTTGCAGTCAAGGTTTGCACAGTTCCGATGCCTTAACTCAGAAACCTGTGAACCACAAACGTAGCATTTGGCAAATTTATCGCTCTCAAAAGCTGGCTGAGTCATGCTGGCTTCAATCTTCGTTTCATAGTTATAGGCAGATGGTGGGAGAGAAAGACGAGAGTCAAACGTGAATAAGTTCCCAACCCATTTTACTGGACCTTCCGTTTTGAGGTAATGAGACACCCCTCCCTCCAAGGTGTACAAATTTTGAAAACCCTGTTGTCTAACACAAAAAATGGACCACCTTGTTAGGGTGGGCAATTTTCTCTAGTACATTGATTTGCAAAGTAATTCAATCACAGCTAAGATGTATTTCATAAAGTTTTTTCTCATAGCACCCTGTGAGTGATTAAGTTTCTGTTCCCATAGAGGGTTACACTGTTAATGTTATCCATTAAAATTACAAAAATACCCTTAATGGTGAACAAATAAGATACTTTTGAATTTTGATGATTTTACTCGTTGAAATTAATGGCGTAATACCTCTAATACAGAACTTAACCATAGGGTGCTAATTGTGAAAAAAAAAAAAAATTCACAGGATGCTTCCTGGAAAAAGTGCAAGCCATAGCGGGTGTAGGTGGAATTTAGTTGAGTAAAAAAATAGGAAGCATATTACCTACAATTATTGCACTAAAATTAAAAATTCATAATTCTAAATTGTGTAGGATTGTTACATAATTCTTTGTTCTCATTGGACAATTACAGGATTGTAGTAAAAAAATTGAATGTGATATGCTCCCAAAAATATGATAGTACGGATATGACTGGACACGTAGATTAACAGCAGACATTCCAAAGAAAAACAAATAACACTATCGGTCAATCGTGGAGGAAGTATAGTAGCAATGGCTCCAACAAGACCAAAGGGGTAAGAAATGATTCAGGATTACAAAGAGGAATAGAAGATAAGAAATGGAGAGAAGGCTGACCGGGGTGTTACAATGTCCATCGTGGTTTTGCTAGCACAATGTTGATGTGAGCCATCAAAGAAGTAAAGAGGGAGGAAATGGTAGAAGGTGCTCCTGGGATAGGACAAGCCAGTTAGGGTTTCAAAGAGATCGATACTACTTGGGTTTTGGGAGAGAACAAAAGGTCTTATGTATCATTGGGCATATAATTTTGGTTGCGTTTAATAGATTTTGAAGCTTTTTGGGCATAGCATTTGGTTTAAACATATTTCAACGTTTAAAGCCCAAAATTGAAGGTGCAGCTTACTTAGAAAAATATTTGCAAGATAACTAAATTAACTTAATAATCTATTAATGTAATATAAAATGCAAGAAATAAAAGGAACAGAACAGCAGGTTACCTTAAGATTGTAGAATATACATCACAACGAATACCCCCAGTGCAATACATCAAAATATCAGTTTTTTCTTTATCAACTTGTGATAGCTGATCTGAAGCAACACCCTGCAAATATTAGAGTAGAGATAGTAGCCTGCATTCAGAACCAAAGACATAAACGCCTATAAAAGAAAGAAGATAAAGGAAAAAGAATGATCCATATCACATTGCCACTATGGCAGAATGTAGATCCATATCGTTTTTAAGTGTAAAGTTTGTTAGTTTTGGAGTGTTAAGAATTTTCTTTTAAAGTCCTACTTGGAGTAGGAGTTGAAGTTCTTTCATATTAGGATTGGTCATAGCCTATATAAATATCAATGTGGAGACTATGATAAAGACTTTTCAGCATTATAACTATTGTGATTGTATGATGCAATCAACCTTAGGTGTGACTCCCAAGCAACCTTAGATGTGATGCTTAGTGTCACACCCTGAAATTGAGACATAACATGGTCCAAAATAATACGAAGCTATTCTTTCAATCGTTCATGTAAAAGTACTAAAATATATCCTCAGTGCAAATTCTCTTACGTAATCATAACTGAAATCTAGTACAACCAAATTTAAAGTCTCCCAAAGAAACAAATCAAGCCAAATACATATTCAAGTATCGTTACTGTATTTAGCCATTCTTTCTATCATTCATGTAAAAGTACACAAATATATCCTCATTGCAAATTTTCTCAACTAAAATTCATAATTGAAATCTAATACACTCCAAATTAAAAATCTCCCAAAGAAACAAACCAAACCAAATACATATTCAAGTGTCCTTACGTTTCAAAAGATCTTCAAATAGCTAATAATGTCCCAATACCCGAGATAATTTCCCAAATTTTGGCTTCCCACCAATTTAGAGCTCTTACCACTTAATCATATGAAAATGTAAAGGACGACGGTATGTGCAAACCACAGCTCAGCAAGTATAGCCTCATAGATATTACTGGATCAAGAATCTTTTTAAATGTATCATAATCAAGCTACCAAGGCAGTTAAGAAATCATTATCATAATGAAAATGGATAATTTTACAAATCCAGATATCATTACAAATACAGATCATTTCTCAAATATCATATAATGCAAATCATGGATCCAATCTTAGAAATTATAAAGTTTCATTACAAGTATTAACTATTATAAACCGTTAGTAGGGCCGTATTCTAACTACTATACCCGTTAGCAGTAGGGTCGTATGCTAATTAATATAACCCATTATCAGGACCTTATGCTAACTACTATTACCCATTAGCAGGACCATAGAACTAGTTCTGGTGTCGAGTGTCCCTTCTCAGAAATTCATTCGTAGTTCTCTTAAAAAATTCATTAAAAGCATAAAAGGATTTCTAGTCTCATTCATAAACCAAGATCCACCACTTAGATTAAATAAATAGAAAATAATCATATGTATGTCCCTATTTTCATATAATGGAAATAAAGGAATAAAATATTAATTCATTTGAGGGTTCTAAACAAGTAAAGTTTGTGTGTGAAGGTTCTACTTACCTCCTCCTGTTTCAACAAGTTAGCTTTCTGCCACAACAATCAAAATCCTATTCACAATCATATGAACATATAAAAAATCAATCATACTCTATTAAAGGCTATTTACACCATAAAACCACTCAAAATAACAGTCTTCAAATGATAAATCTAAAAGCTTGCACAATGCTCACTAAATTAATCATATCTTAAGCTACAAAACCTGAAATTATGATCCATTTGATGATTTAGAAACTAGAATCAATGGCCTTTCCATCCATATAAGGATCAACCTGTAATTCAACACAGAAAAATTGCAATAAAATCTTGAAATTACCCCTGATGCTACTGCCAAGCATTTTGAGTAATCTTTAGTAAAAATAAGATATCTTTACTTATAAAACTCATATTTCAATTCCATTTGGCTTGTTAGAAAGTATTCCCATGTATCCTTCTAACCGTATAAAACTCAAATAGCAAAACTGTTGGAGAATACAAGATTTCTGCCCTTAATTATGATTATGTCCTTGAGCAGAGGACTGATTGGTTCAGGAAATATGTACATAATACTCTCCTGAAATCATGGGAATTTAGTTAGGAAAATCCCTTTGTCAAGGGATTTGACTAAGGAAGAGTTAAGAGTTAGTTTCCTTTTTCTTTGTTTTTCCTTTTTCCTTCTCTATACAGCTTGTGTATATAAAGAGATGACTTGTAAACATATTATAATCAAGAAACAACTTCTCATTTTTCACATGGTATCAGAGCTGTAGGCTCGTTTTTTCTTTTTCTGAGATATGAAACCTGTCCAAAACAGTGTTTGTTCATTGATCAGCCTTCATTGCTAAATTTCTGTTCACTGATCAACCTTCATTGCTGAATTTTTTTTTTTTTTTTTCAAAAACAGAGTGTCTTTCACGTTTACTAATCAACCTTCATTGTTAAGATTTCACTGCAATTTCAACATGTCTTTCATGATCGAGAATACTTCTACTGCCCAATCCAAAGAGGAAACACTCAATCAAACAACAGGAGAATTCAATAGAGAGAAGATTGAAAGACTCAGAGACTTGTTAGGGGCATTGGGAAAGTCCAAAACCAATGGTGCACTCTCAAATCTCAAGTAAGTCTGTTCTTCCTTGTGAGCAATACCTCAGATAGTTCCATCACAAACTTTTGGATCATTGATTCAGGAGCTACTAATTACATGACTCATTCTTCTTCAAAATTTAGTACTTACTCTCCATGTCCAAGCAATAGAAAATTTTCAGTGGCAGATGGTTCTCTTACCACAGTAGCTGGCTTAGGGGATATCCAAATTAATCCACTGTTTGTCCTAAAAAATGTTCTTCATGTTCCTAAGCTATATCCACTAATCTATTGTCCATACAGAGGCTTACTCATGATATGAATTGTAATGTCTTTTTTTATCCAACTCACTGTGTATTTCAAGACCAGAACATGGGGAAGAAGATTGGACTTGCTAAGTAGAAGGATGGACTCTACCATCTTGAAACATTAGGTAATTCAATGAGTGTCATAGATAATTTACCTCTGTCATTTCTTTCCTCTTCCAATAAAGACAAAATCTGGCTCAATCACCGTCGCCTTGGTCATTTTTAATTTGGAGTTTTGAAACCTATGTTTCCTTCCTTGTTTAAAGGGCTAGATGTCGGGAGTTTCCATTGTGATGTTTGTGAGTTTGCAAAACATAAACGTGTCTTTTCCAGCTAGCAATAAAAGAAGCTCTAATCCTTTCCATTTGATTCATAGTGACATATGGGGTCCTACTACTATTCCAAATGTGACAGGTTTTAGGTGGTTTGTTTCTTTTATTGATGATTGCACTAGAGTTACCTAGATTTTCCTACTCAAATTTAAATCAGATGTGAATACTATTCTTTCTAGATTTCATAATATGATCCAGAATCAATTCGGTGTGAAAATAAAAAAATTTCGATCAGGCAATGCTAGGGATTACTTCAACCAAGTTTTGTCTTCTTATTTTCAAAAAGAGGGAATAATCCATGAATCTTCATGTGTTAACACTCCACAAGAAAATGGAGTTGCGGAAAGGAAAGTAGCCATTTATTAGCCACAACCCGAGCCTTTTTATTCCAACAAATGTACCACAATCATATTCGGGGGAGGCTATTCTTACAACTACTCACATGATAAATAGACTTCCCTCTAAGATTTTGGAGTTTAAAACACCAATGGAAGTACTTTCTCAGTTTTATCCTGATTTTAGTATCACAAACAACCTCACACCAGGAGTATTTGGTTGTACTTCCTTTGCCCATATTCATAGTAATAATAGAGGGAAGTTTGATCCTAGAGCAATCAAGTGTGTCTTTGTAGGATATTCGTCAACCCAAAAAGGATACAAGTGTTACCAACCACCTACCAAAAAGTTCTTTGTCTCAGCAAATGTTACTTTCGAGGAAGGGAAACCATACTTTACTCAAACTTATCTTCAAGGGGAGTATCCATTAGTGGAAGATAGGATAGAGAACTTTTCTTGCTAGATCTACCTTCCCTCTCGTCCAGTCTAGCATCCAATCCTGTGTCTCATGTACCTCAAACCCAGCCACAACCTACTATGTCCACATCTCCTTGTCTAACCAGAACACTATACCACAAACTATGTCGGACCAGAACACTTTACCACATACTGCAACTCCGATTTATGACACTTGGAGATATGAGCATGTGTATTCAAGAGGTCGAGCTACAGTTCCAAAACCAATCTAGGTCCGAGATTCTCCTCTAAACTCTGAGAATGAGGTAATTACAGTATCTGAACCTACTCCTCAAACAGAACATATACTACATGAGAATGAAAACAATGATCTTGACCTACCAATTGCTATTCAAAAGAAAACAAGATAATGTACTAAACACCCATTATATCCTCTGTCTCATTTTGTGTCATTTGAAAAATTCTCACCATCTCATAAAACATTTCTTATGAGTCTAAACACTATTTCAATTCCTAAACACTATCTGAGGCATTGTCCAAAGAAGAATGGAGGAAAGCCATAAGAGTGGAGATGGAGGCCTTGTAAAAAAACAAAACATGGGAAATCATGGAGTTGCCTAGAGGAAAAAAACTGGTGGGATGCAAATGGGTTTTTTCTGTGAAGTATAGAGCAGATGGAGTTCTTGAGAGATATAAAGCTAGATTGGTGGCTAAGGGTTACCCTCAAACTTATGGAGTGGATTACCAGGAAACATTTGCTTTGGTTGCAAAAATGAATACGGTAAGGGTTTTATTGTCATTAGCTGCCAACTTCAATTGGGATCTGCAACAGTTTGATGTTAAGAATGCATTTCTTCATGGTGATTTGAAGGAGGAGATATATATGGATATTACACATGGTTTTGGAGGAAATCTAGGAATCAACAAGGTCTGCAAACTCAAAAAGGCGTTGTATGGTCTCAAACAGTCACCGAGAGCTTGGTTTGGTAGATTTACAAAGGTGATGTTAGCCACAAGATACAAGCAAAGTCAGGGGGATCACACCTTATTTATTAAACACTCGAATGCAAGGGGAGTTACTGTTTTATTAGTATATGTTGATGATATAATTGTAACTGGGAATGATGAACATGAAAAGGAATTTCTGAAGCAGTGTTTGATAAAAGAATTTGAGATAAAGCACTCAAAACAGGGTATTTTTATTTCACAGCAGAAGTATGTCACTGATCTCTTAAAGGAAACAGGAAAGTTGGCATGTAAACCTGCTTATACACCAATTGATCCAAATCACAAACTTGGAGAAGCAAAAGAAGACTCTACTGTGAACAAAGAGATATACTAGAGGTTAGTTGGAAGACTCATTTATCTCGCACATACAAGGCTTGATATAGCACATGTTGTAAGTATAATAAGTCAATTCATCAACAGGCTGTCTATCGAATCCTACACTACTTAGATGCTAATCCTAGGAAAGGAATCTTGTTCCGAAGAAACACAGGAATGGTACTTGAAGCCTACACTGATGCTGACTATGCAGGTTCACTTGTGGACAGGAGGTCTACCTCGGGATATTGCACTTTTCTTGGAGGTAATCTTGTCACATGGAGGAGTAAGAAGCAAAATGTGGTAGCAAGATCGAGTGCAGAAGCGAAATTTAGAGCAATTATACTGGGGATTTCTGAGCTACTATGGTCGAAAATCCTTCTTGAAGATTTGAAGATTAAAGTAGATGAGCCTATGAGACTTTTTGTGATAACAAGTCTGCAATAATTATTGCACATAATCCTGTACAGCATGACAGAACGAAACATATTGAGGTAAACAGACATTTCATAAAGAAAAAATTGGATAATAGCCTGATTTGTACACCATATGTGTCCACAGAAAATCAATTGGCATATGTATTTACAAAGAGACTAAACAATACAAGATTTCAGGAGATTATTTCCAAGCTGGGAATGGAAGATACCTATTAACCAGCTTGAGGGGGAGTGTTGGAGAATACAAGATTTTTGCCCTTAATTATGATTCTGTCCTAAATCAGAGGACTGATTGATTCAGGAAATTATGTACATAATACTCTCCTGAAATCATGGGAATTTAGTTAGGAAAATCCATTTGTCAAGGGATTTGACTAAGGAAGAGTTAAGAGTTAGTTTCCTTTTTCTTTGTTTTCCCGTTTTCGTTCTCTATACAGCTTGTGTATATAAAGAGATGACTTGTAAACAGATTATAATCAAGAAACAACTTCTCATTTTTCACAAAAATAATAAAGATTAATACAAAATTAAGTTGAAAGTCACATGTTCATACAGCCTTGTTTTCTGAGTACTGTGCAAGCAGTCAGATTTATCATTTGGAAGGTTTTGTGATATTTTGGTTGGTTTTATGGTGTAAAAAGCCTCTAAAAAGTATGATTGATTTCTAATATATTCATATGTAGAGGGATAGGATTTTGATTGTTTTGAAGAAGAGCTAAGTTGTTGGAACAAAAAGAGGTAAGTAGAACCCTCACACGCTACTTGTTTTGAACCTATATGTATGTAAATTTTCTCAAATGAATTAACGTTTCATTCCTTTATTTTCTGTATATGAAAATAGGGCCAAGCATATGATTATTTTCTATTTTAGTATATGCTGAATAATGATTTGTAAATGAGATATGAAATCCTTTAAAGAATATTTCAAAAAGCTACAAATTGATCCCTTAGAAGTGGGATAATCAACACCAAAACTAATTCTACGACCATACTAATGGGCAATAGAAGTTAGCATACGGCCCCACTAGTGAGTTATAATAATAAGCATATGCTCTGCTAACAGATTATAATAGTTAGCATACAATCCTACTAACGAGTTATAATAGTTAGTAGTGACCATGAGAATGACATTGTCGATATGGCCGTTGTCACGGGTTATAGTAGTAACCATAGCTAATGATAAAGATGATGAAACCTTATGATTTCTAAAGGTTGAATCTATAATATGTTGATGCCATGTTTTGAAGAATGATTCGTATTTGTAAATGATTTATAGATTTCTAAATTCATCCATTTTAAAATGATAATGATTCTTAATGATTTCTTAACTGTTTTGACATGATTTAACTAATGTTCTTGAATAACCTATATGATATATTGAAAATGATGCTTGATTCGGTAAGGTGTGTGAGGCTAGCTGTGGTTTACTCATACCCTCCTTTACATTTATTCAAATGATTGAGTAGTAAAAATTCTAAATTGGTGGGAAGCTAGGAGAACCATTTTGGGAGATTGTTTTGGTATTGAGCCATTACTACCTATTTAAAGATCTTTTCAAATGTAACAAAGACTTTATATTGGGATGTATTAGCTTTCAAATGTGGATGTGATGTATAAAGAAGTTTCAGTAAGACTTTATTTAAGGACTTTTATATGAACGATAGAAAGAAAAGCTTCTTATTACTTTGGAGCATTGCTTACGGGGAAATGGCTTTGCTTCAAGGTGATATGGCCGTATTATGTCCCGGTTTTGGGGCATGACAGTTAGGTTTTTCTTCTTCTTGGTTGTTTGATGCAATCAAGGAACCTTAAGTATAAGCTTATGGATATTTTTCCTTTCTATTTCCCTTTTGTTTATTCAAATTTTCCCTATTTCCTTAAGGATTTCAGATTATTATTATCGTAAACCTTAGCCCTCCAAGCTGTCCTGCTTCAGTTATCTTATTAGATTTTTATGACAACTGCATAAATGTTCTAGAGGCAAAGCAGAAGTCCATAAAGAGCATCATTGAGTCAAGAAAACCTGACAAAGTCCACACGAAAAGTAAAAAGGAAGTATCAAGTCTCTGCTTCCTGTAGCTACTTGAGTCTGTCTCTCTACACCCATACATTTGAAACTTTCTGATTCATGCAATGCATCAATGCAATAAACGGCATTATAGAAACTATGGCAAAGCCTACTAACTCCATATCATGAGAACTCTCTACGACAAGCTTACCACTTTATTCTTAGGAGAATTCTTCTATGAATTCATCACCTAAATCTTAGTAACGACATGTTCGTCAAATTTGAACCTTCCAAAATTGTCCAATTTAAAGCCTCCTTAATCTTTCCTTTTATTTATAATAGGACTTCTAATTTGTTTTAATTGTTAAATTCATGAAATTTGGATGGCAATGCAAAACTGTTTAAGAAAAAAACCCTAAACAATCTTGTTGGCTAGGGGGATCTAAACATGCCCCCATGTGTAAATGTTCAAACCAAAATTTGAAGTCTGCAAAGTAACACCATACAAGCTTACCTCAGTTGGAGATAGTCCAAATGAAGTGCTTCTAAAGCAGTCCACATCCGGTCGTTGAGCACCATGAAAATGACCAATATCCCATTCGTAACCTAAATTCAAGGACATCTCCTTAATAAGAGAACAATGAGAAAGCATTCTATAAGTGTTCTATAGTAAAGAGTTACTTTTCTAATAGTTACCCAAAAACCTCAACTTATATTCCTTTTTCTTATTGCACTTTGTTCATGGCACAAATTCAACTTGAGACATATTTAACTTTCAGTTTTTCAATTGTTAATTCAAAGAAGGGAATTTGAACTCGGGCATCTACTTGCTGATGTATGGATGCCAATTAGGCTATGACTGTGATACATTAGTAATGGCAAATCTAACATCATCGCATGCACCACACCCAACAAATTTAACAAGGTGATCAAAGTTGGTTACTCAGTTTCAAGAGTTACTCTAATGCAACACATACAGAAGCTTCATCCTGTAAACAAAGGATTCAAAATCATTCAAATCTCCTGATTCTAGTTTTCATTTTAGCAATAAGGAATAATCTTGGAAAAAGCTGACTATAAAGCTTCATACAACCAATATCCTCCAAACGAGTATAATACTCCTAACACTGATATCAACAACTTGAAATCATAAAATTTGCCCCATCCCCTGATGCTCCTTAAAAACCAAAATGAGTGGGACATCTAACAATCCTAAACACCTTCAATTCAATTACAGCCTACTTATTCGCCTCCATTTGGTACCCTTTCCATTAGGAATGAAGCCTCTGTGTAAGAGCCTACTTGAGAGTGGACACTCTACCACTTAAATCTAGTGATTTCATTGCAAAACAAGAAATGTTGATCAACTAAATGGTATCTGAACTAATCATTACAGTCCAGTCCCACAATAATGGCTTTGTAGTTCATTATTCCCACGAGTTACGGTGGGTACACCGGTCAGTTTTCATTACAAGAGTAACTATATGCAATTTAAAAACATTCCTTTTATTTGGTAATCTTGTTGCTCTATTTAGCATCAGAATTTCTACATTTTCCGTTGCAGATTCTTAGATAGAAGAAAAATCAACAAAAAAAAGATTTATGGAAGATTCAAAAATAATTTTAGTATTAATAATAACTAGAGAATTCACATCACAGAATCAGGGAAGCAGTTGACCTTCAAAACAAAAAGTTCAAAGGATCAGTTTATAACTTATATATGGCAAAATTGATAATACACTCATCCGAATGGGAGAAAGTATTGAATACCTGTCTATACTAAAATTAGGGCATATCCCTTTTCCAAAAGGGCATAACATTGGCCAAAGGATGCATCTTTACCAAAGAGTGGGATTTTTACAAAAGAAAGAAGGAAAAGCAAAAAGGGAAAAAATTAAAGATTTTGCATATAACTAATTAAAAATGACATCATTTCATAACTGCATAAAAAGGATTTAGGGAAGATTCAAAAATAATTTCAGTAATAATAATAACTAGCGAATTCACATCAGGGAATCTGTGAAGCAGTTGATCTTAACAAGAAAGATTCAAAGGAAACAGTTTATATATGGCAAAATTGATAATATACTCATCCGAATGGGAAAGTATTGAATACCTGTCTATACTGAGATTAGAGCGTATCCCTTTTCCAAAGGCACATAACACTGGCCAAAGGATGCATCTTTACCAAAGAGTAGGACTTTCAGAAAAAGAAGAAGGGAAATGGAAATAAATTAAAGATTTTGCATGAAACTAATCAAAAATGATATCATTTCATAGCTGAACAAACAGAGCAAGGTCTTTCATTTTGCAAACAGATTAAACAATCCATGCAGCTGACCTTAGGGGTGAGCATTAATCGATTTGAACCGATTAAACCGACCGAACCGATTAAATTTGGTTAATTCGGTTCGGTTTATTCGGTTTTGAAATTAGTCGGTTATGAAAATCGGTTTAGTTGGTTAGTTCGGTCGGTTGTCGGTTTTTAAAATTCATAACCGAATAGACCAAACTAACCAATGCTTTTAATTTTATATTAAATATAATATAAATAAAATATATTTATATAATAATTTAAAATTATATATAATATAATATAATATAATATATTATTTATATTATATTATATAATAATATATAATAAATAAATTATTTTTTAAATAGTTAAAACCGATTAAACCAACCGAACCGACCGACTTAAGTCAATTTCGTTTTTTTCGATTTTAGAATCTGTCGGTTGGTTCGGCCGGTTTTATAGGTTTAATCGGTTTTCGAAATTTTGGAACCGAACCGACCGAATGCTCACCCCTAGCTGACCTCATTTGATTGGGTTTTAAGACGATCTGAATCAATTATTTGAAACTTAAGTACACGTGGACTTTCTTTTAACTATTTGCTAGTAGTCTGTTGATGTAATTTATTGCCTAAGTGGCCACCATAAAATAGTTGAAAAAGCTATAGGTGTTGCACAAAAATTCATGAGTTCAACAAGACTAAGTGCATCTCCAATCAACATACATAGAATACCACCCCCAAACTCCCTTTTTCATCAGCATACAGTGCAGTAGGTGAAACATGAATCTAAAGTTTAAGTAAAACCATCATATATATTTGCTTTTATAAAGACAACCACCTTATATTTTGAGAACAAAAAACATAATAACTTGCAAAAAAGAAAATGCCAACAAGTTCATTCACCGTTGAAGAAGCAGAAATAGACAACAATCAAATAACTGCCCCTCAAGCCAACCCACACATGCCTGTCCCCTAGCACACAGAGCAGGGTATGGGTAAAAGACAAATTTAAAATACAAGCAAAGCCTTTCTATATATTTCTTTGAAAAGAAAACCTTTCAGAATAAAGGATATAAAATTATAATTTGCAAAGAAAATAATGCAAAAATGAAGTTAACCATTTAAGAAGCAAAAAGGATAACAATTAAAAATTTGCTACATAGCTATCTTTAGAACAAAAATTTGCAAAGATTACACAAACACAAAATAGTTGCTATGTTATTATGCCACTCAACACTGAAAAATAATATTTTATGGTATATGAAAATAATCAAAGAGAAATAAAAGGGATGAGAAACCCTCACCACAAAAAAAGAAAAAAGTGGAGAAACACACAACTACCATTAAGCCAGTCAAGTTTTTGTGGGCATATTGAAACCATGCTTTTGCATAACACCAGAAAGGGAATAAAATAAGAGGTTTAAAAACCCTGACAGCTGCCAGTCTGTGGGAAAGAGACAATCAGTTCTCTGGCAAGGAAAAAGTGATTTTGGTGTGGCACATATTAGGAAACAAAGAATTTTCTCATTCAGTCCTTTTACTAAGATAATAACAAACTCACAGGTTCAGACGAATCACTTAAGTAAGAAAAGACCTTTTCAAACTCATGTATAATAGTAAAACTATACAAAATAGAGACTCAAAACGTTGATATAGTCAAACAACACAACTGCAGTTAATAGAAACAGTCACTTATCCCCCATTCAACACTGAATCAAAAGGAAGGAGGGTTCTACCAATGAGATGGCAATAAAATCAACTTCCTCTACCTATCCATAACCACTAAGCTCAAGCACAAGTATGTGCAGTTATTGAACACAATCCCAAATCAAAATGCCAAAGAAAGTCCCTCATGAAGCCTTTTAATTACCCAATTCAGGCCAATTTAGACATTGTCTCCAAGATGCCTTATCAAGGTCTGGTATTTCATTACCTAAATTGAATCTAGATTTCATCTACCTGCAAATGCTTGAAAATCCATGTGCATTGTCCCTTTTATCATCTTTAACTTATGTGACAATGCTTTTTCCAAGAGGTGCTAGCAACTACACTAGCAAGCCTTATTATGGCAGCATGAAGTAAATAAATGTGACAATAGTTTGCACTACTATAGCAAGACAATTTTTCACTATGCTGTTCACGTTACCATAGCAGGTTTGCATTTAGGGGCTTTTCTGTCTTTTCAAGTAATTATCTTTACATTATTTTGAATGGTTGGGACAAGACTTATTTAAAGGTCTAGGAGTTCTATTTAATAAAAGTTTTGTGCTATTTAAGTACTCTAACTTAGTTTTTTTCAGCTTTCAAGAATAATAATTCAGAAGTTCTTCTTTCTATTTCCTGGCACTAACCAGAAGACCAGCCTTTTGGCTCTGTGATTGATCTCTATTGCTCTCTCCTAAATTCTCTCATCAAGTCAACCATAATTCTGGTTTGAGTTCGTTTTCTGTATCTCTAATCTCGCTCCAGGTGAAGCACCTTTAGAAAGCACCTATTTTCTAGGGCATCACAGCAATGAAAGAAACATTTCATTTCCTTGTGGAAATCATTGTCTCATGAAGAGCTTGATACATAATCCCTTTCACCACAACTGTAAAACCATAGAAAGATGTCAGAATAATGTATCTAGTTGTTTATGTATCATCATCTAATTCTTTGCAAAACCTAGTCTCCTCTGCCTCATCAAAAACTCTTTCCAGCCAAGCCATCATTTAAGTCTTATTACGGTATATATTTTTGCATCATTAAAATTATGGTATTTTTAAAAAGAATTATATCTATCCTTACAATATTAAGTACATTATCATGTTTCACAGGGTTTATGATACACATTATATCAGGCACAAAGTTTATCCTATCTCAGACAGAGCTCAAGTTAAAGCTAATACATAAAAATGGAAAAGCTAGATGTGCAGCAGCATATTGCCGACAACTCTATCCAATTCTTTTTTCCAGAATCCTTTTTGCAGGTATTACTTGAAAGACAAACGTCCTTCACCTTTTCTCGTCCTTCACCTTTTCTATTTAATATGCAATAATGCAAAATGTTAGATGGTTTTAATTGTCATTCTGTCTATAACTCACTTATTTGATGAATCAACAAATTCCATATTCATCTTCAAGAACGAATGTGTTAATATTGGGATTTTGGTGGTCAGCTCAATAATCCCAGAAATGGGGCTAATTTTGGATTTAGAGTTACCAAAATATACTACCACTCTTCCAATTATTAAAGCCAAAGTACACATTATATGGAAGAGATGTCTAAATTTCAACTAACAAAGTCCAGATCAAGAGATTTCCAACTACCGTTTCTCACGTCCAGCAGAATATAGTTTGTACTAGGATTTGAATCTGATGCCTTGTCATTGTTATTTACTGCTTCTAGTCTTTTTCTCCATTCTGATGGTGCTATAGCTGTAGCTCGCATTGATGAGTCAAGCAAAGGGAGGTGAGAAATTCCTCCTTCCAACTGAAGAAAAGTAACTGTAGTTAGGATGATCCATCATTGATGCAACATTTTACAGAAAATTCAAGGGGGAGAAATATACTAAAGTACTTACTAGAGAATGAAGAATTATTCACTAAGCTAATGCAAGGAATAATATTACTTTATAACTACCATTTCATACTTCACTGTTTTATTGAATATATAAACCAACCAAAACTTGGGGGTTCAAATCACCTACAATTATTTTCGTGGCAATTCCTATAAGTATTCAATCCTAACCATCGATAGTGCAAGGGCACATCTAGGAAGCATGGATACTGGTAAGACACAATGCATACACGGCGATATAGCAATTTCCAGGATACATCAATACGCCAATAAAAAAATTTATTTGTTTTAATGTATATTTATTATATATAATTTCATTAATAATGAATAAAATATTAAAAAATATGGTAAAAAGTCTCTCAAATCTTATGAAGTTTATTTAGAGAATATTTTGTTATGACAAATTCTTATTGCAAGATTATTATTATGTGCTTATTATACATGTATTCAATATATTTCAAATTAATCTGGCCCAATAGCTTTAGAGGCTTAGAAATTGTAATCTCCTAAATTCTAAACCTTTCAACCAAAAGCCCACTTGAAAATAGTTTTGTGCCCTATTCTAAAACCCATTTTCTCCATCTTCTTCACCAAAGAAGCAGCAGCCAAGTTGCAATGCAGCATTGTAACTCCTTCCACTCCCTTGATCACATCGCCTTCCAATCAAACTTTCTTCTCTAACCTGAGCCTTTTCAATCAAACTCTCATAGCTAATGTGAGCAAGGGAATCAAACTGTTCATAAAGTTTCTCTCTCTTCGCTTCTGTCTCTCTCTTCAGTACATGGCTTCGCTGCAATCTTTTGTCCTTTGAATGTTGTATCTAGTTCATGTCCGGCTGTCTTGGCCGTGTTTTGCTAATGTCCTCATATTTTACTATTTTTTGGCGTGTCCCTTGGTTTCATATACATATTCGAGTTAATTGGATGTTTATCGATGTCAGACAAGGATACAGCACTGCTATGCTATGGTTTTGATGTATCCATGCTTCATAGGTCCAATTAGTACTTATATAGAGCCCACATGGACCAAGCATTCATAAATGGCTGAGATTTCATAGCTATATGCAATTAATTGTAGATGATATGAACCCAAAATCAATTGAGCAGATGATGCTGACCATGACAACAGCAGAGTTGGAGAAAAGGCAATCATGATGAATCTCACTGAGCAGGAGCATAGAATTAAGATTATTCTACTATGCCAATATTATTTAGTTATTAGTTTTGAGTTAATGTTTTATACCTTTTTAATAATTTATTAGGTTATGTGACTAGCATGTGACTTTTAATGAGACAACTAGTATAAATACCCTAGTAAAGGTTAGTAGCCTCTTAGCTTTTTATCATTATTGAGTGAAACTCTTTTAATAAAGGTTTTAGAAGATCTTTAACCTAATTCTGTTGTCCTGTTTCAATTAGAGTTGCTATCTCTTTCTCTCTATTTGCTGTTTTTGATCTTACCCTGCATCAAATTGGTATCAGAGCGAAACAAATCCTAGTTTTGTTTCTAGATTCAAATTTAGCCACGGTTGGACGTGTTAGAGGCCGTGAAAGAGGGAATCAAGGTCAGCAAACAGAATTGACTGAGATGAGGCGTATGATTGAAGAACTTAAGCGGACTGTACAAGCCTTACAGTGACAAGGACATGTGGGAGCCCGAATGGAGATTCCGGAAGGTGACCACGACCCTTTTGACATGCCGGAAGGTGGTCTTGAGGATGAACTTGATGAGGGAGGCAAGGAATTGTCGGATCCCATCATTGATGATTATAATGACGACGGTGATGATGTAGATATCTATCCGGTACAAGGAGAATAGTTGATGGTCAAGAGGGTGCTGACAACAACATCTGAAACTAGCAAATTGAATAGGTTTCTAACAGCTGAAGAGTTGGAGGATGAATGCAAGGAAGCAGGATGGGTGTTCGCTGTTATCAGCAAGATTATAAATAGCTCTGACCGTGACGGAGACCTCAAAGAACGACTTGTTGTAGCTCAAAGGTTGTTGGACGAGTTCACTGAGTTGGTTGGTGACACTTTGCCACAAGGCTTACCACCAATGAGGAGCATTCAACATACCGTAGACTTAGTACCTGGAGCATTCATGCGAGTCATGGCCGAGATAATTACTCAATTTCTGAAGTTTGAAATTTTACTCGATGACAGTGTTGAGCGGAAGGTAGAGTTACAAATTGAAAAAGGTGGCACATCATTGAGTGTGCAATTATTGGTTCAAGATTTACAGTCAATAACTCATGCTCACTTCTTAGAAGTGGTGGTGTAATACATCCCTTGTCTTACCAACAGGCAAGAAATCTCCGTTTCCAATATGGTCTTGTATATATCTCAGAAACTGGATATAAGCTGTTTAGAGCTGGAGTTCCTCGACATGCCATCACTAAGAAGTTTGCCCCGTAAGGAGATATCAAAACTTGAGGATTTAATCTCTGTTCTATCTAAGCTGTCTCGGGGTGCTCGGACGCCTTTAGAATATATAAGCTACATGGATTGTCATTGAAGAAAGTCTGTCTTGGTCATGGTTGATCGCCATGAATGGTATGCACCTTCACAGATATACACTCGTTATGACAGCTCAGGTTTATGGACAGCAAAACCTGCCTTTCAACCAGAGTCCATGCTGCCATCATTTAGTGTTAATGGCGAGGCTACTTATATGGAACACATACATCAAGATAACCACCAAGAGTTGACTGATGGTTTCACTAGTATGGAAACCAATTTTGAGCATGCTTTTGCGGGATTGCATTCTCAGGATGAAAACCGTATTGGAGAAAGAAAGAAAAAAAAGACGAGTTGAAAAGGATATGTCTTCTGATGGAGTTGTTACTAACTATTCCTTAAATGAAACTGGTGAAGTTAAGTTGGAGAAAGAAACTGCCACGGAAGATGCTGTGTTAAGGGACTATCAAGGTGCAACTGCTGCAACAACTAATGCTTCAATTGCTGAACGAGTAATAGAGCCTACTCTTGTAATGTTTGAGGTTCATGTGCCACCATCATGCATGCTTGATGGCATCCATTCACAACATTTTTTAGGGCTGGTGTCATTATATATCATTCTCGTAGTATGGGTTTGGTTGCTGTTGACAAGAATACAGTTGCAATTTCTGCGTCAGATGTGATGATGTCCTTTGCTGCTTATCCAATTGAAATTCCTGGAGAGGTTGTTTTTCTTCACCCTGTTCAAATTTATGCTTTAGTTGCATATGACCCCTCAGCTCTAGGGACTATTGGTGCTTCTGTGGTTCGTGTTGCGGAACTACTTCCTGAGCCTGCATTACATTGTGGGGATTCAGTCTATCTTGTGGGTTTAAGTAGAAGCTTACAAGCAACATCTAGGAAATCAATTTTGACCAATCCCAAGTGTGCTAACAGATGAGCATGGAAGGGTTCAAGCAATTTGGGGAAGCTTTTCAACACAGCTGAAGTTTGGTTGCAATACATCAAAGGATCATCAATTTGTGAGAGGTATCCCAGTTTATGCAATAAGCCAAGTTCTTAACAAGATCATATATGGTGCTTATGGATCGCCTCTTCTCATAAATGGTGTCAAAAAGCTGATGCCACTTGTTAGGATCTTAGAGGTTGAACTTTATCCTACTTTGCTTTCAAAGGCTAGAAGCTTTGGATTGAGTGATGACTGGATCCAAGCTCTAGTCAAGAAAGATCCAGTTCGTTGTCAAGTTTTATGTGTTAAAGGTTGTGGCGGGATCAAGAGCTGAAAATTTATTAGAACAAGGTGACACGAAAATTTATTAGAACAAGGTGACATTGTTTTAGCAGTAAATAAAGAGCCAGTTACTTGCTTTCGAGACAGAAAATGTTTGTCAAGCATTGGACAATGGTCACAACGGTGGGAACCTTAGCATGACCATTTTTCGGCAGGGATGTGAAATTGATCTTCTTGTAGGGATAGATGTGAGGGATAGGAATGGCAGAACACGAGTGATTAATTGGTGTGGGTGTATGGTTCAGGATCCTCATCCGTGCGTGCTCTTGGATTTCTTCCTGAAGAAGGGCATGGTGTTTATTTGGCACAGTGGTGTCATGGTAGTCCTGTTCATAGATATGGGTTATATGCTTTACAATGGATTGTTGAAGTTAATGGGAAACCTACTCCTGATTTAGATGCTTTTGTTAATGTGACAAAGGAATTGGAACATGGGAAGATTGATCGTGAAGTATATGCAAAAGTAGCCAAAGCTTTTTCAACAGATTCACCTATCTTTCAACCTGGGGAGATTGATGCAGGAGCATAGAATTAAGATTATTCTATGTTGGAAATCAGGGATTGACTGAAATCCCAAGATTCTAGTAATTAGCTGTAAATTAGTAGAGCATAATTTTAGGGTGTAAATAGAGCTGTAAATTAGGGTGTCAAATTCCTATCTTTTAGGGATTTAGTAAACCCTTCCTTCATGTATAAATACCTTGTAACAAACTAGTTCAGAATTGAATAGAATCAAACATTTCTTCATGGTATCAAAGCTATAGGCTCATTTTTTTCTGGGATTTGAAATCTGTCCAAGAATAGAATTTCTGCTCAATTTCTTTTTCAGCTTTCATAGCTAAATTTCTGGTCACTGATCAGCAGCCTTCATTGCTGATTTTTCTTTCAAAAACAATCTCTTTACAGAATGTCTTCCATGACCGATAATACTTCTACCGCCCAATCCAAAGAGGTGACACTAAGTCAAACAACAGGTGAACTACAGAATATTCAATCAGCCTACAGATTGAATGGCAAAAACTATATGAAGTGGTCAAATGGTTCGGAGCTTTCTAAAAGGGAAGGGAAAACTGAGTCATCTCCTTGGAACTGGACCCAAGAAGGGAGATCCCGAATTTGATGCTTGGGATGAAAAGGACTCCATGGTAATGTCTTGGCTATGGAATTCGATGCTGCCAGAAGTCAGTGATACGTTCATGTTTCTGCCAACGTCTAAAGAAATATGGGCCGCAGCAGAACAGACTTATTCTAAAGTTAGACATGCTGCTCGAATCTTTGAGATTAAAACTAAAATATCTGCCACTAAACAAGGAGGTTGCTCAGTCACGGAGTATGCCAACCAGTTGAAGAATCTATGGCAAGAGATGGATCATTCCCTGTGTATTGAGATGAAGTGCAGTGATGATGCAGCTGTGTTAAAGAACTTTATTGAAAATGATCGAATTTATGACTTTCTTGCTGGTTTAAATGTTGAATTCGATCAAGTGAGAGTCCAGATATTGGGAAAAAAAGATTTACCCTCGCTGAATGAGACCATCTCTATTATCAATGCTGAAGAAAGTCGAAAGGGAGTTATGCTTTACTCACCATCGGTTGAAGGATCTGCAATGATATCTGAAAAAAACAATGGTGACAGACCAAAGTTTAATGCTGGAAAAGATTCAGAAGTTGCAAGAATGGAGTCTCAGCCCTCAAACAAGGATAACCTCTGGTATACCCACTGCAAAAAGCCCCGTCATACTAAGGAGCACTGTTGGAAGCTTCATGGCAAGCCACAAAGTTCTCAGTGGAATAGAGGACCTAAAAGTGGAACACAAAGAAGCCGGGTGCATATGACTCAATCCAAAGAAGAAGATCAAATGAGTTAAATGGTGGAGAACAGAATGAATTCAACAAAGGAGACATTGAACAGCTGAGATCACTTCTTGATTCATTAGAAAAGTCTACAGGTACCTGTTCCTTGGCAAATTCTGGTAAGCTTCATTCCTTATATGCTTTAAGTGCCTCCAATTCTGAATTTTCAAACTCTTGGATTATTGACTCTGGGGCAACCGATCATATGACTCATTCTTCACACAAATTCTTACATATCATCCGTGTCCAAGCAACAGAAAAATAGTCATTGCTGATGGATCCTTGGCCACTGTTGCAGGCCAAGGAGACATTGTTCTAAGCCCATCCATTATTTTTAAAAATGTGTTACATATACCCAATTTATCTACAAACCTTGTGTCTGCTTACCAACTTACAAAAGATCTAAACTGCAATATGACCTTTTCTCATATTTCTTGTGTATTTCAGGACCAAGTTACGAGGAGGACGATTGGACATGCTAAGGTGAGACATGGCCTTTATTATCTTGAGTTACCTAGTGAACAAGTGAACAGTGGACAAGTGAACAGTGGAAACAAATCACCTATCTCATTTCTGTCCAATAACTCTCATTGCAATAAAGACCAAATTTGGCTTCACCATTTTAGACTTGGGCATCCTTCCTTTAGTATTCTTAGTGGCATGTTTCCATCTTTGTTTAAGAATGTTAGTTTAAATGAGTTTCACTGTGAGGTTTGTTAATTTGCTAAACACCGACGTATGTCCTTTCCTTTGAGTAATAAAAAAACTACTGTTCCTTTTTCTTTGATTCACAGTGATATTTGGGGTCCATCTCGAGTTCCCAACATTTCGGGGGCTCGTTGGTTTGTCTCATTAATAGATGACTGTACTCGAGTTTCATGGATTTATTTGTTAAAACAAAAATCTGATGTGAGCAACATTTTTCCTATTTTTCATACAATGGTCAAAACTCAATTCAATGTTAGAATTAAGAAGTTGAGGACTGATAATGCTAGGGACTACTTTAATCAAACTTTGTCTCCATACTTTCAAAATGAGGGAATTATTCATGAATCTTCTTGTGTTGACACACCGCAACAAAATGGAGTTGCCGAAAGGAAAAATGGTCATTTGTTAGCCTCTGTTCGTGCTCTTTTGTTTCAACAAAATATTCCAAAAACTTTTTGGAGGGAAGCAGTCCTTACTGCAGCTCATTTAATAAATCGTATCCCGTCTCGAGTTCTTGATTTTAAAAGTCCAATGGAGGTGTTTTCTAAGTATTTTTCAGATTTCAATATGTCTATGAAGTTAGTCCCTAGAGTTTTTGAATGTGTCTCATTTGTTCATGTTCACTCTAATAGTCGAAGCAAGTTAGATCTTAGAGCAGTCATGTGTGTATTCATAGGATATTCACCTACTCAAAAAGGATACAAGTGCTACAATCCTATTACTCGTAAAACCTATGTCTCTGCTGATGTTACTTTTGCAGAACACAAAAGCTATTTTTCTAGCCCTTATCCTCAGGGGGAGGCATCATCTATGGAGGATAAGGATTTGTTCTTGAGAGAACCATCAATGGTGGTTAAAATATCTCCTGTACAAACAGAACCCACTTCTGAAAAATAACTTACCTCTGAACCTTGTGAACTCATAAATCCTACTCTCACAAAGCCACTACAGGTCTACTCAAGAAGGATAAAGCCCGTGATCAATCCTGTGCAAGTTCAAGAAACCAAATCGTCACTTGGGACTGAGGTAAGTCCTTCTACTGAGATATCACCTACTGTTCTTGATACAGATTTGCCCATAGCCACAAGAAAAGGTGTTAGAAAATGCACACAACATCCTTTATCCCATTTTGTGTCATTTGAAAAATTATCAACCCCACACAAAAACTTTCTTACCCATCTAAACACTGTAGACATCCCACAGACCTTATCGTAGGCACTTGGCAAAGAGGAATGAAAGCATGCAATGAGAGTAGAAATGGAGGCCTTGAAGAAAAATAAAACATGAGAACTAACAGAATTACCAACTGGAAAGAGACCAGTAGGATGCAAATGGGTCTTCACAGTGAAGTATAAGTCGGATGGATCCATTGAGAGGTATAAAGCAAGACTAGTAGCCAAGGGATATATACAGACCTATGGGGTGGATTATCAAGAGACATTTGCACCAGTAGCGAAGATGAACACAATAAGGGTATTGTTATCTCTAGCAGCAAATTATGATTGGCCTTTACAACAGTTCGATGTGAAGAACGCCTTTTTACATGATGATCTTGAGGAGGAAATTTATATGGAAGTACCACCTGGTTTTGGCATAAATCTGGATAAAAACAAAGTGTGCAAACTGAAAAAAGCATTGTATGGGCTCAAACAATCTCCCCGGGCATGGTTTGGAAGATTTACCAAAGCAATGTTGAATATGAAGTACAAACAGAGTCAGGGTGATCATACATTGTTTATCAAGCATTCGGCTTCAGGGGGAGTCACGGCATTGTGGATGATATAATTGTAACTGGGAATAATCCAGATGAAAAGGAGGCTCTTTTCCAAGTAATTGATAGTTTATGTGGATGATATAATTGTAACTGGGAATAGAAGTAGCTCGGTCCAAGGAAGGAATCTTTGTTTCACAGCAAAAATATGTTCTTGATCTGTTAAAAGAAACAGGTAAGCTTGGTTGCAAACCATTAAATACGCCTATTGAGCCAAATCATAGATTAGGAGAGTCTGTGGAAGGAGAACCAACTGACAAAGGCATGTACCAAAGACTTGCGAGGAAGCTAATCTATCTATCACACACACGACCTGACATTGCATATGCAGTGAGTGTTGTGAGTCAATTCATGCAAAATCCTAAGGGTGTCCATCTCGCTGCAGTATACCGGATCTTACAATATTTGAAATGCAATCCAGGAAAAGGGATTCTCTTTAGAAAAGACACAAGAATGGAACTAGAAGCATACACAGATGTTGATTATGCTGGCTTGTTACTGAAAGAAGATCAACATCTGGGTATTGTACTTTCATTGGCGGAAATTTGGTAGCCTGGAGGAGTAAGAAACAACCAGTTGTAGCAAGATCTACTGCTGAGGCAGAATTTCGATCAATGGCACAAGGTATTTGTGAACTGTTATGGCTCAAAATTATACTAGATGACTTGAAGATTAATTGGGAGACTCCAATGAAGTTGTATTTTGATAATAAGTCTGCAATCAACATAGCTCACAATTCAGTTCAGCATGACAGAACTAAACATGTAGAGGTTGACAGACATTTCATTAAGGAGAAACTTGAAAGTGGATTGATTTGCACTCCCTATATTTCTACAGAAAACCAGCTAGCAGATGTCTTAACTAAAGGACTGATGAGTTCAGCATTTCAACAGATTGTAGGCAAGCTAGGGATGGAAAATATCTACTCCCCAGCTTGAGGGGGAGTGTTGGAAATCAGGGATTGACTGAAATCCCAAGATTCTAGTAATTAGCTGTAAATTAGTAGAGCATAATTTTAGGGTGTAAATAGAGTTGTAAATAGGGTGTCAAATTCCTATCTTTTAGGGATTTGGTAAACCCTTCCTTCATGTATAAATACCTTGTAACAGACTAGTTCAGAATTGAATAGAATCAAACCTTTCTTCATTCTACTATGCCAATATTATTTAGTTATTATTTTTGAGTTAATGTTGTATACATTTTTAATATTTTAGTAGGTCATGCGACTAGCATGTGACTTTTAATGAGAGAACTAGTATAAATACCCTAGTAAGGGTTAGTAGCCGCCTAGCTTTTTATCATTATTGAATGAAACTCTTTTAATAAAGGTTTTAGAAGATCTTAAACCTAATTCTCTTCTCCTGTTTCAATTAGAGTTGCTATCTCTTTCTATTTAATTGCTGTTTTGATCTTACCCTGCATCACTCACATTGTTGGCAAGGGAACCAGAAAGGGAAGAGACAAGAGAAGAGCACCTGGCTAAAGAGAAGAACTGAAAAAGTGCTTCAATACCCAAACATCCAAAGATCAATGAGATTAATGATAAATTGTCTATAGTTACAACCATCAAACCCAAGTTCAACAAATAGGAACTTCCATATATAACCTAAACACAAATAAAATTCTAATAATGAAATCAGATGGTTCTACATTATTCTCCCCTAGCTGAAAGAACATAGATCCATAAAGTTAGACCACAAATACCATTTTGAAAGTTCAAGGTACGATATGTAGGACAAATATAGGTTATTAAACATTGTTAAGTTGACAGGTCAAACTATATTGTGAGAGAAAAACAAGGTAACCGGGATTTATTTGTCTACTATTTTATCCTTTTGGTACCTTTGGAAGCCCATCAGGCTTGAATTATACAAAGAGAGATAGCTCACTCGCATTCCATATACCCAAACTCCCCTCTACAAAATTTGAATCCAAAACCTCCAAGTTGAAAGTTCCAAGTTCTAAAAATTGGAATGTCCCCTTATTTACTTGAAATAACTTTGTTCATCTACATATTAGAGACAACAGTTGAGAGTGTTTATAGCTTTGAATCTTGTACCTATTCATCCTGTTATTTCCACCTAATTTCATGTTTTTAAGTTTGTTGAATCCTTTACGAAAAATATTTATGATATGATGCTAACGTAAAATGAAAGGTTGCTATTTTTTGAATTATGAAGCTACAATTAATGTGCTTCTTACATTAGGATTTCAATACTGGTGAGAGTGTAAGAGTTATTCAATTTAAGTCAATTAAACATTCCATCAAGAAATTGTATATTTGTGGCAAGAGATCATTTTCTATCAACTGAAAACATGAATGTGATACATGGTTTACTTTGTTAACTTAATCACTTGAGTTTTTGTCAGCTTTTAAAATTGGAGGATTTATTGCCATAAGGATTTTTTTTTTTTTTTTGCCTCTTTGTTTCTTTTAAGTACAAGCACGTGTGCTCATAAGATGCCAAAATTTCCATGTAACAAGATATTGAACTTGTTCTAGCCAATGGGTTGTTTCTAGCACTATCATGTTCAGTGCAAAGGATAACCCTCTTTTCATTTTACTTTAGCTTCTGGCAACAAGTTTCAAGCTTCAAACATAAAGCATTTTAAGTGCCTAATAGGAATAGAGTTCGTTTCAACCAAAGGAGAATACAACAGAGGTCACCACCCAAGAATTTTTAGCATGCCTATTTTCGTCAGAAGTCTACAAAATCAAACTTTATTTTCCGCTTTGTTTAGCTTAAGCTTTATCATGGCTTCCAATGAACTTATGTAGACTATTATAGGTTACTTTTGGTTATTGAAATTGGATACAAACTTGGTATGTCTTCTAAGCTTCCTTTTGCATATTTTCGATGCAAAAGACAACCTATTATTTCTTGGGCTATATGAGGAGTATAGTCCTCCCCTAATAATAAGCCTTGTCTCTCCCTTCGCAGTAGTTTGAACTTGAGACCTTCTAGTTGAGAGATTAAACCATTGGGAAGTTCCCTGGAGAGTACTCTTTCTGTATTTTCCAAAATCATAAGTCTTGCCTTCTTCTCTACATTTCTCTTCCTTCTTTGTATTTTCTATTTCTTTTCTTTCTTTTTAATACTTTTAATTGCTAGAGTTGCATCAAAAGTGAAACTAGAAATAGAAATGTTTAAGAAAAACTTCAAACAAGATTGTAGTCTAGAGAAAGAATATTATAGAAGCAAAACTCTATGAACAAATAAAGGTTTGAATTACAAGAATAATTAACTAAAGGCAAATGGTGTACACTGCATTAGGGAAAAAAGAATATAACACAATTATGAAGAAGACCAAAAAACAGCAACGAAAAGGAATGCATCAAATTTAAAAAGAATTAAACAAATATGCAAAGACAGACAGACACATAAACACATTGCTTACTTGTACAAGTGAGGGCTTATATCGCAGCTTCAGTTTGGGAAAAACATGCCCATTCAATGCAGGAGATGTCTGAACTAGTATATCAGAAAAAATTTCATCTTCTTTTAACCATTCAACATATGCAAAAGCATCTCTTGAGGGCCCACTGTACTGCAAAACGAAGGGGCACACAGAAGGAATTATTAGTATATAGATATGGGCGAAACATGAACAACTACTCCACGGAATCTGGTAGGCATTATGCGCTGCAAACCAAGCTCTGCAACTTTCTAGCATTGCCATCAATAATCAATAATTTAATTGCATTCAAGAACTACTCTGCCCTTGTTTTTCCAAAACAATATACTACTTGAGAACTTAAGTATTTTAAAAGAAAAGGAGGAATTGGAGAAAAAGATAAAAAAGAAAAGAACAAAATAGACCAAACTTAAACTATCTTCTACAAATAATCAGTATGCTGGAAAGAACTAAGCACCAAGAGAGGGCTGAATGAAGATAGGCCAAAAAATGCCAGTAAATAGTACATAGAAAAGTATATGAGAAGGATTATATGCAATTTAAATTACTTAAAGTTCTGTAGTTTATATATGAAAATAACTGTACAAAGTCAAAAATGAAGCAAGAACGAGCATTTGCAACCTACTCTTTCTTTGATTTCCCTTTCTAATCTTTCATTTGCTTTAGCAAATAGAAAAATATAAAAAACCCTTTTGTTTAGTTGGGCATGAAAAACCAAATAAGCAAAAAAAAGAAAAGTATATTCATCACCTAATTATGGAGTGGTAGCATATGACGGTAGGAGTTTAGCTAAATGACAGTGTTTAAATCCCCTTGAATAATAGCATCTAACTATTTAATCAATTATTAATTAATAAAAACGCAATGGAGCAACTGAAGAATACCTGTGCATTAATCCCTTGTTCATTTATATAAATTCGGCCATGTATGTCCAAACCCTGGGAAAAAAATGAAATGCTTGGTAGAGCACAAGAAAAGATTTAACTGAAAGAAACTAAATACAAGACAAAGAGAAACCTTTAAGAAGGTGAGGTGCTTAGCAATTTCGTGTTGAGGGTCTTTGATGAAGACAAAGCGATAAAAATTGACCACCACGAAATTATCAATCTCAGGCTCAGCTTGCCAGATTTTATTCACGTTGCTGGATGCAGATGCACAGCAACGGATCGAAATAGCACAACGAGCTTTTCTCGATTTTATTGGAAATCCATAATGGAAACCACAGTAATAAGCAGCCGTTGCTGCCTTTGGCAATGGGTATGGGCTCAAACTCAAGCTGAGAGGAGCCGAGAAAGCATGCGCACACCAACCTCTCATCCCTCCCCTTCGCTCCTTTCCACCTTTTACTGTTTATCCTCCATATATATCTTCGGGGAATTGGTTGGCAAAAAAAAAAAATACTATACAGAGATGAGATGACAGAGGTGAGCGGAGGGCAATGTTTTTGAAACCAGACGAATAAGGAGGGTATTTGAGTAATTAACAAATAAATATAATTTTTTTTTAAATTTATCAAAATCACATATATATATATATATATATATATTAAAATGATCCAATGAGGTACTCTAGTAAGGTGAGTAGGTCTGCTCATGGATCGGATAGTCCGTCCGATCCGTATTAGATCGAGATTGGATAAAAAAAATTTTATTTCGGATCGATTCGGAATAGTATTTTTTAATTAAAATAATATTTATTTTATTTAATTTTAATTATAAAAATATATAAAAATATAAAAATTATATATTTTTTAATTCGATGAATAAAATATAAAAGAATATAAAAAAAAAAATCGGATCGCGAGCAAGTCTAAAGGTGAGCAAGCACGGGTGTTTTTTTTTTTTTTACTTTGTTAGACAAATTACAAAATGAGTTACTAAATTAAAATTATTTACAATTAATAGTTATTACAATAAATAATTATTAATAAGGAAATATTTTTTTAGTTTTTGTTCGATGAATAAAATATAAAAGAATATAAAATAAAAAAAAATCGGATCGTGACCGAGCAAGTCTAAAGGTGAGCAAGCACGGGTGTTTTTTTTTTTTTTTTTTTTACTTTGTTAGACAAATTACAAAATGAGTTACTAAATTAAAATTATTTACAATTAATAGTTATTACAATAAATAATTATTAATAAGGAAATATTTTTTTAGTTTTTGTGATTGATTTTTTTTATTCAGATATTACGAAGTCGGATATTGAATTAATTATTCGTTGTGAATTTTGAAATGATTCGGATATAAATTATTAAATATTCATTATTTAAATTTATTTTAATTCTAATTCGGATAGTATATGATAACTGAATCTTTTATTCTTTTCATTTACATATTTAGAACGATTTTTTTTTAGTGTTTTAGGAAAATTTTAAAATGAGTTGATAAATTAAAAATATTTCTATTTTATAATCATTATAGTAAATAATTGTTAATAAGGAAATAATTTTTTTTTTTTACTTTTGTGATTCGATCCATTTTTTTTGAGATTCGAATATTACAGATTTGGATAGTTTGCGGATTCGAATAATAAATTTACTATCCACAATGAATTCGAAGCAGATTCGAATATGAACCCTTGAATATCCGCTATTCGAATCCACTTTAATTTTAGTTCAGATAGTGTCGGATATTTGAATCTGTTATCCACTCCATTTACATATTAAGTTTTTATTTAATTTTTTTTACAAAATGATATAATAAATTTTGATATTTAGCGGATTCAGATATCAACAGATATTGCTCTTTAAATTGGATGCAGATTAGGATAGTAAGCGAATAATAAATAGATTCAGATTTCAGATAAATTAAGCGGATTCAGAGTCAGATATTTAAAAAATTGCAGATATCTGATCCGCTACCATCCCTATTTGTGATAAAAAATTTGAAAGAATTACAAAATTAACTAATAAACCAAAAATATTGAAAGAATTATAAAATAAACCAATTAACTAAAAAAATTTATTATCTACTATTATTACAATAAATAACTATTAATAAGAAAATAAAAAAAAATGTGAAAAATAAGATTTTACAATTATTTTTTATCTTTTGAGAAGAAAAAAAAAGAAATATTAGAATGAGTAATTGGTCGGTTTGGACTCTCAACACCAAAGAAAGTGAAATCTAATTGATAAAAAAATCAGACTTAAATTTTATTTTTTTGATGGATTTGTCACTTGATTTAAAAAAAAAAAAGTTAAATTTTATAGTTTTATTTTTTTATTTAAAATTGATTTAGTAATAAACTTTTTTTTGTTTGTGAGGAAGATATAATTTGAAATATTTAGTTTTATATTAAAAAAAATAATTATTTTAATATATAAATATATATTAGAATATTTTAAAATTATTTAAATAAATAATTATTATTTAATAAAATTAAAATGATATAAAAAAATCTAAATCCTTAGCAACCTTCTAGTAATAGTTATAATGATATTAAATTAAATTAAATTAAAATCCTATATATAAAAACGGCTAGAGGAGGAGGAGAGAAAGTAGAAGAAGAAAAGAGAAAAAAAAAAAAAAAAAAAGAAAAGAAAAGAAAAGAAAAGGAAAAATGTTTTTATTTTCTTATTATTGTTTTAATTTTTAAAAAATTATTATTTTTATAAAAAAATAAATATATATTTTGTCGGCTTTTTTAATATTTTTTTGATTTTTATGTATTAAAAATTATAAATATTTTTTATCATTTTTTTATTAATTTTTTAAAGAAAAATCATTGTTTAATAATAATTATAAAAATTGATTAATCATTTTGTATTTTTAAAATTAAAAAAATATATATTAAAAATTAAAAAAGAAAATTAAAAATGTTAATTTTTTGTTTTTTTTTCAGTAAATAATTTTTAAACACTTCTAATTTAAAATAATTTAATAAAAAAATTATATTTTTTAATAAAAAAATTAACTCCTGCAACATCATGCGGGTAATTTTTTAGTGAAAAAAAAAGTGAGTGAAAAAATATATAGATTAAGAAAAAAAGTTATTTGATGATGTCAAATGTATGAATACTTTTTTTAAAATAAAAACCATAAATACTTTTAATTACATTTTATTATTATAATTTTTATTTAATTTTTATGTAAAATTACTAAAATAATTTGTTATGGAATATAAATTTATACTTAAAAAAAGATAGTAAAGATTATAAGCCTAACCCAACAAGCATCATGACACACGTTGGTTGCATATGAAATTTTTGTTTATATTATTTATATTAAAAAATTAAAACATTATATGAATTAGGTATGTATAAAATAAATAATATTTATTGACAATTAAGTCAAATTTATGAAAAGAATTTTACTTTTTACATGAATGAAATTTAAAAATTAACTAATAAAAATACTATTTCTATATTAAATCGTTCACATGTTTATATGTATTAATAACATAAATTAATTTGCATACGAGTTTTAGTTCAAATGGTTCACTCGCATGGTCAATTCTCATAAACCTTGACTTCCATTGAACCAATATATATATATATATATATATATATATATATATAATAAGTTCAATCGGATATATTATTATCAATTATAATTTTATGAAAAGTGATTTTTGTATTTATATTCACATAAACAATTATAATTATAGGTTCACACTACTTGAGCTATTAACTAATTGATAATGTTCATTAAGTGTTAATTCAACTAAAATATATCTATAATCTATATCTATAATTTATAAAAGTACGAATATGAAGAATCTTTTGAACTATCGAAAATAATCATTGTTGTTCACTATATTTTTAAGTTGCTATTATAAATAAAGTTTATTATTAATAAGTTTTATCTAACTTATAAGTAAGAAATTTAATTTCACTAAATTTTTTTGTTAAATGGACTAATTTGATAATAAATAAAAAATTATATATAATTGTTTTATTTTAAAAGTTATAATTTTTTACTAACCTTAAAATGTAAATCAATTTATTCGATATAAATAAAAAATAACTAAAATTTACATTGATATTAATTTTGTACTAATATTAAAAATAATAAATTTTAATTGACAAAATTTGCATATGAAATAAATTTTACATGTTAATGCAAATTTTAGTTAATATATATTTTATTAATTTTATTTATTTTTAAAATATATAATTACATATTTTTTTTTAAAAAAAATCAACGAGGATTCACGTGCGATTGCGAAGACATGTGATAACAAATATAAGTTAAGATAAACGAAAAAAAAAAAAAAACTCTAATAAGTATAGAAGATTAAAAGTTTTAGTTCATTGAATTAAGATTAAATGTGTTATTTAGTAATTTCATTTATGGATGGAAAAACTAAAGTAACAAAAATAAATTAAGGAGACGGAGTCATTGTTGCCATAATAGTTACTCAAGAATTTTTTTTTTTTTTAAGAAAGAAACTGTCTTTTAATTATATTAATAATAATTAAATTATGATTAATCATAATATAGAATAATTAAAGTTCCGTTTAGTTATTTATAAGAACCAAATATTTCCTTAGAAAATTATATTCTAATGAAAGTTTAATATTTTGAAATGTGGCCTATCAATTTTGAAGCATCTAAAAAGCCTAAAAAAAAAATTGGCCCAAAACCTTGTCACACGAAAATAGAAAACATGAAATGTTCCAAAATAAATAAAAAGTGTTACGAATTCGGATTTGATTCAGTTGATTTATGTAATTATTTTTAAGAAGTAACATCGAGCAAGATATAAATTCGAATCTTAATATATACAAGCCCCTTCTATATCTCCAAATTGCGACTTTTTTTATATATATAAAAAAAAAAAGTGATACTATTCTTAGAACAATAGAAATGGGAGAAAAAAGTAATGGTAACAGAAGTTACAGAACAATGTTTCTCTTCTTTAGATTATAGTATAATATAAAGCTATTCCAACTCTTCATACCCAAAAATTACACCGACCAATGAGGAAAATACACGTGGCAAGGAGGGCTAATTTGGCAGTAAAAATGACATGAGATATTATTGAGCTAATCAGTATTTGATATGTGTCAGGATGAAGAAACATCAACCATTTAAAATAAAAATATCTGACAAGGAATGAAGAAGATTACTGAACTGACCTGGCATTGATAGGAAAAAACTCCAGCAACCATGGCCATGTTTGTGGACATAGTTTCTGACCTTTGGTCTTCTTCAAGTGATCATATATAAGCCCTTCCTGTGCTAAGCTTTTGGCTTGTCAGATGATTTGCAACCCATTTTTTGCCTGAGATAGAGAGAGATCGTGCCTGCCTTGTTACAGCTTAAAAGAGAGAAGGAAAGAGAAAAAGAAAATAAAGAAGGAAAGAAAAAAAAAGTTTTTACTCTTGTTATTGGACGGAATTGTTGGAAACGGCGCCCATAATGGGCAACCATTGTCAACATTGTAACTTCCTTTCGGAAGTTATTAAAAGGATTTAAAAGAAAAAAACTGCTAAGGCAGTTAATTAACAATAATAAAGGAAGGAAAAAACTTCTTTTAATAACGATTCATTTTATTCTTTCGGCCAAGTTAACTAAAAAGGAAGAATGTCTTCCTTGTTAAAAAAACACTATTCATTCAGCTATGAAAGAATGAAAGACGAATGAACACTCTTCATTCGGTTAAAGCCGAGAGTAAGAAAAAGAGAGAAAACAAGTTTTCTCGAAAGCAATACTCAAAATTCTCTACATTCTCGAAGAATTTAGTGCTGTGACAAATAGACAATTTTCGAATATGTGATCTTGTCTTTGACCAGTGAATCAAGATCGTTTCCGCATCGAACGATCCTGTAAGTTATTTAATTCCGCATTTATTGTTATAGATTATTTACATGATAATCTTCATTGGTATCAGAGCCTGTAGGTTTTGATTTCTGGTATATTTGTTTAAGAACAAAAATATTAACATGACTAAATCGAGTTTCTGGAGAAATGCTTAAATCCACCGGAACACGTCCGAAATCTATGGATTATTATACAAACGTGTATAAGACCATGAAATTTACGTAATATAATATTTTTGGATTTGTTGGATTCTAGGTTCGGTTTTAGAAATTGTGAATTTTTATGAAAACCAGGATAAAAAAAATCGTAATTTTTTAAATAAAAAAAAATGATTCAAATGCCTATGAAAATTTCAAAACTACAGTGTTTTGATGAGGTATTCGGATAACCTGCCGAGGGCATTGGGATGCCAAGGTAAAATTTAAAATAAATTATTTTTAAAAGCAAAATATCAAATTTTATATTGTTTATTTGATCTTAAACTTTTTTTTTAAATCTCAAGAGTTCTGATAACACAAAATTGATTAAAATTTGTTTTTAATCATTATGAAATATGTGTTATGAATATGTTTTATGAAACATATTTTTCTATATTTGTTATAGAAGACAATGCCGAGAATTTTTCGAACTCTGATGGTAATGAGGACCATGGCACAATTTCTAGAAGTCGATAGGTAGCTACGAGAACTAGATAACTACCGAATGGATCCAGATAATGATGTCATCAAACACATCATTACTGTTAATTAGAAAATCCAATAGTTGATTTGGAGTGGTAGAATGTTAATAAAAAGTGATCGTAACAAATATATGGTGTTACAAAAACACACTTCTTACTCCGAAACAAAAAGGTCTTCTTAATGATCTTTGGATGTCTAAGACGGAGAACAACCACATCGAGGATTATGAAACCTTGATTAGAACTTTTGTGAAAGAGTATGTGAAGACGGGGGCAAAGAAGACTGTGACCCTCTTAATCGGCCTTAATCTTCGCAATGAAAAACGCAATGTTGTGGTAAATCCATGGATGACTAACTTGGATTTTAAGCTATCAGATGAATTTTTAGATTCCATTCCAGTCACCAGAAAATTCATAGATTATTGATTAGTTATTTTATGAATTTTCTAATTAGGAAAAAGTTTATTATTTTTTTAATATGGAATTGTTATTTTTATTTATCTATGTGATAAAGTCGCAAAATTATGAGTAATTTTGCATCTAGTGGGAGTTTTAAGATATTCGTTATCTTGGAATAGAAATTTTGCACAATGAAATAAATTAGTGATGGCTAAACATATTGTTATGGAATTTGATTGTGAAACTTAGTGAGCTTTTGGTTCCATACTGTATGGATGGTTGTCATTGATTTTATTTCAGATTGTGACAAAATAAATGTGTGTATGCTAGGCATTAATTTGTGCATATATGTCTCATTATAGAATATCCTATGAAATGAAAACTGCATCCAAAATATTGTAGTTGAGCTTAACAAAGGTGAGAAGCTCAATGGGGATAATTGTGAGATCTGGAGTATAAAAATTCAATATGTGCTGAAAGAACAAGATGTTCTAAAAGTTCTAAATATGTCCTAGAAGGGCCTGAAAATGGGAATACGACCCAACATAAAAGGGACCAAGAGGCTTACAACGCCTGTTAAAAAAAAAATCCACTGCTTGCAATATGTTGCTAAGCAGTATGGAGAATGAAAGTCATCTTACCCACAATGAAAGCATCAAAATATTTGGAGATGCTTCACTTCATTTACAATTAGAAGAAGATCACATTGAGGCATCTAGGCCTAATGCCGATATGTGTATGGTTGGAACAAGTTCCCATGAAGCTCCGAGCTTCAAATGCAAGCCATGTAGTGGGTACAAAAGAAATGCACTTAAGAAGCCTAAAAGTGGTTTCCAAGGGAAAGGCTCTCATGGCTCATTAAGCGAAGAACAAGTCTAAGGTCAAGTGCTTTAATTATGGTAAAAGTGGTCATTTTTCTATTAATGCACTGAGCCAAAGAAAATACGAACCCTTTAAGCATTTTCATATGCTATGAATAATTTGAACAGTATGACATTTGTGTCAAGTACTGTTTTATTAACTGAATCTCATCCTTTGTGGATTGTAGAGTTAGGGGCCATAGACCATGTAACACATGACAGAAATGTGTTTATGAATTTTCATTGGATTCCGTAGGGACAAAGTGGATTGTGTGGGAAACAACTCAATAGTTGAAGTGAAGGGAATCGGTACATACAAGTTGAGTATGCATGGTGGCCGATCTCTTATCCTAGATGACATGTTGTTTGCTCCCAACATTTGACGAAATTTTGGTTTCTGTCATTGTTCTTCTTAACCTATGATTTAATTTGAACTTCGATAGCGCTGATGTTAATTTGTTTTGGGGAACAAATTACTATGATTCTGGATATTTATTTAATGATTTTATTGTTTTGGATGTTGACTACACTCCATGTAGTTGTATCAATAATGTTAGTTTTTCCCTAGTTACTTCTTCAAGTAATGCAAATATTAATGTAGATATTTGGCATGCTAGACTAGGCCATATCGGGCAACAAATGATGGATAGATTAACTAAAAAGGGATTACTAAGCCGTATTGAAAAAATTAATCTATCAACGTGTAAAAAAAAATGTCTAGTGGGAAAAATAGCAAGAAAACCATTTGATAAAGGGACTAGAGTTGAATTTCATTGCAACTTATACATTCCGATATTTGTGACCCAATGAATGTAAGGGCACGAAATGGAGGAGTATATTTCATCACATTCATTGATGATTTTGGATGTTTCGGGTTTGTCTATTTGATTTCCCATAAGTCTGAAGCATTAGAGTGCTTTATAAATATGTACTTTGGTGGAAATCAATTAGATAAAATGTTAAGGCATTTAGAATAGACCGAGGACGTGAGTATTTGTTTGATCAGTTCAGACATCTATGTGATGAAAAATGAATAGATAGGAAGCTAACCATTTCGAGGGCTCCACTACAAAACGTGTTGCAGAGAGAAGAAATCGAACTCTTCTGGAAATGGTTAGGTCTATGATGGCCCAGGCAAATTAGCCTATCATCTTTTGGGGTGATGCCTTATTAATAACTGCTTATATATTGAATAGAGTACCCTCCAAGTCAATTACATCTACACCTTATGAATTATAGACCAGTAGAAAACCCGATCTTAGTAATTTAAGACTTTGGAGTTGCGTTGTCTACGTTTATGAGCTTGCTCATCAACATGGTAAGTTAAGTCCAAGAGGAAAAAAGAAAAAAATGTATATTTGTAAGATATTCTAAATATTCCAAGGGATGCGTGTTCATTAGTGAACAAGCAAGTGGGAGTGTAACTGAATTTGAATATCGGGATGTCACTTTCTGAAAAATGATTTTCTAAGTAGGGTTGAGATTAACCAGGATATATCTCTTTATGAGATAAAAGATCTTGACGATTTGATTGTTGCAAATTGACTGATGCATATTTATGATAATGCACCAACAGTATCTCATCCAAGTGGAAGCATGATAAAAGATGTTGAATTTGTTTCACAAGAATCACAATTCATGTGTAGTAATCGAGAAAACATTGCTTGAAATCATTTTTGACATAGAGGAAGAAACTTTCATGATTACCCTACAAGAAGAAGACGAGCCAAGAAATATAATGGAAAAGAAAAGTGGATGATGGCAATGGAAGAAGAGATGGAGTCTATGAGATCAAACAATGTTTAGGAATTAGTTGATCTACCTAAAGGACGCAAAGCAATAGGGGACAAATGAGTTCTCAAGATTAAATGTAAGTCTGATGGAACTATTGAAAGATACAAGGCACGCCTTGTAGCTAAGAGGTAAACCCAACAAGAGGAAATTGATTATGAAAAGACTTTCTCTCATGTTGTAAGGTTTACCTCCATACGCTTAATTCTGGCCATAATAGCAAGTTTAGATTTGGAGTTGCATCAAATGGATGTAAAAACTACATTTCTTAATAGAGAACTGGAAAAGGTAATCTACATGGAACAAGTAGATTTCATTGACAAAGGTCAATAGCACAAAGTGTGCAAGTTATTAAGATCAATTTATGGTCTTAAGCAATCTTCCAAACAGTGGTATATTAGATTTCATCAAGCAATCATTTCGTATGATTGTATCATTACTGATGAGGACCACTATGTGTATGTCAAAAGAACCAAAGACAAGTTTGTGATCTTGTCACTTTATGTGGATGACATACTGCTGGCTGAAAATAATGAGTATATCATTTGGTGAAAAATTGGTTGTCCTCAATTTTTGAGATGAAGGACATGGGTGAAGCAACTTACATTCTTAGAGTGAAAATTCACTCAGGATCATTCTAAGAAATTACTTGCTCTTTCACAAGAGTCGTGTATTAAGAAAGTTCTTGAACGATTCAAAATGCAAGACTGTAAGCCAATTGATACTCTTATTGCAAAAGACGAAGGCCTGAGTAAAAGAATGTGTCTTGAGACTCTATAAGAAAAGGAACAAATAGCAAGAGTTCCTTATTCCAATATTGTGGGAAGCCTTATGTATGCTATAATTGCACAAGGCTGGATATCTGTTACGCAGTTGGACTCGTTAGTAGATATCAATTGAATCCAGGTCAACCCCATTGGAAAACAATTAAAAGGATATTTAGGTATTTAAAAGGCACTGTGGACTATTCATTATGCTATCAAGGATATAATTGCATCTAATCGGGTAAACGTACATCGATTGGGGAGGAGATTTAGATGAGAGAAAATCTACCTCCGGATATGTTTTTTCTTACTTAATAAAGAAGTGATCTCCTGAAGTAGTAAGAAACAAACTTGAATAGCATTGTCCACTATGGAAGCTAAATTTATGGCATTTTCAACGATAGTGCAAGAAAGTGTTTGGCTTAAGAGATTTTTGAATATTTGGGATTTAATAAAGATGCATCGAACTCAGTGTTGATGAATTGCGATAGTCAAGTTGCAATCGCATTCACGAAAGTCCCAAATATCATTCAAGGATCAAACACATAGATACCTAGTGTAATTTTGTGATAGACATAGTTGCACATAAGAAAGTCAACATGTAGTACATATCTACGCATAAGATCATTATAGATCGGTTTACGAAATCGATTCCTAGAGATGTGCATAATATACATGTTAGATCTCTAGGATTGCATAAGATTTAATGTACTTGCTAAGTTGTTCAAGTTGAACAATTTGTTCTTTCCCATTTATGATTATTGTTGACAATGGTTAATGCATAATAAAGTTTAGTACTTTGTTTCATGAAAGCATACACACATGTATATATGTGTTAGGTACATATATGAGATTAAAGGTATGTCGGACAAATGATTGGCCTTCTCACACAGGCAATCACCTCTATAGCTTAGTGCCGAGTGGAAATAAGATTAGTTTTAAGCTTTAAAATTAAGAGTTTTACGAGAGCTTGAGCTTAAAACAAAATCGCCTTGATAACGGTTCAAGATTAGGTCATATAGTAATGAGTTTATGATCGAAAGTGAATGATCCCATAATTCACTTTATTTGTCTATGTCTGCTAGGTGGAAGTCCTGTTATTGAATTTATTAAGAAAGTAGAGTTGTGGACTCAAGTTAGATACTGAGTGTATCTGAACTATCACCTGTACGGTATTGAAATTGTGATAAAGACATACGCTCCAAGGAAAAAGGAGAGTAATACCGTAGCATGTGTTTCATGCCACATGTGCATTATTCGACCAATATGGGTAACAGAAGAATTGGTCTCTGCTTCTAAGTTGTGTGAGACCCATGAGATCAACTAGGGATCTCTAATTAGTACCCTTATGACTTTTGACTGTTTCTTAAAGTTTCAGTTCAATGTTAATTATCTTAGAATGTTGCCAATGGTCATGTATGATTCGATCTAATGGGACATATCTAGATAGCAGTTGAATTGGAATGAAAAGATTCGAGAAAAAGGGAAGATCATTTTAGTGTCTCATTCAATTGTATTCATTGGTCGACTAATTGTGTTTTAAATAGTAAACACAATTGTGAATACAAAAGTTTATTGTATCACTAATATAAAAGAGATCATGGGAAACTTGAAATATGACTAAATGGATCTGGGGTGCTGCATACATTCTCTACTTAAACATTTGAGCTGCTATATATACTTAACAGTTGTATAGCAGCCAGCTCTCGAGATTATGAAGTATGTTGGTCGCACGGCCTATTTTCTTGTATGAACTTTGTAGAGAGAAGAGATATCGATCTCTTGAAATTGTGCCCATTATGTGTGAATGGGAGATGTTGGAAACAGCGCCGATAATGGGCAACCGTTGTCAACATTGTAACTTCCTTTCGGAAGTTATTAAAAGGATTTAAAAGAGAAAAACTGCTAAGGCAGTTAATTAACAATAATAAAGGAAGGAAAAAACTTCTTTTAATAACGATTCTTTTTATTCTTTCGGCCAAGTTAACCAAAATGGAAGAATGTCTTCCTTGTTAAAAGAACACTATTCATTCGGCTATGAAAGAATGAAAGACGAATGAACACTCTTCATTCGGTTAAAGCCGAGAGTAAGAAAAAGAGAGAAAACAAGTTTTCTCGAAAGCAATACTCAAAATTTTCTACATTCTCGAATAATTTAGTGCTGTGGCAAACAGACAATTTTCGAATATGTGATCTTATCTTTGACCAGTGAATCAAGACCTTTTCCGCATCGAACGATCCTGTAAGTTATTTAATTCCGCATTTATTGTTATAGATTATTTACATGATAATCTTCATGAATTTCCCTAAAATTTTTTTAAAAATATTTTAGAGGGAATTTTCCCTTTTTCTTTTGTAAACAAACCTTTATGAACGGAATTCTGTCTCTAAAAGGTTTGTTTAAATAATTTTAGAAAATTAATTATAGAACTATCGACTTGTTGTAATATTAAATTAATTTTTTAAATTAAATGCAAAGAAATTTTCATCATAATTTTGTCGATAATTATTATTTGTGATGGATTAGCTATAGGAACTTTCATTGCTAATGCAAAAATTAAAAATCTTTTACTGATAAATTATGAGTTAATTTCGAAAAAAATTTCAGGGAAAAAAATTTTCAATCCTTTTTTCCGTCTAAAAGTCCATAAAAAATTATGTTTCTCATTTTCTTTTACTGATAAATTGTGTTATTCCATGACACAACACGAAAAAATAACACGAACACGATATGAATATACGAACGTATTAAAATCTATATAAACAAATTATTAACATGTCAAAATTTATATAAATATATAATAAGTACCTTAAATACGATTATAACACGAAAAAATAATATGAATACGATATGAATATACGAATTACCAGATCTACATACAAGTTCCTTTCTTGCTTAAGAACAATTTCCAACTCTTAGTACTAGGGGTGAGCGTTCGATCGAGTCGAGTGAAAAAAATTCGGATTAGTCGAGTTGACGAGTCCTATTTTGTCAACCAAACTCAATTTGAAATTTTAACGAATCGAGTCGAGTTAAAACAAATTCGAGTCGAATAATTTATTCGAGTTAAAATGTTATCTTGTAAATGTTGATTGACTAGATCATGTTACTGTTATCTTGTAAATGCATGTATATCTATAATTTTGAAATTTAGTTCTATGAAATTACAAATATATATATATTTTTTGTGTTCTATCTTTTCTTATAAATATAACTATCAAAGACTTGTCATACTAAATAAATAGCCTACTATTGACCTTTAAAAAAAGAGAATTCATTATCTTTTGAATTTCATCGTTTGGTTAGCTTGGTAATGTGCATGATATCAACCAAAAGCTTCAATCTTTAACTGAATGAAGCATTGAGTGATAGTCTTCCCCTTTTGAAACTCAAAAAATTCAATGTAAACTTTCAATCTAGACTTGTCAATTTCAAAGGGGAAAAAAAATGAATGATAAAACATTAAGACAATAAGTATGCAGTCAACAGCTCATGTGGATTTATTTTTCTACTGAATGGTGACAAACAACAAAAATAAATGACCCAACAAAAATGGGCTAAAGAGTAAAAAGGGAAGACGAAATAAGAAAAACGCAAAACTCAAGCTTAGTATCAAACTCAAATGAGTAAAACGACGTCGTATAGAAATATCTTATTCGGATTTTCGAGTTATTCGAGTTGTATAAATCAAATCCTAGCTAAACTATATAACTCAAATTACTTAGTCGAGTTGATCCGAAAATCCGAATAACTCTAATAAACCGAACTATTTAATTCGAAATTTGAAATTTTTTTCGATTTTTTCGAGTCGAGTCGGATTTTGCTCACCCCTACTTAGTACCATTCCTAGAAGTTTGGCCTAACTGACATCCAATATGTCTCAAAGTGATAAGTAATTATTCTATATTCTAACAAGTATTCATAAAGCATTAGCAAGTATAAGTCATTTTGCATTAAACAAATTTAGACAAGGTCTACTCCCATTATTATTTTTAAATTAATAGCTGTCACTATTGATTCGAAAATAATAATCTTTCTTAATGGGTTAGGATCTCATTTAATTTTTCATAATTTTGAGCGATTCAATAAGTTATGATGAGTAAATTAGGTAAAGAACTTAGTTTATAATCACATTTTTATATGACTCCTAAATCAATTGAGTAACAACTACTTGTCTAAATATATCATATATGTTTCTCTCAACCCATGCCTCTAACAATATATAATCATGAGCGACTCATCCAAATTATATATGTTAGTTAAGTAGGACTTATTAATCATAACATAAACATATTTATGGTAAAAATGACCTTAAGCGACTTAACAAGTCACAATTAAGCAAAGCTCTCGTTTTGTTATGATAATGGAAAGCAACTTAATTGTGTTGAAAAACAATTAATATTTAATTAGGGATTTAATTGTTTAATTAATTAGCTCTCATTGCATGCATAACATTTATCATACACCATACACATATATAAACGTATCATGCTTACAAAACATGCATAACATTTATTATATATATATATATATATATATATATATATAAACCTAGCATGCATATTACTTTGGATGATTATGAATTTTTACTAAGCTAGATTCCTATTAAATAAGCTATATGGTCAAAACATAGAGGATTGCATCAATAATGCTTCATGTCTTCATGCCGAGATCTCCTTGGTGCCTTCAATCTCCATTTTTAGGTTTAAAATTCCTTTTCAAATCTGATATCCTATGTAACATTTACATTTAAAGAAACTTTGAATTACATTCAAAAGAAGTAAGGTGAAAAAGAATGCTACAACTCCGAAATTTAAGAGATTAGGCAAGACATGCAAGCCCTATTTCAAAAATATCATAAAGCATTTAACCATTGATAACATACATAAGAAGTCTTAAGTCTATAACCATCCAATCATACATTCATAACTATATTATGAAAATTAAAACATGTTTAATTCAATTTAATGACCTTGCATTCCATTTGAATTAATATAAATATCATATATCTTATATTTTAACTCAAATTATGTGATGTCAGGCTTTGTTTGGTCTAAATAATCAGTATTTACTCCTAGTTTCTTAAGTCCCAGGCTTTTAATGGGATTTTTACTGAATATTTTTTAATTGTTCTAAAATTTAAAGTATGATAATAAATTTGCTACAAAATTAAAAGTATAATGATAAAATTAGACTAATTAAAAGATTAATAATAAATTTAACGACTCATATAAATACAATAATAAATTTACAATTTTCCCATAAAAATAAAAAAAATAAAAACTATCGATCCATTCTATCATCTAGGCCTAACAAGGATTTTTCTAATTCGGATCGATCCGACCCGAATTACTATTTATCAATAAAAAATATTTTTTATTTAAATTTTATTATAAATAAAAATAATTTTTTTAATATTATAATATTATGTTAAATAATGATATGAACTTTCGAATCGATCCGGATCTGGCTCGACTCGACTCGAATCTGAATAAAAAAAATTGAATTAAGATCCAATATGATTCATGAACAAATTTACTATCATGAGGACTATTTTTTTAAAATTAACAATCTACTAAAAAACGATGTCACATCAGTCCATTCATATTCGCGGAGTTTTGCATGCACATCAGTCCATTCATATACGACAAATCACGTTCATTCGTATTGTGTCGATGTCAAAGTTATCACACCCGAAACCATTCAGCGGTCAAACCATCAACTTGAGAACCCGACCCTTGATGTACTTCAATTGGATCTTCTATGCAATTAAAATGAAAAAAGTCATATTAATTCATTCTATTTATGAAAAAACCAATAATTAGTTAGATTTTTTTTTATTGATTCTGATAAATTAAATATAATTTTAAAACGATTCTTAATTTCTTTTTATATACTAATTATTGATGTTCTCGTTATTTTCAATAAACAATTATTTTTTTAAAAAGAAGTTAAAAATAAAAAACAAAATTACATTATGAAAAACTAAAAAGTAAAAAAAAAAAATAAATGTAAACTTCGTTTTTTTTTTTTTTTGTAATTTTTTAAATGATAATAGATATTTTTATTTTTATATCATAATTTTTAGTTTATACAATTACCTAAAATATTTATATAATTTATAATTTTATTTAATCTTAATTTTGATCCAAATGATCTAGCAATTGAATCATTGACCTGAAACTTGAAGTTTTTAATGGATCATTATCAAATTTGTTTACGAAAACTATATATGGTCAATGGTATTCTAAATCATTATATCTTTTTTCTTACCAAAAAACCAAAAATTAAAATCATATTGTCGATTTTTGACAAAATGTTTGAATGACAAAGATTATAATACTAATTAAAGTGAAGAACTATTTTTTTTATAAATTCTTATATCTAGATGCATATCTACAACAAGAAGATTGGACATATATAAATCACTAATAGACTTATAGTTATAGCTATTTTGAGTAGAGTGTAAAGTGGAAAATGAGGTTGTAGCAATGTGGTTGGTACCGTACCGGTACTGGTCGTATCGGCCGGTACGTATTATTTTTAAAATAAATTGAAATGGTAGCAATCTCGTACCATTTTGATTTTTTTACCGATCCGTATAAGTCGTACCGGACTGTACCGATCAATACCAGTACGTATCGGTTGGTACAAGATTTTGATTTTTTTAAAAAAAAATCGTTTATTAATTTATTTTTTAAATCAATTTCAAAATTTTTGTGTCATAATCATTTTTATTTTTTTCATAATTACATTTTAAAATAAAATATGTTCATTAAATTAAGCTATTGAACATAATTAATCATAATTTACTATATTTTTTTAATATTTATTTTACTTATTTGATGTTTAAAAATTTTAGATATTAAATATTTAAAATTTATATTTGCATAAAAACATATATATGCATGTAATAGATGTATATTTGCATGTGTATATAATATATATTTTATTACAAAATTTGAAAATAGGCTATATATAGATATATGAAAAAATATTTGAAAAATACCGGTAAACCCGAAACGGTACTTCGAAACACACCGATACGTACTAATATAAGAACAAAAACGGTACGCTCATTGGTACGGTACTGACTACCTTGGGTTGTAGTCTTGTAGACACTCTTGATAAATCTATTTATGCGAGTAAAAAAGTGAGAGGTCGCTTGTTATATATATATATTTTTGTTAATCCTAGAGTATTTTCTAGCACGAGATAAAAGCAAGAGCCCATTAATGCGTTACCTTTAAAACAACACGTGATTCAATGTAAAGTGTGAATATATATTTTTTGGTCTCATATTTAACCTAAATGTTCAAGTTTTGACCATTTTTAGACATATTTTACATGCAACAAGAGCAATTTTTTTCTTAAGGTTGCATTATTAAGAAATAAGTGGAGATTGTTGTATATATTTCTTAATAATGAATGATTTATATTGTTTTTAAGTGTTTTTTTATTTATAAAAACAAAGATTAGAAATTTTATAGATTGCATAAGTATTGAAAGAAGAGGTTTGGAAGTTGAAAAATATGGCTTGAAATGAAAATGAGCAAGAGTAATCGACTTCCATTGAAGAGCAATCGAGAGTCGACTGTCCAAGCTTAAAATGCTTTTGGGTTGAAATTATGCATAAGGCATCAGGATGCCCACCTCAGGACATCCGAATGCCCTACATGTTTTGCATTCTGTTTAAAAGTTTGCTTATCTAAGAATTCAAAAAAATATCCATTGCACATATTGTTTCATTTTAAAATTGATGATTCTTCATCAAAACATAATTATTCATGGAGGGATATTTGAAATACTGGTTGAGATTTATAAATACTTTCATTAACACTTAATTCAAAACATCTTTAAATCATTTCATTCTCTCTCAGTCTCAATTTTTATTTATAGTTCATGTATATTCAAGAGATTCTTAAAGTGTAATCTTGATTTTTTTTTTTTTTCGTTTAAACATTGTATCAATGTTTTTAAGAGTCTTTACTTATAGTGAAGAAGTTATATCCTAAAAAAAACTTTCTAGAAGTGCTTGCATAAGTTTCTTCTTCTTATTTATTGCATTAGTCAAATACAAATACAACACCTTGTCGTCGTTGCAGTTATATGTTCTATAGTACCCAATCATCAACGTTGATTAAGGGTCCATTTGGATCCCATTGCACCTCTGGTTGGTGCAGTGGGATCCAAGAGAAATTTTTTTTCCAACTACACCATGGGTGAATTTGGATTGCACCTTACGGTGCAGTTGAACCCATTGCTCCTCCAGTGGAGCATTGGAGGGGAGAGCGTCCAGTTAAAAACTGGACCCTCCAATGAGATATTTAATTACCAAAACACCATTTTTTCAACAATTTTTTTATTTATAAAACTTTTTAAAATTATTTTTTTTATTAATGATCTCATCTTTATTTTTATTTTTTAGTTTATTTTTTTATTTAAAGATTTTTAAATTATTTAATCATTTAATATAACAAATAAATTATATAACAATTAGTTAATTAATTAAAATATTTAAATTAATATATAAAATAATATTTTAAAAATAAATTTAAATGTTAAATATTATTAAAAAATATATAAATAATTTATCAATACACTCTTAAACTAATGTCCTTAATCGTCATTTTTATTTTCATCTCACCGCCACCACTGCTTTTGAATCCAAACATATATTCCACCACTGATTTTACTCTCACCGCTACAATACCCAATCTCATCGCTACAGTAACTAATCTCACCATCACTGTTTTTAATCTCACCGGTGCCAATCTCACCGCCCATCCAAGGGTCCATTTGGATGGGCGGTGAGATTAGCTCCGGTGAGATTAAAAACAGCGATGGTGGAGAGATTGTGTACTGTAACCGTGAGATTGAAATCAGTTGCGGGATATGTGTTTGGATTCAAACATAGCGGTGGCGGTGAGGTAAATTATAGTGAGAAAAGAAAATAATCATTAAAGATATCCTATATATAAATTTTGAATGTTTTTAAGCTCAAAGAGAATGTACACGTCGTCAGTTACTGTTTACCTTTATTTTTTTTCTTTGATAAAAAAAAAAATAAAAAAGGACAAAGTGGAGTTTCGACCTCTCCACTTTGTCCCTTTCTTCTCTGTTTTTTAATTTTTTTAAAATTTATATTTAAGTTTTACTTTTTAAATGCTTTTAAATTTAAGTTAGCCTATTAAATATTAAAAAGAAATGTGATGTAGATAAATGAAAGAGTTTGTGAGAATATTTAAATTATTTTAGATTTTATAATTCGTTTATTCATATTGTGTTCGTACGTGTTTAAGATATTATATCCATAAGTTAAATTTTGCAGATGAGGGAGTTTAGCGAGGATGCCAAAACACAACAAGAAAAAGAAACATGGACACGATACGCATATACGAACATGTCAAAATTTATATAACATAAATTATTAACACATCAAAATTTATTAAATTTAAGTTATTTAATAAATATTAAAAAAATATGATGGAGATAAATGAAAGAGTTGGTGAGAATTTGTTGAGAAAAATTAAGTTAATTTAGACTTTGTAATTCGTGTATTCATATTATGTTAGTGTATTTTTAATTTTTTATGTGTCATTATCGTGTTTAAGGTATTATATCCATAAGATATATTTTTTAGATAACGCAGTATAGGGAGGGTGTCAAAACACGACACGAAAAAAAAACACGGACACGACACAAATATACGAACATGTCAAAATCTATATAACACAAATTATTAGCACATCAAATTTATACAAATATAAAACACCTTAAACACGTCTCCACTTTGTCCATTTCGTTTCTTTTCTTTTTTATTATTTTAATCCTTTTTCACTTTAAATTTAAGTTTTTTTTATTTTTTTTAAATTTAAGTGATTTTATTAAATATTAAAAAAATAAAAAATGTGACGAAGATAAATAGAAGAGTTTGTGAGAATTTGATGAGAAAATTTAAGTTATTTTAGACTTTGTAATTTGTGTATTTGGGTCGTATTCATGTATTTTTAATTTTTTATATGTCATATCGTGTTTAAGGTATTATATCTGTATGATAAATTTTGTAGATGACGGAGTTTAGGGAGGGTGTCAAAACACGACACGAAAAAGAAACAGGGACACGACAAGAATACACGAACATGTCAAAATCTATATAATACAAATTATTAGCACATCAAAAATTATACAAATATAAAACACCTTAAACACGTTTTGTCCTTTTCTTTTTATTATTTTAATCTTTTTTTGTCATTTTAAATTTAAGTATTGTTTTTTTAAATTTTTTTTATTACATTTAAGTGATTTTATTAAATATTAAAATTAAAAAAAAATGTGATGGAGATAAAAGGAAGAGTTTGTGAGAATTTGATGAAAAAATTTAAGTTATTTTAGATTTTGTAATTCGTGTATTCATGTCGTGTTCGTATATTTTTAATTTTTAATGTGTTATAATCATGTTTAAGGTATTATATCTATAAGATAAATTTTGTAGATAAGAGAGTTTAGGGAGGGTGTCAAAACACGACACGACACGAAAAAAACACGAACACAACACGAATACATAAATATGTTAAAATCTATTAGCAGAGTGAAAAAAATTAGTTCGTAGCGTAGCGTGGGTTTGCTTCTAGTTAGATTAAAATATGTATATATATATAATAAATAATTAAAAATTATATTTATATTAAATAATAAAATATATATTAAACTTATATTTAGGTTAAATAATAATAATTAAAAAGTATTAAAATTATATTTGTATTAAAAAATAAATTTTTGACTTGTTTTAATTCAAAATAAAAGTGAAATATTAAATTTGAACCGATTGAAACATGAGTTTGGTAAAAATTAAGTTTGGCCACACAAGTGCGGAGTGATGGTAAAATTTTAAGGTTTTAGTACCAATGACACCTTATTATTCTTTCGTGGTATATATAGATGAGCCAGGCTGCAGCCAGGGGCGCTGTCCTTGTCAGTCCCATTATTGAGATAATAAAGCATTAATGAAAGTTACTCAATGCAAATCATATTCACTACAAACAAATTGCCATTTACTGACGCTTAACTATACTGACGGTAGAAATCCGTCGGTATAAAGTATCTATTCTGACGGATTTTTGTTACCGTCAGTATATGTTTAACATATACCGACACTTTGTTGTCCGTCGCTATAGATTCTCCATATGCTGACGGTTGTTCATTGGCCGTCGATATAGATACCTTGTATGGTGACAGTTTTTCATTGACCGTCGATATAACTATGCTTTTTACTGACGGATTCTCTTTTTCCGTCAGTATATTTGAAAAAAAGCCCTTTCTTTTAAATGGCGGAATTTATTTTTTTTCGTTTTCCTTTATTTAATTTTTTATTAAATAAGTCTATAGCAACAGATCACTTATTTATAACTGTCGGTATAGGCCTAGGTTATATTTAGGGTTTGTTTTAGCAAATATCAGTCTCTCATTTCTCTTCCGCCTCTCTCTTGCGCTTTGAAAGAGAACTCAACAAATTTCTCCTTTCTCTTCCTCATCAGATTTTGTTTCAAGCGAATCGGTATGTTTATAGATCTTTGAACTTAATATTTTGTTTGTTATTTTTGTTTTCTAGACCTAAAAGGAATCAGATTTCTTATTTTTGAACACCATCGATTCTTTTCTCCCTTTTTTTCTCTCTTCTCTCTCTTTCCAAGTCGAACTCTCTGTCGTTTCCACCTTCTTCTCAGGTTTCACTCTCTCATCCTTTAAAGCAACAGATGTAGGGTTTCTACGCTTTTTTTGGCTTCAGATTTTCATTTAATTTGATCTTCTTTTTGCAGTTGATTGGAGCTAGAGATTGCCGAAAGAAAAGACTGAGAATTAGTTTGAGTTCAGTAAGTTAAGTGCGTAAATTTAGAATTTTGGTATACTTAGGTTGTTTCACTTGTTCGTGGAAATTTGGTCATTTTTAATCAAATTAGGTTTTAGCTGGCAAATGAGCAATTTCCTGTATATTCTTCTCTATATTCATTGACTGCTTTCTTTTGATTTTGTTTTAAAATCTTTTGACTCTTGATCAAGATTTCTTGTACAAGAAAAACCGACTTTTAGACTATATTCATATATGTTATTGTTTTCTTGGTGACTTTTGAGTTTTTAGTCTCTTCTTGGGTTTAATAATTAAATAATTAATTGCATCTTGAACCTTTTTCTATATCCCCTGGTTTGGTTGTTGAGAAACCAAATGGAATTAATAGTACTTGGAAATCTTATGTTTGCTTTCGACTTTAATTAAGTAAAATTAGTGAAAATTGTTCCTTAAGGGTGGCCTAAAAGTCGCATTTGGAGTTGTTATAGTTATTCAATATATCTGTAATATGTTCACCAAATGCATTAAGATATGATGCTACTGATACTATAAAGAAATGAAACCCGAGATGGAATTATACTATAGACTATTACAAACAAAAGTTATCTCCAAATTTATATGGAATATGGTACATTGAGTTTCGTTAATTAACTGTAATATCAAGAGTGAACTTCATGGATTAGCTGCTTTGCAGTGGTCTATATGTCAAGATTCACTTCGTAGGTAACTATTTAATCTGTTGGAACCTTACATCTTTAGAGTTTAAATTCTTTCGCTTTGTTTGAATCTAGCTACTCATCCTATGGAAACAGATTAAAAGCAAGTATATCCTTAGAGTTCTTCCTTGTTGGTAGCTCATCTGATAGTAACTATTATTACTCAATTCAATTCTGAAATTTTGATTTTGTACTACTTTCTATTCTGTTTCAGTGTTATGCATATTTGCAGCACTGAACTTTCTTGTTATTTTTAAGTTTGTCAATAACACAGCTTCATATAAAATATGTAGGTGTTAAGTTGAAGATCGTCCAGTATGCTCAAAGCAATATGAGAATTAAATTGAATGTGATTAGTTGTCAAAAGTTTGGATTTCCTGCAGGGCCTCTTAATGATTTCTTTTCCCTTGACTTTTTTCCTCTGAGCAGATATGGCTAAAAATAAAGGCTTCTTGCCATCAGGCCCTTCTGAGATACCTATTCAACGAAATCAAATAAAGGAAATTATCCACTCTCTGCTTCCAGCTTGCAAAGATCCTGATCCTGATTTTGGTATCCCTTTCAAGGCAGATGCAATCATTGCAAATCCTCAGCATACGGTTAGATTTCATTACTTTTCAAGTTATAGTGGTGTTATATATACATCTCTATTGGTATATACACATGTTTAAGTATGCGTTTATGAGTCTAAATAATGGAAATATTGTGGTTGTCTAAGATTTGATGTTTCAGTTTCCACTTATTGTGGATCTTTGCATTTATTTCTCATGCATACATAAGGACTTTCAGCAGTATTGAGGATAATATATTAGATTTACTCTTTTTAGCACTCTGTTTTTAGCTTATTGGATGCCAGAGTTTGATGTAGTGAAAGTTTATGACCAAATCATGATTAATTGTTTTAGATGCAATTTAGCTTTACTATGATTAATTGTTTGAACAAATGTTATAGCTATTCTGGCATCCTAAGGATCTGATTAGCTTTTGTATTTTGACATATAATGATGGAGATTACTTATTATTGTGTTTGTTCTGAAACATGTATGTGGGAATGAGGCTGCTTGGTGAATACCTTTTACCATGAATTTATTAAGACAAGCCTTTAATTATCTTTTCCATAAACAGTTTTGAGTTAGAAACACAACAGACGACCAAAACATAGAAAGCCCTGAAGTGCTCTTAATTAGAAGACAGCTAAGCTAATTCGATTAGGAAAAGATCAGTCCTTTCATTAATTTCTACGACTACTAGTCTCTACATCACAATAATCTCTATAACCAGTCAATAAAGTGTTTTTCTAAAAGATTTTTTTTCTGGTTACAGAGTAAGTCAGAAGGTGAGCATGAACAAAGTAGAAGACTCGAAGACACAGTTCCTCATCGAAATGGAAAGCTTGCGACTTCTATTTAGCTTGTAAAAGTTATATAATTAAGACAATTTATTTGTAATTTTATTTTTAATATTTTGTACTTTCTTATGATTGTTTTTTTTTTTTATATGAAATATGTTAGATTAAATTATAAATATATCAATATTAGTAATTGAAAATATGATAAAATTTTATTTTTACCGACGCTTTGACCTCTATACTGACAGTTCATATAACAACAAAAAATGTATAGTATACTGACGGAGTAAACCGTCGGTAAATTTACGACAAACTGTCGCTATAGATTAATTATAAATTTTACATTTTCATCTATACCGACGGACGCGAAAAATAAAAACCGTCGGTATATGTAAATCAACGGTATCTATACCAACGGATACAAAATCCATCGGCATATTTATATCAACGGATAGAAGAGCCGTCGGTATAGGTAAAAGCAAAAGGGGCTAACCCAACATAAGCTATACCGACGGTAGTAATATTAGTGACGCCTAAAACTGTCAGTATAGGTTATACATCCTATTCCGACGGTCGCCTTTTCCGTCGGTATAGGTCTATATCGACGAGGGTTTTACCGTCGCTTAATTTTTTGTCGGAATAGTCATTTTGACCGTCTGTATAGGGTTTTAGGACTTTTAGCGACGAATTTTTGAGTTTTATCGATGTTTTTTGGACCGTCACTCTATGGCAATTTGTTTGTAGTGATTATATAAATAATTGGGATAGCATTGATATACCAAAAGTATCCTGGAAACAAAAGATTCAGACCCCAAATTAAATATATAGGCTGGCAAGTTGCAGAACGATAACCAACCAGGACCACCTTCCATTTTCAGCTCGTGCTAAAACAAATTAATATCCTGGGAGATTGGGGCCTATTTAATGCCCTCATGCCATTCAGTAACACAGCTCTGACACTGCAAAATTAGAGTTTTAGTATGGAAGGATTGACTATGCAAACAAATAATGGCTTCGCTTTGGCTGAGGTATCTACTAGGGGTACTCTAATCGAGCCGACTCAACTCAAGTTATAAAAAATTTGAGTTTGATTCGAAATTTAAGATTCGAAGGTCGGTCCGCATATTGAATATTTCAGTTTGTTGCTAATTTTTGACTTGTTTAAACTCAAAATAGAAGTGAAATATTAAAATTGAATCAATTGAAACATGAGTGTGGTAAAAATTGAGTTCGAACACAAATGTAGAGTAGTGGTAAAATTTTAAGGTTTTAGTACCAATGTCACCTATTTTTCTTGGTATAAAAGAGCCAGCCAGGGGCGGTGTCCTGTAAGTCCCATTATTGAGATTTGAGATAATAAAGCATTAATGAAAGTTACTATTAATTAACGTTAGCTTATCAATGCAAATCAATTATATAATTGGATAGCATTGAACACACATTGATATATATATATATATATACCCACCTGATCCAAATTAAAGTATCCTGGAAACAAAAAGATTCAGAATTTCAGACCCCCCAAATTAAATATATAGGCTGGCAAGTTGCAGAACGAAAACCATCTAGTGAGTCAAGCAGGACCACCTTCCATTTTCAGCTGGTGCTAAAACATATATCCTGGAGATTGTGGCCTATTTAATGCCCTCATGCAATGACCTGGTTTGCAACAACACCACATTGAGTAACACAGCTCTGACATTGCAAATTTAGAGTTTTAGTATGGAAGGATTGACTATGCAAACAGATAATAATGGCTTCGCTTTGGCTGAGGTATCCACCAATTCACACGTGAAAGAAGTGGCTGCAGATAATTTTTTAAGTGAATATAATACGACTATCCAGTCCTCAGCAGCTGATGATGAAGATGATCTTGCTGGTGCATCTGTTCAAATACCTGGATGGTATGCTAATGTCCTCGAAGAATGGCCAGGTATATATATATATATATATATATATATTAGTATTTCAACTATTCAGCAATTATAATGAGAATATATATATTATTATAGTTAAAATCTGAAGAGCACCTTGGCATGAACTGTTAAAACCTTGTAAATATATACTTGCATTGCATCTTAACAAGCTAAAATCTCCAGGTAGATTTTTAATGAAATTTCAAAATATACTACACTTTCAGTCCTAAACAGCCTGATTTTTCTCATTTCAGCTTTCATTTTTGTACGTAGAATGTATTGCTGTTTTCCTAGCTATAATATATATACATATCCATGTACAATTCGACTCTGTTGATAGACACCAGTGACTGACTAAAATGAATATTATAAGCTGGGATTTAGTTGCTGATATATGAGTCAAAAAGTTGTTAATTTAAAGCTCTATTACACTTTTGCCATGCAGGAGAGGCAAAATTCTATAAAATAGAAGAGATCTTGTTTCATGGAAAGTCAGAATATCAGGAACTTTTTGTATTTCAGGTACCATGAAAACAAAAAGAAAGTTCCAAAAATAAACAAACCAGATTACTGTCGATGCTATTCTTAACAAATTTAATTCCTTGTATATATATATATATATATATATGTATATTATGTAGTCGGCAGAACATGGCAAGATTGTCATCCTCGATGGATCTCTTCAACTCACCGAGCGGCATGAATTTGCTTACCAAGAAATGCTCACTCATCTTCCTCTTTGCTCCATTCCAAATCCAAACAAGGTTTCCCCACAAAATCCTTTCTTACCCTTAAAGACCCATGTTTTCTTTTTCATCTTTGGTGAAAATTCTCAAAAAAAAAACTGGTTTATATACTTCCAACAAAAAGCGCAGGCATGGCATAGAACTAAAACTTCAATTTCTTTCACCTTTTAGGTTCTACTTATTGGAGGAGGAGATGGTGGTATTCTACGAGAACTATCCCGTCATCCTTCTGTTGAGCAGATAGATATAAGTGAACTTGACAAAATGGTGATCGACGTGAGTAAACCAAAGTTCATCTTATTATGTACTAGAATTTTTGACACTCATCACGTGAGTAAAAAATAGGTAATTTTTATAATTGGATAGTTTTTGTGGAGAAGAAGATGAGTGAATAGTTGTGTGAGAGAATGGTGGATTTTTCATTACGTGAGTGGTTTTGTTAGTGGATTTTTTTTTTTATAAAAATAAAATTTAAAAATTTACTTTTTTAATTCAATTTTATTTGTTTTTAATTTTTAAAATTTAATTTTTTTTGGATTTTTTTCTTACTGAGTTAGTGTCTTTTAACTCGTGACACCAACTCAAAAATTTTTTTAAAAATAGTATAGATATTATATAGTTTGCAGGCTCCAAAGCCTTTTTGAACTACCAGTACTTAAGTAGACCTTGAAAAGTGAAATAATGGACGTTCTTTTGTGAATGCCTTGATTATTTTCAGGTTTACAAAAGTTCTTTTCCGATATAGCAGTTGGATACGAGGATCCCAGGGTGAATGTACATATAGGCAATGGTATGCAACTTGGCAGTTTATTTAGGTTGACCACGCAAGTTAGTGGGGTCAAATTTCAAAAATCTTTAAAATAAAGAATATATGTAATGATAAAGTTACAAATAATTAATTGAATCACTTAATACCATTGAAATTTTAAACCGACTCTATTGACTTGAAAATATTTGGATTAATATGTAATATTAAAAAATTTATTAAGAATTGCAATGAGTCTAAAAATCTGAATATTTAAGACAAATTTAATATTTTTAATAGTTAGTAGATAATGAAACCCACCACATTATTTTGATCTTTGAAATGAAAAGTTGTTTCTGTTTTTGTTTTTTATCCAACTCTGACAAAGAAAAAAATTTATCTATTACTTTCCTTGTCAATTTAAAATAAAATATATATATAAAACTTTTGACATTTTCTATATCATCATCTTGTTAAAAAAGTTAGAAAATAACAAAAATCAAGGAAAACAAAAAGAAAACAAAAGGATAAAGATGCAAAAAAAAAAAAAAAATGTAAAAACATTTGCTACTTGTAATCCTCCATAAATCATAAAAAAGAAATGCTAAATCAAGAAAAATACAAAGGTGTAAAGATTTATTTTCGATGCATTTAGACTATGTCAAACGGATAATAATTCTACATTTTAGGTGTGCGTACAAACTTTTCAAATCCTAATTTAAAATTGAAAATTTTTATTTTTATATTAATAATTCTTGGAGTAATAAATTAGAATGTTAGATTTTTATTTTTATTATTATTATTATTTTTATTTTTATTTAAGTTTTATTTTTATTTTTATTGAATGATATAATTCAATATTTGATATTAAATGTTGGTTGTTTGTTAGATTGTTAGATGAATTGAATGTTTGTGGGTATTGTAATTTAGTTATTTTATAATATAATTATAATTATGTTGATGAATTGAACGTTTGTTAGATAAATTAAGTTACTAAATTTAGTGATTTAGTTATTTTATCCTTAAAAATGCTAATTTTTAAGAAAAAATAGAAAATATACTTCTAATATTGCTATTTAGTAATTTAATTATAATTACAATAATTTAATTTTTTATTTTAGCTAATGAAAATATACTTAAAGAATATATATATATATATATTTAGAGAAATAAAATTTTTAACTAGACAAATATTCAGCAATATTCAAAATAAACTCATATAAAAATTAATTTAAACAATCTATTTGCGGATCTGAAATTTCGTACTAAAAAAATTCCTGATTCCAACCCTGTCTATCCATAACAAAAAGAAGTGGAAAATTTGTTTGGTTTTATAGCTTATTGAACAGTGTTTTCTAGTTTTCTTACTTGTTTCAGAAAGAAAAAAAAAATAAAAATGGCAGGTGTTGAATTCATCAAGTCTATTCCTCCAGGCACCTATGACGCCATTATATTGGATGCATTCCAGGAGATGGGTGATCTCTCTTTGATTTTCTCATCTTCTACTAAATACTGCTTTAAACAATACTCTATTAAGCTATACTTTCTTAATTATGATCATTCAGGGCTTATCGCAGTAGAACTCGGGGATAAACGCTTCCTGGAATCAGTGGCAAAGGCTCTTCGCGCTGGCGGAGTCATGTCATGTCCAGCAGAAGGTCCCTGGCAGAAAGATTTCAACCTTCCACATATGGTGGCAAATTATCGCAAAGTATTCAAAGGATCTGTCAATTATGCTTGGACAACAGTTCCTGCATATGCTAGGCATGAACTTTTAATTTGCAAACATAACTGTTTTCATCATTTTTTTGTCCTTGGAAAATTCTTGATAATGAGTATACAAATTATGCATGAGGATTCACTTATTCTCAAATTTCATTTTCAGTGGGGTAATAGGATTCATGCTTTGCTCCACTGAGGGGCCAGCAGCAGTAGACTTCAAACACCCAATAAATCCTTTAAATCCAGAAAATTTTGGTGTAGCGAAAGGACCACCCAAGTTTTACAACTCAGATGTAAGTACTTTTAACCTATGCCCGAACTCTTTATTCTTCTTCAAGTATTCGTGTAACACATATTCGAATATCGATATACGATATGATCTTTCAAATATATTAAAAAAATTTTTAAAAAATTAGTATACCCATATCTTAAACAGACCCGTATCCGACACTCACCCTAAAATCCGAGTAACTCTACTCACTGCTCCATCTTTTTTTTTTCCTTTCTTTCTAATGAATGAATTCATTTATTCTCTTTTTTTTTTTTTTTTCTTTATTATTGCAGATTCATGCTGCAGCATTCTGTCTGCCATCTTTCACAATGAAGATGATTGGTTCAAAAATCTGATCAGCTGCTTTTATATGGAAACGGAATTGAGAAGGATTAAATTTGACAATATTTGTCATTATTTCCAGTTTCATTTTAATAATTGAATCTCTCATGCACCCAAGTTAAACTTTGGAATAAATGAGTCCTTCAAGTACTGAAATTGATTCAAGTGGGTTCAGAACTGTTCAAATTTTTATGAATGTCAAAGCTCATTTCTGTTCTCCTTTTCTCATGGCAATTACTTCATGGTCTGTTATGAAATTGTTCTCTGACAATTCACATCAAATTAAAATGTGAAACGTGAATATATATTGGTTTATAAAATGATAATACTGGACTAGGAATTAACAAGGAAAACCCTGATCACCTGGTCTCCTTTTATACTTCACTAATTTTATTACTGAAATAATTTCCTTAAAACAATTGCTGAAGAAGAGCAAACAAGATAATATGAGGTGGACAAGAATCTGTCCTCAGGTTGCTAAATAGGGACTCCAATCTGACCGTTTAACACATGATGTCCAACTCAGTTCTCATCGATACATATGGATATGGATATGGTTGATGAGTTGGGACTTGAGACCTATAGAAGTATCAAATAGTAGTCTATGAAGTACGGACAATTTTGTCACGGGATTGTCCAAGTGTTGGACACGGCTCCGATACGACGAAATATGTTCGGACATGCGAGAACACGTTAAAAAAAAAATAAAAGAAAACTGGACATCGTCAAGACACGTCCGAACACGCGATGAAGTTTTTTTTTTTCTTTTTTCTCCCAAATATAGAATCAACACTGAACAATTTAATTCTATGAGTTTTGAAGGTTCAAGTTTTTTATTATCGTGTCCTGCGGTGCACGTATCCTAAATTTTTTAAAATTTTAATATTGTCATGTCCGTGTTGTAACCCTATTGCATGTCTGTATTCATGCTATATACGCGCTTCTTAGATAGTAGTGTATTGTGTATACAGAGATGGAAATTATATATATTTTAGGATTCTACACCGTTTCCGATGGCCTGCTTAATTAGTGGCTTACAACCGCTGCTTCATGCTTCTACATAGTCTGACTGAAACAATACCGGGGAGAATCAATTAATCAACAGCAGATCAGAGGGGGAAAACACAGAAAAAATTATGGAGTTTTGGTCAGTGATGGCCACAAGTGCTCCGCAAAAACTGAAACACTCGATCCCAATTAGCAGGTTAAGGAAAATACTGATGGTTCAGCTAGCTCGGGTCCGACACAATAAGCCATGGCTGGGAGCATTATTGGTGAGTGTGGTGACAGTAGCTTGTTCTGGAAATCTGGGATTTATATCGTCGTACGTAGGGAGCAGAATTATGGGTCTAAGAGATGGACTAATTCTTTTCCAAAGTTGGATTTCCACACATACTTATATAACTTGATTCTATATCTGTTTTTTTGATAAGATAAAGTCCAATTCTGTCATTTCTCATCCTCACAGAACTATTATTAGTTGCAGTTTCTAGATGCAACAGCTCCAGACCATTAATGTTAAGCATATATATCTAACAGGCCAACCAATGTGCAGAAGGATCCTCTGACGGTTTGAGTCTGTACTTATTAGCAGATTATAAGGTCTTCATTCCCAGACTTTGTGTTATTTTCTTATTTTATCCTTCTCACAAAACGTAAATTTTTGTGTCTTTCATTATTCTATTATTTTAATGGTCTATTAGTTGTTTGTTGATTGATTACAGAGAATTCCAACAGGCTCTTAGACAATTTGCATTGCTTCCTTTCCAACAATAATCATATATGCCAAAGCAAATATGGGCTCAGAATAGCAGAAGTTATATATGGCACTCTATGAAGAGTATGTACACTATTTTTCGCATACAAAATTTCCCTCTTACAAAAAAACAACAAACAATTTAACCAAACACATTACAATCTAGTGATACCATTCCACAAGGCATGCAATATGATGCTGCCTAACAGCTGGATGAAATGTTGAACAATCTGAAAACTTTCTCTATACATAATAAGTATGTCTAAGTGGCAAGGGAGCAATGATCACCTCTTTCGATGTTTATAATACAACTAAAGTGGGAGCTGCTCTGTGTGAAGATCCTCAGAGTTCATGGGCAAAGTACACAGACACTGAGGAACTATATTGTTCCGACTCTTTATTTTTCTTGAAATATTCAGTGTCCGATACCTGTATCCGACGCATATTCGGACATGGGTTGACCCTTCAAATACATAAAAAAACTTAGAAAAAACTGAATATACTCGTGTCGGTCGGACACATACCCATATCCTACACTTACATCCGAGTTCGAGTAACATAGGTGAGGAAGATTAAGATCAGCTTCTTCACCCATTGCTGGCCGACGAGGTTTCAACCAATAAATTTGGCTTGCACACCAAAAGCAGTAGAGGTTTGCTGTGATCAAAATGAGTTTCATTGGTTGAATGATTGATTTCTGGTAGAATTTGTCAATCTTGATCTACAAACAAGACACAATACCACGCAAAGCTGAAATAATAATAAGATCAAACCAACATATAAAATTTGAGAAATAAGCACCTGTTGATGTAAATGAAGCCACCGATTAAACAAGTGCATAAGAATATTCCAATTACGATGACAGCATCTGGGTTGAAGGTGCATGGTTTATCCACCAACCATTGAGTGTCCATTTTCCTGTATATTTATATTTGCATAACGTCTATAAACTTATGCAAAAGACATGCCGGAGAGAAAATAAAGATAAGAAATTCAATGCGGCAAAACCAATGACATGAAACTTTAATCCCTTCCAAGCTTTAGATTAATTGATATTATGGGAAAACTTCCTAGTTGGAAAAGGTTTAGTTTGTTGTTTGGTTATAAGGGAAAATCCATACCCTAATTACTTGTATTTTCTTCTTTTTCTACTTGAGTCGAAACTTTTCAAAAATTAAAAATGTTAGTCCGGTGCAGGATCAGATCTAAGAAACCTGATATCCACCGCCTACTTCAAATAGAAAGGCCTCTCAACATCTTTTGAATCTGAATACTGCTAATGTGGCCTTTTAAACTAGATGACACTTAATTTGCATGGTAAACCAGCTGGAATGTGGCAAGATGGCATCCAACTCTTCTTGATAATGTCACAATTTCACGTGGCAGCACTCACACTAATTCATCTCAAAGAAGCTACCAGATAAACAAATGAAAGCATTAATTGCTATGTAAACGATCGAGTAAAACAACCATATCCAACTATTTCAGGGTGGAAAAACCAAGAAAAGAAGTATTCTAACTCCCTTTCTCCTGGGTTGTTCCATATTATATATGCCTTCTTCCAAAGTCCAAACCGTTCTTCCCTAACCAACCTCTGCCCTAATGCCTTTAGAAGCAGAAATTCATGAATAAGCAATGAACAAGCATTTATCTTCTCAATGAAATCTTATTTGTAAATTGGATATACCAGATCTTTGTTTGAGTATTTACACACTGCCAAGCCATATATCAATTTTCTTACCACCTCGTACACTAACCTTCCCTACCAAGACAACATTTACACCATCCTCTCTAATGAGCCATTGAATCAGAATTATGTCATCAACGTAACACTTATGCCTAATGAGTTCATCATGGCTGTCATATAAAGAAACAGAATTCTCCTTCCTATTGTTTTTGCCCCCACCTAGTTAAAGTAATATTAAATAACCATGTTCATGTATTTATTTATTTATATACTACAGTGTTCAACATTTGAACTTTCTAGAAACCTGACAATGGATGTACATATAGTCTCTGTTCTCACCAAACCTCTCCTTCAGTTAGATAAAGGAAAGGATGATTTGAACCATGTTTCCATTTTAAGCACTAAAAAATTAATTTAATCTCATTTCCTTCTCATGTCTCAACAATTTCCTCTCACATAGCACTCAATGTCATAAGCCCACGGAAATAATAGCTAGCCCTCATAAAATAGTAATTTCTGCAATTCCATCAAATAATTAGCCTTGAGTAAAGGGGTTCTTGTTGGGAATTGAACGTTAAAGATCAAAATATAAAATAGCCAAATTTAAAAATTTTTAATAATTGGATCATGTTGAAAAGTATTTATACAATCATACAAGGCTAATCGCATATGGTTGGAAGCACACTTAGGGTTTACAATTTGCTGCAAGTCTTAATTCTGGGAGCCATCAAGTTAGGTTGTAGCAGTTCAAGTGTCCAACCTTTAATGATAAAGTCCACACGAATAAGGAGGAAAAGAACATTCACGAGGTTGGGTGAAAGCTTACCGAAACACTATGCTAGTAATGTTATGCAATTTGCTCTCTAGTTTTTCTCTCTCAAGAGTTCTCAACTTATGAGATGAAAAAAATGAGTGAACAAACTATTAGAGAGGGACAGCATAGTCTTCCTTATATAAGAGAAGGCACCACAAGAAAATACCTCATTTTCGACGGAAAAGACTTTTCCAACAACAAAATTTTTCGTCGAAAATGTGGAGGGCGGTAATAGTTTTTCATCGGAAGTAAAAAAAAATTATTTTTCGATTTATAGAAAAAAGAAATTTAATTCCACCAGAATTGACACAATTTTCGACGTAATTTCATCGAAAATAGGCGTTATTTCCCACGAAATGTTAATACCGGCAGATTTTTGGGTTTTTTATTACAATATAGCCAAAAAAAAAAATAATCAAATTACCGTTGCTTTTTGATTATTTCTCAAAATACGGATTTTTTTTTTCAGCTGGGAAATCGCCATCACCCATGGCGATTTCCCAGCGTGTTTTTTTGCAAATTTGCAAAAAAATACCAAGGGAAATCGCCACCCCCCATGGCGATTTCCCTTGGTAATTTTAGCAAAATTTGTTAAAACCATGAAGGGAAATCGCCATGGGGGGTGGCGATTTCCCTTCATGTATATATATATTTTTAATTAATAAACAAAAATTATATTAAAACAAAATTTTATTTTAATTTGATAAATTTATTTTTAAAAATTATAAATTAAATTAAAATATTTTTTTTTATAATTTTAAAAAATTTAAAAATTCGTAAAATATATTTTAGGTTTTTTTATAATTTCATATTTTGAATTTTTTTTTAAATTTAAAATTTGAAATGAAAAAAAACAAATTAGAAAAAAAAAAAAAAAATTGAAAGGGGGCAACGGTCATATGACCGTTGCCCCCATCCCCCCACACCCCCCACCCCACTCATTTTATCTATAAATACCCCCTCATCTCCTTCAAATTTTCATTCCTCTCATTCAAATTTTCATTTTCTTTCAAAATTTTTTCATTTTTCTACCAAAAAAAATTTCTTTCTACAAATTTTTTTTTCTACAACAATATTTTGAAATGGCTTCACTATTGAGGTTACAAGAAAATCACATCTCGGAGTTTATATTTAACGAGGTAAGTAAATTGTTATATTATTATTGTTTTTAAATAATATAATTATTTTTTATATTATTATTGTTTTTTATATTATTATTGTTTTTTATATTATTATTGTTTTTTATATTATTATTGTTTTTTATATTATTATTGTTTTTTATATTATTATTATTTTGTATATTATTATTGTGTTATATTATATTATTATTGTTTATATTATTATTGTTTTTTATATTATTATTGTTTTTTATATTATTATTGTTTTTTATATTATTATTGTTTTATATTATATTATATTATTATTGTTTTATATATTATTATTGTTTTATATTATATTATATTATTATTGTTTTTTATATTATTATTGTTTTATATTATATTATATTATATTATTATTGTTTTTTATATTATTATTGTTTTATATTATATTATTATTGTTTTTTATATTATTATTTTTTATATTATATTATTATAGTTTTTTATATTATTATTGTTTTATATTATATTATTATTCTTTATATTATATTATATTATTATTGTTTTTTTATATTATATTATTATTGTTTTTTTATACGAAATTATTGTTTTATATTATATTATTATTGTTTATATTATATTATATTATATTATTATTGTTTTATATTATATTATATTATATTATTATTATTTATATTATATTATATTATATTATTATTGTTTTATATTATATTATATTATTATTGTTTATATTATATTATATTATATTATATTATATTATTATTTTGTTATTTTATAGTTTTATTTATTACTTTTTAATTCTTATAGTTTTATAATATATTAATTGTTATTATTATAACAGGAAACTCATCGCGTATTACGTTCGAGGAAATTTACATTGGAGGACCCGTATCCTTATATTATCGACCACTTAAGAAGAGCCGGATTTTATCACGCAAGTCAAATTCGATGACTTGTGATACAACCCGATTTAATCTCTGCGTTGGTCGAACGATGGAGACCCGAGACGCACACTTTTCATTTTCCATGTGGTGAATGCACGGTCAGTCTCGAAGATGTTGCGTTGCAACTTGGACTTCCGATCCATGGCGATGCAGTTACAGGCGGAAGCCTGCTAGATTGGAATGAACTGTGTGAAGATCTATTGGGTGAGGTACCTCCAGAAGACGTCGTATCTGGCTCAACGGTGAGACTGACTTGGTTGAAAACGTTTCAAAATCTGCCATTACATGCAACCGAACAACAAATACAATATGCTGCTAGAGCATATATTTTACGTTTGATTGGAGGATTACTGATGCCTGACAAATCGAGCAGTCGGGTACATTTAATGTATCTTCCATTGCTACGTGATTTAGAGGAAGCAGCAAATTATAGTTGGGGTTCTGCGTGTTTGGCAGTTTTGTATAGAGAACTTTTCCGAGCTACAGTTCCAAAAAACCATGACATAGGTGGATGTCTAGTGCTTCTACAATCATGGGCTTGGTATCGGCTACCATTTCTTGCTCCGCGCGTGGATATTTCGGCTGTATACCCCCTTGCAAGCAGGTAATAATCTTTACTATTTTATTAATTTTGTACGAAATTGTATTTTTATAGGTCATTAAGATATTATATGCATTTTAATAGGTGGAGTAGGAGTACGGGTAGAGATTTTACAGAGACTCCGAGCGATCTTGCAAGTATAAGACTACGACTAGATCGACTAGGATATGATAAGGTAAATATTTCGACTGTTACATTGAAGTTTTTTTTTTTTTTTTTTTATTTAATCCATATGAAACTAATAATTTGTAATAATTATTCGCAGTTTCTGTGGATGCCATATTCCTCGAGTGAAATTATGGCATGCCTCCCATCGGATGCCTACAATAATTTCAATATATGGAAAGCAAACACAGCATTGATATGCTTTTCATATGTAGAGTGGCACCAAACTGACCGGGTGTTGCGACAATTTGGGATGCAACAACCAATTCCTGCAGCCCCGATGAACCTTGATAAGCTTCACAAGGTCGACATGCGTGGTCGTAATGATGAATTCTGGCCTGCGAAGCATGAACATTGGATCCAATGGTGGAACATACGTTTTCAACGAATTCCGACAGGTTACCCGATTGTTGGTAATAATTTCAACCCATCTGCTGATTACATAAGATGGTATAGAAATGAAGGTCGGCCTTTCGTTTGTCCTCTGTCGATGCACGAGGATGTTAGGAGTATGCCATTTACCGGACAAACTTCAGCTCCAGTCCCTCCTACACAGGATATGGATGCTCCTAGACCTCGCCGACAACGTGGGCGAAGGCGTCAACCGACCTCATCGGAGTTCACAGCACCGAGGATGTCATTTGATCATCCTGAACCTGAACGGGATCATGGAGTACCATCCAGCCATCGTTATTCCGTAAGTCACCCCGGATATGACGTTGATGAGTGTTACCGACCATCACCGCCAAGAACGAGGTTAGATGACCAGCTCCCCGTCCTAAGTCCAAGTTCAGCATATTTAACATCCATGTATCAGTTTGGAACCCCTTCGTCAGCATTTAATGCTACATCATTTATGGGTGCATCTAGTAGTCAGGTTCCCGTTATGGGTGAACTAGGTGTTGGCTCATCCAGCAGTGGGTTTCAAATTTTTGATACGGATGAAACGACTGATGACATACAACCGGAACCAGTGGCGGTTATAGCAAGAGGTCGTGGTGGACCGCGAATACGTGCCACTGACGAGGTTGAACGACAGGTGCAACCACCACGCACTAGAAGAACTCGACACTGTTGCTCTACACCACGCAATAATTAGAATAATTGTAATGTGTTTTAAATTTCTAATATAAATTTATATGTTTTGCATTTCATGTAATTTGTTCGGAAATTAATTGTTATATTTTATTTTAATTTATATCTTAATGTTGTTATTTAATTTTAATATAATAATCCAAATTACATGATAAGTTGCTTTTCTTTTTTTCATTTTAATTTAATTTTCTTTTTAAATTTTAATAAGAAAAAAAAATTTAATCAGAAATTAAATTAAAATTTTTTTTATCAAATATCCAGTTTTAAACTGTAACAATCTATATTATTATTAAAAACAATGATTAAATTGATGTCACGAGTTAATCGAATACCAACTCAAAAAAACTAATCAAATTAAAAAAATTATTTTACGATACCAACTTAAAAATAACTTCTTTATTTAAAAAAGTGACTCGATAAATTTCTTTAAAAAAAAATTTATTTACATTTTACATCATTAAATTATTTTTGATATAAATTAAATTTTCTTTTTTATAATATTACAAAATTATAAAAAATAAAATTTTTGATATAAAAATTTAATAAAAAATATAATCTTCTTTTTAAATTTTAATAAGAAATATATTTTTATTTTTTATAAAATTGTAATAATAAATTAAATTACATTTTAATATATATTTTAAAAAAATAAATAACCAAACCTATAAAAAAATATTTTAAATTAATTTATAATTTTAAAAAATAAATTTATCAAATTAAAATAAAATTTTGTTTTAATATAATTTTTGTTTATTAATTAAAAAAAAAATATATACATGAAGGGAAATCGCCACCCCCCATGGCGATTTCCCTTCATGGTTTTAGCAAATTTTGCTAAAATTACCAAGGGAAATCGCCATGGGGGATGGCGATTTCCCAGCTGAAAAAAAATGATCCGTATTTTGGGAAATAATCAAAAAGCAACGGTAATTTGGTTATTTTTTTTTTTGGCTATATTGTAATAAAAAACCCCAGATTTTTCATTGATAATATATTAAAAATAAAAAATTAATTTTTTTTTGACGGAGTTTACTCGGTAATTGTTCCAAAATCCGTTGAAAATTGTTATTTTATATATTTTAAAATTTTCTTGGGTTTTTAATTTTCCTAATTACCCATTTAATATGTTTTTAGATAATTAGCTTAAAAGTTACAAAAATTTGTAATGTAAAATTTTCTTTCTATTTAAATTAATAAATTAAAGTTATCGTAATTATTTAAAATTTCATAGATAATTGTAAAATGTACTAATATTCAAATAACAAATAAAAAAAATAGAAATTGTTTTAAAAAATCATATGTGCAAGATCAGTGTGTCGGACCATCACCAGGTCTAGCTCCATGACCTGCACCATTGCGTCCTACTCCATAAGTTTCAACTCTGGCATGTACTGCATGAGGATCAAACATCTGCCTCAAGCTAAGCAAGACATCTTTCATTTTGTCTTGTGATTCCACAATACTCTTCACTTGATCTTGCAACTTGTTGACCTCTTGCTTCAAAATGTAAAAATTGTTTTTAAATAAGACATAGTAAGCCAAAATCGAAAATATCAAATTATCCAAAATATCTATGTTCTATAGATTCAAATTATAGCAAACTTAATAAATAAAACTACCAGCATCATTTTCGAAAATTTTCAATGAAGCAACACAAGCACTAATATATATGCAATAGAGTATTTTCTGTCCTAAAATATATTTATACTCCTAAAACATGATAAAAAATTAAATTATTTAAAATTATATCAACTTCATTCTAATTACCTCAAAAACAAGGTTTCAAAGAAATAACAAGTCCCAAATTGTCCATAGAAAAAAGCTAATAAAAAAATAATTAATAAACAGAATAATAATTAACAAATAAAAAATTAGTTAATAAATTTAATTAATAAACAGAAAATTAAATGACAAATAAAAAAATTAAAGAACAGACAAAAAATTATTACAAAATGAAAAAATACAAAAAATAATAAATAGAAAAAAAATCATCAAAAAAAAAAAAAAAAAACCCTAACCTACCCTTTATGTTTAAGGATGAGAGAAAGGGGAGAAAATGAAGAGGTGCAGCGAAGGAGGAAGACCTGTGGAGAAGAGAGGAGAAAAAGAAGAGAAGAGAAGAGAAAAGAAAAGAAAAGAGAAAGGAAAGGAAAGGAAAGGAAAGAGAAGAGAAGATAAGAGAAGAGTATGGGCGACGGGTCGAAGAAAGTGGCAATCGGACGGGGAAGCGAGCCGACGGGCTGTGGCAGGTCAGCTAGGGTGGTTGGAGGCAGGGAGGGATGAGGGGAAGAGAAGAGAGGAAATACAGGATAATAAAGAAAAAAAGTTAAGAAATTCTAACTTAAGCCCTTTAGCAATGAAATTTTTAACCCTTTTAAACGAAATATTTCGACGCTAATTTTTTTTTTTTAAATTTCAATTTTGACCATTACTAGTAGGATATTCCGACTGAAGTTCCGTAGGAATATTTTATTTTTCAAAAAAAAAAATAATTATCAATTTTTTATTTTATTTCCTAAAAAATTATTTTTCGACGAAATATTTTCTCGGAATGAATATTCGCTACGGAATTCTAAAGGAAGTCATATTTACACCGAAAATTCTATCAAAAATAATTTATTTATTCAAAAAAATTAAATTATTTTTAAAAAAATTTATTTTCTAAAAAGACTTTTAGAAACAGAATGTTCCGTCAGTAAAAATGTAATTCGACAGATAATTTTTCAAAATTATTTTCTTATTTTAATTATTATCGATGAAAATTTTGTCGCTAATACTTGAAAATTTTGTCGCTAATATTGGAGGGAAATGCTAAAAATTCCCCCAATATATTTATTGACGGAAAAAACTTCCATCGGTAATTTCCATAGGAAATTTTGTCGAGGAAAAATGCAACTAAAAGGACATTTCCGTCAAAAATCCTACAAAAATTCGTCGATAAAAGGCTGTTTTCGTCAGAAAAAAATATTTCTCTTGTAGTGAGGTTTTGGTCTAGTCCTATTTCAAATAAGACTTGTGATGTGACTGATCCTGTCTTATTCCAAATAGGATTTGCGCCTTTAGTTATTTTTTCTTAGGCTTTCAATTATCCCTTAGGTCCATTAGCAAATTTTAATTGGACCTAGAAGCATAAACTTCTTTTAATTAAGTCCAACTTAATTATTGTTGTCGGATTACGTATCGTTGACAAGTAATATAATGAATAGTAGAGTGTCGATCCCACGAGGAATTGTTACCAAATTCGTTAAGTACTAAATTTATGACAACTTAATCTTATTCAAATAAATAATTAAAGGGTGTAAATTAAGAACTAATAAAAGAAAGCAAATTATAAGGTGAATTAAATCGATTGAGAAAAGCCTAAAATTATAATTTCCCTCTATACTTTGTATGAACCTCTCCTACCCTCTTAACTTGACTAATGACTGAGATGTTAACCAAGAGTTCTAATCTATTTATAAGTATCTTCCGATGGTCTTATAAAAATATCCCTCTTAACAAATTAACTATATTCCTATGATAATTGAATTAAAGAGAAACTCATTAAGTTTAGACTCTAAAATTGATTACACATGACACGTAAGTGTATTCCTACCCTATATGTAGATCAATTCATCATAATAAATGAATATGAAACATATGTTATTCAATCCATGTCAAACATTAAACTCTATTTTTCAAGTTGTATCTAGGTTACCAAATCAATCTAATTGGTGGCCAAACAATTAGAAGCATTAAGAACAAGATTGAATAAACAACTCAAATATCATTAAATCAAGCAAAAGAGTAAAATAATCCAAACTACATTTGAGTTCCATTGCAATTTTAGAAAAATAAATTTAGTTCATGCTAACTAATGAAAACAAATAACAAAGGATTTTCATCATCATCAATATCACAAGAAAGATAAAGAAGAGTAAAGGAAAAGAGAAAACTAAAGTTTGTCAGGTCTTTAGTCTTCAATTCTCCAAAATCTCCTTAGCTCCTTGAAATCTTTTGGTGGCTACTCTCCTCTTAATAAAATTAGGTTTATAGAACTTAATTCCCCCATATTTTAGCCTTAAAAGGTCCTATTTATAGAGTTTTAGACCCCTGAGTCCAAAACTTCACGTACAAGTATCAGGTAAGGAAACTTCACAGCGCTGGCTTTCGACTGCTGCTGGCGCTACAGCGCCAACCCCTCTGTTTGCTGCACTTCGCTTCTATCGTCTTCTCGCACTTCATCAGCTGATTTGGATGGGCAAATCTTGTCCGATTTAGGCAAATGATATACCGTTGGAAATCTATGAAAATCAGCTTTATAAGTCAAGAAAGAAGTTTTCTTGAATAAAAAACTTTAAGATCATGTTTTTCTTGCAACAAGCTTTGGAGGTCAAATCTGCCCTTGTGTTGCTTTGCACATTTTTTCGTCTTCTCGCATCTCGAAGCTCCTTCTCACTTTGGACCTATAAAAATACAAAACACTAACTTAATAACTAATTTAAACATGAAATAAATAAATAAAATTAATCTAAAAAAAATTAAATTTATTCAATTCCAAATAAAAACTTCAAAGACTTAGTCGATTTGAATGCACAAAATGTGGTAAAATAACTCTATTTCATTGAATTATCAATTATCCCATGTTAACCTTTCACATCCACATTCTATTATGCTTACCCATTAGGTTCCTTAACATGTTGGTAATAAATATAAGCATTGTAATCTGATGCACCCAAAATAGTGTATCTTATTTAACCTTGCACTTAAAAAGAATCAATTGTAGAGTATAATGATTAGCAAGGGTCGAGTCCTCAGGGATTGGGTTTTAGTTTATAAGTTAATAGTTTAAAACTTAAATTGAAGGAAAACAAAAGAAAAGGGGGTTTTGAAATAGTTTTAAAAATAAGCAAACAATAAAAGTAAGATGCAAGTAAGAAATAAGAAATCAAATATGAGAGAAATATGGTTAAGGTTTCATTCTCCACCACTAGACATCATTAAGAATCAATTTCAGATCTATCAATATCAACCAACTATCAAAGTTAACAACCGTAGATAACAACAAGCTCTGTTATCCCAATCTTTCCTTAGTTTGTCGTTAAATAGAACAAGCTCTCTATTTAATCTCTAACCATCAAACAACCTAGAATAAGCTCTCTAAATTCAATTTAATGGCAGCTTTATGATGAGAAAGATAGGTTGATCTAAGCAACAAACACATAAGCTCGGATTGTTCAACTTAGGTTATGTTCCACTTTGCAATTATTGAAAACTTGACCATAATCATTAATCACAAATTGCCACATCATGAATAGGAAATCAAGACAATTACACGGATCAAGACTCCTAAACTAGCAATAGATAATTATCAAGATCTATCTAGTTGTACACCTAAACAAATCAAGACAACATCATGAACAATTCTTGTAGAAGAACATAAGCAACTTTGATAGAAAATTAATGATAGATAGAATCTGAAAATCAATTATAAAACATGTCTAGGGCTTTGAAATCACCCTTAACCAAATAAAAGTTTAACCTAGCATAGGTATTGTAAACATAAACATAAAATTAAAGAGAATCTAAGAAGGAAATAAAAGAAAGAAAGAAGAAGAAGAAAATAAACAAAAAGAAAACTAGAGAAAGGAAAGTAGAAGAAAACTTAGAGAATTTTATTATAATGGCTAATATCCTACCAATCTACCATGTCTCTTACAATCATCCAAGGCCCTCTATTTATACACATTTTGGAGAGCTAAATGACAAGAGACAAGCTTTATAAATTTCAAAGGTAGGTATAATAGGTGGGTGCATTTTTCTAACAATTTTCGTCATATTGTATGATAATTCTGATCAGCCAGCTTGATGGTTGATTTTGTCAATGTTGGAGGCTTGATCTGATCAAATGGTCTTCAAGAAAAATGTTCCCCTATCAGTTTGTGATCCATAACCGTTGGAATCAGCTCATTTGCTGATGTGGATCAGAAGATATGGTCAAAATACCAAAACTGGTCAGCACAGACGTCATTGCACATCAGCCAACTTGATGGTTGATTTCGCTAGGGAAAACGACTCCGTTTCAAGAAGTGTAAAGCATGAAAAAGATAGATATGCCTCTTAAATTTGCACTGTAAAAATTTCAGCGTTAATGCTTCAGTGAAACTCCTTAATTCTTGATTTAACCTAGTAATCTGAAATCACTCAAAGAAACTCGTGAAAAACACCAAATTACATAAAAATATAAAAGATCATAAACGCAATTAGACTAAGCAATAATAACTCGTATTTGACACAAAACAATAATAAAACATAACTAAAAACTATATAATTATACGAGTTATCAGACCCCCACACTTAGATTGTTGCTAGTCCCTAGCAACGACTCAATCCTAGAAAAAATAAAAATAAATAAATAAACAGGAAAACAAGTTAAAGGGATCTCAAACAAACAAGCAAGATCAAGCGTAAGAATTGGCAAGGCATCTAATTAAGTATCATTGGCATATTAAGTTCGAGTAAAGGGTCAATGAGATTAAAATTGAAGGCATTACCGTACGATTAAGGAACTTCCTTCTTGGCGAGACTTTAGCTAGCCATGGAGGACTAGGCAAACTATAGCTTCATAAGTACACATGCTAAGATTCTTGTCACCGCAGTTCACAAGTGAACTTGACAAATCTGATCGGTACAGAGATGAATCTGAGGCTTATGGACAAGTGAGGGGTGGAATGTTCAAACATAATCTGAGGTTTATCACAAGTTAGGCTCAAGAAATATAATAATAATGTGATCAATCCTCTCAAAATATTTCCATTCTCACTCATCCTTAGTCCTATGTTCAACATTAATATTTTGAAAAGAAAACAAAAAGCAAGAAAAGACTCGATCCAAAGAAAATAGAAAAGTAAAAACCTCTCTATAATGAAGAACCTCGAATCTTGAATTCTGATTTTTTTTTAAGCACAAGTGATTTTCTTTTGATTTGTGCCCTCATTGGGACATCTTTTATGCACAATCACATCTATTCATAATCATCATTCTTGATTTTTTTTTTTTTTTTCAGAAATCACATTGGATTCCAAACTTTCTTTTTCTTTCTTTTCATTCAATTGATCAAACAAGACAGATTTTCATCAGCTCTTTTTTTCAGCATCTTTTTCTCAACTCATCACAACATTGTTTTGGCATCAATAAGTTCGAAGTTCACGACTCTAAAAACAGTCACTCATTCTAACTACCCTCTTTTGCATTATTCCCATTTTTTTTTTATTTTTTTTATTTTTCAGATTTCAAAAGATAACAAAATAAACAAGAAGGAAACACACAATCCCAAACCCAATGATCACAAATATTATCATAAAAGTATAAAGAGGGAATGGGGGTCGGAATCGTATCCGTTCACTTTGGCATAATTTCTGGAGTTCATATCTAGGGATCCAACCCAAAGGTTTACAACCTATGGGCTCCTAATGTAAGGGGGGAAAAGATAAGGGGCTTTCTGGATAGTGACTTTGTTCTAAGATCAGATCATGTATAGATGCAAGCATCTATGTGATGACCTAAATCTGCATGTGGAATGAAGAGAAAAAGTAAACTTACTATGTCTTCCCAGTTTTCCGTGGCTTTCCAAAGGCTCACCATGAATTCACATTCCAACAAAAATCGAACCGATCTGCCAAAAACAATCTCAAAGACATTTGATCATAAAAAATATTCAATTTTCAGAAAACCAAATTGAAAATAACTTAGATAACTTAATCAAAGCCTTTGTAACTCTATTGCTTTATCCACATGCTTGCCAAGATTATACTAATACTCAAAAAAAAAAAAAAATACATACACGAAAGTAGTAAAACACATGCAGATAATAAACGGACCAGATAGTTTTTTTTTTTGAAAAGATTAAATCAAACTGACAAGGTATGTCTCAAGTCTCCCTTACTCAGACCTTGTTCAGAATGAATACTTCTAAATGGCTTAAAACACAACAAATTTTTTTTTTTTTTTTTTTTTTTTTTTTTTTTTTTTACAAATTAGCAAAATATGTCCCTTACCCCCTACTAAAATATGACATTGTCCCCAATGTCAAATTTTAAAGGTAGAATTTAGGAGATATTACCTGCAGAGGTTGCTAACCACTTATTATAACTGAGACACAACAAACAAAATATTAGATAATGTCACAAAGACAAAGTGCAATCCACTCCTTGCTTGTCTATATCTCTTTTTCTTTTTCCGAGCGTTTGCGAAACAACCATAACAGGTAAATACTCATAAGCTTGGAGCTTTTTGAGTAAATCTTCAATGGTTGTAGCAGAAATTATGGTTCTCCTTGCCTCTGAAAACATGAATCCATTTTCCACAGCATTATCTAAATATGAAAGCAAATTACTAAAATAACCATTAATATTAAGCAAACCAATGGGTTTCTTTTTTGTGACCAAAGATGACCAAGAAGCCACGCAAGCTATTTCTTCCAATGTACCCAGACCTCCTGGTAAAGCAATGAATGCATCGGCACAATGGTACATGATTGTCATCCGTTCAGGGATACTCCAGACTTGTATTTCCTTACCCACGGTAGGTCCACAAAAACCTGTGAATAGTTTTGGCACGATTCCTAGAACTGGACTTCCTCCGGCGTGTACTGCTGTAGTGACTGCTCCCATTAAACCCGTACTACCGCCTCCATAAATCAACTGGATCTTTTGTTGGGCAAGTATTACTCCAACTCTTATGGCTTCATCAGCTAATATTTTATTTTTCCCTGGATAAGCACCTCCAAAGACACAAATTTTTTCAATGCGCTGGGACGAAGTACTTTCCATTTTTTTTTTCGAGTGCCTGAAAGAGAATGAGTACATGGTGTAATATATAGAGGACTGAGTAGTGAATCAGACAAGAGTAATAATGTCGCCGAAAGTGTATTTGACCTGTCAGAAGAAAATGTTAACCTAACAAAAGATTTTTGCGTGATTTCAGGAAGAAAATCAAAAAGAGAAGAAAAATCAACCGTAAAAGACCAATGCAAAAAAAAAAAAAAAAAAACGAGAATAATTACACAAATCGAACAACACGTAAATTAAACCGAAATGAAGTTATTGCAAATCAAACCAAAAACTGAGAAGTCATTTATTGTAGTTGTGATTGTGGCTCACATCTTCCTCTGGTTTTACGTCCAGAAACGGCTTAAACGCCTTCTATGAGTCGAGGATATGCTTCCCATCCAGTTTTCTTACAAGCTGGCAAACAGGGTCTTTTAACATCAGATTCCCAAGATGTTGCCATTCCCTTTAGAATTGCGGCCATAAATCAAGAATTTCTCTTTGTACGTCTCCACTAGGATGCGTCTCAAGAGAAAGTTGGATATTACCCAAATTCTCCTTACTCAGTCCATCCTTAATGAATTCAATTTTATCATCTCGATTAGAGGACGGAATCCCAATAGAACGACATTTACCGTTACACGTCCATCGTGCACATTTGTGGCAATTTGAACTCATGCGCTTTGCTCGTCGCTTCTTTGCAAAAGTGCTTCTACCTGTACCTGGTAAATGCAAAACAAGAAGATATTCATCTTCACGTACCTTGGCTTCAATTATCCAACGTATGTCTTCAGGAATCCCTTTGTGCATAAGCATTCTTAATCTTTCAAATCGAACTTGGTAAAGCTTCAGTAAAATATTTCGAGGAAAAGGAGTAAATCGTTTCTGCAATCTTGTGAGAATATCATCCATCCTGAAAAAAATGAAAGAGAAATTGAAAGAGAAATTTATATACAATATCAGTTTTGTGGGTAGCTGATGGAACCGACTTAAATAATCATGGAGTACCGTTATCTGCCATTTAACCGGGGTTAAAAAAAATAAAATAAAAATTATATTTACATCTAGTCCTCGAGCAAAATCAAATAGCGACAAAATAATAAAACCTAATCTAATCCTCTTTCAATACAAATTAGAGACAATCATTGAACAAGTCTTATAAACTAATCAATAGCTTAAAGAGTTTCACAAAAAATCATGCTTGATAGTAAATGGTTTGAGTTAAGCTAAAATTAACATAACATATCTCAATCAAAATAGTGCATGTTCAAATTTAATCTCAACTTCTCACATGGGATACCCTCATGATTTTCACTCTTTAAAGTAGTGGTGAAGTGTTTACACTCAATCAATCTCATGAAAACAGTTCTACCATATTCTTGCTTGTCCACCTATTCTCCACTATTTAGATCATACAACTTCATGAATCAAGAGGTCTTTAATCAAGGTTGTAATGGGGCCAAGGGGTTTGTAATGTGGTTGAAGAACAAAAGGATAAAGATATCACAAAGGTTCCAAAGAGTTCATAAAGTTTAGAGACATAATAAGATCATACAAAGAAACTTCTCAAAACACTTTACAAGTACATAGTCACCTAGGCCGGATATTCATGTTGGGCCTTTTCTTCATTCTAAACAACTTTGTAACATCTTTTTCTTTTTCCACAAATTCAAGAGATGATTAATATTTTTTTTTTCCATAGGAATGTATTTGCCAGTATTCCATTTCTTTTTCTCTTGACTTTTCTTTTCTTCCCCCCCCCACACTTATTTCTTGTTTCTAACCCAAATTTTTAATAAATCTTCCTTGTGTTTGCAACTTGTCTCAAAACATGCTAATTCATCTTTGGAACAAAGGTAAAGATATAAATAAGTATATTTAGGTTAGGGACAAGTTATGGTTACCAAAGAGATAGCATATTCAATGTAGGCTCAAATTGGTTCACTAAGGGTGTGTTCTCTTGGAACATCAATAAGGGATGGCTGTTTGGCCCTGGCTAAAAATCCTAATGCCTCTATCATATTCATGTTGTCACATGCATCAATATAGTCTCAACAAGGTCTAAAGCAAGTTCTAGAGAATCATGTAATCATAAGAGCACTCAAGAAAGAAATTAGATTGATTTGTATAATGCATCAATCATTATAGGCTCAAAAACTCACAAGGATGATTATACAAGTCAGATTAAGTCTAAACATGCTTCTTTCTCAATCAACATATCATATTAACATTGGCTCATAAAAAGGTTGATATCAAGCTCAATTCTCATGAAAATCTTCTCACTAATAAATCTGTTTTAGACTTATGCAATTCATATCTCATCATAGTATTGAAAATAACTAAAACACACTAAAAACAACATAAAAAAAAAAACTCAAAAACAAAACACTCTAAATAAAATCCTAAATTCTTCCCCCCACACATAATTTTTACATTGTCCTCAATGTAATGCTATTATCCCCCAATGCAAGAATTATATGTAAGAGAAAAGAACTATTAAACAAAAGAAAAGAAAAAAAACAATAAAAGATAGAATGATGGAGAGTAAGGAATATGCAAATCTGATATAATAGATGCTCTCCGTCCTTTTGGGTTGCCTCCCAAGAAGCGCTTGGTTTATTGTCCTCAGCCTGACTTAGACCCATGCCATTATTATTCAACATAATTTGGCTCAAAAAGTGGAAACTCCTCTACATCTTGTATTGGAAAGTTCTCATAGTAAGGCTTCAATCTATGACCATTCACTTTGAATGCCTTATCTGTTTTTGGGCTTTGGATTTCAACTGCACCATGAGTAAATACATTAGTAATAACAAAAGGTCCAACCCAACGAGAACGTAACTTACCTGGAAATAACTTAAGGCGTGAATGGAAGAGAAGAACTTTTTGTCCAACAACAAATTCCTTTCTTGATATCATCTTGTCATGGAATGCCTTAGTCTTTTCCTTGTAAATCCTAGAATTCTGATAGGCATCATTCCTTATCTCCTCTAATTCTTGTAGGTCAAGTTTTCTTTTCTTTCCTGTCTCATCCATCTCCATGTTGCATTGTTTGATAGCCCAATATGATTTATGTTCCAATTCAACCGGAAGATGACAAGGCTTACCATAAACAAGTCGATAAGGAGACATACCAATGGGTGTCTTATATGCTGTCCTATAAGCCCAAAGTGCATCATCAAGTCGTGAACTCCAATCCTTCCTATTTGGATTAACTGTCTTTTCAAGGATGGACTTAACTTCTCGGTTTGACACTTCAGCTTGCCCACTAGTTTGAGGATGATATGAGGTGGAGACCTTGTGTGTGATGTTATACTTCCTCAAAAGTGTTTCCATAGTCCTATTGCAAAAGTGAGTACCTCTATCGCTGATTATGGCCTTTGGCGTTCCAAACCTAGCAAAGATGTTAGTCTTGACAAAATCTGAAACCACTTTAGAGTCATTAGTCCTAGTGGATTTTGCTTCCACCCACTTTGAAACATAATCAACGGCAAGTAAAATATAAAGATTACCAAAAGAAGAAGGAAAAGGTCCCATGAAATCCATGCCCCATACATCAAAAATTTCAACAATAAGTATTGGAGTTTGAGGCATTTGATTTCTAGCACCTAAGTTACCTGTTCTTTGGCAACGATCACATGACTTGCAAAAGAGGTATGCATCTTTGAATATAGTAGGCCAATAAAATCCAGAATCAAGAACTTTCATGGCTGTTCTTTTGGATCCAAAGTGTCATCCACATGCATAAGAGTGACAAAAGGTGAGAATAGATTGAAATTCAGATTCGAGTACACACCTTCTTATAATCTGATCGGAGCAATGCTTCCAAAGGTAAGGATCATCCCATATGTAGTATTTGGCATCACTCTTGATCTTATTTCTTTGAGCTTGTGTCAACTCTTGTGGCAACTTCTTGGTAACTAAGTAATTAACAATATCGGCATACCAAGGAGTTGTTGTACTTATAAAAAGAAGTTGCTCATCCGGAAAGTTCTCATTCAAGGGTAGTGCATCCTCTTCATGAACTAAACGGCTAAGATGGTCCGCAACCAGGTTGTCACTACCTCTCTTATCTTTTATCTCCAAATCAAACTCTTGTAAGAGAAGTATCCATCTAATCAACCTTGGTTTGGCCTCTTTCTTAGTGAGTAAGTACTTAAGGGCTGCATGGTCAGAATATACAATTACTTTAGTACCAATTAAATAAGATCGAAATTTTTCTAAAGCAAATACAATAGCCAAAAGTTCTTTTTCAGTAGTGGAATAGTTCAATTGAGCATCATTAAGAGTTCGGGAGGCATAATAAATGGCATGTGAGGCTTTGCCAACCCGTTGGCCCAAAACAGCTCCAATGGCATAGTCACTAGCATCACACATGATTTCAAAAGGTACATTCCAATCTGGTGGTTGGATGATAGGAGCTGATGTCAAGAGTCCCTTCAATGTTTCAAACACCTCTTTGCATTTGTCATCAAAGTGGAAAACCACATCTTTTTGTAGTAGCTTGCAAAGAGGTAATGTGATCTTTGAGAAGTCTTTGATAAATCTCCTATAGAAACCTGCATGTCCAAGAAAAGAGCGAACCTCTCTCATATTTGTGGGAGGTGGTAAAGAATGCATAATATCTATTTTAGACTTATCAACCTCTATCCCTCTAGAAGAAATAACATGGCCTAAAACTATTCCTTGTTCTACCATAAAGTGACATTTTTCCCAATTCAAAACAAGGTTAGTTTCCATGCATCTTTCAAGTACAAGTGTAAGGTTCTCTAGACATTTATCAAAAGAATCACCATAGACACTAAAATCATCCATAAACACTTCTATGATGTTCTCTACATAATCTGAAAATATGCTAACCATACACCTTTGGAATGTAGCTGGTGCATTACAAAGACCAAATGGCATACGCCGGTATACAAAAGTACCAAATGGACATGTGAATGTTGTTTTCTCTTGGTCCTCCGGAGCAATGGCTATCTGATTATAACCTGAAAAACCATCAAGAAAACAATAATGAGAATGGCCAGCTAACCTTTCAAGCATTTGATCAATAAAAGGTAAAGGAAAGTGGTCTTTGCGAGTTGTGGAATTAAGTTTACGATAATCAATACAAACTCGCCATCCTGTTTGAATCCTAGTAGGAACAAGTTCATTCTCATTATTTGTTACCACCGTTACACCTGATTTCTTTGGAACCACTTGGACTGGGCTCACCCATTTGCTATCCGAGATAGGATAGATCACTCCAACATCTAGGAGCTTTAGTATCTCCTTTTTCACAACCTCCATCATAGGAGGGTTCAATCTTCTTTGTGCTTCTCTTGTTGGTTTGGACCCCTCCTCTAACAAAATCCGGTGCATGCACATGGATGGGCTTATTCCCTTGATATCGGCAATTGTCCAACCAATTGCTATTTTATGCTCTCTAAGCACCCGGATAAGTCGCTCTTCTTGCAAAGGTGTGAGCTATTTGGCAATGATGACAGGTAGTGTGTCCTTTTCACCTAAGAACACATATTTCAAGTGGTTCGGTAGTGGTTTCAACTCTAAAGTTGGTGCCTGCAAAATGGAAGGTAGAAGTTTCTCATTAGATAATTGCAAATCAATAAATGAAACATCAAACCTTGCATCTTTAGGTGGCAGTGAGTGTAAAGATTCTAGTGCCCCTTCCACATGGTCACTCAAGGCTAGTTCCCCTTTAGCATTCCACATTCCGAGATGTTTGCTAAGGACTATCTCCACACTATCTTCACCATCTAGCTCATAAGTTTGCTGCACTAGTGAGTCAATTATATCAATATTAAAAACAGAATGCACATCACTAGGATATCTCATGGCCTCAAAAATGTTAAAGCGAATTATTTCACCATCAAATTCCATAGTTAAAGTGCCATCATGTACATCTATTTTAGTTCTTGCTGTTTTCAAGAATGGTCTCCCTAATAGAATAGGTGTGGGATTAGAAGACATCTCATCTTCCATCTCAATAACATAAAAGTCAGCGGAAAAACCAATTCATTAACCTGTACAAGAACGTCTTCTACAACTCCTCTTGGATAAGTGTTAGAACGGTCAGCAAGTTGTATTATAACACCGGTTTCCTCTAATGGTCCTAGATTCAATGAAGCATAAATTGAATATGGCATGACATTAATAGATGCCCCTAGATCTAGCATAGCACGCTCAAACCTGGTGTTGCCTATCTTACAAGGAATGGTAAACATACCTGGATCCTTGCATTTAGGTGGGAGTTTCTTTTGAAGAACAGCTGACACATTCTCCCCCACACTTACCTTTTCATTCCATTTCAACTTCCGTTTAGATGTGCACAACTCTTTTAGGAACTTGGCATATCTTGGCACTTGCTTGATAGCATCTAGTAAAGGAATGTTCACCTCTACTTTCCGGAAGGTTTCCAAATTTTTTTTCTCTTGCTCCTCCTTCTTGGACTTTGCTAACCTGCTAGGAAAAGGTGGAGGAGTTATATAAGAAGGAAAGGATGGTTTAGGAATTACCTTTTTTAGTGGCTCGTTGGGATGTGAAGAGGATGTCATGGTATTGTTCTCCCATTGAGCACTATCATTTTGTGGTGTCTCTAGCTGTTTCCCACTTCTTAAAGTTATAGCATTGGCATTCTCTCTTGGATTCACTATGGTTTGGGAAGGTAATTTCCCAGAATCCCTTGCTTGCATTTGACTCATGGTTGTTGCCAATTGCCCTATTTGAGTCTCCAAATTTCGAATACTTGTCTTTGTTTCCTGTTGAAATTGAATTGTATTAGTAGAAAGAGCTTTAACAAGATTTTCAAGAGAAGTACCTGAATTTTGGGTGGGTGGCAGTTGTTGTCGGGTTTGGTATGGTTGTTGCACTCTTTGCTGAAAACCCGGTGGCCTGTTGTCAAATGGTGGAGGAATAGTTTGTGATTGGTTCCCTCCATAATTGAAGTTTGGATGATCCCTCCATCCTGGATTGTAAGTGTTTGAGTAGGGATCATATTTCCTTGATTGGTTCTGAAATCCACCCATGGCATTCACATGTTCATTGGTGTCCTCTTGAAGTGTTGGACACATATCAGTTTGGTGCCCTATGTTTGAACATATGCCACAAGCCTTTATTTGTTGTATATTACCTACAGCCAATTGTTGAACAAGAGAAGTCAGTTTATCAAATTTTTGTTCAAGGGATGATATACTTACCTCATTAACTCTCTTGGGTTGTGGTGGTGGATCTTGTCTCATTGAGAACTGTTGAGAATTGGCTGCCATGTTGGAGATTAATGTTCTAGCAGCCCCGGGAGTCTTATCAACTAGAGCTCCCCCACTAGCGGCATCTATCATACTTCTCTCCATGGGCATGAGACCTTCATAGAAGTATTGGATGAGAAGTTGTTCACTTATCTGATGGTGTGGACATGATGCACAAAGTTTCTTGAACCTCTCCCAATATTCATATAAGGACTCTCCGTTGTATTGCCGAATCCCACATATCTCTTTCCTAATGTTGGCAGCCTTAGATGCTGGGAAATACCTTTCCAAGAATGCTTTCTTCAAATCATTCCATGTAGTGATGGTCCCGGATGGTAGATAGTAGAGCTATTCCTTTGCTGAATCAGCTAGAGAGAATGGGAAGGCTCTCAACTTAACTTGCTCTTCCGTGACCCCTGTTGGTCTCATGCTTGAGCAAACTACATGGAATTCCTTGAGGTGCTTATTTGGATCCTCTCCTGCAAAACCATGAAAAGTTGGGAGAAGATGAATCAAACCAGATTTTAATTCAAAAGCTACCTCAAGATTAGCATATTCAATGCATAATGGTTGTTGACCCAAGTCCGGAGCGGCTAGCTCCTTGAGAGTTCGGTTGTCAGCTGCTGCCATCTCTCCTTTCTCCTCTTGGATGTTTTGGATCAACTCCTCGATTGGTTGTTGGTGAGAAGTTATAAATTCTCGAATTCTCCTAAGTCGTAAGTCTTCTTTGGGAGCTTGGAACATTCACTAATAAAAAAATAATAATAATAATAATAAGAAAGTAAATAATTAGAACAGAAAATAAGAATAAACCAATAAACTAATAAACTAAAGAAAACAATCCCCGGCAACGGCGCCAAAAACTTGATGCACCCAAAAGAGTGTATCTTATTTAACCTTGCACTTAAAAAGAATCAATTGTAGAATATAATGATTAGCAAGGATCGAGTCCTCAGGGATTGGGTTTTAGTTTATAAGTTAATAGTTTAAAACTTAAATTCAAGGAAAACAAAAGAAAATGGGGTTTTGAAATAGTTTTAAAAATAAGCAAACAATAAAAGTAAGATGCAAGTAAGAAATAAGAAATCAAATATGAGAGAAATATGGTTAAGGTTTCATTCTCCACCACTAGACATCATTAAGAATCAATTTCAGATCTATCAATATCAACCAACTATCAAAGTTAACAACCGTAGATAACAACAAGCTCTGTTATCCCAATCTTTCCTTAGTTTGTCGTTAAATAGAACAAGCTCTCTATTTAATCTCTAACCATCAAACAACCTAGAATAAGCTCTCTAAATTCAATTTAATGGCAGCTTTATGATGAGAAAGATAGGTTGATCTAAGCAACAAACACATAAGCTCGGATTGTTCAACTTAGGTTATGTTCCACTTTGCAATTATTGAAAACTTGACCATAATCATTAATCACAAATTGCCACATCATGAATAGGAAATCAAGACAATTACACGGATCAAGACTCCTAAACTAGCAATAGATAATTATCAAGATCTATCTAGTTGTACACCTAAACAAATCAAGACAACATCATGAACAATTCTTGTAGAAGAACATAAGCAACTTTGATAGAAAATTAATGATAGATAGAATCTGAAAATCAATTATAAAACATGTCTAGGGCTTTGAAATCACCCTTAACCAAATAAAAGTTTAACCTAGCATAGGTATTGTAAACATAAACATAAAATTAAAGAGAATCTAAGAAGGAAATAAAAGAAAGAAAGAAGAAGAAGAAAATAAACAAAAAGAAAACTAGAGAAAGGAAAGTAGAAGAAAACTTAGAGAATTTTATTATAATGGCTAATATCCTACCAATCTACCATGTCTCTTACAATCATCCAAGGCCCTCTATTTATACACATTTTGGAGAGCTAAATGACAAGAGATAAGCTTTATAAATTTCAAAGGTAGGTATAATAGGTGGGTGCATTTTTCTAACAATTTTCGTCATATTGTATGACAATTCTGATCAGCCATCTTGATAGTTGATTTTGTCAATGTTGGAGGCTTGATCTGATCAAATGGTCTTCTAGAAAAATGTTCCCCTATCAGTTTGGGATCCATAGCCGTTGGAATCAGCTCATTTGCTGATGTGGATCAGAAGATATGGTCAAAATACCAAAACTGGTCAGCACAGACGTCATTGCACATCAGCCAACTTGATGGTTGATTTCGCTAGGGAAAACGACTCCGTTTCAAGAAGTGTAAAGCATGAAAAAGATAGATATGCCTCTTAACTTTGCACTGTAAAACTTTCAGCCTTAATACTTCAGTGAAACTCCAGATATAGCTGATATGGCAAAAGGTGTCGGAACTGGAACTGAACTAGATTTGCCCTTAATTCTTGATTTAACCTAGTAATCTGAAATCACTCAAAGAAACTCGTGAAAAACACCAAATTACATAAAAATATAAAAGATCATAAACACAATTAGACTAAGCAATAATAACTCATATTTGACACAAAACAATAATAAAACATAACTAAAAACTATATAATTATACGAGTTATCATAATCCTTTACTTAAATTGGATTAGATGACTCAAACTATTTGAATTTATCATTAATTCCTTAATTAATTAATTAATCTTATAATTATAAATCATGGTTGTCATTTAGCAATGACTGGTCTTTCCCGAAGGTCCACCTGCAGTTGAAAGTAGAGATTCAAACATTAGGACCATCACAGATTTACATTCATAACAAAACTTCACCACGTAAATGATACTTTAATGATATAATTTTTTTAAACAACATTGTTACAATAATTCAACAGCACATGATGGATTTGATTATTGGCAAAATCAAACAAATTCCAATGTACATTTGATTCTTAAGAGAAGCAAAAACATAACAATCCTGGCTAAGGCTCATTTCCTTATTGTAGGAAAGGCCCCAAGCCAACGGTCCTCCTGTTGCTACCCCATATCCACTTGAAATCATTTACCACCCTTTAAACTTTGTACTAGGGCTCAGCTAACAATAAACAATCATCCCTAAAATAGAAATAAGCGCTCACTGGATGTGCTAAACCAACCTTTCTTACATTTTATCCAAAATTACAAGAACAAAGCTTTAGAAAAAGAAAAACATTCAACATACATACTGCAGTATCAACCCTATAATCAAACAGGAGATAAAATATAAGACGTACACCTTAACTACGACTAGTTATTTTTCCAAATCTTTAGTCCCACTCAACTAATTTATCTAACACCAACAGACTGCGATCTAAAGGTAGCTGATTTGGCCCAGAAAGCAGACGACCAATAAAACCCATTATCTATTTATAAACATGAACAATTACTTCTACAATGGATTAGATGTCTTGCGAAGTGTACCCGTTGCTTTGCTATATGTTGTATGCTATATGTTGTATGCAAAGACTGCTAATTAATTCATTCACAAAATAAGCTCACTTTTATTTTGGTTAAAAAGTCACCAAGTATATGAAATAATGAGAAGCTGAAACCTATCTTTGATTTTATTTCTGAAAAGCATATCCAAGTTTTACTTCATGTTCATGTTAGGTTGCCTAAATGGTCATTCTCATTGAAAATAAAGCTTAGAACTCAGTTTTGCCTTTGCGTCAAATAAAGTCCAAGATTGATAGCTATGCCTATTTATTGTACCATTTGAGTGCATATTTTAAATGGCTAGGAGTTGAAAAAAAAAAAAAAAAACAGGTTAAAATTTTCAAATAGCAAGGGATTTAACTATAAAAGAACAAAATAGTCTAAAACTAGTCAAAGTCAAGACAAGAGATAGCCTAGTTCACAAAAAGTAATTAGTTCATAGAGACTTATAAGTTCAACATTTGTTCTTTAACTTAAATTTATTATATACATGAGAAAATCTAAAAAAGTTCATGAACTCTAAATATCACAAAAAGAAAGAAGGCACTCGAGAAGGCGAGAAGCAGTCAAAGCAAATATTAGAGTGAAAGAAGCGAAACTTAAAACAGTCCCTGGCATCATCGATTTCCATGGCAAAAAAAGAAAAGAAAAAGAAAGTGAAGATCAAATTAAACGAAAATCTGAAGTCAAAACGAAGATAGAAACCCTAGATTGTTGTTTCATAAGATTAGAGTGATAAGCCTGAGAATCCAAATAGTCGAAAGAGCTAGAGTGTTCGATATTCAACAAGTAGACGGCGGTGACGGTGGCGAGAGATTTGAGATGTTGACGAAGGTATCGAGGGTTCGGTTAAGAGATTTGAGATTTTTTTCTGCCTGAGTTTGAGAGAGAGAAGGTTTTTTTTGTTTATCAAAAGTGATTTTTTCAATTAGATGGACTCTGTTTTAATGGGATTTAAAAATGATTATTTATTGGATTCAAACAGGCAAATTTCTTGAATTTAATAGTCCCCAAAATTTATTATCACAGGAACTGAGACGAAACTTAAAAATGTCCTAAATAATTTTAAATTTATGATAAAGGAGACGTTTTATTTTTAGATTCTCTACTTTTCTTGTCTCTAAAGATATCTTGTTTTGTAGTGCACCCACGGGTTATCTCAATTTTATCCAAACTTCAACTTATATGAAATCAGTTACTTGCTTTCTTCATAAGCAAAAGTTTAATCATGTGTTGGTTTTAATAACTTTATCAATGCTTTATTTTGACAAAGTATTGACTAAGAACAATTTAAAAATATAACTTTGATATAATGAATATCTCATAATTACAACACGTCTGTTCTCCCCTCCTCTCTAAAATATGAAACCCTTATTGAAATTTGACCTTTCCTGCACGATCAAGCAGACCTTGCTTGAAGCTTGCTTCCCCATTCAGATCTCTTTCTTTTCGGCCCACTCAGTTAGAATTAGTGAATATAAGCGAAGTTCTGGCAATACCAGTACCAGCTTTTATTCCCAGATTTCATCTCTCACTCTCAGAAACAGAGAAGAAAAAGAAAAAGAGGGAAGATGCAGCGGTGGAGCAAAAGCAGAATTGAGCTATGAGAAACGGTGGTGATGGAAATCCTGCCAAAGCTTCCACTTCCAAACGTTCTCTAAAGAGTTCAGAAGCAAGAACCATATCTGAACCAGATCTAAATTGAATAAGATCTGAGCACCCCATCGGCTGTTGGGTTGAGAAACAACGCCTTTGTACTTGGAAGAAGGGAGCCTTCTTGATTCAGCTTCGACCCCAGCTCCAGAATCCACAATCACGTTTCCATCTGAGAGCTTTTAAAATGCGGAATAGATGTCTCCTTTATTTGGATCTGCTGAGAAGCTACAGATCTACCAGAAATTCACTTATCGGGTTTTGATCCAGTTCGGTGCTGCTCCTCTACGCAGCCGGAGGCGCCAACGACAACAACAAGTTTGGATTCCTCTGCTGAGAAGCTATAGATCTACCATAAATTCACTTATCGGGTTTTGATCCAGTTCGGTGCTGCTCCTCTACAAACTTTGGAGTTTGGACCATAACCTTATAATTGGGGCAAACAAAACAAAAGTCAGGTTGAATCTGGCCCTGGTTTGTTGAGTGCATTAAAGTTTTGCAAGAAAATCACTTGGGCCCCAAAAGTAGCTCCACCACCATCATCACCGCAACAACTGTAGCTACAGCTGATAATTCCTCCATGGTTATTATACAAAGGAAGAATATGAACGGTCGACAATCCATTGGAACGTCAAGGAACCCCCAGGCTTCCCATCACCGGATTGCGCCGTTTCATCACCGGGAGAAACATCGGAGTTCGGGGCAGAGTTTCATGGGGAGCTTATGGAGAGATAGCTTACACAATGTTTTTGTTGGGAACTTGAGTCCCAGGGTCTCTAGACAAGCACTATGGGAGTTGTTTGGGTTGTTCGGGAAAGTGGTGGATGTTTTCATATCCAGGAAACAACCTAAGAGACCTTATACATTTGCCTTTATCAGATACAAGCTACAACATGAGATGGAGGAGGCCATCAAAGAAGGAAACAACAGGATGATCGATGGTCGAATGATAAGAGTGAATGAAGCCTCTTATGGATGGTCGGATAGTAGAAGATACCATTTGGATAACCCATCTGTCAGAAACGTGGAAGGCGGAGGGTCTCAGGTATTGGCCCATGATCTTTCCGATATTAATAGGAGTAGATCTCAATCGAAACTCCCATCTGTCCGAGTTGGGGAAGGCATTGGGTCTAAGGGTAAGGGTTCCGATCATCCTGGTGTCAATAGATCGTACAAAGAAGTTCTTGTGGGCTTGCCTTATAAGGAGGCTGTTTACATCGAAGTTGAAGACCTTTTGCCGCCTGGGTTTCCCAACTTGACTCCTCATATGAATCGGGTTAATATGTCCGAGAGGAAGTGCAGTTTAAATATGCAAATTCCTAAGGCTGACATGGAGTGGTTATCAAGGAGTGCCAAAAGAAGATTGATGAAGGAAGCTTACATCGAAACGGTTCAAGAGGCTATGGCTTTATAAGATATCCACTGTCAGGTAAGTCCGATGGGGGGTGTCTCGGTACTTGTTATTTTCGAAAGTGTAGATCATAGGGATCTTGTTCTCAACGATAGAAGTGAATGTTTGGTCCCCTGGTTTGAAACCATTGAACCGTGGAACGATGACGTCCTCAACAAAGAGATTGCTGTCTGGGTAAACTTGTTTGATGTGCCGTTACAGGTATGGCATGAAGGGTTTTTCAGTTCCTTGGGTAATAGATGGGGTTCTTTCATCAGACTCGATGAAAACACAGTAAATAGAAGGAGATTCGACGTTGCGTGCATGTTAATCTTGGTTGATAGCAAGCTGAGTATCCCGTCCTCTGTGTTAGTCACGGTGAGGGATAAATCTTTCAAAATCTCAGTTTCAGTTCTTGATGCCCCAGCTGGTGTTGCGAACACGAGAGCCCGAGTTGGCTCATTTTCTGTTCCATTAACGCATGAATCACCAGGCTCCTTTACTAATAGGGTTGTCACCGAAGAGATCAGGGATAAAGTTTCGGTGCCGGAGGGTAATCTCAGATGCATGGCGATTCAGTGCACGGCTCCTTCCGTACGGCGCAAAAACATTGATGAGGTAAGCAAAGCTTCTTCGATTCCTGTGTAATCTGGCAGGTTGGTGGGCGGGTTGGTGCATGTCGCCTGCCCTGTGTCCCCAGATAATGATGGTATCAGCGAAGGCTCAGTGTGTGGTTCGCGTGTTGCCGACTCTCTCCGTGATTGGGAATGGGATGGTGGGGCTCTCGTGAATGGGGGCCATAATGGGGCTGCTGGGTCATCTGTTGAAGTGGGAGTGGGCCTTCAACTTGTGGAGTCTAATGGGTTGGATTTATTGGGCCCTGTTATTAGCCCCTCTCCTACTCTGTTGGTCCGAGAGTTAAGCCCTTCCATTGTGTGCCCTATGGTTTCTGCTCCTATGAAGCGACCGAGATCGAACAGGAAAGTTAGGAAGAAGGAGGGGTCCAAAAAATTGAAGAAGAACTATAAGAAGATGAAGGCTCCAGTGCCGAGGAAGTCCACCATTTCTGCAGTGAGGAAGAGGAGGCAAATTAGGAAACAGCTGAGAGTGATCTGCGAGAATGTTAGTTGCGAGGACCTAAACCACCTTGAGTTATCTGTTTCGGATAGCGACATTAGATCAAGGAATAAGAATATCTTGAAGGAGGCTGAGGCGACATGGCTAGTCAGTACTGAGCTGGGGATCGAATTCCATGGGGAGAAGCAGGATATCATCGATGGTTTTGCTCAACTGGAAAAGGAAGATCGAGAGGCAAATGAGTAACAGTTCACCGCGTCTTTGGTTCGTTATCAGGTGTGTTTCTCTTCCTAATGAAGATTATTTCAGGGAATGTTAGGGGACTGGGAGGTAGTATTAAGGTTATGGCCTTGAGGAATTTGGTTTCGAATTGGAGGCCAGAGATGGTTCTTATTCAGGAATCAAAGCTAAAGTCTATTGATCCAAAGTTTATTAGAAAGGTCTGGGGACGCTCCCCTGTTGAGATGGAATTCTCGGCGTCGGTGGGCTCCGCTGGGGGTCTCATTATCTTCTGGCGGAAGGACTTTTTCTTAGTCGAGTCGAAAATTATTTCATCTCGTTTCATTCTTCTGGTTGGATTGTTAAAGGTGAACAATATAAGATGTGGGTTTGTGAATATCTATGCTCCAAATGAGGATGGAGAAAGAGCTGCCTTTTGGGATGAGCTTGTGAGTGTGTTACAGGGCTATGACTGTTTTTGGTGTCTAGGGGGTGATTTCAATGTGGTTAGAAGCCCTGATGAGAAAATCGGATCAGTGTTCAGCACTACTCCTATGTTGCTATTTTCAAACTTTATTAATCAAGCTGAACTCATGGATCTGCCAATGTCAGGAGAAAAATACACTTGGACCAGTAATAGGGCCGTTCCGTCCTTCAGCAGATTGGATAGGTTTCTTTTATCGCCTGGTCTGGTTGCTTTATGGCCTTCGATAAAACAAAGTGCTCTTCCCCGTTCTCTTTCCGATCATAATCCAGTGATGATTGTTGAAGAGAGCGTCAACTGGGGGCCCAAACCTTTTCGATTCTTCAACAACTGGTTGGAAGATAGGAGCTTTCATTCTGTTATCTAGACTGCTTGGAATTCTATAGGATGTTCTCGGCCTTCGGGGTGGGGTTTATGGTTCAAGCTGAAAAATCTCAAACCAGCCATTAAAGACTGGTCTGGTAGGTACCATAAGGCTGATTTCTACAACATTGTGGAACTTGAAAAGGAGATTGCTGGCCTCGAACAAAGTGTACAACAGGGGCAGGTGGGGAACCAGCTGCGAGAAGAGTTATGGAATAAGAAGGCTGATTTATGGTCACTGTATCGTATCGAAGAACAAACTTGGCTCCAGAAATCGAGATTAAAATGGGCGCAAGAGGGTGATAGGAATACTAAATTCTTCCATATTGTCGCTACAGCTAGGAGTCGCAAGAACCATATTGGGAAATTGTTGATTGATGGGAAGGTGTTCGATGAACCTAGGGCTCTCATGAAGGCCATTGGGTCGTATTTCAAAAACCGTTTTAACTCTACAAAGGTAGCCAGACTCAAAGATCTCAAGTGCAGTTTTAAGTCATTATCAGCGCAAAGTTCGTCTAATCTTGAGCGGCCTTTTTCGGAGGAAGAGGTTTGGGGTGTCATCCAAGGCTGCGATGGCAACAAAGCTCCGGGGCCGGATGGTTTTAATCTGAATTTCTTCAAGTCCTTCTGGGCCACGGTGAAGAGTGAGGTTATGTCGTTCATGAATAATTTCCATAGCACTGGTTGTATTGATAACTGTTTAAATGCGTCTTTTATTGCTCTTATACCTAAATGTGATTCTTCGTGCTCCATTAGCGATTACCGCCCTATCAGCTTGGTGGGCAGTGTTTATAAAATTCTAGCCAAAGTTCTTGCTAATCGCCTGAAGCAATCGGTGGGGGATATTGTTGGGCAAAACCAGTTCGCGTTCATCCCGGGGCGTCAAATTCTGGACTGTTCCTTAATTGCCAATGAGGTTATTCATTCCATGAAGACTAATGGAGAGGGTGGTATGATATTTAAGGTTGATTTCGAAAAAGCCTATGATTGTGTGGATTGGTCCTTTCTTGATTTTGTTATGGGTAGAATGGGCTTTGGGGATAAGTGGAGGACTTGGATTCAGTCGTGTTTATCTTCATCTTCTTTATCAGTCATTGTTAATGGGGTGCCAACGGAACAATTCAGGATGAGCAGAGGGTTGAGACAAGGCTGTCCCCTTTCCCCCTTATTGTTTAATCTGGTTGCTGAAGTTTTGAGCTTATTTCTTAATAAGGCTACTTCAACCGGCCTTTTTAGGGGTATGACTATTGATCCGGGGTCTGTGTCTATATCTCATCTTCAGTTTGCGGATGACACAATTATCTTCTGTGAGCCTGTGGTGGAGCAGGTTAGGAATGTTAAAAGAATTCTAAAGTGCTTTCAGTTGTTATCTGGCCTCAAAGTTAATTTGAAAAAGAGCAGTCTTTTTGGAGTTGGGGTGGAGCAAAGTGTCACTGATTGGTGGGCTTCGGATATCCGTTGTCTGAGCAGTCGTCTCCCATCCCTTTATCTCGGTCTTCCCTTGGGGCACGGAGCGAACTCTATCTCACTGTGGAGTCCTATCATCGATAATTTCAATAAAAGGCTTGCCGGCTGGAAAGGCAATCTACTCTCCATTGGGGGCAGATTGACTCTTATTAAATCGGTGTTGTCTTCTCTGCCCATTTATTTTATGTCCCTACTTCAAATCCCTTGTACCGTATCTGATGAGCTGGATAGAATGGTCAGAAGATTCCTTTGGGGTGGTTCTTCGTCGGTGAAGAAGATGCATATGGTTAATTGGAAGTCTGTCTGTAATACCAAGGAATTTGGAGGACTCGGTCTAGTTGATTTAAGGCTTAAGAACAGAGCGCTGCTCAATAAATGGATCTGGAGATTTGGGAATGAGCGTTCCTCTTTATGGAGATCAGTCATTGCCGGGAAATATGAGTCATCGGTGGGTAATCTGCTTCCTTCATGCAGCCGGTATCGGAAAATGTCCCCAACCTGGAAAAACATTATTCGACCCCTTATGCCTTCAAATCATTTTCATCCTTTTTTGTATGCTGGGTTGTGTTTTCTTCCAGGTGATGGCAGCTCCATAAATTTTTGGCAGGATGAATGGATCGAAGACGTTATCCTTAAAGAGCAGTTTCCAAGAGTCTTTGCTGTAGCTGTTTCTAAAAGCGGGAAAGTAGCGGATTTTGGCAAATGGCAGAATAATCAATGGCACTGGGAGGTTAACCTCCGAAGAAGATTGTTTGATTGGGAGCTTCAGCAGTGGGAATCCCTGTTGGATCTGCTGGGAAAACAAGTGCTCTTAAGAAACTCCTTTGACTCAGTTGTTTGGAAGCACACCCATAGTGGCGTTTATTCGTCTAACTCTTTCTGCCATTCTGTGTTGAGTGAGTCCTCGTCAAAATGGGATCATTGGAAATTTATATGGGCCGGTTATGCGCCTCCGAAGGTGGAAATCTTTTGCTGGCTAGTTTTGAGAGGCAGCGTAGCTACCAAAGTTGAACTCAGCAAGAGAGGTCTTATTGTTAATGGTTCGACTCTGTGTCCACTATGCAATCTGATGCCTGAAACGATTGAGCATCTATTTTTTACATGCAGAGTCTCATGGTTTGTGTGGGCCCATTGCTGTCTTTCTTGGGGCATATCTTGGTCCATGCCAAGGAGTGCCGTGGGTTTTTTCTCGCGTGGCAGCATGCATTCCCAGTGAATCATTGCAGCAAATTGTGGAGAATGATTTTTTTTTGTTGCACTATGGTCTATTTGGTTGCACAGGAATGATATTGTTTTTAATAGGAAAAATGTTGCTATTTGGCAGTTACTGGACTCTATTAGACTCAGACTCGCTTTGTGGTCCAAGGCTAAGTGGCCTTGTGAGGAAGGGCTGTTTTCGCAGTTCAAGTGGTCACCTGCTATTTGTCGATTGAAGAGGGAAATGAAAGTTGGCATTGATATGACTTGGAATAAGCCACCTGCCGGCTGCCTTAAGTTCAACGTCGATGGTTCGGCGCGTGGTAATCCCGGTCCTGCAGGGATTGGCGGTATTATGCGCGACAATCAAGGTATGGTGAAAGCAGTTTTTTCTAAATCTATCGGTTCTGCTAAGGCATATGAGGCTGAATTAAGGGCCGTCAAAGAAGCCTTCCTCATTTTTGGTGCTTCGTCTTGGGCGCTATCGCATAAACTTATAATTGAATGTGATTGCCAGACGGTTGTTGCTTGGGTTAAGAATCCGAGTAGAGCCCCATGGCGGATTTCGCGAAGTATAAGGGCTATAGAGCTTGTACGAACTGCGGTTCAGAACTGGGAAATTGTTCATATTTTGAGGGAGGCTAATGGTGAGGCTGATAAGCTAGCTAAATCTGGTGTAAATAGGGTGTCAGATTTGTTGTTTTATAGTCCTTAGTTTTGTCTGCAGCATGCTGTTTTCTGATTTGTAAAATGACATCTTCTTAATTGCAATAAATCATGCTTTTCAAAAAAAAAAAAAAAAAATAATTTCTACCAATCTGTGATTGATTGTGTTGCTGATCGTGTTAAAGTTTTTGAAAATTATCTTTTGGAACTAAAAAAAAAATATTCAAATCTTGTTTTTTTATTTTATTTTATTTTTTGAATTTGTTCTTCTTTTGAGATACATGGTTTTATGGGGAAAAAATTAGAATTTTAAAATTAAAAGTTCTGGAATTTTTAAAAAAAATTACTAATCTACTTTCTTCTAGATCTACTTTTTTGTGTCTTTTTTAATTTTGTTGTTGTTATTTTTCGAATATTTTATTATTTTCCTTTATATTTACAATTTAACTTTAAAATGAAATAAATAAAAAATAAGACGTGTCAGTTTTTTTTTATATTTTATTTTGATAATAGGATGACGACTTGACGAAGCTTTATCAAACAATCTTCAGCCAAATAATGGATCGGATTGGATCCGATCCGATCCATGTAACCAAAATATACTAAAACTTCCTTCTTCCTGTTTTTCCATCACCAATTCAAAATCAAAGTAAAGTATCCGATTCCAATTCCAAACTCAACCTACCATTTTAAATTAAAATCCCAGATCATATTTATATATTTGACTATTTGTCAAAAAACATAGTATTCCACAGCCCATTACATACATAAGTCGGACCCACCTTACTCTTAAGGTCACTTTTCTCTTTCAAGGGATAAGGATCGGAACCCCCCGCCCATCCCCGCTGTGTCCGTACCCGTCCCCTTTGCAATCCCTTAACGTTACAACACCCAGCCGTAAAACACGGTTACTGGATAATGCGGGTCCCGCCACTAATTTTACATGCAATTGCAAATAAACTTTTCTTCGAGATAGAAATAATGATATTTTATGCAATTAGTAATTTAGTAACGGGAGAAAGAAACTTTCTATTACAAAAATAAATAAATAAAAGCAATAGAGATATTCCTTATCTTTATCAAAGAAGAATTATACTGTAAATGAATAAAACATTCGACTAGAGGTTTATGAATAATTTGATTTTTATTTATTTATTAAGTTAAATAAATGATTATGAATATGATTTTAAAGTTCATTTATTAAACGAATCAAACTTGAATAAGATATATTTAGTTCATTTATGTTTATGAATAAACTTGTTTATGAATTATTTAAAATTCATTTAATAGATCGTTTAAAACTCGTTTATTGTTTGATTATAATATAATTAATAATATAATTATTTGTGTTTATATTTATATTTTATTTATAATATAATTAATACAATATATGAATGGTGGAGAATTTGAGGTTTTTATTTCAAATGGTTCCTTCAACTCTCTTAAGGGGTTGAGGTTCGATTCAATATAACTGGTATCGTATCAGTATTGGTTGGTACATACCAATTTTAAGCTAAATTCAAACGATATTAATATCGTACTGTTTAGGTTTTTATACCAGTTCGTATCGACTTGTACTGATTTGTATCGATCAGTATCGGTATGTACAGATTGATATAAGATTTTGATTTTTTTTGTAAAAAAAAAAAAAATCACTTATTTGATTTTTTAAATAAATTTCTAATGTTTTTTTTGTCATTATCACTTTTATTTTTTCATAATTATATTTTAAAATAAAATATGTTCATTAAATTAGACTATTGAACCTAATTAATAATAATTTACTATATATTTTTAATATTTTAACATTTATTTTATTTATTTGATATTTAAAAATTTTGGATATTAAATATTTATAATTTTAAAATTTATATTTGCATATAAACATATATATATATATATATGTAATAGAGGTATATTTGCATGTGTATATAATATATATTTTATTAAGAAATTTGAAAATAAGCTATATATAAATATAAAAAAAAATTAAAAAATATCGGTAAACTCGAAGCGGCATGCCGAAACACACCGATATCGGTATCAGTATCAGAACAAAAACGATACATCTACCACTATGATACTGACTACCTCCATTCGATCTCCATCACTTGCAAATTTTTCTTTTTTAATTTTTCTTAGATTTTGACTTCTTTGTATGTTAAAAAATATAATAACAGCGGAATTTAATTACACAAGTGAGTTTAAAATATTGACATAGGTCCATTCAAAATATATTTTAAAAGATTAATTATTTAATTATTAAATAGATATATTATAATTATATAAATCATTTATAAAATTAAAAAAAATTTAGTATCAACATATAGAATAATAATCCTAAATATTATTTTTTTAGTACATATGATCGGTCCTAGAGAAACTGAAATTTTGAATCTTGGGCCGCAATCTTCTTAAAGAGGATAACAATCGATACGTGAAGCTTGAATTATTGAAGTCTCAAATGACATTTATAATATATATAAATATGAATTTTGAAAACATTTTAAACTGATGAAAAATAAATATTTATATTTATTATATTTTTAAATTATTATTTAAATTTTATATTATAAATATTAATAATATTTTATAAAAGAGCAGGAATGGTCATTCAACGACTAATCAAGCTCCAAGGGTTAGAAGTGCAAGGGATTAAAACAAGAGGCAAGAAATCAAAACAAAACAAAATCCTTAGGCTTGTAATTTTGTTTATAACAGTGTAAATATTTGAATTGATTTTTCATCTTTGTATTTATTCACATGTAAATAAGTTTTTATAAATACATTTGAATTTCTCTTTACCTCACCTTTAGAAAATGAGAACTGTTTCTCACTTATTTTGAATTGTTTTTAGATTTATTCAATCTACAAATATTAATTCTACTTTCGTATGACTTTTTCAAAGTTTTTAATTTTACATTAACGTTAAAAATAATAAATTTATATTCATGTACGTGAACAAATTTTGCATGTTAACATGTATTTTATTAATTTTAATTATTTGTACAAAATACAACTACATATTCAATATATAATTATTATTTAAAAAATTATGTCTTCAAAATGTTAATTTTACATTAACGTTAAAAGTGATAAACTTTATCTTAATCCCATATATTTTGCAAATGGAACAAATTTTGCATGTCATAATATGCGTTCTATTAATTTCATTTTTTAATAGGATTAATTAAAATATTTGTACAATATATAATTATTATTTAAAAATAGATTAAAAAGAACAAGTATTTACGCGATAAAAATACTAGTAGTAATATAAAAGAAATAAAATTATTTCATGCACAGTTAGAGAATTTTTTCCAACTCTATCAACAAGACTCGAGGGTTGTCACATACTCTATTAAGATAAATTAAAAAAGTTTGTTTTTTATTTACCATTGGTGGAGTTTTTAAAATTCAGGAGGGATGTTAAAAAATTTAAATGTGTTTTTTAATTATATTAATTATTATTTTTTTAATATATTCTAAAGTGATATATTGCCACCTTCTAATCCTGTTGGTGGAATCTAAAAACTCCATTGATGGTTCATAAGATAATTTTTCTCTTTAAAATAACTAATAACTTAATATGATAAATATCTAATATAAAAGATACAATGTCAATATTCTAACTCGGCTTGTGGAAGGTAAAAACTATATATATGATGTATAAAGCAATAGTCTTATAAAAAATTGTTCTCTTATAGATCATCGGTAGAATTTTAAACAGAGAATTGTCACATGTTTTATTAGTTTTTTTTTTAAAAATTAATATGATAATTAAATAATGGGATAAAGGTGAATTTTGCTACTGTACTATGGATCAGTATTAAATTTAACTACTATACTTCAATTTCGTTGATTTTTGGACATGAAATAATAAACATTTACCATTTTCGTTAACAAAGTATTCTGTAAAATATTTTAATTTTATTATTTTTTTTCAAAATTAACGAAATTGAAAGTAAATAGCAAAATTCGTTTTGCATTAATTAAATACTAGATTATGGCACATCCACTACGTGGGTGAATAAAAAATTATTTAGTGGATAGCTTGTAAAGTATGAATAGTTTTTTTAGAAGAAGTGGATATGTTTTAGAAAAATATTTGGTAAATTTTTTCAAAATAAAAATCATATAAAATGTGAAAAGTCATCAATACCCTTGTTATGATATTTTGATATAATAATTTATTTGATTTTTTTTTGTATTTTCTCTAACTGGATTGGTGTCACTTAACTCGTGACACTAACTCGATCATTCTCTTTCTATATATACTAGAATTTCTAGACACTCACCATGTGAGTGAAAAGTAGGTAGTTTTTATAATTGGGTAGTTTTTTTTTTTGTTGAGAAAATTGGGTAGTTTTTGTGGAGAAGAAGATGAGTGGGTAATTGTGTGAAAGAATGGTGGATTTTTAATTACGTGAGTGATTTTATGAGTTGGTGTTTTTTTTAAAAAATAAAATTTAAAAACTTATTAAATTACTTTTTTAATTCAATTTAATTTGTTTTTAATTTTTATAGTTTAGTTTTTTGGACATTTCTTTCACTGAGTTTGTGTCTTTTAACTCGTGACACCAACTCAGGAATTTTTTTTAAATATATATATATATATATATATATATATATATAGAGAGAGAGAGAGAGAGAGAGAGAGAGTATTGATTTCATGAAAGATTTAGATAAATTACTTTTTATTCAAGAATCAATGAAATTAAAAATATACTGTCAAAATAAAATAAAATAAAAGTACATTGATAAAATTCAATGAAATTGTACAACAATTTTAAAATTCAATATTGACCTATGAATCTATAACATAGTGACAAAATTCACCTTTTATCTCTTAATCAAACATACGAAAACATTCAAATATGTTTACAATATTTAATAATTTCAGCATTGATGTATAAAATAATAACCTATTTAAAATTTCTATAAAATGATAATTCATTTAAAAAATATCAAAACTGTTAAAATGCTAAAAGTCGACTATCTCATTATTCGTAAGTTGTCTATGGGTTTGATTTAGGTATGATATCAACATTATATATGATTATTCAAATTCGGCCGATTCAATAATTTGTATTTTAAATTCTGTCAAGACGTTCATATTTGTAAATGAATAGCTCATGTTTATCCAAACCAACTGATATTATTATTTTTTTATATAATCTTTAATAATTTAATTTTTATTTTTATATAAATTTTAAAGCAGTGACAACTTAACATATTTTCTAAAATTTACATTAAAATATTATATATATTTATCTTTTATAAAATATAAATTACATAATATATAATATTATATAATTGAAAAATAGAATGAGTCGGGGCAGGCTCGGGCCTTAGGGCATTGAAGTCAAGATTCGATATTTTCTAAACGAGCCTCATTTGTCGAAGCCTATTTTTTAAAATGGCTCCATTTTTTGCTCAACTTTGATTTTTTAACTTAATATTTTTGTTAAAATCTTTTCAAATATTGAGCGAGTTTTCGAATTTAAACGAGTAACCCAATTCGTAATAACTTTTAATTATTACTAAAATTTGCACACCCGCTATGTGGGTGGAGAGTTTGTTTTTTAGTAAAGTAGTTATTTTTTAAGAGAAAATAGTTTTTAAAAAATAATCCCTTATTCTATAATTATTATAACTTTAATATTTTGTTGTTGGTAATTTCATCAACTGAGTTGGTGTGACACTAACTCAGTCACTCCTTTTATAATAGTATAAACTAGTTTGCTACTCGTGCGATGCACGAATTAGATTTATTTATTTAAATATGTGTAAATATATAAATTAGTATTTTTTTAATTTATAATATTATCAAAGTATAAATAATATATATTATATATTATATAAATAAAAAATCAAAAGAAATTAAAATTTTAAAATAAATAAAAAGATAAATTCCACTTGTTATACAATGTGTTTTGGAGGTTTTTTTATTAGTTTGGTAAAATTATATTGCATTTAATAATAAACCAAACTTGATCTTTGAAAATGAAATTTAAATTTTGAAAATTTGATGATAAGTTATTTTAGTAAGATAATTCTAGACCTGCTCATGAGCCGGGTAGCCCGCCCGGCCCGGCAGGCCTAGCCCGTATTGGGCCGGGCCTGGGCAGGATATTTTGTGTTCCGGGCCGGCCCGGAACAGTAATTTTTATTATAATAATATTATTTTATTTAATTTTAATTATAAAAAAAAAAATTATTTTTTTATTCCAATGAACAGTGTTTCGAGCCTAAACGGGCGGGCCTGGGCGACCCAGGGCCGGGCCTGGGCAGAAAAAATTAAAAAAAAAATCGGGCCGCGGCCTGGCCTGGCCCGGCCCGGTCCATGAGCAGCTCTAGATAATTCAAATAGACCAAATTAAAACCTGTTATGGCAAGAACGTCGCCGCCAAGGGAAACCCATGCATCCTTTTTGTTCCTCTTAAAGTAATCTATTATGTAGCTAGGATTCATGGCTTTCACCACTGTTGGATCAAATTTAACGAAGTTGTAAACGCCAATTCCACCAATGAATGCAAAACCAAATTCAAATTATAGGAGCAAAGGTATATATAGCTCACTTTATCAGTTCCGAAACCAAGATAGCTATGGATATCTGTTTACAAATAAAGAGTAAATTACTTATCTGTTTACAAATAAACCTTGAAAACTAAATTTTTGGCACAATATTACATAAGTTGTACATTCTAGATTGCCGCATCGTCAAACACTATAACAGATCAACAAATTCTAATATTTCTCATTCATTTTGTATCTGATGACAAATATAAAATTTCCAAAATTTAGGTGACCAAATAAATAATTTCTCTTACAAGAAATATGAGTACGTAAGTTTGCATTTGTTTAATTTGTTTTCAGTTCCATTTGTAATAAAATAGACTACCTTCTGATAGAGAGGATTTGCTTCCTTGATGCCTCCCACGACTGATAAAGCTGCAAATTATAAAAAACTAGTTTTAAATCCGTGCATTGCACATGATAATATTTATATTTTAATTTATTTTTAATAAAAAAATTTTAAATTTAAAATCAATGTAAATATAATATCTTTAATTTTTATTATTTGAATTTGATATATTTTAATTTACTAAAAGAAAAATTACATATCGGACATAATTGCTTTAAGTAATGGTGTCCTCATCATCATCGTTATCAAGTAACATGTGTGATGCTGCTTATTTGATGTTTATATTATTAATTTATTTAGTAAATTAAAAATTAAAATTATGTTTATAAAAAATCCTGCATTTTAACTTTGAATGTTTTGAATAAGGTATATTATATATATATATATATATATATATATATATATATATGTTTCATGTGTTGAGTGATAAGTAAAATAGATATTTTATATTAAAATTGTTATTAGCCTTTATTTAATATCTTATTAAATTTTGTTTAATCGAACAAATATTTTATTATTGTAATCTTAAATTCCGTCGTCCAAATTATTTTTCTTTTATGATATCACTCAAAATTTTAATTACTTTAATAATGAAAATGTTTTATTTTCAAATGTTTGAATAGATTAAAAACTTATTATTCAAATAGCTAATAAAATAATTTTAATTATTATATTATATGGTTTTTTTTTTTTTTTTTAAAAATAAGAAGAAGAAGATGCCACAACATATTATATTTTTCAATTAAAAAAAATAAGAAGAGGCTAAAACATATTATATCTTTCCACTTATGCCTTACCTTCACATAGTAGTTCAAAAATGATGCACATATTTGTCCATTGAATCAAAAAAATTCTTGAGAGGTAAACTTTTGTAAGTATCTCTTTTTTTTTTTTTTGAAAAGCATGATTTATTGCAATGAAGAAGATGTCCTTTTTACAAACCAGAAAACAGCATGTTGCAGACAAAACTAAGGACTATAAAACAACAAATTTGACACCCTATTTACACCAGATTTGGCTAGCTTATCAGCCTCACCATTAGCCTCCCTCAAAATATGAACAATTTCCCAGTTCTGAACCGCAGTTCGTACAAGCTCTATAGCCCTTATACTTCGCGAAATCCGCCATGGGGCTCTACTCGGATTCTTAACCCAAGCAACAACCATCTGGCAATCACATTCAATTATAAGTTTATGCGATAGCGCCCAAGACGAAGCACCAAAAATGAGAAAGGCTTCTTTGACAGTCCTTAATTCAGCTTCATATGCCTTAGCAGAACCGATAGATTTAGAAAAAACTGCTTTCACCATACCTTGATTGTCGCGCATAATACCACCAATCCCCGCAGGACCAGGATTACCACGCGCCGAACCATCGACGTTGAACTTAAGGCAGCCGGCAGGTGGCTTATTCCAAGTCATATCAATGCCAACTTTCATTTCCCTCTTCAATCGACAAATAGCCGGTGACCACTTGAACTGCGAAAACAGCCCTTCCTCACAAGGCCACTTAGCCTTGGACCACAAAGCGAGTCTGAGTCTAATAGAGTCCAGTAACTGCCAAACAGCAACATTTTTCCTATTAAAAACAATATCATTCCTGTGCAACCAAATAGACCATAGTGCAACAAAAAAAATCATTCTCCACAATTTGCTGCAATGATTCGCTGGGAATGCATGCTGCCACGCGAGAAAAAAACCCACGGCACTCCTTGGCGTGGACCAAGATATGCCCCAAGAAAGACAGCAATGGGCCCACACAAACCATGAGACTCTGCATGTAAAAAACAGATGCTCAATAGTTTCAGGCATCAGATTGCATAGTGGACACAGAGTCGAACCATTAACAATAAGACCTCTCTTGCTGAGTTCAACTTTGGTAGCTACGCTGCCTCTCAAAACTAGCCAGCAAAAGATTTCCACCTTCGGAGGCGCATGACCGGCCCATATAAATTTCCAATGTTCCCATTTTGACGAGGACTCACTCAACACAGAATGGCAGAAAGAGTTAGACGAATAAACGCCACTATGGGTGTGCTTCCAAACAACTGAGTCAAAGGAGTTTCTGAAGAGCACTTGTTTTCCCAGCAGATCCAACAGGGATTCCCACTGCTGCAGCTCCCAATCAAACAATCTTCTTCGGAGGTTAACCTCCCAGTGCCATTGATTATTCTGCCATTTGCCAAAATCCGCTACTTTCCCGCTTTTAGAAACAGCTACCGCAAAGACTCTTGGAAACTGCTCTTTAAGGATAACGCCTTCGATCCATTCATCCTGCCAAAAATTTATGGAGCTGCCATCACCTGGAAGAAAACACAACCCAGCATACAAAAAGGGTGAAAATGATTTGAAGGCATAAGGGGTCGAATAATGTTTTTCCAGGTTGGGGACATTTTCCGATGCCGGCTGCATGAAGGAAGCAGATTACCCACCGATGACTCATATTTCTCGACAATGACTGATCTCCATAAAGAGGAACGCTCATTCCCAAATCTCCAGATCCATTTATTGAGCAGCGCTCTGTTCTTCAGCCTTAAATCAACTAGACCGAGTCCTCCAAATTCCTTGGTATTACAGACAGACTTCCAATTAACCAAATGCATCTTCTTCACCGACGAAGAACCACCCCAAAGGAATCTTCTGACCATTCTATCCAGTGCATCAGATACGGTACGAGGGATTTGAAGTAGGGACATATAATAAATGGGCAGAGAAGACAACACCGATTTAATAAGAGTCAATATGCCCCCAATGGAAAGTAGATTGCCTTTCCAGTCGGCAAGCCTCTTGTTGAAATTATCGATGATAGGACTCCACAGTGAGATAGAGTTCGCTCCGTGCCCCAAGGGAAGACCGAGATAAAGGGATGGGAGACGACTGCTCAGACAACGGACATCCGAAGCCCACCGATCAGTGACACTTTGCTCCACCCCAACTCCAAAAAGACTGCTCTTTTTCAAATTAACTTTGAGGCCAGATAACAACTGAAAGCACTTTAGAATTCTTTTAACATTCCTAACCTGCTCCACCACAGGCTCACAGAAGATGATTGTGTCATCCGCAAACTGAAGATGAGATATAGACACAGACCCCGGATCAATAGTCATACCCCTGAAAAGGCCGGTTGAAGTAGCCTTACTAAGAAATAAGCTCAAAACTTCAGCAACCAGATTAAACAATAAGGGGGAAAGGGGACAGCCTTGTCTCAATCCTCTGCTCATCCTGAACTGTTCCGTTGGCACCCCATTAACAAGGACTGATAAAGAAGCTGAAGATAAACACGACTGAATCCAAGTCCTCCACTTATCCCCAAAGCCCATTCTACCCATAACAAAATCAAGAAAGGACCAATCCACACAATCATAGGCTTTTTCGAAATCAACCTTAAATATCATACCACCCTCTCCATTAGTCTTCATGGAATGAATAACCTCATTGGAAATTAAGGAACAGTCCAGAATTTGACGCCCCGGGATGAACGCGAACTGGTTTTGCCCAACAATATCCCCCACCCATTGCTTCAGGCGATTAGCAAGAACTTTGGCTAGAATTTTATAAACACTGCCCACCAAGCTGATAGGGCGGTAATCGCTAATGGAGCACGGAGAATCACATTTAGGTATAAGAGCAATAAAAGATGCATTTAAACAGTTATCAATACAACCAGTGTTATGAAAATTATTCATGAACGACATAACCTCACCCTTCACCGTGGCCCAGAAGGACTTGAAGAAATTCAGATTAAAACCATCCGGCCCCGGAGCTTTGTTGCCATCGCAGCCTTGGATGACACCCCAAACCTCTTCTTCCGAAAAAGGCCGCTCAAGATTGGACGAACTTTGCGCTGATAATGACTTAAAACTGCACTTGATATCTTTGAGTCTGGCTACCTTTGTAGAGTTAAAGCGGTTTTTGAAATACGACCCAATGGCCTTCATGAGAGCCCTAGGTTCATCGAACACCTTCCCATCAATCAACAATTTCCCAATATGATTCTTGCGACTCCTAGCTGTAGCGACAATATGGAAGAATTTAGTATTCCTATCACCCTCTTGCGCCCATTTTAATCTCGATTTCTGGAGCCAAGTTTGTTCTTCGATACGATACAGTGACCATAAATCAGCCTTCTTATTCCATAACTCTTCTCGCAGCTGGTTCCCCACCTGCCCCTGTTGTACACTCTGTTCAAGGCCAGCAATTACCTTTTCAAGTTCCACAATGTTGTAGAAATCAGCCTTATGGTACCTAACAGACCAGTCTTTAATGGCTGGTTTGAGATTTTTCAGCTTGAACCATAAACCCCACCCCGAAGGTCGAGAACATCCTATAGAATTCCAAGCAGTCTGGATAACAGAATGAAAGCTCCTATCTTCCAACCAGTTGTTGAAGAACCGAAAAGGTTTGGGCCCCCAGTTTACGCTCTCTTCAACAATCATCACTGGATTATGATCGGAAAGAGAACGGGGAAGAGCACTTTGTTTGATCGAAGGCCATAAAGCAACCAGACCAGGCGATAAAAGGAACCTATCCAATCTGCTGAAGGACAGAACGACCCTATTACTGGTCCAAGTGTATTTTTCTCCTGACATTGGCAGATCCATGAGTTCAGCTTGATTAATAAAGTTTGAAAACAGCAACATAGGAGTAGTGCTGAACACTGATCCGATTTTCTCATCAGGGCTTCTAACCACATTGAAATCACCCCCTAAGCACCAAAGACAGTCATAACCTTGTAACATACCCACAAGCTCATCCCAAAAGGCGGCTCTTTAACCATCCTCATTTGGAGCATAGATATTCACGAACCCACATCTTATATTATTTGCCTTTAATGAGCCAATCAGAAGAATGAAACGAGGTGAAATAATTTTCGACTCAACTAAGAAAAAGTCCTTCTGCCAGAAGATAATAAGACCCCCCGCGGAACCCACCGACGCCGAGAATTCCATCTCAACAGGGGAGCATCCCCAGACCTTTCTAATAAACTTTGAATCAATAGACTGAAGCTTTGATTCCTGAATAAAAACCATCTCTGGCCTCCAATTCGAAACCAAATTCCTCAAGGCCATAACCTTAATACTACCTCCCAGTCCCCTAACATTCCATGAAATAATCTTCATTAAGAAAAGAAACACACCTGATAACGAAACAAAAACGCAGTGGACTGTTACTCATTTGCCTCACGATCTTCCTTTTCCAGTTGAGCAAAACCATCGATGATATCCTGCTTCACCCCATGGAATTCGATCCCCAGCTCAGTACTGACTAACCATGTCGCCTCAGCCTCCTTCAAGATATTCTTATTCCTTGATCTGATATCACTATCTGAAACAGATAGCTCAAGGTGGTTTAGGTCCTCGCAACTAACATTATCGCAGATCACTCTCAGCTGTTTCCTAATTTGCCTCCTCTTCCTCACTGGAGAAATGGTGGACTTCCTCGACACTGGAACCTTCTTCTTCTTATAGTTCTTCTTCAATTTTTTGGAACCCTCCTTCTTCCTAAGTTTCCTGCTCGATCTCGGACGCTTCATAGGAGCAGAATCCATAGGGCACACGATGGAAGGGCTTAACTCTCGGACCAACAGAGTAGGAGAGGGGCTATTGACAGTGCCCAATAAATCCAACCCATTAGACTCCACAAGTTGAAGGCCCACTCCCACTTCAACAGATGACCCAGCAGCCCCATTATGGCCCCCATTCACAAGAGCCCCACCATTCCATTCCCAATCACGGAGAGAGTCGGCAACACGCGAACCACACACTGAACCTTCGCTGATACCATCATTATCTGGGGACACAGGGCAGGCAGCATGCACCAACCCGCCCACCAACTTGCCAGATTGCACAGGAATCGAAGAAGCTTTGCTTACCTCATCAGTGTTTTTGCGTCGTACGGAGGGAGCCGTGCACTGAATCGCCATGCATCTGAGATTGCCCTCTGGCACCGGAACTTTACCCCTGATCTCTTCGGTGACAACCCTATTAGTAAAAGAGCCTGGTGATACATGCGTCAATGGAACAGATAATGAGCCAACTCGGGCTCTCGTGTTCGCAACACCAGCTGGGGCATCAAGAACTGAAACTGAGATTTTGAAAGATTTATCCCTCACCGTGACTAACACAGAGGACGGGATGCTCAGCTTGCTATCAACCAAGATTAACATGCACGCAACGTCGAATCTCCTTCTATTTACTGTGTTTTCATCGAGTCTGATGAAAGAACCCCATTTATTTCCCAAAGAACTGAAAAACCCTTCATGCCATACCTGTAACGGCACATCAAACAAGTTTACCCAGACAGCAAATTGAAATATATTAATCTCTATTTCAAATTCCAAATTCCAGACGACGACTATTACTACTGGTTTTACTTATCTTGCTTCAGATCCTGAGACAAAGGAGAAGTGGTACGGATCTGGGTTCCTCAAGCAAGAGAGATCGTCTCCGGCGGCCTAGCTCCACCACCATCATCATCGCAACAACTGTAGCTACAGTTGATAATTCCTCCTTGGTTATTATACAAAGGAAGAATATGAACGGTCGCCAGTCCATTGGAACGTCAAGGAACCCACAGGCTTCCCATCATCGGATTGCGTCGTTTCATCATCGGGAGAAACATCGGAGTTCTGGGCAGAGTTTCATGGGGAGCTTATGGAGAGATAGCTTACATAATATTGTATTTTCTATAGATGACTTAATTTAGATTAAAGTAAATTCTTGTAAAAAGATAAATTACAGCAAATTGAAATAGAGATTAATATATTTTATTGTAAATGTAGTAATTGAAGATAAAGAATTTCAATTTAAGTGAGCGATAAATAATTTTCTAAAACCAATAATTCAAGAAATAAACTTCAATTTTTAAGCAATGAGTGAAATTTTAAGAGAAATTTCCACAAGTATATTAGTCATGAATAAATGATTCATATCCTAAATCCATGTTTACCTAAATCAAATAGTCATAAAACTTTTTTCTCCATCAAAAATTCAAAGTAGTCATATATAAATTATACTATTACATAAATTTGCAATGCTACACAAAAATGGAACGCAATAATGTGAGAGAAGGCACACACACACATCTATATATATATATCCCAACTTTAAAACATATATATTTCACAATTATATATATATATATATATATATATCCCAACTTTAAAACATATATATTTCACAATTTGAAAAATTTTATACTACAAATTAATGTAGCAAAACAACTTAACTTATAGCCTTATGATTCATGATATGTAAAAGAAATGTTAATGATGAAATTCTTGCCTCACATGCTGTATTTCACAGCACCTGAAAATATTTCTTTCCTGGACATGGCTCGCTTGGCTTCATCCAGGAAGTTCCCTATCAAGGAAGACAAATCTTGAATCTCTCCTTTGATCAGATTAATAACACCTAAAGGGTAAAGCATCCCCTTCAAGCAGAATATTTGTAAATCCCATTAATGTGCACCTAAAGGGTAAAGCAACCCCTTCAAGCAGAATATTTGTAAATCCCATATAGTGTGCAAATTCCAGGAGAAAAAAAATAGTAGAATTAAGATTTTGAAATAGTAAAAGTACTTAGCCAAATTCCAATTTTACTCCCTAGTAAAAAGATATTAAGACTTTACCTAAAAACTGAATCCAGTAACATAAAAAAATCACTTCATAAACACAAATAAAATATCATACCTCCATAAAAGTTAAATGTCATGCTCCCCTATAAAAATATCATAATACAATTAATAAATTGTTAAAGTTGAATGCTCTCTTAAAAGAGCATAAATTTAGAATAGAGTGCTAATAATTTTTAATGAACCATAAACTGGTGTACATATATATAGAAAAATATAAATGTTAGGTTTTTTTAAAAAAAAAAAAAATTAAAAACAATCCAAAATGATAATATCATAATTATTATCAATCAATAACCACAATTAAAGGATTGTTTAATGACAACTAAGGTTTTCTCTTTTGAATACAAAGAGTTGACTATAGCTAAAATATTAGCTATAGAAGAAAGTACCCAGATTTTAAAGAATAAATTATTGAAATAAAATCAAGCCTTATTAAGGTAAATTTCTTTTTTTTTTTTTTTTAAAAATAATTGGTGGGTTATTAATATAGAATTGTCTCTTAAAATAAATTACTTTAAATTAGTCAATTTGTCAAATTATATAGTAAATGGTAGATTTAATATCGGTAATCAATTAATGTAAAATTCTATTTAATTAATGGGCATATGATATAGCATCAATTTAAGCAGTTCACGTGTCAAAAGAATAGACCATCTACGTAGGATATTTTCTTCTTTTGTCAAAAGCGGTTTTTTTATCCAAATATAGCCACACAAAAAAATTACATACAAAATACCGTTGTTTTCAGATTAATTCCCAAAATCCGTTTTTTTTTTTCTAGCTGGGAAATCGCCATCCTCCATGGCGATTTCCCAGCGTAAAAATTGCAAAAAACACCAAGGAAAATCGCCATGGGGGGTGGCGATTTCCTTGGTATATATATATATATATATATTTTTTTTTTACTTAAATTTAAAAAAAAAATTTGTAAATTTATTTTTAAAATTTGTTTTTTAATTTTAAAAATTGTAAATTAAATAATTTTTTTTTAAAAAAAATTAAAAAAAAATTAAAAGTCCAACGGTATATTTTTCTTATTAAAAATTTATGAAACTTTTTTTTTTTAATTTTTTAGTTGATTTTTACTATATAAACTTTAAAAACAAAGAAATTCAAAAAAAAAAAATTCAAATTTTTTTGAAGGCAACGGTCAAGTGACCGTTGCCTTCAAAATCTCATCCCATCCCATCCCCTCCCCCCACACACACCACTCTTCTATAAATATCCCCCTCATTTTCTACAACTTATTTATATTTTCTTTCTTCTTTCTACAATCAAATTTCTTTCTACCAACAATTTTTTTTTCTACAATAATTTTTTTTCTACAACAATTTTTTTTTTCTACAACAATATTTAAAAATGGCTTCATCATCACTATTGAGGTTGCAAGAAAATCACATATCGGAGGTTATATTTAAAGAGGTAAGTAAATTGTTGTAATTTTATTTGTATTACATTATCAATTTTTAGTTATTTTTTAATAATTATTATTTTGTAAATTTATAGTTTTATTATTTTATTATTTTTATATTTTTAATGTTATAGTGCTTATTATAATTTTATCATTTATTAATTAGTATTTCTTTTTCATTTCATAGTTTTATAATTATTTATTTTTTATATTGTTTAATTATTTATTATTATAGTTATTTAATTTTTTAATTATTTTTGTTTTTTCATTTTATAGTTTTATATAATTTTAATTTTAATATTATATTATTTTTTTATTATTATATACAATAATAAATTTTTAATTATTACTGTTTTTTTCATTTTATAGTTTTATATAATTTTAATTTTTATATTATATAATTTTTTATTATTATAGTTTTATATTTTCTTTTTAATTATTATTGTTTTTTCATTTTATAGTTTTATATAACGTTAATTTTTATATTATGTTATATTATATTAATTTTTATTATTATTGTTTTATAATGTTATAATTATTATTGTTTTTTCATTTTATAGTTATTTATTTTTTATATTATTTAATTATTTAATAATTATATAAAAAAATTTTAAATTTTTTATTATTATTGTTTTGTTATTTTATAGATTTTTTAATTTTTAATTGTTATAGTTTTATAATATATTAATTTTTATTATTATTTGATTTAATTTAATTAATTATCAACAGGAAACTCGTCGCGTGTTACGTTCGAGGAAATTTACATTGGAGGACCCCCATCCATCTATTATCGACCACTTAAGAAGAGCAGGATTTTATCACGCAACTCAAATTCTACGATTTTTGATACAACCCGACTTAATCAGTGCGTTGATCGAACGATGGAGACCCGAGACGCACACTTTTCATTTTCCATTTGGTGAATACACGGTAACTCTAGAAGATGTTGTGCTTCAACTTGGACTTTCGGTCCATGGCGATGCAATTATAAGCGGAAGCTTGCTAGATTGGAATGAAGTGTGTCAAAATCTATTGGGCTCGGTACCTCCAGATGAGTATGTATCTGGCTCAACGGTGAGACTAAATTGGTAGAAATCCTTTCAAAATCTTCCATTACACGCAACTGAAGAACAGATACAGTATGCTGCTAGAGCATATATTTTACGTTTGATTGGAGGATTACTGATGCCTGACAAATCGAGCAGTCGGGTACATTTAATGTATCTTCCATTACTACGTGATTTAGAGCATGCGGCAAATTATAGTTGGGGTTCTGCATGTTTGGCGATTTTGTATAGAGAACTTTGTCGGGCAACAGTTCCAAAAAGCCATGACATAGGTGGATGTTTAGTGCTTCTACAATCATGGGCTTGGTATTGGCTACCATTTCTTGGTCCTTGCGTGGATGTTTCGGCTGTATACCCCTTTGCAAGCAAGGAATCCAATTTCAATATTTTCTGCAGCATTTTATTGACTGAAAAATAGCTGAAACTTATCCCTAACCCTAAATCATTAGTCCCATCCATTGCAGAAGGAATCCAATTCCAATATTTTCTGCAGCATTTGATTGACTGGAAAATAGCTTAAACCTATCCCTAACCCTAAATCATTAGTCCCATCCATTGCAGAAAGAATCCAATTTCAATATTTTCTGCAACATTTGATTGACTGAAAAATAGCTGAAACCTATCCCTAACCCTAAATCATTAGTCTCATCCGTTGCAGAAGGAATCCAATTCCAATATTTTCTGCAGCATTTGATTGACTGGAAAATAGTTGAAACCTATCCCTAATCCTAAACCATTAGTCTCATCCATTGCAGAAGGAATCCAATTCCAATATTTTCTGCAGCATTTGATTGACTGAAAAATAGCTGAAACCTATCCCTAACCCTGAATCATTAGTCCCATCCATTGCAGAAGGAATCCAATTCCAATATTTTCTGCAGCATTTGATTGATTGAAAAATAGCTGAAACCTATCCTTAACCCTAAACCATTAGTCTCATCCATTGCAGAAAGAATCCAATTTCAATATTTTCTGCAGCATTTGATTGACTGAAAAATAGCTGAAACCTATCCCTAACCCTAAATCATTAGTCTCATCCGTTGCAGAAGGAATCCAATTCCAATATTTTCTGCAGCATTTGATTGACTGGAAAATAGCTAAAACCTATCCCTAATCCTAAATCATTAGTCCCATCCATTGCAGAAAGAATCCAATTTCAATATTTTTTGCAGCATTTGATTGACTGAAAAATAGCTGAAACATGTCCTTAACCCTAAATCATTAGTCTCATCCATTGCAGAAGGAATCCAATTCCAATATTTTCTACAGCATGAAATTAAAATAATAAAAAAAATTAATAAAAAATTTAAGTATATATATTTAAAAAAATTAAAACAATCGAAGATACATTTTTTTATATCTGTTTGTTACAGATCTCATATATAAAATTAAAATAAGAAATCAAAATTTTTATTTATATAAAATTAAAATAAGAAATAAAATTTTTTTTATATAAAATTCAAATAAGAAATAAAATTTTTTATATAAAAATTTAATAAGAAATATAATTTTCTTTTTTAAATTTTAATAAGAAATAAAATTGTATTTTTTATAAAATTTTAATAATAAATTAAATTTTAATTTTTATAAAATTAAAAAATTATAAGAAATTTTTTTTATATAAAAATTTAATAAGAAATATAATTTTTTATATAAAAATTTAATAAGAAATATAATTTTATTTTTTAAATTTTAATAAGAAATAAAATTTTAGTTTTATAAAATTTTAATCATAAATTAAAATTTATTTTTTATAAAATTAAAAACTTATAATTTTTTAATATATATTTTAAAAAAATAAATAAACAAACCTAGATAATTTATTTTATTCAATTTACAACTTTTAAAATTAAAATACAAAATTTAAAAATAAATTAAATTAAATTTTTTTTAATTTAAGTAATATATATATATATATACCAAGGGAATCGCCACCCCCCATGGCGATTTTTCTTGGTAAAAATTGCAAAAAACACCAAGGAAAATCGCCATGGGGAGTGGCGATTTTCCTTTTTTTTTTTTTTTTTCAAATTTTGCAAAATACACCAAGGGAAATCGCCACCCCCCATGGTGATTTCCCTTGGTTTTTTTTTGCAATTTTTACGCTGGGAAATCGCCATGGGGATGGCGATTTCCCAGCTAGAAAAAAAAACGGATTTTGAAAATTAATCTGAAAATAACGATATTTTGGTATATATTTTTTTTGGCTATATTTGAAAAAAAAAGGTCAAAAACTTGAGTTTTTATATATTTATATAAAATGCATACTGTTTAAATAGTTTATGAACAACCAATTATAGAAAAGAACCCAAAAGCATTAATATATATATATATAAGTTTAGTTAAACCTGAGATGCAAAGAGTGAGGACGCCATTGCCAAGACCATGGAAGTATCGATCGAGCATTGTGATTGTCATAACGGTTTTTTGATCATAAGACGATTTTAAAACTAAAGATGGAGTCGCCATCAATTTTTTTTTTTGTTTAGGTGTAATTGATCACCTATTAAAATTGATTTTAGTAAAATATTTTAAGATTAATTAAAACATTTTTTAAAACCAATTTTGAAGTCTGCGCTTTAAACCAGAGAGAAAACAAAATCGGGTTGGGGAGTCGGTTACGTGCGGGGAAGGATTAGCACCCCCACGACACCCATTTAGAAAACGATACCATTTAATATTGTGTTATCCTAAGCCTCGATTTAATGGACTCAACAGCGTTATTTAAAATTATTTCTCTTTTTATTTCTTTTCCAAAACATGTTTATTATTATTTTTTTAAAAAAGAGAATTGTTATTATTTTTTTTTGAAAATGAAAGCGAACACAAATCTTTTATCGAGAACACTCATTAAATATTCCCAACACTCTTGGTGGTATTTAACGAGATCCTCTCACCTCAAGATATCTTAGGAATCACTACTGTGACATCCTTCAAATTTCGTCGTCGGCAATTTACATCCATTTTTTATTTAAATGCGTATGATGCAAATATTTAAACATGGAATGCACACGGTTAAGCATATAAGACATATGATTAAATACATAATTTCACGATTAAACATACGAAGCGTAGTATTTAAAACGCGAGCATGGTATAATATCAAGCATGTAAATATTCATTCTTTATTCATTTTTTTATTTTGATTATTTTCATTTTTGAAATGAAAATGAATTTTTTGTATTGAGCATATCGCTAAATACTCCCACCACTCGTGGTGATATTTAACGAAATTCTTTCACCTCGGGATATCTAGGAATCACTACTGTAACGTCCCTAGACTTCCTTCGTTGGAAATCTGCAATCATCTCTACGATGTACTTATGGTCGTGAGCAAATAAACATCAAAATCACCATGAAAAACCGAAGATACAACATGAAACATAAAAATAAAAAATGTTGGAGCTTTAAAAAAAAACGAAAATGACTAAGAAAAATGGAAACCTTGTCACATTTTATTTGAAAAATTAGTGAAAAAAAAAAAAGAAGACTTTTTATTGAAAATACTTTCATTGAAAACTGTTACCTCTACAAAAAGGATTATAGAAAAACAAGAGTATGAAAATAAAAACTAAAGAACCTTAAATTCCAAAAACCTTTCTCCCAGCTCCAACCACAAAAATTTCTCCCCACCAAAACTTCCTTCTTAGCTCTCCCCTTTCTCTTTTATTGTTTTTTTTTTTTAGCCGCCAACCTCCACCTAGCCATTAGCTTTCTTTTCTTTTGTTCCTCAAAACCTAGCTGCCTTCACTCTTTCCTTCTTTTTGTTAGCAGCCAACCTTTGTTTTTCTTCTTCATAGTGACAAAGATAAAATGTCAAGCTTTATTTTATTTTATTTTTGAAGAAGCAGTAAAGGGTTGCAACTATTTTTCTTTCTTGACATTAGATAGGTAGAGGAGGCAGGCATTTTGGGAGTGAAGTGAAGAAAAGGTAGAGCAAAAGGGCGAAAAAAAAGGATAAAGAGAAGAAAGAACTTCTTCGGAATTGATGAGTGATGAGAGAGAGATCAATGGAGTGTAGTGTAGTGTGTTTTTTTTTGGGTTTGTGCAGGCTGCTGGCAGCCTAATTTCAGCTGCCAGTCGCCTGCCCAATTTTTTTTTTTTTTGGTTTTGTTTAATTAATAATTTTTAAATTAATTATATAAAAAAATGCAAATGGGCTTCATATCAACTCATGCCTAAGGCCCAAAATGAAGGAATATCAATGGATCCGAGAGTTCAGATCCGAAATATATTTCATTAATTCGGACAAAAATTGGTGTCTACAGCTGCCCCTCTTTACTTATTGTTGAGAATCAAGAATGCGGCAAAGACATAGACAATAATTTTGTTCGACACTTGATGCCCAAACTGAATCGAGTTCATTAGCTTCAAAGTTTGATTCTTTCTTTCTTCTTTCTTCTTCTTTTTTTTTTTCTTTTTTTTTTTTTTTTACTTTGTAATTTTAAAATTCGAAGATAACTCCTCTTCCGAGGCTCCACAATCTTGAAACTAAACGCTTTTCTAATCGGAAGTTTCACAACTTTGAAATTAAATGTTTCTCTAATGAGATGCTCCACAATTTTAAAATTAAAAGCTCCTCTAATCAAAGGCTCCACGACTTAGAAATTAAATGCTCCTATAATCAGAGGCTCCACAACTTTGAAATTAAATGCTTTGAAAAATTTCAAGATTAGTTTGGCCATAACGCATGTTACATCCTATCCATTTTCTACCTTTAGTCTTACGAAAGTGAAAACTCGTTCTTGAATATCACCATTGGAAGAGTTAGAAAATTCTTAAAATTTTGGATATTTCCACCAGAAGCTTCGAATATCGCCATCGAAGACTTATCATAACCAAAATTTTGGATGTCACCACCGGAAGCTTTGGATATCACCACCGAAGACTTTACAAAACCCAAATTTTTGGATATCACCACCGAAAGCTTCGGATATCATCACCGAAGACTTGAACAAAATAAAATTCCAGATATCACCATCGGAAGTTTCAGATATCTCTACCGAAGACTTATCATAACTAAAATTCGGATATCACCATCGAAAGCTTTGGATATCGCCCCCGAAGACTTGTCATAATTAAATTTCGGATATCACTACCAAAAGTTTCGGATATCGCCACCGAAGACTTATAGTAACCAAATTTCGAATATCACCACTAAAAACTTCGGATATCGCCACCGAAGACTTATCATAACTAAATTTCGAATATCACCACCGAAAGCTTCGGATATCACCACCGTAGACATACCATCACCAAATTTCTGGATATCACCACCGGAAGCTTCGGATATTGCCACCGAAGATTTATCCTAACCAAAATTTTCGGATATCACCACCGAAAGCTTTAGATATTGCCATCGAAGACTTATCATAACAAAATTTCGGATATCACCACCGAAAGCTTCGGATATCGCCACTGAAGACTTATAGTAACCAAATTTTGAATATCACCATTGAAAGCTTCGAATATCGCCATCGAAGATTGTCATAACTAAATTTCGGATATCACCACTGAAAGTTTATGATAACTGAATTTTCGAATATCACCACCGAAAAACTTCGGATATCACCACTGAAAACTTATCATAACTGAATTTTCGGATATCACCACCGAAAGCTTTGAATATCGCCAATGAAGACTTGTCAAAACGAAATTTCTTATCAGATGCTTCGGGTATCACCACTGAAGGCTTTATCAAATCTTAAACATTCTTCATTAAAAAAAATTTCCAAATACTCTTCAACTTTGACAACTCTACCTAAAGATCCATCAATTCAAAAAAAAATTCCCATATATTTTCCAAAACTTGGGAATTTTCTTACTTGAATTTTCTTTTTACCTTCGAAATTATCCATTTTTCTTCAAGCATATTTTCCCTTATGCAATGATGCACTCAAAAGAGTATATCTTATTTAAAACCTTGCACTAAAAATAATATCAATTGTAAAGTATAGTAGAAGCAAGGGTCAAGTCCACAGAGATTGGTGTTTAATTTAAGAGTTATTAGTTTATACTTAAATTCAAGAAAAACAAAATAAAAGGTGATTTTTTGAAATCAAGTTAAAAATAAAGCAATCAATAAAAGTAAGAAGTAATAAAATAAGATGAAATCAAATATGAGAAAAATATGGCTAAAGGTTCATTCTCCACCACTAGACATCATTAAGAATCAAATTCAGATCTATCAACATCAATTAGCTATCAAAGTTAACAACTGTAGATAACAACATCCTGTGTTACCTCAATCCTTCCTTAGTTTTTCGTTAAGCAGGACGAACGCCACTACTTAATTTCTAACTATCAAACAACCTAGGATAAACATCTCTAAATTTAATTTGACAGCAGCTTTATGATGAGAAACATAGGTTGATCTAAGCAACAAAAGCATGAACATGAATTGTTTAACTTAGGTTATGTTCCAATTTGCAATTAGAGAAAACTTAACCATAATCATTAATCACAAATTGCCACTTATGAATAGGAAATCAAGACATTTACATGGATCATGACTCCTAAACTAGCATTAGATAATTATCAAGATCTATCTAGTATGCATCCTAAACAAATCAAGATAAAAATCATAAACAATTCTTATAGAAGAACATAAGCAACTTTGATAGAAAACTAATAATTGATAGAATATGAAAATGAATTACAAAACATGTCTAGGGCTTTGAAATCACCCTTAACCAAAGAAAAGTTTAGCCTTGCATAGGCATTGTCAACATAAACATGAATATTCAAAAGAAACTAAGAAGAAAAATAAAATAAAACTTAGAGAGGAAGAATAAGAAGAAGAAGAAGATTGACAATTAATCAAAAGCATGTCTTTGGTGGCTCAAAAGATGATATTTATAGAGTTTTAAAGTCTTGAAAACCTTTTCTTGCTCTTCAAGGAAGCTAGGAGTCAAAATATGGCAATTTTGGACTTTTCTCGTATTTTTCTAGTTTTTGCAGTTTTCTTAGATTTGGGAAGATTTGGAGGTTAGAAACTCGGTTCCATGGCCTAGGGCCGCGGCCCCAACTTGCTGCCTTGTCCGTTTTTGCTTTATGACTTCGCTTTCGCGATTGATGCACTACCTTGTACTTCATCGACTGATTTGGATGACCATCCGTTGTCCGATTTAGGTATGTAAACTATTGTCGGAAAGGTATTCAAGTCAGTTTCAAAAGTCAAGAAGGAAGTTTCTTCAAATAATGTATTTAACATAATGATTTCTTAGCAACAAGCTCCAGATATCATATCTACCTGATCATCTAGCACTAGGAATTTGATCTTTTTGACTCCCAAGTCTTCTTCCATCTTATGATTGTGACTTTATAAGTTCTTTGTCATCATAATTGACATGTTTTGACTTCATGTCTTCAAAAATACCTATAATTCATAAAAATATAATAATTTGTCAAGGAACTTACGAATTAAAGCACAAAGTATAAGGAAATAATACATGAAAATGTATGAAATTAAGCACTTATCAAATTCCCCCACACTTAGTATTTTGCTAGTCCTCGAGCAAAATCAAATACAAATAAAGATATCCTAATCTAGTCTACTTTCAATAAAAATGAGAAACAATCATTAAACAAGTCTTATAACTAATCAATAACTTAAAGAGTTTCACAAAGAATCATGCTTGATAGTAAAGATTGAGTTAAGCTAACATTAACATAATATATCTCAATCAAAATGGTGCATGTTCAAACTTAATCTCAACTTCTCACATGGGATACTCTCATGATTTTCACTCTTTAAATGAATGGTAAAGTGTTCAGACTCAATCAATCTCATGGAAATAGTTCTACCATATGCTTGCTTGTCCACCTATTCTCCACTACTTAGATCATGCAACTTCATAAATCAAGAGGTCTTTATTCAAGGTTGTAATGGGGCCAAGGGGTAATGATGTGGTTAAATAATAAAAAGGAAAAAAAATATATCACAAAGGTTCCAAAGACTACATAAAATTTAGAAACAAAATAAGATTTTGCAAAAAGAACTTTCTCAATATTCCTTGGAAGTACATAATCACTTAGGCTAAATATTTCATGTTGAGCCTTTGCTTCATTCTAACCAACCTTGTAACATTCTTTTTCTTTTCTTTAACTAGTAGTTCAAGAGATGATTCAATTTTATTTTTCTTTCATGGGAATGTATTTTTACAATGTTCCCTTTTCTTTTTCTCTTCACTTTTACCTTTCTCCTCCCCCATACTTATCTTTTGTTCTAACCCAAATTTTCAAAAAGTAACCCTTGTTTTTGCAATATGTCTCAAAACATGCTAATTCATCTTTAGAACAAGGGTAAGGATATAAGTACATTTAGGCTAGATAAAAGATGTGGTTACCAAAGAAATAGTTTATTTAATGTAGGCTCAAATTGGTTCACTAAGGGGGATGTTCTCTTGGAACATCAAGAATGGATGGCTATTTGGCCCTGGTTATAATCCTAATGCCTCAATCATATTCATGTTGTTACATACATCAATATAGTCTAAAAAAGGTTTAAAGCAAGTTCTAGAGAAACATGTTATCATAAGAGCACTCAAGAAAGAAATTAGATTGATATGTATAATGCATCAATCATATAGGCTCAAAACTCACAAGGATGATTATACAAGTCAATATTAAGTCTAAACATGCTTCTTTCTCAATCAACATATCATATTAACAATAGCTCATGAAAAACAGTGATATCAAGCTTAATTCTTATGAAAAACTTACCACTAATGATAAGTTTTTATACCTATTCAATTCATATCTCATCATAGTATGGAAAGTAACTAGAACACACTAAAAACAAAACAAAACTAAGGGAAATCCTAAATTCTTCCCCCCACACTTAATTCTTACATTGTCCTCAATGAAATTCTATTATCTCTAAATATAAGAATCATGTGTAAAATAAAGGAATTACTAATCAAACAAACTAAAGAAAAACAATAAAAGATAGAATGATGGAGAGTAAGGAATAGCAAATCTGATTATAATATGTGCTCTCCATCCTTTTGGGTTACCTTCCAAGAAGCGCTTGGTTTATTGTCCTCAGCCTGACTTAGACCTATGCCATCATTATTCAACATAATTAGGCTCATAAAGTGGTAACTCCTCTACATCTTGTATTGGAAAGTTCTTATAGTAAGGTTTTAGTCTATTTCCATTCACTTTGAAAGCATTACCTGTTTTTAGATTCTGAATTTCAACTGCACCATGAGTAAAAACATTAGTAATAACAAAAGGTCCCGTCCATCTAGAACACAACTTACCAGAAAATAACTTAAGGCGAGAATAGAAAAGAAGAAATTTTTGTCCAACAACAAAATTCTTTCTTAAAATCATCTTATCATGAAAAGCCTTAGTCTTTTTCTTGTAAATTCTAGAATTCTCATAAGCATCATTCCTTATCTCCTCTAATTCTTATAGGTCAAGTTTTCGTTGCTTACCTGCCTCATCCATTTCCATGTTGCATTGTTTGATAGCCCAATATACTTTATGTTCTAATTCAACTGGAAGATGACAAGGCTTACCATAAACAAGTCGATAAGGAGACATACCAATGGGTGTCTTATATGCTGTTCTATCAGCCCAAAGTGCATCATCTAGACGTAAACTCCAATCCTTCCGATTTGGATTGACAGTTTTTTCAAGGATGGATTTTACCTCTCGATTTGACACTTCAGCTTGCCCACTAGTTTGAGGATGATAGGATGTGGAAACATTATGTGTGATGTTATATCTTCTTAGAAATGCTTCCATGGACCTATTACAAAAGTGAGTACTTCGATCGCTGATTATGGCCTTTGGTGTTCCAAACCTTGCAAAAATGTTAGTCTTCACAAAATCTGAAACAACTTTAGAATCATTAGTCCGAGTGGCTTTTGCTTCCACCCATTTTGAAACATAAGCAACAGGAAGTAGTATATAAATATTACCAAAAGAAGAAGGAAAAGGTCCCATGAAATCCATGGCCCATACATAAAAAATTTCAACAATTAATATGGGAGTTTGAGGCATTTGATTTCTAGCACTTAAGTTACCTGTTCTTTGGCACCTATCACATGATTTGCAAACGAGGTATGCATCTTTGAATAAGGTAGGTCAATAAAATCCACTATCTTGCACTTTCATGGCTGTTCTTTTGGGTCCAAAATGCCCTCCACATGCATAAGAGTGACAAAAGGTCAAAATAGAATGAAATTCAGATTCAAGTTCGCACCTTCTTATAATCTAATCAGAGTAATGCTTCCAAAGATAAGGCTCATCCCAAATGTAGTATTTGGCATCACTCTTGATCTTATTCTTTTGGGCTATTGTCAACTCTTGTGGCAACTGCTTGGTGACTAAGTAATCAAGAACATCAGCATACCAAGGGATTGTTGTGCCTATGGAAAAGAGTTGCTCATCCGAAAATTTCTCATGCAATGGTATGCATCCTCTTCATGAACTAATCAACTAAGATGGTCCGCAACTAGGTTGTCCTTACCTTTCTTATCTCTTATTTTTAAATTGAACTCTTGTAAGAGAAGTATCCATCTAATCAACCTGGGTTTGGCCTCTTTTTTAGTGAGCAAATACCTAAGGGCTGCATGGTCAAAAATACAATTACTTTGTACCAATTAAATAAGAGCAAAATTTCTCTAAAGCAAATACAACAGCCAAAAGTTCTTTTTTAGTAGGGGAATAATTTAATTGAGCATCATTTAGAGTTCGAGAGGTATAATATATGGCATGTGAGGCTTTGCCAACCCGTTGGCCTAAAACAGCTCTAATGGCATAGTCACTAGCATCACACATAATTTCAAACGGTACATTCCAATCTAGTAATTGCATGATAGGAGCTGATGTCAAGAGTCCCTTCAAAGTTTCAAACGCTTCTTTGCATTTATCATCAAAATGGAAATCCACATCTTTTTGTAACAGCTTGTAAAGAGGTAGTGTTATCTTTGAGAAGTCTTTGATAAATCTTCTATAGAAACCTGCATGTCCAAGAAAACAACGAACCTCTCTCACATTTGTGGGAGGTGGTAAAAAATGCATAATATCTATTTTAGATTTATCTACCTCTATTCCCTTAGAAGAAATAACATGGCCTAAAACTATTCCTTGTTCTACCATAGAGTGACATTTTTCCCAATTCAATACAAGGTTAGTTTTCATGCATCTTTTAAGTACATGGGTAAGGTTCTTTAGACATCTATCAAAAGAATCGCCATAGACACTAAAATAATCCATGAAAACGTCTATGATATTCTCTACATAATCTGAAAATATACTAACTATACACCTTTGGAATGTAGCTGGTGCATTACAAAGACTAAACGATATATGCCTATAAGCAAAGGTACCAAAAGGACATGTGAAGGTGGTTTTCTCTTAGTCCTCCGGAGCAATTGCAATTTGATTGTAACCTGAAAATCCATCAAGAAAACAATAATGAGAATGGCCATCTAACCTTTCAAGCATTTGATCAATAAAAGGTAAAGGAAAGTGGTCTTTGCGAGTTGTTGAATTAAGTTTGCGATAGTCAATACAAACTCGCCACCCTGTTTGAATTCTAGTAGGAACAAGTTCATTCTCATTATTTTTAACAACAGTTACACCGGACTTTTTAGGAACTACTTGGATCGGGCTCACCCATTTGCTATCCGAGATAGGATAGATCACTCCAACATCTAAGAGCTTCGTATCTCTTTTTTCACAACCTCCATCATAGGTGGGTTCAATCTTCGTTGTGCTTCTCTTGTTGGTTTTGACCCTTCCTCTAACAAAATCTGGTGCATGTACATGGAAGGGCTTATTCAATTGATATCGACAATTGTCCAACCAATTGCTGTCTTATCCTCTCTAAGCACCCGGATAAGTCTCTCTTCTTGCAAAGGTGTGAGCTCTTTGGCAACTATGACTGGTAGTGTGTTCTTTTCACCTAAGAACACATATTTCAAGTGATTCAGTAATAGTTTCAACTCCAAAGTTGGTTCCTACAAAATGGAAGGTAGAAGTTTCTCATTATATAAAGGCAAGTCAATATAAGAAACATCATACCTTTTGTAGACACCGGATTTTATCCAGATTAAATTTCACTTTTTTTTTAAATAAAAGAAAATGCAAAAAAAGAAAAGAAAATTAGAAAAAAAAAAACTAATTTCGAAAATCAGAAAAAAATGGAAAAAACAAGTTTGGGTTGAAACAAATCTCTTCTTTGGATTGAAATGGGACTCTGAAATACATGATTGAAACAAAACACACTTCCTGATCAGATTAGGATTCCTAACTAGAGTAGAACTTGATCTCTTCTCTATTTAAAGAACCCAAGCATCACAATCAAAAAACACACAACACACATCAGAAATCATAAGAAAAAAAAAGCATAGTATTTTCGACGTAAGAAAATAAAAAAGAAAAATATTTTTTGTGTGAAAAAATCGAAATTTGAGAGTGGTAGTGCTAGGATTTGTTTCGAAAAGATTTTTGTGAAGGAAATATAGGTTTTAATTAGAGGAAGCAAAGGCTAGAAAGTGGTGGCCATTCGGCGACCAACGGAGGAGATCGGAGAGGTTGAAGTTGCGACTTTCAAACTCAGATCTAGGATTATCGGGTTAGATTCGGGAAAAACTAAGTTGATTTTTGGAAAGAGGAGATCGAAAGGAATTTTTAGATTTTTTGGGATTTTCTGAGCCCAAAGCCCGGCGACGACAGCGGCAGCTGGCAGTAATCGGAATCTGGAAATTGTTTTGGGTTTTGTTCTTGGTGTTCTTAAGGAGAGAGAAAGAGAAAAAGAAGAGTTTTTTTTTTTAAAAAAAAAGAGGTAAGGAAAGTGAACAAAAAAAATTGTTATTTAAATGAGAGGGGACCAGCAGCCGAGTCGGGCCCGACCCGCGCCCAGCCCGCGCCTGGGCCCGACCCAGTTGCTGGTTGTCTTGTTTCTTTTTGTTTTGATTCTTTTGTTTCATTTCTTTTTATTTCCTTGTATCCTTTAACCTTTTTTTTTGTTTTGTTTGACTCGAGTACTTTATATATATATATATATTATTTGTTTAAATGTTAATTTATTATTTATTGTAACTAATTTTATTTTTAGTTTTGATGTTTACAGGTATATTTTTACGAATCAACTTTGATTGGATTACTATTATTTTATACTATTATATTTATATATTTTAACCATTATTATTTATTATTAATTATTTTTAACTATTATTTTAATTTAATTTTATTATTATTTATTAATTTGATTATTATTAGTAAGATTTTTTTTTGATGATTAGTTATTTTAAAATTAATAAATTGAGATCTTTTCCAATGATGAAATTCGAAGAGATCACGAACGGTGGATTTCTAAGAAATTTCTAGGTGAGAAAACTCTCTTAAAAATTCTCCAGAATGAATGGAATGATTTTTTAAGGGATTATTTTTGATATCAATAAAGGTCAAAATTTATTCTTTTGAAATAATTAATTTTCAATATCTCTTTTCTAAAGATAATTTTCCATAATAAATGCCTAATTAAAATCGAATGATAAATTAAGATTTTTTTCGATGATGAAATTCAAGAGAGTCTCGAATGGTTGACTTTTAAGAAATTTCTAGGTAAGAAAAATTCTCTTAAAAATTTTCCAGAACGAATGGAAGAATATTCTAAGGGATAATTTTCGATATTAAAGATCAGAATTTATTTTTCGAACAAACATTAATAAAACGTGGATTAATTTTGGAAGATTAATTTAAAAGAAATAACTTTGTCAAATAATCTAATTTTTTCCGACGACGGAGCCTCTTCAATAGAACGAATAGTTTCTTTTGAATACTCTCGAGGTGAGGAAACATTTTTTAGTATTTCTCCATAATGAATGGAAGAGAGACCTAAAAAATAATCTCCGAGATTTCTAATTTTAACTATTAAAATGAATATAGGATAGACAAGACCATTTAACTAAGACTTTTTAAGTATCACAAGACTAATTAGGTACTATCTCTTAGATAGGCGTTGTGAGGGTGCTAATCTTTCCTCAGACGTAACCGTACTCCCTAACCTAGTTCTGATAAGTAGACCAGAACCTATTCTTTTTAAGGTGCCTTAGTCAAGCTTAGGATTACTTTAAATAGGATAGATTCGTATAGGTGACTAATCACACCTAGATTAGATGATTATTGGCGACTCCACTGATTTGTGTCTAGCATGTTGAATTCGTATTTGGCACGTTATGACAGTTTGGCGACTCCACTGGGGACACTAGAGAGTCGAGCCATAAATTAGACTTGTGATACCTTAGGTTTTAAATATTGGTCTTTAAGTGTTTAATTTTTATGTATTTATTTGTTTATTTTTATTTTTGATTTTGATTTTGTTATTTGTACTAACAAATTTTGTTTCATTGTACATTTGTGGGTAAAGGAAGGTTTGAATGTCCCTTCACACACACGACACATTGCATATCATAACGTCCTATACCCGGACTCGTCCCTTTTAGGAGGGGGTAAAGTACCTACGCCTCTAGAGGTGAAAACCTCCGCAACGGCTAGCGAAACACCTTCAGAGTGTAAAGTACCAAAGTTTTTGAGAGGTGATAACCTCCGCCATAACTTTGGAAAATACTCTCACCCGAACTGAACCGTTTCGGTTGGAGCCTGTAATGGGTGAGGAATGGGGTGCCTTACACATACTACATGGATGATGTTAAGGACCAATTTAGGGACCTTTTTAGCTTGGTCAAGTATCCTAAACCCAGTATATAAACAATACTTAAGTGGCCAAACTTTAAGATAGAGCCATGTCCAACCTTATATAGAGGAGAACCCGAACTTAGGACACATGAAGGGACACTTCTTACCCTATACTTTTTCATTAACATGATCTTGTTTACCTGACACATTTGTTTTGCTGATATGCTCACCATGATGATGTAGCACTTGTACATATTGTTGTATTTTTATCTTTTCATTGTTGATATAATATCTAACTGTTTGTTTCTCTCTTTTCATACATCATGCATTCTTCATAAAGTCATCTTGCCACATAACGGTCTAGATAAAAAGAATGTCTACTAAATCCATGGAAAACCTGACAGTCGCCAAGCGTGAGTCTGCTAGTAGTTTGAAGCTTAGGTTTGAAGCAATCCAGCAAAGTACAGGAGATTGCCTTCCAGTCGGGTATGTCTCTATTTTTCCTGAGAAAGTTCACATGGATCTAGCACAGAACAACCTTGAAGATCTTATCAGCATTTGGCATTCTTGATGGAACTCGACAAGAAACATTCAGACGAAAGTATGGGGATCTGGCTTTGCTCCTATTTGTTGAAGTCGATAATAACTTGGTAAGAGCCATGATTCAGTTTTGGGACCCATCATACAGGTGCTTCGTGTTCAACGAAGTAGATATGGTTCCAACTATAGAAGAGTATTCAGCATTGCTTCGATTGGACCCTCCTAATCCAGACAAAGTCTACTGGAAGAACAAGACAGGTTATCGGAAGAAGCTAGCAAAGGTCATGGGAATAAGCTTGACAGAAGTTGACAAAATTGTGAAGACAAAGGGTAAAAGCACTGGTATTCCATGGAATGTTCTCCGAAACTTCATTATCAAACACCCGGATGATGATAAAGGTTTAGAGGTGATGGCTTTGGCTATTTACGGACTTGTGGTTTTCCCGAAGATATTGGGACATATTGAAACAACTGTGGTGAATTTCATGGACCAAGTTCAACACCAGATTAATACAGCTCCAGCTATATTAGCCGAGTCTATCAGGTCACTGAATCACTGCAGGAGAAATGGAAAAGGGCGTTTCATCGGATGTTTACAGTTGCTCTACATATGGATGAAAAGTCATTTCGAGTGCCAAGACTCAAAGTTCCGAAAGCCATACTTCACCACTAGCATCCCCATCAAGGAGTTCTGTGAAAGCACATGGCCTGAATCAAGGTCAAAAGAAGAATGGGTAGCAATGTTGCGAGAACTTATAAGCCGACAAGTGATTTGGAAAGCACCATGGATGCCTCATGGACTTATGTTATTTAGCTGTGGTGATCAACCTTGGGTTCCTCTCTTGGGACCATAGGGTGTCTTTAGCTACTCTCCCATCATGGTACAGAGGCAGACGGGGTATAAGCAGTTCATACCGATGACTCACGGACTTAACCAGGTGGATTTCTGTTATTCAGACAAAGGGGTTATCAACAGGATAGAGGAACTCACAAAGGCTTGGAAATTAACAGTTAGAGTTGAAGGGGGTAGTATCTCATGGAACACTACTCCTGAATACTCTGTGTGGCAGGCCAGGAGAGCAAAAGATGTTGTGATTCCTTGCAAAAGAAGTTCAGATGGTTCAGCCAAGGTTATAGCCTCGGATCTTATGCTGAGGATAGAAAAGGCTAAAAGGAAACTGCAAGAAGAAAAAGATGAGTTGGGAGAAGAAAACCAGAAACTGCAATCAAGGGTAGAAAAGTTAGAAAAAGGCTTGAACAAAGAAAAAAGCAAGGCCAAGAAGCTTCGATTAAAAGTTCGAAAGTTGGGGGATGGTTTAGTGGAAAAGATGGCATTGTTCAGAAACTTACCGAAGATGGTGACACTTTGAAAGAATCCTTGACAGGTATGGAAAAGAAATATTCGCTTTTGACTACTGATGTCGGACGCCTAAAGGAAGAAAATGGGGAATTATTGTTTGATCAAGAAAGAAGGGTAGTTGATTGCCAAGAATTGGTTACTGAATTAATAAATTTGAAGGAAGAATGCTCGCAACTCCGAGATGCGGACTCAAAAAAGCAGAATCTTCTGGAGAATATGTTCGACCATTTCGAAGTGGCATCCCGCAAAGCAGAAGACATGTATGACAGAATCATGGAGGTTAAGGCAAAAGTACATTCGTTTCATGAAAACGGCCAGCTCATATACGAACTTTTGGATGAAGCTCAGTCTCACTACTGTCAGATTGTCAAGTTCCTTTGGAGGCGTTAGGATTTTTAGATTTATGATTTTAGGATTCTTTGTAAGAATTTTCATTTTATTTAATACTTTAGGACCAGTTGAAGTTTTATTTTTTTATGTTTTTAGGATCCCTTTGGTTTTTAGGATTTCTATAGATTTGGTAATTTTATTTATAAAAAATTCTTTTTATCTACATTTGTTATGTGGCTGGTGTTCTTTTATAAACATTTCATCCATATGTGCATAAGCATCATCAATTTAGTTTTAAAATTTAAGCATATCATCCTAATTTAAGAAATTTTGCTAAGGGTTCAAGGATAGCTCGACAGTCAGAATCTTTGAGACAGTCTTCTCGTCACTCTTACAACACCAGATCAAGAGTTAGAGAAATGGCCGAAGAGCAATCCTCAAGGATAGATAAGGTAGAACAAGCTCAGGATGAGATTAGAAAGCAGTTAAGTTCTTTGATGGAAATGATGAAAAGGCTGAAAGGGAAGAATAAGGAAGATGAATCTGGTTCTCAGGGGAAAGAGCAGAATGTGGGCGAATCTTTATGTCCGCCTGATTTTCAATCTCAAGCGCAACATGAACAATTACAGCAAGTGCCCTACATGGAAGGATTCACTTACCCACACGGCCAACCTCAAATCCTGGGGTTCACCTTTCCTGTTCCTGGGACAAAGATAGACCCAGTCCAAGTTCCAAATTTAGACGATCCCAAAGAGTTAGAGAAGCTGAAAGTGGCAGAAGAGATCGAGTCTTGAAAAATGAAGATGATCGAAGAAAGGCTCCAAGCTGTTGAGGGGTTAGACTGCTATGGTTCTATGGATGCTGAGGGGCTTTGTTTAGTGCCAGATGTAGTGATCCCGCCTAAGTTCAAGACTCCTGACTTCGAAAAGTTTGATGGGTCCAAGTGTCCCATATCCCACATCACCATGTACTATCGAAAAATGGCCGCCTACTCCAGAGATGATAAACTGCTTGTCCATGTCTTTCAGGACAGTCTTACAGGGTCCGCTGCTAGATGGTATGTTCAACTCGATAGGAATCGGGTTCGTACTTAGAAAGAATTGGCCAAGGCATTCATCAGCCAGTATAAGCACATTGTTGATATGGCTCCAGACCGTTTAACCTTACAGAATATGGAGAAGAAAGCTACTAAAAGCTTTAAAGAGTATGCTCAGAGATGGAGGGACATTGTTGCCGAAGTCCAACCACCTCTCACTGAAAAAGAAACTACAGTCTTGTTTGTTAGTACCCTTAAAGCACCATACTATGAAAGGATGATTGGGAATGCCACCAAAAATTTTGCAAACATGGTAATCTCCGAGGAGATAATAGAAAATGCTATAAAGAGTGGGAAACTTGAAGCCGGAGAAACATCTGATGGAAAGGAAAATGGGGTTTATAAAAAGAATGAGGGAGATGTCCAAGCTGTGACTTATGGAAGGCAACAAGCAGGAGGTGTTTCCCCATGCTATCCATATCCGATGTACCACCCTTATCCATCAGCACCATCAACTTTCCAACCAAACTTTTACCCTCAAACACCTATTCTTATGTCTGGCCTTACAGCTAGTCCTTTAGCTCCACCTAGACTCTCAATGAGTAATCAGAGAAGATCTCAAAATAATCGAGAGAGAACCCGTATTGACCCAATTCCGATGTCCTACACTGCTTTATTCCCACGTCTCATTGAAAATCAACTGGTTGCACCTGTTCACCTGGAACGTTTGAAACCTCCTTTCCCTGAGTGGTATGATGTCGATGCTCCATGTGAATATCATTCTGGGAATTTTGGTCATTCTATAGAAACTTGTCCGGCTTTTAAACATAAAGTGCAGAGCTTGATCAATGCTGGCCTTTTGAATTTTGATAAGTAAGGTGAATCAAATGTCGGTGTTGGTCCATCTACACGGGGGCATAATGAAAGATTGAAGTTGTTGATTATCCTTGAACTCTTTTTTTGTCTTTTGAAGTAATGTAGGTGGATCTTTTTATGTTTAGACTTGATTTATTTTTCATCATCTCAATGAATTGACAAGTTTGATGCATTTTTATTTTTATTTTCATTTCCTCTTTCATTTATTATTTCTTCCATTTGCCTTCACTTTCAATTTCACCTATGTCAAGTTTCCAAGTAATGAATGTGGTGACAATTATGGCAATAATCTGGGATTCAATTTTGAAATTTATTTACGTATTGGTGAACTTGAACATATATGACCATACTTTGCCATTTGATTTTGTTGAGATTATTTTGAAAAAGATGAAAGTTGATATGCAGTTTTGGCATGATTGGAAGAAAATTGGTAGAATTGCTTCACAAGTATATTAATGGCTGTTGAATTCCTTTACAAGCATGTAGATTCCTTGTGGTGAATTTCTATAAGCTTGTCATTTTCAATAAATGTTCTTTGATGAAAATATTCACATTTGAGATGATAATGGCCATCTTTCATATTCCTTTCACAAAATGAGAAATTATCCTTTGCTACCCCTTTTGAGCCTATTGGATTTTTTTCGAATGAACCCAACTAAGGATCACCCTCCACACCGGGGGGCAAGTATGAAAAAATATCTTTCTAGAGGAGAACAAAGGATTGGATCATGTTTCTACGCCATGTAAAGAATGTCTTATGTCATGGAGGCAATAATGAGATGGATTAAGTTCCAAAATTTTGAACTCACTTTGTGAAAAAAAAAAGAAAAAAAAAGAAATGAAAAGACGGATGTGCAAAGTTTTGAAAATCCTCATTGAAAAAGAAATGATCCATGGCTCGATTATCTTGGAAATGAAAAGAAAGATATGAAGTGTTTTGAGATAAAAATGATCCTTGGTTTGAATACCCTTAAACACATGTTTGAGCCTATTTTATCCATTCTTTCATAACCCCAAGACCTTGGCCTACATTACATACCTCGAAAAGTCCATTTTGATCAAATGTGAATGTTTGAATTGGAAATCATGTATTGAATTAGGACATGCTTGTGGTATTATCAAGGGACAATGAAGCTTAGATGCATGAAGACAACTCCAAAGAAAAAGGAAAGGGCTTGTTACACTTTGATATGCTTAATTGCCTCCGAGAAGATTGAGACGAACACATGATGAGGGAAGGTTCTTCTTGATACTTTGAGGAATAGTTAGTTTTGAAGAAATTGCTCTTAAGTCACATGGTCATTGGAGATATTACACAACTATTTGTGGAGTTCTTATGAAGTGAAAAGCTTTTTCTAAGGAAGCATTATTTTGAGAAAGACAAATGAAGATGGTTTGCCGAATACTGTGGAGAAATGTTTTTTTGAATAAAAAAAATGATGAAAAAAAAAATAGAAAAGAGAAAATAATGAAAAAAAGGAAAAAAAGATTTAAAAAAAAGATTAAAAAAAAGATGATAAAAAAAAGGATTCAAATTGAAAAACCCGAAAAGGGCAGTTTGAGTCATAGGAGAATATCTAAGTTGAAAACCTGAAAGGGCGGCTTAGGTATAATGAAAGTCAGTGGGGGCATGGTTTGGTATGATGGAACTAAAAAAGATCAAGAACACCGATTGGATTGATTTTTGAAAGTGAATCGTGGATTAATCTCAAGATTGTCAACATATTCATTATTTGGGGATGTTGATATCCCATCCAAATATCCTTGTATAATTCTCTGATTCGCCTATTATCTTTTGACAAATTTGTTCTTTTCCCTTCAATGATAAAGACCCTCTTTCTTCGATTCATTTTGTTCATTGCTATTCTTTGTTGCCAACTTTGCAATGCCATAGAGGAAATGTTGATGCATTATATTTGTTATGGAATTGGAATGATGATTGATAAGTTGAAATTTTGAACATAAAAGATTCATGCATTATTTTGAAAAGAAATTTAAAGATGATGTTTAGGGACAAAATGAAACAATGATGAGAACTAGAAAGGTTTGAAATGTAGACACATGGGGCTTTTAAATTGAAATATACACTTTGAAAATGGACAAATGCTGCATTTGAAAATGAATAAAATCGACAAATGACTAGACCGGGGGATGAACTTGTTAGCTAGTTTTGAAGCTACATGTTTGAATGATACAAAGATGAAATGATGAGCTTGAGAACCATTTTGTTACCACGATTGGAAAGATATGATGCATTGCATTACATTGATGACATTCATTTCATGAATTGCATTACATGACATTCATGACATTCATGGCATGCATTTAACAAGTAAGAAAGATTTTGAGTTAGACTTTTGAATTTTGAAATCAAACTTTTTTAAAGGAAAATTCTTGGACCTCAGTTGAGATGAAAATTTTGGTCTTTTAGATTTTGCATCTTGGTTGAAGAGATGAGTTTAGACTTGGTAGTAATGAGAATTTTTAAGATGAGATTTTTTATTTTAAATCTTCAAGATGAATCGTTTTCAAAGGTAAGTTTTAATTAGATTTATTTTATCAAAGACGAGAATATTTAGTGTGAATCCTTAGCTAAGTGAGAATCCTTAGTTTAGTGTGAATCCTTATTTTAGTGAGAATCCTTGATTTAGTGTGAATCCTTAGCTAAGTGAGAATCCTTAGTTCAGTGAGAATCCTTATTTTAGTGAGAATCCTTGATTTAGTGTGAATCCTTAGCTAAGTGAGAATCCTTATTTTAGTGAGAATCCTTGATTTAGTGTGAATCCTTAGCTAAGTGAGAATCCTTAGTTCAATGAGAATCCTTATTTTAGTGAGAATCCTTGATTTAGTGTGAATCCTTAGCTAAGTGAGAATCCTTAGTTTAGTGAGAATCCTTATTTTAGTGAGAATCCTTGATTTAGTGTGAATCCTTAGCTAAGTGAGAATCCTTAGTTCGGTGTGAATCCTTATTTTAGTGAGAATCCTTGATTTAGTGTGAATCTTTAGCTAAGTGAGAATCCTTAGTTTGGTGTGAATCCTTATTTTAGTGAGAATCCTTGATTTAGTATGAATCCTTAATTTAAGTGAGAATCCTTAGTTTGGTGTGAATCTTTATTTTGGGTGTGAATCCCTTAATTTAGTGAGAATCTTTATTTTGGGTATGAATCCCTTAGTTTAGTAAGAATCCTTATTTTGGGTGCGGATCCCTTAGTTTAGTGAGAATCTTTATTTTGGGTGCGAATCCTTTAGCTTATTGAGAATCTTTAGTTTTGGGTGCGAATCCTTTAGTTTGAGTGAGAATCATTTATTCAGGTGAGAAATCTCGTACTTTGGTGTGAATCCTTTATTTACAAATTATTTTAAGTTGTGAATCCTTTATTTTGTAAATTTTAAGTTTGTCTTTAAAGTGAAAGATTTCAACCTTGGCGTGTTTTTGAGAGATTTGGTTTGAAAAGATAAATCTTTAGGTTGAAACTAATTAGAGACAGTAAGATTCAATCTATCAGTTTGAAGCCAAGTATAGATGGGAGATGAATAATGAGCTGGAGAACTTTTCTATCTTGATTTAGAGAGTTGATATCATTCACACATCAACGTTTCATTCATGACACTCATGTCATTCATCGCATGAATTTAACATATAAGAAAGATTTTAGTTTTTGAATTTTGAAATTAAACTCTTTTTAAGGATGGTTCTTTTCAAGGTGAAGTATTGAATCTCGATTAAGGAAGATCTTCAAGGTAAGAGTTTTGAGCATTCAGTTGAGGAAAGCATAAAAGTGGTATCTTTTCAAAGCCTCCGGGTAATTTTTCAAAACCTCCGGGTATCTTTTCAAAGCTTCCAGGTATCTTTTCAAAGCCTCCAGGTAATTTTTCAAAACCTCCGGGTATCTTTTCGAAACCTCTGGGAATTATTTTACAAGAACCTTCGGGTATCAATTTAGAACTTTTGGGTAAAAATTTTCAAATATCTCAGGAGTCATCTTTTTAATTTTGTATTTAAAGTTGAAGCCTCGGTGGATGAATATTGTTTTTCTTTTAAAGTTGAAGCCTCGGTGGAGGAGTATTGTTTTTCTTTTTAAAGTTGAAGCCTCGGTAGAGGAGTATTGTTTTCTTTTAAAGTTGATGCCTCGGTGGAGGAGTATTGTTTTCATTTAAAGTTGAGGCCTCGGTGGAGGAGTACGTTTTTACTGTGAGTTTTTTTTAAGTTTACGCCTCGCTTAGAGGAGCTTTTCTACGATAGGATTTTCTTTAAGTACATAGGACTTAGTAGGGTGTCTACGTCTTTGTACATCCCCTGTTTCTCAAGGAATGCACAAAAAGGGGCAACTGTAGACACTGGATTTTATCCGGATTAAATTTCACTTTTTTTTAAATAAAAGAAAATGCAAAAAAAAATCAAAAAAAAAAAGAAGAAGATAATTTCGAAAATCAAAAAAAAAATGGAAAAAACAAGTTTGGGTTGAAACAAATCTCTTCCTTGGATTGAAATGGGACTCTGAAATACATGATTGAAACAAAACACACTTCCTCATCAGATTCGGATTCCTAACTAGAGTAGAACTTGATCTCTTCTCTATTTAAAGAACCCAAGCATCACAATCAAAAAACACACAACACAAATCAGAAATCATAAGCAAAAAAAAAAAAAAACATAGTATTTTTGAAGTAAAAAAGTAAAAATATATATATTTTGTGTGAAAAATTCGAAATTTGAGAGTGGTAGTGCTAGGATTTGTTTCCAAAAGATTTTTGTGAAGGAAAGTCTAGGTTTTAATTAGAGGAAGCAAAGGCTAGAAAGTGGTGGCCATTTGGCGGCCAACGGAGGAGATCGGAGAGGTTGAAGTTGCGACTTTCAAACTCAGATCTAGGATTATCGGGTTAGATTCGAGAAAAACTAAGTTGATTTTTGGAAAAAGGAGATAGAAATGAATTTTTAGATTTTTTGGGATTTTTCTGAGCCCGGAGCCCGACGATGGCGGCGACAGCGGCAGCAACGAAGCAGCGGCGACTGCAGCTGGCAGTAATAGAAATCTGGAAATTTTTTTTGGGTTTTGTTCTTGGTGTTCTTGAGGAGAGAGAACAGAGAAAAAGAAGAGTTTTTTTTTTAAAAGAGGTAAGGAAAGTGAACAAAAAAAAATTGTTATTTAAATGAGAGGGGACCAGCAGCTGGGTCGGGCCCGACTCGCGCCTGGGCGCGACCCAGTTGTGGTTGTCTTGTTTCTTTTTGTTTTGATTCTTTTGTTTCATTTCTTTTTATTTCCTTGTATCCTTTAACCTTTTTTTTTTTTTTGTTGACTTGAGTACTTTATATATATATATATTATTTGTTTAAATGTTAATTAATTATTTATTGTAACTAATTTTATTTTTAGTTTTGAAGTTTACAGGTATATTTTTACGAATCAACTTTGATTGGATTACTATTATTTTATACTATTATATTTATATATTTTAACCATTATTATTTATTATTAATTATTTTTAAATATTATTTTAATTATATTTTATTATTATTTATTAATTATTAATTTGATTATTATTAGTAAGATTTTTTTTTTGATGATTAGTTATTTTAAAATTAATAAATTGAGATCTTTTCCAATGATGAAATTCGAAGAGATCACGAACGGTAGATTTCTAAGAAATTTTTAGGTGAGAAAACTCTCTTAAAAATTCTCCAGAATGAATGGAATGATTTTTTAAGGGATTATTTTCGATATCAATAAAGGTCAAAATTTATTCTTTTGAAATAATTAATTTTCAATATCTCTTTTCTCAAGATAATTTTCCATAATAAATGCCTAATTAAAATCGAATGATAAATTAAGATTTTTTTCCGATGATGAAATTCAAGAGAGTCGCAAATGGTTGACTTTTAAGAAATTTCTAGGTGAGAAAAATTCTCTTAAAAATTTTCCAGAACGAATGGAAGAATATTCTAAGGGATAATTTTCGATATTAAAGATCAGAATTTATTTTTCGAACAAACATTAATAAAATGTGGATTAATTTTGGAAGATGAATTTAAGAGAAATAACTTTGTCAAATAATCTAATTTTTTCCGATGACGGAGCCCCTTCAATAGAACGAATGGTTTCTTTTGAATACTCTCGAGGTGAGGAAATATTTTTTAGTAATTTCTCTAGAATGAATGGAAGGAAGACCTAAAAAATAATCTCCGAGATTTCTAATTTTAACAATTAAAATGAAGATAGGATAGACAAGACCATTTAATTAAGACTTTTTAAGTATCACAAGACTAATTAGGTACTATCTCTTAGATAGGCATTGTGAGGGTGCTAATCCTTCCTCAGACGTAACCGTACTCCGGAACCTAGTTCTGATAAGTAGACCAGAACCTATTCTTTTTAAGGTGCCTTAGTCAAGCTTAGGATTACTTTAAATAGGACAGATTCGTATAGGTGACTAATCACACCTAGATTAGATGATTATTGGCGACTCCATTGATTTGTGTCTAGCATGCTGAATTCGTATTTGGCACGTTATGACATCTTTTATCAAGATATGGCAACACTTGTAGAGATTCAATTTCCTCTTTCACATGTTCACTCAAGGTTATTTCTTTTGCAGAAACAGAATTTAGATGGTTGCTAATGGTTACTTCCAAACTATCTTCACCATCTAACTCATAAATTTGTTGCATCAAAGAGTCAATTATGTCAATAGAAAAAATAGAATGCACATCACTAGGATATCACATGGCCTCAAAAATGGTAAAACGAATTATTTCACCATCAAATTCCATAGTGAGGATTCCATCATGCACATCTATTTTAGCGCTAGCTATTTTTAAGAATGGCCTCCCTAAAAGTATGGGTGTTGGATTAGAAGACATCTCATCTTCCATCTCAAGAACATAGAAATCAACGGGAAAAACCAACTCATTAACTTGCACTAGGACATCTTCTATAACTCCTCTAGGATAAGTGTTAGAACGGTCAGCAAGTTGTATTATAACACCGGTTTCCTCTAATAGTCCTAGATTCAATGAAGCATAAATTGAATATGGCATTACATTAATAGATGCTCTTAGATCTAGCATAGCACGCTCAAACCTGGTGTTGCATATCTTACAAGGAATGATAAACATACCTTTTCATTCCCTTTCAACTTCCGTTTAGAAGTGCACAACTCTTTTAGAAACATGGCATATCTTGGCACTTGCTTGATAGCATCTAGTAAAGGAATGTTCACATCTACTTTCCGGAAGGTTTCCAAAATTTTCTTCTCTTGCTCCTCCTTCTTGGATTTTGCTAACCTGCTAGGAAAAGGTGGAGGAGTTATATAAGAAGGAAAAATGGTTTAGGAATTACCTTTCGTAGTGGCTCTTTGGGATGTGAAGATGATGCCATGGTGTTGTCCTCCCTTTGAGCACTATCCTTTTGTGGTGTCTCAAGCTGTTTCCCACTTCTTAAGGTTACGGCATTGGCATTTTCTCTGGGATTCACTATGGTTTGGGAAGGTAATTTTTTGAAATCCCTTGCTTGGTTTTGAGTGATTGCTATTGCCATTTGTCCAATTTGAGTCTCTATTTGGCTCAACCTTGTTGCCATTTGTCTATTTGTATCCTTTATTTCCTGTTGAGTTGCCTTTGTATCCTATTGAATTTGATCAGTAGAGAGGGCTTTAACAAGATTTTCAAGAGAAGTACCTGAATTTTGAGTGGTGGCACTTGTTGTCGGGTTTGATATGGTTGTTGAACCCTTTGTTGATAACCCGATTGTCTATTGTCAAATGGTGGAGAAGCAGCTTGTGATTGGTTTCTTCCATAATTGAAGTTTGGATGATCCCTCCTTCCTGGATTGTAAGTGTTAGAGTAGGGATCATACTTTCTTGGTTGACCCATAGCATTAACATGTTCATTTGGATCATCTTGAAGTGTTGGACACATATCAATTTGGTGCCCCATATTTGAACATATACCACAAGCCTCAATTTGTTGTATTTGACCTACAGCCATTTGTTGCACAAGAGAAGTCAGTTGCGAAATTTGTTGTGCAAGGGATAATGTACCTACCTCATTTACTTTTTGTGGTTGTTGTGGTGGTTCATCTCTCATGTTGAACTGTTGTGAGTTGGCTGCCATATTGGAGATAAGAAGTCTAGCAGCTTCGGGAGTTTTATCAACTAATGCTCCCCCACTTGCTGCATCTATCATGTGTCTCTCCATAGACAAGAGACCTTCATAGAAATATTAGATGAGCAGTTGTTCACTTATCTGATGATGTGGACATGATGCACAAAGTTTCTTGAACCTCTCCCAATATTCATACAAGGATTCTCTGTTGTATTGCCGAATCCCACATATTTCCTTTCTAATGTTGGCAGCTTAGATGCTGGGAAATATCTTTCCAAGAATGCTCTTTTCATCCCATTCCATGTAGTGATGGTCCCGGATGGTAGATAGTAGAGTCATTCCTTTGCCGAGTCAGCTAGAAAGAATGGGAATGCTCTTAACTTTATTTGCTCTTCCGTGACTCCGGTTGGCCTCATGCTAGATCATACTACATGGAACTCTTTGAGGTGTTTATTTGGACCCTCTCCTGCAAAACCATGAAAAATTGGAAGAAGATGAACCAGTCCAGATTTTAATTCAAATGCTACCTCAAGAGTAGCATATTTTATGCACAATGGTTGTTGATCCAAGTCCGGAGTGGCTAGCTCCTTAAGAGTTCGGTTGTTTGCTGCCATATCTCCTTGTTCCTCTTGGATGATTTTGATCAACTCTTTGTTTGTTCTTTGATGGTAAGCTATAAATTCCCGAATTCTCCGACGTCCTAAGTGATGTTCTTCTTCTTTGGGAGATTGGGACATTCACTGAAAAAAAAAACAAGAAAATAAACTAATTAAAATAGAAAATAAGAATAAATCAAATAACTAATAAACTAAAAAAATCAATCCCCGGCAACGACGCCAAAAACTTCATGCACTCGAAAGAGTATATCTTATTTAAAACCTTGCACTAAAAATAATATAAATTGTAAAGTATAGTAGAAGCAAGGGTCGAGTCCACAGGGATTGGTGTTTAATTTAAGAGTTATTAGTTTATACTTAAATTCAAGAAAAACAAAATAAAAGGGTAGTTTTTGAAATCAAGTTAAAAATAAAGCAATCAATAAAAGTAAGAAGTAATAAAATAAGATGAAATCAAATATGAGAAAAATATGGCTAAAGGTTCATTCTCCACCACTAGACATCATTAAGAATCAAATTCAGATCTATCAACATCAATTAGCTATCAAAGTTAACAACCGTAGATAACAACATCCTGTGTTACCCCATCCTTCCTTAGTTCGTCGTTAAGCGGGACGAACGCCACTACTTAATTTCTAACTATCAAACAACCTAGGATAAACATCTCTAAATTTAATTTGACAGCAGCTTTATGATGAGAAACATAGGTTGATCTAAGCAACAAAAGCATGAACATGAATTGTTTAACTTAGGTTATGTTCCACTTTGCAATTAGCGAAAACTTAACCATAATCATTAATAACAAATTGCCACTTATGAACAGGAAATCAAGACAATTACACGGATCACGACTCCTAAACTAGCATTAGATAATTATCAAGATCTATCTAGTATGCATCCTAAACAAATTAAGATAAAAATCATAAACAATTCTTATGGAAGAACATAAGCAACTTTGATAGAAAACTAATAATTGATAGAATATGAAAATGAATTGCAAAACATGTCTAGGGCTTTGAAAACACCCTTAACCAAAGAAAATTTTAGCCTTGCATAGGCATTGTCAACATAAACATGATTATTTAAAAGAAACTAAGAAGAGAGATAAAATAAAAATTAGAAAGGAAGAATAAGAAGAAGAAGAAGATTGATAATTCATCAAAAGCATGTCTTTGGTGGCGAAAAAGATGATATTTATAGAGTCTTAAAGTCTTGGAAACCTTTTCTTGCTCTTCAAGGAAGCTAGGAGTCAAAATATGGAAATTTTGGACTTTTCTCATATTTTTCTGGTTTTTACTATTTTTCTTGGATTTGAGCAGATTTGGAGGTCAGAAACTCGGTGTCGTGGCCAAGGGCCGCGGACCCAACTTGCTACCTTGTCCGTTTTTGCTTTATGACTTTGCTTTCGCGACTGATGCACTATCTTGAACTTCGTTGATTAATTTGGATAACCATCTATTGTCCAATTTAGGTGTGTAAATATCGTTGGAAAGGTATTCAAGTCAGCTTCAAAATTCAAGAAGGAAGTTTCTTCAAATAATGTCTTTAACATAATGATTTCTTAGCAACAAGCTTCGGAGGTTAGATCTGCCTGATCATCTAGCACTAGGAATTTGATCTTTTTGACTCCCAAGTCTTCTTCCATCTTATGATTGTGACTTTATAAGCTCTTTATCATCATAATTGACATGTTTTGACTTCATGTCTTCAAAAATACCTATAATTCATAAAATATAATAATTTGTCAAGGAACTTAAGAATTAAAGCATAAAGTATAAGAAAATAATACATGAAAATGTATGAAATTAAGCACTTATCATGCAATGAATGCCATGTTTGTTTTACAAATGTAATGACTTATTGGTGATGCATATGTCCCCTTACTATTGAAAATGATGAAAATTATCACTACATGCTGTAGTGTAATGCAAGTATTCACTAAATGCCCTGATGCAAATGCTCTCTGAATGATACAACTATCTCCCAAAATGTCCCACATTGGCTTTCCTAAAGTTTGTCTCTACTTTCCCATTTTGCTTTCCATTTCACATTATAAAATTTTGAACAAGCACGTACCAAAATAAAGCATTTCCTCTTCATCCCACGTGTTTCGCTGAAGACAGGTTGATCAACACCGTTTTTGTCGTAAAAGAAAAAAATATACTTTTTTTTTAAGTCTTCAACCAAATCTCTTGCTGTCTGTTTGCCCCCCAAAAGATACAATTTCCAAATCCACCATCATTCTGTTGATTCCTATATTATCTTGTACAAGATATCCCTATGGGCTTGTGCCTGTAGCATCCGCTTTTTCCTAAAGCTTTTCCCCATCCAAACTTGAAGGCATCTCCATATGAACAGGATTCGTTCCAATATTTTTGTACCCTATGATCATGAAAACTCTTGCTGCTTATCAAAAACATTTTATTTTCTTAGATTTTGAAAATTCCACACATTTTTAGAGAAAAAACCACATTGGTCAAGACTTCTCGAACAAAAATTGCTCATGATAGTTTTGAAAAATCTCTTCACTTTTTTTCATTTTTCATTGACTTTCCCAAAAACTTTTATCTAGCAAAACTTTTGATCAAAATGTTGCCCTACATAAATTGTTTCCTATTGTCGAAACATGTCATCTTCCAAGCAAAATGTTTTTTTTTTAAATAGTAATCCTTCAACAAAAAAGAGTGACGTTCAAGCTCTTGAAACTTGATGACCACTATTAGGAAACTTTGAATAATGGCAATATGGTCTTGGCATCACAAGGTTTTGCTTCATCCAGGAAAACATTACAAGAAGAAACATGCCCCATTCATTTAGGCTCACCAACGAAACATAAATTTTCTAAAACATTGAATTTGAAGTACAAGCAAATTTGACACTCTTTCTTATCTCCAAACAATGGCATTTAAACAAGTGTTGAAACTGACCTTGACATACTCAAGATTTTGAAGGGTCATTTTGAAAGATGAGAACGGTTCTTTAAGAATTTCAATGTCAATTCCCTCACAAATCTCGAGTTTCGAACATAGTTGACATTCTTGTATGCTCACTGGTGGCACCATGGGTGGCTCTACAAGTTTTCCCTTCCGCTCTAGACCGCCCTTCTTTCGGGTTTTCGACCTAGAGCCTCACATTTCTTTTCTATGCTTTTATTTTATTGTTCCATCATGCATTTGAGAATTCAAACTTTCCTCCAGCGCGAGCTTGATAACTCAAAAGTATATCTTGGTGAAGAGACAGTGAATGAAGCCTCATGAATATGAACATTCCTCAAGGTACAAACTCTCCAGTTCAACTAACCATGCTTGATCAAAGTGGACTTTTGAGGCATATAGCGTAGTCCAGGGTTTAAAGCTATGAAAGAAAGGGTATATAGGCCCAAAGTATGTGTTTAAGGGTGATTAAACCAGGGACCACTTCACTGTGTGAAGAATTTTCTTATTTTGACATCTCATCACTGTTCATTTTATTTCTTTCATTCATTGTTTCTCTTTTTGCTTCTGTCTTGCTCATTTTTTCACAACTTTTATTTTACCCCGTTTATCAAAAATTTGCCCTTTAGAATAAGGCATTCTTTTCTTGTACTTGTAATAGAACTCAACAATTCATAAACTTTGAAAAGATTTCTCATTCTATTTGCCCCCAGTATGGGGTGCGATCCCTAATCAGGGTATATTTGGAAAAACTCATTAGGCTCAAAGGGGTAGCAAGCGGATAAATTTCAATATTCGTGAAAGGAAAATGAAAGATTTCCACTTATCATCTCAAGCACGGTCACCTAAATTGAAGAGTCATCCCTTGAAAATTGGTTGAAAAAGTTCTCTTTTCTTTTTAGAATCATTCTGAACATCTCAAATACATAATTTTTTTTTCTTTTTTTTTTTCATTTTTTGTTTGCTTCCACAATCTCGACGATAATCCATCTTTTCCCACCATATTTACAAAATGATGCCTCCATTTTAATTTGCCACACAAATATGGGTTTATGTGACAGAAATTCTTAAAAATATCTCACATTGGAACCTTTGAGGATCATGTTGAAAGAGCTGAGTTTTTGTCCAAGTGAGGGGAAATGGTATGGCCTAAATTTGGCTTGGATGACTTTTTTGTTCATTCTTTGCACTCAAAAGGTGACTCAAGGGTACCTCTAGAGGAACAATCAAGGCATTTGCATTTAAAAGCCACTTGAAAGAATTTTGGCGATAGAAGTTTTGACACTTATCAAATTACCACTATCTAGATTCCTTTAAGGAATGTCATGCTTGTCTGATCCCATGGAATTCAAGAAAAAGTTTTCTAAATTGTTTGTTTCATAGTGCATAACCTTAATAGATATTTTCATCTCAACCCCCTCACATGAAACTCAAATTGGTGTTTCTCAAAGTTTGGAAGGTCTCAATTGGTGTTTATTTAGACGATCTAGTGTTAGAAATGTTTGGAAAAGTCATGGTATTTGTTAGGACTGGTTCGTTCTTAACAATATTCATCAGATATCTTTGTGTCTTCTTTTTTCACCTCTTACTTTGAAAAAAAAAAAACATTTTTTTTTGGAAAACATTTTCAACTCTGATCTGGGAAACCAGTTGTGTATGGTCGGCTCATTGCAAATTGACTTTTCTTAAAACTTTTCAAAATTTCAAACAAAACCTTTTAAGTCCATATTTACAGACCCAATTTTATCTTTAGAAACAAAATATGACAAAGAGTGCTTGAAAATTAAAACCCATTTATTTCACGCAAGTGCTAATGTGAAACAAGAGTTCTCTTTCTCATGAGTGCTTTCATAATCAGAACAAATCCCTAAACATAAGCTTCCCTCATGACATGCTTTCCATTAATTCTGTGTTTCTTTTATCCTAGCATGCTTCCAATTATATCATTTACATTTGCCCCACCTTGACTAGGCAACAATCGGCTCTCTGTTCCTATCGAAGCTCAACAACCCTGCTTTGATGAGATCTCTGACTTTATACTTCAGTGTGGGACAATTCTCTGTTGACTGGCCTTGATTACCATAATGATAATTGCAACATTCATTAGCATTATACCAACTCGGGTATGGAGGTTTAAGGGGTTCAGACTGTATTGGCGTCACAAGGAGGTTTTGGACGAGTCGAGGTAACAACTCAGTATAGGACATGGGAATCGGAGCGACTCGATTTCTTTGCCGATTGTTTCTCGACTTTTTTTGATAATTTCAAGGTTCTTTAGATGGTTCCCCGATCGAGGAGTAGGCATAAAGAAGGGTGAATGGAAAGTGTTGTTCATGTGCGATTGGAGATTTGTTGGGTAAACTGGCTGAGGAATATCTGTGAGGATACGGGCTATGGGAAATATTGTTCATATCTGGATAGTAAGGGTGGTATGCAAGATAAGGTTGGTATGGAGCAAAGTTCTCTGGTACTCAATCTTCAAGACTGATGGCTTGTGCTTCTCCACTTTCTTCCTTAGCTAACCCTTCTTTCTTGAGAGCAGCAGTATCTCCCGTATTAATTTTTCCGCTTTTGAGTGCATTCTCAATCATCTCACCAAAAATAACCATATCCGTGAAATTTCTTGTGACATTACCAACCAACATGTCATAATACGACGCCAATAGTGTACTGATGAACAATACGGTGTTTTCTTTCTCAGTGAGTGGTGATTGCACCTGTGTTGCCAGATCTCTCCATCGTTGGGCATACTCTTTGAAACTTTCAGTATTCTTCTTTTCCAAATTCTGCAAGGACAACCTATCCTGTGCCATTTCCTTCATGTATTTATACTGAACCGAGAAAGCTCTTGCCAAATCCTTCCAAGAATGGACACAACTCTGTTCCAACAGATTGTACCATCTCGCAGCTGACCCTGTTAGACTGTCTTGGAAGCAGTGAATTAGCAATTTTTCATTGTTGGTATGGCCACCCATTTTCCGACAAAACATAGTAATGTAGGCCGATGGACATTTCGATCCGTCATACTTTCAAATTCAGTGACCTTTAATTTTGGCGGGATCACCAAATCTGGAACCAAGCTGAGCTCATTCGGATGCATATTCCCGAAAGCTTCCATTCCTTCTATGGCTTTAAGTCTCTCTTCCAACATATCATGTTTCTGCCTTACCCTTGCGTTTTCCACTTGCTTTTCCACACGTTTCTTCAACTTCTCTTGTTCTATCGGATCATCTATGTTTGGAACAACAATCGGGTCTGAAAGATAAGCTCTCAAGTTTAATCCAGATGGCATTTGGCCTTGTTCACCCTCGGGAATAGGCATATGAAATAGGCATAAGGTCGCCCCCCGGCTGATGATCCATCTTGTAGATGTGTTTCCTATGAGGTTTGATCCTAGGTAGGAGTGAACCCTGGTGGGTAAACTGAATCTTCATTGTTGTTTGCCCGAGGTCGAGGTTCTCTTCTTATGGTCGACCCTTGAGCAGCCCATTTTCCTCGAGTCAATCTCGTCATCATTTCAACCATCTTGTCTATTTGCTCACATGACTCCTCTTGAGATTTTGTTATCTGTTATCGTGCTTCTTGCTGAGATCTGGCTAATTGTTCTTGTAGTTCTCTGTGCATTCTTTCCATTTTTCTGTTTACGCTGTTTGTTCACTTTCCATGGCTTTATCTGTGAGCAAGTATTATATTAGTGCCGAATGAGTGATCTTAGGTTTCTTACTGGCTTTCAAATCTTGTACCTTTTGTTCTGAGGGTGAACTTTTTTTATAGTGTTCTTAAAGCCGAACAGAATCTTATTTACCTCCAAATTTATTGCATGTATGCTTATGAATGAATGCATGTATGCATGTAAAAGAGAAAAATTATGAACATACTGTATAAAGAATTAAATAATGGTTTTTTTTTTTTTTGGTTTTTTCTGACAACTATTCTTTTTCTTCTTTTTTCATATTTTCTCCAAAAGTCAAAACTAAAAGAAAATTTTATTATTGTTCACAACACTATTCTATCACAGAATTTTATTATTATTTTATATCTTCATGATTCTCATTTTTATCATTTTTTCTTCTATTTTCGTTTAATTTTAAAAATGTGAGAGCGATGAAAACATCTCTCCCCCATTTTTAAAAAAAGATAATGATTAAAGAAAATACTTTATTTTTATTTATTTTTTTAAATCAAATGAAAGAATATTTTTTTTAGAGTTCTTTTCTTTTTATTATGAAAGGAAGAAATTAAAATTAAAATTTTCTTTAATTTTTAAAAATTTTTAAAAAAATTAAAAAAATAATTAATTCTTTTATTTTGTGAAAATAACTTTAAAAAACGTTTTTCATTTATCTTTTGTGTATCTTTTTGAAAGAAAAAGAAAATTAGAATTAAGAAATTATCATTTGGCTTATTTTGAAGAAAAGAAAATCTTTCTTTTTTTCCGAATATACGAAAAGGAAATACGCAATTTTTGGAAAATGAAATTTTTTTAGAAAAAAATTATTTTTTTGAAAATGTACCAAAAATTTTGGAATGAAAAAAATATATTTATAAATTTTGGATAAACATAGGGTAATTTACTCTACATTACAGAAATAAAAATTTCAAGTGTTCAAGATTTTTTTGAATCCATACTGTTTACGCGGGTTATGATTTCTTATAAAAGTGTCCCTTTACATGTCCTAATTCTGGATAATTTCTACAAAACACGGGCAGGGCTCTACCTTAGGTTGGTTCCATACGGCTCACTATATGAGGTTAAATTAGGTTATTTTTATTTTTTTATAAAGGCATCTTGATTTAAACGGGTTCAATTTGTTGGAATATATTTTTCAGGCTTATGCGGAGGTTATCACCTCACGAAAGCGTAGGTACTTTATTAGTCCGGAAGTGTTTCGCTAGCCCATGCGGAGGTTATTATCTCACGAGAGCGTAGTTACTTTACTTCCACCTAAAAGGACGAAAAACCGGATATAAGAGCTTCATGTTATGTAAATGCACGTGTAGGTGTGCGCATGAGGAAACAAACCACCATTTAATTAGTTCAATATCCCTATCCTAAATGCCCCATAATTATTAGCATAAATAAAAATAATAAATAAATAACATAATTAAAAAGCATAAATAAAGAATTAACAAAAATCAAGACATGAAATTTAAAAAAAAAAAAATAATAATTAAAATCAAATACCAATTAAATCCATTAAATCAAAACTTATGATAACACATGATTAACTAATGGCTCGACTCTCAAAAAGTTTCCAGCGGAGTCGCCAAGCTGTCATAATGATTTTTTGACCGCAAGACGATTTTAAAAACAAAGATGGAGTCGTCACCAATATTTTTTTTGTTTAGGTGTGATTGGTCACCTATTAAAATCGATTTTAGTAAAATATTTTAAAATTAATTAAAATATTTTTTAAATCAATTTCGAAGTCTGCGTTTTAAACCAAAGAGAAAACAAAATCGAGTTCGGGAGTCGGTTACGTGCGGGGAAGGATTAGCACCCCCACACGCCCGTTTAGAAATCGGTACCATTTAATCATGTGTTATCCTAAGCCTCAATTTAATGGACTCAACAGAGGTATTTAAAATTATTTTTCTTTTTATTTATTTTCCAAAACATGTTTATTATTTTTTTTTTAAAAACAGAATTGTTATTATTTTTTTTATAAAATGAAAGCGAACACAATTCTTTTATCGAGAATACTCATTAAATATTCCCAACACTCTTGGTGGTATTTAACGAGATCCTCTCACCTCAAGATATCTTAGGAATCGCTACTGTGACATCCTTCAAATTTTGTCGTCGGCAATTTACATCCATTTTTATTTAAATGCGTATGATGCAAATATTTAAACATGGAATGCACACGGTTAAGCATATAAGACATATGATTAAATACGTAATTTCACGATTAAACATACGAAGCGTAGTATTTAAAATGCGAGCATGGCAAAATATCAAGCAAGTAAATATTCATTTTTTATTTTGATTATTTCCATTTTCGTAATGAAAACGAATTTTTTGTATTGAGCATATCGCTAAATACTCCCACCATTTGTGGTGATATTTAACGAAATTCTCTCACCTCGAGATATCTAGGAATCACTATTGTGACGTCCCTAGACTTCCGTCATCAGAAATCCGCAATCATCTCTACGATGTACTTATGGTAGTGAGCAAATAAACATCAAAATCACCATGAAAAATCGAAGATACAACAAGAAACATAAAAATAAAAAATGTTGGAGCTTAAAAAAAAACGAAAATGACTAAGAAAAATGGAAACCTTGTCACATTTTATTTGAAAAATTAGTGAAAAAATAAAAAAGACTTTTTATTGAAAATACTTTCATAAAAAAATGTTACCTCTACGAAAAGGATTATAGCAAAACAAGAATATGAAAATAAAAACTAAAGAAAAATGACTTACCTTAAATTCCAAAAACCTTTCTCTCAGCTCTTCTTAGCTCTCTCTCTCTTTTCTCTTTTATTGTTTCTTTTTTAGCTGCCAACCTCCACCTAGCCGTTAGCTTTCTTTTCTTTTGTTCCTCAAAACCTAGCTACCTTCACCCTTTCCTTTTTTTGTTAGCAGCCAACCTCGTTTTTCTTCTTCATGGTGACAAAGATGAAATGTCAAGCTTTATTTTATTTTATTTTTGAAGAAGCAGTAAATGGTTGCAACTATTTTTCTTTCACGGCATTAGATAGGTAGAGAAGCCAGGCATTTTGGAAGTGAAGTGAAGAAAAGGTAGAGCAAAAAGGCGAAAAAAAAGGATAGAGAGAAGAAAGAACTTCTTCGGAATTAATGAATGATGAGAGAGAGATCAATGGAGTGGAGTGTAGTGTGTTTTTTGAGTTTGTGCAAGCTGGTGGCAGCCTAATTTCAGCTGCCAACCGCCTGCCCAATTTTTTTTTTTGTTTTTAATTAATAATTTTTAAATTAATCATATAAAAAAAATGTTAATGCGCTTCATATCAATTCATGCTTAAGGCTCAAAATGAAGAAATTTCAATAGATCCGAGAGTTGAAATCCTAAATATATTTTATTAATCCGGACAAAAATTGAAGTCTACAGTGATGATGAGAAGAAAATTTTTGGCAAAGTTGCTGTTCTCTAACTTGGACTTGAGTCTTGAAGCTTGTTTAAGACGCTTGCTACACAATTCCAGCTGAAAATTGGATACATCAGACTCCTCGGCTTGTTGATTCGGGATAAAACCCACCCTTGCATATCGGCATATCAGCGAGTACAAAGCAAATGTTCCTCCTGGTAAACATAAATACATATATAATTCAGTAAGAGTACATTTTTTAGAGAATTATGATATTGATATTAGATGGAGATAACGGAATTTTGATATTTTAAATTATCTAAAACTTAAACTAAACCACGTATTACAAAAAAAAAATGTTTTAAATAATATACAGAGTATATGTTTAATTTTTATTTATTATTTTAAAAAATCGTATGTTAATATTTTAAATGATTTAACAAAAATTAGATTTTAGAAAATGTTTCGATGTCATTATTATGTATATGGAAAAGCACTTGCTAATGATAAATTGTAAATGTTTATCATGCTATACATAAAAAAATAAAAAAAATAAAGGAAAATATAAACATAAATAAATGATCTTATATTTTTTAAGATTTAATTTTTTATTTAATAATAAATAAAAATTAAAGCATTTAAATCATTTTTTTTAAATTCCAACAATTTTTGGTGAAATTTTGAAAATCTTTATACCTAAAAATTTTCAAAAAACTTGTCAGTTGCAATTTTAAAATTTTATAATTGGTTAAATTTAAAAATATGATTTGTTGTAAAATGAATTAATTAAAAAGATATAGTATAAAGAGTTGATAATGTAAGATTTTATTTTTAAAATTTGAAATTTGATGAGAGTATGTGGGAGATAAATAAGATATAACTTTATTTAAATTTGTCTTACGTGTAGTCAAGAAAAGATGTCCACGTAAGCTTTCACGTCAGCATTACTTGTTATGTAAGCATGTACCTGTTATATATATATATATATATATATATATATATATATATATATGATTTGTAAAAGAATAAATAATATAAAAAATTTAGTATTTATTATTTATTACTTTTAACTTTTTTTTTCTTTTTCAAACTTCCTATTTTTGAGGCGTCTCGGCGTCACCTGTGGCGTCACCTTGTGAATTACTAATAGAAGACATCCTTTTTCAATCTTACATGCCGATTTCGTGTAAAGTGGGTGATGGAAGCATGCTTCAATCATGGAATCATCTTAATTTATTTTAAAATCTTGTTATTAGAATGTTGTCTTCTCTTTTGCCATCATTTTTTTTCTTTTTTCTCATACATTTTTCTGTTGAGTTTAAGTCTAAGTCCAACATTGAGTAGAAAGATTTTGACTTAACGGAGAATTTGTTAAGTTTGAGTAGAAGTCCAAGTCCCACATTGAGTAGGAGTGCTCATCCTATATCAAGTAACAAATTGGTTAAGTAAAGGAAATCCTAATCCCACATTAAGTAATATTGATGAGCCAATAGCAGTACTCACCTATAAATAGGAACCTTAGCCTTTGGGAAAACACAACCCACTACCCCCTAAGAGAGGAAGTCTATACACTTAAGTAGAAGTTGTATTAGGATTCGGGAGTCTATACACTTAAGTAGAAGTTGTATTAGGATTCTTTGGGTGGTGAGTCAAGTTTGTTTGTAGGAAGGTTTGTAGCTTTATCCGTGCAAAAGTTACAAGTTGGAATATTTTCTAGTGAAGTATATTATCCCTATGGGATAGTGGATGTAGGCCAAGAAGGGTTGAACCACATTAAAAATATTGTGTTTTTCTTTTTCTCTTCTTCTCGAGTGCTTGTTGTGGGTTAATATTTGTTATTGGGCTGCCACGTTATTCCCAACAATTGGTATCAGAGCTATTGGTTCAAGCGACGGGAGTTGCTGCCTAGAAGCTTTTGGTTAAAGCGAAGAGAGATGCTGCCAGGAGCTTTTGGTTCGAGCAAGGATAGTTACTCCCAAGAAGCTTTTTTGTTCGAGAAAAAAGAGTATGAAAGTTGCTGCCCAAAGGTTTTTTGGTTCAAAGGAGGAGAGTTGTTGCCAAGAGATAATTAGGACTTTGAATCAATGGAGGATTTGTTGAGTTTGAATCCAAGTCCAACATTGAGTAGGAAGACTTTGACTCAAGGGAAGATTTGTTGAGTTTGAGTTCAAGTCCAACATTGAGTTTGAATAGAAGTCCAAGTCCCATATTGAGTAGGAGTGTTCATCCTACATCAAGTAACTAATTGGTTAAGTAAAGAGAATCCTAATCCCACATTGAGTAGTATTGATGAGCCAAGATGAGTGCTCACCTATAAATAGAAACCTTAGCCTTTGAGAAAACACAATCCACCATCCCCTAAGAGAGGGAGTCTATACATTTAAGTAGAAGTTGTATTATGATTCGGGAGTATATACACTTAAGTAGAAGTTGTATTAGGATTCTTTGGGTGGTGAGTCAAGTTTGTTTGTAAGAAGATTTGTAGCTTTATCCATGCAAAAGTTAGACCTACTAGTCTAATAGTTAGACCTACTCAAGGGCCGGGCAGCCCGCCCAGTCCGGCAAGCCCGACCCAGAATAAAAAATAATTTTTTATTTAAATTTAATTATAAAAATATTTTTAAAAATTATTAAGGATGAACAGTGAATTTAGGCCCGTGAGCCGGCCTGGATCCTCCCAGGATCGAGTCTGGACAAGGAAGTTGAAAAACTTTCGGACCGTGGCCCGGCCCATGAGCAGGACTACTAATAGCCTTTAATCAATTATTATTAAATGATCAAGTACATTTAAAATTGAATATTATTAGATACTATTAATTTTCAATGGATAATAATTAGAGGTTTCAAATGGATGGATTTCGATGGATTTGAATAGGATCGAATTTGAATAGTTTGGATTCGAGTCATTTTTAGGTTTTGATCGTTTTAAGTTCGAGTCGTCTTAAAGTTGAATTATCTTGTGTTCAAATTGAATTCAAGTTCGGTTAAAATAAAATTGGTGATTAAAATTTTTAATTAAAAATTTGATAATCTTAAATATAAGGATTAAGTTTGGGTTAGAATCGGATAGATTAATTCATTTAGCATTGTTGTTGACACAATTTTTGAGGTAAAAAATTGCGTTTCATGCAAACGCAATGCTAAACGTGTAAAAATTTTACGATTAAAATCATGATTTGGCAACCCAAACAAAAAAGCTAAAAAAAATGAGTTTTTAGGTTTTATAAGTTGATTTTTGGATAAGATGACATTATTATCCTCACATCTTTAAACATATATTTTTTTTGACATTCCAATTTCTCACAATATTTTTTTACAGTAATGACAAATATTTAAAAGTTCTTAAACCACATTTTTTAATCATACTTTTTAAACACATTTTTTTTAATTTAAATTTTTTTAATCCAAACTTTTTTGGACATCAATGCTAATTAGAAGCCGAAGCAAAAGCAATTCATGAGGGCATTTGTGCTGTCAAGGGGAGATAAAAACGAGGGATCATATCTTCTTCACTTTCCAAGCAGCTGTGAGGAAGGTTACTTTCTGCTTCTGGTATAAATACATCAGTTGGTGACCTTCCTCACAGCAAAGAGGAAACTCAGGGGGAAGGCTCTTATCTCTGTTATTTTGATATTTGACTTGGAATGACCAAGGGTCTTTGTAGCTCTTTATTTTTTCATAAGTAGTTTGTTTGTATGTAGCCGCTGATTGCAGCATTTTTTAGATTATAGCAGCTCTTGTTGCTTCCTTGGATAAATAAGATCTTTTATTTATATATATATATATATATATATATATATAAAAGAATTGGATCGATCTTAAAGTGTGTTTGATAACTCCTTGAAAAAGAAAAAAAAAAAAAAACACGAGTTTAATTTTTTTAATGTGTTTGATAACTAATATTAAATTTTACTTAATATAAATTTTTTAATAATAGTATTGAATGAGATAAATAAGTAAAGAACTACTTATCACTTAATGTGAAATATGTTAAGCAAATTTTCTTTTTAAAAAATTTATATTTAAACTAAATTATCTTTTTTTTGTTACAAAAGCTTACATATATAAATTATCTTTTTAATTTTTATCTAGAACTATCCAAAATAATATAAAATATTATTTTAATAAATTAAAATTATAAAATTAATAATTTTCAAAATACAACAAAAATATAATTTTATTCGGTATTTAATTTTTAGTAACATACCAAACAATTTTTATAATACAAATTCAGTGCTTAAAATTTAATACTAAAAATTCAGTACTTAATTTCTCAACACTTAATTTTTCAGTTTATCAAACAATTTCTTAATTTTAGATTTAGATTATTCAGATTTAAATCATTTCAGATTTTTTTTTAATTAGTACCTTTGGTTTTTTTATAAATTTGAGTTTAAATAAATTTGAGTTTAAATAACGGATTTTTGAGTTTAGATCTATTTTGTCACATTTAATAATGATGTAATATTTGACCGGTACAACTTAGAATTTTTTGGGGGGTAATTTACATTCCGGGTCACTGAATTTAGCATCAATTTTCATATAGGTCACATATGTTTAATTTTAATTTTATCACTAAACTTTTATTATTAATAAATTAGATCATTTACGCTAATTTCGTTAAGTAATTCTAACGAAAAAGCATACTGAACGTGAAATTTTTTTTTGCCTAAAATGCCAGTCAGAAATCATCTTGACGAGATGTAAAAAATATATGCATACTGAGTCAACTTTTTCGCTATAATTACTTAACGGAGTTAGCATAAGTGACCTAATTTATTAACAATAGTAGTTTAGTGATGTAATTTGGTAAAAATAAAGGTTTGTGACTTACATGAAAATTGATACTAAGTTCAGTGACTTAGAATATAAATTATCATTTTTTTGGTATATGTCCATTATTTTAAATTATTCATAATTCTTTATAAATTCATTATTAATTTAATTGTTTTATTTGTGTATAGTTTAATCTTATATATATATATATATATATATATATACATTTAATGAAAAAGTTAACCGGTGTTATTAGATACTAATTAAGGTGATATATATAGAAAAATATATAATTAGTAGCTTTTTTTTATGAATTCAATAAAATAATATATTTAAATGTAAAAAAATTAATTAATTAATAATTAAATAATTCTTAATTGATACTTATAAACTTCGATTAAGCCAACCTTTATTTAATGGAAAATGTTAACCAGTGTCTACTGATACTAGTTAATGTGGTATTTATAGAAAAAAAGTGTAATAAATGCATTACTTTTTTTTTAATTCAATAAAAATAATGTATTAAATACAAAAAGAAAAATCTAAAATAATAAATAAATAATCTTTAACTTATAGTACCTATAGGACCTGTTAAACGGTTAAACGGATTCTTAATTAATTAGGAGGTCGGAGGGTTTTGATATGGGTAAATTTGAAAAACATACCATCAACAATACAATAATTGTTAAATAGTATAATGAGTAAGAATTATTTGAAAAAGAGAAATGAAAAAATAAAAAATCATTAGGAAGGAAATTGTAATGACAAAATTACCCTTGATAAAAAAAACATTTTCTTCCATTTTCCTCTTATTTTTTAATTTACTTTTTTTATTAAAAAATATTTTTTCTGAAAATAATTTTTTTAATTTTAAAAAAATAAATATTTTTATTTTTTAATTTACTTTTTTAATTAAAAAATTTTAAAAATAAATATAATAAAAATAATATTTTTAAAATTTAATTTTTAAATTTTTAAATTTTAAATATTTAAATATTTAATTTTTTAAATTTATTTTCAATTAAAATTTTAAAAAATAATATTTCTTTAATGAGAGGAGAAATGAAAAGTAGGTTTTTTCATTAAGGGTAATTTTATCTTTACAATATCCTTCCTAATAATTTCTATCATCTTCATTTCTCTTTTTTAAATAACTCATACCCATTAAATCATTTAACAATTATTTGACTATTGAAAGCATGTTTTTTAGATTTACCTTTTCATATATTGGTGTGAAATGTGAATTAAAGAAGCAACTGAAAAATGGACAATGATGTGGACTGACAAAAGGTGAGGAAAGATGATGGTGACAACTACAATGAGAACCATGAGAATAACTTGAGAATTACAAAAAAAGATAAAGAGTTGAAAAAAATTATGCTTGCACCAATAACAAAAGATATTTATTAAAAAAATAAAAAATTAAAGAAATGAAAAAAGTTGCTTTGATCTCCCTTTTAAATTATTTTTTCATTATAGAATGAGTATAGATAAAAACACTACAAGAAAAAAAAAATTATTTCGGGGTCAAATTCATTTTTAAGTTAAAAGTTAATTTAATTATCTAATTAAATTTAGCAACAAGATTTCTATGACCAATGCTTTCTACGATCACATATAGCTCGAAAGTTGTTGAATCTAACAACAAGATTATCATATGGACCTATCAATCTTGACTCGAACTCAAAAGCACGACCAACCCAAATGATCTGAACCCAAAAAACTCAAGTGTCAAACCCGATTGATCCGAATCCGAAATAATTCAAATCTGAAATGACCCGACTGACCCATCCCGAAATCAACCCGACCCGCCTAATTGACAAGTCTCGTGGCTTGAATAAGAAACAAAAAAAATGATTTGAAGTAAAATGATAATAACAGTTACAGATGATAATGAATATTTTAATATCAATAATCTTCATATTATTCAACTCAACTTTTAAATAATAATAATTAAATTATTTATTATTAATATAATACTTACTAAATTAATTCATTAATTTTTGGAAAAAAAAATTAATTCAGTAATGGTTCTAAATATGATTTAAAGTTTAATTATTTTCTATGAGTTAACTTAATTTTTTAATTTAAGTTCCATTAATAATATGTATAAAAATTGATTTTAAATTGATTTTTTATTTTGAATTTCATTATTTGAGTTGGATAAAATAATAAAAAATTGTTATTTATGATTTAATATGTTAAATTTAGTAATTGAATTTAGATATTAAATATTAATTTTTGATCGAGTTTGAATAAAATATTAATCGAATTTGAGTATCTCAAATCGCTTTCATTTCTAATGATAATTTTTTCTTTAGCAATTATTAAGTTTTTCTTTCATTTTTATTAAATAATTTTTTATTAATGCAAGCATTAAATATTTTTTATGCTACTTTATCTTATTTTGTAATTTTCATCATTGTTTAATTGGAACCAAGCAATCAAAATCAAAAAAAAAAAGACAAATGAAAAAAGTAAGCCATTTTTAAATTAAAAAAATTAAAAATTTGTGTAAAATAAAGGTTTGCATTGATTCTCACCAAGTAACTTTGCATTGTAGTAACCAAAGATGATCATGAGTTTGCCATGCCTATTTAGATAGAAATAAGGGTGAGTGCTACGGTAAGAACTTTTACCGTGGAACCAGTGAGAATCCGTAAAATAATGAGCCAAAATTAAATTTTTAAGAGAATTACAAAAGAAGACAAATGATGAAAAATATTATTGGTTACTATCATAACAAAAACTTTATTAAAATAAAATAAAATATAAAAATTTAATTAAATAAAATATTATCATTATATTTATTTATAGATCAAGCTACTTATTAAGCTTACGAGTTTGGTCAATTCAAGAATAAATTTGTTAAACTCGACCCAATTTATAATATTATTTTATTAATTTTTTTTTATTTTAACAAACTTAACACATGTAGGTATAATAATCCGCGTATTCGTATCGTGTTCATGTTATTTTTCGTGTCATAATCGTGTTTATGCTATTACATGTTTATATATTTTTGACATGTTAATAATTCTGTTATATAGATTTTCACATGTTCGTGTATGCGTATGTGTTCGTGTAATTTATGTGTCATGTCATATTTTATATCATATTTTAGTTATTTTTCTCGTGTCGTGTTCAACACTGCCAATATGTTGATTTTAGTAGATAATTTTTTTAAAAAAATTTAACCCATTTTATTTTAATGGTAAAACTATAAAAAATTATATATTTTTGGTCAAGCAAAGTTCATGTCAAACCTAGGCATGGTATCAATACTTTACATACTTATTCAAGCTTGAGCTGATCAAAAATTCAGGTTTAAAATTCTGTCCAGGCCAATCAAATACTATTAAATGTTACAATCTAGACCTATCCACAAGCTATACTATTTGCCCAAGCCTGAAAGCTCGTCAAATATTTGAGTGGGTTTCAACAAAAATATTAAGCTCAAAAAAATAGATTTTGACAAAAAAATAAAACCCATTTAAAAAGCGGGTTAGACTTTGGCTCCAACATTCAAGGTCCGAGCTCGGCCTGGTCCGACCCAGTTTTCAACTATATAAAATAAATTATATAATTTATATTATATTATATAAAGAATAAATATATTTATAATATTATAGTGTAAACAAAAAAATATGATTTATAGAAAAAGCATATTTTAAAATATTAATATTCAACTAGTTTATATTTTAAATAATACTTTTGCAATATTAAAAATATTTAATATTAATATACATATATTTTTTAATATTTTAAATGGTATTATTATTAAAAACAATTAATATTATTATAAATATTATATTAATATTTGAGTACTAAATCTCATTATTAATAATAGATCTACTTTTTAGGATGCTTTTAATATTATTTAAATCATTTTTAAAATACCAATTTTATTTCCTTATAATAATTTTTTTTGTTATAATACATAATTAGTAAATAAATTTTAATTATTAACCTTTTTTTATAATTTTCTTACATTTTTACTTGATAGAAACGTGTGAAATAAATGTGTGGCTGTAATTAAGAGTTCTCATTATTTTCATTGTAAAAAGGTGTCGGTGTAAACTTTTACCATGCAATTACTGTGAGAACCTTCATTCTACACAAATTTCAAAATTTGCTTACATGAAAATAGTTTACTTTTATTTTTTCTCTTTTGCTTGGTTTCTTGTAAGTTTCCAGATGATGTGAATCTTAAGGGTTAAACCCTTTGAATCCACTAACAAATTGAAATACCCTAACTCCAAGAAAACCAAGATTCAGGCAAAGAAAACTTAAACCCTTAGAAAGCCTGTTTCAAAGAACCTAGATTAAGCATATAAGCTAGACCCTAAGAACTCTCGTTTCAAGAACCTAAGTTTGATATGTTGAACGCCACAAAAAAAAAAAATTCTTTGATAAGTTCCTAAGTTCTGTCAAGAACTAAAAAGAGTGAAATACTCATTTTGAATAAATTCAAACTCAAAATATTAATAATTGTTGCTGAAGAAATGGCTAAACAAGGGTATTTATAGCCTCCCTACTAACCCTAATTCAACTACCCTAAGAACTCCTAATACAAATGAAACTCCTTGGCAGCCAAGGACTCCTATCCTAAATGCAAAACTTAATAATCAGCCAAGTACACTCCTAATCCCATTACAAGTGTAAATTCAGCTAGTTCTAATCTGAATAAGAAAGACTACTTAAATCATGAGCTGAACATGCTCAAGCCCAAACCTAATAAATTAAAAAAGAAAAATGTCCAATAAGTAGCCTAATGGACATATTACATAAGTTAAATAAGTTAGGCCCAAATGCCTAAGTAATTAAAAGACTTAAAATAAGCTCAAATAAGCCCTCTAAATGTGCCACCTTGTGTTCTTGAATCACATGGACCAAACTTGGATGCAAGCCCATCTTGCATGTTGAAGCCTTTCTTGAATAAAGCAACATGGTCCAAGTGAATTCTACCCATTCTTGCCATGTTTCCTAGATCTTCTTGGATCTTGGCCCATATAGAAATTGTCATGGGATTGGGCCATCTTGGATTCTATCATTCCCCCTTTCCTCGAAAAGATTCACCCTCGAATCTTAGCCTTGTGTGTGAGAATGACGGTACTAGGTACTAAATCAAGGTAGTGCACAATGCCGCTTATGGGTGGCAACCCATCCTGCAACTCCTCCGAAAATAAATCCTCACAATCCTTCAACAAAGAAACAGGAAAAATAGGAAGAGATTGGTTAGGAGCATCAAGAATAAGAACCTCACACTCCTTTGCATCAGAAAAATTCTCAAATTATCTGTTTCCCTCGGTAAGAATTGTCTCCTTTTCCACTAGTGGCTCTTCTCTTGCGTCTTTATTTTCAGCCACCACTATTTCTTTTTTACTCTCCGTTTCTTCTTGCTTTTCTTTATTTGCAGCCACCTCACTTTCTTTTTCTTTCTTTTTTCTCTCTTTTTTGTTCTCCATCTTGTTGCACAAACCTCCCAAACAATAAGGTGAACTCTTTCATCTCTTGCAAAGCCTGCTTTACTTCGTCGCCACATGTGAGAGACATCTTAATTGCTGCAAAACATATTTGGTTAGTAAAAAAAAAAGTTCCTTCTTTCGAATCTTTCCTTTTTCTTTTGATCTTTTCCGAATCTTTCTTTCTTTTTCTTGCTGTTCGAACACTTTTCTTACTTTTTTTTCTTTTCTTTTTTCAAGAACGAGACTTCTTGATTTTCTTGAAATCTCGGATGAAATTTTTTTTTTCTTTCTTGGGTCTATTCGAATGCCCCTCTGAATTCTTAATTTTTTTTTTCAAGATTCGAATCAAGAATCAACAAGAAGAAATTTTAATAGATCAAGAATTCAAGAAACGAAATCTTGATCTAAACCACTTTTCAAAACTGAAACCCCAAACTTAGACTGCCTAAAAACTATCCCCAAGACAAGTTTGTTTGAAACCCCAAAACCTTGTCAGTGATAGTTCAGATAAAAAAAACTCTGCTTGGAAAAATTACTTTTCAGGACTAAAACCCCAAAACTAAACTGCCTAAAAACTATAACCCTAGGAAAATGCCTAAAGCTATAACCCCAAGACAAGTTTGTTTGAAACCTCAAAATCTTATCAGTGACAATCCAAACAAAAAGCCTGATTGGAACCCTGAGCTTTGAATACCAACTGATATGAACCCTAGGGGTTAAACCCTTTGAACCCACTAACAAATTGAAATACCATAACCCTAAGAAAGCCAAGATTCAGGCAAAGAAAACTTAAACCCTTAGAAAGCCTGTTTCAAGGAACCTAGATTAAGCATGTAAACTAGACCCTAAGAACTCTCGTTTTAAGAACCTAAGTTTGATAGGTTGAACGCCACAAAGAAAGAATTCTTTGATAAGTTCCTAAGTTATGTCAAGAACTAAAAAGAGTGAAACACTCACTTTGAATAAATTCAAACTCAAAAGATTAATAATTGTTGCTGAAATAGATGGCTAAACAAGGGTATTTATAGCCTCCCTACTAACCCTAATTCAACTACCCTAAGAACTCCTAGTACAAATGAAACTCCTTGGCAGCCAATGACTCCTATCCTAAGTGCAAAACTTAATAATCAGCCAAGCACACTCCTAATCCCATTACAAGTGTAAATTCGGCTAGTTCTAATCTAAATAAGAAAGACTACTTAAATTATGGGCTGAACATGCTCAAGCCCAAACCTAATAAATTAAAAAGGATGTCCAATAAGTAGCCTAATGGACATATTACATAAGTTACATAAGTTAGACCCAAATGCCTAAGTAATTAAAAGACTTAAAATAAGCTCAAATAAGCCCTCTTAATGTGCCACCTTGTGTTCTTAAATCACATGGACCAAACTTGGATGCAAGCCTATCTTACATGTTGAAGCCTTTCTTGAATAACTTGCAACATGGCCCAAGTGAATTTCACCCAATCTTGCCATGTTTTCTAGATCTTCTTGGATCTTGGCTCATATAGAAATTGCCATGGGATTGAGCCATCTTGGATTCTATCACTAGATTTAGAGTAGCAATGACAATTATCAAATAAGGTGAAACATTAAAAGTATTTAGTGTTTGCAATAATAAAAAAACTATTTAATAAAAAATAAAAAAGCTTGATAATTAGGCTGTAAATAGATCTAGTAATATTGGACACGACACGATTATACAAAATGAAAAAATAACTAAAGCACGCAAAAAATACTACACGAAAAAATAACACGAACACGACATGAATACACGAATGTCTCAAAATCTATATAATACAAATTATTAACATATCAAATTTTATATAAATATAAAATATCTTAAACACGATTATGACATGACAAAATACACGAACATGATACGTATACACGAATTTTCAGATCTAACTGTAAATGAACCAGGTTTGAACGAACAGATCTTTATACGTGTTCGTTTGTTTATTTAAATTCATTATAAATTCCAACTCAAATAATGAAACTCAAAATAAAAAATCAATTTAAAATCATTTTTCATACACATTATTAATGAAACTTAAATTAAAAAATTAAACTTAACTCATAGAAAATATATTAAATTTAAAATCATATTTAGAATAATTAATAAATTATTTTTTTGTCAAGAATTAATGAATTAATTAAGTAAGTATTGCAATAATAATAATATATAAAATAAAATTTGAATATTAAATATTATTATTTACAAATCGGGTTGAAATCATTTTTTTTTTCTTCTTCCAGCAATCTGATAATTTTGTTGCTAAATTCAACAATGTATTAAGAATAATAACAAGCAAACCATGTAAAAAATGAAATTTGATAAACTAATAATAAAGAAATTTGAAAATAAAAGTAAAACTATTTCATTTTTTACATGGTTTGCTTGTTATTATTCTTTATACAAATATTGTTATTAGTTACAACTTTTGTAATAACAAAATAGAGTTCATGTTTTTATTTTTGTAAAAACTCATGTGCTAATTATTGTGTCAAAAACTCCAATGCACCAAAATAATTTTTTTCATGTTAAAACTTAATTTTTTGTTTTCTTTTTTATAAAATAATTTTCTTAAATGATTATTTTTTGTACTTGAAAATTATAAGAGCATTTAATAAATAAAATAACAAAATAATGTATATAGAATTTGAAAAATATTTATTTATTTTAAAATAAATATTAGATAATTAAATTATTTTTTAACTTAAAAATGAATTTGGTCCCATAACATGGAAATAAAATATTTTTTCTCGTAATTTTCTTATTTATACTCATTCTATCATGAAAAAAATCAATTTAAAAGGAAGATGAAAAAATTGTTTTTAATTTTTTAATCTTTTAAAATTTCACTTTTTAATCAATATTTTTTGTTATGAATGCAAACATAATTTTTTTCAATTGTTTGCCTTTATTTATAATTTTCATGATTCTCGCCTTTCCTATTCTAAAAATATCTACTGTAGATGACACTTTGTAAAAATTCTCTTTGTAGTAAACAAGGATAGAAGTTTTAAAAATATATATATATATATATATATATATATATTTATTACAAAACAAAAGTGTGAAAATGGAAGTAGTTAGGTGGGACTGCACTTAAAGATCCTTGTCCCCTACATTCTATCCGCATTGGACTCCGTGACTAATGGACGGACCTCCTTTTTCATCCCAAATTACATCTCTGCCACTGTTTTTTCATTTTAAATAAAAATTAAAATACTTGGATTATTATTTTGCAACATAAATTACTTTTTTAAATAGTAGTACTATTTTTTTCATTTATTTATTCATTTATTTTCACATTTATTTTTTAATTTTTTATTTTTTTAAATGTAAATTCGAGTTTTTTTAAATACAATCATGAGCATCATCGGGTTTTGCTTCGATTTAATATTATTTTTGAATAATTTTAAAGACACACTTTTTTATATTTACTTAATACCTTTAAAATTTTATTTTTGAAACTCTTTACAAAAATTGAATCCTGATTTATATATATAAAAAAAAAAATTTATGATACATTCATTAATTTTGAGATTAATGTATTTTTACCGAACTTCAGAAGATAAAAGGATATTTTTCAAATTAAAAAAGATAAATATAATTTTTTATCAAATTTTAAAAGTTAAATGTCTTTTACTTTTTTTTATAAAATTAAAGTATCCAATAATATATTTTTCTCTAGTAAAAATAAATCTGAGTTTATACAAATTTTCACATGAGGGTCGGATGGTAAAAGAAAGGGCTTTTTTATTTCAATATAGCCAAAAAAAAAAAAATTATCAAATTACCGTTACTTTTTGATTATTTCCCAAAATACGGACCTTTTTTTTTCAGCTGGGAAATCGCCATCCCCCATGGCGATTTCCCAGCGTGTTTTTTTGCAAATTTGCAAAAAACACCAAGGGAAATCGCCATGGGGGATGGCGATTTCCCTTGGTGTTTTTTGCAAATTTGCAAAAAATTACCAAGGGAAATCGCCACCCCCCATGGCGATTTCCCTTGGTAATTTTAGCCAATTTTGCTAAAACCATGAAGGGAAATCGCCATGGGGGGTGGCGATTTCCCTTCATGTATATTTTTTTTTTTTTAATTAATAAAAAAAAATTATATTAAAACAATATTTTATTTTAATTTGATAAATTTATTTTTAAAAATTATAAATTAAATTAAAATATTTTTTTTATAATTTAAAAAAATTTAAAAATTCGTAAAATATATTTTAGATTTTTTTATAATTTAATATTTTGATTTTTTTTTTTAAATTTTAAATTTGAAATGAAAAAAAAAAAAAAAAAAAAAAAAATCAAAGGGGCAACGGTCATATGACCGTTGCCCCATCCCCCTCCCCCCACCCCCCACCCCCCACCCCCACAATTCAAAGGGGCAACGGTCATATGACCGTTGCCCCATCCCCCCTCCCCCCACCCCCCACCCCCCACGTCCCCCCTCCCCCCACACCCCCCACCCTCTATAAATACCCCTCTACTCTTCTTCAAATTTTCATTACTCTCATTCAAATTTTCATTTTCTTTCAAAATTTTATCATTTTTCTACCAAAAAAAATTTCTTTCTACAAATTTTTTTTTCTACAACAATATTTTGAAATGGCTTCACTATTAAGGTTACAAGAAAATCACATCTCGGAGGTTATATTTAACGAGGTAAGTAAATTGTTATATTATTATTGTTTTTTATATTATTATTATTTTTTATATTATGATTGTTTTTTATATTATTATATTATTATTTTTTTTATATTATTATTGTTTTTTATATTATTATATTATTTTTTTTTTATATTATTATTGTTTTTTATATTATTATTGTGTTATATTATATTATATTATTATTGTTTTATATATTATTATTGTTTTATATTATATTATTATTGTTTTATATTATATTATTATTGTTTTTTATATTATTATTGTATTATATTATATTATTATTGTTTTTTATATTATTATTGTTTTATATTATATTATTATAGTTTTTTATATTATTATTGTTTTATATTATATTATATTATTATTCTTTATATTTTATTAAATTATTATTGTTTTTTTATATTATATTATTATTTTTTTTTTATATTATATTATTATTTTTTTTATATATTATATTATTATTGTTTTTTATATTATTATTGTATTATATTATATTATTATTGTTTTTTATATTATTATTGTTTTATATTATATTATTATAGTTTTTTATATTATTATTGTTTTATATTATATTATATTATTATTCTTTATATTTTATTAAATTATTATTGTTTTTTTATATTATATTATTATTTTTTTTTTATATTATATTATTATTGTTTTTTTATACGAAATTATTGTTTTATATTATATTATATTATTATTGTTTATATTATATTATATTATATTATATTATATTATATTATATTATATTATATTATATTATATTATATTATTATTGTTTTATATTATATTATATTATTATTGTTTATATTATATTATATTATATTATTATTTTGTTATTTTATAGTTTTATTTATTACTTTTTAATTGTTATAGTTTTATAATATATTAATTTTTATTATTATAACAGGAAACTCGTCGCGTATTACGTTCGAGGAAATTTACATTGGAGGACCCGCATCCTTATATTATCGACCACTTAAGAAGAGCCGGATTTTATCACGCAAGTCAAATTCGACGACTTGTGATACAACCCGATTTAATCTCTGCGTTGGTCGAACGATGGAGACCCGAGACGCACACTTTTCATTTTCCATGTGGTGAATGCACGGTCAGTCTCGAAGATGTTGCGCTGCAACTTGGACTTCCGATCCATGGCGATGCAGTTACAGGCGGAAGCCTGCTAGATTGGAATGAACTGTGTCAAGATCTATTGGGTGAGGTACCTCCAGAAGACGTCGTATCTGGCTCAACGGTGAGACTGACTTGGTTGAAAACGTTTCAAAATCTGCCATTACATGCAACCGAACAACAAATACAATATGCTGCTAGAGCATATATTTTACGTTTGATTGGAGGATTACTGATGCCTGACAAATCGAGCAGTCGGGTACATTTAATGTATCTTCCATTGCTACGTGATTTAGAGGAAGCAGCAAATTATAGTTGGGGTTCTGCGTGTTTGGCAGTTTTGTATAGAGAACTTTGCCGAGCTACAGTTCCAAAAAACCATGACATAGGTGGATGTCTAGTGCTTCTACAATCATGGGCTTGGTATCGGCTACCATTTCTTGCTCCGCGCGTGGATATTTCGGCTGTATACCCCCTTGCAAGCAGGTAATAATCTTTACTATTTTATTAATTTTGTACGAAATTGTATTTTTATAGGTCATTAAGATATTATATGCATTTTAATAGGTGGAGTAGGAGTACGGGTAGAGATTTTACAGAGACTCCGAGCGATCTTGCAACTATAAGACTACGACTAGATCGACTAGGATATGATAAGGTAAATATTTCGATTGTTACATTGAAGTTTTTTTTTTTTATTTAATCCTTATGAAACTAATAATTTGTAATAATTATTCGCAGTTTCTGTGGATGCCATATTCCTCGAGTGAAATTATGGCATGCCTCCCATCGGATGCCTACAATAATTTCAATATATGGAAAGCAAACACAGCATTGATATGCTTTTCATATGTAGAGTGGCACCAAACTGACCGGGTGTTGCGACAATTTGGGATGCAACAACCAATTCCTGCAGCCCCGATGAACCTTGATAAGCTTCACAAGGTCGACATGCGTGGTCGTAATGATGAATTCTGGCCTGCGAAGCATGAACGTTGGATCCAATGGTGGAACATACGTTTTGAACGAATTCCGACAGGTTACCCGATTGTTGGTAATAATTTCAACCCGTCTGCTGATTACATAAGATGGTATAGAAATGAAGGTCGGCCTTTCGTTTGTCCACCGTCGATGCACGAGGATGTTAGGAGTATGCCATTTACCGGACAAACTTCAGCTCCAGTCCCTCCTACACAGGATATGGATGCTCCTAGACCTCGCCGACAACGTGGGCGAAGGCGTCAACCGACCTCATCGGAGTTCACAGCACCGAGGATGTCATTTGATCATCCTGAACCTGAACGGGATCATGGAGTACCATCCAGCCATCGTTATTCCGTAAGTCACCCCGGATATGACGTTGATGAGTGTTACCGACCATCACCGCCAAGAACGAGGTTAGATGACCAGCTCCCCGTCCAAAGTCCAAGTTCAGCATATTTAACATCCATGTATCAGTTTGGAACCCCTTCGTCAGCATTTGATGCTACATCATTTATGGGTGCATCTAGTAGTCAGGTTCCCGTTATGGGTGAACTAGGTGTTGGCTCATCCAGCAGTGGGTTTCAAATTTTTGATACGGATGAAACGACTGATGACATTCAACCGGAACCATTGGCGGTTATAGCAAGAGGTCGTGGTGGACCGCGAATACGTGCCACTGACGAGGTTGAACGACGGGTGCAACCACCACGCACTAGAAGAGCTCGACACTGTTGCTCTACACCACGCAATAATTAGAATAATTGTAATGTGTTTTAAATTTCTAATATAAATTTATATGTTTTGCATTTCATGTAATTTGTTCGGAAATTAATTGTTATATTTTATTTTAATTTATATCTTAATGTTGTTATTTAATTTTAATATAATAATCCAAATTACATGATAAGTTGCTTTTCTTTTTTTCATTTTAATTTAATTTTCTTTTTAAATTATAATAAGAAAAAAAAATGTAATCAGAAATTAAATTAAAATTTTTTTATCAAATATCCAGTTTTAAACTGTAACAATCTATATTATTATTAAAAACAATGATTAAATTAATGTCACGAGTTAATCGAATACCAACTCAAAAAAACTAATCAAATTAAAAAAATTATTTTACGATACCAACTTAAAAATAACTTCTTTATTTAAAAAAGTGACTCGATAAATTTCTTTTAAAAAAAATTTATTTACATTTTACATCATTAAATTATTTTTGATATAAATAAAATTTTCTTTTTTATAATATTACAAAATTATAAAAAATAAAATTTTTGATATAAAAATTTTATTTTTTATATAATCTTCTTTTTAAATTTTAATAAGAAATATATTTTTATTTTTTATAAAATTGTAATAATAAATTAAATTACATTTTTAATATATATTTTAAAAAAATAAATAACCAAACCTATAAAAAAAATATTTTAATTTAATTTATAATTTTTAAAAATAAATTTATCAAATTAAAATAAAATATTGTTTTAATATAATTTTTTTTTATTAATTAAAAAAAAAAAAATATACATGAAGGGAAATCGCCACCCCCCATGGCGATTTCCCTTCATGGTTTTAGCAAAATTGGCTAAAATTACCAAGGGAAATCGCCATGGGGGGTGGCGATTTCCCTTGGTAATTTTTTGCAAATTTGCAAAAAACACCAAGGGAAATCGCCATCCCCCATGGCGATTTCCCTTGGTGTTTTTTGCAAATTTGCAAAAAAACACGCTGGGAAATCGCCATGGGGGATGGCGATTTCCCAGCTGGAAAAAAAAGGTCCGTATTTTGGGAAATAATCAAAAAGTAACGGTAATTTGATAATTTTTTTTTTTTTTTGCTATATTGAAATAAAAAAGCCAAAAGAAAGAGTGGAAAATATAACGAAATTTGAGTAAATGCGCTTGGACTGGGCGTCTTATCCAAAACACACAAAAAAAAAAAAAAAAAAGAGAGAAAGAAAGACACGATGCCAGTTTTCTGCCAGACAGGATGTGGCGAAAATGGAAGTGGCGTGGTCGAGCAGCCGCGTGCCTTGTCGGTTCACGCGCCCAACTCAACCCCTCCCTCTTAGAATTATATTGTTTTTAATGTATCATGTTTCATTTCCTTCACAATCACAGCTGCTTAATCAATTAAATAAAACCATTTATTTTACGTTCACATTCACAGCTACGCGAGGCATATGCACATCTCACGACGTCATTATTTTCTTTTTAAAAGAAATATATATTTTTTATCCAAATTTATTTAACAAATATTTTAAAATATATATTTGATAATTTATATATTTATATTGTGTTTTGTATTTTTTATATTAATGATTAAATATAAATATAATAAAATTATAAATAAAAATATATTACGTATATTAAATATATTATTTTAATTATTTTAAATATATTATTTTATTTTTATTTTTATATTTATATTTATTAAACTAATTATATTTATATATTTTTAAGTCGTATTCAAAATTATCGAGACATGTGCCCACTCAAATCAGGCTGATATCATCATTTTCATCATGAGTCTTGCCTTTTTAAAAAACTATTTACATTAAAAGATTAATTAACGAGAACATTTTTAGGTCTTTTTATTTTAATATAGTAAAAAAAATTATTTATCAAAATATCGTTTTTTTCAAATTAATTCTCAAAATCCGTTTTTTTTAATCAGCCATGACGATTTCCCAACTGAAGATTTTAATTTTTTTTAAAATACCAGTTGGGAAATCGCCATGGGCTATGGCGATTTCCCAACTAAAATTTTCAAATTTTTTTTTCCGAAGGTAAGTTTTTTTTTAATTCTTTTAATAAATAATAAAGTTTAAATAAAAATTATATAATTTAAAATTTTAAAAATAAAAATAAAAATTTAATAATTATAATATATAATTTTTATCTTATGGTGGTAGAAGTGTCTATGGGTCGGACCGGGCCCATGTATGGTATCAAATCAGGCTGATGTCATCATTTTCATCATGAGTCGTGCGTTTTTAAAAAACTATTTACATTAAAAAGATTAATTAACCAGAACATTTCTAGGTCTTTTTATTTTAATATAGTCAAAAAAAATTATTTATCTTTTTTCAGATTAATTCCCAAAATCCGCTTTTTTTTAATCAGTTGGGAAATCGCCATGGCGATTTTCCAACTGAAAATTTTAATTCTTTTTAAAATACAAGTTGGGAAATCGCCATGGGCTATGGCGATTTCCTAACTAAAAATTTCAAAATTTTTTTTTCCAAGGTAAGTTTTTTTTTTTTTTTAATTCTTTTAATAAATAATAAAGTTTAAATAAAAATTATATAATTTAAAAATTTTAAAAATAAAGATTTAATAATTTTAATATATAATTTTTATCTTATGGTGGTAGAAGTGTCAATGGGATGGCCGGGCCCATGTATGGTATCAACACTATATTTGCTTGCCCAAGCCACGGTGACAATTTTTAAATCTTTATTTATTTTTTTTAATTTCATAAAATAATAAAAATTATATAATTTTTAATTTTAAAAAATAAAAATATAACAATTTACCAAAAATTAAAAAATTATATTCGTATTAGACCTGTTCATGGGCTGGGCCGCGATCCGAAATTTTTTCCCTTGCCCAAGCCCATTTCGAGTCGTGACGACCCGAAAGCCCATTTCACTATTAAAAATATATTTTTATATATTTTATAATTTTTTGAATTTTGTTATTTAAATTTTTTTTAATTAAAAATTATATAATTTTTATTTAAAATTTATTATTTAATAAAATTACAAAAACACTTGTCCAAGCCCGGACTAATACGACACTCTGGTTGGCCTTTCTCCCGGAGGTCCATTTATTACGAATACAAGTTGAAAGAATTCGATTGACATTACGGATAGACCTGCTCATGGGCTGGGCAGCCCGTCCGACCAGGCCCGGATCACTATTTATATATTAAAATAATTAAATTCAGGCCCGCGAGCCGGGCCTTGGCAAGGAAATTGAAAAATTTCGGGTCGCGGCCCGGCCCATGAGCAGGCCTAATTACGAATATAATTTTTTTATTTTTGGTAAATTGTTATATTTTTATTTTTATTTTTTAAAATTAAAAATTATATAATTTTTATAATTTTATAAAATTAAAAAATAAATAAATGTTGAAAAATTGCCACCGTGGCTCGGGCAAGCAAATGTGGTGTTGATACCATACATGAGCCCGGCCCGGCCCATGAACACTTCTACCACCATGGATAAAAATTATATATTAAAATTATTAAATCTTTATTTTTTAAAATTTAAAATTATATAATTTTTATTTAAATTTTATTATTTATTAAAAGAATTAAAAAATTAAAAAAAAAAGTAAATTCACATATTTTGTGAATTTCCCTTTGGAAAATCGCCACCCACGGTGGCGATTTCCCAATGAGAAAAAAAATTGAAAATTTTAGTTGGAAAATAGCCATGGGCCATGGCGATTTTCCAACTGGTATTTTAAAAAAAATTAAAAATTTCAGTTGGGAAATCGCCATGGGCCATGGCGATTTCCCAACTGATTTAAAAAAAACGGATTTTGAGAATTAATCTGAAAAGAACGGTATTTTGGTAAAAAAATATTTTTTTAGCTATATTTAGATAAAAAAACAACAACATATCTACTTTCAAAATCATAATAATAGTAATAATAATAATTATTTAAGAACTTGCTTTGCTTTATTTACCGTTACAAAATATATTATTACCACCACTGTTTTCATCTTCCTTTCAGATCATCACTGCATTTAATTGATGCCATATTTTTGTTCAAATATGAAAGTAAATAAATTATTTTAACTCTTAAATTAAGAAACAAATATTTAAAATTATCTCCTTAAACAAAAGCACAAAACATTAGGTAATATTCTTTAACCTGTATCTCTCATTCTCTGCCTTTTTCTTCTTTCATTAGATTTTTGTTGATTTAAATATCGAAATATGATTTGAAATTTTAATTTCAACGTTCTTTTTTATTATATTCTATGTTTGACAAATCCTGTCCACCTTTTCATCTGTTGCTTTTCCAAGCTTTCCGTTCTAGAAGTCAAAAAAATCTGCAAAAAAACATGCATGCACTTTCATTCTTTACTAGAAATTTACCCGCACATGTTGCGAGAATTAAAATTTTTTTTTAAAATATATAAAAATAATTTTATTACATTATTTAAAAATTATTTAATGAATGAAAATAAAAAAATAATTTTTAAATTTTTTTAATATATTTTTGTTTAATTTTAAAAGTATAAAGTGATAAATCAATAAAAATAATAAAATATATTTATAATTTTTTAATACAAAAAAATAAAAGAAATATTTAAAAAATTAACAAAATATATATTTATTAAATTTTTAATAAAAATAAAAATTAAAACAATAATAACAAAAAAAAAATTCCTTTTTTTCTTTTCTTCGTCTTTTCCTCCTCCAACCGGTCGATTGTCTGCCCAGTCATCGTCGATCGAGGCAGCCGACCGCTTCACTCATTCTCTTCCTCTCCTCCTCCCTTTCCTTTTCTCTATTTTTTTCTCTTTCCTCAAATTTTTATCCTCTCCTCCTACTCTTCTCTCTTTCTTTGTCACCGTTCTGCTCCCTCAACCACCTCTATCTTCTTCTCTCTCCTCACCTCTCTTTTCCTTCTCCCTCTCGACAACCTGTTTTTTTTTTTTTCAAATGATTTAAATGAAAATATTTTTGTCTTCACTATCAAACAAAATTGGACAAAAATAACCTTTAACTAAATTCAAAAATTCCCAATAAATCTCTTAAGACTCAATTTTCATTATAGTTGATGATAACTCAAAAACGTAAAAGAACAATAAAAATTAAATCTATTTGGCTGACCGTTAATCTTATTCTTACATTATTAAGTTATAAAAAAGTGAATGGAGGATAAGCATCAAAAGATACATATACGACTATGAAAAAAAAAAAGTAATTTAAAACAAAATTTAATATATAAGATAAGATTAGCCAAACTGTGGGGTTGTGAGTTGAAAAAAAATTAAACAAGTTGGCGTTGGTAAAAAAAAAAAACTATAAAACGTGTTGATTGAGGCATTGAGCACTTCTATTGTTGAACCTAGTGTATTCATTACTGTATATATACGAATATATAAAGAACAAATTTGATTTAGTAGAACAATATATATTAAATATTCAAATATACGAATAAACATATACTTACAGTTTCGGCAAAACAAAAAAATAAAATATCGAGTTAAGGTTGGACCTCTAACCTTAAGACGATTATTGCCTGTCCTTATGGTGCTTACAGTCTATTGCAATTCGTCTCCCAGGCCTCCTCGATAACGTTGCAATCGAGAGTACACTCGAAACAACACAGCGGACTAGAAAAGATGGTGTGCGTCTCTCTCAGAAGACAATACGAAAACCGAGAGCAAAAGAGAAAATTAAGTATTTTTGACAGGCACTGCTCTTGGGTATTTATAGAAAATCTGAAGATTGTTCGGACAGACACGATTGTTGAAAAACAAACAGAACTTTGTGGTTCGGTTAGACACATCCTTTGGGATAAAATTGGTCTGAACAGACATGTAATGATTAGACTTCTTCCTTTTCAAGTGAGTACCTTTGAGATTAATTTCTCATTCAAACATGATATCAATTGTATACATAAATTATACGCTGTGTATCTACTTATGACAATCTACGTATTGATATACGTATTTCATATTTATAAACTTAAACTAATCATTGATATCTGATAAGTCAATGAAATAGAGTTATTTTACCATATTTTGTACTTTAAAATTAGCTAAGTCCTTATAGTTTAAATAATTAAATAATTATTTTTATTTATTTGTTTTATGTTTAATATAGTTATTAATTTAATGTCTTCTATAGTTTTGTAGAGTCCTAAAGCAAGAAGGAGAGAATCAGTTCATATATGAAAAAAGTCCAAGCTAGAAGTAGTTACTTGACCACAAAGTTTTCTTTCTTCAGGCTTTTAAAACCTCTATAGGAACCCTTAGAATTTTAACCTAGAAGACTTCTAAGCTTGTAAATAACCTAAGTTTCTTAAGTGAGAGCAGCCACCACAAGTTTGCAAGGAGCTAAGGAGATTTTGGAAGATTGAAGACTGAAGACCTGACAAACCTTAGTTTTCTCTTTTCCTTTACTCTTCTTTATCTTTCTTATAATATTGATGATGGTGAAACTATTTTGTTTTATATTTTTATTATTTAGGATGAACTAATTTATTTTTCTAGGATTGCAATGGAACTCAACATATAGTTTGATTTATTTTACTTTCTTTCTTGGATTTAATGATATTTGATGTTGTTTATTCAATCTTGTGCTTAATGCTTCTAATTGCTTAGCTACCAATTAGATGATGTGGTAACCTAGATACAACTTGAAAAAGAGAGTTTAGCGTTATAGATGGATTGAATTACATATGTTTCATATTCATTTATTATGATGAATTGATCTGCATGTAGGGTAGAAATACACTTATGTGTCATGTGTAATCAATTTTAGTGTCAAAGCTTAATGAGTTATTCTTTAATTCAATTATCATAGAAATATAGTTAATTGGTTAAGAGGGATATTTTTATAAGACCATCGAAAAATCCTTATAAATAGATTAGAATTCTAGGTTAACAACTCAAGATTATTAATCAAGTTAAGCGGGTAGGAAAAGTTCATACGAAATGTTGAGAGAAATTGTAATCCTAGGTTTTTCTCAATTAATTGATCTATCGTTTATTTTGCCTGCTTTGTTTATTAGTTTCTTTTATTTAATCTTTAATTAATTGTTTGAATAAGATTGAGTTGTTTTAATTTTAGTACTTAACGAATTTAGTGACAATTCCTCGTGGGATCGATACTCTACTCTTCATTATATTACTTGTTAACGAAACGTGCACTTGCATGATAAATCCTACAAGAAGTTTTTTGATAACATCTATTTTATTCATTCAGAAGAATATATTAAGCATTATAAATTTATTAATATAAACTTTAAGAAAACCTTAATGGGATAATCATGAGAGACAATGCTAGCTAATTATTCTATAATATTACTATGAGAGAGTTGGTTTTAAAGAATTTAATTTTAAGAAGATTAATGTGGGACAAGTCTATGATTATCCGCATGTAATATTAAAATAAATAAATAAAATATACAAAAGTTAGTCTAATTGATAAGGAGAAAAGTTTTTTTTTTTTGGTTAATTAAAATTCGATATTTATGAAAAATATTTTGATTATAAAATTTTTATTATACCAAATTGATCGCGAAAAATATTTCTTCAAATTTTTTGAAAATAATTAAATTTAAGCAAATCCTAAAGATACGGCTAATTTTATTAAAAATAGGAATGATAAAGTTTCATTTTAGTACTTCATATATTGAGGAAATTTGGTTTTAGAGAAGACTATTGAAGGATAATGTTTTTTATTGAGACAATGAGAGCTGTCTTTTTTGTGCCTAAAAGAATTAGCAGGTCTTAGGTAATAAGAGAGGATTCACATGTAAAACTAAATTAGTTTTACATATTTTTATAATTTTTTATACGAATTATATTTGTTTAATTTGACCGTTGTATTTCATGTTTTATTCACGTAAATCATGCATGTCGAGTTTCAAGTAAATTAAAAATGTGTAATTATTTGTTCGATGTAAAAAACTTTTAATTATTAAATATATATTGAAAAAGATAGTATTCTCGATCGATATAGTTGAGATATAAGATCGATTTAAAATTTTATGTGCATGACGAATACAATTATATTGTTAAATCTAACTGTCAATTAGTTAAAATATAAATAGTATAAAAAATAATCTCTCATAATATATATATATATATATATATATATGGATAATAACCCAACATATATCCATTTCTAAAAGATTGAGCTTCACAAGAATTTTCTAGATCGCTTTTTGAACACCAAGGTAAAGATTGTGATAAAGTACCCATTCCACCCTTCATTGCCTTTGCTTGGCTTATAGCAATTTCATTTGTACTTTCTTTAAAAAAAAATTACATGTATAATAAAAATATCATCTATAATCTATGACAAAAATGTATAATCTAGGACAAGAATGTATAATCTATAACATCTATAATAAAAAAAAGCACAAAAAAAAAATATCATCAAAATTTCAATTAAAAAATTATGATAAAAATTCACTTATTAATTATATATTATAAAGAACAAAGTATATAATTATATTAATTAATTACAATGTAAAGTTAAAATTGATTTTAATTTATTTGATTATATGTTATTTCAATAAAGTATATATTTTATTAAAAATATTTTATTTCATATTATTATTTTATAATCTCAAAAAAGAAAAAAAACGAAAGCATAAGAATAATATACTTAATTAAATTAAATTAAATTAAATAAGATTAAATAATGCATTTGAAATATTTATTTATAAAAATGATATAATGCATGAAAATCATATTAATGCTTAATTTTATTTCTTAGGTATATTTTTGAAAGAAGAAATTCGAAACTAACTCTTTGATAAAGAAACACATATATTTATCATTAAATAAAATATTTAATAGTAATTTCATCTTTTATCATATACTTCATTTTATTAAATTAAACTCTTGAAAATTGTAATTAACTATATATCAACTAAAAAATATAAAATATAAATATTTTTAAAATTTTAAAAGCATTCAAATAAAATGCATCTATGATCACATTGATTGAATACTCAGATGCATTGTAAGTTGTATTTTAAATGGAATGGTATTTTGCATTTAACAACTTAGATTTGATTTTTGTATATTTTGGTAACAATGGTTTAATTATATAATAATAATAATAATTATATTTTGATTTTGATGAAGACTATAATCGACAAGTAGATTCAAAATCTTCATGTAAACCGGAAATTTGAATGAAAAATATTTTTTCAATTAAAAAAAAATCTTTTTATTAAATTTGATAATTTTGGACATAATATAAAAATATAATACAAACACAACACAACATTTTTAAACACGATTAATACTAAATATTCAATATACTTATTGTATTTATATTTAAAATTCTGACACATTTAATAATTTATATTTATACAATTGATAAAAAATACGAAATATAATACACATGCATAAATTGCAATCTACTTGGAAAAATAAAAGGCCAGAAAACCTGATAAAAAGAAAATGGCAGCAATGTAATAAGGATAGAAGAAAAGGGGCATATGAAGGAAGAAAAACTCGAAGGACTATAACGTAAGACCAACCAGACTTGTAATCTAACTGTATATGCTTTGGAGTGGGGCTCGGGTGGTCGCTTCTCTTTCTCTCTCTCAAAATCTTGTTTTTCTTTTTTTTTTTTTTTTTGTTTTTTTTTGTTTTGACTTTTATATTCTTCGTTTTAATCTTATTTGCAGCTTCCATTGTTGAATGAACTAACACCAAACCAAACGGAACCCTTCAAATAATATTTTAGTTATTTTCTTTCTTTCTTTCTTTCTTTCTTTCTTTCTTCATTTTTTTTTTCTTGGGGTTTTAGTCGGTTTCGAACCCTTCAAAACTCTTTACAAATCTCACCAGTTTTGAACCTAACGCACCATTTCTTTCAAGTTTCTTTCTTTTTCTATTTATCTCATAATAACTCCAACTGCTTGCTGCTTCCTACATTCTTTTTCTTTCATGTTTTATCGACTTCTTTTCTTATGTAAGTTTTATCTAATTTATCCACATTGATTTGGTGTTGAAGGGTTTTTTTTTTTTTTTTGTCTTTTCGATTCTTTCATGTAGGTCCATTTGGTTGCTTGGAAAGTTTTAAGGGGAAGCAATGAGAAAATGGGGTTCTGAGATTTTTAGTTTTGCTGGGCTTTCCTTTCCAGCAACCATGTTTAGTTTTCTTCTTGTTTTTCCTGATAAAAAAAGGGATCATCTTTCTTGCAGGGAAATTGCTGTACAGTGTCATTGAAGAGTTTGATAAAAGTACTGTTGCTCAGACTGGATCATTCTGCAAAGGTAACATTTTGTATCACTCTGTCTCCATCTTTTTATACATACATATGTATTTGAATATAATATATGTTTTATATTTATTTTTGTATCTGCATGTATAAACATACATTGGAATTTTGGGATCTAGATGCTTAGGAGTGAATTTTGAACTTTCCTGTGTATTTGAGTATACTTTTGTTTATATTTTACTGGAGCCATTATCTGCATTGATGAACATGTTTCCATATGGTTTAGGGAGCTTAGCTGGATGTTAGGCAATTTCATTCCTTCTGTTTCTGCTTGTTTTGGATTTTTTTTAAGCTATTATCTGTAGAATAAATTCAAGTTATTTATAATCAATTCCACGGCTATCATCTTCGATTCTTAAGTTAATGAAATAGTTGATAAGGATTAAAAAGAATCTCCTTATTGGAAATTCTTTTAGTCTTTTTAATTCAGACTGATTTTTAATGTAATTCAAGAAAATCAATAAACAAAAGTTTACTAGGAAGTGAAATATTAATGTAAATCAAGAACAGTTTTTATTGCAGTTAATTTATTGAGGAACCAGGTTAGAATGATACAAAGTACTCCAGGAGAATTTTAGAAAATGAAATAAAAATCTAACCTTAAAATGCCAAGGAGAATAACATTTCTGCTATCTTTTTCCCATCTTTTGATTTTTCAAGTAAGTGAGTCATTAATTATTAAAGATAAGGTGACCCCATGAATAGTCATAAACTGATAAATGATGAGTCATGCTTGCCTGGCACTGCCAAGAAGATTGTATTAGAAGGAAAATATTTTTTTCATAAAGATATTTTCTGTTTTCTTTCATTTTTGTGGTTTTATTTGAAAAGATTTCAGTTTCATTGTAGAAGGTATTATTAAATTAGATAAGGATGAAGTAAATAATATGGTAAATTTTGGCAAATCTAGTTCATTTATCAATTTATTCGTCCTGTCCATACTCGGAAAACAGATAAGTGACTTAATAATCCTGCTGGAACTGAACAAGTTAAACGGACGCGTTTTTAGTACATTACTAAAAGGAAATTAATTCGATTCCCTAATGGGTTAAAAGAATATTCGTTACATTAAATTCCCTGCATAGAGTTTATCTGGATAATTAATTTGAAGAAATCAAGTAGAATGCAACTTGCATATAAAAGGCTATGTAGGGCGTACATCAATGGGGCAGATTTTGTTGAGAGTTCGTTGCGAACAACATTAGGTATGCCAATTTTTTTATTAGTGTGCATTTCCCTCTTATATTTGATCTTTTCCATTTCCATTTCCATTTTATATTTTTCTTTTTAATTGTCCCTTCCTCTTCTTCTTTCATCAGTAGATCATAAGATGAACACATGTTTTATCTTCTTGTCTGTAAGTTGGATGTCTTATTTTATTGGTCCAAAATAAGTTTGGATGTCTAAGTTGGAACTGATGGCCCAACTTTTAAAGGGGTATTTGCATTCTGTTCGAGTGATGCTTAGCCATTAGATATTTTGAAATCGCTTCATGGTATTCGCCTATGGTTAGTTTGCTTCTTTGATGTAAACCACTATTTTCTCAGTCCCGTTTTATTTCGTTGCAACTTTATTGACATTAGAAAATGCATATCCTGATTATTTGGTGGAATAATGGTGTAATTTCATTTGGATGACTTTAGTCTGTTCGTTTTTCATTCTTGGACTTCTCATTTTTACTTGTACATACCCTTCCTTCCTTTGGCAGCAGTTTAACATATGCGAAATGTGCTTATTTGATGATTATGTGTTGCTGGAATTTTGATCTTTACATTTAACATGAAATTAGAGACCGTCCTGTTTTCACGGTCTGCTGAAAACCTTCTTGTTAAATATATACTTTTGAGATAAAAGAATGAATTCTGATCTTTATAGTTCGCTTGCAATTAGAGATAATGCTATGTTTTCTAAATGTGGAAACTACTTATTGTACATAGGATGTTGAGATAAAATTTAAAGGATATAATGGGTTAAAAACCATTAAGGTTAAGGCTAATTATCCAAAAAAAAAAACCTTAAGGGTTTCTATGCATGAAGTAGTACCCATTTGTTGAGAATTTACGGTTTTTCTCCCTTATTTTGCTTTCTCCTGCAACCTAGTTTGATCGTAGGTCCTCTTGGTATTTATAGATGTTAGGCATGCAAAATGCTCTAGTGACATAAAGTTCATGTTTGGCCCTTGCTATAGCTCCTTCCAAAATGATGTTGATTCTAGGGATTCTGCAGTTTAAATTACTTGTATATATCTCTTTGATGCATGCCAGTATATTAAACCTGCCTGTAGGCCTAATGGGTCATGGATTGTTTTAGATTTCTTGTTGGTTTCTTTTTTTCTTGTTTCCTCTAATTGTTTACATTTTTGTTAATTTATTTTTTCAATGGTGAGTCAAAATTTACCATGCCTAGGTTGAGATAAGGCTGTCATCTGGCCCGGAAGCCCTGCTGGTTCCTGGTCTAACCGGTTGAACTGGCCAGTCTGGCTTTTAAAACACTTACAATATACATGCTCTGCTTCTCCTAACCACATAAGCTAATAGCACACTGTGAAATGTATATAACATCTGTTAATCTTATGTTTAACAAACTCTTGTAATTGGTTTTGACTGAAACATGATGGACTGTGAAATGCTTGATAAGTCTTAGAAGTATATATTGTTCACCACATTATCCTGAAGACTAAGATTTGAGTAGGTAGCTGTGACAAAAGTGGAACATTTCTGATTATTAACGGCATCTTCAATATTTTTTAGGACTTTCTTATTTTCATTTTTAAAGGCTAGCCCTATATTGCACAAAGTGATAAGAGTGTTCTTTTCCACTTTCTTGCAGGTTATTTGGTTCCCTAGAATTCAATATCCTTCTCAATCTCTTCTGTAGGAAGGGTGTTAGTTCATCCGTCATCAACAGCGAGAGATAAGAGTGCTCAGGGAATGATGGTATCAAGATCCTGCATAAGCTTGTTGGACTTGGCATCTGGGGGCATGTTTAATTTCCCTCAAACTCCTAGAAAAATTCCTCGGGTTATCACTGTCCCCGGAATTATTTCTAAGGTAGACGGTAGCAGAACCAATGATGGAGATTTTGATGCTCTCTCGTCTGAATGCTGTGAAAAGAAAATTATCGTGGCAAATTTTCTTCCTTTACATGCTCAAAAAGATACGAAATCTGGTCGATGGTCCTTCAGTTTTGATGAGGATTCTCTTCTGTTACAAATGAAGGACGGCTTTTCATCTGATACTGACGTTGTTTACGTGGGGTCCTTGAAGGTTGATGTAGATTCAAGTGAACAAGATGAAGTTTCTCGGAGACTGTTAGAGGAATTTAATTGTGTGCCCACATTTCTCCCTCCTGAACTTCAGAAAAAGTTCTACCATGGGTTTTGTAAGCAACATTTATGGTCCCTTTTTCATTACATGCTACCCATGTGCCCAGACTATGGTAATCGCTTTGACAGGTTGCTTTGGCAAGCTTATCTTTCCGCTAATAAGATATTTGCAGATAAGGTCATGGAGGTAATAAATCCTGAAGAGGATTATGTATGGGTTCATGACTATCACCTTATGGTTCTGCCAACATTTTTGAGAAAACGTTTCCATCGAGTTAAGCTTGGCTTTTTCCTTCACAGCCCATTCCCTTCCTCAGAAATATACCGGACTCTGCCAGTCAGGGATGAAATTTTAAAAGCACTGCTTAATGCAGACTTGATTGGTTTTCATACATTTGACTATGCTCGCCACTTTCTCTCATGCTGCAGCAGAATGCTTGGCCTTGACTATGAATCCAAGAGAGGACACATTGGACTTGACTATTTTGGTCGCACAGTCTACATAAAAATTTTGCCTGTAGGTATTCACATGGGCCAACTCCAATGTGCACTAAATCACCCATCTTCTTCTACAAAGGTCAAAGAAATTGTTGAGCAGTTCAACGGGAAAAAGCTTATTGTTGGTGTTGATGACATGGATATATTTAAAGGCATTAGTCTAAAAGTATTAGCTATGGAACAGCTTTTACAACAGCATCCAGAGTTGCGAGGCAAAGTAGTCTTGGTTCAAATTGTAAATCCTGCAAGAAGCACTGGGAAAGATGTTCAGGAAGCAAAAAGGGAAACATATGAGAGTACTAAAAGGATAAATGATGTTTTTGGTTTTCCAGGATATGAACCAGTGGTCCTGATTGATCGTCGTGTCCCTTTCTATGAGAAGACCGCTTATTATTCTTTGGCAGAATGTTGCATTGTAAATGCAGTGAGGGATGGAATGAACCTAGTTCCATACAAGTACATTGTCTGTAGGCAGGGGACTTCCAAAATGGATGAAGCTTTGCAGATTGCCTCTGGATCTCCTCGTACGAGCATGCTTGTTGTCTCAGAGTTTATAGGTTGTTCACCGTCCCTAAGTGGGGCAATCAGGGTTAATCCTTGGGACGTTGATGCTGTAGCTGATGCACTAAACATGGCCATCACAATGCCTGGCATTGAGAAGCAATTGCGGCATGAGAAGCACTATCGCTATGTTAGTTCTCATGATGTTGCTTATTGGGCCCGGAGTTTTATGCAAGATTTGGAGAGGGCATGCAAAGAGCATTACAGCAAACTTTGCTGGGGTATTGGTTTTGGACTGAGTTTCAGGATATTATCCCTTTCTCCAAGTTTTAGAAAGCTTTCCATAGATCATATCGTCTCTGCTCATAAAAGGACATGCAGAAGGGCCATATTTTTGGATTATGATGGGACAGTGGTGCCCCATGCTTCGATTATTAAAAGCCCCAGTCCTGAAGTTATATCGGTCCTGAACAATCTATGCAGTGACCCTAAGAACACTGTCTTTATAGTTAGTGGTAGGGGGCAAAACTCCCTGAGTGACTGGTTTGCTCAATGTGAGAATCTAGGTATAGCAGCTGAGCATGGATACTTCATAAGGTACATTTCAGTTGTACATTTAAAATCTAGCTTTGTTGTCTGCTTGAAAAGGATGGGCACTGTTTTTCAATAATGCTTTTTGTTCTTTATTGATACAGAGTCAAAGTAAAGCTCCATAAAAGTGACTGTGTCTCCTCAATGAGAGATTCTGTTGTATATATATACAATGCAACTGTTTGCATTAAGTCTTTATGGTGCAGGTTTAGTTTTTCTTAATTTTTTTTTCCCTTCCTTGTAGGTGGAGTAGGATGTCGGATTGGGAAACCATTCCAGTTGCTGCAGATTTTGGTTGGAAAAGAATTGCTGAACCAGTGATGAAATTGTATACAGAGGCAACTGATGGCTCCTATATAGAGCACAAGGAGAGTGCCTTAGTATGGCACCATCAAGATGCTGACCCTGATTTTGGATCTTGTCAAGCGAAAGAACTGTTGGATCATCTGGAAAATGTCCTTGCCAATGAGCCTGTTGTTGTTAAAAGGGGCCAGCAAATTGTTGAAGTGAAGCCACAGGTATAAATGCATTTTGAGTCCTTTTTATTCACCCTAATTTTCTTTTATGCCTCTGCTTTACTTATTTCCCAACAGCCTTACATTAGCTATTTGATGTGCCAGGGAGTTACTAAAGGCTTTGTTGCAGAGAAAATTCTTTCCACCATGACAAGTAATGGGAAACCACCAGATTTCGTCTTGTGCATTGGAGATGATAGATCCGACGAAGACATGTTTGAAAGCATATCAAATACAGCTTACAGATCATCTCTCCCTGTTCCTCCAGACATTTTTGCTTGCACTGTTGGTCAAAAACCAAGCAAAGCTAGGTATTATCTAGATGATACTGTTGACGTATTAACATTACTTCAAGGCTTGGCTGTTGCTTCCAGCTCAAAGTCAAGGAGCAACACAGAGACCGAAGTTTCTGTCGAAAGTTCTGTTTGAAACTTGCAAGTATTTTGTTATGCATTGAATTAGACTGGGTGGCAGATTTGCATGAATTGACTTGGTTTGGGTTAAGATGGTTGAAATATTTTTTGCTATGACTTGGATGGATTCACTTAAAGTTGGTTGCTGGTACAATAATAGATTTATTGTGACTTATGGCCTGACACAGCTACAATACAGAAATGGAAACACAGATGTTAGTGACCATGGTGAACTTGTAGGTGGCTCTGAGGCTAACAATCAGTGCACTTTTACTCTCTCTCTAGATAGTTTGATAGGTGGCTGTTGGTTGGTGTAAGTATTTCCGGATGCCGAGTCGATACTTCTCAGGTTAGATGCGTTGTCATAGGTAGTTTTACTGGCATGAGGGCATCATTTATTTTGTGTACAAATACAGGTTTTAGTCAATACATGATGAAACATATTGGGATTGGTCAATTCTGCAATTGCTGTTTCTCCCTCTTTTAAAATATATAACATGTTTGTTACCAAAGTTGAGAGATCATGCAAATGGTACTTGCAAATTGCCAGATCATTTTGAGCACATCCTTCATGTACTTGCAAATCTGCCATGGGTTAAATTATAAGGTTTAATATTCAATTTTATTTTATTTTATTTATCTATTCTTTGGATTTTCTTATTATGGCACACAAATGAGGCTCCTCAGCTATACTTTCAAGAGCATTGGCCTGACCCATGCCTCCTTGTCTGAGGAGAATAACGAGGCATTAAGCACCCAACAAACGTACTAAAATAATCAAAAGGTTAAAAAAAAAGTCACAAGTCTAAAGAAGAATTAGTTTTCCAGAGCTGTTCCCTGTATTTATGCATGCATGCATGGTAATTCAAATGGTGGTGGGATACGATGAAAACGATTAGTTGAATTTGTATGGGAATTGGGAAGGTACAACTAACACTCCATTTAAATATATTTTAAAACAGGAAAATCACATTGAGTAAAGTTAGATGTTTAGGCGAAGAGGGTCTCCAAAGCCAATGGGATTGCTTTTTGACAACATGTTGGTAGGAGAGAATGATTTGGCACACTGGTTGAAATGCAGTGATTTTGATGGGAAGAGCCTTCTTGACTATGAACGGTCAAAATATTTGGGAGGTGTATTATATCGTTTAGTTTGAATTAGTTTTTATATTATAAAATTAAATAATTTAATTTTTATTTTTATTTTTTTAAAATTGAAAAATAAAATAAAATCACTAACTAATTTAACGTGAATTGTTAAAAAAACTGACGTGACATTTAACATGTATTTAGTTGATGACATGGATGTCAAATACTGACGTGGTACCAATAAAATATATTATTTTAAGATAAATGTTGAAAATATATTATTTATTTTATTCACATCATCTTAAAATAATATATTTTATTAGTACCACGTTAGCATTTGACATCCACGTCATCAATTAAATAGATATTAAATGCCATCTAAACTTTTTAAACGTTTCACATTATACCAGTTAGTGATTTTAGCGTTTTGCTTCTATTTTAAAAGAATAAAGATTAAATTATTTAGTTTTGTAGTAAGAAAATAATTTATATTAAATGATATAAATTATTTTTACATAGAATGATAATAGGATTTCAAAGCAAAAAAACCCGATTCATATTTAGAGGATCAATCTTTTTTTAACACAATCCTTCTGTTTAATCGTTTTTGTCATTTAAAATAACTAAAAACTTACAAATATTTCAACAAAATAAGTCCATTTATATGTATATATAGCAAAATTATATGTACATTCTTTCAAGCTATACGTGCATCTTTATAACTATTATAAAATAGCACATTCTTCAAAATTATATGTACATTCGACCGTAAACCCGAATGATTTAATCTCTTCCTAATCTTGAAATCTTTTATTACTACTGTAAAGTAATACATTTTTAAATAATTGCTTCAAAAAATAAACTCACTTATATGTACATACAAATACAACAATGTACATATAACAAAATTATAAGCACATTAAGAAAAAGTTTATGTACATTTTATAAGAGTCACATAATTTATTCTAAATCCTAATAAATTAATTTCTAAAGACTTATCACTCCTTAAAATTACCAAGATAATAAAACTATAATGATTCATACAAAACAGTTACACTAATAGATATATTTTTCCAGAAAAAGTTCATAAATCTAGCAATTAACGGCAACAATTTAGCAATACGAAAAGGCAAGCAATTGTTTGGTTTCAATAAATAAATATGTACATTTGACTTCTTTAAGATGTATATTTGTTAAACCTCAAAACAAGACATGTATATTTCAAGATTTAAATCTTGACTTTAATATGACTTTAAAATTGGATTATCATCAACATAAAAACAAAATGAAACTCACAAAGTACTTTGGATTTTTAATGTACATAAAAGCTAAACATACGTACTTATACATAGAATCATATGCACAATTTGTTTAAGATTATGTACAAACAACTTTTCTAATGTACACATTTGTCCAAATAAATAAAGAAGATTATGTACAAACAACATTTCCAATATGTACATAGAATCATATGTACCACAATTTATATTGTCAAGAGGTAAAAGTTAGATCTTCTAAGCACAAGGTGATGACACCCACATTTTACATATCCACTAAAAAAAAATAAGAAAATATGCTATCACCAGTTTTCTGTCATCATCATAATATAATTACGAGTTTACAATCATAATATACACTTAGGAACATCAATCCGATAGGGATAGCAATTGCAGGAGAACCACCTTATCACAACATTCATGATTTTCCTTATGTTGCGTTTGAGAACTTGAATTTTAAAAGATGGATTTGGATTTCAAAAATAATGTAAATTGTGTAACAAAACACATGTAAGTTACATTAATGATTATTTTTCAAATTCATGGGTTTGTTGGATGCCTATTTAGTGGTGAATTTGAAATACCTATAACTATTTGTGAATTTTAAATTCATGTTTTTATACATTTCAAATATATAATCATATTGAGTCTTAATTAATTTATACATTTCATTTTCACAATTTATAGAGCAAATGAAATCCAAATCCAAATTCAAATTTTCAAATTCATGTTCCCAAACATAGCATTAAAATTTTTTTGACTTGGTCCCAAATCTATGCCAGCTGAAGTGCGTTGCTAGAGTTACATTATTTAAAAGAAGAATTAATTAGTTTTGACTCAAGATATTAAAAATATAATGATTCTTAAAAAATACTAAAAATATTAAATATTTAAATTTTAACATGTATTTGTATAGATGGATCCGAAACCCTTGACCATAATCCCTTCCTCTAATCTCGGAATCATTTTGTACTACTCTAACATAGTAGCTTTGATAGTTAGTACTGCAAGATAAGAAGTCCAGTTATATGTACATATTGCTATAACAATATATACATTAAGCAAAACTATATGAGGGTGTCTGATGCCTTCCCAGGAATCACATTCCATGGAATTTGTAAAAAACTAAATATTATTTTCTATACATGAAAATAATAGATACTTTATATAATAATAAATACTAATGAATTTGTAAAATAATAGATACTTTATATATTAATTGTAAAAAAATATCAATTAACTATATATTATTTTCTATAATTTAAAAGAAATTAAATAAATAAGTAAATAGCAATAAATAATTTCAAAGAATTTATTAAATTAAAATAAACATTTTCAAATGAAATTTCAATCAAAATTTTGTACATCTAAAATTATGGTTATAAGTAATTATGTCATTTTTGTCATATGTTAATTATTATCCACTATTCTCTCTATTTTTCATGCCTAAATTCTTTTTTTTTCTTCCCATAATTACAGTCAAAGTCATTAAATAACATTTAGCCTAACAACACTTATTTTGGCAGCAAAATAAATTATCTTTATTATCAATATTTACTATCTCAATTAGAGCCATAATTATTTAAGACATATTTAGTTGAACCTGAATAGTACATGTTAAAAGTAGGATGTTAAAAGAGATGAATAGAAAGATTAGAATATAAATGAGATTGAACCTATAAAATTATTGAAGTTGTATTGTACTATAGAGAAGGAAAAAAAAAAACAAAATTTCACATGCATAATTTCTTACACCAAACACAAAATCAATGAAACTATCGTGGATTGGCTTGGCACAGTTTGAATGCCCAAGATGATGACTACTCACTAGAGAATTACTATGATTTTATATTAAATTCAAAGGAAGCCAATGAAGAAAAATCTACAATAGAAAAAATAAAAGAAAATTCTAAAAACTTGTAAAGGAAAATAAATAAAGATAATTCATTTGACATAAATATAAAAAAATATTAATTAAGCAATTCTAAACACAATTCAGTCTTTTATAGCTTTGAACAGGTTTAAAACTTCCATCTTCGCTCTATTTGAAAAAAAATTCATGACTTGAATCAAACAAAAATAGGGTGATTATTGCTAGAACTATTCATAAAAATATATGTAAGTTTATTGTCTAAAATAATTTGTAAAATAAGATATGAAAATAATAACAAAAAGTCATAGACAATAAATTTTAACCATGTAAAAAGGCAATGGTGCAAAGCATCACATATTCACCTTTTCCATTCCATGAGAATTACAATCTTTACAAAAATGACACAACACACAAAAAAAAAAAATAATAACAACATGATATGCTAAATGCTAGAAAACCTACAAACCCTAATGAAAGTAATTGAGGTTAAGTAATCTATTTATAATAGTGAATAAAAGACAAAATAATTAAGATTTTAAATATGAATGTTTAATTTATTTGATCATAAAAGGAAATGAAATATTTACAACATGGATTTTGAAATAATTTTTGATTGAAAATTAATTGAAATATTTGTATATCTTTAATTATTGGAATTATTGTCGGTTATTATTTACTATTTGAACTTGATTTATTTTTAAAATTGAATTTAAATGCTCCAAAATAATCTTGTAAAATTACTATATTTTTTAGCATTAGTAGAAAACCCCTATTTATAGTAGTCTTCAACGTAAAGGTAAAAAATTTAATTTAATGTTTTTTTGTGAGATATGGAAAGAAAATTTAAATTTAATTGATTAATTTATATCATTGCCTTTCTTTATTTTTTGGCTATATAAAATATCCTTAGTTCGATTTATTGAATTTAAAGCCTTCTATTTTCTTTTTTCATTTCAATGTTATTATCAAAACTTAAAAGGATAAATAACCTTGAACCTTAAGTAACAATATTCTCCAAGTATCATTTATTTTATCAACAAAATGTTTTTTATTATTATTATTATTATTTTTTATTTTTGAACAATTCATTTGATAGTACTATTATACATTTGGTTCATAATTAGTTGGTTTAAACTTGAAATCTCATGCCTTTATTATGGTTTACATTGTTAATATTTTTAACTATTGATAATTTAAGTATTATTACAAATTAAAAAAATCCTAAAATATCTCTATTAATATGGAAAATAAAATCAATTTTAAATTTAAATAGGATTCATTGTAATTCTCATTTCTTGATTTAAGTAAAAAAAAAAAATAATACAAATCAAAGTAGGGTTTTATATACTATAGATTTAGACACATAAAAGTTATAATTTATTTTTTAACGTAATTGATGAGTGATTAATTAAAAATTGTATCTTAAAATAAATTATTTTGAATTAGTCAACTTGTCAAAGTATATCATTATTGATAGATTTAATTTTGGTAATCAATTAATATAAAAGTTTTAATTGATTAATTGGCATATGACATAGCATTAATTTAGGCAGTTCATATGTCAAAATAATACTGTCCACAAAATATTTTTTTTTTTATTTTGCCAAAGGCTTTGGCTTATATATATTTATATAAGATAATAGTAAGAGTTAAAATTTGTCATAGATAAATATTAAAATTTATCATTATATTTATTTTTATTAATATGTGTCATTATACATTTATTTATTGATGATTTTTGGATCACACTTAATAAAAATAAAAATATTTTCATTAAATATTATGTTAATAACTACATTAATATTAAAATCCTAATTGAGTTGGTATCATGACTGTAAAAATTTACGTGAATGTTGAATCTGGTGACATTAAACAATTGGTTGATTTTAAATAAAACTTTTAGCGTCTAAGTTAAAAAAACCTTTTTAATTAGTGTTGAAAAGAATGTTGATAGTTTCAAATGTACACGTAATTTGAGGATAATATCCGTGAGAAACACATATATAATGATACAATTGATTAAATGACAAAATTAAATAATATCGGTCAAAAACACATATATAAAGATAAAATAGATTAAATGACATATATATATATATATATGAGGGATTTACGTACACTAGTGTAAAACTAAATTAATTTTACACACTTTCATAATTTTTTATACGATTTATATTTTAACAAATCGACAGTTGGATTTATCAATGTAATTGTACTCGTGTGCACGTAAAGTTTCGAATCGATTCGATATCTCTATTATATCGATCGAGAATACTGTTTTTTCAATATATATTTAACGGTTGAAAGTTTTTTATATTGAACAAATAGTTAGACATTTTTAATTTACTCGAAACTCGACGTGCATGATCTACGTGATAGAACATGAAATACGACGGTCGGATTAAACAAATATAAATCGTATAAAAAGTTATGGAAGTGTATAAAACTAATTTAGTTTTACAATAGTGTAAGTGAATATCTCATATATATATATATATATATATATATATATATATATATATATATATATAAGGCAATTGAATTAATTTAGAATAATATGATACATAATTTGAAAGTGTACGTTTTTGTTTGTTAAGTAACTATATTTTTCAAAAATTAAATACCAAATGTGTAATTATCTACTCTTATTATATTACTCAAAATCTTTGCATACCAAAAAAAGAAAAAAGAAAGAAATTGAAGCCAAGTGACCAACTGAAGAAGGGGGTGAAAAATCTACCATTGCCTGAGATTAGTCAAACAAATTCTAGTCAGAAAACAGTTTAGTTAAATACTCGCCACCCCCCCATAATTTATACAAAATTGGTTACCAGTAATCAGGTGGTTAGTCATCCGACTTACATTTGTAGGAGAAGATTACAGTTGGTATAATTGATCTATGTCTGATCAAGCCTTCTTGGGGACTCAACGTAGACATTACTGAATGCCGAAGGATTTCTTTGAATTTCTCTGCTATTCAGAAACTTATTCCGAGCGAGACTTTACCTTGAGTAAAATGTCTCCGATAATAATCCATGGAAAGCTCAAGGCATTCATGTTTTCCTGGAAGTATTAATTTGGGTTGTAGGTCACGTGATACCATGCTGAGGCAAGTCTCTGACGCTCATCAGCCTTGCAGCTATTTTTAAACCATTCTTTAGCTTCTCACTGCAGGTTCTTGAGGGACAACACGATTCGTTCCTTCATCCAGATTAAAATAAGATGGATGTAACTGATCAATACAAATCTTTTCCAACTTCATCACATCATCAGAAATTCACCTCAGTTTCAAATTACCTCATTGTCTATTATATATTATTCGAGGTCTCCTTCTAGTGTAGTCCATTGGGGCGTCAGTTTGACATGGGATCGATGAGATCTTTGTCCCAACTTATGAAAAACTAGTCTTCGTCAAGATCACCACCTCAGCATTCATTTGGATGAGGCCTGCAAGAACAAATTGTTAGGTGTTAGCCACACCAATCTATTTAACATTTAAATACGTTAATAATAATATCATTATTAACAATCTATTTTATGTACTTTATTTTAAATTACACGAGAACGAATTATACTTTTAAAATAAAAATACTACCTTTATTTTAAGTAATATGTATAATGATAAAGAATGTTATAATTAAAATATATAATTTATTTTGAATCTTATTATAAAATTATCATAATTGATATAATATTTTATTATTTATTTAAGAGATTATTATATATTTAAAAGACTATTTTATTCTTTGAATAAATTATATATCTTGAAATCTTGAACAATTAATTTAAGAAGGTTATTATGATAATAATACAACAAACTTACTTATACAAAAATACAACAAACTTACTATTTATCCAATTCAACGATTTGATTTAAAATAAAGATATTAAGATTGATTTACAATGGATTGATTAAAATTTTAATTCCTAATACCCTAATACAATATATAATAACATCATTTTTTTTTCATTTTCAAATTTTCTCCATTGTCACTGCCTACATAGTGCATACTTTATCATACTTAAAAATGGTAATTACAAGTTATAAAATTAAAATTAATTAATAATTTATGTTAGAATTATTATTTTTATTAAATTAATGTTTTAAAAATAAAATTATACTTAATTTAAGTTCGGATCATTTCAAGTTAATTGTTTGGTTCAATTTGGATTCAGGTTATTTCAAGTTCGAGTCATTTTCGATTTCAGATTGGGTCAGGTTCGAGATGTTAACTTTTCTTGTTAAATCGAGTTGGATTGGGTTTGGATTTGGGTGAACTTTTCAGGTTCGGTTCAGAATTGATAAGTCTAATTGGATCAATAATCAATTGAAAATTTGATTTTTTTAAAATATATTTATTTGTATGATAATAGAACTATACATTTAGCCAATAAATTTATATCTATATCTATTTATATCCTTACTATAAATTTAAGACATTTTTCTGGATGGAGAGGCTATCCACGTATACAGGGTATCCTGTTCTCCCTTAACTTTCTTCTATCTCCAGGTTCTCTGTCCAGTTACTGTTGCTGCCATCCAAATGCTGTTCTGTGTCTGCCTCATTTTTCCTTTTTCCCACCCCATTTCCCTTTGCACCCCTCGACCTCTTTATCAAATTTCTCCAGTTTACAACTGGGCGTAAGGGTAAAAAAGAAACCAACAGAAGAGGCAGGGAGATGGTGGCTGCAAATGAAAAAAAATTCAAACTTTAACCTCTATCAGCATGCAAGTGGGATAGGGTTTTAAAAAAAAATAACTGAAGAGGCAAGGAGATGGTGGCTACAAATGAAAAAAAAAAAAATCAAACTTTAACCTCTACCAGCATGCAAGTGGGATAGGGTTTTTTTTTTTTTTTTTTAAAAAAAAAAAAAACTGAAGAGACAGGGAGAAAGTGGCGGCAAATAACAAAAAAATTTGTACAAAAGTGAAGCAACAATTGGCGGCAATTTTTTTTAATAAAAAAACCCAAAACACTATGCCATTATTCATCCTACCCTTGCGCCATTCCCTTACCCATCAGCTTCTGCTACCACTTTTTGTCCCTTACCCCTGTACTTTCCTTGCAGCGGTCCTTTTTGGCAGTCCCGTATTTCTTCACTAACTCGGGTTTGTTGCTCTCCTCTTTGTCGGTTTTAGTCAACTGTCTTGTTTGCTTTCTAGCGCTCTTACCAAAGTATGCCCTTATGTTTTATCTTGGATGTTAGCTTCCCTTTCCCTTTCCCACGAATTGCTTATCTCTTTCACGCCTCTCTTTCTTCAACTTGGCTACAAAAACAAACATTCAGCCTTTTTTTGCTTTGCTCTCTAGGTCTGTCGCCTGTGTTAATTCTGTCCCCTCTTTATTTGTTAAAATGTCTTCTTGGTATGTGATTTTTTCGCTGTTAAAACACTTTGGCTTTCATTTTAATAGATTTTACCTTATGGTGTTCCAACTTTTGATTGTTCTTCTTAGCTTCTTTTTTTTTTTTAATCTGGATTTCGACAAAGTATTTACTGCAGACTCCACTTGCGACTGCTCTGTCCTATGGAAAATATCTGTCTATAATTCCATTGTTAATCATGAGTCTGTTTGCCTCAAGCTATGAATCTGCTTATTTATCTTTGTTCATGTTTTAGATGTTTTTTCGTTTTGGTGTTTATACAGGCTTGCCATTTTTTTGTTATATCTCTGTCTATAATGCAAACAATGCTGTTGACAAAAGATTCAAGACTTTGCCTGCAACTAAGACACTTCCAAGAAATAAGGTGCTTGGAGGGTACATCTTTGTTTGTAACAATGATACAATGCAGGAAGATTTAAAACGCCAGCTATTTGGTAAGATTCTTATTCTCATAGATGTAATTGTCACTTAATTAATTTCTATTATTAACATTATTAGGTGGAAATTCTTACATGTTGTTGTTATCTCATTTAATAGGTTTTCCACAAAGATATAGGGACTCTGTCCGGGTAATTACACCTGGCTTGCCTTTATTTCTCTATAACTACACTACTCTTCAGTTGCATGGTATTTTTGAGGTTTGTTCACCTACTTCATTCTCACGTAATATTCCTTCCATTTCCTCTATAATGCTTGAGGCTGTTGGTTGATTACGTAGTGTTAGTTTTTCTTTTCGCCTTTAGAAGTTCCTTTCTTTCTCTGAATGTTTGCATTTGCCTCGCTTTTGCTATATTAGGATTTATTTGGGTAGCAAGTTATGATTATGTTATGTATTTTCAAGTGATTTGTGTGACAATCAATAAGATTTATCAAAAATACTTTTTAATGATGAGATTGCTCTCTCCACCCCACCTCTACCTCATTCCCAAAGGAAGAAAAAGGCCTCGGATGTTTGAAGTGTGTAATACTGTAGTGAGTGGACATTAGGGGTTAATTTATGTATCATATTCATTTGTCTTGAGAAATATATGTGATGATCATTTAAACATTTTTTCCCTCTCTTATGTTGTTCATGTTTTCTTTTATGTGCACAGGCAGCAAGTTTTGGGGTTCTAACATTGATCCAACTGCTTGGGAAGACAAAAAGTGTAAATGCGAGTCAAGGTTTCTCAGGTAAAGTTTGGGTTTATAGTTTGTAAGGACTGTATTGTTTATTTTCATGGAAAATTGCACTAACTCTAATTCTTTTAACTTTATCCACTAATAAGCAGGTGAGAATCCGTATTAGGAAACTCTGCAAGGCATTGGAAGAGGATGCTTTTAGGACAGTCTTGCACCACTATGATGGTCCCAAGTTTCGTCTTAAGCTCTCAGTTCCTGAGGTATGGAAAACAATTAAAAGTTCTCCGCAACATTTTCTTCCATTCTCCTTTTATTTCATGTAAATTTTCTTACTAATCAAACCCTTTTAGCTGAAGCTCATGAGTTTCGTATCATATTTTTGTAGACTTTGGATCTATTAGACCTTTCTGAACAAGCAGGCTCTCCACAAGTAAAATGTTAGTTGAGTGCAAATGTAGTAGGGTTTGTGGTGCAATTCAGCTGCCTGCTTTTCAGAGATTTTCCATAGAGCTCAAGCTGTGGGTATAAGTCCAGTTGGTGAATAATCTTAGGAAAAGTAGGAAATGGCATTAGCTAGCTGAATAAATGCATTTGTGTCTTCTGAAGATGCTTTGTAAACTTTTGCATTATATTTCTATGAATTAAAATCCTATAGATAGACTTGCGATATTGTTTCCTTACGGTAAAGCTGGATTTATAGTAGTAACAGTTGAGACTTTACCACCTTCTCCTGTTGATAATGAGAAAGTAGAAACTGAAGTTATTAAGTCAGATGAGAATAGAAGAAGGGGTTCAAATTCCTATCTTGTTGAGACTTTAGAGGTAAAAATCAAGATTGAGAGTGGTCCTATTGATGATGATACAAAGTCAAGTTGCTTGGCCAATGGTTTGAAATCAGAAGCAAAGATTAGTTCTGAATCTGATTCTATAGTCTCTGAAGAGGCTGAGATTTCAAAAGGGTTTGCTGAATGTGATAGCATTGAGCCCGTCACTGCGGGTGATACAGATGAAAAATTGGTTGTGGCTTATGCTCCTCTAAGTAATGATGAGATAGTACCTGTTGTGGTTGAAAATTTGTCTGCTGTAAGTAACAGGGATATTTCTGACAACGATGGCTTTGTACATGAATTTGGAGTATCAAATTGTGATACTAATGATAGTGAACAAACTTGTGCTGTCATAAAGGGAGGAATTTAGTTTGGTAGTGTTCTTACATGTCAAGAATCAGAAGGCCTTGATGAGGTTGAAAGGAAAAGGTCATTTTACTTCTTGATCAGGGTCCCAAAATATGATGATGAAAATTTAAAAGAAAAAATCAGACTAGCTCATATTAGAGTTGATGAGAAAACTCAAAGTCGGGATGCAATTTGATGCATCCAAAAGAGTGTATCTTATTTAACCTTGCACTTAAAAAGAATCAATTGTAGAGTATAGTGATTAGCAAGGGTCGAGTCCTCAGGGATTGGGTTTTAGTTTATAAGTTAATAGTTTATCACTTAAAAACAAGTAAACAAAAGTAAAAGGGATTTTGAAATCAGATTTAAACTAAAGTTAACAATAAGAATGAGAAAACAAGTAATTAAGAAGAACCAAATAAGAAAAATATGGTTAAGGTTTCATTCTCCACCACTAGACATCATTAAGAATCAATTTCATATCTAGCAACATTAATTAGCTATCAAAGTTAACAACCGTAGATAACAACAAGCTCTGTTACCCCAATCTTTCCTTAGTTCGTCGTTAAATAGAACAAGCTCTCTATTTAATCTCTAACTATCAAACAACCTAGAATAAGCTCTCTAAGTTCAATTTAATAGCAGCTTTATGATGAGAAAGATAGGTTGATCTAAGCAACAAACACATAAGCTTGGATTGTTCAACTTAGGTTATGTTCCACTTTGCAATTATCGAAAACTTGACCATAATCATTAATCACAAATTGCTACTTATGAATAGGAAATCAAGACAATTACACGGATCAAGACTCCTAAACTAGCATTAGATAATTATCAAGATTTATCTAGTTGGCCACCTAAACAAATCAAAACATCATCATGAACAATTTTAATTGAAGAACATAAGCAACTTTGATAGAAAACAATGATAGATAGAATCTGAAAATCAATTACATAACATGTCTAGGGCTTTGAAATCACCCTTAACCAAATAAAAGTTTAGCCTAGCATAGGCATAGATAATATATACATAAAACTAAAAAGAAAATAAAAGAATGGAGAAGAAGAAGAAGAATGATGATCCTTGAGTCTCCTCAAAATATATATAGTTTGTGGCTCAAAAGATGGTATTTATAGAGCTTTAAAACCCTGAGAATAAGTCCTTGCCGCACAAGTAAGTCTGGAGGCAGAAAAATCACGTTTTTGCCTTTTTTTTTTTCAGATTTGCGGTTAGGGTTTTTCTGGCCGTAGGGTTCTTTAGGGAGATCTTCTAGCACCAATTTGGTTGCACATTTCTTATCCGATTTAGGCCCATAATATATCGTTGGAAAGATAATCAAGTAAACTTCAAAAGTCAAGAAGGACGTTTCTTCAAATAAAGAATATAACATCATTTTTTCCTTACAACAAGCTCCGGAGGTCAAATCTGCCTGATTGCTTTTCAACCAGAAATTGATATTTTTGACTCCCAAGTCTTCTTCCATCTTGTGATTATGATTTTGTTAGCTCTTTACCATCATTATTGACATATTTTGACTTCATTCTCCTTATTGTACCTAAAATTCAAAAACATATTATAAGTAAACAAGATAAAGATCGAAAACATAACAAAAACTAAAGGTAGAAAGGCATAAAATGTATATTTTATGAGCTTATCAAATACCCCCACACTTAGCTTTTTGCTAGTCCTCGAGCAAAAAAATAAAATAAAAATAAAATAAGAAAATCTAATCTAATCCACTTTCGTAGGAAATCACGGTGGCACTTAGCATGTGACACAAGCCTTTAAACCCCTAGGTGTCCCTAATGGACGAGTTTAGTCTCGTGAGGGTTTACTAGGACGATACCCACAAACATTGAAGACATAAGAAAAAACAAAAAAAAAAAATAATAATAATTACAACTAATCCTTCCAATATAAATTAGAGATAATCATTGGACAAGTCTTGTAAACTAATCAATAGCTTAAACAAATTCACAAAAAATCTTGCTTGAATGTAAATAGTTTGAGTTAAGCCAATATTAACATAACATATTTCAATCAAAATGGTGCATATTCAAACTTAATCTCAACTTCTCACTATACTCTCATGATTTTCACTCTTTAAAGTAGTGGTAAAGTGTTTACACTCAATCAATCTCATGAAAACATTTCTACCATATGCTTGCTTGTCCACCTATTCTCCACTATTTAGATCATACAACTTCATAAATCAAGAGGTCTTTATTTAATGTTGTAATGGGGCCAAAGAGTTATAATGTGGTTAAAGAACAAAAGGATAAAGATATCACAAAGGTTCCAAAGAGTTCATAGAGTTTAGAGACATAATAAGATCATACAAATAAAACTTCTCAAAACTCTTATAAAGCACATAATAACATTGGCTAAATATTCATGTTGAGCCTTTGCTTCATTCTAACCAACTTTGTAACATCTTTTTCTTTACTTTAACTAGAAGTTCAAGAGATGATTTTTTTTTTCAATATGGGAATATATTTGACAATGATCCCTTTCTTTTTCTCTTGACTTTTTTTTTTCTTTTCTTCCCCCACACTTATCTTTTGTTTTCAACCCAAATTTTCAACTAAAAATATTACTTGTTTTTTTCAATATGTCTCAAAATATATAATCCATCTTTAGAACAAGGGTGAGGATATAAGTATATTTATGCTAGGTGTAAGTTGTGGTTACCAATAAAATAGCATATTTAATGTAGGCTCAAATTGGCTCACTAGTGGGGATGTTCTCTTGGAACATTAATAATGGATGGCTGTTGATAACTCGTATAATTATATACTTTTTAGTTATGTTTTATTATTGTTTTGTGTCAAATACGAGTTATTATTGTTTAGTCTAATTGTGTTTATGATCTTTTATATTTTTATGTATTTTGGTGTTTTTCACAAGTTTCTTTGAGTGATTTCAGATTACTAGAATTAAGGGCAAATCCAGTTCAGTTTCAGTTCCGACACCTTTTGCCATATCAGCTATATCTCGAGTTTCACTGAAGCAATAAGGCTGAAATTTGTAGCCATGCAAAGCTAAGAGGCATATCTATCTTTTTCATGTTTTACACTTCTTAAAACGGAGTCGTTTTCCCTAGCGAAATCGACCATCAAGTTGGCTGATGTGCAATGACGTCTGTGCTGACATGTTTTCGTATTATGCCCATATCTGCTTAACCACATCAGCAAATGAGCTGATTCCAACGGCTATGGTTCCGTAACTGATAGGGCAACCTTTTTCTAGAAGACCATGTGATCAGATCAGGCCTCCAATATTGAAGAAATCGACCATCAAGTTGGCTGATGTGCAATGACATCTGTGCTGACATGTTTTCGTATTTTGCCCATATCTGCTTAACCACATCAGAAAATGAGCTGATTCCAACGGCTATGGTTTCGTAACTGATAGGGGAACCTTTTTCTAGAAGACCATGTGATCAGATCAGGCCTCCAATATTGACGAAATCGACCATCAAGTTGGCTGATCAAAATCGTCATATACCTACCTTTGAAATTTGTAAAGCTTGTCTCTTGTCATTTAGCCCTCCAAAATGTGTATAAATAGAGGGCCTTGGATGATTGTAAGGGATCATATTGTACATAGGTAGGATATTAGCCATTTTAATAAAATTCTCTAAGTTTTCTTCTTCTTTCTTTTCTCTAGTTTTCTTTCTTTTCTCTAGTTTTCTTTTTCTTTAGAGAGAGCAAGAGGTTGGATAATTAATATTCTTCCTCTTCTTCTTTCTTTCTTTTATTTTCTTCTTAGATTTTCTTTAATTTTATGTTTATGTTTATAATGCCTATGCTAGGCTAAACTTCTATTTGGTTAAGGGTGATTTCAAAGCCCTAGACATGTTTTGTGATTGATTTTCAGATTCTATCTATCATTAATTTTCTATCAAAGTTGTTTATGTTCTTCTACAAGAATTGTTCATGATGTTGTCTTGATTTATTTAGGTGTACAACTAGATAGATCTTGATAATTATCTATTGCTAGTTTAGGAGTCTTGATCCGTGTAATTGTCTTGATTTCCTATTCATAAGTGGCAATTTGTGATTAATGATTATGGTCAAGTTTTCAATAATTGCAAAGTGGAACATAACCTAAGTTGAACAATCCGAGCTTATGTGTTTGTTGCTTAGATCAACCTATCTTTCTCATCATAAAGCTGCCATTAAATTGAATTTAGAGAGCTTATTCTAGGTTGTTTAATGTTTAGAGATTAAATAGAGAGCTTGTTCTATTTAACGACAAACTAAGGAAAGATTGGGGTAACAGAGCTTGTTGTTATCTACGGTTGTTAACTTTGATAGTTGGTTGATATTGATAGATCTGAAATTGATTCTTAATGATGTCTAGTGGTGGAGAATGAAACCTTAACCATATTTTTCATATTTGATTCTTCTTACTTATTTGTTTTCTTACTTTTAGTTTGCTTATTTTTTATATTTATTTTTATTGGCTGGTTATACCGCCTAATTTGTATATTAACTTTGTTTTATTTTTATTGGCTGGTTATACCGCCTAATTTAGTATATATATTTTTATTGGCTGGTTATACCGCCTAATTTAGTATATATATTTTTATTGGCTGGTTATACCGCCTTGCATCTTATTCTTATTATTTACTTTAGTTTAAATCTGGCTTCAAAAACCCCTTTTCTTTTATTGTTCTTGAATTTAAGTTTTAAACTATTAACTTATAAACTAAAACCCAATCCCTGAGGACTCGACCCTTGCTAACTACTATACTTACAATTGATCTTTTTAGTGCAAGGTTAAATAAGATACACTCTTTTGGGTGCATCAAATTTTTGGCGCCGTTGCCGGGGATTGTTTTCGTTAGTTTATTTGTTACTTGGTTTATTCTTATTTTCAGTTCTAATGAGTTTTATTTTCTTGTACATACGGGTTTTTCTTATCAAATTTTGAAAAAATAAAAAAAAATAAAAAAAAATATAAAATAAAAAAAAACGATGGAATTGAGCAATCTAACTCTTGAAGAGTTGGTGGCATACATGAACATGGAAAATCAACAAGCCAATCTCACCTACCCAGTTCAACAATTGGCCATGGGAGGATGTCAAAGCCATCAAGTGTTCCAAGACCAACAGTATGATCATTACTCAAACACTTACCATGAGGGATGGTGGGATCATACTAATTATGGCTACTCGAAAAATTACCAAGAAGTAGATCCTTATGCCAATTACACTCATCCATCTAGCTTCAATCAATCATGGTCCCAAGAACCAGATCTTTTTCAACCACCACATATGACTCAAAACTCAGGTACTTCTTTAGAAGATATTGTCTATTCTCTTGTTACTGATACTTTGCAATTTCAACAGGAAACAAGGGCAAGCATCCAGAATTTGGAAAAGCAAATGATCCAATTGACTAGTAGTATGGTGGGATGGGTAGCACAAAGATCTGAAGAACTCCCTGCCCAAACGATGATTAACCCAAAGGAGAATGCTACTATTGTGACCTTGAGGAATGAAGAACAAGATGAGGATGAGACAAAATTAGAGATGGATTCTATTCTTGAGGATAATGAAGCCACAAATCCAAATAAGAGTATTTCGGCACCTGAGGTAACGTTTGAGATTCCAATTTTTACTAATGTTTCTTCTCCACCTTTTCCTAGTAGATTCGCAAAGTTCAAGGAGGATGAACATGAACAAGACACGCTGGAAACCTTAAACAGTTTGTTTGTGGATGTCATTCAACAAGTACCAAAAGATGCACCATTCCTCGATGAGATATGCACCACCAAGGATGATGGAATAATACTTGTAATGGAGAATGCATCCACTGTTGTGCAAAGAAAGCTTCCTCTCAAACGCATAAATTTGGGAAATTTCATGCATGAGCCTGACAAGCCTAAAAAGCCAAGAAGGGGTGTTGGTTAGATTCAAAACACTAACTCAAGTGTTAATTGGGAAGGCAGCCCAATTAAAAATGAAATTGCCAACCTTCCATATTCAGATTTGCTTTCTCTTTCTTTTCCTTTTCCTTTTATTATTTTTATTGTTTTTATTTTTATTTCTTATGTTTCTTTGTTAATTGTGTTTACTGTTTTTAAGTTCATTTAGGCTGCATAAGTTTCTTTCGTTTAATAGTTCTTTTCTCTTACATATAATTCTTGCATTGGGGGATAATAGCATTACATTAATGACAATGTAAGAATTATGTGTGGGGGGAAGAATTTAGGATTTTATTTAGAGTGTTTTGTTTTTGAGTCTTTTTATGTTGTTTTTCTTTATGATCCTTGTTTTGAAAAACACTAGATGTAAATATAATTTTTTTTAACCCCGGTTAAATGGCGGCTAACGGTACTCCGTGATTATTTAAATCGGTTCCATCAGCTACCCACAAAACTGATATTGTATATAAATTTCTCTTCCAATTTCTCTTTCAATTTTTTTTCATTTTATTTTTTTATTTTTTTCAGGATGGATGATATTCTCACAAGATTGCAGAAACGATTTCCTCCTTTTCCTCGAAATATTTTACTGAAGCTTTACCAAGTTCGACTTGAAAGATTAAGAATGCTTATGCAGAAAGGGATTCCTGGAGACATACGTTGGATAATTGAAGCCAAGGTACGTGAAGATGAATATCTTCCTGTTTTGCATTTACCAGGTACAGGTAGAAGCACTTTTGCAAAGAAGCGACGAGCAAAGCGCATGAGTTCAAATTGCCACAAATGTGCACGATGGATGTGTAACGGTAAATGTCGTTCAATTGGGATTCCGTCCTCTAATCGAGATGATAAAATTGAATTCATTAAGGATGGACTGAGTAAGGAGAATTTGGGTAATATCCAACTTTCTCTTGAGACGCATCCTAGTGGAGACGTACAAAGAGAAATTCTTGATTTATGGCCGCAATTCCAAAGGGAATGGCAACATCTTGGGAATCTGATGTTAAAAGACCCTGTTTGCCAGCTTGTAAGAAAACTGGATGGGAAGCATATCCTCGACTCATAGAAGGCGTTTAAGCCGTTTCTGGACGTAAAACCAGAGGAAGATGTGAGCCACAATCACAACTACAATAAATGACTTCTCATCTTTTGGTTTGATTTGCAATAACTTTATTTCGGTTTAATTTACGTGTTATTCGATTTGTGTAATTATTCTCATTTTTTTATTTGTCTTTTACGGTTGATTTTTCTTCTTTTTTTTTATTTTCTTCCTGAAATCACGCAAAAATCTTTTGTGAGGTTAACATTTTCTTCTGACAGGTCAAATACACTTTCGGCGACATTATTACTCTTGACTTTTACGGTTGATTTTTCTTCTCTTTTTGATTTTCTTCCTGAAATCACGCAAAAATCTTTTGTTAGGTTAACATTTTCTTCTGACAGGTCAGATACACTTTCGGCGACATTATTACTCTTGTCTGATTCACTACTCAGTCCTCTATATATTACACCATGTACTCATTCTCTTTCAGGCACTCGAAAAAAAGAAAAAAAAAATGGAAAGTACTTCGTCCCAACACATTAAAAAAATTTTGTGTTTTTGGAGGTGCTTATCCAGGGAAAAATAACATATTCGCTGATGAAGCCATAAGAGTTGGAGTAATACTTTCCCAACAAAAGATCCAGTTGATTTATGGAGGCGGTAGTACGGGTTTAATGGGAGCAGTCGCTACAGCAGCACACGCCGGAGGAAGTCCAGTTCTAGGAATCGTGCCAAAACTATTCACAGATTTTTGTGGACCTACCTTGGGTAAGGAAATACAAGTCTGGAGTATCCCTGAACGGATAACAATCATGTACCATTCCGCCGATGCATTCATTGCTTTACCAGGAGGTCTGGGTACATTGGAAGAAATAGCTTGCGTGGCTTCTTGGTCATCTTTGGTCACAAATAAGAAACCCATTGGTTTGCTTAATATTAATGGTTATTTTAGTAATTTGCTATCATATTTAGATAATGCTGTGGATAATGGATTCATGTTTTCAGAGGCAAGGAGAACCATAATTTCTGCTACAACCATTGAAGATTTACTTAAAAAGCTCCAAGCTTATGAGTGTTTATCTGCTACGGTTGTTTCGCAAACGCTCGGAAAAAGAAAAAGAGATATGGACGAGCAAGGAGTGGATTGCACTTTGTCTTTGTGACATTATCTAACATTTTGTTTGTTGTGTCTCAGTTATAATAAGTGGTTAGCAACCTCTACAGGTAATATCTCCTAAATTTTACCTTCTTAAAAAAAAAAAAAAAAAAAAAGTTTGTTGTGTTTTAAGCAATTTAGAAGTATTCATTCTGAACAAGGTCTGAGTAAGGGAGACTTGAGACATACCTTGTCAGTTTGATTTCTTCTTTTCAAAAAAAAAAAAAAAAGAGTTTGTTGTGTTTTAAGCAATTTAGAAGTATTCATTCTGAACAAGGTCTGAGTAAGGGAGACTTGAGACATACCTTGTCAGTTTGATTTTAATCTTTTTATGTTTACTTGTTAATTTTTGTTTAGTATTTTAGGATTATTTAGGTTGCATGAGTTTGTTTTGTTTTGAGTCTTAGTTGTTCCTATTCTTATGTTATTAGTTCTTTTCTCTTACACATGATTCTTTCATTTGGGTTAATAGACTTACATTGAGGACAATGTAAGAATTAAGTGTGGGGGGAATGATTTAGGATTTATTTTAATCTTGTCTACTATTTTTTTTTGAGTCTTTATTATTATTATTATTTTTTAGTGTGTTTTAGTTCCTTTTTAATACAATGATGAGATATGAATTGCATAAGTCTAAAACATATTTATTAGTGAGAAGATTTTCATGAGAATTGAGCTTGATGTCAACCTTTTTATGAGCCAATGTTAATATGATATGTTGATTGAGAAAGAAGCATGTTTAGACTTAATCTGACTTGTATAATCATCCTTGTGAGTTTTTGAGCCTATAATGATTGATGCATTATACAAATCAATCTAATTTCTTTCTTGAGTGCTCTTATGATTACATGATTCTCTAGAACTTGCTTTAAACCGTTTGAGACTATATTGATGCATGTGACAACATGAATATGATAGAGGCATTAGGATTTTTAGCCAGGGCCAAACAACCATCCCTTATTGATGTTCCAAGAGAACACACCCTTAGTGAACCAATTTGAGCCTACATTGAATAAGCTATCTCTTTGGTAACCATAACTTGTCCCTAACCTAAATATACTTATATCTTTACCTTTGTTCCAAAGATGAATTAGCATGATTTGAGACAAGTTGCAAAGACAAGGGATATTTTTTGGTTAGAAACAAGAAATAAGTGTGGGGGGAAAAGAAAAGAAAAGTCAAGAGAAAAAGAAATGGAATACTGGCAAATACATTCCTATATAAAAAAAAAAATGAATCATCTCTTGAATTTGTGGAAAAAGAAAAAGATGTTACAAAGTTGTTTAGAATGAAGAAAAGGCCCAACATGAATATCCGGCCTAGGTGACTATGTACTTGTAAAGAGTTTTGATAAGTTTTTTTGTATGATCTTATTATGTCTCTAAACTTTATGAACTCTTTGGAACCTTTGTGATATCGTTATCCTTTTGTTCTTCAACCACATTACAAACCCCTTGGCCCCATTACAACCTTGATTAAAGACCTCTTGATTCATGAAGTTGTATGATCTAAATAGTGGAGAATAGGTGGACAAGCAAGAATATGGTAGAACTGTTTTCATGAGATTGATTGAGTGTAAACACTTCACCACTACTTTAAAGAGTGAAAATCATGAGGGTATCCCATGTGAGAAGTTGAGATTAAATTTGAACTTGCACTATTTTGATTGAGATATGTTATGCTAATATTGGCTTAACTCAAACAATTTACATTCAAGCATGATTTTTTGTGAAATTCTTTAAGCTATTGATTAGTTTATAAGACTTGTTCAAAGATTGTCTCTAATTTGTATTGAAAGGATTAGGAGTAAATATTTTTAGTATATGTAGTTTATTTATATTTTAGTTTTTCAATGTTTGTGGGTATCGTTCTAGTAAACCCTCACGAGACTAAACTCGTCCACTAGGGACACCTAGGGGTTTAAAGGCTTGTGTCACATGCTAAGTGCCACCGTGATTTCCTACGAAAGTGGATTAGATTAGATTTTCTTATTTTATTTTTATTGAGTCGTTGCTAGGGACTAGCAACAATCTAAGTGTGGGGGTGTGATAACTCGTATAATTATATACTTTTTAGTTATGTTTTATTATTGTTTTGTGTCAAATACGAGTTATTATTGTTTAGTCTAATTGTGTTTATGATCTTTTATATTTTTATGTATTTTGGTGTTTTTCACAAGTTTCTTTGAGTGATTTCAGATTACTAGAATTAAGGGCAAATCCAGTTCAGTTTCAGTTCCGACACCTTTTGCCATATCAGCTATATCTCGAGTTTCACTGAAGCAATAAGGCTGAAATTTGTAGCCATGCAAAGCTAAGAGGCATATCTATCTTTTTCATGTTTTACACTTCTTAAAACGGAGTCGTTTTCCCTAGCGAAATCGACCATCAAGTTGGCTGATGTGCAATGACGTCTGTGCTGACATGTTTTCGTATTATGCCCATATCTGCTTAACCACATCAGCAAATGAGCTGATTCCAACGGCTATGGTTCCGTAACTGATAGGGCAACCTTTTTCTAGAAGACCATGTGATCAGATCAGGCCTCCAATATTGAAGAAATCGACCATCAAGTTGGCTGATGTGCAATGACATCTGTGCTGACATGTTTTCGTATTTTGCCCATATCTGCTTAACCACATCAGAAAATGAGCTGATTCCAACGGCTATGGTTTCATAACTGATAGGGGAACCTTTTTCTAGAAGACCATGTGATCAGATCAGGCCTCCAATATTGACGAAATCGACCATCAAGTTGGCTGATCAAAATCGTCATATACCTACCTTTGAAATTTGTAAAGCTTGTCTCTTGTCATTTAGCCCTCCAAAATGTGTATAAATAGAGGGCCTTGGATGATTGTAAGGGATCATATTGTACATAGGTAGGATATTAGCCATTTTAATAAAATTCTCTAAGTTTTCTTCTTCTTTCTTTTCTCTAGTTTTCTTTCTTTTCTCTAGTTTTCTTTTTCTTTAGAGAGAGCAAGAGGTTGGATAATTAATATTCTTCCTCTTCTTCTTTCTTTCTTTTATTTTCTTCTTAGATTTTCTTTAATTTTATGTTTATGTTTATAATGCCTATGCTAGGCTAAACTTCTATTTGGTTAAGGGTGATTTCAAAGCCCTAGACATGTTTTGTGATTGATTTTCAGATTCTATCTATCATTAATTTTCTATCAAAGTTGTTTATGTTCTTCTACAAGAATTGTTCATGATGTTGTCTTGATTTATTTAGGTGTACAACTAGATAGATCTTGATAATTATCTATTGCTAGTTTAGGAGTCTTGATCCGTGTAATTGTCTTGATTTCCTATTCATAAGTGGCAATTTGTGATTAATGATTATGGTCAAGTTTTCAATAATTGCAAAGTGGAACATAACCTAAGTTGAACAATCCGAGCTTATGTGTTTGTTGCTTAGATCAACCTATCTTTCTCATCATAAAGCTGCCATTAAATTGAATTTAGAGAGCTTATTCTAGGTTGTTTAATGTTTAGAGATTAAATAGAGAGCTTGTTCTATTTAACGACAAACTAAGGAAAGATTGGGGTAACAGAGCTTGTTGTTATCTACGGTTGTTAACTTTGATAGTTGGTTGATATTGATAGATCTGAAATTGATTCTTAATGATGTCTAGTGGTGGAGAATGAAACCTTAACCATATTTTTCATATTTGATTCTTCTTACTTATTTGTTTTCTTACTTTTAGTTTGCTTATTTTTTATATTTATTTTTATTGGCTGGTTATACCGCCTAATTTGTATATTAACTTTGTTTTATTTTTATTGGCTGGTTATACCGCCTAATTTAGTATATATATTTTTATTGGCTGGTTATACCGCCTAATTTAGTATATATATTTTTATTGGCTGGTTATACCGCCTTGCATCTTATTCTTATTATTTACTTTAGTTTAAATCTGGCTTCAAAAACCCCTTTTCTTTTATTGTTCTTGAATTTAAGTTTTAAACTATTAACTTATAAACTAAAACCCAATCCCTGAGGACTCGACCCTTGCTAACTACTATACTTACAATTGATCTTTTTAGTGCAAGGTTAAATAAGATACACTCTTTTGGGTGCATCAGCTGTTTGGCTCTGGTTATAATCCTAATGCCTCTATCATATTCATGTTATCACATGTATCAATATAATCTCAAACGGTTTAAAGCAAGTTCTAGAGAATCATGTAATCATAAGAGCACTCAAGAAAGAAATTAGATTGATATGTATAATGCATCAATCATATAGGCTCAAAAACTCACAAGGATGATTATACAAGTCAATATCAAGTCTAAACATGCTTCTTTCTCAACCAACATATCATATCAACATTGGCTCATAAAAATTAGTGTCAAGCTTAATTCTCATGAAAATCTTCTCACTAATAACCAGTTTAGACCTATGCAATTCATATCTCATCATTGTATTAAAAAAGAACTAAAACACACTAATAATAATAATAATAATATTAAAGACTCATAAAAAAATAATAGACAAAAATAAAAGAAATCCTAAATCCTTCCCCCCACACTTAATTCTTACATTGTCATCAATGTAATGCTATTAACCCAAATGAAAGAATCATGTGTAAGAGAAAAGAACTAATAACATAAGAATAGAAATAACTAAGACTCAAAGCAAAACACATTCATGCAACCTAAATAATCCTAAAATACTAAACAAATAATTAACAAATAAACATAAAAATAAATAAATAAAAACAATAAAAATAATAAAAGAAAAAGGAAAAGGAAAAGGAAAAGGAAAAGGAAAAGAAAGCAAATCTGAGTATGGCAGGTTGGCAATTTCTTCTTTAATTGGGCTGCCTTTCCAATTAACACTTGAGTTTGTGTTTTGAACCTAACCAACACCCCTTCTTGGCTCTTTAGGCTTGTCAGGCTCATACATGAAATTTTCCAAATTTATGCGTTTGATAGGAAGCTTTCTTTGCACAACAGTGGATACATTCTCCATTACAAGTATTATTTTATCATCCTTTGTGGTGCATATCTCATCGAGGAATGGAGCATATTTTGATACTTGTTGAATGACATCCACAAACAAGTTGTTTAAGATTTCCGGCATGTGTTGTTCATGTTCCTCCTCCTTGAACTTTGCAAATCTACTAGGAAAAAGTGTAAAAGAAACATTAGTAAAAATTGGAACCTTAAATGTTACCTCAGGTGCCGAAGTACTCTTATTTGGATTTGTGGCTTCATTATCCTCAAGAATAGAATCCATCTCTAATTTTGTCTCATCCTCATCTTGTTTCTCATTCCTCAAGGTCACAATAGTAGCATTCTCCTTTGGGTTAATCATCTTTTGGGCAGGGAGTTCTTCAGATCTTTGTGCTACCCATCCCACCATACTACTAGCCAATTGGCTCATTTGCTTTTCCAAACTCTGGATCCTTGCCCTTCTCACTTCATTCCGCCATTGCTTTTCTTTTTAAACACATATCTCATAATTGATTTTAATTTCATTGGTACAGTATCCAATCTCAACATTACAATAACTAATCTCATTGTTATCGTTGTTTTCAATCTCACCGGTCTAGGTGGTTTAATATCTATGCTTGAAGTCACGTCACTACCATTTTCCAAACCTCACTCCATGTGTATGGTCTTCTTACGAGCACGTTTCTTAGAGTCCAAACTTTGAAGACAATTCAATCCCAACAATCATTGTAGACATAATCTAGTTTGGCAAAGCAGAATTTGGTCATAAAATGCAATGCAGGTCAGTCTGAGCTTGGCATTTGATTGGAGACTAACAAAAAATTAGCATTAATACTGAGGATAAGAGCACTTCTCTAAAATGAAAAATTGTAGAATAAATCAACAAAAGTTAATTTTCATGCCATCATAGATTTTGAAGGAAAGAATTGTTTGACATACAAAAAGGTATTAGTAAATTACATGTATTTGAAGTTGGATTTATGGCTCAACAGGCAAATTTCCCAGAATTAATATTTTTACACACAATATTTGCCAAATGTATGGTATTGGTCTGGTCATGGATGGAAGCTGGATCTATCTTCTTCATCTTTTAGCGTATTGATCATTACTGCAACTTGATTTATGCTTGGCCTTTCATACGGATTGGGATTTATGCACTTCAATGCTATCTGCAAGAGGATCAGCAGCCGCTCTTCACTTGCACCCTGCAAAATTAAGGCCCTGTCAAAGACTTCAACAGTCCATTCCTCTGTAACCACAGAGTGCACCCATCGAGCCAAATCAAACCCATTAGTCTGGACCGTCTTCCCTGTTAGAAGTTCAAGAAGAATCACCCCAAAACCATAGATGTCAGCTTTAAAGCTTCCATAGGTTTGGCCATGATCCAAATCATTGTTTTTGAAGTTGTTGGATTGAGAATCGAATGATTGGTCTTGAGTCTGTAATACCATTAGCCCATATTCACTGATATAGGGATCCATATTGTCGTTGAACAGTATGTTGGTGGATTTCAGGTTACCATGAGCAATTCCATCTTCATGGACCTCCTCATGCATAAATGCCAAAGCCTCAGCAACACTAGCTGCAACATTTAATCTGCTTTCCCAGTCGAATGCCTGCCCATAATTTTGGGATCCTGAATCATCAACAAGGAAACATAGTTATATTAAAAAAGAAAAAAACAAAACATAAATGTGGGGAGTTGACCGTGATAGTACTACAAACATCAAATTCACCAAGGAATTCTCCTTCCATATTTACAAACACAAAAGCAAAACCCAATTTCAAAATTTAATATTGTATTTTTTCTCCCTATGGTTTAATTTCAACTTGAAGTTTTAGAGTGAGGAAAGAGAGCTAATTTATGGAATTTGGTTGTTTTTTCAACACGAATTAAGCTTTTAAGATTTATTAATTTTTATTACAAATTGCCCCATCAGGACTTGCAGGAGTTTTAAACTTTTTTTCATCTAAATTTTAAGGTATAAATAAAATCACAATTCTGCTGTAGAATTGGTGAGAATGAACTTACCGTGGAGGAGGCTGAAAAGACTGCCATTTGGTTGATATTCATATACCAAGAGCTTCTCTTGCTTGGAGCAATAAAAAGCAACTGATGGCAATACATTCGGATGCCTCGCCTGGTCCAGCCTCTGCATTCTCTTCTTGAAGTCATGACTTGTAACACTCCAGTCTTTTATCCTCTTCAAAGCCAAGGTTGTCGCCCCATTATCAAGCATTACCTTGTAAAGGCTTCCATGTTTCCCTTTTCCAAGCAATTCAGCTGGAGCTCGAAGCAGGTCCTCAAATCTTAAACCTTGGGCTGTTGGACTTGTAAGAACAACAAGCGATGACAAGGCCACTCCACTCTCAACACAACTTATTGAATACTCTGACTTATTATGCTCAGTGATCTTGGATTCGTTGGAAGTACTACTACTAATACTACTACTACTACTAGTGTTTGCTTTCACTCCCTTTTTCGCAATCTTGTCTTCTTTTGGCTTCTTTTTACTGACTAGTTTAAAGGCAACGAATGACACAATAATAAGGCCAAGAACCGCATAACCAGAGTAGATAAGAAACTTCTTGATCGATGATGAACCTTTGGATTTCTTTGTTGATGGAGGGCATGGCTTTGAGACTAATTCTCCACATAGTCCAGGATTACCTGAAAAACTGTCAGCAAAGAACTTCCCTTTGACATCAGGAATGTGACCACTGAAGTTGTTGTTAGAGACGTTGAATTGTAGCAGATTGGAGAAGTCAAGATTTGGTATTTCTCCAATAAGTTGATTGTTCTGAGCAAGGAAAGTAATTAGGCCTGAAATTCGAGAGAAATCAGGAACCTGTCCGGAGATGTTATTGTCGGATATATCAAACCTTTTCAAATTACTCAACTGTTTCAGAGACTGATCTGGAAGGCCACCCGATATTTGGTTACCACTTAAATACAAGTGTGTTAAACGTTTGCAATTCCCTATCTCTTCTGATATCAATCCAACAACGTTGTTTTTGTTCAGGCTAAGCACTGAAAGGGAATTTGCCCTGCAGACAGAACCAATATCTAGAACTCCAGTGAGATTTAACTCATCAAGAACTATTTTCTTGACGGATTGCAACTGCAAATCACAGTATACACCAGCCCATTTGTCTTTGCAGGGATCTGAAGTCATGTTCCAACCCCAACTTTGATCTCTGTCTACATTGCCAGCTGCAAGTTTGTCCATGAATCCCACAAGTGATAGCTTCACTTCTTCATCTACTGAATTTGACAAATGGAAAAGGAGAAAGATCAAAATGGATAGCAGTCGGATTGATACTCGGTTCATTTTTTATGAACAACCAAGGTTTAGTTTAGCAAAATATAGCAGGTTAATCTGCTTTTGCCTCCTTTTTATATATATATATATATATATATATATATATATATATATATATATATATATATAGGGGGGGGGCTTTTGCTTCATCAATGCATTGTTGTCGAACAAATAGAAAACAACAATGCGGGAACTGTTAAAACTGCCCACATTTGCTTGACAAATGGCTGAATTTTACAAAGATGGTTTGTTATGTTACGGAACTAACTGTCAATAATGGCTGGGGAATGAGCCAAACGGCCAAAGTGACATTTTAAAATTGACTGCCGGCAAAGTGAAATAGTCAAGAATTTCTGAAAATGCCATGTCTTTCTCGGTTGGCGTCTCACAAGCCAATTCTTCAGGTTCTATCTAGAAAAGTATTAATCTTATATGTATAGTACAAATGCAGCAATCAAACGAAAGAAGAAATTTTTCAGCCGAAACTATTGAATTTTTCATGCAAATGCATGTTCTGCTGAAAGCGTATCCCTTTATAGAAAAATATAAGTGAAATGGCTGATTCTCTGTTTTCATTCACAACGTGACTCACTCAGTTCCATTAGTATCTAATTTCCATCCAAAACTGGGATCTTCCATTCCCTGGCCTGCAATACCTTCGATATTTGCAATTTGACTGAATCCCTTACAAATTTGCAAACAACCTTATTTAAGTAAGATTCTGACAGAAGGTTAAAACAATCAATGGTGGAAAGTAAAAACATATGTAAACATATTCTCAACTTATGTTGTGCTCCGACTCTTCATTTTTCTTGAAGTACTCGTGTCTGACGTATATCCATACATTGGTATGAAGATGATCCTCCAAATACATGAAAATCTTAAAAAAAAAAAAATTGAACATACTCGTGTCCGACACTCACACCCAAGTCCGAGTAATATAATTCTCAACATATACAATACAATATAAAATCCGTTTTTAATCCACTGAAAGTGAAATTTTTTAATTTCACAAGCCGAATTAAGAGATTGTCATATATCTCATTTTTAAAAAAAAATTAATTACATGATCTATTGGAAAATAAAATACAAGCTATTCAGAAAATCAAATAACTAAACTAAAGTAAACAACAGATGATGTTAAATAAAAATATTTGATTTAATGTATCAATTGTTCTATCCATTCTCCTTGTGGGCTCTAGTATTTTGAAATTCACTAACTTCATTTATCACTTCTAATTTTCTATGCTGAGGAGAGCAATGAAGGGGTTCATCATCGCTTTTATCAGGACTTTAATTCATAGAAGCCATGTCCCCCAAGGTATGTTATGGATCAGCATGTCCAACAATTTCATCATCACTAGATCCAGTTTCATCATCATCATCATCATCAGTCTCCTCGTCAGCTGTGGGTTTTGTGACATTTTCTTTCTTTGCATATCGCTCACAGAATTCTGTTTCCCATCAAGAAAAAAAGACACTAGTTACATCATTCAGCCTGGAAATGAATATTTATTGGGCAACCACCCTCTTTCTTTCTTACACATCTCCTGGACAAATGTCCTATGTTATTCGGATTCGGATGTGAGTGTCGGACACGGGTATGTTCAATTTTTTCCAAGATTTTCATGTATTTGGAAGGTTCTTGGAGGATCATATGTTTATGCGTCGAACAAAAGTACTTCAAAAAAATGAATAGTCGGAACAACCTAGCAAATGTCTTATGCTAAGGAAGCATAATCCTGAGTTACCACCAAATCACAAAATTTTAAAATGTAAAAAGTGCAACATTTCTTTGGAGCCATTCGACTAAGAGCAATCATGAATGGAGAAAAAGAAGAGTAAACCAATTCAATATCTTCACCTTTTACTTTTTGATCATATTGCTTTCGATCCTTCATCATCAATGATGCAGCATCCCCGTTTAGGGGGTCTGAAGGGTTTGGATAAAGCAAGAGCTGCGGAAGAAAAACTTCAAAAATATTTAAAAGATCTGCAAAAACAGGAAAACAAAACCGTATATAGCTCAGGCCCCCTTACAAATTCCAGAAAGAAAGCAGATTTTACTAATTTATATGGGAGACGAAAGTGTAATAGTGCAAAAACAATGTATAGGGTCATTGTAAAGGCGTCAATGAAGAAAATGAATAATGTCTGTTGCTTATTAGTAACCAATGGTAGTCAGCTGATGCTTACCAAACATTGGACTCCACGATTGGTTAATAACATCCAAGCATACAGAACCAGACCTGCAATTAATTCAATACAGATAAATTCGAGTTGTGTCAAAACTTTGAACAATTAGCATGGAGAAATCAGAAATACAAATGGTTACCAGCTATGTTACTCGGACTCGGGTATGAGTGTCGGACACGGATATATTTGATTTATTCTAAGTTTTTCTATGTATTTGAAAAGTCATTGGGGGATTATATTCCCATACCCATGTCCAAATATGCATCGGATACGGGTGTCGAACACGGGTACTTCAAGAAGAATGAAGAGCCGAAGCAACATAGGTTACCAGAATTGTTGTCCATTAAGAATTAATACAAGAGGATGTTAAGTATTTTTCTTAGTCAAACCATTCCACTTTTTAGATGGTTGACCATGACAGCTCAATGAGATAATTTTAGAAGACAGTTTGAAAATGAAAAAAACTACAGCAGAAGATATTGCAGTTTGTAAGAGTCAATTTTGAGATTATAAATTGCTCACATTTCATCAACATTTGGGTGAAATATCTTGTTCACGAATCTAATAGAAGGAGACTTGTATGGATAAGCATCCGGAAGCTCAACCCGCATTTTCCAAACTCCACCTTCATACAGACCTGTAAGCATTGCAGTTGAAGAGGTCAAGGATATTAAAGACGGAAAGAAAAAAATGAATTCAACAGAATCAACACAAGTACTTGGACTTCCAAAGGAAACAATGGTTATACGCTGGTGCTGACTATAAAAGAATAAAATACGTAGAAAACTCTCCAAGCACAACAAAGTTTTGGAAATCAAATTCCTTCCATGTAAAAGGAAAAGAGAGAGAGCGAGAGAGGTGTGTATGTGTGAAAGAGATATAGTCCCCCGGTGTATAATAATTTAGTCAATTTAACAATCTATTCCCAAATTTATAAGCATATATAACGCTATGGAACAGTATCTACAGAAGTCAACTGCACAACTGGGTGACTAGAGCTGCCGGGCAGTGCTTACATAGACATATGAATACAGTCAAGACGGATCATATCAAACACATAACTGGAGAACCTATATTGAATAGATTAGCATAAACATACTTTCTTTGGGACCATGAAATTCGACATTGAATTCATTGAGTCCATCATTTATTGTTTCCACATTATAATCACTCATCATCCTGGATCAAATGAATAGGTGAGAAGTGACAAAGAGATAGAAAACTCATTAGCAACTCAAATTAAAAATCCAAAATTCAGGAAACAATTGCCAGATTCAGTAAAGATTTCACAAAATGGAAATGAGAAAAGTAATATCATCATTTATATAAAAAGAGAAATCCAACTCGAGGTTGTTATACGCGAGAGGACGCCCTATCAAAATGAAATAAACTCCCAACAGAGTAAAGGTTTATTCTGAAAACCATTAACATATCTTTCTGTTCATGAAAGGCTTAATTGTGAAAAAGAAACAGAAACAGTACCATGACACAGTTGAATTTCATGAGTATTTAAAGAAATAATGGCCATTCAGATTAACAACCCCATTCAGGTTATAGTCCTGTCATGCCCTACCCCCTCTCTCTCTCTCTCTCTCTCTCTCTCTCTCTCTCTCTCAGGGAACATTCCTTCTTAAGCTGCCCTGCTTGAAATGAGGGAATCTCACATCTCAAATGACCTTGTGTCCTACCATTTTCAGATAAAACCACATTAAAGCTATCTACAGATTAACTGCAAAGTTAAAGTTGTATACCCACTTGAAACTAACGAGGTAGAATTTGTTAACCAAAATAAACCATCTACTCATTGCTCTTAACTTCAAATAACAAGTGCAAAAGTAATTTTATCCACTTATCATGTAGTCTACGAACTTCTTCATGATAGTCTTCAAACATAAATCAATACTGTCTCCACCTTTCAACAGTTGCCACAACTATCAAAAGACCTTAACACAACCCACAACTTACAAAAATAACAAGATGAAATGAGTTAATAAGACTGGAAAAATCGAACTACACCAATTTACAACACTGTGCAGTCTGTGATAACTCGTATAATTATATAGTTTTTAGTTATGTTTTATTATTGTTTTGTGTCAAATACGAGTTATTATTGTTTAGTCTAATTGTGTTTATGATCTTTTATATTTTTATGTAATTTGGTGTTTTTCACAAGTTTCTTTGAGTGATTTCAGATTACTAGAATTAAGGGCAAATCCAGTTCAGTTCCAGTTCTGACACCTTTTGCCATATCAGCTATATCTGGAGTTTCACTGAAGCAATAACGCTGAAATTTTAACCGTGCAAAGTTAAGAGGCATATCTATCTTTTTCATGTTTTACACTTCTTGAAACGGAGTCGTTTTCCCTAGCGAAATCAACCATCAATTTGGCTGATGTGCAATGACGTCTGTCCTGAGCAGTTTTCGCATTTTGACCATATCGTCCGATACACATCAGCAAATGAGCTGATTCCAACGGCTATGGATCACTAACTGATAGGGGAACATTTGTATAGAAGACCATGTGATCAGATAAAGCCTCCAATATTGAAGAAATCGACCATCAAGTTGGCTGATGTGAAATGACGTCTGTGCTGACCTGTTTTCGTATTTTGCCCATATCTTCTTCTCCACATCAGAAAATGAGCTGATTCCAACGGCTATGAATCAGTAACTCATAGGGGAACATTTTTCTAGAAGACCATGTGATCAGATCAGGCCTCCAAGATTGACAAAATCGACCATCAAGTTGGCTGATCAAAATGGTCATACAATATGACGAAAATTGTTAGAAAAATGCACCCACCTATTATACCTACCTTTGAAATTTGTAAAGCTTGTCTCTTGTCATTTAGCCCTCCAAAATGTGTATAAATAGAGGGCCTTGGATGATTGTAGAGGATCATATTGTACATTGGTAGGATATTAGCCATAATAAATAAATTCTCTAAGTTTTCTTCTTCTTTCCTTTCTCTAGTTTTCTTTTTCTTTATTTTCTTCTTCTTCTTTCTTTCTTTTATTTCCTTCTTAGATTCTATTTAATTTTATGTTTATAATGCCTATGCTAGGCTAAACTTCTATTTGGTTAAGGGTGATTTCAAAGCCCTAAACATGTTTTGTGATTGATTTTCAGATTCTATCTATCATTAATTTTCTATCAAAGTTGCTTATGTTCTTCTACAAGAATTGTTCATGATGTTGTCTTGATTTATTTAAGTGTACAACTAGATAGATCTTGATAATTATCTATTGCTAGTCTAGGAGTCTTGATCCGTGTAATTGTCTTGATTTCCTATTCATAAGTGGCAATTTGTGATTAATGATTATGGTCAAGTTTTCAATAATTGCAAAGTGGAACATAACCTAAGTTGAACAATCCGAGCTTATGTGTTTGTTGCTTAGACCAACCTATCTTTCTCATCATAAAGCTGCCATTAAATTGAATTTAGAGAGCTTATTCTAGGTTGTTTAATGGTTAGAGATTAAATAGAGAGCTTGTTCTATTTAACGACAAACTAAGGAAAGATTGGGATAACAGAGCTTGTTGTTATCTACGGTTGTTAACTTTGATAGTTGGTTGATATTGATAGATCTGAAATTGATTCTTAATGATGTCTAGTGGTGGAGAATGAAACCTTAACCATATTTTTCATATTTGATTCTTCTTACTTACTTGTTTTTTTACTTTTCTAGTTTGCTTATTTTTAAAAATATATTTATTTTTATTGGCTGGTTATACCGCCTAATTTGTATATTAACTTTGTTTTATTTTTATTGGCTGGTTATACCGCCTAATTTAGTATATATATTTTTATTGGCTGGTTATACCGCCTAATTTAGTATATCTATTTTTATTGGCTGGTTATACCGCCTTGCATCTTATTCTTATTATTTACTTTAGTTTAAATCTGGCTTCAAAAACCCCTTTTCTTTTATTGTTTTCTTTGAACGTAAGTTATAAACTAATAACTCATAGATTAAAACCCAATCCCTGAGGACTCGACCCTTGCTAATCATTATACTTACAATTGATCTTTTTAGTGCAAGGTTAAATAAGATACACTCTTTTGGGTGCATCAAGTTTTTGGCGCCGTTGCCGGGGATTGCTTTCTTTAGTTTATTAGTTTATTGGTTTATTCTTATTTTCTGTTCTAATTATTTACTTTCTTATTTTTTTTTTATTAGTGAATGTTCCAAGCTCCCGAAGAAGACTTACGACTTAGGAAAATTCGGGAATTTATAACTTCTCACCAACAACCAATCGAGGAGTTGATCCAAAACATCCAAGAGGAGCAAGGAGAGATGGCAGCAGCTGACAACCGAACTCTCAAGGAGCTAGCCGCTCCGGACTTGGGTCAACAACCATTATGCATTGAATATGCTAATCTTGAGGTAGCTTTTGAATTAAAATCTGGTTTGATTCATCTTCTCCCAACTTTTCATGGTTTTGCAGGAGAGGATCCAAATAAGCACCTCAAGGAATTCCATGTAGTTTGCTCAAGCATGAGACCAACAGGGGTCACGGAAGAGCAAGTTAAGTTGAGAGCCTTCCCATTCTCTCTAGCTGATTCAGCAAAGGAATGGCTCTACTATCTACCATCCGGGACCATCACTACATGGAATGATTTGAAGAAAGCATTCTTGGAAAGGTATTTCCCAGCATCTAAGGCTGCCAACATTAGGAAAGAGATATGTGGGATTCGGCAATACAACGGAGAGTCCTTATATGAATATTGGGAGAGGTTCAAGAAACTTTGTGCATCATGTCCACACCATCAAATAAGTGAACAACTTCTCATCCAATACTTCTATGAAGGTCTCATGCCCATGGAAAGAAGTATGATAGATGCCGCTAGTGGGGGAGCTCTAGTTGATAAGACTCCCAGGGCTGCTAGAACATTAATCTCCAACATGGCAGCCAATTCTCAACAGTTCTCAATGAGACAAGATCCACCACCACAACCCAAGAGAGTTAATGAGGTAAGTATATCATCCCTTGAACAAAAATTTGATAAACTGACTTCTCTTGTTCAACAATTGACTGTAGGTAAAATACAACAAATAAAGGCTTGTGGCATATGTTCAAACATAGGGCACCAAACTGATATGTGTCCAACACTTCAAGAGGATACCAATGAACATGTGAATGCCATGGGTGGATTTCAAAACCAATCAAGGAAATATGATCCCTACTCAAACACTTACAATCCAGGATGGAGGGATCATCCAAACTTCAATTATGGAGGGAACCAATCACAAACTATTCCTCCACCATTTGACCACAGGCCACCGGGTTTTCAGCAAAGAGTGCAACAACCATACCAAACCCGACAACAACTGCCACCCACCCAAAATTCAGGTACTTCTCTTGAAGATCTTGTTAAAGCTCTTTCCACTAATACAATTCAATTTCAACAGGAAACAAAGACAAGTATTCGAAATTTGGAGACTCAACTAGGGAAATTGGCAACAACCATGAGTCAAATGCAAGCAAGGGATTCTGGGAAATTACCTTCCCAAACCATAGTGAATCCAAGAGAGAATGCCAATGCTATAAATTTAAGAAGTGGGAAACAGCTAGAGACACCACAATATGATAGTGCTCAAGGGGAGAACAATACCATGGCATCCTCTTCACATCCCAACGAGCCACTAAAAAAGGTAATTCCTAAACCATCCTTTCCTTCTTATATAACTCCTCCACCTTTTCCTAGCAGGTTAGCAAAGTCCAAGAAGGAAGAGCAAGAGAAGAAAATTTTGGAAACCTTCCGGAAAGTAGAGGTGAACATTCCTTTACTAGATGCTATCAAGCAAGTGCCAAGATATGCCAAGTTCCTAAAAGAGTTGTGCACATCTAAACGGAAGTTGAAATGGAATGAAAAGGTAAGTGTGGGGGAGAATGTGTCAGCTGTTCTTCAAAAGAAACTCCCACCTAAATGCAAGGATCCAGGTATGTTTACCATTCCTTGTAAGATAGGAACACCAGGTTTGAGCGTGCTATGCTAGATCTAGGGGCATCTATTAATGTCATGCTATATTCAATTTATGCTTCATTGAATCTAGGACCATTAGAGGAAACCGGTGTTATAATACAACTTGCTGACCGTTCTAACACTTATCCAAGAGGAGTTGTAGAAGACGTTCTTGTACAGGTTAATGAATTGGTTTTTCCCGCTGACTTTTATGTTATTGAGATGGAAGATGAGATGTCTTCTAATCCCACACCTATTCTATTAGGGAGACCATTCTTGAAAACAGCAAGAACTAAAATAGATGTACATGATGGCACTTTAACTATGGAATTTGATGGTGAAATAATTCGCTTTAACATTTTTGAGGCCATGAGATATCCTAGTGATGTGCATTCTGTTTTTAATATTGATATAATTGACTCACTAGTGCAGCAAGCTTATGAGCTAGATGGTGAAGATAGTGTGGAAATAGTCCTTAGCAACCATCTCGGAATGGGGAATGCTAAACTAGCCTTGAGTGACCATGTGGAAGGGGCACTAGAATCTTTACACTCGCTGCCACCTAAAGATGCAAGGTTTGATGTTTCATTTATTGATTTGCCTTTATCTAATGAGAAACTTCTACCTTCCATTTTGCAGGCACCAACTTTAGAGTTGAAACCACTACCGAACCACTTGAAATATGTGTTCCTAGGTAAAAAGGACACACTACCGATCATCATTGCCAAAGAGCTCACACTTTTGCAAGAAGAGCGACTTATCCGGGTGCTTAGAGAGCATAAAACAGCAATTGGTTGGACAATTGCCGATATCAAGGGAATAAGCCCATCCATGTGCATGCACCAGATTTTGTTAGAGGAAGGGTCCAAACCAACAAGAGAAGCACAAAGAAGATTGAACCCTCCTATGATGGAGGTTGTGAAAAAGGAGATACTGAAGCTCCTAGATGTTGGAGTGATCTATCCTATCTCGGATAGCAAATGGGTGAGCCCGGTCCAAGTGGTTCCAAAGAAATCAGGTGTAACGGTGGTAACAAATAATGAGAATGAACTTGTTCCTACTAGGATTCAAACAGGATGGCGAGTTTGTATTGATTATCGTAAACTTAATTCCACAACTCGCAAAGACCACTTTCCTTTACCTTTTATTGATCAAATGCTTGAAAGGTTAGCTGGCCATTCTCATTATTGTTTTCTTGATGGTTTTTCAGGTTATAATCAGATAGCCATTGCTCCGGAGGACCAAGAGAAAACAACATTCACATGTCCATTTGGTACTTTTTCATACCGGCGTATGCCATTTGGTCTTTGTAATGCACCAGCTACATTCCAAAGGTGTATGGTTAGCATATTTTCAGATTATGTAGAGAACATCATAGAAGTGTTTATGGATGATTTTAGTGTCTATGGTGATTCTTTTGATAGATTTCTAGAGAACCTTACACTTGTACTTGAAAGATGCATGGAAACTAACCTTGTTTTGAATTGGGAAAAATGTCACTTTATGGTAGAACAAGGAATAGTTTTGGGCCATGTTATTTTTTCTAGAGGGATGGAGGTTGATAAATCTAAAATAGATATTATGCATTCTTTACCACCTCCCACAAATGTGAGAGAGGTTCGTTCTTTTCTTGGACATGCAGGTTTCTATAGGAGATTTATCAAAGACTTCTCAAAGATCACATTACCTCTTTGCAAGCTACTACAAAAAGATGTGGTTTTCCACTTTGATGATAAATGCAAAGAGGCGTTTGAAACATTGAAGGGACTCTTGACATCAGCTCCTATCATCCAACCACCAGATTGGAATGTACCTTTTGAAATCATGTGTGACGCTAGTGACTATGCTATTGGAGCTGTTTTGGGCCAACGGGTTGGCAAAGCCTCACATGCCATTTATTATGCCTCACGAACTCTTAATGATGCTCAATTGAACTATTCCACTACTGAAAAAGAACTTTTGGCTGTTGTATTTGCTTTAGAAAAATTTCGATCTTATTTAATTAGTACTAAAGTAATTGTATTTTCTGACCATGCAGCCCTTAGGTACTTACTAAGAAGGAGGCCAAACCAAGGTTGATCAGATGGATACTTCTCTTACAAGAGTTTGATTTGGAGATAAAAGATAAGAGAGGTAGTGACAACTTGGTTGCGGACCATCTTAGCCGTTTAGTTCATGAAGAGGATGCACTACCCTTGAATGAGAACTTTCCGGATGAGCAACTTCTTTTTATAAGTACAACAACTCCTTGGTATGCTGATATTGTTAATTATTTAGTTACCAAGAAGTTGCCACAAGAGTTGACACAAGCTCAAAGAAATAAGATCAAGAGTGATGCCAAATACTACATATGGGATGATCCTTACCTTTGGAAGCATTGCTCCGATCAGATTATAAGAAGGTGTGTACTCGAAACTGAATTTCAATCTATTCTCACCTTTTGTCACTCTTATGCATGTGGAGGACACTTTGGATCCAAAAGAACAGCCATGAAAGTTCTTGATTCTGGATTTTATTGGCCTACCATATTCAAAGATGCATACCTCTTTTGCAAGTCATGTGATCGTTGCCAAAGAACAGGTAACTTAGGTGCTAGAAATCAAATGCCTCAAACTCCAATACTTATTGTTGAAATTTTTGATGTATGGGGCATGGATTTCATGGGACCTTTTCCTCCTTCTTTTGGTAATCTTTATATTTTACTTGCCGTTGATTATGTTTCAAAGTGGGTGGAAGCAAAATCCACTAGGACTAATGACTCTAAAGTTGTTTCAGATTTTGTCAAGACTAACATCTTGGCTAGGTTTGGAACGCCAAAGGCCATAATCAGCGATAGAGGTACTCACTTTTGCAATAGGACTATAGAAGCACTTTTGAGGAAGTATAACATCACACACAAGGTCTCCACCTCATATCATCCTCAAACTAGTGGGCAAGCTGAAGTGTCAAACCGAGAAGTTAAGTCCATCCTTGAAAAGACAGTTAATCCAAATAGGAAGGATTGGAGTTCACGACTTGATGATGCACTTTGGGCTTATAGGACAGCATATAAGACACCCATTGGTATGTCTCCTTATCGACTTGTTTATGGTAAGCCTTGTCATCTTCCGGTTGAATTGGAACATAAATCATATTGGGCTATCAAACAATGCAACATGGAGATGGATGAGATAGGAAAGAAAAGAAAACTTGACCTACAAGAATTAGAGGAGATAAGGAATGATGCCTATCAGAATTCTAGGATTTACAAGGAAAAGACTAAGGCATTCCATGACAAGATGATATCAAGAAAAGAATTTGTTGTTGGACAAAAAGTTCTTCTCTTCCATTCACGCCTTAAGTTATATCCAGGTAAGTTACGTTCTCGTTGGGTTGGACCTTTTGTTATTACTAATGTATTTACTCATGGTGCAGTTGAAATCCAAAGCCCGAAAACAGATAAGGCATTCAAAGTGAATGGTCATAGATTGAAGCCTTACTATGAGAACTTTCCAATACAAGATGTGGAGGAGTTTCCACTTTTTGAGCCAAAGTATGTTGAATAATAATGGCATGGGTCTAAGTCAGGCTGAGGACAATAAACCAAGCGCTTCTTGGAGAGGCAACCCAAAAGGATGGAGAGCATCTATTATATCAGATTTGCATATTCCTTACTCTCCATCATTCTATCTTTTATTTGTTTTTCTTTTCTTTTGTTTAATAGTTCTTTTCTCTTACATATAATTCTTGCATTGGGGGATAATAGCATTACATTGAGGACAATGTAAAAATTATGTGTAGGGGGAAGAATTTAGGATTTTATTTAGAGTGTTTTGTTTTTGAGTCTTTTTATGTTGTTTTTCTTTCTGATCCTTGTTTTGAAAATAACTAGATGTAAATATAATTTTTTTTTTAACCCCGGTTAAATGACGGATAACGGTACTCCGTGATTATTTAAATCGGTTCCATCAGCTACCCACAAAACTGATATTGTATATAAATTTCTCTTCCAATTTCTCTTTCAATTTTTTTCATTTTTTTCAGGATGGATGATATTCTCACAAGATTGCAGAAACGATTTCCTCCTTTTTCTCGAAATATTTTACTGAAGCTTTACCAAGTTCGACTTGAAAGATTAAGAATGCTTATGCACAAAGGGATTCCTGACGACATACGTTGGATAATTGAAGCCAAGGTACGTGAAGATGAATATCTTTTTGTTTTGCATTTACCAGGTACAGGTAGAAGCACTTTTGCAAAGAAGCGACGAGCAAAGCGCATGAGTTCAAATTGCCACAAATGTGCACGATGGACGTGTAACGGTAAATGTCGTTCTATTGGGATTCCGTCCTCTAATCGAGATGATAAAATTGAATTCATTAAGGATGGACTGAGTAAGGAGAATTTGGGTAATATCCAACTTTCTCTTGAGACGCATCCTAGTGGAGACGTACAAAGAGAAATTCTTGATTTATGGCCGCAATTCCAAAGGGAATGGCAACATCTTGGGAATCTGATGTTAAAAGACCCTGTTTGCCAGCTTGTAAGAAAACTGGATGGGAAGCATATCCTCGACTCATAGAAGGCGTTTAAGCCATTTCTGGACGTAAAACCAGAGGAAGATGTGAGCCACAATCACAACTACAATAAATGACTTCTCAGCTTTTGGTTTGATTTGCAATAACTTTATTTTGTTTTAATTTACGTGTTGTTCGATTTGTGTAATTATTCTCGTTTTTTTTATTTGTCTTTTACGGTTGATTTTTTCTTCTCTTTTTGATTTTCTTCCTGAAATCACGCAAAAATCTTTTGTTAGGTTAACATTTTCTTCTGACAGGTCAGATACACTTTCGGCGACATTATTACTCTTGTCTGATTCACTACTCAGTCCTCTATATATTACACCATGTACTCATTCTCTTTCAGGCACTCGAAGAAAAAAAAATGGAAAGTACTTCATCCCAGCGCATTAAAAAAATTTGTGTCTTTGGAGGTGCTTATCCAGGGAAAAATAACATATTCGCTGATGAAGCCATAAGAGTTGGAGTAATACTTGCCCAACAAAAGATCCACTTGATTTATGGAGGCGGTAGTACGGGTTTAATGGGAGCAGTCGCTACAGCAGCACACGCCGGAGGAAGTCCAGTTCTAGGAATCGTGCCAAAACTATTCACAAGTTTTTGTGGACCTACCGTGGGTAAGGAAATACAAGTCTGGAGTGTCCCTGAACGGATAACAATCATGTACCATTCTGCCGATGCATTCATTGCTTTACCAGGAGGTCTGGGTACATTGGAAGAAATAGCTTGCGTGGCTTCTTGGTCATCTTTGGTCACAAATAAGAAACCCATTGGTTTGCTTAATATTAATGGTTATTTTAGTAATTTGTTTTCATATTTAGATAATGCTGTGCATAATGGATTCATGTTTTCAGAGGCAAGGAGAACCATAATTTCTGCTACAACCATTGAAGATTTACTCAAAAAGCTCCAAGCTTATGAGTGTTTATCTGCTACGGTTGTTTCGCAAACGCTCGGAAAAAGAAAAAGAGATATGGACGAGCAAGGAGTGGATTGCACTTTGTCTTTGTGACATTATCTAACATTTTGCTTGTTGTGTCTCAGTTATAATAAGTGGTTAGCAACCTCTGCAGGTAATATCTCCTAAATTCTACCTTTAAAAGTTGACATTGGGGACAATGTCATATTTTAGTAGGGGGTAAGGGACATATTTTGCTAATTTAAAAAAAAATAAAAAATAAAAATTTGTTGTGTTTTAAGCCATTTAGAAGTATTCATTCTGAACAAGGTCTGAGTAAGGGAGACTTGAGACATATCTTGTCAGTTTGATTTCTTCTTTTCAAAAAAAAAAAAAAAATAGTTTGTTGTGTTTTAAGCAATTTAGAAGTATTCATTCTGAACAAGGTCTGAGTAAGGGAGACTTGAGACACACCTTGTCAGTTTGATTTTAATCTTTTTATGTTTACTTGTTAATTTTTGTTTAGTATTTTAAGATTATTCAGGTTGCATGAGTTTGTTTTGTTTTGTTTTGAGTCTTAGTTGTTCCTATTCTTATGTTATTAGTTCTTTTCTCTTACACATGATTCTTTCATTTGGGTTAATAGACTTACATTGAGGACAATGTAAGAATTAAGTGTGGGGGGAATGATTTAGGATTTTTTTTATTTTTGTCTACTATTTTTTTTATGAGTCTTTATTATTATTATTATTATTATTTTAGTGTGTTTTAGTTCCTTTTTAATACAATGATGAGATATGAATTGCATAAGTCTAAAACAGATTTATTAGTGAGAAGATTTTCATGAGAATTGAGCTTGATGTCAACCTTTTTATGAGCCAATGTTAATATGATATGTTGATTGAGAAAGAAGCATGTTTAGACTTAATCTGACTTGTATAATCATCCTTGTGAGTTTTTGAGCCTATAATGATTGATGCATTATACAAATCAATCTAATTTCTTTCTTGAGTGCTCTTATTATTACATGATTCTTTAGAACTTGCTTTAAACCGTTTGAGACTATATTGATGCATGTGACAACATGAATATGATAGAGGTATTAGGATTTTTAGCCAGGGCCAAACAGCCATCCCTTATTGATGTTCCAAGAGAACACACCCTTAGTGAACCAATTTGAGCCTACATTGAATAAGCTATCTCTTTGGTAACCATAACTTGTCCCTAACCTAAATATACTTATATCTTTACCTTTGTTCCAAAGAAGAATTAGCATGATTTGAGACAAGTAGCAAAGACAAGGGATATTTTTTGGTTAGAAACAAGAAATAAGTGTGGGGGGAAAAGAAAAGAAAAGTCAAGAGAAAAAGAAATGGAATACTGGCAAATACATTCCTATGTAAAAAAAAAAAATATATGAATCATCTCTTGAATTTGTGGAAAAAGAAAAAGATATTACAAAGTTGTTTAGAATGAAGAAAAGGCCCAACATGAATATCCGGCCTAGGTGACTATGTACTTGTAAAGAGTTTTGAGAAGTTTCTTTGTATAATCTTTTTATGTCTCTAAACTTTATGAACTCTTTGGAACCTTTGTGATATCTTTATCCTTTTGTTCTTCAACCACATTACAAACCCCTTGGCCCCATTACAACCTTGATTAAAGACCTCTTGATTTATGAAGTTGCATGATCTTTTAGTGGAGAATAGGTGGACAAGCAAGCATATGGTAGAAGTGTTTTCATGAGATTGATTGAGTGTAAACACTTTACCACTACTTTAAAGAGTGAAAATCAAGGGAGTATCCCATGTGAGAAGTTGAGATTAAGTTTGAATATGCACTATTTTGATTGAAATATGTTATGTTAATATTGGCTTAACTCAAACTATTTACATTCAAGCAAGATTTTTTGTGAATTTCTTTGAGCTATTGATTAGTTTTTAAGACTTGTCCAATGATTATCTCTAATTTATATTGGAAGGATTAGTTATAATTATTATTTTTAGTTTTTCTTATGTTTTCAATGTTTGTGGGTATCGTCCTAGTAAACCCTCACGAGACTAAACTCGTCCACTAGGGACACCTAGGGGTTTAAAGGCTTGTGTCACATGCTAAGTGCCACCGTGATTTCCTACGAAAATGGATTAGATTAGATTTTCTTATTTTATTTTTATTGAGTCGTTGCTAGGGACTAGCAACAATCTAAGTGTGAGGGTGTGATAACTCGTATAATTATATAGTTTTTAGTTATGTTTTATTATTGTTTTGTGTCAAATACGAGTTATTATTGTTTAGTCTAATTGTGTTTATGATCTTTTATATTTTTATGTAATTTGGTGTTTTTCACAAGTTTCTTTGAGTGATTTCAGATTACTAGAATTAAGGGCAAATCCAGTTCAGTTCCAGTTCTGACACCTTTTGCCATATCAGATATATCTGGAGTTTCACTGAAGCAATAAGGCTGAAATTTTAACCGTGCAAAGTTAAGAGGCATATCTATCTTTTTCATGTTTTACACTTCTTGAAACGGAGTCGTTTTCCCTAGCGAAATCAACCATCAATTTGGCTGATGTGCAATGACGTCTGTCCTGAGCAGTTTTCGCATTTTGACCATATCGTCCGATACACATCAGAAAATGAGCTGATTCCAACGGCTATGGATCACTAACTGATAGGGGAACATTTGTATAGAAGACCATGTGATCAGATAAAGCCTCCAATATTGAAGAAATCGACCATCAAGTTGGCTGATGTGCAATGACGTCTGTGCTGACCTGTTTTCGTATTTTGCCCATATCTTCTTCTCCACATCAGAAACTGAGCTGATTCCAACGGCTATGAATCAGTAACTCATAGGGGAACATTTTTCTAGAAGACCATGTGATCAGATCAGGCCTCCAAGATTGACAAAATCGACCATCAAGTTGGCTGATCAAAATGGTCATACAATATGACGAAAATTGTTAGAAAAATGCACCCACCTATTATACCTACCTTTGAAATTTGTAAAGCTTGTCTCTTGTCATTTAACCCTCCAAAATGTGTATAAATAGAGGGCCTTGGATGATTGTAGAGGATCATATTGTACATTGGTAGGATATTAGCCATAATAAATAAATTCTCTAAGTTTTCTTCTTCTTTCCTTTCTCTAGTTTTCTTTTTCTTTATTTTCTTCTTCTTCTTTCTTTCTTTTATTTCCTTCTTAGATTCTATTTAATTTTATGTTTATAATGCCTATGCTAGGCTAAACTTCTATTTGGTTAAGGGTGATTTCAAAGCCCTAAACATGTTTTGTGATTGATTTTCAGATTCTATCTATCATTAATTTTCTATCAAAGTTGCTTATGTTCTTCTACAAGAATTGTTCATGATGTTGTCTTGATTTATTTAGGTGTACAACTAGATAGATCTTGATAATTATCTATTGCTAGTCTAGGAGTCTTGATCCGTGTAATTGTCTTGATTTCCTATTCATAAGTGGCAATTTGTGATTAATGATTATGGTCAAGTTTTCAATAATTGCAAAGTGGAACATAACCTAAGTTGAACAATCCGAGCTTATGTGTTTGTTGCTTAGACCAACCTATCTTTCTCATCATAAAGCTGCCATTAAATTGAATTTAGAGAGCTTATTCTAGGTTGTTTAATGGTTAGAGATTAAATAGAGAGCTTGTTCTATTTAACGACAAACTAAGGAAAGATTGGGATAACAGAGCTTGTTGTTATCTACGGTTGTTAACTTTGATAGTTGGTTGATATTGATAGATCTGAAATTGATTCTTAATGATGTCTAGTGGTGGAGAATGAAACCTTAACCATATTTTTCATATTTGATTCTTCTTACTTACTTGTTTTTTTACTTTTCTAGTTTGCTTATTTTTAAAAATATATTTATTTTTATTGGCTGGTTATACCGCCTAATTTGTATATTAACTTTGTTTTATTTTTATTGGCTGGTTATACCGCCTAATTTAGTATATATATTTTTATTGGCTGGTTATACCGCCTAATTTAGTATATCTATTTTTATTGGCTGGTTATACCGCCTTGCATCTTATTCTTATTATTTACTTTAGTTTAAATCTGGCTTCAAAAACCCCTTTTCTTTTATTGTTTTCTTTGAACGTAAGTTATAAACTAATAACTCATAGATTAAAACCCAATCCCTGAGGACTCGACCCTTGCTAATCATTATACTTACAATTGATCTTTTTAGTGCAAGGTTAAATAAGATACACTCTTTTGGGTGCATCAGTCTGCCAGTCCTTTTATTAACTTATTTCCACACGCAGTCCATTCATCAGATAATAGATGTTTCAATTCAACAAATAATTGGAGTTACCATCTTTGCTACAAACATCTCCATGACGCTACCCTGTTAGGCTTATGGTTTAAAAATCCCAACTTATCCAAATCACTTATTATTTGATTAAGTCAGCTGGTCTGGGTGCCTCGGCCACACTAACCCCTAGCTCCTCCTTATGAATTGCAAAGAATAGTGCCCAAAAACACCTTGACAAAACCCTATTATCACAGTGAAGGCAAAACAATTGCAGACTATCCTCAACAACATGAAAGGAGAAAGAGATGAAATCATGTGAGCCTAAGACAGCGCTGAATATGGAGATGTAAACATGTACGAGAAACTTACAACTTCATTACATCCATTTCTCTCCTCTTGCTTGGGGAAGACATTTTAAGCCAATATAATTAAATTCCAAAGTACCTGCCAAAATGTCAACAGTACAATTAACTTGGCATTTTCTGCAAAATAAAATCTAAGAAATGAACTTCACATTTTAACACTTCTATTACCTAGAATATTCTTATTTATAAAACTGTTTAGGACCAAAAATAAATGTTGTAATGCTGAATTGTAAGAAACCTCAGATTTTATGCAATGCACCAAAAATAAATGTTGATGCACAGAACAAAACAAGTATAAATATAGAGAGAACTAAAACCAAACATACCACATCATTGTTTGTGCAGACTACATTTGAAAGTTAGCTTTTCTTAGTGTTTTGGATGTAGGATAGTGAGTTTGGATATTTGACATAGTCTATGTAACTAAAGGAATCCTCAAATCAATCAAAGCTATGTTACTCGGACTCGGGTGTAAGTGTCGGATATGGGTATGGTAAGACACGGGTATGTTCAATTTTTTCTAAGTTTTTCCATGTATATGGAAGGGCCTTGGAGGGTAATATACCCATACCTATGTCCAGATATGCATCGGACACGGGTACTTCAAGAAAATTGAAGAGTCGGAGCAACATAGAATCAAAGTACATTGTTTCCTACACTTATATAGCAAAGCTTAGAAAGACCCACTAAAGCCTTGAACAGAAATTAGAAAAAGAAAATGATCCAGACATTGTCTTTGTTCGATGCTTATGTTTATTTGACCATTTCTCAGTTTTGCAGGATAGCAACCTCTAGAATATGACTAGTTTAATTCACTTATTCTTAATCCTACTTCTCTTTCAGAAATAACTAGCCCAAAACATCCTGAAATAAATATAAAAGCTCAAAAGCTTGCTATGTACATCAAAAGCTTTAATTCTAATATGAGGCAATAACTTCAGTAGCAAGAACATAACTTCAACAAAGTCGACTTAAAGCTAATTGCAATGTTAAAGAAAATTTTCATGCCAAATGGACATACAACATTTAATTATCCAAGTAAAACATTCATACACATTATAAGTAACTATCGCAGATGACTGAAAGTCAGTATGGTCAAGCAATATAGCATATTTCACATAAAGAACATGAACAAATGGAAGAAAAAGACTGATAACATTTCAAACTGATTTCAAATTCCCAAATGATGAATATTGTCTTCGCACACTCTCTTAACAAGAAAATTTCCCGCCTAGGTTACCATTAAAACGTGAGAAGTTTTTATTTCATGATTTTTAATACCAAAAGAATCTAAAAGAGTTAGTATATGTTCCTAATTAGAACCGCAACTTCATAGCTTCTTTAGTTACTTGGATTGACATATGACCCTGAACCAAAGTTGTAAGGTTTGGGAAATTTTGACAAGTTTGTTCATGCACACACTAGCTAGATGCTAAGATCCGAACTTAGCATCTTCATGTTCTTCTGAAACAAAACCAAAATGTAAAAGAACTAAATAGAAGATTCAAGCCTACAACTTGAACACTGAGAAAACAAAAAAGGCAAAACTTCAAACGACTGCTTGCTGCTTAAGACTGAACCAAACCGTGCTAAGCATAAAACATATTAAACCCATCTCATACATCAACAACTTTACTATTCTTCTAGCATTGATTCATAAATCAATATACAATCCTACAATGCATAATTCCAGTACAAAAATGGAAAAACTAACAATGCTGAAAGCAAGAATTTTGTGATCATTACCAAAAAAAGGTGATAAAAATGGCTTAACTTGTCCAATATTTCACTTAACAAATTTTAAGCATCAATCCTTACTTCACACATTAGCATTGGAACACTATAAATACGATCTCTCTGATCCTTAATAAACACCACCAATTATCCAGAAAACGTAGACAATAGAAAAAGAGATTTTTTAAATAAAAAAAAAAATCTATATGAAACCCCGTTCTCAATGGTTCTTTTTAATGCACTGGAAACCAAATACAAGGCATTATCTTTAAAACAGAGGAAACGAAGCATAAAAAAACATAGAACCAAATTCATCATTTTTCAATCGTTTTATACTTAAAATCCTAAGAACGTAATTAATTTAAGATCTATGGCCAGAAGGGTATCCAAAAAAAAAAAGAAACGACCAACAAATTGTTCCATGTTGGATCACTTGAAGGAAAAAACGGTGAAGAAAACCGAGAAAATGGAAAATGAAACCAGGGTATCTTACGTTTTAGCAAAGAGTATTTTTACCCCAAAAATATTCAGGAAGAAGTTCGATTAATCGTCCTATAAACAGAGATTCCCGAGAAACGAACAGATGATGGGAAAGAAAAGAGGAAATAAAAAGCAGAGAAAAAGGAATGGAAAAAGGAAAAAGATTTTATATAGAAAAAAAAAAAAAAGAAAAAAAAAAAGAGGAGTGAATGTCGTCATATTTTCATGTGCTCGTGACGAGAGGTTAAATTACAATTAGAAAACACAATATTTTAATATATATTAATTATTATTTTAAATGAATTAATAAAAAAATATTAGAATAAAATTAATAATTAAAGTTTTGTATTATAAAAATTATTTAATTATAATTCGATCATTCTTATTTTTAATATTAAATTTAAAGTTATGATCGAGTCGATCTTAAGTTTGAGTTTTTTTATGCTTCGATTATTTTGGATTCGTGTCATTTCGAGTTCAAACCATTTCGAACTCGATCCATTTTCGAGTTCATGTTGTTGACTTTTTATATGAAATCGAGTTTGAATAGGTTCGAGTTCAAATTTTTTCAAATGATTTTGAGATTAAGGTTCATTTTGCCTCATTTATATTATAGGTTGTAAATTGTAATTCTTATGAATTGTTTTAATTTTCAAATTCTAAGCCAATTGTACTTTGCTGACATCTTAGGTTTATTTAGGTCATTTGGATGAGCGGTGAGATTGATTTCGGTGAGATTAAAATCAGCGATAGAGGTGAGATTAGTTACTGTAGCGGTGAGATTAAAATATGATGTGTTTGGATGCAAAAGCAGCGGTGACAGTGAGATAAATTATAATGAGAAAGAAAAATGATTATTAAAGACATTAAATTAAAATATGTTTATATATATAATGAAACTTTTAAATTATTTGATATTTATGAAATTAATAAATAAATAAAAATTATCACATTATATTTTTTAAATAATTATTTTATTAATAGATAAATAGAAATTAATAATATATAAATAATATTTTATATTTATTTTTGTATTTTCAATTATGTTTTATATTTATTTTTTTATTTTCAATTAATTTTTATTATTATATAATAAAAATATAATAATAAAAAAAAAATCACTTGGAGTTTGGTTAAAATGTAAAAGACCCTCCCACTGGAGCTTGAAGCTCCAGTGGGAAAACAAGGCACCAGTACGGTCATCGTGCTAGTGCCTTGTGATCTAAACACCAACTGCAACTCGATTAGGGCCAAAAAATGCCCTAATCGAGTCGCACCGAAACTTCGTTTGTATCCAAACAAAGCCTTAGCCTTGCAACAAAAAGAAAAAGACTTCTAATTATTAACAATAGTAAATTGTTTTCTTCTATGTTACTTTGTAAATATTTGTCTCCTAATGCACTATCTTAATATTTTGTCATTCAATCTTCTAGGGGAGCCTGACTGATTGAACTATATTGAATTTTAACAAACAAAATATAATTTGATAGAAAGGGTTATTGCCATCGTTTGTATTGATGGTAAAAGAATTACATTATCGGAATAAGTACAAGAGTTCAAAATATAAAGAACATATATATCCACTCTTATTGACATTTCGAATGATGTTCCTTACACGGAGTTCACTTTGATCGATGTCCCTTATGTGAGGTCTACTCTTAGTAATATTTCGAATAATGTCTCTTACATGGATTTAACTTTGATCCACGTTTTTTATGTGAACCTTACGTAGTTCGACAACAAAAATCTCTAGATTTTGCCTTCGACTTTAAAGTCTAGTGAAACCTCCGGTCTTTGTCATCGGACTTACTAGCCCGACATCATACGAACGTACCGCCCGCAACAAACCTCTGAGTTCAACTTCTGACTTAAGAGTCAACGGAACCACTAGTTTGGCATCGGACTTCTAGAATCCGGGAATTGCAGTTTTCTAGCGTAGCTTCTGCTTATGTCGTTTCTTTGCATTGAGTTCTTTCCTCAAATTCGAAGCAGTTGAAGCATTTTTGCTTTTATGGGGCATCCCCCTTAAATAATGGCTTTGTAATTTTTCGTCCTTTCTCGTGACACATCTAGTGACATCGCAAAAGGAGGTTGACCAAGCCTCTCATTTTAGTGTGTTCCACCTTATGTATGTCAAGGAGATTAAATGGGTCATGCCTTAAAACATTTTGTTTTTCCTTCGTTGCTTGGATACTCCCTTAAGTGTATCTCTTTAGAGAGGTTATGCTATGTTGTGGAAGACATGGTGAATGTATGGTTTGCCTCTTGGACACGTGGAGCGTGGCCCTCTGGCACATCGGGTACAGCCTCCTGTCACCTTAAGTGTGCGGGTTACCCCTTGGACATGTGGGGTACGGCCCTTTGGCATATCGAGGTGCAACTTCCTGGCACCTTGGGTGTGGGATGAGGTTTCTTAGGACCCTATGTGGTCTTAGGGGAGGTCTTGCTTAATCATTTTTGGTCAGATGTATTTTGTTATCTTTCTTTTACAGGGGAACTGCGCGAAAGAGGTGTTTTGCTTTCCTTTTTGACTTAGCTATGTTTTAACTAGTTTTGTTGGCGGAGGAAGATTTCGCTTCTTATTTGGCATTTCTCCTTATTTGGTTAGGACATTGGTTGTTGATCATCCATTTAAGACCTAGTTTTTTTTTTTTTTTTTCAACAGTTTTGCATGGGTTAGGATCTTCTTTATTCATTACATCATCTGCTTTCTTCTAAGGAAGCTTTTTCATATAGAAACTTTGGGAGTGGAGTTCCTTTAACAACAAGCATCACCACATCGAGGAGGGATCCGCCTATAGCCTTCTCTCATCAAGACATCAGGGGGCTACGTCTAGAGCCTTCCCACATCGAGGTGGTTCTCTTTCTCCACTTCAAGTAGGTTTTTTCTTTTCCTCATTTTCATTACCTTCCTTTTGAGCTTTTTCTATGTGTGCTTAGAAGAATCTTGACCTTGTTCTTCTTTGTTTGTAGTTGGTTTTGAACTCCAACTTCCACTTGAGGGGTCACATAAGGGAGCACATTGGGGCATTTTCTTTTTCTTAGGTAAGCTTTGTTTCCCTTAGTCTTTCTTTTGAGTTTTGCTTTCCAAGATTTCAGAGAGACCTTGTTGTTATGTCTTGATATTCTTCACTCCATATGGCTTGCAGCACGAATTTGGTGGTCACATTAGGACATCGGGACAACCTCTTCACATAAGGGAGGAACTCACATCGGGGTGAGCCCTTAACTTTTTCTTTTCTCTTCGTTCTTAAGTCTTTCTTGCTTGAACTTATGCATGATTTTGTTATTGTGTTCCTTAGATGTTAGCTTTATTTTTCCACTTTGGGTGTCATATGAAGGTTCACATTAGGGGGTTGAGCCCTCTTGAGTTTCACATTAGGGTGCCACATGAGTTCATTTTTCCTTAGGTTTCTTCAGGTTTGCCCGAAATTTGGTGCAATTATTTGTCTTTGAGTTTTACCTTTGTATTCATTTCAAGTAGTTGAATTCGAACATTTGGACATTTTTGATTATTATGGTCAGCTCCATTTTAAGACTAAGCTTTCTTTGAGTAAGTTATTTGCCTTATTCCCTTTCAAGCTTGTTTTTCATGTCTTTCAGAATGTGTTTCTTGGTATACTTGTGTTTGAATGATATCTTTTACTTTAATGTAGGTATTTATTGTGGCTTGTCTTTCATTTGAAACACGCATGCCTAAGTGTGATTTATGAACTCGAGAGTAGAGGTGATAGGCGTCTAAGGGCAAAAATGATCCAAGCTTAGAAGCTTTGGAACTTCAACATCCAAGCTTGAGAACTTCGACATCCAAGAGAAAAAGTTCTTTGGTCATTTTCTCGATTTTCCTCTTTCTATTGTCATTAGTATCCTCCTCATTGTCTTCTTCAATGGCATGTAGTGTTTGTACACCTTTAGGAGAGTGTTTTTCCTTTCTGAGGTCGTGTAGCCCCTTGGCATATCGGGTGCATGCCTTTGGGCACGTCTGACATGCCTCTTAGTAGGTTAGGCGCAATACTTTAGCACATCAGTGGTAGGCTCTTTGCATACTGGGTGCACGCTCTAGGGCCATACTAGAGGCCATACAGTCTCTTTCATTATCTTCGAGGAGATTGTCTTTTTGGCATCCTCGTATTTAAAAGTGCATTTTGTGCAAGTCTCTTCCTCTTTAGCAATCTTGAACATTGAGAGTTCTTTTATGCAAATCTCTTCTTCTTCGGCAACCTAGAACATTACGGGTGCTTCTATGTAAATATCTTGGTAGCCTTGACAAGTTTTTTCCCTTTAATTGACCTCTTCTATTTTCCTTGGAAGGCTTTTAACTTTCCTTGAAATGAGTCTGGTTGGTGGGAGTGAGCTGTTAGACGTGATGTAAGTCCCCAAAGTGTTTAAGGTGTTTTTGGGTTTTCATGTTAAGCCACCATTATCACTTTCTTCCTCAACTTCCTCCATCGCCGCGGGATTCCTCCTTATGTTGTATTGGTCATGCCTTGGCGTTCATTTTGCGATGACTATCACTTTACTTTATCACCTATAGGATATGAGAGGTATTTTTTGTTCTTCAAACTCCATATTTCAAGTGATGGGTGTAATGATGTTGCAAGGGATGGTTATGATGATCACCACTTCTCTACATCTTCATTTCTCATGTTCCTTCTTAAGTTACTTGTGTTGTTCCTTAAATAACGCTTGGTTGGTAGAATAACGCTAGAAGTGGTGTGAGTTCCCGAAGAGCTTATGTCGTCTTTGGGTCTCCAGGTTAGATCACCATTTTTCTCTTCCTTTTTAACCTTATCCACTATCTTAAGGTTTCTCATCTCTTTGGGTTAGACATGCCTTAGCACTTGCGGTGGTGGAAGTCTCTCACTACTTACGCCATTATCTTTGTTGTTGAGTTTCTTCCTCAAGTTAACTTTTTTTCTTTCATTTACTTCATCCAACTTTCTGTTGAGTTTCCTTATTTATCTCTTTGTATTTAAACTTTCCCTTAGGTCTGAAGTGTGCCTTAACCTTAGCTAAGACTCTTCGTTCTCTTTTTCATTCATCATTCTTCTTGGGCAGCTCATTTCACTTCTTGAGAGGAGTTCAGTTGACAAGAGTGAGTTCTCAAATATGATGTCCATCCCCAAAGTGTCTTCAGGCCTCCATGTGATATCACCACTCTCACTTTCTTCCCCAATTTCTTTCATGGCTGCGTGGGTTCTCCTTATGTTCGACCTTGGCTTCTAAGGTGGTGGATTTTGTGCTATGAACTCTTTCACCACCTGAGTGAGGATGCAGACATCATCTCTCAGCTGCTTAATGTCCTCATCTCTTCCTCCATTTTCCTTGTTGTTCTAAATGATGGGAGTGCTTAAGTTCACTTCCTTTTCACACATCTCCTTCTGATGTAGGCGTGGTGATCTTTGAGCCTTAGTGTTAACCCTTTCATGTGTTACCCTAGGTGTAACAATCACTTCATATCCTATCCTCTTCGAGGAGGTGGATCACTTTTGGGAGGCTGGCTATGTACACCTTCTTCAAGAACTCTCTTTCGAGGAGGCATGGTTAAGTTCTCCTCTTAATGAAAGCACCAAATGTTATGGAGGTAAACTTGGGCGTTCACCAAAGAAAAGGGTCCTTAAAGATGGCGTGCTAGACTAGGTGGACGTGAAAGGTAGCAGTGGGCACGTTAGGTGATGAAGTGATCCCTTAGGTGATGAATGTATGAGCCTACAATGAGAAAACCATGCCAAGGGGCACCAGAGGTGGACCTCGAGGACACGCTTTAACGCTCTAGTTAGTTCAGGGAATGAAGTGTTTAGTATGCAAGTATATCATCTCATAAGCACATAAAGACTTAAAGACATAAGGAGGAGACGGAGAGTTACAGAGAAAAAGCCTAACTTGGTTTTCTTGGGAATTATGCCATTAGATGTCACATCCATGATTAGTGAACCCTATATGTATGGGAATGGATGGTCTGAATCTTACCACTTGTTATCATTTGGTTGCTTCTAGCATTTAGTGTATAGATAGTCTTATCTTAAGCCATGTTGATCTGGGCCCAAATATGTGTTATAGGCCCAATGAGCGTTACATTTGGGTCATGCTGGGCCTTGTCTAAGGCCATCCTTAACACATTCTATTATAACACGTCATATAGATTATGAACATTTATGCCTATCATCATATAGATAACTTAGCAATAATCATGTAAACTATGTATGTATTAGATTTAGATTTATATTTATGGCATCAAATATTAAAGAGGTGAACTTGGACGTCCACCAAAAGAAAGGATCCTTGAAGGTGGCGTGTTAGGCTAAGTGGAAGTGAACCATAGCAATGTGCACGTCAAGTGCTGAAGTAATCCCTCAAGTGATGGATGTTAAGCCTATAAGGGGAAAACCATGTTAGAGGACGCCAGAGGTGGTTCTTTGGGGTGCAGTCCTACGTTGAAGTCATTTCGAGGAATGAAGTGTTTAGTATGCAAGTATATGAGCCCATAACATAAGGACATAAAGAGGAGATAGAGAGTCAAAGAGAGAAGTTCTCACTTGGTTGTCTTGGGAATTATTCCCTTAGATGAAACATCCATAAATAGTGACCTTTATATATAGGGAATGGATGGTCTGGGTCTTGTCACTCACTACAAACAAATTGACATATACTGACGCTTACCTATACTGATGGTAGTAATCCGTCGATATAAAAGATCTATTGCGATGGATTTTTGTTACTGTCAGAATATGCTTAACATATATCGACACTTGATTGTCCGTCACTATAGATACCTCGTATACTGACGGTTTTGTCATTAACCGTCGGTATAGGTATGAGTTTTACTGACGGTTTTTTTTCTTCTGTCAGTATATTTGTAAAAAAAAAAAAAATCGCCTTTATTTTAAATGGAGGAGAATTCTAATTTTTTCTTTATTTTCTTTATTTCATTTTTAATTAAAAAATCCTATAGCAACGTATTATTAAGTTCGTCGGTATATATTTTGCCCAGATTAAAATTTATATTTGGGTTTAGGGTTTTCACTTTCTCTGTTTCTTTTCATTTCATTCTCTCTGTTTCAGCAAAAGGCTTCTTTTTCCTCGTTCTGTCTCTACCGCTATATGACTCGACCCTTTTTCCTTCAATTCTTTGATTGTTTTGCAACTACCTTCTCCATAACTCCTTCATTAGCTGTGGTAAGAGATGTGAGCGGTGAGTTCTCTAAGCGTTTCTCCATAACTTTTCTATTCTCTTTCGATGGGTTGGAACGAGAAAATAAATTGTAGAAGAGTTGGTCTCTTCTTCTATATATGAGTTCTAAAACAATAATTTCTAGAACCAGTGCGTTTCTTCCGATTTTCTGACCCCCTGACTTAAAGGCAAGCATCTTTCCCTTTATGCCTAAATCGGTGCAGTACCTCTTGTCTCTCCTCTCTCATTTTCATTTTAGGCTAAGAATTTTAATTATGCTTCTCGTCTGTCTTCTCACTTCCCTTCGATTCTACCCCCAGCTTCTCACTTCCCTTCGGTTCACTTCTCTTCGTTAAAACTACACTCGAACTCCTAGCCCCCTTGCAACCATTTAGTTTCTCCAGGTTAACTTCTTTTTCTTCTTCTTTCTCTAACCCTAGATCTCTATTTCACTACCTTTTTCCATTTTTCATTTTGTTTTATTGGCTAGAATTTAGTTGAATCATTTTCAAACTTCGGTTCTGTTTGGAAACTGAGAAAAAACTGAGATTTGAAACACGGTTTGTTTGTTTGGCAGAGATAAAAATGGATCGGTACTAGAAGGTGGAGATTTGAAACACGGTTTGTTTTGATTGCTGGCACTCAACGATATATCCTTTTGTTGTTTTCAGTTTTATATCATAATTTGGTGATTCTTGCTTGGTTTTCATGTGAATTGCTGTGTGGATTTTGGGTTTTGAGTTTTGACCTAGGTATCTCCATGGCATTTTGCTTGTACCATTTTCTTATCCAATAAAATATCTTGATTTAACAACAACAAAAAAAAAACTCGTCGAATGTGACTATTGCTCGAGAAACCAAGCTATCAAGACAAGTGACTTTTGCCTTGTTTGATAGTAGTAGTGGATCCTAATTTTTTTCCCTCATTTTCTTTTCTTTTCTTTTTTTACTAGAAAGTAGGGGAATTTTTTTTATAAATTTTACATTTCATTTTCCTTCATCCTTTCTGAAGCAATCAAACACAAGAAACATAAGCTGTGATTAAATTGGGAAAGCTAGAAAACATGGCTTGGGGTCACCTCTCTTATGTTTTGTCTTCCTTTGTTTGTTTGTGTGAATATATTGCTTTGTAGACTATGCATCCCTACGGTTGGTGGGTCATTTTATTGGCAACTTTGAAACTTCCATGTGCACTGTTTTGACAGACCCTTTTACCAAATTATCAGCTCAAGTCCTCTTCTCGCTTCACTATCAAAAGGGTGAACCCATTTTTTACACATTGCGGGCCCTCAGCTCATCTCTTAACAGATCTCTCGACCCATTTTTTACTTATTCTTTCTGGTAGTCCATGCCTTAATTTTCTTGCTAGAACTAATATAACATTGTTCACTAAACCATGTTATTTACTAATGATTGTCTTTGCATGCTGCTCTGTTGGTCTGTATCATGTTTGATGTCAGATATCAACCTCCAACCTAGCTGATCAAGTGAAGCCTTTAGCTGAGTTTGAGGATAATTAAGGAGGTGAGACAATAATGTACAATTGATGATTATACATTTCTGCTTGGTTTCTCAATTTCTTCTAAAAGTAGCTGCAATAATTAAGCATTTTAGAAAAAGGATATACATGTATTTAAACATATCATCTTTCCTAGCCTTTAAACATACTAGTACTACTGTGAATCTGAACATGCATACACTAATGGTTATTACCATTGCAATTTTGGATATACATGAATTTGGAATTTGGATGTTGTCTCATTGTTTGAGTTTGGATTTTCAAACATTTTACATGGATGCATTTTTATCTTTTTTGTAATATCTTTTCTATATACACAGCAACGCAGGCTACGAATTGCTGAAAGTATCAAAGCATTGCAGGAACTGCTTCCAAATTCTGCAGAGGTAATTTATTTCTATATGAACAAGCAAAAAGCCTTGGTGCACATGTACTTTTTCACTAGGAAGCTAAATCGATATATAACCTCATTTCCCCTGTATTCTCAAAAAGACTTTCTCATTCATCTTCTATTTCATTTTACTCATATTTGTCTTATAAATTAGCTGCTTTTGCGTTTAAGTTACATAAAAAATGAACATAACTCTATAGAAGGAACCATGGAAGAGGTTAAACAGCAACTTTACATCACCGAAGTTATTTTGTTAAACTGAGGAGCTTGGTCTTTTTTTTTTTTTTTTTTGGTGGGATTGGCTTCGTCTGTTGATTTATCACATTTTTCTTTTGCAGCGTGGCCAAGCAAATGCCCTGGATGATATTATTGACTATGTCAAGTTTCTGCATTGCAAATCAATGTAGCTTTTTTGTCTGATTTTAACATATCCTGCTGCATGTGCGTATGTATGCATATCCTTTCTTTCTTTCTTTTTGAAAACTGCATGCATGAACAAATCTGTTTATACTTTACACCATTGCATTACAATCATGATATGCAATAGAGAAATGGTTGGATGCAGTTTGCTCCAACGACTAATCTTCACTTTTTGGTCACATATTTTGGATACTATGGCTTTCACCCATCATTATATGAAGGTATATTGTAGAATATTTGTTTAGGTTTATTCAAAGGTTTAACTGATTAGCTTTTGGGTTAAGAAAACCTGGGGACATGCTGATCTGAAACTAGGGGTGGACGCTGTCAATTAATCCTCCTATATTGTAATTCATGACATTTTATTATACGTTTACTGTCTATCTTGTTTGAGAATTCTATAGCTTTTTCCTAGTTCACCATGTGCAATAAATTGGTCTTCAACTTTCGGTCATCAACTTAATCAAAATGAAGATAGTAAGTTACTTCATTACTTTATTCTTTTATATTGACTTCACTACTTAATTGCTTTTAATTGTATAATATTTGTCAATTTTATGCAGATGCTGCTTCATAGGAATATTCATGAGATTTGGACTGCTTATTCACTTTATGTATTTGGATTGCTTATTTATTTTGTCTTTAGACTGCTAATTTTTAATTTTAAGACTGTATTATGACTTTAGTTTGCGATTTCTATTTAATTTGTGAAAGTTATAAAATTAAGACAATTTGTTTGTAATTTTATTTGTAATATTATTAAATATTTTGTACTTTTTATGATGTTTTTTCTTTATACGAAATATGTTGGATTAAATAATAAATAAATAAATATTAGTAATTGAAAATATAGTAAAATTTAATTTTTATCGAAGCTTTAAATTCTATACTGACAGTTCATATAACAACAAAAATGTATAGTATACTGACGAAGTAGATCGTCGGTAAAATTACGATAAAGCCATCGCTATAGATTAATCATATATTTTACAGTTACATCTATACCGACGGACACAGGGAAAAATTCCGTTCGTATATGAACACCAACGGATAAAACGAGCGTCGGTATATGTATATCGACGAACCAAATTAACCATCGGTAGAGGTAAAAACAAAAGTGACTAACCCAACATAGTCTATACCGATGGTAATATCAATAGTGACGCTTACAACCGTCGGTATAGACTACGCACCCTATTCTGACGGTTGCATTTTTGTCGGTATAAATCTATACCGACGAGAGTTTCATCGACGCTTAAATTTTTGTCGGAATAGCTATTTTGACCGTCGGTATAGGATTTTCAGACCTATAACGATAATTTTTTGGATTTTACCAACGATTTTTGGACCGTCACTATATGACAGTTTGTTTGTAGTGACTTGTCATCCTCTGGATGCTTTCAACATTTAGTGTGTAGATGGGCTCATTTCAAGCCATGTTGATCTGAGTTTAAGTGAGTGTTCCAGGCCTAATGGGAGGCACACTTGGGTCTTATTGAACCTTGGCTAAGGTCATCCTTAACACATTGCATTATAACATATCATATAGATTAGGAACCTTTATGCCTATCATCATGTAGATCACTATGGTAATTATCATGTAGACTATGTATGTATTAGATTTTTATTTATTTATTTCAAGTTATTTCTTTAAATTATGTTATTTAATAATGCTAAGAATGTTATAACTATATGCTTACATCATGCATATTTTAATGGTCTATAGACTACCCAAGGTTGCCAATCCACCTATATCTTTTTAGATGAATGTGTGACAACTTGGGACATTCAAATTATTCATAAATTGCATGTTTGCATTAAGATCAAGATCATGATATAATATAATATAATACAAATCGATATGTGGATAAATAAAGGTTTAGGTTTATCCCAAGCAAGGTTTTGAGCTTTGATTCCTCTTAATCCTTTACCTAAATCTTTGAACCAAGTTTTTTAGTAAAGACAGGAGGTCTTGAAAATCGATATTGATTCTAGTATATAAATTAATCAAGTGACAACTCTCATAATTGAAATTAAGTCCACGCTAAATGAGAGCTCTTGGGGGTGATACCGCACACTCACAAGCAACTGTTGGAGAAAACGATGAAGCAATTCGAGGTGGTTACTTTTAGTTATCTTCCTACGACATTGCTAACGATTTGGCTACTCTTGCCACTTTAATTGATGCTCAAAAGATATAAATGTTACTCCTATTGGTATTGAGCAAAAAGAGGAATATTTGATTTGCAACCAACTAGAAATAGAAGTTGGAGACGATATACCTTGGTATACTGATATCCTAAATTATTTGAAAAAAAAAAAGAATATCTTGCGGATGCTAATAAAGATAGGAAAAGAGCAATCAAAAGATTAGCGTCCCTATTCATGCTTTATAGAGGAGATATATATAAATTGATCTTTTGATGGTATCCATAATAAGTACATGGAGGAGTTTGCGAGTCTACATATGAATGATAGAATGTTACTTAAGAAGATCATGAGATTGGGATATTTCTGGTGGACTATGGAATCCGAATGTGCTAGTTTTGTGAATAAATGTCACAAATGTTAGATTTATGCTAATCCCAATCATTTGCCTTCAAGGGAATTGTACAACATGACCATTCCATGGCCTTTTTCGACTTAAGAAATCGACATCATTGGAAATATGGTATCTAGTTCACCTATTGGACATGAATACTTCTAATAGCGATGGTTCACAAAAAGATCAAGATATCCTTCTTTATGTAAATTTATGATTCTTGTTTCATTGATATGACAAAGTCTATAATGCCATATGTAAGATTGATTTGGTTTATCTAACATAGTTTTCTTGGCATTTATATTGAAAATTTGATTTTATACTTTTCTTTAGTTCCTTCAATTTGTCATACAAATGAGTACATTTGGTATCCGATACCTATAAATGAAAAGTTTATCTCTATCATAAATCTACTTGAAGTAGAAGCTTAACTAAGCTTTTTCTTAATTAAGTTTTGCCAAGTAAAACTTTTAGTTTATCTTCCAATAGCCTACCTTGCCATTACAGTTGCAAATGCCCTTTATTGTTGTCTTTTATTCCACCATTCCGCTTTATAGTCTTAGGAACTTATGTCTCTTAGATGAACCATCCATAGTCTTAGAAGATGAAACAAGAAGAAAAGCATCCTTTAATGTTGCTTTAAAAGCTTAGGAGTCTTATAGCCAATATCATATATGTAGATTTATCATCATCATCTCTATGATTTTGATAAATCTCTAATGCCTCATTTTAGTACCTTCAACAAGTTCCATTTTTGCTTGAGAACTATTCCCAAGTCTTATTACCAATCCAAGATATTTTGGCCTATTTGGCATCATATATGCCTCAAAGTGATAAGTTATTATTCTACATTCTAACAACCATATGAATCGTATATATAACTAACAAGTTTAAGTCATATTGCATTAAACCAATTTAGATAAGATCTTTTATATTTTAATTGGTTAAACCCATTATTTTCATCAAATAAATAGCCTTCTCTATTAATTTGGGAAAAATGATTTTTCTTAGTGGACTAGGATCTCATTTAATTTATCATAACCTCAAGTAACTCAACAAATCATGATAAGTAAATTAGGTAGATAACTTTGTTTATCAATCACATCTTTATATGACTTCTAGATTGGTTGGATGACAACTCCTTGTCTAATTACATCATATGTAATTCGCGCAATCATTGCCTCTAATACTATATATTCATAAGTTAGCTCATCGATATCATATATGTTAGTTAAGTAAGACCATTATTCATATCTTAAACATATTTAGGATAAGAAACCTTAAGGTAGCTCAACAAGTGTCAAATAATTAAACTCTGGTTTTAGATATGATAATGGAATGCAAGTTAATCATGTTGAAAAACATGTGACTTAATATTTAATAAAGGATTTATTTATTAAGATTATTTATGTCTCATTGCATGCATAGTATTTATCATATATCATATAAACATATAAATCCTATCTTGCATGTAGACACCTAATTTTGTCCGGACCACTAAAATAGGTATGTTTTCTTCCTAAATTGATGTTTCAGAATGTAAAAAGATTTTTTTTCATCCTGCAGGTGGTACTCCGAGACTTAATCTAAGAAGGCGAGCATAAAAAATCAAACTTGAAAAAGTCAACCCCAGAAAGTCAACCTCGAAAAGTCAACTACTAAAAAAGTCAAGCCACTTTCAAAATCAAGATTTGAAGTTCAATTGAAAAATGGCGAAAGAATTTTGATAATCCGAGGTCTACATTGAAAGATATGGAGTTCGGAAATTTGGTTACAAAGATTCAGTAGAAAGGAAACTCTAGTTCAAAAAATTTGGGGAAAAGTGCTTAAACGACCAAATTGGTCAAAATTGAAGGTTTCAAATGAAAGATAAGCACTGACTACGGGTAATGGAGAAGCTACTTGGAAGAAAAACTGAAAGAAAAGTCAATTCGGAAGAAAACCGAATATTAGGGTTTTTGGTGGATTTCGATGAATTTGGAAGAATTACAGAAATGGCCCGGTTCGGTAAGACTAAATCCCCTAAGTGATGAGGAGTGATTAAACAAGGATAGCCCAAGGCTCAGTTTGAAGAAAATCTGAAAATCGGACTTGTTTTGAGCAAAATCGGGTTTCGGAGGCAAAAGGGCAAAATTGGAAAATTTGAGAAAAATAGCAAATGAACTCCAAAAATTCTGAAAATTTTCAGATCTCATTCTTAAATCATTTCAAAGAGATTGGTGAAATAAAATCCGGATTCGGAGTTCGTTTGCAAAATGGTCAAATCCCTGGTCCCCTATGTAGAAATTCAAGAAGATAAATCCCGAAAAAATAGTAAATGAGCTCCAAAAATTCTGAAAATTTGCAGATCTCATTCTTAAATTATTTGGAAGATATTGGAAAAATAAAATCCGGATTCGGAGTTCGTTTGCAAAATGGCCAAATCCCGGGCCCACTATGTAGTAATTCAAGCAGATAAATCCTGAAAAAAATACCAAATGAGTTCCAAAAATTATGAAAACTTCTAGATCATACTTTTAAATTATTTGGAAGAGATTGTTGAAGAAAAATCTGGATTCGGAGCTCGTTTAAAAAATGGTAAAGTTTGGGAGCACAAAAGGGCAATTTTGGAAGAAAAAATCCAAATAAATAGCAAATGGGCTCGAAAAATTTTGAAAACCTCTAAAATTCAATTTTTATTATTATTTCAGAATTATTAAAAAATAATTTTTGAATTTGGAGTCCGTTTGCTATTTATTTATGTTCGGGGGGCAAAAAGGTCATTTTACCAAAGAAACCGAAAAGGGCCTTTTCTTGTTTTTAAAAAAATTGAAGCTTGGGATGGAAGAGGAAGGGTCAGCTGGCCAAGGCCCAATGGTGGGCAGATATTTTTTTTTTTTTATTTTTAATCAAAAGGCCAACAATGAAGAGGAAGATAGTTATTTTTGTGATCAAGCCTTTGAATTTGCAACACATGGACCAATGGTTGGAGAGAGAATATCTTTATGACATCATAATTCAAGGGCTGACGATTCTAATCTAAGGGTGAGAATCCTACATAGAAGGCATCTTGGATTGAAGGCCATAGGATCAAATTTGTTGAAAAAAATTCGAGAACCTCCTAGGTTCTTCCAAGGAGCTAGTCGGCCACTACAAGAGGGGAGGGGTTCTATCTTTCATTTTCACTCTATTCACATTCTGATTTTTGCTGAATGATCTCCATATTTTAAAGGCAAAAGGAAAAGTTTAGAAAAGAAAAGAAAGTTAGAAGAGAAAAAGCTTGCAATATAGCTTCTAGAGGTTGCTCTAAGCACCATACTCTTGCACTTTCCTTGATTTTCTATTCTTGATTTGCTATTTTGATTGCTATTTTGGTGAGTTTCTTTTGATTTTCCTTTTTAAAATAAGTGTTTTTTAGTTTCTCCTTTAAGTTCTTCTTCATACTTTCTTGGAAAAAGCTTTGAGAATTTTTTTTTCATGATTTAGAGGGGTGGCCGAATGGCCTATTGATTTTGTGTAGTTGCTGTTTGCTTTTTTTTTTTTTTTTTTTTTTTCATGTTATTCATGGTATTTAACAAGTTTTGATGCTTTAAATCTTCTTAAAATACATAAATATGAAACTTGTTTTGATTTGGTTGCTTGCTTGTTTCCATTGTTGAGTTTTTTTTTTTTTTATCTTGTTATCATGTTTATTTTATTTGTCTTGCATCTTTGATTTTCTGTTTTCAAAGTGTTTAAGTTTGTTTTACATTTTGTTAATCCATGTGTTTCTGAAAATGCCTATTGGTTCTCATGCCTTTACTTTATATTTGCATGATTTAAGTATTATTCTTTAGCTATACATGTTAGTGTGTTAAGTGTTTGTGAAAATGCCATGTCCATATGGAACATTCGGCTACCCCTCTTTTATGCTTTATGTGTGCATTTTTATTATGCTAGTTGATAGGTTTTCATTTCCATGATATATTATTGTGTATTTTGTTGAAGTATGCTATATGTTTGTGTATTTGCCATGCATTTTTTAGCTTTAGGTTGTTCTTGCATTATCATGCATTTTAGACCTAGGTTACATTAAATGCCATACAAGTTCATGTTAGGTCTAGGTCATTTTATTGATGCCATGCATTTTCCATGTCATTTAGGCTTTAAATCATGCATTTCATACATTATATTTGCTGTATTTTCATGCATTTCATATCATTGCCACATGATTTATGACTTAGACCAATCAATGGTTCAAAGTCATGCTCATTTTGAGCATACTTGTGAAAAATTAAAGAGTTGTCAAATTGATTATTCTACCTTTGTGATTTTGTTTACTTAGCCATTTTTTGCCTAACTTTTCAAAAGTGTTAGCTACTGTTTGTGGGTCTTTAGGAGAGTCTCTAACATTTTTACTTTGATTTTTAAATGATCTTATCAAAGGCAAAAAAATGTGTTTTGGCAAAATAGTTTTTTTTCACCCAATACTCATACTTTTCCGATTTTTTTGGGCAATCATATTTAATCATAAAATTAAGCCAATTTTTTAACGTGTATTTTTACATGTTTTGAGTCTCCAGTATTTTTTTTAGATTTTTTTGAATTTTTAAAAATATATTAAAAAATCGTGTTCTAAAACTGGATAGTGGAGTCGGATTTGAATTTAAGGAAAATTATTTTTCTGTTTTGGCTAAGTTATTTAGAGAGGGCTGATTAGGAAGTTTAGCTACTGTCTTAGGGTAGTTTCCAAACCTTTTTAAACTCTAAAAATGATTTTATAAACCTCAGGTTAAGGGTGGTCAAGTCCGGGATTTTAAACTTAGGAAATTAGAGTCATTTAAAAAGGGTTTAGCTAGGTTTTTATTTTTTAATCTAAGTTTTCCAAAATTATTTTCAAACAATCACAAAGTATTTTGATTTTAGAATATTTAATTTGATATATTTTCCTAAGGTAGCCGGATATCTTTTTAGATATACGATTTCCTTAATTAAAGGAAAAAAATACATTCTCATACATTGCATTTTCCATATTCATGCATACTATATAATATGTGATTTTGCTATGATAATTTCCATGGTGTTGTTATTATTTTTGATTTATATTTTTTAATGTTATGTTGTTTATTATATGGTTTTGAATATTTCATGATATCCTATACTTTTTATTTAGATATTTTTATCATATTATTTAGCATATACTATGTTCATGCATTATTATTTTTATTTTTATTTTCATGCATATTATATGTTAGCATTATTTCATGTTTCATGTCATTTAGATTATATGCCATATCATTTATATTTGCCATGTCATTTAAATCATTTTATTCCATTTAGAATATATCATGTGACTTAGGATATTTCATTTCATATAGAATATATTATGTTACCTAGGTCATTTCATTTAGAATATATTATGTGTAGCGACCCATTTTTATTTTATTTTATTTTATTTTATTTTGTTATTTATTTTGTTATTTATTATTTATTTATTTATTTATTATTTTATATTTTTGTATTTTTATTATTATTTATTTTTCATTATTATTATTATTATTTTTATTACTGGCCCAATATGGCCCAAACCCCCAAGCAGCCAGGCCTGCCTTGCAGGCCAGCCCACATCCGGGCCCAACAGGCCCTCATCTGGCAGCCGGCCCAAATCAGGTCACAGCCCAGGCCTTTGTTGCCCCAATAGGCCAAACCCTTGCAAGTAAAAACAAGCCCAAACCCAGCCCAATGACCTAAATCCGGCCCAACATCCCACCAACCCTTTCTCCCTAAGCAAACCTAGCCACTCTCCACTGCCACCGCCTCTCCACCGCCACCGCCTCTCCACCACCAGCCACGTGCCTACCCACTTGCCCTAGCTACCCCTACCCTTGCACCTACTTGTCCTGCCAGCACCACCCACCTAAACCCTAGGCTACCGCCCTCCTAAAACCCTAGCCCCACCACCACTCACCGCCACAGGAGCCCTACAAAACCCCATCCCAGCAGCCAAAAAAAGAAGGAAAAAAAGAAAAAAATCGGACAAAATCAGAAACCAAAAAAAAAAGGCAAAGATCACAAAAAAAAACATAAGAGAAAAAAAAAGGATAAACCCCAACCAACCAGCAAAAAAAAAAGAAGGAAAAAAAAAAGAGTTCAAATTTTTGGCTTTAGATCTAGGAAGCTTGGGTTCGTTTTGGGCAAAACTAGGCTAGGATTTGGAGAGAGTACGAGCAAAGGATTCATTTTGGGGTGAAGGATAGTCGAAAAAACCATCGGAGACAGCGACGACGGCGGCAGCCACGACGACCCCTGTTTTCGATTAAGGGAAGGTTCAGAGAAAATGGTCTTTTTTTTTTACTGAAAGAGGTGAGAAATGAATAAAAAAAAATTTAGGCCATTTAAAGGATACATCGGGTCGGGTCGCAGGACCTGCGTGCGGGCCCGCGCCTGGACCCGACCCAGATGTAGTTGGTTCATTTTTTATTATTATTATTTTATGCTATTTATATTTATTTTATTTTATTATTCATCATCTTTATTTTTATTTATTTTTAGGTTATATTTTTTTTATCTATTTTTTATTATATATATATATATATTTAGGTTATATACCTCTATATATATACGTGGCATTACTTCTGCCATTATTATTATTATTTTATTAGTTATTATTATTTTTTTTCCTTTCCTTTCCTTTCCTTTCCATTTATTTATATATATATATTTATTGTTATTATTATTATTATATTATTATTTTTTTATTTCTTGCCACTGTCATTATTACTATTATTATTATTATTATGGTATTATTTGTGGTTTTTGTTTTCATTTCTTTTCTTTCATTTTGTATTTATTGTTGATTTTATTGTTATTGGTGTTTATTTATTTTATTATTCATTTTTATGCATTATTAATCTAAAAAAAAGAGAAGGGTTTCTCATTTACTTTTTCTGAATAATAGTTCCTTCGCGAATAAAATTATGTCATCTAAATTATTTTCGTTAAAAGAAATTCTCTAAAAAATGAACTTTTTCTCGGAAAGGTCGGAATATCAATCGTTCCTCGAAAAGGTTTGTGTAACAATATAATTATCGAAACATTATCGAAAGTATCAGAGTGATTCGGGAATTATTTTTATTACATAGGTAATTTCTCTTATTTCAGAATTAATTATAAAAGGATATTTTTATCAATTCTCCGCAAGTAAAATGTCTTTTTAACATTATTTTTAATAAAATGAAATCTCCTAAAAACGGATTATTTTTCAGAATGATCGAATTATCAATTATTCCTCGAAACGGTTGGAGTAAGATTCGTCATCGAAACAGTGTCAAAAATATCGAAGTGCCTCGAGAATTAATTTTACACAAACAATTTCATTTATTTTTGAAATTAATTTTAAAATGATATTTTTATTTTTACTGTTTTTCTATGATTTCCCCACAAATAAAATATATATTTTTAATTATTCTCGGTAAATGAAATTCATTAAAAAACGGATCATTTCTCAGGACGATCGGAGTATCAATCGTTCTCCGAAACAATTCGGATAAAATTAATTAATGAAACATTATCGAGAATATCGAAATAATCCAAAAATTATTTTTACACAAATAATTTTGTTTATTTTGGAAATTAATTTTAAAAAAAAAATCTTTATTAATTTTTGTTCTCTTCCCGTAAATAAAATATATCTTTTAAAATTATCTTCGATAAATGAAATCTTCTAAAATGGATTGTTTCTCGAACGGTCGAAATGAAACGGTTTGAGTAAAATTAATTACCGAAACATTGTCGAAATTATCGGAGTGATTGGGAATTATTTTTACATAGATGATTTCTGTTCTCTCGAAACTAATGACGAAAAAGACGTTATATTTTTGTTATTATTTCTCCACAAATAAAAAATGGCTTTTTTTTATACAATTTTTGGTAAAGGAAATTCTCTAAAAAAGAATCTGTTCTCAGGAAGGTCGGAATATCTATCGTTTCTCAAAATGGTTCGTGTAAAAATAGTTATCGAAACATTATCGAAAATATCGAAGTGATTCGAGAATTATTTTTACATGAGTAATTTCTTTTACTTCAAAAATGATTATAAAAAAACATTGTCTCTCGTTTGTTTTAAAATATTCTTTTGAATTAAGTGTACTAAGAGAATTATTATTAAATATAAAAATTAAAATCACTTTTTCAAGATTTAAGATAACACGTAATTAATTGGTACCGTTTTTAAAACGGGCGCTGTGGGGGTGCTAATCCTTCCCCACGCGTAACCGTACTCTCGAACCTAATTTTTGTTTCGCAGACCAAAAGTTATCCTTTTAATATATCTTAATTAATTTTAGGATATTATTAAGAGGATAAGTTTTCATAGGTGACCAATCACACCTAAACAAAAAAGATTGGTGGCGAGGCGACTCCCTGTATTTATTAAAAAAAAATTGCCAAGCGGTCGAAAAAACCGTTATTACAGCTTGGTGACTCCACTGGGGACGCTTTTTGAGAGTCAAGCCATAAATTAATTACGTGTTATCCCGAAATCTTAAATTAATGATTTTACTATTATTTAATCATAGTTCCCTTATTTGTTTTAAGAATAAAAAGAAAATCTTCAATTTTGAATAAATTTTCATTCACGGCTATTTTATAATTGTTTTTTATTATTTGTATATTTCCGTTTGTATTAAATTATTCGGGGCATCTGGGACATCTCACACACTAAAACACGTATTTCATACATGAGCTCTATACCCGAGCTTTGTCCTTTTAGGAAGGAGTAAAGTACCTAGCTCTCGTGAGGTAATACCTCCGCATGGGCTTGCGAAACACTCTCGGGGTATAAAGTACCAAAGCTTTCGTGAGATAATAATCTCCGCACAAGCCTGGAAAATACTCCCACTCAAATTGAACCCTTTCTGTTCATGGCCTGCAATAGGCAAGGATCGGGGTGCTTTACTAGTCCATTCCGGATAGTAGTGAGGAACAATTTGGGAACTTTTTAGATATACGAAATCCAAACCCAGCATATAATTTAACTTAGGAGGTCATATGATTGGTTGAAGGAAATTTGATTTTTCTCCTTAACCTCATTTTGTTATTATATCTGTATATATACTAACAGATTCTGTTTTCTTGTGGTTGTCTTCTTCCCACATTAATATCATTGGCATCATTAGCATCCCATAAAGAGGTGTTTGCTCCAATACATTGTTCGGTCATAAATTCTCATGGAATCCCCTGAACGCAGGGTTTGCGCCTCATCCGTGAATGTCACATGCGAATCACCTATGGATGTACGGATTTGGTCTGAAAAAACTCAGCAAGAAGAAGGGTATTGTTTGACGGCCAATTTTGTATCGACTCTGCTTGAGAAGATAAACCTAGATCTTTCACAAAATGACTTGACAAGTTTGGAAAATATCTGGGAACGAATGAGTAAAGAAAGAAGGATGGGATTCTCTCAGAAATACGGGCAGATAGCATTGCTTATCCCGGTGATGATCGATGAATCGCTAATCAGGGCAGCAATCCATTTTTGGGATCCGTCATACAGATGCTTTACTTTCAATAAAGAGGACATGACCCCAACCATTGAAGAATACTCAATCTTACTTGGGATAGAGCTCCAATGTCCCGATAAAGTATATGTTAGAAAGCTGAAGTTCGAACTTTGCAAAAAGTTAACTAAAATCCTTGGGATCAAAGTAGGAGACTCCAATCTGAGACGCAAAGGAGAACATATTTGCCTACCTTGGGATTTCCTCAAAGCATTCATTGAAAGACATTTGGACGAATAAAAAGGAATGACTGCTTTCGCTCTGGCTATATATGGGATGATAATCTTTCCAAAGGTTTTGGGGCACATCGAAGCAACAGTAGTAGATTTCTTTGAGCAGGTCGAGAACAATAGCAATCCATCACCGGCAATCTTGGCATGGACCATAAGATCATTGAACTTTTGCCGAAGGAAAGGGGGAGGAATTTCATAGGGTGTGCTTAGCTGCTATATGTATGGCTTCAAAGTCATTTCGAGTGTGAGAAAAGCGCCTTCACGAAACCTTATTTGCAAGGTGGAGCCTCGATTTAGGAATTTTGCAAAAGCAAGTGGCTGAAGCACAAAACAAAGGAGAATGGGTGGCTTTTTTCCAGACACTTACTAGCAAGCAAGTAAAATGGATGGCACATTGGATGCCCCCTGTGCAAATGTTATACCATTGCGGGGAACCATGGGTACAACTCCTGGGTCCATGGGGGGTCGTGAGTTATGCTCCACTTATGGTGCAAAGGCAATATGGAACTAAACAGTTTATCCCATTGACTCATGGGTTTATTCGAGTAGAATTTTCTTATGGGGAGCCAAACGTGTCAAAAAGGGTCGAACAGATAATTTGAGCATGGAAAGATACTTGGAGAATGAGGCTAGGAGCTCTCAGCGATAGTGTCGCTTTATAGGATTTGCAATGGAAAGCCAACCGAGTTAAAGATTCGGTTATACTTCCAGGGGGAGTCCCACCCCAACCAATTCCTTTACAGCCAAGAGAAATCTCAAATTCGAGATCGCTAAGGAAGAATTCAAGATCGAAAGAGAGAAGATGAAGCAAGAACATCGAAGGCTCTAAGAAGAAATGGAGAATTGGAAGGATAAGGCAAAAATACAAGAAGTCCGAAATCAAAAGATCGTCAGGGAACGTGACACAGCCCAATCAAATCTGAACAATCTACACTTAGAAAACAAGAAGCTACGATTAGATATGAAGATCGAGAACATCCTCAGGTCATCTCACAGACGCGAAAAAGAGCTCCAAAAAGTAGTAGAACGATGGAAACACAAGGCACAAGAGAATGAAGGGAAAATTGCTAAATCTTCCCACGAAAGGCAGAAATGGGAAAATATGTATTCTTCGGTCACCGCAAAGTTGGTGGGGTTAAAAGACAAGCTAAAAGGTGAGAAAGACAAGTGTTCAAAATTACAAGAAGAAAGGGAGTCTCTTTGGCAACTAACTCAGAATTTGGAGCAACAATTGCACAACCAGAGAAATCATATTGATGAAATTATGAGGGAATGGAAAAACAGAGAGGCAGATTGGATTTACACATGTGATTTGGCAATGGATGCTAGTATAAGATGGAAGGCTGAAAGTTTGGGAAGAGAGAAATACATAGAACATTTGGCTACACAAGTCTACAAAGCAGTAAGCAAAGCAAGGGAAATAGTGGAACGAGTGGAGATGCTGATACAAGAAGTCAATCCCACTGGAAAGTATGGACAACGTCTGCTTAGCTTCCTAGAAGAGGCGAAAGGTCAATATGAGCAAGTCAAATGTTTTTATGGCTACAACTCTAGGATGATTAAATTAAATGTGAAAATATACTGTGGGATCAATGAGTATCTACCTTTTGAAAATTATATTAGAGCAAGCACCTCTCAAATGCATTCATTTCATTCCATAAACATCATTAACTCGTGTTACATGCATACATATATACATATCTACTCACGAAAAGATCTGGCAAGTCATGAATAAAAAGGAAAGATTTTGATATCGCGCCAATCCGTTGGAACGATTTAAAATCCCTTTTGAAAATAGCATACACTAATCACAACTAAAATAATTTTGAGTGGTTTCAAGCACAATCAGACTGACGGAAAGATCAAAGAAATCCTCTCACTAGTATAATACTAGGTTTAAAACAAAAACCATGGAAAGTGAGCAAACAGTGCAAACTGAACGAACGGAAAAACTACAGAGGGAGTTGCAAGAGAAATTAGTCAGGTCCTAACATGAAGCGAAAGAACAATTGGTCAGGTCCCAACAAGAAACGCGAGAACAGATTGCAATGTCACAAGAGGAATCACGTGAACAAATGGCCAAGATGATGGAAATGATGATGAGTCTGACTAGGGGAAAAGGGCAAACTTAAAGCTCAAGTGTAAGGGAAGGACTCCGACCCCGAGAAAGTAACGACGAAAATCCTCTATACCCACCGGGTTTTACTCCGACCCACACCCAAACATCGCAAAGCAGGCATCCACAAGGAGAACCTCCAGTGGAAGGACAACCCTATGTTTACGTCAACACACCGGGTCCTACAGACCCGCAAAACCAAGGACAGCTTGCATCTAACTAGGGGCTAATCCTTCAAACCCAGTTAACGTCCCAAACTTAGATGACCCTTTAGAGCAAGAAAAATTGAGGAAAAGTGTGATAGGGCAAGTAGAAGACACCAGGACGGAGCATAAATATGATATGCTAGAAGAGAGACTCAAGGCAATAGAAGGGATGATCGTCTTCGGGAAAATTGATGCAAGTGAACTAAGTTTGGTTCCAGATTTAGTAATACCACCGAAGTTCAAGGTTCCAGAATTTGAAAAGTATGATGGGACCAAGTGCCCTTCATTTCACATCATCATGTTTTGTCGCAAAATGGCTGGGCATACTCATAACGATAAATTATTGATCCACTCTTTTCAAGATAGCCTGAAAGGATCAGCCGCAAGATGGTACAACCAACTAGATCATGGTGCATTCATACTTGGACAGATCTGGCAAGAGCCTTTCTAACCCAGTACAAGCACATGGCTGACATGGCACCCGATAGGTTATCCTTACAAAACATGGAGAATAAGACAGGAGAAGGTTTCAAAGAATACACCCAGAAATGGAGGGATATGGTGGCTCAAGTACAACCACCCCTTACTAAAAGAGAAACTACCGTGTTGTTTATCAACACGTTGCGACGGCAATATTATGATAGGCTGGTCGGTAATGGTACCAAAAATTTTGCCGACATGGTCGTTTCCGGCGAAATGATAGAAAGTTCTATAAAGAGTGGCAAGATTGAAGGAGTTGAAACAGCAAATGTCAAGAAGATAGACGTTATAAAGAAGAAAGAAGGAGAAGTACAGGCCATTTCGTATGAGAGCCATCCACCACGAAATTTTACCCCTTTCCCCACAAACCAACCCTACAGTTACTCACCTAACCCATACCGATATCCTCCTACACAGCCCCAATACCCGATGAGCTATCGACCATCGATGCCAGTATATTCACCATCACCCATGCCAGCGCCCATATACACAACCCTTGCACTTGTTCCTAACCCAGCCAATACAATCAACAACGTAGGGACTAATCAAAGGGGACTCCAACAGTTTCAACCAAGACCCCCATTCAACCCCATTCCCATGAAATACACCCAACTCTTCCCCAAGCTAATTCAAAACCACTTAGTAGCACCCGTGTTCCTTGAACCCATGAAACCCCCATATCCAAGGTGGTACGACCCAAACATGAATTGTGATTATCATGGAGGCAACCCGGGTCATTCTCTAGAGAATTGCACTGCCTTTAAACACAAGGTACAAAGCCTGATCAGGATTGGTTATCTAAACTTCACAACCAAATGAAAGCCTAACGTCACTGTAAATCCGTTACCTGATCATGGGAAAGCAGTAGTGGGCAATAGTGGAAGAAAAAGGGTGTCGGGTGCTGTCCAAGGTTGAGGACGTCCGGACTCATATAGGAGAAGTGCTGGATACTATGATTAAAGTGGGGCTGTATAGACCAGTCAACATAGGGCGAAGAATTTTGAGGTTGGAATCAGACAATGGATACTTCTGTAGGTATCACGGGGGCTTGGTAGGACATACTATCGACCAATGCTCCGATTTTCAGGATAAAATTCAAGAGATGATGGATATCGGTGTAGCAGAATTCTCCACAGAGCGAGAAGAAGAATCAGTGGATGTGGTGATTGAGGAACACCAAAGGCTACTGAATGGGTCAAACCAAAGCCATTCGTCATCTACTATGAAAAAACCCAGAACCCGCTAGTGAAAGAAACACCGAGGATATCAAAGCCAATAGTAACTATTGAAGCACCAGGCCCTTTTCCACATAGGAATGGTAAGATTGTGCCCTGGAAATACGACTGTGAAGTTATATCACCAGAACCTAGTAATACTACACTAGTACTTAATATTTCTACGATTGCAGTAGATATTATCGGTATTGGAGGTTTTACAAGAAGCCGAAGATGCTATACACCCGAAGCAGTAGAAAAAGCCAGAAAAAGGAAAGCTAAAATTGATGAAGAGAAGACTATCCCGAAAAACGAAGTCGAGCAAAGAAAGAACAAGCCAGTAACAAAGGAGGAAGCCTGTGAATTCCTCAAATTTATCAAGCACAGTGAATATAGCATGGTGGAACAGTTAAAGGGCTCACCAGCTCGTATTTCCATCTTGGAATTGCTGAAGAATTCAGAACCCCACCGAAGGGCTTTTTTAAAAGTACTAAATGAGGCATACATAGCTCATGACGTATTTGTAAAAAAGTTCGATCAAGTAGTAGGAAATGTAGCTGTCAATAATTTCATAGCTTTCAGCGATGAAGAAATCCCGCCGGAAGGGACAGGCAGTACCAAGGCCCTCCATATCACCTCTCGGTGCAAAGGCCATATCATTGCAAAAGTGCTTATCGATAATGGTTCTGCACTAAATGTCATGCCTATGACTACACTGGTCAAATTGCCTATCGACATGTCCCACATGAAGAACAGTCATATGATAGTACGAGCATTTGATGGGACCCGTAGATAGGTGGTGGGACAGATCGACTTACCAATTAAGATTGGTCCTTGCACATTTGATATCGCCTTCCAGGTTATGGATATCATCCCCTCATACAACGTCTTGCTGGGAAGACCCTGGATTCACATGGCTGGTGCAATTCCATCCACTCTACATCAGAAGGTAAAATTCAGAGTTGAGAAACAGGTAATAATTATGGATAGAGAAGAAGACTTGATTGTATCAAAACCCTCGAGTATCCCCTACATTGAGGCTGCCGAAGAAGCCTGGGAATGCTCTTTTCTAACCTTGAAGATTGTTAACGCCACATTTGTAAGAGAAAGTTCTAAGATACCTATGCCTCATTTATCTTACGTCACTCAAAACAACCTTGTTCAGGTAGTTGGAAAAAGGTTGCCGAGCCGGGGCCGATCTAGGAAATGACCTACAAGGAATCCGAATATGGATAAGTGTGATTGGAAAAGGAGACAAGTTTGGTTTGGGATACAAGCCAGCTAGAGAAGACAGAGAGATAATGATAAGAGAAAGGAAAGAACAGAGGCTTGCAAGACTAAGTGGTTATGAGATAGAGACCCGAAGGATATATATCCTCCACCTCTATGAGATATTTCGATGGGCGGGTTTTATTTTTTTCGATTCACCAGTTAGAACCAAGCTTGTCGTGATTTTGGAAGGAATGTTCGTGGAATTCTGTATCCAGATGCTGGAACAAGAGAAAGAAAACGGAAGTAGAACAGAGGAAGAGACCATCTACCCGTGCCCTCCAGATTTGAATTGAAGAATTGACATGCTATAGACTTACCAGCTGTATTTAGGTCTCTTTCTGATTAACAAACTAAGTCTTCAAACACTTCTGCCCAAGAGTGTTATGAAAGTTTCTTTCTGTGCATGGGCTCTTTTTATGAAATTATCGTTTTAATGAATGACAAACTATGATGCATTTTGTTTTAATTCATTTGCCACTTCTTTTTGTTCATCCTTTCTATTTTGCCTCTATACAAATATATATATTCTTTTGCTTCCACCTTTCCAGGTCCCTTATTAATGAATGCGAAAACAATCTCATCGATGGTTCGAAAATCAATTTTGAGAAGTGTGTTGACGTCGATGAAATTGACGACGAAGAGATTGCTAAAAACTATGACTTACCTCCTAACTTGTTGAGATTGATAGAGTCAGAAAAAAAAAATTATGCCTCATCAGGAGATAACGGAGTTTGTTAATCTGGGAAATGAGAATAATAATAAGGAAATAAAAATCGGCACTTCACTTTCAGTGACAAAAAAGCAAGAACTGACAGAACTGCTCCATGAATATGCGGACGTGTTCGCATGGTCCTATTAGGACATTCCAGGGCTTGATACGAATATCGTGGTACACCGTTTTCCCTTAGGGCCAAAATGTAAATCGGTGAAACAAAGTTGAGATGAAAGAAGCCTGAAATGCTCTTAAAAGTCAAAGAAGAAGTAAAAAAATAGTTCGATGCAGGATTTTTGAAAGTCGCCAAGTATCCTGAATGGATGGCGAACATAGTCCCAGTCCCGAAGAAAGAAGGGAAAGTATTGATATGTGTTGATTATTGGGACCTGAACAGAGCTAGTCCGAAAGATAGTTTTCCATTACCCCATATCGATACCTTGATGGATAATACCGCCAGGCACTCATTGTTCTCATTTATGGATGAATTTTCAGGCTACAACCAAATCAAGATGGCACCAGAAGACATGGAAAAAACCATATTTGTGACAATGTGGGGGACTTTTTGTTATAAAGTTATGCCATTTGGGTTAAAGAATGCTGGTGCAACTTATCAGAGAGCAATGGTGACCCTCTTTCATGATATGATGCACAAAGAAGTAGAAATTTATGTCGACGATATGATTGCAAAGTCACGTGAAGATGAAGACCATGTGACTAATTTGAGAAAGTTGTTCGGTCGGTTAAGAAAGTTCCAGCTTAAGCTCGATCCCGTCAAATGCACGTTCGGTGTAACATTCGACAAACTACTGGGCTTTACTGTTAATGAGAAAGGAATCGTAGTAGACCCTGACAAGATACGCGCAATCCAAAACTTATCCCCACCCTGGACACAGAAAGAAGTAAGAGGATTTCTGGGAAGATTGAATTACATTGCCCGTTTTATTTCCCAACTCACTTCCAAATGTGATCCAATTTTCAGACTCCTCAGGAAACGAGACCCGGGTGAATGGGACGAAGATTTCCAAGCAGCATTCGGTAAAGTGAAAGAGTATCTTACCAACCCACCGGTGTTGGTACCGCCCACTCCGGGAAGGTCACTTGTTTTGTATTTGGTAGTACATGAGAAGTCCATGGGATGTGTATTGCGACAGCAAGATGAGACAAGTAAAAAAGAACATGTCATTTACTACTTGAGTAAAAAGTTTACCAATTACGAGGCCAAATACTCGGTAGTAGAAAAGGTGTGTTGTGCACTAGCTTGGACTGCTCGTAGGCTCCGCCAGTACATGTTGTATCATACAACATTACTTATTGCTAAATTAGACCTCATTAAGTACATATTTGAGAAACCCTCATTGTTAGAAAGATTAACAAAATGAAAGGTTCTACTCTCTGAGTATGACATCACCTATGTCTCAGAAAAGGCCATAAAAGGGAGTGCAGTGGCTGAATTTCTGGCAGATAGAGCTACAGAAGATTACGAGCCGGTAAAGTTTGACTTTCCTGATGAGGACTTGATGGTTATTTCTCGAGAAGATTAAGGCGAGGAGTTAAAGAATGATGTATGAAAATGTATTTCGACGGAGCATCAAATGCTTCGGGGCAAGGCATTGGAGCGGTTTTGATATCGCCGAAGGGGAACTACTGCCCCATTACTGCAAGTTTAACTTTCAGGTGCACCAACAATGTGGTAGAATATGAGGCCTGTGTCATAGGACTTTAAGCGGCTATTGCAAAGCAAATAGACGAGTTAGAAATATATGGGGATTCTACTCTAGTTATTTGCCAGTTGAAAGGAGAATAGGAAACAAGAGATTCAAAACTGATCCTCCACCACAAATTCATAATGAAATTGGTTCAGCAATTCCAAAAGATCAAATTCAATTACTTTCCTCGAAAAGAAAATCAAATGGCCGATGCCCTAGCTATGTTAGCCTAAATGTTCAAAATAAATACTAGTGCTGACGTCCAGCCCATCAAGATGAGTATACGAGAGTCGCGCGCACACTGTATGCATGTCGAGAAAGAGCCGGATGGGAGACTGTGGTACCATGACATCTTACAATACATAAAACATCAGCAGTACCCAAAGCACGCTACGGAAAATGACAAAAAAAACTTTGAGAAGAATGGCGATAGGATTCTTCTTGGATAAAGAAATATTGTATAAAATGAGTAGAGATCATACACTTCTAAGGTGTGTCGAAGCGGCTGAAGCTAAAAGAATACTCAAAAAGGTTCACGAAGGGGTGTGTGGAACACATGCAAATGACCACATGATAGCTAAGCAGATAATAAGAGCAGGTTATTACTGGATGACTGCGGAAAAGGATTGCATCAGGTATGTTCGAAAATGTCATAAGTGCCAGATATACGCGGATAAGCTACACGCTCCTCCAATAGCTCTACATGTCATGGCAATGCCTTGGCCTTTTTCTATGTGGGGAATGGATGTGGTCGAGCCAATTACCCCTAAAGCCTCGAACGAACATTGCTTCATTTTGGTAGTGATCTATTACTTCACGAAATGGGTCGAAGCTGCTTCTTATGCTAGTGTGACCAAATCCATGGTGTGTAAATTTTTGAAAAAGGAAGTGATATGCCGATATGGTCTCCCGGAGAAAATTATTATAGATAATTCTCTCAATTTGAACAATACCATGATGAAAGAAATTTGCACTCAGTTCAAAATCAGGCACCACAACTCGACGCCTTACCGTCCCAAGATGAATGGAGCAATAGAAGTTGCTAACAATAATATAAAGAAAATCGTTGCCAAAATGACTGATAAGTACAAAGATTGGCACGAGAAGCTTTCGTTTGCCCTGCACGCCTATAGAACGTCAGTACGTACTTCTACAGGGGCAACCCCTTACTCCTTGGTGTACGAGATGGAAGTTGTACTACCAATTGAAGTGGAGATCCTTTCTTTGATAATCTTAATGGAAGTCGAGTTAGAAGAAGCAGAGTGGGTCCAAGCCCGCTATGAGCAACTTAATTTGATCGAGGAAAAAATGATGATGGCATTGTGTCATGGCCAATTATACCAAAGGCGGATGATGAGGGCGCATAACAAAAAAGTTCGCCCAAGAGAGTTCCTAGAAGGTGATTTAGTTTTGAAGAAGATCCTCCCTAATCAGCAAGATCCTAGGGGGAAATGGGCACCAAATGGGAAGGCCCGTATGTGGTAAAAAGAGTATTTTTAGGAGGGGCAATGATTTTAGCAGAGATGGATGGTGTGGATTTCTCGAGTCCAATCAATGCTGACGCAGTGAAGAAATATTATGCATAGAAAAAAATGGAATGTAAGAAAGGAGAGATCCAAACCGAAAACCCGAAAGGGCGGTTCGAACCAAAGGATGGATCTAGGTCGAAAACCCTAAAAGGTGGCCTAGGTAAAGGACAAACAAGAGTTGGGATGACCGACAATAATCTGTGTGAAATAATTCATGAGACAAGGGATTAAAACAGGATGGAAGAATTGAACAAGCAGCGAGGTGCGACATAACCGAATGGCATAAGGCAGGAAGAGTAATTAATAGTTGGACGCTCTCGAAAGGAGTCAAAGACATCGATGAATGTTCTTTTCTGAAATAGAAATCCAAATTTGCTCGATCGAGATCGTTTAAGTATTCATTATGTGGGGATCTATCCCTGTTCAGTCTTTCTTTCTTTTCTTTGATTAATGCCAGTATGTTCTTTTTCTTTCACTAGAATGAAAATACATATCCGATTCATAAAATCTTGTCCTTGAATTATCCTTCTTTGTTTGAAATTTTCTTTAGATAATGCATTATGTTGGCATGAAATGTGAATGATAATAAATAACTAGATAATGCACAAACGTAGCTTTCGTGATTACTCTACAGAAATTTGAAAATTGGAAAATCAGAAGGGGAGAAAGAGATAATGGGACAATGTGAGACCCGATTTGTTTATACCGATTTGTTTATACCTTTTGGAAGTAAGGAAAAACCCTAACCAACCAGCAAAAAAAAAAAAAAAAGAGAAAAGAGTTCAAATTTTTGGCTTTAGATCTAGGAAGCTTGGGTTCGTTTTGGGCAAAACTAGGCTAGGATTTGGAGAGAGTATGAGCAAAGGATTCATTATGGGGTGAAGGATAGTCGGAAAAACCACCGGAGACGGTGGCGGCGATGGTAGCCACTGTTTTTGATTCAGGGAAGGTTCAGAGAAAATGGTCTCTTTTTTTGCTGAAAGAGGTGAGAAATGAATCCAAAAAAAAATTAGGCCATTTAAAGGATACATTCGGGTCGGGTCGTGGGACCCGCGCCTGGACCCGACCCAGATGTAGTTGGTTCAATTTTTTTTATTATTATTATTTTTTATGCTATTTATATTTATTTTATTTTATTATTCATCATCTTTCTTTTTATTTTCCAATTTTTTTTTATTTTTAGGTTATATTTTTTTATTATTTATTATATATATATATATTTTTATGTTATAGATATATATATATATATACTTGGCACTACTTCTATCATTATTATTATTATTATTATTATTATTATTATTATATATTATTATTTTATTAGTTATTATTATTATTTTTTTCCTTTCATTTTTCATTTCCATTTATTTATATATATATATATATATATTTATTGTTATTGTTATTATTATTTATTTTTTATTTATTTCTTGCCACTGTCATTATTACTATTATTATATTACTATTATGGTATTATTTGTGGTTTTTTATTATTTCTTTTCTTTCATTTTGTATTTATTGTTGATTTTATTGTTATTGGTGTTTATTTATTTTATTATTCGTTTTTATGCATTATTAATCTAAAAAAAAAAGGAGGGTTTCTCATTTACTTTTCTGAATAATAGTTCCTTCGCGAATAAAATTATGTCCTCTAAATTAATTTTGTTAAAAGAAATTCTCTAAAAAATGAACTTTTTCTCGGAATGGTCGGAATATCAATCGATCCTCGAAAAGGTTTGTGTAACAAAATAATTATCGAAACATTATCGAAAGTATCGGAGTGATTCGAAAATTATTCTTATTACATAGGTAATTTCTCTTATTTCGGAATTAATTATAAAGGATATTTTTATCAATTTCTCCGCAAGTAAAATGTCTTTTTAACATTATTTTTAATAAAATGAAATCTCCGAAAAACGGATTATTTTTCGGGATGGTCGGAGTATCAATCTTTCCTCGAAATGGTTCGAGTAAGATTCGTCGTCGAAATAGTGTCGAAAATATCGAAGTGCCGTGAGAATTAATTTTACACAAACAATTTCATTTATTTTTTAAATTAATTTTAAAAGAATATTTTTATTTTTACCATTTTTCTATGATTTCCCCACAAATAAAATATATATTTTAAATTATTCTCGGTAAATGAAATTCTCTAAAAAATGGATCATTTCTCGGGACGGTCGGAGCATCAATCGTTCTCCAAAACGTTCGAGTAAAATTAATTACCGAAACATTATCGAGAATATCGGAATGATCCGAAAATTATTTTTACACAAATAATTTCATTTATTTTGGAAATTAATTTATAAAGAAAAACATCTTTATTAATTTTTGTTCTCTTCCCGTAAATAAAATATATCTTTTAAAATTATCTTCGGTAAATGAAATCTTCTAAAACGGATTGTTTCTCGAACGGTCGGAGTATCATCGTTCCACGAAACGGTTCGAGTAAAATTAATTACCGAAACATTATCAAAATTATCGGAGTGATTCGAAAATTATTTTTACATAGATGATTTCTGTTATCTCAAAACTAATAACGAAAAAGACGTTATATTTTTGTTATAATTTCTCCCCAAATAAAAAATGGCTTTTTTTAATAACTATTTTTGGTAAAGGAAATTCTCTAAAAACGAATCTGTTCTCAGGAAGGTCGGAATATCTATCGTTTCTCAAAACGGTTCGTGTAAAAATAGTTATCGAAACATTATCGAAAATATCGGCGTGATTCGGGAATTATTTTTACATGAGTAATTTATTTTACTTCAAAAATGATTATAAAAAAAACATTGTCTCTCATTCGTTTTAAAATATTCTTTTGAATTAAGTGTACTAAGGGAATTATTATTAAATATTAAAATTAAAATCACTTTTTCAAGATTTAAGATAAACGTGATTAATTGGTACCATTTTTAAGACGGACGCCATGGGGGTGCTAATCCTTCCCCACGCGTAACCGTACTCCCGAACCTAATTTTTGTTTCGAAGACCTAAAATTATCCTTTTAATATATCTTAATTAATTTTAGGATATTATTAAGAGGATAAGTTTTCATAGGTGACCAATCACACCTAAACAAAAAAGATTGGTGACGATAACCTGTATTTATTATAAAAAAAAATCGCCGAGCGGTCGAAAAAAACCGTTATTACATTATGTACCTAGGTCATTTCATTTCATTTAGAATATACCATGTGACTTAGGATATTTCATTTCATATAGAATATATTATGTTACCTAGGTCATTTCATTTCATTTAGAATATATTATGTCACTTAGGTGATTTCATTTCATTTCATTTAGAATATATTATGTCACTTAGGATATTTCATTTCATTTAGAATATATCATGTGACTTAGGATATTTCATTTCATATAGAATATATTATGTCACTTAGGACATATCATTTCATTTAGGATATTTCATTTCATATAGAATATATCATGTTACCTAGGTTATTTCATTCCATTTAGAATATATCATATGACTTAGGATATTTCATTTCATTTAGAATGTGCTATGACATTTAAATTATATCATACCATTTAGGTTGTATTATATTATTTAGCCTTTGCTATATCATTTATTTCACACATATTCATATTTTTTTTAAATGTTTTGAAAAAGGTAATGATTTTCAATAAAATAAAGATATTCCCGAGTTAAAATAATTCATGAGTTCTCTGCCGGGTTTGCTGGGGAGGATATCATCAATTATCATTAATAACGGAATATCTTCTTTAAAACGAGAATGATTCAGAAAGTTTTTCAAACTAATAAAAATTTCTATATTTTGCCACGTTTGTTGGGGAATATAGGAAATTTTTGAATTAATAAATTTAGGATTATTTTCAAATAAAAATGAAATTATTTTTCTTTAAATTGGGAATTAACTTGAAATACTAAATTTAAAACTGACTTTTTTATCGAGACTTGAGATAAAACACGATTAATAAGGTACCGTTTTATACCGGCGTTGTGGGAGTGCTAATCCTTCCCCACACGTATTCGAGTCCCGAACCCGCTTATTTGATTTCTCTGGTTTAAAACGCAGACTTGAAATTGGTTTTAAAAATGTTTTAAAGGTGGCCGATCACACCTAGCTAAAAAACATTGGTGGAGCTACAGAAGATTTAAATGTCTTTTTCAAGGTCATTTTCAAAACCTCCATTTTCTATGAGGAATTTCTGGCAGATAGAGCTACAGAAGATTACGAGCCGGTAAAGTTTGACTTTCCTGATGAGGACTTGATGGTTATTTCTCGAGAAGATTAAGGCGAGGAGTTAAAGAATGATGTATGAAAATGTATTTCGACGGAGCATCAAATGCTTTGGGGCATGGCATTGGAGCGGTTTTGATATCGCCGAAGGGGAACTACTGCCCCATTACTGCAAGTTTAACTTTCAGGTGCACCAACAATGTGGTAGAATATGAGGCCTGTGTCATAGGACTTTAAGCGGCTATTGCAAAGAAAATAGACGAGTTAGAAATATATGGGGATTCTACTCTAGTTATTTGCCAGTGGAAAGGAGAATAGGAAACAAGAGATTCAAAACTGATCCTCCACCACAAATTCATAATGAAATTGGTTCAGCAATTCCAAAAGATCAAATTCAATTACTTTCCTCGAAAAGAAAATCAAATGGCCGATGCCCTAGCTATGTTAGCCTAAATGTTCAAAATAAATACTAGTGCTGACGTCCAGCCCATCAAGATGAGTATACGAGAGTCGCGCGCACACTGTATGCATGTCGAGAAAGAGCCGGATGGGAGACTGTGGTACCATGACATCTTACAATACATAAAACATCAGCAGTACCCAAAGCACGCTACGGAAAATGACAAAAAAAACTTTGAGAAGAATGGCGATAGGATTCTTCTTGGATAAAGAAATATTGTATAAAATGAGTAGAGATCATACACTTCTAAGGTGTGTCGAAGCGGCTGAAGCTAAAAGAATACTCAAAAAGGTTCACGAAGGGGTGTGTGGAACACATGCAAATGACCACATGATAGCTAAGCAGATAATAAGAGCAGGTTATTACTGGATGACTGCGGAAAAGGATTGCATCAGGTATGTTCGAAAATGTCATAAGTGCCAGATATACGCGGATAAGCTACACGCTCCTCCAATAGCTCTACATGTCATGGCAATGCCTTGGCCTTTTTCTATGTGGGAATGGATGTGGTCGAGCCAATTACCCCTAAAGCCTCGAACGAACATTGCTTCATTTTGGTAGTGATCTATTACTTCACGAAATGGGTCGAAGCTGCTTCTTATGCTAGTGTGACCAAATCCATGGTGTGTAAATTTTTGAAAAAGGAAGTGATATGCCGATATGGTCTCCCGGAGAAAATTATTATAGATAATTCTCTCAATTTGAACAATACCATGATGAAAGAAATTTGCACTCAGTTCAAAATCAGGCACCACAACTCGACGCCTTACCATCCCAAGATGAATGGAGCAGTAGAAGTTGCTAACAATAATATAAAGAAAATCGTTGCCAAAATGGCTGATAAGTACAAAGATTGGCACGAGAAGCTTTCGTTTGCCCTGCACGCCTATAGAACGTCAGTACGTACTTCTACAGGGGCAACCCCTTACTCCTTGGTGTACGAGATGGAAGTTGTACTACCAATTGAAGTGGAGATCCTTTCTTTGATAATCTTAATGGAAGTCGAGTTAGAAGAAGCAGAGTGGGTCCAAGCCCGCTATGAGCAACTTAATTTGATCGAGGAAAAAATGATGATGGCATTGTGTCATGGCCAATTATACCAAAGGCGGATGATGAGGGCGCATAACAAAAAAGTTCGCCCAAGAGAGTTCCTAGAAGGTGATTTAGTTTTGAAGAAGATCCTCCCTAATCAGCAAGATCCTAGGGGGAAATGGGCACCAAATGGGAAGGCCCGTATGTGGTAAAAAGAGTATTTTTAGGAGGGGCAATGATTTTAGCAGAGATGGATGGTGTGGATTTCTCGAGTCCAATCAATGCTGACGCAGTGAAGAAATATTATGCATAGAAAAAAATGGAATGTAAGAAAGGAGAGATCCAAACCGAAAACCCGAAAGGGCGGTTCGAACCAAAGGATGGATCTAGGTCGAAAACCCTAAAAGGTGGCCTAGGTAAAGGACAAACAAGAGTTGGGATGACCGACGATAATCTGTGTGAAATAATTCATGAGACAAGGGATTAAAACAGGATGGAAGAATTGAACAAGCAGCGAGGTGCGACATAACCGAATGGCATAAGGCAGGAAGAGTAATTAATAGTTGGACGCTCTCGAAAGGAGTCAAAGACATCGATGAATGTTCTTTTCTGAAATAGAAATCCAAATTTGCTCGATCGAGATCGTTTAAGTATTCATTATGTGGGGATCTATCCCTGTTCAGTCTTTCTTTCTTTTCTTTGATTAATGCCAGTATGTTCTTTTTCTTTCACTAGAATGAAAATACATATCCCGATTCATAAAATCTTGTCCTTGAATTATCCTTCTTTGTTTGAAATTTTCTTTAGATAATGCATTATGTTGGCATGAAATGTGAATGATAATAAATAACTAGATAATGCACAAACGTAGCTTTCGTGATTACTCTACAGAAATTTGAAAATTGGAAAATCAGAAGGGGAGAAAGAGATAATGGGACAATGTGAGACCCGATTTGTTTATACCTTTTGGAAGTAAAGAAAACAATGATTGAGATGATGATTGATACGTAAAATTATTTTGGGGGAAGGGTACAAAGCTTTGACTCGACTAAGAAAGGATCGTGAGGAAGTAAATTGTGGATACCTAGTCGATTTGATGAAGGAAAATAGAAAGAATTGGGAAGGACAGAAAAGGTTTGTGAAGATTGAAATAAGAGGCTTAATCAGACTCAACTCTGAAAGGGTCTCTGGTTAATGAAATATACACAGGGGCATCGAATCATGATTCGAGCCCCAGGTTATGCATTCCATTATCATAAACATGCATTGCATTATCATGACATTGCAAACAATTAAGAATTACCATTGCATAGAAGGCGATATGAATGACAAATGGACAAGGAAAATGAAACCCGACTGCAACAGGAAGCTGGGAATCACCATGATAACCAGGAAAAAGGTACATTTACTTTCCAAGTGATAGAGCCTCTGTTGAGAGGAGCAATTTATTTTTCAAGTGATATAGAGCCTCTGTTGAGAGGAGCAATTTATTTTTAAAGTGATAGAGCCTCTGTTGAGAGGAGCAATTTATTTTCCAAGTGATAGAGACTTTGTTGAGAGGAGCAATTTATTTTTCAAGTGATAGATCCTCTGTTGAGAGGAGAAATTTATTTTCCAAGTGATAGAGCCTCTGTTGATAGGAGCAAGTGATAGAGCCTCTGTTGAGAGGAGCAATTTATTTTCCAAGTGATAAAGCCTGTGTTGAGAGGAGCAATTTATTTTCCAAGTGGGCATCGTTTTTGAATTTCAAAGTTTCCGAGACTCTGACGAGAGGAGTATTTTCATTTTTCAAAGTCAAGGAGCCTCTGATGAGAGGAGCATCGTTTTAAATTCCCAAAGTTTCCGATCCTTTGACGAGAGGAGCATTTTCATTTTTCAAAGTCAAGGAGCCTCTGATGAGAAGAGCATCGATTTAAATTCCAAAATTTTCGAGCCTCTGATGAGAGGAGCAGTTTATATTAATCATGGACGACATTGTCGCTTACGTCTTTGCCCTATTGCTGATTCTCAGCAATGTTCAAAGAGGGGCAACTGTAGCGACCCATTTTTATTTTGTTATTTATTATTTATTTTATATCTTTTTGTTATTATTATTATTATTATTATTTTATATTATTTTTATTACTGGCCCAATCTGGCACAAACCCCCAAGCAGCCAGGCCAGCCTATTTCTAGCAAGCCAGCCCACATCCGGGCCCAACAGGCCCTCATCTGGCAGCCGGCCCAAATCAGGCCACAACCCAGGCCTCTGTTGCCCCAACAGGCCAAACCCTTACAAGCCAAAACCAGCCCAAACCCAGCCCAATGACCCAAATCCGGCCCAACATCCCACCAACCCTTTCTCCCTAAGCAAACCCTAGCCGCCTCTCTACTGCCACCGCCTCTCCACCGCCACCGCCTCTCCACCACCAGCCACGTGCCTACCCACTTGCCCTAGCCGCCCCTACCCTTGCACCCACTTGTCCTGCCAGCACCACCCACCTAAACCCTAGGCCACCGCCCGCCTAAAACCCTAGCCCCACCGCCACTCACCGCCATAGGAGCCCTATAAAAACCCATCCCAGCAGCCAAAAAAAGAATGAAGGAAAAAAAAAGAAATAAATCGGACAAAATCTGAAACCAAAAAAAAGAAAAGCAAAGATCACAAAAAAACATAAGAGAAAAAAAAAAAAGGAAAAACCCAAACCAACCAGCAAAAAAAAAAGAAGAAAAAAAAAGAGAAAAGAGTTCAAATTTTTGGCTTTAGATCTAGGAAGCTTGGGTTCGTTTTGGGCAAAACTAGGCTAGGATTTGGAGAGAGTATGAGCAAAGGATTCATTTTGGGGTGAAGGATAGTCGGAAAAACCACCGGAGACGGTGGCGGCGGTGGTAGCCACTGTTTTTGATTCAGGGAAGGTTCAGAGAAAATGGTCTCTTTTTTTGCTGAAAGAGGTGAGAAATGAATCAAAAAAAAAATTAGGCCATTCAAAGGATACATTCGGGTCGGGTCGTGGGACCCGCGCCTGGACCCGACCCAGATGTAGCTGGTTCAATTTTTTTTATTATTATTATTTTTTATGCTATTTATATTTATTTTATTATTCATCATCTTTCTTTTTATTTTCCATTTTTTTTTATTTTTAGGTTATATTTTTTTATTATTTATTATATATATATTTTTAAGTTATAGATATATATATATACTTGGCACTACTTCTATCATTATTATTATTATTATTCTAATTATTATTATTATTATATATTATTATTTTATTAGTTATTATTATTATTTTTTCCTTTCATTTTTCATTTCCATTTATTTATTTATATATATATTTTTATTTTTATTTTTATTGTTATTATTATTATTTATTTTTTATTTATTTCTTGCCACTGTCATTATTACTATTATTATATTACTACTATGGTATTATTTGTGGTTTTTTTTTTATTTCTTTTCTTTCATTTTGTATTTATTGTTGATTTTATTGTTATTGGTGTTTATTTATTTTATTATTCGTTTTTATGCATTATTAATCTAAAAAAAAGGAGGGTTTCTCATTTACTTTTTCTGAATAATAGTTCCTTCGCGAATAAAATTATGTCCTCTAAATTAATTTTGTTAAAAGAAATTCTCTAAAAAATGAACTTTTTCTCGGAATGGTCGGAATATCAATCGATCCTCGAAAAGGTTTGTGTAACAAAATAATTATCGAAACATTATCGAAAGTATCGGAGTGATTCGAAAATTATTCTTATTACATAGGTAATTTCTCTTATTTCGGAATTAATTATAAAGGATATTTTTATCAATTTCTCCGCAAGTAAAATGTCTTTTTAACATTATTTTTAATAAAATGAAATCTCCGAAAAACGGATTATTTTTCGGGATGGTCGGAGTATCAATCATTCCTCGAAACGGTTCGAGTAAGATTCGTCATTGAAATAGTGTCGAAAATATCGAAGTGCCTTGAGAATTAATTTTACACAAACAAATTCTTTTATTTTTTAAATTAATTTTAAAATAATATTTTTATTTTTACCATTTTTCTATGATTTCCCCACAAATAAAATATATATTTTAAATTATTCTCGGTAAATGAAATTCTCTAAAAAATGGATCATTTCTCGGGACGGTCGGAGCATCAATCGTTCTCCAAAACGTTCGAGTAAAATTAATTACCGAAACATTATCGAGAATATCGGAATGATCCGAAAATTATTTTTACACAAATAATTTCATTTATTTTGGAAATTAATTTATAAAGAAAAACATCTTTATTAATTTTTGTTATCTTCCCGTAAATAAAATATATCTTTTAAAATTATCTTCGGTAAATGAAATCTTCTAAAACGGATTGTTTCTCGAACGGTCGGAGTATCATCGTTCCACGAAACGGTTCGAGTAAAATTAATTACCGAAACATTATCGAAATTATCGGAGTGATTCGAAAATTATTTTTACATAGATGATTTCTGTTATCTCAAAACTAATAACGAAAAAGACGTTAAATTTTTGTTATTATTTCTCCCCAAATAAAAAATGGCTTTTTTTAATAACTATTTTTGGTAAAGGAAATTCTCTAAAAACGAATCCGTTCTCAGGAAGGTCGGAATATCTATCGTTTCTCAAAACGGTTCGTGTAAAAATAGTTATCGAAACATTATCGAAAATATCAGAGTGATTCGGGAATTATTTTTACATGAGTAATTTATTTTACTTCAAAAATGATTATAAAAAAAACATTGTCTCTCATTCGTTTTAAAATATTCTTTTGAATTAAGTGTACTAAGGGAATTATTATTAAATATTAAAATTAAAATCACTTTTTCAAGATTTAAGATAAACGTGATTAATTGGTACCATTTTTAAGACGGGCGCCATGGGGGTGCTAATCATTCCCCACGCGTAACCGTACTCCCGAACCTAATTTTTGTTTCGAAGACCTAAAATTATCCTTTTAATATATCTTAATTAATTTTAGGATATTATTAAGAGGATAAGTTTTCATAGGTGACCAATCACACCTAAACAAAAAAGATTGGTGACGATAACCTGTATTTATTATAATAAAAAAATCGTCGAGCGGTCGAAAAAAACCGTTATTACATTATGTACCTAGGTCATTTCATTTCATTTAGAATATACCATGTGACTTAGGATATTTCATTTCATATAGAATATATTATGTTACCTAGGTTATTTCATTTCATTTAGAATATATTATGTCACTTAGGTGATTTCATTTCATTTCATTTAGAATATATTATGTCACTTAGGATATTTCATTTCATTTAGAATATATCATGTGACTTAGGATATTTCATTTCATATAGAATATATTATGTCACTTAGGACATATCATTTCATTTAGGATATTTCATTTCATATAGAATATATCATGTTACCTAGGTTATTTCAATCCATTTAGAATATATCATATGACTTAGGATATTTCATTTCATTTAGAATGTGCTATGACATTTAAATTATATCATATCATTTAGGTTGTATTATATTATTTAGACTTTGCTATATCATTTATTTCACACATATTCATATTTTTTTAAATGTTTTGAAAAAGGTAATGATTTTCAATAAAATAAAGATATTCCCGAGTTAAAATAATTCATGAGTTCTCTGCCGGATTTGCTGGGGAGGATATCATCAATTATCATTAATAACGGAATATCTTCTTTAAAACAAGAATGATTCGGAAAGTTTTTCAAACTAATAAAAATTTCTATATTTTGCCACGTTTGTTGGGGAATATAGGAAATTTTTGAATTAATAAATTTCGGATTATTTTCAAATAAAAATGAAATTATTTTTCTTTAAATTGGGAATTAACTTGAAATACTAAATTTAAAACTGACTTTTTTATCGAGACTTGAGATAAAACACGATTAATAAGGTACCGTTTTATACCGGCGTTGTGGGAGTGCTAATCCTTCCCCACACGTATTCGAGTCCCGAACCCGCTTATTTGATTTCTCTGGTTTAAAACGCAGACTTGAAATTGGTTTTAAAAATGTTTTAAAGGTGGCCGATCACACCTAGCTAAAAAACATTGGTGGCGACTCCATGTCTTTTTCAAGGTCATTTTCAAAACCTTCATTTTCTATGAGGAATTTCTGGCAGATAGAGCTACAGAAGATTACGAGCCGGTAAAGTTTGACTTTCCTGATGAGGACTTGATGGTTATTTCTCGAGAAGATTAAGGCGAGGAGTTAAAGAATGATGTATGAAAATGTATTTCGACGGAGCATCAAATGCTTTGGGGCATGGCATTGGAGCGGTTTTGATATCGCCGAAGGGGAACTACTGCCCCATTACTGCAAGTTTAACTTTCAGGTGCACCAACAATGTGGTAGAATATGAGGCCTGTGTCATAGGACTTTAAGCGGCTATTGCAAAGAAAATAGACGAGTTAGAAATATATGGGGATTCTACTCTAGTTATTTGCCAGTTGAAAGGAGAATAGGAAACAAGAGATTCAAAACTGATCCTCCACCACAAATTCATAATGAAATTGGTTCAGCAATTCCAAAAGATCAAATTCAATTACTTTCCTCGAAAAGAAAATCAAATGGCCGATGCCCTAGCTATGTTAGCCTAAATGTTCAAAATAAATACTAGTGCTGACGTCCAGCCCATCAAGATGAGTATACGAGAGTCGCGCGCACACTGTATGCATGTCGAGAAAGAGCCGGATGGGAGACTGTGGTACCATGACATCTTACAATACATAAAACATCAGCAGTACCCAAAACACGCTACGGAAAATGACAAAAAAAACTTTGAGAAGAATGGCGATAGGATTCTTCTTGGATAAAGAAATATTGTATAAAATGAGTAGAGATCATACACTTCTAAGGTGTGTCGAAGCGGCTGAAGCTAAAAGAATACTCGAAAAGCTTCACGAAGGGGTGTGTGGAACACATGCAAATGACCACATGATGGCGAAGCAGATAATAAGAGCAGGTTATTACTGGATGACTGCGGAAAAGGATTGCATCAGATATGTTCGAAAATGTCATAAGTGCCAGATATACGCGGATAAGCTACACGCTCCTCCAATAGCTCTACATGTCATGGCAATGCCTTGGCATTTTTCTATGTGGGGAATGGATGTGGTCGGGCCAATTATCCCTAAAGCCTCGAACGAACATTGCTTCATTTTGGTAGTGATCTATTACTTCACGAAATGGGTCGAAGCTGCTTCTTATGCTAGTGTGACCAAATCCATGGTGTGTAAATTTTTGAAAAAGGAATTGATATGCCGATATGGTCTCCCGGAGAAAATTATTATAGATAATTCTCTCAATTTGAACAATACCATGATGAAAGAAATTTGCACTCAGTTCAAAATCAGGCACCACAACTCGACGCCTTACCGTCACAAGATGAATGGAGCAGTAGAAGTTGCTAACAATAATATAAAGAAAATCGTTGCCAAACTGACTGATAAGTACAAAGATTGGCACGAGAAGCTTTCGTTTGCCCTGCACGCCTATAGAACGTCAGTACGTACTTCTACAGGGGCAACCCCTTACTCCTTGGTGTACGAGATGGAAGTTGTACTACCAATTGAAGTGGAGATCCTTTCTTTGATAATCTTAATGGAAGTCGAGTTAGAAGAAGCAGAGTGGGTCCAAGCCCGCTATGAGCAACTTAATTTGATCGAGGAAAAAATGATGATGGCATTGTGTCATGGCCAATTATACCAAAGGCGGATGATGAGGGCGCATAACAAAAAAGTTCGCCCAAGAGAGTTCCTAGAAGGTGATTTAGTTTTGAAGAAGATCCTCCCTAATCAGCAAGATCCTAGGGGGAAATGGGCACCAAATGGGAAGGCCCGTATGTGGTAAAAAGAGTATTTTTAGGAGGGGCAATGATTTTAGCAGAGATGGATGGTGTGGATTTCTCGAGTCCAATCAATGCTGACGCAGTGAAGAAATATTATGCATAGAAAAAAATGGAATGTAAGAAAGGAGAGATCCAAACCGAAAACCCGAAAGGGCGGTTCGAACCAAAGGATGGATCTAGGTCGAAAACCCTAAAAGGTGGCCTAGGTAAAGGACAAACAAGAGTTGGGATGACCGACAATAATCTGTGTGAAATAATTCATGAGACAAGGGATTAAAACAGGATGGAAGAATTGAACAAGCAGCGAGGTGCGACATAACCGGATGGCATAAGGCAGGAAGAGTAATTAATAGTTGGACGCTCTCGAAAGGAGTCAAAGACATCGATGAATGTTCTTTTCTGAAATAGAAATCCAAATTTGCTCGATCGAGATCGTTTAAGTATTCATTATGTGGGGATCTATCCCTGTTCAGTCTTTCTTTCTTTTCTTTGATTAATGCCAGTATGTTCTTTTTCTTTCACTAGAATGAAAATACATATCCCGATTCATAAAATCTTGTCCTTGAATTATCCTTCTTTGTTTGAAATTTTCTTTAGATAATGCATTATGTTGGCATGAAATGTGAATGATAATAAATAACTAGATAATGCACAAACGTAGCTTTCGTGATTACTCTACAGAAATTTGAAAATTGGAAAATCAGAAGGGGAGAAAGAGATAATGGGACAATGTGAGACCCGATTTGTTTATACCTTTTGGAAGTAAAGAAAACAATGATTGAGATGATGATTGATACGTAAAATTATTTTGGGGGAAGGGTACAAAGCTTTGACTCGACTAAGAAAGGATCGTGAGGAAGTAAATTGTGGATACCTAGTCGATTTGATGAAGGAAAATAGAAAGAATTGGGAAGGACAGAAAAGGTTTGTGAAGATTGAAATAAGAGGCTTAATCAGACTCAACTCTGAAAGGGTCTCTGGTTAATGAAATATACACAGGGGCATCGAATCATGATTCGAGCCCCAGGTTATGCATTCCATTATCATAAACATGCATTGCATTATCATGACATTGCAAACAATTAAGAATTACCATTGCATAGAAGGCGATATGAATGACAAATGGACAAGGAAAATGAAACCCGACTGCAACAGGAAGCTGGGAATCACCATGATAACCAGGAAAAAGGTACATTTACTTTCCAAGTGATAGAGCCTCTGTTGAGAGGAGCAATTTATTTTTAAAGTGATAGAGCCTCTGTTGAGAGGAGCAATTTATTTTCCAAGTGATAGAGCCTTTGTTGAGAGGAGCAATTTATTTTTCAAGTGATAGATCCTCTGTTGAGAGGAGAAATTTATTTTCCAAGTGATAGAGCCTCTGTTGAGAGGAGCAAGTGATAGAGCCTCTGTTGAGAGGAGCAATTTATTTTCCAAGTGATAAAGCCTGTGTTGAGAGGAGCAATTTATTTTCCAAGTGGGCATTGTTTTTGAATTTCAAAGTTTCCGAGCCTCTGACGAGAGGAGTATTTTCATTTTTCAAATTCAAGGAGCCTCTGATGAGAGGAGCATCGTTTTAAATTCCCAAAGTTTCCGATCCTTTGACGAGAGGAGCATTTTCATTTTTCAAAGTCAAGGAGCCTCTGATGAGAAGAGCATCGATTTAAATTCCAAAATTTTCGAGCCTCTGATGAGAGGAGCAGTTTATATTAATCATGGACGACATTGTCGCTTACGTCTTTGCCCTATTGCTGATTCTCAGCAATGTTCAAAGAGGGGCAACTGTAGCGACCCATTTTTATTTTTATTTTGTTATTTATTATTTATTTTATATCTTTTTATTATTATTATTATTATTATTTATTTTATATTATTTTTATTTTTATTACTGGCCCAATCTGGCACAAACCCCCAAGCAGCCAGGCCAGCCTATTTCTAGCAAGCCAGCCCACATCCGGGCCCAACAGGCCCTCATCTGGCAGCCGGCCCAAATCAGGCCACAACCCAGGCCTCTGTTGCCCCAACAGGCCAAACCCTTACAAGCCAAAACCAGCCCAAACCCAGCCTAATGACCCAAATCCGGCCCAACATCCCACCAACCCTTTCTCCCTAAGCAAACCCTAGCCGCCTCTCTACTGCCACCGCCTCTCCACCGCCACCGCCTCTCCACCACCAGCCACGTGCCTACCCACTTGCCCTAGCCGCCCCTACCCTTGCACCCACTTGTCCTGCCAGCACCACCCACCTAAACCCTAGGCCACCGCCCGCCTAAAACCCTAGCCCCACCGCCACTCACCGCCATAGGAGCCCTATAAAAACCCATCCCAGCAGCCAAAAAAAGAATGAAGGAAAAAAAAAAAGAAATAAATCGGACAAAATCCGAAACCGAAAAAAAGAAAAGCAAAGATCACAAAAAAACATAAGAGAAAAAAAAAAGGAAAAACCCTAACCAACCAGCAAAAAAAAAAGAAGAAAAAAAAAAGAGAAAAGAGTTCAAATTTTTGGCTTTAGATCTAGGAAGCTTGGGTTCGTTTTGGGCAAAACTAGGCTAGGATTTGGAGAGAGTATGAGCAAAGGATTCATTTTGGGGTGAAGGATAGTCGGAAAAACCACCGGAGACGGTGGCAGCGGTGGTAGCCACTGTTTTTGATTCAGGGAAGGTTCAGAGAAAATGGTCTCTTTTTTTGCTGAAAGAGGTGAGAAATGAATCAAAAAAAAAATTAGGCCATTTAAAGGATACATTCGGGTCGGGTCATGGGACCCGCGCCTGGACCCGACCCAGATGTAGCTGGTTCAATTTTTTTTATTATTATTATTTTTTATGCTATTTATATTTATTTTATTTTATTATTCATCATCTTTCTTTTTATTTTCCAATTTTTTTTATTTTTAGGTTATATTTTTTATTTATTTATTATATATATATATATATTTAAGTTATAGATATATATATATATATATATATATATATATATATATATACTTGGCACTACTTCTATCATTATTATTATTATTATTCTAATTATTATTATATATTATTATTTTATTAGTTATTATTATTATTATTATTTTTTCCTTTCATTTTTCATTTCCATTTATTTATATATATATATTTTTATTTTTATTGTTATTATTATTATTTATTTTTTATTTATTTCTTGCCACTGTCATTATTACTATTATTATATTACTATTATGGTATTATTTGTGGTTTTTTTTTATTTCTTTTCTTTCATTTTGTATTTATTGTTGATTTTATTGTTATTGGTGTTTATTTATTTTATTATTCGTTTTTATGCATTATTAATCTAAAAAAAAAGGAGGGTTTCTCATTTACTTTTTCTAAATAATAGTTCCTTCGCGAATAAAATTATGTCCTCTAAATTAATTTTGTTAAAAGAAATTCTCTAAAAAATGAACTTTTTCTCGGAATGGTCGGAATATCAATCGATCCTCGAAAAGGTTTGTGTAACAAAATAATAATCGAAACATTATCGAAAGTATCGGAGTGATTCGAAAATTATTCTTATTACATAGGTAATTTCTCTTATTTCGGAATTAATTATAAAGGATATTTTTATCAATTTCTCCGCAAGTAAAATGTCTTTTTAACATTATTTTTAATAAAATGAAATCTCCGAAAAATGGATTATTTTTCGGGATGGTCGGAGTATCAATCATTCCTCGAAATGGTTCGAGTAAGATTCGTCGTCGAAATAGTGTCGAAAATATCGAAGTGCCTTGAGAATTAATTTTACACAAACAATTTCATTTATTTTTTAAATTAATTTTAAAAGAATATTTTTATTTTTACCATTTTTCTATGATTTCCCCACAAATAAAATATATATTTTAAATTATTCTCGGTAAATGAAATTCTCTAAAAAATGGATCATTTCTCGGGACGGTCGGAGCATCAATCGTTCTCCGAAACGTTCGAGTAAAATTAATTACCGAAACATTATCGAGAATATCGGAATGATCCGAAAATTATTTTTACACAAATAATTTCATTTATTTTGAAATTAATTTATAAATAAAAACATCTTTATTAATTTTTGTTCTCTTCCCGTAAATAAAATATATTTTTTAAAATTATCTTCGGTAAATGAAATCTTCTAAAACGGATTGTTTCTCGAACGGTCGGAGTATCATCGTTCCACGAAACGGTTCGAGTAAAATTAATTACCGAAACATTATCGAAATTATCGGAGTGATTCGAAAATTATTTTTACATAGATGATTTCTGTTATCTCAAAACTAATAACGAAAAAGACGTTATATTTTTGTTATTATTTCTCCCCAAATAAAAAATGGCTTTTTTTAATAACTATTTTTGGTAAAGGAAATTCTTTAAAAACGAATCCGTTCTCAGGAAGGTCGGAATATCTATCGTTTCTCAAAACGGTTCGTGTAAAAATAGTTATCGAAACATTATCGAAAATATCGGAGTGATTCGGGAATTATTTTTACATGAGTAATTTATTTTACTTCAAAAATGATTATAAAAAAACCATTGTCTCTCATTCGTTTTAAAATATTCTTTTGAATTAAGTGTACTAAGGGAATTATTATTAAATATTAAAATTAAAATCACTTTTTCAAGATTTAAGATAAACGTAATTAATTGGTACCATTTTTATGACGGGCGCCATGGGGGTGCTAATCCTTCCCCACGCGTAACCGTACTCCCGAACCTAATTTTTGTTTCGAAGACCTAAAATTATCCTTTTAATATATCTTAATTAATTTTAGGATATTATTAAGAGGATAAGTTTTCATAGGTGACCAATCACACCTAAACAAAAAAGATTGGTGACGATAACCTGTATTTATTAAAAAAAAAAATCGCCGACCGGTCGAAAAAAACCGTTATTACATTATGTACCTAGGTCATTTCATTTCATTTAGAATATACCATGTGACTTAGGATATTTCATTTCATATAGAATATATTATGTTACCTAGGTCATTTCATTTCATTTAGAATATATTATGTCACTTAGGTGATTTCATTTCATTTCATTTAGAATATATTATGTCACTTAGGATATTTCATTTCATTTAGAATATATCATGTGACTTAGGATATTTCATTTCATATAGAATATATTATGTCACTTAGGACATATCATTTCATTTAGGATATTTCATTTCATATAGAATATATCATGTTACCTAGGTTATTTCATTCCATTTAGAATATATCATATGACTTAGGATATTTCATTTCATTTAGAATGTGCTATGACATTTAAATTATATCATACCATTTAGGTTGTATTATATTATTTAGACTTTGCTATATCATTTATTTCACACATATTCATATATTTTTTTTAAATGTTTTGAAAAAGGTAATGATTTTCAATAAAATAAATATATTCCCGAGTTAAAATAATTCATGAGTTCTCTGCCGGGTTTGCTGGGGAGGATATCATCAATTATCATTAATAACGGAATATCTTCTTTAAAACGAGAATGATTCGGAAAGTTTTTCAAACTAATAAAAATTTCTATATTTTGCCACGTTTGTTGGGGAATATAGGAAATTTTTGAATTAATAAATTTCGGATTATCTTCAAATAAAAATGAAATTATTTTTCTTTAAATTGGGAATTAACTTGAAATACTAAATTTAAAACTGACTTTTTTATCGAGACTTGAGATAAAACACGATTAATAAGGTACCGTTTTATACCGGCGTTGTGGGAGTGCTAATCCTTCCCCACACGTATTCGAGTCCCGAACCCGCTTATTTGATTTCTCTGGTTTAAAACGCAGACTTGAAATTGGTTTTAAAAATGTTTTAAAGGTGGCCGATCACACCTAGCTAAAAAACATTGGTGGCGACTCCATGTCTTTTTCAAGGTCATTTTCAAAACCTTCATTTTCTATGAGGAATTAAGTCAACTTTTTCTCGATTTTTTTTAATGTCATGCTTAACGAATAATAAAGTCTTGTGATGAGACTTGTTTTTTTTAAGGTTGCGACATTGCATATAATGACATGATTAGCATTTATCATATATCAAACACATATATAATCCTAGCATGCATACTGTAAACACCTAATTTTGTCCGAGTCCCTTAAACCGGCAAATTCTCTATTCAACTTCTCAGAGCGCAGAAAGACTTCCACCATTCCATAAATGGGTCTCCAAGACTTCATTTCGGGGGCCAATACAAAAAAGTCAATACGAAAAAAAGTCAACCCCGAAAAAGTCAACCACTAAAAAAGTCCACTGATAACTCGTATAATTATATAGTTTTTAGTTATGTTTTATTATTGTTTTGTGTCAAATACGAGTTATTATTGTTTAGTCTAATTGTGTTTATGATCTTTTATATTTTTATGTAATTTGGTGTTTTTCACAAGTTTCTTTGAGTGATTTCAGATTACTAGAATTAAGGGCAAATCCAGTTCAGTTCCAGTTCCGACACCTTTTGCCATATCAGCTATATCTCGAGTTTCACTGAAGCAATAAGGCTGAACTTTGTATCCCTGCAAAGCTAAGAGGCATATCTATCTTTTTCATGTTTTACACTTCTTGAAACGGAGTCGTTTTCCCTAGCGAAATCGACCATCAAGTTGGCTGATGTGCAATGACGTCTGTTCTGCACCGTTTTGGTATTTTGACCATATCTTCCGATCCACGTGCGCAAATGATCTGATTCCAACGGCTATGGATCCGTAACTGATAGGGGTATATTTTTCTAGAAGACCATTTTATCAGATCGAGCCTCCAACATTGACAAAATCGACCATCAAGCTGGCTGATCAGAATTGTCATACAATATGACGAAAATTGTTAGAAAAATGCACCCACCTATTATACCTACCTTTGAAATTTGTAAAGCTTGTCTCTTGTCATTTAGCCCTCCAAAATGTGTATAAATAGAGGGCCTTGGATGAGTATTGGGATACATTATACATTGGTAGGATAGCCATTGTAATAAAATTCTCTAAGTTTTCTTTTTCTTTCCTTTCTCTAGTTTTCTTTTTCTTCTTACATTTCTTTTCATTTTATTCATATCTAGTATGTGTTTCTAATCATATTGTTGAGGTGATGAGGTGAAGCTCTTGGTAAATGCTAAGGTTAGTCTCTTAAACATGAGCTAAAATGAATCATCATTTAGTATAGATAATATTTTCTTTTGGTTGAAAATCATACTTGCAAAGTAGGGATCTTGATTCATTATTGACAATGAAAATGGCACAGTAAATGCTTGGTTTCATAACCTTGATTTGTTGTAGACATATACCTTGGCATAAGGAATGCTTGGACTCTTTTTGTGAGTTTTGAGGACACCAAATGAACATAATATCATATGCTATGGACGTTGGACAATTTGGACTGAATTGCTAAACCTTCCGATTGGAATCTCCCTTATGTGTGAATTTCAATTGTGTAATAAAACAAGATTAATCTTAGCATAACACCAAGAGTGGATTCTCTAACCTCAACATCTTTTCTTATTGTTTTTATATCTTGTTTAATTTCTTTTATGTTATTTTGTTTATTTTGTTCTCTAATATCTTGTTTATCTTGTTTTGTTGTTGATTCCCTAATATCTTTTTTACTTTATTTTTCTTATATATTTATAAACTTATACTTACTAATACGCTTCCCTGTGGTTCGACCTCGGACACCCGAGAATTTATTACTTGAACATAACCTGCACTTGGGTTTACGACTCTTAATTGAGTTTCTATCAAGTTTTTGGCGCCGTTGCCGGGGAGGCAATACTAAGTATATAAGTTTATAAGTATATTTATTTTTATTGGCTGGTTATACCGCCTATATTTATTTTTATTGGCTGGTTATACCGCCTAATTTTCTATATATTTATATTTATATTGTATATTAACTTTGTTTTATTTTTATTGGCTGGTTATACCGCCTAATTTTGTATATTAACTTTGTTTTATGCTTGTTTGGCGACGTGATTTTAGATCTCGTCGTTTAGTTAGATTTTATTGTGAAACTTTTTCAGGTAATCTTTCTAATACAACTCCTACCATGGCTGACAATGAAAGTGTTCATGCTGAAGATGAGAACAGACAAGTACGCACCATGCGTGACTACTTGCAACCAACTCGAAGCTCATCACCCTCTTGTTTTATTTTTCCTCTCAATGCAAACAACTTTCGTTTTAAACCAGGTATGATAGCTTTGCTTCCAAATTTCCATGGGTTGGAATCGGAAAGTGCTTACTCGTTTCTAAAAGACTTCGAAGATGTATGTGTCACCTTTAATGACCAACAATGTACAAATGAAATTGTCAAGCTAAAATTATTTCCTTTTTCTTTAAAAGATAAAGCAAAAATTTGGCTTCATAATTTAAAACCAAGGTCAATTGGCACATGGCAAGAATTACAAACTGAGTTTCTAAAGAAATTTTTCCCAGCACATAAAACTACTGCTTTGAAAAGACAGATTCAAAATTTCAATCAAAATCAAAATGAAGCATTTTTTCAGTGCTGGGAGCATTTTAAAGATTTGTTAAGTTCTTGTCCACATCATGGTTTTGAAAAATGGCGTCTTATTAGTTTCTTTTATGAAAGTTTAACTCCCGAAACTAAACAATTTGTTGAAACAATGTGTAACGGTGAGTTTCTAGAAAAAGAACCTGAAGAAGCCTTTGACTACTTAGACCATTTGGCAGATAACTCTCAAGCCTGGCACACAGATAATTCCTCTGAAAGTTCCAATAGATCTAATGTTGTTTCTAACAGAGGAAAATATCATTTTAGTCAAGAAGATGAGATAAAAGCTAAAGTAGCTAATTTGGCTAGAAAGATTGAAGCCATGGAACTTAGAGAAGTAAAAGAAGTCAAAACGGTTAAAAATGAAGAAAGTTGTGGAATTTGTGAAATCATGGGACACCCCACTTCTGAATGTCCAAACATTCCCATTCTTAAAGAAGCGTTGCATGATCAAGTAAATTCCATAAACACATTTAAAAAGCCTTTTCCTTCTCCTTACTCTGAAACGTATAACCCTGAATGGAGAAATCATCCCAACTTCAGTTGGCGGAATAATAATCATGTTCAGGTACCACAATCTCAAAAGCCGGGCAACACTTTTTCCTATCAACCTTCACGTGTACAAACCTTGGAAGAGACATTGCAAGCATTCATGCAAACACAAGCAAATGTGAATAGCCGGACTTCACAGGACATCAATGAGATCAAAAACACCTTGTCCACATTGACAGCTTCATTACGCACTCAAGAAAAAGGTAAGTTTCCTGCTCAACCTCAGCCTAACCCTTCTACTCAATGTCTTGTTTCTTGCTCCAATGAAACTCAACAGGAAAATGCCAGTTCTATCACAACTCTTCGAAGTGGAAAGGCAATTGACAAAAACATTCCATCAAAAGACCAAGATCCTCTTTCCCCTCCGAAAAGTAATGGTAAGGATGATGGTAAGTCTGAACTTCTTGAAAATTTGGACAAAGAAAAAGGTATGCATCCTGCTCCTTTTCCTCAAAGGTTGCAAACAATAAAGAATTTGAATCAAAATGCAGAAATTTATGAACTTTTCAAACAAGTTAAGATTAACATTCCTTTATTGGATGCAATCAAACAAGTTCCATCTTATGCTAAATTTTTGAAGGACATGTGCACAGTTAAAAGGAAACATAATGTACAAAAGAAAGCATTTCTGACGGAAAGTGTGAGCTCAATCATTCAGCACCTTACTCCACCAAAATTCAAAGATCCTGGATGTCCAACAATCTCATGCATCATTGGAAACACTAGAATAGAACGTGCATTGCTTGATCTTGGTGCTAGTGTTAATCTTTTGCCTTTTTCTGTTTATCAACAGTTAGGTTTAGGTGAACTCAAGGAAACACCTGTTACACTTCAACTAGCTGATCGTTCTGTAAAAATTCCTCGAGGGATAGTTGAAGATGTTTTGGTTCAAATTGATAATTTTTACTTCCCTGTTGATTTTATTGTTTTGGACACACATCCTGTTTCAAATCCAAATGTTCAAATTCCTGTTATATTAGGCCGTCCATTTCTTGCAACTTCTAATGCTCTGATAAATTGCAGGAATGGTATGTTGAACATTTCTTTTGGAAATATGACTTTAGAATTAAATGTGTTCAACACTTGCAAGCAACCTGGTGATGATTCAGAAGTACATGAAGTGGATTTCATTGAAGAACTTGTTCATGAACATCTCACCACTACCACATTCCATGATCCTTTAGAAGCTTATTTAATTGAATGTGAGTTTGATAATGCTTCAGAAATTTTACACACTGATTCTTTGTTAAATTCTTTTCAGGTTAAGCATTGTTGGAAACAAAAGTTTGAGGAACTTCCATCACTCACAAATGTCACTGTACCATCAACTATTGAACCACCCAAGCTGGATTTAAAACCATTGCCATCCGAGCTAAAATATTCCTTTTTGGGTGAGAATGAAACTTTTCCAGTCATAAATGAACTTGAGGAACTCAGAAATGATGCATATGAGAATTCTAAAATTCATAAAGAAAGAACTAAAGCCTTTCATGACAAGTTAATTTCAAGAAAAACATTTGATGTTGGGCAAAAAGTTCTACTTTATAATTCTAGACTTCACATATTTCCTGATAAGTTGAGATCAAGATGGACTGGCCCATTTGTGGTTAAGCATGTGTATCATTATGGAGCAGTTGACATTGAGAATCCTCAAAATGGTAACGTATTCAAGGTAAATGGACAAAGACTCAAACTCTTTTTGGAAAATCATGTTACTCAAGAAGAGGTTGTTTTTCTTGCTGATCCTTGTTTTGAAAATAACTAGATGTAAATATAATTTTTTTTTTTAACCCCGGTTAAATGGCGGATAACGGTACTCCGTGATTATTTAAGTCGGTTCCATCAGCTACCCACAAAACTGATATTGTATATAAATTTCTCTTTCATTTTATTTTATTTCATTTTTTTTTTCAGGATGGATGATATTCTCAAAAGATTGCAGAAACGATTTCCTCCTTTTCCTCGGAATATTTTACTGAAGCTTTACCAAGTTCGATTAGAAAGATTAAGAATGCTTATGAACAAAGGGATTCCTGAAGACATACGTTGGATAATTGAAGCCAAGGTACGTGAAGATGAATATCTTCCTGTTTTGCATTTACCAGGTACAGGTAGAAGCACTTATGCAAAGAAGCGACGAGCAAAGCGCATGAGTTCAAATTGCCACAAGTGTGCACGATGGACGTGTAACGGTAAATGTCGTTCTATTGGGATTCCGTCCTCTAATCGAGATGATAAAATTGAATTCATTAAGGATGGACTGAGTAAGGAGAATTTGGGTAATATCCAACTTTCTCTTGAGACGCATCCTAGTGGAGACGTACAAAGAGAAATTCTTGATTTATGGCCGCAATTCCAAAGGGAATGGCAACATCTTGGGAATCTGATGATAAAAGACCCTGTTTGCCAGCTTGTAAGAAAACTGGATGGGAAGCATATCCTCGACTCATAGAAGGCGTTTAAGCCGTTTCTGGACGTAAAACCAGAGGAAGATGCCAAATACACTTTCGGCGACATTATTACTTTTGACTTTTACGGTTGATTTTTCTTCTCTTTTTGATTTTCTTCCTGAAATCACGCAAAAAATCTTTTGTTAGGTTAACATTTTCTTCTGACAGGTCAAATACACTTTCGGCGACATTATTACTCTTGTTTGATTCACTACTCAGTCCTCTATATATTACACCATGTACTCATTCTCTTTCAGGCACTCAAAAAAAGAAAAAAAAATGGAAAGCACTTCGTCCCAGCGCATTAAAAAAATTTGTGTCTTTGGAGGTGCTTATCCAGGGAAAAATAACATATTCGCTGATGAAGCCATAAGAGTTGGAGTAATACTTGCCCAACAAAAGATCCACTTGATTTATGGAGGCGGTAGTACGGGTTTAATGGGAGCAGTCGCTACAGCAGCACACGCCGGAGGAAGTCCAGTTCTAGGAATCGTGCCAAAACTATTCACAGATTTTTGTGGACCTACCGTGGGTAAGGAAATACAAGTCTGGAGTATCCCTGAACGGATAACAATCATGTACCATTCTGCCGATGCATTCATTGCCTTACCAGGAGGTCTGGGTACATTGGAAGAAATAGCTTGCGTGGCTTCTTGGTCATCTTTGGTCACAAATAAGAAACCCATTGGTTTGCTTAATATTAATGGTTATTTTAGTAATTTACTTTCATATTTAGATAATGCTGTGGATAATGGATTCATGTTTTCAGAGGCAAGGAGAACCATAATTTCTGCTACAACCATTGAAGATTTACTCAAAAAGCTACAAGCTTATGAGTGTTTATCTGCTACGGTTGTTTCGCAAACGCTCGGAAAAAGAAAAAGAGATATGGACGAGCAAGGAGTGGATTGCACTTTGTCTTTGTGACATTATCTAACATTTTGCTTGTTGTGTCTCAGTTATAATAAGTGGTTAGCAACCTCTGCAGGTAATATCTCCTAAATTCTACCTTTAAAATTTGACATTGGGGACAATGTCATATTTTAGTAGGGGGTAAGGGACATATTTTGCTAAAAAAAAAAAAAAAAAAAACTTTTTGTGTTTTAAGACATTTAGAAGTATTCATTCTGAACAAGGTCTGAGTAAGGGAGACTTGAGACATACCTTGTCAGTTTGATTTAATCTTCTTCTTCAAAAAAACAAAAAACAAAAAAAAACAAAAAAAACAAAAAACAAAAAAAACAAAGAAAAAAGCATGTTTAGACTTAGTGTGTTTTTTTTTAGTTACTTTCAATACAATGATGAGATATGAATTGCATAAGTCTAAAACAGATTTATTAGTGAGAAGATTTTCATGAGAATTGAGCTTGATGTCAACCTTTTTATGAGCCAATGTTAATATGATATGTTGATTGAGAAAGAAGCATGTTTAGACTTAATCTGACTTGTATAATCATCTTTGTGAGTTTTTGAGCCTATAATGATTGATGCATTATACAAATCAATCTAATTTCTTTCTTGAGTGCTCTTATGATTACATGATTCTCTAGAACTTGCTTTAAACCGTTTGAGACTATATTGATACATGTGACAACATGAATATGATAGAGGCATTAGGATTATAACCAGAGCCAAACAGCCATCCATTATTAATGTTCTACGAGAACATCCCCACTAGTGAGCCAATTTGAGCCTACATTAAATATGATGTTTTATTGGTAACCACAACTTACACCTAGCCTAAATATACTTATATCCTTACCCTTGTTCTAAAGATGAATTTTATATTTTGAGACATATTGCAAAAAAACAAGGGATATTTTTATTTGAAAATTTGGGTTAGAAACAAAAGATAAGTGTGGGGGAAGAAAAGAAAAGAAAAAGTCAAGAGAAAAAGAAAGGGATCATTGTCAAATACATTCCCATATTAAAAAAAAAAAAAAATCTTCTCTTGAACTTCTAGAAAAAGATGTTACAAAGTTGGTTAGAATGATGCAAAGGCTCAACATGAATATTTAGCCTATGTTATTATGTGCTTTATAAGAGTTTTGAGAAGTTTTATTTGTATGATCTTATTATGTCTCTAAAATCTATGAACTCTTTGGAACCTTTGTGATATCTTTATCCTTTTGTTCTTTAACCACATTATAACCCTTTGGCCCCATTACAACCTTGAATAAAGACCTCTTGATTTATGAAGTTGTATGATCTAAATAGTGGAGAATAGGTGGACAAGCAAGCATATGGTAGAAGTGTTTTCATGAGATTGATTGAGTGTAAACACTTTACCACTACTTTAAAGAGTGAAAATCAAGAGAGTATCCCATGTGAGAAGTTGAGATTAAGTTTGAATATACACTATTTTGATTGAAATATGTTATGTTATTATTGGCTTAACTCAAACTATTTACATTCAAGCAAGATCTTTTGTGAATTTCTTTAAGCTATTGATTAGTTTTTAAGACTTGTCCAATGATTATCTCTAATTTATATTGGAAGGATTATTTATAATTATTATTTTTAGTTTTTCTTATGTCTTCAATGTTTGTGGGTATCGTCCTAGTAAACCCTCACGAGACTAAACTCGTCCACTAGGGACACCTAGGGGTTTAAAGGCTTGTGTCACATGCTAAGTGCCACCGTGATTTCCTACGAAAATGGATTAGATTAGATTTTCTTATTTTATTTTTATTGAGTCGTTGCTAGGGACTAGCAACAATCTAAGTATGGGGGTGTGATAACTCGTATAATTATATAGTTTTTAGTTATGTTTTATTATTGTTTTGTGTCAAATACGAGTTATTATTGTTTAGTCTAATTGTGTTTATGATCTTTTATATTTTTATGTAATTTGGTGTTTTTCACAAGTTTCTTTGAGTGATTTCAGATTACTAGAATTAAGGGCAAATCCAGTTCAGTTCCAGTTCCGACACCTTTTGCCATATCAGCTATATCTCGAGTTTCACTGAAGCAATAAGGCTGAACTTTGTATCCCTGCAAAGCTAAGAGGCATATCTATCTTTTTCATGTTTTACACTTCTTGAAACGGAGTCGTTTTCCCTAGCGAAATCGACCATCAAGTTGGCTGATGTGCAATGACGTCTGTTCTGCACCGTTTTGGTATTTTGACCATATCTTCCGATCCACGTGCGCAAATGATCTGATTCCAACGGCTATGGATCCGTAACTGATAGGGGTATATTTTTCTAGAAGACCATTTTATCAGATCGAGCCTCCAACATTGACAAAATCGACCATCAAGCTGGCTGATCAGAATTGTCATACAATATGACGAAAATTGTTAGAAAAATGCACCCACCTATTATACCTACCTTTGAAATTTGTAAAGCTTGTCTCTTGTCATTTAGCCCTCCAAAATGTGTATAAATAGAGGGCCTTGGATGAGTATTGGGATACATTATACATTGGTAGGATAGCCATTGTAATAAAATTCTCTAAGTTTTCTTTTTCTTTCCTTTCTCTAGTTTTCTTTTTCTTCTTACATTTCTTTTCATTTTATTCATATCTAGTATGTGTTTCTAATCATATTGTTGAGGTGATGAGGTGAAGCTCTTGGTAAATGCTAAGGTTAGTCTCTTAAACATGAGCTAAAATGAATCATCATTTAGTATAGATAATATTTTCTTTTGGTTGAAAATCATACTTGCAAAGTAGGGATCTTGATTCATTATTGACAATGAAAATGGCACAGTAAATGCTTGGTTTCATAACCTTGATTTGTTGTAGACATATACCTTGGCATAAGGAATGCTTGGACTCTTTTTGTGAGTTTTGAGGACACCAAATGAACATAATATCATATGCTATGGACGTTGGACAATTTGGACTGAATTGCTAAACCTTCCGATTGGAATCTCCCTTATGTGTGAATTTCAATTGTGTAATAAAACAAGATTAATCTTAGCATAACACCAAGAGTGGATTCTCTAACCTCAACATCTTTTCTTATTGTTTTTATATCTTGTTTAATTTCTTTTATGTTATTTTGTTTATTTTGTTCTCTAATATCTTGTTTATCTTGTTTTGTTGTTGATTCCCTAATATCTTTTTTACTTTATTTTTCTTATATATTTATAAACTTATACTTACTAATACGCTTCCCTGTGGTTCGACCTCGGACACCCGAGAATTTATTACTTGAACATAACCTGCACTTGGGTTTACGACTCTTAATTGAGTTTCTATCATCCACCCTCATTCAAAATCAAGATTCAAAGTTGAATTGAATAATGGTGCAAGAATTTTAATAATTCGAGGTCTACAGCGAAAGATATAGAGTTCGAAAGACGGGTTGCAGAAATTCAATAAAAGGGAATACCTAATTACACGAATTTGGGAAAAAATGCAAAAACGATCAAATTGGACGAAATTGGAGATCCCAAATGGAAAAAGATCAGTAACTACGAATATTGGAATGTCCAATTTTGACGCGGAGTTCAAAGAAGAATTGGTTTGAAGAGAAAAAAAAATAAAGATTTAATGAATAAATAAATAAATAATTCACATATTTGGGGAAAACTGCAGAGATGGCCAGATTCGGTGAAATTGAAGCCCCCAGTTGATAAAGGACAAGTAAACAAAAATATCCCAAGTCCTACTTTGAGGCGGATCCCAAGGAAGAGCCGGTTAGAGGAAAAACGAAAAAACGAGACAATTCTAGTGTTGAAAAGGGGAAAACAAAATCGGAGGGGAATTCGATCATAAAAATTGGTCATTTTTGGACCAACTCCAATTCAATATATAAGAAAGGCAGTGGAAAAAGAAAATCCGAAAATCGGACCCGTTTTGAGTAAAATCGAGGTTTCGGAGGTTAAAGGGCAATATTGGAAAATCCGAGAAAAATAGGTCCCGAACTCAGAAAATTATGAAAACTTCCAGATTTGAAAGGGATCGATGAAGAAAAATCTGGAATCGGAGCTCGAATGAAAAAGGCGAAGTTCGGGTGCACTAACCCAAAAAATCAGAAAGAAAATTCTAGGAAAAATAGAAAACGAGCTCGGAAAAATATGAAAACTTTCAGATCTGAGTTTTATATTTTTTGGAAGGCATTGGGGAAGAAAAATCCAGAATCGATGTTCAATTGAGAAAAGGCAAAGTTCGGGTGCACTAACCCGAAATTCAAAAAGAAAATTCTAAAAAAAATAGGAAACGAGCCCGGAAAAATATGAAAACTTCCAGATCTGAGTTTTATGTTTTTTGGAAGCCATTGGAGAAGAAAAATCCAGAATCGAAGCTCATTTGAAAAGAAAAAAAAAAGTTTGGGAGGCACTAAACCGAAACTTTAGAGAAAAATTCGAGAAAAATAGGAAACGAGCTCGGAAAAATTTGAAAACCTCCATAATTGAGTTTTATATTGGATGGGATGAAGTGGGAAATGTAACAAAGTCAGTGGTGTGCAGATTTATCAAGAAAAAAATTGTGTGCCGATATGGACTTCCGGAAAGAATAATTTCGGACAATGCTCTCAATCTGAACAACAAAATGATGAGGGAAATTTGTACCCAGTTCAAGATCAAGCATCGTAATTCGGCGCCTTATCGTCTGAAAATGAATGAGGCAGTAGAAGCAGCCAATAAGAACATCAAGAAGATTGTTGAAAAGATGACTGATGTGTACAAAGATTGGCACGAGATCTTGCCTTTTGCTCTCTACACATACCGTACTTCAGTTCGCACATCTACGGGTGCCACGCCATTTTCGCTGGTATACGGATGGAGGCAGTGCTGCCTATTGAGGTTGAAATCCCTTCACTTCGTGTTTTGATGGAGGTTGGCCTAGAAGAGGTAGAATAGATTAGAGCTCGCTATGAACAGTTGAATCTCATCGAGGAGAAAAGGCTGAAGGCAATTTGCCATGGGCAGATGTATCAAAAAAGGATGATCCGAGCCCATAACAAGAAGGTTCGTCCCAGGCAGTTTCGAGAGAGAGAGTTGGTATTACTGAAAGTTCTCTCAATCGTGAAAGATCCCCGTAGAAAATGTGCTCCAAATTGGGAAAGGCCCTATATGGTAAAAAGAGCTTTTTCTGGAGGAGCATTGATTTTAACTCGGATGGACGGTGATGACTTGAGAAATCCTGTGAATGCCGACGAATTAAAGAAATACTATGCTTGAAGAAGAAAAAGAATGAAAAAAGAAAAGAAAAGAAAAAGTGTGATACTGTGCAATTGAGAATTCGAATGATTCCAAATGTAAAAATGAAAATTCTATATATCTATTTCCCCTGAGGATTGCTTTTCAATGAGAATATTCGTGCTTGATATGAGAAATGGCCATCTTTCATATTCCTGTCACTAAGAAGAAATTATCCCTAGTCACCCCTTTGAGCCTTAGGACTTCTTTCTTTCTTTGAACCTTGATCAAGGATCACCCTTCACACTGGGGCAAATGCAAGGAAAAATCTCTTTCAAAAAAATTATGGCGAAAAGAGCCATAAAAAAAACACACAAAAAAAAATGTGAAATCAAAGAATGGCAAATGAAAGCCAAGGATGAAAAGAAAGAAAATTCAAAAATTCAAAGGAGAAAAGGAGAAAGTCCAAAAATGATGAATGTTTCGAAAAGGAAACCTCCTCATAAAATAATCCTTGATCTGGTCACCCTTAAACACATTTTGGACCTATTTATCCTTTCTTTCTGAACCCAGACCTTGGCCTACATTACGTGCTTTTAAAGTCCATTTTGATCAAGCTTGGGTATTTAACTTGAAGGGTTTTTCTCATATTTCATCCCATCTTTTGGAATTGTTGTTCTTACCATGGAAGCATTCAGAATTCTTAGATGCATGGTGGTGCACCAAAAAAAAAGAGAAAAATGAAAAAAATAATGTAAAAGGAGAGATTTAGGTCGAAAACCCGAAAAAGAGCGACTTAAAATCGAACAGGGAACACTTGGATTGAAAACCTGCAAAAGATGGCCCAAGTTACTAATCAAAGACTGAACCAATGCTCCATGTAAAGGGGGAGAAAGTATCAAGGATTCAGAGAAAGGGGTAAAGCTCAATCTGAAGCAACAGCGAAAGCCGAGGAGTCACCCAAGCAAATGGCTCACTCAAGAGATATTTCAGAGGAATTAAAGTAGGAAGGGTCTAGGATATTCCGCATCTGGGGAATCTATACCTTTTTCTTTACATTTCCTTTTTTGATCCTTGATATTCATCTTTGTTATCTAAACCTTTTTGCAATGAAATCTTGTTGGCCCTTTCATGGCATTTGGCAATTTAATACCATCTTTCATATATGTTGTGCTACATGTTGAATGTTATCAAGTTGAATGATGATTAGTAAACATAAAAATCTTTAAATAAAAGGATTTCTTTGTATTACTATGGAGTAGATTTAAATTTTAGAGAAAGTTTGGATACCACTAAAAAAGCAAATCAAAGATAGGATCGGATACATCGCCGTATGGTCAAAACTTGTGGATCACGGTGAAACCAAAGAGAAGAGATCATCAAGTAGAGCAAAATCATGGATAGATTAAAGACACCGCCGCCTAGTCAAAAAATTTGGAGAAAACTCGTGACAATCCATAATGCTGAAAAGAGTCCATCAAATTAAAGCAAGCAATAGGGTTGAGAAGATTCATGAACCTCAGTGAAATCATGGATTTAAAAACTCTAAACACAATCATGTAATTGCATTTCATAGTTAGGGAACATGCATCTTACAAGCATTTTGCAAAACTTATCATAAACATCATTGCATTCGACTAACATTGCAGGAACTGTAGAAAGCTTTCCTTTTTAAGCCCAACAGCTGACACAAAAGGAAGCAAGCACTTTATCCAAAACAATTTTGGACAAGACATCCAAAATATAATTATATACAATGCCATGTGAAAATAGATTTTTTGAAAACTCTGCCGGGTTGCCGGGGAGCTCGATTATCCTGACACATGTCATTTATATAATTTTTCTAGACAAGACAATCAGATCTTTCGGACAAGACATCCAAACCTTTCAGACAAGACATCCAAATTTTCCTAGACAAGACATCCAGATTTTCCTGGACAAGACAACCAGATTTCTCGGACAAGATAACCAGACTTTTCGAAAATGACATTTTTAAGGCCTCCGGGCACAATTCTTCAAAATCATGGATAAGACCTCCGGGCACCATATTCAGAAACTACCCCTGGTTTCACCCATGTCTTCTTCGACTTCTGGTTCCGCCCAAGTCATCTCATTTGAAAATTATCTATGGTTTCACCTAGATAACTTTTCGACTTCTGGCTCTGCCCAAGTCACCTCATTTGAAAATTATCTATGCTTTCTCCTAGATAACTTTTCAACTTCTGGTTCCGCCCAAGTCACCTCATTTGAAAATTATCTATGGTTTCGCCTAGATAACTTTTCGACTTCTGGTTCCGCCCAAGTCACCCAATTTAAAAATTATCTATGGTTTCGCCTCGATAACTTTTCGATATTTTGTTCCGCCCAAGTCATTTTATCTAAAAATTATCTATGGTTTCGCCTAGATAAATTTTCAATCTATGGTTTCACCCATGTCCTTTTAATTTCTGGTTTTGCCAGTAAAATCACACCAAGATAAGTAAGGCCCCGAGACTTCCGTCGAGGTATTGTCTTCTCTTGCAAATCGAACTCGTTTCCTTAAGACGGGTCGAGCGTTGATTAGTCAGGGAACTCAAGTTAAGGACAAATCTTTTTGTTTTAGTCAAAACTGCACCAAGATGAGGTAAGGCCCCGGAACTTCCGTCTAGGTATTATATTCTCTTGCAAATCGAACTCGTTTTTCTTAAGACGGGTCGAGCCTTGATTAGTCAAGGAACTCAATTTAAGGACAAATTCCTTTTATTTTACAGTTTATAAAAAATTGGAAAAAATCAAAAAAAAATGATGGAATAAAAAAAGTAAATTCTCCCTCTTACCCTGCACATGTGAGTTCGCTAACCGGAAAAAATTATTGTCTATTTTATCTTTGCCTGATTCTCAACAATAGTCAAAGAGGGGCAGCGCAGCTGTAGACACCTAATTTTGTCCGGGCCCCCTAAACCAGGTGAATTCTCCTTTCAACTTCTCAGAGCGCAGAAAGACTTCCACCATTCCACAAATGGGTCTCCAAGACTTCATTTCGGGGGTTAACACAAAAAAATCAACCCCAAAATAGTCAACCTCGAAAAGTCAACCACTGAAAAAGTCAACCCTCACTCAAAATCAAGATTCAAAGTTGAATTGAATAATGGTGCAAGAATTTTCATAATCCGAGGTCTACAGCGAAAGATATAGAGTTCGGAAGACGGGTTACAGAAATTCAGTGAAAGGGAATACCTAATTGCACGAATTTGGGGAAAAGTGCGAAAACGATCAAATTGGATGAAATTGGAGATCCCAAAGAAGATCAGTAAATACGAATATTGGAAGGTCCAATTTTGAGATGGAGTTGAAAAAAGAATTGGTTTGAAGAGAAGAAGAAAAATAAGGATTTAATGAATAAATAAGAAATTCACAGATTTGGGAAAAACTGCAGAGATGACCCGATTTGGTAAAATTGAAGTCCCCAGTTGATAAAGGACAAGTAAACAAAAAAATCTTATAAGTGCTTAATTTCATACATTTTCCTATTTAATTTTCTTATACTTTGTGCTTTGATTCTTACTTCCTTGACATTTTACTAGGATTTTATGCTTTGTAGGTATTTTGGAGCTAAATAGGATAAGAAATGGTCATCCAAATCGGCATTGGAATATCTCCTTAAAAACCCTAGTGGCAGAAAAAACCTTAGCCGCAAATCACATCTTCTTCTTAATACCCTAGGATGTTTATCCTTGTCAAAGAAGGATTAGTGGCTGTCAACTTGCATTAATTGCAAGTATCTTTCCTTAAAGCTAATCCTAGTCAAAGTAGGAGAATTAAATCAGCCAAGACTTTCCTTCCTTACACTTACTTTGGCTGCAAGTTTGTAATCTCTCTTCATTATAGAGTGCTTTGACTAAAACTTTCCTACTTTATTCAAACTTGGCTGCCAAGGCTTATATCTTTCCTTAAAACATAAAAGTCAGCCACTTTTCCTTAACTTTAGCCACAAGTCAGCATTTATTGAAGAGAGAGAGCTAAAATTCACTTGTTTGATGCCCTAGCTATTGCCTATAAATAGAGATCAAGGGGGCAAACGAAATTGACACTTCTCCAAGCATCAAAATTCTGATTTCTTCTTTGTTTTAGAGTTTTTGAGAGAACAAGAGGCTGGATAATTAATATTCTTCTTCTTCTTCTTCTTTCTTTCTTTTATTTTCTTCTTAGATTCTCTTTAATTTTATGTTTATGTTTACAATGCCTATGTTAGGCTAAACTTTTATTTGGTTAAGGGTGATTTCAAAGCCCTAGACATATTTTGTAATTGATTTTCAGATTCTACCTATCATTAATTTTCTATCAAAGTTGCTTATGTTTTTTTACAATAATTGTTTATGATGTTGTCTTGATTTATTTAGGTGTACAACTAGATAGATCTTGATAATTATCTATTGCTAGTTTAGGAGTCTTGATCCGTGTAATTGTCTTGATTTCCTATTCATAAGTGGCAATTTGTGATCAATAATTATGGTCAAGTTTTCAATAATTGCAAAGTGGAACATAACCTAAGTTGAACAATCCGAGCTTATGTGTTTGTTGCTTAGATCAACCTATCTTTCTCATCATAAAGCTGCTATTAAATTGAACTTAGAGAGCTTATTCTAGGTTGTTTGATAGTTAGAGATTAAATAGAGAGCTTGTTCTATTTAACGACAAACTAAAGAAAGATTAGAGTAACAGAGCTTGTTGTTATCTACGGTTGTTAACTTTGATAGCTAATTAATGTTGATAGATATGAAATTGATTCTAAATGATGTCTAGTGGTGGAGAATGAAACCTTAACCATATTTTTCATATTTGATTCTTCTTAATTACTTGTTTTCTCATTCTTATTGTTAACTTTAGTTTAAATCTGATTTCAAAATCCTCTTTACTTTTTGTTTACTTGTTTTTAAGTGATAAACTATTAACTTATAAACTAAAACCCAATCCCTGAGGACTCGACCCTTGCTAATCACTATACTCTACAATTGATTTTTTTAAGTGCAAGGTTAAATAAGATACATTCTTTTGGGTGCATCAAGTTTTTGGCACCGTTGCCGGGGATTGCTTTCTTTAGTTTATTAGTTTATTGGTTTATTCTTATTTTCTGTTTAATTATTTACTTTTTTTTTTGTTTATTAGTGAATGTTCCAAGCTCCCGAAGAAGACTTAAGACTTAGGAGAATTCGGGAATTTATAACTTCTCACCAACAACCAATCGAGGAGTTGATCCAAAACATCCAAGAGGAGCGAGGAGAGACGGCAGCAGCTGACAACCGAACTCTCAAGGAGCTAGCCGCTCCGGACTTGGGTCAACAACCATTATGCATTGAATATGCTAATCTTGAGGTAGCTTTTGAATTAAAATCTGGTTTGATTCATTTTCTCCCAACTTTTCATGGTTTTGCAGGAGAGGATCCAAATAAGCACCTCAAGGAATTCCATGTAGTTTGCTCAAGCATGAGACCAACAGGATTCACGGAAGAGCAAGTTAAGTTGAGAGCCTTCCCATTCTCTCTAGCTGATTCAGCAAAGGAATGGCTCTACTATTTACCATCCGGGACCATCACTACATGGAATGATATGAAGAAAGCATTCTTGGAAAGGTATTTTCCAGCATCTAAGGCTGCCAACATTAGAAAAGAGATATGTGGGATCAGGCAATACAACGGAGAGTCCTTATATGAATATTGGGAGAGGTTCAATAAACTTTGTGCATCATGTCCATACCATCAAATAAGTGAACAACTTCTCATCCAATACTTCTATGAAGGTCTCATGCCCATGGAGAGAAGTACGATAGATGCCGCTAGTGGGGGAGCTCTAGTTGATAAGACTCCCGGGGCTGCTAGAACATTAATCTCCAACATGGCAACAATTCTCAATGGGACATGATCCACCACCACAACCCAAGAAAGTCAATGAGGTAAGTATATCATCCCTTGAACAAAAAATTGATAAACTGACTTCTCTTGTTCAACAATTGGCTGTAGGTAATATACAGCAAATAAAGGCTTGTGGCATATGTTCAAACATGGGGCACCAAACTGATATGTGTCCAACACTTCAAGAGGACACCAATGAACATGTGAATGCCATGGGTGGATTTCAGAACCAATCAAGGAAATATGATCCCTACTCAAACACTTACAATCCAGGATGGAGGGATCATCCAAACTTCAATTATGGAGGGAACCAATCACAAACTATTACTCCACCATTTGACAACAGGCCACCTGGTTTTCAGCAAATAGTGCAACAACCATACCAAACCCGACAACAAGTGCCACCCACCCAAAATTCAAGTACTTCTCTTGAAGATCTTGTTAAAGCTCTTTCTACTAATACAATTCAATTTCAACAGGAAACAAAGACAAGTATTCGAAATTTGGAGACTCAAATTGGGCAATTGGCAACAACCATGAGTCAAATACAAGCAAGGGATTCCGGGAAATTACCTTCCTAAACCATAGTTAATCCAAGAGAGAATGACAATGCTATAACTCTAAGAAGTGGGAAACAGCTTGAGACACCACAAAAGGATAGTGCTCAAGGGGAGGACAACACCATGGCATCATCTTCACAACCCAATGAGCCATTACAAAAGGTAGCTCCTAAACCATCCTTTCCTTCTTATATAACTCCTCCACCTTTTCCTAGCAGGTTAACAAAGTCCAAGAAGGAGGAGCAAGAGAAGGAAATTTTGGAAACCTTTCGGAAAGTAGAGGTGAACATTCCTTTACTAGATGCTATCAAGCAAGTGCCAAGATATACCAAGTTCCTAAAAGAGTTTTGCACATCTAAACGTAAGTTGAAATGGAATGAAAAGGTAAGTGTAGGGGAGAATGTGTCAGCTGTTCTTCAAAAGAAACTCCCACCTAAATGCAAGGATCCAGGTATGTTTACCATTCCTTGTAAGATAGACAACACCAGGTTTGAGCGTGCTATGCTGGATCTAGGGGCATCTATTAATGTCATGCCATATTCAATTTATGCTTCATTGAATCTAGGACCATTAGAGGAAACCGGTGTTATAATACAACTTGCTGACCGTTCTAACACTTATCCAAGAGGAGTTGTAGAAGACATTCTTGTACAAGTTAATGAATTGGTTTTCCCGCTGACTTTTATGTTATTGAGATGGAAGATGAGATGTCTTCTAATCCCACACCTATTCTATTAGGGAGACCATTCTTGAAAACAGCAAGAACTAAAATAGATGTACATGATGGCTCTTTAACTATGGAATTCGATGGTGAAATAATTTGCTTTAACATTTTTGAGGCCATGAGATATCCTAGTGATGTGCATTCTGTTTTTAATATTGATATAATTGACTCACTAGTGCAGCAAGCTTATGAGCTAGATGGTGAAGATAGTGTGGAGATAGTCCTTAGCAAACATCTCGGAATGGAGAATGCTAAAGGGGAACTAGCCTTGAGTGACCATGTGGAAGGGGCACTAGAATCTTTACACTCGCTGCCACCTAAAGATGCAAGGTTCGATGTTTCATATATTGATTTGCCTTTATCTAATGAGAAACTTCTACCTTCCATTTTGCAGGCACCAACTTTATAGTTGAAACCACTACCGAACCACTTGAAATATGTGTTCTTAGGTGAAAAGGACACACTACCGGTCATCATTGCCAAAGAGCTCACACCTTTGCAAGAAGAGCAACTTATCCATGTGCTTAGAGAGCATAAAACAGCAATTGGTTGGACAATTGCCGATATCAAGGGAATAAGCCCATCCATGTGCATGCACCGGATTTTGTTAGAGGAGGTGTCCAAACCAACAAGAGAAGCACAAAGAAGATTGAACCCTCCTATGATAGAGGTTGTGAAAAAGGAGATACTGAAGCTCCTAGATGTTGGAGTGATCTATCCTATCTCGGATAGCAAATGGGTGAGCCCGGTCCAAGTGGTTCCAAAGAAATCAGGTGTAACGGTGGTAACAAATAATGAGAATGAACTTGTTCCTACTAGGATTCAAACAGGGTGGCGAGTTTGTATTGATTATCGTAAACTTAATTCCACAACTCGCAAAGACCATTTTCCTTTACCTTTTATTGATCAAATGCTTGAAAGGTTAGCTGGCCATTCTCATTATTGTTTTCTTGATGGTTTTTCAGGTTATAATCAGATATCCATTACTCCAGAGGACCAAGAGAAAACAACATTCACATGTCCATTTGGTACTTTTGCATACCGGCGTATGTCATTTGGTCTTTGCAATGCACCAGCTACATTCCAAAGGTGTATGGTTAGCATATTTTCAGATTATGTAGAGAACCTTACACTTGTACTTGAAAGATGCATGGAAACTAACCTTGTTTTGAATTGGGAAAAATGTCACTTTATGGTAGAACAAGGAATAGTTTTGGGCCATGTTATTTCTTCTAGAGGGATAGAGGTTGATAAATCTAAAATAGATATTATGCATTCTTTACCACCTCCCACAAATGTGAGAGAGGTTCGTTCTTTTCTTGGACATGCAGGTTTCTATAGGAGATTTATCAAAGACTTCTCAAATATCACATTACCTCTTTGCAAGCTACTACAAAAAGATATGGTTTTCCACTTTGATGATAAATGCAAATAGGCGTTTGAAACATTGAAGGGACTCTTGACATCAGCTCCTATCATGCAACCACCAGATTGGAATGTACCTTTTGAAATCATGTGTGATGCTAGTGACTATGCCATTGGAGCTGTTTTGGGCCAACGGGTTGGCAAAGCCTCACATGCCATTTATTATGCCTCCCGAACTCTTAATGATGCTCAATTAAACTATTCCACTACTGAAAAAGAACTTTTGGCTGTTGTATTTTCTTTAGAAAAATTTCGATCTTATTTAATTGGTACTAAAGTAATTGTATTTTCTGACCATGCAGCCCTTAGGTACTTACTCACTAAGAAGGAGGCCAAACCAAGGTTGATTAGATGGATACTTCTCTTACAAGAGTTTGATTTGGAGATAAAAGATAAGAGAGGTAGTGACAACTTGGTTGCGGACCATCTTAGCCGTTTAGTTCATTAAGAGGATGCACTACCCTTGAATGAGAACTTTTCGGATGAGCAACTTCTTTTTATAAGTACAACAACTCCTTGGTATGCCGATGTTGTTAATTATTTAGTTACCAAGAAGTTGCCACAAGAGTTGACACAAGCTCAAAGAAATAAGATCAAGAGTGATGCCAAATACTACATATGGGATGATCCTTACCTTTGGAAGCATTGCTTTTATCAGACTATAAGAAGGTGTGTACTCGAATCTGAATTTCAATCTATTCTCACCTTTTGTCACTCTTATGCATGTAGAGGACACTTTGGATCCAAAATGACAGCCATGAAAGTTCTTGATTCTGGATTTTATTGGCCTACTATGTTCAAAGATGCATACCTCTTTTGCAAGTCATGTGATCGGTGCCAAAAAACAGGTAACTTAGGTGCTAGAAATCAAATGCGTCAAACTCCAATACTTATTGTTGAAATTTTTGATGTATGGGGCATGGATTTCATGGGACCTTTTCCTTCTTCTTTTGGTAATCTTTATATTTTACTTGCCGTTGATTATGTTTCAAAGTGGGTGGAAGCAAAATCCACTAGGACTAATGACTCTGAAGTTGTTTCAGATTTTGTCAAGACTAACATCTTTACTAGGTTTGGAACACCAAAGGCCATAATCAGCGATAGAGGTACTCACTTTTGCAATAGGACTATAGAAGCACTTTTGAGGAAGTATAACATCACACACAAGGTCTCCACCTCATATCATCATCAAACTAGTGGGCAAGCTGAAGTGTCAAACCGAGAAGTTAAGTCCATCCTTGAAAAGACTGACAATCCAAGTAGGAAGGATTGGAGTTCACGACTTGATGATGCACTTTGGGCTTATAGGACAGCATATAAGACACCCATTGGTATGTCTCCTTATCGACTTGTTTATGGTAAGCGTTGTCATCTTCCGGTTGAATTAGAACATAAGGCATATTGGGCTATCAAACAATGCAACATGGAGATGGATGAGGCATGTAAGCAAAGAAAACTAGACCTACAAGAATTAGAGGAGATAAGAAATGACGCCTATGAGAATTCTAGGATTTACAAGGAAAAGACTAAGGCATTCCATGACAAGATGATATCAAGAAAGGACTTTGTTGTTGGACAAAAAGTTCTTCTCTTCCATTCACGCCTTAAGTTATTCCCAGGTAAGTTACGTTCTCGTTGGGTTGGACCTTTTGTTATTACTAATGTGTTTACTCATGGTGCAGTTGAAATCCAAAGCCCAAAAACAGATAAGGCATTCAAAGTGAATGGTCATCGATTGAAGCCTTACTATGAGAACTTTCCAATACAAGGTGTGGAGGAGTTACCACTCTTTGAGCCAAATTATGTTGAATAATAACGGCATGGGTCTAAGTCAGGCTGAGGACAATAAACCAAGCGCTTCTTGGGAGGCAACCCAAAAGGATGGAGAGCATCTATTATATCAGATTTGCATATTCCTTACTCTCCATCATTCTATCTTTTATTGTTTTTCTTTTTTTTTTTTTAGTAGTTCTTTTCTCTTACATATATCTTGCATTAGGGGATAATAGCATTACATTGAGGACAATGTAAAAATTATGTGTGGGGGGAAGAATTTAGGATTTTCTTTAGTGTGTTTTGTTTTTGATTCTTTTTATGTTGTTTTTAGTGTGTTTTAGTTACTTTCAATACTATGATGAGATATGAATTGCATAAGTCTAAAACTGATTTATTAATGAGAAGATTTTCATGAGAATTGAGCTTGATGTCATTTTTTTTGAGCCAATGTTAATATGATATGTTGATTGAGAAAGAAGCATGTTTAGACTTAAATCTGACTTGTATAATCATCCTTGTGAGTTTTTGAGCCCATATGATGGATGCATTATACATATCAATCTAATTTCTTTCTTGAGTGCTCTTATGATTACATGATTCTCTAGAACCTGCTTCAAACCTTGTTGAGACTATATTGATGCATGTGACAACATGAATATGATAGAGGCATTAGGATTTTTAACCAGGGCCAAACAGCCATCCCTTATTGATGTTCCAAGAAAACATCCCCCTTAGTCAACCAATTTGAGCCTAGATTGAATAAGCTATTTCTTTGGTAACCATAACTTGTCCCTAACCTAAATATACTTATTTATATCTTTACCCTTGTTCCAAAGATGAATTAGCATGTTTTGAGACATGTTGCAAAGACAAGGAAGATCTATTGAAAATTTGGGTTAGAAACAAGAAATAAGTGTGGGGGAAAAGAAAAGTCAAGAGAAAAAGAAAGGGAATATTGGCAAATACATTCCTATGTAAAAAAATGAAAAAAAATATATATATATATATATGAATCATATATTGAACTTGTGGAAAAAGAAAAAGATGTTACAAAGTTGTTTAGAATGAAGAAAAGGCCCAACATGAATATTCGGCCTATGTATTATGTGCTTTGTAAAGAGTTTTGAGAAGTTTTCTTTGTATGAATCTTATTATGTCTCTAAACTCTATGAAATCTTTGGAACCTTTGTAATATCCTTTTCCTTTTATTCTTTAACCACATTTATTACCCCTTGGCCCCATTACAACTTTGAATAAAGACCTCTCGATTTATGAAGTTGCATGATCTAAATAGTGGATAATAGGTGAACAAGCAAGCATATGGTAGAACTGTTTTCATGAGATTCATTGAGTGTAAACACTTTACCACTACTTTAAAAAGTGAAAATCATGAGAGTATCCCATGTGAGAAGTTGACATTAAGTTTGAACATGCACTATTTTGATTGAGCTATGTTATGTTAACTTAACTCAAACCCTTTACTATCAAGCATAATTCTTTGTGAAACTCTTTAAGCTATTGATTAGTTTGTAAGACATGTTCAATGATTATCTATAAGTTGTATTGAAAGTGAACTAGATTCGGTTTTCTTACCTTGTGTCTATTTGATTTTTCTCGAGGGCTAGCAAAAGATTAAGTGTGGGGGAATTTGATAAGTGCTTAATTTCATACATTTTCCTATTTAATTTCCTTATACTTTGTTCTTTGATTCTTACTTCCTTGACATTTTACTAGGTTTTTATGCTTTGTAGGTATTTTGGAGGAGATGAAGTCAAAACATGTCAATTAGGATGTTAAAGAGCTTACAAAATCACAATCACAAGATGGAAAAAGAGTTGGGAGTCAAAAAGATCAAATTCTTGGTGCAAAGCAAGAAGACAGATTTGACCTCCGGAGCTTGTTGCTAATAAAACATGATTTTAGACTCTTTATTCAAAGAAACTTCCTTCTTGACGTTTGAATATCACTTGATTACCTTTCCAACGGTTGGTCATGGGCCTAAATCGGATAATAAATGGTCATCCAAATTGGCATTGGAATATCTCCCTAAAAACCCTAGTGGCAGAAAAAACCCTAGCCGCAAATCACATATTTTTCTTAATACCCTAGGATGTTTATCCTTGTCCAAGAAGGATTAGTAGCTGTCAACTTGCATTAATTGCAAGTATCTTTCCTTAAAGCTAATCCTAGTCAAAGTAGGAGAATTAAATCAGCCAAGGTTTTCCTTCCTTACACTTACTTTGGCTGCAAGTTTGTAATCTCTCTTCATTAAAGAGTGATTTGACTGAAACTTTCCTACTTTATTCAAACTTGGCTGCCAAGTCTTATATCTTTCCTTAAAACATAAAAGTCAGGCACTTTTTTTTAACTTTAGCCACAAGTCAGCATTTATTGAAGGGAGAGAGCTGAAATTCACTTGTTTGATGCCCTAGCTATTGCCTATAAATAGAGATCAAGGGGGCAGACGAAATTGACACTTCTTCAAGCATCAAAATTCTGATTTTTTCTTTGTTTTAGAGTTTTTGAGAGAACAAGAGGTTGGATAATTAATATTCTTCTTCTTCTTCTTTCTTTCTTTTATTTTCTTCTTATATTCTCTTTAATTTTATGTTTATGTTTACAATGCCTATGTTAGGCTAAACTTTTATTTGGTTAAGGGTGATTTCAAAGCCCTAGACATATTTTGTAATTGATTTTCAGATTCTACCTATCATTAATTTTCTATCAAAGTTGCTTATGTTTTTCTACAATAATTGTTTATGATGTTGTCTTGATTTATTTAGGTGTACAACTAGATAGATCTTGATAATTATCTATTGCTAGTTTAGGAGTCTTGATCCGTGTAATTGTCTTGATTTCCTATTCACAAGTGGCAATTTGTGATTAATAATTATGGTCAAGTTTTCAATAATTGCAAAGTGGAACATAACCTAAGTTGAACAATCCGAGCTTATGTGTTTGTTGCTTAGATCAACCTATCTTTCTCATCATAAAGCTGCTATTAAATTGAACTTAGAGAGCTTATTTTAGGTTGTTTGATAGTTAGAGATTAAATAGAGAGCTTGTTCTATTTAACGACAAACTAAGAAAAGATTGGGGTAACAGAGCTTGTTGTTATCTACGGTTGTTAACTTTGATAGCTAATTAATGTTGATGGATATGAAATTGATTCTTAATGATGTCTAGTGGTGGAGAATGAAACCTTAACCATATTTTTCATATTTGATTCTTCTTAATTACTTGTTTTCTCATTCTTATTGTTAACTTTAGTTAAAATCTGATTTCAAAATCCCCTTTACTTTTGTTTACTTATTTTTAAGTGATAAACTATTAACTTATAAACTAAAACCCAATCCCTGAGGACTCGACCCTTGCTAATCACTATACTCTACAATTGATTTTTTTAAGTGCAAGGTTAAATAAGATACATTCTTTTGGGTGCATCAATATCCTAAGTCCTACTCTAAGGCGGATCCTAAGAAAGAGCCGGTTTGAGGAAAAACGAAAAAACGAGAAAATTCTAGTGTTGAAAAGGGGAAAACAAAATCGGAGGGGAATTCGATCATAAAAATTGGTCATTTTCGGACCAACTCCAATTCAATATATAAGAAAGGCAATGGAAAAAAAATCCAAAAAACGGACCCGTTTTGGTAAAACCGAGGTTTCGGAGGTTAAAGGGCAATATTGGAAAATCTGAGAAAAATAGGTCCCAAACTCAGAAAATTATGAAAACTTCCAGATTTGAATTTTATATCATATGAAAGGGATCGGTGAAGAAAAATCTGGAATCGGAGTTCGAATGAAAAAGGTGAAGTTCGGGTGCACTAACCCGGAAAATCACAAAGAAAAATTCAGGAAAAATAGGAAACGAGCTCGGAAAAATATGAAAATTTTCAGATCTGAGTTTTATATTTTTTGGAAGGCATTGGGGAAGAAAAATCCAGAATATGAGTTCAACTGAGAAAAGGCAAAGTTCGGGTGCACTAACTCGAAAAATTTCGAAAAAATAGGAAACAAGCTCGAAAAAATATGAAAACTTCAAGATCTGAGTTTTATATTTTTTGAAAGGCATTGGAGAAGAAAAATCTGGAATCGGAGCTCATTTGGAAAAAAAGTTTGGGAGGCACTAAACCGAAACTTTATAGAAAAATCCAGGAAAAATAGGAAACGAGCTCGGAAAATTTTGAAAACCTCCATAATTGAGTTTTATATTGGATGGGATGAACTGGGAAAGAAAATTTTGGAATTAGGGTCCATTTGCAATTAAACAAAGTTTAGGGGCTAAAATACAATTTTAACGAAGAAACCGAAACGAGCCATTTTGCAAATTAAAAAATGAGAAAGTTGCTGGAACATTCTAGGCCATTCAGCCAGCTCATGAGGAAAGGAAGGGAAGGCTTACCATTTCATCGAATGGCTAAGATTTGATAGCAAGGTGACATTTTTATTGCTTGGTTAATTCCTTATGATCATGCCAAGTGGCCAAGATATTTTGTAAAAGGATGAGCACATTCTTAGCTAGCATTTTTAGCCAGATCATGAAGGGAAGGCTGACCATTTCATTCAATGGCCAAGATGAGGTTGCAAGATTGCATTTTTATTTTCTTTGGCTAGTATACCTTGTGATGATTGCAACATGTCTTAGAGGAAGAAAAAAAAAGATGAGCACATCACCTTAGGAGGGGGCATTCGGCCAGCTCTATTTTAAAGAGGGGGCTCTTCATTTTTCAATTAGTTAGGGATCTTTTAGAGAGCATAGGCAGTAGAAAAGAGGAAGAGAAAATTTTTGAAGAGAAAGCTAGCTTTAGAAAGCTTTGAAGGTAGCCATTGGCACCACTCTCTTGTATTTTTCTTTCTTTTCCATGATCCTTTTTCTTTCTTTTCCATGTTGGTTGTGGTAGGATAGCTTTCTTTGATGGTTTAGTTTTCAAAAATAAACAAAAATAAAGAGGTGGAAAGGCTTCATGACCTTGATGAAAATCAAGAGATAATGGTTAAGGGGGACTATGTCCAAGGCACCAACCATGGAGCTCACCTTTATTTTCTTTATTTGCTTACTTTAACTTGCTGTTTTTTTATTTATTTTCATATATATTCTTGCTATACAATTTTGTTCATACCAAGTCATCCATGCATTTGCATCTTGTGGCTATGTCATTTAGCATCCTTGCTATACTATGTTCTACATCATTTAGGCATTAGGTCACTTTTCATATGCTATGCCATTTTCCAAGCCATTAAGATTTTAGGTCATTTTCATATGCCATATCACTTTGCATGTCATATCATTTTGCATGCCATATCATTTTCTATGTCATTTAGGTATTTAGGTCATTTTTATTATGACATGTCATTTTCCATGCCATTTAGATTTAGGTCATTTTCATATGCCATATCATGTTGCATGCGATATCATTTTCTGTGTTATTTAGGCATTTAGGTCATTTTTATTATGCCATATCATTATGCCATGTCATTTTCCATTTAGATATTAGGTCATCTTTCATATGACATGTCATTTTCCATGTCATTTAGCATTCTAGGTTATTTTGCTATGTCACTTAGAACCTAGGTCATGCATATGCCATGCCACTTATTTCATGCATTTTATCTTGCTGTTTGTTCATGCATCTCTACATTCCCCACTTGATTTTTGACTTAAGCCAATCAATGGCTCAAAGCCAAGCTCTTTTGAGCATGCTTGTAGAAAATTAATAGTTTAGATTGGGTATTCTGACTTTGTGATTTTATTTCACTACTCATCCATGGTCAAAATAATATGATTTTTTTTACCACATCCAGTAGTCATTTAGAGGATGCCATGGTATTTTTTCACTATTTTTAGATTTTTTTTATCATGGCTAAAAAAAATGGCTTTTGACAAAGCAGTTTTAACTCACTGTCTTGATTTTGGTAAAATTCGGTCATAGTATCCATGTTCCAAAAATTAAGCTGATTTTTTTCCCATGTAGATCAACATGTTATAGGTCTCCCCTAATATTTACATATTTTTCTGAAATTGTTTAGAAGGGCAAAAAATAGGTTTTCAAGACTGCCTGTGAGAGTCAGTTGTTTTTTAGAAATAGTAATCTTCTGTTTTGGTTTATTCGGTCATAGTATCCATGCTCCAAAAATTAAGCTAATTTTTTCCCATGTAGATCAACATGCTATAGGTCTCTCCTAATTTTTTTAGATTTTTTTTAAAATTTTCTAAAAGGGTAGAAAAATCGGGTTTCAAAACTGGTTGTGGGAGTCAGATTTGTTTTCAAGAAATAATAATTTTCTGTTTTTATTAGTATATTAAGAAAGGGCTGATTTGGGACATTAGTTATTGTCTTAGAGTGATTTCCATGTCATTTCAATCATAAAATTTGATTTTATAAAAGTCTGGTCAAGGGTGGTCAACCCGGATTTTAAAACTAGGGAAAACTAGACCTTTTTAGGGAGGGGTTAGGTCATTTTCTTTAAAATCGAAAATTGCATTTTTATACCCGAGTCCAAATTAGAAAATCCAACTTAGGTCTCTTCCAAAGGTAGTCGGATACCTTTTTAGGTATACGGATGTCCTTGCTTCATGGGAGAAATACATTTTCATGTATTGCATTTTTCATGTTTCATGCCTATTTCATGATATCTAATTTTTGTATCTTAGTCATGTAAATTCTATATTTATGAATATTCTATAGTTATGTCATTGATTTGATTTAAATTTCATTTTGTTATCTTGGTTATGATGTAAACATGAATATTCTATGATAATGTTATTTTGTGCTTTTTGCCTTGTTATCATTTCTTTTGCCATGTCATTTAAATTATGCCATGTCATCTAAATTTTGCCATGTCAAGCATGCCATGTCACTAATCAATATGCAATGTCATTCACTCTTTTGCCATGTCATTAGTAATGATTTACATATTCATAACCATTTTTTAAAATGATTTCTAATGCAATAATGATTTTCAATAAAATAAGGTTATTCCCGAGTTAAAATAATTCATGAGTTCTCTGCTGGGTTGCCGAAGAGGATATCATCAATTATCATTAATAATGGAATATCTTTCTTTCAAAAACAAGAGTGATTTGGAGGTTTTCTAAGTAAATAAAAATTTCTATGTTTTGTCGGATCTGCTGGGGAATATAGAAAAAATTTGAGTTAATAAATTTCGGATCATTTTCAACTAGAAATGGGATTATTTTTCTTTAAAATGGGAATTATTTTAAAATGTCAATTTCAAAACCGATTTTCACCGAGACTCGAGATAACGCACGATTAATAAGGTACCGTTTTATACGGGCATTGTGGGAGTGCTAATCCTTCCCCGCACGTAACCGACTCCCGAACCCGCTTCTTTGATTTCTCTGGTTTAAAAGCGCAGACTTCAAAATTGATTTTTTTTTAATGTTTTAATTAATTTTAAAATGTTTACATAACCGATTTTAATAGGCGGCCGATCACACCTAGCCAAAAAAGATTGGTGGCGACTCCATTTCTTTTTCGAGGCTGTTTCCGAACGCTCATTTTTGTTTTAAAAGGAATTAAGTCGTCTTTTCCTCTGTTTTCCCAATGTCATACTTAAACGAGTAATGTCTCGCGATGGAATTTATTATTTTTTAGATTGCGACACGTACTAATTTGGATTATTATGGACTTTTAGTAAGCTAGCTTCCTTTGAGCCATTAAAGGAGCTAGATGGTCAAAACCTAGGGGATTGCATCAATTGGTCTTCCAAAGCCATTATGCCAAATCTCCTTGGTGCCTCCATGGAGCCTTGGATCTCCATTCTTGAGTTTGCAACTTGTTTTCATCCTAATTCTAACTTATGTAACTATTACATCATTTAGAAAATTTTTGAGTTACATTGAAGGTGAATAAGATGAGAAAAGAATGTTATATAAGTCCAGAATTATAGAGATAAGGCAAGGCGTGCAAGTTTTATTTCAAAAATACAAAAGCAATTTAACCATTCATTCATGCATAAAACATCTTAAGTCCATAACCATCCAACCATACATTCATAGTTATAATATGAAAGTAAAACTTGTCTAATTCTAGTTAATGATCAACTTGCCAATTGAATTAATATCAATATCATATATCACGTATATTAAATCAAACTTTGTGATACTAGGCTTTGTTTGATTCAAATAACTCATTATATATATCCAAACAAGCTTTGAAGATCATAACGTATTATGTCTTCTAGTATGTTTAGGTTTAGTAGTCTAAATCTTTTAGGATTATTAATTCAATGTGGATTCTTAATCTAATCTGGTCATAAAAGTCCTAAACAATTTTTGAGACTACCAGTTAATTAAAATCCAAGTCAAACTACATGTATTGAGAAGTCCTTGTCAAACTAAGATTAGTAGTGTAGTTCTAGTCAAACTAGAATTTGTAGTTTCTTGTGCAATTAGTAATCCTAACCCATTTAGGATTATTAGTTCAACCAGGACTCTTATTTTAATCTGGTCATCCAATTCCTAAACCTTTTAGGATTACCAAATTATTAAGATCCAAGTCAAACTACAAGTCTTGAAAAGCCCTAGTCAAAGTAGTTCTAGGTCTAATTAGAAATTCTAAACCATTTAAGAATTCTAGTTAAATTAAGAACCTCAATTAAATATGATTTGTCAAGTCCTAACCCAATTAGGAGAACCAAGTCAACAAAAGATCAAGGTTGGTTTAGGGTTTCAACAAATCCTAGTCAAATTAGGAGTGGCAAGCCACACGATTTTAAGGTTTCAACGTCTTTGGGGTTTGGTAGCTTGTGTCGCGCCTTATGGCCTTCAATTTTAGGATTCTAAACCCTTAAACATGGCTTGGTTTTCCTCTGCTCAAGTTTCTTAAACTTCAAGTAACAATTACTTCAGTTTTAAGCAAAACAACCAACATAATTCGGTGATCAAGAAAGAAAATCTTGAAATATTGGTGAACAAGTTCTCTTAGATTTCCAACCTTAATTATCAAGTTGATTTTCTTTAAAAACCTTACTGAACATGTTATTAAAAGTCTTAACAATTGAGAATACCAGCAACAATTAGAAATCCTAATCCCATTACAATTTAAGGTTAGCACATAACCTAATCCTATTAGGGTGCTGCTGCCGCATGGATCACAATTCTTATAGAATTTGAACTTCGTGGTTGAAACAGAAAATCAATAAAACTTAAATTTTATACCAATGATCCTCATACAGTATACATTTATGGTTTAAAATTTCATAACAATCAAAGAACCCTAAGCTGAGAACCAAACACATCTTCAAGGTGTCAACAGCTACATATCATCATGCATTGGTAGTATTTCGACTACATTATGTTTGACGAGGCAAAAAACTCGGAAAGTTCGTAACTGTTATACCAAAGATGATCTATCATTATAGTATCATAGGTTAAAATTTCAGAGCAATCAAGGGAGAAACAAATTTATTTGTAACACTACTGCAGAATTCGCATGCTTCAGGATAGATTGCAAACCGCCTCTAATTAGAGTAAGTAAATAAAGTTCAAAATTCATGAAATTTAATTCTCATTCATCCTAAGACATTATATTTTGATATCTTAAAAGAATATGATCAAAACAAACTTGGAAAACTAATTTTGCAGCTCATGTAACATATTTGGCAAATTGTAATCAAAACAATCTTTTATAGCAAAAATAATTAAACAATTTGTTGTACAAAACGGATCAACGGAGGCTTTGATACGACTGTTGTAATGGAATTTGAAAACTTTTCGTTTCCCAAAATAAAGGATCATACATTGATATCATAGTACACAATCATACATAGAATCGACAAGAGCAGAAAATTGTTTACCTTGGCTTCTAGTTTAACGAAAAAAAAAAAAAAAAACATGCAAGGACACCACGTTAGGTTGTAAGAAATCACCAATTGTCTAAGTGTCCCGCCTCTAATAATAGTCCCCACAAATAAGGAGTGAAAGAACCTTCTTCAATGATGGAAGATGATAGAGAGGACATCATAGCCTTCTTTATATAGTGGAGGTGTCGACATATGCCTATTCCAAATAGGTTTTGGACCTTTGATTATTCCCCTTAGACTTTTAATTTATTTAATTTAGTGTTTGAAGTTTCTAACTTTTTTTAATTAAGTCAAAATTAATTAACCCAAATTAGTCTTTCATAAGGCATGTTCTTTACGTGTAATCCATTAAATTCCTTAACTTGTTCGCAATAAATATAAGCATTGTAATCTTTAATTGATTTAGACTAAAAAAAATAAATCTTTTGAGTCATCATTAATTTTTCAATTAATCAATCTTATATTTATAAATCATGGTTGTCATCTAATAATCCATCATGCTATTGTAAAAGGAGCATTGAAAATCATGGGAAGGAGACTTGGAAAAAGAGGGAATAGAGCAATCACTGAGGTATTGGTTCAGTGAACATATTCCTTCGTGGTGGAGGCCACCTGGGACTCTTTAGGAACTGCAGCAGAAGAGTACCAAATTTGAGTTTTGATCGACAAGGATTTTCTCGACGTGGGGAACAGATATATGCCTTGGAGCCATTTCAATTATTTCTATTGATCATATATTTCGGGTTATATTTTATTTCAAGTTATTGCGAGTACAAAACTATATCGTTGACAGAGCATATTCAAGTTTTGGTCTTATGAAAATGCAAAGAACCTTTCTATCTGCATGATTTCTTAGATTTTCTTCTTGTTTTCTGGTTGTTATTTCTCACAGTTAGTCCTTTCTTCTTCTTGATAACCGGATTCTGCTCATATTTCTGGGTTGTGTCAATTCTCTATAAAATTAATATAAGGAAAAATACACACAAAAAAAAGAAAGAAATGTTGACAATCAATCACCACTGTATAGGAAAACCTATTGATAGCTAAGTGCAACAAAAAAAAAAAAAAGCTTTTAATCCCCGTAAAATGAGACATCAGTGTTTCTATAGTCGTACCAAGAAGCTATAAACACTTAGCTAAGAAGCCCCACTCTGCAAAATATAACCTTTCTTCCTAGATGTGGCAGAAAACCAAACCAAAAAAGGGAACTTGTAGAAAAGATGCAATAAATCATCAATTAATTAGGTCCCTTGTTTTCATGCCGTGAGATCAACAGACATTGCTGATGGAATGCAGTGGGTTGCAAGAATGTCTGGAGTAGCCGCTTTTGCCGTCTTTGTCCTAAGTACTACAATCTGCATAAAAGCACACACATAAATGGACGAGTCGTGCAACAAGAGCATGCGTCGGAGTGTACACACATGTTGGGAGAGGGAGAGAGAGAGAGAGTGAAAACCTGTTCATATTCTAAATCAAATTTCAAAAATTCATCATCACAGTTCTCTACCATCTCAGCCAAGCTCTTTAAATTCTTCACAGGCTTACCATTAAGAGCAAGGACCTGCATAGATACAAAAGATAGAAGGTATTCATAAATGACAGATAAAAGAAACTCAACTCCTGAAATCAAACGTAGTTGCAATAGACTGATGATGCTAACCTGAGTGTTTACAATGTCCTCATATCCAATATTGATATCAGACACCAGAACCTTCAAAACAATTTCAAGAAAATATGTTAAAAGAACATACCAGCAGAATATGCCCACTGTAATAATTAGGCATACGCATACCCATGTGCATGCACACACACAAAGAGGAGGAGAAAGAGAGAGAGAGAGAACCTGAGACACCACAACAAGCTGCTCATCAGGTGACTGTGGCATTGAATGCAAGAGTTTGTCCAAAAGCTTTACTGGAGCTTCATATTCATAATCCTTCCCATACTGGACAAAATATGCAAATACAGCAGAGATTATTTGGAAACACAACCACAAACTGCTAATTTTGTCGCTAACTTTTGAAAAATCAAACTGAGTACTATCAAGTAATTGATGAGAATTTGAAGTTCTACATTTTTTTATGCTCTTATTTTTACAGCACTATTGGTGATAAGCATGTCTGTTTTAACACAATGCAGCCGACAGTAAAAACACAATTTGACTAAATAGTCATAAAATCTCACTATAAAAATAAAGACTTAATAAGGAACATAAAAATTGTGCTTGAAATCATAACATATCATTCATCTTCTGATCCATTTATTGCATAACTTGAAAATAAACGTCTAAGGATGCACACAACTGGAAAACTAATACAGTCAGAATGTGGCAAAAGAAAATGGTAAACCATTACATAAATTCCTGTTCCAGATCCTAAAAAACATGAAAAAAGATGATGCAGCAACCGATCCAATTCAGAACATTCTCTATCCCAAGACATTGCAGTATAGAGCATTTATTTACGGCACAGATAAATTTAGCTTCAATAGAAACAATAATAGGAAATTCTTTGGCAACCACCTAGACACCAGAGAATTTGGGAATGATTGGGAAATGTGAAATTGTTCCACAAATCACAAGATAGAATGATGATGAAAATTTTATTTTCAAAGTATGCCCTAAAACCCCAACATCAAGAAGGGTCTAGAAATGTTTAGTTAGGCTATTAAAAAGTATATAAACAATAAAATTGCAGGTTTTAAGAGAATATTCAATCCTCTAAGAAAGTAAACTAGCAGAACTGAATTCACTTAGCTGACTGTTGAGCACTTTGAAAGCAAAATCCAACAGAAACATGTCAAACATGCACACGCTTTGATGACCTTTGACACTCCAAAACAGAACATGTACAATCATATAAGCTATATATAGCACAACACAAAAATAACAATAGATTTAAAGTTATCTGCTTTTTGAGCATGCACAAAGGATCAATCTTTCACTTTATAGCATCTAAGCTAGCAAAACATGTCTTTAACAGGGTTTATTATATTATTATTGTGACAGACAGAGGCACTAGATTTTGAAGTAAACAACGTACCTCAGAACGAAAATATGGAACAGACACAGTTGTAAACACAAATCCTGCAATTATATAATAGGAAGGAGGCCTGCCCTTGTTGTGTGCTGGAATAAGCCTTCTGTGCGATGCAAGTTTGATGTTGAAATTTAGAATCTCAGAATTACGGAGAACTTTAATCGCCGAACTATCCCCAGTATATTTTTGTGACACTAGGTAACTAAAACCTATGCGTTCTCCATGCCGAAAAGGAACTGAGAAACATCAAGAATGGAAAACAAGTACAACATCAGAATAAATAGAAGGGATTGAACAGATGAGAAAAAGAGAAGACTTGAACTTGTCAGTTTTCCTTATAAAATTCTTGATAGGAATGTTAGCTATCTGTTCAAGATAAGTTAATAGTGATCTACGGATTAATATTTTTGACATAACTAACAACTGCCATTAGGACATTTAGTCAAGTTCATATAATCAAGTTCATAGTTGTGGAGATAGCAGCTCTTAGTAGTAAATTCATAACCCGGTTAATCCAGGAATTTATCTCAAAGGCCTCAGAAAAGTTCTCCATTCAATGCCACCCTCATCCTTTTTGGGTTCGAATTGTTAACTTATAAATGCATAAAGCTCTACAAACATACATTTATATAATGATAAACTTACTAAGTACTTTCCAGGGAACATACATGAACTTGTTTAGTTCAAAGTAATAGTACCAGTTGGTTCTTATGATAACAAGGATTTGCTCTTATAATAGACAATGTAAGAAGTTTGTGCATAGAAATTTTAATCAGCAAAAACATGGCAGAGTGTATGTGTGTATCTATACTGTACAAGTCTGTGTGTGTGAGTATGTATGTATTAATGTATAGATAAAGAACACCTTACCTGTTCCATCATTGGCAATATCAACCCCATCAAAGCTGAGCACAATATCTGATGACTTCAAAACACCAGATTCTGGAGCTGTGGGATCAACTCTTCTTATTCGAACACCTTTCTGATCAGGTTTCATGCCCATTGCTTTACGCAAATCAGGACTTTCCATTTTCTGCCACTCAACCCCCAAAATTGGGAATCCTAGCATAATAAGAGAGATCATGAGACTTTAAGCAGGATGATAAATGTAGCAGATAGCACTTGCATCACACAATAAAAAATTTAACAGAATGTTAATAAAACGTATTATTTAAAAGACCCAAACTAAAGTACCAGTATACGCTTCATTCTTCTCATAGTCTTGGATGAAGTGCTGGATAACTGGTGTTGGTATCACATACCCTATATTTTCTACATCTTCATGTTTGAGCGACTGAAATGCGATGCCCACACAATTGCCTTTATCATTGAAGGCAGGCCCACCAGAATTTCCGGAGTTTATAGCAGCATCTATCTGCAAAGAATCGTGCAAAATAGATAACATAAGAAAATTTTGTTTGCTATCCCATATAAACAAATGCTAGAAAAGTAATCATGTAACCTGCAAACCCAGAAGCTCCGATGACCCGTGAACATAAGACAGGATTTCTATTCGTGATACAACTCCACTTGTTACAGAAATTGTATCTCCCCCAATTGGGTAACCAACAACAGTTACAGCATCTTGAAGTGCAGGCAATTCTCCAAATTCCACTGGTGACACACCTTCCCAGAACTCATCATCGTTAACCGTAAGCATTGCTGCAACACCACATAAACCAAATCATGCATTCGACCAAATAAAGAAAGAAAGCTATCATCTGAAATCATGCAGATATCCTCCAGAATGTCAATTATTTTCACATCATACTGACTGATGTTCAAACACTTCTCTCTTCAACATCAGTTCACACTTCACACTATGAACCGTTTGAATTTTCCCTTCCTATTCTCGTACTATATAAGAGTTTTTCATCTATCCTCATTCTCCTTAACCAAGTATCACCTCCAAAACAATTTACATTCAGCACTCATTAACCATAAGTCAGTTTTCTACGTTTGTACCCTGCATATGATGCCCACACAGAATACACGAAGTCTCGAACTCTATCAGAAACAATAAACTCTACCTCTCAAAACATGAAACCTAATTCACGTTTCCTTCTCAGCATTACTAAAATAACTTTGAACTGCACAATATCTAAAATATAGTGATAATAACCAAGGAAGGAGGGAAGAAAGATTGAGAGACAAATAGAGAGAGAGCAATCCTCACACCCCAAGAAGCTTACTTAACAGTTAATGCTACAAGCTTCACCGCTATGGGCAAAAGAAACCTTTGTCCCCTCTCCACTTGAAGTAATTAGCAATTTTCTTTCCACAGAATACGTGACAATTACTCTTTAATTTTAGCATGACAAAAGAACTTCAGAAACGTAGGGTAATGATACTAGTTAGCAATAGTTATAACTTATAACCATTACACTAAGATAAATTATTCCTGATTTACATAGGGTATTATTTTCACCATATAATTTGTGTGATTATTTCAATTTCCTTTTATACCGACATTATAGCATGTTGAACTAAAGCAATGATAGTATTTGATATGCATTAAGAATAACATTGGATTATTAGCATTTACTAGAAATTTAATCTTATGTGAGAACTTAACATACCAATATCACATTCGGTTCCAATAGCAAGGACAGTAGCCAAGTACTTAGTATCAGACCCACGTTTCTTAACTTTAACCTGAGTGTAATGTTCCACGGAATGCGCATTTGTTAAAACCCTTCTCCCTCCGATCACGAACCCACTACTACTGGAACTAGACTGCCTTTTTCTCTGCCAAGGCAACGAGAAATTTGGCTCAGTGTGAACGCAAAACACCTTCACTACTGCATCCATTGCTGGCACCACCCTACCGCCAACATAATCCGCGCCCAATTCCCCTCCACATCCTCCTCCTCCTCCTCCAACTCCAATGGCGCTGCCGTTGGGAACGCGGCGGCTAGGGGAGAGGATCGCAGGCGGCGGCTGAGGGGGTAGAGGATCGGGGTTTTCGGGGAGTTTTTTGGGGCGACCACGAGGGCGGGAAACGGTGGTGGTAGGGGCAGCGGAGGAAGTGGAGGGGATGATTTCGACGTTACTGATGGAGAAGACGTCGTCTAATGCGGTGGTGGAGGAAGGGGATTGTAGGGTTTCAGAGGGGGTAGGGTTTTGGGGTTTTCGGCCTCTTTTCCTTTTGGCATCTCCCATTTTTATTTATTTTACGAAATTAAAAGGAAGGGTTAACCAAATAACGGGAGAAGCTTTTCTTTGATTGGGTTGTGGACTGGTGGGGGTTTTAACTTCTAAGGGATCAAAGAAAGGAAGCCTTGCAGAGAAAGAGAATACAGTGAGTGGGGGAGTTTTCTTCTCTTTTTTATTTTTTTATTTTTTATTTTTATTGTAATACAAATATTTAATATTTATTTTGATATTTCATGGAAGGAGGGAAGAGAAGGGAAGGGAGACCAAGAAATAAAGAAAGAACGGGGAATCATTCAGTTGATTTTGGACCATTGTTTGTTTGCTTGCATATGGTAGGTACTCTGACTCCGGTTAGTTCAGTATTTCTGTTTAAATTTCTTTCTTTTAAAAAAATAATATGGGTGGGCCTAAACGGGTTTGAGCAATTCATTTATAAATATGACGGATTTGAACAAAATTTGATACTCATATTTTAGGTCAAGTCGAATTTGGATAAGTATATATGATGTTGATATCATGAATAAGTTCAGCTCAATCCATAAATATTTCTAATTACGATTATAATAAAACATAACTTATAACCTCAAAAGTTATGCTTCCTTGCATTGTATTTGTTTGTCATTGGCTATGCTTTATTTGGAACTTAAGAACCCAATATTTAATGTTTTGGCCTTTGAGAAATGAGATAGAGCTAGTGATGTGAACTCTAGGGGTTAAACTTTTTGAATCCATTAACAAATTGAATTACCCTAACCCGAAGAAAGTCAAGATTCAGGCAATGGAACTTAAACCCGTAGAAATCTTGAATCAAAGAACCTAGATTAACTAAGCTCCCAAGAACACTTGTTTCTAAAACTTAAGTTTGATAGGAAGAACGCCACAAAGAAATGATTTCTTTAATAAGTTCACTAGTTTTGTCAAGAACTAAAAAGAGTGAAACACTCAGTTGAATAAAATCAACTCAATAGATTAATAATGGTTACTGAAGTAGATGGCTAAACAAGGGTATTTATAAACTTCCTACTAACCCTAATTCAACTAGCCTAAAAACTCCTAGTATAAGTAAAACTCTTAAAGTCGACTAGACCTCTTAACATTAAGGAAGAATTCGGTCAGCCCTAATTTGCAAGATAAAATAAAAGCTTAACTCTAGCCTGAAAATGCTCAAACCCAACCCACTTAGCCTAATGGATATATTACATAAGCTACATAAGTTAGGCCCAAATGCCTAAGTATTTACAAGACTTAAAATAAGCCTTCTTAATGTGCCACCTTATGTTCTTGAATCACATGGACTAGACTTGGATGCAAACCCATCTTGCATGTTAAAGCTTTTCTTGAATAACTTGCAACATGCCCCAATTGAATTCCACACATTCTTGTCATGTTTCCTAGATCTTCTTGGAACTTGGCCCATATAGAAATTGTCATGGGATTGGGCCATCTTGGATCCTATCAGCTAGGGATGGCGATAGATAGTGCAGATTCGGATATTTGCATTTATCCGATTGTTTTTTGTGGATTCGGATAAAATACGGATTCGGATATTATAATTACTATTCGGAGCGGATGTGGATATGAAATCTCGGATATCCATTATCCGAATCCGCATTACTTATACGGATAACGGATTCGGATATCTGAATTCGCTTACTTTTGCGGATTTGGATTCAGATTCGATATCTGAATCCATTATCCGTTTATTGAATTTAAAATTAAATTTTGTTTGATTTTATATATATATATTTTTAAAATGACTTATTGAATTCGGATATTTAACAGATTCAGATAATCGACGGATAATGTTATTTAATTCGGATTTGGATAGTAATATGCGGATTTCATACAGATAATAAATGGATCCGGATTTTAAAGTAGTTTTGCAAATTCAAGTATTATAAAAAAAAATTAGATATTTGATCCGCTGCCATCCTTAGATAAGAACTAGTTTGCCCTTTGTTTAAACTTATGTTGGGCTTCACTTTCTTTTTGTTATTTATTTTAAATAAAAAAACAAAACAAAACAAAAAATTCTAAATGAATATAAAAAAAAAACTTCACAAAAAGTTATCAGCTAAAAAAATATAAAACTTATCTCAATTGATTCATACAATTATTTTAAAAAATATCATTCAATAAATTTAAAATTCGAATCCTAACATATATATATATATATATATATAACTATTTTTCGTATTCTCAAATTAAACATCCTTTATATAAAAAGAAATTAACAGCTAAAAGCCCATCGAAAGAACAAAGGCTAATTCCATGCTAATATATACTTCCAATGTAACATTTTTGTTTCTACTTAAACTCTATTGTAAAATTATTCTATGCATATTCATGGAACCTAAGCCCTAAAAAGAAAATCACTAAGCATAGCTAGATTAGATAATTTTGATTATAACACGAAAATACGACACGAGTAAAACACGTTTAATAAATATGAAAATAATGTAATAAAAACAATATATTTAAACACGATTAATACGATTCGTATCATATTCGTATTTAAAATTTTGAAATGTTTAATAATTTATGTTGTGTTCATATTTATACAATTAACAAAAAAAAACACAAAACACGTACACAAATTATCAAGTGTAAGCTTAACCCATATTCTTGTTCCATCTTGCAATGAAAACATGCTTTTAAGCAAAATATTGAACAAAGATCGGTACAACTTTTGTTAAACACTTGTTTAGCTTTTCTTTATATATATATATATATATATATATATATATATATATATATATATGTTTACTTAATCTTTACTGATACCTTCCACTTAGATCTGTCTAGGAATTGATGCGGATCGGATTATGATTTGAATTTTTTTTTATTTCTTTATTCAAGTCAGGATCAAGCCAACTTGGAAGCTCATTTTACTATTCTCAAAAATATTAAAAAATTATTTTTATATTAATATTTATATATTTTATAATTAAATTTAAATAAAAAAATATTTTTTATTTAATAAATAATAATTTGGATAGGGCCGAACCAGTCCGAATTAATAAAATCTTTATCCAAATCCGATCCAATTTAAACTAAATCTGTCAAATCAAACGAATAATCCGACCCTTAAATAAGTCTACTTCTACCACCCCTTTTGAAGCCTCCAATAATTTTAGTTGGCTCTCCATTTTCTTTTTCTTTTTTCTTGCTTTAGAACTGCCTTTTTTTCTCAACTTTTTGCAAATTTAATGGGATGGCAACCCACCTAGACTTTTCTCTCTTCTTCCACTTATTTTAATTATCTTTTTTGTTCTTCTTTATTCTCTATTTTCATACTCACATTTCCAGCATACCCTATTTGTTTTCTCTAACTTTTCAACATTACTTTTTCATTAATCAAAATATTATGTATTTCTATTTGTCTGATTTTAAAGTTAAGACTAGTAATTCTCCTTTTTGGTACATTTAATTTTACATTATAAAACGAATGGAAGGTATAATTTTCTTTTCTCTCATATTCTCATTTCACCCATTTTAAAATTCGAACCTGTAAATTAAAATTTCAAGTTATAGAGTTTCACAATGAAAAAAATATTTTTTTTTCTATTTCATATTCTCATTTCACTTATTTTAAAATTCGAAACCTCCAAATTAAAATTTTAAAGTTATAAAGTTTCACAACGGAAAATATAATTTTTTTTTTCTATCTCATGTTCTCGTTTCATCTATTTTAAGATTCGAACCTCCAAATTGAAATTTCTAAGTTATACAGTTTGGAGTTCCTCTAAAAGTTTTAAATAAGTAATTCTTTGTTTTGTATTTTGGCATACATACTTTGGAGCAAGTTCTATTTGAATTAAGTAGACATAATTGAATAATTAAAAAAAAAAAGTCAAACTAAAAACAAATAAGAGGAGTTACTTCTTCTGTACCTTGTATTGTTTATTTCTTCTTCCTTCAAAAACACATTTGCATGTGGATGCCCTAATAGGTTGGTCGGTATTTGAAATAAATAAATTGATTTCTCATCTATACTATATATAAAAAAAATAAAAAATGATTGAGTTGATGTCACGAGTCGAGTGACATCAATTCAGTTGAGAAAATTACAAAAATATGAAATAAATTATTATCTATACTATATATAACGAGAATGACTGAGTTTGTGTCACAAGTCAAATGACATTAACTCAGTTGAGAAAATTATAAAAATATCAAATAAATTATTATGTCAAAAAATATAATAAGGGTATTGATGATTTTTCAATTTTTATATGATTTTTATTTTAAAAAAATTTATCAACTTCTTTTAAAAAAGCTATCCAAACTTACAAACACCCACTAAATAATTTTTTACTCACTTTTTTTTTTTTTTCATTCATCCACTTTTTACTCACTTTTTTTTTCATTCATCCACCTACTCGATGTGCCATAATCTAGTATATATTTAATAGAAAATTAACATTTTCAATGATTGAAACCAAAACCAACTTGATAGACTTGAATTGATTCAGTTCAATCTAAATTATTATTTAATTAATAAAAATATATAATTATAAAAATATATAAATATTAAATAAAAATATTTTAATATGTTTTAAATCTATACTATATATAAAATGAATGATTGAGTTGGTGTCACAAATCAAATGACACCAACTCAGTTGAGAAAATTACAAAAATATGAAATAAATTATTATCTATACTATATATAAAGGGAATAACTGAGTTGTGTCACAAGTCAAATGATACCAACTCAGTTGAGAAAATTACAAAAATATCAAATAAATTATTATGTCAAAAAATATAATAAGGGTATGGATGATTTTTCAATTTTTATATGATTTTTATTTTTAAAAAATTTATCAACTTCTTTTAAAAAACTATCCAAACTTACAAACTACCCACTAAATAATTTTTTACTCATTTTTTTTCATTCATCCATCTAGTGGGTGTGCCATAATCTAATATGTATTTAATAGAAAATTAACATTTTCAATGATTGAAACCAAAACCAACTTGATAGGCTCTAAATTATTATTTAATTAATAAAAAATATATACTTGTAAAAATATATAAATATTAAATAAAAATATTTTAATATATTTTAAATAATAAAATAAGCTTTCAGGTCCGACGAATCAAATTTGAACAAACAATTTTTTTTTTACTATTCAAATTTGATTTAATTCGAATCATAGACACCGCATAACTCTATACTAAACTAATAGCATGTACTTCAATGGTTGTTGTGTTAATCTGCCAGATTTATCTAAATTAAAATAATATAGCAAGTAACACCATCAATTGAACATGAAAAGGCAAATAATTAAATTCATGTAACATTGTACTTGGATAAGTTTTTAACCTATGAGAGTTAAAGTATACCAAATTTTATGAGTCCCCGGATTGAACGTGAACCCGTATGTAGATAAGAAGTTATATTTTTATAAAATAAAAAAAAAATCATAAATTATGTGAAAAAAATTAAGCGAAAAAAATTGTAATTGGTTTTTAAATTGAAATTAGATATTGTATCATATGCGTTACACGTGATGTTATATATTAATTATTTTATATTTGTTAAATAATTTATATTTAATAATAAAAAATCATGAAAACAATTATCACATTGTATATACTAATTATCCTAATTTGTTTTTTAAAAGATACAAGCAATTTCAACGATAATTTTTTTAATTTGATTAAATTCAGTGAAAATAAAAGATTTTTCAAGGTATTATAAGATCACGTAATTTCACTTTTATAATCTAATACACATTTAATTTTATATATTCGTTTCATTACCTCATGCCATTGACAAAAAATACTACTAATATGTTACGACTAAATATATTTCAAAATAAAGTTACTACATTGATAATATTAATCAATTAACCCAAAAAAAAAATGATGCAAAGTACAGCAAACCCTTAATACAAAAAAAAATACAAAATATAATTACTAAAATAAATAAAGAAATTGACAAATACTTTATCTTTAAACATATTATAATATTTTCCTGAATAATAACACTATTATTTTAGAAAGTTTAACTTTATCTCTAAGATATAATGTTTTTAATCTAAACCTGACACCACTTTTGTAGGATAAAAGTAAAAACTATATTAGGTCATATTAAGTTTGACAATTTTAATTTTTCAAAAAATTAATGAAATTTTGGTAGAAGTATAATAAAACTATAGTAGGGTTATAAGCCGATCATGATAGATAATAAATATTTTGAAAATAATCAATCATTCATTAATTAACACTAATTTAATAAAATTATAAGATTGATAAAATAAAATAAAATCATAAATAAAGAATAATTAATAGTAGAATGATAAAAATTCATAAGATTTGAATGAATAAAATAAAATATTATTTTATTATATTTAATTGTTAAAAACATTATCTAAAATGTTTTAATAATTATTTTCTAAAAAAAATCTATTATGATATTAAAATTTTTAATGATAAATTTTATTAAGATTTATAATACAAAATCGTAAATAAGAATGAAATAAATCTTATTACATTTTAGAATATAATATGAAATATTTATATTATAAAAACTTATTTAATTATAAAAAATTTATATATTGAGCATAAATTTACATATTATATAAATAATCAAAATTTGTATTATGATTTAAAATAGATTAATGTATTTTTCTTTTTACTTTTTAAGGTTAATAATGAAAAAATATAACTTCGAACATAAAATAAAATAATTTAATGTAAATTTTAAATTTTATTTATTATCAAATAAATTTATTTAACTAAATCTTTTTAATAGAATTAAAATTTTTATTTATAAATTGATTAAATTTTATTAATAAAAGTATTTAAAATGACAAATTAATATATTTTTATCAATTCAAAAATTTTATACATTCGTACTTTTATATATACTAGTATTTGTTATTACATGTATTCGTATGTGAATACTCGTTGATTTATTTATTTTTGAATATATAATTATATACTTTAAAAATAAAAAAAATACATATTAACTAAAATTTGCATGTAAAATTTGTTTCATGTACAAATTATATCAAATTATTATATTATTTTTAATATTAATGTAAAATTAATTATGAAGATAAAAAAATTAATATAAATATAAATTTTTTATTTATATCAAATAAATTAATTCACTTTTTAAAGATTAGTGAAAAAAATAAAATTTTTAAGATAAAACAATTCTACATAAATTTTAAATTTTTTATTTATTGTCAAAGTAACCCATTTAATGAAAGTGTTTTATTGAAATTAAACTTCTTATTTATAAATTATATAAATATTATTAATAATAACAAATATTTATAATGCAATTTAGAAATATAGTGAATAACGATGACTATTTTCGTCAGTTCAATTTTTTTTCACATTCGTGCTTTTATATATAGATTAATGTATTTTTTTTTAAGGTTAATAATGAAAAAATATAACTTCGAACATAAAATAATTTAATGTAAATTTTAACTTTTTATTTATTTATTATCAAATAAATTTATTTAACTAAATTTTTTAATAGAATTAAAATTTTTATTTATAAATTGATTAAATTTTATTAATAAAAGTATTTAAAATGACAAATTAATAATAAGAGATATTTTTATCAATTCAAAAATTTTATACATTCGTACTTTTATATATACTAATATTTGTTATCACATGCATTCGCATGTGAATACTTGTTGATTTATTTATTTTTGAATATATAATTATATATTTTAAAAATAATAAAATATATATTAATTAAAATTTGCATGTAAAATTTGTTTCTCGTTGATTTATTTATTTTTGAATATATTATTATATATTTTAAAAATAATAAAATACATATTAACTAAATTTTGCGTGTAAAATTTGTTTCATGTACAAATTATATCAAATTATTATATTATTTTTAATATTAATGTAAAATTAATTATGAAGATAAAAAAATTAATATAAATTTTAAATTTTTATTTATATGAAATAAATTAATTTACTTTTTAATGATTAGTGAAAAAACTAAAACTTTTAAGATAAAACAATTCTACATAAATTTTAAAATTTTTATTTATTGTCACATTAACCCATTTAATGAAAGTGTTTTATTAAAATTAAACTTCTTATTTATAAATCATATAAATTTTATTAATAATAAAAAATATTTATAATGATAATTTAAAAATATAATGAATAAAAATAACTAATTTAGTTAGTTCAAAAGATTTTTTACATTTATACATTTATATATTATAGAATATAGATAATAGATAAATGAAGAGACGAATGAGTGGTCCATCCGTCCAGGAGTAACATTAAAAAATAAAGTTAGGTTTCAACGCCTATGAATATGATGTGTACAAAAAATGATTAAGATTAATGGCTGAATTTATCACCTATCTTATTTTTTTTTTAAATTTTTTAATATACTTACAATATGTATCATTTTATTAATTAACTTAAAATTTAAAATTTTTATTGAGATTTATTGTATAATTTCTTGCTTAGAGAAAAAATGAAATGAGTGAGAATCATGTGATCCACCACCACTCTTCTCTCTCACTCTCTCTTTGTCTCTAAATCCAAAAAAGAGCAAAAGACCATAAATTTATCCACCCAACAAAACTACCCATTTGTGTTCTTTTTCTTCTGTATTTGCTTTGTTTTTTTGTGTGTGTTTCAATGGCTTCAATTGCTTCAAGGTTTATCAAGTGTGTAACAGTTGGAGATGGAGCTGTTGGCAAAACTTCCATGCTTATTTGCTATACAAGTAACAAGTTCCCCACTGTATGTTCTTTTCTCTCTCTTATGATCTTTCTGGGTATCTCAGTTTTGGTGTTCATTTTTTGTATTCTGTTAAGGTTACTAAATTTTCCAATTTTTATTGGTTTTTCATCTTGTTCCATGCAAAGTCTCTAACTTTTTGATTCTGGACATGTTTTTTGCTTACTTGTTCATGATCATGAAAAGTCTGTCCTTTTGGGTTCTTGCAAGTTAGCTAAATTTTCTTATCTGGGTTTTTCTTGTTCTACAATTTTATGGGGTCTTTTTCTTTTTTCTTTTTTTTGAATCTGGGATTTTGTTGTGTTTTATTGTCAGGATTACATACCAACAGTTTTTGATAACTTCAGTGCAAACCTTGTAGTTGAAGGCATAACTGTGAACTTAGGTCTTTGGGACACGGCTGGTATCAATTCTACTTGACGTTTTATCCTTTACTTCTAGAAAACAGTGGTAACTGCACTGTCTTAATTCTTAAATTTGTTGTGAAGTTTTGATGATTTTTTGTAGGACAAGAGGATTACAATAGATTAAGGCCGTTGAGCTACAGAGGGGGAGATGTCTTTGTCTTAGCTTTCTCATTAGTTAGTCGAGCAAGCTACGAGAATGTATTAAAAAAGGTGAATTATTCTGGATCTTGAAGTTCTTTGAACAATTGTGATGTGATGTTATGTTAATGTTCTGCAATTCTCTGATACACTTGATTTCTTTGACAGTGGATCCCTGAACTTCAACATTATGCCCCTGGCATCCCTGTGGTTCTGGTTGGCACCAAATTGGGTAAGTGGGCAACCACATCATTAGCATTTCCAAAATCAATGTTTTTTTGGGTCAAATTCAATGTTGAATTGTTGATTTAGTTCCCCATATTGTAGTAGATTAGCATCACCAGATATCAGACATTCGCTCCCAAAATTTTTGAACTGTTCAATACTTATAGTTAAAAAGTACTTAAATGATATGCATAGCTGTAATATTCGTTCTGACCCCTTTTAGTAAATGCTGTAAGGAATTTGAGTTTTGACAAGGGATATATTAATAGATTATTATCTTAAACACAATTTGTATTTGCCAATTCTGTGCGTGTCCGAAATGGAGATTTTAGTTAGGTACTGACTGCAAAGGAGAGAGAGAGTAGGCAATAAATTTAATTAAGAATAAGAGGTACCAGAAGTGACATTGATTAATGTGTATAATCGGAAAATTTTATTCAAAAACTACTCGACATACTTAGAAATTTAGTTTTATCCAAGTTACTCGTCTTGTAAAGACAGAAGGAAGTAGGATATTGACTGCGGCAGTTAAGACTTAAGACTTGAGAGCTATGTTACTCGGACTCGGATGTGTCTGACACGGGTATGTTCAATTTTTTTTTTCAAGATTTTCATGTATTTGGAGGGTTTTTGGAGGATCATATCCCCATACTCATGTCCATGTATGCGTCGGACACAGGTACTTCAAGAAAAATGAAGAATCGGAGTAACATAGCTTGAGATAAACAGAAAATATGCCCTTGAATCTGTGGAGCTGAAGGGATTTATCAAACCTCGGTAGGTGGGGATCTGATGCTGTTTTCTAATAACCTTAAGTCTAAGCTCAGGCTTATTGTTTGAATGTTGTATAGTCTTGTGAATGATTGATCCTAGAATTAGCATTTTACAGACAGCTTCTGAAGTTGATAATTTCATCTTGTTTTGATCTAACAATGGTCAAGCCCATCAGAAAACTAATGCAAAATTTATGGTACTTAGAGATTAGAGAATAGTTGTTAATTGCATCTCTAGAAGAACGCAATCACTTCACTATCAAGTTTAGAATTAGTGTGACACTTCCAGTTACAAACCTAGCATCTTCTTTTCTCCATCCCATTTCATTCTTGGAAAAAAGATGAGTGTTCATAGTACATTTCAAATTTTCAATATCCTGGTGAATTTCTTTCGCTTTATTTAGTTGCATATTTTAATGGACAAAATGGACAGTTTGCTTTCATATGGAAATATAAATGATGGGCTCTCACATCTTCTAAAAAAGGGATTATTACTGCACTCACTTGAATGAACCTGCAAACTTTTAAGTTGTCCTTTTTAATTGGGATGTGAATGACCCATGTCCTTCTAAAGGTGCCTTTCAAAGTTAATTTAGTACTTTTGGAAAAATTGCAATTTATATGTGATCATTTTTTGGATAACATACTAATGTCTCTTTTAAAATGGAAAAATAGATCTTCGTGAGAATAAACATTATCTGGCTGATCATCCTGGCTTGCTGCCTGTTAGCACTGCACAGGTGTGATTTCTACTTACTGGTAGACTATGTAGAAGATGTTATTAGTGTTTTAAACCTTAATCATCCTTTTAAAACAGGGCGAGGAACTCCGCAAACAGATTGGTGCTGCTTATTACATTGAGTGCAGCTCAAAAACTCAGCAGGTATGCATCTACTCTCTATTAAGGGCATTGGGAGACTTAGCAGTTCTCTCGAGGACAACACAGAGGAGCTCTTGGTGGCATTGGTTTATAGCTATGTAACTGGGACTTAGGTGTGAGTGTGAGTGTCGGATACGGGTATGTTTAATTTTTCTAAGTTTTTCCATATATTTGAAGGATCCTTGAAGGGTCATATCCCCATACCTATGTCCGGATATGCGTCGGACACGGGTTCTTCAAGAAAAATGAAGAGTCGGAGCAACTTAGGTTTGTAGACATGAACTTATTCTTTTGAACTTGGTAACTTGTTAAGTCAATCTCTATTGATATTATGTCATTTAATTAATAATAAAGATCCGATTTCAAACTTCTTGGAGCCATTGTTTTTCAGGCTCAAATCTTGGTCTTATGCTGGTCCAAAAAGATTCTTAGATTGCTTATACTATTATCCTATGTTGCTACGACTCTTCGTTTTTCTTTAAGTACCCCGTGTCCGACACTCGTGTCCGGACATGGGTATGGGGATATGATCCTCCAAGGGCCCTCCAAATACATGGAAAAACTTAGAATAAATCAAACATACTCGTGTCGGACACATACCCGTATCTGACACTCACCTGAGTCCGAGTAACATAGCTATTATCTTTATAAGACTTTGCAGTTCTGTACCCTGGTTATCTCTAATCACAGGACATCCTTCATTTGATACATGTCTCTATTTCTGTGGGAGGCTCGAGTAGCATGGAATTATTTCATTTATCATTTTTCTCACTTTTGCAGAATGTAAAAGCAGTTTTTGATGCTGCAATCAAGGTTGTCATCAAGCCTCCTCAGAAACAGAAGGAGAAGAAAAAGAAAAAGCCAAGTCGAGGATGCCTGCTGTCAGTATTTTCTTTTCTTAAATTTCTGGATGCTTTGTTATCTTCTGATTGTCTAATATGCGAAATTTTCTGGCATGACATTCTATTTTGTGTTGAAAAGAATTTCAAAGCAAATGTACAAGTGCCCAAGGTCAATTGTTAAGGTGCTGATTTTTTAATGTAATGATTTCCTGTGCATTTGAATTTATATGTAACATCTTTTGAATTTTATGGCACTTAGAGTAACTTAGACCTTCCAAATACATGTAAAAACTTGGAAAAAATTGAATATACCCGTAACAGACACATACTAGTATCCGACACTTACACCCGAATCCGAGTAACAGAGGTTCTGCATGCTAAACACATATTGTGCTTCTGTATTCTCTCATCTTATATAGTTGTTGGAGCAATTTCTACTATTCTGTCAAATCATATAGAAGTAAGAACAATTTCTAAGTCGCTAGTAGCTTAAGGTATTTGATTGTGGGGGCTTAAGTAGTTGCATTGCATGCTTTGCTATTGTTGGACATATTTTGTGTCGATGTCCATGCATTTTACGGAAAAAGGTTATTATTACTTCACAAAATTTACTGTCCAAAGTTGGTCAATTCATACCATTGTATTTTCTTTAATCCATAGCCTATCAGTTGGCGGGCATGATTTGGTTTTCATTGAAATTGCAGAAACGTCTTGTGCGGAAGGAACCTTTGTGCATCTTAAATGAAATAGGTTACCTTCAAATTGAATGCTTCTGGTAAAGGTGATATGACAATGTGGGACCTAGAGATTCTTCAAGCCATCCGAATCAAAGTGAGTTTGCTTTTCATGCAGCGGTTTTAATATAGATTACACGGCATATAGCATAGTGTTCTCCCTGAAACTCACTTTAGGGTTTTAATAAAATTACTGTAAAAGAATATAATATTCACTATCTTGATTTCTTGTAAAGAGTTAAAGCTAATGGGCTTTGTCACAAGTTGATACGGGTTTGAGTTTTCTGTTACAGTAAAATATCTACAGCTTTCTTAAGTAGATGTTATTGTTACTTGTGCACACTTTTGTATTGTATAATTTTCCAATTTATTTATGGAAGAGTGTTTTTAAGTTCAAAAACCATGAAGCCCATGAGAAGAGTTTTTGCTGCGCATTTCATTCATGGATAAATGCCATTGGCCTTTTTGTTTCCTGTTTTTGGGAAGGATAATAACTGTCTTAATTATTTATTGTAGAAATTTAGTCCCGAGTCCTCCTTCATGACCATGACATCAAATCCAAGATTAGATTACAACAAAATCACCGGATATGAACTGGATTAGGCTCATCTTTGATGATAATAGTTTGCCTCTATGCCCAACACATTCCTAACACAATCAATTGACTTTGGACCATTTCCTGTTTGGGCATATATATATATATATGATACAAAAAAAAAAAAAAAAAAAGCAGCATCATATAAACACATACCTGCCGCGTCACAACTAAAAAATATTCAAGTTTAACAACATAAGACAGCTGGTTTTATCGGAAATTCCAACACAGATAACAAAACATTATTGCTTCCTATTAATAGTTTCAGTAATAATAATATAAAATGGGCAAATGGAGAGTTCATGTGAATATGCCAATTGCTGACCACAAGAAGTACCAGAATCCAGAATATAAACAAGGCTTGGCTTTTTTTTTTTTTTTTTTTTTTTTCAATCAACAGAAAGAAATATCAAGCGGAAGCACAAGCAAACACAGTTGGAAAGATGAATGACATAGTTGCCACTGGTCATCAGATCTAAGTGCAACGTCAAACTTCAATGCAAGTCCACCTTATAACAACATTGATAGCAAAGTTGGCAGGCAGGAATTAAAGCTGTACCCCACATGAACTACAATTAGAGTTGATAAATTAAATAAGATTAGAATAAAACATCAACCAGAAGCAACTAAGTAATGCCAAGATCAGAAAAGGTTTCAGTATCAAAATTCGGTGACCACTTCAATCGGGAATTTTTTTTTTTTTTTTTTAAAAGGGAAAAAGTAAAAGGCAAGAAAGATATGCACTAAAAACCAGTATGGGCACCAATTTCTAATGTCTGGGCAACATAGCGCATGATTTCCAACAGTTATAATATCTACAAAGAGAAACTGATCTGCATCCAGAACAAATTCAAGGAACAAATGGATTGAAAACCCTGAAGAGATTCTTTTATGATATAGTTCATACAGCGAAAAGGTGGGGGTCGGAGACTATGAACAACATCAAATGGCTCACTTACCACCCATCCTCTAAGACCACACAGGTTAGATGACCTCTGGGGGGTTAGCCAATGCCCATCCTTGAAGAACTGAAAATGAAATGAACATAAAATTGGTCACAAATGAAATCCATAAATCTAATATTGTTTCTCTCTCCCTTGCACTATCAAGAGTGGGCATGGAAATACCAAAACGAAGGGAAAAAAAAAATAAAGGCCTAGACAAAAGAGCTGAGAAGAAACATAAATGACTTACAAGCTTTCATGGATCACCAGATTGTGACATTTAAGGATTCCTACTGCCATGAAGATTGCCTGTATCCATCCCATCCTCCCTCAGGTTCCTTTCTTTTCAAAACGCCACCTGGCACCTGATACATTCTTGCTTGCTCCTCTGCCAGGGCCTGTGAACTGGCAACAGATAGTTGCCTAGATACAAGAGGTGTTGTCTCATCTCTTCCTTCAATATCTGAGCCTCCAGGCCCGGCATTTAGGTCTAGACCTTGCCTTCCCCATTTCCTACCACTCTCAGCACCACTATTATTACTACCATCTGGAAGGCTAACAATATAGGGCCTTGGGTAATGGGACGGAACCGCACTAGCAGGTCCTAACAATTGTGAATGGACTGCGGGGAAACAAAGCCTCCCACCGGGAGATGAATCAACATAAGTGGTTGAACCACCAGAAAAGCTGGTTGAAGGAAGAGGAAACGTTGTTCCAAAGGGGAACACAGGATATTGGAAAGGGGTTGATGGGAAGGGCACTGCTGGTGAAGATGACAATATGGGTCCCCTATAGACATCAGGATTAAAAGGGGTGGCACCAGTAGCAGGACCCAACACCCTTTGTGGCCCACCAGTTGCAACAATTGGAAAAGGCTGTTCTCTATCAGGCAAGAGTGATGGAACAGTGACAGCCGAGTATGTATTCCCTGTAGGAAACCATGATGAAAAATTTGCCATCTCGGTATTGTTTATCCCCAGGCTGGAAACCAGTGGTTGAGACGGCATGTTGCTGCTTCTATTATGCTGGCTAAATAGTGATGGCTCAGCACTCACCTCATCAACAGCGGGTCCATTGTTCAAATCAAAGTCCCTGCAGACGCTTGTCTCAACATTAAGAATACCACCTGATGATGATTTTATAGGCTGCATAGGGACATCCAGTCTACGACTATTCCTAATTGTGTAATTACCCAAATCGGCAGGCTCATCAACTCTATTCAAATCAAGATCAAGTCCCCCAGAGGAGCGAATGGGTGCAGAACCCATCAACCCACATGTTAAATCATGATTATTTGTATGGTCTGGTGCACAGTCTGTGCCCTGAGCAGAACTTCGGGAAGCTAGATCCTCAAGGACTCTCTCATCAGGCACATTCAAATCAATATCCAATGGAGGTCGACTTTGTTTCCCCGTAGTAGCATCAGGAATGGAAATGTTACTTGAACCCAGAGGCATATCCAGAGTCTTTCTGGGTTCAGCTGGCCGAAACGCACTTGTGGCTGCCGATCCCTTCCAACCAAGTGCCCCTTTGGTCCTCAGTAGGTCATCTGGGGGAACAAAGGGCCCTTTTGCAGCAGCAGCGACAGTAATCGAAGCAGGAAGGCTGATAGATACAGAAGAAACAGGGAAAGGCAATGGGCTAATTAATTGGACAGGAGCTGAACATCCTGGTGCTGTCAAGTTTTTCAGTTCCCCGAGTTTCCCCTCATCCACATTAAAGCCTTCATTCAAGTCAAATTCTACTTTTGCATCTGTATCTGCACCACCTGTAGCAGGAGCATCTGTAGTGGTTGATGTATGTTCTTCTGCTTCATCTGCTTCGGCACCAGTCAACTTAGATTCCCTTGGCCTCATAGGTTGTTCTGTTTCCATTACTGTGGCTGATGCCTTATAAGGAGATGGTCCACCACGTGGTTCATGACCCTCACTACTACCTTCAAAATTCTCCTCCACGTGCTCACCTTTCTGGGCAGTGACAGCTGAACCGCAACAGATACAATTTACTTAATGATGAATAATATAAAATGCAAAGAAAAAAAGTAAAACAATAAGTACTTCAAATTTAAATAAGAGGATAAGCATTACTTTCCCGCTCAGGTTTTTGCTTCTCGTTGTGACTGGCATGACTACCTGCATCAGTCTCAACATCCTTCTCAACCTTCACTTCATCAACATTTTCCAAAACCATAACTTTAGCAGAACCAGGAGGCAATGTTTCTCTATCTGTTCCTTTGGTGGAGTGTCCAATAACAGCTGGTGAATTCTGATGAGTCTGTGAACTTCTGTCAAAACCTTCGGTGACATTTTTCTTGTTCTCAACATCAACTTCCAAAGAAAGTACAGATGAAGATCCTTCAACCACTTCTTTCTCAACTTTTGCAACTGGATTGATGACCTTTTCTTCATTTACCATAGAAATGCTCCCCTTTTGTTTAGTATCCAAACTGCCATCATCATCCACTCCACCAGCCTTTCTCTCCAGATGCTCTTTGGAATCTCCAATATCAGTAATCTTCTCCACAGTGCTCACCGAGGGCAAATTGACTGAAGCAGCCGTTATAATTTCCTTCAATTTACCATTTTCAAGACATTGGTCTGCAGTCTGTGGCAAACCCATATTTGATGAAGTTAAATGCCCATTCAAATCTCCAGATTTTTCTTGTGAGGAACCAGTTTTGCTGTCTGCATTTTTAGGCCATGAATTACCTGCAACAACACCCTGCTTCAGATGCTCATCATCTGCACCCTCAACAGACTGATTTCGATCTCGAACAACCTCATTCCCAGCAGAAGGTTTTAGTTTTGTATCATTGCCTGTGGAAGAGTGCTCAACAGCAGGAGTATTTCTCTGTGGAGACTCAATTGGTGAAGCCACATCCGACTTAGAAATCTCTCCAGCAGCCACACTAGCAAGCAAATTCATTCCATCATCATCCTCAACCGACATGCATGCATTTTCTTCAGAGTACTTGACACAGCTATCAATTAGAGCGTTTATGGAGCTGAAAGAAGCCTCCTGCAGCTTCCCTGATTTAAGTTCATTTCCAGAAGATGAGGAAGCAGTTTTCGTAACTTCAGTTGTTTTCCTGGCATCTTCTCCAGTCCTACAGTTTTCTTCATCTGGAACAGCTGCGGGTGAACCATCTCCCTCATCAGATCCAGTCAGCACATCTTTGAAGTCATTGCTCTGCCAAGATTCAGTATTCACATCAGTGATTACATTTGCCCGGTAAGTATCACTCTTCTCCTTCATGTTACGATCTAATTGTTCATGCTTCTCTGAAAGCACAGGAGAAGAAGCTCTGCTATTGATGACAGAATGATCTTCAAAAGATCCTCCACTGGCACTTTGTACCGGACTTCTACCTCGATTGGGGATCTTAACAACAAACTTATGACTATTACCCTCAGCCATAAGAGCATCGGCTGCCTTTTCACATGTTAAACCAGACTGTGATATTTTTTCTGAAGCAGGGTTTCTGTGCAAAGAAGAATTTTTGCTTGATCCAGTTTCCCTTTGAACACCCGATGGCCCTGGGAAACCATTAATGGATTTCCGGTGCCGTGAAGAACTACCTGAGATCTTAGTCACTGTTCCTGAACCAGCTGCAGAACTTCTTGCATCTTCCTTTCCAGAAACTCCCCCAGTCTTCGCATGATCACTAGAACAAGATTGACTATTGTTGTGGGACTGACTAGAACTGCTGCTTTTCTCATCCCTTACGGTTGTTTGAGGGTCAGGGGTGCCAACAATAATAGCATTCCGTGCCTGCCCATCTTTTAAGTTTGTACTGGCTGAAGCAGGCGATGTTGCTGCCTTCATAGGTCCCAGCAATGCAGAAGCAGTTTTGGTTGCAGTCTCTCCTTGAGCAAGCTTAACCGAACCAGTTTTAGAGGCATAAAGTTGTGTTACTGAACTCTTCATGGCAACCTCAGATGACCCACAGTGCTTGCTTCCACTATGAGAAACTTCAGAAAGACGAGGTCTTGCAGACCAGGGAACAGCCTGATTTGAACCAGACTTAGCATCCATTTCAGCCTCAACTCGTTTTTTCCATGTATCAACTAAACTCCTCGCTTTCTTCTGTATTTCTATATTCTTATGACTACGCAAATGATTCACAGACTTGCCAATGTTACACATCTGTAGAGCTGTAAGATTTACAGGTAGCTTATCAAGTGCTCGGAGTAAGGTTAAAAGAAAATCGTCAACTGATCTATCATCCTTGGAGCAACTACCATCACCAATCTTCCCTTTGTGCACTTCCTGGAGCCACTCATCAAAAACAGGCAACCCTCTGAGCTGAACAAAACGACTAAGACAGTCAAACTTGTCTGTAGCTGCTATCACACTGGCAAGCATTGACCGGCTCATCAAGTCCATTTTCTTCTCGTTTCGCTCAGGCACCATGAGCTGAACCAATTTCTCAACTCCTTCAGAATTCTCTAGTCCCCCCTTTTCGGTAATTTTAGCAATCTCAGATTTCAAATTAATTTCTGGTCTACCATGACCAGAATCCCCATCATCCATTTTACTAGTGCGTTCCCGTTTGACAGGCTCGGAGCCTTGATCGCCACGCTCCCTTTTCTTTCCCTTACCCTCTGAAGGAAATGAGGAAGCACTGTTCTGTACACTATCTGAACCAGGTTTTAACTGTGATGTTGATGTCGGACCATTCATTGGCTTTGGAGAACGGCCACCTGGCTGCACTGTTGCATGCATTTCTAAACGCGTCTTATATAACAACTGATCTACTTCTTCTTGTCGTTCCTGTAAAAGGGAAAGATATCAACTACAAAAGTTCAACAATTTAAACCAAATTACATATCTTCAAGAGCACCTAGAACTCACATTAATATAATCTTGATCAGTTAGCCACCATAAACACTTGTTTGTAATGTCATAAACTCGCCGGCACACAAATGAGCAAATCCCTGATGGAAGTTTAACGTCTTTAGGAAGGAATGCAACTTTACAAGGATGGAGTAACGATGCAGCAGGAATCTCATCCTTATGAAAGGAATAAAAAATTTCGTTTGGTGCAGCTTCCAACAGGATGCCTTTGCCAAGCTTTACTTCAGCAGGTCGATAAAGCCAATTCACACCCAACTTTAACTTATTTTCTTTACCAGCACTTAGACAACGAATTATTCCTATGAAAGGTGGAGAATCTTGGGGCGGTTTAAAGAGAGCACAGTCACCAACACTGATCTTGCGTCCATCCTATTGGGGGTAAAACAGGTAATGTCAGTAAACTACTGCACAACTAACCAGGCATGCAAATTTATCAGTGAGAATATAAAGCAAATTGTATGAAAAAAAACAAAAGCTTGATCAACAACCAGACTGGCATTAATCAGTTATTCTAAAAACCATCAACAACTCTTAACTTCATCAAAGACTAAGCAACCTAACTGAAGTAGAACTTGTAACTTGATACAGACAGAACCAAGGCAAAAGAACAGCCCTCAGCTAGCAAGTAGCAAATCGTTCAACCATTCAGCAGCTTTATTAGAAAAAAAGACTTCTGATATGCATATGTACAGATAAAGATGCATATAACCCCATTTAGAGCATGACCGAACAAATATTTGAAACAAATTCTTGACTCATTAGTAAATCTACAAAAGATGGCAACAAGCTTTTACAGATTCTAAACCATAATTTCAGAGTGGGTAATAGATGCACTATAATAAAATATAAGAGTAAATTACACTTTAATTATTCCCAGGTCACCAGACTTCACCATTAGCAGAAACAAGTTATAGTAATTCAGATATGTTCAAAGCTTGCTATACTCATTAAAAAGAACTGTATACAACCACAATCAAGGAAAACTTGACGTTTCTCATTCTGAAAGTGCGCTATTTATATCACAAACTCCTCTGTAAATCTTTGGATATGTTTAAGGTGCTGCTTCAAGAGACGTTATTATCATATATGGCTTCATTGAAGATATGCCAATACATTTCTCTAGACTACTTTTTTGACATATATGCTAGAAACATGATATGATTAAAATTATGTTTCCATATAATTTTACCAGAGATAATACCATATATAACAAAAATCATGCACCTTCCCACTCATACACATGTAGGTCAAACCATGTCTATATATGGGAAGACCTATATACTTGCTTTATATAACACAAATAACTTTTTACCTATAATAGAACAAGACACATTACAAGAAACTCACAGGACTTGGATTATAAGAACAAAACCTAAAGCTTAGCAGCAAATAATTAATTAAGAGAAAATATTGCATTACTGCATCCAGGACCATCTGTTGGAGCAATAACACCCTGCAAACTACATACAACGCAGCCAGCATCTCCTAGATGTTAAAATTTTGGAAAAAAAAACTTAAAAATCTGTTTCTAGTAGTATCTAAGAAAGTAAAACCTGTTGCATAGGTTAATCCACCAGAAGTAATACATTTCTTCCTACCTGATTCCTAGGTAATAAAAGGGAATCTACGTCTAGTAAGAGTCATTGATCTTTACATTGTAATTTTCCTATTCTCCATCTCTAAAACAAAGAAACAGAAACTATTTCCTAATGGAGTAAATCACTTCACGATTCAAGCTGTTCAAAATAGGAAAGATTTCCAATATTTGAACAACAATAACCCTGGTGTACTTCTGTGCCTCCAAAATGATAAACCAGAAACTATTTCCTTATTGACTAATTTCATGTTTCAAGCTGTTCCAAAAATTGGAAATTTTCAAACAATGTGAACAACAATAATGCTGATGATTAATTCTTATCACTCCTTGAATGTAGGCAAATTCCCAAAATTCAGATGCATTTACATTGAACTATCTGGAAATATCTCTATCATCTCCCAAACACTTTCTGTCTGGAATTCCCCTCCCTGGCGTGCTAAGCAACTATTCCTCCAAGCCCGCAATTAAAAATTTCCAGAAAAGTCAATTGAAGCACCATATCATCAGTAGAATAGCTTCTAGCAGATAAAAAGAAAAAGATATCATTCATGTATCATTTGCACATAAAGGATTTATTTTACGGCAAATGTAAATTGACCCAAGGAAACATTAGCTTCTCAATCTTAGCCACAAATTATAATGTAGTAAAACCGCTACCACACCTGAAACACTACATGAACCAAACAAATCAAGCCAAAAGTTCTTACACATACACCTCAGCAAGACAATCCACCCAAAACGTCAAAAGTTGAACGCCTTCTTACCAATCAATCCAAAATTTAAAAATCCCATATGGTACCCTAAATTTTACACCACACGAGCACAAGAAATCATCCACAAATTTCAAAACCAAGCCAACAAAATCAGGACTAACTCCACACTCTTCCCCCATCAATCAAGCCACCATCTCAAAACTCCCAAGCAAAATCGAACCCCTTTCTTCATTTCCCCAAAATCAATCTGACAAAAGCCCTCTCATCAAATCACCTAAGAAAACCAAAAAATAAACAAACAAAACGGGAAATCTAAAAAATAAAAGAAATTTTGAATCGAATCAAATCCAAGAAAAGTTATAATATTATTTAAAAAAGTTATACCTTTGAAAAGAAATTAACAGTAGATGAAGAAGAAGAAGAAGAGGGAGAAGCACCACCATCAGCACTCAGAACCGCCGTTGCACGTGTAGGGACTGTCCACATGTGCCGTGCCTTTTTCCTCTCCTCATCTCCTCCCCGCCCATGCATAGCCTTGCATTTTCCCCTTCGAGTACCATCAATCCCCCCTCCTTATTTCTATCTTCTTTTCCCCTATTTAATTTCCCCCACCCACTTCTTTCACCAATTCCAAACCCTAGATCCACCCAAAACCCTACCCTTCACCATCTCCCAAATCGTCCCTTAACCAAACCCTAATTTCCCCCAATCTCAAATCCAAAACACTAATTCCCTTCGATCGCGATTCTCCCGTTTACCCGCTCTAATTCAATCTCAGATCCATCCACCGCGTTCGATTTCATAAGCCGCCTTTCGATCTATAGAAAAACAAAAGATATCAACAAAATAAAGAGAGAGAAAATTTAAAAAATTTGCTCGACTTTTAGAGAGAGAGAGAGGGAAAAAAGAAAAAGATAGAGAGAGACAGGGAGTGACGACGGCAAAAGGAAGGTGTACTTGGGTACATGGTAGGGCAGAGCGGGCAATAGGATTGGGCAGATCGGGCAGTTCGGGCAAGTTCTTAACAAGGGAAAGATAAAGTCACACGTTTCTGACGAAATTGAAATGTGACTTGTGTGGGATTCTGAAACGGGAACTGGAAAGTGTTGACTGATGGGTCATGGGTGTTTGCGGAAGGGAAACGTTTGACTTTGATTTTTTATTTCCATAACGTGGGGAGGGATTTTCAACGGCAGATAAAATTAAGGTTTTTTTTTTTTGGTTTTATAATCTCTTTTCTTTCGGTTTTAATTTTCAAGTAAATTTGAAATATTTATATTAAAAATATTATATAACTATTTAATAAATATAAACATAATATATTTAAATATAATTAATACGATTAACACGATATTTTTAATATATTTATTATATTTATATTTATATTTAAATTTTAATATATTTACTAATTTATTATATTTTATTTATATTTACAAGATTGAATATATATATACATAAATTATTAAATTTATTTTTAGGTGGGATTTTATTTAGGGTTGGATTTGATAAGGTTACCCATGTGGGTAGTTGGGGTTGATGTTTTAAGTGAGGGTAAATTTGTAATTGTAATCAAAATGATGCAATTTCACATAAAGGCATATGATGGAGAAGTTAAGGTTGTCCTGCTTTGTTTCAACAACACATTACTAAAAAAAGTAAGAAAGAAAAAAAAAATGTGATTTCTGTTTCTGGCAAACAAAATTGATATTTTTTGTGTCTGTTGTTTTTCTTTGCTTTGAGTAAGCATTACGTATTCTGTTCATTTTTCTTTTTCTTTAAAGAATGTGAAGTTTCTGTTGTTTGTTTTGTTTTTTTTTTTTTTTTTTTTGGTTTTAATAATTATTTTTAGAACACAAAAAATCTTTATTCCAATTGTTGTTTTGGGATTTACAAATTCTTCATTTGAGTGACTCCTTTTTTCATTTTTCCCCTATTGCTTTCTTCTTCAATTCTTCTTTCCATGTCTTGCTGTCATACTCTCTATCACAAATCATAATTATTTTTTTTTGTTTCTCAAGGTATCCTCAGGTTTCGCTTAAAACTAATCTTCCGAGGTACTGTCGGACGCCAAGGTGAGGACATCTCCCAAGAAAGTTTTTTGCATCCACAAAGGCTCGAAATCGAGACCTCTTGCTTAAGCGACCAGAGCCCCTTCCACTCAGGCCAACTTTCGTTGGTACTAATTCACAATTTTATTTTGTACAAAAAAGATTTTTATAAATTTCGTGTTACACATTAAAAACTGAGTAAAAATGATTAATACAACTTATGTATTGTTCGATAGAGATGTTCATGGGTCGGGTCGGGTCTATGTATAGTATCAACACCATTCCATATATACTTGTCCAAACCCGACCCGACCGAAAATATGAACCTCAAGTTCTGCCCAAATCCACCTATATCTGTAAATAGATAGTTCGAGCTCGTTTAGGCCCGCCCATATTTTTTCTTTTTCATTTTTTAAAAAAAACATATTATTTTTTATTTAATCTTTAGCAATTTTATATAATTTTTTTTATTAAGTTCTTAAATATGGACAACTTAACATATTTTCTAATATTGACATTATAATATTATATATATTTAATTTTTATATGATATAAATTACATAATATATATATATATATATAAATAAAAATATTATTTATATTATTATAAAAATAATGACTGAATTAATGTCACGAGTCAAGAAAATAGATTACGAAAAGAGGTAGAATTGCATAAATACAGAACCGAACATCAATTTTGGTTATTTCCAGAGAAGATCGAAGGAGAATAGTAGACATCAATTTGGAACAAAGAAACAGTGCTCAAAGTGATGAAAATAGTGAGCACAAGACTTTCTTAAAGAGAAATAAAAATAAAAATATTATATAATTAAAAAATGGGCGGGTCGAGCCAGGCTCAATCCTTGAATGTTGGAGTCAAGGTCTGGCCCATTTTTTAAACGGGTCTCATTTTTTGCCCAAACTCATTTTTCGGATCTAATATTTTTATCCAAATCCTCCCAAATATGGGCGGACCTTCGGGCTTGGACGGGTAGCCCGACCCCTGAATGGGTCTATTGTTCGAGAACAATTCGAAACTTAATTCTATTGTTAAAACTTAAATATAATAATTGGTAAAATTGAGCAATTTTTTTTATCGAAAATCGATTTGAACCGTAATGTTCGATTGATTGTGATTCAATTATTATTGAATTCAGTTTGATTTTGGTTCGTGTAGTAATTAAGGTTATTTGATTCGATTTTTGGTTCATAATAAGTTAAAATTCACAATTATTTGAATCAAATCGAATTCTATTTTTATTAAAATTTTAATTAATTTTATTTTTTATAATACAAAAATAACTATTTCATTTCTATATTAAAGAAAAAAAAACTATAAAATACTATAAAAATAAAAATTTTAGAATTTTAAAAATTGATAAATCGAACTGATCAAAATCGGTGGAATTCAGTTTGGGTCGATTTGTTTAAAGATATTATTTGGTTTGATTTCGATTCGGTTTTTAGAACATCATAATACTACATATTAACCGTAATTTTTGTTCAAATCGAACCGAATCGTTATCACCTTATAGTTGGATCATTTCCTATCAATTTAAGTTTTTGAGATAATTGGTCACACAATTTAACATAGTATTAGAGCTCTCAAATTCGAATCTAGGCAACAACTCCCCATTTAATATTTTCTTTTACCTACTATCTTATTATTCATCGGGCTATTTATTACTATAATCCTTCTTCAGATTGCACCATTTTTTTACACTTGAATTCACATGCAAACCTATTAATTATTCATTTGGTTTGCATGCAAATAAGCATGTTAAAACTTAAATATAGTTAAGTCATTTTCTAACTTATTTACTTAAATTTTTGAAATAATTGATCATTCAATTTAACATCTATGAATATAAATTGAAATTTGAAAATCCATAGAGTCAAACTTGGTTTCGAAATGCATGTAAATTCACGAACGAAAGTTGTAAAAAGTTTCATAATGGAAATTTTGTTAACAACTCAAATTAGTTCATTAGTGTAAATGATTAAAGCTTAACAAGTAAAAAAAGCTAAAGCAAAGGTAAATTTAACATCCCTTAAGTGGAAGATAGATATGTCATTTCATAAATTTTAAATTTTTCAAAATTTTAAATGTGATATTTTTAAATTGAAATTGGAAATTTGATCATTGGATATTTTTTAACAGAATCATTTCAAAATTGTGAAAATATATATATATATATATATATATATTTAGTTTTTGCATTTTGCTTTTCTAGTTTATCATTTAAAAAAAAATGAGCAAAGGTAACATTTATATTTACAAACTAGGCATAGATTCATCACTAACAATTGGTGGATATAATTTTTTATTCATATCCATACCCAATACGTTTTTAGATGGTAGTAGAATTTCGTCTCAATCAACCTCTGTAAGCGTGTCGTATTTTTTTTTTCAATCGTATAAATATAAATATAACAAAAATTATTAAAATATATCAAAATTTTAAATATGAATACGATATGTATATTAAACGTATCATGTAATCATCTTAATCGTAGTTAAATATTTCGTATTTATTAAACATGTTTTATATATATTATATTTTTGTCAAAATTATCAATTATGTATTTTAAGCTAAGGGAAAAAATGTGATATTTCTTGCAAATTTTGAAGCGTTAACTAGGCAGGATTTGGAGGCATTGTGTTTTCCAGATGCTATGGGTCACATTATTTTGAGTGGACAGATTGGGGTAAAATCCTATTTCTAATGTACCATAATTTACTTTATTTATTTGAATATGTATGTAAATGTATAAATTAATATTATTTAATCTTTAACATGATCGAAATATAAATAAATTACATATATTGAAGATATCAACTCGTAAAAAAATCAATTTTTTTAAATAAAATTTGAAAGTTTGAAAATATATGATAAACAATGTTAATGAAATAGAAAGAGATAAAATTAATTAAAATGAACATAATCTTGATATATTGACTAAACAAACAATCAAAACAGTAAAATTCCTAAGGGCTGCTAATAAGACGGCCTTCACAGATAGTTATCATCATATTAAACTTGTATCGAATGCAAAACAAAAGTTTCATTTAATTGGCATAACATTTCACAATTTATTAGAATGTAAATTATTAGTATTATAATACGAAACGCCAAATTTAGTATCCTTAACATGATTGGAATGTTTTGTTGATTATTGATAAGAAATGACCTTGGATCCAAGACCATTTTTTTTATTTGGTAATTTAATTGATACACTTTTTCAAATCCGCTGCTACTCCAAAATCAATGATTATTGAAATTAAAATAAAAACGATTAAGAAATTTGTGCGAAAAACATGAAGAAAAAATGGTTAATGCAATTAAACCATTGCATGCATTACAAAATAGGTTCTCTTCATACCTATAGGTTAATCTAATATCTATAACTTTGAACTTTGCAGGAAATGAAAAAAAAAGATGTTGAGAAAAACTTAGAGTAGATAACTCTAATTTTACCACTCAAAGAAAAAAGTTTAGATTTTAGGAAAACTCACAAATGCTCACACTTCACTCTAGACTACACTCTTTAAAGAAGAACTCCTTAGGAAAACTTAGAACTTTTATTGCTTATTGAAGCTTACTACTTGATGATTTACAAATGCAAGGGAGGGGGGTATTTATACAATACCAAGACAAACACAAGCCACACAAATATAAAATCTAAATAAATTACAACCACCCATTGTTGTTTAATAACAACCACACATTTAAATCACACAACTACAACCACACATTAAACCACACAATTGCAACCACACATTGTTGTTTAATAACAACCACACATTTAAATCACACAACTACAACCACACATTAAACCACACAATTGCAACCACACATTGTTAGGCTTTTATTTTTCCTTGGGCTGGTATTGGACAATTTAACACTCCCCCTCAATACTAGCTCTTCCTCTTTGCACCATGTTGAGTTGACGACGAAACATTTCAAATTTGTTGATACTCAAACCTTTTGTAAATAAATCTGCCATTTGATCATCTGTCTTGATCTGCTTCATCTCAATCTCTTCTTGTAGAACCTTTTCTCTGATAAAGTGATAATGAACTTCTATATGTTTGGTTCTTGCGTGAAAGACTGGATTTTCTGCCAAACGAATTGCTGACTGGTTGTCGCAATACAACGGAACTGCATAATCTACTGGTTGATGTAGATCACTCATTAGTTGTATCAGCCACGTACACTCTTGAGCTGCCATTGCTGCTGCTCGATACTCAGCTTCGGTAGTTGACAATGATACCGTTTGTTGTCTCTTACTGCACCAAGAAATTGTTCCAGAACCAAGTTTAAACATGTACCCAGTTGTTGATCTCCTGGTGTCATGATCTCCTGCATAGTCAGCATCACAATAACCAACTAACTTACAGTCTTCACCTTTATTGTACAAAAGACCATAATCTATTGTACTTTTCACATATCTCAGTATTCGTCGAACTGCTTCTAAATGAGGCTTCTTCGGATTTTGCATATACCGACTCATCACACCAACTGTATAAGAAATGTCAGGTCGAGTCAAGGTTAAGTAGATCAGGCTACCTACCAATTGTCGATACATAGTTGCATCTTCCAAGTCTTTGCCTTCAAGTGCACACATCTTGCCATTTGGTTCCATCGGTGTTGAAATTGGCTTGCTCTCGAGCATTCCAAACCTTCTTAGCAAATCTTTAGAATATTTTTGTTGACAGAGAAATATTCCTTCTTGTATGTGATCAACCTCTAGACCAAGAAAGTGCTTGAGTTGTCCAAGTTCTTTCATTTGGAAATGAACTGATAAATTCTCTTTGGTTTGAAGAATTTCTGCCTCATAATCACCAGTTATGATTAAATCATCCACATATATCAATACGATAGCTAGCTTTCCTCCATTAGCTTTGACAAACAAGCTGGAATCTGCAGGTGTCACTGAATAACCACTATGAGTTAAAAATTCAGCAATCTTACCATACCATGCTCTAGGTGTTTGTTTCAATCCGTAAAGTGCCTTTCGCAGCTTACACACATGCTCAGGATGATTTTGGTTTTGAAATCCCAATGGTTGAATCATGTAGATTTCCTGATCTAGCTCTCCATGAAGGAATGCATTCTTCACATCCATCTGCCACAAGTTCCAGTCTTTGTTGGCTGCAAGGGCAAGTAGGACTCGTACGGTTGTAAGTCTTGCCACCGGACTAAACGTTTCATCATAGTCTAGCTCATACTTCTGAGAGAAACCACGAGCCACCAACCGTGCCTTGTACCTTTCAATCGACCCATCTGGACGATATTTTATCTTGTAAACCCACTTGCAGGATATGGGTTTCACATCTCTTGGTTTTGGCACTAGATCCCAAGTCTGATTCTGCTCAAGCGCAGTGATCTCTTCTTTCATAGCCATAATCCACTCAGAACTCTGTGATGCTTCTTCAAACGTCTCAGGTTCTGTTGCAATTGGTTCTTCCACTATGGCTGCATTAGCATATTTGGGATTTGGCTTCCGTGCTCTTGTTGTCCTTCGGATTTGTGATTGTGGAGATTGTTCTTCCACTTCACTCGATCTAACATCTGGTTGATACACACCAGTTTGCCAAGGACTCTGGACTAACACTTGCTCGTCATCGTCATCATCACATAGGTCTTCTACTTCATCTGAAGTTGATTGAAGTTGGACAATATACTCTCCCATTTTCTGTTGTAGCATGTCTTCAAATTCTTTTGAATCTGACAACACCTCCTTTTCTGAGGACCACCAAGAAGATGCTTCATCGAATACCACATTGCGTGAAGTGTAACATCTTCCACTCGTAGGATCACAACATTTCCACCCTTTCCTTTGGTTGTCGTATCCCACAAAGATACACCTAGTTGCTTTCTTATCAAACTTGCTACGTAAATGATCAGGAACAAATACATAACATACACAACCAAATACTCGAAAGTAGCTGACTGAAGGTTTCATTTTCCACAATTTCTCAAAGGGGGAAACAAACTCTAACCTTGGTTGAGGAAGTTTGTTGATCACATGGGTTGCGGTTCTCATAGCTTCGGCCCAAAATCTTCCGGGTACATTCTTTGCATGCAGCATACTCCGACAAATTTCTGCAAGATGCCGATTCTTTCTCTCTGCTACACCATTCTGTTGTGGTGTATTGACACAAGTATACTGATGACGTATGTTGCATTCTCGTAGGTATTGAGAGAATTCGCCTGAGCTATATTCTCCTCCATTGTCTGTGCGCAAGCAACATATCTTCTTTCCCACTTCTCCTTCAACTATCTCTTTGAACTCTTTAAACTTTGAGAAAGTGTCAGACTTTTCTTTCATAAAGAAAACCCACACATACCTGGAGAAATCATCAATAAACGTCACCATGTACCGCATTCCACTAATCGATGGTTGCTTAACGGGCCCAAATACATCAGAGTGAACTAACTCTAATGGTTCTTTTGCTTTAAACTTTGACTCCTCGTATGGCAATTGGTGTGCTTTACCATATTGGCATCCTGCACAAACTGTGTCTGTTCTTATGTCAAGCTGAGGAAGTCCCTTAAGCATCGACTTCTTCATCATCATACTTAGCTTGGAATAACTAACATGACCTAACCGCATGTGCCATAAATCTGCTGTATCGCTCCTTCTTGTCTTGTCTACATATGCTGACTCTGCTGACATCACGTAGACTGACTCCAGACGTCGTCCTTCCATCATCGGCTGTCCTGAGATTTTGAGATTACGATATACCTTCACATCCCTTGGACCAAACAGAATATGGTGACCTGACGATGTTAATTGTGCCACTGAAAGCAAATTTTTCTTCATGCCTTGGACATGGTAAACATCTTGTAGTGGTACCTGATTATGACTATATCGAGGTGCTACTACCGTCTTACCGATGTGAGTAATCGGTAATCTTGAATTATCAGCTGTCACAATAATGCGATTTCCCTTGTATTCTGACAGGTTCTGCAACTTCTGTTTATCGCCTGTCATGTGATTTGAGCAACCTGAATCGACAATCCAGTCATTCTCATAGCCAATTCGGTCAGCCGTTGTTACTGTGAGAGCTAACTCTTCCTCTTCCATAGCAAAAAATGTTTCAGCGTCCCAATCATCTTCGCTTTTCTCCTTTGTACTAGAAGTAGCAGCATTGCTCTCAGCGGGCCTTTTGTTAAACCAACAATCTTTTGCCATGTGACCTTTCTTGTCACAGTTGTAACAGTTACCTTCAAATCTTTTATTGTTGCTACGATTCTTTGAAGCTCCCCCTGGACGAGAGCTCCCTTCTCCTTGATGACTTTTTGTCTTGTCACCATACTTTTTAGATCCACCACCGACGTGCTGTTTGAATTTGCCTTTGCTTTTGTTGGTGTAGAGTGCTTCCTCTTCACTTTTCAACGAGACCCCTCCCATTTGCTTGGCCATAGATTCTTGACCAACAAGCAAATTTTCAAACTCTACAAGTGATGGTTGAGTTGGCCATCCTTGTATAGCGGCAACGAAGCTGCGATATTCGGGCCTCAAACCATGGATAATTATTCTTTTTACCCTGGTATCTCCAATAGCAGCTGTAGGATCTAAATCAGAAATTTCACGGCATAACGTTTTTACCTTGTGAAAGTATTGAGCAATCGGTATATCTCGTTGTGCAACTGATAACAATTCATTCTCAAGAAGTTGAAGTCTTGTGTCATTCTTTCTCGAAAAGAGTGCATCTAAAGTATCCCACGCTTCTTTTGGCGTTTCTAGCTTTTGTATGTGTTCCAACATTTCTTCTTCAACTGTGGTCTTAAGGGCAAACATGGCTTTACCCACTTTAATCTTCCATTTGCGCAAGGTTCCTTGAGCATCTTCTTGCTCGGGCTTCGTAACTTCACTACCACCAACGACTTCCCAAAGGTCTTGACCTTGTAGGTAAGACATCATACACGTCTTCCACGTGTTGTAATTTTTGTGATTGAGCTTCTTGATTCCTCCAACTACTTGAAGATCACCCATCGTGTCGGCAAGAATCTAACAATACCGAACAAGCTTGATTTTGAGACACAAACTTGTAGAGTACAAACTCCTCAGGACTCAAGAACGCTCAAACCAAAAATAGTACCTGAATAACTATTTCACCGTGAACAGTACCGTATACGTGAATAGTATCGTATACCATATACTTGAATAAATCTCGTATATGTTAACAATTACTATAAAAGTATATAGTGACACGTGTGAATAATAACTATGGTAGTAACTCACAATCTAGCTCTGATACCAATTGTTGAGAAAAACTTAGAGTAGATAACTCTAATTTTACCACTCAAAGAAGAAAGTTTAGATTTTAGAAAAACTCACAAATGCTCACACTTCACTCTAGACTACACTCTTTAGAGAAGAACTCCTTAGGAAAACTTAGAACTTTTATTGCTTATTGAAGCTTACTACTTGATGATTTACAAATGCAAGGGAGGGGGGTATTTATACAATACCAAGACAAACACAAGCCACACAAATATAAAATCTAAATAAATTACAACTATCGCAACCTAAAAAAAAAAAATAACGACGAGTCTCATCGCAAGACTTTATTATTCGTTAGGCGTGACATTAAAAAAAAATCGAGGAAAAGTCGACTTAATTCCTCTAGAAAAATGAAGGTTTTGAAAATGACCTTAAAAAAGACATGGAGTCGCCACCAATCTTTTTTAGCTAGGTGTGATCGGCCACCTATTAAAACCGGTTTTATAAAATATTTTAAAAATTAATTAAAACATTTTAAAAACCAATTTCAAGTCTGCGTTTTAAACCAGAGAAATCAAAGAAGCGGGTTCGGGAGTCGGTTACGTGTGGGGAAGGATTAGCACCCCCACAACGCCCGTATAAATCGGTACCTTATTAATCGTGTGTTATCTCAAGTCTCGGTAAAAGGTTGGTTTTAAATTTAGTATTTCAAGTTAATTCCCAATTTAAAGAAAAATAATTTCATTTTTTTTTTATTGAAAATGATCCGGAATTTATAAATTCAAAATTTTCCTATATTCCCCAACAAACGTGGCAAAATATAGAAATTTTTATTAGTTTTGGAAAACTTTCCGAATCATTCTCTTTTTTGAAAGAAAGATATTCCTTTATTAATGATAATTGATGATATTCCCTCCAGCAAACCCGGTAGAGAACTCATGAATTATTTTAACTCGGGAATATCTTTATATTTTTTTTATTGAAAACCATTATCCTTTTTTGAAAACATTTAAAAGAAATGAATATGTATATGCATGACATAAATAAAATGACATAGTACAGTCTAAATAATATAATGCAACCTAAATGACATGACAAATATGAATGGTATGGCATATAATTTAAATGTTATGGAATAAAATAATGCTATCATATAATATGCATGAAAATAAAAAAGCAATGCATGAAATGTATTTTTTCCTTTAATTAAGGAAATCCGTATATCTAAAAAGATATCCGGCTACCTTAGGAAAATATGTCAAATTAAATATTCTAAAACCAAAATACTTTGTGATTGTTTGAAAACAATTTTGAAAAGCTTGAATTATCAATAAAAACTGGGCTAAATATTTTAAAATGGCTCTAATTTCCTAAGTTTAAAAAATCCGGACTTGACTACCCTTAACCCGGGACTTGAAAAACCATTTTTAGAATTTGAAAAGGCTTAGAAACCACCCTAAGTCAGTAGCTAACTCTCCTAATCAGCCCACTCTAAGTAAAATAACCAAAACAGAAAAATGGTTTTTTTTTAAAATTCAATTCTGACTCCACTGTCCAGTTTTAATCCATGATTTTTTATCCTATTTTTAAAAATTCCAAAAATTCTAAAAAAAATACTGGAGACTCAAGACATGTAAAACTACATGAGAAAAAATCGGCTTAATTTTTGATCAAAGATGAATTCCGAGAAAAACCAGAGATGTACGAGTTTTTGGAGGAAAAAAAACTACTTTGTTTTTCTTTAAATTCAATTCTGACACCACTGTCCAGTTTTAATCCACGATTTTTTACCCTATTTTCAAAAATTCCAAAAATTCTGAAAAAATTATTGGAGACTCAGGACATGTAAAAATACACGAGAAAAAATCGGCTTAATTGTTTGATCAAAGATGAATTCCCAGAAAAACCAGAGATGTACGAGTTTTTGGAGGAGAAAAAAAAACTGCTTTGTTTTTCTTTAAATTCAATTCTGACACCACTGTCCAGTTTTAATCCATGATTTTTTACACTATTTTTAAAAATTCCAAAAATTCTGAAAAAATTATTGGAGACTCAGGACATGTAAAAGTACACGAGAAAAAATCGGCTTAATTTTCTGATCAAAGATGAATTCCCAGAAAAATCATAAATGTACGAGATTTTTTGAAGAAAAAAAAAACTGAAAAAAACTGTTTTGCCAACACATTTTTTTGTCTTTGATAAAATCATTTAAAAATAAAAATAAAAATATTTGAAACTCATAAAATGACTTGAAAGCAGTAGCTAGGACTTTTTGAAAGTTAGATAAAAATTGGCTAAGTAAAAAAAATCACAAAGGTAGAATAATCAATTTGACAAACTTAATTTTCCACAAGTGTGCTCAAGAGAGCATGACTTTGAACCATTAATTGGCTCAAGTCATTATTCAAGTGGCATGAACATGAAATGCATGAAACAATGCAGCAAACATAATGCATGAAATGCATGGATCTAAACCTAAATGTAAGGAAAATGCATGACACAAATAATATGGCCTAGACCTAACATGAACTTGCATGGCATTTAATGTAACCTAGACCTAAGACATGCATGGCATTTTCACAAACACAAGGCATGCTTAATTCAAAAATCCAACCAAATATCATGCAAATGCAAAAACCTAACAACTAGCATGACAAAAATACAACACACAATGCAAAACACATGGAGTAGCCAAATGGCCCCAAGCTTCAACAAGCATGGCATTTTCACAAACACTTGGTATGCTAGCATGAAAAACTAAGTCATAACACAAAAATCACACAAGCATTTTCACAAACACCTAATATACCAAATCTAAAACATGCTCACTAAGATATAAAACAAGAATCATGCAAAGAATCACACAAGCATTTTCACAAACACTTAATATGCTAACTCTAAAACATGCTCAAATTTAAACAACATGAAAACAGAAAATTAAAAATGCAAAAACATGATATCTAAGACATAAATGGCAACAAACAAAGCAACCAAATTAAATATAACTTAAGAACATGACATAACATAATATATAAAACATCAAAAATAAAGAAAATAGCATAAACAATATGGTAAAATGAATCAAAAATAACAACTTAAAATAAATAATGTAGGCCATTTGGCCATGGTGAGTTTATTGTAAAAACAAAATGTAAGAAAAATACACTTAAGAAAGGAAATGAAGGAAGAACAAGAAACATTATTTTCAAATGAAAACTCACCAAGTAGCTTTTGAACGGATTAAGCTATAAACCCTCAGAGTAGCTTTTGAACGGATTAAGCCACAAACCCTCTCACAAGTAGCTTTTGAACGGATTAAGCTATAGACCCTCAGAGTAGCTTTTGAACGGATTAAGCTACAAACCCTCAGAGTAGCTTTTGAACGGATTAAGCTATAAACCATCAGAGTAGCTTTTGAACGGATTAAGCTACAAACCCTCTCAACAAAAACACTATGACTCACCACCCGGATAATCCTAATACAAGTGTATAGACTATCTCACAAGGGGTAGTGGGTGATTTCAACCAAAGGCCAAGACCCCTTATTTATAAGGTGAGCACCTCCTTGGCTTGACATTACAAAGGGATGTGGGATTGGGACTTAGGCTCAAAAATGAAAATCTCTAACTTAACTCTTGATTTTTAATCACTTGATTGAAAAAATCCTAAGCTTCCTCATTCCTTTGGGCTTGGGCAGGCCAGCACTTCTCTTTTCCAGCCCAGCTCTGATTTTTAAAAGGCCCAAAGAAGCCCTTTTCGGTTGCTTGGGTGAAACGACCATTTTGCCCCCCGGATGCAAAATAAATATCAAACGGGCTCCAAATTCAATTTTTCTTTTTTTAATACTTCCAAAATAATAAAATATTGAGTTCTGGAAGTTTTCAAAATTATCTGAGTCCGTTTGCTATTTATTTGGATTTTTTTTCCCAAAATGTCCTTTTATGCCCCTACTTTTTACCATTTTTTAAACGAGCTCCAAATCAAGATTTTTCTTCACCAATCTCTTCAAAATAATTAAAAAGTGTGATCTGGAAGTTTTCATAATTTTTGGAGCTCATTTGGTATTTTTTCGGGATTTATCGGCTTGAATTACTGCATAGGAGGCCCGGGATTTGGCCATTTTGCAAACGAACTCGGAATCAAGATTTTCTTTCGCCAAATTCTTTCAAATGATTTAAGAATGAGATTGAAAAATTTTCCATAATTTTCGGAGTCCATTTGCTATTTTTCCCAAATTTTTCCAATTTTGCCCTTTAACCTCCGAAACCCGGTTTTGCTCAAAACAAGTCCGATTTTCAGATTTTCTTCAATCTGAGCCTTGGGCCATCCTTTTTAATCATTCCTCATCCATTGGGGGCTTTGTTCTTACCAAGTCGGGCCATTTCTGTGATTCTTCCCGATTTCACCGAAATTCACTAAAAATCCTAATTCTCGGTTTTCTCCCGGATTGACTTTTCTTTCGGTTTTTCTTGCAAGTGACTTCTCCATTACCCGTAGTCAGTGCTTATCTTTCATTTGGAACCTTCAATTTCGACCAGTTTGATCGTTTAAGCACTTTTCCCCAAATTTCTCGAATTAGGGTTTCTTTTCTACTGAATCTCCAAATCCCAACTTCCGAACTCCATATCTTTCAATGTAGACCTCGGATTATCAAAATTCTTTTGCCATTTTTCAATTGAACTTAAAATCTTGATTTTGAAAGTGGGTTGACTTTTTCAGTAGTTGACTTTTTAGGGTTGACTTTTTCGGGGTTGACATTTTCGGGTTGACTTTTTTTCAAGTTTGTCTTTTTGTGCTCGCCCTCTTAAACTAAGTCTCGGAGTACCACCTGCAGGATGAAAACAGTCTTTTTATACTCGGAAACATCAATATGGGAAGAAAACATACCTGTTTAGTGGTCCGGACAAAATTAGGTGTCTACAGCTGCCCCTCTTTGGCTATTGCTGAGAATCAGGAATCAGGCAAAGATAAACCAACAATAATTTTGTACGGTCAGTGAAATCACATGTGAAGGAAAGGGGTTTCTTTTTCATTTTCATTTTTCATTTTTTTTTCATTTTTTTTTTTTCATTTTTCATTTTCTACTTTTTTTTTTCTATTTTTTTCTCTTTTTCAATTTTTCAATTTTTTTCAATTTTTTTTTTTAACAATAAATTGAAGATGTTGTCCTTAAATTGAATTCTCTGCCTAAACAAGGCTCGATTCGTCTTAAGAAAATGAATTCGATTTTCAAAAGAAAAATTTATGCCCGAAGGTCTTTAAAATTGGTGCCCGGAGGTCTTAAAAAACTGGTGCCCGGAGGTCTTACCAATTGGTGCCCGGCGGCCTTACCCCTGAAAAAAGTTATGCCCGGAGGTCTTAAAGATGTTGCCCGGAGGTCTTACCTGTGATTTGAAAAATTATGCCCGGAGGTCTTAAAAATGGTGCCCATAGGCCTTACCCCTAAAAAAAGACTTATGCCCAGAGGTCTTAAAGATGTTGCCCGGAGGTCTTACCTGTGATTTGAAAAATTATGCCTGGAGGTCTTAAAAATGGTGCCCATAGGCCTTACCCCTGAAAAAAGAGTTATGCCCGGAGGTCTTAAAGATGTTGCCCGGAGGTCTTACCTGTGATTTGAAAAATTATGCCCGGAGGTCTTAAAAATGGTGCCCATAGGCCTTACCCCTGAAAAAAAAGTTATGCCCGGAGGTCTTAAAGATGTTGCCCGGAGGTCCTACCTGTGATTTGAAAAAAATGCGCTGTATGCGACTTTAAAAATGATGCCCGGAGGTCTTAAGAATGGTGCCCGGAGGCCTTACCCGTGATTTGGAAGAAATGCGCTGTATGCGACTTTAAAAATGATGCCCGGAGGTCTTAAGAATGGTGCCCGGAGGCCTTACCTATAATTTGGAAGAAATGCGCTGTATGCGACTTTAAAAATGATGCCCGGAGGTCTTAAGAATGGTGCCCGGAGGCCTTACCCATAATTTGGAAGAAATTCGCTGTATGCGACTTTAAAAATGATGCCCAGAGGTCTTAAGAATGGTGCCCGGAGGCCTTACCCGTGATTTGGAAGAAATGCGCTGTATGCGACTTTAAAAATGATGCCCGGAGGTCTTAAGAATGGTGCCCGGAGGCCTTACCCATAATTTGGAAGAAATTCGCTGTATGCGACTTTAAAAATGATGCCCGGAGGTCTTAAGAATGGTGCCCGGAGGCCTTACCCGTGATTTGGAAGAAATGCGCTGTATGCGACTTTAAAAATGATGCCCGGAGGTCTTAAGAATGGTGCCCGGAGGCCTTACCCATAATTTGGAAGAAATGCGCTGTATGCGACTTTAAAAATGATGCCCGGAGGTCTTAAGAATGGTGCTCGGAGGCCTTACCCGTGATTTGAAAAAATGCGCTGTATGCGACTTTAAAAATGATGCCCGGAGGTCTTAAGAATGGTGCCCGGAGGCCTTACCCATAATTTGGAAGAAATGCGCTGTATGCGACTTTAAAAATGATGCCCGGAGGTCTTAAGAATGGTGCCCGGAGGCCTTACCCATAATTTGGAAGAAATGCGCTGTATGCGACTTTAAAAATGATGCCCGGAGGTCTTAAGAATGGTGCCCGGAGGCCTTACCCATAATTTGGAAAAAATGCGCTGTATGCGACTTTAAAAATGATGCCCGGAGGTCTTAAGAATAGTGCCCGGAGGCCTTACCCCTGAAAAAAGTTATGCCCGGAGGTCTTAAAGATGTTGCCCGGAGGTCTTACCTATGAATTATGCCCGGAGGTCTTAAAAATGGTGCTGAAGAGTTGTTGAAAATTAACCTAAAGATTTTGAGAAGATGCGAATGCTTTTTGATGCAAATGCATATGTTGAATAAGATACGAAATGACTTAAACTGGTGCAAATGTCTTTAATGCAAATGTAAATGACTTGGATTGATGCCCATGTTTCATGATGCAGATGCCCCTACTAATTGTGTCCATGTAACTGGTTTATGAATGGTGTAACTACAATTACCACACATTAACGAAAATGCAATGATTCTAGAAATGATGTAATTGTTTGAGATGACACAAATACGAATTCCATGAAGAATGTAAATGTAAAGGTAAAATACAGATGCTTATGGAATAATGCCAATGCAAATACCCATGAATGATGCAAATGCTTGCCGACACTGTGTAGATGCAAAAGCTCGATAAAGAGATGAGTGCTCATGAGTGATGCAAGTGCCCCCGGCTGTTTTTCTAGACTTTGGCTTAGCCTTTCAAATTCATTTTTCCTCTTCAAATCAGAGTATATCTTCAATTCATTTTGGCTATTCTCTTTGCCCCAACAATTTTCAAACTTTCATCAACAGAGATCTGAACCGGGTTCTATTTCTTCTTCTCATATCTGGAAGTCAAGACCTATCCTGGCAGTTCTACACCTTTGAGTTAGAAAAATCCTTGTCTCATGCCAACATCAAAATGGGTATTTCAAAAATATTTTTATTTTCCCTTTTTGAAAAACAATTTTGCTTATTTAAGGAAAACTTCTAAGCCAAAAATTTTAACTCCACAGTGTATGATGTACAAATCTTTTGATGACTGATGATCACTGTTAGAAAATCCCCTAAGTATTAATTTGGGTTTTTCAATTTGAATTGACAAGGCTTGATACAACAAGATTTTGGTTTTTTCAGGAAAACTTCACAACAAAAATGTATGTCCCTTCTAGGCTCACAAATGGAACAGGTTTTATAAATCATGAATTCATTGAGAACCAAGCAAATTCAACATTCTTTTAGTTTCCATATCAAGGCTTTTTGACAAGCGTCAAGATTGGCCGGGATATTTAAATCGGAAAGTTTGATCTTGGAGGAAAAAAAGATTCAATTTTTGAAGACAATCCTCCGAATGAGAGCTGACAATTTGGGGGGTTCAGGAATTCCTAGATGTTCCTCGATGACCACTTTTTTTAAATGACCTTTTTTTTTTTTTTTTTTTTTGGGTATCGGCACGGATGGCATTGAAAATTTCCAAATTTACTCTAGACCGCCCGTTTTTGGGTTTTCGCCCTAGAGTCCCATTCTTTCCTTTTTTTTTTTTACCACACACTTGAGAATTCTAAATTCTTCCTTAGTGAAATGATAATTCGATGAGATGGGATAAAATCTGAGGAAAAACCCTTCAAATTAAATATTCATGCTTGATCAAAATGGACTTTTAAAGCATATAATGTAGGCCATGGCTCAGGGTTCAGAAAGAAAGGATAAATAGGCCCAAAATATGTGTTTGAGGGTAATCAGATCAAGGATCATTTCTTGAGGAGGATTCCCTTTGAAGCATTTGTCCCTTATTGGACATTTCTTTCCTTTTGACTTTGCTCTTTTTCTTCCTTGCTTTTGGCTTTTAATTTGCCATGTCTTTCACACACATTTTCTTTTTCATTGTGTTTTTCTTGGCTTTCATTTCACCATCTTTTTCTCTTCTTTTTCTTTGACAGAGTGAGCCCGTATTTATTCGGGGCTCCATTTGCTTTGTGTCTGTCCTTGAGCTATCACTCATTTCTCAATGATCTTTGAAAAGATCTTTCCTCGCATTTGCCCCCTAGTGTAGAGGGTAATCCTTGATCAGGGTTCAAAGAAGAAAGAATTCTTTTGGCTCAAAAGGGGTGACTATGGATAATTTCTTTTTGTGTGAAAGGGATATGAAAGATGGCCATTTCTCATGTCAAGCACAAATATTCACATTGAAAAGCAATCCCTAGGGGAAATAGATATTCAGAATTTCATTTTGCACTTTGGAATCATCCGAATTCTCATATGCATGATATCACAAATTTCTTTTTTTTTTTGTTTTTTTTTTCGTTGCATGCCCCCAATAATTCATGCATTAGCCCATCCTTCTTCACTATGTATCCATCATTTCCACATATGATGCCCCAATTTGATTAGCCATGCGAATTTGTATCAACGAGAAACATGGCAAGTCTAGGTCTGTTTTGAAAAGGCTGAGTTTCCAATCTGAGTTCTTTGAAGAGACAAGGAAAACATGACCCAAAAGCAGGTTTTCTCTGGGACAAGGGATAATCTAGTTTAATCATTGTGCCCCAAGGTGTCAATCATGAAGTGATGTCTGGGCAATTAGTGTTTTGTGGTCATTGGGAAAGGTCATGAATGGTTTTAGCACAATCCTGACACACACCAAATTATCAAAATCTGGATTCTTGAAAGAATGTCTCATTTGTTTGATTTTCAAGGAATTTGAAAATTTTCAAAAAGTCCGTTCCTTTGTTCATAGCCTAGACTAAGATCTAAGTCTTTGCTTATTCTGTGATGACAATGGTTTTATGAAGTCAAATCATTCATATTTCTTGAAGCATTAGGTCTTCCAAGTGGTCTCGGTTCAAAGGATTTAGGCTTAGGAAAGCCTAAAAGAGAAGGCTGAAGGTATTGGGTCATTTCTAACAATGATCATCAATATTCTCAAGATTGTTCATTATTTCATGTGAAAACCACTTATTTATTGTGTACCACAAATTTTCTCAAAGTTTCATTTTTTTTTTTTTTTTTTTTTTACAATTTCAAATTTATTGCTAAAATAAAATGAACACAAAATATTAAAATTCAAAATTTATTTATTTCATGTAGATGTCATCATGAGACAAGAGCTTTCATCATCAAAGTGTATAGAAAAATATGCATCAGAATGCTCCTATTGACATGCTTTCAAAGATAACAAATCTTATCCTCAAAATTCTTCAAGAGGAAATCAATCTATGGTAAAACAGATTTCCAATGTTCGATAAGCTCTGGAATCCAAATGCCATTGTGGACAAGACCCTCAATTCTTTCCTTCAGTTTTCTGCATTTTTAGTCGAATGCCCAATTGCCCCAATATGATACTCGCACTTGCTGTTGGGGTCATAGCTTTTAGCTGACGAAGAAAACTCTTCAAAGCTAAGCCAATTTCTATTTCATCTTATTAATGTGTTTCATGATGAATGAGCTATGAATGTCATGAGTGCAATTTGATGCATGTGAAGGATAAACAAAGTTATGTGTGGTCATATACAGTGGAAACATGTTGACCATGTATGTTATAAATGCAACACGATGCCAACATGATGCATTTAAAGAATAAGAAAAACCAATGCATGGATATATGCAATGAATGACCATGTATGTTCCAAATGCATTTCTCAATGAATGATCATATACACTATGAATGTCACACAATGTCAATTATGATGCATGTGAAGAATAAATGATTAACACAGAGTATATACAAAGAAAGTCATGCTGGCCGTGTATGTCATGAACGCAACCTGATGCCAATATGACAAATTAATGCATGAGCATATCATGATGACTATGTATGCCATGAATGCACCCTGATGCTAACATGATGCATGTAAAGAAAGAATAAATTGATATATGAATAGATACAGAAAAATCATGCTGACTATGAATGCATGAATGCAACTTGATGCTACCATGATGCATATAGAGAAAGAATAAATTGATAATGGATATATACAGAAAAATCATGCTGACTATGAATGCATGAATGCAACTGGATGCCAACATGATGCATGTAAAGAAAGAATAAATTGATATATGGATATATACAGAAAAATCATGCTGACTATGAATGCATGAATGCAACTTGATGCCAACATGATGCATGTAAAGAAAGAATAAATCGATACATAAGTATATACAAATAATGACCATGCATGTCATAAACGTATCTTACAATGAATGACCATGCATGCTATGACTATAACATGATGTCAAAATGATACATGCAAAAATAAATGAATTAACACAAAGGTATATACAAAGAAATCAATGATTACACGAAATTGGTGGGACCTAAATCTTGGTTATTCAAAAATCTCATTATGCAAGATTTGCCTCCATTTTTTTTTTTTTTTATAAACCAATCACATCATTTTCAAAAGAATTTCAGGGTGGATCTTACTATGGTACAATATGCAAATGTTCATGTGACACTACCGGTTTTATGAAATCATCAAATTAAATTACCAACTGTTTATTGCAAAGAATGAGATCAATAATACAACCAAAAATGTATATGCCCCATTCACACATGCATGAAATGTGCAACATGCAAAAATGCTTGAAAAAAGATTTTTTTTTTTTTTTTAAAAACAGCTAATGAACATCTGCCCCAGCAATATCTGCTTATTTAGGCATCACGATGCCATCGAGGCGGAGTATCACATTTATTACGGGCGATGTACGTACATCGTTGCCCGATCTACCACACTTATTCGGAGTGTTAAATAGGTAACAAAAAGTTTAGAAATGTCCCTCCATGTGTTCCTATTTTCGGTATGTCTAACGGAAATTCGGCATGGCTTCGCCTAGGTTCACTATATGAGGGTGAATCGGTTCTAAGGCCCCGATATGTTCCTCACTGTCGCCGGTGAAGGCTAGTAAGGCACCCCGATAAAAGCGGGTTCAATTCGTTAGAGTATATTTTCCTATGCCCATGCGGAGGATCATCACGAAGGCATTAGGTACTTTATACTCCGAAAGTGTTTCACTAGCCCATACGGAGGATCAATCACGAAGGCTTAGTTACTTTACTTCCACTTAAAAGGACGGAACCCGGGTAGAGGATTCATGTTATGCAAATGCACGTGTAGTGTGTGTGGAGGAATAACAAACCTTTCACTACCTATTCTACAAACCTTATTCTAAATGCCCTAGCAATTAAAACATTCAAGAATAGTGTAACGCATTAACCAACAAGCAATTATAATATACAACCTTAGATAACTAGAGAACAATAATAAAATGCGCGCACATGACGATGAACATATTTAAAAACATTTTATTATTTTCAAAATTCTCTTTATTAGAAAAATGTGGGAATTAAAATTAAATACCAATTAAACCAACCAAAACCGAGACTTTGATAACACACGACTAATTCTAGGCCTGACTCTCTAATAGTCCCCAGTGGAGTCGCCAAGCTATCGCAACCTAAAAAAAAAAATAACGACGAGTCTCATCGCAAGACTTTATTATTCGTTAGGCGTGACATTAAAAAAAAATCGAGGAAAAGTCGACTTAATTCCTCTAGAAAAATGAAGGTTTTGAAAATGACCTTAAAAAAGACATGGAGTCGCCACCAATCTTTTTTAGCTAGGTGTGATCGGCCACCTATTAAAACCGGTTTTATAAAATATTTTAAAAATTAATTAAAACATTTTAAAAACCAATTTCAAGTCTGCGTTTTAAACCAGAGAAATCAAAGAAGCGGGTTCGGGAGTCGGTTACGTGTGGGGAAGGATTAGCACCCCCACAACGCCCGTATAAATCGGTACCTTATTAATCGTGTGTTATCTCAAGTCTCGGTAAAAGGTTGGTTTTAAATTTAGTATTTCAAGTTAATTCCCAATTTAAAGAAAAATAATTTCATTTTTTTTTTATTGAAAATGATCCGGAATTTATAAATTCAAAATTTTCCTATATTCCCCAACAAACGTGGCAAAATATAGAAATTTTTATTAGTTTTGGAAAACTTTCCGAATCATTCTCTTTTTTGAAAGAAAGATATTCCTTTATTAATGATAATTGATGATATTCCCTCCAGCAAACCCGGTAGAGAACTCATGAATTATTTTAACTCGGGAATATCTTTATATTTTTTTTATTGAAAACCATTATCCTTTTTTGAAAACATTTAAAAGAAATGAATATGTATATGCATGACATAAATAAAATGACATAGTACAGTCTAAATAATATAATGCAACCTAAATGACATGACAAATATGAATGGTATGGCATATAATTTAAATGTTATGGAATAAAATAATGCTATCATATAATATGCATGAAAATAAAAAAGCAATGCATGAAATGTATTTTTTCCTTTAATTAAGGAAATCCGTATATCTAAAAAGATATCCGGCTACCTTAGGAAAATATGTCAAATTAAATATTCTAAAACCAAAATACTTTGTGATTGTTTGAAAACAATTTTGAAAAGCTTGAATTATCAATAAAAACTGGGCTAAATATTTTAAAATGGCTCTAATTTCCTAAGTTTAAAAAATCCGGACTTGACTACCCTTAACCCGGGACTTGAAAAACCATTTTTAGAATTTGAAAAGGCTTAGAAACCACCCTAAGTCAGTAGCTAACTCTCCTAATCAGCCCACTCTAAGTAAAATAACCAAAACAGAAAAATGGTTTTTTTTTAAAATTCAATTCTGACTCCACTGTCCAGTTTTAATCCATGATTTTTTATCCTATTTTTAAAAATTCCAAAAATTCTAAAAAAAAATACTGGAGACTCAAGACATGTAAAACTACATGAGAAAAAATCGGCTTAATTTTTGATCAAAGATGAATTCCGAGAAAAACCAGAGATGTACGAGTTTTTGGAGGAAAAAAAACTACTTTGTTTTTCTTTAAATTCAATTCTGACACCACTGTCCAGTTTTAATCCACGATTTTTTACCCTATTTTCAAAAATTCCAAAAATTCTGAAAAAATTATTGGAGACTCAGGACATGTAAAAATACACGAGAAAAAATCGGCTTAATTGTTTGATCAAAGATGAATTCCCAGAAAAACCAGAGATGTACGAGTTTTTGGAGGAGAAAAAAAAACTGCTTTGTTTTTCTTTAAATTCAATTCTGACACCACTGTCCAGTTTTAATCCATGATTTTTTACCCTATTTTTAAAAATTCCAAAAATTCTGAAAAAATTATTGGAGACTCAGGACATGTAAAAGTACACGAGAAAAAATCGGCTTAATTTTCTGATCAAAGATGAATTCCCAGAAAAATCATAAATGTACGAGATTTTTTGAAGAAAAAAAAAACTGAAAAAAACTGTTTTGCCAACACATTTTTTTGTCTTTGATAAAATCATTTAAAAATAAAAATAAAAATATTTGAAACTCATAAAATGACTTGAAAGCAGTAGCTAGGACTTTTTGAAAGTTAGATAAAAATTGGCTAAGTAAAAAAAATCACAAAGGTAGAATAATCAATTTGACAAACTTAATTTTCCACAAGTGTGCTCAAGAGAGCATGACTTTGAACCATTAATTGGCTCAAGTCATTATTCAAGTGGCATGAACATGAAATGCATGAAACAATGCAGCAAACATAATGCATGAAATGCATGGATCTAAACCTAAATGTAAGGAAAATGCATGACACAAATAATATGGCCTAGACCTAACATGAACTTGCATGGCATTTAATGTAACCTAGACCTAAGACATGCATGGCATTTTCACAAACATAAGGCATGCTTAATTCAAAAATCCAACCAAATATCATGCAAATGCAAAAACCTAACAACTAGCATGACAAAAATACAACACACAATGCAAAACACATGGAGTAGCCAAATGGCCCCAAGCTTCAACAAGCATGGCATTTTCACAAACACTTGGTATGCTAGCATGAAAAACTAAGTCATAACACAAAAATCACACAAGCATTTTCACAAACACCTAATATACCAAATCTAAAACATGCTCACTAAGATATAAAACAAGAATCATGCAAAGAATCACACAAGCATTTTCACAAACACTTAATATGCTAACTCTAAAACATGCTCAAATTTAAACAACATGAAAACAGAAAATTAAAAATGCAAAAACATGATATCTAAGACATAAATGGCAACAAACAAAGCAACCAAATTAAATATAACTTAAGAACATGACATAACATAATATATAAAACATCAAAAATAAAGAAAATAGCATAAACAATATGGTAAAATGAATCAAAAATAACAACTTAAAATAAATAATGTAGGCCATTTGGCCATGGTGAGTTTATTGTAAAAACAAAATGTAAGAAAAATACACTTAAGAAAGGAAATGAAGGAAGAACAAGAAACATTATTTTCAAATGAAAACTCACCAAGTAGCTTTTGAACGGATTAAGCTATAAACCCTCAGAGTAGCTTTTGAACGGATTAAGCCACAAACCCTCTCACAAGTAGCTTTTGAACGGATTAAGCTATAAACCCTCAGAGTAGCTTTTGAACGGATTAAGCTACAAACCCTCAGAGTAGCTTTTGAACGGATTAAGCTATAAACCATCAGAGTAGCTTTTGAACGGATTAAGCTACAAACCCTCTCAACAAAAACACTATGACTCACCACCCGGATAATCCTAATACAAGTGTATAGACTATCTCACAAGGGGTAATGGGTGATTTCAACCAAAGGCCAAGACCCCTTATTTATAAGGTGAGCACCTCCTTGGCTTGACATTACAAAGGGATGTGGGATTGGGACTTAGGCTCAAAAATGAAAATCTCTAACTTAACTCTTGATTTTTAATCACTTGATTGAAAAAATCCTAAGCTTCCTCATTCCTTTGGGCTTGGGCAGGCCAGCACTTCTCTTTTCCAGCCCAGCTCTGATTTTTAAAAGGCCCAAAGAAGCCCTTTTCGGTTGCTTGGGTGAAACGACCATTTTGCCCCCCGGATGCAAAATAAATATCAAACGGGCTCCAAATTCAATTTTTCTTTTTTTAATACTTCCAAAATAATAAAATATTGAGTTCTGGAAGTTTTCAAAATTATCTGAGTCCGTTTGCTATTTATTTGGATTTTTTTCCCAAAATGTCCTTTTATGCCCCTACTTTTTACCATTTTTTAAACGAGCTCCAAATCAAGATTTTTCTTCACCAATCTCTTCAAAATAATTAAAAAGTGTGATCTGGAAGTTTTCATAATTTTTGGAGCTCATTTGGTATTTTTTCGGGATTTATCGGCTTGAATTACTGCATAGGAGGCCCGGGATTTGGCCATTTTGCAAACGAACTCGGAATCAAGATTTTCTTTCGCCAAATTCTTTCAAATGATTTAAGAATGAGATTGAAAAATTTTCCATAATTTTCGGAGTCCATTTGCTATTTTTCCCAAATTTTTCCAATTTTGCCCTTTAACCTCCGAAACCCGGTTTTGCTCAAAACAAGTCCGATTTTCAGATTTTCTTCAATCTGAGCCTTGGGCCATCCTTTTTAATCATTCCTCATCCATTGGGGGCTTTGTTCTTACCAAGTCGGGCCATTTCTGTGATTCTTCCCGATTTCACCGAAATTCACTAAAAATCCTAATTCTCGGTTTTCTCCCGGATTGACTTTTCTTTCGGTTTTTCTTGCAAGTGACTTCTCCATTACCCGTAGTCAGTGCTTATCTTTCATTTGGAACCTTCAATTTCGACCAGTTTGATCGTTTAAGCACTTTTCCCCAAATTTCTCGAATTAGGGTTTCTTTTCTACTGAATCTCCAAATCCCAACTTCCGAACTCCATATCTTTCAATGTAGACCTCGGATTATCAAAATTCTTTTGCCATTTTTCAATTGAACTTAAAATCTTGATTTTGAAAGTGGGTTGACTTTTTCAGTAGTTGACTTTTTAGGGTTGACTTTTTCGGGGTTGACATTTTCGGGTTGACTTTTTTTCAAGTTTGTCTTTTTGTGCTCGCCCTCTTAAACTAAGTCTCGGAGTACCACCTGCAGGATGAAAACAGTCTTTTTATACTCGGAAACATCAATATGGGAAGAAAACATACCTGTTTAGTGGTCCGGACAAAATTAGGTGTCTACAACAACCACCCATTGTTGTTTAATAACAACCACACATTTAAATCACACAACTACAACCACACATTAAACCACACAATTGCAACCACACATTGTTGTTTAATAACAACCACACATTTAAATCACACAACTACAACCACACATTAAACCACACAATTGCAACCACACATTGTTAGGCTTTTATTTTTCCTTGGACTGGTATTGGACAATTTAACAAAAGACAGGTACCAACAAAGAGGGGAAAGAGGGCAAAAGACTTTAATACTTTAACCAATCTAATATCCATGTTAACCAGTCTTTTTAAATTTTAAAAGTCATAAAGAAAAAAATGATGGGTTTGTTGTTATCAATTAGGATAACTTTAATTATTTAATTATTGGATAACAAATTTTGATCATATAAATTATTTTTAAATTTTCAGATTTAATTATTTAAATCGATAGTTTATTTGACATCTCATTAAGCTAACCTTGTACTTGATAATTATTTACATTGATAGTTTAAATGGATAATTTGTTTCATTAGATTAATTGGTGTTTGTCTTAGGTCCAATTAGACATATGATATAATAGAATTTTATCATGTGTTAATTCAAGAGAATGAGTTCTATGTTAGTAAATCTTTTTAAAATTTAAAATTAATAAAAAATGATGGGTTTGTAATTTTATCTTTATCAACTGTTTTAATTCGGGTGAAAGATAAATTTGTTTGTTGTTATCAATTATCATGTGCTAATTCAAAAAATAATTTCAAATTTTAAATTTGAATTTTGAGATTTAATAAGTTGATAATATATAATTTTATTTATATTTATCTTATGTGTCCTTAGAGAAGATGTCTATGTAGACGTCCATGTTAGCAAAAATTTATCAAATAAGCATGTACATAATAATATTATATAGGATTTATATTTGATGAACTGACAGTAAACCAGATGATGCCATCTTATTAAAAATAAAGTTATCTGTATTTTTTTTTTAAAAAACTTTTAATGAGGTGACATCATCTGGTTCACTGACAGTATATATATACATGGTCAGTACATCAAATATAAACCCTATTATATATATATATATATATGATATCTAGAAATATTGTATTGGAATAGTACAAAGTTTCAGAAAAAAGGTATACAAATCAAATATATTTATCTTATGTCCTTAGAGAAAATGTCTATGTAGACATCCATGTCAGTAAAAATTTATCAAATAAGCATGTACATAATAATATTATATAGAATTTATATTTGATGAACTGACAGTAAACCAAATGATGTCATCTCAGTGTATATATATACGGTCAGTACATCAAATATAAACCCTATTTTATATATATATATATATATATATATATATATATATATATATATATATGATACCCAGGAATATTGTATTGGAATAGTACAAAGTTTCAGAAAAAGAAAAAAAAGTTCTACAAATCAAATAGGCCAAACTAAATTGACCTTGGGGATTTATAGGCCAGCTCTTTCAAAGTTTAGTTGGCACTGGCAGGCAAGCTGCTCTAGTTTTTAAAGGCTAAAATGTTGTTCGTGTTGTTGAACATGGATCCATAAATAAAGGAAAGGATGTGGTTTTAAAGAAGTTTTTGGGGTTTAGAGGCTGTTTTCTGTCATCATCTAGGCGGTCCTAAACATTAAACAATGAAGTTTGTATTTTAAGCTTAGAAGAAAAAAGATTTTAGATCTAATAAAGCATAACAGTCGCAACTCGCAATCCCATCTCCTTTTCGCTTTCTTTTCTGCATGTGTGAAGCGGCATTTGGGCCACTTTCCATCCCCAATTATCAACGACATTGTTGCTTTACCCGTGAGAGAGCCGAGAATAAAAACATGTTTTTGTTGTTCTAAGTTTGGGGTCTTGTAAAAATAGTCCAATGATACAAAAAGGGAGCATTGTCAAGGCTTATTGCTTCTTAAAAGATAATGAGAACTATTTAAATGAGAACCATGAGAACCAAATGTTTTGTAATCTTTAGATCAAGCTTATTATTTTTACAGTTTTTGATATCTCCATGTCATCAAATAGGAGTAACTGGTAACTTGTAGTAGCAGGTAACAAAAACAGCCAAGGCTCATTATAAGATAAAAAATGGATGATTAACTTCACCATTTTCCATGAATTGCAGAAAAGTTCTTCATGCGTACTTTTGCAATCATAAGGGCCTAATCATTTATCTTTGGAGGGCAAAAAGGAAAGGTACCTTTTTTAATTTACAAATATTACTTCATTAACAAAATTAAAATAGAAACCTTACAACATTTTCTTCTCAGAAAATGAAAACAATAGAATACTAGCATATCCAAAAGTATTCATAGCAAAAACAATGAAGAACTCCAATTTGGCATCAGTAAATTCTGTTGTAGCAAGACGAACACCAGCGCCATATATGTGTGGAATTGCAGAAAGACCACATTGCTCATTTAAAGTGCTCATGCACCACTAAGCCAGATAAAAGACAAAGAAAAAGAGAATTGAGGTTCAGTTGCTACAAGTTACCAATTACTCTTATTTGATGACATGGAGATATCAAAGGCTGTAAAAGTAATAAGCTTGATCTAAAGGTCACAAAGCATTTGATTCTCATGGTTCTCATTTAAATAGTTCTCATTGTAGTTGACACCCTAAAAGATGGAGGAAAATAAAGAATCTGGAATTCAAAGCATGAAAGATTGCACTAAGAATATCAGTATTAGCATACGGGAGTCATCAAAAAATGATGAATGCACTGAAAACATAATAAGTAGTCTGAACTCTGAACTGAACTGATTTGCAGAAAAAATATAGCTTGTAAAATACTGGAATTTGAAAGTCAATAGCAAAATAAACCAGATCAGAAGACTAAACTTTTTTCAAAATTTTTTTTGAATATATTATCATCACATAAACTAAAAATTACCTTAGCAATAAATTCCAATGATCCAACTCCAATCCGAGGAGGAAGATTGAAAGGAAAATCTCTTATTATCAATCAGCAACCATGATGATTTTCCCAAGTCTTCCTCAGTCAGACCCACCCCTAACCTACAAAAATAGGAAAAGCATCGACACTGCTCACAAAGTAGATATCGAAGTAATAATTGGAGAAAAACCTCTCACTACAAACAAATTGTCATATACTGACGCTGCTTACTTATACTGACGGTAGTAATCCGTAGGTATAAATGACCTATAGTGATGGATTTTTATTACGGTCAGAATATACTTAACATATACCGAAGCTTTATGATCCGTCGCTATAGATCCTCCATATACAGATTGTTTCACATTAACCGTCGGTATAAGTATGATTTTTACTGATGGCTTATTTTCCTTTCGTCGATATATTTGCCAAAAATACCGCCTTTATTTTAAATAGCGAGAAATTCAATTTTTTTCTTTATTTTTTATTTCATTTTTAATTAAAAAAACTTATAACAACGGATCATTAGTTTATGTCCGTTGGTATAGGATTAGGATATATTTAGGGTTTTGTTTTTGTTTTCCATTTATCTCTTTTCCTCTTCCGCCTCTGTTTCTCTCTCAAAAAAAACAAAAAAAAAAGGTTTTGTTTCAAACACCAATGGAGGGCTCCTATTCTCAGCTCTTTGATCATGATCAAACGCCTTCTGACGCTTCCAAGTTCCTCTTCAACCTTCCCTCTCGCGGCCCCTCTCCTCTACCGTCATATCCTTCAATTTGGTTGCGTTTTTTCATTCGCTTATTTAATTTAATTTAATTTAATTTATTTCATTTAATTTAATTTAATTTTTTAATCTTTAATCTTATTATTGTTTCTTGATTTTTGTGCTTTGGTCGCTGAGAAAATGTGAGAAGTCAAAGATGTGTAGAATTGTTTGTTAAAGTAAAGTAGTTTTACTGAGTTCAGACTAAAAAAATGGTTATGATTAGCTTAGGATAGTATAATTTTAGCAGCGAAAAAAATGTTTTAGGGTTCTAAATCGAGGTTTTAGGCTATCTTAATTAAAGTACCTGAATCGAAATGTCTATTTCCTATTCTATTGAGAGACGTTGTTTGGACATTGATTGTGAACATTCTGCATGAATGCACTGACTATGATATCTGATCTACTTGTGCTAGTTTGACTACAAAACCTCTTAGAAAATTGGTTTCCCAGCTTGGGCATCCCTTTGTGAATTTTATTTTTCAAGTTTGGCTTTGAATTTAAAGGTTATATTTCTAGGTAGGACAGACGTACAATAATTGATTTGGCGCTTCTCATAGAGGTATTTTATTTCTTTTTCTTCTATTACTTATGTGTTGTTCGTGACGCAATGAAGATTAATTCTGTGGATTTTTTTAAAAAAAAATTTGGTTCATTTATTGGATTGGAGGATGGCTCCCAACTTTTTCATATTTGTCTTAAATGCCAAAAAGCTTGTACTTTGACTCAATCTTGCATTGGTTTTCTATATTATATATATATATATATATATATATATCAAGTGATTACTATGTAGCCATTCCAAGTGGGCGCCTGTATCAGGGACAGACTTTTAGATGAAAAAAGAGATTAAGTTTTGTAAAGTTTTTATTAAAAATATTAAATAGTTTGATATATGATTTTATCTTTTATTTGTTTAGTATGGTTAATAGTAATTGAATGAATTTTGTAAAATTTCTTATAATAAATGGTAATAAGTAACAAAGATCTGCTAAAGGTCATGTATTTGTCTTTGGTGTGTTTCTTTAATTGGTTTTGATGGTTTCCATTATGCCTGCAATTTCTTACTAGAAGATTGTTAATCAGATTTTGACACAGTATTATTGTCGTTTTTTTCTTAACTTCACTTGCATTAGGAATCAAGGAAATAGACTGCATATCAAAGGTTGTGAATAGCTACACAACTGACTGCAACTTATACAATGGCACACAGATTGTTAAGAGATCATGAGGCGGATGGTTGGGAATGAACGGTACGCACCGACTTTAGTCTTGACAATTTGTTTAAGACGCAGATGGTACGTAATTAAGATCCCTTTAGCTTTCCCTATATTAAATGTTGTGTTAATTGCAGAATTTGAACAATTCCCTGTATTAAATGGCTTTAGCCTGGATCTCCACTTTCCATCTTATAATTATAAGAGAAATTCTCTCTTAGCTGAGTGTATCTTTTTTCTTTGTTGGTCTGACTTGAAACTATAGGGTCTTGCAAAGCGAGAAACCAGTTTTGCTTCCCAATGTCCTCCTAATGAAATTATCTCCAAAATTGAGGAAGCTGCAAAGCCTTTGGGCTTTAATGTTCACAAGTGAAACTACAAGGTTTGATTTATCTTCATCTATGTTGCACAAGCTGATTTGCTTGCCTGATTTTCTATGACATGATATGGGTTTTTGCTTATGCAAAACTGCTAGTTGGTATGTTTTTCAACTCTCATGTATTTGTTATATTCACATCGTTATAGATGATGTTGAATGGTGACAAAAGTATGCGAAAGGGCCAATTTTCTGTAGCTACCGAGGTATTTAATTGTTTCCTAACCAGTCAAGAATCTTTTTAAGTTCTTTTGAATACGATGAAAATTTATTGTTGATTGAATTGAAGGCACATTAGTTACATATTTCTTATTTAGAGTCTACATTATTTTAAGTTCTTTTGAATACGATGAAAATTTATTGTTGATTGAATTGAAGGCAGTGCTGGATTTTGATTACCCAAATATGTTTAAGTCCCAAGCCTGGTCTTGCACAGGTTTTGGCCTAAGTAGCATTTTCTGAACTTCTCTTGAAAGGATTTAAGTACGATCTAAGCTCGTGAACTGATCCCTCAAATGTATACTAATTTATTAAAATATTAGCACATGATTTTTAATCTTTAATAATACTCCCTCTGTCCAAAAAGTAACCAATCGAAGGGCTTAAAATCAATAGAAATTTTTTGTGTTTGTGCCAAGGGAATTAATATAAAAATATATGTATTAAATATAAATTTTTGTGATTGTGTTTGTGCTAGAGACTAAGGGATTGACATTTTTTTTGAAGTGGAACAAATTTGGAAGGAAAGGGCTTGGGGCAGCTGTTATAACACTAAGAGCCTTCTTGAACAGGGAAATGAATCCTAGTTACCATTGAAATAACCCAGCTTGCGTTTCTATGAAGTTGGTAGATTATCCTGTGGAAATTTGAAGGTATGTGCTCATCTTTCTACACATATATGTGGAAAGATAGGTATCTTAAAACATTTAGATTATCTAGTTTCTTGCATATTTTAGAGTTGATAACTTGTGGAAGATCATATAGATTGTCTTGTATATATAAGTTATATAATTGCCAAAGGGACATCTTTTACGTAGTCCCGAACTCCTGAACTCGAGACATGCTCCTTGTATATGTACTTAGCTTCTCTTTTCAAGCTCTGCTAGAAGCGAAAATGGCACTAGACTCGTGAAAGATGCAGATTGCAATAATATATTGATTTAGCTGTTTTGATTGAGGAAAGCTTTAGACCTATATTATTGAGATCTTACATGAGGAACTGAGTGTACTACTTTAGCTAAATCTTGCAAATTTTCCTCTTTTTTCATCCTTCCTAGTTGCAGTTACGATACTGTCACATCCCAAATCCGGGAGTGTGATCGGCCAGAGACAAGTATATACTCTTGTCTCCGAAGCCTTAACCATTCATCTACCTAACAAAATTTCGGTATGACCTCGCCCGATAAGAGAGGGTTACCGAACCTGCAAAACATGCAACACAATAATAATAACACATGACATCCCGGTTAAGACACCTCCAACTAGGGAGTAACCGAGATGCCCCGCAGCAGACGCAAAAAGTGATCCACAATGCATATATTTATATACAATACCAAAAATATACACAACAATCTCGGTCTCCGACCGGATAACTGCATGACACATAATACAACATACTTAAACAAAATAACATATGACATCCCTAGGTGACTATGCATGGTTCCTCCATCAAGCAGCGGATCAACTCGTCAAAACGACATGTCATGCTCACCAACTAGTGTCACGAACTAAGCCGGCGGGGTGGATGAGGGACTGGGTCGATCAATATCTGAAAAAGAAAAATAATTAAAGAGTGAGTCATGAGGATCCAATGAGCAAACGCAAGTTATATTAACTAATATCACCTGGATGTTTCTATCCAACATCACAAACAACTATAACATCCGGTAGGGTTCGTAGACTCCTACAAACCGGTAGGGCTCGAAAGCTCCTACAAAACTGGTAAGGCACGAAGGCTCCTACAAAACCAGTAGGGCTCAAAGGCTCCTACAAAACCGGTAGGGCACGAAGGCTCCTACAAAACTGGTAGGGCACGAAGGCTCCTACAAAACCAGTAGGGCTCAAAGGCTCCTACATAATCGGTAGAGCTCAATGGCAGCCTACAAATTGGGTAGGGCACAATGGCAACCTACAAATACGGTAGGGCACAATGGCAGCCTACAAATCCGGTAGGGCACAATGGCAGCCTACAAATCCGGTAGGGCACAATGGCAGCCTACAAATCCGGTAGGGCACAATGGCAGCCTACAAATTCGGTATAGCTTAACATTACAATAAACTGCATCACATAGCATTTAAATAAGCATACTAGCAAGGAACAATGTGGCGCTATACGGTTGACTACTCATACGACAATCCCAGATTATTACATAATCATCACTTGTCCATTCCTTGGACCTTTTTTCTCACGTCTTTATGAGAACTCGATATCATAAGGTAATTTTTCGTCATACATTCATACAATCACAGTCAGTATGTCATAACATAATCTAAAGATTCTATGTCTATCGCTACACGTTTACTCACTGTGCGCTAAGCGGGAGAAATTAGTTCCTCATGCTCCAAAACTCTTCCAACCACGGACTCAGCTAATCCGCGCTCCTAGTATATAAACAGTAATTTCATAAATATTTTATAAATTAGAAACATTCATACTATCCAAATTGTAGCTAATTAGCTACTATCCGAAATTTTGCAGCTTAGCTATTTAAGTATTATAATATTTACACCTAGCTCGGGTGGAAATTCGGAGCAACGATCAACTGGAAAGTTGCTCCCCCGAGCCTAGCAAAGCTAACGGTGGCCTCGGATGGTGGTGGAAGTGGCGGCACAAGGTGGTTGGCCAACATGGTGAATTAGGCCAAGCTTAGATTCTCACTCCAAGCCACTTTTTCAATCAACCAACCCCAAATAATAGATGTAGAGGTTGATTTAGGACTACCCATGGTGGTGGTTTAAAGTGGTGACTATGTTGGAAACCACCTAAGGCAAAAATGACCATAAAGAGAAACACATTGTTTCTCATGATTTCTTGAAAGACTAACACCAAATAAGTAATCCTTACCTTCTAGATAGTAGAACTATGTGCTTTGTTGGCTTGGTGATGAGTAGAAATCAAGAGATCAAGCTTACAAGCTTTTGGTTATGGAGTTTTTTTCACTTTGGTTAGGTTTTCTCAAGGTTGAAGAAGAAAAACCCCTAAGGCATGAAAAAATGAAAGTCACGGCTGAACATGGGCTTCTTGGCTGATTTTTATGGCCATTTACCAAGCCAAATGACAAAAATACCCTTTTTAGCCAAAACTTTGTCTTCTAGTGCCTAAATGGGGCCTACATGAAATTTTCACGTTCGAAAGCTCGTTTTTCACTTTTCTCGATACGAATATGTTTCAAATATCATTTTACACTAGTACGCAAGTTTTCATAATTTTTTGATATCCTGAGCATCAAATCCGGGCCCCGGATCGTTTACGGGTCAGCTTTAAGAATTTTTCGATTTTAGCTTCGATTCTCATTCTGATTTCACCAACTGCTTTTTAACATCATTTTATGTCCATATGAATCCATTTATTCACTTAAAATCTTTTTCGGACCTTCCCGCGACCAGTTTTGATTTTCACTCTTTTAAGCTAATTAAGGGCGTATTCGCTTTCCAATTTACTTTTCGAGTAAAAAAAATGTCAAAATTTTCAATCTAAGCATCATATTGAGATCCTCTATGATCACGGAGTCTATTGGTACCATATTCGAGCCAAAAATAAAATTTTGGCTAAAATAACCAAAATACCTCTGGTTCATATTTTACCGATTTTGTGCCGATTAGACTTTCCAATAATCCTAATATATCACATTTTAACACTATGTGAAGTTAAAAAACCAAATTTTACGGACTTTATATTGTCCCGATTTTGATTCTAGACTCGTGGTCAATTTAAGGCTAAATCTCTCAAATAGTCGATTAAACCCCTTATTATAAAAATTATTAATATAACAATAAGACCAGATGGTAGTGTGCTTTGTCTACAAGCATACATAAACTTGATCCATCGTCTATGAATCATTTAAAGAGACCCAAGTATCCATCGTCTATGAATCATTTAAAGAGACCCGAGTCGATCTCTGACTTACGAGGGTCTTACAATTCTTCCCCCCTAAAAAAAATTCGTCCTCGAATTTTCCTAATTTGAACTTATTGAATAATTCATTTAAAGAGTTACGTATCTACTCCCGGAATAACTGGGGGTATTGTCTTCTCATGTCTCTTTCAAGTTCCCAAGTAGCTTTTTTTTTCCCATGATGATTCCCTACAACCTTCACCGAAGGAATCTCCTTCGATCGTAGCTTCCGTACCTGCTGTTCTACTATAGCTATGGGTTCTTCTACATATGACATGCGGGAGTCTATCTCTACCGCTTGCAGTTGCAACACATGGGACTCATCGGGGAGGTATTTTCGAAGCATCGAGACATGAAATACCGGGTGTATAGCGGCTAACTCTGGAGGATGGGCCAACTCATATGCTATTGCCCCATGTCGTTGAAGTATCTCAAACGGTCCAATGTACCTTGGACCCAGCTTTCCTCTTTTGCCGAATCTCATGACACCCTTAAACGGAGACACTTTGAAGAACACATGATCCCCCACATCAAACTCTAGTTTCCGATGTCTATTATCGGCATAAGACTTTTGCCGACTCTGTGCCGCTTGCATTTTGTCACGAATCAACTCCACATTTCTTAATGCATCCCGAACCATATCCGGACTTAATAATGGACGATCACCCACCTCGAACCATCCCACTGGAGATCTATATTTTCGACCATGCAATGCTTCATATGGTGCCATCTGTATGGTACTCTGATAACTGTTATTATATGCAAACTGAATCAAAGACAAGTGCTGATCCCAATTACCCTCAAAATCTAAAACACATGCCCGAAGCATATCCTCTAAAGTCTGGATGGTCCTCTCAGACTGACCATCGGTTTGGGGATGGAACACGGTACTGAATCTCAACTGAGTACCCAGTGCCTTTTGAAATGATTCCCAAAACCTCGATGTGAACTGTGTGCCTCTATCTGACACAATAAAAATAGGCCCTCCATGCAAAGGCACTATCCTGTCTAAATATAGTCTAGCATACTGGGTTGCCGTATATGTAGTGCGCACTGGCAAGAAACGTGCAGACTTGGTCAATCTATTGACAATCACCCATATCAAGTCGAATCCTTTGGTTGATCTAGGCAACCCAAGAGTAAATCCATCGTAATCTTGTCCCATTTCCATCTAGGGACATCCAAGCTCTGAAGTGTACCTAGCGGTTTCTGATGTTCGGCCTTAACTTGTTGGCACACCAAACATCTAGCCACAAAGTTCGCTACATCCTTCTTCATGCCTTCCCACCAATAATGTGCTCATAGATCATGATACATCTTGGTGGAACCAGGGTGCATAGTATAAGATGAGCTATGAGCTGCCTCGAGGAGTCTATGCTGTATATCACCTGCCAACGGTACCACGAGGCTGTCATGTAACCATAAAGTTCCATCATCATCTATACGAAACTCCTCGCACAATCCTTGTCCAACTTGGGCTTTTTTTCCTGTGCAAAAATCATCATCATGTTGCAATCGTTTTACCTCGTCCACCAATGATGATCGTACTTGCACATGGGCTAACATCTCCCCGTGTTGGTAACATTAAGTACCACACCATCATTGATGCAATTCCTCACTTCTCGAACCATATGTCTCCTCTGTACTGCTACATGGACTAAGCTACCCATGGAATTCCTACTGAAGGCATCTGCGACAACATTGGCTTTGCCAGGATGATAAAGGATGATACAATCATAATCCTTGAGTAATTCCAACAATCTCCTCTGTCTCAAATTCAACTCTCGCTGATCAAATATATACTTGAGACTTTTGTGGTCTGTATAAATCTCACATGATCGGCCATACAAATAGTGTCGCCATATCTTCAATGCGAAGATAATGGCTGCCAGTTCCAAGTCGTGCGTAGGATAATTCTGCTCATGCCTTTTTAACTGTCTCGACGCATAAGCAATAACCCTGTTCTTCTGCATTAATGCGCAGGCCAAACCTATGCGAGAAGCATCACAAAACATCACAAAGCCATTTGTCTCATTTGGCAATGCTAACACTGGTGTTGAAGTCAAGAGCTCCTTAAGTTTATTGAAGCTCTTTTCACACTCATCTGACCAAACAAACTTGACATTCTTCTATGTTAACCTGGTTAGTGGTACGGCTATCCTCGAGAAGTTCTCCACGAACCTCCTATAATATCCAGCTAACCCTAAGAAACTCCTGATCTCTATTACTATAGTCGGCCTCTCCCAGTCTCATACTGCCTCAATCTTCTTGGGATCTATAGAAATACCTTTCTTCGAAACTATATGGCCAAGAAAACTCACACTCGATAGCCAAAACTCACACTTGGAGAACTTGGCAAACAGTTTGTGTGCTCGAAGAGTCTCGAGGACAATGCGGAGGTGTTCCCTATGTTCATCCTCGCCTCGTGAATACACCAAGATATCATCGATGAACACAATCACAAACTGGTCGAGGAAGGACTTGAACACCCTATTCAACAAATCCATGAACGCTGCCGGTGCATTCGTTAGTCCAAACGACATGACCAAAAACTCATAATGTCCATATCGAGTGGGAAAGGTCGTTTTGGGAATATCTTCCCTCCTGATGCGAAGCTGATGGTACCCCGATCTAAGATCTATATTAGAAAAACATTGAGCTCCCTGCAACTGATCGAATAAATCATCGATCCTAGGCAACATATTCTTATTCTTCGTCGTCACTTTATTCAACTGTCTGTAATCAATACACAACCATAACGATCCATCCTTCTTCTTAACAAATAAAATCGGAACATCCTAAGGAGAGGTATTCGGGCGTATAAAGCCCTTATCAAGAAGATCCTGCAACTGAACCTTTAGTTCCCTTAGCTCCAACGGAGCCATACGATAAGGAGGAATGGATATCGGCTGTGTTCCCGAGGATACATCTATGCAAAACTCAATCTCCCTATCCGGTGGAAGTCCTGGCAACTCCTCGGGAAAAACATCAGGGAAATCCTCTACCACGGGAATCCCTCTCAATTCTTGAGAGTTTATCTTAGCATCATATACATATGCCAAGAATCCTTGGCAACCCTTCGCTAACAGTTTCCCGGCACTAATTACCGAGATCAAGTGAGGCGAAGTCGTTCTACGATCTCCTTGATACCTCAACATATGTTTACCAAGTATTTTCAACACTACCATCTTCTCGTGGCAATCCAATACCGCATGATGGGCAGACAATCAATCCATGCCCAAAATTACATCAAACTCAAGTATATCTAGTTCAATTAGATCTACCAAAAATATCTCACCCTCGATCCGTATTTCACATCATTTCAATATCCTGTTCACAGGGTAAACCTCCCATACTGGAGTAAGCACTATCAACGGATCATCTAACATATCATAATTCATGTTCAAACATGAAGCAAAGGAAGGGAATATTAAGGAGTGCGTAGCACCCGAATCAAATAATACTACAGCTTGCTTGGAACAAATATTTAACGTACCTGTCACGACGATATTTGACGCCTGCGCGTCCTGAGGATTCAGCACAAATGCCCTGGCTTGTCCTCGACCTTGTGTATTCTATCCTCTACCCCCCATAGTCTGTCCCCTACCTCCAGACTGTGTACCTCTGCCTGTTGTGCCTCTGCCCATTGACTGGGCCACTGATCCAGTAGTAACGGTTGGCGTAACAACTGGGGGCGGTGCAATTGTAGTATACGTGGTCGAGAAAAAATCAGCGGATAGTCCTTCTTCATATGCCCTGGCTGACCACATCTGAAACAAGTACCAGGCCTTCCGCATCGTCCAAAATGCGGATAACCACAACTCTGACAATGGGGAGCTCCTGATCTCCTAATGTTACCTGATGACTGGGTAACCGATCTAGTCTGACTGCTCTATCCTCGAACCACTATATCCGCATGCACCAGATTGCCTAAAACCCTGTCTCCCAGTCCTGGCCTTCTTCCGAGGCTCATGGTCAACCTGCCTTTTTTTAGCCCGTGCCTCAAATCGCAAGGCTGCATCAATAACATCGGAGTATGTAGAGGTCCTTGTCACTGGTACCGCCCTAAATAAGTATTCCCTGAGGCCATTAGCAAACCGCTTGGCCTTCACAGTATCAGTCATCACCATATGTGGCGCATACTTCGCCAACTGATTAAACTTAGTATCATAATCCAACACTGACATGCCCTCAGTCTGTTTCAGTAACTCAAACTCTCGAGCCTTTGCATCCCGTAGACTCTCAGGCATGAATCGCTCAATAAAAGCATTATAAAACTCAGACCATTCTAATGGAGGGCTACCCACTGGCTGGCTCCTCATAGGGTCTTATACCACTCATAGGCTACCCCCGTCAACTGATAACTAGTCAACTCCACGGCTCTAACTGGTGAGCATCCGAAAGCCACATAACCGATCACATACATCCACAAAGTCCTGTGGATCTGAATCAAGCTCAATCCCAGAAAATACTGGTGTCTTATTCCGTCGAAACTCATATAATGTCACTGGGAGATACGGCCCTTGTTGGGTGGGTTGCTGTCCCTCAGGGGGATTCTGTGGCCGTGGAGGATCTGGAGGGGCCTAGTCTTGTCTCTGCTACCGCTGATCTGCTAGTAGATCTATTAGGGTCCTAACCTCCTGACGTATCTCACCAATCTCAGTAGCTAACTGTTCTACCATATAATTTACTATTGACCCCCTAGTAGATCCAGCGGTCTGCTCTCGATCTCCAGCTATAGGACTCGGACGTCCCGTCGAGACCTAATCGGGAACCCTAGGTGGCTATCCCCTCTGCCTACCCCGTGTTCTCTGCACCAAGAGCATAATAACTTGAGACAAAAATTTAACCATTAGGTACCCTCTTCAATCCAACCCCGCACTATCCAATATAACTGACAAGTGATCCTTTACATGATGGACACGTGTACAGTCACCGACCTCTAAACAATGCTCTGATACCAACTTTGTCACATCCCAAATCCGGGAGTGTGACCGGCCAGAGACAAGTATATACCCTTGCCTCCGAAGCCTTAACCATTCATCTACCTAACGAAATTTTGGCATGACCTCGCCCGATAAGAGGGGGTTACCGAACCTGCAAAACATGCAACACAATAATAATAATAACACATGACATCCTGGTTAAGACACCTCCAACTAGGGAGTAACCGAGATGCCCCGCAGCAGACGCACAAAGTGATCCACAATGCATATATTTATATACAATACCAAAAATATACACAACAATCTCGGTCTCCGACCGGATAACTGCATGACACATAATACAACATACTTAGACAAAATAACATATGACATCCCTAGGTGACTGTGCATGGTTCCTCCATCAAGCAACGGATCAACTCGTCAAAACGACTTGTCATGCTCACCAACTAGTGTCACGAACTAAGCCGGCGGCGTGGATGAGGGACCGGGTCGATCAGTATCTGAAAAAGAAAAATAACTAAAGAGTGAGTCATGAGGACCAGTGAGCAAACGCAAGTTATATTAACTAATATCACCTGGATGTTTCTATTCAACATCACAAACAACTATAACATCTGGTAGGATCCGTAGACTCCTACAAACCGGTAGGGCTCGAAAGCTCCTACAAAACTGGTAAGGCACGAAGGCTCCTACAAAACCAGTAGGGCTCGAAGGCTCCTACAAAACCAGTAGGGCATGAAGGCTCCTACAAAACTGGTAGGGCACGAAGGCTCCTACAAAAAAATGATATTTCCTTTTTAAGTTAAGATGAAAAAATAAAATTTAAAAAATGATGGATAATCTTGTAAATGTACACACTTAACTCACACCACTCTCATTTTCTTTCCTTTTTTCTTTCCAAGTTGGAGTGATTTGTTTTTGTTAAAAAGTATGGAAAATGATAATCTTTCTTATTTTCTTTCCTCTCACTTTTCTTTCCTACCAAGCACATCCAAAATTTATTTTATTTCCACTTTTCCACCATTCTCTTTCCATCCTTCCACTTTTCCACTCAACCAAGCACACCCTAAGTAGGGGCGCACCTTGGTACATCGATGTTTACAATCGACCAAATCTTATTATAAGCATGGAATTAAATTGTGGTTCCGGACACGTTTTCAGTCACGTCGTATTTATCGTGATTACGGACGTAACAGATGCTATCGCAATTATAGCAATCATCGCAGTCGTGTTTTTTTTTTTTTTTTTTTTGCACAACTTGCTCTAAAACATAATAATTATAAAAATTATTTTTTAATGATTTTTACAATAGTTTTATGAGACTATTATCTTTTATTTATAAAACAAAAAAATATTAACAAGTTGCAAATTGAATCTATATACATGTAATTCACGATCGTGAGTCTAATCGCTATAGATCGATAACTATTCACACTTTAATTACGATGAATATCGTGACAAAAAATATCAAATTCTCAAAATAACAAACAGAACATCGCGTTGCGACCACTATTTAAATCCCTTACTATAAGGATGGACATATATATTAATGATGTCATGAATCTCTTAGAGAGGTGAACTTGCATTGCCTACAAATGATTACACCAGTCATGAGAAGGAATTTCATTCTCTCTCACAGTTGGACACATAAACCATCAGAGGCAAGAAGTGAAAGGAAAGATGTAGTGAAACAATAATAATAGAGAAGAAAACAAGACACAAAATTTTACATGGTTCAACCAATTGTGCTTATGTCCACGGAGCAACAGAGATTTTCACTATTTTCATGAGAACAACAATCATACATGTGTGACAACTATTATAGAGTTTTTATAACCAAACTTATGAAACCCTAAAAAACATCCCTAAAATAGGGCGAAAAACAAAAGGAATTAAAAAAAGGCCAAAAATAAAAAATCAGACTCCACATAAAAAAGCCCAATAATCTCCCACTTGGCGACTGGTTCAACCATAATCAACAAAACCATATGTCTCAAAATGCAATTCACCATCTCTGCAACTCAAAGCCTTTGTCTCCACGCTAGAATACCAATTGAAACTGCACAGCTTCAGTTTGTCAAGTGTGCAGCTGATAACTCGTATAATTATATAGTTCTTAGTTATGTTTTATTATTGTTTTGTGTTAAATACGAGTTATTATTGCTTAGTCTAATTGTGTTTATGATATTTTATATTTTTATGTAATTTGGTGTTTTTCACGAGTTTCTTTGAGTGATTTCAGATTACTAGGTTAAATCAACAATTAAGGGCAAATCCAGTTCAGTTTCAGTTCTGACACCTTTTGCCATATCAGCTATATCTGGAGTTTCACTGAAGCAATAAGGCTGAATTTTTTACAGTGCAAAGTTAAGAGGCATATCTATCTTTTTCATGTTTTACACTTCTTGAAACGGAGTCGTTTTCCCTAGCGAAATCGACCATCAAGTTGGCTGATGTGCAATGACGTCTGTGCTGACCTGTTTTGGTATTTTGACCATATCTTCCGATCCACATGAGCAAATGATCTGATTCTAACGGCTATGGATCCGTAACTGATAGGGGTATATTTTTCTAGAAGACCATTTGATCAGATCGAGCCTCCAACATTGACAAAATCGACCATCAAGCTGGCTGATCAGAATTGTCATACAATATGACGAAAATTGTTAGAAAAATGCACCCACCTATTATACCTACCTTTGAAATTTATAAAGCTTGTCTCTTGTCATTTAGCTCTCCAAAGTGTGTATAAATAGAGGGCCTTGGATGAGCATTAAGGGTAGATTAGTAGGATATTAGTCATTGTAATAAAATTCTCTAAGTTTTTCTTCTTCTTTCCTTTCTCTAGTTTTCTTTTTTTATTTACTTATGCTTCTTACATTTCTTTTCATTTTATTCATATCTAGTATGTGTTGCTAATCATATTGTTGAGGTGAAGCTTTTGGTAAATGCTAAGGTTAGTCTCTTAAACATGAGCTAAAATGAATCATCATTTATAAACACTAGTATAGATAATATTTTCTTTTGGTTTAAAATCATACTTGCAAAGTAGGGATCTTGATTCATTATTGACAATGAAAATGGCACAGTAAATGCTTGGTTTCATAACCTTGATTTGTTGTAGACATATACCTTGGCATAAGGAATGCTTGGACTCTTTTTATGAGTTTTGAGGACACCAAATGAACATAATATCATATGCTATGGACGTTGGACAATTTAGACTGAATTGCTAAACCTTCCGATTGGAACCTTCTTTATGTGTGGATTTCAATTGTGTAATAAAACAAGATTAATCTTAGCATAACACCAAGAGTGGATTCTCTAACCTCAACATCTTTTCTTATTGTTTTTTATATCTTGTTTAATTTCTTTTATATTTTGTTTATTTTGTTCTCTAATATCTTGTTTATCTTATTTTGTTGTTGATTCCCTAATATCTTGTTTACTTTCTTTGTCTTATATATTTATAAACTTATACTTACTAATACGCTTCCCTGTGGTTCGACCTCGGACACCCGAGAATTTATTACTTGAACATAACCTGCACTTGGGTTTACAACTCTTAATTGAGTCTCTATCAAGTTTTTGACGCCGTTGTCGGGGAGGCAATACTAAGTATATAAGTTTATAAGTATATTTATTTTTATTGGCTGGTTATACCGCCTAATTTTCTATATATTTATATTTATATTGTATATTAACTTTATTTTATTTTTATTGGCTGGTTATACCGCCTAATCTGTATATTAACTTTGTTTTATGCTTGTTTGGCGACGTGATTTTAGATCTCGTCGTTTAGTTAGATTTTATTGTGAAACTTTTTCAGGTAATCTTTCTAATACAACTCCTAACATGGCTGACAATGAAAGTGTTCATGCTGAAGATGAGAACAGACAAGTACGCACCATGTGTGACTACTTGCAACCAACTCGAAGCTCATCACCCTATTGTTTTATTTTTCCTCTCAATGCAAACAACTTTCGTTTTAAACCAGGTATGATAGCTTTGCTTCCAAATTTCCATGGGTTAGAATCGGAAAGTGCTTACTCGTTTCTAAAAGACTTCGAAGATGTATGTGTCACCTTTAATGACCAACAATGTACAAATGAAATTGTCAAGCTAAAATTATTTCCTTTTTCTTTAAAAGATAAAGCAAAAATTCGGCTTCATAATTTAAAACCAAGGTCAATTGGCACATGGCAAGAATTACAAACTGAGTTTCTAAAGAAATTTTTTCCAGCACATAAAACTACTGCTTTGAAAAGACAGATTCAAAATTTCAATCAAAATCAAAATGAAGCATTTTTTCAGTGCTGGGAGCGTTTTAAAGATTTGTTAAGTTCTTGTCCACATCATGGTTTTGAAAAATGGCGTCTTATTAGTTTCTTTTATGAAAGTTTAACTCCCGAAACTAAACTATTTGTTGAAACAATGTGTAACGGTGAGTTTCTAGAAAAAGAACCTGAAGAAGCATTTGACTACCTAGACCATTTGACAGATAACTCTCAAGCCTGGCACACAGATAATTCCTCTGAAAGTTTCAATAGATCTAATCTTGTTTCTAATAGAGGTAAATATCATTTTAGTCAAGAAGATGAGATAAAAGCTAAAGTAGCTAATTTGGCTAGAAAGATTGAAGCCATAGAACTTAGAGAAGTAAAAGAAGTCAAAACGGTTAAAAATGAAGAAAGTTGTGAAATTTGTGAAATCATGGGACACCCCACTTCTGAATGTCCAAACATTCTCATTCTTAAAGAAGCGTTGCATGATCAAGTAAATTTCATAAACACATTTAAAAAGCCTTTTTCTTCTCCTTACTCTGAAACGTATAACTCTGAATGGAGAAATCATCCCAACTTTAGTTGGCGGAATAATAATCATGTTCAGGTACCACAATCTCAAAAGCCGGGCAACATTTTTTCCTATCAACCTTCACGTGTACAAACCTTGGAAGAGACATTGCAAGCATTCATGCAAACACAAGCAAATGTGAATAACCAAACTTCACAGGACATCAATGAGATCAAAAACACCTTGTCCACATTGTCAGCTTCATGACGCACTCAAGAAAAAGGTAAGTTTCCTGCTCAACCTCAGCCTAACCCTTCTACTCAATGTCTTGTTTCTTGCTCCAATGAAACTCAACAGGAAAATGCCAGTTCTATCACAACTCTTCGAAGTGGAAAGGCAATTGACAAAAACATTCCATCAAAAGACCAAGATCCTCCTTCCCCTCCGAAAAGTAATGGTAAGGATGATGGTAAGTCTGAACTTCTTGAAAATTTGGACAAAAGAAAAAGGTATGCATCCTGCTCCTTTTCCTCAAAGGTTGCAAACAATAAAGAATTTGAATCAAAATGCAGAAATTTATGAACTTTTCAAACAAGTTAAGATTAACATTCCTTTATTGGATGCAATCAAACAAGTTCCATCTTATGCTAAATTTTTGAAGGACATGTGCACAGTTAAAAGGAAACATAATGTACAAAAAAAAGCATTTTTGACGGAAAGTGTGAGCTCAATCATTCAGCACCTTACTCCACCAAAATTCAAAGATCCTGGATGTCCAACAATCTCATGCATCATTGGAAACACTAGAATAGAACGTGCATTGCTTGATCTTGGTGCTAGTGTTAATCTTTTGCCTTTTTCTGTATATCAACAGTTAGGTTTAGGTGAACTCAAGGAAACACCTGTTACACTTCAACTAGCTGATCGTTCTGTAAAAATTCCTCGAGGGATAGTTGAAGATGTTTTAGTTCAAATTGAAAATTTTTACTTCCCTGTTGATTTTATTGTTTTGGACACATCCTGTTTCAAATCCAAATGTTCAAATTCCTGTTATATTAGGCCGTCCATTTCTTGCAACTTCTAATGCTCTGATAAATTGCAGGAATGGTATGTTGAACATTTCTTTTGGAAATATGACTTTAGAATTAAATGTGTTCAACACTTGCAAGCAACCTGGTGATGATTCAGAAGTACATGAAGTGGATTTCATTGAAGAACTTGTTCATGAACATCTCACCACTACCACATTCTATGATCCTTTAGAAGCTTATTTAATTGAATGTGAGTTTGATAATGCTTCAGAAATTTCACACACTGATTCTTTGTTAAATTCTTTTCAGGTTAAGCATTGTTGGAAACAAAAGTTTGAGGAACTCAAAAATGATGCATATGAGAATTCTAAAATTCATAAAAAAAGAACTAAAGCCTTTCATGACAAGTTAATTTCAAGAAAAACATTTGATGTTGGGCAAAAAGTTCTACTTTATAATTCTAGACTTCACATATTTCCTGGTAAGTTGAGATCAAGATGGACTGGCCCATTTGTGGTTAAGCATGTGTATCATTATGGAGCAGTTGACATTGAGAATCCTCAAAATGGTAACGTATTCAAGGTAAATGGAAAAAGACTCAAACTCTTTTTGGAAAATCATGTTACTCAAGAAGAGGTTATTTTTCTTTCTGATCCTTGTTTTGAAAATAACTAGATATAAATATAATTTTTACTAATTTCCAAAAAAAAAAAATAAATAAATAATAATAATACATTTTTTTAACCCCGGTTAAATGGCGGATAACGGTACTCCGTGATTATTTAAGTCGGTTCTATCAGCTACCCACAAAACTGATATTGTATATAAATTTCTCTTTCAATTTCTTTTTCATTTTTTTTCAAGATGGATGATATTCTCACAAGATTGCAGAAACGATTTCCCCCTTTTCCTCGAAATATTTTACTGAAGCTTTACCAAGTTCGATTTGAAAGATTAAGAATGCTTATGCACAAAGGGATTCCTGAAGACATACGTTGGATAATTGAAGCCAAGGTACGTGAAGATGAATATCTTCCTGTTTTGCATTTACCAGGTACAGGTAGAAGCACTTTTGCAAAGAAGCGACGAGCAAAGCGCATGAGTTCAAATTGCCACAAATGTGCACGATGGACGTGTAACGGTAAATGTCGTTCTATTGGGATTCCGTCCTCTAATCGAGATGATAAAATTGAATTCATTAAGGATGGACTGAGTAAGGAGAATTTGGGTAATATCCAACTTTCTCTTGAGACGCATCCTAGTGGAGACGTATAAAGAGAAATTCTTGATTTATGGCCGCAATTCCAAAGGGAATGGCAACATCTTGGGAATCTGATGTTAAAAGACCCTGTTTGCCAGCTTGTAAGAAAACTGGATGGGAAGCATATCCTCGACTCATAGAAGGCGTTTAAGCCGTTTCTGGACGTAAAACCAGAGGAAGATGTGAGCCACAATCACAACTACAATAAATGACTTCTCAGCTTTTGGTTTAATTTGCAATAACTTTATTTCGGTTTAATTTACGTGTTGTTAGATTTGTGTAATTATTCTCGTTTTTTTTTGCATTGGTCTTTTACGGTTCATTTTTCTTCTCTTTTTGATTTTCTTCCTAAAATCATGCAAAAATCTTTTGTTAGGTTAACATTTTCTTCTGACAGGTCAAATACACTTTCGGCGACATTATTACTCTTGTCTGATTCATTACTCAGTCCTCTATATATTACACCATGTACTGATTCTCTTTCAGGCACTTGAAAAAAAAATGGAAAGTACTTCGTCCCAGCGCATTAAAAAAATTTGTGTCTTTGGAGGTGCTTATCCAGGAAAAATAACATATTCGCTGATGAAGCCATAAGAGTTGGAGTAATACTTGCCCAACAAAAGATCCAGTTGATTTATGGAGGCGGTAGTACGGGTTTAATGGGAGCAGTTGCTACAGCAGCACACGTCGGAGGAAGTCCAGTTCTAGGAATCGTGTCAAAACTATTCACAGATTTTTGTGGACCTACCTTGGGTAAGGAAATACAAGTCTGGAGTATCCCTGAAGGGATGACAATCATGTACCATTCTGCCGATGCATTCATTGCTTTACCAGGAGGTCTGGGTACATTGGAAGAAATAGCTTGCGTGGCTTCTTGGTCATCTTTGGTCACAAATAAGAAACCCATTGGTTTGCTTAATATTAATGGTTATTTTAGTAATTTGCTTTCATATTTAGATAATGCTGTGGATAATGGATACATGTTTTCAGAGGCAAGGAGAACCATAATTTCTGCTACAACCATTGAAGATTTACTCAAAAAACTCCAAGCTTATGAGTATTTATCTGCTACGGTTGTTTCGCAAATGCTCGGAAAAAGAAAAAGAGATATGGACGAGCAAGGAGTGGATTGCACTCTGTCTTTGTGACATTATCTAACATTTTGTTTGTTGTGTCTCAGTTATAATAAGTGGTTAGCAACCTCTGCAGGTAATATCTCCTAAATTCTACCTTTAGTAGGGGGTAAGGGACATATTTTGCTAATTTTTTTTTAAAAAAAATTGATGTGTTTTAAGCCATTTAGAAGTATTCATTCTGAACAAGGTCTGAGTAAGGGAGACTTGAGACATACCTTGTCAGTTTGATTTTAATCTTTTTATGTTTACTTGTTAATTTTTGTTTAGTATTTTAGGATTAATTAGGTTGCATGAGTTTATTTTGTTTTGAGTCTTAGTTATTCCTATTCTTATGTTATTAGTTCTTTTCTCTTACACATGATTCATTCATTTGGGTTAATAGACTTACATTGAGGACAATGTAAGAATTAAGTGTGGGGGGAACGATTTAGGATTTCTTTTATTTTTGTCTACTATTTTTTTTATGAGTCTTTATTATTATTATTATTATTTTTTTAATGTGTTCTAGTTCCTTTTTAATACAATGATGAGATATGAATTGCATAAGTCTAAAACAGATTTATTAGTGAGAAGATTTTCATGAGAATTGAGCTTGATGTCAACCTTTTTATGAGCCAATGTTAATATGATATGTTGATTGAGAAAGAAGTATGTTTAGACTTAATCTGACTTGTATAATCATCCTTGTGAGTTTTTGAGCCTATAATGATTGATGCATTATACAAATCAATCTAATTTCTTTCTTGAGTGCTCTTATGATTACATGATTCTCTAGAACTTGCTTTAAACCGTTTGAGACTATATTGATACATGTGACAACATGAATATGATAGAGGCATTAGGATTATAACCAGAACCAAACAGCCATCCATTATTAATGTTCTAAGAGAACATCCCCACTAGTGAGCCAATTTGAGCCTACATTAAATATGTTATTTTATTGGTAACAAGAACTTACACCTAGCCTAAATATACTTATATCCTTACCCTTGTTCTAAAGATGAATTATATATTTTGAGACATTGCAAAAACAAGGGATACTTTTTGAAAATTTGGGTTAGAACGAAAGATAAGTGTGGGGGAGGAGAGAGGCAAAAGTCAAGAGAAAAAGAAAGGGATCATTGTCAAATACATTCCCATATTAAAAAAAAAAAAAAAAAATCTTCTCTTGAACTTCTAGTTAAAGTAAAGAAAAAGATGTTACAAAGTTGGTTAGAATGAAGCAAAGGCTCAACATGAATATTTAGCCTATGTTATTATGTGCTTTATAAGAGTTTTGAGAAGTTTTATTTGTATGATCTTATTATGTCTCTAAACTCTATGAACTCTTTGGAACCTTTGTGATATCTTTATCATTTTGTTCTTTAACTACATTATAACCCTTTGGCCCCATTACAACCTTGAAAAAAGACCTCTTGATTTATGAAGTTGTATGATCTAAATAGTGGAGAATAGGTGGACAAGCAAGCATATGGTAGAACTGTTTTCATGAGATTGATTGAGTGTAAACACTTTACCACTACTTTAAAGAGTGAAAATCATGAGAGTATAGTGAGAAGTTGAGATTAAGTTGAATATGCACTATTTTGATTGAAATATGTTATGTTAATATTGGCTTAACTCATTTATTTACATTCAAGCATGAATTTTTGTGAAATTCTTTGAGCTATTGATTAGTTTATAAGACTTGTTCAAATATTGTCTCTAATTTATATTGAAAGGATTAGGAGTAAATATTTTTAGTGTATGTAGTTTACTTATATTTTAGTTTTTCAATGTTTGTGGGTATCGTTCTAGCAAACCCCCACGAGACTAAACTCGTCCACTAGGGACACCTAGGGGTTTAAAGGCTTGTGTCACATGCTAAGTGCCACCGTGATTTCCAACGAAAATGGATTAGATTAGATTTTCTTATTTTATTTTTATTGAGTCGTTGCTAGGGACTAGCAACAATCTAAGTGTGGGGGTGTGATAACTCGTATAATTATATAGTTCTTAGTTATGTTTTATTATTGTTTTGTGTCAAATACGAGTTATTATTGCTTAGTCTAATTGTGTTTATGATATTTTATATTTTTATGTAATTTGGTGTTTTTCACGAGTTTCTTTGAGTGATTTCAGATTACTAGGTTAAATCAACAATTAAGGGCAAATCCAGTTCAGTTCCAATTCCGACACCTTTTGCCATATCAGCTATATCTGGAGTTTCACTGAAGCAATAAGGCTGAATTTTTTACAGTGCAAAGTTAAGAGGCATATCTATCTTTTTCATGTTTTACACTTCTTGAAACGGAGTCGTTTTCCCTAGCGAAATCGACCATCAAGTTGGCTGATGTGCAATGACGTCTGTGCTGACCTGTTTTGGTATTTTGACCATATCTTCCGATCCACATGAGCAAATGATCTGATTCCAACGGCTATGGATCCGTAACTGATAGGGGTATATTTTTCTAGAAGACCATTTGATCAGATCGAGCCTCCAACATTGACAAAATCGACCATCAAGCTGGCTGATCAGAATTGTCATACAATATGACGAAAATTGTTAGAAAAATGCACCCACCTATTATACCTACCTTTGAAATTTATAAAGCTTGTCTCTTGTCATTTAGCTCTCCAAAATGTGTATAAATAGAGGGCCTTGGATGAGCATTTTCTTTCCTTTTCTTTCCTTTTTTCTTTCCAAGTTGGAGTGATTTGTTTTTGTTAAAAAGTATGGAAAATGATAATCTTTCTTATTTTCTTTCCTCTCACTTTTCTTTCCTACCAAGCACATCCAAAATTTATTTTATTTCCACTTTTCCACCATTCTCTTTCCATCCTTCCACTTTTCCACTCAACCAAGCACACCCTAAGTAGGGGCGCACCTTGGTACATCGATGTTTACAATCGACCAAATCTTATTATAAGCATGGAATTAAATTGTGGTTCCGGACACGTTTTCAGTCACGTCGTATTTATCGTGATTACGGACGTAACAGATGCTATCGCAATTATAGCAACCATCGCAGTCGTGTTTTTTTTTTTTTTTTTTCATTTTGCACAACTTGCTCTAAAACATAATAATTATAAAAATTATTTTTTAATGATTTTTACAATAGTTTTATGAGACTATTATCTTTTATTTATAAAACAAAAAAATATTAATAAGTTGCAAATTGAATCTATATACATGTAATTCACGATCGTGAGTCTAATCGCTATAGATCGATAACTATTCACACTTTAATTACGATGAATATCGTGACAAAAAATATCAAATTCTCAAAATAACAAACAGAACATCGCGTTGCGACCACTATTTAAATCCCTTACTATAAGGATGAACATATATATTAATGATGTCATGAATCTCTTAGAGAGGTGAACTTGCATTGCCTACAAATGATTACACCAGTCATGAGAAGGAATTTCATTCTCTCTCACAGTTGGACACATAAACCATCAGAGGCAAGAAGTGAAGGGAAAGATGTAGTGAAACAATAATAATAGAGAAGAAAACAAGACTCAAAATTTTACATGGTTCAACCAATTGTGCTTATGTCCACGGAGCAACAGAGATTTTCACTATTTTCATGAGAACAACAATCATACATGTGTGACAACTATTATAGGGTTTTTATAACCAAACTTATGAAACCCTAAAAAACATCCCTAAAATAGGGCGAAAAACAAAAGGAATTAAAAAAAGGCCAAAAATAAAAAATCAGACTCCACATAAAAAAGCCCAATAATCTCCCACTTGGCGACTGGTTCAACCATAATCAACAAAACCATATGTCTCAAAATGCAATTCACCATCTCTGCAACTCAAAGCCTTTGTCTCCACGCTAGAATACCAATTGAAACTGCACAGTTTCAGTTTGTCAAGTGTGCAGCTGATAACTCGTATAATTATATAGTTCTTAGTTATGTTTTATTATTGTTTTGTGTCAAATACGAGTTATTATTGCTTACTCTAATTGTGTTTATGATATTTTATATTTTTATGTAATTTGGTGTTTTTCACGAGTTTCTTTGAGTGATTTCAGATTACTAGGTTAAATCAACAATTAAGGGCAAATCCAGTTCAGTTTCAGTTCCGACACCTTTTTCCATATCAGCTATATCTGGAGTTTCACTGAAGCAATAAGGCTGAATTTTTTACAGTGCAAAGTTAAGAGGCGTATCTATCTTTTTCATGTTTTACACTTCTTGAAACGGAGTCGTTTTCCCTAGCGAAATCGATCATCAAGTTGGCTGATGTGCAATGACGTCTGTGCTGACCTGTTTTAGTATTTTGACTATATCTTCCGATCCACATGAGCAAATGATCTGATTCCAACGGCTATGGATCCGTAACTGATAGGGGTATATGTTTCTAGAAGACCATTTGATCAGATCGAGCCTCCAACATTGACAAAATCGACCATCAAGCTGGCTGATCAGAATTGTCATACAATATGACGAAAATTGTTAGAAAAATGCACCCACCTATTATACCTACCTTTGAAATTTATAAAGCTTGTCTCTTGTCATTTAGCTCTCCAAAATGTGTATAAATAGAGGGCCTTGGATGAGCATTAAGGGTAGATTAGTAGGATATTAGTCATTGTAATAAAATTCTCTAAGTTTTCTTCTTCTTTCCTTTCTCTAGTTTTCTTTTTTTATTTACTTATGCTTCTTACATTTCTTTTCATTTTATTCATATCTAGTATGTGTTGCTAATCATATTGTTGAGGTGAAGCTTTTGGTAAATGCTAAGGTTAGTCTCTTAAACATGAGCTAAAATGAATCATCATTTATAAACACTAGTATAGATAATATTTTCTTTTGGTTTAAAATCATACTTGCAAAGTAGGGATCTTGATTCATTATTGACAATGAAAATGGCACAGTAAATGCTTGGTTTCATAACCTTGATTTGTTGTAGACATATACCTTGGCATAAGGAATGCTTGGACTCTTTTTATGAGTTTTGAGGACACCAAATGAACATAATATCATATGCTATAGACGTTGGACAATTTAGACTGAATTGCTAAACCTTCCGATTGGAACCTCCTTTATGTGTGGATTTCAATTGTGTAATAAAACAAGATTAATCTTAGCATAACACCAAGAGTGGATTCTCTAACCTCAACATCTTTTCTTATTGTTTTTTATATCTTGTTTAATTTCTTTTATATTTTGTTTATTTTGTTCTCTAATATCTTGTTTATCTTATTTTGTTGTTGATTCCCTAATATCTTGTTTACTTTCTTTGTCTTATATATTTATAAACTTATACTTACTAATACGCTTCCCTGTGGTTCGACCTCGGACACCCGAGAATTTATTACTTGAACATAACCTGCACTTGGGTTTACAACTCTTAATTGAGTCTCCATCAGCAGCTTCAGTTTGTCAAGTGTAACAACCTTTATCAACATATCTGCAGGGTTCTTACTTCCACAAATATTCTCAAGCTTCAACTGTTCATCACTGAGAAGATATCGAATAAAATGATATTTTAGCTGAAGGTGTTCGGTCTTAGAGTGAAAAGTTGGATTCTTGGCAAGAAAGATTCCACTCTGACTATCACTGTAAAGAATACCCTTATCACCTTTCTTACCTAACTCCTCCATAAAAGTCTGTAACCAACCATCTTATTTGCTGCTTTTGATATAGCAACATACTCAGCTTTTGTAGTTGAAAGTGCCACAACCTTTTGCAAGTTTGAATCCCATGATACTGCGGTATCATCCAAAGTGAACACAAAACATGTAATGCCTTTTCTACTATCAATGTCACCAGCTAAGTCAGCATCTACAAAGCCTTCTAGCTTCAAGTCTTCTATAGTGTAACACAAACAAGTATCTGAAAGTGCCTCTCCAGTATCTCAATATTCACTTTACAGCTTCCCAATGCTATTTTCCTAGACAACTCATATATCTACTAACAACTCCCACTGCATGTGCTATGTCTGATCTAGTACACACCATAACATACATAAGATAACCAATAGTTGAGGTGTAAGAGACCTTACTCATGTGCTCACGCTCTTGATTTGTCTTTGGGGATTGATTTTTACAAAGTCTGAAATGACTTCCCAAATGTGTGCTCACAGGTTTAGCATTATCCATATTAAATCTGCTAAGAACCTTCTTGACATACTATGCTTGTGAAAGTTTCAAAGTACCTTTCACTCTATCTCTGATAATTCTCATTCCAAGATTTTGCTTAGCACCTCCCAAATCCTTCATTGCAAATTGTTTTGACAACTGTTTTTTCAGATTATTGATTTTCTTAATGCTTGATCCTGCAATGAGCATATCATCCACATACAACAACATAATGATATAAGAGTTGTCAAAATGTTTAAAATAACAACAATGATTTTCTTCACTCATGGTGTATCCGGTAATGCCCATGAAATTGTCAAAATTTTTATACCATTGTCTCGGAGCTTGCTTCAAATCATACAAGCTATTCTTTAGTTTGCAAACAAGATTTTCCTTTCCTTGTACTATGACCCCTTTTAGCTGAGGCATATAGATTTCTTCCTCCAAGTCACCATGGAAAAATGTTGTCTTCACATCTAGTTGTTCAAGATGCAAGTTCTCACTAGCCACTAGTCCCAGTACAAGTCTGATTGTCGTGTTCTTCACTACTAGAGATAAAATCGCTAAGTAGCCAACACCAAATTTTTTTTCATAGCCTTTAACAAGTCTAGCCTTATACCGTTTGCTGCCATTATGCTCATTCTTTACCCGATATACCCATTTGTTATGCAGTGCATTCTTCCCTGTAGGCAATTTTGTTAATTCCCATGTCTAATGACCTATCAGAGAATCCATGTCATCTTTCATGACCGACTCCCACTTGCTCGAATTTTCCTCTTGCAGGGTTTTTTTTGTAGCTTTGGGGCTCATCGTCATCAGTCAGCAAGATGTAGTTCAAGGAAAGTAAAAAAAAATCTAGGACTCTAACAGTTCTAATAGACCTGCATAATGCATTGGGAGGAGTCCTTGATTCTGCATTTTCTTATGGAACAATAAGTATGCTAGTATTTGGATAATCATGTGTAGTGTACTCAGGAATATCTAGATTCACAAATTCAGGTTTCTGCGAAACTATATCTGATGGATTTGTATCGCCACTGATTTGTCTTTGAATAAAAATGTCTCATGAAAAACCACATTTTTGCTTCTAATGATCTTTCAACTCTGATCATTCCAAAATCGGTAACGAACTGTTCATCTCCGTAGCTAATGAAGTAACATTTTTTGGCCAAAGATTACCGAAATTATACCAAAATCATATCAAAGGTTATCAAATTCATATCAAATGTTATCAAAGGTTATCAAAATTATATCAAAGATTTTCAAAACCAAAATTATACCAACGGTTAACAAAATCGTACAAAAGGTTATCAAAATTATATCAAAGAGTGCCAAGATTATATTAAAAGTTATCAATATGATATCAAACATTATCAAACTTATATCAAATTTATCAAAATTACATCAAAGGTTATCAAAATTATATCAAAGGCTATCAGAATCTGAAATCTTATCAAAGGTTATAAAAATCATACCGGAGATTACCAAAATTATATCAAAAGGTTACTAAAATTATTTCAAGGTTACCAAAAGTATATCCTAGGTTACCAAAATTATATGAAAGATTATCAAAACTAGGCTAAATGCTCAATTTAGGATTGAACGTTTAGTGCTATGCTTAAATCAAGATCCAACCTTTTAATTGTAACAATAAAGGACCTAATCTATTCGATACGTAACAATTAATGGTTTTTTAGAAACGAAATTCAACAGTGAAGTACACGCGTGGTTAAATAGCTTGAGACAAAATATATTGAGATGATGTGTCATTTTTGAATGAGGTGGCATAGTTATTATCAAGGTGTGAAATTAAATAATAAAATAAAGGTTAAAATCCTAATTTCAAGCATAACTGATAAATCAAAAAATTAAAAAAAAAAACTAAAATGACTTTCGACCAAAAAAATGGGTTAAGTTAAAACAGATTTGGAGAAAAAATCCGCATTTCACTCATCATTTAATTCTTTCCAAATCGATTCACAAATCTTTTGATTATTTCATGTATCACGATCTTTTAGTCGATTAGCTCTTTTCTATTTTGGATGACCAAGATTTGATCCATGGGAGCTGGGCAGAAGAAGAGGTTTTCGTTGCTTGCTTTGTGCTTCAGGTGAAGAGGGAGAGTGGGAAATTTTTGGGCTTATTCATTTTTTATAGATTTTATTACGATAGATACTCAGTTCGATTTCTATAGAATTTTTTGCAATATGGGTGTGAAATTTTTTGCCTATTGGTCTTCCTCAGCCAAAGCACTTTCATGCCTCAAGATCCATGTTGATGTGAAGACTAACGTCCAAGACATGCTCAATTATCAGGACCTCTGCCATTATTTTAGGTTCTAACAATTGAAAATTTTGTTGAATGGATTAAGGATTTTGGAGTTTCTTTATGTAATGATTGGGTATTTGAAAGAATTGTGTAAAAATCTGGGTACAATATAAGAGACTGGGCTTTTCTCGACGGAAAATTCCGTCGGTAAAAGTCAAACTTTCGTCAGTAAAGCGTAATACCGACGAAAAATTTCGTTGAAAAATTTCATCGATGATACTAATTCTGTCGGTAATGACAATTATGTTGGTAATAAACTATTATCGACGAAAAACTCTGTCGATAAAATTTTTATTACCGACGAAAGTCGCCCGTTGGTAACACAATGATCGACGAAATATTCTGACGAAGTATTTCGTCAGTAATTATTTTACCGACAGTATGTTCCGTCGATAAATAATTATTACTATAATTTCGTCGGTAATTGTTTATAACTGACGGAGGAATCCATCGGTATTAATAATTTACCGACAGGAAATTCTATTGGTAATAAGTGATTTGAAAAAAAAATATAAAATAATTTATACATAATATAAACAATTTATATAATTATACCTTAAAAATACACTGAAATCCGTAAAATTATAAATAAAAAATATTTTAATACATTATAATATTATTAATAAAAATAATATTCAAATGTAGCTCTCGAATATAAAACACATGGTGTCATCACTCGGTATTGCTGTCATCGTCTTCACGCTTTACGTCCGCATTGCCTCCGGCATGACTGTCTACAAAGTACTCAATCCAGCATCTATGCCTCCGACACCACCGAATCACTCATTCTAGCAGCCATACCTCCAGCAGCTCTCAGTCCAGCACCCATGCCTCCGACAGTAGCTACTCCAGCAGCATTGGTTCCAATCACGCCTAATCCAGCTACTAGCTGTGACTGCAGCAAAGGTGCTAACATCGTACTCGATGAAGTCATGATATTCTCAAGTCTCACGATTGATGTCTGGATTTGCGAGACATCGGATCGGACCTCAATGCATTATACTGGTCCTCAGACGGCACTACTGGCGACTGCTGTGTAGTACTAGGACTACATGGAGTGTAACTGGCTGCATCTGAACTTTGCTGACTGTCGGGCATATAAAAAATTTGCCGATTCTTCGGTCTCATTCCAAACCCATAAACATGCGTCCGCATAGTATCAATGCCCCCAATAGCATTAGACCACGACTGAGGGTCGAAATCGGGATATGAAGACGTATCGTCCCCATATTTTTGCTGCAACATGGCAGTATAGTTTTCCTACAATCACAAATATTTAAAGATATAAACAATAAATATATGACATTGTAATGAAAACATACATAAACAATTCAGTAATATAATAAATTAATGGAATATATAAAGTATTGATATAGTTAAATACTTACAGTAACAACTTTAGACTTGTTGTCTACGTAATCACCTAGACCCTTTGCACGTTTATGGGGTTTGTTAAACAGCTCCAGGAAACTCACGTTGTGCTGCAACTCTTGTGACAACAGATTAAAAGAATTTTTGAAAATTATGTTAATAAAAGAAAATATTCACATAGTTTATAGTATAAAACTTTTAAACAATAAATTACAAAAAAATAAAGAAATCTTACCATCCTTTCCCCTGTAACTAGAAAAAGAACTGATCCACCACTGTGCTTCGTAATGCTTCGATCCTTCTCCGTGTTCCTATTACCCTTGGCCTTTTGGGACCTATTTTTCCAAGCGTTAGTACTCCAGACGCTGTCAATAAGTTGATCCTAAATATTGATTGCTATCCAATCACAATTGTTACCCTTGCAGTCTTCTATTCGATTCGTCTTAAAGAAGGCCATGGTATTATCCCTCTCAAAATTCATCATGTCCTTGAATCTATCCTTGCATGTGGCCTCTCATAATTTTCTAACCAGTGGTGTTTGCTCGGGAGACCACTGGCATTTTCCCTATAATAAGACATTATGAATTAATATGAAACTCTTAAACATAATTAAATTATAATATGACTCTAAACCAAATCATATCTCAAATATAGTCCACATAGACAGTTTCACGTCAGTAGGTATCTTTGACCAAGTAGGCCATGATCTGTTATAGTGTTGTCTGATCATCGAGGCAATGATCGATTTTACACAACTCTCCTTGAAAGTCCTAAAAGAAATGAAACATGTTAGTGAACAATAATTCATTTATTTCTTACTTAAATAATGGAATTATCGTAATGTAATTAACTTACGTGTTTGCAACAATTGACAGTCGAGAAACTTTAGCTATGACCACCGAAGACTTTTTCACTGTTTAAAATTTGTAAAATTCTGGGTATCTCCTCCAGAAACTTCAACTATCACTACCAAAGACTTTCTCATTATTTAAAATTTGTAAAAATTCTGGGTATCACTTCCAGAAGCTTCAGCTATCACTACCAAAGACTTGCTCATTTTTAAAACTGTAAAACTCTGGATAACTCCTCCAGAAGAAGATTTCTCATTTTTCAAAATTATAAAACCTTGGATATTTCCATCAGAAGCTTCAGCTATCACCACCGAATACTTGTTTACTTAAATTTTTTTTTTTAAAAACTCTAGATATCTCCATAGAGGCTTCGGCTATCAGTACCAAAGACTTGTTCCCTTTTCAAAAAATTTTAAAACTCTGGATGTCTCCACAGAGGCTTCGGCTATCACCATTGAAGACTTGCTCATTTTTTTAAAAAAATCATGTTGAAAATTATACCCAAAAGCTTTGAGAAGAGATGCAGATGCACATGTCTTTAACAAGGTGCTCATGCTTCGTGGTGCAATTGCGAATGGCTTGGATTGATGCAAATGCTTTATGATGTAGATGCAGATATCTTTGATTGATGGAGATGCTTCTTGATTCAGATGCAAATGCTCTTAGATTGATGCAACTACTTCATGGAATGATGTAGATGCCCCGACTAACCATGTTCCCATAAGTGGTCTATGAATAGTGTAACTGCAGTTACCACACTAATGGAAATGCAATAGTTCTAGAAATGATGCACTTGCTTGAGATGACGCAAATGCGAATTCCATGAAGCATGTAAATATAAAGGTAAAATGCAGATGCTTATCGAATAATGCCCATGCAAATACCCATGAATGATGCAAATGTTTTCCGACACTGTGTAGATGCAAAGCTCAATAAAAAGATGAGTGCTCATGAGCGATGCAAATGCCCCCGATCGTTTTTCTAGACTTTGGCTTAGCCTCTCAAATTCATTTTTCCTTTTCAAATCAGAGTATATCTTCAATTTATTTTGGCTATGCTCTTTGCCCCAACAGTTTTCAAACTCTCATCAACAGAGGTCTGAAAGGTTTTATTTTTTCTTCTCATATCTGGAAGTCAAGACCTATCCTAGCAGTTCTATACCTTTGGGTTAGAAAAACCCTTATCTCATGTCAACATCAAGAATGGGTGCTTCAAAAAAATATCTTTATTTCTTTTCTCATTTTGAAAATTTCTGAACAAAAATATTAACCCCACAGTGTGTGATGTACAAATCTTTTGAAGACTGATGATCACTTTTAGAAATTTCTCTAAGTGTCAATTGATAACTCGTATAATTATATAGTTTTTAGTTATGTTTTATTATTGTTTTGTGTCAAATACGAGTTATTATTGTTTAGTCTAATTGTATTTATGATCTTTTATATTTTTATGTAATTTGGTGTTTTTCACAAGTTTCTTTGAGTGATTTCAGATTACTAGAATTAAGGGCAAATCCAGTTCAGTCCCAGTTCCGACACCTTTTGTCATATCAGCTATATCTCGAGTTTCACTGAAGCAATAAGGCTGGAATTTGTAGCCGTGCAAAGCTAAGAGGCATATCTATCTTTTTCATGTTTTACACTTCTTGAAACGGAGTCGTTTTCCCTAGCGAAATCGACCATCAAGTTGGCTGATGTGCAATGACGTCTGTGCTGACCTGTTTTCGTATTTTGCCCATATCTGCTTATCCACATCAGCAAATGAGCTGATTCTAATGGCTATGGATCCTTAACTGATACGGAAACCTTTGTCTAGAAGACCATATGATCAGATCAGGCCTCTAATATTGACGAAATCGACCATCAAGTTGGCTGATGTGCAATGACGTCTATGCTGACCTGTTTTCGTATTTTGCCCATATCTGCTTATCCACATCAGAAAATGAGCTGATTCCAACGGCTATGGATCCGTAACTGATAGGGGAACCTTTTTCTAGAAGACCATGTGATCAGATCAGGCCTCCAACATTGACGAAATCGACCATCAAGTTGGCTGATCAAAATTGTCATACAATATGACAAAAATTGTTAGAAAAATTCACCCACCTATTATACCTACCTTTGAAATTTGTAAAGCTTGTCTCTTGTCATTTAGCCCTCCAAAATGTGTATAAATAGAGGGCCTTGGATGATTGTAGGGGATCATATTGTACATAGGTAGGATATTAGCCATTTTAATAAAATTCTCTAAGTTTTCTTCTTCTTTCTTTTCTCTAGTTTTCTTTTTCTTTAGAGAGAGCAAGAGGTTGGATAATTAATATTCTTCCTCTTCTTCTTTCTTTCTTTTATTTTCTTCTTAGATTTTCTTTAATTTTATGTTTATGTTTACAATGCCTATGCTAGGCTAAACTTCTATTTGGTTAAGGGTGATTTCAAAGCCCTAGACATGTTTTGTGATTGATTTTCAGATTCTATCTATCATTAATTTTCTATCAAAGTTGCTTATGTTCTTCTACAAGAATTGTTCATGATGTTGTCTTGATTTATTTAGGTGTACAACTAGATAGATCTTGATAATTATCTATTGCTAGTCTAGGAGTCTTGATCCGTGTAATTGTCTTGATTTCCTATTCATAAGTGGCAATTTGTGATTAATGATTATGGTCAAGTTTTCAATAATTGCAAAGTGGAACATAACCTAAGTTGAACAATCCGAGCTTATGTGTTTGTTGCTTAGATTAACCTATCTTTCTCATCATAAAGCTGCCATTAAATTGAATTTAGAGAGCTTATTCTAGGTTGTTTAATGGTTAGAGATTAAAAAAAAGAGCTTGTTCTATTTAACGACAAACTAAGGAAAGATTGGGATAACAGAGCTTGTTGTTATCTACGGTTGTTAACTTTGATAGTTGGTTGATATTGATAGATCTGAAATTGATTCTTAATGATGTCTAGTGGTGGAGAATGAAACCTTAACCATATTTTTCATATTTGATTCTTCTTACTTACTTGTTTTCTTACTTTTCTAGTTTGCTTATTTTTAAAAGTATATTTATTTTTATTGGCTGGTTATACCGCCTAATTTGTATATTAACTTTGTTTTATTTTTATTGGCTGGTTATACCGCCTAATTTAGTATATATATTGGCTGGTTATACCGCCTAATTTAGTATATATATTTTTATTGGCTGGTTATACCGCCTTGCATCTTATTCTTATTATTTACTTTAGTTTAAATCTGGCTTCAAAAACCCCTTTTCTTTTATTGTTCTTGAATTTAAGTTTTAAACTATTAACTTATAAACTAAAACCCAATCCCTGAGGACTCGACCCTTGCTAACTACTATACTTACAATTGATCTTTTTAGTGCAAGGTTAAATAAGATACACTCTTTTGGGTGCATCATCAATCTAGTTTTTTTTTTTTTTTTCAACTAAGATTGGCAAGGCTTGGTATAACAAGATTCTGGCTTTTCTAGGAAAACTCCATAACAAAAATGTATACCCCTTCTAGGCTCACAAATGGAACAGGTTTTATAAATCATGATTTCATTGAGAACCAAACAAATTCAACATTATTTTAGTTTCCATATCAAGGCATTTTGACAAGCGTCAAGATTGGCCGGGATGTTTAAACTGGAAAGTTTAATTTTGGAGGAAAAAAGTCTCGGTTTTTTGAAGACAATCCTCCGAATGAGAGCTGTCAATTTGGGATGTTCAGAAATTCCTAGATGTTCCTCGATGACCACTTATTCAAGATGACCTTCTCTTTTGTGGTATCGGCATTATCATAGATGGCATCAAAAATTTTCATTTTACTCTAGACCGCCCGTTTTTGGGTTTTCGTCCTAGAATCCCATTCTTTTCTCTCTTTTTTTCCTCTTTTTTTGTTCTACCATGCACTTGAGAATTCTAAATTCTTCCTTAGTGAAATGATAACTTGATGAGATGGGATAAAATCTGAGGAAAAACCCTTCAAATTAAATATTCATGCTTCATCAAAATGAACTTTTAAAGACATAATGTAGGCCATGGTTCAGAGTTCAGAAAGAAAGGATAAATAGGCCCAAAATATGTGTTTGAGGGTAATCAAATCAAGGATCATTTCTTCAGGAGGATTCCCTTTGAAGCATTTATCTCTTTTGGACTTTTCGTTCCTTTTGACTTTGCTCTTTTTCTTCTTTGCTTTTGGCTTTCATTTGCTATACTTTTTCACATTTTTTTTGTGTTTTTTTCTTTTCTTTTGTTCTTGGCTTCCATTTCACCATATTTTCCTTTTCCTCTTTCTTTACTTTGACAGAGTGAGCCCGTATTTATTCGGGGCTCAATTTGCTTTGTATCTGTCTTTGAGTTAGGACCCATTTCTTAGTGATCCTTCCTCGCATTTGCCCCCCAGTGTAGAGGGTAATCCTTGATTAGGGTTTAAAAAAGAAAAAATTCTTTTGGCTCAAAAGGGGTGATTATGAATAATTTTTTTTTGTGACAGGGACATGAAAGATAGACATTTCTCATATCAAGCACAAATATTCTCATTGAAAAGCAATCCCTAGGGGAAATAGATAATCAAAATTTCATTTTGCACTTTGAAATCATCTGAATTCTCATATGCATGATATCACAATTTGTCTTCTTTTTTTTTTTTTTTTTTTTTTCTGTTTTTTCGTCGCATACCCTAATTATTCATGCATTAATCCATCTTTATTCACCACGTATTCTTCATTTCCACATATGATGCCCCAATTTGATTAACCATAAGAATTTGTATCAATGAGGAAACGTAGCAAGTCTAGGTCTATTTTGAAAAGGCTGAGTTTCAATTCCAAGTTCTTTGAAGAGACAAGGAAAATATGACCCAAAAACGGGTTTTCTCTGGGACATGGGATAATTTAGTTTAATCATTGTGTCCCGAGAGTGTCAATCATGAATTGATGTTTGGGCAATTAGTGTTTGGTGGTTGTTGAAATTGACATGAATGGTTTTGGCACAACATTGACACACACCAAATTATTATGATCTAAATTTTTGAAAGAATGTCTCATTTGTTTGAATTTCAAGGAGTTCGAAAAATTTTCAAAAAGTTCGTTCCTTTGTTCATAGCCTAGACTAGGATCTACATCTTTGCTTATTCTATGATGACAATGGTTTTTGAAGTTCAATCATTCATATTAGGTTTTCCAAGTGGTCCCGATTCAAGGCATTTAGGCCTAGGAAAGCCTAAAAGAGAGGGAAAAATGTTAGGTCATTACTAACAATGATCATCAATATTCTCGAGACTATCCATTATTTCATGTGAAAACCCCTTATTACTGTTTACCATAAATTTTCATGAAGTTTCATTTTTTGTGTTTTGCAAATTCAAATGAGTGCTAAAATATAATAAACATAAAACATTTAAATTCAAAATTTATTTATTTCATGTAGATGTCAACATGAGACAAGTGCTTTCATCATCACAGTGTATAGAACTACATGCATCAAAAATCCTGATATGATTATGCACCATGTTTCTTATGACACTTGGCTTTCCCATCTTCAAAACTTATTGACCCAGCCTTGATGAGATCCCTGACCTTGTACTTCAAAGCGGGGCAGTTATCTGTTGAGTGACCTTGATTGCCAGAATGATAACCACAACACTCATTAGCATCATACCAACTCAGATAAGTGGGCTTCAGAGGCTCTAATTGCATGGGTGTCACAAGGTGATTCTGGATGAGTTGAGGTAGTAGCTCACTGTATGTAACAGGAATCGGGTCAACCTGATTTCTTTTTCGCTTTTTATGCCCCCTTCGATTATTCCCAAGGGTGTTAGATTGATAGACAGATGTAAATTCTGGTGTGGTTGCAGGCATTGGTTGGTAAGGATAAGCACCTTGAGAGACATTGTTCAGGGTAGAGTAACATGGCTGATACGAGGAGAATTGGGGAGGTGGGGCAAAGCCTTCCACGACTTGGGTATCTTCCTTTTTCTTTTCAGATGCCCCATTTCTCTCGGTATTAGATATTCTCTCTTCTTCAATTTTCCCATCCTTGATAGCATTCTCAATCATCTCCCCTGAAATTACCATGTCCGAAAAATTCTTTGTGGTGTTACTGACAAGTATATCATAGCACGGGGCCTGTAGTGTATTCACAAAAAGGACAGTGGTTTCCTTTTGAGTTAAAGGCGGTTGTACTTGGGCGGCCAGGCTCATCCACCGCTGCGCATATTCTTTGAAGCTCTCAGTAGCTCTTTTATTCATATTTTGCAAGGTGAGACAGTCAGGCGCCATGTTGGTCATATGCTTGTACTGGTTTAGAAAAGCCCTAGCCAGATCATTCCAAGAGCGAATCTGATCCTTGCTTAACTGACTATACCACCTAATTGCGAACCCGCTAAGGCTATCCTAAAAGTAGTGAATCAAAAGCTTATCATTATCTACATGACTCGTCATCTTCCGGTAGAACATAGTGATGTGTTTGACGAATCGGTCATCCCATCATATTTCACAAAGTCAGGAATCTTGAACTTATGAGGAATGACTAAATCGAGGACCAAATATCATTCTTTCCCATCCATGCTCCCGAATACATCTGTATTTTCTACTGCCCGAAGCCTTTCATCTAACAACTGATATCTCCCTTGGGAATCTGCCAACTCAACCTCATTTGACTCAACCATTTTCAACTTTTCCTACTCAAATGGGTCGTCTAAGTTCAGGGTGTTGCTGGGATTAATTGTATTCTGGCCATTTAACATCATGACCTCACTCTGACCCTCTGGTGCCTCTAACCCTTCTCTGGCGGCCAAGTTTTCAGTGTATCCCTTTCCTTTGATTACGGCGGACATCAGCTCTATCAATTTAGTCATCTGATCCCTAGATTCTGCTTGAGACTTTGCCAGCTGGTCTCGCAATTCTTCATGTGCCCTTTCCATTCTTTCCATTCGGGCAGCTTGTTCATTCTCCATAGCTCTAGCCTGTATTAAAAGGGTACTTAGTACTTCTTATACCTCTGATTTGAAATGGAAATTCTTTCAAAGACTCTTAAAGCCAAGCCAACTTCTGTTTTATTCCCCCCAAATGTATGTCATGATGAAGAAGTCATGAATGCAATTTGAGGTCCGTGAAACATAAACAATATGATGTATGGACATGTACAGTGGAAACATGCTGACCGTGTATGTAATAAATGCAATCACGATGCCAACATGCTGCAAGCAAAAAATAAACAAATCAACGCATGGATATATGCAATGAATGACCATGTATATTTCAGCATATTTCCCAATGAATGATCCTATACACTATGAATGCAACACAATGTCAAATATGATGCATGTAAACAATGAATGATTGACACAGAGTATATACAAAGAAAATCATGCTGACCATGTGTCTCATGAATGCGACCTAATGCTAACATGATGTATGTAAGAAGCAAGTTAGTGCATGAACATATACAGAGAAATCATGCTGACTATGTTTGTCATGAATACCACCTGATGCTACCAAGATGCATATATGAAAGTATTGTATGACAAATAATTGATCAGATGCAAAATGCAAAGGGGAAGATATCACAGAGGAAATAAGAATCGGAGGAACTTAATCATTAACATCTCATAAATTTGAAGCACAACCAATTCATTCTCATATCAACATTCACAATGGTATAAACCATGTTTACAAAATCTGAGCAGTGGTTAAAACTGTCTTTTACAAGCACTTTATTTTTCCTACCATCCTAAGGCTATAAGAGCCGATTACTGAAAAAGTGAAATCCTACTACATCATATCAGACCGAAGTCCTTCAACATCATTGCTGTAGATCTCCCAATCCTAATTACCCTTTTCTAGTCCTCTGTCAATCAGTGTCGTTGGATCCAACTACTTGGCATCTATAAGGGATTGTACTTTGTTCTTGAGTGCATTGCAGTGCTCAATGCTATGCCCAACAGTTCCACAGTGATAATCACATCTTGCATTCGAATTATACCACTTTGGGTATGGTGGTGACAGGGGTTTCAATAGCACATAGGCAACCAGGTGATTTCGGACCAACATTGGGAAAAGCTCTTGATAGCTGATTGGAAGGGGATCAAAATGCCTTTGGGTCTTATCTTGGGGTTGTTTCCTAGTCACACAGAGCCTAGGAGTTGGGGTACTAGGCGGTGGCACTAAGGTTCGAACCGGAGTGTTTACATGGGGAGATAGTGGAATAACAAGACAAGGGTATGGATTTGGACACGGGGCCTTTGGAGGTTGTACATAGCTCGAGGTTCCTATCCCAGATGCTGGATAAGGTGATTGATGAGGGAAGCAATACGAACTGCCAATTGGTGGTAATGGAGTAGGATTCAGGGGTCCCGTAGTGATCATCCTAGTAGACAATTGGGCCATAGTAGGGTGAGGATACTGGTTTGGACCTAGGACCAATTGCAGGGACTGTTTGGGATCTGAGGTTTCTATCCTTGGTATCAGGCTCTCGAGTTTAATCATTTTCACGATTTTGTCCACAATTTCATCAGGGTTGTAACCTTTGTGGCATTGACAACTGCAGGATCCAGCAAGGATTGTATGTTCTTGACCTAATGGTTTTGGTTGATCCGAAGGCGATGTAGAGCCTTAAGAAAGTTCCCCTTTACTCTTACCCATAGCCTCAACCATTTTCATCAATTTGGCGAGCTGTTTTTTCACCTCCCGGATCTCATATCCAAACTCCTCTTGATTTCGTTCCAAAGCACCCAATCGTTCCTCCGATTCTTTCCTCATATCTCAAACCCCTTTCATGCAAATGAAAAATGTCATGAGATTAAGAATACAATTATGAATGTACATGCTCTATTTCTATATGCATGAATATACTGATGATTAATGCATGAGCATATACAGAGAAATTATGATGATATGTATGCCATGGATGCAATCTAATGCCAAACATGATGTATGTAAAAAATGAATAAATTGATGCACAAGTATATACAAATAATGACCATGCATGTCATAAACGTATTCTACAATGAATGACTATGCATGCTATGACTGTAACATGATGTTGAAATGATACATGCAAAGAAAAAATGAATTAACACAAAGGTAGATACAAAGAATGACCATATACATCACAAAAATGTATTCTATAATGAGTAACCATGCATGTTAGGACTGTAACATGATGTCAAAATGATACATGCAAAGAATAAACGAATTAACACAAAGGTATACACAAAGAAGTTAACCAATGATTACACGAAATTGGTGGGACCTAAATCTTGATTATTCAAAATCTCATTATATAGGATTTGCCTCCAAATTTAATCTATGATTTTTTTTAAACATGTTTTCTCTATGAAAAACCAAACATATTATTTTCAAAAGAATTTCGGGGTAATGGATCCTACTATGGTACAATGTCCAAATGTTCATGCAACACTATCGGTCTTATGAAATCATCAAAAAGGATTATTATCACCATTCGTTTATTGCAAGAAAATGAGATCAACAATACAACCATAAATGTACATGCTCTATTGACACATGCATGAAATGTGCAAAATGCAAAAAATGTTTGAAGAAGAATGTTTATATTTTCAATTTCAAAAAGTTAGTGAATACTTGCCCCAACAGTATCCACCTATTTTGGCATCACAAAGCCTTTGGGATGGATTATCACATTTATTAGGGGCGATGTACGTTCATCGTTGCCCGATCTACAACCCTTATTCAGAGCGTAAAATAGGTAACAAAAGGTTTAGAAATGTCCCTCCATGTGTTCCTATGTTCGATATATCTATCAAAAATTCGGCAGGGCTTCGCCTATGTTGGCTCTATGGTTCACCATATGCGGGTGAACAAAGTTCTAAAAGGCCCCGAATTATTCCTCATTGTCGCCTGTGAAGGCTAGTAAGGCACCCCGATAAAAGCGGGTTCAATCGTTAGAGTATATTTTCCTAAGCCCATACGGAGGATCATCACGAAGGCTTTAGGTACTTTATACTCCGAAAGTGTTTCACTAACCCATACGAGGCGTAGTTACTTTACTCCCACTTCAAAGAACGGAACCCAGGTATAGAGTTCATGTTATGCAAATGCAAGTGCAATATGTGTGGAGGAACAGAACAAACCTTTCAACCCCTATTCTATAATCCTTGTCCTAAATATCCCAACCATTTATTAAAACAAATATCAAGAATAGTGTAACACATTAACCAACCAAAGACTAGTAATAAAATGCATGCAAAAACCTTTTGTTATTTTCAAAACTTATTATGGGCGATGTGCGTTCATCATTGCCCAATTTGCAAAAGTAAAACTATTAGGAATGTAGAATAGAAAGTAAAAGGATTAGAAATATTCCTCCATGTGTTCCTAGCCGAAGGATATCTAATCGAAAATCCAGCATGGCTTAGCCTAGGTTCACTATATGAAGGCGAATCAGTTCTAAGAACCCCGAATTGTTCCTCACTGTCACCTGTGAAGGCTAGTAAGGCACCCCGATAAAAGCGGGTTCAATTCGTTAGAGTCTATTTCCCTAGCCCATGCGGATTGTTAATCATGAAGGCTTAGGTAATTTAGTACTCCGGAAGTGTTTCACTAGCCCATGCGAATTGTTAATCACGAAGGCTTAGTTACATTGCTCCCACCTAAAAGGACGGAACCCGGGTATAGGTCTCATGATATGCAAATGCACGTTTAGTGTGTGAATATGAACAACAAACCTTTCACCACCTATTCTACACCCCTTATTCTAAATGCCCCAACAAGATCAAAGAATGTAAAGAATCAATTAGGCAAATAATAACTATATACAACAAAATAACCAGAGAACAATAATAATATGTATGCACATGAATATGGACATATTTAAAACATTTTATTATTTTCAAAATTCTTCTTATTTAAAAAAATGTGGGAATTAAAATTAAATACCAATTAAACCAACAAAATCGAGACTTTGATAACACAAGACTAATTCTAGGCCTGACTCTCTAATGTCCCCAGTGGAGTCGCCAAGCTGTCGCAACCTAAAAAATAACAAGTCTCATCGCAAGACTTTATATTCGTTAAGTGTGACATTAAAAAAAACCGAGGAAAAGTCGACTTAATTCCTCTTGAAAAATGAAGGTTTTGAAAATGACCTTGAAAAAGACATGGAGTTGCAACCAATCTTTTTTAGCTAGGTGTGATCGGCCACCTATTCAAACCGGTTTTGTAAAACATTTTAAAATTAATTAAAACATTTTAAAAACCAATTTCAAGTTTGCGTTATAAACTAGAGAAAATCGAAGAATCGGGTTCGGGACTCGATTATGTGTGGGGAAGGATTAGCACTCCCATAACGCCCGTATAAAACGGTACCTTATTAATCATGTGTTATCTCAAGTCTCAGTAAAAAGTCGATTTTTAAGTTAGTATTTCAAGTTAATTCCCAATTTAAAGAAAAATAATTCCATTTTTTTTTTATTAAAAATGATCCAGAATTTATTAATTCAAAATTTTTCTATATTTCCCAACAAGTGTGGCAAAATATAGAAATTTTTATTATTTTGGAAAATTTTCTGAACCATTCTCGTTTTAAAGAAGATATTCCGTTATAAATGATAATTGATGATATCCTCCCCAGCAAACCCGACGGAGAACTCACGAATCATTTTAACTCGGGAATATCTTTATTTTATTGAAAATCATTACCTTTTTCAAAACATTTTAAAAAATATGAATATAAATATGTGTGACATAAATAAAATGACATAGCAAAGTCTAGATAATAGAATGCAACCTAAATGGTATGATATAATTTAAATGTCATAGCATATTCTAAATGAAATGAAATATCCTAAGTCACATGATATATTCTAAATGAAATGAAATAACATAGGTAACATGATATATTCTATATGAAATGAAATATCCTAAGTGACATAATATATTCTATATGAAATGAAATGACCTAGGTAACATGATATATTCTAAATGGAATAAAATGATTTAAATGACATGGCAAATATAAATGATATGGCATATAATCTAAATGACATGAAACATAAAATAATGCTATCATATAACATGCATGAAAATAAAAATAAAAATAATAATGCATGAACATAGTATATGCTAAATAATGTGACAAAAATAAATAACTAAATAAAAGCATAGGATATCATGTAATATTCAAAACCATATGATAAACAACATAACATCAAAAATATAAATAAAAAATAATAATAACATCATAGAAATTATCATAGCAAAAATCACATATTATATAAAATGCATGAATATGGAAAATGCAATGCATGGAAGTGTATTTTTTCCTTTAATTAAGGAAATTCGTATATCTAAAAAGATATCCAGCTATCTTAGGAAAATATATCAAATTAAATTTTCTAAAATCAAAATACTTTGTTATTTGTTTGAAAACAATTTTGAAAGAAACTTGAATGGAGATTGAAACCCTAGCCAAAACCTTTAAAAATGGCTCTAATTTCCTAAGTTTAAAATCCCGGACTTGACCACCCTTAACCCGAGGTTTATAAAATTATTTTTAAAGTTTAAAAGGCTTAGAAATTACCTTAAGACAATAGCTAAATTTTCTAACCAATCCTCTCTAAATGCCTTAGCCAAATTTAACAATTGTTTTTCTTTTGAATTCAAATCTGCCTCTACTGTTCGATTTTAAAACACGATTTTTTAACCTATTTTTAAAAATTTAAAAAATCTAAAAACAATACTGGAGACTCAGAATATGTAAATATACGCGAGAAAAAATTGGCTTAATTTTCTAATTAAAGATGACTTCCCAGAAAAATCGAGAAAGTCCGAGTATTGGGTGAAAACTGTTTTGCCAAAACACATTTTTTTGCCTTTGATAAAATCATTTAAAAATCAAAGTAAAAATGTTGGAGACTCTCCTAAAGACCCACAAACAGTAGCTAACACTTTTAAAAAGTTAGACAAAAATTGGCTAAGAAAAAAAAAATCACAAAGGTAGAATAATCAATTTGAAAACTCTTTAATTTTTCACAAGTATGCTCAAGTGAGCATGACTTTGAACCATTGATTGGCCTAAGTCATAAATCATGTGGCATGACATGAAATGCATGATCATACAGCAAATTCAATGCATGATTTAAAACCTAAATGACATGAAAAATGCATGGCATAAAGAATATGACCTAGACCTAAAATGAACTTGCATGGCATTTAATGCAACTTAGGTCTAAAATGCATGAAATGCATGGCAATGCAAATGAGACTTAGACCTAAAAAATGCATGGTAATAACACAAACACATGGCATACTAAATACAAGACTAAGAAGGAAACATGCTAAACTAAGCAATCGTAATGCAAATGCATGAATACAGCTAGACATTTTCACAAACACATGGTATGGTCTATAGCTAAACTACCACAATCAGCTAACCTACCACAATCAAGCTAATCTACCACAAGTAAGCTAACCTACCACAACAAATCACATAAACAAGATCAAACACAAAATCATTTAACAAAAGTGATTCATTCAACCATGATGAAAAATAGAGAAAAATTTGTTTTCTTGATTTCTTCTAAAAAACAAAGTAGAAGCTCCTTAGAATTTATTTTAAAAAACAAGTTTATTTCATAAAAGAGAATAAAATGACAATCAAAATATCAAAATCATGTCAACAAAGTATGAGAAAACCATGGAAGAACATAGCTACCTTGCTCTAGCTTTCCAAATCAAGAAGTAGCAAGCCAAACCTTTCTTATTTCTTCTCCTTTTTTCTCCTCTCTTTTTCCTTTCTTTTTTTTTTCTTTCTATTTTTTCCCTTAGCTACTACCTCTATTCAGCCCCTAAAGCTCCAGCAAAAATCTCAATAACCCTCCCCCAAAAAGGCTTGGCCAAATGGTATAAGAATTGTGTAGAATATTGTAGTTTTTTCCTAACCAATTTTGATCCAATGGCCTTTAATTCAAGATGCTTTCTATGTAAAATCCCACCATTAGATTGGAATAATCAGCTCCTAAATATGATGTCATGAAGATGTCATAAATAGGATGCCATAAATATGACATTATCCCTCTCCATCCATTGGTCCATGTGTCACAATTTCAAAGGCTTGATCAAGAAAAATAACTACCTTCCTCTTCACTCTTGGCCCTTTGATCTAAAATCTCAGCAAAATTACTCTCCATTATGGGCTTGGCTGATTTCCCTTTTAAAATCTAGCCCAATCTCCAATTTTTTAAAGGCCTTTTTCGGTTTCTTCGGTGAAATGACCTTTTTGACCCCCAAACCAAATTAAATAGCAAATGGACTCCAAATTCAAAATTTCTTTTCTTAATACTCCCTAAATAATAAAAAACTGAATTCTTGAAGTTTTCATAATTTTTGGAGCTCATTTGCTATTTTTTCGAATTTTTCTTCCAAAATTGCCCCTTTGTGCACCCAAACTTTTACCATTTTTTAAATGAGCTCTGAATCCAGATTTTTATTCACCAATCTCTTCCAAACAATTTAAAAGTGTGATCTGAAAGTTTTCATAATTTTTGGAGCTCATTTGCTATTTTTTTGGGATTTATCTGCTTGAATTACTGCATATTTGGCCCAAGATTTGGCCATTTTGCAAACGAACTCTGAATCCGGATTTTCTTTTTCCAATATCTTCCAAATAATTTAAGAATGAGATCTGCAAATTTTTAAAATTTTTGGAGCTCATTTGGTATTTTTTCGAGATTTATCTTCTTGAATTTTTGCATAGAGGACCCGGGATTTGGCCATTTTGCAAACGAACTCCGAATCTGGATTTTCTTTCTCCAATCTCTTTGAAATGGTTTAAGAATGAGATTTGCAAAGTTTTAGAATTTTTGGAGTTCATTTGCTATTTTTCCTAAATTTTCCAATTTTGCCCTTTTACCTCTGAAGCCCGGTTTTGCTCAAAACAAGTTCGATTTTTAGATTTTCTTTTACATGGCCTCTGTCATATATTGAATTGGAGTTAGTCCAAAAACGCCCAATTTTTACGATCAAATTACATTCCAATTTGGTTTTTCCTCTTTTCATTGTCGGGAATTTTCTCGTTTTTTTTTTTTTTTTTTTCTCCAATCGGCTCTTTTCTCGGATTTTCTTCAAACTGAGCCTTGGGCTATCCTTGTTTAATCACTCTTCATTAATTAAGGGCTTTAGTTTTATATAATCGGGCCATTTTTGCAATTTTCTTCGATTTCACCAAAATCTACCAAAAACCCTAATTCTCGGTTTTCTTCCAAATTGACTTTTCCTTCAATTTTTCTTCCAAGTAGCATCTCCATTACCCGTAGTCAATGCTTATCTTTGATTTGGAACCTTCAATTTCGACCAATTTGATCGTTTAAGCACTTTTTCCCAAATTCCCCAACTAGGGTTTCTTTTCTATTGAATCTCCGTAACCTAACTTCCCGAACTCCATATCTATCAATGTAGACCTCGGATTATCAAAATTCTTTCACCATCTTTCAATTGAACTTCAAATCTTGATTTTGAAAGTGGGTTGACTTTTTCAGTAGTTGACTTTTTAGGGTTGACTTTTCTGGGGTTGACTTTGTTAAGTTTGACTTTGTATGCTTGCCTTTTTAAACTAAGTCTCGGAGTACCACATGCAGGATGAGAAAAGTCTTTTTGCATTCTGAAACAACACTTTAAGAAGAAAACATACTTGTTTTAGTGATCCGGACAAAATTAGGTGTCTACTGTTATAATTGTTATAAATGACTTGTAAAGATAAAGCCCATGAGACACAATGGCATTGCAAAGGAATTGTAAGGTGTTACAATTATGAGGATCCTTATGCATCAATGCTGTGTTTCAAAAACTGTTCCTGGTCATTGTGTTGTCAAGATAGGGCATTGATAATGCTCAAAGACTGACATATGTTAAGCCTTCATGCACTTGATGCATGCAACTGATCTCATAGGTTGAAAGTATAGAGATACTTGGGGATAACATATGGATGCTTGTTAGTAGAACAAGTTCACTGAACATTACTCGCTATAAGAGTTCCATTTGGTAGTAAATACTCTCATGTGTCAATAGTGTAAGTAATCCTTTAACTTGTGACACCAGGTCATCTTGTATGTGAACTTTCATACTTAGATTTCATCACGAACGGGTCCCAATCACGAGGATGCTTAAAGTAGGGTGTTATTGGGTATGACATGAAGCATACGAAGATGAATGAGTGGTCCAGAGAGGATTCATCACCCCAAGTGATTAAGGGGACATATCTCACATATATCTGGCTTATATTAACTTATTGAAGTCCTTAGCCAAGGCAATACTTAAGGAGTTAATATTAAAGCTGTAGATCTAATATGGAATGGGTTAAGAGTAGACACTGAACCATCCTCTTTCCTATCCCGGGATATTTGATGAAGGGATCGAATTACACAGACATATTGTACACAAAAGGCTAGTCGAAGCTTGATAACTCTCTTGGCATTTGGGTGGTCATGATGCATTGCTAGATGCCTCTCATGATCTATAAATATAAAAGAAAATTCTTTATTGAATTAATTATATTTATTGCCAACATGTTAAGGGCCTAATGGGTCACACACAAAAGGTGATTAATGAAATTAAAATGAGATTGGGCCAGATTAAATATTTATTAAGTGTTGTGGGCTTATTGTGAATATTTAATAATATGTTTAAGGGCTTTAGTGCAATTAGTCCAATAGTTGCACTAAACCTAGTAATATATATGCGCCACTTATGTTGTTGCCGCCTCTAAGGAACCCAACAAGAAACCCTGCAAGTCGACGCCTCACTCCCCTTAAGAGTGAATCGGCCGAATAGCATTTGCAAAGGGAGAATTCGATTCTTCTAGTTTTCTTTTGGCAATCCAAGATAGAGGAGGAAGGTTTCTCACAACCTAGACCATTAGCATCGTCTTGGCAAAATATAATCTCAATCTTGTGAAGGCTTTCAGATTTCCTCTGTGGATTACTGTTAGAGGTCAGACAATTAGATGACTTTGGTCTTTGACAATATAGCATTGTGTACAAGAGCAAGAACATCAAGAATCTGTGATGTGGATTGTTATTTATTCTTGACAGCCTGATCGTTTTGAATTCATAGGCAGATCCATGAAGGGATTCGATGTCTTTTTGTTTTGTTTTAATTCCGCTGCGTTGTATATTTAACTGTTGATTAAATTATACATTATCTCTGTTCGAGCATGAGCCGAATCCCAACAACAATAATGATTGGAACTTACATAGTCCTTAAACCATTTTGTAAATCTAGCTGCACAGACTTTCTCCAACTCACCACCACTAATGTTTGGTGCATCGATTTTCATTATCTCATCAAACACCCTAAAAATGAATGGATACATAATGAGTTCACTATATTATTATATAACGTAATGTCTAAATATATAATTAAGCAACGGTAAGTCTCTTACTCAATATATATAAGGTATGACTTCCTCGCAATTCATTAATACATATAATTCAGCTGCATCGTACTCATCGTGCTCTAAATAACGAGCCTTTGTTTTTTTCGGACCAAAAGATCTCCCTTCATGTGTGAAAATTGAGAGTCGTCCCATCGGATCAACATCTCCTCATTCATCATTTCCGGGCACTCGAGTAAATATTGTTTCAACATTTGGTTCAAAGTATAAGGCGCAGAACGATGAAATTTCTTCCATTATATACGCCTCAACTATTGACCCTTCAACACATGCGGGATTTTTCACTTTTCTCTTCAGATGATGTAGAAATCTAAGAATCATAAACAAATAATAAATTAACAAATGTTCAATTCAATAGAGTAATTAATAAAAAAAGATTATGAATCATTTATATATTAATTACCTTTCAAATGGATACATCCATCGATAATGGACCGGTCCACCAACTTTTTCCTCATAAGGTAGGTGAATAGGCAAATGTTCCATTGAATCAAAAAATGTTGAAGGAAATATTTTTTTCTAACTTGCAAATGGTCTCAACAATATTGGTTTCCAAGAACTCCATCTGGTCCACATGAATTTCTGTAGAGCATAGGTCTTTGAAAAAATGAGATAGCTCCGTAATTGCATACCAAATAGTGTTAGGTACCAAATCTCGAAACGCAATTGGAAGCAACCGCTGCATAAAAATATGACAATCATGACTTTTCATGCCATAAAACCTCCCATCAACCACATTTGCACAACAGCCAATATTCGAGACAAATCCATCAGGAAGTCGTAATTCTTTTACCCATGCATAAACTCTTTTTTGATCTTCTCTATTTAATGTGTAACTAGCTTTGGGCTTGTACTTTTTTCCATTGCTTTCCACCAATTCTAATTCCGACCGTCCGCAAAGCAAAGCTAAATCCATTCTAGCCTTTATAGTGTCTTTTGTTTTGCCCTTGACATCCGTCATTGTGTTGAACACGTTATCAAATACAATTGTCTCAATATGCATCACATCCAAATTATGCCGAATGAGATTTGTATGCCAATAAGGTAACTCCTAGAAAATACTCTTTTTCGTCCAATTGCGACATTCTACAAATCCAATCAACTTCTGTTCACATAATTTACTCCCAAATGTGATATTCAGAATGTAATCTATTCTTTCCAAAATTGCTTCACCGGAATCATGCTCTAGCCTTCGAAAAAATTTATCTCTTTGTCTTCTAAAATGATGATTTAAAGGCAAGAACTGCCGATGACAATAAAAAAACATGGTTTCTTGCCATAATGCAATCTGAATGACTTAACTTCTTCCATACAATAAGGACAAGCCAATCGTCCATGTGTGCTCCATCCTGATAACATGCCGTAAGCAGGGAATTCATTAATCGTCCATAACAATGCAGCTCTTAATATAAAATTTTGTTTTCTATACTTATCATAACTCGGAACACCATGATTCCATAATAATTTCAACTCATCTATCAATGGTCTGAGGAAAACATCAATATTCTGTGATGGACTATTCGGACCTGGAATTACAATATTAAGAATTAAATATGGTTGCTTCATACACATCCATGGTGGTAAATTATTTACACAAAGCATTACCGGCCAATAAGAGTACGTTTTGCTCCATTAGTAAACGGACAAAACCTATCTACACACAAACCCAATCTAAAATTTTGAGATTCCACTGCAAAATACGGATGCCTACAATTGAAGTCTTGCCATGCTTCACTACCAACAGGATGACTCAACACTCCATCATCCCTTCGGTTTTGCGCATGACATGTCATATTCTCAGCTGTTACCGTTGACATATATAATTTTTGAAGTCTCGAAATCAATGGCAAATAATGGAGAATCTTATAAGGAATTCTTTTCGACTTTCTAACACTTGATTTGCTTGGTTTATAACGAGGATGGCGACATACGGAACAAAATTCTAAGTGAACCAAGTGGTTATAAAATAACATGCAATTGTTGTTCCATGCATGTATCTTCTGATAGTGAGGTCCAAATTTGTCCATCTTTTTCTTCATTCGATAAAAATTATCAGGTAAATTATCACTTTCTGGCAACATCCCTCTTATCATAATTATCAAACGATTGAAACACGATTCAACTCATGTTAAATTCAGACTTCACATTTAACAATTGTGATTAAGTAGATAAAGTTGTGTGATTTGTACATCCTAACCACAACGGTTCATATGCTTTGTTCAACAACGAATAAAAGTTTCTTGAACTTAAATTCGGTTGATCGTCTTGAACCATTGTCTCATCAGCATTGTAATTACCACCTAAATTGAGTTTCGAGTTTAGAGCATTCATAACCATTCTAGCATAAGGATTATCTCTTTCAACGTCACTTTTCATCTCGACTTCATCATTATGCATCCTTGATGACTGACCTTGATGACTTTCACCATGTGCATCCCAAATATAGTAATTCTCCTTAAACCCTCTATAATACAAGTGTTTACGCACATCACCAATTTCTGTAAACCGATTATTCTGACACTTCACACAAGGGCATCTAATTCTATTGTCCTTTACGTACTCGTTGTGAGCATATGCAAAATCTAAGAATCCTTCAACTCCATTCAAATACTCATTACTAATATACTGAGACTCGTCCAACCTCCTATACATCCAAGATTTATCGTGCTCGATTGTCTAAGCCTAAGTAAGCTATCTATAATACAACAATAAACACAATAACACAAGAATCAAAATATTAACAAATAATTTAACAAACACAAATAATTTAACAAATATATATATTATATTTAAGATTTTTATAAACACAATACTGTAGCTAATCATATTTAAGGTTTCTATTGATCATATATATATATTATATATAAAACAATTCATGTCAGAAATATATATATATATTATATATTCTATTGATCATAATTCATTTAATCACAAAAATAATAACAATAACAAATATACTAAAAATTACATTAACAAATATATTAACAGATAATAACTGATAATTCATTTAATCACAAAAATAATAACAATAATAAATATACTTACAAATACATTAACAAATATATTAACAAATAATAACTCATAATTCATTTAATCACAAAAATAATAACAATAACAAATATACTAACAAATACATTAACAAATATATTAACAAATAATAACTCATAATTCATTTAATCACAAAAAACAATAACAAACAACATTCCACAATAACAATTAATTTATTTTTGAAAATTAACAAAAAAAATAATAGTTAAAATACTTACAAATAAATAGTGTTGATGGAGAATGGGATATTTAGAAGCTAAATCTGCACAAAAAAAAATTATGTTAATTTCGGGATTAAGAGAGAAAGAAGAGATAAAGAGAAGAGAGAAAGAGAGGGACCAACGACGGCAATCGCGGAGGTCGGTGGTGGCAGGGTGACCGACGATAGAGCTGGGTCGGACTGGGATGACAGGAGGACTTAGCAGGGTGACTGGATTCGAAATTGGGGAAGAGAGAAAAGGGAAAGAGAGAAAAAGAAGAAGGAGGAGAAAAGAAGGAGTCTCGGGCATCTATATGTCCGAGACTTTTACCGACGGAATTTTCGTAGGTAATTCTTTTGGCCAATGATTCAAATTTCGTCTGTCGGTAAAAGTTTTTACCGACAAAATTTTCGTCGGAATTATCGAATTCCGTCGGTGATGTTTTATCGACGGATTGTGTTTTACTGACGGATTACGCCTATTACCGATGGATAATCCGTCGGTAATAGTTTCTGACCGTTTAGTTTTAATTTTTCATTTATTGTGTGTGAGAATCCGTGCATTTTTTTACCGACAGTTAATTCCGTCGGTAATACAAGTAAATCCGTCGGTAATACTTTGGCGGGAACGACTTAGTTTTCCGCCAAAGTATTACCGAAGAAATTATTTGGTCGTTGAAAATCCATCGGTAATACACGTTTTTCGTCGGTAATGCTCAAAACATCCGTCGATAATTCTAAAAAACATTATCAACGAAATTTCATCCGTAATTATGAACATTCCATCTGTAATATTCCGTTTTACCGACGGATATTTTTCGTCGGTAAAGAATCCGTCGGCAAATCGACGTCCTCTTGTAGTGGTAAGTAATCTCAAATAAAAAAAAAATTGGGTATAAGGCTTTTTTAATGACATTTTCACACGAGTTTATAATTTTTGAATATCCAAATCTGCCGAATGAATAGCTAATTTCAGGTGCAGAAAGAAAATTGCCAAAAAAATTGAAAGAACACTACAAGGGAATGCATTTTTAGTGGCAGTGAAAGTGGTCACTAAAAGCATTAAATTTAGCCACTAAAATTTATAGTGACGATTTTCTCAAGTCATCACTTGTAGTCACAAATAACTCCGTCACTGTTTTAGTAGTGATGACTTTTGTAAAATCGTCACAATTATTCAATTTTTTATTGACCATTTTTTTTACTCAACAAAGATTAATACTAGTGACAAGAAATTATTGGCATTAGTATTATTCTATTAGTAAAGAGGTGGCAAAATGAATCCGAATTCGAGAAAAACCCGAACTAAAAAATCCACCGAGAAAAATCCGAACTTGAACCTGACCAAACCCGATTTGACCAAAAAGTCAAAAACCCAAACCTGAGAAAACCCAAACCCGAAATGGCTTGAGCCCCAAATTACCCGAACCTGAAAAAACTCGAACCCGAAATGATCCGAACCCGAAAAACCCGAGCCCGAGATCGACTTGAACCCGAATTTAATACTAAAAATAAAAATTATCAAATTGTAATTAAATAATTTTTTTATAAAGCAAGAACTTTATTTATCAATTTTATTCTAATATATTTTTTAATAATTTAATTAAAATTTAAAATTTCATTTAATATTTTATATATATGATAAAATAATAATTTTATAAAAAATTAATTTATATTTTGTACTTATAATTTTAACGTCCTATATCTTGATGAATCCACCATCTAAAGATTCTAAACTCATGAAAATTTAGAAATGCGAAATTTTTTTTGACATAAAGTATTACTTGTCCTTTGTATATGTTATTTTAAAAACACCCTTCTAATAGTATAATAGTGTTTCCTATATATTAAAATTAATTAACAACAATTCATTCATTTCAACTTATCTCTAGTATAATAGTATTTCTTATATTAAAAATAGATAAAAACTACTTTTAAAAAAAAATGTGTTGCTCTTTGCAACATATATATATATAGTTTTCTTAGGTAAATTATTAAATTAAGTTATTAAATATTGATTTATAAAAGGGATAATGTCATGGATAGCTCCTGAATTTTATCAAATTGTCAAAGTGGTACATGTACTTTAAAAATGTCTATTTTGGTACTTAAAATTTTCACTCTGTATGCTACTGTAGTACCTGTCAGTAACACCGTTAAATATTGATGACGTGACTTTTATATCCAATGAAAACTTGACACGTGGCATCATATAATGATGCCACGTGTATTAACAATTTTTGTTTTCAAAAATTTAAAAATAAAATTTATATATTTTCTTTACACATGACACCACATAGTGATGCCACGTGTATTAACCTAAAAAATATTATTTTAATTTTAAAAATTAAAAAAATTCTTTTTTTTTCTTTCTCTCTCCACCTTTTAATTTTAATAAATATTTTTAACAAAAATTAAATAATAAAATATTTTAATTTTTAATTAATATATTTTTTAAAAAAAAAATTAAAACAACAAAATAATATAAAATAATTTTATATTTTGATTTTTTTAATTTTTAAAAATAAATTTCTTTTTTAAATATTTTTTAAAAAATTTCAGATATTATAAATTTTTTAACAAGTAATTTTAAAATATTTTATATTTTAAAAATAATTTTAGTTAAAGATTTTAATTTTGTAATTTTTAATATAATTTTTTAATCATTTTTAAAATTTTAAGAAAAAACATATATTATTTTTTAAATATATAATGTTATATTTTTAATATAATTGTTTTTAAAAAAATTAGATATTAATTTTTAAAAATATAATTTTTAATATTTTAATATTTTTTTCCTTTTTTATAAAATATTTTTCTCCTTTTTTAATTTTTACAAAAAATCAAATATTAACTTTTAAAAGTCTGGTGCTGCCACATGTCATCACCTGATTGGTAAATGCCACATCATCATCAATATTTAACAGTGTTAGGTCAAGGTATCACATTGACACACGGTTTGATATTACAGGTACCATATTGAACATTTTTAAAGTACATGTGCCACATTGATAAATTTGATAAACTTCAGGGACCACTCATGACATTATCCCTTTATAAAAGTATCATGTCTTTTTAGAATTTAAAAGTATTTAACATAATTAGCTAATTTAATTTTGTAATTGATTTATTATTTATTTATTTTGGATAAGTATTTTTTAAATTATTATTATTTTATTACACTTGATATAATTTAAGATATAATTTACTTTTAGTAACATATATCAAAATTTAAGATTGGTTCACTTGGTAATATCCTTCCTAATAAGAGTTGAATGTTGGGTTCGATTCTTTACATAAGTATAAAATTTTTACATTTTACAAATATATAAACGGATAGTTGAATGCGAGGCTTCGTCTCTAAAAGTCTCTTATTTTGTTGTGAATATAAATTGTAATGTATTTACATATTGAAATTCGAATTCATCAAATCAATTATTTTAAATTTTTATATGATTAATTTATAATACATCATATTTTTTATAATAAATTATTTTAAAATTTCATTTTATATAAAAAATTAATTTTGGTCTAAACCCGGGTGTAATTATTATTATTACAATATTACTATGCAAAATAAAAAAACATAAAAGAATGTGCAATATAAATTTCCAAATATTTCTTGTGTATTCATTAGAATAATGAAAATATTATCCAAAATACAATTTGAAATATCATTTACATTCTATTAAAATATTTACAATATTCATGTAAAAAATCTATATTGTACAAATTCTGAATTCATTGACATGAATCCACACTTCCAAAAAAAATTCAATTTCCATTTCTTACAAAATGAGCAAACACAAAAAAAATAATAATAAGTCAATTAATATTATTCAAAAATATATTGTAATACAAAAATAATAAATAACTTTAACTATACCTTTGTTTTTTTTTAAAATCATGAAACGTACATCACTTGTTAAGCATGTCAACTATTGATATTTGTTTCACTTCTTGACGCCATTTCTCGATACTTGTTTTAAGAAACTTGATCATTCAAGTTTCAAGTTTTGCAAGTTGAAATTGCATTTTTATTTGAAGTATGGAGTTCGCCTCAACAAATGGCTCCTACAGTTAACTAGCTATCCATCATTCATTCACATGTAGTAGACCTGTCTATGGGTCAGGCTGGCCGCAAATCGGAATTATTTTTCTTTTTTGTCCAAGCCCATTCGGGCCGGACCCGGATTGGCCCGTATAAGCCTGTTTTACTATTTAAATATATTAAAATATTAAAAAATATTTTTTTATTAATATTAATATATATTTTATAATTAAATTTAAATAAAAAATAATATTTTAATACTTAAACAGTGATCCGGGTCGGGCCGGCCCGGATCATAAAAAACTATCTAAGCCCGATCCAATACGGGCCGGGCCGACGAGCTACCTGACTATGGACAGGTCTAACATGTAGTATTTCCAAACGTTTTTAAATGAAAGAAAATAATGGCTAAACAAAGTAACAAATTTTACAACCTACTATCATGCTATCAAATGAAGTGTTTAAGGTAACATGAAGATGTCATATATATAGACTTATCGATTCATGCATTCATATCGTGTTCGTGTATTTTTGTGTGTGTTATAATTGTGTTTAAGATGTTTTATATTTGTATAAATTTTGATGTGTTAATAATTTATATTATATAAATTTTGACATGTTAGTATATTCGTATCTTATCTATATTTTTTGATATTATATTCTATATCGCGTTTTAATTATTTTTTTCGTGTTATATAATAATATATAAGGTGAATATTATCAGGTCCGATAAAAAAGGTGATGTTTGAAAGAGATTGAGCAACAAACCACTTCGGTCCAGTCTAAAGTCCATTAATCAGCATGTGCATTTGAGTGACACAAAATTAGAAAATGAGAGAAAATAGAGAACTCACTGTCTCACCATACAAGTCTCGTTAGTTATTTCTCAACAGACAGAATCATCTCATCATCATAAACATAAAGCTGATAGAAAAACCAAAAAAAATAAATTAAAAGCCTCTGTGTGCATTAACAAAAAGCAAGAGAGAGAGAGAGAGAGAGAGAGAGAGAGAGAGAGAGAGAGAGAGAGTTTGGGTATGTTGAGAAAAGCTTAGAGTAGATAACTCTAATTTTACCACTCAAAGAAGAAAGTTTAGATTTTAGGAAAACTCACAAATGCTCACACTTCACTCTAGACTACACTCTTTAGAGAAGAACTCTTTAGGAAAACTTAGAACTTTTATTGCTTATTGAAGCTTACTACTTGATGATTTACAAATGCAAGGGAGGGGGGTATTTATACAATACCAAGACAAACACAAGCCACACAAATATAAAATCTAAATAAATTACAACCACCCATTGTTGTTTAATAACAACCACACATTTAAACCACACAACTACAACCACACATTAAACCACACAACTACAACCACATATTAAACCACACAATTACAACCACACATTAAACCACACAATTGCAACCACACATTAAACCACACAATTGCAACCACACATTGTTAGGCTTTTATTTTTCCTTGGGCTGGTATTGGACAATTTAACACTCCCCCTCAATACCAGCTCTTCCTCTTTGCACCATGTTGAGTTGACGACGAAACATTTCAAATTTGTTGATACTCAAACCTTTTGTGAATAAATCTGCCATTTGATCATCTGTCTTGATCTGCTTCATTTCAATCTCTTCTTGTAGAACCTTTTCTCTGATAAAGTGATAATGCACTTCTATATGTTTGGTTCTTGCGTGAAAGACTGGATTTTCTGCCAAACGAATTGCTGACTGGTTGTCGCAATACAACGGAACTGCATAATCTACTGGTTGATGTAGATCACTCATTAGTTGTATCAGCCACGTACACTCTTGAGCTGCCATTGCTGCTGCTCGATACTCAGCTTCGGTAGTTGACAATGATACCGTTGGTTGTCTCTTACTGCACCAAGAAATTGTTCCAGAACCAAGTTTAAACATGTACCCAGTTGTTGATCTCCTGGTGTCATGATCTCCTGCATAGTCAGCATCACAATAACCAACTAACTTACAGTCTTCACCTTTCTTGTACAAAAGACCATAATCTATTGTACTTTTCACATATCTCAGTATTCGTCGAACTGCTTCTAAATGAGGCTTCTTCGGATTTTGCATATACCGACTCATCACACCAACTGTATAAGAAATGTCAGGTCGAGTCAAGGTTAAGTAGATCAGGCTACCTACCAATTGTCGATACATAGTTGCATCTTCCAAGTCTTTGCCTTCAAGTGCACACATCTTGCCATTTGGTTCCATCGGTGTTGAAATTGGCTTGCTCTCGAGCATTCCAAACCTTTTTAGCAAATCTTTAGAATATTTTTGTTGACAGAGAAATATTCCTTCTTGTATGTGATCAACCTCTAGACCAAGAAAGTGCTTGAGTTGTCCAAGTTCTTTCATTTGGAAACGAACTGATAAATTCTCCTTGGTTTGAAGAATTTCTGCCTCATAATCACCAGTTATGATTAAATCATCCACATATATCAATACGATAGCTAGCTTTCCTCCATTAGCTTTGACAAACAAGCTGGAATCTGCAGGTGTCACTGAATAACCACTATGAGTTAAAAATTCAGCAATCTTACCATACCATGCTCTAGGTGCTTGTTTCAATCCGTAAAGTGCCTTTCGCAGCTTACACACATGCTTAGGATGATTTTGGTTTTGAAATCCCAATGGTTGAATCATGTAGATTTCCCGATCTAGCTCTCCATGAAGGAATGCATTCTTCACATCCATCTGCCACAAGTTCCAGTCTTTGTTGGCTGCAAGGGCAAGTAGGACTCGTACGGTTGTAAGTCTTGCCACCGGACTAAACGTTTCATCATAGTCTAGCTCATACTTCTGAGAGAAACCACGAGCCACCAACCGTGCCTTGTACCTTTCAATCGACCCATCTGGACGATGTTTTATCTTGTAAACCCACTTGCAGGATATGGGTTTCACATCTCTTGGTTTTGGCACTAGATCCCAAGTCTGATTCTGCTCAAGCGCAGTGATCTCTTCTTTCATAGCCATAATCCACTCAGAACTCTGTGATGCTTCTTCAAACGTCTCAGGTTCTGTTGCAATTGGTTCTTCCACTATGGCTGCATTAGCATATTTGGGATTTGGCTTCCGTGCTCTTGTTGTCCTTCGGATTTGTGATTGTTGAGATGGTTCTTCCACTTCACTCGATCTAACATCTGGTTGATACACACCAGTTTGCCAAGGACTCTGGACTAACACTTGCTCGTCATCATCATCATCACATAGGTCTTCTACTTCGTCTGAAGTTGATTGAAGTTGGACAATATACTCTCCCATTTTCTGTTGTAGCATGTCTTCAAATTCTTTTGAATCTGACAACACCTCCTTTTCTGAGGACCACCAGGAAGATGCTTCATCGAATACCACATTGCGTGAAGTGTAACATCTTCCACTCGTAGGATCACAACATTTCCACCCTTTCCTTTGGTTGTCGTATCCCACAAAGATACACCTAGTTGCTTTCTTATCAAACTTGCTACGTAAATGATCAGGAACAAATACATAACATACACAACCAAATACTCGAAAGTAGCTGACTGAAGGTTTCATTTTCCACAATTTCTCAAAGGGTGAAACAAACTCTAACCTTGGTTGAGGAAGTTTGTTGATCACATGGGCTGCGGTTCTCATAGCTTCGGCCCAAAATCTTCCGGGTACATTCTTTGCATGCAGCATACTCCGACAAATTTCTGCAAGATGCCGATTCTTTCTCTCTGCTACACCATTCTGTTGTGGTGTATTGACACAAGTATACTGATGACGTATGTTGCATTCTTGTAGGTATTGAGAGAATTCGCCTGAGCTATATTCTCCTCCATTGTCTGTGCGCAAGCAACATATCTTCTTTCCCACTTCTCCTTCAACTATCTCTTTGAACTCTTTAAACTTTGAGAAAGTGTCAGACTTTTCTTTCATAAAGAAAACCCACACATACCTGGAGAAATCATCAATAAACGTCACCATGTACCGCATTCCACTAATTGATGGTTGCTTAACGGGCCCAAATACATCAGAGTGAACTAACTCTAATGGTTCTTTTGCTTTAAACTTTGACTCTTCGTATGGCAATTGGTGTGCTTTACCATATTGGCATCCTGCACAAACTGTGTCTGTTCTTATGTCAAGCTGAGGAAGTCCCTTAAGCATCGACTTCTTCATCATCATACTTAGCTTGGAATAACTAACATGACCTAACCGCATGTGCCATAAATCTGCTGTATCGCTCCTTCTTGTCTTGTCTACATATGCTGACTCTGCTGACATCACGTAGACTGACTCCAGACGTCGTCCTTCCATCATCGGCTGTCCTGAGATTTTGAGATCACGATATACCTTCACATCCCTTGGACCAAACAGAATATGGTGACCTGACGATGTTAATTGTGCCACTGAAAGCAAATTTTTCTTCATGCCTTGGACATGGTAAACATCTTGTAGTGGTACCTGATTATGACTATATCGAGGTGCTACTACCGTCTTACCGATGTGAGTAATCGGTAATCTTGAATTATCAGCTGTCACAACAATGCGATTTCCCTTGTATTCTGACAGGTTCTGCAACTTCTGTTTGTCGCCTGTCATGTGATTTGAGCAACCTGAATCGACAATCCAGTCATTCTCATAGTCAATTCGGTCAGCCGTTGTTACTGTGAGAGCTAACTCTTCCTCTTCCATAGCAAAAAATGCTTCAGCGTCCCAATCATCTTCGCTTTTCTCCTTTGTACTAGAAGTAGCAGCATTGCTCTCAGCGGGCCTTTTGTTAAACCAACAATCTTTTGCCATGTGACCTTTCTTGTCACAGTTGTAACAGTTACCTTCAAATCTTTTATTGTTGCTACGATTCTTTGAAGCTCCCCCTGGACGAGAGCTCCCTTCTCCTTGATGACTTTTTGTCTTGTCACCATACTTTTTAGATCCACCACCGACGTGCTGTTTGAATTTGCCTTTGCTTTTGTTGGTGTAGAGTGCTTCCTCTTCACTTTTCAACGAGACCCCTCCCATTTGCTTGGCCATAGATTCTTGACCAACAAGCAAATTTTCAAACTCTACAAGTGATGGTTGAGTTGGCCATCCTTGTATAGCGGCAACGAAGCTGCGATATTCGGGCCTCAAACCATGGATAATTATTCTTTTTACCCTGGTATCTCCAATAGCAGCTGTAGGATCTAAATCAGAAATTTCACGGCATAACGTTTTTACCTTGTGAAAGTATTGAGCAATCGGTATATCTCGTTGTGCAACTGATAACAATTCATTCTCAAGAAGTTGAAGTCTTGTGTCATTCTTTCTCGAAAAGAGTGCATCTAAAGTATCCCACGCTTCTTTTGGCGTTTCTAGCTTTTGTATGTGTTCCAACATTTCTTCTTCAACTGTGGTCTTAAGGGCAAACATGGCTTTACCCACTTTAATCTTCCATTTGCGCAAGGTTCCTTGAGCATCTTCTTGCTCGGGCTTCGTAACTTCACTACCACCAACGACTTCCCAAAGGTCTTGACCTTGTAGGTAAGACATCATACACGTCTTCCACGTGTTGTAATTTTTGTGATTGAGCTTCTTGATTCCTCCAACTACTTGAAGATCACCCATCGTGTCGGCAAGACTAACAATACCGAACAAGCTTGATTTTGAGACACAAACTTGTAGAGTACAAACTCCTCACAACTCAAGAACGCTCAAACCAAAAATAGTACCTGAATAACTATTTCACCGTGAATAGTACCGTATACGTGAACAGTATTGTACGTATGTCGTACACTAGAACAAATCCAGTATACGTTAACAATTACTGCAAAAGTATACAACCACACGTATGAATAGTAACCGTATCTGTGAATAGTGACCGTATACTGGAACAGTGACCGTAGCCCGTGAATAGTGCACCAGGTAGGTTCCCAGGAAAGAGAGGTGGGTCACTGATAGACACACTTAAATACCAAGTCTTTCCTAGCCAGAACTTCCCTAGACACTTTCACACTACCACACTTTATTTCCGGCAACAAGAATAATTCTTTTCTGATGTGGAAGATCAGACAATACTGCAACCACAGAGCATACTAAGAACCAACACTTTCACTGCAGCGGAATAAGGACCACGAACCAATGGCTCTGATACCAATTGTTGAGAAAAGCTTAGAGTAGATAACTCTAATTTTACCACTCAAAGAAGAAAGTTTAGATTTTAGGAAAACTCACAAATGCTCACACTTCACTCTAGACTACACTCTTTAGAGAAGAACTCTTTAGGAAAACTTAGAACTTTTATTGCTTATTGAAGCTTACTACTTGATGATTTACAAATGCAAGGGAGGGGGGTATTTATACAATACCAAGACAAACACAAGCCACACAAATATAAAATCTAAATAAATTACAACCACCCATTGTTGTTTAATAACAACCACACATTTAAACCACACAACTACAACCACACATTAAACCACACAACTACAACCACATATTAAACCACACAATTACAACCACACATTAAACCACACAATTGCAACCACACATTAAACCACACAATTGCAACCACACATTGTTAGGCTTTTATTTTTCCTTGGGCTGGTATTGGACAATTTAACAGGGTATCCATTCCATCCGCTACCTTACCTCCACGTACGTTGCCTCTTGTTTGCTTCTTTCACACTGGTTTGAGTTTGAAAAAACTGAGTTAATATGACGGTCCAAATTCCGAGTCGACAGTTACTCAACGATGGCGAGTGGAGAGAGCCCGTTCTCAAGAAGCGAATTCCAATTATCAACCCTGCCACTGAGCAGATCATCGGTTAACTCTTTTTCTTCTTTTATGCGTTGTGGATCGAGCTTTTAATTTTGTTGATTAGAGGTTTAATCAGGATTATTACTTGATGTTTAGCGGATAAGTATTTCAAATGTTAAAAATTTTGAGGTTTCATGTATATATTTTTTTAGGTGATATTCCAGCAGCTACAGCTGAAGATGTGGAGCTTGCGGTGGCTGCTTCTCGGAGAGCTCTTTCTAGAAACAAAGGCAAGGATTGGGCTTCAGCGTCTGGCGCTGTCCGTGCCAAGTATTTACGTGCCATCGCTGCTAAGGTAAACATGCAGTAAACTTATCTAGTTGTGTAGGATAATTTGGAAAATTTTACTTCATTTTGAGATTTCATCATGTTAATTCGCAACCTGAAGTTACTCAAAATATGGTCCTTGAATAGGGCGCAGCGACCTTGTTAGGGAGGACCTGGAACCAAGTCCATTGTTGTCCAGTTGTCCGAACTGGACGTGTAATTGGAACACCGAAACAGCTCCTACACAGCTGTCCCAACAGAAATGGGTTCGGATTGGGTGTAATGCAGTTACATCACCCATCATGCATCCTCACTCAGATGCTGACATGTGGCACAATCTGGACCGTTTGTCAGCCTATAAATAGGCTACTACTAGCCTACTCCAACACATCCCATCATAGCCATAAAATTCGGACTAGAGAGAAAGTCCTCTAACTAGATTTGTCTCCCTATCTCACTCTATATTTTAAATTTCGTATATCCTAAGTGATCTTAAATGATCCTATGTCTTTATGTGCTAAACACTTGAGGTGATACTGACTTGAGCGTCGGAGCACGCCCCAGAGGTAAACCTTTGGTGCCCCTCTCACCTTGCTACTTCCTTCCAGGAAACCATCCAACTAGTGGAGATCATTTCGGTCCCAATAAGTCCCGATGTGCCACGCACGTCTGGTAGAAGGTTAATCACATCAGTTTTTATGTGCCTTGTGTGCTCGGAGAGAGACTAACCACTTCGGTTCCCAAGTGCCACACACATCTGTTGACCTCGACCCCCATGTGCCCGATGTCCACCTAAGTGCCACTCACTTTGGCCTAAGTATGCCCAACACATCAGTACTCTAGTGTCCATTAGTGTTCAGCCTTAGTCTCTTCCACCACAACGGCCACATCCACTCCAACAGACTCTTATAGTTGCGGACACTAATATTTTTAACCACAACATTTGGTGCTTTCATTGAGAGAGCCAACAAGAATTATGACTCCTAAAAGGAGAGTCGCTGCAAGGTTTGGACCTCGTCGACCACCCTGAAGTGATCCACCTCCCAGAAGAGGAAGATGAGCGCACGCTCGTCTGGCCCAAAGGACTTCACGTCCAAAGACTAATGTGGAGGCCCCACGAATGTCTGGTACACACCCCTCTCAAGGCAATAAGGAATAAGGTAGCACGACTACCCCCTCAGTTAGGCACCAAAGGGGACTTAGGGAGCATAGACGCCTCACCTGTTGATCATTTGGAAATGTTTCGCACATACATGTCCATCCAAGGTGCTAGTGACGCGATCATGTGCAAAGCCTTTCCAGTAATGCTCAAGAAGGCAGCAAGGTTATGGTATTCATCACTTAAGCCACGGACCATCTCAAACTTCAAGGAATTAGGTCAGAAGTTCGTAAGTCACTTCATCAGCAGCATCGCTCATAAGAAAACTTCAATTACCTTGATGACAGTCAAACAAAGGTCCGACGAATCACTTAGGGAGTACGTGACAAGGTTCAACAATGAAACAATCCAAGTGAGAGATTGCGGACATGATACTGAAGATTGTATCCAACTCAAGAATCAGATAGAAGACCTCATCAAAAAAGGCCACTTGAGGAAGTTTGTGTTCGAGCGTCCAAAAGAAGGCAATCAAAAGAATTATGGAGGAAGGCGTGAGGGACTCAACGAACAAAGGATGAGAGAGCCAAGGGACAATAGGGGGACTCGCCAGCCTGAACCTAGGCTGGCCAACCAAGAACCACGCCCCCAAGAGAACGAGCCAAGACCTTTGGCTGGCTTGATCCATGTTATAACAAGAGGAAACTCCTCTAGGCGGCCGACCTCATCAGGGCGTAAGAGACACACCAAGATCCACATCCTTATGTCCAGCGAAAATAAACCAAAGACATGGAAGGATGAGCCTATCTTGTTCGGACCTAAAGATTTGAAGGACATCCAAACCCCATACGACGATGCTCTAGTGATCGCAATCACTATGTGTAATCACCTTGTGAATAAAGTCCTCTTCGACAACGGAAGTGCTTGCGATGTCCTCTACTACGACGCGAATCAAAAACTTGGGATATCAGATGATCAACTAAAGCCTTTCCATACCCCGCTCATAGGATTCGGCAATGAGGAAGTTAAGGTTGAAGGGACCATCAGCTTGCCACTCACATTTGGAACAGAACCACGCACAACTACTGCAATGATTGACTTCCTGCTAGTAAAGGTTCCTTTCACCTACAACATCCTCCTAAGCCGTCCGAGCCAAAATGCTTTAAGAGCTGTTGGATAATCCCTTCACTTGAAAGTGAAGTTTCCAAAACCTCACGGCATCTACGAGGTCAAGGTTCAAAGTTCCAAATCAAAGACCAACATATTGATGCCCCTCAAGCCTCTTAAATGGGTTTTCGGCCAAAGAGGGAAGGCTTACCAATAGGGAGCGACACCCTATGTCAAAAACAATGTCGAAAGGCAGGGCATGAGTAAGCGAATCAAAAAACAAAAGAAGTCTACTACGGCTTGTCCGAGGTAAATTTTGTCAATTAGATTTACACTAAAATCTCTTGATTTTTCTTAGAAAGAACAAATCGGACGAGAGTAACTAACACAAAGAGGCTTCACGCCTCGTATGGAAGAAGGAGGATAAAGCTCACACTCGAAGACTACACGCCACATACGGCTCAAAGACCATGAGCTCAAAGCTCGGACAAGGGACCCTCCAATGTAAAAACACATTCGGAGGTGCGGTCCACCAAGAAACCATCAACAGATTACCATCCAAAATACAAACACATTTGGAGATGCTGTCTGACAAAGAACCATCAATGAAACATATTCCTTTGACTAAAACACTTAGGAAGAGAACACATCAAAAGGATAAAGAAGCGTTGGCCTCCCTACAAACACGAGCAACACAAATTGGGACAAATGTCCCAACGTCCTATCCTTCGCACAAAAAACGTTGCAAGGATGAAGATTGATCTAAGGTCTCTATGAGAACACAACTCATAAAAAGCAATCTCTACAAATCTTATCAGCTGACATTAGTGGAATTCAAAGAAAACGATTTGTTCTTCCTTAGTGAAATGAGAATTCGAAGAGATGGGATAAAATTTGAGGAAAAACCCTTCAAGTTGAATATTCATGCTTGATCAAAATGGGCTTTTAAAGCACATAATGTAGGCCATGGCTCGGGGTTCAGAAAGAAAGGATAAATAGGCCCAAAATCCGTGTTTGAGGGTAATCAGATTCAAGGATCATTTCTTGAGGAAGATTTCCTTTGAAGTATTTGTCCCTTTTGGAATTTTCTTTCCTTTTTACTTTTGCTCTTTTTCTTCTTTGCTTTTGGCTTTCATTTGCCATATTTTTTCACACACTTTTTTTTTGTGTTTTTCTTTTGTTTTGTTCTTGGCTTCCATTTTGCCATCTTTTGCTTTTTCTTTTGACAGAGTAAGCCCATATTCATTCGAGGCTCTATTTGCTTTGTATTTGTCTTTGAGCAAGGACTCATTCCTCCATGATTTTTAAAAAGATTTTTCCTCGCATTTGCCTCCCAGTGTAGAGGATGATCCTTTATCAGGGTTTAAAGAAAAAGAATTCCTTAAACTCAAAAGGGGTAACTATGGATAATTTTCTCTTTGTGAGAGGGATATGAAAGATAGCCATTTATCATATGAAGCACGAATATTCTCATTGAAAAGCAATCCCCAAGGGAAATAGATAATAAAAATTTCATTTTGCACTTTGGAATCATTCGAATTCGCATATGCATGATATCACAATTTTTCTTCTTTTTTTTTTTTTGCTTTCTTCCTACTGATTCATGCATTAGTTTCATCCTTTTTCATCATGTATCATCATTTCCACATATGATGCCCTAATTTGATTAACCATGAGGATTTGTATCATTGCGAGGAACATCACAAGTGTAGGTCTGTACTGAAAAGAATAAGTTTCAATTTTGGGTTTGTTTGAAGTGACAAGAAAAATATGACCCAAAAACGAGTTTTCTCTGGGACATGGGATAATCTAATTTAATCATTGTGCCCCAGGGTGTCAATCATGAAGTGATGTTTGGGCAATTAGTGTTTTTTGGTTTGTTGGAAATGACATGAATGACTTTGGCACCACCTTGACACACATCGAATTACCAAGATCTAAATTCTTGAAAGAATATCTCATTTGTTTGAATTTCAAGGAGTTCGAAAAATTTCAAAAAGTTCGTTCCTTAGTTCATAGCCTAGACTAGGATTTACATCTTTGCTTATTCCGCAATGACAATGGTTTATGAAGTTTAATCATTCATATTCTTTGAAGCATTAGGTCTTTCAAATAGTCTTGATTCAAAAGATTTAGGCATAGGAAAGCCTAAAAGAGAGAGAGGGAAAGTGTTGGGTTATTTCTAACAATGATCATCAATATTCTTGAGACTATCCATTGTTTCATGTGAAAACCTCTTATTATTGTTTACCACAAGTTTTCATTTGTTTTTGTTTTTTTTTTTTGCAAATTCAAATGAGTGCTAAAATATAATGAAAACAAACATTTAAATTCAAAATTTATTTATTTCATGTAGATGTCAACATGACAAGTGTTTTCATCATCATAGTGTATAGAACTACATCAATCAAAAATCCTAATATGATTATGCACCATGTTTCTTATGACACATGGCTTTCCCATCTTCAAAACTTTTCGAACCATCCTTGATGAGATCCCTAACCTTGTACTTCAAAGCAGGACAGTTATTTGTTGAGTGACCTTGATTTCCAGAATGATAACCACAACACTCATTAGCATCATACTAGCTCGGATAAGGGGGTTTCAAAGGCTCTAATTGCATGGGTGTCACAAGGTGATTCTGGATGAGTTGAGGTAGTAGCTCATTGTATGTCACAGGAATCAGGTCAACCTGATTTTTCTTTTTCGCTTTTTTGCCCCCTTCGATTATTCCCAAGGGTGTTAGATTGATAGACAGATGTAAATGCTGGCGCAATTGCAGGCATTGGTTGGTAAGGATAAGCACCTTGAGAAACATTGTTCAGGGTAGAGTAAAATGGCTGATACGAGGAGAATTGGGGAGGTGGGGCAAAGCCTTCCAGGACTTGGGTATCTTCTTTTTTTCTTTTCAGATGCCCCATTTCTCTCAGTATTGGATGTTCTTTCTCTTTCAATTTTCCCATCCTTGATAACATTCTCAATCATCTCCCCTGAAATTACCATGTCCAAAAAAAATTTCATGGTGTTGCCGACAAGTATATCATAGTACGGGGCCTGTAGTGTATTCACAAAAGGGACAGTGGTTTCCTTCTGAGTTAAGGGCGGTTGTACTTGGGCGGCCAGGCTCATCCACCACTGCGCATATTCTTTGAAACTCTCAGTAGTTCTTTTCTTCATATTTTGCAAGGTGAGACGGTCAGGCGTCATGTCAGTCATATGCTAGTACTAGTTTAGAAAAGCCCTAGCCAGGTCATTCCAAGAGTGAATCTGATCCTTGCTCAACTAACTATACCACCTAATTGCGGACCCGCTGAGGCTATCCTGAAAGCAGTGAATCAAAAGCTTATCATTATCTATATGACTCGTCATCTTCCAGCAGAACATAGTGATGTGGGCTGACGGATTGGTCGTCCCTTCATATTTCACAAAGTCAGGGATCTTGAACTTAGAAGGAATGACTAAATCAAGGACCAAGCATCGTTCTTTTGCATCCACACTCCCGAATACATCTGCATTTTCTACTGCCCGGAGCCTTTCATCTAACAACTGATATTTTCCTTGGGAATCTGCCAACTCAACCTCATTCGACTCAACCTTTTTAAATTTTGCCTGTTCAGCTGGATCATCTGAGTTTATGATGTTGACGGGATTAACTGTGTTCTGGCCATCCAACATCATGACCTCACTTTGACCTTTTTGTGCCTTTAACCCTTCTCTGGCTGCAAATTTTTCAGGGTATCCTTTTCCCTTGATTATGGCGGACATCAGCTCCATCAATTTAGTCATCTTATCCTTAGATTCTGCTTGAGACTTTGCCAGCTGTTCTCACAATTCTTCTTGTATCCTTTCCATTCTTTCCATTCGGGCAACTTGTTCATTCTCCTTAACACTAGCCTGTATTAAAAGGGTACTCAATACTTCTTATACCTCTGATTTGTATTAGAAATTCTTTCAAAGACTCTCAAAGCCAAGCCAACTTCTGTTTTATTTCCCCAAATGTATGTCATGATGAAAGAGTAATGAATGCAATTTGATGCACGTGAAGCCTAAACAATATAATGTATGGACATGTACAGTGAAAAACATGCTGACTATATATATAATAAATGCAATCACGATGCCAACATGCTGCAAGCAAAGAATAAACAAATCAATGCATGGATATATGCAATGAATGACCATGTATATTTCAGCGTATTTCCCAATGAATGATTGTATACACTATGAATGCAACACGATGTCAATTATGATGCATGTAAACAATGATTGATTGACACAGAGTATATACAAAGAAACTCATGCTGACCATGTGCATTATGAATGCGGCCTAATGCTAACAAGATGTATGTAATAAGCAAATTAGTACATGAACATATAGAAAAATCATGCTGACTATGTTTGTCATGAATACCACCTGATGCTACCAAGATGTAGGTATGCATGTATGGTATGACAAATAATTGATCGGATGCAAAATGCAAAGGGGAAGATATCACGGAGGAAATAAGAATCGGAGGAACTTAATCATAAACATCTCATAAATTTGAAGCACAACCAATTCATTCCCATATCAACGTTCACAATGGTATAAACCTTGTTTTCTAAATTTGAGCAGTGGTTAAAACTGTCTTTACAAACACCTTATTCTTCCTAGCATCCTAAGGCTATAAGAGCCAGCTATTGAAAAAGTGAAATCCTACTACATCATATCAGACTGAAGTCTTTCTACATCATTCCTGTAAATATCCCAATCCTAATTATGCTTTCCCAGCCCTCTATCAATCTGTGTCGTTGGGTCGATCCACTTGTTCTCTATAAGAGACTATACTATCTTTTTGAATGCTATACAGTCTTCAATGCTATGGCCAGCAATTCCATAGTGATAATCACATCTTGCATTTGGATTATACCACTTTGGATATGGTGGTAACAGGGGTTTCAGCGGGATACAGGCAACCATGTGATTTTTGACCAGTATAGAGAGAAACTATCGATAGCTGATTGGAATGGGATCATATTGCTCTTGAGTCTTGTTTTTGGGTTATTTCTTAGTCACACTTGGTCTAGCAATTGGGGCACTTGGTGGTGGCACTAAGGTCCGAATCGGAGTGTTTACATAGGGAGATGGCGGAATAACAAGGCAAGGGTATGGATTTGGACACAAGACCCTTAGAGGTTGTACATAGTTTGAGGTTCCTATCTCGGATGCTCGATAAGGTGATTGATGAGGGAAATATTATGAAATGCTAGTTGTTGGTGATGGACTGGGATTCAGAGGTCCCGTAGTGATCCTCCTAGTGGACAATTGGGCCATAGTAGGGTGAGGATATTGGTTTGGACCTAGGACCAATTGCAGGGACTGTTTGGGATCTGAGGTTTCTATCCTTGGTATCAGGCTCTCGAGTTTAATCATTTTCACGATTTTGTCCATAATTTCATCAGGGTTGCAACCTTTGTGGCATTGACAAGCGCAGGATCCAGCAAGGATTGTATGTTCTGGACCTAATGGTTTTGGTTGATCTGAAGGCGATGCAGAGCCCTAAGAAAGTTCCCCCTTAGTCTTACCCATATCCTCAAACATTTTCAACAATTTGGCGAGTTGTTCTTTCACTTCCCGGATTTCTTGTCCAAACTCCTCTTGATTTCGTTCCAAAGCACCCAATTGTTCCTCCGATTTTTTCCTCATATCTTGAAACCCTTTCATGCAAATGAAAATGTCATGAGATTAAGAATACAATTATGAATGTACATGCTCTATTTCTATATGCATGAATATACTGATGGTTAATGCATGAGCATATACAGAGAAATTATGATGACTATGTATGCCATGGATGCAATCTAATGCCAAACATGATGCATTTAAAAAATTAAATTGATGCATAGGTATATACAAATAATGACCATGTATGTCATAAACGTATTCTACAATGAATGTCTATGCATGCTATGACAGTAACATGATGTCAAAATGATACATGTAAAGAATAAATGAATTAACACAAAGGTATATACAAAGAAATCAATGATTACACGAAATTGGTGAAACCTAAATCTTGATTATTCAAAAATCTCATTATGCAAGATTTGCCTCCAAATTTAATCTACGATTTTTTTTTTTAAACATGTTTTCTCTATGAAAAAGCAAACATATTATTTTCAAAAGAATTTCGAGTTAGTGGATCCTACTATGGTACAATATCCAAATATTCACGTAATACTATCGGTTTTATAAAATCATCAAATAAGATTATTATCACTATCTGTTTATTGCAAAGAATAAGATAAAAAATACAACCATGAATGTACATGCTCTATTCACACATGCATTAAATGTGCAAAAATGCAAAAATGTTTGAAAAAGAATGTTTGTATTTTCAATTTCAAAAAGTTGATGAAAATTTGCCCCAACAGTATCAACTCACTTAAGCATCATGATGCCTTCGGGGCAGATTATCATATTTATTACGGCCGATGTACGTTCATCTTTGCCCGGTTTACAAAACTTATTTGAGATGTAAAATAGGTAATAAAAGGTTAGAAGTATCCCTCCATGTGTTCCTAACTCCGGTATATCAATCAAAAATTTGGCAGAGCTTTGCCTAGGTTCACTATATGAGGGTGAATTGGTTCTAAAGGTCCCGAATTGTTCCTCACTGTCACCTGTGAAGGCTAGTAAGGCACCCCGATAAAAGCGAGTTCAATTCGTTAGAGTATATTTTCCTAAGCCCATACGGAGGATCATCACGAAGGAGTAGTTACTTTACTCCCAGTTAAAAGGACGGAACCCGGGTAGAGAGTTTATGTTATGCAAATGCAAGTGCAATGTGTGTGGAGGAACAGAACAAACCTTTCAACACCTATTCTATAATCCTTGTCCTAAATATCCCAACAATTTATTAAAACAAATATCAAGAATAGTGTAACGCATTAACCAACCAAAGAGCAGTAATAAAATGCATGCAAAAACCTTTTGTCACTTTCAAAACTTATTATGAGCGACGTGCGTTCATCATTGCCCGATTTGCAAAGGTAAACTTATTCGAAAAGTAGAATAAAAGGTAAAAGGATCGGGAATATTCCTCCATGTGCTCTTAACTTCGGGATATCTAATTAGAAATCCGGTATGACTTTGCCTAGGTTTACTATATGAAGGTGAATTGGTTCTAAAAGCCCCGAATTATTCCTCACTGTCGTCGGTGAAGGCTAGTAAGGCACCCCGATAAAAGCGGGTTCAATTCGTTAGAGTCTATTTCCCTAGCCCGTACGGATTGTTAATCACGAAGGCTTAGGTAATTTAGTACTCCGGAAGTGTTTCACTAGCCCATACAGATTGTTAATCACGAAGGCTTAGTTACTTTGCTCCCACCTAAAAGGACAGAACCCGGGTATAGGGCTCATTATATGCAAATGCACGTGTGGTGTGTGAGGAGGAACAACAAACCTTTCACCACCTATTCTACACCCCTTATTCTAAATGCCCCAACAAGATCAAATAATGTAAAGCATCAATTAGGCAAAGAATAACTATATAAAACAAAATAACCAGAGAACAATAATAATATGAATTATTTTAACTCGGGAATATCTTTATTTTATTGAAAATCATTATCTTTTTCAAAACATTTTAAAAAATGAATATGAACATGTGTGACATAAATAAAATGACATAGCAAAGTCTAGATAATTTAATGCAACCTAAATGATATGATATAATTCAAATGGCATAGTATATTCTAGATGAAATGAAAAATCCTAAGTATCATGGTATATTCTAAGTGAAATGAAATATCCTAAATGAAATAATATATTCTATATGAAATGAAATAACCTAGGTAACATGATATATTCTAAATAAAATAAAATGATTTAAATGACATGGCAAATTTAAATATCATATCAAATTTTAAATGGCATGGCATGCTTAAATGATATGGCATATTTTAAATGACATGGCATATTCTAAATAATATAATCTAAATGACATGAAATATAATCTAAGTGACATGAAAAGACATGAAATAACATGAAACATAAAATAATGCTATCATGTAACATGCATGAAAATAAAAAAAATAATGCATGAACATAGTATATGCTAAACAATGTGACAAAAATAAATAACTAAATAAAAAGCATAGGATAGCATGTAATATTCAAAACCATATAACAAACAACATAACACGATAAAATAATTCAAAATAATAACAATATCATAGAAATTATCATAGCAAAAATCAAATATTATATAGTATGCATGAATATGGAAAATGCAATGCATGAAAGTGTATTTTTTCCTTTAATTAATAAAATCCGTATATCTAAAAAGATATCCGGTTACCTTAGGAAAATATATAAAATTTAATTTTCTAAAATCAAAATGCTTTGTGGTTGTTTGAAAACAATTTTGAAAATCTTGGATTAAAATTAAAACCCTAACCGAACTACCCTTTTAAAATAGCTCTAATTTCCTAAGTTTGGAATCTCGGACTTGACCACCCTTAACCCGAGGTTAATAAAATCATTTTTAAAGTTTAAAATGGTCTAAAAACCAAGCTAGGACAGTAGCTAAAGTTCCTAACCAACCCCTCTAAATGCCTTAGCCAAATTCAACAATTGTTTTTCTTTTGAATTCAAATTTGTCTCTACTATCCAGTTTTAAAACACGACTTTTTTTACTTATTTTTATGAATTCAAAAAAATCTAGAAAAAATACTGGAAACTCAAAACATGTAAAACTACACGAAAATTTTTTTTCTTAATTTTCTGATTAAAGATTACTTCCCAAAAAAATCAGGAAAGTCTGAGTACTGGGTGAAAAACTGTTTTGTCAAAACACATTTTTTTGCCTTTGATAAAATCATTTAAAAATCAAAATAAAAATGTTGGAGAGTCTCCTAAAGACCCACAAACAGTAGCTATAACTTTTAAAAAAGTTAGACAAAAATAGGCTAAGTAAAAAAAAAAAAATCACAAAGGTAGAATAATCAATTTGACAACTCTTTAATTTTCCACAAGTATGCTCAAGTGAGCATGACTTTGAGCCATTGATTGGCCTAAGTCATAAATCATGTGGCATGACATGAGATACATGAACATACAGCCAATTGAATGCATGAAATGCATGATCTAAAACCTAAATGATGTGAGAAATGCATGGCAATACAAGATAACCTAATGCCTAGCATGAGTTTGCATGGCAATAAATGTAATCCTAACCTAAGTATGCATGAGATGCATGATAATGCAAATGAGACTTAGACCTAAAGTGACATGAAATGCATGGCAATACAAAGTGACCTAAGTCCTAAATAGCATAGCAAATGCATGGCAATATCAATATGATTCTAGACTTTATATGCATGAGAATATGTATGGCAATACCAATATGATTCTAGACCTTAAATGTCATAAGAATGCATGAAAATGTCATGAACATATAGTGACCTATAAACCTAATACTAATGCATGAACAAACAGCAACTAATACACAGTTTCATGGCATAATAATGCAAAGCAACGACACCTAAACAAAATGAAAATGCACACACAAGGAAGAAACAGATGCAAGGGCTGAATGGCCACCAAATAGACTAATGCAATCCTATTTAGCCAATAACACAAACACATGGCAAACCAAATCAAAATACACAATGTTATGGCATGAAATGCAAACCTATCAACTAGACAAAATGAAAATGCACACACAAAACAAAATCATGTTGACCGAGTAGCCCTCAAATTACATAGTATGATCATAGCTAAACAATAACACAAACACATGGAAGCAATAAACTAGCAAACATGATAAACGATGCAAATATGCACAAAAATCCATCATGGCTGAATTAACAACATGAATATAGCATGGTATATATATGCATGAAGATCAATGGAAACATATTAAACAAGCAAACATGATAAAAATGCAAACATGCTCCAAAAAAGTCCATCATGGCCGAATGGATCAACATGAATCTAGCATGGTATTGTCACAAACACATAGCATGATATATTATTAAACTACCACAATCAAGCTAACCTACCACAAATCAAGCTAATCTAACACAAATAAGCTAACCTACCACAACAAAACTCATGAATAAAAATCAAACACAAAATCATTTACCCAAAATAGCAACTCATTCGGCCATGATGGATTAAGGATGAAAACTTTTTTTTTTATATTTTCTTAAAAAAACATAGTAGCTTTTTAGAAACAAATTTATTTCATAAAAAAGGAAAAATATCAATAAAAAATAAACAAGATCATATCAATAAAATATGAAAAATAACCATGAAAGAGCATAGCTACCTTGCTCTAGCTTTCCATATCAAGAAGCAACTAGCAAAAACCCCTCTTTTCCTTCTCCTTTTTTCTCTTCCCTTTTATTTTCTTTTTTCTCTCTTTTTCTTCTTAGCTACTGCCTCTTTTCCAGCCCTCTTCCTTGTGAAAAAACTACTCAACCCCCCTTCATCTTAGCCTTGGCCGATTGGCCTCTCAACCATAGGATAGATTGTGCACTTTTTTCTCCTCCAATTTTGGCCCTTAGATTAGGATCTTTTGATGTCACAATAAAAATACCTTCTTGCAAATTGATATCAGCCCTTAAGATGTGTACTCAACCCTTCTAATAACCTCAGCCTTTAGATGAAATAAGGATAAAATCCCATGCTCTCCCTTGCTTGGCCGAATGAACCTCTACTATTGGATGAGTTGTGCTTATCTTTCTTCTTCCATTCTTGGCTATTGGATGAGGGTTCTTTCGTGACAAAAAAAAAATGTCATCTTGCCATTTAATCTTGGCCATTGAATGGTCCATTCAACTTTTCTACAAGACACCTAAGCCATTGAATGGTGCATTCAAATTTTATTTTTTCAATACTTCTGAAATAATAAAAAATTTAATTCTGGAAGTTTTCAAAAAATTTCGAGTCCATTTGCTATTTTTTTAGATTTTTCTTCCAAAATTGCCCTTTTATGCACCCGAACTTTTACCATTTTGTAAACGAGCTTCAAATCCAGATTTTTTTCACCAATATCTTCCAAATAAATTAAAAGTTTAATCTAGAAGTTTTGGTAATTTTTGGAGATCATTTGCTATTTTTTCGGGATTTATCTGCTTGAATTTCTACATAGTGGGCTCGAGATTTGGCCATTTTGCAAACGAGCTCCGAATCCAGATTTTATTTCTCCAATCTCTTCCAAATAATTTAATAATGAGATCTGCAAATTTTCAAAATTTTTGGAACTCATTTGCTATTTTTCCGAGATTTATCTTTTTGAATTTCTACATAGTGGGCCCGAGAGTTATTTTGCAAACGAACTCCGAATCCAGATTTTATTTCGCCAATCTCTCTGAAATGATTTAAGAATGAGATCTGCAAATTTTCAGAGTTTTTGGAGCTCATTTGGTATTTTAATCCCGAATTTTCCAGTTTTTCCCTTTTGCCTCCGAAGCCCGATTTTGCTCAAAACAAGTCCGATTTTCAGATTTTCTTTTCCTGGGCCATTGTCATATATTGAATTGGAGTTGGTCCAAAAATGCCCAATTTTTACGATCAAATTCCCTTCCAATTTGATTTTTTCTTTTTTACTACCGGGATTTTCCTGGTTTTTTTTTTGTTTTTCCTCTAATCGACTCTTTTCTCAAATTTTCTTCAAACTGAGCCTTGGGCTATCCTTGGTTACTCATTCCTCATCAATTAGGGGTTTTATTTTTAAGGAATCGGGCCATTTATACAATTTTCCTCAATTTCACCAAAATTCACTAAAAACCCTAATTCTCGATTTTCTTTCGATATGACTTTTCCTTCAATTTTTCTTTTAAGTAGCTTCTCCATTACCCGTAGTCAGTGCTTATCTTTCATTTGGAACTTTCAATTCGACCAATTTGATTGTTTAAGCACTTTTCCCCAAATTTCCCGAACTAGGGTTTCCTTTCTACTGAATCTTCGTAACCCAACTTCCGAACTCCATATCTTTCAATGTAGACCTCGGATTATCAAAATTCTTTCACCATTTTTCAATTGAACTTCGAATCTTGATTTTGAAAGTGGGTTGACTTTTCTAGTAGTTGACTTTTCTAGTAGTTGACTTTTTGGGGTTGACTTTTTCGGGGTTTACATTTTCAAGTTTGACTTTTCTATGCTTTCCTTTTTAGGCTAAGTCTCGAAATACCACCTGCAGGATGAGAAAAGCCTTTTTGATTTTTGAAACATCACTTTAGGAAGAAAATATGTCTGTTTTAGTGGTCCGGACAAAATTAGGTGTCTACATAAATGCCATAGGAAAACATTGCAAAAGAATTTCTGGACAGGCTGGTGAAATGGATTAAAAACATTAAGATTTCAGACCCCTTCGAAGAAGGATGCAGGCTTGGCCCCGTTGTTTAATTCATTGGCATTATTACCCTGATTATCTAAATTATAGTATAACAGTGTCATATTGTATTTAGTTTTTTTTTTTTTATAAAAAAATGGCAAGCATTTGTGAGTTGATGCTTATTGCATGAAGAAAATGGTGGTTATGGACAATTGTTGGAACTGTTTCTAATAGCTGGTTGGTTGTTTTTGTTGGCCTTTTCGACAGGGGTCTCGATAATTATGTGAGTGTGAAGCAGGTGACTCATTATGTCTCCGATGAACCATGGGGATGGTATCGCTCTCCATCAAAGCTGTGAGATTGAAGATGTGTGGTAAGAGCGGAAAAAGAGGAAATAGTATTGTGAGAAGATTGCTGTATATGTAGTGAACTGAATAATGATGAATAATAAACACGAAAATAATATAATAAACACGAAATAATATGTTTAAACATTATTAATATAATTGGGAATTTATCTTTCACCATTGTGACTTTCGATTCTATTTTCTTATGATTGTGAAATTTGCCTTCATTTCGTGGTTGAGAATTTCAGTTTTTTTTATTAAGAAATGCTCAATTATTCAAAAATTTTGCTCAAACTTTCTTTTAGTTGGGCTTATTTGAATTTTCTCACCTAGCTAGCATGCTTTAACTTTTGCTTAGGTTACCATTTCAGGTTTCCAACCCAGCGGGTTTTTCCGTTTTTTTTTTTCAAAGAATTTTCTTTGTAATTTGTCATTATCCCAAAATGATTTGTATGACCAAGTAATCTTAATTGATTTAAAATGAATTTTTTTTCTCTCAAGGTTGTAATGGGACATGGGGGTTTCGAAGGCTAAGAAAGAGGATATTATAAGTCTCAAATTTTTATTTTCTTTTTGATGACTTCCTAAATGTTAAGAATTGCATGCCCCTATTTATGCTTAGTTCGCTGGCAAATATTTTTGTTATGCATTCATCAAGATGGAGATGAAATTCACAAAATGAAGTAACTGAATGACTTTTTGAGGGTAGAAATATTTTGGGTGAAGGGTGTAGAAGGAGATTTTTTTTCTCAATTATACATTGCCACGTTTCAATTGAAATTTCTTTTAATTAAAGAATTTTCAATTAAATTATGCATCACTATGTGAAATTGATGATATCATATGCGATGATATCATAATTAATTTTTTTATAATTAATTAAATATGCACACATGGCCGACCAATCAAATTGCAAGGATTCATGGATCATCCCATCAAATTTCACCTATGTCATAAGTATTTTATCTCTAATTAAATTAAATTAATTAAGAGATAAATAAGATAATTATTCTATCTTTAATTAAATTAAATTAATTAAGAGATAAATAAGATAAGTTTTTATCTCTAATTAAATTAAATTAATTAAAATATAAATAAAGAAGTGAAGTTCTTTTAGAACTCTTTTACAAAGAAATTATATTCTTTAAGAACTCTCTTTCACCTGGCTAACACTATAAATAGGGACCTCCCCTCAACACAAATTTAATAATTTGCAAGTCTGAAGAGAATAAGAAGATTTTGAAGACCCAAATCCTCTCCAAAATCCGAAGAAGAAATATCTCTGAAGAATTGAAGGAATTGAAGAAATTTTGAAGAACGCCAAAAACATTTGACCGTTCTTTAGGAAGCTGCTCTCGGATCTTGTTCCACCGAAGAAAGGAAATCAATCTCGTTTTTCAAGATCAAATCTAGAAGACCCTTGAAACAGATCTCATCAATTCAAGATCAAGTCGCGAAGACCCTTGGATCAAAGTTTTGCTGAAGAAAAGAATCAAATTATTTCTTTATTTTAAGAACATCGAGAGATTGTAACTTTCAAGTTTGATAAATAAATTTTTTATTTGTCTCCAATTTTCTTTGTCATATTTCCAGCACGAAATTTGTCTGTACAAATTTTGGCACGCTCGGTGAGACAATCTCTGCTTTCCATCTATTTTCTTCAAAACTCAAGCTATCAAGCTGCAATGGCTCCCAAGAAGAACCCTGCTAACAAACTAACTCTCAAGCCTACTCGAGCTAATCCTGCAGTCTATCCGCTTCATCATCAAGCGTTGATATCCCTGCTCATCCTTATGGCACTAGGAAGAAGAGCAAAGCTCTAGCTGAACTATATGAGCAACTTTTTTTGCGCTCAATCAAAACCCGCTCTATGACACTTCTTTTTTTGCGCTCAATCAAAACCCGCACTAGGAAGAAGACAAGTTGATTCTCTTCGCGGATCAAGTGCAAGCCGCCAGTTATCATTCAAGGAGCAAGATAGCTACTCAAGAAGCAGCTCTATTCCATCATCTCCTCCAAAATCAAGTTCTGGAGCAATGGCTGTCATGACAACTGGCACCACATCATTGGAAGAACAAGTTGTGCTTCTAGCAAAATTCATTGAAATTCTTTCGGCAAGCATCAAAGAGAAGGATAACCAGATCGCTTCCATGATGGACAAGATCGCCAGTATCACTGGAAAAAGATTGGAAGCTACGGACCAAAATCGCCAATCAATCCTTCAGGATAATGGTGAGAACTCCGACAGGGAAGTTGCTAAGGATTCTCAAGAAAAGATCAATGAATTCGTCATTGCAAGTCAGCTCAAAGATCTTATCAAATAAGCTATCAAGGATCATATTGAAAATGTCACTCAACCTTCATACATATATGCAAAGCCATATTCCCAAAGGATCGATCGTCTGAGGATGCCTGGGAATTATCAACCTCCAAAGTTTCAACAGTTCGATGGAAAAGGAAATCCATGCCAACATGTTACACACTTCGTGGAAACTTGAAATAATCCTGGCACCTATGTAGATCTCATGGTGAAGCAGTTCGTTCACTCTTTAAAAAGCAACGCCTTTGATTGGTATACTGATCTTGAGCCAGGGACGATTGATAGCTGGGAACAACTTGAGTGTGAATTCCTCAATCGATTCTACAGCACTTGTCGCATAGTTAACATGATCGAACTCACAAACTCATGCCAATGGAGGATGAGCCAGTCATTGACTACATCCACAGATAGAGGAATCTGAGCCTTAACTGCAAAGAAAGATTGTCTGAGTCTTCTGCCCTTCACATGTGCATCCAAGGCATGAATTGGGGCCTGCGTTACATTCTTCAAGGCATCAAGCCTAAGACCTTTGAAGAATTAGCCACTCCTACTCATGATATGGAGTTGAGTATGACAGCTGCTGGAAATCAAGAACCTCCTGTGCCAGAGCCAAAGAAAGGCAAGGAAAAGCAGGATACCTGCAAAGGGGGCAAAACTTTTACCAACAAGGGAGAAAGCAAACAGTCTATGGTTGTGAGTACCAAGTCGCTTAAGATATCTTTCAAATCAAAAAAGTCTGAAGAGGCAAAATCTGCTCCTACCACAGACAAAGGTAAAGGTAAGATCACTTTGAAGGAAATACAAGAAAAGAAATATCCCTTCCTTGATTCAGATGTTTCAAGCATACTGGAAGAACTTCTGAAGACTAAGTTGATTCAGTTGCCAGAAATGAAGTGACTTGAAGAAGCTGACAAAGTAGATGACCCAAATTATTGCAAATACCCTTGCTTGATTAGCCACCCTCTGGAGAAGTGCTTTATTTTGAAGGAAAAAATCATGCGACTCTATGAAGAGAGGAAAATCGAGTTTGAAGAGAAAGTGATGTCATCAAATCTGGAATCAATCAGTATGGTTTCTCACTCCAATTCGTTGAATAGAACCATAATATTTGACTCTTTTGATCCTATCATAATAGCTCCAAGCACAAGTGCGATGGTGGAGCTTCAAGGAAATAGGGGCAACCATTTGCTTCAGAAAGAAAATCAAGATGATGATGGTTGGACTCTAATCACATGGCAAAAAGGCATAAAGAAGAATCCTCCGAAGCCTGTGAAAATAAAAGCTAAGATGATCAAGCAACCATCTCAGACTCCAAAGCCTAAAGTGCCTCAAGAAGCAACCATGCCATCTAGGAATGAAAATTCAGCTGGAAGAAAGTCAAGAAGGCCAATCACCTTGAATGAATTCATGCCAATTCAGCTCAGAAATAAAGATTTGGTTTCCATGAATTGTTACCATATCGGTGGAAATGAAGATGTTGAAAATGAAAACAAAGTTGAAATTGAAGTCGGTGGTCATTCTTGGGCTACAAAAATTAACTTTTTTGATGAAGATCTGTTGCTGGGATCAATTCCTCATAATCGACCGTTGTTCGTCGTAGGATATGCTCATGAACAGAAGATCAATCGAATCTTGGTTGATGATGGTTCTGCTGTCAACATACTCCCTTTGATGACAATGAAAGAATTGGGAGTTCCTTTGGATGAATTGATGCAAAGTCGCTTGATGCTCCAAGGATTCAACCAAGGGGGGCAAAGAGCTATTGGAAAACTCAGACTTCAACTTTTCATTGGAGATATGGAGTCAAATCCACTTTTCCATGTGATCGATGCCAAGACGACGTACAACATGTTGTTAGGACGACCTTGGATACATCAAAATGGTGTAGTCTCCTCAACTCTTCACCAATGCCTCAAGTATTGTAGAAATGGTCAAGTTAAGATGATCCTTGCAGACGCTAAGCCATTTACTACAACAAAATCACATTTCGTAGATGCAAGTTTTATCTGGAAGGTGCATTTATAAAAGAAGTAATGTCCAATCCGATGCAAGAGTTGAAGCAAAAGGGAAAGAATTTGGCTTCCTCTACATCTGAAAAAGATGAAATTGCTCAAGGTTTAAAGAATTTGACTCTTCCCTTCAATAACATGGAATAATAAAAAAGTCTTAAACCTCCACTAAAAGGATTTGTCAGGCCATTAGAGAAACCTCTTTTTGAACATCAAGATCTTTCTACTCATCGAGCCAAAGATTTTGATCCCAATGCTTATAGGTTGCTTGTCAAAGCTAGATATAAACAAGAGGATGTTGCAAAATTGGCTCACGAGACAGAAAAGTCTAGCAAAGAAAAGCCTAAAAGTTCATTCAAGATCTGTCAGGTCTGGCAGAAGAAAACTGATCACATCAGAACTTCTAGGGAGGGACTTGGATATTCTCCATTAAAATTAAAGATTCATAAAGAAACTTCAAGATATATAAATGTGGAGGGAAACATGTGACACTCCTCGGTGACTGTACTAATAATATCTCCATCATGATACCAACTCACCTCGTCAAAATGAAATGTCGTGTTCACCGATAAGTAGCACAGACTAAGCGGTCGGGGCGGATGAGGGACCAGCTCTGTCAGTATCTGAAAAAGAAAAAGAAATTGAAGGATGAGTCATACGGACTCAGTGAGAAAATGCAAGGTTAGTAAAATGCAAGGTTAGTAAAGCATTAACGAAAGGCTCATAAATATAGTTTATACAATATCTATACCACATTTCTGACATATATATATCTTATGAATGGAAATGAAACGGTAGGACGTATATACTCCTACAATACGGTAGGGCTCGAAGCTCCTACTAAACGGTAGAGTATAATAACTCAACAAAATGGTAGGACCTAAAGGCACCTATAATACAATAGGGCATGAAAATATGGAGGGACTTCCCGAAGAGCAAGAAGATTCAGTAGAGCCACCAAGACCTTCAATATTTGATCGCTTGGGAACACGTCCAACACGATGTTCAGTGTTTGATCGTTTGAGCACTCAATCATCAAGAAGGTCAATCTTTTAACGAATGAGTGGAGGATGCAGTGAAGCTTCTGTGAGTAAGCCAATTCCCATTCAGTCAAGGCTTGGAAGTCCATACTCCGAAGAGGTTAACTGTGGTCGAAAGAGAAAAGCTTCCGAGGAATCTAGGGATTTTCACAGCAAAATTCCTTCTCGAATGAATAGGCAAAGCGAATGGAAGGTAACTACTGGTAAAGTCTTGAAGGCTAGAAAGCACATAGTGGTTATAACTAAACAGGTCCCATCCTCAAAGGAAGAAGAACTTGAAGAAATAGAAATCCTTGCTTCTAACCATGTATCTGTAAAAGAAGCTGATGAAGAACCTCAAAAGGAAGAAGTCCAAGAAGCCTCATCATCATTTGAAGAAGGAAATCAAGCTACTATTGACGAGCTAAACGAGGTTAACATCGATACTAGTGAAGATCCACGTCCAGTCTTTATTAATGCTTGCTTGCCTCCAGAAGAAGAGAAAGCTTATCTTGATCTTTTGATAGAGTATCAAGATGTTTTTGCTTGGACTTACAAGGAAATGTCGGGACTTGATCCAAAAGTAGCTCTGCATCATCTGGCTGTCAAGAAGAGTGTTCGACCTATCAAGCAAGCTCAACGACGTTTTCATCCTGACTTGATTCCCCAAATTGAAGTTGAGGTCAGTAAGCTCATCGAAGCTAGATTTATTAGAGAAGTAAAGAATCCCACTTGGATCTCAAATATTATTCCAGTGAGAAAGAAAAATGGTCAACTTCGAGTTTGTGTGGATTTTCGAGATTTGAACAATGCTTGTCCAAAGGATGATTTTCCTCTTCCTTTGACAGAAATAATGGTTGATGCAACAACTGGTCATGAAGCCTTGTCAATTATGGATGGACCGTCTGGTTATAACCAAATTCGCATGGCTCCAAAAGACGAAAAACTTACTGCATTTCGAACTCCAAAAAGAATATATTGTTATAAAGTTATGCCTTTTGGGTTAAAGAATGCAGGTGCTACTTATCAAAGAGCAATGCAAAAGATCTTCGATGATATGCTTGACAAAAATGTTGAATGCTATGTTGATGACTTGGTAGTGAAGTCAAAGAAAAAATCCAATCAACTTGCTGATCTTCGCTAGGTGTTTGAGATATTACGCAGATACCAACTAAAGATGAATCCGCTAAAGTATGCGTTTGGCGTATCCTCGGGCAAGTTTTTGGGGTTCATCATACGACATCGTGGGATTGAGATCGATCAATCAAAAATAAATGCAATCATGAAAATGCCTGAACCGCACAATCTGCATGAACTTAAAAGTCTGCAAAGGAGATTGGCATATATCCGGCACTTCATATCAAACTTGGCTGGTCGATGTCAACCATTCAGTCGGCTAATAAAGAAGGATGTCCCTTTTGTCTGGGATAAGGCTTGCATTAATGCTTTTAAAAGCATTAAAACCTTTTTGTTGCGACCACCTATTTTAAAGGCACCCATACCAGGACGGCCGTTGATCTTTTATATTGCTGCACAAGAACATTCCTTAGGAGCATTGTTGGCACAAGAGAATGATGAAGGAAAAGAAACTGCACTCTACTATCTTAGTAGAACTCTCAATGGCGCTGAATTAAATTATTCTCACATTGAAAAGACTTGCTTGTCATTGATGTTTGCAGTTAAGAAATTGAGGCAATATTTGCAAGCTCACTCGGTTCGTTTGATTTCGTGAACAGATCCCCTCAAGTATCTCATGTCCAAGTCTGGGCTTAGTGGAAGACTGGCAAAATGGCTCTTTTGTTACAAGAGTTCGATATTACTTATATTCTACAAAAGGCTGTTAAAGGGCAAGCACTTGCCGATTTTCTTGCAAACCATCCGATTCCAAATGATTAGGAATTCTCTGAAGATCTCCCAGATAAAGACGTTCTTTTCATCAAAATTCCTATGCCATGGAAATTATTCTTTGATGGGGCTTTCCGTCAAGATGGAGCTGGAGAAGGTGTTGTCTTTGTCACTTCAGAAGGAAATGTGTTGCCTTATGCATTCACTCTCACTGAAAATTGTTCAAACAACGTAGCAGAATACCAAGCTCTGATAATTGAATTAGAAATGGCAGTGGACATGAAGATCACTCAACTTAAAGTGTTTGGATATTCTAAATTGGTCATCAACCAACTCCTTTCACTTTATGAAGTTAAGAAGCCTGAGCTCTTACCATATGTCAACTATGCGAAGAAGATTCTGGAATGGTTTGACAATGTAAGCTTGGAGCATGTACCAAGAAGAAAGAACAAGCAAGCAGATTCTTTAGCTAATCTAGCATCAGCTCTTGCATTGCCAAGTACAGAAGTAAAAGTCCCTCTTTGCAAACGATGGATTTTGCCACTAGTTGATTTTGATGATAACGATTCAAAATCCAATGTTGTTTCAGTCTGTGAAGTTGAAAAAGAAGATTGGAGACAACCATTGATTGATTATTTAGAGCATGGGAAACTACCCAATGATCCAAGGCATAAAACAGAAGTGAAACGTCGAGCTCATCGATTTATTTACTTCAAGGGTACGCTTTCTCGCCGCTCTTTTGATGGAGTCTTTCTTCGATGTTTAGGAGAAGATGAAGCATCCAAAGCCTTACAAGAAGCTCATTCTAGAGTTTGTGGTGCACATCAGTCTGGAGCTAAATTGCACTTTCAACTTAAAATAATAGGATACTATTGGCCAACAATGGTAAAGGATAGCATGGACTATGCTAAGAAATGTCAAGCTTGTCAGTTTCATGCTAACTTCATCCATCAACCTCCTGAGCCATTACATCCGACAGTCATATCTTGGCCGTTTGATGCTTGGGGACTTGATTTGGTAGGACCATTACCTAAGAGTTCACTGGGGCATATGTATATACTTGCTGCTACAGATTAATTTTTAAAGTGGGCAGAAGTGGCACCTTACAGGGAAGTGAAGAAAGAAACTATTGCGACCTTCATCGGGACAAACATCATTTATCGGTACGGTGTACCTCTTTACAGCATAACTGATAACGGGAAGCAGTTTGACATGAGAAAATTATGTGCTTACATTTGGAAGAACTAGAAGCATTGGATGAGAAAAGACTAGAAGCACAACAACGTTTGGAGTGCAATTAAGCTCGACTATCCAAAGCTTTTAACAATAAAGTCAAGCAGCGATCTTTCCAAGTTAGAGATTTAGTCCTTGCTGTGAGAAGACCCATCAATACTTCACATCGTATTGGCAGAAAGTTCCTTTCAAAATGGGATGGACCATACGTTGTTCGAGAAGTTTATACCAATGGTGCATACAAGATCGTCGATCAAGATGGTGTCAATGTTGGACCAATTAATGGCAAGTTTTTAAAGCGTTACTATGCTTAAAGAAGATATTGCTCCTAAGCAAGATCTTAAACTGTTGTATATTTCTCCTAAGAAAGAGCTTAAACTGCACATTCAAAAAAAAAAAGTCGGCTAAGTTGAAAATCCTTTCTAGGACAACTTAGGCAAAAGTTAGGGCACAAAAAAAATTGATGAACTACGTTATGACTTGATCCTTCAAACTCGAGGGTACGTAGGCAGCTTGATTTCATTGCCAAGTTCAGTCCAAACAAAAATATATATATTTGTTTGATTCAAATATTATCTTTTATCAACACAATGCTTTGATGCAAAAGTTCTTTAGAAAGTGCAAAAGACTATTTTCTAAGATGATGTATGGAATAAAAAAAAAAAATTATTCCAAATTTTAAAAGAGATTACAATGTTGGTACAAAATCCCTAACAATCTTGAGAACTAAGAAAAATTTCCAAATGAGAAGTCTTATCAAAAAGAGATCAAGGCTTTCATTTGAAATTCTTCAAGTCTTCTTGAGAAGTTTCCAACATAGTTCACAACAAATCTAAGCTTTTGGCTTCATTCTCATGTGTAGACACCTAATTTTGTCCGGACCACTAAAACATGTATGTTTTCTTCCTAAATTGATGTTTCAGAATGCAAAAAGGCTTTTCTCATCCCGCAGGTGGTACTCCGAGACTTAGTTTAAGAAAGCAGACATAAAAAGTCAATCTTAAAAAAGTCAACCTCGAAAAAGTCAACCCTAAAAAGTCAACCCACTTTCAAAATCAAGATTTGAAGTTCAATTGAAAAATGGTGAAATAATTTTGATAATCCGAGGTCTACATTGAAAGATATGGAGTTCGGAAGTTGGGTTACGGAGATTCAATAGAAAGGAAATCCTGGTTCGGGAAATTTGGGAAAAAGTACTTAAACGATCAAATTGGTCAGAATTGAAGGTTCCAAATGAAAGATAAGCACTGACTACTGGTAATGGAGAAGCTACTTGGAAGAAAAATTGAAGGAAAAGTCAATTCGGAAGAAAACCGAGAATTAGGGTTTTTAGTGGATTTTGGTGAAATTGGGGAAAATTATAGAAATGACCTGATTTGGTAAAACAAAAGCCCCTAATTGATGAGGAGGGAGTAAACAAGGATAGCCCAAGACTCAGTTTGAAGAAATTTCGAGAAAAGAGCCGATTGGAGGAAAAACGGAAAAACAAGGAAATTCTCGATAGTGAAAAAAAAAAGAAAAATCAAATCGGAAGGGAATTTGATCGTAAAAATTGGGCGTTTTCAGACCAACTCCAATTCAATATATAAAAAGGCCCAGAAAAAGAAAATCTGAAAATCGAACTTGTTTTGAGTAAAATAGGGTTTAGGAGGCAGAAGGGCAAAATTGGAAAATTTGGGACATAGCAAATGAACTCAAAAATTCTAAAAATTTACAGATCTCATTATTAAATTATTTCGAAGAGATTGGCGAAAGAAAATCTTGATTTGGAGTTCGTTTGCAAAATGGTCAAATCCCGTGTCCACTATGTAGAAATTCAAGCAGATAAATCCCGAAAAAATAACAAATGAGCTCCAAAAATTATCAAAAATTCTAGATCACACTTTTAATTTATTTGGAAGAGGTTGGTGAAGAAAAATATAGATTCGGAACTCGTTTAAAAATTGGTAAAAGTTCGGGTACACAAAAGGCCAATTTTGGAAGAAAAAATCCAAAACAAATAGAAAATGAACTCAAAAAATTTTGAAAACTTCCAGAATTCAATTTTTTATTATTTCAGGAGTATTGAAAAAAGAAAATTTGAATTTGGAGTCCGTTTTCTATTTATTTAGGTTCGGGGGTCAAAAAGGTCATTTTATCGAAAAAACCGAAAAAGGGCTTTTCTTGCAATGGAATTGGGCTGGATTTTAAGAGGGCAATCAGCCAAGCCCATGATAGAGATTAATTTTGCTGAGCCATTTCATCTAAGGGCCAAGAGAGAAGAGGAAGATAGTTATTTTTGTGATTAAGCCTTTGAATTTGCAACACATGGACCAATAGTTGAAGAGGGATGATGTCATATTTATGATCCTATTTATAACATCATCTTCATGACATCATATATTTAGGGGCTGATTATTCCAATCTAATGGTGAAAATTTAACATAGAAAGCATCTTAAAGTGATAGCCATTGGATGAAATAAAAAAAAAAAACAACTTCCTTCTAGAAAGAATGTTATTCCCGCCAAGGCTTTAGGAGGGGGGCTGAGCAGTTTTTTTTCACAAGTTTGAAGGCTGAAAGGAGGCAGTAGCTAAGGAGAAAAGAGGAGAAAAAATAAAGGAAAAAGAGAGGAGAAGGAAAAGAAGGGTTTTGACTTGTTTTCTTCTTGATTTGGAAAGTTAGAGCAAGGTAGCTATGTTCTTTCATGGTTTTTTTCATATTTTATTGACATGATCTTGTTTTTTTATTGATGTTTTTTCTTTTTTATGAAATAAACTTGTTTCTAAATAGCTACTATTTTGCTTTTTAAAGAAAATATAAAAAAAAAAAAACATGTTTTCATTTATTTTTTTTTACAATGGCCGAATGGTCTTCCTTCTTTTAGATGATTTTATTTTTTATCTTGTTCATGAGATTTATTGTGGTAGGTTATCTTACTTGTGTTAGATTAGCTTGATTTGTGGTTGGTTAGCTTGATTGTGGTAGTTTAACAATACATCATGCCATGTGTTTGTGGAAATACCATGCTAGGTTTATAAGACCATTCGGCTATGACATGTTTAAATGACCATGTTTGCATTTTTGTGTGTGTTAACTTGCTTAGTATGCTTCCATTTATGTTTACATATTTAGACCATGCCATGTGTTTGTTATATTGTCATTGATATGTTCATGAGTTATGTTAGTCACTATATTTGCATTATTATCTTGTTTGCTACCATGTGTTTGTGTTGTTTGCTAGCTAGGATTATACCATGTTATTTGAGGACCATTTGGCCAACATGACCCTTTTTTCTTTGTGTGTGCATTTTCATTTTTTTTAATTAATAGGTTTACATTTCATGCCATAACATTGTGTATTTTGATTTGGTTTGCCATGAGTTTGTGTTATTGGCTAGATAGGATTGCATTAGGTTATTTGGGAGCCATTCGACCTTTGCATGTGTTTCTTCCTTATGTGTGCATTTTCATTTTGTTTAGGTACCATTGCTTTGCATTACTATGCCATGAAATTGTGTATTAGTTGTTGTTTGTTCATGCATTAGTATTAGGATTATTGGTCATTATATGTTCATGACATTTTCATGCATTCTCATGATATTTTAGGTCTAGGCCATCTTAATATTACCATGCATATTCCCATGCATATAAGGTCTAGAATCATATTGGTATTGCCATGCATTGCTATGCTATTTAGGTCTTAGGTCACTTTGTATTGCCATGCATTTCATGTCACTTTAGGTCTAAGTCTCATTTGCATTATTATGCATCTCATGCATACTTAGGTTAGAATTACATTTATTGCCATGCAAGTTTGTAAGGTCTAGGCTATATTATACATGCCATGCATTTCCCACATCATTTAGGTTTTAAATCATGCATTTCATGCATTCAATTTGCTGTATGTTCATGCATCTCATGCCATACCACTTGATTTATGACTTAAGCCAATCAATGGCTCAAAGTCATGCTCACTTGAGCATATTTGTGGAAAAGTAAAGAGTTGTCAAATTGATTATTCTACCTTTGTGATTTTTTTTTTTTTACCTTAGCCAATTTTTGTCCAAGTTTTTTAGAAGTTTTAGCTACTATTTGTAGGTCCTTAAGAGAGTCTCCAATATTTTTACTTTGTTTTTAAATGATTTTATCAAAGGCAAAAAAATTGTTTCTGCAAAATAGTTTTCACCCAGTTTTCTAACTTTCCTGATTTTTCTGGGAAGTTATCTTTAATCAGAAAATTAAGCCAATTTTTTCCATTGTAGTTTTACATGTTCTGAGTCTCTAGTAATTTTTTTTAGATTTTTTTTTTTAATTTTAAAAATAGGTTAAAAAAATTATGTTTTAAAATTGAACAGCATAGGCAGATTTGAATTCAAAAGAAAAACAATTGTTGAATTTGGCTAAGGCATTTATAGGGGGTTGGTTAGAAACTTTAGATACTCTCCTAGCTTGGGTTTTAGACTATTTTAAACTTTAAAAATGATTTTATAAAGCTCGGGTCAAGGATGGTCAAGTCCGTGATTTCAAACTTAGGAAATTAGAGCCATTTTAAAAGGGTGTTTGGGCTAGGGTTTAATTTTTCATCCAAGATTTTCAAAATTGTTTTCAAACAAATCACAAAGTATTTTGATTTTAGAAAATTTATTTTGATATATTTTCCTAAGGTAGCCGGATATCTTTTAGATATACGGATTTCCTTAATTAAAGGAAAAAATACACTTTCATGCATTGCATTTTCCTTGTTCATGCATACTATATAATATGTGATTTTTGCTATGATAATTGCTATGATATTGTTATTGTTTTGATTTATTTTATGGTGTTATGTTGTTTGTTATATGGTTTTGAATATTTCATGCTATTCTATGCTTTTTATTTAGTTATTTATTTTTGTCACATTATTTAGCATATACTATGTTCATGCATTATTATTTTTATTTTTATTTTCATGCATATTTCATGATAGCATTATTTTATATTTCATGTCATTTCATGCCACTTAGATTATATTCCATGTCATTTAGATTATATTTTCTTAGAATATGCCATGTCATTTAAAATATGCCATATCATTTAAATATATCATGTCATTTAAATCGTATCATTTCATTTAGAATATCATATCACTTAGGATGTTTCATTTCATTTAGAATATACCATGTTACTTAGGTTATTTCATTTCATATAGAATATATTATGTCACTTAAGATATTACATTTCATTTAGGATATTTCATTTCATCTAGAATATGCTATGCCATTTAAATTATATCATATCATTTAGGTTGCATTATATTATCTAGACTTTGCTATGTCATTTTATTCATATCACACATGTTCATATTCATTTTTTTAAAATGTTTTAAAATAAGACAATGATTTTCAATAAAATATAGATATTCCCAAATTAAAATAATTCATGAGTTCTCTGTCGGGTTTGCTGGGGAGGATATCATCAATTATCATTAATAATGGAATATCTTCGTTAAAATGAGAATGATTCGGAAAATTTTCCAAATAAATAAAAATTTTTATATTTTGCCACGTTTGTCGGGAAATATAGGAAAATTTTGAATTAATAAATTCCGAATCATTTTCAATTAAAAATGGAATTATTTTTCTTAGAATTGGGAATTAAATTGAAATACTAAATTTAAAATCGACTTTTTATCGAGACTTGAGATAACACATGATTAATAAGGTACCGTTTTATACGGGCGTTGTGGTGGTGCTAATCCTTCCCCACACGTAATAGAGTCCCAAACCCGCTTTTTTAATTTTTCTGGTTTAAAACGCAGACTTGAAATTGGTTTTAAAAGTGTTTTAATTACTTTTAAAATATTTTACAAAATCGATTTTAATAGGTGACTGATCACACCTAGCCAAAAAAATATTGATGGCTACTCCATGTCTTTTTCGAGGTCATTTTCAAACCCTCATTTTATTTCAAGAGGAATTAAGTCATCTTCTTCTCTGTTTTTCCAATGTCACGCTTAACGAGTAATAAAGTCTCACGTTAAGACTTGTTATTTTTTAGGTTGCGACATCATGGGTAGTAGAAGACTCAATGGAATTTATCTCTTCATGAAACTTGGAGGTGTCAACTTTCTGGCCTTTTAGTTAGTCTCAAGTGAAGATTCAAGGTCATTAAACTTTTGGGATTTGTGCAAAGAAGTCTTCCACCATGCCTTTCAATCAAGATGGATCGACGGACTTGATTGCTTCTATTGCATCGAAGATCTTGTAGACATCTGCAGCAAGTGAAGAAACTCGATCAAAAGAAGCGCGAACAATCCTTGGTGGAATGCTTTCCACAAAATAGTTGCAATCTTCAACTAAATATCGGATCTCACTTTATCAGCACTGAACTTAGAAGATTCTGGAGGTGCAAGATGACTAACTTCAAAAGGACTTCAAATTATGCGAAGTATTCCTAACCATCATGTCGAGACAAACATCTTCTTGGCAGGCAATGGTGCTTGGAACATTATCTTCAATCCTAATTGCAAGTCTGTTAAACTCATGTGGATCAGAAACTGAAGCTTCACTACTGGTAGGGATGTGTCATCATGGAATTCTTTTGGCTTGATTTGTTTCCAACGTCTTTCATAATCACTCTCATCAATTGAGTCTTCAAGGATCACAATATTCTTCCCTTGTGCTTCATTGACTAACAGAACTAATTGAAGAACCACTTCAAAAGTCTTCACATGCTCAAGTAACATCAAGTCTTAAGACGAAGCTTAAGCGCTTGAAGTTCTTCTAAGCTGATCTTCCATCTTGATACAACAACGGCTTGGATGAATCTTCCTTTGTTGTCAAGTTCGATGCACACTCTATCTGTCGCCATCTTGATACAACAACAGCTTGGATGAATCTTCCTTTATCGTCAAGTTCGGTGCACACTCTATCTATCGCTTGATGCTACAACACCTTGGATGAATCTTCCGTGGCCATCAAGTTCGGTTCATACTCTATCTGTCGCCATCTTGATGCTTCAATGTCTTGGATGAATCTTCTTTTTCTATTAAGTTCGGTGCGTACTCTATCTTTCTCCATCTTGATGCTACAATATCTTGGATGAATCTTCCTTTGTCATCAAGTTCGTTGTATGCTTTATCTTTCGACGTCTTGATACTTGCGACATCTTGGGAAAAATCTTTCTTGGTTATCTCCTCCAATTAACTTTGTGGCACATGGAAAGACTTCGTCATAGAACTTGAATGGGCAAACCTCCTAGCTTGTGCAAGTCTCATAATGGAAGCTTCCTTAGTGGCAAGGTGGAGAGCATTGGCAGCTGGGCATCAATCTTCAAGGCACATGTGAACGTCATTGGCGGTTGGGCATCAATCTTCAAGGCACATGTGAACGTCATTGGTGGATGGACAACAATCTTCACAACACTTAGATGCTATCATCGGTTCATATGAAGAATGTTGGTAGCTGGAGCGACCATCAAAGATCTCTCAAAGTGGTCTTTAAAGGTCTTGAACGAGATTCTTCGATGATCTTGAAGGTCTTGAAGAAAGATTCGCCAAGAAGATAGATTCTCCGAAAGTCTTGAAAGAGATTCTCCGATGATCTTGAAGGTTTTGAAGAAAGATCCGCCAAGAAGATAGATTCTCTGAAATGTCCTGAACAAGATTCTCTGATGATCTTGAAGGTCTTGAAGAAAGATCCGCAAGAAGAAAGATTATCCGAAGTCTTGAAAGAGAAACTCCGATGATCTTGAAGGTCTTGAAGAAAGATTCGCTAAAAAGAAAAATTCTCCGAAAGTCTTGAAAGAAATCTCCGAAAATCTTGAGGTCTTAAAGGAAGTTCCCCAATAATCTTGAAAATCTTGAAGGAATGTTCTTCAAAAAGTCTTGAAAGAATGGAGATTAGATTGAAGACATGATGGTGAAGCTTGAAAAAGTTCTATCGACCAATCTTTCGAAGTGGAAGAAATATCTAATTAAAGTCCAAGATAATATCCATTGGATGTGGGCTTGTCGATGAAAAGATATAGTCTTTTGCTAATGTCTTCATCTTGAGAATTTGTGATCTTCAAAGTAACATGATGACGTTGTAAAAAAAAAAAAAAAAACGTCAGTAGATAGAGAATTCTGGAAAAAAAAAATATTGGTGAAAGCACCGCAAGATTGGATAATATGAATGTATGGAGATTATGCAAACAATTGATGGCGGCCTGGAAGCACTAAATGGATGGGCCTCGAATTGACGATGATATCCGCGAGTTGGCAGCCAAGATTCAGATATTTAGATAATTAATATGCATGGCCATGAGGTGAACTAGTATGTAAGGAAACCCAAGTGTCAACATGCATGGTCACGGTGGCAAGCAATCATAAGAATTCATGGTGTCGGCAATACATGATCTGATTGTCTATATTCATGGCTTCAAAACCGAACATGTGTGAGCATTCATGGCTACTCGTGTGGCTTCATCAAGTGCTGCTAAAGAAACAAGAAACATCTTCCTTCTAAAAGATAACTGCTACAAGTATCTCGTGTCAAGACGCGTCTGTGGAACGCCATCTGTGGAACACCGTATATTATAGGCGACAAATGAAGAGTTTTGGCATTACGCAGAGGATACTGAACTCTAGCGCATTCTTGGGCGGTTTGAATCTGTAAAAGACCATGTCAGAGTATTTGAGACTTTGTTTCTTGAGGAATACACAGATGCTAGGTCTGAGTGCGGGTTCCATGGCGAGAACTGCTGTTCTATGTGCGCTACAAGTGTTTAGCTCACTCACTTCAATGTAAGACAGGATTTAAGGTGACATGGCATGCAACAAAAGAAAAGAGATCAAAAAGCATGGACATGATAAATAAGATATGAAGAATAAAAAAATAATAAAAGATAGAATGAAAAGGCATGGTGATTATGGCAGGAGCAAATAAGTGGTGCTCCCAGAAAAGATAAAAAAAAAAAAAAAGGGGCCTTAACTATCGAGCTCTCCAAAGCGTTATGCAGATCAGCTAGAGGGTGTTGCTTTTATAGGGAGAATAAGTCCTAAGCAATGAAGGGATAGGACTTCTGATTGCATGAGAACTTCTTTGAAACTGTTTTCTTATTGGCCGGATGGTACAAAGCATGTCAAAGATGATTAGGAGTTCAAAGTGGCTTGGGAAAAGTCTTTGCATAACAATTCTTCTTGGACCACAAGTGAAGTCGGTTAGCATAATTCAAGATAAATTTGGAAAAATAAATTTCCCACACATACCCAAAGGTGCCCGGATGATTGAACAAAGAAAGAAAAAAAAAAAAAAATTGGACTGTTGATGATCAGTTTAAAGAATCATTTACTTTCTAGCTAGAGGACGCTATGCAATGAGTAGATTTTACATAGTTAATATCCGATCCTGAAGCCAGGCGGGGTACATGCTCCTAAAGCTATTGCTGTCCTTCAGATTAGAGAAGGACGTATGTAATTTCATATTCTTGGAATCTTTGGGCCATGTTTTGTATGGACTTTTGTTACCAAGCCTAACTCTTTGATTTTTATGTGGGCAGATCCAGACTTCTTTCTCTGAGGGCCAATGTTAAATCATCATAAACTTTTTAGGTGGGCCGATATTTGGTTCATTGTCCATCTTGATTTTTAAAAAATTAAATTAATTCTTGATTTTTTTCATAGGAAAATATATGCTAAATCAAAATTAAAGTTTTTTTTTTTCTCTTCTCATATACAAAATTATATGAGAATAATGCAAAGGTGCAAATAAATTTTGGCATCAAAAGCAAATCAAAATTCAAGACTTCTCCACTTGTTACAATCAACAAAAATCGTGTAAGTAACCAAGTCTTGAGGGAGCATTTGTAGAAGGAGAATTTTTTTTGACCAATTACAAATTGCCACGTGTCAATTGGAATTTATTTTAATTAAAGAATTTTCAATTAAATTATGCATCACCATGTGAAATTGATGATATCATATACGATGACATCATAATTAAATATGCACACATGACTTGACCAATCAAATTGCAAGGATTCATGGGTCATCCAATCAAATTTCACCCATGTGTCATAAGTATTTTATCTTTAATTAAATTAAATTAATTAAGAGATAAATAAAAAAGTGAAGTTATTTAGAACTCTTACAAAGAAATTATATTTTTTAAGAACTCTCTTTCACCTGGCTAGCACGATAAATAGGGACCTCCCCTCAACACAAATTTAATAATTCGCAAGTCTGAAGAGAAGAAGAAGATTTTGAAGACCCAAATCCTCTCCAAAATCCGAAGAAGAAATCTCTCTAAAGAATTGAAGGAATTGAAGAAATTTTGAAGAACGCCAAGAACGTCTGACTGTTCTTCAGAAAGCTGCTCTTCGATCTTGTCCCACTGAAGAAAGGAGATCAATCTAGTTTTTCATGATCAAGTCTAGAAGACTCTTTAAGCAGATCTCATCGATTCAAAATCAAGTCACGAAGACCCTTGGATCAAAGTTTTGCTGAAGAAAGGAATCAAAGGATTTCTTTATTTTAAGAATATCCAGAGATTGTAACTTTTAAGTTTGATAAATAAAAGTTTTTTTGTCTCCAATTTTCTTTGTCATATTTCACGAAAGATTTTTCTCTTTTTTTTTTGACTTCTTTCAAATTGTCTAGTCAATTGATCAAAGATACATCATGTTATGAAAATACACATCATTAAGCTTTAAAGCTTGGTGGATGATGAGTTTAAAGAAGAAAGGCTTTGGGGTATAGGTTCAAGAGGTTTACAAAGGTTTTTTTTGTTGTTGTGAGGGTGGAGGGTAATATGATACGAGGAGTCGAAGGAGATCTTCTATCCTTAAATCCTGCAGTCATTTTTTAGGATGACTTTGGGTTACTTCACTTGATAAAAACCCTAAAAATTCCTTTAAGATAAGAAAAAGACTTTGCTTGATTTTGGCACTAAGTCGAAGGTTGCTTTTTTTTTTCATGCACAAAATAAAATAAATAGCTTAAATTTCATGCAATAAAAAATCTTGGACTTATTTTTATTTGTTAGTAAAGTTCAAGACTTATTTGAATATTATTCTTTTATATATATATATATATATATATATATATATATATAAAGGGTTGCAATTGCAAAATATTGAAAACTTTGTGGGTTTTATTTAAATTGCATGGTACTTTTTCTTTCTTTTTTTTAGCTCCTTAAATCTTGGCTTTAGCCTTGATAAGACAGGTCTTGTATGAAAGAGATTGAGCAACGAACCACTTCAGTCAAGTCTAAAGTTCAATCAGCATGTCATGTGTATTTGAGTGACAGAAAAGGAGAAAATAGAGAACTTACCAAACTGTCACATATAATTCTGATTTCTCAACAGAATCATCTCATCATCATCATATCATAAAGCTAATAGAAAAACCAAAAAAATTAAAAGCCTCTTTGTCTTTGTGCATGAAGAAAAAGCTGTAAATATAGCAATCTGTTGTGTAAAAGGGTCTTAAAGTTTATTAATATGTGATAACTCGTATAATTATATAGTTTTTAGTTATCTTTTATTATTGTTTTGTGTCAAATACGAGTTATTATTGTTTAGTCTAATTGTGTTTATGATCTTTTATATTTTTATGTAATTTGGTGTTTTTCACAAGTTTCTTTGAGTGATTTCAGATTACTAGAATTAAGGGCAAATCCAGTTCAGTTCCAGTTCCGACACCTTTTGCCATATCAGCTATATCTGGAGTTTCACTGAAGCAATAAGGCTAAAATTTTAACCGTGCAAAGTTAAGAGGCATATCTATCTTTTTCATGTTTTACACTTCTTGAAACGGAGTCGTTTTCCCTAGCGAAATCGACCATCAAGTTGGCTGATGTGCAATGACGTCTGTGCTGACCTGTTTTCGTATTTTGCCCATATCTTCTTATCCACATCAGAAAATGAGCTGATTCCAACGGCTATGGATCAGTAACTGACAGGGGAACATTTTTCTAGAAGACCATGTGATCAGATCAGGCCTCCAATATTGACAAAATCGACCATCAAGTTGGCTGATCAAAATTGTCATACAATATGACGAAAATTGTTAGAAAAATGCACCCACCTATTATACCTACCTTTGAAATTTGTAAAGCTTGTCTCTTGTCATTTAGCCCTCCAAAATGTGTATAAATAGAGGGCCTTGGATGATTGTAGAGGATCACATGGTACATTGGTAGGATATTAGCCATTGTAATAAAATTCTCTAAGTTTTCTTCTTCTTTCTTTTCTCTAGTTTTCTTTTTCTTTATTTTCTTCTTCTTCTTTCTTTCTTTTATTTTCTTCTTAGATTCTCTTTAATTTTATGTTTATGTTTACAATGCCTATGCTAGGCTAAACTTCTATTTGGTTAAGGGTGATTTCAAAGCCCTAGACATGTTTTGTGATTGATTTTCAGATTCTATCTATCATTAATTTTCTATCAAAGTTGCTTATGTTTTTCTACAAGAATTGTTCATGATGTTGTCTTGATTTATTTAGGTGTACAACTAGATAGATCTTGATAATTATCTCTTGCTAGTCTAGGAGTCTTGATCCGTGTAATTGTCTTGATTTCCTATTCATAAGTGGCAATTTGTGATTAATGATTATGGTCAAGTTTTCAATAATTGCAAAGTGGAACATAACCTAAGTTGAACAATCCGAGCTTATGTGTTTGTTGCTTAGATCAACCTATCTTTCTCAAAATAAAGCTGCCATTAAATTGAATTTAGAGAGCTTATTCTAGGTTGTTTAATGGTTAGAGATTAAATAGAGAGCTTGTTCTATTTAACGACAAACTAAGGAAAGATTGAGATAACAGAGCTTGTTGTTATCTACGGTTGTTAACTTTGATAGTTGGTTGATATTGATAGATCTGAAATTGATTTTTAATGATGTCTAGTGGTGGAGAATGAAACCTTAACCATATTTTTCATATTTGATTCTTCTTACTTACTTGTTTTCTTACTTTTCTAGTTTGCTTATTTTTAAAAGTATATTTATTTTTATTGGCTGGTTATACCGCCTAATTTGTATATTAACTTTGTTTTATTTTTATTGGTTGGTTATACCGCCTAATTTAGTATATATATTTTTATTGGCTGGTTATACCGCCTAATTTAGTATGTATATTTTTATTGGCTGGTTATACCGCCTTGCATCTTATTCTTATTATTTACTTTAGTTTAAATCTGGCTTCAAAAACCCATTTTCTTTTATTGTTTTCTTTGAACGTAAGTTATAAACTAATAACTCATAGATTAAAACCCAATCCCTGAGGACTCGTCCCTTGCTAATCATTATACTTACAATTGATCTTTTTAGTGCAAGGTTAAATAAGATACACTCTTTTGGGTGCATCAAATTTTTGGCGCCGTTGCCGGGGATTGTTTTCTTTAGTTTATTTGTTACTTGGTTTATTCTTATTTTCAGTTCTAATTAGTATTATTTTCTTGTACATACATGTTTTTCTTTTCAAATTTTGAAAAAAAAAATGGAATTAAGCAATCTAACACTTGAAGAGTTGGTGGCATACATGAACATGGAGAATCAACAAGCCAATCTCACTTCCTCAGTTCAACAATTGGCCATGGGAGGATGTCAAGGCCATCAATGGTTCCAAGACCAACCGCATGATCATTACTCCAACACTTACCATGAGGGATGGTGGGATCATACTAATTATGGCTATGATGGAGACTCAATTAAGAGTTGTAAACCCAAGTGCAGGTTATGTTCAAGTAATAAATTCTCGGGTGTCCGAGGTCGAACCACAGGGAAGCGTACTAGTAAGTATAAGTTTATAAATATATATGAAAAAGAAAATAAACAAGATATTAGGAAATCAATAACAAAGAAAGTAAACAAGATATTAGAGAACAAAATAAACAAAATAACATAAAAGCAATTAAACAAGATATAAAAAACAATAAGAAAGGATGTTGAGGTTAGAGAATCCACTCTTGGTGTTATGCTAAGATTAATCTTGTTTTATTACACAATTGAAATCCACACATAAGGGAGGTTCCAATCGGAAGGTTTAGCAATTCAGTCCAAATTGTCCAACGTCCATAGCATATGATATTATGTTCATTTGGTGTCCTCAAAACTCATAAAAAGAGTCCAAGCATTCCTTATGCCAAGGTATATGTCTACAACAAATCAAGGTTATGAAACCAAGCATTTACTGTGCCATTTTCATTGTCAATAATGAATCAAGATCTCTACTTTGCAAGTATGATTTTAAACCAAAAGAAAATATTATCTATACTAGTGTTTATAAATGATGATTCATTTTAGCTCATGTTTAAGAGACTAACCTTAGCATTTACCAAGAGCTTCACCTCATCACCTCAACAATATGATTAGCAACACATACTAGATATGAATAAAATGAAAAGAAATGTAAGAAGCATAAGTAAATAAAGAAAAAGAAAACTAGAGAAAGGAAAGAAGAAGAAAACTTAGAGAATTTTATTACAATGGCTAATATCCTACCAATCTATAATGTATCCCAATACTCATCCAAGGCCCTCTATTTATACACATTTTGGAGGGCTAAATGACAAGAGACAAGCTTTACAAATTTCAAAGGTAGGTATAATAGGTGGGTGCATTTTTCTAACAATTTTCGTCATATTGTATGACAATTCTGATCAGCCAGCTTGATGGTCGATTTTGTCAATGTTGGAGGCTCGATCTGATAAAATTGTCTTCTAGAAAAATATACCCCTATCAGTTACGGATCCATAGCCGTTGGAATCAGCTCATTTGCTGATGTGGATAAGAAGATATGGGCAAAATACGAAAACAGGTCAGCACAGACGTCATTGCACATCAGCCAACTTGATGGTCGATTTCACTAGGGAAAACGACTCCGTTTCAAGAAGTGTAAAACATGAAAAAGATAGATATGCCTCTTAGCTTTGCACGGCTACAAATTTCAGCCTTATTGCTTTAGTGAAACTCGAGATATAGCTGATATGGTAAACGGTGTCGGAACTGGAACTGAACTGGATTTGCCCTTAATTCTAGTAATCTGAAATCACTCAAAGAAACTTGTGAAAAACACCAAATTACATAAAAATATAAAAGATCATAAGAACAATTAGACTAAACAATAATAACTCGTATTTGACACAAAACAATAATAAAACATAACTAAAAACTATATAATTATACGAGTTATCACACCCCCACACTTACATTGTTGCTAGTCCCTAGCAACGACTCAATAAAAATAAAATAAGAAAATATAATCTAATCCATTTTCGTAGGAAATTACGGTGGCACTTAGCATGTGACACAAGCCTTTAAACCCCTAGGTGTCCCTAGTGGACGAGTTTAGTCTCGTGAGGGTTTACTAGGACGATACCCACAAACATTGAAAACATAAGAAAAACTAAAAATAATAATTATAACTAATCCTTCCAATATAAATTAGAGATAATCATTGGACAAGTCTTAAAAACTAATCAATAGGTTAAAGAAATTCACAAAAAATCTTGCTTGAATGTAAATAAATGAGTTAAGCCAATATTAACATAACATATTTCAATCAAAATAATGCATATTCAAACTTAATCTCAACTTCTCACATGGGATACTCTCTTGATTTTCACTCTTTAAAGTAGTGGTAAAGTGTTTACACTCAATCAATCTCATGAAAACACTTCTACCATATGCTTGCTTGTCCACCTATTCTCCACTATTTAGATCATACAACTTCATAAATCAAGAGGTCTTTATTCAAGGTTGTAATGGGGCCAAAGGGTTATAATGTGGTTAAAGAACAAAAGGATAAAGATATCACAAAGGTTCCAAAGAGTTCATAGATTTTAGAGACATAATAAGATCATACAAATAAAACTTCTCAAAACTCTTATAAAGCACATAATAACATAGGCTAAATATTCATGTTGAGCCTTTGCATCATTCTAACCAACTTTGTAACATCTTTTTCTAGAAGTTCAAGAGAAGATTCTTTTTTTTTTTTTTTTATTTTTAATATGGGAATGTATTTGACAATGATCCCTTTCTTTTTCTCTTGACTTTTTCTTTTCTTTTCTTTCCCCACACTTATCTTTTGTTTCTAACCCAAATTTTCAAAAAGTGTCCCTTGTTTTTGCAATATGTCTCAAAATATATAATCCATCTTTAAAACAAGGGTAAGGATATAAGTATATTTAGGCTAGGTGTAAGTTCTGGTTACCAATAAAATAGCATATTTAATGTAGGCTCAAATTGGCTCACTAGTGGGGATGTTCTCTTAGAACATTAATAATGGATGGCTGTTTGGCTCTGGTTATAATCCTAATGCCTCAATCATATTCATGTTGTCACATGTATCAATATAGTCTCAAACGGTTTAAAGCAAGTTCTAGAGAATCATGTAATCATAAGAGCACTCAAGAAAGAAATTAGATTGATTTGTATAATGCGTCAATCATTATAGGCTCAAAAACTCACAAGGATGATTATACAAGTCAGATTAAGTCTAAACATGCTTCTTTCTCAATCAACATATCATATTAACATTGGCTCATAAAAAGGTTGATATCAAGCTCAATTCTCATGAAAATCTTCTCACTTATAAATCTGTTTTAGACTTATGCAATTCATATCTCATTATAGTATTGAAAGTAACTAAAAAACACACTAAGTCTAAACATGCTTTTTTTTTTTTTTTTGAAGAAGAAGATTAAATCAAACGGACAAGGTATGTCTCAAGTCTCCCTTACTCAGACCTTGTTCAGAATGAATACTTCTAAATGTCTTAAAACACAACAATTTTTTTTTTATTAGCAAAATATGTCCCTTACCCCCTACTAAAATATGACATTGTCCCCAATGTCAAATTTTAAAGGTAGAATTTAGGAGATCTTACCTGCAGAGGTTGCTAACCACTTATTATAACTGAGACACAACAAGCAAAATGTTAGATAATGTCACAAAGACAAAGTGCAATCCACTCCTTGCTCATCCATAACTCTTTTTCTTTTTCCGAGCGTTTGCGAAACAACCGTAGCAGATAAATACTCATAAGCTTGGAGCTTTTTGAGTAAATCTTCAATGGTTGTAGCAGAAATTATGGTTCTCCTTGCCTCTGAAAACATGAATCCATTATCCACAGCATTATCTAAATATGAAAGCAAATTACTAAAATAACCATTAATATTAAGCAAACCAATGGGTTTCTTATTTGTGACCAAAGATGACCAAGAAGCCACGCAAGCTATTTCTTCCAATGTACCCAGACCTCCTGGTAAAGCAATGAATGCATCGGCAGAATGGTACATGATTGTCATCCGTTCAGGGATACTCCAGACTTGTATTTCCTTACCCACGGTAGGTCCACAAAAACCTGTGAATAGTTTTGGCACGATTCCTAGAACTGGACTTCCTCCGGCGTGTGCTGCTGTAGCGACTGCTCCCATTAAACCCGTACTACCGCCTCCATAAATCAACTGGATCTTTTGCTGGGCAAGTATTACTCCAACTCTTATGGCTTCATCAGCGAATATGTTATTTTTCCCTGGATAAGCACCTCCAAAGACACAAATTTTTTTAATGCGCTGGGACGAAGTACTTTCCATTTTTTTTGAGTGCCTGAAAGAGAATGAGTACATGGTGTAATATATAGAGGACTGAGTAATGAATCAGACAAGAGTAATAATGTCGCCGAAAGTGTATTTGACCTGTCAGAAGAAAATGTTAACCTAACAAAAGATTTTTGCGTGATTTCAGGAAGAAAATTAAAAAGAGAAGAAAAATCAACCATAAAAGACCAATGCAAAAAAAAAAAAAAAAACGAGAATAATTACACAAATCTAACAACACGTAAATTAAACCGAAATGAAATTATTGCAAATCAAACCAAAAGCTGAGAAGTCATTTATTGTAGTTGTGATTGTGGCTCACATCTTCCTCTGGTTTTACGTCCAGAAACGGCTTAAACGCCTTCTATGAGTCGAGGATATGCTTCCCATCCAGTTTTCTTACAAACTGGCAAACAGGGTCTTTTAACATCAGATTCCCAAGATGTTGCCATTCCCTTTGGAATTGCGGCCATAAATCAAGAATTTCTCTTTGTACGTCTCCACTAGGATGCGTCTCAAGAGAAAGTTGGATATTACCCAAATTCTCCTTACTCAGTCCATCCTTAATGAATTCAATTTTTATCATCTCGATTAGAGGACGGAATCCCAATAGAACGACATTTACCGTTACACGTCCATCGTGCACATGGTAGGAGTTGTATTAGAAAGATTACCTGAAAAAGTTTCACAATAAAATCTAACTAAACGACGAGATCTAAAATCACGTCGCCAAACAAGCATAAAACAAAGTTAATATACAGATTAGGCGGTATAACCAGCCAATAAAAATAAAACAAAGTTAATATACAATATAAATATAAATATATAGAAAATTAGGCGGTATAACCAGCCAAAATAAATCAAAGTTAATATACAAATTAGGCGGTATAACCAGCCAATAAAAATAAATATACTTATAAACTTATATACTTAGTATTGCCTCCCCGGCAACGGCGCCAAAAACTTGATGGAGACTCAATTAAGAGTTGTAAACCCAAGTGCAGGTTATGTTCAAGTAATAAATTCTCGGGTGTCCGAGGTCGAACCACAGGGAAGCGTACTAGTAAGTATAAGTTTATAAATATATATGAAAAAGAAAATAAACAAGATATTAGGAAATCAATAACAAAGAAAGTAAACAAGATATTAGAGAACAAAATAAATAAAATAACATAAAAGCAATTAAACAAGATATAAAAAACAATAAGAAAGGATGTTGAGGTTAGAGAATCCACTCTTGGTGTTATGCTAAGATTAATCTTGTTTTATTACACAATTGAAATCCACACATAAGGGAGGTTCCAATCGGAAGGTTTAGCAATTCAGTCCAAATTGTCCAACGTCCATAGCATATGATATTATGTTCATTTAGTGTCCTCAAAACTCATAAAAAGAGTCCAAGCATTCCTTATGCCAAGGTATATGTCTACAACAAATCAAGGTTATGAAACCAAGCATTTACTGTGCCATTTTCATTGTCAATAATGAATCAAGATCTCTACTTTGCAAGTATGATTTTAAACCAAAAGAAAATATTATCTATACTAGTGTTTATAAATGATGATTCATTTTAGCTCATGTTTAAGAGACTAACCTTAGCATTTACCAAGAGCTTCACCTCATCACCTCAACAATATGATTAGCAACACATACTAGATATGAATAAAATGAAAAGAAATGTAAGAAGCATAAGTAAATAAAGAAAAAGAAAACTAGAGAAAGGAAAGAAGAAGAAAACTTAGAGAATTTTATTACAATGGCTAATATCCTACCAATCTATAATGTATCCCAATACTCATCCAAGGCCCTCTATTTATACACATTTTGGAGGGCTAAATGACAAGAGACAAGCTTTACAAATTTCAAAGGTAGGTATAATAGGTGGGTGCATTTTTCTAACAATTTTCGTCATATTGTATGACAATTCTGATCAGCCAGCTTGATGGTCGATTTTGTCAATGTTGGAGGCTCGATCTGATAAAATTGTCTTCTAGAAAAATATACCCCTATCAGTTACGGATCCATAGCCGTTGGAATCAGCTCATTTGCTGATGTGGATAAGAAGATATGGGCAAAATACGAAAACAGGTCAGCACAGACGTCATTGCACATCAGCCAACTTGATGGTCGATTTCACTAGGGAAAACGACTCCGTTTCAAGAAGTGTAAAACATGAAAAAGATAGATATGCCTCTTAGCTTTGCACGGCTACAAATTTCAGCCTTATTGCTTCAGTGAAACTCGAGATATAGCTGATATGGTAAACGGTGTCGGAACTGGAACTGAACTGGATTTGCCCTTAATTCTAGTAATCTGAAATCACTCAAAGAAACTTGTGAAAAACACCAAATTACATAAAAATATAAAAGATCATAAAAACAATTAGACTAAACAATAATAACTCGTATTTGACACAAAACAATAATAAAACATAACTAAAAACTATATAATTATACGAGTTATCAGGCTACTAGAAAAATTACCAAGAAGTAGATCCTTATGCCAATTACACTCATCCATCTAGCTTCAATCAATCATGGTCTCAAGAACCAGATCTTTTTCAACCACCACTTATGACTCAAAACTCAGGTACTTCTTTAGAAGATCTTGTATATTCTCTTGTTACTGATACTTTGCAATTTCAACAGGAAACAAGGGCAAGCATCCAGAGTTTGGAAAGGCAAATGAGCCTATTGGCTAGAAGTAAGGTGGGATGGGTAGCACAAAGATCTGAAGAACTCCCAGCCCAAACGATGGTTAACCCAAAGGAGAATGCTACTATTGTGACCTTGAAGAATGAGGAACAAGATGAGGATGAAACAAAATTAGAGATGGATTCTATTCTTGAGGATAATGAAGCCAAAGATCCAAATAAGAGTATTTCGGCACCTGAGGTAACGTTTAAGGTTTCACTTTTTACTAATGTTTCTTCTCCACCTTTTCCTAGTAGATTTGCAAAGTTCAAGGAGGAAGAACATGAACAACACATGCCAGAAACCTTAAACAACTTGTTTGTGGAGGTCATTCAACAAGTATCAAAATATGCTCCATTCCTCGATGACATATGCACCACAAAGGATGATGGAATAATACTTGTAATGGAGAATGCATCCACTGTTGTGCAAAGAAAGCTTCCTCTCAAACGCATAAATTTGGGAAATTTCATGTATGAGCCTGACAAGCCTAAAATGCCAAGAAGGGGTGTTGGTTAGGTTCAAAACACTAAATCAAGTGCTAATTGGGGGAGGCAGCCTAATTAGTGAAAGCATTGCGAAACTGCCATCCTCAGATTTGCTCTCTTTTTCTTTATCTTTTTCTTATGTTTCTTTGCTAATTGTGTTTAGTGTTTCTAAGTTCATTTAGGCTGCATAAGTTTATTTTGTTTATTAGTTCTTTTCACTTACACATGATTCTTTCATTTGGGATTAATAGCATTACATTAATGACAATGTAAGAATTATGTGTGGGGGGAAGAATTTAGGATTTTATTTAGAGTGTTTTGTTTTTGAGTCTTTTTATGTTGTTTTTCTTTCTGATCCTTGTTTTGAAAATAACTAGATGTAAATATAATTTTTTTTTAACCCCGGTTAAATGGCGGATAACGGTACTCCGTGATTATTTAAGTCGGTTCCATCAGCTACCCATAAAACTGATATTGTATATAAATTTCTCTTCCAATTTCTCTTTCAAATTTTTCTCATTTTTTTCAGGATGGATGATATTCTCACAAGATTGCAGAAACGATTTCCTCCTTTCCCTCGAAATATTTTACTGAAGCTTTACCAAGTTCGATTTCAAAGATTAAGAATGCTTATGCACAAAGGGATTCCTGAAGACATACGTTAGATAATTGAAGCCAAGGTACGTGAAGATGAATATCTTCCTGTTTTGCATTTACCAGGTACAGGTAGAAGCACTTTTGCAAAGAAGCGACGAGCAAAGCGCATGAGTTCAAATTGCCACAAATGTGCACGATGGACGTGTAACGGTAAATGTCGTTCTATTGGGATTCCGTCCTCTAATCGAGATGATAAAATTGAATTCATTAAGGATGGACTGAGTAAGGAGAATTTGGGTAATATCCAACTTTCTCTTGAGACGCATCCTAGTGGAGACGTACAAAGAGAAATTCTTGATTTATGGCAGCAATTCCAAAGGGAATGGCAACATCTTGGGAATCTGATGTTAAAAGACCCTGTTTGCCAGCTTGTAAGAAAACTGAATGGGAAGCATATCCTCGACTCATAGAAGGCGTTTAAGCCGTTTCTGGACGTAAAACCAGAGGAAGATGCCAAATACACTTTCGGCGACACTATTACTCTTGACTTTTACGGTTGATTTTTCTGCTCTTTTTGATTTTCTTCCTGAAATCACGCAAAAATCTTTTGTTAGGTTAACATTTTCTTCTGACAGGTCAGATACACTTTCGGCGACATTATTACTCTTGTCTGATTCACTACTCAGTCCTCTATATATTACACCATGTACTCATTCTCTTTCAGGCACTCGAAAAAAAAAAAGGAAAATACTTCGTCCCAGCGCATTAAAAAAATTTGTGTCTTTGGAGGTGCTTATCCAGGGAAAAATAACATATTTGCTGATGAAGCCATAAGAGTTGGAGTAATACTTGCCCAACAAAAGATCCAGTTGATTTATGGAGGCGGTAGTACGGGTTTAATGGGAGCAGTCGCTACAGCAGCACACGCCGGAGGAAGTCCAGTTCTAGGAATCATGCCAAAACTATTCACAAGTTTTTGTGGACCTACCGTGGGTAAGGAAATACAAGTTTGGAGTATCCCTGAACGGATGACAATCATGTACCATTCTGCCGATGCATTCATTGCTTTACCAGGAGGTCTGGGTACATTGGAAGAAATAGCTTGCGTGGCTTCTTGGTCATCTTTGGTCACAAATAAGAAACCCATTGGTTTGCTTAATATTAATGGTTATTTTAGTAATTTGCTTTCATATTTAGATAATGCTGTGGATAATGGATTCATGTTTTCAGAGGCAAGGAGAACCATAATTTCTGCTACAACCATTGAAGATTTACTTAAAAAGCTCCAAGCTTATGAGTGTTTATCTGCTACGGTTGTTTCGCAAACGCTCGGAAAAAGAAAAAGAGATATGGACGAGCAAGGAGTGGATTGCACTTTGTCTTTGTGACATTATCTAACATTTTGCTTGTTGTGTCTCAGTTATAATAAGTGGTTAGCAACCTCTGCAGGTAATATCTCCTAAATTCTACCTTTAAAATTTGACATTGGGGACAATGTCATATTTTAGTAGGGGGTAAGGGACATATTTTGCTAATTTAAAAAAATAATAATAAATTTGTTGTGTTTTAAGACATTTAGAAGTATTCATTCTGAACAAGGTCTGAGTAAGGGAGACTTGAGACATACCTTGTCAGTTTGATTTAATGTTCTAAAAAAAAAAAAAAAAAACATGTTTAGACTTAGTGTGTTTTAGTTACTTTCAATACTATGATGAGATATGAATTGCATAAGTCTAAAACAGATTTATTAGTGAGAAGATTTTCATGAGAATTGAGCTTGATGTCAACCTTTTTATGAGCCAATGTTAATATGATATGTTGATTGAGAAAGAAGCATGTTTAGACTTAATCTGACTTGTATAATCATCCTTGTGAGTTTTTGAGCCTATAATGATTGATGCATTATACAAATCAATCTAATTTCTTTCTTGAATGCTCTTATGATTACATGATTCTCTAGAACTTGCTTTAAACCGTTTGAGACTATATTGATACATGTGACAACATGAATATGATAGAGGCATTAGGATTATAACCAGAGCCAAACAGCCATCCATTATTAATGTTCTAAGAGAACATCCCCACTAGTGAGCCAATTTGAGCCTACATTAAATATGCTGTTTTATTGGTAACCACAACTTACACCTAACCTAAATATACTTATATCCTTACCCTTGTTCTAAAGATGGATTATATATTTTGAGACATATTGCAAAAAACAAGGGATATTTTTAGTTGAAAATTTGGGTTAGAAACAAGAAATAAGTGTGGGGGGAAAAGAAAAGAAAAGTCAAGAGAAAAAGAAATGGAATACTGGCAAATACATTCCTATGTAAAAAAATATGAATCATCTCTTGAATTTGTGGAAAAAGAAAAAGATGTTACAAAGTTGTTTAGAATGAAGAAAAGGCCCAACATGAATATTCGGCCTAGGTGACTATGTACTTGTAAAGAGTTTTGAGAAGTTTCTTTGTATGATCTTATTATGTCTCTAAACTTTATGAACTCTTTGGAGCCTTTGTGATATCTTTATCCTTTTGTTATTCAACCATATTACAAACCCCTTGGCCCCATTACAACCTTGATTAAAGACCTCTTGATTCATGAAGTTGTATGATCTAAATAGTGGAGAATAGGTGGACAAGCAAGAATATGGTAGAACTGTTTTCATGAGATTGATTGAGTGTAAACACTTCACCACTACTTTAAAGAGTGAAAATCATGAGGGTATCCCATGTGAGAAGTTGAGATTAAATTTGAACATGCACTATTTTGATTGAGATATGTTATGTTAATATTGGCTTAACTCAAACAATTTTACATTCAAGCATGAATTTTTGTGAAATTCTTTAAGCTATTGATTAGTTTATAAGACTTGTTCAAAGATTGTCTCTAATTTGTATTGAAAGGATTAGGAATAAATATTTTTAGTATATGTAGTTTATTTATATTTTAGTTTTTCAATGTTTGTGGGTATCGTTCTAGTAAACCCTCACGAGACTAAACTCGTCCACTAGGGACACCTAGGGGTTTAAAGGCTTGTGTCACATGCTAAGTGCCACCGTGATTTCCTACGAAAGTGGATTAGATTAGATTTTCTTATTTTATTTTTATTGAGTCGTTGCTAGGGACTAGCAACAATCTAAGTGTGGGGGTGTGATAACTCGTATAATTATATAGTTTTTAGTTATGTTTTATTATTGTTTTGTGTCAAATACGAGTTATTATTGTTTAGTCTAATTGTGTTTATGATCTTTTATATTTTTATGTAATTTGGTGTTTTTCACAAGTTTCTTTGAGTGATTTCAGATTACTAGAATTAAGGGCAAATCCAGTTCAGTTCCAGTTCCGACACCTTTTGCCATATCAGCTATATCTGGAGTTTCACTGAAGCAATAAGGCTAAAATTTTAACCGTGCAAAGTTAAGAGGCATATCTATCTTTTTCATGTTTTACACTTCTTGAAACGGAGTCGTTTTCCCTAGCGAAATCGACCATCAAGTTGGCTGATGTGCAATGACGTCTGTGCTGACCTGTTTTCGTATTTTGCCCATATCTTCTTATCCACATCAGAAAATGAGCTGATTCCAACGGCTATGGATCAGTAACTGACAGGGGAACATTTTTCTAGAAGACCATGTGATCAGATCAGGCCTCCAATATTGACAAAATCGACCATCAAGTTGGCTGATCAAAATTGTCATACAATATGACGAAAATTGTTAGAAAAATGCACCCACCTATTATACCTACCTTTGAAATTTGTAAAGCTTGTCTCTTGTCATTTAGCCCTCCAAAATGTGTATAAATAGAGGGCCTTGGATGATTGTAGAGGATCACATGGTACATTGGTAGGATATTAGCCATTGTAATAAAATTCTCTAAGTTTTCTTCTTCTTTCTTTTCTCTAGTTTTCTTTTTCTTTATTTTCTTCTTCTTCTTTCTTTCTTTTATTTCCTTCTTAGATTCTCTTTAATTTTATGTTTATGTTTACAATGCCTATGCTAGGCTAAACTTCTATTTGGTTAAGGGTGATTTCAAAGCCCTAGACATGTTTTGTGATTGATTTTCAGATTCTATCTATCATTAATTTTCTATCAAAGTTGCTTATGTTTTTCTACAAGAATTGTTCATGATGTTGTCTTGATTTATTTAGTTGTACAACTAGATAGATCTTGATAATTATCTATTGCTAGTCTAGGAGTCTTGATCCGTGTAATTGTCTTGATTTCCTATTCATAAGTGGCAATTTGTGATTAATGATTATGGTCAAGTTTTCAATAATTGCAAAGTGGAACATAACCTAAGTTGAACAATCCGAGCTTATGTGTTTGTTGCTTAGATCAACCTATCTTTCTCATCATAAAGCTGCCATTAAATTGAATTTAGAGAGCTTATTCTAGGTTGTTTAATGGTTAGAGATTAAATAGAGAGCTTGTTCTATTTAACGACAAACTAAGGAAAGATTGAGATAACAGAGCTTGTTGTTATCTACGGTTGTTAACTTTGATAGTTGGTTGATATTGATAGATCTGAAATTGATTTTTAATGATGTCTAGTGGTGGAGAATGAAACCTTAACCATATTTTTCATATTTGATTCTTCTTACTTACTTGTTTTCTTACTTTTCTAGTTTGCTTATTTTTAAAAGTATATTTATTTTAAATCTGGCTTCAAAAACCCATTTTCTTTTATTGTTTTCTTTGAACGTAAGTTATAAACTAATAACTCATAGATTAAAACCCAATCCCTGAGGACTCGACCCTTGCTAATCATTATACTTACAATTGATCTTTTTAGTGCAAGGTTAAATAAGATACACTCTTTTGGGTGCATCAATATGCTAATGCTATTTATACATAGTACATTGTTTATAAGGCTGCAATCAGTAAGCATGAATACAAGGAATTAACAAGATTAATTGATAGAAACAATGCAGCAATCAGTAAGCATGAATACAGGGAATTAACAAGATTAATTGACAAAAATAATGTTCTTTGATTGCTGGTTTTGTGGAAGTCAATACTAGAATGATTCTTGATTGATTGTTGACTTTGCTTATCATCAATGCTGATAGGATGAGTGGAGAGAATCTGTTGATGATTTTGTTGTCTGTGATGAGTATCCTTAACATGCCCCTGCAAGATGGTGGAGCCATCAGCAACACCAATCTTGGACCGTAAAAACAGGAAATGTTGTCGGGAAAGAGGTATGGTTAGACCATCTGCAAGTTGATCTGTAGTAGGAATATATGAAACCTTGAGCTTTCCATCTTGAACATGCTTTCGGACAAAATGATAGTCAAGAGCTAGATGTTTCATTTTGGAGTGAAAGATGGGGTTGGCACTGAGATAGATTGCACCAATGTTATCACAGTGAATGAGTGGTGTATGATTTAATGGAATGTATAATTCTACCAAAAGGTTTTGAATCCAAATGAGTTCAGATGTGGTGTTGGCAACTGCACAATACTCAACCTCAGTTGAGGAGCAAGCTACGGACCTTTGTTTAGATGATTTCCAAGATAAAAGGTTGCCTCCTAGATAGATGATAAATGTAGAGGTAAAGGTTCGATCATCCAAAGAACCTGCCCAATCTGAATCACTAAAGGCAGAAAGAATCATGGAAGATTTTTTCTTGAGAAAAAAGCCATGAAAAATTGAACATTTGAGATATCGAAGAATTCATTTCAAGCTTGACCAGTGACTTTGAGTTGGAGCATGCATGAACTACGAAAGTTTGTTGATAGAGAAGGGAATATCAGGTCGAGTGATAGACTGATATTGTAGAGAGCCAATGAGTTTCCTATAATCTGTGGCATTTGCTGGTCCAGTGCCATCTTTTAATTGAAGTTTCACATTTGTTGCCATAGGGGAATGAGCTTCTTTAGCATTCAACATATTAAAATTTTCCAAAATATCTTTGATATACTTATGTTGAGAGAGTAGTATACCATTAGACGTAGGAATGACTTCCACTCCCAAGAAGTAATGTAATTGACCAAGATCTTTAAGAGAGAATCTGCAAGATAATTGATGAAGAAAATCCTTCATAGTGACAATGTCATTACCTGTGACCAAGAGATCATCAACATAGACCAAGAAGTAGATCACAATAGAACTCTTGGAATAGATAAACAAAGATGCATCAGAGACTGAACTGTGAAATCCAAAACTGATGAGAAATGAGCTTAGTTCCTGGTACCATGCTCTAAGAACCTGCTTTAGGCCATAAATAGCCTTTCGTAGTTTGCAAACATGATCAGGTTTGTCTTTGTCAATAAAGCATGATGGTTGCACCATGTATACTTTTTTAGATAGTGTACCTTGAAGAAATGCATTATTGACATCCAATTGGGCTATTGGCCAGCCGGAGTCAAGTGCAATGCATAGGACAACTCTGATTGTAGTAGGTTTAATCACAAGACTGAATGTGTCAGTGAAATCAATTCCTGGTCGTTGATGAAAAACCTTGGCTACAAGTCTGGATTTATATCTGTCTATAGAGCCATCTGATTTTCTCTTGATTCTGAAAACCCATTTGCAGCCAATGATATTATCAGTGGAGTGAGGTGGAACAAGATCCTAAGTATGGTTTGTAAGTAATACATTGAATTCTGATGACATTGCAGCTCTCCAACGTGGATCAGGGATGGCTTTACTAACACAGGTTGGTTCAAGAGATGAAGGTGGAGAGTGTTTGGATGCAAGAAAGGTTTTCTTGGGCTTGAAGATGCGGTTTTGAAACCTGGTAGTAATGGGATAGATCCTAGTATTATGTGTGTTAGTCATGGAAGTGTTTTGTGGAATAGTGATTGACTGAGAAGTTAAAGGTGAGCAAACAATACCTGATGAAGGAGAAGCAGATGAGGATGTATGATGAGTAGTCTGAGTAGTGGAATCTGAGGGTGAGACTGGTACAGTATCCGAGCTTGTGTTAGTCGAAGAAATAGGAGGACTGGTAAAAGTGGAAGGTTGTAATACACTGATGAATTGCTGCAAATCTTGAGTATTAACTTGAGATGACTTCAGAGTGGTAAAAAGAAATTGTGACTCATGAAACTTAACATGACGAGACACATAAACTTTTTTTGATTTAGGGTCATAGCATTTAAAACCACTTTGAGAGAGTGAGTAGCCTAGGAAGACACATGGTGATGCACCCAAAATAGTGTATCTTATTTAACCTTGCACTAAAAAGATAAATTGTAAGTATAGTAGTTAGCAAGGGTCGAGTCCTCAGGGATTGGGTTTTAGTTTATAAGTTAATAGTTTAAAACTTAAATTCAAGAACAATAAAAGAAAAGGGGTTTTTGAAGCCAGATTTAAACTAAAGTAAATAATAAGAATAAGATGCAAGGCGGTATAACCAGCCAATAAAAATATATATACTAAATTAGGCGGTATAACCAGCCAATAAAAATAAAACAAAGTTAATATAAAAATAAAACAAAGTTAATAAAAATAAAACAAAGTTAATATAAAAATAAAACAAAGTTAAAATAAATCAAGAATTTCTCTTTGTACGTCTCCACTAGGATGCGTCTCAAGAGAAAGTTGGATATTACCCAAATTCTCCTTACTCAGTCCATCCTTAATGAATTCAATTTTATCATCTCGATTAGAGGACGGAATCCCAATAGAACGACATTTACCGTTACACGTCCATCGTGCACATTTGTGGCAATTTGAACTCATGCGCTTTGCTCGTCGCTTCATTGCAAAAGTGCTTCTACCTGTACCTGGTAAATGTAAAACAGGAAGATATTCATCTTCACGTACCTTGGCTTCAATTATCCAACGTATGTCTCCAGGAATCCCTTTGTGCATAAGCATTCTTAATCTTTCAAATCGAACTTGGTAAAGCTTCAGTAAAATATTTCGAGGAAAAGGAGGAAATCGTTTCTGCAATCTTGTGAGAATATCATCCATCCTGAAAAAAAAAATGAAAAAAAATGAAAGAGAAATTGGAAGAGAAATTTATATACAATATCAGTTTTGTGGGTAGCTGATGGAACCGACTTAAATAATCACGGAGTACCGTTATCCGCCATTTAACCGGGGTTAAAAAATTATATTTACATCTAGTTATTTTCAAAACAAGGATCAGAAAGAAAAACAACATAAAAAGACTCAAAAACAAAACACTCTAAATAAAATCCTAAATTCTTCCCCCCACATATAATTCTTACATTGTCATTAATGTAATGCTATTAATCCCAAATGAAAGAATCATGTGTAAGTGAAAAGAACTATTAAACAAAATAAACTTATGCAGCCTAAATGAACTTAAAAACACTAAACTCAATTAACAAAGAAACATAAGAAAAAGATAAAGAAAAATAGAGCAAATCTGAGGATGGCAGTTTGGCAATGCTTTCACTAATTAGGCTGCCTCCCCCAATTAGCACTTGATTTAGTGTTTTGAACCTAACCAACATCCCTTCTTGGCATTTTAGGCTTGTCAGGCTCATACATGAAATTTCCCAAATTTATGCGTTTGAGAGGAAGCTTTCTTTGCACAACAGTGGATGCATTCTCCATTACAAGTATTATTCCATCATCCTTTGTGGTGCATATGTCATCGAGGAATGGAGCATATTTTGATACTTGTTGAATGACCTCCACAAACAAGTTGTTTAAGGTTTCCGGCATGTGTTGTTCATGTTCTTCCTCCTTGAACTTTGCAAATCTACTAGGAAAAGGTGGAGAAGAAACATTAGTAAAAAGTGAAACCTTAAACGTTACCTCAGGTGCCGAAATACTCTTATTTGGATCTTTGGCTTCATTATCCTCAAGAATAGAATCCATCTCTAATTTTGTTTCATCCTCATCTTGTTCCTCATTCTTCAAGGTCACAATAGTAGCATTCTCCTTTGGGTTAACCATCGTTTGGGCTGGGAGTTCTTCAGATCTTTGTGCTACCCATCCCACCATACTACTAGCCAATTGGCTCATTTGCTTTTCCAAACTCTGGATGCTTGCCCTTGTTTCCTGTTGAAATTGCAAAGTATCAGTAACAAGAGAATATACAAGATCTTCTAAATACGTACCTGAGTTTTGAGTCATATGTGGTGGTTGAAAAAGATCTGGTTCTTGAGACCATGATTGATTGAAGCTAGATGGATGAGTGTAATTGGCATAAGGATCTACTTCTTGGTAATTTTTCGAGTAGCCATAATTAGTATGATCCCACCATCCCTCATGGTAAGTGTTTGAGTTATGATCATACTGTTGGTCTTGGAACACATGATGGCCTTGACATCCTCCCATGGCCAATTGTTGAACTGGGGAGGTGAGATTGGCTTGTTGATTCTCCATGTTCATGTATGCCACTAACTCTTCAAGTGTTAGATTGCTCAATTCCATTGTTTTTTTTTTTTTTTTTTTTTAAATTTGAAAAGAAAAACTTGTATGTACAAGAAAATAAAACTAATTAGAACTGAAAATAAGAATAAACCAAGTAAAAAATAAACTAAAGAAAGCAATCCCCGGCAACGGCGCCAAAAATTTGATGCACCCAAAATAGTGTATCTTATTTAACCTTGCACTAAAAAGATAAATTGTAAGTATAGTAGTTAGCAAGGGTCGAGTCCTCAGGGATTGGGTTTTAGTTTATAAGTTAATAGTTTAAAACTTAAATTCAAGAACAATAAAAGAAAAGGGGTTTTTGAAGCCAGATTTAAACTAAAGTAAATAATAAGAATAAGATGCAAGGCGGTATAACCAGCCAATAAAAATATATATACTAAATTAGGCGGTATAACCAGCCAATAAAAATAAAACAAAGTTAATATACAAATTAGGCGGTATAACCAGCCAATAAAAATAAATATACTTTTAAAAATAAGCAAACTAGAAAATTAAGAAAACAAGTAAGTAAGAAGAATCAAATATGAAAAATATGGTTAAGGTTTCATTCTCCACCACTAGACATCATTAAGAATCAATTTCAGATCTATCAATATCAACCAACTATCAAAGTTAACAACCGTAGATAACAACAAGCTCTGTTATCCCAATCTTTCCTTAGTTTGTCGTTAAATAGAACAAGCTCTCTATTTAATCTCTAACCATTAAACAACCTAGAATAAGCTCTCTAAATTCAATTTAATGGTAGCTTTATGATGAGAAAGATAGGTTGATCTAAGCAACAAACACATAAGCTCGGATTGTTCAACTTAGGTTATGTTCCACTTTGCAATTATTGAAAACTTGACCATAATCATTAATCACAAATTGCCACTTATGAATAGGAAATCAAGACAATTACACGGATCAAGACTCCTAAACTAGCAATAGATAATTATCAAGATCTATCTAGTTGTACACCTAAATAAATCAAGACAACATCATGAACAATTCTTGTAGAAGAACATAAGCAACTTTGATAGAGAATTAATGATAGATAGAATCTAAAAATCAATCACAAAACATGTCTAGGGCTTTGAAATCACCCTTAACCAAATAGAAGTTTAGCCTAGCATAGGCATTATAAACATAAAATTAAATAGAATCTAAGAAGAAAATAAAAGAAAGAAAGAAGAAGAGGAAGAATATTAATTATCCAACCTCTTGCTCTTTCTAAAGAAAAAGAAAACTAGAGAAAAGAAAGAAGAAGAAAACTTAGAGAATTTTATTACAATGGCTAATATCCTACCTATGTACAATATGATCCCTTACAATCATCCAAGGCCCTCTATTTATACACATTTTGGAAGGCTAAATGACAAGAGACAAGCTTTACAAATTTCAAAGGTAGGTATAATAGGTGGGTGCATTTTCTAACAATTTTCGTCATGTATGACGATTTTGATCAGCCAAGTTGATGGTCGATTTTGTCAATTTTGGAGGCCTTATCTGATCACATGGTCTTCTAGACAAATGTTACCCTATCAGTTACGGATCCATAGCCGTTAGAATCAGCTCATTTGCTGATGTGGATAAGAAGATATGGGCATAATACGAAAACATGTCAGCACAGACGTCATTGCACATCAGCCAACTTGATGGTCGATTTCGCTAGGGAAAACGACTCCGTTTCAAGAAGTGTAAAACATGAAAAAGATAGATATGCCTCTTAGCTTTGCATGGCCACAAATTTCAGCCTTATTGCTTCAGTGAAACTCGAGATATAGCTGATATGGCAAAAGGTGTCGGAACTGGAACTGAACTGGATTTGCCCTTAATTCTAGTAATCTGAAATCACTCAAAGAAACTTGTGAAAAACACCAAAATACATAAAAATATAAAAGATCATAAACACAATTAGACTAAACAATAATAACTCGTATTTGACACAAAACAATAATAAAACATAACTAAAAACTATATAATTATACGAGTTATCACATGGCTTTGATTTTGGTTGTAGTTTGTGATTGTTGTAGGGCTTTAACCAGGGATAACAGAGACAACCAAAAATTTTCAGCTTGGTATAGTTTGGTGTGGTTTGAAAGAGAGCTTCATATGGAGATTTAAGATCAAGAAGGGGAGTATGAAGTCTGTTAATGAGGTAAACTGTTGTTTGGAAGGCATAGGACCAAAATTCAATGGGCATGGAAACTTGATGTAGGAGGGTCAAGCCAGTTTCAACAACATGCCATTGTGTTCAGGAGTACGAGGTGGGGTGGTGAGGTGAGAGATACTCTGAATTAATAGAAAATTGGATAATTTTTTGTACTCTCCCCTATTGTTAGACTAGATTGAGATGATTGAGGTTCCAATTTTTTTTTTTCAACTGTGGCTTTGAAGGATGGAAATAATTGATAAACCTCAGATTTTTGTTTAAGAGGAAAAAGCCAAATGTATTTTCTGTAATGGTCAATGTAAATGACATAGTATCTGAAACCATTGACAGATGGAGTATGTGTTGGACCTCAAACATCTTTATAAAGTAATTCAAGTGGTTTGGAGCTAGATAAACTGGATGTGAAAAATGGAAGTTTATGACCAGAGTCACATATGGACAGTTTATTTTGTTTGTTACAAGACAAGTTAAAAGATTGCAACATATGACTGAGAATTTTTGAAGAATGATGACCAAGTCTGCTGTGCCGTAGATCTTTCGAGTCTTTGACACTTAATAAAGCTGTAGTTGAAGGTTTTGAAGCTTGTGTGGGATTTGGAAGCTCATAGAGGTCATTCCTGCTCAGACCGTAAATCAGTGTTGCCCTTGTGCTTAGATCCTTCACCAAAAAATGATGGGGGGAAAATTCCACATAAATATTATTAGTTTTGCAAAATTGGGAAACTGAGATAAAATTTCTGTGCATATGAGGTACATGTAAAACATTAGACAACTGTAGAGGCTTAGAAGATGTTGAAATAGAAGAGGAACCAATGTTATTAATTTTCAAACCTATACTAATGCCAACTAGAATTTCATCAGGCCCTTCATAATCTGTATAAAGAGATAGATTAGCAAGATCATTAGTGACATGATGAGAGGCTCCTGAGTCTATGATCCAATTTGGAGTTGATTTGGGTTGAGAAGTAACATAATTGGTAGTGGGTTCTTTCATGGATGGTTTGATGAATCTACATGGTTTGGCAGTATGTTCTGGTTTTTCACAGAACTGACAAGTAGGCTTGAATGTGGAGGTGCTAGGATGGTAGTTGGAAAATGATTGTCTTCTGGGATAAGAGTTGGTTCGATTGATATTCTAAGAATAAACACCTCTGGACTGGCCTCCTCTGTATGAATAGTTGCCTCTTCCTCGCCTGGAATGGTGAGCATAATTTGTTGTAATGGTATGAACATGATATGTATCTTCCTGTTTGATTGCAGATTCAAAATCTGTCAATTTGTCATGAAGTTTTTCAAATGAGATTGAGGATTCTCGAGCTCTTATGGCTGTTGCAAACTCTTTGAATTCTGAACTAAGACCATTTAATATGAAGATGATTAAATCATCTTCAGCTACTGGTGCTTGTGCCAGTGCTAAATCATATGCAATACTTTTCATCGATTGGAAGTATTTTGTGATTGTTTTACCAGCTTGTGGTGTGACAGTTAGTTTCTTTTTCAAGGACATGATCCTGGATTGGGTTTTACTTGCAAATGTTTTGGAGAGTGTTTCCTATGCTTCATGAGAGGTTTGAGTAGTGGCAATAAGGGGGACTATAGAATCACTGACTGAGGCTACAATGGCATGAAGCATGAACTTATCTTGTCGCTGCTAGAAGGCATATCCTGGATTCAAGACTTGTTTTGTGTTGACAGTGATCACGACTTCAGGTGGTGGGTTTGTGCTAGTCAAATAATCGATAAGATCATAACTAGCAAGGAGAGAATGAAGTTGAATTTTCCATGAAGGAAAGTTTGTAGAGGTGAGTTTCAAGGGTAGTTGAGCAGCAAAGTTGATGGAAATAGGTTGAGTGGAGGAACTGTTTGCTGCTGCCATGATGGAAGAAGAAGATAAAAAATCAATGAGCTGTTAGCTATGAAGGCTTCTGATACCATGTAAATAGAGCAATCTGTTGTGTAAAAAGGCCTTAAAGTTTATTGATATGCTAGTGCTATTTATACATAGTACATTGTTTATAAGGCAGCAATCAGTAAGCATAAATATAGGGAATTAACAAGATTAATTGACAGAAACAATGCAACAATCAGTAAGCATGAATACAGGGAATTAACAAGATTAATTGACAAAAGATAATGTTATTTGATTGCTGGTTTTGTGGAAGTCAATACTAGAATGATTCTTGATTGATTGTTGACTTTGCTTATCACCAATGCTGATAGGATGAGTGGAGAGAATCTGTTGATGATTTTGTTGTCTGTGATGAGTATCCTTAACAAAAACAAGTGTGTATGTGTGTGAGAGAGAGAGAGAGCCAAAACAAGCATATCTCTGAAATTCAAAAAGGCTAGAGAATTTTGCAATAAGTGGTCTCTCCATCTCCATGAGTGAGCAAAGGTTAGGTTGGGTGAGTATGGGTATCCATTCCATCCCCCTAAAGAACTGAAAGCTACCTTACCTCCACCTTATGTCTCTTCTCTTCTCTTGTTTTCTTTTTTTTTTTTCACTTCATGACATCCCTCCTTTCTCTTATTCTTATTTCATTCATTAAGGTTAGGTGATTTGAGATCAACATTTTCAAGCTACCATCAATCTAATTTTGACATGTGCTAAAAATAAAGCTTGATTGATAGAGACTAAATATTACTAGATATCAGGGATCTAAATTGCGATCGCGGACGTAATTAATACTATCGCGATCAATTGCGATAAATATCGGCCGTGAATATCAGCGATGGAGGGAGCCAAAACTGCTAAATAGTGATCGTAGTGTCGCATTGCGATCGCTATTTAAATCCATGCTAGATATATAAATGGTGGACAAGTTTCCATGAATAATTTACATCCCAAAGCTCACTTTGTTTTGTGTTTTTGCTTTCAAATATTGACAAACTTGTGCATGATCCAATCAAATATGTCCAGCTATTCTTCAATATAAATATATATAGGGTCCGCTTAATCGGTATCTATAAGCACCCATTAAGAATTATTTAATTACCTCTTTAAGAAAATCTTTTGCATTTAATACATTGTTTTTACTGAATTAAAGAAAAAGTAAGCTACTAATTACATTTTTCTTTCTATATATATCACTTTAACCAATGCTTAATGGCACTGGTCAACATTTCCCATATATATATATGATCATCATTGAAAAATATCAAATTAAAAAAAAAAATCTTAATTATAAAATCTAAACTTTTATCAAAATAAATTGAAATATGAAAAAAGTATAACTAATTTTGAATATATTAATATAGAGACATATATTTTGTTAATTGAAGGACATGTGAAATTTCAAACCAATTAAAGAGATCGATTTAACGAACTCAAATATTGCTCTTTAACTTCAAAATCAATAAATTATGATTGTAAAAAAAAAAAAAACTTCTTTGAAAAATTTATCAAATTCTTTGGTATAAATTACTTGCATAAATGACTTAAAGAACTCTAAATGCCACATAAAAAAACATATATCTCATTAATTTTTTAGCTAGCTTAATTTTTTTAAAAAAATTTACTTGTCAAATCTTTTAACTAAGATTATTGAAATCAAAGTTTACCAATATATATATATATATATATTATTATATTATATAAATAATGACATATTATTTAGTTACTCATGAATTTTAATTAATTTTACTCTTATTTGATAAATTAATCGTTTAATAGTTATCTAAAAAATTATTATTTAAAAAATTCTTTAATAAAAAAATATGAGTTCATTAGGAAGTTTAATTAACTTTACTTTTATTTGATAAATTAACCGATTAAAAATCATCTAAAAAATCATAATCTATTGACAAAAGAAAATCATTATTTGAAAATTTCTATTCTAATAACAGTAATTTAATATAATAAAAAACTTTTTTTATCTATAAAATAAAACTTATTATTAAATTTTGGAATTACAAAAATAGTTTAAAATGATAACTAAGAAATTTTATGAAAAAAGATGTCCGTCATTAATAAAATAAATATGAGCCAATCACTGACTATAATTAACTTGACCTATTTTATTTGATTAATTAAAAGGTTAAAAATTATTTAAAAATCATAATCTATTGGCAAAAGAAAAGTATTATTTAAAATTTTTTATTCTAATAACAGTAATTTAATATAATTAAAACTCTTTTTCTATCTATAAAATTAATCTTATTATTAAAATTTGAAATTATAAGAAAAAAAATAATTTAAAATGACAATTTAGAAATTTCTTGAAAAAATCAAGTATTTTTTGTTCAATTAAATTTTTTTCCCACATTTGTGCTGTTATATATTATAGCGGTTAAAGAATGATAGTGTTATCGACTTGATAATAAAGAACTAGAGAAACATATTTTTACATTAGTGTAAAATTAATTAATTTAATGTACCAAAAAAAATTAATTAATTTAAACGTTTTTATAATTTTGTATAAAATTAATATTTTTACAAATAGACCATTGGATCTAGCAATATAACCGTATTCGTCGTGTACGTAAAGTTTAGAATCAATCCGATATCTTTATCATATCGATCGGAATATTGTCCTTTTCAATATATATTTAAAGTTCAAATTTTTTACATCGAACAAATAGTTAATTAGACATTTTTAATTTACTCAAAACTCGACGTGCATGATCTACGTAAATAGAGCATGAAATATGACGGTCGAATTAAATAAATATAAATCATATAAAAAATTATGAAAGCGTGTAAAATTAATTTATTTTACATAGTGTAAGTGAATCACTTATATATATATATATATGATTAAATATTATATTATAAATACTAAAATTCAATAATCAAGGCTTAGCCTATATATTTTTTTCTTAAAAAGTATAACGTTTAAGATTTGAATATTTTTCTTACCTTTAGACGTCATCATAGTATTAAAGAAAACAAAATTAAAATTAAATTTTGATTGTTGTTGCACTTCACAGAGTTAAATTTAGATTTTACTTTATCCAAAATTCATATCTTATAATAAATAATATTATTGTTGTTCATCTCTAAATAAGTTGAACCCTTTCTAAAGAAATTAGCAAATACAATGTACCATCAAGTTTTGAATCGAGGTGCATTATTAAAACTAGAAACATGTTCACCCACTATATATGTTGGTGAAAAAATATTGAATAAAAAAAATGAAGTGAAAAAAATGTTTTAGAAGGAAGAAAAGTTGAGTAATTTATGATAAGTAAGGTAGTTTATTAGGAGAAGTGGATAATTTTTTAGATATATGTGAGTAGTTTTTTTTCTTAAAAATATAAAATTACGTAGTTGTCTTAAATTTTATTATTTTAATTAGGTTTTTTAATAATTTTATCAATTGAGTTAATATTTTATTAACTCGTGATATCAATTTAATTATTCTCGGACAAAATATAGGGATATTTAATTATAACATTTGCCTTAATTATAAGTACATGTATTTTCTAGTTTAAAAAACCAGGTTTAGATTGTTTTACTCAAAATAAAAAGCATCGGATTTCGAGATACTTTTGAAATTTAGATGAAACTTGTTATACTTATTATTATCTGAACTGGAAATCTAAGAGTATACATATAACAAATATTTGTTACTTCTCATATAGTAAACACTTGTCGGTCAGATAATCACATAAAATTCAGATATAAAAAATTATGTAAGATTGTGGGTGACAAAGGTTTGGTTCGGTTCGATTGTGAAAAAAAAAATTACGGTTAATGTGTAGTATTATGATTTTTTAAAATCGAACCGAATAGAATAAAAAACCGAACCAATCCTAATCGAATTTCATCGGTTCGGTTCATCGATTCTTAAACTTTTTAAAAATTATTTTTTCTATAATATTTTTAAGTTTTTTTCACTAATTTAGAAATAAAATATTTATTTTTATATTATAAAAAATAAAAAATTAATTAAAAAATCAAATTAAAAAATAGAATTGGATTCGATTCGAATAATTACGGGTTTTTAACTTATAAACCGAAAATCGAACCGAATCGAATAAATTTAATTATTACCCGAATCGAAGTCAATAAAAACCGAATACTATGATTCGAATTGATTTTCGAGTTTCTAGATTTTTTTGCTTAGCCCTATGTAAGGTACAAACTCAGGGGATTTGGATTTTCCCTCTTGCATTAAGTTCAGTTCACTCTTTTTACTGGGTAATTTATATTATGGGTCACTGAACTTAGCATCAACTTTCATGTAGATCACAAATCTTTAATTTCATCAAATCACATCACTGAATTTTTATTATTAATAAATTAGGTCACTTATGCTAACGTTGTTAAGTAATTCTATAAGAAAAATTGGCTCAACATGCTTATATTTTTTACATCTCATCAAGATAATGCATGACTGAAAATTTTGGTAAAAAAATTGTCATGTTGAGTCTGCTTTTTCGTTATAATTACTTAACCGAATTAGCATAAATGACCTAATGTATTAATAATAAAAGTTCAGTGATATAATTTGATGAAATTATACATTTATAACTTATAAAAAAGTTGATACAAAATTCAGTGATCTAAAATGTAAATTACCCCTTTTTACTTATCTCTTTTACTTTTCCAAGCACAAATTTAGGTATGAAACACATCTCAAATCTCAACTCGACGCTTCTCTAATTATTTTTTATAATCAATAGATTCAGTTCACTTAACCTCCGACAACTCTTCCAAACCCATCAATGATCAACCTCAAGCCCAAATAAACATCAAGAGAACTATTTTTTTTTTTTTTTTACAATTTTGGCAGTAGATAAAATTCTTGAGCCATATCTCAAAATCTAAGTGAGTGCCTAAACCATACCTATATGGTTCTAAAAAAAATGAACAAAAGCAATATTAAGCAAAATTGAATGGAGTTTGGCCCTTTTGGGCTAAAGAAAAGTAGAACAGCATATTTAACTGCCCGCCAGTGGTGAGTGAACTGTTAGTCAAGGTATAGCAGGAAGCAAGCAAGAAAGCAATGACTTGACCGACTCTTATTAAGGCACATTTTTACCATTGGCTGAAGCCAGAAGGTGGATAAGGGATTCAAGGGAATATATCGGCTTTGCTTTCCATTGCTATGCTTCGACTGTCTTACAGATTTGGTCAAATTGTACAATTAGTTCCTGTACTATAATTAAAATGCGAATTTAATCCCTTTACTGTAATTCAAAAAATTTTGCTACTTTTACTTTCGAGAATTTTAATTTTAGTTCAATTTTAAACGGTTTCAAATTTTCACCGTTAAGTATGCTGACGTGGCGGCATTGACCTTATTGACGTGGTGAGTTTAGTCAGCACAATTTTTTGGCAATTGATGACGTGGACTTTTTTTCCATGTGGCTTACGAACTTGGCTGGTCAAATGATGTAATTAGTCTCTGTACTTATATCAAAATACGAATTTAATCCCTCTATAATGATTTGAATTTTTTTTTGTACCTGTACTTTTCGAAATTTTAAATTTTGATCCCATTTTTAAAATATTAAAAAATAACTAAAGATATTCTCATTATTAAAATAATAATATTATTTTACTAAATTATATTTATTATTTAAATAATAAAAGATATTATTTTTGTTAATATTAATATTTATTATTAAAATATAAAAATATTTATGTTTAGTTTAATAATATTCAAGATAGAAATATTTAAAATTAAAATATTAAAAAAATATTTAAATATTTTTTATTAATGTCGGATCAAACATAAAAAAAAGGTAAAAATAAAAAGTACCCTTAAACGATTAGAGAGAATAGAGGGAGTGATGAGCTTAAAAAAAAAACTTGTCGTAGATAGCCTAGTCAAACAGCACCATATTGTTCACCCTCTCTTTTTGCTTTTCCTTTCTCCACTTTTGTTATTACAACAAAGAAAAAAAAAAAACAAAAACTCACTTCTTATCTAACTCTAAAAAACAAAAAATCAACCCCCATTAAAAATATAGTCAAGGAAACATACAGTAAAGAAAATGACCTTCTTATTTTGCTTGCCACCTCCAGACTTTTCTGGCTTATAGGAAGGGCTGTCTTTCTTTGGGACCTGCAAAAAGCAAACAAAAAAATCAAAACTAAGTTAGTTATCAATCTAAAACAAAGTTCGTTTTAAGTTTTATTGGTATAAAAAGGACTGATAAATCTAGAGAGATGAATATACAATGATTTTTGCTAAAAGTTAAGAAAAAAGGGGAAAGAAAAGAGGCGCAGTTTTTTGGTCTCACGAGACAGAAGAAATGGAAAGGTGAGATGAGAGCTTTTTCTAACCCTAGGATTTGGTTGTTTGTTTCCCGAGACTTCCAAAAGTCTCATTATAGTTTTTGTGTTAATTTTATCTTTGAAATTAGGATTTTGCTAACGAGTGTCCTAAAACACTGTTTAAGGTTACCATATATAGTAATATCTTAATCCAATGCATTGGAAATGATGAATAAAGTTATCAACTATTGCATTTAATACAATATTATAACTATAAATAGTATGTTAACTAACCTTAAAAAGTGCTTTATGGACACTCGTTAGCCAAACCCTTGAAATTATTATCTCTTTTAGTATTTGAGATTTGATTGATTTTTTTATTTGTTTATATTATTTGAGTATAGCTTATAAGCTAACTAAATGTTTCTGTTTTAACTTTTAGTAGTATAAAGATTTTTAATATTTTACGAATAAATATTACCTTTTTAATATTTATATTAATAAAATAATATTTCAACAATAATAATATTTTAAATCTTATATTATTACTTTAAGATATTATTGTTTTTCAGAAATTATTTTTTAGAGCTGATTTTTTCAAAATAAATGAAGCTTGATATTGAATTGAAATTTGGAATCTCGAAAAGTACGGGCACCAAAAAATTTTCAACTCATTGTAGAGGGGTTAAATTCGTATTTTGATATAAGTATAAGGATTAATTACATCATTTGACCAGTCAAGTTAGTAAGCCACGTGGAAAAAAATTCCACGTCATCAGTTGTCCAAAATTTTGCTGACTAAGCTTGCCACATCAGCAAGGTCAATGCTATGTCAGCAAAGTCAACGCTATGTCACCATACTTAATGGTGAAAATTTGATGCCGTTTAAAATTAGATTGAAATTCAAAATCCCAAAAAGTAGAAGTAACAAAATTTTTTGAATTACAATTGAGAGATTAAATTCGTATTTTGACTATAGTAGAGAGACTAATAGTACAATATAACCTAAAAATTTCACCCTTTTTAGGGTACCCCAATTCATACATACTCGTGATCATCCTTTCACAATTCCCCAAACTGCCCCCACCCTTCAATCATTTGAGCTACTGAAGTTCCCTAAAACATGCCCACGGGGATGCCAACTTTCTGAGGTCAATCTCGTCATTTTCAAGACAAGAACATGTAGGTTTGTCAAAAGTGTACTAGTTCAACCTTTCAGCAGGGGAAGTTGATTGCTAGGAATTGGGTTAAAGAACTTAAGTAGTCCTTCTACTATAATTAAAATTATATTTTAGTTTTTGTAAAATTAATACTGGTGTTAATGAAAAATTATCTAAATATTGATGTCGACATGTGAAACTGATAGAAAAGATGATTTGAAAAAAAATTATGACGTATCAAATTTTTTTACTTAGGTAAAATTTAGAAAAACATAATTTTTTTATCCCAAATTCCTCTTTTATTTGTAAAAATATATCATCATTTTTTAAAATAATTTATTCTCTCAATTTCTAAATTTCATCTGAGAAAAAAATTGACACGTCATTATTTTTTCTGTTAGTTTCACATATCCACGTCAATATTTAGACGAATTTTCATTAACATTACTCATTTTTATAATATAAAATTAAAATACACTTTTAAATATGGTATAAACACTATCTAAATACTCTAACCATGGGAATTGATATTTTCAAACAATACCAAATGTAGTCGTTTGCTTCTCTCATTTTTTTTTTTTTGGTCAGATGCTTCTCTCATCTTTACCTTGTCAATATAGAATTTCAATCAAGTTTCTACCTTCAACTTTTTTCTGCTCTCATAATTGAGAAAGAAAATAAAAAAACAATAAATGAATGTTATGTTAGTTAACTTGTTTTTCTTTGTCTTTCATGTAATTAAGAAACTGTAGTTTCCAGACAAGAAGAAAAAAAGGTTTTTTGCTTCAGAGAAAAAGTGAAAAGATAGAGAAAGAGAAAGAAAAAGAAAACTTGAGTACAAAGTAAGTTGGCACTTCTTTTTATCATTCAGTTCAATCTTAACTTGCTTACACATATCTGATTTCTCATAAAAATTTCCCATTCCACTCTGTTGCTTCAAAAAACACCTAGGTCGTTTAATTTTCCTCTGCTATTTTTGCTCTTTTTTTTCCACTGGAAGAATTTTTAGGTGGTGTGGGGTAACATGATTTATTATCGACTTTAATGCCTTTTCACTTGATTTTACTTTGAAGTTTGCCAAAAAGGTTCTTTCTTTCCTTGTAACAATTTTTTCTTTTGGCTCATTATTTTGTTGTTGCAATTATTAGCAACTCCTTGATCCCCACATTTCATTTCATCTTTCTCTTATTTTGAAGTTGAAAATCTTTTGTGAAAATTTCATTATCTTTAATTCCACCTTTTTTTTCTACCTTAACCTTACCCAGGCCCCCATTGGTCATCTCCTTATTTTTCTTCCATTTATTAGCTGTATATTAGTAGCTGCACATGTAAGTGGCTCACTCTTTTTGCCTTTAGGATCATCTTGTTTCCCCTTCTTTTTCTCTAGTTGCTTGCTGTTTTAGTTACTTTCTTTAGGATTTAGGTTCTGGGTAGTTCTCAAATTTAGTAGTTTACTCTTGCTAATTCTAAGAAGTTGGTATTTTGTATAGAGAGAAAGAGAGTGAAAGAGAGAGATCATGGCAAGAGGAGGAGCTCCAGCAAAAGCAGATGAGCCACAGCCATACCACCAAAGGAACAGCTGCCCAACATTTCTCATTGCATTACAAGTCCACCTCCATGGCGTGAGTTTCTTCAACCCTGCTGTTCTGTTTTTGTTTTCCTGGTTGTGACAGCTTAGATTCCAAATTTTATGTTTAGTAGCTGAGGTATTATGTTAGATTTTTGGTTGGTTTAGAGTGTGATTCTAGTGAATCCACCAGGGAATGTTTTAGGTAGGTTTTGGTATTAGTCATTGTTTTTGTATATGCATCTTTTATAAATTCTTTTTTAAACTGAAAGTAAGTAGCTTTTTTGGGTTCTTCTTCGGGCTTAGGTACCTCTTTTTGGAAAAGCGAACAGTGAAATGCCACTATTCTACAAAAGAAAAAAGAACTTGATATGGACCTTTGGAGAACCTCATCCCAAAAGCTAGCTATTGAGGTGAAAGAGCCTAAGTCCATATAAACCTCACAAGGAGGCCCTTTGTTTTCCAATATGGGATTGTAACAAACAACCACGCTTGGAAGAACCAACGTCCTCGTTGGTCACGGTCATGTTGGTCACGGCTGACACCCTTTTTTTTAGGTCCAGGCCACCACTCCACAGGCCACCACTCCAAGTGCTGGTTCCACCAAGGTGGGGCTAGTTCTGATACCAATTGATATGGACCTTTGGAGAACTACATCTCAAAAGCTAGCTTTTGAGGTGGGAGAGCCTAAGTCCATATAAACCTCACAATAAGGCCCTTTTTTTTTTCCAATGTGGGATCGTAACAAAACTTTCTTTTTATTTATTATTTATTTTACATTCTAATTCTGTGAGGATTAGAAAAAAAAAAGAAAAGAAAAAGAAAACATTACTAATTTTTGATAATTCATGTATTAATGTTTGGGTTAATTTTATTGAATGAGTAGCCGAGGCCATCCTTCTTGGTTTTCAACATTATCTTGTGATGCTTGGCACAACAGTGATCATCCCCACTTCTCTCGTTCCCCAGATGGGAGGTGGAAATGTAAGGCCCAAAGAAAATTAATCAACATAAAGAATCAACAATTCTTACTTTGGTTACTATGGTATTTTTGCCTGGACATAATAATTTCATTCATGTTATTGCAATGACTAGGAGGAGAAAGCAAAGGTGATCCAGACTCTACTCTTTGTTACTGGTTTGAACACATTGCTGCAGTCACTTTTTGGGTCTAGATTGCCTGCTGTGATTGGCGGGTCTTATACCTTTGTCCCAACAACAATCTCAATTATTCTTGCTGGTCGGTTCAGTGATACTATAGATCCTGTCGAGGTTTTGTTATCTAAGCTCCATTTTACTATATTAGACGATGTTTGTTTGGACTTTGGAATTGCTAAATTTGCTTAATAATTTGGAGAAGCAAGCATTTAACTAATTGCAATATGTTTGTTTGGACTGATGTGATACTGTATGTCTTCACTCCTCAACATCCCATTGAAAGAACAATATAAAGATGTTTAGAATGCATTCCCTTTTTTCTTAATAGGAGTTTACAATTGATTCTTATCCTAAAGTATCATATTCTATATACTTTTTGTAGTTTATTACTTGAAAAGGTAAATATATAGAAATAGGAATAATGAAGTTGTCCAGTTTGAACACCAACATTCTCTGCATATTGCTGTTTTCTTTGATTTGTTTAAATCTTGTATTTTGATGCCTTTGCAGAGATTTAAAAGGATAATGCGGGCAATTTAGGGCTCCCTCATTGTTGCTTCAACTCTTCAAATTGTCCTTGGCTTCAGTGGCCTTTGGCGTAATGTTACTAGGTTAGTCAACTAGTGCTTAATATTTAAGGGAAAGCTTGAACAGCTTGGCTATATATACTTTTCCTTGTAAGTAAATGGAATTAGGTTGATTGTATCTTGGTCTTATATGTTTAATATTAGTTATTGTAAGTGGATTTAGTTTTTGGGTTATAGGTTCTTGGACTATTACTTGCTTCATGCTGATTCAAATGAATGTTTCCTACAATATATCTAGGACAAAGTCAAATATTTTAGTAAGACTTTTTCAATTAATTAATTTTAATCATATGGGTTTATTTTCATTTTCCAGGTTTTTAAGTCCACTTTCAGTTATTCCTTTGGTATCTCTAGTTGGTTTTGGGCTTTATGAGTTTGGTTTTCCTGGGGTAAGTCTCTGCTTAATATGATACACTATGCGAATGCATAGGCTGACATGGTATCATATCATCATTATGGATGTTGACTATTGTTTCAATTATTAGGTTGCCAAATGTGTGGAGATTGGACTGCCTCAGCTAATTCTTATAGTATTTGTCTCACAGGTAGTGTCTTATAATTATCAGGACATGCATTTATCCATCTTCTAGTTATAGTCTCGCATATTTGAGACTTCCGATCACTATAATTTTTATCAAATAGTCATTGTTTGTCTGTGTTTATTTTGCAGTACATGCACATGTGATAAAATCTGGAAGACACATCTTTGATCGTTTTGCTGTCATATTTTCAGTGGTGGTTGTTTGGATTTTTGCTCATTTACTCACTGTGGGTGGAGCTTATAATGGTAAAGCACCAAAGACACAAATAAGCTGCCGCACCGATCGTGCTGGTCTAATAGATGCTGCTCCATGGTGAGTTCATGCAGCATCCTTAGAGCAGATGTCCCCTTTGTGTTTCTCAATTGGTATATTCTCCATGATTTTACCTATTATTTATTTATTTTTGATATGAGGCGCGCATACAAAGCTTTTGTGACTAGGGGACATTTTCTTAAATCATAGGGTTTCACTATCAATTGAATGGGTATGGTCACACATTTTAAAGTATGGGCAAGCTGATTTGGCAAGACTAGTGTTTATATGTTCTACCTGAGGAAATTCTGCGTATACAGAATGACTATCTTGGTACATATTGGATAAAGCTTGAAATGTACTAAATCCTAGCTCTAGTTGCCTTCTATGAAATTTTAATTAGTAGTTTATTTAGAAGTGTGAATGGTTTTTGGTACTGGGCTTGCTTCATAACTTCAAAAGTATTATGAATTGAAACGAAATCTAAAGTATAGAAGGCACTTTTGGAATTGTGTTCGATAACAACCTTAAAATTTCTTTTACCATAATATTGACATCATTTGTCAAGAATGGCATAGTTATAATTCGTTCCTTACGAGAGTTAGGGGTTTGCAGGATAAGAGTTCCTTATCCCTTTCAATGGGGAGCACCTTCATTTGATGTTGTTGAAGCCTTTGCTATGATGATGGCTTCTTTTGTTGCTCTTGTAGAGGTTTGTGTTTTCTTTTGTTATTTATGAATTTTATTAACTTTTAAAATGTTTTTTTTTGATGTTTCTAAACTAAAAAATTGAATTGAGTATCATTGTCTGTAATGCCCCCAATCCCACATTGTGAGGATTTGCTATGGTATATATGTAGAGACTTGATCCTATACTTGCAAGGTGTCTTTTGTGGGATAAAACCGTGAGACATTCAGGTCAAAGCGAACAATATTTCGTAGTTTGGGCTCCACAATTGGTATCAGAGCAATCACTAGTCAAAAGTGTGAGAGATAAGTGCTACACCGTAGGAGCCACCTCTAAAATCCCAGTAAATGGGAACTAAGTGCTACACAATTGGAGTCACCTCTAGAATCCCAACGCTTGGTGTGATTCTGGTTTTGTGTGATGTGTTGGGTTTGATGAGAATGTCAAGTTTTAACGGGGGAGATTGTAATGCCTCCAAATCTACATTGTGAAATTGTGAGGATCCGCTATGGTATATATGTATAGACTTGAACCTATACTTGCGAGGTGCATTTTGTTTTTTTTCTTATTGCTGTCTTTTTCCTTTCATGTCATACCTTATCGACTCTCCTGCACGACCATTTTATTTCAACTCTTGTTGTATCAACTGGCTCAAAGTTTTTTTCATTTTCTCCCCTAGGGTTAGAAGTATCACCTTCTTGATGTGATTTCATTATTCTATATTGCTGTTTAAACATGCATCCAAGCAAATTCTTTCACTCTTTGGAAGTTATTAGTTAATTGCAGTGTTATTCAGTGATTCAACGTTACTAACTTTTTACCTGTCCAATGTCATGAACAACCCATTGGGGCTTTTATTGCGGTGTCAAGATATACAAGCGCAACTCCAATGCCGCCGTCTATTCTTAGCCGTGGTATTGGTTGGCAGGTGATTTGAAAAAGCTTGTTGATTCGAATGCCTATGATGCAAAGAAATTTTGTGCAATTAAGATTTAGTTAAATTGGCTGTCTTATACTCCACGATCACATGGGATTGCTCCACTACTAATCTTGTGCCTCAAAGTACATGAATTCATATACATCCGTTCATCATCATTGCCCCAGGAGCCAGGACCATTTCATCTGCATTTGCTGAACTTCAGTTTCATGTTCATATTGAATTCTTATCTTTTCTGAAATAACTCCTTTTTTGCCTGCTTTAGGGAGTTGCAATTTTGGTCTCAGGGTTGTTTGGAACTGTCAATGGATCTTCAGTATCTTGTAAGGCTCTGACTAGCAATGAACATTATTGCTGGACCTTCTTTTCCCGGTTGGCCGGTTCGATTAATAAAAAACAGAATTTGTTCTAAATAGACCCTTGAGGATTTTTTTTTCCTTTCAGATTAGTTGTTGATTTTTATAATTAATGCACAGGGAAATTTGGAGCAGTCTTTGCTTCAATTCCAGCACCCATTATTGGTGCTTTGTACTGCCTATTGTTCGCTTATGTTGGTACGTGTCCGATTCGTGCTGTTCACAAGGAAATATGTGGATCTACGATTTATAATATTCTATTTCCTCATGTTTCTGCAGGTGCTGGAGGTCTTAGTTTTTTTCAGTTCTGCAACCTCAACAGCTTCCGTACAAAGTTTATATTAGGCTTCTCTATTTTTATGGGCTTATCTGTGCCACAGTACTTCAACGATTATACTGCACTTAATGACTATGGTCTGGTTCACACAGGCGCGAGATGGGTATCCATACTAAATCTCTCTTAAATAACCTTTTGTTATGGTCATCTATATTACTCGAACTCGGATGTGAGTGTCGGACATGACTAAGTTCAATTTTTTTCAAGATTTTCATGTATTTGGAGGGTCCTTGGAGGATCATATCCTAATACCCATGTTCAGATATACGTCGGATACTGGTGTCGAACACGGATATTTTAAGAAAAATGAAAAGTCGGAGCACTATAGTTGGTCATTTCATAGTTAACCGGGTCTTATTAACAAGGATTTGATGGCTTTTCGTAACAGTTTAACGACATTGTAAATGTGCCATTATCATCAGAAGCATTGTTGCGGGATGCTTGGCATATTTGCTTGATAACACATTGCATCACAAGGATTGTGGGATTAAGAAGGACAGGGGTAAGCAATGGTGGGACAAGTTCCGGTCATTCAAGGGTGACTCAAGGAGTGAAGAATTTTATTCCCTCCCTTTCAACCTAAACAAATATTTCCCATCAGTGTGATGTTGGATATGCTGAGGTTAAAGTTGTCAATGGCCCTTTGTGGATCACATCCTACTATCAACCAACCATTAATTCCCTCTTTGTGGATTGTAAAACATAGTGTTTGCCTTTATAGTATAGGAGGCCTTAGAACATTTAGTGATTTTTAAAAATTTCTTTTATGTGTTTCTCTGGCTGTAAATCCAACAGAGACATGTGGATTTAGAAGTAGCAATGAAGCAGTTTAATGTCTCTGTTCAATCCATGTTGTTTGATGTTTGCTACTTATATTGCTCCGACTTTTTATATTTTTCTTCAAGTATTCGTGTTCAACATTCGTGTTCGACGCGTTTTCGAATATGAGTATGAAGATATGATCTCTCAAGAACTCTCTAAATATATGAAAAATTTAAAATAAATTGAACATATTTGTGTCAGACACATACTTGTGTTTGACACTCGCATCCGAATCCAAGTAACATAATTTGCAATTGATGATTTTTGTATCAGTCACATATTCGACATTTGGGCTACCACTGTTACAGTGGTACGTAAAACAATTAGAATTTATTTATAGTTTCATTGTGTTAGGTATTTTGTTCATTATGATTAACTAGATTTTGTGACACATGTAAATGCATATGAATTTTTTTTTTACAAAATTAAAAATTAAAAAAAAAAGGTAAAATAGAACAACAATCAAAACATTATGGTTAAGTGGGAAGTTAAAAAACCGCATCTTCCATTAATAAAATTACATGTATGGTTAATTGCATGACATTAATGTAGACACCTAATTTTGTCCGGACCACTAAACAGGTATGTTTTCTTCCTAAATTGAAGTTTTCGAGTGTAAAAAGATTTTTTTCATCCTGCAGGTGGTACTCCGAGACTTAGTATAAAGGGGCGAGCATAAAAAGTTAAACTTGAAAAAAGTCAACCCCGAAAAAAGTCAACCCCGAAAAAGTCAACCCCAAAAAGTCAAACTATTAAAAAAGTAAACCCACTTTCAAAATCAAGATTTTAAACTCAATTGAAAAATGGCGAAATAATTTTGATAATCCGAGGTCTACATTGAAAGATATGGAGTTTGGAAGTTGGCATTTGGAGATTCAGTAGAAAGGAAACCCTAATCCGAGAAATTTGGGGAAAAGTGCTTAAACGATCAAATTGGTTGAAATTGAAGGTTCCAAATGAAATATAAGCACTAACTACGGGTAATGGAGAAGTCACTTGCAAGAAAAATCGAAAGAAAAGTCAATCCGGGAGAAAACCGAGAATTAGGGTTTTTAGTGTATTTCGGTGAAATCGGGAAGAATCACAGAAATGGCCCGACCTGGTAAGACCAAAGCCCCCAATGGATGAGGAATGATTAAAAAGGATAGCCCAAGGCTCAGCTTGAAGAAAATCTGAAAATCGAACTTGTTTTGGGCAAAACCGGGTTTCGGAGGCAAAAGGACAAAATTGGAAAATTTGGGAAAAATAGAAAATGGACTCCGAAAATTCTGAAAATTTGTCAATCTCATTCTTAAATCATTTGAAAGATATTGGTAAAAGAAAATCTTCATTCGGAGTTCGTTTGCAAAATGGCCAAATCCCGGGTTTCTCACGCAGTAATTCAAAAAGAAAAATCCCGAAAAAATAGAAAATGAGCTCCAAATCTTTTGAAAAATTTCAAATCTCATTTTTAAATTATTTGGAAGATATTGGCGAAAGAAAATCTTGATTCGGAGTTCATTTGCAAAATGGCCAAATACCAGGCCTCCTATGCAATAATTCAAGAAGATAAATCCCGAAAAATAGCAAATGAGCTCCAAAAATTCTGAAATTTTGTAAATCTCATTTTTAAGTTATTTGGAAGATATTTGCGAAAGAAAATCTCAATTCGGAGTTCGTTTGCAAAATGGCCAAATCCCTGGCCTCTTATGTAGTAATTCAAGCCGATAAAGCCCGAAAAAATACCAAATGCGCTCCAAAAATTATGAAAACTTCCAGATCACACTTTTAATTATTTTGAAGAGATTGGTGACGAAAAATCTTGATTTGGAGCTCGTTTAAAAAATGGTAAAATGTAGGGGCATAAAAAGGCATTTTTGGAAGAAAAAATCCAAATAAATAGCAAACGGACTCGGATAATTTTGAAAACTTCCAGAACTCAATATTTTATTATTTTGGAAGTATTAAAAAAAGAAAAATTGAATTTGGAGTCCGTTTGATATTTATTTGCATCCGGGGGGCAAAACGGTCATTTCACCCAAGCAACCGAAAAGGGCTTCTTTGGGCCTTTCAAAGAATCAGAGTTGGGCTGGAAAAGAGAAGTGTTGGCCTGCCCAGGCCCAAAGGAAGGAGGAAGCTTCATATTTTTCAATCAAATGGCTAAAAATCAAGAGTTAGTTGGAGATTCTCTTTGATCAAGCCATGGTGATTAAGCCACATAGGCCAAGAGAGATGTCAACATTATTCTTGAACAGCTGTAATTTGAGAGAGCTGAGATGCTAATCTAAAGGTGCTAATTTCATGATTTTTCACCTTGAATTATTAGCCATTTGATGGAAAATTGGTTACAAGAAAAATGACAACATCCTTGGGCAATTAAAGGGCCATTCGGCCAACACTTGGAGGGGGGCAGAAATTTAATTTTGCTGAGTTCTCTTAGTTTTTACTTAGTCTTTTCTCTCCTTGGTTGAAAGCAAAAAACAAAAGTTTAGAAAAAAAAGGAAAGTTTGAAGAGATAAAGCTTGAAATATAGCTTCTTGACGTTGCTCTTGAGCACCAACTCTTGCACTTTCTTGATTTTCCATTCTTGTTTTTGCTATTTTGATTATTATTTGGTGAGTTTCTATTTTAAATAAATATTTTTTTATTGTTCTTCTTAAGTTCTTCCTTCATCTCTTTCTTAAATATATTTTTTTTTTACATTTTTTTTTACAATAAACTCACCATGGCCAAATGGCTTGCATTATTCATTTAAGTTGCTGTTTTGATTTATTTTACCATATTGTTCATGTTATTTTCTTTGATCTTGGTGTTTTAAATGTTATGCTACTTCATATTCTTGAGTTATATTTTAATTTGGTTGCTTTGATTGTTGCCATTTATGTTTAAATATCATGTTTTTGCATTTTTAATTTTCTGTTTTCATGATGTTTAAATTTGAGCATGTTTTAGATTTAGTATATCAAGTGTTTGTGAAAGTGCTTGTGTGGTTTTTGCATGATTTGAGTTTTATATCTTAGTTGAGCATGTTTTAGATTTAGTATATTAAGTGTTTGTGAAAATGCTTGTGTGGTTTTTGCATGATTTAAGTGTTATATTTTAGTTGAGCATGTTAGTATACCAAGTGTTTGTGAAAATGCCATGCTTGTTGGAGCTTGAGGCCATTTGGCTACTCCATGTGTTTTGCATTGTGTGTTGCATTTTTGCCATGTTAGTTGGTAGGTTTTTGCATTTGCATGACATTTGATTTAGTTTTGCATGCTAGTATACCAAGTGTTTGTGAAAATGCCATGTTTGCTAGTTGCATTAAGTTATTCGGTCACCCTTGGAATTTTTGTATTTTATGTGCATTCTTGCCATGTTAGTTGATAGGTTAGCATTTGCATGATATTTGTTTGAGTTTTTGGTTTAAGCATGCTTTGTGTTTGTGAAAATGCCATGCATATCTTAGTTATTAAGTTAGGTTTATTTGCTATGCATGTTCATGCATTTTAGGTATAGGTTGCATTAAATGCCATGCAAGTTCATTTAGGTCTAGGTCACTATATGAATGCCATGCATTTTTTTCATGACATTTAGGTTTAAGCTCATGCATTTCATGCACTATGTTTGCTGTAATTTTTCATGCATTTCATGTTCATGCCACTTGAATAATGACTTGAGCCAATTAATGGTTTAAAGTCATGCTCTCTTGAGCATACTTGTGGGAAATTAAGTTTTTGTCAAATTGATTATTCTACCTTTGTGATTTTTTTTACTTAGCCAATTTTTATCTAACTTTCAAAAGTCCTAGCTACTGTTTGTGAGCTATTTTATGAGTTTCAAATATTTTTACTTTGATTTTTAAATGATTTTATCAAAGGCAAAAATATGTTTTGACAAAACAGTTTTTTTCACCCAGTACTCGTACATTTCCGATTTTTCTGGGAATTCATCTTTAATCAGAAAATTAAGCCGATTTTTTCTCGTGTAGTTTTACATGTCCTGAGTCTCCAGTATTGTTTTCAGAATTTTTTGAATTTTTAAAAATAGGGTAAAAGCTCGTGGCTTAAAACTGGACAGTGGAGTCAAAATTGAATTTAAAGAAAAATCATTTTTCTGTTTTGGTTAAGTTACTTAGAGTGGACTGATTAGGAGGGTTAGCTACTGACTTAGGGTAGTTTCTAAGCCTTTTTAAACTCTAAAAATGTTTTTTCAAGTCTCGGGTTAAGGATAGTCAAGTCCGGATTTTTAAACTTAGGAAATTAGAGCCATTTAAAAAAAGATTTAGCCCAGTTTTTATTTTTAATTCAAGCTTTTCAAAATTGTTTTCAAACAATCACAAAGTATTTTGGTTTTAGAATATTTAATTTGACATATTTTCCTAAGGTAGCCGGATATCTTTTTTAGATATACGGATTTCCTTGATTAAAGGAAAAAATACATTTCATGCATTGCATTTTCCATATTCATGCATTTTATATAATATGTGATTCTTGCTATGATAATTTCTATGATATTGTTATGATTTTGAATTATGTTATATTGTTTATTATATGATTTGGAATATTTCATGATATCCTATACTTTTTATTTAGTTATTTTTTTGGTCATATTATTTAGCATATACTATGTTCATGCATTATTATTTTCATTTTTATTCTCATACATATTATATGATTGCATTATTTCATATTCCATCTTATTTAATTTATATGCCATATTATTCATGTTTGCCATGTCATTTAAATTATTTCATTTCATATAGAATATGTTATGTTACTTAGGTTATTTTATTTCATTTAGAAAATATCATGTTACTTAGGTTATTTCATTTCATATAGAATATGTTATGTTACTTAGGTTATTTTATTTCATTTAGAATATATCATATGACTTAGGATATTGCATCTCATATAGAATATATATGTTACCTAGGTCATTTCATTTTATTTATAATATGTCATATAACTTAAGATATTTTATTTCATTTAGAATATGCTAAGACATTTATTTCATTTCATTTAGAATATGCTAAGGCATTCAAATCATGTCATGTCATTTAGGTTGCATTATATTATTTAGATTTTGCTATGTCATTTTATTTATGTCATGCATATACATATTCATTTCTTTTAAATGTTTTCAAAAAAAAAAGATAATGGTTTTCAATAAAATAAAGATATTCTCGAGTTAAAATAATTCATGAGTTCTCTGCCGGGTTTGCTGGAGAGGATATCATCAATTATTATTAATAACGGAATATCTTCTTTAAAAAGAGAATGGTTCGGAAAATTTTCCAAAATTAATAAAAATTTCTATATTTTGCCACGTTTGTTGGGGAATATAGAAAAATTTTGAATTTATAAATTCCGGATCATTTTCAATAAAAAATGGAATTATTTTTCTTTAAATTGGGAATTAATTTGAAATACTAAATTTAAAACCAACTTTTACCGAGACTTGAGATAACACACGATTAATAAGGTACTGATTTATACGGGCGTTGTGGGGGTGCTAATCCTTTCCCACACGTAACCGACTCCCGAACCCGCTTCTTTGATTTCTCTGGTTTAAAACGCAGACTTGAAATTGGTTCTTAAAATTTTTTAATTAATTTTTAAAATATTTTATAAAACCGGTTTTAATAGGTGGCCGATCACACCTAGCTAAAAAAGATTGGTGGCGACTCCATGTCTTTTTCAAGGCATTTTCAAAACCCTCATTTTTCTAGAGGAATTAAGTCGACTTTTCCTCAGTTTTTTTTAATGTCACGCTTAACGAATAATAAAGTCTTGCGATGAGACTCGTTATTTTTTAGGTTGCGACAGCTTGGCGACTCCACTGGGGACTTTTTTTTAGAGAGTCAGGCCTAGAATTAGTCGTGTTATTTAAGGTTGTATATTATTTTTGTTCTCTAGTTATTTAAGGTTGTATATTATAATTGCTTGTTGGTTAATGCGTTACACTATTCTTGATTATTTTTTTTTTTTATAAATAGTTGGGGCATTTAGAATAAGATGTGTAGAATAGGTTGATAACTCGTATAATTATATAGTTTTTAGTTATGTTTTATTATTGTTTTGTGTCAAATACGAGTTATTATTGCTTAGTCTAATTGTGTTTATGATCTTTTATATTTTTATGTAATTTGGTGTTTTTCATGAGTTTCTTTGAGTGATTTCAGATTACTAGAATTAAGGGCAAATCCAGTTCAGTTCCAGTTCCGACACCTTTTGCCATATCAGCTATATCTCGAGTTTCACTGAAGCAATAAGGCTGAACTTTGTATCCCTGCAAAGCTAAGAAGCATATCTATCTTTTTCATGTTTTACACTTCTTGAAACGGAGTCGTTTTCCCTAGCGAAATCGACCATCAAGTTGGCTGATGTGCAATGACGTCTGTTCTGCACCGTTTTGGTATTTTGACCATATCTCCCGATCCACGTGCGCAAATGATCTGATTCCAACGGCTATGGATCCGTAACTGATAGGGGTATATTTTTCTAGAAGACCATTTTATCAGATCGAGCCTCCAACATTGACAAAATCGACCATCAAGCTGGCTGATCAGAATTGTCATACAATATGACGAAAATTGTTAGAAAAATGCACCCACCTATTATACCTACCTTTGAAATTTGTAAAGCTTGTCTCTTGTCATTTAGCCCTCCAAAATGTGTATAAATAGAGGGCCTTGGATGAGTATTGGGATACATTATACATTGGTAGGATATTAGCCTTTGTAGTAAAATTCTCTAAGTTTTCTTCTTCTTTCCTTTCTCTAGTTTTCTTTTTTATTTACTTATGCTTCTTACATTTCTTTTCATTTTATTCATATCTAGTATGTGTTGCTAATCATATTGTTGAGGTGATGAGGTGAAGCTCTTGTTAAATGCTAAGGTTAGTCTCTTAAACATGAGCTAAAATGAATCATCATTTATAAGCACTAGTATAGATAATATTTTCTTTTGGTTTAAAATCATACTTGCAAAGTAGAGATCTTGATTCATTATTGACAATGAAAATGGCACAGTAAATGCTTGGTTTCATAACCTTGATTTGTTGTAGACATATACTTTGGCATAAGGAATGCTTGGACTCTTTTTATGAGTTTTGAGGACACCAAATGAACATAATATCATATGCTATGGACGTTGGACAATTTGGACTGAATTGCTAAACCTTCCGATTGGAACCTCCCTTATGTGTGGATTTCAATTGTGTAATAAAACAAGATTAATCTTAGCATAACACCAAGAGTGGATTCTCTAACCTCAACATCCTTTCTTATTGTTTTTTATATCTTGTTTAATTGTTTTTTATGTTATTTTGTTTATTTTGTTCTCTAATATCTTGTTTATCTTATTTTGTTGTTGATTCCCTAATATCTTGTTTACTTTCTTTGTCTTATATATTTATAAACTTATACTTATTAATACGCTTCCCTGTGGTTCGACCTCGGACACCCGAGAATTTATTACTTGAACATAACCTGCACTTGGGTTTACAACTCTTAATTGAGTCTCCATCAAGTTTTTGGCGCCGTTGCCGGGGAGGCAATACTAAGTATATAAGTTTATAAGTATATTTATTTTTATTGGCTGGTTATACCGCCTATATTTATTTTTATTGGCTGGTTATACCGCCTAATTTTCTATATATTTATATTAATATTGTATATTAACTTTGTTTATTTTTATTGGCTGGTTATACCGCCTAATCTGTATATTAACTTTGTTTTATGCTTGTTTGGCGACGTGATTTTAGATCTCGTCGTTTAGTTAGATTTTATTGTGAAACTTTTTCAGGTAATCTTTCTAATACAACTCCTATCATGGCTGACAATGAAAGTGTTCATGCTGAAGATGAGAACAGACAAGTACGCACCATGCGTGACTACTTGCAACCAACTCGAAGCTCATCACCCTCTTGTTTTATTTTTCCTCTCAATGCAAACAACTTTCGTTTTAAACCAGGTATGATAGCTTTGCTTCCAAATTTCCATGGGTTAGAATCGGAAAGTGCTTACTCGTTTCTAAAAGACTTCGAAGATGTATGTGTCACCTTTAATGACCAACAATGTACAAATGAAATTGTCAAGCTAAAATTATTTCCTTTTTCTTTAAAAGATAAAGCAAAAATTTGGCTTCATAATTTAAAACCAAGGTCAATTGGCACATGGCAAGAATTACAAACTGAGTTTCTAAAGAAATTTTTCCCAGCACATAAAACTACTGCTTTGAAAAGACAGATTCAAAATTTCAATCAAAATCAAAATGAAGCATTTTTTCAGTGCTGGGAGCGTTTTAAAGATTTGTTAAGTTCTTGTCCACATCATGGTTTTGAAAAATGGCGTCTTATTAGTTTCTTTTATGAAAGTTTAACTCCCGAAACTAAACAATTTGTTGAAACAATGTGTAACGGTGAGTTTCTAGAAAAAGAACCTGAAGAAGCCTTTGACTACTTAGACCATTTGGCAGATAACTCTCAAGCCTGGCACACAGATAATTCCTCTGAAAGTTCCAATAGATCTAATGTTGTTTCTAACAGAGGAAAATATCATTTTAGTCAAGAAGATGAGATAAAAGCTAAAGTAGCTAATTTGGCTAGAAAGATTGAAGCCATGGAACTTAGAGAAGTAAAAGAAGTCAAAACGGTTAAAAATGAAGAAAGTTGTGGAATTTGTGAAATCATGGGACACCCCACTTCTGAATGTCCAAACATTCCCATTCTTAAAGAAGCGTTGCATGATCAAGTAAATTCCATAAACACATTTAAAAAGCCTTTTCCTTCTCCTTACTCTGAAACGTATAACCCTGAATGGAGAAATCATCCCAACTTCAGTTGGCGGAATAATAATCATGTTCAGGTACCACAATCTCAAAAGCCGGGCAACACTTTTTCCTATCAACCTTCACGTGTACAAACCTTGGAAGAGACATTGCAAGCATTCATGCAAACACAAGCAAATGTGAATAACCAAACTTCACAGGACATCAATGAGATCAAAAACACCTTGTCCACATTGACAGCTTCATTACGCACTCAAGAAAAAGGTAAGTTTCCTGCTCAACCTCAGCCTAACCCTTCTACTCAATGTCTTGTTTCTTGCTCCAATAAAACTCAACAGGAAAATGCCAGTTCTATCACAACTCTTCGAAGTGGAAAGGTAATTGACAAAAACATTCCATCAAAAGACCAAGATCCTCCTTCCCCTCCGAAAAGTAACGGTAAGGATGATGGTAAGTCTGAACTTCTTGAAAATTTGGACAAAGAAAAAGGTATGCATCCTGCTCCTTTTCCTCAAAGGTTGCAAACAATAAAGAATTTGAATCAAAATGCAGAAATTTATGAACTTTTCAAACAAGTTAAGATTAACATTCCTTTATTGGATGCAATCAAACAAGTTCCATCTTATGCTAAATTTTTGAAGGACATGTGCACAGTTAAAAGGAAACATAATGTACAAAAGAAAGCATTTTTGACGGAAAGTGTGAGCTCAATCATTCAGCACCTTACTCCACCAAAATTCAAAGATCCTGGATGTCCAACAATCTCATGCATCATTGGAAACACTAGAATAGAACGTGCATTGCTTGATCTTGGTGCTAGTGTTAATCTTTTGCCTTTTTTCTGTTTATCAACAGTTAGGTTTAGGTGAACTCAAGGAAACACCTGTTACACTTCAACTAGCTGATCGTTCTGTAAAAATTCCTCGAGGGATAGTTGAAGATGTTTTGGTTCAAATTGATAATTTTTACTTCCCTGTTGATTTTATTGTTTTGGACACACATCCTGTTTCAAATCCAAATGTTCAAATTCCTGTTATATTAGGTCGTCCATTTCTTGCAACTTCTAATGCTCTGATAAATTGCAGGAATGGTATGTTGAACATTTCTTTTGGAAATATGACTTTAGAATTAAATGTGTTCAACACTTGCAAGCAACCTGGTGATGATTCAGAAGTACATGAAGTGGATTTCATTGAAGAACTTGTTCATGAACATCTCACCACTACCACATTCCATGATCCTTTAGAAGCTTATTTAATTGAATGTGAGTTTGATAATGCTTCAGAAATTTCACACACTGATTCTTTGTTAAATTCTTTTCAGGTTAAGCATTGTTGGAAACAAAAGTTTGAGGAACTCAGAAATGATGCATATGAGAATTCTAAAATTCATAAAGAAAGAACTAAAGCCTTTCATGACAAGTTAATTTCAAGAAAAACATTTGATGTTGGGCAAAAAGTTCTACTTTATAATTCTAGACTTCACATATTTCCTGGTAAGTTGAGATCAAGATGGACTGGCCCATTTGTGGTTAAGCATGTGTATCATTATGGAGCAGTTGACATGGAGAATCCTCAAAATGGTAACGTATTCAAGGTAAATGGACAAAGACTCAAACTCTTTTTGGAAAATCATGTTACTCAAGAAGAGGTTGTTTTTCTTTCTGATCCTTGTTTTGAAAATAACTAGATGTAAATATAATTTTTACTAATCTTCAAAAAAAAAAAATACATTTTTTTTAACCCCGGTTAAATGGCGGATAACGGTACTCCGTGATTATTTAAGTCGGTTCCATCAGCTACCCACAAAACTGATATTGTATATAAATTTCTCTTTCAATTTCTTTTTCATTTTTTTTCAAGATGGATGATATTCTCACAAGATTGCAGAAACGATTTCCTCCTTTTCCTCGGAATATTTTACTAAAGCTTTACCAAGTTCGATTTGAAAGATTAAGAATGCTTATGCACAAAGGGATTCCTGAAGACATACGTTGGATAATTGAAGCCAAGGTACGTGAAGATGAATATCTTCCTGTTTTGCATTTACCAGGTACAGGTAGAAGCACTTATGCAAAGAAGCGACGAGCAAAGCGCATGAGTTCAAATTGCCACAAGTGTGCACGATGGACGTGTAACGGTAAATGTCGTTCTATTGGGATTCCGTCCTCTAATCGAGATGATAAAATTGAATTCATTAAGGATGGACTGAGTAAGGAGAATTTGGGTAATATCCAACTTTCTCTTGAGACGCATCCTAGTGGAGACGTACAAAGAGAAATTCTTGATTTATGGTCGCAATTCCAAAAGGAATGGCAACATCTTGGGAATCTGATGTTAAAAGACCCTGTTTGCCAGCTTGTAAGAAAACTGGATGGGAAGCATATCCTCGACTCATAGAAGGCGTTTAAGCCGTTTCTGGACGTAAAACCAGAGGAAGATGTAAGCCACAATCACAACTACAATAAATGACTTCTCAGCTTTTGGTTTGATTTGCAATAATTTCATTTCGGTTTAATTTACGTGTTGTTCGATTTGTGTAATTATTCTCGTATTTTTTGCATTGGACTTTTACGGTTGATTTTTCTTCTCTTTTTGATTTTCTTCCTGAAATCACGCAAAAATCTTTTGTTAGGTTAACATTTTCTTCTGACAGGTCAAATACACTTTCGGCGACATTATCTAACATTTTGTTTGTTGTGTCTCAGTTATAATAAGTGGTTAGCAACCTCTGCAGGTAATATCTCCTAAATTCTACCTTTAAAATTTGACATTGGGGACAATGTCATATTTTAGTAGGGGGTAAGGGACATATTTTGCTAAAAAAAAAAAAAAAAAAAAAAAAAAAAGGGATCATTGTTAAATACATTCCCATATTCAAAAAAAAAAAAAAAAAAAATCTTCTCTTGAACTTCTAGTTAAAGTAAAGAAAAAGATGTTACAAAGTTGGTTAGAATGAAGCAAAGGCTCAACATGAATATTTAGCCTATGTTATTATGTGCTTTATAAGAGTTTTGAGAAGTTTTATTTGTATGATCTTATTATGTCTCTAAAATCTATGAACTCTTTGGAACCTTTGTGATATCTTTATCCTTTTGTTCTTTAACCACATTATAACCCTTTGGCCCCATTACAACCTTGAAAAAAGACCTCTTGATTTATGAAGTTGTATGATCTAAATAGTGGAGAATAGGTGGACAAGCAAGCATATGGTAGAAGTGTTTTCATGAGATTGATTGAGTGTAAACACTTTACCACTACTTTAAAGAGTGAAAATCATGAGAGTATAGTGAGAAGTTGAGATTAAGTTGAATATGCACTATTTTGATTGAAATATGTTATGTTAATATTGGCTTAACTCATTTATTTACATTCAAGCATAAATTTTTGTGAAATTCTTTGAGCTATTGATTAGTTTATAAGACTTGTTCAAAGATTGTCTCTAATTTATATTGAAAGGATTAGGAGTAAATATTTTTAGTGTATGTAGTTTACTTATATTTTAGTTTTTCAATGTTTGTGGGTATCGTCCTAGTAAACCCTCACGAGACTAAACTCGTCCACTAGGGACACCTAGGGGTTTAAAGGCTTGTGTCACATGCTAAGTGCCACCGTGATTTCCTACGAAAATGGATTAGATTAGATTTTCTTATTTTATTTTTATTGAGTCGTTGCTAGGGACTAGCAACAATCTAAGTGTGGGGGTGTGATAACTCGTATAATTATATAGTTTTTAGTTATGTTTTATTATTGTTTTGTGTCAAATACGAGTTATTATTGCTTAGTCTAATTGTGTTTATGATCTTTTATATTTTTATGTAATTTGGTGTTTTTCATGAGTTTCTTTGAGTGATTTCAGATTACTAGAATTAAGGTCAAATCCAGTTCAGTTCCAGTTCCGACACCTTTTGCCATATCAGCTATATCTCGAGTTTCACTGAAGCAATAAGGCTGAACTTTGTATCCCTGCAAAGCTAAGAAGCATATCTATCTTTTTCATGTTTTACACTTCTTGAAACGGAGTCGTTTTCCCTAGCGAAATCGACCATCAAGTTGGCTGATGTGCAATGACGTCTGTTCTGCACCGTTTTGGTATTTTGACCATATCTCCCGATCCACGTGCGCAAATGATCTGATTCCAACGGCTATGGATCCGTAACTGATAGGGGTATATTTTTCTAGAAGACCATTTTATCAGATCGAGCCTCCAACATTGACAAAATCGACCATCAAGCTGGCTGATCAGAATTGTCATACAATATGACGAAAATTGTTAGAAAAATGCACCCACCTATTATACCTACCTTTGAAATTTGTAAAGCTTGTCTCTTGTCATTTAGCCCTCCAAAATGTGTATAAATAGAGGGCCTTGGATGAGTATTGGGATACATTATACATTGGTAGGATATTAGCCTTTGTAGTAAAATTCTCTAAGTTTTCTTCTTCTTTCCTTTCTCTAGTTTTCTTTTTTATTTACTTATGCTTCTTACATTTCTTTTCATTTTATTCATATCTAGTATGTGTTGCTAATCATATTGTTGAGGTGATGAGGTGAAGCTCTTGTTAAATGCTAAGGTTAGTCTCTTAAACATGAGCTAAAATGAATCATCATTTATAAGCACTAGTATAGATAATATTTTCTTTTGGTTTAAAATCATACTTGCAAAGTAGAGATCTTGATTCATTATTGACAATGAAAATGGCACAGTAAATGCTTGGTTTCATAACCTTGATTTGTTGTAGACATATACTTTGGCATAAGGAATGCTTGGACTCTTTTTATGAGTTTTGAGGACACCAAATGAACATAATATCATATGCTATGGACGTTGGACAATTTGGACTGAATTGCTAAACCTTCCGATTGGAACCTCCCTTATGTGTGGATTTCAATTGTGTAATAAAACAAGATTAATCTTAGCATAACACCAAGAGTGGATTCTCTAACCTCAACATCCTTTCTTATTGTTTTTTATATCTTGTTTAATTGTTTTTTATGTTATTTTGTTTATTTTGTTCTCTAATATCTTGTTTATCTTATTTTGTTGTTGATTCCCTAATATCTTGTTTACTTTCTTTGTCTTATATATTTATAAACTTATACTTATTAATACGCTTCCCTGTGGTTCGACCTCGGACACCCGAGAATTTATTACTTGAACATAACCTGCACTTGGGTTTACAACTCTTAATTGAGTCTCCATCATAGGTGGTGAAAGGTTTGTTGTTCCTCCACACACACTACACGTGCATTTTCATATCATGAATCCTATACTCGGGTTCCGTCCTTTTAGGTGGGAGCAAAGTAACTAAGCCTTCGTGATTAACAATCTGCATGGGCTAGTGAAACACTTCCGGAGTACTAAATTACCTAAGCCTTCGTGATTAACAATCCGCATGGGCTAGGGAAATAGACTCTAACGAATTGAACCCGCTTTTATCGGGGTGCCTTACTAGCCTTCACCGGAGATAGTGAGGAGCAATTCGGAGCCTTAGAACCGATTCACCTTCATATAGTGAACCTAGGCGAAGCCATGCCGAGGGACATTTCTAAACCTTTTGTTACCTATTTTACACTCTAAATAAGTGTGGTATATCGGGCAACGATGTACGTACATCGCCCGTAATAAATGTGATACTCCGCCTCGAAGGCATCGTGATGCCTAAATAAGCAGATATTGTTGGGGCAGATGTTCATTAGCTGTTTTTAAAAATAAAATAAAAATCCTTTTTCAAGCATTTTTGCATTTTGCACATTTCATGCATGTGTGAATAGAGCATGTACATTTTTGTTGTGTTATTGATCTCATTCTTTGCAATAAACAGTTGGTAATCTCATTTGGTGATTTCATAAAACCGGTAGTGTTGCATGAACATTTGCATATTGTACCATAGTAGGATCCACTACCCCGAAATTCTTTTGAAAATAATATGTGTGGTTTTTCATAGAAAAACATGTTTAAAAAAATCATAAATTTGGAGGCAAATCTTGCATAATGAGATTTTTTGAATAATCAAGATTTAGGTCCCACCAATCATTGGTTAATTTATTTGTATCACTTTGACATCATGCCACAGTCCTAACATGCATGGTTATTCATTGTAGAATACATTTGTGATATACATGGTCATTCTTTGTATCTACCTTTGTATTAATTAATTTATTCTTCGCATATATCATTTTGACATCATAGCATGCATGGTCATTCATTGTAGAAACACGTTTATGGCATGTATGGTCATTATTTGTATATACTTGTGCATCAATTTATTCATTTTTTAAATGCATCATGTTGGCATTACATTGCATCCATAGCATACATAGTCACCATAAATTCTCTGTATATGTTCAGGCATTAATCATCAGTATATTCATGCACATAGGAATAGAGTATGTACATTCATAATTGTATTCTTAATCTCATGACATTTTCATTTGCATGAAAGGGGTTCGAGATATGAAGAATGAATAGGAGGAACGATTGGGTGTTTTGAATCAAGAGGAATGTGGACATGAAATCCGAGAGGTAAAGGAACAGCTGGCCAAATTGCTGAAAATGGTTGAGAATATGGGAAAAAGTAAAGGGGAACTTTCTCAGGGATTTGCATCGTCTTCGGATCAACCAAAACCATTAGTTCCAGAACATACAATCCTTGCTGGATCCTGCACTTGTCAATGCCACAAAGGTTGCAATCCTGATGAAATTGTGGACAAAATCGTGAAAATGATTAAACCTGAGAGCCTGATACCAAAGATAGAAACCTTGGATCCTGTACCATACCTGCAAACTGTTCTAGCTCCAAACCAGTATCCTCACCCTACTATGGTCCAATCGTCCATTGGGATGACCACTACGGGATTCCTGAATCCCACTCCATCACCAACAACTGCCAGTTCATAATATTTCCCTCATCAATCACCTTATCTAGTTTCTGGGATAGGAACTTCGAGCTATGTACAACCTCCAAAGGCCTCGTGTCCAAATCCATACCCTTACCATGCTGTTCTGCCACATCTCCATGTAAACACTCCGGTTCGGACCTTAGTGCCACCACCAAGTGCCCCAACTCCTAGGTTCAGTGTGACTAAGAAATGACAAAGGCCTTTTGATCCCCTTCCAATTAGCTACCGAGAGCTTCTCCCTATACTGATCCAAAATCACATGGTTGCCTGTATCCCATTGAAACCCCTGTTACCACCATATCCAAATGGGTATAATCCAAAAGCAAGACGTGATTATCACTGTGGAATTGTTGGCCATAACATTGAAGACTGTCTAGCATTCAAAAAGAAAGTGCAAACTCTTATAAATGCCAAGTTGTTGGATCCAACGAAACTGATTGATAAAGGACTGGGAAAACGCTATTAGGATTGGGAGATTTACAGCATTGAGGTGGAAAGACTTCGATCTTATATGATGTAATAGGATTTCACTTTTTCAGTAGCCGGCTCTTATAGCCTTAGGATGCTAGGAAGAATAAAGGGCTTGTAAAAGACAGTTTTAACCATTGTTCAAATTTTGTAAAACATGGTTTATACCATTGTGAACATTGATATGGGAATGAATTGATTATGTTTCAAATTTACGAGAGGTTGATGATTAAGTTCCTCCGATTCTTATTTCCTCCGTGATATCTTCCCCTTTTGCATTTTGCATCCGATCAATTATTGGTCATACCATACATTCATACATGTATCATGTTAGCATCAGGTTGCATTTATGCATTCATAATCAACATGATTTTTCTGTATATATCCATGCATTAATTTGCCTATTACATACATCATGATTAGCATTAGGTCGCATTCATGACACACATGGTTAGCATGATGTTCTTTGTATATACTCTGTATCAATCATTCATTGTTTACATGTATCATAATTGACACCGTGTTGCATTCATAGGATATATGATCATTCATTAGGAAATATGCTAAAATGCACATGATCTGTCATTGCATATATCCATGTGTTGATTTGTTTATTCTTTGTTTGCAACATGTTGGCATTGTGATTGCATTTATTACATACATGGTCAGCATGTTTCCACTATATATGTCCATACATCATATTGTTTAGGCTTCACATGCATCAAATTGCATTCATGGCTCATTCATCATGACATACATTTGGGGGAAATAAAACAGAAGTTGGCTTGGCTTTAGGAGTCTTTGAAAGAATTTCCATTTCAAATCAGAGGTATAAGAAGTACTGAGTACCCTTTTAATACAGGCTAGTGCTATGGAGGATGAACAAGTTGCCCGAATGGAAAAAATGGAAAGGGAACAGAAAGAATTGCGAGAACAGCTAGCAAAGTCTCAAGCAGAATCTAAGGATCAGATGACTAAATTGATGGAGCTGATGTCTGCCGTAATCAAGGGAAAAGGATACACCGAAAACTTTGTCGCCAGGAAAGGGTTAGAGGCACAAAAGGGTCAGAATGAGGTCGTAATGAGTGATGCCCAAAACACTGTTAACCCCGTCAATGTCCTAAACTCAGATGATCCAGCTGAACAGGCAAAGTTGAAAAGGGTTGCAGTAAATGAGGTTGAGTTGGCAGATTCCCAAGGGAAATATCAATGGCTAGATGAAAGGCTTTGGGTAGTAGAAAATACAGATGTATTTGGGAGTTTAGATGCGAAAGAACGATGTTTGGTCTTCGATTTAGTCATTCCTCCTAAGTTCAAGATCCCTGACTTCATGAAATATGACGGGAAGACTGATCCATCAGCCCACATCACTATGTTCTGCCGGAAGATGACAAGTTATATAGATAATGATAAGCTTTTGATTCACTGCTTTCAGGATAGCCTCAGCGGGTCCGCAATTAGGTGGTATAGTTAGTTGAGCAAGGATCAGATTCGCTCTTGGAATGACCTAGCTAGGGTTTTTCTAAACCAGTACAAGCATATGACAGGCATGGTGCCTGACCGTCTCACCTTGCAAAATATGAAGAAAAGAGCTTCTGAGAGCTTCAAAGAATATGAGCATCGGTGGATGAGCCTGGCCGCCCAAGTACAATCGCCTTTAACTCAAAAGGAAACCACTGTCCTTTTTGTGAATACACTACAGGCCCCATACTACGATAGACTTGTCGGCAATAACACGAAGAATTTTTCGGACATGGTAATTTCAGGGGAGATGATTGAGAATGCTATCAAGGATGGGAAAATTGAAGGAGAAAGAACATCCAATACCAAGAAAAATGGGGCATCTGAAAAGAAAAAGAAAGATACCCAAGTCGTGGAAGGCTTTGCCCCGCCTCCCCAATTCTCCTCGTATCAGCCATTTTACTCTACCTTGAACAATGTCTCCCAAGGTTTTATCCTTACCAACCAATGACTGCAACTACACCAGAATTTATATCTGTCTATCAATCGAACACCCTTGGGAATAATCGAAGGGGGCATAAAAAGCGAAAAAGAAATCAGGATTATCCGATTCCTGTGACATACAATGAGCTATTACCTCAACTCATCCAGAATCACCTCGTGACACCCATGCAAATAGAGCCTCTGAAGCCCCCTTATCCGGGCTGGTATGATGCTAATGAGTGTTGTGGTTATCATTCTGGCAATCAAGGTCACTCAATAGAGAACTGCCCCGCTTTGAAGTACAAGGTCAGAGATCTCATCAAGGCTGGTTCGATAAGTTTTGAAGATGGGAAAGCCAAGTGTCATAAGAAACATGGTGCATGATCATATTAGGTTTTTGACGCATGTAGTTCGATACACTGTGATGATGAAATCACTTGTCTCATGTTAAAATCTACATGAATTAAATGAATTTTGAATTTTAAATGCTTTGTGTTTGTTGTGTTTTAACAATAATTTGAATTTGCAAAAACAAGCATTAAGGAATTTTTAATAATGGATAGTCTCAAGAAGATTGATGACCAGTGTTACAAATGACCCTATACTTTCTCCCTTCTCTTTAGGTTTTCCTAAGCCTAAATTTCTTAAACCAAGAACACTTGAAAGACCTAATGTTTCAAGGAATATGAATGATTTGACTTCATAAAACCATTATCATCACAAAATAAGCAAAGACGTAGATCTTACTCTAGGCTATGAACAAAGGAACGAACTTTTTGAAAATTTTCAAATTCCTTGAAATTCAAACAAATGAGACATTCTTTCAAGAATCTAGATTGTGATAATTTGGTGTGTGTCAAGATTGTGCTAAAATCATTCATGACCTTTCCCAATGACCACAAAACACTAATTGCCCAAACATCACTTCATGTTTGACACCCTGGGGCACAATGATTAAACTATATTATCCCTTGTCCCAGAGAAAACCCGTTTTTGGGTCATATTTTCCTTGTCTCTTCAAAGAACTCAGATTGGAAACTCAGCCTTTTCAAAATAGACCTAGACTTGCTATGTTCCTCGTTGATACAAATTCTCATTGGTTAATCAAATTGGGGCATCATATGTGGAAATGATGGATACATGGTGAATAAGGATGGACTAAACGCATGAATCATTGGGGCATGCGATGAAAAATGAAAAATTTGTGATATCATGCATATGAGAATTCGGATGATTCCAAAGTGCAAAATGAAATTCTGAATATCTATTTCCCCTGGGGATTGCTTTTCAATGTAAATATTCATGCTTGACATGAGGAATGACCATCTTTCATATCCCTTTCGCACAAAAAGAATTCTTTCTTCTTTGAACCCTGATCAAGGATCACCCTCTACATTAGGGGGTAAATGTAAGGAAAGATCTTTTTAAAGATCATTGAGAAACGAATCCTAGCTCAAAGACAGATGCAAAGCAAATGGAGCCCCGAATAAAGACGAGCTCACTCTATTGAAAAAGAAGAGGGCAAAATGAAAGCAAAAAAAAAATGCAAAAAAAATGAAAAAAAATGTGTGAAAGACATGGCAAATTGAAAGCCAAAAGCAAGGAAGAAAAAGAGCAAAGTCAAAAGGAAAGAAATGTCCAAGAAGGGACAAATGCTTCAAAGAGAATCCTCCTCAAAGAAAGGATCCTTGATCTGATTACCCTCAAACACATATTTTGGGCCTATTTATCCTTTCTTTCTGAACCCTAAGCCATGGCCTACATTACATGCTTTAAAAGTCCATTTTGATCAAGCATGAATATTTAATTTGAAGGGTTTTCCTCAGATTTTATCCCATCTCATCAAATTATCATTTCACTAAGGAAGAATTTAGAATTCCCAAGTGCATGATAAAAAAAAAAAAGAAAAATTGGAAAGAAAAGGGACTCTAGGGCGAAAACCCAAAAATGGGCGGTCTAGAGTAAAATGGGAATTTTTTATGCCATCTATGAAAGTGCCGATACCACAAAAAGAGAAGGTCATCTTAAAAAGTGGTCATTAAGGAACATCTAGGAATTCATGAACCTCCCAAATTGTCAATTCTCATTCAGAGGATTGTCTTCAAAAAACTGAAACTTTTTCTCCAAGATTAAACTTTTCGGTTTGAACATCCCGACCAATCTTGACGCTTGTCAAAATGCCTTGATATGGAAACTAAAAGAATGTTAAATTTGTTTGGTTCTCAATAAATTCATGATTTATAAAACATGTTCCATTTGTGAGCCTAGAAGGGATATACATTTTTGTCATGAAGTTTTCCTGGAAAAGCCAGAATCTTGTTATACCAAGCCTTGATAATCCCAGTTGAAAAAACCAGATTGATACTTAGAGAAATTTCTAACAATGATCATCAGTCTTCAAAAGATTTATACATCACACATTATGGGGTTAATATTTTTGTTCAGAAGTTTTCAAGATGCGAAAACAAATAAAGAGATTTTTTGAAATACCTATTTTGATTTTGACATGAGACAAGGATTTTTCTAACCCAAAGGTATAGAACTGCCAAGATAGGTCCTGACTTCCAGATATGAGAAGAAGAAATAGAACCCGGTTCAGATCTCTGTTGATGAAAGTTTGAAAACTGTTGGGGCAAAGAGAATAGCCAAAATGAATTGAAGATATACTCTGATTTGAAGAGGAAAAATGAATTTGAAAGGCTAAGCCAAAGTCTAGAAAAACAATCGGGTCCATTTGCATCACTCATGAGCACTCATCTCTTTATCAAGCTTTTACATCTGCACAGTGTCGGCAAGCATTTGCATCATTCATGGGTATTTGCATTGACATTATTCCATAAGCATCTGCATTTTACCTTTACATTTACATTCTTCATGGAATTCACATTTGTGTCATCTCAAGCAATTGCATCATTTCTAGAATCATTGCATTTTCATTATTGTGTGGTAATTATAGTTACACCATTTATAAACCAGTTACATGAATACAATTAGTAGGGGCATCCGCATCATGAAACATGGGCATCAATCCAGGCCATTTACATTTGCACTAAGAAACATTTACATCAATCCAAGCATTTACATTTGCATCATGAAGCATTTGCATCATCTCTTAAAGCTTTCAGGTATAATCGAACTCGTTTTGCTTCTCAAATGAGTCGAGCCCCGAGATCATCGTCGAGGTAATTTCATATGAACAAGTCTTCGGTGGTGATAACTGAAGCCTCTGGTGGAGATATCCAGAGTTTTAAAATCCTTTGAAAAGTCTTCTGTGGTGATAGTTGAAGCTTCTGGAGGAGATACCCAGAATTTTAAACACAGCTGAGAAAAAGACAGGTTAAGGCCCTGAGACCATCGTCGAGGTCATTTCCTTTCTTGCAAATCGAATTCGTTTCCTTAAGACGAGTCGAGCCCCGAGATCATCGTCGAGGTACTTTCTTTTATATGAACAAGTCTTCGGTGGTGATAGCTGAAGCCTCTGGTGGAGATATCCAGAGTTTTAAAATCCTTTGAAAAGTCTTCGGTGGTGATAGCTGAAGCTTTTGGAGGTAATACCCAGAATTTTTACAGTTTTAAAATGAGCAAGACTTTGGTGGTGATAGCCGAAGCTTCTGGAGGAGATACCCAGAATTTTAAACACAGCTGAGAAAAAAACAGGTTAAGGCCCCGAGACCATCATCAAGGTCATTTCCTTTCTTGCAAATCGAATTCGTTTCCTTAAGACGAATCGAGCCCCTAGATCATCGTCGAGGTACTTTTTTTTTTATTACGAACAAGTCTTCGATGGTGATAGCTGAAGCCTCTGGTGGAAATATCCAGAGTTTTAAAATCCTTTGAAAAGGTAAAAAGTCTTCGGTGGTGATAGCTGAAGCTTCTGGAGGTGATACCCAAAATTTTTACAGTTTTAAAAATGAGGAAGACTTTGGTGGTGATAGCCGAAGCTTCTGGAGGAGATACCCAGAATTTTAAACACAGCTGAGAACAAGACAGGTTAAGGCCCCGAGACCATCGTCGAGGTCATTTTCTTTCTTGCAAATCGAATTAGTTTCCTTAAGCTGGGTCGAGCCTTGATTAGTCAGGGAATTCAATTTAAGGACAAAATCTTCAATTTACTGTTTAAAAAAAGAAAGAAAAAAAAAGAAAAAATAGAAAATGAAAAATGAAAAAATGATAGAAGAATGAAAAAGAAAACCCCTTTCCCTTTCCTTCACATGTGATTTCACTGACTGTACAAAATTAGTGTCGGTTTATCTTTTCCTGATTCCTGATTCTCAGCAATAGCCAAAGAGGGGCAGCTGTAGACACCTAATTTTGTCCGGACCACTAAACAGGTATGTTTTCTTCCTAAATTGATGTTTTCGAGTGTAAAAAGATTTTTTTTCATCCTGTAGGTGGTACTCCAAGACTTAGTTTAAAGGGGCGAGCATAAAAAGTTAAAATTGAAAAAAGTCAACCTCGAAAAAAGTCAACCCTGAAAAAGTCAACCCCAAAAAGTCAAACTATTGAAAAAGTCAACCCACTTTCAAAATCAAGATTTTAAACTCAATTGAAAAATGGCGAAAGAATTTTGATAATCTGAGGTCTACATGGAAAGATATGGAGGTCTACATGGAAAAATGGCGAAAGAAGTTCGTTTGCAAAATGGCCAAATGCCGGGCTTCTTATGTAGTAATTCAAAAAAGAAAATCCTGAAAAAATAGCGAGCTCCAAATCTTCTGAAATTTTGCAAATCTCATTTTTAAATTATTTGGAAGAGATTGGTGAAATAAAATCTTGATTCGGAGTTCATTTGCAAAATGGCCAAATCCCGGGCCTCCTATGCAATAATTCAAGAAGATAAATCCAGAAAAAAAAATTAGCAAATGAGCTCCAAAAATTCTGAAATTTTGCAAATCTCATTTTTTAATTATTTGGAAGAGATTGGCAAAAGAAAATCTCAATTCGGAGTTCGTTTGCAAAATGGCCAAATCCCGGGCCTCCTATGTAGTAATTCAAGCCGATAAATCTTGAAAAATACCAAATGAGCTCCAAAAATCATGAAAACGTCCAGATCACACTTTTTAATTATTTTGAAGAGATTGGTGAAGAAAAATCTTGATTTGGAGCTCGTTTAAAAAATGGTAAAATATAGGGGCATAAAAGGGCATTTTTGGAAGAAAAAAATCCAAATAAATAGCAAATGGACTCGGATAATTTTGAAAACTTCCAGAACTCAATATTTTATTATTTTGGAAGTATTAAAAAAATAAAAATTGAATTTGGAGTCCGTTTGATATTTATTTGCATCCGGGGGGCAAAACGGTCATTTCACCCAAGCAACCGAAAAGGGCTTCTTTGGGCCTTTCAAAAAATCAGAGTTGGTCTGGAAAAAAGAAGTGTTGGCCTGCACAGGCTTAAAGGAAGGAGGAAGCTTCTGATTTTTCAATCAAATGGCTAAAAATCAAGAGTTAGTTAGAGATTCTATTTGATCAAGCCATGGTGATTAAGCCACATAGGCCAAGAGAGATGTCAACATTATTCTTGAACAGCTGTAATTTGAGAGAGCTGAGATGCTAATCTAAAGGTGCTAATTTCATGATTTTTCACCTTGAATTATTAGCCATTTGATGGAAAATTGGTTACAAGAAAAATGACAACATCCTTAAGCAATTAAAGGGCCATTCGGCCAGCACTTGGAGGGGGCAGAAATTTCATTTTTCATCTTCATTTTGCTGAGTTCTCTTAGTTTTTTCTTAGTTTTTTCTCTCCTCGGTTGAAAGCAAAAACAAAAGTTTAGAAAAGAAAGGAAAGTTTGAAGAGATAAAGCTTGAAATATAGCTTCTTGAGGTTTCTCTTGAGCACCAACTCTTGCACTTTCTTGATTTTCCATTCTTGTTTTTGTTATTTTGATTATTATTTGGTGAGTTTCTATTTAAATAAATGTTTTTTTATTGTTCTTCTTAAGTTCTTCCTTAATCTCTTTCTTAAATATATATTTTTTTACATTTTTTTTTACAATAAACTCACCATGGCCAAATGGCCTACATTATTCATTTAAGTTGCTGTTTTGATTTATTTTACCATATTGTTTATGTTATTTTCTTTGATATTGGTGTTTTAAATGTTATGTTACTTCATATTTTTGAGTTATATTTTAATTTGGTTGCTTTGATTGTTGCCATTTATGTTTAAATATCATGTTTTTGCATTTTTAATTTTCTGTTTTCATGATGTTTAAATTTGAGCATGTTTTAGATTTAGTATATCAAGTGTTTGTGAAAATGCTTGTGTGGTCTTTGCATGATTTGAGTTTTATATCTTAGTTAAGCATGTTTTAGATTTAGTATATTAAGTGTTTGTGAAAATGCTTGTGTGGTTTTTGCATGATTTAAGTGTTATATTTTAGTTGAGCATGTTAGTATACCAAGTGTTTGTGAAAATGCCATGCTTGTTGGAGCTTGAGGCCATTTGGCTACTCCATGTGTTTTGCATTGTGTGTTGCATTTTTGCCATGTTAGTTGGTAGGTTTTTGCATTTGCATGACATTTGATTTAGTTTTGCATGCCAGTATACCAAGTTTTTGTGAAAATGCCATGTTTGCTAGTTGCATTATGTTATTCGATCACCCTTGGAATTTTTTTATTTTATGTGCAATCTTGCCATGTTAGTTGATAGGTTAGCATTTGCATGATATTTGTTTGAGTTTTTGGTTTAAGCATGCTTTGTGTTTGTGAAAATGCCATGCATATCTTAGTTATTAAGTTAGGTTTATTTGCTATGCATGTTCATGCATTTTAGGTATAGGTTGCATTAAATGCCATGCAAGTTCATTTAGGTCTAGGTCACTATATGAATGCCATGCATTTTTTTCATGACATTTAGGTTTAAGCTCATGCATTTCATGCACTATGTTTGCTGTAATTTTTCATGCATTTCATGTTCATGCCACTTGAATAATGACTTGAGCCAATTAATGGTTTAAAGTCATGCTCTCTTGAGCATACTTGTGGGAAATTAAGTTTTTGTCAAATTGATTATTCTACCTTTGTGATTTTTTTTACTTTTATTAACTTTCAAAAAGTCCTAGCTACTGTTTGTGAGCTATTTTATGAGTTTTTAAATATTTTTACTTTGATTTTTAAATGATTTTACCAAAGGCAAAAACGTGTTTTGACAAAACAGTTTTTTTCACCGAGTACTCGTACATTTCCGATTTTTCTGGGAATTCATCTTTAATCAAAAAATTAAGCCGATTTTTTCTGGTGTATTTTTACATGTCCTGAGTCTCCAATTTTTTTAAGAATTTTTTGAATTTTTAAAAATAGGGTTAAAAATCGTGGCTTAAAACTGGACAGTGGAGTCAGAATTGAATTTGAAGAAAAATCATTTTTCTGTTTTGGTTAAGTTACTTAGAGTGGGCTGATTAGGAGGGTTAGCTACTGACTTAGGGTAGTTTCTAAGCCTTTTTAAACTCTAAAAATGGTTTTTCAAGTCTCGGGTTAATGGTAGTCAAGTCCGGATTTTTAAACTTAGGAAATTAGAGCCATTTAAAAAAAGATTTAGCCCAGTTTTTATTTTTAATTCAAGCTTTTCAAAATTGTTTTCAAACAATCACAAAGTATTTTGGTTTTAGAATATTTAATTTGACATATTTTCCTAAGGCAGTCGGATATCTTTTTTAGATATACGGATTTCCTTGATTAAAGGAAAAAATACATTTCATGCATTGCATTTTCCATATTCATGCATTTTATATAATATGTGATTCTTGCTATGATAATTTCTATGATATTGTTATGATTTTGAATTATGTTATATTGTTTATTATATGATTTGGAATATTTCATGATATCCTATGCTTTTTAATTAGTTATTTTTTTGGTCATATTATTTAGCATATACTATGTTCATGCATTATTATTTTCATTTTTATTCTCATACATATTATATGATAGCATTATTTCATATTCCATCTCATTTAATTTATATGCCATATTATTCATGTTTTCCATGTCATTTAAATTATTTCATTTCATATAGAATATGTTATGTTACTTAGGTTATTTTATTTTATTTAGAAAATATCATGTTACTTAGGTTATTTCATTTCATATAGAATATGTTATGTTACTTAGGTTATTTTATTTCATTTAGAATATATCATATGACTTAGGATATTGCATCTCATATAGAATATACTATGTTACCTAGGTCATTTCATTTTATTTATAATATGTCATATAACTTAGGATATTTTATTTCATTTAGAATATGCTAAGGCGTTTATTTCATTTCATTTAGAATATGCTAAGGCATTCAAATCATGTCATGTCATTTAGGTTGCATTATATTATTTAGATTTTGCTATGTCATTTTATTTATATCATGCATATACATATTCATTTCTTTTAAATGTTTTCAAAAAACAAAAAAAGATAATGGTTTTCAATAAAATAAAGATATTCCCGAATTAAAATAATTCATGAGTTCTCTGCCGGGTTTGCTGGGGAGGATATCATCAATTATTATTAATAACGGAATATCTTCTTTAAAAAGAGAATGGTTCGGAAAATTTTCCAAAATTAATAAAAAAATTTATATTTTGCCATGTTTGTTGGGGAATATAGAAAAATTTTGAATTTATAAATTCCGGATCATTTTCAATAAAAAATGGAATTATTTCTCTTTAAATTAGGAATTAATTTGAAATACTAAATTTAAAACCAACTTTTACTGAGACTTGAGATAACACACGATTAATAAGGTACCGATTTATACGGGCGTTGTGGGGGTGCTAATCCTTCCCCACACGTAACCGACTCCCGAACCCGCTTCTTTGATTTCTCTGGTTTAAAACGTAGACTTGAAATTGGTTCTTAAAATGTTTTAATTAATTTTTAAAATATTTTATAAAACCGGTTTTAATAGGTGGCCGATCACACCTAGCTAAAAAAGATTGGTGGCGACTCCATGTCTTTTTCAAGGTCATTTTCAAAACCCTCATTTTACTAGAGGAATTAAGTCGACTTTTCCTCAGTTTTTTTTAATGTCACGCTTAATGAATAATAAAGTCTTGCGATGAGACTCGTTATTTTTTAGGTTGCGACAATTAAAAGATACATATACATTTAATTTTATATTTATAATAAATTTATTTGAACTTTTTTTGGTAAATTTATCAAATGAGTTGGTGTCACTTGACACGTGACATCTACTCAATCACTCTTATTATATATAGTATAGATATTGTTACACCAATGTTTGGCGTGATATAAATGTTCATGATAAGTGCTTAATTTTATATACTTTTCTATCTACTTTTTTTATACTTTGTATTTTAATTTTAAATTTTTTTGATATTTTATTAAATTTTGTGTTTTGTAGGTGATTTATAAAAAAATTGATGCTATGAAATTTAAAAGCATGGATTTGGACAAATTTGAAGGTTTCAAGAATAAACGAAAGTTGTATCTTCATTAAAAGCCCTAATAAGCCGCCCCTAATCTTCTTAAAACCTAATCAGCCGCCCCTAGCCTTTTAAAATAGAAGAAGCCACTTGGTCCCTACCTTATAAACATTAGAAGCGGCCCCCACTTCATTAAACATAATCTTAACCGTCTGCCACATGTCCTAATCCTAAAAAACCCTAATTTGACTTGATCTTTTCATCTTTACAAAACCATAGCCGTCCACCTCTTTACAAGACTTGGCCACCACTAAAGCATTAAGGCCTCGTTTAGCATTGCTTCTGGCACAGTTTTTGAGGTCAAAAGCTGCTTTTCACCGCAAACGCAATGCTAAACAGATAAAAAAAATTTGACTTCTCCTGTTGAAACCGTGATTTGAAAAGTCAACTAAAAAAGCCAAAAAATATAGCTTTTGGGCTTTAAAAGCTAGCTTTTGGATAAAATGACTTTATTATCCTCACATCTCTACACTTTTATTATTTTAAACATATCTTTTTTTGACATTTCAATTTCCTACAACACTTTTTCACAGCAATGCTAAACACTTAAAAGTTTTTAAACCACACTTTTTCACCACACTTTATAAACACACTTTTTTAAACTCGAGCTTTTTCCAACCCAAACTTTTTTCAACAGCAATGCTAAACTAGCCCTAAATGCTTTTAATTGTAAGATCACGTTAAATGCTACTTGATGCACAAGACATAGGGGGGTGTCGATTTCTACACACAATTCCAAGCAAGAGTCTTCTGATTTTTTGATTTTCTTTTTTTCTTAGAGAGTTTGAGAGAGCAAGAGGCTGAATAGCCAATATTTTTCTTCTTCTTCATTCTTTTAGTTTTCTTTTAGTTTTCTCTTTTAATTCTATGTTTATGTTAACAATGCCTATGCAAGACTAAAATTTTCTTTGGTTAAAGGTGATTTTAAAGCCCTAGATATGTTATGTAATTAATTTTCAGATTCTATCATATATTAGTTTCCTATCAAAGTTGTTTATATTCTTCTACATGAATTGTTTATCATTTTTGTCTTGATTTGTTTAGGATGCATACTAGATAAATCTTGATAATTATCTAATGCTAGTTTAGGAGTCTTGATACGTAGCTTGTCTTGATTTCTATTCAATAGTGACAATTTGTGATTAATGATTATGTTAAAGTTTTCGTTAATTGCAAAGTGAAACATAATATAAGTTAAACAATTCATGTTCATGCTTTTGTTGCTTAGATCAACCTATCTTTCTCATCTTAAAGCTGCTATTAAATTAAATTTAAAGATGTTTATCTTAGGTTGTTTGATAGTTAGAGATTAAGTAGTGACGTTTGTCCTGCTTAATGACGAATTAAGGAAGGATTAGGGTAACACGAAAGGTTGTTATCTACGGTTATTAGCTTTGATAAATAATTGATATTGATAGGCCTAAATTTGGTTCTTAATGATGTCTAGTGGTGGAGAATGAAACTTTAATCATGCTTTCTTATATTTGATTCTTCTTAAATACTTGTTTTCTCACTTTTATTGTTTATTTTAGTTTAAATCTGATCTCAAAACCTCCTTTACTTTTGTTTACTTGTTTTTAAGTGATAAACTAATTACTTATAAACTAAAACTCAATTCCTGAGGACTCGACCCTTGCTTCTATTATACTTAACAACTGATTTTATTTTTTGTGCAAAGTTTTAATAAGGTAAAAACCTTATTGGGTGCATCAGTTCAATAAAATCATTTTGACATATAATAAAAAATGTCATATCATTTTTATTTTTGAATTGTTTTTAAACTTAAAAAATAAAAAACTAAAACTTGAATAGAGAAAATGTGGGAGACAAAAGAAAGACAGGAAATAAAGGGGAGAGAAGGGAGGGAAGGGTGGTCACTGGTCAGTGGTGGATGTAGATTTGATAATATTGGATATGACACGATTATAATATACGAAATAAATAATTAAAATACGCAAAAAACACGACATGAAAAAAAACTAAAACACGACAAGAAAAAATACAACGAACACGACACGAGTATACGAATGTCTCAAAATTTATATAATACGAATTATTAACGTATCAAAATTTATATAAATATAAAATATTTTAAACACGATTATAACACAAATACGATACGAATACACAAATCGACAGATGTATTCCGTCTCTTTCTTTGGCTGCCTGATTCTCTCCTCTCTACCTTTTTTTACTTTTTGAATTTTTAAATATTTTATGCATTTAAATTTCTTTATATATATATATATTTATATATATTTAAAAATTTGAATTTTTTATTTTTTAAAATTTTTAAAAGTCATTTATTTTTTATTTTTTATTAAATTGTTTTCTTTTACAGATTTGACAATGGACTCATTATTTCGTGACACTGACATGTTTACTTGATTTTTTCGTATCACGATTTTATTAAGTACCAAGTCAACCATTGAAATAACGGTGTTAATAAAAAAAAAGTAAAATACCTGATGCAATAAAATTTTAAGTATTTAATTTTGAATTTTTATTTTTTAAATATTAATATAAGAGAAATGATATAGTTGAGTGTGAAATATATGAATATTTAACCCTTAATGCTAGCCTGAATGTACATCATTGTTAAATAGTAGTATCTCTGTGTATGAAGAATGAAGGCCGTCTTAGTGGGGATTCATCCATTTGTAAACCAATTGTGAAGCTCATGATTGCTATTGCATAGTCCACCACAATCTTTAGCTTTTAAAGTGATATCATATTATTATTGCATTATAATTAACGAATTACAATTTAAAATTTTATATGGAACTGATACATTAAATTTTTTAATGGAATTCACACTTATAAATGAATGAATTTTTATATAATTTATTATAATGATTGAACAATTGCAAAATTATAATAAAAAAGAATTTTACATTAAATGCTTTCTACCCTTGTTCTTTTAATAAAGTTCTCCCATGGTGGATTAAGGTCATATAATGTTGTTTTCTAGTCGTGCTTGGTAGAGGTAACAAATAGGTAAGGGCGTAACAATCAATTTCCCAACTCTATTGAGGAATAAAGGAACAAAAAGGAACAATGAAAATTTGTTATGCTGATTTGTAAAATTGGTTTGAATCAGCTTCCAAGATAGTGGCAATTGCTTGTGACATTGAAAAAATCGGACCGGTTCAATTAAAAATTGAAGGTCTATCTTGTTCGGTACATATTAAAGAATCGGTGATTTAATGAACCGATAAAAAATCGATAAAAATTTGCAAAAAATGATGCACCCAAAAGAGTGTATCTTATTTAATCCTTGCACTAAAAATATCAATTGTAAAATATAGTGATTAGCAAGGGTCGAGTCCACAGGGATTGATGTTTAGTTTAAGAATTATTAGTTTAAACTTAAATTCAATGAAAATAAAATGGGAGTTTTTGAAATCAGTTTAAAAATAAAGCAATCAATAAAAAGTACGAAAGCAAATAAATAAGAAGTGATCAGATGTGAGAAATATGGCTAAAGGTTCATTCTCCGACACTAGACATCATAAGAATCAAATTCAGATCTATCAATATCAATTATCTATCAAAGTTAACAACTGTAGATAACAACATCCTCTGTTACCCCAATCCTTCCTTACTTCATCGTTAAGCAGGACGAACACCACTACTTAATCTCTAACTATCAAATAACCTAAAATAAACATTATTAGATTCAAAGTGATAGCAGCTTTTTGATGAGAAAGATAGATTGATCTAAGCAACAAACACATAAACATGGATTCATTCAACTTAGGTTATGTTCCACTTCATAATTCCTGAAAACCCAACATAATCATGAATTACAAATTGCTACTATTGAATAAGAAATCAAGACAATTACACGATCAAGATTCCTAAACTAGCATTAGATAATTACCAAGATCTATCTATTTTGCAACCTAAACAAATCAAGACAACGTCATGAACAATTCTTGTAAAATAACATAAACAACTTAGATAGAAAACTAATATATGATAGAATCTGAAAATTAATTACATAACATGTCTAGGGCTTTGAAATCACCCTTAACCAAAGAGAAGTTTAGACTTGCATAGGCATTGTCAACATAAACATGAATATTCAAAAGAAACTAAGAACAAAAATAAAATAAAACTAAGAGATTAGAAGAGAAGAAGAAGATTGATAAATAATCAAAACATGTCCTAGTTGGTGACTCAAAAGATGGTATTTATAGAGCTTTAAGACCTTGGAAACCCTTTCTTGTTGATCAAGGAACCTATGAGGCAAAATAAGGAAAGTTTGGACTTTTTCCGGATTTTTTCCAGTTTTGCGATTTTTGAAGACAGCAACTCAACGCTGCAGCGCTGACTTTCTGCCCATGGGCGCTTTTGCTTGCTGACTTCGCTTTCGTGATTGATGCACTATCTCACATTTCGTCGGCTGATTTGGATAACCATCCATTGTCCAATTTAGGCGTGTAAACTATCGTTGGAAAGGTATTCAAGTCAGATTCAAAAGTCAAGAAGGAAGTTTCTTCAAATAATATATTTAACATAATGATTTCCTTGCAATAAACTCCGGAGGTCAAATCTGCCTAATCATCTAGCACTAAGAATTGATCTTTTTGACTCCCAAGTCTTCTTCCATCTTATAATTGTGACTTTATAAGCTTTTATCATCATAATTGACATGTTTTGACTTCATCTCATCCAAAATACTTATAATTCATAAAAATATAATAATTTGTCAAGGAACTTAAGAATTAAAGCACAAAGTATAAGGAAATAATACATGAAAATGTATGCAATTACGCACTTATCAAATTCCCCACACTTAGTCTTTTGCTAGTCCTCGAGCAAAATAAAATTATAAAAAAAATAAGAAATTCTAATCTAGTCCACTTTCAATAAAAATGAGAGACAATCATTAAACAAGTCTTATAACTAATCAATAACTTAAAGAGTTTCACAAAGAATCATGCTTGATAGTAAATGGTTTGAGTTAAACTAACATTAACATAATATATCTCAATCAAAATAGTGCATGTTCAAACTTAATTTCAACTTGTCACACGGAATACACTCATGATTTTCTCTCTTTAAAGTAGTGGTAAAGTGTTTACACTCAATCAATCTCATGAAAACAGTTCTACCATATGCTTGCTTGTCCACCTATTCTCCACTACTTAGATCATGAAACTTCATGAATCAAGAGGTCTTTATTCAAGGTTGTAATGGAGACAAGGGGTTGTAATGTGGTTAAAGACTAAAAAGTTAAAGATAACACAAAGGTTCCAAAGACTTCATAGAATTTAGAGACAATATAAGATTTTGAAAATAAAACTTTCTCAATAATCCTGTTGAGCCTTTGCTTCATTCTAATCAACTTTGTAACATTCTTTTCTTTTTTCAAAAGTTCAAGAGACGATTCAATTTTCTTTTTTTACATGAGAAAGTATTTTTACAATGTTCTCTGGTCTTTTTCTCTTGACTTTTGCCTTTTTTTCCCTCCCCCACACTTATCTTTTATTCTAACCCAAATTTTCAACTAAAAATATCCTTTGTTTTTTTGCAATATGTCTCAAACATTCTAGTTCATCTTTAGAATAAGGGTAAAGATATAAATGTGTTTACGCTAGGTGTAAGATGTGGTTACCAATAAAATAGCATATTCAATGTAGGCTCAAATTGGCTCACTAAGGGGGTGTTCTCTTGGAACATCAATAAGGATGGCTATTTGGTCCTGGTTATAATCCTAATGCCTCAATCATATTCATGTTGTTACATGCATCAATATAGTCTCAAAAAGGTTCTAAGCAAGTTATAGAGAATCATGTAATCATAAGAGCACTCAAGAAAGAAATTGGATAATATATGTATAATGCATCAATTATATAGGCTCAACACTCACAAGGATGATTATACAAGTCAATGTCAAGTCTAAACATGCTTATTTCTCAATCAACATATCATATTAACAATGGCTCATGAAAAATAGTGATATCAAGCTTAATTCTCATGAAAATCTTATCACTAATAATCAATTTCAGACCTATTCAATTCATATCTCATCATAGTAAGGAAAGCAATTAGAACACACTAAAAACAAAACAAAACTAAAGGAAATCCTAAATTCTCCCCCCACACTTAATTCTTACATTGTCCTCAATGTAATTCTATTATCCCCAAATATAAGAATCATGTGTAAAAGAAAAGAATTACTAATCAAAACAAACTAAAGATAAATAATAAAAGATAAAATGAAGGAGAGTAAAGAATAGCAAATCTGATTATAATATGTGCTCTCTATCCTTTTGGGTTGCCTCCTAAGAAGCACTTGGTTTATTGTCCTCAGCCTGACTTAGACCTATGCCATCATTATTCAACATAATTAAGCTCATAAAGTGGTAACTCCTCTACATCTTGTATTGGAAAGTTCTCATAGTAAGGTTTCAGCTTGTGCCCATTCACTTTGAAAGCATTACCTGTTTTTAGATTCTGAATTTCAACTGCACCATGAGTAAAAACATTAGTAATAACAAAAGGTCCCGTCCATCTAGAACGCAACTTACCAGGAAATAACTTAAGGCGAGAATAGAAAAGAATAACTTTTTGTCCAACAACAAAATTCTTTCTTAAAATCATCTTATCATGAAAAGCCTTAATCTTTTCCTTGTAAATTCTAGAATTCTCATAAGCATCATTCCTTATCTCCTCTAATTCTTGTAGGTCAAGTTTCCGTTACTTACTTGCCTCATCCATTTCCATGTTGCATTGTTTGATAGCCCAATATGCTTTGTGTTCTAATTCAACTGGAAGATGACAAGGCTTACCATAAACAAGATGATAAGGAGACATACCAATGGGCGTCTTGTATGCTATCCTATAAGCCTAAAGTGCATCATCTAGACATAAACTCCAATCCTTCCGGTTTGGATTGATAGTCTTTTCAAGGATGGATTTTACCTCTCAATTTGACACTTCAGCTTGCCCACTAGTTTGAGGATGATAGGATGTGGAAGCCTTATGTGTGATGTTATATCTTCTTATAAGTGCTTTCCGGGACCTATTACAAAAGTGAGTACCTCGATCGCTGATTATAGACTTTGGTGTTCCAAACCTTGCAAAAATGATAGCCTTCACAAAATCTGAAACAACTTTAGAATCATTAGTCCGAGTGGCTTTTGCTTCCACCCATTTTGAGACATAATCAAGAGCAAGTAATATATAAAGATTGCCATAAGAAGAGGGAAAAGGTCCCATAAAATCCATGCCCCATTCATCAAACATTTCAATAATTAGTATGGGAGTTTGAGGCATTTGATTTCTAGCACCTAAGTTACCTGTTTTTTGGCACCTATCATATGACTTGCAAAAAGGGTATGCATCTTTGAATAATTTAAGGGCTGCGTGGTTAGAAAATACAATTACTTTAGTACCAATTAAATAAGAACGAAATTTCTCTAAAGCAAATACGACAGCCAAAAGTTCTTTCAGTAGTGGAATAATTTAATTGAGCATTATTTAGAGTTCGGGAGGCATAATATATGGCATGTGAGGCTTTGCCAACCCGTTGGCCCAAAACAGCTCCAATAGCATAGTCACTAGCATCACACATAATTTCAAAATGTACATTCCAATCTGGTGGTTGCATGATAGGAGCTGATGTCAAGAGTCCCTTCAAAGTGTCAAACGCCTCTTTGCATTTATCATCAAAGTGGAAATTGACATCTTTTTGTAACAGCTTGCAAAGAGGTAGTGTTATCTTTGAGAAGTCTTTGATAAATCATCTATAGAAACCTGCATGTCCAAGAAAAGAACGAACCTCTCTCACATTTGTGGGAGGTGGTAAATAATGCATAATATCTATTTTAGATTTATCTACTTCTATTCCCTTAGAAGAAATAACATGGCCTAAAACTATTCCTTGTTCTACCATAAAGTGACATTTTTCCCAATTCAATACAAGGTTAGTTTCCATGCATCTTTTAAGTACAAGGGTAAGGTTCTCTAGACATCTATCAAAAGAATCACCATAGACACTAAAATCATCCATAAAGACCTCTGTGATGTTTTCTACATAATCTGAAAAGATGCTAACCATACACCTTTGGAATGTAGCTGGTACATTGAAAAGACCAAACGACATACTCCTATAAGCAAAGGTACCAAAGGGACATATGAATGTTGTTTTCTCTTTCTCCTCCGGAGCAATGGCAATCTAATTATAACCTAAAAAACCATCAAGAAAACAATAATGAGAATGGCCCGCTAACCTTTCAAGCATTTGATCAATAAAAGGTAAAGGAAAATGGTCTTTGCGAGTTGTGGAATTAAGTTTACGATAATCAATACAAACTCGCCACCCTGTTTGAATTCTATTAGTAACAAGTTCATTCTCATAATTTTTAACAGCAGTTACACCAGACATTTTAGGAACTACTTGGACCGGGCTCACTCATTTGCTATCTGATAAAGATAGATCACTCCAACATCTAGGAGCTTTAGTATCTCCTTTTTCACAAGCTCCATCATAGGCGGGTTCAATCTTCGTTGTGCCTCTCTTGTTGGTTTTGACCCTTCCTCTAACAAGATTCGGTGCATGCACATGGAAGGCTTATTCCCTTAATATCGGCAATTGTCCAACCAATTGCTGTCTTATGCTCTCTAAGCACCCGGATAAGTCGTTCCTCTTGTAGTGTTGCGAGCTCTTTTGCAATGATGACCGGTAATGTGTTCTTTTCAACTAAGAACACATATTTCAAATAATCCGGTAATGGTTTCATCTCCAAAGTTGGTGCCTGCAAAATGAAAGGTAGAAGTTTCTCATCAAATATAGGAAAGTCAATATAAGAAACATCATACCTTGCATCTTTTGGTGGTAATGCTTGTAACGATGCTATTGCTTCTTCCACTTGTTCACTCAAGGCGAGTTTCTCTTCTCCTTCAGAATTTTCCAAGCTAAGGTACCTGTTAATGGCTACTTCCAAACTATCTTCACCATTTAATTCAAAAGCTTTCTGTACCAAAGAGTTAATTATATCAATAGTAAAAACATAGTGCACATCACTAGGGTATCTCATGGCCTCAAAAATATTAAAACGAATTATCTCGCCATCAAATTCCATAGTTAAAGTTCCATCATGCACATCTATTTTAGTCCTAGCTATTTTTAAGAATGGTCTCCCTAAAAGAATGGGTGTTGGATTAGAAGACATCTCATCTTCCATCTCAAGAAAATAGAAATCAGCGAAAAAAACCAACTCATTAACTTGCACTAGGACATCTTCTATAACTCCTATAGGATAAGTGTTAGAACGGTCAGCAAGTTGTATTATAACACCGGCTTCCTCTAATGGTCCTAGATTGAATGAAGCATAAATTGAATAAGGCATTACATTAATGGATGATCCTAGATCTAGCATAGCACGCTCAAACCTGGTATTGCCTATCTTACAAGGAATGGTAAACATACCTGGATCCTTGCATTTAGGTGGGAGTTTCTTTTGAAGAACAGCTGACACATTCTCCCCCATACTTACCTTTTCATTTGCTTTCAACTTCCGATTAGAAGTGCACAACTCTTTTAGAAATTTGGCATATCTTGGCACTTGCTTGATAGCATCTAGTAAAGGAATGTTCACCTCTACTTTTCGGAAGGTTTCCAAAATTTCCTTATCTTGCTCCTCTTTCTTGGATTTTGCTAACCTACTAGGAAAAAGTGGAGTTATATAAGAAGGAAAAGATAGTTTAGGAATTACCTTTTGTAGTGGTTCATTGGGATGTGAAAATGATGCCACGGTGTTGTCCTCCCTTTGAGCACTATCCTTTTGTGGTGTCTCAAGCTATTTCCCACTTCTTAAGGCTATGGCATTGGCATTTTCTCTGGGATTCACTAAGGTTTGGGAAGGTAATTTCCCGAAATCCCTTGCTTGTGATTGACTCATTATTGTTGCCATTTGATTCTCTAAATTGTGGATACTTGCCTGAAAACTTGTCCTTGTTTCCTGAAGGTTTGCCTCCATTTTTCTGTTGAAATTGCAAATTATTAGTAACAAGAGAATTGACAAGGTCTTCAAGAGACTTACCTGAATTTTGAGATGGAGGCACTTGTTCTCGGGTTTGGTATGGTTGTTGCGTTCTTTGCTGAAAACCCGGTTGTCTATCATTAAAGGGTGGAGGAGCAACTTGTGATTGGTTTCCTCTATAATTAAAGTTTGGATGATCCCTCCATCCTGGATTGTAAGTGTTTGAGTAGGGATCATACTTTCTTGGTTGGCCCGGAAATCCATCCATAGCATTAATATGTTCATTTGGATCATCTTGAAGAGTTGGGCACATATCAGTTTGGTGCCCCATGTTTGAACATATACCACAAGCCTTAATTTGTTGTATTTGACCTACAACCATTCATTCCACAAGAGAAGTCAGTTTATCAAATTTTTGTTCAAGAGATGATATACTTACTTTATTCACTTTCTTTGGTTGTGGTGGTAGTTCATCTCTCATGTTGAACTGTTGTGAGTTGGCTGCCATATTGGAGATGCGAAGTCTAGCAGCTTCGTGAGTTTTATCAACTAGTGCTCCCCCACTTGCTGCATCTATCATGCATCTCTCCATGGGCAAGAGACCTTCATAGAAATATTGAATGAGCATTTGTTCACTTATCTAATGATGTGGACATGATGCACAAAGTTTCTTGAACCTCTCCCAATATTCATACAAGGACTCTCCGTTGTATTGCCGAATCCCACATATTTCCTTTCTAATATTGGCAGCCTTAGATGCTAGGAAATATTCCAAGAATGCTTTCTTCATCCCATTCCATGTAGTGATAGTCCCGGATGGTAGGTAGTAGACCCATTCCTTTGCCGAATCAGCTAGAGAGAATGGGAATGCTCTTAACTTTATTTGCTCTTTCGTGATTCCGGTTGGTCTCATGCTAGAACATACTACATGGAACTCCTTGAGGTGCTTATTCGGATCCTCTCCTGCAAAACCATGAAAAATTGGAAGAAGATGAATCAGGCCAGATTTTAATTCAAATGCTACCTCAAGAGTAGGATACTCTATGCACAATGGTTGTTGATCCAAGTATAGAGTGGCTAGCTCCTTAAGAGTTGGGTTGTTTGCTGCCATCTCTCCTTGCTCCACTTGGATAGTTTGGATCAACTCTTCGTTTGTTCTTTGGTGGGCAGCTATGAATTCCCGAATTCGCCTAAGTTTGAATTAAGGTTCTTCTTCTTCTTTAGGAGAGTGGGACATTCACTGAAAAAGAAAACAAGAAAATAAACTAATTAAAACAGAAAATAAGAATAAACCAAATAATTAATAAACTAAAGAAAGCAATCCCCGGCAACGGCGCCAAAAATTTGATGCACCCAAAAGATTGTATCTTATTTAATCCTTGCACTAAAAATATCAATTGTAAAATATAGTGATTAGCAAGGGTTGAGTCCACAGGGATTGGTCTTTAGTTTAAGAATTATTAGTTTAAATTAAATTCAATGAAAACAAAATAAAATAAAGGGGAGTTTTTGAACTCATTTTAAAAATAAAGCAATCAATAAAAAGTAAGAAAGCAAATAAATAAGAAGTGATCAGATGTGATAAATATGGCTAAAGGTTCATTCTCCACCACTAGACATCATTAAGAATCAAATTAAGATCTATCAATATCAATTATCTATCAAAGTTGACAACCGTAGATAACAACATCCTGTGTTACCCCAATCCTTCCTTAGTTCGTCGTTAAGCAGGACAAACGCCACTACTTAATCTCTAACTATCAAATAACCTAAGATAAACATCATTAGATTCAAAGTGATAGCAGCTTTATAATGAGATAGATTGATCTAAGCAACAAACACATAAACATGGATTCATTCAACTTAGGTTATGTTCCATTTCATAATTCCTGAAAACCCAACATAATAATGATTTACAAATTGCTACTATTGAATAAGAAATCAAAACAATACACGGATCAAGATTCCTAAACTAGCATTAGATAATTATCAAGACTATCTAGTTTGCAACCTAAACAAATCAAGACAATATCATGAACAATTCTTGTAGAAGAACATAAACAACTTTGATAGAAAACTAATATATAATAGAATCTGAAAATTAATTACATAACATGTCTAGGCTTTGAAATCATCTTTAACCAAAGAGAAGTTTAGCCTTGCATAGGCATTGTCAACATAAACATGAATATTCAAAAGAAACTAAGAACAAAAATAAAATAAAACTAAGAGATTAGAAGAGAAGAAGAAGATTGATAAATAATCAAAAGCATGTCCTAGTTGGTGGCTCAAAATATTGTATTTATAGAGCTTTAAGAACTTGGAAACCCTTTCTTATTGATCAAGGAAGCTAGGAGGCAAAATAAGGCAAGTTTGGACTTTTTTCAAATTTTTTTTCAGTTTTACAGTTTTTGAAGATGGCAACTCAATGCTGCAGCTCCAGCGGCCAGCGCTGCAGTTGCTGACTTTCTACTCATGGGCGTTTTTGCTTGTTGACTTAGCTTTCGCGATTGATGCACTATCTCGTACTTCGTCAGCTGATTTGGATGACCATCCATTGTCCGATTTAGGCGTGTAAATTGTCGTTGGAAAGTTATTCAAGTCAGCTTCAAAATTCAAGAAGGAAGTTTCTTTCAATAATGTCTTTAACATAATGATTTCCTTGCAACAAGCTCCAGGGGTCAAATCTGCTTGATCATCTAGCACTAAGAATTTGATCTTTTTGACTCTCAAGTCTTCTTCCATCTTATGATTGTGACTTTATAAGCTTTTTATCATCATAATTGACATGTTTCGACTTCATCTCATTCATAAATATATAATAATTTGTCATGGAACTTAAGAATTAAAGTACAAAGTATAAGAAAATAATACATGAAAATGAATGCAATTATGCATTTATCAAAAAACAAAAATCGGATTAAACAGGTAAAAAACCAATTTTACATTAATTTTATTATTATTTTTGAATGTGATGAGTTTTGAACCTTTAACCTCTTAATTATATATTAAAGATTATATCATTAAGTTAAATGCATATTTTTATTAACTATTTACTATTTATAATACTTATTTAATATTTCATTTATTTTTAATTCAACCATTCGATTCAACCAATAATCAAAGGTTTCACCGATTTAGCATCCGATCTAATTTTTTATTCATTGATTCTTTGCAATGTAATTAATAATGTGTGAAGAGCATATAATTGAATCAAATAGGACTGAAATGGTGCAAGCATTGCTTTACTTTTTTAGGATTTGGATTCTCTCCAAGTTTTTTCAGCATTGGAGGATGGTAATATTGATAATATGCATTAGACCTTCAATAAAGCAGAGAGGACAATGGAACAAGATCAAATGAATTTCAGGTTATTAAGAATAATTCAGGTTGTAAGTCTTGCCTTTGGAAATAGTTGCTTTACAAAATTCTATTTTCAATAATCAACTTTAAACCGCTTTTCTCTAAAGCTTTTCATTTTTTTTTTCGTGAACAATAAATGGAAAGTTTCAATTTGAATATAAGATCACAAGAAACTTAAGACTTAAATAGATTTAGTATAACATCACAGATTGAATATAAGATCACAAGAAACTCAAAACTTAAATAGATCTAGGATAACTTCACTTTAACATACCCTATCAAGAAACTCAAAACTTAAAAAGATTTTGGATAACATCACTTTAACAGACCCCATCACGTGGAGGCGGAGACAGAGAAGTCTACCACGTGACAAACTCAAAAAGAGTAACAGGTAGGAGTAACATGCAAGAACAACAAAATCAAATCTAAACTCTGATAGCATGTTAAGAATCCAACTTAAAATCATTTAACAATAAGTAGAATGGTCTTTCAGAGTTCTTGATTATTGGTGGATAATATGAGAGAATTTAGTAATGGGTTTTTGGTTGTATTAATGAAAAGTTTGTTTCTTGAGCAAAAGATGGCCCAGTTTGATGCTATTAGTAATGAAAAAGACCTTGAACTTACATGAAAGTTAATGTTAAGTTCAGTGATCCAAAATATAAATTACTCGTGGCTAAGTAAAGGTTTTTTAACATCAATTTTTTTTACAGTAAAGCATATAGTGTGTTTCGTGAGGAAATGTTTCTTAACTAAAATTGTGATAATGTTTGGTTTTGGGTGGATCATATAGGGTCACAATTTAGGAAATCTAGTTTTAGGAGGCTTTGGTTTGTGTTTCTTAACATTGGAGAGTCGAACTTGAATATAAGACATCAAAAATTCAAGATTAACAGTTGTGATATAATGTCATTTTTAACATACCATGTTGGCTTTTCAATAAATTACTATCCATGACAGAATCTCCGAATTTTTTCTGAAAGATTTTGTATCTAACCAAAAAAGAAGATATCATGATTATTCCATTTTCAAAAGTCGTTATACACGTGCACACAAAAAATAAAAAAATAAAATATGCATCAATGTGAGCTTATCCTCAAATAAATCCACCAAACATATTCAATTGGTTTCATACTTTCTTGAGCAATATATAATGTATTATTTCATGATTATCGTCTCAAGTAAAATGTTCAAGTATCTTACATAGTTCATATCTTATGGACTTGATGATATTCCCTAGGTTTGAGAAGGAACAAAAGATAAGTTAAAATAATTAATTGTATTATCAAAATGAAAATTTTGAAACGTACAGTTCGAAGGATAAAAAAGCAGCAGCAAGGTTTCAGAGGGGGCCTTTCTTTGGAGGGATGCAAACATTGTGAAGTGAAAGAAATGGTTTAGGTCATCGAAAACAAGGTGCTTTAATTTGGTTTCTTTTGGTCTGACTAGACATGTTCATGGTCAGGTCGGGTCATGACCCGAAATTTTTTTATTTTCTTATTCAAGTTCAGGTCGAACTAGGTTCGAGTCGGTTCGAAAACTCATTTTACTATTTATAAAATATTAAAAAATTATTTTATTTTATTTTATTTTTTATTAATATTAATATATTTTATAATTAAATTTAAATAAAAATATTTTTTAAATAATGAATGTATAGTAATTCGGATCTGGTCGGGCCAGACCGAATTACTAAAATTCTTACCGAATCTCCTCCTAATTCGGATCGAACCTATCAGGCCGAACGAATAATCTGATCCTTGTACATGTCTAGACTATAGAACAAAACAGATAAAAGATTAGGTTTTAACCAATATATATAGTGAATGTGAAATTGATCTTTATGTCTAGTGCATGATCCTAGAAGATTAATTTAGTGTGATTAACATGTTCATAAATTTTGAAATTCATGAACTTAATTATGTCATTCATGATTTTGTTCATTCATGTACCATGTATGTTGAAATTGATCTCTATGTCTATGTCTAGTGCATGATCCTGGGAAGCAATTGCATTGAAATCGTGTGCACAAAGTGACGGGCATTTTTCCTTAAGCACAAAGGGTTCAATCCTTGGCAACAACGTTAAGTTATCTATACTTCAAAATTTCCTTCAACAAGTAAGTTCTCTAAAATTTTATTTGGGTATGTTATTTAATTATTGTAAGTAAATACTTTGAATAAGATATTTACAAATATACAAAATATCTCTAACAATCTTAAGGCAAAATTTTTATCTACCTTTTAGTTTGTTTATTTGTTTTCTTTGTTGAGTACTTGTTTGACATAACCAATATTTATTGGTGTTCGAATTTACTTATTTTATGTTCATGCTTAAAACCAATATCTTAATTTATTATCATATTGGTGTTTGATTGTGTTATAATCAATATTTATTTATATTGGTTTTAGATAACATGATATCTACTTCTACACTTACTTCTGAAAATGTTGTGGCTATGACTTCTTCGGAATGGAGGATTCCACCATCACTGTTGGTGGTGCATGGTAAGAAACCTGAAAAGTTCAATGGGTCAAACTTTAAAAGGTGGCAGCAAAAGATGCTGTTCTATCTGACCACCTTGAACTTGGCTAAGTTCTTAACTGAGGATACACTTAAGCTCTCGAAAAATGAATCTGATCCCACTTCTGTGGCTGTTGTGGATGCATGGAAGCATAGTGACTTCATATGCAAGAACTACATCTTGAATGGGTTGGACAATAAACTCTATGATGTTTATAGGTCCATTAATAATGCTAAGGCACTATGGGAAGCTTTGGATCGAAAGTACAAGGCCGAAGATGCGAGCTTGAAAAAGTTCTTAGTCGGTAAATTCCTTGACTTCAAGATGGTTGATTCAAAGACTCTGATAAGCCAAGTTGAAGAATTCCAACTCATCCTGCATGAAATTCTTGCTGAAGGTATGGTTTAATTGAATCTTTCCAAGTGGCTGCCATTATTAAAAAATTGCCACCGTCTTGGAATGATTTCAAAAACTACCTTAAGCATAAGCGCAAGGAGATGGGAGTTGAAGATATTATTTTGGGGTTGAGGATAGAGGAGGAAAATAAGTTTTCCATGAAGAATGCAAGTTATTCTTCAATGGCCTCAAAGGCGAACGTGGTTGAACACGTGGCTAAAACCCACAACAAGAACTAGAAGAAGAAGCTTGGAGTGAAGGGAAAAGGCATTGCTAAGAAATTCAAGGGCAAATGCTTTATCTGCAACAAGATTGGACATCAGGCCAAGGATTGCAGAAATAAGACTTCATTCGAAAAGTCTAAGAAAGGAAATATTGCTCAAGCCCATGTCACTGAGATTGATGACCTCTCAAACGAAGTTTCAGAAATGAACTTGTCAACAGTTGTCTCCAGATTCAACTTGGTCAACAATCTTGAGCAATGGTGGATTGACACTAGTGCTACAAGACATGTTTGTGTTGAGAAAAAAATGTTATCCACTTATAAAGAAGTGGATGGTGAACAACTCTACATGGGGAATGCATCTAGCTCCAAGATACTTGGCATTGGGAAAGTCATTCTGAAGATGACTTTTGGGAAGCTTTTCACCCTCAACAATGTACTTCATGTTGCGGATATTAGGAAGAACCTAGTGTCTGGCTCATTGTTGAGCAAAAATGGTTTCAAAATGGTCTTTGAAAGTGATAAATTTGTACTTACCAAAAATAGTATGTTTGTAGGAAAGAGGTATCTTTGTGATAGCCTCTTCAAAATGAATGTAATGACCATTGTAACCAAGGATGGGAATAATAATAATAATGCCTCTTCTTCTTACTTGCTTGAGTTTTGTAATGTGTGGCATGGAAGGTTGGGACATGTGAAGGATGAGAATAATAATAATAATTCTATACAAAGGTTATAAATCATGATTTATTACCAACTATTTTGATAAAAGCCATAAGTGTGAAGTTTGTGTAGAATCAAAATTCACAAAGACTTCTTTTCATTCAATTGAAAAAAGCAGCGAATGATGCACCCAAAAGAGTGTATCTTATTTAACCTTGCACAAAAAACATAAATTGTAAGTATAGTAGTTAGCAAGGGTCGAGTCCTCAGGGATTGGGTTTTAGTTTATAAGTTAATAGTTTAAAACTTAAATTCAAGAACAATAAAAGAAAAGGGGTTTTTGAAGCCAGATTTAAACTAAAGTAAATAATAAGAATAAGATGCAAGGCGGTATAACCAGCCAATAAAAATATATATACTAAATTAGGCGGTATAACCAGCCAATATATATACTAAATTAGGCGGTATAACCAGCCAATAAAAATAAAACAAAGATAATATACAAATTAGGCGGTATAACCAGCCAATAAAAATAAATATACTTTTAAAAATAAGCAAACTAGAAAAGTAAGAAAACAAGTAAGTAAGAAGAATCAAATATGAAAAATATGGTTAAGGTTTCATTCTCCACCACTAGACATCATTAAGAATCAATTTCAGATCTATCAATATCAACCAACTATCAAAGTTAACAACCGTAGATAACAACAAGCTCTGTTATCCCAATCTTTCCTTAGTTTGTCGTTAAATAGAACAAGCTCTCTATTTAATCTCTAACCATTAAACAACCTAGAATAAGCTCTCTAAATTCAATTTAATGGCAGCTTTATGATGAGAAAGATAGGTTGATCTAAGCAACAAACACATAAGCTCGGATTGTTCAACTTAGGTTATGTTCCACTTTGCAATTATTGAAAACTTGACCATAATCATTAATCACAAATTGCCACTTATGAATAGGAAATCAAGACAATTACACGGATCAAGACTCCTAAACTAGCAATAGATAATTATCAAGATCTATCTAGTTGTACACCTAAATAAATCAAGACAACATCATGAACAATTCTTGTAGAAGAACATAAGCAACTTTGATAGAAAATTAATGATAGATAGAATCTAAAAATCAATCACAAAACATGTCTAGGGCTTTGAAATCACCCTTAACCAAATAGAAGTTTAGCCTAGCATAGGCATTGTAAACATAAACATAAAATTAAAGAGAATCTAAGAAGGAAATAAAAGAAAGAAAGAAGAAGAAGAAAATAAAGAAAAAGAAAACTAGAGAAAAGAAAGAAGAAGAAAACTTAGAGAATTTTATTATAATGGCTAATTTCCTACCAATGTATAATATGATTCCTTACAATCATCCAAGGCCCTCTATTTATACACATTTTGGAGGGCTAAATGACAAGAGACAAGCTTTACAAATTTCAAAGGTAGGTATAATAGGTGGGTGCATTTTCTAACAATTTTCGTCATACATGACGATTTTGATCAGCCAACTTGATGGTCGATTTTGTCAATTTTGCAGGCCTTATCTGATCACATGGTCTTCTAGAAAAATGTTACCCTATCAGTTACTGATCCATAGCCGTTGAAATCAGCTCATTTGCGGATGTGGATAAGAAGATATGGGCAAAATACGAAAACAGGTCAGCACAGACGTCATTGCACATCAGCCAACTTCATGGTCGATTTCGCTAGGGAAAACAAATCCGTTTCAAGAAGTGTAAAACATGAAAAAGATAGATATGCCTCTTAGCTTTGCACGGCTACAAATTTCAGCCTTATTGCTTCAGGGAAACTCGAGATATAGCTGATATGGCAAAAGGTGTCGGAACTGGAACTGAACTGGATTTGCCCTTAATTCTAGTAATCTGAAATCACTCAAAGAAACTTGTGAAAAAGACCAAAATACATAAAAATATAAAAGATCATAAACACAATTAGACTAAACAATAATAACTCGTATTTGACACAAAACAATAATAAAACATAACTAAAAACTATATAATTATACGAGTTATCACACCCCCACACTTAGATTGTTGCTAGTCCCTAGCAACGACTCAATAAAAATAAAATAAGAAAATCAAATCTAATCCACTTTCGTAGGAAATCACGGTGGCACTTAGCATGTGACACAAGCCTTTAAACCCCTAGGTGTCCCTAGTGGACGAGTTTAGTCTCGTGAGGGTTTACTAGAACGATACCCACAAACATTGAAAAACTAAAATATAAATAAACTACATATACTAAAAATATTTACTCCTAATCCTTTCAATACAAATTAGAGACAATATTTGAACAAGTCTTATAAACTAATCAATAGCTTAAAGAATTTCACAAAAAATCATGCTTGAATGTAAATTGTTTGAGTTAAGCCAATATTAACATAACATATTTCAATCAAAATAGTGCATATTCAAACTTAATCTCAACTACTCACATGGGATACCCTCATGATTTTCACTCTTTAAAGTAGTGGTGAAGTGTTTACACTCAATCAATCTCATGAAAACAGTTCTACCATATTCTTGCTTGTCCACCTATTCTCCACTATTTAGATCATACAACTTCATGAATCAAGAGGTCTTTAATCAAGGTTGTAATGGGGCCAAGGGGTTTGTAATGTGGTTGAAGAACAAAAGGATAAAGATATCACAAAGGTTCCAAAGAGTTCATAAAGTTTAGAGACATAAAAAGATCATACAAATAAAACTTCTCAAAACTCTTATAAAGCACATAATAACATAGGCTAAATATTCATGTTGAGCCTTTGCATCATTCTAACCAACTTTGTAACATCTTTTTTTTTTTTTTTTACTTTAACTAGAAGTTCAAGAGAAGTTTTTTTTTTTTAATATGGGAATGTATTTGACAATGATCCCTTTCTTTTTCTCTTGACTTTTTTCTTTCTTTTCCCCCCACACTTATTTCTTGTTTCTAACCCAAATTTTCAATAAATCTTCCTTGTCTTTACAACTTGTCTCAAAACATGCTAATTCATCTTTGGAACAAAGGTAAAGATATAAGTATATTTAGGTTAGGGACAAGTTATGGTTACCAAAGAGATAGCTTATTCAATGTAGGCTCAAATTGGTTCACTAAGGGTGTGTTCTCTTGGAACATTAATAATGGATGGCTGTTTGGCTCTGGTTATAATCCTAATGCCTCTATCATATTCATGTTGTCACATGTATCAATATAGTCTCAAACGGTTTAAAGCAAGTTCTAGAGAATCATGTAATCATAAGAGCACTCAAGAAAGAAATTAGATTGATTTGTATATTGCATCAATCATTATAGGCTCAAAAACTCACAAGGATGATTATACAAGTCAGATTAAGTCTAAACATGCTTCTTTCTCAATCAACATATCATATTAACATTGGCTCATAAAAAGGTTGACATCAAGCTCAATTCTCATGAAAATCTTCTCACTAATAAATCTGTTTTAGACTTATGCAATTCATATCTCATCATTGTATTAAAAAGGAACTAAAACTCAAAAAAAAAAAATAATAATAATAATAAAGACTCATAAAAAAAAAATAGTAGACAAAATAAAAGAAATCCTAAATCATTCCCCCCACACTTAATTCTTACATTGTCCTCAATGTAAGTCTATTAACTCAAATGAAAGAATCATGTGTAAGAGAAAAGAACTAATAACATAAGAATAGGAAAAGCTAAGACTCAAAACAAAACAAACTCATGCAACCTGAATAATCTTAAAATACTAAACAAAAATTAACAAGTAAACATAAAAAGATTAAAATCAAACTGACAAGGTGTGTCTCAAGTCTCCCTTACTCAGACCTTGTTCAGAATGAATACTTCTAAATTGCTTAAAACACAACAAACTATTTTTTATTATTTTTTTTTTTTGAAAAGAAGAAATCAAACTGACAAGATATGTCTCAAGTCTCCCTTACTCAGACCTTGTTCAGAATGAATACTTCTAAATGGCTTAAAACACAACAATTTTTTTTTTTTTTTAAATTAGCAAAATATGTCCCTTACCCCCTACTAAAATATGACATTGTCCCCAATGTCAAATTTTAAAGGTAGAATTTAGGAGATATTACCTGCAGAGGTTGCTAACCACTTATTATAACTGAGACACAACAAGCAAAATGTTAGATAATGTCACAAAGACAAAGTGCAATCCACTCCTTGCTCGTCCATATCTCTTTTTCTTTTTCCGAGCGTTTGCGAAACAACCGTAGCAGATAAACACTCATAAGCTTGGAGCTTTTTGAGTAAATCTTCAATGGTTGTAGCAGAAATTATGGTTCTCCTTGCCTCTGAAAACATGAATCCATTATGCACAGCATTATCTAAATATGAAAGCAAATTACTAAAATAACCATTAATATTAAGCAAACCAATGGGTTTCTTATTTGTGACCAAAGATGACCAAGAAGCCACGCAAGCTATTTCTTCCAATGTACCTAGACCTCCTGGTAAAGCAATGAATGCATCGGCAGAATGGTACATGATTGTTATCCGTTCAGGGACACTCCAGACTTGTATTTCCTTACCCACGGTAGGTCCATAAAAACTTGTGAATAGTTTTGGCACGATTCCTAGAACTGGACTTCCTCCGGCGTGTGCTGCTGTAGCGACTGCTCCCATTAAACCCGTACTACCGCCTCCATAAATCAAGTGGATCTTTTGTTGGGCAAGTATTACTCCAACTCTTATGGCTTCATCAGCGAATATGTTATTTTTCCCTGGATAAGCACCTCCAAAGACACAAATTTTTTTAATGCGCTGGGATGAAGTACTTTCCATTTTTTTTTTTTCGAGTGCCTGAAAGAGAATGAGTACATGGTGTAATATATAGAGGACTGAGTAGTGAATCAGACAAGAGTAATAATGTCGCCGAAAGTGTATCTGACCTGTCAGAAGAAAATGTTAACCTAACAAAAGATTTTTGCGTGATTTCAGGAAGAAAATCAAAAAGAGAAGAAAAAATCAACCGTAAAAGACAAATAAAAAAAAAACGAGAATAATTACACAAATCGAACTACACGTAAATTAAACCAAAATAAAGTTATTGCAAATCAAACCAAAAGCTGAGAAGTCATTTATTGTAGTTGTGATTGTGGCTCACATCTTCCTCTGGTTTTACGTCCAAAAACGGCTTAAACGCCTTCTATGAGTCGAGGATATGCTTCCCATCCAGTTTTCTTACAAGCTGGCAAACAGGGTCTTTTAACATCAGATTCCCAAGATGTTGCCATTCCCTTTGGAATTGCGGCCATAAATCAAGAATTTCTCTTTGTACGTCTCCACTAGGATGCGTCTCAAGAGAAAGTTGGATATTACCCAAATTCTCCTTACTCAGTCCATCCTTAATGAATTCAATTTTATCATCTCGATTAGAGGACGGAATCCCAATAGAACGACATTTACCGTTACACGTCCATCGTGCACATTTGTGGCAATTTGAACTCATGCGCTTTGCTCGTCGCTTCTTTGCAAAAGTGCTTCTACCTGTACCTGGTAAATGCAAAACAGGAAGATATTCATCTTCACGTACCTTGGCTTCAATTATCCAACGTATGTCGTCAGGAATCCCTTTGTGCATAAGCATTCTTAATCTTTCAAGTCGAACTTGGTAAAGCTTCAGTAAAATATTTCGAGGAAAAGGAGGAAATCGTTTCTGCAATCTTGTGAGAATATCATCCATCCTGAAAAAAAATGAAAAAAATTGAAAGAGAAATTGGAAGAGAAATTTATATACAATATCAGTTTTGTGGGTAGCTGATGGAACCGATTTAAATAATCACGGAGTACCGTTATCCGCCATTTAACCGGGGTTAAAAAAAAATTATATTTACATCTAGTTATTTTCAAAACAAGGATCAGAAAGAAAAACAACATAAAAAGACTCAAAAACAAAACACTCTAAATAGAATCCTAAATTCTTCCCGCCACACATAATTTTTACATTGTCCTCAATGTAATGCTATTATCCCCCAATGCAAGAATTATATGTAAGAGAAAAGAACTATTAAACAAAAGAAAAGAAAAACAATAAAAGATAGAATGATGGAGAGTAAGGAATATGCAAATCTGATATAATAGATGCTCTCCATCCTTTTGGGTTGCCTCTCCAAGAAGCGCTTGGTTTATTGTCCTCAGCCTGACTTAGACCCATGCCATTATTATTCAACATACTTTGGCTCAAAAAGTGGAAACTCCTCCACATCTTGTATTGGAAAGTTCTCATAGTAAGGCTTCAATCTATGACCATTCACTTTGAATGCCTTATCTGTTTTCGGGCTTTGGATTTCAACTGCACCATGAGTAAATACATTAGTAATAACAAAAGGTCCAACCCAACGAGAACGTAATTTACCTGGATATAACTTAAGGCGTGAATGGAAGAGAAGAACTTTTTGTCCAACAACAAATTCTTTTCTTGATATCATCTTGTCATGGAATGCCTTAGTCTTTTCCTTGTAAATCCTAGAATTCTGATAGGCATCATTCCTTATCTCCTCTAATTCTTGTAGGTCAAGTTTTCTTTTCTTTCCTATCTCATCCATCTCCATGTTGCATTGTTTGATAGCCCAATATGATTTATGTTCCAATTCAACCGGAAGATGACAAGGCTTACCATAAACAAGTCGATAAGGAGACATACCAATGGGTGTCTTATATGCTGTCCTATAAGCCCAAAGTGCATCATCAAGTCGTGAACTCCAATCCTTCCTATTTGGATTAACTGTCTTTTCAAGGATGGACTTAACTTCTCGGTTTGACACTTCAGCTTGCCCACTAGTTTGAGGATGATATGAGGTGGAGACCTTGTGTGTGATGTTATACTTCCTCAAAAGTGCTTCCATAGTCCTATTGCAAAAGTGAGTACCTCTATCGCTGATTATGGCCTTTGGCGTTCCAAACCTAGCCAAGATGTTAGTCTTGACAAAATCTGAAACAACTTTAGAGTCATTAGTCCTAGTGGATTTTGCTTCCACCCACTTTGAAACATAATCAACGGCAAGTAAAATATAAAGATTACCAAAAGAAGGAGGAAAAGGTCCCATGAAATCCATGCCCCATACATCAAAAATTTCAACAATAAGTATTGGAGTTTGAGGCATTTGATTTCTAGCACCTAAGTTACCTGTTCTTTGGCAACGATCACATGACTTGCAAAAGAGGTATGCATCTTTGAATATGGTAGGCCAATAAAATCCAGAATCAAGAACTTTCATGGCTGTTCTTTTGGATCCAAAGTGTCCTCCACATGCATAAGAGTGACAAAAGGTGAGAATAGATTGAAATTCAGTTTCGAGTACACACCTTCTTATGATCTGATCGGAGCAATGCTTCCAAAGGTAAGGATCATCCCATATGTAGTATTTGGCATCACTCTTGATCTTATTTCTTTGAGCTTGTGTCAACTCTTGTGGCAACTTCTTGGTAACTAAGTAATTAACAATATCAGCATACCAAGGAGTTGTTGTACTTATAAAAAGAAGTTGCTCATCCGGAAAGTTCTCATTCAAGGGTAGTGCATCATCTTCATGAACTAAACGGCTAAGATGGTCCGCAACCAGGTTGTCACTACCTCTCTTATCTTTTATCTCCAAATCAAACTCTTGTAAGAGAAGTATCCATCTAATCAACCTTGGTTTGGCCTCTTTTTTAGTGAGTAAGTACTTAAGGGCTGCATGGTCAGAATATACAATTACTTTAGTACCAATTAAATAAGATCGAAATTTTTCTAAAGCAAATACAACAGCCAAAAGTTCTTTTTCAGTAGTGGAATAGTTCAATTGAGCATCATTAAGAGTTCGTGAGGCATAATAAATGGCATGTGAGGCTTTGCCAACCCGTTGGCCCAAAACAGCTCCAATAGCATAGTCACTAGCGTCACACATGATTTCAAAAGGTACATTCCAATCTGGTGGTTGGATGATAGGAGCTGATGTCAAGAGTCCCTTCAATGTTTCAAACGCCTCTTTGCATTTATCATCAAAGTGGAAAACCACATCTTTTTGTAGTAGCTTGCAAAGAGGTAATGTGATCTTTGAGAAGTCTTTGATAAATCTCCTATAGAAACCTGCATGTCCAAGAAAAGAACGAACCTCTCTCACATTTGTGGGAGGTGGTAAAGAATGCATAATATCTATTTTAGACTTATCAACCTCTATCCCTCTAGAAGAAATAACATGGCCCAAAACTATTCCTTGTTCTACCATAAAGTGACATTTTTCCCAATTCAAAACAAGGTTAGTTTCCATGCATCTTTCAAGTACAAGTGTAAGGTTCTCTAGACATCTATCAAAAGAATCACCATAGACACTAAAATCATCCATAAACACTTCTATGATGTTCTCTACATAATCTGAAAATATGCTAACCATACACCTTTGGAATGTAGCTGGTGCATTACAAAGACCAAATGGCATACGCCGGTATGCAAAAGTACCAAATGGACATGTGAATGTTGTTTTCTCTTGGTCCTCCGGAGCAATGGCTATCTGATTATAACCTGAAAAACCATCAAGAAAACAATAATGAGAATGGCCAGCTAACCTTTGAAGCATTTGATCAATAAAAGGTAAAGGAAAGTGGTCTTTGCGAGTTGTGGAATTAAGTTTACGATAATCAATACAAACTCGCCATCCTGTTTGAATCCTAGTAGGAACAAGTTCATTCTCATTATTTGTTACCACCGTTACACCTGATTTCTTTGGAACCACTTGGACCGGGCTCACCCATTTGCTATCCGAGATAGGATAGATCACTCCAACATCTAGGAGCTTCAGTATCTCCTTTTTCACAACCTCCATCATAGGAGGGTTCAATCTTCTTTGTGCTTCTCTTGTTGGTTTGGACCCTTCCTCTAACAAAATCCGGTGCATGCACATGGATGGGCTTATTCCCTTGATATCGGCAATTGTCCATCCAATTGCTGTTTTATGCTCTCTAAGCACCCGGATAAGTCGCTCTTCTTGCAAAAGTGTGAGCTCTTTGGCAATGATGATCGGTAGTGTGTCCTTTTTACCTAGGAACACATATTTCAAGTGGTTCGGTAGTGGTTTCAACTCTAAAGTTGGTGCCTGCAAAATGGAAGGTAGAAGTTTCTCATTAGATAAAGGCAAATCAATAAATGAAACATCAAACCTTGCATCTTTAGGTGGCAGCGAGTGTAAAGATTCTAGTGCCCCTTCCACATGGTCACTCAAGGCTAGTTTAGCATTCCCCATTCCGAGATGGTTGCTAAGGACTATTTCCACACTATCTTCACCATCTAGCTCATAAGCTTGCTGCACTAGTGAGTCAATTATATCAATATTAAAAACAGAATGCACATCACTAGGATATCTCATGGCCTCAAAAATGTTAAAGCGAATTATTTCACCATCAAATTCCATAGTTAAAGTGCCATTATGTACATCTATTTTAGTTCTTGCTGTTTTCAAGAATGGTCTCCCTAATAGAATAGGTGTGGGATTAGAAGACATCTCATCTTCCATCTCAATAACATAAAAGTCAGCGGGAAAAACCAATTCATTAACCTGTACAAGAACGTCTTCTACAACTCCTCTTGGATAAGTGTTAGAACGGTCAGCAAGTTGTATTATAACACCGGTTTCCTCTAATGGTCCTAGATTCAATGAAGCATAAATTGAATATGGCATGACATTAATAGATGCCCCTAGATCTAGCATAGCACGCTCAAACCTGGTGTTGCCTATCTTACAAGGAATGGTAAACATACCTGGATCCTTGCATTTAGGTGGGAGTTTCTTTTGAAGAACAGCTGACACATTCTCCCCCACACTTACCTTTTCATTCCATTTCAACTTCCGTTTAGATGTGCACAACTCTTTTAGGAACTTGGCATATCTTGGCACTTGCTTGATAGCATCTAGTAAAGGAATGTTCACCTCTACTTTCCGGAAAGTTTCCAAAATTTCCTTCTCTTGCTCCTCCTTCTTGGACTTTGCTAACCTGCCAGGAAAAGGTGGAGGAGTTATATAAGAAGGAAAGGATGGTTTAGGAATTACCTTTTTTAGTGGCTCGTTGGGATGTGAAGAGGATGCCATGGTATTGTTCTCCCCTTGAGCACTATCATTTTGTGGTGTCTCTAGCTGTTTCCCACTTCTTAAATTTATAGCATTGGCATTCTCTCTTGGATTCACTATGGTTTGGGAAGGTAATTTCCCAGAATCCCTTGCTTGCATTTGACTCATGGTTGTTGCCAATTGCCCTATTTGAGTCTCCAAATTTCGAATACTTGTCTTTGTTTCCTGTTGAAATTGAATTGTATTAGTAGAAAGAGCTTTAACAAGATCTTCAAGAGAAGTACCTGAATTTTGGGTGGGTGGTAGTTGTTGTCGGGTTTGGTATGGTTGTTGCACTCTTTGCTGAAAACCCGGTGGCCTGTGGTCAAATGGTGGAGGAATAGTTTGTGATTGGTTCCCTCCATAATTGAAGTTTGGATGATCCCTCCATCCTGGATTGTAAGTGTTTGAGTAGGGATCATATTTCCTTGATTGGTTCTGAAATCCACCCATGGCATTCACATGTTCATTGGTATCCTCTTGAAGTGTTGGACACATATCAGTTTGGTGCCCTATGTTTGAACATATGCCACAAGCCTTTATTTGTTGTATTTTACCTACAGCCAATTGTTGAACAAGAGAAGTCAGTTTATCAAATTTTTGTTCAAGGGATGATATACTTACCTCATTAACTCTCTTGGGTTGTGGTGGTGGATCTTGTCTCATTGAGAACTGTTGAGAATTGGCTGCCATGTTGGAGATTAATGTTCTAGCAGCCCTGGGAGTCTTATCAACTAGAGCTCCCCCACTAGCGGCATCTATCATACTTCTCTCCATGGGCATGAGACCTTCATAGAAGTATTGGATGAGAAGTTGTTCACTTATTTGATGGTGTGGACATGATGCACATAGTTTCTTGAACCTCTCCCAATATTCATATAAGGACTCTCCGTTGTATTGCCGAATCCCACATATCTCTTTCCTAATGTTGGCAGCCTTAGATGCTGGGAAATACCTTTCCAAGAATGCTTTCTTCAAATCATTCCATGTAGTGATGGTCCTGGATGGTAGATAGTAGAGCCATTCCTTTGCTGAATCAGCTAGAGAGAATGGGAAGGCTCTCAACTTAACTTGCTCTTCCGTGACCCCTGTTGGTCTCATGCTTGAGCAAACTACATGGAATTCCTTGAGGTGCTTATTTGGATCCTCTCCTGCAAAACCATGAAAAGTTGGGAGAAGATGAATCAAACCAGATTTTAATTCAAAAGCTACCTCAAGATTAGCATATTCAATGCATAATGGTTGTTGACCCAAGTCCGGAGCGGCTAGCTCCTTGAGAGTTCGGTTGTCAGCTGCTGCCATCTCTCCTTGCTTCTCTTGGATGTTTTGGATCAACTCCTCGATTGGTTGTTGGTGAGAAGTTATAAATTCCCGAATTTTCCTAAGTCGTAAGTCTTCTTCGGGAGCTTGGAACATTCACTAATAAAAAAATAAGAAAGTAAATAATTAGAACAGAAAATAAGAATAAACCAATAAACTAATAAACTAAAGAAAGCAATCCCCGGCAACGGCGCCAAAAATTTGATGCACCCAAAAGAGTGTATCTTATTTAACCTTGCACAAAAAACATAAATTGTAAGTATAGTAGTTAGCAAGGGTCGAGTCCTCAGGGATTGGGTTTTAGTTTATAAGTTAATAGTTTAAAACTTAAATTCAAGAACAATAAAAGAAAAGGGGTTTTTGAAGCCAGATTTAAACTAAAGTAAATAATAAGAATAAGATGCAAGGCGGTATAACCAGCCAATAAAAATATATATACTAAATTAGGCGGTATAACCAGCCAATAAAAATAAAACAAAGATAATATACAAATTAGGCGGTATAACCAGCCAATAAAAATAAATATACTTTTAAAAATAAGCAAACTAGAAAAGTAAGAAAACAAGTAAGTAAGAAGAATCAAATATGAAAAATATGGTTAAGGTTTCATTCTCCACCACTAGACATCATTAAGAATCAATTTCAGATCTATCAATATCAACCAACTATCAAAGTTAACAACCGTAGATAACAACAAGCTCTGTTATCCCAATCTTTCCTTAGTTTGTCGTTAAATAGAACAAGCTCTCTATTTAATCTCTAACCATTAAACAACCTAGAATAAGCTCTCTAAATTCAATTTAATGGCAGCTTTATGATGAGAAAGATAGGTTGATCTAAGCAACAAACACATAAGCTCGGATTGTTCAACTTAGGTTATGTTCCACTTTGCAATTATTGAAAACTTGACCATAATCATTAATCACAAATTGCCACTTATGAATAGGAAATCAAGACAATTACACGGATCAAGACTCCTAAACTAGCAATAGATAATTATCAAGATCTATCTAGTTGTACACCTAAATAAATCAAGACAACATCATGAACAATTCTTGTAGAAGAACATAAGCAACTTTGATAGAAAATTAATGATAGATAGAATCTAAAAATCAATCACAAAACATGTCTAGGGCTTTGAAATCACCCTTAACCAAATAGAAGTTTAGCCTAGAATAGGCATTGTAAACATAAACATAAAATTAAAGAGAATCTAAGAAGGAAATAAAAGAAAGAAAGAAGAAGAAGAAAATAAAGAAAAAGAAAACTAGAGAAAAGAAAGAAGAAGAAAACTTAGAGAATTTTATTATAATGGCTAATTTCCTACCAATGTATAATATGATTCCTTACAATCATCCAAGGCCCTCTATTTATACACATTTTGGAGGGCTAAATGACAAGAGACAAGCTTTACAAATTTCAAAGGTAGGTATAATAGGTGGGTGCATTTTCTAACAATTTTCGTCATACATGACGATTTTGATCAGCCAACTTGATGGTCGATTTTGTCAATTTTGCAGGCCTTATCTGATCACATGGTCTTCTAGAAAAATGTTACCCTATCAGTTACTGATCCATAGCCGTTGAAATCAGCTCATTTGCGGATGTGGATAAGAAGATATGGGCAAAATACGAAAACAGGTCAGCACAGACGTCATTGCACATCAGCCAACTTCATGGTCGATTTCGCTAGGGAAAACGACTCCGTTTCAAGAAGTGTAAAACATGAAAAAGATAGATATGCCTCTTAGCTTTGCACGGCTACAAATTTCAGCCTTATTGCTTCAGTGAAACTCGAGATATAGCTGATATGGCAAAAGGTGTCGGAACTAGAACTGAACTGGATTTGCCCTTAATTCTAGTAATCTGAAATCATTCAAAGAAACTTGTGAAAAAGACCAAAATACATAAAAATATAAAAGATCATAAACACAATTAGACTAAACAATAATAACTCGTATTTGACACAAAACAATAATAAAACATAACTAAAAACTATATAATTATACGAGTTATCAGCGAACCTCTAAAATTAATTCTCTCAGATATTGGTGACTTAAAATTTGTGCAAACTAGAGGTGGGAAAAAGTATTATATTACTTTTATAGATGATTGCACAAGGTATTGTTATACCTATTTTCTTAGAAACAAAGATGAGGCTCTTGAAATGTTTAAACATTACAAGAATGAAGTTGAAAACCAACTTGGTAAAAATATAAAGGTAATAAGGAGTGATAGAGGTGGAGAATATGGTACACCATTTAGTGAATTTTGTTCCCAATTTGGTATTATCCACCAAACTACTGCTCTTTATTCACCCCCAACAAAATGGCATTGCTGAACGAAAGAACAGAACTTTAAAAAATGATGAATGCCATGTTAATAAGTTCGGGAGCACCTCAAAACTTGTGGGGGGAGGCAATCTTAACTGCCAATTATATACTTAATAAGGTACCCTACAAGAAGTTGGAAAAAACTCCATATGAATTATGGAAAGGAAGGAGACCTTCCTTCAAATACCTCAAAGTATGGGGGTGTCTTGCTAGGTAGCAATACTTGATCCTAAAAAGGTCAAGATAGGACCTAAAACTGTGGGTTGTGTATTCATTGGATATGCATACTTGTGCATAAATCGAGTATTGAGGATATTCATCCAAATACAATTATAGAATCAAGGAATGCTACATTCTTTGAGGATGTGTTCCCTTTTAAGGTAGCACAAGAAAGTCGTTCACTCAAAAGAACGCATGAGGCAAGCTCAAGCGAAAATCATCAATCAGAAGTTGATGAGTTTGAGCCAAGAAGAAGTAAGAGAGCTAAAACGACAAAAACGTATGGTCCAGATTTTCTAGCTTTCTTGTTAGAAAATGAACCTCAAAGTTTTCCGAGGCAATGTCCTGCCCTAAAGCTCCAAATTGGAAGGAAATAGTTAATAGTGAGATAGAATCCATTTTACAAAACCATACATGGGAACTAGTGGATCTTCCTTCTGGAAGCAAACCACTAGGCTGCAAATGGATTTTGAAGAGGAAAATGAAAGCTGATGGAACTATTGATGAATACAAAGCTAGGATTGTTGTTAAAGGGTATAAACAACAAGAAGGTGTGAATTATTTTGATACATATTCACCCGTATCTAGAATTACATCTGATAAGTGCTTAAATTCATGTATTTTTATATATCAATTCCTTATATTTTATGCTTAGTTCCTTGAAATCCTTGATAGTTACTATGGTTTTATGTTTTGTAGGTATTTTGGAAGATAAGGATTGCTATGGAGTTGAAAGAATGAATTTGGATAAGAAATGAAGCTTCAAGCACAAAAGAAAGCTGACTGCCCATCAAAGAGACACTATGTGGCTAAAACCTAACCTAAACCTTCCATAAATAAACTAGTGACTTATCATATATTCTTCATTCCTAAAAACCCTTATTGGAAAAAACGCTCCTACACCATTTTGAGCCCTAGCGGCAACTTATTTTGAACAATGAAGATGTCAGCCGCCACTTCCTTTAAACTATGCATGGGATGCTTTAATTTGTCCTTTGATAAATACCCTAGCTGAAATATATGTCTTTCCTTGTCAAAATAGGATTAATGGCTATCAACTTGCATTAATTGCAAGAATCTTTCCTTAAAGCTAAACCTTGTCAAAGTAGGAGCCTTAAATCAGTTATGACTTTCCTTATTTCTACATGCTTTGGCTACAAGTAAAGCATCTTTCCTTGTTTAAATATCCTTTGGCTGCAAGTCACCCTTTCTTTCCTTAGGTAATTAACCCTTGACTGACAAGTATTATTTCTTTCCTTAAAAACCTTAAGTCAGCCACTACTTTTCCTTGCAAGGAAAGAAATCCCCAAGTCAGCAGTAATTAAAAGGAGTCAGCCACAAGTCACCTATGGGATGCCCTAAAGTTTTCCTATAAATAGAGAACAAGGGGAGCTAATCTCTACACTTCTCCAACCTACAATATTCTAATTTCTTCTTTGTTTGAGAGAGTTTGAGAGAACTAGAAGCTGAATAATTAATATTATTCTTCTTCTTTCTTTCTTTCTTTAGTTTTTATTCTTTTTTTTTTTTTAATTTCATGTTTACGTTTACAATGCCTATGCGAGGCTAAACTTTTCTTTGGTTAAGGGTGATTTCAAAGGCCTAGACATGTTATGTAATTAATTTTCAGAATCTATCTATCTTTAGTTTTCTATCAAAGTTGTTTATGTTCTTCTACATGAATTGTTCATGATGTTGTCTTGATTTGCTTAGACTGCAAACTAGATAGATCTTGATAATTATCTAATACTAGTTTAGGAGTTTTGATACGTAGCTTATCTTGATTTCTATTCAATAGTGGCAATTTGTGATTAATGATTATGTTAAAGTTTTCGCTAATTGCAAAGTGGAACATAACCTAAGTTAAACAATTCATGTTCATGATTTTGTTGCTTAGATCAACCTATATTTCTCATCTTAAAGCTACTATTAAATTAAATTTAGAGATGTTTATCCTAGGTTGTTTGATAGTTAGAGATTAAGTAGTGACGTTTGTCCTCCTTAACGTCAAATTAAGGAAAGATTGGGGTAACACGGGAGATTGTTATCTACGGTTGTTAACTTTGATAGATAATTAATATTGATAGGTCTGAATTTGATTCATAATATTGTCTAGTGGTGGAGAATGAAACCTAAACCATATTTATCATATTTGATTGTTTCTTATTTACTTGTTTTCTACTTTTCTTGTTTTATTTACTTTTAAACTATTTCAAAACCCCCTTTACTTTGTTTTCTTTGAATCTAAGTTATAAACTAATAATTTATAAACTAAAACTCAATCTCTGAGAACTCGACCCTTGCTTCTACTATACTTAACAATTGATTCTAGTGCAAGGTTTTAATAAGATACACTCTTTTGAGTGCATCAAATTTTTGGCGCCATTGTCGGGGATTACTTCCTTTAGTTTAATTGGTTTATTCTTATTTTTTGTTCTAATTAGTTTATTTTCTTGTTTTCTTTTTCAGTGAATGTCCCAAACCCCCGAAGAAGACGAAAATCACTTAAGACTTAGGAGAATTCAAGAATTCATAACTTCTTACCAACAACCAAACGAGGAGTTGATCCAAACCATCCAAGAGGAACAAGGAGAGATGGCAGCAAACAACTGAACTCTTAAGGAGCTAGCCACTTCAGACTTGGATCAACAACCATTGTGCATAGAGTATCCTACTCTTGAGGTAGCATTTGAATTAAAATTTGGTTTGATTCATCTTCTTCCAATTTTTCAAGGTTTTGCAGGAGATGATCCAAATAAACACCTCAAGGAGTTCCATGTAGTATATTCTAGCATGAGACCAACTGGGGTCACGGAAGAGAAAATGAAGTTGAGAGCCTTTCCATTCTCTCTAGCTGATTCGGCAAAAGAATGGCTCTACTACCTACCATCAGGGACCATCACTACATGGAATGGGATGAAGAAAGCATTCCTAGAAAGACATTTCCCAGTATCTAAGGCTGCCAACATTAGAAAAGAGATATGTGGGATTCGGCAATACAACGGAGAGTCCTTGTATGAATATTAGGAGAGGTTCAAGAAACTTTGTGCATCATGTCCACACCATTAGATAAGTGAACAACTTCTCATCCAATATTTCTATGAAGGTCTCTTGCCTATGGAGAGATGCATGATAGATGCAGCAAGTAGGGGAACGCTAGTCGATAAAACTTTCGAAGCTGCTAGACTTCTCATCTCCAACATGACAGCCAACTCACAACAATTCACCATGAGAGATGAACTACCACCACAACCAAAGAAAGTGGATGAGGTAAGTATATCATCCCTTGAACAAAAATTTGATAAACTGACTTCTCTTGTGCAACAGATGGTTGTAGGTCAAATGCAGCAAATTAAGGTTTGTGGTATATGTTCAAACATGGGGCACCAAACTGATATGTGTCCAACATTTCAAGATGATCCAAATGAACATGTAAATGCTATGGGTGGATTTCCGGGCCAACCACAAAAGTATGATCCCTACTCAAATACTTACAATCAAGGATGGAGGGATCATCCAAACTTTAGATATGTAGGGAATCAATCACAAGTTGCTCCTCCATCCATTGATAATAGACCACCGGGTTTTCAGCAAATAATGCAACAATCATACCAAACCCGACAACACGTACCACCACCACAAGATTCAGGTGAGTCTCTAGTAGATCTTCTTAAATCCCTTACTACTAACCAAGTGCAAATGCAACAGGAAACAAGGGAGGCAAAGGAAAGCATTCAAGAGATAAAAGTGCAAATGAGGGAAATGAAAACAATGATGAGTCAGTTGTAGACTCAAATGGGACAAATGGCAACAGCGATAAACCAATTGCAAGCATAGGATTCCAAGAAATTACCTTATCAAACTATAGTGAATCCTAGAGAACATGCCAATGCCATAACTCTAAGAAGCGGGAAACAGCTTGAGACACCACAAAAGAATAGTGCTCAGGGGGAGGATAACACCATGACATCATTTTAACATCCCAATGAGCCACTAGAAAAGGTAACTTCTAAACCATCTTTTCTTTCTTATATAACTCCTCCACCTTTTCCTAGCAAGTTAGCAAAGTCCAAGAAGGAGGAGCAAGAGAAGGAAATTTTGGAAACCTTCCGAAAAGTAGAGGTGAACATTCCTTTACTAGATGCCATAAAGCAAGTGCCCCGTTATGCAAAGTTCTTGAAAGATTTGTGCACATCTAAACTGAAGCTCAAAAGTAATGAGAAGGTAAGTATGGGAGAGAATGTCTCGGCTGTTCTTCAAAAGAAACTCTCACCTAAATGCAAGGATCCAGGTATGTTCACAATTCCTTGTAAAATAGTCAACACTAGGTTTGCACATGCTATGCTAAACTTAGGAGCATCTATCAATGTTATGCCATATTCGATTTATGCTTCTTTGAAACTAGGACCATTAAAAGAAACAGGTGTTATTTTACAACTCACTGATCGTTCTATTACTTATCCAACAAGAGTTGTAGAAAATGTTCTTGTGCAAGTTAATGAATTGGTCTTTCCAACTGACTTTTATGTGCTTGACATGGAAGATGAGATGTCTTCCAACCCAACACCTATTTTATTAGAGAGACCATTCTTAAAAACAGCCAAGACAATAATTAATGTTAATGATGGCACACTCACTATGGAATTTGATGGTGATGTAATCCATTTTAATATATTTGAAGCCATGAGATATCCTAGTGATGTACATTTTCTTTATGCAATTGATACATTTGACTCTTTAGTGCAGCCACCTTTTGAGTTAAGTAGCAAAGACATAGACATTGACAAACACCTTGGCATGGAGACCTCTAAAGATGAACTCGTTTTAAGGCAACCCAAAAGAGTGGAAGAAGCATTGGCATCTTTGAAAGTGTTGCTACCTTGTAATAAAAGGTTTGATGTTTCAGCTATTAATATTCCTTTATCTAATGAGAAACGACTACCTTTTCTTTTGTGAGCACCAATATTGGACTTAGAACAACCACCAGATCATTTGAATTACACAAGAATACGGTGTGGATAATAGCATAAGTCCAAGTCAGGCTGAGGACAATAAACCAAGCACTTCTTGGGAGGCAACCCAAAAGGATGGAGAGCACATAATAATCAGATTTGCTTTTTCCTACTCTCCATCATTCTATCTTTTATTGTTTTTCTTTAGTTTGTTTTGTTTAGTAATTCTTTTCTTTTACACATGATTCTTATATTTGGGATAATAGTATTACATTGAGGACAATGTAAGAATTAAGTGTGGGGGGAAGAATTTAGGATTTCCTTTAATTTGTTTTGTTTTTAAGTTCCTTTTAAATAGCATAGTATATTCTAGATGAAATGAAAAATCCTAAGTATCATGGTATATTCTAAATGAAATAAAGTGATTTAAATGACATGGCAATTTTAAATGATATGGCATATTTTAAATGACATGACATATTCTAAATAATATAACCTAAATGACATGGAATATGATCTAAGTGACAAGAAATGACATGAAACATAAAATAATGTTATCATAAAATATGCATGAAAATAAAATAAAAATGCATGAACATAGTATATGCTAAAGAATGTGACAAAAATAAATGACTAAATAAAAAATATAGGATAGCATGAAATATTCAAAATCATATGGAAAAAAATATAATATCATAAAATGTAAATCAAAGTAATAATAATACCATGGAAAATATCATAGCAAAAATCACATATTAATTAAAATGCATGAACATGGAAAATGCAATGCATGAAAATGTATTTTTTCCTCTAAATAAAGAAATCCGAATATCTAAAAAGATATCCGGCTACCTTAGGAAAATATGTCAAATTAGATTTTCTAAAAACAAAACTTTGTGATTGTTTGAAAACAATTTTGAAGAAAAACTTGAATGAAAACTAAAACCCCTACCAAACCCTTTTAAAATGGCTCTAATTTCCTAAGTTTAAAATCCCGAACTTGACCACCCTTAACCCGAGATTTATAAAATCATTTTTAAAGTTTAAAAAGGCTTAGAAACTATCCTAAGACAGTAGCTAAAGCTTCTAACCAACCCCCTCTAAATGCCTTAGCCAATTTCAACCATTGTTTTTCTTTTGAATCCAAATCTGCCTCTACTGTCCGAATTTGACACACGATTTTTAGCCTATTTTTAAAAATTCAAAAAAATCTAAAACAAATACTGGAGACTCAGAACATGTAAAACTACACGAGAAAAAAATGGCTTAATTTTTTGATTAAAGATTACTGCCTAGAAAAATTGGAGAAGTTCGAGTACTGGGTGAAAAAAACTGTTTTGAAAAAACACATTTTTTGCCTTTGATAAAGTCATTTAAAAATCAAAGTAAAAATTGTTGGAGATCATCCTAAAAACCTAAAACAGTAGCTAAAACATTTAAAAACCTTGGACAAAAATTGGCTAAGTAAAAAAATCACAAAGGTAGAATAATCAATTTGATTACCTTTTAATTTTCCACAAGTATACTCAAATGAGCATGACTTTGAGCCATTAATTGGCCTAAGTCACAAATCAAGTGGCAATGACATGGAATGCATGAACATACAGCAAATGAAATGTATGCAATGCATGGTCTAAAGCATAAATGGTAAAGTAAATGCATGACAATTCAAAATAACCTAAATGCCTAGTATGAGTTTGCATGGCAATAAATGCTATCCTAACTTAATATGCATGCAATGCTTGATAATGCAAGTATGACTTAGACCTAAATGTTATGAATATGCATGAAAATACTAATGTAACCTAAGCCCTAAGTAGCATAGAAATGCATGGCAATACCAATATGATTTAAGACCTAATATGCATGGCAATACCAATATGGCCTAGACCTAAAATGTAATGAGAATGCATAGTAATACTATGAACATACAATGACCAATAAACCTAATACTAATGCTTGAACAAACAGCAACTAATACACAATTTCAAGATATGATAATGCAAAGCATGTTACCTAAACAAAATGCAAATGCATGACAAGGCAAGGAATGCATGAAGAGGCCGAATGGTCACATGGTTCTCTAATGTAATCCTATCTAATAAATGACACAAGTACATGACAAATCATATCAAGATACATAATGTCATGACATTTTCACAAGCATGTGACATACTAAAATCAAAATACACAAGCTAATGGCATGGGAATACAAACAAGCCAAAAAGCAAGATGATAATGCACATGTAAGGCATACTAAATATCAAGATATGCTAACTCATGGCATGGAGATGCAAACAAGTCAAGAAGCAAGATGAAAATGCACATGCAAGGCATAGCAAAATGGAGTAGCCGAATGGTCATATGACCAAATATAAAATGCAAACTTATTTATAATATAAGACATGATAAATGAAAAAAAAAATGCACAATATGATCCCAATGAACACAAAGGCCGAGCCTACAAGGAAAAATTATTAAGCATGGAAAAGAAATATAGAAGCAAATATAGCATAGAAAATAATGTAAAGAACATATATAAAAAATTAAGCATAGTAAATAAAACAAGGAAAGTTAAGCTCCATGGTTGGTATAAAATGGGCATAGCCTCTCACCTAACCATAATCACTTGGTCTTTCCAAGATCATGAAGCTTTTCCATTTCAAAAATCAGAAAATAAACCATGCTAGACAACAAAATTAAGGTGAGCTTCATGGTAGGTAAAAATGGGCATAGCCTCTCCCCTAACCATGGTCACTTGGTCTTGCCAAGATCATGTAGCCATTTTAACCTCTTTTCTTCATTTTTTTGTAAAAAATCATAACATAAAATACTTAAATAAACCTTCAAAAATCATGTTTCCCACAACATCATGCAAAGAAGAAAAAAAGAAAGATCAAGGCAATCAGTCATGCTACATTCGGCCAAAGCAAGAATCTTTAAAAAAAAATTATTTTCAACCATTTTTTATGAAGAAGAAGAGATGAAAATTTAAATAAAACTTTTAAAACTTTGATTTCTATGAGAAAAGTAGTAGGAAAAAAAGATAGAAAATCAAAAAAATCACCATGGAAAACAAGAAGAAAACTATGCTAGAGCTTGGTAGAGATAACTAACTTCAAGCTCTTCTATTGAAAACCTTTCTTTTTTCTTTCAAAACCTTTTCTTTTCTAAATTAGCTACTGTTTCCAGCCTCCAAAAAACCTCTCAAAAAATGAAATCAACCCCCTCTCTAATGGCTTGGCCGAATAGCCCTCCAACCCTTGGATGGAATTTGCACTTTTCTCCTCCAATTTTGGCCTTTAGAATAAGATATTTTGATGACAACATAAAAATGTCATCTTGCCAATTGATAGCAGCCCTTAAGATGTGTACTCAGCCCTTGTAATAACCTCAGCCCTTAGATGCAAAAGAGAACCAATCCCATTCACTCCCTTGCTTGGCCTTTTGAGTGCTTACCCTTGGATGAGTTGTGCTATTGTATTCTTGGCCATTGGATAAGGATTCTTTCATGACAACATAAAAATGTCATCTTGGCATTTAATCCCAGACCTTAACATGTGTACTCAGCCCTTGTACATGGCCTAATCCATTGGATGAAAAGGAACAATCCCAAGCACTCCCTTGCTTGGCCTTTTGAGTGCTTACCCTTGGATGAATTGTGCTCTTCCATTCTTGGCCATTAGATAAGGGTTCTTTCATGACAAATAAAAATGTCATCTTGGCATTTAAACTTGGCCATTGGATGGTGCATTCAACTTTCCTACAAGGCACCTAAGCCATTGGATAGAGGGGGAACCATTTGCAAGGTGCTAGTGGTAGCATGTGAGCTTGATAGTGACTAAGGAATTAAATTGATCAAGCTTCCTTCTTCTCCTCTATGCTGGCTGAACAAGGGAGGAATTATCTCAGCAAATCTTACATCTTTCATATTTTTCTTAATTACAAATTTACCCTTTTCGAATTTTTTGGTAAAATGACATTTTTGACCCCCGAACCTAAATAAATAGCAAACGGACTCCAAATTCAATTTTTTTTAATACTTCCGAAATAATAAAAAATTGATTTCTGGAATTTTTCAAAATTGTCCGAGTCCATTTGCTATTTATTTCGGATTTATTTCCAAAATTGCCCCTTTTATGCACCCGAACTTTACCATTTTTTAAACGAGCTCCGAATACAGATTTTTCTTCACCAATCTCTTCCAAATAGTTTAAAAATGTGATCTGAAAGTTTTCATAATTGTTTGAGCTCATTTGCTATTTTTTCGGGATTTATCTGCTTGAATTACTACATAGAGGACCCGGATTTTGGCCATTTTGCAAACGAACTCCGAATTAAGATTTTCTTTCTCCAATCTCTTCCAAATAATTTAAAAATGAGATCTACAAATTTTCAGAATTTTTGGAACTCGTTTGCTATTTTTTCGGGATTTATCCTGTTGAATTTCTGCATAGTAGGCCCAGGATTTGGCCATTTTGCAAACGAGCTTCGAATCAAGAATTTCTTTAGCCAATCTCTTCGAAATGATTTAAGAATGAGATTTGCAAATTTTCAGAATTTTTGGAGTTCATTTTCTATTTTTTCGGGATTTATCCTTTTGAATTTCTACATAGTGGACCCGGGATTTGGCCATTTTGCAAACGAACTCCGAATCAAGTTTTCTTTCGCCAATCTCTTCAAAATGTTTAAGAATGAGATATGAAAATTTTCAGAATTTTTGGAGTTCATTTTCTATTTTTCACAAATTTTCCAATTTTGCCCTTTTGCCTCCAAAGCCCGGTTTTGCTCAAAATAAGTCCGATTTTCAGATTTTCTTCAAACTGAGCCTTGGGCTATTCTTGTTTAATCACTCCTCATCAATTAGGGGCTTTAGTCCTACCGAATCAGGCCATTTCCGTAATTCTTCCAAATTTCACCCAAATCCACCAAAAATCCTAATTCTCGGTTTTCTTCCGAATTGACATTTCTATCAGTTTTTCTTCCAAGTAGCTTCTCCATTACCCGTAGTCAGTACTTATCTTTCATTTGAAACCTTCAATTTCGACCAATTTGATCGTTTAAGCACTTTTCCCCAAATTTCCCGAACTGGGGTTTTCTTTCTACTGAGATTCCGTAACCCAACTTCCGACCTCCGTATCTTTCAATGTAGACCTCGGATTACCAAAATTCTTTCACCATCTTTCAATTGAAATTCAAATCTTGATTTTGAAAGTGGGTTGACTTTTTCAATAGTTCACTTTTTTGGGATTGACTTTTCTGGGGTTGACTTTCTAGGGTTGACTTTTTTAAGGTTGACTTTTTCTGTCTGCTTTCTTAGGCTAAGTCTTGGAGTACCACCTGCAGGATGAGAAAAACTTTTTTTGCATTCTGAATCATCAATTTAGGAAGAAAACATACCTAATTTAGTGGTCCGGACAAAATTAGGTGTCTACAATAATCATAAATAAATATTAGTGGAATCATATTAAATATTATTATTTATTTTAATAATTTTTTATGTTTTAATATCGTAAGTAAATGAATTTAGAATTGAAATTGAATTATTATGATAATTTATGCAAAATATGGTATAAATTAAGATACGACACAAATACTATGACAAATTATACAAAATATAATTAATTAAGATATAACACAAACACAACATGGGAAAATAATTAAAACACGACACGAAAAATAACATGAATACGACACAAATACACGAAAATGTCAAAATCTATATAAAACGAATTATTAACGTATAAAAATTTATATAAATTTGTAATACTTTAAATACACAAAAAAATAATACGAATACGAACACATCACGAACACATAATTTTTTCTCTAAATTGAATCACTATAACAAATTATGCAAAATATGTTATGAATTGAGACACGACACGAACATAATTTTTTTTTTCTAAATTGAACCACAATGACAAACTATGCAAAATATGAAATGAATTGAAACACGACACAAACACAGCATAGGAAAAATAATTAAAGCACAACACGAAAAATAACATGAACACTAAACGAATACACGAACATGTCAAAATATACATAAAATGAATTATTAACGTGTAGTAATTTATATAAATTTATAATACTTTAACTATACGAAAAATAACACGAGCACAAACACATAAATTTTTATCATTTTTTTTTCTCTTTTCTCTTTCTTTTCTTTTCTTTCTTTCCTACCCAAAAAAAAAAAAAAAAAAAAATACCATGTGTCAACATCTAGAGAAGTTGTGTAGTCAATATTATAAGACAACTAGAATTCTTCTCCCGCTTCGCTAGGAATTTTTTTAATATTTTTAAAATTTTAATTAGATTAACAGTTTTAAATAAATTTAAATTGAATCATATTAAATAATTATCATTTATTTAAGTAATTTTTTATATTTTAATATTTTAAGTAAATGAATTTAGTGTTAAAATTGAATCATGATGATAAATTATGCAAAATATGAGATGAATTGAGAAACGATACAACATAATATGAGAAAATAATTAAAACACGCCACGACACAAAGAATAACATGAACACGACATGAATACATGAACTTCACTACAAGAGGATGAACTTTTACCGACGGAATTTTTCGTCGGTAAAAATCAGAATTTCGTCAGTAAAGACTATTACTGACGTAAAATTTCGTCGGAAAATTCAATCGGTAATTCTTAAGTCGGTGATACTATTTTCGTCGGGAACAAAATTTTCGTCGGTAAAAGTATTACCGACGGATTATTTTCGATGGAATTTTCCGTCGAAAAGATTATTTCCATCACTAAAAATTTTTTAACGACGAAAAATTATGTGGCTAATAAGCTTATTAGCACGGAATTTTCCGTCTCTAAAAGTATTAGCGACGGAATTTAAATTTAATAATTAATTTTATTTATTATTTATATATTAATTTTATTATGGAAATTTAAATTTAATATATTAAATTTAACATAAATAATTTAATATATTAAATTTTATATATAATTTTATATATTAAATTATAATTATAATTAATTAATTAATTATAATTCTTATTATTTGGGGGGGCTGGGGTTGCGGGGTTGGAGTCTGGGCCTGGGGCGCACGTGGGAGGGGACCGACTGGGGGGTTGGGGCCGGGGCGCTAGCGGCTACCGGGGCTGGGTGCTGGGGCGCTGGCCGTTGCTGGGGCTGGGCACGAATGGGGGGCTAGAGGCTGGGGGTTGGGGGCGGCTGCGTGAAGGGGGAGAGGAGGGGAGGCAGGGGAGTGGAGGTCGGGTAGAGAGAAAAAAGAGAGAAGAAAAAAGTGAAAGAAAAAAAAAAGAAGGAAAGGGGTTAAATAAATCTGACTTAATTTTTATTGACGGAATTTTTGACTTTTACCGATGGAAATTCCGTCGCTAATTTTTTTGAAAATTTTAGTTTTCCGCCAAAAATATAAGCCTTTATAAATTCTCGCCTAAATTATTACCGATGGAAATTTCGTCGGTAATAGTTATTTTCGACGGAAATTCTGCCGGTAAAAGTTGTTTCATAAATAAATTATAAATAAAAATAATTATTAAAAGAAAAATTCCGTCGCTAGTATTTTTTAGCGACGAAAAATTCCATGGCTAAAAGCTTATTAGCCACGAAATTTTCCGTCGCTAATATTTATTACCGACGGAATTCAATTTTCGAGATATTTAAATTGAATTATATAAATAATAAATAAAAGTAATTATTAAAAGAAAATTTTCGTCGCTAATACTTATTACCGATAAAATTTAATTTTTGAGATATTTAAATTGAATTATATAAATAATAAATAAAAGTAATTATTAAAAGAAAAATTCTGTCGCTAATACTTTTTAACGATGGGAAATTCTGTTTTTAATAAGGTTATAAGTCACGGAATTTTCCGTCGCTAGTACTTATTACCTACGAAATTTAATTTTTGAGATATTTAAATTGAATTATATAAATGATAAATAAAAGTAATTATTAAAAGAAAATTTCCGTCACTAACACTTATTACCGACAAAATTTAATTTTTGAGATATTTAAATTGAATTATATATATAATAAATAAAAGTAATTATTAAATTCTGTCGCTAATACTTATTACCGACGGAATTTAATTTCCGAGATATTTAAATTGAATTATATAAATAATAAATAAAAGTAATTATTAAAAGAAAATTTCCGTCGCTAGTACTTTTTAGGGACGGAAATTTTAGTGGCTAATAAGTGTATTAGCCGCGGAATTTTTCGTTGCTAAAAAGATTAGAGACAGAATTTAATTTTCTGTTTAATTTTTTTTATTTATTTAGAACAATCCGTATTTTTTTTTTACCTACTAAAATTTTCGTCAGTAATAATCCTCATTCCGTCAATAATACTTTGGCGGGAACCAATTAGATTCCCGACAAAGTATTACCGATGAAAATTACCGACGAAAAATTTCAGTCGTAAATATTACGTCGGTAATACAAAAATTCCGTCGGTAATGTTCAAAAATTCCGTCGGTAATAGTCAAAAATATTACCGACGGAATTCCGTTGGTAATGCTCGAAATTCTGTCGGTGATTCTATTTATTACTGACGTAATTAGTCCGTCGGTAATAAATTCGTCGGTAATTTGACGTTCTCTTGTAATGCTTGTCAAAATCTATATAAAACGAATTATTAACGCGTAAAAAATTATATAAATTTATAATACTTTGAAAACACCAAAAAATAATATGAACGTATCACGAACACACAATTTTTTCTCTAAACTGAATCAGCATAACAAATTAGGCAAAATATGTCATGAATTGAGACAGGACAGAACGCACAACTTTTTCTCTAAATTGAATCACAATGACAAACTATGCAAAATATATGAATTGAGACACGAAACAAACACAACATAGCAAAGATAATTAAAACACAATACGAAAAATAACATGAACACGACACGAATAGGCGAACTTGTCAAAATATAAATAAAACGAATTATTAACGTGTAGAAAATTATAATACTTTAAACATATGAACAAAATATGTGATAAATTGAGACAAGACATTAACAGAACATGAGAAAATAATTAAAATAAGACACGACAAATAACATGAACACGACATGAATACACGTCAAAATCTATATAAAACGAATTATTAATGTGTAAAATTTATATATATTTATAATACTCTAAGCACAAAAAAAAAATAACACGAACACGTCACAAACATACAAATTTTTCTCTAAATTGAATGACTATGATAAATTATGCAAAATATATCATGAATTGAGACACGACACGAACACATAAATTTTTCTCTAAATTGAATCACAATGACAAACTATACAAAATATGAAATGAATTAAGATACGGCATGAACACAGCATAGGAAAAATAATTAAAACACAACACGAAAAATAATATGAACACTACACGAATATATGAACATGTCAAAATATACATAAAATGAATTATTAACGTGTAAAAATTTATATAATTTTTTATTACTTTAAACACACAAAAAAATATGAACACGAACACACAAATGTTTTTATTTTTTTCTTTCTTTCCTTTTTTCTTTTTTTCTTCTTTCTTTTTTTTTCCCAAAAAAAAGTGACACATGTCACAACCTTAAGAGTTCATGTAGCTAATTTTATATTAATGTTAGATTATAGATATGTTCATGAGTCAGGTTTTTACTTGTTCAAGGTTCGATCTAAAAGTTTCGAAAAGCTCGAATTATTATTTAAAAAATATTAAAATATTTATATTAATATTTATTTATTTTATAATTAAATTTAAATAAAAATTATTTTATTTATTAACCAGTAATTGGAGCCGAATTGAGTTGGATTTAAAAAAAACTTATCTTAGAACCGATCCTATTTGAGCCGGGCCTATTGTACCGGACGGATAGTCCGACCCTTAGACATGTCTACTCTATTATTTTTTTGAGAAATATATAATACAAACAGGATAAAATATCAGCATTTCATATTCTTCAGTGTCTTCATAAATATTGTCAAGTTAGGGGTAAAGGTAGTCATTTGGTAGTTGAATATATAGAACAATTTTTATGTAGTTTCATATATATGCAATACGCTTCAACTGGGTAACAAAACCAGTTAATGTTTGGAAGATCAAAGTCGGAGCTCCCTTTTGATAGGAAAGGAAAAGGTGAAAAAAAAAAATTTAATCTAATGATTGATTTAGAAGTTAACACCTATGTAATTATATATCTCATTTGTTAGATTAGAAAATTTTCCATCCTCCTATCAAACATAACGTAAAAGTTAAAATTACTCGACATTTTTTTTCTCTCAAAAATAGCCAAACAACATTTAAAATGGGCTTTTTCTTTTTTTCTTTTAGTCTAGGCATGTTTTTAGTAGGATTATTCAAATGGTCGGTTCGATTAATAATTGAATCGAATTACCATTAATTGAAATAACTTATTTTGTATTTATTTTAAACATTAACCGAATAAAATTTTATTTAATATAAATTAACCGAACCGAAATTATTTCTGTTAATTCAGTCAGTTAACCGAATTTTCATTGTTCTATATCAATAAGTTGAAATTACATTTTAAAATCTTAAATTTTTGTAATTTTTTATAATTCAAATAAGTATAATCATCTAACAAATATTCAAATATCAAATATAAGTAAAAGATACATCTACCATAAGTCAAAACTTCAACAATATAAAACTTAAAACATCTAATAAGGAATTAAGGATTAAAAAGATAATATTTTATAAATATTTCAGGTAATTCGGTTAATTCGATTATTTTCAAATTTTGAATCTGATTAACTGATAGCTGAAATTTTTTAAAATCTTCTATCAATAACCAAACCGAATTTTTTTTTGTTAATCGAACCGAATTTGATTTTTGTCGATTAATTCGATTAAAACTAAATAATTAACACCCATAATTTTTAGTCTTAATTATATGATAACAATGTTCTTAGGCCATATAGGACTAGTCAATTTAAAAGCATAATAGAATAATTGTATCCTAATTAATAAATACCAAATCAAAGTTTTTTAATACAGTGATAGTTACATACTAAAATTCTGTGGTTTAGACTTCAGCTTTGTAAAATCATAATAAAGCATGAGAGGGAAAGCCAGCAGCCTGTGATTTGTGAACCATAATGAGAATATTTGATGGGCCAAAAGGTGAAAAGTGAGGAGATTTATGTGAGATTTGGTGTTAGTTAATCTTTGAGACTTGTCTAAAGTATCTTGGATTAATCAGAGTACTAATTGGAACTTAGAGGGACCAAAAGAATTGTCAGTCATCAGATTTGAGAGAGAGAAAATTGTGATAGGTAAGTGCCCCCCAAACTTCATCTGAATGATGAATTGTTTCTGTTCCCAATTTAAGGAACCAGGCATGGAAACTTACATTGGTCCCCTATAAAACATAATCATAGATGTTTTTAACGTCAAGAGTGCTCATTTTTTGTGCATGAAAAGTACACACAAGAAAATCATGTACAGTCAAATCAAGCTGCAAAATAAAGGTATTTTTTTTATATATATATAAAAAAAATTGTAGCTTGAAATAAAATAAAAAATTATAGATACTGATATTCGAATTTTAAATTTATCGAATATCACTTTTTAAAAATAATTGAATGAATCAATTGAATTAAATCTTAAATTCAATTAAGGTTTCTTTTCATCCACCAAACAGCAGCAGCAGGTTCCTTTAATTTGGTTATATTGAAAAGAAGACTAAATTTGAAAATCCTTAAATAGTGCAAAAGTTATATATAAAATTAATTAGGAATAAGTCTAAATTTATCATTCTACTTAAGCTGATGGATTAAATTAATTTATCACTCATCTTTAATGAGTGCAATTTGTCATTGTATGTTTTTCGTTTGGTTCAAAAATAATAAAAATTAATAGTAAATACTATTTTGTGAGAAAATAAAAGAGTATTTCAATTTCTTATCATCGTTGAACCCAATTTCTTATAAAGTGATAAAATTATACTCTTTTAAAGATGGATAATAAATTTAATCATCACCCTACATAAAGTGATAAATTTACCACCTTATATTTTTCAAAATTTCATAGTGATAAAAAATGAAAAAAAAAAAAAACTGATATGGATAAAATTAGAAAATGATTTCACTTGTTTCAAAATTTGCTTTGATTTAGTTAATTGTCATCAGAATTTCTTCATAAAAGGGGGTAACTAGCTTGGGATTAGTGATAGAAAGAGTGAAAAAGAAATGATACATAAAATAACATATATTTTTTTAAAGTGGTGTTATTCCATATCGATTAAATTCTGGTTTGGCAGTGATTTTATATTAAAGTTGGGCCTCTGCACTTATCATCAATTGGTTTTAGGTTGGATGCTTAACATGGTATCAGAGCCTAGGTTTTGTTTTGTTGTTTTTGTCGTATACCCCTTCTGAATTTGTCACGTGATAGGCTACTCGGTATCTGCCTACACGTGATGAGGGCCTGTTAAAGTGGTGTTATCCCATATCGGTTAAATTCTGGATTGCTTTTAGTCTTATATTCAAGTTGGGCATCTCCACTTATCACCAATTGATTTTAGGTTGAATGCTTAATACATACTTAATTATTTTCCACAAAAATATATATAATGCTACAATTGGTCATGAGTTTCAAACAATAAAATATTAAAGTCTAAAGGTTTCGAATTTGGTTATGGATTCAATGTATGTAGATGACAAAAATAAGAAAAACAAGTGCTAAAATATTCTCAATGTAATTCTTTTTAGTTAAAATATCATACAAAGTAGTTATGAATTCAGTATTGTAGGGTCATTAGTAACATGTAAATACTCCATTTTGTTAGAGCTGTTTATAGGTCAGGTTACTCACCTGATCCGATTCAAATTTGGTCAAATTTAGACAGAAATTTTTGTAATTCGGACTGAAAGATTCGATCCGATCCGAATTATTATTCATTTAATAAAAAAAAATTTTATTTAAATTTAGTTATAATAATATATAAATATTAATATAAAAATATTTTTTTAAATATTTTTCGAAACAGTAAAATAAACTTTCGAACCCGAATCAAGTTTGGGTAAGGAAAAATAAAATGTTCCGGACCCAATCCATGGACACCTCTAGATTTTGGCCATTAATATATTTTTATGCAGAGCAAAAAATACTTGTCGGTAATGCAATTTGATAAACTTGGTGGCAACGTAGCTTAGCAGAGTTTCGCAGCGTTGGCAAAGTTTGCTGACTACACAACGTTGACATAGCTGGCTGGCAGCGCAGCTTCGTAAAGCTTCCTCGCAACGCAGTCTGGCGCAACTTGCAAGGAGCGTAGCTTGCAGGAAAAACACTATATGATAATTTGGAATAACTAGTTAGGTGTGTCGCTACATGAAGATTGAAGAGTGATGGCGGAATGGAGGACAAGATTCTTAGGTTTACACAACTTATGGAATGTCACGAAGAGTATGGTTTGCAAGCTGAGTCTGGAGATTGTTAAGAAGTATTTTTCTTAACATTTTCTTTTAAACAAGTGACGCACTTTATGATATGCTGTCATGTAACTAATTATTACTATCTATGACCAAAAATATTCCTCAAGACTTGCTATAACTTTCATTGCTCCCACTATATCCATGTTTTGTGCCACTTTCACATAACTTACATTCTGATAACTTCTCACTCTCATTTGTAACATCCTTTGATGAGACAATAAATAGACATTCAAAAGCTTCATTTCAAATTTTTTTGACAATTTGACGAACTTTGACTCTCAAAAATTTTTTTGCAACTTTTTTTTGAATTATTCCAGCAATCATATTTTTCACCATTCTCAATCACCTTCTGCCTTCATCACCACCACTTATCATTGCAATTGTTCTTTAAACCTGTTCCAATCTTCTTCTTTACTATCTCACACGACATTTCACTTTACTAATTTACAATGTTTCCTCCACCTACCCAAAGAACCCTCTACATACTGTTATGAAAAAAATTAATTCAAGTCTTATAATGCCATAAAGAAGGAGGTGCCCAATTATGAAACGGCAATTTGTATGAATCCATCATACATTTCTCGTTGAAATAAATAAGACTTCTAGATTTCTCCAAAGTTTTTTTCATTCTGTTTTTCTTTTAAGTCTACGACTTTTATTTCATTAATTAAAGAATTGATGTTTGCTATTTTTTTTTTCTTTCTTATGGAAAAAAGAAGAAAAAAAATGAATGAATAGATTAAAATGTAGCACAATGCACATGAGCATTTAACTCATTAATTGGTGAATGATTTCTTATTCCAAAAGGCAAGGTTCGAATCCCTATTCGCAAATCAAAAGATATAAAAAATATATATATAAATCAATCTTTTCTCTTTATCTAAAAGCAAGAAATATTTGAATTTAATTCTTTAAATATACGATGCATATGTCACAAATTGTGACTTGAAATAAGAGATATAGAGAGAAGAGGAGAAAGAGAAATAGAGTATAGAGGAGAAGAAGTGTATTTTCATTCATTAAACCTTCTTGTAACAATGTATCCGTTTATATAGCTACAGAAAACATGAGATAAGAAGAAACGGAATAACAATAGCTGTCATTCCTATACAATTGATATATTATGCTAATAATTGTAGCCTAAAGGTTGTAACTGTCTTATGCTGAAATCATCTTCTCTCTCTTCTTGTTGGCAAGGCATCCCTCATCTTCTAAAATTATTTTTCCAGCTGGCAGATCATTCTCATTGTTTCCAACTCCTGCTTTCAATGTCAATTCCTCAAATATCTCCTTCATTCCAGCTCGCATATCATCCTTGTAGCTTCCAGCTTCCAATTTCTCTACTTCAAGTACAAATTCTCCTGTGTGAGCTTCTATTGTACCACTGTTGTATGATAGCATCATCACATTACTCCCCTCTCCAACGGATCCTTGTCCCCATGGATCAAGTGAAGGAAACTAAGACTTGAGTACTGTGTAGTCCTCCCAAGTTGCATTCTCTAGACCAAGATTAGACCAAACTATTAGCAACTGAGTGATAGCCTGATTATGCCTTTTCACAATTCGTTTATCAAGTTCAACAGCTGGGTAAATTAGTGGATAGCAATTACTGTCAGTCTCTGGAGGTGCTAAGCTAACCACTGTTTTATCTCCAACCTTTTTCTTCAATAAGCTCACATGAAATATAGGATGTAACTATGAGGTATCAAGCAAATTTTAGCTTGTAAGCCACAAGACCAATTCTTGCCATCACAGGATAAGGACCATAAAACCTAGAAGAAAGTTTAAGATTCTTGCGAAGAGCTAAAGAATTCTGCCTGTAAGGCTGTAATTTCAAATAAACCTCATCACCTACTTGAAACTCACTTTCGATACGATGTCTATCTGCTTAATGTTTCATCCGCTGTTGAGCCTTCTAGACTTGATCACTCAATAATCTGCTGAGTTGCTCCTTTTCAAGTAACAATTCCTGTACAGTAGCTACTTTAGCCTGGTGACTAGCATCCCAGGAGAACCCAGGTGGAGAGTACACATAAATGGCCTGGAATGGGGACATCTTTAAAGTTGTGTGATAGCTGGTGTTATACCACTACTCAGCTAAAGGCAACCATTGAGCCCAAGATTTTGGCTTGAGAAAGCACATGCAGCGCAAATACTGTTCCACACACTGGTTGAGCCTTTTCGATTGTCCATCAGTCTCAAGATGATAGGTAGTGCTCAATTGAATAGAGGTACCCAGAAGCTTCATAAGTTCTTGCCAGATTAAACCAGTAAAAACCTTATCTCGGTCTGAAATAGCAGCCTTAGGAGTACCATGAAGCTTGTGTACATGACTTAAGTAAAGCTTAGCTATGTCCAAAGCTATATAAGGATGAGCAAGTGGAATAAAATGGCCATACTTAGTGAATTTATCAATAACAACCATTATGCAACTGAATTTGTTAGACAAGAGTAAACCCTCATTAAAATCCATGGTGATCACTTCCCATGCTTGACTTGGGATTGGAATAGGCTGCAGTAGACCAGGGTAAGTTGTATGCTCAGCTTTGTTTCTCTGACAAACTTCACATTGGATGACATACTCTTAAACCTGTTTCAACAAGCTTGGCCAGTAAAAATAAAGTCAAATTCTGTAATAAGTTACTTGACTGCCCGAATGGCCCCTTGAGGTGAGTTATGAAGAAGCTGTATAAGCCTGGATCTGAGTTCCCCATGAGTGCCAATATAAACTCTCCCTTCAAATCTTAAAATACCATGATTAAAAGAAAAAAAGGGTACTGCAGAAGAATTCATAGTTAAAGCTTCAGTTTTATCTTGAGCAAAAACAACATTAAGATAGCTACCTTCCACCTCTTGGACCCATGCTGGAGTGATTGTTGTATTAAAAACAACTATCTTCCTCAAACCTTCTAAACAATGCATCAGCCACTTTGTTGAACTGCCCTTTTCGATACTGAATAGAATAGTCTAAGCCCAGCAGCTTGGTAAGACCTTTCTTTTGAATGGTTGTAGTCAGCTTCTATTCCAGCAAGTGTTTTAACGCTTCATGGTCAGTTTTAATAATAAATGGCCCTCCTTCAAAGTAGTGTCACCATTTCTCCACTACCATGAGAATGGCCAAAAATTCTCTTTCATAAATGGAGAGAGTAGAATGCTTAGGACTCAAGGCCTTACTGATAAAAGCAATAGGTCGACCCCCCCTGTGGTAACACTACTCCAAGCCCAGTACTGCTAGCATCAGTCTCTAATGTGAATGGTTGAGAGAAATCAGGCAATGCAAGAACTAGTGATGTACACATAGCTTTTTTTAACTGTTGAAAAGAAGTTAAAGCAGAAGAATTCCAATGGAAACCTCCTTTCTTCAACAAACCAGTAAGAGGTTTACTAATCACCCTATAGTTCTTAATGAACTTTCGATAGTAACTTGTTAACCCAAGGAAGCCTCTCAAGGACTTCAGGGTTTTATTGATATGCCAACTTTGCATTGCTTCCACCTTTGCAGGACCAGTAGCCACTCTAGTAGCAGAAATAATGTATCCCAAGTACTCAATCTATTCTTGCCCAAAAAAGCATTTTCTTTTCTTTGCAAACAACTGGTTTAGCCTCAAGGTTTCTAACACAGTTTGTAAATGATAAATATTTTCACATATAGTAGAGCTATAAATGAGTGTATCATCAAAGAATACTAACATAAATTTTCTCAAGTAAGGAGCAAAGATATCATTCATCAAGGCCTGAAAAGTTGTAGGTGCATTAGTAAGGCCAAAAGGCACTACCTTGAATTCATAGTGACCTTGGTGTGTTCTGAATGTTGTCTTTGGAATATCACCCTTCTTAACTCTTATCTGCCAATAGCCAGATCGAAGATCAACCTTAGAGAAAACTTTAGCTCCATGAAGTTCATCTAGCAGGTCTTCAACTACAGGAATGGGGAATTTGTTCTTAATGGTCATGGCATTCAACTGCCAGTAATCAATGCAGAGACGCCATGTGTCATCCGTTTTCTTGACTAGCAGGCATGGAGAAGAAAAAGGACTTCTACTAGTTTGTATTACAGAGGAAGACAACATGTCAGTGATTTGTTACTCCACTTCTGTTTTCTGGTGATAAGGAAACCAATAGGGTCTCAAGTTAACTGGTTGTGAACCAAGTTTGAGAGGTATAGAGCGGTCATGTGATCTCTCTGGTGGTAGCCTTGTAGGCTCTTCGAAGACATCAAAATAAGTATCTAGTAAAGCCTAAAGTTCAACTGGAATGGATGAATCTGCACCTTCAAATATAAACATGTAGAGCTCCCCCATTAAGTCTGCTTCCTTACCAGCTAGTTTCTGCAACCTTTCCCCTAAAATAATCTTGAGTGTAGTGGCTGTTGATCCTCCCTTTAGTTTAATCTGCTTGCCTTCTTTTTAAAAAGACACAATCATCTCATTGAAATCAAAAATCAAGGGACTATATCTTTTCATCCAATCTACCCCCAATACCATGTCACTGCCTCCCATTTGTAACATCCTAAGATCATGAACAAAGGAATTTCCCTGCATCATCCACTCTAATTGCCTACACTTAGCTGTACTATAAAGCCTTTCTCCATTTGCCACAGTGATTGCCAGTGGTGTAGTGTACACCAGCTCCACTCCTTCCTTAGCCAATCTTGGTGTGACAAAGTTGTGGGTGCTGCCACTTTCAATTAATATACTCACAAGTCTTCCCTTGATAGTGCCCTGAATCCTTAGAGTATTATGCCCCACATTCCCTGTCAAGGCATTAATAGAAATTTCCAAACTCTCATCAGGAGTTTCGAGCTCTTCCTCAAGTTGTTCTGGCATTGGATCTTTTCCTTCTGCATATTAATCTTCTCCTGTAATGGCATTTAGTTGCTTATTTTTGCAAACATGGCCATAAAAGAATCTTTCTCCACACTTGAAACAAGGATTTGGAACTCTCCTAATCTCCATAACATTTTTGGTAAAAGTTGGTAGTGTGTTTTGGTTATTTTTGAAGGGTGGGTTAGGATATGGGGTTCTGGTATATTGGTTACTGTGGTATTGAGGCTAGTTTTTGGTATATCTATTTGTTCCTCCTACTCTCCAACTCCAGTAACAGTTCGTGCAACTTTGCTATTTAAAGGCTGCAGCTAATGTTGTAGGTTCATTAGCTTTCATATCTTTCCAGCAAGTGAGGACTATACTGTAACATATAAGGCCTGAGTTCCTCGAAATTTTCCTTGTAATATTCAACAGTGAATTTCTGAGCTAACTTGTTGAATTCCTCAATCACATCAGCATAGGTTTTATCACAAAACCTCTGGCACAAGTCAACAGCAAACTCCTGCCAAGTTATATCCTTTTTTTGCATGATGTATCCATCAAACCATATCTCAGCTTTTCCAGTCAAATACATAGCTGCCAACTCCATTTTCTGGTGGTCTGCTATGGCAAAGATAGCAAAGTATTTTTGGTATTTTTTTATCCACCCTCTCGAGTTGTTACCCTCAAACACAGGTAGCTCAATCTTAGGCCTAGGTGAGAAAGCGTTCAAGCTAGATGTTGAGCTAGACCCATTTGTGAAGTCATTGGTCTTAGCAAAGGCTATGTTATCTTGGTTATTGTTACTGTCTTGTGTGTTCTTAAGTAAAGTACCAGGTTCTTCAGGTCTGTAGGTATACTTACCTCTCTCAGCAACTACAGTAACCTCCACTGACTTCTTTCCTTCTTTCCTGGCTTGAAGGAGTGATTCAGGTTGAGCTCCAGAGCAAGTCACTATTCCTGACTCAGCTTGTGCTTGTGAGTCACTTTTTTTGCATCATCAGCTCCAACATTCGACCCATATAAGTCTGGTTCTCAGCCAACTTAGCTTCTATTCCCTTCCGTTGCTCTTCCCACCACTTAGGAACGGTGGTCTTAGCAGTTGTCAGGTTCTCCAGCATGTTTTGAAGAGCTTGAACTTGCTCATGGAGAGTGTTCAGTCTTGTGCCCTCTGCCATTGCCTTAGATTTCTTTATTTTTCCCAGCTCGAATAGGTGGATCTTGAGCAAAGCTCTGATACCAATTTGTCACAAATTGTGACTTGAAATAAGAGATATAGAGAGAAGAGGAGAAAGAGAAATAGAGTATAGAGGAGAAGAAGTTTATTTTCATTCATTAAACCTTCCTGTTACAATGTATCCGTTTATATAGCTACAGCAAACATGAGATAAGAACAAAGGGAATAACAATAGCTGTCATTCCTATACAATTGATATATTATGCTAATAATTGTAGCCTAACGGTTGTAACTGTCTTCTGCTGAAATCATCTTCTCTCTCTTCTCGTTGGCGACTCATCCCTCATCTTTTAGAATTATTCTTCCAGCTGGCAGATCCTTCTCATTGTTTTCAGCTCCTGCTTTCAGTGCCAATTCCTCAAATATCTCCTTCCTTCCAGCTAGCATATCATCCTTGTAGCTTCCAATTTCTCTGCTTCAAGTACAAATTCTCCTATGTGAGCTTCTATTGTACCACTGCTGTATGATAGCATCATCAAAGCATATACTTAATATCGAGTCAAATATTCGAATACCTTTGATAAATGTCTTCAATTGGCGATTCAAAATTTTAAACAGCAAAGTAAAATTAAATCTAATCAACGTAGTTATTGAAATTGATTACATAAATAGTTTGAAATATAGAAGAGAGAAGTGCAGAAAAAATGTAGAGGTACATTATTATGGAAGGAAAAGGAGAATTACATTATTATTTATATCCAATTTTGCTTTTTGAATATTGCCAATTTCCCTGTTCTTTTTCTTTGTCTGGAGTTCATCTTGGACATGCTGACGGTTGCTGAACTTTAGCAATGTCGTGTGATTCGTTTATTGTGATTGGTTTTATTCGGAGATAGAAGTTCCTTGTCATTAAAGGCTTGCATTGCATGCTACTCTACTTCAGGCCATGCTGTGATTGTGAAATTTTTTAAGTTAACAAAATTGGGGAAGGAAATTTGCTTAAAAGTCTTGTCTATACTATAGGTAGAGAAAGAGAAGGAGGCCACCTATTATCTGTGTAGGTTAGGTCTCTTAATAGTTGATGATTTAAGCGAATTTGCATTGCATTGGAGGAGACTCTGGCTCCTCCATCTTGATACTCTTCCATTCCATTCCATTCCAAGACGAGACAAAGAGCAGATGAACTAACCTTGTTTGTTATCAAGCTTAAGGCTAAATTCTAAATTTTCTTGATTTTACATGTCATCCGTACACATGCTTCCAAGATTCAAAATGAAATTGGAACCTTAAATTATTTGGTCCATGGATATTAGTTTGCTGATAAAGAATTATTTTTCAGATATTATAATAATTTGCCTGCTGAATATTAGTTAGCTAATTTGTGACTAAGACTCTAAATTTTTGCAATTGTAATCTTTTGTGCTCTTTTAGAATGTTGGTATTAGAGAAAAAAAAAACTTCACACTATTTACTTACAGCTATGGAACTTTGAAATGCCCATCATATATTTTTAATTGTTTAGGTTAAATGGTTTTTTTATTTTTAAATATCTTTTGGACGTTGGGTTTTTGTTTAGATGATCCCAAAAATGCTCATTTGAGAGAGCTTGAAGGAGCAAGGGAAAGGCTAACTCTTCACAAAGCTGATCTTCTGGATTACGAATCTCTTAAGGAAGCCATTAATGGTTGTGATGGAGTTTTCCACACAGCTTCACCCGTGACTGATGATCCTGTAAGTTGTTTATCTTTTTGCTTTTGTTTTACTATATTTGAGTAACATCCCGTTTGGTATAGCTACTGGTACTCCAATGATTCCAATGGTTAATAGAATATATATATATATATATATATATATTAACGATGTGATGAATTTAGCAACTATCATATATTTTTAAAATTTTCTTTGTTTATTTTAATAGGTACCCGATACTGGTAATGCTCCAGAAATTTCTCATTCAAGAAAGAATTTCTCCTCCACTTCAAGCCATCAACCTAATGAAAATGGACTTGGTAAGCTCCTTATATCTCGATAATTTCTCTAAAAAAACAAGTATGACATATTTGGTTTGTGAAATACTGCAGGTGCCATTTTGGTCCAGATTAAGCAGCAGCAGACAAAGCTCCAGGTGGACAAAGAACGGGGAATCAATTGTGAAATCTCTTTCAATCTAGGTAATTATTCCTCCCATAACTTATTTTCTTCAGTGGATACATGCTTAACTGGTTAATTTAGAGAATGGTCTTGATCTTTTGGTTTTGCTAAATCGGGTAATATCCACAACTGACCTCCACCACCAATATCCCCCTCTCTGCAACAAATCCAAAAGCCTTTGAAAATTGAAAGCATTTATGATTTCAATGCATGGTTTACAAGTGTGTGCTTTTTATATTGGAGAGACCGACTGAAATGTATCAGAATTTTTGGTAATTCTCTTGATGATGATGCTCTATATATATATATATATATATATTCTATAATGCATGCTCCGGTTAGATCCGTCGGATCAGAGCTTCTTTAGTAATGATTGTAGTAGGGAGTGCGGAGGAATCAGAAGGATTCTTTTTATGAGTTTAATAAGTGTAAAGACTGAAAAAGTTGCACAGACTGTGATTAGTTTAAGAAAGGGTTTCATGTACTAGGGAAGAATCAGCAAAGTTTTGTTAATTAGGGGCTTTAATTTGTTGGGAAGTGAAGCTTAGGCCTCGTTTAGCATTGCTTCTGGCACAGCTTTTGAGGTCAAAAGCTGTTTTTCACCGCAAACGCAATGCTAAACAGATAAAAAAAATTTGGCTTCTGCTGTTGAAACCATGGTTTGAAAAGCCAAACCAAAAAACCAAAAAATATAGCTTTTGGGCTTTAAAAGCTGGCTTTTGGATAAAATGACTTTATTATCCTCACATCTCTATACTTTTATTATTTTAAACATATCTTTTTTTGACATTTCAATTTCCTACAACACTTTTTCACAGCAATGCTAAACACTTAAAAGTTTTTAAACCACACTTTTTCACCACACTTTATAAACACACTTTTTTCAACCCAAGCTTTTTCCAACTCAAACTTTTTCTAACAGCAATGCTAAACTAGCCCTTAGAGTTGCAGGTTAGTAGGCTCCATAGTGGTCCGGAGTCCTTTTATCTGATCTTTGTAGGTTGTCCATGTCTAGAATATTTAAAAGCATATGGATATGGTATTATGATCACAGTAGACAAATATAATTGTTAATTGATATATGATAGTCGTATTTAAGATAGTATATCTATATAAATTGTATCAACGGTTAGGGGTGTCCTTATCATACACAGCCAAAGCCCTTTCAAAGTCTTTGTTTTGCTTGGCTGTCCATGAACCAGAACCCTTTCAAAGCCCTTTCAAAGTCTTTGTTTTGCTTGGCTGTCTATGGTATTATGATCACATATGGACAATGAGCTTGATGCCATTTCCTTATGCAATATGCTAATTAATGTAAAATAGAAGTTCGAATTCAGGCAAGGAAAACTGTAGTTATTAAAGAATCACTATTTCGAATGGTTGTTTTTGGTACAAAAACAAATCAAAGGGTAATCAAACAAAAGAATACTGCAGTCAAGGGGATGATATGAGCAAAGAGGGTGGCAATGGATTTTAATGATTTGTCTTTTTAGGAACCACAAAATGTAGTAGGAGAAAGAAGAAATGAAATGTAAGAGAATCAGTATCTCCAAGAACCAAATAAAAAAAATGTACGTATTTTAACAGTAAATAAATTCTACTAGCATTTAAGTCCTTTTCTTCACTTACTATTCTCATTCTGCATATGATATGAGGCAGGGTAAAACCACTGATTGATATATATATCTGACAACACATAAAAACTATGCTGTGCAGCAAATTTAATTAAATTGCTAGTTTTGACTTTTGACAAATAATTTATTTAAATTGTTTTGCTTTGTCTATTTGGATGCCAGAAATGCATCGTAAGAAGATTGGATCATATTTTATAACCCGTAAGAAGTTTGAAAAATCTATGTTTGACATTTGTTTAGAGTGTTTTTGTATTTAGAGACATGTTTTGATGTTTTTTTGAAAACTATGTTATAACTGAAGTATTTGTGACTCATATATTATTAATTATAAGACAAATGTTTTCTTTCTTTATTTTTTAAGAAATTATATTCAAAATTATATTTTAATTAATATTTTTTTATTTATAATTATAATAAAATGAATTTTAATAACGTAAAATATATAAACGAAATGAAAAGTTATTTAGCAATTAAACACCAGACTTTATATCAGTTGTATACAAATACCGACGGACAATTTGACATTACAGACGATTAAGATTTGACAGATTAAACTTTTACCAACGGTTAATCCATCGGTAAAAATAGTTTATTACCAACGGATCATAACCTATACCGATGGATCGAGTGAGTAGTTAAAAAAAATAGGAATCACATTACTGACAGTGATCCGTCACTATTGGATCATATGTTTTACCGACGAAAAAGGTTGTTCGTTAGTAAATATCTGTTGTAATTGAAAATTTGGGAAACCTTTTATTGACGGAAACAATCCGTCAGTAGGGTCAGTTACCGACAGAAAATGTCCGTTGCTAAATGGATTTATCGACAAGGCCTATACCGACGGTAATTTTTTGTCGGAATATCTATATTTACTATCGGTAAAGATTTTTTGGGTCTTTACCGACGGTTAGGTTTTTACTGACGGATTTTCGTTCATTAGTAAATGATAATTTTTTTGTAGTGTGGTAAAGAGGAAGTTTTGAAATCTTGAGGTTTCAATTTCAAGTCTTTATTGTGTGTGATTCGGTCCAACTTTATGTTATTCGCTGGTTAATTTATTTGTTTGATTTAAATCAATAAATTTTTATATGACTATAATGCTTACATATAATCGTAAGAAAGCACAAATATTGAATAGAAGTAATTAGTGATGAAGTGCTCGGCTTTTATTATTAGATTATATATATGTTAAATATCTCAGTTAGGAGGATTTTTAGATTTTATAATCGAAATTAGTTGGATAATACATTCTGTTTAGGATATATTTAAAAAAATAAATATGTGATAATTTTTAATTTACTTGTGAAATTAAAAAATTTCGTTATTAATGTATAAAAAACGAACTCACGAACTCTATTTTAATACGTGTCTATCTTTAGTTGAAATCTTGTTATCTTGATGTTGAACTCAAATAACTTCCTCACATCCACTTGATTCTTGAAATCTTGTTATCTTGATGTTGAACTCAAATAACTTCCTCTCATCCACTTGATTCTTTTGACAATATACCAAATCTAAGACTTGTAAAAGCAAAAGGAATTCTTCCATCATAGGGTGTGCCCCAATTAAAAGAAAGAAAAAAAGAAAAAAAAGTTCTTTAGTTGGCCTTACTGTGTCAAGAAAAAGGCTTTTTTTTTAAGGCAAATTGGATCTTCTTTTTGGCATTCTTTTGCAATGTAACGCACAAGAAAAGGGGCATAAAAAAAATTAAAAAAAAAGTCATCCCTGTTCTCCCTCACACGCGGCCATGCCGCTCATAATGTGGCAATGGGGCTGCAAAAAGTGGTGCCTTTTTTCCACGCCCGCACTGTAAATTTCACTCCTAGCTTTCCTTGTTCGATGGCCGATACGAAACGGCTCATAGCCCATGGTCCACCGCTGCGTCACGCTCTGCCTAGAGCGTGCCCAAATGGGACCTTTTAGCCTTATATGCGTTTCTCAATTATTTGTCTTTAAAAGCGATTAACTTTCGTTTAGAGTAGATCTGTCCATAAAATCGGGTCAAATCACGATTTAATTGTTTTTTATTTAAATGGGACTTGGATTATTTCGTAAGTTTATTTTATTATTTATAAATATTAAAAAATATATTTATATTTTTATATTTTTATAATTAAATTTGAATAATTTTTTTTTTATTGAATGCATGTCGAGTCAGTCTGGACCGAATTGTAAAATACCTTATCTAGCTTCGACCTAATTCGATAGAATCTATGAAATCGGACGAATAACCCGACTCTTGAAAGATTTAGTTTAGAGCTCAATGACCTAGTTAAATTAAGATAAAAGATTTGTATGGCTGAGATTTGGGTAAATTAAGCTCCCCAACTTGAGATAAGTAAATGCTAAGATGCTTTTATCTACACATCTAATCAACAATTTGTTGATATGATGGTTATAAACAACAATATCTTAATTTAGAATATTTGTTGAACTTGCATTAAACTATTGAAGATTCTTAGATCTAGATAGAAATAGAAACCTACTTAGAAAACTATAGTAAAAGAAAATGTTATATGTTAGAACTTAGATGGTAAACATATATATATTTTTTTATATTACAATTAAATGTATTTTTGTGTTTTATCTGAATCTAATCATTTTTTTAAACAAATTTTAAAAGCAAATTCTTGCATTCTAATTCGAAAATTAAATTTTAATCACTCCCAAAACTTATTTATTGAAGATTCAAATTCTAATACTTACGATTTTTTCTCTTATCTTAAACTACAATCAATTTTTTTCTTCTTTTATTTCCAATAGAATGAAATCTTTGACAATATTTAGAGGGCGTTTAAATTTGAGCATTGCTGAGAGAAAAGTAGTCCACATATCCATAATAGATAACCGTCCATTCAAGGATGAGTTGTTGGATAAACTTAGTTGACGTGGCAATATTACAGCCTCTATGGAACAGTGCTGTTCAACGATGGTGGACCTGTATTAGACCCTAAATGCTTTAGTAACGTAATTCTCTTTAAACTAAGGGTTTCCAGGAAATCACCTTCTGCCCATGCTTTCCCCCTTGACCCTTTAGACAGCTCACCAAATCATTGCATGTTAAGGCCAACACCTCAACTAAAATTACCAAAATCTCTACTTTATTCCCACTGTAAATGACTCAGCTCAGCTACCCTTGATTAATATTACCCTTTGATGTAATTATTTAAGAAAAGTTTACTTAAGTTCCCCCATTTGATGATATGAAAGTTGGTGGGTATAATTGGCTATAAAGACACTGCAGCATATTTCTCCTCTCTTCCTAGTAGCTTCCTTTCTTGCTTAGCTTTGCCTTGCCTGGCCTGCTTGCTTTGAAGACTGAAAAAAAAAAAGAAATGGGGAATTGCCAAGCTATTGATGCAGCAACTCTGGTAGTTCAGCACCCAAGTGGGAAAATAGACAAATTTTATTGGGCTGTGAGTGCTAGTGAGATTATGAGGCTGAACCCTGGTCACTATGTTGCTCTTCTTATCTCTACCACCTTGTATCATTCAAGTAAAAATGATAAACTATGTCCAGAAAACAGCGCCAACAATAATGTCAACCCTGTTCGTTTAACCAGGATTAAGCTTCTCAGGCCCACCGATACTCTTGTTCTTGGCCAGGTTTACAGGCTCATCACCACTCAAGGTATATATATGTATTTTCTGGTTGCTTTTTTGTTCTTTGTTTTATTTATTTATTTTTTTATTGGTAATAGAGATTGTTTTCTTTTGGGATTGTATCTGATTTTGAGGTATGTGTTTGCTTGTTTAATTTTTGGTTTTTAGAGGTTATGAAAAGGCTGTGTGCAAAGAAGAAGAAAACCCAGAAAGAATCAGCAGAGAAGCCATATGAGAAGGCTGGTTTGAGGCCAGAGACATTGTCAAGAAGATCTGAACCAGATAAGGAAAATAAGGTGAATTTCCTTAATAATCTATATATTTTTAGTTTGTCTCTGTAATCATTAAAATTTATATATGCATGTACTTGTAAGTTGTAATTGAAAGCTTTATTTTCAACATAAATTTCAGAATAAAATTGCCTTGGTGCTGCTTTAATTTCCTCTTAATTTTTATGTTTAAATTTCCTAGTGCAGCATTTAGGATCTAGAAAAGAACAATTTTGAAAACAAAAATTTTCATTTAAGAGCATCAAACTGCTTGAAGATTTAAAGATAAATATTGACTGATGAGCATATGATAATAAGAAATGTTTGAGTTTCCTTTGAGTATTGGATACTCATAATTGTATGTTTTTTTTTTAAAACATCTCCAGGTGAGCAGACATGAAAGGCACCGACCAAGATCAACAACATCAACCAACTCTGCTGCCAGATCAAAGACATGGCATCCTTCATTACAAAGCATCTCAGAGGCTGCAAGCTAAGGATGTTTCAGAGATTTTGCCACATGCTTGCATAAGAGACAGAGAGGAGCACCACTTGGCTCTAGCCGCACAGAAATCCAAGCTTCTTTTTTTAACCTGTAAAAAGCAATACAGTTTCTCACTTTAGGATATGCAGGTAGCAAACCAAGAAATACCACATCTTTCTTCAAGGTGCAGATCTGAGCAGCAATGCATAATTGTACATCAAAAGGCTGAAAAAACCCCAAACAGATTTGTAATCCACCACTGTTATGTAATGAAACTGAGTAATGAGTATTATTCCCTAATATAGCAGCTTAATGAACTTAATAAAGGTTATCTTAGAGCATATACAGTGGCACTATGTTATCTACACTGTATTAGAAATAAAAAAAATTAAAAAAAAAAGGTTAAGTTTGTTACTTGTTAATTATCTTAGAATGTGGTAATTAAGAAGAAAGAAAATCAAAAGTAATAGAAACAAAAGTTTGCATGTTCAAGCCAACAAGCTCTTGGTTGAGTGGCTAAGAGTCTTGGGGGCATGAAGTCTTGGGTTCAAACCCAAGCAACCCCTCCCCTTACCCAATTATCAAAAAAAAAAAAAAAAAAAAAGTTTCCATGTTCAAACTCCACTTCAAAGTTTTGATTTAGGGTTTAGGTTTTAGGGTAATTACTTTTCTCTTATATGGTCCATAAAAGCCATAGCTAATTAACTGGTGAAGACATAATCACGTACAGTACAGATACGAGATGATAATGTCTTTTGACTCCTTCAGCGGCTTAACTTGTAGTTGGGAACCAATGGAAAAGGTTGGAGATAAAATTTAGACCCATTTTTTCCTACGATAGAAACAAAGTCGCAACTCCATGTTATAATCATTATTTTATATGGTTTTAATTTTTTTTATTGATATTTATCGTTATTGATGTCTTTTGAGGACGAGGTGTTTTTTTGGTGATCTAAAATCCAGTAAAAGAGAAGAAAGGACAAAGAGCAACGGAATTTGATTTTCGAGACGCATTTCGATATTTAAATCAGTATATCAAAGAGAGAAAACAGAGTAACGATAGTGAGTCTCTTAAAAAAAATGTACCATTGGTTAGCCCTTCTAATGTTTATTTATACCTCTCTGGGCAACCTGTCCAGCATCACGCGTCAGCTTTTAGTTGGAGTTTAATGGTCAACGGTTTAGACAACCTCTTCAAGGTGGTTATAACAATTGGAATCCCACATGATAGTTGAGGTATCAGACGACGAGATCTTTGAAGGTCCGAGAGCACCAACGTATCTTCTCAGATGTTGGTTTGGGTTACTGAGCATGATGGATTTGGGCCTAAGGATTGGCGGGTTTGGCTAGTGGAACTAACGAGTTTAGTAGTCTTAACAATCGTCGATATTTATTATAACTGATTGCGAAAACATACATTACATTTATAATTATAACAAACACGAGCAATTAAAATACATCTACAATCATAATTTAAATTTATGAATAAAAATTCAAGTAGGTAGATTACTCCTTCCGTTCTTACATTTTAGGCATTTAGTACAGAGGCAGAAGCAGCATGGACCTAATCAGAGGAAAAATTATCAGTATGGTGGGACATGTTACAAGACTAGGAGTAATCATAAGGCATGTATCATTTTTGACTTTGAAACAACCATCATACTAATAATTTCCGGCCCATTAAAAGAAAAACGAATCTTTCCTAATTTCAGAACCATTATTTCTTCCCACATAATCTCTTGCCAAACTCAAAGAGCAAGACAGACCGACCAAAGCTTCTAAAGCAAAAGATGCCCTCATCTTTTCTTTAACAAGCTGACAATAAAATTATTGCTCCACTTCACACACAAAACATTAGAGTGAGAACATTCTGCATGAAATTTTTTTTTTTTTTACAAGATATATAGTAGTTTAAAAAAATATATATTATTACGACACTGAAATTTAAATTTTAAAATTTTTAAATAATATTTTTTAAAAATGATTGTATAAATCAACCAAATTAAATTTATTTTCCTGAAAAAACTAATTTATTTACAAATATGGCCATTAACTGTTTGCCATTTATCTACCAAATTTGTATGCCTCAAACGAATTTTAAATTTTGTCTCTATTAAAACAATCATTTAAAACACAATGAAATTGATGAGTTGTGGAGCAATATTTTCCATATTTTCAGGTCGTTTGCTTTATTTCAATATAGCTGATTGATTGAGCCTGAGGTGTCATAAAATCCTGTCACAAGGTGAACCTCCTAATTAATGCTTGAGAATAACATCTATTAGTCCAGGCCATAGAATGAATGGTTCCTATTAATAGGGTAGCTCAAATTTCAACAGCGACATACGCTTTCTTTATTGCAGAAGACTTTATTATTTCTTGCAAAGACCCTTTGCCATGATAGGAAACAAGCGGAACTTTCACAGCAAATCTTGAGAGATGATCCACATTGACTGAAAAGTAGTGTCAGGCAACTTGCATTGCTTACATTGAAAGTATGAAAGAATGGATACCTACCAATTATTATTGCTGTAGCAAGCTTCCCTCCTTAAAGTGTGTCAAGAAATCATCTCTTCTCTAGCATAGACTCACTCGAATTCGAATGTAAGTATTGAATATGAATGTGTCTCACACGAATATATTCGATTTATTTTTAAAAAAATTTATGTATTTAGAAAATTTTTGAGAATTATATTTTCATACTCATGTTCGGATATACATCGGACACAAATATAAGACATGAATACTTCAACAAAAAAAAAATAAAGAATTTGAGCAACATAGACTAAAAAAAATTGACCTATTTAAGTGTTTGGCAATCATCACACGTTTGGGGCTCTACTTATTCACTCTGCTAAACCAACTAGCTGTTCTTTTATTTTCATCTCTATTCACATGAAACATTCCTATGCAATTGAAAAATGTGAAAAGAACGGATTAACACCAATAATCTTTGTACTAAAGAGCTGGTCCCTTCATTTAAAGCGAATTAACAAGTTTCCAACTGTTATTCTTTACCATAGACTTGGGAAATAGCCTTCAAGGTTGAATGAGAATAATCAAGCTGCTAGCATTTATTATTGTACAGCGTTAGCCTAGCCGCTTCCTTTGAAAACAAAATAAAACTGCCTTCTAGTCTTGCCTTGTTAGACTTTTGGTGTATGCTGCTGACACAATTGATCAGAAAACTCATAAATAACATCGTTGACCATGAACTCTGATCACACTGCAATCAGGGTTTGGTTCATTCCTTGCATTAATTCATCCCCTTGTCTACTCACTCTAGTTTATCGAGAGAAGAATAAAATTTGACACACCCAATCTCATTTAACCACACTTGCAAAACTGAGAATACCCTTTTTTGCTTTTGGTCATTTGATTAAAAATAGTGTTTGTCAAAATAGTTTATCGCATTGGCAGATGATAAAATTCAAACTTTAAATTTGTTAAATTTGATCTCTTAAAGATAATTATATAAACAAATTAATTTAAACTCCGAATTCTATCCTCCCACATTTTGCATGCATGTACCTCAGCAAAATCCATTATTAACTATATCCACCTAAAGCTAATTTTCTTCATCTGAAGTCTCCAAGATGACGCAAGCAAATAAAACACTGACAAGAAGTTCATGCTCATATATATTGGAATTGACAGATCACAGAAATCAAGCACTTTAACTTTTGGAATAGACAGCCAATATCACACACATTAACATTAAATCTAGGGTCACACTTTTCCTGAAAGAGTCATTAGGATGAAACAATAAGCATATTCTTGCAAATTATGCAATTTACTCAAAAGAGTTCCATAGGCCACTGGATGATGCGATCAAATAATAAGATTATTGCAGTGGGAGGCTCTTGGCATAGGGGTTGGTAAAGCAAAAGCATGAAAAGAGATTGATCTAGTGATAAAAGAGACTTGAGTTTTTTTACATACTTAGCAATTGAGAGTGTTGGAGGTTGATGGCTATACTAGAACTAGATTCAGTTGATTGGATTTTGGGTTTGGCTGGGAGAGGTGGTTGATCCATTGGGGAGAAAGCAAAAAGACATTTCTTAAATTTGGGCTTACGATGGTGCTTGCTACTGGACTGGACTGGACTTTCGACTTACCACCCTGGGTTGCTGAAATATCAGAAATGATAATTAGTATTAGAGGTTTGTCGCCTGTTTTATCTGATCATTTAGTTGTTTTTCAATCTCTTTTATAAGAGAATTTGGTGCAAAATGAGTGGCTATGTTATTTGGATTTGGGTGTGAGTGTTGATTATGGGTATGTGTCCGACACAGATATATTTGATTTATTCTAAGTTTTTTCAAGTATTTGGAATGTCTTTGGGATCATATCTCATATCCATATCCGGATATGCGTCGGATACGCGTGTTAAACACGAGTACTTCAAAAAAAATAAAGAGTCAGAACAACATTGATGAGTGGTACAACAGAACAATGAGGAACTGGTTCCTGAGGTGGATTATTTGGTCAGACATGCTAGAGGGAAAAACTGTTAAAGTCTTCCTGGAATGCCACCATTTACGTTTACTGATACTTTGAATTGTTATTTCAACTTTCTCTTCGGCTTTGATTTTAGTTCTTTTTGTCATTTTTTTTTTTTTTTGTTGAACCATTGAACCTGATAAAACAAGGAAGACTACAATGAAAGATGTAGACACCTAATTTTGTCCGGACCATTAAATCAAGTACGTTTTCTTCCTAAATTGATGTTTCAGAATGTTAAAAAGCTTTTCTCATCCTGCAGGTGGTACTCCGAGACTTAGTCTAAGAAAGCAGACAAAAAAAAGTCAACCCCAAAAAAGTCAACTCCAAAAAAGTCAACTATTGAAAAAGTCAACCCACTTTCAAAATTAAGATTTGAGGTTCAATTGAAAAACGGTGAAAGAATTTTGATAATACGAGGTCTACATTGAAAGATATGGAGTTCGAAAGTTGGGTTACGGAGATTCAGTAGAAAGAAAATCCTAGTTCGGAAAATTTAGGGAAAAGTGCTTAAACGATCAAATTGGTCAGAATTGAAGGTTCCAAATGAAAGATAAGTACTAACTACGGGTAATGGAGAAGCTACTTGGGAGAAAAACTGATAGAAAAGCCAATTCGGAAGAAAACCGAGAATTAGGATTTTTGGTAGATTTCGGTGAATTTTGGAAGAATTACAGAAATGGCCCGATTCGGTAGGACTAAAGCCCCTAATTGATAAGGAATGATTAAACAAGGATAGCCCAAGACTCAGTTTGAAGAAAATCTGAAAATCGGACTTGTTTTTAGCAAAACCGGGTTTCAGAGGCAAAAGAGCAAAATTGGAAATTTTGGAAAAAATAGAAAATGAACTCCAAAAATTCTGAACATTTGAAAACCTCATTCTTAAACCATTTCGAAGAGATTGGCGAAAGAAAATCTTGATTCAGAGTTCGTCTGCAAAATGACCAAATCCCCACTATGTAGAAATTCAACAGGATAAATCCCAAAAAAATAGCAAACAAGTTCCAAAAATTCTGAAAATTTGCAGATCTCATTTTTAAATTATTTTGAAGAGATTGGCGAAAGAAAATCTTGATTCGGAGTTAGTTTACAAAATGGCCAAATCCCGGGTCCCCTATGCAATAATTCAAGTAGATAAATCCCAAAAAATAGCAAACGAGTTCCAAAAATTATGAAAACTTCCAGATCTCATTTTTAAATTATTTGGAAGAGATTGGTGAAGAAAAATCTGGATTCGGAGCTCGTTTAAAAAAATGGTAAAGTTCGAGTGCATAAAAGGGGCAATTTCGAAAATAAATTCGAAATAAATAGCAAATGGACTCGAAAAAATTTGAAAACTTTCAGAATTCAATTTTTTATTATTTCGGAAGTATTGAAAAAAGAAAATTTGAATTTGGAGTCCGTTTTCTATTTATTTAGGTTCGAGGGCAAAAAGATCATGTCATCGAAAAATCCAAAAAGGGCAAATTTGTAATTAAGGAAAATATGAAAGAAGAAGGAATTGCTGGGATTTTTCTTCCTTTGATCAGCCAGCATAGAGGAGAAGAAGGAAGCTTGAACAATTTAATTCCTTAGTCACTATCAAGCCACATGATACCACTAACACCATGCAAATGATCCACCACTCATCCAATGGCTTAGGTGCCTTGTAGGAAAGTTGAATGCACCATCCAATGGCCAAGTTTAAATGCCAAGATGGCATTTTTATTTATCATGAAAGAACCCTCATCTAATGGCCAAGAATGGAAGAAAAAAGATGAGCACAATTCATCCAAAGGTGAACATCCATTCGGCCAAGCAAGAGAGTGCATGGGATTGTCTCTTTTCATCCAATGGCTTAGGCCATCTACAAGGGCTGAGTACACATGTTGAGGACTGGATTTAATCTACAAGATGTCATTTTTATGTTGCCCTCATCCAATGACCAAGAATGGAATAGCACAACTCATCCAAGGGTTGACATTCAAGGGGGCAAGCAAGGGAGTGTATGTGATTGGTCCTCTTTTGCATCTAAGGGCTGAGGTTACTACAGGGGCTGAGTACACATCTTAAGGGCTGCTATCAATTGGCAAGATGACATTTTTATGTTGTCATCAAAATATCTTAATCTTAGGGCCAAGATTGGAGGAGAAAAAGTGAAAATTTCATCCAAGGTTAGAGGGCCATTCGGCCAAGCCATTAGAGGGGGGTTTGATTTCATTTTTTCATAAGTTTTTTGGCTGAAGTCAGTAGTTAATTTAGAAAAAAAAAAAAAGGTTTTTGAAAGAAAAAAAAAAGGTTTTCAATAGAGAGCTTGAAAGTAGTCATCTCTACCAAGCTCTAGCACAGCTTTCTTCTTGTTTTTCATGGTGATTTCTTGATTTTCTATCTTGTTTCCTACTACATTTTTCATAGAAATAAAGTTTTTTAAATGTTTACTTGAGTTTTCATCTCTTCTTCTTCATCAAAAAGGTTGAAAACAATTTTTTTTACATGTCCTTGCTTTGGCCGAATATGGCATGTTTGCTTGCCTTGGTTTTCTTTTTTTCTTCCTTGCATGTTGTTGTGGAAAAATGATTTTTAGAAGGTTTTTTTAGAGTATTTTATATTCTGATTTTTTACAAAAAGATGAAGCAAAAAATGTTGAAATGGCTACATGATCTTGGCAAGACCAAGTGACTATGGTTAGGGGAGAGGCTATGCCCATTTTTACCTACCATGAAGCTCACCTTAATTTTGTTGTTTAACATGGTTTATTTTTTGATTTTTTGAAATGGAAAGGCTTCATGATCTTGGCAAGACCAAGTGATTATGGTTAGGTGAGAGGCTATGCCCATTTTATACCAACCATGGAGCTTAACTTTCCTTGTTTTATTTACTAGTTTTGCTTGTTATTTGCTTTGCATGTCTATGTTTAATTTTTTATATGTTCTTTACATTATTTTCTATGCTATATTTGCTTCTATATTTCTTTTCCATGTTTAATGATTTTTCTTGGTAGATTGAGCCATTGTGTTCATAAATCATATTGTGCATTTTTTCATATGTCATGTCTTATATTATACACATGTTTGCATTTTCATATTTTGTCATATGGCCATTGGGCTACTCCATGTTGCTATGCCTCAGATGTGCATTTTCATCTTGCTTCTTGGCTTGTTTGCATCTCCATGCCATGAGTTAGCATATCTTCATATTTAGTATGCCTTACATGTGCATTTTCATCTTGCTTCTTGACTTGTTTGCATCTCCATGCCATGAGCTTGTGCATTTTGATTTTAGTATGTCATATGCTTGTGAAAATGTCATGACATTATGCATCTTGATATGATTTGTCATATATTTGTGTCATTTACTAGATAAGATTGCATTAGAGTATCATATGACCATTCGGCCTCTTCATGCATTCCTTGTCTTGTCATGCATTTGTATTTTGTTTAGGTAACATGCTTTGTATTATCATATCTTGAAATTGTGCATTAGTTGTTGTTTGTTCCAACATTAGCATTAGGTTCATTGGTCATTGTATGTTCATAGTATTGCTATGCATGTTCATTATATTTTAGGTCTAGGCCATATTGGTATTGTCATGCATTGCTATGCTACTTAGGTCTTAGGTTACATTAGCATTTTCATGCATATTCATAACATATTAGGTCCAAGTCATATTTGCATTATCAAGCATTGCATGCAAATTAAGTTAGGATGTTATTTATTGCCATGCAAACTCATGCTAGGCATTTAGGTTATCTTGAATTGTCATGCATTTCCTTTACCATTTAGGCTTTAGACCATGCATTTCATACATTTCATTGGCTGTATGTTCATGCATTCCATGCCATTGCCACATGATTTATGACTTAGGCCAATCAATGGCTCAAAGTCATGCTCTCTTGAGCATGCTTGTGGAAAATTAATGAGTTGTCAAATTGGTTATTCTACCTTTGTGATTTTTTTTACTTAGCCAATTTTTTTCCAAGGTTTTTAAATGTTTTATCTACTGTTTGTAGGTCTTTAGGATAGTCTCCAATATTTTTACTTTGATTTTTAAATGATTTTATCAAAAGCAAAAAAAAAGTGTTTTGACAAAACATTTTTCACCCAGTATTCGAACTTCTCTGATTTTCTGGGCAATCATCTTTAATCAGAAAATTAAGCCAATTTTTTCTCGTGTAGTTTTACATGTTTTGAGTCTCCAGTATTTTTTTTTAGATTTTTTTGAATTTTTAAAAATAGGTTAAAAAATCGTGTACCAAATTTGGACAGTAGAGGCAGATTTGAATTCAAAAGAAGAATAATGGTTGAATTTGGCTAAGGCATTTAGAGGGGGTTGGTTAGAAGCTTTAGCTACTGTCTTAGGGTATTTTCTAAGCCTTTTTAAACTTTAAAAATGATTTTATAAATCTTGGGTTAAGGGTGGTCAAGTCTGGAATTTTAAACATAAGAAATTAGAGCTATTTTAAAAGAGTTTGATAGGGGTTTTAATCTTCATTCAAGTTTTTCTTCAAAAAAATTTTCAAACAATCACAAAGTTTTGTTTTTAGAAAATCTAATTTGACATATTTTCCTAAGGTAGCCGGATATCTTTTTAGGTATACGGATTTCTTTATTTAGAGGAAATAATACATTTTCAGGCATTGCATTTTCCATGTTCATGCATTTTATTTAAATATGTGATTTTTCCTATGATATTTTCTATGGTATTATTGTTATTTTGATTTACATTTTATGATGTTATATTGTTTGCCATATGATTTTGAATGTTTCATGATATCCCATATTTTTTTATTTAGTCATTTATTTTTGTCACATTATTTAGCATATACTATGTTCATGCATTTTTATTTTATTTTCATGCATATTTTATGATAGCATTATTTTATATTCCATGTCATTTAGGTTATATTATTTAGAATATACCATTTCATTTAAAATATGCCATATCATTTAAAATTGCCATGTCATTTAAATCATTTTATCTCATTTAGAATATACCATGATACTTAGGATTTTTCATTTCATCTAGAATATACTATGCCATTTAAATTATGTCATATCATTTAGGTTGCATTATATTATCTAGACTTTGCTATGTCATTTTATTTATGTCATACATGTTCATGTTAATATTTTTTTAAAATGTATTGACAAAGATAATGATTTTCAATAAAAATAAAGATATTCCTGAGTTAAAATAGTTCATGAGTTCTCTACCGAGTTTACTGGAGGGGATATCATCAATTATCATTAATAAATGATTATCTTTCTTTTAAAAAAAAAAACGAGAATGATTCGGAAAGTTTTCCAAATAAATAAAAATTTCTATATTTTGCCGATTTTATCGGGGAATATAGGAAAAATTTGAATTAATAAATTTCGGATCATTTTCAATTAAAAATGGAATTATTTTTCTTAAATTGGGAATTAACTCGAAATACTAAATTAAAACCGACTTTTTTATCGAAATTTGAGATAACACATGATTAATAAGGTACCGTTTTTGGACTTTAATGTATCTAATAGGGTGTGAGCCATTAATGTATAGAGACTTAAGGGTAATTTCTATTTTTATGATGAGTTAAAATAGAAATACCAAAAGATAATAGGGTTGTTATCTATGGATAGTGGTTATGATCCCGAGATCACACATATTCTATTATATTCTTTTCTGACATCCTATCATCAGAGAGAGAGAGCGAGAGAAAACAAAAGGATTCTCTAAAAGAACGTTTTGATCTGGAAGACATACCGCACGGCTCTGGAGAATAATTGATTGTCATGGATTCAGGTACGCTTTTCACATATTGATCTGTTGATTTTGGTGATTTAACATGAATGTTTCCTAGGGTTTGAGGGATGTTTTACATCCAAAGAGATTTTCTAACAATTGGTATTAGAGCTTCTTCATGTTAAATCATTAATAACAACTTTTTGGATGAACAATTATTAAGGATTTATATAAAAATATTTATTTAGTTTTTTTAATCGACGGTCGTAAGATCGCGTTGGCAAGGAAAGGCACGGCCTGTTGGTCGCGACGGCCAAGGCCGCCATTGTTGGCCGCGGCGGCATAACCGCCGCAGCCAAAATAAAATAAAATTTTGGTGCAATTTCGGTGCAATTTAAATTTGAATATTGGTATATTTATATATATTCTGGGATGAATTAATTGAAGCAACATGTAACCAAAGTGACCTCTCTTCTGAAAATTAATTTGTTTTGGAATATAAACGGTTGTGTGCATGTAACTTATGTGAATATTGACCGGTCCAAAGGAAGGTTGATATTTAACAGAATTGCATGAGCACCTATAGTAATAAACAAGTGACGATTATTCGGTTTCTACATGTGAACAATATATCAGCCCAAAGGAAGATTTATTGTTCGATATGTTTCTTATTATCAGTGTTTGATTACTACGCCAAGATATCACTTACAAATTTATATTTTTGTCGAAAGACAAAATATTAACGGAGTGCCCGGTATCTTGAGATGGGTTTTACCTCTATTTAAATTTTATTGCTATTTCTGTTATGAGACTTATGTGAGCTTGTTTTGTTTGTTTGTTGTTCTCTGTGTTTAGCTACAACCACTCCTACTAATATTTCTGCCAACATCAACTCTATTCCTATGCTCAATGGCACAAATTTCAAGTCATGGCAAGAGAACCTCTTGATAGTTCTCGAAGTCATGGATCTCGACCTTGCGTTAAGGGCTGATTCTCCTGCACCTCTTACGGATAAGAGTACCTCTGATGAAAAAAGGGATATGAAAAGGTGGGAGAAATCAAATCGCATGTGTATGATGATCATGAACAAAGTTATTCCGGAAGCATTCAGGGGCACAATGTCTAAAAATATTACTACGGCTAAGGAGTTCCTTGCAGACATTGAAAAGAGGTTTTTCAATAATGAAAATACTGAAATAGGTACGCTCTTGACAAGTCTACTTTCAATGAAATACAAAGGCAAAAGCAATACCAGGGAGTACATCTTGGAGATGTCTCTTCTTGCTTCAAAGTCGAAAGCACTTAAGCTATAACTTTCTGAGGACTTGCTTGTGCATTTGGTTTTGATATCCCTTCCGAGTAGGGATGTAAATGAGACACTTGTGCTCACAAGCTACTCGAGTTCAACTCGAAAAAAACTCTAATTCGATTTGGTCATTATCGAGCCGAGCTCGAGTAGCTCGAGCTATCGAACGAGTTGAATTCAATTATCTTAATACCCGATTCAAGTAGCTCGCAAGCCTAATTGAGCTTTTTATTTATAATATATATTTTAATATTAAATTACTATATATATATACTTTAAAATCTCAAAACCTAATTTCTTTTCTAGTTTTCATTCCAGTTGCAACTCTTCTTCTTTCCCTCTCGATATTTTGACAAAACACCAAAACCCCAAAACCTAATCGAGCTTCCTTCATTCTCTCCCAAAATTACCTCTTGATCTAGAATTAATTATATGAGTTGGATATAATATTTTGATGTGAGGTGGGTTTTAGTTTAATGCCATGGATGGGTAGACGGGCATAGTGTTTGCTTTACAGGTTTGTTGAGTCTGAACAATGAATGAATCAAATGAATCCTTGCTCCCAACTCCCAAGGAATCCAGGGGCTTTAATCATGTTTGTTTTGTTTTTCAATTTCTTTATATATCTACATACATATATATATTTATCCTAATGTTAGTGTTATTGTTGTCCCAATTACTTGGGGAGATTAGATCCAGTTCATATTCTGAAGAAATCCTGCTTTTCCTGGCATACTTTTTTATTTTTCCTTTCTGGCTCAGCCAAGAACAAGCTTAATCGAGTCGAGCTCGAGTAAACGAGCTTAATCGAGTCGAACTTGAATAGTTCGATTTTATCTCGAGCTAAGCTCGAGCTTAAAAAATAATATTCAATCGAGCTCGAGCCGAGTTTGGAGTAGCGAGTTTCGAATCGAGATTTGAGTTCGACTTCGAGCTTCTCACTATTCGAGCTCGACTCAGCTCGATTACAACCCTACTTCCGACACAGTTTAGCCAGTTTAAGGTGAGCTACAACAGTCAGAAAGAGACTTGGTGATGCACTTAAAAGAGTATATCTTATTTAATCATTGCACTAAAAATATCAATTGTAAAGTATAGCAATAAGCAAGGGTCGAGTCCACAAGGATTAGTGTTTAATTTATGAATTATTAGTTTATACTTAAATTCAAAGAAAACCAAATAAAAAGGGGAGGTTTTTAAAATCAGTTTAAACTAAAAACTTATAATCAAAGAAGAAAGCGAATAAATAAGGAGTAATCCAATACGAGAAAAGTATGGTTAAGGTTTCATTCTCCACCACTAGACATCATTAAGAATCAATAATCAGATCTATGAATATCAATTAACCATCAAAATTATCAACCGTAGATAACAATAAGCTCTGCTACCCCAATCTTTCCTTAGTTTGTCGTTAAATAGAATAACCTCTCTATTTAATCTCTAAGTATCAAACAACCTAGAATAAGCTCTTTAAATTCGATTTGATAACAGCTTTATGATGAGAAAGATAGGTTGATCTAAGCAACAAACACGTAAGCTCGGATTGTTCAACTTATGTTATGTTCTACATTGTAATTCCCGAAAACCCAACATATTCATGAATTACAAGTTGCCACTTATGAATAGGAAATCAAGGCAATTACACGAATCAAGACTCCTAAACTAGCAATAGATAATTATCAAGATCTATCTAGTTTGCAACCTAAACAAGTCAAGACAACATCATGAACAATTCTTATTGAAGAACATAATCAACTTTGATAGAAAGGCTTTGAAATCACCCTTAACCAAATAAAAGTTTAGCCTTGCATAGGCATTGTCAACATAAAAAAGAAACTAAGAACAAAAATAAAATAAAACTAAGAGATTAGAAGAGAAGAAGAAGATTGATAAATAATCAAAATCATGACTTTGGTGGCTCAAAAGATGATATTTATAGAGTTTTAAAGCCTTGGAAACCCTTTCTTGCTCTTCAAGGAAGCTAGAAGTCAAAATATGGAAATTTTGGACAATTTGTGATTTTTTGCGGTTTTAGCAGATTTGGAAACAGAAACTCGGCGCCGCAGCACCAACTTTCTGCCTTGGGGCGTTTTGCTTGCTGACCTCGCTTTCGCGACTGATGCATTGTCTCGCACTTCGTCGACTGATTTGGATAACCATCCTTTGTCCGATTTAGGCGAGTAAACTATCGTTGGAAAGGTATTCAAGTCAGCTTCAAAAGTCAAGAGGAAGTTTCTTCAAATAATAAATTTAACATAATGATTTCCTTGCAACAAGCTCCGGAGGCCAAATCTGCCTGATCATCTAGCACTAAGAATTTGATCTTTTTGACTTTCAAGTCTTCTTCCATCTTATGATTGTGACTTTATAAGCTCTTTATCATCATAATTGACATGTTTTGACTTCATCTCATCCAAAATACCTATAATTCATAAAAATATAATAATTTGTCAAGGAACTTAAGAATTAAAGCACAAAGTATAAGGAAATAATACATGAAAATGTATGCAATTAAGCACTTATCAAATTCCCCCACACTTAGTCTTTTGCTAGTCCTCGAGCAAAATTAAATAAAAACAAAATAAGAAAACCTAATCTAGTCCACTTTCAATAAAAATGAGAGACAATCATTAAACAAGTCTTATAACTAATCAATAATTTAAAGAGTTTCACAAAGAATTATGCTTGATAGTAAAGGTTTTGAGTTAAGCTAACATTAACATAACATATCTCAATCAAAATAGTGCATGTTCAAACTTAATCTCAACTTCTCACATGGGATACTATCATGATTTTCACTCTTTAAAGTATTGGTAAAGTGTTTATACTCATTCAATCTCATGAAAACAGTTCTACCATATGCTTGCTTGTCCACATATTCTCCACTACTTAGATCATGCAACTTCATGAATCAAGAGGTCTTTATTTAATGGTTGTAATGGGGCCAAGGGGTTGTAATATGGTTAAAGAATAAAAAGGAAAAGATATCACAAAGGTTCCAAAGACTTCATAGAATTTAGAGACAAAATAAGATTTTGCAAATAAAACTTTCTCAATATTCTTTAGAAGTACATAATCACATAGGCTAAATATTTCATGTTGAGCCTTTACTTCATTCTAACCAACCTTGTAACATTCTTTTTCTTTTCTTTAGCTAAAAGTTCAAGAGATGATTCAATTTTTTTTATGAGAATGTATTTTTATAATGTTCCCTTTTCTTTTTGTCTTGACTTTTGCCTTTCTCCTCCCCCACACTTATCTTTTGTTCTAACCCAAATTTTCAACAAGTAACTCTTGTTTTTGCAATATGTCAAACATTCTAGTCCATCTTTAGAACAAGGGTAAAGATATAAATATGTTTAGGCTAGGTGTAAGAAGTGGTTACGAAAGAAATAGCTTGTTCAATGTAAGCTCAAATTAGTTCACTAGGGGGATGTTCTCTTGGAACATCAAGAATGGATGGCTATTTGGCCCTGGTTATAATCCTAATGCCTCAATCATATTCATATTGTTACATGAATCAATATAGTCTCAAAAAGATTTAAAGCAAGTTCTAGAGAATCATGTAATCATAAGAGCACTCAAAAAGAAATTAAATTGATATGTATAATGCATCAATCATATAGGCTCAAAACTCAAAAGGATGATTATACAAGTCAATATCAAGTTTAAACATGCCTCTTTCTCAATCAACATATCATAATAACATTGGCTTATGAAAAATAGTGATATCAAGCTTAATTCTCATGAAAATCTTACCACTAACGATCAATTTCAGACCTATTCAATTCATATCTCATCATAGTAAGGAAAGTAACTAGAACACACTAAAAACAAACTATAACTAAAGGAAATCCTAAATTCTTTCCCCCACACTTAATTCTTACATTGTCCTCAATGTAATTCTATTATCCCCAAATATAAGAATCATGTGTAAAAGAAAAGAATTACTAATTAAAACAAACTAAAGAAAAACAATAAAAGATAAAATGATGGAGAGTAAAGAATAGCAAATCTGATTATAATATGTGCTCTCCATCCTTTTGGGTTGCCTTCCAAGAAGCGCTTGGTTTATTGTCCTCAGCCTGACTTAGCCATGGAACGCCTTAGTCTTTTCCTTGTAAATCCTAGAATTCTCATATGCATCATTCCTTATCTCCTCAAGTTCTTGTAACTGAAGTTTTCTTTGCTTACCTGCCTCATCCATCTCCATGTTGCATTGTTTGATAGCCCAATATGCTTTATGTTCTAATTCAACCGAAAGATGACAAGGCTTACGACACACAAGTCGATAAGGAGACATACCATTGGGTGTCTTATATGTTGTCCTATAAGCCCAAAGTGCATCATCTAGACGTAAACTCCAATCCTTCCAATTTGGATTGACAGTTTTTTCAAGGATGGGTTTTACCTCTCGATTTGACACTTCAGCTTCCCACTAGTTTGAGGATGATAGGTTGTGGAAACCTTATGTGTGATATTATACCGTCTGAAAAGTGCTTCCATGGACCTATTACAAAAGTGAGTACCTCGATCGCTGATTATGGCCTTTGGTGTTCCAAACCTTGCAAAAATGTTAGTCTTCACAAAATCTGAAACAACTTTAGAATCATTAGTCCGAGTGGCTTTTGCTTCCACCCATTTTGAAACATAACCAACAGCAAGTAATATATAAAGATTACCAAAGGAGGAAGGAAAAGTTCCCATGAAATCCATGCCCCATACATCAAAAATTTCAACAATTAATATGGGAGTTTGAGGCTTTTGATTTCTAGCACCTAAGTTACATGTTCTTTAGCATCTATCACATGACTTGCAAACGAGGTATGCATCTTTGAATAAGGTAGGCCAATAAAATCCACTATCAAGCACTTTCATGGCTGTTCTTTTGGGTCCAAAGTGCCCTCCACATGCATAAGAGTGACAAAAGTTCAAAATAGAATGAAATTCATATTCAAGTACGCACCTTCTTATAATCTAATCAGAGCAATGCTTCCAAAGGTAAGGCTCATCCCAGATGTAGTATTTGGCATCACCCTTGATCTTAATTCTTTGGGCTCTTGTCAACTCTTGTGGCAACTGCTTGCTGACTAAGCAATTAACAATATCAGCATACCAAGGGGTTTTTTTGCTTATGAAAAAGAGTTGCTCATCTCGAAAGGCTCATGCAATGGTAGTGCATCCTCTTCATGAACTAATCGGCTAAGATGGTCCGCAACCAGGTTGTCCTTACCTTTCTTATCTCTTATTTCTAAATCAAACACTTGTAAAAGAAGTATCCATCTAATCAACCTTGGTTTGGCCTCCTTCTTAGTGAGCAAATACCTAAGGGCTGCATGGAACGAAATTTCTCTAAAGCAAATACAACAACAAAAACTTCTTTTTCAGTAGTGGAATAGTTTAATTGAGCATCGTTAAGAGTTCGGGAGGCATAATATATGGCATGTGAGACTTTGCCAACCTGTTGGCCCAGAACAGCTCCAATGGCATAGTCACTAACATCACACATAATTTCAAACGGTACATTCCAATCTGGTGGTTGCATGATAAGAGCTGATGTCAAGAGTCCCTTCAAAGTTTCAAACGCCTCTTTGCATTTATCATCAAAGTGGAAATCCACATCTTAACAGCTTGCAAAGAGGTAGTGTTATCTTAGAGAAGTCTTTGATAAATCTTCTATAGAAACCTGCATGTCCAAGAAAAGAACGAACCTCTCTCACATTTGTGGGAGGTGGTAAATAATGCATAATATCTATTTTAGATTTATCTACTTCTATTCCCTTAGAAGAAATAACATGGCCTAAAACTATTCCTTGTTCTACCATAAAGTGACATTTTTCCCAATTCAATACAAGGTTAGTTTCCATGCATCTTTTAAGGACAAGGGTAAGGTTCTCTAGACATCTATCAAAAGAATCACCACAGACACTAAAATCATCCATGAAAACTTCTATGATGTTCTCTACATAATCTGAAAATATACTAATCATACACCTTTGGAATGTAGCTGGTGCATTACAAAGACCAAATGCCATACGACGGTATGCAAAAGTACCAAATGGACATGTGAAGGTGGTTTTCTCTTGGTCCTCCGGAGCAATTGCAATTTGATTGTAACCTAAAAATCCATCAAGAAAACAATAATGAGAATGGCCAGCTAACCTTCCAAGCATTTGATTAATAAAAGGTAAAGGAAAGTGGTTTTTGCGAGTTGCTGAATTAAGTTTACGATAGTCAATACAAACTTGCCACCCTGTTTGAATTCTAGTAGGAACAAGTTTATTCTCATTATTTTTAACAACAGTCACACCGAACTTTTTAGGAACTACTTGGGCCGAGCTCACCCATTTGCTATCCGAGATAGGCTAGATCACTTCAACATCTAGGAGCTTCAGTATCTCCTTTTTCACCACCTCCATCATAGGAGGATTCAATCTACGTTGTGCTTCTCTTGTTGGTTTTGACCCTTCCTCTAACAAAATCGGGTGCATGCACATAGAAGGGCTTATTCCCTTGATATCGGCAATTGTCCAACCAATTGTTGTCTTATGCTCTCTAAGCACCCGGATAAGTCTCTCTTCTTGCAAAGGTGTGAGCTCTTTGGCAATTATGACCGGTAATGTGTCCTTTTCACCTAAGAACACATATTTCAAGTGGTCCGATAATGGTTTCAACTCCAAAGTTGGTGCCTGCAAAATGGAAGGTAGAAGTTTCTCATTAGATAAAGGCAATTCAATAAACGAAACATCAAACCTTGCATCTTTAGGTGGTAATGCTTGTAACGATGCTATTGGTTCTTCCACTGGTTCACTCAAGGCGAGTTTCTCTTCTCCTTTAGAATTTTCCAAGCCAAGGTACCTGTTAATGGCTACTTTCAAACTATCTTCACCATTTAATTCAAAAGCTTTCTGTACCAAAGAGTTAATTATATCAATAGTAAAAACAGAGTGCACATCACTAGGGTATCTCATGGCCTCAAAAATATTAAAACGAATTATCTCGCCATCAAAGTCCATAGTTAAAGTTCCATCATGCACATATATTTTAGTCCTAACTATTTTTAAGAATGGCCTCCCTAAAAGAATGGGTGTTGGATTAGAAGACATCTCATCTTCCATCTCAAGAACATAGAAATCAACAAAAAAAAAAAACCAACTCATTAACTTGCACTAGGACATCTTCTATAACTCCTTTAGGATAAGTGTTAGAACAGTCAGCAAGTTGTATTATAACACAAGTTTCCTCTAATGGTCTTAGATTCAATGAAGCATAAACTGAATATGGCATTACATTAATGGGTGCTCCTAGATCTAGCATAGCACGCTCAAACCTGGTGTTGCCTATCTTACAAGGAATGGTAAACATACCTGGATCCTTGCATTTAGGTGGGAGTTTCATTTGAAGAACAGCTGACACATTCTCTCCAACACTTACCTTTTCATTCCCTTTCAACTTTCGTTTAGAAGTGCACAACTCTTTTAGAAACTTGGCATATCTTGGCACTTTCTTGATAGCATCTAGTAAAGAAATTTCACCTCTACTTTCCGGAAGGTTTCCAAAATTTCCTTCTCTTACTATTCTTTCTTGGATTTTGCTAACTAGCTAGGAAAAGGTGGAGGAGTTATATAAGAAGGAAAAGATGGTTTAGGAATTACCTTTTGTAGTGGCTCTTTGGGATGTGAAGATGATGCCTGGTGTTGTCCTCCCTTTGAGCACTATCCTTTTTGGTGTTTAAGTTGTTTCGCACTTCTTAAAGTTATGGCATTTGCATTTTCTCTGGGATTCACTATAGTTTGGGAAGGTAATTTTCGAAATCCCTTGCATGGTTTTGACTGATTGTTGTTGCCATTTGTCCAATTTGAGTCTCTATTTGGCTCATCCTTGTTGCCATTTGTCTGTTTGTATCCTTTATATCCTATTGCATTTGCAATTGATTAGTAGTAAGAGATTTAACAAGATCTGCTAGAGACTCAACTAAATTTTGTGGTGGTGGCACTTGTTGTCGGGTTTGATATGGTTATTGAACCCTTTGTTGATAACCCGATTGTCTATTGTCATATAGTGGAGGAGTAGCTTATGATTGGTTTCCTCCATAATTGAAGTTTGGATGATCCCTCCATCTTGGATTTTAAGTGTTAGAGTAGGGATCATAGTTTCTTGGTTGACCCGGAAATCCACCCATAGCATTAACATGTTCATTTGGATCATCTTAAAGTGTTGGCCACATATCAGTTTGGTGCCCCATGTTTGAACATATACCACAAGCCTTCACTTGATGTATTAGACCTACAGCCATTTTTTCCACAAGAGAAGTCAGTTTATCAAATTTTTGTTCAAGGGTTGATGTACTTACCTCATTGACTTTCTTAGGTTGTGGTGGTGGTTCATCTCTCATGTTGAATTGTTGTGAGTTGGCTGCCATGTTAGAGATGAGAAGTCTAGCAGCTTCGGGAGTTTTATCAACTAATGCTCCCCCACTTGCTGCATCTATCATGCGTCTCTCCATGGGCAAGAGACCTTCATAAAAATATTGGATGAACAGTTGTTCACTTATCTGATGGTCTGGACATGATGCACAAAGTTTCTTGAACCTCTCCCAGTATTCATACAAGGACTCTCCGTTGTATTGTCGAATCCCACATATTTCCTTCCTAATGTTGGCAGCCTTAGATGCTGGGAAATATCTTTCCAAAAATGCTCTTTTCATCCCATTCCATGTAGTAACGGTCCCAGATGGTAGATAGTAGAGCCATTCCTTTGCCAAATCGGTTAGAGAGAATGGGGATGCTCTCAACTTTATTTGCTCTTCCATGATTCCAGTTGGTCTCATGCTAAAAAACACTACATGGAACTCCTTGAGATGTTTATTTGGATCCTCTCCTGCAAAACCATGAAAAATTGGAAGAAGATGAATCAGGCCAGATTTTAATTCAAATGCTACCTCAAGAGTAGGATACTCTATGCATAATGGTTGTTGATCCAAGTCCGGAGTAGCTAGCTCCTTAAGAGTTCGATTGTTTGCTGCCATCTCTCCTTGCTCCTTTTGGATAGTTTGGATCAACTCTTCGTTTGTTCTTTGGTGGAAAGCTATGAATTCTCGAATTCTCCTAAGTCCTAAGTGAGAAACTTCTTCTTTGGGAGATTGGCACATTCACTGAAAAAAAAATAATTAATTAAAACATAAAATAAGAATAAACCAAATAATTAATAAACTAAAGAAATCAATCCCCGGCAACGGCGCCAAAAACTTGATGCACTCAAAAGAGTATATCCTATTTTATCCTTGCACTAAAAATATCAATTATAAAGTATAGCAATAAGCAAGGGTCGAGTCCACAGGGATTGGTGTTTAATTTAAGAATTATTAGTTTATACTTAAATTTTAAAAAAAAAAAAACAACAACAACAAAATAAAAGGGGAGGTTTTTAAAATCAGTTTAAAATAAAAACTTATAATCAAAGAAGAAAGCGAATAAATAAGGAGTAATCCAATATGAGAAAAGTATGGTTAAAGTTTCATTCTCCACCACTAGACATCATTGAGAATCAATAATCAGATCTATCAATATCAATTAACCATCAAAATTATCAACTGTAGATAACAATAAGCTCTGCTACCCCAATCTTTCCTTAGTTTGTCGTTAAATAGAATAACCTCTCTATTAATCTCTAAGTATCAAACAACCTAGAATAAGCTCTTTAAATTCGATTTGATAACAGCTTTATGATGAGAAAGATAGGTTGATCTAAGCAACAAATACGTAAGCTCGGATTGTTCAACTTATGTTATGTTCTACATTGTAATTCCCGAAAACCCAACATATTCATGAATTACAAATTGCCACTTATGAATAGGAAATCAAGACAATTACACGAATCAAGACTCCTAAACTAGCAATAGATAATTATCAAGATCTATCTAGTTTGCAACCTAAACAAATCAAGACAACATCATGAAAAATTCTTATTGAAAAACATAATCAACTTTGATAGAAAACTAATGATAGATAAATCTGAAAATCAAATACAAAACTTGTCTAGGGCTTTGAAATCACCCTTAACCAAAAAAAAAAATTAGCCTTGCATAGGCATTGTCAACATAAACATGAATATTCAAAATAAACTAAGAACAAAAATAAAATAAAACTAAGAGATTAGAAGAGACGAATAATATTGATAAATAATCAAAAGCATGACTTTGGTGGCTCAAAAGATGATATTTATAGAGCCTTAAAGCCTTGGAAACCATTTCTTGCTCTTCAAGGAAGCTATAAATCAAAATATGGCAATTTTGGACAATTTGTAGTTTTTTGCGATTTTAGTGAATTTGGAAACAGAAACTCGACGTCGCGGCGCCAACTTTCTGCCTTGGGGCATTTTTGCTTGCTGACATCGCTTTCGCAACTGATGCACTGTCTTGCACTTCGTTGACTAATTTGGATGACCATACGTTGTCCGATTTAGGTGTGTAAACTATCATTGGAAAGGTATTCAAGTCAGATTCAAAATTAAAGAAGGAATTGTCTTCAAATAATGTCTTTAACATAATGATTTCCTTGCAACAAGCTCCGGAGGTCAAATCTGCCTGATCATCTAGCACTAAGAATTTGATCTTTTTGACTCCCAAGTCTTCTTCCATCTTATGATTGTGAGTTTATAAGCTCTTTATCATCATAATTGACATGTTTTGACTCCATCTCATCCAAAATACCTATAATTCATAAAAATATAATAATTTGTCAAGGAACTTAAGAATTAAAGCACAAAGTATAAAGAAATAATACATGAAAAAGTATGCAATTAAGCACTTATCACTTGGTCTCTGAATGAGCTCATCTCATACTATGATCAGGAAGAGGAAAGATTGAAGCAAGATAAGACTGAGAGTGCTCATCTGGCCTCAATCTCTAAGAACAAGGACAAGGGATACAAAAGAAAGAAGGATAAAGAAGCTGCAAATACAACACCTCAAAAGAAACAACAAAAGAAACCAGAAGGTTGTGGTTGTTTCTTCTGCGGAGTTGAAGGGCATCAGAAGAAGCATTGTACCAATTACCACGTATGGCGTGCTAAGAAAGGTATGCTTCTTAATTTGGTTTGTGCTGAGGTTAATTTAACTTCGGTACCTAGACACATGGTGGATAGATTCTGGTGCAACAACTTACATCAGTGTGTCTATGCAGGGTTGCCTGAGTTGCCGAAAGCCAAGTGATGGTGAAAAATACATCTATGTAGGCGATGGCAAGACGGTTCAAGTTTAGGCAATAGGAAAATTTAGATTATTATTAAAGATTGGAACTTATTTGGATCTTAATGAGACATTTATTGTAACGTCTTTTAGACAGAATTTGATTTCTATTTTTGCTTTGGACAAATCTGGTTATTCTTGTTCATTTGGGAACGGAAAATTTAGTTTGTTTCATGATTCAAAATTGATTCGTTCTGGTTCTTTGTCAGGTTATGATAACTTTATTTGATTGATACAATTGCTTCAGTTAATGAATCCCTGCAATTACTTACACGAGGTATAAAGAGAAAATTAACCAATAAGAATTCGGCTATGTTGTGGCATAAGAGGCTAGGTCATATCTCTAAACGGAGAATAGAGAGACTTGTGTCAGACGAAATTCTAGACCCTTAAATTTCGCAGATTTTGATGTTTGTATTAAATGTATAAAGGGGAAACAAACCAATAAAAGGAGATTTGAAGCTAACAGGACTTTGGATGTCTTAGAACTTATACATACGGACATTTGTGGGCCATTCCCTATGGTTGCTTGGAATGGTCAACAATATTTTATAACTTTCATAGACAATTATTCTAGATATGGCTACATATATCTCATTCATGAAAAGTCACGATCACTGGATGTGTTCAAAAATTTTAAGGCTGAAGTTGAGAATCAACTCAGCAAAAGGATCAAAACCGTCAGATCTGACCGTGGTGATGAGTTCTATGGCAGATATGATGGTTCAGGTGAACAAAATGTGGTATCGTCCCACAGTACACTATGCCGAGTTCGCCCACTATGAATGGTGTTGCTGAAAGACGAAACATGACACTTAAAGACATGGTGAGGAGTATGATTTGTCATTCTACCTTACCAGAACCTCTTTGGGGAGAAGCGTTTAAAACTGCAGCATATATCCTTAACAGGGTTCCAACTAAAGCAACTGCAAAAACCCATTATGAACTTTGGAGGGGCAAAAAGCCTAGTTTAAAGCACTTGCACATTTGGGGATGTCCAACTGAAGCAAGGCCTTAAAGGCCTAATGAAAAGAAACTGGACTCAAGAACTGTGAGTTGCTATTTTATTGGATACTCTGAAAGATCCGGGGGGTACAAGTTTTATGATCCCATGACTAAGTCGATTTTCGAGTCGAGAAATGCCTGGTTCTTTAAGGATGTCAAGTTTGCCGGGGGAGATACAGTTAGAGACTTTGATTTTGAAGAGGAATATGTTGATATTCCCACAGGTGTTATTGGCATTGATCAGGATTCCATTCCTGACTTTGTTCAAGGCATACCAGATCAAGACAATGTCGATGAACCTCCCATTCAAGAAATTATTTCAGAAGAACAAACTCTACCACCTCAAGTACCTATGCCATTAAGGAGATCCACTAGAGAAAGGAAAAGTGCAATGCCTGATGACTACATTGTATTTCTCCAAGAACATGAGGTTGACATTGGAGTTATGGAAGATGATCCGATCAACTTCTGTCAAGCCATGGAAAGTTCTAACTCTCAAAAGTGGATTGATGCCATGAATGAGGAGATTAAGTCCATGAAGGACAATGACGTATGGGATCTTGTCTCATTGCCAGAAGGTGCGAAACCCATTGGTTGCAAATGGATATTTAAGACCAAGAGGTATTCGAAAGGCGATGTGGAAAGGTACAAGGCTCGTCTTGTCGCTAAGTACACAGAAAGAATGCATCGATTATAAAGAGACTTTCTCTCTGGTTTCTTCGAAAGACTCTTTCAGGACTATAATGGCATTGGTGGCGTATTTCGATCTTGAGCTATATCAGATAGATTTAAAGATAGTGTTTCTCAATAGTAACATTGATGAGACGATCTATATGGTGCAACCAGAAAACTTTGTGTTGAGAGACCCAAAGAATATGGTTTGCAAACTTAAGAAATCCATCTATGGGCTTAAGCAAGCATCTCGACAATGGTATTTCAAGTTTCATCAAGTGATCATCTCGTCCAGTTTTGAGATGAATTTGGTCAATACCATAAGTTCTGTGGGAGCAAGTATATTTTTCTGGTTTTATATGTCGATGACATTTTGCTTGCCAACAAAGATATAGGCTTATTTCACCAAACGAAGATATTTCTAGCTAAGAATTTTGAGATGAAAGATCTTGGTGACGCCTCTTTTGTATTAGGCATCAAGATACACTGGGATCACTCTTGGGGTATTCTTCGATTATCACAAAGAGCTATATCGAACAGGTTCTCAAGAGATATGGCATGCAGGATTGCAAACCAGGTAATACCCCTGTGGCAAAGGGAGACAAGTTTAGTCTCAATCGGTGCCCTAAGAATGATTTTGAGGAAAAGGAAATGCAGAAGATTCCTTATAAGTCAGCTATAGGAAGTCTGATGTATGCTCAGGTTTGTACGCATCCGGATATTGCGTACATTGTTGGGATGTTGGACAGATGTTTAAGTAATCCAGGAGTAGACCATTGGAAAGCAGCCAAACGGGTCTTGCGGTACTTACAGAGAACAAAAGACTACATGCTCACGTATCGGAGGTCGGATCAACTTGAGATCGTGGGTATACTGACTCCGATTTTGTTGGATGCCAAGATAGCATGAAATCTACATCGGGCTATATCTACCTGCTAGCTGGAGACGTTGTCTCCTAGAAGAGTGCTAAATAGTCTCTTATAGCCTCTTCTACCATGGCGGCAGAGTTCATAGCGTGTTATGAGGCGTCCAATCACGGAATATGACTGCAAAATTTTGTCACGAGGCTACGCATAGTGGACGGTATTGAAAGACCACTCAAGTTATTTTGTGACAATAAGTCGGCAGTTCTATTTTCCAACAACAACAGGAGCTTAACGAAGTCAAAGCATATAGACATCAAGTTCCTAGTTGTTAAAGAAAGAGTTCAGAGTGGACAGTTGTCTATAGAGCACATCGGTACAAACTCCATGGTTGCGGATCCGCTTACTAAGGGATTGCCACCCAAAGTGTTTCATGGGCACACTGCTCATATGGGTGTCATGTCATTTGAAGGTATTCAGTTTTAGTGAGATTTTGAAATTTTAGATGATTTAAAGTTATTTCAATTTAAGGATGTTTTTAAGTTATTTTCTGCAGAAATAAAGTTTTGGTTTATTTACACTCTAATTTTGGTATGGATTGATCTCACTAAAGTTTAAGGTTGGACTAGTTGGAAATAGGCATGTTAAGATCACAGTGCATGAAATTTTCATGCTACACATCCACATCATGATCCATGTCATTCAGTTGTATTAACGTACGTGACCATTGATGGGTCGAGTTACGAAAGATGTAATGAAGGCCGCTTTGATCCTATGCTGGTATGATTGATAAACTGTATTGGTTATAGATACATTTCAGTAATGACAGTGAAGTTGAGCTCATATGATTATTTTTTGCAATGTATAATTATAAAGTTACACATATAGCCCAGGTGGGAGATTGTTGGATCCTTAATCCAACATTGGGCTTATATGTGAATAATTATGTGTCATAGACTGTCGAATAAGGTTAAGCCCATTTAAAGTGGTCTACTAAAGTTTGGGTAATTTGGACTTTAATGTATCTAATAGGGTGTGGGTCTTTAATGTGTAGAGACTTAAGGATAATTTCTATTTTTATGATGGGCTAAAATAGAAATACCAAAAGATAACATGGTAATTATCTATGAATAGTGGTTATGGTCTCCAGATCACACGTATTTTATTCTATTCTTTTCTGAAATCCCATCATTAGAGAGAGCGAGAGAAAACAAAAGGATTCTCTAAGAGAACGTGTTGGTCTAGAAAACATACATCACGGCTCTAGAGAGTAATTGATTGTCATGGATTTAGATACACTTCTGCATATTGATCTGTTGATTCTTGATGATTTAACATGAATATTTTCTAGGATTTGAGGGATGTTTTACATCCAAAGAGATTTTCTAACAAGAGAACCATAGGTGTTTATCTTATAAATAAAAGAACATTTTCAATCCAAGTAAAGGTCGTGGTCATATGTCCATTTAATTTATTCGATATCCGAATCGATATATTATTCATTTATTATCCAAATATTATTATCCGAATCCTTTTCAAATTCGTTATATCCAAATTTAAAAACTATCCGAATCTACAATATTCAAATTTAAAAAAAAAAAATCAAATAATTTAAAATATTACTTTTTACTATCCATTATCATAACTACCATGATCACCAAAATGACAGCTATTAAGTAAAGCCTTCTCAAATTAAATAAAAAAAAAAAAAAAAACTCAAAAGTCAAAACACATGGGATATATCACCATAGTTTATTGGAAAGGACTGAACATCAACCTTCTACTTAATACATCAATTTAAAGCTCACACAAAAAAACTTTATCAACAAACTCAAAACTCTTCACCTGAATATTTCTCCCCGGTGACAAATGACATATAATATATTATATTATATAGAAATAAACCCAACAACAGCTTTTCTATGCTTCAAAAGTTGTAATCTGGTTCTAGCTTGGAAACAGGGAATTCCTAGGCCACAGTGTTCTCAGATACCCCCTTGACTTCTTCATGCTTGTCAAGTTGGCTGAAATTCCCCTTCTGTTTGAACAGTTGGTTGTGGTGATGCCTACAGTATAGACGCTGTTCATGGGCTACGTAGTTTGATGGGCTGATTACACAGCCTCCATGGCTGCACCTGAAACAAGCCTTATGATAGGAAGTGCCATCAACTGCCACCTGCGGATATATAGAGGACAATCGGGGTTACAACAACCAGCAAAGTCAGAACTATAAAATAGTTTACGTAATGCATGGTAGAGTTTATATGTTTAGAGCCTTTTATATGCACAGTTCTACAGGTTTTACTCGGAGCAATATGGACATTATTCACTCCTTTAAAAGGAATTTCATCTTTTATTAGGATAAGCTTCAGTAATCTGTTGTTAATCTGCCTTCAATTTTTTTTTTTTAATCTGTTATTGCAGAAACAACATTGTGACAGTGAAGAGGAATGAAACATCCTATGTTACTCAGACTCGGGTGTGAGTGTAGAACAAAGATATGTTCAATTTTTTTTTTCAAGATTTCCATGTATTTGGAGGGTTCTTGGAGGATCATATCACCATACCTATGTCCGGATATGCGTCGGACACGGATGCTTTAAGAATAAATGAAGAGTCGGAGCAACATAGGAAACATCTACAAATTAAATCTCATTGTGTATGTTTATAAAATTTAAATGAGGCATATCTATGTAAATATTGAAGAAGTTTTTATTGGTGATGATTGCAACTTTATGCTGCATTTGGTCATAGCATATCAAAATCTGAATAACATTTTTCTGTTCTAGATAACAAAGAAAACAGAAAAATACTATTCATCAAGTCAATAACACATAAATGGCTTCTTTCCATGAAATAGAAATGATGGTCCCAGCTTTTCAGAGCAAACAAATAAAGAAATTAGAGTTCGTTTTTTATACACTGATAGTAAGAAACTGCCACATTTCTCAAGTAATTATGCGAACAACATTTTCTCTTTTTTCAGTTAATTTCTCAAAATGGTTTGCAAACCATTCCTGACCATCAAATGATTTGGACAGAAGTATTTCTTGAACACTGATATAATACTTGATGAGATGAAATGATCTATTTCTCCTTCAAGTTATTCAATTAATGATATAAAATTGCTATGAATACCTTTTCAATTGGGTAAACAGTTTTCTTGCAAGCGACACATTTGTCTTGAGTTCCAGCAAACAGGCTTGAAACTCTGCTGTTGGTAACCTGCAGAGTTCCACTCAGAAAACGTAAAAACTTATGTATAACAGACCTTAATGATTAAGTTTGGTGGTATGATTTAAGAGCTAAATAATTTTTTTGTGACTTGTAAACTATGTTACTCGGAATCAGGTGTGAGTGTCAGATACAGGTATGTGTTCGGCACGAGTTTGTTCAATTTTTTCCAAGATTTTCATGTATTTGGAGGGTTCTTGGAGGATCATATCCCCATACTCATGTCCGAATATGCGTCGGACACGGGTACTTCAAGAAAGATGAAGAGTCGGAGCAATAATAACTTGTAAATGAATCGTGCAATATAAGACAGTGAGGCACCTGGTCTGCTGATCGGTCTACCCTAACAGTTTTTGGAGTTCCTGATAAAGAGAAAGTAAACAAAATAACTGATCAATTTGGCTTTTGAAGCAGAGATAAAAGGAAAGTAAATAAGCCTAAAAAAAACTCATTAGCAAGTAAGCACCTTCAAAACTTTTATCCAAGCTACCAGTCATCTTAAATAATTGATCAAAGTGAGGCTTGCAATACAAGACACCCTCAAAGGAGCTATAATTACTCAGCTGCAAAATTTATAGGAAAAGATGAGCAAACAACTCATAGAAAAAAGATTAAATGCATTCAACTAAAGAAAAGGAGCAATAAATCTTCTTTGTTTTAAATACTGCAACACCTAGCAAAGACTTGAGGATCACCAAGGAAACTACATGTTTATACCAGTAATAGTATATTCTAAGTGAGTGCCCTGAAGGCATAAAACAGGCCTCTGCACAAGAAAGACCACAAAGATTGTAACATAAACAGAGAAGTGTTAATAAATCTGCTCATCTTTCAGATTACACAATCTTGAATAGTTTTTTCTGATCATCATTTGCACTCTCACCACCCAATTTAGGGATACTATGACCACCTATGTTGCTCCGACTCTTCATTTTTTTTTAAATACCCGTGTCCGACACATATCCGGACGTAGGTATGGAGATATGACCATCCAAGGACCCTCCAAATATATGGGAAAACTTTAAAAAAATGAACTTACCTGTGTCGGACACATACCCGTATCCGACACTCACACCCTGGTGTTCGAGTAACATAGATGACCACAAGTTAAGTTTTCATATCCAAGCAGACAGGATTCTTGAATGAATAAGTTAAAAGCCCATAATCAAGATATCAATTTGAAGAATGGAAAACTTTTTCACTGTTGTTGCAATTATTCAACAATCATGAAAATTCATCTTTACCAACAATTGAAGTATCCAATATTTTCACAAATATGATTCTATAGTTGAATACAGGAAAAGGGTCAAAGAATCCCAATCATATTGTTCGCTTGAAGCCGAAAGAAAAAAATGCTTATCTACATCAAATTCAATAGATCTTAACTAGTGCCGGCTGGTGTGACCATATCATAACCCTGTACTCTAGAGACATATTCTTTGTACTTTGATAACTGATAAGTGATCACCACTCTCCAATTTTTACCTCATGCTTCAAAGTTTTTGGAACAATTTAATCACTATTCTTTGTGATTCTACCAAGAATGTAACTTTTTTGTTCTTTCCACTTCTCTACTTACCTCTTACACCAAATAGATAAAAGGGACAGCTCTTTCAAGAAGCATGATCTCAAGGCCTATTGGAGATGCAAATTATTAGCTTTATTGGGATCTTCCTCAAACTAAAAGGAATAATGTTTCCTGCAGTGATGCTGAAATTAGCTTCCTCGGCCTATGTTACTTGGATTCAAGTGTGAGTGTCGGACGCAGGTACGTGTCCAACACGGGTATATTTGATTTATTCTAAGTTTTTTCATGTATTTGGAGGGTCCTTGGGGATCATCCCATGTCCAAATATGTGTCGGACACGGGTACTTCAAGAAAAATGAAGAGTCGAAGCAACATAATCCTCGGCTTATTTAACAACTGTAGAGGGGGAGTAATCTCAAATTTCTAAGGAGAAGAGAACTGAAGAAACTGTTTTCTTTTCTGTTCTTTTTTTTTTCTGCCATGTTTGCTGACACAGAATTTAGATTTTAAAGTCTTGGGAACCTTCCTGATGACAGGTGGCTATGTGATTATTGTGGTTTGGTCATAATGTTCTATGATTTCTCAGCATCCTTTGCCTTTATTTTGTTGTACTACCAGTTTCACTTATGAATTCCATATGGCTAAAGGGAATTAATGTACAAAAAACTATATAAAAACTGAGCAGATCTCAAACCACAATTTACAAGTTTGCAGGCAGCTTTGATTTAACTAGGCATAAAACTAAAAAAAAAAAAATTATGAAAACTCTTCTAATACCAAGAAGAACTTGGACCAAAGTTCATAAGTGAAGATACTTTAAGAAAGCTGTCGACATATCATCAATCAACAAGGACACAAAGGATTCAATAAAAATTTGAGCCCTGTGTAAGCAAGTAAAGAAGTAATCCTAGTACTTTTCAAAAGCCCAAACCTCAGATATAAAAATCCACAATTAAGCACATAAACAAGAAAAAACATGATTAAAACAAAGTTTACCTTAAGGGTACTCTTGCAATGGTGGCACCTGAAGCAAGCTTTGTGATAAACTTTGTTGTCAGCAGTGAGTTGATCAACCAAGTAAACAGTTTTTTCACATGCTTTACATTTCTGGGTAGTCCCTCCAAAGGTTGCCATACTCTTTAAGATCTTTCCTTTTCAATCCCACACCAAACAAAAAGACCTATTTAAGCTACAAAATTCAGTAACTTTGTTGATGTTAAAGCAAGAGGAAAGAGGAGAAAGACTTTTTTTTTTTTCCTTTCTTTTTTTTTCAAACAAAAACTCTTTCCTTTTATTTTTCTTTTTTATTTATTATTCAAAAATCTTGTGTCTGCGAGTACAGCTCAGAGATATTGAAGTTGGTCTTAACGTAGACTTTTAGACCAATAAACATGCGCTAGCTGTTCACATTGAGGATAAAATAGTCATTTAGCTTAATGGATTTACCATATGTCTTCACTGGACAGGTGTCGGTTGCTTTGCAAACAGAAAATTACTTGAATTTATTCCTTCTTCAGACCAAACCAGTAAAATCTAGTACCTGATTCGAACATAATCGCGGTTCTTTCAAACTTTGGAAATTTTTGTACACTCTCTCAAAAAGCGCGTATGCAGCAGTTTCTTGGCTGGTATTAAAATTTATATTTAGATAATTAAAGATGTCTTTTTACCAAAAATAAAAAGTCCGAATTTTTGTAGAATACAATAAAGGCATAAATCTTAGGAAACTTCTTAGTCAATATTTAATAAGGATTTATATTTGATGTATTGATAGTGTATATTTTATATATTGTCAGTGAATCATATAACGTCACCTAATTAAAAATAAAGTTATTTATATTTATTTTTAAAAAAAAAATTAAAGAAGTGGTATCATATGATTCATTGATAATGTATAAATTTATATATTGTCATTGCATCAAAAATAAACTCTATTATTTATAAATAAATCATAATTTTGTTCTTCTTAAATTTTTGTGCAAATCCAAAGTTAAATGAAAAAATTCATTTATGAATATGTTTTTGGATTTTGTTAACTAGTGTTCTTTGAGTATTTTTTAGGATTGTTATATATAATAAATGTATTGAAAATGATAAATAAAATTGTCAATTATTATATTTAATATAATATTATTACTATAAATAATATATTAATTAACGTTAAAAAAATGTCTTAAAAGCACTCTTTAGCAAAATCCTATGTTTTTATTATAAATCTATAATCCTCCAACACAATGCTGTAAAGCAAGGGAGAGTGTCCATTGACAATCGCGATTGTTGTTCGATACTAGGAATTGGGTAAGGTGAAAGAAAAATTGGGTTTTTGGGAGTTCAGAGGCGATTTTACTATAGTGGAGAGATGTCTTTTTGCGACGGAAATTTTTCATCGAAAATACATCTGTATTATCGACGGAATGTCCACCTTTTTTCGACGAAATTCAGACGGAAAAGGTGGAATATATTAGAGATGGAAAAAATCAGTATTAGTGCAGAAAAAAGCTATTACCGACAGATTTTTTACGACAAAAAAAAAATCGATCACAAATAGTTTGTCAAGAAGGCTAGATCTTCCCGCCAAGGTTTTTGCGACGGATTTTCATAATATTGGCACGAAAAATTCCGTCAGTAAAAAATTTAATATTTTATAATTAATTAAAATTTGTTAATTATTTTTTTTGACGAAATTTTTGTCGAAAATAGCATTTTCTACGAAATTCCATCGGTAAAAGTATTTTCGACAAAAATCTTATCAGAAAAGTTCACAATCATTTTCGATGGATTTTCTGAAAGTATTACTTTTTTCGACGAAAATTCCGTCGAAAAGTTGCCTTTAAGAGCAACTAAACATTTCCGACGGATTTTCATTTGAAAATGTAATTTTTCGACGAAATATTTCGTCGAAAAAATTTAGTTTGGAGAAAAAATAAAATTGTTCAAACTTTTTTACGGACAGAAATTCCGTCGCAAAAAAGCCCAATCCACATATTTATTGTCTCTTTTCTCTTCTCTCTCCTCTCTCTCTTTTCTCTTCTCTACGTTCTATCTCCATCTGCTCTCCTTCGTCCTCCCCGAACACCCCGTGTCATTGCTTATCACTCTATTGCTTAATAAAGTCAATTAACAGCTAGTTGCCTTAGCTTCAGCTACAAAAATGTTTTACCTTCATTATGTGCAGTAGAATAAGAATATTTCAACCTCATGTAAACTTCTAATTGCTTCCTCTTCCTTTTTAAAAAAAAAAAATGTTTGCATCCATGAGGCATGTAACTACATCTCTATTTATTTATTTATTGAGGTAACTCTACTTAGTTCTTTTTTTTTTTTAGTGGATGAGTCGGACAAGTGCAATAAATTGGTTTATAGAGATGATAACCGGACAGTAGCATGCATTCCCATGGTTCAAGCTCTATCGTATCTTTTGTTTCATTTCTTCTGGAACAATCAGAAAGACTTTTTTTTTTTATTTATTATGGATGTACTACCAGAAATTCAACGCATAACTTAGCATTCAAGGTGTATTCTTGAATAATCTCATTTTTTAATTATTCAACCATTTCATTTTACCAAGTTCAATGTTAACCAGATTAGTCAACATTTATATGTTTCGATGCAACAACAATATGGGTCCTATAGAAAGTAAAATGGACCCTATAGAAAGTCCATCTATTCCCAATTTCCAGTAAAAAAAAAAATTATCCATTTATAATCTTTCTCTAGCTAGATTAATGGATCGTCCAATCGGAAATGATAACAAAATGCATAGGTTGTTAGAAGGAGTTCGAATATGCATATACACATGGTATACCACTTAATCGGAAATGATAACAAAATGCATAGGTTGTTAGAAGGAGGTCTTCAATGGGCTGCAAGGGGTTAAATTAATCTAGAAGATATTTTCCTTTTAAGCAAGGTTCTCTTAATTTTCGTTGCAACTCTTAGAGTAGGATCAGAGGGAATGCAAATGACAATTGATGGAAAGCACATATATAACATCCTTTGCTTATCGAGAAGTAATTTATATCATCCTCCTTTTACTTGTAGAGTTTTTTAAAAAATTATTAGTTTCATTGAACTTAATGGCTTATATTCAGACGTTGGAGCAATGGCTTGTTAGTGAAGTTAGAATTTCTGGAGACATGGATTAATTTCTATATATCCTGGCTAATGGTTTACCGATTTCAGAGGATTAAGACCATACAGTTGATTTAGAAGAACATAAATCAGTTCCTCTCTCTCGTTAAAGACCAGTGGATCTCTTTATCGGTTTTTTCTATACCGCCAATAATTTTAAACGAATAATGGCTTTGAGAAGAACATGGATGTAGTATCTTGAAGTTCGGTCCAGGACAGTTGCAATGTAAATGGTTGTGAGAATAATTATTACCGACAGATATTGGAATTAAGGGCAATATCATTTCCGTCGCTATAACTATTAGCGACGGAAAATAGATAATTGATTATTTTCGATAAAATTTTCCGTCGTTAATAATTTTTAGTCAGGAATTAAGTTGGCCCCCTAATTTTTTTTTTGACGAAAAATTTCGTCGGAAATAACAATTGTTTCGGTTGAAAATGTATTCTTGACGAAATATTCCGACAAAATTTTTTTTCCGACAAAATACTATTAACGACTTCAATATTTTCGATGAATTTTTATTTTTTTTTTTGACGAAAAATTTCGTCCAAAAAAGCCTCTCTTTCATAGTGTTAGGTTTTGTAGGCCACTGTAAAGGCAAAAAGAGCCGTTAGAAAGCTAAAAGTGGCTCAAAATGAGTGGAAAACTTTCAAGCACAAAGAGAAACTATGAGAAGAGATAAAGGGAATATATATATATATATATATATATGGGTTTTGCTAACGAGTGCCCTTAGGGAACTCGTTAAGGTTAGTTAATATGCTATTTATAGTAAAAATATTGTATTAAATACAAAAGCTGACAACTTTATTCATCATTTTCAATACATTGAATAAAGATATTGCTATATATAGTAACCTTAACGAGTGCCCTTAGGGCACTTGTTAGCAAAATCCTATATATATACGCACAATTAGAATTTAAAGAACTAGGTCTGATGATGGAGGCAACCTCCTTCCAGAACCTTCTAGAGAAATCATTTTAATAAGATGTGTAGACACCTAATTTTGTCCGGGCCACTAAACAGGTATGTTTTCTTCCCATATTGATGTTTCCGAGTATAAAAAGACTGTTTTCATCCTGCAGGTGGTACTCCGAGACTTAGTTTAAGAGGGCGAGCATAAAAAGTCAAACTTGAAAAAAAAAGTCAACCCCGAAAAAGTCAACCCCAGAAAGTCAACTATTGAAAAAGTCAACCCACTTTCAAAATCAAGATTTTAAGTTCAATTGAAAAATGGAGAAAGAATTTTGATAATCCGAGGTCTACATTGAAAGATATGGAGTTCGGAAGTTGGGATTTTGAGATTCAGTAGAAAAGAAACCCTAATCCGAGAAATTTGGGGAAAAGTGCTTAAACGATCAAACTGGTCGAAATTGAAGGTTCCAAATGAAAGATAAGCACTGACTACGGGTAATGGAGAAGTCACTTGCAAGAAAAACCGAAAGAAAAGTCAATCCGGGAGAAAACCGAGAATTAGGGTTTTTAGTGGATTTCGGTGAAATCGGGAAGAATCACAGAAATGGCCCGACTTGGTAAGACCAAAGCCCCCAATGGATGAGGAATGATTAAAAAGGATGGCCCAAGGCTCAGATTGAAGAAAATCTGAAAATCGGACTTGTTTTGAGCAAAACCGGGTTTCGGAGGTTAAAGGGCAAAATTGGAAAAATTTGGGAAAATAGCAAATGGACTCCGAAAATTATGGAAAATTTATCAATCTCATTCTTAAATAATTTTAAAGAGATTGGTAAAAGAAAATCTTGATTCCGAGTTCGTTTGCAAAATGGCCAAATCCCGGGCTTCTTATGCAGTAATTCAAAAAGATAAATCCCGGAAAAATAGCAAATGGACTCCAAAAATTCTGAAATTTGGCAAATCTCATTTTTAAATTATTTGGAAGAGATTGGAGAAAGAAAATCTTGATTCCGAGTTCGTTTGCAAAATGGCTAAATCCCGAGCTTCCTATGCAGTAATTCAAGCCGATAAATCCCGAAAAAATACCAAATGAGCTCCAAAAATTACGAAAACTTCCAGATCACACTTTTTAATTATTTTGAAGAGATTGGTGAAGAAAAATCTTGATTTGGAGCTCGTTTAAAAAATGGTAAAAAGTAGGGGCATAAAAAGGACATTTTGGAAAACAAAATCCAAATAAATAGCAAACGGACTCGGATAATTTTGAAAAATTCCAGAACTCAATATTTTATTATTTTGGAAGTATTAAAAAAAGAAAAATTTAATTTGGAGCCCGTTTGATATTTATTTTGCATCCGGGGGGGGCAAAATGGTCATTTCACCCAAGCAACCGAAAAGGGCTTTTTGGGCCCTTCAAAAAATCAGAGTTGGGCTGGAAAAAAAGATGTCAACATTTTTCTTGGACAGCTGTAATTTGAGAGGGCTGAGATGCTAATCTAAGGGTGGTAATTTCATGACTTTTCATCTTGAATTATTGGCCATTTGATGGAAATTAGGTTACACAAAAATGACAACATCTTGGAGTCCATATAAGCATCATTTTCTGCCAGCCCTAGAGTGGGAGGCAGATTTTGTTTTTTCTTTTCCATTTTGGTTGATTTCTCTTAGTTTTTCTTAGTTTTTTATCTTCTTGGTTGAGAGCAAAAAAAGAAAAGTTTAGAAAAAAAGGAAAGTTTGAAGAGAAAAGCTTGAAATATTAGCTTCTTGAGGTTGCTCTTGAGCACCAACTCTTGCACTTTCATTTTCTATTCTTATTTTTTGCTATTTTAATCTCTACTTGGTGAGTTTTCATTTTAAAATAATGTTTCTTGTTCTTCCTTCATTTCCTTTCTTAAGTATATATTTTTTTTTACATTTTGTTTTTACAATAAACTCACCATGGCCAAATGGCCTACATTATTTATTTTAAGTTGTTGTTTTTGATTCATTTTACCATATTGTTTATGCTATTTTCTTTATTTTTGATGTTTTAAATATTATGTTATTTCATGTTCTTAAGTTATATTTAATTTGGTTGCTTTGTTTATTGCCATTTATGTATTAGATATCATGTTTTTGCATTTTTAATTTTCTGTTTTTATGTTGTTTAAATTTGAGCATGTTTTAGATTTAGTATATTAGGTGTTTGTGAAAATGCTTGTGTGATTTTTGTGTTATGACTTAGTTTTTCATGCTAGCATACCAAGTGTTTGTGAAAATGCCATGCTTGTTGAAGCTTGGGGCCATTTGGCTACTCCATGTGTTTTGCATTGTGTGTTGTATTTTTGTCATGCTAGTTGTTAGGTTTTTGCATTTGCATGATATTTGGTTGGATTTTTGAATTAAGCATGCCTTGTGTTTGTGAAAATGCCATGCATGTCTTAGGTCTAGGTTACATTAAATGCCATGCAAGTTCATGTTAGGTCTAGGCCATATTATTTGTGTCATGCATTTTCCTTACATTTAGGTTTAGATCCATGCATTTCATGCATTATGTTTGCTGCATTGTTTCATGCATTTCATGTTCATGCCACTTGAATAATGACTTGAGCCAATTAATGGTTCAAGATCATGCTCTCTTGAGCACACTTGTGGAAAATTAAGTTTGTCAAATTGATTACTCTACCTTTGTGATTTTTTTTATTTAGCCAATTTTTATCTAACTTTCAAAGGGTCCTAGCTACTGCTTTCAAGTCATTTTATGAGTTTCAAATATTTTTACTTTGGTTTTTAAATGATTTTATCAAAAGCAAAAATGTGTTGGCAAAGCAGTTTTTTTTCTCCTCCAAAAACTCGTACATCTATGATTTTTTTGGGAATTCATCTTTGATCAGAAAATTAAGCCGATTTGTTTTCATGTAGTTTTACATGTACTGAGTCTCCAGTATTTTTTTTAGAATTTTTGGAAGTTTTAAAAATTGGGTAAAAAATCGTGGACTAAACTGGACAGTGGAGTCAGAATTGAATTTAAAGAAAAAACAAAGCAGTTTTTTTTCTCCTCCAAAAACTCGTACATCTATGATTTTTCTGGGAATTCATCTTTGATCAGAAAATTAAGCCGATTTTTTTTCGTGTAGTTTTACATGTCCTGAGTCTCCAGTATTTGTTTTAGAATTTTTGGAATTTTTAAAAATAGGATAAAATATCGTGGATTAAAACTGGACAGTGGAGTCAGAATTGAATTTAAAGAAAAACAAAGCAGTTTTTTCTCCTCCAAAAACTCGTACATCTCTGGTTTTTCTGGGAATTCATCTTTGATCAAAAAATTAAGCCGATTTTTTCTCATATAGTTTTATATGTCCTGAGTCTCCAGTATTTTTTTTAGAATTTTTGGAATTTTTAAAAATAGGGTAAAAAATCGTGTATTAAAACTGGACAGTGGAGTCAGAATTGAATTTAAAGAAAAACCAATTTTCTGTTTTGGTTAATTTACTTAGAGTGGGCTGATTAGGAGGGTTAGCTACTGACTTAGGATGATTTCTAAGCCCTTTTAAACTCTAAAAATGGTTTTTCAAATCCCGGGTTAAGGGTAGTCAAGTCCGGATTTTTTAAACTTAGGAAATTAGAACCATTTAAAAATTTTTAGCCCAGTTTTTATTATTAATTCAAGCTTTTCAAAATTGTTTTCAAATAATCACAAAGTATTTTGGTTTTAGAATATTTAATTTGACATATTTTCCTAAGGTAGCCGGATATCTTTTTAGATATACGGATTTTCTTAATTAAAGGAAAAAAATACATTTCATGCATTGCATTTTTATTTTCGTGCATATTATATGATAGCATTATTTTATTCTATGTCATTTAAATTATATGCCATACCATTCATATTTGTCATGTCATTTAGGTTGCATTATATTATTTAGACTTTACTATGTCATTTTATTTATGTCATGCTTATACATATTCATTTATTTTAAATGTTTGCAAAAGATAATGGTTTTCAATAAAAATAAAGATATTCCCGAGTTAAAATAATTCATGAGTTCTCTACCGGGTTTGCTGGAGGGAATATCATCAATTATCATTAATAAAGGAATATCTTTCTTTCAAAAAAAAAGAGAATGATTCGGAAAGTTTTCCAAAACTAATAAAAATTTCTATATTTTGCCACGTTTGTTGGGGAATATAGGAAAATTTTGAATTTATAAATTCCGGATCATTTTCAATAAAAATGGAATTATTTTTAAATTGGGAATTAACTTGAAATACTAAATTTAAAACCAACTTTTTACCGAGACTTGAGATAACACACGATTAATAAGGTACCGATTTATACGGGCGTTGTGGGGGTGCTAATCCTTCCCCACACGTAACCGACTCCCGAACCTGCTTCTTTGATTTCTCTGGTTTAAAACGCAGACTTGAAATTGGTTTTTAAAATGTTTTAATTAATTTTTAAAATATTTTATAAAACCGGTTTTAATAGGTGGCCGATCACACCTAGCTAAAAAAGATTGGTGGCGACTCCATGTCTTTTTTAAGGTCATTTTCAAAACCTTCATTTTTCTAGAGGAATTAAGTCGACTTTTCCTCGGTTTTTTTTAATGTCACGCTTAACGAATAATAAAGTCTTGCGATGAGACTCGTCGTTATTTCTTTTAGGTTGCGACAGCTTGGCGACTCCACTGGGGACATATTAGAGAGTCAGGCCTAGAATTAGTCGTGTGTTATCAAAGTCTCGGTTTTGTTGGTTTAATTGGTATTTAATTTTAATTCCCACATTTTTTTTAATAAGGAGAATTTTGAAAATAATAAAATATTTTTAAATATGTTCATACTCATGTGCATGCATTTTATTATTGTTCTCTAGCTATTTAATGTTGTATATTATAATTGCTTGTTGGTTAATGCGTTACACTATTCTTGAATGTTTTAATTGCTAGGGCATTTAGAATAAAGGGTGTAGAATAGGTGGTGACAGGTTTGTTTTGTTTCTCCACACACACTACACGTGCATTTGCATAACATGAATCCTCTACCCGGGTTCCGTCTTTTTAAGTGGGAGTAAAGTAACTAAGCCTTCGTGATTGATCCTCCATATGGGCTAGTGAAACACTTTCGGAGTATAAAGTACCTAATGCTTTCGTGATGATCCTCCGCATGGGCATAGGAAAATATACTCTAATGAATTGAACCCGCTTTTATCGGGGTGCCTTACTAGCCTTCACCGGCGACAGTGAGGAACAATTCGGGGCCTTAGAACCGATTCACCCTCATATAGTGAACCTAGGCGAAGCCATGCCGAATTTCCGTTAGACATACCGAAAATAGGAACACATGGAGGGACATTTCTAAACTTTTTGTTACCTATTTTACACTCCGAATAAGTGTGGTAGATCGGGCAACGATGTACGTACATCGCCCGTAATAAATGTGATACTCCGCCTCGATGGCATCGTGATGCCTAAATAAGCAGATATTGCTGGGGCAGATGTTCATTAGCTGTTTTAAAAAAAAAAAAAAAAACAATCTTTTTTCAAGCATTTTTGCATGTTGCACATTTCATGCATGTGTGAATGGGGCATATACATTTTTGGTTGTATTATTGATCTCATTTTTTGCAATAAACAGTTGGTAATTTAATTTGATGATTTCATAAAACCGGTAGTGTCACATGAACATTTGCATATTGTACCATAGTAAGATCCACCCTGAAATTCTTTTGAAAATGATGTGATTGGTTTATCAAAAAAAAAATTGGAGGCAAATCTTGCATAATGAGATTTTTGAATAACCAAGATTTAGGTCCCACCAATTTCGTGTAATCATTGATTTCTTTGTATATACCTTTGTGTTAATTCATTTATTTTTGCATGTATCATTTTGACATCATGTTATAGTCATAGCATGCATGGTCATTCATTGTAAGATACATCATAGCATGCATGGTCATTCATTTGTATATACTTATGTATCAATTTATTCTTTCTTTACATGCATCATGTTGGCATCAAGTTGCATTCATGCATTCATAGTCAGCATGATTTTTCTGTATATATCCATATATCAATTTATTCTTTCTTTACATGCATCATGTTGGCATCAGGTTGCATTCATGGCATACGTAGTCATCATGATATGCTCATGCATTAATGTCATATTGGCATCAAGTTGCACTCATGACATACACGGTCAGCATGACTTTCTTTGTATATACTCTGTGTCAGTCATTTATTCTTCACATGCATCATAATTGACATTGTGTGGCATTCATAGTGTATATGATCGTTCATTGGGAAATACATTTGGAACATACATGGTCATTCATTGTATATATCCATGCATTAATTTGCATATTCTTTACATGCATCATGTTAGCATCAGGGTGCATTCATGGCATACATAGTCATCATGATATGCTCATGCATTAATTTGTCATATTGGCATCAGGTTGCGTTCATGACATACACGGCCAGCATGACTTTCTTTGTATATACTCTGTGTCAATCATTTATTCTTCACATGCATCATAATTGACATTGTGTGGCATTCATAGTGTATATGATCATTCATTGAGAAATGCATTTGGAACATACATGGTCATTCATTGCATATATCCATGCATTGGTTTTTTTTATTCTTTAAATGCATCATGTTGGCATCGTGTTGCATTTATAACATACATGGTCAACATGTTTCCACTGTATATGACCACACATAACTTTGTTTATCCTTCACATGCATCAAATTGCACTCATGACATTCATAGCTCATTCATCATGAAACACATTAATAAGATGAAATAGAAATTGGCTTAGCTTTGAAGAGTTTTCTTCGTCAGCTAAAAGCTATGACCCCAACAGCAAGTGCGAGTATCATATTGGGGCAATTGGGCATTCGACTAAAAAATGCAGACAACTAAAGGAAAGAATTGAAGGTCTTGTCCATGATGGCATTTTGATTCCAGAGCTTATCGAACATTGGAAATCTGTTTTACCATAAATTGATTTCCTCTTGAAGAATTTTGAGGATAAGAATTGTTATCTTTGAAAGCATGTCAATAGGAGCATTCTGATGCATATATTTCTACACTTTGATGATGAAGGCTCTTGTCTCATGATGAATTCTACATGAAATAAATAAATTTTGAATTTAAATATTTTGTGTTCATTTTATTTTAGCAATAAATTTGAAATTGCAAAAAAAAAAAAAAAAAAAAAAAAAAAGAAGTTAAACTTTGAGAAAATTTGTGGTACACAATAAATAAGTGGTTTTCACATGAAATAATGAACAATCTTGAGAATATTGATGATCATTGTTAGAAATGACCCAATACCTTCAGCCTTCTCTTTTAGGCTTTCCTAAGCCTAAATCCTTTGAACCGAGACCACTTGAAAGACCTAATGCTTCAAGGAATATGAATGATTTGACTTCATAAAACCATTGTCATCACAGAATAAGCAAAGACTTAGATCTTAGTCTAGGCTATGAACAAAGGAACGAACTTTTTGAAAATTTTCAAATTCCTTGAAAATCAAACAAATGAGACATTCTTTCAAGAATCCAGATTTTGATAATTTGGTGTGTGTCAGGATTGTGCTAAAACCATTCATGACCTTTCCCAATGACTACAAAACACTAATTGCCCAGACATCACTTCATGATTGACACCTTGGGGCACAATGATTAAACTAGATTATCCCTTGTCCTAGAGAAAACCTGCTTTTGGGTCATGTTTTCCTTGTCTCTTCAAAGAACTCAGATTGGAAACTCAGCCTTTTGAAAACAGACCTAGACTTGCCATGTTCCTCGTTGATACAAATTCGCATGGTTAATCAAATTGGGGCATCATATGTGGAAATGATGGATACATAGTGAAGAAGGATGGGCTAATGCATGAATTATTGGGGGCATGCAAAGAAAAAAAAACAAAAAAAAAATTTTGTGATATCATGCATATGAGAATTCGGATGATTCCAAAGTGCAAAATGAAATTCTGAATATCTATTTCCCCTAGGGATTGCTTTTCAATGTGAATATTTGTGCTTGACATGAGAAATGGCCATATTTCATATCCCTTTCACACAAAAAGAAATTATCCATAGTCACCCCTTTTGAGCCAAAAGAATTATTTCTTCTTTGAACCCTGATCAAGGATTACCCTCTACACTGGGGGGCAAATGGGAGGAAAGATCTTTTCAAAGATCATTGAGAAATGAGTGATAGCTCAAGGACAGACACAAAGCAAATGGAGCCCCGAATAAATACGGGCTCACTCTGTCAAAGAAAAAGAAGAGAAAAAGATGGTGAAATGAAAGCCAAGAAAAACAAAAGAAAAACACAATGAAAAAGAAAATGTGTGTGAAAGACATGGCAAATTGAAAGCCAAGAGCAAGGAAGAAAAAGAGCAAAGTCAAAAGGAAAGAAATGTCCAATAAGGGACAAATGCTTCAAAGGGAATCCTCCTCAAGAAATGATCCTTGATCTGATTACCCTCAAACACATATTTTGGGCCTATTTATCCTTTCTTTCTGAACCCTGAGCCATAGCCTACATTATATGCTTTAAAAGTCCATTTTGATCAAGCATGAATATTTAATTTGAAGGGTTTTTCCTCGGATTTTATCCCATCTCATCGAATTATCATTTCACTAAGGAAGAATTTAGAATTCTCAAGTGTGTGGTAAAAAAAAAGGAAAGAATGGGACTCTAGGGCGAAAACCCAAAAACGGGCGGTCTAGAGTAAATTTGGAAATTTTCAATGCCATCCGTGCCGATACCCAAAAAAAAAAAAAAGAAGGTTATTTTAAAAAAAGTGGTCATCGAGGAACATCTAGGAATTCCTGAACCCCCCAAATTGTCAGCTCTCATTCGGAGGATTGTCTTCAAAAATTGAATCTTTTTTTCCTCCAAGATCAAACTTTCCGATTTAAATATCCCGGCCAATCTTGACGCTTGTCAAAAAGCCTTGATATGGAAACTAAAAGAATGTTGAATTTGCTTGGTTCTCAATGAATTCATGATTTATAAAACCTATTCCATTTGTGAGCCTAGAAGGGACATACATTTTTGTTGTGAAGTTTTCCTGAAAAACCCAAAATCTTGTTGTATCAAGCCTTGTCAATTCAAATTGAAAAACCCAAATTAATACTTAGGGGATTTTCTAACAGTGATCATCAGTCATCAAAAGATTTGTACATCATACACTGTGGAGTTAAAATTTTTGGCTTAGAAGTTTTCCTTAAATAAGCAAAATTGCTTTTCAAAAAGGGAAAATAAAAATATTTTTGAAATACCCATTTTTGATGTTGACATGAGACAAGGGTTTTTCTAACCCAAAAGTATAGAACTGCCAGGATAGGTCCCGATTTCCAGATATGAGAAGAAGAAATCAAACTCAGTTCAGATCTCTATTGATGAAAGTTTGAAAACTTTTGGGGCAAAGAGAATAGCCAAAATGAATTGAAGATATACTCTGATTTGAAGAGGAAAAATGAATTTGAAAGGCTAAGCCAAAGTCTAGAAAAACAACCGGGGGCATTTGCATCACTCATGAGCACTCATCTCTTTATCGAGCTTTTGCATCTGCACAGTGTCAGCAAGCATTTGCATCATTCATGGGTATTTGCATTGGCACTATTCCATAAGCATCTGCATTTTACCTTTACATTTACATTCTTCATGGAATTCGCATTTGTGTCATCTCAAGCAATTGCATCATTTCTAGAATCATTGCATTTTCATTATTGTGTGGTAATTGTAGTTACACCATTCATAAACCAGTTACATGAACACAATCAGTAGGGGCATCTGCATCACGAAACATGGGCATCAATCCAGGCCATTTGCATTTGCACTAAGAAATATTTTACATTTGCACCATGAAGCATGAGCACCTTGTTAAAAGACATGTGCATCTGCATCATTTCTCAAAGCTTCTGGTGGGGATATCCAGAATTTTACAATTTTTAAAAAATGACCAAGTCTTCGGTGGTGATAGCTGAAGCCTCTGGTGGAGATATCCAGGGTTTTATAATTTTGAAAAATGAGACATTTTATTCTGAAGGAGTTACCCAGAATTTTAAAAGAGAACAAGTCTTCAGTGGTGATAGCTGAAGCCTCTGGTGGAGATATCCAGGGTTTTATAATTTTGAAAAATGAGAAATTTTATTCTGAAGGAGTTACCCAAAATTTTACAATGAGCAAGTCTTTGGTGGTGATAGCCAAAGCTTCTGGTGGGGATATCCAGAATTTTACAGTTTTAAAAGTGAACAAGTCTTCGGTGGTGATAGCTGAAGCCTCTGGTGGAGATATCCAGGGTTTTATAATTTTGAAACATGAGAAATCTTCTTCTGAAGGAGTTACTCAAAAATTTTACAATGAGCAAGTCTTTGGTGGTGATAGCCAAAGCTTCTGGTAGGGATATCCAGAATTTTACAGTTTTAAAAGAACAAGTCTTCGGTGGTGATAGCTGAAGCCTCTGGTGGAGATATCCAGGGTTTTATAATTTTGAAACATGAGAAATCTTCTTCTGAAGGAGTTACTCAAAAATTTTACAATGAGCAAGTCTTTGGTGGTCATAGCCAAAGCTTCTGGTGGGGATATCCAGAATTTTACAGTTTTAAAAGAACAAGTCTTCAGTGGTGATAGCTGAAGCCTCTGGTGGAGATATCCAGGGTTTTATAATTTTGAAACATGAGAAATATTCTTCTGAAGAAGTTACCTAGAATTTTACATTGAGCAAGTCTTTGGTGGTGATAGCCAAAGCTTTTGGTGGGGATATCCAGAATTTTACAGTTTTAAAAGAACAAGTCTTCGGTGGTGATAGCTGAAGCCTCTGGTGGAGATATCCAGGGTTTTATAATTTTGAAACATGAGAAATCTTTTTCTGAAGAAGTTACCTAGAATTTTACATTGAGCAAGTCTTCGGTGGTGATAGCCAAAGCTTCTGGTGGGGATATCCAGAATTTTACAGTTTTAAAAGAACAAGTCTTCGGTGGTGATAGCTGAAGCCTCTGGTGGAGATATCCAGGGTTTTATAATTTTGAAACATGAGAAATCTTCTTCTGAAGGAGTTACCCAGATTTTTACAATGAGCAAGTCTTTGGTGGTGATAGCCAGAGCTTCTGGTGGGGATATCCAGAATTTTACAGTTTTAAAAGAACAAGTCTTCGGTGGTGATAGCTGAAGCCTTTGGTGGAGATATCCAGGGTTTTATAATTTTGAAACATGAGAAATCTTCTTCTAGATGAGTTAAGCCTCTGGTGGAGATATCCAGGGTTTTATAATTTTGAAACATGAGAAATCTTCTTCTGAAGAAGTTACCTAGAATTTTACATTGAGCAAGTCTTTGGTGGTGATAGCCAAAGCTTTTGGTGGGGATATCCAGAATTTTACAGTTTTAAAAGAACAAGTCTTCGGTGGTGATAGCTGAAGCCTCTGGTGGAGATATCCAGGGTTTTATAATTTTGAAACATGAGAAATCTTTTCTGAATAAGTTACCTAGAATTTTACATTGAGCAAGTCTTCGGTGGTGATAGCCAAAGCTTCTGGTGGGGATATCCAGAATTTTACAGTTTTAAAAGAACAAGTCTTCGGTGGTGATAGCTGAAGCCTCTGGGGGAGATATCCAGGGTTTTATAATTTTGAAACATGAGAAATCTTCTTCTGAAGGAGTTACCCAGATTTTTACAATGAGCAAGTCTTTGGTGGTGATAGCCAGAGCTTCTGGTGGGGATATCCAGAATTTTACAGTTTTAAAAGAACAAGTCTTCGGTGGTGATAGCTGAAGCCTTTGGTGGAGATATCCAGGGTTTTATAATTTTGAAACATGAGAAATCTTCTTCTAGATGAGTTATCTAGAATTTTATATTGAGCAAGTCTTTGGTGGTGATAGCCAAAGCTTCTGGTGGGGATATCCAGAATTTTACAGTTTTAAAAATGAAGAAGTCTTCGGTGGTGATAGCTGAAGCCTCTGGTGGAGATATCCAGGGTTTTATAATTTTGAAAAATGAGAAATCTTCTTTTGAAGGAGTTATCCAGAATTTTTTTTCAACATGTGCATCTACATCAAGAAGCATTTGCATCAATCTAAGTTAGTTAAATCTGCATCAAGAAAGTTTGCATCAAATCAAGTCATTTACATTTGCATCAAAGATATTTGCACCAATCTAAGACATTTGCATCTACATCAAGAAGCGTTTGCATCAACAAAAGACATTTGCATTTGCATCATGAAGCATTTGCATCATCTCTTAAAGCTTTCAGGTATAATCGATTTCGTTTCCTTAAGGCGAGTCGAGCCCCGAAATCATCGTCGAGGTATTTTTTTTATTTATGAACAAGTCTTCGGTGGTGATAGCTGAAGCCTCTGGTGGAGATATCCAGAGTTTTTTTTAAAGTCCTTTGAAAAGGTAGAAAGTCTTCGGTGGTGATAGCTGAAGCTTCTGGAGATGATACCCAGAATTTTACAGTTTTAAAAATGAGCAAGACTTCGGTGGTGATAGCTGAAGCCTCTGGTGGAGATATCTAGAGTTTTAAAATCCTTTGAAAAGATAGAAAGTCTTCGGTGGTGATAGCTGAAGCTTCTGGAGGTGATACCAGAATTTTTACATTTAAAAAAAAATGAGCAAGACTTTGGTGGTGATAGCCGAAGCTTCTGGAGGAGATATCCAGAATTTTAAACACAGCTGAGAACAAGACAGGTTAAGGCCCCGAGTCCATCGTCGAGGTCATTTCCTTTCTTGCAAATCGAATTCGTTTCCTTAAGACGAATCGAGCCTTGATTAGTCAGGGAATTCAATTTAAGGACAAATCTTCAATTTACTGTTTTCAAAAAAAAAAAAATTGAAAAAAGAAAAAGAAAAAAAAAAGAGAAAAATTGAAAAAAATAGAAAATAAAAAAAGAAAATAAAAAATGGAAAATGCAAAAATGCAAAAATGAATGAAGAAATGAAAAAGAAAACCCCTTTCCTTTCCATGTGATTTCACTGACCGTACAAAATTAGTATTGGTTTATCTTTGCCTGATTCCTGATTCTCAGCAATAGCCAAAGAGGGGCAGCTGTAGACACCTAATTTTGTCCGGGCCACTAAACAGGTATGTTTTCTTCCCATATTGATGTTTCCGAGTATAAAAAGACTGTTTTCATCCTGCAGGTGGTACTCCGAGACTTAGTTTAAGAGGGCGAGCATAAAAAGTCAAACTTGAAAAAAAAAAAAAGTCAACCCCGAAAAAGTCAACCCCAGAAAGTCAACTATTGAAAAAGTCAACCCACTTTCAAAATCAAGATTTTAAGTTCAATTGAAAAATGGAGAAAGAATTTTGATAATCCGAGGTCTACATTGAAAGATATGGAGTTCGGAAGTTGGGATTTTGAGATTCAGTAGAAAAGAAACCCTAATCCGAGAAATTTGGGGAAAAGTGCTTAAACGATCAAACTGGTCGAAATTGAAGGTTCCAAATGAAAGATAAGCACTGACTACGGGTAATGGAGAAGTCACTTGCAAGAAAAACCGAAAGAAAAGTCAATCCGGGAGAAAACCGAGAATTAGGGTTTTTAGTGGATTTCGGTGAAATCGGGAAGAATCACAGAAATGGCCCGACTTGGTAAGACCAAAGCCCCCAATGGATGAGGAATGATTAAAAAGGATGGCCCAAGGCTCAGATTGAAGAAAATCTGAAAATCGGACTTGTTTTGAGCAAAACCGGGTTTCGGAGGTTAAAGGGCAAAATTGGAAAAATTTGGGAAAATACCAAATGGACTCCGAAAATTATGGAAAATTTGTCAATCTCATTCTTAAATCATTTGAAAGAGATTGGTAAAAGAAAATCTTGATTCCGAGTTCGTTTGCAAAATGGCCAAATCCCGGGCTTCTTATGCAGTAATTCAAAAAGATAAATCCCGGAAAAATAGCAAATGGACTCCAAAAATTCTGAAATTTGGAAAATCTCATTTTTAAATTATTTGGAAGAGATTGGCGAAAGAAAATCTTGATTCCGAGTTCGTTTGCAAAATGGCTAAATCCCGAGCTTCCTATGCAGTAATTCAAGCCGATAAATCCCGAAAAAATACCAAATGAGCTCCAAAAATTACGAAAACTTCCAGATCACACTTTTTAATTATTTTGAAGAGATTGGTGAAGAAAAATCTTGATTTGGAGCTCGTTTAAAAAATGGTAAAAAGTAGGGGCATAAAAAGGACATTTTGGAAAAAAAAATCCAAATAAATAGCAAACGGACTCGGATAATTTTGAAAAATTCCAGAACTCAATATTTTATTATTTTGGAAGTATTAAAAAAATAAAAATTTAATTTGGAGCCCGTTTGATATTTATTTTGCATCCGGGGGGGCAAAATGGTCATTTCACCCAAGCAACCGAAAAGGGCTTTTTGGGCCCTTCAAAAAATCAGAGTTGGGCTGGAAAAAAAGATGTCAACATTTTTCTTGGACAGCTGTAATTTGAGAGGGCTGAGATGCTAATCTAAGGGTGGTAATTTCATGACTTTTCATCTTGAATTATTGGCCATTTGATGGAAATTAGGTTACACAAAAATGACAACATCTTGGAGTCCATATAAGCATCATTTTCTGCCAGCCCTAGAGGGGGAGGCAGATTTTGTTTTTTCTTTTCCATTTTGGTTGATTTCTCTTAGTTTTTCTTAGTTTTGTATCTTCTTGGTTGAGAGCAAAAAAAGAAAAGTTTAGAAAAAAAGGAAAGTTTGAAGAGAAAAGCTTGAAATATTAGCTTCTTGAGGTTGCTCTTGAGCACCAACTCTTGCACTTTCATTTTCTATTCTTATTTTTTGCTATTTTAATCTCTACTTGGTGAGTTTTCATTTTAAAATAATGTTTCTTGTTCTTCCTTCATTTCCTTTCTTAAGTATATATATTTTTTTACATTTTGTTTTTACAATAAACTCACCATGGCCAAATGGCCTACATTATTTATTTTAAGTTGTTGTTTTTGATTCATTTTACCATATTGTTTATGCTATTTTCTTTATTTTTGATGTTTTAAATATTATGTTATTTCATGTTCTTAAGTTATATTTAATTTGGTTGCTTTGTTTATTGCCATTTATGTATTAGATATCATGTTTTTGCATTTTTAATTTTCTGTTTTTATGTTGTTTAAATTTGAGCATGTTTTAGATTTAGTATATTAGGTGTTTGTGAAAATGCTTGTGTGATTTTTGTGTTATGACTTAGTTTTTCATGCTAGCATACCAAGTGTTTGTGAAAATGCCATGCTTGTTGAAGCTTGGGGCCATTTGGCTACTCCATGTGTTTTGCATTGTGTGTTGTATTTTTGTCATGCTAGTTGTTAGGTTTTTGCATTTGCATGATATTTGGTTGGATTTTTGAATTAAGCATGCCTTGTGTTTGTGAAAATGCCATGCATGTCTTAGGTCTAGGTTACATTAAATGCCATGCAAGTTCATGTTAGGTCTAGGCCATATTATTTGTGTCATGCATTTTCCTTACATTTAGGTTTAGATCCATGCATTTCATGCATTATGTTTGCTGCATTGTTTCATGCATTTCATGTTCATGCCACTTGAATAATGACTTGAGCCAATTAATGGTTCAAGATCATGCTCTCTTGAGCACACTTGTGGAAAATTAAGTTTGTCAAATTGATTACTCTACCTTTGTGATTTTTTTTATTTAGCCAATTTTTATCTAACTTTCAAAGGGTCCTAGCTACTGCTTTCAAGTCATTTTATGAGTTTCAAATATTTTTACTTTGGTTTTTAAATGATTTTATCAAAAGCAAAAATGTGTTGGCAAAGCAGTTTTTTTTCTCCTCCAAAAACTCGTACATCTATGATTTTTCTGGGAATTCATCTTTGATCAGAAAATTAAGCCGATTTGTTTTCATGTAGTTTTACATGTACTGAGTCTCCAGTATTTTTTTTAGAATTTTTGGAAGTTTTAAAAATTGGGTAAAAAATCGTGGATTAAAACTGGACAGTGGAGTCAGAATTGAATTTAAAGAAAAAACAAAGCAGTTTTTTTTCTCCTCCAAAAACTCGTACATCTATGATTTTTCTGGGAATTCATCTTTGATTAGAAAATTAAGCCGATTTTTTTTCGTGTAGTTTTACATGTCGTGAGTCTCCAGTATTTGTTTTAGAATTTTTGGAATTTTTAAAAATAGGATAAAAAATCGTGGATTAAAACTGGACAGTGGAGTCAGAATTGAATTTAAAGAAAAACAAAGCAGTTTTTTCTCCTCCAAAAACTCGTACATCTCTGGTTTTTCTGGGAATTCATCTTTGATCAAAAAATTAAGACGATTTTTTCTCGTATAGTTTTATATGTCCTGAGTCTCCAGTATTGTTTTTAGAATTTTTGGAATTTTTTAAAATAGGGTAAAAAATCGTGTATTAAAACTGGACAGTGGAGTCAGAATTGAATTTAAAGAAAAACCAATTTTCTGTTTTGGTTAATTTACTTAGAGTGGGCTGATTAGGAGGGTTAGCTACTGACTTAGGATGATTTCTAAGCCCTTTTAAACTCTAAAAATGGTTTTTCAAATCCCGGGTTAAGGGTAGTCAAGTCCGGATTTTTTAAACTTAGGAAATTAGAACCATTTAAAAATTTTTAGCCCAGTTTTTATTGTTAATTCAAGCTTTTCAAAATTGTTTTCAAATAATCACAAAGTATTTTGGTTTTAGAATATTTAATTTGACATATTTTCCTAAGGTAGCCGGATATCTTTTTAGATATACGGATTTCCTTAATTAAAGGAAAAAAATACATTTCATGCATTGCATTTTTATTTTCGTGCATATTATATGATAGCATTATTTTATTCTATGTCATTTAAATTATATGCCATACCATTCATATTTGTCATGTCATTTAGGTTGCATTATATTATTTAGACTTTACTATGTCATTTTATTTATGTCATGCATATACATATTCATTTATTTTAAATGTTTGCAAAAGATAATGGTTTTCAATAAAAATAAAGATATTCCCGAGTTAAAATAATTCATGAGTTCTCTACCGGGTTTGCTGGAGGGAATATCATCAATTATCATTAATAAAGGAATATCTTTCTTTCAAAAAAAAAGAGAATTATTCGGAAAGTTTTCCAAAACTAATAAAAATTTCTATATTTTGCCACGTTTGTTGGGGAATATAGGAAAATTTTGAATTTATAAATTCCGGATCATTTTCAATAAAAAATGGAATTATTTTTAAATTGGGAATTAACTTGAAATACTAAATTTAAAACCAACTTTTTACCGAGACTTGAGATAACACACGATTAATAAGGTACCGATTTATACGGGCGTTGTGGGGGTGCTAATCCTTCCCCACACGTAACCGACTCCCGAACCCGCTTCTTTGATTTCTCTGGTTTAAAACGCAGACTTGAAATTGGTTTTTAAAATGTTTTAATTAATTTTTAAAATATTTTATAAAACCGGTTTTAATAGATGGCCGATCACACCTAGCTAAAAAAGATTGGTGGCGACTCCATGTCTTTTTTAAGGTCATTTTCAAAACCTTCATTTTTCTAGAGGAATTAAGTCGACTTTTCCTCGGTTTTTTTTAATGTCACGCTTAACGAATAATAAAGTCTTGCGATGAGACTCGTCGTTATTTTTTTTAGGTTGCGACAAGATGTATCAAAAAAATTTTCATTTTTTTGGAAATAAAACACGTGTTTATTGGCAATTGAGAGTGTAGATCGACACCAATCCTCCCTTCGAAATCCAAAAGTTAACGCACGAACCAAAAATTTCTTGAAAACCATGTTAGAACTGTCGATTGACAAAGACACGTGCCGATCAGCAATTTAGTGCAAACGATCAGCACTTTTGCTCGAATTTTGTGTTATTTTACTTATTTTTAAATTAAAATTGGTTTGTTTTAAAATTTGATTTATGATACAAAATTTGACACTTATATACATTTTGATTTAGTTTGATAAAATGTTCACTTTTTAATTAAGATTTTCTTTTAATATAAAATTTCTCAATTTTATACAAGTAGATTTTTTAAAATATTAAAGGATGTAAACTCTATTTTTAAATTAATTATTAATTAAAAAATATTTTATTTATATTTTACTATTATAATTTAATAACATATTAATAACATAGATTTAGAAAAGAAAAAAAAAGTTATGTTCACCTACATATAAAATTATGGATGTCGGAAAACTTTGAGATTAACGAAAACGAATATTTTTAGTTTTTTACTATTATATTTTTAATTTATAATTTTAAATATTTTTTATTATAAATATTAATAAGATTTATTTAATTTGTGAATAAAAATTCTAATTAGTAATTATATCAAATGAATAACACTAAAATATTTTTTTGATAACTATTAATATAGTTTATCCAATTCTTTTAAAAAAAATTCTAATTACATGAAATGATTACCAATAAAATATTTTTATGACAAATATTAATAAAATTTATTTAACTTTTAAATAAAAATTATAATTAAATTTAATGAATTTTTAAAAAAAATGTTTTCTTAATTCTAATAGTATTGATTATTGAACAATATATATAGATTAATATTACTAAATCAATATATTTTCCTTCCATATTATTATTCTTCACCAAAAAAGAAATTGCAGTAAAGAACCAATGGACGTGCTGAGGAAGCAAGTGAGAGTAGTCGGATTGATGAAGGGTAAATAGGAATCGTCATTGTAAGTAGTAGACTTGAACATGATACGAATATAATACAAAAAAAATAATTAAAAACACGATCGAAATATGATACAACACGAAAAAAGATGAATACGATACGAAGACACGAATGTTTCAAAATCTATATAATATGAATTATTAACATATTAAGATTTATATAAATATAAAATATGTTAAATATAATTATAACATAACAAAATACAAAAATAAAATATAAATATACGAATTATTAAATCTAATAAATAATTAGGACATTTTTCTTTTCTCGGCCCTAGAGGGATCATAATTTGGTAGTTTCCGCGTCATCACAAGTTTGCTTTATTTTACTTTTTATAATCCGTAACTTTCAGCGGAGAAGGCTAAAGAAGGAAAAGATGCTACTGCGGGGAAGATGAAAGAGTACACAGATTATACAGCTGAGAAAGCAAAGGAAGGTAAGGATACCACTGTTAGTAAGCTTGGGGATTTCCTCACTGGGAAGACAGAACCAACGAAGCAGAAGGCATCAAGTCATCAGAAGAAAACCAAGCAGAAAGGCATTAGAAACTGTAGAGAAAACAGAGTGAAACGGCAAAAAAATGATCAACGACAATTAAGATGGCAACATATTTTTCTGATGACGTGGACTTTGCCACATCAGGCGGGATGACAGACGTCCATAAAGAAACGGGTCATTTAGCATTTTCCATGTGGAATATGATTCCATTCACAATGTATTTTTTGTCATCATATTATCTACGTGACAGGTTGAGTGCATGCACGATCCAACAACTCAAACTCACTTATACTACTACTTTAAAAGAACCAAAAAAACAAAAAACAAAGAAAGCACCTCATTTTCTTTTGCTTTTGTTACCATTTTTTTTCCTTTGATTTCTTTCATGGTAATATTTAAACATAGATTTGGTAATTCGTGTATTGTATTATTTTTTGTGTCATAATTATGTTTAAGGTGCTATATATTATATAAATTTAATAATTCGTGTTATACAGATTTTGACATGTCTGTGTATTCGTGTAGTATTCATGTTATTTTTTCGTATCGTGTCGCATTTTTGTTATGTTTCAATTATTTTTTTCGTATCTTGTAATCGTATCATGTAATTATGTTGTGTTCAAAATTATCAAATCTATTTAAATTTGATAATTTATATATTCATATTGTATTCGCGTTATTTTTTCGTATCTTATCATATTTTAATTATTTTTTTCTATTATATTAATATCATATATATAATTATGTTAGGTCCAAATATCCTATGTCACACCCAATTGGACCAGGAGTTCATAAACTTGTTGAGTCTTTTTTTTTAAGAAAAATCATAGAGTAAATATAATTGTCAACAAGTTTAATTATTGAATCACACCAAACCTTCCAAGAAAAGGATTTCTGACTAATTATGAAATCTTATTTTTGGAACTTTCACCTTATGACGTCAACTTAATTTGTCTAATGTTATTTATCATTCGGAAATACTAACCGGTGTCTAGTGATTGTTAAGATTTTATATATATATATATATATATATATATATATAAAAAGTGTAATTAATATATATTTTTTGAATTTAATAAAAGTAATATATTAAATTTAAATTTTTTTCCAAAATGATAAATAAATAATTCAGATTTGACAATATTGAACACGACATGAAAAATATGAACATAAAACACAATACGTCACGAAAAAAATAACACTAACACGATATGAATATTTCAAAATCTATATAATATGAATTATTAACGTATTAAAATTTATATAAATATAAAATACCTTAAACACGATTATGACACGATAAAGTATACGAACACGACATATATACACAAATTATCAGTGACTATAGACACCAGTTAAACGAATTTTTTATCATTTCATGGGAAAAAGGTAACAATCCATTTTATTTAAATTGTTTAGCAGCTTGATGCATCATAGCGAGCAGTGATTATTTCTGAATTAGTAATTGGTTGAATTTGATAATGGAAAATATTTATCAGTGTATGTGGTACTGATTAAGGTGATATTTTTAAAAAATACAATTAATAAATTTTTCTTAAATATAATAAAATCAATACATTAAATAAAAAAAATTAAATAAAAATTAAATAACCCTTTGATTATTTCCTAGAATACTTTCTCTCTCTTCCTGCTGAATGTTAGAATAGTTGTTGAAAACCAAACCAAATTAGTAGTAGTTTTCCAGCTAATTTTTGAAAATTTAGCTGCCTATTCATATATAATAACATATTCTTTCTACTTAAAATACTCTAATTTCCGAAATGGGAAACTCACATAAACATAATATTGTACTTATATTGTATTTGCGTCGTATAATCGAATTGTATTCATAATTATTAGATCTATTTTTTTCTCTCCCTTTCGGAGGCCACAACTAAAGTTGAAGAGATTCGAAGATGTCTTTTCATTTGGTCATGAAAAAGTCCTTGTTGATAGGCATCTCTCCCATATATTATTATTTATTTTTTTTATCAGAAGAAGTTTAGATGTGGAAGGTTATTTCAGTCTAGGATAAGTTTTAGAAATAGTTAATAGATACTTATAAATTATCTATCAAATGATATTGTTAGTGAAATTCTAATCCTGATACTTATCAAAATATTAATGAATATTCAATCAATTGAATCAACCTACATTTATCATATAATGCAGCTCTACCTAACAATTTCTATTTTCTTTATTCTCACATGTGGGTCTGAGAAAAAAAATTGTGCCAATGATGCCCTACTTTTATGATTATTTTGAATATTATACTAAATTTACAAGTGTTTCTTTCACAGTCTGGCAACTCTATTGAAAAATGATCAAATATCAATATGATTAAATCATTGAATCACATTATAGCTTTTGAAAATTGGATACCATGCATGCTACCAGCCTTGTGAAATTTTTTTCATGATATGCCAAAATCTAAGGAGATTCACAAGTTTCAGCAATGATAAATAGATAGTCAATGTAATCCATTACCTCGATAGTTGTTTTTAATAGATTTCTCTGGGTTTTCAACTAGACTTGTTCAAAGACCGGACAACTCATCCAAATCCGAAAGTTCGCCCATATTTTAAAGGATTTAGATAAAAATATTAAGCCTAAAATATGGGATTTGACAAAAAAATGAGACTCATTTAAAAAATGAACCAAACCTTAGCTCAACAATCAAGGCTCGAGCTCGACTCGGCCCGTTTTCCTTTTATATAATATATTATTTTTATATTTTATATATTATATAATTTATATCACATAAAAAATAAATATCTATAATATTATAGTGTATATATTTAAAAATATGCTAAGTTATCCATATTTTAAAATTTAATAAAAGAAAGAAAAAAATTACTAAAATTAAATAATAATAAAAATATTTGTTTAAATTTTTTTTTAAAAATATATGAACGAACTTAAATGGGTTTAGACTATCCATTTACAAATATGGACAAATTTGGACAAAAATTTAAACCCATATTTCAGGTCGAACCAGGCTTGGACTAACATATATAGTGTTAATATCATATAATTTTACAACCAAAAATCCTGTGAAACATATATATATATATATATAGTTTAATATGATACAGAGGGGTGCATTTTCTGATATCCAACAAGAACAAGGATTTATAAGCTTGCAGCTGTATCTATTCTACAGCTAGGGATATACTTCCAACTTGTTGAATTCTATAAGTGCAACCAAAATTTAATCAGCAACTGTTACAGTCCATTGCTATATCTCGGACCTGGAAATTTTTCTTTAACTCTTCTTCTGATAGAGAACCATTTCAACACACTGAAAACCTTGGTCCATCTCCTCTGTGCTTGAACAGCAACAGTACGTTGTAAAAGGAATCCGTCAACGGCAGTTTGTAAATCAGCTTGTGATTCCAAACCAAGGCTCTGGGACTGAAGATCACTATCGAAAAATCGAAGATGATCCTCATCATCACAGAAAGTGTGAGTAATATCTGTGTCACAGATCAGGGAATTAGTGAATTGGCCAGGATAACTCAAAGTTTGGTCATATCTAAGAGCCAGGTTCTCAATACCATGCAGGGCATAATCTTCTAAGCCACTCAAACCCCCAACCGAATACATGGTTGAAATTATATCTGGAGAAGCACTTGCTTGAGCATAATCAAATCCACCATTCTTTTGAGAAGCCAAAAACTTGCTACCATTAGAAATCTCCGTCTTGGCTGAGCTTGTGTAAGGAATATTAGCTAAATTTGAAGAACCACCTATGAGAGAGGCTTCTTCATCATCAAAATAGATAACTTCTTCCCAGTGTTCGAATGCAGAAATTACCAAGTTTTGAGCTTCAATCTGATGGTGGATCAGATAATCAGAAGCCATTAGTGACAAAATTAAAGAAATACAAAAATATATATATATATATATATATTCAGAAAAGGGTAGGGTACCTTCTCAGTTTCTGGCAGCTTATCAATTGAAACATACTGGCATTCTGATAGTAGTCCTGTCACTTGTCCCACACTGTTGAAAACCACACCAGATTTCGGTTGAGAAGCAAGAGGGCAGTACAAGTACATCCTCTTATCAAGCACACATGTTCGAGCATGCTCCACAGTGACTTCCCACATCTTAGCAGACATACCTGTGCCAAGGATCTGCATGCATCCCAAGAAACAAATATTGCTTGCTATTAGCACTTTGACATCATCAAAATCCTAACTTAAAGCAGCTTAAGTTGTTGATGAATAGTCAACAAAGCATGGATCTCTCAGTGATGCTAGGTTACATTTAATTTTCCAATTTACATCCTCATTAGTTATTACTGAAGAAAAAAATATCCTGGGTAAACATAGATGAATGCAGACAAAGGGTCCTACACAGTAAACTGCAAAAAGTTTGAAGTAAAATGTAATAAAAGATTATGTTGATACATGTCAAACTAAGGAACTTTTTTTTTGTGTGTGGATAGTTTGGGGATGGAGGATTCGAACCCTCCTCTGTGAACAGGGGAGCATGCACCAACCACTGAGTCAAAGGCTCGAGTGTAAACTAAGGAACTTTTTAAGGTATATAATTCACACATGAATTCATGTGGTCTAATCCTATAACATTCACAACACAGCTCCTTTCTGCAAGCTATCCAAACATGCTTAAATTTAAGGACTGGCTTAAAAACTGATTAAACAGCAGAAAATTTTGAAGCTTTTAACAACAAAGGAGCTACCAACTTATTAGGGGCAATTAAGCAATTGAATCAGTAGTCTTCTTTTTTAATTTTGATGTTCTACTGCCAATAATAGAGGACATTTGAACAAAGAAGATGGTAAAGAAACTGGAAACCTTCATAAAAATTCTAAGCAGTGTACAAAAAGAGAGATAAAGCAGTAGAGCCTCACATGTCGGAGCCTTGGAGGATCTATAAAGAGCATGGTCAAGAAATCCTTTACAGTTTTGATATTTTCCCGACTCAAGCGCTTATGAAAAGCCCCATCTTTTCCAATTTTCTCTAATCTCCATACTTCATCAGAAAGAGATGGAGGATGGTGCTTTTTGTATACTGCAACCAGAAACCAAAAGTTGAAAAAAGTCTCATCTATCAGTTTCTCATAATGACTTGCTTAAAAACCACTATGCCAATGCATATACAAATTCTAAAGCTTAGTTAGTTAGTTTGCTCTTTGCAGATTACGAGTGGAGAAAGTTAGAAGGAAAACAATACATAGAATTCGTTCAACATCTTGTAACATCATCACTTGTGGAGTGATTCTCACAAAAGTATAAAATGTGAATTACAGCAATATTAGAATTTATATTTTAAGTTTTTAACATGGTACAAAGCAACACTACTCAAAGTGACAAGCATCCAATTTCTTAGCCTGAAAATTTCTAGATATTGAGAACATCTTAATCTAAGCAGAAGTGTGCTATAAATAGATACCTACTCATTAAAAATGAATTAATAGTTAAGTACTTACATTCACCACGATGATCCCTGACAATAAAGGATTCTGTCTCTGCTTCTCTTACTCTAGTTCCATCAGAGCCATCCACAACTCTTGCACCAAGTCTGAAACGACGGCTTCTTGTCCAGCTAGAATTATCTGTAAATGAAATCTCACCCACTAAACCGATGCCCTCGGTAAGAATTAGAAATGCATCTCCAGTAAGAAGAGGTTTCTTTCCTTCTCTCTCTCTTACAATATTATTCTTAAACTCTTCCAGTGTCCAATTGTCCCCCTCATCACCATCAAAATCTCCCTCAAGGACTACAACTTCTACTTTACAAGAAGACTCTGGGCCAGAGGTAACTATTTCTCCAGTAAGAGCATCAACTATAGCCACCTTTATGGCAGAACATTCTTCTGCCTCGATTCGAGCTCCAGTGAACACAGGAAGGGAGAGATTATTTAAGAATTGGAGTTGTAAGCTTCTTGGTTCAGTAGAATTTATCTCCTTCCCAGCGTTCCTTCGAACAAACATGGAGCAGAACCGCATGGTTTAGTATACAATGAAGTTAACACAGATTTCTGGCAGAAAATATTTCTAATTCATATTTTTTCTTCCTTCTTTGAATAGAATTCGTACCTTCTCATATTGTTCAAATGCTTCCTAAAAGCCACTTCAACTTCCTCTTTGACCTACAAAACATAGGATCAGTATTTACATCCAATTCTTAACATATTCAATTTTTTAACAAGTATTTTGCAGAAACAAGAACTACTAAAAGATATGGGAGCTTGCCACCAATAGATATGAATATAAATTTTTGCTCCCTTTTCCTGACAAAACTTTGAAATTAGATGCTAGACACCATAACACAGGCATTACAAAGAAATAGCAAAAACTTCAGAAAAAATAAAACGCAACTCTATTTGACAGCACGTCCATCCATTGAAGCAAAAATAATCGCATTGATATAACATTTCATGCTCCAAACACCTATTCATTAAAAACATGCATAAGGGCAGACTGAAGTCTGAAGATGCCAATAGAATTTGTTGAGCTGAAAACATGCATTTATGATGGACTTAGAGTCAAGTATTCAAGGTTCAAACATTTTAAAATGGCCAATTGTTCATTTACAATGAAAAATTCAGTTCACACCTTCAGTTTTGTTGTAATATGCTTGCTATCTGATGTGAAAGTTCATGCAGAATAAATAAGGAAAAAGACAGCTAACTCAAGGAAATATGTTCCAAAGTCGCAACCAATTTTGTTGTAACTCATTAAGGTGCACACGGTCCAACAAGTCTTAATGGCTAAAATTAAGCTCACTTGACAGAATATATACTTTAAATGATATCTTAAAAAAGATACGCCACCTTCAAACTATCACAGTTTTAAAATTAAAGACCACATTCTTGATTTAAGTGAGGAAATCTGGATTTCTTTTAGGATCCAAAAAGAATAAAAGAGAGTAATTGACAAGATGCAATGACCTGAAAGTTCTTGCAATCAGTTTTCAAAGTTGTTAAAGCCTACAAACCATGTGAAGCCTTAAAAGGATTGGAGCTGAACAAGTTAACAGGGATTATCTACTGCTGTCACATGATTGAAAATTTGACAGTACCACCGAACAGGCATAATCACCATGAAGCTTTAGGAGACAGTTAGTGCTACACTCTATGTTACTACGACTATTTATTTTTCCTAAAGTACCCGTGTCAAACTTTTTTTTTTTAACAGACATGAGTGTTGAGGTTCACATGTGAGTGTGACATCCCACATCACTTAAAAGTGGGATGCAAATGTGGCATTATATACATGGAGGACCAGAGACCCCATTAGCTTAGGATTTTGGGTTCAAGTGGTGTCCAACATGTATCATGTATGTAAAGGCCCCTTTGGTGTGCTCCTCAACAACTTAAGGTTTGCTTATTTCCCCAACAATGGTTATGAAGTTTAGACCCTCCAAATATAAGGAAAAACTTAAGAAAAAATGAAAATGCCCGTGCTGATGTTGGACACATAATCGTATTCGGAACTCACTCCCAAGTCTGAGCAACATAGGCTACAATAATTGCTAAAAGTAAATGTCACCAGGCAGTAAAGGACACAGGACATGCTAATTTTATGATTTCAATTCTTGAGAGAGGCATCATCCCCTGTTCATACAACCTTTGGTGTGACATTGACACGCCATAACATGATAAGAAGTACTATGACCATATACTTCTATCTTCATTGTGAAATGAGATAATATGACAAGATTTTAATGAAAAAAAGGGCAGAATAGAAAGACAAGCTTGCTAAGACTCTCTCTACTATGTGAATAAAATCTACACTTGCTTTTTGCTGGACAAAAAATAAAATAATGTAGGAGCACCACTGAAATAACATGGTCAAAGGAAGAAATATACCACTCTACGAATCAACGGCTCCAAAACTGGCTCCAGCAAATGCTGGACTGATTGCAACTTCATCACCTCCTGAACCACACTAGCATAGTTTACAAACAGCGTTAGCAACCAAAAGAAAATAAATAATGCACAATTTTACATGGATTATAATTACCAATCATCACGAAGCATGGATGCCATAAGTGAGATTCAACTACACAGAGAGTGAAAACATATTCAAGCAATATCACTATATTTCCAACATCAAGTGCACAAAAACTATTTCCAGTTTAATGAAGAGCAATATCACTCCATATTTAAAAAAAAAAATGCCTAATTCAGTTCTCTAATTAGTTAATCTTAGCAGAAGAATTTAATCATAGTACAAAATGCCAAGACATATTTCAACAACAATTTTACTAAGCAAGTAATAAAGCCAGTTGAAATATCCACTCATCTATTCCCTTCACCTTAAGAATTTCAATCATATTACACACATGCAAAGCACATTAACAAAAACCTACAATTAAACCAGTGAATAAGAAAATTGATTTTTAATTTATTTATAAGACATAAGGGTCAACCAACCACATTCAGCAACTAATTTTACCAAACAAGTCAAAACCCAATTCATTTCTTATTCTTTTTATTTCGTTTTTATAACAAATAAACATCAATAGCAAAAGAAGAATGAAATTTGGGGTAAGAAGGGAAAGGCGTGTACTTTCTCAAGGTTGGAAACCTTCTCCGTTTATCCTGATCAGGACTATTTCCTTCTGACCGTCGAGCCTTACCATCTTCCTGGGGCCTCTTCTGTGACATTATTGTTATTATTATTATTAAGTACTCCAACACCCCAAAAGCTAAGCGGTTTCGATGGTGGGCAACGATGACGAGGAGGTTCATTAAGAAACACCAAGACAACGCCAATTAAAGAACCCAACATGCGACACTTAAATCAAATATTAAACCAGCAGGAGGAGTATATACATGTATTTATATATACTATTCATTCATCAATAAATGGTAATCAATGAGTAAAGTCGAAAACATCAAAAGGAAAAAAACAAAAGAATAAAAAAACAAAAGAAACCCAGCACTTAAAACCCTTTTTCCCATCTCACTTTCCTATCCATTGCCTGAATTTGGCTGTGTCTGGGATGCTTCTTCGCCGTGAAATTTCACTTGAATGAGATATATATATATATATATATATATATATATATATATATATTTTCTTTTAAAGTAAAAACTAAAAAGATGATGTTATTCTTAGATTAGGTTTGGTTTGAGCGGGGGAATTGGGGCCCATTTATATCTTGGGGTCCACCTTTAAGTTGGTATTTTTTGGTATTCACTTACATTGGATTCTTCCGGTAGTTACCTAATCTTAATTTCTGATACTCATTTATCTATATTATCTACTGTATTATTAATATTAAAGTCTCGAGTGTTACGAATTAATTAAAATATCAATTCAATTAAAAAAATTTCTTAAAAAAATTTAAAAATTATTAACAATGATATAAAATTAAAGCTAGTTATGTCTTTTACATTTAAAAAAAATACCCACTAATTAAATTTTTAAAACATATTTTTTTACTCACATTTTTTTATCCAACCACATAATAAATGTGACATAATCTAATATATATAATTTTTTATTAAATTAGTATCACAAGTCAAAACTCACTTGTGCAAATTACAAAAAAAAAAAATCAAATTAAATCATAATATCAAATAATAATATCTATATCTATACTAATATTAAAATCTTTTACTGAGTTGGTATCACAACTTAACTCAGACGCCAACTCAATTAAGAAATTTACTTAATTTGTTTTTTTAAATGATTAACAATGATATAAAATTAAGATTAATTATTTTTTTATATCTAAAAAACTACTCACTAATTAGTTTTTTTAAAACATATTTTTTACTCATTTTTTTTTCATCCATCCACATAATGGATGTGACATAATCTAGTATATATAATTTTTTATTAAATTAGTATCACGAATCAAAACTCGTGCAAATTACAATAAAATCAAACTAAACCATAATATCAAATAATAATACAAGGATATTTTAGTTTTTTAAATTTTTATAATATATTTTTAAAAATAAATTACTTACTTTTAAAAACTATCATAAAACGAGTAACTTAAAATACCATGAATAACTTCTTATTTTATTTTAAAATATTTTATATTTCACTCTTTTTTTTTTAAACATAGTTTTTTTAACTTGACTCATTATCAACTAAAGTGTACTTTCTTAAAAACTTCACCCTCACCTACACATTTTTTACCTTCATTTTTTTTTATGAAGATAGGAGTTGAAGTCGTGCCTTTGAACATAAAAAAAAAAAAAAAAAAAAAAACATGAACATTAACACGTCACAAACACATAATATTTTTTTAAAAAATTGAATAATTATGATAAATTAAGCAAAATATGTCATAAATTGAGACACGACACGAACACAATTTTTTTTTCTCTAAATTGAATCACAATGACAAACTATGCAAAATATGAAATGAGTTGAGACATGACACGAACACAACATAGAAAAAATAATTAAAACACAACATGAAAAATAACAAGAATACGATACGAATACACGAACCTGTCAAAATTTATATAAAACGAATTATTAACGCGTAAAAATTTATATAAATTTATAATACTTTGAAAACACCAAAAAATAACACGAATAAAATATAGGATAAATTGAGACATGAAACAAACAGAACATGAAAAAAATAATCAAAACACGACACAACATGAAAAATAACGTGAACATGATACGAATACACCAACGTGTCAAAATTTATATAAAACGAATTATTAATGTGTTAATACTTTGAACACACAAAAAAAAAAAAAAACACACACAAACACGTCATAAATATACAAATTTTTTCTAAATTGAATAATTATGACAAATTATGCAAAATATATCATGAATTGAGACACGACATAAACACACAAAATTTTCTCTAAATTGAATTACAATGATAAATTATGCAAAATATGAAATGAATTGAGACACGACACAAACACAACATAGAAAAAATAATTAAAACAACACAAAAAATAACATAAAAACTACTTGAATACACGAACGTGTCAAAATATACATAAAACGAATTATTAACATGTAAAAAATTTATATTTATAATATTTTGAACACACGAAAAAATAACACGAATACGAATACACCAATTTTTCTTTTTCTTTCTTCCCTTTTTTTTTTTCTTTTTTTCTTTTTTTTCTTTTCTTTCTTTCAAGCTCAAAAAAAAAAATTTACCAAATGTCAACACCATATCATTTCATGTAGTTCATTTTATATTATAGCTAGATTAGAATTATTATTTTAAAGATTAGGTGGAATGTTTAAATTTAACAAGTGATTTTAGAATGTTTTTATATGTTATTTAATTATTATAAAAATTTATTGATTTTCATAAACATATTTTAATTAACATGTGTCAATCCTTTAATTTTGTTTAAGAAATTTAAATTTTTTTATCGTTAGTATTTAAGATAAAGCCCTTGGTATTTCTCAACTATGTCTGTAGTTGAGTTTCATTTTACGGATAAACGTCACAAATTCTTAAGTTCATTATCTTATACTAAAAAAAGAAAATTGTATTATATAAATATTAGATCTGATAATTTTGGATACGATACGATTACACAATACAAATATGGTATAAAAAATAAATAAAACATGATATAAAATATGATATAATACGAAAAATAACATAAACACGTTACGAATACACGAACGTGTCAAAATTTATATAACATAAATTATTAATATATCAAAATTTATATAAATATATTTAAAGTATTATATATTTATATAAATTTTAATATATTAATAATTCATGTTATATAAATTTTGATATGTTCGTATATTTATGTCGTGTTCATGTTATTTTTTCATATCATATCTTATTTTAATTATTTTTCTTATATCGTATTTTATATAATTGTGTCGTATCAAAAATTATCATATATATTTTTTCTATTTCTAAATCCTTTTCTGTTGGGTCTTCATACTTTGGTAAGCCTTTGGGATGAAAGAATTCTATGTTGGCGCAAACTTCAGGTTAAAATTAACAATACATACAAAGATATTTTGTACATTTGTTGGTATTGGCTTAAAATCAGCTTTCTGCCTAGCTTTTACCTTTATATATATTAATATTTGTTATCATATGCATTCGCATTCGTACGTGAATGCTTATTTATTTATTTTTGAATATATAATTATATATTTTAAAAATAAATAAAAATGATAAAATGCATATTAATTAAGATTTGCATGTAAAATTTGTTTTATGTACAAATTATTATATTATTTTAACATTAATGCAAAATTAATTATGAAGATAAAAAAATTTAATGTAAATTTTAACTTTTTATTTATATCAAATAAATTAATTCACTTTTTAAGATTAGTGGAAAAATTAAAACTTTTAAAATAAAGCAATTCTATATAAATTTTTTTTATTTATTATCAAATTAATCTATTTAATGAAAGTGTTTTAATGAAATTAAACTTCTTACTTATAAATTAGATAAATCTTATTAATAATAAAAAATATTCGTAATGACAATTTAGAAATATAATGAACAACGATGACTATTTTCGTCTGTTCAAAAGATTCTTCATATTTGTGCTTTTATATATATTATTATAGATATATATATGTTTGATTAATCCTTTGGCATTTTAATTAAGTTAATACAGTTTTTTTTTCTTTATGCAAAAAATCCTTTCTTATCTTTTTTTTTACATGAAAGATGAAAATTAATTATAAAGAAAGAAGATTATAAAAGTGTAAAATTGTACATAAAATCATTAATTTAAGTAGAAAAAAAATGCTTTTACCTCATTTTTAAAATGATTAAATTTTAAAAAAAAAATATTCAAATTCATTTATTTCCTTTTTCTTTTAATTGTTTTCTTACTACCAAATAAAAGAACAAATACTATTTTCTTTCAATTTCTTCTTCTTTTGGTATAAAGAAAGTCAATCTGAAAATGAGAGAAGGGATTGCAAATACTGAGATTCGGATACAGACTTGTTGAATGTCACTTTTTAAGCTGCATGAATCAACAAAATTAAATCTTAGGGTGTGCTTGGTCGCATGGTAAAGTGGAAGGATAGATAGAGAAGATGAAAAAGTGAAAAGAAAATGAATTTTGGATGTGTTTGATAGAAAAGTGAGAGAAAAGAAAATAGAAAAGATTGTTATTTTCTACATCTATTAACAAAAACAAATCACTCCAAATTGGAAAGAAAAGACGAAAGAAAATAAGTGTAGTGTGAGTCAAGTATATATATTTACAAAATTATTCATAATTATTTAAATTTTATTTTTTCATCTTAATTTACAATAGGTATAATGGTAAAATAATATATTTTTCATTTTTTTTCTCTCATTTTTCAATCATACCAAGTAATGGATGAAAAAAAATATTTTTTTTTTCACTTTTCAATCTTTCCTACCAAGCATATTATAAAAAAATCTTTTTTTTATTTATTTTTTATCATTCCATTATTCTATTCATCTTACCAAACAAAACCTTAAAGTTCAATTTCCTTTCTTTTGTTGCACTTTCCTTTCAAGTAAATATGAAATAATGGTGAAAAGTCCAAGAATTGAATTGAAAAAAAACAAAAAGGAAGATTTGTCCAAATGCAATAAAGGCAAAGCTGAACGTAAAAAATCCTAAGATACTCACTTTATAGTTTTCCCAGTTCCAGGAATCTTCCTTTGTCTAACCTTGTAACCCAATCAACTCCAACTCAAAATCCCCCCATGTGCCAACCAAAACTTGTCCTTCCAATATTCCATAATTGTCCTTCGTCAATTTTAAATACAGTCATTTTTGTAGGGGTATGTTTGTCAGTGCACAGCTTTGTGTTTTTCACGTTGATATTTGTATAGTTTAAGAAATAGGAAAAAAAAAAGCATGGATCGTCCTATGCATTGGAAATTGATAATTGAATGATGTTACTTCCACTATGTTCTTGCTAATATCTTTTGAAACATCCACGTTTCCTAAATAAGAGGCCTTGGAAAAAAATAAGCAAAAGTTATACGATCAAGATATGACATTATTGTTTTATGATTCACCAAATATTCTATGATCTTTAGATGAACAAAAAAAAAAAAAAAAAATTCTATGATCTTTATGGTTTTGTCATTTTCTAATCTATAGCTCTCAATGTTAAATTTCCAAATATTTTGAGCAAACGGTTTTTTGTTGTTGTTGATATTTTGAATAAATATATATATTCAAACTCATTTTTAGAGGTGATCATGAATAAGGTCGGGTCGAACTAGGTTCAAATAGAAGAAAAAAATTACTTGTCTAAGTCTGACTCATTGGACTCGAAAATCTCTTTTACTATTTGAAATATATTAAAATATTATTTTTATATTTTTTATAACTAAATTTAAATGAAAAATAATTTTTATTTATTAAATAGTAATCGAGATTAGGTTGGACCGATCTGAATTATAAAAATTTTATCACATAAACTTTCCAATTCGAGTTGAATCTATCGGGTAATTCGATCGTAGATATGTTTACTCGCTCCTTAAGCTAAGAATATAAATTTTTCATTAAATCAAATGAAAAATATAATATAATAGTTTTTAAATAAAAACAAAAATATACAAATTTTCTATCTTTTTGTTAAAAACCTATATTCGACATGATATATATTAGGTCCAAATCGATACGATTATAAGGTGGTGGAATGAGAGAGAATTTCCATCACATCTATACTTCTATAAATTAAAAAAATCCCTAAAGGATTTCTTTTAATGACAATTGTCTTTTCAAAACACATCGTTTTGGACGGATTAAACGAAGAAAGAAAGAAGGAAAGCAAATGGCCGATAGAAGAAAGAGGGGAGAAAAAAAAAAGGTCTGCCATAAAGAAAGAGAAAAAAAAAAAAAAGAGAAAAAGAGAGGAGGAGAATAAGAGAAAGGATAAGGGTAAGGGAGAAGAAATATGGATTGATTTGAAAGAACAAATAGGTGAAATACAGGTTACATGGGTTGAGCTTTTAGTAAGCCCTTATTTCTTGGCTCACTAGATGGGGTATATGCGTACGTTAAAAAAAGCTTGAAGCAACTAGCAATAATAATACTTTTACCAAATTCGGGTATGCCAATTAAGGCAATTTGGGAGTCGTTACTTGGTTTTTAGCTGAAAATCACAAAATCTCGTCTTTACTAAAAAACTTGGTTAGAAGTTTTGGGTATAGAGTATAGAAGGAATCTAAGCTTTTAACCCTGTTTGGGATAATCCGACCTTTACTATTCTAATTCAGATACAACTTCGTCAAACATCCAAATTAAAGAGCATAACTCACGATTTACTTAATAAATATAATGTATTTATGTCAAATTACATTTTCCATGTTGTCACACATGTTGTAAGCACTAAATTTTGCACCATTAAAATTAGATTTTAATAAATCAATTTTAACTTGAAAAATAAGCAAAAATAGCATTAAAAAAAATTCTGATAGAGTTAACTTATGATGGTCGACACTTTTTTTTTTGTCGATCGACACATATTCGTGGTGCCCAAGTAATTCCTTCGTGCGTAAGCCAAATTTTTTGTTATGGAGATTTGACCTTGTATCGATTGGCACACATGTGCTTAATTACAAGATTTTCGAGAGATTTTCTTTCTATTTCATTTATCAGTAACAAGTCTTGGAAATGTTTAGAGAGACAGCCATCCTACCCGGCCTAAACCCTTATAGTCCTAATTTAACACCATTTTTGCCTATAAATAGACACCAATAGTTTCCTATTTATAAGCTCAAATCATATCTCAAGCCTTTCCATCTATTAGCTATATTCTTATTAGTTTTTAGGTTTTCTTTAACTTTCAAAGAAGTTCTACCTTTAAGAGCCGCCCTTAGCTTTCCAGTAGCTAAACCCCTACCTACAAAACCTCTCAAACATTTTCCCTAGCCTCGAATATACCAAATCTGCCTCTGCCTTTTCAACTTTGTACCGATCGATAGCACCTACTATCGATCGAACACCTTCGATTACACAGATTCAAATTCCTCTAGTGTGATCCATCCTAAACTCGATACTAATCTTGTCTCCAATTGCCTAGACGATTAATAACTGTTTTTTGTTCGTCCTGAGGTCTTTTTTATATCTCCGAGTAAGCAAACTCTGTCAAAATATACTCTTTTTCATCCTGATTCTACATCAAATTCTTGTTGATCTATTGAATCTACTAATAGATTCAATTAGGTAATTCCTATTCCTTTTCTTCTCATACATTGAGCATGTGACATAACTTGTCAATGATCATTCATAATGTAGACATTAAGTATGCATGATGATTACTTAAATTAAAGATATAAATAAACATGTAGTTAATATCCCAATTACTAAATAAACAAAAATGTATCAACCATAGAATAAAAAATACATGAATGTTATTAATATCCTAAACGTTTAACATAAATGATCAAATAAAACAATCACCATCTATTGAAGATTTAACATGAGTCACATAGGCATATGTGAGCGGTGTGAGTATTACCCCTACCGCTCTCGTTTAAGTGTAGGTTCGATGTGATAGAAGTCGTCACTTGATTAATTTATATATCGAAAATCAAGATCGGTTTCAAGACCTCAAATCTTGTCTTTATAAAAAACTTGATTAAGAGATTTAGATACAAGTTTAAGAGGAATCGAAGCTCACTCTTTCACTTATAAATTTGTATTATATTATATCATCATCTTGATCTTACTTCAAACATGCAGTTTATGAACATCTGGATGTTCCATGGTATCACACATGCATCTAAAAAAATACAGGTGGATTGCAAACCTTGGGTGGTCTAATGACCATTAAGCATAATAAACATGCAATTATAACATTCATGGAATAATAATCATAAATTAAATAAATACATCAAAGAAATAAATCGATGGCATAAAATATAAAGCATAATAAGAAAAAAAAAAAAAAAAAAAAAACCTAAATACATGCACAATCTATATGATGGATATCTTAGAGATTTACATGATTATGCACATAAATATTCTTAATCTATATGATATGGTATAATGCAATGCATGATGAACCTAATCATAACATAATTCTATATGGCATACAAAATTACTAAAAATACCCTCAAGATATATTTATGACAAAACATACTTAGTTCTAAATAACAAACTTGAGATGATATGTGATAAATATCCTAATCATGACAGTCTTTGTATAACATATAAAATTACTAAAATGCCATACCTTAGCATCATTTGGGCAACATAACAATATCATGATATCATTTATAATAACAATAATATATGAACTTAATTTAAGCGTAGATGACATGCATTCGTAATTTTACATGGCATACGTTTCATGGGCAGGTCCAATTTATTAAGTTATGCTTAAATAATTAAATTTACCTTTGAAACTTGATAAAGATGATTGGGTAGAATTTTTTCTTAATAGGGACTCTTTTGATGAATCGATCACCGAACAAAGTTTTAATTAGATCATGACTCCTTGAAAAAGTTTCAGTATGACTTGAACTCACTACAGCAAAATTGGGTTTCAGTGGCATTTTAATAGCGACGTTTCACTTACAAACGCCGTCGGATACCATGTTTTGCAGATTTAGCGGCGTTTTTAAAACAAATGTCGCTGAATAACATACATTAACGACGTTTAAGAACTAAAACGCCGCTAAAAGTATCTCAAATTACGCGAGTCTCTTTTTTACCGCTAAAATTGACCCGCCATTTCTTGACAAAGAAACGACAATTGTTTTGGTAATCTAATTTGCGGCGTTTGTTCAAGTAAACGCTGCTGAAGGAACAAAAATTGCGACATTCACCGGCGTTTGTGATATGACAAACGCCACTAACAAATTTAATTTACGCGGTTATATATTTTTTTCCCCAAAATATTATACCCTATTTCTTATTAGGTAAACGATGCGTTTAGTAAGTTTATTTAGTGGCGTTTGTTTTGTAAAATTCCACTAAATATACATAAATAGCGCCGTTTATTTATTGAATACTTTAGTTTAAATAGCGACGTTTGTGTCTATTAAACGCCATTAAAGTGTTTCATTAATTAGGAATACACGAAACGCATCGTTTTGTAGGCTTTTTAGCGGCTTTTTTGAAACAAACGCCGCTATAGGTTATTGAAAATCGGCCTCTCTCTTCCCCATCTCAGAACAATCCTCTCTTTTTCTCTCCCCACCTCTCGTTTTCTCTTCTCTTCTCTCGCTTTCTCTCTCCCTCTCATCCTTCATCCATGGTTAGATTTTGGGTTACTCTCCGCCCTCTCCATATTGAAGGTAATTAATTTTAAGTTTTTTAAATTTGTATATTAGGGTTTTTTATTTTTTTCATTGCCTGCGATTTTTGTTCAATTTAATTTGATTTTTGTTGATTTCGTATTTATTTGATTTCGTATTAACTTTTTAGATTCATTTTGGTAATGAGGTTAGGATTTGGAGTTTAGGGAATGAGGTTAGGTTTTTTAGAATTTTCAATTTAGGGTATGTGGAATAAAATTTTAGGGTTAAGGTTAGGGGATGTTGGGTTTAGGGTGCAACTGTTGCTGCTGCTATTGTGCAGGCAGCAGCTGCACCAACTACTGGTGCAGGCCTTCGGTGTTTTCTGACCCGTTAAGCATACATGCTTATATTTTACCGCAATCATATCAAAACAAAAAAAAAAAAAGATGTTTTCGCCCTCTGTTAATGCGAGGAATTATAACTCAAGTTCTTGTTGAGTTGAATTGAATTGTTCAATTTTACTTGTTTTCTGATTTGGCTGGATTGATTATTTCTATGTAGCCTGTTATTTCTATGTCCAACTTATTGTTTTTTATGCAGAGTTCACGAAGGCCGCATTACGTACGACGATCGATTTGGGATTCGTCGAATTCTTCGTTAAGCTCATCTTTATTTCTATTAACAACATCATCATTGGCTCCGCTTAGGTAATTATCCAATTCAATCTCTTTCAATGTTTTGATTTCTTGACTCGATTTTTGGTGATGCTTGACTTATCTGATTTTGCATGTGCATGATGCATGCAAGTTTTAATTCAAAAATGGGTTCTATTGGCTTGACTTGATTTTTGGTGATGCTTGATTTAAAATGTGTTACTTTTTCTTGAATGTGCTTGTGGCTTGACTCAAAAATGATGATGTCTCTGTAAGGTTAGCGGCTAGGAAATGTGAATTATTCTTGATATAGGAGATGAAGTTGGGTTGAACTTGAAGTTTAAAGTGCATGATTGTTTATTCTTGGTTAAAAGAGTTTATTTTAGTGCATGATAGTCAAGGTGGTGTGCCATGTGCTTTTTCCGTAAATTACCTGGTTAATCTCTTTCTTATGGGTTTTTTACTGAATGAATCTGATGGATAATCTGTTGGCTTAGTCTTGACATTTTGGTTATACATCTATTGGTCGTTTTTTTATTGGTGAAAATTTTGAAACCGCATTAGCTTAGGTTTTTTTTATTCAAGTAATATCCAATATATATGTATAGGTATCTTTGATGTACTTCTCATAGGCTCAAGGTTTAGCTTTATCTTTTTAAAAAAATATGTAAAGTGCGATGAGAATAGTAATGTTGTATTTTTTTTATAAAAAAAAACTCGAGAAAACTAACACAATATATTAAGTATTCAATTTAAAGAGAAAAGATCACTAACACAATTCGAATGCATAAAAGATACGAGGTTAAATATTCGGCCTATGTTGGTAAACTAATAATGAATTTAAAAGTCGGCTCATCAAGAGAAATAGTAATAGCATAGTTTGCTTGCACAAAGAGGTAGTCACATTTACTAAAATCCATCTTCTTTATTCCATTGCTGAATATACCTTGTTCCAGTTTTTAGTTTTAAATTCGTCTATAGAAGTTTCATAGTACACCAAAGGCCTAGTAATGTTTATTGATCATTTACTAAAATTTGTATAACTTATAATATATTATTTTATAATTTAGACTTACATACGAATAGATAAGAGTTGGATGCAAAAGTCGAGAGTAAGTCAAGAGTACCATCTCGGAGTAGATAGTTTTCTCGATTTAGCTTTTCAGAATGCAAGCGAAGATAATATGATATTATGTCCTTGTTCGAGGTGTGCTAATATTGATTGGCATATGCGTGAAGTTGTTTTCGAACATTTAATTTGTGAAGGATTTCTCCTAGGTTACAGACAATGGTTTTTTCATGGAGAGTTCGCAACTTCTAGGTCATCTTCTAGAGTTACTCCAAGTAATTCTAACAATCAACATCAGTCTATTAGACAAGATGACATGGAAGGCATGTTGCAGGATGCATTTAACATGCGTAACCACAGTTTCCAGACATCTTCACCAGAAGTTGCTAGAGGAAATGATGGGTTCAATGTTGGCATGAATGACTTTGCTGAAACGGGAAGAGGTGTGGGTGATCAAGAACCCAATGGAGAAGCGGCAAAGTTTTATAAGTTGCTTGATGATATGAATGAAGAACTTTATGAGGGATCTAAGCATTCAAGATTATCTTTCTGTGTCCGTCTTTTTCACTTAAAATTCTTAAGCAGGTGGACAAGAAATTCTTTGACACTGTTATTAGAATTTTTGAAAGAAATATTTCCTTTTGCAAAAATCCCTCAATCTTGTAAGGATTCGAATAAGATGATAAAGGATCTAGGCATTGGATATAAGAAAATTCATAGTTGTCCGAATGACTGTATGTTGTATTGGGGTGATAGAACAAATGAACAATTTTGTCATGTCTGCGGTAAATCTCGATGGTTGGACGAAAATACAGAATAAAATGTGAATGAGGACGATGGTGATGCACATTTTAAAAAGAAGTCTGCAAAGATTTTGCGGTATTTTTTGTTAATTTTATTGTTTTATAGGAGAAAGCTCGAGATAAAATTGCTGAGTATCAAGTCGGAGCATCGGATGCCTCATCAGTAATATGCAAGATGTCGAGAATCAAGTATTCACTGAAATAGCTGGGAAAGAACGACATGGACGGGTTCGAGGTCTCGGAATGGGTCTGACACCATCTAGCTACTATGAAATTGGTTCTCAGCGGTTTACTGCTTATTCTTCACAAAACTCTAGTGCATATGAAGTTAAGATGTTGAGAGAAGAAATGCATAATATGCATAAAAGTTTTGAGGAGAAGGAAGCAGAGAGAGAAGCAGAGATGGCAAGGAAAGAAGTAGAGACACAAGCAGAGATAGCAAAAATTATTGTAGACAAACAAGCAAAGAAAGAAGAAGAGCAACGAAGATATTAGGAGCTGAAGACACAGTTTTAGTCGTTGATGAATTTAGTGTAGCAAAATTTTTCAGCAGGCTCAACGAATTCACATAATCCTCCATCTCAGGTAATATAATATCTTCTTTGTTAATTATCTTACTTTTATAACTTAATATTAATTACGTATTTTAAATTTTTTTAGTAGGGCTCATGAGAACAACTTGCTGTAGAGAAAACGTTCTTCTTACGGCTGTCCTCCAACTTTTAACATTTGTTTGTAATTTTTTAAGTTTTAAGTGGATTTGATGTGTTAAGTAATATATTCGTTGTACGGTTGATATTTTATATATCTTTATATTATGGTTTTTTTATATAGTTTGTATTGTTTGTGTATTGTTGGAAAGTTTTGTAAATAGTAATGCAAGTATTATTGATAAATATAATTTTTTAAACAAAATAAATAATAATAAAAAATTAATCTGCATATTTAACGGCGTTTCAAGAACAAAATGCTGCTAAATATCTAATGTAAATATAAAATTCTTGCAATATTTAGCGACGTTTCAAGAACATAAACGCCGCTAAAAGTTTATAATTAGCGGCGTTTATAGATCCAATAAACGTCGCTAAATAAATCAGTTTCGCGGCGTTTTAAATATCAAACGCCGCTAAATTCCCATATAGTATCACTTCTGACGTTCCATTATGGCGTTCTTAAACGCTGGCTATGTACCTACAAACGCCGCTAGTTTAGCGGCATTTTTATTACAAACGTCGCTAAATGTCTCAGCTCGATAATTATCGGTGTTTGTTGCGGAATTTTTTTTGGAACGCCTCCAGTGTTTTAGTGGCATTTATAAACACCCTATACTTAAAAAAAAGACGCCACTGAAACCCTATTTTCTTGTAGTGACTCCTCAAATAGAATTTCAATAAGATTCTTCTAAACTTTGGACTTTGGATTTCTCTCATACCGAGACTCCTTGACCATTGGCTCTTTAAGGCATCTTGAACTTGGATTCTTTGGGCTTGAATTCTTACGAGCTTTGGCTCGAACTCCGAGAATTTAGGTTGAGAATTTTTAAGAATGTTCTTAAGAAAGAGAGAGAAGAGATTAAGAACAAGTATGGATGTTTTTAAAATGTTTTAGTATGCTTGAAAATGAAATGGAATGAGCAATTTATAGCTGAAGTGAAATAAAATGGACGGTCAAGATGAAAGATGATGAACAACTTAGATTTAATGAAAATCTGAACATTTATTAAAAATTAAATTTGAAAATTATCAAAAAACAAGATAATGCTCGAATAATTTTAAAAAATAAATTTTAAAAAATCCATCGAGAGTGTCAACTAATACTATGGAGTCTCGGTTGACACTCAATTTTTTTTTTTTTTTCCAAATTTTGAACCTTGATCGATCGTCAATGACAAGGATCGATTGACATAACCACCTGGGTCGATCAACAATGTTCATTGTCGATTAAGGATTCGCAACAAATTCGATCGACACAAGCAAGTGTTAATCAAAATATTAATGCTGTTTTCTTTTTTTGAAAATCTGGAAACTTTTATTGTGCTTAAATTTGATTGTGAGCTTTGTCCCCCTTGATAAGGATGCACCCACATGGTAAGCACAGATTTCAACAAAGCTCTTAACAGAATAAATTTTGTCAATACTACTGGTACTTTTTTTGCACCATTCTCTGCCAAAAATAAATAGAAAATAAAAAAACATATTCTAGTCAAACAATCAAAGATCATTACAAATCAGAGTAATAAATCAAAAATCAGGTAACGAAATTATGATGCAAAGGCCCAATCCATTCCATGCATATAAGAACAAACCACAGCACAATAAAAGTTAATGAAAGCATCTACATCCATGAAAACTAAGTTGGCACAAAAATACTTTACTTAAATTCTATAAACATAATGTTTGTCGAATAAACTTATTGTGAATAGACCTGTTTATGGGTCGAGTCGCGGTCCGAATTTTTTTTTATCCAGACCTACTTGGTTTATTGTTCAAAATAATAATAAAAAATTAAAAAAATTTATTTACGTTAATATTTATATATTTTATAATTAAATTTAAATATAAAATAATTTTTTAACAGGTGAACAGTGATTTGAACCGGACCGAGCCAGCTCGAATCAATAAAATTCCTGTCCAAACCTGACCCAATACGGGCCGGACTTATCGAGTTGGACAGACTACCCGATCCATAAACAGGCATAATTATGAATGATTAGTTTTCCTTTATCTATTAATTATCAAGATATGATATTTTCAATACAATATTTTTCTCTTTATTTTTATATTTTTTATTTGGACCCAATTCTTCAGAACTAATAGTATCAATGGCCTTAAGATTGATAGTGCAAAAAATCACGAAGATATTTACTTGAATCCTATAAAACATAATGTTTGTTAGTTAAACTTATTGTAAACAATTAATTTTTGCTTTACTTATTAATTATTAAGAACCTATATTTTCATACATGAATTTGAGATCTGGTGCTTAAACCGTTAACTAATGTTAAAAAATATTCTTTTCTTTATTCTTAATTTTTTATATTTTTATTTGGATCCATTTTTCAAAGTTCAATAGTATTAATGGCCTAAAAAATTACCATAAAAAGTTATCAATGCCTCTCCATGCCATTTTTTTTTTATATAGAATGTTTTCCTTTTGTTAGAGGTACTGACTATGATTTCAGTTATGGACAGTAAAGTTAGATATCTTAATTGATTTATACAATTATTTAAAAAAAATGATATTATGAAAGTTTAAAATTTAAATCACAATATCTGTAACTTCTTTTCGTATTTCTATGTTACCACTACAACAATTAAGGCTTTTAGTGATGACTTTTTTGTGATTATGAACTATTTTGTCACAAATATTACGTCTTTTGTGATGGATTTTTTATGTGACACTACTTCTATAAATAATTGTGATATGTTGTTATTTAGTCACTATTATAATAGTAATTGTGACGGTTTAGATTTCTTCACAGTTAAATTGTCACTATAAGTGTATGATTGTGGAATAAATTGTTTGTCACTGAAAATTCGTCACTAATAAAGTACACAAATTGGCGGCAATTTTTTTTGGCGGGAAATGATGCAATAATGATGGCAAATAAAATGGTCACTATTATTAAATATTGTTGTGACAACAAAATTGTTTGTCACTTCAAATTTTACTTTTTGTTACGAAATTTTTTGTCACCATTAAACATTACAAGTTAATGTTAACTACATGTCGGCATAATAACGGATTTATCAATGTGACAATTAAAATTAAATTGTCACTATTATGAAAAATATATAACTAGACTCTAGTTTGTCACAAATTATATTGACAAATTACCAACATTTGGTTTGTTGGAGTGGTTAGTGGCTCTAACCCCCTAGATGAGAACTAAGGTTTGAATCCTGAGAGTCTCCAATGTTGGGAGGGTTTTACCATTACACTCCCGGCCCGACAAGGATTAGTCTTTCATCAACCATAAAATGTGGATGGAGGGACACCATGGATTTACACAAAAAAAAAAATTAAATTGACAAATTTAAAATATATTTTTTTTATTGCAGCAACGATTTGTATATCAAAAAATTTATTTTTTATTACAATAATAATTGGAAAAGGTTATTAAATAAAAATATTTCAAACTACTAATATTAAAAATTCATCATCAATATTGACATATTAATTGATATTTAGAAAACATACATAACTTTGACACAATAATGATATAAATTCAAGTAGGGGCCAAATTTTCAATTGGTGAGGAGGAGGATGAAGTAAAACCCTATAAGATAAACTATATTAGCAAAACCTTGTTATGTGATTAATTAGTATGTGCCTATTGTATCAAAATCTTGTCTAGTGATCATGAATTTCAAATGTATTTCGTTGGAACATCATGTCAATGTAAGAAAAAGTAAGTAAAAATTTTTGTTTGATTCTTCAATTAATTATGACATTTATAGGTTTTCGTTTGGAGCATAAGATAACTCTTAATAGCTTTAATTCTTCAAAACGATTCAAAGTTAACTTTATATAAAAAAATTATTTTGTTTATAATTTTTCCATTTATATATATTATAATTGATTATTTATAATCTAATTTATTAATTTAATTTAATTTAATTTAATTTAACTTAATTATTTTGTTTTTATTAATTTTATAAAAATCAATTTTTTAAATAAGGTAATAGAGTATTGTGATTTGTGACAGACTGTGACTAAAAATTTGTTACTAATTACTGACGGAGTATATTAGACAGATATTTTGTCATAGATGGTCTTAAAAAAACCTTAAAATACTCTTTTTCTTTTCTTTTTTCCTCTCACCCTCTCTTTCACTTTCTCCCTCTAGCGGCTACACTCAACCCGACCCCTCGGCCATCCCTCTCCACCCAATCGTCGGTTCTGATGACAGTATCCCTCCTCGATGGCGCAGGCACTGCCGTTTCTTCCTTTATCGCCGACCCCCCAAAAACCTCCAACAGCTCTTCCTTTCCCTCCTCCTTTTCCCCTTCGCCAGCCTATGACGTGTCCTTTCCCCACCGTCCTAGAAAAGTTTCGCCCCCCCCCCAAAAAAAAAACGTCCAGCACCGGCAACCACCTCCTCCCAACCGGGTAGGTCTTTTTGATTTGATCTAATTTCATAGGTGTGTTTGATTTGTTCTTTATTGATGTGTTAACTTCATTCCGTATGTGAATATAATATCTAACACTTTTAGATCTAATTTACCCTGTTTGTTTCTAAGTAACATAGAAAAACAGTTTTACTTTTTAGGTTAATAGTTTTTAATATTATTAATTTTTTAATCAAGGGTTAGAGAGTATTTGTTGGTTGCTAGTGTCGTTGTTGAGAGGAATGATGAGTGATTTAGAGTTTACTTTGTTAGTGAGGCTAATTGTTGTGGTTCTGATATTTCGTACACTTCTATTTAAAAAAATTGTACAAAAATATGAAAATTTTCCTGGAAAAAGTCTTTCTTGATGTTTGAGAGAGCTTTGGAGTAGGTTATACTGCCATGAATTTTCACCTATTGTTCCAATTTTCTTTTGAGCTAATTACTTAGACTAATTTAGTTATATGAGATTTTGGTATTTTGCAGCCATGGAAGAGGTTGCTAATTAATAGCTTTGGTTAAGATTCAGATTTGTGTAGGTTTGTTATTATGCTTTTGATACCCAATTTAATATGTTTAATTGTGTGAATTGAGAATGTCGTTGCTCTCATGAGTTACTATTGATTCCAAAATAAGTTAAATATTTGATTTGATAGTTGGGAACAAGTTGCTTGAAAGGATTGTTTATGTAGCTTAAATGGCTTATTGATTAGAAAGTATTGTGAAACTTATAGATAAATCTTTTACCTTTTTTTTTTTTTTTTTTTTTTTTTTTTTAATTTAGTTTGAATGCATGAGAAATAAGAAAAGGAAAATGATGGTCAATATGGAAATCATATAATTAAGAAATGGAATAAAATGAGCAGCCCATAAAGAGTCAATATCTTCAGTGATATTCATAAGAAAACTTATGTTGTTTTCGCTTTACCTGCATTAGGTTAAAAAGACTAATCATAATTTATAAATATAAATACTCTTAGGTACACTAGTTTTAGAAAAGGCAAAGCACAGAGATCTTGTACTCTTAAGATTGTTTTTGCTACTAATTCCTAATCTGATTTTTTATTTGTATTTTTTATATTTTTGGAACTATTATTGAATGGGTTGGATTAGGTTTAGTTGAAGAGCGTTTTTTAATTTGTAATTTTGAGTTTAGTTGATTGAACTTACATCTTCATTCGTCGTTTGCAAGCTGACTTGACTCCTTTGCTACCTTTTCTTTTTCAAATTATTGATACTGAACTTTATATGAAGATATATAGAGATTTAAACCCACCCAGTTTTTTTGTCATCATACAAGGTATGACTCAATTTGTTTTTATTGTCATTTGATTTTTACTTTGATTTCTCAATTATTTAATTCATGGTAAAAAAACTTTATATGCAGTAGTCATTTTTATAGTTATACGTAACATGTTGTGCTTTATGTATAGTGTGGCATGTCAAGACTAATCTAAGGTGAGTAGGTTAGAAGTAAGAAGTTCAGTCACTTGCTCTGCTCCTACTATATTTGTTAGAATTAAAAAGTTAGAACTGAAGCTGAAATAGAGTACTTGAATGCATGTTATTTTTTATAGGTCTATGGAATGATTGTTCTGGTTAGAAATTGTTAGAATGCTTATTAGAAGTTTTTTTTATATCTTTGGAAAGATTGTTTTCCTTAGAGATTTGTTAGAATGCATATTAAACATTTCTTTGTAAAAAATGGATTAAGATTTAAACACATTTAGTAGTAGTATTGTCATACTATTAAGAGAATAAGTAGGTGAGAGAGAATATATATATATATATATATATATATTGGCAATTTGGCAGAAGTTGAACATACATATTACAGGAACGAACAATTGTTTTTGTTTTTTCCCTTGAAGCTCCATTACATTTTTGGGGGCAGATGAGGCAATAAAAGGTCACTGTAGTTAAAGGCATGAAGCTAAGGGCTAAGGGCACTTGGTGACATTTCCATGGGTGGTCATGCCAGTGTAGCATGTCCCACAGACCTCTCTGTTCCCTGAAGTCCCTGGTGGCACGCACTTGCACCTCTTGCAGCAAGTCCCACTTGCCCTCTTGCATCTGTTTGGCCTTGACTGCACACTGCATCTTTGTTTGCACAACCCCCCCACAATCTGCACCTCCACTACACCCAAATTACCATATATATGCAATAAACAGAAGAAAAAAAAATTATATAGTTATATTAGTTAGGTCTTATGATTACATGTTGATACGATACGAAAAAAATAATTAAAACATAAAATCGCATAAAAAATATAAAACGAACATACGAACGTGTTAAAATTTATATAACATCTTAGATACGATTATGACAAAAAAAAGAAAGAAAAGAAAAACACGAATTACCAGATCTACTACTACTGTACTAATGGATTATTAGTTTCCCAGCTTGTTGCATGCCCACTTATTCCATGACATTCTTGGATTTCGAAATCTAAAACAGTTTTTGGAGCTTGTGGTTTGACATTTCATACATGAAAAATATATTATCAGAATGAGAATAAGAGGCAGATTAATAATCAGTCAGAAAATCTGAGAAATTAAACCCACCAATCTCTTGCATGAGCCTTCTGTTTCCACCTCTGACAAGCAAGGAAGTCTCCTGAAGGATACAATCCATAGCTCATTGAGACAATATTTAACAACATTTAAGAAGTTTAATACAAGAAAATTTTCAGTTAACATACAAAACCAAGAAATAAAGAAAAGACAAGAACATTTTCTCTGGTACTACTATATTTATTACCTCATCAACATTGGTTATATCTTGTTCTGTCTTGAGATCAGATGAAACCTATATAATTATTAAAACTTAAAACCCAGACAATTCCTAATGAAACCCAACATCTAAAACTCAACAGCAAGCAAGATCGATCAATGCTTACCTCTGCAAGGCAGAGTAACAGAACAGCTAATGCAAGAAGCAAGCGGACTGCCATGGCTGCTGCCGTTTTGATAATTATTATTATGAGCTTAGCACAAAGTTGCCTTAACATGGCATTTATCTTTATAGTGGTCTCGTTGGTTCTGAGTTTACTGAGCTGACCACCAACTTCATTGTAATTACTACAAGACCGCCATGTTGGGCTACCTCGGGTCTTTGGATATTCCAAGTTCATAGAATAATTAAGGCAACGTGTGAATTGGAGTTGGAAATACTTAAAGCCTCAAAGGTGACTAAGTTTGTCTAATCTGAATACTGAATAGTAGTGGTTGATAATGACTTGTTTGATACTTAAAATTTCCTATCTAGATAGCCTTAAAAACGTTTACTATAATCATGATAAAAGCTACTAGTTCTTGTGATTAAACCTTGAGCTAGTTGATTAAATTTGCATTAAGTTAAACCCAAATTGTTTGGAAAAAGTTATATATGATAATCTGTATATGCATATTTTATATATATATTTTTTTCAATCATGTAAACATGAATACAACATAAATTATTAAACGTATCAAAATTTTAAATACGAATATGATACGTGTATTAAATGTGTTATGTTAATTGTATTTAAAAATCGTGTGATATTTATTATATTATTTCATATCATATTTATATATATTTTTGTCTATCTAAAATTATTAAACCTAAAGAAAAGGACTGAGCCGTAGTTGGTCTGACTTGACCCACTCAATTATTACCGTTTATGAATAATTGAATTGACACTTAGTAAAATGGGAATAATTTAATTTATTATAGAATAAAGTTAAAAAAATTCCATTAAAAGGTGTCAATAAATATTAGTTAAAGATACTTAGAATACTATTTTAAATCTTTTTGTTCAATGCATTGTTCTATGAAATTCAAAAATGGATAATATACTAATTATAAGTTTTTTTTTTGATAAATATTACCTTTAATGGTTTAATTTTTTTTTTTGAGAAAATGATCTTTGTCGCAACCTAAAAAATAACGAAATCTCATCGTAAGACTTTATTATTCGTTAAGCGTGACATTAAAAAAAATTGAGAAAAAGTCGATTTAATTCATCTAGAAAAATGAAGGTTTTGAAAATGATCTTGAAAAAGACATGGAGTCGCCACCAATCTTTTTTAGCTAAGTCTGATCGGCAACTTATTAAAATCGGTTTTATAAAATATTTTAAAAATTAATTAAAACATTTTAAAAATCAATTTCAAGTCTGCGTTTTAAAACTAGAGAAATCAAAGAAGCGGGTTCGGGAGTCGGTTACGTGCAGGGAAGGATTAGCACCCCCACAACGCCCGTATAAATCGGTACCTTATTAATTGTGTGTTATCTCAAGTCTCGGTAAAAAATCGGTTTTAAATTTAGTATTTCAAGTTAATTCTCAATTTAAAGAAAAATAATTTTATTTTTAATTGAAAATGATCCGGAATTTATAAATTTGAAATTTTCCTATATTCTCCAACAAACGTGGCAAAATATAAAAATTTTTATTAGTTTTGGAAAACTTTCCGAATCATTCCCCTTTTAAAGAAGATATTCTGTTATTAATAATAATTGATGATATCCTCCCCAGCAAACTCGGCAGAGAACTCATGAATTATTTTAACTCGAGAATATCTTTATTTTATTAAAAATCATTATCCTTTTTTGAAAACATTTAAAAGAAATGAATATGTATATGTATGACATAAATAAAATGACATAGCAAAATCTAAATAATATAATGCACACTAAATGATATGATATGATTTAAATGTCTTAGCATATTCTAAATGAAATGAAATATCCTAAGTTATATGATATATTCTAAATGAAATTAAATGACCTATGTGACATAATACATTCTATATGAAATGCAATATCCTAAGTCATGTGATACAATCTAAATGAAATAAAATATTCTAGATGACATAATATATCCTAAATGAAATGAAATGACCTAGGTAATATAATATATTCTACATGAAATGAAATGACCTAAGTCATATGATATAATCTAAAGGAAATAAAATATTCTAGATGACATAATATATCCTAAATGAAATGAAATGACCTAGGTAATATAATATATTCTACATGAAATGAAATGACCTAAGTAACATACATATTCTATATGAAATGAAATGATTTAAATATCATGACAAATATGAATGATATGACATATAATTTAAATGACATGGAATATAAAATAATGCTATCATATAATATGCATGGAAATAAAAATAAAATAATAATGCATGAACATAGTATATGCTAAATAATATAAAAATAACTAAATAAAAAGCATAGGATATCATGAAATATTCAAAACCATATAATAAACCATATAACATGAAAAAAAAATATAAATCAAACTAATAACAATATCATAGGAATTATTATAGCAAGAATCACATATTATATAAAATGCATGAATATGAAAATGCAATGCATGAAATGTATTTTTTTCTTTTAATTAAGGAAATCCGTATATCTAAAATGATATCCGGCTACCTTAGGAAAATATGTCAAATTAAATATTCTAAAACCAAAATATTTTGTGATTGTTTGAAAACAACTTTGAAAAGCTTGAATTAAAAGTAAAAACTGGGCTAAATCTTTTTTAAATGGCTATAATTTCATAAGTTTAAAAAATTCGGACTTGACTACCCTTAACCCGAGACTTGAAAACCCATTTTTAGAGTTTAAAAAGGCTTAGAGACTACCCTAAGTCAGTAGCTAACCCTACTAATCAGCCCACTCTAAGTAACTTAACCAAAACAGAAAAATGATTTTTCTTTAAATTCAATTCGGACTCCACTGTCCAGTTTTAAGCCACGATTTTTTACCCTATTTTTAAAAATTCAAAAAATTCTGAAAACAATACTGGAGACTCAGGACATGTAAAACTACACGGGAAAAAATCGGCTTAATTTTCTGATTAAAGATGAATTCCCAGAAAAATCGGAAATGTACGAGTACTGGGTGAAAAAACTGTTTTGTTAAAACACATTTTTGCCTTTGATAAAATCATTTAAAAATCAAAGTAAAATATTTAAAACTCACAAAATGGCTCACAAACAGTAGCTAGAACTTTTTGAAAGTTAGATAAAAATTGGCTAAAGTAAAAAAAATCACAAAGGTAGAATAATCAATTTGACAAACTTTAATTTTCAACAAGTGTGCTCAAGAGAGCATGACTTTGAACCATTAATTGGCCTAAGTCATTATTCAAGTGGCATGAACATGAAATGTATGAAAATTACAGCAAACATAGTGCATGAAATGCATGAGCTTAAACCTAAATGTCATGAAAAAATGCATGGCATTCATATAGTGACCTAGACCTACATGAACTTGCATGGCATTTAATGCAACCTAGACCTAAAATGCATGAACATGCATGGCAAATAAACCTAACTTAATAACTAAAATGTGCATGGCATTTTCACAAACATAAAGCATGCTTAAACCAAGAACTCAACCAAATATCATGCAAATGCTAACCTATCAACTAACATAGCAAAAATGCACATACAATGCAAAGATTCCAAAGAGTGGTCGAATGACCTATGTAACTAGCAAACATGACATTTTCACAAACACTTGGTATATTGACATGCAAAACTAAATCAAATGTCATGCAAATGCAAAAACCTACCAACTAACATGGCAAAAAATGTAACACACAATGCAAAACACATGGAGTAGCCAAATGGCCTCAAGCTCCAACAAGCATGGCATTTTCACAAACACTTGATATACTAAATCTAAAACACCAACAAATTTAAACATTATGAAAACAAAAAATTAAAAATGCAAAAACATGATATTTAAAACATAAATAGCAACAAGCAAAGCAACCAAATTAAAATATAACTCAAGTATATGAAGTAACATAACATTTAAAACATCAAGATCAAAGAAAATAACATCCATAACATGATAAAGTAAACCAAAACAGCAACTTAACAAAAACTGTAGGCCATTCGGCCATGGTGAGTATATTGTAAAAAAAATTGTAAAAAATATATTTAAGAAAGAGATGAAGGAAGAACTTAAGAACAACAATAAAAAAAACATTTATTTAAAAAGGAAACTCACCAAATAGTAATCAAAATAGCAAAAACAAGAATGGAAAATCAAGAAAGTGCAAGAGTTGGTGCTCAAGAGCAACCTCAAGAAGCTATATTTCAAGCTTTATCTCTTCAAACTTTCCTTTCCTTTCTTTTCTAAACTTTTCCTTTTTGCTTTCAACCAAAGAGAGAAAAAACAAGTAAAAATCAAGAGAACTCAGAAAAAATAAAGTGTCAAAATGCAAATTCTGACCTCCCCTAGAGCTGGCCGAAACCCCTTTTAAAACCTCAAAGATGTTATCATTTTTTTGTAACCAATTTTCCATCAAATGGCTAATAATTCAAGGTGAAAAAACCATGAAATTATCACCCTTAGATTAGCATATCAGCTGTCCTAAATTACAGCTGTTTAAGAATAATGTTGACATCTCTCTTGGCCTATGTGGCTTAATCACCATGGCTTGATCAAAGAGAATCTCTAACTAACTCTTAATTCTTGGCCATTTGATTGAAAAATCAGAAGCTTCCTCCTTCCTTTGGGCCTTGGCAGGCCAGCACTTCTCTTTTCCAGCCCAAGTCTGATTTTTTGAAAGGCCCAAAGTAGCCCTTTTCGGTTGCTTGGGAGAAATGACCGTTTTGCCCCCCGGATGCAAATAAATATCAAACGGACTCCAAATTCAAATTTTCTTTTTTTAATACTTCCAAAATAATAAAACATTGAGTTTTGGAAGTTTTCAAAATTATCCGATTCCTTTTGGTATTTATTTGGATTTTTTCTTCCAAAAATGCCCTTTTATGCCCCCACATTTTACCATTTTTTAAATGAGCTCCAAATCAATATTTTTCTTCACCAATCTCTTCCAAATAATTTAAAAGTGTGATTTGGAAGTTTTCATAATTTTTGGAGCTCATTTGGTATTTTTTCGGGATTTATCGGCTTGAATTACTGCATAGGAGGCCCGAGATTTGGCCATTTTACAAACGAACTCCAAATCAAGATTTTCTTTCGCCAATCTCTTCCAAATAATTTAAAAATGAGATTTGCAAAATTTTAGAATTTGTGGAGTCCATTTGCTATTTTTCCGGGATTTATCTTCTTGAATTATTGCATAGGAGGCCCGAGATTTGGCCATTTTGCAAACGAACTCCGAATCAAGATTTTCTTTCGCCAATCTCTTCCAAATAATTTAAAAATGAGATTTGCAAAACTTCAGAAGATTTGGAGTTAATTTGCTATTTTTCCGAGATTTTCCTTTTTGAATTACTACAAAAGAAGCCCGAGATTTGGCCATTTTGCAAACGTACTCCGAATCAAGATTTTATTTCGCCAATCTCTTCCAAATAATTTAAAAATGAGATTTGCAAAATTTCAGACGATTTGGAGCTCATTTGCTATTTGTTCGGGATTTTCTTTTTTGAATTACTACATAAGAAGCCCGGGATTTGGCCATTTTGCAAACGAACTCCGAATCAAGATTTTATTTTTCCAATCTATTTCAAATGATTTAAAAGTGAGATTTACAAATTTTCAAAATTTTCGGAGTCCATTTTCTATTTTTACCAAATTTTCCAATTTTGCCATTTTGCATCCGAAACCCGGTTTTGCTCAAAACAAGTTCGATTTTCATATTTTCTTCAAACTGAGCCTTGGGCTATCCTTTTTTAATCATTCCTCATCCATTGGGGGCTTTGTTCTTACCAAGTTGGGCCATTTTTGTGATTCTTCCCGATTTCACCGAAATTCACTAAAAACCCTAATTCTCGGTTTTCTCCCGGATTGATTTTTTTTTCTGTTTTTCTTGCAAGTGGCTTCTCCATTACACGTAGTCAGTGCTTATCTTTTATTTGGAACCATCAATTTCGACCAATTTGATCGTTTAAGCACTTTTCCCCAAATTTCTCGGATTAGGGTTTCCTTTGTACTGAATCTCAAAATCTCAACTTCCGAACTCCATATCTTTCAATGTAGACCTCGGATTATCAAAATTCTTTCGCCATTTTTCAATTGAACTTAAAATCTTGATTTTAAAGTGGGTTGACTTTTTCAGTAGTTGACTTTCTAGGGTTGATTTTTTCGGGGTTGACTTTTTTTCGGGGTTGACTTTTTCAAGTTTGACTCTTTATGCTCGCCCTCTTAAACTAAGTCTCGGAGTACCACCCGCAGGATGAATTTTTTTTTTTTACATTCGGAAACATCAATTTAGGAAGAAAACATACCTGTTTTAGTGGTCCAGACAAAATTAGGTGTCTACAGCTGCCCCTCTTTGGCTATTGCTGAGAATCAGGAACCAGGCAACGATAAACAAACACTAATTTTGTACGGTCAGTGAAATCACATGTGAGGGAAAGGGAAAGGAGTTTTTTTTTTCATTCTTCTATAATTTTTTTCATTTTTCATTTTTTTTTTTGAAAAAGCTGTAAATTGAAGATTTGTCCTTAAATTGAATTCCCTGACTAATCAAGGCTCGACCCGTCTTAAAGAAATGAATTCGATTTTCAAAAGAAAAATTGTGCCCAAAGATCTTAAGAATAGTGCCCGAAGGTCTAAAAAACTGGTGCCCGAAGGTCTTTAAAATGGTTCCCGGAGGTCTTTAAAACTGGTGCCCGAAGGTCTTTAAAACTGGTGCCCGAAGGTCTTTAAAACTGTGACTAAAATATCTTGACGACGGTCACAAGGCTCGACTTGTCTGATAAACAAAATGAATTTGATTTAAAACAGAAGGAAATACCTCGATTGCGGTCTCGGAGTCTGAATCTTTTGAGAAGCAAAACGAGTTCTCTTTGAGGAAGTCCAAGTTTCCCTGATTTCTGCACTGTTAGCTAAATGCAATGATGAGAATGTCATGTTTTGCAAATGCTTGTATGTTTCCTAAAATAAATGCAATCAAATGATTGTGCCATAATTTCTAATCCATGGTTTCTTTAAGGTTCATAGATTATATGACTTCAGGACAAAGTATTCAATTGTTCATTGATGCCCCACTTAAGGATTCTTCACTCAAGATATCTTGTCAAACAGTCTCAGTTTCTGTCTTTCACTGAAATTCACAGATTTTCTGATTTCGTGATGGAGTTTCCAACACGTTCGCTGTTTCCTTTTCTTTGGTGATCTTTCCAAACCTTTCCCAAGATTTAAATCCATTCTTTAGTAATACTTTGAAATCTTTTTTATTTAAAGATTTTTATTACTAATCATCATTCTATTTAATAACAAACATAATGCATCTCAAAAGTATATGAAAGAAAGTATGAATCAGGCAAAAATTGTCATGAAAAGGATAACAAGAATTTATTGCAAGAAATGTTTTAAAATGGTAAAAATAAATATCAAGGATATAAGAAACAAATATAAGGTTATAGGCTGTAGATGCCCCGGATGCGGAATATCTTGGACCCCTCCTTTTTCAAACCATCTGAAATTTCTCTTGAACGAGCAATTCACTTGGGTAATCTCTTAGCTTTTGTAGTTACATCAGACTGAGTTGTTCCCCTTTCCTCTGATTGTCATATACTTTTTACCCTTTACACGGAGCATTGATTCAAACTTTGATTAGTACTTGAGCCGTCTTTTGTAGGTTTTCAACTCAAGTATCCTCCTTTCGGTATTAAGTCGCCCTTTGCGGGTTTTTGGCTTAAACCTCTCCTTTTACATTCTTTTTTCATTTCCATTTTTTTTTGTATTCTACCATGCATCTGAGAATTCTAAATGCTTCCAAGGTAAAAATATCAATTCAAAAGATGGGATGAATTCTGAGAATAACCTTTCAAATTAAATATCCATGCTTGATCAAAATGGGCTTTTAAAGCATGTAATGTAGGCCAAGGTTTTGGTTTAGAAAGAAAGGATAAAATAGGCCCAAAGTGTGTTTAAGGGTGATTGGATCAAGGATCATTTTCTGAGGAGAACTCATTCTTGAAACATTTGTCCCTTTTTGGACTTTCTCTTTTTTATTTTTTATTTTTTTTAACTTTGTTGGCTTTTCATTTGCCACATTTTCCGATGGCTTTCTTTTTTGCCATGACTTTTGATTATCTTTCCTCGTATTTTCCCTCCAGTGTAGAGGGTGATCCTTGATCAAGGTTTAAAGAAAGAAATAATTCTTAAGGCTCAAAGGGGTGACTAAGGATAATTTCTTCTTTATGAAAGGAATATGAAAAACGGCCATTCATCATATCAAGCATGACTATTTTCTTTGAAAAGCAATTCTTAGGGGAAATAGATATTTAGAATTTCTATTTTTACACTTGGAATCATTCGAATTTCCATGTGCACAGCATCACACTTTTTTTTTCAAGCATAATACTTCTTCAGTTCATCAGCATTCACGGGATTTCTAACATCATCTCCGTCCATTCGAGTTAGAATCAATGCTCCTCTAGAAAAAGCTCTCTTTACCACATAGGGTCCTTCCCAATTTGGAGCCTATTTTCCTCTCGGGTCCTTCACTATAGGGAGAATTTTCCTCAATACCAACTCCCCCTTTCGGAACTGTCTGGGACGAACTTTCTTGTTGTGAGCTCGAATCATCCTTTTCTGATACAACTGCCCGTGACAAATTGCTTTCAGTCTTTTCTCCTCAATGAGATTCAACTATTCATAACGAGCTCTAACCCATTCTGCTTCCTCTAGGCCAACATCCATCAAAACCCGAAGTGAAGGGATCTCAACTTCAATAGGTAGCACTGCTTCCATCCCGTATACCAAAGAAAACGGTGTTGCCCCTGTAGATGTGCGGACCGAAGTACGATATGCATGAAGAGCAAAAGGCAAGATCTCATGCCAATCTTTGTATACATTGGTCATCTTCTCAAGAATCTTCTTGATGTTCTTGTTAGCTGCTTCTACTGCGCCATTCATCTTCGGACGGTAAGGTGCCGAATTATGATGTGTGATCTTGAATTGAGTACACATTTCTCTCATCATCTTATTGTTCAAATTGAGAGCATTATCCGAAATAATTCTTGCTGGCAACCCGTAACGGTATATGATTTCTTTCTTGACGAATCTGCATACCACCGACTTTGTTACATTTGCATAAGACGCAGCTTCTACCCACTTTGTGAAATAATCTATGGCCACCAAGATGAAACGATGTCTATTTGAAGCTTTCGGGGTAATAGGCCCGATCATATCCATTCCCCATATTGAAAAAGGCCATGGTGCAGTCATGACATGTAATGGCGATGGCGACACATGAATCTTATCTGCATAAATCTGACATTTATGGCACTTTCGGGAATAACTGATACAATCTCCTTCCATTGTCAGCCAATAGTATCCTGCCCTCATAATCTGTTTAGCAAGCATGTGACCATTAGCATGGGTGCCACAAATCCTTTCATGGACCTCTTCTATGATCCTTCGGGCTTCGGCAGACCCGACACATCTCAATAGGACTTGATCTTTCCCTTTCTTGTAAAGAATCTCACTGTCTAGAACGAAACCCATTGCTAGCCTTCTCAAAGTTCTCTTGACATTCTCTGTTGCTTGTTTTGGATAATGTTGACTCTTAATGTACTGTAAGATGTCATTATACCAAGGGAGACCATCTGCTTCTTCTTCGATACTCAAACAATGGGCAGGTGACTCATATATGCTCATCTTGATCGGCACAACTTCAGCCCCTTCATTCACTTTAAACATTGATGACAAAGTAGCCAGAGCATCCGCCATTCGGTTTTCTTCTCGAGGAAAGTAATTGAAATTCACTTCTTCAAACTCTTCCAATAAACTCAATATGAGTTCTCGGTATCGGACTAGTTTTGTATCTCGGGTTTCCCATTCTCCTTGTAGCTGGTAAATCACTAAGGCTGAGTCTCCGAAAACTTCCAATACTTTGATCTTTCTGTCAACTACAGCACGAAGGCCCATAGTACATGCTTCATACTCGGCAGTATTGTTTTTACAATCAAAATCCAATCTAGCAGTGAAAGGATAACAATCTTCTTCTGGGGATATAAGCACTGCACCGATTTCATGCCCCATGGCATTAGATGCGCCATCGAAGTACATTTTCCATACTTTCTTCTTCAGGGGAATATCATTTGCTTGCGACACATGCATCAAATCCTCATCTGGGAAGTCAAAGTTCAATGGCTCATAATCTTCCACTGCCCGACTTGCTAAGAATTCAGCCACTGCACTGCCCTTGATAGCTTTTTGACTTACATACACAATGTCGTACTCTGACAATAAAACCTTCCATCTTGCCGTCCTTCTTGTCAAATGAGGTGCTTCTAACATGTACTTGACTGGATCAAGCTTGGCAATCAACCACGTTGTGTGGTACAACATATACTGTCTGAGTCTTCGAGCAGTCCAAGCTAGGGCGCAACACAACTTCTCTACCATCGAATATTTCAACTCATAATCTGTGAACTTCTTGCTGAGGTAGTAAACTTCCTGTTCTTTCTTTCCAGTTTCATCAAGCTGCCCCAAAACACAACCCATGGTTCTCTCAAATTATGATAAATACAGTATCAGTGGTTTATCCGGAATAGGTGGCATTAATACTGGTGGGTTTGATAGATAATGCTTAACCTTTTAAAAAGCAATCTGACACCCTTCATCCCATTCTCCTGGATCACGTTTTCGAAGTAACTTAAATATTGGATCACATTTGTCGGTTAACTGTGAAATAAACCAAGCAATGTAATTCAATCTCCCCAGAAAGCCTCTTACTTCTTTTTGAATGCGAGCTGGTGGCAAATTCTAAATGGCCTTCACTTTATCCGGATCAATCTCAATTCCTCTTTTGTTGACGACAAAACCCAACAACTTAACCGAAGTGACTCCAAAAGTGCATTTTGTCGGATTTAGCTTGAGTCTAAATTTCCTTAATCGTTCAAAGAGCTTCTTAAGATTCACAATATGCTCCTCTTCTCCTCGTGACTTTGCAATCATATCATCAATGTAGACCTCAATTCCCTTATGCATCATATCATGAAACAAGGTCACCATAGCTCTCTGGTATGTTGCCCCAGCATTCTTCAACCCAAATGGCATTAGTTTGTAGCAGAAGGTTCCCCACATTATAACAAATGTGGTTTTCTCCATATCTTCCGGTGCCATTTTGATCTGATTGTATCCTGAGAATCCGTCCATAAAAGAAAATAAAGAACTCTTCGCTGTATTATCCACCAGAGTATCAATATGGGGCAAAGGAAAATTATCTTTAGGGCTGGCCTTGTTCAAATCTCGGTAATCAACGCACATCCGCACCTTGCCATCTTTCTTTGGTACCGGAACAATATTTGCCACCCATTCTGGATATTTTTCCACCTCTAAGAACCCAGCATCAAATTGCTTCTTTACCTCCTCTATTATCTTTAACAGCATATCAGGCCTCATTCTTCTCAACTTCTGCTGAATTGGCTTGCATTCTTGCTTTAAAGGGAGCTTATGAACCACAATATTCGGATCTAACCCTGGCATATCCTGGTAAGACCATGCAAATACATCCACATACTCCTGGAGCAAAGCTATCAATTCACCTTTTATTGATGATGACAATGAAGTTCCAATTTTGACCTCTTTTATCTCTTCATCATTTTCCAGATTTATCGTCTCCAATAACTCCTTATGAGGAAGTACTTGTTTCTCCTCTTGTTCTATTTTCCTTAATAAATCTGGAGGTAGACCATAATCCTCCGTATCTTCATTAGCCTCGAAATCACACGTGCAAATGGGTCTTTCAAAATCAATTTTAGAATTACTGACAGGAAGGTCCTCATATTCCACATCCGTACACCTGTAAATAGGTGAAGAAGAAACAATATAGGAAAATATATAATGAAAACAAAATAAATAACAAAAATGAAAGAATATGGACACATCAATATGGATAATGCATTGTGCTTGTTATTTATTGAATGAAAAAATTTAAAAAGCCCATTACAGAAAAAAATTATTAATATCTCTAGGTAAAGATAATTAAGATTGCTTTTTTTTTTTTTTTTTTTTTTTTTTTTTTTTTTTTATAAAAAAAGTATTACTTTGAAATAGACTTAAAAACTATGGGCAACTCAGTCGCACTCCAGTTGGTTAGTCTATATTCTAGTGGACAAGGTCGCACCATCCAGCTAGCACTTTCTCTTTCAATTCTGTCTTTCTCAGTCGTGCAGATCTCCACATCATACATCTGCTCATCCCTATTCACTTGGAATCTCTCGAAGGCTTTCTCTATCATTATGAGCACATCATCAGAATTCGTTTCTCCGAACAGAGAACCGGCTGTGTGGAAGCTGTGAAGGATAGGTGGGAATGTCATAGGCTCCCACTCAATATCCATACCCGTAAGACGGGCCATCCTCTTTTGTCGGTTCCTTTCAACTTGTTTCCTTTTCTCATGTGCCTTCGGAAGATACCCTAGGCCAAACCGGTCTCTCTTTCCTTTTACTTTTATGGCTCGAGCCATCGCCTGAAGATATTTCCCGAGTCCTTTTCCAACCTTGCAGCCTTTTCCTACGGTGGTCTTTACCCCAGCCTTGTGTTCTTGGACAGCCTCGGTTTCGGAATTCTCTGTACTTCAGCGACGAAAATTGCATTTACAAATTCCAAAGACCGGAAAGAACACTCCACGACATCTTCATTGGGCTCCATATAAGGAGATTCGGTAGATGCAGAGGCTATTATGTCTTCCTCCCCTGATACTATGATCAATAGGCCCTCCATCACAAATTTTAGTTTTTGGTGAAGAGACGAGGGTACAGCCCCAGCTGAATGTATCCACGGCCTTCCCAACAAGCAGTTATAAGATGGATTAATATCCATGACCTGGAAGTTCAATGTATAAATGCACGGGCCTATCTCTAGAGGAACTTCAATGGTTCCTATAACCTCTCTCCTAGTTCCATCAAAAGCCTTGACCACCGTGCAACTTGGTATCATATGGGATATATCCACTGGCAATTTGGATAGGGTTGCTAAAGGCATCACATTTAGTGAAGAACCATTATCCAAAAGGACCCTCGGTAATATGTGCCCCTTACAAATGGTAGTTATATGGAGAGCTTTCGTCGATCCAATACCGTTGGGTGGTATCTCCTCATAGCTGAAAAATATGTAGTCATCTGCTGCGATGTTTCCCACCAACCTATCCAGCTTTTCCACTGATATATTATTAGCCACATATGCTTGATTTAATACTCTTAAAAAAACATTTCTGTGTGGTTATGATTTTAAATAAAAGTATAAGATTGAGATCCTAGCTAGTTGACGTTGCAGTTGTTCAACCACGCTATACTCACTATGCTTTATAAATTTCAAGAACTCACAAACTTCCTTCTCACATACTGGTTCTTTTATTCTGTTAATCGGGGCTAATCCCCTTTCTGTTTCCTTTGGCAAATCCATCTCAATATGGATTGGCTCGACGGCCTTTTTCCCTTTATCAATTCCTCTGTTTTTTCCCTGCTACCCCTTGTTCAACGGCCTCCGGAGCATAACACCTCCCGCTTCGGGTTAAATGCCCCACACCTGCAATATCCTGCTTGCCTGAAGACCCGGGCATAACCATGCTGCAGTCATATTTCCATGGTGTAGCCTTGTTTTCCTTGTATGGAAAGGAAACAAGTAAATCAATGATTAATTTGGGCGCATTTTCTTCCATGACTGGCATATCTTTTTCCTCCAGTTCATCATAGTAGATGATTAGGGGTCTTCCTATCCCATAGCTACCTGTATTTTCAATGACTTCTATTTCACCCTCTATCTCCTCGTAGAATTGGGCCTCCCCACTATCCATCTTTCTTTGGACTTTAACCCGGAATTCCCCGCAGTTCTGTATGTCATGGCCTTCACCCTTATGGAACGGGCACCAATTATGCACCCTTCTTGCAACCATTTTCAGACCTTCCATACCTTCCACCACACCTGCCTTGACCATTTCAACCCATACTGTCATCATCGGAGTCTTAACCTCCCCAATATCCCTTTTTAATCTTCTGCCCTCTCCGATCAATATTGCATTTACCTGATTTTCAGCATGATTGGGCAATGGATTTCCAGCTACGTTCGGCCCATTTTTTGATCCAAACTTCACAACCCCAGCATTAATCAGGCTTTGGACTTTCTTTTTGAAGGCCAGACAATCTTCAATTGAATGTCCTTGGATTCCCGCATGGTATGCACAGTTGGTGTTTGCATTGTATTATCTTGGATATGGAGGTGTCAAAGGTTTTAGGTACACGGGTGCAACAAGTTGACCCTGCAATAGTTTTGGCCCTCTTCAGTTCAGTCATTTTGGCCCTTTCCTTCTCTGCCATTTCTTCGAAGTCTGGAACCTCAACCTCAATTGGATCAACTCCGATGTTACCCCTTTTTGGACCGAAATTCTGTGCTTCGGCCGCCAGCTGGATGTAGATGTAGGATGCTGCCCCAGTTGGGATTTCATTTCCCACAGGTTGGGATGTCTGGCTATTTCTTTGTACCACTTCTGGTCTATCCTCCTGATTCACTGCCCCCATTCCAGCAACTGAATTCTCTCTGGGCCACTTCTGCTTCATCATAGTGCTCATCATCTCCATGAGCTTTGTCATCTGTTCTCGTGTCTCCTCTTGAGACTTAGTCAACTATTATTGTAGTTCTTTTTGGATTCTTTCCATTCTCTCAATTCTGGCAAGCTGATCGTTTTCCATGGCTTTTGTTCGAGATCGAGTATTGTAAGGGTGTTGGAAGTCTGGTTCTTTCTGAGTGCGACCAATTGTACCTTTAGTTTTAAAAACCATGGATTAGAAGTTCTTGACACATTTCTTATTTTTATTTTATAAAAAAATGAATAAATGAATGAATGAATGAATGTTAGTGAATGCTTAACTAAATAAATGACTAAGTGTATGAACTTAGATGACTAATTATAAAGAATAAATGAATGAACAAATAAATAAATGGCTAAGTGTATGAACAATTTATAAAGAATAAATGAATGAATGATTATGAATATAAATATAAATGAACAAATAAAATATATAAAAGAAGAAAAAAACTAGTGAATGATGAATGTATTTAAAGTATTGGCCCCGGGATAATTCCAACCAAACGGTCTTTCATTGATTTCCTGGAACTAAATACATCAAAGAAAAGATCCCTGCTTTAAACAACATGATAACCTATCTCTCCTAAAAACTATTACAAATACTAGTAACTCCCTCAGATTCTGGACCTTCTTCACTGTCCTCTTTTGATTGCCTTGCTCTTCCATCTGATCCCTACTTGTTCACGACCCTTTGACGTTTCAGCAGAAGCATCGCCGTGTAAGTTTTCCCTAGCTTGTTTCTCCAATTGATTGGCTCGGGCTTACTCGTATTTTTCTTTCTCTGCCAATAGTTCTTCTCCTTTTTGAGGTTTCTGATTTCTTGTTCGCATTCCCCAGAAGTCTTAAAAGTTCCCTCGAATTTGAGCTCGAAACGGTACCTCTTGTTTTCCAAGTGTAATTCCTAAAGATCACTTTGAACAGTGTCCTGCTTTCTCTTGATCTTTTCCTTTTCTTTTTCTCGGGCTACCTCTCGATCTTTCATGTCCTCAAGCTCTTCTTGCAGTCGGGCGATCTCCTTGTTCATCCGGGCCTTTTCTTTTTCAAACTCCGCCCTTGCGATTTCTAACTCTGATGGCACTTTCTTGGGAAGCGAACTCAAATGCCGAACTTCTTCCCCATCCGATGTTAACAACCTATCATTAACCCTTGATTCCCTCCATGTCAGGTAGTCAGGTGTGACGATATCAGCATATCTAGCTACTTCAACCCGATGAGTTTCCTTCCATGCCACCACAATCTCACGGACCTTACCCGAATATCCATCTTCTCCGTAAGCAAATTCCAAATTACCAAGGTCATGGGTCATTGGAGTAAATTGACGAGATTCTGATTGCCTCAGTACTAGCAATGGTGCATAGCTCACTCCTCCCCATACTCCCAATAATGGAACAGAGGCTTTATCTCCGCATTTATACAATATCGGCATGGGAGCTATCCATGGAGCTCTCCAAACTATCATCTCAGCCCTGATATTCCGGAATATGTTGATCCATTGCTCCTCAGTCCTATTCTCAAGCCAATCCCTCTTAAGAAATTCACTAATTGGTGCAAAAGATTTCCAATATGAACGAAGAGGGAAATTCTCCTGTTTACAGAAATGGCTCTGAACCCAATTGTAGAGGAGCTGTATACATCCTAGAAAACGACCTTTTCCTTCCCATCTACAGAAATTCAAGGATCGGATTGTTTCTGCTATGATTGCCGGGGCTGGGTTTATCATTTGCTCAAGCCTCTCGAAAACATCAAATATCGCCACATCCACATACCCTAATGTTTTCGGGAAGATAACTAAACCATAAAAAGCCAAAGCAAAAATATTCCTAACTGTCTCCTTGCTTGAATGGCTATGGATTAAACCCGTAAAATGTCCCATTATATGCAGTAGCTTACTCCTTTTCGGACAACGTGGCTTTCTACCCAATTTCTTTCCACTCCCAAAATCTTCGACACCTTTTTCTTGAAACCCGGCATCTTTGTATCCTTCAAATATATATGACCGGGAATAACATTCTCAGTATGCAGCAAGGTCGAATACTCCTCTATGGTTGGAGTCATATCCTCTCGGTTGAAAGTAAAACACCGATAAGCGGGATTCAAGAATTGTACCACAGCCCGGATCACCTCACCACTGACCTTAACCTGAGCCAACAGAGCTATGCCCCATATGTCTGAGTGAAGGCTACTTTTTTCGATATGTTCCACTGATTTAATATATCAATCAAATCTCGGAGATCATTTTGCTTGATAATAAGATCAACCTCGGCTGGCAATGCTGACACATATCCCATCTTCAAACAATCCCCATTATCCTGTTGAACTTTCTCGGACTGTTTCCTAACCTCTAAATGTTTCTCGACCACTGAGACACTCTGACCCTCCATGAAAGCCCTTTTGGTTGAATAATATCCCGAGACCAATAACCTTCAAATGTGCAAAAATGATGGCAAGAATGCAAAAGAAATACAAAAAAAACAACAACAGAAAGAAAATGAATTAGTAACGGGAATAAATATGAATAATACAAAAAAAACTTATAATTCAAAGCAATAATTATCCCTGAGGATGCCAACAAAATTTCAGCATTATAACACCCCGGGGATGAAATATCAACATTTATTACGCACATTGTGATGTACGTTCATCATTGTCCGAGAAAATAAACTTATTCGGAAAGTAGAATAGAAGGTAAAAGGATTGGAAATATTTCTCCATGTGTTCTTAACTTCGGGATATCTAATTGGAAATTCGTCATGGCTTCGCCTAGGTTTACTATATGAAGGTGAATGAATTCTAAAAAGCCCCGAATTGTTCCTCACTGTCGCCGGTGAAGGCTAGTAAGGCACCCCGATAAAAGCGGGTTCAATTCGTTAGAGTCTATTTCCCTAGCCCATGCGGATTGTTAATCACGAAGGCTTAGGTAATTTAGTACTCCGGAAGTGTTTCACTAGCTCATGCGGATTGTTAATCACGAAGGCTTAGGTAATTTAGTACTCCGGAAGTGTTTCACTAGCCCATGCGAATTGTTAATCACGAAGGCTTAGGTAATTTAGTACTCCGGAAGTGTTTCACTAGCCCATGCAGATTGTTAATCACGAAGGCTTAGTTACTTTGCTCCCACCTAAAAGGACGAAACCCGGGTATAGGATTCAAGATATGCAAATGCACGTATAGTGTGTGAGGAGAAATAACAAACCTTTCACCACCTATTCTATATCCCTTATTCTAAATACCCCACTAAAATCAAACAATGTAAAGCATTAGTCAAGCAAACATATAAACATATGCAACAAAATAAGCAGAGAACAAATAATAATATGAATGCACATGACGAAGGACATATTTAAAATATTTTTTTATTTTCAAAATTCTCTTTATTATTGTAAAAATACGGGAATTAAAATTAAATACCAATTAAACCAACAAAACCGAGACTTTGATAACACACGACTAATTCTAGGCCTGACTCTCTATAAAATGTCCCCAGTGGAGTCGCCAAGCTGTCGCAACCTAAAAAATAACGAAGTCTCATCGCAAGACTTTATTATTCGTTAAGCGTGACATTAAAAAAACCGAGGAAAAGTCGACTTAATTCCTCTAGAAAAATGAAGGTTTTGAAAATGACATTGAAAAAGACATGGAGTCGCCACCAATCTTTTTTAGCTAGGTGTGATCGGCCACCTATTAAAACCGGTTTTATAAAATATTTTAAAAATTAATTAAAACATTTTAAAAACCAATTTCAAGTCTGCGTTTTAAAACTAGAGAAATCAAAGACGCGGGTTCGGGAGTCGGTTACGTGCGGGGAAGGATTAGCACCCCCACAACGCCCGTATAAATCAGTACCTTATTAATCGTGTGTTATGTCATGTCTCGGTAAAAAATCGGTTTTAAATTTAGTATTTCAAGTTAATTCCCAATTTAAAGAAAAATAATTCTATTTTTAATTGAAAATGATCCGGAATTTATAAATTTGAAATTTTCCTATATTCCCCAACAAACGTGGCAAAATATAGAAATTTTTATTAGTTTTGGAAAACTTTCCGAATCATTCCCCTTTTAAAGAAGATATTCCATTATTAATAATAATTGATGATATCCTCCCCAGCAAACCCGGCAGAGAACTCATGAATTATTTTAACTCGAGAATATCTTTATTTTATTGAAAATCATTATCCTTTTATGAAAACATTTAAAAGAAATGAATATGTATATGCATGACATAAATAAAATGACATAGCAAAATCTAAATAATATAATGCACACTAAATGATATGATATGATTCTAATGTCTTACATATTCTAAATGAAATGAAATATCCTAAGTTATATGATATATTCTAAATGAAATTAAATGGCCTATGTAACATAATACATTCTATATGAAATGCAATATCCTAAGTCATGTGATATAATCTAAATGAAATAAAATATTCTAGATGACATAATATATCCTAAATGAAATGAAATGACCTAGGTAATATAATATATTCTACATGAAATGAAATGACCTAAGTCAGATGATATAATCTAAAGGAAATAAAATATTCTAGATGACATAATATATCCTAAATGAAATGAAATGACCTAGGTAATATAATATATTCTACATGAAATGAAATGACCTAAGTAACATACATATTCTATATGAAATGAAATGATTTAAATGTCATGACAAATATGAATGATATGGCATATAACTTAAATGACATGGAATATAAAATAATGCTATCATATAATATGCATGGAAATAAAAATAAAATAATAATGCATGAACATAATATATGCTAAATTATATAAAAATAACTAAATAAAAAGCATAGGATATCATGAAATATTCAAAACCATATAATAAACCATATAACATGAAAAAAATATAAATCAAACTAATAACAATACCATGGGAATTATTATAGCAAGAATGACATATTATATAAAATGCTTGAATATGAAAGTGCAATGCATGAAATGTATTTTTTCTTTTAATTAAGGAAATCCGTATATCTAAAAAGATATCCGGCTACCTTAGGAAAATATGTCAAATTAAATATTCTAAAACCAAAATATTTTGTGATTGTTTGAAAACAAATTTGAAAAGCTTGAATTAAAAGTAAAAACTAGGCTAAATCTTTTTTAAATGGCTCTAATTTCCTAAGTTTAAAAAATCCGGACTTGACTACCCTTAACCCGAGACTTGAAAAACCATTTTTAGAGTTTAAAAAGGCTTAGAAACTACCCTAAGTCAATAGCTAACCCTCCTAATCAGCCCACTCTAAGTAACTTAACCAAAACAGAAAAATGATTTTTCTTTAAATTCAATTATGATTCCACTGTCCAGTTTTAAGCCACTATTTTTTACCCTACTTTTAAAAATTCAAAAAATTCTGAAAAAAGTACTGGAGACTCAGGACATGTAAAACTACACGGGAAAAATCGGCTTAATTTTCTGATTAAAGATGAATTCCCAGAAAAATCGAAAATGTACGAGTACTAGGTGAAAAAACTGTTTTGTCAAAACACATTTTTGCCTTTGATAAAATCATTTAAAAATCAAAGTAAAATATTTAAAACTCACAAAATGGCTCACAAACAGTAGCTAGGACTTTTTGAAAGTTAGATAAAAATTGGCTAAGTAAAAAAAATCACAAAGGTAGAATAATCAATTTGACAAACTTTAATTTTCCACAAGTGTGCTCAAGAGAGCATGACTTTGAACCATTAATTGGCCTAAGTCATTATTCAAGTGGCATGAACATGAAATGTATGAAAAATTACAGCAAACATAGTGCATGAAATGCATGAGCTTAAACCTAAATGTCATGAAAAAATGCATGGCATTCATATAGTGACCTAGACCTACATGAACTTGCATGGCATTTAATGCAACCTAGACCTAAAATGCATGGCAAATAAACCTAACTTAATCACTAAAATGTGCATGGCATTTTCACAAACATAAAGCATGCTTAAACGAAGAACTCAACCAAATATCATGCAAATGCTAACCTATCAACTAACATAGCAAAAATGCACATACAATGCAAAGATTCCAAAGAGTGGCCGAATGGCCTATGTAACTAGCAAACATGGCATTTTCACAAACACTTGGTATACTAACATGCAAAACTAAATCAAATGTCATGCAAATGCAAAAACCTACCAACTAACATGGCAAAAAATGCAACACACAATGCAAAACACATGGAGTAGCCAAATGGCCTCAAGCTCCAACAAGCATGGCATTTTCACAAACACTTGATATACTAACATGCTCAACTAAAATATAACACTCAAATCATTCAAAAACCACACAAGCATTTTCACAAACACTTGATATACTAAATCTAAAACATGCTCAACTAAAATATAAAGCTCAAATCATGCAAAAACCACGCAAGAATTTTCACAAACACTTGATATACTAAACATTATGAAAACAGAAAATTAAAAATGCAAAAACATGATATTTAAAACATAAATGACAACAAACAATGCAACCAAATTAAAATATAACTCAAGTATATGAAGTAACATAACATTTAAAACATCAAGATCAAAGAAAATAACATCCATAACATGATAAAATAAACCAAAACAGCAACTTAACAAAAACTGTAGGCCATTCGGCCATGGTGAGTATATTGTAAAAAAAATTGTAAAAAATATATTTAAGAAAGAGATGAAGGAAGAACTTAAGAAGAACAATAAAAAAACATTTATTTAAGAAGGAAACTCACCAAATAGTAATCAAAATAGCAAAAACAAGAATGGAAAATCAAGAAAGTGCAAGAGTTGGTGCTCAAGAGCAACCTCAAGAAGCTATATTTCAAGCTTTATCTCTTCAAACTTTCCTTTCTTTTCTAAACTTTTCCTTTTCGCTTTCAACCAAAGAGAGAAAAACCAAGTAAAAATCAAGAGAACTCAGAAAAAATAAAGTGTCAAAATGCAAATTCTGACCTCCCCTAGAGCTGGCCGAAACCCTCTATAAAACCTCAAAGATGTTGTCATTTTTTTGTAACCAATTTTCCATCAAATGGCTAATAATTCAAGGTGAAAAAATCATGAATTTATCACCCTTAGATTAGCATATCATCTGTCCCAAATTACAGCTGGTCAAGAATAATGTTGACATCTCTCTTGGCCTATGTGGCTTAATCACCATGGCTTGATCAAAGAGAATCTCTAACTAACTCTTAATTCTTGGCCATTTGATTGAAAAATCAGAAGCTTCCTCCTTCCTTTGGGCCTTGGCAGGCCAGAACTTCTCTTTTCCAGCCCAAGTCTGATTTTTTGAAAGGCCCAAAGTAGCCCTTTTCGGTTGCTTGGGTGAAATGACCGTTTTGCCCCCCGGATGCAAATAAATATCAAACGGACTCCAAATTCAATTTTTCTTTTTTTAATACTTCCGGAATAATAAAACATTGAGTTCAACTTTCTTTTAGAATTACTCTACTCTAACTCATTAGAATAATAACTTAATAGAGTTAAATTATACAGTTTCTAATTAAATTATTATACATATACAGTTGGTTTTTTATTACCAATAAAAACAACATCCCTATTCTTCGTTTCAATATGAATACTACTATTTCATTGGAGTTTTATGAAAAAAAGAAGCCAAAAGCCCCTTATCGGATTTGAACCGATGACTTACGCCTTACCATGGCGTTACTCTACCACTGAGTTAAAAGGGCCGTTCGATTCAATTACTGAATGAATCAGTACTATCTATATCTATTATTGTAATGTATAAAGATACAAGCTTAATATAGATGAATCTACAATATGTATCTTCATACATGTCGATATCAATTAAATATATGTAATGTTCTGGAAGTTTTCAAAATTATCCGAGTCCGTTTTCTATTTATTTGGATTTTTTTTCCAAAAATGCCCTTTTATGCCCCCACATTCTACCATTTTTTAAATAAGCTCCAAATCAAGATTTTTCTTCACCAATCTCTTCCAAATAATTTAAAAGATTTGGAGTTCATTTGCTATTTTTCCGAGATTTGCCTTTTTGAATTACTACATAAGAAGCCCGAGATTTGGCCATTTTGCAAACGAACTCCGAATCAAGATTTTATTTTTCCAATCTCTTCCAAATAATTTAAAAATGATATTTACAAAATTTCAGAAGATTTGGAGCTCATTTGCTATTTTTTCGGGATTTTTCTTTTTGAATTACTTCATGAGAAGCCCGGGATTTGGCCATTTTGCAAACGAGCTCCGAATCAAGATTTTATTTTGCCAATCTCTTTCAAATGATTTAAAAGTGAGATTTACAAATTTTCAGAATTTTCGGAGTCCATTTGCTATTTTTTCCAAATTTTCCAATTTTGCCTTTTTGCCTCTGAAACCCGATTTTGCTCAAAACAAGTCCGATTTTCATATTTTCTTCAAACTGAGCCTTGGGCTATCCCTTTTTAATCATTCCTCATCCATTGGGGGCTTTGGTCCTACCAAGTTGGGCCATTTTTGTGATTCTTCCCGATTTCACCGAAATCCACTAAAAACCCTAATTCTCGGTTTTCTCCCGGATTGACTTTTCTTTCGGTTTTTCTTGCTAGTGGCTTGTCCATTACCCGTATTAAGTGCTTATCTTTCATTTGGAACCTTCAATTTCGACCAATTTGATCGTTTAAGCATTTTTCCCCAAATTTCTCGGATTAGGGTTTCCTTTCTATTGAATTTCCAAATCCCAACTTCCGAACTACATATCTTCCAATGTAGACCTCGGATTATCAAAATTCTTTCGCCATTTTTCAATTGAACTTAAAATTTTTATTTTGAAAGTGGGTTGACTTTTTTAGTAGTTGACTTTCTGGGGTTGACATTTTCGAGATTGACTTTTTTTCGGGGTTGACTTTTTCAAGTTTGACTTTTTATGCTCGCTATCTTAAACTAAGTCTCGGAGTACCACCTGCAGGATGAAAAAAATCTTTTTACATTCAGAAACATCAATTTAGGAAGAAAACATACCTGTTTTAGTGGTTTGGACAAAATTAGGTGTCTACAGCTGCCCCTCTTATGCTATTGCTGAGAATCAGGAACCAAGCAACGATAAACAAACACTAATTTTGTACGGCCAGTGAAATCACATGTGAGGGAAAGGGAAAGGAGTTTTTTTTTTTTTTTTCATTTTTCTATCATTTTTTCATTTTTCATTTTTTTTTTAAAAAGCTGTAAATTGAAGATTTGTCCTTAAATTGAATTCCCTGACTAATCAAGGCTCGACCCGTCTTAAAGAAACGAATTCGATTTTCAAAAGAAAAATTGTGCCTAATGATCTTAAGAATAGTGCCCTAAAGGTCTTAAAAAACTGGTGCCCTAAGGTCTTTAAAATGGTGCCCGGAGGTCTTTAAAATTGGTGCCCGAAGGTCTTTAAAACTGGTGCCCGAAGGTCTTTAAAACTGGTGCCCGAAGGTTTTTAAAACTGGTGCCCGAAGGTCTTTAAAATTGGTGCCCGAAGGTCTTCAAAATTGTGACTAAAATATCTTGACGACGGTCTCAAGGCTCGACTTGTCTGATAAACAAAATGAATTTGATTTAAAACAGAAGCAAATACCTCGATGGCGGTCTCGGAGTCTGAATCTTTTGAGAAGCAAAACAAGTTCTATTTGAGGAAGTCCAAGTTTCCCTGATTTCTGCACTGTTAGCTAAATGCAATGATGAGAATGTCATGCTTTGCAAATGCTTGTATGTTTCCTAAAATAAATGCAATCAAATGATTGTGCCATAATTTCTAATCCATGGTTTCTTTGAGGTTCATAGATTATATGGACAGAGTCTTCAATTGTTCATTGATGCCCCACTTAAGGATTCTTCACTCAAGATATCTTGTCAAACAGTCTCAGTTTCTGTCTTTCACTGAAATTCATAGATTTTTTGATTTCGTGATGGAGTTTCCAACACGTTCGCTGTTTCCTTTTCTTTGGTGATCTTTCCAAACCTTTCCCAAGATTTAAATCCATTCTTTAGTAATACTTTGAAATCTTTTTTATTTAAAGATTTTTATTACTAATCATCATTCAATTTAATAAGAAACATAATGTATCTCAAAAGTATATGAAAGAAAGTATGAATCAGGCAAAAATTGTCATGAAAAGGATAACAAGAATTTATTGCAAAAAATGTTTTAAAATGGTAAAAATAAATATCAAGGATATAAGAAACAAATATAAGGTTATAGGCTGTAGATGCCTCGGATGCGGAATATCTTGGACCCCTCCTTTTTCAAACCATCTGAAATTTCTCTTGAACGAGCAATTCACTTGGGTAATCTCTTAGCTTCTGTAGCTACATCAGACTGAGTTGTTCACCTTTCCTCTGATTGTCATATACTTTCTCCCCCTTTACACGGAGCATTGATTCAAACTTTGATTAGTACTTGAGCCGCCTTTTGTAGGTTTTCAACTCAAGTATCCTCCGTTCGGTATTAAGTCACCCTTTGCGGGTTTTCGGCTTAAACCTCTCCTTTTGCATTCTTTTTTCATTTCCATTTTTTTTTTGTATTCTACCATGCATCTGAGAATTCTAAATGCTTCCAAGGTAAAAATATCAATTCAAAAGATGGGATGATTTCTGAGAATAACCTTTCAAATTAAATATCCATGCTTGATCAAAATGGGCTTTTAAAGCATGTAATGTAGGCCAAGGTTTTGGTTTAGAAAGAAAGGATAAAATAGGCCCAAAGTGTGTTTAAGGGTGATTGGGTCAAGGATCATCTTCTGAGGAGAACTCATTCTTGAAACATTTGTCCCTTTTTGGACATTTTTTTTAAAACTTTGTTGGCTTTTCATTTGCCATATTTTCCGATGGCTTTCTTTTTTGCCATGACTTTTGATTATCTTTCCTCGTATTTGCCCTCTAGTGTAGAGGGTGATCCTTGATCAAGGTTTAAAGAAAGAAATAATTCTTAAGGCTCAAAGGGGTGACTAAGGATAATTTCTTCTTAGTGAAAGGAATATGAAAAATGGCCATTCATCATATCAAGCATGACTATTTTCTTTGAAAAGCAATTCTCAGGGGAAATAGATATTTAGAATTTCTATTTTTACACTTGGAATCATTCGAATTTCCATGTGTACAGCATCACATTTTTTTTAAGCATAATACTTCTTCAGTTCATCAGCATTCACGGGATTTCTAAAATCATCTCCGTCCATCCGAGTTAGAATCAATGCTCCTCCAGAAAAAGCTCTCTTTACTACATAAGGTCCTTCCCAATTTGGAGCCTATTTTCCTCTCGAGTCTTTCACTATAGGGAGAATTTTTCTCAATACCAACTCTCCATTTCGGAACTGTCTGGGACGAACTTTCTTGTTGTGGGCTCGAATCATCCTTTTCTGATACAACTGCCCGTGACAAATTGCTTTCAGTCTTTTCTTCTCAATGAGATTCAACTGTTCATAACGAGCTCTAACCCATTCTGCTTCCTCTAGGCCAACTTCCATCAAAACCCGAAGTGAAGGGATCTCAACTTCAATAGGTAGCACTGCTTCCATCCCGTATGCCAAAGAAAACGGTGTTGCCCCTGTATATGTGCGGACCGAAGTACGATATGCATGAAGAGCAAAAGGCAAGATCTCATGCCAATCTTTGTATACATTGGTCATCTTCTCAACAATCTTCTTGATATTCTTGTTAGCTGCTTCTACTGCGCCATTCATCTTCGGACAGTAAGGTGCCGAATTATGATGTGTGATATTGAATTGAGTACACACTTCTCTCATCATCTTATTGTTCAAATTAAGAGCATTATCCGAAATAATTCTTGCTGGCAACCCGTAACGGCATATGATTTCTTTCTTGACGAATCTGCATACCATCGACTTTGTTACATTTGCATAAGACGCAGCTTCTACCCACTTTGTGAAATAATCTATGGCCACCAAGATGAAACGATGTCCATTTGAAGCTTTCGGGGTAATAGGCCCGATCATATCCATTCCCCACATTGAAAAAGGCCATGGTGCAGTCATGACATGTAATGGCGATGGCGACACATGAATCTTATTTGCATAAATCTGACATTTATGGCACTTCCGGGAATAACTGATACAATCTCCTTCAATTGTCAGCCAATAGTACCCTGCCCTCATAATCTGTTTAGCAAGCATGTGACCATTAGCATGGGTGCCACATATCCCTTCATGGACCTCTTCTATGATCCTTCGGGCTTCGGCAGACCCGACACATCTCAATAGGACTTGATCTTTCCCTTTCTTGTAAAGAATCTCACTGTCTAGAACGAAACCCATTGCTCGCCTTCTCAGAGTCCTCTTGTCATTCTCTGTTGCTTGTTTTGGATACTGATTGACTCTTAATGTACTGTAAGATGTCATTATACCAAGGGAGACCATCTGCTTCTTCTTCGATACTCAAACAGTGGGCAGGAGACTCATATATGCTCATCTTGATCGGCACAACTTCAGCCCCTTCATTCACTTTAAACATTGATGACAAAGTAGCCAGAGCATCCGCCATTCGGTTTTCTTCTCGAGGAAAGTAATTGAAATTCACTTCTTCAAACTCTTCCAATAAACTCAATATGAGTTCTCAGTATCGGATTAGTTTTGTATCTCGGGTTTCTCATTCTCCTCGTAGCTGGTAAATCACTAAGGCTGAGTCTCCGAAAACTTCCAATACTTTGATCTTTCTGTCCACTGCAGCATGAAGGCCCATAGTACATGCTTCATACTCGGCAGTATTGTTTGTACAATCAAAATCCAATCTAGCAGTGAAAGGATAACAATCTTCTTCTGGGTATATAAGCACTGCACCAATTCCATGCCCCATGGCATTATATTTGCCATCGAAGTACATTTTCCATACTTTCTTCTTCAGGGGAATATCATCTGCTTGCGACACATACATCAAATCCTCATCTGGGAAGTCAAAGTTCAACGACTCATAATCTTCCACTGCCCGACTTGCTAAGAATTCAGCCACTGCACTGCCTTTGATAGCTTTTTGACTTACATATACAATGTCGTACTCTGACAATAAAACCTGCCATCTTGTCGTCCTTCCTATCAAAGAAGGTGCTTCCAACATGTACTTGACTGGATCAAGCTTGGCAATCAACCACGTTGTGTGGTACAACATATACTGTCTGAGTCTTCGAGCAGTCCAAGCTAGGGCGCAACACAACTTCTCTACCATCGAATATTTCAACTCATAATCCGTGAACTTCTTGCTGAGGTAGTAAACTGCCTGTTCTTTCTTTCCAGTTTCATCAAGCTGCCCCAAAACACAACCCATGGATCTCTCAAATTCTGATAAATACAGTATCATTGGTTTATCCGGAATAGGTGGCATTAATACTGGTGGGTTTGATAGATAATGCTTAACCTTTTAAAAAGCAATCTGACACCCTTCATCCCATTCTCCTGGATCACGTTTTCGAAGTAACTTAAATATTGGATCACATTTGTCGGTTAACTGTGAAATAAACCGAGCAATGTAATTCAATCTCCCCAGAAAGCCTCTTACTTCCTTTTGAGTGCGAGGTGGTGGCAAATTCTGAATGGCCTTCTGATGCACCCAAAAGAGTGTATCTTATTTAACCTTGCACTAAAAAGATCAATTGTAAGTATAATGATTAGCAAGGGTCGAGTCCTCAGGGATTGGGTTTTAATTTATGAGTTATTAGTTTATAACTTACGTTCAAAGAAAACAATAAAAGAAAAGGGGTTTTTGAAGCCAGATTTAAACTAAGTAAATAATAAGAATAAGATGCAAGGCGGTATAACCAGCCAATAAAAATATATATACTAAATTAGGCGGTATAACCAGCCAATAAAAATAAAACAAAGTTAATATACAAATTAGGCGGTATAACCAGCCAATAAAAATAAATATAAAAAATAAGCAAACTAAAAGTAAGAAAACAAGTATGTAAGAAGAATTAAATATGAAAAATATGGTTAAGATTTCATTCTCCACCACTAGACATCATTAAGAATCAATTTCAGATCTATCAATATCAACCAACTATCAAAGTTAACAACCGTAGATAACAACAAGCTCTGTTACCCCAATCTTTCCTTAGTTTGTCGTTAAATAGAACAAGCTCTCTATTTAATCTCTAACCATTAAACAACCTAGAATAAGCTCTCTAAATTCAATTTAATGGCAGCTTTATGATGAGAAAGATAGGTTGATCTAAGCAACAAACACATAAGCTCGGATTGTTCAACTTAGGTTATGTTCTACTTTGCAATTATTGAAAACTTGACCATAATCATTAATCACAAATTGCCACTTATGAATAGGAAATCAAGACAATTACACGGATCAAGACTCCTAAACTAGCAATAGATAATTATCAAGATCTATCTAGTTGTACACCTAAATAAATCAAGACAACATCATGAACAATTCTTGTAGAAGAACATAAGCAACTTTGATAGAAAATTAATGATAGATAGAATCTGAAAATCAATCACAAAACATGTCTAGGGCTTTGAAATCACCCTTAACCAAATAGAAGTTTAGCCTAGCATAGGCATTATAAACATAAAATTAAATAGAATCTAAGAAGAAAATAAAAGAAAGAAAGAAGAAGAAGAAGAATATTAATTATCCAACCTCTTGCTCTTTCTAAAGAAAAACAAAACTAGAGAAAAGAAAGAAGAAGAAAACTTAGAGAATTTTATTACAATGGCTAATATCCTACCTATGTACAATATGATCCCTTACAATCATCCAAGGCCCTCTATTTATACACATTTTGGAGGGCTAAATGACAAGAGACAAGCTTTACAAATTTCAAAGGTAGGTATAATAGGTGGGTGCATTTTCTAACAATTTTCGTCATACATGACGATTTTGATCAGCCAACTTGATGGTCGATTTTGTCAATTTTGCAGGCCTTATCTGATCACATGGTCTTCTAGAAAAATGTTCCCCTATGAGTTACTGATTCACAGCCGTTGGAATCAGCTCATTTGCTGATGTGGAGAAGAAGATATGGGCAAAATACGAAAACAGGTCAGCACAGACGTCATTGCACATCAGCCAACTTGATGGTCGATTTCTTCAATATTGGAGGCTTTATCTGATCACATGGTCTTCTAGACAAATGTTCCCCTATCAGTTAGTGATCCATAGCCGTTGGAATCAGCTCATTTGCTGATGTGTATCGGACGATATGGTCAAAATACGAAAACTGCTCAGGACAGACGTCATTGCACATCAGCCAACTTGATGGTTGATTTCGCTAGGGAAAACGACTCCGTTTCAAGAAGTGTAAAACATGCAAAAGATAGATATGCCTCTTAACGTTGCACGGTTAAAATTTCAGCCTTATTGCTTCAGTGAAACTCCAGATATAGCTGATATGGCAAAAGGTGTCGGAACTGGAACTGAACTGGATTTGCCCTTAATTCTAGTAATCTGAAATCACTCAAAGAAACTTGTGAAAAACACCAAATTACATAAAAATATAAAAGATCATAAACACAATTAGACTAAACAATAATAACTCGTATTTGACACAAAACAATAATAAAACATAACTAAAAACTATATAATTATACGAGTTATCACACCCCCACACTTAGATTGTTGCTAGTCCCTAGAAACGACTCAATAAAAATAAAATAAGAAAATCTAATCTAATCCACTTTCATAGGAAATCACGGTGGCACTTAGCATGTGACACAAGCCTTTAAACCCCTAGGTGTCCCTAGTGGACGAGTTTAGTCTCGTGAGGGTTTACTAGAACGATACCCACAAACATTGAAAAACTAAAATATAAATAAACTACATATACTAAAAATATTTACTCCTAATCCTTTCAATACAAATTAGAGACAATCTTTGAACAAGTCTTATAAACTAATCAATAGCTTAAAGAATTTCACAAAAAATCATGCTTGAATGTAAATTGTTTGAGTTAAGCCAATATTAACATAACATATTTCAATCAAAATAGTGCATATTCAAACTTAATCTCAACTACTCACATGGGATACCCTCATGATTTTCACTCTTTAAAGTAGTGGTGAAGTGTTTACACTCAATCAATCTCATGAAAACAGTTCTACCATATCCTTGCTTGTCCACCTATTCTCCACTATTTAGATCATACAACTTCATGAATCAAGAGGTCTTTAATCAAGGTTGTAATGGGGCCAAGGGGTTTGTAATGTGGTTGAAGAACAAAAGGATAAAGATATCACAAAGGTTCCAAAGAGTTCATAAAGTTTAGAGACATAAAAAGATCATACAAATAAAACTTCTCAAAACTCTTATAAAGCACATAATAACATAGGCTAAATATTCATGTTGAGCCTTTGCATCATTCTAACCAACTTTGTAACATCTTTTTTTTTTTTACTTTAACTAGAAGTTCAAGAGAAGTTTTTTTTTTTTTTTTTTTTAATATGGGAATGTATTTGACAATGATCCCTTTCTTTTTCTCTTGACTTTTTTCTTTCTTTTCCCCCCACACTTATTTCTTGTTTCTAACCCAAAAAATATCCCTTGTCTTTGCAACTTGTCTCAAATCATGCTAATTCATCTTTTGAAACAAAGGTAAAGATATAAGTATATTTAGGTTAGGGACAAGTTATGGTTATCAAAGAGATAGCTTATTCACTGTAGGCTCAAATTGGTTCACTAAGGGTGTGTTCTCTTGGAACATTAATAATGGATGGCTGTTTGGCTCTGGTTATAATCCTAATGCCTCTATCATATTCATGTTGTCACATGTATCAATATAGTCTCAAACGGTTTAAAGCAAGTTCTAGAGAATCATGTAATCATAAGAGCACTCAAGAAAGAAATTAGATTGATTTGTATAATGCATCAATCATTATAGGCTCAAAAACTCACAAGGATGATTATACAAGTCAGATTAAGTCTAAACATGCTTCTTTCTCAATCAACATATCATATTAACATTGGCTCATAAAAAGGTTGACATCAAGCTCAATTCTCATGAAAATCTTCTCACTAATAAATCTGTTTTAGACTTATGCAATTCATATCTCATCATTGTATTAAAAAGGAACTAAAACACACTAAAAATAATAATAATAAAGACTCATAAAAAAAAATAGTAGACGAAAATAAAAGAAATCCTAAATCATTCCCCCCACACTTAATTCTTACATTGTCCTCAATGTAAGTCTATTAACCCAAATGAAAGAATCATGTGTAAGAGAAAAGAACTAATAACATAAGAATAGGAACAACTAAGACTCAAAACAAAACAAACTCATGCAACCTAAATAATCCTAAAATACTAAACAAAAATTAACAAGTAAACATAAAAAGATTAAAATCAAACTGACAAGGTATGTCTCAAGTCTCCCTTACTCAGACCTTGTTCAGAATGAATATTTCTAAATTGCTTAAAACACAACAAACTTTTTATTTTTTTTAAATTAGCAAAATATGTCCCTTACCCCCTACTAAAATATGACATTGTCCCCAATGTCAAATTTTAAAGGTAGAATTTAGGAGATATTACCTGCAGAGGTTGCTAACCACTTATTATAACTGAGACACAACAAACAAAATGTTAGATAATGTCACAAAGACAAAGTGCAATCCACTCCTTGCTCGTCCATATCTCTTTTTCTTTTTCCGAGCTTTTGCGAAACAACCGTAGCAGATAAACACTCATAAGCTTGGAGCTTTTTGAGTAAATCTTCAATGGTTGTAGCAGAAATTATGGTTCTCCTTGCCTCTGAAAACATGAATCCATTATCCACAGCATTATCTAAATATGAAAGCAAATTACTAAAATAACCATTAATATTAAGCAAACCAATGGGTTTCTTATTTGTGACCAAAGATGACCAAGAAGCCACGCAAGCTATTTCTTCCAATGTACCCAGACCTCCTGGTAAAGCAATGAATGCATCGGCAGAATGGTACATGATTGTTATCCGTTCAGGGACACTCCAGACTTGTATTTCCTTACCCACGGTAGGTCCACAAAAACTTGTGAATAGTTTTGGCACGATTCCTAGAACTGGACTTCCTCCGGCGTGTGCTGCTGTAGCGACTGCTCCCATTAAACCCGTACTGCCGCCTCCATAAATCAAGTGGATCTTTTGTTGGGCAAGTATTACTCCAACTCTTATGGCTTCATCAGCGAATATGTTATTTTTCCCTGGATAAGCACCTCCAAAAACACAAATTTTTTTTATGCGTTGGGACGAAGTACTTTCCATTTTTTTTTTCTTTTTTTTTTCGAGTGCCTGAAAGAGAATGAGTACATGGTGTAATATATAGAGGACTGAGTAGTGAATCAGACAAGAGTAATAATGTCGCCGAAAGTGTATCTGACCTGTCAGAAGAAAATATTAACCTAACAAAAGATTTTTGCGTGATTTCAGGAAGAAAATCAAAAAGAGAAGAAAAATCAACCGTAAAAGTCAAGAGTAATAATGTCGCCGAAAGTGTATTTGACCTGTCAGAAGAAAATGTTAACCTAACAAAAGATTTTTGCGTGATTTCAGGAAGAAAATCAAAAAGAGAAGAAAAATCAAACGTAAAAGACAAATAAAAAAAAATGAGAATAATTACACAAATCGAATAACACGTAAATTAAACCGAAATAAAGTTATTGCAAATCAAACCAAAAGCTGAGAAGTCATTTATTGTAGTTGTGATTGTGGCTCACATCTTCCTCTGGTTTTACGTCCAGAAACGGCTTAAACGCCTTCTATGAGTCGAGGATATGCTTCCCATCCAGTTTTCTTACAAGCTGGCAAACAGGGTCTTTTAACATCAGATTCCCAAGATGTTGCCATTCCCTTTGGAATTGCGGCCATAAATCAAGAATTTCTCTTTGTACGTCTCCACTAGGATGCGTCTCAAGAGAAAGTTGGATATTACCCAAATTCTCCTTACTCAGTCCATCCTTAATGAATTCAATTTTATCATCTCGATTAGAGGACGGAATCCCAATAGAACGACATTTACCGTTACACGTCCATCGTGCACATTTGTGGCAATTTGAACTCATGCGCTTTGCTCGTCGCTTCTTTGCAAAAGTGCTTCTACCTGTACCTGGTAAATGTAAAACAGGAAGATATTCATCTTCACGTACCTTGGCTTCAATTATCCAACGTATGTCGTCAGGAATCCCTTTGTGCATAAGCATTCTTAATCTTTCAAGTCGAACTTGGTAAAGCTTCAGTAAAATATTTCGAGGAAAAGGAGGAAATCGTTTCTGCAATCTTGTGAGAATATCATCCATCCTGAAAAAAAAATGAAAAAAATGAAAGAGAAATTGGAAGAGAAATTTATATACAATATCAGTTTTGTGGGTAGCTGATGGAACCGATTTAAATAATCACGGAGTACCGTTATCCGCCATTTAACCGGGGAAAAAAATAATAATAATAGAAATTATATTTACATCTAGTTATTTTCAAAACAAGGATCAAAAAGAAAAACAACATAAAAAGACTCAAAAACAAAACACTCTAAATAAAATCCTAAATTCTTCCCCCCACACATAACTCTTACATTGTCATTAATGTAATGCTATTAACCCAAATGAAAGAATCATGTGTAAGTGAAAAGAACTAATAAACAAAATAAACTTATGCAGCCTAAATGAACTTAAAAACACTAAACACAATTAACAAAGAAACATAAGAAAAAGATAAAGAAAAAGAGAGCAAATCTGAGGATGGCAGTTTGGCAATGCTTTCACTAATTAGGCTGCCTCTTTTTAGGATCTTTTGGCTCATACATGAAACTTCCCAAATTTGAGCGTTTGGTAGGAAGCTTTCTTTGCACAAAACTGGATGCATTCTCCATTACAAGTATTATTCCATCATCCTTTGTGGTGTATATCTCATCGAGGAATGGAGCATATGTTGGCACTTGTTGAATGGCATCCACAAACAAACTGTTTAAGGTTTCCAGCATGTTTTGTTCATGTTCCTCCTCTTTGAACTTTGCGAATCTACTAGGGAAAGGTGGAGAAAAAACATTAGTAAAAATTGGAATCTTAAACGTTACCTCAGGTGCCGAAATACTCTTATTTGGATTTGTGGCTTCATTATCCTCAAGAATAGAATCCATCTCTAATTCTGTCTCATCCTCATCTTGTTCCTCATTCCTCAAGGTCACAATAGTAGTATTCTCCTTTGAGTTAATCATTGTTTGGGCAGAGAGTTCTTCAGATCTTTGTGCTACCCATACCACCATACTACTAGCCAATAGGCTCATTTGCCTTTCCAAACTCTGGATGCTTGCCCTTGTTTCCTGTTGAAATTGCAAAGTATCAGTAACAAGAGAATGTACAAGATCTTCTAAAGAAGTACCTGAGTTTTGAGTCATATGTGGTGGTTGAAAAAGATCTGGTTCTTGAGACCATGATTGATTGAAGCTAGATGGATGAGTGTAATTGGCATAAGGATCTACTTCTTGGTAATTTTTCGAGTAGCCATAATTAGTATGATCCCACCATCCCTCATGGTAAGTGTTTGAGTAATGATCATACTGTTGGTCTTGGAACACTTGATGGCCTTGACATCCTCCCATGGCCAATTGTTGAACTGGGGAGGTGAGATTGGCTTGTTGATTCTCCATGTTCATGTATGCCACCAACTCTTCAAGTGTTAGATTGCTCAATTCCATTGTTTTTTTTTTTTTTTTTTTAAATTTGAAAAGAAAAACTTGTATGTACAAGAAAATAAAACTAATTAGAACTGAAAATAAGAATAAACCAAGTAACAAATAAACTAAAGAAAGCAATCCCCGGCAACGGCGCCAAAAATTTGATGCACCCAAAAGAGTGTATCTTATTTAACCTTGCACTAAAAAGATCAATTGTAAGTATAATGATTAGCAAGGGTCGAGTCCTCAGGGATTGGGTTTTAATTTATGAGTTATTAGTTTATAACTTACGTTCAAAGAAAACAATAAAAGAAAAGGGGTTTTTGAAGCCAGATTTAAACTAAGTAAATAATAAGAATAAGATGCAAGGCGGTATAACCAGCCAATAAAAATATATATACTAAATTAGGCGGTATAACCAGCCAATAAAAATAAAACAAAGTTAATATACAAATTAGGCGGTATAACCAGCCAATAAAAATAAATATAAAAAATAAGCAAACTAAAAGTAAGAAAACAAGTATGTAAGAAGAATTAAATATGAAAAATATGGTTAAGATTTCATTCTCCACCACTAGACATCATTAAGAATCAATTTCAGATCTATCAATATCAACCAACTATCAAAGTTAACAACCGTAGATAACAACAAGCTCTGTTACCCCAATCTTTCCTTAGTTTGTCGTTAAATAGAACAAGCTCTCTATTTAATCTCTAACCATTAAACAACCTAGAATAAGCTCTCTAAATTCAATTTAATGGCAGCTTTATGATGAGAAAGATAGGTTGATCTAAGCAACAAACACATAAGCTCGGATTGTTCAACTTAGGTTATGTTCTACTTTGCAATTATTGAAAACTTGACCATAATCATTAATCACAAATTGCCACTTATGAATAGGAAATCAAGACAATTACACGGATCAAGACTCCTAAACTAGCAATAGATAATTATCAAGATCTATCTAGTTGTACACCTAAATAAATCAAGACAACATCATGAACAATTCTTGTAGAAGAACATAAGCAACTTTGATAGAAAATTAATGATAGATAGAATCTGAAAATCAATCACAAAACATGTCTAGGGCTTTGAAATCACCCTTAACCAAATAGAAGTTTAGCCTAGCATAGGCATTATAAACATAAAATTAAATAGAATCTAAGAAGAAAATAAAAGAAAGAAAGAAGAAGAAGAAGAATATTAATTATCCAACCTCTTGCTCTTTCTAAAGAAAAACAAAACTAGAGAAAAGAAAGAAGAAGAAAACTTAGAGAATTTTATTACAATGGCTAATATCCTACCTATGTACAATATGATCCCTTACAATCATCCAAGGCCCTCTATTTATACACATTTTGGAGGGCTAAATGACAAGAGACAAGCTTTACAAATTTCAAAGGTAGGTATAATAGGTGGGTGCATTTTCTAACAATTTTCGTCATACATGACGATTTTGATCAGCCAACTTGATGGTCGATTTTGTCAATTTTGCAGGCCTTATCTGATCACATGGTCTTCTAGAAAAATGTTCCCCTATGAGTTACTGATTCACAGCCGTTGGAATCAGCTCATTTGCTGATGTGGAGAAGAAGATATGGGCAAAATACGAAAACAGGTCAGCACAGACGTCATTGCACATCAGCCAACTTGATGGTCGATTTCTTCAATATTGGAGGCTTTATCTGATCACATGGTCTTCTAGACAAATGTTCCCCTATCAGTTAGTGATCCATAGCCGTTGGAATCAGCTCATTTGCTGATGTGTATCGGACGATATGGTCAAAATACGAAAACTGCTCAGGACAGACGTCATTGCACATCAGCCAACTTGATGGTTGATTTCGCTAGGGAAAACGACTCCGTTTCAAGAAGTGTAAAACATGCAAAAGATAGATATGCCTCTTAACGTTGCACGGTTAAAATTTCAGCCTTATTGCTTCAGTGAAACTCCAGATATAGCTGATATGGCAAAAGGTGTCGGAACTGGAACTGAACTGGATTTGCCCTTAATTCTAGTAATCTGAAATCACTCAAAGAAACTTGTGAAAAACACCAAATTACATAAAAATATAAAAGATCATAAACACAATTAGACTAAACAATAATAACTCGTATTTGACACAAAACAATAATAAAACATAACTAAAAACTATATAATTATACGAGTTATCACCTTCACTTTATCCGGATCAATCTCAATTCCACTTTTGTTGACGACAAAACCCAACAACTTCCCCGAAATGACTCCAAAAGTGCATTTTGCCGGATTTAGCTTGAGTCTAAATTTCCTTAATCGTTCAAAGAGTTTCTTAAGATTCGCAATATGCTCCTCTTCTCCTTGTGACTTTGCAATCATATCATCAACGTAGACCTCAATTCCCTTATGCATCATATCATGAAACAAGGTCACCATGGTTCTCTGGTATGTTGCCCCAGCATTCTTCAACCCAAATGGCATTACTTTGTAGCAGAAGGTTCCCCATATTGTAACAAATGTGGTTTTCTCCATATCTTTCGGTGCCATTTTGATCTGATTGTATCTTGAGAATCCGTCCATAAAAGAAAATAAAGAACTCTTCGCTGTATTATCCACCAGAGTATTAATATGGGGCAAAGAGAAATTATCTTTAGGGCTGGCCTTATTCAAATCTCGATAATCAACGCACATCCGCACCTTGCCATCTTTCTTTGGAACCGAAACAATATTTGCCACCCATTCTGGATATTTTGCCACCTCTAAGAATCCAGCATCAAATTGCTTCTTTACCTCCTCTTTTATCTTTAACAGCATATCAGGCCTCATTCTTCTCAACTTCTGCTGAATTGGCTTGCATTCTGGCTTTAAAGGGAGCTTATGAACCACAATATTCGTATCTAACCCTGGCATATCCTGGTAAGACCATGCAAATACATCCACATACTCCTGGAGCAAAGCTATCAATTCACCTTTTATTGATGATGACAATGAAGTTCCAATTTTGACCTCTTTTATCTCTTCACTGTTTTCCAGATTTATCGTCTCCAATAACTCCTTATGAGGAAGTACTTGTTTCTCCTCTTGTTCTATTTTCTTTAATAAATCTGGAGGTAGACCATAATCCTCAATATCTTCATTTGCCTCCAAATCACCCGTGCAAATGGGTCTTTCAAAATCAATTTCAGAATTACTGACAGGAAGGTCCTCATATTCCACATCCGTACACCTTTAAATAGGTGGAGAAGAAACAATATAGGAAAATATATAATGAAAACAAAATAAATAACAAAAATGAAAGAATATGGACAGATCAATATTGTTAATGCATTGTGCTTGTTATTTATTGAATGAAAATGTTTCAAAAGCCCATTACAGAAAAAAACTCTTAATATCTCTGGGTAAAGATAATTAAGATTGCTTTTTTTAAAAAGTATTACTTTGGAATAGACTTAAAGACTATGGACAACTCAGTCGCACTCCAGTTGGTTAGTCTATATTCTGGTGGACAAGGTCACACCATCTAGCTAGCACTTTCTCTTTCAATTCTTTCTTTCTTAGTCGTGCAGATCTCCACGTCATACATCTGCTCATCCCTATTCACCTGGAATCTCTCGAAGGCTTTCTCTATCATTATGAGCACATAATCAGAATTCGTTTCTCCGAACAGAGAACCGGCTGAGTGGAAGCTATGAAGGATAGATGGGAATGTCATAGGCTCCCACTCAATATCCATACCCGTAAGACGGGCCATCCTCTTTTGTCGGTTCCTTTCAACTTGTTTCCTTTTCTTATGGTCCTTCCGAAGATACCCTAGGCCAAACCCGTCTCTCTTTCCTTTTACTTCTATGGCTCGAGCCATCCCCTAAAGATATTTCTCGAGTCCTTTTGCAGCCCTGCAGCCTTTTCCTACGGTGGTCCTTACCCCAGCCTTGTGTTCTTGGACAGCCTCGGTTTCGGAATTCTCCGTCCTTCAGCGACTAAAATTGCATTTACAAATTCCAAAGATCGGAAAGAAAACTTCACGGCATCTTCATTGGGCTCCACATAAGGAGATTCGGTAGATGCAGAGGCTATTATTTCTTCCTCCCCTGATACTGTGATCAACCGGCCCTCTATCACAAATTTTAGTTTTTGGTGAAGAGACGAGGGTACAGCTCCAACTGAATGTATCCACGGCCTTCCCAACAAGCAGTTATAAGATGGATTAATATCCATGACCTGGAAGTTCACTGTATAAATGCACGGGCCTATCTCCAGAGGAACTTCAATGGTTCCCATAACCTCTCTCCTAGTTCCATCAAAAGTCCTGACCACCGTGCAACTTGGTATCTTATGGGATATATCCACTGGCAATTTGGATAGGGTTGCTAAAGGCATCACATTTAGTGAAGAACCATTATCCAAAAGGACCCTCGGTAATATGTGCCCCTTACAAGTGGTAGTTATATGGAGAGCTTTCGTCGATCCAATACCGTTGGGTGGTATCTCCTCATAGCTGAAAAATATGTAGTCACCTGCTGCGATGTTTCCCACTAACCTATCCAGCTTTTTCACTGATATATTATTAGCCACGTATGCTTGATTTAATACTCTTAACAAAGCATTTCTGTGTGGTTCTGAATTTAAAAGCAAGGATAAGATTGAGATCCTAGCTGGTTGACGTTGTAGTTGTTCAACCACGCTATACTCACTATGCTTTATAAATTTCAAGAACTCACAAGCTTCCTTCTCACATACTGGTTCTTTTATTCTGTTAACCGGGGCTAATCCCTTTTCTGTTTCCTTTGGCAAGTCCATCTCAATATGGATTGGCTCGACGACCTTCTTCTCTTTATCAATTCCTCTGTCTTTCCCTGCTACCCCTTGTTCAGCGGCCTCTAGAGCATAACACCTCCCGCTTCGGGTTAAATGCCCCACACCTGCAATATCCTGCTGGCCTGAAGACCCGAGCATAACCATGCTGTAGTCATATTTCCATGGTGTAGCCTTGTTTTCCTTGTATGGAAAGGAAACAGGTAAATCAATGATTAATTTGGGTGCATTTTCTTCCATGACTGGCATAACTTTTTCCTCCGGTTCATCATAGTAGATGGTTAAGGGTCTTCCTATCCCATAGCCATCTGTATTTTCAATGACTTCTATTTCTCCCTCTATCTCCTCGTAGAATTGGGCCTCCCCACTATCCATCATTCTTTAGACTTTAACCCGGAAGTCCCCGCAGTTCTGTATGTCATGGCCTTTACCCTTATGGAACGGGCACCAATTATGCACCATTCTTGCAACCATTTTCAGACCTTCCATACCTTCCACCACACCTGCCTTGACCATTTCAACCCATACTGTCATCATCAGAGTCTTAACCTCCCCAATATCCCTTTTTAATCTTGTGCCCTCTCCGGTCAATATTGCTTTTACCTGATTTCTAGCATGATTGGGCAGTGGATTTCCAGCTACGTTCGGCCCATTTTTTGATCCAAACTTCACAACCCCAGCATTAATCAGGCATTGGACTTTCTTTTTGAAGGCCAGACAATCTTCAATTGAATGTCCTTGGATTCCCGAATGGTATGCACAGCTGGTGTTTGCATTGTATTATCTTGGATATGGAGGTGTCAAAGGTTTTAGGTACACTGGTGCAACAAGTTGACCCTGCAATAGTTTTGGATATAGCTCACCATAGGTAGTGGAATCAGATCAAATTGGGTTTTTTGATCGTTCCTTGGTGAATGTTGGTCATTAGGCGCAGGTCCTTATGTGTTTGGAACAACATTTCTAGGAAGGGTGATTTGTGGGCATATGCCAGTTGGGAATGGCTGTTGTGGCATATTGGTGTAGGGGAACGAGTTTTGGGTAAGGTGGTTGATATTGGGGTAATAAGGATTATACCCCGAGTATGGTGTGTAAGGTGTCGGAGGTGCATAAGGTGTGGTAGGGGTATAAGGCCTCGGTGGTGTGTATGGTGTATGAGGTGTATAAGGGTATTGGTTGAAGCTTACTGCATGAGTTTCCTCCTTTCTCTTTATAGGAAAAGCTTTCTTCGGGGTAGCAGACTCACCCCCTTCCATCTTTCCATTCTTAATAGCTGCCTCAATCATTTCTCCAGATATTACCATATCCGCAAAATCTTTAGTAGCGTTTCCCACCAATCTATCATAATCGGGTGCTTTCAATGTGTTGATGAAAAGCACCGTGGTTTCTTTGTTGGTTAAAGGGGGTTGCACTTGTGTGGCCAGATCCCTCCACCTCTGTGAATACTCCTTGAAGGTCTATTTGGACCTCTTTTCCATGTTCTGTAATGACAGCCTATCCGGTACCATGTCAGAAACGTGCTTATAGTATTCCATAAAAGCCCTGGCCAAATCCGTCCATGAACAAATCTTGGTACGACTGAGTTGGTTGTACCATCGGGTGGCTGACCCTGTTAAGCTGTCCTGGAAGCAATGAATAAGCAATTTGTCATTATCCTCATGCCCTGTCATCCTTCTATAGTACATAGTCAGATGAGCTGATGGGTTGGTGGTCCCATTATACTTTTCAAAGTATGGTACTTTGAACTTCGGTGGAATTATTAGATCATGTACCAAGCTCATCTCTTTGGCATCTAGACTGCCAAACAACTCTGCTCCTTCCACTGCTTTTAGCCTTTCTTCCAACAACTGATATTTCTTCTCAGATTCAACAGTTTTGGCCCTCTTCAGTTCAGTCATTTTGGCACTTTCCTTCTCTGCTATTTCTTCGAAGTCTGGAACCTCAACCTCAATTGGATCAACTCCGATGTTACCCTTTTTTGGATCGAAATTCTGTGCTTCGGCCGCCGGCTGGATGTAGATGTAGGATGCTGCCCCAGTTGGGATTTGATTTCCCACAGGTTGGGATGTCAGGCTATTTCTCTGTACCACTTCTGGTCTATCCTCCTGATTCACTGCCCCCATTCCAGCAACTGAATTCTCTCCGGGCCACTTCTGCTTCATCATAGTGCTCATCATCTCCATGAGCTTTGTCATCTGTTCTCGTGTCTCCTCTTGAGACTTAGTCAACTGTTCTTGTAGTTCTTTTTGGATTCTTTCCATTCTCTCAATTCTGGCAAGCTGATCGTTTTCCATGGCTTTTGTTCGAGATCGACTATTGTAAGGGTGTTGGAAGTCTGGTTCTTTCTGAGTGCGACCTATTGTACCTTTAGTTTTAAAAACCATGGATTAGAAATTATTGACACGTTTCTTATTTTTATTTTATAAAAAATGAATAAATGAATGAATGAATGTTAGTGAATGCTTAACTAAATAAATGACTAAGTGTATGAACTTGAATGACTAATTATAAAGAATAAATGAATGAACAAATAAATAAATGGCTAAGTGTATGAACAATTTATAAAGAATAAATGAATGAATGATTATGAATATAAATATAAATATAAATGAACAAATAAAATATATAAAAGAAAAAAAAAACTAGTGAATGATGAATGTATTTAAAGTATTGGCCCCGGGATAATTCCAACCAAACGGTCTTTCATTGATTTCTTGGAACTAAATACATCAAAGAAAAGATCCCTGCTTTAAACAACATGATAACCTATCTCTCCTAAAAACTATTACAAAATACTGGTAACTCCCTCGGATTCTGGACCTTCTTCGCTGTCCTTTTTTGATTGCCTTGCTCTTCCATCTGATCCCTACTTGTTCACGACCCTTTGACGTGTCAGCAGAAGCATCGCCGTGTAAGTTTTCCCTAGCTTGTTTCTCCAATTGATTGGCTCGGGCTTACTCATGTTTTGCTTTCTCTGCCCAATAGTTCTTCTCCTTTTTGAGGTTTTTGATTTCTTGTTCCCATTCCCCGGAAGTCTTGAGAGTTCCCTCGAATTTGAGCTCGAAACAATACCTCTTGTTTTCCAAGTGTAATTCCTGAAGATCACTTTGAACAGTGTCCCGCTCTCTCTTGATCTTTTCCTTTTCTTTTACTCGGGCTACCTCCCGATCTTTCATGTCCTCAAGCTCTTCTTGCAGTCGGGCGATCTCCTTGTTCATCCGGGCCTTTTCTTTTTCAAACTCTGCCCTTGCGATTTCTAACTCTAATGGCACTTTCTTGGGAAGCGAACTCAAATGCTGAACTTCTTACCCATCCGATGTCAACAACCTATCATTAACCCTTGATTCCCTCCATGTCAGGTAGTCAGGTGTGACGATATCAGCATATCTAGCTACTTCAATCCGATGAGTTTCCTTCCACGCCACTACAATCTCACGGACCTTACCCGAATATCCATCTTCTCCGTAAGCAAATTCCAAATTACCAAGGTCATGGGTCATTGGAGTAAACTGACGAGATTCTGATTGCCTCAGTACTAGCAATGGTGCATAGCTCACTCCTCCCTATACTCGCAATAATGGAACAGAGGCTTTATCTCCGCATTTATACAATGTCGGCATAGGAGCTATCCATGGAGCTCTCCAAACTATCATCTCAGCCCTGATATTCCGGAATATGTTGATCCATTGCTTCTCAGTCCTATTCTCAAGCCAATCCCTCTTAAGAAATTCACCAATTGGTGCAAAAGATTTCCAATATGAACGAAGAGGGAAATTCTCCTGTTTACAGAAATGGCTCTGAACCCATATGTAGAGGAGCTGTATACATCCTAGAAAATGACCTTTGCCTTCCCGTTTACAGAAATTCAGGGATCGGATTGTTTCTGCTATGATTGCCGGGGCTGGGTTTATAATTTGCTCAAGCCTCTCGAAAACATCAAATATCGCCACATCCACATACCGTAATGTTTTCGGGAAGATAACTAAACCATAGATAGCCAAAGCAAAAATATTCCTATCTGTCTCCTTGCTTGAATGGCTATGGATTAAAGCCCGTAAAATGTCCCATGATATGTAGTAGCTTACTCCTTTTCGGACAACATGGCTTTCTACCCAATTTCTTTCCACTCCCAAAATCTTCGACACCTTTTTCTTGAAACCTGGCGTCTTTGTATCCTTCAAATAAATACGATCGGGAATAACATTCTCAATATGCAGCAAGGTTGAATACTCCTCTATGGTTGGAGTCATATCCTCTCGGTTGAAAGTAACCCACCGATAAGCGAGATTCAAGAATTGTACCACAGCCCGAATCACCTCACCACTGGCCTTAACCTGAGCTAACAGAGCTATGTCCCCATATGCCTGAGTGAAGGCTTTTTTTTTTATATGTTCCACTGATTCCATATATCAATCAAATCCCGGAGATCATTTTGCTTGATAATAAGATCAACCTCGGCTGGCAATGCTGACACATATCCCATCTTCAAACAATCCCATTATCCTGTTGAACTTTCTCGGACTGTTTCCTAACCTCTAAATGTTTCTCGACCACTTAGACACTCTGACCCTCCATGAAAGCCCTTTTGGTTGAATAATATCCTGAGACTAATGACCTTCAAATATGCAAAAATGATGGCAAGAATGCAAAAGAAACATAAAAAAACAACAACAGAAAGAAAATGAATTAGTAACGGGAATAAATATGAATAATACAAAAAAAAAAAACTTATAATTCAAAGCAATAATTATCGCTGAGGATGCCAACAAAATTTCAGCATTATAACACCCCGGGGATGAAATATCAACATTTATTACGGACATTGTGATGTACGTTCATCATTGTCCGAAAAAATAAACTTATTCGGAAAGTAGAATAGAAAGTAAAAGGATTGGAAATATTTCTACATGTGTTCTTAACTTCGGGATATCTAATTGGAAATTCGTCATGGCTTCGCCTTGGTTTACTATATGAAGGTGAATGAATTCTAAAAAGCCCCGAATTGTTCCTCACTGTCGCCGGTGAAGGCTAGTAAGGCACCCCTATAAAAGCGGGTTCAATTCGTTAGAGTCTATTTCCCTAGCCCATGCAGATTGTTAATCACGAAGGCTTAGGTAATTTAGTACTCCGGAAGTGTTTTACTAGCCCATGCGGATTGTTAATCACGAAGGCTTAGTTACTTTGCTCCCACCTAAAAGGACGGAACCCGGGTATAGGATTCATGATATGCAAATGCACGTGTAGTGTGTGAGGAGAAATAACAAACCTTTCACCACCTATTCTATATCCCTTATTCTAAATACCCCACTAAAATCGAACAATGTAAAGCATCAGTCAAGTAAACATATAAACATACGCAACAAAATAACCAGAGAACAAATAATAATATGAATGCACATGACGATGGACATATTTAAAACATTTTTTTATTTTCAAAATTCTCTTTATTATTGTAAAAATATGGGTATTTAAATTAAATATCAATTAAACCAACAAAACCGAGACTTTGGTAACACACGACAAATTCTAGGCCTGACTCTCTATAAAATGTCCCCAGTGAAGTCGCCAAGCTGCCGCAACCTAAAAAATAACGAAGTCTCATCGCAAGACTTTATTATTCGTTAAGCGTGACATTAAAAAAAACTGAGAAAAAGTCGACTTAATTCCTCTAGAAAAATGAAGGTTTTGAAAATGACCTTGAAAAAGACATGGAGTCACCACCAATCTTTTTTAGCTAGGTGTGATCGGCCACCTATTAAAATCGGTTTTATAAAATATTTTAAAAATTAATTAACACATTTTAAAAACCAATTTCAAGTCTGCGTTTTAAAACCAGAGAAATTAAAGAAGCGGGTTTGGGAGTCGGTTACGTGCGGGGAAGGATTAGCACCCCGACAACGCCCGTATAAATCGGTACCTTATTAATTGTGTGTTATGTCAAGTCTCGGTAAAAAATCGGTTTTAAATTTAGTATTTCAAGTTAATTCCCAATTTAAAGAAAAATAATTCCATTTTTAATTGAAAATGATCCGGAATTTATAAATTTGAAATTTTCCTATATTCCCCAACAAACGTGGCAAAATATAGAAATTTTTATTAGTTTTGGAAAACTTTCCGAATCATTCCCCTTTTAAAGAAGATATTCCGTTATTAATAATAATTGATGATATCCTCCCCAGCAAACCCGGCAGAGAACTCATGAATTATTTTAACTCGAGAATATCTTTATTTTATTTGAAAATCATTATCCTTTTTTGAAAACATTTAAAAGAAATGAATATGTATACGCATGACATAAATAAAATGACATAGCAAAATCTAAAAAATATAATGCACACTAAATGATATGATATGATTTAAATATCTTAGCATATTCTAAATAAAATGAAATATCCTAAGTTATATGGTATATTCTAAATGAAATTAAATGACCTATGTAACATAATACATTCTATATGAAATGCAATATCCTAAGTCATGTGATATAATCTAAATGAAATAAAATATTCTAGATGACATAATATATCCTAAATGAAATGAAATGACCTAGGTAATATAATATATTCTACATGAAATGAAATGACCTAAGTCATATGATATAATCTAAAGGAAATAAAATATTCTAGATGACATAATATATCCTATATGAAATGAAATGACCTAGGTAATATAATATATTCTACATGAAATGAAAAGACCTAAGTAACATACATATTCTATATGAAATGAAATGATTTAAATGTCATGACAAATATGAATGATATGGCATATAACTTAAATGACATGGAATATAAAATAATGCTATCATATAATATGCATGGAAATAAAAATAAAATAATAATGCATGAACATAGTATATGCTAAATAATATAAAAATAACTAAATAAAAAGCATAGGATATCATGAAATATTCAAAACCATATAATAAACCATATAACATGAAAAAAAATATAAATCAAACTAATAACAATATCATAGGAATTATTATAGCAAGAATCACATATTATATAAAATGCATGAATATGAAAATGCAATGCATGAAATGTATTTTTTCTTTTAATTAAGGAAATCCGTATATCCAAAAAGATATCTGGCTACCTTAGGAAAATATGTCAAATTAAACATTCTAAAACCAAAATATTTTGTGATTGTTTGAAAACAACTTTGAAAAGCTTGAATTAAAAGTAAAAACTGGGCTAAATCTTTTTTAAATGGCTCTAATTTCCTAAGTTTAAAATATCCAGACTTGACTACCCTTAACCCGAGACTTGAAAAACCATTTTTAGAGTTTAAAAAGGCTTAGAAACTACCCTAAGTCAGTAGCTAACCCTCATAATCAGCCCACTCTAAGTAACTTAACCAAAACAGAAAAATGATTTTTCTTTAAATTCAATTCTGACTCCACTGTCCAGTTTTAAGCCACGATTTTTTACCCTACTTTTGAAAGTTAGATAAAAATTGGCTAAGTGAATGACTTTGAACCATTAATTAGCCTAAAAATCACAAAGGTAGAATAATCAATTTGACAAACTTTAATTTTCCACAAGTGTGCTCAAGAGAGAATGACTTTGAACCATTAATTAGCCTAAGTCATTATTCAAGTGGCATGAACATCAAATGTATGAAAAATTACAGCAAACATAGTGCATGAAATGCATGAGGTTAAACCTAAATGTCATGAAAAAATGCATGACATTCATATAGTGACCTAGACCTACATGAACTTGCATGGCATTTAATGCAACCTAGACCTAAAATGCATTAACATGCATGGCAAATAAACCTAACTTAATAACTAAAATGTGCATGGCATTTTCACAAACATAAAAAGCATGCTTAAACCAAGAACTCAACCAAGTATCATGCAAATGCGAACCTATCAACTAACATAGCAAAAATGCACATACAATGCAAAGATTCCAAAGAGTGGCCGAATGGCCTATGTAACTAGCAAACATGGCATTTTCACAAACACTTGGTATATTAACATGCAAAACTAAATCAAATGTCATGCAAATGCAAAAACCTACCAACTAACATGGCAAAACAATGCAACACACAATGCAAAACACATGGAGTAGCCAAATGGCCTCAAGCTCCAACAAGCATGGCATTTTCACAAACACTTGATATACTAACATGCTCAACTAAAATATAACACTCAAATCATGCCAAAACCAAACAAGCATTTTCACAAACACTTGATATACTAAATCTAAGACATGCTCAACTAAAATATAAAGCTCAAATCATGCAAAAACCACACAAGCATTTTCACAAACACTTGATATACTAAATCTAAAACACCAACAAATTTAAACATTATGAAAACAAAAAATTAAAAATGCAAAAACATGATATTTAAAACATAAATGGCAACAAACAAAGCAACCAAATTAAAATATAACTCAAGTATATGAAGTAACATAACATTTAAAACATCAAGATCAAAGAAAATAACATCCATAACATGATAAAATTAACCAAAACAGCAACTTAACAAAAACTGTAGGCCATTTGGCCATGGTGAGTATATTGTAAAAAAAATTGTAAAAAATATATTTAAGAAAGAGATGAAGGAAGAACTTAAGAAGAACAATAAAAAAAAAACATTTATTTAAAAAGGAAACTCACCAAATAGTAATCAAAATAGCAAAAACAAGAATGGAAAATCAAGAAAGTGCAAGAGTTAGTGCTCAAGAGCAACCTCAAGAAGCTATATTTCAAGCTTTATCTCTTCAAACTTTCCTTTCTTTTTTAAACTTTTCCTTTTTGCTTTCAACCAAAGAGAGAAAAACCAAGTAAAAATCAAGAGAACTCAGAAAAAATAAAGCGTCAAAATGCAAATTCTGACCTCCTCTAGAGCTGGCCGAAACCCCCTTTAAAACCTCAAGGATGTTGTCATTTTTTTGTAACCAATTTTCCATCAAATGGCTAATAATTCAAGGTGAAAAAATCATGAAATTATCACCCTTAGATTAGCATATCAGCTATCCCAAATTATAGCTGTTCAAGAATAATGTTGACATCTCTCTTGGTCTATGTGGCTTAATCACCATGGCTTGATCAAAGAGAATCTCTAACTAACTCTTAATTCTTGGCCATTTGATTGAAAAATCAGAAGCTTCCTCCTTCCTTTGGGCCTTGGAAGGCCAGCACTTCTCTTTTCCAGCCCAAGTCTGATTTTTTGAAAGGCCCAAAGTAGCCCTTTTTGGTTGCTTGGGTGAAATGACCGTTTTGCCCCCCGGATGCAAATAAATATCAAACGGACTCCAAATTCAATTTTTCTTTTTTTAATACTTAAAAAATAATAAAACATTGAGTTCTGGAAGTTTTCAAAATTATCCAAGTCCGTTTTCTATTTATTTGGATTTTTTCTTCCAAAAATGCCCTTTTATGCTCCCACATTTTACCATTTTTTAAACGAGCTCCAAATCAAGATTTTTATTCACCAATATCTTCCAAATAATTTAAAAGTATGATCAGGAAGTTTTCATAATTTTTGGAGCTCATTTGGTATTTTTTCGGGATTTATCGGCTTGAATTATTGCATAGGAGGCCCGAAATTTGGCCATTTTACAAACGAACTCCAAATCAAGATTTTTTTTGCCAATATCTTCCAAATAATTTAAAAATGAGATTTGCTAAATTTCAGAATTTTTGGAGTCCATTTGCTATTTTTTCTGGATTTATCTTCTTGAATTATTGCATAGGAGGCCCGGGATTTGGCCATTTCGCAAACAAACTTCGAATCAAGATTTTATTTCGCCAATCTCTTCCAAATAATTTAAAAATGAGATTTGCAATATTTCAGAAGATTTGGAGTTCATTTGCTATTTTTCAGAGATTTTCCTTTTTGAATTACTGCATAAGAAGCCCGAGATTTGACCATTTTGCAAACGAACTCCGAATCAAGATTTTATTTCACCAATCTCTTCCAAATAATTTAAAAATGAGATTTGCAAAATTTCAAAAGATTTGGAGCTCATTTGCTATTTTTTCAGGATTTTCCTTTTTGAATTACTACATTAGAAGCCCGAGATTTGTCCATTTTGCAAACGAACTCCGAATCAAGATTTTCTTTTGCCAATCTATTTCAAATGATTTAAAAGTGAGATTTACAAATTTTCAGATTTTTCGGAGTCCATTTGCTATTTTTCCCAAAATTTCCAATTTTGCCCTTTTACCTCCGAAACCCGGTTTTGCCCAAAACAAGTCCGATTTTCATATTTTCTTCAAACTGAGCCTTGGGCTATCCCTTTTTAATCATTCCTCATCCATTGGGGGCTTTTTTCCTACCAAGTTGGGCTATTTTTGTGATTCTTCCCGATTTCACCGAAATCCACTAAAAACCTTAATTCTCGGTTTTCTCCGGGATTGACTTTTCTTTCGGTTTTTCTTGCAAGTGGCTTCTCAATTACCCGTAGTCAGTGCTTATCTTTCATTTGGAACCGTCAATTTAAACCAATTTGATCGTTTAAGCACTTTTCCCCAAATTTCTCGGATTAGGGTTTCCTTTCTATTGAATATCCAAATCCTAACTTTCGAACTCCATATCTTTCAATGTAGACCTCGGATTATCAAAATTCTTTCACCATTTTTTAATTGAACTTAAAATCTTGATTTTGAAAGTGGGTTGACTTTTTCAGTAGTTGACTTTTTAGGGTTGACTTTTTTGGGGTTGACTTTTTTTTCGGGTTGACTTTTTCAAGTTTGACTTTTTATGCTCGCCCTCTTAAACTAAGTCTCGAAGTACCAGCCGCAGGATAAAAAAATCTTTTTACATTCGGAAACATCAATTTAGAAAGAACACATACCTGTTTTAGTGGTCTGGACAAAATTAGGTGTCTACAGCTGCCCCTATTTGGCTATTGCTGAGAATCAGGAACCATGCAAAGATAAACAAACACTAATTTTGTACGGTCAGTAAAATCACATGTGAGGGAAAGGGAAATGACTTTTTTTTTTCATTCTTCTATCATTTTTTCATTTTTCATCATTTTTCATTTTTTTTTAAAAAGCTGTAAATTGAAGATTTGTCCTTAAATTGAATGCCCTGACTAATCAAGGCTCGACCCGTCTTAAGGAAACGAATTCGATTTTCAAAAGAAAAATTATGCCCAAAGATTTTAAAAAAGTGCCCGAAGGTCTTAAAAAACTGGTGCCCGAAGGTCTTTAAAATGGTGCCCGGAGGTCTTTAAAACTGGTGCCTGAAGGTCTTTAAAACTGGTTCCCGAAGGTCTTTAAAACTGATGCCCGAAGGTCTTTAAAATGGTTCCCGGAGGTCTTTAAAACTAGTGCCCGAAGGTCTTTAAAACTGGTGCCCGAAGGTCTTTAAAACTGGTGCCCGAAGGTCTTTAAAATTGGTGCCCGAAGGTCTTTAAAACTGGTGCCCGAAGGTCTTTAAAACTGGTGCCCGAAGGTCTTTAAAATTGGTGCCCGAAGGTCTTTAAAATTGTGACTAAAATATCTTGACGACGGTCTCAAGGCTCGACTTGTCTGATAAACAAAATGAATTTGATTTAAAACAGAAGGAAATACCTCGATGGCGGTCTCAGAGTCTGTCTTTTGAGAAGCAAAACGAGTTCTCTTTGAGGAAGTCCAAGTTTTCCTGATTTCTGCACTGTTAGCTAAATGCAATGATGAGAATGTCATGCTTTGCAAATTCTTGTATGTTTCCTAAAATAAATGCAATCAAATGATTGTGCCATAATTTCTAATCCATGGTTTCTTTGAGGTTCACAGATTATATGAATTCAGGACAGAGTCTTCAATTGTTCATTTATGCCCCACTTAAGGATTCTTCACTCAAGATATCTTGTCAAACAGTCTCAGTTTCTGTCTTTCACTGAAATTCACAGATTTTCTGATTTCGTGATGGAGTTTCCAACACGTTCGCTGTTTCCTTTTCTTTGGTGAGCTTTCCAAACCTTTCCCAAGATTTAAATCCATTCTTTAGTAATACTTTGAAATCTTTTTTATTTAAAGATTTTTATTACTAATCATCATTCAATTTAATAACAAACATAATGCATCTCAAAAGTATATGAAAGAAAGTATGAATCAGGCAAAAATTGTCATGAAAAGGATAACAAGAATTTATTGCAAGAAATGTTTTAAAATGGTAAAAATAAATATCAAGGATATAAGAAACAAATATAAGATTATAGGCTGTAGATGCCCATGATGCGGAATATCTTGGACCCCTCATTTTTCAAACCATCTGAAATTTCTCTTGAACGAGCAATTCACTTGGGTAATCTTTTAGCTTCTGTAGTTACATCAGACTGAGTTGTTCCCCTTTCCTCTGATTGTCAAATACTTTCTCCCCCTTTACACGGAGCATTGATTCAAACTTTGATTAGTACTTGAGCCGTCTTTTGTAGGTTTTCAACTCAAGTGTCCTCCGTTCTGTATTAAGTCACCCTTTGCAGGTTTTCGGCTTAAACCTCTCCTTTTACATTCTTTTTTCATTTCCAATTTTTTTTTTTGTATTCTACCATGAATCTGAGAATTCTAAATGCTTCCAAGGTAAAAATATCAATTCAAAAGATGGGATGAATTCTGAGAATAACCTTTCAAATTAAATATCCATGCTTGATCAAAATGGGCTTTTAAAGCATGTAATGTAGGCCAAGGTTTTGGTTTAGAAAGAAAGGATAAAATAGGCCCAAAGTGTGTTTAAGGGTGATTGGATCAAGGATCATTTTCTGAGGAGAACTCATTCTTGAAACATTTGTCCCTTTTTGGACTTTCTCTCTGTTTTTTTTTTTTTTTTTTTACTTTGTTGGCTTTTCATTTGCCACATTTTTCGATGGCTTTCTTTTTTGCCATGATTTTTGATTATCTTTCCTCGTATTTGCCCTCCAGTGTAGAGGGTGATCCTTGATCAAGGTTTAAAGAAAGAAATAATTTTTAAGGCTCAAAGGGGTGACTAAGGATAATTTCTTCTTAGTGAAAGGAATATGAAAAACGACCATTCATCATATCAAGCATGACTATTTTCTTTGAAAAACAATTCTCAGGGGAAATAGATATTTAGAATTTCTATTTTTACACTTGGAATCATTCGAATTTCCATGTGCACAGCATCACACTTTTTTTTTTCAAGCATAATACTTCTTCAGTTCATCAGCATTCACGGGATTTCTAAAATCATCTCCGTCCATCCGAGTTAGAATCAATGCTCTTCCAGAAAAAGCTCTCTTTACCATATAGGGTCCTTCCCAATTTGGAGCCCATTTTCCTCTCGGGTCCTTCACTATAGGGAGAATTTCCCTCAATACCAACTCCCCCTCTCGGAACTGTCTGAGATGAACTTTCTTGTTGTGGGCTCGAATCATCATTTTCTGATATAACTGCCCGTGACAAATTGCTTTCAGTCTTTTCTCCTCAATGAGATTCAACTGTTCATAACGAGCTCTAACCCATTCTGCTTCCTCTAGGCCAACTTCCATTAAAACCCGAAGTGAAGGGATCTCAACTTCAATAGGTAGCACTGCTTCCATCCCGTATACCAAAAAAAATGGTGTTGCCCCTGTAGATGTGCGGACCGAAGTACGATATGCATGAAGAGCAAAAGGCAAGATCTCATGCCAATCTTTGTATACATTGGTCATCTTCTCAACAATCTTTTTGATGTTCTTGTTAGCTGCTTCTACTGCGCCATTCATCTTCGGACGGTAAGGTGCCGAATTATGATGTGTGATCTTGAATTGAGTACACATTTCTCTCATCATCTTATTGTTCAAATTGAGATCATTATCCGAAATAATTCTTGCTGGCAACCCGTAACGGCATATGATTCTTTTTTGACGAATCTGCATACCACCGACTTTGTTACATTTGCATAAGACGCAGCTTCTAACCACTTTGTGAAATAATCTATAACCACCAAGATGAAACGATGTCTATTTGAAATAATCTATAACCACCAAGAAGGGTGCATAATAGGCCCGATCATATCCATTCCCCACATTGAAAAAGGCCATGGTGCAGTCATGACATGTAATGACGATGGCGACACATGAATCTTATCTGCATAAATCTGACATTTATGGCACTTCCGGGAATAACTGATACAATCTCCTTCCATTGTCAGCCAATAGTACCCTGCCCTCATAATCTGTTTAGCAAGCATGTGACCATTAGCATGGGTGCCACATATCCCTTCATGGACCTCTTCTATGATCCTTCGAGCTTCGGCAGACCCGACACATCTCAATAGGACTTGGTCTTTCCCTTTCTTGTAAAGAATCTCACTGTCTAGAACGAAACCCATTGCTAGCCTTCTCAGAGTCCTCTTGTCATTCTCTGTTGCTTGTTTTGGATACTGTTGACTCTTAATGTACTGTAAGATGTCATTATACCAAGGGAGACCATCTGCTTCTTCTTCGATACTCAAACAGTGGGCAGGAGACTCATATATGCTCATCTTGATCGGCACAACTTCAGCCCCTTCATTCACTTTAAACATTGATGACAAAGTAGCCAGAGCATCCGCCATTCGGTTTTTTTCTCGAGGAAAGTAATTGAAATTCACTTCTTCAAACTCTTCCAATAAACTCAATATGAGTTCTCGGTATCGGATTAGTTTGTATCACAGGTTTCCCATTCTCCTCGTAGCTGGTAAATCACCAAGGCTGAGTCTCCGAAAACTTCCAATACTTTGATCTTTCTGTCCACTGCAGCACGAAGGCCCATAGTACATGCTTCATACTCGGCAGTATTGTTTGTACAATCAAAATCCAATCTAGCAGTGAAAGGATAACAATCTTCTTCTGCGAATATAAGCACAGCACCGATTCCATGCCCCATGGCATTAGATGCGCCATCGAAGTATATTTTCCATACTTTCTTCTTCAGGGGAATATTATCTGCTTGCGACACATACATCAAATCCTCATCTGGGAAGTCAAAGTTCAACGGCTCATAATCTTCCACTGCCCGACTTGCTAAGAATTCAGCCACTGCACTGCCCTTGATAGCTTTTTGACTTACATATACAATGTCATACTCTAACAATAAAACCTGCCATCTTGCCGTCCTTTCTGTCAAAGAAGGTGCTTCGAACATGTACTTAACTGGATCAAGCTTGGCAATCAACCACGTTGTGTGGTACAACATATACTGTCTGAGTCTTCGAGCAGTCCAAGCTAGGGCGCAACACAACTTCTCTACCATCGAATATTTCAACTCATAATCTGTGAACTTCTTGCTGAGGTAGTAAACTGCATGTTCTTTCTTTCCAGTTTCATCAAGCTGCCCCAAAACACAACCCATGGATCTCTCAAATTCTGATAAATACAGTATCATTGGTTTATCCGAAATAGGTGGCATTAATACTGGTGGGTTTGATAGATAATGCTTAACCTTTTCAAAAGCAATCTGACACCCTTCATCCCATTCTCCTGGATCACGTTTTCGAAGTAACTTAAATATTGAATCACATTTGTCGGTTAACTGTGAAATAAACCGAGCAATGTAATTTAATCTCCCCAGAAAGCCTCTTACTTCCTTTTGAGTGCGAGGTGGTGGCAAATTCTGAATGGCCTTCACTTTATCCAGATCAATCTCAATTCCTCTTTTGTTGACGACAAAACCCAACAACTTCCCCGAAATGACTCCAAAAGTGCATTTTGCCGGATTTAGCTTGAGTCTAAATTTCCTTAATCGTTCAAAGAGCTTCTTAAGATTCGCAATATGCTCCTCTTCTCCTTGCTACTTTGCAATCATATCATCAACGTAGACCTCAATTCCCTTATGCATCATATCATGAAACAAGGTCACCATGGCTCTCTGGTATGTTGCCCCAGCATTCTTCAACCTAAATGGCATTACTTTGTAGCAGAAGGTTCCCCACATTGTAACAAATGTGGTTTTCTCCATATCTTCCGGTGCCATTTTGATCTGATTGTATCTTGAGAATCCGTCCATAAAAGAAAATAAAGAACTCTTCGCTGTATTATCCACCAGAGTATCAATATGGGGCAAAGGGAAATTATCTTTAGGGCTGGCCTTATTCAAATCTCGGTAATCAACGCACATTCGCACCTTGCCATCTTTCTTTGGAACCGAAACAATATTTGCCACCCATTCTGGATATTTTGCCACCTCTAAGAATCCAGCATCAAATTGCTTCTTTACCTCCTCTTTTATCTTTAACAGCATATCAGGCCTCATTCTTCTCAACTTCTGCTGAATTGGCTTGCATTCTGGCTTTAAAGGGAGCTTATGAACCACAATATTCGTATCTAACCCTGGCATATCCTGGTAAGACCAATATTGTTAATGCATTGTGCTTGTTATTTATTGAATGAAAATGTTTAAAAAGCCCATTACAGAAAAAAAAAAAACTCTTAATATCTTTAGGTAAAGATAATTAAGATTGCTTTTTTAAAAAAAATTACTTTGGAATAGACTTAAAGACTATGGACAACTCAGTCGCACTCCAGTTGGTTAGTCTATATTCTGGTGGACAAGGTCACACCATCTAGCTAGCACTTTCTCTTTCAATTCTGTCTTTCTCAGTCGTGCAGATCTCCACGTCATACATCTGCTCATCCCTATTCACCTGGAATCTCTCGAAGGCTTTCTCTATCATTATGAGCACATCATCAGAATTTGTTTCTCTGAACAGAGAACCGGCTGAGTGGAAGCTGTGAAGGATAGGTGGGAATATCATAGGCTCCCACTCAATATCCATACCCGTAAGACGGGCCATCCTCTTTTGTCGGTTCCTTTCAACTTGTTTCCTTTTCTCATGGGCCTTCGGAAGATACCCTAGGCCAAACCGGTCTCTCTTTCCTTTTACTTCTATGGCTCGAGCCATCCCCTGAAGATATTTCCCGAGTCCTTTTCCAGCCCTGCAGCCTTTTCCTACGGTGGTCCTTACCCCAGCCTTGTGTTCTTGGACAGCCTCGGTTTCGGAATTCTCCGTCCTTCAGCGACGAAAATTGCATTTACAAATTCCAAAGACCGGAAAGAACACTCCACGACATCTTCATTGGGCTCCACATAAGGAGATTCGGTAGATGCAGAGGCTATTATTTCTTCCTCCCTTGATACTGTGATCAACCGGCCCTTCATCACAAATTTTAGTTTTTGGTGAAGAGACGAGGGTACAGCCCCAGCTGAATGTATCCACGGCCTTCCCAACAAGCAGTTATAAGATGGATTAATATCCATGACCTGGAAGTTCATTGTATAAATGCACGGGCCTATCTCCAGAGGAACTTCAATGGTTCCCATAACCTCTCTCCTAGTTCCATCAAAAGCCCTGACCATCGTGCAACTTGGTATCATATGGGATATATCCACTGGCAATTTGGATAGGGTTACTAAAGGCATCACATTTAGTGAAGAACCATTATCCAAAAGGACCCTCGGTAATATGTGCCCCTTACAAGTGGTAGTTATATGGAGAGCTTTCGTCGATCCAATACCGTTGGGTGGTATCTCCTCATAGCTGAAAAATATGTAGTCATCTGCTGCGATGTTTCCCACTAACCTATCCAGCTTTTTCACTGATATATTATTAGCCACGTATGCTTGATTTAATACTCTTAACAAAGCATTTCTGTGTGGTTCTGAATTTAAAAGAAATGATAAGATTGAGATCCTAGCTGGTTGACATTGCAGTTGTTCATCCACGCTATACTCACTATGCTTTATAAATTTCAAGAACTCACAAGCTTCCTTCTCACATACTGGTTCTTTTATTCTGTTAACCGGGGCTAATCCCTTTCTGTTTCCTTTGGCAAATCTATCTCAATATGGATTGGCTCGACGACCTTCTTCCCTTTATCAATTCCTCTGTCTTTCCCTGCTACCCCTTGTTCAACGGCCTCCGGAGCATAACACCTCCCGCTTCAGGTTAAATGCCCCACACCTGTAATATCCTGCTGGCCTGAAGACCCGGGCATAACCATGCTGCAGTCATATTTCCATGGTGTAGCCTTGTTTTCCTTGTATGGAAAGGAAACAGGTAAATCAATGATTAATTTGGGTGCATTTTCTTCCATGACTGGCATAACTTTTTCCTCCGGTTCATCATAGTAGATGGTTAGGGGTCTTCCTATCCCATAGCCACCTGTATTTTCAATGACTTCTATTTCTCCCTCTATCTCCTCGTAGAATTGGGCCTCCCCACTATCCATCATTCTTTAGACTTTAACCCGGAAGTCCCCGCAGTTCTGTATGTCATGGCCTTTACCCTTATGGAACGGGCACCAATTATGCACCCTTCTTGCAACCATTTTCAGACCTTCCATACCTTCCACCACACCTACCTTGACCATTTCAACCCATACTGTCATCATCGGAGTCTTAACCTTCCCAATATCCCTTTTTAATCTTTTACCCTCTCCGGTCAATATTGCATTTACCTGATTTCCAGCATGATTGGGCAATGGATTTCCAGCTACGTTCGGCCCATTTTTTGATCCAAACTTCACAACCCCAGCATTAATCAGGCTTTGGACTTTCTTTTTGAAGGCCAGACAATCTTCAATTGAATGTCCTTGGATTCCCGTATGGTATGCATAGTTGGTTTTTGCATTGTACCATCTTGGATATGGAGGTTTCAAAGGTTTTAGGTACACGGGTGCAACAAGTTGACCCTGCAATAGTTTTGGATATAGCTCATCATAGGTAGTGGGAATCGGATCAAATTGGGTTTTTCGATCGTTCTTTGGTGAACGTTGGTCATTACGCTCAGGTCCTTGTGTGTTCCTTGGTAGACATCTAATTTTGTCCGGACCTCCTAAACCAGGCGAATTCTTTTTTCAACTTTCCCCGAACACAGAAAGACTTCCACCATTCCACAAATGGGTCTCCAAGACTTTATTTCGGGGGTCAACACAAAAAGTCAACTCGGAAAAAGTCAACCTCAAAAAAGTTAACCCAAAAAGTCAACCCATAAAAAAGTCAATCTTCAGTCAAAATAAAGATTCAAATTTGAATTGAATAATGGTGAAAGAATTTTGATGATCCAAGGTCTATAGCAAAAGATATAGAGTTCAGAAAACGGGTTGCAGAAATTGAGTGTAGGAAATACCTAATTGCGCAAATTTGGGAAAAAGTGCGGAAACGATCAAATTGGACGAAATTGAAGGTCCCGAATGGAATAAGATCAATAACTACGAATATTGGAAGGTCCAATTTTGAAGTAGAGTTGAAAGAAGAATTGGTTTGAAGAAAAGAAAAAAAAAAGGATTTAGTTAATAAATAAGAAATTCACAAATTTGGAGAAAACTGTAGAGATGGCCCGACTCAGTGAAATTGAAGCCCTTAATTGATAGAGGATAAATAAATAAGAATATCCCAAGTCTCAGTTTGAAGTGGATCCCAAGAAAGAGCCATTTGGAGGAAAAATGGAAAAACAAGAAAAATTCTCGATATTGAAAAGGGGAAAACAAAATCGGAGGGGAATTCAATCGTAAAAATTGGGCCTTTTTGGACCAACTCCAATTCAATATATAACGAAGGCAGTGGAAAAAGAAAATCCAAAAATCGGACCAGTTTTGAGTAAAATCGAGGTTTCGGGGGTTAAAGGGCAATCTTGAAAAATCCGAGAAAATAGAATCCGAGCTCAAAAAATTACGAAAACCTCTTAATTTGAGTTTTATTCCAGATGGAAGGTACTTGAGAAGAAAAATCCGGATTCAGAACTCAAATGAAAAAGACAAAGTTCGGGTACACTAACCCGAAATTCCAAAAGAAAATTTCAAAAAAAAAATAGGAAACGAACTCGGAAAAATATGAAAACTTTCAGATCTTAATTTTATATTTTTTTTGGAAGGTGTTGGAGAAGAAAAATCCAGAGTCGGAGCTCAAATAAAAAAAGGCAAAGTTCGGGTGCACTAACTCGAAATTCCAAAAGAAAATTTCGGGAAAAATAGGAAACGAGCTCGAAAGTATGAAAACTTCCAGATATGGGTTTTATACTTTTTGGAAGATATTGGAGATGAAAAATCCGGAATCGGAGCTCATTTGGAAAAAGACAAAGTTTAGGAGGCACTAAACTGAAACTTCAGAGAAAAATTCGAAAAAATAGAGAATGAGCTCGAAAAAATTTGAAAACGTCCAGAATTGCGTTTTATATTGGATAGGATGAATTGGGAAAGAAAATTTCAAAATTGGAATCCATTTGCAATAAAATAAAGTTGGTGGTAAAATGTAATTTTACCGAAGAAATCGAAAAAGGCTATTTTGCAAATTAAAAAATGAGAAAGTTGCTGGAACATTCCAGGCCATTCGGCCAGCTCATGAGGAATGAAGGGTGAGATTTGATCAATTTCATTCAATGGCCAAGATTGAGTTGCAAGAAGATATTTTTAATCTTTGGTTAGTTCCTTTGTGATCATGCCATGTGGCCTAGATATTTTGAAGAGAAAGATAAGCACATCCTTATCTCCTTGGCTGGCCAGCTCATAAACTTGGAGAGGAGGTTTGATCAATGGCCAAGATTGAGTTGCAAGGTGACATTTTTAATCTTTGTTTAGTCTCCCTTGTGATAAAGCCAAGTGGCCTTGATATTTTTGGAAGAATGATGAGCACACACACTCCCCATTTTAGAGAGGGCCGACCACACCAAGAGGGGGGGAGGTTCATTTTTTTTAAGGCAAGTTCACTCTAGAGAGAAAAGAAAAAGGAAAGAGAAGAGAAAATAAAATAAAATCTTCTTTAATACTTTCTTTGATGTTGTGATTTCTTTTATTCTCTTTCTGTTCATATGATTTGTAAACTTTTTAATGACTAAAAAGGTTTTCAAAAATAAATTTTAAAGGTTTTCTATCATTTGTTCTTCATTCTTTATCAAATAACTAAGTTTTGACAATTTTTTTACATGTTTCATGCTTAGCCGAAACCTATCTGGTGTTTTTGTGCTTGTTCTTGCTTGATATTTATTGCTTGCTTGGTTGTGTTCATGCTTTTGACTCATGTTTGATCTATTGTCATATGATTGTGGACTGTAAAATCATGCATTTCTTGACATTTTAACTAGGTTTTTGGCCAAGATCAACCAATGATCTTAAGCCAAAAAACCCTTTGTCTAAATGATTTTGATTTTTTTACTACTCATCCATGGTCAGAATAAATTGATTTTTTTACCACATGTAGTAGTCATTTAGAGGATGCCATGTTTTTTTTTTTTTCATGATTTTTAGATTTTTTTATCATGGTTGAAAAAATGATTTTTAACAAAGCAGTTTTAGCTCACTATCTTGACTTTGGTAAAATTTCGGTCATAATAACCTTGCTCCAAAAATTAAGTTGATTTTTTCCCATGAAGATAAACATGTTTTAGGTCTGTCATAATTTTTTCAAAATTTTTTGAAATTTTATAGGAGGGTAAAAGAACCGGGTTTCAAAACTGCCAATAGGAGTTAGATTTGTTTTTAAGAAATAGTAATTTTCTGTTTTGGTTAGGATATTAGGAGGGGGCTTATTTGGGATATTAGTTATTGTCTTAGGTTAATTTTCAAGTCATTTCAACCATAAAATTTGATTTTATAAAAGTCGGGTCAAGGGTGGTCAACCCGGATTTCAAAACTAAAAAAATAGAGCCTTTTAAAGGGGGTTTTGGCCATAAGGCCATTTTAATCCAAAAATTCCAATTTTTTAAATCCGAGCCCAAAGTCTTTTGACTTTGAATATCAGATTTAAGTCTCTTCCAAAGGTAGTCGGATACCTTTCTAGATATACAGATGTCCTTACTTCAAGGAAGAAATACATCTTCATGCATTGCATTTTTTAAATGTTTTTAAATTTTAATTTGACATAAAACGTGTGTTTCGGTTTCCTAAACATTTGGCGAGAATTAGTTTCTAATCTTTTCTGGGGAGATTAGGAAATTGTTCAACGCACGTGTTTATGAAATTGAAAGGTATTGGATTTTGTTTTATTCGGAATCATATAAATATCACAAGAAAGAAATATTTTTCGAGCTTTGTCGGGTTTGCTGGAGAGCATGGTAATATTTTTCGATATATGCTATTTGTATGATTCCTCACATGAAAATTTCATGTCCATGAATATTCCATGTTGATGTCATTTTATATTCATGTTTTTATAATTAGATCTTGTCATGTCTAGCATGTCATGTCATTCATTCACATGCCATGCCATGTCATTCACTCACATGCCATGTCATCCATATGCCACATCATCCATTTACATGCCATGTCATCTATATTATGCCATGTCGTTCATCCATATGTCATGTCATCTAGGTCATGCCATGTCATTCATACGCCATGTCATCCATTCACTTGCCGTGTCATCTAGGTCATGCCATGTCATCATTCATGTGCTATGTCATTCATATACCATTGTCATTATTTTCCCATGTCAATCACTCACATGCCATGTCATCCATTCACATGTCATGTCATCCATTCACATGCCATGTCGTCTAGGTCACGCCATGTCATTCATTAATATGCCATGTCGTTCATTCATGTGCTATGTCATTCATATACATTGTCATTATTTTGCCATGTCATTAATTAGGCCATGTCATTCATATTCCATGTCATTAACATGTCATGTCATCCATATGCCATGTCACTCATTCATATGCCATATCATTCATTCACAGGTCATGTCATTTAGTTTATGCCATGTCGTTCACTCATGCGCCATATCATTCATATGCCATGTCGTTGATTCATATTCCATGCCATTTATCCTTTTGGCTATGTCATTTAAATTCTGTCATGGCATAATCAATTGCTTGTAATAATCATACATTCATGATAATTTATATATTCATGATCATTCAACTTATTGAAAATTGATTTTTTTTAAAATAAGGCAATATCCCCAAGTTATTATAATTCATGAATTCTCCTTCGGGTTGCCGGGGAGTCTTCATCAATTATATTAACAAAGAAATACCCTTCTAAAAGAGGATGATGCAGAGATTTTCAAAAACAATTAAAAATCTATATTTTATCGGTTTGCCAGAGAATATAGAAAATTTTTGCAATAACGAATTCCAGAACATTTTCGAACAAAAATAGGATTGTTTTTAAAATGGGAATTATTTTCAAATACCGAATCCAAAACTGAATTTTCACCGATACTCGAGACAACACACAACTAATAAGGTACCGTTTTATACGAGCGTAGTGGGAGTGCTAATCCTTCCCCACACGTAACCGACTCCCGAACACGCACTTGTTTTCTCTAGTTCAAAGCGCAGACTTCAAAATTGGTTTTAAAATATTTTAATTAATTTAAAAATATTTTTCAAAACCGGTTTTAATAGATGGCCGATCTCACCTAGCCAAAAAAAGATTGGTGGCGATTCCATTTCTTTTTTCGAGATTGTTTTCATACCCTCAATGTTTGATTTAGAGGAATTAAGTCGTCTTTTCCTCTGTATTTTTTTCCTCACTCGAACAGGTCCCCCCGAGGATCACATATCGACAGCTTGGCGACTCTGCTGGGAATTTTAGAGAGTCAGGCCTAAAGTTAGTCGCGTGTTATCAAAAGTTTCGGTTTGGTCGGTTTTAAGTGGTATTTAATTATAATTCTCATTTTATTTTTTTTAGAGGATTTTTCCTTAAATAATAAAATGTTTTTAAATATGTTCATGTACATGCATATTATCGTTGTTCTCTGGTTATTTAATCTTGTATATTATTACTGTTCTTTGATTATTTAACCTTGCATATTATTACTGCTCTCTGGTTCATTAATGTGTTACACTATTCTTGATCTTTCTTTAATAAATTGCTGAGGCATTTAGATTAAGGGTTGGAAAATAGTTGGTGAAAGGTTTGTTGTTCCTCCTCACACACTATACTTGTTTTTGCATAACATGAGCCCTCAACCCAGGTTCCGTCCTTCTAGGTGGAGTGAAGTACCTACGCTTCGTGAGGTGATAACCTCCGCATAAGCTAGCGAAACACTCCCGGGGTAGAAATTAACTAAGCTTCGTGAGGTGTTAACTTTCGCATAAGCTTGGAAAACGTACTCTAACAAATTGAACCCGTTTTGATCGGGGTGTCTTACTAGCCTTCACCGACGATAGTGAGGAGCAATTTGGAGCCTTTTTAGAACTTAATGCAACCCCATATAGTGATCCATAAGAAGCCCGCCTAGGTAGAGCCATGCCGAATTTCCGTTAGATTCACCAAAGATAGGAACACATGGAGGAATGCTTCTGATCTTTTGCCATTTATTTCTACATCTTGAGTAAGCATTGTAGATCGGGCAACAATGCACGTGCATCGCCCGTAATAAGTTTGATATTCCGCTCCAAAGGCGTTGTGATGCCTAAATAAGTAGATATTGTTGGGGCAAGTGTTCATTGACTTTTTTGAATTTTTTTTTCAAACATTTTTACATTTTCACATTTCATGCATATGTGAATAAAGCATGCACATCCATGGTTTTTTTTATCTCATTCTTTTCAATAAACGGATGGTGATAATAATCTGATTTGATGATTTCATAAGCATTCATTGATTGAATAAGAATTGTTGATCGGTAATGTTGAATTAACATTTGGACATTGTGCCATGATAGGATCCATTACTCCAAAATTCTTTTGAACAATGAAATGTTGATTTTTGCGGGGAAAAACATGTTTCAAAAAAATTGTGGATTAAATTTGGGGGTAAATCTTGCATATTGGAACTTTTGAATAATAGAGATGAGCCCCACCAATTTCGTTTAATCATTGATATACCCATGTGTTAATTCTCATTCTTTACATACATCATGTTGACATCAGGTTGCATTCATGGCATACATAGCCATCATGATTTCTCTATATATGTTCATGCATTGATTTGTTTATTCTTCGTATGCATCATGTTAGCATCATGTTGCATTCATGACAAACACAGTCATCATTATTTCTTTGTATATGTTCATGCATTGATTTGTTTATTCTTCACATGTATCATGTTGGTGTCAGGTTGCATTCATAACAAACACAGTCAGCATGATTTCTCTGTATATGTTCATGCATTAATTTGTTTATTCTTTACATACATCATGTTGACATCAGGTTGCATTCATGGCATACATAGTCATCATGAGTTCTCTGTATATGCTCATGCATTAATTTGTCATATTGGCATCAGGTTGCATTCATGACATACATGGTCAGCATGATTTCTTTGTATATACTACTCTTTACATGCATCATATTGACATCGTGTTGCATTCATAGTGTATATGATCATTCATTGGAAAATGCATTTGGAACATACATGGTCATTCATTGCATTTATCCATGCATTGATTTTTCTTATTCTTTACATGCATCATGTTGGCATCGTGTTGCATTTATAATATACATGGTCAACATTTTTCTCTATGTATATCCATGCGTTGAGTTTGTTTATTCTTTACATGCGTCAAATTGCATTCATGACAAATTGCATTCATGACAATCATAGCTCATTCGTCATGAAACACATTAATGAGATGAACTAGAAATTGACTTTGCTTTAAAGAGCTTGCGAAGAAATTTTCTTTCAAATCAGAGGTATGAGGGTTATTGAGAACCTGTACAACAATTGTCAGGATTCATGGAAGGTGGGAACTCAAATGAAATGGAAAGAATGAGACAGGCTCTGCAAGAAACCAAGAAAGGCTAATTAGAAACCAGGAAGATTATTGAGAAGAAATGGCTAAACTAATGGAATTGATGTCTGCCACTGTCAAAGGCAAAAAGCATGTTGAGGACTCTGCTGAGAAAGAAAGAGCCATGAAGGTCAAGTATTTGGCTAGAATAGAGAGATGGAGCAGGTTCAGCAAAAGATGAGGGAAGAAGTGATTAGAACTCAGGAAGAGATCCAAGAGCAAATGATTAAACTAATGGAGCTGATGCCCGCTAATGTCAAAGGAAAGTGGCAAGTTGAGAATTCTACTGCAAAAGGAAAATCAAAAGCCTTGGGAAATGATTCAAAGAATTGCCTCCCTTTCCCGTTTGGGGAAACAGTAAATAAAGGGCAAAATCTTCAAGGTACACAGCTGCAAGATACACTGTTAGAGAAGGAAGCTTTGTGCACTGGGGAAAACAGAGAGATTTGGGAATGGGATTCGAAAGAATTTAGCTTGGTTCCCGATCTAGTTATTCCACCTGAATTCGAAGTTCCCAACTTTGAGATATACAGTGAGACAAATGATCCAATGACCCACCTCAAAATGTTCTGCCGAATGATGACGGGCCATACAAGTAAGGATGAGCTATTGATCCACTGTTTTCAGTTTAGCCTCGACGGGTCCGCGAGTAGTTGGTATAATTAATTAAGTAGGGGTCAGATTTGTTCTTGGAAGGATTTAGCTAGAGCTTTCTTTGACCAATACCAATATATGGCACCGACTCGTCTCACTCTGCAAAATATGAAGAAGAAAGCTACTGAAAGCTTCGAAGAGTACTCTCATAGGTGGAGAGATCTAGCTGCCCAGATACAACCGCCTTAACTGAAGAAGAAGCTGCTGTCCTATTTGCAAACACACTGTAGACCCACACTATGATAAACTCGCTGGTAATGCCACGAGGAACTCCGAGGACATGGTAATCCCAAAAGAGATTATCGAAAAGGCAGCCGAGAATGGGACGTTCAAAACAGGTGAGACATCTGGTGCCAAAGGAAATTGAATACCCTAGAAAAAAATAAAAGATGTCCAATCTATGACCTATGGTGAGCAATGGATAGGAAGCTTTACCCCATATCCTCCATAACCCGTATACCAACCATTTTGCCCTTTCATGAATAATGTATATCAGGGTCCTCACTCACACCCGAGGCCTCTCAATATAATGATTTGACTAATCTTCAACCTCAGGCAAGCTAGGGAAAGTCAAAGAATATTCGAAAAAGAGATCTGTTTGAACCACTCTCCATCTCTTACTCTGAGTTGTTACCCCAGCTAGTTGAAAGCCGACTTCTCACTCGAGTGCCAGTGAAGACTATGCAACCTCCATACCTGAACTGGTATGATGAGAATACATTTTGCGATTATCATTGCAAAATTCGAGGTCATTCCACAGAAAATTGTGTGTCTCTAAAACGAAAGGTTCAAGCACTAATCAATAATGGGCAGATAGGTTTTGAGAAGAAACAAAAATCAGATAACGGGAAGAAGTCGTGTTCATTCATGGTAAGACAAGTGGGGATGTCACAATGGGAAAGAAAGGCACATATGGGTTTATGAAGCAAGAAAGAAATCAAGTTGACCCGATTCTTGTGTCATACAGTGAGTTGTTACCTCAACTTATCCAGAATCGCCTTCTAACACCCAAGCAATTGAAGCCTCTAACCCCGTACCCAAGCTGGTATAGTGATAATGAGTATTGCAATTACCATTCCGGCAACCAAGGCCACTCAACCGGGAATTGCCCATCTTTGAAATACAAGGTTACGGAACTCATCAAAGCTGGTTTGCTGAGTTTTGAAGAAAGGAAGGCCAAGTGTCCTGAAAGGCCTCTTTCGCAAAAACAACCACGGGACGACCAAGAGAAGATTCTGATCCCAATCCCTGACCTGTTGCCATTGCTAATAAAGAACCAGTACCTTGCCCCTATGCCTTTGGAAATAGTTCCAAACCCATCAGTAAGGAGTTATGACCCTAACAGCAAGTGTGAGTATCACATGTGGATAATTGGCATTCAACTGAAAAATGTAGACAACTGGAAAAAAAGATTGAAGGTCTTGTCCACGATAGCATTTTGACTCCAGAGCTTATCGAACAGTGGAAGTCTGCTTTTCCATAAATTAGTTTCTTTCAGAGTTTTAGGAGGAGAATTACTACATTTGAAAGATGTCAATAGGAGCATTTAGACGTATGTAGTTTCATACCTCATGATGAAAACACTTGTCTTATGTCGACATCTATATGAGTTAAATAAATTTTGAATTTTAAATGCTTTGTTTTTGTTGTGTTTTAACAAAAATTTGAATGTGCAAAAACAAGTATTATGGAAGGTCTAATAATGGGCAGTCTCGAGAACATTGATGATCATTGCTGGAAATGAACTGATACCTTCACCTTTCACTTTTAGGCTTTCCCATGCCTAAATTCTTTAAATTGAGACTTCTTGAAAGACCTAATGCTTCAAGGAATATGAATGATTGAACTTCATAAACCATTGTCACTACAAAATAAGCAAATATGTAGATCCTAGCCTAAGCTATGAGCAAAGGAACGAAATTGTTGAAAATTTTTCGAGCTCTTAGAAAACTCAAACAAATGAGACGTTCTTTCAAGAATTTGGATCATGGTAATTAGATGAGTGTCAAGGTTGTGCCAAAACCATTCACATCATTGCCAAATAACCCGAAAACACCAATTGCCCAAACATCACTTCGTGATTGACACCTCAGGGCACAATGACCAAACCAGATTATCCCATGTTCCAGAGAAAACTTATTTTTGGGTCATATTTTCCTTGTCACTTCGAATGAATCCAAGATTGAAACTCAGCCTTTTCAATGTAAACCTAGACTTGCGATGTTCCTCGTAATGATAAAAATTCTCATGGTTAATCAAATTGGGGCATCATATGTGGAAATGATGGATACATGGTGAATAAGGATGGAACTAATGCATGAACTATTGGGGCATGCGAGGAAAAAAGAGAAGAAAAATTGTGATGTCATACATATAAAAATTCGGATAATTCCGAAGTGCAAATAAAATTCTGATTATCTATTCCTCCAGGGGATTGCTTTTTTCTAAACCCATATTTTTATTGTTCTTTGGGTGTGGGTTTGATTGGGAGAGAGTTGATTTGGTGGTTTTATTATCTGTTTTTATGAAGGTGGTGGGTTCTTCTTTGTCTTTTTTTTTTTTTTTTTTTTTTCTGCAGCTTTAATTTGGTGCAAAGTCATGCACTCTTTGTCAACGAAATGTTGTAGCTTTTAGTAAAGAAGAAGGAACAAGTAAAATAGAGTGAAGCAACTGTAGTCTGCAGCTAAGTAAGATTAATTAATGAACCGATACCGTCACTTAAAACTAAAGAAAAAGTTCAACCTTAGATTTCAATGTAACATGCTTGCCAATTTTCATAGAATGAAAAGTTTCTATATTCGTATATATATTCTTTTCCGTCAAGTGTTTTGTTTGTTCAATGATATGTTTCATGACCCGTGACCATTCATTTGTTAAGATTTATAGATAGTTACTAATTTTACCATCGACTTGGATCAATTTTTGTTGGTGTATAATCAAGAAGAGATTGGTTAGGTTTTCTACCCATCAGTTTTAAATTTTAAGCTGTGAATATGTTCCGTTTCCATTTGACCAAGCCAAGTTTAGTTTGAGTAGGGATATGCTAAGCTCGATAACGATGGAAGATTGTTGGGAAGTTGATATTTGGATAAGATTGGATCTGGTTTTAGCACGGTAAATGCTTCATTTTGACACCTGCATAATGTTATGCTATTATTACACAATAAAGAAGAAGGTCATGTTCATGATGGAAAATCAAAGAATGGGGGTGGGGGGGAGGGGGGTTCAGAGCTGTACACTTGCTTAGATTTTATGAGCATGATTGCAGTAGTGCATTCCTTTCTAAAGAAATGCCGAAACAGGGTGCATTGAAAAGGCAATCTCTGTATACTATAAGCAGCAGCTTTGATGGTTACCGTCCCCTAATCAATGATATGGGCTAGAACCCAACACAATCTTTTCTCAAGTAACTTATCATTTGAATAATAATAAATTAATCTCTTATCGTTATACATGCTATTCAGAATATATATGTATATATAATATGTTAAGATTTATATATTATATAAAAGAATCATATATGTTTAAAATTTAGAAATATATACAGTTCGAGAACATGTTCGATTAGAACTCGTTTATGTTCATTTATTAAGCTTAATAAACGAGTTCAAACAATATTGTTAGATTCGATTCATAAACGAGCCGAGCTTGAACATAGTTAAGTTCGACTCGTTTATGTTTATGAACACGTTCGATAAGTTGTTCATGAACAAGTTCACTAAAAAGCTCAATAAGAACTCGTTTAATCCTTTTCAAGTTACTACTTTTAAGCTTTAATATCTTTTTAACTAAGTTAAAAACACAATTTAATATTTACATCATTAAAAGTACAGATTACATATATTAAAATCATCCATAATTTTTATAAAAGTTTATTATTGTAGATTAATTTTTATAAACCCAAAAATGACAAGTAGTGATAAAAATGAGACTTTGAAAGATCATGTATTCTTTTTTTTTGATAAAAAAAATACAACCCTTGCTTGACATAAATAACAATTGCTACAATTGGAGTTTACTAGTTTATGCACCAAGATTTACAAGAGTTATGCACCAGTAGGTCTCTGGATGATGTACGAAAGTAACCAGGAAGCCACAGGCGCAGGTCCATCTTGAGCTGCCTGGAAATGCAAGAGAAGTGACTGGGAATCAGGAGAAACCCTGAAAGATCATGTAGTCATCATCCTACATTGAATGAAAAAGTAAGAATAAAGAGCATGGTTTCTATAAATAAAGGTTCTATCACTTTTACCAGAAAGTCAATTATTATTATCTTGGTCTTCGAACGTCCACGTAAGATGAGTCACATTTAATTATTTTTGTGGGTTTGAAAATTTCAATTTGGTTTGATGTGTAGAGTTGGATGTATTTTTTTATCTAGTAATGCAAATAGTTGATTCAGATATTTGAAATTTTGAATAAATTTTGAAATCGTTATTCAAATTAGATAGTTGATTCAGATATTTGAAAATTTGAATAAATTTTGAAATTGTTATTCAAATTTGTAAAAGTTATTTGAATTTGTAAAAGTAATACGGATTTGGATAATAGATATTTGAGGTTTTATATTCGCATCCGTTTTGAATTCGTTGCGGATAGTGGTTATAATATCTGAATCCGAATTTTATCCGAATCCGCAAAAAACGAATCGAATAGTTGCGGATATCCAAATTTGCATTATCCATTACCATCCCTATTCCCATAACCTATTTTCTAAATCAATTCCCTCGCGCTCTTGAGATTAGGGTATATAAAGATAGATTTAAAAAACTAAAAAAAAAAAACTTAAAACATTGTCTCAACCAAGACAATGACCTTGTGAAGATAAATAAGAAAAAGGAAGTGATCATCCAAAAAAAATTTAAGAAGTCTCTCTCTCTCTCTCTCTCTCTCTCTCTCTCTCTATATATATATATATATATATATATATATAAAGATTGTATGAAAATTAAAAATCACCAAATGTAACTTCAAAAAACATTAAAAGACAATTAAAAAACAATTTAATAAATAATAAAAGCAACATTTAAACACAAATAATTAAAATAAAATGCCATAAATGTAACTTCCAAAAAATTAAAAGACAATAAAAGATAATTAAAAAAAATATTTAAGAAATAATAAAAATAACATTTAAAATACAATTAATTAAAATATAATATAATAATAAATTGTAAAAATAAAATAATAATAATATTTTTATATTATCCAAATTGCTCCTATTTACTCCATATAGGAGTAGGAAATACTATATTACTAGAATTCTTCCTCCGCTTCGCTGGGAGATTTTTTAATATTTATAAAATTTTAATTAAATTGACAATCACAAATAAATTTAATTTGAATTATATTAAATAATTTTTATTTATTTAAATGAATTTTTATGTTTTATAATATTTTAAGTAAACAAATTTAGAGTTAAAATCGAATCACTATGACAAATTATGCAAAATATGAGATGAACTGAGACACGATACAACACAACATGAAAAATAATTAAAACACGATATGACACAAAAAACAATATGAACACGACACGAAAACACGAACGTGTCAAAATCTATATAAAACAAATTATTAACGCGTAAAAATTTATATAAATTTATACACAAAAAAAAAACACGTCACGAACACAAATTTTTCTCTAACTTGAATCACCATGATAAATTATGCAAAATATATCATGAATTAAGACACGAAACAAACATACAATTTTTTTTTAAAATTTAATCATAATGACAAACTATGCAAAATATGAAATGAGTTAAGATAGGACACGAATACAACATATGAAAAATAATTAAAACACAACACGAAAAATAACATGAACACGACACGAATTCACGAACGTGTCAAAATCTATATAAAATGAATTATTAACGCGTAAAAAATTATATAAATTGATAATACTTTGAAAACACAAAAAATTAATATGAACACGTCACGGATACAAATTTTTTTTTCTAAATTGAACCACTATGACAAATTATGAAAATATGTCATGAATTGAGACACGACACGAACATACAAAATTTTTTCTAAATTGAATCACAATGACAAATTATGCAAAATATGAAATGATTTGAGGCATGACACGGACACAACATAGAAAACATAATTAAAACATAACACGAAAAATAACATGAACACGACACGAATATGTCAAAAAATATATAAAACGAATTATTAACGCGTTCAAAAAATAACACAAACAAAATATGAGATAAATTGAGACACGACACAAACACAACATGGAAAATAATTAAAACACAATACAACACAAAAAATAACGTGAACACGATATGAATACACGAACGTGTCAAAATCTATATAAAACGGATTATTAATGTGTAAAAATTTATAATACTTTAAACAAAACAAAAAAAATAACACGAACACGTCACAAACATTAAATGTTTTTTTTCTAAATTGAATCATTATGATAGATTATGCAAAATATATCATGAATTAAGACATGATACGAACACACAAATTTTTCTCTAAATTGAATGATAATGACAAACTATGAAATGAATTGAGACACAACACGAATACAACATAGAAAAAATAATTAAAACACAACACGAAAAATAATATGAACACTACTCGAATATACGAACGTGTCAAAATATACATAAAACGAATTATTAACATGTAAAAATTTATATTTATAATACTTTAAATATACGAAAAAATAACACGAACATGAACACACAATTTTTTTCTCTTTCTCTTTCTTTCTTTCTTTTTTTTTTCCTTTCTTTTTTTTTTTCCAACTAAAAAAAAATGCCACATGTCAGTACCATATGCTTTTATATAGTCCATCTATACCTATATATTAAAATCATCCCATGGGTACTATAGCAAGGTTAGGGAGGGGAGGCTGTTTTTTTTTTTTTTAGGAAAATTACAAAATAGGTTAACCAATTAAAATTATTTAAAATTCATAGTTATTATAACAAATAATTATTAATAAAGAAATATATTTTTTTAGCTTTTGTGATTCTTTCCGTTTTTCTCGGATTCATATATTACGGATTCTAATAATTTTTGAAGTTGAATATTAAATTTACTATCCGAAGCATATTCGGATATGAAATATTGGATATTTGTTATTCGAATCCTCTTTAATTTTAGTTTAGATAATGTCAAATATCAGAATCCGTTATCTGCTTCAATTACATATTTACAACGACAATTGAATCAATTTAAAATATTTATAATTTATAGTCATCATTGTAATAAATAATTGTTAATAAGGAATTATTTTCTTTTACTTTTGTGATTCGCGATTCTTTTTTTTTTCGGATTCGGCTATTACGTATTCGGATAATTTTTTATTCGGATATCATTTTACAATCCACAGTGAATTTGGAGCGAAATTGAATATGAACTCTTAGATATTCGTTATTCGAATTCGCTTTAATTTTGATTTGGATATACGAATCCATTATCTGCTCCATTTACATATTTAGTTATTATTTAATTTTATATTTTTATTTTTTAAAAAACAAATGATTTAATAAATTCGAATATTTAGTGGATTCGGATATTTGACGGATATTGCTTTTTAAATCAGATAAGGATTCGGATAGTAAACGGATAATAAACATATTCAGATTTCGAATAAATTAAGTGGATTCGAATATTTAAAAAATTACAAATATCCGATCCACTGTCATCCATATTTGTGACATTTTTTTTGGAAGAATTACAAAATTAACTAATAAATCAAAAATATTGGAAGAATTACAAAATAAACCAATTAACTAAAAATATTTATTGTCTACTATTATTACAATAAATAATTTTTAATAAGGAAATAGAAAAAAAAAATATGAAAATAAGATTTTGCAATTATTTTTTATTTTTTGAGAAGAAAAAAAAATACTTGCAGGAGTAACTGATTGGTTTATACTCCCACAATCGAAGAAAGCAAAATCTGATTGGTAAAAAAATCGACTTAAGTTTTATTTTTGATGAATTTTTCACTTAATTTTGAAAAAAGTTAAATTTATAAATTTATGTTTTTTATTTAAAATTAATTTGGTAATAAATTTTTTTATTTGTGAAAAAGGCGTAATTTAAAATTTTAATTTTTATATTAAAAAATATAATTATTTTAATATATAAAAATTTATATTTAAATATTTAAATAAATAATTATTATTTAATATAATTAAAATTATATAAAAAAATCAAAACCCCTAAGGAAGCAGGGGAAATATTCTAGTTTTATATCATAGTTAGATATTCATTTAGTCCAATTGTTTTATATGCTTAAATTTCTAACCCAATAAGCTTTAAAACCTTCCGCTCAGAAGCCCATTTGACAAAGCCCAATATTATACTTAAGTCCTAACTAGGGAAAAATAACAAAAGCCTATGCTACATGCATCTCCTTCTCCTACTCAGCAACTGCTACATGCATCTCCTTCTATTCCATCTTTTTACCTCTAATTTGAGTCTCACCCACATAGAACAACATCACTCAAGCCCAAAGTAAGGAATATTGAGTTGTAGAATTCTTTTCTTTAAGGTTAAAAAACCGAATCAGAATTCGGTTAAACTTTTAATTTTCGGTTCAACTCGGTTGAATCGACTGATTCACTTAAATAAGATTTTAAATATTTAAAAAATAATTTTAATATTAAATAAATATTAAATATAATAAATAATTAATAAAATATGTATTTGATTTAATGGTATGATTTTTTTTTTATATATAATTAAAAGATTAAAAGTTCAAATCTCATCAATTTAATAAAAAAAATAAAAAAATATATATCAAATCAATTTTTCCGATATTTTTTTATGAATTAAACTGATTTTGTACCAATTTAATTAATACTCAATTTTATATGATATATCGGATCGGATAACTTCTCAGTTTCAATTCAATTGATCGGTTCAATCCGATTTTTTAATTCATGCTTTTCTCCCTCTTTTCTGTTCTTTTGTTTTTCTTTTAATTTTTGTGACTTACCGTCGTATCCAATCGTGTCCACGCGAAACAATAACTTTACTTTTTTTGGCGTATTGAGAAGTATCCGACACGTATCTGATCATGTCGGACGTCTCCGGAGTCCGGACACCTATACAACACTAATAAGCCGAGGATATAGCTGTGTCCGTGTTTCCCGGTCGATGACACTCCCCGCATTTTTTTTCCACCTCCCACTTTGTTTTTCCCTTAACAATTTCATCTCTTTCTTTTCTTTCTGTTCTCTTCCTTATTCCTTTCCATAAGGAAAAACCCCTGCATGGACAGGAAGCAGGAGGCAGCAGAAAAGGCCTTAATAACTGTCCCTTGTGCCCTCACCGTGGATTTTCCTTCCTTCCTCTTCCTCTCCATCCCTTTCTCAGAATCCAAGCTCTCCTCTGACTATTACAAATCTCATGCCCTGACTTGGAAAATATCATTCGAGAAACCATCACAAGTAACCTAGCAGATCAGCCACCCCACCCCACCACGGTCACGGCCACAGCCACCCTCCGTATCTTCTTCCACGACTGCATGGTAGGAGGTTGTGACTCGTCACTCAGTCCTTATCTCCTCGAATGCCTGCAGGCTGCAACAATGCCGAATGAGATGCAGTCTGCAGACATCAACCTGTCTCTTCCAGGGGATGCTTTTGATGTCATTAATGTACGTGCAAAGACAGCTCTCGAGCTCTATTGCCCTGGCATCCTCGCCCTTGCCACACGGTAACGTCGTCAACATGGTTGGTGGACCCTTCTACACCGTTAAGCTTGGCCGCAAGGACCGCCTGGTGTCTAATGTCTCCAGCTTCGAAGGAAACATGACGAGGGCTAACACGACCATGGATGAGATCATCAGGATGTTTGAATCCAAGAAATGGTTGCCCTTACTGGTGGCCACACCATTGGATTCTCTCATTGCAAAGAGTTTGCTTACAGGCTTTATAACTACAACAAAAATATCCCAACTGTAATCCTAGTTATCACCCAAAGTATGCCGCGCCTCTAAAGATAGTGTGTGAAAATTATGAGAAGGATCCCGCAATGTCAGCTTTCAATGATGCCTTGACTCCATCAAAGTTTAATAACATATTAACATGTATTACCAGAACCTGCAGAGGGGGCTGGGGCTATTGGAATAAGATAATGCCCGCTACTGAAAAACCCCAGAACTAGGTCTTTTGTGCAATTGTATGCTACAAACCAGACTGCATTTTTCAATGATTTTGCTCGAGCAATGGATAAGCTAATTAAGGAGAAGTTAGACGGAAATGTGATGCTTTTAACTTAATTCAGAGTTTGAATTTTTAATTCAGCTTTTTGGTGATGTGGCAATGGATGTGTGAGCATAAAAGGTAGAGATTGTTTTGCATTATTATAGTTATTATTTTCATTTTTATGAATCGATTTATGTGAGATCGAGGATTTTTAGATTGTGTTTGATATGAGGAAAAGATGAAGAAAATAAGGATTTTTTTTTTATTTTTTTTAGAAGAAAAATAAATAGATTTATACCTTTCACTTGTGAAAGTAAAAATACTTATTCAATTTAAATAAACAATTTTATTTATAATTTTACTCTTAATTTCTTTTTCTTTTTCTCTTTTTTTTTTTTATTATTTCCAAACACAATAATTTTTTTCATCCCTTCATTTTCTTTTCTTTCTACCAAACATAATGTTAATGTTGTTACAAATGGTTCATGACGATTAATTTCCTGACGTATAAGAATTTGTAATTTTAATGATAAGGATACTCTTCATAATTCTCTTGAGAGGGTTTTTCAAGTAAGAATTATTGAATCAAAAGTTTTTTTCTTTCTTCCATTCCAAGACAGTGAACAACATTAAACCATACGGAAAGTTGTCACACCCCAAATTCAGGGCATGTAACCGACCAGAGATAAGGTATACCCCTGTCTTCGAAGCCTGAATATACCCACGAAACCAAATCAAATAAAATTTTGGCATAATCTCGCCCTACATGGGGTTTGCCGTTCAATCGTCAACATTTGCAATGTAATAATCATCAACACATGACATCTCGGTTTGGACACCTTCGATAGGGAGTAACTAAGATGCCCCGCAACAGACTCAACATTTATGACATCTTATATACAAACATACATTTATATTATATCATAACGGCATAAGCATCACTAGATCATACTAGGCCTCCGTGGCCGTTATACATTATACATCACTTAGATACATCAGTTTACAAAATATAAAGTACATATACATCATACACAAAATGCAGAGGACCCATGATACCCTAGTGATTGCAAAATGTATCCCACCATCGCCACTGCTTACCACGTCCTGGGTTAATTTTCTTACCACAATTATACGAGCGGCTAGCTAACAGAAACCTGGGAAGAGCTGGGTCTACCAAGATCTAAAAAAGAATGAAAATAAACGGAGTGAGCTGAAAGACTCAGTGAGCATAAGGTAACTAGGAAGAGTACTTGGAAGTTTTCTGCTTCCTTTCTTAACTATTAAAGCATAAACATGACATATCAAATACGTTTAATTAACCAAAAAGTAATATTTTAAAATTGTTCCGGGACATATAAAAATTATTTGTCCTATATGAAATCTTCTATGCTGAGCGCTGAATATAAATGGGCCATTGGCCAGCTAGAATCGATAGCCAAAAATATTTAACACTCAAATTTACGTGTATACCTCTATAATTATCATTTAGAAATTTTTCATGACTATAACATCAAAACATACTGGACTTATACCAGTCTGTAATATTTGTCATCCTAGACTATCTTGTCCATATCATCCCTGACTCATCCTGTCCGTACAACAATAGCATCCCGGACATCACCTTGTCCGTACAATAATAGCATCCCGGACATCACGTGGATGTTTCTATCCAACATCACAAACAACTATAACATCTGTAGGGTCCGTAGACTCCTACAAACCGGTAGGGCACGAAGGCTCCTACAGAACCGATAAGGCACGAAAGCTCCTACAGAACCGGTAGGGCATGAAGGCTCCTACATAACCAGTAGGGCATGAAGGCTCCTACAATCCGGTAGGGCACGAAGGCTCTTACAATCCGGTAGGGCACGAAGGCTCCTACAGAATTGGTAGGGCACGAAGGTCTCCTACATAACCAGTAGGGCACGAAGGCTCCTACAATCCGGTAGGGCATAATGGCAGCCTACAAATCCGGTAGGGCACTATGGCAGCCTACAAATTCGGTAGGGCACGATGGCAGCCTACAAATCTTGTAGGGCACAATGGCAGCCTACAATTCTGGTATAGCTTAACATTACAATAAATATGCATCACATAGCATTTAAATAAGCATACTAGCAAGGAACAGTGTGGTGCCATACGGTCGACCACTAATACGACAATCTCGAATTATTACATAATCATCACTTGTCCATTCCTTGGACCTTTTTCTCACGTCTTTATGAGAGCTCGATATCATAAGGTAATTCTACGTTATATATTCATACAATCACAGTCAGTATGTCATAACATAATCTAACGATCCTACGTCTATCGCTACACGTTTACTCACAATCATTATCATTCAACTCTACAATACTTACCTCATGTAACCATATTAACACCACACTTACGCCATTAATCTGTGTAAGGTTTAAAACTTACCGTTTTCGTGATCCGAGCAATCTTTCGTGTTTCAATATCCATATCAATCAACAATGCATATAAAACAACATCTACCTCCTAGATTAACCTAAATACTCATAGTGTTGTTTCGAGTATTAAAGCGGCACCTTCGTGACTTTGTCGAGATCCCGGGCGAACTCCATGATATGGGTACCTACGACATCGTTAGGATATTTTGTAAATATTTTACAACTACGAGACACTCAAATTCTCATTATTTATAATAGTTAGCTGCTATCCAAAATTTTTCAGCTTAAGAATTTTTACACTTAGCTAGGATTAAAATTTGGAGCAACAATCAACTAGAAAGTTGCTCACACGATGACAGCAAAGCTAACGGTGGCCTCGAACAACCAAGGAAGGTGGCGGCACCACCTCATGGGCAAGCTAGGGTTTCGGCCAAACTTGTTTTAGCCTCTAAATTTTGATTCAAAGCTATCCGATACCAATTTATGCTTTAAGGAGACGGAGGAACACCTCCCATGGCAGAAAAAATAGTGGCAACGTGGTGGTTCACCACCACCATTTTTTAGCCCACATGGTTTCTCATAGTGAAAGCAAAATTCTCAAAATATAACATCAAAATCAAGCTTAGAACATGAAGTTACCATTGGGTTTGTGAAATCTTTGAAAATTTTGGTGATTTGCCTAGTAAACGGAGGAGAGAGAAAGCTTGGAAGCCTCTTTCTTTCTCTCTTTTTTGGTTTTCACATGAAAAATGGGGAGGAAGAAGTCTGATTTTCAGACTTAATAAGTGGGCCATGGTCAAATGACCATTTTGCCCCTATTTTGTCTTTTAGTACCTTAGCGGGCCAACGTGAAATTTTAACGTTCGGAAGCCCGTTTTTCATTATATGTTTCAAATATGATAATATACTGATCTGCATGTTCGGGTAATTTTTTTTTGATATCCCGAAACCCAAATCCAGGCCTCGGAGCGCCAACGGGTCAACATTTTGACTTTTTCAATTTTAGCTCCGATTTTTGTTCTGATTTCACCATTAGCTTGCTAACATCATTTTATGTCTATATTAATCCATTGATCCATTTAAAACCTTTTTCGGACCTTCCCGCGGTCAGTTCTTGATTTTCATTCCTTTAGGTTACTTAAGGACGTATCGAGTTTCAACTCTGTTTTTGATTTTTCTTGTCATATTCATAATCCTCATATGTTATAACATATGTCCATGTATTTGGATCAGTTCCAAAAAATTCCGAACCATATTTTTACGATAATTTACGACAGCATCACTAAATGATGAATTAGACGACTTTAGCTATCGGATTTGAGTTTAATGTCCAATTTTTGATCTAAACATCATATTATGATCCTATATGATCACTTAGTCCATTGGTACCATTTATGGACTAAAAACAAAATTTTGGGTAAAATGACCAAAATACCCCTGGTTCATATTTTACCGATTTTTCTGCCGATTCTTCTTCTAACACTCCCAAATAATGTTATATCACATATCAACACTATGTGAAGTTAAATTATCACATTTTACGGACTTTCCCCTATCCCGACTTTTAGTCAATTTGGTGTTAAATCACTCGATTAAACCCCCAACTCTACAATTTATCATACAACATGTGTACCACAACGTAGCCCTTCCTTTCTATAGGCATTTCAAAGTTTAACCTCGAGCCATCCGCATCTTATAATTGTCTCGAATTGATCTCGTACTTACGAGGGTCTTACAATTCTCCCCCTTTAATAAAATTCGTCCTTGAATTTTGCATAAAGTCAACTTATATAAAAGTACAGGTACTATCTGTGGCTGTATCATATGAAAATCGTCTGACATGAATCTCTACATCATAGGTACATGAAAAAAAGAGTGTACACCACTCATCTCAGGTGGTAGGTCTCACTCAATATCTGAAATGGTCCGATATACCTCTGACTCAGCTTGGCCCATCCGCCAAAGCTCATAACACTCTTGAAAGGTGAAACTTTAAAGAATACTTAGTCACATGCTATCGGCATACGACTTCTGCCTACTCTAGCAGTTACTAATATATCTTTGATTAACTACACCTTTTTCTAGGTGTATCGTACCATATTTGAACTGAACAACTGATATCCTCCTGTTTTAAATCAACTGACAGGATATTGGCATATCCAGCCACACAATGTCTCGGTCCTAGTTTTGCAATGATGAACAATAAACAAACTCGGATCGCAATCCCAAATAGCCAATAAGATAAGCCCGAAATACCAGAAAAGGTATCATCTGCACACTGTACTGAAAACTGTTAATATATACAAACTCAATCAATGATAGGTATCGATCCTGATTCTCCTCGAAATTTAGTAAATTAACACATACCATGTCCTCAAGGACTGATCATCTATCCATAAATGAAATACGGTATTAAATCGCAATTGTATTTCAGAAGCTACCTGGAATGATCTCCAGAATTTAACTATAAACTTGATGTCTCAATCAAGTACAATAAACACGAAAACTTTACAAAGACCCAATCTGGTCTAAATGGAGTCTAGCACACTGACTTATGTTATACGTAATTTTACCCGGAATCAAGTGTGCTAATTTAGTCAGTCTATCGACAATCACTCAAATAAAATCACATTCTTTGCCTACCTTAGGGAAGCCTATATCTAGGCCCCATAATCACTTTATCTCATTCCCATTATTAAATAACTGGTACTAGGGCAATATGTCTCAATCACATACAATTACCAGAAAACTCCATATTTCACATAGTCACGAGATTAATGTAATAATTCATGATCAAATCCCTCGCATCTAGTTCCACGTACTAGCACATAACCCGGACAAAGTCCGTGTGGTGATGATCTGCCAGGTATAGCCCCTCAAGTCATCTAAGATATATGATGATCTTTGCCTATTAAGGCCCATCATCTTAAACTCAGGAACTAGTGTGAGAATGAAATCTCAAAACTCCTTGATGCACAGGGGAAACATAAACATCCACATCTGTATATTTATCCGTCTAGATTACCACTAGGCAACAACAACCATATAATCAATATAACCTGCTTACAAACTATACTAGGCTATCATGACTATACCATCAGTTTTATCTGCCTAGGTACGCTACTAGGCTAGCCACAAAAAATATATATCAATCTTACGGCATTGGCATCCATGCCAAATCATATTCTTTTCTTGGTTACTTAGGATCTTCCAAGGCTATATATTTTCATTCAAGCATTAAATCAAACACCTTGTAGGCATAATAATCGCCTTCCTCCAAGGATTTTCACAAGCACATTGTGTGTGATTTATAATCCAACTTAAAATATATCCTTGAGCACTCAAACATTACCCAGCCTATAAGTTCAATTTAATATCCAACCACTACTATTTCACAGCATCCTCAACATCAATAACAAATCTCGGAACTAGGTCGAAATACTTCAAAGTTCCTTGAAATATAACTCAATATATAGTGCTCAAATTAAATGAAATCAGTTTGCCAAAACCAGACTAAGGTTATACATGTCACCATGGTAGTAGATGCAAAATCACAGGCTTGTCCTCTATTGCCCATAGTATGTTCTATGCCCACAGACTGTTGTTCCCTACCCTGGAAACCCTGACCCGTTTGTAGTGCTACTAACCCTGCTGGTTGCCCTGGATATGCTGTAGCTGGATGTGAAGCTCGCACTGATGGGGATGAACCTGGACCTAATGGGCAATCTCTCCTGAAATGCCCTGGCCTGCTACATCTATAACATACACCAGTGGATCTCCTCCTCCGACTACTAACTTCTCTATCCCTCCACCATGATTCTAAGGTTGTTCTAACCTTTAGTCCATATGGCCTTGTTTGCCTAGATGTTTGTCTTTCATATCTCACTTTCTCCCGTGACCTATCCTCGAATCGTCTTAACTTTTCGTATTCATGAATTCCTAAATCTCTTTCACTTTTTGGTAAAAATTCTTGAAGAAACTCAACACTAAATTCTGATCACTTGAGGAAAAGGTCATCAATCCGCCTTCTGGCTACTAAAGAGATATACCATGCATGTGCCCTACCCCATATAGCTGAAATCTCACAAATTGTATGGCTCTAGTCAGCGAGCACCCTAAGCCTACACACTGTTTGGCCACACTTTTCTAAAAACCTTCTAGGATCAAAATCGGATTCCACCCCTGCAAAACTAGGTGGTAACGTTCCTCCAAAGTAGGTAAGGTTATATGCTGATAGGGTGTATGTTGTCCCAACAACCACTCATTACTAACAACACCTGGCTGAAGGAATTTGGTCGTCATTGTTCTATCACCAGCCCTACCAGGGCCTGAATATATTAATATGTTCTGTTTACCATATCCAACAACTATTCATATGTGTCGTCATCTAATACTACTCCAGCAATCCTATCTATTTCCCTAGTAGCAGACTTATTACTACCCTCACTCTGGCCTCTAACCTCAAGGCAAATAAAAATATTACCCAGGACCTCAGGCTCTCGGTCCCCCGATACGTCTCCATATCTATGAGATTGTGATAGTGACAGCATTGTATTTAGAAAATAAATATACTGTCAGTTGTAGACACCTAATTTTGCCCGGACCCTTAAATCAGGTACGTTTTCTTCCTAAATTGATGTTTCAAAATGCTAAAAGGCTTTTCTCATCCTGCAGGTGGTACTCCGAGACTTAGTCTAAGAAAACAGACGGAAAAAGTCAAACTCAAAAAAGTCAACCCCAAAAAAGTCAACTATTGAAAAAGTCAACCCACTTTCAAAATCAAGATTTGAGGTTCAATTGAAAAACAATGAAAGAATTTTGATAATCCGAGGTCTACATTGAAAGATATGGAGTTCGAAAGTTGGGTTACGGAGATTCAGTAGAAAAGAAACCCTAATTCGGGAAATTTGGGGAAACGTGCTTAAACGATCAAATTGGTCAGAATTGAAGGTTCCAAATGAAATATAAGTACTGACTACGGGTAATGGAGAAGCCACTTGGAAGAAAAACTGATAGAAAAGTCAATTCGAAAGAAAACCGAGAATTAGGGTTTTTGGTGGATTTAGGTGAAATTTAGAAGAATTGCAGAAATAGCCCGATTCGAAAGGACTAAAGCCCCTAATTGATGAGGATTAATTAAACAAGCATAGCCCAAGGCTCAGTTTGAAGAAAATCTAAAAATCAGACTTGTTTTGAGCAAAATCGGGTTTTGGAGGCAAAATGGCAAAATTGAAAAATTTGGGAAAAATAGCAAATGAACTCCAAAAATTCTGAAAATTTGTAAATCTCATTCTTAAACCATTTCGAAGAGATTGGAGAAAGAAAATCTTGATTCAGAGTTCGTTTGCAAAATGCCCAAATACCGGGCCTACTATGCAGAAATTCAACAGGATAAATCCCGAAAAAATAGCAAATGAACTCCAAAACTTCTGAAAATTTGAAAATCTCATTTTTAAATAATTTGGAAGATATTGGCGAAAGAAAATCTTGATTCAGAGTTCGTTTGCAAAATGACCAAATCCTGGGTCCCCTATGTAGTAATTCAAGCAGATAAATCCGGAAAAATAGCAAATGGGCTCCAAAAATTATGAAAACCTCCAGATCACATTTTTAAATTATTTGTAAGAGATTGGTGAAGAAAAAGCTGGATTCGGAGCTCGTTTAAAAAATGATAAAGTTCGGGTGCATAAAAGGGGCAATTTCAAAAATAAATCCGACATAAATAGTAAATGGACTCGAAATTTTTTGAAAACTTCCAGAATTCAATTTTTTATTATTTTGGAAGTATTGAAAAAATAAAATTTGAATTTGGAGTCCGTTTGCTATTTATTTAGGTTCAGGGGGCAAAAAAGTCATTTCATTGAAGAAACCAAAAAGGGCAAATTTGTAATTGAGAAAAATATGAAAGAAGAAGGAATTGCTGGGATTTTTCTTCCCTTGGTCAGCCAGCATAGAGGAGAAGGAGGAAGCTTGAACAATTTAATTTGCTAGTCACTATCAAGCCACATGCTACCACTAACACTTGACAAATGGTCCCCCCTTCATCCAATGGCTTAGGTGCCTTATAAGAAAGTTGAATGCACCATCCAATGGACAAATTTAAATGCCAATATGACATTTTTATTTGTCATGAAAGAACCCTCATCTAATGGCCAAGAATGGAAGAAAAAAGATGAGCACAATTCATCAAAGGGTGAGTATCCATTCGGTTAAGCAAGGGAGTGCATGGGATTGTCTCTTTTCATCCAATGGCTTAGGCCATCTACAAGGGCTGAGTACACATGTTGGGGGCTGGATTTTATCTACAAGATTTCATTTTTATGTTGTCCTCATCCAATGACCAAGAATGGAATAGCACAACTCATCCAAGGGACGGCGCTCAAGGGGGCAAGCAAGAGAGTGCATAGGATTGGTCCTCTTTTGCATCTAAGGGCTGAGGTTACTACAAGGGCTGAGTACACATCTTAAGGGCTGCTATCAATTGGCAAGATGACATTTTCATGTTGTCATCAAAATATCTTAATCTAAAGGCCAAAATTGGGGGAGGAAAAAGTACACATTTGATCCTATGGTGAAGAGGGCCATTCAGCCAAGGCTAAGGGACAAGGGCTGAGCATTTTTTTCTTCACAACTTTAGAGGCTGGAAGCAGTAGCTAAGAAAGAAAAAAAAAGGTTTTGAGAAAAAAAAAAGAAAGGTTTTCAATAAAAGAGCTTGAAGGTAGTCATCTCTACCAAGCTCTAGCATAGCTTTCTTCTTGTTTTTCATGGTGTTTTCTTGATTTTCTATCTTGTTTTCCTACTACATTTTTCATAGAAATAAAGTTTTTTAATGTTTACTTAAGTTTTCATCTCTTCTTCTTCATCAAGATGGTGAAAAACAATTTTTTTTTACATGGTTTTATACCTGGCCAAATAAGGCATGTTTGCTTGCCTTGGTTTTCTTTTTCTTTCTTCCTTGCATGTTGTTGTGGAAAATGATTTTTAGAAGGTTTTTTAGAGTATTCTAAGGTTCTGATTTTTTTACAAAAGATGAAGCAAAAAGGTTGAAATGACTACATGATCTTGGCAAGACCAAGTGACCATGGTTAAGGGAGAGGCTATGCCCATTTTTACCTACCATGAAGCTCACCTTAATTTTGTTGTTTAACATGGTTTATTTTCTGAATTTTTTTTTTAAATGGAAAGGCTTCATGATCTTGGCAAGACCAAGTGATTATGGTTAGATGAGAGGCTATGCCCATTAGATACCAACCATGGAGCTTAACTTTCCTTGTTTTATTTACTAGTTTTGCTTGTTATTTGCTTTGCATGTCTATGTTTAATTTTGTATATGTTCTTTACATTATTTTCTATGCTATATTTGTTTCTATATTTCTATTCCATGCTTAATCATTTTTTCTTGCATATTTGGCCATTGTGTTCATAAATCATATTGTGCATTTTTTTTACGTCATGTCTTATATTATAAACATGCTTGCATTTTTCATATTTTTCATATTGTCATTGGGCTACTCCATGTTGATATGCCTTGCATGTGCATTTTCATCTTGCTTCTTGACTTGTTTGCATCTCTATGCCATGAGCTTGTGTATTTTGATTTTAGCATGTCATATGCTTGTGAAAATGTCATGACATTATGTATCTTGATATGATTTGTCATGTACTTGTGCCATTTACTAGATAGGATTGCATTAGAGTATCATGTAAACACATTCGGCTTCTTTATGCATCCTTTGCCTTATCATGCATTTGCATTTTGTTTAGGCAACATGCTTTGCATGATCATATCTTGAAATTGTGTATTAGTTGCTGTTTGTTCCAGCATTGACATTAGTTTCATGGGTCATTGTATGTTCATAGTATTGCTATGCATTTTCACTACATGTTAGGTCTAGGCCATATTGGTATTGCCATGCATATTGGGTCTTAAATCATATTGGTATTGCCATGCATTGCAATGCAACTTAGGTCTTAGGTTACATTAGCATTTTCATGCATATTCATAACATATTAGGTCCAAGTCATATTTGCATTATCAAGCATTGCATGCATATTAAGTTAGGATAGCATTTATTGCCATGCAAACTCATGCTAGGCATTTAGGTTGGCTTGAATTGCCATGCATTTCCTTTACCATTTAGACCTTTAAACCATGCATTTCATACATTTCATTTGCTGTATGTTCATGCATTCCATGTCATTGCCACATGATTTATGACTTAGGCCAATCAATGACTCAAAGTCATGCTCTATTGAGCATACTTGTGGAAAATTAAGGAATCGTCAAATTGATTATTCTACCTTTGTGATTTTTTTTTTTTTACTTAGCCAATTTTTATCCAAGGTTTTTAAATGTTTTAGCTACTGTCCTTAGGTCTTTAGGATGACCTCCCACAATTTTTACTTTGATTTTTGAATGACTTTATCAAAGGCAAAAAAAGTGTTTTGACAAAACAGTTTTTTTTCACCAGTACTCGAACTTCTCTGATTTTTCTGGGCAGTCATCTTTAATCAAAAAATTAAGCCAATGTTTCTCGTCTATTTTTACATGTTCTGAGTCTCCACTATTTGTTTTTGACTTTTTTGAATTTTTAAAAATAGGCTAAAAAATCGTGTGTCAAAACCGGACAGTAGAGGCAGATTTGAAATCAAAAGAGAAATAGTGGTTGAATTTGGCTAAGGCATTTAGAAGGGGTTGGTGAGAAGCTTTAGCTACTTTCTTAGGGTAGTTTCTAAGCCTTTTTAAACTTTAAATATGATTTTATAAATCTCGGGTTAAGGGTGGTCAATTCCGGGATTTTAAACTTAGAAAATTAGAGCCATTTCAAAAGGGTTTGGTAGGGGTTTTTAATCTTTATTCAAGTTTTTTCTCAAAATTGTTTTCAAACAATCACAAAGTTTTGTTTTTTTAGAAAATCTAATTTGACATATTTTCCTAAGGTAGCCGGATATTTTTTTAGATATACGCTTTATTTAGAGGAAAAAAATACATTTTCATACATTGCATTTTCCATGTTCATGCATTTTATTTAAATGTGTGATTTTTGCTATGATATTTTCCATGGTATTATTATTATTTTGATTCACATTTTATGATGTTATATTGTTTGCCATATGATTTTGAATATTTAATGCTATCCTATATTTTTTAGTTAGTCATTTCTTTTTGTCACATTATTTAGCATATACTATGTTCATGCATTTTTATTTTATTTTCATGCATATTTTATGATAGCATTATTTTATGTTTCATGTCATTTCTTGTCATTTAGATCATATTCCATGTTATTTAGGTTATTTTATTTATAACATGCCATGTCATTTAAAATATGCCATATCATTTAAAATTGCCATGTCATTTAAATCATTTTATCTCATTTGGAATATACCATGATACTTAGGATTTTTCAATTCACCTAGAATATACTATGCCATTTAAATTATGTCATATCATTTAGGTTGCATTATATTATCTAGACTTTACTATGTCATTTTATTTATGTCATACATGTTCATGTTCATATTTTTTTAAAATGTTTTGAAAATGATAATGATTTTCAATAAAAATAAAGATATTCCCGAGTTAAAATAATTCATGAGTTCTCTACTGGGTTTGCTGGAGGGAATATCATCAATTATCATTAATAAAGGAATATCTTTCTTTCAAAAAACGAGAATGATTCGGAAAGTTTTCCTAGTGAATAAAAATTTCTATATTTTGCCGATTTTGTCGGGGAATATAGGAAATTTTTGAATTAATAAATTTCAGATCACTTTCAATTAAAAATGAAATTAATTTTCTTAAAATTGGGAATTAACTTGAAATACTAAATTAAAAACCAACTTTTTACCGAGACTTGAGATAACACATGATTAATAAGGTACCGTTTTATACGGGCGTTGTGGGGGTGCTAATCCTTCCCCGCACGTAACCGAGTCCTGAACCTGATTCTTCGATTTTCTCTGATTTATAACGCAAACTTGAAATTGGTTTTAAAAATGTTTTAATTAATTTTAAAATGTTTTATAAAACCGGTTTTAATCGGTGGTCGGTCATACCTAACTAAAAAAGATTGGTGGCGACTCCATGTCTTTTTACGAGGCCGTTTTCATACCCTTGACCTTTTATTTCAATCTAGAGGAATTAAGTCGACTTTTCCTCTATTTTTTAAATGCCACGCTTAACGAATAATAAAGTCTCGCGATAAGACTTGTTATTTTTTTAGGTTGCAATAGCTTGGCGACTCTACTAGGGACTATTAGAGAGTCAAGCCTAGAATTAGTCGTGTGTTATCAAAGCCTCGATTTTGTTGGTTTAATTGTATTTAATTTTTCCCACATTTTTTAAAATAAATAAGGAGAATTTTTTTAAAATAATAAAGTGTTTTTAATATGTTCATTTGCATGCATGTTATTACTGCTTTCTGGTTGGCTAATGCGTTACACTATTCTTGATCTTTGTTTTAATAAATTGTTGGGATATTTAGAATAAGGATTGTAGAATATGTGGTGAAGGTTTGTGGTTCCTCCTCACACACCTCACTTGCATTTGCATAACATGAACTCTCTACCCGGGTTCTGTCATTTTAAGTGGGAGTAAAGTTACTACGCCTTCGTGATGATCCTCCGTATGGGCTAGTAAAACACTTTCGGAGTATAAAGTACCTAAAGCCTTCGTGATGATCCTCCGTATGGGCTTAGAAAAATATACTGTAATGAATTGAACCCGCTTTTATCGAGGTGCCTTACTAACCTTCACCGGCGACGTTGAGGAGCAATTCACCCTCATATAGTGAACCTAGACGAAGCCATGCCAGATTTTCGTTAGATACACCGAAGTTAGGAACACATAGAGGGACATTTCTAACCTTTTATTACCTATTTTTACATCTCAAATAAGTTTTGTAAATCGGGCAAAAATAAACGTACATCGCCCGTAATAAGTGTGATACTTCGTCCTAAAGGCACTATGATGCCTATATAAGTAGATATTGTTGGGGCAAGTGTTCACTAACTTTTTGAAATTGAAAATACATTCTTTTTCAAACATTTTTTTGCACATTTCATGCATGTGTGAATAGAGCATGTACATTCGTGGTTGTATTTTTGATCTCATTTTTTGGAATAAACAGATAGTGATAATAATCCTTTTTGATGATTTCATAAGACCGGTAGTGTTGCATAAACATTTGGATATTGTACCATATTAGGATCCACTACCCCGAAATTTTTTTGAAAATAATATATTTGGCTTTTCATAGAGAAAACTTGTTTCAAAAAATCATAGATTAAATTTGGAGGCAAATTTTGCATAGTGAGATATTTGAATTATCAAAATTTGGTCCCACCAATTTCGTGAAATCATTGGGCATTGTATATACCTTTGTGTTAATTCATTTATTCTTTACATGTATCAATTTGACATTATGTTATAGTCATAGCATGCATGGTCATTCATTGTAAATACATTTATGACATGCATGATCATTATTTGTATATACCTGTATATCAATTTATTTATTCTTTAAATGCATCATGTTGGCATTAGATTACATCCATGGCATACATAGTTATCATGATATGCTCATGCATTAATCTGTCTTATTAACATTAGGATACATTCATGACACACATGGTCAGCATGATTTTCTTTTTATATACTCTGTGTCAATCATTCATTGTTTACACACATCATAATTGACATCAATTGACATCATGTTGCATTCATAGTGTATATGATCATTCATTGGGAAATACATCGAAATATACGTGGTCATTCATTGCATAAGATCCATGCGTTGATTTATTTATTCTTTGCTTGCAGCATGTTGGCATCGTGATTGCATTTATTACATACATGGTCAGCATGTTTCCATTGTATATGTCCATACATCATATTGTTTATTCTTCACATGCATCAAATGACAATCATGGCTCATTCATCATGACATACATTTGGGGGGAATAAAACAGAAGTTGGCTTGGCTTTAAGAGTCTTTGAAAGAATTTCCATTTCAAATCAGAGGTATAAGAAGTACCGAGTACCCTTTTAATACAGGCTAGAGCTATGGAGAATGAACAAGCTGCCCGAATGGAAAGAATGGAAAGGGCACAGGAAGAATTGCGAGAACAGCTGGCAAAGTCTCAAGCAGAATCTAAGGATCAGATGACTAAATTGATGGAGCTGATGTCCGCCGTAATCAAGGGAAAAGGATACACTGAAAACTGTGCCGCTAGAGAAGGGTTAGAGACACAAAAGAGTCAGAATGAGGTCGTAATGATGGATGGCCAGAACACAGTTAACCCCAGCAACACCCTGAACTTAGACGACCCAGTTGAACGAGAAAAGTTGAAAATGATCTAGTCAAATATGGCTGAGTTGACAGATTCCCGAGGGAAATATCAGTTGTTAGATGAAAGGCTCAGGGCAGTAGAAAATACAGATGTATTCGAGAGTGTGGATGCGAAAGAACGATGCTTGGTCCTCAATTTAGTCATTCCTCCTAAATTCAAGGTCCCTAACTTTGTGAAATATGACGAGACGACCGATCCATCAACCCACATCACCATGTTCTGCCGAAAGATGGTAAGTCACATAGATAATGATAAGCTTTTGATTCATTGCTTTCAGGATACCCTCAGCGGGTCCGCAATTAGGTGGTATAGTTAGTTGAGCAAGGATCAGATTCGCTCTTGGAATGATTTGGCCAGGGATTTTCTCAACCAATACAAGCATGTGACCGACATGACACCTGACTGTCTCACCATGCAAAATATGGAGAAAAAGGTTATTGAGAGCTTCAAAGAGTATGCCCAGAGGTGGAGGAATATGGCCACCCAAGTACAACCGCCCTTAACTCAGAAGGAAACCACTGTTCTTTTTGTGAATACACTACAGGCCCCATACTATGATAGACTTGTTGGCAACACCACGAAGAATTTTTCGAATATGGTAATCTCTAGGGAAATGATTGAAAATGCTATCAAGGCTGGGAAGCTCGAAGGAGGTAAAACATTTAATGCAGAGAGAAACAGTATGCCCAAAAAGAAAGAGGAAGATGTCCAAGCTGTGGGAGACTTTGCCCTGTATATTCCGGTTACTTCATACCAACCACCCTGTCCTTCTACGAACTGTGTATCCTAAGGTTCATACTTATACCCGATGGCCTCTCAGAATCCAGTAAATTTTCAATCTTTTGTCAACCAGAGAAAACCGAAGAATATCGAAAAAAGAGATCAGTTTGAGCCACTCCCCATGTCTTACTCTAAACTATTGGCCCAGCTGGTCGAAGAGCAATTCCTCACTAAAGTTCCAGTAGAGCCTATCCAACCCCCATATCCGAGTTGGTATAACGAGAATGCATATTGTGATTATCATTCTGAGATTCGGGGACATTCCACAAAAAATTTCCTATATCTGAAACGGAAGGTTCAAGCACTCATTAATAAAGGATAGTTTGATGTGGGGAAGAAACAAAGGTCAGACAGCGGGGAGAATCTACTGAGTAGGAATGATGAGACCATTATGGATGCCATAATAGGGGAAGAAGATGGAAAGGTCGAAAAAAGTATAGAGGAATAGCCAGTTTGAATTAGGGAGAACATGTCAAGGGGAAGTTTTTATGCATTTAGTTTCATACCTTATGATGAAAACACTTGTCTTATGCTAACATCCCTACGAAATAAATGAATTTTGAATGTTTTTATGTTTGTTGTGTTTTAACAATAATTTGAATGTGCAAAAACAAGCATTAAGGAGGTTCTAATAATGGATAGTCTCGAGAATATTGATGATCATTTTAGAAATGACCAATACCTTCCCTCTTTTGGGATTTCCATATGTCTAAATCCCTGAAATTAAGATCACTTGAAAGACCTAATGCTTCAAGGAATATGAATGATTGAACTTCATAAAACCGTTGTCATCATAGAATAAGCAAAGATGTAGATCTTAGTCTAGGCTATGAACAAAGGAACGAACTTTTTGAAATTTTTTCGAACTCCTTGAAATTCAAACAAATGAGACATTCTTTCAAGAATTTAGATCATGGTAATTTGGTATGTGTCAAGGTTGTGCCAAAACCATTCATGACCTTTACCAATAACCACAAAACACTAATTACCCCAAACATCACTTCATGATTGACACCCTGGGGCACAATGATTAAACTAGATTATCCCATGTCCCAGATAAAACCCGTTTTTGGGTCGTATTTTCCTTGTCCTTTCAAAGAGCTCATATTTGAAACTCAACCTTTTTAAAATAGACCTAGACTTGCTATATTCCTCGTTGATACGAATTCTCATGGTTAATCAAACTGGGGCATCATATGTGGAAATGATGGTTATATGGTGAAAAAGGATGGACTAACGCATGAATCATTGGGGCATGCGAGAAAAAAAAAAGAACAAAAAAATTTGTGATATCATGCATATGAGAATTCGGATGATTCCAAAGTGCAAAATAAAATTCTGAATATCTATTTCCCCTAGGGATTGCTTTTCAATGTGAATATTCATGCTTGACATGAGAAATGGCCATCTTTCATGTCCCTGTCACAAAAAGAAATTATCCATAGTCACCCCTTTTGAGCCGAAAGAATTCTTTCTTCTTTGAACCCTGATAAGGATCACCCTCTACACTGGGGGGCAAATGCGAGGAAAGATCTTCTCAAAGATCACGAAAAAATGAGTCCTAACTCAAAGACAGATACAAAGCAAATGGAGCCCCGAATAAATACGGGCTCACTCTGTCAAAGAAAAAGAAAAAGGAAAAGATGGCGAAATGAAAGCCAAGAAAAACAAAAAGAAAAAATGTGAAAAAGTATGGCGAATGAAAGCCAAAAGCAAGGAAGAAAAAGATCAAAAAGTCAAGAAAGAATGAAAAGTGCAAAAAGGGATATATGTTGCAAAGAGAATCCTCATCAAGAAATGATCCTGGATCTGATTACCCTCAAACACATATTTTGGGCCTATTTATCCTTTCTTTCTGGACCTTAAGCCATGGCCTACATTACGTGCTTTAAAAGTCCATTTTGATCAAGCATGAATATTTAACTTGAAGGGTTTTTTCCTCAGATTTAATCCCATCTCATCGAATTATCATTTCACTAAGGAAGAATTTAGAATTCTCAAATGCATGGTAAAACAATGAAAAAAGAAAAAAATTGGAGAGAATGAGACTCTAGGGCGAAATCCCAAAAATGGGAAATCTAAAGTAAAATGGGAATTTCTGATGCCATCTATGATAGTGCCGATATCACAAAAGGGAAGATCATCTTAAAGAAGTGGTCGTCGAGGAACATCTAGGAATTCCTGAACCTCCCAAATTGTCAACTCTCATTTGGATGATTGACTTCAAAAACTGAAACTTTTTTTGCTCCAAAATCAATTTTCCAGTTTAAACATCTCAGCCAATCTTGACACTTGTCAGAATACCTTGATATGGAAACTAAGAGAAAATTGAATTTGTTTGGTTCTCAATGAATTCATGATTTATAAATCTGTTCCTTTTATGAGCCTAGAAGGGACATACATTTTTGTTGTGAAGTTTTCCTGGAAAAATCAAAATCATGTTGTACCAAGCCTTGTCAATTCAAGTTGAAAAGCAAATTGACACTTAAAAAAATTTCTAACAGTGATCATCAGTCTTCAAAAGATTTGTACATTACACACTGTGAGGTTAAAATTTTTGACTCAAAAGTTTTCATTAAATAAGCAAAATTGTTTTTCAGAAATGGAAAATAAAAATATTTTTGAAATACCCATTTTTTGATGTTAACATGAGATAAGGGTTTTTCTAACTCAATGGTGTGGAACTATTAGGGTTAACCTTGACTTCCAAATATGAGAAGAGAAATAGAACTCGACAAGTAGACTTCTGTCAATAAGAGTTTGAAAACTGTTGGGGCAAAGAGAATAGCCAAAGATTGAAAAAAAAATGAACATATACTCTGATTTGAAGATGAAAAATGAATTGGAAAGGCTAAGCCAAAATCTAGAAAAATGATCAGGGGCATTTGCATCACTCATGAGCATTCATCTATTTATCAAGCTTTGCATCTGCACCGTGTCAGCAATCATTTGCATAATTCATGAGTATTTGTATTTGCACTATTTCATGAGCATGTGCATTCTATCTTTACAAGTACATCCTTCATAGATATTTGCATTCGCATCATCTCAAGCAAGTGCATCATTTCTAGGATCATTGCATCTTCATTGTAGCTGCAATTACACTATTCATGAACCACTTACATGAACATGATTCGTAGGGACATCTGCATTTGCATTTAGAAGCATTTGCATCAATCCAAGACATCCATATCATTTCAAGAAGCATTTGCATCAATCCAAGATATTTGCCATTTACACCATGAAGCATTTGCATCCTCTCTCAGATCTTTCAGGTTAATTTCTAGGTCATTTCAATTTCTGGTTTCATCCTGATCTTTTCAATTTTTTGATTTAACCCATGACTTTTTATTCTCTGGTTTCATCCAGATCTTTTTCAAATTTCTGGTTTCACCCATGCTTTTCAATTTCTAGTTTCATCCAGATCTTTTTAATTTTCTGGTTTCACCCATGCCTTTAATCTCTGGTTTCATCCAGATCTTATTCAAATTTCTGGTTCCATCTAGATCATTTTCAAATTTCTGGTTTCACCTATGCCTTTAATATCTGGTTTCATCCAGATCTTATTCAAATTTCTGGTTCCATCCAGATCATTTTCAAATTTCTGGTTTCACCCATGCTTTTCAATTTCTGGTTCCATCCAGATCATTTTCAAATTTTTGGCTTCACTCATGCCTTTAATCTCTGGTTTCATCTAGATCTTATTCAAATTTCTGGTTCCATCCAGATCATTTTCAAATTTCTGGTTTCACCCATGCCTTTAATCTCTGGTTTCATCCAGATCTTATTCAAATTTCTGGTTCCATCCAGATTATTTTCAAATTTCTGGTTTCACCCATGCCTTTAATCTCTGGTGTCATCCAGATCTTTTTCAAATTTCTGGTTTCACCCATGCTTTTCAAATTTTGGGTTCCATCTAGATCGTTTTCAAATTTCTGGTTTCACCCATGCTTTTCAATTTCTGGTTCCATCCAGATCATTTTCAAATTTCTGGTTTCACCCATACTTTTAATGTCTGGTTTCACCCAGATCTTTTTCAATTTTCGATTTCATCTATGCCGGTAAGGTTAGCACAATACAGGATAAGACCTCCGGGCACCATTTTTAAGACCTTCGGGCACCATTTTTAAGACCTTCGGGCATAATTTTTCAAATCACGTGTAAGGCCTCCGGACACTATTTTTAAGACCTTCGGGCATAAATTTTTTTTGCAAATCGAACTCGTTTTCTTAAGACGGGTCGAGCCTTGATTAGTCAGGGAATTCAATTTAAGGATAAAATCTTCAATTTACAGCTTTTTCAAAAAAATATAAAAAATAAAAAAATGATGAAAAAAATGGAAAAAAGAAAACTCCCTTTCCCTTCTCTTCACATGGATTTCACTAACCGGGCAAAATTAGTGTTTGTTTATTTTTGCCTGATTCCTGATTCTCAGCAATAGCCAAAGATGGGCAGTTGTAGACACCTAATTTTGTCCGGACCCCTAAATCAGGTACGTTTTCTTCTTAAATTGATGTTTCAAAATGCTAAAAGCCTTTTCTCATCCTGCAAGTGGTACTCCGAGACTTAGTCTAAGAAAACAGACAAAAAAAGTCAAACTCGAAAAAATCAACCCCAAAAAAGTCAATCCCAGAAACGTTAATCTCAAAAAAGTCAACTACTGAAAAAGTCAACCCACTTTCAAAATCAAGATTTGAGGTTCAATTGAAAAATGGTGAAAGAATTTTGATAATCCGAGGTCTACATTGAAAGATATGGAGTTCGGAAGTTGGGTTACGGAGATTTAGTATAAAAGAAACCCTAGTTCGGGACATCTAGGGAAAAGTGCTTAAACGATCAAATTGGTCTGAATTGAAGGTTCCAAATGAAAGATAAGTACTGACTACGGGTAATGGAGAAGCTACTTGGAAGAAAAACTGATAGAAAAGTCAATTCGGAAGAAAACCAAGAATTAGGATTTTTGGTAGATTTCGGTGAAATTTGGAAGAATTGCAGAAATGGCCCGATTCGGCAGGACTAAAGCCCCTAATTTATGAGGATTAATTAAACAAGGATAGCCCAAGGCTCAGTTTGAAGAAAATCTGAAAATCAAACTTGTTTTGAGCAAAACCGGGTTTTGGAGGCAAAAAGGCAAAATTGGAAAATTTGGGAAAAATAGCAAATGAACTCCAAAAATTCTGAAAATTTGCAAATCTCATTCTTAAACCATTTTGAAGAGATTGGAGAAAGAAAATCTTGATTCGGAGTTCGTTTGCAAAATGGCCAAATACCGAGCCCACTATGTAGAAATTCAACAGGATAAATCCTGAAAAAATAGCAAATGAACTCCAAAAATTTTGAAAATTTGCAAATCTCAATTTTAAATAATTTGGAAGAGATTGGAAAAAGAAAATCTTGATTAGGAGTTCGTTTACAAAATGACCAAATCCCGGGTCCCCTATATAGTAATTCAAGCAGATAAATCCCGAAAAAATAGCAAATGAGCTCCAAAAATTATGAAAACTTCGAGATCACATTTGTAAATTATTTGGAAGATATTGGTGAAGAAAAATCTGGATTCGGAGCTCGTTTAAAAAATGGTAAAGTTCGGGTGTACAAAAGGGGCAATTTCGGAAATAAATCCGAAATAAATAGCAAATGGACTCAGAAAATTTTGAAAACTTCCAGAATTCAAAATTTTTTTTTTATTTTGAAAGTATTGAAAAAATAAAATTTGAATTTGGAATCTGTTTGGTATTTATTTAGGTTCGGGGGGCAAAAAAGTTATTTCACCGAAGAAACCAAAAAGGGCAAATTTGTAATTGAGAAAAATATGAAAGAAGAAGGAATTGCTGAGATTTTTCTTCCCTTGTTCAGCCAGCATAGAGGAGAAGAAGGAAGCTTGAAAAATTTAATTCCCTAGTCACTATCAAGCCACATGCTACCACTAACACCTGGCAAATGGTCCCCCCTTCATCTAATGGCTTAGATGCCTTGTAGGAAAGTTGAATGCACCATCCAATGGCCAAGTTTAAATGCCAAGATGAAATTTTTATTTTTCATGAAAGAACCCTCATCTAATGGCCAAGAATGGAAGAAAAAAGATGAGCACAATTCATCAAAGGGTGAGCATCCATTCGGTTAAGCAAGGGAGTACATGGGATTGCCTCTTTTCATCCAATGGCTTAGGCAGAGTACACATGTTGGGGGCTGGATTTAATCTAAAAGATGTCACTTTTATGTTGTCCTCGTCCAATGACCAAGAATGAAAGAGCACAACTCATCCAAGGTAGGCACTCAATGGGACAAGTAAGAGAGTGCATGGGATTGGTCCTCTTTTGCATCTAAGGGCTGAGGTTACTACAAGGGCTGAGTACACATATTAAGGGATGCTATCAATTGGCAAGATGACATTTTTATGTTGTCATCAAAATATCTTAATCTAAGGGCCAAAATTGGGGGAGGAAAAAGTGCACATTTGATCCTGTGGTGGAGAGGGCCATTTTGCCAAGGCTAAGGGACAAGGGCTGAGCATTTTTTTTTCCACAAGTTTGGAAGCTGGAAACAATAGCTGAGAAAGAAAGAAAAAAGGTTTTGAGAGAAAAAAAGAAAGGTTTTCAATAAAAGAGCTTGAAGGTAGTCATCTCTACCAAGCTCTAGCATAGCTTTCTTCTTGTTTTTCATGGTGTTTTCTTGATTTTCTATCTTGTTCTCCTACTATATTTTTCATAGAAATAAAGTTTTTTAATGTTTACTTAAGTTTTCATCTCTTCTTCTTCATCAAGATGGTGAAAAACAATTTTTTTTTACATGGTTTTATACTTGGCCGAATATGGCATGTTTGCTTGCCTTGGTTTTCTTTTACTTTCTTCCTTGCATGTTGTTGTGGAAAATGATTTTTAGAAGGTTTTTTAGAGTATTCTAAGGTTCTGATTTTTTACAAAAGATGAAGCAAAAAGGTAATGGCTACATGATCTTGGCAAGACCAAGTGACCATGGTTAGGGGAGAGGCTATGCCCATTTTTACCTACCATGAAGCTCACCTTAATTTTGTTGTTTAACATGGTTTATTTTCAGATTTTTTTTTTTAAATGGAAAGGCTTCATGATCTTGGCAAGACCAAGTGATTATGGTTAGGTGAGAGGCTATGCCCATTAGATACCAACCATGGAGCTTAACTTTCCTTGTTTTATTTACTAGTTTTGCTTGTTATTTGCTTTGCATGTCTATGTTTAATTTTTTATATGTTCTTTACATTGTTTTCTATGCTATATTTGTTTCTATATTTCTATTCCATGCTTAATCATTTTTTCTTGCACATTCGGCCATTGTGTTCATAAATCATATTGTGCATTTTTTTTTATGTCATGTCTTATATTATAAACATGCTTGCATTTTTCATATTTGTCATATGGCTATTCAGCTACTCCATGTTGATATGCCTTGCATGTGCATTTTCATCTTGCTTCTTGACTTGTTTGCATCTCCATGCCATGAGCTTGTGTATTTTTATTTTAGTATGTCATATGCTTGTGAAAATGTCATGACATTATGTATCTTGATATGATTTGTCATGTACTTGTGTCATTTACTAGATAGGATTGCATTAGAGTATCATGCAAACACATTCGGCTTCTTCATGCATCCCTTGCCTTATCATGCATTTGCATTTTGTTTAGGTAACATGCTTTGCATTATCATATCTTGAAATTTGTATTAGTTGTTGTTTGTTCCAGCATTGACATTAGTTTCATGGGTCATTGTATGTTCATAGTATTGCTATGCATTTTCACTACATGTTAGGTCTAGGCCAAATTGGTATTGCCATGCATATTGGGTCTTAAATCATATTGGTATTGCCATGCATTGCAATGCAACTTAGGTCTTAGGTTACATTAGCATTTTCATGCATATTCATAACATATTAGGTCCAAGTCATATTTGCATTCTCAAGCATTGCATGCATATTAAGTTAGGATAGCATTTATTGCCATGCAAACTCATGCCAGGCATTTAGGTTGTCTTGAATTGCCATGCATTTACTTTACCATTTAGACCTTTAAACCATGCATTTCATACATTTCATTTGCTGTATGTTCATGCATTCCATGTCATTGCCACATGATTTTTCACTTAGGCCCATTAATGGCTCAAAGGCATGCTCTCTTGAGCATACTTGTGAAAAATTAAGGAATTGTCAAATTGATTATTCTACTTTTGTGATTTTTTTTACTTAGCCAATTTTTATCTAAGGTTTTTAAATATTGTAGCTACTGTTCTTAGGTCTTTAGGATGATCTCCAACAATTTTTACTTTGATTTTTGAATGACTTTATCAAAGGCAAAAAATGTGTTTTGACAAAACAGTTTTTTTTCACCCAGTACTCGAACTTCTCTAATTTTTCTGGGCAGTCATCTTTAATCATAAAATTAAGCCAATTTTTTTTCGCCTAGTTTTACATGTTCTGTGTCTCCAGCATTTATTTTAGATTGTCTTGAATTTTTAAAAATAGGCTAAAAAATCGTGTGTCAAAATCGGACAGTAGAGGCAGATTTGAAATCAAAAGAGATATAATAGTTGAATTTGGCTAAGGCATTTAGAAGGGGTTGATTAGAAGTTTTAGCTACTGTCTTAGGGTAGTTTCTAAGCCTTTTTAAACTTTAATAATAATTTTATAAATCTCGAGTTAAGGGTGGTCAAGTCCGGGATTTTAAACTTAGGAAATTAGAGCCATTTCAAAAGGGTTTGGTAGGGGTTTTTAATCTTTATTCAAGTTTTTCCTCAAAATTGTATGTAAACAATCACAAAGTTTAGTTTTTTTAGAAAATCTAATTTGAAATATTTTTCTAAGGTATCCGGATATCTTTTTAGATATACGGATTTCTTTATTTAGAGAAAAAAATACATTTTCATGCATTGCATTTTCCATGTTCATGCATTTTATTTAAATGTGTGATTTTTGCTATGATATTTTCCATAGTATTATTATTATTTTGATTCACATTTTATGATGTTATATTGTTTTCCATATGATTTTGAATTTTAATGCTATCCTATATTTTTTATTTAGTCATTTATTTTTGTCACATTATTTAGCATATACTATGTTCATGCATTTTTATTTTATTTTCATGCATATTTTATGATAGCATTATTTTATGTTTCATGTCATTTCTTGTCATTTAGATCATATTCCATGTCATTTAGGTTATTTTATTTATAACATGCCATGTCATTTAAAATAGTCATGTCTTTTAAATCATTTTATCTCATTTAGAATATACCATGATACTTAGGATTTTTCAATTCACCTAGAATATACTATGCCATTTAAAGTATGTCATATCATTTAGGTTGCATTATATTATCTAGACTTTGCTATGTCATTTTATTTATGTCATACATGTTCATGTTCATATTTTTTTAAAATGTTTTGAAAAAGATAATGATTTTCAATAAAAATAAAGATATTCTCGAGTTAAAATAATTCATGAGTTCTCTACTGGGTTTGCTAGAGGAAATATCATCAATTATCATTAATAAAGGAATATCTTTCTTTCAAAAAACGAGAATGATTCGGAAAGTTTTCCAAATGAATAAAAATTTCTATATTTTGCCGATTTTGTCGAGGAATATAGGAAAATTTTGAATTAATAAATTTCGGATCACTTTCAATTAAAAATGGAATTAGTTTTCTTAAAATTGGGAATTAACTTGAAATACTGAATTAAAAACCAACTTTTTACCGAGACTTGAGATAACACATGATTAATAAGTCGACTTTTCCTCGGTTTTTTAAATGTCATGCTTAACGAATAATAAAGTTTCGCGATAAGACTTGTTATTTTTTTAGGTTGCGACAGCTTGGCGACTCCACTGGGGACTATTAGAGAGTCAGGCCTAGAATTAGTCGTGTGTTATCAAAGTCTCGGGTTTGTTGGTTTAATTGGTATTTAATTTTAATTCCCACATTTTTTTTAATAAATAAGGAGAATTTTTTGAAAATAATAAAATGTTTTTAATATGTTCATTTGCATGCATGTTATTACTGCTCTCTGGTTGGTTAATGCGTTACACTATTCTTGATCTTTGTTTTAATAAATTGTTGGGATATTTAGAATAAGGATTGTAGAATAGGTGGTGAAAGGTTTGTGGTTCCTTCTCACACTCATTACTTGCATTTGCATAACATGAACTCTCTACCCGGGTTCTATCCTTTTAAGTGGGAGTAAAGTAACTACACCTTCGTGATGATCCTCCGTATGGGCTAGTGAAACACTTTCGGAGTATAAAGTACCTAAAGCCTTCGTGATGATCCTCCGTATGGGCTTAGAAAAATATACTGTAACGAATTGAACCCGCTTTTATCGAGGTGCCTTACTAGCCTTCACCGGCGACATTGAGGAGCAATTCGGGGCCTTTAGAACTGATTCACCCTCATATAGTGAACCTAGACGAAGCCATGCCAGATTTTCGTTAGATACACCGAAGTTAGGACCACATGGAGGGACATTTTTAACCTTTTATTACCTATTTTTACATCTCAAATAAGTTTTGTAAACCGGGCAAAGATGAACGTGCATCGCCCGTAATAAGTGTGATACTCCGCCCCAAAGGCACCGTGATGCCTATATAAGTAGATATTGTTGGGGCAAGTGTTCACTAACTTTTTGAAATTCAAAATACAAACATTATTTTTCAAACATTTTTTTGCACATTTCATCCATGTGTGAATAGAGCATGTACATTCGTGGTTGTATTTTTAATCTCAATTTTTGCAATAAACGGATAGTGATAATAATCCTTTTTGATGATTTCATAAGACCCGTAGTGTTGCATGAACATTTGGATATTGTACAATATTAGGATCCACTACCCCGAAATTCTTTTGAAAATAATAAATTTGACTTCTCATAGAGAAAACATGTTTCAAAAAATCATAGATTAAATTTGGAGGCAAATTTTGCATAGTGAGATATTTGAATAATCAAAATGGGAATTAACTTGAAATACTAAATTAAAAACCAACTTTTTACCGAGACTTGAGATAACACATGATTAATAAGGTACCGTTTTATACGGGCGTTGTGGGGTGCTAATCCTTCCCCGCACGTAACCAAGTCCCGAACCTGATTCTTCGATTTTCTCTAGTTTATAACGTAGACTTGAAATTGGTTTTTAAAATGTTTTAATTAATTTTAAAATGTTTTATAAAACCGGTTTTAATAGGTGGCCGATCACACCTAGCTAAAAAAGATTAGTGGTGACTCCATGTCTTTTTACGAGGCCGTTTTCATACCCTCGACCTTTTATTTCAATCTAGAGAAATTAAGTCAACTTTTCCTCGATTTTTTAAATGTCACACTTAACGAATAATAAAGTCTCGAGATAAGACTTGTTATTTTTTTAGGTTGCGACATCAGGTAATTCCACAATATTCTCGTCACAATTCTATATGTACTAGCTGGCTTATAGATTACTCGATGTAACCGCATGTGACGATGGACATCTGTAGGGGCAATACACTACTTATCGATACCCTAGGATTACCTGTAAACAACGCACTATTACCCTACCCCTTTTGCAGTCACTGACCTGTAGGCCATGCTCTGATACCACCTTTGTCACACCCCAAATTCAGGGCATGTGACCGGCCAGAGACAAGGTATGCCCCTGCCTCCGAAGCTTGAATATACCCACGAAACCAAATCAAACAAAATTTCGGCATAATCTCGCCCTACATGGGGTTTGCCGCTCAATCATCAACATTCGCAATGTAATAATCATCAACACATGATATCTCGGTTTGGACACCTCCGATATGGAGTAACCAAGATGCCTCGCAGCAGACTCAACCTTTATGACATCTTATATACAAACATACATTTATATTATATCATAACGGCATAAGCATCACCAGATCATACTAGGCCTCCGTGGCCGTTATACATCGTACATCACTTAGATACATCAGTTTACAAAATATAAAGTACATATACATCATACACAAAATGCATAGGACCCATGATACCCTAGTGACTGCAAAATGTATCCCACCATCGCCACTACTTAAAACGTCTTGGGTCAATCCGCTTACCACAATTATACGAGCGGCTAGCTATCCGAAACCTGGGAAGAGCTGGGTCTATCAGGATCTGAAAAAGAATGAAAATAAACGGAGTGAGCCGAAAGACTCAGTGAGCATAAAGTAACTAGGAAGAGTACTTGGAAGTTTTCTGCTTCCTTTCTTAACTATTAAAGCATAAACATGACATATCAAGTATGTTTAATTAACCAAAAAGTAATATTTTAAAATTATTTTGGGACATATAAAAATTATTTGTCCCATATGAAATCTTCTATGCTGAGCGCTGAATATAAATGGGCCATTGGCCAGCTAGAATCAATAGCCAAAAATATTTAACACTCGATTTTACGTGTATACCTCTATAATTATCATTTAGAAATTTTTCATGACTATAACATCAAAACATCCTGAACTTATACCAGTTCGTAATATTTGTCATCCCGGACTATCTTGTCCATATCATCCCAGACTCATCCTGTTCGTACAACAATAGCATCCCGGACATCACCTTGTCCGTACAATAATAGCATCCCTGACATCACCTGGACGTTTCTATCCAACATTACAAACAACTATAACATCCGGTAGGGTCCGTAGACTCCTACAAACCGGTAGGGCAAGAAGGCTCCTACAAAACCGGTAGGGCATGAAGGCTCCTACATCACCAGTAGGGAAAGAAGGCTCCTACAATCCGGTAGGGCACGAAGGCTCCTACAGAACCGGTAGGGCACGAAGGCTCCTACAATCGGGTTGGGCACAATGGCAGCCTACAAATCCGTTGGGGCACAATGGCAGCCTACAAATCCGGTAGGGCACAATGGCAGCCTACAAATCTGGTAGGGCACAATGGCAGCCTACAATTCTGGTATAGCTTAACATTACAATAAATATGCATCACATAGCATTTAAATAAGCATACTAGCAAGGAATAGTGTGGTGCCATACGGTCGACCACTCATACGACAATCCCGGATTATTACATAATCATCACTTGTCCATTCCTTGGACCTTTTTCTCACGTCTTTACGAGAACTCGATATCATAAGGTAATTCTACGTTATATATTCATACAATCACAGTCAGTATGTCATAACATAATCTAACGATCCTACGTCTATCGCTACACGTTTACTCACAATCATTATCATTCAACTCTACAATACTTACCTCATGTAACCATATTAACACCACACTTACGCCATTAATCTATGTAAGGTTTAAAACTTACCGTTTTCATGATCTGAGCAATCTTTCGTGTTTCAATATCCGTATCAATAAACAATGCATATAAAACAACATTTACCTCCTAGATTAACCTAAATACTCACAGTGTTGTTTCGAGTATTAAAGCGGCGCTTTTGTTACTTTGTCGCGATCCCGGGCGAACTCCACGATATGGGTACCTACGACATTGTCAGGATATTCTTTAAATATTTTACAACTACGGGACACTCAAATTCCCATTATTTATAATAGTTAGCTGCTATCCAACATTTTTCAGCTTAAGAATTTTTACACTTAGCTCGGATTAAAATTTGGAGCAACAATCAACTAGAAAGTTGCTTACACGATGACAATAAAGCTAACGGTGGCCTCGAACAACCAAGGAAGGTGGTAGCACCACCTCATGGAAAAGCTAGGGTTTCGGCCAAACTTGTTTTAGCCTCTAAATTTTGATTCAAAACTATCCGATACCAATTTATGGTTTAAGGAGGCGGAAGAACACCTCCCGTGGCGGAAAAAATGGTGGCAACATAGTGGTTCACCACTACCAATTTTTAGCCCACATAGTTTCTCATAGTTAAAGGCAAAATCTTCAAAATATAACATCAAAATCAAGCTTAGAACATGAAGTTACCTTTGGGTTTGTGAAATCTTTGAAAATTTTGGTGATTTGCCTAGTACACGGAGGAGAGAGAAAGCTTGGAAGCAAGCTTCCAAGGCTTCCCCTCTTTCTTTCTCTCTTTTCTGGTTTTCACTTGAAAAATGGGGAGGAAGAAGTCTGATTTTCAGACTTAATAAGTGGGCCACGGTCAAATGACCATTTTGCCCTTATTTTGTCTTTTAGTACCTTAGTGGGCCAACGTGAAATTTTAATGTTTGGAAGCCCGTTTTTCACTTTTCTTGACACGGATATGTTCCAAATATGATAATATACTAATTTTCATGTTCGGGTAATTTTTTTTTGATATCCCGAAACCCAAATCCGGGCCTCAGAGCGCCAACGGGTCAACATTTTGACTTTTTTGATTTTAGCTCCGATTTTTGTTCTGATTTCACCAGTAGCTTGCTAACATCATTTTATGTCTATATTAATCCATTGATCCATTTAAAACCTTTTCCGGACATTCCTGCGGTCAGTTCTCGGTTTTCATTCCTTTAGGTTACTTAAGGACGTATCCGGTTTCAACTCTATTTCTGATTTTTCTTGTCATATTCATAATCCTCATATGTTATAACATATGTCCATGTGTTCGGATCAGTTCCAAAAAATCCCGAACCATATTTTTACGGTAATTTACGCCAGCCTCACTAAATGACGAATTAGACGATTTTAGCTATCGGATTTGATTTTAATATCCAATTTTTGATCTAAACATCATATTATGATCCTATATGATCACTTAGTCCATTGGTACCATTTATGGACTAAAAACAAAATTTTGGATAAAATGACCAAAATACCCCTAATTCATATTTTACCGATTTTTTCTGCCGATTCTTGTTCTAACACTCCCAAATAATGTTATATCACATATCAACACTATGTGAAGTTAAATTATCACATTTTATGGACTTTCCCCTATCCCGACTTGTAGTCAATTTGGGGTTAAATCACTCGATTAAACCCTCAACTCTACAACTTATCATACAACATGTGTATCACAACATGTTATAATTGTCTCGAATTGATCTCGTACTTACGAGGTTCTTACAAAAGTATATTTTTTCCCTCACGGATTGGTGCATTTTAGGGTTGTCCAAATCATTTTAAAACCTAAAAAGTATATACTGCCAAGCCAACATAGATCTAACAATCTGTGTATTCGTGTCGTGTTCGTATTATTTTTTTCGTGTTATAATCGTGTTTAAGATATTATATATTTATATGAATTATAACATTTTAATAATTCGTATTATATATATTTTGACATGTTATGAATTCATATCGTGTTTGTGTTTTTTTTTATATCGTGTATTTTATGTTGTATTTTAATTATTTTTCCGTCGTTTTCAGAATTATCAGGTCTAAGCCAACAGCTGGGGAGAAGAAGCATTGATGGTGATGAAACTAAGACTGAGTTTTTTCCCCTGCCATTTTTGTTCCTCTTTCTTTTTGGGGCCAAAAATATGGTAACAGCAAGCCCAATTGCAATAAGGACCTGTATAAGAACAGCAAACCGTGCTTCCCGTGGCATTCCTTTATTTAGACTAGATTGCAGGCAGCTCTTGCCAACTTTTACTGTCCTTGTTGATCGTAATAATGTAAAGATACCTACCTCTCCTTTCATAGCAAGCAATTTAATAGCAATATCGTTTTTTCCCTTTTCTTTTCTGATGAGGTCCTAAAGTTTGAAGTTGAGTTTATCTGAATACTGTTCATTACACATCAGCAAAAGATAGATTAAACTTTTATCGTAATTTAAGAAGAAAAAAAAAATTATAGATGCTAAGATTTGAACTTAAATTTGTTGAATATTACCTTTTAAGAATAACAGTATAAATCATCTGAATTAAATCCTAAATTTGTCTGATCCTTTCTTTTTTGTTGTCAACTTTACCTTCTGTAGACTTCGAAGTTTTGTGGGTGATCATCTAATATGAGCATGTGTAGTTAACTATGAGGGTGATTATTTATTTCAAAACCCAAATAATACAGATTGCCCTTGCTCGAAGAGTGATCAAGGGATTTGAGCTATGGTAAGGACAGTCCAGTCAGATCCAAGTGCACATATGCGCATGCATACTTACCTGCGTGTCTACATACGGACATCCATGAATGCCATACCAGGCATCAAATGGTCGCTTAAATTTCCATTTATATTGGATTTTACAGCTTAGCCATGGATACAAAGATCATGGTTTTCCATTCTTCTTGAAATTAAGTTTAGTGAAGTATAAGAGGGTTATTGTTGTTCTGCTTATGTTTTAAAGATAGGCTTGAAAGGTTTGGTCATTGTTTGCAAAATTTGGATTTTCTCATGATAGAAATGTTCTCTTTGTGATTCCTATTCTTTTTTCCTGGTTGCCAGAATGACATTTGTCGTTGTATAGCTGACTGTCTTTTAATAAAATATATCTAGTTTAACTTTGTAATCATTTGTTCTTTTCATTCATTTATTATTTGTTTAGTTCAAAGCAATACAATGAGAAATTTGAATATAAAATTACATACAATTTAAAATTTAATCGATATGGAATAACATTATTTTAATAGGTTTCATCAAGTGTAGACGAAAAATATAGAAATCTACCACATGAGAAACTCGAAAGAAATAACAGACAGGGGTAACATGAATAACAACAGAATTAACGGCTTTGATATCATATTCCTAAAACTAATTGGTTATAAGTGAATAAGCCCAATTTAAATATAAAGTCACAAACAATTCAAAATTTAACCGATATAAAATAACATCACTTTAATATTACATCTCTAAATGTGTATATGACTTGTGTTTTGAAGTTCTGGTTTTTTAATGAACAACTTGGTCATGGGTTCAGAACATACGTAAGACTGTGGTGTATATATATATATATATATATATATATATATATATATATATATATATATAAATATATAAGATTAAAAAAGGAAACTGAAATCTGGAGACTGGAGGGGACAAATTCTCCCCTGTAAGGAATTTGTTGATGAAGGAATTCCAATCCACAAACCAAGTGGAGTACCCTTTAAAAGTATGATAAAACTATTGGGTACGAATATAATTCAATCCAATGCATAGCACTAAGAAAGAAGCAATCTAATAACTGTATGTGCGGGACAGACAGTGTCGGTGTGTGTTTATGATACAACATTGGGCCACATTACTTGACTCTTGGTTATTTATTCATGTCAGGATCAATTCCGACTCTAGTCATGTGGCTATTTATTTTAACATGTGAACTGTGAAGGGATTGTTTAATAAATATATATATATATATATATATTTTTTTTATAATTATTCTGTCGATTTGGCAAGCAAAAATCTTGATGGTTTTCTTGCTTTGAGTAGGCTAATAATATTTCACATATTCATCTGATGTAGGGTTGTAATCGAGTCGAGCCGAGCCCGAATAGTGAGAAGCTCGAGCTCGAGCTCGACTCGAAACTCGCTGCTCGAAACTCGAAACTCGGCTCGAGCTCGATCGAATACTATTTTCTAAGCTCGAGCTCGGCTCGAGATAAAATCGAACTATTCGAGCTCGGCTCGATTAAGCTCGTTTACTCAATTTACATACTCGAGCTCGAGTTCGAGCTCGTTTCTTATACAAATTTTTTATATTTAAATAATTAATTTTTTTTAAATGATATAATGATAAAAAAGCTTTACCCAATAACTAAAAAATTAAAAATCTCAATCAAAATAACAATATTATTACATCAATTCAAATCATTAAACTTAAAAATAAAATTCTTGTCCTATTTAATATAATTGAAAAAAAAAATTAAATCCATAATCCACATACAACAACATTATATGATTTACAATATTATCTTCAAATAAAATTTGACTTACATTTTTTTCACCATACCTAAACAAAAGAAAATTAATTTCCCAAATTTGTATACTGACCGAGCAGGTGGTTTCGGGTGGTGGGCGTTCCTTGACTGGGTTAGCAACAGCATCAAAGACTCTGAAATAAAGTTCAAGACCCAAATACCAATTCTTGAGGTTCTGAGACCTCAAATTCCAGATCCAAGAGTTCCCCAGGAATGCATATACTGCAGTCCATCCACCTAGATAAACTTGTGCAGCGGATCGGGCCCCAACAACATGTTCCCTAGCTTGGAGAGTGCCATTTTCAAGCACTTCAACCACAGCTAATACTCCACCTTCTTCAGCTGTCAAAGTTGTTCTTCCTTCATCAAAAACCCACCAAGGATTCTATCAAAGAACAACATTTTTCAACTCTTTTTGAAGATTTTTTACAGATTTTCAGTAAACTAACTATAGAAGGGATGGGACTGGTTTCAAGAATGATGGTAAGATTGTCAGGATTTGTTGAGAGATTGGAAAGAGCCATTACAGAATCAACCTTAGCTTGTGTGCCTCCATGTCTAAGAACTTTGTGAGGGCAAAAGATGAGTCTGTGTGTGAGGCACGGCTAAGGTGAGGATGAGGAAAAAAACCATTAGGTTTTAGGGTTTTAAATATATATATATATATAGAGGGTAAAATAGTAAATTAATATTAAAATATATATTATAAATAAAAAGCTCGATTAGGCTCGCGAGCTGCTCGAATCGAGTATTGAGATACTCGAACTCGGCTCGCTCGATAACTCGAGCTGCTCGAGCTCGAGCTCGGCTCGAGAATGACCGAATCGAATTCGAGTTTTTTTCGAGCCGAACTCGAATAGCTTGCGAACACCAGTGTCTCATTTACACTCCTAATCTGATGTAGGTAAAATGTAAGAAGCGTAAAAGCATTCACTTTTCAGGCATATTTGATTATTTTAGACACTATATGAACACGATACATTTAATAAATACGAAAATAATATAATAAACGCGATAGGACATATTTAGACACGATTAATTTGATATATTCGTTTTTAAAATTTGATACATTTAATAATTTATATTTACACAACTGACATAAAAAAAACATAAAATACGATATTTATGTACAAATTGTTAAATCTATTCTTAAATAAGCACTAAACGTCACAAAGAGATATGAAAACACGATACCTCAATTAGGAGAAGTAGGTTTCTTTTTAGACATAAAACAAATTATTATTATTAATATATTATTTGAGTACTTTTAAAGGAGCATTAAACGAGTAGTATACCTGTTTATCTCTTCTTTAGTTGATCCAATGTTATTTTCGCAGTAATATATAATATGAAGAGGTGGGTTTTGAAAACAACAATATATGGGGGGAAAGTAGTTTATAGTAATGGTACTGGGATGAGAATAGTGACATTTACCTAATTTCTCAGCCAATTGTAATGAGTTAAGTAGGTCAGTTGTCAGTTCATACAGTTGAAACTTGTTAAGTTGAAGATATTAAGGTAGATCTCTATGTCATCACACTGCCACTTTTCACATTCTCAGACTTGCACTCATATATATATATATATATATATATATTAAAGTTACATTTGAATTGAAAAGAAGAATAATTTGGTATAAATTGTATGGTATAATTTATGAAAACATGACTTCATATTATCGTTAAACCCATCAATTTGTTAAAGATGAAAAAGTAAATTCTAAATTTATTCTCTTCTGCTTCGTATATTCGATTTGGTTAATGGACTGAAAACGTCAATTCATCCTTAGGATGTTAAAACTTGTATTATTTATGAATTCGGGTTTAATCTAATTAGTTTATATAATTATTTTTAAGAAATGATATCTAGTAAGTTTAAAATTCGAATCTCAACATCTACAATCTCTTCTCTTATCTTAGACTGCTGCCATACAACTATAACAAATCCCGTTGCTTTTTGTTAAGGGATATGAAATTGGGAAATTTTTTGAAGGAGCTGCAATCTTCCTGCCAACCTCACTAGAAAATATGACCAATCTCATATTGTAATCTTCTCCCCCACCATAAGAGCATTAACAAATGATGATAACCATCAGCTCGTTTTTTTGTCTAATAAACTGGTTTTATCAGCTTAATTCTGTGCCTAAAGTAATTCTCTGAAAAAATTAAAAAGATTGCTAAAGCATATCAATACAATGGAAATGGCAGCATGGTCATAAATTTGGAAAGGGTGATAGAGGTTTGGAGGAGATGGAGTTTTATATGGGCATAAACTTGGGAGAAAAAAAGACAAAGGTTTGGAAGAGATGAGATTTTATTTGGCTTCAAATCGACATGTGGACATGTTTTGTAAGGAGTTACTACTGGTTTTACACGTTATAATGTGTTAAATTGGATGATCAATTATCTTAAAAGCTTAAATTGATAGAAAATGATTTAACTATTATATTTAAGTTTTAACACATCTCCTCACATATAAGTCGGATGAATGATTAATGGACTTGCTGGTGAATCTAAGTGTAAAAAAAATGTGTAAGCTAAAGAAATATTAGAACAGTAACGTATAGCTCGATAGACAAGAAGATATTTGATGAAGAAATATTAAAGAAAAAATACAGTTGTTAGGATTCAAACTCAAAAGCTATACCAAATTAAGTTGAATAACCAATTGTCCTAAAAACTTAAACTAATACAAATAGCCCAACTATTATATTTAAATTTTAACATTGAGAATGGATCGAATTCCATTAGGCTTTTGAATGCTATCTTTCTCTTTCCATGATTTAGTTACTCTAATTTTATGGTTAAAAGACTAGTGGTGAGCTGTAACATTTGTTCGGCTAATCTGCTACTTTGCTCAATCTTTTTCTTCACTGCTTTTCCTTTTGTCTGATGTTGTTCCATAAAAGACAACTTCAATTGAAGTTTCTCCCTCACCCTTACATTTTTTTTCTGTGCTTGGATTTCAACTTTGAAGACTAACCAATGGCCATACTCAGACTAAGTTGTTAGAAAGCATAATGATCAAATTAACCCTTAAACTATGCAAAATATGTCATTTTGGCTCCTACTATTTTATTAGTGCAAATGAGCCCTTGCATTACTATTTTATTTTTATTCAAGTCAAATTTGGATGAAATTTGTTAATCTCCGCTAAATCAATTTAATCGGTGCTTACGTGGACACAAAATGAGTCAGTTAAGGCTTACGTGAACCAAATAAGATTAGGTGGCATACCATGCAGTAAAAAATAATAATTGAAGAAAAAAATTAGAACCCCCAGGAAAAAACCCAGATGATTGAAACAGAACTTCAATGACTCCATAGCATGGCTACATAGAGCCATTGATAATTGAAATAGAATCACCTTTTTGTTTAAAGTAGAGATGTAAGAAACAAGATGAGTCATCTTTCTCTTTCCTTTCCTTTTCTTTCTTCATTTTCTTTCAGCTTTACTCTTTCTCTCTCTCTTCAACGATGACAATAGCACCGTTATCTTCCAGCTTGATTCTCATGGATTCTCACTCATTTAAGCAAAATGATAAAGCCCTTTTAATATTGAAGACTCCATAAATTTGAATTTTGATTCTGATATAGAGATTGAAGTCACCACTTCAATTAATAAATGTGAATAATTTTGAATTTCTTTCTAATCAATGTGTTGTGTATTTTTTATACTTTTGTATATGTTTGATTTTCTAGAAGAAAGAGAGGAAGAAGCTAATGGGTTTGATGTTTGAGAGGAAAAAATATATGCTTTTGTATATATTTGAAAATTTGAAAAATGTTTAATTTTTTGTATTTGATTTGATGTCTTTGGTTACTTGTTGTTGCTTTAATAGGTTTTGATTATCTACGGAAGAAATGGGTGGCAATGATAAATTGATGGGTGATGAGACAGCAAGAAGGGGTTAGGAAGAGTGGAAGACCATAGAGTGGAATTGATGGTGCAGGATGGTGGAGCTAAAACAAATCTGATTTTTTTTCATAATCAAATGCGGTGGAGCTGAAGCATATATATTTTTTAATCGCTTGATAATGACATATAAGCAGATGATATGTATTTTTAAGTAGATTTCGATCACATTTAATGAGATTTTAACGGATTTTTTTTATTTGAATTAAATTGATTCAAAATAAAAAGACCAAAATTAAATTAACTCAAATAAAAGATGAAAAATTAAAATGATTCATATAATATAATTCAATGACAAAATTTATCATTATGCCTAACGTTTTACTTTATTATGGGACTAGACAAATCTCTGAATTCCTTAAAATATTTTATTTCCATAATCGTTCAGTCATGTGCTTATAACTTTCTCACCTCCAATGAAGATCAATCCTAATCAACAGTACCATTCATCATTTTATTAAGTGTTTATGTTATTCAGATTTTCTATTTTTTGTAAAATACTCGTGTTCGATATATATTCGGGATATAAATATAAAGATATGATCTTTTAAATATATAAAATATTTTTTTAAAAATGAGTATACTCGTGTGAGATATATATCCTTATCTGACACTCACCTCAAATCCAGTTACATAGGTGAGTATTTAAAAAAAAAAAAAATTCTATTATAAATTTCTAATGTCCCCTGAACTTTGAATAATAATTTGGCTGTGCCTGCTTACTTTTTCATTTGCTAAACTTACTGTAAAAGTAAGATCATTATCTCTGTTTCCTATATATTATCTCGAAGTTGGATGCATAATATATATTCTTATATATATTATAAGAATGCTTGACAGTTCTTCATAGGAAGAAATAGAAAGCATGGATTTAAGCAAGGAAATGCTAATCTAGGCCCTTATTACACACACTGTCTCCTTGAATCCCACAATAATCCAACCAAAATTTGGCATGACATTCTTTTAGTCACACAAAAACAAGGAATTGTACAGATAGATATGGCATCCAAACTTAAAAGAACTTGGCTGCAGCGGGAACAATTTTACGGATGGATGGTTGACAAGTACTCAAAGAAGCAGAAGCTTCCATATTTGACTTGAATGTCAGTAATTACTTTGTAATAGTTATTGCAAGAAATTTCCTGGGGGAGAGAAAAGGTGAAACAAACTTCTAAGCTGCAGGCCAGGTTCTTGAAAACTAACCAGCTGTGTGATGTTATGTTCGTTATTTTTTTATTTCATCTTTTTTTATCGTTGATATTTCTTACAATTAACCACATTCGTTTTGTCTATAACTGTTATAAAAACGCGTCCGTCATCATAATTTAAATCTATGATCTCTTTATGGATCTTTAGCTCACTGCAGTGATTCTACTAAACTTCAGCCATAGAAATGAATTTAGAAAATAAATATTCTACAAATTACAACACTCTGCTTTCTAATTACAAAAATGGCTAACAGAGAATATATATATATATATATATATATATATATATATATATATAGCTAAGAAAAAAGCAAGTTCCTCTCTAGAGAAGAGGAACAACGATCTGCCACACCTTGATGTCACAGTCCAAGCTTCCGCTATAAATAACATAGGACGTATCGGAAGGGTTGCAACGATCAAGTGCTGCCGCTAAGCACTTGACAGGACCTTTATGTCCTTCCAAGACTGCCAAACAAGAATAATTTCCATGATCTACCCCTCTCCTCCAGATTCTAATTGTTTTATCTGCTGAACCACTGCAAACTAAGTCCGACGACACAACAGCCAAGCACAATATTGACTTTGTATGCCCCCTAAGTGCACCAGCCACCGTCATGCCTCCATCGCCACCGCCACCATCCTTCTCCCAGACCACTATGGACCTGTCGCTTGTACCAGAGTACAAACTAGACCCGTCAAGACTTATTGCTAAAGCGTTAATCCCAGAGTTCTGTTTCTCCAGTGTAGCTACTAGAGAATGGTTTTTCTCCCCTGAGATTTTCCTCCACACCTTGATTTTTTTGTCAGTCGATCCTGTATAAACATCTCCGTCATTGGATAATGCCACCGCGTTTATCGCATCGTCGTGAGCATTTGTTACTGATTCCATGCATTTGAAATCACTGGTTCTCCAGATTTTGAGTGTCCTATCCCAGGAAACGGAATATAAAAGGGTTTCATCCCTGGATAAGGCGAGTGCAGATACTGCATCAACATGATGGACCCAAGTGCATGTCTTGTGCCTTCGAACTTGAACATGATTCTTGGGCAGAAGTAGCTTCGCGGCTCGGTCACTTAACGTCGGCAAGGTTGCCAACCGAGTGTACTTTTGGTTATCGGGAGGATTATCATTATTAATTCTCCATACTCGTATCTTGTGATCTTGATGAGCACTGAAGAGTTTATCAGCTAATACTACCAAGGACTTCACAGCACCTTTTCCCGCCACAGCTAGTATGTTATTGGTTTGATTTTTGTATTCAAATCCCGAGTTCAGATTGTTGCGCTTCCATAATCTGATTTCCTTATCAGAAGAGCCTGTATAAAGGAACTTTCCGGCGAAGGTGAGGGAGGAGACATAGGAGGTGTGGCCTTTTAGAGTGGTGAGGCAGAGGTGAACTTGGGAGGTGAGGGAAGGAACTGATGGGAGGCTTGCTTGAGACCATACATATTTGGAATCTGATTCGAAGTGGTAATTAGACTGAGATTGAGAATCATTAATTGAATAACAAAACTGATGGTCTGACATAATTCTTATAAAAGATATATGAAAGAGAGCATATGGTGGAAGAAAGTGAAGCGAGTAAAATATATAGTGGAGAAATTTTGTATAGTAGTATTTACTATTCAGATTATTTCGAGAAAAGAAGTGCTGTTGGCCTAAAAAGTGATCAGTGAAGCAAGAAATTGCCCTGTTTTTACAATTCTAGTATCTTGGTGAAACACAGGAGTTTGGTTATGGACAGCCATAAGTAGACATGGAGGTCGGGTCGTCCAAATCGAGTTTCGTCTCGTATTTGATAAGGTTTAGATAAAAATATTAAATCCGAAATATGAACTTAAGTAAAAAAATAGGTCCATTTAAAAAATAGACAGAGCTTGACTCCGATAATCAAGGTCCGAACTCAGTTCAATCCTTTTTTCATTTATATAATATATTATTTTTATATTTATATATTATGTAATTTATATTATATAAAAAATATATAATATTATAATATAAATATTTAAAAATATGTTAAATTATTCATATTTTGGAACTTAATAAAAGAAAAAAAAAATTACTCAAAATTAAATAAAAATTACATATTTATTTAAATTTTATTAGAAAAAAATATGGATGAATCTAAACAACTTTGGATTACCCATTTACAAATATGGGAGTGCTTGGGTAGAATTTGAGACTTATATATATATGATATTGATATCATACTTACACCTGGTCCGAACCATAAGACATAAGACATTCTCAAAATTGTGGTTTGGAGATAGGAAAAGAGTATGCAAATGTTGAGATTCAAACTTCAAACTTCAAATTTATTAAATATTATTTTTTTTAATAGTGATTACATAAATAAACTGGATTACGTGAATTACGCCTGAAGTTTCATAAGACATCCATACAATAAATCTTATAGGTTTTGCACAAATTTGAATCTATCCACGTGTTAGATTTTATTTTTTGGTGGGCCCCATTTTTTTAGTTGGTGAGGAAAAAAGAAAAAGAAAAAAAATAAATAAAAGAAAGAAAGACGGTAGAAAGGAAGGAAGGAGAAAAAAAAAGAAAAATTTGTGTGTTCGTGTTTTTTTTTGTGTGTTTAAAGTATTATAAATTTATATAAAATTTTACACGTTAATAATTCTTTTTATGTATATTTTTAAACATTCGAGTATCCGTACCGTGTTTGTGTTATTTTTGTATTGTGTTATTTTTCCTATTTTGTATTCGTGACGTGTTCGTGTTCTTTTTTCTTCTTCAAAGTATTATAAATTTATATAAATTTCGTTAATAATTCGTTTTATGTATATTTTTAGACGTTCGTATATTCGTGTCGTGTTTATGTTATTTTTCGTGTTGTGTTTTAATTATTTTTTCATTTTTGTGTTTGTGTTCATGTTATTTTTTGTGTTGTGTTTTACTTATTTTTTCCTATGTTATGTTCGTGTTTCAATTCATCTAATATTTTACATAGTTTTTCATTGTGATTCAATTTAGAGAAAAAATTGTGTGTTCGTGTCGTATCTCAATTTATGACATATTTTGCATGATTTGTCATAGTGATTCGATTTAGAGAAAAATTTGTGTGTTCCTGACGTGTTTGTGTTTTTTTCTTTTCAAAGTATTATAAATTTATATAAATTTTTACACGTTAATAATTTATATAAAATACTGTAAATGACTATATACACGTTAATAATTTATTTTATGTATATTTTAACATGTTCGTATATTCTTATCGAATTTTTCGTGTTGCGTTTTAATTATTTTTTTATGTTGTGTTCGTATCGTTTTCAATGCATTTTAAATTTTACATAGTTTGTCATTGTGATTCAATTTGAAAAAAAATTTGTTTCACTTATATTTATCTTTTAAGTTGATTTTATAAATTTTTTATAACTTTAAATTGTTATGATAGTTCTCTTTTGTTATTTTATAAAATATTAATTTATTTTTTTTGTTTAATTGTTAATTTTCGTTTTTAAAAATATTATCATCGTATATTTAATATTTGATTTATGTGACATTATGCACGGGTCTAATCTAATCCATTATAATATTGTATTATCTGGTTCTCCTTTACAGGGAACATGAATTAAATTAGATGTCTCCTTATAAAAGATTGTTGGATGCATAATGCAACTATTTTGGCTTAATTTTGATAGCTAAGTTTTGTCACAACAGTTATGAGCTAAGCAAGTTTGACCCACCACCACTGAATGACAGACCCTTTCTTTTTTTGGAGGGGTCATCAAAGCAACAGCTTCCAAAGGATTCCTTCCACGTTAATCTGCAGTGATCAATACTGAAGTTTATGGTCTTAAAATTAATCACTAGCAGACACTGAAGCTATATATATACATCAGGGATTTAAATAAAAACTGTAATAGTTACGATTGTTATTTTGTGATTTCGATTTTTTTTATTATCGATATTTATCGTAATTAATTATGATAGCACTTATTATGACTGCAATCGCGATAAATACGTAACGATCGAAAATACTTCGACGATTACAATTTAAATTTTTTTATATAAGCAGAAAATTATAGTTTAAGAAATTGGAAAAATCAGCATGAACTTTAAGAATTAACAAAAAAGAAAAAAAAAAAAAAAAAAAAAAAGGTTGGAAGTGATGGGTAGGCAAAGATGTTTGTATTCATCATCCTATTGACCTCAAGGTTGGCACTTGGCACCTAGTCAAGAGAGTTAAAAAAAAGAAGGGAAAATGATAGTAAAAGATATCCTGATTAATTTCATGAACCCTTTTCTTTTTGGTTGTTCCCAGTAGTGGACGACAACTGATTGCTGGTTCGCTTTGAGTTTGTCTTGCACTATAACTTCTTACTCATGAGTACATGATCCATCTATGATGCTCTTTGGTGAGATTAGATCATATGTTTAGCTTAACCAGTCTCGCTAACTAATATCCAATGAAAATTGAAGTTAAAAGACAATTTAATTTAATGACTCTTTTCTTCATCATCATGCTTATTTACACATTTAAAAAAAAAATGATCATAGTTTTCAAAGAAAGATGTAACTTATAAATATCATTTTGACTCATGTATTATTATGTTATTTCTGTCAGATCGATATTTTAAAAATAAAAATTTGCAATTAGATATTTGAATTTACATTTGATATTCAAGCACTTTGATCATTTAAATTAATTGGCTGACGTTGCAAGAACATCCAAAAAATCATGATATGTGATAAAAGTATCATGTTATTTTTAAAAGTAAAAAAATCAAAAGGAAAATCAAAAAATATATTTGAATTTTTATTTTTAAAACAAAAAGGAAAATTGAAAAAAAAAAAAAAAACAAAATTGAGGGGAGAGAAAGGGAGAAAGAAATGATGGGAGAGTGAGAAGGGAGGAGAGGGGAGGGGGAAGGGAGCTACTACTAGCTTCGATCTACTGGCCAAGGGACGAAATACCTCGGACCAGGTAGATCAACGGCCGATCATCCTCTCCCCCCTCCCCCTCTCCCTCTCCCTCCCCTTCCCCTTCCCCTTCCCCTTCCCCTTCCTCCTCTCTCCCTTCCCTTTTCTCCACCTCTTTTCTCTCCCCAATACTACAACTCTTTCTTCTTTTTTTTTTTTCTTTTTTTTTTTTTTGAATTTTTTGAATTTTGAATTTAAAAAATTCATATATTTTTTTAAAATTCCAACATTTTGTAGTTTTTAAGAAAATTTCCAAAATTAATGAAAGTAATATTTTTTATTTTAAAAAAATTAAACTTTATTATTTTTTTAATAAAAAATTTTAGATTTTAATTTTAATTTTTTTTGATATTTTTTATTTTTTTAAAAAAATTTAGATTTTTTAAAAGCCTTAATTTTGAATTTTTTTAAAAGAAAATTCATATTTTTGATTTTTTAAATCATATTTTTTTTATTCATTTTTTTTTTTGAATTTTAGAAAAAAAAATCATTTTTTGAATTCATTTTTCTCTTCATATTCATGTGGTGATGATTGGATGATAACTGACACTTTATCATTGGTCAAATAAATCTCAATTTTGGTTAGAAACAATGGAGTAAAAGAGGGTATTTGTCATTGGCTTTTATCCTAGCTTTTCCATAAAAATATTCTATTACCTAGCTAAGATGCAAAACAAGTATAGGGGGAATTACAAATTGGTTGGTGGACCCAAAATATTGAGTAGTTGGTACATGATCAAAAAATTATGTCAAGTTGTGAAATTGATAAAAAGCAAATTGCTTTTATTTTTTTATCTTAATCACCTAACAAGTTTTTTAGATTGTGAAATGTAAATATATGTAGCATATGCCTAATATATTTACATAAGTAAAATTTGGTGGAGAATCAATTGTGTAAACTGAAATTACTATGTTATAAGCATATAAGATTTTAAACATGGCTTTATCTTCTAACATATAAAAACCCTAAATTTTAAACCTAACCTCCGTTCCAATGAGATGAAATAATGAATTTCCATAATTAAGTATTTTGGATGTTTTTCATTAAATGTACATATATATGATCATATAAATGTATGATCTATATTTACATATGTTTCCCATTATTCAATTTCTTTTTTGATATGGATAGGTTTTGGGTTTCAAGTTCTTTATGTATTTTAAAAGATAAGGCCACGTTTAAAATCTTATATACTTATAATAAGGTTTAAATTTAAATAATTAACTTGTTTTTTTTTTTAAGGTTTAATAATGTACAAATAATATGAGTATTATACATATGTTTATAGTGAGATGTATCTTTATATGTACATTTACACTTTTAGTTAGGATTGTTTTTATTCCTTTAGTGATTAAGGTAAAATGTAAAATCAATTTCCTCTTTATTAATTTTGCAACTTGAAATTTCCTTTCTAATAAATGCTTTTGATCATGGTAAGGATAGGTATGGAGGTGGAGTGATTCTGACCAAACTCTAACTGTATGTTTGATTCACTGGAATGGAATAAAGGGAAAATAGAATAGAAAAATACTATTATTTTATTTGATTGGTTAAAATAATGTTAAAAAATAAGTAAAAAATAAACACACAAAGACTATAATAAAAAAGATATATTTAAAAACATCAAGAAACCTACCATGTTCCTTGACGTAGGTGGGTTCAAGTGAGTTTTCTAATGATAAGTAAACCTCAGTACTTTGAGCCTAGCTAGTCACACCATTAATTCTTAAAGCTCCCTCTTGTTCATTTATATAGAAATATATATATATATATATATATATAATCGATTATTAACCAACATTTATCTACCTTTGTTCATAACCCTTGTTTCAGTTGGATTGACTCAAGGAAGAAGCAACTATTTGATCAATGATTTTATAAAATCTATGTAGATTCGATTTTTCATTTTTCTTGACGTACTATAGTGTCCGACACATAATTCAACAGACATGGATATGAAAATTGGATCCTCAAATATAAAAAAAAAAAAGGAAAAAATTGAACATATTTATGTCAAACTCATACGAATATTTGACATTCATCTCCGAATTCAAATAGCATAAGATAAGACTAAGACAGTAATGTTTTATCAAAGCAACTGAAAAATAAATAGAACAAAACATATTAATAGACTTAACAAAAGAATTAGAAAAAAAACTATTGAGCCTAACTTTGCTATCAACATTCAGCAGCAATTGATGAAATATAATTACTGAGCCTTCTTGGAATGCTTCCTATGATTTAATTCCCTTCATATGTCATAAAAGAGGAATATTCAAGTCAAGTCCCTCAAACCTGTTCATTTAAAGAAACGAAATGATACAATTTAAAATATAACTTTAACTAGTGTCACTAACAAATTTTTTTTTTTCTTTCCATAATACTAATCGAAGAAGCCTTCCTCAAACTAAGAGCAAGCAAACAGTAGTCCATAGTCTCTGGTTTTATGATATAAAGATTGAATTAAGTTGACCAGTACTACTCTTGAATGTCAAATTAAGGCCTTGAATATCATCAATCAGTTGAAGGAATCTTGCAACTGATCTGTTGAATAATGAATACTATCAATTTAGTCTAAATGCTACAAATTTCATGATATAAATCAAATACTATGAATAGATTGTCTAATATGTCTTAATATTTGCAACAATTTCCGTCATCATTTTCATAATGACAATTACATGCCAATTACATAGAATAAACAAAACAAATTGGCCAATCAATCTAACAGCATTGGCCAATCAGAATTGTTGCAAAAATGGGAAAAGCAGAGAAAAGAAGTAAAACCCATATTACTTGTAATAACGTGCCAAATACGAATTCAGTATGCTAGACACAAATCATGGAGTCACCATTAATTATCTTACTAGTTGTGATTAGTCACTTATACGAATCTATTCTATTTAAAGTAATCCTAAGCTTGACTAAGCCATCTTAAAAAAGATAGGTTATGGTCTACTTATTAGAACTAGGTTCGGGAGTTCGGTTACGTGTGAGGAAGGATTAGCACCCTCACAACGCATATCCTAAAGATAGTACCTAATTAGTCTTGTGATACTAAAACATCTCTTAATTAAATGGTCTTATCTATCCTATTTTCATTTTAAATTGTTCAAGTTAGAAATATCGAAAATCATTTTTTAGGTCTCCCGTCCATCGATCTGGAGGAATTGCTAAAAAATTTCATCACCTCGAGAGTATTCAAAAGAAATCAATCTTTCCATTGAAGAAGCTCCGTCGTCGGAAAAATTAAATTTTATGATAATTATTTACACCTAAGTCTAATCTTCATAATTAAAAACTTATATCTTATTCCTGTTTGCTCAAAAATAAATCTCGACCTCAATATCGAAAATCATCTCTTAAAAACTTTTCCATCGATCTGGAGAATTGTTAAGAGAATTTTCTCACCTAAAAATTTCTTAGAAATCAACCAATCGCGATTTCCTTGAATTTCATCATCGAAAGAAATCTTCATTTATTCTTGATTTTTGATTAAGTATCAATTATGAAAAATTATGACTTTAAAAGATCATTGAAAATTAATTATTTAAAAAAAAAAAAATTGACCTTTTGTGGTATCGAAAATCATCCCTTGAAAACCTTTCCATCAATCTGGAGAATTTTTAAGAGAGTTTTCTTACCTAAAAATTTCTTAGAAATCAACCGATCCTGACTTCTTTGAATTTCATCATCGGAAAAGATCTCCATTTATTATTTTAATTAATTAATCATCAATTATAAAAAATTAATTAGTAAACAAAAATAAAACTTTCTTAAACTTAAAATTATCTTAATAATAATAAATAAATAATAAACAATCAACTTAATAATTAATATACCATAATTTACATGAATCAAATAAAAATCTATCTACAACAAATCGAAACTAAAATTAAATTAGTCAAAATTAAATAAATAAATAATAATAATGCAATTAAATTAAATAAATAATGATGAAATAAATATATTAAAAAAATGAATAAATAAAACAAATCATGATATAAAAGCAAATCTAGAATAGAAATAACAAAAGAATAAAAGAAGAAAGAAAACAAAAAACAACCAAACCAAATCACCCAACCAGTGGCTGGGTCGGGCCCAGGCGCGGGTCAGCGCGCGATTCCTAACCCGACCCGACCGCTGGTCCCCTTTAAACCCTAAAATTCTTTTTGTTTCACTTTCTCACCTTTAAAAAAAAAAAAATCCTTCCTTCTTCTCTCTGACCTCTCTCCTCAAGAACACCAAGCACACTTCACAAATTTCTAGATTTCGATCACCATCCGTCGTTCGCTGCCGATCACCGCCGTCACCGATCACCAAACCCAAAAAATCACCAAAAATTCCTCTTTTCCTCCTCTACTCAAAAATCAATTTAGTTTTTCCCAAATCAAACCCGAAAATCGTAAATCTGAGTTTGAAAACTCAAAATCCCAAAATTAAAATTTTTCGATCCGATTCCTTTCACCATTGGATGGTCATCAAATTTCAGCTGAACCTTCCTAAGATTATTCCCTAAACTTTCACCGTTGGATTTCTCAAAATAACTCCTAGAACCCAAAACCTAAAGAAATTCGAATCTAAAAGCTCTCAAGAATATTCCTTTTTTTTTTTTGCTACTGATTTCCTTGCTCTCTACTGCTTATAAATCAAAATTGTGTGTCTCTCTGATCATTTTGGTGTTGAATCCCAAGGTTCTTTTTATAGAGAAAAACCATAAGAGTTTCATTGTAATCTGACTTAATCTGATGTGTTTGATCTAAAATTCTATCTCAATTGTTTCATTTCCCACAAACACTTAAGTCTGATCCTAATCCAAGTAAGAAAGGCGATTTCAGTTGAATCAAACCTCTTTTTCTTATTTTCTTTTCTTTTTTATTTTTTTGTTTAATTTAAAAAATTAACATTACAATTAAAATTAAAAATTAAGTTAAAATTACAAATTAAATTAAAGTTAAAGTTAACACAGCCCGAATAAAAACGAGTGTCTACAGTTGCCCCTCTTTGTGCATTCCCTGAGAAACAGGGGATGTGCAAAGACGTAGACACCTTACATGTTCTCAAAAATTAGAAAGAAATTAAATACTTAAAGAAAATCCCATCGTAGAAATGCTCCTCTAAACGGGGTGTAAACTTTAAATAAACCCAACGTGAAAATGTACTCCTCCACCGAGGCTTCAACTTTAAAGACCAAACGAAGAAAAAACTCCTCCCAACGAGGCATCAACTTTAAATATCAAATGAAGAAAAACTCCTCCCAACGAGGCATCAACTTTAAATACCAAACGAAGAAAAACTCCTTCTAACGAGACATAACTTTAAATACCAAACGAAAAAAAACTCCTCCTAACGAGGCATCAACTTTAAATTCTCAAACGATGAAAAACTCCTCCCAACGAGGCATCAACTTTAAATACCAAATGAAAAAAACTCCTCCCAACGAGGCATCAACTATAAATTCTCAAATGTAAATGCTTTTTTCAAAAGAAATTTCAAAAATCTTACCTTGAATCCCAAAAGGGTTTGCTATGGTTCTCACAAATTGAAATTCCTGTCCAACTTATACTGAATATCTACAATGGTCCTTCTTGAATGCAATACATGAATGTCATGAATGAAATACAGATGCATACCATGCAATGAATGTCGCGAATTGCACTATATGAATGATATCAACTCCTCAAATCTGTAATCAAGATAAAAGGTTCTCAAGCTCTTTGTTCATCTATTCATTTGTACTTGGCTTCAAACTACTAGATTGAATCTTACTGTCTCTAAATTTGCTTCATCATAAATATTTATCTTCTCAAAGGTTTCAAAACATCAATTGTAGACACCTAATTTTGTCTGAGCCCCCTAAACCAGGTAAAATTTTCCTTGTACTCTTTTAGAATGCAGAAAATCTCTTCTCATCTTGCAGATGGTCCTCCAAGACTTGTGATTCGGAGTTTAGCGTGAAAAGTCAATCCGAAAAAAGTCAACTCTGAAAAAGTCAACCCCTAAAAGTCAACCCCAAAAATCAACGTCGAAAGTCAACCACTAAAAAAGTCAACCTTGAGTCAAAATCAAGATTTAGAGTTGAATTGAACAATGGTGAAAGAATTTTTATAATCCGAGGTCTAGAACGAAAGATATGGAGTTCTGAAGATGGGTTACGAAAATTCAATGTAGGGAAGACCTAATTCAGGAAATTTGGGAAAAATGCAAAGATGGCTCGATTCGGAAAAATTGAAGCTTCCAATTGATAAATGATGAATAAGTAAAAATAGCCCATGGCCCAGTTTGAAGTGGATCCCAAGGAAAAGCCGATTAGAGCAAAAACGGAAAAATAAGAAAATTTTCGAGTTTGAAAAGGAGGAAAACAAAATCGGAGGGAAATTTGGTCGTAAGAATTGGGCGTTTTCAGACCAACTCAAATTCAATATAGGAAAAAGGAAGTGGAAAAAGAAAATCCAAAAATTGGACCCGTTTTGAGTAAAACTGAGGTTTCGGAGGGTGGAGGGCAATTTCGAAAAATCCCAAAAAAAAATCGGGAAAAATAACAAATGAGCTCGAAAAATTCTAAAAACTTGCAGTCTTGAGTTTTATAATTTTTGGAAGAGATCATCGAAGAAAAATCTGGAATCGGAGCTCATTTAAAAAATGGCAAAGTTCAGGTGCACTAAGCCGAAATTCCAGAAGATAATTCCGGGAAAAATAGCAAACGAGCTCCAAAAATTCTGAAAACTTCCAGATCTGAGTTTTATAATTTTTGAAAGATATTGGAAAATAAAAATTGGGAATCGGAGCTCATTTAAAAATGGAAAAGTTCGGGTGCATTAAGTCGAAATTCCCGAAGATAATTCTGGGAAAAATAGCAACCAAGCTCCAAAAATTCTGAAAACTTGCAGTCCTGAGTTTTATAATTTTTGGAAGAGATTGGTGAAGAAAAATTCAGAATCGGAGCTCATTTGAAAAATGACAAAGTTCGGGTGCACTAAGCTGAAATTCCAGAAGATAATTCCGGGAAAAATAGTAAACGAGCTCCAAAAATTATGAAAACTTCCAGATCTGAGTTTTATAAATTTTGAAAGAGATCGGTGAAGAAAAATATGGAATCGGAGCTCATTTGAAAAATGACAAAGTTCGGACACACTAAGCCGAAATTCAAGAAGATAATTTCGAGAAAAATAGCAAACGAGCTCCAAAATTATGAAACTTTCAGATCTAAGTTTTATATTTTTTTTGGAAGAGATTGGTGAAGAAAAATCCAGAATCAGAGTTCAAATGAAAAAGGTGAATTTTGGGTGCCACAAACGTGAAAATCCAAGAGAAAATTCTGGGAAAAATAGGAAACGAGCTCGAAAATTTTTGAAAATCTTCAGATCTCAATATTATATTTATTTTGAGGGATTGGAGAAAGAAAAACCAGATTTGGGGTCTGTTTGCAATAAAATCAAGTTTGGGGGGCCAAAATGCAATTTTATCGAAGAAACCGAAAATGGCCAATTTGCAATTAAAAAAATATGAAAGGTGAAGGAATTGCTGGGATATTCCAGGCCCTTGGCTGGCCATGCATGGGGGAAGGGTTCAGATTTAATTCATTTCATCAAGTCGTCCATATCAAGCTACAAGATGTCATTTTTAATGTCATGAAAATATCTTGCTCATCCAATGGCCTAAGTACCTTATGAAAAGATAAGTACATCCTTGAATGACCAAGATCTAATTGCAAGATGACATTTTATTGTCATGCAAATGTCATCATCCAATGGCCAATATTGGTGGAAGAAAGATGAGCACAAGTCATCTAATGTTTGGAATTGCATGTAGCCAAATAAATATCTTTGCTCATTCAATGGCTTAGGCACATTATGAAAAGATGAGTACATCCTTGAATGGCTAAGATCAATTGGCAAGATGATATTTTTATTGTCATGTGAATATCTTGGATTCAAGGGCTTATATTGTGTAGGAGGATTAAATGAATGAATCCCCACCATTAACACCAAGATAGAGGGGTTCGGCCAAGGGCATTTGGAAAGGGTTTTTTTTTCATATACAAGGGGGTTGTTTTAGGGGCTGAAGGCAGTAGCTGAACCTTAGAAAAAAAAGATTTTTAAAAGGAAAGAAAGAAAGTTGTCGCAACCTAAAAAATAACGAGTCTCATCGCAAGACTTTATTATTCGTTAAGTGTGACATTAAAAAAAATCGAGGAAAAGCCGACTTAATTCCTCTAAAAAATGAAGGTTTTGAAAATGACCTTAAAAAAGACATGGAGTCGTCACCAATCTTTTTTAGCTAGGTGTGATCGGCCACCTATTAAAACCGGTTTTATAAAATATTTTAAAAATTAATTAAAACATTTTAAAAACCAATTTCAATAGGTGGCCGATCACACCTAGCTAAAAAAGATTGGTGGCGACTCCATGTCTTTTTTAAGGTCATTTTCAAAACCTTCATTTTTTTTAGAGTAATTAAGTTGGCTTTTCCTCGATTTTTTTTAATGTCACACTTAACGAATAATAAAGTCTTGCGATGAGACTCGTTATTTTTTAGGTTGCAACAGCTTGGCGACTCCACTGGGGAAATATAGAGAGTCAGGCCTAGAATTAGTCCTGTGTTATCAAAGTCTCGATTTTGTTGGTTTAATTGGTATTTAATTTTAATTCCCATATTTTTAAAATAATAAAGAGAATTTTGAAAATAATAAAATATTTTAAATATGTCCATCTTCATATGCATTCATATTATTATTTGTTCTCTCGTTATTTTGTTGCGTATATTTATATGTTTGCTTGACTGATGCTTTACATTGTTTGATTTTAGTGGGGTATTTAGAATAAGAGGTGTAGAATAGGTGGTGATAGGTTTGTTTTGTTCCTCCGCACACACTATATTCGCATTTGCATAACATGAATCATCTACCCGGGTTCCATCCTTTTAAGTGGGAGTAAAGTAACTACGCCTTCATGATATTCCTCCGTATGGGCTAGTGAAACACTTTCGGAGTATAAAGTACCTAATGCCTTCGTGATAATCCTCCGTACGGGCATAGGAAAATATACTCTAACGAATTGAACCCGCTTTTATCGGGGTGCCTTACTAGCCTTCACCGGCGATAGTGAGGAGCAATTCGGGGCCTTTAGAACCGATTCACCCTCATATAGTGAACCTAGGCGAAGCCATTCCGGATTTTTGTTAGATACACCGAAGTTAGGAACACATGGAGGGACATTTCTAACATTTTATTACCTATTTTTATATCTCAAATAAGTTTTGTAAACCGGGCAAAGATGAACGTACATTGCCCGTAATAAGTGTGATACTCTACCCCAAAGGCACCATGATGCCTATATAAGTAGATATTGTTGGGGCAAGTGTTCACTAACCTTTTGAAATTCAAAATACAAACATTCTTTTTCAAACATTTTTGCATTTTTTGCACATTTCATGCATGTGTGAATAGAGCATGTACATTTATCGTTGTATTTTTTATCTCATTCTTTGCAATAAACAGTTGGAAATAATAATCTTATTTGGTGATTTCATAAACCGGTAGTGTTACATGAACATTTGCATATTGTACCATAGTAGGATCCACTACCCTGTAATTTTTTTGAAAAATAATATGATTGGTTTTTCATAGAAAAAAACATGTTTCAAAAAATCATGAATTTGGAGGCAAATCTTGCATAATGAGATTTTTGAATAATCAAGATTTAGGTCCCACCAATTTCATGTAATCATTGATTTCTTTGTATATACCTTGGTGTTAATTCATTTATTCTTTATTTGCATCATTTTGACATTATGTTACAGTCCTAACATGCATGGTTATTCATTGTAGAATACATTTGTGATATACATGGTCATTCTTTGTGTATACCTTTGTGTTAATTCATTTATTCTTTGCATATATCATTTTGACATCATAGCATGCATGGTCATTCATTGTAGAATACGTTTATGACATGCATAGTCATTATATGTATATACCTGCGCATCAATTTATTCAATGCATCATATTGGCATTAGATTGCATCCATAGCATACATAGTCATCATAATTTCTCTGTATATGTTCATGCATTAATCATCAGTATATTCATGCACATAGGAATAGAGTATGTACATTCATAATTGTATTCTTAATCGCATGACATTTTCATTTGCATGAAAGGGGTTCGAGATATGAGCAATGAATCGGAGGAACGATTGGGTGCTTTGGAACGCAACCAAGAGGAATGTAGACATGAAATCCGGGAGGTGAAGGAACAACTCGCCAAATTATTGAAAATGTTGGAGGATATGGGTAAGATTAAGGGGGAACTTTCTCAGGGATCTGCATCGCCTTTGGATCAACCAAAACTATTAGGTCCAGAACATACAATCCTTGTTGGATCCTGTGCTTGTCAATGCCACAAAGGTTGCAATCCTGTTGAAATTATGGACAAAATCGTGAAAATGATTAAACTTGAGAGCCTGATACCAAACATAGAAACCTCGGATCTTGTACCATACCTGCAAACTGTTCTAGGTCAAGCCAGTATCCCCACCCTACCATGGTCCAATCGTCCATTGGGATGGCCACTACGGGATTCCTGAATCCCACTCCATCACCAACAACTACCAGTTCATATTGCTTCCCTCATCAATCACCTTATCCAGTATCTGGGATAGGAACCTTGAGCTACGTACAATCTCCAAAGGCCCCGTGTCCAAATCCATACCCTTACCATGCTGTTTCGCCACATCTCCATGTAAACACACTGGTTCGAACCTTAGTGCCACCACCAAGTGCCCCAACTCCTAGGCCATGTGTGACTAAGAAACAACCCCACGATAAGACCCAAATGCATTTTGATCCCTTTCCAATCAGCTACTGAGAGATTCTCCCTATATTGATCCAAAATCACATGGTTGTCTGTGTCCCATTGAAATCCCTGTTACCACCATATCCAAGGTGGTATAATCCAAATGCAAGAGGTGATTATCACTGTGGAATTGTTGGCCATAGCATCGAAGACTGTATGACATTCAAAAGAAAGTGCAAACTCTTATTGATGCCAAGTGGTTGGATCCAACGACACTGATTGATAGAGGACTGGGAAAGCGTCATTAGGATTGGGAGATTTACAGCATTGAGGTGGAAAGACTTCGGTCTTATATGATGTAATAGGATTTCACTTATTCAGTAGTCGGTTCTTATAGCCTTAGTATGCTAGGAAGAATAAAGTGCTTGTAAAGATAGTTTTAACCACTGTTCAAATTTTGTAAAACATGGTTTATACCATTGTGAACGTTGATATGGGAATGAATTGATTATGTTTCAAATTTATGAGAGGTTGATGATTAAGTTCCTCCGATTCTTATTTCCTCTGTGATATCTTCCCCTTTTGCATTTTGCATCCGATCAATTATTAGTCATACCATACATTCATACATGTATCATGTTAAGCATCAGGTTGCATTCATGCATTCATAATCAGCATGATTTTTTTTGTACATATCCATGCATGAATTTGTTTATTCGTTACATGCATCATGTTGACTTTGGGTTGCATTCATGACAAGCATAGTCAGCATGATTTCTTTGTATATGCTCATGCATTAATCTATCATATTAACATTAGGATGCATTCATGACACACATGGTCAGCATGATTTTCTTTGTATATACTCTGTATCAAATCATTCATTGTTTGCATGTATCATAATTGACACCGTGTTGCATTCATAGGATATATGATCATTCATTGGGAAATACGCTAAAATGTACATGATTATTCATTGCATATATCCATGCGTTGATTTGTTTATTCTTTGCTTGCAACATGTTGGCATCGTGATTGCATTTATTACATACATGGTCAGCATATTTCCACTATATATGTCCATACATCATTTTTTTTATTCTTCACATGCATCAAATGACAATCATGGCTCATTCATCATGACATACATTTGGGGGAAATAAAACAGAAGTTGGCTTGGCTTTAGGAGTCTTTGAAAGAATTTCCATTTCAAATCAGAGGTATAAGAAGTAATGAGTACCCTTTTAATACAGGCTAGTGCTATGGAGGATGAACAAGTTGCCCAAATGGAAAAAATGGAAAGGGAACAGAAAGAATTGCGAGAACAGCTAGAAAAGTCTCAAGCAGAATCTAAAGATCAGATGACTAAATTGATGGAGCTGATGTCCGTCGTAATCAAGGGAAAAGGATACACTGAAAACTTTGTCGCCAAGAAAGGGTTAGAGGCACAAAAGGGTCAGAATGAGATCGTAATGATTGATGCCCAGAACACAGTTAACCCCGTCAATGTCCTAAACTCATATGATCCAGCTGAACAGGCAAAGTTGAAAATGATGGCAGTAAATGAGGTTGAGTTGGCAGATTCCCAAGGGAAATATCAGTTGTTAGATGAAAGACTCCGGGCAGTAGAAAGTACAGATGTATTTGGGAGTTTAGATGCGAAAGAACGATGTTTGGTCCTCGATTTAGTCATTCCTCCTAAGTTCAAGATCCCGACTTTGTGAAATATAACGGGACGATCGATCCGTCAGCCCACATCACTATGTTCTGTCGGAAGATGACAAGTCATATAGATAATGATAAGCTCTTGATTCACTGCTTTCAGGATAGCCTCAGCGGGTCCACAATTAGGTGGTATAGTCAGTTGAGCAAGGATCAAATTCCCTCTTGGAATGACCTGGCTCGGGTTTTCTAAACCAATACAAGCATATGACCGACATGGCGCCTGACCGTCTTACCTTGCAAAATATGAAGAAAAGAGCTACTGAGAGCTTCAAAGAATATGCGCAACGATGGATGAGCCTGGCCGCCCAAGTACAACAGCCCTTAACTCAGAAGGAAACCACTGTCATTTTTGTGAATACACTGCAGGCCCCGTACTATGATATACTTGTCGGCAACACCACGAAGAATTTTTTGGACATGGTAATTTCAGGGGAGATGATTGAGAATGCTACCAAGGATGGGAATATTGAAGGAGAAAGAACATCCAATACCAAGAAAAAGGGGGCATCTGAAAAGAAAAAGGAAGATACCCAAGTCATGAAAGGCTTTGCCTCACCTCCCCAATTCTCCTCGTATCAGCCATCTTACTCTACCCTGAACAATGTCTCTCAAAGTTTTTATCCCTACCAACCAATGACTGCAACTACACCAGAATTTACATCTGTCTATCAATCGGACACCCTTGGGAATAATCGAAGGGGGCATAAAAAGCGAAAAAGAAATCAGGATGACCCGATTCCTGTGACATATAGTGAGCTATTACCTCAACTCATCCAGAATCACCTTGTGACACCCATGCAATTAGAGCCTCTGAAGCCCCCTTATCTGAGCTGGTATGATGCTAATGAGTGTTGTGGTTATCATTCTGGCAATCAAGGTCACTCAACAGAGAACTGGCCCACTTTGAAGTACAAGGTCAGGGATCTCATCAAGGCTGGTTCGATAAGTTTTGAAGATGGGAAAGCCAAGTGTCATAAGAAACATGGTGCATGATCATATTAGGTTTTTGACACATGTAGTTCTATACACTGTGATGATGAAAGCACTTGTCTCATGTTAACATCTACATGGATTAAATGAATTTTGAATTTTAAATGCTTTGTGTTTGTTGTGTTTTAACAATAATTTGAATATGCAAAAACAAGCATTAAGGAAATTTTAATAATGGACAGTCTCGAGAATATTGTTGATCATTGTTAGACATGACCCAACACCCTCCCCCTCTTTTTTGGGCTTCTCTATGCCTAAACCTTGAATCAAGAAAACTTGAAAGACCTAATGCTTCAAGGAATATGAATGATTGAACTTCACAGAAAAAAAAAAGCATTGTCACTGCAGAATAAGCAAGGATGTAAATCCTAGTCTAGGCTATGAACAAAGGAACGAACTTTTTGAAATTTTTCGAATTCCTTGAAATTCAAACAAATGAGACATTCTTTCAAGAATCTAGATTTTGATAATTTGATGTGTGTCAAGATTGTGCTAAAACCATTCATGACCTTTTCCAATGACCATAAAACTTCAATTACCCAAACATCACTTCATGATTAATACCTTGGAGCACAATGACCAAACCAAATTATCCCATATCCCAGAGAAAACCCATTTTTAGGTCATATTTTCCTTGTCTCTTCAAAGAACTCAGATTGGAAACTCAGCCTTTTCAAAATAGACCTAGAGTTGCTATGTTCCTCGTTGATACAAATTCTCATGGTTAATCAAATTGGGGCATCATATGTGGAAATGATGGATACATGGTGAAAAAGGATGGACTAACGCATGAATTATTGGGGCATGCGATATAAAAAAAAGAATTGCGATATCATGCATATGAGAATTCGGATGATTCCAAAGTGCAAAATGGAATTTTGATTGTCTATTCCCCCTGAGGATTGCTTTTCAGTGAGGATATTTGTGCTTGATATGAGAAATGGCTTTTTTTTTTTCATATCCCTTTCACAAGAAAAAATTATTATCCATAGTCACCCCTTTTGAGCCAAAAGAATTCTTTCTTCTTTGAACCCTGATCAAGGATCACCCTCTACACTGGAGGGCAAATGCAAGGAAAGATCTTTTTAAAGATCATTGAGAAATGAGTCCTAGCTCAAAGACAGATACAAAACAAATTGAGCCCCGAATAAATACGGGCTCACTCTATCAAAGAAAAAAGGAAAAAGATGGCGAAACGAAAGCCAAGAAAAACAAAAGAAGAACACACACAAAAAATATGTGAAAAAGCGATGGCAAATGAAAGCAAGGAAGAAAAAGAGCAAAGTCAAAAGGAATGAAATGTCCAAAAGAGATAAATGTCTCAAAGAGAATCCTCCTCAAGAAATGATCCTTGATCTGATTACCCTCAAATACATTCTTTGGGCCTATTTATCCTTTCTTTCTGAACCCTGAGGCATGGCCTACGTTATGTGCTTTAAAAGTCCATTTTGATCAAGCATGAATATTTAACTTGAAAGGTTTTCCTCAGATTTTATCCCATCTCATCGAATTATCATTTCACTAAGGAAGAATTTACAATTCCCAGATACATGGTAAAACAACAAAAAAGGAAAAGCAAAAAACTGGAAAGAATGAGACTCTAGGGCGAAAACCCAAAAATGGGCAGTCTAGAGTGAAATGGAAGAAGTGGTCATTGAGGAACATTTAAGAATTCCTGAACCTCCCAAATTGTCAATTCTCATTCAGAGGATTGTCTTCAAAAAACTGAAACTTTTTTTCCAAGATTAAACTTTCCGGTTTAAACATCCCGGCCAATCTTGACGCTTGTCAAAATGCCTTGATATGGAAACTAAAAGAATGTTGAATTTGTTTGGTTCTCAATGAATTCATGATTTATAAAACCTGTTCATTTTGTGAGCCTAGTAGGGATATACATTTTTGTCATGAAGTTTTCCTGGAAAAGCCAGAATCTTGTTATACCAAGCCTTGCCAATCCCAGTTGAAAAAACCCAGATTGACACTTAGAGAAATTTCTAACAATGATCATCAGTCTTCAAAAGATTTGTACATCACACATTGTGGGGTTAATATTTTTGTTCAGAAGTTTTCAAAATGAGAAAACAAATAAAGATATTTTTTAAAAAAAAAATACCCATTTTGATGTTGACATGAGACAAGGATTTTTCTAACTCAAAGGTATAAAACTGCCAAGATAGGTCCTGACTTCCAGGTATGAGAAGAAGAAATAGAACCCGGTTCAGATCTCTGTTGATAAAAGTTTGAAAACTGTTGGGGCAAAGAGAATAGCCAAAATGAATTAAAGATATACTCTGATTTGAAGAGGAAAAATGAATTTGAAAGGCTAAGCCAAAGTCTAGAAAAACAACCGAGGGCATTTGCATCACTCATGAGCACTCATCTCTTTATCAAGCTTTTACATCTGCACAGTGTCGGCAAGCATTTGCATCATTCATGGGTATTTGCATTGCCATTATTCCATAAGCATATGCATTTTACCTTTACATTTACATTCTTCATGGAATTCGTATTTGTGTCATCTCAAGCAATTGCATAATTTCTAGAATCATTGTATTTTCATTATTGTGTGGTAATTGTAGTTACACCATTTATAAACCAGTTACATGAATACAATTAGTAGGGGCATCTGTATCATGAAACATGGGCATCAATCCAAGCCATTTGCATTTGCACTAAGAAACATTCACATCAATCCAAGCATTTACATTTGCACTATGAAGCATGAGCACCTTGTTAAAGGACATATGCATCTGCATCATTTCTCAAAGCTTTTGGAGGAGTTACCCAGAATTTTAAAATGAGCAAACCTTTGGTGGTGATAGCCAAAGCTTCTGGTGGAGATATCCAGAATTTTACAGTTTTAAAAGTAAACAAGTCTTCGGTGGTGATAGCTGAAGCCTTTGGTGGAGATATCCAGGAATTTATAATTTTGAAAAATGAGAAATCTTCTTCTGGAGGAGTTACCCAGATTTTTTACAATGAGCAAGTCTTTGGTGGTGATAGCCAAAGCTTTTGGAGGAGTTAACCAGAATTTTATAATAAACCTTTGGTGGTGATAGCCAAAGCTTTTGGTGGGGATATCCAGAATTTTACAGTTTTAAAAGTGAACAAGTCTTCGGTGGTGATAGCTGAAGCCTCTGGTGGAGATATCCAGGGTTTTATAATTTTGAAAAATGAGAATCTTCTTCTGGAGGAGTTACCCAGATTTTTACAATTAGCAAGCCTTTGGTAGTGATAGCCAAAGCTTCTGGAGGAGTTACCTAGAATTTTACAACGAGCAAACCTTTGGTGGTGATAGCCAAAGCTTCTGGTGGGGATATCCAGAATTTTACAGTTTTAAAAGTGAACAAGTCTTCGGTGGTGATAGCTGAAGCCTCTGGTGGAGATATCCAGGGTTTTATAATTTTGAAAAATGAGAAATCTTCTTCTGGAGGAGTTACCCAGATTTTTACTATGAGCGAGTCTTTGGTGGTGATAGCCAAAGCTTGTGGAGGAGTTACCCAGAATTTTATAATGAGCAAACCTTTGGTGGTGATAGCCAAAGCTTCTGGTGGGGATATCCAGAATTTTACAGTTTTAAAAGTGAACAAGTCTTCGGTGGTGATAGCTGAAGCCTCTGTTGGAGATATCCAGGATTTTATAATTTTGAAAAATGAGAAATCTTCTTCTGGGGGAGTTACCCAAAATTTTACAATGAGCAAGTCTTTGGTGGTGATAGCCAAAGCTTCTGGAGGAGTTACCCAGAATTTTACAATGAGCAAACCTTTGGTGGTGATAGCCAAAGCTCCTGGTAGGGATATCCAGAATTTTACAGTTTTAAAAGTGAACAAGTCTTCGATGGTGATAGCTGAAGCCTCTGGTGGAGATATCCAGGGTTTTATAATTTTGAAAAATGAGAAATCTTCTTCTGGAGGAGTTACCCAGAATTTTATTCAACTTGTGCATCTACATCAAGAAGCATTTGCATCAATCTGAGTTATTTGAATCTGCATCAAGAAAATTTGCGTCAAATCAAAGTCATTTACATTTGCATCAAAGACATTTGCACTAGTCTAAGTCATTTGCATCTACATCAAGAAGCATTTGCATCAATTAAAGACATTTGCATTTGCATCATGAAGCATCTGCATCATTTCTCAATGCTTCTGGAGGAGATATCCAAAGTTTAAAATTTTGAAAAGGGAGAAAGTCTTTGGTGGTGATAGCCAAAGCCTCTGATGGAGATATTCAGAGTTTTACAGTTTTAAAAATGAGCAAGACTTTGGTGGTGATAGCCGAAGCTTCTGGAGGAGATACCCAGAATTTTAAACACAGCTGAGAACAAGACAAGTTAAGACCCCGAGACCATCGTCGAAGTCATTTCTTTTCTTGCAAATCGAATTCGTTTCCTTAAGACGGGTCGAGCCTTGATTAGTCAGGGAATTCAATTTAAGGAAAAAATCTTCAATTTACTGTTTTTTAAAAAAAAAAAATTGAAATAACTGAAAAAAATGAAAAAAGAAAAAAAAAGGAAAAAAATGAAAAATGGAAAAAGAAAAAATAGAAAATGGAAAAAAATGAAAAATGAAAAAATGATAGGAGAATGAAGAAGAAACCCCTTTCCCTTTCCTTCACATGTGATTTCACTGACCGTACAAAATTAGTGTTTGTTTATCTTTGCCTGATTCCTGATTCTCAGCAATAGCCAAAGGGGGGTAGCTGTAGACATCTAATTTTGTCCGGACCACTAAAACAGGTATGTTTTCTTCCTAAATTGATGTTTTCGAGTATAAAAAGACTTTTTTCATCCTGCAGGTGGTACCCTGAGACTTAGTTTAAGAGGGCGAGCATAAAAAGTCAAACTTGAAAAAGTCAACCCCGAAAAAAGTCAACCCAAAAAAGTCAACCCTAGAAAGTCAACTACTAAAAAAGTCAACCCACTTTCAAAATCAAGATTTTAAGTTCAATTGAAAGATGGCGAAAGAATTTTGATAATCTGAGGTCTACATTTAAAGGTATGGAATTCGGAAGTTGGGATTTGGAAATTCAGTAGAAAGGAAACCCTAATCCGAGAAATTTAGGGAAAAATGCTTACACGATCAAATTGGTCGAAATTGAAGGTTCCAAATGAAAGATAAGCACTGACTATGGGTAATGGAGAAGCCACTTGCAAGAAAAACCGAAAGAAAAGTCAATCCAAGAGAAAACCGAGAATTAGGGTTTTTAGTGGATTTCGGTGAAATCGGAAAAAATCACAGAAATGGCCCGACTTGGTAAGACCAAAGCCCCAATGGATGAGTAATGATTAAAAAGGGATAGCCCAAGGCTCATATTAAAGAAAATCCGAAAATCGGACTTGTTTTGAGCAAAACCGAGTTTTGGAAGCAAAAAGGCAAAATTGGAAAATTTGGGAAAAATAGCAAATGGACTCCGAAAATTCTGAAAATTTTCAAATTTCATTCTTAAATCATTTGAAAGAGATTGGCAAAAGAAAATCTTGATTCGGAGTTCGTTTGCAAAATGTCCAAATCTCGGGCTTCTTATGTAGTAATTCAAAAAGGAAAATCCCGAAAAAATAGCAAATGAGCTCCAAATCTTCTGAAATTTTGCAAATATTATTTTTAAATTATTTCAAAGAGATTGGCTAAATAAAATATGATTTGGAGTTCGTTTGCAAAATGACCAAATCCCGGGCCTCCTATGCAATAATTCAAGAAGATAAATCCCGAAAAAATAGCAAATGGACTCCAAAAATTTTGAAATTTTGCAAATCTCATTTTTAAATTATTTTAAAGATATTGGCCAAAGAAAATCTTGATTTGGAGTTCGTTTTCCAAATGGCCAAATCTCGGGCCTCCTATGCAATAATTCAAGAAGATAAATCCCGAAAAAATACCAAATGAGCTCCAAAAATTATGAAACCTTCCAGATCACACTTTTAAATTATTTGGAAGATATTGGTGAAGAAAAATCTTGATTTGGAGCTCGTTTAAAAAATGGTAAAATATAGGGGCATAAAAGGGCATTTTTGGAAGAAAAAATCCAAATAAATAGCAAACGGACTCAGATAATTTTGAAAACTTCCAGAACTCAATGTTTTATTATTTTGGAAGTATTAAAAAATAAAAATCGAATTTGAAGTCCGTTTGATATTTATTTGCATCCGGGGGGCAAAACGGTCATTTCACCCAAGCAACCGAAAAGGGCTACTTTGGGCCTTTCAAAAAATCAGACATGGGCTGGAAAAGAGAAGAGCTGGCCTGCCAAGGCCCAAAGGAAAGAGGAAGTTTCTAATTTTTCAATCAAATGGCCAAGAATTGAAAGTTAGTTAGAGATTCCTTTTGATCAAGCCATTGTGATTAAGCCACATAGGCCAAGAGAGAGTGTCAACATTATTCTTGAATAGCTGTAATTTGGGACAGCTGATATGCTAATCTAAAGGTGGTAATTTCATGAGTTTTTCACCTTGAATTATTAGCCATTTGATGGAAAATTGGTTAAAAAAATGACAACATCCTTGAAGAATATAGGGGGCATTCGACCAGCATGATGAGGGGGTCAGATTTTTCATTTCACACATTATTTTGCTGATTTATCTTGGTTTTTACTTGATTTTTCTCTCTTTGGTTGAAGGAAAAAAGAAAAACTTTAGAAAAGAAAGGAAAGTTTGAAGAGATAAAGCTTGAAATATAGCTTCTTGAGGTTGTTCTTGAGCACCAACTCTTGCACTTTCATGATTTTCTATTCTTATTTTTGCTATTTTGATTACTATTTGGTGAGTTTCCATTTTAAATAAATGTTTTTTTATTTGTTCTTCTTAAGTTCTTCCTTCATCTCTTTCTTAAATATATTTTTTACAATTTTTTTTTTACATTATACTCACCATGGCCGAATGGCCTACAGTTTTTTATTAATGTTGCTGTTTTGGTTTATTTTATCATATTGTTTATGTTATTTTCTTTGATCTTGGTGTTTTAAATGTTATTTTACTTCATATACTTGAGCTATATTTTAATTTGGCTGCTTTGTTTGTTGCCATTTATGATTTAAATATCATGTTCTTGCATTTTTAATTTCTGTTTTCATGATGTTTAAATTTGAGCATGTTTTAGATTTAGTATATCAAGTGTTTGTGAAAATGCTTGTGTGGTTTTTGCATGATTTGAGTTTTATATTTTAGTTGAGCATGTTTTAGATTTAGTATATCAAGTGTTTGTGAAAATGCTTGCGTGGTTTTTGCATGATTTGAGTTTTTTATTTTAGTTGATCATGTTAGTATACAAGTGTTTGTGAAAATGCCATGCTTGTTGGAGCTTGAGGCCATTCGGCTACTCCATGTGTTTTGCATTGTGTGTTGCATTTTTGCCATGTTAGTTGGTAGGTTTTTGCATTTGCATGACATTTGATTTAGTTTTGCATGTTAGTATACCAAGTGTTTGTGAAAATGCCAAGTTTGCTAGTTACATAGGCCATTCGGCCATTCCTTGAATTTTTGCATTGTATGTGCATTTTTGCCATGTTAGTTGATAGGATAGCATTTGCATGATATTTGTTTGAGTTCTTGGTTTAAGCATGCTTTGTGTTTGTGAAAATGCCATGCATATTTTAGTTATTAAGTTTGGTTTATTTGTCATGCATGTTCATGCATTTTAGGTCTAGGTTGTATTAAATGCCATGCAAGTTCATTTAGGTCTAAGTCACTATATTGATGCCATGCATTTTTTCATGACATTTAGGTTTAAGCTCATGCAGTTCATGCACTATGTTTGCTGTATTTTTTTCATGCATTTCATGTTCATGCCACTTGAATAATGACTTGAGCCAATTAATGGTTCAAAGTCATGCTCTCTTGAGCACACTTGTGGAAAATTAAAGTTTGTCAAATTGATTATTCTACCTTTGTGATTTTTTTTACTTAGTTTTATCTAACTTTCATAAAGTCCTAGCTACTGCTTGTGAGTCATTTTATGAGTCTTAAATATTTTTACTTTGATTTTTAAATGATTTTATCAAAGGCAAAATTGTATTTTGGCAAAACAGTTTTTTCACCCAATACTCGTACTTTCCCAATTTTTCTGGGCATTCATCTTTAATCAGAAAATTAAGCTAATTTTTTCCCATGTAGTTTTACATGTCTTGAGTCTCCAGTACTTTTTTCAGATTTTTTTTTGAATTTTTAAAAATAGGGTAAAAAATCGTGGCTTAAAACTTGACAGTGGAGTCAGAATTGAATTTAAAGAAAAATCATTTTTCTGTTTTGATTAAGTTACTTAGAGGGGGCTGATTAGGAAGGTTAGCTACTGACTTAGGGTAGTTTCTAAGCCTTTTTAAACTCTAAAAATGATTTCTTAAGTTTCGGGTTAATGGTGGTCAAGTCCGGATTTTTAAACTTAAGAAATTAGAGCTATTTAAAAAAAAAACAAATAGCCCAGTTTTTTATTCTTAATTTAAGCTTTTCAAAATTGTTTTCAAACAATCACAAAGTATTTTGGTTTTAGAATATTTAATTTGACATATTTTCCTAAGGTAGCCGGATATCTTTTTAGATATACGGATTTCCTTAATTAAAGAAAAAAATACATTTTCATGCATTGCATTTTCCATATTCATGCATTTTATATAATATGTGATTTTTGCTATGATAACTTCTATGATATTTGTTATGATTTTGAGCTATGTTATATTGTTTATTATATGATTTGGAATATTTCATGATATTCTATACTTTTTTATTTAGTTATTTTTGTCATATTATTTAGCATATACTATATTCATGCATTATTATTCTCATTTTTATTTTCATGCATATTATATGATAGCATTATTTTATATTCCATGTCATTTAAATTATATGCCATATCATTAATATTTGCCATGTCATTTAAATCATTTCATTTCATATAGAATATGTATGTTACTTAGGTCATTTCATTTCATATAGAATATGTATGTTACTTAGGTCATTTCATTTCATGTAGAATATATTATGTTACTTAGGTTATTTCATTTCATTTAGGATATATTATATCATTTAGGATATTTTATTTCATTTAAAATATATCATATGATTTAGGATATTACATTCCATATAGAATATATTATGTTACCTAGGTCATTTCATTTTATTTAGAATATATTATGTTACCTAGGTCATTTCATTTCATTTAGATTATGTCATATAACTTAGAACATTTCATTTCATTTATAATATGCTAAGACATTTAAATTATATCATATCATTTAGGATGCATTATATTATTTAGATTTTGCTATGTCATTTTATTTATATCATGCATATTCATATCTTTTAAAATGTTTTCAAAAGGATAAATGATTTTTCAATAAAAAAATAAAGATATTCCCGAGTTAAAATAATTTATGAGTTCTCTACCGGGTTTGCTGGAGGGAATATCATCAATTATCATTAATAAAGGAATATCTTTCTTTCAAAAAACGAGAATGATTTGGAAAGTTTTCCAAATTAATAAAAATTTCTATATTTTGCCACGTTTGTTGGGGAATATAGGAAAATTTTGAATTTATAAATTCCGGATCATTTTCAATTAAAAATGGAATTATTTTTTCTTTAAATTGGGAATTAACTTGAAATACTAAATTTAAAACCAATTTTTTCAAGGTCATTTTCAAAACCTTCATTTTTCTAGAGGAATTAAGTAGACTTTTCCTCGGTTTTTTAAAGTCATGCTTAATGAATAATGAAGTCTTGCGATGAGACTCGTTAAAAGTTGGTTTTAAATTTAGTATTTCAAGTTAATTCCCAATTTAAAGAAAAATAATTCCATTTTTAATTGAAAATAATCCGGAATTTATAAATTCAAAATTTTCCTATATTCCCCAACAAACGTGGCAAAATATAGAAATTTTTATTAATTTGAAAAACTTTCCGAATCATTCTCGTTTTTTGAAAGAAAGATATTCCTTTATTAATGATAATTGATGATATTCCCTCCAGCAAACCCGGTAGAGAACTCATGAATTATTTTAACTCGGGAATATCTTTATTTTTTTTATTGAAAAATCGTTTATCCTTTTGAAAACATTTTAAAAGATATGAATATGAATATGCATGACATAAATAAAATGACATAGCAAAATCTAAATAATATAATGCATCCTAAATGATATGATATAATTTAAATGCCTTAGCATATTCTAAATGAAATGAAATGTCCTAAGTTATATGACATAATCTAAATGAAATGAAATGACCTAGGTAACATAATATATTCTAAATGAAATGAAATGACCTAGGTAACATAATATATTCTATATGGAATGTAATATCCTAAATCATATGATATATTTTAAATGAAATAAAATATCCTAAATGATATAATATATTCTAAATGAAATGAAATAACCTAAGTAACATAATATATTCTACATGAAATGAAATGACCTAAATAACATACATATTCTATATGAAATGAAATGACCTAAGTAACATACATATTCTATATGAAATGAAATGATTTAAATGACATGGCAAATATTAATGATATGGCATATAATTTAAATGACATGGAATATAAAATAATGCTATCATATAATATGCATGAAAATAAAAATGAGAATAATAATGCATGAATATAGTATATGCTAAATAATATGACAAAAATAACTAAATAAAAAAGTATAGAATATCATGAAATATTCCAAATCATATAATAAACAATATAACATAGCTCAAAATCATAAAAAATATCATAGAAGTTATCATAGCAAAAATCACATATTATATAAAATGCATGAATATGGAAAATGCAATGCATGAAAATGTATTTTTTTCTTTAATTAAGGAAATCCGTATATCTAAAAAGATATCCGGCTACCTTAGGAAAATATGTCAAATTAAATATTCTAAAACCAAAATACTTTGTGATTGTTTGAAAACAATTTTGAAAAGCTTAAATTAAGAATAAAAAACTGGGATATTTTTTTTTTTTTAAAATAGCTCTAATTTCCTAAGTTTAAAAATCCGGACTTGACCACCATTAACCCGAAACTTAAGAAATCATTTTTAGAGTTTAAAAAGGCTTAGAAACTACCCTAAGTCAGTAGCTAACCTTCCTAATCAGCCCCCTCTAAGTAACTTAATCAAAACAGAAAAATGATTTTTCTTTAAATTCAATTCTGACTCCACTGTCAAGTTTTAAGCCACGATTTTTTACCCTATTTTTAAAAATTCAAAAAAAATCTGAAAAAAGTACTAGAGACTCAAGACATGTAAAACTACATGGGAAAAAATTAGCTTAATTTTCTGATTAAAGATGAATGCCCAGAAAAATTGGGAAAGTACGAGTACTGGGTGAAAAAACTGTTTTGCCAAAATACAATTTTGCCTTTGATAAAATCATTTAAAAATCAAAGTAAAAATATTTAAGACTCATAAAATGACTCACAAGCAGTAGCTAGGACTTTTTGAAAGTTAGATAAAACTAAGTAAAAAAAATCACAAAGGTAGAATAATCAATTTGACAAACTTTAATTTTCCACAAGTGTGCTCAAGAGAGCATGACTTTGAACCATTAATTGGCTCAAGTCATTATTCAAGTGGCATGAACATGAAATGCATGAAAAAAATACAGCAAACATAGTGCATGAACTGCATGAGCTTAAACCTAAATGTCATGAAAAAATGCATGGCATCAATATAGTGACTTAGACCTAAATGAACTTGCATGGCATTTAATACAACCTAGACCTAAAATGCATGAACATGCATGACAAATAAACCAAACTTAATAACTAAAATATGCATGGCATTTTCACAAACACAAAGCATGCTTAAACCAAGAACTCAAACAAATATCATGCAAATGCTATCCTATCAACTAACATGGCAAGAATGCACATACAATGCAAAAATTCAAGGAATGGCCGAATGGCCTATGTAACTAGCAAACTTGGCATTTTCACAAACACTTGGTATACTAACATGTAAAACTAAATCAAATGTCATGCAAATGCAAAAACCTACCAACTAACATGGCAAAAATGCAACACACAATGCAAAACACATGGAGTAGCCGAATGGCCTCAAGCTCCAACAAGCATGGCATTTTCACAAACACTTGATATACTAACATGATCAACTAAAATAAAAAACTCAAATCATGCAAAAACCACACAAGCATTTTCACAAACACTTGATATACTAAATCTAAAACATGCTCAACTAAAATATAAAACTCAAATCATGCAAAAACCACACAAGTATTTTCACAAACACTTGATATACTAAATCTAAAACATGCTCAAATTTAAACATCATGAAAACAGAAAATTAAAAATGCAAGAACATGATATTTAAATCATAAATGGCAACAAACAAAGCAACCAAATTAAAATATAACTCAAGTATATGAAGTAAAATAACATTTAAAACACCAATATCAAAGAAAATAACATAAACAATATGATAAAATAAACCAAAACAACAACATTAATAAAAAACTGTAGGCCATTCGACCATGGTGAGTGTATTGTAAAAAAAAATTGTAAAAAATATATTAAGAAAGAGATTAAGGAAGAACTTAAGAAGAACAAATAAAAAAACATTTATTTAAAATGGAAACTCACCAAATAGTAATCAAAACAAAAAAAAATAAGAATGGAAAATCAAGAAAGTGCAAGAGTTGGTGCTCAAGAGCAACCTCAAGAAGCTATATTTCAAGCATTATCTCTTCAAACTTTCTTTTCTTTTCTAAACGTTTTCTTTTTGCTTTCAACCAAAGAGAGAAAAATCAAGTAAAAACCAAGAGAACTTAGCAAAATAATGTGTGAAATGAAAAATCTGACCCCCTCATCATGCTGGCCGAATGCCCCCTATATTCTTCAAGGATGTTGTCATTTTTTTAACCAATTTTCCATCAAATGGCTAATAATTCAAGGTGAAAAAATCATGAAATTACCACCTTTAGATTAGCATATCAGCTGTCCCAAATTAAAGCTATTCAAGAATAATGTTGACACTCTCTCTTGGCCTATGTGGCTTAATCACAATGGCTTGATCAAAAGGAATCTCTAACTAACTTTTAATTCTTGGCTATTTGATTGAAAAATCAGAAACTTCCTCTTTCCTTTGGGCCTTTGCAGGCCAGCACTTCTCTTTTCCATCCCAAGTCTGATTTTTTGAAAGGCCCAAAGTAGCCCTTTTCGGTTGCTTGGGTGAAATAACCGTTTTGCCCCCCGGATGCAAATAAATATCAAACGGACTTCAAATTCAATTTTTCTTTTTTTTAATACTTCCAAAATAATAAAACATTGAGTTCTGGAAGTTTTCAAAATTATCCGAGTCCGTTTGCTATTTATTTGGATTTTTTCTTCCAAAAATGCTCTTTTATGCCCCTATATTTTACCATTTTTTAAACGAGCTCCAAATCAATATTTTTCTTCACCAATCTCTTCCAAATAATTTAAAAGTGTGATCTGGAAGTTTTCATAATTTTTGGAGCTCATTTGTATTTTTTCGGGATTTATCTTCTTGAATTATTGCATAGGAGGCTCGGGATTTGGCCATTTTGCAAACGAACTCCGAATCAAGATTTTATTTTACCAATCTCTTTAAAATAATTTAAAAATGAGATTTGTAAAATTTCAAAATTTTTGGAGTCCATTTGCTATTTTTTCGGGATTTATCTTCTTGAATTATTGCATATGAGGCCCGGGATTTGGCCATTTTGCAAACGAACTCCGAATCAAGATTTTAATTTGCCAATATCTTCCAAATAATTTAAAAATGAGATTTTCAAAATTTCAGAAGATTTGGAGCTCATTTTCTATTTTTCCGGGATTTTCCTTTTTGAATTACTACATAAGAAGCCCGGGATTTGGTCATTTTGCAAACGAACTCCGAATCAAGATTTTCTTTTGCCAATATCTTTCAAATGATTTAATAATGAAATTTGCAAATTTTCAGAATTTAAGGAGTCCATTTGCTATTTTTCCCAAATTTTCCAATTTAGCCCTTTTGCCTTCGAAACCCGGTTTTGCTCAAAACAAGTTCGATTTTTAGATTTTCTTCAAGTTGAGCCTTGGGCTATCCCTTTTTAATCATTCCTCAACCATTGGGGGCTTTGGTCTTACCAAGTCGGGCCATTTCTGTGCTTCTTCCCGATTTCATCGAAATCCACTAAAAACCCTAATTCTCGGTTTTCTCCCGGATTGACTTTTCTTTCGGTTTTTCTTGCAAGTGGCTTCTCCATTACCCATATTCAGTGCTTATCTTTCATTTGGAACCTTCAATTTCGACCAATTTGATCGTTTAAGCACTTTTCCCCAAATTTCTCGGATTAGGGTTTCCTTTCTACTGAATCTCTAAATCCCAACTTCCGAACTCCATATCTTTTAATGTAGACCTCGGATTATCAAAATTCTTTCGCCATCTTTCAATTGAACTTAAAATCTTGATATTTAAAGTGGGTTGACTTTTTTAGTAGTTGACTTTCTAGGGTTGACTTTTTTGGGTTGACTTTTTACAGGCGTTTGAAAGAAAAACGCCGTTAAATTAGCGGTGTTTGTAGAGATATTTTGTGACGTTTATGAACGCCAGTGTCAGACGACGATCGGTTTTTTTTTAGAACAAATAAGCAGCGTTTTTAGATAAAAATGCCGCTAAATGAATAAATTTAGCGGCATTTATCTCCAGAAACGCCGTTAGTTTTTAGAATTTCGTTCATAAAAAATATAGCGGCGTTTGTGTTCTAAAAACGCCGCTAAATTTCCAAAATTTTTAAAATATATATATAATTTCTTTTATTTAAAAATTGTAATTAATAATATCCAGTAACTTCATAATATCCCGCAGAATATTTCCCTCTCCCAGTATAAAGGATTAGAGAGGGGAAATTCACACATTCCATCAAAGCTTACAGATTTGATACACAAAAACAACTTAAAAATAGTTATTAAAGCAAACGAAGTAACCAAAACGACATTTTGTTTCTTTGTTTGTAAAAGTAAAAGTGAAAGGAACAAGATTATGTTTCATAGTGCGTGCATTAATAATCTTCTAAGACTAACATTAGCTTAGCTTAGCAGCCTTAGCTTAGCATATTTTTATGGCTTTAGCGCATTAACGCTTTATAAATACAACTAAATACACTAATTAACAAGATAAAGGAGCAATAATAATAATAATAATAATAATAGAGAAAGAAAAAATAAATAAATCGAAATCAGAGAGAAAGAAACCTGGTTATGGTTAAAAGCTGAATTGGTCTGTAGAGTGTAAAGGGAAAAACAAAAAAAGAGAGTGACTGATGGGGACTAGGGAGAGAGAGAGAAACACAAAAACAAAATATGGAAAGTCAGTGGTGTGTGCAGGAGAAAGGCAGGGATTATTGGCCCACTTGAAAAAGTTGCTTGGAAAAATATTGGCAAAGCGGGAGAGGTTGCGTCTCTGTAAATACAATAAGAAAATACTGGCGTTTGCGTCTAAAAAGCCGCTATTTTTACTTTTAGCGACTTTTATATTTATAAACGCCGCTAAACTCAAACTTTTTAAAAAGAAGGTGGTAAATTTTGGCGCTCAGGTGTTGAATTTATTTCTATTTAGCGGCGTTTTTTTGACAAATGCGCTATTGTTGCTTATTTAGCAGTGTTTTTAATGAAAAATGCCGCTAAACTCAAACCTTTTTAAAAAGAAGTGGTAAATTTTGGCGCTCAGGTGTTGAATTTATTTCTATTTAGCGGCTTTTTTTAGACAAACGCCGCTATTGTTGCTTATTTAGCGGTGTTTTTTATTTATTTATGAAAAACACCACTAAACTCAAACCTTTTGAAAAAAAAGGCAGTATACTTTGGCGCTCTCTGAATTTATCTCCTTTTCGCGACGTTTGTTTTAGAAAACGCTGCTAAAATTTTATATTTAGCGGCGTTTCGGATATAAAACACCGCTAAAGTTTTATATTTAGCTTCGTTTGTCTGGACAAATGCTGCTAAATACACTGATTAAAACGTTGCCGTTTCTTTTGATAGAAATGACGGATAATTTTTTGGCGGTAAAAAAGGAACCGCGTAATTTGACAAACATTTAGCGGCGTTTTTAGTTGTAAGCGCCGGTAATTGATCTTATTTAGCGGCGTTTGGGATAGAAACGTCGCTTTCTTTACAAAAATACGGTACCTGACGGCGTTTGTAAGTGAAACACCGCCAGTAAAATGCTACTAAACCCAAAATTGTTGTAGTGCTTCTTTCTTCTTCATGTTATTCTTCATTCTTTCATGTGATTTCGTACTATTTTCTTTGCTTAATAAAGGTTTTATGAAAGTTTACTTGTTGTTCTTGCTTTTTCAAAACAAATAAAACAATGGTTAGGCTTCATGATCTTGATATGAATCAAGTGATAATGGTTAGGGTGGGCTTTGTCCAATATACGAACCATGGAGTTCATTTCCATATTTTTTTCATTTGATTTATTTATTTATTTATTTGCTACTTTAACTTGCTTATTTCTATTATTGTTTATCTTTATATGTATTTATTATTCTTACTAACCATTTTGTTCTTTTGATTTATGATATACTTTTGCATATTGTGGCTATTTGTCATATAGTTTAGGTCATTTTATTTTACATGTCATTTAAGCTTTAGGCCATTTTCATATGCTATGTCATTTTACATGTCATTTAAGTTTTAGGCCATTTTCATATGCTATGTCATTTTACATGTCATTTAGTCATTTAGGTCATTTTTATTATGCCATGTCATTTTACATGTCATTTAAGCTTTAGGCCATTTTCACATGCCATGTCATTTAAGCTTTAGGTCATTTTCATATGCTATGTCATCTTACATGTCATTTAAGCTTTATACCATTTTCATATGCTATGTCATTTTACATGTCATTTAGGCAATTTTCATATGCCATGTCATTTTACATGTCATTTAGTCATTTAGGTCATTTTTATTATGCTATGTCATTTTACATGTCATTTAAGCTTTAGGCCATTTTCATATGCTATGTCATTTTACATGTCATTTAAGCATTAGGTCATTCTCATTATTCCATGTCATTTGCCATGTCATTTTAGACACTAGGTCATGCATATTCCATGTCATTTATTTCATGCATTTTGGCACTTCCCACTTGATTTTTGACTTAAGCCAATCAATGGCTCAAAGCCAAGTTTTAATGAGCATACTTGTGGAAAATTAAGATTTGTCAAGTTGGATTTTCTAACTTTATGATTTTTTCTATGAGACAACCCTTGTCCAAATTTTTAGAAATTTTTACCACTGGTTGTAGGACCTTAGAGTAGTCTCTAATATTTTTATTTTGATTTTTGGACGTTTTTATCAAAGGTTTAAAAATGTTTTTTGGTTAAGCAGTTTTCCCCCACTATTCTGTCTTTCATGAATTTTCGGGTAGGTCATCCTTAGTCTAAAAATTAAGCCAATTTTTTCCCATAGAGGTCGAAATGTTCTAAGTCTCCCATAATGTTTTTAGATATTTTTGAAATTTGTTAGAAGGGTAAAAATTTGGTTTCCAAAACTGGTGAGAAAAGTCAGATTTGTTCTTATGAAATAGTAATTTTTTGTTTTGGTTAGGATACAAAGAGGGGGCTGATTTAAAACATTAGTTGCTGTCTTAGGTTAATTTCCAATTTATTTTAATCATAAAATTTGATTTTTTTTTATAGTCGGGTCAAGGTTGGTCAACCCCGGGTTTCAAAACTAGGAAAAATTGGAGCCTTTTAAAGGGTATTTTCGGCCAAGTGTTATTTTACCCAAAAATTCTGATTTGTTTAATTTGAGTCCAAAATTCGAGTTAGAAAATCAAACTTAGGTATCTTCCCAAGGTAGTCGGATGTCTTTTTAGATATACGAATATTCTTATTTTGTGGGAGAAATACATTTTCATGCATTTGCATTTTTCATATTCATGCATACTTTATGACATTTAATTTTTGCTCTTTTGATTATGTAAATTCCATATATATATGAATATTCCATAGTGATGTCATGGCTTTGATTTAGATTTTATGTTGTCATTTTGATTATGGCATAATTGTGAATATTCTATGATAATGTTTGCCATTTAATTTAATTTAGATTTTTGCTATGTCATATAGATTTCTAATATGTTATCTAGGTTTTATCATGTCATTAATTCTTGCCATTTAATTTAGTTTTTTGCTATGTCATATAGATTTCTAATATGTTATCTAGGATTTATTATGTCATTAATTCTTGCCATTTAATTTAGATTTTTGCTATGTCACGTAGAATTCTAATATGTCATCAAGGTTTTATCATGTCATTAATTCTTGTCATTTTATTTAGATCTTTGCCATGTCATTTAGATTCTATCATGTTGTCGCAACCTAAAAAATAACAGGTCTCATCGCAAGACTTTATTATTCGTTAATCATGACATTAAAAAAAACCGAGGAAAAGTTGACTTAATTCCTCTTAGAAAATGAAGGTTTTGAAAATGACCTTGAAAAAGACATGGAGTCGCCACCAATCTTTTTTAGCTAGGTGTGATTGGCCGCCTATTAAAACCGGTTTTATAAAATATTTTAAAATTAATTAAAATATTTTTAAAATCAGTTTCAAGTCTTTGTTTTAAACCAAAGAAATCAAATAAGCGGGTTCGGGACTTGGTTACATGTGGGGAAGGATTAGCAGCCCCACAATGCCCGTATAAAACGGTACCTTATTAATCGTGTGTTATCTCAAGTCTCGGTAAAAAAGTCAGTTTTAAATTTAGTATTTCTAGTTAATTCCCAATTTAAAGAAAAATAAATCCATTTTTATTTGAAAATAATCAGGAATTTATTAATTCAAAATTTTCCTATATTCCCCAACAAACGTGGCAAAATATAGAAATTTTTATTAGTTTGGAAAACTTTTCGAATCATTCTCGTTTTAAAGAAGATATTCCGTTATTAATGATAATTGATGATATCCTCCCCAGCAAACCCAGCAGATAACTCATAAATTATTTTAACTAGAGAATATCTTTATTTTATTGAAAATCATTACCTTTTTCAAAACATTTAAAAAACAAATATGAATATGAATATGTGTGACATAAATGATATAGCAAAGTCTAAATAATATAATGCAATCTAAATGGTACGATATAATTTAAATGTCATAGCATATTCTAAATGAAATGAAATATCATAAGTCATATGATATATTCTAAATAGAATGAACCTAGGTAACATGATATATTCTATATGAAATGAAATATCCTAAATGAAATGATATGTCCTAAGTGACATAATATATTCTATATGAAATGAAATATCCTAAGTCACATGATATATTCTAAATGAAATGAAATACCCTAAGTGACATAATATATTCTAAATGAAATGAAATGACCTAAGCGACATAATATATTCTAAATGAAATGAAATGACCTAGGTAACATAATATATTCTATATGAAATGAAATATCCTAAGTCACATGGTATATTCTAAATGAAATGAATTGACCTAAGTACATAATATATTCTAAATGAAATGAAATGACATAATATATTCTATATGAAATGAAATATCCTAAGTCACATGATATATTCTAAATGGAATAAAATGATTTAAATGAAATGAAAAATATAAATGATATGGCATATAATCTAAATGATATGAAATGAAACATGAAATAATGCTAACATATAATATGCATGAAAATAAAAATAAAAATAATAATGCATGAACATAGTATATGCTAAATAATATGACAAGAATAACTAAATAAAAAGCATAGGATATCATGAAATATTCAAAACCATATAATAAAGAACATAACATTAAAAAATATAAATAAAAAATAATAACAACACCATGGAAATTATCATAGCAAAATGACATATTATATAGTATGCATGAATATGGAAAATGCAATGCATGAGAATGTATTTTTTCCTTTAATTAAGGAAATCCATATATCTAAAAAGATATCCGGCTACCTTAGGAAAATATATCAAATTAAATATTCTAAAATCAAAATACTTTGTGATTGTTTGAAAACAATTTTGGAAAACTTAGATTAAAAAATAAAAACCTAGCTAAACCCTTTTTAAATGGCTCTAATTTCCTAAGTTTAAAATTCCGAACTTGACCACCCTTAACCTAAGGTTTATAAAATCATTTTTAGAGTTTAAAAAGGCTTGGAAACTAACTTAAGACAGTAGCTAAACTTCCTAATCAGCCCCCTCTAAATAACTTAGCCAAAACAGAAAAATGATTTTCTTTCAAATTCAAATCTGTCTCTACTGTCCAGTTTTAGAACATGATTTTTTAACCTATTTTAAAAATTCAAAAAAATCTAAAAAAAATACTGGAGACTCATAACATGCAAAACTAAACGGAAAAAAATTGACTTAATTTTTTGGTTAAAGATGACTACCCAGAAAAATCGGGAAAGTACGAGTACTGGGCGAAAAAACTGTTTTGCCAAAACACATTTTTTTCCTTTGATAAAATCATTTAAAAATCAAAGTAAAAATGTTAGAGACTCTCCTAAAGACTCTGTAGACACCTAATTTTGTCCGGACCACTAAACAGGTATGTCTTCTTCCTATATTGATGTTTCCGAGTGTAAAAAGACTTTTTTTCATCCTGCAGGTGGTACTCCGAGACTTAGTTTAAGAGGGCGAGCACAAAAAGTCAAACATGAAAAAAGTCAACCCCGGGAAAAAAAAGTCAACCCCAGAAAGTCAACTACTAAAAAAGTCAACCCACTCTCAAAATCAAGATTTTAAGTTCAATTGAAAAATGGCGAAAGAATTTTGATAATCCGAGGTCTACATTGAAAGATATGGAGTTCGGAAGTTGGGATTTGGAGATTCAGTAGAAAGGAAACCCTAATCCGAGAAATTTGGGGAAAAGTGCTTAAACGATCAAATTGATCGAAATTGAAGGTTCCAAATGAAAGATAAGCACTGACTACGGGTAATGGAGAAGTCACTTGCAAGAAAAATCGAAAGAAAAGTCAATCCGGGAGAAAACCGAGAATTAGGTTTTTTAGTGGATTTCGGTGAAATTGGGAAGAATCACAGAAATGGCCTGACATGGTGAGACCAAAGCCCCCAATGGATGAAGAATGATTAAAAAGGATAGCCCAAGGCTCAGATTGAAGAAAATTTGAAAATCGGACATGTTTTGAGCAAAACCGGGTTTCGGAGGTAAAAGGGCAAAATTGGAAAATTTGGGAAAAATAGGAAATGGACTCCAAAAATTCTGAAAAATTTGTCAATCTCATTCTTAAATCATTTGAAAGACATTGGTAAAATAAAATCTTGATTCGGAGTTCGTTTGCAAAATGGCCAAATCCCGGGCTTCTTATGTAGTAATTCAAAAAGGAAAATCCCGAAAAAATAGCAAATGAGCGCCAAATCTTTTGAAATTTTGCAGATCTCATTTTTAAATTATTTGGAAGAGATTGACGAAATAAAATCTTGATTCCGAGTTCGTTTGCAAAATGGCCAAATCCCGGGCCTCCTATGCAGTAATTCAAAAAGGAAAATCCCGGAAAAATAGCAAACGAGCTCCAAATCTTTTGAAATTTTGCAGATATCATTTTTAAATTATTTGGAAGAGATTGGCGAAAGAAAATCATGATTCCGAGTTCATTTGCAAAATGGCCAAATCCCGGGCCTCCTATGCAATAATTCAAAAAGATAAATCCCGGAAAAATAGCAAATGGACTCCAAAAATTCTGAAATTTGGCAAATCTCATTTTTAAATTATTTGGAAGAGATTGGAAAAATAAAATCTTGATTCGGAGTTCGTTTGCAAAATGGCCAAATCCCGGGCCTCCTACGTAGTAATTCAAGCCGATAAATCCCGAAAAAATACCAAATGAGCTCCAAAAATTATGAAAACTTTCAGATCACACTTTTTACTTATTTTGAAGAGATTGGTGAAGAAAAATCTTGATTTGGAGCTCGTTTAAAAAATGGTAAAATGTAGGGGCATAAAAGGGCATTTTGGGAAGAAAAATTCCAAATAAATAGCAAATGGACTCGGATAATTTTGAAAACTTCCAGAACTCAATATTTTATTATTTTGGAAGTATTAAAAAAAGAAAAATTGAATTTGGAGTCCGTTTGATATTTATTTGCATCCGGGGGGCAAAATGATCATTTCACCCAAGCAACCGAAAAGGGCTTCTTTGGGCCTTTCAAAAAAATCAGAGTTGGGCTGGAAAAGAGAAGTGCTGGCCTGCCCAAGCCCAAAGGAAGGAGGAAGCTTCTGATTTTTCAATCAAATGGCTAAAAATCAAGAGTTAGGTAGAGATTCTCTTTGATCAAGCCATGGTGATTAAGCCACATAAGCTAAGAAAGATGTCAACATTATTCTTTAACAGCTGTAATTTGAGAGAGCTGAGATGCTAATCTAAAGGTGGTAATTTCATGATTTTTCACCTTGAATTATTAGCCATTTGATGGAAAATTGGTTACACAAAAAATGACAACATCCTAGGGGAGGAGAGAGGTAAAATTCTGCCACCATTAAGGGGAGGGGCAGAATTTCGAATTGGGAGGTTCATTTTGGCTGATTTCTCTTAGTTTTTCTTAGTTTTTATCTTCTTGGTTGAGAGCAAAAAAGAAAAGTTTAGAAAAAAAAGGAAAGTTTGAAGAGAAAAGCTTGAAATATTAGCTTCTTGAGGTTGCTCTTGAGCACCAACTCTTGCACTTTCTTCATTTTCTATTCTTGTTTTTGCTATTTAATCTCTACTTGGTGAGTTTTCATTTTAAAATAATGTTTTTTGTTCTTCCTTCATCTCCTTTCTTAAGTATATTTTTTTTTACATTTTGTTTTTACAATAAACTCACCATGGCCAAATGGCCTACATTATTTATTTTGAGTTGCTGTTTTGAGTTCATTTTACCATATTGTTTATGCTATTTTTTTTTTTTTTGATGTTTTAAATGTTATGTTACTTCATGTTCTTGAGTTATATTTTAATTTGGTTGCTTTCTTTGTTGCCATTTATGTCTTAGATATCATGTTTTTGCATTTTTAATTTTCTGTTTTCATGTTGTTTAAATTTGAGCATGTTTTAGAGTTAGCATATTAAGTGTTTGTGAAAATGCTTGTGTGATTCTTTGCATGATTCTTGTTTTATATCTTAGTTGAGCATGTTTTAGATTTAGTATATTAAGTGTTTGTGAAAATGCTTGTGTGATTTTTGCATGATTCAAGTGTTATGACTTAGTTTTTAATGCTAGTATGCCAAGTGTTTATGAAAATGCCATGCTTGTTGGAGCTTGAGGCCATTTGGCTACTCCATATGTTTTGCATTGTGTGTTGCGTTTTTTGTCATGCTAGTTGTTAGGTTTTTGCATTTGCATGATATTTGGTAGGATTTTTGAATTAAGCATGCCTTGTGTTTGTGAAAATGCCATGCATTTCATGCATTTTAGACCTAGTTTGCATTTATTGCCATGCAAGTTCATGTTAGGTCTAGGCCATATTATTTATGTCATGCATTTTCCTTACATTTAGGTTTAAATCCATGCATTTCATGCATTATGTTTGCTGCATTATTTCATGCATTTCATGTTCATGCCACTTGAATAATGACTTGAGCCAATTAATGGTTCAAAGTCATGCTCTCTTGAGCACACTTGTGGAAAATTAAGTTTGTCAAGTTGATTATTCTACCTTTGTGATTTTTTTTACTTAGCCAATTTTTATCTAACTTTCAAAAAGTCTTAGCTACTGTTTTCAAATCATTTTATGAGTTTCAAATATTTTTACTTTGATTTTTAAATGATTTTATCAAAGACAAAAAAATGTGTTGGCAAAGCAGTTGTTTTTTCTCCTCCAAAAACTCGTACATCTCTGATTTTTCTGGGAATTCATATTTGATCAGAAAATTAAGCCAATTTTTTCCCGTGTAGTTTTACATGTCCTGAGTCTCCAGTAATTTTTTCAGAAGTTTTGGAATTTTTAAAAATAGGGTAAAAAATTGTGGATTAAAACTGGACAGTGGAGTCAGAATTGAATTTAAAGAGAAACCATTTTTCTGTTTTGATTAATTTACTTAAAGTGAGATGATTAGGAGGGTTAGCAACTGACTTAGGGTAATTTCTAAGCCTTTTTAAACTCTAAAAATGGTTTTTCAAGTCCCGACTTAAGGGTAGTCAAGTCCGGATTTTTTAAACTTAGGAAATTAGAGCCATTTTAAAAATTTTAGCCCAGTTTTTATTTTTAATTCAAGCTTCTCAAAATTGTTTTCAAACAATCACAAAGTATTTTGGTTTTAGAATATTTAATTTGACATATTTTCCTAAGGTAGCCGGATATCTTTTTAGATATACGGATTTCCTTAATTAAAGGAAAAAATACATTTCATGCATTGCATTTTTATATTCATGCATTTTATATAATATGTGATTCTTGCCATAATAATTTCTATGATATTGTTGTTATTTTGATTTATATTTTTTGATATTACATGGTTTATTATATAGTTTTGAATATTTCATGATATCCTATGCTTTTATTTAGTTATTTTTATTTAGCATATACTATGTTCATGCATTATTATTTTCATGCATATTATATGATAGCATTATTTTATTCCATGTCATTTAAATTATATGCCATACCATTCATATTTGTCATGTCATTTAAATCATTTCATTTCATTTAGAAAATATCATGTTACTTAGGTTATTTCATTTCATATAGAATATGTTATGTTACTTAGGTTATTCTATTTCATTTAGATTATATCATATGACTTAGAATATTGCATCTCATATAGAATATACTATGTTACCTAGGTCATTTCATTTTATTTAGAATATATTATATAACTTAGGACATTCCATTTCATTTAGAATATGCTAAGGCATTCAAATCATGTCATGTCATTTAGGTTGCATTATATTATTTAGACTTTGCTATGTCATTTTATTTATGTCATGCATATACATATTCATTTATTTTAAATGGTTTCAAAAAAGATAATGTTTTTCAATAAAATAAAGATATTCCCGAGTTAAAATAATTCATGAGTTCTCTGCCGGGTTTGCTGGGGAGGATATCATCAATTATATTAATAACGGTATATCTTCTTTAAAAAGAGAATGGTTCGGAAAATTTTTCAAAACTAATAAAAATTTCTATATTTTGCCACGTTTGTTGGGGAATATAGGAAAATTTTGAATTTATAAATTCCGGATCATTCTCAATAAAAATGGAATTATTTTTCTTTAAATTGGGAATTAACTTGAAATACTAAATTTAAAACCAATTTTTACCGAGACTTGAGATAACACACGAGTAATAAGGTACCGATTTATACGGGTGTTGTGGGGGTGCTAATCCTTCCCCACACGTAACCGACTCCCGAACCCGCTTCTTTGATTTCTCTGATTTAAAACGCAGACTTGAAATTGGTTTTTAAAATGTTTTAATTAATTTTTAAAATATTTTATAAAACCGGTTTTAATAGGTGGCCGATCACACCTAGCTAAAAAAGATTGGTGGCGACTCATGTCTTTTTTTAGGTCATTTTCAAAACCTTCATTTTTCTAGAGGAATTAAGTCGACTTTTCCTCGGTTTTTTTTTAATGTCACGCTTAACGAATAATAAAGTCTTGCGATGAGACTCGTTATTTTTTAGGTTGCGACAGCTTGGCGACTCCACTGGGGACTATTAGAGAGTCAGGCCTATAAATTAGTCGTGTGTTATCAAAGTCTCGGTTTTGTTGGTTTAATTGGTATTTAATTTTAATTCCCGCATTTTTTTTAATAAGGAGAATTTTGAAAATAATAAAATATTTTTAAATATGTTCATACTCATGTGCATGCATTTTATTATTGTTCTCTAGTTATTTAAGGTTGTATATTATAATTGCTTGTAGGTTAATGCGTTACACTATTCTTGAATGTTTTAATTGCTAGGACATTTAGAATAAGGTTTGTAGAATAGGTGGTGAAAGGTTTGTTATTCCTCCACACACACTACACGTGCATCTGCATATCATGAGCCCTATACCCGGGTTTCGTCCTTTTAGGTAGGAGCAAAGTAACTAAGCCTTCGTGATTAACAATCCGCATGGGCTAGTGAAACACTTCTGGAGTACTAAATTACCTAAGCCTTCGTGATTAACAATCCGCATGGGCTAGGGAAATAGACTCTAACGAATTGAACCCGCTTTTATCAGGGTGCTTTACTAGCCTTCACCGGCGACAGTGAGGAGCAATTCGGGGCCTTTAGATCCGATTCACCCTCATATAGTGAACCTAGGTGAAGCCATGCTGGATTTCCGTTAGATATACCGAAAATAGGAACACATGGAGGGACATTTCTAAACCTTTTGTTACTTATTTTACACTCCGAATAAGTGTGGTAGATCGGGCCACGATGTACGTACATCGCCCGTAATAAATGTGATACTCCGTCCCAAAGGCATCGTGATGCCTAAATAAGCAGATATTGTTGGGGCAGATGTTCATTAGCTGTTTTCAAAAAAAAAAAAATCCTTTTTCAAGCATTTTTGCATTTTGCACATTTCATGCATGTGTGAATAGAGCATGTACATTTTTTGTTGTGTTATTGATCTCATTCTTTGCAATAAACAGTTGGTAATTTCATTTGATGATTTCATAAAACCGGTAGTGTCACATGAACATTTGCATATTGTACCATAGTGGGATCCACCCTGAAATTCTTTTGAAAATAATGTGATTGGTTTTTCATAAAATAAAATAAAATAAATTCATAAATTTGGAGGCAAATCTTGCATAATGAGATTTTTGAATAATCAAGATTTAGGTCCCATCAATTTCGTGTAATCATTGATTTCTTTGTATATACCTTGGTGTTAATTCATTTATTCTTTATTTGTATCATTTTGACAGCATGTCACAGTCCTAACATGCATGGTTATTCATTGTAGAATACATTTGTGATATACTTGGTCATTCTTTGTGTATACCTTTGTGTTAATTCATTTAGTCTTAGCATGTATCATTTTGACATCATAGCATGCATGGTCATTCATTGTAGAATACATATATGGTCATTATTTGTATATACTGGTGCACCAATTTATTCATTTTCTTTAAAATGCATCATGTTGACATTAGATTGCATCCATAGCATACATAGTCATCATTATTTCTCTGTATATGTTCATGCATTAATCATCAGTATATTCATGCACATAGGAATAGAGCATGTACATTCACAATTGTATTCTTAATCTCATGACATTTTCATTTGCATGAAAGGGGTTCGAGATATGAGGAATGAATCGGAGGAACGATTGGTTGCTTTGGAACGCAATCAAGAGGAATGTGGACATGAAATCCGAGAGGTGAAGGAACAGCTGGCCAAATTGCTGAAAATGGTTGAGGATATGGGTAAAAGTAAAGAGGAACTTTCTCAGGGATCTGCATCGCCTACGGATCAACCAAAACCATTAGGTCCAAAACATACAATCCTTGCTGGATCCTGTACTTGTCAATACCACAAAAGTTGCAATCCTAATGAAATTATGGACAAAATCGTGAAAATGATTAAACCTGAAAGCCTGATACCAAAGATAGAAACCTCGGATCCTGTACCATACCTGCAAACTGTTCGAGGTCCAGGCCAGTATCCCCACCCTACCATGGTCCAATCGTCCATTGGGATGACCACTACGGGATTCCTGAATCCCACTCCATCACCAACAACTGCCAGTTCATACTATTTCCCTCATCAATCACCTTATCCAGTACCTGGGATAGGAACCTCGAGCTATGTACAACCTCCAAAGGCCTCGTGTCCAAATCCATACCCTTACCATGCTGTTTCACCACAGCTCCATGTAAACACACTGGTTCGAACCTTAGTGCCACCACCAAGTGCCCCAACTCCTAGGCCATGTGTGACTAAGAAACGACCCCAGGATAAGACCCAAATGCCTTTTGATCCCATTCCAATCAGCTACCGAGAGCTTCTCCCTATACTGATCCAAAATCACATGGTTGCCTGTGTCTCATTGAAATCCCTGTCACCACCATATCCAAAGGGGTATAATCCAAATGCAAGATGTGAGTATCACTGTGGAATTGTTGGCCATAGCATTGAAGACTGTATGGCCTTCAAAAAGAAAGTGCAAACTCTTATAGATGCCAAGTGGTTGGATCCAACGACACTGATTGATAAAGGACTGGAAAAACGCCATTAGGATTGGGAGATTTACAGCATTGAGGTGGAAAGACTGCGGTCTTATATGATGTAATAGGATTTCACTTATTCAATAGCCGGCTCTTATAGCCTTAGGATGCTAGGAAGAATAAAGTTCTTGTAAAAGACAGTTTTAACTACTGCTCAAATTTTGTAAAACATGGTTTATACCATTGTGAACATTGATATGGGAATAAATTGGCTATGCTTCAAATTTATGAGATGTTGATGATTAAGTTCCTCCGATTCATATTTCCTCTGTGATATCTTCCCTTTTGCATTTTGCATCCGATCAATTATTTGTCAGGTTGCATTCATACATTCATAATCAGCATGATTTTTTTTTTGTATATATCCATGCATTAATTTGCTTATTCTTTACATGCATCATGTTGACTTTGGGTTGCATTCATAACAAACATAGTCAGCATGATTTCTTTGTATATGTTCATGTATTAATTTGCTTATTACATACATCATGATTAGCATTAGGTCGCATTCATGACACACATGGTTAGCATAATTTTCTTTGTATATACTCTGTATCAATCATTCATTGTTTGCATGTATCATAATTAAACACCGTGTTGCATTCATAGGATATATGATCATTCATTGGGAAATATGCTAAAATGCACATGATCAGTCATTGCATATATCCATGTGTTGATTTGCTTATTCTTTGCTTGCAATATGTTGGCATTATGATTGCATTTATTACATATATGGTCAGCATGTTTCCATTGTACATGTCCATACATTATATCGTTTAGGCTTCATATGCATCAAATGACAATCATGGCTCATTCATCATGTCATACATTTGGGGGAAATAAAATAGAAGTTGGCTTGGCTTTAGGAGTCTTTGAAAGAATTTCCATTTCAAATCAGAAGAAGTATTGAGTACACTTTTAATATAGGCTAGTGCTATGGAGAATGAACAAGTTGCCCGAATAGAAAGAATGGAAAGGGAATAGAAAGAATTGCGAGAACAGCTGGCAAAGTTTCAAGCAGAATCTAAGGATCAGATGACTAAATTGATGGAGCTGATGTCCGCCGTAATCAAGGGAAAAGGATACACTGAAAACTTTGTTGCCAGGAAAGGGTTAGAGGCACAAAAAGGTCAGAATGAGGTCGTAATGATTGATGCCCAGAACACAGTCAATGTCCTAAACTCAGATGATCCAGCTGAACAGGCCAAGTTGAAAAGGGTTGCAGTAAATGAGGTTGAGTTGGCAGATTCCCAAGGGAAATATCAGTTGCTAGATGAAAGGCTCCGGGCAGTATAAAATGCAGACGTATTCGGGAGTGTGGAGGCGAAAGAACGATGCTTGGTCTTCGATTTAGTCATTCCTCCTAAGTTCAAGATCCCTGACTTTGTGAAATATGACGGGACGACCGATCCATCAGCCTACATCACTATGTTCTGCCGGAAGATGACAAGTCATATAGATAATGATAAGCTTTTGATTCACTGCTTTCAGGATAGCCTCAGCCCCGGAAAAAAGTCAACCCCGGAAAGTCAACTACTGAAAAAAGTCAACCCACTCTCAAAATCAAGATTTTAAGTTCAATTGAAAAATGGCGAAAGAATTTTGATAATCCGAGGTCTACATTGAAAGATATGGAGTTCGGAAGTTGGGATTTGGAGATTCAGTAGAAAGGAAACCCTAATCCGAGAAATTTGGGGAAAAGTGCTTAAACGATCAAATTGATCGAAATTGAAGGTTCCAAATGAAAGATAAGCACTGACTACGGGTAATGGAGAAGTCACTTGCAAGAAAAATCGAAAGAAAAGTCAATCCGGGAGAAAACCGAGAATTAGGTTTTTTAGTGGATTTCGGTGAAATCGGGAAGAATCACAGAAATGGCCTGACTTGGTGAGACCAAAGCCCCCAATGGATGAAGAATGATTAAAAAGGATAGCCCAAGGCTCATATTGAAGAAAATTTGAAAATCGGACTTGTTTTGAGCAAAACCGGGTTTCGGAGGTAAAAGGGCAAAATTGGAAAATTTGGGAAAAATAGCAAATGGACTCCAAAAATTCTGAAAAATTTGTCAATCTCATTCTTAAATCATTTTAAAGAGATTGGTAAAAGAAAATCTTGATTCGGAGTTTGTTTGCAAAATGGCCAAATCCCGGGCTTCTTATGTAGTAATTCAAAAAGGAAAATCCCGAAAAAATAGCAAATGAGCGCCAAATCTTTTGAAATTTTGCAGATCTCATTTTTAAATTATTTGGAAGAGATTGACGAAATAAAATCTTGATTCCGAGTTCGTTTGCAAAATGGCCAAATCCCGGGCCTCCTATGCAGTAATTCAAAAAGGAAAATCCCGGAAAAATAGCAAACGAGCTCCAAATCTTTTGAAATTTAGCAGATCTCATTTTTAAATTATTTGGAAGAGATTGGCGAAAGAAAATCTTGATTCCGAGTTCGTTTGCAAAATGGCCAAATCCCGGGCCTCCTATGCAATAATTCAAAAAGATAAATCCCGGAAAAATAGCAAATGGACTCCAAAAATTCTGAAATTTGGCAAATCTCATTTTTAAATTATTTGGAAGAGATTGGCGAAAGAAAATCTTGATGCGGAGTTCGTTTGCAAAATGGCCAAATCCCGGGCCTCCTATGTAGTAATTCAAGCCGATAAATCCCGAAAAAATACCAAATGAGCTCCAAAAATTATGAAAACTTCCAGATCACACTTTTTAATTATTTTGAAGAGATTGGTGAAGAAAAATCTTGATTTGGAGCTCGTTTAAAAAATGGTAAAATGTAGGGGCATAAAAGGGCATTTTAGGAAGAAAAATTCCAAATAAATAGCAAACGGACTCGGATAATTTTGAAAACTTTCAGAACTCAATATTTTATTATTTTGGAAGTATTAAAAAAAGAAAAATTGAATTTGGAGTCCGTTTGATATTTATTTGCATCCGGGGGGCAAAATGGTCATTTCACCCAAGCAACCGAAAAGGGCTTCTTCGGGCCTTTCAAAAAAATCAGAGTTGGGCTGGAAAAGAGAAGTGCTGGCCTGCCCAAGCCCAAAGGAAGGAGGAAGCTTCTGATTTTTCAATCAAATGGCTAAAAATCAAGAGTTAGTTAGAGATTCTCTTTGATCAAGCCATGGTGATTAAGCCACATAAGCTAAGAAAGATGTCAACATTATTCTTTAACAGCTGTAATTTGAGAGAGCTGAGATGCTAATCTAAAGGTGGTAATTTCATGATTTTTCACCTTGAATTATTAGCCATTTGATGGAAAATTGGTTACACAAAAAATGACAACATCCTAGGGGAGGAGAGAGGTAAAATTCTGCCACCATTAAGGGGAGGGGCAGAATTTCGAATTGGGAGGTTCATTTTGGCTGATTTCTCTTAGTTTTTCTTAGTTTTTATCTTATTGGTTGAGAGCAAAAAAGAAAAGTTTAGAAAAAAAAGGAAAGTTTGAAGAGAAAAGCTTGAAATATTAGCTTCTTGAGGTTGCTCTTGAGCACCAACTCTTGCACTTTCTTCATTTTCTATTCTTGTTTTTGCTATTTAATCTCTACTTGGTGAGTTTTCATTTTAAAATAATGTTTTTTGTTCTTCCTTCATCTCATTTCTTAAGTATATATATATTTTTTTTTACATTTTGTTTTTACAATAAACTCACCATGGCCAAATGGCCTACATTATTTATTTTGAGTTGCTGTTTTGAGTTCATTTTACCATATTGTTTATGCTATTTTTTTTTTGATGTTTTAAATGTTATGTTACTTCATGTTCTTGAGTTATATTTTAATTTGGTTGCTTTGTTTGTTGCCATTTATGTCTTAGATATCATGTTTTTGCATTTTTAATTTTCTGTTTTCATGTTGTTTAAATTTGAGCATGTTTTAGAGTTAGCATATTAAGTGTTTGTGAAAATGCTTGTGTGATTCTTTGCATGATTCTTGTTTTATATCTTAGTTGAGCATGTTTTAGATTTAGTATATTAAGTGTTTGTGAAAATGCTTGTGTGATTTTTGCATGATTCAAGTGTTATGACTTAGTTTTTAATGCTAGTATGCCAAGTGTTTGTGAAAATGCCATGCTTGTTGGAGCTTGAGGCCATTTGGCTACTCCATGTGTTTTGCATTGTGTGTTGCATTTTTTGTCATGCTAGTTGTTAGGTTTTTGCATTTGCATGATATTTGGTAGGATTTTTGAATTAAGCATGCCTTGTGTTTGTGAAAATGCCATGCATTTCATGCATTTTAGACCTAGTTTGCATTTATTGCCATGCAAGTTCATGTTAGGTCTAGGCCATATTATTTATGTCATGCATTTTCCTTACATTTAGGTTTAAATCCATGCATTTCATGCATTATGTTTGCTGCATTATTTCATGCATTTCATGTTCATGCCACTTGAATAATGACTTGAGCCAATTAATGGTTCAAAGTCATGCTCTCTTGAGCACACTTGTGGAAAATTAAGTTTGTCAAGTTGATTATTCTACCTTTGTGATTTTTTTTACTTAGCCAATTTTTATCTAACTTTCAAAAAGTCTTAGCTACTGTTTGCAAATCATTTTATGAGTTTCAAATATTTTTACTTTGATTTTTAAATGATTTTATCAAAGACAAAAAAATGTGTTGGCAAAGCAGTTGTTTTTTCTCCTCCAAAAACTCGTACATCTCTGATTTTTCTGGGAATTCATATTTGATCAGAAAATTAAGCCAATTTTTCTCGTGTAGTTTTACATGTCCTGAGTCTCCAGTAATTTTTTCAGAAGTTTTGGAATTTTTAAAAATAGGGTAAAAAATCGTGGATTAAAACTGGACAGTGGAGTCAGAATTGAATTTAAAGAGAAACCATTTTTCTGTTTTGATTAATTTACTTAAAGTGGGCTGATTAGGAGGGTTAGCTACTGACTTAGGGTAATTTCTAAGCCTTTTTAAACTCTAAAAATGGTTTTTCAAGTCCCGGCTTAAGGGTAGTCAAGTCCGGATTTTTTAAACTTAGGAAATTAGAGCCATTTTAAAAATTTTAGCCCAGTTTTTATTTTTAATTCAAGCTTCTCAAAATTGTTTTCAAACAATCACACAGTATTTTGGTTTTAGAATATTTAATTTGACATATTTTCCTAAGGTAGCCGGATATCTTTTTAGATATACGGATTTCCTTAATTAAAGGAAAAAATACATTTCATGCATTGCATTTTTATATTCATGCATTTTATATAATATGTGATTCTTGCCATAATAATTTCTATGATATTGTTGTTATTTTGATTTATATTTTTTGATATTACATGGTTTATTATATAGTTTTGAATATTTCATGATATCCTATGCTTTTATTTAGTTATTTTTATTTAGCATATACTATGTTCATGCATTATTATTTTCATGCATATTATATGATAGCATTATTTTATTCCATGTCATTTAAATTATATGCCATACCATTCATATTTGTCATGTCATTTAAATCATTTCATTTTATTTAGAAAATATCATGTTACTTAGGTTATTTCATTTCATATAGAATATGTTATGTTACTTAGGTTATTCTATTTCATTTAGATTATATCATATGACTTAGAATATTGCATCTCATATAGAATATACTATGTTACCTAGGTCATTTCATTTTATTTAGAATATATTATATAACTTAGGATATTCCATTTCATTTAGAATATGCTAAGGCATTCAAATCATGTCATGTCATTTAGGTTGCATTATATTATTTAGACTTTGCTATGTCATTTTATTTATGTTATGCATATACATATTCATTTATTTTAAATGGTTTCAAAAAAGATAATGTTTTTCAATAAAATAAAGATATTCCCGAGTTAAAATAATTCATGAGTTCTCTGCCGGGTTTGCTGGGGAGGATATCATCAATTATATTAATAACGGAATATCTTCTTTAAAAAGAGAATGGTTCGGAAAATTTTTCAAAACTAATAAAAATTTCTATATTTTGCCACGTTTGTTGGAGAATATAGGAAAATTTTGAATTTATAAATTCCGGATCATTCTCAATAAAAATGGAATTATTTTTCTTTAAATTGGGAATTAACTTGAAATACTAAATTTAAAACCAATTTTTACCGAGACTTGAGATAACACACGATTAATAAGGTACCGATTTATACGGGCGTTGTGGGGGTGCTAATCCTTCCCCACACGTAACCGACTCCCGAACCCGCTTCTTTGATTTCTCTGGTTTAAAACGCAGACTTGAAATTGGTTTTTAAAATGTTTTAATTAATTTTTAAAATATTTTATAAAACCGGTTTTAATAGGTGGCCGATCACACCTAGCTAAAAAAGATTGGTGGCGACTCATGTCTTTTTTTAGGTCATTTTCAAAACCTTCATTTTTCTAGAGGAATTAAGTCGACTTTTCCTCGATTTTTTTTAATGTCACGCTTAACGAATAATAAAGTCTTGCGATGAGACTCGTTATTTTTTAGGTTGCGACAGACTCACAAACAGTAGCTAACACTTTTGAAAAGTTAGGCAAAAATTGGCTAAGTAAAAAAAATCACAAAGGTAGAATAATCAATTTGACAACTCTTTAATTTCCCACAAGTATGCTCAAAATGAACATGACTTTGAATCATTGATTGGTCTAAGTCATAAATCATGTGGCAATGATATGAAATGCATGAAAATACAACAAATATAATGTATGAAATGCATGATTTAAAGCCTAAATGACATGAAAAATGCATGGCATCAATAAAATGACCTAGACCTAAATGAACTTGCATGGCATTTAATGTAACCTAGGTCTAAAATGCATGAAATGCATGATAATGCAAGCATAACCTAAAGCTAAAAAAATGCATGGAAAATACAAAAACATATAGCATACTTAAACAAAATACATAACAATATATCATGGAAATGAAAAACTATCAACTAGCATAATAAAAATGCACACATAAAGCACAAGAGAGGGGTAGCCGAATGGTCCATATGGATATGGCATTAACACACTAACATGTATAGCTAAAGAATAATACTTAAATCATGCAAATATAAAGTAAAGGCATGAGAACCAATAGGCATTTTCACAAACACATGGATTAACAAAATGTAAAACAAACTTAAACACTTTGAAAATAGAAAATCAAAGATGCAAGACAAATAAAATAAACATGATAACAAGATAAAAAAAAAAAAAAAAACTCAACAATGGAAACAAGCAAGCAACCAAATCAAAACAAGCTTCATATTTATGTATTTTAAGAAGATTTAAAGCATCAAAACTTGTTAAATACCATGAATAACATGAAATAAAAAAGCAAACAACAACTACACAAAATCAATAGGCCATTCGGCCACCCCTCTAAATCATGAAAAAAAATTCTCAAAGATTTTTCCAAGAAAATATGAAGAAGAACTTAAAGGAGAAACTTAAAAACACTTATTTTAAAAAGGAAAATCAAAAGAAACTCACCAAAATAGAAATCAATATAGCAAATGAAGAATAGAAAATCAAGGAAAGTGCAAGAGTATGGTGCTTAGAGCAACCTCTAGAAGCTATATTGCAAGTTTTTTCTCTTCTAACTTTATTTTCTTTTCTAAATTTTTTTTTTTTGCCTTTCAAAATGGAGAGCATTCAGCAAAAATCATAATGTGAATAGAGTGAAAATGAAAGAGAGAACCCCTCCCCCCTTGTAGTGGCCTGCTAGCCCCTTGGAAGAACCTAGGAGGTTCTAGAAATTTTTTCAACAAATTTGATCCTATGGCCTTCAATCCAAGATGCCTTCTATGTAGGATTCTCACCCTTAGATTAGAATCATCAGCCCTTGAATTATGATGTCATAAAGATGTCATAAATATATTCTCTCTCCAACCATTGGTCCATGTGTTGCAAATTCAAAGGTTTGATCACAAAAATAACTACATTCCTCTTCATTATTGGCCTTTTGATTAAAAATCAGAAAATATCTGCCCACCATTGCGCCTTGGCCGGCTGACCTTTCCTCTTCCAGCCCATGCTTCAATTTTTTAAAAACAAGAAAAGGCCCTTTTATGGTTTCTTTGGTAAAATAACCTTTTTGCCCACCGAACATAAATAAATAGAAAACGGACTCCAAATTCAAAAATTATTTTTTTAATACTTCTAGAATAATAAAAAATTGAATTCTGGAGGTTTTCAAGATTTTTCGAGCCCATTTTCTATTTATTTGGATTTGTTTTCCAAAATTGCCCTTTTGTGCTCCCAAACTTTACCATTTTTTAAACGAGCTCCAAATCCAGATTTTCTTCACCAATCTCTTCCAAATAATTTAAAAGTATGATATGGAAGTTTTCATAATTTTTGGAACTCATTTGGTATTTTTTTGGGATTTATCTGCTTGAATTACTATGTAGTGGGCTCTGGATTTGGCCATTTTGCAAAAGAAGTCTGAATCCGAATTTTATTTTTCCAATCTCTTCCAAATAATTTAAGAATGAGATCTGCAAATTTTCAGAATTTTTGGAGCTCATTTACTATTTTTTCGGGTTTTATCTTCTTGAATTTCTACATGAGGGACCCAAGATTTGGCCATTTTGCAAACGAACTCCGAATCTGAATTTTCTTTCGCCAATCTCTTTGAAAAGATTTAAGAATGAGATCTGCAAATTTTTAGAATTTTTGGAGTTTGTTTGCTATTTTTCCCAAATTTTCCAATTTTGCCTATTTTGCCTCCTAAACCCGGTTTCGCTCAAAACAAATCTGATTTTCAGAGTTTCTTCAAACTGAGTCTTGGGCTATCCTTGTTTAATCACTCCTCATCGATTAGGGGCTTTAGTCTTACCGAATCGGGCAATTTCTGTAATTCTTCCAAATTTCACCGAAATTCACCAAAAACCCTAATTCTCGATTTTCTTCCGAATTGACTTTTCTTTCAGTTTTTATTCCAAGTAGCTTCTCCATTACCCGTAGTCAATGCTTATCTTTCATTTGGAACCTTCAATTTCGACCAATTTGATTGCTTAAGCACTTTTCCCCAGATTTCCCGAACTAGGGTTTCTTTTCTACTGAATCTCCGTAACCTAACTTCCGAACTCCATATCTTTCGATGTAGACCTCAGATTATCAAAATTCTTTTGCCATTTTTCAATTGAACTTCAAATCTTGATTTTGAAAGTGGGTTGATTTTTCAGTAGTTGACTTTTCGGGGTTGACTTTTTCAAGTTTGACTTTTTATGCTCGTCTTCTTAGACTAAGTCTAGGAGTACCACCTGCAGGATGAAAAAAATCTTTTTACATTCTGAAACATCAATTTAGGAAGAAAACATACATGTTTTAGTGGTCCGGACAAAATTAGGTGTCTATACATGTCATTTAGATTATGCCATGTCATCTAGATTTTTCCATATCAAGCATGCCATGTCATTAATCCATATGCCATGTCGTTCACTCATATGCCATGTCATTAGTAGTAATTTGCATATTCATAACTATCTCTTTTAAATGTTTTTAATGTAATAAAATAATGATTTTCACTAAGATAAAGTTATTCCCGTATTAAAATAATTCATGAGTTCTCCTCCAAATTACCGGGGATGGCATCATCAATTATCATTAATAACGGAATATCTTTTTTCAAAACGAGAATGATTCAAAAAGTTTTCCATATAAATAAAAATTTCTATATTTTGCTGGGTTTGCCGGGGAATATAGGAAATTTTGAATTAATAAATTCCGAATCATTTTCAAATCAAGTAGAATTAATTTTCTTTTAAATGGGAATTATTTTTAAAAACCAATTTTAAAACTGACTTTTTTTACCGAGACTCGAGATAACACATGATTAACAAGGTACCTTTTTACACGGGCGTAACCGACTTTCGAACCCGCTTTTTCTATTTTCTCTAGTTTAAAGTGCAGATTTCAAAATTAGTTTTTTAAAAAAATGTTTTAATTAATTTTAAAATGTTTTACAAAACCAGTTTTAATAGGTGGCCGATCACACTTAGCCAAAAAAGATTGGTGGCGACTCCATGTCTTTTTTGAGGTTATTTTCAAACCCTCATTTCAATTTCAAGAGGAATTAAGTCATCTTTTCCTCTGTTGTTTTTCCTCACCTTACTCGAATGGGTCCCCCGGCAACGGATGGATCACGTATCGACAGCTTGGTGACTCCGCTGGGGACTTTAGAGAGTTAGGCCTAGAGTTAGTCGTGTGTTATCAAAAATCTGGTGCATGCATAATGTTGTTATTCTCTGGTTATTTTCTTGTATATTATTATTCTTTGCTAGATTAATGCTTGACACTATTTAATATTGTCTTTAATATTTTTGCCGGGATACTTAGGATAGAGGTTAGGATAGTTGGTGAAAGGTTTGATTGTTCCTCCTCACACACGACACTTATATTTTGCATAACATGAGCTCTATGTCCGAGTTTTATCCCTTTAAGTGGAAGTAAAGTACCTACGCTTCGTGTGGCAATAGCCTCTGCATAAGCTAGCGAAACACTTTCGGAGTATCAGATTACCTATGCTTCATGTGGCAATAGCACTCGCATAAGCCGAGGAAATGAACTCTAACGAATTGAACCCGCTTTAATCGGGGTGCCTTACTAGCCATCACCGACGATAGTGAGGAACAATTCGGGCCTTTAGAACCGATTCACTCTCATATAGTGAACTTAGGCGAAGCCATGCTGGATTTTCGATTAGATATCCCGAAGTTAGAAACACTTGGAGGAGCACTTCTTATCTTTTACTATTTATTTTATTTTATCTTATTATGATTTTTGATCTTATTATCCCATTACTAACTCATTTTTTTTTTTTCATTGCATGCATCACGGTCATTTAGGGATATTTGCCTTAAACCAGGTGGCAGCCAAGGAGTTTTTCATTATAGTCATGGAACGCCGGGACCTTCTATCAGTATCAGTGGTTAGCAAAACATACCAAGAGGTGAGAACTGAGTCCGAGATAAATCAGCGCGACAAGGGAGACTGTTTGGCCGTGGGTTTTGTGTCTGTACTTCCTGAGTCAGTTCACTTGGATTTTGTTCGAAATGACCTAGTGGAGTTAAAGGAAATTTGGAGACAATGGGGATTTGAGAGGAAGAATGAGTTTACTAGGAAATATGGTGACATAGCTCTACTTCTCCCGATCGAGGTGGACGACAAGCTGATTAGGGCCATAGTATAGTTTTAGGATCCTTCGTATCGGTGCTTCACTTTTAATCAGGAAGATATGGTGCCCACCATTAAGGAATAGTCTATCTTGCTCCATGTTGAGTCAGCAAATCCGGATAAATTCTATTGGAAAGAGCAGAAAAGATTGAGCTGTCGAAAGAAGCTTTCCAAAGTGATGGGTATAGATATCCCAGTAGATTCCCCACAAATAAAAAAAAAAGGGTTCGAGCGACTGCATTCCTTGGGTATTCTGGCGGAATTATATCAAGAGCAACTCGGATGATGATCATGTGGTGGATGTCTTTGCTCTGGCGATTTACGGTTTGTTCCTATTTTCGAAAGTGGAAGGTCATGTCGAAGTAGCCGTGGTGGATTTCTTTGATCAATTGGACAAACATATTGATCCTTCTCCTGCCATTCTTGCTGAGACGATCAGGTCACTCAGTCACTGTCGAAGAAGAGGTAAAGGGTGTTTCGAGGGTTGTGTACAGCTTTTGTATGTTTGGATTCAGAGTCACTTTTGGGGAAATGATAATGGGAAGCTCCACCCCTACATGAAGATGTGTATTCCTTTTACAGAATTCAACAATAAGAAATGGTCAAAGAAAGGGGATAAGAAGCAATGGATCAAGACTCCCCGTCACTTAGGAAAGGAGGATATAACTTGGAGGGCTCCGTAGATGCCACTTGGGTCGATCTTGTACCGTTGTGGTGAGAATTTATGGGTTCCACTGTTGGAAATTTGGGGGGCCATTAGCTATGCACCATTACTAGTACGAAGGTAGTATGGATCCGAGCAGTTTATCCCGATGACTCATGATCTTATCTCAATGGATTTCTCCTATGGTGAGCCCGAATATATGGGAAGAATACGTGAAGTCATCATGGCATGGAAGAAGTTATACCGGTCACAAGTGGGTAGGTATACCGACAATGCCACTCCGGTTTATCTAGTATGGAGAGCCAAGAAGCTTCGCGACATTGTGCTTCCCGCCGAAGATGCCTTTGTTCATCCAGTCGTTCTTCAGCCCGAACCGTTAATACCGTCAGAAGTTGAGCTGGTTAAACAGGAATTAGAAAAAGATAAAGGGAAACTGAAGCGAGAATGTGATAAGCTTCAAAAAAATGTCGAGGACTTGAAGACTAGGCTTGAGATCCAAGAGACCAAGACAAGAAAAATGGTCAAAGAGAGAGATACAACATTGTCCGATATATTAGATCTGCACCAAGAAAACAAAAAGATAAGGGCCATGGGAAGATTTACGAGAGCTAGCATTTCTTTTAAAGCACATGAGAAAGAAATGAAGAAACTTCAAATGGAATTGGACTATTGGAAAAGTAAGGCCAAGGAAGGTAAAGAAAAGGAGTCCGGGTTTTCTCATGAGCGGCAGAAATGGGAGGATACGCATTCTTTGGTGTCAACCAAGCTAGAGAGTTGCCAGCAGGAAAATGAGCAGTTAAGGTTCAGGTTGGGAAATGAGAAGGGAAGAACATCCTTGATGCACAAGCCGAGAAAGTCGACATTGCTGATATCGTCCGAGAAAACTAGCAGGGTAAGTGAGATGGTTGAGAGGGTAAAGACTTCGAGAAGTATGATCAACGACTATTGCATTTTCTTGGAAGAAGCTCAAGACTAGTATGAGCAAATATTTCTATGTAACTTGATATTGAGAAATGTGTTGTATGAAGTTTTCTATGAATTAATGAAAAAAACCTTTGGCTTTGGGATCCGATTTTAAGGCAAATACCATTAGTTTCATCTTCATGAAACCATTCTCCATTACCAACTCATTCATCACATTCATTTATTTGTTTGTTGATAAACATGTATATTCCAATCATTCATACTTTCATACACTCAATAAATACTTTAAATAAATCATAGAGTTCTAATCCAAGGTTTTTGAACTCAAGGTAAAAATTGGGCGTCCTCCAAAAGAACCAGATTCTCAGCACCGGTATAATACCAAATCTCAGGCCAGAATTATGGAAAACGAACAGACGCCCATATCGAAAGGATGGAAAGGGCTTAGAAAGAACTTGTCACACCCCAAATTCAGGGCATGTGACCAGCCAAAGACAAGGTATGCTCCTGGTTTCGAAGCCTGATTATACTCATTAAACCATATCAAACAAATTTTTTGCATAATCTCGCCTACATAGGGGTTTGCTGCTCAATCATCAACAACATAAACATCACCATATTATACTAGGCCTCTAAGACCGTTATACGTCATACATCACTTAATTACATCCATTTACAAAATATATAGTACATATTCATCATACAAAAAAATGCAGAGGACCCATGATACCCTAGTGACTGCAAAATTGTATCCCACCATCGCCACTGCTTATCACGTCCTAGTCAATCCGCTCACCACAAGTATATGAGCAGTTAGCTATTCAAAATCTGGGAAGAGATGGGTCTATCAGAATCTGAAAAAGAATGAAAATAAACGAAGTGAGTCGAAAGACTTAGTGAATATAAGGTAACTAGGAAGAGTACTTGGAAGTTTCGTGCTCCATTTCTTAACTATTAAAGCATAAACATGACATATCATCTATGACTAATTAGTCGAAAAGTAATCTTTAAAAATTATTTTGGAACTTATTAAAATTATTTGTCCCATATGAAATCTTCTATGCTGAGTGCTGAATATAAATAGGCCATTGGTCAGCCGAAATCGGTAGCCTATTTAGGAATCGATTTTACGAGTATACTTCTACAATTATCATTTAAGAATTTCTCATGTCTATATCATCAAAACATCCCGGACTTATACCAGTCTGTAATTTTTGTCATCCCGGACTATCTTGTCCATATCATCCCGGACTCATCCTGTCCGTACAACAATAGCATCCTGGACATCACCTTGTCCGTATAATAATAAAATCCTGGACATCACCCTGTCCATATAATAATAGCATCTCGGATATCACCCTGTCCGTATAATAATAGCATCCCGGACATCACCCTGTCCTTATAATAATAATATCCTAAACATCTCCCTGTCCGTATAATAATTATATCCCGGACATCACCCTGTCCATATAATAATAGCATCCCAGACATCACCTTGCCCGTATAATATCAACATGATATATTAATTCTCTTATATCATGGAGTAATATATATATATATATATATATACTATGCTAGGAACCAATCTCTACATTAACATATTTCTACAATATCTAACTATCCTTAAATACTCAACCATCCTATATTACTAACCATAACACCTCGAACACAATTCCATACTATTGTTTTTTTAATCTGACAAGTACAACCATAATCCATACCTTGCCCAACATCTCAATTAAGCATATCCTAACATTTCAAATAGCTCACATTCATTATTATTCAACTCCACAACACTTACCTCATGTAACCATATTAACACCACATTTACGCCTTTGACCCGCGTAAGGTTCAAACTTACCATTTTTGTAATCCGAGTAATCTTTCGTGTATCAATATCCATATAAATCAACAATGCATATAAAACAACAACTATCTCCTAGATTAACCTATATACTCACAGTGTTAGTCTAAGTGTTAAAGCGGCACCTCCGTGGCTTTGTAGCGACCCCGGGCGAATTCTGCAATATAAATACCTATAGCATCATCAGAATATTTTGTGAAATTTTCTCAACTACGGGACATTCAAATTCTAATTATTTATTCTAGTTAGCTGCTATTCAAAATTTTCCAGCTTAAGAATTTTTACAAATAAACTCTTACACTTAGCTCGGGTCAAAATTCGAAGCAACAATCAACTGGAAAGTTGCTCACGCAATAACAACAAAGCTAACGGTGGCCTTGGACAACCAAGGAAGGTGGCGGCACCACCTCACGGGCAAGATAGGGTTTTGGCCAAGCTTGTTTTAGCCTCTAAATTTTGATTCAAAGCTATCCGATAATAATATACGGTTTAAGGTGGCGGAGGAACACCTCCCGTAAAGGAAAAAGTGGCGGCAACGTGGTGGTTCACCACCACCAATTTTCAGCCCCTATGATTTCTCATAGATAGAGAAAATTTCTTCCAAATCTAATATCAAAATCAAGCTTAGAACATGAAGTTACCTATGGGTTAGTGAAATCCTTGCAAAATTTGGTGATTTCCCTTGAAATTTGGAGGAGAGAGAAAGCTTTAGTAGACTTTAATGAAGTTTTTTTTTTTGGTGAGAAAATGCCTAAGGAATAAAGAGCAAGAAGAAGATGTGATGTCTTCTTATTTTGGCTGAAAATTTATGGAAAATTATCCCATGTTCTTAATTTTGTCTAAGCTTGGTCAGAAGAGTTGACCAACTTTGACTTTTTGCACAAGCCCTATAGAACTTGATGTTCAGGATTTTATTTTTCATTTTAATGCCAAATATTTGATCTAAATGTCATATTAAAGTATTATATAGTCATAAAGTCCATTTATACAAATTTTCGGACTAAAAATGAAAAGAGGTGTAAAATGACCAAAATACCCCTGGTGCATTTTTTTTTAATTTGATGCCGAATGTTGTTCTGGTAATAAGAATGGATTATATATCGTATATTATCATCATATCCATTCAATTTATATATTTTATGGACTTTTCCCCTTCCTGATTTTAGTCTGAATTTTTTGAACTATTTTATGGTCAAATCGCTTAACCACCCGATTTAACCTCTAATTCTATAATCTATCATACAACATGCATACCACATGATAGCCCGTCCTTCCTAGTGGCTTTTACATGTGTAGTTTCGATCCATCAGAATATTATTGGAGACCCGAGTTATCTTTGGCTTACGAGGGTCTCACAATTCTGCCCCCTTAATAAAATTCATCCTCGAATTTTGCATAAAATTAACCTATAAAGAATTACCTCATATTTGAAATAACTGGGGGTACTGCTGTCTCATCTCATCCTCAAGCTCCCACGTAGCCTCCTGCGTATGGTGATATTGCCACACAACTTTAACTGTAGGAACTTTCTTCGACCGCATCTTTTGCACTTGATGATCTACTATGGCTATGGGTTCCTCAATATATGTTAACCGGGAGTCTATCTGTGCTGCCTGTGGCTGTAAAACATGTGAATCATCTGGAATGTATTTTCGCAACATAGACACATGGAATACGGGGTGTACATAGCTCAAGTCTATAAGCAACGCTAACTTATATGCTACCACACCCTTATGGCTCAATATCTGAAATGGTCCAATGTACCTTGGACTCAACTTATCTCGTCTCCCAAATCTCATAACCCCCTTGAAAGGTGAAACTTTTAGGAATACATAATCTCCGACATCAGACTCTAACTCACGTCTTCGGTTATCAGCATAGGCCTTTCGTCGATTTTGGCAGCCATCAACCTGTCTCTTATTATTCAAACCTTTTGCACTGCATCCTGCACAATATCTAGACAAAGTAGCCGATACTCGCCTGCCTCAAACCAACCAATAGGCGATCTACACTTCCGACCATATAGTGCCTCAAATGGTGCCATCTATATACTGCTGTGATAACGGTTGTTATAAGCGAACTCAATCAAAGGTAAATGATCATCCCAATTCCCTTCAAAATCTAATACACAGGCCCGCAACATATCCTCAAGGGTCTGTATAGTCCTCTCGTACTATCCATCTGTCTGGGGATGAAAAGCAGTGCTAAACCGCAATTGCGTACCGAGGGCCTCCTGGAATGATCTCCAAAATCTGGCTGTAAACTGTGAACCTCTATCTGATACAATCGATAGTGGTACACCATGTAAAGGCACAATCCGATCCAAATAAAGCTTAGCATACTTATTAGCTGGATAAGCAGTTTTCATCAGAATAAAACATGTCGACTTAGTCAATCTGTCGACAATCACCCAAATAGAATTATATCTTACCTTAGTTCTAGCCAAAGCAGTCACTAAATCCATGGTAACATGATCCCATTTCCACTCTGGTACCTCAAGGCTCTGTAATGGACCAGCTGCTCTCAAATGTTCAACCTTTACTTGCTGACATATTAGGCATTTAGCCACATAATCTACTACATCACGTTTCATGCCTTGCCACCAGTAAAACTGTTTAAGATCACGGTACATCTTGGTAGCACCGGGATGCATCGTATATGATGAATTATGTCCTACATCAAGGATCTTACCTCGAATTCCCTCTATCTCAGGGACTACAAATCGACTATGGAAACGGAGAGTTCCCTCTTCATCCACCTGAAATCCATCGTCCTTACCCTGTTTCACACTAGCTATCGTCTCAGTACAAAAAGCATCAACATGCTGCCTTGCTTTAACTTCCTCTACTAAGGAGGATCTAACCTGTACATGTGCATTAAGTGCACCAGTCCCGATAAAACTTAAGGTAAAACCTCTTCCCAAACAATCCTGAATAGCCTTAGCCAACGGTCTCTTTTCTAGGGACAAGTGAGCCATGCTTCCCATAGACTTACGGCTCAAAGCGTCAGCAACCACGTTGGCTTTACCCAGATGATAAAGGATAGTGCAGTCGTAAACCTTGAGTAACTCCAACCACAGCCTCTGTCTTAAATTTAACTCTCGTTGATCAAAAATATATTTCAAACTCTTGTGGTCGGTGTATGCCTCACATGACTGGCCATATAAGTAATGTTGCCATATCTTTAATGCAAAGATAATGGCTACTAACTCCAAATCATGTGTCGAATAAATCTGCTCATGCTTCTTCCACTGCCTCGAGGCATATGCTATAACCTTGCCACCCTGCATTAACACATATCCCAATCCAACCCTGGATGCATCACAATAAACAACATATCCACCGGATCCCATCGGTAATGTCAAAACTGGAGAAGTAATCAAACGCTCCTTGAGCTCTAGAAAGCTCCTCTCACATTCGTCAGACCACTCAAACTTGACATTCTTCTAGGTAAGTCTAGTCAATGGAGCTGCCAATCTCGAAAATTTTTCAACAAATCTCCTCTTATACCCTGCTAGCCCCAAGAAACTTCGAATCGTAGTAATGGTGGTAGGTCTTTTCCAGTCACGCACTGCCTCCACATTTTTAGGGTCCACACTAATACCTTTTTTGGATACAATATGTCTAAGGAATCCTACACTACTCAATCAGAACTCGCACTTTGAAAACTTAGCATATAACTGGTGTGTTCTCAAGGTCTCAAGCACCGCCCTAAGATGCTAGCTATGATCATCCCCAGTCCAAGAATACACCAAGATATCATCAATAAACACTATCACGAAGTGATCTAAATAGGGTTTAAATACCCTATTCATCAGATCCATAAAAGCTACAGGGGCGTTAGTCAGTACAAAAGACATTACAAGAAACTCATATTGCCCATAACGCGTACGGAAAGAAGTCTTAGGCACATCTTCCCGCAGAATATGGAGTTGATGATAACCTGATCGAAGATCAATCTTAGAAAAACAACTAGCTCCCTGCAACTGATCAAACAAATCATCAATCCTTGGCAGCGGGTACTTATTTTTAATAGTCATCTTATTAAGTTGCCTATAGTCAATACATAGCTGCAGGGATCCATCATTCTTCTTAACAAACAATACCAGAGCACCCCAGGGTGAAGTACTCGGTCGTATGAATCCCTTGTCCAATAAATCCTTGTACCTTCAATTCCCTCAGCTCAAGGGGAGCCATACGTTGAGGGCAAATTGAAATAGGCTGGGTTCCTAGCAACACATCAATATAGAACTCAATCTCTCGCTTAGGAGGAAGTCCGGGTAACTCCTCTAGAAATACATCTGGAAACTCAGATATTTCTGGTATCTTATCCAAATTTGCAACCTTACCTTCAATATCACACACATAGGCTAAATAGCCCTGACAGCCACTGTTTAACAACTTCTCAACTTTTAAGACCGATATCATTCTTGCTATATTCATACTCCGATCTCCCTGATATTTTAAAACTGATTTCCCTGGTATCTGGAAGGTAATAACCTTCTCAAAACAATCTAACACCGCATAATTGGCAGCTAGCCAATCCATGCCCAGTATCACATCAAATTCTAGTTTATCTAGTATCACTAGATCGGCTATGAACATCTCCTTGCCAATCTCAATATCACACCCTTTCAAAACTCGACTAACTGCATACTGTACCCCGACAGGTGTTGAAACTAGCAAAGGTTCATTTAACTCACTAACATCTCTGAGCAAAATATCCACAAACTATGGGCAAATAAATGAATGGGTAGCACCCGGATAAAATAAAGCATGTGCAGGCTGCAAAAAACCATAATAATACCTGTCACAACTGCATTGGATGCCTGGGCATCCCTAAGTGTCAATGCAAAAACTCGAGCCTGTCCCCTGCCGCCTGACTTCTGTCCCCTATTGACAGATTGCTGTCCCCGACCCTGAGTGCCTCTACCAGCCTGCTGTGCGACTGATCTGGCTGACTGCCCTGGTGCAACTGTAGCTGGGAGTGGAGTTGCTACTGATGGAAGTGAGCCAGAACCCAATGGGCAGTCTCTTCTCATGTGCCCAATTTACCCGCATTTAAAACATAAATCTGATCTCCAACATACGCCTCTATGTCGGCATCCACAAATCTGACATAACGGGGTAGAAGCTCCCCCAGTAGTACTAGCAGCTGATGTACTCTAAGGGCGACCACCAGGTCTATGCTGACTGTTCTGACCCCCGTCCCTCTGTACACTACTAGTAGATGCCTCTCCTCTAGACACGATACCACCAACCGTCCTCGATGACCCTACGGTCCTAGAACCCTGTCCACCAAATCTGGGCCTCTTTCGTGGGCCCCTATCACTCTGCCTATCCCGGGCTCGCTGCTCGAACCTCAGAGCATAATTTAATACCTCAGCATATGTAGATGTCTCTGTCAACTGAACTGACCTAAACAAACACTCTCGAAGACCATCCGCAAACCTCTTAGCTCTGTCATACTCATGGATACCAATTGTGGCGCGTATACAGAAAGATCGAATAATCAGATATCATAATCAGTCACAGTCTCTATCTGCTTGAGCTGCTCGAATTCACGAGCCCTAGCCTCACGAACACTCTGTGGTAAGAACCTATGAAGAAACTCAGTACAAAACTCTGGCCACGCTAATGAAGGATCAGTAGCTCGTCGTCTCCTAAGCAATGTCGTATACCACGTGTAGACACCTAATTTTGTCCGGACCACTAAATTAGGTATGTTTTCTTCCTAAATTGTTGATTCAGAATGCAAAAAGGCTTTTCTCACCCTGCAAGTGGTACTCCAAGACTTAGTCAAAGAAAGCAAACAGAAAAAGTCAAACTCAAAAAAGTCAACCACGAAAAAGTCAACCCTAAAAAAGTCAACTAATGAAAAAGTCAACCCACTTTCAAAATCAAGATTTGAATTTCAATTGAAAGATGGTGAAAGAATTTTGATAATCCGAGGTCTACATTGAAAGATATGGAGGTCGGAAGTTGGGTTATGGAATCTCAGTAGAAAGGAAACCCTAGTTCGGGAAATTTGGGGAAAAATGCTTGAGCAATCAAATTGGTCAAAATTGAAGGTCCAAAATGAAAGATAAGCACTGACTACGGGTAATGGAGAAGCTACTTGATAGAAAAACCGAAAGAAAAGTCAATTCGAAAGAAAACCGAGAATTGGGGTTTTTGGTAAAATTTGGAAGAATTACAGAAATGGCCCGATTCGGTAAAAATAAAGCCCCTAATTGATGAGGAGTGAATAAAAAAGGATATCCCAAGGCTCAGTTTGAAGAAAATCTGAAAATCGGACAAGTTTTGAGCAAAATCGAGCTTCGGAGAAAAAATGGCAAAATTAGAAAATTTGGGAAAAATAGCAAATGAACTCCAAAAATTCTGAAAATTTGCAGATCTCATTCTTAAATCATTTTGAAGAGATTGGCGAAAGAAAATCTTGATTCGGAGTTCGTTTGCAAAATGGCCAAATCTCGGGTCCACTATGTAGTAATTCAAGCAGATAAATCCCGAAAAAATAGTAAATGAGCTCCAAAAAATTCTGATAATTTGAAGACCTCATTCTTAAATTATTTGGAAGATATTGACAAAAGAAAATCTTGATTCGAAGTTCGTTTGCAAAATGGACAAATCCCGGGTCCACTATGTAGTAATTCAAGTAGATAAATCCCGAAAAAATAGCAAATGAGTTCCAAAAATTATGAAAAATTCCAGATCATACTTTTAAATTATTTGGAAGAGATTGGTGAAGAAAAATCTGGATTTTGAGCTCGTTTAAAATTGGTGAAAGTTCGGGTGCACAAAAGGGCAATTTTGGAAGAAAAAAATCCAAATAAATAGAAAATGGACTCAAAAATTTTTGAAAACTTCCAGAATTCAATTTTTTATTATTTTGGAAGTAATAAAAAAATAAAATTTGAATTTTGAGTCCGTTTTCTATTTATTTAGGTTCAGGGGTCAAAAAGATCATTTTATCGAAGAAATCGAAAAGGGCAAATTTGTAATTAAGAAAAATATGAAAGAAGAAGGAATTGCTGGGATTTTACCTCCTTTGATCAGCCAGCATAGAGTAGAATAAGGAAGCTTGACCAATTTAATTCCTTAGTCACTATCAAGCTCACATGCTACCACTAGTACCTTGCAAATGGTTCCCTTTTCATCCAATGGCTTAGGTGCCTTGTAGAAAAGTTGAATACACCATTCAATGACTGAGATGAAATGCCAAGATGATATTTTTATTTGTCATGAAAGAACCTTCATCTAATGGCCAAGAATGGAAGAACACAACTTATCCAAAGGTGGACATCCATTTGACCAAGCAAGGAAGTTCATGGGATTGTTCATTTTCATCCAATGGCTTAGGCCATGTACAAGGACTGAGTACACATGTTAAAGGCTGGGGTTAAATGCCAAGATGAAATTTTTATGTTGTCATGAAAGAATCCTCATCCAATGGCCAAGAATAAAATAGCATAACTCATCCAAGGGTAGGCACTCAAAGGGCCAAGCAAGGGAGTGCATGGGATTGGTCCTCTTTTTCATCTAAGGGCTGAGGTTATTACAAGGGCTGAGTACACATCTTAAGGGCTGCTATCAATTGGAAAGATGACATTTTTATGTTGTCATGAAAATATCTTAATCAAAGGGCCAAGATTGGAGGAGAAAAAGTGCAAAAAACCATCCAATGGTGGGCATGCCATTCGGCCAAGAGGAAGGAGGAAAGGGAATGTTTTATTTTTTCCCATATAGGCTGATCATTTAGGAGTGAAAGTCAGTAGCTAATTTAGAAAAGAAAAGGTTTTTGAATTGAAAAAAGAAAAGCTTTTGTTAAGGTAGCCATTCTACCATTGCTACTACATTTTTTTTTCTTCTTCTTCCTCATGCTTTATTTCTTGTTTTCCATGTGATTTCCTACTTTTGTTTTTTACATCTTTCTTGCTTTTCCAAAAAAAAAAAAAAACAAAAACAATGGTTAGGCTTCATGATCTTGATGAAAATTAAGTGATAATGGTTAGGGTGGGCTTTGTCCAATATACCAACCATGGAGCTCATCTCCATATTTTTTTACCTTAGTTATTTTTTTTTTTTATGATTTTGAGATTGAAAAGGCTTCATGACCTTGATGAAAATCAAGAGATAATGGTTAGGGGGGCTTTGTCCAATATAGCAACCATGGAGCTCATCCCTTTGTTATTTATTTGCTTACTTTAACTTGCTTATTTTTATTATTGTTTATCTTTATGTATATTTATATTCTTGCTAACCATCTTGTTCTTTTGACTCATGTCATATTTTTGTATCTTGGGGCTATTGTCATATAGTTTAGGCCATTTCCATTTTCCATATCATCTTCCATAGCATTTAGTCAGGTCATTTTACATGACATTTCTCACAACACTTTGGTTCCTAGGCCATTCGGCCATGTGCATTTTCTCTAAGCTTTAGGTCATTTTTCTAGGCCATGATATTTTCTATTTCATTTAGACGTCTAGGTCATTTCACATGTCATTTAGCTTTAGGCCATTTTTATCATATCATGTCATTTTACATGTCATTTAAGCATTAGGCCATTTTCATATGCCATGTTATTTTTCCATGACATTTAAACATTACGCCATTTTCATATGCCATGACATTTCACATGTCATTTAGACATTAGGCCATTTTCATATGCCATTTCATTTCACATGTCATTTAGCTTTAGGCCATTTTTTTATTCCATGTCATTTTACATGTCATTTAAGCATTAGGCTATTTTCATATGCTATGTTGTTTTTCCATGACATTTAGGCATTAGGCCATTTTCATATGCCATGTCATTTCCCATGTCATTTAGGCACTAGGCCATTTTCATATGCCAAGTTATTTTTCCATGTCATTTAGACACTAGGTCATGCATATTAAGTTAGGATAGCATTTATTGTCATGCAAACTCATGCTAGGCATTTAAGTTATTTATGCCATGCATTTTCCAATCACTAGACTTTAAACCATGCATTTCATGTATTCACTTTGCTGCATTTACATACATTCCATGTCATGCCACATGATTTATGACTTAGGCCAATCAATGGCTCAAAGTCATGCTCACTTGAGCATACTTGTGGAAAATTAAAGGGTTGTCAAATTAATTATTCTACTTTGTGATTTTTTTTACTTAGCCAATTTTTGTCCAAGATTTTTAAATGTTTTAGCTACTATTTGTAGGTCTTCAGGATGATCTCCAACAATTTTACTTTGATTTTTAAATGATTTTATCGAAGGCAAAAGAAAATATGTTTTGGCAAAACAGTTTTTCACCCAGTACTCGTACTTTCCCGATTTTTCTGGGAAGTCATCTTTAATCAGGAAATTTAACTAATTTTTTCTTGTGTAGTTTTACATGTTCTGAGTCTCCATTATTTGGTTTAGATTTTTTTGAATTTTTAAAAATAGTCTAAAAAATTGTGTGTCAAAATCGGACAGTAGAGGCAGATTTGAATTCAAAAGAAAAACAATGGTTGAATTTGGCTAAGGCATTTAGAAGGGGTTGGTTAGAAGATTTAGCTACTGTCTTAGGATAGTTTCTAAGCCTTTTTAAACTTTAAAAATGATTTTATAAATCTCGGATTAAGGGTGGTCAAGTCCGAGATTTTAAACTTAGGAAATTAGAACCATTTTAAAAAGGTTTGGTAGGGGTTTTAATCTTCATTCAAGTTTTTTTCTTTTTTTTTTCAAAATTGTTTTCAAACAATCACAAAGTATTTTGATTTTAGAAAATTTAATTTGACATATTTTCCTAAGGTAGCCGGATATCTTTTCAGATATACGGATTTCTTTAATTAAAGGAAAAAATACATTTTCATGCATTGCATTTTCCATGTCCATGCATACTATATAATATGTGATTTTTGATAATTTCTATGATATTGTTATTATTTTGATTTATTTTATGATGTTATATTGTTTGATATATGGTTTTGAATATTTGATGCTATCCTATCCTTTTTATTTTAGTTATTTATTTTGTCACATTATTTAGCATATACTATGTTCATGCATTATTATTTCTATTTTCATGCATATTACATGATAGCATTATTTTATGTTTCATGTCATTTCATGTCACTTAGATCATATTCCATGTCATTTAGGTTATATTATTTAGAATATGGCATGTCATTTAAAATATGTCATATCATTTAAAATTGCCATGTTATTTAAATCATTTTCTTTCATTTAGAATATACCATGATACTTAGGATTTTTCATTTCATCTAGAATATACTATGCCATTTAAATTATGTCATATCATTTAGGTTGCATTATATTATCTAGATTTTGCTATGTCATTTTATTTATGTCACAAATGTTCATATTCATTTTCTTAAAATGTTTATAAAAAAAAAAGATAATGATTTTCAATAAAAAATAAAGATATTCCCGAGTTAAAATAATTCATGAGTTCTCTTCTGGGTTTGCTGGAGGGAATATCATCAATTATATTTAATAAAGGAATATCTTTCTTTCAAAAAACGAGAATGAATTGGAAGATTTTCCAAATAAATAAAAATTTCTATATTTTGCCGATTTTGTCCGGGAATATAGAAAAATTTTGAATTAATAAATTCCGGATCATTTTCAAAAAAAAATGGAATTATTTTTCTTTAAATTGAGAATTAACTTGAAATACTAAATTAAAAACCAACTTTTTACCGAGACTTGAGATAACACATGATTAATAAGGTACCATTTTATACAGGTGTTGTGGAGGTGCTAATCCTTCCCCGCACGTAACTGAGTCCCAAACCCGATTTTTTGATTTTCTCTGGTTTATAATGTAGACTTGAAATTGGTTTTAAAAAATATTTTAATTAATTTTAAAATGTTTTATAAAATCGATTTTAATAGGTGGCCTATCACACCTAGCTAAAAAAGATTGGTGGTGACTCCATGACTTTTTTCGAGGATTTTTCAAACCCTCATTTTATTTCAAAAGGAATTAAGTCGACTTTTTCTCGGTTTTTTTTAATGTCATGCCTAACGAATAATAAAGTCTCGCGATGAGACTAGACTCATTATTTTTTTAGGTTGCAACACCACGTTCTAGCTATACTCCTAAGCTAGAAACTGACTAACTCCACAGATCGAACCGGAGAACATCCTAATGATATGAACAGTCTACTGCATTGATCCAAAAAGTCATTGGGATCTGCATTAGCATCCTTCCTTGTAAACAAAGGTGGTTGATTCTTCTTAAACTCATATAACAAAACCTGAAGGTATCCCTCTGGTCGGCCCTGCTCTGACTCTACTGGTACAGCTGTCGGCTGTAGCTGTGCCTGTTGGGCCTGGTCTAGTTTCCTCTATTGCTCTGGCACAACCTGTGTCAGAGCCTCTACCTGGTGTAATACCTCATCCATTTTAGCATCCATCTTGTCAAATCTCATCTCAGTATCTGTAGTATCCCTAGTAGTAGTCCTACTACTCTCCCCACTCTGGCCTCTAATCTCAGGGCCAGCAAAAATCTGATCCGGGACCTCAAGCTCTCGGTCCCCTGATGTATCTCTCAGTCTACGAGTTCTTGTTCGGGGAGGCATCGTATCTAGAAAATAAACATATGTCAATAATTCCATAATATTATTTATATAGTTCAATATGTACTAGCTAGCTTAAAAATTACCCGACGTAGCAGTATGTGACGATAGACATCCGTAGGGATAGTACACTACTTACTGATACCCCGAGATTACTTGTAAGCAATGCACTACTACCCTAGACCGTGCTCTAATACCACCTTGTCACACCCCAAATTTAGGGCATGTGATCGGCCAGAGACAAGGTATGCCCCTGCCTCCGAAGCCTGAGTATACTCATTAAACCATATCAAACAAAATTTTAGCATAATCTCGCCCTACATGGGGGTTTGCCGCTCAATCATCAACAACATAAACATCACCATATTATACTAGGCCTCTAAGACCGTTATACGTCATACATCACTTAATTACATCCGTTTACAAAATATACAGTACATATTCATCATACACAAAATGTAGAGGACCCATGATACGCTAGTGACAACAAAATTGTATCCCACCATTGCCACTGCTTATCACGTCCTGGTCAATCCGCTCACCACAAGTATATCAGCAGTTAGCTATTCGGATTCTGGAAAGAGTTGGGTCTATCAGAATCTAAAAAAGAATGAAAATAAACGAAGTGAGTCGAAAGACTCAGTGAACATAAGGTAACTAGGAAGAGTACTTGGAAGTTTCGTGCTCCCTTTCTTAACTATTAAAGCATAAACATGACATATCATGTATGACTAATTAATCAAAAAGTAATATTTAAAAATTGTTCCGGAACTTATAAAAATTATTTGTCCCATATGAAATCTTCTATGCTGAGTGCTGAATATAAATAGGCCATTGGCTAGCTAAAATCGGTAGCCAAAAATATTTAGCAATCGATTTTAAAAGTATACTTCTACAATTATTATTTAAGAATTTCTCATGTCTATATCATCAAAACATCCCGGACTTATACCAGTCCTTAATATTTGTCATCCTGGACTATCTTGTCCATATCATCCCGGACTCATCTTGTCCGTACAACAATAGTATGCAGGACATCACCTTGTCCGTATAATAATAACATCCCGGACATCACCTTGTCCGTATAATAATAACATCCCGGACATCACCCTGTCCGTAAAATAATAGCATCCCGGACCTTGGACATCACCCTGTCCGTATAATAATAACATCCCGGACATCACCCTGCCTGTGTAATAATAACATCCCGAGCATCACCCTCTCCGTATAATAATAACATCTCGAACATCACCCTATCCGTATAATAATAACATCCCGGACATCACCCTGTCCTTATAATAATAGCATCCTAGACATCACCTTCTCCATATAATATCAACATGATATATTAATTCTCTTATATCAAGGAGTAATATATATATATATATATATTTATACACTATGCTAGGAAACAATCTCTACACTAACATATTTCTACAATATCTAACTATCCTTAAATACTCAACCATCCTATATAATATCATTCATCAACCAATTTCACAAATTAATAACCATAACACCTCAAACACAACTCCATACTATTGTTTCTTTATTCCGACTAGTACAACCATAATCCGTACCTTGCCCAACATCTCAATTAAGCATATCCGAACATTTCAAATAGCTCACATTCATTATTATTCAACTCCACAACACTTACCTCATGTAACCATATTAACACCATATTTCCGCGTTTGACCCGCTTAAGGTTCAAAACTTACCATTTTCGTAATCTGGGAAATCTTTCGTGTATCAATATCCATATCAATCAACAATGCATATAAAACAACAACTATCTCCTAGATTAACCTATATACTCACAGTGTTAGTCTAAGTGTTAAAGCGGCACTTTCGTGGCTTTGTAGCGACCCCGGACGAATTCTGCAATATAAGTACCTATAGCATCATCAGAATATTCTGTGAATATTTCTCAACTACGGGATATTCAAATTCTAACTATTTATTCTAGTTAGCTGCTATTAAAAAATTTTTAGCTTAATAATTTTTACAAATAAACTCCTACACTTAGCTCAGTTCAAAATTCAGAGTAACAATGAACTGAAAAGTTGCTCACACAATAACAACAAAGCTAACGGTGGCCTTAGACAACCAAGGAAGGTGGCGGCACCACCCATGGCAAGATAGGATTTCGGCCAAGCTTGTTTTAGCCTCTAAATTTTCATTCAAAGCTATCCGATACTTATTTACGGTTTAAGGAGGAAGAGGAACACCTCCCGTAACGGAAAAAGTGGCGGAACATGGTGGTTCACCACCACCAATTTTCAGCACATATGATTTCTCATAGATAGAGAAAAATTCTTCAAAATATAATATCAAAATCAAGCTTAGAACATGAAGTTACATATGGGTTAGTGAAATCCTTGCAAAATTTGGTGATTTCCCTTGAAATTTGGAGGAGAGAGAAAGCTTTAGTAAACTTTAATGACGTCTTTTTTTTTTTTTGGTGAGAAAACGCCTAAGGCATAAAGAGCAAGAAGAAGACGTGATGTCTTCTTATTTTTGCCGAAAATTTATGGAAAATTATCCCATGTTCTTAATTTTGCCTAAGCTTGGTCAAAAGAGTTGACCAACTTTGACTTTTTGCACAAGCCCTATAGAACTTGATGTTAAGGCTTTTGTTTTTCATTTTAATGCCAAATATTTGATCCAAATGTCATATTAACATATTATATAGTCATAAAGTCCATTTATACCATTTTTCGGACTAAAAATGAAAAGAAGTGTAAAATGACCAAAATACCCCTGGTGCATTTTTTTCCGAATTTGATGCCGATTGTTGTTCTGATAATAAGAATGGATTCTATATTGTATATTATCATCATATCCACTCAATTTATCATATTTTATGGACTTTTCCCTTTCCCGATTTCAGTATGAATTTTTTAAAATTATTTTAGGGTCAAATCGCTTAACCACCCGATTTAACCTCTAAATCTATAATCTATCATACAACATGCATACCACATGATAGCCCGTCCTTCCTAGTGGATTTTACATGTGTAGTTTCGATCCATCAGAATATTATTGGAGACCCGATTTATCTCTGGCTTACGAGGGTCTCACAATTCTTCCCCCTTAATAAAATTCGTCCTCGAATTTTGCATAAAATTAACCTATAAAGAATTACCTCATAATTGAAATAACTGGGGGTATTGTTGTCTCATCTCATCCTCAAGCTCCCACGTAGCCTCCTACGTATGGTAATATTGCCACACAACTTTAACTGTAGGAACTTCCTTCGACCGCATCTTTCGCACTTGACGATCTACTATGGCTACAAGTTCCTCAATATATGTTAACCGGGAGTCTATCTGTGCTGCCTGTGGCTGTAAAACATGTGAATCATCTGGAATGTATTTTTGCAACATAGACACATGGAATACGAGGTGTACATAGCTCAAGTCTAGAAGCAACGCTAACTCATATGCTACTGCACCCTTACGACTCAATATCTGAAATGGTCCAATGTACCTTGGACTCAACTTACCTCGTCTCCCAAATCTCATAACCCCCTTGAAAGGTGAAACTTTTAGGAATACATAATCTCCAACATCAAACTCTAACTCACGTCTTCGGTTATTAGCATAGGCCTTTTGTCGATTTTGGACAGCCAACAACCTCTCTCTTATTATTCCAACTTTTTGCACTGAATCCTGCACAATATCTGGACCAAGTAGCCGATACTCGCCTGCCTCAAACCAACCAACAGGCAATCTACACTTTCGACCATATAGTGCCTCAAATGGTAAATGATCATCCCAATTCCCTTCAAAATCTAATACATAGGCCCGCAACATATCCTCAAGGGTCTGTGTAGTCCTCTCGGACTGTCCATCTGTTTGGGGCTGAAAAGCAGTGCTAAACCGCAACTGCGTACCGAGGGCCTCCTGGAATGATCTCCAAAATCTCATTGTAAACTGTGAACCTCTATCTGATATAATCGATAATGGTACACCATGTAAAGGCACAATCCGATCCAAATAAAGCTTAGCATACTTATTAGCTGGATAAGTAGTTTTCACCGGAATAAAATGTGCCGACATAGTCAATCTGTCGACAATCACCCAAATAGAATCATATCTTGCCTTAGTTCTAGGCAAAGCAATCACTAAATCCATGGTAACATGATCCATTTCCACTCTGGTACCTCAAGGCTCTGTAATGGACCAACTGCTCTCAAATGTTCAGCCTTTACTTGCTGACATATTAGGCATTTAGCCACATAATCTGCTACACCACGTTTCATGCCTTGCCACCAGTAAAACTGCTTAAGATCACGGTACATCTTGGTAGCACCGGGATGCATCGTATATGATGCATTATGTGCTGCATCAAGGATCCTACCTCGAATTCCCTCTATCTCAGGGACTACCAATCGACTATGGAAACGGAGAGTTCCCTCTTCATCCACCTGAAATCCATCGTCCTTACCCTGTTTCATACTAGCTATCCTCTCAGTACAAAAAGCATCAACATGCTGCCTTGCTTTAACTTCCTCTACTAAGGAGGATCTAACCTGTACATGTGCAATAAGTTAACCTGTACATTTGCAATAATTGCACCAGTCCCGATAAAACTCAAGGTAACACCTCTTCCCAAACAATCCTGAATAGCCTTAGCCAACTGTCTCTTTTCTAGGAACAAGTGAGCCATGCTTCCCATAGACTTACGGCTCAAAGCGTCAGCAACCACGTTGGCTTTACTCGGATGATAAAGGATAGTGCAGTCGTAATCCTTGAGTAACTCCAACCACCGCCTCTGTCTTAAATTTAACTCCCGTTGATCAAAAATATCTTTCAAACTCTTGTGCTCGATGTATACCTCACATGATTGGCCATATAAGTAATGTCGCCATATCTTTAATGCAAAGATAATGGCTGCTAACTCCAAATCATGTGTCAGATAAATCTGCTTATGCTTCTTCAACTGCCTCAAGGCATATGCTATAACCATGCCACCCTACATTAACACACATCCCAATCTAACCTTGGATGCATCACAATATATAACATATCCACCGGATCCCGTCGGTAATGTCAAACGGGAGCAGTAGTCAAACGCTCCTTGAGCTCTAGAAAGCTACTCTCACATTCGTCTGACCACTCAAACTTGACATTCTTCTAGGTAAGTCTAGTCAATAGAGCTGCCAATCTCGAAAAATTCTCAACAAATCTCCTATAATACCCTGCCAGCCCCAAGAAACTTCGAATCTCAGTAACGGTGGTAGGTCTTTTCCAATCACGCACTGCCTCCACCTTTTTAGGGTCTACACTAATACCTTCCTTGGATACAATATGTCCAAGGAATCCTACACTACTCCACCATTACTCGCACTTTGAAAACTTAGCATATAGCACCGCCCTAAGATACTGGCTATGATTATCCTCAGTCCAAGAATACACCAAGATGTCATCAATAAACAGTATCACGAAGTGATCTAAATAGGGTTTAAACACCCTGTTCATCAGATCCATAAAAGCTGTAGGGGCGTTAGTCAGTCCAAAAGACATTACAAGAAAATCATAGTGCCCATAACGCGTACGGAAAGCAGTCTTAGGCACATCTTCCCTCCGAATACGGAGCTGATGATAACCTGATCGAAGATCAATCTTAGAAAAACAACTAGCTCCCTGCAACTGATCAAACAAATCATCAATCCTCGACAGAGGGGAATTATTTTTAATAGTCATCTTATTAAGTTGCCTATAGTCAATACATAGCCGCAGGGATCCATCCTTCTTCTTAACAAACAATACCGGAGCACCCCAGGGTGAAGTACTAGGACGTATGAATCCCTTGTCCAATAAATCCTGAAGTTGTATCTTCAATTCCCTCAGCTCAAGGGGAGCCATACGGTAAGGGGAAATTGAAAAAGGTCGGGTTCCTATCAACACATCAATACAGAACTCAATCTCTCGCTCAGGAGAAAGTTCGGGTAAGTCCTCTGGAAATACATCTGGAAACTCAGATACTACTGGTATCATATCCAAATTCGAAACCTTACCTTCAATATCACACACATAGGCTAAATAGCCCTGACAGCCATTGTTTAACAACTTCTCAACTTTTAAGATCGATATCATTCTTGCTGTATTCATACTCCGATCTCCCTGATATTTTAAAACTGATTTCCCTGGTATTTGGAAGGTAATAACCTTCTCAAAACAATCTAACATCGCATAGTTGGCAGCTAGCCAATCCATGCCTAGTATCACATCAAATTCTAGTATATCTAGTATCACTAGATCGGCTATGAACATCTACCCACCAATCTCAATATCACACCCCTTCAAAACTTGACTAACTGCATACTCTACCCCGACAGGTGTTGAAACTAGCAAAGGTTCATTTAGCTCACTAACATCTCTGAGCAAAATATCCGCAAACTGCGTGCAAATAAATGAATGGGTAGCACCCGGATCAAATAAAGCATGTGCAGGCTGTAAACAAACCATAATAATACTTGTCACAACTGCATTGGATGCCTGGGCATCCCTATGTGTCAATGCAAAAACTCTAGCCTGTCTCCTGCTGCCTAACGTCTGTCCCCTATCGACAGATTGCTATCCCTGGCCCTGAGTGCCTCTACCAGCCTGTTGTGCGACTGATCCTGCTGACTGCCCTGGTGCAGTTGTAGCTGGGAGTGGAGTTGCTATTGATGGAAGTGAGCCAGAACCCAATGGGCAGTCTTTTCTCATGTGCCCCGATTTACCATATTTAAAACATAAATCTGATCTCCAACATACGCGTCTATGTCAGCGTCCACAAATCAGACATAATAGGGTAGAAGCTCCCCCAATATAGTAGCAGCTGATGTACTCTAAGGGCGACCACCAGGTCTATGTTGACTGTTTTGACCCCCGTCCCTCTGTACACTACTAGTAGATGCCTCTCCTCTAGACACGACACCACCAACTGGCCCCGATGACCCTACCGTCCTAGAACCCTGTCCACCAAATCTGGGCCTCTTTCGTGGGCCCCAATCACTCTGCCTATCCCGGGCTCGCTGCTCGAACCTTAGAGCAGAATTTAATACCTCAGCATATGTAGATGTCTTTGTCAACTGAACTGACCTAAACAAATAATCCCGAAGACCATCTACAAACCTCTTAGCTCTATCATACTCGGTGGATACCAACTGTGGCACGTATACTCGGTGGATATCATAATCAGTCATAGTCAATGTCTCGTCTGCTTGAGCTGCTCGAATTCACGAGCCCTAGCCTCGTGAAAACTCTTTGGTAAGAATCTACGAAGAAACTCAGTACAAAACTCTGGCCACGCTAATGGAGGAGCAGTAGCTTGTCGTCTCCTAAGCAATGTCGTATACCACGTTCCAGCTATACTCCTAAGCTGGAAATTGACTAACTCCACAGATCGAACCGGAGAACATCCCAATGATATGAACAGTCTACTGCACTGTCCAAAAAGTCATTGGGATCTGCATTAGCATCATTCCCTGTAAACAAATGTGGTTGATTCTTCTTAAACTCAGATAACGAAACCTGAAGGTATCCCTCTGGTCGGCCCTGCTCTGACTCTACCGGTGCAGCTGTCGGCTGTGCCTGTGCCTATGCCTGTTGGGCCTGATCTAGTTTCCTTTGTTTCTCTGACACAACCTGTGTCAAAGCCTCTACCTGGTGTACTACCTCATCCATTTTAGCATCCATCATGTCATATCTCATCTCAGTATCTGTAGTATCCCTAGTAGCAGTCCTACTACTCTCCCCACTCTAGCCTCTAATCTCAGGGCCAGCAAAAATCTGATCCGAGACCTCAGGCTCTCGGTCCCCTGATGTATCTCTAGGTTTACGAGTTCTTGTTCGGGGAGGCATCGTATCTAGAAAATAAAAATATGTCAATAATTCCATAATAGTATTTATATAGTTCAATATGTACTAGCTAGCTTAAAAATTACCCGACGTACCAGCATGTGAAGATGGACATCCGTAGGGGTAGTACACTACTTATCGATACTCCGGGATTACTTGTAAGCAATGGACTACTACCCTACCCGTTTTTGCAATCACTGACCTCTAGACCGTGCTCTAATACCACCTTGTCACACCCAAATTCAGGGCATGTGACCAGCCAGAAATAAGGTATGCCCTTACCTCCGAAGCCTGAGTATACTCATTAAACCATATTAAAAAAGAAATTGGCATAATCTCGCCCTACATGGGTGTTTACCGCTCAATCATCAACAACATAAACATCACCATATTATACTAGGCCTCTAAGACCGTTATACGTCATACATCACTTAATTACATCCGTTTACAAAATATACAGTACATATTCATCATACACAAAATGCAAAGGACCCGTGACACCCTAGTGACTACAAAATTGTATCCCACCATCGCCACTGCTTATCACGTCCTAGTCAATCTGCTCACCACAAGTATATGAGCAGTTAGCTATCCGGAATATGGAAGAGCTGGTCTATCAGAATCTGAAAAAGAATGAAAATAAATGAAGTGAGTCGAAAGACTCAATGAACATAAGGTAACTAGGAAGAGTACTTGGAAGTTTTGTGCACCCTTACTTAACTATTAAAGTATAAACATGACATATCATGTATGACTAATTAATCAAAAAGTAATATTTAAAAATTATTCTGAAACTTATAAAAATTATTTGCCCCATATGAAATCTTCTATGCTGAGTGCTGAATATAAATAGGCCATTGGCCACTCGAAATCGGTAGCCAAAAATATTTAGCAATCGATTTTACGAGTATACTTCTACAATTATCATTTAAAAATTTCTCATGTCTATATCATCAAAACATCTCGGACTTATACCAGTCCGTAATATTTGTCATCCTGGACTATCTTGTCCATATCATCCCGGACTCATCCTGTCCGTACAACAATAGCATCCCGAACATCACCTTATCTGTATAATAATAACATCCCGGACATCACCCTGTCCGTATAATAATAACATACCGAACATCACCCTGCCCGTGTAATAATAACATCCCGGACATCACCCTCTTCGTATAATAATAACATCCCAAACATCACCCTATCCGTATAATAATAACATCCCCGACATCACCCTGTCCTTATAATAATAGCATCCCAGACATCATCTTGTCCGTATAATATCAACATGATATATTAATTCTCTTATATCATGGAGTAATATATATATATATATATATATATATATATATATATATATATATATACTATGCTAGGTAACAATTGTAGACACCAAATTTTGTTCGGACCACTAATATGTATGTTTTCTTCCTATATTGATATTTTCGACTGTAAAAAGACTGTTTTCATCCTACAGGTGGTACTCCGAGACTTAGTTTAAGAGGGCGAGCATAAAAAGTCAAACTTGGAAAAAGTCAACCTCGAAAAAAGTCAACCCCAAAAAAGTCAACCCCAGAAAGTCAACTACTGAAAAAAGTCAACCCACTTTCAAAATCAAGATTTTAAGTTCAATTGAAGAATGGCGAAAGAATTTTGATAATCCGAGGTCTACATTGAAAGATATGGAGTTCGAAAGTTGGGATTTGGAGATTCAGTAGAAAGAAAACCCTAATCCGAGAAATTTGGGGAAAAGTGCTTAAACGATCAAAGTGGTCCAAATTGAAGGTTCCAAATGAATGATAAGCACTGACTACGGGTAAATGAGAAGTCACTTGCAAGTAAAATCGAAAGAAAAGTCAATCCGGGAGAAAACCGAGAATTAGGGTTTTTAGTGGATTTCGGTGAAATGGGGAAGAATCACAGAAATGGCCCGACTTGGTAAGAACAAAGCCCCCAATGGATGAAGAATGATTAAAAAGGATAGCCCAAGGCTCAGATTGAAGAAAGTATGAAAATCAGACTTGTTTTGAGCAAAACCAGATTTCGGAGGCAAAAGGGCAAAATTGGAAAATTTGGGAAAAATAGCAAATGGACTCCGAAAATTCTGAAAATTTTTCAATCTCATTCTTAAATCATTTGAAAGGTATTGGCGAAATAAAATCTTGATTCGGAGTTCGTTTGCAAAATGGCCAAATCCCGGGCTTCTTATGTAGTAATTCAAAAAGGAAAATCCCGGAAAAATAGCAAATGAGCTCCAAATCTTCTGAAATTTTGCAAATATCATTTTTAAATTATTTGGAAGATATTGGCAAAAGAAAATCTTGATTCGGAGTTCGTTTGCAAAATGGCCGAATCCCAGGCTTCTTATATAGTAATTCAAAAAGGAAAATCCTGGAAAAATAGCAAATGAGCTCCAAATCTTTTGAAATTTTGCAAATCTCATTTTAAAATTATTTGGAAGAGATTGGCGAAAGAAAATCTTGATTCGGAGTTCGTTTGCAAAACGGCCAAATCCCGGGCCTCCTATGCAATAATTCAAGAAGATAAATCCCGAAAAAATAGCAAATGAGCTCCAAAAATTTTGAAATTTTTAAAATCTCATTTTTAAATTATTTGGAAGATATTGGCGAAATAAAATCTTGATTCGGAGTTCGTTTGCAAAATGGCCAAATCCCGGGCCTCCTATGTTGTAATTCAAGCCGATAAATCCCGAAAAAATACCAAATGAGCTCCAAAAATTATGAAAACTTCCAGATCACATTTTTAAATTATTTTGAAGAGATTGGTGAATAAAAATCTTGATTTGGAGCTCGTTTAAAAAATGGTAAAATGTAGGGGCATAAAAGGGCATTTTTGGAAGAAAAAATCCAAATAAATAGCAAACGGACTCGGATAAATTTGAAAACTTCCAGAACTCAATATTTTATTATTTTGGAAGTATTAAAAAAATAAAAATTGAATTTGGAGTCTGTTTGATATTTATTTTTATTCGGGGGGCAAAACGGTCATTTCACCCAAGCAACCGAAAAGGGCTTCTTTGGGCCTTTCAAAAAATCAGAGTTGGGATGGAAAAGAGAAGTGCTGGCCTGCCCAAGCCCAAAGGAAGGAGGAAGCTTCTGATTTTTTCAATCAAATGGCTAAAAATCAAGAGTTAGTTAAAGATTCTCTTTGATCAAGCTATGGTGATTAAGCCACATAGGCTAAGAAAGATGTCAACATTATTCTTGAATAGCTGTAATTTGAGAGAGCTGAGATGCTAATCTAAAGGTGGTAATTTCATGATTTTTCACCTTGAATTATTAGCCATTTGATGGAAAATTGGTTACAAGAAAAATGACAACATCCTTGGGCAATTAAAAGGTCCATTCGGCCAGCACTTGGGAGAGGGCAGAAAATTGATTTTTTCATTTCATTTTGCTGAGTTCTTTTGATATTTACTTAGTTTTTTCTCTCCTTGGTTGGAAGCAAAAAAGAAAAGTTTAGAAAAAAAAGGAAAGTTTGAAGAGATAAAGCTTGAAAGATAGCTTCTTGAGGTTGCTCTTGAGCACCAACTCTTGCACTTTCTTGATTTTCTATTCTTGTTTTTGCTATTTTGATTTCTATTTGGTGAGTTTCCATTTTAAATAAATGTTTCTATTTTTTCTTCTTAAGTTCTTCCTTCATCTCTTTCTTAAATATGTTTTTACAATTTTTTTTTATTATACTCACCATGGCCAAATGGCCTACATTATTTATTTAAGTTGCTGTTTTGGTTTATTTTATCATATTGTTTATGTTATTTTCTTTGATTTTAATGTTTTAAATGTTATGTTACTTCATATTCTTGAGTTATATTTTAATTTGGTTGCTTTGTTTGTTGCCATTTATGTTTTAAATATCATGTTTTTGCATTTTTAATTTTTTGTTTTCATGATGTTTAAATTTGAGCATGTTTTAGATTTAGTATATCAAGTGTTTGTGAAAATGCTTGTGTGGTCTTTGCATGATTTGAGTTTTATATCTTAGTTGAGCATGTTTTAGATTTAGTATATAAGTGTTTGTGAAAATGCTTGTGTGGTTTTTGCATGATTTAAGTGTTATATTTTAGTTGAGCATGTTAGTATACCAAGTGTTTGTGAAAATGCCATGCTTGTTGGAGCTTGAGGCCATTTGGCTACTCCATGTGTTTTGCATTGTGTGATTGCATTTTTGTCATGTTAGTTGGTAGGTTTTTGCATTTGCATGACATTGATTTAGTTTTGCATGCTAGTATACCAAGTGTTTGTGAAAATGTCATGCTTGCTAGTTACATTATGCTATTCGGCCATCCTAGGAATTTTTGCATTTTATGTGCATTCTTGCCATGTTAGTTGATAGGTTAGCATTTGCATGATATTTGATTGAGTTTTTGGTTTAAGCATGCTTTGTGTTTGTGAAAATGCCATGCATATTTTAGTTATTAAGTTAGGTTTATTTGCCATGCATGTTCATGCATTTTAGGTCTTGGTTGCATTAAATGCCATGCAAGTTCATTTAGGTCTAGGTCACTTTATGAATGCCATGCATTTTTTCATGACATTTAGGTTTAAATCCATGCATTTCATGCATTATGTTTGCTGTATTGTTTCATGCATTTCATGCATTTCATGTTCATGCCACTTGAATAATGACTTGAGCCAATTAATGGTTCAAAGTCATGCTCTCTTGAGCACACTTGTGGAAAATTAAGTTTGTCAAGTTGATTATTCTACCTTTGTGATTTTTTTTACTTAGCCAATTTTTATCTAAATTTCAAAAAGTCCTAGCTACTGTTTGTAAGTCATTTTATGAGTTTCAAATATTTTTACTTTGATTTTTAAATGATTTTATCAAAGGCAAAAATGTATTTTGGCATAACAGTTTTTTTCACCCAGTTTTCGTACTTTTCCGATTTTTTTGGGCATTCTTATTTAATTAGAAAATTAAGCTGATTTTTTCCCGTGAAGTTGTAAATGTCTTGAGTCTCCAGTATTTTTTTTCAGAATTGTTTGAATTTTTAAAAATAGGATAAAAAATTATGGCTTAAAACTGGACAGTGGAGTCAGAATTGAATTTAAAGAAAAATCATTTTTCTGTTTTGGTTAAGTTACTTAGAGTGGGCTGATTAGGAGGGTTAGCTACTGACTTAGGGTAGTTTCTAAGCCTTTTTAAACTCTAAAAATGGTTTTTCAATTCTCTGGTTAAGGGTAGTCAAGTCCGGATTTTTAAACTTAGGAAATTAGAGCCATTTAAAAAAAGATTTAGCCCAATTTTTATTTTTTAATTCAAGCTTTTCAAAATTGTTTTCAAACAATCACAAAGTATTTTGGTTTTAGAATATTTAATTTGACATATTTTCCTAAGGTAGCCGGATATCTTTTTAGATATACGGATTTCCTTAATAAAAGGAAAAAATACATTTCATGCATTGCATTTTTCGTATTCATGCATTTTATATAATATGTGATTCTTGTTATAATAATTTCTATGATATTGTTATTATTTTGATTTATACTTTTTGATGTTATATGGTTTATTATATGGTTTTGAATATTTCATGATATCCTATGCTTTTATTTAGTTATTTTTATTTAGCATATACCATGTTCATGCATTATTATTTTTATTTTCATGCATATTATATGATAGCATTATTTTATTCAATGTCATTTAAATTATATGCCATATCATTCATATTTGTCATGTCATTTAAATCATTTCATTTCATTTAGGATATATTATGTCATCTAGAATATTTTATTTCATTTAGATTATATCATATAACTTAGGGTATTGCATTTCATGTAGAATATATTATATTACCTAGGTCATTTCATTTCATTTAGGATATATTATGTCATCTAGAATATTTTATTTCATTTAGATTATATCATATGACTTAGGATATTGCATTTCATATAGAATGTATTATGTTACATAGGTCATTTAATTTCATTTAGAATATATCATATAACTTAGGATATTTCATTTCATTTAGAATATGCTAAGGCATTCAAATCATGTCATGTCATTTAGGAAGCATTATATTATTTAGATTTTGCTATGTCATTTTATTTATGTCATGCATATACATATTCATATCTTTTAAAATTTTTTCAAAAGGATAATGATTCTTCAATAAAAATAAAGATATTCCCGAGTTAAAATAATTCATGAGTTCTCTACCGGGTTTGCTGGAGGGAATATCATCAATTATCATTAATAAAGGAATATCTTTCTTTCAAAAAAAGAAAATGATTCGGAAAATTTTCCAAAACTAATAAAAATTTCTATATTTTGCCACATTTGTTGGGGAATATAGGAAAATTTTGAATTTATAAATTCCGGATCATTTTCAATAAAAAAGAATTATTTTTCTTTAAATTGGGAATTAACTCGAAATACTAAATTTAAAACAAACTTTTTACCGAGACTTGAGATAACACACGATTAATAAGGTACCGATTTATACGAGCGTTGTGGGGGTGCTAATCCTTCCCCACACGTAACTGACTCCCGAACCCGTTTCTTTGATTTCTCTGGTTTAAAACGCAGACTTGGAATTGGTTTTTAAAATGTTTTAATTAATTTTTTTAAAAAATTTTATAAAACCGGTTTTAATAGGTGGCCGATCACACCTAGCTAAAAAAGATTGGTGGCGACTCCATGTCTTTTTCAAGGTCAATTTCAAAACCTTCATTTTTTTAGAAGAATTAAGTTGACTTTTCCTCGATGTTTTAATGTCACACTTAACGAATAATAAAATCTTGCGATGAGACTCGTTATTTTTTAGGTTGCGACAGCTTGGCGACTCCACTAGGGAAAATTAGAGAGTCAGGCCTAGAAATTAGTCGTGTGTTATCAAAGTCTCGGTTTTGTTGGTTTAATTGGTATTTAATTTTAATTCCCATATTTTTAAAATAAAAAAATGTCTTAATATGTCCATATTCATGTGCATTCATATTATTATTTGTTCTCTGGTTATTTTGTTGCGTATATTTATATGTTTGTTTGACTGATGCTTTACATTGTTTGATTTTAGTGGGGTATTTAGAATAAGGGTTGTAGAATAAGTGGTGACAGGTTTGTTTTGTTCCTCCGCACACACTGTATTTTCATTTGCATAACATGAATCCTCTACCCGGGTTCTGTCCTTTTAAGTGGAAGTAAAGTAACTACGCCTTCGTGATTGATCCTCCGTATGGGCTAGTGAAACACTTCCGGAGTATAAAGTACCTAATGCCTTCGTGATAATCCTCCGTACGGGCATAGGAAAATATACTCTAACGAATTGAACCTGCTTTTATCGGGGTGCCTTGCTAGCCTTCACCGACGACAGTGAGGAACAATTCGGGGCCTTAGAACCAATTCACCTTCATATAGTGAACCTAGGCGAAGCCATGCTGGATTTTTGTTAGATACCCGAAGTTTAAGAACACATGGAGGAACATTTTCAACCTTTTACCATCTTTCTATATGTTAGATACAAATTGGGTGATGATGAACGAACATCATACCACTCGTATTTTTTTATTATTATTTTGTCCCAAAGGCGTCGTAATGCCGAAGCTCTGTTTAAATTTTTGGGACATTTTTTTAAAAGCATGTTGTTATTTATGTTATATTTGTGAATTCATTTCCTTACTAATCTATTTCTTTCTGTTTTCTTTTCTTTGACATGCATCATAGACATCATCATACACTTGAAGTTTATTGGCCTCGGGATAGTTATCAACCCAAAGGACTTTCATGGAGGGTCAGGTTATTTCAGTGATAGAAGATCATGCAGTAGTCAGGGCACGGTTGGAAAAAGATCAGAGGGAGGATGGTGATTGCCTCAAGAAAGATTATGTGTCAGTATTGCCGGAAAGGGTCAAAGTGGATCCTAGACAAAATAATCTCCGAGGGTTAGCCGACATTTGGAACCAGTGGAATGTATCAGAGAAAGAATCCTTCACTCAGAAATATGGAGACATAGCACTCTTAATTCCGATTCAGGTCAATAGTGGGTTGATTCTGGCTATGATACAGTTTTGGAATCCTGCTTATAGATGTTTCACTTTTAACAAGGAGGATATGACACCACTGGTCGAAGAATATTCAACATTGTTACGTATTGAATGTCCTAATCATGATCGGGTATATCTGAAGGAGATGAAACCGTCAGGTTTGAAAAAGAAAGTGGCTAGGATCACAGGAATGGATACAACATGGGTTGAGAGTCATGTGGACACGAAGCAGAAAAATGGGTGCATTCCGTGGGAAACTCTCCGACAATTGATATTGGGTTGTTCCGACAAAGCAAAAGCCAGGGACATCTTCGCTCTAGCCATCTACGGGTTAATCATATTCCCGAAGATATTGGTTCATGTGGATATAGCCGTGTTTGATTTCTTTGAAAAGTTGGAATAGAAAATCAACCCATCTCCGGCTATCATAGCTGAAACTATTCGATCCTTGAATTTTTGTAAAAGGGCAGGACAAGGGAGGATCAAGGGGTGTGTACAACTCCTTTATATTTGGATTCAAAGTCACTTTTGGAAGATAGAAAATGTTTCCTTCAAACCGTACATGAAGACTTTAGTTCCGATTAGGGAATTCCTTCAAAATGATTGGCCTAAAGACGGGAACGAAGAGAAATGGGTCAACATGTTTCGGAATCTAAAAGGGGAGATGGTGACTTGGAGAGCTCCATGGATGATTCCTATGCCGATTATGTACAAATATGGGGACAACCCGGGAGTTCCACTGCTCGGAATTTGGGGGTTTGTGAGTTATGCGCCTCTGTTGGTGCAAAGACAGGTTGAGTCTCGGCAATTCACACCCATGACTCATAATTTAGGATCATCAGAGTTCACTTATGGGGAAGACGAATATTCTGGAAAAGTGCGGGCAGCGATTGAAGCATGGAAGAAAACTCACCGGATAAAAGTGGCCAGATATGCCGACACCGTCACACCTGATTACCTGGTATGGAGGGAATTAAGGGTTAATGATAGACTATTGAAATCAGATGGGGAGGAGGTCCAGTTCATGAATCCTCGATCGAGGGAAATGCCATCAGAGTTAGAAATTGCAAGAGCGGAATTTGAAAAAGAAAAGGCCCGGATGAGCAAGGAGATTGCCCGACTGCAAGAAGAGCTTGAGGACATGAAAGATAGGGAATCAGCTCGGGAAAAAGAGAAGGAACAGATTAAAAGAGAAAGGCACACCGTTAAGGGCGATCTTCGGGAATTACATTTGGAGAACAAGAGGTATCGCTTTGAGCTCAGATTTGAGGGGACTCTCAAAACTTCCGGGGAGTGGGAACATGAGGTCAAAAACCTCAAGAAGGAGAATAAGTACTGGAAGGAGAAAGCAAAACACGAGGAAGCCCGAGCAAATCAACTGGAGAAACAAGCTAGGGAAAGCTTACACGGCGATGCTTTTGCTGACACGTCAAAGGGTCGTGAACAAGTAGGGATCAGATGGAAGAGCAAGGCAATCAAAAGAGGACAGTGAAGAAGGTCCAGAATCCGAGGGAATTACCAGTGTTTTGTAATAGTTTTTAAGAGAGATAGGTTATTATGTTGTCTAAAGCAGGGATCTTTTCTTTAATGTATTTAGTTCCAGGAAATCAATGAAAGACCGTTTGGTTGGAATTATCCCGGGGCCAATACTTTAAATGCATTCATTATTCACTAATTCTTTCTTTTATATTTTATAATCATTCATTCATTTATTTCTTTATAAATTGTTCATACACTTAGTTATTTATTGGTCCATTCATTTATTCATTATATGTTCACTTAGTCATTTACTTAGTTGTTCATTCATTAACACCGATTCATTCCTACATTTATTCATTTATTCATTTATTAATTTTTTATAAAATAAAATAAGAAATGTGTCAATAATTTCTAATCCATGGTTTTTAAAAAATAAAGGTATAATTGGTCGCACTCAGAAAGAACCAGATTTCCAACACTCTTACAATACTCGATCTCGAACAAAAGCCATGGAAAACGATCAGCTTGCCAGAATTGAGAGAATGGAAAGAATCCAAAAAGAACTACAAGAACAGTTGACTAAGTCTCAAGAGGAGACACGAGAACAGATGACAAAGCTCATGGAGATGATGAGCACTATGATGAAGCAGAAGTGGCCCGGAGAGAATTCAGTTGCTGGAATGGGGGCAGTAAATCAGGAGGATAGACCAGAAGTGGTATAGAGAAATGGCCAGACATCCCAACCTGTGGGAAATGAAATCCCAACTGGGGCAGCATCCTACATCTACATCCAGCCGGCGACCGAAGCACAGAATTTCGGTCCAAAAAGGGGTAACATCGGAGTTGATCAATTGAGGTTGAGGTTCCAGACTTCGAAGAAATGGCAGAGAAGGAAAGGGCCAAAATGACTGAACTAAAGAGGGTCGAAACTGTTAAATCTGAGAAGAAATATTAGTTGTTGGAAAAAAGGCTAAGAGCAGTGGAAGGAGCAGAGTTGTTTGGCAGTCTAGATGCCAAAGAGATGAGCCTGGTACATGATCTAATAATTCCACCGAAGTTCAAAGTACCAGACTTTGAAAAGTATAATGGGACCACCAACCCATCGGCTCATCTGACTATGTACTGTAGAAGGATGACAGGGCATGAGGATAATAAAAAATTGCTTATTCATTGCTTCCAGGACAGCTTAACAGGGACAGCCACCCGATGGTACAACCAACTCAGTCGTACCAAGATTCGTTCATGGACGGATTTGGCCAGGGCTTTTATGGAGTATTATAAGCACGTTTCTGATATGGTACCGGATAGGCTGTCATTACAGAACATGGAAAATAGGTCCAATGAGACCTTCAAGGAGTATTCACAGAGGTGGAGGGATCTGGCCACACAAGTGCAACCCCCTTTAACCAACAAAGAAACCATGGTGCTTTTGATCAACACATTGAAAGCGCCTTATTATGACAGATTGGTGGGAAACGCTACCAAAGATTTTGCGGATATGGTAATATCTGGAGAAATGATTGAGTCAGCCATTAAGAGTGGAAAGATGGAAGAGGGCAAGTCTGCTACCCCGAAGAGAGCTTTTCCTACAAAGAAAAAAGAGGAAACCCATGCAGTAAGCTTCAACCAATACCTTTATACACCTCCTACACCATACACACCACCGAGGCCTTATACCCCTACCACACCTTATGCACCTCCGACACCTTACACACCATACCCGGTGTATAATCCTTATTACCCCAATATCAACCACCTTACCCAAAACCCGTTCCCCCACACCAATATACCACAACAGCCATTCCCAACTGGTATATCCCCTCAAATCGCCCTTCCTAGAAATGCTGTTCCAAACACACAAGGGCCTGCGCGTAATGACCAACGTTCACCAAGGAACGATCAAAAAGCCCAATTTGATCTGATTCCCACTACCTACGGTGATCTATATCCAAAACTGTTGCAAGGACAACTTGTTGCACCCGTGTACCTAAAACCTTTGACACCTCCATATCCAAGATTGTACAATGCAAACACCAACTATGCATACCATGCGAGAATCCAAGGACATTCAATTGAAGATTGCCTGGCCTTCAAAAAGAAAGTCCAAAGCCTGATTAATGCTGGGGTAGTGAAGTTTGGATCAAAAAATGGGTCGAACGTAGCTGGAAATCCATTGCCCAATCATGCTGGGAATCAGGTGAATGCAATATTGACCGAAGGGGACAGAAGATTAAAAAGGAATATTGGGGAGGTTAAGACTCCAATGATGACAGTATGAGCTGAAATGGTCAAGGCAGGATTGGTGGAAGGTATGGAAGGTCTGAAAATGGTTGCAAGAAGGGTGCATGATTGGTGCCTGTTCCATAAGAGTGAAGACCATGACATATAGAACTGCGGGGATTTTCGGGTTAAAGTCCAAAAGATGATGGATAGTGGGATAGCCCAGTTCTATGAGGAGATAGAAGGGGAAATAGAAGTCATTGAAAATACAGGTGGCTATGGGATAGGAAGACCCCTAATCATCTACTATGATGAACCAGAGGAAAAAGTTATGCTAGCCATGGAAGAAAATGCGCCCAAATTAATCATTGATTTACCTGGTTCTTTTCCATACAAGGGAAACAAGGCTACACCATGGAAATATGACTGCAGCATAGTTATGCCCGGGTCTTCAGGCCAGCAGGATATTACAGGTGTGGGGCATTTAACCCGAAGCGGGAGGTGTTATGCTCTGGAGACCGTTGAACAAGGGGTAGCAGGGAAAGACAGAGGAATTGATAAAGGGAAGAAGGTCGTCGAGCCAATCCATATTGAGATGGATTTGCCAGAGGAAACAGAGAGGGGATCAGCCCCGGTTAACAGAATCAAAGAGCCAGTATGTGAAAAGAAAGCTTGTGAGTTCTTGAAATTTATAAAGCATAGTGAATATAGCGTGGTTGAACAACTGACGTCAACCAGCTAGGATCATAATCTTATCCTTGCTTTTAAATTCAGAACTACACAGAAATGCTTTATTAAGAGTATTAAATCAAGCATACGTGGCCAATAATATATCAGTGGAAAAGCTGGATAGGTTGGTGTGAAACATCGCAGCTGATGACTACATTTTTTTCAGCTATGAGGAAATACCACCTAATGGTATTGGATCAACAAAAGCTCTCCATATAACCACCACTTGTAAGGGGCACATATTACTGAGGGTCCTTTTGGATAATGGTTCTTCACTAAATGTGATGCCTTTAGTAACTTTATCCAAGTTACCAGTGGATTTATCCTATATGATGCCAAGTTGCACGGTGGTCAGAGCTTTTGACGGAACAAGGAGGGAGGTTATGGGAACCATTGAAGTTCCTCTGGAAATAGGCCCGTGTATATATATAGTGAATTTCCAGGTTATGGATATCAATCCATCTTATAAGTGCTTGTTGGGAAGGCTATGGATACATTCAGCTGGGGCTGTACCCTCGTCTCTTCACCAGAAACTAAAATTTGTGATGGAGGGCCGGTTGATCACGGTATCGGGGCAAAAAGACATAATAGCCTCCGCATCCACTGAATCTCCTTTTGTGGAGCTGAATGAAGAGGCCGTGGAGTGTTCTTTCCGGTCTTTGGAATTTGTAAATGTAGTTTTTGTTGCTGAAGGACAGAAAATTCCAAAACCGAAGCTGTCCAAGAACACAAGGCTGAGGGTAAGAACCACCGTAGGAAAAGGCTGCAGGGCTGGAAAGGGTCTCGGGAAATATCTTCAAGGGATGGCTCGAGCCATAGAAGTAAAAGGAAAGAAGGACCGATTTGGCCTAGGATATCTTTCGAAGGCCCATGAGAAAAGAAGACAAGTTGAAAAGAACCGACAAAGGAGGATGGCCCGTCTTACGGGTATGGATATTGAGTGGGAGCCTATGACATTCCCACCTATCCTTCACAGCTTTCGCTCAGCCGGTTCTCTGTTCGGAGAAAAGAATTCTGATGATGTGCTTGTAATGATAGAGAATGCCTTCAAGAGATTCCAGGTGAATAGTGATGAGCAGATGTATGATATAGAGATCTGCACGACCGAGAAAGACAGGATTGAAAGAGAGAATACTAGCTGGATGGTGCGACCTTGTCCACCAGGATATAGACTAACCAACTGGAGTGCGACTGAGTTGCCCATAGTCTTTAAGTCTATTCCAAAGTAATACTTTTTAAAAGGCAATCTTAATTATCTTTACCCAGAGATATTAAGAGTTTTTTCTGTAATGGGCTTTTTAAACATTTTCATTCAATAAATAACAAGCACAATGCATTACCCATATTGATGTGTCCATATTCTTTCATTTTTTTTTATTTATTTTGTTTTCTATATATATTTTCCAATATTGTTTTTTCTTCACCTATTTACAGGTGTACGGATGCGGAATATGAGGACCTTCCTGTCAGTAATTCTGAAATTGATTTTGAAAGACCTATTTGCACGGGTGATTTCGAGGCTAATGAAGATATTGAGGATTATGGTCTACCTTCGGATCTATTAAGGAAAATAGAACAAGAAGAAAAGCAAGTACTTCCTCATAAGGAGTTATTGGAAACAATATATCTGGGAAATGGTGAAGAGATAAAAGAAGTCAAAATTGGAACTTCATTGTCACCATCAATAAAAGCTGAATTGATGGCTTTGCTCCAGGAGTATGTGGATGTATTTGCATGGTCTTACCAAGATATGCCAGGGTTAGATCCGGATATTGTGGTTCATAAGCTCCCTCTGAGGCCAGAGTGCAAGCCAATTCAGCAAAAGTTGAGAAGAATGAGGCCTGATATGCTGTTAAAGATAAAAGAGGAGGTGAATAAACAATTTGATGCTGGATTCCTAGAGGTGGCAAAATATCCAAAATAGGTGGCAAATATTGTTCCAGTACCGAAGAAGGATGGCAAGGTGCGGATGTGCGTTGATTATCGAGATTTGAACAAGGCCAGCCCTAAAGATAATTTCCCTTTGCCTCATATTGATACTCTGGTGGATAATATAGCGAAGAGTTCTTTATTTTCTTTTATGGACGGATTCTCAGGATACAATCAGATCAAGATAGCACCGGAAGATATGGAGAAAACCATATTTGTTACAATGTGGGGCACCTTCTGCTATAAAGTAATGCCATTTGGGTTGAAGAATGCTGGGGCAACATACCAGAGAGCCATGGTGACCTTGTTTCATGATATAATGCATAAGGGAATTGAGGTCTACGTTGATGATATGATCGCAAAGTCACAAGGAGAAGAGAAGCATATTGTGAATCTTAAGAAGCTCTTTGAACGATTAAGGAAATTTAAACTCAAGCTAAATCCGACAAAATGCACTTTTGGAGTCACCTCGGGGAAGTTGTTGGGTTTTGTCGTCAGCGAAAGAGGAATTGAGATTGACCCAGATAAAGTGAAGGCCATTCAGAATTTGCAACCACATCCCACTCAAAAGTAAGTAAGAGGCTTTCTGGGGAGATTGAATTACATTGCTCGGTTTATTTCACAGTTAACCGACAAATGTGATCCAATATTTAAGTTACTTTGAAAACGTAATCCAGGAGAATGGGATGAAGGGTGTCAAATTGCTTTTGAAAAGGTTAAACATTATCTATCAAACCCACCAGTATTAATGCCACCTATCCCAGATAAACCAATGATACTGTATTTATCAGTATTTGAAAGATCCATGGGTTGTGTTTTGGGGCAGCTTGATGAAACTGGAAAGAAAGAACAGGCAGTTTACTACCTCAGCAAGAAGTTCACAGATTATGAGTTGAAATATTCATCGGTAGAAAAGTTGTGTTGCGCCTTAGCTTGGACTGCTCGAAGACTTAGACAGTATATGTTGTATCACACAACGTGGCTGATTGCCAAGTTGAATCCAGTCAAGTACATGTTGGAAGCACCTTTTTTGTCAAGGAGGACAACAAGATGGCATGTTTTATTGTCAGAATACGACATTGTATATGTAAGTCAAAAAGCTATCAAAGGCAGTGCAGTGGCTGAATTCTTAGCAAGTCGGGCAGTGGAAGATTATGAGCCGTTGAACTTTGACTTTCCGGATGAAGATTTGATGTATGTGTCGCAAGCAGATGATATTCCTCTGAAGAAGAAAGTATGGAAAATGTACTTTGATGGCGCATCTAATGCCATGGGGCATGGAATCGGTGCAGTACTTATATCCCCAGAAGAAGACTGTTATCATTTCACTGCTAGATTGGATTTTGATTGTACAAACAATACTGCCGAGTATGAAGCATGTACTATGGGCCTTCGTGCTGCAGTGGACAGAAAGATTAAAGAATTGGAAGTTTATGGAGACTCAGCCTTGGTGATTTACCAGTTACGAGGAGAATGGGGAACCCAAGATACAAAGCTAATCCGATACTGAGAAATCATACTGAGTTTATTAGAGGAGTTTGAAGAAGTGAATTTCAATTACTTTCCTCGAGAAGAAAACCGAATGGCAGATGCTCTGGCTACTTTGTCATCAATGTTTAAAGTGAATGAAGGGGCGGAAGTTGTGCCGATCAAGATGAGCATATATAAGTCTCCTGCCCACTGTTTGAGTATCAAAGAAGAAGCAGATGGTCTCCCTTGGTATAATGACATCTTGCAGTACATCAAGAGTCAACAGTATCCAGAACAAGCAACAGAGAATGACAAGAGGACTCTGAGAAGGTTAGCAATGGGTTTTGTTCTAGATGGAGAGATTCTCTACAAGAAAGGAAAAGATCAAATCTTGTTGAAATGCGTCGGGTCTACCGAAGCTCGAAGAATCATAGAAGAGGTCCATGAAGGGATATGTGGCACCCCTGCTAATGGTCACATGCTTGCTAAACAGATTATGAGGGCAGGGTACTATTGGCTGACGATGGAAGGAGATTGTATCAGTTATTCCCGAAAGTGTCATAAATGCCAGATTTATGCAGATAAGATTCATGTATCGCCATCGCCTTTACATGTCATGACTGCACCATGGCCTTTTTCAATGTGGGGAATGGATATGATCAGGCCTATTACCCCGAAAGCTTCAAATGGATATCGTTTCATCTTGGTGGCCATAGATTATTTCACAAAGTGGGTAGAAGCTGCTTCTTATGCAAATGTAACAAAGTCGGTGGTATGCAGATTCGTCAAGAAAGAAATCATATGCCGTTATGGGTTGCCAGCAAGAATTATTTCAGATAATGCTCTCAATTTGAACAATAAGATGATGAGAGAAGTGTGTACTCAATTCAAGATCACATATCATAATTCGGCACATTACCGTCCGAAGATGAATGGCGCAGTAGGAGCAGCTAACAAGAACATCACGAGGATTGTTGAGAAGATGACCAATGTGTACAAAGATTGGCATGAGATCTTGCCGTTTTCTCTTCATGCATATCGTACTTCGGTCCGCACATCTACAGGGGCAACACCATTTCTTTTTGGTATACGGGATGGAAGCAGTGCTACCTATTGAAGTTGAGATCCCTTCACTTCGGGTTCTGATGGAAGTTGGCCTAGAGGAAGCAGAATGGGTTAGAGCTCGTTATGAACAGTTGAATCTCATCGAGGAGAAAAGATTGAAAGCAATTTGTCACGGGCAGTTGTATCAGAAAAGGATGATTTGAGCCCACAACAAGAAAGTTCGTCCAGACAGTTTCGAGAGGGAGAGTTGGTATTGAGGAAAATTCTCCCTATAGTGAAGGATCCAAGAGGAAAATGGGCTCCAAATTGGGAAGGACCTTATGTGGTAAAGAGAGCTTTTTCTGGAGGAGCATTGATTCTAACTCGGATGGACGGAGATGATTTTATACATTCCGTGAATGCTGATGAACTGAAGAAGTATTATGCTTGAAAAAAAAAGAAAAAAAAATTGTGTGATGCTGTGCACATGAAAATTCGAATGATTCCAAGTGTAAAAATAGAAATTCTATATATCTATTTCCCCTGAGAATTGCTTTTCAAAGAGAATATTTATGCTTGATATGATGAATGGCCGTTTTTCATATTCCTTCCACTAAGAAGAAATTATCCTTAGTCACCCCTTTGAGCCTTAAGAATTATTTCTTTCTTTAAACCTTGATCAAGGATCACCTCTACACTGGAGGGCAAATGCGAGGAAAGATAATCAAAAATCATGGCAAAAAGAAAGCCATCGAAAAATGTGGCAAATGAAAGCCAACAGAGCAAAAAAGAAAAGAAAGTCCAAAAAGGGACAAATGTTTCAAGAATGAGTTCTCCTCAGGAAGTAATCCTTGATCCAATCACCCTTAAACACATTTTGGGCCTATTTATCCTTTCTTTCTAAACCTAAACCTTGGCCTACATTACATGCTTTAAAAGCCCATTTTGATCAAGCATGGATATTTAATTTGAAAGGTTATTCTCAGAATTCATTCCATCTTTTGAATTGATATTTTTACCTTGGAAGCATTTAGAATTCTCAGATGCATGGTAGAATACAAAAAAAATGGAAATAAAAAAGAATGAAAAGGAGAGGTTTAAGCCGAAAACCCGCAAATGGCGACTTAATACCGAACGGAGGACACTTGAGTTGAAAACCTATAAAAGGCGGCTCAAGTACTAATCAAAGTTTGAATCAATGCTCCGTGTAAAGGGGGAGAAAGTATCTGACAATCAGAGAAAAGGGGAACAACTCAGTCTGATGTAACTACAGAAATTAAGGGTTACCCAAGAGAATTGCTCGTTCAAGAGAAATTTCAGATGGTTTGAAAAAGGAGGGTTCCAAGATATTCCGCATCTGGGGCATCTAGAGCCTATAACCTTATATTTGTTTCTTATATCCTAGACATTTATGTTTACTATTTTAAAACATTTCTTGCAATAAATTCTTGTTATTCTTTTCATGACAAATTTTGCCTGATTCATACTTTCTTTCATATATTTTTGAGATGCATTATGTTTGTTATTAAATTGAATGATGATTAGTAATAATAAATCTTTAAATAAAAAATATTTCAAAGTATTACTAAGGAATAGATTTAAATCTTGGGAAAGGTTTGGAAAGATCATCAAAGAAAAGGGAACAGCGAACGTGTTGGAAACTCCATCACGAAATCAGAAAATCTGTGAATTTCAGTGAAAGACAGAAACTGAGACTGTTTGATAAGATATCTTGAGTGAAGAATCCTTAAGTGGGGCATCAATAAACAATTGAAGACTCTGTCCTTAAGTCATATAATCTGTGAACATCAAAGAAACCATGGATTAGAAATTATGGCATAATCATTTGATTGCATTTATTTTAGGAAGCATACAAGGATTTACAAAAGCATGGCATTCTCATCATTGCATTTAGCTAACACTGCAGAAATCAGGAAAGCTTGGACTTTCCCAAAGAGAACTCATTTTGTTTCTCAAAAGATTCAGAGTTTGAGATCGCCATCAAGGTATTTCCTCCTGTTTTAAATTGAATTCATTTTGTTTATCAGACAAATCGAGCCTTGAGACCGTCGTCAAGGTATTTTCAAACCAATTTTTAAGACCTCGGGCACTATTTTAAAGACCTCCGGGCACCATTTTAAAGACCTCCGGGCACCAGTTTTTTAAGACTTCCGGGCACCATTTTAAAGACCTCCGGGCACCATTTTTTAAGACCTCCGGACACCATTTTAAAGACCTCCGGGCACAATTTTAAAGACCTCCGGGCACCAGTTTTTTAAGACCTCCGGGCACCATTTTAAAGACCTCCGGGCACCATTTTGAAGACCTCCGAGCACCAATTTTTTAAGACCTCCGGGCACCATTTTAAAGACCTCCGGGCACCAATTTTTTAAGACCTCCGGGCACCATTTTAAAGACCTTTGGGCACCATTTTTTAAGACCTCCGGGCACCAATTTTAAAGACCTCCGGGCACTATTTTAAAGACCTCTGGGCACCAGTTTTTTAAGACCTCCAGGCACCAATTTTAAAGACCTTCGGGCACCATTTTAAAGACCTCCGGGCACCAGTTTTTTAAGACCTCCGGGCACCATTTTAAAGACCTCCGGGCACCATTTTTTAAGACCTCCGGGCACCATTTTAAAAACCTTCGAGCACCAGTTTTTTTTAAGACCTCCGGGCACCAATTTTAAAGACCTCCGGGCACCATTTTAAAGTCCTCCGGGCACCATTTTTAAAGACCTTCGGGCATAATTTTTCTTTTGAAAATCGAATTCGTTTTCTTAAGACTGATCGAGCCTTGATTAGTCAGGGAATTCAACTTAAGGACAAATCTTCAATTTACAGCTTATTTTCAAAAAAAAATGATGAAAATGAAAAAAGAAAAATGGAAAAAAGGAAAAATGGAAAAATGATGAAAAAATGATGAAAAAATAGAAAATGAAAAATGAAAAAATGATAGAAGAATGAAGAAGAAAACCCCTTTCCCTTTCCTTCACATGTGATTTCACTGACCGTACAAAATTAGTGTTGGTTTATCTTTGGCTGATTCTTGATTCTCAGCAATAGCCAAAGAGGGGCAGCTGTAGACACCTAATTTTGTCCGGACCACTAAACAGGTATGTTTTCTTCCTATATTGATATTTCCGAGTGTAAAAAGACTGTTTTCATCCTGCAGGTGGTACTCCGAGACTTAGTTTAAGAGGGCGAGCATAAGAAGTCAAACTTGGAAAAAGTCAACCTCGAAAAAAGTTAACTCAAAAAAGTCAACCCCAGAAAGTCAACTACTAAAAAAAGTCAACCCACTTTCAAAATCAAGATTTTAAGTTCAATTGAAAAATGGCTAAAGAATTTTGATAATCTGAGGTCTACATTGAAAGATATGGAGTTCGAAAGTTGGGATTTGGAGATTCAGTTGAAAAGAAACCCTAATCCGAGGAATTTGGGGAAAAGTGCTTAAACGATCAAATTGGTCGAAATTGAAGGTTCCAAATGAAAGATAAGCACTGAATACGGGTAATGGAGAAGTCACTTGCAAGAAAAACCGAAAGAAAAGTCAATCCGGGAGAAAACTGAGAATTAGGGTTTTTAGTGGATTTCGGTGAAATCGAGAAGAATCACAGAAATGGCCCGACTTGGTAAGACCAAAGCCCCCAATGGATGAAGAAAGATTAAAAAGGATAGCCCAAGGCTCAGATTGAAGAAAATCTGAAAATCGGACTTGTTTTGAGCAAAATCGGGTTTCAGAGGCAAAAGGGCAAAATTGGAAAATTTGGGAAAAATAGCAAATGGACTCCGAAAATTCTAAAAAAATTTCAATATCATTCTTAAATAATTTGAAAGAGATTGGAGAAATAAAATCTTGATTCGGAGTTCATTTGCAAAATGGCCAAATCCCGAGCTTCTTATGTAGTAATTCAAACAGGAAAATCCCGGAAAATAGCAAATGAGCTCCAAATATTCTGAAATTTTGCAAATCTTATTTTTAAATTATTTGGAAGATATTGGAGAAAGAAAATCTTGATTCGGAGTTCGTTTGCAAAACGGCCAAATCCCGGGCTTCCTATACAATAATTCAAAAAGATAAATCCCGGAAAAATAGCAAATGAGCTCCAAAAATTTTGAAATTTTGCAAATATCATTTTTAAATTATTTGGAAGAGATTGGCGAAATAAAATCTTGATTCGGAGTTCGTTTGCAGAATGGCCAAATCTCGGGCCTCCTATGTAGTAATTCAAGCCGATAAATCCCGAAAAAATACCAAATGAGCTCCAAAAATTATGAAAACTTCCAGATCACATTTTTAAATTATTTGGAAGATATTGGTGAAGAAAAATCTTGATTTGGAGCTCGTTTAAAAAATGGTAAAATGTAGGGGCATAAAAGGGCATTTTTGGAAGAAAAAATACAAATAAATAGAAAACGGATTCGGATAATTTTGAAAACATCCAGAAATCAATATTTTATTATTTTGGAAGTATTAAAAAAATAAAAATTGAATTTGGAGTTCCTTTTGATATTTATTTGCATCCGGGGGGCAAAACGGTCATTTAACCCAAGCAACCGAAAAGGGCTTCTTTGGGCCTTTCAAAAAATCAGAGTTGGACTGGAAAAGAGAATTTTCGGCCTGCCCAAGCCCAAAGGAAGGAGGAAGCTTCTGATTTTTTCAATCAAATGGCTAAAAATCAAGAGTTAGTTAAAGATTCTCTTTGATCAAGCCATGGTTATTAAGCCACATAGGCTAAGAAAGATGTCAACATTATTCTTGAACAGCTGTAATTTGAGAGAGCTGAGATGCTAATCTAAAGGTGGTAATTTCATGATTTTTCACCTTGAATTATTAGCCATTTGATGGAAAATTGGTTACAAGAAAAATGACAACATCCTTGGGCAATTAAAGAGTCCATTCGGCTAGCACTTGGGAGAGGGCAGAAAATTGATTTTTTCATTTCATTTTGCTGAGTTCTTTTGATATTTACTTAGTTTTTTCTCTCCTTGGTTGGAAGCAAAAAAGAAAAGTTTAGAAAAAAAAAGGAAAGTTTGAAGAGATAAAGCTTGAAAGATAGCTTCTTGAGGTTGCTCTTGAGCACCAACTCTTGCACTTTCTTGATTTTCTATTCTTGTTTTTGCTATTTTGATTTCTATTTGGTGAGTTTCCATTTTAAATAAATGTTTCTATTTGTTCTTCTTAAGTTCTTCCTTCATCTCTTTCTTAAATATGTTTTTACAATTTTTTTTTATTATACTCACCATGGCCAAATGGCCTACATTATTTATTTAAGTTGCTGTTTTGGTTTATTTTATCATATTGTTTATGTTATTTTCTTTGATTTTAATGTTTTAAATGTTATGTTACTTCATATTCTTGAGTTATATTTTAATTTGGTTCCTTTGTTTGTTGCCATTTATGTTTTAAATATCATGTTTTTGCATTTTTAATTTTCTGTTTTCATGATGTTTAAATTTGAGCATGTTTTAGATTTAGTATATCAAGTGTTTGTGAAAATGCTTGTGTGGTCTTTGCATGATTTGAGTTTTATATCTTAGTTGAGCATGTTTTATATCTATCCTATTTAAAGTAATCCTAAGCTTACTAAGGCACCTTAAAAAGAATAGGTTCTGGTCTACTTATCAGAACTAGGTTCGGGAGTACGGTTACGTGTGAGGAAGGATTAGCACCCTCACAACGCCTATCTAAGAGATAGTACCTAATTAGTCTTGTGATACTTAAAAAGTCTTAATTAAATGGTCTTGTCTATCCTGTTTCATTTTAATTGTTAAAGTTAGAAATCTCGGAGATTATTTTTTAGGTCTTCCTTCCATTCATTCTGGAGAAATTACTAAAAAATGTTTCCTCACCTCGAGAGTATTCAAAAGAAACCATTCGTTCAATTGAAGAGGCTCCGTCGTCGGAAAAGTTAGAATTATTTAATCAAATTATTTCTCTTAAATTAATCTTCCAAGAATAATCCATATTTTATTAATGTTTGTTTGAAAAATAAATTCTGATTTTTCATATCGAAAATCATCTCTTAAAATATTCTTCCATTCATTCTGGAGAATTTTTAAAAGAATTTTTCTCACCTAGAAATTTCTTAAAAGTCAACCATTCGCAACTTTCTTGAATTTCATCATCGGAAAAAATCTTAATTTATTCTTCAATTTTAATTAAGCATTTATTATGGAAAATCAATTTTGAGAAAAAAGATTTTAAAAATTAATTATTCTTAAAAAAAATAAATTTTTGATTTTTGTTGGTATTGAAATTAGTCTCTTAAAATATCCTTCCATTCATTCTGGAGAATTTTTAAGAGAAATTCCTCACCTAGAAATTTCTCAGAAATTAACCATTTGTAATTTCTTTGAATTTTATCATTGGAAAAAATCTCAATTTATTTATTTAAAAAAATAATTATTCTTCAATTAAATTAATCAATCTAATCTAAGAAATAAATTAACAATATTAAAAATATACAATTCTTAATAAAATATAAATATATAAATATATAATATAATATAATATGATAAAAATATATATTATAATATAATATGATAATAATAGTTTTCTTAAAAAGATATGTATGGTTAATAAAATAATAAATAATAATAGTAATACTAATATATAAATAATAATATAATATAAAATATAAAACCTGCAAAAAAAAACTTAAGAAAATAATTAGTAAATAAATAATAAATAATCAAATAAAAATCAAATAAAACAAAAATCTAATAAGACAAAAAATGAATAAGACAAAACAAAAAAAAAATGAAGAACACAAAACGTAAAAAAACAAAGCAAAACCAATACAAAGAAATATACACAGCCAAGGTGCAAACAGGGGGGGCCAGCCCAGGCGCGAGCCAGCCCAGGCGCGGGCCACTAGGGCCGCGCGCGGGCCTGCTGGCCCGGGCCCCTGCTGTTTCTAAAAAGATTTTTTTTTTGTTTGGTTAGACTTTACCTTTTTTTTTTTTTTTACCAAAAATCTTCTTTTTTTTTTTTAGCATAATGTGTTTTGTGTTTGATGCTTGGGTTCTTTTTTATAGAGAAGAAATTAAGTTTTAATCTAGCTAGAAGTCTTCAATCTGATCAAGAGAGGTGTTTTGTTTCAATCACATTTTTAGAGTCCTACTTCAATCCAAAAAGAGGTTTATTTCAACCCAAATTTGTTTTTTTTCATTTTTTTATTAATTTCGAATTTCTTCTGATTTTTCTTTTAATTTTCGAAATTATCCAATTTTTATTTTTTTGATTTTTTTTTTGTTTTTTTCTTTTAATAATAAAATTAAACCCGGATAAAATCCGGTGTCTACAGTTGCCCCTCTTTGTGCATTCCCTGAGAAACAGGGGATGTGCAAAGACGTAGACACCCTACTAAGTCATATGTACTTAAAGAAAATCTTATTGTAGAAAAGCTCCTCTAAACGAGGCATAAACTTTAAATAAACTCACCGTAAAAACATACTCCTCCACCGAGGCATCAACTTTTAAATGAAAATACTCCTCCACCGAGGCATCAACTTTAAATGAAAATACTCCTCCACCGAGGCTTCAACTTTAAATAAAAACTCCTCCACCGAGGCTTCAACTTTAAAAGAAAATACTCCTCCACCGAGGCTTCAACTTTAAATAAAAACTCCTCCACCGAGGCTTCAACTTTAAATAAAAACTCCTCCACCGAGGCTTCAACTTTAAATAAAAACTCCTCCGCCGAGGCTTCAACTTTAAATGAAAACTAAATAAATTTGAAAAATTCTCAAATGTGAATGTAGACTTCAAAAATCTTACCTTGAGTCCCGAAAAAAAAAATCGCTAACCTCACAAATTAGCATCCCAAACACATGTCCAAATCATACTGAGTACCTGAAATAAACTTTCTTGTGTGCAAATAAATGCAATGCAATACATGAATGCCATGAATGTCGATGCATATCGTGCAAATGGGTGTCATGAATGCTCTATAAATCAACTCCCTGAATTTCTTGATAAAAGGTTCTCAAGCTCATCATTCAGCTCTATTTGCACTTGGCTTCAAACTAATAGATTGAATCTTATTATCTCTAATTAGTTTTCAACGTAACGATTTCTCTTCTCAATCCAAAGGATTCACATCCAAAATAAAGATTCCCACTAAGTTAAAGGATTCTCACTAAAGATTCTCACTAAGCTAAAGGATTCTCACTTAGCTAAGGATTCACACTAAACTAAGGATTCTCACCAAAATAAGGATTCACACTAAACTAAGGATTCTCACTTAGCTAAGGATTCACACTGAACTAAGGATTCTCACTTAAATTAAGGATTCACACCGAACTAAGGATTCTCACTTAGCTAAGGATTCACACCGAACTAAGGATTCTCCCCAAACTAAGGATTCTCACCAAACTAAGGATTCTCACTTAGCTAAGGCTTCTCACCAAACTAAGGATTCTCACTTAGCTAAGGATTCACACTAAATCATTCTCGTCTTTGATAAAATCTCATCTTAAAAATTTTAATTACTACCAAAGTCTAAACTCATCTCTAAAAGACCAAAATTTTCATCTCAACTGAGGTCCAAGAATTTTCCTTTAAAAAAGTTTGATTTCAAAATTCAAAAGTCTAACTCAAAATCTTTCTTACATGTTAAATACATGCCATGAATATCATGAATGTTATGTAATGCAATTCAATGAAATAAATGTCATGAGTGTAATGCAATGCATGAAAATCATCATATCTCTCCAATCGTGGTAACAAAATGGTTCTCAGAGGTTTGGAAAAGATGCCCAAAGGCTTTGAAAAATTAAACGGTGGTTTTGAAAAGATACCCGGAGGATTAGAAAAATTACTCGGAGGTTTTGAAAAATTACCCGGAGGTTTTGAAAAGATACCCGAAGGATTTGAAAAGATACCCGGAGGATTTGAAAAGATACCCAGAGGATTTGAAAGATACCCGGAGGATTTGAAAAGATACCCGGAGGTTTTGAAAAGATACCCGGAGGATTTGAAAAGATACCCGGAGGATTTGAAAAGATACCCGGAGGATTTGAAAAGATACCCGGAGGATTTGAAAAGATACCCGGAGGATTTGAAAAGATACTCGGAGGATTTGAAAAGATACCCGGAGGATTTGAAAAATTACCCGGAGGATTTGAAAAGATACCCGGAGGATTTGAAAAGATACCCGGAGGATTTGAAAAGATACCCGGAGGTTTTGAAAAATTACCCCTTTTATGCTTTCCTCAACTGAATGCTCAAAACTCTTACCTTGAAAAGAACCATCCTTAAAAAAAAATTAATTTCAAATTTCAAAAGCTAAAATCTTTCTTACATGTTAAATCTATGCGATGAATGACATGAATGCCATGAAATGCAATTATATAAAATAAATGTCATGTGATGGAATGCAAACTAATATCATGAATCTTTAACTATGACAAAAGGATACTCAAACTCATCGTGTCATCATCTTTTAATCCTCCAAATGCTGACTTAGAACCAGGCTGACCTCCACTAATTCCATCAGTTGATCACAACACCCTTTCTTTTAGTTCCAAGGCTTTAAACAGATACATTTCTAAACTTTCATTGTTCTCATTTCATTCTCATTTCTTCCCAGAATCTCATCTTTAAGCACATTCAAATTCCAAACGAAAAGTCTTCAATGCCGATGCTGCAAAAGAACCTACCCTACCATTTACCAACTCAATAGATTCCATTTCTCAAAACCATTTTCTCATCATGGTAAAAAAAACCTTCTCATTCTTTGCCCCAGAAATGTCACTCTTATCAAACTGGTTCAAAACTCAAATATGCATCCTTTAAACCTGAATGTTCTCATGTTGCATTTTTTTGAAAATTCTTTGAAAAGAAAGAAATTGTCCAAAAAACTTTTCTCATTTTCAAATCGTGCCCCAATGGTAGATCAAAATTGCCCCCAGAAATATTACTATTTTTTATATTCAAAAATCAAATCCCCTTTTACTAAACAAAAATGCAACTTTAGATCTTAAAAAAAACTGTAATTACTGCAAGAATGGACAAGGCGAATCACAGTTTGGCTCATTGACTATTTCAATTTGTAAAGGTTTTGATTATCAAAGGAAAGCTTCTTCATATAAGGGAAAAATCAATGTTTCTTCATCTAAACTCACAATGAATTTCCTTCAACAATCAGGTTCTCACAAAAAGTTTTATCTTGAAAACACAATCCATTTTGGAACTCTTTCTAAGTTTCTGGATAAATAACAATTCAACAAATGTCAAGACTATCTATGATGGGTTCAAAATTTTGGACAAGAAAGGAGAATGATTTCTGATTTCGGGCTAAGTCATCCAAATGATGTTGACTTTCTTAAGTTTCTCAAAAGTGTTTGGTGTTTCCTGGTGGATTCAAAATATCATCTCTTTTGCAATTCTTGTTAAGCCTTGGCACAGTTATGCAGAGTTACTTTTTTTTTTTTTTTTGCTCTACCATGCATTTGAGTATTCAAATTTCTTCAATGACAATTCAAAAGGATGAGATAAAATCTGAGGAAAAACTCTTCAACTTAAACATTCATACTTGATCAAAATGGACTTTTCAAGCTTGTAATGTAGGCCAAGGTTTAGGGTTATGAAAAAAAGGATAATCAGGCCCAAAAATGTGTTTAAAGGTTATTAAACCAAGGATCATTTCTTCATCTCAAAATATCTCATATCTTTTTTTGAAGGTAATCAAACCACGGATCATTTCTCTTGAGGATTTCACCATTTCTACTTCTCATCAAACCATGGATCATTTTTCTTCATGAGGATTTCATCTTGCGAACTTTTTTTTTTTCTTTTTTCCTTTTTTCTTTTTCTTTTTCTTTCTTTTTCTTTTTCCTTTTTTTTCTTTTTCCTTTTTTTTTCTTTTTTTTTCACAGACTTTCCTATCATAAAGTGAGTTTGAAAATTTGAAACTCAATCCATTTCAATATTTGCCCCCCTGACATAAAGCATTCATGGTGTAGAAAATGATCCCAACGTATGACCCTCCATAGAAAGATAATTATTCACACTTGCCCCCCGATGTGGAGGGTGATCCTTGGTCAAGGTTCATTAAAACAAAAACAAGAATCCAATAGGCTCAAAGGGGGTAGCAAAGGATAATTTCTCATTTGTGAAAGGAATACGAAAGATGGCCATTTCTCATTTCCAGTATGAGTATTTTCATTGAAGAGCAAACCCCAGGTGGAATAGATAATAAGAATTGCCATTAAAATCATTTGAATATCTCATATGCATGATATCACAGTTTTTTTTTTTTTTTGCTCTTTTTTTTTTCAACTCATGCATCCTCTCAATGTGCTTATCCAAATGAAGGCCCAACCCCAACAATTCTCCTTATTCCGGTTTTCTCTAAGTGTCCATGCAATTGCATTCTATCATAGAGGAAAACAAAGTTTGCACCAGTCGGTAATGGCGTGTAAAAAACATCAGGTATTCGGCTCTTTGGTAATCCTACCCCAAGATATGGCAAAGGATAACTGGGTGAAAATGGGTGTTACTCAAATCAAAGCATTCAAGGATACTGAAAAAATATGGCTTTTAAGGTAATTTTTCCCCCAACATGTGAGTAAAGAACACTATTCAGGAAAAGAAAAGTTCGAGCATGGTTGAGAAACTTAGGAGTGATGTGTTTAAAGCTCTAGATAGCCTTGACATTTATCAAATTACCAAAATCTAGATTCTTTCAAGAGAGTGCCTCATGAATTGGTTCTCAAAAAAAATGTTTTGCAAATCAAATGATCATTTCATTGCTCATTGCTTAGACGAAGATCATTAACCTTTTGGGATTCATTTCCTGGTCAAAAGAAAGGTAAGGTTCACGACACTTCAAATTTAGGCATCAAAGAAATCAAGCTTTTATGTAGTCTGATTTGAAACTAGACAAAGGAATGGATTGCCAAGTTCATTCTTAACAATAATCACCGTTTTATTCAAGATAAAAAAAATAAATCATGCAAACATAAGCTATTCCTAACAAAAAAAAATCTCCTAAAGTATTTAAACAATGCTTAAAAATGTCATGCCAAAAATGAAAACATCAAAAATTCCTCCAGATTGAATTTCGAGTGACATCCCTCATCTTCGGACTTCAAATTCCAATAATTCCAAAACCTACAAAGTTAAAGTGCTGCCATTGATGAGATCCAATCAACATTTGGCTTCGTCTTCTTTTCGAAGCTCATAAACCCTGCTTTAATCAGACTCTGTACTTTCCGCTTCAAAACTTCACAATTTTTCGTAGAGTGGCCCGAATTTCCAACATGATAACCATAGGTAGTATTGGCATCATGACCTTTAGGATAAGGAGGTTTTAAATCTTTCGGATAAATTGGTCCGATAAAATGGGCTTGAAAAAGCTGGGGAAGTAACTCCGTGTAAGTCATTGGAATTGGATCAATAGGAGTTCTATCCCGATTACTACATCGTTTTTTTCTGATTAACAGGCCCAAAAACTGGTCGAGAAGTGACACCACAATATTTGTCTGCATGCGGACCAATCTGCGGTGACGATGTGAAGCATGGTGTTTCTTTCTTAGGTATCTGAAATGGTATCCAATCAGAAGACTTTGTATTGGGAATTAGGTGTTTTGATTCATCATGCGAGCCACCGAACGCATGCGGTCGATCCAAAGGTGATGGATATTCTCGAGGAATACTTTCAACCATCTTCAAAAGCTCTTCTTTCATCTCTTGAATATCATGTCCAAATTCTTCAATCGTTCCCTCTAAAGCAATAACTTGTACTCCCAGTTGACCTCTCATGTCTTTTGGATGCACATTTGCCTTCAACCCTTCAATCCTGTTGTTCATTTCTTCTGCCTTGCGAGTGCTTTTACAAATCTGGTCTAATAAATGTATGAGGAAATCCTGCTTTTGTCCATATTCTCTTTCCATTCTCTCGATCTTCTAAGTTAACTCTTGGCATTTCTCTTTCTTTTTCATGTATTCCAAACATATCTCTTCATTTTCTACTCCCATGTCTTCAAGCTCCGAAACCCTTTGCGAAAACAAATCATCTAATCGCTCAAAGGCCGTCTTCCATACCTTACATTCATGATCCAATTCACGATTTTTTTGTTCAGATTGACTGTCTTCTATTCTCTTTATCTTCACTCGCGATCTTTGGTTTTCCTGCTCTATTTCATCTTCTTCTTCGCGTGATTTCCTTTTGGTTAACTCAAATTCCAGTACTGAGTCTGACTGAGTGAACTGAGCTGGGATATCTGAATTTCTCTTCCATGGAAGTACCACATCTTTGTCTCGCCTAGCTTGCCACACAAGATACTCAGTAGTAACACCACTCGAAATGCAACCTTGGTCGACCCGGATGGTTTGTTTCCAGACTTTGGCGAGATCTTCTTTCTTTTCTGAAGCCCCATCATCCGCATAAGAGAATTCCACACGGTTGAGCCTTTGTGTCATAGGAATAAATTGTTCATGTCTAGCCTGCCTAAGAACCAAAATAGGTGCGTAACTAACGACTCCCCATAGCCCTGGAAGAGGTACCCAAGGTTGATTTCCACAACTATACAACAAAGAATCAAACTTCATCCCATGAGCTAACCACACAACTTCTCGACTTCTGAGCTTGCGAAAAAATGACATCCAAACGCGTTTTGTTTTTGGGCTCGGCCAAACACTGTTACAGAATTCCTGAATGGGAATGTCAGAGGTGAAGTATGACTTAATGCATTCAAAATGGCTTTTCATCCATATGTACAATAATTGTATGCATCCAGTAAAGCGTCCATTTCCCAATCGTCGACAGTGATTCAACGATCTGATAGTTTCTGCCAATATTGTTGGTGCCACATTCAACCGGTGCTCAATCTGATCAACCAAGTCTACCACAGCCATCTCGACATGCCCCAAGATTTTGGGAAAGACAACCATCCCATAAAGGGCAAGTGCTATTGCTTTCATACCTTCTTCGTCGTTCAGATGCTCCATAATGAAATCTCGCAGAAAATCCCATGTGATATAACTATATTCACCTTTCTCCACGACGTGATGGTCCACTTCAGACAGACTGATCCCCAACATCCTAGCAATTTTCCTGGGATTGCCCATTTTATTTTTCAAGTAGACTTTATCTGGGTCTCGATAGTTGAAACGAAGAATTGTAGAGTATTCTTCAATAGTGGTTACCATGTCTACCTCATTGAAGATGAAACATCTATAAGAAGGGTCCCAGAAATGTACCATCGCCTGAATCAAGTTGGTGTCTACTGTGACTTGGAGGAGTAACGCAAGGTCACCATATCTTTGCTGGAATATTTTTTGTTTTTCCCGGTTCCAAGATCCCCAGATGTCAGATCGTTCTGTGTAAGGTCAAGATGAACCTTCTCGGGAAGTATGGACACATAGCCGGTTGGTAGACAGTCTCCTTTATTTCGCTGAACTTTTTCAGACTTTAACTTCAAACAGCTTTGGGATCCAAACTTTGCGTACTCGGATCTTACTAGAGTTTCCATGGATGACAGTAAAGATTCTTCTTATCAAAGACTGCTATGTAGCAAGATATCTAAAATGATGCATGATGCGAATGCAATGAGAAAGAGAAGGAACGAAAGAAAACACGAAGTTAGATATCATATCAGCAAACTTATGAAAGGACAAAAATGCAACAACATGTGTAAGCAATATATTATCATGGTGAGCATATCAGCAAAACAAGCATCATGTTAATGAAAAAGTATAGGGTAAGAAGTGTCCCTTTATGTGTCCTAAGTTCGGGTTTTCCTCTATATAAGGTTGGATATGGCTCTATCTTAAAGTTTGGCCACTTAAGTATTGTTTATATGCTGGGTTTAGGATACTTGACCAAGCTAAAAAGGTCCCCAAATTGCTCCTTAACATCATCCATGTAGGATGAGTAAGGCACCCCATTCCTCACCCATTACAGGCTCCAACCGGAAGGGTTCAATTCAGGTGAGAGTATTTTTCAAAGTTATGGCGGAGGTTATCACCTCTCAAAGACTTTGGTACTTTACACTCTGAAGGTGTTTCGCTAGCCGTTGCGGAGGTTTTCACCTCTCGAGGCGTAGGTACTTTACCCCCTCCTAAAAGGGACGAGTCCGGGTATAGGACTTTATGATATGCAATGTGTCGTGTGTGCGAAGGGACATTCAATCCTTGTTTTACCCATAAATGTACAATGAAACAAAAGTTGTTAGTACAAATAACAAAAATCAAAATCAAAAATAAAAATAAATAAGTAAACAAATAAATAAATAAATAAATCAACAAATAAATAAATACATAAAAATTAAACACTTAAAGACCAATATTTCAAACCTAAAGTATCACAAGACTAATCTATGGCTCGACTCTCTAAAGTCCCCAGTGGAGTCGCCAAACTGTCATAACGTGCCAAATACGAATTCAGCATGCTAGACGCAAATCAATGGAGTCGCCACTAATCATCTAATCTAGGTGTGATTAGTCACCTTTATAAATCTATCCTATTTAAAGTAATCCTAAGCTTACTAAGGCACCTTAAAAAGAATAGGTTCTGGTCTACTTATCAGAACTAGGTTCGGGAGTACGGTTACGTGTGAGGAAGGATTAGCACCCTCACAACGCCTATCTAAGAGATAGTACCTAATTAGTCTTGTGATACTTAAAAAGTCTTAATTAACTGGTCTTGTCTATCCTGTTTCATTTTAATTGTTAAAGTTAGAAATCTCGGAGATTATTTTTTAGGTCTTCCTTCCATTCATTCTGGAGAAATTACTAAAAAATGTTTCCTCACCTCGAGAGTATTCAAAAGAAACCATTCGTTCAATTGAAGAGGCTCCGTCGTCGGAAAAGTTAGAATTATTTAATCAAATTATTTCTCTTAAATTAATCTTCCAAGAATAATCCATATTTTATTAATGTTTGTTTGAAAAATAAATTCTGATTTTTCATATCGAAAATCATCTCTTAAAATATTCTTCCATTCATTCTGGAGAATTTTTAAAAGAATTTTTCTCACCTAGAAATTTCTTAAAAGTCAACCATTCGCAACTTTCTTGAATTTCATCATCGGAAAAAATCTTAATTTATTCTTCAATTTTAATTAAGCATTTATTATGGAAAATCAATTTTGAGAAAAAAGATTTTAAAAATTAATTATTCTTAAAAAAAATAAATTTTTGATTTTTGTTGGTATTGAAATTAGTCTCTTAAAATATCCTTCCATTCATTCTGGAGAATTTTTAAGAGAAATTCCTCACCTAGAAATTTCTCAGAAATTAACCATTTGTAATTTCTTTGAATTTTATAATTGGAAAAAATCTCAATTTATTTATTTAAAAAAATAATTATTCTTCAATTAAATTAATCAATCTAATCTAAGAAATAAATTAACAATATTAAAAATATACAATTCTTAATAAAATATAAATATATAAATATATAATATAATATAATATGATAAAAATATATATTATAATATAATATGATAATAATAGTTTTCTTAAAAAGATATGTATGGTTAATAAAATAATAAATAATAATAGTAATACTAATATATAAATAATAATATAATATAAAATATAAAACCTGCAAAAAAACTTAAGAAAATAATTAGTAAATAAATAATAAATAATAAAATAAAAATCAAATAAAACAAAAATCTAATAAGACAAAAAATGAATAAGACAAAACAAAAAAAAATGAAGAACACAAAACGTAAAAAAACAAAGCAAAACCAATACAAAGAAATATACACAGCCAAGGTGCAAACAGGGGGGCCAGCCCAGGCGCGGGCCACACGGGCCGCGCGCGGGCCTGCTGGCCCGGGCCCCTGCTGTTTCTAAAAAGATTTTTTTTTGTTTGGTTAGACTTTACCTTTTTTTTTTTTTTTTACCAAAAATCTTCTTTTTCTCTACAATTCTTCAAGAACACTAAGAACACCAAGAACACCAAACCCAGATTTTTCCAGATTTCGGTGAGATGCCGCTGCCGCCGCCGTCGTCGCCGTCGCCGTCGTCGCCGCCGGTGCCGGTGGTCAAAAAATTCCAGAAAAATCACCAAAAATTTCTTTCGATCTCCTCTTTTCAAATATCAAATTAGTTTTTTTCGAATCTCTTTAGAATTTCCTAGATCTGAAATTGAAGTTCGAAACTTCACCTCCTCCGATCTACTCCGTCGGTCGTCGAATGGCCACCAACTTTTAGTATGTGTTTCCTCTAATTAAAACACAACTTTTCTTTCTCAAGAACTTTTTTCGAAACAAAATCTAACTCTCACTTTTGAATTTTCGAATTTTTTTCTCTCAAAAAAATATTTTTTTTATTTCGAAAAAAAACCTATAATTGCTTCTAACTCTCCTTGATTTCTGATATTTTTTGATGTGTTTTGTGTTTGATGCTTGGGTTCTTTTTTATAGAGAAGAAATTAAGTTTTAATCTAGCTAGAAGTCTTCAATCTGATCAAGAGAGGTGTTTTGTTTCAATCACATTTTTAGAGTCCCACTTCAATCCAAAAAGAGGTTTATTTCAACCCAAATTTGTTTTTTTTTTTCATTTTTTTATTAATTTCGAATTTCTTCTGATTTTTCTTTTAATTTTCGAAATTATCCAATTTTTATTTTTTTGATTTTTTTTTGTTTTTTTCTTTTAATAATAAAATTAAACCCGGATAAAATCCGGTGTCTACACTCAGTCTCCAGTATTTTTTTCAGAATTGTTTGAATTTCTAAAAATAGGATAAAATCGTGGCTTAAAACTGTACAGTGGAGTCAGAATTGAATTTAAAGAAAAATCATTTTTCTGTTTTGGTTAAGTTACTTAGAGTGGGCTGATTATGAGGGTTAGCTACTGACTTAGGGTAGTTTCTAAGCCTTTTTAAACTCTAAAAATGGTTTTTCAATTCTCGGGTTAAGGGTAGTCAAGTCCGGATTTTTAAACTTAGGAAATTAGAGCCATTTAAAAAAAGATTTAGCCCAGTTTTTATTTTTTAATTCAAGCTTTTCAAAATTGTTTTCAAACAATCACAAAGTATTTTGGTTTTAGAATATTTAATTTGACATATTTTCCTAAGGTAGCCAGATATCTTTTTAGATATACGGATTTCCTTAATAAAAGGAAAAAATACATTTCATGCATTGCATTTTTCATATTCATGCATTTTATATAATATGTGATTCTTGTTATAATAATTTCTATGATATTGTTATTATTTTGATTTATATTTTTTGATGTTATATGGTTTATTATATGGTTTTGAATATTTCATGATATCCTATGCTTTTATTTAGTTATTTTTATTTAGCATATACCATGTTCATGCATTATTATTTTTATTTTCATGCATATTATATGATAGCATTATTTTATTCCATGTCATTTAAATTATATGCCATATCATTCATATTTGTCATGTCATTTAAATTATTTCATTTCATTTAGGATATATTATGTCATCTAGAATATTTTATTTCATTTAGATTATATCATATGACTTAGGGTATTGCGTTTCATGTAGAATATATTATATTACCTAGGTCATTTCATTTCATTTCATTTAGGATATATTATGTCATCTAGAATATTTTATTTCATTTAGATTATATCGTATGAATTAGGATATTGCATTTCATATAGAATGTATTATGTTACATAGGTCATTTAATTTCATTTAGAATATATCATATAACTTAGGATATTTTATTTCATTTAGAATATGCTAAGGCATTCAAATCATGTCATGTCATTTAGGAAGCATTATATTATTTAGATTTTACTATGTCATTTTATTTATGTCATGCATATACATATTCATATCTTTTAAAATGTTTTCAAAAGGATAATGATTTTTCAATAAAAATAAAGATATTCCCGAGTTAAAATAATTCATGAGTTCTCTACCGAGTTTGCTGGAGGGAATATCATCAATTATCATTAATAAAGGAATATCTTTCTTTCAAAAAAAAAGAAAATGATTCGGAAAATTTTCCAAAACTAATAAAAATTTCTATATTTTGCCACGTTTGTTGGGGAATATAGGAAAATTTTGAATTTATAAATTTCGGATCATTTTCAATAAAAAAAGGAATTATTTTTCTTTAAATTGGGAATTAACTCAAAATACTAAATTTAAAACCAACTTTTTACCGAGACTTGAGATAACACACGATTAATAAGGTACCGATTTATACGGGCGTTGTGGGGGTGCTAATCCTTCCCCACACGTAACCGACTCCCGAACCCGCTTCTTTGATTTCTCTGGTTTAAAACGCAAACTTGAAATTGGTTTTTAAAATGTTTTAATTAATTTTTATAATATTTTATAAAACCGGTTTTAATAGGTGGCCGATCACACCTAGCTAAAAAAGATTGGTGGCGACTCCATGTCTTTTTCAAGGTCAATTTCAAAACCTTCATTTTTCTAGAGGAATTAAGTCGACTTTTCCTCGATGTTTTAATGTCACGCTTAACGAATAATAAAGTCTTGCGATGAGACTCGTTATTTTTTAGGTTGCGACAACAATCTCTACACTAACGTATTTCTACAATATCTAACTATCCTTAAATACTCAACCATCCTATACAATATCATTCATCAACCAATTTCACAAATTAATAACCATAACACCTCAAACACAATTTCATACTATTGTTTCTTTAATCCGACTAGTACAACCATAATCTGTATCTTGCCCAACATCTCAATTAAGCATATTCGAACATTTCAAATAGCTCACATTCATTATTATTCAACTCCACAACACTTACCTCATGTAACCATATTAACACCAAACTTACGTCTTTGACCCGCGTAAGGCTCAAAACTTACCATTTTCGTAATCCGGGCAATCTTTCGTGTATCAATATCCATACCAATAAACAATGCATATAAAACAACAACTATCTCCTAGATTAACCTATATACTCACAGTGTTAGTCTAAGTGTTAAAGAGGCACTTTCGTGGCTTTGTCGCGACCTTGGGCGAATTCTGCAATATAAGTACCTATAGCATCATCAGAATATTCTGTGCATATTTCTCAACTATGGGACATTCAAATTCTAACTAATTATTCTAGTTAGCTGTTATTCAAAATTTTCCAGCTTAAGAATTTTTACAAATAAACTCCTACACTTAGCTCGGGTTAAAATTAGGAGCAACAATCAACTGGAAAGTTGCTCACGCAATAACAACAAAGCTAACGGTGGCCTTGGACAACCAAGGAAGATGGCGGCACCACCTCATGGGTAAGCTAGGGTTTCGGCCAAGCTTGTTTTAGCCTCTAAATTTTCATTCAAAGCTATCCGATACTAATTTACGGTTTAAGGAGGCGAAGGAACACCTCCCGTAATGGAAAAAGTGGCGGCAACATGATGGTTCACCACCACCAATTTTCAGCCCATATGATTTCTCATAGATAGAGAAAAATTCTTCAAAATCTAATATCAAAATCAAGCTTAGAACATGAAGTTACCCATGGGTAAGTGAAATCCTTGCAAAACTTGGTGATTTCCCTTGAAATTTGGAGTAGAGAGAAAGCTTTAGTAAACTTTAATGAAGTTTTTTTTTTTTGGTGAGAAAATGCCTATGGCATAAAGAGCAGGAAGAAAACGTGATGTCTTCTTATTTTGGCTGAAAATTTATGAAAAATTATCCCATGTTCTTAATTTTGCCTAAGCTTGGTCAAAAGAGTTGACCAACTTTGACTTTTTGCACAAGCCCTATAGAACTTGATGTTCAGGATTTCGTTTTTCATTTTAAAGCCAAATATTTGATCCAAATGTCACTGTAGACACCTAATTTTGTCCGGACCCCTAAATCAAGTACAGTTTCTTCCTAAATTGATGTTTCAGAATGCTAAAAGGCTTTTTTCATCCTGCAAGTGGTACTCCGAGACTTAGTCTAAGAAAGCAGACAGAAAAAGTCAAACTCGAAAAAGTCAACCTCAGAAAAAGTCAACCCCAAAAAAGTCAACCTATTTTCAAAATCAAGATTTGAGGTTCAATTGAAAAACGGTGAAAGAATTTTGATAATCCGAGGTCTACGTTGAAAGATATGGAGTTCGAAAGTTGGATTACAAAATCTTAGTAGAAAAGAAACCCTAATTCGGGAATTTTGGGGAAAAATGCTTGAACGATCAAATTGGTCAGAATTGAAGGTCTCAAATGAAAGATAAGCACTGACTACGGGTAATGGAGAAGCCATTTGGAAGAAAAACTGATAGAAAAATCAATTCCAAAGAAAACCGAGAATTAGGGTTTTTCGGTGGATTTCGATGAAATTTGGAAAAATTACAGAAATGGCCCGATTTGGTAGATATAAAGCCGTTAATTGATGAGAATTGATTAAACAAGGATAGACCAAGGCTCAGTTTGAAGAAAATCTAAAAAACGGACTTGTTTTGGGCAAAACGGGGTTTCGGAGGCAAAAGGGCAAAATTGGAAAATATGGGAAAAATAGAAAATGAACTCCAAAAATTTTGAAAAATTTGCAAATCTCATTCTTAAATCATTTCGAAGAGATTGGTAAAAGAAAATCTTGATTCGGAGTTCGTTTGAAAAATGGCCAAATACCGGGCCCACTATGTAGTAATTCAAGCGGATAAATCCCGTAAAAATAGCAAATGAGCTCCGAAAATTATGAAAATTTGCAAATCTCATTTTTAAATTATTTGGAAGATATTGGAAAAAGAAAATCTTGATTCGGAGTTCCTTTGCAAAATGGCCAAACCCTGGGTCCCCTATGCAATAATTCAAGAAGATAAATCCCGAAAAAATAGCAAATGAGCTCCAAAAATTATGAAAACTTCCAGATCACATTTTTAAATTAATTGGAAAATATTGGTGAAGAAAAATCTGGATTTGGAGCTCGTTTAAAAAATGGTAAAGTTCGGGTGCATAAAAGGGGCAATTTCAGAAATAAATCCGAAATAAATAGCAAATGGACTTGAAAAATTTTGAAAACTTCCAAAATTAAACTTTTTATTATTTCAGAAGTATTGAAAAAATAAAATATAAATTTGGAGTCCGTTTGCTATTGATTTAGTTCGGAGGGCAAAAAGGTCATTTCACCAAAGAAACCAAAAAGGGCAAATTTGTAATTGAGGAAAATATGAAAGAAGAAGGAATTGCTGGGATTTTTCTTCCCTTGGTCAGCCAACATAGAGGAGAAGAAGGAAACTTGAACAATTTAATTCCTTAGTCACTATCAAGCCACATGGTACCACTAACACCTTGCAAATGGTCCCCCCTTCATCCAATGGCTTAGGTAAGTTGTAGGAAAGCTGAATGCACCATCCAATGGCCAAGTTTAAATGCCAAGATGACATTTTTATTTGTCATAAAAGAACCCTCATCTAATGGCCAAGAATGGAAGAAAAAAGATGAGCACAATTCATCGAAGGGTGAGCATCCATTCGGTTAAGCAAAAGAGTGCATGGGATTATCTCTTTTCTTCCAATGGCTTAGGCCATCTACAAGGGCTGAATACACATGTCGAGGGCTGGATTTAATCTACAAGATGTCATTTTTATGTTGTCCTCATCCACTGACCAAGAATGGAAGAGCACAACTCATCCAAGGGTAGACACTTAAGGGGCAAGCAAAGGAGTGCATGGGATTGGTCCTCTTTTGCATCTAAAGGCTAAGGTTACTACAAGGGCTGAGTACACATCTTAAGGGCTGCTATAAATTGGCAAGATGACATTTTTATGTTGTCATCAAAATATCTTAATTTAAAGGCCAATATTAGAGGAGAAAAAGTGCAATTCCCATCCAAGGGTTAGGGGGCCATTCGGCCAAGCCATTAGAAGGGGGTTGGTCTCATTTTTTTCAAATGTTTTTTGGCTGGAAATAGTAGCTAATTTAGCAAAGAAAAAGGTTTTGAAAGAAAAAAAAAAGGTTTTCAATAGAGAGATTGAAGGTAGTAATCTCTACCAACTTCTAAGCATAGCTTTCTTCTTGTTTTCTATGGTGTTTTCTTGATTTTCTATCTTGTTTACCTACTACATTTTTCATATAAATAAAGTTTTTTATGTTTACTTATGTTTTCATCTCTTCTTCTTCATTAAAATGGTGGAAAACAATTTTTTTACATGGTTTCATGCTATGGCCAAATATGGCTTATTTACTTGCCTTGGTTTTCCTTTTTTTTCTTCCTTGCATGTTGTTGTGAAAAATGATTTTTAGAAGGTTTTTTAGAGTATTCTAAGGTTCTGATTTTTTACAAAAGATGAAGCAAAAAGGTTGAAATGGCTACATGATCTTGGCTAGACCAAGTGACCATGGTTAGGAGAGAGGCTATGCCTATTTTTACCTACCATGAAGCTCACCTTAAATTTTTTTTTTGTTGAACATGGTTTATTTTCTATTTTATTGAGATAGAAAGGCTTCATGATCTTGGCAAGACGAAGTGATTATGTTAGGTGAGAGGCTATGCCCATTTGATACCAACCATGGAGCTTAACTTTCCTTGTTTTATTTACTAGTTTTGCTTGTTATTTGTTTTGCATGTCTATGTTAAAAAAAAATTATATGTTCTTTACATTATTTTCTATTCTATATTTGTTTCTATATGTCATTTCCATGCTTGATATTGTATCCTTGCATATTCGGCCATTGTTGTTCATATGCTCATGTTGTGCATTTTTTCATGTATCATTTCTTATATTGTAAACATGTTTGCATTTTCTTTATTTTGTTCCATGACCATTCGGCAACTCCATTTTTGTATGCCTTGCATGTGCATTTTCCTTTTGCTTCTTGACTTGTTTGCATCTCCATGCCATGAACTTGTACATTTTGATTTTAATATGCCATGTACTTATGAAAATGCTATGATAAAATGCCATTATTTTGTTCCATGACCATTCAGCAACTTCATTATTGATATGCCTTGCATGTGCACTTTCACTTTGCTTCTTGACTTGTTTGCATCTCCATGCCATGAGCTTGTGCATTTTGATTTTAGTATGTCATATGCCTATGAAAATGTCATGACATTATGCATCTTAACATGATTTGTCATGTACTTGTGTCATTTACTAGATAAGATTGCATTAGAGCATCATGTAGCTACATTTGGCCTCTTCATGCATCCCTTGCCTTGTCATGCATTTGCATTTTGTTTAGGTAATATGCTTTGCATTATCATATCTTGAAATTTTGTATTAGTTGCTGTTTATTCCAGCATTGACATTAGTTTCATGGGTCATTGTATGTTCATAGTATTGCTATGCATGTTCATTACATTTTAGGTCTAGGCCATGTTGGTAGTGCCATGCATATTGAGTCTTAAATCACAATGGTATTGTCATGCATTACTATGCTATTTAGGTCTTAGGTCACATTAGCATTTTCATGCATATTCATAACATATTAGGTCCAAGTCATATTTGCATTATCAAGCATTGCATGCATATTGAGTTAGGATAGCATTTATTGCCATGCAAAATCATGCTAGGCATTTAGGTTATTTTGAATTGTCTTGCATTTCCTTTACCACTTAGGCTTTAGATCATGCATTTCATACAATTCATTTCTGTATGTTCATGCATTCCATGTGATTGCCACATGATTTATGAATTAGGCCAATCAATGGCTCAAAGTCATGCTCTCTTGAGCATACTTGTGGAAAATTAAAGAATTGTCAAATTGATCATTCTACCTTTGTGATTTTTTTTACTTAGCCAATTTTTGTCCAAGTTTTTAAATGTTTAGCTACTGTCCTTAGGTCTTTAGGATGATCTCCAACAATTTTTACTTTGATTTTTGAATGAATTTATCAAAGGCAAAAAATGTGTTTTGACAAAGCAGTTTTTTTTACCCAGTACTCAAACTTCTTTGATTTTTCTGAGCAGTAATATTTAATCAGAAAATTAAATAAATTTTTACTTTGATTTTTCTTGTTCTGAGTCTCCAGTATTTTTTTTAGATTTTTTTGAATTTTTAAAAATAGGAAAAAAAATCGTGTGGCAAAACCGGACAGTAGAGGCAGATTTGAAATCAAAAGAGGAATAATGGTTGAATTTGGCTAAGGCATTTACAGGGGGTTGGTTAGAAGATTTAGCTACTATCTTAGGGTAGTTTCTATGGATTTTTAAACTTTAAAAATGATTTTATAAATCTCGGGTTAAGGGTGGTTAAGTCCGGAACTTTAAACTTAGGAAATTAGAGCCATTTTAAAAGGGTTTGGTAAGGGTTTTAATTTTTATTCAAGTTTTTCTTCTAAATTGTTTTCAAACAATCACAAAGTTTTGTTTTTAGAAAATCTACTTTGACATATTTTCCTAAGGTAGCCGGATATCTTTTTAGATATACGGATTTCTTTATTTAGAGGAAAAAAATACATTTTCATGCATTGCATTTTCCATGTTCATGCATTTTATTTAAATGAGTGATTTTTGCTATGATATTTTCCATGATTTTATTATTATTTTGATTCACATTTTATGATCTTATATTTGTTTGTCATATGATTTTGAATGTTTCACGATATCCTATGCTTTTTATTTAGTTATTTTTGTCATATTGTTTAGCATATACTATGTTCATGCATTATTATTTTTATTTTCATGCATATTATATGTTAGCATTATTCTAATTTCATGTCATTTCTTGTCATTTAGATCATATTCCATGCATTTAGGTTATTTTATTTATAACATGCCATGTCATTTAAAATATGCCATATCATTTAAAATTGCCATGTCATTTAAATCATTTTATCTCATTTGGAATATACCATGATACTTAGGATTTTTCATTTTACCTAGAATATACTATATCATTTAAATTATGTCATATCATTTAGGTTGCATTATATTAACTAGACTTTGTTATGTCATTTTATTTATGTCATACATGTTCATGTTCATATTTTTTTAAATGTTTTGAAAAAGATAATGATTTTCAATAAAAAAATAAAGATATTCCGGAGTTAAAATAATTCATGAGTTCTCTATCGGGTTTGCTGGAGGGGATATCATCAATTATCATTAATAAGGAATATCTTTCTATCAAAAAAGGAGAATGATTCGGAAAGTTTTCCAAATAAATACAAATTTCTATATTTTGCCAATTTTTCGGGGAATGTAGGAAAATTTTGAATTGATAAATTTCGGATCATTTTCAATTAAAAATGGAATTATTTTTCTTAAAATTGGGAATTAACTTGAAATACTAAACTAAAAACCAACTTTTTATCGAGACTTGAGATAAAACACGATTAATAAGGTACCGATTTATATGGGCGTTGTGGGGGTGCTAATCTTTTGCCGCACGTAACCGACTCCCGAACCCGCTTCTTTGATTTTTTTGGTTTATAACGTAGACTTGAAATTGGTTTTAAAATGTTTTAATTAATTTTAAAATGTTTTATAAAACCGGTTTTAATAGGTGGCCGATCACACCTAGCTAAAAAAGATTGGTGGCGACTCCATGTCTTTTTACGAGGCTGTTTTCATACCATCGACCTTTTATTTCAATCTAGAGGAATTAAGTCGTCTTTTCCTCTACTTCTATTTCCCCCTCACTCGAACGGGTCTTCGCAATCGGGATCTCGTATCGACTCCTTCATTTTTTTAGAGGAATTAAGTCGACTTTTCCTCTATTTTTTAATGTCACACCTAACGAATAATAATGTCTTGCGATGAGACATGTTATGTTATGTTATTTTTTAGGTCGCGACAGCTTGATGACTCCACTGGGGACTTTTTTTAGAGAGTCAGGCCTAGAATTAGTTGTTTGTTATCAAAGTCTCGATTTTGTTAGTTTAATTGGTTTTTAATTTTAATTCCCATATTTTTAAAATAATAAAGAGAATTTTGAAAATAATAAAATGTTTTAAATATGTCCATCTTCATATGCATTCATACTATTATTTGTTCTCTGGTTATTTTGTTGCGTATATTTATATGTTTGCTTGACTGATGCTTTACATTGTTTGATTTTAGTGGGGTATTTAGAATAAGGGGTGTAGAATAGGTGGTGACAGGTTTGTTTTGTTCCTCCGCACACACTATATTTGCATTTGCATAACATGAACTCTCTACCCGGGTTCCGTCCTTTTAAGTGGGAGTAAAGTAACTACGCGTTCGTGATGATCCTCCGTATAGGCTAGTGAAACACTTTCGGAGTATAAAGTACCTAATGCCTTCGTGATAATCCTCCGTACGGGCATAGAAAATATACTCTAACAAATTGAACCCGCTTTTATCGGGGTGCCTTACTAGCCTTCACAGGCGACAGTGAGGAACAATTCGGGGCCTTAGAACCGATTACCTTCATAGAGTGAACCTAGGCGAAGCCATGCCAAATTTCTGTTAGATACCCAAGAACACGTGGAGGAACATTTCCAACCTTTTACCATCTTTCTATATGTTAGATTTTACAAATTGGGTGATGATGAACGAACATCATATCGCTCGTAATATATTTATTATTTTGTCCCAAAGGCATCGTAATGCCGAAGCTTTATTAAAAAATTTTGGACATTTTTAAAAAAAGCATGTTGTTATTTTTGTTATATTTGTGAATTCGTTTCTTTACTAATCTATTTCTTTCTGTTTTCTTTTCTTTGACATGCATCATAGACATCATCATACACTTGGAGTTTATTGGCATCGAGATAGTCATCAACCCAAAGGACTTTCATGGAGTGTCAGGTTATTTCAGTGATAAAAGATCATGCAGTAGCCATGGTACGGTCGGAAAAAGATCAGAGGGAGGATGGTGATTGCCTGAAGAAATATTATGTGTCAGTGTTGCCGGAAAGGGTCAAAGTGGATTCCAGACAGAATAATTTTCAAGGGTTAGCCGACATTTGGAATCAGTGGAAAGTAGCCTTCACTCAAAAATATGAAGATATAGCACTCTTAATTCCGATTCGGGTCAATAGTGGGTTGATTCAGGCTATGGTACAGTTTTGGAATCCTGCTTATAGATGTTTCACTTTTAACAAGGAGGATATGACCCCACTGATTGAAGAATATTCAGCGCTGTTACGTAATGAATGTCCTAATCCTGATCGGGTATATTTGAAGGAAGTGAAACCTTTAGGTTTTAAAAGGAAAGTGGCTAGGATCACAGGAATGGATACAACATGGGTTGAGAGTCATGTGGATAGAAAGCAGAAAAATAGACGCATTCCGTGGGAAACTCTCCGACAGTTGATATTGGGTTGTTCGACAAATAAAAAGCCAGGGACATCTTCACTCTAGCCATCTACGGATTAATCATATTCCCGAAGATATTGGGTCATGTGGATATAGCCGTGTTTGATTTCTTTGAAAAGTTGGAACAGAAGATCAACCCATCTTCGGCCATCATAGCTGAAACTATCCGATCTTTGAATTTTTGTAAAATGGTAGGACAAGGGAGAATCAAGGGGTGTGTGCAACTCCTTTATATTTGGATTCAAAGTCACTTTTGGAAGATAGAAAAGGTTTCCTTCAAACCGTACATGAAGTCTTTAGTTCCGATTAGAGAATTCCTTCAAAATGATTGGCCTGAAGACGGGGATGAAGAGAAATGGGTCAACATGTTCCGGAATCTAAAAAGGGAGATGGTGACTTGGAGAGCTCCATGGATGGTTCCTATGCCGATTATGTACAAATGTGGGGACAATTCGGGAGTTCCACTACTCGAAATTTAGGGTCTGTGAGTTATGTGCCTTTGTTGGTACAAAGACAGGTTGAGTCTCGGCAATTCACACCCGTGACTCATAAGCTAGGATCATCAAAGTTCACTTATGGAGAGGACGGATATTTCTGAAAGGTGCGGGCAGTGATTGAAGCATGGAAGAAAACTCACCGGATAAAAGTGGCCAGATATGCCGACATCGTCACACCTGATTACCTGGTATGGAGGGAATTAAGGGTTAATGATAGGCTACTGACATCAGATATGGAAGAGGTCCAGTTCCTGAATCCACCACCGAGGGAAATGCCATCAGAGTTAGAAATCGCAAGGGTGGAATTTGAAAAAGAAAAGGCCCAGATGAGCAAGGAGATTGCCCGACTACAAGAAGAGCTTGAGGACATGAAAAATAGGGAATCAGCTCAAGAAAGAGAAAAGGAAAAGATCAAGAGAGAAAGGGACACTGCTAAGGGCGATCTTCGGGAATTACATTTGGAGAACAAGAGTTACCGCTTTGAGCTCAGATTTGAGGGGACCCACAAGACTTCAGGGGAGTGGGAGCATGAGGTCAAAAACCTCAAGAAGGAGAATAACTACTGGAAAGAGAGAGCGAAGCATGAGGAAGCCCGAGCCAATCAACTAGAGAAGCAAGCTAAGGAAAGCTTACACGATAATACTTCTGCTGACGCGTCAAGAGGCCGTGAACAAGTAGGGGTCATATTGAAGAGCAGGGCAATCAAAAGGAGACTGTGAAAGAAAGTCCAAGATCCGAGGAAGTCACTATAGGACTAATTTTGTAATAGCACTTTGAAAGGCGAATTATGGACTTATCTTAGGCAGTGATCCTTTTATTTTATCTGTGATGTATTTAATTCTAGGAAATCAATGAAAGACCGTTCGGTTGAAATTATCCCGGGGCCAATACATTCAAATGCATTCATATTTTATATGTTTTGTTTGTTCATTTGTACATACTCATATTTATAATCATTCATTTTTGAAATCCGTTTATGTTCATACACCTAACCATTTATTTATTCCTTTTACTTGTTCATTCATTCAAGCACTTATTTGTTCATTTCACTTGTTCATTCATTTATTCTTTCGTATTCATATAACGTAGTCATGTACATATCCATTTTATTTGATTCATTCATCCATATTTAGTCATTCATTCATTCATTCATTTTTTATAAAACATAAAAAAGATGTGTCAATAATTTCTAATTCATTGTTTTCAAAAACTAAAGGTACAATTGGTCGCACTCAGAAAGAAATGAATTTTTGACACCCTTACAATACTCGATCTCAAGCCGAACTCTGAAAAACAATCAGCTTGCTAGAATAGAAAGAACTCAAAGGGAACTGTAGGAACAGTTAGCTAAATCTCAAGAGGAGTCTCGAGAACAGATGACTAAACTCATGGAAATGATGAGTGCCATGATGAAACAAAAAGGGCGAGGAGAGAATTCGGTCACCGGGAAAAGGTGGTAGTTGAAGAGGATCAACCTGAAAACATATAGCAAAAGGGCCAAGAGGTGCCAATTGGGGCAGCCTCCTATGTTTATATCCAGCCAGCTGCAGAGACACATAACTATGTTCCCGGAAAGGGTAATGTGGGAGCTGACCCAAATGATGTTAACGTTCCACACTTTGAGGAACTAGCTAAAATGGAAAAAGCAAAGATGATTGAGCTAAAGAGGGTCGAAATGGCAGAATCAAAAAAAAAAATCAACTGCTGGAGGAGAGGCTGAGGGCCATTGAAGGGGCGAAGTTATTTGGTAGTATGGATGCCAAAGAGATGAGTTTAGTGCACGATTTAGTAATTCCCCCAAAGTTCAAAGTACCAGACTTTGAAAAATATAATGGGACTACCAACCCATTAGCACATCTGACCATGTACTGCAGAAGAATGACGGGGCACGATGATAATGAGAAACTTCTTATCCATTGTTTCCAAGATAGTTTGATAGGGTCTGCAACCCGATGGTACAATCAGCTGAGTCGTACCAAGATTCGTTCATGGACTGATTTAGCCAGGGCTTTTATGGAATATTATAAGCATGTATCTGATATGGTACCTGATAGGTTGTCGCTACAGAACATGGAAAAGAGGACCACTGAGAGTTTCAACAAATACTCGCAAAAATGGAGGGATCTGGCCACACAAGTGCAACCCCCTTTACTAGCAAAGAAACTACAGTGCTTTTCATCAACACCTTGAAAGCACCCTATTATGATAAATTGGTGGGGAGTGCCACCAAGGACTTTGCAGACATGGTGATATTGGGGAAAATGATAGAGTTGGCCATTAAGAATGGGAAAATGGAAGGAGGTGAGCCTTCTATTCAGAAAAAGGTATTCCCTTCTAGGAAGAAATAGGAGACCCACGCAGTTAGTATCAACCAATACCCATATGCACCTTCCACACCACATACACCACCAAGGCCCTATACTCTTACCACATCTTATGCACCTCCTACACCCTACACACCTTACCCGAGGTATAATCCTTATTACCCCAATGTGAACCACCTTACCCGAAATCCTTCCCTTATACCAATATACCACAACAGCCGTTTCCAACTGGCATATCCCCACAAATAAACCTTCCCCAAAACACTATCCAAACACTCAGGGAGCCGGGCGTAATGATCGATGTTCACCAAGGAACGATCAAAAACCCCAATTTGATCTGATTCCTACCACCTATGGTGAGCTATATCCCAAATTGTTGCAGGGTCAACTTGTTGCACCCGTGTACTTCAACCTCTGACACCGCCATACCCCAAGGTGGTACAATGCAAACACTAACTGCGCGTACCGCGCAGGAATTCAAGGACATTCGACTGAAGATTGCCTGGCCTTTAAAAAAAAAAGTCCAAAGCCTGATCAACGCCGGAGTTGTAAAGTTTGGGGCAAAGAATGGGTCTAATGTAGCGGGGAACCTATTGCCAGATCATACGAAGAATCGGGTAAGTGCAGTATGGACAGGGGAAGTCAGAAGGGTAAAAAGGGATGCCAGGGAAGTCAAGACTCCAATGTTGACAGTATGGGTCGAGATATGATTAAGGCAGGAATGGTGGGGGATGCAGACAGTTTAAAAATGGTTGCAAAGAGGGTGCAGAATTGGTGCCCGTTTCATAAGTGTGGAGGTCATGTCATACAGGACTGTGGGGACTTTTTGGCTAAAGTCCAAAAGATGATGGATGATGGGGATGCCCAGTTTTACGAGGAGACAGAGGAGGAAGTAGAGGTTATTGAGAATGCAGCTGGCTGCGGGATAGGAAGACCCTTGGTCATCTATTATGATGAACTAGAGGAGAAAGTTATGCCAGTCATTGAGGAAAGTGCACCTAAGTTAATCATTGATTTGACTGTTTCCTTTTCATACAAGGAAAACAAAGCTGCACCATGGAAATACGACTGCAGCATGGTTATGCTTGGGTCTTCGAGTCAGCAGGATATCACAGGTGTGGGGCACTTAACACGAAGTGGAAGGTGTTATGCTCCTGAGGCTGTTGAACAGGGGTTAACAGGAAAAGATAAAGGAATGGACAAAGGGAAGAAAGCAGCTGAACCAATCCATATTGAGATGGATCTGTCAAAAGAAGTAGAAAGGGGGTCAGCCCCGGTAAACAGAATAAAAGAGCCGGTGAGTGAGAAGGAAGCCTGCGAGTTCTTAAATTTCATAAAACACAGTGAGTATAGCGTGGTTGAGCAACTACAACGTCAACCAGCTAGAATTTCAATCTTATCTTTGCTTTTGAATTCGGAGCCATACATAAATGCCCTATTAAGAGTGTTGAATCAGTCATATGTGGCTAACAACATGTCGATAGAAAAATTGGACAGGCTGGTAGGAAACATCGCGACAGACGACCATATATATTTCAGTTATGAGGAGATACCACCCAATGGTATTGGGTCAACAAAAGCTCTCCACATAACTACCACTTGTAAGAGGCACATATTACCAAGGGTCCTTTTGGATAATGGTTCTTCATTAAATGTGATGCCTTTGGCAACCCTGTCTAAATTGCCAGTGGATATTTCTTATATGCTGCCAAGCTGCACGGTGGTCAGAATCTTTGATGGTACCAGGAGAGATGTAATGGAAACTATTGAGGTCCTCTGGAGATAGGCCTATGCACCTATACAGTGAATTTTCAGGTCATGAATATTAATCCATCCTATAATTGCATGTTGGAAAGGTCGTGGATACATTCAGCAGGGCCTGTACCTTCGACTCTCCACCAAAAGCTGAAATTTGTGATAGAGGGAGTTTGGTCACTATATCAGGAGAAGAGGATGTAATAGCCTCTGCATCTACTGAATCTCCTTATGTTGAACCCAATGAAGATGCCGTAGAATGTTCCTTTCGGTCTTTGGAATTCCTAAATGCAGTTTTCGTCGCTAAAGGACGAAAAATTCCAAAATCGAGGCTGTCCAAGAACACAAGGCTGGGGTAAGAACTACCTTGGGAAAAGGATGTAGGGCTGGAAAAGGTCTCGAAAAATATCTTCAGGGTAAGGCCCGAGCAATGGAAGTAATGGGAAAGAATGATCGGTTTGGCCTAGGGTATCTTCGGAAAGCCCATGAGAAAAGGAAACAAGTTGAAAGGAACCGACAAAGGAGGATGGCCCGTCTTGTATGGATATTGAATAGGAGCCTATGACATTCCCACCTATCTTTCACAGCTTCTTCTCAGCCGGTTCTCTGTTCAAAGAAAAAAATTCTGATGATGTGCTCGTAATGATCGAGCAAGCCTTCGAGAGATTCCAGGTGAATAGGGATGAGCAGATGTATGACATGGAGATCTGCATGACTAGGGAAGAAAGAATTGAAAGAGAGAATGCTAACAGGATGGTACGACCTTGTCCACCAGGATAAACGTTGTCCACCAGGATAAAGACTAACCAATTGGAGTGCAACCGAGCTGCCCATAGTTTTTAGATCTATTCCAAAGTAATGCTTTTAAACAAATCTTAAATATCTTTGCCCGAAGATATTAAGAATTTATTTTGTAATGGGCTTTTGTCTAAAACTTTTCATCCAATAAATAACAAACATTATGCATTTCCTTCATATTGATGTGTCCATATTCTTTCATTTATGCTATTTATTTTGCTTCGATTGTATATATGTTTTCCTATATTGTTTCTTCCCCACCTATTTACAGGTGTATGAATGCGAAATATGAGGACCTTCCTGTCAGTAATTCTGAAATTGATTTGAGAGGCCCATTTGAACTGGTGATTTTGAGACCGACGAAGATATTGAGGATTATGGTCTACCTCCGGACTTATTAAGAAAAATAGAACAAGAAGAGAAACAAGTACTTCCTCATGAGCAGCTATTGGAATTGTTGAATTTGGGAAGTGGTGAGGAGATAAAAGAGGTTAAAATTGGGACTACATTGTCGTCATTGGTAAAGGGTGAACTCATAGTCTTGCTCCGGGAATATGTAGATGTATTTGCATGGCCATACCAAGACATGCCGGGTTTGGATCCAGACATTGTGGTTCATAAGCTCTCTTTAAGGCCATAATGCAAGCCAATTGAGCAAAAGTTGAGAAGAATGAGGCCGGACATGCTGTTAAAGGTAAAAGAGGAGGTGAAGAGGCAGTTTGATGCTGGATTCTTAGAGGTGGCAAAATATCCGGAATGGGTGGAAAACATTGTTCCAGTGCCAAAGAATGATGGCAAGGTGCGTATGTGCGTCGAGTACCAAGACTTCAACAAAGCCAGTCCCAAAGATAATTTCCCTTTGCCCCACATTGATACTTTGGTGGATAATACGGAGAAGTGTTCCTTGTTTTCTTTCATGGACGGATTCTCGGGATATAATCAGATTAAGATGGCACCGGAAGATATGGAGAAAACCACATTTGTTACAATGTAGGGAACATTCTGCTACAAGGTAATGCCGTTTGGGTTGAAGAATACTGGGGCAACGTATCAGAGAGCCATGGTGACCTTGTTTCATGACATGATGCATAAGGGAATTGAGGTTTATGTTGATGATATGATTGCAAAGTCACAAGGAGAAGATGAGCATATTGCAAATCTTAGGAAACTCTTTGAAAGATTAAGAAAGTTTCAACTCAAGCTAAACCCGGCAAAATGCACTTCTAAAGTCACTTTGGGGAAATTGTTGGGTTTTGTTGTTAGCAAAAGGGGAATTGAGATTGATCCGGATAAAGTGAAGGCCATCCAAAATTTGCCACCTCCACGTACTCAAAAACAAGTAAGAGGTTTTCTAGGGAGATTGAATTACATTTCTTGGTTTATTTCTCTGTTAACCGATAAATGTGATCCAATATTCCAGTTACTTCGAAAACGTGATCCAGGAGAGTGGGATGAAGGGTGTCAGATTGCTTTTGAAAATGTTAAGCATTATCTATCAAATCCACCAGTATTAATGCCACCAGCTCCGGATAAATCGATGATATTGTATCTATCAGTATTTGAGAGATCCATGGGTTGTGTTTTGGGGCAGCTTCATGAGACTGGAAAGAAAGAACAGGCAGTTTACTACCTCAGCAAGAAGTTCACAGATTATGAGTTGAAATATTCGTCGGTAGAAAAGTTATGTTGTGCCTTAGCTTGGTGATAACTCGTATAATTATATAGTTTTTAGTTATGTTTTATTATTGTTTTGTGTCAAATACGAGTTATTATTGCTTAGTCTACTTGTGTTTATGATCTTTTATATTTTTATGTAATTTAGTGTTTTTCATGAGTTTCTTTGAGTGATTTCAGATTACTAGGTTAAATCAAGAATTAAGGGCAAATCCAATTCAGTTCCAGTTCCGACACCTTTTGCCATATCAGCTATATCTGGAGTTTCACTGAAACAATAAGGCTGAAATTTTAACTGTGCAAAGTTAAGAGGCATATCTATCTTTTTCATGTTTTACACTTCTTGAAACGGAGTCGTTTTCCCTACCGAAATCAACCATCAAGTTGGCTGATGTGCAATGACGTCTGTTCTGCACCATTTTGGTATTTTGACCTATCTTCCGATCCACATGAGAAAATGATCTGATTCCAACGGCTATGGATCCGTAACTGATAGGGGTATATTTTTCTAGAAGACCATTTGATCAGATTGAGCCTCCAACATTGACAAAATCGACCATCAAGATGGCTGATCAGAATTGTCATACAACATGACGAAAATTGTTAGAAAAATGCACCCACCTATTATACCTACCTTTGAAATTTATAAAGCTTGTCTCTTGTCATTTAGCTCTCCAAAATGTGTATAAATAGAGGTCCTTGGATGAGTATTAGGATACAATTATACATTGGTAGGATATTAGCCATTGTAAAAAATTTCTCTAAGTTTTCTTCTTTTTTCCTTTCTCTAGTTTTCTTTTTCTTTATTTACTTATGCTTCTTACATTTCTTTTCATTTTTAGTATGTGTTGCTAATCATATTGTTGAGGTGATGAGGTGAAGCTCTTGGTAAATGCTAAGGTTAGTCTCTTAAACATGAGCTAAAATGAATCATCATTTATAAACACTAGTATAGATAATATTTTCTTTTGGTTTAAAATCATACTTGCAAAGTAGAGATCTTGATTCATTATTGACAATGAAAATGGCACAGTAAATGCTTGGTTTCATAACCTTGATTTGTTGTAGACATATACCTTGGCATAAGGAATGCTTGGACTCTTTTTATGAGTTTTGAGGACACCAAATGAACATAATATCATATGCTATGGACGTTGGACAATTTAGACTGAATTGCTAAACCTTCCGATTGGAACCTCCCTTATGTGTGGATTTCAATTGTGTAATAAAACAAGATTAATCTTAGCATAACACCAAGAGTGGATTCTCTAACCTCAACATCCTTTTTTATTGTTTTTTATATCTTGTTTAATTGCTTTTATGTTATTTTATTTATTTTGTTCTCTAATATCTTGTTTATTTTGTTTTGTTGTTGATTCCCTAATATCTTGTTTATTTTCTTTTTCTTATATATTTATAAACTTATACTTACTAATACGCTTCCCTGTGGTTCGACCTCGGACACCCGAGAATTTATTACTTGAACATAACCTGCACTTGGGTTTATAACTCTTAATTGAGTCTCCATCAAGTTTTTGGCGCCGTTGCCGGGGAAGCAATACTAAGTATATAAGTTTATAAGTATATTTATTTTTATTGGCTGGTTATACCGCCTAATTTGTATATTAACTTTGTTTTATTTTTATTGGCTGGTTATACCGCCTAATTTTCTATATATTTATATTTCTATTGTATATTAACTTTGTTTTATTTTTATTGGCTGGTTATACCGCCTAATCTGTATATTAACTTTGTTTTATGCTTGTTTGGCGACGTGATTTTAGATCTCGTCGTTTAGTTAGATTTTATTGTGAAACTTTTTCAGGTAATCTTTCTAATACAACTCCTACCATGGCTGACAATGAAAGTGTTCATGCTGAAGATGAGAACAGACAAGTACGCACCATGCGTGACTACTTGCAACCAACTCGAAGCTCATCACCCTCTTGTTTTATTTTTCCTCTCAATGCAAACAACTTTTGTTTTAAACCAGGTATGATAGCTTTGCTTCCAAATTTCCATGGGTTAGAATCGGAAAGTGCTTACTCGTTTCTAAAAGACTTCGAGGATGTATGTGTCACCTTTAATGACCAACAATGTACAAATGAAATTGTCAAGCTAAAATTATTTCCTTTTTCTTTAAAAGATAAAGCAAAAATTTGGCTTCATAATTTAAAACCAAGGTCAATTGGCACATGGCAAGAATTACAAACTGAGTTTCTAAAGAAATTTTTCCCAGCACATAAAACTACTGCTTTGAAAAGACAGATTCAAAATTTCAATCAAAATCAAAATGAAGCATTTTTTCAGTGCTGGGACCGTTTTAAAGATTTGTTAAATTCTTGTCCACATCATGGTTTTGAAAAATGGCGTCTTATTAGTTTCTTTTATGAAAGTTTAACTCCCAAAACTAAACAATTTGTTGAAACAATGTGTAACGGTGAGTTTCTAGAAAAAGAACCTGAAGAAGCCTTTGACTACCTAGACCATTTGGCAGATAACTCTCAAGCCTGGCACACAGATAATTCCTCTGAAAGTTCCAATAGATCTAATCTTGTTTCTAACAAAGGTAAATATCATTTTAGTCAAGAAGATGAGATAAAAGCTAAAGTAGCTAATTTGGCTAGAAAGATTGAAGCCATGGAACTTAGAGAAGTAAAAGAAGTCAAAACGGTTAAAAATGAAGAAAGTTGTGGAATTTGTGAAATCATGGGACACCCCACTTCTGAATGTCCAAACATTCCCATTCTTAAAGAAGCGTTGCATGATCAAGTAAATTCCATAAACACATTTAAAAAGCCTTTTCCTTCTCCTTACTCTGAAACGTATAACCCTGAATGGAGAAATCATCCCAACTTCAGTTGGCGGAATAATAATCATGTTCAGGTACCACAATCTCAAAAGCCGGGCAATACTTTTTCCTATCAACCTTCACGTGTACAAACCTTGGAAGAGACATTGCAAGCATTCATGCAAACACAAGCAAATGTGAATAACCAAACTTCACAGGACATCAATGAGATCAAAAACACCTTGTCCACATTGACAGCTTCATTACGCACTCAAGAAAAAGGTAAGTTTCCTGCTCAACCTCAGCCTAACCCTTCTACTCAATGTCTTGTTTCTTGCTCCAATGAAACTCAACAGGAAAATGCCAGTTCTATCACAACTCTTCGAAGTGGAAAGGCAATTGAAAAAAACATTCCATCAAAAGACCAAGATCCTCCTTCCCCTCCGAAAAGTAATGGTAAGGATGATGGTAAGTCTGAACTTCTTGAAAATTTGGACAAAGAAAAAGGTATGTATCCTGCTCCTTTTCCTCAAAGGTTGCAAACAATAAAGAATTTGAATCAAAATGCAGAAATTTATGAACTTTTCAAACAAGTTAAGATTAACATTCCTTTATTGGATGCAATCAAACAAGTTCCATCTTATGCTAAATTTTTGAAGGACATGTGCACAGTTAAAAGGAAACATAATGTACAAAAGAAAGCATTTCTGACGGAAAGTGTGAGCTCAATCATTCAGCACCTTACTCCACCAAAATTCAAAGATCCTGGATGTCCAACAATCTCATGCATCATTGGAAACACTAGAATAGAACGTGCATTGCTTGATCTTGGTGCTAGTGTTAATCTTTTGCCTTTTTCTGTTTATCAACAGTTAGGTTTAGGTGAACTCAAGGAAACACCTGTTACACTTCAACTAGCTGATCGTTCTGTAAAAATTCCTCGAGGGGTAGTTGAAGATGTTTTGGTTCAAATTGATAATTTTTACTTCCCTGTTGATTTTATTGTTTTGGACACACATCCTGTTTCAAATCCAAATGTTCAAATTCCTGTTATATTAGGCCGTCCATTTCTTGCAACTTCTAATGCTCTGATAAATTGCAGGAATGGTATGTTGAACATTTCTTTTGGAAATATGACTTTAGAATTAAATGTGTTCAACACTTGCAAGCAACCTGGTGATGATTCAGAAGTACATGAAGTGGATTTCATTGAAGAACTTGTTCATGAACATCTCACCACTACCACATTCCATGATCCTTTAGAAGCTTATTTAATTGAATGTGAGTTTGATAATGCTTCAGAAATTTCACACACTGATTCTTTGTTAAATTCTTTTCAGGTTAAGCATTGTTGGAAACAAAAGTTTGAGGAACTCAGAAATGATGCATATGAGAATTCTAAAATTCATAAAGAAAGAACTAAAGCCTTTCATGACAAGTTAATTTCAAGAAAAACATTTGATGTTGGGCAAAAAGTTCTACTTTATAATTCTAGACTTCACATATTTCCTGGTAAGTTGAGATCAAGATGGACTGGCCCATTTGTGGTTAAGCATGTGTATCATTATGGAGCAGTTGACATTGAGAATCCTCAAAATGGTAACGTATTCAAGGTAAATGGACAAAGACTCAAACTCTTTTTGGAAAATCATGTTACTCAAGAAGAGGTTGTTTTTCTTTCTGATCCTTGTTTTGAAAATAACTAGATGTAAATATAATTTTTACTAATCTTCAAAAAAAAAAAAACAAAAAAAAAGTTTCTTGTGTTTTAAGCAATTTAGAAGTATTCATTCTGAACAAGGTCTGAGTAAGGGAGACTTGAGACATACCTTGTCAGTTTGATTTTAATTTTTTTATGTTTACTTGTTAATTTTTGTTTAGTATTTTAGGATTAATTAGGTTGCATGAGTTTGTTTTGATTTGAGTCTTAGTTATTCCTATTCTTATGTTATTAGTTCTTTTCTCTTACACATGATTCTTTCATTTGGGTTAATAGACTTACATTGAGGACAATGTAAGAATTAAGTGTGGGGGGAACGATTTAGGATTTCTTTTATTTTTGTCTACTATTTTTTTATGAGTCTTTATTATTATTATTATTATTTTAATGTGTTCTAGTTCCTTTTTAATACAATGATGAGATATGAATTGCATAAGTCTAAAACAGATTTATTAGTGAGAAGATTTTCATGAGAATTGAGCTTGATGTCAACCTTTTTATGAGCCAATGTTAATATAATATGTTGATTGAGAAAGAAGCATGTTTAGACTTAATCTGACTTGTATAATCATCCTTGTGAGTTTTTGAGCCTATAATGATTGATGCATTATACAAATCAATCTAATTTCTTTCTTGAGTGCTCTTATGATTACATGATTCTCTAGAACTTGCTTTAAACCGTTTGAGACTATATTGATACATGTGACAACATGAATATGATAGAGGCATTAGGATTATAACCAGAGCCAAACAGCCATCCATTATTAATGTTCTAAGAGAACATCCCCACTAGTGAGCCAATTTGAGCCTACATTAAATATGCTATTTTATTGGTAACCAAAACTTACACCTAGCCTAAATATACTTATATCCTTACCCTTGTTCTAAAGATGGATTATATATTTTGAGACATATTGCAAAAACAAGGGATACTTTTTGAAAATTTGGGTTAGAACGAAAGATAAGTGTGGGGGAGGAGAGAGGCAAAAGTCAAGAGAAAAAGAAAGGGATCATTGTCAAATACATTCCCATATTAAAAAAAAAAAAAAAATCTTCTCTTGAACTTCTAGTTAAAGTAAAGAAAAATATGTTACAAAGTTGGTTAGAATGAAGCAAAGGCTCAACATGAATATTTAGCCTATGTTATTATGTGCTTTATAAGAGTTTTGAGAAGTTTTATTTGTATGATCTTATTATGTCTCTAAACTCTATGAACTCTTTGGAACCTTTGTGATATCTTTATCCTTTTGTTCTTTAACCACATTATAACCCTTTGCCCCCATTACAACCTTGAAAAAAGACCTCTTGATTTATGAAGTTGTATGATCTAAATAGTGGAGAATAGGTGGACAAGCAAGCATATGGTAGAACTGTTTTCATGAGATTGATTGAGTGTAAACACTTTACCACTACTTTAAAGAGTGAAAATCAAGAGAGTATCCCATGTGAGAAGTTGAGATTAAGTTTGAATATGCACTATTTTGATTGAAATATGTTATGTTAATATTGGCTTAACTCATTTATTTACATTCAAGCATGAATTTTTGTGAAATTCTTTGAGCTATTGATTAGTTTATAAGACTTGTTCAAAGATTGTCTCTAATTTATATTGAAAGGATTAGGAGTAAATATTTTTAGTGTATGTAGTTTACTTATATTTTAGTTTTTCAATGTTTGTGGGTATCGTTCTAGCAAACCCTCACGAGACTAAACTCGTCCACTAGGGACACCTAGGGGTTTAAAGGCTTGTGTCACATGCTAAGTGCCACCGTGATTTCCTACGAAAATGGATTAGATTAGATTTTCTTATTTTATTTTTATTGAGTCGTTGCTACGGACTAGCAACAATCTAAGTGTGGGGGTGTGATAACTCGTATAATTATATAGTTTTTAGTTATGTTTTATTATTGTTTTGTGTCAAATACGAGTTATTATTGCTTAGTCTACTTGTGTTTATGATCTTTTATATTTTTATGTAATTTAGTGTTTTTCATGAGTTTCTTTGAGTGATTTCAGATTACTAGGTTAAATCAAGAATTAAGGGCAAATCCAATTCAGTTCCAGTTCCGACACCTTTTGCCATATCAGCTATATCTGGAGTTTCACTGAAGCAATAAGGCTGAAATTTTAACCATGCAAAGTTAAGAGGCATATCTATCTTTTTCATGTTTTACACTTCTTGAAACGGAGTCGTTTTCCCTACCGAAATCAACCATCAAGTTGGCTGATGTGCAATGACGTCCGTTCTGCACCATTTTGGTATTTTGACCATATCTTCCGATCCACATGAGCAAATGATCTGATTCCAACGGCTATGGATCCGTAACTGATAGGGGTATATTTTTCTAGAAGACCATTTGATCAGATCGAGCCTCCAACATTGACAAAATCGACAATCAACTGGCTGATCATAATTGTCATACAACATGACGAAAATTGTTAGAAAAATGCACCCACCTATTATACCTACCTTTGAAATTTATAAAGCTTGTCTCTTGTCATTTAGCTCTCCAAAATGTGTATAAATAGAGGGCCTTGGATGAGTATTAGGATACAATTATACATTGGTAGGATATTAGCCATTGTAAAAAATTTCTCTAAGTTTTCTTCTTTTTTCCTTTCTCTAGTTTTCTTTTTCTTTATTTACTTATGCTTCTTACATTTCTTTTCATTTTTAGTATGTGTTGCTAATCATATTGTTGAGGTGATGAGGTGAAGCTCTTGGTAAATGCTAAGGTTAGTCTCTTAAACATGAGCTAAAATGAATCATCATTTATAAACACTAGTATAGATAATATTTTCTTTTGGTTTAAAATCATACTTGCAAAGTAGAGATCTTGATTCATTATTGACAATGAAAATGGCACAGTAAATGCTTGGTTTCATAACCTTGATTTGTTGTAGACATATACCTTGGCATAAGGAATGCTTGGACTCTTTTTATGAGTTTTGAGGACACCAAATGAACATAATATCATATGCTATGGACGTTGGACAATTTAGACTGAATTGCTAAACCTTCCGATTGGAACCTCCCTTATGTGTGGATTTCAATTGTGTAATAAAACAAGATTAATCTTAGCATAACACCAAGAGTGGATTCTCTAACCTCAACATCCTTTTTTATTGTTTTTTATATCTTGTTTAATTGCTTTTATGTTATTTTATTTATTTTGTTCTCTAATATCTTGTTTATTTTGTTTTGTTGTTGATTCCCTAATATCTTGTTTATTTTCTTTTTCTTATATATTTATAAACTTATACTTACTAATACGCTTCCCTGTGGTTCGACCTCGGACACCCGAGAATTTATTACTTGAACATAACCTGCACTTGGGTTTATAACTCTTAATTGAGTCTCCATCACTTGGACCGCTCGGAGGCTCAGACAGTACATGCTGTACCACATGACGTGGTTGATCTCCAAGCTAGATCCAATCAAGTACATGTTGGAAGCACCTTCTTTGTCAGGGAGGACGGCAAGATGGCAGGTTTTATTATCAGAATACGACATTGTATATATAAGTCAGAAGACTATCAAGGGCAGTGCAGTGGCTGAATTTTGAGCAAGTCGGGCAGTGGAAGATTATGAGCCGTGGACCTTTGATTTCCCATATGAAGATTTGATGTATGTTTCGCAAGCGGATAAGGTTCCCTTGAAGAAGAAGATATGGAAGATGTACTTTGATGGGGCATCTAATGCCATGGGGCACAGAATCGGTGCAGTGCTCATATCCCCAGAAGAAGATTATTATCCCTTCACCACCAGATTGGATTTTGATTGTACAAACAATACGACTGAATATGAGGCGTGTACTATGGGCCTTCGTGCAGCAATGGACAGAAAAATCAAAGTTTTGGAAGTTTTCGGAGACTCAGCCTTAGTGATATACCAGTTATGGGGAGAATGGGAAACCCAAGATACAAAGCTAATCAGATCTCGAGAACTCATATTGAGTTTATTGGAGGAGTTTGAAGAATTAAGTTTCAATTACTTACCCCGAGAAGAAAACCGGATGGCGGATGCTCTGGCTACTTTTTCATCAATGTTTAAAGTGAATGAAGGGGCAAAAGTTGTGCCAATAAAAATGAGCATATATGAGTCTCCTGCCCACTGTTTGAGTATCGAAGAAGAAGCAGATGGTCTCCCTTGGTATAATGACATCAGTACATCAAGAATCAACAGTATCCAAAACAAGCAACATAAAACGACAAGAGAACTCTGAGAAGATAGCAATGGGTTTTGTTCTAGACAGTGAGATTCTCTACAAGAAAGGGAAAGATCAAGTTCTATTGAGATGTGTTAGGTCTGTCGAAGCTCGAAGAATCATAGAGGAAGTCCATGAAGGGATACGTGGCACCCATGCCAATGGTCACATGCTTGCTAAGTAGATTATGAGGGTAGGATATTATTGGCTGACGATGGAAGGAGATTGTATCAGTTATTCCCGAAAGTGCCATAAATGCCAGATATATGCAGATAAGATCCATGTGCTGCCATCGCCATTGCATGTGATGACCGCACCATGGCCATTTTCAATGTAGGGAATGGATATGATTAGCCCCATTACTCCGAAAGCTTCAAATGGTCATCGTTTCATCCTGGTGTCCATAGACTATTTCACAAAGTGGGTGGAAGCTGCTTCTTATATGAATGTAACGAAGTCGGTGGTATGCAGATTTGTTAAGAAGGAAATCATGTGCCGATATGGATTACCAGCAAGAATTATTTCAGATAGTGCTCTCAATCTGAATAATAAGATGATGAGAGAGGTATGTACTCAGTTCAAGATCACGCATCATAGTTCGGTACCTTATCGTCCAAAGATGAATGGGGCAGTAGAAGCAGCCAACAAAAACATCAAGAAAATTGTCGAGAAGATAACTGATGTGTACAAGGATTGGCATGAGATCTTGCCTTTTTCTCTTCATGCATATCGCACTTTGGTTCGTACATCTACAGGGGCAATGTCATTTTCTTTGGTATATGGTATGGAAGCAGTGTTACCTATTGAAGTTGAGATTCCTTCACTTCGTGTTTTGATGGAGGTTGGCCTAGCAGAGGCAGAACGAGTTAGAGCTCGTTATAAACAGCTGAATCTCATCGAAGAGAAAAGATTGAAGGCAATTTGTAACGGGCAGTTGTATCAGAAAAGGATGATTCGAGCCTACAACAAGAAGGTACGACCCAGACAGTTCCGAGAAAGAGAGTTGGTACTAAGGAAAATTCTCCCCATAGTGAAGGATCAGTGAGGAAAATGGGCTCCAAATTGCGAAAGACCCTATGTGGTAAAAAGAGCTTTTTTTGGAGGAGCATTGATTCTAACTCGGATAGACGGGGATGATTTTAGACATCCCGTGAATGCTAATGAACTGAAGAAGTATTATGCTTAACAAAAAAAAAAGGTATGATGCTATGCACATGGGAATTCGAATGATTCCAAGTTTAGAAATGGAAATTCTATATATCTATCTCCCCTGAGAATTGCTTTTCAAAGAGAATATTCGTGCTTGATATGATGAATGGCCATCTTTCATATTCCCTTCACTAAAAAGAAATTATCCCTAGTCACCCCTTTGAGCCTTAGGAATTATTTCTTTCGTTGAACCCTGATCAAGGATCAACCTCTACACTGCAGGGCAAATACGAGGAAAAATAATCAAAATCATGGCAAAAAAGAGAGCCATTAGAAAATGTGAAATCAAATAATGGCAAATGAAAGCTAGCAATGAAAAAAAAAAGGGGACAAATGTCTCAAGAATGAATTCTCCTCAGGAAATGATTCTTGATCCAATTACCCTTAAACACATTTTGGGCCTATTTTATCCTTTTCTTCTAAACCCGAACCTTGGCCTACATTACATACTTTAAAAGTCCATTTTGATCAAGCATGGATATTTAATTTAAAAGGTTTTTCTCAGAATTCATCCCATCTTTTGAATTGATATTTTTACCTTGGAAGCATTTATAATTCTCAAATGCATGGTAAAATAAAAGAAAAAAAAAAGAAAGAAAAGAGGAGAGGAGAGGAGAGATTTAAGCCGAAAACTCGCAAAGGGCAACTTAATACCGAATGGGGGATACCTAACTTGAAAACCCGCAAAGGGCAGCTCAAGTACTGACTAAGGTTTGAGTCAATGCTCCGTGTAAGGGGGGAGAAAGTAATTGAGAATCAAAGAAAAGGGGAACAACTCAGTCTGACGTAACTACGGAAGCCGAGGGATTACCCAAGTAAATTTGCCATTCAAGAGAAATTTCAGATGATTTGAAAAAGGAGGGGTCCAAGATATTCCGCATCCGAGGCATCAACAACCTATAACTTTACATTTGTTTCTTATATCCTTGATATCCACTTTTATCATCTTAAAACATTTTGTTGCAATAAATTTTTGTTACCCCTTTTATGACAATTGCTTGTTTCATACTTTCTTTCATACATTTTTGAGATTGCATTTTGTTTGTTATTAAATTGAATGATGATTAGTAAACATAAATGTTTTAATAAAAGGGTGTTTAAAATTATTACTAAGGAATAGATCTAAATCTTAGAAAAAGTTTGGAAACCACTAATCTTGAAGGAAAACAGTGAATGTGTTGGAGGCTCCGTCATGAAGTCAAAAATCTATGAATTTCAGCGAAGTCAGAAACTGGGACTGTTTGACAAATTATCTTGAGTAAAGGGTTCTTTAAGTGGGGCATCAGTTAACAATTGAAGACTCCATCATGAAGTCGAATAATCTGTGAACCTCGAAGAAACCATGGATTAGAAATCATGACACAATCATTTGATTGCATTCATCATCAGGAAACATACAAGCATTTGCAAAGCATGTCATTCTCATCATTGCATTTAGCTAACATTGCAGGAATCAAGAAAACTTTGGCTTCCCAAATTGAACTCGTTCTGCTTCTCAAATGAGTCGAGCCTTGAGACCACCGTCGAGGTATTTTTTTTTGTTTTAAATCGAATTCATTCTGTTTTATCAAATGAGTCGAGCCTTTAGACCACCGTCGAGGTATTTTCTTTTGTTTTAAATCGAATTCATTCTGTTTTATCAAATGAGTCGAGCCTTGAGACCGTTGTCGAGGTATTTTCATCACGGGTAAGGCCTCCAGGCACCATTTTTAAAAACCTTCTAGCACCATTTTTAATACCATCAGGCACCATTTTTAAAGACCTTCGGGCACCATTTTTAAAGACCTTCGGCCTCCATTTTTAAAGACCTTCGGAAACCATTTTAAAGACCTTCGGGCATTTTTTTTAAATCACGGGTAAGGCCTCCGGGCATTATTTTTAAGACCTTCGGGCATAATTTTTCATCACGGGTAAGACCTCCGGAGCACTATTTTTAAAGACCTTCGGGCATAATTTTTCAAATCACGGGTAAAGCCTCCGGGCACTATTTTTAAGACCTTCGAGCACCATTCTTAAGACCTTCGGGCATATTTTTTTTCTTTTGAAATCGAACCCGTTTTCTTAAGACGAGTCGAGCCTTGATTAGTAAGGGAATTCAATTTAATGACAAAATCTTGAATTTACAACTTTTTCAAAAAAAAAATGAATGAAATGGAAAAATGAAAAAATGACGAAAAAGAAGAAATGAAAAAAAAAAACCCTTTCCCTTTCCTTCACATGTGATTTCACTAACCGTACAAAATTAGTGTTTGTTTATCTTTGCCTGATTCCTGATTCTCAGCAATAGCCAAGAGGGGCAGCTGTAGACACCTAATTTTGTCCGAACCCCTAAATCAGGTACATTTTCTTCTTAAATTGATGTTTCAGAATGCTAAAAGACTTTTCTCATCCTGTAGGTGGTACTCCGAGACTTAGTCTAAGAAAGTAGACAAAAAAAGTCAAACTCAAAAAAGTCAACCTCGAAAAAAATCAACCCCAAAAAAGTCAACTACTAAAAAAGTCAACCCACTTTCAAAATCGATATTTGAGGTTCAATTGAAAAACAGTGAAAGAATTTTGACAATCCGAGGTCTACGTTGAAAGATATGGAGTTCAGATGTTGGGTTACGGAATCTCAATAGAAAAGAAACCCTAATTCGGGAAATTTGGGGAAAAGTGCTTGAACAATAAAATTGGTCAGAATTGAAGGTCTCAAATGAAAGATAAGCACTGACTACGGGTAAAGGAGAAGCCATTTGGAAGAAAAACAGATAGAAAAGTCAATTCGGAAGAAAACCGAGAATTAGGGTTTTTCGATGGATTTCGGTGAAATTTGGAAGAATTACAGAAATGACCCGATTCGGTAGATCTAAAGGCCGTACTTGATGAGAAATGATTAAACAAGGATAGCCCAAGGCTTAGTTTGAAGAAAATCTGAAAATAGGACTTGTTTTGAGTAAAATCGGGTTTCAGAGGCAAACGGGCAAAATTGGAAAATGTGGGAAAAATAGCAAATGAACTCCAAAATTTTTGAAAATTTTCAAATCTCATTCTTAAATCATTTCTAACAGATTGGCGAAAGAAAATCTTGATTCGGAGTTCGTTTGCAAAATGGCCAAATATCGAGCCAACTATGCAGTAATTCAAGCGGATAAATCCCGAAAAAATAGCAAATGAACTCCAAAAAATTTTAAAATTTGCAAATCTCATTTTTAAATTATTTGGAAGAGATTGGAAAAATAAAATCTTGATTCGGAGTTCGTTTGCAAAATGGCCAAACCCCGAGTCCTCTATGTAGTAATTCAAGCAGATAAATCCCGAAAAAATAGCAAATGAGCTCCAAAAATTATGAAAACTTCCAGATCACATTTTTAAATTATTTGAAAATATTGGTGAAGAAAAATCTGGATTTGGAGCTCGTTTAAAAAATGGTAAAGTTCGAATGCATAAAATGGGCAATTTCGAAAATAAATCCGAAATAAATAGCAAAGGGACTCGAAAAATTTTGAAAACTTCCAGAATTCAATTTTTTATTATTTTAGAAGTATTGAAAAAATAAAATTTAAATTTGGAGTCCGTTTGCTATTTATTTAGGTTTGGGGGGCAAAAATATCATTTCACCAAAGAAACCAAAAAGGGCAAATTTGTAATTGAGGAAAATATGAAAGAAGAAGGAATTGCTGGGATTTTTCTTCCCTTGGTCAGCCAACATAGAGGATAATAAGGAAGCTTGAACAATTTAATTCCTTAGTCACTATCAAGCCACATGCTACCACTAACACCTTGCAAATGGTCCCCCTTCATCCAATGGCTTAGGTGTCTTGTAGGAAAGTTGAATGCACCATCCAATGGCCAAGTTTAAATGCCAAGATGACATTTTTATTTGTCATAAAAGAACCCTCATCTAATGGCCAAGAATGGAAGAAAAAAAGATGAGCAAAATTCATCTAAGGGTGAGCATCCATTCGGTTAAGCAAAGGAGTGCACAGGATTATCTCTTTTCATCCAATGGCTTAGGCTATCTACAAGGGCTGAGTACACATGTTGAGGGCTAGATTTAATTTACAAGATGTCATTTTTATGTTGTCCTCATCCAATGATCAAGAATGGAAGAGCACAACTCATCCAAGGGTAGGCACTCAAGGGGGCAAGTAAGGGAGTGCATGGGATTGGTCCTTTTTTGCATCTAAGGGCTAAGGTTACTACAAGGGCTGAGTACACATATTAAGGGCTGCTATCAATTGGCAAGATGCATTTTTATGTTGTCATCAAAATATCTTAATCTAAAGGCCAATATTAGAGGAGAAAAAGTGCAATTCCCATCCAAGGTTTAGGGGGCCATTCGGCTAAACCATTAGAAGGGGGTTGGTCTCATTTTATCATATGTTTTCTACCAAGTTCTAAGCATAGCTTTTTTCTTGTTTTCTATGGTATTTTCTTGATTTTCTATCTTGTTTTCCTACTACATTTTTCATAGAAATAAAGTTTTTAATGTTTATTTATGTTTTCATCTCTTCTTCTTCATTAAAATGGTGGAAAACAATTTTTTTTACATGGTTTCATGCTATGGTCGAATATGGCTTATTTACTTGCCTTGTTTTCCTTTTTTTTCTTCCTTACATGTTGTTGTGAAAAATGATTTTTAGAAGGTTTTTTAGAGTATTCTAAGGTTCTGATTTTTTACAAAAGATGAAGCAAAAAGGTTGAAATGGCTACATGATCTTGGCTAGACCAAGTGACCATGGTAGGAGAGAAGCTATACCCATTTTTACCTATCATGAAGCTCACCTTATTTTTTTTTTTTTTGTTTAACATGGTTTATTTTTTGTTTTATTGAGATGGAAAGGCTTCATGATCTTGGCAAGACCAAGTGATTATGGTTAGGTGAGAGGCTATGCCCATTTGATACCAACCATGGAGCTTAACTTTCCTTGTTTTATTTACTAGTTTTGCTTGTTATTTGTTTTGCATGTCTATGTTAAAAAAAAATTATATGTTCTTTACATTATTTTCTATGCTTTATTTGTTTCTATATGTCATTTCCATGCTTGATATTGTATCCTTGCATATTCAGCCATTGTTGTTCATATGCTCATGTTGTGCATTTTTATCATGTATCATGTCTTATATTGTAAACATGTTTGCATTTTCTTTATTTTGTTCCATGACCATTCGGCAACTCCATTTTTGTATGCCTTGCATGTGCGTTTTCCTTTTGCTTCTTGACTTGTTTGCATCTCCATGCCATGAACTTGTATATTTTGATTTTAGTATGCCATGTGCTTATGAAAATGCTATGATAAAATGCCATTATTTTGTTCCATGACCATTCGGCAACTTCATTATTGATATGCCTTGCATGTGCATTTTCACTTTGCTTCTTGACTTGTTTGCATCTCCATGCCATGAGCTTGTGCATTTTCATTTTAGTATGTCATATGCTTATGAAAATGTCATGACATTATGCATCTTAACATGATTTGTCATGTACTTGTGTCATTTACTAGATCAGATTGCATTAGAGTATCATGTAGCTACATTTGGCCTCTTCATGCATCCCTTGCCTTGTCATGCATTTGCATTTTGTTTAGGTAATATGCTTTGCATTATCATATCTTTAAATTGTGTATTAGTTTCTGTTTGTTCCAGCATTGACATTAGTTTCATGGGTCATTGTATGTTCATAGTATTGCTATGCATGTTCATTACATTTTAGGTCTAGGCCATGTTGGTAGTGCCATGCATATTGAGTCTTAAATCACAATGGTATTGTCATGCATTACTATGCTATTTAGGTCTTAGGTCACATTATCATTTTCATGCATATTCATAACATATTAGGTCCAAGTCATATTTGCATTATCAAGCATTGCATGCATATTGAGTTAGGATAGCATTTATTGCCATGCAAAATCATGCTAGGCATTTAGGTTATTTTGAATTGTCATGCATTTCCTTTAAAATTTAGGCTTTAGACCATGCATTTCATACATTTCATTTGCTGTATGTTCATGCATTCCATGTCATTGCCACATGATTTATGACTTAGGCCAATCAATGGCTCAAAGTCATGCTCTCTTGAGCATACTTGTGAAAAATTAAGGAATTGTCAAATTGATCATTCTACCTTTGTGATTTTTTTTACTTAGCCAATTTTTGTCCAAGGTTTTTAAATGTTTAGCTACTGTCCTTAGGTCTTTAGGATGATCTCCAACAATTTTTACTTTGATTTTTGAATGAATTTATCAAAGGCAAAAAATGTGTTTTGACAAAGCAGTTTTTTTCACCCAGTACTTGAACTTCTCTGATTTTTTTGGGCAGTCATATTTAATCAAAAAATTAAGAAAATTTTTCTCGTGTATATTTACATGTTCCGAGTCTCCAGTATTTTTTTTAGATTTTTTTGAATTTTAAAAATAGGCAAAAAAATCGTGTGGCAAAACCAGACAGTAGAGGTAGATCTGAAACCAAAAGAGGAATAATGGTTGAATTTGGCTAAGGCATTTAGAGGGGGTTGGTTAGTAGATTTAGCTACTGTCTTAGGGTATTTTATAAGCCTTTTTAAACTTTAAAAATGATTTTATAAATCTCAGGTTAAGGGTGGTTAAGTCCGGATTTTAAACTTAGGAAATTAGAGCCATTTTAAAAGGGTTTGGTAAGGGTTTTAATTTTTATTCAAGTTTTTTTTCTAGATTGTTTTCAAACAATCACAAAGTTTTGTTTTTAGAAAATCTAATTTGACATATTTTCCTAAGGTAGCCGGATATCTTTTTAGATATATAGATTTCTTTATTTAGAGGAAAAAATACATTTTCATGCATTGCATTTTTCATGTTCATACATTTTATTTAAATGAGTGATTTTTGCTATGATATTTTTCATGATATTATTATTATTTTAATTCATATTTTATGATCTTATATTTGTTTGTCATATGATTTTGAATGTTTCATGATATCCTATGCTTTTTATTTAGTTATTTTTGTCATATTGTTTAGCATATACTATGTTCATGCATTATTAGTTTTATTTTCATTTTCATGCATATTATATGTTAGAATTATTCTAATTTCATGTCATTTCTTGTCATTTAGATCATATTCCATGTCATTTAGGTTATTTTGTTTATAACATGCCATGTCATTTAAAATATGCCATATCATTTAAAATTGCCATGTCATTTAAATCATTTTATCTCATTTAGAATATACCCTGATACTTAGGATTTTTCATTTTACCTAGAATAAACTATGTCATTTAAATTATGTCATATCATTTAGGTTGCATTATATTATCTAGACTTTGTTATGTCATTTTATTTATGTTATACATGTTCATGTTCATATTTTTTAAAATGTTTTGAAAAAGATAATGATTTTCAATAAAAAAAAATAAAGATATTCCCGAGTTAAAATAATTCATGAGTTCTCTACCGGGTTTGCTGGAGGGGATATCATATCATTAATAAAGGAATATCTTTCTTTCAAAAAACGAGAATGATTCGGAAAGTTTTCCAAATAAATAAAAATTTCTATATTTTGCCGATTTTGTCGGGGAATGTAGGAAAATTTTGAATTAATAAATTCCGGATCATTTTCAATTAAAAATGGAATTATTTTTCTTAGAATTGGGAATTAACTTGAAATACTAAATTAAAAACCAACTTTTTACCGAGACTTGAGATAACACACGATTAATAAGGTATCGATTTATATGGGCGTTGTGGGGGTGCTAATCCCTCCCCGCACGTAACCGACTCTCGAACCCGCTTTTTTTATTTCTCTGGTTTATAACGCAGACTTGAAATTGGTTTTAAAATGTTTTAATTAATTTTAAAATGTTTTATAAAACCGATTTTAATAGGTGGCCGATCACACCTAGCTAAAAAAGATTGGTGGCGACTCCATATCTTTTTACGAGGCCATTTTCATACCCTTGACCTTTTATTTCAATCTAGAGGAATTAAGTCATCTTTTCCTCTGCTTCTGTTTCCCCCTCACTCGAACGGGTCTCCGCGATCGTTATCACGTATCGACACCTTCGTTTTTTTAGAGGAATTAAGTCGACTTTTCCTCGTTTTTTTAATGTCACACCTAACGAATAATAAAGTCTTGAGATGAGACATGTTATGTTATGTTATTTTTTAGGTTGCGACAGTCATATTAACATATTATATAGTCATAAAGTCCATTTATACCATTTCTTGGACTAAAAATGAAAAATGGTGTAAAATGACCAAAATACCCCTGATGCATTTTTTTTTTTGAATTTGATGCCGGTTGTTGTTCTGATAATAAGAATGGATTCTATATCATATATTATCATCATATCCACTCAATTTATCATATTTTATGGACTTTTCCCCTTCTCGATTTTAGTCTGAATTTTTTTAAACTACTTTAAGGTCAAATCGCTTAACCACCCAATTTAACCTCTACAATAATCTATAATACAACATGCATACCACATGATAGCCCGTCCTTCCTATTGGCTTTTACATGTGTAGTTTCGATCCATCAGAATGTTATAGGAGACCCGAGTTATCTCTGGCTTACGAGGGTCTCACGGAACTATAAAAGCAATTGGCTAAATCTCAGGAAGAATCGAGAGAGCAGGTGGCCAAGCTTATGGAAATGATGAATGCCATGCTGAGGCAGAAAAGACTGGTTGAGCATTCAATTGCGGGGGGAGTGGTAGTAAATCAAGAAGGCCGACTTAAAGCAGTGCAATTAAGTGGCCAAACATCCCAAAATGCTGGAAATGAGTTTCCGATAGAGCGCCTTTTGTTTATATCCAATCAATGGCAAAAGCACATAACCATGCCCCCGAAAAGGTTAACGTTGGGGTTGACCCAACTGATCCTGTTGATGTTTCGAATTTTGAAGAGCTCGCTGAGAAGGAGAAAGCAAAGATGGCCGAATTGAAGAAGATTGAATCTGCTGAATCACAGAAAAAAAAAAATCAGTTATTGGAAGAGAGGTTAAGGGCTATGGAAGGTGCAGAATTGTTTGGCAGCCTGGATGCCAAAGAAATAAGTCTGATGCATGGCTTGGTAATTCCCCCTAAGTTTAAGATACCAGATTTTGAAAAGTATAATGGGACCACCCACCCGTCAGTACACTTAACCATGTACTACCCGAAAATGATGGGGCATGATGAGGATGAAAAGCTGCTCATTCACTGCTTCCAAGACAGCTTAACAGGTTCTGCAACCCGTTGGTATAATCAGTTGACTCGGACTAAGATCCACTCTTGGATGGGTTTGGCCAGAGCCTTTATGGAATATTACAAGAACGTATTTGTTATGATACCTGACAGATTGTCACTACATAACATGAAGAAAAAAACCACTAAAAGCTCAAGGAGTATTCTCAAAGGTGGAGAGATCTGGCCACTCAGGTGCAACCCCTTTTGACCAATAAGGAAACTACGATTCTTTTCACCAACACTTTAAAGGCACCATACTATGACAAGTTGGTGGGTAGCGCCACTAAGAATTTTACGGATATGGTCATATCAGGCAAAATGATAGAAACCGCCATTAAGAGTGGGAAGATGGAAGGTGGAGAATCTTCAACTCCAAAGAAGGCAATCCCTGCAAAAAAGAAAGAAGGGGAAACTCATGCAGTCAGTTATAATCATCATCCCTATATACCACCTGCACCTTATACACCTTACCCGGCATACAATCCCTACTACAATGCCATGAACCACCTTACCCAAAACCCTTTTCCTTACACAGCTATACCGCAACAACCATACCCAACTGGCATATCCCCGTAAATAGCCATTCCCCAAAACACCGTATCAAACACCCAGAATATTATTCGCAATGACCAAAGACCACCAAGGAATAATCAAAAGCCTCAATTTGATCCCATCCCTACAACCTATGGTGAGTCATACCCTAAACTGTTACAGGGACAACCTGTTACACCAGTATACCTCCAACCTCTGAAACCACCATATCCCAAATGGTATAACAAAAATGCTAACTACGCATATCATGCGGGAATTCAAGGGCATTCGATTGAGGACTGCATCACTTTTAAACAGAAGGTCCAAAGCTTGATTGATACTGGGGTCGTAAAGTTCGGATCTAAGAATGGGCCCAATATTGCGGGTAACCCATTACCTAATCACACGGAGGCCAAGGTGAATGCGGTTTTGTCAGGGGAAGTTGGCAGGATAAAAAGGGATATCAGTGAGGTGAAGACGCCAATGATAAAAGTATGGTTTGAAATGGTCAAGGTTGGGTTAGTTCAGGATAAAGCCAGTTTGAAAATGGTTGCAAGCTAGACAGAGGATTTTTGTCCGTTTCATAGATGTGAGGGTCACACTATATAGAGGTATGAAGGTTTTCTAGCCAAAGTTCAAAAAATGATGGATGATGGCGAGGCCTAATTCTATGAAGAGACAGAGGAAGAGGTAGATACTACTGAGAATACAGCTAGTTATTGGGTGGAAAGACCTTTAGTTATCTATTATGATGAGCCGAAAGAAAAGGCTATCCCGGTTGATAAAGAAACCATGCCAAAGTTGATTATAGAGTTACCATCTTCTTTCCCATACAAGGAGAATAAGTTCGCACCTTGGAGATACGATTGCAGTATGGTAACGTCGGGCTCTTCAAGTCAGCAAATAGCAACTGATATAACAGGTGTAGGACATCTAACTTGTAGTGGTAGGTGTTACGCCCCCGAAACCGTTGAACAAAGTCCGATGAAAAAGGTAGGGGGATTTGACAAAGGTAAAAGAATAGCAGAACTGGTCCATACAGAGATGGATTAGTCAAAGGGAAGGGAGAAAGATTCAACCCCGGTTAACAAGGTGAAAGAACCGGTGAATGAGAAAGAAGCTTCCGAATTCTTGAAGTTTATAAAACACAGCGAGTACAATGTGGTAGAACAACTGCATCGTCAACCAGCAAGGATTTCGGTCCTTTCACTGTTACTAAATTCAGAGCTGCATAGAAATGCCCTGCTAAGGATTTTGAATCAAGCATATGTGGCCAACAACATATCAGTGGAGAAGTTAGACCGGTTTGTGGGGAACATCATAGCAGATGACCATATTTCCTTCAGTTATGAGGAGATACCACCCAATGGTGTAGGATCTACTAAAGCTCTTAATATCATGACTATCTGCAAGGGGCACATTCTGCCACCAGTACTCTTGGATAATGGTTCTTCTTTGAATGTGATGCCCTTGGCGACCTTGTCCAAACTGCCTATTGACATGTCCTACATGCTACCAAGCCACACTATAGTCAAAGCCTTTGATGGCACCCAACGGGATGTGATGGGAACCATTGAAGTCCCACTTGAGATAGGTCCCTGTATCTATAAGGTTGATTTCCAAGTTATGGACATTACCCCGTCTTACAACTGTTTATTAGGAAGGCTATGGATCCATTCTGCTGTGACAGTACCATCATCTCTCCACCAAAAATTGAAGTTTTTAATGGAATGATGCCTGGTCAGCGTATCGGGAGAGGAAGACATCATAGCCTCTGCGTTCACTGACTCTCCCTACTTAGAACCGAATGAGGATGCTGTAGAATACTCATTCAGGTCATTGGAATTCGTTAATGCTGTGTTCATCACTAAAGGACATAAAATTCCAGAGGCGAAGCTATCCAGGAATACCAGGTTGGGGGTGAGAACGACAGTAAGGAAAGATTGCAGAGCAGGAAAGGGACTTTAGAATTATCTCCAGGGGATGGCCAGAGCAATTGAAGTAACCGGGAAGAAAGACTGATTTGATCTCGGATATCTCCTAAAAGCTCGCGAAAAAAGGAAACAAATGGAGAAAAATCGAAAGAGGAGGATGGCCCGTCTCTCGGGTATGGATATAGAGTGGGAGCCCATGACTTTCCCACCAATCCTTCACATCTTTCGTTCAGCTAGTTTTGAGTTTGGGAAGAAGGATTATGATGATGTGTTAGTAATGATAGAACAAGCCTTTGAGAAGTTCCACATGAGCAAGGAAGAACAGATACAAGACACGAAAATCTGCATGGAAGGGGAAGAAGAAATGGGAAATAGAAATGCAAGTAGGGTGGTGCATCTATGTCCACCGGGCTATGAATTAACAAACTGGAGTGTGACTGAGCTTCCTATAGTTTTTCGGTCTACTCTAGAGAAATACTCTGAAACAATCTTAATTGTCTCTGCCCAAGGATATTAAGAATCTTTCTGTACGGGCTTATGTTTAAAACTCTTCATTTAATAAATAACAATCACGATGCATTTTCTTCATATTGATGTGTCAATATTCTTTCATTTTTGTTCTTTCATTGCCTATATACCTCCTATATTGTTTCTTCCTCACCTATTTACAAGTGTACGGATGCGAAATATGAGGATCGTCCTGTCAGTAATTCTGAAATTGATTTTGAAAGACCTATTTGCACGGGTGATTTCGACGTCAACGAAGATGCCGAAGATTATGGTCTGTCCTAGGATTTATTAAGAATAATAGAACAAGATAAGAAGCAAGTATTGCCTCATAAGGAGCCGTTAGAAGTGATAAACCTGGGAAGTGGAGAAGCAATAAAAGAGGTCAAAATTGGGACCTCAGTGTCACCATCAACAAATTGTGAACTGGTAGCCTTACTTCGAGAATATGTCGATGTATTTGCATGGTCATACCAAGACATGCCAGGGTTGGATCCTGATATTGTGGTTCACAAGCTCCCTCTAACGCCAGATTGCAAGTCAATTCAGCAAAAATTGAGAAGATTGAGGCCTAACATGCTGTTAAAGGTGAAAGAAGAGGTGAAAAGCAGTTCGACACCGGGTTCTTGGAAGTGGCAAAATTCCGGAATGGGTAACGAATATTATCCCAGTTTCGAAAAAAGATGGCAAAGCACGGATGTGTGTTGATTACCGAGATCTGAATAGGGCCAATCCTAAAGATAATTTCCCTTTGCCTCATATTGATACATTGGTGGATAATACGGCAAAGAGCTCTATGTTTTCCTTCATGGATAGATTCTCAGGGTACAATCAGATTAAGATGGCATCGGAGGATATGGAGAAAACCACGTTTGTGACGATGTGGGGAACGTTTACTATAAGGTGATGCCGTTTGGATTGAAAAATGTCGGGGCAACATACTAGAGAGCCATGGTAACTTTGTTTCATGATATGATGCATAAGGGGATCGAAGTCTATGTTGATGACATGATCGCAAAGTCATAAGGAGAAGATGAGCATGTTGCGAACCTTAAGAAGCTCTTCGAAAGATTAAAAAAGTTTTGACTCAAACTAAACCCGACAAAATGCACTTTCAGAGTCACTTCGGGGAAGTTGTTAGGTTTTGTTGTCAGTAAGAAGGGAATCAATATTGATCCAGATAAAGTAAAGGCTATCCAGAACTTGCCAGTGCCTCGTAAAAAAGGAAGTGAGAAGTCTTCTAGGAAGATTGAATTATATTGCTCGGTTTATTTCTCAGCTAACCGACAAATATGATCCAATATTTAAGCTACTTCGAAAGCATGATCAAGGAGAATGGGATGAAGGGTGTCAGATCACCTTTGATAAAGTTAAGCACTATCTATCCAACCCACCAGTGCTAATGCAGCCAAAGAAATCGATGATACTATATTTATCAGTATTTGAGAGATCTATGGGCTGTGTATTGGGGCAGCATGATGAGACTGGGAAGAAAGAACAAGCAATTTATTACCTCAGCAAGAAGTCCATAGAGTATGAGCTGAAGTATTCATCAGTAGAAAAGCTTTGTTGTGCCTTAGCTTGGACTGCTCGAAGGCTCAGACAATACATGTTGTACCACACTACGTGGTTGATTGCCAAGCTAGATCCCATCAAGTATATGTTGGAAGCACCCTCCCTGTCAGGAAGAACGGCTAGATGGCAAGTTTTGTTGTCAGAATACGATATTGTGTATGTGAGTCAGAAAGCTATAAAGGGCAGTGCAGTAGCCGAGTTCTTAGCAAGTCGTGCGGTTGAAAATTATAAGCCTTTGAACTTTGATTTCCCTAATGAAGACTTTATGTGTGTCTTGCAAAAAGATGGGATTCCTTCTAAGAAGAAAATGTGGAAAATGTACTTTAATGGCGCATCTAATGCCATGGGGCACGGGATCGGCGCAGTGCTCATATTCACAGAGGAAGATTATTATCCTTTCACTGCCAGATTGGATTTTGATTGTACAAACAATACCGATGAATATGAGGCGTGTACTATAGGCCTTCATGCTACCGTAGACAGAAAAATCAAAACACTGGAAGTTTTCGGAGATTTAGTGATATACCAACTACAGGGAGAATGGGAAACCCGAGATACAAAGTTAATCCGATACCGAGAGCTTGTACTGAGTCTGATAAAGGATTTCGAAGAAATGAGTTTCAACTACTTCCCCCGAGAAGAAAACCGAATAGCAGATGCTTTATCCACTTTATTGTCAATGTTTAAAGTAAATGAAAGGGCCGAAGTTGTGCCAATAAAGATGAGCATATACGAGTCTCCTACCCACTGCCTGAGTATTGAAGAAGAAGCGGATGGCCTCCCTTGGTATTGCGACATCTTGCAATACATCAAGAGTAAACGGTGTCCTGAACAAGCAACAGAAAATGATAAGAGGACTCTGAGAAGATTGGCAATGGGTTTTGTCCTAGATGGTGAGATTCTCTACAAGAAAGGGAAAGACCAGGTTCTATTGAGGTTTGTCGGGTCTGCCGAAGCTCGGAGAATCATTGAAGAAGTCCACGAAGGGATTTGTGGCACTTATGCCAATGGTCACATGCTTGCTAAACAGATTATGAGGGCAGGATATTATTGGCTAATGATGGAAGGAGATTGAATTAGTTATTCCCGGAAGTGTCATAAATGTCAAATATATACAGATAAGATTCATGTGCCTCCATCACCATTGCATGTCATGACTGCACCATGACCATTTTCGATGTAGGGTATGGATATGATCGGGCCTATTACCCTGAAAGCTTCAAATGGGCATCGTTTCATCCTAGTAGCCATAGATTACTTCACAAAGTGGGTGGATGCCGCTTCTTATGATAAGAGTAAACGGTGTCCTGAATAAGCAACAGAAAATGATAAGAGGACTCTGAGAAGATTGGCAATGGGTTTTGTCCTAGATGGTGAGATTCTCTACAAGAAAGAGAAAGACCAGGTTCTATTGAGGTTTGTCGGGTCTGCCGAAGCTCGGAGAATCATTGAAGAAGTCCACGAAGGGATATGTGGCACTTATGCCAATGGTCACATGCTTGCTAAACAGATTATGAGGGCAGGATATTATTGGCTAATGATGGAAGGAGATTAAATTAGTTATTCCCGGAAGTGCCATAAATGTCAGATATATGCAGATAAGATTCATGTGCCTCCATCACCATTGCATGTCATGACTGCACCATGACCATTTTCGATGTGGGGTATGGATATGATCGGGCCTATTACCCTGAAAGCTTCAAATGGGCATCGTTTCATCCTAGTGGCCATAGATTACTTCACAAAGTGGGTGGATGCCGCTTCTTATGCTAATGTAACGAAGTCAGTGGTATGCAGATTCGTCAAGAAGGAAATTATATGCCGGTATGGATTGCCAGAGAGAATCATTTCAGACAATGCTCTCAATCTAAACAATAAGATGATGAGAGAAGTGTGTACTCAGTTCAAGATCATGCATCATAATTTGGCATCTTATCATCCGAAATTGAATGGGGCAGTAGAAGCAGCCAATAAGAACATCAAGAAGATCGTTGAAAAGATGACCGATGTGTACAAAGATTGGCATGAGATCTTGCCTTTTGCTCTTTACGCATACCGTACCTCAGCCTGCACGTCTACTGGTGCCACGTCATTTTCTTTAGCATATGGAATGGAGACAGTGTTACCTATTGAGGTTGAAATCCCTTTCCTTCGTGTTTTGATGGAGGTTGGTTTAGAAGAGGCGAAGTGGGTTAGAGCTCGCTATGAACAGTTGAATCTTATTGAAGGAAAAAGGATGAAAGCAATTTGCCATGGGCAGATGTATCAGAAAATGATGATTCGAGCCCACAACAAATAAGGTTCATCCCAGGCAGTTCCGAGAAGGAGAGTTGGTACTAAGAAAAGTTCTCCCTATAGTGAAGGATCCGCGAGGGAAATAGACTCCAAATTGGGAAGGGCCCTATGTGGTAAAAAGAGCTTTTTCTGGAGGAGCATTGATTCTGACTCGGATGGATGGGGATGACTTGAAATCCCGTGAATGCTGACGAATTGAAGAAGTACTATGCTTGAAAAAGAATTAAAAAAAAGAAGAAAAAAAAAGAAAAGAAAAATGTGATACTGTGCACATGGAAATTTGAATGATTCCGAATGTAAAAATGAAAATTTCTATATATCTATTTCCCATGAGGATTGCTTTTCAATGAGAATATTCGTGCTTGATATGATAAATGGCCATCTTTCATACTCCTTTCACTAAGAAAAAATTATCCCTAGTCACCCCTTTGAGCCTTAGGAATTCTTTCTTTCTTTGAACCTTGATCAAGGATCACCCTCTACACTAGAGGGCAGATGGAAGGAAAAATAACCTCCCAAAAATCATGGCAAAAAGAGCCATCGAAAAAAAGAGAAAAAAAAAACGTATGAAATCAAAGAATGGCAAATGAAAGCCAAGAATGAAAGAAACAGATTCCAAAAAAGAAGAGAAAAGACCAAAAAGGATGAATGTTTCAAGAATGAATCCTCCTCATGAAATGATCCTTGATCCAATTACCCTTAAACACATTTTGGGCCTATTTATCCTTTCTTTCTAAACCCGAACCTTGGCCTACATTATGTGTTTTTAAAAGTCCATTTTGATCAAGCATGGATATTTAATTTGAAGGGTTTTTTCTCAGAATTCATCCCATCTTTTGAATTGACATTTTTACCTTGGAAGCATCTAGAATTCTTAGATGCATGGTAGAACACACAAAAAAAATGTAAAAGGAGAGGTTTAAACCGAAAACTCGCAAAGGGCGACTTAATACCGAATGGGGGACACTTGGGTTGAAAACCCGCAAAGGGCGGCTCAAGTACTGATTAAGGATTGAATCAATGCTCTGTGTAAAGGGGGAAAAGTATCAAAAAATTAGAAGAAAGGGGAAAAACTCAGTCTAACACAACTACAGAAGCCGAGAGATTACCTGAGTAAATTGCTCATTCAAGAGAAATTTTAAATGAATTGAAGAAGGAAGGGTCCAAGATATTCCGTATCTGGGGCATCTACAACCTACAACTCTACATTTGTTTCTTGTATCCCTGATATTCACCTCTGTCATCTAAAACATTATTGCAATAAATTCTTGGTATCCCTTTTATGACATTTGGTTGTTTCATACCTTCTTTCATACATTTTGTAATGCATTTTGATTGTTATTAAATTGAATGATGATTAGTTAACATAAAAAAATATTTAAACAAAAGGATTTCAGTGTATTACTAAGGAGTAGATTTAAAGTTTAGAAGAGGTTTGGAAACCACTAAAATTTGGAAGCACAACAACACATCATGATGGGAAAATTCACCAAGTAGAGGTAAACAGTGAATGTGTTGAAGACTCTATCATGAAGTAATAAAATTTGTGAATTTCAGTGAAGTCATAAACTGGGACTTTTTGACAATTTATCTTGATTAAAGGCTCATCAAGTGGGGGCATCAGTGAAAAGTTGAAGACTTCGTCATGAAGTCAAACAGTCCGTGAACCTCAAAGAAATCATGGATTAGAAATCATGACAAAATCATTTGATTGCATTCATCCTTAGGGAACATACATCCTACAAGTATTTGCAAAACATGTCATTTTCATCACTGCATTCGGCTAATATTGCAGGAGTCATGGAAATTTTTGCTTTCCCAAATCGAACACGTTCTGTTTCCCAAATGAGTCGAGCCCCGAGACCATCATCGAGGTATTTTGTTTTAAAATCGAACTCGTTTTGCTTCTCAAATGACCCCGAGACCACCATCGAGGTATTTTGTTTTTAAATCGAACTCGTTCTGTTTCCCAAATGAGTCAAACCCCGAGACCACCGTTGAGGTATTTTTTTTGTTTAAATCGAACTTGTTTTTAAAAAATGAGTCGAGCCCCGAGATCACCGTCTAGGTATTTTCCTTTTCAAATCGAACTTGTTTTCTAAATAAGTCGAACCAGGGATTAACGTTAAGGCATTCCTTTCGTTTTAAATCAAATTCGTTCTGCTTCTCAAATGAATCGAACCCCAAGACCATCGTCGAGGTATTTTGTTTTTAAATCAAACTCGTTCTGCTTCTCAAATGAGTCGAACCCCGAGACCACCGTCGAGGTATTTTGTTTTTAAATCAAACTCGTTCTGCTTCTCAAATGAGTCGAACCCCAAGACCACCATCGAGGTATTTTGTTTTTAAATCGAAAATGTTTTGCTTTTCAAATGAGTCGGACCCCGAGACCACTGTCGAGTTATTTTCTTTTGTTTAAATCAAACTTGTTTTTAAAAATGAGTCGAGCCCTGAGACCACCGTCGAGGTATTTTCTGTTTAAACCCCAACACAGCTGACACCAAGACAAGATAAGGCCCCGAGACCACTGTCGAGGTATTTTCTTCTCTTACAAATCTAACTCGTTTCTTTGAGACAGGTCGAACCTTGATTATTCAGAGAACTCAATTTATGGACAAAATCTTTTATCTACAGCTTTTAAAAAAAAATGATGAACGATGAAATAAATAAAAATCAAGAATAAAGCAAACTCTTTTGCCTTTTCTTTACATGTGATTTCACTAATTGGACAAAATTATTGTCTATTTATCTTTGCCTGATTCCTGATTCTCAGCAATAGCAAAAGAGGGGCAGCTGTAGACACCTAATTTTGTCCAGGCCCCCTAAACCAGGTAAATTTTTCCTTGCACTCTTTTAGAATGTAAAAAATCTCTTCTCATCTTGCAGATGATCCTCCAAAACTTGTGATTCGGAGTTCAGCATGAAAAGTCATCCGAAAAAAGTCAACTCCAAAAGAGTCAACTCTGAAACCCTGGATAGTCAACCATTGAAAACGTCAACCCTAAGTCAAAATCAAGATTTGGAGTTGAATTGAACAATGGTGAAATAATTTTGATAATCCGAGGTCTACAACGAAAGATATGGAGTTCGGAAGATGGATTGCGAAAATTCAGTGTAAGGGAAAACCTAATTCGGCAAATTTGGGGAAAACTGCAAAGATGGCCTGATTCGGTAAAATTAAAGCTCCCAATTGATAAAGGATGAATAAAGAAAAATAGCCCAAGGCCCAGTTTGAAGTGGATCCCAAGGAAGAGCCAGTTAGAGCAAAACCCGAAAAACGAGAAAATCTTCGAGTTTGAAAAGGGGAAAACAAAATTGGAGAGGAATTTGATCGTAAGAATTGGTTGTTTCCAGACAAACTCAAATTCAATATAGGACAAAGGAAGTGGAAAAAGAAAATCCGAAAATCGAACCCATTTTGAGTAAAATCGAGGTTTCGGAGGGTGGAGGGCAATTTCGAAAAATCCCAAAGAATATTTTGGGAAAAATACAAATGAGCTCGAAAAATTTTGAAAACTTATAGTCCTGATTTTATAATTTTTGGAAGAGATCGTCAAAGAAAAATCCGAAATCGGAGCTCATTTAAAAAATGGCAAAGTTCGGGTGCACTAAGTCGAAATTTCAGAAGATAATTTCGGGAAAAATAGCAAACGAGCTCCAAAAATTCTGAAAACTTCCAGATCTGAGATTTATAATTTTTGGAAGAAGATGTGCAAAGAAAAATCATGAATCGGAGCTCATTTAAAAATGGAAAAGTTCGAGTGCACTAAGCCGAAATTCCCGAAGATAATTCCGGGAAAAATAGCAAACGAGCTCCAAAAATTCTAAAAACTTGAAGTCCTGAGTTTATAATTTTTGGAAGAGATTGGCGAAGAAAAATACGGAACCGTAGCTCATTTGAAAAATGACAAAGTTCGAGTGCACTAAGCCAAAATTCAAGAAGATAATTCCGGGAAAAATAGCAAACGAGCTCCAAAAATTATGAAAACCTCCAGATATGAGTTTTATAATTTTTGTAAGAGATCGATGAAGAAAAATAAGGAATCGGAGCTCATTTGAAAAATGACAAAGTTCGGGTGCACTAAGTCGAAATTCAAGAAGATAATTCCGGGAAAAATAGCAAACGAGCTCCAAAAATTTTGAAAAATTTCAGATCTGAGTTTTATATTTTTTGGAAGAGATTGGTGAAGAAAAATCCAGAATCGGAGTTCAAATGAAAAAGGTGAATTTTGGGTGCCACTAACCGAAAAATCCAAGAGAAAATTCCGGTAAAAATAGGAAACGAGCTCAAAAAATTCTAAAAATATCTAGATCTCAATATTATATTTATTTTGATGGATTGGAGAAAGAAAAACCGGATTTGGGGTCCGTTTGCAGTAAAATCAAGTTTGGAGGGCCAAAATGCAATTTTACCGAAAAAATCGAAAAGAGCCAATTTGCAATTAAAAAAATATGAAAGGTGAAGGAATTGCTGGGATATTCCAAGCCCTTGGCTTGCCATGCATGGGGGAAGGGTTCATATTTAATTCGTCTCATGAAGTGGTTCATATCAAGCTACAAGATGTCATTTTTAATGTCATGAAAATATCTTGCTCATCCAATGGCCTAAGTACCTTATGAAAAGATGAGTACATCCTTGAACGGCCAAGATCTAATTGCAAGATGACATTTTTATTGTCATGCAAATGTCCTCATCCAATGGCCAATATTGGTGGAAGAAAGATGAGCACAAGTCATCCAATGGTTGGAATTGCATGTGGCCATATAAATATCTTTGCTCATCCAATGGCTTAGGCACATTATGAAAAGATGAGTACATCCTTGAATGGCTAAGATCAACTGGCAAGATGACGTTTTTATTTTCATGTGAATATCTTGGATCCAAGGGCTTATATTGTGTAGGAGGATTAAATGAATGAATCTCCACCATTGACACCAAGATAGGGGGTTCGGCCAAGGGCATTTGGAAGAGGGGTTTTTCATTTTTTTCATATACAAGGGGGCTGTTTTAGGGGCTGAAGGCAGTAGCTAAACCTTAGAAAAACTAAAGATTTTTGAAAAGAAAGAAAGAAAGTTTTTGCTAAGGTAGCCATTCCTCTTTGGTTCTTACATTTTTTCTTCTTTCTTCTTCATGTTATTCTTCATTCTTTCATGTGATTTCCTACTATTTTCTTTGCTTAATAAAGGTTTTATGAAACTTACTTGTTGTTCTTGCTTTTCAAAACAAATAAAACAATGGTTAGGCTTCATGATCTTGATATGAATCAAGTGATAATGGTTAGGGTGGCCTTTGTCCAATATACCAACCATGGAGTTCATTTTCGTATTTTTTCATTTTATTTTATTTATATATTTTCTACTTTAACTTGCTTATTTCTATTATTGTTTATCTTTATATGTATTTATTATTCTTTCTAACCATTTTGTTCTTTTGGTTTATGATATACTTTTGCATATTGTGGCTATTTGTCATATAGTTTAGGTCATTTTATTTTACTTGTCATTTAAGCTTTAGGCTATTTTCATATGCTATGTCATTTTACATGTCGTTTAAGCTTTAAGCCATTTTCATATGCTATGTCATTTTACATGTCATTTAAGCTTTAGGCCATTTTCATATGCTATGTCATTTTACATGTCATTTAAGCTTTAGGCCATTTTCATATGCTATGTCATTTTTCATGTCATTTAAGCTTTAGGCCATTTTCATATGCTATGTCATTTTACATGTCATTTAAGCTTTAGGCCGTTTTCATATGCCATGTCATTTTACATGTCATTTAGTCATTTAGGTCATTTTTTTATGCCATGTCATTTTACATGTCATTTAAGCTTTAGGCCATTTTCACATGCCATGTCATTTAAGTTTTAGGCCATTTTCATATGCTATGTCATTTTACATGTCATTTAGGCATTTAGGCCATTTTCATATGCCATGTCATTTTACATGTCACTTAGTCATTTAGGTCATTTTTATTATGCTATGTCATTTTACATGTCATTTAAGCTTTAGGCCATTTTCATATGCTATGTCATTTTACATGTCATTTAAGCATTAGGTCATTCTCATTATTCCATGTCATTTGCCATGTCATTTTAGACACTAGATCATGCATATTCCAAGTCATTTATTTCATGCATTTTGGCACTTCCTACTTGATTTTTGACTTAAGCCAATCAATGGCTCAAAGCCAAGCTTTAATAAGCATACTTGTGGAAAATTAAGATTTATCAAGTCGGATTTTCTAACTTTATGATTTTTTTCTCATTAGGCAACCCTTGTCCAAATTTTTAGAAATTTTTACCACTGGTTGTAGGACCTTAGAGGAGTCTCTAATATTTTTATTTTGATTTTTGGACGTTTTTATCAAAGGTTTAAAAATGTTTTTTGGTTAAGCAGTTTTTTACCCACTATTTTGACTTTCATGAATTTTCGTGTAAGCCATTCTTAGTTTAAAAATTAAGTCAATTTTTGTCCCATATAGGTCGACATATTATAAGTCTCCCATGATTTTTTTATATTTTTTTGAAATTTTTTAGAAGGGTAAAAAATTTGGTTTTCGAAACTGGTCCGAAAAGTCAGATTTGTTTTTATGAAATAGTAATTTTTTGTTTTGGTTAGGATACAAAGAGGGGGCTGATTTAAAACATTACTTTCTGTCTTAGGTTAATTTCGAATTTATTTTAATCATAAAATTTGATTTTTTTAGAGTCAGGTCAAGGTTGGTCAACCTCGGGTTTCAAAACTAGGAAAAATTAAAGCCTTTTAAAGGGTATTTTCGGCCAAGTATTATTTTAAACAAAAATTCTGATTTTTCTTTTAATCCGAGTTAGAAAATCCAACTTAGGTCTCTTCCCAAGGTAGTCGGATGTCTTTCTAGATATACAAATATCCTTATTTTGTGGGAGAAATATATTTCCATGCATTTGCATTTTTCATATTCATGCATATTTTATGACATTTAATTTTTGCTATTTTGATTATATAAATTCCATATATGTATGAATATTCCATAGTGATGTATGGCTTTGATTTAGATTTTATGTTGTCATTTTGATTATGGCATAATTATGAATATTCTATGATAATGTTTGCCATTTAATTTAATTTAGATTTTTTTATGTGATATAGATTTCTAATATGTTATCTAGGTTTTATCATGTCATTAATTCTTGCTATTTAATTTAGATTTTTGCTATGTCATATAGATTTCTAATATGTTATCTACGATTTATTATGTCATTAATTCTTGCAATTTAATTTAGATTTTTGCTATGTCATATAGAATTCTAATATGTCATCTAGGTTTTATCATGTCATTAATTCTTGTCATTTTATTTAGATCTTTGCCATGTCATTTAGATTCTACCATGTCATTTAGATTATGCCATGTCATCTAGATTTTTTCATGTCAAGCATGCCATGTCATTAATCCATATGCCATGTCATTCACTCATATGCCATGTCATTAGTAGTAATTTGCATATTCTTAACTATCTTTTTTAAATGTTTTTAATGTAATAAAAATATTGATTTTCAATAAGATAAAGTTATTCCCGAATTAAAATAATTCATGAGTTCTCCTTCGGGTTGCCGGGGAGGACATTATCAATTATCATTAATAACGGAATATCTTTTTTTCAAAACGAGAATGATTCGAAAAATTTTCCAAATAAAATTTTTTTTAAATATTTTTCCGGGTTTGCTGGGGAATGTAGGAAAATTTTGAATTAATAAATTCCGAATCATTTTCAAATCAAGTAGAATTATTTTTCTTTTAAATGGGAATTATTTTTAAATAACAATTTTAAAATCGACCTTTTACCGAGACTCGAGATAACACATGATTAACAAGGTACTGTTTTACACGGGCGTTGCGGGGGTACTAATCCTTCCCCGCGCGTAACCAACTTTCGAACCCGCTTTTTTATTTTCTATGGTTTAAAGCGCTGATTTCAAAATTGATTTTAAGAAAAAATGTTTTAATTAATTTAAAAATGTTTTACAAAACCGGTTTTAATAGGTGACCGATCACACCTAGCCAAAAAAGATTGGTGGCGACTCTATGTCTTTTTCGAGGTTGTTTTCAAACCCTTATTTTAATTTCAAAAGGAATTATGTCGTCTTTTCCTCTGTTGTTTTTCCTCACCTCACTTGAATGGGTCCCCCGGCGACGAACGGATCAGGTATCGACACCAATCATTTCATACCTCATTTTACAACAACTTAACTGTACTTAACATCTCATCATAGAAAATCTCATCTCAAAAATTCTCATCTTATCTCCCTACTTTTTCTGCTCAGTCATCCACAGATTTCTCATAAAAATAAATGCAGGGATCTCTTAAAATTATCATTCTAATTTATCAATCATTATTCTAATTCCATAACAAATGCAATGCATCATGCATTCCCTCTATACAATACAAGGGTATAAAGTTGAGAATAGTAAAATGAAAGGCAAGATAATTTGGAAAAGAAAGGTCTTTATTGACAAAGGATAAAGAAAAGAATTCATCTTGAAGAAACAAAAGAACATATCAAAAGTTTATCACAAAGATGTTGGGATAACAAATCAATATCCAAACAATGAATACTCAAACAATCTCAACAAATCATTCAAAATTCTCTTTCGAAAACTAATCCCAATCGATGTCTTCAATCCTTCAGAGTTCGTCAAACTAGACATTGCCCCCATCCTTGTAAGACTTTCCAAGTGATGCTGATCCTCTTTATATCTAAGCCACCCTTTCGGGTTTTCAACTCAGACATCTCTCATGACCCAAACCGCCCTTTTTGGGTTTTCAATTTGAGTCCTCCTTTTTCTTTCTTTCTTTTTTTTTATTTTTTCTTTCAAGCAAAAATTTCTTCACAGTGTTTGAATTAATTGGATTTGGCAAATCATCCCCATCCATTTCAGCCAAAATTAAAGCTCCATCTGAAAAAGCTTTTTTCACCACATACGGACCCTCTCAATTCGGTGTCCATTTCCCTCGATGATTATGCTGATACAGAAGAATATTTTTCAAGACCAACTCTCCTTCCCTGAAATGTCTAGGAAGAACTTTCTCATCATGTGCTCGCTTCATTCTTTTTTGGTACAGCTGACCATGGCAAAGCGTTGTAAGTCTCTTCTCTTCAATGAGATTCAACTGCTCATAGCAATCTCGTACCCATTCTACTTCTTCCAACTCAACCTCTTTCAGCACTCTTAAAGAAGGAATCTCTACCTCAACTAGCAAAACAGCCTCCATTCCGTACACCAATGAAAATGGGGTTGCCATTGTGGATGTGTGAACCGAAGTTCTATAAGCATGTAGAGCAAAAGGCAACTTCTCATGCCAATCTTTGTAGACATTAGTCATTTTTTCCACAATCTTCTTGATATTCTTATTGGCTACTTCCACAACTCCATTCATCTTGAATTGTTCACAAACCTCTTTAAAAATCTTGCTATTAAATTCCGAGCATTATCAGAAATGATCCTCTCTGGTAGTCCATATCGATAAATTATCTCTTCCTTTATGACCTTACATACCACTGCCCGAGTTACACTCACATATGAGGCTGCTTCTACCCACTTCGTGAAATAATCAATTACCACGAAAATGAAACGGTGCCTATTCATCGCCTTTGGGGTGATAGGTCCAATCACATCCATGCCCCACATTGAGAATGGCCATGGAGGTACCAAAACATGCAACTCATTTGGAGGAGTGTTAATCTTATCTGCATAGTGTAGACACCTAATTTTGTCCCGACCACTAAATCAGGTATGTTTTCTTCCTAAAATGATGTTTTAGAATGCAAAAAGTCTTTTCTCATCCTGCAGGTTACTTCGAGACTTAGTTTAAGAAAGCAAGCATAAAAAATCAATCCCAAAAAAGTCAACACCAAAAAGTCAACTACTAAAAAAGTCAACCCACTTTCAAAATCAAGATTCAAAGTTCAATTGAACAATGGTGAAAGAATTTTTATAATCCGAGGTCTACAATGAAAAATATGGAGTCCAGAAGATGGGTTATGGAGATTCAAGAGAAAAGAAACCCTAGTTCGTAAAATTTAGGGAAAAGTGATTAAACAACCATATTGTTCGAAATTAGAGGTTCCGAATGAAAGATAAGCAATGACTACGGGTAATGGAGAGGCCATTTGGAGGCAAAACTAAAGGAAAAGTCAATTTGGAAGAAAACCAAGAATTAGGGTTTTCGGTGGATTTTGGTGAAATTGGGGAAAATTGCAAAAATAGCCCGATTCGATAAAACTAAAGCCCTTAATTGATAAGGAGTGAGTAAACAAGGATAGCCGAAGGCTCAGTTTGAAGTAATTCCGAGAAAAGAGCCGATTGGAGGAAAAACGAAAAAACAAGGAAATTCTCGATACTGAAAAAAGGAAAAATCAAGTCGGAGGGGAATTTGATGTAAAAATTGGGTGTTTTTGGACCAACTCCAATTCAATACATAAAAAAGGCATAGAAAAATAAAATCTGGAAATCATACTTGTTTTGAGAAAAACCAGGCTTTAGAGGTAAAAGGACAAACTTGGAAAATTCAGGAAAAATAGCATATGAGCTCCAAAAATTCCCAAAACTTCCAAATCTCAATCTTAAATCATTTGGAAGAGATTGGCGAAGAAAAATCTGGATTCGGAGTTCGTTGGCAAAATGACAAATTTATAGCCCACTAAGCTGAAATTCAAGAAGATAAATCCCTGAAAAATAGCAAATGAGCTCCAAAAATTATGAAAACTTCTAGATCTCACTTTTAAATTATTTGGAAAAGATTGGTGAAGAAAAATCCAGATTCGGAGCTCATTTGAAAATTGATAAAAGTTCGGGTGTATTAAGGGGCAATTTTGAAAATAAATCCGAAAAATAGCAAATAGGCTCGAAAAATTATGAAAACTTCCAAAATTCAATTTTTTATTATTTAAGAAGTATTAAAAAAATAAAATTTGGATTTGGAGTCCGTTTTCTATTTAATTAGGTTTTAGGGTCAAAAATGTCATTTTATCGAAGAAATCGAAGAGTGCTTTCTTGCAATTAAAAAAATGGAGATTGGGCTGGAATTCCAAGGGTCATCTAGCCAAGCCCATGTTGGAAAGTGATTTTGCTGATTTCTTGCATCTAAAGGCCAAGAATGGATAGGAACGTAGTTATTTTTCTTAATCAAGCCTTTGTAATTGTGACACATAGACTAATGCATGATGTCACTATAATGACATCATATTTCTAACAGCTGGATTAGTGAGATGCTGATTCCTTAATCTAAGGGTGATAATTTTTCATAAAAAGCATCTTGGATTAAGGGCCTTTGGATGCAAAATTGGTTAGAAAAAATGACAACATCCTTCTAATGAATTCTAGGCCATTCGGCCAAGGGGTTGAAGGGGGGGCTATTTCAGATTTTTAGAAGGTTTGGGGGTTGAATAGAGGCAGGAGCTAAGGGAAAAATGAGAGAAAAAAGAAAGGAAAAAGAGAGGAAGAAAAAGAGAAGAAAAAAGAAAGTTTTTGGCTTGGAAAGCTAGAGCAAGGTAGCGATGTTCTTTCATACTCTTCTCATACTTTGTTGATATGATTTTTCTATTTTGATTGTAATTTTATTTTCTTTTATGAAATAAACTTGTTTTTTAAAATAAGTTATAAGGAGTTTCTACTTTGTATTTCGAAAGAAATCAAGAAAGCAAGTTTTTACCATTTTATTTCTACATTGCCGAATGGTACTCTCTTTTGAAGATGATTTTGTTTTTTTTTTTTTTTTGTTCATGTTATTACTTGTGGTAGGTTAGCTTACTTTTGTTAGATTAGCTTGATTGTGGTAGGTTAGCTTGATTGTGGTAGTTTAGCTCTAGACCATGCCATATGTTTGTGATATTGCCATGCTAGTATCATACTTTGTTGATATGATTTTTCTATTTTGATTGTCATTTTATTTTCTTTTATGAAATAAACTTGTTTTTTAAAATAAGTTATAAGGAGTTTCTACTTTGTATTTCGAAAGAAATCAAGAAAGCAAGTTTTTACCATTTTATTTCTACATGGCCGAATGGTACTCTCTTTTGAAGATGATTTTGTTTTTTTTTTTTTTGTTCATGTTATTACTTGTGGTAGGTTAGCTTACTTTTGTTAGATTAGCTTGATTGTGGTAGGTTAGCTTGATTGTGGTAATTTAGTTCTAGACCATGCCATATGTTTGTGATATTGCCATGCTAGTATCATGCTACCATTCGGCCATGGTGATTTAGTTTACCATGTTTGCATTTTTTTCATGTTTACTTGTTAAATACGCTTCCATTTATGTTCATACATTTAGATCATGCCATGTGTTTGTTATATTGTCATTGCTATGTTCATAAGTTACATTTGGTCACACATCATTTTGATCATTTTTGCATATTTATCATGTTTACTAGTTTAACATGCTTCAATATAGACTTTGCATATCTAGGTTGCCATGTGCTTGTATCATTGTCTAGCTAGGATTTCACATGCTTGTTTAGAGGTCTATTCGGTTTCTATGCTTAGGTTTGCCTTGGGTATGTGCATTTACATTTTATTTAGCTTTCATGCATTCATTTCATACCATGCATTTTGTTCATGACATTTAGAATCCTAGGGGGCATTCGGCTATATGGTTGGTCTAGGTCATTTTAGGTCTTCATTTCATTTTCATGCATATCTTAAATAACATTGTAGGCATTAGGTTTCCATGTTCATATTTCATGCATAGTTTGTATCTCATTTACATTTAATTAGGTTTCTATGCTTTCATTTCATACCATGCATTTTGTTCATGACATTTAAAATCCTAGGGGGCATTCGGCTATAGGTTGATCTAGGTCATTTTAGAGGCTTTCATTTAGTTTTCATGCATTATCTTATATGACATTTTAGGCATTAGGTTGCTATGTTTTCATTTCATGCATAGTTTGTATGTCATTTACATTTGATTTGGTTTCCATGCTTTCATTTCATATCATATATGTAGTTCATGACATGTAGAACCCTAGGATTATTCGGTCATACATAGATTCTAGGTCATTTTGGAGGTCCTCATTTGATTTTCATGTATGTCTCATCTTCCATAGTTAAATTTAGGTTATTATGATTCTTATGTCATATTAGACTAGGCAATTGTATTTCATGCCATGCATTTTCATGACATTTTAGGTCTAGGTTACATTTGCATTACCATGCATCTCATGCATATTAGGTTTAGGTAGCATTTATTGCCATGCAAGTTCATGCTAGGCATTAGGACAACTTTGTATTGCCATGCATTTTAATGTCACTTTAAATCTAGGTTATATTTGCATTACCATGCATCTCATGCATATTAGGTTTAGGAAGCATTTATTGCCATGCAAACTCGTGCTAGGCATTAGGTCATTTTGAATTGCCATGCATTTTCTATGTCATTTAGGTCTTTAGATCATGCATTTCGTACATCAAATTTACTGTTTGTTCATGCATCTCATACCATACCACTTGATTTTTTACTTAAGCCAATCAATGGCTTAAGGTCAAGCTCACATGAGCATACTTGTGAAAAATTGAGGAGTTGTCAAGTTGATTTTTCTACCTTTGTGATTTTTTTTTACTTAGCCAATTTTTGTCCAAATTTTTAGAAATTTTAGCTACTGTTTTTAGGTCCTTAGAAGAGTCTCCAATATTTTTACTTTGATTTTTGAATGATTCTATCAAAGGCTTAAAAATGATTTTTGGCTAAACAGTTTTTCACCTAGTGTTCTGACTTTCGTGATTTTTCTGGGAGGTTATCCTTATTCTAAAAATTAAGCCAATTTTTTTCCAAAAAGTTAAACATGTTCTGAGTCTCCTATATATATTTTTTTTCAGATTTTTTAGATTTTTTTAAAATAGGTTAAAAAATTACATTTTAAAACTGAACAGTAGAGTTAGATTTGAATTTGAGGGAAAATTAAATTTCTGTTTTGTCTAAGGCATTAAGAGAGGGCTGAGTAGGAACCTTAGCTACTGGCCTAAGTTGGTTTCTAAGTCATTTTAATTCTGAAAAATGATTTTATAAAGCTCTGGTCAAGGGTGGTCAAGTCTGGGTTTTCAAACTTAGGAAAATAGAGTCATTTTAAAAAGGGGATTTCGGCCATATTTTTTTATGCAAGATTTTCAAAATTATTTTCAACCAATCACAAAGTATTTTTGATTTTAGAAAATTTAATTTGATGTCTTTTTCTAAGGTAGTTGGATATCTTTTTAGATATACGGATTTCCTTATTTAAAGGAAAAAATACACTTTCATGCATAGCATTTTCCATGTTCATGCATACTATATATTATATGATTTTTGCTATGATAATTTCTATGGTAATGTCATTATTTTGATTTATGTTTTATGGTGTTATATTGTTTGATATATGGTTGTGAATATTCTATGTTATCCTATGTTTTTTATTTAGTCATTTATATTTGTCACATCATCTAGCATTTACTATGTTCATGCATTATTATTTTTATTTCCATGCATATTTCATGCCACTTATGTTATTTCATTTCATTTAGAATATATCATGCCACTTAGGTTATTTCACTTCATTTAGAATATATTATGTCACTTAGATTATATTATATCATTTATATTTTGCTATGTCATCTTTATTATGTCACACATGTTCATATTCATCTTTTTTTTTAAATGTTTTTAAAATAAGATAATGATTTTCAATAAAATAAAGATATTCTCGAGTTAAAATAATTCATGAGTTCTCTACCAAGTCTGCTAGAGAGGATATCATCAATTATCATTAATAAAGGAATATTTTTCTTTCAAAAAATAAGAATGATTCGGAAAGTTTTCCAAATAAATAAAAATTTCTATATTTTGCCGATTTTGTCGGAGAATATAGGAAAATTTTAAATTAATAAATTCCTGATCATTTTCAATTAAAAATGGAATTATTTTTCTTAAAATTGGGAATTAATTTGAAATACCAAATCTAAAACTGACTTTTTACCGAGACTTGAGATAACACACGATTAATAAGGTACCGTTTTATACGGGCGTTGTGGGGATGCTAATCCTTCCCCGCACGTAACCGAATCCCGAACCCGCTTCTTTGATTTTCTCTGATTTAAAAACATAGACTTGAAATTGGTTTTAAAAAATATTTTAATTGATTTTAAAATATTTTACAAAACCGGTTTTAATAGGTGACATATCACACCTAGCCAAAAAAGATTGGTGGCAACTCCATGTCTTTTTCCGAGGTCGTTTTCAAACTCTCATTCTATTTCAAGAGGAATTAAGTCATCTTTTCCTCTGTTTTCCAATGTCACGCTTAACGAATATAAAGTCTCGTGATGAGAGTTGTTATTTTTTAGGTTGCGAAAGCTTGGCGACTCTGCTGGGAAATTTGAGAGTCAGGCCTACAATTAGTCGTGTGTTATCAAAGTCTCGATTTTGTTGGTTTAATTGATATTTAATTTTAATTCCCTTTTTTTTTTAAATAAGGAGAATTTTGAAAATAATAAAATATTTTTAAATATGTCCATACTCATGTGCATGTATTTTATCATTGTTCTCTAGTTATTTAATGTTGTATATTACAATTGCTTGTTGGTTAATGCATTACACTATTCTTGAATATTCTTTTAATAAATTGTTGGGGTATTTAGGATAACGATTATAGAATAGGTGATGAAAGGTTTGTTTTGTTCCTCCACACACACTGCACTTGCATTTGCATAACATAAACTCTCTACCCGGGTTCCATCCTTTTAAGTGGGAGTAAAGTAACTACGCCTTCGTGATGATCCTCCGTATGGGCTAGTGAAACACTTTTGGAGTATAAAGTACCTAAGCTTTCGTGATGATCCTCCGTATGGGCTTAGAAAAATATACTTTAACGAATTGAACCCGCTTTTGTCGGGGTGCCTTACTAGCCTTCACAGGCGACAGTGAGGAGCAATTCGGGGCCTTTAGAACTGATCCACTCCATATAATGAACCTAGGCGAAGCCATGCCGGATTTTCGATAGATATATCAAAGATAGGAACACATGGAGGGACATTTCTAAACCTTTTGTTACCTATTTTATACTCTGAATAAGGGTTGTAGATCGGGCAACGATGAACGTACATCGCCCATAATAAATGTGATAATCCACCCCAAAGGCTTTGTGATGCCTAAATAGGTGGATACTATTGGGGCAAATGTTCATTAATTTTTGGAATTAAAAAATATAAAAATTATTTTTTTCAAACATTTTGCATTTTGCACATTTCATGCATATGTGAATAGAGCATGTATCATTTTGACATCATGTTACAGTCATAGCATGCATGGTCATTCATTGTAGAATACATTTATGACATGCATGGTCATTATTTGTATATATCTGTGTATCAATTTATTCATTCTTTAAATGCATCATGTTAGCATTAGATTGCATCCATGGCATACATAGTCATCATAATTTCTCTGTATATGCTCATGCATATAGGAATAGAGCATGTAAATTCATAATTGTATTCTTGATCTTATGGTAATAATGTCAATTTCATTTGCATGAAGGGGTTTGAGATATGAGGAATGAATCGAAGGAACGATTGGGTGCTTTGGAACGCAATCAAGAGGAATTTGGACATGAAATCCGGGAAGTGAAAGAACAACTCGCCAAATTGATGAAAATGGTTGAGGATATGGGTAAGAGTAAGAGGGAACTTTCTCGGGGCTCTGCATCGCCTTCGGATCAACCAAAACCATTAGGTCTAGAGCATACAATCCTTGCTGGATCCTGCGCTTGTCAATGCCACAAAAGTTGCAACCCTGATGAAATTGTTGACAAAATCGTGAAAATGATTAAACCCGAGAGCCTGATACAAAGATAGAAACCTCGGATCCTGTACCATACCTGCAAACTGTTCTAGGTCCAAACCAGTATCCCACTCAACTATGATTCAGTCATCCACTGGGATGACCACTACGGGATCCCTGAATCCCATTCCATCACCACCAATTGGCATTTCGTATTGCTTCCCTCATCAAGCACCTTATCAAGCATCCGGGATAAGAACCTCGAACTATGTACAACCTCCAAGGGTCCTGTGTCCAAATCCATACCCTTACCATGCTGTTCCGCCATCTTTCCATGTAAACACTTCGGTTCGAACCTTAGTGCCACCACCAAGTGCCCCAATTTCTAGGTCGTGTGTGACTAAGAAACAACCCAAGAACAAGACTCAAGAGCAGTATGATCCCATTCCAATCAGCTACCAGGAGCGTCTCCCTATATTGGTACAAGATCACATGGTTGCCTGTGTCCCATTGAAACCCTTGTTACCACCGTATCCCAAGTGGTACAACCCAAGTGCAAGATGTGATTATCACTACGGAATTGCTAGGCATAGCATTGAAGACTGTATAGCCTTCAAAAGGAAAGTGCAGTTTCTTATAGAAGTCAAGTGGATCAATCCAACAACGATGATTGATAGAAAGTTGGGAAAGGGTAACTAGGAATGGGAGATTTACGGTAATGATGTAGAAAGACTTAGGCCTGATATGATGTAGTAGAATTTTACTTCTTTTTTTCTCAGTAGCCGGCTTTTATAGCCTTAGGATGCTAGGAAAAATAAAGTGCTTGTAAAGACAGTTTTAACCGCTGCTCGGATTTTGTAAACATGGTTTATACCATTGTGAACGTTGATATGGGAATGAATTGGTTATGCTTCAAATTTATGAGATTTTGATGATTAAGTTCCTCCAATTCTTATTTCCTCCGAGATATCTTCCTCTCTGTATTTTGCATCCGATCAATTATTTGTCATACCATACATTCATACATGCATCTTGGTAGCATCAGGTCGCATTCATGACACACATGGTCAGCATGATTTTTTTTGTATATACTCTGTGTCAATCATTCTCTGTTTACATGCATCATAATTGACATTGTGTTGCATTCATAGTGTATATCATCATTCATTGGGAAATACATCTGAAATATACGTGGTCATTCATTGCATATATCCATGCGTTGATTTGTTTATTCTTTGCTTGCAGCATGTTGGCATCGTGATTGCATTTATTACACACATGGTCAGCATGTTTCCATTGTATATGTCCATACATCATTTTGTTTATTCTTCACATGCATCAAATGACAATTATGGATCATCCATCATGACAAGCATTTGGGAAAATAAAACAGAAGTTGGCTTGGCTTTAAGAGTCTTTGAAAGAATTTCCATTTCAAATCAGGGGTATAAGAAGTACTGAGTACTTTTTTAATACAGGCTAAGCTATGGAGAATGAATAAGCTGCCCGAATAGAAAGAATGGAAAGGGCACAAGAAGAATTGCAAGAAAAGTTGGCGAAATATCAAGCAGAATCTAGAGATCAGATGACTAAATTGATGGAACTAATGTCTACCGTAATCAAGGGAAAAGGATACACTAAAAACTTGACTGCCAAAAAAGGGCCAGAGGCACAAAAGGGTCAGATTGAGGTCATGATGTTGGATGGCCAGAACGCAGTTAACCCCAACAACACCCTGAACTTAGACGATCCAGCTGAACAGGAAAAGTTGAAAATGGTTGAGTCAAATAGGGCTGAGTTGACAAATTCCCAAGGGAAATATCAGTTGTTAGATGAAAGGCTCCGGGCAGTGGAAGGTACCTGTATTTGGGAGTGTAGATGCAAAAGAACGTTGCTTGGTCCCCGATTTAGTCATTCCTCCTAAATTCAAGGTTCCCAACTTTGAGAAATATGATGGGACAACCGATCCGTCAGCCCGCATCACTATATTCTGCCGGAAGATGATGAGTTATAACCAACGGTCCAGTTCTTGGACTGAACCCAAATTCTCAAATTTACGTACAATTTTCAAAATTCTATTTTATATTTTTTATTAAAATATTAAAAAAAGTTGAATTTTTTATATTTTTATTATATCTAAATAGATTTTTATCTTTTAATTTTTATTTAAATAATTTTTTATAATAAATAAAAATTTATTGGTTTTTTTTTTATGTTAATATAGCTGAATTTTATTTATTTATCAAAATACCACTGTTTCCAAATTATTTCTCAAAATTCGTTCTTTTTTAACCAGTTGGGAAATCGCCATGGGCCATGACGATTTTTCATCGGTAAATTTTTTTATTATTTTTTCAACTGCAATTTTTTAATCTTTTACATTGGGAAATTGCCACCCACAGTGGCGATTTCCCAAGGTAAATTTTCACCTTTTTTTATTCTTTTAATTTTAGTAAATAATAAAATTTAAATAAAAATTATATAATTTCTAAATTTAAAAAATAATATTTTAATAATTTTTATATATAATTTTTATCACATGGTGGTAAAAGTGTCTATGGGTCGGGCTGGGCCCATGTATGGTATCAACATCACATTTGCTTGCCCAAGCCACAATGACGATTTTCCAACCTTTATTTATTTATTTATTAATTTTATAAAATAATAAAATTTAAATAAAAATTATATAATTTTAAAAAATAAAAATTAAAAATAAAAAAGTAACAATTTACCAAAAATTAAAAAAAAAATATATTCGTAATTAAACCTGTTTATCATCCGGGCCGTGACCCGAAATTTTTTTCCCTTGCCCAAGCCCATTTCGAGTCGTGCTGACCCGAAAACCCGTTTCACTATTAAGAAAATATTAAAAAAAATATTTTTATATATTTTATAATTAAATTTAAATAAAAAGTATTTTTTATTTATAAATAATAATTCGGGCTAGGCCTGGTCAAGGAAGTTGAAAAAATTTCGGGTCGCGGCACGGCACATGAACAGGTCTAATTACGAATATAATATTTGAATTTTTTGTAAATTGTTATTTTTTGAATTTTTTTAAATTTTTTTTAAAATTAAAAAATTATATAATTTTTATTTAAATTTTATTATTTAATAAAATTACAAAAACACTTGTCCAATCCCGAACTTATAGGACGCTTTTGTTGGCCTTTATCCCGGAGGTCCATTTATTACGAATACAAGTTGAAAGAATTTGATTGACATGATGGATAGACCTGCTCATGGGACGGGCAGCCCATCCGGCCAGGCCTGGATCACTATTTATATATTAAAATAATTAAATTTGGGCCCGCGAGCCAGGCCTAGGCAAGAAAGTTAAAAAATTTCGAGTCGCGGCCCGACCCATGAGCAGGTCTAATTACGAATATAATTTTTGATTTTTTTTTGTAAATTGTTATCTTTTTAATTTTGTTATTTAAATTTTATTTTTATTTTTTAAAATTAAAAATTATATAATTTTTATTTAAAATATATTATTTAATAAAATTAAAAATAAATAAATAAAGATTGGGAAATCGCCACCCATGGTGGCGATTTCCCAACCCCAACAATTCTTCAATTGAAGAATTGTTGTTGGAAAATCGTCACCGTCAATTCTTCAATTGAAGAATTGTTGTTGGGAAATCGTCATCGTGGGTGACGATTTTTCTTGGTGTATTTTGAAATTTTTTTAAAAATTTACGTTGAAAAGTTGTCATCGAACGAATTTTGAAAATTAATCTCAAAATAGCGATATTTGATAAATAATTTTTTTAGCCATATTGTGATAAAAACACCAAAGTTTATTTATATTAAAAATTAAAGAATTATTTTTGTATAAATTAAAAGTTAAACTTTTTATTAAATATAATAAAAATATAAGAATCTCTCTCTCTCTCTCTCTATCTATATATATATATATATATATATATATATATATATATATATATATATATAAATATTTCCTCTCTCGCTCATACAGGCCGGCCAAGAATTTGTCTGATGCTCTTTGCTGAATCTCCTCAATCTTATCTGCTTCAATGATTCCATTTCATTTTTATAAACAGAATCGCCTCTCTCTCAACTCGATTCCTAGGCTACGATTCCTGTTCATCTTTCTTCCTCTTACCTCTACCTCTCAACTCCGTCGCCATCCATGGACTCTCCGCTTCCCGTCATTTCTCTTCTCCTCCTTTTCTCGCTCTTTTCCACGGCTTATACCTCCACTATCGGCGTCCAATACATTTCCAAACTTCTCCAAATTCAAGACCGCGAGAGAGCTCCTCCTTCCCTCCAGGTTGTGGCGGCTCGTGGCGTTCTCCATCGCCTGATTCCTTCTCACTCTTCCGCCTTTGAATTCCGGATCATTTCTAAGGTACTTTTAACTTTTCTCTCTCTCTTTTATTTTCTTGTCTGTTTGGCTGCGTATATAATGAATTGAAGGGTTAAACTCTCTCTTATTAACTGCCTCTTTCTGTAGGAGAAATGTGGTGGTGGAGGAGCTTGTTTCATTATCAAAAACCATCCTTCTTCTTATAAACACGGAGCTCCAGAGATTCTGTAAGTAAATATTGTATTTGTTTCATGACTTCTTCTTGTATGTATGTCAAATTTACATGTAATATATATATATATATACACTTTCTTGAGGAGAGATCCACTTATATTAGTGTTTTAGTTTTACACGATTTCATAACTTTTTATACGATTTATATTTTAACAAACGGACAGTTGGATATAACAATATAATAGTACTCGTGGTGCATATAAGTTTCGAATCGATCTGATATCTCTATCATATCGATCGAGAATACTACTTTTTTAATATATATTTAACGGTTTTAAGTGTTTTACATCGAACAAATAGTTCGATATTTTTAATTTACTCGAAACTCGATATACATGATCTACTGAATACGGTCGGATTAAACAAATATAAATGGTATAAAAAGTTATAGAAATATGTAAAACTAATTTAATTTTACACTAATGTAAGTGGATCCTTTCTCATATATTTTATATCGATTATAAACTAATCTTTGCTGAATTGAGTTGTTCCCTTTATGAATCTTATCTGAAGTTTTCATATGGAATAACAGTAACTACTAGTTGAAGATTATATTCCTTCGATTTTTTCACAACATAATGCAGTGGTGCTTTCCTATTTAGACCTCAACCTACTACATAGCAATTCCAATACTTCAATTGTTTTAAGTCAACATATGAGCTTTGTTAAGATTTTCACAATATTGTAAATTTAGCAGACTGGGGCCATAGAGTAGTTTGTAGGCAATAAATACTTTCTTCACAGCTTTTGGCCATAACTGAAATATGTTACGGCTCATTGTATTACATGAAAAAACTGTATACAGGGTATGTGTATGTCTAATATATAGAATGATAATTATTTTCTTGATACTTTTATGGCTGATCTGGAGCAGAATAAGTGGTGTCACTGGGGTGGAAATTTTGGCTGGTCTGCACTGGTACTTAAAGTATTGGTGTGATTCACATATATCTTGGCAAAAAACTGGTGGTGCACAACTATTTTCAATACCTAAATTAGGCTCTCTTCCTCGTGTTCAAGATGGCGGAATCTTGGTCCAGAGACCCATTCCATGGAATTACTACCAGAATGCTGTTACATCAAGCTGTGAGCTTCTGCTCTGACCGGACTTCTATCTTCTAAAAAGTTATTAATGCCTTTGGAAATATTTCAAAATTTTGTCTGATGAACTTTATATGCACTTCATTTGTTTGCTTTTGGTAGATACTTTTGCTTGGTGGGACTGGGAAAGATGGGAACAGGAAATTGATTGGATGGCTCTCCAAGGTATCAACTTGCCGCTAGCATTTACTGGGCAAGAAACTATTTGGAAAAAAGTTTTCCAGGTAATTTCCTCATATAAAGTTCCAAAATTTGACTAACTTAGCACACTTTTTTCAATTTGCCTTTGTCTTTTCACCTTTTCTTGCTTGTGGAGAAAAGCTAGTTACATGCACAACCATCCACCCAGCAACAACTCTGCTCCCCATGCTCATGCAAGTCCTGTTGAAAGATCTCTGGCATTGGTGGGATGCCACTCAGTCGGCATCCATGTTACCAGCTATATTGATACCTTTTTTTTTCCCTTTTATGTTGGCCTCACAAATGGTATATTCATCCAGAATGATGACACAGCTGAGCAGGGCTTATATGCTTGTTCCCTACTAGGCTTTTAGAATTTGTAACAAGTTCTATAGCTAGTGGTTAGACTGTCAACTCTAAAAGTCCTTTGCGTATTGATATAGCTGTCACCAATGATATCAACAATAAAAGTTAAAACAGAGTCCTGTTTATATGCTATTAGTCACAGATTGCTTACCTCTGCTCAATATGCATTAATACTGATTGAAAAATGCATAATCAGTGTTGTAGTACATTTGCTATTCTTTAATTCTTTTTGTTCCTGGAAGTACTTATTATTAGTTTTATCCCCCACCATATGACATACTAATAATGATTTAAAATTATTCTTTTTTATTACCAATAACAACCAGAGCTGTTTTACTTTTAAATTTTCATTAATGAAATGGAAGTTGGCCTCATTGGTTAATTAGTTTAATCTGGGAATTATTTTTGGATAACCGTCATTGTTTCCAAAAGTCATGAATAATGTTCTTAAGTTGGGTTCTTTAGATTTCAGTATTTCTTATCAACTTTTTATCTCAAGCAGAAATTCAATATAACCAATTCCGATTTGGATGACTTCTTTGGAGGCCCTGCATTTCTTGCTTGGTCACGTATGGGAAATTTGCACGGGTAAGTAATTTGGGAAAAGTTTTAGAAGAATTCTTTTGGACTTTGGCTTGATTAATTTGAGTTTTAGCCAACATGGTAAGTCTAATATCAAAGCAGTTTAACATCATGCTAATGGAAAATGTCTTTACCTTCCTTTCAGAGTAGGGTTCCTTCCTTTCAATCAGATGATTAGAATAAATGATGTGATACTTTAGCTGGAATGTTCTTCTAATGGCTTATTGCAATAACCCAGGATATAGAAATTTTGGATTGTTATGACAGTATTGTAATTTCGAATCTAATAATTGGTACTTCAATCACAGATGGGGTGGACCACTGCCACAAAGTTGGTTTAATGAACAATTAACTTTGCAAAAGAAAATTCTTGCCAGAATGTATGAACTTGGAATGACTCCAGGTACCAAGTGCTATTACCATCCATTTTCTTTTTTCAGCAAAAAAGTTACTTTTCATTATTTTTCATTTTTCTTTCATGAATTAAATTGCTTTGCAATGTCAATTTGTTACTACTTTAGAATACCTGAAAAGTAAAACTTCTCTTAAAGATCTCTTTTTATCTAAAAAATTGTGATCATTCTTTTCTCTTTTGGTCTTTGAATGAACAAAGAAGTCTTGATTATTTATCATGAATTGTTCCATAGAAAAATAGCCACTCCTTGGATCTTTTGGTGACTGTGGCATGTTGTGCTCCATACTATCAAGTAGGCATATTTACTTGGTTTCATCCGAATGAGGTCAAGCATTAAAAAAGGTCATATGGAGTATCAAACAAAAATAACTCACGGATGCACAAAATTATAGCAAGTTCTTAGTAAGAAATAATGGAAAGATTGGTTCTAATGTTGATTGGGAGTTAACTTGTAAGCAAGAGGTGGCATCACCTTCCAAGGATCTAGGAATTTTTTTAAAACATTAATCACTTACTCTATCAATTTTCTTTCCTGCTTGATTTAACAGTGTTAATATTTTGTGAATACACTTTGCAGTCCTTCCAGCTTTTTCTGGCAATGTTCCTGCAGCATTAAAAAATATATTCCCTTCAGCAAAGATAACACGCTTGGGTAATTGGTAAGTTACATAGCACTGTGAATTGGACAAATGAATTTGTTGTTGATGTCTCTAAATTATTTTTTTGAGTTGTCATTAACTCTTATTTTCTCCATGTGCATCTTGGCAAGAATATTTGTTTTGAAGTGTTGCAGTTTTAGGCTTTCTACTTCATCTAACCGAACATAGTAGTTGGAATTTAGGCTTTCTTGTTCAAGGTTGAGAATTTTACAAAATTTAACAAAGGATCGGAACCTCAATATATTCATATGAACTGTTCTTCAGGTTTTCTGTTAAAAGCAACCCTAAATGGACTTGCACTTATCTTCTTGATGCAACTGATCCCTTGTTCATTGAGATTGGGAGAACTTTCATTGAGGAACAGCTGAAAGGTGTGCTCCTTCAATTCCATGGTCCTTTTTGTTCATAAGCTTTTTCTCTTCTTAATCATCCACATAGAAGTTATTAGATATTGTTACTTTCCTTTCTACAAATAATTTATGCAAGTCTTTTAAACTTTTTTAATGTTTGGGCTTACATCTTTGGTCAGAATATGGAAGGACAAGCCACATCTACAACTGGTAAGATTTTAATCTCTTTTGACACTTAAATTTTTAGCAATCCATTTTGTTGGCTTGTAATCAATAATCTTTGATATAGTGGTCATTCCGATCTGTGAAAATCACTAAATTACTCCCTCAGTACCCTTTTCTTTGGCTTTGATTCCTTTTCTGGAAGGCCTGATTTACTTATTTACTGCCATGAGTAGATGAGCTTTATTGTTAGTTAATATATTTTACACCCTTTGTTTCATTAGAAAATTACTTGTAAAAGAAAAAACAGAATCAATACTCATTATTACAGAAGTGTTTGATGCATTTAATGCTGTTTTCTTAAAATCCGTTCAAGTCAAACGGGCTCTAGTAAATTCAGATACAGGAAGCAGTTTATGAGGCCATTGTGGTTCCATATTATCCCTTTTTGATTTAACATGTTGTAAATTTCACATAGCATGTTATGGCTTAAAAATTGTGAGTGGTGATTGTTATTATGCTTTTGTTAGCTCAATGGGCTGATTTTCTGTCAGTCTTGTTTCCACTTATTTATTCAATTCCTCTCTACCTCTCTGCACTTGCCTGATCCTGTGCTATGGGATTAAGATTAAGACCACAATGACACTTCTATAAAACCATTCATTCTTTTTTACATGTTGCCATCTTGTCTGTAGAGACTGTGTTTCATTGCCACTTTAGATATAAAATATTAATCAATTTATCACTCTTTTTATCGCATTATTTCTCTATTATTTTGATATGTGCCTAACCATGCAGTGACACATTTGATGAGAATACCCCTCCGGTAGATGATCCAGGGTACATCTCCTCATTAGGTGCAGCAATCTTTAGTGGAATGCAGAGTGGTGATGACAATGCCATGTGGCTAATGCAGGTCGAAAGATCAAATCTCACTCACTTTACTATTCAAACTGAGGAACCTTCTTTTATCAGGAACAGTCAAAATAGATCCAGTCTGTCCATCTTGATTCTGTTAATATTCTTTGTAAAGGTCAGGATGCATATGCACTATGTCATTGCTCCATGTATCCTGACCTCTTTATAGAGTTCATTATCTTTTGTTCTGATTTTCTAACTGATCAAAATTCATTCCATAGGGGTGGCTGTTTTCATATGATCCATTCTGGAGGCCTCCACAAATGAAGGTTATATCTACAGTTTTTTTTTATAAAAAAAATTGTCTGTTAGTCACTGCATTTCCTATCTCTAAATACATCAGCTCTTCATCTTATATGTCAATTTGGTTTTAGTATTTTATTCCAAGCATCTGCAACTTGAATCAAAGTTGATAAGTTTCAGTTTAATTGCCATAACTGAAGGTTTAAAGCATGGTGGAAAGCATTGGTATGAGGAGAGACATGTGGGAGAGGGATGGCCCTAAAGTTTTTGGTCCTTTATTTAATTATGTTTCAGTCATATATGCGATAATCAAATGATAATGCAAACATATCTCTGGCCTTAATATATGCTTAAGCTAACTACCATAGCATTTAGTCACCCTTCGGAGGTTTAAAGGAACTTATTTCACAGCTCACTGTTAGGTATATTGTATGTCAACAAAGTTACATTTCCTGCCACCACCCAAATAGCAACTAATACTGAACTTCTTCAAAGCTCTAAACAACATTCAAGATTTCCTTTCAGATGAAAAGATTTGAGCAATTAGCTTTCCTTGAATCTATCATGATATTATGACATTATTGTCTAGAATTGGAGTCCATAAATTAATGTTGTTTTCTAGCATGAAATTGGAGAATTTATGTACATACGTGTGCATTCAGATAAAATCATATTTGTGCTTATATGCGCAAAAAAGCCTGTTCAGACATCATTATGCATTCTGGCATTTTCTTTTTTCTTATCTTTTGAAGAGAACAAAAAAAAAAACAAATATCTTGTTCATTGACTGGCAGTAACTATGCTTTTCTCAGGCACTTCTACACTCTGTTCCCTTGGGGAAGCTGGTCGTCCTTGATTTGTTTGCTGAAGTGAAACCCATCTGGATTACTTCAGAGCAGTTTTATGGTGTTCCTTACATCTGGAAAGTTATCGTTCCATTATTTCTTTCTCTTTTTTTTTTCAGTTCTATAAGCAAAAACTAACATGTTGATATATTCTTGTGTCCACAAGTTTCTATCAATAATTTTGATCGGTATATAGTTGGAAACTTATCCTTTTTATAAATATCGGTAACAACATTACGCTGGTGCCTTGGTGTTAAATAACTCCTAGATAATAGTGTTTCTACATGTTTACTTTTCTTCGAGATTAAAGCTGGAAATGAGGTGGGTCAAATAGGTTAAACAGCTGAACTAACTTAAAGTCTGAGATGCTTTTAGGATTATGAATGATGATTTTCTGGATTTCGTCCATCAGTTAGATAGTAAGATGTCATAGTGTTCTATCTTATAGATTGCTAATGCTGCCTCCTGTTGTCTCCATTCCAACAGATGAAGATGCTTGGAATGGTCCTCTTAGTTATAGTGTGTGCTTTAACCATTGAATAAATCCATTTGGAGTAGTCTAAGATGCTTTTGGTCCTTAAACCACGCCCCAAACCCCCCACCCCCCCCCAACATATATATATATATATATATAGAGAGAGAGAGAGAGAGAGAGAGAGAACATTAGAAAAACAGCATCCAATGTGCATACAGAATTAAATTTTCAAGACTAAAAATAATGGCTTTCTTCTGTTGCCAACGTCAAGGCAAGCAAATGGAAGTATGAAACTTGTTCTCTTTTGTTTCTTATCTGATTTGTTGGCGTCCTACTTTACAGGTGCATGCTACACAACTTCGCAGGAAATATTGAGATGTATGGAATTTTGGATGCAATAGCTTCTGGGCCTATTGAAGCTCTTACAAGTGAAAACTCAACAATGGTAAGTTGTATTACAGATTTTCTAGTTCCAAATTATTATCAAATGGTTGTTGGATGTCATAAGATTTGGCTGTCTCACCTTTTATATCAATAAGCAATTGCTATGCAAAATTGTTCTCATTTAATCATAGCCTGCAACATTTACTCTCTCTCTCTCCATGTCAACGTGCATGCCTGCATTTATGAGCATTACAAGTCATGCAGATGAGTTTTCTTGGAACTGACTAATACATAACACTTCTGGTCATTTGAAATTTATTTGCAGTGATTTATTCTTTTTTATAATTTAGATCTGTTTCTGACTCCATCAATAATTTCTGTTAAGGTTGGCATTGGAATGTCAATGGAAGGTATAGAACAGAATCCAATTGTTTATGATCTCATGTCTGAAATGGCATTTCAACACAAAAAGGTTGATATCAAGGTAATTTTAAGTACTTACACATTGCCCTGCATGCCGCATGTGCTATCCACCATTATTTTTGTAGTAAAGATGCATGTAAGTTTGGTAAAAAGTTCCTAGATTTAAACCTCAGTTATGACGAATTTTTCTCTATGTGATACAGATTATGAATTCTGTTCTTTATTAGGATTGTTTATTGGAAAATCTGTTCTTTAGAAAGAAGATAAAAGTAATCATGTGGCAGGACAAGAATGATTATTATTAACCCTGAGCTCCATACAGGAGAAGTGAGAGGATGGGAAAGGAAGGGTGGAAGGAAGAGTGAAAATAATTCTTGTAGTTGATAGGACAGAAAACTTGAAGGAACAGAGTGTGGGAGGCATGCATTTTCACTCGGACTAACCAATTTCTAAACTAACCTTGTTCCTTTATTAAAATACATCTTTCAGGCATGGATTGAACTTTATATAGCAAGGCGTTATGGTCGACCAATTCCTTTAATAAGAGATGCATGGAGTATATTATACCACACAATCTACAATTGCACTGATGGAGCCTATGTAAGTTCTCAAACTTCTTGAAGTGTTTCTTTCTTTTTTTTTTTTGTTTGCTGTGTAATATCTTGTCAAGTTGTTCTGGCGTATTAAGCTTTTATCCCCTCAACCTCCTTAAACCTGCAAGGATTTTATCTTGTGTTGTGTGTGTGTATACATAATGCAGCTTATATAGCTTTATCAGGGTGAGCATGACTGACTTGAATGGTAATTGGAGGCTGTAATCACCATGCACAATAGTCCCTCAACCTTTATTAAATTTTCTGCCAAGTATTATATACAGAATGGTTTTTTCTTTAACAATTCCAAGCATATATTTATCATCTTAATCTTTATGCAGTTTGATAATTGATAACATTTGAGCAGGACAAAAATAGGGATGTTATTGTAGCGTTTCCAGATGTCAGTCCATCCTTTATTTCATCACCACGTGAGAGGTATCAACAATATGGTAAACCAACATCAAGAAGAGCTGTACTAAGGGAGAAAACAAATGAATATGATCAACCTCATCTATGGTATTCAACTTCTGAAGTGATAAAGGCATTAGAACTTTTTATTGCAAGTGGGGATGAACTATCAGCAAGCAACACTTACAGGTAGATTATTTGGTTCCAAAACACCATGTGTTTTAGCAACTCTTTGCCAATTGTGATGTTATGTTGCTCCGACTTTTCGTTTTTCTTGAAGTACCCGTGTCCGACGCATATCCGGCCATGGGTATGGGGATATGATCCTCCAAAAACCCTCCAAATACATGGAAATCTTGGAAAAAAATTGAACATACCCGTGTCGGACACATATCCGTATCCGACACTCATACTCGAGTCCGAGTAACATAGTATTGTAGAACTTCTATTCTAGCATGTGCATTCTCTATTATCCATAGTTATTCTTCTTTTCTTTTGATATATTATTTTTTCCTGCCACTCAAACTTTCAATGCCCAGCTATGACTTAGTTGACCTGACTAGACAAGCTCTAGCTAAATATGCAAATGAGCTATTCTTAAAGATCATAGATGTCTATCAGTTAAAAGATGTCGATGGAGTCAGCTCTCTCAGTCGGAAGTTTTTAGACCTTGTTGAAGATCTGGACACTCTCTTAGCATGCCATGATGGATTTCTTCTGGGACCTTGGCTAGAAAGTGCTAAACAACTTGCACAAAATGAAGAAGAAGAAAAACAGGTTAGAATCCCTTTAAAGTTATATATAAGTTATTTAAAATGAAAGGAGATTTTGGATTGATGTGATCTGAAAATACAGTTCGAGTGGAATGCAAGAACTCAAATAACCATGTGGTTTGACAACACAGAGGAGGAAGCAAGTCTACTTCGCGATTATGGTATTTTTACACCTCACTGCCTGAGTCTGGTTCTTATCTTTCACCTCAATTTATATATCCTTCAGAATTTCATGGTTATGGTGCACTATGTTACCCGGACTCTTTATTTTTCTTAAAGTATTCATGTCCTGCATCTGTGTCCGACATATATTTTGACATGAGTATAGAGATATAATCCTCCAAATATATATAAAAAAATAAAAAAACTTTAAAAAAATTAAGCATACCCGTGTCGGACATACGTATCAGACACTCATCCATAGTCCGGATAACATAGATGGTGCATATACCATCAGGATTCTCAGACTTGGGTGCTTTATTAACCCTCCAAGTTATCTGCTCAAAGTTGCACTGCCATAATTTTCCAATTCTCTTTTTTCTTGCATTCATTTTAGGAAACAAGTATTGGAGTGGACTTGTACGAGATTATTATGGCCCCCGAGCAGCAATATATTTCAAACTTTTGATAGAAAGTCTAGTGAAGGGCGAGGAGTTCAAGCTGAAGAAATGGAGGAGGGAGTGGATAAAACTGACAAACTATTGGCAGAACAGTCGGAAGTTGTTTCCAGTGGAAAGTAATGGAAATGCTCTTAGCATATCACGGTCGCTATACAACAAGTATTTGAGGTCAGATTCTTGAAAGATACTTAAATTTACTGCTGTAAAACCACATATCAAAATGAACTTTTTCCTGAAGGAAAAATATGCTAGAATTAATTGTCTGATGTAGCAAAAATATGTTGTAAAATATCATTGCTACGTGTTCTTAACAATCTAGCATAGTAGCATACTACCCTTCCAAAACTTTTTTCTTTTTATCATTTTCCTTTAGGCATTGAAAATTTTAAGTTTTTAACCCAATTTTGATTAACAGTACCCTTTGCCTGAAATAGTCAAATAGGGCAGGTCATAAACCAATACCTGCCGGCGTTTGGACAGGAGGGGAAGAAAAGGGCAGAAAATCTGAGGAAAATAAGGGAGGAAATGTTAAAACAAAAGAAAGGATATAAGAATTTTTTTTTGGATAATTGAAAAATAGAAAGAAAAAAAAAATAGGGTTATTACTAGGTTACAGAATGTATCCGAATAAAAAAGATTGTTGAAAAAAATCTTGAATCCAAATTTTTGTTTAAATTTCGAATCGACAAAAAAAAAAAATCAAAGATTCGAATTCAAAATTATTTATATTTGAGATAATTTTAATATAAAATTACCTGAATTCAAACGAATTTGAACTCAAAATGAAAACAATTTGAAATCTCTCGAACTTTAGATTAACCTGATCAAAAATCATAATAACTCACATTTAATATTAATAGTACAAAATTTTGTTGAGGACTTTTGGGGTTTGTGACAGAGTTCGTGGAAAGCTCGATGATGGTACCTCGCTAGATCAGTCAAAGAACAAAGAACAGAGAATGATTAAAGGAGTGTTAGAGTTCAAATTTCAACAAATACTTCGACGTTTAAGTCCAATATTTAAGAGGAAAGTGATAGAGAGGCAGAGAAAGAATAGCAAATGAGTGAGAATAATCTGATTTAGGATTTTGAGTTTTACTTCGTATCTTCTATATTTTAGATCATGGGTGCATGTGTGCTGACAGGTATGTTGCTCAAGTTCGGGTGTGGATACGATTAAAAAAAATCCAAAACTAATATACATGTGTGGGGGCTCATTATAAATTTAATATAATAGTATATGTTTATTCATTTATAATGGATTTTTTTATTGAATTATAAATGGACTTTCAAATATTATTGTACATTTTAATTTTTTAAAATGATTTTTGACTTTAAAACCTCATCTTCTAAAAACATGTCTGAACCTAAAAATTCTAAGTCCTAATTCATTATTTTACTCTTAATTTTAAAAACCTTAAACTTCATGTAGTCATTTGTTTTCATATTTTGATTTTTTTGATGCGACCCTCTTTCTCTTTCTCTCTATTTCTTTTTCTGCCACATCTTTTTAACAGCTGCTTCCTTCTCATACTCTTTACAACAGCACCCAAAGTTATCCACCCGTTCTCTTTTTCTATGGTCATCTTGTTTCTTCGAGAAACAAAAATTAATTGAAACTAACATTTAAGTATCGAACTACTTCCTCCACCAAAGTGTCCAAATTAGAGGAGTGACGGCTGTGGTATGTGCCTATCTTTTTTTTTGATTTGTGGATCAGGTTTTATCTAGGCAGGCAGTGCTCGTGTTTTAGAGCCATTTGACAAGTCCCGACTCTAGGACCTCATCTTTGGAGAATAACAGGCATAACAAATTTAATTATCAATTTTACTTTAATTCGATGTTGACGTCGAATTCAAACTTGATTCAAAAACGATTCGAATTTAAAATAATTTAAATTCAAGATAAATTGATCCCAATGATCTAACCCAAACTTACCTGAATTCATCTGTTTGCTACCTTTGGTTATTAGGCTGAACAACTAAAACAAAGTAGAAAGAGAAATTAGTAACTCCTTAAATTGTAATTTAATTAAGCATAGTCCTTATGCTCTCAAATCTAATTATTGTATTCCAAATAAAAAGCAGATAATTAAAGTTTAAAGTTCAAATTTTTGTTTATTGCTTATAACTATCACGCATATATATAAACCTTTTAGAGGAGATACAATTAAGAGAAATTATTTTATAGACTGTCAAGCAGGGTTAGAAGGTAACACATACCTCTTAGGTCTTACGGTATAATCAAAAATAAAAAATGAAAAAAATAAGTTAGGTATGTGACAGTTTTTTAATCATGTTTGTGGAATTAAAAAATTTTACTATCAGTGTATAAAAGACGAACTCTAAAATTAATAAGAACAAAAAATAAAATGTTGACGGGCTTTCCTTTTTCATTTCAGTCCATCCAAAATTTCATAAATGCATGGAAATGTCTAGACCTGTCTATGGATCGGGCCGCGGTTCGGAAGAAAAAAAATTTCTTACCCAAACCCATTCGGGCCGGCCCGTAAGCCGATTTTATTATTTATAAATTATTAAAATATAAAAAAAATATTTTATATAAATATTTTTATATATTTTATAATTAAATTTAAATAAAAATAATTTTTATTTAATTAATAATAATTCGGCTTAAACTGGTTCAAATTTTGAAAATCTCTATTCAGATCCAACCCAATTCAGATCGAGTCTGGCTTTGGACATGTTTAAAAATGCATATGAAGTTAGGGGATTAGATTTCTGAGAATTATAAATTGGGGACTGAGAATATTAACTACTTGCTATTATAATAAAAAATATTAAATTGTATAGTTTAACAAAAAAATTACTTTTACTTTTTTAACCTTAATAATTAACCAAGTCAATGGACTTTGGATATCCTCACATACGAGTTCTTGGTAGGGATGGCAAAACCCGATCCGACCGATGGATTTCGAACCGATCCGATCCGAATGGAGAGGTTTTTTTTTTTTGAACAATGGAGGCGGGGCGGGGCGGGGAGGTTTTTTTTGTCTGAAAGGCGGGGATGGAGCAGTTGTGGTAATTGCCTGCTCCGCACCGCCCCGCCCCGAATAGTGAAATTACAATTTTACCCTTACATATTTAGCTTTTAAATGAATAATAAAATAATATAATTAAACTTATTATTTTTATGTTTATATTTAATTTATTTTTAAAATGCTTTATTATTTGAAAAAAATAAAAATAATTAATAAATATCAAATGGGGCGGAGCGGGGCGGGGCGGTTATGGATGTAACCGACATCCATGGAGGTGGTAGTGGTATTGAAATTTCAACATCCATGGCGGAGCGGGGCGGGGCGGGGCGCGGAGCAGTGCAATGGCGGGGCGGGGGCGGATACTGCAAAATCCGCCCCCGCCCCGCTCCATTGCCATCCCTAGTTCTTGGAGTGAATAATAGCTGTTGTTTTAATTTAACCACAATTTTTTTTTTTTGGAATATGGGCAACCTATTTTTTTTAAATAAATTTTATTAAAGAATGTTTTAAAATTATTTTTTAAAATTATTATATATAATAATATTTTTATCAAATACATATAAATAATATATTAACTAATTTTAAAAAGAATTACTTGTTAACAAAACTCTTTTTAAATTAATTAGTAATTTCTTTTAGATTTCAATTATTACATGTCTCTTCATAAAATCAAATAACTAATAAATTATTAGTTTTTATCGAAGTTGTTTGTTTTTTAAAATTTTAGAAGTGAAGTTAAATTGTCATCGGCCTATATTTATTTAATAACTAATTTATTTATTTATTTTCATAAATATACTTTAATAAGTGTCAACCCGTTAACTTTATTTTGTGGACTTTAAAAAAAAACCATCAACCGTGTATAAGATAATAATTATTAATTAATATCACAAAATAATCAATATTAAACTTTCAATATTAATTAAATATGATATAATTAAAATTGTAATTCAAATAAAAAATAAGATAAGTAAATAAGCAAAACTGATATTATTTATAGTCGATTTTAAAGCTCCTATCTTTCTCCCATACGATTTTTCTTCTATTTCCACTAGCACTGATATATATTTGGTTCTTATAAGCATAAATCTTTTCAAAATTTTCTTATTAAATTTTGTCGATATACATATAAATATACTCATTAAATTTCAAGAGTTAATAGCACCAATAGTCTCCAAACTATAGGGTATATTTTATATTGATCCTTAAATTTCAAAACGTATCAAATTGGTCCTTAATTACAAGTATCAAATTGTTCTTTAAATAGTTAATAGTACCAATAGTCCCCAAACTATAGGGCATATTTTATATTGGTCCATAAATTTCAAAACATATCAAATTGGTCCTTGATTACAAGTATCATAATAAATTGGTCCCTTCCATTAGTTTTTCTGTTACCTTTACTGTAACAATCAGCTTAATGACACGTGTCACCAGCTGATTGCTCCAACTTACCTCTTCATTTTTTTCCTTTTTCTTTATTTCTTTTTTATTTTTTCTTTGATTTCTTTTTATAAATAAATACAAAGAAAAAATAATTTATATTATAAATTAAAATATTTTTTTTAAAAATATAATTAATTTAAAAAGTATGAAATATTTATTTACTTTAATTTTATAAAAAAATATTTTTAATTTTTTCGTTTCTTCTTTTTTTTTTTTTTTGTTGCTTTTCTCTTCTTTATAAATAAATATTAAAAACTAAATAATAATTTACATTATAATTTAAATTAATATTGCAATAATCAAATAATTGAAAAATATATAAAACTATTTATTTACATTAATTTTATAAAAATATTTTTTTTTCTTCCCTTTCTTCTTTTTTCTTTTCTTTATAAACAAATACAATATATATATAAGTATATTATATTATATTTTAAATTAAATTAAGTTAACTTTCTAAAAATTAAATAATTTATAAATATAAAATATTTATTTTATATTTATATTTATAAGTTTTTTATTTTTTCCTTTCTTATCTTTTCCCTTTTTCTCTTGTTTGTAAATAAATATAAATAAAAATAAATAATAATTATACTATAATTTAAATTAAATTTTAAAATATAAAATATTTTATTTATATTAATTTTATAAGAAAAGAGGAAAAAAAGGAAAGAAAGAAAGAAAAGGAAAATAAAAAAGTAAAAAATATATATTTTTAATAAATGAATGTAAATAACTATTTTATATTTTATAATTATAAATTATTTAATTTTTACTAAATTAATTTATTTATAAAAAGAAAAAAAAAGAAAGAAAGAAGAAAAAGAAAAAGAAAAAGAAAAATAAAAAGAAAAAGAAAAAATATTTTTTTATAAAATTAATGTAAATAAATATTTATATTTGATAAATTATTTAATTATTAAGAAATTAATTTAAATTATTATTTATCTTTTGTATTTATTAATGTTTTCATTTTTCTCATTTTCTTTATTATTCTTTATAAATAAATGCAGAAGATAAATAATAATTTAAATTAAATTTTTAATAATTAAATAATTTGTAAAATATAAATATTTATTTACATTAATTTTATTAAAAATATTTATTTATAAAAAATATCAAAGGAAAAATAATAAAGAAATAAAGAAAAAGAAAAAAAAATGAAGAGAAATGTGGTACAATCAGCTGGTGACACGTGTCATTAAGCTGATTGCTAGAGTAAAGGTAATGGAAAAGCTAACGAGAGGGACCAATTTGTTATGATACTTATAAGTAAGGACCAATTTGATACGTTTTGAAGTTTAGGTATCAATATAAAATATGCCCTATAGTTTTGGGACCATTAGTGCTATTAACTCTTCTTTATATATATATATATATTTATATATATATATATATATATATATATATATATATATATGAGCGGTAGTAGACCTATTCATGAACAGGGCCAGGTCGCGGTTCAAAATTTTTTTATTGTTTTTACTCAGGCTCGACCTATTGGCCCGATTTACTGTTTAAATAATAAAAAATCACTTTTATATTAATATTTATATATTTTATAATTAAATTTAAATAAAAATATTTTTTATTAGTTAAATAGTGGTTTGGATCGGGTCGGGCCGACTCGAATAAAAAATTCTACCCAAACCCAACATAATTTTTTGAGCAAATCTAGGGGTAGCCTAAATGAACATTTAAAATTCCAAGATATCAAGAAATCTATTACCTTAATAAATAAATGAAAGTTATCCCTTCAATTGAAGGGATAACGTTCATCAATTGATTAAGGAATTGCGAGCAATTTTTTAATTTTTTTTTATATTTAAAAATTTAAGTATTCGTATTTTGTTTATGTTATTTTTTGTGTTTTAATCATATTTTATGTATTACATATATATATATATTTGATACGTTAATAATTCGTATTATATAAATTTTGATGCATTCGTGTCATGGTGTTATTTTTTTGTGTTGTATTGTGTTTTTATTTTATTTTTTCATATCGTGTCTGAAATTATCATGTTTAATTGTTATCATTCAAATAACTCTCAATTTTGTGTCACGTTCATTTTATATAAATTTTGACACGTTCGTGTATTCATGTCGTGGTCATATTTTTTTTTCATACTGTGTCGTATTTCAGTTATTTTTTCATATCATGTTTGTGTGTGACCCTATTTAAATAACTCCTAATTTTGTATGACATGTCGTATAATTATTGGTTCTTTATTTTTTTTTTTATTTTAAAAATAAGGTCATATTAATTTTTTTTTTATATTATTGAATAAAAAAATATTGCATTGATAAATTATCGGTAAAAATTAAAATATAGAATAATAATATGAGATGGGTTGATATAAGTAATTTTTTTTTTTAAATTTTAGGTTTTGAAGCAAAAGGAAAATTTATTAAATAGTAAAAAAAATTATGTTAAATGATATTATAAGTTTTGAGTTATTATATGATAGTTGTTAGGTTTATATTTTTTTATTTCTTAATATGAATATAAATGATGGATATCAATATAATTTAAATGAATTAAATTTTGACATAAATCTTAATTTTTTTTTACAGATAATGTACATATAATAAATTAGCTTCATGTATTTGTGTTGTATTTGTGTTATTTTATATCTATACTTTATTTTAAAAGTTGTCCTAAAGTTGAGATATTTTGCATAATTTGTTATAATAATTCAATTTTAACTCTAAATTCGTATTATTTTTCGTGTCATAATCGTATTCAATATATTATTTACGACAATAAAACCGAAGTAACGCGAGGATTCAAACACTAATTTCCATCAATTTTATGTTAAGGGTAGGTTTAGGGTTTCAAGTTAATATATATTTTAATAAATAAGGCCATGTCTAAAATATTGCTTACTTATAACAACATTTAAGTTATTACGCAATTAACTTGTTTGTTAAAGTTTTATTGATAGACAATATAAGTTTTTTTTGTACATATGTTTGTAATTATATATAGATATATTCGTATTAAAATGTGCATATTTTTAAGCTTATATATACGTTTTGTAATCTAAAAAATTTGGTCAGTGAAATCTAGTAATTTTTTTTATTTATTTCCATATTAAATTTTGCTGACGTTCATAATTTTTTATTTATTGTACATATATGCAAATTTGATGTATATTACAAATATCAAGATACTTTGTGATTGAAATTCATTATTTATTCTTTTTTTAATAATAATTTAAAGTTTAAGTTCTTATATTTTAAAAGATAAGATTACGTCTAAAATCTTTTATATATATATATATATAATTAATGTGACACGTTTATACGTATCATATTTATATTTAAAATTTTAACATATTTAATAATTTATATTTATACGATTGATATAAAAATATATAAAACACAACGTGCACACACAAATTATCATCCTAAATCTTATAAAAAAAAAATAGAATATATATATATATTTTATAAAGTGGAATTTATTAATAAATGTTATATAGAACATCCAGTTCCAGTAGTAAATTAAAAAAGGTTGGACTGTCTATCAACCACACCACTTCATCCACAACAGATAACGCATATTTAGCTAAACAATGAGCAACAATATTCCCATCCTTTTTACAAAGGACCAAATCAAAGATTTTAAATGCCGAGTCAAAAAATGGATTTCCTCTGCAATATGTCATGCCAAAGAGCATCTTGATCCGTCTCCCTTAAATTCTGAGAACACTTCAAAAGCATCAGTTTCTATTACCGTAACAGCTATGCCCACATCTTGAGCAAAATGGATTCCTTTCCTTACTGCCATCATTTCCACCAAATAGATTGAAAATAAAGGACTAGTTGTCTTGGCAAGAGCAGCTATATATAAGTGTCCATTTGAGTCACGAATGATAGCCCCAAAGCCTGCCTTTGTATTGTCACTAGTCTGGGTATAGACCTGCTCAAGTCGGGCTATTCGTACAAGCCTGAAGAATCGTCCATATTTTGAAAAATTTGGACAAAAATATTAAGTCCGAAATATAGGTTTGGGCAAAAAAAATAAAAGCCTGTTTAGAAAATGGGCCGGGCCTTGGCTCCAATAATCAAGGCCCGAGCCTGGCCCGAGCCTGGCCCTGCCCGCTCATTTTTCTTTATATATATTATATAATTTATATCATATAAAAAATAAATATATATATATAATATTATAGTGTAAACATTTAAAAATATGCTAAGTTATCCATGTTTTAAAACTTAATAAAAGAAAAAAATTAAATTAAATTATTAAAATTAAAATTAAATAATAATAATAAAAATATTTATTTAAATTTTTTTAGAAAAAAAAATGGACAGGCCTAAACAGGCTTGAACTACTCATTTATAAATATGGGCGGGCTTGGACAGAATTTGAGACCCATATTTCGGGCCAAACCGAATTTAAGCAAGTATATATAATATTGATACCATATCTAAACTAGACCCGAACCAGCCCATAAGCACCTGACTGAGGAGCATCAACATCTATAAGAAACCTTAAAAGTTGTCCCCCTACTCAATACAATTACAGAATTTGAAATTTAGAGGAGTTGTTTTGGATACAACTAAGCAAATGAATAAATTGCAATTTAGAGGGTAATTAAGGTATTGAGACCATTAGGGTCTATTAAGTAATCTTAATATTGCTTTGGATTAATCTATAACTAACTATAAAAATTATCCCCCAAATGCACAAGAGTACAGAATTTAGGATTTTGAAACAAGATACATTTACCACATAAGTCATGTCATTAGCTATAGTTTGAAGGGTAATTATGGTATTTGGATTTTTTGTCATATGATTTAGGAATTAATTAGGTTATTTTAGAATTTTTTTTTTTTTTTGTATTTGTTTTGTCTTTTTATTAACACTAATGAGATATTTTGGATCTCGGATAATTTTGGGTTCAGCTCATATCGAGTTTAGGTTTTTTCGGGTTCGTACTAGAAGTGTCCATGGGCCGGGTCGGGTTCGGGCTTGACCGGGCCATGTATGATATCAATACTATATTTGTTTGCCCAAGCCCGGCCCGAAATATGAGACTCAAATTTTGTCCAAGCCCGTCCATATTTGTAAATGGATAACCCAAGCCCGTTTAGACCCGCCCATTTTTTTTCTATTCTTTTAAAAAATATATATTTTATTATTTAATCTTTAGTAATTTTATATTTTTTTCTTTTATTAAGTTTTTAAACATAGACAACTTAACATATTTTTTAATGTTTACACTATAATATTATATATATTTAATCTTTATATGACATAAACTACATAATATTTATATATAAATAATATATTATTTAATTAGAAAACGGGTCGGGCCGGGCTCAGGCCTTGAATGTTGGAGCCAAGGCCCGGTCCATTTTTTAAAAGGGCCTTATTTTTTTGTCCAAGCCCATTTTTGGGCCTAATATTTTTGTCTAAGCCCTCCCAAATATGGGCGGGTCTTCGGGCTTGGGCGGGTAGCCCGGCCCTTGGACAGGTTTAGTTCGTACCTTTTCGGATTCGGATTTTTCCAGTTTTAAATCATTTCAGTTTCAAATATTCTGTGTCGTGTTCATGTTATTTTTTATGTCATATTTGTGTTATTTTTCCATGTGTTCAAAGTATTCGTGTTCGAGTTATTTTTTGTGTGTTCAAAATATTATAAATTTATATAATTTTTGCAAGTTAATAATTTGTTTAATGTAGATTTTGACACATTCGTATCGTGTTCGTGTTATTTTTTTGTGTACTCAAAATATTATAAATTTATATAATTTTTTACAAGTTAAATATTCGTTTTATATAGATTTTGAGATGTTCGTGTATTTGTTTTGTATTCATGTTATCCTTCATGTCGTATTTTAATTATTTTTTTATGTTGTATTTATGTCATTTTCAATTCATTCAAATATTTTGCATAGTTTGTCGTTGTGATTCAATTTAGAAAAAAAATTTGTGTGTACGTGTCGTGTCTTAATTCATCCTATATTTTGCATAATTTGTAATAATGATTCAATTTAGAGAAAAAAAGTATGTTCATAATGTATTTGTGTTATTTTATCGTGTTTTAAAGTATATAAATTTATATAAATTTTTACACGTTAATAATTGATTTTATGTAGATTTTGATGCGTTCCTGTATTTGTGTCGTGTTCATGTTATTTTTCGTGTCGTATTTTAATTATTATTTTTCATGTTCTATTCATGTCGTATAATCATGTTGTGTCCGAAATTGTCAAGTTTAACTGACACTATTGAAATAACTCCTAATTTTGTGTCACGTGTTGTCGTGTTCGTGTTATTTTTTTTGTCATAATCGTATTCAAGCTATTATATATTTATATAAATCTTGACACGTTAATAATTCGTTTTATGTAGATTTTGACACGTTCATATATTTGTATCATGTTTATTTTATTTTTCGTGTCGTGTTTTAATTATTTTCTCATGTTATATTGATATCGTATAATCATATTTTGTCCAAAATTACCGGATCTAATTGATCATATCAAATAATTCTCAAATTTATATTAGGTGTTGTATAATGATGGAAGTTATTATTTTTTAAAATTATCTTCGTTTCTCTTACTTTTTATCTTTTAATTTATTATAAAATATTAATTCAAATCTAATAACATATCTGCATCAAAATACGGGTATTTTTCTAATTTTAAAAACATTCACATGTAGGTGGACACCATCTAAAAGGAAGTGAAGCAGTCATTCCCTTAACTGGTTTACTACGGTCATCAATTTCTTTAAGCGTTTGGCCTATAATTACCTCACCGAGCCTATGTGCATCCCATCTTTATTATTCAAATTAATTTGACTTTGTTGCGAATAGATCTAACAATATTAGATACGATATAATTATATGATACGAATATAATACGAAAAAAATAATTAAAAATACGATACAAAAAGATAACACGATACGAATATATAAATGTTTCAAAATCTATTTAATACGAATTATTAATGTAACAAAATTTATATAAATATAAAATATTTTAAATACGATTATGACATAATAAATACACGAACACGATAAAAATACACGAATTATTAAATCTGATTGTGATTATTCCAAATGGTCCAGATGGCCACACACCATAATTTGAAGATATATCCAATCCCATCCCACGATAATTAAAGATCAAAAAACCATTCAGCAAAGGAAATAGAATATTAGTTATTTTGATAAGAGTTTAGGAAATTGGATTGGAAATTTCATAATCAAAGGAAATAGAGTCCTTTTGGTAGAAGAAAAGCATAATAAAGTATGGAAATTGGATTGGAAATTTGGAATGGTTAATGTTTGTTAGGCATATAACTCATAAAGATCAGCGTACGTGTTCGGCAGAGCGTTTCAGACTACGCCGCGTATCACAAGGCCGCTGATGGGCTAATGTTGGCTGAGGATAGGCCTTAGAGACCTGTTCGTGGTTTCTGCTGCGGTTCAATTTTTTTTTTTTTTTTTTACTTAAGATCAGTTTGTTTAGTAGAAATTAAATTTTAAAAAATATTTTTTAAAAAAAAGACCTCCTGAAACCTGTTCTAAGATCTCCGGCATTTCTTTTAAATCCTTCCGGCACAGCGAAAGAAAAGGAAAATTAGAAAAAAAGAAGACCTCCGAGCATCTATTCTAAGACCTTCGGGCACCTCTTTTAAGACCTCCGGGCACCATTTTCAAAGAAAAGATAATTTTTATAAGACCTCTGGGCATCCGTTTCAAGATCTCCGGGCATTATTCTCAAAAATCACGGATAAGACCTCCGGGTACCATTTTCAAAGAAAAGACATTTTTAAGGACCTCCGGACACCTGTTCCAAGACCTCCGGGCATTATTCTCAAAAATTATGTTTTCAAGACCTCCGGGCAATATTCTAAAAATCATTGATAAAGACCTCCGGGCATCATTCTCAAAGTCAGGAAAAACACCTCCGAGCATCATTTTCAAAGAAGTAACATTTTTTTAGACCTCCGAGCATCTGCTTTCAAAAACCTCCGGGTAACATCTTTCAAAATGATATTTTTCAAGACCTCCGGGTACCATTTTCAATTCTTGCAAAGTCGAACTCGTTTCCTTAAGACGGGTCGAGCCTTGGTATGATTAGTCAAGGTAATCTCTTTAAGGCAAATCGTTTTATCACAAGCTGTCAAAAAAAAAAAAAAACTCCTGATCTTTCCTCGGCAATGAACCAAGAGTCTCTCCAAAAATGAACCTCTAAAACCGGACAAAATTGGTTCTATTGTCTTTGCCCTATTCCTGATTCTCAGCAATGTGCAAAGAGGGGCAGCTGTAACCACCAATTTTAGTCCGGGTTCAAGCCCAATCAGCCGGAACCAAGCCATTTGTAGGCCCAATGCCAGGGCCCCCAAACCAGGCCCAATGCCAGGGCCCCCAAACCAGGCCCAATGCCAGGGCCTCCAAACCAGGCCCAACGCCTAGGCCCAATCTCTGGCCCAACCCAACCAATCCACCAAACCTTAAACAGCAACCCCAAAACCCTAGCCGCCTACCACCCCCCTCCAAAACAGAGATCCGAAAAAAAAGGAAGAAACCCACAACCAAAAAAAGAGAGAAGGGAAACCCTGCAAAAAAAAAAACCACGAGCCCTGCAAAAAAAAAAAAAAACAAACCCACAACCGCAAAAACAAAAAAAAAACCAACAAAAAAGGAAGTCAAACACAGCAAAAACGAAAAAAAAAAAGAAGTCCCAAAAAAAAGGGTTTTCAAAATTTTTTTTCAGGCCAGATCTACTCCGATCGGGCCTGATTCGGAGAAAACCGACGACGAAATTCGAAGGACGTTAAAGTAGTAATTCCTAAGATATCTTGAGGTGAGAGAATTTCGTTAAATATCACTACGAGTGGTGGGAGTATTTAGCGATATGCTCAATACAAAAATTCATTAAAAAAATGGAAATAATAAAAATGAATAAATAGTGAATGCGCTCGATATTTTGCCATGCTCGTGTTTTTAATATTATGATTTGCATGTTTAATCTTATAGTTCTGTATTTAATCATATGTCTTATATGCTAAGTCGTGTGCATCCGATATTTAAATATTCGCATCATACGCATTTAAATAAAAAATGGATGTAAATTGCCGACGACGGAATTTGAAGGATATCACGGTTGTGATTCCTAAGATATCTTGAGGTGAGAAGATTTCGTTAAATACTACCAAGAGTGTTGGGAATATTTAATGAGTATTTTCGATAATAAATTTATGTTCACTTTCGTTTTCAAAAAATAATAATAATTCAAAAAAATTCAAAAATAATAAACATGTTTTTTTAAAAAATAAAATAAAATAAAATAAAAATAAAAGAGAATTATTTTTAAATAGTGATGTCAAGTCCATTAAATCGAGATTTAAGATAACACGTGATTAAATGGTACCGTTTTCTAAACGGGCGTTGCGGGGGTGCTAATCCTTCCCGCACGTAACTGACTCCCGAACCCGATATTGTTTTCTCTCTGGTTCAAAGCACGAATTTAAAAATTGGTTTTAAAAAATATATATTTTAATTAATTTTAAAATATTTTACTAAAACCGGTTTTAATAGGTGGCCAATCACACCTAGCAAAAAAGATTGGTGGCGGCTCCATTTTGTTTTCAAATTCGTCTAGCGGTCGAAAAACCGTTATGACAGCTTGACGACTCCACTGGGGACGTTTGAGAGTCGAGCCACAAATTGATCGTGTGTTATTTTAAATCTCGAACTAACGGATTTAATCGTTATTTAATTTTAATTCTCTTTATGTTCTTTCTTTCTTTATTTTTATTTTGCTTGCATTTACATCTTGATATTTGTTAATTCTTTATTCATATTTTTATGTCGTTTATTTATTTTTTTATTTTTAATTATGGAATGTTTAGAATAAAGGGTCATAAACAAACAGTCAAAGGTTTGTCCGTTCTTTCTCACACACGAACACGTGCATTTCATATGTGAGCTCTATACCCGAGTTATATCCCTGTAGGTGGAAGTAAAGTACCTATGCCTTCGTGAGGTAATAACCTCTGCATGGGCTAGCGAAACACTTCCGGAGTAATAAAGTACCTAAGCTTTCGTGAGGTGGTAACCTCCGCATAAGCCTGGAAAATTTACTCCAACAAATTGAACCCGTTTAAATCGGGATGTCTTACTAGCCTTCACGGGCGACAGTGAGGAGCAATTTGGGGCCTTTTAGGACCTAATTCAACCTCATGTAGTGAATTTAGGTAGAGCCATGTCGAATTTCCGATCGGATATCCCCGAAATTAGGAAGGAACATTTGTGATCTTTCGCTATTTGTTTACATTCCGAACAAACACTATAAATTGGGTAATGATGAACGTACATTGTGCTACCCGTAATAAGTTTAAATTTTCGTCCAAAAGGCACCTATATGCCTGAATGAGTTGATACTATCGGGGCAAATGTTCGTTAACTTTTTGAATTTGTAAATATGAAAATTCTTTCTTTTCGTACATCTCGTACATTTCATGCATTAATGCACTTGTAAATAAAGCATTTACATTTATAATTGTATTTTTGATTTCACGGTGATAATAATCTCATTTGATAAATTGCATAAACACTTGTTGTTGATTAAATAAGAATTGCAAACCTGTAGTGTTGAATAAATATTTGGACACCCGTGCCATAATAAGACCCACTACCCCAAAAGTTTTTGATAAAAATTGGTTTTTTTTTTTTTAAATAATATTTTAATTTTTACGGGAAAAATATGTTTAAAAAAAAATCGTGGATTGAATTTGGGGGCAAATTTTGCACAATGAAATTGTTGAATAATTAAGTTCAGTCCCATCATGTTAATCTAATTATTGAATAGTTTTCTGTATATATTCGTGCATTAATTTGTTTACTCTTTAGACAAATCAAATAAGCATCATGTTGCAATCATAACATGCATGGTTATTCGTTGTAGAATACATTTGTAACATACATGATCGTTCTCCGTATATACCAGTATATCAATTTATTTATTCTTTACATGCATCATATCAACATCGTGATTGCATTCATAACAATATGGTCATGCATTCGTAACATACATGGTTACTCACTGTACATGTTCACGCATTAATTTGTTTATTCTCTACATGCATCATATGGGCATCGTGTTACATTCACGGCATTCATAGCTCATGCATCATGAAACACACTTGGGGAATAAAAAAGAAGTCGGCTTAGTTTTGAAAACTTTGAAAAGATTTCTCTTCCAAATCAGAGGTATAAGAATCACTGCGTACCTCTATGACACAGTCCGGAACCATGGAGGATGAACAAAATAGACTGGATAGAGTGGAAAGAGCACAGAGGGAATTACAAGAACAATTAGCCAGATCTCAGTAAGAAGCACGAGAACAGATAACAAAATCTCAAGAGGAGTCACGCGAGCAAATAGACAAGATGATTGAAATGATGACTAGGCTGACCCAAGGAAAATGGGTTGCTGAAGGGTCGATCATAAGGGGAGAACCTCGACCTCAAGTAAACAACAACGAAGATCCGATTTACCTACCAAGCCAACAAGGCCGAGGACAATTTCAATTGAACTCGGAATTTCACCCCTCAGACCCAGTTATTATTCCAAGCCAAGATGGTTCACTAGAACAAGAAAAGCTGAAAAGACGTGTGGCAAAGCAAGTGGAAGACACATAAGTGCAACAGAAGTATGATCTGTTTGAAGATAGACTTAAAGCCATTGAAGGAATAGACGTTTTCGGGAATATGGATCCGAATGAGCTCAGCTTGGTCCCAGATTTGGTGATTCCGCCAAAATTCAAGGTCCTTGAATTTGAAAAGTATGACGGACCGAAATGTCCATCAACCCACATCACGATGTTTTGTCGAAAAATGGTTGGTTACACCAACAATGACAAGCTGTTAATCCACTGCTTCCAAGACAGTCTAACAGGGTCAGCTGCAAGATGGTATAATCAGTTGGATCGGGGCTATATCCGTTCTTGGAAATATCTGGCAAAAGCTTTCAAGACTCAGTATAAGCACATGATCGACATGGCACCAGATAGGTTAACATTGCAGAATATGGAAAAGAAGCATACTGAGGGTTTTAAGGAATATGCCCAACGATGGAGGGATATGGCAACATAGGTGCAACCACCACTCACTGAGAAAGAAAATACTGTACTGTTCATCGGTACATTAACGACACCTTATTATGACAGGATGGTTGGCAATGCCTCAAGAAATTTTGCGGATATGGTTATTTCTGGTGAGATGATCGAAAATGCTATCAAGAACGGAAAACTCGAAGGAGATAAGACATCCAATGCCGAGAGAAACGAGGCACCTGAAATGAAGGAGGAACATGTCCAGGCTATGTGAGAATTCACTCCATATCCCCAAGTCTCTCCATATCAATCATGTTACTCTACCAATGTCTCTCCAAGTCATTATCCTTACCTTCCAAATATTCATCCCCAAACACCTAATCCTATGTCAGCCCCTGCAACTAGGCCTGCTTCCCAGAAACGACTGTGGGGCAACCAAGAGAAATTTTCAATCCCAACCTCCGACCTATTGCAATTACTAATGAGGAACCAATACCTCACCCCTGTGCCTTTGAAAACAACTCCAAACCCATCAGCAAGGAGTTATGACCCAAACAGCAAGTGTGAGTATCACATGTGGGCGATTGGACATTCAACTAAAAAATACAGACAACTGAAGGAAAAAATTGAAGGTCTTGTCCACAATGGCATTTTGACTCCAGAGCTATTCGAACAGTGGAAATCCGCATTACCATAAATCGGTTTCTTCGCCATGGGTTTTGAGGATGAGAATGGTTACCTTTAAAAGCATGTCAACAAGCATTGAGGAATATGCATGTAGTTCTATGCCTTATCATGAAAGCACTTGTCTTATGTTGGCATCCACATGAAATAAATAAATTTTGAATTTCAAATGCTTTGTGTTTATTGTGTTTTAATAATAATTTGAATTTGCAAAAATAAACATTAAGGAAATTCTTGATTTTGAAGAGCGCGTTCTTAAAAGAAAAAAATATTTCTTCATATTAAAAAATGATGGGGAGTCTTGAGATTATTGATGATCATTGTTAGAAATGACCCAACACCCTTCCACCTCTCTTTCGGACTTGCCTATGCTTGAATCCTTTGAGTTTGAAAAAATCAATGCTTCCAGTAATATATTGTTGAATTTCAAAAACCATAGTCGGTGCAATAAGAAAAATGCAGATCCTAGTTTAGGTTATGAGCAATGGAACAAACTTTAAAAAAAAAAAAAACCGTGCTATTTGGTGTCTCAAACAAGTGAAACCTTTTTCAAGAATCTAGATTATGGTAAACTGATGTGTGTCAAGGTTATTCCAAAACCATTCACATCCCTTTCCGTAACCATAAAACAAGAGTTGCCCAGACGTCACTTCATGATTAACGTCTCAGGTAACAATGACTAAACCTGATTTTCTCATGTTCCTAGAAAAAAGCTATTTTTGAGCCATATTCTTTCTTGTCCCTTCGGAAAGCAAAAAAGACTTGAGGTGTTCCTCGTTATGATACGAATTCTCATTTGTATGACCAATCAAATGGTGCATCATTTGTAGATACGGAGGACACGTGGTGAATAAAGATGAAGTAATTTTCGGGGCATGCATAAAAAAATGGAAAAAAAAGAAAGAAAATGAAAAACGAGTGTGGCATCATGCATTTATGAAATTCAAGATGGTTTCAAGAAAGAAAAAACTTTTTCATTATTTTCCTCTAGGGAATGACTTTTCGGTTTACGTGCTTGTGCTTGAGATGAAAAATGGCCATCTTTCATCATCCTTTCATAAATTAAAATATCCTTTTGCTACCCCTTTTGAGCTTAGTGAATACTTTCGTTCTTTCAACCCCGATCAAGGATCACCCTCCACACTAGGGGGCAAATGCGAGGAAGGATCTTTTCAAAAGTCACAGATAATGAAGTCTTGGTTCAAAGACGAAAAAAGAATGCCTTGAATCAAAGAGAAATCTGAGCTTCCAAATAACTACGGGCTCACCTTGTCAAAATAGAAATGCCAAAAAAAAAAGATAAAAAGAAAAATGAAAGCAAAAAAAATAGAAAATGAAGAAAAGAACGGATGAAAATCATCGGATAAAGAGAAAAGCTCAGAAAAGAAAAAATGTTTCAAAAAGAATCCTCCTCATGAAATAATCATTGATTTGATCACCTTCAAACACATGTTTGGGCCTATTTATCTTTTCTTTCAGTACCTCGAACCTCAGCCTACATTATGTACCTGGAAAAGACCATTTTGATCGAGCATGGTCATTTAAATTGATGAGTCTATTCTTAGAGAAATGCATGAGACTTCGGTTTTCTTTCTGGTTAAAAATCCTTTTTGGATAAGTCTTGATTTCTTGAATGCATGGTGAAACATTTAAAGAAAAGAAAATGAAAAAATGGAAAGAATAAGACTCTAGGGTGAAAACCCAAAATGGGCGGTCTAGAGTAAAATGGGAGAATTTCGATGCCACTTATGGTATTGTCAAGGCCATAACAAAAGAAGAGGTCATTTTGAAGAAACCAAGGAACATCTGGAAATTCCAAAATACCCCAAAACTGTCAACTCTCGTTTGGAGGTTTGGCTTCAAAAACTGAGATCTTTTTCCCTTCCAGAATTGAGTTTCCAGTTTGAACATCCCGGTTAGCCTTGACGGTTCTCAAAATGCCATGATTTGGAAACTAAAAAAAGGTTGCATTTGTTTGATTCCCAGAGAATTCATTTTCTATAAAACCTATTCTATTTGTGAGTCTAGAAAGGACATACATTTTCCTGTTGTGAAGTCTCCTTGGATCAATCAAAATCTTGTTGTACCAAGCCTTTCGACTTAATTTGAAAAAGCCGAATGGACACTCAGAAAAACTTCTAATAGTGATCATCAATTTTTAAGAGGTTTGGATATCAGATGATGACATTTTTAGCTCAAAAGTTTTCAGTAAATAAGCAAATATTTTTCAAAAAAAAGAAGCAAGCAAAAGCAGATAAAAAAAATGAAAATATTTTTGGAAGAAACCATTTTTGATGTTGGCATAAGGCAAAGGTTCTTCTGGCCCAGAGGTATGGAACTATTGAGGTAGAAGAAATGAACATTTGGCTCGAATTCCAGTTGATAAAATTTTGAAAAACTATCGGGGCAAAGAGATAGTTCCAAAGTGAAGAAAAGGGTTGATCTCTTACGAGGCACGAGCATTTCAGGATACACTTTGTTTCAAAGAGGAAAAACGACTTGGAAAAGCTAAACCAAGATCAGGAAAAACAATTGGGAACATTTGCATCATTCATGAACATTCGCATATTTATTGAGTTTTGCATATGCATCGTGTCGTAAAACATTTACATTATTCATTGGTACTTGCACATGCATCATCAGGGGGCATATGCATTGACTTCACATGACATTCACATTTCATGCATGACATTGACTTTGAAATTTTGACATTTGAATTTAAACAGTAGTGAGATTTTCTTCCAAGATATGATTATGAAAGATCTTCAGGTATGATCACCAAGACCTCCGGGCACCTCTTTTAAAAACCTCCGGGTTACCTCTTTTAAGTCCTCCGGGCACAGGAAAAGAAAAAGAAAATTAAAAAAAGAAGACCTCCGGGCATCTGTTTTAAAACCTCTGGGCATTTCTTTTAAGTCCCTCAGGGTACAACAAAAGAAAAGGAAAGTTAAAAAAAAAAAAAAACCTCCTGGCACCTGTTCTAAGACCTCCGGGCATTTCTTTTAAGTCCTTCCGGCACAACGAAAGAAAAGAAAAATTAGAAAAAAACAAGACCTCCGGGCATCTATTCTAAGACCTCCGGGCACCTCTTTTAAGACCTCCGGGCACCATTTTCAAAGAAAAGATAATTTTTATAAGACCTCTAGGCATCCGTTCCAAGACCTCGGGCATTATTCTCAAAAATCACGGATAAGACCTCCGGGCACCATTTTCAAAGAAAAGACATTTTTAAGGACCTCCGTACACCTGTTCCAAGACCTCCGGACATTATTCTCAAAAGTTATGTTTTCAAGACCTCCGGGCAATATTCTAAAAATCATTGATAAAGACCTCCGGGCATCATTCTCAAAGTCAGGAAAAAGACCTTCGGACACCATTTTCAAAGAAGTAACATTTTTTTAGACCTCCGAGCATCTTCTTTCAAAAACCTCCGGGTAACATCTTTCAAAATGATATTTTTCAAGACCTCCGGGTACCATTTTCAATTCTTGCAAAGTCGAACTCGTTTCCTTAAGACGGGTCGAGCCTTGGTATGATTAGTCAAGGTAATCTCTTTAAGGCAAATTGTTTTATCACAAGCTTTCAAAAAAAAAAAAAAACTCCTGATCTTTCTTCAGCAATGAACCAAGAGTCTCTCTGAAAATGAACCTCTAAAACCGGACAAAATTGGTTCTATTGTCTTTGCCCTATTCCTGATTCTCAGCAATGTGCAAAGAGGGGCAGCTGTAACCACCAATTTTAGTCCGGGTTCAGGCCCAATCAGCCGGAACCAAGCCATCTGCAGGCTCAATGCCAGGGCCCCCAAACCAGGCCCAATGCTAGGGCCTCTAAACCAGGCCCAACGCCCAGGCCTAATCTCTGGCACAACCCAACCCAATCCACCAAACCCTAAACAGCAACCCCAAAACCCTAGCCGCCTACCACCCCCTCTAAAACAGAGATCCGAAAAAAAAGGGGAAGAAACCCACAACCAAAAAAAGAGAAGAGAAGCCTTGAAAAAAAAAAAAAAAACCACGAGCCCTGCAAAAAAAAAAAAACAAACCCACAACCGCAAAAACAAAAAAAAAAACCAACAAAAAAGGAAGTCAAACACAGCAAAAACAAAAACAAAAAAAAAAAAAAAAAAAAGAGAAGAAGTCCCGAAAAGAAAAAAGGGTTTTCAAATTTTTTTTTTCAGGCCAGATCTACTCCTATCGAGCCTGATTCGGAGAAAACCGACGACGGAATTCGAAGGACGTTACAGTAGTAATTCCTAAGATATCTTGAGATGAGAGAATTTCGTTAAATATCACCACGAGTGGTGGGAGTATTTAGCGATATGCTCAATACAAAAATTCATTAAAAAAATGGAAATAATAAAAATGAATAAATAGTGAATGCACTCGATATTTTGCCATGCTCGTGTTTTTAATATTATGATTTGCATGTTTAATCTTATAATTCTGTATTTAATCATATGTCTTATATGCTAAGTCGTGTGCATCCGATATTTAAATATTCGCATCATATGCATTTAAATAAAAAATGGATGTAAATTGCCGACGACGGAATTCGAAGGATATATCGGTTGTGATTCCTAAGATATCTTGAGGTGAGAAGATCTCGTTAAATACCACCAAGAGTGTTGGGAATATTTAATGAGTATTTTCGATAATAAATTTATGTTCACTTTCGTTTTCAAAAAATAATAATAATTCAAAAAAATTCAAAAATAATAAACATGTTTTTTTTTTAAATAAAATAAAAATAAAAGAGAATTATTTTTAAATAGTGATGTCAAGTCCATTAAATCGAGATTTAAGATAACACGTGATATAAATGGTACCGTTTTCTAAACGGGCGTTGCGGGGGTGCTAATCCTTCCCCGCACGTAACCGACTCCCGAACCCGATATTGTTTTCTCTCCGGTTCAAAGCATGGATTTCAAAATTAGTTTAAAAAATATATATTTTAATTAATTTTAAATATTTTACTAAAACCGGTTTTAATAGGTGGCCAATCACACCTAGCAAAAAAGATTGGTGACGGCTCCATTTTGTTTTCAAATTCGTCTAGCGATCGAAAAACCGTTATGACAAATGCAATTACTTCATTTATTCAATTGATTTTTTTCTCTATATTTTATATCAATAAAATCTGGTTTTGTTGTTATAGAACACAGTATTATATAGTAGAAATATTCTATAGTAGCAAAGAAATAAGAAATAGAAATAAGAAATAGAAATAATAAATAAAAAAATATGAATAGAACAAAAGAGGGAGGAAATAATAAATAAAAATTTATACAAAGCTAGATATGAGTCATCCACACCCTATTTTTTGTATTTCATTAATTAAATTTTGTTTTATTAAGATTAAGTTTGTAAAAACCCCGCCGAAAGTTCATATCATTATTCAAAAAATTAATATAAAAATTTATTTTTATATTAATATTTATAATTAAATTTAAATTAAAAATATATTTTATTGATGAACAATAATTCAAACCGAATTTGGCCGATTCGAATTTTTTTTGTAAAAAATTCTCTGTTCAAATTTAACCCAATACGAATCGAACAGATAATCTAACTCTTGAACAGATCTACTTTAGACCTGTTGATGGGATCGGTAAACTTGATCTGAATTGTATCGAATCCAAAATAAGATACTATTAGTTAAACAATTTTAATTTTAATTTTAAAATATAAATAAAAAAAGTAGTTTTTGAATAATGTCAAATCTATTTGGATCCGACCGGATTGTGTCGGGCAAAGTTAAATCTTGGGTAAAGTTTTTAAAGGTCAATTAAATCACTCAAGTACCCAACCTGTGAACATTTTCAGTTTAGATATCTATATTTACTTTCAATTTTTTTTTCCCCATTTTTGATAACAAGTTAACAACTGTTCAGTAAAAAAATTGTTTATCAAGATATTTTTTCTGGCTATGGCCATTCCTTGTGGTTTTGGTTTGATCTTTTTAGTGAAAAAAATTGTATAAAACCGGAAACTTTATGTTAACATATGTTTTTGCATTTAAATCATCTCATATAATCAAATTTTGTTAAAAATAAAAGAATTATTAATAAGTCTACTAAAATAAATTATATACATTATTTAATTATCAAATAAATTTATAATAAATAAATAGATTTTAAAAAAATAAAAATTAGATGTCGTTCTTTGAGTGAAAATACATATATGTTGTTGACATGAAATAATTGTTTTGTAGAATATTTTTCTTTTTATATGTTCTTGTCTAAACTTGTTAGCTACATGTAAATCTGATCGGCTGGGCCGCAATCTGAATTTTTTTTTATTTTTTTATCCAAACCCGAGTTGATCCGAAAACTTATTTTATTGTTTATAAAATATTATTTTTATATTAATATTTATATATTTTATAATTAAATTTTAATAATTTTTTTATTTAATGAATAGTAATTTAGACTAACTCGAATTATTAAAAATTTTATCCAAACCTAACCAAATTCAGATTGAGTTTATTGGGCCGGGCGAGTAGCCCAACCTTGGACATATCTAATAGAAATAGTTTTGAGATAATTGTTGTCGGATTTAACCACGCAACTGTACATATTGCAAACAAGTAATAAAGTGGAAATAGAGTGTCGAACCCACGAGGAATTGCTATTAAATTTGTTAAATACTAAAATTAACACAGCTTAATCTTATCTAAACAACTAATTAAGAATGATAATTAAAAACTAATTTAAAATAAACTAATATGAAGCAAGTAAATTAAAAAGGATGAATTCAATTAATTATAAAAGCCTAGGATTACAACTTCCTTCAACACTTTGTTTGAATCTTTCTCTACCTCTTAACTTGATTAAAGATCATGAGTTGTTAACCTAGAGTTATATCTTATTTATAAGGATCTTCCGATGGTCTCATAAAAATATCATTCTTAACCAATTAACTATATTCCTATGATAAATGAATTAAAGAAGAACTCATTAAGCTTAGGCTCTAATAATGGTTACACATGACAAGTAAGTGTATTCCTACTGTACCTGCAGATCAACTCATCCAAATAAATAAATATGAAACATGTGTTATTCAATCCATGTCTAACACTAAACTCTCTTTTCCAAGTTGTATTTAGGTTAACAAATCAATCTAATTGGTGGCCAATCAACTAGAAGCTTTAAGAACAAGATCGAACAAACAACTCAACAAAATATTAGATCAAGCTAGAGAGAGAAAGTAAATTCAAACTATGTGTTGAGTTCCATTGAAATCCTAGTAAAAGAAAATTAGTTCATAATAATTAATGAAAACAAATATTCAAATAGTTTCACCATCATCAATAACACAAGAAAAATAAAGAAGAGAAAAGAGAAAACTAAGAGTTGTCAATTCTTAAATTTTGAATCATCAAATCTTCCAATCTTTTTGAGAGAATTTGATAGCAACTATCTTTTTGAGAGATAATTAGGTTTTTAGAACTCCAATCCTCTTTATTCTGACCTAAAAGAGTCCTATTTAAAGTATCTAAGGCCTCATAGAGTCCGAAACTTTGCTCCCAAGCAAACAGGTAAGTTTTTGCATTTTTTACGTTTTTTTGCGAGTTGCAAACAGTAGTTAGGCGCCGCGGCGCCGAAATTCTGCCTGGTCTCCAGATTCTGTCATCTTCGCGAACTTTGTCAGCTGTTTTGACTGGGCAAATCTTGTCAAATTTTGACGTTCCTTATACCGCTGGAAAGGTATGGAAGTCAGCTTCAAAATTCAAGAGAGAGTTTTCTCATTTGAAGTTTTAAGATCAAGTTTTTCTTGAAAGAATCTCCGGAGGTAGAATCTGCCTGCTCATTGGTTTGCACCATTTTTCATCGTTTTGCACCTCGAAGCTCCAGATCACCTTGGACCTATAAAAACACATAAATAACAACTAAATAACTATTTTAAACATAAAATGGATAAATAAAATAAATATAAAATATCTAAAACTAATCAAATCCTAATAAAATTCTCAAGGACTTAGCCGATTCAAAAGCATAAAAGGTGATAAAATAACTATATTTCCTAGAGTTATCACACCCCCAAACTTAATATTTTGCTAGTCCTCGAGCAAAACAAAACAAACTAACTAAATAAAATGACTCAACATATCGCTCAAGATAAATGCACTCAAACAATAATTTCTTAATTTTCCTCAAAAGTTACCTCAAAATCCTGATTCAAAGTAGAACATAAATGATGGAGACTCAATTAAGAGTTATAAACCCAAGTGCAGGTTATGTTCAAGTAATAAATTCTCGGGTGTCCGAGGTCGAACCACAGGGAAGCGTATTAGTAAGTATAAGTTTATAAATATATAAGAAAAAGAAAGTAAACAAGATATTAGGGAATCAACAACAAAACAAAATAAACAAGATATTAGAGAACAAAATAAATAAAATAACATAAAAGAAATTAAACAAAATATAAAAAACAATAAGAAAAGATGTTGAGGTTAGAGAATCCACTCTTGGTGTTATGCTAAGATTAATCCTGTTTTATTACACAATTGAAATCCACACATAAGGGAGGTTCCAATCGGAAGGTTTAGCAATTCAGTCCAAATTGTCCAACGTCCATAGCATATGATATTATGTTCATTTGGTGTCCTCAAAACTCATAAAAAGAGTCCAAGCATTCCTTATGCCAAGGTATATGTCTACAACAAATCAAGGTTATGAAACCAAGCATTTACTGTGCCATTTTCATTGTCAATAATGAATCAAGATCCCTACTTTGCAAGTATGATTTGAAACCAAAAGAAAATATTATCTATACTAGTGTTTATAAATGATGATTCATTTTAGCTCATGTTTAAGAGACTAACCTTAGCATTTACCAAAAGCTTCACCTCATCACCTCAACAATATGATTAGCAACACATACTAGATATGAATGAAATGAAAATAAATGTAAGAAGCATAAGTAAATAAAGAAAAAGAAAACTAGAGAAAGGAAAGAAGAAGAAAACTTAGAGAATTTTATTACAATGGCTAATATCCTACCAATGTCCCTTTAATGCTCATCCAAGGCCCTCTATTTATACACATTTTGGAGAGCTAAATGACAAGAGACAAGCTTTATAAATTTCAAAGGTAGGTATAATAGGTGGGTGCATTTTTCTAACAATTTTAGTCATATTGTATGACAATTCTGATCAGCCAGCTTGATGGTCGATTTTTTCAATGTTGGAGGCTCGATCTGATCAAAAGGTCTTCTAGAAATATGTACCCCTATCAGTTACGGATCCATAGCCGTTGGAATCAGATCATTTGCTCATGTGGATCGGAAGATATGGTCAAAATACCAAAACAGGTCAGCACAGACGTCATTGCACATCAGCCAACTTGATGGTCGATTTCGCTAGGGAAAACGACTCCGTTTCAAGAAGTGTAAAACATGAAAAAGATAGATATGCCTCTTAACTATGCACTGTAAAAATTTCAGCCTTAATGCTTCAGTGAAACTCCAGATATAGCTGATATGGCAAAAGGTGTCGGAACTGGAACTGAATTGGATTTGCCCTTAATTCTTGATTTAACCTAGTAATCTGAAATCACTCAAAGAAACTCGTGAAAAACACCAAATTACATAAAAATATAAAATATCATAAACACAATTAGACTAAGCAATAATAACTCGTATTTGACACAAAACAATAATAAAACATAACTAAGAACTATATAATTATACGAGTTATCACACCCCCACACTTAGATTGTTGCTAGTCCCTAGCAACGACTCAATAAAAATAAAATAAGAAAATCTAATCTAATCCATTTTCGTTGGAAATCACGGTGGCACTTAGCATGTGACACAAGCCTTTAAACCCCTAGGTATCCCTAGTGGACGAGTTTAGTCTCGTGAGGGTTTGCTAGAACGATACCCACAAACATTGAAAAACTAAAATATAAGTAAACTACATACACTAAAAATATTTACTCCTAATCCTTTCAATATAAATTAGAGACAATCTTTGAACAAGTCTTATAAACTAATCAATAGCTCAAAGAATTTCACAAAAATTCATGCTTGAATGTAAATAAATGAGTTAAGCCAATATTAACATAACATATTTCAATCAAAATAGTGCATATTCAACTTAATCTCAACTTCTCACTATACTCTTATGATTTTCACTCTTTAAAGTAGTGGTAAAGTGTTTACAGTCAATCAATCTCATGAAAACAGTTCTACCATATGCTTGCTTGTCCACCTATTCTCCACTATTTAGATCATACAACTTCATAAATCAAGAGGTCTTTTTTCAAGGTTGTAATGGGGCCAAAGGGTTATAATGTGGTTAAAGAACAAAAGGATAAAGATATCACAAAGGTTCCAAAGAGTTCATAGAGTTTAGAGACATAATAAGATCATACGAATAAAACTTCTCAAAACTCTTATAAAGCACATAATAACATAGGCTAAATATTCATGTTGAGCCTTTGCTTCATTCTAACCAACTTTGTAACATCTTTTTCTTTACTTTAACTAGAAGTTCAAGAGAAGATTTTTTTTTTCTTAATATGGGAATGTATTTGACAATGATCCCTTTCTTTTTCTCTTGACTTTTGCCTCTCTCCTCCCCCACACTTATCTTTCGTTCTAACCCAAATTTTCAAAAGGTATCCCTTGTTTTTGCAATATGTCTCAAAATATATAATCCATCTTTAGAACAAGGGTAAGGATATAAGTATATTTAGGCTAGGTGTAAGTTCTGGTTACCAATAAAATAGCATATTTAATGTAGGGTCAAATTGGCTCACTAGTGGGGATGTTCTCTTAGAACATTAATAATGGATGGCTGTTTGGCTCTGGTTATAATCCTAATGCCTCTATCATATTCATGTTGTCACATGTATCAATATAGTCTCAAACGGTTTAAAGCAAGTTCTAGAGAATCATGTAATCATAAGAGCACTCAAGAAAGAAATTAGATTGATTTGTATAATGCATCAATCATTATAGGCTCAAAAACTCACAAGGATGATTATACAAGTCAGATTAAGTCTAAACATGCTTCTTTCTCAATCAACATATCATATTAACATTGGCTCATAAAAAGGTTGACATCAAGCTCAATTCTCATGAAAATCTTCTCACTAATATATCTGTTTTAGACTTATGCAATTCATATCTCATCATTGTATTAAAAAGGAACTAGAACACATTAAAAAAATAATAATAATAATAAAGACTCATAAAAAACAATAGTAGACAAAAATAAAAGAAATCCTAAATCGTTCCCCCCACACTTAATTCTTACATTGTCCTCAGTGTAAGTCTATTAACCCAAATGAAAGAATCATGTGTAAGAGAAAAGAACTAATAACATAAGAATAGGAATAACTAAGACTCAAAACAAAACAAACTCATGCAACCTAATTAATCCTAAAATACTAAACAAAAATTAACAAGTAAACATAAAAAGATTAAAATCAAACTGACAAGGTATGTCTCAAGTCTCCCTTACTCAGACCTTGTTCAGAATGAATACTTCTAAATTGCTTAAAACACAACAAACTTTTTTTTTTGAAAGAAGAAATCAAACTGACAAGGTATGTCTCAAGTCTCCCTTACTCAGACCTTGTTCAGAATGAATACTTCTAAATGGCTTAAAACACATCAAAAATTTTTTTTTTTTTAAATTAGCAAAATATGTCCCTTACCCCCTACTAAAGGTAGAATTTAGGAGATATTACCTGCAGAGGTTGCTAACCACTTATTATAACTGAGACACAACAAACAAAATGTTAGATAATGTCACAAAGACAGAGTGCAATCCACTCCTTGCTCGTCCATATCTCTTTTTCTTTTTCTGAGCGTTTGCGAAACAACCGTAGCAGATAAATACTCATAAGCTTGGAGCTTTTTGAGTAAATCTTCAATGGTTGTAGCAGAAATTATGGTTCTTCTTGCCTCTGAAAACATGAATCCATTATCCACAGCATTATCTAAATATGAAAGCAAATTACTAAAATAACCATTAATATTAAGCAAACCAATGGGTTTCTTATTTGTGACCAAAGATGACCAAGAAGCCACGCAAGCTATTTCTTCCAATGTACCCAGACCTCCTGGTAAAGCAATGAATGCATCGGCAGAATGGTACATGATTGTTATCCGTTCAGGGATACTCCAGACTTGTATTTCCTTACCCACGGTAGGTCCACAAAAACCTGTGAATAGTTTTGGCACGATTCCTAGAACTGGACTTCCTCCGGCGTGTGCTGATGTAGCGACTGCTCCCATTAAACCCGTATTACTGCCTCCATAAATCAACTGGATCTTTTGTTGGGCAAGTATTACTCCAACTCTTATGGCTTCATCAGCGAATATGTTATTTTTCCCTGGATAAGCACCTCCAAAGACACAAATTTTTTAATGCGCTGGGACGAAGTACTTTCCATTTTTTTTTTCAAGTGCCTGAAAGAGAATGAGTACATGGTGTAATATATAGAGGACTGAGTAATGAATCAGACAAGAGTAATAATGTCGCCGAAAGTGTATTTGACCTGTCAGAAGAAAATGTTAACCTAACAAAAGATTTTTGCGTGATTTCAGGAAGAAAATCAAAAAGAGAAGAAAAATCAACCGTAAAAGATCAATGCAAAAAAAACGAAAATAATTACACAAATCGAACAACACGTAAATTAAACCGAAATGAAGTTATTGCAAATCAAACCAAAAGCTGAGAAGTCATTTATTGTAGTTGTGATTGTGGCTCACATCTTCCTCTGGTTTTACGTCCAGAAACGGCTTAAACGCCTTCTATGAGTCGAGGATATGCTTCCCATCCAATTTTCTTACAAGCTAGCAAACAGGGTCTTTTAACATCAGATTCCCAAGATGTTGCCATTCCCTTTGGAATTGCGGCCATAAATCAAGAATTTCTCTTTGTACGTCTCCACTAGGATGCGTCTCAAGAGAAAGTTGGATATTACCCAAATTCTCCTTACTCAGTCCATCCTTAATGAATTCAATTTTATCATCTCGATTAGAGGACGGAATCCCAATAGAACGACATTTACCGTTACACGTCCATCGTGCACATTTGTGGCAATTTGAACTCATGCGCTTTGCTCGTCGCTTCTTTGCAAAAGTGCTTCTACCTGTACCTGGTAAATGCAAAACAGGAAGATATTCATCTTCACGTACCTTGGCTTCAATTATCCAACGTATGTCTTCAGGAATCCCTTTGTGCATAAGCATTCTTAATCTTTCAAATCGAACTTGGTAAAGCTTTAGTAAAATATTTCGAGGAAAAGGAGGAAATCGTTTCTGCAATCTTGTGAGAATATCATCCATCCTGAAAAAAAAGAAATATAAAATGAAAGAGAAATTGAAAGATAAATTTATATACAATATCAGTTTTGTGGGTAGCTGATGGAACCGACTTAAATAATCACGGAGTACCGTTATCCGCCATTTAACCGGGGTTAAAAAAAATGTATTTACATCTAGTTATTTTCAAAACAAGGATCAGAAAGAAAAACAACCTCTTCTTGAGTAACATGATTTTCCAAAAAGAGTTTGAGTCTTTGTCCATTTACCTTGAATACGTTACCATTTTGAGGATTCTCAATGTCAACTGCTCCATAATGATACACATGTTTAACCACAAATGGGCCAGTCCATTTTGATCTCAACTTACCAGGAAATATGTGAAGTCTAGAATTATAAAGTAGAACTTTTTGCCCAACATCAAATGTTTTTCTTGAAATTAACTTGTCATGAAAGGCTTTAGTTCTTTCTTTATGAATTTTAGAATTCTCATATGCATCTTTGAATAAAGTTGGCCAGTAAAATCCACACTGTAAAATTTTTGCAGCAGTTTTCTTTGATGAAAAATGACCACCACATGCCTCGGAATGACAAAACTTAATTACACTACTTACCTCATTGTCGGGAATGCATCTTCGAAAAATTTGATCAGGACAATATTTGAACAAGTAAGGGTCATCCCAGTAGAACTTCTTTACCTCATTCAGAAACTTTCTTTTATCTTGGGGGCTCCATTGAGAAGGAATTTTTCCCAAAAAGGAATATTTTAGCTCGGATGGCAATGGTTTTAAATCCAGCTTGGGCGGTTCAATAGTTGATGGTACAGTGACATTTGTGAGTGATGGGAGTTCCTCAAACTTTTGTTTCCAACGATGCTTATCCTGAAAAGAATTTAACAAAGAATCAGTGTGTGAAATTTCTGAAGCATTATCAAACTCACATTCAATTAAATAAGCTTCTAAAGGATCATGGAATGTGGTAGTGGTGAGATGTTCATGAACAAGTTCTTCAATGAAATCCACTTCATGTACTTCTGAATCATCACCAGGTTGCTTGCAAATGTTGAACACATTTAATTCTAAAGTCATATTTCCAAAAGAAATGTTCAAAATACCATTCCTGCAATTTATCAGAGCATTAGAAGTTGCAAGAAATGGACGGCCTAATATAACAGGAACTTGAACATTTGGATTTGAAACAGGATGTGTGTCCAAAACAATAAAATCAACAGGGAAGTAAAAATTATCAATTTGAACCAAAACATCTTCAACTATCTCTCGAGGAATTTTTACAGAACGATCAGCTAGTTGAAGTGTAACAGGTGTTTCCTTGAGTTCACCTAAACCTAACTGTTGATAAACAGAAAAAGGCAAAAGATTAACACTAGCACCAAGATCAAGCAATGCACGTTCTATTCTAGTGTTTCCAATGATGCATGAGATTGTTGGATATCCAGGATCTTTGAATTTTGGTGGAGTAAGGTGCTGAATGATTGAGCTCACACTTTCCGTCAGAAATGCTTTCTTTTGTACATTATGTTTCCTTTTAAATGTGCACATGTCCTTCAAAAGTTTAGCATAAGATGGAACTTGTTTGATTGCATCCAATAAAGGAATGTTAATCTTAACTTGTTTGAAAAGTTCATAAATTTCTGCATTTTGATTCAAATTCTTTATTGTTTGCAACCTTTGAGGAAAAGGAGCAGGATGCATACCTTTTTCTTTGTCCAAATTTTCAAGAAGTTCAGACTTACCATCATCCTTACCATTACTTTTCGGAGGGAAAGGAGGATCTTGGTCTTTTGATGGAATGTTTTTGTCAATTGCCTTTCCACTTCGAAGAGTTGTGATAGAACTGGCATTTTCCTGTTGAGTTTCATTGGAGCAAGAAACAAGACATTGAGTAGAAGGGTTAGGCTGAGGTTGAGCAGGAAACTTACCTTTTTCTTGAGTGCGTAATGAAGCTGTCAATGTGGACAAGGTGTTTTTGATCTCATTGATGTCCTGTGAAGTTTGGTTATTCACATTTGCTTGTGTTTGCATGAATGCTTGCAATGTCTCTTCCAAGGTTTGTACACGTGAAGGTTGATAGGAAAAAGTGTTGCCCGACTTTTGAGATTGTGGTACCTGAACATGATTATTATTCCACCAACTGAAGTTGGGATGATTTCTCCATTCAGGGTTATACGTTTCAGAGTAAGGAGAAGGAAAAGGCTTTTTAAATGTGTTTATGGAATTTACTTGATCATGCAACGCTTCTTTAAGAATGGGAATGTTTGGACATTCAGAAGTGGGGTGTCCCATGATTTCACAAATTCCACAACTTTCTTCATTTTTAACCGTTTTGACTTCTTTTACTTCTCTAAGTTCCATGGCTTCAATCTTTCTAGCCAAATTAGCTACTTTAGCTTTTATCTCATCTTCTTGACTAAAATGATATTTACCTCTATTAGAAACAAGATTAGATCTATTGGAACTTTCAGAGGAATTATCTGTGTGCCAGGCTTGAGAGTTATCTGCCAAATGGTCTAGGTAGTCAAAGGATTCTTCAGGTTCTTTTTCTAGAAACTCACCGTTACACATTGTTTCAACAAATTGTTTAGTTTCGGGAGTTAAACTTTCATAAAAGAAACTAATAAGACGCTATTTTTCAAAACCATGATGTGGACAAGAACTTAACAAATCTTTAAAACGCTCCCAACACTGAAAAAATGCTTCATTTTGATTTTGATTGAAATTTTGAATCTGTCTTTTCAAAGCAGTAGTTTTATGTGCTGGGAAAAATTTCTTTAGAAACTCAGTTTGTAATTCTTGCCATGTGCCAATTGACCTTGGTTTTAAATTATGAAGCCAAATTTTTGCTTTATCTTTTAAAGAAAAAGGAAATAATTTTAGCTTGACAATTTCATTTGTACATTGTTGGTCATTAAAGGTGACACATACATCCTCGAAGTCTTTTAGAAACGAGTAAGCACTTTCCGATTCTAACCCATGGAAATTTGGAAGCAAAGCTATCATACCTGGTTTAAAACGAAAGTTGTTTGCATTGAGAGGAAAAATAAAACAAGAGGGTGATGAGCTTCGAGTTGGTTGCAAGTAGTCACGCATGGTGCGTACTTGTCTGTTCTCATCTTCAGCATGAACACTTTCATTGTCAGCCATGGTAGGAGTTGTATTAGAAAGATTACCTGAAAAAGTTTCACAATAAAATCTAACTAAACAACGAGATCTAAAATCACGTCGCCAAACAAGCATAAAACAAATTAATATACAGATTAGGCGGTATAACCAGCCAATAAAAATAAAACAAAGTTAATATACAATATAAATATAAATATATAGAAAATTAGGCGGTATAACCAGCCAATAAAAATAAAAATAAATATACTTATAAACTTATATACTTAGTATTGCTTCCCCGGCAACGGCGCCAAAAACTTGATGGTGACTCAATTAAGAGTTATAAACCCAAGTGCAGGTTATGTTCAAGTAATAAATTTTCGGGTGTCCGAGGTCGAACCACAGGGAAGCGTATTAGTAAGTATAAGTTTATAAATATATAAGAAAAAGAAAGTAAACAAGATATTAGGGAATCAACAACAAAACAAAATAAACAAGATATTAGAGAACAAAATAAATAAAATAACATAAAAGAAATTAAACAAAATATAAAAAACAATAAGAAAAGATGTTGAGGTTAGAGAATCCACTATTGGTGTTATGCTAAGATTAATCTTGTTTTATTACACAATTGAAATCCACACATAAGGGAGGTTCCAATCGGAAGGTTTAGCAATTCAGTCCAAATTGTCCAACGTCCATAGCATATGATATTATGTTCATTTGGTGTCTTCAAAACTCATAAAAAGAGTCCAAGCATTCCTTATGCCAAGGTATATGTCTACAACAAATCAAGGTTATGAAACCAAGCATTTACTGTGCCATTTTCATTGTCAATAATGAATCAAGATCCCTACTTTGCAAGTATGATTTTAAACCAAAAGAAAATATTATTTATACTAGTGTTTATAAATGATGATTCATTTTAGCTCATGTTTAAGAGACTAACCTTAGCATTTACCAAAAGCTTCACCTCATCACCTCAACAATATGATTAGCAACACATACTAGATATGAATGAAATGAAAAGAAATGTAAGGAGCATAAGTAAATAAAGAAAAAGAAAACTAGAGAAAGGAAAGAAGAAGAAAACTTAGAGAATTTTATTACAATGGCTAATATCCTACCAATGTCCCTTTAATGCTCATCCAAGGCCCTCTATTTATACACATTTTGGAGAGCTAAATGACAAGAGACAAGCTTTATAAATTTCAAAGGTAGGTATAATAGGTGGGTGCATTTTTCTAACAATTTTCGTCATATTGTATGACAATTCTAATCAGCCAGCTTGATGGTCGATTTTGTCAATGTTGGAGGCTCGATCTGATCAAATAGTCTTCTAGAAAAATATACCCCTATCAGTTACGGATCCATAGCCGTTGGAGTCAGATCATTTTCTCATGTGGATCGGAAGATATGGTCAAAATACCAAAACAGGTCAGCACAGACGTCATTGCACATCAGCCAACTTGATGGTCGATTTCGCTAGGGAAAACGACTCCGTTTCAAGAAGTGTAAAACATGAAAAAGATAGATATGCCTCTTAACTATGCACTGTAAAAATTTCAGCCTTAATGCTTCAGTGAAACTCCAGATATAGCTGATATGGCAAAAGGTGTCGGAACTGGAACTGAATTGGATTTGCCCTTAATTCTTGATTTAACCTAGTAATCTGAAATCACTCAAAGAAACTCGTGAAAAACACCAAATTACATAAAAATATAAAATATCATAAACACAATTAGACTAAGCAATAATAACTCGTATTTGAGACAAAACAATAATAAAACATAACTAAGAACTATATAATTATACGAGTTATCAATAAACATAATCCAAATCTATGATTCAATTCAATCGTAAACTTCATGCTTGAATGGATTTTCAGTTTGTGTGAATAATCTTTTTTCAAATCATCACATGCAATTTAAATAAGTTTATATCAATGCAAAATAAAAATTAGTAGTAGATTCTCATATGTTTGCTTTTCATCTCTCTCTCCACTAATGTAGGCTAACACTTCGTCAAGGATCAAATAGGTCTTTATTAAGCTTGTAATGTAAGGCTAGGGTCAAGGTATGATAAAGGATAAATTTCGGTTTAAGTCACCCATAGATACTTTACATTTTTTTAGGATTTTTGAGAGCCATAGTCTTTTCCTCAAATTACATTCTCCATTCTTCTTTGAATGCATTTTCTTTTTTGCTTCACCAATTTATTCACTTTTTTTCTTTATATTCTTCGTTTTCGAAGAACCATAACTTTTTTTTTCAACACCATTTCACCCAAATTTGACTTGGCTCATAATTGTTTCCTGTAATATCATCACATGCCTATGTAATGAGGGTTAATAATGATTTTTCTTATTTGGCTATGTCATAACGTGCCAAATGCGAATTCAGCATGTTAGACGCAAATCAATGGAGTCGCCACTAATAATCTAATCTAGGTGTGATTAGTCACCTATACGAATCTATCCTATTTAAAGTAATCCTAAGCTTGACTAAGGCACCTTAAAAAGAATAGGTTCTGGTCTGCTTATCAGAACTAGGTTCGGGATTACAGTTACGTGTGAGGAAGGATTAGCACCCTCACAACGCCTATCTAAAAGATAGTACCTAATTAGTCTTGTGATAGTTAAAAAGTCTTAATTAAATGGTCTTGTCTATCCTATTTTCTTTTAATTGTTAAAGTTAGAAATATCGAAGATTATTTTTTAGGTCTTCCTTCCATTCATTCTGGAGAAATTACTAAAAAATGTTTCCTCACCTCGAGAATATTCAAAAGAAACCATTCGTTCTATTGAAAAGGCTCCGTCGTCGGAAAAATTAAATCAAATTATTTCTCTTAAATTAATCTTCCAAAATTAATCCACATTTTATTAATGTTTGTTTGAAAAATAAATTCTGATTTTTAATATCGAAAATCATCTCTTAAAATATTCTTCCATTTGTTCTTGAGAATTTTTAAGAAAATTTTTCTCACCTAAAAATTTCTTAAAAGTCAACCATTCGCAACTTTCTTGAATTTCATCATCGGAAAAATCTTAATTTATTCTTCAATTTTAATTAAGCATTCATTATGGATAATCAATTTTGAGAAAAAAAAATATTGAAAATTAATTATTCTTAAAAAAATAATTTTTTGATTTTTGTTGGTATTGAAATTAATCTCTTAAAATATCCTTCCATTCATTCTGGAGAATTTTTAAGAGAAATTTCTCACCTAGAAATTTCTCAGAAATTATCCATTCGTAATTTCTTTGAATTTCATCATTGGAAAAATCTCAATTTATTAATTTAAAAAATAATTAATCTTCAATTAATAATTAATCTAATCTTAAAAATAAATTAATAGTTAATAATATTAAAAATATAGAATTACTAATAAAATATAAAAATATAGAATATAATAATAGTTTTCTTAAAAATAATAGTAGTTTTTTTTTAAAAATATATGGTTAGTAAAATAATTAATAATAATAATAATAATACAAATATACAAATAATAATAATATAATATAAAATAAAACCTGCCAAAAAAAACTAAAAGAAACAATTAGCAAATTGTAAATAATAGAATAACAACCAAATAATAATAATAAAAAAAAAAAACCAAAAAAAAAAAAACAAAGAAATCCAAAAAAAAAGAAAGGAGGCAGTAGGGGGGGTCAGCCCAAGCGCGGGCCGCGCGCGGGCCTGCTTGGCCCGACCCACTGCTGCCTCCTAAACAACCCAATTTTTTTTTGTGTCATTTGTTACCTGATTTGTAAAAAAAAACTCTTTTCTCTGAAATTTCTCCAAGAACACCAAGAACAAGACGATGAGCACCAAAGCCGAAACCCAGAAAATTCCAGATTCCGGCCAGTATCGCCGTCGCCGCCGCACTGCCACCGTCGACCATCGCCGCACCGCCGCCCCCGACCGTCGGTCACCTTACTCCAAAAATTCTCGAAAAATCACCAAAAATTCCTCTCGATCTCCTCTTTTCAAAAATCAAATTAGTTTTTTCCAAATCTCTCTAGAATTTCCTAGATCTAAAATCGAAGTTCAAAATTTCACCTCCTCCGATTTATTCCCTTGACCGCCGAATGGCCACCAACTTCTAGTATATGCTTCCTCTAATTAAAACCCAACTTTTCTTTCTCAATAATCTCTTCGAAACAAATTCTAACTCTCACTTTTGAATTTTTGAATGTTTTTCTCTCAAAAAAATATTTTTTTTTTTATTTCTAAACTACTAGGTTTTTTCTTGCTCTAGATTCTCCTTGATTTTTGATGTGTGTTGTGTTTGATGCTTGGGTTCTTTTTTATAGAGAAGAAATTAAGTTTTAATCTAGTTAGAAGTCTTCAATCTGATCAAGAGAGGTGTTTTGTTTCAATCACATTTTAGAGTCCCACTTCAATCCAAAAAGAGGTTTATTTCAACCCAAATTTGTGTTTTTTTTATTTTTCTTTTAATTTTCGGAATTATCTGATTTTTTCTGATTTCCTTTTTTTCTGTTTTTTTCTTTTAATAAAAAAAATTAAACCCGGATAAAATCCGGTGTCTACAGGCTAGGCTAAAAGATGTGGCAATCAAAGAAAAGAGATATATCAATTGGCACAAAGAGGTAGACTAAGGATAATCATATATATAGGTAGGCTCGAAAGGCTCAAACGATCCAAAGATGGCCTAAATCCTCTCCTCAACTTAGTGTTGTCTAGGATTTCGCCTTGAGAGAGATTCAAACAAATTATAGGTTCTAGACATAATTGCAATTCACATCAATATAATCAGTCTTTAAATAAGCAATGCAAATCTAAGCAAGAGATTAAGTGCTCAATTTGTTGAAAATCACATCCTAACATGAAACTAACAAAAGAATTTAACAGAAATTCTTCTCATGCTTATGTTTTCCTCAGAATGAAGACAAATCAATAACTAAAATTCATCATTGGATAAAGATTCCATCATAATAAGTGCAAAATATCTCAAGAATTTTTTTTTAGACTCCTAATAATAAAATTAGACAATCATGCAAACTAAAATAAATCTAAAGGCACACCCCCAAACTTAAAACAAACATTGTCCTCAATGTTTGAAAATAAAAAGAGTAAGAACAAGAAAACTCCCCTATCGATGAAAGCAACGCAGGAGAAGCTTTAGTTTTCCTCTTAGACTTCATCATGCTTGTCCAAGTTGGGTGAGTGGTCACTACAAAAGAAAACAAAGTAAAAAGAAATTAATAAAAAAAATCCTAAAAATTAAAAAATTAAAAAGAAAAGAAAAAGTTTAGAACTTGGGTTGCCTCCCAAGAAGCGCTTGATTTATAGTCACTGGCTTGACTATCTCATTGTTCATCATCCTATATCCAACCACTTGATGATTTTCGATTCATGCGATTTGGCTGTTCTTTCTTTGAACAGTTTAGCAGTCTTGCAGGTTTGAAAACGAAATTCATCTCTTTCCGTTTAGTAGTTTAGCAGTTTAACACTATCTATCCCATCGATTAGTTTTGGCTCTTGGATGCGTTAGGGAACAGGCTGTGGTGGTGGGTCACACTGGATCCATTCTTCTTGAACTTTTTCAAAATCTTCTTCAAGAAACTCGGTTGGCAATTCAGGCTCTTTGCTATCCTCATCTATCTCTTGTTCACTATTGAGTGTGATTTCATTGCAATGCTCATCTTCACCTGATCTGGAGTTAGTTTCAGTATCACATGGAAGAGTTTCTTGAGGTTGGTTGTTAATGGCGGTAACAAGCTGGCTTATTTGTACCTCAAGATTTTTGATTATTGCATTGTTTTCCGCCATATATTGCAACATCACCTCTTCCAATGATGGCTTATTTTCTGGAGTAGGTGCTTGGCTTTGAAGTAATGCTTCTTGACTTTGATTGGTCGCCTGAATCATAGCTTCGGTTTTTGCCATGTAATATATGAACGCCTCTTCTAATATCGTCTTCTTTTCTAAGACAGGTGCTTGAGGTTGCAATGGAAGCCCAGGAGAATATGCTTGATTTTCGGAATAGGAGGACCATTGATTGTTGTTCCAAGAAGAATTTTGGTGATCTCCCCAACCTGGATTGTAGTTTTTGGAATAAAAATTATTCTGCTGCATATTGTAGTTTCCAACATATTGCATTTGTAGACACCTAATTTTGTCTGGACCACTAAAACAGGTATGTTTTCTTTCTAAATTGATGTTTCAGAATGTAAAAAGACTTTTTTCATCCTGTAGGTGTTACTCCGAGACTTAGTTTAAAAGGGCGAGCATAAAAAGTTAAACTTGAAAAAGTCAACCTTGAAAAGTCAACTACTGAAAAAGTCAACCCACTTTCAAAATCAAGATTTGAAGCTCAATTGAAAAATGGTGAAATAATTTTGATAATCCGAGGTCTACATCGAAAGATATGGAGTTCGGAAGTTGGGTTATGGAGATTCAATAGAAAGAAAACCCTAATCCGGGAAATTTGGGGAAAAGTGCTTAAACGATCGAATTGGTCGAAATTCAAGGTTCCAAATGAAAGATAAGCACTGACTACGGGTAATGGAGAATCCACTTGAAAGAAAAACTAAAAGAAAAGTCAATCCGGAAGAAAACCGAGAATTAGGGTTTTTGGTGGATTTCGGTGAAATTAGGAAGAATTACAGAAATGGCCCGCCTCGGTAGGTCTAAAGCCCCTAATGGATGGGGAGTGATTAAAAAAGGATAGCCCAAGGCTCAGTTTGAAGAAAATCTAAAAATCGGACTTGTTTTGAGCAAAACCGGGTTTCGGAGATAAAAGGGCAAAATTGGAAAATTTGGGGAAAATAGCAAATGAACTCCAAATATTCTGAAAAATTGCAAATTTCATTCTTAAATTATTTCAAAGAGATTGGAGAAATAAAATCTTGATTCGGACTTCGTTTGCAAAATGGCCAAATCCCGGGTCTCCTATGCAGAAATTCAAGAAGATAAATCCCAGAAAAATAGCAAATGAACTCCAAAAATTCAGAAAATTTGCAAATCTCATTTTTAAATTATTTGAAATATATTGGTGAAATAAAATCTTGATTCGGAGTTCGTTTGCAAAATGGCCAAATCCTGGCCTCATATGTAGTAAAACAAGTAGATAAATCCCGAAAAAATACCAAATGAGTTCCAAAAATTTGAAAACTTCCAGATCACACTTTTAAATTATTTGGAAGAGATTGGTGAATAAAAATCTGGATTTGAAGCTCGTTTAAAAAATGGTAAAGTTTGGGGGCATATAAGGGCAATTTTGGAAGAAAAAATCCAAATAAATAGCAAATGGACTCAGAAAATTTTGAAAACTTACAGAATTCAATTTTTTTTATTTTGAAAGTATTGAAAAAAGAAAATTTGAATTTGGAGTGCGTTTTCCATTTATTTATGTTCGAGGGGGCAAAAAGGTCATTTTACCTAAGAAATCGAAAAGGGCTTTTCTTACCTTTTAAAAAATGAAACATGGGCTGGAAGAAAAGGGGCTGGCCGGACAAGGCCCAAGGATAGCTAGATAGTTTCTGGTTTTTTAATCAAAAGGCCAACAATGAAGAGGAAGTTAGTTATTTTTTGATCAAGCCTTTGCAAATAAGCCACATGGACCAATGCATGAAGAGAGAGAGTGTCAACATGATGGCTTAAGATTCTTGAACGGCTATAATTGTGGATAGCTGATGGCCTAATCTAAGGGTGATAACTTCATGTTTTAAACATCTTGGATCAATAGCCTTTGGATGAAAATTGGTTGATGGAAAAATGACAACATCCTAGCTACCAATAAGGCCATTCGGCCACACTACAAAGGAGGGGTCTCTCTTTCACTTTCAGGGGATTCACTCTCTATTCTCTCTTGGTTTTGGCTGATTTTCTCTCCATTGTTGAAAAGCAAAAAGAAAAGTTTAGAAAAGAAAAGAAAGTTAGAAGAGAAAAAGCGTGAAAGATAGCTTCTAGAGGTTGCTTTGAGCACTATACTCTTGCACTTTCTTTGATTTTCCATTCTTGATTTGCTGTTTTGATCACTATTTTGGTGAATTTCTTTTGATTTTTCTTTTAAAATAAGTGTTTTTAATGTTCTTCTTTAAGTGCCTTCTTTATTCTTTCTTGTAAAAAGCTCTTGAATTTTTTTTCCCTTTGTTTTTGGAGTTGGCCGAATGGTCTAGTGTTTTTTAGAGTTACTATTTTGCTTTTTTATTTCATGTTATTCTTGATATTTAATAAGTTTTGATGCTTTAAATCTTCTTCTAATACATAAACTTGAAGCTTGTTTTAATGTGGTTGCTTGCTTATTTCTATTTTTGAGTCTATTATCATGTTTATTTTACTATTCTTGCATTTTTGATTTTCTGTTTTCAAAATGTTTAAGTTTGTTTATGTTTTATATTTTGTAATTCATGTGTTTGTGAAAATGCTTGTTGGTTTTCATGCCTTTACCTTATATTTGCATGATTTTAGTGTTATTATTTTGCTAAGCATGTTAGTATATCATGTGTTTGTGAAAATGTCATGCTCATTTTGAACATAAAGACATTCGGCCATCTCATTTTGTTTGCTTTGTGTGTGCATTTTTGTTATGTTAGTTGATAGGTTTGTATTTTCATGATATTTGGTTGAGTATTTTGTTTAAGCATGCCATGTGTTTGTGTTATTGGCATGCATATTTTAGGTTTAGGATTGGTTTGTTTTGCCATGCATTTTAGACCTAGGTTGCATTAAATGCCATGCAAGATCATTTAGGTCTAGGTCATTTTATTGATGCCATGCATTTTTCATGTCATTTAGGTTTTAAATCATGCATTTCATGCATCATATCTGCTGTATTTTTCAAGCATTTCATGTCCTTGCCACTTGACTTATGACTTAGGCCAATCAATGGTTCAAAGTCATGCTCTCTTGAGCATATTGTGTAAAATTAAAGAGTTGTCAAATTGATTATTCTACCTTTGTGATTTTTTTTACTTAGCCAATTTTTTTGCCTAACTTTTCAAAAGTGTTAGCTACTGTTTGTGAGTCATTTAGAGAGTCTTTAATATTTTTACTTTGATTTTTAAATGATTCTATCAAAGGCAAAAAAATGTGTTTTGACAAAACAGTTTTTTACTCAGTACTCGTACTTTCCCGATTTTTCTAGGCAGTCATATTTAATCAGAAAATTGATAAAAAAAAATTTCGTGTAGTTTTACATGTTCTGAGTCTCCAGTATGTTTTTTATATTTTTTTGAATTTTTAAAAATAGGGTAAAAAATCGTGCTTTAAAACTGGAAAGTGGAGTCACAATTGAATTTGAAGGAAAATCATTTTTCTGTTTTGGTTAAGTTACTTAGAGGGGGCTGATCAGGAAGTTTAGCTACTGACTTAGGGTAGCTTCTAAGCCTTTTTAAACTCTAAAAATGATTTTTTTTTAGTCCCGAGTTAAGGGTGGTCAAGTCCGGGATTTTAAACTTAGGAAATTAGAGCCATTTAAAAAGGGTTTAGCTAAGTTTTTATTTTTAATCTAAGATTTTCAAACAAATCACAAAGTATATTGATTTTAGAAAAATTAATTTGATATATTTTCCTAAGGTAGCTGGATATCTTTTTAGATATACGAATTTCCTTAATTAAAGGAAAAAATACATTCTCATGCATTGCATTTTCCATATTCATGCATATTATATAATATGTAATTTTTGCTATGTTTAATTTTCATGATGGTGTTATTATCTTTGATTTAAATTTTGATATAATATATGGTTTTGAATATTTCATGATATCCTATGCTTTTTATTTAGTTATTTTTGTCATATTATTTAGCATATGCTATGTTCATGCATTATTTTTTATTATTATTATTTACATGTATATTATATGATAGCATTATTTTATTTTTTATGTCATTTAGATTATATGCCGTATCATTTATATTTTCCATGTCATTTAAATTATTACATTTCATATAGAATATATCATGTTACCTAGGTCATTTCATTTCATTTAGAATATATCATATAACTTAGGATATTTTATTTCATTTAGAATATGCTAAGACATTTAAATTATATCATATCATTTAGGTTGCATTATATTATTTAGACTTTGCTGTGTCATTTTATTTATGTCATACATATTCATATTCATATTTTTTAAAAATGTTTTCAAAAAGGTAATGATTTTTAATAAAATAAAGATATTCTCGAGTTAAAATAATTCATGAATTCTCTGCCGGGTTTGCTGGGGAGGATATCATCAATTATCATTAATAACGGAATATCTTCTTTAAAATGAGAATGATTCAAAAAAAATTCCAAACTAATAAATTTTTTTATATTTTGCCACGTTTGTTGGGGAATATAGAAAAATTTTGAATTTATAAATTCCGAATCATTTTCAATTAAAATGGAATTATTTTTCTTTAAATTAGGGAATTAACTTGAAATACTAAATTTAAAACTGACTTTTTACCGAGACTTGAGATAACACACGATTAATAAGGTACCGTTTTATACGGGCGTTGTGGGGGTGCTAATCCTTCCCCACACGTAACCGAGTCCCCGAACCCGCTTCTTTGATTTCTCTAGTTTAAAACGCAGACTTGAAATTGGTTTTAAAAATGTTTTAATTAATTTTAAAATATTTTATAAAACTGATTTTAATAGGTGGCCAATCACACCTAGCTAAAAACGATTGGTGGCGACTTCATATCTTTTTCAAGGTCATTTTCAAAACTATCATTTTTCAAGAGGAATTAAGTCAACTTTTTCTCGGTTTTTTTTTAATGTCACGCTTAACGAATAATAAAGTCTTGCGATGAGACCTGTTATTTTTTTAGGTTGCGACAGCATTTAATCAGCATAAGTTGGGCACCAACCACTATGATGTTTACCCCCACAGAGTTCACAAATTACAAACGGGCTTTGGATAGAAGGTACAGACAAAGTGTCAAGCTTCTTGCTAAATGCAGCCACTTGTGCAGATAAAGCATTGATTGCATCCCGTTTATAATCCCACATAGTGCATACAAATCAACAAAACCTGAAAATAAAAAATAAAATAAAATAAAAAAATAAAGTTTGGATTAAGATTAAGATTGCTTGGTATTAATATTAACAAAAATAATAAACAATTCCCCGGCAACGGCGCCAAAAACTTGTTGTTGGATTTAACCACGCAAGTGCATGTATCGCAAACAAGTAATAAAGTGTCGAACCCACGAGGAATTGCTATTAAATTTGTTCAATACTAAAATTAACACAGCTTAATCTTATCTAAATGATGCACCCAAAAGAGTGTATCTTATTTAACCTTGCACTAAAAAGATAAATTGTAAGTATAGTAGTTAGCAAGGGTCGAGTCCTCAGGGATTGGGTTTTAGTTTATAAGTTAATAGTTTAAAACTTAAATTCAAGAACAATAAAAGAAAAGGGGTTTTTGAAGCCAGATTTAAACTAAAGTAAATAATAAGAATAAGATGCAAGGCGGTATAACCAGCCAATAAAAATATATACTAAATTAGGCGGTATAACCAGCCAATAAAAATATATATATACTAAATTAGGCGGTATAACCAGCCAATAAAAATAAAACAAAGTTAATATACAAATTAGGCGGTATAACCAGCCAATAAAAATAAATATACTTTTAAAAATAAGCAAACTAGAAAAGTAAGAAAACAAGTAAGTAAGAAGAATCAAATATGAAAAATATGGTTAAGGTTTCATTCTCCACCACTAGACATCATTAAGAATCAATTTCAGATCTATCAATATCAACCAACTATCAAAGTTAACAACCGTAGATAACAACAAGCTCTGTTATCCCAATCTTTCCTTAGTTTGTCGTTAAATAGAACAAGCTCTCTATTTAATCTCTAACCATTAAACAACCTAGAATAAGCTCTCTAAATTCAATTTAATGGCAGCTTTATGATGAGAAAGATAGGTTGATCTAAGCAACAAACACATAAGCTCGGATTGTTCAACTTAGGTTATGTTCCACTTTGCAATTATTGAAAACTTGACCATAATCATTAATCACAAATTGCCACTTATGAATAGGAAATCAAGACAATTACACGGATCAAGACTCCTAGACTAGCAATAGATAATTATCAAGATCTATCTAGTTGTACACCTAAATAAATCAAGACAACATCATGAACAATTCTTGTAGAAGAACATAAGCAACTTTGATAGAAAATTAATGATAGATAGAATCTGAAAATCAATCACAAAACATGTCTAGGGCTTTGAAATCACCCTTAACCAAATAGAAGTTTAGCCTAGCATAGGCATTATAAACATAAAATTAAATAGAATCTAAGAAGAAAATAAAAGAAAGAAAGAAGAAGAAGAAGAATATTAATTATCCAACCTCTTGCTCTTTCTAAAGAAAAAGAAAACTAGAGAAAAGAAAGAAGAAGAAAACTTAGAGAATTTTGTTAAAATGGCTAATATCCTACCAATCTCCAATATGATCCCTTACAATCACCCAAGGCCCTCTATTTATACACATTTTGGAGGGCTAAATGACAAGAGACAAGCTTTACAAATTTCAAAGGTAGGTATAATAGGTGGGTGCATTTTCTAACAATTTTCGTCATACATGACGATTTTGATCAGCCAACTTGATGGTCGATTTTGTCAATTTTGCAGGCCTTATCTGATCACATGGTCTTCTAGAAAAATGTTACCCTATCAGTTACGGATCCATAGCCGTTGGAATCACCTCATTTGCTGATGTGGATAAGCAGATATGGGCAAAATACGAAAACAGGTCAGCACAGACGTCATTGCACATCAGCCAACTTGATGGTCAATTTCGCTAGGGAAAACGACTTCGTTTCAAGAAGTGTAAAACATGAAAAAGATAGATATGCCTCTTAGCTTTGCACAGCTACAAATTTCAGCCTTATTTCTTCAGTGAAACGCGAGATATAGCTGATATGGAAAAATGTGTCGGAACTGGAACTGAACTGGATTTGCCCTTAATTCTAGTAATCTGAAATCACTCAAAGAAACTTGTGAAAAACACCAAAATACATAAAGATCATAAACACAATTAGACTAAACAATAATAACTCGTATTTGACACAAAACAATAATAAAACATAACTAAAAACTATATAATTATACGAGTTATCACACCCCCACACTTAGATTGTTGCTAGTCCCTAGCAACGACTCAATAAAAATAAAATAAGAAAATCTAATCTAATCCACTTTCGTAGGAAATCACGGTGGCACTTAGCATGTGACACAAGCCTTTAAACCCCTAGGTGTCCCTAGTGGACGAGTTTAGTCTCGTGAGGGTTTACTAGAACGATACCCACAAACATTGAAAAACTAAAATATAAATAAACTACATATACTAAAAATATTTATTCCTAATCCTTTCAATACAAATTAGAGACAATCTTTGAACAAGTCTTATAAACTAATCAATAGCTTAAAGAATTTCACAAAAATTCATGCTTGAATGTAAATTGTTTGAGTTAAGCCAATATTAACATAACATATCTCAATCAAAATAGTGCATGTTCAAATTTAATCTCAACTTCTCACATGATATACCCTCATGATTTTCACTCTTTAAAGTAGTGGTGAAGTGTTTACACTCAATCAATCTCATGAAAACCGTTCTACCATATTCTTGCTTGTCCACCTATTCTCCACTATTTAGATCATACAACTTCATGAATCAAGAGGTCTTTAATCAAGGTTGTAATGGGGCCAAGGGGTTTGTAATGTGGTTGAATAACAAAAGGATAAAGATATCACAAAGGCTCCAAAGAGTTCATAAAGTTTAGAGACATAATAAGATCATACAAAGAAACTTCTCAAAACTCTTTACAAGTACATAGTCACCTAGGCCGAATATTCATGTTGGGCCTTTTCTTCATTCTAAACAACTTTGTAACATCTTTTTCTTTTTCCACAAATTCAAGAGATGATTCATATTTTTTACTTAGGAATGTATTTGCCAGTATTCCATTTCTTTTTCTCTTGACTTTTCTTTTCTTTTCCCCCCACACTTATTTCTTGTTTCTAACCCAAATTTTCAACTAAAAATATCCCTTGTTTTTTGCAATATGTCTCAAAATATATAATCCATCTTTAGAACAAGGGTAAGGATATAAGTATATTTAGGCTAGGTGTAAGTTGTGGTTACCAATAAAACAGCATATTTAATGTAGGCTCAAATTGGCTCACTAGTGGGGATGTTCTCTTAGAACATTAATAATGGATGGCTGTTTGGCTCTGGTTATAATCCTAATGCCTCTATCATATTCATGTTGTCACATGTATCAATATAGTCTCAAACGGTTCAAAGCAAGTTCTAGAGAATCATGTAATCATAAGAGCACTCAAGAAAGAAATTAGATTGATTTGTATAATGCATAAATCATTATAGGCTCAAAAACTCACAATGATGATTATACAAGTCAGATTAAGTCTAAACATGCTTCTTTCTCAATCAACATATCATATTAACATTGGCTCATAAAAAAAATTGACATCAAGCTCAATTCTCATGAAAATCTTCTCACTAATAAATCTGTTTTAGACTTATGCAATTCATATCTCATCATTGTATTAAAAAGGAACTAAAACTCAAAAAAAAAAAAATAATAATAATAATAAAGATTGTAAGAGAAAAAAAATAATAGACAAAATAAAAGAAATCCTAAATCATTCCCCCCACACTTAATTCTTACATTGTCCTCAATGTAAGTCTATTAACCCAAATGAAAGAATTATGTGTAAGAGAAAAGAACTAATAACATAAGAATAGGAACAGCTAAGACTCAAAACAAAAAAACTCATGCAACCTAAATAATCTTAAAATACTAAACAAAAATTAACAAGTAAACATAAAAAGATTAAAATCAAACTGACAAGGTGTGTCTCAAGTCTCCCTTACTCAGACCTTGTTCAGAATGAATACTTCTAAATGGCTTAAAACACAACAAATTTTTTTTTTTTTAAATTAGCAAAATATGTCCCTTACCCCCTACTAAAATATGACATTGTCCCCAATGTCAAATTTTAAAGGTAGAATTTAGGAGATATTACCTGCAGAGGTTGCTAACCACTTATTATAACTGAGACATAACAAGCAAAATGTTAGATAATGTCACAAAGACAAAGTGCAATCCACTCCTTGCTCGTCCATATCTCTTTTTCTTTTTCCGAGCATTTGCGAAACAACCGTAGCAGATAAACACTCATAAGCTTGGAGCTTTTTGAGTAAATCTTCAATGGTTGTAGCAGAAATTATGGTTCTCCTTGCCTCTGAAAACATGAATCCATTTTCAACAGCATTATCTAAATATGAAAGCAAATTACTAAAATAACCATTAATATTAAGCAAACCAATGGGTTTCTTATTTGTGACCAAAGATGACCAAGAAGCCACGCAAGCTATTTCTTCCAATGTACCCAAACCTCCTGGTAAAGCAATGAATGCATCGGCAGAATGGTACATGATTGTCATCCGTTCAGGGATACTCCAGACTTGTATTTCCTTACCCACGGTAGGTCCACAAAAACTTGTGAATAGTTTTGGCACGATTCCTAGAACTGGACTTCCTCCGGCGTGTGCTGCTGTAGCGACTGCTCCCATTAAACCCGTACTACCGCCTCCATAAATCAAGTGGATCTTTTGTTGGGCAAGTATTACTCCAACTCTTATGGCTTCATCAGCGAATATGTTATTTTTCCCTGGATAAGCACCTCCAAAGACACAAATTTTTTTAATGCGCTGGGATGAAGTACTTTCCATTTTTTTTTTTCGAGTGCTTGAAAGAGAATGAGTACATGGTGTAATATATAGAGGACTGAGTAGTGAATCAGACAAGAGTAATAATGTCGCCGAAAGTGTATCTGACCTGTCAGAAGAAAATGTTAACCTAACAAAAGATTTTTGCGTGATTTCAGGAAGAAAATCAAAAAGAGAAGAAAAAATCAACCGCAAAAGACAAATAAAAAAATACGAGAATAATTACACAAATCGAACAACACGTAAATTAAAACAAAATAAAGTTATTGCAAATCAAACCAAAAGCTGAGAAGTCATTTATTGTAGTTGTGATTGTGGCTCACATCTTCCTCTGGTTTTACGTCCAGAAACGGCTTAAACGCCTTCTATGAGTCGAGGATATGCTTCCCATCCAGTTTTCTTACAAGCTGGCAAACAGGGTCTTTTAACATCAGATTCCCAAGATGTTGCCATTCCCTTTGGAATTGCGGCCATAAATCAAGAATTTCTCTTTGTACGTCTCCACTAGGATGCGTCTCAAGAGAAAGTTGGATATTACCCAAATTCTCCTTACTCAGTCCATCCTTAATGAATTCAATTTTATCATCTCGATTAGAGGACGGAATCCCAATAGAACGACATTTACCGTTACACGTCCATCGTGCACATTTGTGGCAATTTGAACTCATGCGCTTTGCTCGTCGCTTCTTTGCAAAAGTGCTTCTACCTGTACCTGGTAAATGCAAAACAGGAAGATATTCATCTTCACGTACCTTGGCTTCAATTATCCAACGTATGTCGTCAGGAATCCCTTTGTGCATAAGCATTCTTAATCTTTCAAGTCGAACTTGGTAAAGCTTCAGTAAAATATTTCGAGGAAAAGGAGGAAATCGTTTCTGCAATCTTGTGAGAATATCATCCATCCTGAAAAAAAATGAAAAAAATGAAAGAGAAATTGGAAGAGAAATTTATATACAATATCAGTTTTGTGGATAGCTGATGGAACCGATTTAAATAATCACGGAGTACCGTTATCCGCCATTTAACCGGGGTTAAAAAAATAAATTAAAAATTATATTTACATCTTGTAAGAGAAAAGAACTATTAAACAAAAGAAAAGAAAAACAATAAAAGATAGAATGATGGAGAGTAAGGAATATGCAAATCTGATATAATAGATGCTCTCCATCCTTTTGGGTTGCCTCCCAAGAAGCGCTTGGTTTATTGTCCTCAGCCTAACTTAGACCCATGCCATTATTATTCAACATACTTTGGCTCAAAAAGTGGAAACTCCTCCACATCTTGTATTGGAAAGTTCTCATAGTAAGGCTTCAATCTATGACTATTCACTTTGAATGCCTTATCTGTTTTTGGGCTTTGGATTTCAACTGCACCATGAGTAAATACATTAGTAATAACAAAAGGTCCAACCCAACGAGAACGTAACTTACCTGGATATAACTTAAGGCGTGAATGGAAGAGAAGAACTTTTTGTCCAACAACAAATTCTTTTCTTGATATCATCTTGTCATGGAATGCCTTAGTCTTTTCCTTGTAAATCCTAGAATTCTGATAGGCATCATTCCTTATCTCCTCTAATTCTTGTAGGTCAAGTTTTCTTTTCTTTCCTATCTCATCCATCTCCATGTTGCATTGTTTGATAGCCCAATATGATTTATGTTCCAATTCAACCGGAAGATGACAAGGCTTACCATAAACAAGTCGATAAGGAGACATACCAATGGGTGTCTTATATGCTGTCCTATAAGCCCAAAGTGCATCATCAAGTCGTGAACTCCAATCCTTCCTATTTGGATTAACTGTCTTTTCAAGGATGGACTTAACTTCTCGGTTTGACACTTCAGCTTGCCCACTAGTTTGAGGATGATATGAGGTGGAGACCTTGTGTGTGATGTTATACTTCCTCAAAAGTGCTTCCATAGTCCTATTGCAAAAGTGAGTACCTCTATCGCTGATTATGGCCTTTGGCGTTCCAAACCTAGCAAAGATGTTAGTCTTGACAAAATCTGAAACAACTTTAGAGTCATTAGTCCTAGTGGATTTTGCTTCCACCCACTTTGAAACATAATCAACGGCAAGTAAAATATAAAGATTACCAAAAGAAGGAGGAAAAGGTCCCATGAAATCCATGCCCCATACATCAAAAATTTCAACAATAAGTATTGGAGTTTGAGGCATTTGATTTCTAGCACCTAAGTTACCAGTTCTTTGGCAACGATCACATGACTTGCAAAAGAGGTATGCATCTTTGAATATGGTAGGCCAATAAAATCCAGAATCAAGAACTTTCATGGCTGTTCTTTTGGATCCAAAGTGTCCTCCACATGCATAAGAGTGACAAAAGGTGAGAATAGATTGAAATTCAGTTTCGAGTACACACCTTCTTATAATCTGATCGGAGCAATGCTTCCAAAGGTAAGGATCATCCCATATGTAGTATTTGGCATCACTCTTGATCTTATTTCTTTGAGCTTGTGTCAACTCTTGTGGCAACTTCTTGGTAACTAAGTAATTAACAATATCAGCATACCAAGGAGTTGTTCTTATAAAAAGAAGTTGCTCATCCGGAAAGTTCTCATTCAAGGGTAGTGCATCATCTTCTTGAACTAAACGGCTAAGATGGTCCGCAACCAGGTTGTCACTACCTCTCTTATCTTTTATCTCCAAATCAAACTCTTGTAAGAGAAGTATCCATCTAATCAACCTTGGTTTGGCCTCCTTTTTAGTGAGTAAGTACTTAAGGGCTGCAATGGTCAGAAAATACAATTACTTTAGTACCAATTAAATAAGATCGAAATTTTTCTAAAGCAAATACAACAGCCAAAAGTTCTTTTTCAGTAGTGGAAATAGTTCAATTGAGCATCATTAAGAGTTCTTGAGGCATAATAAATGGCATGTGAGGCTTTGCCAACCCGTTGGCCCAAAACAGCTCCAATGGCATAGTCACTAGCATCACACATGATTTCAAAAGGTACATTCCAATCTGGTGGTTGGATGATAGGAGCTGATGTCAAGAGTCCCTTCAATGTTTCAAACGCCTCTTTGCATTTATCATCAAAGTGGAAAACCACATCTTTTTGTAGTAGCTTGCAAAGAGGTAATGTGATCTTTGAGAAGTCTTTGATAAATCTCCTATAGAAACCTGCATGTCCAAGAAAAGAACGAACCTCTCTCACATTTGTGGGAGGTGGTAAAGAATGCATAATATCTATTTTAGACTTATCAACCTCTATCCCTCTAGAAGAAATAACATGGCCCAAAACTATTCCTTGTTCTACCATAAAGTGACATTTTTCCCAATTCAAAACAAGGTTAGTTTCCATGCATCTTTCAAGTACAAGTGTAAGGTTCTCTAGACATCTATCAAAAGAATCACCATAGACACTAAAATCATCCATAAACACTTCTATGATATTCTCTACATAATCTGAAAATATGCTAACCATACACCTTTGGAATGTAGCTGGTGCATTACAAAGACCAAATGGCATACGCCGGTATGCAAAAGTACCAAATGGACATGTGAATGTTGTTTTCTCTTGGTCTTCCGGAGCAATGGCTATCTGATTATAACCTGAAAAACCATCAAGAAAACAATAATGAGAATGGCCAGCTAACCTTTCAAGCATTTGATCAATAAAAGGTAAAGGAAAGTGGTCTTTGCGAGTTGTGGAATTAAGTTTACGATAATCAATACAAACTCGCCATCCTGTTTGAATCCTAGTAGGAACAAGTTCATTCTCATTATTTGTTACCACCGTTACACCTGATTTCTTTGGAACCACTTGGACTGGGCTCACCCATTTGCTATCCGAGATAGGATAGATCACTCCAACATCTAGGAGCTTCAGTATCTCCTTTTTCACAACCTCCATCATAGGAGGGTTCAATCTTCTTTGTGCTTCTCTTGTTGGTTTAGACCCTTCCTCTAACAAAATCCGGTGCATGCACATGGATGGGCTTATTCCCTTGATATCGGCAATTGTCCAACCAATTGCTGTTTTATGCTCTCTAAGCACCCGGATAAGTCGCTCTTCTTGCAAAGGTGTGAGCTCTTTGGCAATGATGACAGGTAGTGTGTCCTTTTCCCCTAAGAACAAATATTTCAAGTGGTTCGGTAGTGGTTTCAACTCTAAAGTTGGTGCCTGCAAAATGGAAGGTAGAAGTTTCTCATTAGATAAAGGCAAATCAATAAATGAAACATCAAACCTTGCATCTTTAGGTTGCAGCGAGTGTAAAGATTCTAGTGCCCCTTCCACATGGTCACTCAAGGCTAGTTTAGCATTCCCCATTCCGAGATGGTTGCTAAGGACTATTTCCACACTATCTTCACCATCTAGCTCATAAGCTTGCTGCACTAGTGAGTCAATTATATCAATATTAAAAACAGAATGCACATCACTAGGATATCTCATGGCCTCAAAAATGTTAAAGCGAATTATTTCACCATCAAATTCCATAGTTAAAGTGCCATCATGTACATCTATTTTAGTTCTTGCTATTTTCAAGAATGGTCTCCCTAATAGAATAGGTGTGGGATTAGAAGACATCTCATCTTCCATCTCAATAACATAAAAGTCAGCGGGAAAAACCAATTCATTAACCTGTACAAGAACGTCTTCTACAACTCCTCTTGGATAAGTGTTAGAACGGTCAGCAAGTTGTATTATAACACTGGTTTCCTCTAATGGTCCTAGATTCAATGAAGCATAAATTGAATATGGCATGACATTAATAGATGCCCCTAGATCTAGCATAGCACGCTCAAACCTAGTGTTGCCTATCTTACAAGGAATGGTAAACATACCTGGATCCTTGCATTTAGGTGGGAGTTTCTTTTGAAGAACAGCTGACACATTCTCCCCCACACTTACCTTTTCATTCCATTTCAACTTCCGTTTAGATGTGCACAACTCTTTTAGGAACTTGGCATATCTTGGCACTTGCTTGATAGCATCTAGTAAAGGAATGTTCACCTCTACTTTCCGGAAGGTTTCCAAAATTTCCTTCTCTTGCTCCTCCTTCTTGGACTTTGCTAACCTGTTAGGAAAAGGTGGAGGAGTTATATAGGAAGGAAAGGATGGTTTAGGAATTACCTTTTTTAGTGGCTCGTTGGGATGTGAAGAGGATGCCATGGTATTGTTCTCCCCTTGAGCACTATCATTTTGTGGTGTCTCTAGCTGTTTCCCACTTCTTAAATTTATAGCATTGGCATTCTCTCTTGGATTCACTATGGTTTGGGAAGGTAATTTCCCAGAATCCCTTGCTTGCATTTGACTCATGGTTGTTGCCAATTGCCCTATTTGAGTCTCCAAATTTCGAATACTTGTCTTTGTTTCCTGTTGAAATTGAATTGTATTAGTAGAAAGAGCTTTAACAAGATCTTCAAGAGAAGTACCTGAATTTTGGGTGGGTGGTAGTTGTTGTCGGGTTTGGTATGGTTGTTGCACTCTTTGCTGAAAACCCGGTGGCCTGTGGTCAAATGGTGGAGGAATAGTTTGTGATTGGTTCCCTCCATAATTGAAGTTTGGATGATCCCTCCATCCTGGATTGTATGTGTTTGAGTAGGGATCATATTTCCTTGATTGGTTCTGAAATCCACCCATGGCATTCACATGTTCATTGGTATCCTCTTGAAGTGTTGGACACATATCAGTTTGGTGCCCTATGTTTGAACATATGCCACAAGCCTTTATTTGTTGTATTTTACCTACAGCCAATTGTTGAACAAGAGAAGTCAGTTTATCAAATTTTTGTTCAAGGGATGATATACTTACCTCATTAACTCTCTTGGATTGTGGTGGTGGATCTTGTCTCATTGAGAACTGTTGAGAATTGGCTGCCATGTTGGAGATTAATGTTCTAGCAGCCCTGGGAGTCTTATCAACTAGAGCTCCCCCACTAGCGGCATCTATCATACTTCTCTCCATGGGCATGAGACCTTCATAGAAGTATTGGATGAGAAGTTGTTCACTTATTTGATGGTGTGGACATGATGCACAAAGTTTCTTGAACCTCTCCCAATATTCATATAAGGACTCTCCGTTGTATTGCTGAATCCCACATATCTCTTTCCTAATGTTGGCAGCCTTAGATGCTGGGAAATACCTTTCCAAGAATGCTTTCTTCAAATCATTCCATGTAGTGATGGTCCCGGATGGTAGATAGTAGAGCCATTCCTTTGCTGAATCAGCTAGAGAGAATGGGAAGGCTCTCAACTTAACTTGCTCTTCCGTGACCCCTGTTGGTCTCATGCTTGAGCAAACTACATGGAATTCCTTGAGGTGCTTATTTGGATCCTCTCCTGCAAAACCATGAAAAGTTGGGAGAAGATGAATCAAACCAGATTTTAATTCAAAAGCTACCTCAAGATTAGCATATTCAATGCATAATGGTTGTTGACCCAAGTCCGGAGCGGCTAGCTCCTTGAGAGTTCGGTTGTCAGCTGCTGCCATCTCTCCTTGCTCCTCTTGGATGTTTTGGATCAACTCCTCGATTGGTTGTTGGTGAGAAGTTATAAATTCCCGAATTTTCCTAAGTCGTAAGTCTTCTTCGGGAGCTTGGAACATTCACTAATAAAAAAAATAAGAAAGTAAATAATTAGAACAGAAAATAAGAATAAACCAATAAACTAATAAACTAAAGAAAGCAATCCCCGGCAACGGCGCCAAAAATTTGATGCACCCAAAAGAGTGTATCTTATTTAACCTTGCACTAAAAAGATAAATTGTAAGTATAGTAGTTAGCAAGGGTCGAGTCCTCAGGGATTGGGTTTTAGTTTATAAGTTAATAGTTTAAAACTTAAATTCAAGAACAATAAAAGAAAAGGGGTTTTTGAAGCCAGATTTAAACTAAAGTAAATAATAAGAATAAGATGCAAGGCGGTATAACCAGCCAATAAAAATATATACTAAATTAGGCGGTATAACCAGCCAATAAAAATATATATACTAAATTAGGCGGTATAACCAGCCAATAAAAATAAAACAAAGTTAATATACAAATTAGGCGGTATAACCAGCCAATAAAAATAAATATACTTTTAAAAATAAGCAAACTAGAAAAGTAAGAAAACAAGTAAGTAAGAAGAATCAAATATGAAAAATATGGTTAAGGTTTCATTCTCCACCACTAGACATCATTAAGAATCAATTTCAGATCTATCAATATCAACCAACTATCAAAGTTAACAACCGTAGATAACAACAAGCTCTGTTATCCCAATCTTTCCTTAGTTTGTCGTTAAATAGAACAAGCTCTCTATTTAATCTCTAACCATTAAACAACCTAGAATAAGCTCTCTAAATTCAATTTAATGGCAGCTTTATGATGAGAAAGATAGGTTGATCTAAGCAACAAACACATAAGCTCGGATTGTTCAACTTAGGTTATGTTCCACTTTGCAATTATTGAAAACTTGACCATAATCATTAATCACAAATTGCCACTTATGAATAGGAAATCAAGACAATTACACGGATCAAGACTCCTAGACTAGCAATAGATAATTATCAAGATCTATCTAGTTGTACACCTAAATAAATCAAGACAACATCATGAACAATTCTTGTAGAAGAACATAAGCAACTTTGATAGAAAATTAATGATAGATAGAATCTGAAAATCAATCACAAAACATGTCTAGGGCTTTGAAATCACCCTTAACCAAATAGAAGTTTAGCCTAGCATAGGCATTATAAACATAAAATTAAATAGAATCTAAGAAGAAAATAAAAGAAAGAAAGAAGAAGAAGAAGAATATTAATTATCCAACCTCTTGCTCTTTCTAAAGAAAAAGAAAACTAGAGAAAAGAAAGAAGAAGAAAACTTAGAGAATTTTGTTAAAATGGCTAATATCCTACCAATCTCCAATATGATCCCTTACAATCACCCAAGGCCCTCTATTTATACACATTTTGGAGGGCTAAATGACAAGAGACAAGCTTTACAAATTTCAAAGGTAGGTATAATAGGTGGGTGCATTTTCTAACAATTTTCGTCATACATGACGATTTTGATCAGCCAACTTGATGGTCGATTTTGTCAATTTTGCAGGCCTTATCTGATCACATGGTCTTCTAGAAAAATGTTACCCTATCCGTTACGGATCCATAGCCGTTGGAATCACCTCATTTTCTGATGTGGATAAGCAGATATGGGCAAAATACGAAAACAGGTCAGCACAGACGTCATTGCACATCAGCCAACTTGATGGTCAATTTCGCTAGGGAAAACGACTTCGTTTCAAGAAGTGTAAAACATGAAAAAGATAGATATGCCTCTTAGCTTTGCACAGCTACAAATTTCAGCCTTATTGCTTCAGTGAAACGCGAGATATAGCTGATATGGCAAAATGTGTCGGAACTGGAACTGAACTGGATTTGCCCTTAATTCTAGTAATCTGAAATCACTCAAAGAAACTTGTGAAAAACACCAAAATACATAAAGATCATAAACACAATTAGACTAAACAATAATAACTCGTATTTGACACAAAACAATAATAAAACATAACTAAAAACTATATAATTATACGAGTTATCACTAAACAACTAATTAAGAATGATAATTAAAAACTAATTTAAAATAAACTAATATGAAAACAAGTAAATTAAAAAGGATGAATTCAATTAATTATAAAAGCCTAGGATTACAACTTCCCTCAATATTTCGTTTGAATCTCTCTCTACCTCTTAACTTGATTAATGACCCTGAGTTGTTAACCTAGAGTTCTATCTTATTTATAAGGATCTTCCGATGGTCTCATAAAAATATCATTTTTAACCAATTAACTATATTCCTATGATAATTGAATTAAAGAAGAACTCATTAAGATTAGGCTCTAACAATGGTTACACATGACAAATAAGTATATTCCTACCGTACCTGCAGATCAACTCATCCTAATAAATGAATATGAAACATGTGTTATTCAATCCATGTCTAACACTAAACTCCCTTTTCCAAGTTGTATTTAGGTTAACAAATCAATCTAATTGGTGGCCAATCAACTAGAAGCATTAAGAACAAGATTGAACAAACAACTCAACAAAACATTAAATCAAGCTAGAGAGAGAAAGTAAATTCAAACTATGTGTTGAGTTCCATTGAAATCCTAGTAAAAGAAAATTAGTTCATAATAATTAATGAAAACAAATATTCAAATAGTTTCACCATCATCAACAACACAATAAAAATAAAGATAAAAGAGAAAACTAAGAGTTGTCAATTCTTGAATCTTGAATCTTCAAATCTTCCAATCTTCTTGAGAGAATTTGATGGCAACTATCTTCTTGAGAGATAATTAGGTTTTTAGAACTCTAATCCTCTTTATTCTAACCTAAAAGAGTCTTATTTAAAGTGTTTAAGGCCTCCTGGAGTCCGAAACTTCGCTCCCAAGCAAACAGGTAAGTTTTTGCCTTTTTTACGTTTTTTTGCGAGTTGCAAACAGTAGTTGGGCGCCGCGGCGCCGAAATTTTGCTTGGTCTCCGGATTCTGTCATCTTCGCGAACTTCATCAGCTGTTTTGACTAGGCAAATCTTATCCGATTTTGACGCGCCTTATACCATTGGAAAGGTATGGAAGTCAGCTTCAAAATTCAAGAGCGAGTTTTCTCATTTGAAGTCTTTAAGATCAAGTTTTTCTTGAAAGAATCTTTGGAGGTCGAATATGTCTGCTCATTGGTTTGTACCGTTTTTCATCATTTCGCACTTCGAAGCTCCATATCACCTTGGATCTATAAAAACACATAAATAACAACTAAATAACTATTTTAAACATAAAATGGATAAATAAAATAAATATAAAAACATCTAAAACTAATCAAATCCTAATAAAATTCTCAAAAACTTAGCCGATTCAAAAACATAAAAGGTGGCAAAATAACTATATTTTCTAGAATTATCAATAATAGAGGAGCTTTCCTTTAGATTAGCTTAGATGGGTGAGCTTTCCTCCATATTAAGTTAGATGGGGGAATTAGAGGTCCCCATTAGATTAGTTAGTCTCTAGAATTAGAGGTCCCATTAGATTAATTAGTCTCTAATGTTAAGTCATTGTTGACAATTTTTATTTAGTAATAAACTTGTTGGCAATGAGATTACTTAATTATATAGGGGCAAAATTAGACAATCACTATATATTAACACATTATTGAAAAGAAAAAGAAGAAAAATAGCAAATCCTTTAGGTTACATTAATTAACTATCAAATCCCAAATATGGCAAGCTTGATCTTCTTTATTTTATTAGTATTTTGTATTGAATGCTCATTGGTTTATTTATTTTTGAATATATAATTGTATATTTTAAAAATAAATAAAAATAATAAAATTCATATTAACTAAAATTTGCATGTAAAATTTGTTTTATGTACAAATTATATCAATTATTATATTATTTTTAATATTAATGAAAAATTAATTATGAAGATAAAAAAATTTAATGTAAAATTTTTATTTATATCAAATAAATTAATTCACTTTTTAAAATTTGTGAAAAAATTAAAACTTTTAAGATAAAGCAATTCTACATAAATTTTTAATTTTTTTAATTTATTATCAAATTAATACATTTAACTAAAGTGTTTAAATGAATTTAAACTTCTTACTTATAAATTAGATAAATCTTATTAATAATAAAAAAATATTCATAATGGCAATTTAGAAATATTTGCACGTAAATATTTATTTTTAAATAATAATATATATTAAATAAGTAGTTGTACATTGTAAATATTTAAAATTAATAAAATGCATATTAACATGTAAAATTTGTCTCATGTATAAAATATATGAGAGTAATATAAAGTTTATTACTTTTAATTTTAATATAAAATTAAAATTTTAAAAATAAAAAATTAAATAATAATTAAATTAATAAAGTGCATATTAACATGTGTATTTTATTTCATGTATATTAATATATCATATGTTAATTAACATAAATTTATTACTTTTAATATTAATTTAGAATTAAAACTCTAAAAAAATTTAATGTAAACTTTAACTCATTTTTATTTATCAAATAAATTTATTTAATGAAAGTAAAGTTCTTATTTATAAATTAGATAAATCTTATTAAATTTATTTAAAATGGCAATTTAGAAATATAATAAACATATATGTCTATTTTCGTCAGTTCAAATGATTCTTCACATTCGTACTTTTATATATATTATAGATATGCAAATTATATCAAATTATTATAAAATTTATTATTTTTAATATAAATGCAAAATTAATTATGAAGATAAAAAATCAATGTAAATTTTAAGTTTTTTTTTTTTAATTTATATCAAATAAATTGATTTCATTTTTAAGGTTAGTAAAAAAAATTAAAACGTTTAAAATAAAACAATTTCATATAAATTTTTAATTGTTTTTTATTATTATCAAATTAATCCATTTAAAGAAAGTGTTTTAATGAAATTAAAGTTCTTACTTATAAATTAGATAAATCTTATTAATAATAATAATACATTTATAATGGCAATTTAAAAATATAATAAATAAAAATGATTATTTTCATCAATTCAAAAGATTATTCACATTCATTATTTTAATTATTATATATATATATATTATAGATTTAACAGGACAACCGGTAATTTTTTCATTATATTGTAAACAAATGTTTAATTTTGTCTTTAAATTTTAATTTCATTGAATTTTGTCATTATACATTATACATTTTCAATTTTGTTTTTTTTTTTTTTAACAAGAAATAGTAGAATTGAAATATTTCACAAAATATTTTGTTAATGCAAATAGTAAAAAAATTTTATTGCACTTTTCAATAAATAAAAAAAAAAGTTAACAAAATTTAAATATTTTGTTAATGAAAATGATAATTTTTTTATTAATTTCGTTATTTATTTTTAAAAATTAAAAGTATAAATATAAAATTCAACGAAATTAATGAATAATAACAAAATCCAACATTGATAGATAGGACCATAGTACAATAACAAATTTATTTTTTTATCCCTTATTTAACTAAACGCAATGCTAAAAAAATTGGATTAGTTGGTTGGATCAATTCAATTGAAAATCCAAAGCATGTCGATTCAATATGTACCTTAGAATTAAGCATTTTGTGAACTGATAAAAAATCAGACTAAACTGATAAAAAATCAATTTTAAGCTTATTTTATTAATTTTTATTCAAATATATATTTTTTTTTGTAAATGATGAGATTTAAATATTTAACCTCTTAATTTTATGTTAAAGGCCAAACTATTAAGCTAAATGTATATCTTTATTAATTATTTATTATATTTAATAATTATTTATTATTAAAATTATATATTTAATATATATATATATTTATCAAACTAACCAATTGAATCGATAATATAACTGAAATCCCTCCATTTCAATTAGGAATGACAATAGAGCGGGATGGGGGCGGGGATTGCCTTATGCATCTCTGCCCTACTCTTGCATGAATGTTGAAAACATTTACCTTCCATAGATGTCGATTACATCCATAATCGATTCACATTACTCTACGTTGCTTCACCCCACTTTTTTACTAATTATTTTTAATTTAATATTATAAAAATATATATTATAATTTATTCATGAACATAGTTTTATTATATATATAATATATATATATATAATATTAGTATATATATTTAATATATATATTAAAAATATAAAAGAGATATATAGTATATTTTAATGTGTAAAATAGTAATTTTTAAAGATGAAAAAGGACGAAGCAAAACAAACATTTATCAAAACTTCCACCCCGCCTTCACTTTTTTTTTATTTAAAAAATCTTTTGATTCGAAATAAATCAATACAAAATTCATAAAAGGAATAGAATTTTACAATAACTAATTTTAACCTTTGGACCAATTTTTTAATCACTAACAAAACGGAAGGCGCGTCCAATGTATTATCATTGCGCGATGGGAACGTGTAAAACTGCCATCAATATTATAGACGTTATAACAGAATTAAAGTTCCCGCTTACCCAAATCCGTAATTCAAAAGTTTAAATTCCCATCCCTCCAATTCACCCTTCTCTTCCCTTCATCCCTCTTTCAAAATTTCTAACCCCGCCACCCAAAACATATAACTCAACTTTCTCTTTCCTTTTTTTTTTTTTTTTTTTTCTTTAACGCCTCCCCCTTCGCCTCCACTTCCTTCAATCCCTCCTATCTCTCCGCCGTAAACATGCCGGTCTCTTCTTCTTCGTCTCTTCCCGAATCTTCCTCTCGTCATTACACGTATAGCCGCAAGGAGAAATCTCTCGGCCTCCTTTGCTCCAAGTAAATCTCAATTCCCTAACTTTAATATCCTTCTTTTTTCAATTCTAAGATTTAATTTGTTTTCTTTTCAATTCTTTTTACGTTGCAGTTTTTTGAGCATGTATAATAAGGACGGTATTGAATTGATTGGACTTGATGAAGCCGCAGCAAAATTAGGTCCTTTTTTTTTAAATTTTTTTTTAATGATTTACCTATGATTTTTATGGTTTTTTAATTTTTGCAGATATGATTTATGTTTTCTTTTTATGATATTTTCAGGAGTTGAGAGACGGCGGATCTATGACATTGTCAATGTTTTGGAAAGTGTTGGGGTAATCTTCTTTTTCATTTTCTTTTCTAATTTTTGTATCTTTTTTCTTGATTTATGAATTACATGTAAATGATTTTTTTGGGGTTTTTTTTTTGCCTTTTTATTTGATGGATATTTAGGTTCTCACAAGAAAGGCTAAGAATAAATATACATGGAAAGGTTTTGGGGCAATTCCTAAAGCTTTACAAGATCTAAAGGTAAATTCAAAGCTTTCTTTTTATTGTTTTGTTCAGTTTAATGTTGTAAAAGATGGTTGAAAATTGAAGGGAATTTTTTTGATTTCTTTTGTGGTTTCATTTTATGGTAGGAAGAAGGTTTCAGTAGTAATTTCAAAAAAATTGATGCAAACAATAATGCAAAGGTAAGTAGAAAGTTTTTTAACTGTTTTCTTTTTCTATCAAAGTGTTTGCTTTTCTTTTATCTTTGCCTAAAAAACCCTATGATTTGAACGGTTTTCAGGTCTCAGATGATGATGACGACGACGAAGAGGATGAAGGGTTCTCCAATCCCAACGCTGGGAGCCAGACTGAAACTTCAAAATCTAGCTCTGTTCTTAAGTCTTCTTCATCGTCGAAAGTTGGTAAATTTCATGTTCGAATTACATTAATTTTGTTCGTTGTAATTGCCCTAAGATCTTGATCTTTTATTTATGTCCAAAATTGAAATGGTCTTCTCTGATTTGACTTGTAAGTCATCTTCAATAGGCTGATTTTAGTGAAATTTAATGAAGTTTTAATAGGCAACTGCTAAAGACATCTTATAGATTATCTCTGATGTTTGCAGATAACCGAAGGGAAAAATCCCTGGGGCTACTTACTCAGAATTTTGTCAAGCTATTTCTCTGCTCTAATGTGAGCCTTCTTCTTGCTCTCTATGAACTGCCATGGGATTACTTTGTTTTGGTCATCATTTTGATGTTTCTAAGTAACTGCTTTTCAGGCTGAGTTGATCTCCCTCGATGAAGCAGCGAGGTTGTTGCTTGGGAATGCTCACAATACCTCAGTAATGAGAAGTAAAAAATTGCAACTTTTCCCACCTCATTCTGAATTGAGGAGAAACTAATACAAAGAGATAAAACTGATTGACTAATATTGTTGTTCATTTGATGATTCAACAGCAAAAGTAAGGCGGCTGTATGACATTGCAAACGTGTTGTCTTCCATGAATCTTATTGAGAAGGTAAACAGATAATTGGAGAAAACTAATAAGGGCTTAGAATTTCTTTAACTTCGATATCTGCAACCTTGAAATTGATATTTTTATAGACTTAAGTTAAAGTGCTTTTAAGTTCTTAATGTTAAATGAATTTGGTGCAGACCCATACTGTAGATACCCGGAAACCTGCATTTAGGTGGTTGGGGCTGAGAGGGAATTCAGAAAAAGGATCTACTGATGCCTTGGTTCTTAACGAGTCTAAGAAAAGGGTGTTCGGAACTGATGTTACAAACATCAGTTTCAAGAGGAATAAGGTTGATTCTTCAAATGATCAGAATTTCAACCAGTACACGAAGACGCAAACGCATATAAACGTTGAAAATTTGGTGACTGTGGCTGATAGAAGCGGTTCGGAGGATTCGAAACCAGGTTCAAAGAGCTACCGGTTTGGTCCTTTTGCTCCTGTAAACTTGACCAAGATTGGTAATTCTGAGAATAGTGTGAAGCCGGTTCATGACTGGGAGAGTCTTGCTTCCACTTACCGTCCTCAATATCACAATCAAGGTAAGGTATAGTTTAATTCTCCATTATACAAATGAGTGGACTGTTTTGATCGTATAAGTGCTTTTTGTTGCATTTTAAAGATTTACACGTGAATATCACATGCTAATTTGTTGATATATTATTGTTTAATGTTTACAATTGTAGTAATAAACGAGAAAAAGGTTAAAAGTTCCTATATGTTTCCTGTTAGATGAGCTATATTATTGAAGACTCATATGGGAATTCTATTCTATTTTATAAGTTATATTTTGTGTTAGTTCACATAGAACCCGCTGCTTGAGATAACATTTTATTTGGCTAGTTTATGTTGCTTTGACTCTTCATTTTTCTTGAAGTATTCGTGTCCAACACCCGTATTTGACACATATCCGGATATGGGTATGGGGACATGATCCTCCAAGGATTCTCCAAATACATGAAAATCTTGGAAAAAATTGAATATATCCGTGTTCGACACTCACACCCGAGTTCGAGTAACATAGTGGCTAGTTGCTCAGTACTTTTGGCCTCTTCAGCACTTTTTTCTGTTTCTGTGGTATTAGTACCTTCGTGTGCGTGCCCCTTTAGCTAGTTACACCATAGACTTGTTCCAATATGGCTGTGTGCATTTTCTTTGGTATTGCTTGGCTGATTATGCAAATTGTTACCTAGTTTGGCAGTGTCACTAGAATTAATGCTCCTTGTCATTTGATAGCAACAGCCAACAAACAATAATTCTAATACAAATCTTATTTTGCTGACATATTGCAGCTTTAAGGGACCTCTTTTCTCATTACATGGAAGCGTGGAAATCATGGTACTCGGAAGTTGCTGGGAAGAAGCCAATACAACAAATTTCCTAATGTTTGACCACCACTTGCTTTCTCCGGTGGACTGCTCAAAATTACCAAGTACAGCATTTGGGAAGCATTCTTTTCCTAACCTGATCTATCTCCGTTCTTTTCTCCCTATTTTCACCATTTGTTTTTTCTTTTACATAGAAGAGAGGACCCCTTGTTGGATGCATTTTCTCTTTGCACCAATTTGAGTGGCAACACTTGTACACAAATTCACTCAAAAAGTCTATGCATTGTGTCCTACACAATTACTAATCATCATCTGCCATTTTCCAGTTGATTAGATAAATTTGGGTTTTTTTTTTTTTCTTCTTCTAATCTTCTTTATGAATGGTAGCTGCAGCAGTTTTGTTATCTTTTAGAGCTATCAGGGAAACTTGTTCAAAGATTGGATTATCTTGATAGTTTGCTTGATATTTGAAGGGTTTAGACTTATTAAATTGCGCTTGAGCTTTTGGTTCAATGATTGGTGTATGCTCTCCTCCTCAAAAGAGTAGGGTTTGAATCCTCCATCTCTCAAACTATAAAAACAAAAAATTATTAAATTTTGGCAAAAAAATTGAGATTTGTTTAAACAGGTTGGTTTTTGTCTTTGACATTCAAGACCCAAACTTATTAGATTTGGGTTGAATTATATAATAATATTATTTATATATATTTATATTGTATATAATAATATAAATATGTTAAATTATTTATATTTTAAATTTAATAAAAGTAAAAGGTAAAAATATTAAAAATTAAATAAAAATTATGTTTTTCTTTTTCTTTTTAAAAAGTTATTTGTCAAGATTGGATTGTACTATTAATAAATACGAGTTTGGATAGAATTTAAATTTTGAATTGTTGGGTCGAATTGGATTTAAGTAAATATGTAGGGTGTTGATATTATGTTTAAGTGATAACTCGTATAATTATATAGTTTTTAGTTATGTTTTATTATTGTTTTGTATCAAATACGAGTTATTATTGTTTAGTCTAATTGTGTTTATGATCTTTATGTATTTTGGTGTTTTTCACAAGTTTCTTTGAGTGATTTCAGATTACTAGAATTAAGGGTAAATCCAGTTCAGTTCCAGTTCCGACACCTTTTGCCATATCAGCTATATCTCGAGTTTCACTGACGCAATAAGGCTGCAATTTGTAGCCGTGCAAAGCTAAGAGGCATATTTATCTTTTTCATGTTTTACACTTCTTGAAACAGAGTCGTTTTCCCTAGCGAAATCGACCATGAAGTTGGCTGATGTGCAATGACGTCTGTGCTGACCTGTTTTCGTATTTTGCCCATATCTTCTTATCCACATCAGCAAATGAGCTGATTCCAACGGCTATGGATCAGTAACTGATAGGGTAACATTTTTCTAGAAGACCATGTGATCAGATAAGGCCTGGAAAATTGACAAAATCGACCATCAAGTGGCTGATCAAAATCGTCATGTATGACGAAAATTGTTAGAAAATGCACCCACCTATTATACCTACCTTTGAAATTTGTAAAGCTTGTCTCTTGTCATTTAGCCCTCCAAAATGTGTATAAATAGAGGGCCTTGGATGATTGTAAGGGATCATATTGTACATAGGTAGGATATTAGCCATTGTAATAAAATTCTCTAAGTTTTCTTCTTCTTTCTTTTCTCTAGTTTTCTTTTTCTTTAGAAAGAGCAAGAGGTTGGATAATTAATATTCTTCTTCTTCTTCTTTCTTTCTTTTATTTTCTTCTTAGATTCTATTTAATTTTATGTTTATAATGCCTATGCTAGGCTAAACTTCTATTTGGTTAAGGGTGATTTCAAAGCCCTAGACATGTTTTGTGATTGATTTTCAGATTCTATCTATCATTAATTTTCTATCAAAGTTGCTTATGTTCTTCTACAAAAATTGTTCATGATGTTGTCTAGATTTATTTAGGTGTACAACTAGATAGATCTTGATAATTATCTATTGCTAGTTTAGGAGTCTTGATCCGTGTAATTGTCTTGATTTCCTATTCATAAGTGGCAATTTGTGATTAATGATTATGGTCAAGTTTTCAATAATTGCAAAGTGGAACATAACCTAAGTTGAACAATCCGAGCTTATGTGTTTGTTGCTTAGATCAACCTATCTTTCTCATCATAAAGCTGCCATTAAATTGAATTTAGAGAGCTTATTCTAGGTTGTTTAATGGTTAGAGATTAAATAGAGAGCTTGTTCTATTTAACGACAAACTAAGGAAAGATTGGGATAACAGAGCTTGTTGTTATCTACGGTTGTTAACTTTGATAGTTGGTTGATATTGATAGATCTGAAATTGATTCTTAATGATGTCTAGTGGTGGAGAATGAAACCTTAACCATATTTTTCATATTTGATTCTTCTTACTTATTTGTTTTCTTACTTTTCTAGTTTGCTTATTTTTAAAAGTATATTTATTTTTATTGGCTGGTTATACCGCCTAATTTGTATATTAACTTTGTTTTATTTTTATTGGCTGGTTATACCTCCTAATTTAGTATATATATTTATATTGGCTGGTTATACCGCCTAATTTAGTATATATATTTTTATTGGCTGGTTATACCGCCTTGCATCTTATTCTTATTATTTACTTTAGTTTAAATCTGGCTTCAAAAACCCCTTTTCTTTTATTGTTCTTGAATTTAAGTTTTAAACTATTAACTTATAAACTAAAACCCAATCCCTGAGGACTCGACCCTTGCTAACTACTATACTTACAATTTATCTTTTTAGTGCAAGGTTAAATAAGATACACTCTTTTGGGTGCATCAAATTTTTGGCGCCGTTGCCGGGGATTGTTTTCTTTAGTTTATTTGTTACTTGGTTTATTCTTATTTTCAGTTCTAATGAGTTTTATTTTCTTGTACATACGGGTTTTTCTGATCAAATTTTGAAAAAAAAAAAAAAAAAAAAAAAAAAAAAACGATGGAATTGAGCAATCTAACACTTGAAGAGTTGGTGGCATACATGAACATGGAGAATCAACAAGCCAATCTCACCTTCCCAGTTCAACAATTGGCCATGGGAGGATGTCAAGGCCATCAAGTGTTCCAAGACCAACAGTATGATCATTACTCAAACACTTACCATGAGGGATGGTGGGATCATACTAATTATGGCTACTCGAAAAATTACCAAGAAGTAGATCCTTATGCCAATTACACTCATCCATCTAGCTTCAATCAATCATGGTCCCAAGAACCAGATCTTTTTCAACCACCACATATGACTCAAAACTCAGGTACTTCTTTAGAAGATCTTGTCTATTCTTTTGTTACTGATACATTGCAATTTCAACAGGAAACAAGGGCAAGCATCCAGAGTTTGGAAAAGCAAATGATCCAATTGACTAGTAGTATGGTGGGATGGGTAGCACAAAGATCTGAAGAACTCCCTGCCCAAACAATGATTAACCCAAAGGAGAATACTACTATTGTGACCTTGAGGAATGAGGAACAAGATGAGGATGAGACAAAATTAGAGATGAATTCTATTCTTGAGGATAATGAAGCCAATGATCCAAATAAGAGTATTTCAACACCGGAGGTAACGTTTAAGATTCCAATTTTTGCTAATGTTTCTTCTCCACCTTTTCCTAGTAGATTCGCAAAGTTCAAGGAGGAGGAACATGAACAAGACATCCTGGAAACCTTAAACAGTTTATTTGTGGATGCCATTCAACAAGTACCAAAAGATGCACCATTCCTCGATGAGATATGCACCACCAAGGATGATGGAATAATACTTGTAATGGAGAATGCATCCACTGTTGTGCAAAGAAAGCTTCCTCTCAAACGCATAAATTTGGGAAATTTCATGTATGAGCCTGACAAGCCTAAAAAGCCAAGAAGGGGTGTTGGTTAGATTCAAAACACTAACTCAAGTGTTAATTGGGAAGGCAGCCCAATTAAAGATGAAATTGCCAACCTTCCATATTCAGATTTGCTTTCTCTTTCTTTTCCTTTTTCTTTTATTATTTTTATTGTTTTTATTTTATTTCTTATGTTTCTTTGTTAATTGTGTTTACTGCTTTTAAGTTCATTTAGGCTGCATAAGTTTCTTTTGTTTAATAGTTCTTTTCTCTTACATATAATTCTTGCATTGGGGGATAATAGCATTACATTAATGACAATGTAAGAATTATGTGTGGGGGGGGAGAATTTAGGATTTTATTTAGAGTGTTTTGTTTTTGAGTCTTTTTATGTTGTTTTTTTTTTTTTTTTTTTTTTTTTGATCCTTGTTTTGAAAATAACTAGATGTAAATATAATTTTTATTTTTTTTACCCCGGTTAAATGGCGGATAACGGTACTCCGTGATTATTTAAATCGGTTCCATCAGCTACCCACAAAACTGATATTGTATATAAATTTCTCTTTCAATTTCTCTTTCATTTTTTTTTTTTTCATTTTTTTTTCAGGATGGATGATATTCTCACAAGATTGCAGAAACGATTTCCTCCTTTTCCTCGAAATATTTTACTGAAGCTTTACCAAGTTCGATTTGAAAGATTAAGAATGCTTATGCACAAAGGAATTCCTGGAGACATACGTTGGATAATTGAAGCCAAGGTACGTGAAGATGAATATCTTCCTGTTTTGCATTTACCAGGTACAGGTAGAAGCACTTTTGCAAAGAAGCGACGAGCAAAGCGCATGAGTTCAAATTGCCACAAATGTGCACGATGGACGTGTAACGGTAAATGTCGTTCTATTGGGATTCCGTCCTCTAATCGAGATGATAAAATTGAATTCATTAAGGATGGACTGAGTAAGGAGAATTTGGGTAATATCCAACTTTCTCTTGAGACGCATCCTAGTGGAGACGTACAAAGAGAAATTCTTGATTTATGGCCGCAATTCCAAAGGGAATGGCAACATCTTGGGAATCTGATGTTAAAAGACCCTGTTTGCCAGCTTGTAAGAAAACTGGATGGGAAGCATATCCTCGACTCATAGAAGGCGTTTAAGCCGTTTCTGGACGTAAAACCAGAGGAAGATGCCAAATACACTTTCGGCGACACTATTACTCTTGACTTTTACGGTTGATTTTTCTTCTCTTTTTGATTTTCTTCCTAAAATCACGCAAAAATCTTTTGTTAGGTTAACATTTTCTTCTGACAGGTCAGATACACTTTCGGCGACATTATTACTCTTGTCTGATTCACTACTCAGTCCTCTATATATTACACCATGTACTCATTCTCTTTCAGGCACTCGAAAAAAAAAATGGAAAGTACTTCGTCCCAGCGCATTAAAAAAATTTGTGTCTTTGGAGGTGCTTATCCAGGGAAAAATAACATATTCGCTGATGAAGCCATAAGAGTTGGAGTAATACTTGCCCAACAAAAGATCCAGTTGATTTATGGAGGCGGTAGTACGGGTTTAATGGGAGCAGTCGCTACAGCAGCACACGCCGGAGGAAGTCCAGTTCTAGGAATCGTGCCAAAACTATTCACAAGTTTTTGTGGACCTACCGTGGGTAAGGAAATACAAGTCTGGAGTGTCCCTGAACGGATAACAATCATGTACCATTCTGCCGATGCATTCATTGCTTTACCAGGAGGTCTGGGTACATTGGAAGAAATAGCTTGCGTGGCTTCTTGGTCATCTTTGGTCACAAATAAGAAACCCATTGGTTTGCTTAATATTAATGGTTATTTTAGTAATTTGCTTTCATATTTAGATAATGCTGTGGATAATGGATTCATGTTTTCAGAGGCAAGGAGAACCATAATTTCTGCTACAACCATTGAAGATTTACTCAAAAAGCTCCAAGCTTATGAGTGTTTATCTGCTACGGTTGTTTCGCAAACGCTCGGAAAAAGAAAAAGAGATATGGACGAGCAAGGAGTGGATTGTACTTTGTCTTTGTGACATTATCTAACATTTTGTTTGTTGTGTCTCAGTTATAATAAGTGGTTAGCAACCTCTGCAGGTAATATCTCCTAAATTCTACCTTTAGTAGGGGGTAAGGGACATATTTTGCTAATTTAAAAAAAAAAAATTTGATGTGTTTTAAGCCATTTAGAAGTATTCATTCTGAACAAGGTCTGAGTAAGGGAGACTTGAGACATACCTTGTCAGTTTGATTTCTTCTTTTCAAAAAAAAAAAAAAAAGTTTGTTGTGTTTTAAGCAATTTAGAAGTATTCATTCTGGACAAGGTCTGAGTAAGGGAGACTTGAGACATACCTTGTCAGTTTGATTTTAATCTTTTTATGTTTACTTGTTAATTTTTGTTTAGTATTTTAGGATTATTTAGGTTGAATGAGTTTGTTTTGTTTTGTTTTGAGTCTTAGTTGTTCCTATTCTTATGTTATTAGTTCTTTTCTCTTACACATGATTCTTTCATTTGAGTTAATAGACTTACATTGAGGACAATGTAAGAATTAAGTGTGGGGGGGAATGATTTAGGATTTCTTTTATTTTTGTCTACTATTTTTTTTTCTTTATTATTATTATTTTTTTTTTGTGAGTTTTAGTTCCTTTTTAATACAATGATGAGATATGAATTGCATAAGTCTAAAACAGATTTATTAGTGAGAAGATTTTCATGAGAATTGAGCTTGATGTCAACCTTTTTATGAGCCAATGTTAATATGATATGTTGATTGAGAAAGAAGCATGTTTAGACTTAATCTGACTTGTATAATCATCCTTGTGAGTTTTTGAGCCTATAATGATTGATGCATTATACAAATCAATCTAATTTCTTTATTGAGTGCTCTTATGATTACATGATTCTCTAGAACTTGCTTTAAACCGTTTGAGACTATATTGATACATGTGACAACATGAATATGATAGAGGCATTAGGATTATAACCAGAGCCAAACAGCCATCCATTATTGATGTTCCAAGAGAACACACCCTTAGTGAACCAATTAGAGCCTACATTGAATAAGCTATCTCTTTGGTAACCATAACTTGTCCCTAACCTAAATATACTTATATCTTTACCTTTGTTCCAAAGATGAATTAGCATGTTTTGAGACAAGTTGCAAAGACAAGGAAGATTTATTGAAAATTTGGGTTAGAAACAAGAAATAAGTGTGGGGGGAAAAGAAAGAAAAAAGTCAAGAGAAAAAGAAAGGGATCATTGTCAAATACATTCCCATATTAAAAAAAAAAAAAAAAAAAAAAAACTTCTCTTGAACTTCTAGTTAAAGTAAAGAAAAAGATGTTACAAAGTTGGTTAGAATGATGCAAAGGCTCAACATGAATATTTAGCCTATGTTATTATGTGCTTTATAAGAGTTTTGAGAAGTTTTATTTGTATGATCTTTTTATGTCTCTAAACTTTATGAACTCTTTGGAACCTTTGTGATATCTTTATCCTTTTGTTCTTCAACCACATTACAAACCCCTTGGCCCCATTACAACCTTGATTAAAGACCTCTTGATTCATGAAGTTGTATGATCTAAATAGTGGAGAATAGGTGGACAAGCAAGAATATGGTAGAACTGTTTTCATGAGATTGATTGAGTGTAAACACTTCACCACTACTTTAAAGAGTGAAAATCATGAGGGTATCCCATGTGAGTAGTTGAGATTAAGTTTGAATATGCACTATTTTGATTGAAATATGTTATGTTAATATTGGCTTAACTCAAACAATTTACATTCAAGCATGATTTTTTGTGAAATTCTTTAAGCTATTGATTAGTTTATAAGACTTGTTCAAAGATTGTCTCTAATTTGTATTGAAAGGATTAGGAGTAAATATTTTTAGTATATGTAGTTTATTTATATTTTAGTTTTTCAATGTTTGTGGGTATCGTTCTAGTAAACCCTCACGAGACTAAACTCGTCCACTAGGGACACCTAGGGGTTTAAAGGCTTGTGTCACATGCTAAGTGCCACCGTGATTTCCTACGAAAGTGGATTAGATTTGATTTTCTTATTTTATTTTTATTGAGTCGTTGCTAGGGACTAGCAACAATCTAAGTGTGGGGGTGTGATAACTCGTATAATTATATAGTTTTTAGTTATGTTTTATTATTGTTTTGTGTCAAATACGAGTTATTATTGTTTAGTCTAATTGTGTTTATGATCTTTATGTATTTTGGTGTTTTTCACAAGTTTCTTTGAGTGATTTCAGATTACTAGAATTAAGGGTAAATCCAGTTCAGTTCCAGTTCCGACACCTTTTGCCATATCAGCTATATCTCGAGTTTCACTGAAGCAATAAGGCTGCAATTTGTATCCGTGCAAAGCTAAGAGGCATATTTATCTTTTTCATGTTTTACACTTCTTGAAACGGAGTCGTTTTCCCTAGCGAAATCGACCATGAAGTTGGCTGATGTGCAATGACGTCTGTGCTGACCTGTTTTCGTATTTTGCCAATATCTTCTTATCCACATCAGCAAATGAGCTGATTCCAACGGCTATGGATCAGTAACTGATAGGGTAACATTTTTCTAGAAGACCATGTGATCAGATAAGGCCTGGAAAATTGAAAAAATCGACCATCAAGTTGGCTGATCAAAATCGTCATGTATGACGAAAATTGTTAGAAAATGCACCCACCTATTATACCTACCTTTGAAATTTGTAAAGCTTGTCTCTTGTCATTTAGCCCTCCAAAATGTGTATAAATAGAGGGCCTTGGATGATTGTAAGGGATCATATTGTACATAGGTAGGATATTAGCCATTGTAATAAAATTCTCCAAGTTTTCTTCTTCTTTCTTTTCTCTAGTTTTCTTTTTCTTTAGAAAGAGCAAGAGGTTGGATAATTAATATTCTTCTTCTTCTTCTTTCTTTCTTTTATTTTCTTCTTAGATTCTATTTAATTTTATGTTTATAATGCCTATGCTAGGCTAAACTTCTATTTGGTTAAGGGTGATTTCAAAGCCCTAGACATGTTTTGTGATTGATTTTCAGATTCTATCTATCATTAATTTTCTATCAAAGTTGCTTATGTTCTTCTACAAGAATTGTTCATGATGTTGTCTAGATTTATTTAGGTGTACAACTAGATAGATCTTGATAATTATCTATTGCTAGTTTAGGAGTCTTGATCCGTGTAATTGTCTTGATTTTCTATTCATAAGTGGCAATTTGTGATTAATGATTATGGTCAAGTTTTCAATAATTGCAAAGTGGAACATAACCTAAGTTGAACAATCCGAGCTTATGTGTTTGTTGCTTAGATCAACCTATCTTTCTCATCATAAAGCTGCCATTAAATTGAATTTAGAGAGCTTATTCTAGGTTGTTTAATGGTTAGAGATTAAATAGAGAGCTTGTTCTATTTAACGACAAACTAAGGAAAGATTGGGATAACAGAGCTTGTTGTTATCTACGGTTGTTAACTTTGATAGTTGGTTGATATTGATAGATCTGAAATTGATTCTTAATGATGTCTAGTGGTGGAGAATGAAACCTTAACCATATTTTTCATATTTGATTCTTCTTACTTACTTGTTTTCTTACTTTTCTAGTTTGCTTATTTTTAAAAGTATATTTATTTTTATTGGCTGGTTATACCGCCTAATTTGTATATTAACTTTGTTTTATTTTTATTGGCTGGTTATACCGCCTAATTTAGTATATATATTTATATTGGCTGGTTATACCGCCTAATTTAGTATATATATTTTTATTGGCTGGTTATACCGCCTTGCATCTTATTCTTATTATTTACTTTAGTTTAAATCTGGCTTCAAAAACCCCTTTTCTTTTATTGTTCTTGAATTTAAGTTTTAAACTATTAACTTATAAACTAAAACCCAATCCCTGAGGACTCGACCCTTGCTAACTACTATACTTACAATTTATCTTTTTAGTGCAAGGTTAAATAAGATACACTCTTTTGGGTGCATCATTAAGCTTGGTGATTCCAAAAAATAGAAAATTCTAGAAAGATTTCCAAAAATAAGAAAGAATTATTTTTAATTTTGTAAAAAATAGATTGAATAAGTCATTTCGATTGATTCAATTGAGAATTGATGGTTTATTTAATTTAGAGGTAAATAAAGCTAAAGGAGTCTTTAAACCTGTTAAATTGATGATATGGATATTGAATTGGATTTTAATAATTTATTTATTTTTTAATTAATGAAAAATATTTATATATGATAAGATTTGAAGTTTACCTTCTTAATTTTTAATTAATGCCTTAACCATTTAGTCAAATATGTATTTATATTAAATATTCACCTTTTTCAATAGATATTAAATGATATTTTATTTTCAATGTAATTAATTGACATAATTGAATCGGTCCATTGAACCGGACATTCAACCGGCTTGATTATTTAAGCATTGATTATTTCACTACATTGTGAAGTAACTAGGGGAAAAGATGAGTGCATTGCAAGAGATCTTTCTTAAGATGGCAATGGATACCAACATTTGGTTGGTTGGTTTGAATGGTAAAATGGTTTTAACCCAAAAATAAGAACGAAGGTTGGAATCTTTAGAGTCGTCAATGTTAGAAAGGTTTTACCATTTATACTCTCGGTCCTAATAGGAATTAGTCCATCATCAACTATAAAGTGGGGATGTCAGGAACACCCTGAATTTAGACCCAAAAAAAAATTCTGGCAATGGATGGTAAAAAATTGAATCTTTAACATTATTCGATTCATTTTTTGCGGATTCGGATTTGAATTCTTGGATATCCGTTATCCGAATTTGCTTTAATGTTGATGCGGATAGTATCGGATATTTGAATCTGTTTTTTTTATACGGATAACAGATTTGAATATCCGAATCCAATATTCATTTACATATTTAATTCTTGTTCAATTTTATAATTTTTATTTTTTCAAAATAATTGATTTAATAAATTCGGATATCTTACGGATATTGTTCTTTAAATTGAATACGGATTCGGATAGTAATATTCAGATAATAAACATATTCGAATTTCGAATAAATTAAACGGATTAAAATATTTAAAAAATTGCATATTTCCAATCAGCTGATATCCCTTCTTTCTTAAATCACTATAAATAATTCAGGTTTGTTTTCCTAATAACATCGATGAAATGATCATGAGAATGGTCTGAATAGGTTTCCGTTTCTTCCAGCTTAATCTTTGATGTTATGTGAATCTTACTCGGATGCCCCCAAAATGGTTAAGTCTGACTGAAGTGTTGAAGTCACATAATTAGTGTGTTTTTATAGTTGTGATCAAATTCAAACCCTAGAGATTCACGAAAATGTTAAATTTGGACATAATAAAAATACATAATACGAACATGAAATATTTAATAAATACAAAAATAATATAATAAATATGACATGATACGTTCAATATACATATCATATTCGTGTTTAAGATTTTAATATATTTAATAATTTATGTTGCGTTTATATTTATACGATTTATACAAAAAAAAAATGAAATACGATATGCATACACAAATTATTAATTTTGCTTGCAGGACGTTATGAAAGCCCTCACTTGGATGTTGTAAACTCACAAAAATCTAGTATTGACTTCAATCTGATCCAAAAAGTCCTTAGAAATTACCAACTTTAGACTTAACAATTTGTGTATTTGTGTTGTGTTCGTATTTTTTTTTTTTCAAAGTGTTATATAGATTTTGATCATGTTTGTATTATTTTTCTGTTGTGTTGTATTTTAATTATTTTTCTCGTATCAAATTCGTATGGTGTAATCATATTGGTACTCAAAATTATCAGGTCTTCCCAATACTCAGTGGCTGTAAAAATGCTAGAAGATTCTGCCATCTTTGGGCATCTTGAACGTATTGAGTAAAGAAATGAAGTTGCACGTAATAACATCTGAAATAAAACGTCCAACAACCAAAATTCTTTTTATTCTAATTTGAACATCCAAAATATAAATTTTGTTGTTTTTATGTAAGGAGAGGGTGGCCACGTCGCCCCCTCCAAATTTTTTTTTGGCTCCACTTTGTTGTGGACCCCACCTTGTTTTAATGTAGAGAAAAAAATAGTAAAAAAAAAAAAAATTTGTGTATTCGTGTTATTTTTTGTGTTTAAAGTATTATATATTTATATAAATTTTTACACGTTGATAATTCGTGTTTCAATTCATTTAATATTTTACATAGTTTTTCATTGTGACTCAATTTAGAGAAAAAATTGTGTGTTCGTATCGTATCTCAATTCATGACATATTTTGCATGATTTGTCATAGAGATTCGATTTAGAGAAAAATTTGTGTGTTCTTGACGTATTCGTGTTTTTTTCCCCTTCAAAGTATTATAAGATTTTACACGTTAATATATATATATAGTACTATAAATTTTTACACGTTAATAATTCATTTTATGTATATTTTTACATGTTCGTGTATTCTTATTGAATTTTTCGTGTTGTGTTTTAATTATTTTTTCTATATCGTGTTCGTGTCGTGTCTCAATTCATTTTATATTTTACATAGTTTGTCATTGTGATTCAATTTAGGATAAAATTTGTTTCACTTATATTTATCTTTTAAGAAAGTACTATAAATTTTTACACGTTAATAATTCATTTTATGTATATTTTTACATGTTCGTGTATTCTTATTGAATTTTTCGTGTTGTGTTTTAATTATTTTTTCTATATTGTGTTCGTGTCGTGTCTCAATTCATTTTATATTTTACATAGTTTGTCATTGTGATTCAATTTAGAATAAAATTTGTTTCACTTAGATTTATCTTTTAAGCCGACTTTATAAATTCTTTATAACTTTAAATTGTTATGACAGTTCTCTTTTGCTATTTTAAAAAATATTAATTTTTTTTTGTTTAATTGTTAATTTTTGTTTTTAGAAATGTTGTCATCGTATATTTAACATTTGATTTTCGCGGCATCGCGCGGGGGTTTAATCTAGTGTCAATTAACATATATGGCTAAATTTTAGCTTGTGAAATACTCTGATTTCCCTACTTGACAAAATGGAAAGAGCAACAACCGGATTAAGCATTGCGATATCATAGAAGTATTACATTACAACAAAGGTAGATAAGAGGCAGCAAATTGGGGAATGGATGCGATATCATAGAAGTATTTCGTCTTGAACGCCGACATTTAGCGTCTTGTTGGGAAGAACAATGCTATTGGTGACCACTACTTCATCTTCAACAGCCACTGCTTCTCCTGGTACAAATATGCAAAAATACCGGATTAAGCATTGCGAGTAACAGTTTTATCTTACGACAACGAGGAATAAATAGAAATAATGTATTATTTGCAAAGTACCAAGAATTGTGATTCCAAGTTTGGCATTGTAGTCTCCTTCGGCCTGCAACAAGTCGATTGAATTTAGCACAAAATGGCAGGTGGAAGAGCAAGAAAGAGACGAAACTACTCATTTCTATTTCATGAAGTTGATATTCTAATTGATTGGGGTGGAGACAATCTGGGGAGAGGAAAATTATGAACTGAGGTATTGACTGACATAAAAGATCTAGTATTTCAATCATGATGCTGGTTATGTGTCCAACACATTTCTTTCTAAGTTTTTCCATGTCCGGATATGCGTCAGAGTAACATAGGTATTCAACCATCACAGTTTGAAGAAAATTCCTACTATTATCAAGTGTCACAGTTTTTACATAATCAAGACAAATACAACATCCTTTCAGTCATCAATATCATGTAAAAATAACCATACGTTAAACTTGCCTGAACACGGGACCATTTCCCGATAGAAGACTTCCACCCTACAATTGCATGAAAAACAACTGCATTTTCCTGAGGACAGAATAAACCAATCATCAATCGAAACAAAGAAAATCAATATACATGCGTCAGATTCAAGGCAAACTCAGGCAATTTTACACCAACTTAAAGATACTGAATTCGGTTACATACCATGATTTCAACACCGTCAAGAATGATACAACTGATGAGCCTTACACCTGCTCCTATACGAGCATTAGCAGATATTGAGACATTGGGACCAATCTGTTTCACCATGTAGCAGAGTAGTCAATCCCATAGACGGTGCAGACAACACTAAAGAAAGAGAAAGCTCATATAACGGAAAGGAGTAACACGATCTTGGGTGTGAAATAGTTTTCTAATCTCTGCGGGTACTAATTGCGCTTCAGATATTATTATTATTATTATTATTATGTTTTAAAAGCATTCAAGGAATGCAAAATAACATATAAGTATCAGAAATCATCCATTTAAAGCGAGTCCAATAGGTGGAACTACAACAACAACTTGAGGGGACATAAAACATCTGTGAAGAAATTAGTTGAGCAAACACATCTACAAAGCTTTTATTCTAAAACAAGGTCCTAAATTTTCTACAATTCCATTTATCAAAAGACAGCTTAGAATAGACAAATTACACTCTACTCTGCACATACATCGTGATTAAAAAGTAATAAGAAGATGTTACCTTGGCACTTGGATGTACTTTTGCTGATGGATGAATATAAACATCACCAATAGTGGTGGCACTTTTTGTACCATCCCCACTAGCCAAAAGATTGGGAGAGGTGAACCGAAATTGGGCAAGATACAGTGCAGAACATTTTAAGGACATTCTGCAGATATTAACATAGAAAAATCAGGTTTTTTCGAAGGGGAAAATTATGCTTGGCTTTTTAATTTAGTTATGCAATTCCCACTTGGGCCTTGGTTTAGTTTGATGTTTTGATTTCTCTTTTTTCATTAAAAATAATAATACAAAAACTAGGGGGCAAAATGAAGAAGGGGAAGAAAAACGAGGTGGGAGCTACTGAAACAAATAGCACCCTACAACAGTCTGGCTTACCCAGGGGTTTTAATTTGTTCCCAGAAATCCATGGTCTCATATGTATACAACTGCTTCTTCCCTGCAAAAGGAGTCAGGATGTCTTGATCCAACCTTACAAAATCTGAGGAAGGATTCCTGATAAAGGAACTCTTATTAGGATACATGTTGAGATACACATCTGGATTCAGCTAGATCCAAATTGGGCTAGTGATAATTATACCAAAAAGTAAAGGAAATTAAATTCAAAATAAAGATAAGTATTTTTCTATACAAAAGGACTATGTTACTCGGACTTGGGTGTGAGTGTCGGACACGGATATGTCTCAAACACGGGTATGTTTGATTTATTCTAAGTTTTTCCATGTATTTGGAGGGTCCTTGGGGGATGATATCCCCATACCCATGTCCAAATATGTGTTGGACACGGGTACTTCAAGAAAAATGAAGACTCGGAGCAACATAGCAAAAGAATGCCAAAAGGAGGGTACAATCAGTACCTAAAATAACAACATGGGTTGAAACAGCCCCAAGAAAATATTTGCATTATGATTCAGTTTCATTTAGGGTCCAACACCATCTCACTGAAACAGTGTGTAAACTATTGTGTGTATTTTTACCTATTTAGCTATATTATAGCCTAGAAAACAACACTAACTGTACACCCCCCAACAAAATGTTTCCCCATTTTTTTTCCTGGTAACTGATATTGTAGGAATAAAGGCACTAGCATCCGATGGCAAGATAACCAGAAATAACACGTGCCAAATATTCAAATGGACGTTTTGATGGCTTTTGAAAAAAGTGGTGGAAAAAATTAAACTTCGTTAATCAATGGAGAGCAAATAGCAGCATTATTCTAATCTATTATTTGCATATCGTTTTAACAACAAGATTGATGTGGCAGAACATGTAGAAAATGTAAAAAAAACAAATGGCATGCCACATATGATAATTCATCAGCATAGGTTGATGTGAATGGAGGCAGAAATGAAGTAACATAAACTAAGTGCAACTTTACTTGTGTGATTCCTAAAGACGAAGAAAGAGAAAAACAAATGGAGCACACCTAATGTTGCCGTGATGCCTTAAAATCAAGAAAAGAACAGACATACCTTGTAGCTGACTGGAGGGCTTCAAAGCTGGAAAGATGTCTCAGATTGGCTAGAGGTAGCAAAACATGAATTCAGATTTTAGAACGACGAAGATTAATGATATTCAGATGTAATAGGAATATGAGCCAAGGAAAATTTTCTATTGGATCATGATGTGGAAAGATGGGCATAACTTCAGAAGGAAAAAACAAACTCTAATGTTTGAAAAAATCCGCTAAAAATAGAACAGGCCAGTGCATTCAGTTTATGTTTCCAATGAGTACATAGCCGCAACAAATAGCAACTTTGAAATTAGAAACACAAATTTCATTTAAGACCTTGTATCACCAACCTCTGTCTTTCCGTTGTGAGGAAACAGCTTGGATAGCAGTAAAAATATGAGGTGTAAATACATAGACACCACAGTTGATACGGTCACTTACCTGCATTATGGCAACATATTAGAGCAGAGCATCCATTAAATTCAAACATTCAAAGAAAAAACAATAAATAGAAAATTTTCCAAATTGTAGTTGAATCTCTGATACTGCACATACGAAAGTTTCAGGTTTCTCTGTATAATGTAACAGTTCGTTGGTGACTGGATCTGCTACCAACTCCCCAAACTGACTGGCTGACTCAGCTGAAACCTGCAAAGAGAAGAAGAATGAGGCCAAACTACACAAGAACAAACCAGTACTAAAAGATCACGCCATGCAGGAATTTCCTTATGTAAACATCTTGCAAGTCTGCAGAATAACCTTGATTACTAGGATAGTCCCCATACCACCATATCTTTTGTGAGCCTCTGTGAAGGCAAAAGAAAGGTAAAAGGAAGAATTATTCCTCATGAAAGACAAAATAAACAAAAATCAAGGACCTCACAGTCATTTTATCAGTGCCAACTACACTTTAGTCCTAAAACATTGACACCAGAGATTTTTGCAACACAAAAACACACTACACAGCATGATATCAGCAAGAAACTATATTCAGAAAGTTAAGATTGATACATTACAGGTTTCAAACATTGTAAAGAAGATTACCAAGCATTTCCGGCAGTGGAAAACTGCAGCAAACATCACAATTCAGCAAGAAGATATGAGACTGCACAAAATAAAAGCACACAACATATCTAACTTAGTAAGTCAAAGTGAAGTATGCATGAACAAACAGTGCAAATTACAGCTTGAATATTTCGCTCTACGAAGGAAACAGGTTAAGATATAAACCGGATTGTCTTCCATGATCAGATCTCTGAAGTTGTAAAGCCCACCAGCTGAACCATGCGGCTTTTCTTCCCTTAAGTATCTAATCGCAGCATAAACAAAAAGGATTACCACTAAGATAAAGCAATCATAAAGACATATCAATCCCCTCATGAGAATTCATAAATCTAAGTGAGCACAAAAGCAAGGAGTTACCTGACAGGAACTCTGAGCTCATTAGAGATTGATGAGACATACATTGCGAATTCACGCTCCTCATAGAAACCGACTAGATAGATCTGGGCAAGGTTTGGAATCTACAACAGAAACATTGATCTTAATAAATACCAAAACTATAAAACAAAAAGTTTATTTTTATATTATATTAGTATAGATCAAACATTGTACCCTTTTACAAGCAGAAATTGGATGATGAACCATAGGTTGTCCGGCCAAAGGAAACAGAGGTTTTGGAATGTTCAATGATAATGGACGAAACCGAGTGCCTGCAATATGCAAGATTCGGACAGAATTACATGTTAAACCTTCAGATTGGATCGAAAATGTTAAATGCATTCCAATTCCCAGTCCAAAAATTCAGACTATTAATCTGAAATCTCAAACAAATAATTGAAAAAAGAAAGACGTTCACTAATTTGACTTCAAGTTGTGAACATAAACGAAAAAACAGAGACAGGATCTCATCATTCATTGCAAACAAACTTCATATTCAATCCAAATAATCCAAACGGAATTATAAACAAGCAAGCCATAACATTCAAGTTCAAAAATTTCCCCATAAGAACTTATGTCAGCATAATTTTTAGAAGATAAAAGCCATACCTTTAGTGGGTCCACCCACCATGATCACAGCAACCAGCTTCTCCTCTGAGCTCCCCATCTTCAAATCAACAAAAACCCAGATCTCCAGTACACACCAATTGCCAAAACGGACTCTTATATAACAAAGCTAAGAGTACCCTTTCCTAAAAATCTAACTAACAAAATAAATTCACACCCAACACATGACCCAGATGTACAATTTCGACAAACATCCAGCCATCCACTACCAACCAAATAAACTCGCAGTAGCAGTAACTAAAATGTCTGTACATTCAAAAGTAAAAGAGAAAGAAAGAGCTGAATGTTAAGAGATATAAGAATGTAAAAATAAAGGAAGCATTTTCTTGAAGATCCAGTAAAGTGTGGGTAAAGAGTCAGATAAATGAGTAGAATTTTGAATATGCGAGGACAAGACGGACACCACTCGCTTACAATAAGTACGCTAAAAATAAAATAAAAGGCCAACCCAAGGAAGTTTCTTTTTTTTTTTTGGATAAGTAAGGAAGTTTCTTTAGCCTTTGCCAAACTTAAGAAAATTTTCTGGTAATGAACTGTACATAACAATGTGTCTGGTTTCTGTTTCTCTGGCGTGTTTTTTTTTTACTCTTCTGTTATTGTGGGAGTGGCACGAAATATTTTTCTTTTTTATTTAATCTTGAGTTAGGTCGGTTTAAAAACTCATTTTATTGTTTATTAAATATTAATTTTTTTATATTAATATTTATTATAATTAAATTTAAATAAAATAAAATAAAATATATTTTTTATTTAATAAATAATATTTCGAATCGAACCAGACCCAATCGATTTAAAATACTAAATTTTTTATCTAGATTCAATCATTGGACAAGTCTAAGTAGAAGAGAAAATTAATTTTTTTTGGTTGTGTTTGGCAATCCGTGAATGTATACGGTGTTTTATATTTTTGTCAGTTTTTTAAATATAAATTATGAAAATATATATGAAAAAAATGAAAGAATCAAATAGTTAAGTAATTATATGTATTGATTTTCGAATGAAAAAAAATAAGTAAAGTTGATTTTTTAATTTTTAAAAATAAATAAATTACTAATATAATCTTATTAATATATATTGTTTTTATTTTATAACTTGATTTTTAAGTCAATTTCTCAACTGACACCAACTTAATTAGGAGTTTTATAATAAGTATAGATAAACATAACATAAATTATTAAATATATCAAAATTTTAAATATGAATATAATACGTGTATTAAACGTGTCGTATTAATCGTGTTTAAATATATCGTGTCATGTTTATTATACTATTTTTATATTTATTAAACGTATTATATTCATATTAATATCCAAAATTATCACATTCATATCATGTCATCACAATCACCTTTTATTATCTTTTAAAGCGTGCTTTATAAAATGAAAAAAAAAAATAAAAGGATGGATAAAAGTGGGTAAAAGAATGGAAACAAAATGATTTTTAATAATAGTTGGTAAAATTATAAATAAAAAAAATGAGAAAATAAAATATAAAAGATTGCCATTTTTAATCTTTGACAAAAACAAACAGTTTTAAATTGTAAAGATGAGTTGAGGCAAAATGTAAAAGATTAAATCAAATATGTATATTTACGAAATTATTTATTTTTAAAATTTTACGTTTTTTATCTTAATTTATACAAAGTATAATGATAAAATAATATAAATTTTTTATTTTTATTTATTTGTAATTCTACAAGTTATAATTGAAAAAAATTGTTTTTCTTTAATTTTTTAATTTTTTTTAATCAAGAATACTAATAAAAAAAAATCTTTTCCCATATTTCACGACTAAATCCTTTAGCTACTATTACTATTACTACTACTACTTTTATTATTATTTTGATGGTTTATTAAATGATCTTTTTTGCATAATAATAATAATGTAATAAGAAGGTATAAAGTTATATTAATGATTATTAGTGCTAGTTAAAGGGGTGGAAGCTACCATAATCATTAAAAGAACCATATCCATATATCTTGTATGAAATATATATATATATATATATGCATGGCCTGGTGGTGAATTGATTTTCTGGTTAAGTCGTTGTTGTCTACTTGGTGTTTGTTGTTGGTCCGTATGTGAGTGGATTCCTTGTTTTCTTTCTTCGGGTCCCGTACTTGGCTTGTCTTTTATTGTGCTCTTTGAAGTTTCTTTTATGGTGTCTGCTCTTGAAGTGCTTTTTAAAGATTTCTTAATCAGTTTTTGTTCAGATTTACAGTAATTTGTGGTGATTTGAACCCCTTTCTGTGTGAAACTGAGTGAATACCTTTTTGTATTCTCAATTCTTTCAATAAAATTATCTGATTTAGCGCAAAAAAAAAAAAGAAGAAGATGGATAGAGCATTAACTAGTTCTTAGTTGTTAATTGATGAGTATGAATTATATCCACATCTTCCACCAATACCTTTATGCTTTGCCAATATTCACTTTCATATCTTTGTCAACAAATTAAAAGATAGAATATATAAGTATTTCTCATGCCCGCACCCATGAATCTCTATTAAATAAAACAACAACTCTTTGAATTGTGAAACCTTAAATTTCAGAAGTACAAATCAATCTTTAAATTTGCTTCTAAACCTAAGAAGGCAAAAAGGTGTAATGGAGCTTCAAGTTTTGAGAAAAAAATAAAAATAAATTATAGCTATTATTTTGATCTTTATAATTTTAAAAGTAATTTGTTGGTCTTTATACATTTAATGTGCTATAATAAAATCGCTCCTGTTAATATTTTCGTTAAATCTAACGTTACTGCTTGTTGAAGACATTTTATTGGCCACGTGTTTAACACACGGTAAACGTGTGTCAATTGATCTATTAAAAAATATAATGTGAATTTCTTTTGTTTTATTTTCTCTCTCTATTCATTTTTTTTTTTTTCCTATCTTCTTCTCCCACTCTCATCGCCACCAAGTCACCGACCAATGGCCAGATCCAATCCTTGCCGATGTCAGTTGGCCCTTGGTTGGCACGAGAGATGATGGGACAAGAAGGGAGAAGAAAAGAAAAAAAAAAAAAAAGGAAAAATAAAGTATAAATAATTAAATAATTAATTATTTTTAGATATATTTTCTAAAATTTTATAATTTAAGATAAAATATTTATTTTTATAAAATATTTATTTTTTATTTTTTACATAAAAAATTAATTAATTATTAATTTATAATATTAAAATCTTTGGTATTTATTTCTTATTCTAATCTGATTTATTAGAAAAATATATAATTTTCCTTTCTAAATAGAAAATATATATATTTTTTAAAAAGTTAAGATTAAACTAAAAATTCTAATAAAGCAATTAATTTAATTTACAATATTAAAAAAATTTGTAATTATTTTTTATTATAGTATGATTTATTAGTAAAATATAAATAGTTATGTACACGTCATTCTATTTTTTAAATATAAAATAGATTTTAGAAAATTAAAATCAAATTAAAAATTTCAAAAAATAGTCATGTATACGTCATTGTAAAATGTTGATATGTGTTTACTTAACTGGTATTTAACCTCAAAGTTAACCAAAAAAATAAAAAATAATAATTTTTTTTTTATAACATTGAAAATATCTTTTAAAGTTTTAGAAACTAAAAAGATAAAATTTTGTTAACAAAATATTTTAAGAATATTTTTTAAAGTTATTATATATAGTATTATTTTCATTAAATGTATTAAAATAATAAATTAAATTATCAAATACTATATTTAATATAATATATTTTTTATATAAATAATATATTAATTAATTTTAAAAAATATCTTAAAAATACTCGTTAATAAAATAAAAAATACGTGATCCGAAATTTAAGGATCATAGATGTAATCTATACGAAAAATACATAGAAGTTGACAAGCTGTTCCCTCCTCAACCATGTGACATTTGCCCCCAAAACATCACACAAAATACAATGGACCTTTGCGCGAAATTTTATTATATTAAAATTTTAAATATAAATATGATATGTATATTAAATTATCATAATAATTATGTTAATCGTATTTAAATATATCATGTTATATTTATTATATAATTTTTATATTTATTAAATATATTATATTCAAAATTATCAAGTTAATAGTAAAAAAAATCTTTATAATGTTGTCAATTTTTTTTTCTTGCTTTAATTTTTTTTTTTTACATAAGATATTAAATTGCACAATGAAAAATAATTCTTTCCTAACTTTTAAATTTCATCTGGTTTATCTTAAGATTAGAATTTAAGATCTCCGAAATAAAATGTTAAGCTCTAAAATTAGTAATAACAATTATTTCTTAAGATTCGAAGTCGAGTCCTTCACAATAAAATCTCAATCTTAAACTCTAAAGGCTAGCAAATTTAAATAACAATAAGATACCAATTGCCAATCAAACTAACCAGAATATGTACTTCTTCTGCCTTCCAAGATCAATTTAATATCTATCATTTTTGAAATATTCGAATTCGTTTAATTTATATAATATCTGAATCGGTTTATATCTGCTTACTACTTGCATGAAAGGAAAACACAACTTCATCAATGATAAGCTTATAAAATACACATTTTATATTCTTTGTATTCTTAATTTTAGTTATGTTTTCGATCCTTATTTTGATTACTTTTATTATTTTTTAAATTTTAGGTATATTTAGAAAAATGAAGTGAAAAAGTGTTAATAATGATGATAAAGTGCTTACAAAATCATAATCACAAGATGGAAGAAGACTTGGGAGTCAAAAAAATCAATTTTTGGTTGCAAAGCAAGAAGGCAGATTTGATTTCCGGAGCTTGTTGTAAGAAAAATATGATGTTAAAGTCTTTATTTGAAGAAACGTTCTTCTTGACTTTTGAAACTGACTTGAATACCTTTCCAACGGTAGTTTACACGCCCAAATCGGATAAGAAATGATCATCCAAATCAGCCAAAGAAGTGCGAGAAAGTGTATCAAAAAAATTAGCGACCAGCATCGCGGCGCCGGTGTCTGGCGCCGCAGCGCCTGAAACATGTTGAGAGCCAGCGTTGGAAAGCTGGAATTGCAACACTGGCCCGAACCTTAAAATTGCCTAAAATAGAAAAAAAGCAATTTTGCCTCCTGAACTGACTTGTGCGGCAATAAAGGGTTTTCAGGATTTTAAAGCTCTATAAAAATCATCTTTTGAGCCACAATCTAGCTATGCCTTGATTATTATCAATATTCTTCTTCTTCTTCTTCATTCTTTTTCTTGATTTTCTTAAGTTTTATGTCTATATTAACTATACCTATGCAAGGCTAAACTCCTTATTGGTTAAGGGTGATTTCAAAAACCTAGACATGTTTTGTAATTGATTTTTAAACCTTATCATATATTGATTTTCTATCAAAGTTGTTTATGTTCTTCCATAAAAATTGTTCATGATTTTTGTCTTGATTTGTTTAGATGCGAAACTTGATAGATCTTGATGATTATCTACTGCTAGTTTAAGAGTTTTGATACGTAACTTATCTTGATTTCTAATCAATAGTGATAATTTGTGGTTAATGATTATGTTAAAGTTTTCCTAATTGCAAAGTGGAACATAACTTAAGTTGAATGAATCCATGTTTATGTGTTTGTTGCTTAGATCAACCTATCTTTCTCATCTTAAAACTGCTATCACTTTGAATCTATAAATGTTTATCTTAGGTTATTTGATAGTTAGGGATTAAGTAGTGGTGTTTGTCCTACTTAACGACTAACTAAGGAAGGATTGGGGTAACACAGGAGATTGTTATCTAAGGTTGTTAACTTTGATAGATCATTGATATTGATAGGTCTGAAATTGATTCTTAATATTGTTTAGTGGTAGAGAATGAAACCTTAACCATACTTTCTCATATTTGGTTACCTCTCTTTATTTATTTACTTGCTTGCTTTTTATTTTCTTGTTTATTTTAATTTTAAAATTATTTCAAAACCCTTTTTTTTTTTTGAATTTAATTATAAATTGATAATTCTTAAATTAAAATTCAGGGATACCTCTCTTTATTTATTTACTTGCTTGCTTTTTATTTTCTTGTTTATTTTAATTTTAAAATTATTTCAAAACCCCATTTTTCTTGAATTTAATTATAAATTGATAATTCTTAAATTAAAATTCAATCCCTGAAGATTTGACGCTTGCTTCTATTATATTTTACAACTGATTTTCTTTTTAGTGCAAGTTTTAATTAAGATACATTTTGGTGCATCAATCAATTTAAAAATGACAACAGATTGAATATTTATCGTTTTTCAAATATTCGAATCTGCTAACTTATATGATATTCGAATCTATTTATTATATTGTTACTACTTGCCCGAAAGGAAAGTTCATCTACTTTGAAATGACAATAGATTGAATATTTATCATTTTTGAAATATTTGTTTAACTTATATAATATCTGAATTTGTTTATTATTTGTTTATTACCCGAATATTACTATCCAAATTCGCATTCAATATAAATAATAATATCTTATCCGAATTCATTAATCAATTTTTTTCAAAGATAAAAATATAAAATTAAACATAAATTAAATATGTTAAGAGACATCGAACTTGGATATCCGAATTCGTTATTCATATAAGTAAAACGAATTAACGGATTCGAAAATTCACTATCCAAATCAAAATCAAAATCAAAGCGGATTCGGATATTCAAGGATTTCTATCTGAATCCATTATGAATAGTAAATCTAATATTCGAATCCGAAAATTATCTGAATCTGCAATATTCAAATCCGCAAAAATAAGATGGAATAGTGTCGGATATCCAATTTTGTACTATCCAGATCAGCTTAAGACAAGAAAAGGTATTGAACAGACTACTACCTCTCATTTTTGAGTTATATGAATAATAATCCTTCCATTTCATTATTCAGTTCACTACATAGCAATCCTTTCACAATAGTATTTCCTCTTATTCCGCTCTTACCGTACATCTTCAATGGTTTATTCCTATATCCAGGAGAATTCTCACAGCTTTGATGGAGAGCGATACCAACCCCATGGTTCATCGGAGACATAATGTGTCACCTGCTTCACACTCAAGTAATTGTCGAGACCCCTGTCGAAAAGGCCAGCAAAAACCAACCAACCAGCTGTTAGAAACAGTTCCAACAATTGTCCATAACCACCATTTTCTTCATGCAATAAGCATCAACTCACAAATGCTTGGCATTTTTTTTTTTTATATATATAAAAAAAAAAAAACACTAAAAACAATATGACACTGTTATACTATAATTTGGATAATCAGGGTAATAATACCATTCCCCTAGTTCACGCCCAAAACCACTGCGTTTGTTGCCTCCCCATGGAGCTTGACAGAAGCATGGCTGTGAACAATTGATCCACACAATGCCTGCTTGGACACCCTGCATGCATAACACGACCAAAATATATTTTAAAAAATTATTCACCAACAAAACTACTGTTATTTACAACCCTCACTTAAGCTGCATACACTTTACAAGCAACTCTCACCTTGCTTATGCGATCACATCTTTCTAGGTCATTTGATATCACGGCAGCAGCCAAGCCATATCTGTAAATTAGAAAGATAAAAAATAAATAAACATTCTCTAGACCAAAACAAGAAGAGATGGGAAGAAATCATAAAACAACCAAAAAGAAAATCCAGACAAAAATATCAATTTACTGCACTTCAACAACAAGAGAATTGGGCAACTTACTGGGTGTCATTTGCCAGTTCAAGGGCTTCCTCTTCCGTACTAAATGTTTTAACACAAAGAACAGGTCCAAAAACTTCTTCTCTCCAGATTTGCATCGAAGTTGTCACATCACTTATTATAGTTGGTTCAACAAAAAATCCCTTCTTTAAATGCTGCCAAATATTTGTCAAATATGAGAAGTGACCTGTTTAGAAACGGAAACAGTGCGAATAATGAGAAGCAGCAGATACCTCAGGACGAACTCCACCACACAAAATGGTAGCACCTTCACTCTTAGCAGTTGAGATGAATTTCAATACTTTCTCATACTGCAGCCAATGAATTAAATTTCAGCAACTACAGATCTTGAAAATATAGGCACTAGCATATCTAACAATCCACTCTTTTTGTAACGTTGGCTGCCAAATTAACCGAATTTATAAATTCAATATCTATGCCTCTCACCCCAATACCTATCAACCGTAGAGACACTGAAGAACATAAAATACCATGGTGAATTTAACAAAAAGCATTAATGGGAGAAAAGGAAGAAGGATGCAGAAGCAGGTTATTGCTGCAGAATTTAACATCTCTGACTGGCCCTGCTCCCCATTCCAATAGAAGGAAAAAGAAAGGAGGGAAAATGATACACATTGCTAAAACAGCACCCTTACCTGCCCTCCGCTAACAACGGGGCCAAGCCTGCATCCTTCTTCGAAGGGGTCTGAAATCTTAATGTTTTTAGTCCATTTCACCAGCCTGTCCAGAAATTCTTTTGCAATGTTTTCCTGTGACATTTAAACATGCATTTTCATAATGAGAAGAAAGATGGAAACAAGAAGAAAGGGAAAAGGGAAAAGGGACTAGGATAGAATACTGATTTCAGCTGGCAGTGCATTAAAAATAAGCTCGCTTTATCTATTGTAAAGCACAAGAAGAGTGATATTTACAGCTCTTGTTCACTATATCAGGAATGAGAAATCATGTCTTCCAAAAAGAAATACAATGAGACTGGAAAAAATTTCAGCACCCTATTGCCATTGAATATGATGTTTAAGCCCTAAGCACCAAATTTTACAGCAGAACAGGTGGGCAATAAAGAGGTATGTTCGCATAGCAATGCTGTTTGCTTGGGCAAATAAACTGTGATACAACATGTAGGGAGGTGAAAGGTGCATAACGTTGTGATTACAGCTCTTACTAATTTTTCTGATTTAATAGCTAATCAGTTGAACAGCAGAATGATGATAGTTCTGGCCGGACCACTGACATTTGCTTTCTATTTGTCAAGTGTGTTCCTCAAATAGGCTGTCCAGTCCGATCGCTGACCTCATATTAGGTTTTTGACATTTTAGATTGGGGTCTAAGGGAGGTTAATTGCATGGTTATCTTATTTCCACAACAAGATGCCCTAAGGAGCCCTTCTAGGTTGATGTGCTTACTCAAGACAGTGGTTAGTTATACCAGTTTGTATGTGAACTGGGTTGGTTCAAATCATGCTTGAAGCTGAACCAAATTGCATGGCACGTTGTGTATAATAACCTTGTTTCAGATTACTACAAATACCCCCCTTCCATATATTGAACCAAAATAAAATAACGAATGATGAACATGTATTGAGAACTGTATAAAGAAAGAGCACACAAAGTCGTCAAGCAACTTACATGTACAATAAGACGGGATGTTGCAGCGCAGATCTGTCCGTTTGTCCAAAAGCAACCAAATGCAGTCCATTCAGCAGCTATTAAAATACCAAGAATTTAAATAAACAACTTTATAAATATGGAGTCAGTAGAAAAAAAAAAAACTTTACCAACATGGAGTATAGTTTTTCTAACATGATAGGTTTCAGAAACCTGATATTTATGGACAATTTGTTTCTGAATGCAAGTTTTCAACTGTATGAGAAACATGGGAAACACAACGCTTAAATTGTAATTCAGATGGCACTAACCCTTGTCAAGGTCAACATCCTCAAACACAATGATTGGGCTTTTCCCACCAAGCTCTAGAGAAACAGGCTGCCAGAGAAAGCACATAAATGATTTTACGCACAGATCAAAAGTGACTATGACAACAAAATGGGAGAAAAAAAACTTTTAAGTTTTGTTTCTAGAACTTCAATATACCTTGACCATTTGAGCAGCTGCTGTCATTATCCTGCTCCCTGTTGCAGTGCTTCCAGTAAAGGCAATCTGTTTAAAACTAATTTATTAGAACTTATGCCACTGTTGATATTTATCATATAATAGTCAATGACTGAAATCAGCAACCATTCCTAATTCAAGTTCATAGAAAAGCTTCAATGGAATAAAGACAACTAAACCTTGTCAACGTTGGGATGAGATGCCAAAGGAGCACCAGCTTCAGGGCCCAGTCCAGTCAGGATGTTCAGGACACCAGGAGGAAGACCAATCTCCCTACACACCTCAGCCAGCTCCAAACAGGTGCTGGAAAAAAAAAAGATGCATACATCGTGAGCAGCATTGTTGGTCCCAAATGCAAAATACAAACCAAAATTATCAAAGATTCATAAAAATTGACAAAATACTGCAACTAAGTTGATAACGTACATAGATGCCAACTCCGAAGGCTTCAGTATTGCAGCACAACCTGCAGCCAAGGCAGGAGCTACTTTCCATACAGCCATCAATAGTGGGTAATTCCTTCAAAACAGCAGAAAAACAACAATCCAAAAAAAGCCATTATTAAGTGTCTTCAAGTCACCCACCAACGCATGAGTCTAACTAATTGATATGAAGCCTTATAACATCAAATGCGACAATCAAGCCTGCAAATGTAACTAATTGAACTTGCAACTAGGAAAACTATTTTGCAATTACCACAAAAGGAAAAACTAATACAGAGGCCTAGTTTCATGCAACCAAGCTGTCCATGCATATACGATGCACAAAAAAGAAACTAACTTGTGCAATGGACACAATTAGCTTTGATAAATTGTACAAGCAAAACCTAAGAATAGGACAAGGAGAATGACAAGATCTTTACTTGTATTGGTAGAACTGAGAGCATAGCAGTATGACAATATTTAGAAATAGTTACACTTCATTTACACAAAGAACTACAAAATAAGAAAAGATAGTACCATGGAGTAATCAATCCAACAACCCCAATTGGTTCCTTAAGCACATAACTCTTAAATGTCTCCATAGGAAGAGAGACAGGAGCCTTTTGCTTTGCATCTAAACCTTCAGCAAGGTCTGCATAGTACTCAAAACATCCAGCAACATCATCCTGAATAAAATGAATAAACAGGTAAGAAAATACACTAACTAGTGAATCATAGAACCTTCATCAGTGTTACGAGAATACCATGTCCCAAGCTGCTTCATCAAGTGGTTTCCCGCAATCAATTGCTTCAAGCTTAGCTAATTCAGTTTTTCTCTCTGTTATCTGGACCACTCAAATAAACTCAAGACATCACAATCAAGCCAATACAGCCAATTCAAAGATGAACATATTCTTCAATTCATTCAGAATCAGGAAGGGCAAGAAGTTAGGAGAATGCCAGGGAATCATTACAAGGCTGCCTATGTATGGGAGGAACTAAGACACAAACAATAGAAAGTAGATTGGCACAGGCTTGTCTGTTTTCAATTTCATATATCCAGACATGCCCCGACCGCCTGGATGGCTTTGTTAGACAGGCTACCTACAAGAAGTAGACTCAGCAACTCAGCAGATGGGGACACTTGGAATCAGTGAATTGCCTATTCTGCAATCAGGCAGAGGAAACATGTGACCATCTTTTTTTCACATGTGTGTATTCTAAGTTGCTACAGGAGAAAGTATTGCAAGTGTGTGGTATATACAGAGCTGTTGCAGGCTGGCAAGAGGAGTTGCAGTGGGCACAGACAAGACTTAAAGAGGAAAAACTATCATTTCTGTTATTTTACGTTCAGCATGGAGCACTTACATCTATTACCTATGGAAGGAAATGAACAATAGAAATCATGGAGGAAAGTTCAATTCAGTCTATGTTATTTTCTGTTCTACTGTATCCACAATTAGATTCAGGTTGTATGGTATCAAGATTATAGCAGGGGACTCTGTTAATAGGGAGTTATGTAATGCTTGGGGTCTAAATGATGCTATGTTTGCATTGAGGCTAAACTTCATTATAGCTGCTGTTTTGCAGCTCAGTTTGTATTGTAGCAGCTTATGCTGCTTCTTTTGGATAATATAAAACCTTTTACTTATCCAAAAAAAAAAAAAAGATGAGCATATTAAAAAAAAAATTAGAAACTGAAGAAATGCTAGGATACCATGTTATAATTAAAATCTGTAATCAGATTCTGATAAAGAACATAATTTTACTTCATCTGCAAAAGCCATCATCATCACTTTGGTTTAAATAAAACATTTAGTCATCACCAATGTTATTTCTCTCTATCTTACTCTGCACTACATTAGCTAACAAGTCCAGTGACAGAAAAGAAAAACTTGACTGCATTTGCATATTTCATTGGAATGACACTGCTAACCCAATAACATACCAGAAAATTTCTCTAGAGCATATATTGTTTGTTATAGCAAGCACGTCGGTCTCCAAGTTAGCATTTAGACAAAATAGGTACAAACCTATAGTGAAAATTCAAGGAAAATATACCCAAAATTCACTGCTATTGCCTGGGCCATTTGATCCAACCAAAATGAATAGAAATAAAAGGACATGCACGCAGCAAGTCCTAATTTCGGCATAGCACACAACACATGGCCTATGTACTTTTGTCGAGCGATCCACAACAACAACAGAAACAAGTTAACAAAAACTAAAGCCTTTTCTCATTACGTGGGGTCGCTGTATGGAATTATGGATAATATTGGATCCCTGCGCCCTATTCAAGGACCGTAATCTCAGTAACTTCAGATTGCGATGTAACATGATGAAATCTCAAAATGAAGTAAATTATTCCAAATTATCCTACACAACTAAATAAGTTTACTGCATGTTTACCTTAGCAGCGATGGCACGTAAATACTTGGCACGGACAGCGCCAGAAGCTGAAGCCCAATCCTTTCCATTGTTTCTAGAAAGAGCTCTCCGAGCAGCAGCCACCGCAAACTCCACATCTTCAGCTGTAGCTGCTGGAATATCACCTGAAAAAAAAAAATACATGAAACCTCAAAATTTTCAACATTTCAAAACCTTATCCGCTAAACACCAAGTAATAATCCTGATTAAACCACTAATCAACAAAACTAAAAGCTCGATCCACACCTAGAAAAGAAAAAAAAAGAAAAAGAGTTAACCGATGATCTGCTCAGTGGCAGGGTTGATGATTGGGATTCGCTTCTTGAGAATGGGCTCTCTCCACTCGCCATCGATGAATAACTGTCGACTCGGAATTTGGACCGTCATATTAACTCAGTTTTTTTTTTTTTTTTTTTTTTTTTTTTCTGGTTTAGTTTCGCTCTCAAACTCAATCTCAAACCAGTGTGGGAAGCTTTCTGGTTGATTTTTCTTTTATAGAGATGTTTAACTGTTCTAGGGGTTATATATCTGATCAGGAGGGAGGGATTGAATTGGTTCAATCATTAAAAATATAAAAAATTATTAAGTATTAAAAATAAAATAATTAAATAAAAAATATATATTTTATAAAAAATTTACTTATTCATTTTTTTAAAAATTATTTACTTATAAATTTTTTTTTATATTTAAATTTTTTAAAATATATTTTAAAAAAGTATGAGAAATTCTAATAATAATTAATTTAAATTTCCTGCCGAGTGCCGACTGTTATTTTAGTTTTCAAATTTTAAGGAGTGAGTATTTTATTTTTAAATTTAATTTAATTATCTGCATTGGTAATCGAGCCCTCCACTACACCACCTACTTTGGCATGGCATCGGGCATCGAGTATCGAAATCATAGAGTATCCAATTGGGGGTTCGAGCTCCTTAAAATAAATTTTTAGTAGGTTTTAAAATTAAAAGATTTTTTTTTTTTTTTTTGAGATTTAGTTATAATTTCAGATATCACTTAAAGTTTTGAATAATAGTCTCTTCCCTTTTGAGATTTGCATAATACTCTATTTTTTTTTGAAAATCAATATCATAGAAAAATTACTTTTTTATGGCATAGAACATGTCTAGAATTGTCAAATAATCCGAACCGTCGGGTCAGGCAGATAATTTCAAAAAATAAAGGGTTCGAGTCAGGTTCCGGTTTACCATAAACCCGAATTGACCTGCTCCGATTAATTTTTTATTTTTCTTACTTTTAATTTTTTATATATGTTAATTCTATATATTATTAGGGATGAGCATTCAGTCGGTTTAGTTGGCTCGGTTTCAAATTTTTTAAAACTGATTAAATCGACTAAATTAATAAAATCGACCGAACCGACCGACAAAGATCTAAAATCGAAAAAATCAAAACCAACTTAAGTCGGTCGGTTCGATCGGTTTAATCGATTTTAACTGTTTAAAAAATAATTTATTTATTATATATTATATATTATTATATACTATAAATGATATATTATATATAATTTTAAATTATTATATAAATAATTATATTTAAAATAAAATTAAAAGGGTCGGTCAGTTTAGTCTATTCGGGATAGGATTAGGGGGGTTTCGAGGTCAGGGGTTAAAATTTTAAATAAAATCGAGTTCGGAGCAGTTTCGAGTATATCTAAACGGACCCTTTATAGGGAAAAATATTAAAATCCCCCTGAGATTTGATCATAATACCAGATATCCCCTATAGTTTGGACAATACCCTCTTTTTCCCTTAAAAATTAATATCATACCAAAATTGCCCTTCTATGGCATAGAACATGTCTAGGATTGACAAAATAATTTGAACCGTCGGGTCAGGCAAGTAATTTCAAAAAATAACAGGTTCGGGTTTATCATAAACCCGTATTGATCCACCCCCGATTATTTTTTTATTTTTCTTACTTTTAATTTTTTATATATGTTAATTTAATTTTGTATATTATTAGGGGTGAACATTCAGTCGGTTCGGTTCCAAAATTTCAAAAATCGATTAAATCGATTAAACTTATAAAACCGAACGAACCGACCGACAAAGATTCTAAAACCGAAAAAAGCGAAACGACTTAAGTCTGTCGATTTAATCAATTTTAATTATTTAAAAAATAATTTATTTATTGTATATTATATATTATTATATAATATAAATGATATATTATATTATATATAATTTTAAATAATTATATTTAAAATAAAATTTAAAAGGGTCGGTTAGTTCAGTCTATTCGTGATGGGATCGAGGGGTCTTTTAGGGGTCGGGTTCGGAGGCTAAAATTTTAAATAAAATCGGGTTTGGGACGGTTTCGAGTATATCTAAGGAGGTCGGGTCGAGGGCTAAAATTTTAAATAAAATTGGGTTCGGGTCCGAACTAATGAAATTCGATTCGATTCGATCGGTTCGGTTTTTTATTCTATTCGATTCGGTAGCCGCAAAGTGTTAAAAACCAGAATACTGCACATTTACTGCAATTTTTGTCTAAAATTGAACCTAACCGAACTGTTATCACCTCTAATCGTGGGTTATCTCCAAAACCCTTAAAGGATAAAGTTGTCATTTGATTCTTTTATAACTTGAATAGGGGATAAAGTGGAATTTTCAAAACTTTAGGGGGGTAAGTAGAATTTTTACTAAATCCTAGAAGGGTTAGTGTCTTTCACCCAAATTAAAAAATTTGAATAGTAGGTTATCAGATTACCAATTTTTACATATAAACATGACCAAAATTACATATAAACATGAAAACTTATATATAAATATGACAAATTACATATAAACATGACTAATTACATATAAACATGACAAATGACAAATTACATATATACATGACAAATTAAATATAAACATGACCAGTTACATATAAACATGACAAATTACATATAAACATGATAAATTACATATAAACATGATAAATTACGTATAAACATGACGAATTACATATAAACATGATAAATGATAAATTACATATAAACATGACCAATTACATATAAACATGACAAATTACATATAAACATGATAAATTACATATAAACATGATAAATGACAAATTACATATAAACATGAGAAATTACATATAAACATGACAATTTATATATAAACATGACAAATTACAAATTACATATAAACATGACAAATTACATATAAACATGATAAATGACAAATTACATATAAACATGATAAATTACATATAAACATGACCAATTATATAAACATGATAAATTACATATAAATATGACAAATTACATATATACATGACAAATTACATATAAGCATGACCAGTTACATATAAACATGACAAATTATATATAAACATGACAATTTACATATAAACATGATCAATGACAAGTTACATATAAACATGACAAATTACATATAAACATGATAAATGACAAATTATATATAAACATGACAAATTACTTAAATTATTAAAGGATATTGTCATGTATTTATATAATTGAAAAAAGAGAATCAAAAGTTGTTATGTATTTATGTAATTTTTTTTACATATAAACATGACCGAAATTATATATAAACATGACAAATTACATAAATCATTAAAGGATATTGTCATGTATTTATGTAATTGAAAAAAGGGTATCAAAAGTTATCATGTATTTATGTATTTTTTTTACCACTTAATATTTATAATTTTTGTTAGAAAATTACTAAAATATATTATATAAATTACGTTGATAATTTTATCCTTTAATCCTTTTAAAAAACAATCCAAATTTTTGATAATTTTAAAAATTAATTACATAAATAAAATAGTTTTCTGATTGAACTTTAATTTAATAAAAATATGTTAAAATTAATCAAATTGCATGATACATTATGCTTTGAACTATTTATCTCATTTAATTAATTAAACACATCTAATACAATAATTTTAACTTATAATATCCAATGATACTTTTATAGCCATATAACGTCACTTTTCTTGAACGCTATTAAAGCCAAGTTCTTCAAACTCTTAAAAACGACTTCAAACTCACATAGTCACATAAGTAAATCTCCTTAAATGTGTTTTCACAATTATAATACTATGACATAATTATAGGTTATGAACTTATGGGTGTATTAAAAGTATGTTTTACTTATCTTTCTTTTATCATATTATGGTACTTAACATTTTATTTGGGATGGTTGTATAAAATGTCCAACATTGTTAGCTTTACTTGGTATTGAGAATAAAATGTCCAATCTCGAATTAAGCTTTTTCATATAAATTTTTTTATATTAATTAAATTTAATAAATAATGAAATTTCTTCAAGGTGATATAATGATTAGGCAATTAACAAATTACTTAAAAACAAGATAAATTGTAACATACTATATCCCACATAAAAGTACAAATAAATCATACATTTTATTATTCAAAAAGATTTTTACTTTTTACTTTTTATTCTTTCAAACAATTATTCACCATTGTATCCAAAGACGCAAATCAGGTAGCAAAAGTAACAACCAAACAAAGCCAAAGGATTCGAGTTCTTTCAATAAAGTTACATTAGCAGTAAAAACATCAAGTTCTTATAAGATTTATTTCAAAGTTACTTATTTTGGACTCCTTATTTGAAAATATATAAAAAGCGTCATCTTTTCAATAAAACAGATTTCACATAATCAAAAGAATCCCCAATTAAATAACAAAATACTGAATATATAAACAATATGAAAATAAATCCAAGACGAAAACCCTAAAATAGTAAAAAAAATTATAATCCAAAAATTCTATTCTAATAACAATAATCTAATATAATTAAAATTCTTTTTCTATCTATAAAACCAATCTTATTATTAAAATTTGAAATTAAATAAATAAAGATTAATTTAAAATAATAATTTAAAATTTTAATAAACAACCATGCTTGTTTTCGCCTGTTTAAAGATTTTCAAAATCCGTGCTTTTATATATAAATTATAAATTATTCATTGGGATTACATGTACATTTGCACATTGTAGTAGGATTCTAACAATTGCCTGACCTAGTAAAGGACTGCTATCAAAAGAATCAGAATTGAAGGACAAGGAATGAGGCAAATAATAGAAAATACTAAGCCACTTTAACTCCACTCGGGCGTTTTCCTTCCATGGCATCCTTTTTATTGCGGCAACCAGCACAAAGGAAGGGCCCTTGCCAGGGCTTTGAGCTGCTGGAGAATATGGAACCAGCATGAACAGAGATGCCTTCACTTGGAGCAAGGTCAACTTTGTTGGGAATACACTACCTCGAACTCATGCAAAAACATGATAATCAAAGTGCAGCGGAAATAAACAAAAAAACACCCGAAGTACAACAGGATCTTAGGTTTGTGTTTGCATAGGTTTATAACATTCAAAAACAATTAAATCACCCATATGATTTAGAAGTTACCTACTTAAGATATCGTAACCTTAAGTTGCAGATCCTAATTCGAATCCAAGATCTACAAAACTTCCAACTCGTCCAAGACCACAAGAAGTACAATTGTCCTTCCTCTAGAGCTAGTCTACACGAACAGCTGATGGATCATTCTCTAAGGTATTGCGATTCACTTGTGCTAGTAAGTTGATCCTAAGATCACAATCAAAAGGTCTATATTCTTGTATCTTTCTCCCTTAATCAATCTCACTCAACTAGGTGAAGAAACGGCAAGAAGAACACCAAGAAAAGAGGAATTGCGGCAAACACTAGGAAGCTTAGGGAGGTTGCGATTTCACCTTTTTGCTAAGTTAGAGTTCTCTTCTTAAACCAAACTTTTTTCTTAAGCAAAATCAGAATATCACAAGTAGAATAGAACTCATTTGGGCGGCTACAGCCTCTAAATTAGATTATATAGTGATGCACACCCTATTCCCTATCTCCCTATGCTTGGTCGGCCACCTATTACTTGTTGCACAAGATTTTCATTAATCCACTTAGACTTAAACTATTTAATTCTAAGATGGATCAATAGGCCCATTATATTATCTAATAATAATAATGGTCCAATAATCTTAATGCATTAAGTTGGGCCAACCATCCTTAATGGACAGTCCTAAATTAGAATATTCGCTTTGGACCTATTCTAATTTTATCATGCTTATTTATTGGATAGATTAATTTCTAAACGAAAGTAATTTAATTCTCAATTAAATTTTCTTTCTCCTCATGGAACAATTCATGTCATTAATCTATTAATATCATCTCATGATATTACTCCAATACAGTATAGTCAATGGCAATTCACTTTGCACATCTCTATGTCAAAGTCGACTACTACACTAGATAAGACTTCTTGATTCCTCTTATCTCATTAAGACATTGTCATTGGATTCTCAATCTCAATTATGTCTTAATTCATCTCAATTGAACTTCTTCAATTGAGTCCTTAATATAGATCTTTTATTCCATTAAGTTTTACCTTAATAGAATACCATGTTTAATCCATACATATCTGTTCTTATGTGTGTGACCCTCTAGGTTCCCAATATGTTGGCAATGATTATAAGTTAATCTCATTAACTTGTTTTCATATATTAAGAGCGGGATCTAGCAACCCATCATGACCATCCAAATATTGTGAAGTGAGTGTGACCTTTTTAGAACCTTTCAGCAACCAGCTTGTCGGTGTAATACGGTCCTTTCACCATATATCTCGGATAGCGCATGAGCATGGTGCAGTGTCTACTCATGATCAATCCATATTAGTTCTTCGCAACTTTATGATTAACCTTATGAATTTAGAGAAACAACTTTCTCCTAAATCCATTATGCTTTGGCCAACGACTTAATCAAGTTAATCGTAGTCAAGAACAAATGAGATATGTCTCCAATATCACAGGGAGTGGTGAATCCTCTCTAGATCACTCATCATCTTCGTATGGTTCATGTCATACCCAATAACACCCTACTATAAGCATCCTCGTGTTTGGGACCCGTTCGTGATGAAATCTAAGTATGACACTCTCCATACAAGATGATCTGGTATCACAATTCTGAGGACTAATTTACACGACTGGTACTAAGAGAACATTATCATAGACACTAGAGTGATATATTACCAAATAAAATTCTCTTGGCGGACCATGTTCAGTGAACTTGTTCAACAGACAAGCACTTATATGTTATCTCAAGTATCCCATACTTCAACCTGTATGAGATCGGTTGATTACTTCATAAGTAAGAAGGCTTAACATATTAGTCTTTGACCATTGCCAATGCCCCATCTTGGCAATACGATGACCAGGAACAGTTTGAGGAACAAGGCTTTGATGCATAAGGATCTCATAATTATAACTCTTTATAATTCTTTTGCAAGGCCATTATGTTCCATGGGCTTCATCTGATTAGTACTTAATAACTCCTTATTATTGTACTAACATGAAGGAAAATCTTGTATCACTATAATCATAGTGAAGGGTATGCTTTATTGACTGTGCATCCCAAGCTCAATCTGATTGGCTCTAAGGCATACACCAACAAACTTAGCATAGAGCACATGTGAAAAGACCTGATGTTGTTTGCCTTACGGAGTCATCGTTTCCTAGTCTGCATGACACAAAGAAATTAATAAGATATAATGTAAAAACTTACCCCTTTCAAATTGAACATATTACAGCTGAAATGCTACATGATCAAAAAGGTTAATCAATTATTTTAGCTCAAAAGGAAGCAACAGTTGCTAGATTTCAGTATCAAGTACAATAGAATTAATTTAAATGATTGTATTTAAGTAGCAATGCCAATTGTAGACAAGGTATTTGTTTCTATATTGCTCCGACTCTTCATTTTTCTTAAAGTGTCCGTATGATCCTCCAAATACATGAAAATCTTGGAAAAATAAAAAATACCCATGTACACTCACACCCAAATTCGAGTAACATAGATTTGTTTTATCAATCAACTTTAACTCTGACAGTGGAATGTTAGAACGAAAGGAGAAAGAGTATGGGGAGGGTAAGATAACAACAAATAGAATCTCAACTAGCAAAAAGAAGTCTAGTGCTAACCTTTCAGCAAGCATTGCTGAGCCTTCTTCAAACAGTTCTTCCACTATACCAACAGCTGAAAGCTTCTTTGATAGTTTATTGGCAGAATCACGAGACCTCTTCTTGAATAATAAAGCTCTCAGTTTATTCTGCTTTTTGGGAAGAGGCAAAGACTGTGCTAAATTGTCGGGAGGAATTATGTTGACAACAATGCAGGTTGTGTCATCCTTTAACCCTCGTGTCCTTAATGCTTCCTAAACAATGATCAACAAGATGCTATTAGGAAAATAGGAAAAAGGCAGGTTTAAAACAAGGGTAAAAAAAAGGAGAAATTGTATAGCAATGAATTAAATCACCTTAACAACTTGTCTAGCAGCAAGCTCAGCTGGCAATCCACGGCAAGATTTTGCAGCCATTTCTGACGATAGGGCATCCCAAATGCCATCAGAAGCAATTATAAGCCTCCCACCAGCATTTGACAGCTTTTATACACAATAAGAAACATCAGCATTTTCAAACATGGGCTTCAATGTCAAATGAGAAAGCAACCATAAAATCAACAAGTACATTGCACAAGGTCCACAAGCTTAACTTTACTTGCTTTACATATGGTATGGGAACTATAAACTCTCCAACATCCATATCTCCTATTGACCTAGATAGGCATAAACCCCTTGGCCAACAACGAGAGGACCAATCTGTCGCAATCAAGAAAAAGAAGTTACACAACGTAATCGGAAAAAAAAAATCAATGACTGCAAGTGACTCCAGTACATGTTACTAGGGGAGAAAAAAGAAAGTTAAAGCTCTAAAAACACCTACCTCAGCACCACCAGCAATGCTAAGCCTCCCAACTTCACCCCCACTTGCAGAGACACGTTCCCTCCTATAATAACAAAAATAGTACACGATTTTTACCCTATTTTAAAAATTCAAAAAAATCAAAAAAAAAATAAAATATTGGAGACTCAAAACATGTAAAACTACACGGAAAAAAATCGGCTTAATTTTTTGATTAAAGATGACTGCCCAGAAAAATTGGGAAAGTACGAGTACTGGGTGAAAAAAACTGTTTTGCCAAAACACATTTTTTTGCCTTTGATAAAATCATTTAAAAATCAAAGTAAAAATATTAGAGGCTCTCTAAAAGACTCACAAACAGTAGCTAACACTTTTGAAAATTTAGACAAAAATTGGCTAAGTAAAAAAAATCACAAAGGTAGAATAATCAATTTGACAACTCTTTAATTTTCCACAAGTATGCTCAAGAGAGCATGACTTTGAACCATTGATTGGCCTAAGTCATAAGTCAAGTGGCATGGACATGAAATGCATGAAAAATACAGCAAATATGATGCATAAAATGCATATTTTAAACCTAAATGTCATGAAAAATGCATGGCATCAATAAAATGACCTAGACCTAAATGAACTTGCATGGCATTTAATGCAACCTAGGTATAAAATGCATGGATATGCATGGCAAAACAAACCAATCCTAAATCTAAAATATGCATGGAAATAACACAAACACATGGCATGCTTAAACAAAATACTCAACCAAACATCATGAAAATGCAAACCTATCAACTAACATAACAAAAATGCACACACAAAGCAAATAAAATGAGGTAGCCGAATGGCCTCATGTTCAAAATAAGCATGGCATTTTCACAAACACTTGATATACTAACATGCTTAACTAAAGAATAACACTCAAATCATGCAAATATAAAGTAGAGGCATGAAAACCAACAAGCATTTTCACAAACACATGGATTATAAAATATAAAACATACATTTTGAAAACAAAAAATCAAAAATGCAAGAACATGATAATAGACTCATAAATGGAAATAAACAAGCAACCAAATTAAAACAAGCTTCAAGTCTATGTAGTAGAAGAAGATTTAAAGCATCAAAAATTATTTAATATAAAAAATAACATGAAATAACAAAGCAAACAACAACTCTAAAAAAAATAGGCCATTCGGCCATATCCAAAAAAACAAAGGAAAAAAAAAATTTCAAGAGCTTTTTATAAGAAAAGATGAAGAAGGAACTTAAACAAGAACATTAAAAACACTTATTTTAAAAGAAAAATTAAAAGAAACTCACCAAAATAATGATCAAAACAGCAAATCAAGAATGGAAAATCAAAGAAAGTGCAAGAGTATGGTGCTAAAAGCAACCTCTAGAAGCTATCTTTCAAGCTTTTTCTCTTCTAACTTTCTTTTCTTTTCTAAACTTGTCTTTTTGCTTTTCAACAATGGAGAGAAAATCAGCCAAAAGCAAGAGAGAATAGAGAGTGAGTGTAGCTAAAAATGAAAGAGAGAAATGCCCCTTGTAGTGGTCGAAACCCCCCTCTCTAGGCTAGGATGTTGTCATTTTTTCATCAACCAATTTTCATTTAAGGGCTATTGATCCAAGATGTTTAAAACATGAAATTATCACACTTAGATTAGGCCATCAGCTATCCACAATTACAGCTGTTCAAGAATCTTAAGCCATTATGTTGACACTCTCCCTCTTCATGCATTGGTCCATGTGGCTTATTTGCAAAGGCTTGATCAAAAAATCACTAACTAACTCTTCATTGTTGGTCATTTGATTAAAAAAAATCAGAAACCTCCTACCCATCTTTGGGCCTTGACCGGCCAGCCCCTCTTATTCTAGCCCATGTTTCAACTTTTTAAAAGGCAAGAAGAGCCCTTTTCGGTTTCTTGGGAAAAATGACCTTTTTGCCCACCCGAATGTAAATAAATGGCAAACGGACTCCAAATTTAAATTTTCTTTTTTCAATACTTTCAAAATAATAAAAAATTAAATTCTGAAAGTTTTCAAACATTTCCAAGTCTATTTGCTATTTATTTGGATTTTTTCTTCCAAAATTGCCCTTTTATGCCCCCAAATTTTACCATTTTTTAAACGAGCTCCAAATCAAGATTTTTCTTCACCAATCTCTTTCAAATAATTTAAAAGTATGATCTGGAAGTTTTCATAATTTTTGGAACTCATTTGGTATTTTTTTTTTCAAGATTCATCTGCTTGAATTACTACATAAGGGGTCCGGGATTTGGCCATTTTGCAAACGAACTTCGAAGCAAGATTTTCTTTTGCCAATCTCTTCCAAATAATTTAAAAATGAGATTTGCAAATTTTCAAAATTTTTGGAGTTCATTTGCTATTTTGCCGGGATTTATCTTCTTGAATTTCTGCATAGGAGACCCGGGATTTGGCCATTTTGCAAACGAACTCCAAATCAAGATTTTCTTTCGCCAATCTCTTCCAAATAATTTAAAAATGAGATTTGCAATTTTTCAAAATTTTTGGAGTTCATTTGCTATTTTTTCCAAATTTTTTAATTTTGTCCTTTTGCCTCCGAAATCCGGTTTTGCTCAAAACAAGTCCGATTTTCAGATTTTCTTCAAACTGAGTCTTGGGCTATCTTTTTTTAATCACTCCTCATCCATTAGGGGCTTTAGTCCTACTGAATCGGGCCATTTCTTGTAATTCTTCACAATTTCATCGAAATTCACCAAAAACCCTAATTCTCGGTTTTTTTTCTTTTCGGATTGACTTTTCTTTCAGTTTTTCTTTCAAGTGGCTTTTCTATTACCCGTAGTCAGTGCTTATCTTTCATTTGGAACCTTCAATTTCGACCAATTCGATCGTTTAAACACTTTTTCCCAAATTTTTCGGATTAGGGTTTCCTTTCTACTGAATCTCCATAACCCAATTTTCGAGCTCCATATCTTTCGATGTAGATCTCGGATTATCAAAATTCTTTCGCCATTTTTCAATTGAACTTCAAATCTTGATTTTGAAAGTAGGTTGACTTTTTTATTAGTTGACTTTTTGGGGTTTACTTTCTAGGGTTGATTTTTTTCAAGTTTGACTTGTTATGCTCGTCCTCTTAAACTAAGTATTGGAGTACCACCTGCAGGATGAAAAAAGTTTTTTTATATTCTGAAACATCAATTTAGAAAGAAAACATACATGTTTTAGTGGTCCGAACAAAATTAGGTGTCTACAACATGCATGAAAGAGTTAATTAATCAAGTCACCTGGCCTCAAATATATATCATCATCAGCTTTGACGTAAAACTTAGAATGAAAGAGTGAATACGCAGCTTTAAAGAATGCTAACCTGAAGCAGACATTCTAAATATGGAATCTTCTTTCAATTGAATAACACGACCAATGGATAACTAAAATATTTGAAAAAGAACTAACATTTTGTATAGGAGTTTACTGTACTCAATATCTAACAAAATGAAATCGTCATATTCTGCTACTACTTTTTTCAGCTCTGCCATCTTTGACTTATCATTTGTTTTACCAAAAGCTAATCCTGTTGCTTCTTCCAACCTGAAAAAAAAAAACTAAAATTATATTGTATTTAAAATATAATGTTAATTCAAACATTATAGTTCTGTATTAGAATAAAACTATACCTTTTTCAAAAATAAAAAAGAAAATTTGATTTTTTTCTCAATTTAAAAAAAAAATGTGACTTTGCTTTACTTTGGTGAATAAGATTAACAACTAAACAGAGCTTAATTGTTCTAAAATTCAAGCTGAAGATTTAATTTAGCGTTCATGTTATTATTTTTGATCAATTTAATCTAAATTTAATTAAAACGTTAAATTTTTGATATTTTTTAATTAATTTTTGATTAATTTATGATAAAATTAGTTTAAATTTAACGAAATTGTAAGTTACATGCTTGCGCATAACCAATTTTCGTAAAATTCTTACGATATTGAAAAAAATAATAGAATGAGGATCAAATTAACTCAAATAAAAAAATAAAAACCAAAATTACTCAAATTAACTAATATTTATTCATTTTTTTAAAATATTAAAAATACCCTCATTTTATTTATTTATTTATTGTTTTAATTAATTTTTTATCAATAAACTTTTTAAAACAATTTTAATTTATTTATTTAAATAAAAATAATTTAATGATTTTATCTCAATGTTAGTATATAATTTAATTAAAGATAAGTTTAAAATATAACTTGTATTTGCATAAAAATTGATTAAAACAAAAAAGAAATAAAGGAGAAGAAAAAAGAAAATATTATTATCATCAATGATATTTTATTAAAAATAAACTTACATATAATAACATGAAAAATACTTTTTATCTTTTTAAAAAAGTAACTAATGTTAAGATTTCATTAATCAAATTTATATATTTTTTTAAATTTTACTTTAAATATTAAATACCCTCATTTTATTTATTGTCCTTATTTTCATTTTTTGGTTTTAATCAATTTTTTTATCACTAAACTTTTTAAAATATTTTATTAATTTATTTCAAATAAAAAAATATAATAAATTCATCTCAAAGTTAATATATTGAATTAAAAATATGTTTAAAATATTTAACATGTACTGCTGGCATTAGAATATAATTTAATTAATTAAAATTTAATTTAATATTAATTAAAACTAATTCTAAAATTAATTAAATTTTTATTATTTTGTAGTTAAAAAAGTCTTGAATAAAAAAATAATGAAAAAATAAATAAATAGAAGAATAAATAATTAATAAAGGGTAAATTTATCTTTTTATTTAAAATTCACTTAGTAAATAAATCTCAAGAGAGTTATTATATTTTTCATTAAACCTTATGAGGGTAAGTTGGTATTTTTCAAACTATAAGGGTAAATGTATTTTCTATTAAATCTCAGGGAATTAATGTACTTTTCTCTAATAAAATTATCTATTATTATATTTAATAAAATATTATAATTATAAATAATATATTAATTAATTTTAAAAAATATTTTTAAAAAAACACAACTCTTCTTCTACTTCACGTCAATCTCATATCAATCTAAAAGAAAAAAAATATATGAAGGCACTTATTTCCATTGGTGGATCCATTCTTCTTTTTTTGGTAAAACAGGTGAGCAAACAATTGATATAAGGACTTTTTGGGGCCATTCTCTACTTTATGGATTTGAAATTGAATTCTTATTCTTGTAATAGTGGTCATGCTCCTTTTCCTTGTAGTTTGGTTTCTTTCCATATCTTTGTTATGTCCAAAAAAAACATTTCGATTAGGCATTTGTAACAAATCTATCTATTATCTACTAATAATTATTTTTGAGTCCTAAGGACTCAAGTGGTATTTTTGAATTAGACTATGGATAATTTAGTCCTTCTCTATATAAAAAAAATAACGGGTCCCACATTTTTTTATTTTTTAAAAAATTTTTTTAGATATTTATTTTTATTTTATTTTTAAATGATATATTTAAAGGGGTTGGTCCGCACGTTGACTCGCGGGTCGATTTAGTATCCGTACTCAATATGTTCGGGAAAAAAATTAAAAAATAAATTTATTTTATTAAATTTTTTAGTTTTTTATTTTAATATAATGTATTTAAAGAGAGTGGTTCGCACGTTGACTCGAAGATATTTTAATTTTAAATGATGTATTTAAAGAGGTTGGTTTGCATGTTGACTCGCAGGTCGATTTAGGACTATATCCGACCCACTCGGGGAAAAAATAAAAAAAAAATTATTTTATTTTATTTTTATTTTATTTTATTTCTAAATAATGTATTTAAAGAGGTTGGTCTGCATGTTGACTCGTGGGTCGATTTAGGATCCGTATCCAACCGTCTTGAGAAAAAATTTAAAAAATATAGTTTATTAATTATTTTATTTTAATTTTAAATGATGTATTTAAAGGAGTTGGTCCGTACATTAAACCGCAAGTCAATTTAGCATCCGTACCCAATCCACTTGGAAAAAAAATTATTTTATTAATTATTTTTAGTTTTTTATTAATTATTTTATTTTTAAATGATGTATTTAAAGAGGTTGGTCCGTACCCGACTGTCTTGGAAAAAAATTAAATTAAGTTTTTTATTAATTATTTTAATTTTAAATGATGTATTTAAAGAGATTGGTCCGCACGTTGACTCGTGTCGATCTAGGATCCGTACCCGACCCGCTCGAGAAAAAAAATAAAAATAAAATTATTTTATTAATTATTTTTAGTTTTTACTTTATTAATTATTTTTATTTTTAAATAATATATTTAAAAATGTTGGTCTGCATATTGACTCGCATGTCGACTTAGGATCGGTACTCGACCGTCTCGAGCAAAAAAAAAATTTATTTTATTAATTATTTTTATTTTAAATGATATATTTGAAGGTTTGGTCCACACGTTGACCCACGAGTCGATTTAGGATCTGTACTCGTTCCGCTCAAAAAAAAAATTTAAAAATATTATTTTATGAATTAATTTTCTTTTAATTTTACAAGATGTATTAAAAGGGGTTGGTTCGCACGTTGACTCGCAGGTTGATTTAGAATTCGTGACCTGTCCTGCTCAGGAAAAAGTAAAATAAATAAATTTATTTTATTAATTATTTTAATTTTAATTTTAAATGATGTATTTAAAGGGGTTGGTCAGCATGTTGACTCGCTGGTCGATTTAGGATCTGTACTCGACCCATTTGGAAAAAAAAAGTTAAAAAAAAGAAAAAACGAACTTGCTGCTAACTTATGTGAGAAAATCGATCATACGAGAGAATAAAATACAAATCACAATTTTCTTTTCTTGTTTTTCATTTATTATTTTTTACCTCCTGTAAATTAAAATATCATTGCACAATAAAGTCTAAATATTTTTCAAAAATACATGTAAATAATATTTAAAAATACATTTATATTATGTAATTTATAAATAAACAATTATCATAAATTAAATTTTCCTAATTAAAAAATATTAATATATTAATATTATTATAAGTTTAAAATAAAAATTTAAATAAATAATTATTATTTAATAAAATATAAACTAAACTAAAATTAAATCACTATTATTAATTAATTAAAAAATTTTAATTTTGTTTTAAATACCTCGGCGATGCGGGTTTTTTCTTCTTCTAGTCTATTAGAATTATTTTTGAATCCTAAAGGACTCAAGAGGTATTTTTTTTAATTGTCCAAAAGTTTTTGTCTTAATTTGTCTTTTAGTGTGGAAAATGAAAAAGAAAAATGATTTTTTTCTTTTGTTAGTACTGATTTAATTTTTTATAATTTATTATTTCCAAAAAAATTAGTAAATATATATTTTGTTTATTTTGTTTATCTTTTTTATATTTTATAAAAATTATAAATATTTTTATTTATTGATATTTTTTAAAGGAAAAATCATTGTTTAAAAATAATTATAAAAATTAATTTATTACTTTGTATTTTTAAAATTAAACAAAAATGTTTATATAATTTATTAATTATTTTTGGTTTTTTTATTTTATTTTAAATGATGTATTTAAAGGGTTGGTCCATATGTTGACTCGCGGATCTATTTAGGACCCGTACCCAACTCGCTAGGGAAAAAAGTTAAAAAAAAAGAAAAAAAAGAACTTGCTGCTAACCTATGTGAGAAAATCGAACATACGAGAGAATAAAATACAAATCACAATTTTATTTTATTATTTATTATTTTTACATTCTATAAATAAAAATATACAATAAGGTCTAAATATTTTTTAAAAATACATATAAATAAAATTTGAAAATGCATTTATATTATGTAATTTATAAATAAACAATTTTCATAAATTTAATTTTCATAATTAAAAAATATTATTATATTTATATTATTATAATTTAAAAAATAAAATATTTTAAAAAATAATTATTTAATAAAATATGAACTAAAATTAATTTATTATTATTTATTAATTAAAAAATTATAAAAAAATTAAAAATACCCAGTGAAAACGAGGTATTTTTTTCTAATTATTTATGATTTTTGAGTCCTAAAAATTCAAAAGACTTTTCTGAAATAATCCAAGGACAATTTTGTCATTTATAATAGGAACTCAAGAGATTTTTTGAAAATGATCTAGGGACAATTTTATCATTTACAACATAAAAAAAAAAAGCCTAATGGAAAGCATTTTAGTTTGTTAGTTTGTTTGTTTTTTAGTTTTTTAGGTTTTATTTTTAAATGATATATTTAAAAGGGTTGGTCTAGTGTTATCGGTACCGTATCGATATCGGCCGTATCGGCCAGTATGTTCCGTTTTTAATGTAAACCGAAACGGTACTAGTCTCGTACCGTTTTGATTTTTGTACCGGCCTGTACCGATCGTACCGGTCTGTACCGATCAATACCGGTCAGTACCGGTATGTATGATTGGTACAAGATTTATATATATTTTTTTAAAAAAAATTCACTTATTTGAATTTTTAAACCAATTTCAATATTTTTTGTTTCATGATCATTTTTATTTTTTTCATAATTACATTTAAAAATGAAATATGTTCATTAAATTAGCCTATTGAACATAATTAATAATAATTTACTATATTTTTTTAACATTTTAATATTTATTTTACCTATTTGATGTTTAAAAATTTTAGATATTAAATATTTAAAATTTATATTTACATAAAAACATATATATGCATGTAATGGATGTATATTTGCATGTGTATACAATATATATTTTATTAAGAAACTTGAAAATAGGCTATACATATAGGTATATGAAAAAATATTTGAAAAATACCGATAAACCCGAAACTGTATGCCGAAACACATCGGCACCGATACGTACCAGTACCAAAACAAAAACGGTACACCCACCGGTACAATATTGACTACTTTGGGTTAGTCTGCATGATAACTCACAGGTCGATTTAAGATCAGTACCTAACCTATTCGGAAAAAAAAATTAAAAATATATATTATTAATTGTTTTTAATTTTATTTTTAAATAATATATTTAAAGGGGTTGGTTCGCACGTTGACTCGCGAGTTGATTTAGGATCCGTAATCGATCTGCACGAAAAAAAATTAAAAAATGAAATTTATTTTATTAATTAATTAATTTACTTTATTTTTAAATGATGTATTTAAAGAGTTAGTCCGCACGTTGACTCGCGGATCGATTTAGGATCTATATCTGACCCGCATGGAAAAAAATTAAAAAAGGAAATTTGTTTTATTAATTAATTTTGTATTTTATTTTTAAATGATGTATTTAAAAGGGCTAGTCCGCACGTTGACTCGCGAGTCGATTTAGGATCCATAACCAACCGGCTCCAGGAAAAAATTAAAAAAAAGAAATTTATTTTATTATTATTATTTTTTTTGAACAGCAATACAATATTTTATTGAATGAAATAAAGAGACAAAAGTATGGAATAACCAATAAAAACCAAATGCCCTAAACGATAATCTACCCTTGAGGCAATAAGCCTGAACCCTATTTATCCCACACATTACAAACTAGAAATGTGTAGAGACCAAATCGACTACCCTTCAAACTTAAAAAAGCTTGAAACCCTGATAAAACCCTGTGATACACGATAAAGCACACCTCAAAATCCTTTCACAATAAAAAACCCCAAAGTGCACCCAATCTTGAACTGTATTCATTTCTACCTTTTGTAGCCATCAAAAACCAATGATCCATCTAGAGTTGTAAACAATTCCCAAACCTGTATACTCGAAACTTGAATCAAAGAAAATTTCAGTACCTGTTAGAACCCATATGCAAGCCTTACTCAATTAAGCAATGAACCATAGCCCTTTTAACACAAAACACAAAGCGAAAGTGTTACCTACTTGACGCCGCGACGCTAGTAGGGCCCCGAAACGCCAAGTTGCTGCCTGCATTATGCCATCCCGCAACAAACCAAAACCTATATGACCTTAGTAAGACATGGATATCCAGCAAAAAATATTGTGATTAACAAAACGACCAATTCATAGTATGAAAAAAAGCCTTTGATAGTCTACCCGATAAGCTTAAAAAGAGCTTCACCCTCTCATCCCCAAATAAACATATAACAATGAAAAATACCTAGGATATGTACCCAATCTTGCATAAAACATACAAGATCCCAATTTCCCCAAAAAAGAACTTGGTCGAAACAGTTAAACTGACACTTAATCATGCAAAAAGAAAAGAGACGTTAGAAAAAACCTCATTGAACCTCTACAATGTCCTTTGTGTTAGAACCAATCACTATCCACCCTAAATAAGCAAAAGATTACTCCATCCAATCCTAATAAAACCGAAGCTCAGCCATAGTGATTGAATCAAAACAATCAATAGAAACCAAAACGCATCAAATCTCACATCCTATAAGAGCTACCCTCAAAACTTGATAACCATGAAAAAACCCAAAAATCCTCCAATGCTTCTTAGAAAACATCCACATAGAAAAAATGCCTACGATTCTCCACCCTGAATCAAAAAGTGTGATTCACCCATCCATCCTCAATAGACTTATGTTATGAAAAATACCTAGTAGATTCATACCTAATTTTGCAAAAAACTTGCAAGGTCCCTGAATCCCCCAAAATAAACTGTGACTCCAAATCAAATTCTTGGAGACGCATGAGCAAAATAAGGAAAGATTCTTTGCTTTTCGGGAAGTCAAAAAGAGAAAATCACCTTGTTTAGGGGGCCCGAACAAAATTAGGTGTTTACAGCTGCCCCTCTTTGACTATTGCTAAGAATCAGGAATACAACAAAGATAAAATAGACAATAATTTTGTCTGGTTAGTGAAATCACATGTGAAGGATAGAATGGAGAATTTTCTTCATTTTTTTTCTTCATTCATTTTTTTCAATTTTTTTTTGTAAACTGTAAATAAAAGGATTTGTCCTTACATTGAGTTCCCTAACTAATCAAGGCTCAACCCGTCTTAAGAAAACGAGTTGGATTTGCAAGAGAAAAAAATACTCTGACGGTAGATGCGGGGCCTAATCTTATCTTGGTGTTAATCTTACTGACGAAATCAAAAATTGAAACAACCTGGGTGAAGCCAGTAGTCGAGTCATGACCTGGTGAAGCCAGAAAATAACACGAAATGACTTGGGCGGAACCAAAAGTTGAAAAGTTATCTAGGCGAAACTATAGATAATTTTCAAAGAGATGACTTGGGCGGAACCAAAAGTCGAAAAGTTATCTAAGCGAATCCATAGATAATTTTCAAAGAGATGACTTGGGGGGAAACAATAGTCGAAAAGTTATCTAGGAGAAACCGTAGATAATTTTCAATGAGATGACTTGGGCGGAACCAATAGTCGAAAAGTTATATAGGAGAAACTATAGATAATTTTCAAAGAGATGACTTAGGCGAAACCAATAGTCGAAAAGTTATCTAGGAGAAATCGTAGATAATTTTCAAAGAGATGACTTGGGTGGCACCAATAGTCGAAAAGTTATCTAGGAGAAACCGTAGATAATTTTCAATGAGATGACTTGGGCGGAACCAATAGTCGAAAAGTTATATAGGAGAAACTATAGATATCAAAGAGATGACTTAGGAGAAACCAATAGTCGAAAAGTTATCTAGGAGAAATCATAGATAATTTTCAAAGAGATGACTTGGGTGGAACCAATAGTCGAAAAGTTATCTAGAAGAAACCGTAGATAATTTTCAAATGAGATGACTTGGGTGGAACCAATAGTCGAACAATTATCTAGGCGAAACCATAGATAATTTTCAAAGAGATGACTTAGACGGAACCAAAAGTCGAAAAGTTATCTAAGCGAAACCATAGATATTTTCAAATGAGATGACTTGGGCGGAACCAAAAGTCGAAAAGTTATCTAGGCGAACCCATAGATAATTTTCAAAGAGATGACTTGGGGAGAACCAATAGTCGAAAAGTTATCTAGGAGAAATCGTAGATAATTTTCAATGAGATGACTTGGGCGGAACCAATAGTCGAAAAGTTATATAGGAGAAACTATAGATAATTTTCAAAGAGATGACTTAGGCGAAACCAATAGTCGAAAAGTTATCTAGGAGAAATCGTAGATAATTTTCAAAGAGATGACTTGGGTGGAACCAATAGTCGAAAAGTTATCTAGAAGAAACCGTAGATAATTTTCAAATGAGATGACTTGGGTGGAACCAATAGTCGAACAGTTATCTAGGCGAAACCATAGATAATTTTCAAAGAGATGACTTAGACAGAACCAAAAGTCGAAAAGTTATCTAAGCGAAACCATAGATATTTTCAAATGAGATGACTTGGGGGAACCAAAAGTCGAAAAGTTATCTAGGCGAAACCATAGATAATTTTCAAATGAGATGACTTGGGTGGAACCAAAAGTGGAAAACTTATCCAGGAGAAACCGTAGATAATTTTCAAATGAGATGATTTGGGCGAAACCAAAAGTCGAGAAGAGATCTGGTGAAGTCAGGAATATTTTGAAAATAGTGCTCGGATGTCTTATCCATGATTTTTGAAAATGTGTTGAAAATTAACCTGGAGGTTTTGAGAGGATGCAAATGCTTCTTGATGCAGATGCGAATGTCTTCAATTTGATTCAAATGCTTCATGATGCAGATGCAAATGCTTCTTGATGCAAATGCAAAGATTAAAGATGCAAATGCTTCTTGGTGCAGGTGCGAAATTAAAGATGTAAATGTTTCTTGATGCAGATGCAGAAATTAAAGATGCAAATGCTTCTTCTTGTAGATGCAATGATCAACAAAGACGAAAATGCTTCATGATGCAAATGCAGTGATTAACAAAGATGCACATGCTTCATGGTGCAACTGCAAATGTCTTGGATTGACGCAAATGCTTCTAGATGCAGATGCAAAGATTAAACAAGATGCAAATGCTTCATGGTGCAACTGCAAATGTCTTGGATTGATGCAAATGCTTCTTGATGCAGATGCAAAGATCAATATTGTACAAATGCTTCTGAATGATGCAAATGCAGAGATTGATAGTGTGCAAATGCTTTTGAATGATGCAAATGCAAATATCCTCCAATGATGCAACTACTTCATAGAATGATGTAGATGCAAAGATCAACAATGTCCAAATGCTTCTCAATGATGCAAATGCAGAGATTATCAATGTGCAAATGCTTCTAAATGATGCAAATGCAAATATTATTGTTGATGCAACTACTTCATGGAATGATGCAGATGCAAAGGTCGACATTTGTGCAAATGCTTCTGAATGATGCAAATGCAAAGATTAGCAGTGTGCAAATGCTTCTGTATGATGCGAATGCATATATCAATAATGATACAAATGCTTCATGAAATGATGTAGATGCCCCTATGAATCGTGTTCATGTAAGTGGTCTATGAATGGTGTAACTGCAGTTACCACACAATAAGGGAGATGCAATGATCCTAAAAATGATGCAATTGCTCGAGATGATGCATATGAAAATATCCATGAAGGATGCAAATGTAATGGTAAAATGCCGATGCTCATGGAACGATGCAAATGCGAATATCCATGAATGACGCAAATGCTTCCTGACAAGGTGTAGATGCAAAGCTTAATAAAGAGGTAAGTGCTCATGAATGATGCAAATGTCCCCGATTGTTTTTCTAGACTTCGACTTAGCCTTTCCAATTCATTTTCCCTTTTAAACCAGAGTGTATCTTGAACACTCGTGCCCCATAAGAGATCATTCCCTTTTCAGTCTTTGGCTATCTCTAATGCACTCAAATGAATATATCTTACTTAAAACCTTGCACTACAAAGATCAGTTGTAAAGTATAATGATTAACAAGGGTCGAGTCCACAGGGATTGGTGTTTAGTTTAAGAATTATTAGTTTATACTTAAATTCAAGGAAAACAAAATAAAAGAGGGGTTTTTGAAATCAGTTTAAACTAAAGCAAACAAGAAAAGTAAGAAAGCAAGTAAATAAGAAGTAATCAGATATGAGAATATGGCTAAAAGTTCATTCTCCACCACTAGACAATATTAAGAATCAATTTCAGACCTATCAACATCAATTCTCTATCAAATTTAACAACCGTAGATAACAACCTCCCGTGTTACCCCAATCATTCCTTAGTTTGTTGTTAAGTAGGACGAACGCCACTACCTAATCTCTAACTATCAAACAACCTAGGATAAACATTGTAGACACCTAATTTTGTCCGGACCACTAAACAGGTATGTTTTCCTCCCATATTGATGTTTCCGAGTATAAAAAGACTGTTTTCATCCTGCAGGTGGTACTCCGAGACTTAGTTTAAGAGGGCGAGCACAAAAAGTCAAACTAAAAAAAAAGGTCAAACTCGAAAAAGTCAACCCTAGAAAGTCAACTACTGAAAAAGTCAACCCACTTTCAAAATCAAGATTTTAAGTTCAATTGAAAAATGGAGAAAGAATTTTGATAATCCGAGGTCTACATTGAAAGATATGGACTTCGGAAGTTGGGATTTGGAGATTCAATAGAAAAGAAACCCTAATCCGAGAAATTTGGGGAAAAGTGCTTAAACGATCAAACTGATCAAAATTGAAGGTTCCAAATGAAAGATAAGCACTGACTACGGGTAATGGAGAAGTCACTTGCAAGAAAAACCGAGAGAAAAGTCAATCCGGGAGAAAACCGAGAATTAGGGTTTTAGTGGATTTCGGTGAAATCGGGAAGAATCACAGAAATGGCCCGACTTGGTAAGACCAAAGCCCCCAATGGATGAGGAATGATTAAAAAGGATGGCCCAAGGCTCAGATTGAAGAAAATCTGAAAATCGGACTTGTTTTGAGCAAAACCGGGTTTCGGAGGTTAAAGGGCAAAATTGGAAAAATTTGGGAAAAATAGCAAATGGACTCCGAAAATTATGGAAAATTTGTCAATCTCATTCTTAAATCATTTGAAAGAGATTGGCGAAAGAAAATCTTGATTCCGAGTTCGTATGCAAAATGGCCAAATCCCGGGCCTCCTATGCAGTAATTCAAGCCGATAAATCCCGAAAAAATACCAAATGAGCTCCAAAAATTATGAAAACTTCCAGATCACACTTTTTAATTATTTTGAAGAGATTGGTGAAGAAAAATCTTGATTTGGAGCTCGTTTAAAAAATGGTAAAAAGTAGAGGCATAAAAGGACATTTTGGGAAGAAAAAATCCAAATAAATAGCAAACGAACTCGGATAATTTTGAAAACTTCCAGAACTCAATATTTTATTATTTTGGAAGTATTAAAAAAAGAAAAATTGAATTTGGAGCCCGTTTGATATTTATTTTGCATCCGGGGGGCAAAATGGTCGTTTCACCCAAGCAACCGAAAAGGGCTTCTTTGGGCCTTTCAAAAATCAGAGCTGGGCTGGAAAATAGAAGTGCTGGCCTGCCCAAGCCCAAAGGAAGGAGGAAGCTTAGGATTTTTTCAATCAAGTGATTAAAAATCAAGAGTTAAGTTAGAGATTTTCATTTTTGAGCCTAAGTCCCAATCCCACATCCCTTTGTAATGTCAAGCCAAGGAGGTGCTCACCTTATAAATAAGGGGTCTTGGCCTTTGGTTGAAATCACCCACTACCCCTTGTGAGATAGTCTATACACTTGTATTAGGATTATCCGGGTGGTGAGTCATAGTGTTTTTATTGAGAGGGTTTGTAGCTTAATCCGTTCAAAAGCTACTTTGATGGTTTATAGCTTAATCCGTTCAAAAGCTACTCTGAGGGTTTATAGCTTAATCCGTTCAAAAGCTACTCTGAGGGTTTATAGCTTAATCCGTTCAAAAGCTACTTGGTGAGTTTTCATTTTAAAATAATGTTTCTTGTTCTTCCTTCATTTCCTTTCTTAAGTATATTTTTCTTACATTTTGTTTTTACAATAAACTCACCATGGCCAAATGGCCTACATTATTTATTTTAAGTTGTTGTTTTTGATTCATTTTACCATATTGTTTATGCTATTTTCTTTATTTTTGATGTTTTAAATATTATGTTATTTCATGTTCTTAAGTTATATTTAATTTGGTTGCTTTGTTTGTTGCCATTTATGTCTTAGATATCATGTTTTTGCATTTTGAATTTTCTGTTTTCATGTTGTTTAAGTTTGAGCATGTTTTAGAGTTAGCATATTAAGTGTTTGTGAAAATGCTTGTGTGATTCTTTGCATGATTCTTGTTTTATATCTTAGTGAGCATGTTTTAGATTTGGTATATTAGGTGTTTGTGAAAATGCTTGTGTGATGTTTGTGTTATGACTTAGTTTTTCATGCTAGCATACCAAGTGTTTGTGAAAATGCCATGCTTGTTGGAGCTTGGGGCCATTTGGCTACTCCATGTGTTTTGCATTGTGTGTTGTATTTTTGTCATGCTAGTTGTTAGGTTTTTGCATTTGCATGATATTTGGTTGGATTTTTGAATTAAGCATGCCTTGTGTTTGTGAAAATGCCATGCATGTCTTAGGTCTAGGTTACATTAAATGCCATGCAAGTTCATGTTAGGTCTAGGCCATATTATTTATGTCATGCATTTTCCTTACATTTAAGTTTAGATCCATGCATTTCATGCATTATGTTTGCTGCATTGTTTCATGCATTTCATGTTCATGCCACTTGAATAATGACTTGAGCCAATTAATGGTTCAAAGTCATGCCCTCTTGAGCACACTTGTGGAAAATTAAGTTTGTCAAATTGATTATTCTACCTTTGTGATTTTTTTACTTAGCCAATTTTTATCTAACCTTCAAAAAGTCCTAGCTACTGCTTTGCAAGTCATTTTATGAGTTTCAAATATTTTTACTTTGGTTTTTAAATGATTTTATCAAAAGCAAAAAATGTGTTGGCAAAGCATTTTTTTTCCACCCAAAACTCGTACATCTTCGATTTTTCTGGGAATTCATCTTTGATCAGAAAATTAAGTCGATTTTTTCTCGTGTATTTTTACATGTCCTGAGTCTCCAATAATTTTTTCAGAATTTTTGGAATTTTTAAAAATAGGGTAAAAAATCGTGGATTAAAACTGGACAGTGGAGTCAGAATTGATTTTAAAGAAAAACAAAGCAGTTTTTTCTCCTCCAAAAACTCGTACATCTCTGGTTTTTCTGGGAATTCATCTTTGATCAGAAAATTAAGTCGATTTTTTTCTGTGTATTTTTATATGTCCTGAGTCTCCAATAATTTTTTCAGAATTTTTGGAATTTTTAAAAAGAGGGTAAAAAATCGTGGATTAAAACTGGACAGTGGAGTCAGAATTGAATTTAAAGAAAAACCAATTTTCTGTTTTGGTTAATTTATTTAGAGTGGGCTGATTAGGAGGGTTAGCTACTGACTTAGGGTAATTTCTAAGCCTTTTTAAACTCTAAAAATGGTTTTTCAAGTCCCGGGTTAAGGGTAGCCAAGTCCGGATTTTTTTTAAACTTAGGAAATTAGAGTCATTTTAAAAATTTTAGCCCAGTTTTTATTTTTAATTCAAGCTTTTCAAAATTGTTTTCAAACAATCACAAAGTATTTTGGTTTTAGAATATTTAATTTGACATATTTTCCGAAGGTAGCCGGATATCTTTTTAGATATACGGATTTCCTTAATTAAAGGAAAAAATACATTTCATGCATTGCATTTTTATATTCATGCATTTTATATAATATGTGATTCTTGCCATAATAATTTCTATGTGTCATGACATTTAGGTTGCATTATATTATTTAGATTTTTCTATTTCATTTTATTTATGTCATGCCTATACATATTCATTTCTTTTAAATATTTTCAAAAAAGATAATGGTTTTCAATAAAAATAAAGATATTCCCGAGTTAAAATAATTCATGAGTTCTCTACCGGGTTTGCTGGAGGGAATATCATCAATTATTATTAATAAAGGAATATCTTTCTTTCAAAAAAAAGAGAATGATTCGGAAAGTTTTCCAAAACTAATAAAAATTTCTATATTTTGCCACGTTTGTTGGGGAATATAGGAAAATTTTGAATTTATAAATTCCGGATCATTTTCAATAAAAAATGGAATTACTTTTCTTTAAATTGGGAATTAACTTGAAATACTAAATTTAAAACCAACTTTTCACCGAGACTTGAGATAACACACGATTAATAAGGTACCGATTTATATGGGCGTTGTGGGGGTGCTAATCCTTCCCCACACGTAACCGACTCCCGAACCCGCTTCTTTGATTTCTCTGGTTTAAAACGCAGACTTGAAATTGGTTTTTAAAATGTTTTAATTAATTTTTAAAATATTTTATAAAACCGGTTTTAATAGGTGGCCGATCACACCTAGCTAAAAAAGATTGGTGGCGACTCCATGTCTTTTTTAAGGTCATTTTCAAAACCTTCATTTCTAGAGGAATTAAGTCGACTTTTCCTCGGTTTTTTTAAATGTCACGCTTAACGAATAATAAAGTCTTGCGATGAGACTCGTCGTTATTTTTTTTAGGTTGCGACAAACATCTCTAAATTTAATTTGTAAGCAGCTTTATGATGAGAAAGATAGGTTGATCTAAGCAACAAAAGCATAAACATGAATTGTTTAACTTAGGTTATGCTCCACTTTGCCATTAGCGAAAACTTTAACATAATCATTAATCACAAATTGCCACTATTGAAAAGAAATCAAGATAAGCTACGTATTAAGTCTCCTAAACTAGCATTAGATAATTATCAAGATCTATCTAGTTGTCCATCTAAACAAATCAAGACAACATCATGAACAATTCTTATAGAAGAACATAAGCAACTTTGAAGAAAATCAATAATAGATAGAATATGAAAATCAATTACAAAACATGTCTAGGGCTTTGAAAGCACCTTTAACCAAAGAAAAGTTTAGCCTAGCATAGGCATTATTAACATAAACATAAAAGAAACTAAGAAGAAAAACTAAAAGAAAACTAAGAGAATGGAGGAGAAGAAGAAGAAGAAGAAGAATGATGATCCTTGAGTCTCCTCAAAAGATGTCTAGTTTGTGGCTCAAAAGATGGTATTTATAGAGTTTTAAAACCCTGAGAACAAGTCTTTGCCACACAAGTAAGTTAGGAGGCAGAAAATTGAGTTTTTCTTGCTATTTCCACGGTTTTTCCCGAATCTCGGGCATCGCGACGCCGAGCTTTTGCCTTGTCTCTTTCGTTACTGCATCTTCTCACACTTCTTCGGCTGATTTGTATGACCATTTCTTATCTGATTTGGGCATGTAACTGTCGTTGAAAGATATTCAAGTCATGTTCAAAAGTCAAGAAGGAAGTTTCTTCAAATAAGGACTTTAACATCATGTTTTTCTAGCAACAAGCTTCGGAGGTCAAATCTGCCTTCTTGCTTTGCAACCAGAAATTGATCTTTTTGACTCCCAAGTCTTCTTCCATCTTGTGATTATGATTTTGTAAGCTCTTTACCATCATTATTGACATCTTTTCACTTCGTTCTCTTAAATATACCTAGAATTCAGAAATATAACATAAGTAATCAAGATAAAGCTCGAAAAAATAACTAAAACTAAGAATAGAAAGGGCATAAAATGTGTATTTTATTAGCTTATCAAATACCCCTACACTTAGTTTTTTGCTAGTCCTCGAGCAAAACAAAATAAAAAGTAAAAAAAATCTAATATAGTTCACTTTCATAGGAAATCACAGTGGCACTTAGCATGTGACACAAGCATTTAAACCTCTAGGTGTCCCTAGTGGACGAGTTTAGTCTCGTGAGGATTTACTAGAACGTTATCCACAAACATTGAAAAACTAAAATAAAAATAAACTAACATACACTAAAAATAGTTACTCTTAATCCTTTCAATATAAATTAGAGACAATCTTTGAACAAGTCTTATAAACTAATCAATAGCTTAAAGAATTTCACAAAAAATCATGCTTGAATGTAGATAGTTTGAGTTAAGCCAATATTAACATAACATATTTCAATTAAAATAGTGCATATTCAAACTTAATCTCAACTTATCACATGGGATACTCTCATGATTTTCACTCTTTAAAGTAGTGGTAAAGTGTTTACACTCAATCAATCTCATGAAAACAGTTCTACCATATGCTTGCTTGTCCATCTATTCTCCACTATTTAGATCATGCAACTTCATAAATCAAGAGGTCTTTATTCAAGGTTGTAATAGGGCCAAGGGGTTGTAATGTGGTTAAAAAATAAAATGACAAAGATATCACAAAGGTTCCAAAGATTTCATAGAGTTTAGAGACATAATAAGGTCATACAAATAAAACTTCTCAAAACTCTTATAAAGCACATAATAACATAGGCTAAATATTCATGTTGAGCCTTTGCTTCATTCTAGCCAACTTTGTAACATCTTTTTCTTTAACCAAAAGTTCAAGAGATGATTTTTTTTTTCTTCAATATGGGAATGTATTTTTTTTCTTTTTTTTTCATGACTTTTTCTTTTCTTTTCTTCCCCCACACTTATCTTTTGTTTCCAACCCAAATTTTCAATAAGTATCCCTTGTTTTGTAATATGACTCAAAATATGTAATCCATCTTTAGAACAAGGGTAAGGATTAATTACATTTAGGCTAGGGAAAAGATGTGGTTACCAAAGAAATAACTTATTCAATGTAGGCTCAAATTGACTCACTAGTGGGGATGTTCTCTTGCCCTGGTTATAATCCTATTGCCTCTATCATATCCATGTAGTCATATGTATCAATATAGTCTCAAAACGGTTTAAACCAAGTTCTAGAGAATCATGTCATCATAAGAGCACACAAGAAATAAATTAGATTGATATATATAATGCATCAATCATATAGGCTCAAAAACTCACAAGGATGATTATACAAGTCAATATCAAGTCTAAACATGCTTCTTTCTCAATCAACATATCGTATTAACATTGGCACCATGAAAAATGAATCAAGCTTAATTCTCATGAAAAATCTTCTAACTTCTAAACTAGTTTTAGACCTATGCAATTCATGTCTCATCATTGTATTGAAAAGAACTAGAAACACACTAAAACATACTAAAAAAGAATATAAAAAATTGACAACCTAAAATAAGAAATCCTAAATTCTTCCCCCCACAATTAATTCTTACATTGTCCTCAATGTAATGCTATCATCTCATATGCAAGAATTATATGTATGAGAAAAGAACTACTAAAAAAAATAAAAAAAATATATTAACAACTCAAAACAAACTAATAAAACCTAAACAAACTAAAACACTATATAAACAATAAAAACAATAAAAGTAATAAAAGGAAAAGGAAAAGAAAGCAAATCTAAGTATGGCAGGTTGGTAATTTCTTAATTAATTGGGCTGTTGTAAGACCCTCGTAAGACAGAGATTGACTCGAGTCTCTTTAAACGATTCATAGATGGTGGATCAAGTATATATATATATATATATATATATATATATATATATGCTTGTAGACAAAGCACATTACCATGTGGTCTTATTGTTATATTAATAATTTTTAGAGTAAGGGGTTTAATCGGCTATTTGGGTGATTTAGCCTTAAATTGACCACGACTCAGGAATCAAAATCGGGAAAATGTAAAGTTCGTAAAATTTGGTAATTTAACTTCACATAGTGTTAAAATGTGATATAATGCCAATCAGGATTGTTGGAAAATCTAATCAGCATAAATATCGATAAAATATGAACCAGGTGTATTTTGGTCATTTTACCCAAAATTTTATTTTTGGTTCGTATACGGTACCAATAGATTCTGTGATCATAGAGGATCACAATATAATGTTTATATTGAAAATTTGACGTTTAAAATAAAAAAACTAAGTGGAAATCAGATACGTCCTCAATAAGCTTAAAGGAGTGAAAATCAGGAACTGGCCGGGAAAGGTCCGAAAAAGGTTTTAAATGAATAAATGGATTCATATAGACATAAAATGATATTAGAAAGCTACTGGTGAAATAAGAATGAAAATTGGAGCTAAAACTATAAAAGTCAAAATGTTGATCGGTGGGCGATCTGAGTCCCGAATTTAGAGTTGGAATACTGAAAAATTACCTGAACCTCTAGATCTGTATACTTTGATATTTGGAACATGTTCATGAAGAAAAAAATCACAAAACGAAAAATTGATAAGGCCCGATAATGGCCCATAAACGGTCTAGAGCCCGTATTTGATGTTCGTGATATCGAATAATTACGAAAACTTATGTACTAATGTAAAATAATATTTTAAATATATCCGTGTCAAGAAAAGTGAAAAATGAGTTTTCAAACGTAAAAATTTCATGAGCGCCCGTTTAGGCATTAAAAGACAAAAAGTAGGCCATAGGCTCCTTGCTTGACACTTGGCATGGGGGAAATGGCTACAAAATGCAGCCAATACCTCATGTTCTGCCGTGGGTCTCATTTCCTTATGCCTTAAGGATTTGCTTCATCTTCTTCCTTGAGAAAACCTAACCAAAGTGAAAAACTCCATAGCCAAAAGCTTAGTAAGCTTGATCTCTTGATTTATACTCATCACCAAGCCAACAAAATACATATTCTTACTATCTAGAAGGTGAGGATCACTTATTTGGTGTTAGTTTTTCAAAAAACCAAGAGAAACTATGTGTTTCTCTTTATGGCAATTTTTCCTTAGGTAGTTTCCAACATAGCCACCACCTTAAAACACCACCATGGGTGGTCCTAAATCAACCTCTACATCCATTATTTGGGGTTGGTTGATTGAAAAAGTGGATTAGAGATGGAAATCCAAGCTTGGCCAAATGCATCATGGTGGTCAACCACCTTGTACCGCCACTTCCACCACCACGGGAGGTGTTCCTCTGTTTCGTTAAGTCGTATACTAGTGTTATACGACATTGGAAGTGAAAGGAGGCCAAGATATAGCGTTGGCCGAACCTCTTTACTAGAGGAGTGGTGGTGCCGCCACCTACCACCACCATCCGAGGCCACCATTGGCTTTGCTAGGCTCGAGGGAGCAACTTTCCAGTTGATCGTTGCTCTGAATTTCCATCCGAGCTAGGTGTAAAAATTATAAAGCTTAAATAGCTAAGCTGTAAAATTTTGGATTGTAGCTAATTAGCTACAATTTGGACAATGTGAATGTTTCATAATTATAAAATATTTATGAAATGACTGTTTATGTGCTAGGAACGCAGATTAGCTGAGTACGTGGTTGGAAGAGCTCCGGAGCACGAGGATCTAGGTTCTCCCACTAAGTGCAATGTGAGTAAACGTGTAGCGATAAATGTAGGATCGTTAGATTATGTTATGACATAATGATTGTGATTGTATGAATCTATCGATGATGGAATGTAAAGCACTCGACTTGGTAAATGATAATGTACATGACGTAGAATTACCTTATGGTATCAAATTCTTATAAAGACGCGAGAAAAAGGTCCAAGAAATGGATAAGTGTTGATTATGTAATAATCCGGATAGATGAATGATATTAATAAGACTGTGGTGATTTAGACAAAATACTAAGTTTTAGAAAATGTTATGAAAGCATAGGCAGATTAATAAGGTAGAAAAGGCTCACATCGAATGAAATGGATTTCCATAACACGAAATTCATTCAGTAACAAGGTTACATGTGGATTGATGTATGAGTGGTCGACTGTATGGCGCCACATCATTTCCTTGCTTGTGTGCTTATTTAAATGCAATGTGATGCATGTTTATTGAAATGTTGAGCTATGCTCGGATTTGTAGGTTGCCATTGTGCCCTACAGATTATAGGCTGCCTTCGTGCCCTACTCGATATGTAGGAGCCTTCGTGCCCTACCGGTTTTGTAGGAGCTTTCGAGCCCTACCGATTTGTAGGAGTCTACGGACCCTACCGGATGTTATGGATTTGTGATGTTGGATAGGAACATCAAGGTGGTATTGGTTAATAGATTTACGAGCCTTTTTCCATAGACTTTACTAATCCTGCGTTTGCTCACTGGGTCCTTATGACTCACCCTTTAATTATTTTTCTTTTTCAGATACTGATCGACCCGGTCCCTCATCCACTCGTGATGGATAGTCAGTGAGCATGACATATCGTTTTGACGAGGTGATCCGTTGCTTGATGGAGGAGCCATACACAGTCACCTAGGGATGTCATATATTATTTTTTCTATGTATGTTGTATTTTGTGTGATGTAGTTATCTGGTCGGAGACCGAGATTATTGTCTGCATTTTGGTATTGTTTATATATGTGCATCATGATTCAGTTTATGCGTCTACTGCAGGGCATCTCGGTTACTCCCTTGTTGGAGGTTTCCTAATCGGGATATCATGTGTTATTATTATTATGCATGTTTTGCAGATTCGGTAACTCCCTCTATCGGGCGAGGTCATGCCAAAATTTCGTTAGATAGATGAATGGTTAAGGCTTCAGAGACAAGGGCACATACTTGTCTCTGGCTGGTCACACTCCCGGATTTGGGATGTGACAAAGTTGGTATCAGACCATTGTCTAGAGGTCGGTGACTGCACATGTGTCCATCATGTAAAGGATCACTTGTCGATTATAGTTAATAGTACGGGGTTGGATAAATGAGGGTACCTAACGATTAAGTTTCTGTCTTAGGCTACTATGCTCCCGGTGCTAAGAATACGGGGTAAGCAGAGGGAACAACGACATGGGATTCCCGATCAGGCCTCCACGGGACGTCCGGATCCCACTCCTGGAGAACGAGCCCAGACCGCTGGATCTGCTGGGGGGTCAACAGTAGATGATAGGGTAGAACAGCTAGTTGCTGAGGTTGATGAGATTCGTCAGGAGCTTAGGACCCTGATAGATCTACTAGCAGATCAGAAGCAGTAGAGGCAGGACCAGGCTTTTCCAGTTCCTCCACGGCCACAGAATCCCTCTAAGGGACAGTAGCCCGCCTAACAGGGGTCGTATCTCGCAGTGACATTATATGAGTTCCAACGAAATAGGCCATCGGTATTTTTTGGGATTGAGCTTGATTCAGATCCACAGGACTTTGTGGATGTATGTGATGGGTTATGTGTGGCTCTCAGATGCTCACCAGCTAGGGTCTTGGAGTTGACTAGTTATCAATTGATGGGTGTGGCCTATGAGTGGTATAAGACCCTATTGAGGAGCCGCCCAACGGGTAGCCTTCCATTAGAGTGATCTGAGTTTTATAATGCTTTTATTGAGCGATTCATGCTTGAGAGTCTACGGGATGCTAAGGCTCGGGAGTTTGAGTTACTAAAACAGGCTGAGGGCATGTCAGTGTTGGATTATGTACTAAGTTTAATCAGTTGGCAAAGTATGCACCACATATGGTGATGACTGAAACTATGAAGGCCAAGCGGTTTGCTAATGGCCTCAGGGAGTACTTATTTAGAGCGGTACCAGTAACGAGGACCTCTACATACTCCTATGTTCTTGATGCAGCTTTGCGATTTGAGGCACGAGCCAAAGAGAGATAGGTTGACCGTGAGCCTTGAAAGAAGGCCAGGACTGGGACACAGGGTTTTAGGCAGTCTGGTGCAGGCGGATCAGGAGCACCTAATGGTGCTGGTACAGTGGTCCGGAGACAGAGTAGTCAGACTAGATCAGTTACCCAATCATCAGGTAACACTAGGAGATCAGGAGCTCCCCATTGTCAGAGTGTTATCCGTATTTTGGACGATGAGGAAGGTCTAGTACTTGTTTCAGATGTTGTCAGCCGGAGCATATGACGAAGAACTGTCTGCTAAATTTTTCTCGACCCACGTACACTACAGTTGCACCATCCCCAGTTGTTACGCCATCTATTACTCCTGGATCAGTGACCCAGTCAGTTGGCAGAGGCACAGCAGGCAGAGGTACATAGTCTAGAGATAGAGGACAAACTACAAGGGGTCGAGGACAGGCCAGGGAATTTGTGCTGAATCCTCAGGACGTGTAGACGTTGAATGCAGTCGTGACAGGTACATTAGATATTTGTTCCAAGCAAGCTATAGTATTATTTGATTCGGGTGCTACGCACTCCTTTATATCCCTTCCTTTTCTTCATGTTTGAGCATGAATTTTAATATGTTGGATGATCCGTTGATAGTGCTTACACCGATAGGGGATGTTTACTCTGTGAGTAGGGTATTGAAAGGATGTAAAGTGCGGATCGAGGATGAGATATTTTTGGTAGATCTAGTTGAGCTAGATATACTTGAGTTTGATGTGATTTTGGGAATGGACTGGTTGTCTGCCCACCATGCGGTATTGGATTGCCACGAGAAGGTGGTAGTGTTGAGTATACCGGGTAAACATGTGTTGAAGTATCAAGGGTATCGTAGAACGACTTCGCCTCACTTAACCTCGGCAATTAGTGCCGGGAAACTATTAGTGAAGGGTTGCAAAGGATTTTTGGAGTATGTATATGATGCTGAGATGGAGTCTCAGGTGGTAGAGAATTTCCCCGATGTTTTTTCGGAGGAGCTACCAGGACTTCCACCGGATAGGGAGATCGAGTTTTGCATAGATGTACCCTCGAGAACACAGTCGATATCCATTCCTCCTTACCGTATGGCTCCATTGGAGCTAAGGGAACTAAAGGTTCAGTTGCAAGATCTTCTTGATAAAGGCTTTATACGCCCGAGTACTTCTCATTGGGGTGCTCCGATTTATTTGTTAAGAAGAAGAATGGATCGTTATGGTTGTGTATTGATTACAGGCAGCTGAATAAGGTGATGATGAAGAATAAGTATCCGTTTCCTGGGATCGATGATTTATTCGATCAGCTGCAGGGAGCTTAGTGCTTTTCTAAGATAGATTTTAGATCGGGGTACCATCAGCTCGCATCAAGAGGGAAGATATTCCCAAAATGATCTTTCACACTCGATATGGATACTATGAGTTTTTGGTCATGTCGTTTGGACTGACGAATGCATCGACATCGTTCATGGATTTGATGAACAGGGTGTTCAAACTCTTTCTTGATTAGTTTGTGATTGTGTTCATCGATGATATCTTGGTGTATTCGCGAGGCGAGGAGGAACATAGGGACCACAACTCTGCATAGTCCTCGAGATTCTTCAAGCACACAGACTGTTTGCCAAGTTCTCCAAGTGTGAGTTTTGGCTATCGAGTGTGAGCTTTCTTGGCCATATAGTTTCGAGGGAAGGTATTTCTGTGGACCCCAAGAAGATTGAGGCAGTGCGAGACTGGGAGAGGCCGACTACAGTAACAGAGATCAAGAGTTTCTTAGGGTTGGCCGGATATTATAGGAAGTTCATGGAGAACTTCTCGAGGATGGCCGCACCACTAACCAGGTTAACACAGAAAAATGTTAAGTTTGTTTGGTCAGATGAGTGCGAGAAGAGCTTCAATGAACTTAAGGAGCTCTTGACTTCAACACCGGTGTTAGCATTGCCAAATGAGATAGATGGCTTTGTGGTGTATTGTGAAGCTTCTCGCATAGGTTTGGGCTGCGTATTGATGCAGAAGAACATGGTTATTGCTTATGCGTCGAGATAGTTGAAAAGGCATGAGCAGAATTACCCCATGCACGACTTGGAACTGGCAGCCATTATCTTCACATTGAAGACATGGCGACACTATTTGTATGGCCAATCATGCGAGATTTATATGGATCACAAGAGTCTCAAGTATATATTTGATCAGCGGTAGCTGAATTTGAGACAGAGAAGATGGTTAGAGTTACTCAAGGATTATGATTGTACCATCCTTTATTATCCCGGCAAAGCCAATATTGTCGCGAATGCCTTGAGTAGGAAGTCCATGGGTAGCTTAGCTCACATAGCAGTGCAGAGGAGACAAATGGTCCAGGAAATGAGGGATTGCCTCAATGATGGTGTGGTACTTAATGTTACCAATACGGGGGAGATGTTAGCCCATGTTAAAGTACAGTCATCATTAGTGGAGGGGGTAAAATGGTTGCAACATGATGATGGTTTTTGCATAGGAAAGAAAGCCTAGGTTGGACAAGGACTGTGCTAGGAGTTTTGTATAGACGATGATGGGACTTTATGGTTACATGACCGTCTCGTGGTACCATTGGTAGGAGATATACGATATAGACTCCTCGAGGCAGCATATAGCTCATCCTACACTATGCACCCTGGTTCCACCAAGATGTATCATGATCTACGAGTACATTATTGGTGGGAAGGCATGAAGAAGGATGTAGCAAACTTTGTGGCTAGATGCTTGGTGTGCCAACAGGTTAAGGCCAAACATCGAAAATCGCCAGGTACACTTCAGAGTTTGGATGTCCCTGAATGGAAATGGGACAAGGTTACGATGGATTTTGTCACGGGGTTGCCTAGGTCAACCTAAGGATTCAACTCGGTATGGGTAATTGTCGATAGATTGACCAAGTCCGCGCGTTTCTTGCTAGTGCGCACTACATATACGGCAGCACAGTATGCCAGGCTATATTTGGACCAGATAGTGCCTTTGCATAGAGTGCCTATTTCTATTGTGTCAAATAGAGGCACACAATTCACATCGAGGTTTTGGGAATCATTCCAGAGGGCACTAGGCACTCAGTTGAGGTTCAGTACCGCGTTCCATCCCAAAACCGATGGTCAGTCTGAGAGGACCATCCAGACTTTAGAGGACATGCTACGGGCATGTGTTTTAGATTTTGAGGGTAGCTGGGATCAGCACTTGTCTTTGATTGAGTTTGCATATAATATCAGTTATCAGAGTACCATACAGATGGCACCATATGAAGCATTGTATGGCCGAAAATGTAGATCTCCAATGCGATGGTTCGAGGTGGGTGATCGTCCATTATTAGGTCCAGATATGGTTCGGGATGCACTGAGAAATATGGAGTTGATCCGTGACAAAATGTGAGCGGAACAGAGTCGGCAAAAGTCTTATGCCAATAATAGATGTCGAGAACTAGAGTTTGATGTGGGGGATCATGTGTTCTTGAAAGTGTCTCCGTTTAAGGGTGTTATGAGATTCGGCAAGAAAGGGAAGCTGAGTCCAAGGTATATTGGATCGTTCGAGATACTTCGACGACATGGGGCAGTAGCATATGAGTTGGCCCTTCCTCCTGAGTTAGCCACTGTACACCCGATATTTCATGTGTCGATGCTTCAGAAATACCTCCCCGATTAGTCCCATGTGTTGCACCTACAGGCGGTAGAGGTAGATCCACGCATGTCATATGTAGAAGAACCCATAGCCATAGTAGAATAACAGGTACGGAAGCTCTGATCGAAGAAGATTCCTTCGGTGAAGGTTGTATGGAATCATTATGGGGAGGAGGAAGCTACTTAGGAACTTGAAAGAGACATGAGGAGTTAGTACCCCCAGTTATTCCGAGAGTAGTTACGTAACCCTTTAAATGAATTATTCAATAAGTTCACAGTTAGGAAATTCGAGGACGAATTTTCTTAAGGGGGAGAATTGCAAGACCCTCGTAAGACAGAGATCGACTCGGGTCTCTTTAAACGATTCATAGACGGTGGATCAAGTATATATATATATGCTTGTAGACAAAGCACACTACTATGTGGTCTTATTGTTATATTAATAATTTTTAGAGTAAGAGGTTTAATCGGCTATTTGGGTGATTTAGCCTTAAATTGACCTCGAGTCGGGAATCGAAATCGGGACAATGTAAAGTCTATAAAATTCGATAATTTAACTTCACATAGTGTTAAAATGTGATATAATGTCGATCAGGATTATTGGAAAATCTAATCAGCATAAATATCAGTAAAATATGAACCAGGGATATTTTGGTCATTTTACCCAAAATTTTATTTTTAGTTTGTATACAGTACCAATAGACTCCGTGATCATAGAGGATCACAATATAATGTTTAGATTGAAAATTTGACATGTAAAATAAAAAACTAAGTGAAAATTGGATACGTCATTAATTAGCTTAAATGAGTGAAAATTGGGAACTGGCTGCGGGAAGGTCCCAAAAAGGTTTTAAATGAATAAATGGATTCATATAGACATAAAATGATGTTAGAAAGCTACTGGTGAAATCAAAATGAAAATCGGAGCTAAGACTGAAAAAGTCAAAATATTGACCCGTGGGCGATCCGAGGCTCGAATTTAGAGTTTGGAATATTGAAAAATTACCCGAACCTCTAGATCTGTATATTTTGATATTTGGAACTTGTTCATGAAGAAAAAAATAAAAAAGAGAACGAAAAATCGGTAAGGCTCGATAATGGCCCGTAAAGGGTCCAGAGCCCGTATTTAATGTTTGAGATATCAAAATATTACGAAAACTTACGTACTAATGTAAAATAATATTTTAAACATATCCGTGTCGATAAAAGTGAAAAATGAGCTTCTGAACGTAAAAATTTCATGAGCGACCGTTTAGGCACTAAAAGATAAAAAGTGGGCCATAGGCTCCTTGCTTGACACTTGGCATGGGGGAAATGGCTAAAAAATGAAGCCAATACCCCATGTTCTATCATGGGTCTCATTTCCTTATGCCTTAAGGATTTGCTTCATCTTCTTCCTTGAGAAAACCTAACCAAAGTGAAAAACTCCATAGCCAAAAGCTTAGTAAGCTTGATCTCTTGATTTCTACTCATCACCAAGCCAACAAAATACATATTCTTACTATCTAGAAGGTGAGGATCACTTATTTGGTGTTAGTTTTTCAATAAACCAAGAGAAACTATATGTTTCTCTTTATGGCCATTTTGCCTTAGGTGGTTTCCAACATAGCCACCACCTTAAACCACCACCATGGGTGGTCCTAAATCAACCTCTACATACATTATTTGGGGTTGGTTGATTGAAAAAGTGGCTTGGAGATGGAAATTCAAGCTTGGCCGAATGCATCATGGTGGTCAACCACCTTGTACTGCCACTTCCACCACCACGGGAGGTATTCCTCCACCCCGTTAAGTCGTATACTAGTGTTATACGACATTGGAAGTGAAAGGAGGCCAAGATATAGTCTTGGATGAACCTCTTTAGTAGAGGAATGGTGGTGCCGCCACCTACCACCACCATCCGAGGCCACCATTGACTTTGCTAGGCTCGGGGGAGCAACTTTCCAGTTGATCGTTGCTCCGAATTTCCATCCGAGCTAGGTGTAAAAATTATAAATCTTAAATAGCTAAGCTGTAAAATTTTGGATTGTAGCTAATTAGCTACAATTTGGACAACGTAAATGTTTTATAATTATAAAATATTTATGAAATGACTGTTTATGTGTTAGGAGCGCGGATTAGCTGAGTCCATGGTTGGAAGAGCTCTGGAGCACGAGGATCTAGTTTTTCCCGTTAAGCGCACTATGAGTAAATGTGTAGCGATAAACGTAGGATCGCTAGATTATGTTATGACATACTGATTGTGATTGTATGAATGTATCGATGATGGACTGTAATGCACTCGAGTTGGTAAATGATAATGTGCATGACGTAGAATTACCTTATGGTATCAAATTCTCGTAAAGACGCGAGAAAAAGGTCCAAGGAATGGATAAGTGATGATTATGCAATAATCTGGGATAGATGGATGATATTAATAAGACTGTGGTGATTTAGAGAAAATACAAAGTTAGAAAATGCTATGAAAGCGTAGGCGGATTAGTAAGGTAGAAAAGGATCACATCAAATGAAATGGATTTTGATAGCACGAAATTCATTCGGTAACAAGGTTGCATTTGGATTGATGTATGAGTGGTCGACCGTATGACGCCACATCGTTTCCTTGCTTGTATGCTTATTTAAATGCTATGTGATATTTGTTTATTGAAATGTTGAGCTATGCTCGGATTTGTAGGCTGCCATTGTGCCCTACAGATTGTAGGCTGCCTTCATGCCCTACTGGATATGTAGGAGCCTTCGTGCCCTACCAATTTTGTGGGAGCTTTCGAGCCCTACCGGTTTGTAGAAGTCTACGGACCCTACCGGATGTTATGGATTTGTGATGTTGGATAGGAACATCAAGGTGGTATTAGTTAATATGATTTACGAGCCTTTTTCCATAGACTTTACTAATCCTATGTTTGCTCACTGGGTCCTTATGACTCACCCTTTAATTATTTTTCTTTTCCAGATACTGATTGATCTGGTCCCTCATCCGCCCCGCCAGTTTAGCTCGTGAACGATAGTCGGCGAGCATGACATATCGTTTTGACGAGGTCATCCGTTGCTTGATGGAGGAGCCATGCACAGTCACCTAGGGATGTCATATATTATTTTGTCTATGTATGTTGTATTATGTTTGATGTAGTTATCCGGTCAAAGACCGAGATTGTTGTCTGTATTTTGGTATTGTATATATATGTGTATCATGATTCACTTTGTGCGTCTGCTGCGGGGCATCTCGGTTACTCCCTAGTTGGAGGTGTCCTAACCGGGATGTCAGGTGTTATTATTATTATGCATGTTTTTCAAGTTCGGTAACCCCTCTATTCGGCGAGGTCATCCCGAAATTTTGTTAGGTAGATAAATGGTTAAGGCTTCGTAGGGAAGGGCACATACTTGTCTCTGGCCGGTCACACTCTCGGATTTGGGATGTGACAGCTGCCTTCCCAATTAGTACTTGAGTTAAGTTGTCCAACCTAACCAACACTCCTTCTTGGCTTTTTAGGCTTTTCTGTTCTAGGTATGAGATTTTCAGGATTTCTGCGTTTTGTTGAAAGTTGTCTGTGCATAACAGCAGATACATTCTCCACCACAATTATTATTCCATCATTTTTGGTGGTGCATTGTTCTTTGAGGAATGGTGCATCTTTTGGTACTTGCTTAATTGCATCCATAAGCAAGCTGTTTAAGGTTTCCAACATTTGTTGTTCATGTTCCTATTTCTTGGGCTTTGCAAATCTGGTAGGAAAAAGTGAAGAAGAAACATTAGTAGAAATAGGAACCTTAAAAGTTACCTCAGGTGCTGAATTACTCTCAATTGGAATTGTGGCTTCATCATCCTCAAGAGTTGAATCCATCTCTAGTTCTTTCTCATCCTCGGGTTCCCTTGGATTTTCTGATTCATCCTTAAGTTGTGTGGCACTAACACTCTCCTTTGGATCAATCATAGTTTGGGAAGGGAGTTCTTGAGATATTTGTTCTACTAATTGGCTTATCGCTGTTACCATTTGTCCCAATTGAGTCTGCAATTGACTCATCATTGTTTGCATTTCTCTCATTTTCCCTTTAGTCTCTTGAATGCTTGCCTTTGCTTCCCTTGTTTCTTGTTGCATTTGCAATTAGTTAGTAGCAAGGGATTTGACAAGATCTGCTAGAGACTCACCTGAATTTTGTGATTGGGGCTGAAAAAGATCTGGTTCTTGAGACCATGATTGATTGAAGCTCGATGGATGAGTGTAATTGGTATAAAGATCTATTTCATGATAATTTCTCAAGTAGCCATAATTAGGATGATCCCATCATCCCTCATTGTAAGTGTTTGGGAAAGGATCATACTATTGTTTGTGGAACCCTTGTTGGCTTTGGTATCCTTCCACATCATAGGCTGGTTCAAAATTATCTTTTCGGTAGTATGGGCACCAATTGGTTGGATGATCCATCATGAAGCACATTCCACACTGCCTTGATTGTTGAACATTACCCATGGCCAATTGTTGAACTGGAGAGGTGAGATTGGCTCGTCGGTTCTCTATGTTCATGTATGCCACCAACTCCTCAAGTGTTAGATTGCTCAATTTCATCGTGTTTTGCTCAAAAATTGAAAAGAAAAAAACCCTATATGTACACGAAAAATAAAATTAATTACAACTGAAAATAAGAATAAACCAAATAACTAATAAACTAAATAAAGCAATCCCCGGTAACGGCGCCAAAAATTTGATGCACTCAAATGAGTATATCTTATTTAAAACCTTGCACTACAAAGATCAGTTGTAAAGTATAATGATTAGCAAGGGTCGAGTCCACAGGGATTAGTGTTTAGTTTAAGAATTATTAGTTTATACTTAAATTCAAGGAAAACAAAATAAAAGAGGGGTTTTTGAAATCAGTTTAAACTAAAGCAAACAATAAAAGTAAGAAAGCAAGTAAATAAGAAGGAATCAGATATGAGAAATATGGCTAAAAGTTCATTCTCCACCACTAGACAATATTAAGAATCAATTTCAGACCTATCAACATCAATTCTCTATCAAAGTTAACAACCGTAGATAACAACCTCCCGTGTTACTCCAATCATTCCGTAGTTTGTCGTTAAGTAGGAAGAACGCCACTACCTAATCTCTAACTATCAAACAACCTAGGATAAACATCTCTAAATTTAATTTGACAACAGCTTTATGATTAGAAAGATAGGTTGATCTAAGCAACAAAAGCATAAACATGAATTGTTTAACTTAGGTTTTGTTTCACTTTGCAATTAACGAAAACTTTAACATAATCATTAATCACAAATTGCCACTATTGAATAGAAATCAAGATAAGCTACGTATTAAGTCTCTTAAACTAGCATTAGATAATTATCAAGATCTATCTAGTTGGCCACCTAAACAAATCAAGACAACATGATTAACAATTCTTATATAAGAACATAAGCAACTTTGATAGAAAACCAATAATAGATAGAATATGAAAATCAATTACAAAACATGTCTAGGGTGTCGCAACCTAAAAAATAACAAGTCTCATCGCGAGACTTTTACTCGTTAAGTGTGACATTGGGGGAAATAGAGGAAAAGATGACTTAATTCCTCTTGAAATAAAATGAGGGCTTGAAAACGACCTCGAAAAAGAAATGGAGTTGCCACCAATCTTTTTTTGGCTAGGTGTGATTGGCCACCTATTAAAACTGGTTTTGTAAAACATTTTAAAATTAATTAAAATATTTTTAAAACCAATTTCAAAGTCTACGTTTTTAAACCAGAGAAATAAAAGAAGCGGGTTCGGGAGTCAGTTACGTGCGGGGAAGATTAGTACCCCCACAATGCCCGTATAAAACGATACCTTATTAATCGTGTGTTATCTCAGGTTTCGGTAAAAAGTCGATTTTATATTTGGCATTTCAAAATAATTCCCAATTTAGAGAAAAATAATTCCAATTTTAATTAAAAATAATCCGGAATTTATTAATTCAAAATTTTCCTATATTTTCCAGCAAACCCGACAAAACATATAAATTTTTATTTATTTGGAAAATCTCCAAATCATTTTCATTTTTTGAAAGAAAGATATTCCTTTATTAATGATAATTGATGATATCCTCCCCAGCAAACTCGGCAGAGAACTGATGAATTATTTTAACTCGAGAATATCTTTATTTTTATTGAAAATCATTATCTTTTTAAAAACATTTTTAAAAAGATGAATATGAACATGTATGACATGGTAAAAGATGACATAGTATAACCTAAATGACATGATATAATCTAAGTGACATAATATATTCTAAATGACATGATATAATCTAAATGACATGGTATATTCTAAATGACATAGCATAATTTAATAACATGACATGATAAAAAACATAAAAACGTTATAATAAAATATGCATGAAAAAAGAAGAAGAAAGGCAATGCATTAATATAATAAATCCTAAATGATATGACAAAATAAATAATGACGAAGCAAGAAGCATAAAATAACATAAAATATTCACAACCATATAACAATCAATATAACATCATGAAATATAAATCAAAACAATAACATTACCATAGTAACATTCATAGCAAAAATCATATATCATATAATATGCATGAACATGGAAAATGCAATGCATGAGAGTGTATTTTTTCCTTTAAATAAGGACATCCGTATACCTAAAAAGATATCCGGCTACCTTAGAAAAAGACATCAAATCAGATTTTTCTAAATAAAAAATACTTTGTGATTGGATTGAAAACAATTTTGAAATTTTTGGATGAAAATGGCACTAGGACCGAAATTCCCTTTAAAAATGCTCTATTTTCCTAACTTTGAAAACCCGAGTTTGACCACCCTTGACCTGACCTTTATAAAATCATTTTTTTAGGATTAAAAAGACTTAGAAATTAACCTAGGACAATAGCTATTGTTCTAAATCAGCCCACTCTTAATGCCTTAACCAAAACAGAAAATTATTTTCTCCTTGAAAACAAATCTGACTTTTCTGACTAGTTTTAAAACGTGATTTTTTACCTATTTTAATAATTTCAAACAAATCTGAAAAAATTATAGAAGACTCAGAACATATCGAACTCTATGGGAAAAAATTGGATTAAGTTTTGGACTAAGAATACCTAACCAAAAATTCATGAAAGTCAAAACACTGGGTGAAAAACTGTTTAACCAAAAATCATTTTTAAACCTTTGATAAAAACACTCAAAAATCAAAATAAAAATATTGGAGACTCCAATAAGGTCCTACAAACAGTGGAAAAATTTCTAAAAATTTGGACAAGGATTGCCTAATGAAAAAAAATCACAAAGGTAAAAAATCCAACTTGACAACATCTTAATTTTCCACAAGCATGCTCATGAGAGCTTGGCTTTGAGCCATTGATTGGCTTAAATAAAAAATCAAGTGGGATGATATGAAATGCAGGAACAAATAGCAAGTTAAATGCATGAAATACATGACCTAATGCCTAAATGACATAGAAAATATGCATGGCACAAAAGATGACCTAATGCCTAGATACCTAATACCTAATATGAACATAAGATATGCATGGAAGTAACATGAACATATAATGACCAAATGAACATAAGAATAATGCAAGAACATGGCATAACAATTACACAATCACATGGCATAAAGAGGCAAAGTATGAATGAAAGCATGATATCCAAACAACCATGATAAAAATGCAAATGCATAAGGCAAGAAACATCATGGAAACCGAATGGACATTAAGAAAATATGTGAAATCTTAGCAAGGCAATTACACAAACATATGGCATGGCAAAGATGCAAGACATAAATGAAAGCATGATAAGCAAATAATCATGATGAAAATGCAAAGATATGGCTAGGAAAATACACAAACACATGGTATGGCAATAACACAAAGTATAAACAACTTGACGTAGTAAAAACAGAAAAATTAAAGTTACTAAATAAAGCAAGTAGACATGAAAATAAATGATAAAAACAGCAAAATAAAAACAAGTAAAGAAAGTTAGAAATAAGCTCCATATCTTGATTATTTTAGAAAGATAAAACATCAAAACAAGCTAACATACCACAACCAACATAGGAAATAAATCAAACACAAGACAATCACACCAAGGAATACCATTTGGCCATGTTGAAAAAAAGAGTGAATTTTGTTTTTTGATTTTTTTCATGAAAACATAAGATAGGAGCCTTGAAAGAAAGTTTTAAAAATCTTTATTACATAATAAAATAACAAGAAATCATATGGAAAATGAGCAAAATCAGCATAGGAAAAGAAAGAAAAATGCAAGATTTAGGTGCCAAAAGGCTACCTTTCAAAGTTATTTTTCAAGCTTCCTTCTCTTCTAAATTTTTCTTTGCTTTTCTATCACTTAGCTATTGCTCCAACCATGAAAATATTCAGCCAAAAGAACCCCCTTTCAAATGAAAACCCCCTTCATATAGAGGTAGCCGAATGGTCATTATGTGCACATAATGTTGTCATATTTTTTCCTCGCTAGCTAGATCCAAAGGCCACTAATCAAAGATGCTAAAAATGTGAAATTACAACCATACGATGAAGTGATCAGCTCCTAGCAAATACATCTGGACTAAAATATGTAACCATAATGTTGACATCCTTCCTCTTCATTCATTTTGCCATGTGGCAAGATCACAAAGGTTCAATCAAATAAAGATACCATTTTACTATCCAATTTTGGTTTTTGGATGAAAGAACTCAGCAAAACTTCTCCTCTTCATGGGCTGGCCGATTGGCCCTCCAAATTCCAGCCACTTCTCTATTTTTTAAATTACAAAAATGGCCCTCTTCGGTTTCTTCGATAAAATTACACTTTAGCCCCCCAAACTTGATTAAATTACAAACGGACCCCAAATTCAGATTTTATTTTTCCAATAATTCCTAAATAATATATTGAGTTTTGGAAGTTTTCATAATTTTCCGAGTTCATTTGCTATTTTTCCCGGAATTATCTTCTGGAATTTCAACTTAGTGCACCTGAACTTTGCCATTTTTCAAAAGAGCTCTAACTCCTGATTTTTCTATGCCAATCTCTTCCAAATAATATAAAATTGAGATCTGGAAGTTTTCATAATTTTCCAAGCTCATTTGCTATTTTTCCCGGATTTATCTTCTGGAATTTTCGCTTATTGGGCTCGAATTTTGCCATTTTTCAAATGAGCTCCGATTTTGGATTTTTCTTCGCCGATCTCTTCCAAATGGCATAAAACTCAGATCTGGAGGTTTTCATAATTTTTTGAGCTCATTTCCAATTTTTCTCAGATTTTCCAAAATTACCCTTTAACCCCCGAAACCTCAGTTTTACTCAAAATAGGTCTGATTTCCAGATTTTTTTCCCACTGCCTTTGTTATATATTGAATTGGAGTTGGCCCGAAACGCCCAATTTTTACGATCAAATTCCCCTCCGATTTGATTTTTCCTTTTTCCAATATCGAGAATTTTCTCGTTTCTTCGTTTTTCCTCCAACCGGTTCTTTTCTCGAAATTACTTCAAAATAAGTCTTGGGCTATCTTTTTTTACCCACTCTTCATCAATAATGGGTTTTAATTTTACCGAATCAGGCTATTTCTGCAGTTTTCCCCAATTTCGCCAAAATTCACCAAAAACCCTAATTTTTGGTTTCCTTCCAAATTAACCCTTTCTTTGGTTTTGCTTCCAAATGGCCTTTCCAATATCCGTAGTCATTGATTATATTCCATTCGAAACCTCCAATTTGATCGTTTAAGCATTTTCTCCCAAATTTATCGAATTAGGGTTTTCTTTCCACTGAATCTTCATAACATATCTTTCGGACTCCATATCTCTCGTTGTAGACCTCGGATTATCAAAATTCTTTCACCATTGTTCAATTAAACTTTGAATCTTGATTGTAAATAAGGGTTAACTTTTTTAGTGGTTGACTTTTTTGGGTTGACTTTTTCTCGATTGACTTTTCGTGCTTGACCTCTTAAACAAAGTCTTGGAGTACCACCTGGAGGATGAGAAAACTCTTTCTGCATTCTAAAACATCATCAAGAAGAAAATTACCTGATTTAGGGGTTCGAACAAAATTAAGTGTCTGCATAGGGCTTTGAAATCACCCTTAACCAAAGAAAAGTTTAGCCTAGCATACGCATTATTAACATAAACATACAAGAAACTAAGAAGAGAAACTAAAAGAAAACTAAGAGAATGGAGAAGAAGAAGAATGATGATCCTTGAGTCTCCTAAAAAAATGTCCAGTTTTTGGCTCAAAAGATGGTATTTATAGAGTTTTAACCCTAAGAACAGTCCTTGCAGCACAACTAAGTTAGGAGGCATAAAATTGCATTTTTCTTGCTATTTTCACGGTTTTTTCCGAATCTCGGGCGTCGTGGCGCCGAGCTTCTGCCTTGTCTCTTCCGCTGGTGCATCTTCCCGCACTTCTTTGGCTAATTTGGATGACTATTTCTTATTCGATTTGGGTGTGTAAACTACCATTGGAAAAGTATTCAAGTCAGCTTCAAAAGTCAAGAGGAAGTTTCTTCAAATAAGGACTTTAACATCATGTTTTTCTTGCAACAAGCTCCGGAGGTCAAATCTGTCTTCTTGCTTTGCAACCAGAAATTGATCTTTTTGACTCCCAAGTCTTCTTCTATCTTGTGATTATGATTTTGTAAGCTCTTTACCATCATTATTGACATCTTTTCACTTCGTTCTCTTAAATGTACCTAGAATTCAGAAATATAACATAATTAATCAAGATAAAGATAAAAAACATAACTAAAACTAAGAATAGAAAGGGCATAAAATGTGTATTTCATGAGCTTATCAATCTTTTTGCCCCAACAGTTTTCAAACTCTTATCAGCAAGAGTCTGAGCCGGATGTTCATTCCTTCTTCACATTTTCGAGAGTCAAGATCTACCTCAGTAGTCTCATACCTTTGGGTTAGAAAAACTTTTGTCTCATGTCAACATCAAAAATGGTTATTTTCAAAAATATTTTTATTTCTTTTATTTGTTTTCCCCTTTTAGAAAGAATTTATCATTTAATGAAAACTTCTGAATAAAAAATATTAACCTCATAGTGTGTAATGCACAAATCTCTTGAAGACTGATGATCACTGTTAGAAATTTTACTGAATGGCAATTTGTTTTTTTTAAAACTTGAATTGAGAGGCTTGGTACAACAGGATTATGGTTGATCCAAGAAAACTTCAGAACAAGAAAAATGTATGTCCAGGCTCACAAATAGAATAGGTTTTATAAAACATGAATTCCTTGAGAACCAAACAAATTCAACATTTTTTTAGTTTCCAAATCATGGTGTTTTGACAAGCGTCAAGATTAGCTGAGATATTCAAGGTTAGAAAGTTAATTTTGGAGGGAAAAAAGTTTCAGTTTTTGAAGTCAATCCTCTAAATGAGAGCTAACAATTTGGGAGGTTCAGGAATTCCAAGATATTCCTCGATTTCTTCAAGATGACCTCTTCTTTTGTTGTGGCATTGGCACTGACATAGATGGCATCAAAAATTTCCATTTTACTCTAGACCGTCCATTTTTGGGTTTTCGCCCTAGAGTCCTATTCTTTCCATTTTTTCTTTATTCTTTTTTTATTGTTCTACCATGTACTTGAGAATTTTAAATTCTTCCATAGTGAAATGATAATTTGATGAGATGGGATAAAATCTGAGGAAAAACCCTTCAAGTTAAATATTCATGCTTGATCAAAATGGACTTTTAAAGCACGTAATGTAGGCCATGATTCGGGGTTCAGAAAGAAAGGATAAAATAGGCCCAAAATATGTGTTTGAGGGTAATCAAATCAAGGATCATTTCTTGAGGAGCATTCCCTTTGAAGCATTTGTCCCTTTTGGACTTTTCTTTCCTTCTTTTGACTTTTGTTTCTTTTCTTCTTTGTTTTTGGCTTTTATTTCGCCATCTTTTTTTCACAGATTTTGTGTGTGTGTTTTGTTTTTGGCTTTCATTTCGCCATCTTTTTTCTTTGTTTTGTTCTTGGCTTTCGTTTCGCCATTTTTTCTACATTTTCCTTCTCCTTTTGCATCTTCATTTTGACAGAGTGAGCCGATATTTATTTGGGAGCTCAATTTGCTTTGTATCTGTCTTCGAGTTAGGACTCATTTCTCCGTGATCTTTGAGAAGATCTTTTCTCGTATTTGCCCCCCAGTGTAGAGGGTGATCCTTGATCAGGGTTCAAAGAAGAAAGAATTTTTTTGGCTCAAAAGGGGTGACTATGGATAATTTCTTTTTGTGAAAGGGATATGAAAGACGACCATTTCTGTTATCAAGCACAAATATTCTCATTGAAAAGCGATCCCTAGGGGGACTAGAAAATCAGAATTTCATTTTGCACTTCAAAATCATCCGAATTCTCATATGCATGATATCACATTTTTTTTGTCGCATGCCCCAATGATTCAGGTGTTAATTTCCCCCTATCCACCATGTATCCATCATTTCCACATATGATGCCCCAATTTGATTAACCATGGGAATGAGGAACATCGCAAGTCTAGGTGTATATTGAAAAGGCTGAGTTTCAATCTTGGGTTTGTTTGAAGTGACAAGGAAAATATGACCCAAAAACAAGTTTTCTCTGGGACATGGGATAATCTGGTTTGGTCATGTGCCCCGAGGTGTCAATCATGAAATGATGTTTGGGCAATTGGTGTTTTATGGTTATTTGGAAAGGATGTGAATGGTTTTGGCACGACCTTGACACACATCAAATTACCATGATCTAGATTTTTGAAAAAATATCTCATTTGTTCGAGTTTCCAAGGAGCTCGAAATTTTTTCAAAAAGTTTGTTCCATTGTTCATAGCCTAGGCTAGGATCTGTATTTTTGCTTATTTTGCAGTGACAATGGTTTATGAAGTTCATCATTCATATTCCTTGAAGCATTAGGTCTTTCAAGTGGTCTTGGTTCAAGGGATTTAGGCATAGGAAAGCCCAAAATAGAGGGGGAAGGGTATTGGGTCATTTCTAACAATGATCATCAATATTCTCGAGACTGTCCATTATTAGAACTTCTTTAATAAACACAAAAGCATTTTGCACATTCAAATTATTGTTAAAACACAATAAACACAAAAGCATTTTAAAATTCAAAATTCATTTATTTTATATGGATGTTAACATAAGACAAGTGCTTTCATCATGAGGCATAGAACTACATGCATTAGAAACTACCCTCTTGACATATTTTCCCATAATTCAAACTAGCTATCCCTCAGTACTCTTTTCAACCTTTTCATCTTCCTCCCCCATTATGACATCCCCAATGGTCCTATCATGCCCATTCAGTGAATTCTCCATGCTGTTTAACCTTTGTTTCTTACCCACATCTAACCGTCTGTCATTGATAAGTGCCTGAACCTTCTGTTTTAGAGATATGCAATTTTCTGTGGAATGTCCTTGAATCCTAGAATGATAATCACAATATGCATTCTCATCATACCAGCTCGGGTATGGGGGTTGGGTAGGTTCCACTGGAACTTTAGTGAGGAGTTGCTCTTCGACCAGTTGGGGCAATAATCAGAGTAAGACAAGGGGAGTGGCTCAAATCGATCTCTTTTTTGGATGTTCTTCGACTTTCTCTGGCTGACAAGAGGTTGAAGATTTGCTGGATTCTGAAAGGCCATCGGGTATAAGTATGAACCTTGGGATATATTGTTCATAGAAGGACAGGATGGTTGGTATGAGGGGGCCTGAAGATATGACATCTTCTTTTTTCTTTTTTTGGTCTGCTTCTCTCTGCATTGGATGTTTTATCTCCTTCGAGTTTCCCAGTCTTGATAGCATTCTCAATCATTTCCCCAGAGATTACCATGTCCGTAAAATTATTCATGGCATTGCCGACGAGTCTATCATAGTACGGGTCCCGTAGTGTATTCACAAAAAAGACAGTGGTTTCCTTCTGAGTCAGGGGTGATCGCACTTGGGTGGCCATGTTCCTCCACCTCTGAGCATAATCTTTGAACCTCTCAGTAACCTTTTTCTCTAGATTTTGCAAAGTGAGACGGTTAGGCACCATATTAGTCACATGCTTGTATTAGCTTAAAAATGCATTAGCCAAATCAATCCAAAAGTGATCTGATTCTTGCTCAACTGATTATACCACCTAATTGCGGACCTGTTGAGTCTATCCTGAAAGCAATGGATCAAAAGCTTATCATTATCCGTATGGCCTGTCATCTTTCGGCATAACATAGTGGTGTAGACTGATGGATCGGTTGCCCCATCATATTTTTCAAAGTCGGAACCTTGAATTTAGAAGGAATGACTAAATTGGGGACCAACCAACGTTCGTTTGCATCTACACTTCCAAATACATTTGTTCTTTCTAATGCTCGGAGCCTTTCATCTAATTGCTGGTATTTCCCTTGGGAATTTGCCGACTCAGCCCCATTCAACGCAACCATTTTCAATTTTTCCTGCTCAACTGGATCATCTAAGTTTAGGATGTTGATAGGATTAGCTATGTTCTGACTGGCCATCCAACATTACGACCTCAGTCTGACCCATTTGTACCTCTGACCCTTCTCTGGCGGCCAAATTTTCAGTGTATCCCTTTCCCTTGATTGCGGCGAACACCAGTTCCATGAGTTTAGTCATCTGTTCTCTCGATTCTTCTTGGGACCTTGTCGATTCTTCTTGTGACTTTGCCCATCGTTCCTGTAATTCTCTTTATGCTATCTCCATTTTATCCAGTCTATTTTGTTGCTCATTATCCATGATCTTGGCATGTATTACAAAGGTGCTCAGTACTTCTTATAACTCTGATTTGAAAGAGAAACTTCTTTAAAGCTCTTAAAGCCAAGCTAATTTCTGTTTTGTCCCCCCCCCAAACATGTTTCATGATGAATGAGCCATGAATATCATGAATGTAACACGATACCCATATGATGCATGTAAAGAATAACAAAAATTAATGCATGAACATATACATAGAAATCATGCTAACTATGTATGTCATGAGTGTAACCTGATGCCAACATGATGCATGTACAGAATAAACAAATTAATGCATGAACATACACAGAGAAATCATGCTGACTATGTTTGTCATGAACGCAACCTGATGCCAACATGATGTATGTAAAGAATAGACAAAGTAATGCATGAATATATACGGAGAAATCATGATGACTATGTCATGAATGCGACCTGATGCCAACATGATGCAAGTAAAGAATAGACAAATTATTTCATGAACATATACATAGAAATCATGCTAACTATGTTTGTCATGAAAGCAACCTGATTCCAACATGATGCATGTAAAGAATGAATAAATTGATACACGGGTATATACAGATAATGACCATGTATGTCACAAATGTATTCTACAATGAATGACCATACATGTTAGGACTATAACAAGATATCAATATGATACATGTAAAGAATAAATGAATTAATTACAAGGGTATATACAACGAATGACCATGTATGACACAAATGTATTCTACAATGAATGACCATGCATGTTAGGACTGTAACATGATGTCAATGTGATACATGTAAAGAATTAACACAATGGTATATACAAAGAATGACCATGTATGTCACAAATGTATTTAACAATGAATGACCATGCATGTTAGGACTGTAACATGATGTCAATATGATACATATAAAGAATAAATGAATTAATTACAAGGGTATATATAAAGAATGACCAATGATTAAACGAAATTGGTAGGACCAGTCTTTATTATTCAAAAATCTCATTATACAAGATTTGCCCCCAAATTTAATCCACGATTTTTTTGAAACATGTGTTTCCCCGTAAAAATCAAAATATTATTTTCCAAAACCAATTTTTAAAAACTGTTGGGGTAGTGGGCCTTATTATGGCATGGGTGTCCAAATATTTATTCAACACTATCGGTCTACAATTCTTATTTAATCAATCAACAAATGTTTATGCAATTAACAAATACAATTATAAATGTACATGCTCTATTTACATATGCATTAATGCATGTAATGTACAAGATGTCAAAATGACTGGAAAAAAAAAAGAATTTTTTTATTTATAACTTCAAAAAAAGTTAATGAACACTTGCCCCAACAATATCAACTTATTTAGGCATCACGGTGCCTTTGGGACAAAATATTAAACTTATCACGAGCAAAACGATGTACGTTCATCATCGCCCGATTTTATGAATCCTATTCTGGATGCAAAATAGATAGCAAAGGGGTCAGAAGCATTCCTCCATGTGTTCCTACCTTCGGTGTATCTATCAAAAATTTTGTAGGGCTTCGCTTATGTTGGCTTTATATGGCTCACTATATATGGGTGAATGAGGTTCTAAAAGGCCCTGAATTGTTCCTCACTGTCGCCTGTGAAAGCTAGTAAGGCATTTCGATAAAAACAGGTTCAATTCGTTAGAGTATATTTCCCTAGCCCATGCAGAGGATCATCACGAGAGCTTAGGTAATTTATACTCCGGAAGTATTTTGCTAGCCCATGAAGAGGATCATCACGAGAGCGTAGCTATTTTACTTCCACTTAAAAGGACGGAACTCGGGTATAGAGCTCATGTTATGCAAATGCAAGTGTAGTGTGTGAGGAGGAACAACAAATCTTTCACCACCTATTATTATTTTAAATACCCCGACCATTTATTAAGGATAAGATTAAACAATGTAAAACATTAATCAAGCATAGAACAATAATATTCAACGAGATAACCAGATAGCAATAATAATTTGCATATACATAAGTATGAACATATTCAAAAAGATTTTATTATTTTCAAAATTCTCCTTATTATTAAAAAAAAAATGTGGGAACTAAAATTAAATACCAGATAAAACCGAAAAATCGAGACTTTTGATAACACACGACTAATTTCAGGCCTGACTCTCTAAATGTCCCCAACAGAGTCACCAAGCTATCGTAACGAATCTCGCGACCTGTTAAGCGACGTTTAAAATAATAATAACATGGGGAGAAAAAGAGGAAAAGACTACTTAATTTCTTTTAAGTAAAAAAAGTGAGGGTTCGGAAACAACCTCGGAAAAGAAATGGAGTCGCCATCAATATTTTTTTGGGCTAGGTGTGATCGGCCACCTATTAAAACAGTTTTTATAAAACATTTTAAAATTAATTAAAACATTTTTTTAAAAACCAATTTTGAAGTCTACGCTTTGAACCAGAGAAAACAAGTGCGAGTTCGGGAGTCGGTTACGTGCGGGGAAGGTTTAGCACTCCCACAACGCCCGTATAAAATGGTACCTTATTAGTCATGTATCGTCTCAAGTCTCGGTGAAAGTCAGTTTTAAATTTGGTGTTTAAAAATAATTCCCTTAAAAACAATCATATTTTATTTGAAAATGATCCAGAATTTATTAACAAAAAATTTCCCATGTTTCCCGACAAACTCGACAAAACATGGAATTTTTCCTTGATTTTGAAATTCTAAGAATCACCATCATTTTTTTTGAAAAAAGATATTCCGTCGTAATGATAATTGATGATATTCTCCCCGACAGACCTAGCAGAAAACTCATGAATTATTTTAACTCGAGAATAATCTTGTTTTATAAAAAAAAAAATTATTTTTCATGTATTTTGAAATCATAAAAAATGATCATGAATATGCAAAAATATTACCAAGACATAAATTAAACAACATGCATATTTATACTGACATGGCGTAATCTAGGTGACATAGCACATGAATGAATGACATGGCATATGAATGAATGACATGTTCGACATGGCAAAATCCAAATGACATGGCACATGAATGAATGACGTAGCATGTTTGACATGGCAAACATCTAAATGACATGGCATATGAAATGAATGACATGGCAAATTCTAAATGACATAGCATATGGATGAATGACATGGCATGTGAATGAATGACCTAGCATGCTCTAAATGATATGGCACATGAATGAATGACATGGCAAGATCTAAATGACATAGCATATGTATGAATGATATGGCATGCTTGACATGGCAAGATCTAAATGATATGGCACATGAATGAATGACATGACAAGATCTAAATGACATAGCATATGTATGAATGACATGGCATGGCATGGCATGCTTGACATGGCAAGATCTAATTGACATAGCATATGTATGAATGACATGACATGCTTGACATGGCAAAATCTAAACGACATAGCATATGTATGAATGACATGGCATGCTTGACATGAAAAAATCTAAATGACATAGCATATGTATGAATGACATGGCATGGCATGCTTGATATGGCAAGATCTAAATGACATAGCATATGTATAAATGACATGACATGCTTGACATGGCAAAAATCACAAAATGACATCATCACAAACTATTCATAATTACACTAGCAACATGAATATAAAATGACAACAACATGGAATATTCATAAACATAGACTTTGCATAATTAAGATGACAAATGTAGATATCATGGAATATGCATGATCATGGAATATGCACATATCATCATTTTGAAATTGATTTTTCATGTGAGGAATCATATAAATGGCATATGTCGGACAATATTACCGTACTCCCCAGCAAACCCGACAAAGCTTGGAAAATAATTCTTTCATATGACATTTACATGATTTCGAGTAAAACGAAAACCATACGTTTCGATTCCATAAACATGTGCGTTGAATAATTTCCTAACCTTCTTGGCAAACCCGGCAAAATTGGGAACTAATTCTCGCCAAATGTTTAGGAAACCGAAAAATACGTTTTTATGCCAAATTAAGTAAAAACATTTTTAAATATGCAATGCATGAAGATGTATTTCTCCCTTGAAGTAAGGACATCCGTATACCTAAAAAGGTATCCGACTATCTTTGGAAGAAACTTAAATTGGATTTTCAAAAACCTAAAGACTTTGGGCTCGGATATGAAAAATTGGAATTTTTGGGATAAAAAAAAAAACTCATGACCGAATACCCCTTAAAAAAGGCTTTAGTTTCCGTAGTTTTGAAACCCGGGTTGACCACCCTTGACCCAATTTTTATAAAATCAAATTTTATTCTTGAAATGACATGGAAATCAACCTAAGATTGTAAAATGTCCCAAATCAGCCCTCTCTTTCTATACTAATAAAAACATAAAATTATTAGTTCTTAAAAACAATTCCGATTCCCAGAACCAGTTTTGAAAAACTATTTTTTTACCTTTCTTAAAAAATTCAAAAACTTTTGGGAAATTAATGCAGACCTAGAAAATGATGGTCTCCATGGAAAAAAATCAGCTTAATTTTTGGACCAAGGATACCTTAACCGAATTTTCACCAAAGTTAGAACAGTGAGCTAAAAATTACTTTATAGAAAACCATTTTTTTAACCATGATAAAAAAATCTTGAAAAAATACCATGGCATCCATTAAATGTCTACTGCATGTGGTAAACAAATCATTTTATTTTGACCAAAGATGAGTAGTGAAAAAAATCCCAAAGTCATAATACCCAATCTAAACTATCACTCTTTCAACTAGTATAGGCAAGGGATTTTTGGCTTGAGATCATTGGTTGATCTTGGCCAAAAACCTAGTTGAAAATGTCATGAAATGTATGATTTTACAGCCTATAATCATATGACAATGAATCAACCATGAGTTAAAAATATGAACAAACAAACAAGCAAGAATGATCAAGCAAGAACAAGCACAAAAACATCTCCTAGGTTTCGGCCAAAGCAAGAAAAGAGTAGAAAAGATTTTGCCAACTTTTGTTTTGTAGAGAATAGAAGAAAAACCTTTAAAATCTATTTTGAAAACATTTTTATTCAAGCAAAAATAATTAGCAATCACATGGAAAAAGAGAAGAAAAAGAACATGATATCAAAAGAAATAAATGAAAAGAAGAGAAGAGAATGTTACCTAGCAAAGAGAGTTTGAGAGCTTGATTGAAAAAAAGAAAAAGAAAAAAAGAGAAGAAAAAGAACATGATATCAAAAGAAATAATGCATTCGAACTTTGTCTTTTTATGAGCTCCAATTCTGAATTTTTCTTCTCTAATCCCTTCCATAAGATATAAAATTCAGATTTGAAAGTTTTCATAATTTTTCGAACTCGTTTCCTATTTTTCCCGAAATTTTCTCTTGGAATTTCGGATTAGTGCACCCGAACTTTGCCTTTTTTCATTTGAGCTCCGATTTCTTCTCCAATTCCTTCCATCAAATATATAACTCAGATTTGAAAGTTTTCATAATTTTTCGAGCTCGTTTTCTATTTTTTCCGGATTTTCCAAAATTGCCCTCTAACTCCTAAAACCTCGGTTTTACTCAAAACAGGCCCAATTTTTGGATTTTCTTTTTCCACTGCTTTTCTCATATATTGAATTGGAGTTGATCCGAAAACATCCAATTTTTCATTCGAATTCCCTTTCGATTTTGTTTTCCCTTTTTATCAATATTGAGAATTTTTTCGTTTTTTCGTTTTTTCTCCAACCGGCTCTCCCTTGGGATCCACTTCAAATTGGGACTGGGGATGTTTTTTATTTATTTATCCTTTATCAACTGGGGGCTTCAATTTCACCGAATCGGGCCATCTTTGCAGTTTTTCCCAAATTTGTGAATTTTCTATTTATTTATTCATTCAATTCTTATTTTCTTTTTTCTCTTCAAACCACATCTCCCTTCAACTCTGCTTCAAAATTGGACCTTCCAATATCCATATTTATTAATCTTATTCCATTTTAAACCTCCAATTTCGTCCAATTTGATCGTTTACGCATTTTTTCCCAAATTTGCGAAATTAGGTATTTTTCCTACATTGAAATTTGCAATTTGTCTTTCAAACTCTCTATCTTTTGTTATAGACCTCTGACTATCAAAATTCTTTCACCATTATTCAATTCAACTTCGAATCTTGATTTTGACTGAGAGTTGACTTTTTTAGTGGTTTACTTTTTAGGGTTGACTTTTTTGAAGTTGACTTTTTTGCTTTGACCTCCGAATCAAAGTTTTGGAGACCTATTAGCAGAATGAGGGAAGATTCTTTACATTCCGGGAAGTCGAAAAGAGAAAATCACTTTGTTTAGGGGGGCCGGACAAAATTAGGTGTCTACAACCATCTAAAAGGTTCCCAAATTACTCCTTAACTTCATCCATGGAGGATGAGTAAGGCACCCCAATCCTCACCCATTATAGGCTCTTTGGAAATGGTTCAATTTGGGTGAGAGTATTTTCCTAGCCCATACGGAGGTATTACCCCATGAAAGCATAGATACTTTATACCCTGAGAGTGTTTCGCTAGCCCATACGGAGGTTATTACCCCACGAAGGCGTAGTTACTTTACCCCCTCCTAAAGGAGGGGCACGGGTATAAGACTTATGTTCTTGCTAGTGTAGTGTGTGCGAAGGAATAATGCAAACTTTGACTCACAAAAATACCTACAAAATAATAAACTAAAAAAAAAATAAAAAAAGGTTAAAAACAAACCTTGACTCACAAAAGTACCTGCAAAATAAAAAAGTTAAAAAAAACATTAGAAATCCAATAAAACAATTACAAATAAAAAAAATAGACCAAAATTCAAGACCAAAGATAACATGTGATTAACCTATGGCTCGACTCTCTAAAGTCCCCAGCGGAGTCGCCAAACTGTCATAACTTGCCAAATACGAATTCAGCATGCTAGACGCAAATAATAGAGTTGCCACTAATCATCTTACTATGTGTGATTAATCACCTATATGAATCTATCCTTTTTAAAGTAATCCTAAGCTTGACTAAGGCACCCTAAAAAGAATAAGCTCCGATCTACGTTTCAAAACTAGGTCCGGGAGTTCGGTTACGTGTGAGCAAGGATTAACACCCTTACAATGCCTATCTAGAGATAGTACCACATTAATCACATATTATCCTAAATTGGTCTCATCTAAATGGTCTTTATTTATCCTAAAATATTTTATCTTAAATAAGCATCAATCATAAAGAATCAGTTAGTAAAAATCTATCTAATCAATTTAAATTACTCCTATCATGAGAGAAACAAAAAATAAATAAATCAACAGTCTATAATAATTTACATAAAATCCAAAACAAATTAATCATAAAAATAATCACAAAAATTAAACAAATAAAAAATTAATTAGGAATTAATTAAAAACTAATCAATAAATAACAAATATGAATTAATATAAATGAAAAGTTAATAAACAATAAATTAAATCAACTTAATCAATTAAAATTAATCAAACTAACTAAATCAATCAAAATAAAATCAAAGAAGAATCAAATAAAAGTTAGTCTTAAATATACCTGCAATAATCAAACTAAATAAAATTAGTCAAAAATAAATAAATAACTAATTAATTAACAATAAATTTAAATTAAACAAATAAGATCATAATATAAAATAATATATATATAATAATAATAACAAAATAGAAAAGAAATAAAAAAACAATGAAAAAGTTTACAACTGGGTCGGGCACCGTAGTCCACTCCGAAGGGTTGTTGTTGGAACTCCGAAGGGTTGTTGTTTAAATTTGGATTATTACGAGTTTATAATAAGATAGATTTCAAGTTTGAATCGTTTTGGATTTGCATCATTTCGAGTTCAAAAATTTTATTTTTTAATAAATCGAATTTGAAGAGGTTCGGATTGAGTTTTTTTTTATTCGAATCTATTTTACCATCTTTGCCCGTAATTGAAGTTAAAAATAGGGCTTTTTCGTCACATTGGTGATATATAAATGAGAGGCTTGCCCCTGTTTGGAAGAATCAGTGGAATCGAAAGGATCAGCGGAGCAGAGGAGTTTCCGTTATCCATTCTCTGTTTTTTTCTCTCTCAAAACCCAAACGAAGAGAACTCAAACGAAACTTTAATAAAAAAAGAAAAAACAAATTAGGGTTTTCTTAATCCCAATTGTTTTAAAAAATCTCTTTTTTCATTGGAAGCCATGGATTCTGATTCGATCAACAACGCTTCTTCTCCTTCAGCCTCTAACTGCAGAGATTTCTCCAAAAAGAAGAGAGTATGGACTTCTTTATACTAATTTTATTTTCTTTATCGACATTTGAATTTTTATTTCATATTATTCTTTTATTTTTGTTGAGGTTTAATTTTTTTTTTTGCGTGGGGATTTTCAGAGGTCGGCAAAATTGAAGCAGTGCAAACTGGATGTCCGCCGCGAGCAATGGCTTTCGCAAAGTATGTTAATGAATGGTTTCTTTTCTTTAATTTTGAATTAGGGTTTTTTGGTAGTTATTATTATTTCGTTCAATTTTGGTTTTGATTAGGTGCGATTAAGAACAAGGCTTGTTGCAAGGAGGGAATCAACGGTGGCGACTCGAAGCAAACTCAGCGGGGTGAAAGAGACCGTTCCTTGGAGAATTTAGAGATGAGTAGAACTGCTGAGGCTAACGGAGGAGGAGAAAACGGATCGGGTCAACACGAGAGCGATTCTGAGTCTTCACCTTCAAATAGCCCCACGAGCAGCATCCTGTTGGGAGGAACGGATTCCGGGACAAGCTTCACCAATAGCAGCAGCAGTAGCAGCACGAGTAGTGGCGGATGCTGTTCCGGTAGCAGCACGGAAGAAGAAGGCGATGATGGATGCTTGGATGATTGGGAGGCTGTTGCTGATGCATTGGCTGCCGATGATGACAAGCAAGAAATGAAGCGGAACGAGAATAACAGGGAAAACCCTTGTTTAGGATCGTCCCCTGGGCATGAGCCAAATCCCCAGTTAGGTCCGAATGGGGCGGGATCAGATTTGAGGAGTTCGAAGCCTGATTGTCCAAGAATGGTGCAGAGGGCGACAGGGAGTAGCAGGGCATGGAGGGCTGATGATGCTTTTCGTCCACAGAGTCTTCCTAATTTGTCAAAGCAGCGGAGTTTTCCAGCTACGGACCGGCATTTTGGTCAAGGAGGGGTGTCATCATCGTGTCCCATATGCTATGAGGATTTGGATTTCACAGACTCAAGTTTTTTGCCCTGTTTGTGTGGTTTCCGGCTCTGTCTTTTCTGCCACAAGAGGATTCTTGAGGAGGATGGACGTTGTCCTGGTTGCAGGAAGCCGTATGAACATGACCCCATGGAGGCTGAAGCTAGTGTTCAGGGAGGCGGTCTGACATTTAGGTTGGCTCGTTCTTGTAGCATGATTGCAAGGTCTTAGGAGCAGTCTCTAATTTTCGTGAATTATGTATGTTGGGTTACACTCTTTTCTTGTTTTTGTTCCGCCTTTATTGCATGTTTTGTTGGTCGTAGACTCTGGATTTCGTAGTTTAGATGTGAATATAGCATTATCTCTTTTGGCACCCGGGAATTGAGCTATGATTCTATGAGTTTGGTTCTTATCTGTATGGTGCATGAGTTGATTTAGAGGACTCATTTGGCATGTGAATACATACGGTGGTATAGAAATTCAATACATAAAAAATATTATAATAAGTTTCGTGCCTCCCTGTGTTTCCTACTTCTATGATAATTCTATCTATATTAAAATTATTAATTTTATTTGATTATGGTTTTCATATCAAGTAATTATGAGCATTCGGTTTTCTTGGTAGTTGCATTACTCCTTGAATTGTGCATATGAATATTCTGTAATTTTTTTTCTTTTCTTTTAAGACATTTCTGAGGTGTTTACCGCGATTAATATGACAGCTTTAATTTCTTTCTATGCCTGGGGTATGCGCTGTTTACATTTGGTGCTAAGGCTTATATGGATTTAGCTTTTATCTTAGAAAGGCCATTGTAAATGCACTAGGTCAGATTTACTGAGAATATTTTTCACATTTAGAATGTTTCATTTGTGGAATCTACGTGTGCTTTTGGTGACCCATGCCTGCTTTTTGTTGTTATACAGGGATGACTTTTGTTTGTTTATTAAAGTGATACACGAATATGAATAAATATGGATAATGGATGAAGGATAACATTCGTGGGTAACTGGTTACTTTTTTTAGTATATATTTTTTGGTTGCACTTAGGCTGACAATTTTGAAATCTAGAATGGCTGTCTGAACGTAATAATCATACTTTCATTTGCTTTTTGTCTTCTCGAATGGTGGTTGAGAGGTTGGTAACTAACCTTTCTATCAATTTTGCATGAGAAATGCTAATTAAAACATATATAACTGTGCTTTAGATAGTTAGATATGAGATCTCTGCGATAAATCTCATCCCATGACACTGTTATTTGCGTCTACATGTATACTTTTCTCTCAGTTCAGCTGCCAAGGTTTCTTTTTATTCTTGCACTACTTTGAACCAGTGTTGTCAAGGGCGCAAGGCGCACTCTAGGCGCTAGAACCCTTATATTGCCTTAGGCGCAAGGCGCAAAAAAAGCGCTCGCCTGAGTGAAGTAAGGCGCAATATGTATATGTGTGTGTTTTTGTATGTGTGTCTGTGGGTGTATATATATGTATATATATATATATATATATATATATATATAATAAGCTTAAGATATATAATTATGATAATAAACTCTAAAGAGTGATCCAATTTATCTACAAAACATGCAAAAAAAAAAAATTTTTGCCCAATATGCATGATTTCCTTATGGTCCCATATATGTTGTTGAATACTCAAATATTGAGAAGTGGAGAGTTTGATATTATCCCATTTCTTACTAGTAAAGGTATATCTAATGAAAAAAGTTAAAATAAAAGAAATTAAAGAGAATTTCAATCAGGCGAGCTTTTTTTAAGCCTATCGCCTTACAAAAAAGCGCCCCTAGGCGCACCAGGCGTGCGCCTGATCAAATGAGCCTCGCCCGAAAGGGTCTGAGGCGCTTTTGTTATCTAACGCTAAGGCGCAAGGCGTAGGCGCGCCTAGGCGCACGCCTTGACAACACTGCTTTGAACCTTCCCCCAGGCACTCCCACTGCCAAATAAATAAATGAATAAAATTTGCATATAATATTTTTCTCTTTTTTTTTTTTTTTATAATAAATTAGATGACTGACAATCTTTAGTATGGGATTCGATGGTTTAGAGTTCAGCACTTAAAAAAGGATTAAAATAAGTGACTATTTTTAGTATGGTAATGGTACTTTATATGCTTAGGCATCTTTTAAATTCATCGATTTGTTGGTATATCAATGTGTTAGTGTCTGAGCAAATTGTCGATGTTATATAAGGAGATGCATGCCAAACCTGAATGATTTTGTTAGGTTTTAGATTTTCTACTGTTGTAAATGTTCTAAACCTGATCCTAAGCCATACCTCCAATCAGCATTTATGAAAGGTTTAAGGCTCATTTTCGAGTATTTTGCTGAGTCTTGTGGTAAGGATTTCATGTTTAGTCCGACAATTTTAAGCAATTTAACACGTATTTGATAATAATCAAAGGTCAAAATGAGTATGAAAATGATGGTTTAATACTAACTATTGGTGGCTTCCTATGAAATCTTTTGGAGAGTCCGCTTTTTTAGTATGTAAGACCTGTATAGAGGGTGAAGGCAGATGAAAAGAAGAAATTTCAATTTCAAATATAGTATCTCTAAGTAACTGAAATGCTAATTTAAACCTATCTCTGCAACAATTCTCCTTCTGGTGGTTCTTTTATCCTTGTTGGGATACTCCCCTCCCTTCTTAAATTTAACTCTGATCTACTTCATGTCCTTTCTCAAACAGGAATTTCAGATGTTGGTCCTTCTTTGTCGCTGTGTTTGCTTATACTTGTGCATAGACACGTGAACATTTTCTAATGTTATCTGTGTAATATTTTCCCTTTGCCTTTTACGTCAACACTACTACTAACATTTTGCAACATTGGCAATTTTTGCACCTTTTCTAATGTCCTCTGCTAGTGGGTGGGATCTTTGGCCTACGAGGCACTACATACACTGAAGGCTCCTGCATTTCTGAGTGTTTTATTGTATTATTAAGCTGGAGTGTCAAATTCATTTGCCATTGTATTGATTTCTGGAAATTGATTTGTTGATGATGATGATGTGTCCGTTTTTGTAAAGTCTTTGGTTTTTGAGGAGGAAGTTGACTCTTGAAAGTGAGTACTGTTAATTTATACATTTGCAGAAAATCGTTAAGTAGTCACTTGTGCATGTAAACAAACACTAACAATAAGGAAAAATCCTGAAAATTCTAATTTTCAATCCTTTATGTGAATGTCAAATAGTACCCCAAGTGTTGGGGTTTGCTCAAAAAGGCAATGAAAAGGCATAAAAGTGGGAGAGAAATGAGAAAAGAGAGAGCAGGTGACGATTGAATGTTATATTTCCTGGTAGCTGCTTTAGTCTGTCAGTTCCTCATGCTTTGCTTTGCTTTACTCTCTGCTAGCGTGATTCTTTTTTCCCTGCGCATATAGGTTGGAGCTTGAACTTCATGTTCTTTTGTTTTATGATGTTGAGTTTATCAGTGTCTGATCTTTTCAGATATTACCATGAGCAGCTGTAAGCGGGAAAACTCTTGCTTGCATCTGTCAAAGGTGCTGTTCATCCATAATTGTTCTCGTTTTCTATGTATAAGTTAACCGATAAATAATAATGGTCCACTGGATGAGATCCTCTTGGACAAATGTTTACTTGACTGGTTGTGTCTCAAAGCTCTAGTAAAGTTCTTTTAGGATAATAATACCTGATGCGTTTTTGAATGAGTATGACTGAGTTTGTTATTACCCTTCATCCAAAAGGGAGATGTTATGAAGGAGGCTTTACTTTTCATTAAGATATATGAAGCGACCTTAGACTGATGTGGAAAAAGGAATAAAATGCAGAGAAGAATAAACAGTGACATCATGGTATGGGTAAACTGATGTATTTATGCAGTCAATTGATGATATTCTGTAGGAGCATATATGTTTGAGCTGAAGATTATGGTATCTTATGTCTGAAAAATTAGGATGAACAGCTATGATATACATAATGGCTCCAATCCCATTTCAAAGGAACAGGATGTTTGTGATATCTACTTGGTTCATTGATATTCAATGTGCATGGATGTTGATTGAATAGAGCAATTGATGCATAGCTATTTTTACGTGCATAAGATAGTATGGCTTGTTGTCTATCATGGTTGAGACCCCTAAGGCTTTATGATAGACACTATGTTGCTCTGACTTTTCACTTTTTTTTTTTTTAAGTATCCATGTCCGACGCACATCCGAACATGGGTATGAGGATATGATCCTCCAAAGATCCTCTAAATACATGAAAATCTTAGAAAAAATTGAAATTACCCGTGTCGGACACATACCCGTATCCGATACTCACACCCGAGTCCGAGTAACATAGGTTAGACATGCGAGTACGTATTCATGCTTGTTTTAAACCAAAATTAGGAAAATGCACTGTCAAGCTTGTGAAAAGTATGCTCTGTTTGACATGGTAGGATATCAATCACATCTGTGCTCTAAAAGTTTCTTTTGATTTCCTTTTCTAGATTTTGAGTAAATGCTTTTGCAGAATTAGGCTGTGCTGTAAAAGTTGTCAAGTGCTTAGCAAATACTGCAATTACACAATTACATTTTCATGTGCTTCTGTCTTGGGTGGGTTCATTGCTGGCCTTTCTGTCTGGTTTATGCTTCCACAATAAATCCTAAATATTTTGTGGCTAAATATGAATTTTTATTGCTTTATTTGACAGGGTGTTTTCCAAAACCTTGTCAATTGCTATAGGAACAAGGAAAGACAGCAAATTTGTTTTTTCCTTTAAATTCTGTGTTTGGTACAAGGGAAAATGAAAATAAAGGTAGGAATTTAGGGTAAAATTAAGTAAACTGATTAATTTAAGTGGAAGAAAAAGGATTTTGAGGGAAAGAATAAGTGCATATTCATTGATTTTCCTTCACATTCTTTTTCACCCTTTTTTTTTTTTTTCTCTTTCCCTCCTACCTAACATAACTCTTCTTTTTTTTCTCCTTTTCTCTTTTGGGCTGTGGGAGTTCTTACATTACACTGCAAATTCACAATTCCTTCTGGTTTAGAAGGTATGTTGCAGATATGGACCATGCGCAAAAGGATTTTTCACATGCTAGTTTAGCATGTGAAAAAAATTGAGTGTATTCCCTTCTAATTTTGACCAAAAATGTGTTTTGCTTTCATTTTTGAATATAATGCGAAATGATTATAATCAAATTCGAATCCAATCAAACTCGATTATTTATGGTTTAAGTCGGCTGTTAAGTATTGAATTTTTTGAAACAAGCCTTTTGAGTATGTGATGATTTACTTGGACAATTTTAGATGTGTTATGCAAGATCAAATGCGTATTTAAGATTAGTGGCTGCCTTTTAAATCGATTAGACTTAGCTTGATTTGGGTTTTTCAAGCAAGTATCAAAATCAAAACCAAGTTGTTTAGCAGTTTCTTCAAGCCATAGTAAATAGCTTAGATTTGTCAGCTTAGCTGTTCATTAGTCCCCGGATTTGAAAAAAAATTATTTCATAGACTCCTTTCACCATGTCAATCATGATTCCGACCAATCAAATTATATCACATTAGATACTTCTTTTACGTCATACTTTTTTTTTTGCTTCATTCGAATTTGTTTTAATTTCATTAGTCAGGACCATGGCTGACGTCTCTTTGCTTATTTGCTTGCTTGAATCCATTCCTACAAATTTTCTTTCCAGATTTAAAATTATTTCCCTGATATCTTCAAATGATCCTGGGTTAGTATTCTTCACTTGATCCAACAGGCATTTCTTAAGGCATGCTTACGCCATCTATGGGTGTATCTGTAATGTCTTGGCCTGCCCTCGTACATATAGAGTTTTGTTGGGATGGCAGCGGGTCGGATATTTGTAATTTTTTGTAATATTTGAATCCGCATAACTGTTTTAAAATTTGAATCCATTTATTATTCACATTAAATTCGAATATTATTATCGGAATCCGAATTAAATAACATTATCTGCCGGATATCCGAATCCGCTAAATATTCAAATTCAGTAAGTCAAATTTTATTAAAATAAAAATATAAAATCAAACAAAAATTAATTTTAAATTCAAATAAACGGATAATGAATTCGGATTCAGATATTCGAACTACTGAATCGGATATACGAATCTATTATCTGTATAACCAATAAGGATTTGGATAATGGATATTTGAGGTTTTGTATCCGCATCCACTCCGAATCCATTGCGGATAGTAATTATAATATCCGAATCCAAATATTATCCGAATTTACAATATCCGAATCGGATAATTACAAATATCCGAATCCGCACTATCCATGTCCATCCTTCCTCATTCTTTGCATGTCGATTGTAGTTGGCCACATCCAAAGGCTCAACAATGCGACGGATATTAGATCATATTACAAATAACAGAAGTTTCAGAGACTATGGTGATCAAGTGAAGGGCATGCTTGTTGCTATGTTTTTTTTTTGACCAAGTGAAGAAGTGGAACTCACCAGGCCAAGGCCAAGGTCATTTAAGGCCATGTTTGTTGCTATATTCTCAGCAGCTACGCCGTTTAAGAAGAGTGGAAGGCCTTCCAAATGTTCTGAAGTGAACAACATTTTGCATATTCAAGCTTTCTTGAAACTCACTTTGATAATCGAAGTGGTTGTTGAGGCTTCTGCTTCAAGTTCATTCTCAGAGCACAACTGAGAAGAGTAGAACAGAAGTTGGAAGAATAGCATCCGCCGTTTCTTAACACAATCAGCTTCCCGTTTTCAGTGCAGAAGACAAAAAAGTTCCACAGGGTCTATAAGGACTAAGCTTAATGAAGCTTGCCACTGTTTCCAATCTGGGATTTGTGTTTCTCATTAGTTTACAGGCAGCATGGCTGCATTTCTCATCACGGTTTCGTAAAACTTTGATGCTTCTCCAATAGATCACTGAATTGGAAACAATGTTACTCGGATTCGGGGGTGATACGGGTATGTGTCCTCCAAACACGAGTATACTCAATTTTTTTTATATATTTGGAGGATCATATTTCCATACCCATGTTGTCGGACAAGGGTATCAGACATGAATATTTAAAAAAAAATGAAGAGTGAGAATAACATAGGTTCAACAGATAAAGAATCTGCTTTAGTTCTCGTTCCACGGAAGACAAAAGGGGCGAGCAAAATTCGAGGGACAATATCATATCTCATCACAAAATGTAGGAAGAACTGAGACCAGTTCTCTCGTTTAAGAGCATGGTTAAAAATGAAAACACGTGGCAGGTACTTTTTGCCAATGCCATTGACGTGTTTTTGTCATGTCTGACCATGGTGTCGGGTCTTAAAACATTGATGCAAAAATGGTGCATGCGTTCATTGATTAAATTTCATTGTCTTAAAAGCGTATTGAAATAAAAAATGTAGTTGAGTGGTTGATGATGGTATTAGCTCATTGATAATTAACATCACTATAAGCTACATCTTTACTAACAACTAACAAGTCATATATCTAATGTCAAAAGGCTTAAATTTGGAATATATGAACTTGATTACTTTAAAATAAGTTAGTTGACTGAATCTTTAATAGATCTTTTCTATAGTTTGCATCCTTCAGTTAGGAGTATTCAGCCAAATGACATGAATGGCAGCTTAAACTAGTTGATAAACTTCCAATTCTCTTTTGCAAGTGACCAAAGGTTACCTTACAATGTTAAACATATCAACTTCTGAAACTATATTTTGGAATGTCTATGTTGCTTGACTCTTCATTTTTTTTAAAGTATTCATGTCCGACGCTTATCTGGACATAGTATGGGTATATGACCCTTCAAGGACCCTTCAAATACATGTAAAAACTTTTAAAAAAATTCGACACTCACACCCGAGTCCGAGTAACAGAGGTCGTAAATTTCATGAGTTCCCTTTTTTTCCCATACAAAAAACCCTCTAATTTCATTTCTTTTCGCCATTAATCAAATTCAGAGAGCTGTAGCAAACTCTTGTTAGACACCATCATCTGATTCACAGGAAGAAGTTGTCCTAGACATTATGTTTGATGACATGAATTGTGAAGGGAAATTTATTAATTTAAGGTAATTCCTCCTAGCAGGTGGTGATGATGATCCTGCACTGTGTATCATCCTATTGGTACGTTGCAGCTTTCTTGTAATGTCTGCACAAACTGGATCAACCATGTCAAGAAAATCTTTAACAATAACAAAGAGTTGAAGTGGATTTGCTCCTCTCTCTTTGTATGCTCCTCCTGCCTGGTAATATTATGTTGTCCTCTGTTACTACTACCTTCAGCTCATCCTCACACTCTTCTAAGAATCGATTATTTATGGTTTAAGTCGGCTGTTAAGTATTGAATTTTTTGAAACAAGCCTTTTGAGTATGTGATGATTTACTTGGACAATTTTAGATGTGTTATGCAAGATCAAATGCGTATTTAAGATTAGTGGCTGCCTTTTAAATCGATTAGACTTAGCTTGATTTGGGTTTTTCAAGCAAGTATCAAAATCAAAACCAAGTTGTTTAGCAGTTTCTTCAAGCCATAGTAAATAGCTTAGATTTGTCAGCTTAGCTGTTCATTAGTCCCCGGATTTGAAAAAAAATTATTTCATAGACTCCTTTCACCATGTCAATCATGATTCCGACCAATCAAATTATATCACATTAGATACTTCTTTTACGTCATACTTTTTTTTTTGCTTCATTCGAATTTGTTTTAATTTCATTAGTCAGGACCATGGCTGACGTCTCTTTGCTTATTTGCTTGCTTGAATCCATTCCTACAAATTTTCTTTCCAGATTTAAAATTATTTCCCTGATATCTTCAAATGATCCTGGGTTAGTATTCTTCACTTGATCCAACAGGCATTTCTTAAGGCATGCTTACGCCATCTATGGGTGTATCTGTAATGTCTTGGCCTGCCCTCGTACATATAGAGTTTTGTTGGGATGGCAGCGGGTCGGATATTTGTAATTTTTTGTAATATTTGAATCCGCATAACTGTTTTAAAATTTGAATCCATTTATTATTCACATTAAATTCGAATATTATTATCGGAATCCGAATTAAATAACATTATCTGCCGGATATCCGAATCCGCTAAATATTCAAATTCAGTAAGTCAAATTTTATTAAAATAAAAATATAAAATCAAACAAAAATTAATTTTAAATTCAAATAAACGGATAATGAATTCGGATTCAGATATTCGAACTACTGAATCGGATATACGAATCTATTATCTGTATAACCAATAAGGATTTGGATAATGGATATTTGAGGTTTTGTATCCGCATCCACTCCGAATCCATTGCGGATAGTAATTATAATATCCGAATCCAAATATTATCCGAATTTACAATATCCGAATCGGATAATTACAAATATCCGAATCCGCACTATCCATGTCCATCCTTCCTCATTCTTTGCATGTCGATTGTAGTTGGCCACATCCAAAGGCTCAACAATGCGACGGATATTAGATCATATTACAAATAACAGAAGTTTCAGAGACTATGGTGATCAAGTGAAGGGCATGCTTGTTGCTATGTTTTTTTTTTGACCAAGTGAAGAAGTGGAACTCACCAGGCCAAGGCCAAGGTCATTTAAGGCCATGTTTGTTGCTATATTCTCAGCAGCTACGCCGTTTAAGAAGAGTGGAAGGCCTTCCAAATGTTCTGAAGTGAACAACATTTTGCATATTCAAGCTTTCTTGAAACTCACTTTGATAATCGAAGTGGTTGTTGAGGCTTCTGCTTCAAGTTCATTCTCAGAGCACAACTGAGAAGAGTAGAACAGAAGTTGGAAGAATAGCATCCGCCGTTTCTTAACACAATCAGCTTCCCGTTTTCAGTGCAGAAGACAAAAAAGTTCCACAGGGTCTATAAGGACTAAGCTTAATGAAGCTTGCCACTGTTTCCAATCTGGGATTTGTGTTTCTCATTAGTTTACAGGCAGCATGGCTGCATTTCTCATCACGGTTTCGTAAAACTTTGATGCTTCTCCAATAGATCACTGAATTGGAAACAATGTTACTCGGATTCGGGGGTGATACGGGTATGTGTCCTCCAAACACGAGTATACTCAATTTTTTTTATATATTTGGAGGATCATATTTCCATACCCATGTTGTCGGACAAGGGTATCAGACATGAATATTTAAAAAAAAATGAAGAGTGAGAATAACATAGGTTCAACAGATAAAGAATCTGCTTTAGTTCTCGTTCCACGGAAGACAAAAGGGGCGAGCAAAATTCGAGGGACAATATCATATCTCATCACAAAATGTAGGAAGAACTGAGACCAGTTCTCTCGTTTAAGAGCATGGTTAAAAATGAAAACACGTGGCAGGTACTTTTTGCCAATGCCATTGACGTGTTTTTGTCATGTCTGACCATGGTGTCGGGTCTTAAAACATTGATGCAAAAATGGTGCATGCGTTCATTGATTAAATTTCATTGTCTTAAAAGCGTATTGAAATAAAAAATGTAGTTGAGTGGTTGATGATGGTATTAGCTCATTGATAATTAACATCACTATAAGCTACATCTTTACTAACAACTAACAAGTCATATATCTAATGTCAAAAGGCTTAAATTTGGAATATATGAACTTGATTACTTTAAAATAAGTTAGTTGACTGAATCTTTAATAGATCTTTTCTATAGTTTGCATCCTTCAGTTAGGAGTATTCAGCCAAATGACATGAATGGCAGCTTAAACTAGTTGATAAACTTCCAATTCTCTTTTGCAAGTGACCAAAGGTTACCTTACAATGTTAAACATATCAACTTCTGAAACTATATTTTGGAATGTCTATGTTGCTTGACTCTTCATTTTTTTTAAAGTATTCATGTCCGACGCTTATCTGGACATAGTATGGGTATATGACCCTTCAAGGACCCTTCAAATACATGTAAAAACTTTTAAAAAAATTCGACACTCACACCCGAGTCCGAGTAACAGAGGTCGTAAATTTCATGAGTTCCCTTTTTTTCCCATACAAAAAACCCTCTAATTTCATTTCTTTTCGCCATTAATCAAATTCAGAGAGCTGTAGCAAACTCTTGTTAGACACCATCATCTGATTCACAGGAAGAAGTTGTCCTAGACATTATGTTTGATGACATGAATTGTGAAGGGAAATTTATTAATTTAAGGTAATTCCTCCTAGCAGGTGGTGATGATGATCCTGCACTGTGTATCATCCTATTGGTACGTTGCAGCTTTCTTGTAATGTCTGCACAAACTGGATCAACCATGTCAAGAAAATCTTTAACAATAACAAAGAGTTGAAGTGGATTTGCTCCTCTCTCTTTGTATGCTCCTCCTGCCTGGTAATATTATGTTGTCCTCTGTTACTACTACCTTCAGCTCATCCTCACACTCTTCTAAGAACCCTTTCATCTCTAATCTCCGTTACAAAACCAGTTTTCTCACTATTACTACTATCACAGAATGTTACAACAAGTTGCTTGATTTTTGCTGCACGGTTTGTCAGGTTTGAGCACATATTGATGAAACTCTCGTATTCTATGGTAGCTGCTGTCTTTAGTCTTTACATTGGAAAATTCAGAACCTAAGGCTCCTAAACCTGGTAAACCTAGAATCAAATATTCTCTCTCTGTCTTTATCTTCTGGCATTAGGTTATCTGAGTTTATATCGTCATTGCTCGATCTTCCAAGGCTGTTCTTCCTGTTGATCATCAAATGTCGCCTACCCTTTGATCGAGCAACTTGTTCCACAACAAAGTGGAGAAAGTTTCTGAAGAGCACTAAGGTTGAAACCCATTGCATTGCGTCTAGCGGTTCCAGCATCCAGGAGTTTCAAGAATAGTCCTCGGCGGCTTCTTAGCTCCTTGCAAGCTAACTCAAGTGTTTGCAGGGATTCCTTGAGGTTTAGAATTTCTGAATCATAATTTGATCTGAAAACCATTGCATTGATACGTATAAATGCTGAAGGAACAGCTTTCAGGACATAATAAAAGAACGATTCAGCATCTGCAAGTCTCATAGGGGTTGCCATTGAACGGCCTATATTTCGTATTTATACACACAAATTATACATTGATATCCAACACCAAATACATGAAAATCTTAAAAAGAGATTGAAGATACCTGTGTCAGATACGTATCCGAATCCGAGTAGCAAATTATATTAGAAAACTAAACAATAATGCATAATTACCTCAGAGATCCATCATTGATCTGATCCCAAACCATGGAATGGTCAGAATTAGCTATAACCTTATCCCAGTGCAGAGGCCTCAGCTTCAGCTGGCTTTCCAGTTCTCTGGTGATGTATTACTGAAACCCCTGCTTTTGGTGGCACTGCAGGATTTTTCTTGGCCATGTCTAGTGGTGGTGCTAGTGGCGTTAGCAATGGAGGAGGTGGAAGAGGTGGTGCATGTGGATCATGTGAAGATGGTACGGTTGTTGAAACTCGAGGCAGCAAAGTTGGAGTCTGGAGAATAGGCTTTCTTCCTTTTCATCACCAATTACATCAGATGATGGCACATTGAAGAACTCAAAATCCTCTTGAGATTTTGATTTTTTTGATCTCTCTAGTCTAGTATCTATCCCTTTTTCTTCTTCTTCTTCTTCTTCTTCATCTTCTTCTTCATAGCTAGGATTAAACCTGACCTTTCGAAAATTACTCTTTAAGTCGTCAATCATCAAGTTTTGTCATATAAAGAATATCTGTATCTGTCCCATTTTCATCGACGATCAATCCTTTCACTTTTTCACCATACTTCTTCAACTTATCAGGAATCTCCACAGCTTCTCGACGAAAACTTGACTCATACTTACCTCTCCGACAACAATATCTTACAAAGAAGAAGAAGAAGAAGAAGAAGAAGAAGAAGAAGAAGAAGAAGAAGAAGAAGAAGAAGAGTAGTTGCAGCGGTGGCAACAATGTCCTTGACAACTTTCCCTTTTGAAGATGATGATGAAGGTGGAGCCGGTGGCATTGCCAGGATTTCCACCATAGAGATTGGAGGAGGTGAAGGTTCAGATATAAACTGAACTATGGCGAAGTCTGAAAAAAGTTGATGCCTGGAAGATAGAGCAACAACAACATAGGAGGAGGAAAAGAAGAAGAAGAAGATGAAGATAGCCCAGGGAAAAAGTCATGGCTGAACCATGATATCCTGAAGGAAAATGTTGGTTTTTCACTACAGAATGAGCAAGAAAAGAAAAGAAACGTGAGAGTAGAGAGCTTCAAACTATGGCTACAATATATAAAATTTTCATTTCCTTGTGTTTGTATACATAAACAAAAGTATACCAACTTTCACCTACTACATTGACTTGAAGTTTGACAACTTGCAAGATTAAAAAACATAAACTTAAACATCAATTCAACAATTTCTATCATTTCAGCTTACATTCAAATTGCACCAAAAACAACACAAAACACTAAGTTCATTTTCAACTTAACTAAGGCAGCAAGGTGGCCATTCTGTCAACACTCCTTCTTGGCTACTTTGCTGCCAACACCAATTAACTTCCTTAAGTACTCAAACCTGAACTTAGGAAGAGGCTTAGTGAATATGTTAGCTTGCTGGACTTCAGAACTGCAATGAACTAGTAGAACTTCATTGTTTTGTTACACCTCTCTCACAAAATGGAGCTTAATATTGAAGTGCTTTGTCCTACCATGAAGGATTGGATTCTTTGCAATTGCAACAGCAGATTGATTATCACACATAATCTCTGTTGCATCCTCTTGAACTAGGTTTAATCAACCAATAAATTTCTCAACCAAATGGCTTGATTTATAGCAGCAGCAGCTGCAATGTATTCTGCCTTTGCTGTAGATTGAGCCACTATGTCTTGCTTTTTGGAACTCCATGAAAATGCACCACACCCTAGAGTAAACAAATACCCTGATGTGCTCTTCGAATCATCAGCTGAACCGGCCTAATCACTGTCAGTAAAACCAATTAACTTCAGCTGCCCTGCCCTCTTAAACCAGACTCCATAGTCAATAGTGCCTCTAACATATCTAAGCACCCTCTTTGCTGCTTTGAAATGAACAATGCTACAACAATGCATGAATATAGATGGCATGCTTACAGCAAACATAATTTCCGATCTAGTTGCTGTTAGATAAAGAAGACAACCAATCAAACTTCTATAGGTTCTTTCATCAAACTTAGCTGAACCATCTTCCTTAACTAGCTTTTCACCTTGAGGCATAGGTGTGCTTACAACTTTGCATTTCTCCATGTGAAACTTCTTTAATATACTTAATGAGAACTTTTGCTGGCTTATGAAAATACCTGAATGAGATTGATAAATCTCCATTCCTAGAAAATAAGTTATCTCACCAATATCAGTCATTTAGAATGCTCCTTCCATTTTCTTCTTGAAGTCATGAACCAAGTCCTCACTGCTACCAGTCACCAGCAAATCATCTATATATAAGGATACAACCAACATATTTTCTTCTATATTTTTGACATAGAGTGTTGGCTCACTGATACTTCTTTTAAATCCAAACTCAAATAGATGACTGTCAATTCTCTCATACCAAGCTCTAGGTGCCTATTTCAGCCCATACAAGGCCTTTTTGAGCTGGTAGACCTTTGATTCACAGCCCTCAACAATGAAACCTTCAGGCTGTTCAATGTAGACTTCCTCCTTCAAGTAGCCATTTAGGAAGGCTGACTTGACACCCATCTGGTGGATTCTCCACTGTTTCTAAGCAGCTAAGGCCAGCAATAGCCTTATTTTATCCAACCTTGCCACAGGTGCAAAGGTTTCTGAGAAGTCCACTCCAAATTGTTGAGCATACCCTTTCACTACCAATCTGGCCTTCAACCTGTTAACAGAGCCATCAGCATTGAGTTTAGTTTTGAACACCCATTTAACACCAATCACCTTCTTGTACTCAGACCTATCAACAAGTACCCAAGTATGATTCCTCTGAATCATTTTGATTTCTTCCTGCATTGCCTTCTTCCATTCATCTGTCTTAATAGCCTCTTCATAGTCAGTAGGCTCCATGATAGCTATATTGCACCTGTCATATACATTAGAGAGAGGTCTGGTTCCCCTTACTGGTTGATCCTCATCTGATTCTTCATCTGTGACAACATCATTCTGGTCTTATGATTCATCAGTCTAAGTAATATTTTCCCAACAGATTCATCCTGTCCATTTTCCCAGTTCCAAGTTCCATTCTCATTGAACTTTACATTTATACTGATAAACACCTTCTCTGTTAAATGATTGAAAATCTTGTAACCTTTTGTGTTACTGCTATAACCAATAAGAATCCCTACTTGAGCCTTTTTATCCAGCTTGTCTCTTTTTACACTTGGAACATGTGTATAGCAAATACAGCCAAAGGTCCTTAGGTGACTTATAGATGGTTTAAATCCAAACCAAACTTCAAAAGGAGTCATAGTCTTTAAGGCTCTTGTAGAGAGCCTATTCAGCAAATACACAAAGGTGTTCACTGCCTCTGCCCAGAATTTCTTAGGCAAATTTTTTTCAAAAAGTAAACATCTGGTCATCTCCATTACTGTTCTATTCTTCCTCTCACTCACACCATTCTCTTGAGGACTATATGCCACTATCAACTGGTGTTCTATTCCTGCAACTTCACAAAACTCCTTGAACCTATCTGAGGTGTACTCAGTCCCATTGTCTGATCTAATCACCTTCAGATTAGATCCTGTTTGGTTTTCAACAAGAGCTTTAAACTTCCAGGAAACACCAGCAACTTCAGACTTCTGCTTTAGAAAATAAACCCAGCACATCCTTGAAAAATCATCAATAAACAGGATGAAGTATCTGCTCTCATTGAGAGATAAAGTCTTCATAGGGCCACAGACATCAGTGTGGACTAGTTGGAGCTTCTTTGATGCTCTCCAGGCATTGTTAATAGGAAATGGCAAGCTGCTCTGGTTTTCTAGCTGACACATTTCACATACATCACTATGCTCATGTATTTGAGGCAAATTTGCAACCAGATCATTTTTATGCAAATGACTCAAGGTATGGTAACTGATGTGTCCCAACCTTTTATGCCAAAGAACAGTTTCATCTATGGCATTTGCATAAATAGTAGGTTCTAGGGAATTCAAATTCAAGGCAAAACTTCTTTCTTTCATGCCAACAGAAATAAGCTCATTTCCAACTGAGTCATAAATAAAGCAAGTCTTTTTTTAAAGACAATAGTATAGCCTTTTTCTAGCAATTGGCCAACACTAAGCAGATTTTGATCAATATCAGGCACTAAGTAAACATCAGTGATGACTTTAGTACCTGATGGTGTAGTCACAAACACATCACCTTTTCCCTTAGCTTCAATATAGTCTCCATTGCCAATTCTAACCCTTGAAGTGCAGGTTTTGTCTAATCTTTTGAACATGCACTCATCAGAGGCCATGTGGTTCGTGCAGCCACTGTCTATCAACCAACTCACCCTGATTTCACTGCTAGTTTCATAGCAAGTTGCAACGAACATTTGCTCCTCCTGCTGTTGACTGCCTTCATTCAGCAAGTTGAGCCTAAGTGTTTTGTTGTTGCTGTGCCTTATTCTTGCAAACTCTTTCCATGTGACCCATATGTTTGCAAGCCCTGCACTGTATGTCTGGTCTAAACCAGTGATAACTCGTATAATTATATAGTTTTTAGTTATGTTTTATTATTGTTTTGTGTTAAATACGAGTTATTATTGTTTAGTCTAATTGTGTTTATGATCTTTTATATTTTTATGTAATTTGGTGTTTTTCACAAGTTTCTTTGAGTGATTTCAGATTACTAGTATTAAGGGCAAATCCAGTTCAGTTCCAGTTCCGACACCTTTTGCCATATCAGCTATATCTTGAGTTTCACTGAAGCAATAAGGCTGAACTTTGTATCCCTGCAAAGCTAAGAGGCATATCTATCTTTTTCATGTTTTACACTTCTTGAAACGGAGTCGTTTTCCCTAGCGAAATCGACCATCAAGTTGGCTGATGTGCAATGACGTCTGTTCTGTACCGTTTTGGTATTTTGACCATATCTCCCGATCCACGTGCGCAAATGATCTGATTCCAACGGCTATGGATCCGTAACTGATAGGGGTATATTTTTCTAGAAGACCATTTTATCAGATCGAGCCTCCAACATTGACAAAATCGACCATCAAGCTGGCTGATCAGAATTGTCATACAATATGACGAAAATTGTTAGAAAAATGCACCCACCTATTATACCTACCTTTGAAATTTGTAAAGCTTGTCTCTTGTCATTTAGCCCTCCAAAATGTGTATAAATAGAGGGCCTTGGATGAGTATTGGGAGACATTGATACATTGGTAGGATAGCCATTGTAATAAAATTCTCTAAGTTTTCTTTTTCTTTCCTTTCTCTAGTTTTCTTTTTCTTCTTACATTTCTTTTCATTTTATTCATATCTAGTATGTGTTTCTAATCATATTGTTGAGGTGATGAGGTGAAGCTCTTGGTAAATGCTAAGGTTAGTCTCTTAAACATGAGCTAAAATGAATCATCATTTATAAGCACTAGCATAGATAATATTTTCTTTTGGTTTAAAATCATACTTGCAAAGTAGAGATCTTGATTCATTATTGACAATGAAAATGGCACAGTAAATGCTTGGTTTCATAACCTTGATTTGTTGTAGACATATACCTTGGCATAAGGAATGCTTGGACTCTTTTTATGAGTTTTGAGGACACCAAATGAACATAATATCATATGCTATGGACGTTGGACAATTTGGACTGAATTGCTAAACCTTCCGATTGGAACCTCCCTTATGTGTGGATTTCAATTGTGTAATAAAACAAGATTAATCTTAGCATAACACCAAGAGTGGATTCTCTAACCTCAACATCCTTTCTTATTGTTTTTTATATTTTGTTTAATTTCTTTTATGTTATTTTATTTATTTTGTTCTCTAATATCTTGTTTATTTTGTTTTGTTGTTGATTCCCTAATATCTTGTTTACTTTCTTTTTCTTATATATTTATAAACTTATACTTACTAATACGCTTCCCTGTGGTTCGACCTCGGACACCCGAGAATTTATTACTTGAACATAACCTGCACTTGGGTTTACAACTCTTAATTGAGTTTCCATCAAGTTTTTGGCGCCGTTGCCGGGGAGGCAATACTAAGTATATAAGTTTATAAGTATATTTATTTTTATTGGCTGGTTATACCGCCTATATTTATTTTTATTGGCTGGTTATACCGCCTAATTTTCTATATATTTATATTTATATTGTATATTAACTTTGTTTTATTTTTATTGGCTGGTTATACCGCCTAATTTTGTATATTAACTTTGTTTTATGCTTGTTTGGCGACGTGATTTTAGATCTCGTCGTTTAGTTAGATTTTATTGTGAAACTTTTTCAGGTAATCTTTCTAATACAACTCCTACCATGGCTGACAATGAAAGTGTTCATGCTGAAGATGAGAACAGACAAGTACGCACCATGCGTGACTACTTGCAACCAACTCGAAGCTCATCACCCTCTTGTTTTATTTTTCCTCTCAATGCAAACAACTTTCGTTTTAAACCAGGTATGATAGCTTTGCTTCCAAATTTCTATGGGTTGGAATCGGAAAGTGCTTACTCGTTTCTAAAAGACTTCGAAGATGTATGTGTCACCTTTAATGACCAACAATGTACAAATGAAATTGTCAAGCTAAAATTATTTCCTTTTTCTTTAAAAGATAAAGCAAAAATTTGGCTTCATAATTTAAAACCAAGGTCAATTGGCACATGGCAAGAATTACAAACTGAGTTTCTAAAGAAATTTTTCCCAGCACATAAAACTACTGCTTTGAAAAGACAGATTCAAAATTTCAATCAAAATCAAAATGAAGCATTTTTTCAGTGCTGGGATCGTTTTAAAGATTTGTTAAGTTCTTGTCCACATCATGGTTTTGAAAAATGGCGTCTTATTAGTTTCTTTTATGAAAGTTTAACTCCCGAAACTAAACAATTTGTTGAAACAATGTGTAACGGTGAGTTTCTAGAAAAAGAACCTGAAGAAGCCTTTGACTACTTAGACCATTTGGCAGATAACTCTCAAGCCTGGCACACAGATAATTCCTCTGAAAGTTCCAATAGATCTAATGTTGTTTCTAACAGAGGAAAATATCATTTTAGTCAAGAAGATGAGATAAAAGCTAAAGTAGCTAATTTGGCTAGAAAGATTGAAGCCATGGAACTTAGAGAAGTAAAAGAAGTCAAAACGGTTAAAAATGAAGAGAGTTGTGGAATTTGTGAAATCATGGGACACCCCACTTCTGAATGTCCAAACATTCCCATTCTTAAAGAAGCGTTGCATGATCAAGTAAATTCCATAAACACATTTAAAAAGCCTTTTCCTTCTCCTTACTCTGAAACGTATAACCCTGAATGGAGAGATCATCCCAACTTCAGTTGGCGGAATAATAATCATGTTCAGGTACCACAATCTCAAAAGCCGGGCAACACTTTTTCCTATCAACCTTCACGTGTACAAACCTTGGAAGAGACATTGCAAGCATTCATGCAAACACAAGCAAATGTGAATAACCAAACTTCACAGGACATCAATGAGATCAAAAACACCTTGTCCACATTGACAGCTTCATTACGCACTCAAGAAAAAGGTAAGTTTCCTGCTCAACCTCATCCTAACCCTTCTACTCAATGTCTTGTTTCTTGCTCCAATGAAACTCAACAGGAAAATGCCAGTTCTATCACAACTCTTCGAAGTGGAAAGGAAATTGACAAAAACATTCCATCAAAAGACCAAGATCCTCCTTCCCCTCCGAAAAGTAATGGTAAGGATGATGGTAAGTCTGAACTTCTTGAAAATTTGGACAAAGAAAAAGGTATGCATCCTGCTCCTTTTCCTCAAAGGTTGCAAACAATAAAGAATTTGAATCAAAATGCAGAAATTTATGAACTTTTCAAACAAGTTAAGATTAACATTCCTTTATTGGATGCAATCAAACAAGTTCCATCTTATGCTAAATTTTTGAAGGACATGTGCACAGTTAAAAGGAAACATAATGTACAACAGAAAGCATTTCTGACGGAAAGTGTGAGCTCAATCATTCAGCACCTTACTCCACCAAAATTCAAAGATCCTGGATGTCCAACAATCTCATGCATCATTGGAAACACTAGAATAGAACGTGCATTGCTTGATCTTGGTGCTAGTGTTAATCTTTTGCCTTTTTCTGTTTATCAACAGTTAGGTTTAGGTGAACTCAAGGAAACACCTGTTACACTTCAACTAGCTGATCGTTCTGTAAAAATTCCTCGAGGGATAGTTGAAGATGTTTTGGTTCAAATTGATAATTTTTACTTCCCTGTCGATTTTATTGTTTTGGACACACATCCTGTTTCAAATCCAAATGTTCAAATTCCTGTTATATTAGGCCGTCCATTTCTTGCAACTTCTAATGCTCTGATAAATTGCAGGAATGGTATGTTGAACATTTCTTTTGGAAATATGACTTTAGAATTAAATGTGTTCAACACTTGCAAGCAACCTGGTGATGATTCAGAAGTACATGAAGTGGATTTCATTGAAGAACTTGTTCATGAACATCTCACCACTACCACATTCCATGATCCTTTAGAAGCTTATTTAATTGAATGTGAGTTTGATAATGCTTCAGAAATTTCACACACTGATTCTTTGTTAAATTCTTTTCAGGTTAAGCATTGTTGGAAACAAAAGTTTGAGGAACTCAAAAATGATGCATATGAGAATTCTAAAATTCATAAAAAAAGAACTAAAGCCTTTCATGACAAGTTAATTTCAAGAAAAACATTTGATGTTGGGCAAAAAGTTCTACTTTATAATTCTAGACTTCACATATTTCCTGGTAAGTTGAGATCAAGATGGACTGGCCCATTTGTGGTTAAGCATGTGTATCATTATGGAGCAGTTGACATTGAGAATCCTCAAAATGGTAACGTATTCAAGGTAAATGGACAAAGACTCAAACTCTTTTTGGAAAATCATGTTACTCAAGAAGAGGTTGTTTTTCTTTCTGATCCTTGTTTTGAAAATAACTAGATGTAAATATAATTTTTACTAATCTTCAAAAAAAAAAAAAAAAAAAAAAAAAAAAAATTTCCCGGTTAAATGGCGGATAACGGTACTCCGTGATTATTTAAGTCGGTTCCATCAGCTACCCACAAAACTGATATTGTATATAAATTTCTCTTTCAATTTCTCTTTCATTTTTTTTTTTTTTCAGGATGGATGATATTCTCACAAGATTGCAGAAACGATTTCCTCCTTTTCCTCGAAATATTTTACTGAAGCTTTACCAAGTTCGATTTGAAAGATTAAGAATGCTTATGCACAAAGGGATTCCTGAAGATATACGTTGGATAATTGAAGCCAAGGTACGTGAAGATGAATATCTTCCTGTTTTGCATTTACCAGGTACAGGTAGAAGCACTTATGCAAAGAAGCGACGAGCAAAGCGCATGAGTTCAAATTGCCACAAATGTGCACGATGGACGTGTAACGGTAAATGTCGTTCTATTGGGATTCCGTCCTCTAATCGAGATGATAAAATTGAATTCATTAAGGATGGACTGAGTAAGGAGAATTTGGGTAATATCCAACTTTCTCTTGAGACGCATCCTAGTGGAGACGTACAGAGAGAAATTCTTGATTTATGGCCGCAATTCCAAAAGGAATGGCAACATCTTGGGAATCTGATGATAAAAGACCCTGTTTGCCAGCTGGTAAGAAAACTGGATGGGAAGCATATCCTCGACTCATAGAAGGCGTTTAAGCCATTTCTGGACGTAAAACCAGAGGAAGATGCCAAATACACTTTCGGCGACATTATTACTTTTGACTTTTACGGTTGATTTTTCTTCTCTTTTTGATTTTTTTCCTGAAATCACGCAAAAATCTTTTGTTAGGTTAACATTTTCTTCTGACAGGTCAAATACACTTTCGGCGACATTATTACTCTTGTCTGATTCACTACTCAGTCCTCTATATATTACACCATGTACTCATTCTCTTTCAGGCACTCGAAAAAGAAAAAAAATGGAAAGCACTTCGTCCCAGCGCATTAAAAAAATTTGTGTCTTTGGAGGTGCTTATCCAGGGAAAAATAACATATTCGCTGATGAAGCCATAAGAGTTGGAGTAATACTTGCCCAACAAAAGATCCAGTTGATTTATGGAGGCGGTAGTACGGGTCTAATGGGAGCAGTCGCTACAGCAGCACACGCCGGAGGAAGTCCAGTTCTAGGAATCGTGCCAAAACTATTCACAGATTTTTGTGGACCTACCGTGGGTAAAGAAATACAAGTCTGGAGTATCCCTGAACGGATGACAATCATGTACCATTCTGCCGATGCATTCATTGCTTTACCAGGAGGTCTGGGTACATTGGAAGAAATAGCTTGCGTGGCTTCTTGGTCATCTTTGGTCACAAATAAGAAACCCATTGGTTTGCTTAATATTAATGGTTATTTTAGTAATTTACTTTCATATTTAGATAATGCTGTGGATAATGGATTCATGTTTTCAGAGGCAAGGAGAACCATAATTTCTGCTACAACCATTGAAGATTTACTCAAAAAGCTACAAGCTTATGAGTGTTTATCTGCTACGGTTGTTTCGCAAACGCTCGGAAAAAGAAAAAGAGATATGGACGAGCAAGGAGTGGATTGCACTTTGTCTTTGTGACATTATCTAACATTTTGCTTGTTGTGTCTCAGTTATAATAAGTGGTTAGCAACCTCTGCAGGTAATATCTCCTAAATTCTACCTTTAAAATTTGACATTGGGGACAATGTCATATTTTAGTAGGGGGTAAGGGACATATTTTGCTTAAAAAAAAAAAAAAAAAATTGTTGTGTTTTAAGACATTTAGAAGTATTCATTCTGAACAAGGTCTGAGTAAGGGAGACTTGAGACATACCTTGTCAGTTTGATTTAATCTTCTTCTTCAAAAAAACAAAAAAACAAAAAAAAAAAAAAACAAAAACAAAAAAAAAAAGCATGTTTAGACTTAGTGTGTTTTTTTTTAGTTACTTTCAATACAATGATGAGATATGAATTGCATAAGTCTAAAACAGATTTATTAGTGAGAAGATTTTCATGAGAATTGAGCTTGATGTCAACCTTTTTATGAGCCAATGTTAATATGATATGTTGATTGAGAAAGAAGCATGTTTAGACTTAATCTGACTTGTATAATCATCTTTGTGAGTTTTTGAGCCTATAATGATTGATGCATTATACAAATCAATCTAATTTCTTTCTTGAGTGCTCTTATGATTACATGATTCTCTAGAACTTGCTTTAAACCGTTTGAGACTATATTGATACATGTGACAACATGAATATGATAGAGGCATTAGGATTATAACCAGAGCCAAACAGCCATCCATTATTAATGTTCTACGAGAACATCCCCACTAGTGAGCCAATTTGAGCCTACATTAAATATGATGTTTTATTGGTAACCACAACTTACACCTAGCCTAAATATGCTTATATCCTTACCCTTGTTCTAAAGATGAATTTTATATTTTGAGACATATTGCAAAAAAACAAGGGATATTTTTATTTGAAAATTTGGGTTAGAAACTAAAGATAAGTGTGGGGGAAGAAAAGAAAAGAAAAAGTCAAGAGAAAAAGAAAGGGATCATTGTCAAATACATTCCCATATTAAAAAAAAAAAAAAAAAAAAAAAAAAAAAATATCTTCTCTTGAACTTCTAGAAAAAGATGTTACAAAGTTGGTTAGAATGATGCAAAGGCTCAACATGAATATTTAGCCTATGTTATTATGTGCTTTATAAGAGTTTTGAGAAGTTTTATTTGTATGATCTTATTATGTCTCTAAAATCTATGAACTCTTTGGAACCTTTGTGATATCTTTATCCTTTTGTTCTTTAACCACATTATAACCCTTTGGCCCCATTACAACCTTGAATAAAGACCTCTTGATTTATGAAGTTGTATGATCTAAATAGTGGAGAATAGGTGGACAAGCAAGCATATGGTAGAAGTGTTTTCATGAGATTGATTGAGTGTAAACACTTTACCACTACTTTAAAGAGTGAAAATCAAGAGAGTATCCCATGTGAGAAGTTGAGATTAAGTTTGAATATACACTATTTTGATTGAAATATGTTATGTTATTATTGGCTTAACTCAAACTATTTACATTCAAGCAAGATTTTTTGTGAATTTCTTTAAGCTATTGATTAGTTTTTAAGACTTGTCCAATGATTATCTCTAATTTATATTGGAAGGATTAGTTATAATTATTATTTTTAGTTTTTCTTATGTCTTCAATGTTTGTGGGTATCGTCCTAGTAAACCCTCACGAGACTAAACTCGTCCACTAGGGACACCTAGGGGTTTAAAGGCTTGTGTCACATGCTAAGTGCCACCGTGATTTCCTACGAAAATGGATTAGATTAGATTTTCTTATTTTATTTTTATTGAGTCGTTGCTAGGGACTAGCAACAATCTAAGTATGGGGGTGTGATAACTCGTATAATTATATAGTTTTTAGTTATGTTTTATTATTGTTTTGTGTTAAATACGAGTTATTATTGTTTAGTCTAATTGTGTTTATGATCTTTTATATTTTTATGTAATTTGGTGTTTTTCACAAGTTTCTTTGAGTGATTTCAGATTACTAGTATTAAGGGCAAATCCAGTTCAGTTCCAGTTCCGACACCTTTTGCCATATCAGCTATATCTTGAGTTTCACTGAAGCAATAAGGCTGAACTTTGTATCCCTGCAAAGCTAAGAGGCATATCTATCTTTTTCATGTTTTACACTTCTTGAAACGGAGTCGTTTTCCCTAGCGAAATCGACCATCAAGTTGGCTGATGTGCAATGACGTCTGTTCTGCACCGTTTTGGTATTTTGACCATATCTCCCGATCCACGTGCGCAAATGATCTGATTCCAACGGCTATGGATCCGTAACTGATAGGGGTATATTTTTCTAGAAGACCATTTTATCAGATCGAGCCTCCAACATTGACAAAATCGACCATCAAGCTGGCTGATCAGAATTGTCATACAATATGACGAAAATTGTTAGAAAAATGCACCCACCTATTATACCTACCTTTGAAATTTGTAAAGCTTGTCTCTTGTCATTTAGCCCTCCAAAATGTGTATAAATAGAGGGCCTTGGATGAGTATTGGGAGACATTGATACATTGGTAGGATAGCCATTGTAATAAAATTCTCTAAGTTTTCTTTTTCTTTCCTTTCTCTAGTTTTCTTTTTCTTCTTACATTTCTTTTCATTTTATTCATATCTAGTATGTGTTTCTAATCATATTGTTGAGGTGATGAGGTGAAGCTCTTGGTAAATGCTAAGGTTAGTCTCTTAAACATGAGCTAAAATGAATCATCATTTATAAGCACTAGCATAGATAATATTTTCTTTTGGTTTAAAATCATACTTGCAAAGTAGAGATCTTGATTCATTATTGACAATGAAAATGGCACAGTAAATGCTTGGTTTCATAACCTTGATTTGTTGTAGACATATACCTTGGCATAAGGAATGCTTGGACTCTTTTTATGAGTTTTGAGGACACCAAATGAACATAATATCATATGCTATGGACGTTGGACAATTTGGACTGAATTGCTAAACCTTCCGATTGGAACCTCCCTTATGTGTGGATTTCAATTGTGTAATAAAACAAGATTAATCTTAGCATAACACCAAGAGTGGATTCTCTAACCTCAACATCCTTTCTTATTGTTTTTTATATTTTGTTTAATTTCTTTTATGTTATTTTATTTATTTTGTTCTCTAATATCTTGTTTATTTTGTTTTGTTGTTGATTCCCTAATATCTTGTTTACTTTCTTTTTCTTATATATTTATAAACTTATACTTACTAATACGCTTCCCTGTGGTTCGACCTCGGACACCCGAGAATTTATTACTTGAACATAACCTGCACTTGGGTTTACAACTCTTAATTGAGTTTCCATCAACCAGCAATACCTTTCCAAGTGTGTGGTCTTTTTACAGTGAGAACATGGTGGATATTTCTTCTTTCCACCATCCTTTGTACTCTCTTTGTCCTTCCTTTGCTTCTCTCTTTTGTCACCATAATTCTTCTTCCCTTTGTTGGATGAACCTCCTTCTTTTTCCTTGTTCCTGGCCAGTAAAGCACCTTTAGTGTGCTCTTCTTGTTTGTTTGCTCTTCTTTTCTCTTGAGCATAGAGAGCATTGATCAGTTCTGATAGGGAGATGCTGGACAGGTCTCTTGAATCTTCAAGAGATGAGATTTTTGACTCATACTTTTCTGGAAGAGTGGTGATAACCTTTTCCACTACCCTTTTATCACTAAACTCATCCCTTTGAAACCTAATGTTGTTGACAATAGCCATGATTATGTCTGCATATTGCTTTAAAGATTCATTATCCTTCATCTTCAGGTTCTCAAAGTCCCTCCTTAAGTTTATCAGCTGCTGCTATCTTGTCTTCTCTGAACCCTGAAACTCTTCCTTCATTCTGTCCCATGCTTGCTTTGGTGAGTCACAGGCCATAATCCTTGTGAAGATGACATCCGAGACTCCATTTTGAAGGCAAGACATGGCTTTGTACTTCTTGGCCACCTCCTCACTGTGCTGCTTGATCTGAGCCAGTGTAGGATTGCCTCTTAAGGGTGTAAGATCCCATCTTGACTCCACTACATCCCAGAGATCGTGTGCCCTCAAGTATGTCTTCATCTTCACCATCCAAATATTGTAATTTTCACCTACAAACACTAGAGGTGAAACTGTTGAGAAGCTGTTTGTGTTAATGTTTCAGCAAGGCAGTGACAGGCTTTATTTAAGAGGTGTTCTGACTTATTTTTTCTCAAAGACTCTCTCTTAGGCTAGTGTTTTTAATTCCTCAGGTCCCTCAAGAAGATGGCTCTGATACCATGTTGGTTTTTCACTACAGAATGAGCAAGAAAAAAAAAGAAATGTGAGAGAAGAGAGCTTTAAACTATGGCTGCAATATATAAAATTTTCATTTCCTTGTGTTTGTATACATAAACAAAAGTATACCAACTTTCACCTACTACATTGACTTGAAGTTTGACAACTTGCAAGATTAAAAAACATAAACTTAAACATCAATCCAACAACTGCTGTCATTTCAGCTTACATTCAAATTGCACCAAAAATGACACAAAACACTAAGTTCATTTTCAACTTAAGTAAGGCAGCAAGGTGGCCATTCTGTCAACAGAAAAACTAAAGATCAAGCTGCTGAAGGGAGTAAAGAAAGGAAAGGAAACTTCCCCATCTGGTTTTTCTTTTTTCTTTGATTTTTTTAGGCAATGTGATTGTGAGTAATTCCAGTCCTGTGTATTGGTAGCCTTTAGCTGACAGTTTCAATGAAGGTAGTTGCTTGTTGCTTGCTGGTTGCTGGTTGATTTTGTTTTAACTCTCCTCAGTTGTCTCTTCTTCTAATTCTAAATGACTTCAATGCCCTCTTTCCAAAGTTGCCATTTTAACTCTAAACCAAGAGATCTTAAAATAATCAGCTATGATGGGGTTTAATTTTGGGTAAATTTGAAAAACATCCTTATTAACTAACAAAAACTTGTAAATGGTCTAATAATAAAAAATAATTCACAAAAAAGAAATGCATAAAATTAAAATTATAAAAAAGATATTACAAAGACCAATACCCTTTTGTTTCATTGAAAATGTTTTCTCTACTCCAGCAGCATTGGGAGTAACCATGAGAGTGGGATCACGACCAAGAATAAAAGACTTTGTGTCCCGCTCAGCCATGCTAGACATGAGCTGCAAACCAAGATGCCCTTTAAAGGAGGGCTCATAGTAACCCCAATTGCGCATGTTCAATGCATCATCAATAATGTAAACGGCTTTTTAAGGTTTTGCCGTTTCTGGAGAGAGAAAGAGAAAGAGAGGAAAAAAATCATGAAAGAGAAAGAGGATGACAGATAGAAACGATAAGAGAAGCAATTAAACACAAAATGAAAAAGGAATAAGTTAAGGGTATTTAGGTCTTTACAATTACCTTACTAATAATTTTTTAATTTTTCATTTCTCTTTTACAAATTATTTTACATTATTAGACCATTGAACCATTATTGCTTAATGGACAGCATGTTTTTCAAGTTCTCCCTTTAACTTTTTGCGATCCATTATTTTTTAAGGTTATTTTAATATTATTGTTGAAAAAAACTTTGGATCGAAAAAAATATGTTTAAAAATATAACGAAAAAATATGGTTTAAAATTTTTAAAATATTTGTCATTATTGTGAAAAAAGTGTTGTAAGCAATTGAAATGTCAAAAAAAAAATTTTAAATAATAAAAGTTTAGAAATATTAGTATAATAAAGTGATTTTAATTCAAAAATCAGTTTTCAAATCGTGAAAGCAACTTTTTTTTTTTTTTTACTTTTAAGTTTGGATTATCAAACCATAATTTTAAACACAAAAATAATAATAAAAAAAAATTATCCGTTTAACATTGCATTTATAATAAAACGCAATTTTTAAACACAAAAATCATGTCAATGTTTAAACGAGACCTTAGTATGCCACTACACAATCATTGAGGAAAGATTATCTATGCATCTTTCATGTGTAAAAGAACTACTAGTAATTCTCACACTTTTTTACTTAGACTTCTCTATCTTATTTCTAAACATGAGAAGTGGTGTTTATGTATTGTGTTTCATATATATATATATATATATATATATTTTCATATTAATCGTGTAAATATAAATATAATATAAATTATTAAATATGTCAAAATTCTAAATATGTATACGTGTACTAAATGTATCATGTTAATCATATTTAAATGTATCATATCATGTTTATTAAATATGTCATATTTTCATATCATGTCCAAAATTATTAAACTACTTATTTTTATATTAATAATTACCAAAAGTTGCGGATATATATACTTGTTGCATGTGAAGTTATATGCTAGTACAACTCTAAAACTACAAAGTGAAATTGGAAAGTGAAAACTTGAGACTTGAGAGTGAAAGAAATATGTATCATTTTTCTGGTTCATTCACATTTTATCCTACGATTTCCTTTCTTGTCAAATTCTATAATTTTACCTAGAGACAGTGCAATTGCAGTTGTTAGAGGGTGTTAGAGCTATGGTATTTCACAACTCCAATGCTCCATTTCTTTCTTTGTTATTGTACAACTAGTTTATGAAAAGATATAATTAGTCAAAATTATTTATTTTAATATATATAATTTACTATTATATATTTTTTCTTTTTTGATAAATCTATATATTAGATTTTTTTGATATAAAATTATATCAAATGATATCAAAGTTATTACAAATGTTATCAATATTATATCAGAAGTTAACAAACTATTACAAAATTATATCAAAAGTTACCAAATTTATCTCAAAAATAATAAAAAATATATCAAAGGTTGCCTAAATTATATCAAAAGTTACCAAAATTATATCAAAGGTTAAACAAAATTATATAAAATGTTACCAAATTCTATAAAAAATTACCAAAATTATATTAAAATAGCTAAAATTATATCAAAAGTTATCAAAACTATATCAAAGTTATCAAAATTATATAAAAAGTCATCAAAACTATACCAAAAGTTGTCAAAATCATTACAAATGTTATCATTAGAAATGTTATCAAAATTATTACAAAGGTTATCAAAAATTTTATAAAGGTTTTCAAAATTATATCAAAGGTTACCAAAACTATCTCAAAGGTTATCACAATTATATCAAACGTTACCAAAATTATAAAACAATTATCGAAATTATATCAAAGGTTATCAAAATTATATCAATGGTACCAAAACTTTTCCAAAAGTTATCAGAATTATATCTAAGGTTACCAAAACTATTGAAAATGTTATCAAAATTACATCAAAGAGTATCAAAATAATATAAAAAATTTATTAAAATTATATCGAAAGTTACCAAAATTATACCAAAGGTTACTAAACGTATTTCAACGGTTACCAAAAGTATACCCAATGTTATCAAAATTGTATAAAGGTTATGTCATAACGTGCCAAATGCGAATTTAGCAAGCTAGACGCAAACATGGAGTCGCCACTAATCATCTAATCTAGGTATGATTAGTCACTTTTATGAATTTATTCTTCTTAAAGTAATCCTAAGCTTGACTAAGGCAACCTAAAAAGAATAGGTTCTGGTCTGCTTATCAGAACTGAGTTCGGGAATTCGGTTACGTGTGGGGAAGGACGAGCACCCCACAATGCCTATCCTATAGATAGTACCACATCAATCACATGTTATTCTAAATTGGTCTTATCTAAATTGTCTTAATCAATCTTAAGTTCATATTTATTTCCTAATCATGCAAACTAAATCTAGAATAATAATAATAAATATCACCAAATCATGCCAAAAATAAAAAATATAATAAAAACCTAATCATGCTTCTAAAAATAAAATAATAAAACCTAATCATGCTTCTGAAAATAAAATAAAAACTAAATCATGCAAATTCTAAAAAATAAAATAAAACTAAATCATGCAAATTCTAAAAATAAAAAATAAAAACTAAATCATGCAAATTCTAAAAAAAAACTAATCATACAATCTAAAATAAAAAATAAAAAATAAAAAAAATGCTTATTTAAAAATAAATAAAAATGAAAATAAAAACAAAAACAAACCTAAAAACATGTTTATCTAAAAATAAAAAATAAAAACATAAAAAACATGCAAGATCTAAAATAAATAATAAAAATATAAAAAAACCTAAATCATGCAAAATCTAAAAATAATAATAATAATCATGAATTAAAAAAAAAATCCTAAACATGAAATATCTAAAAATAACAATAATATCATGAAAAGAAAAAACAGAAAAAAAAATCCTAAACATGCAATATCTAAAAATAAAAATAATAAACCTAATCCTAATTAAATCCTAATAATAATCCTGCCAAAAAATAAAAAATAAAAATAGTAATAATCCTAATAATAATAATAAAAATAATAATCTTGCAAAATCTAAAAATAAAATTAGTCCCAAAAAAATTCAATAAATAAATAAATCATGATTTAAAAAAACAAATCAAATAAAAAATCAAATAAAGAAAATAAAATAAAACAGTCAAAACAGCCACAAACGGGTCGGGCTGGCACGTGGGCCGCACACGGGTCAGCTTGACCCGACCCGTTTGTGGCTTATAAAAGTGAAAAAAAAAATTAGATCATTTTTACCTTGTTTACAAAAAAAAAAAAAACTCTCCCTTCTCTGATTTTCCTTTTTCTCCAAGAACACCAAGAATAAACCCAGATTCCAGTCGCTGCCGTCCACCACTGTCCGTCGCCAGTCGCCAATGTCAGAAAAACCCCCAAAAATACTTAAAAATTCCTTTCAATCTCTTCAGGCCCGAAATCAAAGTGGTTTCTCCCTGTCGCAACCTAAAAAAAATAACGACGAGTCTCATCGCAAGACTTTATTATTCGTTAGGCGTGACATTTAAAAAAAAAACAAGGAAAAGTCGACTTAATTCCTCTAGAAATGAAGGTTTTTAAAATGACCTTAAAAAAGACATGGAGTCGCCACCAATCTTTTTTAGCTAGGTGTGATCGGCCACCTATTAAAACCGGTTTTATAAAATATTTTAAAAATTAATTAAAACATTTTAAAAACCAATTTCAAGTCTGCGTTTTAAACCAGAGAAATCAAAGAAGCGGGTTCGGGAGTCGGTTACGTGCAGGGAAGGATTAGCACCCCCACAACGCCCGTATAAATCGGTACCTTATTAATCGTGTATTATCTCAAGTCTCGGTAAAAGTTGGTTTTAAATTTAGTATTTCAAATTAATTCCCAATTTAAAGAAAAATAATTCCATTTTTTATTGAAAATGATCAGGAATTTATAAATTCAAAAATTTCCTATATTCCGCAACAAACGTGGCAAAATATAGAAATTTTTATTAGTTTTGGAAAACTTTCCGAATCATTCTCTTTTTTTTTTTGAAAGAAAGATATTCCTTAATTGATGATATTCCCTCCAGCAAACCCGGTAGAGAACTCATGAATTATTTTAACTCGAGAATATCTTTATTTTTATTGAAAACCATTATCTTTTTTGAAAACATTTAAAAGAAATGAATATGTATAGACATGACATAAATAAAATGACATAGCAAAATCTAAATAATATAATGCAACCTAAATGTCATGACACATAGAAATTATTATGGCAAGAATCACATATTATACAAAATGCATGAATATAAAAATGCAATGCATGAAATGTATTTTTTCCTTTAATTAAGGAAATCCGTATATCTAAAAAGATATCCGGCTACCTTAGGAAAATATGTCAAATTAAATATTCTAAAACCAAAATACTTTGTGATTGTTTGAAAACAATTTTGAAAAGCTTGAATTAAAAATAAAAACTGGGCTAAAATTTTTAAAATGACTCTAATTTCCTAAGTTTAAAAAAAATCCGGACTTGGCTACCCTTAACCCGGGACTTGAAAAACCATTTTTAAAGTTTAAAAAGGCTTAGAAATTACCCTAAGTCAGTAGCTAACCCTCCTAATCAGCCCACTCTAAGTAAATTAACCAAAACAGAAAATTGTTTTTTCTTTAAATTCAATTCTGACTCCACTGTCCAGTTTTAATCCACGATTTTTTTACCCTATTTTTACAAATTCCAAAAATTCTGAAAAAATTATTGGAGACTCAGGACATGTAAAAATACACGAAAACAAATCGACTTAATTTTCTGATCAAAGATGAATTCCCAGAAAAACCAGAGATGTACGAGTTTTTGGAGGAGAAAAAACTGCTTTGTTTTTCTTTAAAATCAATTCTGACTCCACTGTCCAGTTTTAATCCACAATTTTTTACCCTATTTTTTAAAATTCCAAAAATTTTGAAAAAATTATTGGAGACTCAGGACATGTAAAAATACACGGAAAAAAATCGACTTAATTTTCTGATCAAAGATGAATTCCCAGAAAAATCAGAGATGTACGAGTTTTGGGTGGAAAAAAAATGCTTTGCCAACAAATTTTTTTTGTCTTTGATAAAATCATTTAAAAATCAAAATAAAAATATTTGAAGCTCATAGAATGACTTGAAAACAGTAGCTAGGACTTTTTGAAAGTTAGATAAAAATTGGCTTAAGTAAAAAAAATCACAAAGGTAGAATAATCAATTTGACAAACTTAATTTTCCACAAGTGTGCTCAAGAGAGCATGACCTTGAACCATTAATTGGCTCAAGTCATTATTCAAGTGGCATGGTCATGAAATGCATGAAACAATGCAGCAAACATAATGCATGAAATGCATGGATCTAAACCTAAATGTAAGGAAAATGCATGACATAAATAATATGGCCTAGACCTAACATGAACTTGCATAGCATTTAATGTAACCTAGACCTAAAACATGCATGGCATTTTTACAAACACAAGGCATGCTTACTTCAAAAATCCAACCAAATATCATGCAAATGCAAAAACCTAACAACTAGCATGACAAAAAAGTGCAACACACAATGCAAAACACATGGAGTAGCCAAATGGCCTCAAGCTCCAACAAGCATGGCATTTTCACAAACACTTGGCATACTAGCATGAAAAACTAAGTAATAACACTTAAATCATGCAAAAATCACACAAGCATTTTCACAAACACTTAATATACTAAATCTAAAACATGCTCAAATAAGATATAAAACAAGAATCATGCAAAGAATCACACAAGCATTCGAACAAGAAGAGAAAAAGAGACAATATTTTACGTGGTTCGACCCTCTTGGTCTACATCCACGATCCCATAAGGATATCATTACTACAAGCTTTTGTACGGATAAAGCTACAAACCTTCTTACAACATACTTGTAGCTTTTGCACGGATTAAGCTACAAACCCTCAAAGTAGCTTTTGAACGGATTAAGCTACGAACCCTCAAAGTAGCTTTTGAACGGATTAAGCTACAAACCCTCAAAGTAGCTTTTGAACGGATTAAGCTACAAACCCTCAAAGTAGCTTTTGAACGGATTAAGCTACAAACCCTCAAAGTAGCTTTTGAACGGATTAAGCTACAAACCCTCAAAGTAGCTTTTGAACGGATTAAGCTACAAACCCTCAAATTAAACACTATGACTCACCACCGGATAATCCTAATACAATAGTATAGACTATCTCTCACAAGGGTAGTGGGTGATTTCAACCAAAGGCCAAGACCCCTTATTTATAAGGTGAGCACCTCCTTGGCTTGACATTACAAAGGGATGTGGGATTGGGACTTAGGCTCAAAAATACCCATGGCTTGATCAAAAAATCTCTAACTAACTCTTGATTTTTAACCACTTGATTGAAAAAAATCATAAGCTTCCTCCTTCCTTTGGGCTTGGGCAGGCCAGCACTTCTCTTTTCCAGCCCAGCTCTGATTTTTTGAAAGGCCCAAAAAAAAGCCCTTTTCGGTTGCTTGGGTGAAATGACCATTTTGTCCCCCGGATGCAAGTAAATATCAAACGGACTCCAAATTCAATTTTTCTTTTTTTAATACTTCCAAAATAATAAAATATTGAGTTCTGGAAGTTTTCAAAATTATCCGAGTCCCTTTGCTATTTATTTGGATTTTTTCTTCCCAAAAATGCCCTTTTATGCCCCTACATTTTACCATTTTTTAAACGAGCTCCAAATCAAGATTTTTCTTCACCAATCTCTCCAAAATAATTAAAAAGTGTGATCTGTAAGTTTTCATAATTTTTGGAGCTCATTTGGTATTTTTTCGGGATTTATCGGCTTGAATTACTGAATAGGAGGCCCGGGATTTGGCCATTTTGCAAACGAACTCGGAATCAAGATTTTCTTTCGCCAATCTCTTCAAAATAATTTAAAAATGAGATTTGCCAAATTTCAGAATTTTTGGAGTCCATTTGCTATTTTTCCGGGATTTTCCTTTTTGAATTACTACATAAGAAGCCCGGGATTTGGCCATTTTGCAAACGAACTGGGAATCAAGATTTTCTTTCGCCAATCTCTTTCAAATGATTTAATAATGAGATTGACAAATTTTCCATAATTTTCGGAGTCCATTTGCTATTTTTCCCAATTTTTTTCCAATTTTGCCCTTTAACCTCCGAAACCCGGTTTTGCTCAAAACAAGTCCGATTTTCAGATTTTCTTCAATCTAAGCCTTGGGCCATCCTTTTTAATCATTCCTCATCCATTGGGGGCTTTGGTCTTACCAAGTCGGGTCATTTTTGTGATTTTTCCCGATTTCACCGAAATCCACTAAAAACCCTAATTCTCGGTTTTCTCCCGGATTGACTTTCCTTTCGGTTTTTCTTGCAAGTGACTTCTCCATTACCCGTAGTCAGTGCTTATCTTTCATTTGGAATCTTCAATTTCGACCAGTTTGATCGTTTAAGCACTTTTCCCCAAATTTCTCGGATTAGGGTTTCCTTTCTACTGAATCTCCAAATCCCAACTTTCGAACTCCATATCTTTCAATGTAGACCTCGGATTATCAAAATTCTTTCGCCATTTTTCAATTGAACTTAAAATCTTGATTTTGAAAGTGGGTTGACTTTTTCAGTAATTGACTTTCTGGGGTTGACTTTTTTGGGGTTGACTTTTTTGGGGTTGACTTTTTTTAAGTTTGACTTTTTGTGCTCGCCCTCTTAAACTAAGTCTCGGAGTACCATTTGCAGGATGAAAACAGTCTTTTTACACTCGGGAACATCAATATGGGAAGAAAACATACCTGTTTAGTGGTCCGGACAAAATTAGGTGTCTACACTCCCGAATCAAAGCCAAAAAATTCAAATTTAAACTTAAAAATTCAAAATCCCGAATCTTCACCCTTTCTGATCTCCTCCGACAACTGTCAGATCTTCACCAAACTCCGGCCGAATGCTCTTTTCACACTTTCCTAACTTTCCAACCTTTATGATTCTCAAAACAACTACCCAAACCTCAAAATCCCTAAATTTCAAAGGACAAGAACCCTAAAAAATATTTTTCTTTTTTGCCACTTGCTTACCTCAGATTCTGTCCCTTGTTTTTTAATCCACTGATTCCCTCTGCCTTCAATTGAATCTTCAAGGTTCATTTTATAGGGAAACTAATAGAGTTTTAATCTGATCTGGTTTGTTTGATCCGAAGTTACATCCCAATCCAAAAACGTTTTTTAATATTAATTTGGAGGAAGTTCTAATCCAAGAAGAGCTTGGGTTCAATCCAATTTTTTTCCCGATTTTCTCATTTCATTTCATTTTTTTTTCTATTTCTCTTTTTCTTGTTTTTTATTTTATTTAGAAAATATTATTAAATATTAGAATTAAATTAAAAATTAAACAATTAATTCAAATAAAAATAAACACTAATGCCCGGATAAAATTCGGTGTCTACAGTTGCCCCTCTTTGTGTATTCCTTGAGAAACAAGGGATGTGCAAAGACGTAGACACCTTCATGTTTTCAAAACAAATCCCAACATGGAAATGCTCCTCTAAACGAGGCATAAACTTAAAATATCCAAACGAAGAAAAATATACTCATCTATAGAGGCTTCAACTGTAAATAACCCAACGAAGAAAAATTCCTCCCAACGAGGCATCAACGAAGAAAAACTCCTCCCAACGAGGCATCAACTTTAAATATCCAAACGAAGAAAAACTCCTCTCAACGAGGCATCAACTTTAAATACTAAACGACGAAAAACTCCTCTCAACGAGGCATCAACTTTAAATAACCCCAACGAAGAAAAACTCCTCCCAACGAGGCATCAACTTTAAATACCAAACGAATAAAACTCCTCCCAACGAGGCATCAACTTTAAATACCAAACGAATATTGTAAATTCACCAAATGTAAATGCTCTCTTCAAAAGAAATTTTAAGAATCTTACCTTGAATCTCAAAAGAAGTTGCTAACCTTGCAAATTGAAATACCTGTCCAAATGATGCTGAATATCTGCAATAGTCCTTTTTAATTTGCAATGCATGAATGCAATGCAATACATGAATATCATGAATGAAATGCAGATGCATTGAATATCTTAAAATGTAACAATCCAAACTCCCTGAATCTCTAATCAAGATAAAGGGTTCTCAAGCTCATAATTCATCTCCTCATCCTCTATTGGGATTTTCAACTGTTGAATTCAAAATTCGACTGCCTCTTTGTTTCTTCCAAATTAACTTATCCTAAAGGCTTCCCTTTGTTCAGACCAAATCTCTAAAAAATACACCAATTTTGAAATCTTTCACTTTAATAAACAAACTAAAAAATTTACAATATAAAGGATTCACAACCTGAAAATATAAGATTTCTCACCTAAATAAGGGATTCTCACTCAAACTAAAGGATTCGCACCAAAATTAAGGATTTTCGAGATTCGCACCCAAAACTAAGGATTCTCGGGATTTGCACCCAAAACAAAAGATTCTCACTAAAACAAAAGGATTCGCACCCAAAACTAGAGATTCTCATTAAACTAAAGGGTTCGCACCCAATATAAGGAAATAAGGGATTCTCACTAAACTAAGGGATTCGCACCCAATATAAGGAAATAAGGGATTCGCACCCAAAATAAGGATTCTCACTAAACTAAGGGATTCACACCCAAATTAAGGATTCACACCAAACTAAGGGATTCACACTTAAACTAAAACAAACTTTTAAAAATAGAGGGGTTCTCACCTAACTTTAAAAATGCAAAAGGATTCTCACTTAGAACTTCTTACCTTTGATAACAATAAATCTAATCTTAAAAACCCCACTGTTGGAAAACAATTCATCCTCAAGATTTGAAATTAAGACCCTCATCTAAAAAAAATCTCACTTCTACCAAAGTCTAACCCATCTCCTCAACCAAGGGGCAAAATCTAAAAAAAAATCATCAACCAAGGAACCAAAAAAAAAAAAAAATCATTTTGGAAAAGTTTAATCTCAAAATTAAAAAATCCAACCTAAAATCTTTCTTATATGTTAAATGCATGCCATGAATGTCATGTAATGCAATTCATGAAATGAATGTTATGAATGCAATGCAATGCATGAAAATCATCATATCTCTCCAATCGTGGTAACAAAATGGTTCTCAAACTCATCATTTCATCTTCTTATCATCTTCCAAACATGTAACTTTAGAATTGGCTAACAAGTTCCATCCACCAGACTAGCCCTTTGTCAATTTTATTCAATCTTAAATGCATCACCTATTTATTCCTCAAAATGTACATTTTTAGCTTAGAAGTCTCAAATGTCTATATTTCAAACCTTTCTGGTTCTCATCATTATTTCCTTTTGCCCCAGAACATCATCTTTAAATTTCTTTTCAAAATAATGCATGAATCTTTTATGTTCAGTATTTCAACTTATCAATCATCATTCCAATTCCATAATAAATGTAATGCATCAACATTCCCTCTATTCATTATGGGTATGCAAAGTTGGCAACAAAGAATGGCAATGAACAAAATAAATCGAAGAAAGAGTTTTTTATCATTAAAGGGAAAAGAACAAATTTGTCAAAAGATAATAGGCAAATCAAAGAATTATCTCAAGGATATTTGAATGGGATAATGACCAGAATTCCCAGAATGATATTCACATTGAGCATCGGCATCATACCACTCAGGGAAAAGAGGTTTCAAAGGTTCCAAGTGAAAAGGTGCAACAAGTTGATTTTCAATGAGACGTAGGAATAAATCAGTGTAGGACATCGGAATTGGATCAATACGGGTTCTCTCTTGGTTATTTCGAGGTCCTCTCTGATTACTCATCGGGGGTCTAGGTTGAGCTAAAGGTCTAGCTGCAGGGCCAGACATAGGAATAGGTGTTTGTGGGTAAAGTTTGGTCGAAAGGTTGATGGTGCTGATGGATAAGGATGGTACACCGGGTATGGATAGTATGGGTAAAAACCTTCTGCTTGTTGCCTTCCATAAGTCACAGCTTGGACATCTCCTTTATTCTTTTTAGATGCCCCATTTTTCGTTTCATCAGATGTTTCCCCGGTTTCAAGCTTCCCACTCTTTATAGCATTTTCTATTATCTCCCCGGAGATTACCATATCTGCAAAATTCTTGGTGACATTCCCAATCATCCTTTCATAATATGGTGATTTAAGGGTACTAACAAACAAGACTGTAGTTTTTTTTTTCAGTGAGAGGTGGTCGGACTTCAGCAGCAATATCCCTCCATCTCTGAGCATACTCTTTAAAGCTTCCAGTAGCTTTCTTCTCCAAATTCTGTAAGGTTAAATGGTCTGGAACCATATCAACAATATGCTTGTACTGCGCTATAAATGCCCTTGCCAGCTCATTCCATGAACGGATACAGGTTCTATTCAATTGGACATACCATCTTGCAGCGGTCCCCGTGAGACTATCTTGGAAGACATGCACCAGCAACTTGTCATCACGCGTGTGAGCAGCCATCTTTCTACAATACATTGTGACATGGATTATCAGGAATTTAGTCCCATCATATTTCTCAAAATCTGGAGTCTTGAACTTTGGCGGAATGATTACATCAGGCACCAAGCAAAGCCCAACAGCGTCTATGAAGCCATAGAAATCCATCCCCTCAACAGACTGGAGTATTTCCTCTATTAGACTTATTTTGCGAGAGTCAATCTCTTCAACTACCCTTATCCTCTCTTGCTCTTTGGGATTATCTAAATCTGAAACTTGGACCGGATCTGACAATTTTGTCCCAGGCGCAGGAATAGTGTATCCTGAGAGTCGATGTTGAGTAGCTGATGATGTCACTGGCATCCCAGTTTGAGCTCGGAATTGACTTAAATAAGACAGATATGTAGGATCTTTATCATCTTGTGATTGATTCTTTTCTTGAGTAGTTACTTCTTCTACCCCTCTCTGCTTGTTAAAATTCATCATCAAATCCATCATCTTGGCCAATTGTTCTTTCATTTCATCCTGTGCCTTTTCTATTTCGTTCATCCTAGCAGTCTGTTCCTCTACTATTGCTTTAACCCGTGAACAAATGTTGTAGGAATGCCCCAGTATCCTTGATTGCTTGAGCTATCCTTGAACCCTTCATTACCACAATTTAAAATTTAGGACTCAAATGCTTTCATGAAATGTATGATGCAAATAAACGAAAGAATAGTTTTAATGACAATATCAAAAATATTCACGAAGTTTAACAGTAACATTATGAAAAATTTACATGGTGATTGTATGAGCATTATGAAAATGTACATAATGAATGTATGAGCATTATGAAAATGTACATGGTGAATGTATGAGCATTATAAAAAAAAATGTACATGGTGAATGCATGAGCATTGTTAAAAATGTACATGATAAATACATGATAAAAATATTTAAATGATGCAAATGCATGAAAATAAATGAAAGAATATAGTTAATTCAAGTAATGGCCACAAAGATTTCACAAAATGCAATAGTTAGATACATATTAGAGAAATACAAATAATATTCACAAAATTAAAAATTTGTCAGAAAGTAAGAACATTCTTTCATGTGTCCTATTTCAGGTTATTATCTATAAAATGGGTAGACATGGCTATCTCCTAAGGTTGGCCTCTTAAAGGTTATCTATATGCTGGGCTCAAGATATTTGACCATCTAAAAGGTTCCCAAATTGCTCTTTAACTTCATCCATGGAGGATGAGTAAGGCACCTCAATCCTCACCCACTATAGACTCATTGGAAAAGGTTCAAGTTGGGTGAGAGTATTTTTCTAACCCATACGAAGGTTATTACCCCACGAAAGCATAGGTACTTTACCCCCTGAGAGTGTTTTGTTAACCTATACGGAGGTTATTACCCCACGAAGGCATAGTTACTTTACCCCCTTCTAAAAGGACTAGCTCGGGTCTAGGGCATATGTTCATGAAAGTGTGGCGTGCACGAAGGAACATACCAAACCTTTAACTCACGAAAATTCCTGAAAAAATAAAAAACAAAAACAAACTAAAAAGAAAAAATGATTAAACGTTAGAAGAAAAACAAGATAAAACATTTAAGACCAATTTTAAGACCAGAAATAACATGTGACTAACCTATAGCTCGACCCTCTAAAGTCCCCAGTGGATTCGTCCAATTGTCATAACGTGCCAAATGCGAATTTAGCAAGCTATACGCAAACATGGAGTCGCCACTAATCATCTAATCTAGGTTTGATTAGTTACCTTTATGAATCTATTCTTCTTAAAGTAATCCTAAGCTTGACTAAGGCACCCTAAAAAGAATAGGTTCTGGTCTACTTATCAGAACTGAGTTCGGGAGTTCGATTACGTGTGGGGAAGGAGGAGCACCCCCACAACGCCTATCCTATAGATAGTACCACATCAATCACATGTTATTCTAAATCAGCCTTATCTAAATTGTCTTAATCAATCCTAAGTTCATATTTATTTCCTAATCATGCAAACTAACCTAAAATAATAATAATTATAATAAATATCACCAAATCAAGCCAAAAATAAAAAATATAATAAAAACCTAATCATGCTTCTAAAAATAAAATAATAAAACCTAATCATACTTCTAAAAATAAAATAATAAAATCTAATCATGCTTCTAAAAATAAAATAATAAAACCTAATCATGCTTCTAAAAAAAAAAAAACTAATCATACAATCTAAAATAAAAAATAAATAAATAACTTAGAAAAATGCTTATCTAAAAATAAATAAAAATAAAAATAAAAAACAAACCTAAAAACATGCTTATCTAAAATTTTTTTTTTTTTAAAAAAAAACATAAAAAACATACCAGATCTAAAATAAATAATAAAAATATAAAAAAAACCTAAATCTTGCAAAATCTAAAAATAATAATAATCATGAATTAAAAAAAAATTCCTCTAAAAATAACAATAATATCATGAAAAGAAAAAAAAAATCCTAAACATGCAATATCTAAAAGTAAAAATAATAAACCTAATCCTAATTAAATCCTAATAATAATCCTGCCAAAAAATACATAAATAAAATCCGTAATAATCCTAATAATAATAATCCCGCAAAATATAAAAATAAAATTAGTCCAAAAAGAATTCAATAAATAAATAAATCATGATTTAAAAAAATAAATAAATAATAAATAAATAAAGAAAATAAAATAAAATAAAACAGCCACAAACGGGTTGGGCTGGCACGCCGTTCAGCCTGATCCGACCCGTTTGTGGCTTATAAAAGCCAAAAAAAAAAAATTAGATCATTTTTACCTTGTTTTCAACAAAAAAAAAACTCTCCCTTCTCTGATTTTCCTTTTTCTCCAAGAACACCAAGAACAAACCCAGATTTCGGTCGTTGCCGCCAATCGCCGTCTGCTGCCGTCCATCGTCGACCGTCGATGTCAAAAAAACCCCCAAAAGAACTTAAAAAATTCTTTTAGATCTCCTCAGGCCCGAAATCAAAGTGGTTTCTCCCGAATCAAAGCCACAAAATTCAAATTCAAATTTAAACTTAAAAATTCAAAATCCTGAATCTTCACCCTCTTCGATCTCCTCCGACAACCGTCAGATCTTCACCAAACTCTGGTCGAACGCTCCTCTCACCCTTTCCTAACTTTCCAACCGTTGTGATTCTCAAAACAACTACCCAAACCTCGAAATCCCTGAATTTCGAAGAACAAGAACCCTACAAAAATATTTTTCTTTCCTCGCACTTGCTTACCTCAGATTCTGTTCCTTGCTTTTTAATCCATCGATTCCCTCTGCCATCAATTGAATCTTCAAGGTTCATTTTATAGGGAAACTAATAGAGTTTTAATCTGATCTGGTTTATTTGATCCGAAGTCACATCCTAATCCAAAAACGTTTTTTAATATTAATCTGGAGGAAGTTCTAATCTAAGAGGAGTTTGGGTTCAATCCAATTTTTTTCTTTTCGATTTTCTCTTTTCATTTTTTTTTTCTATTTCTCATTTTTTTTTTCAAAAATATTATTAAAACTTAGAATTAAAATTAAACAATTAAACAATTAATTCAAATTAAGATAAACACTAAAGCTCGGATAAAATTCGGTGTCTACAGATTATCAAAATGATAAAATCATATTAAAGGCTATCAAAATCATAAAAGGTTATCAAAATCATATCGAATGTTACCAAAACAATATCGAAGATTTTCAAAATTATTTCAAAGTTACCAAAAAATTACAAAAGTTATTAAAAATATATTAAAGATCATCAAATATCAAAGGTTACAAAAACTATTACAAAGATTATCAAAATTATATTAAAGGATATTAAAATTATATCAAACGTTATCAAAATCATATTAAATGTCACCAAATTATATAAAAGGTTATCAAAAGATTACCAAAACTATATAAAAATTATCAAAAATATATCAAAGATTACCAAAACCAAAATTATACCAAAGGTTAACAAAATTGTATAAAAGGTTATCAAAATTATATTAAAGATTGTCAAAATTATATCAAATATTATCAAAATTGTATCAAAGTCTACCAAAATTACATCAAAGTTATACAAAGCATATTAAAGCCTATCAAAATCATATCAAAGATTAACAAAATTACATCAAATATTATTAAAATTACATCAAAGGGCTATCAAAATCATATCAAAGTGTCAAAACCTAAAAAAATAACAAGTCCCATCACGAGACATTATTCGTTAAATGTGACATTGGGGAAACAGAGGAAAATAAGGCTTAATTCCTCTTGAAATAAAATGAAGGTTTAAAAATAACCTCAAAAAAAATGGAGTCGCCCCCAATCTTTTTTTGGCTAGGTGTGATCGGCCACCTACTAAAATCGATTTTGTAAAACATCTTAAAATTAATTAAAATATTTTTTAAAAAACCAATTTCGAAGTCTGCACTTTTAAACCAGAGAAATCAAAGAAACGGGTTCGAGAGTCGATTACGTGCGGGGAAGGATTAGCACCCCCACAACGCCCGTATAATACGGTACCTTATTAATCGTGTATTATCTTGAGTCTTGATAAAAGTCGATTTTAGATTTGGCATTTTAAAATAATTCCTAATTTAAAGAAAAATAATCCCATTTTTAATTTGAAAATGATCCGGAATTCATTAGCACGAATTTTTTCTATATTCCTCGTCAGACCCGATAAAACAAAGAAATCTTTATTTATTTGGAAAATCTCCGAATCACTTTCTTTTTGAAAGAAAGATATTACGTTGTTAATGATAATTGATGATATTCTCCCTAGCAATCCTAGCAGAGAACTCATGAATTATTTTAACTCGGGAATAACCTTATTTATTTGAAAATCATTATCTTAGAAATCATTTTAAAAAGATGGTTATGAATATGCAAATCATTACTAATGACATGGCAAAAGAGTAAATGAAATGGCATATGGATTAATGACATGGCATACTTGACATGGCAAAATCTAGATGACATGGCATAATCTAAATGACATAGCAAAATAATTAATAACATGTCATGCTTGATATTAGGGCTGTAATCGAGCCGAGCCCGAATAGTGAGAAGCTCGAGCTCGATCGAGTATCATTTTCTAAGCTCGAGCTTGGCTCGAGATAAAATCAAACTATTCGAGCTCAACTCGGTTAGACTCGTTTACTCGATTTACATACTCGATCTCGAATTAAGTTTTTCATATACAAATTTTTTTATATTAATTAAATTTAATAAATATTGATTTTTTTCATGATTAAAAAAAAAACTTAAACAACGACCAAATTTAAATCATTATCATCTTTAAACATATGAACATAGATCACTGGATTGTATACAGGCTACAAATCTACCCACAGATCACTGGATTGTATACCGGCTACAAATCTACCCACACACAACCAAAACTCCTGAATGACACCTATATGCCTCCATTGTCCTCATACTTCACTTTCAATCTATTAATTAAAGTCCAAACTACCATGCTTTGTAAATCTAATTAAAAACTCCTGCGTGCAAAAATTCTCTACATTTCTATTCGCTTACATTGTTTGTTCATCAAGAACCAAAACAAAAATTACTGATCCATGCACTCAAAAAAAAGAAAAGATAAACATGCAGCAAAGCTGAAACCTGAAGGAGTTGTGTAGCCCTAGGTTGGAGGTGAAGGAGAGACTCGGGAGTGAAGGAAGGAGATGCAGGCGTTACTCGAGAGTGAAGGAAGGAGTCGTAGGTGGAAGAGATGGGATGAGGCTTAGCAATCATTTGGGACTATGAGAATGGAAGATAAGGAGGAGCTGCAAGTGGGATTGGAAAGGAGAAAAAGAAAAGGCGTCGTGAGAGAGATGAGTGAAAAATTAGGTTGTAGGGTTTTTAAGTGTGTATATATATAGGGTAAAATAGTAAATTAATAATAAAATTATTGAAAATATATATTATAAATAAGAAAGCTCGATTAGGCACGCAAGCTACTCGAATCAGGTATTAAGATACTCGAACTCAGCTCGCTCGATAGCTCGAGCTACTCGAGTTCGAGCTCGACTCGACAATGACTGAGTCGAATTCGAGTTTACTTTGAGCCGAACCCGAATAGCTTACGAATACATGCGTCTCGTTTACACCCCTACTTGACATGGCAACATCTAGATGGCATGGCATAATCTAAATGACATGGCAAAAGAATTAATGACATGGCATGTTTGACATGGCAAAATTTAGATGACTTGGTATAATCTAAATGACATGGCAAAATCTAAATGACATGGAAAAATCTAAATGACATGGCAAAGGAAATTATAATAAGGCAAAAAGCACAAAATGACATTATCATAGAATATCCATGTTTATATCATAACTAAGATAACAACATGAAATTTAAATCAAAGCAATGACATCACTATTGTAGACACCTAATTTTGTCCGGACCACTAAAACAGATATGTTTTCTTCCTAAATTGATGTTTCAGAATGTAAAAAGACTTTCTTCATCCTACAGGTGGTACTCCGAGACTTAGTTTAAGAGGACGAGCATAAAAAGTCAAACTCGAAAAAAGTCAACCCCAAAAAAGTCAACCTTGAAAAGTCAACTACTGAAAAAGTCAACCCACTTTCAAAATCAAGATTTGAAGTTCAAATGAAAAATGGCGAAAGAATTTTGATAATCCGAGGTCTACATCAAAAGATATGGAGTTCGGAAGTTGGGTTATGGAGATTCAGTAGAAAGGAAACCCTAATCCGAGAAATTTGGGGAAAAGTGCTTAAGCGATCGAATTGGTCAAAATTGAAGGTTCCAAATGAAAGATAAGCACTGACTACGGGTGATGGAGAAGCCACTTGAAAGAAAAACTGAAAGAAAAATCAATCCGGAAGAAAACTGAGAATTAGGGTTTTTGGTGGATTTGGTGAAACTGCGAAGAATTACAGAAATGGCCCGACTTGATAAGACAAAAGCCCCTAATGGATGAGGAGTGATTAAAATGGGATAGCCCAAGCCTCAGTTTGAAGAAAATCTGAAAATCGAACTTGTTTTGAGCAAAAACGGGTTTCGAAGGTAAAAGGGCAAAATTGGAAAATTTGGGAAAAATAGCAAATGAACTCCAAATCTTCTGAAAATTTGTAAATCTCATTTTTAAATTATTTGAAAGAGATTGGCGAAAGAAAATCTTGATTCAGAGTTCGTTTACAAAATGGCCAAATCCCGGGTCTCCTATGTAGTAATTCAAGAAGATAAATCTCGGAAAAATAGCAAATGGACTCCAAAAATTCTAAAAATTTGCATATCTTATTTTTAAATTATTTGGAAGAGATTGGTGAAATAAAATCTTGATTCGGAGTTCGTTTGCAAAATGGCCAAATCCAGGGCCCCCTATGTTGTAATTCAAGCAGATAAATCCTGAAAAAATACCAAATGAGTTCCAAAAATCATGAAAACTTCCAGATCACACTTTTAAATTATTTGGAAGAGATTGGTGAAGAAAAATCTTGATTTGGAGCTCGTTTAAAAAATGGTAAACTTAAGGGGCATAAAAGGGCAATTTTGGAAGAAAAAATCCAAATAAATAGCAAACGGACTCGAAAAATTTTGAAAACTTCCAGAATTCAATTTTTTATTATTTTGAAAGTATTGAAAAAATAAAATTTTAATTTTGAGTCCGTTTTCCATTTATTTGCATCTGAGGGGTAAAAAGGTCATTTTACCCAAGAAACCGAAAAGGGCTTCTCTTGCCTTTCAAAAAAATCAGACTTGGGCTGGAAGAAGGAGTGCTGGACAGCCAAGGCCCATAGATGAGAAGGAGTTTCTGATTTTTCAATCAAAAGGCCAAGAATGAAGTGTTAGTTAGTGATTTTTTGATCAAGGCTTTGCAAATAAGCCACATGGGCCAATGCATGAAGAGGGAGAGTGTCAACATAATTCTTGAGCAGCTGTAATTATGGACAGCTGATGGCCTAATCTAAGGGTGATAATTTCATGTTTTAAACATCTTAGATTAATGGCCCTTGGATGGAAATTGGTTGGAGTAAAAATGACAACATTCTAGTCTAGGAGAGAGGGGATTTTCGGCCACTATAGAGGAGGAGTCTTTCTCATTTTTAGCTCACTCTCATTTTAGATATTCTCTCTTATTTTTGCTGAGTTTTCTCTCCATTGTTGCAAAGCAAAAACAAAAGTTTAGAAAAGAAAAGAAAGTTTGAAGAGAAAAAACTTGAAAGATAGCTTCTAGAGGTTGCTTTTAGCACCAACTCTTGCACTTTCTTTGATTTTCCATCCTTGTTTTTGCTGTTTTGATTATTATTTTGGTGATTTTTCTTTTGATTTTACTTTTTAAATAAGTGTTTTTTAATGTTCTTTTTAAGTTCTTTCTTCATCTTTTCTTAAACAAGTTCTTGCAATATTTTTTTTTTTATTTCTTGACATGGCCAAATGGCCCAGATTTTTGTTGTTGCTATTTTGCTTTGATTTATCATGTTATTTTTGTTATTTTTTTAGTCTTGATGCTTTAAATCTTCTTCTACTACATATACTTGAAGCTTGTTTTAATTTGGTTGCTTGTTTATTGCCATTTTATGAGTTTATTATCATGTTCTTGCATTTTTAATTTTCTGTTTTCAAAATGTTTAAATTTGTTTATGTTTTATTTCTTGTAATCCATTTGTTTGTGAAAATATTTGTTAGTTTTAATACCTCTACTTTATATTTGCATGATTTGAGTGTTATATTTTAGTTGAGTATGTTAGTATATCAAGTGTTTGTGAAAATGCCATGCTTATTTTAGACTTGAGTCCTTTCGACCACTTCATGTATTTTGCTTTGTGTGTGCATTTTTGTTATGTTAGTTGATAGGTTTGCACTTTCATGACATTTGATTGAGTATTTGGTTTAAGTATATCAAGTGTTTGTGAAAATGCCTTGCTTATTTGGACATGAGGCCATTCGGCCATCTCACATTATTTTGCTTTGTGTGTGCATTTTTGGTATGTTAGATGATAGGTTTGCATTTTCATGACATTTGGTTGAGTATTTGGTTTAAGCAAGCCTTGTGTTTGTGTTATTGCCATGCATATTTTAGATGTTAAGATTGGTTTGTTTTGCCATGCATGTCCACGCATTTTAGACCTAGGTTGCATTAAATGCCATGCAAGTTCATTTAGGTCTAGGTCATTTTATTGATGCCATGCATTTTTCATGACATTTAGGCTTAAACTCATGCATCTCATGCATCATATTTGCTGTATTTTTCATGCATTTCATGTCCATGCCACTTGACTAATGACTTAGGCCAATTAATGGTTCAAAGTCATGCTCTCTTGAGCATACTTGTGGAAAATTAAAGAGTTGTCAAATTGATTATTCTACCTTTGTGATTTTTTTTTACTTAGCCAATTTTTGTCTAACTTTTCAAAAGTCCTAGCTACTGTTTGTGAGTCATTTTGTGAGTCTTAAATATTTTTACTTTGATTTTTAAATGATTTTATCAAAGGCAAAAATGTGTATTGACAAAATAGTTTTTTCACCCAGTACTCGTACTTTCCCAATTTTTTTGGGCGTTCATCTTTAATCAAAAAATTAAGCCGATTTTTTTCGTGTAGTTTTACATGTCTTGAGTCTCCAGTATTCTTTTTAGATGTTTTAGAATTGTTAAAAATAGGGTAACAAATCGTGGCTTAAAACTGGACAGTAGAGTCAGAATTGAATTTGAAGGAAAATCATTTTTCTGTTTTGGTTAAGTTACCTAGAGGGGGCTAATTAGGAAGATTAGCTACTGACTTAGGGTAGTTTCTAAGCTTTTTTAAACTCTAAAAATGATTTTTTAAGTCTCAGGTTAAGGGTGGTCAAGTCCAGGATTTTAAACTTAGGAAATTAAAGCCATTTAAAAAAGGGTTTAGCTAAGTTTTTATTTTTAATCTAAGCTTTTCAAAATTGTTTTCAAACAATCACAAAGTATTTTGGTTTTAGAATATTTAATTTGACATATTTTCCTAAGGTAGCCGGATATCTTTTTAGATATATGGATTTCCTTAATTAAAGGAAAAAATATACTTTCATGCATTGCATTTTCCATATTCATGCATTTTATATAATATGTGATTTTTGCTATGATAATTTCTATGGTATTATTATTATTTTGATTTATATTTTGATGTTATATTGTTTATTATATGGTTTTGAATATTTCATGATATCCTATGCTTTTTATTTAGTTTTTTTTTGTCATATTATTTAGCATATACTATGTTCATGCATTATTATTTTCATTTTTATTTTCATGCATATTATATTATAGCACTATTTTATATATGTCATTTAAATTATATGCCATATCATTTATATTTTCCATGTCATTTTAAATTATTTCATTTCATGTAGAATATATTATGTTACCTAGTTCATTTCATTTCATTTAGGATATATTATGTCATGTAGGATATTACATTTCATATAGAATATATTATGTTACCTAGGTCATTTTATTTCATTTAGAATATATCATATGATTTAGGATATTACATTTCATGTAGAATATATTATGTTACCTAAGTCATTTCATTTCATTTAGAATATATCATATAACTTAGGATATTTCATTTCATTTAGAATATGCTAAGACATTTAAATTATATCATGTCATTTAGGTTGCATTATATTATTTAGACTTTGCTATGTCACTTTATTTATGTCATACATATTCATATTCATATCTTTTAAAATGTTTTCAAAAAGGTAATGATTTTCAATAAAATAAAGATATTCCCGAGTTAAAATAATTCATGAGTTCTCTGCCGGGTTTGCTGGGGAAGATATCATCAATTATCATTAATAACGGAATATCTTCTTTAAAATGAGAATGATTCGGAAAGTTTTCCAAACCAATAAAAATTTCTATATTTTGCCACGTTTGTTGGGGAATATAGGAAAATTTTGAATTTATAAATTCTGGATCATTTTCAATTAAAAATGGAATTATTTTTCTTTAAATTGGGAATTAACTTTAAATACTAAATTTAAAACTAATTTTTTACCGAGACTTAAGATAACACACGACTAATAAGGTACCATTTTATACGGGCGTTGTGGGGGTGCTAATCCTTCCCCACACGTAACCGAGTCCCGAACCCGTTTCTTTGATTTCTCTGGTTTTAGAACGCAAACTTGAAATTGGTTTTAAAAATATTTTAATTAATTTTAAAATATTTTCTAAAACTGGTTTTAATAGGTGGCTGATCACACCTAGCTAAAAAAGATTGGTGATGACACCATGTCTTTTTCAAGGTCATTTTCAAAACCTTCATTTTTCTAGAGGAATTGAGTCGACTTTTTCTCGGTTTTTTTAATGTCATGCTTAACGAATAATAAAGTCTTGCGATGAGACTTGTTATTTTTTTAGGTTGTGACAGCTTGGCGACTCCATTGGGGACTATATTAGAGACTCGGGCCTAAAATTAGTAGTGTGTTATCAAAGTCTCTGTTTTGTTGGTTTAATTGGTATTTAATTTTAATTCCCACATTTAAAAAAATAAGGATAATTTCAAAAATAATAAAATGTTTTTAATATCTCCATATTCATGTGCATACATATTATAATTGTTCTCTGGTTATTTTGGTGCATATATTCATTTAATGATTAATTGATGATTTATGTTGTTTAATCTTGTTAGGGCATTTAGAATAAGGGATATAAAATAGGTGGTGAAAGGTTTGTTATTTCTCCTCACACACTACACTACACTTGTATTTGCATATCATGAATCCTATACCCAGGTTCCATCTTTTTAGGTGGGAGCAAAGTAACTAAGCCTTCGTGATTAACAATCTGCATGGGCTAGTGAAACACTTTCGGAGTACTAAATTACCTAAGCCTTCGTGATTAACAATCCGCATAGGCTAGGGAAATAGACTCTAACGAATTGAACCCGCTTTTATCGGGGTGCCTTACTAGCCTTCACCGACGACAGTGAGGAACAATTCGGGGCTTTTTAGAACTAATTCACCTTCATATAGTAAACCTAGGCGAAGCCATGTCGGATTTCCAATTAGATATCCCGAACTTAAGAACACATGGAGGAATATTTCCAATCCTTTTACCTTCTATTCTACTTTCCGGATAAGTTTATTTTGGAAAATCGGACAATGATGAACGTACATCACAATGCCCGTAATAAGTGTTGGTATTTCATCCCAAGGATGTTATAATGCCGAAATTTTGTTGGCATCCTCAGGGATAATTATTGTTTTGAATTATATGTTTTTTGTATTATTCGTATTTATTCTCGTTACTAATTCATTTTCTTTTTGTTGTTGTTTTTTGTTTTTTGCATTATTGTCATCATTTTTGCACATTTGAAGGTTATTGGTCTCAGGATATTATTCAACCAAAAGGGTTTTCATGGAGGGTTAGAATGTCTCAGTGGTCGAGAAGCATTTAGAGGTTAGGAAACAGTCCGAGAAAGGTCAGCAGGATAATGGGGATTGTTTGAAGATAGGATATGTGTCAGCATTGCCAGCCGAGGTTGATCTTACTATCAAGCAAAATGATCTCCGGGAATTAATGGATATATGGAATTAGTGGAACATATCAGAAAAAGAAGCCTTCACTCAGACTTTTGGGGACATAGCACTGCTAGTTCAGGTTAAGGTCAGTGGTGAGGTAATCCGGGCTGTGGTGCAATTTTGGAATCCCGCTTATCGGTGTTTTACCTTTAACTGAGAGGATATGACTCCAACCATAGAGGAATATTCGACCTTGCTGCATATTGAGAACGTTATTCATGACCGTATTTATTTGAAGGATACAAAGACGCCGGGTTTCAAGAAAAATATGTCTAAAATTCTGGGAGTGGAAAGAAATTGGGTCGAAAGCCATGTTGTCCGAAAAGGGGTAAGCTACTGTATATCATGGGACATTTTACGAACCTTAATCCATAGTCATTCAAATAAGGAGACAGTTAGGAATATTTTTGCTTTGGCTATCTATGGTTTGGTTATCTTCCAAAGACATTAGGGTATATGGATGTGGCGATATTTGATGTTTTTGAGAGGCTTGAGCAAAGGATAAACCTAGCTCCGACAATTATAGCAGAAACAATCCGATCCCTAAATTTCTGTAGACAGGAAGGAAAGGGCATTTTCTAGGTTGTATACAGCTCCTCTACATATGGGTTCAGAGCCATTTTTGTAAACAGGAGAATTTCCCTCTTCGCTCATACTGGAAATCTTTTGCACCAATTGGTGAATTTCTTAAGAGGGATTGGCTTGAAAATAGGACTGAGGAACAATGGATCAACATATTCCAAAATATCAGGGCTGAGATGATAATTTGGAGAGCTCCATGGATAGCTCCTATTCCGACATTGTACAAGTGCGGAGATAAAGCTTCTGTTCCAGTATTGGGAGTATAGGGAGGAGTGAGCTATGCACCACTGCTAGTACTAAGGCAATCAGAATCCCGTCAGTTTACTCCTATGACTAAGGCACCACTGCTAGTACTATGACCTTAGTAATTTGGAATTTTCTTATGGAGAAGATGGATATTCGAGAAAGGTACGTGAGACTGTAGTAGCATGGAAGAAAACTCATCGAGTGGAGGTAGCTAGATATGTCGACATCGTCACACCTGGTTACCTGACATGGAGGGAATTGAGGGTTAATGATAGGTTGTTGACATCAGATGGGGAAGAAGTTTAGCATTTGAGTTCGCTGCCCAAGGAAGCGCCATCGGAGTTAGAAATCGCAAGGGCGGAATTTGAAAAAGAAAAGGCCCAAATAAGCAAGGAAATTGCCCGTTTGCAAGAAGAGCTTGAGGATATGAAAAATAGGGAGTCAGCCCGAGAAAGAGAAAAGGAAAAGATCAAGAGAGAGAGGGGCACTGCTAAAAGCGATCTTCAGGAATTACACTTGGAGAACAAGAGGTACCGTTTCGAGCTCAAATTCGAGGGAACTCTCAAGACTTCTGGGGAATGGGAACAAGAAGTCAGAAACCTCAGGAAGGAGAAGAACTATTGGGCATAAAAAGCAAAGCATGAGGAAGCTCGAGCAAATCAACTAGAGAAACAAGCTAGGGAAAGCTTACACGGTGATGTTTTTGCTAACACGTCAAAGGGTCGTGAACAAGTAGGGATCAGATGGAAGAGCAAGGCAGTCAAAAGAAGATAGTGAAAAAGGTCCAAGATCGGAGGGAGTTACTATAGAACCAGTATTTTGTAATAGCATTTTTTAGGAGAGATAGATTATCATATTGTCTTAAGCAGGGATCTTTTCTTTGATGTATTTAGTTCCAGGATATCAATGAAAGACCGTTTGGTTGGAATTATCCCGAGGCCAATACTTTTAAATGCATTCATCATTCATCATTCATTTGTTCTTTCTTTTATATATTTTATTTGTTCATTCATTTATATTCATAATCATTCATTCATTTATTCTTTATAAATTGTTCATACACTTAGTCATTTATTTATTTATTTGTCCATTCATTCATTCTTTATAATTAGTCATTTAGGTTCATACACTTAGTCATTTACTTAGTTGTTCATTCATTAACATTTAATCATTCATTCATTCATTTTTATAAAATAAAATAAGAAATGTTTTAATAATTTCTAATCTATGGTTTTTAAAACTAAAGGGTACAATTGGTCGCACTCAGAAAGAATCAGACTTTCGATACCCTTACGATACTCGATCTCAAGCAAGAGCTATGGAGAACGATCAGCTTGCTAGAATTGAAAGGATGGAAAGAATTCAAAAGGAACTACAAGAACAGTTAGCTAAGTCTCAAGAGGAGACATGAGAACAAATGACCAAAATCATGGAGATGATGAGTACCATGATGAGGCAGAAGTGGCCAGGAGAAAATTCAGTTACAGGAATGGGGACAGAACCAGGAAGACCGACCAGAGGTGGTACAGAAGAATGGTCAGACATCCCAACCTGTGGGAAATGAACTTCCGACTGGGGCAGCATCCTATATTTACATCCAACCAGCGGCCGAAGCATAAAATTTCGGTCCTAAAAGGGGTAATATCGGGGTTGATCCAATTGAGGTGGAAGTTCCAGACTTTGAAGAAATGGCATAAAAGGAAAGGGCGAAAATGACTGAACTGAAAAAGGTTGAAACTGGTGAATCCTAGAAAAAATATCAACTGCTGGAGGAAAGGTTAAGAGCAGTTAAAGGGGCAAAGTTATTTGGCAGTCTGGATGCCAAAGAGATGAGCTTAGTACACGATCTAGTAATTCCCCCAAAGTTCAAAGTACCAGACTTTGAAAAGTATAATGGGACTACCAACCCATCAGCACATCTGACCATGTGCTGCAGAAGGATGACGGGGCATGATGATAATGAGAAATTGCTTATTCATTGTTTCCAAGATAGCTTGACAGGGTCAGCAACCCGATGGTACAATCAACTGAGTCGTACCAAGATTCCTTCATGGACGGATTTAGCCAGGGCTTTCATGGAATATTATAAGCATGTGTCTGACATGATACCTGATAGGCTGTCGCTACAGAATATGGAAAAGAGGTCCAATGAGAGCTTCAAAGAATACTCACAAAGGTGGAGGGATATGGCCACACAAGTGCAACCCCCTTTAACCAACAAGGAAACTACAGTGCTTTTCATCAACACCTTGAAAGCACCCTATTATGATAAATTGGTGGGGAGTGCCACCAAAGACTTTGCAGATATGGTGATATCTTGGGTGATGATAGAATACGCTATTAAGAACGGAAAGATGGAAGGGGGTGAGTCTGCTACCCCAAAGAAAGTTTTTCCTGCAAAGAAGAAGGAGGAGACACATGCAGTAAGTTTCAATCAATACCCCTATACACCACCTACACCATACACTCCACCAAGGCCTTATACTCCTACCACATCTTATGCACCTCCGACACCTTACACACCATACTCGGGGTCTACCCCAATGTGAACCACCTTACCCAAAATCCATTCCCTAATACCAATATACCGCAACAGTCATTCCCAACTGGTATATCCCCACAAATAACCCTTCCTAGAAATACTGTTCCAAACACTCAAGGTCCCGCGCGCAATGACCAACATTCACCAAGGAACGATCAAAAACCTCAATTTGATCCGATTCCTACCACCTATGGTGAGCTATATCCTAAACTATAGCAGGGTCAACTTGTTGCACCCGTGTACCTCAAACCTCTGACACCTCCATATCCAAGGTGGTACAATGCAAACACTAACTGCGCATACCACGCAGGAATTCAAGGACATTCGACTGAAGATTGCCTGGCTTTTAAAAAGAAAGTCCAAAGCCTGATCAATGCAGGAGTTGTGAAGTTTGGGGAAAAAATGGGCTAATGTAGCGAGAAACCCATTGCCCGATCATGCTGGGAATCGGGTAAATACAGTATTTACAGAGGAAGTCAGAAGGTTAAAAAGGGATATCAGGGAAGTCAAGACTCCGATGTTGACAGTATGGGTTGAGATGGTCAAGATAGGAATGGTGTGAGATGCAGATAGTCTAAAGATGGTTGCAAAGAGGGTACAGAATTGGTGCCCGTTCCATAAGTATGGAGGTCATGACATACAAGACTGCAGAGACTTTCTGGTTAAAGTCCAAAGGATGATGGATAATGGGGAGGCCCAGTTTTATGAAGAGACAAAGGAGGAAATAGAAGTTATTGAGAATGCAGCTGGCTACGAGATAGGGAGACCCTTGATCATCTATTATGATGAACCAGAGGAGAAAGTTATGCCAGTCGTTGAGGAAAGTACACTTAAGTTAATCATTGATTTGCATGTTTCCTTTTCATACAAGGAAAACAAGGCTGCACCATGGAAATATGACTGCAGCATGGTTATGCCTGCGTCTTCGAGTCAGCAAGAAATCACAGGCGTGGGGCATTTAACCCGAAGCGAAAAGTGTTATGCTTCTGAGGCTGCTAAACAGGGGTTAACAGGGAAAGATAGAGGAGCAGACAAAGGGAAGAAAGTACTTGAGCCAATCCATATCGAGATGGATTTGTCAAAAGAAGCAGAGAGGGGATTAGCCCCGGTTAACAGAATAAAAGAACCGGTAAGTGAGAAGGAAGTCTGCGAGTTCTTAAAATTCATAAAGCACAATGAGTATAGCGTGGTTGAACAATTGCAACGTCAACCAGCTAGAATTTCAATCTTATCTTTGCTTTTGAATTCAGAGCCACACAGAAATGCCATGTTTAGAGTATTGAATCAGGCATACGTGGCTAACAATATATCAGTAGAAAAGTTGGACAGGCTGGTGGGAAACATCGCAGCGGACGACCATATATTTTTCAGCTATGAGGAGATACCACCAATGGTATTGGGTCAACAAAAGCTCTCCATATAACTACCATTTGTAAGGGGCACATATTACCAAGGGTCCTTTTGGACAATGGTTCTTCATTAAATGTGATGCCTTTAGCAACCCTGTCTAAGTTGCCAGTGATATGTCTTATATGTTACCAAGTTGCACAGTGGTCAGGTCTTTCGATGATACAAGGAGAGAGGTATTGGGAACTATTGAGGTTCCTCTGGAGATAGGCCCATGCATTTATACGGTGAAATTCCAGGTCATGGATATCAATCCACCTTATAACTGTTTGTTGGGAAGGCCATGGATACATTCAGATGGGGTTGTACCCTCGTCTTTCCACCAAAAGCTGAAATTTGTGATGGAGGGCCGTTTGATCACTGTATCAGGAGAAGAAGACATAATAGCCTCCGCATCTACTAAATCTCCTTAAGATGAGCCCAATGAAGATGCCGTAGAATATTCTTTTCGGTCTTTGGAATTCATAAATGCGATTTTCGTCACTGAAGGACGAAAAATTCCAAAGCCAAGGTTATCCAAGAACACAAAGCTGGGAGTAAAAACCACAATGGAAAAAGGCTGCAGGGTTGGAAAAGGTCTAGGGAAATATCTTCAAGGGATGGCTCAAGCAGTGGAAGCAGTGGGAAAGAAAGACCGATTTGGCTTAGGGTATCTTCCGAAAGCCCATGAGAAAAGGAAACAGGTTGAAATGAATAGGCAAAAAAGAATGGCCCATCTCATGGGTATGGATATTGAATGGGAACCCATGACTTTCCCACCAATCCTTCACAACTTCCGCTCTGCTGGTTTTCTATTTGGGGAAAAGAATTCAGAGGATGTACTTGTAATGATCGAGCAAGCTTTTGAAAAATTCCATGTGAATAAAGGGGGGCAGATTCAGGATATGGTGATTTGCATGATCGGGAAAGAAGGGATGGAAAGTGACAGTGCGAACTGGATAGTGCGACCTTGTCCACCAGGATATAGACTAACCAATTAGAGTGCGACTGAGTTGCCCATAGTTTTTAAGTCTATTCCAACGTAATACTTTTAAAAAAAAAAAAAAGCAATCTTAATTATCTTTACCCAGAGATATTAAGAGTTTTTTTTTCTGTAATGAGCTTTTTGTTTAAACATTTTCATTCAATAAATAACAAGCACAATGCATTTTATCCATATTAATGTGTCCATATTCCTTCATTTTTGTTATTTATTTTGTTTTCATTATATATTTTCCTATATTGTTTCTTCTTCACCTATTTACAGGTATGCGGATGCGGAATATGAGAACCTTCATGTCAGTAATTCTGAAATTCATTTTGAAAGACCCATTTGCACGGGTGATTTTGAGGCTAACGAAGATACTGAGGATTATGGTTTACCTCCGGATTTATTAAGGAAAATAGAACAAGAGGAGAAACAAGTGCTTCCTCATAAGGAATTATTGGAAATGATAAATCTGGGAGATAGTGAAGAGATAAAAGAAGTCAAAATTGAAACTTCATTGTCATCATCATTAAAGGATGAATTGATAGCTTTGCTCCAAGAATATGTGGATGTATTTGCATGGTCTTACCAAGACATGCCAGGGTTGGATCCGGATATTGTGGTTCATAAGCTCCCTTTAAGGCCAGAATGCAAGCCAATTCAGCAAAAGTTGAGAAGAATGAGGCCAGACATGTTGTTAAAGATAAAAGAGGAGGTGAAGAAGCAATTTGATGCTGGGTTCTTAGAGGTGGCAAAATATCCAGAATGGGTGGCAAATATTGTCCCAGTACCAAAGAATGATGGCAAAGTGCGGATGTGCGTTGATTACCGAGATTTGAACAAGGCCAACCCTAAAGATAATCTCCCTTTACCCCACATTGATACTCTGGTGGATAATACGATGAAAAGTTCTTTATTTTCTTTCATGGATGGATTCTCAGGATACAATCAGATCAAGATGGCATCGGAAGATATGGAGAAAACCACATTTGTTACGATGTGGGGAACCTTCTGCTACAAAGTAATGCCATTTGGGTTGAAGAATATTAGGGCAACTTATCAGAGATCCATGGTGACCTTGTTTCATGATATGATGCATAAGGGAATTGAGGTCTATGTTGATGATATGGTCGCAAAGTCACAAGGAGAAGAGAAGCATATTGCAAATCTTAAGAAGCTCTTTGAACGATTAAGGAAGTTTAGACTCAAGCTAAATCCGGCAAAATACACGTTTGTAGTCACCTCGGGGAAATTGTTGGGTTTTGTCGTCAGCAAAAGAGGAATTGAGATTGACCCGGATAAAGTGAAGACTATTCAGAATTTGCCACCACCTCGCACTCAAAAGGAAGTAAGAGGCTTTCTGAGGAGATTGAATTACATTGCTCGGTTTATTTCACAGTTAACCGAGAAATGTGATCCAATATTTAAGTTACTTCGAAAACGTGATCCAAGAGAGTGGGATGAAGGTTGTCAGATTGCATTTGAAAAGGTTAAACATGATTTATCCAACCCACCAGCATTAATGCCACCTGTTCCAGATAAACCAATGATACCGTGTTTATCAGTATTTGAGAGATCCATGGGTTGTGTTTTGGGGAAGCTTGATGAAATTGAAAAGAAAGAACAGGCAGTTTACTACCTCAGCAAGAAGTTCACGGATTATGAGTTGAAATATTCATCGGTAGAAAAGTTGTGTTGTGCTTTAGCTTGGACTGCTCGAAGACTCAGACAGTACATGTTGTACCACACAACGTGGCTTATTGCCAAACTAGATCCAGTCAAGTACATGTTGGAAGCACCTTCTTTGTCAGGGAGGACTGCAAGATGGCAGGTTTTATTGTCAGAGTACGATATTGTATATGTAAGTCAAAAAGCTATCAAGGGCAGTGCAGTGGTTGAATTCTTAGCAAGTCGGACAGTGGAAGATTATGAGCCGTTGAACTTTGACTTCCCGGATAAATATTTGATGTATGTGTCGCAAGCAGATGAGATTCCCCTGAAAAAGAAAATATGGAAAATGTACTTTGATGGCGCATCTAATGCCATGGGGCATGGAATCGGTGCAGTGCTCATATCCCCGAAGAAGATTATTATCCTTTCCCTGCTAGATTGGATTTTGATTGTACAAACAATACTGCCGAGTATGAAGCGTGTACTATGGCCTTTCGTGCTGCAGTGGACAAAAGGATCAAAGTATTGGAAGTTTTCGGAGACTCAGCCTTAGTGATTTACCAGCTACGAGGAGAATGGGAAACCCGAGATACAAAGCTAATCCGATACCGAGAACTCATACTGAGTTTATTGGAGGAATTTGAAGAAGTGAATTTCAATTACTTTCCTCGAGAAGAAAACCGAATGGCAGATGCTCTGGCTACTTTGTCATCAATGTTTAAAGTGAATGAAGGGGCTGAAGTTGTACCAATAAAAATGAGTATATATAGGTCTCCTGCCCACTGTCTGAGTATTGAAGAAGAAGCAGATGGCCTCCCCTGGTATAACGACATCTTGCAGTACATCAAGAGTCAACAGTATCTGGAACAAGCAACAGAAAATGACAAGAGGACTCTGAGAAGGCTAGCAATGGGTTTTGTTTTAGACAGGGAGATTCTCTACAAGAAAGGAAAAGACCAAGTCTTATTGAGATATGTCGGATCTGCTGAAGCTCGGAGAATTATAGAAGAGGTCCATGAAGGGATATGTGGCACTCATGCTAATGGTCACATGCTTGCTAAACAGATTATGAGGGCAGGGTACTATTGGTTGACAATGGAAGGAGATTGCATTAGTTATTCCCGGAAGTGCCATATATGTTAGATATATGCAGATAAGATTTATGTGCCGCCATCACCATTACATGTCATGACTGCACCGTGGCCCTTTTCAATGTGGAGAATGGATATGATAGGGCCTATTACCCCGAAAGCTTCAAATGGACATCGTTTCATCTTGGTGGCCATAGATTATTTCACAAAGTGGGTAGAAGCTGCTTCTTATGCGAATGTAACAAATTCGATAGTATGCAGATTCGTTAAGAAATAAATCATATGCCGTTACGGGTTGCCAGCAAGAATTATCTCGGATAATGCTCTCAATTTGAACAATAAGATAATGAGAGGTGTGTACTCAATTCAAGATCACACATCATAATTTGGCACCTTACCTTCCGAAGATGAATGGCACAGTAGAAGCAGCTAACAAGAACATCAAGAAGATTGTTGAGAAGATGACTAATGTGTATAAAGATAGGCATGAGATCTTGCCTTTTGCTCTTCATGCATATCGTACTTCAGTCCACACATCTACAGGGGCAACGCCGTTTTCTTTGGTATACGGGATGGAAGCAGTGCTACCTATTGAAGTTGAGATCCCTTCACTTCAGGTTTTGATGGAAGTTGGCCTAGAGGAAGCAGAATGGGTTAGAGCTCGTTATGAACAGTTGAATTTCTTCGAGGAGAAAAGATTGAAAGCAATTTGTCACGGGCAGTTGTATCAGAAAAGGATGATTCGAGCCCACAACAAGAAGGTTCGTCCCAGATAGTTTCGAGAATGGGAGTTGGTACTGAGGAAAATTCTCCCTATAGTGAAGGACTCGAGAGAAAAATGGGCTCCAAATTGGGAAGGACCCTATGTGGTAAAAAGAGCTTTTTCTGGAGGAGCATTGATTTTAACTAGAATGGACGGGGAGGATTTCAGAAATCCTGTGAATGCTGATGAACTGAAGAAGTATTATGCTTGAAAAAAAAGTGTGATGCTGTGCACATGGAAATTCGAATGATTCCAAGTGTTAAAATGGAAATTCTATATATCTATTTCCCCTGTGAATTGCTTTTCAAAGAAAATATTCATGTTTGATATGATGAATGGCCATATTTCATATTCCTTTCACTAAGAAGAAATTATCCTTAGTCACCCCTTTGAGCCTTAGGAATTATTTCTTTCTTTAAAACCTTGATCAAGGATCACCCTCTATACTGGAGGGCAAATGCGAGGAAAAATAATAATAAAAAATCATGGCAAAAAGAAAACCATCGAAAAATGTGGCAAATGAAAGCCAACAAAGCAAAAAAAAAAAAAAAAAAAGAAAGTCCAAAAAGGGACAAATGTTTCAAGAATGAGTTTTCCTCAGAAAATGATCCTTGATCCAATCACCCTTAAATACACTTTGGGCCTATTTTATCCTTTCTTTCTAAACCTAAACCTTGGCCTACATTACATGCTGTAAAAGCCTATTTTGATTAAGCATAGATATTTAATTTGAAAGGTTATTCTCAGAATTCATCCCATCTTTTGAATTGATATTTTTACCTTGGAAACATTTAGAATTCTGAGATGCATGGTAGAATACAAAAAAAAGATGGAAATGAAAAAAGAATGTAAAAGGAGAGGTTTAAGCCGAAAACCCGCAAAGGGCGACTTAATACCGAATGGAGGACACTTGAGTTGAAACCCGCAAAGGGCGACTCAGGTACTGATTAAAAGCTCGAATCAATGCTTCGTGTAAAAGGGGAGAAAGTATCTGACAATCAGAGGAAAGGGGAACAACTCAGTCTGATGTAATTATGGAAGCTAAGAGGTTACCCAAGTAAATTGCTCGTTCAAGAGAAATTTCAGATGGTTTGAAAAAAGGAGGAGTCCAAGATATTCCGCATCCGGGGCATTTACAACCTATAACCTTACATTTGTTTCTTATATCCTTGATATTTATTTTTACTATTTTAAAACATTTTTGCAATAAATTTTTGTTATCCTTTTCATGACAATTTTTGCTTGATTCATATTTTCTTCCATACATTTTTTAGATGCATTATGATTGTTATTAAATTGAATAATGATTAGTAATAAAAAATCTTTAAATAAAAGGATTTCAAAGTATTACTAAGGAATGGATTTAAATCTTGGGAAAGTTTTGGAAAGTTCACCAAGAAAAGAAAACAGTGAACGTGGTGGAAACTCCATCATGAAGTCAAAAATTTGTGAATTTCAGTGAAGTCAGAAACTAGGACTGTTTGACAAATTATCTTGAGTAAAGGGTTCTTTAAGTGGGGCATCAGTGAACAATTGAAGACTCCATCATGAAGTCAAATAATCTGTGAACCTCAAAGAAACCATGGATTAGAAATCATGACACAACCATTTGGTTGCATTTATCTTTAGGAAACATACAAGCATTTGCAAAGCATGTCATTCTCATCATTGCATTTAGCTAACAGTGCAGAAATCAGGAAAACTTGGACTTCCCCAAATCGAACTCGTTTTGCTGAGTCGAGCCTTGAGACCACCGTCGAGGTATTTCCTTTTGTTTTGAATCGAATTCATTATGTTTTATCAAATAAGTCGAGCCTTGAGACCGTCGTCAAGGTATTTTAATCACAGGTAAGGCCTCCGAGCACCATTTTAGAGACCTTCGGGCACCAGTTTTAAAGACCTTCAGGCACCATTTTAAAGACCTTCGGGCACATTTTTAAAGACCTTCGGGCACCATTTTTTAAAGAGCTTCAGGCACCAGTTTAAAGACCTTCGGGAACCATTTTTAAGACCTCCAGGCACCATTTTAAAGACCTTCAGGCACCATTTTAAAGAACTTCGGGCACCATTTTTAAAGACCTTCGAGCACCAGTTTTAAAGACCTTCGGGCACCAGTTTTAAAGACCTTCGGGCACCATTTTTAAGACCTCCGGGCACCATTTTAAAGACCTTCGACCACCATTTTTAAGACCTTCGGGCACTATTTCTAAGACCTTCGGGCATAATTTTTTCTTCTAAAATCGAACTCGTTTCCTTAAGACGGGTCGAGCCTTGATTAGTAAGGGATTTCAATTTAAGGACAAAATCTTCAATTTACAGCTTATTCAAAAAAAAATGAATGAAAAAATGATGGAAAAATGAAAAAAGAAATTCCCTTTCCTTCACATGTGATTTCACTAACCGTACAAAATTAGTGTTTGTTTATTTTTGCCTGATTCCTGATTCTCAGCAATAGCCAAAGAGGGGCAGCCGTAGACACCTAATTTTGTCCGGACCACTAAAACATGTATGTTTTATTCCTAAATTGATGTTTCAGAATGTAAAAAGACTTTTTTCATCCTGCAGGTGGTACTCCGAGACTTAGTTTAAGAGGCCGAGCATAAAAAGTCAAACTCGATAAAAGTCAACACTGGAAAAAGTCAACCCCAAAAAGTCAACTCGAAAAGTCAACTACTAAAAAATTCAACCCACTTTCAAAATCAATATTTGAAGTTCTATTGAAAAATGGCGAAAGAATTTTGATAATCCGAGGTCTACATCGAAAGATATGGAGTTCGGAAGTTGGGTTATGGAGATTCAGTAGAAAGGAAACCCTAATCCTAGAAATTTTGGGAAAAGTGCTTAAACGATCGAATTGGTCAAAATTGAAGGTTCCAAATGAAAGATAAGCACTGACTACGGGTAATGGAGAAGCCACTTGAAAGAAAAACTGAAAGAAAAGTCAATTCGGGAGAAAATCGAGAATTAGGGTTTTTATTGGATTTCTGTGAAACTGCGAAGAATTACAGAAATGGCCCGACTTGATAAGACAAAAGCCCCTAATGGATGAGGAGTGATTAAAAAGGGATAGCCCAAGGCTCAGCTTGAAGAAAATATGAAAATCGGACTTGTTTTGAGCAAAACCTAGTTTCGGAGGCAAAAGGGCAAAATTGGAAAATTTGAGAAAAATAGCAAATGAACTCCAAATCTTCTAAAAATTTTCAAATATCATTTTTAAATTATTTGAAAGATATTGGTGAAAGAAAATCTTGATTCAGAGTCTGTTTGCAAAATGGCCAAATCCCGAGTCTCCTATTTAGTAATTCAAGAAGATAAATCCCGAAAAAATAGCAAATGGACTCCAAAAATTCTGAAAATTTGCAAATCTCATTTTTAAACTATTTGGAAGAGATTGGCTAAATAAAATCTTGATTCAGAGTTCGTTTGCAAAATGACCAAATCCCGGACCCCCTATGTAGTAATTCAAGCAGATAAATCCCGAAAAAATACCAAATGAGTTCCAAAAATTATCAAAACTTCCAGATCACACTTTTAAATTATTTGGAAGAGATTGGTGAATAAAAATCTTGATTTGGAGTTCGTTTAAAAAATGGTAAATTTTTGGGGCATAAAAGGGCAATTTTGGAAGAAAAAATCCAAATAAATAGCAAACGGACTCGAAAAAATTTGAAAAATACCAGAATTCAATTTTTTATTATTTTGAAAGTATTGAAAAAATAAAATTTGAATTTGGAGTCCTTTTTCCATTTATTTGCATCTGGGGATCAAAAAGGTCATTTTACCCAAGAAACCGAAAAAAGCTTCTCTTGCCTTTCAAAAAAATCAGACTTGGGCTGGAAGAAGGAGTGTTGGCCGGCCAAGTCCCATATATGGGAAGGAGTTTCTTATCTTTCAATCAAAAGGCCAAGAATGAAGAGTTAGTTAGTGATTTTTTGATCAAGCCTTTGCAAATAAGCCACATGAGCCAATGCATGAAGAGGGAGAGTATCAACATAATTCTTGAACAGTTGTAATTATGGACAGCTGATGGCCTAACCTAAGGGTGATAATTTCATGTTTTAAACATCTTAGATTAATGGCCCTTGGATGGAAATTGGTTGGAGTAAAAATGACAACATTCTAGTCTAGGAGAGAGGGGATTTTCGGCCACTATAGAGGGGGAGTCTTTCTCATTTTTAGCTCACTCTCATTTTAGATATTCTCTCTTATTTTTGCTCAGTTTTCTCTCCATTGTTGCAAAGCAAAAAGAAAAGTTTAGAAAAGAAAAGAAAAGAAAGTTTGAAGAGAAAAAACTTGAAAGATAGCTTCTAGAGGTTGCTTTTAGCACCAACTCTTGCACTTTCTTTGATTTTTCATTTTTGTTTTTGCTGTTTTGATTATTATTTTGGTGAGTTTTTTTTATTTTACTTTTTAACTAAGTGTTTTTTAAAGTTCTTTTTAAGTTCTTTCTTCATCTTTTCTTAAACAAGTTCTTGCAATTTTTTTTTATTTCTTGACATGGCCCAATGGCCTAGATTTTTGTTGTTGCTATGTTGCTTTGATTTGTCATGTTATTTTTGTTATTTTTTTAATCTTGATGCTTTAAATTTTCTTCTACTACATATACTTGAAGCTTGTTTTAATTTGGTTGCTTGTTTATTGCCATTTTATGAGTTTATTATCATGTTCTTGCATTTTTAATTTTCTATTTTCGAAATGTTTAAATTTGTTTATGTTTTATATTTTGTAATCCATGTGTTTGTGAAAATGTTTGTTATTTTTAATACCACTACTTTATATTTGCATGATTTGAGTGTTATATTTTAGTTGAGTATGTTAGTATATCAAGTGTTTGTGAAAATGCCATGCTTATTTTATACTTGAGGCCATTCGGCCAGTTCATGTTTTTTGCTTTGTGTGTGCATTTTTGTTATGTTAGTTGATAGGTTTGCACTTGCATGACATTTGAATGAGTATTTGGTTTAAGTATATCAAGTGTTTGTGAAAATGCCTTGCTTATTTGGACATGAGGCCATTCGGCCATCTCACATTATTTTGCTTTGTGTGTGCATTTTTGGTATGTTAGATGATAGGTTTGCATTTTCATGACCTTTGGTTGAGTATTTGGTTTATGCATGCCTTATGTTGTGTTATTGCCATGCATATTTTAGATGTTAGGATTGGTTTGTTTTGCCATGCATGTCCATGCATTTTAGACCTAGATTGCATTAAATGCCATATAAGTTCATTTAGGTCTAGGTCATTTTATTGATGCCATGCATTTTTCATGACATTTAGGCTTAAACTCATGTATTTCTTGCATCATATTTTCTGTATTTTTCATGCATTTCATATCCATGCCACTTGACTAATGACTTAGGCCAATTAATGGTTCAAAGTCATGCTCTCTTGAGCATACTTGTGGAAAATTAAAGATTTGTCAAATTGATTATTCTACCTTTGTGATTTTTTTTACTTAGTCAATTTTTGTCTAACTTGTCAAAAGTCCTAGCTACTGTTTGTGAGTCATTTTGTGAGTCTTAAATATTTTTACTTTGATTTTTAAATGATTTTATCAAAGGCAAAAATGTGTTTTGGCAAAACAGTTTTTTCACCCAGTACTCGTACTTTCCCGATTTTTCTGGGCGTTCATCTTTAATCAAAAAATTAAGCCGATTTTTTCCCATGTATTTTTACATGTCCTGAGTCTCCAGTATGTTTTTTAGAATTTTTAAAAATAGGGTAAAAATTGTGGCTTAAAACTGGACAGTAGAGTCAGAATTGAATTTGAAGGAAAATCATTTTTCTGTTTTGGTTAAGTTACCTAGAGGGGGCTGATTAGGAAGTTTAGCTACTACCTTAGGGTAGTTTCTAAGCTTTTTTAAACTCTAAAAATGATTTTTTAAGTCTCGGGTTAAGGGTGGTCAAGTCCGGGATTTTAAACTTAGGAAATTAGAGCCATTTAAAAAAGGGTTTAGCTAAGTTTTTATTTTTAATCTAAGCTTTTCAAAATTGTTATCAAACAATCACAAAGTATTTTGGTTTTAGAATATTTAATTTGACATATTTTCCTAAGGTAGCCAGATATCTTTTTAGATATACAGATTTCCTTAATTAAAGGAAAAAATACACTTTCATGCATTGCATTTTCCATATTCATGCATTTTATATAATATGTGATTTTTGCTATGATAATTTCTATGGTATTATTTTTATTTTGATTTATATTTTTTGATGTTATATTGTTTATTATATTGTTTTGAATATTTCATGATATCCTATGCTTTTTATTTAGTTATTTTTTTTGTCATATTATTTAGCATATACTATGTTCATGCATTATTATTTTCATTTTTATTTTCATGCATATTATATTATAGCATTATTTTATATTCCATGTCATTTAAATTACATGCCATATCTTTCATATTTGCCATGTCATTTAAATTATTTCATTTCATGTAGAATATATTATGTTACCTAGGTCATTTCATTTCATTTAGGATATATTATGTCATGTAGGATATTACATTTCATATAGAATATATTATGTTACCTAGGTCATTTTATTTCATTTAGAAAATATCATATGATTTAGGATATTACATTTCATGTAGATATATTATGTTACCTAAGTCATTTCATTTAGAATATATCATATAACTTAGGATATTTCATTTCATTTAGAATATGCTAAGACATTTAAATTATATCATGTCATTTAGGTTGCTTTATATTATTTAGACTTTGCTATGTCATTTTATTTATGTCATACATATTCATATTCATATCTTTTAAAATATTTTCAAAAAGGTAATGATTTTCAATAAAATAAAGATATTCCCGAGTTAAAATAATTCATGAGTTCTCTGCCGGGTTTGCTGGTGAGGATATCATCAATTATCATTAATAACGGAATATCTTCTTTAAAATGAGAATGATTTGGAAAGTTTTCCAAACTAATAAAAATTTCTATATTTTTCCATGTTTGTTGGGGAATATAGGAAAATTTTGAATTTATAAATTCCGGATCATTTTCAATTAAAAATGGAATTATTTTTCTTTAAATTGGGAATTAACTTGAAATACTAAATTTAAAACCAATTTTTTACCGAGACTTGAGATAACACACGACTAATAAGGTACCGTTTTATACAGGCGTTGTGGGGGTGCTAATCCTTCCCCACACGTAACCGAGTCCCGAACCCGTTTCTTTGATTTCTCTGGTTTTAAAATGTATACTTGAAATTGGTTTTAAAAATGTTTTAATTAATTTTAAAATATTTTATAAAACCGATTTTAATAGGTGGCCGATCACACCTAGCTAAAAAAGATTTGTGGCGACTCCATGTCTTTTTCATGGTCATTTTTAAAACCTTCATTTTTCTAGAGGAATTAAGTCGACTTTTTCTCGATTTTTTTAATGTCACGCTTAACGAATAATAAAGTCTTGTGATGAGACTTGTTATTTTTTTAGGTTGCGACAACTATGAAATATTCATACATTTGGAATTTACATCACACAGATAGCAAAAGTTAGATATCATTGAACATGTATGAACATGGAAAATGCAATGCATGGAAATGTATTTCTCCCATGAAGTAAGGACATCCGTATACCTAAAAAGGTATCCGACTACCTTTGGAAGAGACCTAAATTGGATTTTATGATTTGGATCGGGTTTTAAAAAATAGAATTTTTGGGATGAAAAAGGCCTCACGACTGAACCCATCTTTAAAAGGCTCTATTTTTCCTAGTTTTGAAATCCAGGTTGACCACTCTTGACCCGACTTTTATAAAATCAAATTTTATGATTGAAATAACATGGAAATCATCCTAAGACAGTAACTAAAGTCCCAAATCAGCCCCCTCTTAATATACTAATAAAAACATAAAATTATTATTTCTTGAAAACAAATCTGATTACCACAACCAGTTTTGAAACCCGATTTTTTTTACCCTTTTAGAAAATTTCAAAAAATTTTGAAAAAATAGGGGAGACCTATAACAAGTTGATCTACATGGTAAAAAATCAGCTTAATTTTTGGAGCATGGATACTATGACCGAATTAACCAAAATAGAAAGTTACTATTTCTAAAAACAGCTCTGACTCTCACAGGCAGTCTTCAAAACCTATTTTTTTGCCCTTCAAAAAAAATTCAGACAAATCTGTAAAAATTAGGGTAGACCTAGGACATGTTGAACTCATTGAAAAAAAATCAGCTTAATTTTTGGAGCATGGATACTATGACCGAAATTTACCAAAAATCAAGACAATGAGTTAAAACTATTTTGTCAAAAGCCATTTTTTCAGCCATGATAAAAAAATCTAAAAATCATGAAAAAAAATACCATGGCATCCCCTAAATGACTAATGCATTTGGTAAAAAATCATATTATTTTGACCAAAGATGAGTAGTGAAATAAAATCACAAAGTCAGAATACCCAATCTAGACTATTAATTTTCCACAAGCATGCTCAAGAGAGCTTGGCTTTGAGCCATTGATTGGCTTAAGTCAAAAATCAAGTGGGCATGGTGAAATGCATGAACAAACAACAAGTTCAATGCATGAAATAAGTGGCATGGCATATGCATGACCTATATTCTAAGTGACATAGCAAATAAACAAGAATGCTAAATGACATGGAAAAATGACATAGCACATGAAAATAACCTAATGTCTAAATGACATGGAAAATGATATGTCACATGAAAATAACCTAATGTCTAAATGACATGGAAAATGACATGGCTTGTGGAAAAAGGCCTAATGCCTAAACGACATGGAAAATGTCATGGCATAATGAAAATAACCTAATGTTTAAATGTCATGGAAAATGACATGTCATATGAAAAATGACCTAATATCTAAATGACATAGAAAATGTCATGGCATTTGAAAATAACCTATTGTTTAAATGTCGTGGAAAATGACATGTCATATGAAAAATGACCGAACATCTAAATGACATGGAAAATGTCATGGCATGGTGAAAATAACCTAAAGTCTAAATGTCATGGAAAATGACATGTCATATGAAAAATGACCTAAACTCTATGATGCAAAACATAATATAGCAAGGATGTTAAATGACATAGCCACAAAATGCAAAGGCATGGATAACTTGGTATGAACAAAATAGTATGGCAAGAATACACATGAAAATAAATAATAAAAACAGCAAGTTAAAGTAAGTAAATAAAGAAAATAGAAGCTCCATGGTTGGTACCTTGGACATAGTCCTCCCCTAACCATAATCTCTTGATTTTATCAAGGTCATGAAGCCTTTCCACCTCTTTATTTTTGTTTATTTTTGAAAACTAAACTATCAAGGAAAGCTATCCTACCACAACCAATGTAAGAATAAAATCAAACACAAGGTGAGCACAAAAATGGCTCTATTCGGCCAAGGTAAATGAAATGGTAAAAAATATTTTTGATATTTTTTGATGAAAAGAAAAGATGAAAACCTTCAAAGAAAACTTTCAAAAAGATTATTTACATAAGAAAAGGATTGGAAATCACATGGAAAAGAAAAAAAAACATGGAAAGGAAAGAAAAATGCAAGAGAGGGGTTCCAATGGCTACCTTCAAAGCTCTCTTTCAAGCTTGCTTTCTCTTCAAAAAATTTCTTTCTTTTCTCCAAGTTAGCTACTGCCCTTGTTCCAAAGAAATGACTAACTAAATGAAAAAGAAAGACCCCCTCTCTCTTAGATAGGGCTGGCCGAACCCCCTTGGTGTACGGATGTGCTCATCTTTTTTAATCTAAGACATGTGGCATCCATCACAAGGCATACTAGCCAAAGAAAATAAAAATGTCATCTTGCAACCTCATCTTGGTCCTTTGGTCAGAATTTTCCAGCTAAGAGGAGATAAGGATGTGCTCATTTCTCTTCAAAATATCTAGGCCACTTGGCTTGATCACAAAGGAACTAACCAAAGATTAAAAATGTCTTCTTGCAACTTAATCTTGGCCATTGAATAAAATTGATCAAATTTCAGCCTTTATTCCATCATGAGATGGCTGAATGGCCTAGAATATTCCAGCAACTTCCTCACTTTTTAATTGCAAAATGGCCCTTTTCGATTTCTTCGGTAAAATTATATTTTGGCTCCCAAACTTAATTTAGTTGCAAACGAACCCCAATTCTGGATTTTCTTTCTCCAATCCCTCCAAATAAATAAAAAATTCAGTTCTGGAGATTTTCGTAATTTTTGGAGCTCGTTTTCCATTTTTTCCAGATTTTTCATAAAATTGCGGATTAGGCCTCCCCGAACTTTGCCTTTTTTCAAATCAGCTCCAATTTGAGATTTTTATTTTCCAATACCTCCAAATAAATATAAAACTCAGTTCTCGAAGTTTTCATAATTGTTTGAGCTTGTTTCCTATTTTTCCCAAAATTTTCTTTAAAAGTTTCGGTTTAGTGCCTCCCAAATTTAGCCTTTTTCATATGAGCTCTAATTCTAGATTTTTCTTCGCCAATACCTTCCAAAAAATATAAAGTTGAGATCTCATAATTTTTTGAGCTCGTTTCTTATTTTTTCCGAAATTTTCTCTTGGAATTTTGGATTAGTGCACCCAAACTTTGTCATTTTTCATTTGAGCTCCGATTCTGGATTTTTCTTCACCGATCCCTTCCATACAATATAAAATTCAGATCTGGAGGTTTTCGTAATTTTTCGAGCTCGGATTCTATTTTTCCCAGATTTTCCAAGATTTCCCTTTAACCCCCGAAACCTCAGTTTTACTCAAAACGGGTTCGATTTAAAGATTTTCTTTTTCTATTGCCTTTGTCATATATTGAATTCGAGCTGGTCCAAAAATGCCCAATTTTTACGATCAAATTCCCCTCCGAATTAGTATTCCCCAAATTTGCCAGATTAGGCATTCCCCTACACTGAATTTCCGTAACCCATCTTTCGAACTCTATATCTTTCGTTGTAGACCTCGGATTATCAAAATTCTTTCACCATTGTTCAATTAAACCTTGAATCTTGATTTTGACTGCAAGTTTACTTTTCCAGTAATTGACTTTTTGAGGTTGACTTTTCGTGTTGAACTCCGAACCACAAGTCTTGGAGAACCATCTGTGGGATGAGGGGAGTTTCTTTGTATTTCGGGAAATTGAAGTCAGAACTTACCTTGTGTAGGGGGGTCGGACAAAATTAGGTGTCTACAGCTGCCCCTCTTTGGCTATTGCTGAGAATCAAGAATAATGCAAAGATAAATAGACTATAATTTTGTCCGTTTAGTGAAATCACATATAGACAAAAGGAAAGGGAATTTTCTTCATTTTCATTTTCATTTATTTCAATATTTTTTTGTATTTTTTGTTTTTTGTTTTTTGTTTTTTGGCTTTTGTTTTTTGTTTTTCTGTTTTTGAAAAAGGCTGTAAATAGGAGATTTTATCCTTAAATTGAGTTCCCTGACTAGTCAAGGCTCGACCCGTCTTAAGGAAACGAGTTCGATTTGCAAGAGAAGAAAATACCTCGACGGTAATCTCTAGGCCTTATCATGTCTTGTGCTAACCTTACTGGCGAAACCAGAAATTCAAACAACCTGGGTGAAACCAGTAGTCGGGTGATGACCTAGGTGAAGCCATGTCACACCCCAAATTCAGGGCATGTGATCGGCCAGAGACAAGGTATGCCCCTGCCTCTGAAGCCTGAATATACCCACGAAACCAAATCAAACAAAATTTCGGCATAATCTCGCCCTACATGGGGGTTTGCCGCTCAATCATCAACATTTGCAATGTAATAATCATCAACACATGACATCTCGGTTTGGACACCTCCGATAGGGAGTAACCAAGATGCCCCGCAGCAGACTCAACCTTTATGACATCTTATATACAAACATACATTTATATTATATCATAACGGCATAAGCATCACCAGATCATACAAGGCCTCCGTGGCCGTTATACATCATACATCACTTAGATACATCAGTTTACAAAATATAAAGTACATATACATTATACACAAAATGTATAGGACCCATGATACCCTAGTGACTGCAAAATGTATCCTACCATTGCCACTGCTTACTACGTCCTGGGTCAATCCGCTTACCACAAGTATACGAGCAGCTAGTTATCCGAAATCTGGGAAGAGCTAGGTCTATCAGGATCTGAAAGAGAATGAAAATAAACGGAGTGAGCCGAAAGACTCAGTAAGCATAAGGTAACTAGGAAGAGTACTTGGAAGATTCATGCTTCCTTTCTTAACCATTAAAGCATAAACAAGACATATCAAGTATGTTTAATTAACCAAAAAGTAATATTTAAAAATTGTTCTGGGACATATAAAAATTATTTGTCCCATATGAAATCTTCTACACTGAGCGGTGAATATAAATGGGTCATTGGCCAGCTAGAATCGATAGCCAAAAATATCTAACACTCAATTTTACGTGTATACCTCTATAATTATCATTTAGGAATTTTTCATGACTATAACATCAAAACATCCCGGACTTATACCAGTCCGCAATATTTTTCATCCCGCACTATCTTGTCCATATCATCCCGAACTCATCCCGTCCGTATCATCCCGGACTCATCCTGTCCATACCATCGTGGACTCATCCTATCCGTACCACAATAACCTTCCGGACATCATCCTGTCTGTAAAACAATAGCATCCCGGACATCGCCTTGTCCGTACAATAATAGCATCTCGGACATCACCTTGTTTGTACAATAATAGCATCCCGGACATCACCTTGTCTGTACAACAATAGCATCCCAGACATCATCCTATCCTTACAACAATAGCATCCTGGACATCACCCTGTCCGTACAACAATAGCATCCCGGACATCACCCTGTCCGTACAACAATAGCATCCCGGACATCACCCTGTCCGTACAATAATAGCATCCCGGACATCAACCTGTTCATACAACAATAGTATGATGTATTAAATTTGTTTATCTTATTAAATGATTTATATAATATGCTAGGTAACAGCTTCTACACTAGCATATTTCTACTTATGTTTACAAGCATTACAATTTCACTTAGACATTTTATCAAACAACTTGTGTGCATAACATTTAATCTACAATGTCTAACTATCTTTAAATACCCAACCATCTCATACAATATATTCATCAACCAATTTCACAAATTAGTAACCATAATGCCTCAAACATAATTCCATACTATTGTTTCTTTAATCGGACAAGTACAACCATAATCCGTACCTTGCCCAACATCTCAATTAAGCATATCCGAGCATTTCAAATAGCTCACATTCATTATTATTCAACTCCACAACACTTACCTCATGTAACCATATTAACACCACACTTACGCCTTTGATCCGCGTAAGGTTCGAAACTTACAATTTTCATAATCCGATCAATCTTTCATGTTTCAATATCCATATCAATCAACAATGCATATAAAAAAAACAACTACCTCCTACAGTAATCTAAATACTCACTGTGTTGTTTCGAGTATTAAAGCGGCACTTTTGTGACTTTGTCGCGATCCCGGCTGAACTCCACGATATGGGTACCTATGACATCGTCAGGATATTCTTTAAATATTTAACAACTATGGGACACTCAAGTTCCCATTATTTATAATAGTTAGCTGCTATCCAAAAATTTTCAGCTTAAGAATTTTTACAAATAAATGTTTACACTTAGCTCAGATAACAATCAACTAGAAAGTTACTCACGCGATGACAGCAAACCTAACGGTGTCCTCGAACAACCAAGGAAGGTGGTGGCACCATCTCATGGGCAAGCTAGGGTTTCAGCCAAACTTGTTTTAGCCTTTAAATTTTGATTCAAAGCTATCCGATACTAATTTATGGTTTAAGGAAGCGGAGGAACACCTCACGTGGCAGAAAAAAATGGTGGCAACATGGTGGTTCACCACCACCAATTTTTGGCCCACATGGTTTCTCATAGTTAAAGGCAAAATCTTTAAAATATAACATCAAAATCAATCTTAGAACATGAAGTTACCTTTGGGTTTGTGAAATCTTTGAAAATTTTGGTGATTTGCCTAGTAAACGGAGGAGAGAGAAAGCTTGGAAGCAAGCTTCCATGGCTTCCCCTCTTTTTTTCTCTCTTTTCTGGTTTTCACGTGAAAATGGGGGAGGAAGAAGTCTGACTTTCAGACTTAATAAGTGAGCCATGTTCAAATGATCATTTTAGCCCTGTTTTGTCTTTTAGTACCTTAGCGGGCCAACGTGTAATTTTAACGTTCGAAAACCTGTTTTTCACTTTTCTTGACACGGATATGTTCCAAATATGATAATATACTGATCTGCATGTTCGGATAATTTTTCGATATCCTGAAACCCAAATCCGGGCCTCGGAGCGCCAATAGATCAATATTTTGACTTTTTCGATTTTAGCTCCGATTTTTGTTCTGATTTCACCATTAGCTTGATAACATCATTTTATATCTATATTAATCCATTGATCCATTTAAAACCTTTTTCGGACTTTCCTGCAGTCAGTTCTCGATTTTCGTTCCTTTAGGTTACTTAAGGACGTATCCGGTTTCAACTCTGTTTTTGATTTTTCTTGTCATATACATAATCCTCATATGTTATAACATATGTCCATGTGTTTGGATCAGTTCCAAAAAATCCTGAACCATGTTTTTACGGTAATTTACGCCAGCAAAACTAAATGACGAATTAGACAACTTTAGCTATCGAATTTGATTTTAATATCCAATTTTTTTTATCTAAACATCATATTGTGATCCTATCTGATCACTTAGTCCATTGGTACCATTTACGGACTAAAAACAAAATTTTGGGTTAAATGACCAAAATACCCTTGGTTCACATGTTACCGATTTTTCTGCCAATTCTTGTTCTAACACTCCCGAATAATGTTATATCACATATCAACACTATGTGAAGTTATCACATTTTACGGACTTTCCCCTATACCGACTTTTAGTCAATTTGAGGTTAAATCACTTAATCACTCGATTAAACCCTCAACTCTACAATTTATCGTACAACATGTGTACCACATGGTAGCCCATCTTTTCTATAGGCATTTCAAAGTTTAACCTCAAGCCATCCGCATGTTATAATTGTCTCAAATTGATCTCGTACTTACGAGGGTTTTACAAGCCAGTAGTCGAAAAGTGATATGGGTGGAACCAATAATCTAAAAGTTATCTAGGAGAAACCATAGATAAGTTTTCAAAGAGATGACTAGGGTGGAACCAAAAGTCGAAAAGTTATATAGGGGAAACCATAGATAATTTTTAAAGGCATAATGACAAATTTAGCCCTCGAAGTATGTAGCTAAAATCATTTTGGCCCTTATACTTTTTTTTTAGTCAATTTGGCCCTCAATCTATTCTTTTTTATGATATTGTGTAAATTTAAAGAAACTTGATAACGTGCGAGTATGAGACTAACAAATTCGTTAAATTTAGGCTAATTTTATTAGAAATAGATAAAAAAAAAAACCAAAAATAAACAAAAAATTGATCAAAATTTAACGTTTTCATTAAATTTAGGCTAAATTGACTGAAAGTAATAGCATGAGGGCTAAAGTGATCCAAATAAAAGGTTAGGGGCCGAAATGACTCAACTGGTATAGTTCGAGGGTTAAATTTGTCATTATGCTATTTTTAAATGAGATGACTTGGGCGGAACCAGAAGTCAAGAAAGATCTGGATGAAGCCAGAGATTGAAATGACCTAGGCGAAACCAAAAGTCGAGAAAGATCTGGATGAAGCCAAAGATTGAAATGACCTGGGTGAAACCAAACGTCAAGAAAGATCTAGATGGAGCCAGAGATTGAAATGACCTGGGTGAAATCAAAAGTCGAGAGAGATCTGGATGGAGCCAGAGATTGAAATGACCAAAAGTCGAGAGAGATCTGGATGGAGCCAGAGATTGAAATGACCGGTGTGAAACCAATAAGTCGAGAAGAGATCTAGATGGGGCCAGAGATTGAAATAACCTAAGTGAAACCAAAAGTCGAGAAGAGATCTGTATGGAGCCAGAGATTGAAATAACCTGGGTGAAACCAATAAGTCGAGAAGAGATTTGGATGGAGCCAGAGATTGAAATGACCTAGGTAAAACCAAAAGTCGAGAATAGATCTGGATGGAACCTGGGGTTGAAATGACCTGGGTGAAACCAAAAGTCGAGAAAAGATCTGGATGGAACTAGAGGTTGAAATGACCTAAGTGAAACCAATAAGTCGAGAAGAGATCTGGATAGAACCAGGGGCATTTTCTGAATATGGTGTCCGGATCCATGGTTTTTGAAAATATGTTGAAAGTTTACCTGAAGGCTTTGAGAGAAAATGCAAATGCTTCATGATGCAGATGCAAATGCAAATGCAAATGTCTTTAATTGATGCAAATGCTTCATGATACAGGTGTAGAGATTGAACATTATGCAAATGCCTTCTGAATGATGCAAATGCAAAGATTAACATTGACGCAACTACTTCATGGAATGATGCAGATGCAAAGATCGACATTGTGCAAATGCTTCTGAATGATACAAATGCAAAGATTAGCATTATGTAAAATGCTTCTAAATGATGCAAATGCAAAGATCAATAGTGATGCAAATGCTTCATGAAAAGATACAGATGCCCCGACGAATCGTGCTCATGTGAGTGGTCCATGAATGGTGAAATTGCAGCTACAACACAATAATGAGGATGCAATGATCCTAGAAATGATGCAATTGCTTGAGATGACGCAAATGCAAATATCCATGAAGTATGTAAATGTAATGGTAAAATGCAGATGCTCATGAAATAATGCAAATTCAAGTACCATGAATGATGCAAATACTTGCTGACACGATGCAGATGCAAAGCTTAATAAAGAGATAAGTGCTCATGGATGATGCAAATTCCCCCGATTGTTTTTTCTACACTTCAGCTTAGCCTTTTCTTTTCAAATCAGAGTGTATCTTCAACACTCGTGCCCCATAAGAGATCTTTCCCTTGTCAATCCTTGGTCATCTGTTTGCCCCGACAGTAACTCAAACTCTTATCCACGGAAGCCTATTTGCCAAGTTCTATTTTTTTCCTCATATCTAAAAGTCAAAGTTAACCCCAGTAGTTCCATACCTTTGGGTTAGAAAAACCCTTGTCTCATGTCAATCATCAAAAGTGGTTATTTCAAAAATATTTTTATTCGTTTTTCCTTTTTTCGAAAGAATTTAATGAAAACTTCTGAGCCAAAAATATTAACCCCATAGTGTTTGATGTATGAATCTCTTGAAGACTAGTGATCACTGTTAGAAATTTTCTGAATGTCAATCTGGGTTTTCAACTTGAATTGAAAGGCATGATACAATAGGATTTTGGTTGATCTAAGAAAACTTCACAACAAAAATGTATGTCCTTTCCAGGCTCAGAAATGGAACAGATTTTATAAAACACGAATTCCTTGAGAATCAAACAAATTCAACATTGTTTTAGTTTCCATACCATGGCATTTTAACAAGCGTCAAGATTGGTCGAGATGTTTAAACTGAAAAGTTAATTTTGGAGAAAAAAAAAGTTTCAGTTTTTTAAGTCAATCTTCCAAATGAGAGCTGACAGATTAGGAGGTGTAGGAATTTCTAGATGTTCATTAATTTCTTCAAGATGACCTATTCTTTTGTTGTGGCATCGGCATTGACATAGATGGCATAAAAAAATCTCATTTTACTCTAGACCGCCCATTTTTGGGTTTTCGCCCTAGAGTCTCATTCTTTCCATTTTTTTCTTTCTTTTTTTTTATTGTTCTACCATGCATTTGAGAATTCTAAATTCTTCCAAAGTGAAATGATAATTCGATGAGATGGGATAAAATCTAAGGAAAGACCCTTCAAGTTAAGTGTTCATGCTTATTCAAAATGGACTTTTAAAGCACGTAATGTAGGCCATGATTCAGGGTTCAGAAAGAAAGGATAAAATAGGCCCAAAATATGTGTTTGAGGGTAATCAGATCAAGGACCATTTCTTGAGGAGGATTCCCTTTGAAGCATTTGTCCCTTTGGGACTTTTTTTTCCTTCTTTTGACTGTTGCTTATTTTCTTCTTTGTTCTTGGCTTTCATTCCGCCATCCTTTTTCACACATTTTTTGTGTGTGTTTTTCTTCTCTTTTTTGTTTTGTTCTTGGCTTTCATTTCGCCATCTTTTCTACATTTTCCTTTTACATCTTCATTTCGACAGAGTGAGCCCGTATTTATTTGGGAGCTCAATTTTCTTTGTATCTATATTTGAGTTAGGACTCATTTCTCAGTGATCTTTGAGAAGATCTTTCCTCGCATTTGCCCCCCAGTGTAGAGGGTGATCCTTGATCAGGGTTCAAAGAAGAAAGAATTCTTTCGGCTCAAAAGGGTGACTATGGATAATTTCTTTTTGCGAAAGGGATATGAAAGATGGTCATTTCTGATATCAAGCACAAATATTCTCATTGAAAAGCAATCCCTAGGGGGAATAGATAATCAAATTTTCATTTTGCACTTTGATATCATCCGAATTCTCATATGCATGATGTCACAATTTTTCTTTTCTTTTTTATGCCCCAATGATTCATGTGTTGATTTCCCCTTATCATGTATCCATCATTTCTACATGTGACCCCCCAATTTGATTAACCATGAGAATTTGTGTCATTACGAGGAACATCGCAAGTCTATCTTTACATTGAAAATGCTGAGTTTCGACTTTGGGTTTGTTTGAAGTGACGAAGAAAATATGGCACAAAAATAAGTTTTCTCTGGGACATAGGATAACCTGGTTTAATCATTGTGCCCTGAGGTGTCCATCATGAAGTGATGCTTGGGTAATTGGTGTTTTGTGGTTATTTGGAAAGGATTTGAATGATTTTGGCACGACCTTGACACACATCAAATGACCACAATCTAGATTTTTTAAAGAATGTTTCATTTGTTCGAGTTTCCAAGGAGCTTGAAAATTTTTCAAAATTTTCATTCCTTTGCTCGTAGCCTAGACTAGGATCTATATCTTTGCTTATTTTGTAGTGACAATGGTTTATGAAGTTCAATCATTCATATTCCTTGAAGAATTAGGTCATTCAATTGGTATCGGTTCAAAGGATTTAGGCATAGGAAAACCCAAAAAAGAGGTGGGAAGGTATTGGGCCATTTTCAACAATGATCATCAATATTCTTGAGACCCTCTATTATTTCTTAATGTGAGAACACATTATTATTGTTCATCAAAAACTTTCTCAAAGTTTTAAGTTTTGCAAATTCAAATTTATGCTAAAACACAATAAGCATAAAGCATTTAAAACTCAAAATTCATTTAATTGAGATGGATGTCGACATGAGACAAGTGTTTTCAACATGAGACATGAAACTACATGTATCAAAATGTTCCTATTGACATGCTTTCCCATAATCCAAAATCACCTAATCCTCGGTGTTCTCTTTACCCTTTATGCCTTCCTCTCCCATTATGACATCCATATTCGTCTCACCATGCACAAACAGCGAATTCTCTCCATTGTTTGATTTCTGTTTCTTCCCCATATCTAATCGTCCGTCATTGATGAGTGCTTGAACCTTTTGTTTCATGGACATGCAATTTTCTGTGGAATGTCCTCGAATCCAGGAATTATAATCGCAATATGCATTCTCCTAATCAGCCCCCTCTAAGTAACTTAGCCAAAACAGAAAAATAATTTTTCCTCAAATTTAAAACTGAATCTACTATCCAATATTAAATCACGATTTTTTAACCTATTTTTAAAATTTCAAAAAAATCTAAAAAAAAAATACGGGAGACTCAGAACATGTAAAACTACACGAAAAAAATTGACTTAATTTTCTGATTAAAGATAACTTCCCAAAAAAATCGGGAAAATCAAAATACTGGGTGAAAACTGTTTTGCCAAAACACATTTTTTTGCCTTTGATAAAATCATTTAAAAATCAAAGTAAAAATGTTTGAGACTCTTCTAAAGACCTAAAAATAGTAGCTAAATTTTCTAAAAAATTGGACAAGATTTGCCTAAGTAAAAAAAATCACAAAGGTAGTAAAATTAACTTGCAACTCTTTAATTTTCCACAAGTATGCTCAAATGAGCATGATTTTGAGCCATTGATTGGCCTAAGTCAAAAATCATGTGGCATGACATGAGATGCATGAACATACAGCAAATTGAATGCATGAAATGCATGATTTAAAACCTAAATAACATGAAAAATGCATGGCATAAAGAATATGGCCTAGACCTAAAATGAACTTGCATGGCAATAAATGCAACCTAAGTCTAAACATGCATGAAATGCATGGCAATGCTAATGAGACCTAGACCTAAAAAATGCATGGCAATAACACAAACACATAGCATGCTAAATCAAGATACACAAACTCATGGCATGGAAATGCAAACAAGTCAACAAGCAAGATGAAAAATGCACATACATGACACAAAAAGTAGAGTAGCCGAATGGTCCTAGTTTCAAAGATGATTATCCTAGCATGACATATACACAAACACATAGTATACTAAATGCAAGGCTAAAAATGAAACATGCTAAACCATGCAAACATGAAGTAAAAGCATGAACACAACTAGACATTTTCACAAACACATAGTATAGTAAAATGCAAATCATGAATAACTCAAACATTTTGAAAACAGAAAATTAAAAATGTAAACAAGGAAAGTAAACATGAATACAAGATGAAAGAATCAAAAATAGAGGTAAGTAAGTAAAAAGATCAACACAAGCTCCATGTTTTTGTTATTTTTGGAAAAATGTAGAACATCAAAACATGCTAGACCTCACAAACAACATGAAATAAAAATAAAAAACCAACCATGAAAAAAAAATGCTCATTTGGCTACCTCTAGAAATCAAGTAAAAAAATTGGTTTTCAAAATTTTTCAAGAAAGCATCAAAGAAGAACTTCAAGAGAAAGCTTAAAAACACTTATTTTAAAACTAAAATCAATAGAAACTCACCAAATAAGAAATGAAAACAGCAAATCAAGGATGGAAATGCAAAAAAAAAGTGCAAGAGTATGGTGCTTTTAGCTACCTCTAAAAGCTATATTGCAAGCTTTTCCTCTTCTTACTTTCTTTGCCTTTCTAAACTTTCTATTTGCTTTTCAAAAAATGGAGAGTAATCAGCCAAGAAAGAGTGAAAAAATCAAAGAGAGCCCTCTCCCCTTCAAGGTGGCCGAATGGTGTAGGAAGAGTGTAGGAGGTTCTAGAATTTTTTAGCCAAATTTGATCCAATGGTCTTCAATCCAAGATGCTTTCTATGTAGAATTCTCACCCTTAGATTGGAATAATCAGCTCCTAAATATGATGTCATGAATATGATGTCATAAATAGGATGTCATAAATATGACATCATCCCTCTCCATCCACTGGTCCATGTGTTGCAAATTCAAAGGCTTGATCTCAAAAATAACTACCTTCCTCTTCTCTCTTGGCCCTTAGATGAAAAAAATTAGAAAATATCCAATCCTCCATGGGCCTTGGCCGGCTGCCCCTTCACATTCTCAGCCCATACTTCATTTTTTTAATTGCAAGAAAAGCCTTTTTTGATTTCTTCGATAAAATAACCTTTTTGACCCCCGAACCTAAATAAACAGAAAACTGACTCCAAATTCAAATTTTATTTTTTCAATACTTCCAAAATGATAAAAAAAAAAATTGAATTCTGGAAGTTTTTAAAATTTTTCGAGCCCATTTGCTATTTTTTGGATTTTTCTTCCAAAATTGCACCCTAATGCACCCGAACTTTTGCCATTTTGTAAACGAGCTCTAAATCCTGATTTTTATTCACCAATCTCTTCCAAATAATATAAAAGTGAGATATGAAAATTTTTAGAATTTTAGGAACTCATTTGCTATTTTTTCGGGATTTATCTGCTTGAATTTCAGTATAGTGGGCCTGGGATTTGTCATTTTGCAAACGAACTCCTAATCCAGATTTTCTTTCGCCAATCTCTTCCAAATAATTTAAGAATGAGATCTGCAAATTTTCAGAATTTTTGGAACTCATTTGCTATTTTTTCGAGATTTTCCTTCTGGAATTTTCAGCTTAGTGGACCCGGAATTTGACAATTTGCAAACGAGTTCCGATTCCTGATTTTATTTTGCCAATCACTTTCAACTGATTTAAAAATGAGATTTGCAAATTTTGGGAATTTTTGGAGCTCATTTGCTATTTTTCCCAAATTTTCCAATTTTGCCCTTTCGTCTCCAAAGCCTGGTTTTACTCAAAACAAGTCCGATTTTTAGATTTTTTTTCTGGGCCTTTTCCATATATTGAATTGGAGTTGGTCCAAAAATGCCCAATTTGTACAATCAAATTCCCTTCCGATTTGATTTTTCCTTTTTTCACTGTCGGAAATTTTCTCGTTTTTTTGTTTTCTCTCCAATCAGCTCTTTTCTCGGAATTTCTTCAAACTGAGCCTTGGACTATCCTTGTTTACTTACTCCTCATCAATTAGGGGCTTTAGTTTTACCGAATCGAGCCATTTTTGCAATTTTCCCCAATTTCACCAAAATCCACTAAAAACCCTAATTCTCGGTTTTCTTTCGAATTGACTTTTCCCTCTGTTTTTCTTCCAAGTAGCTTCTCCATTACCCTTAGTCAGTGCTTATCTTTCATTTGGAACCTTCAATTTTGACCAATTGGATCGTTTAAGCATTTTTCCCCAAATTTTTCGAACTAAGGTTTTCTTTCTACTAAATCTCCGTAACCCAACTTTCGAACTCCATATCTTTCATTGTAGACCTCGGATTATCAAAATTATTTCATCATTTTTCAATTGAACATTGAATCTTGATTTTTAAAGTGGGTTGACTTTTTCAGTAGTTGAGTTTTCGGGGTTGACTTTTTCGGGGTTGACTTTTTCAAGATTGACTTTTTATGTCTGCTTTCTTAAACTAAGTCACGGAGTACCACCTGCAGAATGAGAAAAGCCTTTTTGCATCCTGAAACATCAATTTAGGAAGAAAACATAACTGTTTTAGTGGTCCGAACAAAATTAGGTATCTACAGGATGTACATAGGGTAAGGCATGTATGGGGCGGGATTCTCAAAAGGACGATTCCCGAGACTAACAGCATGTGTCTCGTCTTCTTTTTTCTTGACATGGGTTGTTTTCTTGGGAAAGGTTGATTCAATGCCTTCCATCTTCCCATTCTTAATGGCTGTTTCAATCAGTTCCCCAGAGATGACCATATCGGCGAAATTCTTGGTGGCATTACCCACCAACTTGTCATGAAATGAGGCTTTGAGAGTATTGACGAATAAAACCGTGATCTCCTTATCGGTAAGAAGGGGCTGGATCTGAGTAGTCAAATCTCTCCACCTTTGGGCATACAGCTTGAAACTTTCTGTTGACTTTTTCTCCATATTCTATAGAGACAATCGGTCTGGAACCATATCTGATACATGCTTGTATTGCTCCATAAAAGTCTTAGCCAAGTCCATCGATGACTTGATCTTGTTCTGACTGAGTTGGTTATACCAATGAGTTGCTAATCCGGTCAAACTGTCTTGGAAACAATGGATCAATAACTTCTCATTTTCATCATAATCGGTCATCTGTCGACAGTACGTTGTCAGATGTGCCGAGCGGTTACTAGATCCATTGTATTTCTCAAAATTTGGCACCTTGAACTTAGGTGGAATTATAAAACCTGGGACTAGGCTTAATTCCTTGGCATCCAGACTGTCAAACATATCAGCTCCTTCTACTAACCGTAGTCTATCTTCCAATAAATAAAATTTACTCTGTGTATCTATCAATTCGGCCCTTTTCCTCTCAACCATTTTTAGTTTTTCTTGTTCAGCCAGGTCATCCAAGTCTGGGACTTTATTGGGTCGGCCGGGATATTTCCAATATTTGTGCCAATCGACACCTGATTCTGCGCTCCCACATGGGGTTGGACATATATGAATGGCATAGCAGCTGCCGGTGGTTGATTCTCAGTACTCTGTGACGATTGACCATTTAACAGTACGGTCTCTGGTCGAGCACTTTGATTCTCTGCCTCTCTTCTTACTATCGGATTCTCAACATGCCCTTTTTCTCGAAGTATAGCGGACATCATTTTTGTCATTTGTTCTCTCGACTCTTCTTGGGATTTTGCTAACTGCTCTTGCGATCTTGCTAATTGTTCTTGCAATTCCCTTTGAGCCCTTTCTAATCCTTCAATACGGGTAGCTTGTTCATTTTCCATAGCTCTAGCCTGCATTACAAAGGTGTTCAATATTTCTCATACCTCTGATTTGAAACAAAAATTTCTTCAAAGACTCTTTCAGCCAAGCCAACTTTTGTTTTATTCCCCCAGATGTGTTTCATGATGAATGAGCCATGAATGCCATGAATGCTATATGACACCCATATGATGCATGTAAAGAATAAACAAATTAATGCATGAACATATACAAAGAGATCATGCTAACTATGTTTGTCATGAATACAACCTGACGTCAACATGATACATGTAAAGAATGAATGAATTGATACACGGGTATATACAGATAATGACCACGTATGTCATAAATTTATTCTACAATGAATGATCAAACATGTTAGGACTTGCAACATGATGTCAATATGATGCATGTAAAGAACAAATGAATTAACACAAAGGTATATACAAAATGACCATGTATGTCACAAATTTATTCTACAATGAATAATCATGCATGTTAGGACTGTAACATGATATCAAAGTGATACATGTAAAGAATAAATGAATTAACATAAGGGTATATACAAAGAAATTAATTAATAATTAAATGAAATTGGTGGTCTTGATTATTCAAAAAACTCATTATGCAAGATTTGCCCCCAAGTTTAATCCACAATTTTTTAAACATGTTTTCCCCATAAAAATCAAAATATCATTTTCCAAAACCAATTTTTATCAAAAACTTTTTGGGTAGTGGGTCTTATTATGGCATGGGTGTTCAAATATTTATTTAACACTACCTGTCTGCAATTCTTATTTAATCAATCAACATATGTTTATGCAATTAACAAATGAGATTATTATCATAGTGAAATCAAAATTGCAATGCTCTATTCACATATGCATGAAATGTGCAAAATGAAAAAAAAATGTTTGAAAAAAGAATTTTTATTTTCAATTTCAAAAAGTTAGTGAACACTTGCCCCAACAATATCAACTCACTTAGGCATCACGATGCCTTCGAGATGGGGTATTAACTTATTGCAGGCGATGTACGTTCATCGTTGCCCGACCTACAATACTTATTCAGAATGTAGAAATAAATAGCAAAGGATCGAAAGCATTCCTCCATGTATTCCTAGCTTCGGTGCATCTAACAGAAATCCGGCATGGCTTCGCCTAGGTTCACTATATGGGGGTGAACAGTTCTAAAGGCCTCGAATTGTTCCTTATTGTCGCCAATGAAGGCTATTAAGGCATCTCGATTAAAAATGGGTTCAATTCGTTAAAGTATATTTCCATAGCCCATGCGGATTGTTTATCACGAAGACATAGGTATTTTAGTACTCTGGAAGTGTTTCACAAGCCCATGCGGATTGTTAATCACGAATGCTTAGTTACTTTGCTTCCACCTAAAAGGACGGAACCCTAGCATAAGGCTCATGATATGCAAATGCAAGTGTAGTGTGTAAGGAGGAACAACAAACCTTCCACCACCTATTCTACAACCCTTATTTTAAATGCCCCAACAATTTATTAATAGAACGTTCAAGAATAGTGTAACGCATTAACCAACAAGCAATTATAACATGCAACATTAAATAACTAGAAAACAATAATTAAATGCATGTGAACAAATATGAACATATTTAAAACATTTTATTATTTTCAAAATTCTCCTTATTTTAAAAAAATATGGGAATTAAAAATTAAATACCAACTAAAAACTGACAAGCCGAGACTTTTGATAACACACAACTTATTCTAGGCCTGAATCTCTAAGTATCCCCAGCGGAGTCACCAAGCTGTCGCAACCTAAAAAAATAACAAGTTCCATTGCAAGACATTACTCGTTAAGTGTGACATTGGGGAAACAGAGGAAAAGACAACTTAATTCCTCTTTAAATAAAATGAGGGTTTAAAAACAACCTCAAAAAAGAAATGGAGTCGCCACCAATCTTTTGGCTAGGTGTGATCGGCCACTGATAACTCGTATAATTATATAGTTTTTAGTTATGTTTTATTATTGTTTTGTGTCAAATACGAGTTATTATTGTTTAGTCTAATTGTGTTTATGATCTTTTATATTTTTATGTAATTTGGTGTTTTTCACAAGTTTCTTTGAGTGATTTCAGATTACTAGAATTAAGGGCAAATCCAGTTCAGTTCCAATTCCGACACCGTTTACCATATCAGCTATATCTCGAGTTTCACTGAAGCAATAAGGTTGAAATTTGTAGCCGTGCAAAGCTAAGAGGCATATCTATCTTTTTCATGTTTTACACTTCTTGAAATGGAGTCGTTTTCCCTAGTGAAATCGACCATCAAGTTGGCTGATGTGCAATGACGTCTGTGCTGACCTGTTTTCGTATTTTGCCCATATCTTCTTATCCACATCAGCAAATGAGCTGATTCCAACGGCTATGGATCCGTAACTGATAGGGGTATATTTTTCTAGAAGACAATTTTATCAGATCGAGCCTCCAACATTGACAAAATCGACCATCAAGATGGCTGATCAGATTTGTCATACAATATGACGAAAATTGTTAGAAAAATGCACCCACCTATTATACCTACCTTTGAAATTTGTAAAGCTTGTCTCTTGTCATTTAGCCCTCCAAAATGTGTATAAATAGAGGGCCTTGGATGAGTATTGGGATACATTATACATTGGTAGGATATTAGCCATTGTAAAAAATTTCTCTAAGTTTTCTTCTTTTTTCCTTTCTCTAGTTTTCTTTTTCTTTATTTACTTATGCTTCTTACATTTCTTTTCATTTTTAGTATGTGTTGCTAATCATATTGTTGAGGTGATGAGGTGAAGCTCTTGGTAAATGCTAAGGTTAGTCTCTTAAACATGAGCTAAAATGAATCATCATTTATAAACACTAGTATAGATAATATTTTCTTTTGGTTTAAAATCATACTTGCAAAGTAGAGATCTTGATTCATTATTGACAATGAAAATGGCACAGTAAATGCTTGGTTTCATAACCTTGATTTGTTGTAGACATATACCTTGGCATAAGGAATGCTTGGACTCTTTTTGTGAGTTTTGAGGACACCAAATGAACATAATATCATATGCTATGGACGTTGGACAATTTGGACTGAATTGCTAAACCTTCCGGTTGGAACCTCCCTTATGTGTGGATTTCAATTGTGTAATAAAACAAGATTAATCTTAGCATAACACCAAGAGTGGATTCTCTAACCTCAACATCTTTTCTTATTATTGTTTTTTATATCTTGTTTAATTGCTTTTATGTTATTTTGTTTATTTTGTTCTCTAATATCTTGTTTACTTTCTTTGTTATTGATTCCCTAATATCTTGTTTATTTTCTTTTTCTTATATATTTATAAACTTATACTTACTAATACGCTTCCCTGTGGTTCGACCTCGGACACCCGAGAATTTATTACTTGAACATAACCTGCACTTGGGTTTACAACTCTTAATTGAGTTACCATCAAGTTTTTGGCGCCGTTGCCGGGGAAGCAATACTAAGTATATAAGTTTATAAGTATATTTATTTTTATTGGCTGGTTATACCGCCTAATTTTCTATATATTTATATTTATATTGTATATTAACTTTGTTTTATTTCTATTGGCTGGTTATACCGCCTAATTTTGTTTATTAACTTTGTTTTATGCTTGTTTGGCGACGTGATTTTAGATCTCGTCGTTTAGTTAGATTTTATTGTGAAACTTTTTCAGGTAATCTTTCTAATACAACTCCTACCATGGCTGACAATGAAAGTGTTCATGCTGAAGATGAGAACAGACAAGTACGCACCATGCGTGACTACTTGCAACCAACTCGAAGCTCATCACCCTCTTGTTTTATTTTTCCTCTCAATGCAAACAACTTTCGTTTTAAACCAGGTATGATAGCTTTGCTTCCAAATTTCCATGGGTTAGAATCGGAAAGTGCTTACTCGTTTCTAAAAGACTTCGAAGATGTATGTGTCACCTTTAATGACCAACAATGTACAAATGAAATTGTCAAGCTAAAATTATTTCCTTTTTCTTTAAAAGATAAAGCAAAAATTTGGCTTCATAATTTAAAACCAAGGTCAATTGGCACATGGCAAGAATTACAAACTGAGTTTCTAAAGAAATTTTTCCCAGCACATAAAACTACTGCTTTGAAAAGACAGATTCAAAATTTCAATCAAAATCAAAATGAAGCATTTTTTCAGTGCTGGGAGCGTTTTAAAGATTTGTTAAGTTCTTGTCCACATCATGGTTTTGAAAAATGGCGTCTTATTAGTTTCTTTTATGAAAGTTTAACTCCCGAAACTAAACAATTTGTTGAAACAATGTGTAACGGTGAGTTTCTAGAAAAAGAACCTGAAGAAGCCTTTGACTACTTAGACCATTTGGCAGATAACTCTCAAGCCTGGCACACAGATAATTCCTCTGAAAGTTCCAATAGATCTAATGTTGTTTCTAACAGAGGAAAATATCATTTTAGTCAAGAAGATGAGATAAAAGCTAAAGTAGCTAATTTGGCTAGAAAGATTGAAGCCATGGAACTTAGAGAAGTAAAAGAAGTCAAAACGGTTAAAAATGAAGAAAGTTGTGGAATTTGTGAAATCATGGGACACCCCACTTCTGAATGTCCAAACATTCCCATTCTTAAAGAAGCGTTGCATGATCAAGTAAATTCCATAAACACATTTAAAAAGCCTTTTCCTTCTCCTTACTCTGAAACGTATAACCCTGAATGGAGAAATCATCCCAACTTCAGTTGGCGGAATAATAATCATGTTCAGGTACCACAATCTCAAAAGCCGGGCAACACTTTTTCCTATCAACCTTCACGTGTACAAACCTTGGAAGAAACATTGCAAGCATTCATGCAAACACAAGCAAATGTGAATAGCCGGACTTCACAGGACATCAATGAGATCAAAAACACCTTGTCCACATTGACAGCTTCATTACGCACTCAAGAAAAAGGTAAGTTTCCTGCTCAACCTCAGCCTAACCCTACTACTCAATGTCTTGTTTCTTGCTCCAATGAAACTCAACAGGAAAATGCCAGTTCTATCACAACTCTTCGAAGTGGAAAGGCAATTGACAAAAAGATTCCATCAAAAGACCAAGATCCTCTTTCCCCTCCGAAAAGTAATGGTAAGGATGATGGTAAGTCTGAACTTCTTGAAAATTTGGACAAAGAAAAAGGTATGTATCCTGCTCCTTTTCCTCAAAGGTTGCAAACAATAAAGAATTTGAATCAAAATGCAGAAATTTATGAACTTTTCAAACAAGTTAAGATTAACATTCCTTTATTGGATGCAATCAAACAAGTTCCATCTTATGCTAAATTTTTGAAGGACATGTGCACAGTTAAAAGGAAACATAATGTACAAAAGAAAGCATTTCTGACGGAAAGTGTGAGCTCAATCATTCAGCACCTTACTCCACCAAAATTCAAAGATCCTGGATGTCCAACAATCTCATGCATCATTGGAAACACTAGAATAGAACGTGCATTGCTTGATCTTGGTGCTAGTGTTAATCTTTTGCCTTTTTCTGTTTATCAACAGTTAGGTTTAGGTGAACTCAAGGAAACACCTGTTACACTTCAACTAGCTGATCGTTCTGTAAAAATTCCTCGAGGGATAGTTGAAGATGTTTTGGTTCAAATTGATAATTTTTACTTCCCTGTTGATTTTATTGTTTTGGACACACATCCTGTTTCAAATCCAAATGTTCAAATTCCTGTTATATTAGGCCGTCCATTTCTTGCAACTTCTAATGCTCTGATAAATTGCAGGAATGGTATGTTGAACATTTCTTTTGGAAATATGACTTTAGAATTAAATGTGTTCAACACTTGCAAGCAACCTGGTGATGATTCAGAAGTACATGAAGTGGATTTCATTGAAGAACTTGTTCATGAACATCTCACCACTACCACATTCCATGATTCTTTAGAAGCTTATTTAATTGAATGTGAGTTTGATAATGCTTCAGAAATTTCACACACTGATTCTTTGTTAAATTCTTTTCAGGTTAAGCATTGTTGGAAACAAAAGTTTGAGGAACTTCCATCACTCACAAATGTCACTGTACCATCAACTATTGAACCACCCAAGCTGGATTTAAAACCATTGCCATCCGAACTAAAATATTCCTTTTTGGGTGAGAATGAAACTTTTCCAGTCATAAATGAACTTGAGGAACTCAGAAATGATGCATATGAGAATTCTAAAATTCATAAAGAAAGAACTAAAGCCTTTCATGACAAGTTAATTTCAAGAAAAACATTTGATGTTGGGCAAAAAGTTCTACTTTATAATTCTAGACTTCACATATTTCCTGGTAAGTTGAGATCAAGATGGACTGGCCCATTTGTGGTTAAGCATGTGTATCATTATGGAGCAGTTGACATGGAGAATCCTCAAAATGGTAACGTATTCAAGGTAAATGGACAAAGACTCAAACTCTTTTTGGAAAATCATGTTACTCAAGAAGAGGTTGTTTTTCTTTCTGATCCTTGTTTTGAAAATAACTAGATGTAAATATAACTTTTACTAATCTTCAAAAAAAAAAAAAAAAAAAAAAAAAAAATTCATTTTTTTCCCGGTTAAATGGCGGATAACGGTACTCCGTGATTATTTAAGTCGGTTCCATCAGCTACCCACAAAACTGATATTGTATATAAATTTCTCTTTCAATTTCTTTTTCATTTTTTTTCAAGATGGATGATATTCTCAAAAGATTGCAGAAACGATTTCCTCCTTTTCCTCGGAATATTTTACTGAAGCTTTACCAAGTTCGATTAGAAAGATTAAGAATGCTTATGAACAAAGGGATTCCTGAAGACATACGTTGGATAATTGAAGCCAAGGTACGTGAAGATGAATATCTTCCTGTTTTGCATTTACCAGGTACAGGTAGAAGCACTTATGCAAAGAAGCGACGAGCAAAGCGCATGAGTTCAAATTGCCACAAGTGTGCACGATGGACGTGTAACGGTAAATGTCGTTCTATTGGGATTCCGTCCTCTAATCGAGATGATAAAATTGAATTCATTAAGGATTGACTGAGTAAGGAGAATTTGGGTAATATCCAACTTTCTCTTGAGACGCATCCTAGTGGAGACGTACAAAGAGAAATTCTTGATTTATGGCCGCAATTCCAAAGGGAATGGCAACATCTTGGGAATCTGATGTTAAAAGACCCTGTTTGCCAGCTTGTAAGAAAACTGGATGGGAAGCATATCCTCGACTCATAGAAGGCGTTTAAGCCGTTTCTGGACGTAAAACCAGAGGAAGATGTGAGCCACAATCACAACTACAATAAATGACTTCTCAGCTTTTGGTTTGATTTGCAATAACTTCATTTCGGTTTAATTTACGTGTTGTTCGATTTGTGTAATTATTTTCGTTTTTTTTTGCATTGGTCTTTTACGGTTGATTTTTCTTCTCTTTTTGATTTTCTTCCTGAAATCACGCAAAAATCTTTTGTTAGGTTAACATTTTCTTCTGACAGGTCAAATACACTTTCGGCGACATTATTACTCTTGTCTGATTCATTACTCAGTCCTTTATATATTACAACATGTACTCATTCTCTTTCAGGCACTCTAAAAAAAAATGAAAAGTACTTCGTCCCAGCGCATTAAAAAAATTTGTGTCTTTGGAGGTGCTTATCCAGGGAAAAATAACATATTCGCTGATGAAGCCATAAGAGTCGGAGTATTACTTGCCCAACAAAAGATCCAGTTGATTTATGGAGGCGGTAGTACGGGTCTAATGGGAGCAGTCGCTACAGCAGCACACGCCGGAGGAAGTCCAGTTCTAGGAATCGTGCCAAAACTATTCACAGATTTTTGTGGACCTACCGTGAGTAAAGAAATATAAGTCTGGAGTATCCCTGAACGGATGACAATCATGTACCATTCTGCCGATGCATTCATTGCTTTACCAGGAGGTCTGGGTACATTGGAAGAAATAGCTTGCGTGGCTTCTTGGTCATCTTTGGTCACAAATAAGAAACCCATTGGTTTGCTTAATATTAATGGTTATTTTAGTAATTTACTTTCATATTTAGATAATGCTGTGGATAATGGATTCATGTTTTCAGAGGCAAGGAGAACCATAATTTCTGCTACAACCATTGAAGATTTACTCAAAAAGCTACAAGCTTATGAGTGTTTATCTGCTACGGTTGTTTCGCAAACGCTCGGAAAAAGAAAAAGAGATATGGACGAGCAAGGAGTGGATTGCACTTTGTCTTTGTGACATTATCTAACATTTTGCTTGTTGTGTCTCAGTTATAATAAGTGGTTAGCAACCTCTGCAGGTAATATCTCCTAAATTCTACCTTTAAAATTTGACATTGGGGACAATGTCATATTTTAGTAGGGGGTAAGGGACATATTTTGCTAAAAAAAAAAAAAAAAAAATTTGTTGTGTTTTAAGACATTTAGAAGTATTCATTCTGAACAAGGTCTGAGTAAGGGAGACTTGAGACATACCTTGTCAGTTTGATTTAATCTTCTTCTTCAAAAAAAAAAAAAAAAAACAAAAAAAAAAAAAAACAAAAAAAAAAAAACAAAAAAAAAAAAAAAAAAAAAAAACAAAAAAAAAAGCATGTTTAGACTTAGTGTGTTTTTTTTAGTTACTTTCAATACAATGATGAGATATGAATTGCATAAGTCTAAAACAGATTTATTAGTGAGAAGATTTTCATGAGAATTGAGCTTGATGTCAACCTTTTTATGAGCCAATGTTAATATGATATGTTGATTGAGAAAGAAGCATGTTTAGACTTAATCTGACTTGTATAATCATCTTTGTGAGTTTTTGAGCCTATAATGATTGATGCATTATACAAATCAATCTAATTTCTTTCTTGAGTGCTCTTATGATTACATGATTCTCTAGAACTTGCTTTAAACCGTTTGATACTATATTGATACATGTGACAACATGAATATGATAGAGGCATTAGGATTATAACCAGAGCCAAACAGCCATCCCTTATTAATGTTCTAAGAGAACATCCCCACTAGTGAGCCAATTTGAGCCTACATTAAATATGCTGTTTTATTGGTAACCACAACTTACACCTAGCCTAAATATACTTATATCCTTACCCTTGTTCTAAAGATGGATTTTTTTTGAGACATATTGCAAAAAAACAAGGGATATTTTTAGTTGAAAATTTGGGTTAGAAACAAAAGATAAGTGTGGGGAAAGAAAAGAAAAGAAAAAGTCAAGAGAAAAAGAAAGGGATCATTGTCAAATACATTCCCATATTAAAAAAAAAAAAAAAAGAATCTTCTCTTGAACTTCTAGAAAAAGATGTTACAAAGTTAGATAGAATGATGCAAAGGCTCAACATGAATATTTAGCCTATGTTATTATGTGCTTTATAACAGTTTTGAGAAGTTTTATTTGTATGATCTTATTATGTCTCTAAAATCTATGAACTCTTTGGAACCTTTGTGATATCTTTATCCTTTTGTTCTTTAACCACATTATAACCCTTTGGCCCCATTACAACCTTGAATAAAGACCTCCTGATTTATGAAGTTGTATGATCTAAATAGTGGAGAATAGGTGGACAAGCAAGCATATGGTAGAAGTGTTTTCATGAGATTGATTGAGTGTAAACACTTTACCACTACTTTAAAGAGTGAAAATCAAGAGAGTATCCCATGTGAGAAGTTGAGATTAAGTTTGAATATGCACTATTTTGATTGAAATATGTTATGTTAATATTGGCTTAACTCATTTATTTACATTCAAGCAAGATTTTTTGTGAATTTCTTTAAGCTATTGATTAGTTTTTAAGACTTGTCCAATGATTATCTCTAATTTATATTGGAAGGATTAGTTATAATTATTATTTTTAGTTTTTCTTATGTCTTCAATGTTTGTGGGTATCGTCCTAGTAAACCCTCACGAGACTAAACTCGTCCACTAGGGACACCTAGGGGTTTAAAGGCTTGTGTCACATGCTAAGTGCCACCGTGATTTCCTACGAAAATGGATTAGATTAGATTTCTTATTTTATTTTTATTGAGTCGTTGCTAGGGACTAGCAACAATCTAAGTGTGGGAGTGTGATAACTCGTATAATTATATAGTTTTTAGTTATGTTTTATTATTGTTTTGTGTCAAATACGAGTTATTATTGTTTAGTCTAATTGTGTTTATGATCTTTTATATTTTTATGTAATTTGGTGTTTTTCACAAGTTTCTTTGAGTGATTTCAGATTACTAGAATTAAGGGCAAATCCAGTTCAGTTCCAATTCCGACACCGTTTACCATATCAGCTATATCTCGAGTTTCACTGAAGCAATAAGGTTGAAATTTGTAGCCGTGCAAAGCTAAGAGGCATATCTATCTTTTTCATGTTTTACACTTCTTGAAATGGAGTCGTTTTCCCTAGTGAAATCGACCATCAAGTTGGCTGATGTGCAATGACGTCTGTGCTGACCTGTTTTCGTATTTTGCCCATATCTTCTTATCCACATCAGCAAATGAGCTGATTCCAACGGCTATGGATCCGTAACTGATAGGGGTATATTTTTCTAGAAGACAATTTTATCAGATCGAGCCTCCAACATTGACAAAATCGACCATCAAGATGGCTGATCAGATTTGTCATACAATATGACGAAAATTGTTAGAAAAATGCACCCACCTATTATACCTACCTTTGAAATTTGTAAAGCTTGTCTCTTGTCATTTAGCCCTCCAAAATGTGTATAAATAGAGGGCCTTGGATGAGTATTGGGATACATTATACATTGGTAGGATATTAGCCATTGTAAAAAATTTCTCTAAGTTTTCTTCTTTTTTCCTTTCTCTAGTTTTCTTTTTCTTTATTTACTTATGCTTCTTACATTTCTTTTCATTTTTAGTATGTGTTGCTAATCATATTGTTGAGGTGATGAGGTGAAGCTCTTGGTAAATGCTAAGGTTAGTCTCTTAAACATGAGCTAAAATGAATCATCATTTATAAACACTAGTATAGATAATATTTTCTTTTGGTTTAAAATCATACTTGCAAAGTAGAGATCTTGATTCATTATTGACAATGAAAATGGCACAGTAAATGCTTGGTTTCATAACCTTGATTTGTTGTAGACATATACCTTGGCATAAGGAATGCTTGGACTCTTTTTGTGAGTTTTGAGGACACCAAATGAACATAATATCATATGCTATGGACGTTGGACAATTTGGACTGAATTGCTAAACCTTCCGGTTGGAACCTCCCTTATGTGTGGATTTCAATTGTGTAATAAAACAAGATTAATCTTAGCATAACACCAAGAGTGGATTCTCTAACCTCAACATCTTTTCTTATTATTGTTTTTTATATCTTGTTTAATTGCTTTTATGTTATTTTGTTTATTTTGTTCTCTAATATCTTGTTTACTTTCTTTGTTATTGATTCCCTAATATCTTGTTTATTTTCTTTTTCTTATATATTTATAAACTTATACTTACTAATACGCTTCCCTGTGGTTCGACCTCGGACACCCGAGAATTTATTACTTGAACATAACCTGCACTTGGGTTTACAACTCTTAATTGAGTTACCATCAGCCACCTACTAAAATCGGTTTTGTAAAACATCTTAAAATTAATTAAAATATTTTTTTAAAAACAAATTTTGAAGTCTGCGCTTTTAAACCATAGAAATCAAAGAAACGGGTTCGGAAGTCGATTATGTGCGGGGAAGGATTAGTACTCCCACAACGCCTGTATAATATGGTACCTTATTAATCGTGTATTATCTCGAGTCTAGGTAAAAGTCGGTTTTAAGATTTGGCATTTTAAAATAATTCCTAATTTAAAGAAAAATAATCTCATTTTTAATTTGAAAATGATCCGGAATTCATTAGCACAAAATTTTTCTATATTCCCCGGCAGACCCGTTAAAACATAGAAATCTTTATTTATTTGGAAAATCTCCAAATCACTTTCTTTTTGAAAGAAAGATATTCCGTTGTTAATGATAATTGATGATATCCTCCCTGGCAAACCTAGCAGAGGACTCATTAATTATTTTAACTCGGGAATAACCTTATTTATTTGAAAATGATTATCTTAGAAATCATTTTAAAAAGATGGTTATGAATATGCAAATCATTACTAATAACATGGCAGAAGAGTAAATGACATGGCATATGGATTAATGACATGGCATGCTTGACATGACAAAATCTAGATGACATGGCATAATTAAAATGACATGGCAAAAGAATTAATAACATGGCATGCTTGACATGGCAACATCTAGATGACATGGCATAATCTAAATGACATGGCATGTTTGACATGGTATAATCTAAATGACATGGCAAAGGAAATTATAACAAGGCAAAAAGCACAAAATGAAATTATCATAGAATATCCATGTTTATATCATAACTAAGATAACAACATGAAATTTAAATCAAAGTAATGACATTACTATGAAATATTCATACATATGGAATTTACATGACTAAGATGGCAAAAATTAGATATCATGGAACATGCATGAACATGGAAAATGTAATGCATGGAAATGTATTTCTCTTATGAAGTAAGGACATCCGTATACCTAAAAAGGTATCCGACTACCTTTGGAAGAGACCTAAATTGGATTTTCTAATTTGGATTCGGGTTTAAAAAAAAATGGAATTTTTGGGATGAAAAAGGCCTCATGGCCGAACCCCTCTTAAAAGGCTCTATTTTCTTAGTTTTGAAATCCGGGTTGACCACCCTTGACCCGACTTTTATAAAATCAAATTTTATGATTGAAATGACATGGAAATCACCCTAAGACAGTAAATAATGTCCCAAATCAGCCCCCTCTTTAATATACTAATAAAAACATAAAATTATTATTTCTTGAAAACAAACCTGACTCCTACAACCGGTTTTAAAACCCGATATTTTTTACCCTTTGAGAAAAATTCAAAAAAATCTGAAAAAAGTAGGGGAGACATATAACATGTTGATATAGATGGGAAAAAATTAGCTTAATTTTTGGAGCAAGGATACTATGACCAAATTAACCAAAATAGAAAGTTACTATTTCTAAAAACAACTCTAACTCTCATAGGCAGTCTTGAAAACCTATTTTTTTGCCCTTCTAAAAAATTTCATAAAAAGATGTAAAAATTAGGGTAGACCTATGACATGTTGAAATCATTGGAAAAAAATCAGCTTAATTTTTGGAGATGGATACTATGACCTAAATTTACCAAAAATCAAGACAGTGAGTTAAAACTGCTTTGTCAAAAGCCATTTTTTCAGCCATGATAAAAAAATCTAAAAATCGTGAACAAAAAAATACCATGGCATCCCCTAAATGACTACTGCATTTGGTAAAAAATCATATTATTTTGACAATGGATGAGTAGTGAAATAAAATCACAAAGTCAGAATACCCAATCTAGACTATTAATTTTCCACAAGCATGCTCAAGAGAGCTTGGCTTTGAGCCATTGATTGGCTTAAGTCAAAAATCAAGTGAGGATGGTGAAATGCACGAACAAACAGTAAGTTAAATGCATGAAATAAGTGGCATGGCATATGCATGACCTATATTCTAAGTGACATAGCAAATAACCTAGAATGCTAAATGACATGGAAAAATTACATAGCACATGAAAATAACCTAATGTCTAAATGACATGGAAAATGATATGTCACATGAAAATAACTTAATGTCTAAATGACATGGAAAATGACATGGCTTGTGAAAAAAGGCCTAATGCCTAAATGACATGAAAATTTTCATGGCATAAGGAAAATAACCAAATGTTTAAATGTCATGGAAAATGACATGTCATATGAAAAATGACCTAATATCTAAATGACATGGAAAATGTAATGGCACATGAAAATAACCTATTGTTTAAATGTCATGAAAAATGACATGTCATATGAAAAATGACCTAACATCTAAATGACATGGAAAATGTCATGGCATAATGAAAATAACATAAAGTCTAAATGTCATGGAAAATGACATGTCATTTGAAAAATGACCTAAACTCTATGATGCAAAACATAGTATAGCAAGGATGTTAAATGACATAGCCACAAAATGCAAAGGCATGGATAACTTGGTATGAACAAAATAGCATGGCAAGAATACACATGAAAATAAATAATAAAAACAACAACAAATAAAGAAAATAGAGGTGAGCTCCATGGTTGGTACCTTGGACATAGTCCTCCCCTAACCATAATCCCTTGATTTTATCAAGGTCATTAAGCCTTTCCACCTCTTTATTTTTGTTTATTTTTGAAAACTAAACTATCAAGGAAAGCTATCCTATCACAACCAATGTAAGAATAAAATCAAACACAAGGTGAGCACAAAAATGGCTCTATTCGGCCAAGGTAAAAGAAATGGTAAAAAATGTTTTTGATATTTTTTTGATTAAAAGAAAAGATGAAAACCTTCAAAAAAACTTTCAAAACCTTTATTTGCATAAGAAAAGGATTGGAAATCACATGGAAAAGAAAAAGAAACATGGAAAGGAAAGAAAATAAAATAAAAATGCAAGAGAGGGGTGCTGGCTACCTTCAAAGCTTTCTTTCAAGCTTGCTTTCACTTCAAAAAATTTCTTTCTTTTCTCCAAGTTGGCTACTGCCCTTGCTCCAAAGAAATGACTAACTAAATGAAAAATGAAGACCCCCTATCTCTTAGATAGGGTTGGCCGAACCCCCTTTGGTGTGTGGATGTGCTCATCTTTTTTAATCTAAGACATGTGGCATCCATCACAAGGCAAACTAGCCAAAGAAAATAAAAATGCCATCTTGCAACCTCATCTTGGCCCTTTGATCAGAATTTTCCAGCCAAGAGGAGATAAGGATGTGCTCATTTCTCTTCAAAATATTTAGGCCACTTGGCATGATAACAAAGGAACTAACCAAAGATTAAAAATGTCTTCTTGCAACTTAATCTTGGCCATTGAATAAAATTGATCAAATCTCAGCCTTCATTCCATCATGAGCTGGCCGAATGGCCTAGAATGTTCCAGCAACTTCCATATTTTTTAATTGCAAAATGGCATTTTTCGATTTCTTCGGTAAAATTGTATTTTGGCCCCCAAACTTAATTTGATTGCAAACGGACCCCAATTTCTGATTTTCTTTCTCCAATCCCTCCAAATAAATAAAAAAATTCAGTTCTGAAGATTTTCATAATTTTTGGAGCACGTTTTTTATTTTTCCCGGATTTTTCATTAAAATTGCGGATTAGGCCTCCCCGAACTTTGTCTTTTTTCAAATCAGATCCCATTTGAGATTTTTATTTTCCAATACCTCCAAATAAATATAAAACTCAATTCTGAAAGTTTTCATAATTTTTCGAGCTCGTTTCCTATTTTTTCCGGAATTTTCTTTAAAAGTTTCAGTTTAGTGCCTCCCAAATTTAGCCTTTTTCCTTTGAGCTCTAATTCCAGATTTTTCTTTACCAATACCTTCCAAAAAATACATAATTGAGATCGGAAAGTTTTCATAATTTTTCGAGCTCGTTTCCTATTTTTTCCAGAATTTTCTCTTGGAATTTCGGATTAGTGCACCCAAACTTTGTCATTTTTCATTTGAGCTCCGATTCCGCATTTTTATTCACCGATCCCTTCCATACAATATAAAAATCAGATCTGGAGGTTTTTGTAATTTTCCGAGCTCGGATTCTATTTTTCTCGATTTTGCCAAGATTGCCCTTTAACCCTCGAAACCTCGATTTTACTCAAAACGGGTCTGATTTCCAGATTTTCTTTTTCTATTGCCTTTGTCATATATTGAATTTGAGTTGGTCCAAAAACGTCCAATTTTTACGATCAAATTTTCCTCCGAATTAGTTTTCTCCAAATTTGCCCGATTAGGTATTCCCCTATACTGAATTTTCGTAACCCATCTTCCGAACTCTATATCTTTCGTTGTAGACCTCGGATTATCAAAATTCTTTCACCATTGTTCAATTAAACCTTGAATCTTGATTTTGACTGAGAGTTTACTTTTTCAGTAGTTGACTTTTTAGGGTTGACTTTTTTGAGGTTGACTTTTCGTGTTGAACTCCGAATCATAAGTCTTGGAAAACCATCTGTGGGATGAGGAGAGTTTCTTTGTATTTCGGAAAATTGAAGTCAGAACTTACCTTGTTTAGGGGGGTCGGATAAAATTAGGTGTCTACACAAAAGTTATTAAAATCATATCAAAGATTATTAAAATTATATCGAAAGTTACCACAATTATATCAAAAGTTACTAAAATTATTTAAAAGGTTACCAAAAGTATATCTAAGATTGTCAAAATGGTATAAAGGTTATCAAAAGTTATCAAAATGACAAAATCATATTAAAGACTATAAAATCATAAAAAGTTATAAAAATCATATCAAAGGTTACTAAAATTATATCGATGGTTACCAAACTTATTTCAAAAGTTATCAAAATTATATTAAAGGTTTTCAAAATTATATTAAAGATTATCAAAATTATATCAAATGTTATCGAAATTGTATCAAAAGCTACCAAAACCACATCAAAAGTTATCAAAATCATATCAAAGGTTAACAAAATTACATCAAATGTTATCAAAATTACATCAAAACCTATCAAAATCATATAAAAGATTATTAAAATTATATCGAAGGTTACTGAAGGTTACCAAAATTGTATAAAGATTATCAAAATTCTATCAAAAGTTATCAAAATGATAAAATCATATTAAAGACTATTAAAACCATATCGAAGGTTACCAAATTTATATCTACTATTAGTAGTAGTGGATGCACTTTCTCAATAACTTTTATGAAGAACTTTAACAAAATTCAATAACTTAATGTTACAAAATAGTAATTATAGAGTAACTAAAATACCAAAAAGATTTATAATTTTTTTTAGTAATCTTAGTTTGCAAAATCAACAACCTCAAAATGTTTCCTTTTTTGGTAATCTTTATCTAATATTTAGTAATCTTAAACTTGTTTAAAATAATGCAACAATTTAGAGAGCTAAATATACAAAAACTATACTCATTTAATAATGCGTAATAATGTGGTTACCATATTTTTCAATATAAATATGCAAGAATATATTTAATTAAAAAAATAAATTTATATTCGTCAAGATTAATATTTTTAAAACTATTGACTTTGTTCTTATAAAAAATTCTTAAACAGTAGATATTTCAAAACAAAAAAGAAAGAATAATGATATGATGAAAGTAATTATCTTGAGTTTACTATGGATACACATGCTAGTAATAATAAAAATAAAAATTGAAGAATAAATAGAAAAATTGTCATTGATATAGAAATTTGAAGAAGATCAGTATCAAATTTTCTCTATTCGAATCAAATTATATATGATAAAAATGAAGTTAAGTTGCAATGCAAGCTTATCTGAGATTATGTTTAATAAAACAAAGATTCATTTAGGCATTGTCAGCTTGATAACTTGATTTTGAGTTAACCTACTAAGTTGACATAATCACAAAACTTAAAATTAAAACCACATTTTAGTGTTATAAAGATGATATTTCTAATTAAAAGTATAAAAATTATTTTTATTTTTTATTAATAGCTTATAAATTTTAACAATTATAATTACAAATTTTACTATTGTGTTATTAATTATTTACTATTATGTTATTAATCATTTACTACCATCACCATGTTATTTATCATTTACTAATTTATTATCAGTCATTCACTATCATGTTACTAATAGTTAAGTACTTTGTTATCAATCATTTACTAATATATTATTAATCATTTACTACATGTTATTACTCATTTACTACTATGTTATCAATCGTAAACTATTATATTATTAATATTTTACTACTATTATATTCATCATTTAATAATTATTTGAATTTTTTTACTAATAATTTTATTTAATAAAGGTCCACTCTAGAACCATTCAACTTTATTACTAAATTATGAATTGATAGTATATATTAATTTACTAAAATATTATATAGCTTAATTTATAACTTTTTCAGTAATTTTGGTATACAAAATTAGTAACCTAATATATTACCTTTTTCAGGATCTTTATCCATTATTTAGAAATCTCAAACGTATTTCGTTAGAAACAATTCAATAGATATTCTTCAACTTATAAGGTTATTGAAATATAAGATATTTAGTTATTGAAATTACAAATAGTTTTCTAACTTTTTTCAATATTTTAATTTACAAATCAAGATTATTTTCGATAGTTTTGATCTATTATATAGTAATCATGAACATATATGTCCTTTGTCAATAACTTCTATAAAAAAACATGAGCAAAATTTAGCAACTTATAGTATTACTGAACTTTAGATAGTTTCATATCTTTTTCAGTAATTTTGATATGCTAAATTATCAATCTCAAAGTATTTAAATTATTTTAATAACCTATAACTAATCTCAAAATGTCTAGTTATTTTTCATAACGTCAATAACTTCTATGAATAATATGAACAAAATTTAGTAACTTCATATTACTGAAATAGTAGATAAGAGTTACTGAAATATTCAATAGCTATATAGTTTTTTCAATAACCTTGATTTGCAATATTAGTAATTTTAAATTATTTTATATTTGTCATAGTATTTATCTATTTTTTAGTAACCTCATACATTTTTCCTAGAAACTTCTATATAAATTGAATAATTTAGGGTTACCGAAAATATTTGATACTTAATTACTAAAATAGCATTTAGTTTTATAACTTTTTCAACAATCTTAATTTAGAAAATCAATAATCTCAAAATGCATAACTATTTTCCGTAGCATTTATCTACTATTTAGTAATCATCGATGTACTTTGTCAATATTTTTTATGAAAAACTTGAGCAACATAGAGTTACTTAAATATCATATAGATTTATAACTTTTTCAATAACTTTGGTTTGCAAAATCAGTAACCGCAAAATTTTTAATTTTTTTCGTAATCTTTATCCAATATTTAGTAATATCAAAAATGTTTAAAATAATATAATAATTGAAAGAGTTAAATGTAACAAAATTATACTCATCCAATAATGCACAATAATGTTACCAGGGACAATACAAACATGTGAAAGAACATTTTTAATTAAATTAAATAAATTTGTATTCTTCAAGATTAATGTTTCTTAAAACTATTGACTATGTTCTTGTAAAAATATCTTAAACACTAAATATTTTAAAATAAGAAAGAAGAAATAACAATAAAATGAAATTAGTTAACTCGAGTTTACTATAGATATACACATGTTGATAATAACAAAAAGAAAAGATTTGAATGAAAATTGAAGAATAAGTGGTAAAATTTATGCATACGTGTTTATTTAATAATATATTTGATCTAAATCTAAAAATAAATGTTAATAAAAAAAATTAAGTCCTTTATATAAGAATTTGAAAAATATTAGTTTTGGAATTTTTTATTCGAATCAAATCATATATGATAAAAATGGAGTTTAGTAACAATTTAAGCTTATGAGAGATTATGTTTTATATAGCAAAGATTCATTCAAGCATTATTAGCGATAAAGTGGAATTGTATAAGAGATTAGAAATTTCATGGCAAGAGAAATCAATCATTGCTATTATCAAAAGTTTAAATATAGATGTCTATGCATTATAAAAAAATCAAGCATATAATATACGGTAATACATATATTACTCTCTATAATTTTTCATACTTTAATTTTATACAAACTTTAATTTTTAATTAGTTTAAATAAATATATGTTTAAGCACTCATGAGTCATATGTAACCATTAAAGAAGATAAAAGTAAATTATGACTCATTTTCGATGTTACCTCCACATATACCCAAGAATTAATTTAATTTGCAAGGCATAAAAAGAAAGAGTTTAAGCATATATAGTTAACTTTGGCAAGCAAAAAGTTGTATATAACAAATAAATTAATTATCAAAATTTTGTTTAAAAAATAGCATGCTTCAGTGTTAATGAAATATATAAATATTAATTTTTGGTTCAACCAAAAATATATTTATTATATTTTGCTAGGTAAATAAAAAGATTCCAACTTATTATTTATAATTTGCAGTGTATTTGAAACTTAGAATGCTCCATTAGTTTACGTTAGTTACTTCATCATTCGGGTTTAGAGTAAACACTCTATATATTAATTAAAGCAGTTTAATTTTATGTGGACTCTATTTTTAAATATTATTGATTTAAATTTTAATAAATTAATAAAAATTACATATTTAAATAGGACAAATTTATTAATTTTAAGGTAGTTTAATTTGATGTGAACTCTATTTTTGAACATTTAATTGATTTAAATTTAAATAAACAAATAAAAATTGCATATTTGAATAGGATAATTTTATTAATTTAAAAATGTTGTAAGAGTATTTATATAGTTCACTTTTAACAATTTTTTGAGTTCTCACTTTTATTTTATATATAAAAGATATTAATAATGAATAACCAATTTCAAGGCTAACACAGTAATTCAAGCACACTGCATCCAGTGATCTTATCTTACATAATTACATTTTATTTTCTTGTCTCTGACCATTAGATTATATTTTGGGTTTGTATTTGATGTAATGTCAGTGTATAGATCTATATATTGATAGTAAATTTTACACGACACCTCATTAAAAAACTATCTACTAATCCCTAACTTCTAATTCCTAACGACTAAATCGACGGGTGATATAAATCCTTATATTTTATTGTCGTTAATCGTATGTTAGAAACAAAGTTGTTTATGATAATAACGATGAGGAATGATGATGGTTAAACTTTGGAAGCAAGCTGCCATATGGCACGACAAGGTTGGGAGAAAATCCCATAGGTTCGGTCGGATCCTTTGGAGCTAAGCATGGCGCTCGTGTCCTGTATCTTTATGCCAGCATTTCCGGAATAGTGGTTAAGGATTTTGTTCGTTTATCTGCCATACGCTGCTCAAAAATTCCCTTCCTGTTTATCTTGCCTGTCCCAGAGATTAATGGGGAAAAAATGATGTGATGATGCAAATTGGAAAAGTCAGAGGAAATGACAATAACATGGGAAAAAAAATATGGCTGATCCGAGAGTGTACCCTTGAGAGATTAAATTTCTATATCGTAATTTGGGATAAAAAAAATTTGCAGGCTGAGGTTCAAATTTTAGACTTGTTGAATGCAAAGATAATTGCATGAACTGAGGTTTATCTTGAGAATATTGCTTTCAATCATGCAAGACCAGTTTTGTCTTCTTTTCTTTTCTATTTTGTTCTCCATTTTGACATTTAATCTCAACAAGGTATTTTTCTTTCTTGATCTCTTAAAATCAAGAACCAGTTTCAAATCTCTTGATTCATCATGCTCTTACTGTACATTATTTCTCAGTAAGGAAACTGGTATAACCTTCTTATCCATTCTGTAAACTTGATTTCAAGACTAAACTTTGGATCCTCGCATATTGACAGTTCATAGTAGTTTAAATTCACTAAGCATCCAAATCAAAGTAAATAACTGGGACCATCAACCAATTTATGGCTTTCATTGCAGAAGTTGAAGCCTTTATGGATTATGATTTTATTTAGATACTGAAATAATGGTGTTGTAGCCTCAAAATATAACCATTTATTATGCAGTTGAGGGCATTTTAACCAAATCATTCAACTACTCTCAAGGATTCATTAAATCTTGGTTGGAAGATTTTTGACATCCTCCTAAGACTGGTCGGCATTTCGAAGTTAAGTGTGTCACCTACAGGCAGTTAAACCAAATACTCAGTGTGCAGAACTCACTATTTGTGCTATATATTTCATAATCTTATGCACCTGAATAGCCGTAGACTGCATTATTTTAATGTCCAAGTCATTTACAATGGAAGATAAAATCTTAAATTCCAGATAAATCTGCTGTATTGCAACAAATGTTAAGTGCAACTTAATCACATGACATGCATGCACGAGTTCGAAAAGTTTTAAGCCTATAATACATTCCTCAATGAGTAAAATAAAGAAGAGTTAAGGTTAATCTCCGTAAAGTTGTGAGTTCTAACTGTTTAAGCGTGTCATACCTTCCTTAATGAGTTAAATAAATAAGAGTTAAGTTAGATTAAGGATAGATTAGGGACTTTTAAAAAAAAAAAAAAAAAAAAAGGGGGGGCAACTTAATCAAAGTCTAGCAAATCCATAATCATGGACCAATACGAAAACAAAAGCGCCTCTGACTGGGATTTGCATTGTTTCTGATGAAATTTGTTTACCTACATTGAACAAAAGGAATATCATTTGTATTTCTTCTCTGTTTCTGGTCCTAATTAGTTCCTGTCAGCATCTAAATAGGCCAGGGTAAGTGCAATATACACAAAAGTTATCTTCCCCTAATGACCCATAGCGGGGAAACTATGAGGATATAGACAGAAATTGACAAAAAAAGAAAAAAGAAAAGAAAAGAGGATGAGAGGGGGAATTAGTCACTGTCAAGCAATTTAGTCCTCTTTGATGAATGCATAGGTGATGATGGTAGTTCTGAGGTTGCTGCTAGATCACAAGCAAATTGGGCTGCGGTCAAAGGTGGGGATGATGATGATGATGGGGGATGGCTGTCATCTTCAAATTTTCTTTTATGGACTTTTCTCACACCATTTTCCTCCGTTTCGCCTCTCATTATGAAATCCTTCAACTTTTTAACATCTGACAGTTTAACAGGCTTAACCAGGAAATCCTCTGCTCCTTCCTCCAAGCACCTACCAAAGAAAAGAATGTTTTAGCCATTGTTCGTGGCACCATTTAAACAACACAAGTTATATGAAAGACACTGATATAATTGTGAGAAAAAACAAACAAACAAACAGCAACATTAAGCAAGAGCACATGCACATGCACATGCACATGCACATGGAAAGTGACCGAAAAAGAAGCAGGTTAAAACCATATGAATTACATCTTGATGGCTTGCTAGCAACTCCTAAACATAGGTTGACTATTACTCTCATGGGGATGGTCTTCAAACTGCACTCAACTAACCCAAGAAGCTTTGACGAATTAAGAGGGAAGCCTTGCTGCTGTGATCACTGTTGGCGATCATCTGTAAGAACGGTTCAAAGACCGGCGACCGAGCGCTCTGCCATAAAGGAATCCATCTAATTTTTCATATCTACATCACATCTAAGCTGTAAATGATTTTCAATCACAGCTCTACTCCTCACCATATTCTTCCCTCTTTCTTTAATTAGGTCCTCCAGATATTTTGTTCTTTGATAAACATGTTCAAATATTTTATGCAGAAAATTCCAAAGACTAAAGTCTCCTTCCTTCAATAATTTTCAGTCAAACAGTAATTATAAATAAAAGGAATCATACCCAACCCAAAGAGATCCACCGAGAATAATAACCAGAATATTATTTAGGGGTAGGAATGGTAATGAAGCGCAACGGGATATTATAATTTATCCATAAACATAATTTTAATATATATAATTTTTTATTATTTATATAAAGTATATATATATATATAATATTAGTATATATATATATTTAATATATATGTTAAAAATATAAAAAGAATATATAGAATATTTTAAGGGATAAAATAGTAATTTTAAAAGACAAAGTGGGACGGAACGGAGCAAGCATTTATTAAAACCGTCCCGCTCCACCCCGTCCCCACTTTTCAAAAAAAAAAATTCTCCATTCGAAGCAGATCGATGCGGAATCCGTAAAGCAAATCAGGTTTTGCCATCCTTATTTAGGAGGGATGACAACCAGACAGGTGATCTTTTCTGGTTTAGCAAGATTTTTGGTTGGTCTGTTTCCCACACAAATCCATACAAGTATACAATCTTTTCAATTTTGTCTGATTACAAAAATCATCAGATTTGGCTAATGTTTTTAATCGATATGTTCGACAAATCTCTCTCCCTCCAAAAAAGAAAGATATGTTTGACAAATCTTATCAAGCTCAAAATCAATACAATCTATAAGATTCCTTCATTTCAATTTTCACCCAATAGTTTAAAACCATGGGATTAGGCTAAAAAATTGGATGCATGTCAATTTCATCAGATTTCTTCTAAAAGAATGTTAGCAAAAATAGAGAAATGATTTCCAGATCCATCCAACAGATTCGGGTTCCATAAAATCATCAGCTACAAAAATCAGCATGGATGAATCATCATCATGCTAAGTATCAAGATTTTTTTCACTAATATTTACACTTAAATCCAAAACAAGAAGATCAGTCAATAATCAACCAAAAAAAAAGGATTAAATTAAGAGCATACCTATCAATACGAGTGAGGATGTTCTCAGAGGACATGATCACCACAGGAGTTGCTCTGAAAGCCGAAGATTGCTGTTCCAAATCAAATTACACATAATCAACCAAACAATTACAAAAAAAATTTCATCTCAATCTTGAAATCATTTTTAGGATTAGGATGATCAAATAAATAGTTAAGGAAAAATACCTTGATCTTCTTGAGGAGCTCATATCCAGTCATCCCGGGCATGGAATAGTCAGTCATTATAAGATTCACCTTCAAACCCTGTAATCACAGCCATCAAAAAGCAAATCAACCGCTAAAACACCATCCAAAAGAAAGAACAGATTAAAGCCAAATCAATCTTGCACTTCATCTAGTTGCGTTGAGAAATATGAGTATGATAGAGAATAAAACTCAAAAATTTTCAATTCGAACAAAACTTCATCAAAACAGAACCTTCGATTCAAAGGTTCTTTTTTTTTTTCTTTATACTATTTGCTCAGCAACCAAACAGATAAAACTACTCACATTGAAACCCAGAGAACCTTTTTCTCCATCCAAACCAAGAAACTGTAAAGCTCTTGTCCCACTCTCCACAGCCGTCACTGCACGAAAATACAGAGGCAAACCAAATCTTCAAAATCAACTAAAAACCACAAATTTTAATCTAAAAACCAAAAAAAAAAAATGGGATTAAACTAAGCAGTACCTTTACATGAAGATATCTTAAGCAATTTTTCAATGACCTTACGATCGACGTGGCTATCATCCACGGCAAGAACATGCAACTCCTGTGACCCAGAAGGTAAAACTTCAGCGGCAATCGCCATAGCCCAGCAAGAGAAGGGAAATAAAAGGAAATGGGCAGTTTTACAAAGACGAAAATCTGGGCTGGGGGTGCTTTTGGCTTTAAATAAAGAAGGCAGGCAAAGGCAAAGAGAAAGAGAAAGAGAAAGAAGAGAGAGAAGAGTAATTAAAAAGACAGATAAAGGTGAAGATTCTGAGGATCCAATTTCGTAAGATCTTTGCAAATCTTTGAAGCAGAGGGATGGAGGGAGCATTATCCCCCACTTGTTTCTTGTCCTGTCAAATTTACTACTACTATTTCTACTACTTCCACTTCCATTTTCATGCAATTAAAATTAAATTTAAAAAAGAAAAAGAAAAGAAAAGGCAAACTGAATGCTATTGTACGTATCAAAATGCAGGATGTGGTCAGCTTTGAGGCAGAAAACAAATGTATAACCTATAACGGATGTTTTTGCTTACTAATATTAGTATTATTATTGTGATTAAAAAAAATTGATTTGAAAAAAAAAATACTTTTGAGAAGTGTTGAAAATTGTGATTTAAAATTTTTGAATTTTTAACAGTATTGTGAAAAGATAAAATATTTAAAATTTTATGATTAAAAAAATAATAAATAAGATATTTTTAATATTATTTGAGTAAATTAATATTATCAAAGGGTAAATTATTTTTAAATTTCATTTTTGAAAATTTATATAAAAAATATATTTTTTAGATTTTTAAAAAAAATAAATTTAAAAATAATTATATTCCATTTATAATTTTAAAATATATAAATATATCATAAAATGATAATATATACATTTAAAAAATTATAAACATCATATAAATATTATAAAAATATACACAATTTTATAATTTACTAGTATTTGTTATCACATGCATTCGCATGTGATGTTCATTGATTTATTTATTTTTAAATATATAATTATATATTTTTAAAATAATTAAAATTAATAAAATGCATATTAACTAAAATTTATATGTAAAATTTGTTTCATATACAAATTATATCAAATTATTATATTATAATTAATATTAATGAAAAATTAATTATGAAGATAAAAAATTTAATGTAAATTTTAACTTTTTATTTATATCAAATAAATTAATTTATTTTTTAATATTAGTGAAAAATTAAAACTTTTAAGATAAAGCAACTCATACATAAATTTATTATTTTTTATTTATTATCAAATTAATTCATTTAACGAAAGTGTTTTAATGAAATTAAACCTCTTATTAATAATAAAAAAATATTTATAATGATAATTAAAAATATAATAAATAATGATAATTATTTTTGTCAGTTCAAAAATTATCTATATTCATACTTTTATATATATTATAAATTATAGATATGAAATATTCAAAAGTATCTAACAATTTTACTCTAAATGACGTCCTAACCAACTCTAAAACAAGCTGGTACAGCTTTTGAGATCAAAAGCTGCTTTTCACCGCAAACGCAATGCTAAACAGATAAAAAAATTTGGCTTCTGCTGTTGAAACCATGGTTTGAAAAGCCAAACCAAAAAGCCAAAAAAAATAGCTTTTGGGCTTTAAAAGTTGGCTTTTGGATAAAATGACTTTATTATCCTCACATCTCTACACTTTTATTATTTTAAACATATCTTTTTTTGACATTTCAATTTCCTACAACACTTTTTCACAGCAATGCTAAACACTTAAAAAATTTTAAACCACACTTTTTCACCACACTTTATAAGCACATTTTTTTCAACTCGAACTTTTTTTAACCCAAACTTTTTTCATCAGCAATATTAAACTAGCCCTAAAACTTCCGCGATGGTCCATTTTTTACTGCCAATAGTAAATTTTGTTCCCCAAAACTCGTTCGAATTGTAGGATTGCCAAAAGCGCGTTTTGACAATCAACAACGATCTTAAACAGACCCTTAATAAATTTTAAACTCTGTGTTTTGGCAGGGGGTGGTAATGAGGGCCCAGAGGAGGGGAGCCTTGCCTCCCAAATTTTTTTGAAATCTCCTTATTATATATAAATTTATATTAAATAAATTAAAATTGGCATCTTAAATTTAAATTTTTATTTGTTAATTTTATTTATTTCTTTCTTTTGTAATTAAAAAAAAAAAATTAAAGTCATATTTTTATTCGTCTATTTATTGTATCCATCAATTATTCTTCACAAAATCGATTTTAAATTAATAAGCTTATTATTGATATTAAGTCATAATCATATAATTTTCTTTAAAAAAATAAATTAATTTTTTAGTTTTCTCAACAAGACCTTAAGTATTGTTCAACGTCGTACTAGAGATTATTAAGATATTTAATTTAGATTCAATTTTTGAAAATTTTTTTTCTTTAAAAGAGTTTGCTCAATATTTTAGATATAATTACTTATTTGATGTATTTTGTTTTTTTATATTTTTGTTTATAAATTGATAAATTTTATAATATTATAAGCTTATTAATTTTTTGCTTGCAAATATCTTTTATACTTGTAATTATAAAAAAAAAATACACTTTAAACAAATAAAAATATAATATAATTTTAATTAATTTTTTCGAAATTAAATGTCGAAATCGATTTGTTTTGGGTTTGGGATTGGCTTGGTATTTGACCCAGATAACTTGAAACTGGCACAGTTAATTAGTTTACTAATTGGTCACTTCGTGGAGCTGCTGTCATGCTTACGCCTCATCGCTTTGACAACCAGTAAATCAAATGCTTTTTGTCTTTTTAAAAAAAAAAAACCACGACTTAACACTTTACTATACTGAAGTAAATAAACATGGGTAAAGTTTTACTTGGGAAAAAAGGCATAGGAAGTTAATCAGACAGGTGATTCATGCGGCTATTATTAAATGATGATATTCAAAAATCAAAGATCTGTAATTTTTTTTTATTTTTAAATTATGATTTTTTTATAAAAAAAATAAAAAGTATAGGAGGCTATCACACCCCGATTTTATAATTTTAAATAAGATATAATTATACGATATGAATATAATATGAAAAAAATAATTAAAATATGATATAATATGAAAAAATGATACGAATACACGAACGTGTCAAAATCTATATAACATGAATTATTAACATATCAAAATTTATATAAAAATATAATATTTTAAACACAATTATAATACGTGAAAATATATAAACACTATACAAATACACGAATTATCAAAATCAAGTCGCTTTTCAATGGAGTTATTTCGAGTTGGATTTGTGGATTTTTTTAGTCTAGTCATTTTCAAGTTTAAATTGTCTATTTTATTAGATGCTCCCATTTTGAATTATTTTAAATTAAGTTAAGATGGAATTAAATTGTTATTATTATTATATATAATCATTTTAAAACTTGATTTTTTATAAATGAAATTATTTTGAATTCAAATATTTTAATTCAAGTTAATAGTTATTATAAATTAAGGATCTATTTGGATGGACAGTGATATTGGCTCTGGTAAAATTGAAAACAGTTGTGGCAGTGAAATTACATATTGTAATAATGAGATTGGGTAATATAGTATTGAGATTAAAATCAGTAATGGGGTATATGTTTGAATAACAAAGCAGCAGTGGCGATGATATGAGAATGAAAAAAGATCATTAAAGACATTAATCTAAAAGTGCATTGATAAATTATTTATATATATATATATATATGTTAATAATATTTAACATTTAAATTTATTTTAAAATATTATTATATATTTATTTAAATATTTTAATTAATTAACTAATTATTGTATAATTATATAATTTTATTTATTAATATATTAAATAAATTATTTAAATAAAAATACAAAAATGAAATAATAACAAAAGTAATTATTTAAAAACTTTTATAAATAAAAAATTAATAAAATAAAAAAGAAAGTGTTGAAAAAAAATGGAGGGCAAGTGGGATAAAACTACTCCCACTACAAGCTTTAATTTTCAATTGGACCTTTGTCCCTTCAGTCTCTTATGGGAAGGGGCAATGAAAGTAACTATGGATGCAATCCAAATGCACCCCATTGTGCAATTAAAAAGTTCCGGTGCAGTAGAATCCAAACGAAACTTAAAATATTTAAAATTTTAAAATTTTTTAAAATTGGCACTCTCCTTTTATCTATTAATATGTATCACTTTTAAATATTATTAGGCCTCGTTTAGCATTACTTCTGGCACAGCTTTTGAGGTCAAAAGCTGCTTTTCACCGCAAACGCAATGCTAAACAGATAAAAAAATTTGGCTTCTGTTGTTGAAACCATGGTTTGAAAAGCCAAACCAAAAAGCCAAAAAATATAGCTTTTGGGCTTTAAAAGCTGGCTTTTGGATAAAATGACTTTATTATCCTCACATCTTTACACTTTTATTATTTTAAACATATCTTTTTTTGACATTTCAATTTTCTATAACAATTTTTCACAGCAATGCTAAACACTTAAAAGTTTTTAAACCACACTTTTTCACCACACTTTATAAACACACTTTTTCCAACTCGAGCTTTTTTCAATCCAAGCTTTTTCCAACAGCAATGCTAAACTAGCCCTTAGTATTGAGAAATCATATATGATCAAATCAAATGAGCCTAAATTCATTAATATGTATCTAACTCTTAATTAAGATATAGTTAAAGTCCTATTTCTAATAAGATTATACATATGCGATATTAAAAATCTATCTCTAGTAAGCTAAGATATGTACGGTATAAATAGATCATATACTTATGGAATTAATAAGAAATTAGAATCCTAATCACTCTTTTATTAAAGCTTCTCTCTTCTTTATTCCTTGGTATCCACCTTAATATTTGTGGACAACTATAAAAAATTGTTTCATAGAAAGAAAAAAATACCATTAAGTAATTTAAGAATAAAAAAAAAAAAAAAGTAGATTTTTTAAAATCAGTCAAGCTAGCAATTAGTAAGTGGTATCCTAAACCTACTGATTAATGATTTCATTTGGATTTCATCGCAATCTGATGGTTTAATGGAATCCAAAGTTTTTCATTTTAAGAATTTTTACTTTCAACTATATCGTAGGTGGATTTCGTTGCCCTTCTGGAAGTCCGATGAGAATTGGAAGGGCAAGGGTTCAATGGCCAATTAAACTCTTAAAATCCCCTTCACCTCTTATTTCCAATATTTATTTATTTATTTTTATTTAAAAGTTTTTAAATTATTTATTATTTATTTTGTTAGTTTATGTTTTAATTTTATTTAAATATTTTCAATTTATTTATTCATTCAATAGAATAAATAAAGCTATATAATTATATAACAATTAGTTAAATAATTAAAATGTTTAAATAAATATATAAAATAATATGGATTAAAATTTCAAATATTGTTAATATATATATATAATTTATCAATATATTTTTAGATTAATAATGTCCTTAATGATAATTTTTTATTATTATCTCATCACTGTCGTTGTTTTATTATTTAAACACATATCTCACAATTAATTTTAATCGCACGTCCATCCACGTGTATTTATATTGATTTGCATTCAATTTGTTATATCAATCTCACTTTTGGATAACAAGTTTGACTTAATAGTGAATCAAAGCAATTGTAATTATTCAAGGAGCATTAAGTTTGAGTGCTATAATTTACTTATGCCTTAATTGTAATAATAAGATTATTTTTAGGTTTCGTTTGTTTTTGTGAAAATCAAATTTTAGTAAATAATTTCTGTAAAATGTTGATATTTTTTAAAAAGTAGATTTTTTTATTGTTTCGATGACTTAATGAAAAATAATTTATGTTATTTGATTGTTTTCTGAAAAATTTGTATTTTTTTTAAAATAGTAATATTGACATAATTATTAAAATATTGAAAATATTTATTAAGATTTAAATATTTTAACATTAATAATATTGTAAAATTGAAATATTTTAATAATATTTTTATAATTAAAATTTTAAAAAATAATATCAATATCAAAATATATAAAAATACTATTTATTATTAAAATTTATTTATATTAAATAATATTTTTATTAAAATAATATATCTATTAATATAGTCTAAAAGTATAAATATTTATTATTAAGATATTAAAACATTCAGATTATTAAAAATTTTAATATTTTTGTTAAATCATTAAAAACTATTATTATTTATATTTATTATTAAAATGCCAACATAAAAAATGTGTTATTAAATTAGTAAAAATAGAATATATTTTAATCTAAAATATTAAGAAATAATTAAATATTAAAATATTCACATTATTAAAAAATTATTATTAAATAGTAATATTTTTATATTAAATCATATTTATTATTTAAATAATACAAAATAATATTTACTATTAAATAGTCATATAAAACTATTTATTATTATTAATAATCGATCTAAGCTCATGAGTTTTGATTAATAGTTCAACCTATGGACAAGTTTTTTTTCGATTTTTTATTTTATTTAAAAAAACAGAAGACAATTTCTATGTTTTTTTCCTTATTTTTTTGTTGATTAGAAAGTTATTTTTCATTGATCACATAAATTTTATCAAATAAATATTTAAAAATGTAAAAATTATTTTTTGATAGTCAATTTCTATACGTAATTTTTAAAGAGTAATAATTATTGAGAAAAACAAAATGCATAAAATTCACTTACTTCTGTTTATGTAAGTTGGTTCATGTAATAAATTTGGATTCAAATCTCATCATTTATCATTCATTCTCTTATCCCTAAATTATAATCTCATTTGTATTAAAAAAAAATTATAAGAAAATAAAATAATGCTGTGGGTAGTTAAGAAGGCGACTTACTAGAAGTTAGTACAAGTTTTAATAAATCTAAGAAAAATAAATAATACAATACTTAAAATACATGGAATGAATTTATGATTAGACCTGTCCAAAGGTTGAATTATCCACTCAAATTCGAAGGTTCGTCCATATTTGAGAGGACTTGGACAAAAATATTAGGCCCGAAAAATAAGTTTGGGTAAAAAAATAAGGCCCGTTTAAAATATGGGCCGGGCCTTAGCTCTAAAATTCAAGGCCCGAGCTCGTCCCGACCAGTTTTCTAATTAAATAATATATATTTTTATATATATTATGTAATTTATATCATATAAAAATTAAATATATATAATATTATAATGTAAACATTAAAAAATATGTTAAGTTATCCATGTTTAAGAACTTAATAAAAGAAAAAATATAAAATTACTAAAAATTAAATAATAAAAAAAAATATATTTAAAATAAAAAATAAAAAAAATATGAGCGGGCCTAAATGGGATTGCGTTATCCATTTACAAATATAGACGAACTTGAATAAAATTTAAAATCCGTATTTCGAACTGAATCAAATTTAAACAAACAAATATAATATTAATATCATATATATAAATTCAATTCGAATCCGATCTAACTCATAAATATCTCTATTTACGATGTAGTTGTAAAGAAAGTAAGTTCCAATACAGTAGAAAAAAGACCAAAAATCAATAAAATACTAGTTGAAGAAGAAATCCTATTGTATTGACCAATGGTCAAGATTGTGAATTTCAGTCAACCCCACTACATTTATCTATCTTTTTTTCAGACTGAAATTCAAACCGGCGGCGTCAAAAGGAGAAAAAAAGAAAGAAAGCCGCCCTAGCCCCTGCCGCCCTTCCATGGCTGGTAGGACTCGATCCCCTCCCCTCACCTTCACGTACTTACGCGTCACCTCTAATAACGATAATAGATAGTGCAAATTCGGATATTTATAATTATTTAATTTATTTTTTATGAATTCGAATAAAATATAAATTTGGATATTATAATTATTATTAGCAGTGAATTTAAAACGAATGCGGATATAAAATTTTGGATATTCATTATCTGAATTTACTTACTTTCGCGAATTCGAATTCGAATATTTGAATCTATTATCCGTTTATTTGAATTTAAAATTAATTTTTTTTTGATTTTATATTTTTATTTAAATTTTTTTGATTTATTGAATTCAGATATTTAACGAATTTGAATATCTGACGGATAATATTATTTAATTCAGATTCAGATTTAGATAATAATATGTGAATTTAATACGGATAATAAATGAATTTAAATTTTAAAACAATTTTGTAAATTTAAATATTATAAAAAAAATATAAATATTCGATCCGTTATCATATTTAATTATCTCCATATGGCTAATATGCACCGTTGGATACGGACGACAATCTTTTTTTTTTTTTTTTTTCTACAATATCACGATACTTACGGTGACTGAGTTGGACTTGGGCCTGGCTGCCTCCATCTCTCAACGCAGAAAGAAAAATAGCTTTCAAAGATCTTTTCACAATCACCCTTTTTGCCTCCATTTTCGTGAACGGTCAGATCTTTAATCCTCTGTTTTTTTTTTTTTTTTTTTTTTAATCCTACGAAAATAATAATATTACCTTTCCTCCAATTTGCCAGCTAAATTAACTAATGTTATAATAATTAATAAAGAATTTATTAACGAGTGTTTTAATATTTTTTTAAAGTTAAATATAATAATATTTTTAATTAATATATTAAAAATAATAAATAAAATGATTAATTTTTATATTTAATATAATATTATTATTATAAATAATATATTAATTAATTTTAAAATATTTAAAAAATATTCATTAATAAAACTCAATTAATAATTAAAAGCTATCACATTCACATAGGATGTCCTGGATTTGCTTCTTAGTTTACGCTCCACCGATCTCTCCCCACTCCCTATGCTTTTCTTTTCTTTTTCGGTAATAAAAGGGTTTGACTGAAAATTAAATTTAATAATAATTTGTGTATTAGTATATTTTATTGAATTTTATGAACTAGTGTCTTAAAGAAATTTTTTTAAAGTTATTCTATATAATAATATCTTTATTTAATGTAATGAAAATGATAAATAAAGTTATCTATTATTGCATTTAATACAATGTTATTACTATAAATAGTATATTAACTAACCTTAAAAAATATCCTAAAGACACTCATTAGCAAAACCTATTTTTATTAAATCTGATAATTTATGTATTCATGTCATTTTTATGTATTTTATCATGTCATAATCATGTTTAAGATATTTTATATTTATATAAAATTTGATACATTAATAATTCATATTATATAAATTTTGAGATATTCGTGTATTCGTATCGTGTCGTATTATTTTTTTTGTATGGTGTTTTAGTTATTTTTTCGTGTCGTGTAATCATACCATGTTCAATATTGTCAGGTCTAATTTTTATGTATTATAATCGTGTTTAAAGTATTATATATTTAGGATCCGTTTAACGGATACCTATAGACACCAATTAAGTATTATTTTATTATCATTTAAAAAAATTACATTTAATATTTTATTTTTACTGAATTTAAGAAAAATATAAAAATAATGTATTAATTACATTTTTCTATATATATATATTATCTTAACCTATGTCACTAGACATTAGTTAACATTTCTCATATATTTATATAAATTTTGATACGTTAATAATTCATTTTATATAGATTTTGACACGTTTGTATATTCGTATCGTGTTATGTTTTAATTATTTTTCTCGTGTCATGTTCTTATAGTATAATTATATCGTATTCAAAATTACCAGATTTACTGAAAATATACTTATTTTTAATTTTAAATTTAAAAACATTTCGTAACTCTTAATTTTGATGAAAGAACATTAATCCTTGAAATGTTATTTATTAAAATAATTTTAAATCAAAAGATAAATATAACCTTTTTATTTTTATTGTTTTTTATCCAATTTTTTTAATTACAAAAATAATAATAATTTAATTAATTTCAAAATCAATTAATAGAATTTTAACTGTCGTAACCTAAAAAATAACAAGTCTCATCGCAAGACTTTATCATTCGTTAAGCGTGACATTAAAAAAAACCGAGAAAAAATCGACTTAATTCCTCTTGAAAAATGAAGGTTTTGAAAATGACCTTTAAAAAGATATGGAGTCGCCACCAATCTTTTTTAGCCAGGTGTGATCGGCCACCTATTAAAACCGGTTTTATAAAATATTTTAAAATTAATTAAAACATTTTTAAAATCAATTTCAAGTCTGCGTTTTAAACCAGAGAAATCAAAGAAGCGGGTTCAGGACTCGGTTACTTGTGGGGAAGGATTAGCACCCCCACAACGCCCGTATAAAACGGAACCTTATTAATCATGTGTTATCTCAAATCTCGGTAAAAAGTTGGTTTTAAATTTAGTATTTCAAGTTAATTCCCAATTTAATTAAAAAATAATTCCATTTTTAATTGAAAATGATCCGGAATTTATAAATTCAAAATTTTCCTATATTCCCCAACAAACGTGACAAAATATAGAAATTTTTATTAGTTTGAAAAATTTTCTGAATCATTCTCATTTTAAAGAAGATATTCCGTTATTAATGATAATTGATGATATCCTCCCTAGCAAACCTACAGAGAATTCATGAATTATTTTAACTCGAAAATATCTTTATTTTATTGAAAATCATTACCTTTTTGAAAACATTTAAAAAATATATGAATATGAATATGTATGACATAAATAAAATGACATAGCAAAGTCTAAATAATATAATGCAACTTAAATGATATGATATAATTTAAATGTCTTAGCATATTCTGAATGGAATGAAATATCCTAAGTTATGATATATTCTAAATGAAATGAAATGACCTAGGTAACATGATATATTCTATATGAAATGTAATATCCTAAGTCATATGATATATTCTAAATGAAATAAAATATCTTAAATGACATAATATATTCTAAATGAAATGACCTAGGTAACATAATATATTCTACATGAAATGAAATGACCTAGGTAACATAATATATTCTATATGAAATGAAATAATTTAAATGACATGGCAAATATAAATGATATGGCATATAATTTAAATGACATGAAATATAAAATAATGCTATCATATAATATGCATGAAAATAAAAATGAAAATGAAAATAATAATGCATGAACATAGTATATGCTAAATAATATGACAAAAATAACTAAATAAAAAGCATAGGACATCATGAAATATTCAAAATCATATAATAAACAATATAACATCAAAAATATAAATCAAAATAATAACAATACCATAGAAATTATCATAGCAAAAATCACATATTACATAAAATGCATGAATATGGAAAATGCAATGCATGAAAGTGTATTTTTTCCTTTAATTAAGAAAATCCGTATATCTAAAAAGATATCCGGCTACCTTAGAAAAATATATCAATTTAAACATTCTAAAACCAAAATACTTTGAAAATAATTTTGAAAAGCTTGGATTAAAAATAAAAACTTAGCTAAACCATTTTTTTTAAATGGCTCTAATTTCCTAAGTTTAAAATCCCGGACTTGACCACCCTTAACCCGAAACTTAAAAATCATTTTTAGAGTTTAAAAAGGCTTAGAAACTACCCTAAGTCAGTAGCTAAACTTCCTAATCAGCCCCCTCTAAGTAACTTAACCAAAACAGAAAAATAATTTTCCTTCAAATTCAATTCTGACTCCACTGTCCAGTTTTAAACCACAATTTTTTAAACTATTTTTAAAAAATTTTAAAAATCTAAAAAAAATATTGGAGACTCAGAACATGTGAAACTACACAAGAAAAAATCATCTTAATTTTCTGATTAAATATGACTGTCCATAAAAATTGGGAAAGTATGAGTACTGGGTAAAAAACTGTTTTGCTAAAACACATTCTTTTGCATTTGATAAAATCATTTAAAAATCAAAGTAAAAATATTAAAGACTCTCTAAATGACTCACAAATAGTAGCTAACACTTTTAAAAAGTTAGACAAAAATTGGCTAAGTAAAAAAAATCACAAAGGTAGAATAATCAATTTGACAACTCTTTAATTTTTCACAAGTATGCTCAAGAGAGCATGACTTTGAACCATTGATTGGCCTAAGTCATAAGTCAAGTGGCATGAACATGAAATGCATGAAAAATACAGCAAATATGATGCATGAAATGCATGATTTAAAACCTAAATGACATGAAAAATGCATTGCATCAATAAAATGACCTAGACCTAAATGAACTTGCATGGCATTTAATGCAACCTAGGTCTAAAATGCATGGCAAACAAACCAATCCTAAACCTAAAATATGCATGGCAATAACACAAACACATGGCATGCTTAAACAAAATACTCAATTAAACATCATGAAAATACAAACCTATCAACTAACATAACAAAAATGCACACACAAAGCAAACAAAATAAAATGGCTGAATACCTTTATGTTCAAAATGAGCATGACATTTTCACAAACACTTGATATACTAACATGCTTAACTAAAGAATAACACTCAAATCATGCAAATATAAAGTAGAAGCATGAAAACCAACAAGCATTTTCACAAGCACATGGATTACAAAATATAAAATATAAACAAACTTAAACATTTTGAAAATAGAAAATAAAAAATAAAAAATAAAAAATGCAAGAATAGTAAAATAAACATGATAATAGACTCAAAAATGGAAATAAGCAAGCAACCACATTAAAACAAGCTTCAACTTTATGTATTAAAAGAAGATTTAAAGCATCAAAACTTATTAAATATCAAGAATAACATGAAATAACAAAGCAAACAGCAACTCTAAAAAAAACTAGGCCATTCGGCCATATAAAAAATAAAGGGAAAAAATTTTGCAAGAGCTTTTTACAAGAAAAGATGAAGAAGGAACTTAAAGAAGAACATTAAAAACACTTATTTAAAACGAAAAATCAAAAGAAACTCACCAAAATAATAATCAAAACAGCAAATCAAGAATAGAAAATCAAAGAAAGTGCAAGAGTATGGTGCTTAAAGCAACCTCTAGAAGCTATCTTTCAAGCTTTTTCTCTTCTAACTTTCTTTTCTTTTCTAAACTTTTTGTTTTGCTTTTCAACAATGGAGAGAAAATTAGCAAAAACCAAGAGAGAATAAAGAGTGAGTCTAGCTGAAAATTAAAGAGAGAATGCTCCTTGTAGTGTGGCTGAAACCCCCCTCTAGGTTAGGATGTTGGTCATTTTTTCATCAACCAATTTTCATCTAAGGGCTATTGATCCAAGATGTTTAAAACATGAAATTATCACCCTTAGATTAGGCCATCAGCTATCCAAAATTACAGCTGTTCAAGAATCTTAAGCCATTATGTTGACACTCTCCCTCTTCATGCATTGGTCCATGTGGCTTATTTGCAAAGACTTGATAAAAAAATAGCTAACTCTTCAGTGTTAGCCTTTTGATTAAAAAATCAGAAACTTTTTACCCATCTTTGGGCCTTGGCTGGCTAGCCCCCCTTCTTCCAGCCCATGTTTCATTTTTTTAAAAGGCAAGAAGAGCCCTTTTCGGTTTCTCGGGTAAAATAATCGTTTTACCCCCCGAGCATAAATAAATGGCAAACGGACTCCAAACTCAAATTTTCTTTTTTCAATACTTTGAAAATAATAAAAAATTGAATTCTGGAAATTTTCAAAATTTTTCGAGTCCATTTGCTATTTATCTGGATTTTTTCTTCCAAAATTACCCTTTTATACCCCCAAACTTTACCATTTTTTAAACGAGATCCAAATCCAGATTTTTCTTCACCAATCTCTTCCAAATAATTTAAAAGTATTATCTGGAAGTTTTCATAATTTTTGGAACTCATTTGATATTTTTTTCGGGATTTATCTGCTTGAATTACTACATAGGGGGCCCGGGATTTGGCCATTTTGCAAACGAACTCCGAATAAAGATTTTATTTCGCCAATATCTTCCAAATAATTTAAAAATGAGATTTGAAAATTTTCAGAATTTTTGGAGTTCATTTGCTATTTTTTTGGGATTTATCTTCTTGAATTACTACATAGGAGACCCCGGGATTTGGCCATTTTGCAAACGAACTCTGAATCAAGATTTTCTTTCGCCAATCTCTTCCAAATGATTTAATAATGATACTTTCAATTTTTCAGAAATTTTGGAGTTCATTTGCTATTTTTTCCAAATTTTCCAATTTTGCCCTTTTACCTCCGAAACCCGATTTTGCTCAAAACAAGTCCGATTTTCAGATTTTCTTCAATCTGAGCCTTGGGCTATCCTTTTTTAATCACTCCTCATCCATTAGGGGCTTTAGTCCTACCAAATCGGTCCATTTCTTGTAATTCTTCCCAATTTCACCAAAATTCACCAAAAACCCTAATTCTCTGTTTTCTTTCGGATTGACTTTTCTTTCAGTTTTTCTTTCAAGTGGCTTCTTCATTACTCGTAGTCAGTGCTTATCTTTCATTTGGAACCTTCAATTTCGACCACTTCGATCGTTTAAGCACTTTTCCCCAAATTTCCCGGATTAGAGTTTCCTTTCTACTGAATCTCCATAACCCAACTTCCGAACTCCATATCTTTCGATGTAAATCTCGGATTAGCAAAATTCTTTCGCCATTTTTCAATTGAACTTCAAATCTTGATTTTGAAAGTGGGTTGACTTTTTTTAGTTGTTGACTTTTTGGGGTAGACTTTTGTTCAAGTTTGACTTTTTATGCTCACCCTCTTAAACCAAGTCTCGAAGTACCACCTGTAGGATGAAAAAAGTCTTTTTACATTCTGAAACATCAATTTAGGAAGAAAACATACCTGTTTTAGTGGTCCGGACAAAATTAGGTGTCTATAGCAACAATATTAGTTAATTTCTTAAGAGAGATAAAATATATTTTTTAAATTAATAGAAATAAGTTTATTTTTCAATAAAATCTATTTGTATTCTCCTTTCTTTCTTTTTTTCATTTTTAATTAATTTTTTTATCACTACTTTCTTAAAATAATATTAATTAATTAAATTTAATTAAAAATAATTTAATAAATTCATCTCAATTAATATAGAATATAAGTTAAAACTATTTAACATGTACTTGAATTAAAACATAATTTAATTAAAATTTAATTTGATAATGATTAAAAATAATTTTAAAATTAAATTGTCATTACTTTATAATTAAAAAAATATTGAGTAAAAGAAATAATAAAAATAAAGGACATTTTGCCCTGACGCGATAGTTAGAGCAACCTATCTGTTTTTGGATTTTATGTATCAAACAAAACTTATAGTAGTAATAATCGATTATATTATTTTGAATGTTTGATTAAGTGATTGGTGCAAAATTTTTACTAAACAAAAAAAATTCAAATCTCTCTTTCCCCAAATTAAAAAAAAAAAAAAAATCAAACTAAGAGTTATAATTATTTACTAGTATTAACTAAAAACTAGTTTCTTATATGTTTTTATAGTTAAATTATGAATAAATTCATTGAGACACTGGTTTGTATAATAATCTATATATAATTGGATTATGAACAATTAATATGTTCATTAATGATAATTACTAATTATTTAATTAATTTAAAAATTAAAATGCTATTTGAATTAATTTAACATAAATTAAATTTAAATTATAAAATATAAAATATTGTAAATTTTTTGAATTATTTAATAATTATATATATATTTTAATGCTAAACACTCAACAAATGCGAGTGTGTTTGTTTAAAATTACATCATTTTAAAGTAGAAATTCGTTTTTTATAAATTGATAATGAAATTTTTTAATTTTACAAGCGAAGTTAAGAAATTGGCATTTATCTTATTTATCTTTTATTTTTTAAAATATACCTTAAGAGGTATGTGTTACTCTACTAACTTCACTTGTAGAGTTTAAACTTTAAATATTTCAATGACAATGAATATTATAATTTCTCTTGAAATAAAGCAGATCTACATATTTTTTTTTCCCCAAAGATACCAACACAAGGGGCAATTAGTTTTGTCTGTAAAATTTGAACTTTCACTCCTATTTTGAAATTGAATAACATTAAAACTATGTTTAATTGTTTGTGATTTTTGAACTACCAACTATTAATGATCTTTACAATTATTCAAGGTTCTTTAATGATTTTTGATGACTTTTAAGATGCATTTGTATAAGAAATTTTAAAATTTTGAAGAATTTTGAAATGCTAACATTTTAAAATGCATCAATTCAAAATGCTATCATTTGTAATTGTATTGTTTGGATAAATATTTTTTAAAAAGAAATTTTAAATATTGAAATTTGATGAGCTAAACAAATAATTATAATAGAGAAAGAATAATATTATAGATAAAATAATAAAAATATTGAGAAAAATATACAATATGGGTGTCATTAGATTTGAAAAATGTATAAATGTTACTAATAACATGAATTTTTTTTTTAAAATGAGTAAAAAATGAAAATAATAAATGTTAATATCTTATTAAAAAACTAAAAAAATTCACAAATTTTGTCTTTGGAGGTGGAATTTGAAAAAAAAAAGCCCTCTAAAATTTCTCTTTCAAATTTCAAGAATTTTGACAATTCTAATTTTTATTTTGCCAAACAAGATAATTTTATTTTAAAATTTTAAAATTCTCTCTACAAATGAATTATCTCTCATCCAAACGCATCTTTAGTTTTCCTTTTTTTTATTGTCTACAGGTTTTAGTTTTTCTTCTTTTATTGTCTATGACTTTTAGTTTTCCTTTTTTTTTTTTTTTTTGAGGTATAATAAATTAGTTGTAATAAAAGAGAATCAATGTTTTAGCTTTTTTCATATATATATATATATATATATTATTTGTTTTATTTATAGGTTCCATGTTAGTGCTATTATAAAGAAGTTCTTATGTTGCATTTCAAGCCAACAACCGAAGTATTCGAGATTTTTTTTTTCTTCATTTATATACCAATGAAAATTTGATTTGTTTAAATTTATGTTTTTTTTTTACACTTCAACCTAATAAAGTTCTTTATGTCTCCTACACTTTCACTTTATTTCTTTATTTCTGACTTTTCTTTTACGTAATTAGAATTTTAATTGACATTTAAAAAAAAAATTAGGTGAAAGCAATAGATATTATCGCCCATGAAAACGTTTCATTGTGATATAGACAAAGACCCGTAATCGATTATGATAGTTTGTATTCAATTTATAAAATCACATTTATAGCATGGCTTAATAACCTGGCTAAAACTTATGGATTAATTTGTAATTGCATTGAGCATTATTATTGTTTGTTTGAAATCTCTCTATTACTTTTCCAATCAATTATTATTTTCCTTATTTTGCATTATTTTATGAAAAATGTATTTAAATATAAAATTTTACTATTTTATATTTATTAATATTTAAATACTATTTATGTAAAAAAAATAATATATGCAAGTATAAATTATATTTAAACTTTAATAATATTTAAAAATATTATTAATTTTTTTCTTCCTTTTCTTTCTCTCGACCTCTCTCTCTAACTCTCCCCAATCCCAGAAACCATCACCTATTTTCAAATTTTGTCGCCGATTGACGTCTTTTTCATACCAAAATTTTCCTCACAAACAACTCTTCGTCTTCTCTGTTCGATTATCCAATTAGTTTTCCAAAATCAACTTATAAAAACGTAAATCTAAGTCTAAAGATCGTAAACCCTCCCTCACCCAAAAGTCTTCCTTTTGTTGTTCATCCTGATATGATTTTTTTAATATGATTTTCCCCTCATTTTGCTCTTTCTCTCCACTAATTTGAAACATTGAAGCCTTCTCGAACTATCCTAACCCGAAACCTTAGGAAAGAGAAAAAAAATTCTCCTCTTTCTTTTTTCTAATTCGTTTTTTTTTACTCTCTCTCGTATTGTGTCCTAAAAAATTTCTTAGGATCATGTTGAATTTTGTATTTTAGGTATTTTTGAGATTTTTTCTTTGTATGCAGGTTTAGTGACTTTGCAGAATGAGCTTGAATAGCTATATCTTTTTGGTGATTAAGGTTTTGCTTGGTAGAGTGGAAAGAAAATTGGAAAGATGAAAAATTATAGGAGGAGAAAAATGAAAAGATGGAAAACATATTTTTTTATTTCCATTGGTGTGCTTTGTTGGAAATGTGGAAAAGTGGAAAGAAAAAGTAATTTTCTTTCAGTTGAAAAATGAAAGGAAAGAAAATAAAAAGTATATTGTTTTAGCATTATACTTGTAGACACCTAATTTTGTTCGGACCATTAAATCAAGTATGTTTTCTTCCTAAATTGATGTTTCAAAATGCAAAAAGGCTTTTCTCATCCTGCAGGTGGTACTCCGTGACTTAGTTTAAGAAAGCAGACATAAAAAGTCAATCTTGAACCGAAAAAGTCAACCTTGAAAAGTCAACTACTGAAAAATTCAACCCACTTTCAAAATCAAGATTCAAAGTTCAATTGAAAAATGGTGAAAACATTTTGATAATTCGAGGTCTACATTGAAAGATATGGAGTTCGGAAGTTGGGTTATAGAGATTCAGTAGAAAGAAAACCCTAGTTCAAAAAATTTGGGGAAAAATGCTTAAACGATCAAATTGGTCAAAATTGAAGGTTCCAAATTAAAGATAAGCACTGACTACGAGTAATGGAGAAGCTACTTGGAAGAAAAACCGAAGGAAAAGTCAATTTGGAAGAAAACCAAGAATTAAGGTTTTTGGTGGATTTTGGTGAAATTGGGAAAAATTGCAGAAATGGCCCGATTCAGTAAAACTAAAGCCCCTAATTGATGAGGAGTGAGTAAACAAAGATAGCCCAAGGCTCAATTTGAAGAAATTCCGAGAAAAGAGTCGATTGGAGGAAAAACGAGGAAATTCCCGATAGTGAAAAAAGGATAAATCAAATCGGCGGGGAATTTGATCGTAAAAATTGGACATTTTTGAACCAACTCCAATTCAATATATGACAAAGGCCCAGAAAAAGAAAATCTGAAAATCATATTTGTTTTGAGCAAAATCGGGCTTCGGAGGCAAAAGGGCAAAACTGGAAAATTCGGAAAAAATAGCAAATGAGTTCCAAAAATTCTGAAAATTTGCAGATCTTATTCTTAAATTGTTTGGAAGAGATTGGCGAAATAAAATCTGAATTTGGAGTTCGTTTGCAAAATGGCAAATCCCGGGCCCACTATGTAGAAATTCAAGCAGATAAATCCCGAAAAAATATTCAACGAGTTCCAAAAATTATGAAAATTTCTAGATCACACTTTTAAATTATTTGGAAGAGATTGGTGAATAAAAATCTGGATTCGGAGCTCGTTTAAAAAATGATAAAAGTTCGGGTGCACAAAAAGGCAATTTTGGAAGAAAAATAAAAAAATAGCAAATGGGCTCGTAAAATTTTGAAAACTTCAAGAATTCAATTTTTTTTATCATTTCGGAAGTATTGAAAAAAGAAGATTTGAATTTGGAGTCCATTTGCTATTTATTTAGGTTCGGGGGTCAAAAAGGTCATTTCATCGAAGAAACTGAAAAAGTCCTTTAAAAAATTGGAGTTTGGGCTGGAAGTCAAAGGGCAATCAGCCAAGCCCATAGTGGAGAATGATTTTGCTGAGATTTTAGATCAAAGGGCCAAGAGTGAATAGGAAGGTAGTTATTTTTTTGATCAAGCCTTTGAATTTGCAACACATGGACCAATGGATGGAGAGGGATGACATCATATTTATGACATCATCTTCATGACATCATATTTAGGGGCTGATTATTTCAATCCAAAGGTGAGAATTTTACATAGAAAGCATCTTGGATTAAAGACTATTGGATCAAAAATTGGTTACAAAAAAATTACAATTTTCCTACACTAAGAGGGGGCATTCGGCCAAGGCTCAAAAGGGGGGGGAAATGAGATTTTTGCTAGAGCTTTAGGGGCTGAACAAGGGCAGTAGCTAGGAAAAGAGAAAAGAAAAAAAGAAAGGAGGAAAAAGAGAGAAAAAAGAAAGGTTTGGCTTAATATTTCTTGATTTGGAAAGCTAGAGCAAGGTAGCTATGTTTCTTTCATGGTTTTCTCATACTTTGTTGACATGATTTTGCTATTTTGATTGTTATTTTATTCTCTTTTAAGAAATAAACTTGTTTTTGAAATAAGTTCCAAGGAGCTTTCTACTTTGTTTTAAAAGAAATAATAACAATTTTTCTTCCTTTTTTTCATATCATGGCCGACTGGTGTCTCATTTTTAGATGATTTTATTTTTGATTTTGTTCATGAGATTTGTTGTGGTAGGTTAGCTTACTTGTGTTAGATTAGCTTGATTGTGGTAGGTTAGCTTGATTGTGGTTGTTTAACTATACACCATGCCATGTGTTTGTGGAAATACCATGCTAGGTTCATGCTACACCATTTGGCCATGATGTGTTTAAGTTAGCATGCTTGCATTTTTTATGTTAGTTGCTTAATATGCTTCCATTTATGTTCATATTTAGATCATGCCATATGTTTGTTATATTGTCATTGCTATGTTCATGAGTTATGTTAGCCACCATGTTTGCATTATTATCATGTTTGCTACCATGTGTTTGTGTTATTGTTTAGCTAGGATTTCATTATGATTGTTTAGTGACCATTGGCCAACATGTTCCATTTTGCTTTGTGTGTGCATTTTTCATCTTATTTAGGTGATAGGTTTGCATTTCATGCCATAATATTGTGTTTTTTGATTTAATTTGCCATGTGTTTGTGTTAATGGCTTGCTACATTTTTCCATATAGAAGTAGTGGCCATTCGGCCTCTTCATGTGTTCCTTGCCTTGTGTGTGCATTTGCATTTTGTTTAGGTACCATGCTTTGCATTACTATGCCATGAGATTGTGTATTAGTTGCTGTTTGTTCATGCATTAGTATCAGGTTTATTTGGTCATTATATGTTCATGATATTTTCATGTATTCTCATGACATTTTAGGTCTAGGTCATCTTTGAATTGCCATGCATATTAGATCTTAGATCATGTTAGTATTGCCATGCATTGCTATGCTATTTATGTCTTAGGTCACATTGGTATTGCCATGCATTTTCATGTCCATTAAGTCTAGGTCACATTTGCATTGCCATGCATTTCAAGCATGTTAGGTTAGGATAGAATTTATTGCCATGCAAGTCCATGTTAGGTCTAGGCCATATTCTTTATGCCATGCATTTTCCATGTCATTTAGGTTTCAAATCATGCATTCCGTGCATTCAATTTGCTGTTTGTTCATGCATCTCATGTCATGCCACATGATTTATGACTTAGGCCAATCAATGACTCAAAGTCATGCTCACTTGAGCATACTTATGGAAAATTAAAGAGTTGTCAAGTTGATTTTTCCACCTTTGTGATTTTTTATTTACTTAGGCAAATCTTGTCCAATTTTTTTAGAAAATTTAGCTACTGTTTTTAGGTCCTTAGAAGAGTCTCCAACATTTTTACTTTAATTTTTAAATGATTTTATTAAAGGCAAAAAAATGTGTTTTGGCAAAACAGTTTTTACCCAGTGTTCTGACTTTCCCGATTTTTCTGGGAAGTTATCTTTAATCAGAAAATTAAGCCAATTTTTCCTGTGTAGTTTTACATGTTCAAAGTCTCCAGTATTTTTTTTTTTAGATTTTTTTGAATTTTTGAAAATAGGTTAAAAAATCGTGATTTAAAACTGGACAGTAGAGTCAGATTTGAATTTGAGGGAAAATTATTTTTCTGTTTTGGCTAACTTACTTAGAGGGGGCTGATTAGGAACTTTAGCTACTGTCTTAGGGTGGTTTCTAAGCTATTTTAAACTTTAAAAATGGTTTTATAAAGCTCGGGTCAAGGGTGGTCAAGTCCGGGTTTTCAAACTTAGGAATTAGAGCCTTTTTCAAAGGGAATTCGGCCATGAATTATTTTTCATCCAAGATTTTCAAAATTGTTTTCAAACAATCACAAAGTATTTTGATTTTAGAAAATTTAATTTGATGTATTTTCCTAAGGTAGCCGGATATCTTTTTAGGTATACGGATTCCCTTATTTAAAGGAAAAAATACACTTTCATGCATTGCATTTTCCACGTTCATGCATATTATATAATATGTGATTTTTGCGATGATAATTTCTATGGTATTGTTATTATTTTAATTTATATTTTATGATGTTATATTATTTGTCACATGGTTTTGAATATTTCATGCTATCCTACGCTTTTTATTTAGTCATTTATTTTTGTCACATCATTTAGCATATACTATGTTCATGCATTATTATTTTTATTTTCATGCATATTTCATGATAATATTATTTTATGTTTCATATCATTTCATGTCACTTAGATTATATTCCATGTCATATAGATTATATTATTTAAAATATGCCATGTCATTTAAATTTGCTATGTCATTTAAATCATATCATTTCATTAGAATATATCATGTTACTTAGGATATTTCATTTCATTATAATATATCATGTTACTTAGGATATTTCATTTCATTTAGAATATAGTATGCCACTTAGGTTATCACATTTCACTTAGAATATTTTATGATACTTAGGATATTTCATTTCATTTAGAATATATTATGATATCTAGGTTATTCATATCATTTAGATTATATTATGTCACACATGTTCATATTCATTTTTTTAAAAATGTTTTTAAAAGATAATGATTTTAAATAAAACAAAGTTATTTCCGAATTAAAATAATCCATGTTAGTTCTATTATAAAGAAGTTCTTATGTTGCATTTCAAGCCAACAACCGAAGTATTCGAGATTTTTTTTTGTCTTCATTTATATTCCAATGAAAATTTGATTTGTTTAAATTTATGTTTTTTTTTTACACTTCAACCTAATAAAGTTCTTTATGTCTCCTACTCTTTCACTTTATTTCTTTATTTGTGACTTTTCTTTTATGTAATTAGAATTTTAACTGACCTTTTTAAAAAAAAAAAAAAATTAGGTGAAAGCAATAGATATGCCCATGAAAACTTCTTTTCATTGTGATATAGACAAAGACCAGTAATCGATTATGATAGTTTGTATTCAATTTTTAAAATCACATTCATAGCATGGCTTAATAACATGGCTAAAACTTATGGATTAATTTGTAATTGCATTGAGCATTATTTTTGTTTGTTTGAAATCTCTCTATTACTTTTCCAATCAATTATTATTTTCCTTATTTTGCATTATTTTATGAAAATAATTTTATGATAGTTTGTATTATTATGATCGTAAAAATCACATTTTGCATTATTATGATAGTTTGTATTATTTTCCAATCAATTACTATTTTATATTTATTAATATTTAAATACTATTTATGTAAAAAAAAAAAATATATGAAAGTATAAATTATATTTAAACTTTAATAATATTTAAAAATTTATTAATTTTTTCTTCCTTTTCTTTCTCTCGACCTCTCTCTCTAACTCTCCCCAATCCCAGAAACCATCACCTATTTTCAAAATTTGTCGCTGATTGACGTCTTTTTCATACCAAAATTTTCCTCACAAACAACTGTAGCGACCCATTTTTTTTTATTGTTATTATTATATTTTTTTATTTTATTTTATATTTATTATTATAATATTTATTTGTTATTATTGGACCAACAGGCCCCAAACCCCACTAGGCCTGATGGCCCAGCATGCTCCCAGCAGGCCCCAAAGCTGCCAGCAACCCCTCAATCCTAACCTGGCCCAACAGGGCCTAAACCCTTGGTGGCGCAACAGGCCAACACTGGCCCAACAGGCCCCAAACCCTAGCAGCTCCCCCACCGCCTCTGCCCTGCAGCCACCGCTTCACTCAGCCACCCAAACACTGCCACCAAGCTGCCAGCTCTCCACCGCCACTGCCTCTCCACCACCTAGCCTAGCACTGACCTAGCCCCTACCATGCCCAGCAGCTGCCTAGCACCCACCGCCCCTACCTCGCGCGGCAGCCAACTAAGCGCTGCCACCGAGCAGCCAGCCACCAAGTGGCTTGGCCAGCGAACCAACCCCACCGCCACAGCTGCCTATATAAACCCCGACCCAAAACGAGAATAGGAGAGGGGAAAAATCGGACAAAAATTGGAAACCAAAAAAGGCAAAGATCACAAAAAAAAAAAAACATAAGAGAAAAAAAAGGGATAAACCCCAACCAACTAGCAAAAAAAAAAAATCGAATTTTCGGATTCAGATCTAGGAAATCCAAGTTGGTTTCGGGCAAATCTAGCCTAGTATTCGGTTAGAAGAGGAAAAGAGGAGTTATTTAGTGTGTTTTTTTGGCTCAAGGGATCTCTAGCACGGCGGTGACGGAGACGGCGGAGCTTTGGGAGAAAAAAAAATCAGGTGAGGTTTTTTTTTTGTTGCTTAGGTTAAAATGAGGATAAAAATAAAATTCTTTTAAAGCAGCATCCGGGTCGTGTCGTGGGACCTGCGCGTGGGTCCACACCTCGACCCGACCTTGATGTTGCTTCTTCCATTTTTGTTTTTGTTTTTATTATTTTTGTTATTATATTAATTATTATTATTAATAATATTATTATTGTTATTTTTTTTTGTTTATACATATATTTTTATTTATTGTTATTATTATTATTAATTCTTTTTTTTAAAAAAAAATTCTTGCCATTATTATTATTAGTATTATTATTATTATCATTTATAGTTTTTTATTTATTTATTTTGTATTTATGATTATTTCTCTTGTTATTGTTATTTATTTATTTTATTGTTCATCTTCATACATTATTAAACAAAAAAAAGGGAGGGGTTTTCATTAACTTTTAAAGAATAAATTTTTCTCGAATAAAATATGTCTTTTAAATTATTTTCGGCAAATGAAATTCTCTGAAAACGAACTCTTTCTCGGAATGGTTGGAATATCAATCGTTCCTCGAAATGGTTTGTGTAAACATGATTATCGAAACATTATCAAAATTATCGGAGTGGTTCGGGAATTATTTTTACATAAAGTAATTTCTTTTATTCCGGAATTAATTATAAAAAGATATTTTTATTAATTCCTCCATAAACAAATGTTTTTTTTTTGTTTTCAATAAATGAAATTTTCTAAAAATGAATTATATCTCGGGATGGTCGGGGTATCAATTGTCCCACGAAACGGTTCGGGTAAAATCAGTTATTGAAACATTATCGAAATTATAGGAGTGGTTCGAAAATTATTTTTACATAAATAATTTCTTGTATTTTAAAAATTAATTATAAAAGGATATTTTTATTGATTTTCATTTTTTTAATTCCTTCATCAAGGAAGTATGTCTTTTTAATTATTCTCAGTAAATGAAATTCTCTAAAAACGGATTATTTCTCGGGATGGTCGGAGTATCAATCGTTCTCCGAAACGGTTCGGGTAAAATTAATTACCAAAACATTATCGAGAATATCGGAGTGATTCGGAAATTATTTTTACACGGATAATTTCGTTTATTTTGGGAATTAATTTTAGAAAGGACATAATTTTTATTTTATTCCTGCAAATAAAATATATCTTTTAAAATTATCTTCGATAAGTGAAATCTTCTAAAATTGATTATTTCTCGAACGATCGGAGTATCAATCGTTCTATGAAACGGTTCGAGTAAAATTAGTTACCGAAATATTATCGAAATTATCAGAGTGATTCGGGAATTATTTTTACATAAATGATTTCTGTTATCTCAGAACTAATTATAAAAAAAGACGTTGTTATATATATTATTTTTATTATTTCTCCACAAATAAAAAATGATTTTTTTGAATTATTTTTTGGTAAAGGAAATTTTCTAAACACGGGTCCGTTCTCAGGATGGTCGGAATATCAATCAATTCTCGAAACGGTTCAAGTAAAAATAGTTATCGAAACATTATCGAAAGTATCGGAGTGATTCGGTAATTGTTTTTACATGGGTAATTTCTTTTACTTCAAAAATGATTATAAAAAAAAAAAAACATAGTCTCAAATTTGTTTTTTAAAAAATATATATTCTTTTTGAATAAGGTGTATTAAAGGAATTATTATTAAATGCTAAAAAAAATCATTTTTTTTCAAGATTAAAGATAACACACGATTAATTGGTACCGTTTTTAAAACGGGCGCCGTGGGGGTGCTAATCCTTCCCCACGCATAACTGTACTCCCGAACCTAATTTTTGTTTCGCAGACCAAAAATTATCCTTTTAATATATCTTAATTAATTTTAGGATATTATTAAGAGGATAAGTTTTCATAGGTGACCAATCACACCTAACCAAAAAAGATTGGTGGCGACTCCCTGCATTTATTTTATTTTAAAAATCGTCGAGAGGTAAAAACAAAACTGTTATTACAGCTTGGCGACTTTGCTGGGGACCCTTTTGGAGAGTCAAGCCATAAATTAATTACGTATTATTTCGGAATCTTAAATTAATGATTTTACTATTATTTAATCATAGTTCCCTTATTTGTTTTTAGAATAAAAGGAAAATCTTCAATTTTGAATAAATTTGCATTCACGGCTATTTTGTAATTGTTTTTGATTATTTTCATCTTTCCGTTTGTATTAAATTCTTCGGGGCATCTGGGCCATCTCACACACTAAAACACGCATTTCATACATGAGCTCTATACCCGAGCTTTGTCTTTTTAGGAGGGAGTAAAGTAACTAGCTCTCGTGAGGTAATACCTCCGCATGGGCTAGCGAAACACTCTCGGGGTGTAAAGTACCTACGCTTTCGTGAGATAATAATCTCCGCACAAGCCTGGAAAATAATCCCACTCGAATTGAACCCTTTCCGTTCATGGCCTGCGATAGGCAAGGATTCGGGTGCCTTACTAGTCCATTCGGATAGTAGTGAGGAACAATTTGGGAACCTTTTGGATATACGAAATCTGAACCCATCATATAACGAAACTTAGGAGGTCGTATGAGTGGTTGAAGGAAATTTGATTTTTCTCCTGAATCTCATTTTGTTATTATATCTGTATATATATACTAACAGATTCTGTTTTCTTGTGGTTGTCTTCTTCCCACATTATTATCATTGGCATCATTAGCATCCCATAAAAAGGTGTTTGCTTCAATACATTATTCGGTCATAAATTCTCATGGAATCCACTAAACGTCGGGTTTGCGCCTCATCCGTGAATGTCACATGCGAATCATATATGGATGTACGGATTTGGTCTGAAAAAACTCAGCAAGAAGAAGGAGATTGTTTGACGGTCGGTTTTGTATCAACTCTGCCTGAGAAGATAAACCTAGATCTTTCACAAAATGACTTGACAAGTTTGGCAAATATCTGGGAACAAATGAGCAAAGAAAGAAGGATGAGATTCTCTTAGAAATACGGGCAGATAGCCTTGCTTATCCCGGTGATGATCGAAGAATCGCTAATCAGGGCAGCAATCCATTTTTGGGATCCGTCATACAGATGCTTTACTTTCAATAAAGAGGACATGACCCCAACCATTGAAGAATACTCAGTCTTACTTGGGATAGAGCTCCAATGTCCCGATAAAGTATATGTTAGAAAGCTGAAGTTCGGACTTTGCAAAAAGTTAACTAAAATCCTTGGAACCAAAGTAGGAGACTCTAATCTGAGATGCAAAGGAGAAAATATTTGCCTACCTTGGGATTTCCTCAAAGCATTCATCGAAAGATATTTGGACAAAGAAAAAGGAATGACTGCTTTCGCTCTGGCTGTATATGGGATGATAATCTTTCCAAAGGTTTCGGGACACATCGAAGCAACAGTAGTAGATTTCTTTGAGCAAGTCGAGAACAATAGCAATCCATCACTGATAATCTTGGCAGAGACCATAAGATCATTGAACTTTTGCCGAAGGAAAGGAGGAGGACGTTTCATAGGGTGTGCTCAGCTGCTATATGTATGGCTTCAAAGTCATTTTGAGTGTGAGAAAAGCGCCTTCACGAAACCTTATTTGCAAGGTGAAGCCCCGAGTCAGGAATTTTGCAAAAGCAAGTGGCCGAAGCGCAAAACCAAAGGAGAATGGGTGGCATTTTTTTAGACACTTACTAGCAAGCAAGTAAAATGGATGGCACCATGGATACCCCCTGTGCCAATGTTATACCGTTGTAGGGAACCATGGGTACAACTCCTGGGTCCATGGGGGGTCGTGAGTTATGCTCCGCTTATGGTGCAAAGGCAATATGGAACTAAACAGTTTATCCCAGTCACTCATGGGCTCATTCGAGTAGAATTTTCTTATGGGGAGCCAAACGTGTTAAAAAAGGCCGAACAGATAATTCGAGCATGGATGTAATAACGATATTTTTGACCGCTCGACGATTTTTTTTAAAAAATAAATAAAGGGAGTCGCTACCAATATTTTTTTGGTTAGATGTGATTTATCACCTATGAAAACTTATCCTCTTAATAATATCCTAAAATTAATTAAGATATATTAAAAAGATAATTTTTGGTCTGCGAAACTGATGCACCCAAAAGATTGTATCTTATTTAACCTTGCACTAAAAAGATAAATTGTAAGTATAGTAGTTAGCAAGGGTCGAGTCCTCAGGGATTGGGTTTTAGTTTATAAGTTAATAGTTTAAAACTTAAATTCAAGAACAATAAAAGAAAAGGGGTTTTTGAAGCCAGATTTAAACTAAAGTAAATAATAAGAATAAGATGCAAGGCGGTATAACCAGCCAATAAAAATATATATACTAAATTAGGCGGTATAACCAGCCAATAAAAATAAAACAAAGTTAATATACAAATTAGGCGGTATAACCAGCCAATAAAAATAAATATAAAAAATAAGCAAACTAAAAGTAAGAAAACAAATAAGTAAGAAGAATCAAATATGAAAAATATGGTTAAGGTTTCATTCTCCACCACTAGACATCATTAAGAATCAATTTCAGATCTATCAATATCAACCAACTATCAAAGTTAACAACCGTAGATAACAACAAGCTCTGTTATCCCAATCTTTCCTTAGTTTGTCGTTAAATAGAACAAGCTCTCTATTTAATCTCTAACCATCAAACAACCTAGAATAAGCTCTCTAGATTCAATTTAATGGCAGCTTTATGATGAGAAAGATAGGTTGATCTAAGCAACAAACACATAAGCTCGGATTGTTCAACTTAGGTTATGTTCCACTTTGCAATTATTGAAAACTTGACCATAATCATTAATCACAAATTGCCACTTATGAATAGGAAATCAAGACAATTACACGGATCAAGACTCCTAAACTAGCAATAGATAATTATCAAGATCTATCTAGTTGTACACCTAAACAAATCAAGACAACATCATGAACAATTCTTGTAGAAGAACATAAGCAACTTTGATAGAAAATTAATGATAGATAGAATCTGAAAATCAATCACAAAACATGTCTAGGGCTTTGAAATCACCCTTAACCAAATAGAAGTTTAGCCTAGCATAGGCATTATAAACATAAACATAAAATTAAAGAAAATCTAAGAAGAAAATAAAAGAAAGAAAGAAGAAGAAGAAGAATATTAATTATCCAACCTCTTGCTCTTTCTAAAGAAAAAGAAAACTAGAGAAAAGAAAGAAGAAGAAAACTTAGAGAATTTTGTTAAAATGGCTAATATCCTACCAATCTCCAATATGATCCCTTACAATCACCCAAGGCCCTCTATTTATACACATTTTGGAGGGCTAAATGACAAGAGACAAGCTTTACAAATTTCAAAGGTAGGTATAATAGGTGGGTGCATTTTCTAACAATTTTCGTCATACATGACGATTTTGATCAGCCAACTTGATGGTCGATTTTGTCAATTTTGCAGGCCTTATCTGATCACATGGTCTTCTAGAAAAATGTTACCCTATCAGTTACGGATCCATAGCCGTTGGAATCAGCTCATTTGCTGATGTGGATAAGCAGATATGGGCAAAATACGAAAACAGGTCAGCACAGACGTCATTGCACATCAGCCAACTTGATGGTCAATTTCGCTAGGGAAAACGACTCCGTTTCAAGAAGTGTAAAACATGAAAAAGATAGATATGCCTCTTAGCTTTGCACAGCTACAAATTTCAGCCTTATTGCTTCAGTGAAACTCGAGATATAGCTGATATGGCAAAATGTGTGGGAACTGGAACTGAACTGGATTTGCCCTTAATTCTAGTAATCTGAAATCACTCAAAGAAACTTGTGAAAAACACCAAAATACATAAAGATCATAAACACAATTAGACTAAACAATAATAACTCGTATTTGACACAAAAAAATAATAAAACATAACTAAAAACTATATAATTATACGAGTTATCACACCCCCACACTTAGATTGTTGCTAGTCCCTAGCAACGACTCAATAAAAATAAAATAAGAAAATCTAATCTAATCCACTTTCGTAGGAAATCACGGTGGCACTTAGCATGTGACACAAGCCTTTAAATCCCTAGGTGTCCCTAGTGGACGAGTTTAGTCTCGTGAGGGTTTACTAGAACGATACCCACAAACATTGAAAAATTAAAATATAAATAAACTTCATATAAATAAACTACATATACTAAAAATATTTACTCCTAATCCTTTCAATACAAATTAGAGACAATATTTGAACAAGTCTTATAAACTAATCAATAGCTTAAAAAAATTTCACAAAAAATCATGCTTGAATGTAAATTGTTTGAGTTAAGCCAATATTAGCATAACATATCTCAATCAAAATAGTGCATGTTCAAATTTAATCTCAACTTCTCACATGGGATACTCTCTTGATTTTCACTCTTTAAAGTAGTGGTAAAGTGTTTACACTCAATCAATCTCATGAAAACACTTCTACCATATGCTTGCTTGTCCACCTATTCTCCACTAAAAGATCATGCAACTTCATAAATCAAGAGGTCTTTAATCAAGGTTGTAATGGGGCCAAGGGGTTTGTAATGTGGTTGAAGAACAAAAGGATAAAGATATCACAAAGGTTCCAAAGAGTTCATAAAGTTTAGAGACATAAAAAGATTATACAAAGAAACTTCTCAAAACTCTTTACAAGTACATAGTCACCTAGGCCGGATATTCATGTTGGGCCTTTTCTTCATTCTAAACAACTTTGTAACATCTTTTTCTTTTTCCACAAATTCAAGAGATGATTCATTTTTTTTTTATATAGGAATGTATTTGCCAGTATTCCATTTCTTTTTCTCTTGACTTTTCTTTTCTTTTCCCCCCACACTTATTTCTTGTTTCTAACCAAAAAAATATCCCTTGTCTTTGCAACTTGTCTCAAATCATGCTAATTCATCTTTGGAACAAAGGTAAAGATATAAGTATATTTAGGTTAGGGACAAGTTATGGTTACCAAAGAGATAGCTTATTCAATGTAGGCTCAAATTGGTTCACTAAGGGTGTGTTCTCTTGGAACATCAATAAGGGATGGTTGTTTGGCCCTGGCTAAAAATCCTAATGCCTCTATCATATTCATGTTGTCACATGCATCAATATAGTCTCAAAACGGTTTAAAGCAAGTTCTAGAGAATCATGTAATCATAAGAGCACTCAAGAAAGAAATTAGATTGATTTGTATAATGCATCAATCATTTTAGGCTCAAAAACTCACAAGAATGATTATACAAGTCAGATTAAGTCTAAACATGCTTCTTTCTCAATCAACATATCATATTAACATTGGCTCATAAAAAGGTTGACATCAAGCTCAATTCTCATGAAAATCTTCTCACTAATAAATATGTTTTAGACTTATGCAATTCATATCTCATCATTGTATTAAAAAGGAACTAAAACACACTAAAAAATAATAATAATAATAAAGACTCATAAAAAAAATAGTAGACAAAAATAAAAGAAATCCTAAATCATTCCCCCCACACTTAATTCTTACATTGTCCTCAATGTAAGTCTATTAACCCAAATGAAAGAATCATGTGTAAGAGAAAAGAACTAATAACATAAGAATAGGAATAACTAGACTCAAAACAAAACAAACTCATGCAACCTAAATAATCCTAAAATACTAAACAAAAATTAACAAGTAAACGTAAAAAGATTAAAATCAAACTGACAAGGTATGTCTCAAGTCTCCCTTACTCAGACCTTGTTCAGAATGAATACTTCTAAATTGCTTAAAACACAACAAACTCTTTTTTTTTTTTTTTTTTTGAAAAGAAGAAATCAAACTGACAAGGTATGTCTCAAGTCTCCCTTACTCAGACCTTGTTCAGAATGAATACTTCTAAATTGCTTAAAACACAACAAACTTTTTTTTTTTTTTTTAAGAAGGTAAAATTTAGGAGATATTACCTGTAGAGGTTGCTAACCACTTATTATAACTGAGACACAACAAACAAAATGTTAGATAATGTCACAAAGACAAAGTGCAATCCACTCCTTGCTCGTCCATATCTCTTTTTCTTTTTCCGAGCGTTTGCGAAACAACCGTAGCAGATAAATACTCATAAGCTTGGAGCTTTTTGAGTAAATCTTCAATGGTTGTAGCAGAAATTATGGTTCTCCTTGCCTCTGAAAACATGAATCCATTATCCACAGCATTATCTAAATATGAAAGCAAATTACTAAAATAACCATTAATATTAAGCAAACCAATGGGTTTCTTATTTGTGACCAAAGATGACCAAGAAGCCACGCAAGCTATTTCTTCCAATGTACCCAGACCTCCTGGTAAAGCAATGAATGCATCGGCAGAATGGTACATGATTGTTATCCGTTCAGGGATACTCCAGACTTGTATTTCCTTACCCAAGGTAGGTCCACAAAAATCTGTGAATAGTTTTGGCACGATTCCTAGAACTGGACTTCCTCCGGCGTGTGCTGCTGTAGCGACTGCTCCCATTAAACCCGTACTACCGCCTCCATAAATCAACTGGATCTTTTGTTGGGCAAGTATTACTCCAACTCTTATGGCTTCATCAGCGAATATGTTATTTTTCCCTGGATAAGCACCTCCAAAAACACAAATTTTTTTAATGCGTTGGGACGAAGTACCTTCCATTTTTTTTTCCTTTTTTTTTCTTTTTTTTCGAGTGCCTGAAAGAGAATGAGTACATGGTGTAATATATAGAGGACTGAGTAGTGAATCAGACAAGAGTAATAATGTCGCCGAAAGTGTATCTGACCTGTCAGAAGAAAATGTTAACCTAACAAAAGATTTTTGCGTGATTTCAGGAAGAAAATCAAAAAGAGAAGAAAAATCAACCGTAAAAGTCAAGAGTAATAATGTCGCCGAAAGTGTATTTGACCTGTCAGAAGAAAATGTTAACCTAACAAAAGATTTTTGCGTGATTTCAGGAAGAAAATAAAAAAGAGAAGAAAAATCAATCGTAAAAGACAAATAAAAAAAATGAGAATAATTACACAAATCGAATAACACGTAAATTAAACCGAAATAAAGTTATTGCAAATCAAACCAAAAGCTGAGAAGTCATTTATTGTAGTTGTGATTGTGGCTCACATCTTCCTCTGGTTTTACGTCCAGAAACGGCTTAAACGCCTTCTATGAGTCGAGGATATGCTTCCCATCCAGTTTTCTTACAAGCTGGCAAACAGGGTCTTTTAACATCAGATTCCCAAGATGTTGCCATTCCCTTTGGAATTGCGGCCATAAATCAAGAATTTCTCTTTGTACGTCTCCACTAGGATGCGTCTCAAGAGAAAGTTGGATATTACCCAAATTCTCCTTACTCAGTCCATCCTTAATGAATTCAATTTTATCATCTCGATTAGAGGACAGAATCCCAATAGAACGACATTTACCATTACACGTCCATCGTGCACATTTGTGGCAATTTGAACTCATGCGCTTTGCTCGTCGCTTCTTTGCAAAAGTGCTTCTACCTGTACCTGGTAAATGCAAAACAGGAAGATATTCATCTTCACGTACCTTGGCTTCAATTATCCAACGTATGTCGTCAGGAATCCCTTTGTGCATAAGCATTCTTAATCTTTCAAGTCGAACTTGGTAAAGCTTCAGTAAAATATTTCGAGGAAAAGGAGGAAATCGTTTCTGCAATCTTGTGAGAATATCATCCATCCTGAAAAAAAATGAAAAAAATGAAAGAGAAATTGGAAGAGAAATTTATATACAATATCAGTTTTGTGGGTAGCTGATGGAACCGATTTAAATAATCACGAAGTACCGTTATCCGCCATTTAACCGGGGTTAAAAAAAATAAATTAAAAATTATATTTACATCTTGTAAGAGAAAAGAACTATTAAACAAAAGAAAAGAAAAACAATAAAAGATAGAATGATGGAGAGTAAGGAATATGCAAATCTGATATAATAGATGCTCTCCATCCTTTTGGGTTGCCTCCCAAGAAGCGCTTGGTTTATTGTCCTCAGCCTAACTTAGACCCATGCCATTATTATTCAACATACTTTGGCTCAAAAAGTGGAAACTCCTCCACATCTTGTATTGGAAAGTTCTCATAGTAAGGCTTCAATCTATGACCATTCACTTTGAATGCCTTATCTGTTTTTGGGCTTTGGATTTCAACTGCACCATGAGTAAATACATTAGTAATAACAAAAGGTCCAACCCAACGAGAACGTAACTTACCTGGATATAACTTAAGGCGTGAATGGAAGAGAAGAACTTTTTGTCCAACAACAAATTCTTTTCTTGATATCATCTTGTCATGGAATGCCTTAGTCTTTTCCTTGTAAATCCTAGAATTCTGATAGGCATCATTCCTTATCTCCTCTAATTCTTGTAGGTCAAGTTTTCTTTTCTTTCCTATCTCATCCATCTCCATGTTGCATTGTTTGATAGCCCAATATGATTTATGTTCCAATTCAACCGGAAGATGACAAGGCTTACCATAAACAAGTCGATAAGGAGACATACCAATGGGTGTCTTATATGCTGTCCTATAAGCCCAAAGTGCATCATCAAGTCGTGAACTCCAATCCTTCCTATTTGGATTAACTGTCTTTTCAAGGATGGACTTAACTTCTCGGTTTGACACTTCAGCTTGCCCACTAGTTTGAGGATGATATGAGGTGGAGACCTTGTGTGTGATGTTATACTTCCTCAAAAGTGCTTCCATAGTCCTATTGCAAAAGTGAGTACCTCTATCGCTGATTATGGCCTTTGGCGTTCCAAACCTAGCAAAGATGTTAGTCTTGACAAAATCTGAAACAACTTTAGAGTCATTAGTCCTAGTGGATTTTGCTTCCACCCACTTTGAAACATAATCAACGGCAAGTAAAATATAAAGATTACCAAAAGAAGGAGGAAAAGGTCCCATGAAATCCATGCCCCATACATCAAAAATTTCAACAATAAGTATTGGAGTTTGAGGCATTTGATTTCTAGCACCTAAGTTACCAGTTCTTTGGCAACGATCACATGACTTGCAAAAGAGGTATGCATCTTTGAATATGGTAGGCCAATAAAATCCAGAATCAAGAACTTTCATGGCTGTTCTTTTGGATCCAAAGTGTCCTCCACATGCATAAGAGTGACAAAAGGTGAGAATAGATTGAAATTCAGTTTCGAGTACACACCTTCTTATAATCTGATCGGAGCAATGCTTCCAAAGGTAAGGATCATCCCATATGTAGTATTTGGCATCACTCTTGATCTTATTTCTTTGAGCTTGTGTCAACTCTTGTGGCAACTTCTTGGTAACTAAGTAATTAACAATATCAGCATACCAAGGAGTTGTTGTTCTTATAAAAAGAAGTTGCTCATCCGGAAAGTTCTCATTCAAGGGTAGTGCATCATCTTCATGAACTAAACGGCTAAGATGGTCCGCAACCAGGTTGTCACTACCTCTCTTATCTTTTATCTCCAAATCAAACTCTTGTAAGAGAAGTATCCATCTAATCAACCTTGGTTTGGCCTCCTTTTTAGTGAGTAAGTACTTAAGGGCTGCATGGTCAGAAAATACAATTACTTTAGTACCAATTAAATAAGATCGAAATTTTTCTAAAGCAAATACAACAGCCAAAAGTTCTTTTTCAGTAGTGGAATAGTTCAATTGAGCATCATTAAGAGTTCTTGAGGCATAATAAATGGCATGTGAGGCTTTGCCAACCCGTTGGCCCAAAACAGCTCCAATGGCATAGTCACTAGCATCACACATGATTTCAAAAGGTACATTCCAATCTGGTGGTTGGATGATAGGAGCTGATGTCAAGAGTCCCTTCAATGTTTCAAACGCCTCTTTGCATTTATCATCAAAGTTGAAAACCACATCTTTTTGTAGTAGCTTGCAAAGAGGTAATGTGATCTTTGAGAAGTCTTTGATAAATCTCCTATAGAAACCTGCATGTCCAAGAAAAGAACGAACCTCTCTCACATTTGTGGGAGGTGGTAAAGAATGCATAATATCTATTTTAGACTTATCAACCTCTATCCCTCTAGAAGAAATAACATGGCCCAAAACTATTCCTTGTTCTACCATAAAGTGACATTTTTCCCAATTCAAAACAAGGTTAGTTTCCATGCATCTTTCAAGTACAAGTGTAAGGTTCTCTAGACATCTATCAAAAGAATCACCATAGACACTAAAATCATCCATAAACACTTCTATGATATTCTCTACATAATCTGAAAATATGCTAACCATACACCTTTGGAATGTAGCTGGTGCATTACAAAGACCAAATGGCATACGCCGGTATGCAAAAGTACCAAATGGACATGTGAATGTTGTTTTCTCTTGGTCCTCCGGAGCAATGGCTATCTGATTATAACCTGAAAAACCATCAAGAAAACAATAATGAGAATGGCCAGCTAACCTTTCAAGCATTTGATCAATAAAAGGTAAAGGAAAGTGGTCTTTGCGAGTTGTGGAATTAAGTTTACGATAATCAATACAAACTCGCCATCCTGTTTGAATCCTAGTAGGAACAAGTTCATTCTCATTATTTGTTACCACCGTTACACCTGATTTCTTTGGAACCACTTGGACTGGGCTCACCCATTTGCTATCCGAGATAGGATAGATCACTCCAACATCTAGGAGCTTCAGTATCTCCTTTTTCACAACCTCCATCATAGGAGGGTTCAATCTTCTTTGTGCTTCTCTTGTTGGTTTAGACCCTTCCTCTAACAAAATCCGGTGCATGCACATGGATGGGATTATTCCCTTGATATCGGCAATTGTCCAACCAATTGCTGTTTTATGCTCTCTAAGCACCCGGATAAGTCGCTCTTCTTGCAAAGGTGTGAGCTCTTTGGCAATGATGACAGGTAGTGTGTCCTTTTCCCCTAAGAACAAATATTTCAAGTGGTTCGGTAGTGGTTTCAACTCTAAAGTTGGTGCCTGCAAAATGGAAGGTAGAAGTTTCTCATTAGATAAAGGCAAATTAATAAATGAAACATCAAACCTTGCATCTTTAGGTTGCAGCGAGTGTAAAGATTCTAGTGCCCCTTCCACATGGTCACTCAAGGCTAGTTTAGCATTCCCCATTCCGAGATGGTTGCTAAGGACTATTTCCACACTATCTTCACCATCTAGCTCATAAGCTTGCTGCACTAGTGAGTCAATTATATCAATATTAAAAACAGAATGCACATCACTAGGATATCTCATGGCCTCAAAAATGTTAAAGCGAATTATTTCACCATCAAATTCCATAGTTAAAGTGCCATCATGTACATCTATTTTAGTTCTTGCTGTTTTCAAGAATGGTCTCCCTAATAGAATAGGTGTGGGATTAGAAGACATCTCATCTTCCATCTCAATAACATAAAAGTCAGCGGGAAAAACCAATTCATTAACCTGTACAAGAACGTCTTCTACAACTCCTCTTGGATAAGTGTTAGAACGGTCAGCAAGTTGTATTATAACACCGGTTTCCTCTAATGGTCCTAGATTCAATGAAGCATAAATTGAATATGGCATGACATTAATAGATGCCCCTAGATCTAGCATAGCACGCTCAAACCTGGTGTTGCCTATCTTACAAGGAATGGTAAACATACCTGGATCCTTGCATTTAGGTGGGAGTTTCTTTTGAAGAACAGCTGACACATTCTCCCCCACACTTACCTTTTCATTCCATTTCAACTTCCGTTTAGATGTGCACAACTCTTTTAGGAACTTGGCATATCTTGGCACTTGCTTGATAGCATCTAGTAAAGGAATGTTCACCTCTACTTTCCGGAAGGTTTCCAAAATTTCCTTCTCTTGCTCCTCCTTCTTGGACTTTGCTAACCTGTTAGGAAAAGGTGGAGGAGTTATATAGGAAGGAAAGGATGGTTTAGGAATTACCTTTTTTAGTGGCTCGTTGGGATGTGAAGAGGATGCCATGGTATTGTTCTCCCCTTGAGCACTATCATTTTGTGGTGTCTCTAGCTGTTTCCCACTTCTTAAATTTATAGCATTGGCATTCTCTCTTGGATTCACTATGGTTTGGGAAGGTAATTTCCCAGAATCCCTTGCTTGCATTTGACTCATGGTTGTTGCCAATTGCCCTATTTGAGTCTCCAAATTTCGAATACTTGTCTTTGTTTCCTGTTGAAATTGAATTGTATTAGTAGAAAGAGCTTTAACAAGATCTTCAAGAGAAGTACCTGAATTTTGGGTGGGTGGTAGTTGTTGTCGGGTTTGGTATGGTTGTTGCACTCTTTGCCGAAAACCCGGTGGCCTGTGGTCAAATGGTGGAGGAATAGTTTGTGATTGGTTCCCTCCATAATTGAAGTTTGGATGATCCCTCCATCCTGGATTGTATGTGTTTGAGTAGGGATCATATTTCCTTGATTGGTTCTGAAATCCACCCATGGCATTCACATGTTCATTGGTATCCTCTTGAAGTGTTGGACACATATCAGTTTGGTGCCCTATGTTTGAACATATGCCACAAGCCTTTATTTGTTGTATTTTACCTACAGCCAATTGTTGAACAAGAGAAGTCAGTTTATCAAATTTTTGTTCAAGGGATGATATACTTACCTCATTAACTCTCTTGGATTGTGGTGGTGGATCTTGTCTCATTGAGAACTGTTGAGAATTGGCTGCCATGTTGGAGATTAATGTTCTAGCAGCCCTGGGAGTCTTATCAACTAGAGCTCCCCCACTAGCGGCATCTATCATACTTCTCTCCATGGGCATGAGACCTTCATAGAAGTATTGGATGAGAAGTTGTTCACTTATTTGATGGTGTGGACATGATGCACAAAGTTTCTTGAACCTCTCCCAATATTCATATAAGGACTCTCCGTTGTATTGCCGAATCCCACATATCTCTTTCCTAATGTTGGCAGCCTTAGATGCTGGGAAATACCTTTCCAAGAATGCTTTCTTCAAATCATTCCATGTAGTGATGGTCCCGGATGGTAGATAGTAGAGCCATTCCTTTGCTGAATCAGCTAGAGAGAATGGGAAGGCTCTCAACTTAACTTGCTCTTCCGTGACCCCTGTTGGTCTCATGCTTGAGCAAACTACATGGAATTCCTTGAGGTGCTTATTTGGATCCTCTCCTGCAAAACCATGAAAAGTTGGGAGAAGATGAATCAAACCAGATTTTAATTCAAAAGCTACCTCAAGATTAGCATATTCAATGCATAATGGTTGTTGACCCAAGTCCGGAGCGGCTAGCTCCTTGAGAGTTCGGTTGTCAGCTGCTGCCATCTCTCCTTGCTCCTCTTGGATGTTTTGGATCAACTCCTCGATTGGTTGTTGGTGAGAAGTTATAAATTCCCGAATTTTCCTAAGTCGTAAGTCTTCTTCGGGAGCTTGGAACATTCACTAATAAAAAAAATAAGAAAGTAAATAATTAGAACAGAAAATAAGAATAAACCAATAAACTAATAAACTAAAGAAAGCAATCCCCGGCAACGGCGCCAAAAATTTGATGCACCCAAAAGATTGTATCTTATTTAACCTTGCACTAAAAAGATAAATTGTAAGTATAGTAGTTAGCAAGGGTCGAGTCCTCAGGGATTGGGTTTTAGTTTATAAGTTAATAGTTTAAAACTTAAATTCAAGAACAATAAAAGAAAAGGGGTTTTTGAAGCCAGATTTAAACTAAAGTAAATAATAAGAATAAGATGCAAGGCGGTATAACCAGCCAATAAAAATATATATACTAAATTAGGCGGTATAACCAGCCAATAAAAATAAAACAAAGTTAATATACAAATTAGGCGGTATAACCAGCCAATAAAAATAAATATAAAAAATAAGCAAACTAAAAGTAAGAAAACAAATAAGTAAGAAGAATCAAATATGAAAAATATGGTTAAGGTTTCATTCTCCACCACTAGACATCATTAAGAATCAATTTCAGATCTATCAATATCAACCAACTATCAAAGTTAACAACCGTAGATAACAACAAGCTCTGTTATCCCAATCTTTCCTTAGTTTGTCGTTAAATAGAACAAGCTCTCTATTTAATCTCTAACCATCAAACAACCTAGAATAAGCTCTCTAGATTCAATTTAATGGCAGCTTTATGATGAGAAAGATAGGTTGATCTAAGCAACAAACACATAAGCTCGGATTGTTCAACTTAGGTTATGTTCCACTTTGCAATTATTGAAAACTTGACCATATTCATTAATCACAAATTGCCACTTATGAATAGGAAATCAAGACAATTACACGGATCAAGACTCCTAAACTAGCAATAGATAATTATCAAGATCTATCTAGTTGTACACCTAAACAAATCAAGACAACATCATGAACAATTCTTGTAGAAGAACATAAGCAACTTTGATAGAAAATTAATGATAGATAGAATCTGAAAATCAATCACAAAACATGTCTAGGGCTTTGAAATCACCCTTAACCAAATAGAAGTTTAGCCTAGCATAGGCATTATAAACATAAACATAAAATTAAAGAAAATCTAAGAAGAAAATAAAAGAAAGAAAGAAGAAGAAGAAGAATATTAATTATCCAACCTCTTGCTCTTTCTAAAGAAAAAGAAAACTAGAGAAAAGAAAGAAGAAGAAAACTTAGAGAATTTTGTTAAAATGGCTAATATCCTACCAATCTCCAATATGATCCCTTACAATCACCCAAGGCCCTCTATTTATACACATTTTGGAGGGCTAAATGACAAGAGACAAGCTTTACAAATTTCAAAGGTAGGTATAATAGGTGGGTGCATTTTCTAACAATTTTCGTCATACATGACGATTTTGATCAGCCAACTTGATGGTCGATTTTGTCAATTTTGCAGGCCTTATCTGATCACATGGTCTTCTAGAAAAATGTTACCCTATCAGTTACGGATCCATAGCCGTTGGAATCAGCTCATTTGCTGATGTGGATAAGCAGATATGGGCAAAATACGAAAACAGGTCAGCACAGACGTCATTGCACATCAGCCAACTTGATGGTCAATTTCGCTAGGGAAAACGACTCCGTTTCAAGAAGTGTAAAACATGAAAAAGATATATATGCCTCTTAGCTTTGCACAGCTACAAATTTCAGCCTTATTGCTTCAGTGAAACTCGAGATATAGCTGATATGGCAAAATGTGTCGGAACTGGAACTGAACTGGATTTGCCCTTAATTCTAGTAATCTGAAATCACTCAAAGAAACTTGTGAAAAACACCAAAATACATAAAGATCATAAACACAATTAGACTAAACAATAATAACTCGTATTTGACACAAAACAATAATAAAACATAACTAAAAACTATATAATTATACGAGTTATCAGAAACAAAAATTAGGTTCGGGAGTACGGTTACGCGTAGGGAAGGATTAACACCCCCACGGCACCTGTTTTAAAAATTGTACCGATTAATCACGTGTTATCCTTAATCTCAAAAATTTGATTTTTATTCCGGTATCTAAAAATAATTCCCCTAATCCCCTTTATTTATTGACGAGAATTTCGAATTTATTCTTTCATAAAAAATACTTTTGAAAAAATGAGAGAAAATGTCTTTTATAATTATTTTTGAAATAAAAGAAATTACCTAGGTAAAAATGATTCCCGAATCACTCCGATACTTTCGATAATGTTTCGATAATTATTTTTACACAAAACGATTTCGAGGAACGATTGATATTCCGACCATTCCGGGAAAGTATCCGTATTTAGAGAATCTCCTTTACCAAAAGTAATTTAAAAAGGCATTTTTATCTGTGGATAAATTATTTTAAATAATAATAGAAAGTACGACAATGGTCGTTTATAATTAATTTCGAGATAACAATAATTATCTGCTTAAAAATAATTTCCGAACCACTCCGACACTTTCGATAATGCTTCAGTAGTTAATTTTACCCGAACCATTTCGTGAGACGATTGATACTCCAACCTTTCGAGAAACAATCCGCTTTTAAAAGATTTCATTTTACCGAGAATAATTTTAAAGAAGATATTCTATTGCGGGGGAAATTGTTAAAATAATAATAATAATAATAATAATAATAAAACAATAAAAATGTCCTTTTAAAATTAATTCCAAAATAAACAAAATCGTCTATGTAAAAATAATTTCAGAATCACTTCGATATTTTCGACAATGTTTCGATGACTAATTTTACTCGAACCGTTCGAGGAATGATTGATACTCCGACCATCCCAAGAAATAATCCGTTTTAGAGAATTTCTTTTATCGAAATTAATTTAAAAGATATATTCTTATTCGTGTGTACCGAAATGCCATCTTTTGATTTTTTTTTAGATGAATAACACATAAAAATGAATAAAATGAAAATATCAATAAATACAAAATAAAAAGAAATAAAATAAAAAGCTGAAAGTAAGAACATAATAATAATAATAATAATGATAATAACAATATATATATATATATATGTAATAGAAAAATAAAGTAAAAATAAAATTGATGAAAATGAAAATAAACATAAACAAAACAAAAAAAAAAATTACCTCGAAAAACTGCAAACATTCGAGGATATGTGTGTTGGATAAATTCCTCGAGGTGATTAATTTAATTTTTTGTTTCTTCTTTTTTTCTTCTTATTTTTCTTTTTTCTTTCTTCCTTTTTTCTTTTTTTTTTTCTTCTTTCCCTGGATTCGGGTCGGATCACATGCGGGTCGGACCTTCTCCCGGGTCCACGCGCGAGTCTGTTGGCCCTTCCCTTTTTTTTCCTCTTTAAATCCCAATTATTTCTCTCTCCTACTCATTCTTCTCTTTTGCTTTCTCTTTCTACACTCCCTAAACTCTCCTGTTTCTCTCTAAAATCTTTCAGCAGTCCCCTTATGAACCCAAAAACTGGCGGTCTGGCCACCGTGCCGGCCGCCGTTCTCCACCGTCGACCGTCGCTCATCGACGGTTGATAACTCGTATAATTATATAGTTTTTAGTTATGTTTTATTATTGTTTTGTGTTAAATACGAGTTATTATTGTTTAGTCTAATTGTGTTTATGATCTTTTATATTTTTATGTAATTTGGTGTTTTTCACAAGTTTCTTTGAGTGATTTCAGATTACTAGTATTAAGGGCAAATCCAGTTCAGTTCCAGTTCCGACACCTTTTGCCATATCAGCTATATCTTGAGTTTCACTGAAGCAATAAGGCTGAACTTTGTATCCCTGCAAAGCTAAGAGGCATATCTATCTTTTTCATGTTTTACACTTCTTGAAACGGAGTCGTTTTCCCTAGCGAAATCGACCATCAAGTTGGCTGATGTGCAATGACGTCTGTTCTGCACCGTTTTGGTATTTTGACCATATCTTCCGATCCACGTGCGCAAATGATCTGATTCCAACGGCTATGGATCCGTAACTGATAGGGCTATATTTTTCTAGAAGACCATTGTATCAGATCGAGCCTCCAACATTGACAAAATCGACCATCAAGCTGGCTGATCAGAATTGTCATACAATATGACGAAAATTGTTAGAAAAATGCACCCACCTATTATACCTACCTTTGAAATTTGTAAAGCTTGTCTCTTGTCATTTAGCCCTCCAAAATGTGTATAAATAGAGGGCCTTGGATGAGTATTGGGATACATTTTTATACATTGGTAGGATATTAGCCTTTGTAGTAAAATTCTCTAAGTTTTCTTCTTCTTTCCTTTCTCTAGTTTTCTTTTTTTATTTACTTATGCTTCTTACATTTCTTTTCATTTTATTCATATCTAGTATGTGTTGCTAATCATATTGTTGAGGTGATGAGGTGAAGCTCTTGGTAAATGCTAAGGTTAGTCTCTTAAACATGAGCTAAAATGAATCATCATTTATAAACACTAGTATAGATAATATTTTCTTTTGGTTTAAAATCATACTTGCAAAGTAGAGATCTTGATTCATTATTGACAATGAAAATGGCACAGTAAATGCTTGGTTTCATAACCTTGATTTGTTGTAGACATATACCTTGGCATAAGGAATGCTTGGACTCTTTTTGTGAGTTTTGAGGACACCAAATGAACATAATATCATATGCTATGGACGTTGGACAATTTGGACTGAATTGCTAAACCTTCCGGTTGGAACCTCCCTTATGTGTGGATTTCAATTGTGTAATAAAACAAGATTAATCTTAGCATAACACCAAGAGTGGATTCTCTAACCTCAACATCTTTTCTTATTGTTTTTTTTATATCTTGTTTAATTGCTTTTATGTTATTTTGTTTATTTTGTTCTCTAATATCTTGTTTACTTTCTTTGTTATTGATTCCCTAATATCTTGTTTATTTTCTTTTTCTTATATATTTATAAACTTATACTTACTAATACGCTTCCCTGTGGTTCGACCTCGGACACCCGAGAATTTATTACTTGAACATAACCTGCACTTGGGTTTACAACTCTTAATTGAGTTTCTATTAAGTTTTTGGCGCCGTTGCCGGGGAGGCAATACTAAGTATATAAGTTTATAAGTATATTTATTTTTATTGGCTGGTTATACCGCCTATATTTATTTTTATTGGCTGGTTATACCGCCTAATTTTCTATATATTTATATTTATATTGTATATTAACTTTGTTTTATTTTTATTGGCTGGTTATACCGCCTAATTTTGTATATTAACTTTGTTTTATGCTTGTTTGGCGACGTGATTTTAGATCTCGTCGTTTAGTTAGATTTTATTGTGAAACTTTTTCAGGTAATCTTTCTAATACAACTCCTACCATGGCTGACAATGAAAGTGTTCATGCTGAAGATGAGAACAGACAAGTACGCACCATGCGTGACTACTTGCAACCAACTCGAAGCTCATCACCCTCTTGTTTTATTTTTCCTCTCAATGCAAACAACTTTCGTTTTAAACCAGGTATGATAGCTTTGCTTCCAAATTTCTATGGGTTGGAATCGGAAAGTGCTTACTCGTTTCTAAAAGACTTCGAAGATGTATGTGTCACCTTTAATGACCAACAATGTACAAATGAAATTGTCAAGCTAAAATTATTTCCTTTTTCTTTAAAAGATAAAGCAAAAATTTGGCTTCATAATTTAAAACCAAGGTCAATTGGCACATGGCAAGAATTACAAACTGAGTTTCTAAAGAAATTTTTCCCAGCACATAAAACTACTGCTTTGAAAAGACAGATTCAAAATTTCAATCAAAATCAAAATGAAGCATTTTTTCAGTGCTGGGATCGTTTTAAAGATTTGTTAAGTTCTTGTCCACATCATGGTTTTGAAAAATGGCGTCTTATTAGTTTCTTTTATGAAAGTTTAACTCCCGAAACTAAACAATTTGTTGAAACAATGTGTAACGGTGAGTTTCTAGAAAAAGAACCTGAAGAAGCCTTTGACTACTTAGACCATTTGGCAGATAACTCTCAAGCCTGGCACACAGATAATTCCTCTGAAAGTTCCAATAGATCTAATGTTGTTTCTAACAGAGGAAAATATCATTTTAGTCAAGAAGATGAGATAAAAGCTAAAGTAGCTAATTTGGCTAGAAAGATTGAAGCCATGGAACTTAGAGAAGTAAAAGAAGTCAAAACGGTTAAAAATGAAGAAAGTTGTGGAATTTGTGAAATCATGGGACACCCCACTTCTGAATGTCCAAACATTCCCATTCTTAAAGAAGCGTTGCATGATCAAGTAAATTCCATAAACACATTTAAAAAGCCTTTTCCTTCTCCTTACTCTGAAACGTATAACCCTGAATGGAGAAATCATCCCAACTTCAGTTGGCGGAATAATAATCATGTTCAGGTACCACAATCTCAAAAGCCGGGCAACACTTTTTCCTATCAACCTTCACGTGTACAAACCTTGGAAGAGACATTGCAAGCATTCATGCAAACACAAGCAAATGTGAATAGCCGGACTTCACAGGACATCAATGAGATCAAAAACACCTTGTCCACATTGACAGCTTCATTACGCACTCAAGAAAAAGGTAAGTTTCCTGCTCAACCTCAGCCTAACCCTTCTACTCAATGTCTTGTTTCTTGCTCCAATGAAACTCAACAGGAAAATGCCAGTTCTATCACAACTCTTCGAAGTGGAAAGGCAATTGACAAAAACATTCCATCAAAAGACCAAGATCCTCTTTCCCCTCCGAAAAGTAATGGTAAGGATGATGGTAAGTCTGAACTTCTTGAAAATTTGGACAAAGAAAAAGGTATGCATCCTGCTCCTTTTCCTCAAAGGTTGCAAACAATAAAGAATTTGAATCAAAATGCAGAAATTTATGAACTTTTCAAACAAGTTAAGATTAACATTCCTTTATTGGATGCAATCAAACAAGTTCCATCTTATGCTAAATTTTTGAAGGACATGTGCACAGTTAAAAGGAAACATAATGTACAAAAGAAAGCATTTTTGACGGAAAGTGTGAGCTCAATCATTCAGCACCTTACTCCACCAAAATTCAAAGATCCTGGATGTCCAACAATCTCATGCATCATTGGAAACACTAGAATAGAACGTGCATTGCTTGATCTTGGTGCTAGTGTTAATCTTTTGCCTTTTTCTGTTTATCAACAGTTAGGTTTAGGTGAACTCAAGGAAACACCTGTTACACTTCAACTAGCTGATCGTTCTGTAAAAATTCCTCGAGGGATAGTTGAAGATGTTTTGGTTCAAATTGATAATTTTTACTTCCCTGTTGATTTTATTGTTTTGGACACACATCCTGTTTCAAATCCAAATGTTCAAATTCCTGTTATATTAGGCCGTCCATTTCTTGCAACTTCTAATGCTCTGATAAATTGCAGGAATGGTATGTTGAACATTTCTTTTGGAAATATGACTTTAGAATTAAATGTGTTCAACATTTGCAAGCAACCTGGTGATAATTCAGAAGTACATGAAGTGGATTTCATTGAAGAACTTGTTCATGAACATCTCACCACTACCACATTCCATGATCCTTTAGAAGCTTATTTAATTGAATATGAGTTTGATAATGCTTCAGAAATTTCACACACTGATTCTTTGTTAAAATCTTTTCAGGATAAGCATTGTTGGAAACAAAAGTTTGAGGAACTTCCATCACTTACAAATGTCACTGTACCATCAACTATTGAACCACCCAAGCTGGAGTTAAAACCATTGCCATCCGAGCTAAAATATTCCTTTTTGGGTGAGAGTGAAACTTTTCCAGTCATAATTTCTTCACATCTTGATGAACTACAAGAAGGTAAGTTGTTACAACTTTTGAAGATGCACAAAAATGCATTAGGATGGACCTTAGCTGACATAAAGGGAATAAGCCCATTAATCTGCACACATAATATTTATTTAGAGGAAAATGCTAAACCCTCTAGACAAATGCAACGAAGGCTTAATCCTAATATGAAAGAAGTAGTGAGAAATGAAGTCATTAAACTTCTAGATAATGGAATCATTTATCCTATCTCTGATAGCAAATGGGTAAGTCCTACTCAAGTCGTACCTAAGAAATCTGGAGTTACTGTAGTTAAAAATGAAAACAATGAATTAATTCCAGCTAGGACTGTTACTGGTTGGCGCATGTGCATTGACTATAGGAAACTTAACTCAGTGACGAGGAAAGATCATTTCCCTTTGCCTTTCATGGATCAAATCTTAGAAAGAGTTGCAGGGCATGAGTTTTATTGTTTTCTAGATGGATATTCTGGGTATAATCAAATTGCCATTGCACTTGAGGACCAAGAGAAAACCACTTTTACATGTCCTTTTGGTACTTTTGCATATCGTAGAATGCCATTTGGATTATGTAACGCCCCTGCCACATTTCAAAGATGCATGCTTAGCATTTTTAGTGACATGATTGAACGTAATCTTGAGATTTTCATGGATGATTTTTCTGTTTCTGGTGATTCATTTGATGATTGCTTAGCCAATTTGAAAAATGTATTGATTAGGTGTGAAGAAAAAAATCTTGTTCTTAATTGGGAAAAATGTCATTTCATGGTCACTAAAGGTATTGTACTAGGTCACATTGTTTCTGCAAAAGGGATTGAGGTAGACAAGTCAAAACTTGAATTGATTGCTAATCTACCCACACCAAAGACAGTAAAGGACATTAGGTCATTCTTGGGACATGCAGGTTTTTATAGAAGATTCATAAAAGATTTTAGCACGATATCTAAACCTCTATGTAATCTTTTAATGAAAGACACTGCATTTGAATGGACTAAAGATTGTGAAGATGCTTTTGAAAAACTCAAAAATATGCTCACTACTGCTCCTATTATGAGATCTCCTGATTGGTCTTTACCATTTGAAATAATGTGTGATGCTAGTGACTATGCTGTTGGTGCTGTGTTAGGACAAAGGAAAGATAATAAACCACATGTAATTTACTATGCAAGTAAAACTTTAAATAGAGCCCAAATGAATTATTCCACTACAGAAAAGGAATTACTTGCAGTTGTTTTTGCATTGGATAAATTCAGATCTTACCTTGTTGGATCATCAATTGTTGTCTTTAGTGATCATGCAGCTTTAAAATATCTTCTCTCTAAGAAGGATGCAAAACCTAGGTTGCTGAGGTGGATCCTTTTGCTGCAAGAATTTGACATCACCATTCGAGATAAAAAAGGAGTAGAAAATGTGGTGGCTGATCATTTATCAAGACTTGTTTGTGATGAATCTTTTGGAACCTCACCAATAAATGATACTTTTCCTGATGAACAACTTCTAATTGTCTCCACGACACCTTGGTTTGCTGACATTGCTAATTTTCTTGCTACAGGAAAAATTCCTTCTCAATGGAGCACCCAAGATAAAAGGAAGTTTCTGAATGAGGTAAAGAAGTTCTATTGGGATGACCCTTACTTGTTCAAATATTGTCCTGATCAGATTTTTCGAAGATGCATTCCCGACAATGAGGTAAGTAGTGTAATTAAGTTTTGTCATTCCGAGGCATGTGGTGGTCATTTTTCATCAAAGAAAACTGCTGCAAAAATTTTACAAGTGTGGATTTTACTGGCCAACTTTGTTCAAAGATGCACATAATTTTTGCAAGTCATGTGAAAGTTGTCAAAAATTAGGTTCCATTTCGAAAAGAAACATGATGCCTTTGAACCCAATTCTTGTAATTGAAATTTTTGACTGTTGGGGTATTGATTTCATGGGACCATTTCCACCATCTTTTGGTTTCTTATACATTTTAGTAGCAATAGATTATGTTTCAAAGTGGATAGAGGCAATTCCATGTCGAAATAATGATCACAAAACAGTGATTAAATTTTTAAAAGAAAATATTTTGAGTCGATTTGGAATTCCGCGATCTATCATAAGCGATGGGGGAACACATTTTTGCAACAAGGTTTTTGAAACATTAATGAAGAAATATGTCATTACACACAAAGTTGCAACCCCTTATCACCCGCAGACAAATGGACAGGTAGAATTAGCAAATAGGGAGATTAAACAAATTTTGGAAAAGACAGTTAATCCAAATCGCAAAGATTGGTCTCTTAGACTTAACGATGCATTATGGGCCTATCGAACAGCTTTTAAAACAGCATTGGGCATGTCTCCTTATAGGCTAGTTTATGGAAAACCTTGTCATTTACCTGTGGAACTTGAGCATAAAGCATATTGGGCCATTAAAATGTTCAACTCAAACCTTGATGACGCTTCTAATTTACGAAAATTACAAATAAATGAACTTGAGGAACTCAGAAATGATGCATATGAGAATTCTAAAATTCATAAAGAAAGAACTAAAGCCTTTCATGACAAGTTAATTTCAAGAAAAACATTTAATGTTGGGCAAAAAGTTCTACTTTATAATTCTAGACTTCACATATTTCCTGGTAAGTTGAGATCAAGATGGACTGGCCCATTTGTGGTTAAGCATGTGTATCATTATGGAGCAGTTGACATTGAGAATCCTCAAAATGGTAACGTATTCAAGGTAAATGGACAAAGACTCAAACTCTTTTTGGAAAATCATGTTACTCAAGAAGAGGTTGTTTTTCTTTCTGATCCTTGTTTTGAAAATAACTAGATGTAAATATAATTTTTTTTTTAACCCCGGTTAAATGGCGGATAACGGTACTCCGTGATTATTTAAGTCGGTTCCATCAGCTACCCACAAAACTGATATTGTATATAAATTTCTCTTTCATTTTATTTTATTTCATTTTTTTTTCAGGATGGATGATATTCTCAAAAGATTGCAGAAACGATTTCCTCCTTTTCCTCGGAATATTTTACTGAAGCTTTACCAAGTTCGATTAGAAAGATTAAGAATGCTTATGAACAAAGGGATTCCTGAAGACATACGTTGGATAATTGAAGCCAAGGTACGTGAAGATGAATATCTTCCTGTTTTGCATTTACCAGGTACAGGTAGAAGCACTTATGCAAAGAAGCGACGAGCAAAGCGCATGAGTTCAAATTGCCACAAGTGTGCACGATGGACGTGTAACGGTAAATGTCGTTCTATTGGGATTCCGTCCTCTAATCGAGATGATAAAATTGAATTCATTAAGGATGGACTGAGTAAGGAGAATTTGGGTAATATCCAACTTTCTCTTGAGACGCATCCTAGTGGAGATGTACAAAGAGAAATTCTTGATTTATGGCCGCAATTCCAAAGGGAATGGCAACATCTTGGGAATCTGATGATAAAAGACCCTGTTTGCCAGCTTGTAAGAAAACTGGATGGGAAGCATATCCTCGACTCATAGAAGGCGTTTAAGCCGTTTCTGGACGTAAAACCAGAGGAAGATGCCAAATACAGTTTCGGCGACATTATTACTTTTGACTTTTACGGTTGATTTTTCTTCTCTTTTTGATTTTCTTCCTGAAATCATGCAAAAATCTTTTGTTAGGTTAACATTTTCTTCTGACAGGTCAAATACACTTTCGGCGACATTATTACTCTTGTCTGATTCACTACTCAGTCCTCTATATATTACACCATGTACTCATTCTCTTTCAGGCACTCGAAAAAGAAAAAAAAATGGAAAGCACTTCGTCCCAGCGCATTAAAAAAATTTGTGTCTTTGGAGGTGCTTATCCAGGGAAAAATAACATATTCGCTGATGAAGCCATAAGAGTTGGAGTAATACTTGCCCAACAAAAGATCCACTTGATTTATGGAGGCGGTAGTACGGGTTTAATGGGAGCAGTCGCTACAGCAGCACACGCCGGAGGAAGTCCAGCTCTAGGAATCGTGCCAAAACTATTCACAGATTTTTGTGGACCTACCGTGGGTAAGGAAATACAAGTCTGGAGTATCCCTGAACGGATAACAATCATGTACCATTCTGCCGATGCATTCATTGCTTTACCAGGAGGTCTGGGTACATTGGAAGAAATAGCTTGCGTGGCTTCTTGGTCATCTTTGGTCACAAATAAGAAACCCATTGGTTTGCTTAATATTAATGGTTATTTTAGTAATTTACTTTCATATTTAGATAATGCTGTGGATAATGGATTCATGTTTTCAGAGGCAAGGAGAACCATAATTTCTGCTACAACCATTGAAGATTTACTCAAAAAGCTACAAGCTTATGAGTGTTTATCTGCTACGGTTGTTTCGCAAACGCTCGGAAAAAGAAAAAGAGATATGGACGAGCAAGGAGTGGATTGCACTTTGTCTTTGTGACATTATCTAACATTTTGCTTGTTGTGTCTCAGTTATAATAAGTGGTTAGCAACCTCTGCAGGTAATATCTCCTAAATTCTACCTTTAAAATTTGACATTGGGGACAATGTCATATTTTAGTAGGGGGTAAGGGACATATTTTGCTTAAAAAAAAAAAAAAAATTGTTGTGTTTTAAGACATTTAGAAGTATTCATTCTGAACAAGGTCTGAGTAAGGGAGACTTGAGACATACCTTGTCAGTTTGATTTAATCTTCTTCTTCAAAAAAAACAAAAAAAAAAACAAAAAAACAAAAAAACAAAAAAACAAAAAAAAAGCATGTTTAGACTTAGTGTGTTTTTTTTTAGTTACTTTCAATACAATGATGAGATATGAATTGCATAAGTCTAAAACAGATTTATTAGTGAGAAGATTTTCATGAGAATTGAGCTTGATGTCAACCTTTTTATGAGCCAATGTTAATATGATATGTTGATTGAGAAAGAAGCATGTTTAGACTTAATCTGACTTGTATAATCATCTTTGTGAGTTTTTGAGCCTATAATGATTGATGCATTATACAAATCAATCTAATTTCTTTCTTGAGTGCTCTTATGATTACATGATTCTCTAGAACTTGCTTTAAACCGTTTGAGACTATATTGATACATGTGACAACATGAATATGATAGAGGCATTAGGATTATAACCAGAGCCAAACAGCCATCCATTATTAATGTTCTACGAGAACATCCCCACTAGTGAGCCAATTTGAGCCTACATTAAATATGATGTTTTATTGGTAACCACAACTTACACCTAGCCTAAATATACTTATATCCTTACCCTTGTTCTAAAGATGAATTTTATATTTTGAGACATATTGCAAAAAAACAAGGGATATTTTTATTTGAAAATTTGGGTTAGAAACAAAAGATAAGTGTGGGGGAAGAAAAGAAAAGAAAAAGTCAAGAGAAAAAGAAAGGGATCATTGTCAAATACATTCCCATATTAAAAAAAAAAAAAAAAAAAAAAAAAAAAAAAAAAAAATCTTCTCTTGAACTTCTAGAAAAAGATGTTACAAAGTTGGTTAGAATGATGCAAAGGCTCAACATGAATATTTAGCCTATGTTATTATGTGCTTTATAAGAGTTTTGAGAAGTTTTATTTGTATGATCTTATTATGTCTCTAAAATCTATGAACTCTTTGGAACCTTTGTGATATCTTTATCCTTTTGTTCTTTAACCACATTATAACCCTTTGGCCCCATTACAACCTTGAATAAAGACCTCTTGATTTATGAAGTTGTATGATCTAAATAGTGGAGAATAGGTGGACAAGCAAGCATATGGTAGAAGTGTTTTCATGAGATTGATTGAGTGTAAACACTTTACCACTACTTTAAAGAGTGAAAATCAAGAGAGTATATGTGAGAAGTTGAGATTAAGTTTGAATATACACTATTTTGATTGAAATATGTTATGTTATTATTGGCTTAACTCAAACTATTTACATTCAAGCAAGATTTTTTGTGAATTTCTTTAAGCTATTGATTAGTTTTTAAGACTTGTCCAATGATTATCTCTAATTTATATTGGAAGGATTAGTTATAATTATTATTTTTAGTTTTTCTTATTTCTTCAATGTTTGTGGGTATCGTCCTAGTAAACCCTCACGAGACTAAACTCGTCCACTAGGGACACCTAGGGGTTTAAAGGCTTGTGTCACATGCTAAGTGCCACCGTGATTTCCTACGAAAATGGATTAGATTAGATTTTCTTATTTTATTTTTATTGAGTCGTTGCTAGGGACTAGCAACAATCTAAGTATGGGGGTGTGATAACTCGTATAATTATATAGTTTTTAGTTATGTTTTATTATTGTTTTGTGTTAAATACGAGTTATTATTGTTTAGTCTAATTGTGTTTATGATCTTTTATATTTTTATGTAATTTGGTGTTTTTCACAAGTTTCTTTGAGTGATTTCAGATTACTAGTATTAAGGGCAAATCCAGTTCAGTTCCAGTTCCGACACCTTTTGCCATATCAGCTATATCTTGAGTTTCACTGAAGCAATAAGGCTGAACTTTGTATCCCTGCAAAGCTAAGAGGCATATCTATCTTTTTCATGTTTTACACTTCTTGAAACGGAGTCGTTTTCCCTAGAGAAATCGACCATCAAGTTGGCTGATGTGCAATGACGTCTGTTCTGCACCGTTTTGGTATTTTGACCATATCTTCCGATCCACGTGCGCAAATGATCTGATTCCAACGGCTATGGATCCGTAACTGATAGGGGTATATTTTTCTAGAAGACCATTTTATCAGATCGAGCCTCCAACATTGACAAAATCGACCATCAAGCTGGCTGATCAGAATTGTCATACAATATGACGAAAATTGTTAGAAAAATGCACCCACCTATTATACCTACCTTTGAAATTTGTAAAGCTTGTCTCTTGTCATTTAGCCCTCCAAAATGTGTATAAATAGAGGGCCTTGGATGAGTATTGGGATACATTTTTATACATTGGTAGGATATTAGCCTTTGTAGTAAAATTCTCTAAGTTTTCTTCTTCTTTCCTTTCTCTAGTTTTCTTTTTTTATTTACTTATGCTGCTTACATTTCTTTTCATTTTATTCATATCTAGTATGTGTTGCTAATCATATTGTTGAGGTGATGAGGTGAAGCTCTTGGTAAATGCTAAGGTTAGTCTCTTAAACATGAGCTAAAATGAATCATCATTTATAAACACTAGTATAGATAATATTTTCTTTTGGTTTAAAATCATACTTGCAAAGTAGAGATCTTGATTCATTATTGACAATGAAAATGGCACAGTAAATGCTTGGTTTCATAACCTTGATTTGTTGTAGACATATACCTTGGCATAAGGAATGCTTGGACTCTTTTTGTGAGTTTTGAGGACACCAAATGAACATAATATCATATGCTATGGACGTTGGACAATTTGGACTGAATTGCTAAACCTTCCGGTTGGAACCTCCCTTATGTGTGGATTTCAATTGTGTAATAAAACAAGATTAATCTTAGCATAACACCAAGAGTGGATTCTCTAACCTCAACATCTTTTCTTATTGTTTTTTTTATATCTTGTTTAATTGCTTTTATGTTATTTTGTTTATTTTGTTCTCTAATATCTTGTTTACTTTCTTTGTTATTGATTCCCTAATATCTTGTTTATTTTCTTTTTCTTATATATTTATAAACTTATACTTACTAATACGCTTCCCTGTGGTTCGACCTCGGACACCCGAGAATTTATTACTTGAACATAACCTGCACTTGGGTTTACAACTCTTAATTGAGTTTCTATCAACGGTCGATCACTTCCAAAATATACCAAATTACTCCTCTCACCTTCCTTTAAACGAATTCGAGCTTAGATTTCCCAAAAAGAGCCTCAAAATTCCTAGATCTGACTTCGAAACTCGCGGCCAAAAACACTGTTTCCACCATCCAATCACCACCGAACTTCAGTATATTCTTCCCATTATTATGCTCCACCTTGTCACCGTTGTGATTCTGAAAAAAACCACTTCACAAACTCTTTGAAATCTCGAAAATTCGAATCCTTAAACTTTTTTTCTTCTTCTTCTTGTTTGTTGGTTTCTTTTGTGGTGTTTTTTTTTTTTTTGTGTGCAGGTGATGTGTGTGGGTGTTCGGTTCTTGGGCTTCAGATACGAGAGGGTGGCTCACCAGGGGTCAAAAGAGCCGATCTTGTATGTGTTTTTGGGGTTTTTTCCTACCGGATTCGACCTCTCCTTGTGGGTTGGGGTTTCGGGTTTTTATAGGGGCTTTGGGGCGGTGGCTTATCGGTGGGGCTAGGGTTAGTGTGGTGGTGCTAGTCTAGGGGTGTCAGGCCATGTTGAGGGGTGGATGGCTGCTTGCATCAGGGCAGAGGAGTTGGGTGCCACTATCTGCTAGGGTTAGGGCAGACCTGGGGTGTGGTAGGGCTTCGGTGGGCTGCAAGGGGGGTTGTCTGGTGGGCCAGTTGGTGGCCTGCTAAGCAGCAAGCCCATACTAGGTGTGGACAGGATCTTGGGCCCAAATTTTGGGCCATCAAGCCCACTAAAAAATGAAAAATAAAAAATAAATAAAATTGAAACAAAATAACAAAGCCCAAAAGTCCTAAAGTCGGATTGACAATGCTATGCTCGATGCGGGCTCACATTATCCGAACTTCAAATCAAATACTTGGACCCATTTTATACAACAAGATCGGTTCACATAATCACTTGCTAATTTGGCTCGGATTTAATAAACCGATCACGACAATGACAACGAATTAACAAGTGAGCAGATCATGACTAGAATTGCGAATGATCTTGATTATGAAATTTTAATTAGAGACTCGACTCAGGTATGACTTGGACTTAACTCGGGTTAGATTCGAAACTAACTCGAGGCTTGATCCGGACAAAATTAGGTTGCTACAGCTGCCCCTCTTTGCATATTGCTGAGGATCAGGAATAAGCAAAGACACAGGCAACAATTTTCTCCGGGATCATGGATCCATACAAAATTCCTTTTCTTCTTTTGATTTTTTGATTTATTTATTTATTTTTTATTTTTGATTTTTTTAATAACCTTGAACTTAAATTTGAAAAAGACCCACTGCATTTGAGTTTTACAACCTTAAAATTTGAAAAAGAAAGTTTTTACAACTTTGAAATTTAAAATGATGCTCCTCCAATTAGAGGCTCCACAACTTTAAAAATTAAAAATGAACTTCGAATTTTTGACAATGAATTTGAACACTACTTAGATGATCATCTCATTTTTTGCCTTTAGTCTTACGTAAGTGAAGACTCATTCCCGGATATTGCCACCGGAAGGACTTAGAACTTCAAATTCTCGATGTCACCACTAGAAGCTCCGGATATCATCACCGAAGATTTTAACATAACCAAATTTCGGATATCACCATTGAAGACTTATCATAACTGAATTTTCGGATATCGCCGCCGAAGACTTATCATAGCTGAATTTCGGATATCACCATCGAAAACTTTGGATATCGCCACCGAAGACTTATCATATCTGAATTTCGAATATCACCAACAAAAGCTTCACTGAATTTTGGATATCACTACTGAAAGCTTCACTAAATTTCGGATATCATCATCGAAAGCTTCGGATATCGCCATCGAAGACTTAACGTAGCTGAATTTTGGATATCATCACCGAAAGCTTCGGATATCGCCACCGAAGACTTATCATATCTGAATTTATGATATCACCACCAAAAGCTTCACTGAATTTCGGATATCACTATCGAATGCTTCATTGAATTTCGGATATCACCATCGAAAGCTTCGGATATCGCCACCGAAGACTTATCATAACTAAATTTCGGATATCACTACCGAAGGCTTCAGATATCGCCACCGAAGACTTATCATCACTAAATTTCGGATATCACCATCGAAAGCTTCGGATATTGCCACCGAAGACTTTATCATGTCTGAATTTCGGATATCACCACTGAAAGTTTCGGATATCGCCATCGAAGACTTTATCATAACTGAATTTTTGGTTATCACCACCGAAAGTTTTGGATATCACCACCGAAGACTTTATCATAACTGAATTTTCGGATATCACCACCGAAAGCTTTGGATATCGCCACCCAAGACTTATGTAGCTGAATTTCGGATATCACCACCGAAAGCTTCAGATATCGCCACCGAAGACTTCTCATAACTGAATTTTCGGATATCACCACCGAAAGCTTCGAATATCGCCACCGAAGACTTTACCAAATCTTAAACATTCTTCATTTAAAAACTTTCCAAATATTCTTCAACTTTGACAAAAACATCTATCAATTCAAAAAAAATCTGTTTCATATATTTTCCATTACTTTGGAATTTTTCTTACTCGAAAGTTTCCTACCTTTGTAATAATCCATTTTTCTTAAACATGTCTTTCCTCATGCAATGAATGTCATGTTTGTTTTATAAATGCAATTATCTATTGGTGATGCACATGACCCCTTATTAATGCAAATGATGAAGACTCTCACTACATGGTGCAGTGCAATGCAAGTGCTCACTAAATGCTATAATCGATGCCATTATGCATATGCTTGCTGAATGATGCAAGTATCTCTCAAATATCTGACATTGGCTTTCTCCAAATTTGCCTCGACCTTCCTATTTTGCTTTCAATTTCACATCACAAGATTTTGAAAAAGCCTGTACCAAAATAAAGCGTCTTCTTTTTATCTTACGTGTCTTGCCGAGCACCGTTCTTGTTGTATAAAAAGGAAATAACTTTTTCAAAATCTTCAGTCTAATCTCTTGCCATGTATTTTGCCCCAACATTTTCTAAATCTGCCATCTTTTATTGATCCCTACATTATCTTGTTAACCTATGCAAGATCTTTCCTTGAGCTTGCACTTGCAGTATTCTGTTTTTCCAAAACTTTTTCTCATCCAAATTCGAAGACATCTCTATATAAACAAGATTCATTCCAACACTTCTATGCCCCATGATCATGAGAATTCTTGCTTTTTATCAAAACATTGTATTCTCCTAGATTTAAAAATTCAACACATTCTTAGAGAAAACTTACCTTTAGTCAAGACTTTCTGTCAAAAACATTTTCGTGATAATCTTAAAAAGTCTCTTTAATTTTTTTTATAATTCACTTTTCCATTGTCTTTCTCCAAAAGTTTTTGAACAAAATGTAGCCCCACAAAATTTATTTCCTATTATCAAAGTATGTTATTTTCAAACATTTTTTTTTAACAATCGTTTTCAGAAAAAAGACGTGACATTCAAGCTCTTGAAACTTGATGACCACTATTAGGAAACTTTGAACAATGGCAATATGGTCTTTTCAAATGATTCGAGATCGCAAGGTTTTGGTTTATCTGAGAAAGCATTACAACAAGAAATATGCCCCATTCATTTAGGCTTATCAATGAAACATGGATTTTCTAAACAACGAATTCCTTGAGATTCAGACTTTATGAAATGATTCATTTTTTGAAGTGCCAGCAAATTTGACATCTTTTAGTCTCTATGTAATGGTAATTTGGACAAGCGTTAAAACTAACCGTGACAGGCTTAAGGTATTGGGTGCTCATTTTGGAAAGGATGGTTATCAAAGCTAGACCTCAATCTTTGAGCAAACCGTCATTCTGGAATTTGGAAAAGTCTTCGATGCTCATTGGTTTTTTAAAAATGACATATATTTTTCACAGATTTTGGCAATATCAAAGATGGATTCCAAAAGTTTTTATTCCGACCTAACCTGCCTCATTTCTTTTAAGCTTCTACCTTATATCCTCACCTTTTTCTTTTTTTTTCCTTTTTTATTTTATTGATTGCTCCATCATGCGTCTAAGAATTCAAAATCTTGTTCAAAATGTGTCAAACGACTCAATGTTTTAAGAAAGAAAAAAGAGACTAAAGTCTCATTCAAGAAATAAGCTCTTCAATTCAAACATCCATGTTTGATCAAAATGGGCTTTGCAAGGTACATAACGTAGGCCAAGGTTAAGGGTTTGAGAATAAAAGGATAAACAGGCTCAAAATACATGCTCAAGGGTAATCACACCAAGGATTACTTCGCAACCTGTGAAGGGCTCTTTTCGAGATATTTATCTTTTCATTTCTGAAACCACTTCATTTCATTTCATCTCTTTTTTTCTTTCTTTCTTTTTTTTTTTGTGTACAATTCCACTCTTGATGTAGCAATTTCAAAACTCTTTTTTATTTATTTATTTATTGTGCATTTGCCCCTCGACATAAGATCTTCTGATTTGTTCTCAAAGCATGAATCAATGATCCCTGAGAAGGTCTTTTCTTGCATTTGCCCCCAGTATGGAGAGTGATCCTTGATTAGGGTTCATTTGAAAAATTTTATCAGGCTCAAAGGGGTAACTAGTGATTGATTTTCACATTTGTGAAAGGATGATGAAAGAAGGCCATTTGTCATTTCAACGTGGTCGTTCCAATTAAAGAGTCATTTCTTGAAGATCGATGAGTTGAAAATGTCTCTTTTCTTTTTTATGAGCCATTTCAGATATTCTAAGTGCATGATGGCACTCTCAATTCTTTCATTTTTTCCTTCTCTTTTTCTACTGCACGCCCACGTAACTAGTTCATCTTTGTCCACCACATTACGAATGTCTGATTTGATTCACTAAACAGATGAGGGCTCATGAGAAAGTGAATTATTGTCATGATGAATATGTTGGAAACGTTAAGCTATTGTCCAAGTGGGGAAAAGTTATGGCACAATTTGAGCTTTGGATGGCTTTATTCATTCGTTGAAAGATGGGTCAAAAGGTAACTTTGGGGAAAAGGGTTAAAACATTTGCATTTTCTGGTCACTTGAAAGAATTTGGTCGATGGAAGTTATAGCTTAGCCTTGACGCTCATCAAATTACAACTATCTAGATCCTTTTTTTAAAGAATGTCATGCTTGTCTAGTTCCCAAGAAATTCAAAAAGTCTTTAAAATGGTCTGTTTCATAGCTCATAGCTTTAATAGTGATTTTCGTATCAATTCCCTCACATGAAACTCAAAATGGTGTTTCTTAAAGCTGGAAAGATATCAACTAGGGTTTTATCCAAACGATCTGGACTTGGGAATGTTTAGAAAAGTCATGGTATTTGATGGTGTTGGTTCGTTCTCAATAATGGTCACCAATGCTTTCAAGATTTTTTTTATCGCATCTCTTTTTAAAACATTTTTCAACCCTGATCCAGGAAACTAATCATGTAAGGCCGACTCATCGCAAATTGACTTTTCTTCAAACTCTTCAAAATTTCGAACAAAACCTTTTAAGTCTTTATTTTACAAACCCAATTTTATCTTAGAAACATAATATGACAAAGAGTGCTTTGGAAATTAAAAACCATTCATTTCATGCAAGTGCTAATAGAAAACAAGAGTTCTTTTTCTCATGAGTAATTTCATAATTAGAACAAATCCAAAAACATAAGCCTCCTTCATGGCATGCCACCCATTAATTCTATGTTCCTTATAGCTAGCATGCCTCATGTTATGCCATCTATGTTTGCCCCACCTTGATTAGGCAAAAATCGGCTCTCCGTTCCTGTCAAAGCTCAATAACCCAGCTTTGATGAGATCTCTGACTTTATACTTCAATGCGGGGCAAATCTCTGTCGAGTGGCCTTGATTTCCACAATGATAATCGCAACACTCATTAGCATTATATCCAACTCGGGAATGGAGGTTTAAGGGGTTCCAACTGTATTGGCATCACAAGGAGGTTTTGGACGAGTCGGGGTAAGAGCTCAGTGTAGGACATGGGAATTAGAGCGACTCGATTTCTTTCCTGGTTGTTTCTCGACTTCTTTTGATCATTTCCAAGGTTCTTTGGATGGTTCTTTGATCAAGGAGTAGGCACAACAACGGGTGAATGGGAAGTGGTGTTCATGTGCAATTGGAGATTGGAGATTTGTCGGGTAAATTGGCTGAGAAAATGGTTGGTGAAGGTACGGGCTATGGGAAATGTTGTTCATATCTAGATAGTAAGGGTGGCATGCGGGATAAGGTTGGTAAGGAGCAAAGTTCTCAGGTACTCGATCCTCAAAACTGATTGCTTGTGCTTCTCCTTTTCCTTCCTTAGCTAACCCTTCGTTCTTGGGAGCAGCAGTATTTCCCGTATCAATTTTCCCATTTTTGATTGCACTTTCAATCATCTCACCAGAAATAACCATACCAGCAAAATTTCTGGTAGCGTTTCCAACCAATTTGTCATAATACAACGCTGGTAGTGTATTGATGAACAATACATTGATTTTTTTCTTAGTGAGTGGTGGTTGCACTTGTGCTGCCAAATCTCTCCACTGTTGGGCATACTCTTTGAAACTTTCAGTATTCTTCTTTTCCATATTCTACACGGATAACCTATCTGGTGCCATGTCGATCATATACTTATACTGAGCCGAGAAAGCTCTTGCCAAATCCTTCCAAGAATGGATACGACTCCGATCCAACTGATTATACCATCTCGCAGCTGACCCTATTAGACTATCTTGGAAGTAGGGAATTAACAATTTTTCATTGTTGGTGTGGCCACCCATTTTCTGACATAACATAGTAAAGTAGGCCAATGGACACTTCGATCCGTCATACTTTTCAAATTCGAGGACCTTGAATTTTGGCGGGATCACCAAATCTGGGACCAGGCTGAGCTCATTCAGATCCACATTCCCGAAAGCGTCCATTCTTTCTATGGCTTTGAGTCTCTCTTCCAACATATCATATTTCTGTCGCACCCTTGTGCCTTCCACTTTCTTTTCCATACATTTCTTCAACTTCTCTTGTTCTATTGAATCATCTAAGTTTGGAACAAATGCTGGGTCTATAAAATGAGCTCCCGAGTTCAATCCTGATGGCATTTGACCTTGTTGATCTTAGGGAATAGGCATATTGAAGTGAGCATAAGGTTGTCCTTTGGCTGATAATCCATCTTGAGGATGTGTATCATGTGATGTTTGAACTTGGGGAGGATTGAACCTTGGTCGATAAACCAGATCTTTGCCATGGGGTCGGGGCTCTTCCCGTGTGACTGTACATTCAGCAACCCCTCTTCCTTGGGTCATACTCATCATCATTTCCATCATTTTGGTCATTTGCTCACGTGACTCCTTTTGTGATTTTGTTATCCGTTCCCGTACTTCCTGCTGAGATTTGGCTAACCGTTCTTGCAATTCCCCTTGTACTCTTTCCATTTGCTCTATTTGTGCTGTTTGTTCATTTTCCATGGCTTTATCTTTTGTTCTGAAAGTGAACTATCCTTAGAATGCTCTTAAAGCCAAGCAAAGTCTTATTAACCCCCAATTTATTGCATGTATGTTCATGAATGAATGCATGCATGTATGGGTGCATCATGGTGTTAGTGTGATGCATGTAAAGAAAAGAAAACAATTTAGTATAGACATACTGTACACATATCAAAAAATGAATTTTTTTTTGCGAAAGATTTTATTTACAGAACTAAATTTTCCTCTAAAAAAATGGATTTTGGTCGAAAAAATATATACTCTTAAAACAAAAGTTTTTCCAAAAAGATTTCAAAATTTATGACGATGCCCCTTGGGTAATGAAGTTCATTCGTGTACCTAATCTTAGATACTTTCTAAGTAATGGGTAAGAATGACCCTACCTTAGGCAGGCCTCCTACGTTTCATTATATGCTAGGTTCAAATTTATACTGATCTAAAGGTTCCCAAATTGTTCCTCACTGTCGTCCACACGGACTAGTAAGGCATCCTGATCCTTACCCATTACAAGCTACAAACGGAAAAGGTTCAATTTGGGTGAGAGTATTTTCCAAGCTTGTGCAGAGGTTTTACCTCACGAAAGCGTTGGTACTTTACACCTCGAAAGTGTTTCGCTAGCCCATGCGGAGGTTATTACCTCACGAGAGCATAGGTATTTTACTCCCTCCTAAAAGGACAAAGCTCGGGTATAGAGCTTATGCATGAAATGCACGTGTTAAGTTTGAAAAGGACAAACAACACTTTACAATCCGATCCTAAATGCCCCCAACAAAAACAATATATAAAAAAGACATGAAAAGAAAAAAAAATCTAAATCCAAGTTTATTAAAAAATTTACACAAAAAGAAAAGAAAAGGCAATTTTTTTTTATTTTAAAAAAGAATCATGATTAAATACCAATAAAACCATTAAATCAAAATTTTGGATAACACGTGATTAAATTATGGCTCGACTCTCAGAAAGGTCTCCAGCGGAGTCGCCAAGCTGTAATAACGATTTTTTTGACCGCTCAACGATTTTTTTTTTAAAAATAAATACAGGGAGTCGCCACCAATCTTTTTTTGGTTAGGTGTGATTGGTCACCTATGAAAACTTATCCTCTTAATAATATCCTAAAATTAATTAAGATATATTAAAAAGATAGTTTTTGGTCTGCGAAACTAAAAATAGGTTCGGGAGTACGGTTACACGTGGGGAAGGATTAGTACCCCACGGTGCCCGTCTTAAAAATGGTACCGATTAATCACGTGTTATCCTTAATCTCAAAATTTTGATTTTTATTCCGGTATCTAAAAATAATTCCCCTAATCCCCTTTATTTATTGGCAAGAATTTCGAATTTATTCTTTCGAAAAAAAAAACTTTTGAAAAATGAGAGAAAATGTCTTTTATAATTATTTTTGAAATAAAAGAAATTACCTAGGTAAAAATGATTCCCGAATCACTCCGATACTTTCGATAATGTTTCGATAATTATTTTTACACAAAACCATTTTGAGGAACAATTGATATTCCGACCATTCCGGGAAAGGATCCGTATTTAGAGAATCTCTTTTACTAAAAGTAATTTAAAAGGGCATTTTTATTTGTGGATAAATTATTTTAAATAATAATAGAAAGTACGACAATGCTCGTTTATAATTAATTCCGAGATAACAAAAATTATCTGTGTAAAAATAATTTTCGAACCACTCCGATACTTTAGATAATGCTTCAGTAGTTAATTTTACCCGAACCGTTTCGTGAGACGATTGATACTCCAACCGTTCGAGAAACAATCCACTTTTAAAAGATTTCATTTTACCGAGAATAATTTTAAAGAAGATATTCTATCATGGGGGAAATCGTTAAAATAATAATAATAATAATAATAATAAAACAATAAAAATGTCCTTTTAAAATTAATTCCAAAATAAACAAAATCATCTATGTAAAAATAATTTTTGAATCACTTCGATATTTTCGACAATGTTTCGATGACTAATTTTGCTCGAACCGTTCGAGGAATGATTGATACTCCGACCATTCCAAGAAATAATCCGTTTTAGAGAATTTCTTTTATCGAAAATAATTTAAAAGATATATTCTTATTCGTGTGTACCGAAATGCCATCTTTTGATTTTATTTTTTTCCGATTAATAACACATAAAAATGAATAAAATGAAAATACCAATAAATACAAAATAAAAAGAAATAAAATAAAAAGCTGAAAGTAAGAACATAATAATAATAATAATAATAATAATAATAATGATAATAACAAAATATATATATGTAATAGAAAAATAAAGTAAAAATAAAATTGATGAAAATGAACATAAACAAAAAAATAAAATAAAAATTACCTCGAAAAAATGCAAAAATTCGAGGATATGTGTGTCGGATAAATTCCTAGAATAGATTAATTTACTTTTTCGTTTCTTCTTCCTTTTTTTCTTTTTTTCTTCTTTTTTCCTTTTTTCTTTTTTTCTTTTTTTCTTCTTTTTTTTTTCTTCCCCTGGATCCGGGTCGGATCACATGCGGGTCGGACCTTCTCCCGGGTCCACACGCGAGTCTGCTGGCCCTTCCCCTTTTTTTCTCTCTTTAAAAGCCCAATTATTTCTCTCTCTCTCTCTCCTCCTCATTCTTCTATTTTGCTTTCTCTCTACACTCCCTAAACTCTCCTTTTTCTCTCTAAAATCTTTCAGCAGTCCCCCTATGAACCTAGAAACTGGCGGTCTGGCACCGTGCCGACCGCAGTTCTCCACCCCCGATCGCCGCTCGCCGGCAGTTGATCACTTCCAAAATGTACCAAATTACTCCTCTCACCTTTCTCTAAACGAATCTGAGCTTAGATTTCCCAAAAAGAGCCTCAAAATTCCTAGATCTGACTTTGAAACTCGCGGCCAAAAACACTGTTTTTGCCATCCAATCACCACCAAACTTCAGTATATTCTTCCCCTTTCCATGCTCCACCTTGTCACCGTTGTGATTCTGAAAAAAACCACTTCACAAACTCTTTGAAATCTCGAAAATCCGTATCCCAAATTTTTTTTTCTTCTTCTTCTTGTTTGTTGGTTTTTTTTGTGTTGTTTTTTTTTTTTTTTTGCAAGTGATGTGTGTGGGTGTTCGGTTCTTGGGTTTCAGATATGAAAGGGAGGGCTCACCAGGGGTCAAGAGAGTGGATCTTGTGTGTGTTTTTTGGTTTTTTTCCTGTCGGATCCGACCTCTCCTTATGGTTGGGGTTTCGGGTTTTTATAGGGGCTTTGGGGCGGTGGCTTAGGCGATGGTGCTAGTCTAGAGGTGTCAGGCCAAGTTGAGGGGTGGAAGGCTGCTTGCATCAGGGCAGAAGAATTGGGTGCCGCTGTCTGCTAGGGTTAGGGCAGACCTGGGGTGTGGTAGGGCTTCGGTGGGCTGCAAGGGGGATTGGCTACTGGGCTAGTTGGTGGCCTGCTAAGTAGCAGGCCCAGATTGGGTGTGGACAGGATCTTGGGCCCAAATTTTGGGCCACCAAGTTCACTAAAAAATGAAAAATAAAAAATAAATAAAATTGAAACAAAATAACAAAGCCCAAAAGTCCTGGAGCCGGATTGACAATGCTAGGCTCGATGCGGGCTCACATTATCCGAACTTCAAATCAAATACTTGGACCCATTTTATACAACAAGATCGGTTCACATAATCACTTGCTAATTTGGCTCGGATTTAATAAACCGATCAAGACAATGACAACAAATTAATGAATGAGCAGATCATTACTAGAATTGCGAATGATCTTGATTATGAAATTTTAATTAGAGATTCGACGGGTATGACTTGGACTTAACTCGGGTTAGATTCGAAACTAACTCGAGGCTTGATCCGGACAAAATTAGGTTGCTACAATAAAGATACTCGGAGAATGAGGCTAGGAGCTCTTTGCGATAGTGTCGCTCCATGGTATTTGCTATGGAAAGCCAACCGAGTTAAAGATTCGGTTATACTTCCAGGGGGAGTCCCACCTTAACCAATTTCTTTACAGCCAAAAGAAATCTTAGAATTCGAGATCGCTAAGGAAGAATTCAAGATCGAAAGAGAGAAGATGAAGCAAGAACATCGAAGGCTCCAGGAAGAAATGGAGAATTGGAAGGATAAGGCAGAAATACAAGAAGTCCGAAATCAAAAGATCGTCAGGGAACGTGACATAGCCTAATCAGATCTGAACAATCTACACTTAGAAAACAAGAAGCTACGATCAGATATGAAGATCGAAAACATCCTCGGGTCATCTCACATATGCGAAAAAGAGCTCCAAAAAGAAGTAGAACGATGGAAACACAAGGCACAAGAAAATGAAGGGAAAATTGCTAATTCTTTCCACGAAAGGCAGAAATGGGAAAATATGTATTCTTTGATCACCGCAAAGTTGGTGGGGTTAAAAACCAAGCTAAAAGGTGAGAAAGACAAGTGCTCAAAATTACAAGAAGAAAGGGAGTCTCTCTGGCAACTAACTCAGAATTTGGAACAACAATTACACAACCAGAGGAATCATATTGATGAAATTATAAGGGAATGGAAAGACAGAGAGATTGGATTTACACATGTGATTTGGCAAAGGATGCTAGTATGAGATGGAAGGCTGAAAGTTTGGGAAGGGAGCAATACATAGAACATTTGGCTACGCAAGTCTGCAAAGCAGTAAGCAAAGCAAGATAAATGGTGGAACAAGTGGAGGTGCTGATACATGAAGTCAATCCCACTGGAAAGTATGGACAACGTCTGTTTAGCTTCCTAGAAGAGGCGAAAGATCAATATAAGCAAGTCAAATGTTTTTATGGCTACAATTCTAGGATAATTAGTCAAATGTGAAAATGTACTGTGGGATCAATGAGAATCTACCTTTTGAAAATTATATTAGAGCAAGCACCTCTCAACTGCATTCGTTTCATTCCATAAACATCATTAACTCTTGTTACATGCATACATATATACATATCTACTCACGAAAAGATCTGGCAAGTCATGAATAAAAAGGAAAGATTTTGATATCGTGCCAACCCGTTGGAACGATTTAAAATCCTTTTTGAAAATAGCATACACTAATCACAACTAAAATAATTCTCAGTGGTTTCAAGCACAATCAGACTGATGGAAAGATCAAAGCAATCCTCTCACCAGTATAATACTAGGTTTAAAACAAAAACCATGGAAAGTGAGCAAACAGCGCGAATTGAACGAATAGAAAACTACAGAGGGAGTTGCAAGAGCAATTGGCCAGGTCCCAACTTGAAGCGAAAGAACAATTGGCCAGGTCCCAACAAGAAACCCGAGAACAGATTGCAAGGTCACAAGAGGAATCACGTGAACAAATGGCCAAGATGATGGAAATGATGATGAGTCTGACTAGGGGAAAAGGGCAAACTAAAGCTCAAGTGTAAGGGAAGGACTCCGGCCCCGAGAAAGTAACGACGAAAATCCTCTATACCCATCGGATTTTACTCCAACCCGCACCCAAACATCCCAAGGTAGACATCCACAAGGAGAACCTCCAGTGGGAGGACAACCCTATGTTTACGTCAACACACCGAGTCCTACAGGCCAGCAAGGCCAAGGACAGCTTGCATCTAACTCAGGGACTAATCCTTCAAACCCAGTTAACGTCCCAAACTTAGATGACCCCATAGAGCAAGAAAAATAGAGTAAAAATGTGATAGGGCATGTAGAGGACACCAGGACGGAGCATAAATATGATATGCTAAAAGAGAGACTCAAGGCAATAGAAGGGATGGACGTCTTCGGGAAAGTTGATGCTAGTGAACTAAGTTTGGTTCCAGATTTGGTAATACCACCGAAGTTCAAGGTTCTAGAATTTGAAAAGTACGATGGGACCAAGTGCCCTTCATTTCACATCACCATGTTTTGTCGCAAAATGGCTGGGCATACTCATAACGATAAATTATTGATCCACTGTTTTCAAGATAGTCTGAAAGGATTAGCCCCAAGGTGGTACAACCAACTAGATCATGGTCGCATTCATACTTGGATAGATCTGGCAAGAGCCTTTCTAATCCAGTACAAGCATATGGCTGACATGGCACCTGATAGGTTATCCTTACAGAACATGGAGAAGAAGACAGGAGAAGGTTTCAAAGAATACGCCCAGAAATTGAGGGATATGGAGGCTCAAGTGCAACCACCCCTTACTGAAAGAGAAACTACCGTGTTGTTCATCAACATGCTACGAGGGCCATATTATGATAGGCTGGTCGTTAATGCTACCAAAATTTTTGCCGACATGGTCATTTTCGGCGAAATGATAGAAAGCGCTATAAAGAGCGATAAGATTGAAGGAGTCGAAACAGCAAATGTCAAGAAGATAGGCGTGATAAAAAAGAAGGAAGGAGAAGTACAGGCCGTTTAGTATGAGAGCCGGCCACCATAAAATTTTACCCCTTACCTTATAAACCAACCCTACAGTTACTCACCTAACCCATACCCATATATTCTTACACAACCCCAATACCCGATGAGCTATCGACCGTCGATGCCAGTATATTCACCATCACCGATGCCAGCGCCCATATACACAACCCTTGCACATGTTCATAACCCAGCCAATCCAATCAACAACGTAGGGACTAACCAAAAGGGACCCCAACAGTTTCAACCAAGACTGCCATTCGACCCCATTCCCATGACATACACCCAACTCTTCCCCAAGCAAATCCAAAACCACTTAGTAGCACCCGAATTCCTTGAACCCTTGAAACCCCCATATCCAAGGTGGTACGACCCAAACGTGAATTGTGATTATCACGGAGGTAACCCGGGTCATTCTCTAGAGAATTGCACTGCCTTTAAACACAAGGTGCAAAGCCTGATCAGGACTGGTTATCTAAACTTCACAACCAAGGGAGAGCCTAACGTCACTGTAAATCCGTTACTTGATCATGGGAAAGCGATAGTGAATGCAATAGTGGAAGAAAAAGGGTACCGGGTGTTGTCCAGGGTTGAGGACGTCCGGACTCATATGGGAGAAATGTTGGATACTATGATTAAAGTGGGGCTGTATAGACCAGTCAACATGGGGCAACAAATTTCAAGGTTGGAATTAGACAATGGATACTTCTGTAGGTATCACGGGGGCCTGGTAGGACATACTATCGACCAATGCTCGGATTTTCAAGATAAAATTCAAAAAATGATGGATATCGGTGTAGCAAAATTCTCCACAGAACGGGAAGAAGAATCAGTGGATGTGGTGATTGAGGAAACACCAAAGGCTACTGAATTGGTCAAGCCAAAGCCATTGGCCATCTACTATGAAGAAACCCAGAACCCGCTAGTGAAAGAAACACCGAGGGTATCAAAGCAGATAGTAACTATTGAAGTACCAGACCCTTTCCACATAGGAATGGTAAGACTGTGCCTTGGAAATACGACTGTAAAGTTATATCACCAGAACCTAGTAATACTACACCAGTACTCAATATTTCTACGGCTGCAGTAGACATTACCTGTATTGGAGGTTTTACAAGAAGCGAAAGATGCTATACACCTGAAGCAGCGGAAAAGGCCAGAAAAGGGAAAGCTCAAATTGATGAAGAGAAGACTATCCCAAAAAACGAAGCCGAGCAAAGAAAGAACAAGCCAGTAACAGAGGAGAAAGCCTGTGAATTCCTCAAATTTATCAAGCACAGTGAATATAGCGTGGTGGAATAGTTAAAGCGCTCACCAGCTCGTATTTCTATCTTGGAATTGCTGACGAATTTAGAACCCCACCGAAGAGCCCTTTTAAAAGTACTAAATGAGGCATACGTAGCTCATGACGTATCTGTAGAAAAGTTCTATCAAGTAGTAGGAAATATGACTGTCAATAATTTCATAGCTTTTAGCAATGAAGCAATCCCGCCGGAAGGGACAGGCAGTATCACCGCTCGATGCAAAGTCCATATCATTGCAAAAGTGCTTATCGATAATGGTTCCGCACTAAATGTCATGCCTATGACTACACTGGTCAAATTACTTATCGACATGTCCCACATGAAGAATAGTCATATGATAGTACGGGCATTTGATGGGACCCGTAGACAGGTGGTGGGACAGATCGATTTGCCAATGCAGATTGGTCCTTGCACATTTCATATCGCCTTCCAGGTGATGGATATCATCCCCTAGTACAATGTCTTGCTAGAAAGATCCTGGATTCACATGGCTAGTGCTATTCCATCCACTCTACATCAAAAGGTAAAATTCTGAGTTAAGGAATAGTTAATAATTGTGGATGGAGAAGAAGACTTGATTGTATCAAAACCCTCGAGTATCTCCTACATAGAGGCTGCCGAATAAGCATGGGAATGCTCTTTTTGAACCTTGGAGTTTGTTAACGCCACATTTGTAGGAGAAGGTTCTAAGATACCTATGCCTCATTTATCTTACGTCACTCAAAATAGCCTTGTTCAGGTGGTTGGAAAAGGTTGCCGAGCCGGGGTCGATCTAGGATAGGACCTATAAGAAATCCGAAGGTGGATAAGTGTGATTGGAAAAGGAGACAAGTTTGGATGGGATACAAGCCAACTAGAGACGACAAAGAGAGAATGATAAGAGAAAGGAAAGAACAGAGGCTTGCAAGACTAAGGGGTCATGAGATAGAGACCCGAAGGATATATATCCCACACCTCTATGAGACATTTCGATCGGCGGGTTTTATTTTTTTCGATTCATCAGTTGGAACCAAGCCTGTTGTGATTTTGGAAGGAATGTTCGCGGAATTCTGAATCCAGATGCTGGAAAAAGAGAAAAAAAAAGGAAGTAAAATAGAGGAAGAGACCATCTACCCTTGCCCTCCAGGATTTGAATTGAAGAATTGGCATGCTATAGACTTACCAGCTGTATTTAGGTCTCTTTCTGATTAACAAACTAAGTCTTCAAACACTTCTTCCCAAGAGTGTTATGAAAGTTTCTTTTTGTGCATGGGCTCTTTTTATGAAATTATTGTTTTAATGAATGACAAACCATGATGCATTTTGTTTCAATTCATTTGCCACTTCTTTTTGTTCATCCTTTCTATTTTGCCTCTATACAAATATCTATATTATTCTACTTCCACCTTTCCAGGTCCCCTATTAATGAATGCGAAAACAATCTCATTGATGGTTCGAAAATCAATTTTGAGAAATGTGTTGACGTCGATGAAATTGACGATGAAGAGATTGCTGAAAACTATGACTTACCTCCTGACTTGTTGAGATTGATAGAGTCAGAAGAAAAACAAATTATGCCTCATCAGGAGATAACGGAGTTTGTTAATATGGGAAATGAGAATGATAAGAAGGAAATAAAAATCGGCACTTCACTTTCAGTGACAAAAAAGCAAGAATTGACAGAACTACTCCATGAATATGCTGATGTGTTCACATGGTCCTATTAGGACTTGCTAGGGCTTGATATGGATATCGTGGTACACCGTTTGCCCTTAGGGCCCAGTGAAACAAAAGTTGAGAAGAATGAAGCTTGAATCCTAAAAGTCAAAGAAGAAGTAAAAAAATAGTTCGATGCAGGATTTTTGAAAGTCGCCAAGTATCCTGAATGGATGGCGAACATAGTCCCAGTCCTGAAGAAATAAGGGAAAGTACGGATGTGTGTTGATTATCGGGACCTAAACAGATCTAATCCAAAAGATAGTTTTCCATTACCCCATATCGATACCTTGGTGGATAATACCGCCAGGCACTCATTGTTCTCATTTATGGATGGATTTTCGGGCTACAACCAAATCAAGATGGCACCAGAAGACATGGAAAAAACCACATTTGTGACAATGTGGGGGACTTTTTGTTATAAGGTTATGCTATTTGGGCTAAAGAATGCCGGTGCGACTTACCAGAGAGCAATGGTGACCCTTTTTCATGATATGATGCACAAAGAAGTAGAAATTTATGTCGACGATATGATCGCAAAGTCACGTGAAGATGAAGACCGTGTGGTTAATCTGAGAAAGTTGCTCGATCGGTTAAGAAAGTTTCAGCTTAAGCTCAATCCCGCTAAATGTACGTTCGGTGTAACATCCGGAAAACTACTGGGTTTTATTGTTAATGAGAAAAGAATCGAAGTAAACCCTGACAAGATACGCGCCATCCAGAACTTATCCCCATCCCGGACACAGAAAGAGGTAAGAGGATTTCTGGGAAGATTGAATTACATTGCCCGTTTTATTTCCCAACTCACTGCCAAATGTGATCCGATTTTTAGATTCCTCAGGAAACGAGACCCGGGTGAATGGGACGAAGATTGCCTAGAAGGTCACTTGTTTTGTATTTGGTAGTACATGAGAACTCCATGAGATGTGTATTGGGACAGCAAGATGAGACAAGTAAAAAAGAGCATGCCATTTACTACTTGAGTAAAAAGTTTATTGATTACGAGGCCAAATACTCGGTAGTAGAAAAGATGTGTTGTGCACTAGCTTGGACTACTCGTAGGCTCCGCCAGTACATGTTGTATCATACAACATTACTTATTGCTAAATTAGACCCCATTAAGTACATATTTGAGAAACCCTCATTGTCAGGAAGATTAGCAAGATGGCAGCTTCTACTCTCTAAGTACGACATCACCTATGTCTCGCAAAAGGCTATAAAAGGGAGTACAGTGGCCGAATTTCTGGTAGATAGAGCTACAGAAAATTACGAGTCGGTAAAGTTTGACTTTCCTGATGAGGATTTGATGGTTATTTCTCGGGAAGATGAAGGCGAAGAGTTAAAGAAGGATGTATGGAAAATGTATTTCGACGGAGCATCAAATGCTTTGGGGCATGGCATTGGAGCGGTTTTGATATCGCCAAAGAGAAACTACTACCCCATTACTGCGAGATTAACTTTCAGATGCACTAAGAATGTGGCAGAATATGAGGCCTGTGTCATAGGACTTCAAGCGGCTATTGTAAAGAAAAATAAACGAGTTAGAAGTATATGAGGATTCTGCTCTAGTTATCTGCCAGTTGAAAGGAGAACGGGAAACAAGAGATTCAAAACTGATCCTCTACCACAAATTCATAATGGAATTGGTTCAGTAATTCCAAAAGATCGAATTCAATTACTTACCTCGAGAAGAAAATCAAATGGTCGATGCCCTAGCTACGTTGGCCTCGATGTTTAAAATAAATACAAGTACTGACGTCCAGCCCATCAAGATGAGTATACAAGAGTCGCCTGCACATATGCATGTCAAGGAAGAGCCGGATGGGAGACCGTGGTACCATGACATCTTACAATACATAAAACATCAGCAATATCCAGAGCACGCTGTGGAAAATGACAAAAAAACTTTGAGAAGAATGGCGATGGGATTCTTCTTGGATGAAGAAATATTGTATAAAAAGAGTAGAGATCATACACTTCTAAGGTGTGTCGAAGCGGCTGAAGTTAAAAGAATACTCGAAGAGGTTCACGAAGGGGTGTGTGGAACACATGCAAACGGCCACATGATGGCTAAGCAGATTATGAGAGCAGGTTATTACTGGATGACTGCGGAAAGGGATTGCATCAGGTATGTTCGAAGATGTCATAAGTGCCAGATATACGCGGATAAGCTGCACGCTCCTCCGACAACTCTACATGTCATGACAACGCCTTGGCCTTTTTTTATGTACGGAATGGATGTGTTCGGGCCAATTACCCCTAAAGCCTCGAACGAACATCGCTTCATTTTAGTAGTGATCGATTACTTCACGAAATAGGTCGAAACTGCTTCTTATGCTAGTGTGACCAAATTCGTGGTACGTAAATTTTTGAAAAAGGAAGTGATATGCCGATATGGTCTCCCGTAGAAAATTATTGCAGATAATGTCTCAATTTGAACAATACCATGGTGAAAGAAATTTGCACACAGTTCAAAATCAGGCACCACAACTCGGCGCCTTACCGTCCCAAGATGAATGGAGCAGTAGAAGCTGCTAACAAGAATATAAAGAAAATCGTTGCCAAAATGACTGATAAGTACAAAGATTGGCACGAGAAGCTTTCGTTTGCCCTGCATACAGAATGTCAGTACATACTTCTACAGGGGCAACCCCCTACTCCTTGGTGTACGGGATGGAAGCTGTACTACCAATTGAAGTGGAGATCCCTTCTCTGAGAATTTTAATGAAAGTCGAGTTAGAAGAAGCAGAATAGGTTCGAGCTCGCTATGAGCAACTTAATTTGATCGAGGAAAAGAGGATGACGGCACTGTGTCATGGCCAAGTGTACCAAAGGTGTATAACAAAAAAGTTCACCCAATAGAGTTCCGAGAAGGTGATTTAGTTTTAAAGAAGATCCTCCCTAATCAGTAAGATCCCAGGGGGGAAATGGGCACCAAATTGGAAAGGCCCGTATATGGTAAAAAAAAGTATTTTCAAGAGGGGCAATGATTTTAGCAGAGATGGATGGTGCAGATTTCTCGAGGCCAATTAATGCTAACGCAGTGAAGAAATATTATGCATAAAAAAATTTTAAAAAAAAGGTAAGAAATGAGAGTTTCAAACCAAAAACCCAAAAGGGCGGTTCGAATCAAAGGATGGATCTAGGTCGAAAACCCTAAAGGGCGGCCTAGGTAAAGGACAAACAAGAGTTTGAATGACCGGCAATGATCTGTGTGAAATAATTCATGAGACAAGGGATTAAAACAGGATGAAAGAACTGAACAAGCAGCGAGGTGCGACATGACCGAATGGCATAAGGCAGGAAGGGTAATTAATAGTTGGACGCTCTCGAAAAGAGTCAAAGACATCGATGAATGTTCTTTTTTGAAAAAGAAATCTGAATTTGCTCGATTGAGACCGTTTAAGTATTCATTATGTAGGGGTTTATCCCTGTTCAGTCTTTCTTTTTTTTTCTTTGATTAATGCCAGTATGTTCTTTTTTTCCTTCACTAGAATGAAAGTACATATCCCGATTCATAAAATCTTGTCCTTAAATTATCCTTCTTTGTTTGAAATTTTCTTTAGATAATGCATTATGTTGGCATGAAATTTGAATGATAATAAATAACTAGATAATGCACAAACGGAGCTTTCGTGATTACTTTACAGAAATTTGAGAATTGAAAAATCAAAAGGGGAGAAAGACATTATGGGACAGTGTGAGACCTGATTTGTTTATACCTTTTTGAAGTAAAGAAAGCAATGATTGAAATGACGATCGATATGTAAAATTGTTTTGAGTGGAGTGTACAAAACTTTGACTCGACTAAGAAAGGATCGTGAAGAAGTAAATTGTGGACACCTAGTCAATTTGATGAAGGAAAAGAGAAAGAATTGGGAAGGACAGAAAAGGTTTGTGAAGATTGAAATAAGAGGCTTAATCAGACTCAACTCTGAAAGGGTCTCTGGTTAATGAAATATACACAGGGACGTCGAATCATGATTCGTGCCTCAAGTTATACATTTCATTATCATAGACATGCATTGCATCATCATAACATTGAAAGCAATTAAGAATTACTGTTGCATAGAAAGGGGATATGAATGACAGATGGACAAGGAAAAATGAAACCTGACTGCAGCATGAAGTTGGGAATCACCATGATGACCAGGAAAAAGGTACATTTTAAAAGTGATAGAGCATCTGTTGAGAGGAGCAATTTATTTTCCAAGTAAGCGTAGTTTTTAAATTTCAAAGTCACGGAGCCTCTGATGAGAGGAGCATGTTAAATTCCAAAGTTGTGGAGCCTCTGCTGAGAGGAGCAATTTATTTTCCAAAGTTTCCGAGCCTCTGATGAGAGGAGCATTTTCATTTTTCAAAGTCACGGAGCCTCTGATGAGAGGAGCATTTTAAATTTCAAAGTTTTAGAGCCTCTGTTAAGAGGAGCAATTTATTTTCCAAAGTTTTCGAGCCTCTGATGAGAGAGCATTTTCATTTTTAAAGTCACGGAGCCTCTGATGAGAGGAGCATGTTAAATTTCAAAGTTGTAGACCCTCTGTTGACAGGAGCAATTTATTTTTCAAGTGATAGAGCCTCTGTTGAGAGGAGCAATTTATTTTTCAAGTGAGTATCGTTTTTAAATTTCAAAGTCATAGAGCCTCTAATGAGAGGAGCATCGTTTTAAATTCCCAAAGTTTTCGAGCCTCTGATGAGAGGAGCATTTTCATTTTTCAAAGTCTAAGAAGCCTCTGATGAGAGGAGCATCGTTTTAAATTTCAAAGTCCAAGAGCCTCTGTTGAGAGGAGCAGTTTATATTAATCATGGATGACATTGTTGCTTACGTCTTTGCCCTATTGCCAATTCTCAGCAATGTTCAAAGAGGGGCAGCTGTAGCGACCCATTTTTTTTATTATTATATTTTTATTATTATATTTTATATTTTATATTTATTATTATTATAATATTTATTTGTTATTATTAGGCCAACAGGCCCTAAACCCCACTGGGTCTGATGGCCCAGCAGGCCCCAAAGCTGCCAGCAACCCCCTGATCCTAACCTGGCCCAACAGGGCCCAAACCCTTGGTGGCCCAGCAAGCCAGCACCGGCCCAACAAGCCATAAACCCTAGCAGCTCCCCCACCGCCTCTGCCCTGCAGCCATTACCTCACCCAACCACCTAGACACTGCCACCAAGCTGCCAGCTCTCCACCGCCACCACCTAGCCTAGCACTGACCTAGCTCCTAGCCTAGCACTGACCTAGCCCCTACCATGCCTAGCAGCTGCCTGGCACCCACCGCCCCTGCCTCGCGTGGCAGCCAACCAGGTGCTGCCACCGAGCAGCCAGCCACCAAGTGGCTTGGCCACCGAACCAACCCCACCGCCACAGCCCTCTATATAAACCCCGACCCAAAACGAGAACAGGAGAGGGGAAAAATAAAAAAAAATTGGAAACCAAAAAAGGCAAAGATCACAAAAAAAAAAAAAAACATAAGAGAAAAAAAAGGATAAACCCCAACCAACAAGCAAAAAAAAAAAAGAAAAAAATTCGAATTTTCGAATTCAGATCTAGGAAATCCAGGTTCGTTTCGGGCAAATCTAAGCTAGTATTCGGTTAGAAGAGGAAAAGAGGAGTTCTTTGGTGTGTTTTTTTGGCTCGGGGGATCTCCGGCACGGCGACGACGACGACGGCGGAGCTTTGGGAGGAAAAAAATCAGGTGAGAAGTTTTTTTTGTTGCTTAGGTTAAATGAGGATAAAAAAAATTTCTTTTAAAGCAGCATGCGAGTCGGGTCGCGGGACCCGCGCGTGGGTTCGCGCCTCAACTGACCCAGATGTTGCTTCTTCCATTTTTTTTATTATTTTGTTTTTATTATATTAATTATTATTAATAATAATATTATTATTGTTATTTTTTTGTTTATACATATATTTTTATTTATTGTTATTATTATTATTAATTTTTTTTAAAAAAATATATTCTTGCCACTATTATTATTATTATTAGTATTATTATTATCATTTATAGTTTTTTTATTTGTTTTGTATTTATGATTATTTCTCTTGTTATTGTTATTTATTTATTTTATTGTTCATTTTCATACATTATTAAACAAAAAAAGGGAGGGGTTTTCATTAACTTTTAATGAATAAATTTTTCGCGAATAAAATATGTCTTTTAAATTATTTTTGGCAAAGAAAATTCTCTGAAAACGAACTCTTTTTCGGAATGATTGGAATATCAATTGTTCCTCGAAATGGTTTGTGTAAACATGATTATCGAAACATTATCGAAATTATCGGAGTGGTTTGGGAATTATTTTTACATAAAGCAATTTCTTTTATTCCAAAATTAATTATAAAAAGATATTTTTATTAATTCCTCCGTAAACAAATGTTTTTTTTTTGTTTTCAATAAATGAAATTTTCTAAAAACGAATTATATCTTGGGATGGTCGGGGTATCAATTGTCCCACGAAACGGTTCGGGTAAAATCAGTTATCGAAACATTATTGAAATTATCGGAGTGGTTCGAAAATTATTTTTACATAAATAAGTATTTTAAAAATTAATTATAAAAAGATATTTTTATTGATTTTCATTTTTTAATTCCTCCATCAAGGAAGTATGTCTTTTTAATTATTCTCGGTAAATGAAATTCTCTAAAAACGGATTATTTCTCGGGACGATTGGAGTATCAATCGTTTCCCGAAACGGTTTGGGTAAAATTAATTACCAAAATATTATCGAGAATATCGGAGTGATTCGGAAATTATTTTTACACGGATAATTTTGTTTATTTTGGGAATTAATTTTAGAAAGGGCATAATTTTTATTTTATTCCCGCAAATAAAATATATCTTTTAAAATTATCTTCGATAAGTGAAATATTCTAAAATGGATTATTTTGTCGAACGGTAGGAGTATCAATAGTTCTACGAAACGGTTCGAGTAAAATTAGTTACCGAAACATTATCGAAATTATCGGAGTGATTCGAGAATTATTTTTACATAAATGATTTCTGTTATCTCAGAACTAATTATAAAAAAATGTTGTTATATATATTATTTTTATTATTTCTTCACAAATAAAAAATGATTTTTTTGAATTATTTTTTGGTAAAGGAAATTTTCTAAACACGGATCCGTTCTCAGAATGGTCGGAATATCAATCAATTTTCGAAACGATTCAAGTAAAAATAGTTATCGAAACATTATCGAAAGTATCGGAGTGATTCGGTAATTGTTTTTACATGGGTAATTTCTTTTACTTCAAAAATGATTATAAAAAAAAAAAAGCATTGTCTCTAATTTGTTTTTAAAAAAAATATTCTTTTTGAATAAGGTGTATTAAAGGAATTATTATTAAATGCTAAAATAAAAATCATTTTTTCAAGATTAAAGATATCATGCGATTAATTGGTACCGTTTTTAAAACGGGCGCCGTGGGGGTGCTAATCCTTCCCCACGCGTAACCGTACTCCCGAACCTAATTTTTGTTTCGCAGACCAAAAATTATCCTTTTAATATATCTTAATTAATTTTAGGATATTATTAAGAGGATAAGTTTTCATAGGTGACCAATCACACCTAACCAAAAAAGATTGGTGGCGACTCCCTATATTTATTTTATTTTAAAAATCGCCGAGCGGTAAAAAAAAATCGTTATTACAACAACTCTTCATCTTCTCTTTTCGATTATCCAATTAGTTATCCTAAATCAACATATAAAAATGTAAATCTAAAGATCGTAAACCCTCCTTCACCCAAAAGTCTTCCTTTTGTTGTTCATCCCAATATGATTTTTTAATATGATTTTCCCCTCATTTTGCTCTTCCTCTCCACTAATTTGAAACATTGAAGCCTTCTCGAACTATCCTAACTCGAAACCTTAGGAAAGAGAAAAAAATTCTCCTCTTTCTTTTTTCTAATTCATTTTTTTTTTACTCTCTCTCGTATTGTTTCCTAAAAAATTTCTTAGGATCATGTTGAATTTTGTATTTTAGGTAGATTTTTTTCTTTGATATTCAGGTTTAGTGACTTTGCAGAATGAGCTTGAATAGCTATATCTTTTTGGTGATTAAGGTTTTGCTTGGTAGAGTGGAAAGAAAATTGGAAAGATAAAGAATTGAAGGAGGAAAAAAGTGAAAAGATGGAAAACATATTTTTTTTTCTTTCCATTGGTGTGATTGGTTGGAAAGATGGAAAAGTGAAAAGAAAAAGTAATTTTCTTTCTATCCATTGCTTGGTAGAGTTGAAAAATGAAAGGAAAGAAAATAAAAAGTATATTGTTTTAGCATTATACTTGTAGACACCTAATTTTGTCCGGACCATTAAATCAGGTATGTTTTCTTCCTAAATTGATGTTTCAAAATGAAAAAAATTCTTTTCTCATCCTGCAGGTGGTACTCCGTGACTTAGTTTAAGAATGCAGACATAAAAAGTCAACCCCAAAAAAGTCAACCTTCAAAAGTCAACTACTGAAAAAGTCAACCCACTTTCAAAATCAAGATTCAAAGTTCAATTGAAAAATGGTGAAAGCATTTTGATAATCTGAGGTCTACATTGAAAGATATGGAGATCGAAAGTTGGGTTACAGAGATTCAGTAGAAAGAAAACCCTAGTTTAGAAATTTTGGGGAAAATTGCTTAAACGATCAAATTGGTCGAAATTGAAGGTTCCAAATGAAAGATAAGCACTGACTATGGATAATGGAGAAGCTACTTGGAAGAAAAATCGAAGGAAAAGTCAATTTGGAAGAAAACGGAGAATTAGGGTTTTTGGTGGATTTTGGTGAAATTGGGGGAAATTGCAGAAATGGCTCGAGTCGGTAAAACTAAAGCTCTTAATTGATGAGGAGTGAGTAAACAAGGATAGCCCAAGGCTCAGTTTGAAGAAATTCCAAGAAAAGAGCCGATTGGAGGAAAAACGAGGAAATTCTCGATAGTGAAAAAAGGAAAAATCAAATCGGAGGGGAATTTGATCATAAAAATTGGGCATTTTCGAACCAACTCCAATTCAATATATGAAAAAGGCCCAAAAAAAGAAAATCTGAAAATCGGACTTGTTTTGAGCAAAATCGAGCTTCAGAGGCAAAACTGGAAAATTTGGAAAAAATAGCAAATGAGTTCCAAAAATTCTGAAAATTTGCAGATCTCATTCTTAAATTGTTTGGAAGAGATTGGTGAAATAAAATCTGGATTTGGAGTTTGTTTGCAAAATGGCAAATCCAGGGCCCACTATGCAAAAATTCAAGCAGATAAATCCCGAAAAAATAATAAACGAGTTTCAAAAATTATGAAAACTTATAGTTCACACTTTTAAATTATTTGGAAGAGATTGGTGAATAAAATCTAGATTTGGAGCTCGTTTAAAAAATGGTAAAAGTTCGGGTGCACAAAAAGGCAATTTTGGAAGAAAAATCCAAAAAAATAGCAAATGGGCTCGTAAAATTTTGAAAACTTCAAGAATTCAATTTTTTTATCATTTTGGAAGTATTGAAAAAAGAAAATTTGAATTTGGAGTCCGTTTGCTATTTATTTAGGTTCGGGAGTCAAATAGGTCATTTCACCGAAAAAATTGAAAAAGGCCTTTAAAAAATTGGAGTTTGGGCTGGAAGTCAAAGGGCAATCAGCCAAGCCCATAATGGAGAATGATTTTGCTGAGATTTTAGATCAAAGGGCCAAGAGTGAATAGAAAGGTAGTTATTTTTTTGATCATGCCTTTGAATTTGCAACACATGGACTAATGGATGGAGAGGGATGATGTCATATTTATGACATCATATTTAGGGGCTGATTATTCCAATCCAAAGGTGGTAATTTTACATAGAAAGAATCTTGGATTAAAGACCATTGGATCAAAAATTGGTTACAAAAAAATTACAACTTTCCTACACTAAGAGGGAGCATTTGGCCAAGGCTCAAAAGGGGGGGATTGAAATTTTTGCCAGAGCTTTAGGGGCTGAACAAGGGCAGTAGCTAGGAAAAGAGAAAATAAAAAAAGAAATAAGGAAAAAGAGAGAAAAAATAAAGGTTTTGCTTACTACTTCTTGATTTGGAAAGCTAGAGCAAGGTAGCTATGCTTCTTTCATGGTTTTCTCATACTTTGTTGACATGATTTTGCTATTTTGATTGTTATTTTATTCTCTTTTATGAAATAAACTTGTTTTTGAAATAAGTTCCAAGGAGCTTTCTACTTTGTTTTAAAAGAAATAAAAACAATTTTTCTTCTTTTTTTTCATATCATGGCCGAATTGTGTCTCATTTTTAGATGATTTTATTTTTGATTTTGTTCATGAGATTTGTTGTGGTAGGTTAGCTTACTTGTGTTAGATTAGCTTTGATTGTGGTAGGTTAGCTTGATTGTGGTAGTTTAACTATACACCATGCCATGTGTTTGTGGAAATACCATGCAAGGTTCATGCTACACTATTTGGCCATGATGTGTTTAAGTTAGCATGTTTGCATTTTTTATGTTTACTTGCTTAATATGCTTCCATTTATGTTCATATTTAGATCATGCCATGTGTTTGTTATATTGTCATTGCTATGTTCATGAGTTATGTTAGCCACCATGTTTGCATTATTATCATGTTTGCATTATTATCATGTTTGCTACCATGTGTTTGTGTTATTGTCTAGCTAGGATTTCATTATGATTGTTTAGTGACCATTCAGCCAACATGTTCCATTTTGCTTTGTGTGTGCATTTTCATCTTATTTAGGTGATAGGTTTGCATTTCATGCCATAATATTGTGTGTTTTGATTTAGTTTGTCATGTGTTTGTGTTAATGTCTTGCTACATTTTTCCATATAAAATTAGTGGCCATTCGGCCTCTTCATGTGTTCCTTGCCTTGTGTGTGCATTTGCATTTTGTTTAGGTACCATGTTTTGCATTACTATGCCATGAGATTGTGTATTAGTTGATGTTTGTTCATGCATTAGTATCAGGTTTATTTGGTCATTATATGTTCATGATATTTTCATGCATTCTCATGACATTTTAGGTCTAGGTCATCTTTGAATTGCCATGCATATTCCCATGCATATTAGGTCTTAGATCATGTTAGTATTGCCATGCATTGCTATGCTATTTAGGTCTTATGTCACATTGGTATTGCCATTCATTTTCATGTCCATTAAGTTTAGGTCACATTTGCATTGCCATGCATTTCATGCATGTTAGGTTAGGATAGCATTTATTGCCATGCAAGTCCATGTTAGGTCTAGGCCATATTCTTTATGCCATGCATTTTCCATGTCATTTAGGTTTCAAATCATGCATTCAATTTGATGTTTGTTCATGCATCTCATGTCATGCCACATGATTTGTGACTTAAGCCAATCAATGGCTCAAAGTCATGCTCACTTGAGCATACTTGTGGAAAATTAAAGAGTTATCAAGTTGATTTTTCCACCTTTGTATTTTTTTTTTTTTTTTTACTGAGGCAAATCTTGTCCAATTTTTTTAGAAAATTTAGCTACTGTTTTTAGGTCCTTAGAAGAGTCTCCAACTTTTTTACTTTGATTTTTAAATGATTTTATCAAAGGCAAAAAAATGTGTTTTGGCAAAACAATTTTCACCCAGTGTTCTGACTTTCTCGATTTTTCTGGGAAGTTATCTTTAATCAGAAAATTAAGTCAATTTTTTTCCGTGTATTTTTACATGTTCAGAGTCTCTAGTATTTTTTTTAGATATTTTTGAATTTTTAAAAATAGGTTAAAAAATTGTGATTTAAAATTGGATAGTAGAGTCAGATTTGAATTTTAGGGAAAATTATTTTTCTGTTTTTTAGCTACTGTCTTAGGGTGGTTTCTAAGCCATTTTAAACTTTAAAAATGATTTTATAAAGCTCAGGTCAATGGTGGTCAAGTCTGGGTTTTCAATCTTAGGAATTAGAGCCTTTTTCAAAGGGAATTCGGCCATGAATTATTTTTCATCCAAGATTTTCAAATTGTTTTCAAACAATCACAAAGTATTTTGATTTTAGAAAATTTAATTTTATGTCTTTTCCTAAGGTAGCCGGATATCTTTTTAGGTATACGGATTCCCTTATTTAAAGAAAAAAAATACACTTTCATGCATTACATTTTTCATGTTCATGCATATTATATAATATGTGATTTTTGCTATGATAATTTCTATGGTTTTGTTATTATTTTGATTTATATTTTATGATGTCATATTATTTGTCACATGATTTTGAATATTTCATGCTATCCTATGCTTTTATTTAGTCATTTATTTTTGTCACATCATTTAGCATATACTACGTTCATGCATTATTATTTTTATTTTCATGCATATTTCATGATAACATTATTTTATGTTTCATATCATTTCATGTCACTTAGATTATATTCCATATCATATTATATTATTTAAAATATGTCATGTCATTTAAATTTGCTATGTCATTTAAATCATATCATTTCATTAGAATATATCATGTTACTTAGGATATTTCATTTCATTAGAATACATCATGTTACTTAGGATATATCATTTCATTTAGAATATAGTATGTCACTTAGGTTATCACATTTCACTTAGAATATTTTATGATACTTAGGATATTTCATTTCATTTAGAATATATTATGATATCTAGGTTATTCATATCATTTAGATTATATTATGTCACACATGTTCATATTCATTTTTTTTAAAAATGTTTTTAAAAGATAATGATTTTAAATAAAACAAAGTTATTCCCGAATTAAAATAATTCATGTGTTCTCTTCCGGGATGCTGGGGAGGATATCATCAATTATCATTAATAACGGAATATCTTTCTTAAAACGAGAATGATTCGGAAATTTTTTTAAATAAATAAAAAAATTTATATTTTGCCGAATTTTCGGGATGAGGGTGCTAATCCTTCCCCACACGTAACCAAGTCTCGAACCCGCTTCTTTGATTTCTCTGGTTTAAAAGCGCGGACTTGAAATTGGTTTTAAAAATATTTTAATTAATTTTAAAATGTTTTACAAAACTGATTTTAATAGGTGGCCAATCACACCTAGCCAAAAAAGATTGGTGGCGACTCCATGTCTTTTTCAAGGTCATTTTCAAACCTTCATCTTTCAAGAAGAATTAAGTCGTCTTTTCCTCTATTGTTTTTCAAAGTCACACTTAACGAATATAAAGTCTTGCGATCAGACTTGTTTTTTTTAGGTTACGACAATACTTTTAAGATATCTCACACCACTTTCATTTTCTTTTCTCTTTTCTTTCCAATTTGGAGTGATTTGTTTTTGTTAATAGGTGTGGAAAATGATAATCTTTTCACTTTTCTTTTCTCTCACTTTTCTTTCCTACCAAGCACACTCAAAATTCTTTTTTTTTTTCCACTTTTTCACACTCTCCTTTTCATCCTTTCACTTTTCCACTCTACCAACCACAACTTAAAAGTTTAGATGAGGAGAGGCTATCCCAGTTCAGGATTAGAACATGCCATAGGTCTCAAAAAGGGTTGACAATGATACTTACAGATCATCAATCAACTAAAATTGTTAATGAAATTCAAAACTTAATACTTGTCAAGATGCTAATATATACTTAACCAATGAAATCAAACCACGTTAGCAGCTTGAATAGCTATATCATAAATCAAATGGTTGAACGATCATTTAATCCGAAATATATCAAAAATAGAATGACCATTCATACCCAACCAAATATGATATAGTTTAATATAGTTAGTCAAATTTTTATGCACTCGTTATTATTTTAGGCCTCATTCAAAACTTTTTTTCCTTGAATTTTGACAAAATTAAGAGAAAATAGATGTTTCTCAAGAGTCGGGTGATTTTGCCCTTTTCCTACTTTACCTATTTCATTTGTCATTTTTTAAGATTAATGGCTTTCAAACAAGGATTTATATTCGATGCATTATACACTGTCAGTGAATCAGATTTTGTCATCTTATTAGAAAAAATTAAAAAAAAATATAGATAATTTTATTTTTAATGTGATGACATCATCTGATTCACTGATAATGTATAAATTTTTACATGATCAATGCATAAGTATAAATCATTCAAACAATTATCTCTCATGCTTATTTCTTGATCCAACCACATTCATATCTCTTTTTTTTGTTGATAATTTGGGGATGGAGATTCGAACCTTACTCTTGAGCAGAAGAAGCATGCACCAACCAATTAAGCCGAAGGCTCGGTGCTCGTTCTTCCATCTCTTAAGTCTTATCCAACCTTTCTTCTCTCTCTAAAACTTTTAACTCTCCAATTTAACAAATTACTCTTAAAAACTTCAATCAATTTCATATTATGAGAGATTTGGTTGTTTACTCTTCAATTTTAACAAATTACTCCTAAAAACTTCAATCAGTTTCATATTATGAGAGATTTGGTTGTTTACTCTTCAATTTTAACAAATTACTCCTAAAAACCTGAATCAATTTTATATTATGAGAGATTTGGTTGTTTTCTAAAAGGATTGGATATCATGATTGTTCACTTCCAAATAGATTTTAAAGAGATCCAATTATGAAAATTGAATAAAAATAAATAAATTAAATTTTAGGATAATTAAATGTTAATTTTTAAATATAAGACATATTCAATTCGTCTTTAATCACATCGTATATATTTATAATTTACCCAATTCGTCTTAACTCTTAAATGGTTGTAATTTTTTTAAAAGCATTTTCTGTAAGAATTTGATGGGTTTTGGGGTTCATATCCATTAACTAATGGGCCATTTAGTCGCATTACAAGTCCGATAGGAAACGACATCGTAGCAGTTTCCATCACTGGTTGAGGTTATTACTAAATTGATAGCGGATCTGAAATCAAATCATGTCATATCAAAATTGAAAATTAATCTTCCTCTCTTTCTTTTCAGCTCTCACTTCTTTGAATTCCGTTGCTATCCCCACCCACAAAATCAGTTTACACGGACAAAAGAAATGGAAGAAGAAAAGGCGGCAGCTTACTACGACGAGCTTACGCGGAAAGGCGAGGGAGCGGCCAGATTCAAGCGAGGCCTCGGTTTCTCCTCCAACGATGATCAAAACGACGCGGTTCCGCAAAGAGGCTCAGCTTCTGTCTCCTCGTCTTCGTCCTTCCTTAGCAGCTTCGTCCGGGCCTCGAGCCCTACCACCGCCTCCAAGCTCGAGAAAGAATCTCAACTTCAATCCATCCAATATAAGCTAAAGAAGAAGCCGGAAAGAGAAGCTAGGGTTTCAGAGAGAAGCAGCGTGGAGAGAGAGAGAGACAGAGACAGAGATAAGGATAGGCATTCGAGGAGGCGAAGCAGAAGCAGGAGTAGAGAGAGATACAGAGAAAAGGATAGAGAGAGAAGGAGGCGGAGAAGTATGAGTAGGTCGCCACGTAGAGATCGGAGGAGGAGTAGGTCCCCGCGTCGAGAAGGAAAGTTGAAGAGGAGGAAGAGCAGGAGTTTGTCGCCGCGGGAGCCTTGGAGGTCAGAGAAGGATGGGGCGAGAGAGAGGAAATCCGAGAAGGAGAAAAATGGCGCTGTTGATTATTCGCAGTTGATCCAAGGTTACAATAGGATGGTATGAAATGTTTATAGTCTTTTTTTTTTTCTTTTTTTTTAATATCCATATACAAGGTATTTCTTCTAGCTTAGTACCTTTATGATTGCAGCTGGTTTTTTGAAAGAATCAGAGCCCCAAACTGCTTATTCTTTGCTTTCTCAAGCACTATTATCTATTAAATTTAACAATATGTTTATAATTCCGTGTATGATAAGAAAGTATGACTAAAACAAGAGATTTGGAATTTTATTTTAAAAGTTACTAGTATGTCATGGAAAAAGGGGAAAAAAAAAAAGAAGGAAAATTTGAGGACATACTAATTTAGAGTAGAACCTGAGTTGACTCTATTCTATTTGAATTATATGAACCTATTTTCTGTTCAACTTGCCTGATATTGGGAAATTATTTTTCCTAAACTGGAATCTATGATTCTAACTCCTTTTTGGTAAGCAGACTGAATTCTATGCCTTATATTAATTATATTGGTGATTGGCTCTTTATTGGTTCTTTATCTTAAAAGACTAAAGAGTGACTTTGTCAAGTATCTTTTGTATGCTTGGATCTTTCTGTATAAGTCCTTTGCTTTAAGGAGTAATGAAAAACCGTATTTCTTTTGTGAACAGTCGCCAGCTGAAAGAGTTAAAGCCAAGATGAAACTTCAGCTTGCTGAAACAGGTAGTTTGTCCTATTTCACATATGGGTTTCCATTCTATCATTGTTCGAGTGTCAAGGGGTCCTGAGAGTGCTATGTGCCATGCTTCTTGATCTTTTGATGTTTGATACTATCAATTTAGCATTATTTTGTCTGTGAGGTGGCATATCTTATTTTATCTTTGTGGGAAGTGAGTGCGATCTTAACAAATGAAGTTTATTAACTCCTAAAATAGAAAGTTCTATTCATCTTGATGCGTTTTATATACAGATGTGATCTATGTACTTTTCAAACTAGAGTTTTCTAGAGAAGTCTTGTGGATGATTTGTTGCATTCTTGCATTTTTCTTCAACAATAATGCTTGTGCAATTAAATGGCTGTTACTGTTAGTGCATTGTTCTTTCATGTCTTTGTTACTTAATTTCATGAATAGAGATCCTATGCGACTTTTGAAATTATGAGTTTTGCAAGTCATCTAGTCTTGTACTATATATCATTCTTTGTTTCAGTTGGTTTAAAATATATTCCCGTGCTACTGTCATCTGACAATGCTGTTAATTCTGAAAGGCAGTGGCTGTAAGATCCCAAATGGTCTTGCTAGACTAGAAGGTTTCCCTTTCTGGTGTGTGTGCGTGAGATTTTTCTGCCTTCCCCATTATTAAGAATTAAATTTTGCATGCAGCTGAAAAGGATCCAACAAAAGGCGCTGGTTGGGAACGGTTCGAGTTCGACAAAGATGCCCCTCTTGATGATGAGGAAATTGAAGGTTAAACATCTATCCATATTGCCTCATAAGTCGTAACTGTATTTAGGAAAAACAATTTTAGAAAGTTAAATCTATCAGGGTCACGTGATACTATGGTCTATGGAAACTTAGTTCCTTGCAAGTTGATCTGTAGATTTATAATCTCGGTGGATTGCTGCTTTTCTATTTAATATAAAATTTTATAGGTATCAGTTGTTAAGCCTCATAAGTAATGATGAGTATTAGCATCAGGTACTTGATCAAAGTGAATGAAAATTCATATATACTTGATGCAAATCTGTTTCTGTTATGTTAAAATAATAAAAGGAGGATTTGAACTGACTTGGTGTCCAGAGTTGGTAAAGGCTGAGCAAAAAATGAAGTTTTACTGGTTTCCCCTCGATTTTTATAAAGGCTAAAGCTGCATTCACCACTTTTTGACTAGAATATTCAATTGATAAGGTCCTAACTTAGTTTGATAAGCCTCTTTTCATGTCGGTCAACCATGTATGGCTTTAGGCCCCTTCAAATCAATAAATCTGAGGAGCATGTAAGGCCTCTCTGCACTCCATTCTCTTCCCTCTTTTTTAGTAATTCACTTGCTCTTGTTTAAAACTTTAAATAAAGGGAACGATAAGAACATGTAAATGAAATTCTTGATGTTTCAACTACCTTGAGTTGAATGCTTATTTTGGAACAAACTAAAGTATCCTCTTTTCTTCAAGTAATGCTTTGATTTCGTATAATAAATTGAAAATTGTGAATGTTAAATTATTAAGGAGAAACTATTAGTTTATAAGTAGAGCTTACAATGAATCACATGATTGTGAGGTAAAGATGTTAAGTTGGTTATCATTTAATATATACTTCACATTGTAAAATTTATCTATTCAAGTGGACTTTGCGACCTTTTGCTTGAAATATTTGTAATCCTGGAATGAACAGAGCAACTAGAACTTACTTGATGTGCCTCCTTGTTTGCAGTTGCTGAAGATGATGCATCATTAGTCAAACATATTGGTCAGAGCTTTCGGTTTTCTGCCATAGAGGTGTTGCATCATTCCTTTGTATCTGTCCATCTTTCACATTCCATTTGATGTTGATGCATACCAGTTCTGCTGTATGTCTGTTGTTTGAGTTTTGTGGGAGACAATTCGATTGCTCTAGTATAACGGATGTCGTGTTAATACGTAGGCAAGGAGGGAGGAGAAAATTAAAGCAGCTCATGATGAGGCCATTTTTGGCACATCAACAGTTTCTCTTTCTGTTACAGCAGATAGTGAAGCAGAGGAGGAAAATCTTAGAAAGGATAGCAATGATAATGGTGTGGCTAGTGGGCTCTTAAGTGAGAAGGTGAGTGGAGTTGAGAGTACTTTGTCTGTCAAAGCACGCATGTTGCATGTGTGAGTGAGCACATGTATCCATGAGAGCAATAGATGATCAGTTATATTCCCCATGGTTGTAGGTGCTAGCAAAGCAACCAGGTTCATGGCGAGATCGTGTTCGGAAAGCATAGAGGGAGCAGCAAACTGATGTGCAGTCTTTGACTCAATGATACTGGATATTGGCAGTGAGTGACAGCTGCTGGTAAATGGTAACCATTTGATATCAAACATGTTCTTCCAAAACTTGTTTTTGGCTGAAATTGTGCTTTAAAAGCATCCTCCCAGAAATTGAGTTTTGAACTATGTTATTCGGACTTAGGTGTGATACGGGTATGTTTAGTTTTTTCTAAAGTTTTTTCATGTATTTAGAGGGTCCTTGGAGGGTCATATGACATCTACATATTCATGTCCGAATATACGTCGGATATAGAAAGTATTTTGAAACCCATGTTTTTGACTTGCTCTTTTAGCAAAAATTGTCTATTTGGTGGTGTACGAAAAGATGTGTTTAGGAAATTAGTTTGTTTCTTTTACCTATACGGGTTTTCCTAACCAACTCAGCAACCAGGTGGGAACAGCAAACTCAATGGAATTTGCAAGGTGCCAAGATTCTGCTAATGCGTAATGCCCAAGCTAGAATGAAGTAGCATTGGGAATCAGAAACGCTGGTAGTTCCTTGGTCAAGTTGAACAATTTTGCTTCAATTTGATTCTGATATTGAAAACTCGTCTGGTTTTTGTAGTTGCCGACAAGAATAGTTCACTATTGGTGAAAGCTGTAAAGAAAGGTGACCCTTTTTCTATTTTTAATTTTTAATAAAAGCTGCCTTTTCTCTTTATGTTTCTAGAATTAGCTCTGGTTATTCTCATCTCGCATTTACATTCGGTTTGGTAAAAAGGACCAAAAAAAACATATTAATCTAAAAATTGAGTTACCAATACACCTGCTCGGGTAATTCGTTTGTTCTAGCTTGAATCGAGTTTGGGTAAAGATTTTGATAATTTTAGCCGGTTCGGTTTGATTTAAATTATTATTTATTCAATAAAAAATATTTTTTAATTTAAATTTAATTATAAAATGTATATAAATATTAATATAAAAATATTTTTTTATTATTTTAATATTTTTTAAACAGTAAAATAATCTTTTGGGTAAGTTCTGGTTCAGAACGAAACGAGTTTGGATAAATTTTTTTTTTGTCAAGTTACAATCCGGCTCGACTTATGATTAGGTTTGATTAGTGATTATACCGTCTTAATTTATGAATTTCAATCATTATATTAAAAGTTATTTTTTTATCATTTTTTGTACCAAACAAAGTAAAACAAGAGCAAAAGAGAAGTTATCAATGCCCATTAAAAGAAGAAAAAAAATTACTCAAAAATTTCATTGGAATAAAAAAATTTTAAAAAAATAAACAAAGCATTAAAAAAAAAAATTTTGAAGAAAACAAAAGGTTAATAATGACAAAGTAACATCATATCTAATTATAGCAAGAGGACAATATTAAATATTAGTGTAGTAAAATCTCTATTTTTTTCACAATAACGAATTTATTTATAAATTAAATGAGAAAATCAAAAGTAAAATAATAAATTCATTAAATATTAAAAATTGAAATTATTAAAGTAACATCATATCTAATTATAACATTTTTTTACTATGAAAAAATTAATAGGAAATAAATTATTTTTTGATATATAAAATCAAGTAAATAATTAAATAAAAAATTAATATTTAGTATATCATTAATGAGTATATTTATTTTTTTAGAATCTAATTATATATATATAGGTAAAAAAGAGATCAACACTTAAATTGAAATTGGAAAAATAAAATTTGTAAATGTTGAAAATCAAATTTCAATAAAGTTTTAATTTTTAAAAAAGATGAATGATTAATTTTAACTATATTTTACTTTTAATTTGGCTTAAATAAAAAAATAGACCCTGTACTATACCACTTTTCTTACTTTGGTACTTAAAAAATTTTCGTTCATAATCAGGTATCTATACTATAATTCCGTTAAACAAGTTGGTACTTCATCCTAACACCATTAAATAAATGTTGACATGGCAAATAACACCCAATAAGATCGTGACACATGGCAAAAATGTCATGTCAACGCTCACTCTATGATGTCATGTCATCATTAAAATTAAAAAAATTTAAAATTTAAAAAAAAATAGGAAACAAAAAAAAAATCACTTTTTTTTTAAATTCATAAAATTCAAAAAAAAAAAATTAAAAAAAGGAAAATTTATAATAAAAAAAAATCTAAAATTTCACAACTTTTGTTTTTAAAAATTCGAAAAAAATTTAAAAAAAAAGGAAAAAACTTAAAAAATTATAAATAAAAAAAAAAGAAAAAAATATAAAGTTCAAAATAGAATTCAACAAAATCTTTTTTTCTAATACAAAAAATATTAAAATGAAAAAAAATAGGAAAAATTAAAAAATATCTAAAAATATTCACAATAATTTTTTAAATTAAGAAAATTCAACAAAATTTTTTAAAAATAAATAGGAAACAATTATAAAATTTCAAAATAAAATTTCAAAAATCTAAAAAATTCACAATTTTTTTTAAAATTCAATAAATTAAAAAAAATTAATTAAAAATATAAAAAATATAAAAATATAAAAAAATTAAAAATATGAAAAATATAAAAACTGAATATTTATATATTTTTTAAAATTTTGTAAAAAAGAAAATTGGTAAAAAAAAAAAAAGAAATCTGGAAAAAGGATAAAAAAAAAAAGAGGAAGAGAAAGAGAAAGAGAAAGGAAATGAAGAAGGGAAAGGAAGAGAGAGGAAATGAAGGTGGTAGGGAAATTAAAATATATTTTTTTATATTTTTAAAATTTTCAGATATTTTTAATTTTTATAAATTTTTTTAAGAATTTTTTAAATTTTTGAAATTTTGAAATTTTTCTTATTTTTTGAATTTTTATAATATTTTTCAAATTTTATTAATTTTTTAAAAAAATTGTATTTTTTAAATATTATTTTGAACATTTATAATTTTTCCTATTTTTTGAATTTTTTATAATATTTTTGAATTCTCTGAATTTTTTAGATTTTTTTGAATTTTTGTTTTTAAATTTTCCTACTTTGTGAATTTTTTTATTTTTTGAATTTAAAAAAAAATTGTGAATTTTTAGATTTTTTTAAATTTTATTTTTTGCAATTTTATAATTTTTTCCTATTTTTGATTTTTTTATTAATTTTCTGAATTTTAAAAAAAAATTGTGAATTTTTCAGATTTTTTAAATTTTTATTAAAATTTTGTTTCTATTTTTTTAATTTTTATATATTTTAATTAATTTGTTTCGAATTTTTTGAACTTTTTCTAAAAAAATTGTGAATTTTCTTAAATTTTATTGTGATTATTTTGATTATTTTGAATTTTTTACATTTTTTTTTCTTTTAATGATGATGTGTCATCATAGAATGAGTGTTGACATGGCATTTTTGTCACATGTCACGATCTTATTGGGTTTTGTTTGCTATGTCAGCATTTATTTAACGGTGTTAGGACAACTTGTTTGACGAAATTATAATACAAGTACCCAATTAAGAATAAAAATTCTTTACGCTATATTTGGATTGGGGTAAGAGGAGAGAAAGGAAAGCAAGGGAATCATTTCTCTTGCTTTCCCTTGTTTGGATTAAAAGAAAATTAATAAAGGAAAGTGAGAGAAGTTGAGCATCCCTCACTTTTTTTCAAATGTTTAACTTTTCAATTATCCCAAATTGAGTGAATTGCTAGGGAAAGAAAGGATAAAAAAGATTTAATTATAAAATAACTTTTATACCCTTATGAAAAAAAATTCAATTTTCAAAAGTAATTATAAGTCATTGTATCTGTAATTCATTCAGTAATTTTTTTTCTTTATTTTGTACTTGATCTTAGTTTTTTCTCATTTATTTTATTATTTCATATTTTTTATTTAAAAGAAAGACAAAAACACATGTAATAATGAATAATTAATACCTATAATAATGAAGCTTTTTAAAATTATAATAAAATATTAATAATACTTATACAAATTTATAATAAATTTTATCTTAAAAAGAAATATTTAGGTTTTTGAATTTTCTCATTGGAATTAAATTTTAAAAAATTATATTGTTTCTCTAAAAATAATTTCAATCATATATTTTTTATGAATTTATAAATAATACATCTTGTTAATTGAAAATTCTTTTTCTGATAATCTTGTTTGTATAATATAAAAATTCTATTGATGATGGATGAAATAATTTTTTTTGAATTTGTTTTTGATAGACTGATAGTAAAAATTTGTAACTCCACAAATAAAATTTAGAGATTGACATATGTCTCATTTTTTTTAATTAATTTTTTAATATGCTATAAAGCTATTTATCAATAGGGAAATGTTAACCAGTGCCTAGGCACTGGTTAAGGTGCTATATGTAAAAAGAAAAATATAATTAATAAATTATATTTTTTTGAATTCTGTAAAAGTAATGTATTAAATGCAAAAAAAAAAAAAAAAAACTAAAATGGTGAATAAATAATTCTTAATCAGTGTCTATAAACACAGATTAAGCGGACCCTATCAATAGGGAAATATTAACCAATGTCTATAGACACTGGTTAAGGTGCTATATATAGAAAGAAAAATATAATTAATACATTACTTTTTTTTTTGAATTATGTAAAAGTAATATATTAAATGCAAAAAACTTTCCTAAAATGGTGAATAAATAATCATTAACCAGTGCCTATAGGCACCGGTTAAGCGAACCCCAATAGGGGAATGTTAACCAGTGCCTATAAGCACTGATTAAGATGCTATATATAGAAAGAAAAATATAATTAATACATTACTTTTTTTTTTTTGAATTTTGTAAAAGTAATATATTAAATGCAAAAAAAAATTTCTAAAATGGTGAATAAATAATTCTTAACCAGTGCCTATAGGCACCGGTTAAGCGGATCCTATCAATAGGAAAATGTTAACCAGTGTCTATAGACACTAGTTAAGATGTTATATATAGAAAGAAAAATATAATTAATAAATTACTTTTTTTTTTTTTAATTTTGTAAAAGTAATGTATTAAATGCAAAAAAACTTCTTTAAAATGGTGAATAAATAATTTTTAATCAGTATCTGTACGCACCGGTTAAGCGGACCATATAATAAGAAAATGTTAACCAGTACCTATAGGCATTGGTTAAGGTACTATATATAGAAAGAAAAACATAATTAATACATTACTTTTTTTTTTTGAATTCTGTAAAAGTAATGTATTAAATGCACACAAAAAAAAAATTATAAAATGATGAATAAATAATCTTTAACCATTGTTTATAGGCACCGATTAAGTAGACCCTATCAATGGGAAAATGTTAACCAGTGCCTATAGGCATATAGGCACTCATTAAGGTGCTATATATAGAAAGAAAAATATAATTAATACATTATCATTTTTTTTTTAATTATGTAAAAGTAATGTATTAAATACTAAAAACTTTCCTAAAATGATGAATAAATAATCCTTAACGTGTGCTTATAGGTACTGTTTAAGCGGACCCTATTATTAGAAAAATGTTAACTAATGCCTATAGGCCCCGGTTAAAGTGCTATACATAGAAAAAAAATAATTAATACATTACTTTTTTTTTTTTAATTCTGTAAAAGTAATGTATTAAATACAAAAAAATTTCTAAAATGGTAAATAAATAATTCTTAACCAGTGCGTATAGACACCGGTTAAGCGGACCCTATCAATAGGGAAATGTTAATTAGTGTCTATAGGCACTGGTTAAAGTGCTATACATAGAAAGAAAAATATAATTAATACATTTTTTTTTAAAATTTTATAAAAGTAATGTATTAAATGAATTTTTTCTCCTAAAATAGTGAATAAATAATCATTAACCAGTGTGTATAGACATCGATCAAAAGGGACCGTTATCAATAGCGTTCAATTAACCTATCTTGTAAAATTTTCATTTTCATTTTAATGAAATTAATTTATTATTATTATTTTTACTAGATATTGCACACCCACAATGTGGGTGAAAATAAAATATTTATGAATTAAAAAATATTTTAAAATAAATAATTTAATGATATAAGATGTGGGTAGTTTTTTTTTTTTAAATAAAAAAGTTATCTCTGATAATGTCATATGTAAAATAAAATTTTTATTAAATTATATAAACATCCTTAATTGTATTGTATATTATATTTTTAATTTGAATTTTTTGACATTTCTTCAACCGAGTTGGTGTCGGGTTAACTCGGGACACCAACTCAGCCATTGCTTTTAATAATAGTATAGATAAACATCCTTAATTGTATTGTATATTATATTTTTAATTTGAATTTTTGATATTTTTTCAACTGAAGTATTGTCCGGTTAACTCGTGATACTAACTGAGTCATTGCTTTTAATAATTGGAGTTGATAGCACCAATGGTCCCCAAATTATAGGGCGTATTTTATATTGGTCCCTAAACTTCAAAACGTATCAAATTGGTCTTTGATTACAAATATCATAACAAATTGGTCTCTATCATTAGCTTTTCCGTTACCTTTACTGTAGCAATCAGCTTAGTGACAAGTGTCACCAACTGATTGCACCACATTCCTCTTTATTTTTTTTTTCTTTATTTCTTTATTATTTTTTCTTTGATATTTTTAATAAATAAATGTAAATAAATATTTTTTTTATAAAATTAATGTAAATAAATATTTATACTTTATAATTATTTAATTATTAAAAAATAATTTAAATTATTATTTATTTTTTGTATTTATTTATAAAGAATAATAAAGAAAAAGGAAAAACAAAAACATTAATAAATACAAAAGATAAATAATAATTTAAATTAATTTTTTAATAATTAAATAATTTATAAAATATAAATATTTATTTACATTAATTTTATAAAAAATATTTTTTTTGTTTTACTTTTTCTTCTTTCTTTTTTTCTTTTTAATAAATAAATTTCGTAAAAATTAAATAATTTATAATTTATAAAATATAAAATATTTATTTACATTCATTTATTAAAAATATATTTTTTACTTTTTTATTTTCCTTTTCTTTCTTTCTTTCTTTTTCTTTCCTTTTTTTTTTCTCTTTTCTTATAAAATTAATGTAAATAAAATATTCTATATTTTAAAAATTAATTTAAATTATAATATGAATTATTATTTATTTATTTATTTTTATTTTTATTTATTTACAAACAAGAGAAAAAGAAAAAAGATAAGAAAGCAAAAAATAAAAAAACTTATAAATAAAAAATAAATATTTTATATTTATAAATTATTTAATTTTTAGAAAGTTAATTTAATTTAATTTAAAATATAATATAATATACTTATATATATATTGTATTTGTTTATAAAGAAGAGAAAAAAAGAAGAAAGAGAAGAAACAAATTTTTTTTTTTATAAAATTAATATAAATAAAATTTTTTATATTTTTTCAATTATTTGATTATTACAATATTAATTCAAATTATAATGTAAATTATTATTTAGTTTTTAATATTTATTTATAAAGAAGAGAAAAGCAACCAAAAAAAAAAGAAAGAAACAAAAAATTAAAAATATTTTTTATGAAATTAAAGTAAATAAATATTTCATAATTTTAAATTAATTATATTTTAAAAAAATATTTTAATTTATCATATGATTTTTTTTTTGTATTTATTTATTAAAAAAAATCAAAGAAAAAATATTAAAATAAGAAAAAAATGAAAAAAATAAAACAATTGCTGAAACAATCAGCTGATGATACGTGTCACTAATTGATTGCTAACGTTAAAGGTAACGAAAAAGCTAACGGTAGAGATTAATTTATTATGATACTTATAATCAAAAACCAATTTGATACGTTTTAAAATTTGAAAATCAATATAAAAGAACTATGGTATTAACTCTAATAATTGTACAGATAAGATTTAGACAATAATGCTATCGTCATGGAACCTCGAGAGTCGAGAAGCGTACTGTAGTCCACGCGGCATCAACAGATTGGATAAGTCCCAAAAGTAGCCTCTTTTGTAACAAGGTCAGGTTCAACCGTATATAATAATTTCCAAAGAAAATGAAAATGCCCTAGTAAGTCTTCAAGATAAAAGTCTCTTTTCAAAGCGCTCTCTCTCTCTCTATATATATTCTTTTTAGCTTATCTATCGCTTTGATCGCGTCCGTTCTGTGCGCTCGATGGGAAACCCATGGTTGAGGCCTGAGGTAAGCTCAGATCCACGGCGTTGATTTTATTCACTTTTTTTAGATTACCATAAATTGGTAGATCTGATGATTTAATAAGAAGAAATACTAAATAAACCGGGGGGGGGGTCCTTTGCAGGTGTATCCGCTGTTCGCGGCCGTTAGTGTTGCTGTGGGGATCTGCGGTTTTTCGTTGGTGCGCCATATCTGCATCAACCCTGAAGTCAGGTCTCTCTATATCTTTTGCATATTTAAGATATTTATATATGATTTTTATTATATAAAAAAAGATATTTATGATTTCTTAAAAATTATAAGATTGGTTTAAGATATCCTTTCCTTTTCTTTTTTTTTTTGGGTTAAAAAATATTTATGTGAAAAATTTATTTGATATAAGTTGAAGTTGTTGACATCATTCTGCATGCGAATTTTTAGCCTTATAGGAATTCCAAGGGATTGCATAAAATGCTTAAGCCACTTTTAATCTTTTAATAATCTGTTTGTTCACTATTTCCAGAATTAATTCTTATTTCTGTTTTATCCTAATTTTGGTTTTTATATATATATATATATATATATATATTTGCTAACTTCCTTTTTTTCATTTATTTGGAGAAGGAAGAAAAACCAAGGATATACTTGGTTAAGCTCTATTTTTCGCCTTTTTACGTGTAAAGTGCTAATTTTTGTTTTTATATAAATAAAAAAATGACTACCACTTTTATAAAAGAAAAAGAAATTATATATATATATATATATATATTTGATAACGGGAACCTGGGGAAGGCCGGCCTTTGGGCTCACCCTTCCTTGCCAACTCCGGGGAAATTATAGCATAGTAATCGTGTTTTCGGAAGCATCGTGTTGCGGTAGTGATTTTTTTTATTTTTAAATTCATATAATTTATTATAAAATATAATAAATATAGTTATAAATATAAAAACTTTTTATTAATAATTTTAAAAATAATTTATGACATTTTTTAATTTTTTATTTACATGAATTTTTTTTTTTATCAACTACAAATATTGATATATACTCCAATTTAAATATAAATATCAATAATAAAAATTTGAAAAATTAACAACAACAAAAAAAAAAATCATTACTCAAATTCAAATATAAAATCATAAATTAATAAATAATAAAATCAATATATAATTATAATTATTTTTTATTTAAATTATACAAATTTTACTTCTATTAAAATTCTTAAAATTTTCCAAAATCATATATAAAATCTGTACAACTACATTAAAAAAAATCCTCTAATAAGGTCAATGCTTGAGCTTGACACGTGAAAAGCTTTATTTTTTTTAATTTCATTTAATTTCTTTTTTTAAATGATATATTTTAAAAGATCGATCCCAATGTTCACTCACGGATCAGTTTAAGAAAAAAAATTAATTTTTATTTTTTAAATTTATATTATTTTTAAATGATGCATTTAAAAGTGTTGGTCCAAACGTTGATTTGCGAGTTGGTTTAGGATTCGTACTCGATCCGCTTGGAAAAAATAAAAAAACAAGCTTGCTGCTAACCAGAGTGAGAAAGCAGATCAAACGAGAAAATTAAATATAAACCACAATTTTATTTTAGTTATTTATTATTTGAATAATTAAATATGCAAAATAAAATATAAAAATGAGTTAGTAGTTCATTAATTTATATAAAAAAATAAACTTGCTGTTAACATACGTGAGAAAGTCGACTCGCGAGAGAATAAAATACAAACTATAATTTTATTTTGTTATTTTTAGTTTATTATTTTTACCTCTTATAAATAAAAATATACAATACATAAGATCTAAAAATGTTCTCGTATAAATTTCCTTAAATTTTTTTCCTAAAAATTTCCAAAAAAAAAAAAAAAAACTTGGATCGGGTCACTAGATGGACCCAACCCATCAGCAGACAACCTTCTCTCAATCTCTCCCAATTCCTCCCAAAATGCCGAGGACCACCATCAGACACTCACTGTTCTTCTCTGCGTGCACCTGCAGCTTTCCCTTCTCCTACTAATCCTGTCCTGTCTAACTCTGCTCCAGTCCCAGCCTGCTTCATCCCCAGTCTCTCAATCTCTGCCTCCCTCTCTGATGTGTTCGGTTTTCTTTTGAATTTTGTTTTTTATTTTCAGTTCACATCATAAAAACAAGTTTTTATTCTGTTTTCTGAAAAAATAAGCTTATGTGAAACAATGAAAGTGTTTCTGAATTTCTGAAAAAAGAAGAAGATTCTTTGTGCTGTTGCTGAGCTGAGATGTTAAAAGATTTTTTGTCGTGGTCTCCTGCTGCTTGTTGTACTCAGTCTCATCTCACTCTCTTTTTGTTTACAATAACGGACAGTTATTGATGTGAACGTCGTTATTGAGGCCTTTAACAATAACGGAGTGGAAATAACGGTCGGGATACCGTTAGGCCACCTGTTATTTGAAACTTTGTTTGCCCACGCCACGTCTGGGCCATCCCAAATGAATAGAAAATAATAAGCGAAAAATTAAAATAAAAAAGAACAGAAAACAAAACAGCAAATAGCAAATAACAATTGTATCAAGCAAAATGGAAAATGGAGACTTATTTGGTATTATTGAAAGATTGTGACAATCAATTCATTCATTCTCATTATATTTGAGTTGAATCAGGGTAAACAAGGAGAACAGGGCTGCTGGGGTTTTGGACAACTTTGCTGAGGGAGAAAAGTATAAGGAACATTTTGTAAGAAAATATGTCCGCAACAGGGCGCCTGAAATCATGCCCAACGTCAACAGCTTCTTCACAGACCCAAAGTGAGGCTTTACTTTGCTTTATGCTGAAAGGAAAAAGAAAGAAAAAAAATAAAAACCGAAGTCTTGTTCAATACCAAGTCATGTCCTTTTATCTGCTGATTGCAATGCAAGTTTGTGTTGATTTTGCACTTAGTTAATGTGTTTTTAAAGGGAATAAGCTCTAGTGGATTTTTCAAACTTGTACTATTTCAGCTAATATGAATGATTGTTTTATTTGCAATATGGTTTTTGATTTGGAAATATTCTAGTGTTTATGCTTTGATTTCTTGTTCTAATAACTTCGTTTGATGTAGAGAATGATGGTGTAAGTGGCCAATTATGAATGCAGGGTTTGCCTCATTAGCTAGAGTATGGATGGGGGTAATTTTTAACAAATTATTGACATTTTCTTGGAATTTTATGATTTAGCAAAGGTATGACTGCTGTTGAGCACTTAAAATTAAATATGACAATTCGTGTAAGCATGGTGTGTTTCGTATTTTTTTTTTATCAATAGTATAAACATAAAGATCACAAATTGTTAAATGTTAAAATTTTAAATACGAATATGATGCATGTATTAAATATTTTGTATTTAAACATATTTTATCGTATTTATTATATTATTTTTGTATTTATTAAATGTTTTATTTTTTGTTGTATTTTTGTATCGTGACTAAAATTATTAGATTTACTAAAAATGAGATGTTCCAACCAAAAAAAAGATTTGCATTTTAAGACGAAGATGTTAGACTAGAGCAGTTTTTGCCAATAAATGTGTTCTTTACCCTGAAAGGATATGAATTGCAATTTTTAAAATTTTTTTTCTCTCTTAGAATTTGGTATTGTGAATCTGGCTGAGAGTTCTCTACAGCAGCATAGAATTATGTTTCATAGGGTTTCACATTGGGGACCGAATGGAGAGAGCAGCATTTCTACCCTTATCGGTGAGCATTAGTTGGGTGAATCTATTAAACTGATCTTTATCAGTTCATTCGATTCTGTTTAATCGGTTTTAAATAAAATTCGGTTAAAAAATCAGTTTAAATAGATTTATTCGGTTGATTTGTGATTTTTTATTTTTCAAACCGAACCGATAATTAAAAAATAAATAAATCATATATTTTTATTTATATTAACCATATCCAATTCAAGTATCCAACCCATAATCATATTACTCAATTTTTTAAATCTAATTTCATAAACCCAAACCAACATAATCAATCGAACTGAATCAATTAATTTTGGTTCGGTTATTTTGATTTCTTGTATAAAGTTCGAATGGTTCGGTTGGCTTTTCAAGTTCGATTGATTTATTTGGTTTTTAAAATTTTAGAACCGAACTGATCGGATGCCTTACCTATCCTTCCAGCAATTGATGTTAAACAATTGAATTTTAGGGGGGGAATGTTTAAACATTACTAGATAGTTGCTCGCGCTTCGCTGCGAGTAGATTTATTCAAGGGTCAAGCTACTTATCCGAACTCGAAGGTCCGTCCGATATTTGGGAGGGTCCTAACAAAACTGTTAAGCCCGAAAAATAGGTTTGGGCAAAAAAATGAGGCCCATTTAAAAAATGGACCGGGCCTTGGCTCCAACATTCAAGGCTCGAGTCCGATCCAACCCGTTTTTAATTAAATAATATATTGTTTTTATTTATATATATATTATGTAATTTATGTCATACAAAGATTAAATATATATAATATTATAGTGTAAATATTAAAAAATATGTTAAGTTGTTCATATTTAAGAACTTAATAAAAGACATATATACAAAATTACGTAAAGATTAAATAAAAAATAATATATATTTTTTCAATTAAAAAAAAATATATATATATAGGTGGGTCTAAACGGGCTTGTGTTATCCATTTACAAATATGGAAGGGTTTGAGCAAAATTTGAGATCCATTTTTGGGCCGGACCAGGCTTGGGCAAACATATATGGTGCTAATACTATACATAGGCCCGACCCATAGACACCTCTAGCTGCGAACATGTTATCGGATTTGAATTGATACATTGTAATAAATTTGAAAGATAAAAAAGCAAGAGAAGTAAAGATAATTTAGAAAAATAATAACTCTCTTATCACACCTGATATAAAATTGAAAGTTATTTGATATGGTCAATTAGATCTGACAATTTCGAACACAACATAATTATACGATACAAACATAACATGGAAAAAATAATTAAAACATGACACGACACGAAATTAAAATGAACATGACACAAATATACGAACATGTCAAAATCTACATAAAACGAATTATTAACGTGACAAAAAAATAACATGAACACGATGACACGTGATACAAAATTGGGAGTTATTTGAATAGTGTCGATTAGACTTGACAATTTCATACACAAAATGATTATTCGACATGAACAGAACATGAAAAAAATAATTAAAAACAACAAAAAAAATAGCATGAATACGACACAAATACACGAATGTATCAAAATCTACATAAAGTTAATTATTAACGTGTAAAAATTTATATAAATTTATAATATTTTAAACACAAGATAAAATAACACAAACGCGTTACGAACATACATTTTTTTTCCTTTAAATTGAATCATTATGACAAATTATGCAAAATATGAAATAAATTGAGACACGACACGAAAACACAAAATTTTCTCTACATTTAATTATCATGACAAACTATGCAAAATATTTGGATAAATTGAAAACGACATGAATACAACACGGAAAAAATAATTAAAATACGATACGAAACGAAAAATAACATGAACACAAAACAAATACACGAACGACTCGAAATCTATATAAAACGAATTATTAACATGTAAAAATTTATAATACTAACGACACGAAAAATAACATGAACATGACACGAATGTGTCAAAATCTACACTAAATAAATTATTTACTTGTAAAAATTATATAAATTTATAATACTTTGAACACATGAAAAATAACACGAACACAAGTACTTTAAACACACTAAAAAATAATACGAATACAACACGAAAAATAACATGAACACGACACAAAATATTTGAAACTAAAATGATTTGAAAATGAAAAGATTCGAATCCGAGAAGGTACGACCCCGAAAAGACCCAAACTCAAAATGACACGAACTTGAAAAAACCCGAGATCCAAAATACCACATTAGTGTTAATTAAAAGATAAAACAAGCACAAAAGATAATCTAAAATAACCTAATTAATCCAAAGTCCAAAATACCCCCAAATTATAGCTTATGCCATGCATTATGTAGTAATAAGAGTGTAATACCATAATTAACCTCCAAATCATAATTAAGGACATGTGTTATGTGGCAGAATGTGTGGATTTCAAAATTTTAAATTCTCAAATCTCAAGGTACCGTATATGCATTTTCAATCGTGCTTTGCTAACCGTACCCTTCCAAGACCAAACATGAACCATATTCTAGCAGCAGTAGTAGTGAGAAGCAGTGAACAGAATGGCTAACTATAGCTGTTCTGCACCATTCCTGTTACCTTAGCTTTATCCAAAAGAGTAAATTTGTTTGGTATTTGATACACTCCTTGCTACTGCTAAATTCAAAAAAATATAATACATTAATCACAGACACCGATTAATATTTTCCCAAAAACAAATAATCTTATAATCCTTTCCAACAAACATAAGCAAACTCACATTACTTGGAGTGCAAGATGAGTCCTCGCCCAACAAATATAACACAATTTTGGAAACAAATGCATTCCTGGAAAAACCAAACCAATCTGTTCTCAAAATGACAGCTTAAATGCAAGATCAAACTGAATGCAAATTAGATGCATCATGGTCTCTGGTTGCTTTTCTATGCAACTGACTTCACTAGTTCATAAAAGCCAATGAGATAAACTTTATCAGGCCTGATTACATTTGTAAAAAAAAAACCCATAAACTCGAGCTTTGGAAGGTTTATACAGGCTTCTAAACATGTTTCAAGTTGTTATGTTACAACACAAAATTTCCAAGTTACAAACATGCAACCAGACTGACCATCTGTAGGCGCTACTGACCGAGAACTAGCCAACTAGAATTGGCATATCCCAAAGGTACATCTATAGATATGAATGAGAAAATCAGGGATGAAAATGCTCGACATCCATGGAAGGAAAACCGGATTGTGCTATTCTCATTCCTCGAAGTAAACTCTTTGCTGTTTCTCTCTCCTATCATCACAATAGAGAAGAATAAAATAAGTGAAACTCATTTGAAATATATGGATAATTTTGAACGATAAGCAGAAAGAATAACAATGAAACTCACCGGGCCAGTATAATCCAAAAGACGGGTACAATACACTTCTGCTTCTTCAAATTTCTTCTGTGATTTGTAGTGCGTAGCAAGAAACATCAGTGCTTCAACTATATTTGGTCCTTCTCTCTCTTCATCTTCCATTCTTTCTAAATCCTTCTTATAATAGAATGCTGCCTCCTCAGGGTGACCAAGTTCTCTATGTAACTTTGCCAGCCGATGCAGGGCAATTGCTTCTGTGTCATTACAATTTGCAGCCCTTTTGTAACATTTGATGGCCTCCTCAAGCATGTGCAGCTGTTCAGATTCATAGCATTGAGCCATGGCAATCCATAACCGAGAATCAATTGGCTGAAAGAAAACAGATTTCCGAAAATAATGCAAAGCATAATGGGGCATGCCCATCATCTCATATGCTTGTCCCAACCCATACCAGGCTCGATAATCCCGAGGATTTATGTCCACAGCCCGTCTATAGGCGTCAACTGCAGCTGGAGTGTTTTTCATCTCGACATACTCATGGCCCATTAGAGTCCAAGCAGATAAATAATTTTTGTTCAATTTGAGTGCCCTCCTAAAGTACATGACGGACTTTTCATGCTGCCCTTTTAAACTGTAATAATTTCCAATAATGCAGCAAGACTCGGGCCTGTATTTATCAGTCATAATGACCCTGTGAGCAAGGTAACTCAAGGCAGAGAAACATTCCTTTGTGTAGAGCACATTAGAATATGTATCCATGTCCTCTACTCGATATGGGTCGTTCCTTAAAAGGTCTTCAAATATCACTTCAACTTGTTCAAATTCCCTTAGACTATACCGGGCTTTTGCAATTTGAGCCTGTATGTAATTACTAAATGTAAAAGTACCCTGTAGATTTTCATATTTTGATAACGATTCGTTATGCATCCTGAGCTCTTGGTAAACACTTGCAAGAAAGAACTCCTTCATCCAGTGATTACTGAGATTGAGGCTGTTCAAGATGTCAGCTGTAGTGCATAAGGATTGCAACTCTGACCAGGCACTCCAATTCCAAGGGTAACTATTCACAGATTCCACGAGAACTTTACGGGCAAGATTTTCATTGCCTTTCTCTTTAAGTACAAGACCATACAGGTACAACCCAAAAGGATCTATCATGTTATTCTTGCAAAGAGTTGATAACTCCCTCTCTAGAGAAACCAATTCACGATTCACAGCATCGCTCTTACCTAAGGGCCCTTCAAGTTCTATCATTTCTTCTTCTTTCCGTTTTTCTCCAGCCTTCATGATACAAAGAGTAAACCACAGAAACATAAGATAGCTTGAAGAAATCACATAGCATTGGCATCAGAAGAAATGACCTATAAACAAGGTATACTATATTCAATGCTAATAATAAATGACACAAGTATTTCAATAAGTAGTTAAATCATGCATCAATAATAAGAGCTTCCTCCCTGTGGAATAATCTTGAACCCCTGGTGAACTAGAGGAAATCTGGCAACAAACTTAAACACCAAAATAAAAGATCAAAGTAAGGAAATCAAAGAGATAAAATAAAATCCCTATTGCATTTAATATTCCTCAACTACAAAGGCACACACAGTCTTAGACTTTGCTTTGCATACCGGCTTTGCACTTTTTCTTTTTTCTTCTTGAAGAAATTTCCATGGATTACAATAACAAGCCTAAATACTGTTTCCCAAAATCTTTCTTCTTATGGTCCCTTTCCACTTTCCTCCTTCTAGCAACAATAAACTCTAGGTCAACATAGATCATCTTCAAAAATGTAATACACGATATGACTAGTACTTTGATATTTGAAGTTTGATGAATTCCAGGATAAGGATTTGCTAAGTTTGGTATGGGTTCTAACAATCAGTCCAAAACTGCAGCACATAGTTGCTTGGTATTCTTAAAAGTTCCTTGAGCAATTCGAAGTTATTAGATGAGGAGCAACTCTAACAATCACACACAATATTTTCATATGGACTACTTGTGATGGATCAAAACTGTATTTTTTTCATATGCTAATCAAGTAAGATAGCACCTAAGTTGCTCATCCATGCATGTATTTTAAATTTTTAATTAAGCAATGGAAACAAAATCATAAAGAAAATAAGAATAAAAAGTGGTAAACAAACATAAAACAAAAATAAAAAATAAAAAATGAAAGGGTATTATGGTATAAGTTTAATCTACTTGGGCGGGAAACATATACTAGCAAGATCAATGTTATTTCCCTCCTCTCTCAACCAAGTCACAAGGTTTCTCCATTAAGCCCAAAAAAGGACTAACATAAATGTCCAAATCAACTATTTGCATCACCTCAATTTTTGAACTTTGAAGCAAGGGCAAAGGGCAATCTTCTTCATTAATGATGAATAATTAAACACCTCAGAATATTCTCCTCCATAAGCTTCCACATAAAGTAAGATGCTATTATAATAGGTGCTAGAGGTACAAATGAAGCCCTCTTTCATTAAATCCAGTGTTTTTCAAATGTTTACCAAAGAGATAGGTGGTCAACTAAAGCTTATTGAACATAAAAATTCACACATGAACTAGCTGTGACATCATCATTCAATTTTACACAATCAAAACCAGGGAACATGAAAACAGCAAGTCATTTAAAATACTGCAAGATAATGAAATGAGAAATGAACAAACCAGATAAAGAGCATAACATCGCAAGAACACGGATTTCTTTCCAGTTTGATCCCGAAGAACATGAGCAGCTCTCCTATATTCTCGGCAATCAAAGTACGACTTTGCTAGAAGGTAGAAGTCACCATGTATCGCTTCATCTTCCTCCATCACCGGAGTGGACACATAGGCAACACCAGTGGGAGGTGTCGAAGTGATCTCATTGGTCCGGAACCTTCTGCGAATACTTGAGCTTCCACGCTGGAATCTTGTGTTTGAAGGTGTGAACTTCTCCGGGTCTTGCTCGATTCCGACAAGCTGTTCTGCTGCCCTGTAAATCAAAACCAACCAAAGATTCATTTCTTAAAGACACCAAGTAGAGATTCTGCATATATAAGGAATCAAACATCATAAAAATTCTGATGACAGATTGCATCTCAATGAGAAAACAGAGCATAAAGAACATAACTTCATCATCAAAAAGGCATACTCAAAGCAAAGCCAAGCCAAGCCAAACTTTGCAACTCAAATTAAGGCATTGCGTTGCCAAAAAAAAGTTCAATTTCTACTTCAAGAAGCCAAGTAAAACACCATCTTGAAAGTGTTCTATAGATCTGCTAACACCTTGTAAAGACTTAGAAAGGCACTCAGAGAAATGGGTTCTTTATGAGAGAGTCAAAATTCAATCTTTCTTCAAAAAATTTGGAAATAGCAAAGAGAGATTAGGGTTTATTAGGGGGTTACCATTTGGAAGCAGAGTAAAGGCAACGGTCGCTAAGTTGGCGAATGGCAGTGCGGAGCTCGTTTCTGCAACTTTCATTGGAACTCATTTTTGAAAATAGTTTTGGGATTGAATTGAACTGCTGCTAATAATAATGAAGCTGGCGCCCTTCTTTGAACATCCCTCACTCACTCACTCACTCACTCAAACAAAAAATAAAATAAAATCATAAAAGGATCGTGGCTTTGTGTTAAATGGCTGGCTACTGATTTGATCGATCCGCTTTCCCAGCATTTTGAAAAACAGAACACTAACACTACTTCTTCTAACTGGGCTTGGAAATGGCCCTAAGACAAAGCCCAAAAAAACTTCCTTTTCTTTAATATAAAACAAAGAAGCTCGTTGTTACAATTGGGCTAAAAAAAAAACAAAAAGCTCGTTGTTTTGTTTGAGTAGAAATTGAATACTTTCTGGTTCACTGGTTCTAGTTCTACTTGAAAGCCCGTCTCCTCCATTTGACATTAGCATCAGCAAAATGTAATTACTCTCCACCTGCCAAAACCCTTCACCGCCGCAAAACACCATGAACACCGCCGCTGCCGCGTCGAACCTCACCAACCTTATTTTGACCTCCACCAACCGACAGTCCCTAATAAAATCCCTCCTCTGCCCCTCCATCTACTGGACCCCACTTTTAGTCAACGCCATCCTCAAACATCTCTGGAACCACGGCCCCAAAGCCCTCCAGTTCTTCCACCTCCTCCTCCACAACCACCCCACCTACATCCACTCCGCCTCCTCCTTCGACCATGCCATCGACATCGCCGCCCGTCTCCGCCACTACGCCACTGTCTTCACCCTCCTCCACCGTATGCGCTCTCTCCGCCTCCATCCTACTCCCAAAACTTTCGCCATCATTGCCGAAAGGTATGTCGCCGCTGGAAAACCCGATAAAGCCCTTAAAATATTCTTGTCAATGCATGAACATGGTTGTTTTCAGGATTTGCATTCTTTTAATACAATTCTGGATGTTTTATGTAAAGCTAGACGTGTTGAGAAAGCATGGAACTTTTTTAAAGTACTTAGAGGAAGGTTTAAAGCTGATGTTATTAGTTACAATATAATTGCAAATGGTTGGTGTTTAGTTAAGAGGACAAATAAGGCTGTTGAGACTTTAAAGGAGATGGTAGAGAAAGGTTTGACTCCAACTTTGACTACTTATAACATAATGCTAAAAGGGTATTTTAGAGCTGGTCAAATTGAGGAGGGTTGGAAGTTTTTTCTGGAAATGAAGAAGAGAAAGTGTGAAATCGATGTTGTTACTTATACCACTGTAGTTCATGGACTTGGTGTTACGGGGGAGATTAAGAGGGCTCGAAAAGTTTTCGATGAGATGGTTAAGGAAGGTGTGTTGCCCTCGGTTGCAACTTACAATGCTTTGATTCAAGTTTTGTGTAAGAAAGACAGTGTGGAGAATGCCATTTCGGTTTTTGAGGAGATGTTGAGGAAGGGTTATATGCCGAATTCAACTACTTATAATGTTGTCATTAGGGGGTTGTGTCATATAGAACAAATGGAAAGGGCTATGGGATATATAGATAGAATGAGGGATGATAACTGCGGACCAAATGTGCAGACGTACAATGTCGTGATTCGATATTTTTGTAATGCTGGTGAGATCGAGAGAGGCTTGGAGTTGTTTGAGAAGATGGGTAGCAGGGATTGCTTGCCAAATTTGGATACGTACAATATTTTGATAAATGCAATGTTTGTAAGGAAGAAATCCGATGATTTGTTGGTGGCTGGGAAGTTGTTGATTGAGATGGTTGATAGAGGATTTCTGCCTCGAAGATTAACTTTCAATCGGGTTTTGGATGGACTTTTGCTGACAGGTAATCAAGGTTTTGCAAAGGAGATTTTGAGATTGCAGAGCAAATTTGGCCATCTTCCTCGACAATTTAAATTGTGAAGCCTATTTCTATCTAATTTTGGCATATCAATCCTGGGGATTGCATTCCTATGCTGAGGATTTATGCCTCTGGACTTTATAAATGCAATGTGATAGGGAAAAAATCTTTGCTACTTTTATATGACTTTCCAGTTCTTGAATGCATAGCTCTACCAATTGGAGGATCGTGAACTCGCTGCCCTACACTTTCATCGGACAGTCACTTTTAGACAAATTCCTTCTGTGGCGCAAAATTCACAGAATCTTTTAATACAAACCTTGTTTCATTTGATTGCTATGGGGAGAATATAAGGTTTCTTCTAAGCAATGTTGCCATTTTTATTAAGGTATGTACTGGTGACAAATTCATGAGGATTACAAATCGTTTTCTCAATCAGCTTTCATTCCAGCTAGAGCCTAGAGATGCTTGAACTGAACATTGATCATCATAAGGTCAGTATTTGAACTATGATGGTTTTTTGTCCTGTTTATGATTAACTCTTGCTTTAGCTTTCAGGAAGTTCTGCAAGCTTAATAAATTTTACAGATTAACCATTGGAGGATGATAATTTTCTTGAATTGATGTCCTTCACAAAGCAGAGATCTGTTTTCGAGGTGGGTTTTCTAACTTTTCTTACTTTTATTAAAAAAAAAAAAAAAAACTGGCCATTTTATGTACATGCAACCTGCAGTGATTGAGAGGTTCTGTTTCTGAACTTTTTGTATTAACTAAAGCTGGTGGAGAGCCTTTCTTTGTCAGACTTCCAGAGAGGAATAGCAGGCTTCACTGCTTCAGGTGTATCAAATGCAGTCAATTTCGAGTCTAGTTTCAGGCCATTATTGGTATTGTCAAGTGTAGGGTATAAAGTTCTCCGAGGATTAAGGATTCTCTCGTCAATAGAGGCTTTGAGTATTGAGTGCGGAAGTAGTTAGTTGTTATTGAGGGCATAATACCATAAGTTTTGCGTCTCTCTTCTTTCTTTGGTTCTTGTTTTCTTTGTTCTATAGCTTTCTTAGTGTGTTTCTCGTCTAGCTGACAAATGGCTGTCGGGATACATAACCTGAACTTGATCCAACCTGCCTAATTAACACCTGTAACCTATGTTACTCCTACTCTTCATTTTTCTTGAAGTATCTGTACCCGTGTCCAACACTCGTTTCCAATGCATATCTAGACATTGGTATGGGAATATGATTCCCCAAGAACTCTCCAAATACATGGAAAAACTTAGAATAAACCAAGCATACCTGTGTCAGACACATACCCGTGTTCGATACTCACACCCGAGTCCGAGTAACATAGCCTATAACATTACACCCCCTTTTTTTTTTTTTTTGAAAGTCTCTTAAGGTGTTCTTTCCAAATACTTATCTCACAAACTGTTTACTAAGATCTTTGCATTTCTTTTTCTTGTTGCAGTTAAAATAGCTCAGATATTGTAGGGAAAAAGAGAAAGGAATACTAGGAAGAAGGCTGCCAAATGCGCCCATGGATGTCTCAACTGACTGCTGCTATTTTACAATGCCCGAAACTTATCATTCATTTTGCAGTTGGCATACATGGCAAAATGCTAATAGACATTTGGGGCATTTATTGGAGGAATGGTCTGGCTTTACACAAGAATTTTTAGCTTGTATATATGAGTATGATGATGAGAATCAATTTCTTTGTGCATGGAAATACTTTATTAGAAGATCATAATCTATTTCAGAATAAATGGCTAAATAATTTATTTGAACTGAAAGAGAAATGGTCGCAAGTGTATGTGAAAGAGTGAATTTTACTGGAGGAACTAGAATAAAGCCCGCTCTTCGTCGGGATATTTTTAAATTTTTTTAGTTAATAATAAATATTATTTATAAATTATGTTTTATTAAATAATAATTATTTATTTAAATTTTATAATTTTAAATTGTTATAAAATATTAATATAATTATATTTTATTAATTAGGAAAATTAAATTTTTGATAATTGTTTATTCATAAATTATGTAATACAAATGCATTTTTAAATTTTATTTATATGTATTTTTAAAAATGCTTAGATTTTATTGTATGTTATATATTTTTATTTATAAGAGGTAAAAAATAATAAATGAAAAATAAGAAAATAAAATTATGGTTTGTATTTTATTCTCTCGTAGGATCGATTTTTTCACATAAATTAACAGTAAGTTCATTTTTTTTTTCTCTCCCAAACGGGTCAGGTACGGATCTTAAATTAACTCGCGAGTTAACGTGTGGATTTATCCCTTTAAATACATCATTTAGAATTAAAACAAAAATAATTAATAAAATAATTTTGTAAGTTTTTCCTGAACTGGTCGGGTACGTATCTTAAATCAATTCGTGAGTCAATTAAAATAATAATAAAATAATTAATAAAATAAAATTTCTTTCCTAATTTTTTCTCGAGATGGTTGGGTATGAATCCTATATCGACTCTCGAATCAACGTGCGAATCAATCTCTTTAAATACATCATTTAAAAACACAATAAAAAACTAAAAATAATTAATAATTTTTTTTTTTTAATTTTTGAGTGGATCGAGTACTGATCCTGAATTATCCACAAGTCAACGCGCGGATCAACCTTTTTAAATACATCATTTTAAATTAAAATAATAATAAAAAATGTTTAGCTTTTTTTCGTACAGATGGAGTACAGATCTTAAATCGATCCGCAAGTTAACGTAAGGACCAACCACTTTAAATACATGATTTAAAAATAAAATAAATTAAAAACTTGAAAAAAATTAATAAAAAAATTATTTTTATTTTTATTGCAAAAGGATCTGGTACGAATTCTAAATCGATCCGTAAATCAACGTGCAGACCAATCCCATTAAATACATCATTTAAAAATAAAAAACTAAATATCTTAAAAAAATACACCATTAGTTTTTTTTATAATAGGACCAAATCATCCCTATACTATTTTAAAAAGTCCTTTGAGTCCCTAAAAACTCAAAAATCATAATAGTGAAAGTTTTAACTCTGACTTGAAGCAATGTTTGCCATCAAATTTAACTGTGGTGTGTTTTTTCAGTCTCGAAGAGGAGGCTGAACAAAATGTACGATATGATATGATACGAAAAAATAATTAAAATATAACATGATACGAAAAAAATAATATGAACACGATATGAATACACAAACGTGTTAAAATTTATATAATATAAATTATTACCGTGTCAAAATTTATATAAATTTATAACACCTTAAATACGATTAAGACAAAAAAAAAATAACACGAATGTTTGAATTGTAAAGTCTAATTAAGGCAACACCTGATAATTACATACTAGATGTATGTGACAAACATTACAGGATCAAATGTGCAAACTAAAATGAAATTGGAGTGTACAGATCGGTATAGGTACTTGTCTCCCATCTGCAGTGAATTGGTAAAAGATACTTGTGAGTCAAAAGAAAGGTTTTGATTTCTTGAAGGAAGCAGCAAAAGATTTGAATAATAGGCTTTTAAACTTCAAAACGAGTGAATCCAACGTGCCAAAGAAGAAGGAAACTCTTGTCAATGAAATTGTAACCATAATACCGAAGGGTATTTAGAAAAGGGAGAATTCTCATAAGGGAAAACGATCAAAGTTTTGGATAAATATGTTTTATTTCTTAATTAAAGTCCATGAAATAAATGTTTTACAATAGAATTATAATAAGATGTGAAAGGTGGACACAGACTTGTTCAAGAATCGAGCTATCTGTTCGGCTCGACAAATCTGATCCGAATTGAGTCGGATTTTGATAAATTTTTTTTTCAATTCGAGCCAACTCGATTCGAATTACTATTTATTTAATAAAAAATTATTTTATTTTATTTAAATTTAATTATAAAATATAAAAATATTTTTTTAATATTTATGAATAATAAAATAACCTTACAGGCCTATCAAAATCAAGTTTGAGTAAGAAAAAAAAAAAATTCGGACCAGTCCATGAACAATTCTAGTGGACACTCTAATGGTATCACTGAAATGCCCAAAGATTTGTGTTCATCTAAACAAATATTAAACAGAAGTAATTGCATATCAAAGCCAAGAAAAACGAATGCTCTTTGAGCAAATGAAGAAGGTTGAGCTGAGGCTGGAAAAACAATATAGATGTTCTTTTGTCCAATATTATTATACTAAACTAAAGGAAGGAGCCAGTCACTACTTTCGTGTGGACTGCGCACTCTCTCTGCAATGCATTCGGAACTTTTAATGGCGTGGACGAGATTTTATTGGCGATTTTCGTGTGTAAGGCGCACTCTCAACAAGTTTTCTAATTAAGCCTCTATTAACTTTTTCTTTTGTTCTCTTTCCCTGTATATATAATCTCTGATTTTATATATATTTCTCCAATGCTTTCCTATTCAGCAATCCATCTTCAAAAGCACGTCTGGTCTGTCTTTAAATTAAACCCCACCATGGCAGAAAGCTTCTGCATGCCCCTCCTCACTTCTTTATTATACCACTTCAAACACAAATATAGTTTTTATATATAAGCACAAGTGGTTTAATAAAGTTTAAATTCTAAACTAGTTTCTTTTTTAAAATGTTTTAGTATCTTTTAATTTTTGTTAGGTTACATGAGCAAATATAACTTTATTCACGTTGATTAGTTCAGTTTGTAAAGAGACGAGTTTCATTTTCTTGTCAATTAGGGTTTGATCTTTGTGAGAGTATTTCAAGAGTAAAATTTTGAATACATAGGGAATGCACCCTTAAAAGATAATTAAATCAAAACATTAATAGAAGATACCTAATCTAATTATCAAATTAAAAATAAAAAGCTAAAAATAACATTTGCATACTTTATTCTTTTTATTGATACAATGGAGTCCACGGTCTGAGAATAAGAAAAGAGATTACAAATATTGAGATTCGAATTTTAGATTTATCACCTTTTAAAGGTGACTGCATGAACCAACTGACTAAACCAACTGATATATTTAGGTTTGCAATTTGAGTACAAATTTCTCCACATTGAAAAAAAAAAAACTAAAACTTTCTCAAAACCCAAAATACATAAGAATCTGTCATGTGCTAACATGAAGCAGGGAACCAGCAAAGATGAATGGAAAAGAAAAACTGTCAAATTAAAGTCATCTTCAATAACCTTATTTAAGCAAAGACAGTTAAATAGTATAAAAAGTCATTGATTAAATGGCCGTGAGGTTAGAGTTTGGCTTATATTATTCCCCTAGAATTCAAGTACCATTAGCTAGAAATAATAAATAAAGTTTAGGTTTGGTTTGGTTTATATTTAATTCCCTCCAAAAAAAGAAAGAAAAAAAAAAAAAAAAACATTCAATGTAGTGCACATGAGCAAAAAACCCACAATTGAAAATCCTTATAAATACCCTATGCTTATAGTAATGAGCGTGTGTCTTCCACAAGCAAATCTTCTTTTTAAGATTTTCAATCTCTCTTGCTTAATTATAATATCATATTCTCTTTGATTTCTTTCCACAATGGCTGCCCTTACAACATGTGAGCAACCATCACTTAGCAATAATCTAGAAATCATGTCCATTCATGTGACTAATGCTGATCAGAAAAATGAGCAAATCCAAGGAACTGCTGAGGATGAGTTCGACTACTCGGAAAGGGCACAGTGGCTTCGAGCTGCTGTGCTAGGAGCCAATGATGGGCTAGTTTCTGTTGCATCATTAATGATGGGGGTTGGAGCTGTTAAGGATGATATCAAAGCCATGCTTCTTGCTGGTTTTGCAGGCTTGGTTGCTGGAGCTTGTAGCATGGCAATAGGGGAACTCGTCTCTGTATACACTCAAAGAGACATAGAGGTAAACCAAATGAAAAGGGAGAGAAGGATGCGAGAAAGTGGAGACTATGAGGAAGAGAGTGATGAGAGGGAGAAGCTGCCTAATCCAGGACAAGCTGCTATAGCATCAGCCTTAGCTTTCTCGGTTGGTGCAGTGGTGCCACTGCTAGCAGCTGCTTTCATAAGGCAGCATGAGGTGAGGTTGGCCGTGGTTGTTGTAGTGGCTAGCTTGGCCCTAGTAGTGTTCGGTGCGGCAGGAGCTGTACTTGGGAGGACTTCTGTGATGAGGTCTAGTGTCAGGGTGCTAATTGGAGGGTGGATGGCTATGGCTATTACTTTTGGGCTAACCAAGTTGATCGATCGGTACTAGTACTGGACTCTGCTGCGCTTGGTTGCTTTTTCTATCTTGCTAGTATCAAACATGTGTAGATTACTCTGTAAGTGTTATCTTCCTAATGCAATAAGGTAGTCTTTTGCGGGTGAATTCAATATTTTTTTACTGTTAATTTCCAACAACTTCTTCCATTTGTTATTTCGTTTTATGTTGTTACAACTCTTCATTTTTAAGTGTTCCACATGTTTAGTAATTGGTATGCACTTATATTTGACACGTACCTACTTATATTCTGTTGTTGTAAATAATTTTCGAGTAACATATGACATTCATGATTGTTAAATATCTAACTTAAAACTAATTGATAATAGGTGGAGAGGTCCAACTTAGTATAAGATCACAGGAAATCCAATACTTAACAAATGTGAGATAACAGAGGATGACAATGGAGAGGGCGGGGGTGGAGATTGCCTTATCCACCTCCGCCCCACTCTTGCATGGATGTTGGAAACCTCCACCTCCATGGATGTCGGTTACATCCAAAACCGCTCAACAATGCTCCACTCCACTACACTCCAATTTTTATTAATTATTTTTAACTTAATATTATAAAAAAGTATATTATAATTTATTCATGAACATAATTTTAATATATAAAATTCTTTAATATATATAATACACATATGATAGGATCCAAGATGACCCAATCCCATGGCAATTTCTATATGGGCCAAGATCCAAGAAGATCTAGGAAACATGGCAAGAATGGGTGGATTTCACTTGGGCCATGTTGCAAGTTATTCAAGAAAGGCTTCAACATGCAAGATGGGCTTGCATCCAAGTTTGGTCCATGTGGTTCAAGAACACAAGATGGCACATTAAGAGGGCTTATTTGGGCTTATTTTAATTTTTATAATTACTTAGACATTTGGACCTATATTAGGTAACATGGACATCTTTTAATTATTTAGGTTTGGGTTTGAGTATGTTCAGCCCATATTTTACATATTATTACTTAGTAGATTAGGGTTATTGTAGGCAGACTATAAATATATGTCTTAGCAGCCTACTTTAATTATCTTTTGATCAATTGAGTTTGAATTTATTCAAAATGAGTGTTTCACTCTTTTTAGTTCTTGAAAGAACTTAGGAACTTATCAAAGAATTATTTCTTTGTGGCGTTCAACCTATCAAACTTAGGTTCTTGAAACGAGAGTTCTTAGGGTCTAGCTTACATGCTTAATCTAGGTTCTTTGAAACAAGCTTTTAAGGGTTTAAGTTTTCTTTGCCTGAGTCTTGGCTTTTCTGGGTTAGGTATTTCAATTTGTTAGTGGGTTCAAAGGGTTTAACCCCTAGGGTTCACATCAGTTGGTATCAGAGCTTAGGAACCAATAAGGTCAAATCTTTTTATCTTCTTTACCATAGGGTATTGGAGTTTTTTCTCAACTTTTTTTTTTGTTTTGGGGTTTCAGACATACTTGTCATAGGGGTTATAGCTTTAGGCTTTCTTTGTCTAATAGTTATAGTTTTTAGGGCAGTTTTTGTTTGGGGTTTCATTCTTGAAAGTCGGTTTAGATACTATCACAGCAAAATCAATAACAAGATTTTGGGATTTCTGTCAACTTTCTTGTTTTGGGTTTTAGACATTCTTGTCTTGGGGTTATAGCTTTAGGCAATTTTTCCTAGGGTTATAGTTTTTAGGCAGTCTAAGTTTGGGGTTTCAGTTTTGAAAAGTGGTTTAGATCAAGATTTCGTTTCTTGAATTCTTGATCTATTAAAAAAATTTCTTGTTGATTCTTGACCAGAATCTTGAAAAAAAAAGAAAAAAAAAGAAAGAAGAAGTTCATCCTAGATTTCAAGAAAATCAAGAAGTCTCGTTCTTGAAAAAAAAAAAAAAGAAGAGTGTTCGAATAGGCAGAAAAAGAAAGAAAGATTCGAAAAAGATTGAAAAAAAGAGGAAAGAATCGATATTCTTTTTTTTTTACTAACCAAATTTGTTTTGCAGCAACTTTAAGATGTCTCTCACATTATGCGACGAAGTAAAGCAGGCTCTACAAGAGATGAAAGAGATCACCTTATCGTTTGAGAGGTTTGTGCAACAAGAGGAAGAAAGATGGATAAGAAAAAAAAGAGAAAAAGAGAGAAGAAAAAAAGAAAAAGAAAGTGAGGTGGCTGCAAATAAAGAAAAGCAAGAGGAAACGGAGAGTAAAAAAGAAAGTGAAAAAGAAATAGAGGTGGTTGAAATTAAAGAAGTAAGAGAGGAGCCACTAGTAGAAAAGGAGACAATTCCTGTTGAGAAAAACAAAGAATTTGCGAATTTTTCTGATGAAAAGGAGAGTGAGGTTCTTATTCTTGATGCTCCTAACCAATCTCTACCTATTTTGCCTGTTTCTTTGTTGAAGGATTGTGAGAATTTACTTTCGAAGGAGTTGCAAGATGGGTTGTCACCCATAAGCGGCATTGTGCATCACCATGATTTAGTTCCTAGCGCTGTCATTCTCACACACAAGGCTAAGATTCGAGGGCGAATCTTTTCGAGGAAAGGGGGAATGATAGGATCCAAGATGACCCAATCCCATGGCAATTTCTATATGGGCCAAGATCCAAGAAGATCTAGGAAACATGGCAAGAATGGGTGGATTTCACTTGGGCCATGTTGCAAGTTATTCAAGAAAGGCTTCAACATGCAAGATGGGCTTGCATCCAAGTTTGGTCCATGTGGTTCAAGAACACAAGATGGCACATTAAGAGGGCTTATTTGGGCTTACTTTAATTTTTATAATTACTTAGACATTTGGACCTATATTAGGTAACATGGACATCTTTTAATTATTTAGGTTTGGGTTTGAGTATGTTCAGCCCATATTTTACATATTATTACTTAGTAGATTAGGGTTATTGTAGGCAGACTATAAATATATGTCTTAGCAGCCTACTTCAATTATCTTTTGATCAATTGAGTTTGAATTTATTCAAAGTGAGTGTTTCACTCTTTTTAGTTCTTGAAAGAACTTAGTAACTTATCAAAGAATTATTTCTTTGTGGCGTTCAACCTATCAAACTTAGGTTCTTGAAACGAGAGTTCTTAGGGTCTAGCTTACATGCTTAATCTAGGTTCTTTGAAACAAGCTTTTAAGGGTTTAAGTTTTCTTTGCCTGAGTCTTGGCTTTTCTGGGTTAGGTATTTCAATTTGTTAGTGGGTTCAAAGGGTTTAACCCCTAGGGTTCACATCAACATATATATACTAAAAGTATATATATATATATATATATATATATAAAGATATTAGTATATATATGATTTTAGTATATATATCTAATATATATACTAAAAATATAAAAGAAAATATAAAATACTTTTAAGGGGTAAGATAGTAATTTCAAAAGGCAGGGCGGGGTGGAGCAAACATTTACCAAAACCACCCCGCTCCCGCTTTTCAAAAAAAAAAAACTCTCCATTCGGAGCGGATCGATGCGAAATCCATCTGTCGGATCGGATTTTGCCATCCCTAGATAATACCAGTTAAGACTAGGGCTGTAATCGAGCCGAGCCCGAATACTGAAAAGCTCGAGCTCGACTCGAAACTCGTAGCTCAAAACTCAGCTCGAGCTCGATCGAGTATCATTTTCTAGGCTTGAGCTCGGCTTGAAATAAAATCGAACTATTCGAGCTCGCTCGATTAGGCTCGTTTACTCGATTTCCATATTCGAGCTCGAGTTCGAGCTCGAATTAAATTTTTCCATATAAATTTTTTTACATTAATTAAATTTAATAAATAATGAAAATTTTTCAATGGAATAATGATAAGGTAATGAACAAATTATTAAAATCAAGACAAATTCTAACATAATAGATTTACAAAAACGAAAATCAAGTAGCAAAACTGCTTGATAACATATTTAATATTTAACACCATGTGTTAAATATCTCGAAATGCATTTGAAACTAAACATGACTGGATCTAGAAGGATGAGAAAATGAAATTGAAATGAAAAGAATGACAGTAGGAAACCAAAAATGAAATGGAAGTGCCATATTGTTTGAACGAAAAGTTCAACAAACGTAAACAATAACAGTCGTAGATCTACACTTATATTACACACCAATAATTAAACCCAAAAATTAACCAAAAAATCCCAAAAAAGGATTGAAAATCTAAAGCTTCCCCCAAGAAAAATTTGAAATTTACTTCACCTACCACTCTCTGTGTTCACCATCTCCTTGTACCTAAAGATGAATCAATCTTTTGCAACTTTAACTGCTGCTTAAACTTGTTGATAAAATCATCAGCTTTGGCATCCACCTCATCATCCTCCTCTGTAGCTTTAGCTTTCCTTTCCCTCACAGTAGCTGGCCGTCGAGTTTCCACGATTTCCTCTTCCTCAAAATGTAGAGTGGGAGAGAAGAGAGAAGCCGCAGGTGGAGGAAAATGTAGTGTGGGAGAGAAGGGAGAAGCCGCAGGTGGAAGTTGGGACTTGGAGTGGGAGAGAAATGAGGAATCGGTGGGAGTTGGGATTGGAGAAAAATTAGGTTTAGGGTTTTTAAGTATATATATATATTAAGGATAAAATAGTAAATTTATAATTAAAAATAATAAAAATATATATATTAAAAATGAAAAAGTTCGACTAGGCTTGCGAACTACTCGAGCCGGGTATTAAGATACTCGAATTCGGCTCGCTCAATAGCTCGAGTTGCTCGAGCTCGAGCTCGGCTCGATAATGACCGAGTCGAGTTCGAGTTTTTTTCGAGCTGAACTCGAGTAGCTTGCGAGCACAGATGTCTCCTTTACACCTCTAGTTAAGACTCCCCCTCACGTGTAGCTCATAGGCCTATACGTGGACAACCTCACTAGGGATCGTCAACCTCACATGGGGTTAGGCAGGAAGAACAACAAAAAACAACAGAATACAATCTGGGTTTTGATACCATGTTAAGCATCCAACCTAAAAATTAGATGCTTAACATGGTATCAGAGCCAAGATTTTGTTATGTTGTTCCTGCCTGTTACCCTTCCGAGTTTGTCACGTGGTAGGCTCTTATGTCTCCGCCTACACGGGATGGAGGCTTGTTAAATTGGATGCTTAATAATTAAAACATTTGGGTAATATTTTATTCTTAATTATGATTTTTAGAATTCAAAATTTTACATCATGATTTTTTTAAATTATTCTAAATCCATCAATCCCGTCGATTACCGTTAAAAATTTAAAGAAATATGACATATTACATTATGATTTTTTTAAGTTATTCTAAATCCATCCACCCCATCGACTACCGTTTAAAATTTAAATAAATATGTCATATCACGTCATGTGAATATTCATATAACATAAATTTTAGTTTTTTTTTGTCACGTGGACATCTTTACATCCACATGGTACACATCACTATGAGATAGTAAATTTTGTCAAATTTTAATAACAGAATGGATGAATTTGAAATATTTTAAAAAAATTATAAATAAAAAATAAAAGTTTAAAAATTATAAATGAAATATTTCTCTAAAATTCTGAATTTGTGATGCAATTTACTCATAATGGTCAAAATCATGATAACGAGATGAACTTGATTGGGTTAAAGACTCTGTGAGGTAATGAGGTAAATGCCTTCATTTGTCATAGGATGGAAAGAGGATGATGGATAATGAGTAAGACTATGAAAGCCTACAAAAACTTAAAAAGTTGTTTGAAAATAAAATCCTAAATAAAAAATTATAAGTTGAAAAATAATTTAATTTAATATTCTAAGTGAATTTTGTAATTAAATTATTATTATTACTATCACTTATTATTTTGAGTGAAAAAAAATTCAAACTCAACTTTTTGAAAAAAAATATATACATACCATATAGCCATTACTAAATTAAAGATGACATAATGACAAATTTAGCCCTCGAACTATACCAGTGGAGTCATTTCGGCCTTAACCTTTTATTTGAGACAATATGACCTTCGATCTTCTATTTTGTGTCAAAAATACCAGATTTTAACGGAATCCATCTCAGTCCGTTAAATGACTAACAGACCGTCAGCAAAAGGTTTTTTTTTTATGACATGGCATTTTTTATTCCATGTCATTTTTTTTAATGTCAACATTTAAAAAAAACCAAATATTAGATTAAGAAAAAAGTAAACCCCAAATCTACCCGATACTTTCTTCCCTCCGAAAATCAAATCCCTAAATCTCAAATCCTTACCCGATACTTTCTTCTCTCTAAAAACCAAATCCCTAAATCTCAAATCCTTACCCAATCCTTTCTTCCCTTTGAAAACCAAATCCCTAAATCCCAAATCCTTACCCGATCCTTTCTTCCCTCTGCCCGAGTCAAATCCCTAAATCTGAAATCTTTACCCGCTCTATTTAAAGAGAAAAACCAAAATCAGAAAACAAGATTTTGTAATTTGGATTCGAAATACTAAAACCCGAATTAACACCAACCAAGAAAAAGTATGGAAAATTTTCGTCGTTCGATCCTTGTAAGTTCGTCATGAAGAGAGTATGTGTACGACGAGAAAAAAATATTTTGCTATTGCAAGAAATTGGCACCAAGAGAAACATCGTGGAGTGATTTAAATCCTGGTAGAAGATTTTCTGGTGTTAAGATTTCAAAGTATTTTTTTTATGGCTTAATGTTATTTTGTTTAATTGAAATTATTTTAATTTTCTTAAAATTTTTGGAACGAAAAAATGGAGTTAGATTTTGTTTATGGCTTAATAAATTTTTGGAACGAAAAATGTTATTTTTTTAATTGGTTGTTAGAATCAGTAACTCAAAAATGCCATTAACTATTTGGTAGAGATGGCAAAATGAACCCGAACCCGAAAACCCGCCCAGGAAAACCCGAACCCGAACTCGCCCAAACCCGATTTGACCAAAAAGTCAAAAACCCGAACCCGAAAAAGCCCGAACCCGAATGGGCCCGAACCCGAATGGACCCGAACCCGAATGGGCCCGAACCCGAATGGACCCGAACCCGAATGGACCCGAACCCGAATGGGCCCGAACCCGAATGAGCCCGAACCCGAATGAGCCCGAACCCGAATGGACCCGAACCCGAGACCGGCCCGAACCCGAACCCGAATTTAATACTAAAAATAAAAATAAACAAATTGCAATTATTTTTTTTTACAAAGCAATAACTTTAATTATTAATTTTATTCTAATTTTTTTTAATAATTTAATTAAAATTTAATATTATATATATATATATATGATGAAATAATAATTTTATCAAAAAGTAAATTATATTTTGTACTTATAAGTTATAACTTTAACGTCTCATATCATGATGAATTTACAATCTAAATATTTTAAATTCTTGAAAATTTTAAAGATGTGAAAAAAAATTTGACAATAATTCAATTAATCTATAAGGGTAAAAAAATTGACAATAATTCAATTATTTTGGCCTTTTGGGTTATACTTAGACCTGCTCACGGGCCGGGCTTGGGCAGGATATTTTGTGTTCCGGGCCGGCCCGGCCCGGAATAGTAATTTTTATTATAATAATATTATTTTATTTAATTTTAATTATAAAAAAAATAAAAAAAATAAAAAAATATTTTTTTATTCCAATAAACAGTGTTTCGGGCCTAAACGGGCGGGCCGGGCCGACCCAGGGCCAGGCCTGGGCAGAGAAAATAAAAAAAAACTGGGCCGCGACCTGGCCCGGCCCATAAGCAGCTCTAGTTATACTTATGCGGTTAGGTTAGTGTGGGTTTAATTGGATTATGGCTTTCATGTGATTTTATTTTAGCGGGTGGATTTAATGGGGTTTTGGGTTTTATGGCCTTTTGGTTTTGGGTATATTTATTATATATTAATAAATAATCATATTAATTATATATTTATTACGTATAATTTAAATATAAATTATATTTTTTAGTACTACTTTATAATTTATACTTTATACTGATGAAAAAAATATAAGTACTCGATATATATATATATATCTTGACTATAAGCATAAATTTTTTGCATTTTATAAGTATATAAACGAATAGATGAAGGCCAGGATTTATTTTTAAAAGTTTTTTATTTTATAGTGAATATAAATTATAATGTATTTATATTTTGAAATTCGAGCTCATCAAATCAATTATTTTAAATATCAATATATTAATTTATAATATATCATTTTTTTTATAATAAATTATTTCAAAATTTGATTTTATATAACAAATTAATTTCTTATTTTTTTGGTGCTAACAAATATTAATTTTAAAAAATAAATATAATTAAAAATATCATATAATAGCAAAAGTATAAAAATAAAAAAATTAATAATAATAAATTAATAATTTGTTTTTAGATATAAATATTTAAATTACGTAAAAATGATTACATCTAATATAAAATAAAATAATGTAAAACATACCCGTACCTAGATCGAACCCGAACCCAGACCGAACCCGAACCCGAACCCGAATGGGCCCGAACCCGAATGAGCCCGAACCCGAATGGGCCCGAACCCGAATGGGCCCGAACCCGAATGAGCCCGAACCCGAATGAGCCCGAACCCGAATGGACCCGAACCCGAATGAGCCCGAACCCAGATGGACCCGAACCCGAATGAGCCCGAACCCGAATGAGCCCGAACCCGAATAAACCCAAACCCGAATGAACCCGACCCGAACCCGCCCGAACCCGCCCAATTGCCACCTCTACTATTTGGCAAAGCATGGTGGTTTTCAATTTTTCATCCATTTATTTATCTTAACTACTCAATATAATTCTAATAGTATGGGGTAGAACGTAATCAGCAGGTCTATATTATTTACTTACAAATACTGCAAATTCATAAGTTGCCCGAGCTATGGATGTTCACTGTTTTTCTTTGGTAATTTGGTTTAGGGTTACAAACTTTTAGTAATTTGGTTGTTCACTGTTTCGATGGCCATTTTCTTCTTATTCTTTTGTTGGAATTTATAGGTAAGTGGATGTGGGTTTTTCCATTGGTATGATGCTCGTATGTGTAACCGAGCAAATCAGTTACTACGAGATTTACGAGATAGTGAAAGAAATTTAGCAAAGGAGAATGCTACACTTAGAAGGCAGCTTTTCAATTTTGCCAGGATTGATGCAAGTGTGTCAAGTTGTAAAAGTAACCATGGAATTGAAGATGACAGCATGCAAAGTAAAATTGAAGATGACATGTCAAATGGAGCTGTTGCTACTGAAGAAGAAAATATGATTGAGCAGTTGAGTAAGCTGAAAATTGAGATACAATGTATAAAAAATAAAAATAAGAAGCTGAAGCAAAATGCATCTTCCAAAAACAAGGAAAAAGAAATGTATAAGATGTTGTTAATTTGGTCTTGGAGCTGTATTTTGTCTATTTTTATAGGATTGTATTTTGGTTCCAATGGACAAGGTGTGTTGGCGTTGCTTTAGTGTAAGAATAATTACATAATGTAATGATCTTTATTTTGTTTTATGAAACAAATATGAATGGTAGAAAATAAATGCTTTGGATTGAAAAATATATTCCATTGAGACAAAAGGGAACATGGATTTACTACAGTAGACATTCTGTCCAGACATTTACAAAATAGTGACTGCAGAACAATTTACATTTACAGAATATTGACTGCAGAACAATTTTCTATATCAACTAATATCTTCCAACATGTGAAAAGACCAAAACGATACTTCAGCAAAAAACAATGTCTGGATTTTCCTACAACAAAGTTAGACAACATGTGAAAAGGCCAAAAAGTTACTTCTGCAAAAAATAATGTCTGCATTTTCCTACAACAAACTCATTTCTTCTTATGTTTTTGCTTGTGAGTTACTGGTTCTTGTGTACTAACAGGATCTTGAACAAGCTTCCTTTTCTTCCCTTGTGATGTTAAGTTGACTGAAGAATCCCCTGCAGATGTCGACAATCCTCCATGTCTAGATGTCATGTGAATTCTTTTGTCAAGCCAGACTGTAAAATTAAACAGAATATTTCAATTTATTTGCCCTCTAACAAAATTAGTGAAAGTAATGAAACTTACATAAAATGTTTGGTCTCCAGTTTTCAGATTTGTGTACAGGCCAATCCCTTTAATTGAAGGCTTCCTATTCCTTAGTGGTCTTCCAACAGTTTCTTCCATCTTCTGTTTCCTTTTTGAACATATATTGTTCTTTTTCCCCTGCCCAATGAAGTTGTTGAACTTGACCTTGTATTAGGTCTATTCCCAGAAGCTTCAGATCTCTGCAGAAACAACAGAAAGAACATATACGACTGAGGACAAAATAGCTACAACCCTAAAATGAATAGAAAAAATAGCTTCTTAACTTACTGCTCTTGAAGTGGATGCTTGCACAGTCTTCTTTCCAGTAGCCTTACTCTTCTGCACCACAAAACATATAAAACTCAATTTAGCAAAAGTTAACTATGTCAACAGTAAAGGTAATGTGATTGGTGAAGAAGTGAAACTAACCTGATTTCCTTTGAGGATTGCCCTTCTTGTTACGCCCTTCTTGACCACAAATGCTACAACTCATTACCAATCCTACCTTAGTCAATCGAGCAATTTTTTTCTTAGGTTCATCATTTGCCTTCCTTCTATTTTTTTTTTGGGGCTTCCAAGCATCTTCCTAGCAAAGGATGGAAGAATAGGTTCAATTCCTGATTTCGGCCATTCATGCGGTCCATTTATAGGCTACAAAACATAATTATATGCTTTCATGTATGTGTCCTTATGGTACCAATAATACCAATACTGATCTAGATCACAACCACTGTGCCATATGGCACAACAGGCATGTGCATAAAGAATCCCTTATAGTTGCCAACTTCTAGAACTGCATGTTTGTTCTTTCAAGTCCACTGTATACTGTTTTCTTCCTTTTTTAATTTCACATCTATTGTCACCATTCCACACCATTTTCCATTTTACACTTTCTTTCTTTTGTGCATCAAATCTTTCCTTCACCAATGGACCATAATTGTGTTTCCATTTGCTGCAAAATTGTCTTTTCTCCACAATTCTAGTCATCATCCTCACTCTGATTTCCTCTAACATGGTGATGGTACTTTTGTATCTTTCCTCCACAATGCTTGAGTTGAAAGCTCCAGACAAGTTGTTATCCACAATGTCACACTTGCTGTGGGTTCCTGATAACTCTAGGAAATATAGTTATTTTGCCACCTTTTATGCATTTAAATCGGCTAAGTCCTTGAGGATTTTATTAGGATTTGATTAGTTTTAGATGTTTTTATATTTATTTTAATTATCCATTTTCTGTTAAAAAATAGTTATTTAGTTGTTATTTATGTGTTTTTATAGGTCCAAGGTGATCTGGAGCTTCGAGGTGCAAAACGACAAAAATTGGTGCATTCCAATGAGTAGGCAGATTCGACCTCCGGAGCTTCTTTCAAGAAAAACTCGATCTTAAAGACTTAATTTGAGAAAACTTCCTTCTTTACTTTTGAATCTGACTTCCATACCTTTCCAACGGTGTAAGGCTTGTCAAAATCGAACAAGACTTGCCTAGTCAAAACAGCTAATGAAGTTTGAGAAGCCGACAGGAACCAATTCGGAAAAAATGAGGAGAAACACCAAGGAGGCAGTAGCAGTGTGCCGTGGCACCCAAAGCTGGTGCCGCAGTGCTGAGGGCTCATGAACAGTACTGCAAAAACGTAAAAAAATGCAAAATTTACCTGTTTTACTTGGGAACGAAGTTTCGGACTCCAGGAGGCCTTGGACACTTTAAATAGGACTCTTTTAGGTCAAATTAATGAGGATTAGACATCTAGGAACCTAATTCTCTCTCAAGAAGATAGCCACCATCAAATTCTCTCAAGAAGATTGGAAGCTTGAAGATTGAAGACTCAAGAACTGACAACTCTTAGTTTCTTCTTCTCTTTTATCTTCTTTATCTTTCTTGTATTTTTGATGATGGTGAAACTATTTTACTATTTGTTTTCATTAATTATCATGAACTAAATCTCTTTTACTAGGATTTCAATGGAACTCAACACATAGTTTGAATTTACTTTCTCTCTCTAGCTTGATTTAATGGTTTGTTGAGTTGTTTGTTCATTCTTGTTCTTAATGCTTTTAATTGCTTAGCTACCAATTAGATTTATTTGTTAACCTAAATACAACTAGACATAGGGAGTTTAGTGTTAGACATGGATTGAATGACACATGTTTCATATTCATTTATTAGGATGAATCGATTTGCAAGTAGGGTAGAAATATACTTACTTGTCATGTGTAACCATTGTTAGAGCCTAAGCTTAATGAGTTATTCTTTAATTCAATTATCATAGACATATAGTTAATTGGTTAGGAAAGTATTTTTATAAGACCATCGGTAGATGCTTATAAATAAGATAGAACTCTAGGTTAACAACTCAGGATCATTAATCAAGTGAAGAGGTAGAGAGAGATTCAAGCGAAGTGTTGATGGAAGTTGTAATCCTAGTCTTTTATTAATTATTGAATTCATCTTCTAATTTACTTGCTTTCATATTAGTTTATTTTAATTTTATTTTTTAATTATCATATTTATTTAATTGTTTAGATAAGATTAAGAGTGTGAATTTTAGTACTTAACAATTTTAATAACAATTCCTCGTGGGTTCGACACTCTACTTCTCATTATATTACTTGTTTGCGATACGTGCACTTGCGTGGTTAAATCCGACAATAGTTCCAAAAAAAGCCCTACTCTAATGTTTAGGACCTTTGGACATCAATTCATTTGCACATTCTTCATCTTTCTTAGACAACTCTGATACCTTATCTTCCCACTCCCTCTCTGTTGTTGCTTTTACAATTCCCCAAAAAGCAAACTCATAGGATTTGAGTTTCTTCCTCCCTGTCCAGTTTGCAAACACATGCCTTGCATGATTTCTGTGTTCCACTCGAGGGATAACATCATTAATAGCCACCTCTAAACCCTATACAGAAAATAGAACATAAAAAACTAAGATGTGATATCCAAGCCCAAAAGTGAGAAAGATGTGATATACAACAAGTTAGTATGGTTACCTTTTGTTGGTCACTAATGATGGTATATCCATAACCATCATTAAGTTCTAGATTCGTGGCCAAAAGACTAAGAAACCAGGCCCATGAATCTCTACATTCAACCTCCACCACAGCCCATGCCACAGGGAACATTTGATTGTTGCCATCTCTCCCAACAGCTGTTAAAAGTTCACTCTTAAATGAACTCTTTAAGAAACAACCATCTAAACCCAGTACTGGCCTACAACCTTCGTTCCAACCCTTCTTTAAGGCCTCAAAGCATACATAAAACCTTTTAAAATGTGGGGGTGAATCAAAAGTAACCCTTTCAACTGCCATTTTGATAGTACTGCTAGGGTTTTTTGCCCTTAACTCGTCTGCGTAGTCCCACAACTGAGCAAACTCTTCTATGTAGTTTCCAGCCAACTTGTCATTCACATTTTTCTTTGCCCTTCTACATCGAGTCATGATAACATTAACATGCAACTCAGAAGCTACCCTCATTTGAATCTCCTTCAATTTCATTTTTGGATGGTCCCTGATAGTTGCTTCAAAATGCTCTGCAATCACAGTTACATTGACCATGTTGTTCTTAAAGCTGACACAACAACTATGCTCCTCTTGAAAGCTCTTTACTTGGAGACACCTAGCCTCCTTATTATAACTAGCAAATATTGCCCAAGGGAATTTTGTAGAAGCAATGCACCAAACCCTAATTCTTGTAGGTTCATTCCTCACCAACTTCAACTCTCTTCTAACAACCCTAAAATACTTACGTATGGCATCCTTGAATTCTTTGCTATCTTTAAATAACATTTCTATACAAAACTCACGAACTTCTTCATTTGGATTGTACTGAGGATACCTATTTTTCCTCCTTTCAGCATCTTCATGCTCATCACCTGAATCAGTACCTATTAAGCTCCCATGATCAGAGGAATCATAGTATTCAGTCTGATATCCATCTTCATTCCTTGTACCTTGCACATACTCTTCATCCTGCTACTTTTTACCCTTATTCGGAGCCTTATCAGTTTCATCATTAGTTACACCTTCTACATGTGGGGCAGTAGATTTCCCTTTGAACTGCCTCAACTTCGCTCTAGCAGATTGCAACTCCTCATCAGCATCACTATCAGATAAATACCTTACTTTAACAAAATAAACATCGTCATCATCATCAGCCTCATGCTCAGCATAATCATGCTCAGCCTCATCATGCTCAACCTCATGTTCAACCTTATCACCACCCTCATCACCAACCCTATCATCACCCTCACCCTCACCCTCTAAACCAGCCCCCTCGTCACCACCCTCTAAACCAGCCCTATCATCACCATCACCCTCATCACCACCATCACCCTGATCACCACCCTCTACACCAGCCTTGTTATCACCCTCACCCTCATCACCACTGTAGACACCCGATTTTTGCTCGGGACTCTCAGCTCATTACTCAAATACTTATTCGAGTTACCAAATCCGCTTTTGGCCTTGAGAGTAGGTTCATTAGACTCTTTGGACCCAAAGTCAGTTTGGTTTGATGCTCGATGAGTAGAAAGCCCAATTTTTTATTCCTTTCCTTTTATTTTATCTTTTTTTTCTTTCCTTTTTTATCTTTTATTCACAAAAATAAAAATAAAAATCATCATTCATTTCTTTTCCTCCAATCTGGTTCAATTTCAAATGGCAACCAAATCAAATCTTTGTAATATTGATCATGAAATCAAGCAAAGTCAATCAAATCAGAAACCCAAATTCCAGTTTTAATTTGAATCCCATTGTTCTTGGTTAGTCCGAAATTTAATCTCAATGTTCACCTAATTTTCCTCTTCCATCACTGTCCAAACCCTAAAATTTAGGGATTCATCTGATTAAAAACCAAATTTGTTTTTGAAGGAAGAAAATAAAAAATTTTAAAGCAGAGATTAATTAGGGATCGGTTAGGTGAAAATATCATCATCAAAGTTTGTGTATAAATACTGAACAGAACACGGCAGTAAGGGAGAGGGAGGAAAGTAAAAACATTGAGATTTTGAAAAGAAAAAAAAAAGCTTTTGAAAAGCAGGGAAAGCAAAGTTTCTGAGGTTTTCAAATTTCTGAAAAAGTTATTTTTTTTCTTCTATTCCGTTTTGGTAGATTTTCCAAAGATCTTAGTTTCTTTAAAATCTCCAAAAAAATCTGAGAAAAAATTGCTTTAAAGCAATGTTCAGACTTTAAAAACCTTTTCTTTAGAAACTGGGTTACAAGAATAGTGGGGGTTAGGCATTGTTTTAAAAGAATGAGGAACTTTTTTTTATTGGTTTAAAACATGGCTCAAACTTTTAAGAAATTTTTAGGTGAAAATGCTCGGCTAAGCTTTGCCAGATTGATGAAAGGTTTAGGCGAGTCATTTAATACACAAAAATCAAAGCTTGTTCTCGAATAAAACATATAAAAAACAATGAACATTTAAATTAGGACCTTTTTAGAAAGAATAGACTGACCAGGTATTGTCTTTGAAACAGGCGTTGCGGGGGTGCCGATCCTTCCCCGCACGTAATTGAACTCCCAAACCTAGTTCTGAACGTAGGCTAGAACCTATTCTTTTTAAGGTACCTTAGTCGAGCTTAGGACCACTTTAGAAAGAATAGATTCATATAGGTGACTAATCACACCTAGTAAATAAAAAAGAATAGTGGCGACTCCATGTTTACGTATAGCATGTCAAATTCGTATTTGACACGTTATGACAGTTTGGCGACTCCATAGGAGAATTTAGAGAGTCGAGCCATAGGTTAGTCTTATGATACCTTAGTACCTAATAATTGGTCTTGAAATAGTTTAATTTTTTTTACTCACTTTAGTTTTGATGTTATTATTTTATTGTATTGACAATTTTATTTCTTATTCTTGTACAAAAGTTTGATGCATTCCTTCACACACACTGCACAGGGCATGCGCATAAGCTTTATACCCGAGCTCGTCCCTTTAGGAGGGGATAAAGTACCTGGCCTTCATGAGGTGATAACCTCCGCATGGGCTAGCGAAACACTCTCATGGCGTAAAGTACCTAAGCTTTCGTGGGATGATAATCTCCGTATGGGCTGAGAGAAACACGTCCACCCGGATTAAACCTTTTCCGCTTGAAATCTATAATGGATGAGGATCGGGGTGCCTTACTAGTCCGCAATGATGACAGTGAGGAGCAATTTGGGACCTTTTAGTTTGGTTGAATATCCTAAACCTAGCATGTAGACAACATTTAAGAGTCCAAACTTAGGATAGAGCCCTGCCAACCTCGTATAGAGAATGACCCGAGATAGGACACATGAAGGAAAGTCTTTGTCTTTTTGTGAATATCAATTTTATTTTTACTTTGTTTGTATTAGTTTTAGTATGTATTTCTTGTGCTTGAAATTTAAATAACTTTATTCTCTCATGCATTTGCATCATTAAACATTTTCTCATGCATTCATAATTCATGCATACATGTGGTTTTCACAAAAACATGAGGTTTAAGTTGTAAAAACTGTGGTAACAAAGGTTCGAGGATAGCTTAAACAATTAAAGATCCCGAGGCATTCCTACTAGACTCGCTTACAAGTGAAAGAAATGGCCGAAGAACAAACCAACAAGATTGAGAGGGTGGAAAAGGTGCATGAAGAAATGAGAGACCAGTTAGCCCAGTTAATGGAAATGATGAAGGGGTTGAGTAAAAAAAAAGGGAAGGCAAATGAAGCTATCATGCTAAAGAAGGGTCAAAGTGTTGAAGATCATGTGTGCCAACCTGAGTATGTTCTACAACCATAACATGAGCCGATCACTGGAGCATATGCTGCGGCATACCCAGGAATGCCGTCTACAGGAGCACCTCTTCAATTTCCAAGATTTGCTGCTCCCGCATTGGGGTCAAAACCATCAGATCCAATCTATGTGCCCAACCTAGGCGATCCAAAAGAACAAGAGAAGTTTTACTCCGGGGAAGCAAAAGATGATTCTGAGTCCCAAAAGATAAGTCTTCTAGAAGAAAGGCTCCGAGCTGTAGAGGGGATAGACTTCTTAGGGTCCGTAGACGCTGCAAGATTATGCCTGGTACCTAACGTTGTCATCTCGCTGAAGTTCAAGACTCTGGACTTTGAGAAGTACAATGGCACCACTTGTCTTGTAACTCACGTTACCATGTACTGCAGAAAGATGGATACTCATTCACAAGATGACAAGTTGTTGATTCATGTCTTCCAAGATAGTCTCGTAGGATCGACAGTCAGATGGTATGTTCAGGTTGACAAAAATCGCATTCACTCTTAGAAAGAATTGGCAAGGGAATTCATAGCCAGTACAAACACATTGTTAATATGGCCCCAAATTGTTTGTCCTTGCAGAGCATGGAAAAGAAACTTACTGAGAGTTTCAAAAAGTATGGCCAAAGATTGAGGGATGCGGCTGTCCAGGTCCAACCACCTCTCACTGAGAAGGAAACTACTGTTTTGTTCGTCAGCACTCTCCAGGCACCATAGTATGACAAAATGATTGGGAATGCCACTAAAAACTTTTCTGATATGGTGATTTCTGGAGAAATCATAGGAAATGCTATCAAAAGTGGAAAGCTTGAAGTTGGGGAGAAATCCAACACGAAGAAAAGCGAGGACTCCAAGAACAAAGAAAGAGAAGCCCAAGCTGTGAATAATGAGGGGCAATATGTTGGAAACATTCCTCTTCACTATTCACACCCCATGTACCAACCTTACAACCTTGTCATAAACAATGTTGCACCGAACTATTATCCACCAATACCACAACCAAACTTTCACTATCAAATGCCTAGCCCAACATCTAGGTCGTCAGTTAGACCTGCTACTCAGCAAAATAATCCAGTGAGTAATCCGAGAAGACAACAAAATAGTCGAGATAGAACTCCCATTGAGCCAATTCCGATGTCGTACACGGAGTTACTCCCCCAACTCATCCAAAAGCATCTAGTTGCACCAAACCATTCAGAACCGCTAAAGCCTCCTTACCCTGAGGGGAATGATGCCAATATTACATGTGGTTATCATCTTGGGAGCTCGAGCCATTCCACAGAAGAATGTGGAGCTTTGAAGCGAAAGGTGCAAAATTTAGTCAAAGCAGGTCGACTGAATTTTGAAGGGAAGAAATAGTGAAGTGTTGGTGGAAACTCTTTGTCGGACCATGGAGGAGTATGATGGAAGGAAGATTGTGAGGAGACATTTGAGTTGTTTGTTATCCTTGAACTTTTCTTAGGATCCTCAAGTATTTGTTCCTGAAAGCATTAAGGCGATCTTTTATGATTAAACTTAATTTGTTCATTTCAATAAATTGACAAGTTTGATGCATTTTTCATTTTCTCTATTCTTTTTTCTTTTGGTTTATCCTTTCAATTTCATCCATTTCAACTTTCCAAATAATGAATGTGAAGACAATCGTGGCAATAATCTGAGATTCAATTTTGAAAATTATATCCATATTGGTGCACTTGAGCATAGAGACTAGACATAGCCATTTGATTTGATGAGATTATTGTGGTAAAAAAAGAAAGATGAAAGTTGATATGCAGTTTTTGCAAGATTGGTAGAATTGCTTCACAAGTATGATAAATTGTTGAAGGATTCCTTCACAAGTACGTGAATTCCTTGTGGTGAATATCTGCAAGCTTGTCATTTTTCAATAAAGGTTCTTCAATGAGAATGTTCACATTTTGAGATGATAAATGGTCATCTTTCTTTTATCCTTCACATGAATAAAGTTATCCATTTGCTACCCATTTTGAGCCTTTGGAATTCTTTCAAAAGAAACCCAACCAAGGATCACCCTCCACCCTAGGGGGCAAAGTTTAGAAAGAAATTAAAAAAAAAAAGTTGTATGAGATTTTTGGGGCAAAGAAAGTTCCCCTTTGGAAAAAAAGAAGAAGTGAATGACGATGGGAAAAAGGTGTGAAAAAAAGTGATGAAAGAGATATAAAAGTTGATGCTTCGAAGAAATTATCCTTGGTTTACAACCCTTAAACACTTCTTTGAGCCCATTTTATCCATTCTTTCTTGACCCTAAACCTAGGCCTACGTTACGTACCTTTTAAAAACCATTTTGATCAAATGTGAATGTTCGAATTGAAGAATCCTATTTTGAATTATGACATGATCGTGGTTTCATCAAAAGGACAATGAAGCTTAATTGCTTGAAAACAGCTCCAAAGAAGAAAGAAAAAGCTTGGAACACTTTGATATGCTCAATTGCCTCCAAGAAGATAGATGCGAACACATGATGAGAAAAGTTTGCTCTTGACACTTTGAGAATTAGTTTTTGAAGAAGCTTTTCTTGAATTACAAGACTATTGGAAACAATGAAAGATCAATTTGTGGAGTTTTATGAAAAGAAAAGCTTTTCTGAGTGAAGCATTATTTTGAAAAAAATGAATGAAGATGGTTTGCCAAACACTGTGGAGATATGCTTATTTTGACAAGAAAAAAGGGAAAAAAAAGAGAAAAAAAGAAAGAAAAAAAAAAGAGAAAAGGATGACTCAAATTGAAAACCTGAAAAGGGCAGTTTGAGTCATAGGGGAAAATCTAAGTTGAAAACTTGAAAGGGCGGCTTAGGTACAAGAAAGACTAGTATTGTTTGAATTTTCACTGGGACAATATTTGGTTTGATAGCTCAGAAAGTTCGAGATACCAATTGGATTGATTTTCGAAAAAGAATCATGGATTAAATTGCTCAAGACTGTCAACATATTCATTATTTGCGATGCTGAGACCCCATCCAAATATCCTTGTGATAATTGATTTGCCCATTGTGCTTTGACATTATTTGTCCTTTTCTTTTCAATGATAAAGACTCATTTTTCCAATTTACTTTGCTTCTTACCACTCTTTGTTCCCAACTCTGTATTCCCTAATGAATAGAGAAAATGTGTGATACATTGCATTTGTCATGAAAGTGGAATGATGATTAATACATTAAAATGATAAATCATGAAAGATCCTTGCATTACTTTGATAAGAAATTTGAGGATAACATTTCGGGGCAAGAAGAATGCTGATATAAATGACCGTTGTCAAGAAAAACCCATGGATTTTCATATATATGAAGAGTTATTGGGGTCAGTAGGTGACCAATCAAGCACATGATTATGCATCATGATCATTGAAGATGTTCCATTGCCATACTTCAAGTTTGAATGTAATTGAAGATGACATTCAGGGGTAGAAAGAAGAATGAGATAAATGAAAAACCTGGAAACATACAAATATTCAAGATCTGGGAATCAAAAGAGATACCTTTTCGGCAAACAAAACATGATGAGATCAACGAAGGATCATTCCAGTTGATGGAACATTCTATCCAGTTCTTAAGATATATTTGGAATATAATAAGAAGATGAAAAGAAAGAGCTTGAGAATCCTTGTTACCACGATTGAAGGTACATGATTTTGTTTTTGGAGCATTTGTATTTCAGGCATTTTATTGCATTCATGACATTCAGTTCATGCAATTTTATTACATGGCATGCATTTAGTATATAAGAAAGTTTTTAGTTTGGATTTTTGAAATTTGAAATCATTTTTTCTTCAAGGTAAAACTTTTTGAATCTCAGTTAAAAGATTTTTTAAGGTAAAATTTTTGAATCTTGATTGAGGATATTTTAAGATAAACTTTTGAACCCCGTTTGGAAGATTTTGTAAGATAAACTTTTTCGAAAATTAGATGAGATTTTAAAACCTCTCTAGGGGAGTATTTTGAAATTGGATAAGACTTCAAAGCCTCTCATGAGGATATTTCCAAAGCCTCTCACGAGGATGTTTCCGAAACCTCTCACGAGGATGTTTCCAAATCCTCTCACGAGGACGTCTGCAAAAACCTCTCACGAGGATGTTTCCAAAGCCTCTCACTAGGATTTTTCTCAAAGCCTCTCACAAGGATGTATGTAAAGCCTCTCACGAGGATGTTTCCGAATCCTCTCACGAAGACGTATGCAAAACCTCTCACGAGGATGTTTCCAAAGCCTCTCACGATGATGTTCTCAAAGCCTCTTAAGAGGATATTGTCAAAGCCTCTACGAGGATGTTCTCAAAGCCTCTTACGAGGATATTTTTAAAGTCTTTCACGAGAATGTTTCTAAAGCCTCTCACAAAGATGTTTTCAATGCCTCTCATGAGGTCATTTTCAAAGCCTCTCACGAAGACATTTCCAAAACCTCTCATAAGGATATTTTCAAAGTCTCTCACAAAGACATTTTCAAAGCCTCTCACGAGGATGTCTCGAGAGCCTCTCTTGAGGATAATTTCATCTCGTTTGAAAATTTTAAAGTTTATGCCTCGTTGGGAGGAGCATTTTCACGATTGGTAAATTTAGGGTTTATGCCTCGTTGGGAAGGGCATTTTCCTTTATGTTGGGAATTTTTAAAGTTTACTCCTCGTTTGGAGGAACATTTTTTTTCCATGTTGGGTAAATTTAAAGTCTATGCCTTGTTGGGAGGAGCATTTTCAAGTTGGGTAAATTTAAAATTTATGCCTCGTCAAGGGGAGCACTTTCAGGTTGGGAATCTAAGGTTTATGCCTCGTTGGGAAGGGCATTTTCCTTTACTTTGAAATTTTTAAAATTTATGCCTCGTTGAGAGAAGCATTTTTTCAGGTCGATGATCGCAGTGATGTCTGAGGATGAGGGTGTCTATGTCTTTGCACACTTCCTGTTTCTCAGCAAGTGCACAAAGAGGGGCAACTGTAGACACCCGATTTTTGCTCGGGACTCTCAACTCATTACTCAAATGCTTATTCGAGTTACCAAATCCGCTTTTGGCCTTGAGAGTAGGTTCATTAGACTCTTTGGACCCAAAGTCGGTTTGGGTTTGATGCCCGATGAGTAGAAAGCCCAATTTTTTATTTCCTTTTATTTTACTTTTTTTATCTTTTATTCACAAATAAAAGAAAAAAAATAAAAAATCATCATTCATTTCTTTTCCTCTATTTTGGTTCAGTTTCAAATGGCAACCAAATCAAAATTTTGTAATATTGATCCTGAAATCAAGCAAAGTCAATCAAATCAGAAACCCAAATTCTCGTTTTAATTTGAATCCCTTTGTTCTTGGTTAGTCCGAAATTTAATCTCAATGTTCACCTAACTTTCCTCTTCCATCACTGTCCAAACCCTAAAATTTAGGGATTCATCTGATTAAAAACCAAATTTGTTTTTGAAGGAAGGAAATCGAAAATTTTAAAGCAGGGATTAATTAGGGATTGTTAGGTGAAAATCTCATCATCAAAGTTTGTGTATAAATACTGAACAGAACACGGCAATAAGGGAGAGGGGGGAAAGTAAAAACACTGAGACTTTGAAAAGAAAAAAAAGCTTTTGAAAAGCAGGGAAAGCAAAGCTTATGAGGTTTTCAATTTTCTGAAAAAAGGTATTTTTTCTTCTATTCCGTTTTGGTAGATTTTCCAAAGATCTTAGTTTCTTTAAAATCTCCAAAAAAATCTGAGAAAAAGTTGCTTTAAAGCAATGTTCAGACTTTAAAAACCTTTTCTTTAGAAACTAGGTTACAAGAATAGTAGGGGTTAGGCATTGTTTTAAAAGAATGAGGAACTTTTTTTTATTGGTTTAAAACATGGCTCAAACTTTTAAAACTTTGTTTTCCAGAAGCTGACTACAAGAACATTGGGTGTGCTGTGGGTGTTGTTTTAAGAATAAGAGAATTTAGTTTTTGAGAATCGTTTGAAAAAGAAAAGAAGGAAAAGAACTGTGAGGATTTAAATGAAAAGAGCAGGGTCACGTTGACCCGACTCAGTTGTAAAATTAATATTTTTTTATTCTCTTTGTTATTTTCTGTTAATTTCAACTTTTTTTATATATATTGTGATTATGTATGATTATTTATTGAATGTTTTTATTGCTTTAGGAATATATCTTCTTAGTCAAATAATTTAATTCTTAGTTTAATTTTAATTAGTATAAATTGCTCATAAATTATAACAAGGAATTTAGGAAATTAAAGTGTATTTCTTAAAATTCATTTCACGTAATTAATTAATTTAAAAAGAAACATGATCATATCCGAGGATTAAAATCTTAAGGGGTTACGCTTGAGTAGACCTTTAAGAAATTTCTAGGTGAGAGTTTCTTTGTTTAAGTTTTGCCAGATTGATGGAAGATTTAAAAATGAAATTCAACATTAAAGATCAATATTTATTTTTTTATAAATCTTGGTTAAAATAATTGTTTGAAATTTAGATATGAGAACTGGAGAAATTAAGATTTTCTTCGACGATGAAATTCTTGAGGGGTTACACTTGAGTAAACCTTTAAGAAATTTTTAGGTGAAAATGCTCGCCTAAGCTTTGCCAGATTGATGAAAGGTTTAGGCGAGTCATTTTATACACGAAAATCAAAGCTTGTTCTCGAATAAAACATATAAGAAACAATGAACATTTAAATTAGGACATTTTTAGAAAGAATAGACTGACCAAGTATTGTCTTTGAGATAGGCGTTGCGGGGGTGCTGATCCTTCCCCGCACGTAATTGAACTCCTGAACCTAGTTCTGAACGTAGGCCATAACCTATTCTTTTTAAGGTACCTTAGTCGAGCTTAGGACCACTTTAGAAAGAATAGATTCATATAGGTCTAGCATGCCGAATTCGCGTTTGGCACGTTATGACAACCACCCTTTTCACCAGTCCTACAACAGCCTCATGCTCACTCTCATACTTTGAACCAGCATTTAAACCCTCATGGGAAGCACCTGTCTCTTCACCTAAACTGGTAGATTGTTCTATAGGTGGTCCACATAATAATAAAGGCCCATCTACTACCTCTGGGGTGTCCACTTTGTGCTCTACATACAAGTCTATCACTTTATATTCAACCCAATAATTCAACATATCTATAGTGCTACCATCATTCCAAACTATCCTAAGCCCATCATCTAATGACCTACTTCTAGGTACATAGAAGTATACAATGGATATACTATGGTAACCAAGACCTTTTTGTACTATGTTACACAATTCAAAATAAGAAATGGTATCTGGATCCTCTCTTATCCTTAGTCTTGTTCCACCATCATATCTTAGATATGGATCACGCACTAACTTACCCCCTACATGCAAGTTAATATAAAACTCATCTGAATCACTCATCTGCATTTAAATATTCAAAATGCAATCAATATCCACTTTCAAACAAACATAAAGGGACTACTTTCATTAAAGGAAAACAGAAACCAAAAATAACAGATATTTTACATAGGCATAAATAGCCTAATAAAGAAATTCCTATCAAACATCCAGGGACCACTTTAAAAGTTTGGTCTAACACAATTATTGGAAAAGTGTGGTAGACAGAAAAGCTTAAAAGCTTTTGGTTTCACTGGGTTTTGTTAGTAAAAAAATTTCTAATAAAAAATTTGCTACATAAAACACTAATCAAATTTCAATACATGTTTAAAATAAACAAATCAATAAACCCCAGTTGCAACCTAAAAAAATAACAAGTATCATCGCAAGACTTTATTATTCGTTAAGCGTGACATTAAAAAAAATAGAGGAAAAGTCGACTTAATTTCTCTAGAAAAATGAAGGTTTTGAAAATAACCTTGAAAAAGACATGGAGTTGCCACCAATCTTTTTTGGCTAGGTATGATCAGCCACCTATTAAAATCGGTTTTATAAAACATTTTTTTAAAAACCAATTTCAAGTCTGCATTTTAAACCAGAGAAATCAAAGAAGCGGGTTTGGGACTCGGTTACGTGTGGGGAAGGATTAGCATCCCCACAACGCCCGTATAAAACGATGCCTTATTAATCGTGTGTTATCTCAAGTCTCAATAAAAAGTCGATTTTTAATTTAGTATTTCAAGTTAATTCCCAATTTAAAGAAAAATAATTCCATTTTTTTATTGAAAATGATCCGGAATTTATTAATTTAAAATTTTTCTATATTTTCCAACAAGCGTGGCAAAATATAGAAATTTTTATTATTTTGGAAAATTTTCTGAACCATTCTCGTTTTAAAGAAGATATTCCATTATTAATGATAATTGATGATATCCTCCCCAGCAAACCCGGCAGAGAACTCATGAATTATTTTAACTTGGGAATATCTTTATTTTATTGAAAATCATTACCTTTTTCAAAATATTTTTAAAAAATATGAATATGTGTGACATAAATAAAATGACATAGCAAAGTCTAGATAATATAATGCAACCTAAATGGTATGATATAATTTAAATGTCATAGCATATTCTGAATGAAATGAAATATCCTAAGTCACATGATATATTCTAAATGAAATGAAATAAACTAGGTAACATGATATATTCTATATGAAATGAAATATCCTAAGTGACATAATATATTTTATATGAAATGAAATGACCTAGGTAACATGATATATTCTAAATGGAATAAAATGATTTAAATGACATGGCAAATATAAATGATATGGCATATAATCTAAATGTCATGAAACATAAAATAATGCTATCATATAATATGCATGAAAATAAAAATAAAAATAATAATGCATGAACATAGTATATGCTAAATAAGGTGACAAAAATAAATAACTAAATAAAAGCATAGGATATCATGAAATATTCAAAACCATATAATAAACAACATAATAAATAAAAAATAATAACAACATCATAGAAATTATCATAGCAGAAATCACATATTATATAGTATGCATGAATATGGAAAATGCAATGCATGAGAATGTATTTTTTTCTTTAATTAAGAAAATCCGTATATCTAAAAAGATATCCGACTACCTTAGGAAAATATATCAAATTAAATTTTCTAAAAATCAAAATACTTTGTGATTGTCTGAAAACAATTTTGGAAAACTTAGATTAAAAAATAAAAATCTAGCTAAACCCTTTTTAAATGGCTCTAATTTCTTAAGTTTAAAATCCCGGACTTGACCACCCTTAACCTGAGGTTTATAAAATCATTTTTAGAATTTAAAAAGGCTTGGAAACTACCCTAAGACAGTAGATAAACTTCCTAATCAGCCCCCTCTCAATAACTTAGCCAAAACAGAAAAATAATTTTCCTTCAAATTCAAATCTGTCTCCACTGTCCAGTTTTAGAACACAATTTTTTAACCTATTTTTAAAAATTCAAAAAAATATAAAACAAATCATGGAGACCTAAAACATGTAAAAATATAAGGGAAAAAATTATCTTAATTTTATGGTTAAGGATGACTGCCCAAAAAAATTGGGAAAGTACAAGTACTGGGTGAAAAAAATTGTTTTGCCAAAACACATTTTTTTGCCTTTGATAAAATCATTTAAAAATAAAAGTAAAAAATGTTAGAGACTCTCATAAAGACTCACAAACAGTAACTAACACTTTTGAAAAGTTAGGCAAAAATTGGCTAAGTAAAAAAAATCACAAAGGTAGAATAATCAATTTGACAACTCTTTAATTTTCCACAAGAATGCTCAAAATGAGCATGACTTTGAACCATTGATTGGCCTAAGTCATAAATCATGTGGCATGACATGAAATGCTTGAAAATATAGCAAATATGATGTATGAAATGCATGATTTAAAACCTAAATGACATGAAAAATGTATGGCATCAATAAAATGACCTAGACCTAACATGAACTTGCATGACATTTAATGTAACCTAGGTCTAAAATGCATGACATGCATGATAATGCAAGCACAACCTAAAGCTAAAAAATGCATGGAAAATACACAAACATATAGCATACTTAAACAAAATACACAACAATATATCATGGAAATGAAAACCTATCAACTAGCATAATAAAAATGCACACATAAAGCATAAGAGAGGGGGGTAACCAAATGGTCCATATGGACATGGCATTTTCACAAACACTTAACACACTAACATGTATAGCTAAAGAATAATACTTAAATCATGTAAATATAAAATAAAGGCATGAAAACCAATAGGCATTTTCACAAACACAAGGATTAACAAAATGTAAATCATAAACAAACTTAAACACATTGAAAACAGAAAATAAAAAATGTAAGACAAGTAAAAATAGACATGATAACAAGATAATAAACTCAACAATGAAAAGAAGCAAGCTACCAAATCAAAACAAGCTTCATATTTATGTACTTGAAGAATATTTAAAGAATCAAAATTGTTAAATATCACTATGAACATGAAATAAAAAACAAAAACAGCAACTACACAAAAAGAATGGGCCATTCGGCTACCCCTCTAAATCATGAAGAAAAAAAATTCTCAAAGCTTTTTCCAAGAAAGTATAAAGAAGAAATTAAAGGAGAAACTTAAAAACACTTATTTTAAAAAAGAAAATCAAAAGAAACTCACCAAAATAGCAATCAAAACAGAAAATCAAGAATAGAAAATCAAGGAAAATGCAAGAGTATGGTGCTTAAAGCAACCTCTAGAAGCTATATTACAAGCTTTTTCTCTTCTAACTTTCTTTTCTTTTCTAAACTTTTCTTTTTGCCTTCCAAAAATGGAGAGCATTCAGAAAAAATCAGAATGTGTATAGAGTGAAAATGAAAGAAAAAACCCATCCCCCTAGTAGTGGTCGGCTACCCTCTTGGAAGAACCTAGGAGGTTCTAGAATTTTTTTTTTCAACAAATTTGATCCTATGGCCTTCAATCCAAGATGCCTTCTATAAAGGATTCTCACCCTTAGATTAGAATCATCAGCCCTAGAATTATGATGTCATAAAGATGTCATAAATATATTCTCTCTCCAACCATTGGTCCATGTGTTGCAAATTCAAAGGCTTGATCACAAAAATAACTACCTTCCTCTTCATTGTTGGCCTTTTGATTAAAAATCAGAAAATATCTGCCCACCATTGGGCCTTGGCCGGCTGACTCCTCATCTTCCAGCCCATGCTTCATTTTTTTTTAAAAGCAAGAAAAGCCCTTTTCGGTTCTTGGGTAAAATGACCTTTTTGCCTTTCGAACATAAATAAATAGCAAACGGACTCCAAATTTAAAATTTAATTTTTTAATACTTTTGAAATAATAAAAAATTGAATTCTGGAGGTTTTCAAAATTTTTCGAGCCCATTTGCTATTTATTTGGATTTTTTCTTCCAAAATTACCCTTTTGTGATCCAAAACTTTATCATTTTTTAAACGAGCTCCAAATCCAGATTTTTCTTCACCAATATCTTCCAAATAATTTAAAAGTATGATCTAGAAGTTTTCATAATTTTTGGAACTCATTTGGTATTTTTTCAGGATTTATCTGCTTGAATTACTATATAGTGGGCCATTTTTCCATTTTGCAAACGAACTCCGAATCAACATTTTTCTTCGCCAATATCTTCATAATAATTTAAGAATCAGATCTACAAATTTTCAGAATTTTTGGAGCTCATTTGGTATTTTCCAGGATTTTTGCTTTTGAATTTCTGCATAGGGGACCCAGGATTTGGCCATTTTGCAAACGAACTCCGAATCCGGATTTTCTTTTGCCAATCTCTTTGAAATGATTTAAGAATGAGATCTACAAATTTTCAAAATTTTTGGAGTTCATTTGCTATTTTTTCCAAAATTTCCAATTTTGCTCTTTTGCCTTTGAAACCCAGTTTTGCTCAAAACAAGTCCGATTTTCAGATTTTCTTCAAACTGAGCCTTGGGCTATCTTTGTTTGATCACTCCTCATCAATTAGGGGCTTTAGTATTATCGAATCGGGCCAATTCTGTAATTCTTTCAAATTTCACCGAAATCCACCAAAAACCCTAATTCCCGGTTTTCTTCCGAATTGACTTTTCTTTCAAGTAGCTTCTCCATTACCCGTAGTCAGTGCTTATTTTTCATTTGAAAACTTCAATTTTGACCAATTTGATCTTTTAAGCACTTTTCCCCAAATTTCTTGAATTAGGGTTTCCTTTCTACTAAATCTCCGTAACCCAACTTCCGAACTCAATATCTTTCAATGTAGACCTCGGATTATCAAAATTCTTTCACCATTTTTCAATTGAACTTCAAATCTTGATTTTGAAAGTGGGTTGACTTTTTTAGTAGTTGACTTTTCGAGGTTGACTTTTCAAGTTTGATTTTTTATGTTCGCCTTCTTAGACTAAGTCTCGAAGTACCACCTGCAGGATGAAAAAAATCTTTTTACATTCTGAAACATCAATTTAGGAAGAAAACATACCTGTTTTAGTGGTCTCGACAAAATTAGGTGTCTACAGCTGCCCCTCTTTGGCTATTGCTGAGAATTAGGAATCAGGCAAAGATAAACAATTACTAATTTTGTCCGGTTAGTGAAATCACATGTGAAGAAAAGGGGAAAGGGGTTTTCACTCACTTCCATTCTTCATTCATCAATTTTTTTTTTGTTGAAAAAAGTTGTAAATAGAAGATATTGTCCTTAAATTGAATTTCCTGACTAATCAAGGCTCGACCTTGTAGACACCTAATTTTGTCCGGACCACTAAACATGTATGTTTTCTTCATATCTTGATGTTTTCGAGTGTAAAAAGACTGTTTTCATCCTGCAGGTGGTACTCCGAGACTTAGTTTAAGAGGGCCAGCATAAAAAGTCAAACTTGAAAAAAGTCAACCCCAAAAAAAGACAATCCCAAAAAAGTCAACCCCTAAAAGTCAACTACTAAAAAAGTTAACCCACTTTCAAAATCAATATTTTCAGTTCAATTGAAAAATGGCAAAAGAATTTTGATAATCCGAGGTCTACATTGAAAGATATGGAGTTCGAAAGTTGAGATTTGGAGATTTAGTAGAAAGAAAACCCTAATCCAAGAAATTTGGGGAAAAGTGCTTAAACGATCAAATTGGTCAAAATTGAAGGTTCCAAATGAAAGATAAACACTGACTACGGGTAATGGAGAAGCCACTTGCAAGAAAAACAGAAAGAAAAGTCAATCCGGGAGAAAACCGAGAATTAGGGTTTTAGTGGATTTCGTTGAAATCGGGAAGAATCACGGAAATGGCCCGAAATGGTAAGACCAAAGCCCCAAATGGATAAGGAATGATTAAAAAGGGATATCCCAAGGCTCAGCTTGAAGAAAATCTGAAAATCAGACTTGTTTTGAGCAAAACCGGGTTTCGGAGGCAAAAAGGCAAAATTGGAAAATTTGGGAAAAATAGCAAATGGACTCCGAAAATTCTGAAAATTTGTCAATCTCATTCTTAAATCATTTGAAAGAGATTGGTAAAAGAAAATCTTGATTCGGAGTTCGTTTGCAAAATGGCCAAATCTCGGGCTTCTTATGTAGTAATTCAAAAAGGAAAATCCCGGAAAAATAGCAAATGAGCTCCAAATATTCTGAAATTTTGCAAATCTCATTTTTAAATTATTTGGAAGAGATTGGTGAAATAAAATCTTGATTCAGAGTTCGTTTGCAAAATGGCCAAATCCCGGGCCTTCTATGCAATAATTCAATAAGATAAATCTCGAAAAAATAGCAAATGGACTCCAAAAATTCTGAAATTTTGCAAATATCATTTTTAAATTATTTGGAAGAGATTGGAAAAATAAAATCTTGATTCGGAGTTTGTTTGCAAAATGGTCAAATCCCGAGCTCCTATGTAGTAATTCAAGCCATAAATCCCGAAAAAATACCGAAACTTCCATATCACACTTTTTAATTATTTTGAAGATATTGGTTAAGAAAAATCTTGATTTGGAGCTCGTTTAAAAAATGGTAAAATGTAGGGGCATAAAAGGGCATTTTTGGAAGAAAAAATCCAAATAAATAGCAAACGGACTCGGATAATTTTGAAAACTTCCAGAAATCAATATTTTATTATTTTGGAAGTATTTAAAAAAATAAAAATTGAATTTGGAGTCCGTTAGATATTTATTCGCATCTGGGGGGCAAAACGGTCATTTCACCCAAGCAACCGAAAAAGGCTTCTTTGGGCCTTTCAAAAAATCAGAGTTGGGCTGGAAAAGAGAAGTGTTGGCCTGCCCAAGCTCAAAGGAAGGAGGAAGCTTCTGATTTTTCAATCAAATGGCTAAAAATCAAGAGTTAGTTAGAGATTCTCTTTGATCAAGCCATGGTGATTAAGCCACATAGGCCAAGAGAGATGTCAACATTATTCTTGAACAGCTGTAATTTGAGAGAGCTGAGATGCTAATCTAAAGGTGGTAATTTCATGATTTTTCACCTTGAATTATTAGCCATTTGATGGAAAATTGGTTACAAAAAATGACAACATCCTTGAGCCATTTAGAGGGGGTTTCGGCTAGCATGTAGAAGGGGGCAGAAAATTCATTTTTCATCTTCATTTTGCTGGGTTCTTTTAGTTTTTACTTAGTTTTTCTCTTCTTGATTGAAAGCAAAAAATAAAATTTTAGAAAAGAAAGGAAAGTTTGAAGAGATAAAGCTTGAAATATAGCTTCTTGAGGTTGCTCTTGAGCACCAACTCTTTGCACTTTCTTGATTTTCCATTCTTGTTTTTTCTATTTTGATTTATTTTTGGTGAGTTTCCATTTTAAATAAATGATTTTTATTGTTCTTTTCAAGTTTTTCCTTCATCTCCTTCTTGAATATATATATTTTTTTTTTACATTTTTTTTTAGAATAAGTTCACCATGGCCAAATGGCCTACATTATTTAGTTAAGTTGTTGTTTTGATTTATTTTACCATATTGTTTATGTTATTTTATTTGATCTTGGTGTTTTAATGTTATGTTACTTCATATTCTTGAGTTATATTTTAATTTGGTTGCTTTGTTTGTTGCCATTTATGTTTTAAATATCATATTTTTGCATTTTTAATTTTTTGTTTTCATGATGTTTAAATTTGAGCATGTTTTAGATTTAGTATGTCAAGTGTTTGTGAAAATGCTTGTGTGGTCTTTGCATGATTTGAGTTTTATATCTTAGTTGAGCATGTTTTAGATTTAGTATATTAAGTGTTTGTGAAAATGCTTGTGTGGTTTTTGCATGATTTAAGTGTTATATTTTAGTTGAGCATGTTAGTATACCAAGTGTTTGTGAAAATGCCATGCTTGTTAGAGCTTGAGGCCATTTGGCTACTCCATGTGTTTTGCATTGTGTGTTGCATTTTTTGCCATGTTAGTTGGTAGGTTTTTGCATTTACATGACATTTGATTTAGTTTTGCATGCTATTATACCAAGTGCTTGTGAAAATGCCACGTTTGCTAGTTACATTATGCTATTCGGCCACCCTTGAAATTTTTACATTTTATGTGCATTCTTGCCATGTTAGTTGATAGGTTAGCATTTGCATGATATTTGGTTGAGTTTTTGAATGCTTTGTGTTTGTGAAAATGCCATGCATTTTTTAGTTATTAAGTTAGGTTTATTTTCCATGCATGTTCATGCATTCTAGGTCTAGGTTACATTAAATGCCATACAAGTTCATTTAGGTCTAGGTCACTTTATGAATGCCATGCATTTTTTCATGACATTTAGGTTTAAATCCATGCATTTCATGCATTATGTTTGCTGTATTGTTTCATGCATTTCATGTTCATGCCACTTGAATAATGACTTGAGCCAATTAATGGTTCAAAGTCATGCTCTCTTGAGCACACTTGTGGAAAATTAAGTTTGTCAAGTTGATTATTCTACCTTTGTGATTTTTTTTATTTAGCCAATTTTTATCTAACTTTCAAAAAGTCCTAGCTACTGTTTGTGAGTCATTTTATGAGTTTCAAATATTTTTACTTTGATTTTTAAATGATTTTATCAAAGGCAAAAATGTGTTTTGGCAAAGCAGTTTTTTTCACCCAAAACTCGTACATCTCTGATTTTTCTGGGAATTCATCTTTAATCAGAAAATTAAGCCAATTTGTTTCTGTGTATTTTTACATGTCTTGAGTCTCTAGTATTTTTTTCATAATTATTTGAATTTTTAAAAATAGGATAAAAAATCGTGGCTTAAAACTGGACAGTGGAGTCAGAATTGAATTTAAAGAAAAATCATTTTTCTGTTTTAGTTAAGTTACTTAGAGTGGGCTGATTAGGAGAGTTAGCTACTGACTTAGGGTAGTTTCTAAGCCTTTTTAAACTCTAAAAATGGTTTTTCAAGTCTTGAGTTAAGGGTAGTCAAGTCCGGATTTTTAAACTTAGGAAATTAGAGCCATTTAAAAAAAGATTTAGCACAGTTTTTATTTTTAATTCAAGCTTTTCAAAATTGTTTTCAAACAATCACAAAGTATTTTGGTTTTAGAATATTTAATTTGACATATTTTCCTAAGGTAGCCGGATATCTTTTTAGTTATACGGATTTCCTTAATTAAAGGAAAAAATACATTTCATGCATTGCATTTTTCATATTCATGCATTTTATATAATATGTGATTCTTGCTATAATAATTTCTATGATATTGTTATTATTTTGATTTATATTTTTTTGATATCATATGGTTTTGAATATTTCATGATATCCTATGCTTTTATTTAGTTATTTTTATTTAGCATATACTATGTTCATGCATTATTATTTTTATATTCATGCATATTATATGATAGCATTATTTTATTCCATGTCATTTAAATTATATGCCATATCACTCATATTTATCATGTCATTTAAATTATTTCATTTCATTTAGGATATATTATGTCATCTAGAATATTTTATTTCATTTAGATTATATCATATGACTTAGGATATTGCATTTCATATAGAATGTATTATGTTACATATGTCATTTTATTTCATTTAGATTATATCATATGACTTAGGATATTGCATTTCATATAGAATGTATTATGTTACATAGGTCATTTAATTTCATTTAGAATATATTGTATAACTTAGGATATTCCATTTCATTTAGAATATGCTAAGGCATTCAAATCATGTCATGTCATTTAGGTTGCATTATATTATTTAGATTTTGCTATGTCATTTTATTTATGTCATGCATATACATATTCATTTCTTTTAAATGTTTTCAAAAAAGATAATGGTTTTCAATAAAATAAAGATATTCCCGAGTTAAAATAATTCATGAGTTCTCTGTCGGGTTTTGCTGGGGAGGATATCATCAATTATTATTAATAACGGAATATCTTCTTTAAAAAGAGAATGATTCGGAAAGTTTTCCAAAACTAATAAAAATTTCTATATTTTGCCACGTTTGTTGGGGAATATAGGAAAATTTTGAATTTATAAATTCCGAATCATTTCCAATTAAAAATAGAATTATTTTTCTTTAAATTGGGAATTAACTTGAAATACTAAATTTAAAACCAATTTTTTTACCAAGACTTGAGATAACACACGATTAATAAGGTACCGATTTATACGGGCGTTGTGGGGGTGCTAATCCTTCCCCACACGTAACCGACTCCCAAACCCGCTTCTTTAATTTCTCTGGTTTAAAACGCAGACTTGAAATTGGTTTTTAAAATGTTTTAATTAATTTTTAAAATATTTTTATAAAACCGATTTTAATAGGTGGCCGATCACACCTAGCTAAAAAAGATTGGTGGCGACTCCATGTTTTTTTAAGGTCATTTTCAAAACCTTCATTTTTCTAGAGGAATTAAGTCGACTTTTCCTCTTTTCTTTTAATGTCACGCTTAACGAATAATAAAGTCTTGCGATGAGACTCATTATTTTTTAGGTTGCGACAGCTTGGCGACTCCACTGGGGACATTAGAGAGTCAGGCCTAGAATTAGTCGTGTGTTATCAAAGTCTCGGTTTTGGTTGGTTTAATTGGTATTTAATTTTAATTCCCGCATTTTTTTTAAATAAGGAGAATTTTGAAAATAATAAAATATTTTTAAATATGTTCATACTCATGTGCATGAATTTTATTATTGTTCTCTAGTTATTTACGGTTGTATATTATAATTGCTTGTTGGTTAATGCGTTACACTATTCTTGAATGTTTAATTGCTAGGGCATTTAGAATAAGGTTTGTAGAATAGGTGGTGAAAGGTTTGTTGTTCCTCCACACACACCACACGTGCATTTGCATATCATGAATCCTATACCCGGGTTTCGTCCTTTTAGGCGGGAGCAAAGTAACTAAGCCTTCGTGATTAACAATCTGCATGGGCTAGTGAAACACTTCCGGAGTACTAAATTACCTAAGCCTTCGTGATTAACAATCTGCATGGGCTAGGGAAATAGACTCTAACGAATTGAACCCGCTTTTATCGGGGTGCCTTACTAGCCTTCACCGGCGACAGTGAGGAGCAATTCGAGGCCTTTAGATCCGATTCACCCTCATATAGTGAACCTAGGCGAAGCCATGCCAGATTTCCGTTAGATATACCGAAAATAGGAACACATGGAGGGACATTTCTAAACCTTTTGTTACCTATTTTACACTCTGAATAAGTTTTGTAGATCAGGCAACGATGTACGTACATCGCCCATAATAAATGTGATACTCCACCTCGAAGGCATCGTGATGCCTAAATAAGCAGATATTGTTGGGGCAAATATTCATTAACTGTTTGAAATAAAGAATAAAAATCCTTTTTCAAGCATTTTTGCATTTTGCACATTTCATACATGTGTGAATAGAGCATGTACATTTTTGGTTGTATTATTGATCTCATTCTTTGCAATAAACAGTTGGTAATTTTATTTGATGGTTTCTATAAACCGGTAGTGTTGCATGAACATTTGGATATTGTACCATAGTAGGATCCACTACCCCGAATTTCTTTTGAAAATAATATGATTGGTTTTTCATAGAAAAAAAACATGTTTCAAAAAGTCATAAATTTGGAGGCAAATCTTGCATAATGAGATTTTTGAATAATCAAGATTTAGGTCCCACGAATTTCATGTAATCATTGATTTCTTTGTATATACCTTGGTGTTAATTCATTTATTCTTTATTTGTATCATTTTGACATTGTGTTACAGTCCTAACATGCATGGTTATTCATTGTAGAATACATTTGTGATTACATGGTCATTCTTTATACCTATCTTTGTATTAATTCATTTATTCTCCGCATGTATTCATTTTGACATCATAACATGCATGGTCATTCGTTGTAGAATACATACATGGTCATTATTTGTATATACTTGTGCATCAATTTATTCATTTTTATTAAATGCATCATGTTCACATTAGATTGCATCCATAGCATACATAGTCATCATTATTTCTCTGTATATGGTCATGCATTAATCATCAGTATATTCATGCACATAGGAATAGAGTATGTACATTCATAATTGTATTCTTAATCTCATGACATTTTCATTTGCATGAAAGGGGTTCAAGATATGAGAATGAATCAGAGGAACGATTGGGTGCTTTGGAACGCAACCAAGAGGAATGTGGACATGAAATTCGGGAAGTGAAAGAACAACTTGCCAAATTGCTGAAAATGGTTGAGGATATGGGTAAAAGTAAAAAGGAACTTTCTTAGGGCTCTACATCGCCTTCGGGTCAACCAAAAGCATTAGGTCCAGAACATACAATCCTTGCTAGATCCTGCACTTGTCAATGCCATAAAGGTTGCAATCCTGATGAAATTATGGACAAAATCGTGAAAATGATTAAACCTGAGAGCCTGGTACCAAAGATAGAAACCTCGGATCCTGTACCATACCTGCAAACTGTTCTAGGTCCAAACCAGTATCCCCACCCTACTATGGTCCAATCGTCCATTGGGATGACCACTACAGGATTCCTGACTCCCACTCCATCACCACCAACTGCCAGTTCATACTATTTTCCTCATCAATCACCTTATCCAGTATCTGGGATAGGAACCTCGAGCTATGTACAACCTCCAAAAGCCCTATGTCCAAATCCGTACCCTTACCATGCTGTTCCGCCACATCTCCATGTAAACACTCCGGTTCGAACCTTAGTGCCACCACCAAGTGCCCCAACTCCTAGGCCATGTGTGACTAAGAAACGATCCCAGAATAAGACCCAAATGCATTTTGATCCTATTCCAATTAGCTACCAAAAGCTCCTCCCTATACTGATCCAAAATCACATGGTTGCCTGTGTCCCATTGAAACCCTTGTTACCACCATATCCAAGGTGGTATAATCCAAATGCAAGATGTGATTATCACTGTGGAATTGTTGGCCATAGCATCGAAGATTGTATAGCAGTCAAAAGGAAAGTGCAAACTCTTATAGATGCCAAGTGGTTGGATCCAACTACACTGATTGATAGAGGACTGGAAAGCGTCATTAGGATTGGGAGATTTACAGCATCAAGATGGAAAGACTTCGGTCTTATATGATGTAATAGGATTTCACTTATTCAGTAGCCGGCTCTTATAGCCTTAGGATGCTAGGAAGAATAAAGTACTTGTAAAGACAGTTTTAACTACTGCTCAAATTTTGTAAAACATGGTTTATACCATTGTGAACATTGATATGGGAATGAATTGACTATGCTTAAAATTTATGAGATGTTGATGATTAAGTTCCTCCGATTCTTATTTCCTCCGTGATATCTTCCCCTTTGCATTTTGCATCCGATCAATTATTTGTCAGGTTGCATTCATGCATTCATAATCAGCATGATTTTTCTGTATATATCCATGCATTAATTTGCTTATTCTTTACATGGATCATGTTGACTTTGGGTTGCATTCATAACAAACATAGTCAGCATGATTTCTTTGTATATGTTCATGCATTAATTTGCTTATTACATACATCATGTTAGCATTAGGTCGCATTCATGACACACATGGTTAGCATGATCTTCTTGGTATATACTATATCAATCATTCATTGTTTGCATAATTGACACCGTGTTGCATTCATAGTGTATATGATCATTCATTGGGAAATATGCTAAAATGTACATGATCAGTCATTGCATATATCCATGTGTTGATTTATTTATTCTTTGCTTGCAACATGATTGGCATCGTGATTGCATTTATTACATATATGGTCAGCATGTTTCCATTGTACATGTCCATACATCATATTGTTTAGGCTTCACATGCATCAAATGACAATCATGGCTCATTCATCATGATGCACTTTGGGGGAATAAAACAGAAGTTAGCTTGGCTTTAATAGTCTTTGAAAGAATTTCCATTTCAAATCAGAAAAAGTATTGAGTACCCTTTTAATACAGGCTAGTGCTATGGAGGATGAACAAGTTGCCTAAATGGAAAAAATGGAAAGGGAACAGAAAGAATTGCGAGAACAGTTGGCAAAGTCTCAAACGAAATCTAAGGATCGGATGACTAAATTGATGGAGCTGATGTCTGCCGTAATCAAGGGAAAAGGATACACCGAAAACTTTGTCGCCAGAGAAGGGTTAGAGGCACAAAAGAGTCAGAATGAGGTTGTAATGATTGATGCCCAGAACACAGTCAATGTCCTAAACTCAGATGATCCAGCTAAACAGGCAAAGTTGAAAAGGGTTGCAGTAAATGAGGTTGAGTTGGCGGATTCCCAAGGGAAATATCAGTTGTTAGATGAAAGGCTCCGGGCAGTAGAAAGTACAGATGTATTTGGGAGTTTAGATGCGAAAGAACGATGTTTGGTTCTCGATTTAGTCATTCCTCTTAAGTTCAAGATCCCTGACTTTGTGAAATATGACGGGACGACCGATCCATCAGCCCACATCACTATGTTCTACTAGAAGATGACAAGTCATATTGATAATGATAAGCTTTTGATTCAATGCTTTCAGGATAGCCTCAGCGGGTCCTCAATTAGGTGGTATAATCAGTTGAGCAAGGATCAGATTCGCTCTTGGAATGACCTGGCTAGGGTTTTTCTAAACCAGTACAAGCATATGACCGACATGGCGCCTGACCGTCTCACCTTGCAAAATATGAAGAAAAGAGCTACTGAGGGCTTCAAAGAATATGCGCAACGGTGGATGAGCCTGGCCGTCCAAGTACAACCGCCCTTAACTCAAAAGGAAACCACTATCATGTTTGTGAATACACTACAGGCCCCATACTACGATAGACTTGTTGGCAACACCACGAAGAATTTTTCGGACATGGTAATTTCAGGGGAGATGATTGAGAATGCTATCAAGGATGGGAAAATTGAAGGAGAAAGAACATCCAATACCAAGGAAAAATGGGCATCTAAAAAGAAAAAGGAAGATACCCAAGTCGTGGAAGACTTTGCCCCACCTCCCCAATTCTCCTCGTATCAGCCATTTTACTCTACCCTGAACAATGTCTCCCATGGTTTTTATCCCTATCAACCAATAACTGCAACTACACCAGAATTTACATTTGTCTATCAATCGAACACCCTTGGGAATAATCGAAGGGGGCATAAAAAGCGAAAAAGAAATCTGGATGACCCGATTCCTGTGACATACAGTGAGCTACTACCTCAACTCATCCAGAATCATCTTGTGACACCCATGCAAATAGAGCCTCTGAAGCCCCCTTATCCGAGCTGGTATGATGCTAATGAGTGTTGTGGTTATCATTCTGGCAATTAAGGTCACTCAACAGAGAACTGCCCCGCTTTGAAGTACAAGGTCAGAGATCTCATCAAGGCTGGTTCAATAAGTTTTGAAGATGGGAAAGCCAAGTGTCATAAGAAACATTGTGTATGATCATATTAGGTTTTTGAGGCATGTAGTTCTATACACTATGATGATGGAAGCACTTGTCTCATGTTAACATCTACATGAATTAAATGAATTTTGAATTTTAAATGCTTTGTGTTTGTTGTGTTTTAACAATAACTTGAATTTGCAAAAACAAGCATTAAGGTATTTTTAATAACGGATAGTCTCAAGAAGATTGATGATCAGTGTTATAAATGACCCAATACCTTCTCCCCTCTCTTTAGGTTTTCCTAAGCCTAAATCTCTTAAACCAAGAACACTTGAAAGACTTAATGCTTCAAGGAATATGAATGATTTGACTTCATAAAACCATTGTCATCATAGAACAAGCAAAAATGTAAATCCTAGTCTAGGCTATGAACAAAGGAACGAACTTTTTGAAATTTTTCGAATTCCTTGAAATTCAAACAAATGAGACATTCTTTCAAGAATCTAGATTTTGGTAATTTGATCTGTGTCAAGGTTGTGCCAAAACCATTCATGTCATTTTCAACAAACCACAAAACACTAATTGCCCAAGCATCACTTCATGATTGACACCTTGGGGCACAATGATTAAACTAGATTATCCTTTGTCCCAGAGAAAACCCGTTTTTGGGTCATATTTTCCTTGTCTCTTCAAAGAACTCAGATTGGAAACTCAGCCTTTTCAAAATAGACCTAGACTTGCTATGTTCCTCGTTGATACAAATTCTCATGGTTAATCAAATTGGGGCATCATATGTGGAAATGATGGATACATGGTGAAGAAGGATGGGCTAACGCATGAATCATTGGGGCATGCGATGGAAAAAAGAAAATGAAAAAATTTGTGATATTATGCATATGAGAATTCAGACGATTCCAAAGTGCAAAATGAAATTCTGAATATTTATTTGCCCTACGTATTGCTTTTCAATATGAATATTTGTGCTTGACATGAGAAATGGTCATCTTTCATATCCCTTTCGCATAAAAAAGAAATTATCCATAGTCACCCCTTTTGAGCCAAATGAATTCTTTCTTCTTTGAACCTTGATCAAGGATCACCCTCTACACTAGGGGGCAAATGCAAGGAAAGATCTTTTTAAAGATCATTGAGAAATGAGTCATAGCTCAAAGACAGATGCAAAGCAAATGGAGCCCCGAATAAAGACGGGCTCACTCCGTTGAAAAAAGAAAGGGACAAAATGAAAGCAAAAAAAAATGTGTGAAAGACATGGCAAATTGAAAGCCAAAAGCAAGGAAGAAAAACAGCAAAGTCAAAAGGAAAAAAATGTCCAAGAAGGGACAAATGCTTCAAAGAGAATCCTCCTCAAAGAAAGGATCCTTGATCTAATTACCCTCAAACACATATTTTGGGCCTATTTATCCTTTCTTTCTGAACCCTAAGCCATGGCCTACATTACGTGCTTTAAAAGTCCATTTTGATCAAGCATGAATATTTAATTTGAAGGGTTTCCTCAGATTTTATCCCATCTCATCAAATTCTCATTTCACTAAGGAAGAATTTAGAATACTCAAGTGCATGGTAAAACAATGAAAAAAATTGGAGAGAAAAGGGACTCTAGGGCGAAAACCTAAAAACGGGCGGTTTAGAGTAGAATGGGAATTTTCAATGCCATCGATGATAGTGCCGATACCACAAAAGAAAAGATCTTCTTAAAAAGTGGTCATCGAGGAATATTTAAGAATTCCTGAACCTCCCAAATTGTCAATTCTCATTCAGAGGATTGTCTTCAAAAAAAATTGAAACTTTTTTCTCCAAGATTAAACTTTCCGGTTTAAACATCTCGGCCAATCTTGACGCTTGTCAAAATGCCTTGATATGGAAACTAAAAGAATGTTGAATTTGTTTGGTTCTCAATAAATTCATGATTTATAAAACCTATTCCATTTGTGAGCCTACAAGAGATATACATTTTTGCCATGAAGTTTTTCTGGAAAAGATAGAATCTTGTTATACCAAGCCTTGCCAATCCCAGTTAAAAACCCAGATTGACACTTAGAGAAATTTCTAACAATGATCATCAGTCTTCAAAAGATTTGTACATCACACATTGTAAGGGTTAATATTTTTTTTTTTGTTCAGAAGTTTTCAAAATAAGAAAACAAATAAAGATATTTTTGAAATACCCATTTTGATGTTGACATGAGACAAGGATTTTTTCTAACCCAAAGGTATAGAACTGCCAGGATAGGTCCTGACTTCCAGATATGAGAAGAAGAAATCGAACCCAGTTCAGATCTCTGTTGATGAAAGTTTGAAAACTGTTGGGGCAAAGAGAATAGCCAAAATGAATTGAAGATATACTCTGATTTGAAGAGGAAAAATGAATATGAAAGGCTAAGCCAAAGTCTAGAAAAACAACCGGGGGCATTTGCATCACTCATGATCACTCATCTCTTTATCGAGCTTTTGCATCTGCACAGTCTCGGCAAGCATTTGCATCATTCATGGGTATTTGTATTGGCATTATTCCATAAGCATATGCATTTTACATTTACATTCTTCATGGAATTCGCATTTGCGTCATCTCAAGCAATTGCATCATTTCTAGAATCATTACATTTTCATTATTGTGTGATAATCATAAACCATTTACATGAACACAATTAGTAAGGGCATCTGCATCAAGAAAATTTGCATCAACCTAAGTTATTTAATCTACATCAAGAAGCATTTGCATCAATCTAAGTTATTTACATTTGCATCAAAGACATTTGCACCAGTTTAAGTCATTTCGTATCTTATTCAACATCTGCATCTGCATCAAAAAGCATTCGCATCTTCTCAAAATCTTTAGGTTAATTTTCAACAATTCTTCAAAGACCATTTTTAAGACCTCCGGGCATAATTTTTCAAATCACGGGTAAGACCTCCAGGCAACATTTTTAAGACCTCCGGGCATAACTTTTTTCAGGGGTAAGGCCTATGGGCACCAATTTTAAGGCCTCCGGGCATAATTTTTCAAATCACGAGTAAGACCTCCGGGCACCAATTTTAAGACCTCCGGGCATAACTTTTTTTCAGGGGTAAGGCTTATGGGCACCATTTTTAAGACCTCCGGGCATAATTTTCAAATCACGAGTAAGACCTCCGGGCACCATTCTTAAGACCTCCGGGCATAACTTTTTTTCAGGGGTAAGGCCTAGGGGCACCATTTTTAAGACCTCCGGGCATAATTTTTCAATTCACGAGTAAGACCTCCGGGCACCATTCTTAAGACCTCCGGGCATAACTTTTTTTCAGGGGTAAGGCCTATGGGCACCATTTTTAAGACCTCCGGGCATAATTTTTCAAATCACGAGTAAGACCTCCGGGCAATATTCTTAAGACCTCTGGGCATAACTTTTTTTTTCAGGGGTAAGGCCTATGGGCACCATTTTTAAGACCTCCGGGCAACATTCTTAAGACCTCCGGGCACTATTTTAAAGACCTCCGGGCACCATTTTAAGGACCTCCGGGCACCATATTAAAGACCTCCGGGCACCATTTTAAGACCTCCGGGCACCATTTTTAAAGACCTTCGGGCACAATTTTTTCTTTTGAAAAGCGAATTCGTTTCCTTAAGACGGATCGAGCCTTGATTAGGCAAAGAATTCAATTTAAGGACAAATCTTCAATTTACATTTTTTTTTAAAAAAAATGAAAGAAAGAGGAAAAATGTAAAAAGGAAAAAAGGAAAAAAAGAAAAAAAAAGAAAAAAATAGAAAATGAAAAAATGATAGAAGAATGAAAAAGAAAACCCATTTCCCTTTCCTTCACATGTGATGTCACTGACCATACAAAATTAGTGTCAGTTTATCTTTGCCTGATTCCTGATTCTCAGCAATAGCCAAAGAGGGGCAGCTGTAGACACCTAATTTTGTCCGGACCACTAAACAGGTATGTTTTCTTCCTATATTGATGTTTTCGAGTGTAAAAAGACTGTTTTCATCCTGCAGGTGGTACTCCAAGACTTAGTTTAAGAGGGCGAGCATAAAAAGTCAAACTTGAAAAAAGTCAATCCCGAAAAAAGTCAACCCCGAAAAAGTTAACCCCAGAAAATCAACTACTAAAAAAGTCAACCCACTTTCAAAATCAATATTTTCAGTTCAATTGAAAAATGGCTAAAGAATTTTGATAATCCGAGGTCTACATTGAAAGATATGGAGTTCGGAAGTTGGGATTTGGAGATTTAGTAGAAAGAAAACCCTAATCCGAGAAATTTAAGGAAAAGTGCTTAAAAGATCAAATTGGTCGAAATTGAAGGTTCCAAATGAAAGATAAGCACTGACTACGGGTAATGGAAAAGCCACTTGCAAGAAAAACTGAAAGAAAAGTTAATCCGGGAGAAAATCGAGAATTAGGATTTTAGTGGATTTCGTTGAAATCGGAAAGAATCACGAAAATGGCCCGACTTGGTAAGACCAAAGCCCCCAATGGATGAAAAATGATTAAAAAGGGATATACCAAGGCTCAGCTTGAAGAAAATTTGAAAATCGGACTTGTTTTGAGCAAAACCGGGTTTCGGAGGCAAAAAGGCAAAATTGGAAAATTTGGGAAAAATAGCAAATGGACTCCAAAAATTCTGAAAGTTTTTCAATCTCATTCTTAAATCATTTGAAAGAGATTGGTAAAAGAAAATCTTGATTCGGAGTTCGTTTGCAAAATGGCCAAATCCCGGGCTTCTTATGTAGTAATTGAAAAAGGAAAATCCCGAAAAAATAGTAAATGAGCTCCAAATCTTTTGAAATTTTGAAAATATCATTTTTAAATTCTTTGGAAGAGATTGGCGAAAGAAAATCTTGATTCGGAGTTCGTTTGCAAAATGGCCAAATCCTGGGCCTCCTATGCAATAATTCAATAAGATAAATCCCGAAAAAATAGCAAATGGACTCCAAAAATTCTGAAATTTTGTAAATATCATTTTTAAATTATTTTGAAGTGATTGGTGAAATAAAATCTTGATTCGGAGTTCGTTTTCAAAATGGCCAAATCCCGAGCTCTTATGTAATAATTCAAGCCGATAAATCCCCAAAAAATACCAAATGAGCTCCAAAAATTATGAAAACTTCCAGATCACACTTTTTAATTATTTTGAAGAGATTGGTGAAGAAAAATCTTGATCTGGAGCTCGTTTAAAAAATGGTAAAATGTAGGGGCATAAAAGGGCATTTTTGGAAGAAAAAATCCAAATAAATAGCAAACGGACTCGGATAATTTTGAAAAGTTCCAGAACTCAATATTTTATTATTTTGGAAGTATTAAAAAATAAAATTTGAATTTGGAGTCCGTTTGATATTTATTCGCATCCGGGGGGCAAAACAGTCATTTCACCCAAGCAACCGAAAAGGGCTTCTTTGGGCCTTTCAAAAAATCAGAGTTGGGCTGGAAAAGAGAAGTGTTGGCCTGCCCAATCCCAAAGGAAGGAGGAAGCTTCTGATTTTTCAATCAAATTGCTAAAAATCAAGAGTTAGTTAGAGATTCTCTTTGATCAAGCCATGATGATTAAGCCACATAGGCCAAGAGAGATGTCAAAATTATTCTTGAACAGCTGTAATTTGAGAGAGCTGAGATGCTAATCTAAAGGTGGTAATTTCATGATTTTTCACCTTGAATTATTAGCCATTTGATGGAAAATTGGTTACAAAAAATGACAACATCCTTGAGCCATTTAGAGGGGGTTTTGGCCAGCATGTAGAAGGGGGCAGAAAATTCATTTTTCATCTTCATTTTGCTGGGTTCTATTAGTTTTTACTTAGTTTTTCTCTTCTTGGTTGAAAGCAAAAAAGAAAAGTTTAGAAAAGAAAGGAAAGTTTGAAGAGATAAAGCTTGAAATATAGCTTCTTGAGGTTGCTCTTGAGCACCAACTCTTGCACTTTCTTGATTTTCCATTCTTGTTTTTGCTATTTTGATTTATTTTTGGTGAGTTTCCATTTTAAATAAATGATTTTTATTGTTCTTTTCAAGTTTTTCCTTCATCTCCTTCTTGAATATATTTTTTTTTTACATTTTTTTTACAATAAGTTCACCATGGCCAAATGGCCTACATTATTTAGTTAAGTTGTTGTTTTGATTTATTTTACCATATTGTTTATGTTATTTTCTTTGATCTTGGTGTTTTAATGTTATGTTAGTTCATATTCTTGAGTTATATTTTAATTTGGTTGCTTTGTTTGTTGCCATTTTTGTTTTAAATATCATGTTTTTGCATTTTAAATTTTTTGTTTTCATGATGTTTAAATTTGAGCATGTTTTAGATTTAGTATGTCAAGTGTTTGTGAAAATGCTTGTGTGGTCTTTGCATGATTTGAGTTTTATATCTTAGTTGAGCATGTTTTAGATTTAGTATATTAAGTGTTTGTGAAAATGCTTGTGTGGTTTTTGCATGATTTAAGTGTTATATTTTAGTTGAGCATGTTAGTATACCAAGTGTTTGTGAAAATGCCATGCTTGTTAGAGCTTGAGGCCATTTGGCTACTCCATGTGTTTTGCATTGTGTGTTGCATTTTTTGCCATGTTAGTTGGTAGGTTTTTGCATTTACATGACATTTGATTTAGTTTTGCATGCTATTATACCAAGTGCTTGTGAAAATGCCATGTTTGCTAGTTACATTATGCTATTCGGCCACCCTTGAAATTTTTTGCATTTTATGTGCATTCTTGCCATGTTAGTTGATAGGTTAGCATTTGCATGATATTTGGTTGAGTTTTTGAATGCTTTGTGTTTGTGAAAATGCCATGCATTTTTTAGTTATTAAGTTAGGTTTATTTTCCATGCATGTTCATGCATTCTAGGTCTAGGTTACATTAAATGCCATGCAAGTTCATTTAGGTCTAGGTCACTTTATGAATGCCATGCATTTTTTCATGACATTTAGGTTTAAATCCATGCATTTCATGCATTATGTTTGCTGTATTGTTTCATGCATTTCATGTTCATGCCACTTGAATAATGACTTGAGCCAATTAATGGTTCAAAGTCATGCTCTCTTGAGCACACTTGTGGAAAATTAAGTTTGTCAAGTTGATTATTCTACCTTTGTGATTTTTTTTACTTAGCCAATTTTTATCTAACTTTCAAAAAGTCCTAGCTACTGTTTGTGAGTCATTTTATGAGTTTCAAATATTTTTACTTTGATTTTTAAATGATTTTATCAAAGGCAAAAATGTGTTTTGGCAAAGCAGTTTTTTTCACCCAAAACTCGTACATCTCTGATTTTTCTGGGAATTCATCTTTAATCAGAAAATTAAGCCAATTTGTTCCCATGTATTTTTACATGTCTTGAGTCTTCAGTATTTGTTTCATAATTATTTGAATTTTTAAAAATAGGATAAAAAATCGTGGCTTAAAACTGGACAGTGGAGTCAGAATTGAATTTAAAGAAAAATCATTTTTCTGTTTTGGTTAAGTTACTTAGAGTGGGCTGATTAGGAGAGTTAGCTACTGACTTAGGATAGTTTCTAAGCCTTTTTAAACTCTAAAAATGGTTTTTCAAGTCTCGAGTTAAGGGTAGTCAAGTCCGGATTTTTAAACTTAGGAAATTAGAGCCATTTAAAAAAAGATTTAGCCCAGTTTTTATTTTTAATTCAAGTTTTTCAAAATTGTTTTCAAACAATCACAAAGTATTTTGGTTTTAGAATATTTAATTTGACATATTTTCCTAAGGTAGCCGGATATCTTTTTAGTTATACGGATTTCCTTAATTAAAGGAAAAAATACATTTCATGCATTGCATTTTTCATATTCATGCATTTTATATAATATGTGATTCTTGCTATAATAATTTCTATGATATTGTTATTATTTTGATTTATATTTTTTTGATATCATATGGTTTTGAATATTTCATGATATCCTATGCTTTTATTTAGTTATTTTTATTTAGCATATACTATGTTCATGCATTATTATTTTTATATTCATGCATATTATATGATAGCATTATTTTATTCCATGTCATTTAAATTATATGCCATATCACTCATATTTATCATGTCATTTAAATTATTTCATTTCATTTAGGATATATTATGTCATCTAGAATATTTTATTTCATTTAGATTATATCATATGACTTAGGATATTGCATTTCATATAGAATGTATTATGTTACATAGGTCATTTTATTTCATTTAGATTATATCATATGACTTAGGATATTGCATTTCATATAGAATGTATTATGTTACATAAGTCATTTAATTTCATTTAGAATATATTGTATATCATTTAGATCTTGCCATGTCAAGCATGCCATATCATTCATACATATACTATGTCATTTAGATCTTGCCATGTCATTCCTTCATGTGCCATATCATTTAGAGCATGCTAGGTCATTCATGCAATGTCATTCGTACATATGCTATGTCATTTAGATCTTGCCATGTCATTCATTCATGTGTCATATCATTTAAAGCATGTTAGGTCAATGTCATTCATCCATATGCTATGTCATTTAGAATTTGCCATGTCAAGCATGCCATGTCATTCATTTCATATGCCATGTCAAGCATGCCACGTCATTAATTCATGTGCCATGTCATGTGGATTTTGCCATGTCAAGCATGTCATGTCACTCATTCATATGCCATGTCATTCATTCATGTGCTATGTCACCTTGATTACGCCATGTCAGGATAAATATGCATGCTGTTTAATTTTTTTCTTAGTAATATTTTTGCATATTCATGATCATTTTTTTATGATTTCAAAATACATGAAAAATAAATATTGTTTTTATAAAACAATATTTCTTGAGTTAAAATAATTCATGAGTTTTCTGTTGGGTCTGTCGGGGAGAATACCATCAATTATCATTAACGACGGAATATCTTTTTTCAAAAAAAAAAAATGAGGGTGATTCGAAGAATTTCAAAATCAAGGAAAAATTCCATGTTTTGTCGAGTTTGTTGGGAAACATGAGAAATTTTATGTTAATAAATTTTGGATCATTTTCAAATAAACTATGATTATTTTTTAAGGGAATTATTTTTAAACACCAAATTTAAAACCGACTTTCACCGAGACTTGAGATAATACATGACTAATAAGGTACCGTTTTATACGGGCGTTGTGGGGATGCTAATCCTTCCCCGCACGTAACCGACTCCCGACCCGCACTTGTTTTCTCTGGTTCAAAGCGCAAACTTCAAAATTGGTTTTAAAAAATATATATTTTTTAATTAATTTGTGGCAACTCTATTTCTTTTCCGAGGTTGTTTCCAAACACTCACTTTTTTACTTTAGAGAAATTAAGTCATCTTGTCCTCTTTTTCTTCCCATATTATTATTATTATTTTAAACGTCACTTATCGGGTCATGAGATTTGTTACGACAATGATCAAATATCTTGAGCCCAGCATATAGATAACATTTAAGATGCCAACCTTAGGATAGAGCCATGTCAACCTTGTATAGAGAATTACTCGGAATAGGACAGATGAAGGAATGTCCTTGTTTATTTTATTTTTCTTCATTTTACATTTCCTTGTTAAAATTGTTGTGAATATCACTTGTGTATTTCTTCAACGTAATTTGTACTTAATTTTCTTGTGTCAAGTTTTGTAAAATAATTGTGTATGTCATAACTTCATCATTTGCATCATTTAGATATTTTCATCATACATTTACCATATACATTTTTCATAATGCTCATACATTTGTCATGTACATTTTTCATAATTCTCATGCAACCATGTACATTTTCATAATGCTCATGCATTTATTATGTACATTTTTTTTAACAATGCTCATGCATTCATCATGTGCACTTTTTATAATACTCATGCATTCATCATGTACATTTTTCAAAATGCTAGTATTAAACTTTGTGAATATTTTTTGGATTATCATTTGAATTAACTTATTTCATTTACATCTTTGAAATATTTATCTGCTCACCCAAAATTCATGCATACATTTTTCATAATTGCTCATGCATTCATCATGTATATATCTATGTGTAAATAATGCAAACATACTTCATTCATTCATAATGCTCATGCATTCATCATATAAAAAGGGAAAATGCAGGCAACTGAAGGAGAAAATTGAAGATATCATTAATAAGGGCACCCTGGCTTTGGAAGTTTTTGAACAATGGAAATCTGAAATTTGAAGATGGGGAATGTCACTCAAATGTTCAATCTGGATTACTCCAAATTTCTGATGTTTTCATTTTTTTCTAGGCATGACATTTTAAACATTGATTAGGTGTTTGACAATTTTGTTTCCTTTTTTATTGAAAATTGTTTACGTTTGCACGACTTATTTTTGAATGAAAAAATGTCTTGGATCTTAAAGAAAATTGGTTATTATTGTTAAAAATGAACTCTGCAACCCATTCCCTTGTCTAGTTGCAAATCAGACCACATAAAAGCTTGATTCCTTTGATGGTATAAGTTTGAAATTTCATGAACTTTCTTTTCCATTTGGCCATGAAATGAATTCCAAAAGGTCAATTATCTTCATCTGAGCAATGAACAATGAAATGGTTGTATTAGTATGCAAAAACATTTTTCGAGAACCAATACATGAGGCACTCTTTTGAAAGAGTCTGGATTCTGGCAATTTGATAAATGTTAAGGCTATCAAGAGCTTCAAACATATCACCCCTAAGTTCCTTCACCATGCTCGAACTTTTCCCTTCTTGAATGGTGTCCTTTACTCGCATCTTGGAGCAAAATTACCGTGGAGGCTATGTTTTCTCAACATCTTTGAAAACCTTAGCTTGAGAAACATGCATTTTAATCCTTTGCCACATCTTGGGGCAAGATTACTGAAAAACCAAATTAGTCGATGTTTCTAATATCCTTGCACACCATTCTGATTTGTGCAAACTTTGTTTTCTTCTATGATGAACAGCCTGAGTAAACTTTGAGAAGTAAGATTTGTTGGATGGGGCCTTCATTTAAATGGCATAATGAGATGATGAATCTTAGACATGAGTTGCGGAAAAAAAAAATATTGTCAGTCAATGTTTCTAATATCCTTGCACACCATTCTGATTTGTGCAAACTTTCTATGATGAACAGCCTGAGTAAACTTTGAGAAGTAAGATTTGTTTGATGGGGCCTTCATTTAAATGGCATACTGAGATGATGAATCTTGGACATGAGTTGCGAAAAAAAAAAAAAGGATTGTGACATCATGCATATGACATATTCAAAGGCAAAAAGAGATTCTGATTATCTACCTCACCTGAGGATTATTCTTCAATAGAAATATTCATACTTGACATGAGAGATGGCCATTTTTCATATTCCTTGCACAAAATGAGAAATTATCATTTGCTACCCCCTTTGAGTCTATTGAATTTTTTATTGAATAAACCTTAACCAAGGATCACCCTCCACACTAGGGGGGCAAATATGAAAATTTATCTTTTTATGGAGGAATGAATGTTTGGATCATATTTCTACTCCACGAAAAGAATACCTTATGTCATGGAGGCAAATGTTGAAATGGATTGAGTTCCAAACTCACTTTGTGATAGGAAAGTTTGTGAAAAACAAAGAAAAAAGAGAGATAAAAAATGAAAGGAAAGATGGAAAATGTTTTGAAAAGTTCACTAGATGAAATCCTCATGAAGAGAAATGATCCATGGTTTGATTATCTTCAAGATGAAAAGAAAGATGAGAAATATTATGAGAAGTGGAAATGATGAAATCCTCATGAAGAGAAATGATCCATGATTTGATTACCTTCAAAATGAAAAGAAAGATATGAGATATTTTGAGATGAAGAAATGATCATTGGTTTAATTACCTTTAAACACATATTTTGGGCATGACTATCCTTTCTTTCATGACCCCAAAACCACGGCCTACATTACAAGCTTTAAAAGTCCATTTTGATCAAGTGTGAATATTTAACTTGAAGAGTTTTCCTTATGCTTCATTACATCTCTTCGATTTTGCTATGAACAAATTTTAAATTCTCAAATGCATGGTTGAACAACAAAAAAGAATGAAAGAATGATGCTCTGGGGTGAAAACCCAAAAATGGGCAGTCTAGAGCCAAAATTGAAAATATGAAAGCAACTTTGCATGACTGTGCCAAGGCCCAACAAGAAGTACAAGAGAAATGATATTTTGAACCCACCAGGGAACACCGAGCACTCTTGAGAAACTTAAGAAGATCAACACCGCTTGGACGACTTGGCCCAAAATTGAAAATCCTTTTTCCTTTCTTGTCCAAATTTTGAACCCATCATAAATAGTCTTTACATTTGTTGAATTGCTATATATCAAGAAACTAAGAAAGAGTGCCAAAATAGATTGTGTTTTCAAAATAAAACTTTTTTGTTGAAGGAAATTCATTGTGAGTTTAGATGAAGAAAAATTGATTCTTCTCTTATGCGATGAAATCTCTCTTGATGACCAAAACCTTCACAAATTGAAATACCCAATTCACTTGAATGAGCCAAATTGTGACTCATCTTGTGCATTCTTGAAAGTAATCATCAGTTTTTTAAGAGATCCCAAAGTTGCATTTTTTTGTTTAGAAAATGAGGACCTGATTTTTAAATATGGAAAATGGTGATGTAGGGCAACTTACCGTTGCCACTTGATTTGGGGGGCATGATTGAAAAATGATTTTTGAGCATATTCTTTCTTTTCAAAGAATTTTCAAAAATTGAGAAATGAAAACATTCAGGTTTGGAATGATGCATATTTGAGTTTTGGGACCAGTATGACAAGAGTGACATTTCTGGGGCAATAAGAATGCTGAGAAAGACTTTGGGTTTTTATTTCCTTGATGAGAGAAATGGTTTTCAAGAATGGGATGTGTTGTGTCAGTGAATGATCAAAAGAAGAATGAGATGATAACAATGAAAACCCAAGGAATATGAGTGTTCAAAACCTTGAAGTTGAAAGATGTTTTTGAGAAAGAAAGCTTTGATCAATTGATAAAATTGACGGAGGTCAATCCATTTCTAAGTCTAGCGTTTGGAACCTAAAAAGGATGACACAATGAGCTTGAGTATCCTTTTGTCACAATGAAAGATTCATGATAATAGTTTGCATTCTATCACATGACATTCATTTCATACATTGCATTTCATGACATTCATTACATTTTGTTGTATTCATGGCATTCAATGCATGCATTCGATATATAAAAGAGAAAAATATTTTAAATTTTGAAGGATAGTTCAATAAGGGAATAAGAATTTCTCTTGGAATTTTAAACCTCGATTGAGAAAAACTTTTGATGAGATCTTAAGTCTCGCTTGAGGAAAACCTTTTCAAATGAGATGCTGAACTTCAGTTGAGAAAAACAATTTCAAAATGGATTCGAACCTTGTTCGAGATGAGATGAGAATCTTAATTTTAGTGAGAATCCTTAGTTAAGTTTGAATCCCTTAGTTTTAGTTTTGGCGAGAATCTTTAGTTTTGGATGTGAATCCTTAATTTGGGTGCGAATCCCTTAGTTTAGTGAGAATCCTTATTTTGGGTGTGAATCCCTTAGTTTAGTGTGAATCATTATTTTTTGGTGCGAATCGCTTAGTTCCTTATTATGGGTGCGAATCCCTTAGTTTTGGATATGAATCCTTTTGTTTTAGTGAGAATCCTTAGCTTTGGGTGTGAATCCCAAGAATCCTTAGTTTTGGGTGCGAATCCTGAGAATTCTTATTTTGGATGTGAATCTCTTAATTATGGTGTGAATCCTTTAGTTTGAGAGAGAATCCCTTATTTAGGTGAGAAATCTCGCATTTTGAGGAGAATCCTATTTTCAAGTTGTAAATCCTTTATTTTAATTATTTAGGTGTGAATCCTTTGTTTTTAAAAGTTTAGGTGAGAATCCTATATTTTTTTGTGTAAATCTTGTATTTTAATTGTTTATGTGTAAATCCTTTATTTTAATTGTCAATCTGTGAATCCTTTATTTTAATTATTTAGGTGTGAATCCTTTGTTTAAGTTATATTCAAGTTGTGAATCCTTTGTTTTCAAGGTAAGTTGTGAATCCTTTATATTATAAATTTTTAAGTTTATTTTTTTTTAAGTGAAAGATTTCAAAGTTGGTGTGTTTTTCAAGAGATTTGGTCTGAATAAGGGGAAGTCTTTAGAATGAAGTTAATTTGGAAGAAATGAAGAGGTAGTCGATTTTAATTCAACAGTTGGAAATCCCAATAGAGGATGAGGAGATGAAAAGAATGAGCTTGAGAATCCTTGTAGCCACGATTGGAGACACATGATGTGGATTAATTGAAACATTTTACATTTGTATTGCATTCATGACATTTGTACTTCATGCACTTGCATGATGTCATTCATTGCATCACATTGCATTCATGACATTTATATTTCGTGCACTGTATGATGTCATTCGTTGTATGCATTTAACATATGAGAAAGATTTTAGTTTTTGAATTTTGAAATCAAACTTTTTTTTCGAAGTGAAATTCTTGAGCTTCGATTGAAGAAGGATTTTCCAAATGTAATATTGTATGAAGAAGTCTTTTAAGGTGAAATCTTTGAGTCTCGGTTGGGAAAATTTACAAGATAAGATTCTTGAATTTCGGTTGAGGATATTTTTAAGATAAATTTTTTAATCTCGTTTGGAAACTTTGCAAGATAAACTTTTTCGAAGATTAGATGAGATTTTAAAACCTCTCTTGAGGAATATTTTTAAGTTGAATGAGATTTTAAAATCTCTCTTGAGTATATTTAAATAGATGAGATTTATAAGCCTTTCATGAGGATGTTCGTTTTCAAAGCCTCTCACGAGGATATTTCTAAGCCTCTCACGAGGATGTTCGTTTTAAAAGCCTCTCATGAGGATTTTTCTAAGCCTCTCACGAGGATATTTCGTTTTTAATGCCTCTCACGAGGATGTCGTTAAGCCTCTCATGAGGATGTTTTTTAAGCCTCTCACGAGGATATTTCGTTTTTAAAGCCTCTAATGAGGATATTCTGTTTAAAACCTGTCTCATGGATATTTTTCATGCCTTTCTTAAGGATATGTTTGCTAAGCCTCTCCCGAGGAATATTTTTGATGAGCCTTTCTTAAGGATATATTTGCTACGCCTTTTTTAGAATGTTTTCATTAAGCCTCTCTCAAGGAATTTTTTTGATGATGAGCCTTTCTGAAGGGTATGTTTGCTATTTATTTTTTTTTTGGTTAAGCGTCTCTTGAGTATATTTTTGTTAAAATTTTCTTGAGAATTATTTTAATCGAGCCTCTCTTGAGGAGCATTTTCTCGTTTGGAAATTTTAAAGATTATACCTTGTTTACGAGGAGCGTTTTTACAGAGATTAAGCTCAAGTTTAATAGAACTTCTGAATTGATATACAGAGATTCAAGTCTAAATGACTTAGAACTCTCTATCAAAAAAATTCTTATTTAAACAAACAACTCTGAATCACAAGCCGGGAGGGGGTACGAATACGATCCAGTTCCAGGCCAATCTTCAAAAACGAAAATTTTCTCTCCAAGCCCTAGGAATAGGATTGCATATCTGCAACTACTACTGATTGCCGTTAACAAAGTTTTTTCTTTATATAATATATAAAGAAAAAAGGTAGTTGGAACATTTTAATTATGTTCTCCAATTTTCACCTGGAATCAACGGATAGATTTGCTTCCAACAGAGAACTCGCAGATCGCAAAGAAGCACAGGTTCAGGTCCTTGAAGCTGGTAAACGTGGAGTTGGACCAAGACTTCCAACAACAACCCTTCGGAGTGGACTACGGCAGCCCGACCCAGTTGTAAACTTTTTCATTATTTTTTTTATTTCTTTTCTATTTTGTTATTTTATATATATATATATTATGATCTTATTTCTTTAATTTTATTTTATTGTTAATTATTTATTTATTTTTGACTAATTTTATTTTGTTTGATTATTGCAGGTATATTTTATGACTAACTTTTATTTGATTCTTCTTTGATTTTATTTTAATTGATTTAGTTAGTTAGTTTGATTAATTTTAATTGATTAAGTTGATTTAATTTATTTAATTGATTTTAATTTTTTATTATTAAATTTTTTTATTGTTTATTAACTTTTCATTTATATTATGGATTATTATCTGGTACATCGTCAGTGGATTTTTTTAACTCCACAAGCGGTATTCACACGCTTCCGTAACTTTTCATCCAATTTATATTTTTTTAATCCGACTGTCGTATTTCATGTTCTATTCGCTTAGATCATGCACGTCGAGTTTTGAGTAAATTAAAAATGTTTAACTATTTGTTCCGACGTAAAAAAACTTTCAACCGTTAAATATATATTAAAAAAGACAGTATTCTCGATCGATATGATAGGGATATCGGATCGATTCGAAAATTTACATGCACGATAAGTACGATTATATTATTAAATGGCTGGTTTGTAAAAATAGAAATCGTATGAAAGATTACGGAAACGTGTGAACACCGCTTGTGGAGTTAAAAAAGTCCACTGACGGTGTACTAAATAATAATCCATTCCATTATATTAATTCATATTTGTTATTTATTGATTAGTTTTTAATTAATTCCTAATTAATTTTTTATTTGTTTAATTTTTGTGAATATTTTTATGATTAATTTGTTTTGGATTTTATGTAAATTATTTTAGACGGTTGATTTATTTATTACATGATTTATTTTTATTTGTTGCTCTCATGGGAGGAGTAATTTAAATTGATTAGATAGATTTTTACTAATTGATTCTTTATGATTGATGCTTATTTAAGATAAAATACTTGAGGATAAATAAAGACCATTTAGATGAGATCAATTTAGGATAATATGTGATTAATGTGGTACTATCTCTAAATAGGCGTTATGAATGTGCTAATCCTTCTTCACACGTAACTGAACTCTCGAATTTAGTTCTGAAACGTAGATCGAAACTTATTCTTTTTAGGGTACCTTAGTCAAGGTTAGGATTACTTTAAAAATGATAGATTCATATAGGTGACTAATCACACCTACTAAGATGATTAGTGGTGACTCTATTATTTGTGTTTAGCATGCTTAATTCGTATTTGGCACGTTATGACAAATAAAATGAAAAAAAAAAAAGTGAACAATCAAATAAATGACTGATATCGATCTTAAAAAAGTTGAAATTGATTTTATTCTACTAATCAAATAGAATTATTCAATGTGGATAGTCAACAATAACCTGAATTCTATCTTACAAATCATATGCCATGAAAATGTTAATTAATATATTCAACAAGTTAAAAGGTTCAGTAAAAGATCAAGGGAATATCAATTCTGTACGTGTCACCTTATTAATTTTGTTTGTGAAATGAATCATTGTTATTAAAGCGTGCGCTTAGGCATTACGCCTTAACGGCTGACAACAAAACGTCTCATTGTTGTAATAGTTCATACGCTACAAATACATTAGCAGTTCTTAACTTACCAACCGAGGACAAATAACAACATAAATATTATACATCAAATTACATTAAAAACAAAATAAATATGACTGTGATATAAAAAGTAAGAAAAAAAAAAAACAAAATATAAAATTTTTGCTACAATTTTTAAAAGTAAAATTTTATTTTTTAAAAATTTCAGATATTATAAATTTGTTAACAAGTATTTTAAATATATTTATACTTTAAAAGTAATTTTAGTTAAATTTTTTAAGAAAAAACAAATATTAATTTTTAAAAATATAATTTTAATTTTTATATTTTTAATATAAATTTTTACTTTTTTTAAAATTTTGATATTAATTTTTAGAAAATACAATTTAAAATATTTTATATTTTTAATATATATTTTCCTTTTTTATTTTTTTTTCTAAAAAATCATGTGATGCCACATGTCATCACCTGATTAATCAATGCCATATCATCATTTATATTTAACGGTGTTAAGTCAATGTACCACATTGATACACGGTTTGATAGTACATGTACCACATTAAACATGTTTAAAGTAAATACCACATTGACAAATTTGATAAACTTTAGGAGTCATTCATAACATTGACCTTTTAAATATTTCAATAATATTTATTATTAACAAATTTTTTTATTAAATATTTAAAAATAATAATTTAATTAATAATTTTAAATCAAATAGAAAGAAAGATAATTTTGTCATAATATTTTTTAAAATTTTTAACTATATGAGAAAGTTACTTTCCTACCTCTCTTCATGAGAATCACATTCTCAATATTTATGAAAAAATAATTATCAAAGTAAAATTATATTGTATTTTTCAACATATCAAATATAAAAATCAAATTCTCATCAATTAAACTTTTAAAAAAATAAATATTTTTCATCATACCACGTGCTCATAATATATAAAAAAAATTAACAGAGCATATAAAGACAGATAAATTGTTTGAAAGACAAAATTGTAAATACAATTTTGTTTCCTTATCAATTTGACCCTCTTAATAATTATTATTGTTTTTTATCATTTTTTTCGCTCCACGTTAGCAAATTGGAATTCCCCAAGGCCCAAATTCTTAATTTTTGACCGAAAAGTCTGGGGGTAAATAATCCGTAATCTTTTTTATTTTGCCACAGAAAGCAGTTGATAACGTAACGTTACCAGAAAAACAGCGAAAAACGGAGAAAACAGAGGGAAACCCAAAAAAGAGAAGAAAAACAATGGTAGCCATTTCTTTGTACAGAGGGAAACTCCACAGAGCACCGGACATACCTCGGCGTTTGCTAATGCCGATTCCAAGAATCTCTCTCAAAGACTTCAAATCCCTCTTGCAGCGCCGCAACAAAGCTCTCTCTCGTCTCCGCTCCTCTTCTTGCTCCTCTAACCATAACCCTAACCCTAATCATGATTTAAAGCCTCACATTCAATCCCCCATGCCCAATGGGCCTCCTATTGAGCCCAAATTGGAAGCTCAAGTGGAGCCGGAACCGCTTGAGGATTTGAAAACTGGACCACCTTCCGCGGAGGTCAAGGTGGAGGTAGTTGGTGGATCCGACGGTGGAAATTGTTCGTTTAAGCCGGAAGATGAGCTGCCCGAGAAAGATGAAAATTTAGAAGTGGATGAGAAACCGCCTAAGGAGACTAAAGCAAATGTAGAGGTATTATAGTTTCTTTTTTTTCTTTGAGTTGATATTTTGTTAGCTTAAATTTTAAATTTTTCTTTTTTTGATTCTTATGTGTAGAAGGTAGAGAAAAGGATGAACATTAGTTGATTTAGAAGTGCTAACAAGTCCCAATTGTTTTTTTTCCTTTTTTGTGTTTATGCAAAAGTTTCATTCTTGTTTGTTGAAATGTTCTTTATTTGATTTCTATTGCTAGGTAAGCGAAAAAGTAAATGAGTTTAATGGAAAAGAGAAAAGGAAAAGGGATGTTGAGGAGAAGTTACAAGTTTTGAATGCAAAGAAGCATAATTTAGTACAAGTACTAAAGCAGGTAAACTTCAATTTCTAATGCCTTTCGAATCCATGACCGTGTTTTTGGATAAATGAATCCCAGAAATTAAACGGTGATGTTTGATAGATCTTGAATGCGGAGGAGGAATTGAAGAGAAGAAATAGTACACAAGTTACGGCCATTCGTCCAGCTGTTCCACTTCAAGTGGAAACCACGAATGACTCTGGGTCGATGACTAGGCTTGTCACTCCCAGGATGGGCTCGGAGGCTAATCTTGCTGGTGAAAATGAAGGAGGTGAAGCTGATGATGTTTCAAACCTTAACTTTCATTCTCGTCATGTATTTCGGATGAGCAGTACATCACCATCTTCAGAATCTCCTCTTAGAAGACCTACCTACATTCAACACAATGTGGTAATATTTATCCGTAACTGAATTTATTTTATTTATTTATTTTCAATAAAGCATTGATACATGAACTTCCATAGATTTTTTTCGACATCATTCTCTTGTACTGTCAAACTTGGTGGCCTGAGCTAGGAACCTAAAGTTTAAGTCAACGTGCATTTTGATCTTTCTCTTCCCTTAACTGTATGCAAATGTGCATTTTGGTAAAGATCTGAACCTAAAATTTACCCTAAATCCAATTTCCCCTCTTTCCCACTTTAGGAAATTACCAATTGCATATCTTATGAACCGCTCCAGCTCCTTTCCTCCTATGATTTGCTGTTTTGTCAAATGCTCTAGATTTTGTTTTGGGTAGACACTTTAAGATTAGTAAGGCTAGTGTCTTCACCTCTGGTGGCTCTAATCCATGCAAGCCACAGCCTGATAGTTGATTCTTAGTATCTCAGGAATATTTGTTACTCTTCATAAGTTACTGTTACAGTAGGGTAATTGTCAACAAGGTGAATTCATGCACCATTTAATTGGTTATTTTTTCAGAGCTAGTGTCTCAGTTCATTTAGAATTCACATGTCCTTGATCTGTTTCATTCTCTATGGTTTTTCATCAATGCCTCACTGCTTCATTCAAAAAGCTTCTTGGATGGAGCGGATGAGCATAAATTACACAAAATTTCTGTGATTACTCTCTCAGTGAAGCACACGGAAGGCTTCTGGGAAAAAATATATGACCCTTCTTTCTCGTAAGGTCAGATCCTTTTAAGTTGTTTTATGGATGCTTTTTAGAGTTGACATTATCAGCACACAAGCTGCTTTCAATTGTTAAGATTAATCACCCTCATCTGGTCATGGATAGATAATAGCCTCTTTGTGTAGTCTAGAGTTTTTCCCGTGCGTTTTTTAATTAAGAAAATAACACATGCTATGGTATTGTCACCTTTTTGTTTTGAGGAAATTGATGCACCATGTAGCTGTATTATTGGGACCTCATAGAGGAAGATAATAATTAATAAGCATCAACCGCAAGATGTTCTATTTCAGTTATTTATATGGCTATTTTAGAGAAATAAAATATTATTTATTACTACCAATGGATCACGTTGTTTGGAGTTAACATTCAAGAAAAGTATGTTATTTGACTGGTTGATATTCATTGAGGTGTACTAAAATTGAATTATCTTGTGTCATGATTATATCAGATGATGTGTAAACTACAGATTAGTGAACAAAATCTGTTAAGCCAAATTTTGTTTATGTGAAGATTGATTGATGGCATATATGCTAATGATATTTCAGTTATTACCCTTATGTATAGGTTCCCCACCCCTCTCGAGCAAGCATGGGGGTAACAGGTAGCCCATTGTGCTTTGCTCCTACTGGGAATCCTCCCGCTGTATCTGTGTCAGGAACGAATTATGTTGCATCATCTCCTTCCCCTGCTGCATCTGGTGGCACTTCAGTTTTTAGAGAAGCTAGGCAGCCAAGCCCATGGAATTAGAATCTGTAGCACATCAAACTCTTCATGTGACTTGAGGCTCTAAGATAGTATATTATGAGCTTAGCAACATTCAGCCAGGTCCTTTTTGGTTCTTCCTGCTTAAGCAAAATTAGAATATTGGTTCTCAATTTCATGTCAGATTATCAGGTCCAAGGAGATGCCATCTTCTATCTTCCTATATCACTGCCGAGATGCTTACTTACGCATGTCTTGCTCAGCTTGGAAGTGTAAATTTTTAGAGAATGTAGAATGACTGCTAAGTATTAAAGCTGTAGATTTTTTTTCTTTTCTTTTGAATTCTTTCATTGTTAGGCCTGAAGAGTTTGAATTTTTTTTAAAAATAACTGAAACTTAATGGAATCCATGGTTCTATGATCAATTTGTATAATTCAAGATCTTCCATGGTGGTCCATAGTTAATAGTTTTCCTATTACTTCTGCAACAATCAGGATTTTCTGAGTCAGGATCCTTTTAGTATATTTTTTAATAGCTATAATTGATGCAGCATTAAAAGTGTTAATGGGTCGGGTCGGATTGAATTTGGGCTCGAAATTGGCTCGTGGACAGGTCCCAACCCACCCTTTCTTTTTATCATTTCATTTTTAATTAATATTATTTCCCATTATGTTGAGGCAAGGCAAGGCAAGGTTGAAGTTGGGCTGAAAGGGCAGGGGTCCCAACCCAACCTCCATTGCCATTCTGAAGGGCCCAATGATTAGGTTTAAATATCAAAGCCTTTCCATCTGAATACTCGGGTTCAAGGGCATCCTTTATTTCTCACTACCTTGAATTGGGAGAGGAACTGTAGTGTCCTACTCTTACATAGAATAAAAGTGGCATTTTATTAGCATAATAGAATCTCAACCTGAATATTAACAATGCCCTTTCAGTTTCTAGTTTTAAGGGAAATTGTTAGAGCAAACCAAACCAAAGAATTAGGCACATTCCTCTGTGGAGCTTGTTGTGCAAATTATATTTACCCACAGGCCACAGCCAACAGACAATAATTTGTATATACATTATGGTTTAGTTAAACATCTCTGGATTAATTAAAAGCAAGCAAGAAGATAAAAGTTAAACCTGTTTCTCCAGCTCATAAACTTGACCCTTCTTTAATCCCCTAAATAGTTGCAAATATGTTGCTGGCTCAGTAGTGTCTCCTACCTTCGTGTGGAAAGAATCTACTATAATGAAAATTGAGTCCTTAGAGACTCATAGAGAAATTTTGAATTTAGTTAAAGAGTTTTTTTGTCTTATTTTGTCATCTTTTAAGAATATTTTTGACTTTTTACAAAAAATCTTTAGGGACCCAAAGGGTATTTCTTCAAATGTTCAAGATTTATTATTTATCCTATTTTGCTTTTTATTTGAGGAAAAAAAATGGCAAAAAATCAATAAATATATTATTATTAATGAATAAATATTCTAGAAAAATCTTTTTTTCTTATATCGATTTCGGATTTGTACCGATCCGTTCGGGTAAAAAAATTTATTTTATTAATTATATTTATTTTAATTTTAAATGATGTATTTAAATGGGTTAGTTCGCACATTGACTCGCGAGTCATTTTAGGATCCGTACTCGACCCATTCGGGAAAAAAATTAAAAAATATATATATATTTTACTACTTATTTTAATTTTAATTTTAAATGATGAATTTAAAGTTGTTGATTCGCACATTGACTTGCGAGTCGCTTTAGAATTCATACCCGACTCGGGAAAAAAGTTAAAAAAAAAAAAGGAAAAAATATAGTTTCTGCTAACTTATGTGAGAAAATCGATCCTAAAAGAATAAAATACAAATTACAATTTTATTTTCTTATTTTTATATCTTATAATAAAAATAAACAATGTATAATAAGGTTTAAATATTTTTCAAAAATACATATAAATAACATTTGAAAATGTATTTGTATTATGTAATTTATAAATAAATAATTTTAATAAATTTAATTTCATAATTAAAAAAATATAATTATATTAATATTATTACAATTTAAAAATAAAATATTTAAAAAAAGAATTATTATTTAATAAAAAATATAAACTAAAATTAAAAATTTATTATTAATTAATTAAAAGAATTACAAAAAAGTAAAAGTACTCTAATAATGCGAGGTCTTTTTTTCTAGTGTCAGGTTTAAAGTTGAAACCAGGACATCCAATAAAATTAATAATTCTCGGAAAACATGGGAATTTTTATAAAATACATCAAAAAAAATTCGTATATTCGTATTATATTCGTATTTTTTTACGTATTATATTATTATTTTTTTTGCATCTTACGATATCATCTGTCGAGTTAAGGGTTAAGAGTTAAGATTAGTGATTAGTGGTTAATTTTTTAATAAGATGTCAGTTGTCACAGTGCATCAAATACAAATTCTTAAAATATTATATATTTATATAAATTTTGATACATTAATAATTTATATTATATAAATTATGATACATTCATATATTTATATTATTTTTTATTATTATTTTTTTATTTTTAAAATTATCAAATCTACTACAGATATCGGGTAGGCAAAACAAAAGTGTTTTTATCAGTTGAAAACTTCAAATGTGAGAAGTCTTACTCAGCGTATGACACCTAGGACCCCACCTTCGTTGTGGTAGAGTTTGTCTCTAAGGAGCTTTATCCTTCCGGATATGGACTTCTTACTCTTACTTTTCGATCGATACTGTAATGAGAGTTTTTTTATCCAAATATAGTAAAAAAAAAAATTATATATCAAAATATTGTTGATCTGTTTTTTTAGTTGGAAATCGTCATCTTTCATTACGATTTTTCAGCGTAAAAATTACAAAAAATACTAAGAAAAATCGTTATGGGGTGGCGATTTCCCTTGATATATATATATATATATATATATTTATATTTTACTTAAATTAAAAAAATTATAAATTTATTTTTAAATTTTGTATTTTAATTTTAAAAATTGTAAATTAAATAAATTTTTTAAAAAAAATTTAAAAAGAAAAATTAAAAGTCCAACAGTATATTTTTCTTATTTAAAATTTATGAAATTTTTTTTTAAAATTTTTTAGTTGATTTTTACTATATAAACTTTAAAAACAAAGAAATTCAAAAAAAAAAAATCAAATTCTTTTGAAGGCAACGGTCAAGTGACCGTTGCCTTCAAAATCTCATCCCCTCCCCCCCCCCACACACCACTCTTCTATAAATATCCCCTCATTTTTTACAACTTATTTATATTTTCTTTCTTCTTTCTACAATCAAATTTCTTTCTACCAATAATTTTTTTATCTACAACAATTTTTTTCTACAACAATATTTTCTTTTCTACAACAATATTTAAAAATGGCTTCATCATCACTATTGAGGTTGCAAAAAAATCACATATCGAAGGTTATATTTAAAGAGGTAAGTAAATTGTTGTAATATTATTTGTATTACATTATCAATTTTTAGTTATTTTTTAATTATTATTATTTTGTAAATTTATAGTTTTATTGTTTAATAATTTTTATATTTTTAATGTTATAGTGCTTATTATAGTTTTATCATTTATTAATTAGTATTGTTTTTTCATTTCTTAGTTTTATAATTATTTATTTTTTATATTGTTTAATTTTTTATTATTATAGTTATTTAATTTTTTAATTATTTTTGTTTTTTCATTTTATGGTTTTATATAATTATAATTATAATTTTTATATTATATTGTTTTTTATTATTATATACAATAATAATTTTTTAATTATTACTGTTTTTTCATTTTATAGTTTTATATAATTTTAATTTTTATATTATATTATTTTTTATTATTATAGTTTTATAATTTTTTAATTATTATTGTTTTTTCATTTTATAGTTATTTATTTTTCATATTATTTAATTATTTAATAATTATATAAAAAAATTTAAATTTTTTATTATTGTTTTGTTATTTTAGATTTTTATAGTTTTTTTAATTTTTAATTGTTATAGTTTTATAATATATTAAATTTTATTATTATTTGATTTAATTTAATTAATTATCAACAGGAAACTCGTCGCGTGTTACGTTCGAGGAAATTTACATTGGAGGACTCGCATCCATCTATTATCGACCACTTAAGAAGAGCCGGATTTTATCACGCAACTCAAATTCAACGATTTTTTATACAACCCGACTTAATCAGTGCTTTGATCGAACGATGGAGACCCGAGACGCACACTTTTCATTTTCCATTTGGTGAATGCACGGTAACTCTAGAAGATGTTGCGCTTCAACTTGGACTTCCGGTCAATGGCGATGCAGTTACATGCGGAAGATTGCTAGATTGGAATGAAGTGTGTCAAAATCTATTGGGCTCGGTACTTCCAGATGAGTATGTATCTGGCTCAACGATGAGACTAAATTGGTTGAAATCCTTTCAAAATCTTCCATTACACGCAACTGAAGAACAGATACAATATGCTGCTAGAGCATATATTTTACGTTCGATTGGAGGATTACTGATGCCTGACAAATCGAGCAGTCGGGTACATTTAATGTATCTTCCATTACTACGTGATTTAGAGCATGCGACAAATTATAGTTGGGGTTCTGCGTGTTTGGCGGTTTTGTATAGAGAACTTTGCCGGGCTACATTTCCAAAAAGCCATGACATAGGTGGATGTTTAGTGCTTCTACAATCATGGGCTTGGTATCGGCTACCATTTCTTGCTCCACGCGTGGATGTTTCGGCTGTATACCCCCTTGCAAGCAGGTAATATCTTTACTATTTTATTAATTTTATACGAAGTTGTATTTTTATAGGTCTATTAAGATTTTATATGCATTTTAACAGGTGGAGTAGAAGTAGAGATTTTACAGAGACTCCGACCGATATTGCAAGTATAAGATTGTGACTAGATCGAGTATGATATGACAAGGTAAATATTTCGATTGCTACATTCAAGTATTTTTTTATTTAATCCATTGAAACTAATAATTTGTAATAATTATTCGCAGTTTCTGTGGATGCCATATTCTTCAAGTGAAATTATGGCATGCCTCCCATCGGATGCCTACAATAATTGTAATATATGGAAAGCAAACACAGCATTGATATGCTTTTCATATGTAGAGTGACACCAAACTGATGGGGTGTTGCGATAATTTGGGATGCAACAACCAATCCCTGCAGCCCCGGTGAACCTTGATAAGCTTCACAAGATCGACATATGTGGTCGTCATGAGGAATTCTGGCCTGCGAAGCATGAACATTGGATCCATTGGTGGAATATACGTTTTTAACGAATTCCGACAGGTTATCCGATTGTTGGTAATAATTTCAACCCATCTGATGATTACATAGGATGGTATAAAAATGAAGGTCAGCCTTTTGTTTGTCCACCGTCGGTGTATGAGGATGTTAGGAGTATGCCATTTACCGGACGAACTTCAACTCCAGTCCCTTCTACACGGGATATGGAAGCTCCTAGACTTAGCCGACAACGTGGACGGATGCGTCAACCGGCCTCATCGGAGTTCACAGCACCGAGGATGTCATTTAGTCATCCTGAACCTGAACGGGATCATGGAGTACCATCCAATCATCGTTATTCCGTCAGTCACCCCGGATATGACGTTGATGAGTGTTATCGACCATCACCGCCAACAAAGAGGTTAGATGACCAGCTCCCCATCCTAAGTCCAAGTTCAGCATATCTAACATCAATGTATCAGTTTGGAACCCCTTCGTCAGCATTTGATGGTACATCATTTCTGGGTCCATCTAGTAGCCAGGTTCCCGTTATGGGTGAACTTGGTGTTGGCTCATCCAGTAGTGGGTTTCAAATTTTTGATACGGAAGAAATGACTGATGACATACAACCGAAACCAGTGGCGGTTATAGCAGGAGGCCGTGGTCGACCGCGAATACGTGCCACTGACGAGGTTGAACGACGGGTGCAACCACTACGCACTAGAAGAGCTCGACACTGTTGCTCTACACCACGCAATAATTAGAATAAATGTACTTTTATCAATATAATGAGAATAATGTATTTTAAATTTCTAATATATAAATTTATTTGTTTTGCATTTCATGTTATTTATTTTAAATTTGTTGGGAAATTAATTGTTATTTATAATTTTTTTATTCAGCATATGTAACTAAAATCTTAATGTTGTTATTTAATTTATAAAAATGTAAAAAAAAATATATTATTGAATATATTTTTATAAAATTTTTTAATTTTATATACAATAATAATCCAAATTACATGATAAGTAGAAAAAAAAAAACTTGCATAACATTTTCCCTTAATGGCAAAATATGTAAATATTACAGGTTATAAAAACATGTAATTCATTTATTGTTGATGCGAACTCTCCCCCAATGTGCCAGATTGATGCGGACAATTTCGACGGTTATGACCTTCATTTCTGCATAATCCACAACGTTTTGGTTGGTCTTTCTCCCTGAGGTCCATTTCATTACGAATACGACTTGATTCTGGCCGACCATGTGGATTTCTCCGCATTTCTTGATTGGGACACACTTCTGGACCATCATATTGAGGCCAGTAACCTTCATTTCCAACTGCTTCGAACTCATGTCTATAAACATTCAATATAGTTTCCAGTCTATAGACTTTGTCCACATATTGCATGCAATCTACATGGACATGTGCACAATCAGCAACTACATGTGAATAAGGGAACCTTTGTGCTTGAAACTTCCCACAGTCACACCACATGTCACTAAGCTTGACTTTGTACTTCATTGCAGAAACACCCTCTTGTGGATCAACTAACTCTTCAACCAGAAAAGATTGATTTGCTCACGTAAAATTAAGAACAAAGTGGGAGTTAGCTTTCCTGCGATTTTCTTGCATAGCCTGTGTGACTGTTTCACAGTATGTCTGCCCTCCCTCCATCATTGCAATTTGCTTGTTCCCTATCTTAACAAAAAGTGCAGCCAACCTATAATATGTTGATTGCACTAAAGCAGTAATGAGAAGATGACGCATTCCCTTCAAAACCAAATTGATAGATTCAGCTAGGTTGGTTGTCATATGGCCATAACGTCTTCCTTGATCATATGATTGGGCCCACTTCTCCTTGGGGATCCTATCAAGCCAATTAGCCGCCTCTTCATTTTCTCCACGAAGATTCTCATACATGAAATAAAAATTCGGTCGCCTCAACTCGTATCCTAATAAAATTAAAAACAAAAGACTTGTGAATTTCAGTATTATTTTATATACTAAACGAAATATAAGAGATAAAATAACTATGATTCGATTCCATACCCATGTTAACAATGTGTCGACGCAATTCCTTATTGTTAAACTTTTTCATAAAGTTAGCTGCAATGTGTCAAATGCAGTACACTGAATATGCATGTGGAGGATTCCATCCACTACCATCGCGTCTAATCGCAACTTTGATGGCTTCATGTCGATCAGACATCAAGCATATGCCAGGCTGTTTTGTCACGTGTGTACGCAAATTAGTGAGAAAAAATGACCAAGCCTCTGTTGTCTCACCCTCCACAATGGCAAAGGCAATTGGCAGTATGTTTCGGTTGCCATCTTGTGCAATAGCTAACAATAATGTTCCTTTGTATTTTCCATATAAGAAAATACCGTCTATTTGCACAATAGGTTTACAATACGGATACCCTTCAATGCACGACTTAAATGTCCAAAATAGCCGATGGAATATTCTCTTACCCTGGACCAGCCGATCACCGTGATATGCAGGTACCGTTTGCAATTCCACAATTGTACCAGACACCAAATGTTGCATTGCACCTAACCATTTAGGTAGCTCATTGTACGATCTTTCCTAATCGCCAAAAACTCGAACAATTGCCTTTTGCTTTGCTTTCCACGTTTTCTTGTAGGAGGTGATGTATCCATACCGGATTCGCATCTCAGCGATCAAAACTGAAACGGAGATCTCCAGATTTGCTTGGACCAATGACAGAATGCATGAACAGATCATGTTACAATCTAACTTGCAATGATCTTGTGAAATCCTCCCGATGTGCAAGTTTGAGGCCCTTCATATTTTCTAATCTCCCATGCCTGTTTCTTCTTCATAAAAGTTGTCTTTATTCTCCAATTACACCCTTTTCCATACATTACGCACTTGGCATAATATTTGGTCCGCTCAGATTCAATTACTCTGTAATCTACAGAGTTTTTGATGTTATAGTGTTTAATAGCTGAAAGCACAGCTTCTTTCGTTGGAAATTGTAACCCAACACACAGATCAACTGCAGATGGATCAAATGTCAGAGGCGTAGCTAATGTATGAGCATACTCAGAAAATTCCAGCACTTGTATTGCCTCCAGATCCAGGGTATGCATATGGGATGCAGCCTTATATGGGGGAAGATCTCCATGAGTGTTGATCTCAGCAGGGACGACGTCTGGGTCAGAATCACTGTTGTCATCACTTGCGAATTCAGCATCCTCTTCCTGCTCACTAAATTCACCAACATATTCACCATGGACTCCACGTGGCGGAACAGGATCAACACCAGCTGGCTCATCTTCGAGGGTAGTAGGAATTGTTTGTGAGACTAATGAATTCTAAAACGTTGTAGCTTGAGATAACGGAACGACTTCTTCTATGGAAACGTTGTATGTAGTGTGAACATAGAACGGCCCAGAATCATCATCTTCTATGGGAAAGTTTTCTGTTGTGCGAACATTTGAAGGCCCACAATCATCGTCAACATCCTCTATGTCAGCATATAACTCAAGTACACCAACATTTGCAAATGTCTCATGAGCATAAAACATGCATCTGACATCATCATCATCTTCAAGTGAAAATGTTCTATATCGGACACATCCTTCACCAATAGAAAGAGGATGCCTATACTTAACCTCTGAAACTCTTTTTCTATTTTCAGCTTTAATTTTTGTATGAATTTGCAGCTTCAGTTCCTCTAATGTGACGTCTTCTTCAACACGAAAACTTTTAGGACGTTCACAATCAAAGGTAGCACATTCGTCAATATTATGAATTTGGTCATTATAGTAGACCAATGCGATCACTCTATTGCTCATGTTGTGTAGTAATGAAACTAAGAATGATGAGAATGAAGGTGTTATCACTCGGAAAAAGAAAGAAGAAATATAGAAGGATGGGAATGAGGAGGTTTTAGCACTCAGAAAAAATCTGATTAAAAAACTGCTGTAGGGGTATTATAAACCTTCATCAGTATTATGAATTTATAATGGTTCATTATGTTGTACTAGATGACAAATCCCATATTCTGGAATCTGATTCTCATATTCTGGCTAGGGTTATTTGACTGAAAAATTGATAACTCATTCAATGCAAAAACTGATGATAAATCTCATCCTTTGTACTGGACTGTCCAATAGTCCCATCCATTGCAGAAGGAATCCAATTTCAATATTTTCTGCAGCATTTTATTGACTGAAAAAATAGCTGAAACCTAGCCCTAACCCTAAATTATTAGTCCCATCCATTGCATAAGGAATCCAATTCCAATATTTTCTGCAGCATTTGATTGAATGGAAAATAGCTGAAACCTATCCTTAACCCTAAATCATTAGTCCCATCCATTGCAGAAAAAATCCAATTCCAATATTTTCTGTAACATTTGATTGAATGAAAAATAGCTGAAACCTACCCTAACCCTAAATCATTAGTCTCATCAATTGCAAAAGGAATCCAATTCCAATATTTTTTACAGCATTTGATTGACTGAAAAATAGCTGAAACATATCCCTAACCCTAAACCATTAGTCTTATCCATTGCAGAAGGAATCCAATTCCAATATTTTCTGCAGCATTTGATTGACTGAAAAATAGTTGAAACTTATCCCTAACCCTAAACCATTGGTCTCATCCATTGCAGAAGGAATTCAATTTCAATATTTTCTGCAGCATTTGACCCTAAATCATTAGTCCCATCCATTGCAGAAGGAATCCAATTCCAATATTTTCTGCAGCATTTGATTGACTGAAAAATAGCTGAAACCTCTCCCTAACCCTAAATCATTAGTCTCATCCATTGCAGAAGGAATCCAATTCCAATATTTTCTACAGCATAAAATTAAAATAATAAAAAAATTAAATAAAAAATTTAAGTATATATATTTAAAAAAAAATTAAAATAATCGAAGATAAATTTTTTTATATCTGTTTGTTATAGATCTCACATTTAAAATTTAAATAAGAAATCAAAATTTTTATTTATATAAAATTAAAATAAGAAATAAAAATTTTGATATAAAAATTTAATAAGAAATATAACTTTTTTTTAAATTTTAATAAGAAATAAAATTTTATTTTTTATAAAATTTTAATAATAAATTAAATTTTATTTTTTATAAAATTAAAAAATTATAAGAAATAAAATTTTTGATATAAAAATTTAATAAGAAATATAATTTTCTTTTTTAAATTTTAATAAGAAATAAAATTGTATTTTTTATAAAATTTTAATAATAAATTAAATTATATTTTTTATAGTATTAAAAATTATAAGAAATATAATTTTTTATATATAAAATTTAATAAGAAATATAATTTTCTTTTTTAAATTTTAATAAGAAATAAAATTTTATTTTTTATAAAATTTTAATCATAAATTAAATTTTTAATATATATTTAAAAAATAAACAAATATTTAAAATAAATAAATAAACAAACCTAGATAATTTATTTTATTTAATTTACAATTTTTAAAATTAAGATACAAATTTTAAAAGTAAATTTACAATTTTTTTTAAATTTAAGTAAATATATATATATATATATATACCAAGGGAAATCGCCACCCCCATGGCAATTTCCCTTGGTGTTTTTTTCAATTTTTGCAATTTTTACGTAGGGAAATCGTCCTGGGGGATGGCGATTTTCCAGCTAAAAAAAAAAAAAATGTGGATTTTGAAAATTACTCTGAAAATAACGGTATTTTGATATATATTTTTTTTGGCTATATTTGGATAAAAAAACCGTAATGAGATTAGTCCAAAATTGGGTTAATTAAGCATATTAAATTATAATTTTTTTTGCCAAGAATTTGCTAATAATTTTGCTTTTATTGATTATTAGTTAGAAAATGGGATGAAGAAAAAGATAGCTAGCCGTCAAAGACATAAGCTTTCAAGATCCAAAAAGGGATAATAGACAAGAAAAATAGAATAAACCTAAATTTTAATACCTTATTAAGTATCAAATTAAAAATAACTGGTATTAAGTGGAAAAACTCAAATTAAATATAAGATCATGATAAATTCAAAATTTAACTGATGTAAGATAACACACCATTTAACAATCCTATTAAATTAAGCATGTACAATTAATGAAAAAATGAAAATTTAATCTAGTTGATTCATGCAGCTACTTTTAAGAAGTGACATCCAACAAATTTGGATTTCAAATCCCAAAATCTATAACTTATTTTCATATTTCATACTACAACCTTTTTTACACCGGAAAGTTATAAGATAAAAATGTTCAAAATCATAACCCTGTACATTGAGTCATCCAATTTAAAACCAAATATGAAAACGAGGAAAGTAACCTATATAAAAAAGGAGCTTGTAAAACTTGTTCATACCAAGTCATTGCATCTCAAATTACACTTATAACTAGAAGAAAAGAAAAGAAAAAAAAAAAAAAAAAAAAAAAAAAGAACTCCGCTTTGTCGGGGTATTTAAAAAAAAAAATTAATTTTAGTTTATATTTTATTAAATAATAATTATTTATTTTAAAATTTTTTAAAATTATAATAATATTTTTTAATTATGAAAATTAAATTTATGATAATTGTATATTTATAAATTACAGAATACAAATGCATTTTCAAATGTTATTTATATGTATTTTTGAAAAATATTTAGATTTTAATGTAGAGTGTATATTTTTATTTATAGGAGGTAAAAAATAAAAAATGGAAAATAAGAAAATAAAGTAGTGGTTTCTATTTTATTCTCTCGTAGGATCGATTTTCTCACATAGGTTAGCAGCAAGTTCATTTTTTCTTTTTTTCTTTACTTTTTTTTCCCAAGCAAGTCTGGTACGGATCCTAAACCGATCAATGAGTCAACTAACTGACCAACCCTTTTAAATATATAATTTAAAATTAAAATTAAAATAATTAATAAAATTTATTTATTTATTTACTTTTTCTCAAACAGATCGGGTCACGGATCCTAAATCGACTCACAAGTCAACGTATGGACCAACCCCTTTAAATACATCATTTAAAATTAAAAAAAATTAATTAATAAAATATTTTTTATTTTTTTTCCGAGCGGGTCGAGTACGGATCTATGATCTACCTGCGAGTCAACGTGTGGATCAACCCCTTCAATTACATCATTTTAAAAAAAATAAAATAAAATTTTATTTTTACCGAGATGGTCGAGTACGGATCCTAAATCGACACGCGAGTCAACATGCGGATCGACCTCTTTAAATACATCATTTAAAAATAAAGTAAATAAAAAACTAAAAATAATTAATAAAATAATTTTATTTTTTATTTTTGTCCCGAGCGGGTCGGGTTCGGATCCTAGATCGACCCGTGAGTCAACGTGCGGACTAATCCCTTTAAATACATCATTTAAAATTTAAATCAAAATAATTAATAAAATAATTTTTTTATAAAAAATTTCCTCGAGACGGTCGGGTACGGATCTTAAATCGACCGACAAGTCAACGTGCGGGACCAACCTCTTTAAATACATCATTTAACAATAAAATAAATAAAAAACTAAAATTAATTAATAAAATAATATTTTATTTTCTCGAGCGGGTCGGTACGGATCCTAAATCAACCCATGAGTCAATGTATGGATCAATCCATTTAAATACATCATTTAAAACTAAAATAAAAATAATTAATAAAATATATTTTTTAATTTTTTTCCAAGACAGTCGGGTACGGATTAAATTGACCCACGAGTCAACATGCGGACCAACCTCTTTAAATACATCATTTAAAAAAATAAAAATAATTAATAAAATAATTTTTATTTTTTTCCGAACGGGTCGAGTACGGATTCTAAATCGACCCGCCAGTCAACGTGCGGAGCAACCTCTTTAATACATCATTTAAAATTAAAATACATGCGAGTCAACGTGCGGACCAATTTCTTTAAATACATGATTTAAAAATAAAAAATTTAAAACTAAATAATTAATAAAATAAAGTTATTTTTTAATTTTTTCACGAACGGGTCGAGTACGGATCCTAAATCGACCCGCAAGTCAACGTGCGGACCAACCCTTTTAAATATATTATTTAAAAATAAAAAAATTCAACCCATTATTATTATTATTATTTTGTTATAGAAAAAGATGAAATTATCCCTAACCTAATTCAAAAATATCACTTGAGTCTTTAAGACCAAGGTAGTCAGTACCGTACCCGTGGGCGTACCGTTTTTGTTCTAGTACTGGTATGTATCGATTTCGATGTATTTTGGCTTACTGTTTCGGGTTTACCTGCATTTTTCAAATATTTTTTCATATATCTATATGTATAGCCTATTTTCAAATTTTTTAATAAAATATATATTATATAGACATACAAATATACATCAATTACATGCATATATATATGTTTTTATACAAATATAAATTTTAAATATTTAATATCTAAAGTTTTTAAACATCAAATAGGTAAAATAAATATTAAAATGTTAAAAAAATATAGTAAATTATTATTAATTATGTCCAATAACCTAATTTAATGAACATATATATATTTTAAATATAATTATGAAAAAAATAAAAATGATTATGACACAAAAAAAAATTGAAATTGGTTTAAAAATTCAAATAAGTGAATTTTTAAATAAAAAAAATAAAATCTTGTATCAACCGGTACGTATCGATACGTACCGGTATTGAACGGCATTGACTGGTACAGACCGGTACTGGCCGGTATAGACCGGTAATGGCTGGTACAATCGATACGGGCCGGTACAAAAATCAAAATGGTACGAGACTAGTACCGTTTCGATTTACTTTAAAAATGGTACGTACCGACCGATACGGCCGATACTGGTACGGTACCGATAACATTGTTTAGGACTCAAAAATAATTATTAGTAAATTTGTACTTTTGAAAACATTTTACCATTATGAAAAATAAGGGTAAATTAAAAAGCAACTTGAGAATGGACCTATCCTTAAGGAATTCCAAACATTTCCACATTCTATCTCAAGTAGTTATTTTTCACATGTTTCTCAAAAAAAACAAAAGAAGAAAAAAAAGATATCTTACATAAGGCAAATTCTTCCCAAGTAATTGAAGCCTTTTATCTCCTACTCACCACTTTTACTTCCCTTTCTCTTTTATGCTTTGGCACTACGTACACTTCATGATCTGCCCCATAATGTTTGCCCTGTATTTGATGGAACAGTGGAAATTGGCCCCAAAGCCCCTTAGCATGTGCTTTCGGGAATGAGATGGACAAGATGTGACGCCAACAAAGAAATTTTCCACGTTTTGAACGCCATAAAACGTTTAATAAAAAATAAAATAAAAACATAATTTATATATTTAAATACGATTAATTAATATGTTTGATATATATATATATATTTAAAATGTTAACATATTTAATAATATTATATTATATTATATTTATACAAAAACCAATACATATACAAAGATTTCAAATCTACATTTTTTGAAGCACGTTTTAGAAACTCAATTAACCACGCACTTAAGTAAGAGTTATAAATTATTATATTATGAAGTGGATTTATTTATGTTTGTGTAAAATTAAATTAGTTTTACACATTTTTATAATTTTTTATATAATTTATATTCTAACAAATCGATCGTTGTATTTAACAATATAATTATACTTGTCGTGCACGTAAAGTTTCAAATCGATCCGATATCTCTATTATATCGATCGAGAATACTATGTTTTTCAATATATATTTAACGGTTGAAAGTTTTTTACGTCGAATAAATAATTAGACATTTTTAATTTACTCAAAACTCGACGTACATGATCTACGTGAATAGAACATGAAATACGATGATCGGATTAAACAAATATAAATCATATAAAAAATTACAAAATTACAAAATATTTAAAATTAATTTAATTCTACACTAATATAAATAAATCTTTCCTCTTATATTATATATCTATATACACTGTATTAAAGCAATCCCCCTCAAATTGAAGGGGATTGCTTCACATGGGGTTCTCACGTAGCAACCCCATTTTTTTTCTTTTAAAAAAAATGGTGAGAAAAAGAAAAAAATTTATGTATTCATATTGTATTCATGTTTTAAATATATATACACTATATTAAAGCAATCCCCCTCAATTTGAGGGGGATTGCTTCACATGGGGTTGCCACGTAGCATCCTTATTTTTCTTTTTTCTTTTTTTTTTTTAAAATGGTGAGAAAGAGAAAAAAATATATGTATTCATATTATTTTTTCATGTTTTAAAGTTTAAATTGGATCACAATGACAAATTATATAAAATATCCCTACATGAAGACAACTTTTAAATTAAGGTATAGATGTCTAAAATTACCAAATTTAATATAGACAAATAATAACTCTCAATCATTATACAACACATGACACAAAATTGAGAGTTATTTGAATAGTATCAATTAGACATGGTAATTTCGGATACAACATGATTATACCATACGAACAAATAGAAAAAAAATAAAACACGACACAAAAAATAACATGAAAACAACACAAATAGACCAACTTGTGTTACTTTTTTGTGTCTATAATCGTTTTCAAGATATTATATATTTATATAAATTTTGACACGTTAATAATTCGTTTTATGTAGATTTTGACACTTTCATGTTTTCGTGTTGTGTTCGTTTTTTATGTAGATATCTATATCTTACTTTAAAAGTTATCCTCAATTGGGGATATTTTATATAATTTATCATAGTAATTCAATTTAAACTCTAAGTTCACTGACTAAGAATTAAATTATTGCATTTGCATCTGTTATATATTAATATAAATATAATGTTCAAAATTTATTCTTTATATTTTATTCTGTCTATTTAATTTTGTTTTTTTGAATGAGTTTAAATTATGAATTAATTGTTTTAAAAAATAAATATAATAAAATTTCAAAAAATTAAAATTATTAATTGAATAAATTGTTTTAAAATGTAAAAATATGAAAAATAAAATTATTAATTCAATATACATTAATAAATAAAATAAAAATTATTAATAAAACACATTAATTCAATAACATTACATAATAAAATATAAAATTTTCAAAGACATTTAAATTATATAATTTATGGATAATTACTTTTAACATAATTTTTAAATTAATAGATATATTATTATATTTATATTATAATATATTAAGATATAGAAAAACTAAATCTCTTCTAAAAAATTATTTATAAAAAAATTTACTCTGACAATAACACAAAAATAAAAAATTATTAAAAAAATATTATAAAATAATTATCAATAAATTATTAATACTATTATTATATTTTTTAAAATTATTTATTTTTATAAAATATTAAAACAAAACATCCCCGAGCGAAGCCGGGCTAACATCCTAGTAATAATTAAACTAGTCATTCTCAAAATAAAACCGCCATTGCCAAAAGAAAAAAGAAAACCTTATCCAACTTTGCAATGCAATTAAGTTTAATTACTTAGCACATGGAGGCTGCTCAAGCTCAATCCATCTTAGGCATGGCAAAAAGAGGCTTTATAGGGGTTCATTACACTTGCTTAGCAAAGTCATGTTTTTTGCTAAGCAAGTTAGGTAAGTGACAAGTGGCGTGGGGCAACCATATATATAGATTTAATAAGTTAATTAATAAATTTTGTGACAATTCATATTTATATTTGATGCATTGATATACATTATCAATAAATCAAATGATACTATCTCATTAAAAAAATTTTAAAAATATAAATACTTTTATTTTTAATTAAGTGATATCATCTGATTTATTGAAAATGTATAAATATTTCAAGGCATGTAATTAAAGTTGAGGAAGACAAGGTAGGTAGGTGGGAAAAGGAAGGGTTAGACAATGAGAGAAATGATTGTATGAAACGATTATTTTATGTTAGCATATATCATTCTATTCAAATCATGTCACGTAGTTAAATTTTTGAAAAAAATCAATTATTTATTACAAAAATTATTAATGAATTACTTAAATAAATATTTATCATTTGTATAATAAATAATCGATTTTTTTATTAAAAAAAATTAATTATGTGTCATGATTTAAATAAAAAAAAATATATGTTGACTTAAAGTAACCGTGTGATATAATTTTTTATATATATATATAAAAATATGTGAATATGGACACATGGACGTCCACATAACGAAAAATATATATATATATATATATATTACATGTTTGACTTTTTGGATTGGGATTTATGTTGGATAATGTTCATTAATTTTTAATGACAATTGAAGAAATAAATAAATTTAAAATATTTTTAAAGGTTACAAATAAAATAAAATAAAATATTGTACAAAATTATAGAGAATTGAAGCATTTTATTCCTAATAAAATAACTTTAACATATGATTTTGGGTTTAACTAACATTTTTAATAACGATATTAATAGGCATTTGTTTCCGATACACATACATAAAAAAAATTTCTTTAGGTTACATAATAAGAGTTTGAAATCTGATTAAAATCCAATATAGCACTTATAGTTACATGAATTAAAAGATAGTTCTATCCTTTTTTGTAATTATATTAGATTTTCTTACAGTAACATTTAACAAAAATTATATTATATTTGTAGTTAATAAAAGTTTATTAGGTTACATAATAAAATTTATTTCTAACTATTTAATATAATATAGGTAATACAGTTATATTATATATATATATATATATATATATATATATATATATATATATACCAAACTTCTATAGAATCACTGATATTTGTTTCCTATAGACTTTATTTATTATGAGTGATTGTAAAATTCTACTAAAACTTAAAAGTGAACTTTAAGAAAAAAATAAGATAACGCCAACAATATCGTATAGACAAAATATTGGGTAATCAAGGTTTGTTTCACAAAAAATAATTTTTTTTTTATTTTTGTTATTTGGATGATCATATATTCACGTGTAAAATATTTTTCATTGTTTGAATATTTTTCAAAATATTTGTATTGATATAAAAAGAGTCGATCCTTTAACATTTAAAGGATCGATCTTTTTTTGCTTCATTTTAACTTCTATTCTTAGAAGATTTATTTTATATGTAGAAGATCAATCCTCTTTTGCTTTACTTCAAGAAGGGATCGATCCTTAAACTTAGGGATCCCTATAATTTTTCGTTGATCAAACTATTTTTCGCGAAACAAATGAATCTCAAATGTTAGCATACACGAAAAAATGAAAACGATTGGTATGAGATTGTTTGTTGGATTAGAATTGTTAGAAAAATTATACCGATTAAATCATTACCGAAAATTAAAACATATATATAATAAACAGTATAAATAAATAAATAATTACAGAAATGAATTTCAATATATATATATATATATGAACTTACAAATACCGACTTTAAACACAAAACCGAATATACGAACACTTACAGGAATTGATCTGAAAAAAAAAATCAATAACGATTCAAGGTTGGACTTCTGACCTTAAGAAGAATTTTGCCTACCTCTAAGGTGCTTGCAGATGTATGCAAATCGTCTCCCAGACCTCCTCGATAAACGTTGCTCCAGAGGGCACACTCGAAGCAACTCAGCGAATCAAGAAAATGTTAGACTCTCTCTCAAGACAGAAAAGGGAAAACCGGAGGAAGAGAAGAAATTGTATTCTAAATTGGTGAATAAAACAGACACTGATTGTTTGTATTTATAGAAACCCAGAGGACTGTTCGGAACAGTCAAGACTGTTGAACGAATTGGTTCATCCAACAAGCAGCAGACAGCCCTGTTGGAACATACACGAATCGGTTCGGTTCAAACCGAACAGTCAAGACTGTTTGAACGAACCGGTTCATCCAACAGGCAGCAGACAGCTCAGTTGGAACAGACACAAACTGGTTCAGTTCAAACTGAACAGTCATAGATAATTTGGGTCCTAGACAGAACGGATAGAAACTATTCGAATAAAAAATAAATTTGGTTGAATGATGGGACAGCAAAAAGATAGTTAATGCAACAAGCCCAAGCCCGGTCCGATCCAACTCAGCCCCGCCCAAGCCCAAGCCCAGCCTGGCTCGGCGGCTGCGCGCGCATGCGTGTGTGGTCCAGCCCAAGTTGTGTAGGTCCTCACCCACCACAAAACTTGGGTGCCCTTTGGGGCCCAACACAACATGGAACACTAGCTTATATAAACTATAAGCTAAAGCCATTCTTAGTTCCATGTGGGATTGAAAAACAACCACACCTTCAACCAACATTCTTCCTCTTCAAGTGGGTGTTAAATGGGACTAATTTCTCATTCAAATTTAATATCAGTTGTGTATGAAATTATACACCGGGTATGTAGTTACGACAATCTATGTATTGGAACGTATTTCGTATATATACACCCAAATATTCATTGATATCCAATAATCCCCTACATGAATGGAAATTGTCTGAATAATCCGACAAACTGGCTCGAAAATTGAAAGAGAGTAGCTTTGAAAAGTAATTGTATCAGGATAGGTAGCTTTTGACTTTGAACCTTCGATAGTGATAACTATCGGATTTAATCAACTAACTAGTGAACATGATGTCTTGAACTATTCAGCCTTTCGTGTAAACCAAGAAATAGGTACCATGCAATTCCTCTTCGAACATCTTCGGTTCTCACGGTTGTGCCCATTTTGGCCCTGAACACTTCCTGATTTCTATGAGTACTCTAGAGAATTTAGCCTGATCAATTCTCATAGAAGTGGCCACGTTTCTTACTCATAATAGGTGATTGCTTATTAAGAGTATCCTGCAATACCCCACTTGATTTTTATTAAGCTATAAGAATTATTAAAAGCACAACCTATCCTAACTCCTTTGCAGGCAGCACTATCTCATCATAGGAATGGATTAGAGTGTTAAACTCTTTTAGTGCTCATACTAAGTTAACATAACTCGGTTGTCCCTTTGAACCTAGATCTTGGGATCTCCAGTCAGCTAGGTTGGGTTGCCATTATGTAACTTTAATTTATAGGCTTAAGACCCATTCCCCTCGATGAGTTATTTACTTGCTCTCTTGTTAAACCTTTCGTTAGCGGATCTGTAGTATTATCCTTTGATTTTACATAATCAATAGAGATAATTTCATTTGAGAGCAACTGTCTAACGGTATTGTGTCTTCGACGAATGTGTCGAGATTTACGGTTATACAAACAACTTTGTGCCTTACCAATTGCAGATTGGCTGTCACAATGTATACAAATTGCAGGCACGGGTTTCGGCCAACATGGAATATCTTCTAAAAAATTCCGAAGCCATTCTGCTTCTTCTCCAGCTTTATCTAAAGATATAAACTCAAATTCCATAGTGGATCTGGAAATACATGTTTGTTTAGAAGATTTCCATGACACTGCAGCTCCTCCAATAGTAAAGATAAATCCGCTAGTGGATTTCGAATCTTTAGTATCGGATATCCAGTTTGCATCAGTGTACCCTTCAAGTACAGCTGGATATCTTGTATATTGCAGTCCATAACTTGAGGTGTATCTCAAATAACTGAGTACCCTCACAATGGCCTTCCAGTGATGCATTCCAAGATTACTAGTGAATCTACTCAGTTTGCTAACTGAGTAAGCTATGTCTGGTCTTGTGCAGTTCATGAGATACATATGACTACCAATTATCTGCGAATATTCAATTTGAGATATTGCGTCACCAGTATTTTTCGTTAGATGTAAATTAACATCTACGGGTGTTTTGGCTATATTGGTATCATTCTTATTGAACTTCTCAAGAATATTATTTACATAATGATCTTGAGATATTACCATGCCATCTTGTGTTTTAGAAATTTTAATTCCTAAAATCACATCAGCGACACCCATATCTTTCATATCAAACTTACTGGTCAACCATGCTTTGGTAGCTTTAATTATCTCATAATTACTGCCTAAGATTAACATATCGTCTACATATAGGACAAACAATGTCATGTCCTTTATACGTATTCTTTACGTATACACATTTATCGCATTCATTAATACAACAACTATTTGACAACATAGTATTGTCAAATTTTTGATGCCATTGTTTAAGAGCTTGTTTTAAACCATATAATGATTTAACAAGCTTACACACCTTCTTTTCCTGTCCCGGGACTTTAAATCCTTCGGGTTGTTCCATATAGATTTCTTCGTCTAAATCTCCATTCAGGAAAGCTGTCTTAACATCCATTTGGTATATTTCGAGATTGTTAAGAGTTGATATAGCTATTAACATTCGAATGTATGTTATTCTCGTAACTGGTGAGTACGTATCAAAATAATCGAGCCCTTCATTTTGCCTGTATCCTTTTATTACAAGTCGGGCTTTACATTTATCAACCGATCCATCTGCCTTCATCTTCCTCTTAAATATACATTTTGATCCTAATAGCTTATGCCCATGAGGAAGATCCACCAGTTCCCATGTATGATTTTGCATGATGGATTCAATTTCATTGTTAACGGCCTCTTTCCAGAATTGAGTCTCTGGAGATGACATAGCTTCCTTAAAAGTTTGAGATTCATTTTTTAATAAATATGTTAGAAAATCTGGACCATAAGTAGACGGTATTTTAGCCCGTTTGCTTCTTCTAGGTTCCTCTTGTTCCTCTTCGTCCATATGTGGATCACTACATGAGGACTCATGAGTTCTCTTAGTAGTATTGTTTTCTTGTCTTTCCTTGTAAGGAAGAACATCTTCAAAGAACGAAGCATTCCTTGATTCAATTATCGTATTGATATGAATATCGGGAATGTCCGACTTGAACACAAGAAAATGATAAGCAGCACTATTGTTTTCATATCCGATGAATACGCAATCAACAGTTTTAGGTCCTATTTTGACCTTCTTAGGTGGAAGAACAGCTACCTTCGCAAGACACCCCCACACTTTCATGTATTTGTAGGATGGTCTTTGACCTTTCCACAACTCATATAGTGTCTTGTCTAACTTCTTGTGGTATTTTATTTAAAATATAATTCGCTGATAAAATAGCTTCCCCCACAAGTTCTGAGATAACCCTGAACTTATCAAAAAGCGTTCATCATTTCTTTCAACGTTCGGTTCTTGCGTTCGGCAATACCATTTTGTTGAGGTGAATAAGAAGCAATGGTTTGATGGATGATATCATTATCTGAACAGAATTCATTAAACAATGAATCATATTCACCACCTCTATCACTCCTTACTATCTTAATTTTCCATCTTAGTTGATTTTCGACCTCATTCTTAAAGAGCTTAAAAGCTTCCAAGGCCTCGTCTTTGCTTCTTAGCAAATAGACGTAACAATATCTTGTGCAATCATCAATAAAAGTAATAAAATACTTTTTACTGCCTCTAGTTTGCACAAATTTTAAATCACAAATATCAGTGTGAATTAACTCTAGAGGTTCACTACTTCTTTCTATTGAATAGAAAGGAGCCTTAGCTAATTTGGATTCCACACAAATTTCACATTTGTGATTTTTGTCAATGACAAATTTTGGAAGCAAATCCAAATTACTGATTCTCTTTAAGGTCTTGTAATTTACATGACCTAATCTACCATGCCACAATTTAGATGACTCAACCAAATAAACAGAAGAAATAGCTTTATTAATAATTTTGTTCTTTGGTACAATGGTCATAATATTGAGCTTAAAAAGTCCATCACATAAATAGTCCCTACCCACAAATATCCCACTTTTAGTGAGTACAAATTTATAAGACTCGAATATGAGCTTAAATCCATTCTTGCTCAACAGAGAGCCGGAAACCAAATTCTTTCGGATTTCGGGAGCATGAACAACATTGTTCAATGTGAGTTCCTTCCCGAAGGTCATCTTGAGTACCACCTTTCCATGGCCTCGTACCTTGCAAACCGTAGAGTTTCCCATAAACAGTTGCTCATCAGCAGTAGCTTCTTTGTACTGGGCGAAACTCTTCCTCTCAGAACATACATGACAAGTGGCCCCGGTATCAACCCACCACGTCTTAGGGTTCTCCACCAAGTTCACTTGTGATACAACAACAGCGAGCTCAATCTCATAATCATCAACCAGGTTGGCTTGAGCTTTCTTCTTCTTGTTCTGTCGGCAGTTCTTTGCACGATCTCCGGGCTTGTTGCAATTGAAACAAGTTCCCATGAACTTCTTGAAATCCGTTCCCTTCTTAGCTTGAGAAGAACTTGAACCAACGAATTTTCTCTTGTTGGTCTTTTTCGAATGTTCAACAACATTCGCTTTGGCTTCCATGGTCTGAACCTTGACCCTCTTCCCTGAACCACAGTTATCCTCTTCGATCCTTAACTGAACGATCAAGTCCTCTAAAGTCATCTCCTTTCATTTGTGCTTTAGATAGTTCTTGAAATCCTTCCATGAAGGAGGGAGTTTTTCTATCAAAACCGTCGTTTCAAATGATTCACTAAGAGTCATTCCTTATGCAAAAATCTCATGGAGGATCAACTGAAACTCTTGGACTTGACTTATTATGGTTTTCGAGTCCACCATTTTGAAATCCAGAAACCGGCCAACCATTAATTTCTTTGTGCCGACATCCTCGATTATGTATTTCCTTTCTAAGGACTCCCACAGCTCTTTAGCTGTCTTGATCGGACTATACACATTGTATAACGTGTTGTCCAAACCATTGAGGATGTAGTTCTTGCATAGGAAGTCAGAATGCTTCCATACATCCAACGAAGCTACAACCGTAGTATCAGTTTCTCCCTCGTTCAAAGTTGGGTCCTCATCCCTTAAGAACTTGGCTAGATTAAGGGTGGCCAAATAGAACAGCATCTTTTGCTGCCATCGTTTGAAGTCCAGACCATTGAACTTCTCGGGTCTCTCACCATGTGTGACATGTAGAGGTTGTGGTGCTACAGACGCACTAACAGTACTGGTAGATTGTTCTACCATCTATTATTCAAAAATAACAAGATCAACTCGTAACAGTTTACACAAATATATACACTACTAATAACAAAATAGTATATCTATTGATTGCAATATATATATAACAGTAACAATATATATAACAAATCAATAATAATATAAGTGTGCTAGATTTAAACAATATAATATATATATATATATATAACAATAATGAAATAATATACGGTTACTGATATATATAAAGATATAAAATCAACAAACAGTATAAATAAACTAACCAAAGAAGATATAAATGCTGTCAAAAAAACTTACAAAATATAAATATAATATATTATAAAATTGTAAGAAGAATATATAAAAGCAAGAACCGTACAAAGTCAAAACAATATACAGTATTGTATGAAGTCGGTAAGCATAAAAAATAACTATAACAATGCTTGAAAAACAGTAATTATAAAACCGATATAGAAGTATAAAAAAATTCGTAAAAAAGAATGTTAGACAAATTATACAGATTAAATCATTATCGAAAATTAAAACATATATATAATAAACAATATAAATAAAAAAGAAATTATAAAAATGAATTTCAATATATATATATATATATATGAATTTACAAATACCGACTTTAAACACAGAACTGAATATACGAACACTTACAGGAATTGATTTGAAAAAAATCAATACTGAGTCAAGTTTGGACCTCTGACCTTAAGACGAATTTTGCCTGCCTCTAAGGTGCTTGCAGATGTATGCAAATCGTCTCCCAGGCCTCATCGATAAACGTTGCTCCAAATGACACACTCGAAACAACTCAGCGAACCAAGAAAATATTAGACTCTCTCTCAAGACAGAAAAGGGAAAACCGGAGGAAGAGAAGAAATTATATTCTAAATTGGTGAATAAAATAGACACTGGTTGTCTGTATTTATAGAAGCCCAGAGGACTGTTCGGAACAGTCAAGACTGTTGAACGAACCGGTTCATCCAACAGGCAGCAGACAGCCCTGTTGGAACATACACGAATCGGTTCGGGGTTTGAACAGTCAAGACTGTTTGAATGAACCGATTCATCCAACAGGCAGTTGACAGCCCAGTTGGAACAGACACGAACCGATTTGGTTCAAAACGAACAGACACAGACAGTTTTAGTCCTAGACTGAACGAACAGAAACTATTCGGACAAAAAATAAAATCTGTTTGAATGGTTAGGCAGCAAAATGATAGTTAAAGCCAAAGCCCGGCTCGTCGACGGCGACGCGCGTGGTCTAGCCCAAATTGTTTAGGTTTTCACCCACTACAAAACTTGGATGCCCCTTGAGGCCCAACCCAACATGAAATACTAGCTTATATAAACTATAAGCTATTCCTAGTTCCATGTACAATCACACCTTCAACTAACATTTTTTCTTTTCAAGTGAGTGTTAAATGGGACTAATTTCTCATTCAAGTTTAATATCAATTGTGTATGAAATTATACACCGTGTATGTAGTTACGATAACCTACGTATTAGAATATGTATTTCGTATATATACACTCAAATATTCATTGATATCCAATAAGAAAACATAGGAAAAAAATAGAAACTTTTTTTTCCTATGGAATTAGGGTATAATTCTAAATTTCGATCGGTAAAAGTTGGGATTTGAACTTTAACCCTACAAAATTAATCCGTCAAAGGGAGGACATGAGCAGTTGGATCAAAACCAAAGGCTTGAATAAAAATAACGACACATTTGGTTCACGTAATAGAATAAATCCGAAATAAAAGATGAATAAAATAACTATTCTGTGAGAAGAGATTACAATAAAAGTATTTTGAAATATAATACATCAGAATATATTAAAAATAATATTGATTAGTTTCAGAATGAGTTAAAATTCTAACAGGACTGCCTATAAAACCATGCATTTACACCCTCAAATCACATCTCACCATATCAAATTTTTTGTTTCTTATTATAACATCCCCATTTTTACCTTTCCTTTTTAATCAATATTGCACCCACTGACCATTGTTCATTCCGATTCTTTCTTTTCAAATTCTTTAATTAAACTTTAAATCTAGAAAAATTTTAACATGATTAAATACCATAAAGAGTCATTAGCATAAGTAATCCTCAAATTTTGAAGCGTATATCATTTTAGTCTTTAAACTTTAAAATGTAATAAATTGATATTTGATTGTAAGCAAATATGTTCAAAGATCAGGTTATCCGTCTAATTTAATAGGCATGATTTGAATTGAGCCGAATTTGAGTAAAGATTTTAATAATTCGGATTGGTTCGGTCCAAATTACTATTTATTAAATAAAAAATATTTTTTATTTAAATTTAATAATAAAATATAAAAATAATGTTTTAATATTTTTGTAAACAATATAATGGACTTTCGGGTCGGCTCGACCCAGACTAGGATAATAAAATAAATAAATTTTCGGACCGCAACCCAACCCATAGACAGGTTTAATTGCAAGTATTATAACAATTTAGTCTTTCTTTAATTTTTCTCATTAGCTCTACCATTAGCAGCCATCTAATGACACGTGTTAAAAAAGTTGATTTATTGTGAAAAAAAATGAAAATGAATGAAAACTTAATGGAAAAGACCTCAAATTTGGGAAGCTTAACTAGAATATAATCGTCATGAACAAAAAACAGTGGCATATTATGATACATAATTTCATATTGTTAACTCTTCCTCATGGAAAGGAATTTGGTTTATTTTTTTTCAAGTAAATATTAAAATACTTAAATTATGCTAGATTGACTACTTAAACTACTCAAATTTTGACCTAAAGTAGCTGATGAAAGAAATCAATTATATCTCTAAATAATTGGATTGAGTTGAGTTTAAGTAGACATGTTTAAAGGTCGGATTATTCGTTCAGTCATACTTATATTAAGTTAGGGTTTGGACATAATTTTTTTTTAATTCGGACCGATTCGACCCGAGCTTGAGTAAAAACTCTCGAAAAAATCAGATCACGACCCATAAACAGGTCTAAATTCAAGTAACTCTATTGTTTTTCTTAACGATTTCAATTTGAAAAATGAAATTCAATCGACATTGAGTTAAGTTTCAAGTTTCATAATTTGGATCATATTTTAACATTGGTTTAAGTACCCATATAGTCCCTGTACTATGATAAAAAGAGTAATTTAATCCTTATACTGTAAAAGTGAGTAATTTAGTCCCTGTACAATTGAAATAGGTGCAAATAAGTAAAATTGATAACAATGTTAATGAAAAACCGTTAAAATGCTGATGTGGATTCGTAAAATCTAACAGAATTAATTACTTGGAATAAAATATGACTTGAAATATATCTAAATCTGTTAAATTTTACGAGCCCACCTCAGCATTTTAACGGTTTTTTTATTAAAACCGTTATCAATTTTATTTATTTGCACCTATTTCAATTGTACAATGACTAAATTGCTCACTTTTACAGTACATGGACTAATTAATTCTTTTCACTACAGTACAGAGACTATGTGGGTACTTAAACCTTTAACATTTTATTATTATATAAGTTTAACTCGACTCAATTATACTGTTAATTTAGAATTCATAACTTAGTTTCCTAACTAACATTTAAAAAATAAATAAAAATCTTGAGCAAGATATCAATCTACATATTTTTTCAAGGTTCTTATAAAAGATTTTAACTTGGAAGGGATAACTATCTAACAAAATGGTATATAAATGTTTCAACATTTTAAATGTTAAAACATCATTAGTGTAATTGGACATTGAATAGCTATTAAGGTGCACATTCAAAAGCTTTTTCTCTTTTTTTTTATAAAAAAAAAAAAAAAAAAAAAAAAAAAAAAAAAATCAAAAGAAAGCACATTTTTTTTAACAAAGCAACAAAAAATTAAGATAGAAAAATGCCTAAAACGTCAAAAAAAAAATTAATAATCCCAAAATGAGACTAAGTTTTTATTTTTAAATTTATATTATTAGTAATATACCCATATAGAGATTTATTTTCCAACCTATTTGATTGCCCGAGATAGTTAGCATACTAAGTAAATATATTATTTATCAAAAGTAAATTTATCATTTTGGATATAATAAGATTACACAATATAAATAGGATACAAAAAAATAATTAAAACATATAATGACACGAAAAGTAACGTGAATACAACATGAATATAGGAATGTGTCAAAATTTATATAACACAAATTATTAACATGACAAATTTTATATAAATATCTAACACTTTGAAAATGATTATGATAAAAAAAATAATACAAATACGACATAAATTATAAAATCTAATAAAAAGAAAAAAGAAAAATATTCTTAATTATACAATAAAAATAAAATCAGTTTTATGCTCTTATTTATTCAAATTTCTTTTTGATTTTACTCTTTAACTACAAAAATCCAAAATTTTTCCTTGAAGTCAGATAATGTATCAGCTTCGCTTTGGGGTTGTACATTTTGCTTTCAAAATGTACTTGAACTTCAAGGCACTTGATCCCATGTCTACCGTACCCACTTAATGTATTGAAAAATATATTACCTAATTAGTTTGTGACTTGTGTGATACACAAAATAATTTTATCTATTTAAATATTTATAAATACATATAAATTTGCATTTTATGTACACTTATATTTGAACTTTTAAAATTTATAACATACTTAAATTTTAAATATTAAAATGACATATCATAAAAAATTAACTTTTAAAAAACACATATATGATAGATAATATTAAAATTATAAAATTATAAAAATATATAATAAAAATAAATAAAACTCTCATCTATAACTATATAATCATATCAATTAATAAAAATAATTTGTTTATTTAAAAAATTAAAAAATTATATTGTTAAAAGAGAATTAAATTGTGAAGAATTTGTTAAATATATAAAATTATTTGATAAACAACTAAATATGTAAAATTATATATGCTTAATTATTTTGGTAGGTTAAACTTTTAACTTTTTGTCATACCTGTAAATGACTTTTGAAATAGGTAAGAATTAGATCTTTTGACATCCATATAAGCTTAGATATTCAATTATTGCATAACAAATCTTGATAACTTAGTTTGATTTTAAATTTTGAAATTTAATTATTTAAATAGATAATTTTAATTTTTTAATTATTGAATAACAAATGTTAATAATAAATTATTTTGTTATAATTCAATTTTGATTTTTGAAGTTTAATGAGTTGATAAGATATATTTTTACCTTTACTTTTACTTATCTTACGTATCATTAGAAGAAGATATTCATATAGACGCCTATGTCAATAAAGTTTACACGGTCAACATGTACTTTGTTATATTATATATATATATATATGATAACTTTAAAAAATATCTTAAAAATATTTGTTAACAAAATTTTTATAATTTAATACCAAAACTACAAAAACTCTCACTTCTACACGTGGATGCATAAGGAATAAATTTTTTCTGTCCTTTTTTATGTTTTTATTGGTGTCTTTTCAATAATTTATTAACACGTGTTTATAATAGATTAATTTTAATATTAATCAATTAATTAATTGAACAAATGATAAAAATATAATAAAAAAATATCAAATAAGACAGAAAATAAGATCAGAGAATATCTATTCGATGCCGAAGGCCGCGAGTAAACCCATCCTCATTAAACATTCGAGTACGCATCATGTTAGATCTTACACACTCTCCTTTTTTTTCTTTTTGAAAAATGTTAACTTTTATTCAGTAGTATTGATTAAAATAATATATATAAAATATTATTAATATATATTTTAAAAATTTATTAAATATAATATTAAATATAAAATTTTTAAATGATAATTAAATAATATAAACATCACTTAAACGAATTTTTTTATTTACTTTTTTTTTTTATAATAACATGCTCCCCAGTCTTAATTTTTTTTTTTTTTTTATAATAACACGCTCCCCATGCGAAATTTTTTGAAGATCTTTGCTCGGGCTAGCCCGTCGGCTCGTGAGCACTGTTCATTATCTTTAAAAAATAAAAAAATTTATTAATATTTTTATATTTTTATAATTAAAATTAAATAAAATAATATTATTTTAATACCTAAAATACTGTTTCGGGCTGGGTCGGCCTAGAACAAAAAATCTCTGCCCAGGCCCAACCCAATATGGGTCGGGTTTGTCGGGTCCGTGGGCTACCCGACCCGTGAGCAGGTCTACATTCAGATACTGAACGTGTTGTTCTTTTCCAATTTTTTTTTTGCTTTATTTTAGTAATTATTTATAAACTTAGGATCGATGTTGAAAAATCAAATTGGATTGATCGATTCAATTGAGAATTAGAAGTTATCTGATCTTATATACCTTAGAATAAGATATTTGTGAGCCGATAAAAAATCAGTTAAAATCAATAAAAATCAATTTTAAGTTTTTTTTTATTTTGTTTATAAGTGATGGGATTTGAACCTTTAACCTTTTAGTTTTATATTAAAGATCATATTATTTAATCAAATGCATATTTTCATTAAATATTTACTATATTTAATATTTAAATTTATTTTAATTAAATTGACAGGTTCAATCGATCCAACTGATTAAACCGATCATCAAAGATCTCATTAAATTAATTTTCGATCCGATTTTTTTAACCTCGACTAAGATACAAGGAGTAAGTCCCTTTTAGTTTTAGAAATACATAATAATATTCTCTGCATCCTTGTAATATTTCTTTGTATTGTTTTTTCTGATAAAGGAAAAGGAGTGAAGATAATTCAAAATATCAAATGTAATGAAATTCTTATAAATTAGTAATCAATTAGGAAATCATTGGTCCATTCTTTTGCTACTATTAATATATCAAATTTGTAGCCTGTTAAAAATACCAAAAATATACTAGTACTGAGACTGTAAAAATATATTAGTACTTGAAAAGGAAAAAAATTCCTTCCCCAATAAACTTGGCACTATTGATTCTTTCTTTATTGTTTCAATAAAATTTAAGAAAAATAGTAGTAATAATAATATTTAAATAACAATTCATATTTGATTTAACAGGTTCAAAATTAAAATTTTGTCTTTCTCGTATTGTAAAAGCAAAATTACAGTTCTATCAACAAAAAAAAAAAAAAAAGCAAAATTGCAGACTTCAAATTCATACATATAAAAAGCAGTGATAAAAAATTAAATTCGATCGATCAATCGGATTGATTCAATTGAAAATTAAAAGTTTATTTGATTCGATATATATTAAATAATTGATGATTTAGTGAATCGATAAAAAAACCGGTTCAATCAATAGAAATCGAATTAAATCAATAAAATTCAGTTTTATGTTAATTTTATTATTTTTTATTAAAAATTTTGTATAAGTTGTAAGAATTGAATTTTTAAATTCTTAATTATATATTAAAAATCATATCATTAAATTAAATACATATTTTTATTAATTATTAATTATATTTAATATTTATTTAATATTAAAATTATATATTTAATATTTAATTTCAATTGAATCGCTCGATTCAATCGATTAAACTGATTGAACTAGACCTGCGCATGAACAGGACCGGATCGCAACTCGAAACTTTTTTATTTTGCTTGTCCAGACCCGACTTGAGTTACTGTTCACTTTATTATTAAAAAAATAAAAAATTATTTTTATATTTTTATAATTAAATTTAAATAAAAAATAATATTTTTTTTCTATGAACACAAAAACACTTATCCAAATCCGATCCAATACGAATTGAGCCAGTCGGGTCGGGCAATGAGCAAGTCTAGATTGAACCCATAACTAGATCTGTTTATGGGCCGGGTTGGGTCGCGGCTTTGAATTTTTTTTTCTTCTTTGCCTAAGCCCATTCGGGCCGGGCCGGGTCAGCCTGTATAAGCCCGTTTACTATTCAAATATATTAAAATATTAAAAATTTATTTTTTATTAATATATATATTTTATAATTAAATTTAAATAAAAAAATAATATTTTAATACTTAAACAGTGATCCGGGCCCGGTCAAGCCGGCCCGGATCATAAAAATTCATATTCAGATCTGATCCAATACGGATCAGATGAGTTATCCGGTCCATGGATAAGTCTACCCATAACCAAAAATTTAAATGATCTAACCTCCATTTTTATTTTTATTTTATTCATTGATAAAAAGAAGTATTACTTCCCTTTAAAAAAAGAAGTATAGTACTAAATTTCACATCTAATTAACAAAAAAGAAAATTCCAGTTTTATCGTTAAAAAGCATTTATTTTAGCAGGCTTTACTCAAAGAAAAAGTAAATTTAAAAAAAAAAAAAAAAGTCGTGAAGTTGAAGCTAAAATACGCACCACCCTTTCAATTCCAGTCCAAACAAAGATCAGACACACACTCTCTCTCTCTGCTAGCCCAGTCTCCATCTCTCTCTCTCTCTTAATCAGCTATTGAAGTTTCTCTTCTTCTCTCTCTCTCTCTCTCTCCCTTTGTCAGCTCGTTAAATAGTCTCCCCAATCCATCAACTCACTTAAAAACTTAAACCCTTCACTCCACTATTCCACCCCCAAAAACCCAAACTTTAACCAGAAAAGAGAAAAAAAAATTTAACTTTTCCTGTTCTTTTATAGAACCCAAAAATTTGGATCCAAATCCCAAATCCAAAACTCATCCCATTTTCATGAAAACGGGTTCTTATGGATCCTCCATTGATCAATGAGTCATCTTTTTCAGCAGCCAATCCTTCAGCTTACAGCCTTGCTGAGATTTGGCCTTTCCCAATCAACTCAGGGTCTGACCCAAATGTTGCAATTGGAGGTGGATTGGGGCTACGAATGGGTAATTTAGGCGGCTTTGTTGAGACTTCGGGTCACAGAGATGGGTCCATGGAGGAATCTACTGTGACTGAACAGAGTGTTGGATGTGGAGGTGGGACAAAAAGGAAGGATTTGAGCTCTGAAGATGAGTCTTCCAAGATTATTTCTACTACTACTAGTGCAAATGAATTGGTGGGGTTTTTTTTTAGTTTTAATGTATGGGTTTTTAGCTCATTTTATTTGTTAGATTTTGAATTGCTTGGTAGATAATGCGATTTAAGGTCAATTAATGAAGAAATTTTTTCCTTATTTAAGGTTTTGGGATTGAATTTGATGTGGGTTTTGTTTCATTGTTAGCTTGTTTTACTCAAATTCAGCTCTTTGATTTACTCCTTCTACCTTAAGCCGGGTTGTGGGCTTTGCTTTGCTTCAATTCAGTGAGGATTAAAAGAAATAGTTTAAAGATTCAAAATTTGCGTTCATTTTGGTTTAATTTTTAGTTTTAGATGATTAATTCTCAAGAAAACTAAGTTTTAAGAGGTTAAGATATGATAAATGGTTTAAATTGGAACTGCTTTAGATTCATATGAGTTGATGTTGGTTTATATTTGGGACTTTGGTATCATGATGGCTTATAGTTTAGTCTTTAACAGAATGATTCAAACGTAAAACGGATGAAACCATCGGCTGCAAAGAATGAAAATGCAGGTTCTAAAGCTGAGGTGGAAGCGAGTTTTGTAGCTGGTAGCAAGCCAGAACAGAATAGTAAACCTGCTGAACCGGCTAAGCAAGACTATATTCATGTCAGAGCCAGAAGGGGTCAAGCTACTGATAGTCATAGTCTGGCTGAGAGAGTAATTCACTTTAATCCTATTGAATTTGCAATTTTCAACTTCGAAACTGAGAAATGTAACTTCTGTACTGTTAAAAAAACTGTGGATCCAAATTCACGGATCTTGCTAGTTCATGTCATTATGAGTGCTAAAGCAGAATGGTACTTTGGGCCCTTTTGAAACATGTTCTTAGAATAAGTCTCTCCTCTGCAGGCCAGGAGAGAGAAGATTAGCGAGAGGATGAAGATTCTTCAAGATTTAGTCCCTGGATGCAATAAGGTATTTACTATTGTGTAGTTGTGTTCTATTAGTTCTATATCCTTTCTATATTATAGTCAGTTCTGTACAACTCAGCCTGAGGAAAAATTGTGATGGTTTCGATCTCTTCCTTGTTATTATTAATATTTTCTTATTTTGCTATTATATTAAACCTTAATACAAACTTTTCAATCAGGTCATTGGAAAGGCAATTGTCCTTGATGAGATAATTAATTATATCCAGTCGCTGCAGCGGCAGGTTGAGGTATGAATCTTACACATCTTGCTGTTTTAGTGTGCCAATTTCTGAATTTTTAGGCTATTCTTTGAAGCCTTAACCTGTGATGTGAGTTTAATTTTGCAGTTCCTTTCAATGAAGCTAGAAGCAGTTAATTCAAGGATGAACATGAATCCTAGCATTGAAGGCTTTCATTCAAAGGATGTAAGTCTGCTTATATTGATCAACCACTTAATATTTGTATCATCATATAAGCTATTAGCATGAATAGCTTTGAATTGAAGTCTGATGTGAGATAAAAAACTGCTGCTTCATTTTGAGTAAATAGAAGCGCTCTAGAGTCTAGATATAGGTCATTTCAGTGCTTCATAACCTAAAATCAGATGAAAAATTTTTACCAAATTTGGTAGACCAAGAGTTCAACTTTGCATCAATCAAAAAAGAGTTCAACTTTGCACAGATGAAGTTTAAGTTACTCGTACTACTCTAGATTGAAAAACTCTACTGGTTTTACGCATATATCTAACTACCAGATCTTTTGGGGGGGCTTAAAAGATCTGAATATTTTAATGTGAAGCAATACAACCACGCCTGAGCTTAAATTCTTTTAAAATGTAAATGTATATTTGTTAGCCGGAAAAGTTATTCAAAAGCTATCCTTAGTAAATTTTCTCCTTTGGATTAGCCACATAAGTACCAACTACAATGTGTAGGTTTTCCCTCTTCTGGATTCTACCATTATAAGAAATATAGAGGAAATAGTAAGCTTAAATTTAGCACTTTTAATGGTCTCTTTTGGACTCTTCAACTTTAAAAAGGGAAGACTCTAACATAGACACCCGGCAAGAAGATTCTGGAACTAACTGCTCCCTTTGATCCGATGGTCTCTTTTGAATCTGCTCCTAGTTTTTCAACCAACAAATCAGTTATAATTCACTAAATTTTCAGCACCTTTCTCTCTGTTTTAACCACTTGTTGAGGACAGTTCATCCCAAAAGTTCGGCCTAAAGGAAAGGGCATGCAATATATATAAATTTCTAACATGCTCTTCTAGGTGCAACCCAAGTTCACCTTTGCTCTATGTTGGAACTGATATTATTAGGTGGATGTTTCCCTAGAATTTGACCATAGAACTACCTGGAGGAAAGATTTTTTTATACACTCTCAGACAATGAATCATCCCACCAACTTTAGCTAATAAGAAATGGCCTAAAATACTAAACCAATCTTCAGACTTTTTTGGCCATATGATGGTGGATCTTGTTTTCCTTATGTATCTCTTAGTTTCTAGAAATTGAATGACATACATGACCTTTTGACACTAACATTAACCAAATCAACCATACCAACAAGCAAACCTGTTGAGTTGGTAAGTTTCTTTTACCAAACAGTTGGCAACCCAGAGGCTTCTGTTAGTTCTCAATTAATGCTTTGAGATGAATTTAGCCTAAGAGATGTACACAGATATATATGACCTTATATTACCGAAAACGCAATATTCAGCATATAAAAATTTCAATTTGCTTCATAATGACATTTGAGTTCGTAAAATTTTGGTCGTAGTTCGAATTTGGACAATCTACTATCTCTATTCCGCGGTTTTAGTCTCTCTACCTATTAATTAATTTAATCCTTACAAAGTCGATTTAAGGACAAACAATAAGGGTGTTAAAACTTGCAGTTAACTTTAGTCACATGGCTTTTTTTTGTTGATGACATGGCATACATTAACACAATATAAAACTTGGTTCTTAATAAATAATACTAATTGTTTTTTTAGAATCTAAAAAAAATATAAATCATAATTTAATTAAGATAAAATTCAACTTTTTTATTGATATGTGGCATGTGGTCAAAATTAATTCACCTCATCATGCCATGTCATCACCAAATTGTCACGTCATCCAAATTAACTGCAAAATGCTAACTCCGTTACCACTTATCTTTAAATCAACTTTTAATGAAAGTGTAGGATTAAAAGTCAATAATATTAAGTTAAAGGGATTAAAATTGCTGAATTGAAATAGTAAAAGGATCAAATTTAAAACTTCAACCTAAAATTTTCTTTATGCTTTACCTTTTCCAAATTTCAAATCCAGTGTTATGTTTATCAACTTTTCTGCATCTTTTGTTATTTTTTATTTTAAATGTAAATGTGTCACCATGTCATAAATGCATACTATTCATCATTTTGATTATTTCCTTTAAAATAATACTTTTGACTCTGCAGAATTTGGCAGATGAATTCCAATAGGAGATGTTAAATGTCCTCTATGTTACCGTCTCGTGAAGAAAATGCACCTTTAGGATTGTCAGCAGTGTCTAGAATCTAGATGTGAGACTTATTCTAGGGGTTTATGAAGAAGTTCATTTAGCAAATACACAATCTTTTTCATATAAAAAAGTGAAATCATTGGAGCCTATGTTGTTCAGACTCTTCATTTTTCTTGAAGTATCCGTGTCCGACACTCATGTCCGAAGCATATCCGGTCTTGGGTATGGAGATATGATCCTCCAAGGACCTTCCAAATACATGGAAAAACTTTTTTAAAAAATGAACATACCCATGTCAGACACATATCTGTATCCGACACTCATACCCGAGTCCGAGTAACATAGATTGGAGCTATGGTATGATATCTTTAAGTTCTTAACACATCAATCTGGTCTTTTAGCTTGGTTCACAGCCATTTGATGCTGCTGGAATGATATTTGGCTCACAATCAGCAAGGGAATATGCTCAAGGATCACAACCAGAGTGGCTGCAGATGCATGTTGGTGGAAATTTCGAACGTGCAACATAATTTGGTGAACCTTGTTGGTTTCAAAGCAGCAAAAAAGAGTAATCTGTTTGTTTTCTTTAGATCTCAAAGGGGAAATTTGTCATTGGTTACATCTGTTGCAGAAATGTGGACTGTTCTTAAATTTGTAATATCATATTATCTTGTAGAAAATGCATCTATCTAATCTTTTTTTATATGTTTCATCTAACTAGATACAGACAACTCCATTCATGTTCTTAGAGTTATGCCGTCTTAAATATGTCTGTTTGAAGATCCTATTCTGTTCCTCCTGCCAGTAGTGTTGACAATCTTCTTTATTTTATTTTATTTATTTATTTTTGTACAAAGGAGGTCGTAGTATGGGAAAAGAGTTGCAGATGTTGAGATTCGAACTTCAGATTTGTTGGATGCCATCTCTTGAAGGTAGTTGCAAGAATCAATTAGGTTAAAACCAAACCATGATCTTGTTTATTTTTGGGTATATATTCTTTTTGAAATTTGAAAATTGAAAATTAAGATGGTGAACACTTTATTAATCAGCAGGAAGCCAAATCAAACCTGAAACCTTTAGAATGCCCTTAATATGTCTACTGCTTTAAATAACAGGTTTCAGTTGTATCTTATTCAATAATAATCAGTATAAAAGAAGATGAAAAAAACAGGACGTGGATAAATGGCAAATACATCGGCAGTAGCATCAACTGAAGTTGGATGTTATGGTATTGATAACATTGGCATCCACTTGGAAGGTCTTGGTTAGCACTTCATTAGGAATGGAAGAAGCGAAGAGATTTATGGGAAGGACCACAGCACCAGGCAAGTGGCTGTTGAAAGCCGTGAAAGTAAGTGCCTTGCCTCGTCCAACGTTAAGTTGGAAGTGCACAAGTCCTCGAGGGATGACAAACATCTGGCCAGCAGTCAAGACTTTAGAGTAAAACACATTGTTACTTGTCACAAAACCTACGAGGAGCTTCCCTTTAATGACCACACCAGTCTCGGTTGCACGAGGGTGCGAATGAAGAGGGTTGAGTCCACCCGGGGCAAAGTCCACCCGGTTCATCGCAAGTCCAAGCGTATTCAGCCCTGGGAACGTCAGGACATTTGCAGGTGTAATGGAGGATTTAAACATATTTGTCGTGTTACCTTCTTCGGTCAAACCATCAAAGAAAAAGTCATCTGAAGTTACTTCAGATGCTGGTTTGCAAGGAAAACCATTAACAGATATAGAAGCAGCACTCAGGTTTGCTACACACAAATCCTGTAATGGATCAGGGTCAGCTGAATGGGAAGGAAGAAGTAAAACCCAGAAAACTGCAAGGCAACATAGTAGGTGAAATAAGAAGGAACCCATGGCAGACATGAATTTCTCTTCCTCAAGATACAGCTAGTTTAAGATAACAACGGAGTATTTATGCATCTATTACTAGTCTAGAAGGTCATCAGTAAAATAATGCCAAAAAATAAAAACTTGGTGGATGTTAGTTAGCTTTTAACATGTCAAGGGTGCATATTTACATCTAGAGACATATTCAAGTAAAGATAATGACCCAGGCAGAAAATCAACACCTAATCTTAATATAAATTACTACAAAGGGGCAAGGAAGACAAAGTCTGTAACTTTCTAATGAAGTTAAGAGCTCCCCGATATTTGCAGCCAATAACTGGACAAGTTTCAACTTGACTCTTTCAAACTGTAATACAGCTAGATAGATAGCTTTATTGAGACCACTAGTCAGTGAACCATTCACACAAGAATGCATTCCAGTGCCCATACATCCATTCTCATAATGGTTTTAGCATGGTCTTAAAAACTGCATCTCAACCAAACTTCAATCTAGGTGTGACTTCAAAAGTTAAACTTATGTGCAAATGCATACGGGTATTGGACCTTACCTATGATACTCGGATTCGAGTGTGTGTTGGACATGGGCATGTGTCCGACACGTATATGTTTAATTTTTTCTAAGATTTTCATGTATTTGGAGGGTCATTGGAGGATTATATCCCCATACTTATGTCTTCATATGCGTCGGACATGAGTATCGGACAGAGTACTTCAAGAAAAATGAAGAATCGGAGCAACATATGACCTTACTAAAAGTCTACAACCCTATCTGAGCAAAAACCTATGATCTAATCATGTTGACTTCCCAATTCGTTCACATAGGAATATCTTTTACAAGTAAAGTTCCAAGGTATCACCAGGAACACACTGAATTGACCAAGTCAATTGACTCTTAGATATCACATGAGAACACACTATTTAAAACCCAAAATATGTTGAATGAAGCTTACAATTTGATATTGTCAAAGAGATGCGATTTCTTAAAGAATCAAATTACAACTAACGGACATTGTTGTTAAATGGTGCAGAAAAAAAAAATAGTAATTCTAGTATTTTTATATTTAAAGAAAATCTAAGCAACACGAAACAAACTGGAGTAAAAAAATATTTCTATGAGAATTTGCAACACGGTTGCGTATATCAAGCCCAGTCAAATACAATAAAAATTTATCCAAAATCCATACCAATTACAGTCTCTGCTTCTAGCAGGCAAAGGTCATGACCATTGACCGGTGGACAAGTATTCATGGCCTCAGAAAAATTGCACAGCAGAACCGTATCCCATTATTCAATAACACAAGCCCCCTGCATTTTCATACATTGTGGAAAAGACGATCCTCTCAAAATTTGCAGGCTACTCAAAACTGCAATTTCAGGAGAATCTTATTGAAGAAAGCACTCGTATTTGGCTCTGAGGAGCACAGCATTAAAGCTTCATTCTGCAATGGTTATTTAAGTTATATGACAAGAAAATGTACAAAAACTCATGTAAGAAGCAAAGAAGAGAGAGAGAAATCTACAAAATTAATACCTCTCTAAGGCAGCTGAGGTAATGGGAATCACACCAGATGGTGAAACTAAAGCATCCACCAGGACATCATTTGGAGTGACTGGTATAACTTCTTCATCCCTTATCTGCACAGAATAAGACAGCGCAACTGCAAAACCAGAGCAATTTGTTGAAGAGAAGAATCAGAAAAACTAAATGAGCTGAACAGAATGGCCAAGAGCATGTAATTTTGCATGAAGGTAGACTAAGAAACAAAACTAGCATATACCAAAGAGTGGTTGCCTCCAATTCCTTTCCTTGGCAAGCTCTTTGTAGTTCTTCAAGAAAGTATCATAATATCTTTTTAATTTCCATCGCATATGTCCACAAGAACAAAAGCAGAAATTATCAAGAAAGAGTTAAGTGAAGATTCTGGCAATGAGATATGCATTACAAAGCACAGATAAACCGATTCAAAGACAAAGTGTGCAAACCTACACATAAGCACATACAACTCATAGATGTCTTGGCACTAGTTGGTTAGGAATTGTTTTAGGGACAAGACAACATAGAATTCAACAAAAAGTAATTGCCTACAGATATTAGATGATGATTTATTAACCAAGATAAGCCAGGGGCCATGGCGTTAGATAAATATGTCTATTGCCTCATAGTTGGAAGGTCAACAATTTGAGATTGATAACTTAGTTAGAAACCTGCCTGACACTCACAGGTATAAAGTATCTCTAAACTATGCAAGATTTACAAAAAGTAGAAGCTAAGTTAAGTTTAAATATAAATGGTAAACACACCCTCCACCACGGCCCAACCGTCTTCCAGATCTGTCAAATGCAAGTCCTAGCAACATTGCGAGAAGAATGTTAAAAATCAAAGAGAAAAGAGAGGGAAACTGAGAAGAAAAGAGGACAAAAATATCTACCAGGCAAAATGAGCAAATCGACTGGATCATTTGCATGCATCACTGCATCAAGAAATATAATTCAACATTAGAAAATGTAAATATGAAAGAAAAAATAGAAACAAACAATAGCCCACTAATTTACATTGCTGGGGAATATATCAAATGCATGATCAAGACTAAGATGAAATGTAACAAAATTAACATAAATAATTGATTTGCCTGAGATTGAGAGAATGATTCAGTGCAGCTTAGATTAGGGTAAGGGAGCAAAGAAGTTGTCTCAACAAATTTTACCAATGTTGTTGTAACAAACAAGACGTTACAAAAGAAGAATTAGAGAATTATTCAACGATAAGAGGTAAAAGATGATAGTATGAAGAGGGTATTATAGAAAAGAACTGCTAGTTTATAGCAACTCTTTTAGGAAGCAAAAAGCAAGTGGTGAAAAACTATGTTACTCAGACTCGGATGTGAGTGTCGGGACACGGGTATGTTTAATTTTTTTTTTAAGTTTTTCCATGTATTTGGAGAGTCCTTGGAGGGTCATATACCCATACTCATTCCCGAATATGTGTCGGACATAGGTACTTCAAGAAAAATGAAAAGTCGGAGCAACATAGGTGAAAAACAACAATAAGTGAGAGTATTATTCAAGGATAAGAGGCAAAAGGATGAAAGTATATGGAGATTAACACGTATACCATCTTCACGATCATTTCCATCAGCATCAACTGAAGCAGGTTCCAAAATGTTCATTGAATTTGCAACTAAATCATCAATGCGCGAGATATTGAACATCCTCATGTTACTATTCTTGTCCTCTACACGAGGAACATAAAGTTTCTTTGCAGTCTGCAGCATACTACCATCTAGCATGGAGTCGAAAAATAGATTATACAAATTGCTAAAAAGAAGACAAAAAATAAACAACAATTACTACTTCAATACTGAAAATGTTGTATAAAGAATAAACCTGGGGATGGATTGTGCAGAATTTGAGTTAACAATTTTGAGGTATCAACTTCTCGTAAAGCACTGCAGCTTATATAGGCACATAATCTCTTACTTGATTTGAACCATGGAGCTTCCAAAACTATACTCTGAATTATATCATCTAAAAAGAAAGACCCAGAAATTTGGGTTCAAAGTTTATTATCCGAGCATTGAGAAAATGAAATGAGGATGAAAAATGAAGGGATTACCTTCTTGGGATCGGAGGGAGGGATCCATGGACTTGAGGGCTTGGCGGACTTTGGAGCGGAGGATCCGCTTTTGCTTGAAAATGGATTCAAGATTGTCTAGTTCTTGATTGTTGTTGGACATGGCTACGATGGAGGTTGGCTGGCTACAGCTACTGGGTTGGTTGCGGATAAAACCGATCTTTCTCGTGGCGGCTACTGCTGCTGCTGTTGCTGTTGCCTGTTGTTGCTTGCTGCGACTGCGTTAGGGTCATAAATGTCTTCAATCTTTTTTTTTTTTAATTAAATTTTATATATATATATATATATATATATAAAAGTACTATCATTATAAATATTTATTATTATTATTTAATTTATTAAATTTATAAGTAAAAAATTTAATTTCATTAAAACATTTTTGTATATGATAATAAATTAAAAAGTTATATATTGCTTTATCTTATGAGTTTTAAGTTTTCACTAACGTAAATCAATTTAATTGATATAAATATAAAAGAGTTAAATTTTACATTAATTTTTTTATATTCATAATTAATTTTGCATTAATATTAAAATAACAAATTTTATAATAATTTGCATATAAAATAAATTTTACATGTTAATGCAAATTTTAGTTTTTTTTTTTTTTCTTTTTACCTAGTATATATAGAAGCACGAATATGAAGAATATTTTGAACTGACGAAAATAGTCATTGTTATTTACTATATTCCTAAATTTTCATTATAAATTTTTTATTTTTATTAATAAGATTTATCTAATTCATAAGAAAGAAATTTAATTTTATTAAAACACTTTCGTTAAATAAATTAATTTGATAATAACTAAAAAGTATTAAAAATTTTATATGAAATTACTTTATTTTAAAATTTCTAATTTGTAACTAACCTTAAAAAATTAATTAATTAATTTGATATAAATAAAAAAAATTAAAATTTACATCGAATTTTGTATCTTCGTAATTAATTTTGCATTAATATTAAAAATAATAAACTTTTATAATAATTTGCACATGAAATAAACTTTACATTTTAATGAAATTTTTAATTAATATATATTTTATTAGTTTTATTTATTTTAAAATATATAATTATATATTAAAAAATTGATAAATCAACTTGTATTCACATACAAACTCATATGATAATAAATACTAGTATACATAAAAGCACGAATATGGATAATCTTTTGATTGACGAAAATATCCATTGTTGTTCATTATATTACTAATTTACCATTTTAAATAATTTTTTATTATTAATAATATTTATCTAATTTATAAGTAAGACATTTGGTTTTATTAAAATACTTTCATTAAATGAATTAATTTGATAATAAATAAAAAATAAAATTTATATGAAACCTGTTTTATTTAAATTTTTCACTAACTTTGAAAAATAAATTAATTTATTTAGTATAAATAAAAAATAATTAAAATATTTTATTAATAATATTTAATCTAATTTATAAGGAAAAATTTTAATTTTATTAAAATACTTTCTTTAAATGGGTTAATTTGATAATAAATAAAAATAAAGTTTATATGAAACTGTTTTATCTTAAAATTTTAAATTTTTCACTAACATTGAAAAATAAATTAATTTATTTAGTATGAATAACAAATAATTAAAATTTATATTAAATTTTTTATATTCATAATTAATTTTGTATTGATATTAAAAATAATAAATTTTATAATAATTTGATATAATTTGCACATGAAATAAATTTTACCAAATTTTAGTTAATATACGCTTTATTACTTTTATTTATTTTTAAAATATACAATTATATATTCAAAAATAGATAAAGTAAGTATTTACATATATATGCATGTGATAACAAATACTAATTTATATATATATATAACAACTCTTTCAATTCTCTTTCCTCGATATGCATTATGCAAAAGACCTCATCATTTTTCTCTTTGATTTCTTCAGCTTATGCTCAAATTTCTTTTTTCTTTGATTTCTCATCATAATATTATTTTTTAATTCCAAAGATATTATTATTTTTTTAAAAAAATTTAAATTGTTTAACCCATTTAATCTTTTATAAAAAAATAAAACTCAACTATGAAAATGAAAATACATTACTTAGTATTTATTCCATTACAGAAATCATCTATTAGCATTTTTAAATTAATAATTTATTAGATTATGGCAGACATTATGTTAGTGGATGAAAAAATAAATAAATAAAAATTAATGTTTTAAAAATTAATTAGTAGATAGTTTGTACTAGTTTTTTTTATTTTAAAATAGATAAATTTTAATAAAAAGGGGTCATTTTTTAAAATATAAAAAATTTAAAAGATATCACTATCTTTATTATGTTATTTTATATAATAATTTTTTTTGTATTTTTTAATTGAGTTAGTATCACTTGACTCATACACCAACTCAATCACTTTTATTATACTAGATTATGTCACACTCATTATGTGAGTGAAATTTTTTTGTGTAAAATAATATATATATATATATATATAATCAGTCTTTTAAAATAATGGTAATTTTTTAAGGAAATTATAGTTTTTTTTTACAAGAAAATGTAGTTTTTAAATTAGTAGTAGTATTTTAAGGGAATGTTAGTTTTTTAAGGGAGTAATAGTTTTTTTAAGAAAGTTGATAATTTAAAAAATATATTATATTAAAAATTGAAAGACATAAACACCCTATAATATTGTTACTTAATTTATTAAATATTTGATTTTTTAGTAAAATTAGTGATTGAGTTGGTGTCACTTGACTAAGTGACACCAACTCAACTATTCCTTTTATAATAATATTAGATTATGTCACACTCACTATGAGTGAGTGAAGAAAAATTGTGTAAATATATATATATAATATATAAAAGAATTTTTTTTAAAAGAATGATAATTTTTTAAGAAATTTGTTTTTTTTTTTTTTTAAGAGAATGTAATTTTTAAATTAGTGATAGTTTTTTAAGAGAATGTTAGTTTTTTAAAGGAGTAGTTATTTTTTTAAGAAAGTGAACAATTTTAAAAAATATTATATTAAAAATTGAAAGACATAAATGATAACTCTAGAAAATATAATTATTTTGACACCTTTTATGCATTCAAATCGACGAAGTTCTTGAGGTTTTTATTTGGATTTGATTAGTTTTAGATATTTTTAGATTAATTTTATTTATCAATTTCATGTTTGCAATAGTTATTTAGTTAGTATTTATGTGTTTTTATAGGTCCAAAGTGAGGAGTTTCGAGGTGCAAAACGACGAAAAATGGTGTAAAGCAACGTGCAGGCAGATTCGACCTCCGGAGCTTGTTGCAAGAAAAACATGATCTTAAAATCTTTATTCAAGACAACCTTCTCTTGACTTTTGAAGCTGATTTCCATACTTTTCAACGGTAGTTTACTCGTCCAAATCGGACAAGATTTGCCCATCCAAATCAGCCGAGGAAGTGTGAGAAGAGGACAGAAGCGAAGTGCAGCAAACCGAGAGCGCCAGCCAATTCGAGAGTCAGCGCTGCAGCGCCATAGCTGGGAAAAAAATGTAAAAGAAGCCTGCTCTTACCTGGTTTGCTTGTACGCGAAGTTTTTGACTCCAGGGGTCTAAGGCACTATAAATAGGACTCTTTAAGGCTGAAACAAGGGAGATTTGAGTTCTAAAAACCTAATTCTCTTGAAAGGAGAGTAGCCACCAAAAGCTTTCAAGGAGATAAGAAGATTTGTGAAGATTGAAAACTCAAGACTTGACACCCCTTAGTTTTCTCTATTCTCTTTTTTATTTTTCTTGTATTGATGATGATGGTGAAACTCCTTGGATATTTGTTTTCTTTAATTAGCATGAACTATTTTTTTTTCTAAGATTGCAATGGAACTCAACATGTAGTTTGAATTTATTTTCTCTCTCTAGCTTGATTTAATGGTTTTTAAGTTGTTTGTTCAATTTTGTTCTTAATGCTTCTAGTTGACTGGCCACCAATTAGATTGATTTGGTAACCTAAATATAACTTGGAAAAGGGAGTTTAGTGTTAGACATGGCTTGAATGACACATGTTTCATATTCATTTATTAGGATGAATTGATCTGCATGTAGGGTAGAAATATACTTACGTGTCATGTGTAACCATTGTTAGAGCCTAAGCTTAATGAGTTTCTCTTCAATTCAATTATCATATGAATATAGTTAATTGGTTAAGAGGGATATTTTTATAAGACCATCGGAAGATCCTTATAAATAGATTAGAGCTCTAGGTTGACAACTCAAGGTCATTAATCAAGTTAAGAGGGTAAGAGAGGTTCAAGCGAAGTGTTGAGGAAAATTGTAATCCTAGTCTTTTCTCATTTGATTTAATCCATCTTTTTAATTTACTTGCTTTTATTTTTAGTTTCTTTTAATTAGTTTGATTACCATATTTAATTATTTGTTTAGATAAGATTAGGTTGTTTTAATTTTAGTACTTAACGAATTTGGTAACAATTTCTCGTGGGAATGATACTCTACTTTTCACTTTATTACTTGTCAACGATACGTGCACTTGCGTGGATAAATTCGACAACAAGTTTTTGGCACCATTGCCGGGGAATTGTTTATTATTTTTGGTAATATTAATACCAAGTAACCTTAGTCTTAATTTAATTTATTTTTCTTTCTTATTTTCAGGTACTCTTGATCGTGGTATGCGAAGAGCTCGAAGTCTAGAACTTGTCCCTTTTGATCCACAACCAGAAAGAACTCTCGATCGACTTCAAAAGGAACAAGCTTCAACTCACAATCATACTATAGCTTAAGCAAATGATACAAAGACCTTGCGAGAGTATTCGATTCCTCTCATGCAAGAACTTAAAACCAGTATCCGGAGGCCTGCCATCCAGGCAAATAATTTTGAGATAAAGCCAGCCATCATTCAGATGATCCAAATATCAGTTCAATTTGGCGGCCTACCAAACGATGATCCGAATGCTCACATCGTGAATTTCCTAGAGATTTGCGATACTTTCAAACACAATGGCGTTTTTGACGATGTCATTAGATTGAGACTCTTCCCTTTCTCACTTCGAGATAAGGCCAAGAGTTGGTTGTACTCCCTTCTGCTGGCTCCATTACTACTTGGGCTGATATGGCCCAGAAATTTCTTGCCAAATATTTTTCTCCTGCCAAGACAGCTAAGATGCGGAATGATATCACATCTTTTATGCAGTATGACTCAGAATCATTATATGAAGCTTGAGAAAGATACAAAGATCTGCTCTAAAGATGTCCTCACCATGGGTTACCTAAATGGTTTCAGGTGCACACTTTCTACAATGGGTTAATGGGTCCTACTAGAACTACTATTGATGCTGCAGCAGGTGGGACACTCATGGGAAAAGAAATTGATGAGGCTTATGATTTAATTGAGGAGATGGCTTCCAATAATTATCAATGGTCCACTGAGATAATTTTACCAAAAAGAGCTGCAGGAGTTTATCAGTTGGATGAGATCAGTGCCTTATCAGCACAAGTGGTTGCTTTGTCCAAGAAATTGGACACTATGAGTGTACATTCAGTCCAAAACCCATTTGTAACATGTGAATTTTGTGGGAAAGGACACACCAGTGATAGATGCCCAACTAGGGCTGAATCTGTTCAATATGTTGGAAACTATAACAGACAGCAGAACAATCCATATTCCAACGACTATAATTCAGGTTGGAGAAATCATCCAGCTAAGCAAGTAGTCCCTCCTGCATTTCAAGCACAATCTCGAGATCCTGTCCAAGAAAAGAAGCCATCAATGGAGGAAATATTATTGCAGTATGTGGCAAAGACCGATGCTTTGGTTCAGACTCAGGCAGCCATGCTTCAAACTCAAGCAGCGTCACTTAGAAATATTGAAACACAAATGGGCCAATTTGCTAATGCAATTAGCAATCGTCCTATGGGAACTCTTCCGAGTGATACTGTGACCAATCCTAAAAGCCATGGGAAAGAACAATACATTGCCATCACATTAAGGAGTGGGAAAAAATTAGAAGAAGGTAGCAAGAAGTCAGAATTGCCAACTAAGCCTATTCAAGAAAAAGATATGGGGGAAAAGAAGCTGAAAAAGTTCAAGTGAAGAAGCCTCTAGTCTACCCACCACCACTTTTTTGTTGGGATTCGACCTCATGCTCAAACAATAATCGAATTAAAGAAGAACATGAACGCAGCTGAATAATAAACAAAGAGACAGTCGAATCTAACAGGATCATGCTTGTAAAATTTTAATGCGATCTTGTAATTATAAAGCATACATCTGATCAAGAATCATACCTTAACTCAAAGATCTAGTAATCTTAAGTTTACAAACAGCCCACTCAATCTTGAACACCAAGCTGTCAATCAAGCCACACAAGTGTCTGGCCTCTAACGGTAATCCACACAAGATGATTAAGAAAACCTTCATAAGGTAGGAATGGAGTCTTGCCGAAAACGATGCTAGTAATTTAGGTTTCAAGAAACCTCTCACCATCTAAACATACCATGCCCGAATGCTTCATAAGCATCAAGAAGAAGAAAACGATTTTCTTGCTTCTCCGGGTTTGATGCGCCAACCTCTAGGATTATCTTGATCTTCTTTATTCTTCACTCTATGCCTTTGCTCTCTTGAAAGAAAACGTTTTTCTCTCTAGCAATCCATGAAGAGGCAAGGAGGAAGTCAAGAAATCAAGAAAACACCAAAGCCTCTAAGCATATCACATATGTGGCTAGGGGGCATAGGGAGGTCGACCAAGCTATCATGTTTCTTTTATAGGGGCGGCAATCACTCCAGGGTTTGGACTATGGACAATAGCTCTTATGTATTTGCCCTTAAGTCCTTCCACTTAATTAAACTATTTAATTAAGTCCCTATTGATTAAATTCTCAAATTAATCAATTAGGTTCTTTCCATTTTAATCTCTTAATTCACCTTTCTGTGTGTGACCTATTAGGCTTCCAATATATTGGCAATGAATATAAATTAATCTAATTAATTTATACTCATAGATCATGAGCAGACTCTAGCAAGCCATCATGACCACCCAAATACTGGAGAGTCAAGTTAGTCTCAACATAACCTTTCGTGTTCAGTCTATCAGTGTAATTCGATTCTTTCACCAAATATCCTGGAAAGACCATGAGCATGGTGCAGTGTTTACTCATGTTCAATCCATATTAGTTCTTGCAACTTTTGGTTAACTTTGTGAATTTAGAGAAGCTATTTCTCCTAAATTCATCATACTCTGGCCAGAGATTCCATCAAGTTAACTTAAGCCAAGAACAGATGAGATATGTCTCCGATGTCACTTGGAGTAGTGAATCCTCTCTGGATCACTCATCCATCTTCGTATGGTTCATGTCATACCTAAAACCACCCTACCATAAGCATTACTCTGTGTTAGGGACACGTTCGTGATGGAATCAAAGTATGACACTCCTCATACAAGATGACCTGGTATCACAACTCAGAGGACTACTTACACGACTAACACGTGAGAACGTTTCCATAGACACTTGAGTGATAATACCAAATGGAGTTCTCATAGCGGGTCATGTTCAGTGAACTTGTTCAACAGACAAGCACCTACATGTTATCCTAAAGTATCTCATATATTTCAACACGTGAGATCAGTTGCTTACTAAGTAAGTAGGCTTAACATGTACCAGTCTTTGAGCATTGCCAATGCCCCTTCTTAGCAATACGATGACCAAAAACCGTTTTAGGAACATGGCTTTGATGCATAAGGATCTCACAATTATATATAATTCCTTTGCAAGGCCATTATGTCCATGGGCTTTATCCGATTAGTACTTAATAACTCCTTATCATTGTACTAACATGAAGGAAAACCTTGTATCACTAAGATATAGTGATGGGTTTGCATTATTGGTAGTTTATGTCTGACCAAACCGATTGGCTCTAACATATACCAACATTTTTCCTCAGCGCCTTCAAAAGCCAAAGCTTGACAAGCAGTTCCAATAGTTTCTTGAGGTATCCAAAAAGCTCCATATTAATATACCTTTTGCTGAAGCTTTAGAACAAATGCCTAAATATGTCAAGTTTATGAAAGAAATATTATCCAAGAAGAGGAAATTGGATGAAATTGAGACAGTTGCACTTACTGAAGAGTGCAGCATTATCCTTCAAAAGAAACTCCCACCCAAACTCAAAGATCCGGGAAGCTTCGCCATTCCATGTGCTATTGATAATAAATTTTTTGGTAAAGCTTTATGTGATTTGGGGGTGAGTATCAATTTAATGCCTCTTTCTATCTATCACAAACTTGGTTTGGGTGAAATAAAACCCACTACAGTGATGTTGCAACTAGACGATAGATCCTACAAACATCCAAAAGGTATTGTTGAAGATGTGCTAGTCAAGGTTAACAAATTTTTCTTTCCTGCTGATTTTATTGTGCTTGATATGGAGGAGGACAGTGAAATACCTATAATTCTTGGGAGACCATTCCTAGCTACAGGTAGAACTCTCATGATGTGCAAAAATGAGAACTTACCATGATGGTTCTAGACCAAGAGGTAACTTTTAAAGTGTTTAAAGCTATGAAATTTCCTAATGAATTTGATGAATGTTTGACAGTCAAAGTGGTGAATAGTGATTCCAAAGAAGCATTCAAAGAAAATTGTTCCATTAAACCACTTGAGACAAGTTCAATTTCTACTTCTAAGATGCATGGAAGCCACAATTATATGAATGCCAGGCCTTATAAAGCAATGGGGAAGTTTGGGGGGCATGATAAGAAGATTGTCAAGTGGAGTAATGCTGGCTAATGGGCATGAGATAGTCAAGCCAATAACTATAAATCAAGCGCTTCTTGGGAGGCAACCCAAGTTCTAAACTTTTTCTTTTCTTTTTCAATTTTAATTTTTTAGGATATTTTTATTACTTTTTTTTTATTCTGTTTTCTTTTGTAGTGACTACTCACCCAACTTGGACAAGCATGATGAGATCTAAGAGAAAAACTAAAACTTCTCCTGCGTTGCTTTCATTGATAGGGGAGTTTTCTTGTTCTTACTCTTTTGATTTCTAAACATTGAGGATAATGTTTGTTTTAAATTTGGGGGTATGTCTTTAGATTTATTTTAGTTTGTGTGATTGTCTAATTTTATTAGGAGTCTATTTTTTTTTTTTTTTTGCTTGAGATATGATGCACTTAGTATGATGAAGTCCTTATCCAATGATTAAAATTTGGTTATTGATTTATCTTGATTTTTGGGAAAGACATAAGCATGAGAAGAATTTGTGTTAAATTCTTTTGTTAGTTTCATGTTAGAATGTGATTTTCAATAATTGAGCACTTAATCTCTTGCTTAGATTTGCATTGCTTATTTAAAGACTAATTATGTTGATGCGAATTGCAATTATGTCAAGAAACCTAGAATTTGTTTGATTATCTCTCGAGGCGAAATCTTAGACTACATTAAGTTGAGAAGATGATTTAGGCCATATTTGGACCTTTTGAGCCGTTCAAGCTTACCTTTATATATTCTTATCTTAGTCTACCCCATTGTGCTTAATTGATATATATGTATTTTTTTCATTATTATCACATCTTTTAGCCTAGCCAAATAAAAAGAACCATGATTAACCCTCACTATATAGGCATGTGATGATATTACAAGAAACAATTATTAGTCATATCAAATTTGATTATTACTTGATTTATTAAATATTTGATTTTTTAGTAAAATGAGTGACTGAGTTGGTGTCACTTGACTCAGTGACCCAACTCAGCCACTCCTTTTATATATAGTATGTTGGATATCAATGTATTATTTTGGGTATATATATACGAAATACGTATTCCAATACATAGGTTGTCGTAACTAGATACACGGTGTATAATTAAGGTACACAATTGATATCATATTTGAACCCACTTGAAGAGGAAGAAGTTTGATCATTACATGTCTGTCGGACCAATTTTATCCCAAAGGATGTGTCTGTTCTGATCAAACAGGTTCTATCCAATTGATGTGTTTTTTTCCGAACAGGTTCTTTGGCTCCTATAAATACAGACTTCCTGTGTCTATATTTTTCACTTAAAAAAAACTAATTCATCGAAATATTCTTGTCTTTTGAGAGAGAGACTTCAGCATTCTTCTGTTCGCCGTGTTGCATCCGAGTGTGCTCTCATTTGTAACATATATCGAGGAAACCTGGGAGACGATTTGCATCGATACTGTAAGCACCTTAGACAGACAAAAAACGTCTTAAGGTTAGAGATCCAACCTTGACTCGATATTGATTTTTTCAAATCAATTCCTGTAAGTGTTTTTATATTCGATTTTGTATATCTGTTTTTATGTTTATATTCTGTTTACAAGTAGTATATAACAAATATTTTTCAACATTCTTAAGACGTTTTTATTGTTCGTATTTGCTATGTACTGTATGTCAGAATAGATTTATATTTAGTAACGGAATAAAGGCTTATTACTGTTTTATTAATTTATTCTCATTGATACTTATATTGTACGGTGCTTTACATTTCATAGTACTTTTGAAGACGTGATTTGTTTTATTACTGTTTTATTATTCATGCTCTGTAATAACTGTGTCTGATCAAAAAGATGGGGTTGGTTAATAGATGTGATGATTCGGTCATGGGTTTTTAATCTTTTACGATTATTATTGTTCATGTTTTATTACTGTTTTGAAAGCATATATATACGGTTCATATATTGCTACTGTTTGTGATAGTTATAAATGTGAATGCTTCATTTTTTATTTTTTTTTTATATATCATTCTGGTGCATGTTGTAGGGTCCGAATCCACGATTTTTGTTTCAACCGCTGCCATGTTTATTTGCATTGGTATCTGATATGACATGACCCTTCGTAACATTGGCTTTAATTCATAAATAGGTGGCTTTTACAAAGCCCAAGCCGATAGTGTAGGGCCCCTCCGCATATATATAGTTACTTGTTATACTGTTTTGTGATGTATATATATATATATAACTATATATATATATATATAGTTACGATATATATATATATAAAGTTACTTGCTGTTAGTAATTTATATATATTTTATTTGTATAATATATATATTGAGATATATATATTAAGTGAATATATATATTTTTTTTTGATCATTTGTACAGCATATATATATATATATATATATATATATATATATATATACCAACATATATTACATAATTATGTTTGTAAAATATATATATATATAGTGTTTGTGATCTATATACATGTGTTTGATATATATATTTATATATATGTGTGATTGTAAAATATATATTCAATATATATATAGTTGATCATGTTAAATAACAGATGGCTGAATAATTTACCAGTAATGCTAGTGCGCCTGTAACGTCACAACCACTACATGTAACACATGGTGAGAGACCCGAGAAGTTCAGTGGTCTGGACTTCAAACATTGGCAGCATAAGATGCTGTTCTATTTAACCACTCTGAACCTAGCTCGGTTCTTACGGGAGGAGGCCCCAGTTCCCAAAGAGAGAGAGACTAATACTACGGTTGTAGCCTCGGTGCAAGCATGGAAGCATTCTGACTTCTTATGCAAGAACTATATCCTTAATGGATTGGACAACACGTTATACAACGTGTATAGCCCAATCAAAACAGCGAGAAAGCTGTAGGAGTCCTTAGAAAGAAAATACAAAATCGAGGATGTCGGCACAAAGAAATTTGTGGTTGGCCGATTTCTGGATTTTAAAATGGTGGACTCCAAAACCTTGATCAGTCAAGTCCAAGAATATCAGTTGATCCTTCATGAGATTACTGCCGAATGAATGATTCTTAGTGAATCATTTGAAAACGAAAGATTTGATAGAGAAATTGCCTCCTTCTTGGAAGAATTTCAAGTACTATCTAAAGAGAAAGGAAAAACTTTAGAGGACTTGATTATTTGGTTAAGAATCGAGGAGGATAACTGTGGTTCAGAAAAGAGGGTTAAAGCTCAGACCACGGAAGGCAAGGCAAATGTTGTAGAACATTGGCACAAGACCAACAAGAGGAAATTTGTTGGTTCTAGTTATTTCCAAGCTAATAAGGGAACAAATTTCAAAAAGTTCACGGGAACTTATTTCATATGTAACAAGCTCGGTCATCGAGCAAAGGATTGCCGTCAGAACAAGAAAAGAGCTCAAGCCAACTTAGTTGATGATAATGAGATTGAGCTCGCTGTTGTAGTTTCACAAGTGAACATGGTAGAAACCCTAAGACATGGTGGGTTATACCGGTGTCACTTGTCACATTTATTCTGATAGAAATAGTTTCTCCGAGTATAAAGAAACAAATATTTATGAGAAACTCTTCAGTACGAGGACATGAAAAGGTGGTGCTCAAGATGACATATGTTAAAGAACTAACTTTGAACAATGTGGTTCATGTTTCTAAAATTCGTAAGAATTTGGTTTCCGGCTCTCTGTTGAGCAAGAACGGGTTTAGACTCGTATTTGAGTCTGATAAATTTGTACTCATCAAAGTGGTATGTTTGTGATTAGATGATATTTATGTAATGGTTGTTGTGCCAAAGAACATAAATTAATAATTAAATTATTTATTATGTTTATTTGGTGGTATCCTCTAACATATGACATGGTAGATAAGGTAATGTGTTTTACAAGACCTTGCAGAGAATCAGCAATTTGGATTTGGATTTGCTTCAACAAATTGTTATTGATAAAAATCATAAATGGGAAAATTTGTGTGGAATCCAAATTGGCTAAGGCTCCTTTCTATTTGGTAGAAAGAAGAAGTAAACCTCTAGATTTAATTCACACTGATTTATGTGACTTAAAGTTTGTGCAAACTGGAGGTGATTAAAAGATATTGTTATGTCTATTTGCTAAAAAGCAAAGACGAGACCTTGGAAGTTTTTAAACTCTTTAAAAATGAGGTCAAAAATCAACTAAGTAAGATAATAAGGAGTGATAAAGGTGGTGAATATGATTCATTATTTAATGAATTCTGTTCAGAAAATGGTTTCATCCATTAAACTACTGCTCCTTATTCACCTCAACAAAATGGTATTGCAGAATACAAACTGAATGTTGAATGAAATGATGAACGCTTTGTTGATAAGTTCAGGGTTACCTCAGAACTTGTGGGGGGATACTATTTTAAATAAAATATCCCACAAGAAATCGAACAAGACACCATATGAATTATGGAAGGGTCAAAGACCATCCTAAAAATACACGAAAGTGTGGGGGTGTCTTGCAAAGGTATCAATTTCTCCGGTTTAAAAGGTCATGATATGACCTAAAACTATTTTCGGTACATCATTTGATGGGATCATTACCTAGTCCTTTAAGGCAAGAGAAGGACATGTGAGAGAATGTCAATTTTATGCAACAAAGATACTCGGGTGTGATATTGTCGTAAATGAGGGTATCGACATAGTAAGTGGGGAAGAGTTTCATGGTAGGGTCCGTGCCACTCTTGGCGCCATCAGGGATCACTGATCCCATAGACAAGGTCTCATCCTCCCCTTTACAACAGGGTAAACCATTAGGTTGTAAATGAATGTAAAGACATAACATACTCAGTTAGCAAACTGAGTAGATTTACAAGTATTCTTGGAAAAGATACTGGAAGGCCATTGTGAGGGTACTTAGATATTTAAAAATACACCTAAAGCTATGGACTGCACTATACAAGATATCTAGATGCAATATGGATATTCAATACTAAAGATTTCAAATCCACTAACGGATTTATTTTTATTGGAGAAGCTGCAGTGTTCTGAAAATCTTCTAAACAAACGTGAATAGCCAGATTTACCATGGTATTTGAAGTTATAGCTTTAGATAAAGCTGGAGAAGAAGCGGAATGGCTTCGAAAATTTAGAAGATATTCCAATTTGGCCGAAACCTGTGCCTGCAATTTGTATATATTGCGATTGCCAATCTGCAATTGGTAGGGCATAGAGTTGTTTGTATAACGGTAAATCTCGACACTTTCGTCGAAGACATAATACCGTTAGACAGTTGCTCTCAAATGGAATTATTTCTATTGATTATGAAAAATCAAAGGATAATGAAGCGCACTTACGAAAAGTTTTAACAAGAGAGCAAGTATATCATCAAGGGGAATGGGTCTTAAGCCTATAAATTAAAGTTACATAGTGGAAACCCAACCTAGCTGACTGGAGATCCCAAGATCTAGGTTCAAAAGGGACAACTAAATTATGTAACTGAGTGTAAGCACTAAAAGAGTTAAACGCTCTTATCCATTCCTGTGATGATTTAGTGCTGCCTGCAAAAAAGATAGGATAAGCTATGCTTTTAATGATTCTTATAGCTTGATAAAAAATCAAGTGGGCTATTGCAGGATACTCTTAATGAGCAATCACCTATTATGAGTAAGAAACGTGGCCACTTCTATGAGAATTGATCATGCTAAATTCTCTAGAGTACTCATAAGAAACCAGGAAGTGTCCGAGGCCAAAATGGACACAACCGTGAGAACTGAAGATGTTCGAAGGGGAATTGTGTGATAATTATTATCTTGGTTTACACTAAAGGCTGAATAGTTCAAGACATCATGTTCACTAGTTAGCCGAGTAAATCCGATAATTATTCACTATGGAAGGTTCAAAGCCAAAAGCTACCTATCTTGATGCAATTACTCTTCAAAGAAAGTCTCTCTCAAACTTCAAGTCAGTTCGTCGTTTTAATCAGATAATTTCCATTCATGTGGGAGATTGTTGGATATCAATGTATTATTTTGGGTATATATATATACGAAATACGTATTCCAATACGTAGGTTGTCGTAACTAGATACACGGTGTATAATTAAGGTACACAATTGATATCATATTTGAATGAAAAATTAATATCAAAGGTACCCACTTGAAGAGGAATAAGTCTGATCATTACATGTATGTTCGGACCAATTTTATCCCAAAGGATGTGTCTATTCTGATCAAACAGGTTCCATCCAATTGATGTGTTTTTTCCGAACAGGTTCTTTGGCTCCTATAAATACAGACTTCCTGTGTCTATATTTTTCACTTAAAAAAAAAACTAATTCACCGAAATATTCCTGTCTTATGAGAGAGAGACTTCAGCATTCTTCTGTTCGCCGTGTTGCATCCGAGTGTACTCTCATTTGCAACGTATATCGAGGAAACCTGGGAGACGATTTGCATCGATACTGTAAGCACTTTAGAGGTCCAACCTTGACTCGATATTGATTTTTTCAAATCAATTCCTGTAAGTGTTTTTATATTCAAATTTGTATATCTGTTCTTATGTTTATATTCTGTTTATAAGTAGTATATAACAAATATTTTTCAACATAGTATAAATAGAATAGATGATTCACTGACATCAACTCAACTATTCTTTTTATAATAATATAGATATTGTATAGATAAAAAACGAAAATATTATCTATGAAATAATTGGATGAGAACAACCTTTTCTCTAACAAATTTGATTGGAAGACTCGAAATGAACCACTCTCAAAATTTTAAACAAAAACCTAACAATTTACATTAACTGGAAAACAAGAGGAAAAAAAACTTGATTGGAAAATTCTTTAAAAAATGGAATTTGAAGCCCTGCTTTATATTTATTCCAAAAAGAGGACGCAATTAAATAAATAGAGGCAAAATTAGGGACTTATAAAGCGCAAATTCCAATAATTATCTGGTAACAAAAATAATGCAAAAAAACTGAGCTTGAGGACCAAATCCAATCTCCCCCAAACCCTAAGCATGACCTGATCCCCAAAATCATCAAATTTCCAGCTTCATCCTCCACCGTCCGATCAAAACCCCATCAAAATAATTACAAAAGAAATCACCAAAAAGCTCAACTGCTAGACGATGCCGTCCCACGGCGATCTGGACCGTCAGATCGAGCACTTAATGCAGTGCAAGCCGCTATCGGAGGCGGAGGTGAAGACTCTGTGCGATCAGGCACGTGCGATTCTCGTGGAGGAGTGGAATGTTCAGCCGGTGAAGTGTCCCGTCACCGTCTGCGGCGATATCCACGGTCAATTCCACGATCTCCTCGAGCTGTTTCGCATCGGCGGCAACGCTCCCGACACCAACTATCTCTTTATGGGCGATTACGTAGGTAGATCAGCTGTTCATTTCATTTATTTGCCATTTCTTAATCAAATGAAAATTAAGTTTTTCTTTAGTTTGTAATTTTAATTATATCATTTCTTTATTTTTTTTGGAAGATTTATTGATTTGGCAACATTTTTTTTTTAATATTATAGGATTTGTGTTTTCAGATTATAGTAATTATTATTGATTGAAAACAGAAAAGTTAAAAGGAGGATTTAGGAAAGGAAATGATACACGCGTAATTTTTTGTTTTAATTTCTTGGTGGTTGGAAATTGATTTAGTTTGTCTTACAAAGCGAAGTTCTAATGTTTAATATGGGAGTTTTTGGAGAATAAACTTGTATTTATCATCTAACGAGTTGAAATAGAACTGTTTGACAAGGTTAAGATAGAGCTCTTGGAGGAGGGATAAGTAAATTTCTGAAGAGTATGTCCTTATTGAACCTGAACATTGTTGACTCGATAAATTTCAACCAAGCCAAGCCCTTTTTTGAGAGTTCTGTTGATGTCTCCTCTTGTCAAGGTGGTTGTCTTGGTGGTCTGAGGTCCTGTAAATGAGGGCGCCGGGAGTTGGTCTCCGGAGCATGCTCCGATGCCTAAGTCAGTATGTGGAGGAGAGTAGGGCGGAGGAGAGGATACAACAGTATGGATAGTTGGGTTGAGAGAGAGAGTGTAGAGAATGTACTGTTAGTCAGGCCCTAGAGGGCTATATATACCTGTTTAGGTGACCTGCCCGGTTTCACGTTTGTCCTTCTGAATAGAGTTAGGTGGTTAACGGCATGGGCGGCCTCTCCATAGTGGTTATGGTAGTTGGAGACCCACGTGGCCACTGGGGTGTCAAGCGACGTGACTACTAGAGGGCTGAGAGGCGTCCGCGTGTCCCGGATCTTGGCCTGAGTTGTTGGGCTCGACTGATTGGGCGTTGATTCTGGCCTGGGTTATTGGGCTCTTGTGGACTCTCCTCATGGGCTCTATGGCCTTGAGGCCTGGCGAGCTTAACTGGTCTAACAAGTTCAATGAATCTGGTTGATTATAGTGTTGTGGACCTGTGGTTTTATGATTTCATCTGTGATCTGCCCAAGTTAGTTTCGGTACATTAAATATGAGCCACAAAAACAAAAAATTTACCCTACAGCTGAAATTTTCCGGATTTTCCAAAATTAAGATTTTTGGCACTTCTATGGTAATGTTACCTGTAGAACAAATCTTTGTAGAAAGATATTGGAGTGTCTTGAGATTGAGTTGTATTCACAATTCAGTATCACTAGTTGACTGCAAAGAAGCATAGACACGTCGTGCAGGGCACCGTACTCGTTTCGGACACGTGTCCAACACGGACACGCGTCCAACACGGACACGCCTCCGACACAGTGGGATATATGTCCGACACTCCAGGATATGCCCAAAAAAAAGAAACAGACACAGTCAAGACAGGTTCGGACATGATCAAGACACGCCTTGACACAGCTGGACAGGAGATGAAAGTTTTTTTGCATTTTTTTCTCAAATATGGAATGAACAATGAGCAACAACCAAAATCCTAGGAAAGTTAGATACTATTGTTTATTTGAATTTTGAATAACAATAGTTTTTGTGAAGAAATTAATTATAGTTAAATGAGAAGTATTCATATTTACATTTTTATTAAATGTTATTGTATAAAGAATATATAAAGAATATTTTTTTATTGTCATACCTACATCTTAAATTTTTAAAAATTTACGTGTCGACGTGTCCGTATCCTTGCTTCCTTGGTTCACTGTTTATTTTTCTTTCCGATATGGTCTATGCTGGCCTTTTTCTTGTCCAATATTGCAACAAATCATACATACTGATGCATCTTTACTAGGTGCTTTGCATAACAGCACTGATTTATGCTTTTTTTCTTGCTGTATGCAGATCGAGGATATTACTCTGTGGAGACTGTCACTCTTTTAGTTGCTCTGAAAGTTCGTTTTAGAGATAGAATAACTATTTTAAGGGGAAATCATGAGAGCCGCCAGATAACTCAAGTGTGAGATATACATATTTAGTGTTTCTTTCCTTTTCATTCAGTAATTGCACTGGCAGTCTTGTTTGTTGTCAACTAAATAAATTTCTGCACTCATGCATGTGCTTTGGAATACTATAATTTTCTTAGATGCCATATTTTAAAGTCATTAAATGAAAATGGAAAATGTAATAATAAGGCTTTCTTGCAAGAAGTTACTTAATTAGTTCACCTAAATGTTTTGTTCTTTTATTTTGCTGATGAATGCAAAGGCAAACTAATGTGTCTTGTTAGAGAGTTGTAGAATTGGAGTATGGATACTTGTTAAAGCTGCAACACATATTTGGATCATGATATGTTAGTATTAAGTAGACTAGCAATCCATGTATGCATGCCGTGTCTCATGTTTTTTCTCGTGTCAACCGTGTAAATATAAAAACAACACAAATGATTAAATGTGTCAAAATCCTAAACAGGAATACAATACGTGTATTAAATGTGTTGTGTCGTGTTTATTAGACTGTTTTCGTGTTTATTAAACGTGTCGTGTTTTCGTATCGTGTCCAAAATTATCAGGTCTAGTACTAAGGAGTGGTTGTTTAGTGATTTTGTGGATAAGTCTGTGTTCATATCAATAACCAAGTGCCTCTCGTTTCAGGTATGGCTTTTATGATGAATGCTTGAGAAAATATGGAAATGCTAATGTATGGAAGTATTTCACTGACCTCTTTGATTATTTACCTCTGACTGCCCTGATTGAAAGTCAGGTTTGAATTCTCTGACATAATCTTATGATGAGTATTTCCAAGATCTCAGCTGACAACTATTTATGTGCCTTTCAGATTTTCTGCTTGCATGGTGGACTCTCCCCATCTTTGGATACATTAGATAACATCCGTGCTCTGGACCGTATACAGGAGGTAAACCTGTAGTTCCATTATCCTTTGCACTTAAAATTTTATAGTCTTAGAGTAGATTGTCTACCTTGTTACAAATAATATTATGTGTCGAAAACCCTTTCTGAAACATAGTAATGCATACAAAGTGCATTATTGGCATATATGGAGTTCATAATGGAGCTTTTGAATATAAGAAGCAGGTTAGAGTAAAAAGCTTATTATAGCTTATGTGATATGCCTGACTCACTAACCAAAGATAACATGAGTAATAAAACATGATTGACCCTTGGAATGTTGTGTGTCTTTGTTATTGTCAACACCAAAGAAACTAGTAATGGTGTTGATGCGTATCAGGTGAAATCGTAACAGCAACATCTATTAAACAGTGTAGCATTCTCATTTCACTGTTTTGCAGAAGCCTAATAGGTGTCATCACATCAAATATGCTTTTCCCGAAATCACGGCAATTCTAATTGTACTAGTATTTTCCTATTTGTTGGACGTGTAGGTTCCTCATGAGGGTCCGATGTGTGATCTCTTATGGTCTGATCCTGATGACCGATGTGGATGGGGAATATCTCCTCGGGGAGCAGGGTATACCTTTGGACAGGACATTTCTGGGCAGTTCAACCACACGAATGGGCTCGGTCTGATTTCTAGAGCTCACCAGCTTGTTATGGAAGGATATAATTGGTCCCAGGTGTGGATCCCTCTCATCAAAAGAGAAACGTAGTTGAATAATTGATTCTCACGGATTATTATTTACATTGGTCTCTGTATTATTGTAGGACAAGAATGTGGTAACAGTGTTTAGTGCACCAAATTACTGTTATCGCTGTGGAAATATGGCTGCAATACTTGAGATTGGGGAGAATATGGAGCAAAGTTTTCTTCAGTTTGACCCAGCTCCACGTCAGACTGAACCCGAGACCGCTCGCAGAACCCCCGACTATTTCTTATAAGTCCCTTTACTTACATCCTACCTACTGCTAAATTTTCATATTTCCTGTTGTGTTTTTTGTAGATGTGTCTTTCAAAATCGGAGAGTTCTGGCTTCTAGTTGAGGGAGGGACAAAAGAAACCATTGTTTTTGTCATTCTTTTGCTTGTTTTGGTGCTGCATTCATGCGAGTCTTATAGCTAGGCTTTAATTTCTTGAAGGTTTTTTTTTTTTGTCTTGTATTCTAAAAGGTGAAGGAAGTAGAATAACAAAGGTTTTTTTTTTTTTTGTTGCTGTATTACGAGTTTATAAATCATAGGGGTTGATGAAAATGCATGTTCCAATTTTTTTTTCTTGTAAATGTTGATTACATGTGACAGCTATTTCTTGTGGTACTTCCCTTCCCAAACAACTTGCCATTCCTTGACTTCCATCCAAGTGAATTATATTCCTCAAAAAGAAAAGTCACTTCCTTGGTGAATGCAGTCTTCTGAATGGATGCTACAGTTTTTTTTTTTTTTTTTTTTTTCTTGCGATGAGATTAAAAATTGCGATAAGATTAGTTATTGTAATGGTAAGATTAATTAGTTATTGTAATGATAAGATTAAAATTAGTGATTGAATATGTGTTTGGATGTAAAAATAACGGTGATAATTAAGTGAATTGTAATAAATAGAAGAAAACATAATTAGTTATATTATATTAAAATTTGTATATAATGAAAATAATAGATTATTTGTCATTTATGAAATTAATAAATAATAAAAAAAATACTAAAATTATTTTTATGTCAAATAATAATTTTATTAATAAATAATTAAAAATATAATAAAAACAATTAAATATCAAATAATATATTTTTATTTTCTTAATTATTGATGTAGTTACTTTTTTATTTAACTTATATTAATTATATAATAATAAAATGTATATACTTATTGGTTTATTATATAATAATAAAACTAGCTTTTTAACCAATGCGAATTTTTTTTATTATATTCTTATATTTTAATTTTTTTAATTCATTTAATAACAGAAAATATATTTTTTATTGATTTAGTATAAATAATCATACTACCATAAATGTCAATATATAAATATTGGTATGTCTTAATAACAATATTAGTATATCATTTAAGTTGAAATATAAACACACAAATTAAATTAAAACTTTTACGTAGCCATAATAATTTTCATGGTAAGTTACATATTTTTAAATTATATGTAATTGGTTGACCCTCTTGTGGATCGAAGATGTTTTAAAGGTTTGTCCATTGATGCAAAGATTGGAATTAAATGTAAATTTTGCAATAAACTTTGCTTTATTAATGCAATTGTTAATTTTTGCATCTTCTACAGTGTTAAAAAGGTAAGGGGTAAGGAATTATTTTACATATACTTTTTTTTGCAAGTTTGATTCATGATAATTTGATAAATATTAAATAACACAATTTAAATATTATACGATTAAGCATTTGATTTTCTTATCTGATATTTCATTTTTGAATAGCTACTTGAATTTGAATGCGTAAGAAGGATAATGGTTTTAAAAATTAATTAAAATTCAATTTATCTTTGATAAATATGATTAATTTATATTGGATATTCCAATTAGCTCCAAAAAAATCAATTTACTTTTTGAATTTAAATAAAATATAGTGAGTAAGGTGTTGTTTCATAAACTGAAAAAATTAAATACTGTAAAATTAAGTACTAAATTTTTTAGTACTTAATTTATAAGCACTGAATTCGTATTATAAAAATTGTTTGGTATGTTACTGAAAATTAAGTACTTAATATAATTAAATTGTTTAATAACTGTAAATGTTGAATTTTGAATATTATAAATTTCATAATTTTTATTTTACTAACATAATATTTTATATTATTCTGGATAGTTCTGAATAAAAATTAAAACGATAATTTAAATATTTCATATTTTGTAACTAAAAAAGAGATAATTTAATTTAAATATGTTAACATATTCTATATTATATTTAAGGGTAGTGCTACATGTCCTGCCCTCTCCGGTCCCGCCTAACAAAAAACCCTAAAGGGGATAAACAGTATGAAAAGTATGTATTTTATAAAAATTAAAATAAAGCATTTTTTTGATGAAATGAAACATCAAACTAAAATAAAATAAATTCTAATTTATAAATGTTATTTAAAAAAAAAAAAAGGGGTAGGCGAGACACAAGCGGGATAGGGGGAGGCAGGACAATCAGCATTTTCCTATATTTAAAGGGTGTTGCTGACAAGTGTCTTAACACTCTTTAAGGTTAGTTAATATACTATTTATAATAATATTTTTATGCAATGTATTGAAAATAATTAATAAAGTTATCACTTATTGCATTTAATACAAAGTTATTATTATAAATGGTAGGTTAACTAACCTTAAAGAATTTCCTAATGGCACTCGTTAGCAAAACCCTTGAATGTAATAGTTAACAATTTTATTCATCATTTTCTATGTATTGGATGAAAAATATTACTATATCTAGTAACCTTTAAAAATGCCTTTAAGTCGTTTGTTAGCAAAATTCATATTTAAATATATTAAAAATTAGTCTTTTAGTTATTGTTCAAACAAAAACACTTACATAAATCTTAACTGACATATAATGAGAACACGTTAATGTATTTCACTAATTTATAAAATATTAAAAAATTATTTAAAAAAAAAACTATCATCCCTATAAAAGATTGAAAAAATTACTATTTCATTTTTTACTTTTATTTTCTCTCACTAAACCAACAACCTCCTCTCTTCATTTCTCACTAAATCAACACCCTCCCTATTTTCAGATTGCTACTTTTATCAAAGTTCAACTATTAATAACAACCTGCAAGATGAAAGAAAAACCAACTTTAGGCTCCTGAAATTAAAGATACAAACAAGTAATCAGCTACAAATATATTAATTACCTTGAAATTTTTCAAAAAAATATAACTTATAATTTTTCTTAGAAGCTTAAAGTTACAATGTGATGGAGAAAGCAGGCGACAAATATCGATGTGTTGCTTTGAGTTTTGAGTTTTTTTTTTTTTTTTTCAAAAGGTTTTTGAATAAAACAAATCTGAACAAGACAAAGAACACAAACAGGTGATGATGGCCGGCGACGAATTATGGTTGATGTAGGATTGTTTTGGGTTTTCTAATTTTTTTAGAGAATGGAACCTTTTTTAAAAACAAAACTTATCTAAAAAATAGAAGAGCATTCGTTGTAGGTGGAGAAGATTTTTTTTTTTTTGTTTTGTGAAGAAGATAGAGGCAACATAAGCAGCAAGCGACTCGAAAAATGACATTTATTTTAGTGAAGAGGGAGGTAAGGGTTTTTTTTTAATCTCAATATAGTTTTTTTATTTTTTAATTCTCAAAATACCGATGCTTTGAAATTATTTATCAAAATCTTTTTTTTAAACCCATGGCGATTTCCCAACGGTTTTTCATTTTTTTTTTTTTTAAAAATTGATCAAGGGAAATCGCCATGGCTCATGGCAATTTCCCTTGATCATTTAAAAAAATAAATTATATTTCAAGAAGGGAAATCCGAATCGCCACCTCGGATGGCGATTTCTTTTTTTTTTAATTATTAAATAATAAAAATTATATAATTTATCATTTTAAAAAATAAAAATTTCATAAAATTTAAATAACAAAATTAAAAAAAAATAAAAATTTACAATTAAAAATTATATTCGTAATGCCAATCGGATTATTTCAACTTGTATTTGCAATAAATGGACCTCCAGGATAATTTATCATTTTTATTTTCGGGCTTGGGCAATAGAAATAAAAAAAATTTCGGGTCTCAGCCCGCCCGACCCATGGACACCTCTAGTCATAGCCGTCGAAAATGTCCTTATCAATCTGGTATATCGGGACAGATCCGGGGCTTACCGGCCAGTGGATAGATCTAGCTATGATCTTCATTCCTGCAAAATTCACACGCTTTGGTTGGTCTTTCTCCCGGAGGTCCATTTATTACAAATACAAGTTGAAAGAATGCAATTGATATTACAAATATAATTTTTAAAATGTTTGTAAATTGTTATTTTTTTTAAATTTTGTTATTTAAAATTTATTTTTTAAAATGATAAATTATATAATTTTTATTATTTAATAATTTAAAAAAAGAAAAGAAGGGACCTTCAACCAATTCTTCATAGTGGTGATTTTTGGTCTTTTTATTCTAATATAGCCAAAAAAAAAATTATTTACCAAAATACCGCTCTTTTCAGATTAATTCCCAAAATCCGCTATTTTTAAATCAGTTGGGAAATCGCCATGGCCCATGGCGATTTCCCAACTGAAATTTTTAATATTTTTTCCCATTGGGAAATCGCCACCGTGGGTGGCGATTTCCCAAGGGTTTTACATTTTTTTTAATTCTTTTAATAAATAAAAAAAATTATATAATTTTAAATTTTAAAAAATAAAGATTTAATAATTTTAATATATAATTTTTATCCATGGTGGTAGAAGTGTTCATGGGCCGGGCCGGGCTCATGTATGGTATCAACACCACATTTGCTTGCCCGAGCCACGGTGGCAATTTTTCAACATTTATTATTTTTTAATTTTATAAAATTATAAAAATTATATAATTTTTAATTTTAAAAAATAAAAATATAACAATTTACCAAAAATTAAAAAATTATATTCGTATTAGACCTGTTCATGGGCCGGGCCGCGACCCGAAATTTTTTCCCTTGCCCAAGCCCATTTCGAGTCGTGCCGATCCGAAAGCCCATTTCACTATTAAAAATATATTTTTATATATTTTATAATTTTTTGAATTTTGTTATTTAAATTTTTTAAAATTAAAAATTATATAATTTTTATTTAAAATTTATTATTTATTATTTAATAAAATTACAAAAACAGTTGTCCAATCCCGGACTAATACGACACTCTGGTTGACCTTTCTCCCGGAGGTCCATTTATTACGAATACAAGTTGAAAGAATTCGATTGACATTACGGATAGACCTGCTAATGGGCTGGGCAGCCCGTCCGACCAGGCCCGGATCACTATTTATATATTAAAATAATTAAATTCAGGCCCACGAGCCGGGCCTTGGCAAGGAAATTGAAAAATTTCGGGTCGCGGCCCGGCCCATGAGCAGGCCTAATTACGAATATAATTTTTTAATTTTAAAAAATAAATAAATGTTGAAAAATTGCCACCGTGGTTCGGGCAAGCAAATGTGGTGTTGATACCATACCCGGCCCGGCCCATGAACACTTCTACCACCATGGATAAAAATTATATATTAAAATTATTAAATCTTTATTTTTTAAAATTTAAAATTATATAAATTTTATATAATTTTTATTATTTATTAAAAGAATTAAAAAAAAAAGTAAAACCCTTTCCCTTAGGGAAATCGCCACCCACGGTGGCGATTTCCCAATGGGAAAAAAAAATTGAAAATTTTTAGTTGGGAAATCGCCATGGCCATGGCGATTTCCCAACTGATTTAAAAAAAGCGGATTTTGGGAATTAATCTGAAAAGAACGGTATTTTGGTAAAAAAATATTTTTTTAGCTATATTTAGATAAAAAAACCGGTGATTTTTCTTTTCAAAATATAATTTTTTTTAAATGATCAAGGGAAAAAAAAATTGAAAACCTTGGATTGGCCATGGCGATTTCCCAATGAATTTAAAAGACGAATTTCGATAAATAATTTTAAAGTATCAGTATGTTGGGATTTAAAAAGAGAGAGGCTATATTAGGATAAAAAAAAATCGGGAGCTAAGCTGTTGGTTTAGTAAGAGAAAGAGAATAATAAAAAATGAAATAGATTTTTTTAATATTTTATTTGGAGTTATTTTTTCTTTTGAAAAATAATTTTTTTAATATTTTATAAATAAATAAAATGTCACGTAAATTTCACATATAATTTTTTATATGTCACTTACGTTTTTAATATAAATTTTCAATTAGTGTTTTTTTTTTTAGGAACGGCCAAAAGATTAATTTGTAACATATTGATAACTTTTAAAATTGAATAATCACAAGTAAAAGTTTGAGGACTTGTCTTATATGATTTTTTTTTTTATTTTTTTATTTTATGTTTTATAACTAAAATTATAATCATCTCTATATATCATATAAACATGTAAGCAACTTTCATCACATGCATTTATATATTTAAATGCAAATATAAATTTTTTAAAATTATAAATATTTAATATCCAAAATTTTTAAATATAAAAAAAATAAAAAATTATTGTTAACCATATTCAATAGTTTAATTTAATGAATATATTTTATTTTTGAATAAAATTATAAAAAATAAAAATAATTATGAGAAAAAGAAAATTAAGAATTAATTAAAGAAATTAAATAAGTGAAAAATTTAATAAAAATTTAAAAAATTTAAAATTTTATACGAACTAATACGAATAGATACAAACCGAATATGAACAAAAATAAAATGATATAATGCTAATATATTTTCTTCAAAATTGCACTTAACAACCGGTACCGATAACACTGATCAAACCATTAATCATCGTCCACGTGTAGACCCACAAACAAACAAGATAATAATCCTCAAATCTTTAGCCATCGCATTGACAGAAAGGGAGTCAAAAGATACACAGAAAGGACGGCTAAAACCTCACTGCCCTTCACCATCACTACCAATCAGAGCTCCACCCCCCCGAATTCACTGAGGGGCGCCAAAAACCCTTCCAAAATTTCTTTAAAAAAAAAACAAATCAAAAACTCAAAAGACCAAAAAGAGAAAAAAAAACCCTAAAACCAAAAGCAATCAGGAAAAAAATTAAGATAAAATCAACTAAAATCTATTAACAATAGAGTTGAAGAGAAAGAGAGCTCGGTTTTGTTTTGTTTTTCCTTATTTCTGCGAGTGTACAGTTGAATTTTGAAATCGAAAAGAGAAAGAAAAATGCAAAGCATGGAGCTACAGAACACTGTGAAAGAAGCCCTAAACGCACTGTATCATTACCCCGACGATGAGGTGCGTATGCAAGCCGATCGATGGTTGCAAGATTTTCAACGCACAATCGATGCCTGGCAGGTATTCTCTTCGTATTTTGTTCTTTTTGAGCTTTTCCGTTCGATTTGTGCAAATAAGGCTGTCTTTGGATAGTATTATTTCCGTTTATTTCTGAATGTTTAGCTTTTTTTTTTTTTTTTAAATTTTAATTGGTCGAGCGTCCAACTGATGCACTTCATGATCATTAGGAGTATTAGTTATTGGTAAAGTATTGTGCTTTATTGCGGTGTTTGGTTGAGGAAATTATGATAATCGGAAGGAATTGTTTGGATTTGAATTTTTATTAATTTCTATTGAGATATTGATTTCTAAACTGTGAAAAATTTATGCTTAGCTTAAGTTCCATAGAAAAATAATCAAAATGGAACATAACTGTAAAACGAGAGTAAAAAAAGTAAGCCAAACGTATATTTGAAAAATCAAATGCACATTTCTATGTGATAGATTAAGATTTTGTTATTAGCATTTCACATTGAAAATGATTGTACTGTGTAACTTACCTAGTTCCACATCAAGAAAAAGTTAATGAAATAATTGCTGGAACTGTTATTACCAGCCATTTACCAACTAACCATTGCACTCTCTTGCTGGTTTTCAATTTCTCTAGGGCATGCTTGCACTGCTATCTTCCCTCTAGTAGGTTTTATGACTTCCTTTTGGTCTTTCTATTAAGCTCATTTGGCAAGGGGAGTATAATATTGAGCATGGTTTAACATTTAGATTATTATTCAAAAAATTTCCTTGAAGGTCAACCTGGTGATAAGGGTGCCCTTTTAGTTTGTCTTTAGCACAATATTGCTATTCATGCATGATTCAAGATGCTTGAGAAGGGAGAAGGAAAAGAAAGGACAAGCGAAGGATTCACATGAGACACATAATTCTCCTGAGATTGTCTGAAAGCATTAAAGTACATGCTCATATACTGGAAAGTATTTGTTTATTTCTCTATACAGTCCGTAATTCATCTAGAAATTGTCTGATGAAAATGTAGTTGGTTAACAGCTAGAAGAAGCAAGTAAGCAACAAGTAGTCTCCTTTTTCTTATGTGGGGTTGGATACATGAATCATATCGCAGGCATCATTGTGCTCTATTTAGATCCATGTCTCAAGTAGGATTAGTAGCGGCAAGGCCCTTTCTGATAGTTTCCACCCACATCTTCTGGATTTTTCCTCCCCTTTTGACATTTTCGTTCTCTATTATGTGCATCTTCTTTAGGAGTTTTCTAGGCCGTCATGTCGCATGCCCAAACACCTTAAATCTATCTCCCCAATTTTGTCGTTGATTGGTGCCCACTTATGTTGTTAAAATGTTTGTTGGGATTAAAAAAAGAGTGTGTCTTGTCATAATATTTGTGGTGACATGAATCCTTTTGCAAATTAGATTCATCATTCATCTCTTGGTTTTTTCCACCTTCAATTATAACGCTTTGTTCTTTGTTGCTTGTTTTGCAATTCTTTTTCCTTTTATCTAAATATGTACTTATATTTCAGTTTAACCTTTTTTTTCCTCTTAGGTTGCTGATAATTTGCTTCATGATGCCACTAGCAATCTAGAGACTTTAATATTTTGTTCACAGACTCTTAGAAGCAAGGTAACTTTAACATGCATTTGTTTGCTCAATGTTCAAGATCAAAGAATTTTGTTTTACTTTTGATGGTGCATTTGCTTGATAGGTACAACGTGATTTTGAAGAATTACCATCTGAAGCTTTTCGCCAATTAAGGGATTCCTTAAATGTGAGTTGGTTTATGCATATTTTTGACCATTGAAGAAACTTTGATTTTAACACCATATCAACTGCTGATAAAATTGACATAAAAAATAGATTATTTTCCTTGTCTAAAAAGCAACCTTTTAGTGTTGCACTCACTTTCATGATTTTAAATTATATGAATAGGATCATAAAACTTGTTTGTTTTTTTTTTTATTATTAATTTTTATGCTGGTTCAGAAATGTAAATCAGTTATTGTTATCATTTATTTACTTTTTTTAAATCTGCTCTCTCCTGATGCAGCTGTAAATTCCTATGTAAGTTGCTGTTCTGTAACTTCTGTTTGTTATGTGCATGCACGTAGAGCTGCATACTCCTGTAGATAATGCTTAAGCAACACCTGTATAGAGATTTTATGAAATTGATATTTGAAATGCAGAACTTGTTGAAAAAGTTTCATAAAGGGCCTCCTATTATCCGGACTCAGGTACCATACACTTGTAACCTAAGATTTGTGGTAACATGATGCTTTTGGGCTCAGATATTTTGCTTTGTAGATTAGCATTGCAGTTGCTGCTTTGGCTGTACATGTACCTGCAGAAGACTGGGGAGATGGTGGTATTGTCAATTGGCTTCGGGATGAAATGAACTCTCATCCAGAGTATATACCAGGATTTTTGGAGCTACTTACTGTCTTGCCTGAGGTAGGTATAAATTTTAGGCTTAAGTTATCAAGTTCAGATAGTTGCATGCTATATAGTTTGGCATATCTATGTGATTTCACCTTCACCTAGAGTTTTTTGACATTCTGAACTGGTAGTTGTCTAATTAGTTGATTCTTTTTTTTCTGGTACATACCTTCTAAATAAACACTCTGAACTAATTAGTTGTCTAATTAGTTGATGACTCTAACTGGAATGCACTTCGATTTCATCAGAAAGCTGTCATCCTATTTTAACATTTTCCTGATGCTTTAGTGTAGGAGAGAACTTCAAATCTTCTAAATAAACATGGAAATACGAAGAAAAAAAAAGTTCTTCCTAACATATAAATAGTATAAGGATAAATGTTTGAACAAACTGGTTTAATTGTGGCTACTTTGAGTTGTCTATGACATTGATAACTGTTTGCTTACAACCAGGAAGCATTCAACTACAAGATAGCAGCTCGTTCAGAACGACGCCGTCATTTTGAAAAAGAGCTCACTTCTCAAATGGAAATTGCTCTTAATATACTGACAGCTTGTTTAAATATAAGTGAATTGAAGGAGCAGGTGGGAGCTTTTTTTTTTTTTTGGTTACTTCTATGTTGTAGTTTTATTTAGTATCTCTGTGGTGAACTAAGAATGAATGTGAAAGTGGGAAGCAAACAATTCACAATAACTACAGAAGAGTAAAAAAAACAAAAAACAAACCAATGTCAAAAGAGAGAGCCAAGCTCAACCTGTAACCTTTTGTGATAAAGGAATATCAACTTAATTGCCACATACATCTCCCATTCCCACTTGCATGCAACTTTTGGTTTCAATAGCTTGAGGATTGTAGGCTGCTGCTTCAATTTCTAATAGTGAAATATAAATAATTCCACCTGGGAAGAAACATTCAACTAAAAGAGACTTCCAGAATTCAAGACATTTAAGACTAAGCATAATTCCTCTCTTTGATCACTGCATATAATAGCACAATTGTTTCATAAGCTTGCCTGTGTTAGGTTACATATTGCTTGGCATGCATGTGAAACCTTTTGCGATGGTAGTGTGTGCTAAGGTGAAACTGAGTTGTTAATTATAAAATTTGGCTGTTGATATGTTATTTAATCTTAGTATTTTTTTATTGATATTTGGCTTGCATAAATGTAGCTTCTTCTGCTCAGAGTATAGGGTGGGTAGGGAGGAGGAGCTGCTTATGCTCATGCACAAGCGTGTATAAATGTAGCTTCTTCTGCTCAGAGGATAGGATGGTAGGCAGAGCCGCTGATGGCTCTTGCTTGTTAACAAAAGAATAGAGGCTGAAAGCTTAAAAAACAGTAGCTTTTTCATTGACAAGCGAAATGCAAATGCATAGCTGGTTTGTTCTATAGGAAATAAAGGTGGGTCTGCTGTTCAAAAGACAAGGGTTATCCCATTTATGGAAACATCCCTCCTTTTCTCCCTCTTCATCGTTTTTCCAATGTGGAGTTCAAGTTGCATTTGTGATTAGAAATCTAAACCTGCTACTAAGAGGTAGAGAAAGTAGTATTTCTGTTATCACTGCCCCTTTTCCTTCCTTGTTGCTTATGCTGTGATCTATTGTGATCTGACAGATATACATTTTCTTTTTAATTTTTATTTGGTGAGGTGGGGGGGGGGGGGGAGTGGGGGAAGATATACTTTTTCTTATGTGCATATAATATTGAAAATAGGAAGAAGACCTCTTATAGCTTGTTGACTTGTTAACACTTATCCTGTCAATTAAAATTTTCATAAGATTTTCCTTAAAAGGAAAAAAAGTTTTAATTAAGATTGATGTTTGTTACACATTACATGTCTGCTTATGACTGTTGATTAAGTAGCTTCTTATTTACTTCAACATGATTGATTTTCAGGTTCTTGAGGCATTTGCTTCTTGGCTTCGGCTAAAACATGGGTATGTGTTTTTTTTAGCGTGTGTTATATTTATGGACAAATACTGTGGTCCAAATTTTGTTTCTGTAGGGGATTAATTTGGTTGATTTTTATGCTTTCCACAAGGAATTTGGAGTGACGTCTTGTTTATTTTCCTTATTGAGAGTGGGATATATTTAACAATCCAATATTTGTGGCACTGTTCCATGTTAGTGGTGCATAGTTATAGATGATACTGTTATTAGATTTTATAAGATTCTGCGACAGCAATTAATGGAGGATGAAGGATTTTTGCTGATCCTGTTCTCTTTAAAAGCATCTTGAGTAAAACTTGGTATCTTATAAGTTGGGCTGTTACTTGTTACAATCAGCAAGAGGTTTTTTTTTGGGTTGTAACATGGTGTGTAATATGCATGCCTTCTAAAAGTTTTCTGATATACCTCCATGATGACAGTTTTTATTTCTTTATTGCATTAAGTCCTGATCCACTGGGAGAATTTCTGGTCTCTGTTTCCTGGGGGATGGGTTGGATGGGTGGGTGGAGGAGGGAAGTTGATGCTTGGTTAGCATTGGTGAATGTGGACTTCACTGGTTAAATTACTGGTGCTAACAGCTAAATTAATCAACTTTTTTGTTGCTTAAACATATTCTTCTTTTTGATTCTAGCCATAAATTAATTAATAGATAATGTCTTTGACCACTTCCGGTTCTGTTATCTTGAGAGAGATAATTATATGACAACCCTCCTTGCTCAGATTTGAATTTACAGTCATTCATGGGTTGATTTCAACTTCTGTTGGTTTCAGGATCCCTGGGTCTGTACTTGCGACTCACCCATTGGTGCTAACAGCTCTTTCAAGTTTGAACTCTGATATACTTTCCGAGGCATCTGTAAATGGTATTGCAATTTTTGAGAAAATATAATTTCTCAGTCAGCTGTGCTTCTAAAATATTTTGGTAGTTGGACGTGGATCTACCCTCATTGGAAGTTGGTGGTAGTATTGGGTTTTATTTATCGTTTTCCCCTATTCTTGCAGTTGTTTCTGAATTGATACACTACACAGCATCAGGAAACTCTGGTGGTGTTGTCATACAAATGCCTTTAATTCAAGTAATTGTGCCTCAAGTTATGAGTCTACAGGCGCAGCTTAGAGATTCTTCAAAGGTATGACATTAGTTCCTTTAAATGTTACCCCCCTCCCCCTTTCCCTTTTTCTCTGTTTCTTTTTCTCAAAGGAAAAAATCATCTCATATTGTAGGGCAATGGATGGATGTGGTGAGAATAATGGAAAAACTCTTAAGACTGATTTTACATAATGCCCCATCTTTTTTTTTTGGGTGGATTGAGGTTTTTTTTTTTTTTTTTTTTTTGGGGGGGGGGGTGGTGGGGAGCGGGAAAGGGTGCAGTGCCAAAAGTTAGGTCTTGGTTGGTTTATTGGTGAAATATTCATCAACAGTGTAAATTTGTTTCTTATTTGTAAAACATTCCATATGTTGATCTTGGAGACGTCGCATATCATGTATTAGTGTCAATAAGTTAATCTTCTTACCATGTGGTGTGTCACAGTTTTTAGATTACTATCTTCATTATTTTAAATTGGTAAAATTAGATTTATTCTTTAGCCATAACCTAGAAGGGAGAAAGTATGAGCCAATTCATTCTTTGTTTCAAACATATGGCTGGAATTTGAGATGTTTCAATTTATAAATCAGCTGCAGTTTGGTATAATTGGGATGAATATAACTTGTATATGTCATAGAAGACGGAAATGTATTTAATGCTATAAAATTTGGCATTGTTAGTGCTCTATATTAAGAGAATGATGTTGACTTAATTATTTTATAGATGTATTCTTTCTCTTTTTGTGATTCTTCCAAGGGTTGGCCTGTCATATAGAATTTGTTATAATTTTTTTGCCCTAGCAGAGTTTTCCAACCACTATTTGCTTGTGAATTCTTATCAGAATATCATTACATATTTGACAAAAGTAATTGTATTTGATATTTTAATTCCTAAATTTTACTCTGTGCTTTCAGGATGACGAAGATGTGAAAGCCATCGCTCGATTATTTGCAGATATGGGTGATTCATATGTCGAACTGATTGCAACTGGTACATAACAATATAACATACTATGTACTAAATTTCAACAACTGTTGAACACTTTTCAGTTTTCACCTCTTAACAGCAGATTGCTTTGAATTAATTCAAGTTGCTCTTGTTCCCATGAACAATGTTGACAATTTTGTCTGTGATTCTTCCCCTTCCCATTTGATTGATGGATTTTCTTTTTCAGGTTCAAATGAAGCAATGATGATAGTGAATGCTTTGCTAGAAGTTGCTTCCCTTCCAGAATATGATATTGCTTTAATGACCTTTAATTTTTGGCACAGTCTTCAGGTTATCTTGACAAAAAGGTTAGACCATGCGGAACATTGTCTAGTTTTATGAGTTGTTATTGATTTGAAATTTTCTTGAATACCAGGAATTCCAATATTCCATTTCGTGATGAAGCATCCGTTGAAGCCGAGAGAAACTGGAGGCTTCAAGTTTTTCGTCAGTCCTACGAGTCTCTTGTATCCTTGGTGAGTCTGCTAGTTCACTATTTTGGGAATTCAGCTTTGGTGGCGTCTTTAGTAAAAGGTCAAAGCTATTGTAGCGTCCCTGGTGTAGTCAAAGGTGAAAGGTGCCCTGAGGGTGCTTAGGCCCTTGTTTTCCCAGGGTGTTAGATGCTAAAAAAGTGCTTGCTCAAGTGAAGCAAGGTGTTACTACATACAAAGTCCACTTATTACAAAAACAGAGGTTGCTTTATTTAAGAATATAGACTGTTGGCACTTTATCCTTTATTTTTATTATCTAAATATTTTAGCAGAGAAATGCAGAGGTATGCTTTGTTATTATATTTATATCATGAAGGTAGAGACTGCTCTCCGTGACGTTATAAAAGGGAAAGAAGAGAAAATTAATTAAACATATTAGTCAGATAAGAGAGCAGAGGATAGAACTAGTTATATACCTTTTCTAGATTTGTTCTGGACAATGGAAGCAACCAACAAGTTAAGCAATCTTTCCTTTGTTTGTGGAAAACCTAGATGTAAAGAAAGATGGAATTCCATCTCTAACAAATAGACACTAGTAATCATATTTATGCTTGTAGAAAATCCATATGTTTTCCTTTTTGTAAAATCAAAGCACAAGTAAAAAAACATTAATAAGTGAGATAAGAAATTATAAATATCAAAGGGACAATTCACTGAGGCAAGGCTTTTGGTCACCTCTTGCCTTGCTAAAGGGTGTGCCTGGGCACCAATCCAAGTGCCTGAATAAAGGCGCCTACCTAGTGTGCCAGGAGGTGCGTCTTTCTCTGGTGCCTTACCTTAGTGCCTAGTTGAATGCCTGACTACATTGGTTTCACCTATGGAGCATCAGTAAGTTTGCAGAAGCCCAAGCCCTGCTTCTCTATATGGTAGCTGTCTAATTATCATATCCTTCTTTAAATTAATTTATGAGATAATTACCATAGGAATTTGTAGATTGCAATATTTGTTCCATCCTTATTGTTCTTCTGGTGGGATCTAGTTGGCTATTTTGAGGGGAAAGACTTGCATGCTGTCGAGTCTTGCTATTTGCTTCAGTGTCATGTATTTGCGAACAAGTATTTTATGAAAATCAATGTTTGATTTGAGGTATATTTAATGTTACATATCTATCTTTTCTGAAAGGGAAGAAGAGCCAACAAGTATTTCGGCGGGTGAAGTTTAACTGATTGCAAAAGAATGAACTTCATGTTCAATTTTTAAAATTGTACTTTCCTATTGGCTAAGACTTTGGAGTGCCATGGTTTTTCTTTACAGGTTAGCTCCCGAGTGCAATATCCCCAAGACTATCAGGATCTTTCATATGAGGATCTCAAGGAATTCAAACAGACTAGATATGGTAATAATTGGCTGTTTTATGCTGGCTATTATCTTTTTTCTTGGGAAAAGACTAGTAAATGGTAGATCAATTAAAGAATGAGTTCTCTAGTTGCTATATTACATTTCTTTAATTTATGGTAGATCATGTGCATGTTTCCAATCAGATAACATGAAGTTTGCTTCTGTACATTTTTTCTCTTATAACTGAATCACTAAGCCATTATCGAATTGTTAGAGTAGATGGCTTGATAATTCATTTAATCTATATTGATAAAGTGAAATATTTTTGTCTCATCGTCTGTGATTTGGTTGCAGTTATCTTTTGAATGTAAAGGTCATTAGATTCGTTTGTTTTCCTTCTTTTTTTGGAAGATATGTTTTGGCTTTGATGAGACCCTGATGGGATTTGCTATGTTGCTAGCTGTTGCGGATGTGTTAACTGATGCGGCATCAGTTTTAGGCGGTGATGCGACGCTGCAAATTCTGTACATGAAGCTTGTAGAGGTATGTATTATTTGCTTTGGGTGCAATATAAATTATATCCGTAAAGTTTGTTTCTTTTCTTCACGACTCTAGTAGCCTGTTAATAAAGGGTTGTAATAGGAGGCTGAATTTCAAAGTTCAAATGGTGCATGACATTGTCATGTTAAGAATGCTATTATGATTTTGGTTTTGGAGTTAAGTTTACATCCTCCTCCCACCTACTTTCCTTGTGAATTAGTTATGCTGTAATTTTTGGAGAGAGAAGGAGACAGAGGGTGGGGGTGAGAAGAAACATCTGTAAAGACGTTTTGCTGGTCCTTCTGCTAGTATACTTAAGATAATTTGGCAGGTTTTCAAATGCAATTACTGTCAGTCCGAAAAAAATAATCTAACGACAACATTCCTGGTGGTAAGAATAGGCTTTTGGGAATTTTCAGTTAATACTAGCAACTTAAGTATATTTTTTGGGTGCTGTTTGGGGCCTGATTACGTAACTTTGGCGAAGTTCCATGGCCATCTTGTGGCCTGGTCTGGTGATTTTGACTTAGTTTCAATGGCCATCAGTTCTTTTAGATCAGGATCAATTAATTGCTCGAAAACTTTTGATAGCTTCCATTCTTCACTTCCATTTTCTTTTTAATTGTTACAATCTCGGAATTATGACTATATATTTGTGGAACTTGCTTCAAATTGGCTGTGAATAATCTTTGCCTGCCGGGAAACAATTTGGAAGAATAAGGTGAAGCGTTAGTTCTGTCTATATAACTTAAGTTTGATTGGCCTTTCAAGAAGATTTGGGAACTGTACTCTGTTACTGATGCTATAATCCTTTAGAAAGTCCCTATTGCTAAATTGAGTTCTCCTTTTTCTTTTTTATTGTCAAGGCTGTATCTTGCTGTGGAAATGAACAGAGTGAATGGCGTCCTGCTGAGGCTGCTTTATTTTGCATTCGAGCTATATCAAATTATGTTTCAGTTGTTGAAGCAAACGTAATGCCTCAGGTATGAATGAACATTAAATTCCTCTTATGTGCTACTTTCTGTATTGATACACCACATTGATATTATCCCTGGACGTGGGCAGCTGTTACTTTGGTTGGGGTCTTAACATTATCTCCCATCTCTTTCTTTTCATATATGCATCTGCAGTATTAAGTAATGTTCAATGTGACTCATCTATGATATAAAATGCATATGCATACATATTATGTCCTACAAATTATGTAGATCTTCTGGTACACTATTTTGGAGTTCATTGGCAGTCTGAATGAGAATTTTACTACATGAAACTTTGTACTTAAGGAGTGCTAATTGTGTTAATCTTTGGATTTTACCGTCAGTTTATTTGCAGTTATGTTTTGAAATCATATGTTATTGTATAGCCCATAGAATACACATTTTGTTAATGTGGTTGGTTTTACAGGTTATGGATCTGCTTTCGAAACTGCCTCATCAGCCCCAGCTACTTCAAACGGGTAATCTACCACTTCATAATCTGTGAAATTATCTACTTTTTCTCCCCCAGACTGGGGGCACGGTCTGTGGGGTGGAGATGTTGAACATCTCCTTCCAAGGCAGTAGATGTGTTCTGATTCCAATATGCCTGCTCTCATCCGGCCTTCCATGGAGAGGCGCTGCTACTAAGATTGCAAAGTAGTTTTTTTACTATTTTTAAATTTTATAGTTTGTTATCTGAATTCATCTTCAATAATCAAGAGCGATGTTTGTCTGTAAAAAATTTCAGTTTGCTTAATCATTGGAGCATACTCTAAGTGGCTTGATGCTGCACCAAGTGGTTTCTCTAAGTTGCCTTTGGTGATTGATATTCTCATGAGTGGCATGCGTACCTCTGAAGATTCTGCAGCAGCAGCTGCTTTGGCATTTAGACACATCTGTGATGGTGTAGTGTCTCTCTTGTTAACTATTTTACTGCTTTCTTTCTTATCTTGTGGAATGTTATGGTATACATCCCAGGACAAGTTGATGTAAAGGACCTTTATGCTTGTAATAACATGACTAACTGTTCTAGGTGCCTGTTGTTGTACTTTGATACAGCATGTGATGCATCTTTGTTTCAACAAATTGTTGATGTCATTGCTATTCAACCACTGTCAGAATGTGACAAATGATACTTAGGCATTGTGGTTAGATCTTTTTTTTCTTCTCAAAATCATATTAGGATTGATTCCTTAATAATAGAGAATTAACAGTGGGAAGTAAAATTAGGACGGACTGTTCTAGTCTTTTCAACTCTGTACTGAGTTTGGAGAATCATTAACTCATCATGTGAGATTGTGTATAATGGAATGCCACCCCCCTCCCGAAAAGAAAAAGAAGGAAAAAGAAGAAAAAGACATGGAAGAAAATTGCTGTCTGCATCATGATATATATATATATATATATGTGTGTGTGTGTGTGTGTATGTGTGTTTATGTATAAAATCTTTTCAAATATCCCTGGAATTGATAAAATTTTCATATAGCAATGCATAGATGGTGAATATGTTTTGCTTTATGATTCTGCATTCAGAATTTTAACTTTGGATTCAAATTGTTCATGTTGAATGCAGATTGCCGCAAAAAGCTTTGTGCTTACTGTAAACAGCTTTTCCATATATACTATACAGCAGTTAATGGGGAAGGTAGTTTTAAGGGCTCTGCTGAGGACTCATTGCACTTGGTAGAAGCTTTGAGGTGTGTTTGCTACTCAGCTACTTTAGGGGCTAAAGATATGGATGGTGACTTATAGTCTTACTATGTCCACTTGATTTCTTAGTGGCTGTTAAATTGTTTTTTCAGCATGGTTATTACCGAACTTCCACCAGAGCCTGCTAAGGATGCCTTGGAGGAACTCTGCTCATCAGTTGTTACTCCTTTACAGGTTAGTTTGTTTCCAGCGGGATTAATTAGTAATACTTATTTTTATTTTTGTTTGACAATTGATCATTTTTATGATACATTACCAGGAAGTAATCAACCAAGGACCAGAAGTTTTAGAAAAGAAACATGCTCGTGAATTAACAGTTTACATAGATCGATTTGCATATATCTTTCGGTGAGATAAATGTTCCGCCCTCTACCCTCCCCTTTTTATTATTGTTTCTGTTGGTTTATTGAGGTTTTTTCACCATACAACTGGAACCAATTCTAGGTATGTAAATCATCCTGGCGCAGTCGCAGATGCAATTCACAGGCTTTGGCCAATATTCAAAGCCGTATTTGATCTGTAAGTGTTTAACAACTTCCTAAATAGGTCATCACCATGTCAGTGTCGCCAGGCTTCTGATTTTTATCTGATTTGTTCTTTAAATGCTTCTGTCGCAGTCGTGCTTGGGACATGCGGACCATGGAGTCCCTTTGCCGTGCTTGCAAATATGCCGTGAGTCTGCTATGCTGTTTTAGTATTGCTGAGTTGGCTCAGCAAAATGGATTTCTATTTACTGAATTTAGAAGTTTGATTGTCAATCAATTCTGACAAACACATCTTAGATACAAATTTGGCATTCTCCAATCAGCATTCATTTATGTTATGCCTTTCTTCTCTGGCTGCAGGAGTTGCATGAATAATTGCAGTGATAATATTAATTCCGAAGAATTTATGTTAAAGATCAGATTTCCTAATTATATGATTACATTCTCAGAATATGATTGTTAAATTAGTTTGTTTGATCATGGAATGTGGTATGCCTCTACCATTGTACTTAAACTAAGTGGGTTTTTAATTTTTAGGTGAATTGAATCTGTTCCATTTGATCTTTTTGTAGTATTACTTAAATTCTTTTGCTACTCTTTTTTTTTTTTTTACTTGTATTTTGCATGGGTTTGCAAACCTAGCTGTCCCAAATCATAAATGTGCATCTCTAGAGGATGTTATCTGAGTGTCTCCAGAGAGAAGCTAAACTAATTTTGTAATTACTATCTTGAAAATAAGTCAATTGGAATTTGTAGTCCTTACTCTGTGGGGTGGTTGGTATAATTATGTTATTCAGGTGCATTCTTAGCTGAGCCGTGGGTTTTGCCCAGAGGCAGATTTACCTTACAGGCTCTGGGATCAAATCCTAGGATCCTTCTACTCCTGTCTGAATAATCAGCATTACTATGCAGCAAACAATGATCTCAAAGTTTTCTTTGTTAGGTGAGAACTTCTGGAAGGTTTATGGGAATCACAATTGGAGCAATGCTTGAAGAAATTCAAGGCCTGTATCAACAACACCACCAGCCATGCTTCCTTTATCTCTCTAGTGAAGTTATAAAGGTACATTTTTTCCTTTGTTAATATTGCTAATTTAACTTTATATTCATTTTGATTAAAATGCTGAGCCTTGCAGATATTTGGTTCTGATCCTTCTTGTGCAAGCTACCTCAAAAATATGATTGAGGCGCTCTTCAAGCACACAACATTTCTTCTCACAAGTATTAAGGTATGGATTCAGTGAGTGGTATATTTTTTGTTCTGTTATCTAAATTTGCAAATATGTCAACTTATACATATTTTGTTACTACAGGAGTTCACTAGAAGACCAGACATTGGAGATGATTGTTTTCTGTTGGCATCAAGATGCATTCGTTATTGTCCTCAATTATTTATTCCTTCTGCTGTATTTCCAGCTTTAGTAGATTGCTCGATGATTGGGATCACAGTGCAGCACAGGTATGGCCTCTTTCCTTCTCGCTGCCTGCCTGTATTTATTGCATGAGCTTGTCTGTGGCTGTGTGCACACACATGGTACATCCTTCTTACAACACACACTTTTGCTCACAGTATTAGCCTATTATAATCAAAAGGTTCTTAAAATACGTGTTTACTCCTCTCTGACTTCACTTGAATATCTTTCTTTTGATTTTGGCACGTGGGGTTAAGAGAAGCCTTTGACTTTTGGGTTTTTATATTGACATTCTGAACCTTACTCAAATATTTAAGACTTGAAGTTTAATGTTTTTTTTTTTTTTTTTGTTGAAATATATATATATATATATATATATATATATATATATATCATCTTTAAAAATGGTATTAAATGTCCCAAAATGTGATGACCTTCACTTATGTTGAAGGTAATATATGATTTTATTATACATGTTTTAGAAATTTATTGTGTCACCATATTTTATTTGCAGAGAGGCCTCCAAATCCATTTTGACCTTCTTGTCTGATATCTTTGATCTTGGAAAGTCTAGCAAGGGAGAACAATTTTTATCTATCAGGGATAGTGTCATTATTCCGCGAGGTGCTACCATTACTAGAATTTTGGTGGCAGCCCTAACCGGAGCACTCCCAAGTTCTCGATTAGAGACGGTAGCTTCTACTGCTTTTGTTGTATTCTTCATCTTTTATGCACATCGACATTCATACATTAATGATTAGTAGAATAAGTTTATACTTATTGCCTTAAAAATATCTTACATGATGAATTTCATGGGGCCTTTCGCTATTCCAGGTAGCATATGCACTTCTAGCACTAACTCGAGCATATGGGATGCAAGCTCTGGAGTGGGCTAAGGAAAGTGTTTCATTGATCCCATCGACTGCCGTGAAGGAGGTGGAGCGCTCTAGAGTTTTGCAAGCATTGTCAGATGCTGCCTCCGGGGCTGATGTCAATGTCCTGATGACCCCAGTTGAAGAGTTATCAGATGTTTGTCGTCGTAACCGAACAGTTCAAGAGATTGTTCAGGGAGCATTAAAGCCACTTGAGTTGAATCTGGTACCTGTACCATAGTGGAAAGAAAGAAATAAAGAAAATAGTGGAGGGGCTGTTTTGCTGAGGCCTCATCATCTTGTTTAGCAGCCAAATGAATTAATTGATCCTGTATTTACTGTTTTTATTCATTCTTCATTTTGTATCAATCATCATTCGTCAATTTTCCACCTGTTTTTGAGGAGGTGAGTGTTTGGCATTTTCTTTCTTTTACACTAGGGAGAGAATGGGCTGTTGTATCTTTCTGATAGAGATATGGGTTCCGACTTACGAGTGGTCTCGAATGCAATTGGCTTCAAATTTTTTTTTTTTTTTTTTTTGTTTTGTTTTTTTTGGGGGTTGAAAAGGTCTTGGTCTTGGTATACAGAGTTGTGAGTTTAGTTTGTAATGGGAAAATATGTTGAAGTTGTTTCCAGTTACAAGAATCAAGATGGATTGTTTCTGCAATGTTGCTCTATTAGGATTACTGCAAAAATTCAATGAAAAAGAGTTTTTTTAGTTTTTAGTTTTTCACTTCAGTCCATAGTTATGCCTCTCGGAAAGATTGCTGAGCAGATCTCAAAAGCTGGATTAGTTCCGACTTCCGAGAGAAGCTTATATATATATATATATATATATATATATATATATAGAGAGAGAGAGAGAGAGAGAGAGAGAGAGAGAGAGAGATCAACTAACAAAGTAATTTTTTCTAATTAAGGTTCAAGCCCACAAGCTCTGGAATAATTAGCAAGAACTTTATTACTAGAACAACTTAGAAAGTTGGTAGCATGCAAATTTAACATGTGAATTGGGGAGAGAAGAAAGCTTGCGACTGCCAAAAGGTTTTAAGATAAAAAAATAAAAATAAAGCTCCACAGCTTAGTAATATTGAAGAAACGAAAGAAAAAGCGTTCACTCAATTCAGGAAGGAATATTGTGGAGGTAAGGAAAGCATTTTTGTTAGATAAAAACTGTTCAGAATCTGCAATTCTAAGAGCTGTAGTTCACTTGTCAGGTTAATGAAATGTTGGCTTCAATGAATGATGTGAAAAACAAGAAAAAGAAAAATAAAACCAGAGATGGAATTAACTTTTGCTGAACCTCAGAGATCACAGGGATGGTGTATCATAAGATGCTGGTCACACATCTTACAGGCAAAGACATCACAATGGAAGATCGTGAGCAAGCCTGCAATACTAAATCGTAATTGGTTCGTGCAACCATCCCTAAGAGATGACATTTTGTAGGTCTGAAATTCGAATCCCAACATCTGCAACCCTTTTAAATCTTTGGTTGTAATTCAAGGTGACATTTAACCCTTTTAAATCTTTGGTTGTAATTCAAGGTGACATTTAGTGGTGAATATCGGTCGCAAAGAGAGCTGAAATCGCAAAATAACGGTATTTAAATCTTTGGTTGTAATTCAAGGTAGATTACAAGTTTATGTAAACTGATATAAACGGATGCAATTTAAGTGTGATTGGATCCATTTAGAAAACAATTAGGAGTTAGGGGAGTCACAATTGAAATTCAGTGCTACAAGCTGTCCTTATTATCCCATCCATGTTATTACAACAAGGGAATTTTCTAATTAATTCATGGAAAGAGTCTAAATTAAATAAGAACAAGTTGAAACTTATCCTGCAGTTGAGGCTTGACTTGGGAGTCATGACAATACTAATGTGCTATGTTCCCTAATGTCATGGGCTAAAATGCTGTGTATTTTGTACTTTGAGGAGTATGTAACATTTTTTCCTTTGAAAGCATAATTTCTTATTTCCTAAGAAATGAACAAGAACAAGAAACTATATATACTAGATAAAAGACTTGCACTAGCGGATGAAACAATTCGCTTTTTTTTATTAATAATAATTACGCCACAAAGTTATAGAAAAGATAACAACTGATGCATTATATCATCAGTATGTTCAATAATTGCAGCTCAAAATATGCTAGCTTAACGACTGATTGACAATTTCTCCTGCTATTTCACTCCATGTCCTTCGGAAGCTTCTTTCTTTTTATTAGTACATTACAATGATGCGATAGAGCTCGTATAACTATCATATTTTAGGTGGCGTTTTTATTTTCTTGCTGCCTCCCTCTTTTTCCCTCCTGCAGACATCTATAATCAAGCTAGCCTTTCTATCCAATTAAACTCAGCGTGAAAGCATGTTTTTGGTTGCCACAATATTACTTGCAACAATACCACATTTAATTGCAAACAAAACATTCTTATAAGATGTAATGATTTATTCCATATAGATAATCATCTTCAAGACCAAGGATAGCATCATTATCTCTACTGAGGAAAGAAAAAAAACAGATAGCATGCATCATTAATAATCTTCCATTGCTCTCAAATATAATCAATAACTCTGCTAACCATCTATAATGTAAAACAAAAGAGCTAACCCCTGAAATAAAAATTAAATTTATCCCAATCATAATGAATGCACACAAAAACATACATATAAATGCATATATATATATGTATGTATATACTTGTACTCCATAAATACATATACTATATATATATATATGTATGTATGTGTATACTATGTACTCCATAAATACATCAGTACATGTAGGGAATCAGCCATGTCCTTTGCATGGTACAAATAAATCAAGCATTGCCCAATCCTATAGGCTGGCATACCAACCGACAAAAAACTAAAAAACCAAGCAACGAATTTAGCTTTTTACTTAGACATATAGCAAAGGGTCTTAACGCAATTCTAAGAACAAATTCACTCATGGCTCAAAAAGAATTTAATACAGCTGACAGTATGCATATGAATGATATACACAAAAAAAAATTTCAATTCACATCTATTAATTTAATACAACCAAAAAAATCCAACTGCTGTGCCTTCTATCAAGTAAATAAATTAGCAATGAACTACTAAGAAATAATGGCAATTGCAATCAACAAAGGTAAAAAGTAAAAGGCAAAAGAACATAGACATACATACAACTCCTTGCCAAATCAGCTCACATCCTTGAGTCTTTTTATCAATGCATCCAAAGATTTCTTCTTTGGATTCTGCTTGGCACCCCTGCTCCCAAAGGTTCCAAATAGCTGATCTGAAGAATCCCTTAACTTCTCTAAAATTGTCACAACTTTCCTATAGTCCAAGATATTGTAACTCCTCTCTCTAATTACTGGATTCAGAAAATTCTCTAGATGATAGCACAAAAGCAAATGGATCAAATGCCTTGACTCTGCAAGTGCATTTTTCAACTGATCAGGCATAGTAGAATAAATGTCAAAAAATCAAAAAGGGATTTTGAACTATTGTATCCACATGAAAAAATATACATGCATAGCAAGGTTTGTAAATAGCTCAAACAACAAATAAGCGAACTAATAAAGAAAGGCGTACAATCTTAGGTAACAGACCACATAATTTAAAAAGCTCAAGTTACAACAACAATAGCATGCAAAACAGGACCAGATAAGGAATACAAAACTATCAGTCTATCATAGAGAATAAGAGTAAAAAGTAACACTAAAAAAAAGAGAAAGAAACAACACACTGAAAAAAGAAAGAAACAGAACCAGACAGAAGCAAACAGAACAAAAAAAAAAAAAAAAGAAAAAAAAGAAAGAACAACACACTAAAAAAAAGAAAGAAACAACACCACAGAAGCAAACAGATCAGGCTCAATACTCCAACAGGCAAATCAATGAAAGATGGGAAAACTTGTAAAGAGTCATAAAACAAACTATCAGTAACAGTCAGAATAGAAGGTAAAAAAAGAGAAGGAATTTTCAAACTAAATCAAAAGGAGGTTAAAAGAAAGTAAATTTAAAGATGCATCAAAAGATGTACAATCTTATTCACATAAAAGGAAGAACATGAATTGCAAAATAAATTAAAAAAAAAACAAATACTATAAATTGTTAGACAGCATAACCGAGAGAAAAAAAAATCCAACTGAAGCACAGGTCATTCCAAAAATACACAATCCAACAACAGCTGTGATAATAACCTCAAAAAAGAGTGTCATATCGGGTTTTCGACCGCCAGGCGATTTTAAAAACACAAATGGAGTCGCCACCAATCTTTTTGTTTAGGTGTGATTGGTCACCGATTAAAACTAATTTTAGTAAAATATTTTAAAATTAATTAAAACATTTTTTAAAACCAATTTCGAAGTCTGCGCTTTAAACTAGAGAGAAAACGAAATCGAGTTCGGGAGTTGGTTACGTGCGGGGAAGGATTAGCATCCCCATGACGCCCGTTTAGAAAACGGTACCATTTAATCATGTGTTATCCTAAGCCTCGATTTAATGGACTCAACAGCGATATTTAAAGTTATTTCTTTTTTTTTTCTTTCCAAAACATGTTTATTATTATTATTTAAAAAAAAAGGAATTGTTATTTTTTTTTTTTTGAAAATGAAAGCTAACACAAATCTTTTATCGAGAACACTCATTAAATATTCCCAACACTCTTGGTGGTATTTAACGAGATCCTCTCATCTTAAGATATCTTAAGAATCACCACTGTGACATCTTTCGAATTTCATCGTCGGCGATTCTTATTCGCTTTTATTATATATGCACCAACATGCCATTTTTTTATTTCTTTAAAAGATTAATAATGCATTTAATAAAAAATAAAATAAGATTAGGTAAGGTAATAATAAATAATAATAATAATAATAATTATAATAAGTAAGGTAATTAGATAAAAAAATAAAATTATGAACTAACATGAAATATAAAAAAAATAAAAAAATAAAAAAAAAATAACGTAGACATCAAGCATACACCACAATAGACTCTAGCCAAGGCAAGCAACATTAGACATATAAAAGAAAAATCATCAAACACCAAATGTGCATCATAACATACCACATCTAAAAGCAAGAGAAAAATCATCAAACACCATATATACAAAAAATCAAAGACAAAAATAATATAAACAAGTATAATGAACATAAAAATTAAAAAAAATATATTACCTCCTTTGATTTCCTGAGACCACCTAAACTATTTCTACCATTTTTTAGCTCCCATCAAAAATTTCCAATCTTTTCATCTAAAAGCTAAAGCCTTTTTATTTTACCTAGCTTGCAAACTCACTTACCACCCTTATCACCTTTTTTTTTTTTATATATTTTTTTAAAAAATTCCTTCCCCGTTAGCTCCCTCTTTCTCCTTTCCCACCTTTCTTTCTTTTTTTTCTTCACCTCTGTAGCTAGCCGCCACCAGCCTCATTTTCTTCTTCCTTTCTTCTCTTTCTTTCTATTTTCTTTTAAACCCCCTCTTCTCCATTTTGTAGCCTTAGCTCTCCCCCTTCTATTCTTTATTTTCTTCGACGCCAACAACCCCTGCAAGTTCCTTTATTTTTTTTTGTTTATCAGCCCCTCGCCCCCCATTCCGTCCCCCCACTTTTTCTTTACTGTGAATTGTTTCTTTTATGAAGGATCAGCTAGATTCCCCAAATCCTCTTTCTATTGACTTTGGGTTTTCTTTTCTGCCAAGGTCATTGCTGAGTTTTGGGGGATTGTAGCTTGTCAGAACTTGGTTTTTGTTCTTTCATCAATTCATGCTAACTGAAAAAGAAATGACAGACTGAAGAGAAAGAGCTGAAAATAGAGATTATGAGTTAAGAGTAAAATGAAAGTTGACTGCCATGGCTGAACAATGGCAGTCGAAACACATTTTTTTAGTTTTGTAGCATTTTCTTAATATTTAATTATGTAAGAAAATAAAAATAAAAAATAAGAAAATCAAATCAAATTAAAATTAAAATTGAAATTAACTCTCATGGGCTTACTCGCTCATTTAACCCAAATTCAAATCCATGGAAAATGGGTCGAATAAACTTCGAACAAAATGGTCTCAAGTGAGCCCAAATTAATTAAACGTGTCCAAATAAGTCAAATCAAGCATGTCCAAAATGAAAATAAATATTGCAATTTATTTTAATTTAATTCGAGTAATCTAATTATCTCGGACAAAATTAGGTGTCTAGAAATAGCATTCATTGCCTTCATTGCCTTGGAAAAAAGAATCAGAAACTCAAAAAATAGCTAAGCAAGTTGAGGAAAAAAGCAAGCGACAATAAAAGAACCACAAATTAAGGACATATTTGAACAACTTGAGAAGAGATAGGACCAACACAATCGGCAAATCAGAAGAGCAAAATAAAAATGAAAAGCATGAATGCCTTTTTTTTTTTGTTTGTTGTTAATCTGAATAAAGAGAAGTTCAAAACATATGAGCAATCCGGAAAAAAAAAAAAGAGAAACTAACCTCCAAGATGGGAATGGCATAGTTTGCAAAGAGCTTCATGATTTGACTGAAACTGACCAAAAAAGGAGCAGGAAATCAGGGTCAATGAAGAAATCTGAGACTATAGGAAAGAACCGTAGGTAGGAAAGCAGAGGGGCAGGAAGCATGGCGGTAAAAAAAAGTTAGTAAAGTTGTTGGGTTAGGGGTATGGCTTGAGGGGGGATCGGCCAATCCCAAGCAGTTTGGGCTATTTTTCCTTTTTAAATTTGCCCCAATTGCTCCTCTGATTTTTTGATTTGCTTTTTCAGTCCTATGCTCACTTGGATGTCGGTAAGATCTTGAGAGAAATAGTATAATGCTACAGAATTATGAGATTTTTTTTTTCATAACTTGCCCCAATTTCTCCTTGTCCTTTTTTTCCTGTCTGCTTTTTATCCCTTTGCCCACTTGCTTGTGGCTGAAAGCTTGAAAAAAACCCAAAGGGAAGTAAAGAAAAATGGCAGGAAAGATGGAAAAGGGGGGCAGACAGAGCAGGGATTAAAACTGTAACAACAGTTATCGGCAAAATAGTTTGGAGGCAGGAGAAGCTGAAGAGAGAGGCAGTTAATCAAAAGGGCTGTTCAAAATTTTTTTCCCCAAAAAGTTGCATTATACACGTGTCAGTGCATGGGTCGGTTGCTTTTTTTTTTTTATTCGTGGATGCTCTATCTTTGCATAAAAAATAATATATATATATATAATCACTGCAAAATACATTAACAAGTCAAGAACTTTTGCAAGAATAAAGTAAGACATTGAGGTAAGACTGTGGAGATTCAGTTGCTTTGTTCTATGACCAATTTAAAGTAGATTTAGTTATTCTTAACAACAATCAATGCAGCCATATTTAACAGTTACTTGTCCAAATCCATATTTAATCTCTTCCATGTCAAGCTTATGCCTTTATATCGTTAGTGTATGTACCGGAGGCTAATCGAATTTATCCAAAATATATATGTTATATTGTGGGTTTTATATCTATTGAAGGTTTTCATTTATTTATATAAGCTTTTAATTACGTTTTATTGATCATTGGAAAATTGCCCAAAAAACAACAAAAGAAAAATCTCTACTATTAAGAAATTAAAATAGAATAAGATCTCTTTCAATGGCTACTCAAACCAACCTTAAGACCCTTTGTACACCACACCCTCTTTCAATAACCTCACAAGAACACTTATCCAAATCCACTCTAGCTCCACTAGAGTAAAAGATTGAGTTACACGATATTTCTCTCTAAAGCTCCCAAAAGCATTATATAATTTTTAAAGCTTGGAGAACCACTTTTATTATATAAAAGTTCCAAGTAGCAATTCTCCAATTCCATCTACTTTCCAACACCTTGAAAAACTCTCCAAGCACAAGACTTTCTTAATCATTGGCCTTAGGGATGGCAATGGATAGTAAAAAATTGGATATCCGACACTATTAAATATGTTTTTGTGTGGATTCAAATATTGTGGATTCTGAAGATTATCACATAAATAATCTATAATAAATGCAGAATTAAATAACGAACTTACATGATCGTTCGACGATGAACTGGTCTTGATTCACTGGTCAGAGACAAGATCACATAATTGAAAATTGTCTGTTTGCCACAACACTAAGTTCTGCTAGAATGCAGAGAGTTTCAAGTATTGCTTTCTTGATTTAAAGAAAACTTATTTTCTCCCTTTCATATACACGGCCTTTGCCGATTGAATGTTGTTTTTTATCCTTGTAATGGCCGAATGAAGAGTCATGACTCATGGCTAATAAATGAATGGCTCTTTGTTAAAAGAAAGTTTTCTTCCTTTTATTATTTCCAAGTAACCGCCCATTATCAGTTGTTTTATTTCAAAAACAATAATAACTTCTAAGGGAAGTTATACGGAATGGAACTGCCTATTATGGGCGTCCATTCCAACATCTCCTACTCGCATATAATGGGCACAATACTATCACAATCAATTTCAAGAGATCGATATCTATTCTCTCTACAAAGTTCATACAAGAAACAGGCCATGCAACATACTTCATAGTTTCGAGAGCTGGCTGCTATACAATTGTTAGGTATATATAGCAGCTCAAATGTTTAAGTAGAGTAAGTATGCAGCACCCCAGATCCATTTAGTCACATTTCAAGTTTCCCGTGATCTCTATTATATCAGTGATATAATAAACTTTGTATTAACAATTGTGTTTACCATTTAAAACACAATTGGTCGACCAGTGAATACAATCGGATGAGACACTAAAATGATCTTCCCTTTTCCTCGAATCTGTCCATTCCAATTCAACTGCTCTCTAGATATGTCCCATTAGATCGAATCATCCATGACCATTGGAAACATTCTAAGATAGCTAACATTGAATTGAAACTTTAAGAAACAATTAAAAGTCATAAGGGTACTAATTAGAGATTCCTAGTTGATCTCATGGGTCTCACATAACTTAGAAGCAAAGATCAATTCTTTTATTACCCATATTGGTCGAATAATGCACTGTGGTATAAAACACATGCTACGATATTACTCTCATTTTCCCTTGGAGCGTATGTCTTTATCACAATTTCAATACTATACAGGTGATAGTTCATATACACTCAGTATCTAACTTTAGTCCACAACTCTACTTTCTCCAAAAAAAAAAAAAAAAGAAAAAGAGGACTTCCACCTGGCATACATAGACAAATAAAGTGAATTAGGGGAACATTCACTTTCGGTCATAATTTCATCACTATATGACCTCATCTTGATCCTTTATCAAGGCAATTCTGTTTTAAGCTTGAGCTATCGTAAAACCCTTATTTTAAAGCTTAAAACTAATCTTATCTCTACCCGGCACTAAGCCGTAGAGGTGATTGCCTATGTGAGAAGGCCAATCATCTATCCAACATACTTTTAATCTCATATATGTACTTAACATATATATATATATATATACACACACACACGTGTGTATACTTTCATGAAATAAAGTACTAATCTTTAGTATGCATTAATCATTGTCAACAATAAACACAAACGGGAAAGAACAAATTGTTCAACTTGAACAGCATAGCAAGTACATTAAATTCTACGCAATCCTAGAGATCTTACATGTCCATTATACACATCTCTATGAATCAGTTTCGTAAATCAATATGCAATTATCTTATGCATAGATATGTACTGCACGTTGACTTCTTTATGTGCAACCATTCTTTCACAAAATTATACTGGGCATCTATGTGTTTGGTCCTTGAATGATATTCTGGATCTTTCGTGAATGCAATTGCAGCTTGACTATCGTAATTCACCAACACCGAGTTCGATGCATCTTCATTAAATCTCAAATGATTCAAGAGTCTCTTAAGCCAAACACCTCTTGCACCGTAGCTAAAAATGCCATAAATTCAGCTTCCATAGTGGACAATGCCATACAAGTTTGTTTCTTACTACTCTAGGAGATCGCTCCATTATTAAGAAAACATATCCAGAGCTAGATTTTCTTTCATCTAAATCTCCTCTCCAATCGGCATCCGTATACCCGATTAGATGTAGATCACTTCCTTGATAGCATTACGAATAGTCTATAGTGCCTTTAGATACCTTAATATCTTTTAATTGTTTTTCAATGGGGCTGACCTGGATTCGATTGTATCTACTTACGAGTCCAACTTCATAACATGTATCAGGCCTTGTGCATATCATAGCATACATAAGGCTTCCCATAGTATTGGAATAAGGAACTTTTTCCATTTGTTCTTTTTCTTGTGGAGTCTTAGGACAAATTCTTTTATTCAGGCCTTCGCCTTTTGCAATAGGAGTATCAATTGGCTTGCAGTCTTGGATTTTGAATCGTTCAAGAACTTTCTTAGTATACGACTCTTGTGAAAGAGAAAGTAATTTCTTAAAACGATCCCAAGTGATTTTTCATTAAAAAAATTGATAGGATCCAAGATGGCCCAATCCCATGGCAATTTCTATATGGGACAAGATCCAAGAAGATCTAGGAAACATGGCAAGAATGGGTGGAATTCACGTAGGCCATGTTGCTAGTTATTCAAGAAAGGCTTCAACATGCAAGATGGGCTTGCATCCAAGTTTAGTCCATATGATTCAAGAACACAAGGTAGCGACAGTAGAGGGCTTGCAAGTGGCGGCATTGGAAGATTAGAAGTGGGCCTATTCTTTAATTCATTAATTGACATGGCACTTGTGGGGACCAATTCATTTAATGATGTGGCAAGAAAGATTGAGTTTATTTTAAGTCTTTTAATTATTTAGGCATTTGGGCCTATATTATGTAACATGTCCAATAGGCTAGTGGGGTCTACCTTCATTAAACTAGTTGGACATCTTTTAATCATTTAGGTTTGGGCTGGAGCATGTTCAACCCATATTTAAGCATTCTTTATTAAATTTATTAGGTCTGCTGACTTTAGGACTTCCAAGGGGAGTAGTAGTGCTTGGCCGAATTCCAATGTAACTAGTATTAGGTTTAGGTTATGTAGGGAGGCTATAATTACCTTGTGTAGCCGCCTAGTATCATTATCTTTTGATCAATTAAGTCTGATTTTATTCAGTGAGAGTTTTCTCTTTTAGTTCTTGAAAGAACTTAGAACTTATCAAAGAATTCTTCTTTGTGGTGTTCAACACCTTTAAACTTAGGTTCTTGGAACAAGCATTATGGGGTCTAGCTTACGCGCTTAATCTAGGTTCTTTGAAACAAGCTTTCATTGGGTTTAAGTTTTTTTTTAAAAATGAATCTTGGCTTTTCTGGGTTAGGTATCCTAAAATATTAGTGGGTTCAAAGGGTTCAACCCCACAGGTTCGCATCACCGCCACTTGAGGGACGCCTCAAATAATGAGAAGTCTTGGACCCTTGCATTATATTACGACAACAAGCAACTTGCCAAACGCTTGCCTGCAAGCAGGATTAATAAACGGTTCGAAGTTCCAAGTAATAGGAGTGCCAAACATCCTCAAGATGATAATAAAGCGACCTCCTATACAATGACTTGATGCCAGCAAAAGCTGTTGTCGGACAACACGTCTGATGCCAAGGGACGTCCTCAACATGCCCTTGTTGCCGAGCCAAGCGAACGGCTCGTAGACCTCTAAGAGAGCCGACCTAGAGGGGTCCTTGAGAATAATGTGTCAACGACATGGTGGATTTACCTCAAGGACATAGCCAAACTCCAACATCTTCACCAACGTGTTCTTAAACGGAGTTTGATGAACCAAGAGCCCAACACCGAATCCAGGATTCGATGCCAAGCAAAGAATGGTTGATGCCAGAAGCTTACTCCGACTTCCCGAACACTCCTTTTGAACTCACTAACGTTCGCTGACAACGGATGTTCGAAGTTCCAAACTAGGCGAACGGTTTGATGCCCCTCATGCCCTTTAATGGGTCTCGGCCTAGCAGGGAAGGCTCACCAGTAGGGAACACCCCGATGTCAAAAAAGACATTGAAAGGCAGGAACAAGGGCGTACCACCTACCTAAAAGACAAGGAATTTGGCTACAACATCTCTAAAGGTAAGTTTGTCAATTCGATTTACGACTACTAAACTCTCTCCGAATTTTTCAGAGAAAAGTACGCCGACTACGAAAAACTCACATAAGAAAGCTTACACACTCCATGTGAAAAAAAACCCACATAAGGAAGCTTACATGCTCCATGTGAACAAAAACTCACTTGAGAAAGCTCATTCGCTCCATGTGAAAGAAAACTCATGAAGAGAGGCCTACATGCCCTGCATGAACAAACAACAACAACATCCACATCCGGAGGCTACACGCTCCATGTGAAGGATGGCTACACTCACAGGAGGAGGCTTGTCTGCCCCATGTAAGAACTTACGTTCGAAGGCACAGATGCCTCACGTGAACTACGCGAGTGAACTAAGCATAAAACTCATAAAAGGCCCCCCGATGTACACATAAATTCGGAGGCGCAGTCCGACGAAGAGCCATCAGCAAAGAACCCTCCTATGTTAGAACACATAAGAAGGCATAAATCACTAAAGGAGGCCTCGCTAAAGACTCTCCAATGTCAAAACACGTCCGAGACAACAAATCTAACAAGAGATTTACACGACGACTCCATGATGTAAGAAACACATTATAAGGATCGTCCAAACAGCTCAAGGAGTTTACACAAAGGTCTCTCAATGTCAAACACATCAGGTAAAACGACCTTCCATGAAGACAAGTGAGAGACTCCCCCGATAAAGAACACATTAGGAAGCATGTCTGAACCTCACTTCTTCGACAAACACTGGCCTCCCAAAAAACAAGCAAGAGAGCTCCCTGATGTAAAACACATCGGACGCTCGCTCAAATCACTTCGCAAAGAGAAATGTTCACCTCCGATGAAGGTGAACAAATGAAGCTCGCCGAAGCTAAACACATCAAGATGGACGTCTTGATCTCATTTCACGAGAAAAAAATGTTGCAACAGACTCCATAAGATCGGACTCCACCAACTTGCGACTCAAAAGACTACTTGAGGAGTCTTTTAAGTGAACCACACAAGGAAGTAGCTGAATGAGGAACATAAGCACCACAATTGGCCACAAAACTCCTCAAGTAAGAGACTCACAACGGTTAATGATAGTGGATTTCAAATAAACAACTTTGAACAAACACAAGTTAAAACTCCACTCAAACACATAAACCACATGAGCAAATACAACTACAAGCCTGCAAGACCTCAAGATACACATCTTACATAAGGAACGGTGTAAAGCTACACGCCCACACTTCTCTCCTCAAGACCTTTCTCGCCCAAGCTCCAAGGTAAACAAAACAATATCGAACCAATCTCATAACAAGATTGGTCTCCGAAGGGGGGAGTAGTGCCCCATAGAAGAACTCTCTATCACATAAGGAGAAAAGTATGAACTAAAGGCACACAAGGGAGTGGCGAGAAAGAAAGAAGAAAAGAGGAAGAAAAGAAGAAAGAAAGAAGAAAGAAAGAAGAAGAAAAGAAGAAAGAAAGAAAGAAGAAGAGAAAAGAAAAAAGAGAAAGAAAAAAATTCTCAAAAAATAGACACTTCATCCATTCATCAAGAAAATGGCAAAACCATCACAAGAAGATGAAGTTTGGACACAAAAACTCTTTCCCCTACTAAGTAATGAAATGAAGTTGTTCACATTCACCAAGGCAATAAAGACCTCGGGTAGAAAAAATGACAGCAACTGATAACTCGTATAATTATATAGTTTTTAGTTATGTTTTATTATTGTTTTGTGTCAAATACGAGTTATTATTGTTTATTCTAATTGTGTTTATGATCTTTATGTAATTTGGTGTTTTTCACAAGTTTCTTTGAGTGATTTTAGATTACTAGAATTAAGGGCAAATCCAGTTCAGTTCCAGTTCCGACACCTTTTGCCATATCAGCTATATCTGGAGTTTCACTGAAGCAATAAGGCTGAAATTTTAACCGTGCAAAGTTAAGAGGCATATCTATCTTTTTCATGTTTTACACTTCTTGAAACGGAGTCGTTTTCCCTAGCGAAATCAACCATCAAGTTGGCTGATGTGCAATGACGTCTGTCCTGAGCAGTTTTCGCATTTTGACCATATCGTCCAATTCACATCAGCAAATGAGCTGATTCCAACGGCTATGGATCCCTAACTGATAGGGGAACATTTTTCTAGAAGACCATGTGATCAGATAAAGCCTCCAATATTGAAGAAATCGACCATCAAGTTGGCTGATGTGCAATGACGTCTGTGCTGACCTGTTTTCGTATTTTGCCCATATCTTCTTCTCCACATCAGAAAATGAGCTTATTCCAACGGCTATGAATCAGTAACTCATAGGGGAACATTTTTCTAGAAGACCATGTGATCAGATCAGGCCTCCAAGATGGACAAAATCGACCATCAAGTTGGCTGATCAAAATGGTCATACAATATGACGAAAATTGTTAGAAAAATGCACCCACCTATTATACCTACCTTTGAAATTTGTAAAGATTGTCTCTTGTCATTTAGCCCTCCAAAATGTGTATAAATAGAGGGCCTTGGATGATTGTAGAGGATCATATTGTACATAGGTAGGATATTAGCCATTTTAATAAAATTCTCTAAGTTTTCTTCTTCTTTCTTTTCTCTAGTTTTCTTTCTTTTCTCTAGTTTTCTTTTTCTTTAGAGAGAGCAAGAAGTTGGATAATTAATATTCTTCCTCTTCTTCTTTCTTTCTTTTATTTTCTTCTTAGATTTTCTTTAATTTTATGTTTATGTTTACAATGCCTATGCTAGGCTAAACTTCTATTTGGTTAAGGGTGATTTCAAAGCCCTAGACATGTTTTGTGATTGATTTTCAGATTCTATCTATCATTAATTTTCTATCAAAGTTGCTTATGTTCTTCTACAAGAATTGTTCATGATGTTGTCTTGATTTGTTTAGGTGTACAACTAGATAGATCTTGATAATTATCTATTGCTAGTTTAGGAGTCTTGATCCGTGTAATTGTCTTGATTTCCTATTCATAAGTGGCAATTTGTGATTAATGATTATGGTCAAGTTTTCAATAATTGCAAAGTGGAACATAACCTAAGTTGAACAATCCGAGCTTATGTGTTTGTTGCTTAGATCAACCTATCTTTCTCATCATAAAGCTGCCATTAAATTGAATTTAGAGAGCTTATTCTAGGTTGTTTAATGGTTAGAGATTAAATAGAGAGCTTGTTCTATTTAACGACAAACTAAGGAAAGATTGGGGTAACAGAGCTTGTTGTTATCTACGGTTGTTAACTTTGATAGTTGGTTGATATTGATAGATCTGAAATTGATTCTTAATGATGTCTAGTGGTGGAGAATGAAACCTTAACCATATTTTTCATATTTGATTCTTCTTACTTATTTGTTTTCTTACTTTTAGTTTGCTTATTTTTTATATTTATTTTTATTGGCTGGTTATACCGCCTAATTTGTATATTAACTTTGTTTTATTTTTATTGGCTGGTTATACCGCCTAATTTAGTATATATATTTTTATTGGCTGGTTATACCGCCTAATTTAGTATATATATTTTTATTGGCTGGTTATACCGCCTTGCATCTTATTCTTATTATTTACTTTAGTTTAAATCTGGCTTCAAAAACCCCTTTTCTTTTATTGTTCTTGAATTTAAGTTTTAAACTATTAACTTATAAACTAAAACCCAATCCCTGAGGACTCGACCCTTGCTAACTACTATACTTACAATTTATCTTTTTAGTGCAAGGTTAAATAAGATACACTCTTTTGGGTGCATCAAATTTTTGGCGCCGTTGCCGGGGATTGTTTTCTTTAGTTTATTTGTTACTTGGTTTATTCTTATTTTCAGTTCTAATGAGTTTTATTTTCTTGTACATACGGGTTTTTCTGATCAAATTTTGAAAAGAAAAAAAAAAAAAAAAAAAAAACGATGGAATTGAGCAATCTAACACTTGAAGAGTTGGTGGCATACATGAACATGGAGAATCAACAAGCCAATCTCACCTTCCCAGTTCAACAATTGGCCATGGGAGGATGTCAAGGCCATCAAGTGTTCCAAGACCAACAGTATGATCATTACTCAAACACTTACCATGAGGGATGGTGGGATCATACTAATTATGGCTACTCGAAAAATTACCAAGAAGTAGATCCTTATGCCAATTACACTCATCCATTTAGCTTCAATCAATCATGGTCCCAAGAACCAGATCTTTTTCAACCACCACATATGACTCAAAACTCAGGTACTTCTTTAGAAGATCTTGTCTATTCTCTTGTTACTGATACATTGCAATTTCAACAGGAAACAAGGGCAAGCATCCAGAGTTTGGAAAAGCAAATGATCCAATTGACTAGTAGTATGGTGGGATGGGTAGCACAAAGATCTGAAGAACTCCCTGCCCAAACAATGATTAACCCAAAGGAGAATACTACTATTGTGACCTTGAGGAATGAGGAACAAGATGAGGATGAGACAAAATTAGAGATGAATTCTATTCTTGAGGATAATGAAGCCAATGATCCAAATAAGAGTATTTCAGCACCTGAGGTAACGTTTGAGATTCCAATTTTTACTAATGTTTCTTCTCCACCTTTTCCTAGTAGATTCGCAAAGTTCAAGGAGGATGAACATGAACAAGACACGTTGGAAACCTTAAACAGTTTGTTTGTGGATGTCATTCAACAAGTACCAAAAGATGCATCATTCCTCGATGAGATATGCACCACCAAGGATGATGGAATAATACTTGTAATGGAGAATACATCCACTGTTGAGCAAAGAAAGCTACCTCTCAAACGCATAAATTTGGAAAATTTCATGTATGAGCCTGACAAGCGTAAAAAGCCAAGAAGGGGTGTTGGTTAGATTCAAAACACTAACTCAAGTGTTAATTGGGAAGGCAGCCCAGTTAAAGATAAAATTGCCAACCTTCCATATTCAGATTTGCTTTCTCTTTCTTTTCCTTTTCCTTTTCCTTTTATTATTTTTATTGTTTTTATTTTTATTTCTTATGTTTCTTTGTTAATTGTGTTTACTGTTTTTAAGTTCATTTAGGCTGCATAAGTTTCTTTTGTTTAATAGTTCTTTTCTCTTACATATAATTCTTGCATTGGGGGATAATAGCATTACATTAATGACAATGTAAAAATTATGTGTGGGGGGAAGAATTTAGGATTTTATTTAGAGTGTTTTGTTTTTGAGTTTTTTTTTTTTTTTTATGTTGTTTTTCTTTCTGATCCTTGTTTTGAAAATAACTAGATGTAAATATAATTTTTATTTTTTTACCCCGGTTAAATGGCGGATAACGGTACTCCGTGATTATTTAAGTCGGTTCCATCAGCTACCCACAAAACTGATATTGTATATAAATTTCTCTTCCAATTTCTCTTTCAATTTTTTCATTTTTTTTTTCAGGATGGATGATATTCTCACAAGATTGCAGAAACGATTTCCTCCTTTTCCTCGAAATATTTTACTGAAGCTTTACCAAGTTCGATTTAAAAGATTAAGAATGCTTATGCACAAAGGGATTCCTGAAGACATACGTTGGATAATTGAAGCCAAGGTACGTGAAGATGAATATCTTCCTGTTTTGCATTTACCAGGTACAGGTAGAAGCACTTTTGCAAAGAAGCGACGAGCAAAGCGCATGAGTTCAAATTGCCACAAATGTGCACGATGGACGTGTAACGGTAAATGTCATTCTATTGGGATTCCGTCCTCTAATCGAGATGATAAAATTGAATTCATTAAGGATGGACTGAGTAAGGAGAATTTGGGTAATATCCAACTTTCTCTTGAGACGCATCCTAGTGGAGACGTACAAAGAGAAATTCTTGATTTATGGCCGCAATTCCAAAGGGAATGGCAACATCTTGGGAATCTGATGTTAAAAGACCCTGTTTGCCAGCTTGTAAGAAAACTGGATGGGAAGCATATCCTCGACTCATAGAAGGCGTTTAAGCCGTTTCTGGACGTAAAACCAGAGGAAGATGTGAGCCACAATCACAACTACAATAAATGACTTCTCAGCTTTTGGTTTGATTTGCAATAACTTTATTTCGGTTTAATTTACGTGTTATTCGATTTGTGTAATTATTCTCATTTTTTTATTTGTCTTTTACGATTGATTTTTCTTCTCTTTTTTTTTTCTTCCTGAAATCACGCAAAAATCTTTTGTTAGGTTAACATTTTCTTCTGACAGGTCAAATACACTTTCGGCAACATTATTACTCTTGACTTTTACGGTTGATTTTTCTTCTCTTTTTGATTTTCTTCCTGAAATCACGCAAAAATCTTTTGTTAGGTTAACATTTTCTTCTGACAGGTCAGATACACTTTCGGCGACATTATTACTCTTGTCTGATTCACTACTCAGTCCTCTATATATTACACCATGTACTCATTCTCTTTCAGGCACTCGAAAAAAAGAAAAAAAAAAGAAAAAAAAATGGAAAGTACTTCGTCCCAACGCATTAAAAAAATTTGTGTTTTTGGAGGTGCTTATCCAGGGAAAAATAACATATTCGCTGATGAAGCCATAAGAGTTGGAGTAATACTTGCCCAACAAAAGATCCACTTGATTTATGGAGGCGGTAGTACGGGTTTAATGGGAGCAGTCGCTACAGCAGCACACGCCGGAGGAAGTCCAGTTCTAGGAATCGTGCCAAAACTATTCACAAGTTTTTGTGGACCTACCGTGGGTAAGGAAATACAAGTCTGGAGTATCCCTGAACGGATGACAATCATGTACCATTCTGCCGATGCATTCATTGCTCTACCAGGAGGTCTGGGTACATTGGAAGAAATAGCTTGCGTGGCTTCTTGGTCATCTTTGGTCACAAATAAGAAACCCATTGGTTTGCTTAATATTAATGGTTATTTTAGTAATTTGCTTTCATATTTAGATAATGCTGTGGAAAATGGATTCATGTTTTCAGAGGCAAGGAGAACCATAATTTCTGCTACAACCATTGAAGATTTACTCAAAAAGCTCCAAGCTTATGAGTATTTATCTGCTACGGTTGTTTCGCAAACGCTCGGAAAAAGAAAAAGAGATATGGACGAGCAAGGAGTGGATTGCACTTTGTCTTTGTGACATTATCAAACATTTTGTTTGTTGTGTCTCAGTTATAATAAGTGGTTAGCAACCTCTACAGGTAATATCTCCTAAATTTTACCTTCTTAAAAAAAAAAGAAAAAAAAGTTTGTTAGAAGTATTCATTCTGAACAAGGTCTGAGTAAGGGAGACTTGAGACATACCTTGTCAGTTTGATTTCTTCTTTTCAAAAAAAAAAAAAAAAAAGAGTTTGTTGTGTTTTAAGCAATTTAGAAGTATTCATTCTGAACAAGGTCTGAGTAAGGGAGACTTGAGACATACCTTGTCAGTTTGATTTTAATTTTTTTGTTTACTTGTTAATTTTTTATTAGTATTTTAGGATTATTTAGGTTGCATGGGTTTGTTTTGTTTTAAGTCTTAGTTGTTCCTATTCTTATGTTATTAGTTCTTTTCTCTTACACATGATTCTTTCATTTGGGTTAATAGACTTACATTGAGGACAATGTAAGAATTAAGTGTGGGGGGAATGATTTAGGATTTCTTTTATTTTCGTCTACTATTTTTTTTTTATGAGTCTTTATCATTATTATTTTTAGTGTGTTTTAGTTCCTTTTTAATACAATGATGAGATATGAATTGCATAGGTCTAAACTGGTTACTAGTGAGAAGATTTTCATGAGAATTAAGCTTGATACTAATTTTTATGAGCCAATGTTAATATGATATGTTGATTGAGAAAGAAGCATGTTTAGACTTGATATTGACTTGTATAATCATCCTTGTGAGTTTTTGAGCCTATAATGATTGATGCATTATACAAATCAATCTAATTTCTTTCTTGAGTGCTCTTATGATTACATGATTCTCTAGAACTTGCTTTAAACCGTTTGAGACTATATTGATACATGTGACAACATGAATATGATAGAGGCATTAGGATTATAACCAGAGCCAAACAACCATCCATTATTAATGTTCCAAGAGAACACACCCTTAGTGAACCAATTTGAGCCTACATTGAATAAGCTATCTCTTTGGTAACCATAACTTGTCCCTAACCTAAATATACTTATATCTTTACCTTTGTTCCAAAGATGAATTAGCATGTTTTGAGACAAGTTGCAAAGACAAGGAAGATTTATTGAAAATTTGGGTTAGAAACAAGAAATAAGTGTGGGGGGAAAAGAAAGAAAAAAGTCAAGAGAAAAAGAAAGGGATCATTGTCAAATACATTCCCATATTAAAAAAAAAAAAAAACTTCTCTTGAACTTCTAGTTAAAGTAAAAAAAAAAAAAAAAGATGTTACAAAGTTGGTTAGAATGATGCAAAGGCTCAACATGATATTTAGCCTATGTTATTATGTGCTTTATAAGAGTTTTGAGAAGTTTTATTTGTATGATCTTTTTATGTCTCTAAACTTTATGAACTCTTTGGAACCTTTGTGATATCTTTATCCTTTTGTTCTTCAACCACATTACAAACCCCTTGGCCCCATTACAACCTTGATTAAAGACCTCTTGATTCATGAAGTTGTATGATCTAAATAGTGGAGAATAGGTGGACAAGCAAGAATATGGTAGAACTGTTTTCATGAGATTGATTGAGTGTAAACACTTCACCACTACTTTAAAGAGTGAAAATCAAGAGAGTATCCCATGTGAGAAGTTGAGATTAAGTTTGAATATGCACTATTTTGATTGAAATATGTTATGTTAATATTGGCTTAACTCAAACTATTTACATTCAAGCAAGATTTTTTGTGAATTTCTTTAAGCTATTGATTAGTTTTTAAGACTTGTCCAATGATTATCTCAAATTTATATTGGAAGGATTAGTTATAATTATTATTTTTAGTTTTTCTTATGTTTTCAATGTTTGTGGGTATCGTCCTAGTAAGCCCTCACGAGACTAAACTCGTCCACTAGGGACACCTAGGGGTTTAAAGGCTTGTGTCACATGCTAAGTGCCACCGTGATTTCCTACGAAAGTGGATTAGATTAGATTTTCTTATTTTATTTTTATTGAGTCGTTGCTAGGGACTAGCAACAATCTAAGTGTGGGGGTGTGATAACTCGTATAATTATATAGTTTTTAGTTATGTTTTATTATTGTTTTGTGTCAAATACAAGTTATTATTGTTTATTCTAATTGTGTTTATGATCTTTATGTAATTTGGTGTTTTTCACAAGTTTCTTTGAGTGATTTTAGATTACTAGAATTAAGGGCAAATCCAGTTCAGTTCCAGTTCCGACACCTTTTGCCATATCAGCTATATCTGGAGTTTCACTGAAGCAATAAGGCTGAAATTTTAACCGTGCAAAGTTAAGAGGCATATCTATCTTTTTCATGTTTTACACTTCTTGAAACGGAGTCGTTTTCCCTAGCGAAATCAACCATCAAGTTGGCTGATGTGCAATGACGTCTGTCCTGAGCAGTTTTCGCATTTTGACCATATCGTCCAATACACATCAGCAAATGAGTTGATTCCAACGGCTATGGATCCCTAACTGATAGGGGAACATTTGTCTAGAAGACCATGTGATCAGATAAAGCCTCCAATATTGAAGAAATCGACCATCAAGTTGGCTGATGTGCAATGACGTCTGTGCTGACCTGTTTTCGTATTTTGCCCATATCTTCTTCTCCACATCAGCAAATGAGCTTATTCCAACGGCTATGAATCAGTAACTCATAGGGGAACATTTTTCTAGAAGACCATGTGATCAGATCAGGTCTCCAAGATTGACAAAATCGACCATCAAGTTGGCTGATCAAAATGGTCATACAATATGACGAAAATTGTTAGAAAAATGCACCCACCTATTATACCTACCTTTGAAATTTGTAAAGATTGTCTCTTGTCATTTAGCCCTCCAAAATGTGTATAAATAGAGGGCCTTGGATGATTGTAGAGGATCATATTGTACATAGGTAGGATATTAGCCATTTTAATAAAATTCTCTAAGTTTTCTTCTTCTTTCTTTTCTCTAGTTTTCTTTCTTTTCTCTAGTTTTCTTTTTCTTTAGAGAGAGCAAGAGGTTGGATAATTAATATTCTTCCTCTTCTTCTTTCTTTCTTTTATTTTCTTCTTAGATTTTCTTTAATTTTATGTTTATGTTTACAATGCCTATGCTAGGCTAAACTTCTATTTGGTTAAGGGTGATTTCAAAGCCCTAGACATGTTTTGTGATTGATTTTCAGATTCTATCTATCATTAATTTTCTATCAAAGTTGCTTATGTTCTTCTAAAGAATTGTTCATGATGTTGTCTTGATTTGTTTAGGTGTACAACTAGATAGATCTTGATAATTATCTATTGCTAGTTTAGGAGTCTTGATCCGTGTAATTGTCTTGATTTCCTATTCATAAGTGGCAATTTGTGATTAATGATTATGGTCAAGTTTTCAATAATTGCAAAGTGGAACATAACCTAAGTTGAACAATCCGAGCTTATGTGTTTGTTGCTTAGATCAACCTATCTTTCTCATCATAAAGCTGCCATTAAATTGAATTTAGAGAGCTTATTCTAGGTTGTTTAATGGTTAGAGATTAAATAGAGAGCTTGTTCTATTTAACGACAAACTAAGGAAAGATTGGGGTAACAGAGCTTGTTGTTATCTACGGTTGTTAACTTTGATAGTTGGTTGATATTGATAGATCTGAAATTGATTCTTAATGATGTCTAGTGGTGGAGAATGAAACCTTAACCATATTTTTCATATTTGATTCTTCTTACTTATTTGTTTTCTTACTTTTAGTTTGCTTATTTTTTATATTTATTTTTATTGGCTGGTTATACCGCCTAATTTGTATATTAACTTTGTTTTATTTTTATTGGCTGGTTATACCGCCTAATTTAGTATATATATTTTTATTGGCTGGTTATACCGCCTAATTTAGTATATATATTTTTATTGGCTGGTTATACCGCCTTGCATCTTATTCTTATTATTTACTTTAGTTTAAATCTGGCTTCAAAAACCCCTTTTCTTTTATTGTTCTTGAATTTAAGTTTTAAACTATTAACTTATAAACTAAAACCCAATCCCTGAGGACTCGACCCTTGCTAACTACTATACTTACAATTTATCTTTTTAGTGCAAGGTTAAATAAGATACACTCTTTTGGGTGCATCAGCAACAATGCTTTTGAAAGAAAGAAGCAAGCCTCGAACGACAAACTACATCCACTTTCGGATGTGCAAAGGCTAGCCACGCCTAGCACACTAAATGAATCGTGCCGAGAATGCTACACTTACTTTTTGATGTGTTAGCCATGCCCAACACACTAAGGGAAGAAGTAAACTTGTAGAGACTACCGCGACCACTTCCATTTACACAACGATTAGCCACGCCTAGTGCATGAGAGATGTGGAATTTACAATAACAACCTACAAAAGAGCTGACCATTCCGAAATCACTAAGTCAAAGAACTTATTCGGCACAATCGGCCATAACAGAAGCGGCCAACCAAGTATGAGCTCGTCGGCTAGAGTCCATCAACAACAAGAGGGGCGGACATTGATAATGAGCAAGTGAGTGTGCATGAAAAAGAAACACATCTGGATCCGCTGAGAAAGAGGAACTCACTTGATATCACCAAAAGGTCAAAAGTAGGTGAACAAGCACAATTGACATCTCCCCTCATGTCAAGAACGAAAAAGCATGCAAGGAAGTACAACTGACATCTTCCCTCATGTGTTTCACTTCAGACAAAAGAGGCCATCCACCAAGAGGTCAAGGTCACCTATGGAGACACAAAAAATCTAAGTAAAGCACAAAGAGAAGCATAGCCGACGTGTTTCAAGAGGAATTAGTAACTTCGTAGCATGCTCCCTGTGAGAATTAGTATGACGATCATAGTACGAGAAGATGTGTTCCAGCACTAGAAGACATGCTCTAGCACTAGACATGTTTGAGGACTCACACATCTCCCCTTATGTGGTTCGAACTAAAGGAACCAAAGATAATCAACATACTCTCTCATGACATCCACCCTCATGTGTTTCACACCAAATGAACAAAAACACTTTTCAAAAAGTCATGATGACACTAGAAAATGGCCAAAGCACAAGTGAAACACACAAGGGTGGCATGATCTACATGCTCCATGAAGAAATAACAACTTTCGAAGAACACCCTCATGTGAAGTAGTGTCTCCCTCATGTAAAAAGGCTTACCTCTCACAAAAACAAGCATGGCATACATGCCCCTTATGTGATCTAGTGGACCCTTATGTGTACTAGCATGGTGAGAAGACACCTTATGTGAACTAACATGATGAGAAGGTCTCTTATGTGGAATAACAACTTATGTCATTTACTACAACCAGAATGCCTCCTACATCAACAAGCATGATGGCCTCACAACTCATGAAGAAGACATGGAAGGAGTACTCAAACACTAGAGGAAACTCCCAAGCACTAAAGGAGATGCTCAAAACACTCAAAAATTACAAGGCCACCACAAAGGGTGACCTACTCGAAGTGATGAAACCATCATAAAAACAAGAGCATGACTAGAGGGCAATGGCAAAACACATAAGGAAGCTTGGCAATCATCATCAAACACATAAGGAACTACGACAACCACCATCAATCACATAAAGAAGCATGATAACAACATCAAAACACAGAAAGAGGTATGTCAAAAGTCATAAAATGCACAAAGAAGCAACACAAGGGAGCATAGCCGAAATTATCCAACACATAGGAAGTATGATAAAAGTCTTCCAACACATGAGAAAGCATGATAAAAGTCTTCCAACACATGAGGAAGCATGATAGAAGTTGTCAACACATGAGGAAACATGGTCAAAGCCATCCAAACACACGAAGATGCATGTAAAAAATGTGAGGAAGCATTTTTAAAGCATCCAAAACATGAGGATGCATGTCAAAAACATGAGAAAGCATTTCTAAAGCATCCAAAACATGAGGATGCATGTCAAAAACGTGAAAAAGCATTTCTAAAGCATCCAACACATGAGGATGCATGTCAAAAATATGAGAAAGCATTTCTAAAGCATCCAACACATGGGGATGCATATCAAAGACATGAGGAAGCATGACTAAAGTCATCCAACATATGAGGGAGCATGAGCAAAGTTGTCAAAAACACAAGTAAAACACATAGGGGTGGCGTGACCCATGTGCCTTGAGAAAGAAATATCAATTTCGAAGTACTTCCTTATGTGATCTAGCAAGACAGATACACTTCTTATGTGGACATGCATGGCGATCGCTAAGCGTAATAGCTCACAAAACATGCTCAATCACTAGAGGATGCATTCAAAGACTAGAGGAAACGCTCTAAGCATTCACAAGAGCATGAAACTATCACAAGAGGCAAGCTACCTGATGTGATTGGACAACCTCCAAGATGCATTAATGACATAAGGGAACGACTGAAATAAAGCACGATACAAGTAACAAAACACATAAGGAAGCGTGCTGGAGGCGACAAAACACATAAGGGAGCGTAATCAAATTCATCAAACACGTTAGCAAAGCCCGACAAATGGAGGAAACAAGAGTCCGTGCTCCAAGATGAAGCGTGCCAACACCCGCGCACTCTCCGTGCACCAATGCCTTGGCATAAACGGAGTTGAGCATGAGCTCCTCCTACAAGCACATAAGGTGCACGGACAACGGAGTTGAGCATGAGCTCCTCTTACAAACACATAAGGTGCGCGAACAAAGAACTTGAGCATGAGCTCCTCCTACAAGCACATAAGGTACGCGGACAAAGGAGTTGAGCATGAGCTTCTTCTACAAACACATAAGGTGCGTGGAGAAAGGAGTTGAGCATGAGCTCCTCCTACAAGCACATAAGGTGCGCAGACAAATGAGTTGATCATGAGCTCCTCTTACAAGCACATAAGGTGTGAGGATAACAGAGTTGAGCATGAGCTCCTCTTACAAGCACATAAGATGCACGGACAAGTACAAGCTCCTCTTACAAAGGAAGTAAACAATAGCGGTGCACGAACAAACAACGGAGTCAAGTACGAGCTCCTCTTACAACGCATCACAATTTCACATAAGGATCAAAGAGCGAAGTCAACAAGACACAAAGTCCCCTCTAGTGACCAAATTTCCAGCAAAAAAGAAAGTAAAAGGCTGGAAAATTATAGAGATGAAGACATCGGCGAGTTCACTAGATGTGCACAACAGCACAAGCTGCCTTGTGAATTCTCGCCTCTTCTTGATGAAGTTGGAAGCCTTTGCCAAAACAAGAAGATGAAGTCCTCCAACTAAACAAGAACATAAAAACCTCTCCCACATGAGAAGGAGAGAGAAAATGACCCCTTATAACTAATGAAGTAGTCTCTCACATGAGGAGGAAAGAAAAAATGTGGCAAAGAACTTCAAACTCCTACAATGGCTGAATCTCAAGGAGAAAAGAACATCACTAGTCTCCCGATGAAAATGAAACACAGCGAAATTAAAGTCATCACATAAGGAGAGGATTCGGCCATAACTCCAAGAAACCTTAGAGGTGGCCGAACCTTACATGATGAAAAACCCTCGTCGAAGAAGGTCCTAATATGGTGTACATGGAACAAACAAAACTCGGATAAAGCACTAAACAACTTTATCCGATGTCTCAAAGGGGGGAGTAAGCTCCTCCATAAGAAGTTGAGAGCACAGGAGATAGTCACAAACACTCGCTCGAGTCACCAACATTGAACCAAGTGACTAAAGCAACAAGAAACGGATACGATTACCACTAAAGCAAGAAGAAGTGAAGAATACACCACGCAAGTCGACATCCTCCATAAGAGATGTAGGACAATCTTACTACAAGAATCCACACCTCCCACACCACCATTGGCGGAAGAAAAGAAAATAAGTGCAACAACAACTTGAGCAAAGCCTCTTTCCTCAACCTTGAAGGAGGAAGTAAAGTCCGTACGGACATTGGGACGTGGACCCTTAAGTGAAAGAAGCAAAATCCTTTTCTCAACTTTGAAGGAGGGAGTAAGGTCCATATGGACATTGGGACATTGGCCCTTAAGTCAATGAGGCCAATACAAGCTGAGCAATGGTCGACAAAGTTCTTCACTGAGTAAGAAGACACACTACATGGCTAAGAGAAACAACGGGCAAAGATAACTCATACGAGGCAAAAAGACATCGGACATAAAGGACATCAACCCTTATGTCCTGTTGAAGACGGAAAGTAACACTTGCTTCAACAATTGAGGCAAAGTTCATGGAAAGACGTCGGACACAAGTGACATCAGACCTTATGTCCCGATGAGGAAAACAACACTTGCCTCTACAATGGAGACCAAGTCCGTAAAAAATGTTGGATGCCTTAGAAGAAGTCTGGGTGGTCCACCAAAACCACTCCAACAAGGAAGACAAAACTTGAGCTAATACGCTCAACTTCTATTCTTAGTTTTATGCCCTTTCTTAGTATAGTTATGTCTTATATCTTTATTTTGATTAATTATTTAATGTTTTTGAATTCTAGGTATATTTAAGAGAATGAAGTGAAAATATGTCAATAATGATGGTAAAGAGCTTACAAAATCATAATCACAAGATGGAAGAAGACTTGGGAGTCTAAAGGATCAATTTCTGGTTGCAAAGCAAGAAGATAGATTTGACCTTCAGAGCTTTTTGCTAATAAATAATGAATTTAAATTCCTTATTTGAAGAAACTTCCTTCTTGACTTTTGAAGATGACTTGAATACCTTTCCAACAGTAGTTTACATGCCTAAATCAGATAAGAAATGGTTATCCAAATCAGTTGAGAAAGTGTGAGAAAGTGCGTCAGAAAAATTAGCAACCAGTGACGTGGTGCCAGAGTCTGGCGCCGCAGTGCCAAATATTTTGAGAGCCAGCCTGCAGCTGGCCAGGCTGTCCTAAATCTGGAAAAACTGCAGAAAATCTGAAAATTACCAAATTTGCACTATTTTGCCTCCTAGCTTCCTTGATAAGCAAGAAAGGGTTTTCAAGGTTTTAAAGCTGTATAAATACCATCTTTTGAGCCACAAACTAGACATCTTTTGAGAAGACTCAAAGATCATCATTCTTCTTCTTCTCCATTCTCTTAGTTTTCTTTTAGTTTTTCTTCTTAGTTTCTTTTATGTTTATGTTAATAATGCCTCTGCTAGGCTAACTTTTCTTTGGTTAAGGGTGATTTCAAAGTCCTAGACATGTTTTGTAATTGATTTTCATAATTTATCTATCATTAATTTTCTATCAAAGTTGCTTATGTTCTTCTATAAGAATTGTTCATGATTTTGTCTTGATTTGTTTAGGTGCGCAACTAGATAGATCTTGATAATTATCTAATGCTAGTTTAGGAGTCTTGATACGTAGCTTATCTTGATTTCTATTCAATAATGGCAATTTGTGATTAATGATTATGTTAAAGTTTTTGATAATTGCAAAGTGAAATATAACCTAAGTTAAACAATTCAAGTTTATGCTTTTGTTGCTTAGATCAACCTATCTTTCTAATCATAAAGTTGCTGTCAAATTAAATTTAGAGATGTTTATCCTAGGTTGTTTAATAGTTAGAGAATAAGTAGTGGCGTTTGTCCTGCTTAACGACGAACTAAGGAAGGATTGGGGTAACACGGGAGGTTGTTATCTACGGTTGTTAACTTTGATAGATAATTGATGTTGATAGGTCTGAATTTGATTCATAATATTGTCTAGTGGTGGAGAATGAAACCTCAACCATATTTCTCATATTTAATTGTTTCTTATTTACTTGTTTTCTACTTTTCTTATTTTATTTGATTTTAAACTATTTCAAAAACCCCCTTTTACTTTGTTTTCTTTGAATCTAAGTTATAAACTAATAATTTATAAACTAAAACCCAATCCCTGAGGACTCGGCCCTTGCTAACTACTATACTTACAATTGATCTTTTTAGTGCAAGGTTAAATAAGATACGCTCTTTTGAGTGCATCAAAATTTTGGCGCCGTTGTCGGGGATTGCTTTATTTAGTTTATTAGTTATTTGGTTTATTCTTATTTTTAGTTGTAATTAATTTTATTTTTCTTGTACATACAAGTTGTTTCTTTTCAATTTTTTGAGCAAAACACAATGGAATTGAGAAATCTAACACTTGAGAAGTTGGTGGTGGCATACATGAACATTGAGAACCGACGAGCCAATCTCACTTCCCCAGTTCAACAATTGGCCATAGGTGATGTTCAACAAGCAAGGCAGTGTGGAGTGTGCTTCATGATGGATCATCCAACCAATTGGTGCCCATACTACCGAAAAGATAATTTTGAACCAGCCAATGATGTGGAAGGATACCAAAGCCAACAAGGGTTCCACCAAAAACAGTGTGATCCTTTCCCAAACACTTACAATGAGGGATGGTGGGATCATCCTAATTATGGCTACTAAGAAAATTATCAAGAAATAGATTCTTATGCCAACTACAATCATCCATCGAGCTTCAATCAATCATGTTCTCATGAACAAGATCCTTTTCAACCCCACCTCAAAACTCAGGTACTTCTTTAGAAGATCTTGTCAAAACCATTGTTAATAATACCTTGGAATTTCAATAGGAAAGAAGGGCTCAATCTGTCTTCAATCAATCATGGGCACAAGAACTAGATCAATGGCCACCACTTCAAAATTTAGGTGAGTCTCTTGAAGATCTTCTCAAATCCCTTACTACTAATACAATTCAATTTCAACAGGAAACAAGGGCAAATCAACAGGAAACAAGGGCAAGTATCCTGAGTGTGGAAACGCAATTGAGCCAACTGGCTAGTGGTATGGCACGATGGGTAGAACAAAGATCTGAAGAACTACATGAACATGATCCAAAGGAGAATACTATTCCAAAACAACTTGAGGATGAAGCAGAAAGTCCAAGAGAACCCGAGGATGAGACAAAATTAGAGATGGATTCTATTCTTGAGGATAATGAAGCCACAAATCCAAATAAGAGTACTTAAGCACCTGAGGTAACATTTAAGGTTCTAATTTTTACTACTGTTTCTTCTCCACCTTTTCCTAGTAGATTCGTAAAGTTCAAGGAGGAGGAACATGAACAAGACATGCTGGAAACCTTAAACAATTTGTTTGTGGATGCCATTCAACAAGTACCAAAAGATGCACCATTCCTTGATGAGCTATGCACCTCAAAGGATGATGGAATAATACTTATAATAGAGAATGCATCCACTATTGTGCAAAGAAATCACCTTACAAAATGCACAAATTCGGGAAGTTTCTTGTATGAGCCTGCAAATCCCAAAAAGCCAAGAAAGGTGTTGGTTAGGTTGAAAACACTAACTCAAGTGCTAATTGGGAAGACAGCCCAATTAATGAATAAATTGTCAACCTGCCATTTCAGATTTTCTTTCTTTTCCTTTTCCTTTTATTATTTTTATTGTTTATGTAGTGTTTTAGGTTTGCTTAGGTTTTATTAATTTGTTGTGTTTTGAATTGTTAATATATATTTTTTATTTTTGTTTTTTTTTATAGTTATTCTCTCTTACACATAATTCTTTCATGTGGGGTGATAGTATTACATTGAGGACAATGTAAGAATTAAGTGTGGGGGGAAGAATTTAGGATTTCTTTTCTTTTTAGGTTATTTCGTTTGTTTTATTTCGAGTCTTTATTTTATTTAGAGTTTTTTTAATTCCTTTCAATACAATGATGAGATATGAAGTGTGTAGATCTAAAACTGGTTATTAGGTGATAAGATTTTCATGAAAATTAAGCTTGAATACTATTTTTCATGAGCCAATGATAATATGATATGTTTATTGAGAAAGAAGCATGTTTAGACTTAATATTGACTTGTATAATCATCATTGTGAGTTTTGAGCCTATATGATTGATGCATTATGCATATCAATCTAATTTTTTTCTTGAGTGCTCTTATGATTACATGATTCTCTAGAACTTGCTTTAAACTTTTTTGAGACTATATTGATGTATGTGACAACGAATATGATAGAAGCATTAGGATTATAACCAGGGCCAAATAGCTATCCATTATTGATGTTCCAAGAGAACATCCCCCTAGTGAGCCAATTTGAACCTACATTGAATAAGCTGTTTTATTGGTAACCACATCTTTTACCTAGCCTAAATGTACTTATATCCTTACCCTTGTTCTAAAGATGAATTAGATTGTTTTGAGACATATTGCGTAAAGAAAGGGAGATCGATTGACTATTTGGGTTATCAACAAAAAATAAGTGTGTGTGGGGGGGGGGAAGAATGGCAAAAGTCAATAGAAAAAGAAAAGGGAACATTGAAAAAAAGAAAAAAAATACATTCCCATATTGAAAAAAAAAGAAAGAAAAAAAAATCATCTCTTGAACTTTTGGTTAAAGAAAAGATGTTACAAAGTTGGTTAGAATGAAGCAAAGGCTCAACATGAATATTTAGCCTATGTTATTATGTGCTTTATAAGAGTTTTGAGAAGTTTTATTTTTATGATATTATTATGTCTCTAAACTCTATGAAATCTTTGGAACCTTTGTGATATCTTTATCGTTTTATTCTTTAACCACATTATAACCCCTTGGCCCCATTACAACCCCTTGGCCCCATTACAACCTTGAATAAAGACCTCTTGATTTATGAAGTTGCATGGTCTAAATAGTGGAGAATAGGTAGACAAGCAAGCATATGGTAGAACTGTTTTTATGAGATTGATTAAGTGTAAACACTTTACCACTACTTTAAAGAGTGAAAATCATGAGAGCATCCCATGTGAGAAGTTGAGATTAAGTTTGAATATGCACTATTTTGATTGAAATATGTTATGTTAATATTGGCTTAACTCAAACTATTTACATTCAAACATGATTCTTTGTGAAATTCTTTGAGCTATTGATTAGTTTATACGACTTGTCCAATGATTTTCTCTAATTTATATTGAAAGGATTAGGAGTAAATATTTTTAGTATATGTTAGTTTTTCTTATGTTTTCAATGTTTGTAGGTATCGTCCTAGTAATTCCTCACGAGACTAAACTCGTCCACTAGGGACACCTAGGGGGTTTAAAGGCTTGTGTCACATGCTAAGTGCCACCGTCATTTCCTATGAAAGTGGATTAGATTAGATTTTCTTATTTTATTTTTATATTGTTTTGCTCGAAGACTAGCAAAAAGCTAAGTGTGGGGTTATTTGATAAGCTCATAAAATACACATTTTATGCCCTTTTTTATTCTTAGTTTTAGTTATGTCTTATATCTTTATTTTGATTAATTATATTATATTTTTGAATTCCAGGTATATTTAAGAGAATGAATTGAAAATATGTCAATAATGATGGTAAAGAGCTTACAAAATCATAATCACAAGATGGAAGAAGACTTGGGAGTCTAAAGGATCAATTTATGGTTGCAAAGCAAGAAGGCAGATTTGACCTCCGGAGCTTGTTCCTAAGAAATCATGATGTTAAATCCTTATTTGAAAAAAGGTCTTTCTTGACTTTTGAAGCTGACTTGAATACCTTTCCAACGGTAGTTTACATGCCCAAATCGGACAAGAAATGGTCATCCAAATCAGCCGAGGAAGTGTGAGAAAATGTGTTAGAAAAATCAGTGACCAGCGCCGCGGCGTCGGAGTCTGGCACCGTAGCGCCAAATATTTCGAGAGCCAGCGCTGCAGCTGGCCGGACGACCCTAAATCCAGAAAAACCGCTGTAGACACCTAATTTTGTCCGGACCCCTAAATCAGGTACATTTTCTTCCTAAATTGATGTTTCAGAATGCTAAAAGGCTTTTCTCATCCTGCAAGGGGTACTCCGAGGCTTAGTCTAAGAAAGCAAATAGAAAAAGTCAACCTCGAAAAACTCAACCCCAAAAAAGTCAACTACTGAAAAAATCAATCCACTTTCAAAATCAAGATTTGAGGTTCAATTGAAAAATGGTGAAAGAATTTTGATAATCCGAGGTCTACGTTGAAAGATATGGAGTTCGAAAGTTGGGCTACGAGATTCAGTAGAATAAAAATCCTAATTCGGGAAATTTGGGGAAAAGTGCATAAACGATCAAATTGGTCGAAATTGAAGGTCTCAAATGAAAGATAAGCATTGATTACGGGTAATGGAGAAGCTATTTGAAAAAAAAAACTGATAGAAAAGTCAATCCGGAAGAAAACTGAGAATTAGGGTTTTTTGGTGGATTTCAGTGAAATTTGGAAGAATTGCAGAAATGGCCCGCTTCGGTAGATCTAAAGCCCATAATTGATGATAAATAATTAAACAAGGATAGCCCGAGGCTCAGTTTGAAGAAAATCAGAAAATTGGACCTGTTTTGAGCAAAACCAGGTTTCGGAGGCAAAAGGGCAAAATTGGAAAATATGGGAAAAATAGTAAATGAACTCCAAAAATTTTGAAAATTTGCAAATCTCATTCTTAAATCATTTCAAAGAGATTGGCGAAAGAAAATCTTGATTCGGAGTTCGTTTGCAAAATGGCCATATACCTGGTCTCCTATGCAGTAATTCAAACAGATAAATCCCGAAAAAATAGCAAACGAGTTCCAAAAATTATGAAAATTTAAAAATCTCATTTTTAAATTATTTTAAATATATTGACAAAATAAAATCTTGATTCGGAGTTCGTTTGCAAAATGGCCACATACCGGGTCCCCTATGTAGTAATTCAAGCAGATAAATTCCAAAAAAATAGAAAATGAGCTCCAAAAATTATGGAAACTTCCATATCAAAATTTTAAATTATTTGGAAGATCTTGGTGAAGAAAAATCTGAATTCGGAGCTCGTTTAACAAATGGTAAAGTTCGGGTGCATAAAAGGGGTAATTTCATAAATAAATCCGAAATAAATAGCAAAAGGACTCGAAATTTTTAGAAAACTTCCAGAATTCAATTTTATATTATTTTGAAAGTATTTAAAAAAGAAAATTCAAATTTGGATTCCGTTTGCTATTTATTTAAGTTCGGGGGGCAAAAAGGTCATTTCAACAAGGAAACCAAAAAGGGCAAATTGGTAATTGGGGAAAATATGAAAGAAGAAGGAATTGCTGGGATTTTTTCTTCCCTTGGTCAGCCAACATAGAGGAGAAGAAGGAAGCTTGAACAATTTAATTCCCTAGTCACTATCAAGCCACATGCTATCACTAACACCTTGCAAATGGTCCCCCCTTCATCCAATGACTTAGGTGCCTTGTAGGAAAGTTGAATGCACCATCCAATGGCCAAGTTTAAATGCCAAAATGAAATTTTTATTTGTCATAAAATAACCCTCATCTAATGGCCAAGAATGGAAGAAAAAGATGAGCACAATTCATCCAAGGGTGAGCATCCATTCGGTTGAGCAAGGGAGTGCATGGGATTATCTCTTTTCATCCAATGGCTTAGGCCATCTACAAGGGCTGAGTACACATGTTGAGGGATGGATTTAATCTACAATATGTCATTTTTATGTTGGCCTCATCCAATGACCAAGAATGGAAGAGCACAACTCATCCAAGGGTAGGCACTCAAGAGGGGCAAGCAAGGGAGTGCATGAGATTGGTCCTCTTTTGCATCTAATGGATAAGGTTACTACAAGGGCTGAGTACACATCTTAAGGGTTGCTATCAATTGGCAAGATGACATTTTTATGTTTTCATCAAAATATCTAAATCTAAAGGCCAATATTGGAGGAGAAAAAATGCAATTCGCATCCAAGGGCTAGGGGGCCATTCGGCCAAGGCTAAAGGGAGGGCGAGAATTTCATTTTTTTCAGAGGTTTTTGGCTCGAAAACAGTAGCTAATTTGGCATGAAATTTTTTTTGAAAGAAAGAAAAAAAGGTTTTCAATAGAGAGCTTGAAGGTAGTCATCTCTACCGAGCTCTAGCCTAGCTTTCTTCTTCATTTCCATGGTGTTTTCTTGATTTTTCTATCATGTTTTCCTACTACATTTTTTATAGAAATAAAGTTTTTTAATGTTCACTCATGTTTTCATCTCTTCTTCTTCTTTAAAATGGTGGAAAACAATATTTTTCTATGGTTTCATGCTATGGCCGAAAATGGCACATTTATTTGCCTTGTTTTTCTTTTCATTTTTTTCTTCCTTGCATGTTGTTGTGAAAAATGATTTTTACAAGTTTTTTTAAATTATTCTAAGGTTCTTATTTTTAGAAAATATGAAGCAAAAAAGGTTGAAATGGCTACATGATCTTGGCTAGACCAAGTGTCCATGGTTAGGAGAGAGGCCATGCCCATTTTTACCTACCATGAAGCTCACCTTATTTTCTGTTTTACATGGTTTATTTTCTGTTTTATTGAGATGGAAAGGCTTCATGATCTCGGCAAGACCAAGTGATTATGGTTTGGGGAGAGGCTATGCCCATTTGATACCAACAATGGAGCTTAACTTTCCTTGTTCTACTTACTAGTTTTACTTGTAATTTTTACATGTCTATGTTAAATCTTGTGTATATATGTTCTTTACATTATTTTCTATGCTATATTTACTTATATATTTCATTTCCATGCTTGATATTACATCCTTGCATATTCGGCCATTGTTGTTCATATGCTCATGTTGTGCATTTTTTTTTTCATGTATCATGTCTTATATGTTTGCATTTTCTTGGTATTGTTCCATGACCATTCGGCATTCTCATTTTTGTTTGCCTTGCATGTGCATTTTCCTTTTGTTTCTTAACTTGTTTGCATCTCCATGCCATGAACTTGTATATTCTGATTTTAGTATGCCATATGCTTATGAAAATGCTATGATAAAAATGCCATCATATTGTCCCATAACCATTCGGCACTTCACATTGTGTATGACTTGCATGTGCATTTTCCTTTTGTTTCTTAACTTGTTTGCATTTCCATGCCATGAGCTTGTGCATTTTGATTTTGGTATGTTATATGCTATTGAAAATGTCATGACATTATGCATTTTAATATGATTTGTCATGTACTTATGTCATTTACTAAATAGGATTGCATTAGAGTCTCATATGATCATTTGGCCTCTTCATGCATCCCTTGCCTTGTCATGCATTTGCATTTTGTTTAGGTAACATGCTTTGCATTATCATATCTTGAAATTGTGTATTAGTTGCTGTTTGTTCCAGCATTGACATTAGTTTCATGAGTCATTTTATGTTCATAGTGTCGCAACCTAAAAAAATATAAACAATAACAAGACTCATCGCGAGACTTTATTATTCGTTTAGGCGTGACATTAAAAAAAGAAGAAGGAAAAGTCGACTTAATTCCTCTAGAAAAACAAAGGTGTCGATACGTGATCCCGATCGCGGGGACCTGTTCGAGTGAGAGGAAATGGAATCGGAGGAAAAGATGACTTAATTCCTCTAGATTGAAATAAAAGGTCAATGGTATGAAAACGGCCTCATAAAAAGACATGGAGTCTCCACCAATCTTTTTTAGCTAGGTGTGATCGGCTACCTATTAAAACCAGTTTTATAAAACATTCTAAAATTAATTAAAACATTTTTAAAACCAATATCAAGTTTGCGTTATAAACCAGAGAAATCAAAGAAGCGGGTTCGGGAGTCGGTTACGTGCGGGAAAGGATTAACACCCCCACAACGCCCGTATAAATCGGTACCTTATTAATCATGTGTTATCTCAAGTCTCGTTAAAAAGTTGGTTTTTAATTTAGTATTTCAAGTTAATTCCCAATTTTAAGAAAAATAATTCCATTTTTAATTGAAAATGATCCGGAATTTATTAATTCAAAATTTTCCTATATTCCCCGACAAAATCGGCAAAATATAAAATTTTTTATTTATTTGGAAAACTTTCCGAATCATTCTCGTTTTTTGAAAGAAAGATATTCCTTTATTAATGATAATTGATGATATTCCCTCCAGCAAACCGGTAGAGAACTCATGAATTATTTTAACTCGGGAATATCTTTATTTTTTATTGAAAATCATTATCTTTTTCAAAACATTTAAAATTATGAACATGAACATGTATGACATAAATAAAATGACATGGCAAAGTCTAGATAATATAATGCAACCTAAATGATATTATATAATTCAAATGACATAGTATATTCTAGGTAAAATGAAAAAATCCTAAGTATCATGGTATATTCTAAATGAGATAAAATGATTTAAATGACATGGCAATTATAAAAGATATGGCATATTTTAAATGATATGGAGTATGATCTAAATGACAGGAAATGACATGGAATTAAAATAATGCTAACATATAATATGCATGAAAATGAAAATAAAAATAATAATGCATGAACATAGTACATACTAAACAATATGACAAAAATAACTAAATAAAAAACATAGGGTATCATGAAACATTCAAAATCATATGGCAAACAAATATAAGATCATAAAATATGAATTAAAATAATAATAATAATATCATAGAAAATGCCATAGCAAAAATCACAAACTTAAATAAAATGGATGAACATGGAAAATGCAATGCATGCAAATGTATTTTTTCCTTTAATTAAAGAAATCCTTATATCTAAAAGATATCCAGCTACCTTAGGAAAATATGTCAAATTAGATTTTCTAAAAAACAAAACTTTGTGATTGTTTGAAAATAATTTTGAGGAAAACTTGAATAAAAATTAAAACCCTTACCAAACCCTTTTAAAATGGCTCTAATTTCCTAAGTTTAAAATCCCGGATTTAACTACCCTTATCCCAAGATTTATAAAATCATTTTTAAAGTTTAAAAAGGCTTAGAAACTTCTCTAAGACAGTAGTTAAATCTTCTAACCAACCCCTTCTAAATGCCTTAGCCAAATTCAACCATTATTTCCCTTTTGATTTCAAATCTGCCTCTACTATCTGGTTTTTCCACATGATTTTTTAGCCTATTTTTAAAAATTCAAAAAAATCTAAAAAACATACTGGAGACTCAGAACATGTAAATATACACGAGAAAAAATTGGCTTAATTTTATGATTAAAGATGATTGCCCAGAAAAATTTGAGATGTTCGAGGACTGGGTGAAAAAAACTGTTTTGTCAAAACACATTTTTTGCCTTTGATAAATTCATTCAAAAATCAAAGTAGAAATTGTTGAAAATCATCCTAAAGACCTAAGAACAGTAGCTAAACATTTAAAAACCTTAGACAAAAATTGGCTAAGTAAAAAAAATCACAAAGGTAGAACAATCAATTTGACAATTCCTTAATTTTCCACAAGTATGCTCAAGGGAGCATGACTTTGAGCCATTAATTGGCCTAAGTCACAAATCAAGTGGCAATGACATGGAATGCATGAACATACATCAAATGAAATGTATGAAATGCATGGTCTAAAGGTCTAAATGGTAAAGGAAATGCATGACAATTCAATACAACCTAAATGGCTAGCATGTATTTGCATGGCAATAAATGCTATCCTAATTCAATATGCATGCAATGCTTGATAATGCAAATATGAATTGGACCTAATATGTTATGAATATTCATGAAAATGCTAATGTGACCTAAGACCTAAATAGCATAGTAATGCATGACAATACTAATGTGATTTAAGACTCAATATGCATGGCAATACCAATATGGCCTAGACCTAAAATGTAATGAACATGCATAGCAATACTATGAACATACAATGAATCATGAAACTAATGTCAATGCTGGAACCAACAGCAACTAATACATAATTTCATGATATGATAATGCAAAGCATGTTACCTAAACAAAATGCAAATGCATGATAAGGCAAGGGATGCATGAAGAGGCCAAATGGTCACATGAGACTCTAATGCAATCCTATTTAGTAAATGACATAAGTACATGACAAATCATATTAAGATGCATAATGTCATGACATTTTCATAAGCATATAACATACTAAAATAAAAATGCACAAGCTCATGGCATGGAAATGCAAACAAGTTAAGAAACAAAAGGAAAGTGCACATGCAAGGCAAACAACAATGGGATTGCCGAATGGTCATGGATCAATATGATGGCATTTTTATCATAGCATTTTCATAAGCACATGGCATACTAAAATCAGAATATGCAAGTTCATGGCATGGAGATGCAAAAAAGTTAAGAAGCAAAAGAAAAATACACATGCAAGGCATACAAAATGGAATGGAAAAATGGTCATGAAATAAAACCATGAAAATGCAAACATGTAAGACATGATACATAAAAAAATGCACAACATGAGCATATGAACAACAATGGCCGAATGAGCAAGGATGCAATATCAAGCATGGAAATGAAATATATAAGTAAATATAGCATAGAAAATAATGTAAAAAACATATATACAAAAGATTTAACATAGACATGCAAAACAAATAACAAGCAAAACTAGTAAGTAGAACAAGGAAAGTTAAGCTCCATGGTTGGTATCAAATGGGCATAGCCTCTCACCAAACCATAATCACTTGGTCTTGCCAAGATCATGAAGCTTTTCCATCTCAATAAAACAGAAAATAAACCATGTAAAACAGAAAATAAGGTGAGCTTCATGGTAGGTAAAAATGGGCATAGCCTCTCTCCTAACCATGGTCACTTGGTCTAGCCAAGATCATGTAGCCATTTCAACCTTTTTTGCTTCATATTTTGTAAAAAGTCAGAACCTTAGAATACTCTAAAAAACTTGTAAAAAACATTTTTCACAACAACATGCAAGGAAGAAAAAAAATTGTTGTTTTCCACCATTTTAAAGAAGGAGAAGAGATGAAAACATAAGTAAACATTAAAAAACTTTATTTCTATGAAAAATGTAGTAGGAAAATATGATAGAAAAATCAAGAAAACACCATGGAAATAAAGAAGAAAGCTAAGCTAGAGCTTGGTAGAGATGGCTACCTTCAAGCTCTCTATTGAAAACCTTTTTTTTTTTGCCAAATTAGCTACTGTTTCCACCCAAAAAACTCTAAAAAAAATGAAATTCTCCCCCTCCCTTTAGCTTTGGCCGAATGGCCCTCTAGCCCTTGGATGGGAAATGCACTTTTTCTCCTCCAATCTTGGCCTTTAGATTTAGATATTTTGATGACAACATAAAAATATCATCTTGCCAATTGATAGCAGCCCTTAAGATGTGTACTCAGCCCTTGTAGTAACCTTAGCCATTAGATGCAAAAGAGGACCAATCCCATGCACTCCCTTGCTTGCCCCTCTTGAGTGCCTACCCTTGGATGAGTTGTGCTCTTCCATTCTTGGTTATTGGATGAGGCCAACATAAAAATGACATCATGTAGATTAAATCCAGCCCTCAACATGTGTACTCAGCCCTTGTAGATGGCCTAATCCATTAGATGAAAAGAGATAATCCCATGCACTCCCTTGCTCAACCGAATGGATGCTCACCCTTGGATGAATTGTGCTCATGTTTTTCTTCCATTCTTGGCCATTAGATGAGGGTTCTTTTATGACAAATAAAAAGTTCATTTTGGCATTTAAACTTGGCCATGGATGGTGCATTCAACTTTCCTACAAGGCACCTAAGCCATTGGATGAAGGGGAGACCATTTGCAAGGTGTTAGTGGTAATGTGGCTTGATAATGACTAGGAATTAAATTGTTTAAGCTTCCTTCTTCTCCTCTATGTTGGCCGATCAAGGGAAGAAAAAATCCCAGCAATTCCTTCTTCTTTCATATTTTCCTCAATTACCAATTTGCCCTTTTTGGTTTCCTTGGTGAAATGACCTTTTTGCCCCCCGAACTTAAATAAATAGCAAACGGACTCCAAATTCGAATTTTATTTTTTCAATACTTCCAAAATAATAAAAAATTGAATTTCGAAGTTTACCATTTTTTAAACGAGCTCCGAATCCAGATTTGTATTCACCAATCTCTTCCAAATAATTTAAAAATGTGATATGGAAGTTTTCATAATTTTTGGAGCTCATTTTCTATTTTTTCGGGATTTATCTGCTTGAATTACTGCATAGGGGACCCGATATTTGGCCATTTTGCAAACGAACTACGAATCATTTCGTGAATCTCTTCCAAATAATTTAAAAATATGATTTGCAAATTTTTATAATTTTTGGAACTCGTTTGCTATTTTTTCGGGATTTATCTGCTTGAATTACTGCATAGGAGACCCGGTATTTGGCCATTTTGTAAACGAACTCCGAATCAAGATTTTCTTTCGTAAATCTCTTCGAAATGATTTAATAATGAGATTTGAAAATTTTCAGAATTTTTGGAGTTCATTTGCTATTTTTCCCATATTTTCCAATTTTGCCCTTTTGCCTCCGAAACCCAGTTTTGCTCAAAACAAGTCCGATTTTCAGATTTTCTTCAAACTGAGCCTTGGGCTATCCTTGTTTAATCATTTATAATCAATTAAGGGCTTTAGATCTTCCGAATTGGGGCATTTCTATAATTTTTCCAAATTTCACCGAAATCCACCAAAAAAATCCTAATCCTTGGTTTTCTTCCGAATTGACTTTTCTATAAGTTTTTCTTCCAAACGGCTTCTCCATTACCCGTAGTCAGTTCTTATCTTTCATTTGAGACCTTCAATTCCGACCAATTTGATCGTTTAAGCACTTTTCCCCAAATTTCTCGAATTTGGGTTTCCTTTCTACTAAATCCCGTAACCCAACTTTCGAACTCCATATCTTTCAATGTAGACCTCAGATTATCAAAATTCTTTCACCATTTTTCAATTGAACCTCAAATCTTGATTTTGAAGGTGGGTTGATTTTTTCAGTAGTTGACTTTTTTGAGGTTGACTTTTTCGGGTTGATTTTTTTTTTTTTTGAGTTTGACTTTTTCTTTCTGCTTTCTTAGACAAAGCCTCGGAGTACCACTTGCAGGATTAGAAAAGCCTTTTAGCATTCTGAAACATCAATTTAGGATGAAAATGTACCTGATTTAGGGGTTCGGACAAAATTAGGTGTCTACATATAGTATTGCTATGCATGTTCATTACAGTTTAGGTCTAAGCCATATTGGTATTGCCATGCATATTGAGTCTTAAATCACATTGGTATTGTCATGCATTAATATGCTATTTAGGTCTTAGGTCACATTCATTTTCATGCATATTCATAACATATTAGGTCTTAGTCACATTTACATTATCAAGCATTGCATGCATATAGAGTTAGGATAGCATTTATTGCCATGCAAATTCATGCTAGGCATTTAGGTTGCCATGAATTGTCATGCATTTCCTTTACCATTTAGACCTTTAGACCATGCATTTCATACATTTCATTTGCTGTATGTTCATGCATTCCATGTCATTGCCACTTGATTTGTGACTTAGGCCAATTAATGGCTCAAAGTCATGCTCCCTTGAGCATACTTGTGGAAAATTAAGGAATTGTCAAATTGATTATTTTGTGATTTTTTTTACTTAGCCAATTTCGTCTGAGGTTTTTAAAATGTTTAGCTACTGTCCTTAGGTCTTTAGGATGATTTGCAACAATTTCTACTTTGGTTTTTGAATGAATTTATCAAAGGCAAAAAATGTGTTTTGACAAACAATTTTTTTTTCACCCAGTACTCGAACATCTCTAATTTTTCTGGGCAGTCATCTTTAATCAAAAAATTAAGCCAATTTTTTATTGTGTAGATTTACATGTTTTGAGTCTCCATTAATTGTTTTAGATTGTTTTGAATTTTTAAAAATAGGCAAAAAAATCGTGTAGAAAAATCAGACAATAAAGGCAGATTTGAAATCAAAAGAGGAATAAGGGTTGAATTTAGCTAAGGCATTTAGAGGGGGTTGGTTAGAAGATTTAGCTACTGTCTTAGGGTAGTTTCTAAGCCTTTTTAAACTCTAAAAATGATTTTATAAATCTCGGGTTAAGGGTAGTTAAGTCCGGGATTTTAAACTTAGGAAATTTGAGCCATTTTAAAAGGGTTTGGTAAGGGTTTTAATTTTTATTCAAGTTTTTCTTCTAAATTATTTTCAAACAATCACAAAGTTTTGTTTTTTTTAGAAAATCTAATTTGACATATTTTCCTAAGGTAGCCGGATATCTTTTTAGATATACGGATTTCTTTAATTAAAGGAAAAAATACATTTTCATGCATTGCATTTTATTTAAATGTGTGATTTTTGCTATGATATTTTCCATGATATTATTATTATTTTAATTCACATTTTATGATATTATATTTGTTTTCCATATGATTTTGAATGTTTCATGATATCCTATGCTTTTTATTTAGTTATTTTGTCATATTGTTTAGCATATACCATATTCATGCATTATTATTTTTATTTTCATTTTCATGCATATTATATGTTAGTATTATTTTAATTTCATGTCATTTCTTGTCATTTAGATCATATTCCATGTCATTTAGGTTATTTTATTTATAACATCCATGTCATTTGTACTATGCCATATCATTTAAAATTGCCATGTCATTTAAATCATTTTATCTCATTTAGAATATACCATGATACTTAGGATTTTTTCATTTTACCTAGAATATACTATGCCATTTAAATTATGTCATATCATTTAGGTTGCATTATATTATCTAGACTTTGCCATGTCATTTTATTTATGTCATACATGTTCATGTTCATAATTTTAAATGTTTTGAAAAAGATAATGATTTTCAATAAAAAATATAGATATTCCTGAGTTAAAATAATTCATGAGTTCTCTACAGGGTTTGCTGGAGGGAATATCATCAATTATCATTAATAAAGGGATATATTTCTTTCAAAAAACGAGAATGATTCGGAAAGTTTTCTAAATGAATAAAAATTTCTATATTTTGCCGATTTTGTCGGGGAATATAGGAAAATTTTGAATTAATAAATTCCGAATCATTTTCAATTAAAAATGGAATTATTTTTCTTAAAATTGGGAATTAACTTGAAATACTAAATTAAAAATCAATTTTTTACCGAGACTTGAGATAACACACGATTAATAAGGTACCGATTTATACGGGCGTTGTGGGGGTGCTAATCCGTCCCCGCTCGTAACCGACTCCCGAACCCGCTTCTTTGATTTCTCTGGTTTATAACGCGGACTTGAAATTGGTTTTAAAATGTTTTAATTGATTTTAAAATGTTTTATAAAACCGGTTTTAATAGGTGGCCGATCACACCTAGCTAAAAAAGATTAGTGGCGACTCCATGTCTTTTTACGAGGTCGTTTTCATACCCTCGACCTTTTATTTCAATCTAGAGGAATTAAGTCGTCTTTTCCTCTGATCCCATTTCCCCTTCACTCGAACAGGTCCCCGCGATCGGGGTCACATATCGAACCTTCATTTTTCTAGAGGAATTAAGTCGACTTTTCCTCGTTTTTTTAATGTCACGCTTATTGAATAATAAAGTCTTGCGATGAGACGTCAATATGGATTTTTTAGGTTTTGACAGCTTGGCGACTCCGCTAGGGACATTTTAGAGAGTCAGGCCTAGAATTAGTCGTGTGTTATCAAAGTCTCGGTTTTGTTGGTTTAATTGGTATTTAATTTTAATTCCCATATTTTTTAAAATAATAAAGAGAATTTTGAAAATAAAAAAATGTTTTAAATGTGTCCATCTTCATATGCATGCATATTATTATTTGTTCTCTGGTTATTTTGTTGCGTATATTTATATGTTTGCTTGACTGATGCTTTACATTGTTTGATTTTAGTGGGGTATTTAGAATAAGGGGTGTAGAATAGGTGGTGACAGGTTTGTTTTGTTCCTCCGCACACACTATATATGCATTTGCATAACATGAATCCTCTACTCGGGTTCCGTCCTTTTAATTGGGAGTAAAGTAACTACGCCTTCGTGATGATCCTCCGTATGGGCTACTGAAACACTTTCGGAGTATAAAGTACCTAATGCCTTTGTGATAATCCTCCGTACGGGCATAGGAAAATATACTCTAACGAATTGAACCCGCTTTTATCGGGGTGCCTTACTAGCCTTCACAGGCAACAGTGAGGAACAATTCGGGGCCTCAAAACCGATTCACCTTCATATAATGAACCTAGGCGAAGCCATGCCGGATTTCTATTAGATACCCGAAGTTTAAGAACACATGGAGGAACATTTCCAACCTTTTACCATCTTTCTATATGTTAGATTTTACAAATTGGGTGATGATGAATGAAAATCATGTCGCTCGTAATAAATTTATTATTTTGTCCCAAAGGCGTCGTAATGCCGAAACTCTGTTTAAATTTTCAGAACATTTTTTTAAAGCATGTTGTTATTTATGTTATATTTGTGAATTCATTTCTTTACTAATCTATTTATTTCTATTTTTTTCTTTCTTTGACATGCATCATAGACATCATCATACACTTGGAGTTTATTGGCCTCAGGATAGTCATCAACCTAAAGGAATTTCATGGAGTGTCAGGTTATTTCAGTGATAGAAGATCATGCAGTAGTCAGGGCATGGTCGAAAAAAGATCAGAGGGAGGATGGTGATTGCCTGAAGAAAGATTATGTGTCAGTATTGCCGGAAAGGGTCAAAGTGGATTCTAGACAGAATAATCTCCGAGGGTTAGCCAATATTTGGAATCAGTGGAATGTATCAGAGAAAGAAGCCTTCACTCAGAAATATGGAGATATAGCACTCTTAATTTCGATTCGGGTCAATAGTGGGCTGATTCAGGCTATGGTACAATTTTGGAATCCTGCTTATAGATGTTTCACTTTTAACAAGGAGGATATGACACCACTGATTGAAGAATATTCAGCACTGTTATGTATTGAATGTCCTAATCCTGATCAGGTATATTTGAAGGAAGTGAAACCCTCAAGTTTTAAGAGAAAAGTGGCTAGGATCACAGGAATGGATACAACATGGGTTGAGAGTCATGTGGATACAAAGCAGAAAAATGGGTGCATTACGTGGGAAATTCTTCGACAGTTGATATTGGGTTGTTCTGACAAAGAAAAAGCCAGGGACATATTCGCTCTAGCGATCTACGAGTTAATCATATTCCCAAAGATATTGGGTCATGTGGATATAGCCGTGTTTGATTTCTTTGAAAAGTTGGAACAGAAGATCAACCAATCTCCGGCCATCATAGCTGAAACTATCCGATCTTTGAATTTTTGCAAAAGGGCAGGACAAGGGAGAATCAAGGGGTGTGTACAACTCTTTTATATTTGGATTCAAAGTCACTTTTGGAAGATAGAAAAGGTTTCCTTCAAACCGTACATGAAGTCTTTAGTTCCGATTAGGGAATTCCTTCAAAATGATTGGCCTGAAGACGGGGATGAAGAGAAATAGGTCAACATGTTTCGAAATCTAAAAGGGGAGATGGTGACTTGGAGAGCTCCATGGATGGTTCCTATACCGATTATGTACAAATGTGGGGACAACTCGGGAGTTTCACTACTCGGAATTTGGGGTTCTATGAGTTATGCTCCTTTGTTGGTGCAAAGACAAGTTGAGTCTCGGCAATTCACACCCGTGACTCATAATCTAGGATTATCAGAGTTCACTTATGGGGAAGACGGATATTCTGGAAAGGTGCACGCAGTGATTGAAGCATGGAAGAAAACTCACCGGATAAAAGTGGCCAGATATGCCAACATCGTCACACCTGATTACCTGGTATGGAGGGAATTAAGGGTTAATGATAGGCTGTTGACATCAGATGGGGAAGAGGTCCAGTTCATGAATCCGCCACCGAGGGAAATGCCATCAGAGTTAGAAATCGCAAGGGCGGAATTTGAAAAAAAAAAGTCCCAGATGAGCAGGGAGATTGCCCGACTACAAGAAGAGCTTGAGGACATGAAAAATAGGGAATCAGCTCGGGAAAGAGAAAAGGAAAGGATCAAGAGAGAAAGGGACATCGCTAAGGACGATCTTTGGGAATTACATTTGGAGAACAAGAGGTACCGCTTCGAGCTCAGATTTGAGGGGACTCTCAAGACTTCCGGGAGTGGGAACATGAGGTCAAAAACCTCAAGAAGGAGAATAACTACTGGAAAGAGAGAGCGAAGCATGAGGAAGCCCGAGCCAATCAACTGGAGAAGCAAGCTAAGGATAGCTTACACGGTGATACTTCTGTTGACGTGTCAAGGGACTGTGAACAAGTAGGGGTCAGATTGAAGAGCAGGGCAATCAAAAGAAAACTGTGAAAGAAAGTCCAAGATCCGAGGAAGTCACTATAGGATTGTAGACTCCTAATTTTGTCCGGACCACTAAAACATGTATGTTTTCTTCCTAAATTGATGTTTCCAAGTGTAAAACGACTTTTTTCATCCTGCAGGTGGTACTCCGAGACTTAGTTTAAGAGGGCGAGCATAAAAGGTCAAACTTGAAAAAAGTCAACCCTAAAAAGTCAACTACTGAAAAGTCAACTACTGAAAAAGTCAACCCACTTTCAAAATCAAGATTTTAAGTTCAATTGAAAAATGGTGAAAGAATTTTGATAATCCGAGGTCTACATCAAAGGATATGGAGTTCGAAAGTTGGGTTATAGAGATTCAGTATAAAGGAAACCCTAATCCGAGAAATTTGGGGAAAAGTGCTTAAACAATCGAATTGGTCGAAATTGAAGGTTCCAAATGAAATATAAGCACTGACTATGGGTAATGAAGAAGCCACTTGAAAGAAAAACTGAAAGAAAAGTCAATCTGGAAGAAAACCGAGAACTAGGGTTTAGGTGGATTTTGATGAAATTGGGAAAAATTATGGAAATGGCCCTATTCGGTAAGACTAAAGCCCCTAATGGATGAGGAGTGATTAAAAAAGGATAGCCCAAGGCTTAGTTTGAAGAAAATTTGAAAATAAGACTTGTTTTAGGCAAAACCGGGTTACGGAGGTAAAAGGGCAAAATTGGAAAATTTGGGAAAAATAGCAAATGAACTCCAAAAATTCTGAAAAATTTCAAATCTCATTCTTAAATCATTTCAAAGAGATTGATGAAAGAAAATCTTGATTCGGAGTTCGTTTGCAAAATGGCCAAATCCCGGATATTCTATGCAGAAATTCAAGAAGATAAATCTCGAAAAAATAGCAAATGAACTCCAAAAATTCTGAAAATTTGCAAAACTCATTTATAAATTATTTGGAATATATTGGAAAAATAAAATCTTGATTCGGAATGGCCAAATCCCGGGCCACCTATGTAGTAATTCAAGCAGATAAATCCCGAAAAAATACCAAATGAGTTCCAAAAATTATGAAAACTTTTAGATCACACTTTTAAATTATTTGGAAGAGATTAGTGAAGAAAAATCTTGATTTGGAGGTCGTTTAAAAAATGGTAAAATTTGGAGGCATAAAAGGGCAATTTTGAAAGAAAAAATCCAAATAAATAGCAAATGGACTCGGAAAGTTTTGAAAACTTCCAGAATTCATTTTTTATTAGTTTGAAAGTATTGAAAAAATAAAATTTGAATTTGGAGTCCGTTTGCCATTTATTTACATTCGGGGGGCAAAAAGGTCATTTTACACAAGAAATCGAAAAAGGCTTTTCTTGCCTTTAAAAAAAATCAAATATGGGCTGGAAGATGGGGGGCTGGCCGGCCAAGGCCCAAAGATGGGAAGGAAGTTTCTGATTTTTTAATCAAAAGGCCAACAATGAAGAGTTGTTAGTGATTTTTTGATCAAGCCTTTGCAAATAAGCCACATGGACCAATGCATGAAGAGGGAGAGTGTCAACATAATGACTTAAGATTCTTGAACAGCTGTAATTGTGGATAGCTGATGGCCTAATCTAAGGGTGATAATTTCATGTTTTAAACATCTTGGATCAATAGCCCTTGGATGAAAATTGGTTGATGGAAAAATGACAACATCCTAGCCTAGAGAGGGGGGTTTCAGCCACTACAAGGATATTTTCTTTCTTTCATTTTAAGGAACACTCTCATTCTCTATTCTCTCTTGCTCTGATTTTCTCTCCATTTTTGAGAAGCAAAAAGAAAAGTTTAAAAAAGAAAAGAAAGTTAGAAGAGAAAAAGCTTGAAAGATAGCTTCTAGAGGTTGCTTTTAGCACCATACTCTTGCACTTTCTTTGATTTTCCATTCTTGATTTGCTGTTTTGATTATTATTTTGGTGAGTTTATTTTGATTTTTCTTTTTAAATAAGTGTTTTTAATGTTCTTCTTGAAGTTCCTTCTTGATCATTTCTTAAAAAAAGCTCTTGAAATATTTTTTTCTCTTGTTTCTTTGACATGGCCGAATGGCCCAGTTTTTGTTTTACTTGCTGTTTGCTTTGTTATTTCATGTTCTTTTTGATATTAAATAAGTTTTGTTGCGTTAAATATTCTTCTACTACATAGACTTGAAGTTTGTTTTAATGTGGTTGCTTGCTTATTTCCATTTATGAGTCTATTATCATGTTCTTGCATTTTTTATTTTCTGTTTTCAAAATGTTTAAGTTTGTTTATGTTTTGTATTTTGAAATCCATGTGTTTGTGAAAATGGTTGTTGGTTTTCATGCCTCTACTTTATATTTACATGATTTGAGTATTATTCTTTAATTAAGTATGTTATTATATCTAGTGTTTGTGAAAATGCCATGCTCATTTTTGAACATAAGGCCATTCGGCCATTTTACTTTATTTGCTTTGTGTGTGCATTTTTGTTATGTTAGTTGATAGGTTTGCATTTTCATGATGTTTGATTGAGTATTTTGTTTAAGCATGCCATGTGTTTGTGTTATTGCCATGCATATTTTAGATGTAGGATTGGTTTGTTTTGCCATGCATATCCATGCATTTTAGACCTAGGTTGCATTAAATTCCATGCAAGTTCATTTAGATCTAGGTCATTTTATTGATGCCATGCATTTTTCATGACATTTAGGTTTGAAATCATGCATTTCATGCATCATATTTGCTGTATTTTTCATGCATTTCATGTCCTTGCCACTTGACTTATGACTTAGGCCAATCAATGATTCAAAATCATGCTCTCTTGAGCATACTTGTGGAAAATTAAAGAGTTATCAAATTGGTTATTCTATCTTTGTGATTTTTTTTACTTAGCCAATATTGTCTAACTTTTCAAAAGTGTTAGCTACTGTTTATGAGTCATTTAGATCTTAAATATTTTTACTTTGATTTTTAAATGATTTTATCAAAGGCAAAAATGTGTTTTGGCAAAACAGTTTTTTTTCACCCAGTACTCATACTTTCCCGATTTTTTTGGGCAGTCATCTTTAATCAGACAATTAAGCCTATTTTTCCCGTGTAGTTTTACATGTCTTGAGTCTCCAGTATTTATTTTAGATTTTTTTGAATTTTTAAAAATAGGGTAAAAAATTGTGGTTTAAAACTGGACAGTGGAGTCAAAATTGAATTTGAAGGAAAATCATTTTTCTGTTTTGGTTAAGTTACTTAGATGGGGCTGATTAGAAAGTTTAGCTACTGACTTAGGGTAGTTTCTAAGCCTTTTTAAACTCTAAAAATGATTTTTTAAGTCTCGGGTTAAGGGTGGTCAAGTCCGGGAATTTAAACTTAGGAAATTAGAGCCATTTAAAAAGGGTTTAGCCAGGTTTTTATTTTTAATTTAAGCTTTTCAAAAAAATATTTTCAAACAATCACAAAGTATTTTTATTTTAGAATATTTAATTTGATATATTTTCCTAAGGTAGCCGGATATCTTTTTAGATATACGAATTTCCTTAATTAAAGGAAAAAATACATTTTCATGCATTGCATTTTTCATATTCATGCATTTTATATAATATGTGATTTTTGCTATGATAATTTCTATGATAATGTTATTATTTTGATTTATATTTTTTGATCTATATTGTTTATTATATGGTTTTGAATATTTCATGATATCCTATGCTTTTTATTTAGTTATTTTTGTCATATTATTTAGTATATACTATGTTCACGCATTATTATTTTCATTTTTATTTTCATGCATATTATATGATAGCATTATTTTATATTTCATGTCATTTAAATTATATGCCAAATCATTCATATTTGCCATGTCATTTAAATTATTTCATTTTATATAGAATATATTATGTTACTTAGGTCATTTCATTTCATGTAGAATATATTATGTTACCTAGGTCATTTCATTTCATTTAGGATATATTATGTCATTTAGGATATTTATTTCATTTAGAATATATCATATGACTTAGGATATTACATTTCATATAGAATATATTATGTTACCTAGGTCATTTCATTTCATTTCATTTAGAATATATCATACAACTTAGGATATTTCATTTCATTTAGAATATGCTAAGACATTTAAATTATATCATATCATTTAAGTTGCATTATATTATTTAGACTTTGCTATGTCATTTTATTTATGTCATACATATTCATATTCATATATTTTTAAAATGTTTTCAAAAAGGTAATGATTTTCAATAAAATAAAGATATTCCCGAGTTAAAATAATTCATGAGTTCTCTGTCGGGTTTGCTGGGGAGGATATCATCAATTATCATTAATAACAGAATATCTTCTTTAAAATGAGAATGATTCAGAAAGTTTTCCAAACTAATAAAAATTTCTATATTTTGCAACGTTTGTTGGGGAATATAGGAAAATTTTGAATTTATAAATTCCGGATCATTTTCAATTAAAAATGGAATTATTTTTCTTTAAATTGGGAATTAACTTGAAATACTAAATTTAAAACCGACTTTTTTACTGAGACTTGAGATAACACATGATTAATAAGGTACCGTTTTATACGGGCGTTGTGGGGGTGCTAATCCTTCCCCACACATAACCGAGTCCTGAACCCGTTTCTTTGATTTCTCTGGTTTAAACGCAGACTTGAAATTGGTTTTAAAAATGTTTTAATTAATTTTAAAATATTTTATAAAACTGGTTTTAATAGGTGGCCGATCACACCTAGCTAAAAAAGATTGGTGGCGACTCCATGTCTTTTTCGAGGTCATTTTCAAAACCTTCATTTTTCTAGAGGAATTAAGTCGACTTTTCCTTGGTTTTTTTTAATGCCACACTTAACGAATAATAAAGTCTTGCGATGAGACTTGTTATTTTTTAGGTTGCGACAGCTTGACGACTCAACTAGGGACATTAGAGAGTCAGGCCTAGAATTAGTCGTGTGTTATCAAAGTCTCGATTTTGTTGGTTTAATTGGTATTTAATTTTAAGTCTCACATTTAAAAAAAAAAGGATAATTTCAAAAATAATAAAATGTTTTTAAATATGTCCATATTCATGTGCATACATATTATAATTGTTCTCTGGTTATTTTGGTTCATATACTCATTTATTGATTAATTGATGACTTATGTTGTTTAATCTTGTTGAGGCATTTAGAATAAGGGATATAGAATAGGTGGTGAAAGGTTTGTTATTTCTCCTCACACACTACACTTGCATTTGCATATCATGAATCCTATACCCGGTTCCGTCCTTTTAGGCGGGAGCAAAATAACTAAGCCATTGTGATTAACAATCCGCATGGGCTAGTGAAACACTTTCGGAGTACTAAATTACCTAAGCCTTCGTGATTAACAATCCGCATGGGCTAGGGAAATAGACTCTAACGAATTGAACCCGCTTTTATCGGGGTGCCTTACTAGCCTTCATCGGCTACAGTGAGGAACAATTCGGGGCTTTTAGAACTAATTCACCTTCATATAGTAAAGCCATGCCGGATTTCCAATTAGATATCTCGAAGTTAAGAATAGATGGAGGAATATTTCCAATCCTTTTACCTTCTATTCTACTTTCCGAATAAGTTTATTTTTGAAAATCGGACAATGATGAACGTACATCACAATGCCCGTAATAAGTATTGGTATTTCATCCCAGGGGTGTTATAATGCCAAAATTTTGTTGGCATCCTCAGGGATAATTATTGTTTTGAATTATATGTTTTTTTTTGTATTATTCGTATCTATTCCTATTACTAATTCATTTTCTTTTTGTTGTTGTTTTTTGTTTTTGCATTCTTGTCATCATTTTTTTGCACATGGAAAGTTATTTGTCTCGGGATAATATTCAACCAAAAGGGTTTTCATGGAGGGTCAGAGTGTCTCAGTGGTCGAGAAACATTTAGAGGTTGGGAAATAGTGCGAGAAAGGTCAACAGGATAATGAGGATTGTTTGAAGATCGGATATGTGTCAGCATTTCCAGTTGAGGTTGATCTTACTATCAAGCAAAATGATCTTCGGGAATTGATGGATATATCGAATCAGTGGAACATATCAGAAAAAGAAGCCTTCACTCAGACTTATGGGGACATAGCATTGCTAGTTCAGGTTAAGGTCAGTGGGAAGGTAATCCGAGCTATGGTACAATTCTGGAATCCCGCTTATCGGTGTTTTACCTTCAACCGAGAGGATATGACTCCAACCATAGGGGAATATTCGACCTTGCTGCATATTGAGAACGTTATTCCCGATCGTATTTGTTTGAAGGATACAAAGACGCCGGGTTTCAAGAAAAAAGGTGTCTAAAATTCTGGGAGTGGAAAGAAATTAGGTTGAAAGCCATGTTGTCCGAAAATGGGTAAGCTACTATATATCATGGGACATTTTACGGACCTTAATCCATAGCCATTCAAGTAAGGAGATAGTTAGGAATATTTTTTCTTTGGCTATCTATGGTTTAGTTATCTTTCCAAAGACATTAGGGTATGTGGATGTGGCGATATTTGATGTTTTTGAGAGGCTTGAGCAAAGATAAACCCAGCCCCGGCAATTATAGCAGAAACAATCCGATCTCTGAATTTCTGTAGACGGGAAGGAAAAGGGTATTTTCTAGGTTGTATATAGCTACTTTACATATGGGTTCAGAGTCATTTTTGTAAACAGGAGAATTTCCCTCTTCGCTCATACTGGAAATCTTTTGCACCAATTGGTGAATTTCTTAAGAGGGATTGGCTTGAAAATAGGACTGAGGAACAATGGATCAACATATTCCGAAATATCAGGGTTGAGATGATAATTTGGAGAGCTCCATGGATAGCTCCTATGCTGACATTGTACAAATGCGGAGATAAAGCTTCTGTTCCATTATTGGGAGTATGGGGAGGAGTGAGCTATGCACCACTGCTAGTACTAAGACAATCAGAATCCCGCCAGTTTACTCCTATGACCCATGACCTTAGTAATTTGGAATTTGCTTATGGAGAAGATGGATATTCGGGAAAGGTACGTGAGATTGTAGTAGCATGGAAGGAAACTCATCGAGTGGAGGTAGCTAGATATGCCGACATCGTCACACCTGATTACCTGACATGGAGGGAATTGACGGTTAATGATAGGTTGTTGACATCAGATGGGGAAGAAGTTCAGCATTTGAGTTCGCCGCCCAAGGAAGCGCTATCGGAGTTAGAAATCGCAAGGGCAGAATTCGAAAAAAAAAAGGCCCAAATGAGCAAGGAAATTTCCCATTTGCAAGAAGAGCTTGAGGATACGAAAAATAGGGAATCAGCCCGAGAAAGAGAAAAGGAAAAGATCAAGAGAGAAAGGGACACTGCTAAAAGCGATCTTCAGGAATTACACTTGGAGAACAAGAGGTACCGTTGCGAGCTCAAATTCGAGGGGACTCTCAAGACTTTCGGGGAATGGGAACAAAAAGTCAAAAACCTCAAGAAGGAGAAGAACTATTGGGCTGAAAGAGCAAAGCATGAGGAAGCCCGAGCCAATCAACTGGAGAAACAAGCTAAGGAAAGCTTACACGGTGATGCTTCCGCTAACATGTCAAAGGGTCGTGAAAAAGTAGGGGTCAGATTGAAGAGAAAGACAGTCAAAAGAGGACAGTGAAAAAGGTTCAAGATTCGACGGAGTTACTATAGGACCAGTAATTTGTAATAGCATTTTTAAATTAAGAGAGACAGATTATCAGATTGTCTTAAGCAGTGATCTTTTCTTTGATGTATTTAGTTCCAAGAAATCAATGAAAGACCGTTTGGCTGGAATTATCCCGAGGCCAATACTCTTAAATGCATTCATCATTCATTTGTTCTTTCTTTTATATATTTTATTTGTTCATTCATTTATATTCATAATCATTCATTCATTCATTCTTTATAAATTGTTCATACACTTAGTCATTTATTTACTTGTCCATTCATTTATTCTTTATAATTAGTCATTTAGGTTCATACACTTAGTCATTTACTTATTTGTTCATTCATTAACATTTAGTCATTTATTCATTCATTCATTCATTTTTATAAAATAAAATAAGAAATATGTTAATAATTTCTAATCCATGGTTTTAAAACTAAAGGTACAATTGGTCGCACTCAGAAAGAATCTAACTTTCGACACCCTTACAATACTCGATCTCAAGCAAGAGCTATGGAGAACGATCAGCTTGCTAGAATTGAAAGGATGGAAAGGATTCAAGAAGAACTGCAGGAACAGTTAGCAAAGTCTCAAGAGGAGTCATGGGAACAAATGACCAAACTCATGGAGATGATGAGTACCATGATGAGGCAGAAGTGGCCAGGAGAAAATTCACTTACAGGAATAGGGGCAGTAAACTAGGAAGACCGACCAAAGGTGGTACAGAAGAATGGCCAGACATCCCAGCCTGTGGGAAATGAACTTCCGACTGGGGCAGCATCCTATATTTACATTCAACCAGCGACCGAAGCACAGAATTTTGGTCCTAAAAGGGGTAATATTGGGGTTGATCCAATTGATGTGGAAGTTCCAGACTTTGAAGAAATGGCTGAAAAGGAAAGGGCAAAGATGACTGAACTGAAGAGGGTTGAAACTGCAGAATCCCAGAAAAAATATCAGCTGCTGGAGGAAAGGTTGAGGGCAGTTGAAGGGGCAGATCTATTTGGTAGTCTAGATGCCAAAGAGATGAGTTTAGTGCACGGTCTGGTGATTCCTCCAAAGTTCAAAGTACCAGACTTTGAAAAATATAACGGAACTACCAATCCATCAGTGCATCTGACCATGTATTGCCGGAAGATGACCGGACATGATGAAGATGACAAATTGCTCATCCACTGTTTCCAAGATAGTTTGATAGGGTCCGCAACTCGGTGGTATAACCAACTTACCCGTTCTAAGATCCGTTCCTGGATGGATCTCACCAAAGCTTTCATGGAACAGTATAAGCATGTGACAGACATGGTGCCTGATCGTCTAACTCTCCAGAACATGGAAAAGAAAGCTACTGAAAGCTTTAAAGAATATTCTCAAAGATAGAGAGACCTGGCTATATAAGTGCAACCCCCTTTAACCAACAAAGAAACTACAGTGCTTTTCATAAATACCTTGAAAGCACCTTATTATGATAAATTGGTGGGAAGCGCCACTAAGGACTTTGCAGATATGGTGATATCTGGGGAGATGATAGAGTCCGCTATTAAGAACGGGAAAGTGGAAGGGGGAGAGTCTGCTACCCCGAAGAGAGTTTTTCCTGCAAAGAAGAAGGAGGAGACACATGCAGTCAGTTTCAATCAATACCCCTATACACCTCCTACATCATATACACCTCACAGGCCTTATACTCCTACCACATCTTATGCACCTCCGACACCTTACACACCTTACCCGGGGTATAATCCTTACTACCCCAATGTGAACCATCTTACCCAAAATCCATCCCCCTATACCAATATACCATAATAGCAGTTCCCAACTGGTATATCCCCACAAATAACCCTTCTTCGAAATACTATCCCAAACACTCAAGGTCCCGCGTGCAATGACTATCGTTTACCAAGGAATGATCAAAAACCCCAATTTGATCCCATTCCTACCACCCATGGTGAGCTATATCCTAAACTACTACAAGGCCAACTTATCGCGCCCGTATATCTTAAATCTTTGACCCCACCATATCCAATATGGTACAATGCAAATACCAACTGTGCATATCATGCAGGTGTAGACACCTAATTTTGTCCGGACCACTAAAACAGGTAAGTTTTCTTCCTGAATTGATGTTTCAGATTGTAAAAGGACCTTTTCATCCTGCAGGTGGTACTCCGAGACTTAGTTTAAGAGGGCGAGCATAAAAAGTCAAACTTGAAAAAAGTCAACCTCAGAAAGTCAACCCAAAAAAGTCAACTACTAAAAAAGTCAACCCACTTTCAAAATCAAGATTTGAAGTTCAATTGAAAAATGGCAAAAGAATTTTGATAATCCGAGGTCTAAATTGAAAGATATGGAGTTCGGAAGTTGGTTTATGGAGATTCAGTAGAAAGGAAACCCTAATCCGGGAAATTTGGGGAAAAGTGCTTAAACGATCGAATTGGTCGAAATTGAAGGTTCCAAATGAAAGATAAGCACTGACTACGGGTAATGGAGAAGCCACTTGAAAGAAAAATTGAAAGAAAAGTAAATCCGAGAGAAAATCGAGAATTAGGGTTTTTGGTGGATTTCGGTGAAATCGGGACGTATTACAGAAATGGCCCGACTTGGTAAGAAACAAGCCCCTAATGGATAAGGAATGATTAAAAAAGGATAACCCAAGGCTCAATTTTAAGAAAATATGAAAATTGGACCTGTTTTGGGCAAAACCGAGTTTCGAAGACAAAAAGGGTAAAATTGGAAAAATTGGGAAAAATAGCAAATAGACTCCAAAAATTCTAAAAATTTGCAAATCTTATTATTAAATCATTTGGAAGATATTGGCGAAAGAAAATCTTGATTCGGAGTTCGTTTGCAAAATGGCAAAATCCCGGGTCTCGTATGCAGAAATTCAAGAAGGAAAATCCCGAAAAAATAGTAAATGAACTCCAAATCTTCTAAAAATTTGCAAATATCAATTTTAAATTATTTGGAAGAGATTTGCGAAAGAAAATCTTGATTCGGAGTTCGTTTAAAAAATGGTAAAATGTGGGGGCATGAAAGGGCATTTTTGGAAGAAAAAATCCAAATAAATAGCAAACGGACTCGGAAAATTTTGAAAATTTTGAAAACTTTCAAAATTCAAAATTTTATTATTTTGAAAGTATTAAAAAAAAATTTGAATTTGGAGTCCGTTTGCCATTTATTTGCATCCGGGGGGCAAAATGGTCATTTTACCCAAGCAACCGAAAGGGCTTCTTTTGGCCTTTCAAAAAATCAGACTTGGGCTGGAAAAGAGAATGCTGGCCTGCCAAGGCCCAAAGAAAGGAGGAAGCTTCTGATTTTTCAATCAAAAGGCCAAGAATTAAGAGTTAGTTAGAGATTTTTTGATCAAGCCATTGTGATTAAGCCACATAGGCCAATGCATAAAGAGGGGGAGTGTCAACATTATTCTTGAACAGCTGTAATTATGGATAGCTGATACACTAATCTAAGGGTGATAATTTCATGATTTTTCACCTTGAATCACTAGCCCTTGGATGGAAATTGGTTGGAATCAAAATGAAAACATCCTAGGAGGAGAGAAGGTGCATTCGGCCAGCCTAAAGGGGGGAGGGGAATTTTCATTTTCTTCACTTCATTTTTAGATTTCTTCTTGGTTTTGCTTAGTTTTTCTCTCCTCGGTTGAAAGCAAAAAGAAAAAGTTTATAAAAGAAAGGAAAGTTTGAAGAGATAAAGCTTGAAATATAGCTTCTTGAGGTTGCTTTTAGCACCAACTCTTGCACTTTCTTGATTTTCCATTCTTGTTTTTGCTGTTTTTGATTATTATTTGGTGAGTTTTCTTTTTAAATAAGTGTTTTTTTATGTTCTTCTTAAGTTCTTTCTTCATCTCTTTCTTAAATAATTTTTACAATTTTTTTCCTTATTTTATTACTATGGCCGAATGGGCTATCTTTTTTATTATTGTTGCTGTTTTGGCTTTAATTTGTTATGTTATTTATGTTATTTTCTTTATTCTTGATGCTTTAAGTGTTCTTCTACTTCATATACTTGAAGCATGTTTTAACTTGGTTGCTTGTTTGTTGCCATTTATGAGTTTATTATCATATTCTTGCATTTTCAATTTTCTGTTTTCATAATGTTTAAATTTGTTGATGTTTTATATTTAGTATATCAAGTGTTTGTGAAAATGCTTGTTAGTTTTAATATCTCTACTTTGTGTTTGCATGATTTGAGTGTTATATTTTAGTTGAGCATGTTAGTTTATCAAGTGTTTGTGAAAATGCTTGTTAGTTTTAGTATCTCTACTTTGTGTTTGCATGATTTGAGTGTTATATTTTAGTTGAGCATGTTAGTATATCAAGTTTTTGTGAAAATACCATGCTTGTTGGAGCTTGAGGCCATTCGGCTACTCCATGTGTTTTACATTGTATGTGCATTTTGGCTATGTTAGTTGATAGGTTTGCATTTTCATGACATTTGGTTGAGTTTTTGGTTTAAGCATGCCTTGTGTTTGTGTTATTGCCATGCATGTTTTAGTTATTAGGTTTGGTTTATTTTGCCATGCATGTCCATGCATTTTAGACCTAGGTTGCATTAAATGCCATGCAAGTTCATTTAGGTCTAGGTCACTATATTGATGCCATGCATTTTTTCATGACATTTAGGTTTAAACTCATGCATCATATTTGTTGTATTTTTTTCATGCATTTCATGTTCATGCCACTTGACTAATGACTAAGGCCAATTAATGGTTCAAAGTCATGCTCTCTTGAGCACACTTGTGGAAAATTAAGGTTTGTCAAATTGATTATACTACCTTTGTGATTTTTTTTACTTAGCCAATTTTTGTCTAACTTTTAAAAAGTCTTAGCTACTGTTTGTGAGTCATTTTGTGAGTCTTAAATATTTTTGCTTTGATTTTTAAATGATTTTATCAAAGGCAAAAATGTATTTTGGCCAAACAGTTTTTTTCACCCAGTACTCGTACTTTCTCGATTTTTCTGGGCATTCATATTTAATCAGAAAATTAAGATGATTTTTTATCATGTAGTTTTACATGTCCTAAGTCTCCAGAATTTTTTTTTATATTTTTTTGAATTTTTGAAAATAGGATAAAAAATCATGGCTTAAAACTGGATAGTGGAGTCAGAATTGAATTTAAGGAAAAATCATTTTTCTGTTTTGGTTAAGTTACTTAGATGGAGCCGATTAGGAAGTTTAGCTACTGACTTAGGGTAGTTTCTAAGCCTTTTTAAACTCTAAAAATGATGTTTTAAGTCTCGGGTTAAGGGTGGTCCAGTCCGGATTTTTTAAACTTAGGAAATTAAAGCCATTTAAAAAAGGTTTAGCCCAGTTTTTTTTTTTAATCTGAGCTTTTCAAAATTATTTTCAAACAATCACAAAGTATTTTGGTTTTAGAATATTTAATTTGACATATTTTCCTAAGGTAGCCGGATATCTTTTTAGATATACTGATTTCCTCAATTAAAGGGAAAAAATACATTTTCATGCATTGCATTATCTATATTCATGCATTTTATATAATATGTGATTTTTGCTATGATAATTTCTATGATATTGTTATAATTTTGAGTTATGTTATATCGTTTATTATATGATTTGGAATATTTCATGATATCCTATGCTTTTTATTTAGTTATTTTTGTCATATTATTTAGCATATACTATGTTCATGCATTATTATTTTCATTCTTATTTTCATGCATATTATATGATAGCATTATTTTATATTTTATGTCATTTAAATTATATGCCATATCATTCATATTTGCCATGTCATTTAAATTATTTTACTTAGAATATATCATATGACTTAGGATATTGCATTTCATATAGAATATATTATGTTACCTAGGTCATTTCATTTCATTTAGAATATGTCATATAACTTAGGATATTTCATTTCATTTAGAATATGCTAAGACATTTAAATCATATCATATCATTTAGGGCGTGTTATATTATTTAGATTTTTCTATGTCATTTTATTTATGTCATGCATATACATATTCATGTCTTTTAAAATATTTTCAAAAAGGTAATGATTTTCAATAAAATAAAGATATTCCCGAGTTAAAATAATTCATGAGTTCTCTGCCGGGTTTGCTGGGATGGATATCATCAATTATCATTAATAACGGAGTATCTTCTTTAAAAAGAGAATGATTCGGAAAGTTTTCCAAAACTAATAAATTTTTTTATATTTTGCCACGTTCGTTGGGGAATATAGGAAAATTTTGAATTTATAAATTTCGGATCATTTTCAATTAAAAATGGAATTATTTTTCTTTAAATAGGGAATTAACTTGAAATACTAAATTTAAAACCGATTTTTTACCAAGATTTGAGATAACACACGATTAATAAGGTACCGTTTTATACGGGCGTTGTGGGGGTGCTAATCCTTCCCCGCACGTAACCGAGTCCCGAACCCGTTTCTTTGATTTCTCTGGTTTAAAACGCAGACTTGAAATTGGTTTTAAAAAATGTTTTAATTATTTTTTAAAATATTTTTATAAAACCGGTTTTAATAGGTGGCCGATCACACCTAGCTAAAAAAGATTGGTGGCGACTCCATGTCTTTTTTTAAGGTCATTTTCAAAACCTTCATTTTTTTAGAGGAATTAAGTCGACTTTTCCTCGTTTTTTTTAATGTCACGCTTAACGAATAATAAAGTCTTGCGATGAGACTTGTTATTTTTTGGTTGCGACAGCTTGGCGACTCCACTGGAGACAATTAGAGAGTCAGGCCTAGAATTAGTCGTGTGTTATCAAAGTCTCGGTTTTGTTGGTTTAATTGGTATTTAATTTTAATTCCCACATTTTAAAAAAATAAGGATAATTTCAAAAATAATAAAATGTTTTAAGTATGTCCATATTCATGTACATACATATTATAATTGTTCTTTGGTTATTTTGGTACATATATTCATTTATTGACTAATTGATGATTTATGTTGTTTAATCTTGTTGGGACATTTAGAATAAGGAATGTAGAATAGGTGGTGAAAGGTTTGTTATTTCTCCTCACACACTACACATGCATTTGCATATCATGAATCCTATACCCGGGATCCGTCCTTTTAGGTGGGAGAAAAGTAACTAAGCCTTCGTGATTAACAATCCGCATGGGCTAGTGAAACACTTCCGGAGTACTAAATTACCTAAGCCTTCGTGATTAACAATCCACATGGGCTAGGGAAATAGACTCTAACGAATTGAACTCGCTTTTATCGGGGTGCCTTACTAGCCTTCACTGGCGGCAGTGAGGAACAATTCGGGGCTTTTAGAACTCATTCACCTTCATATAGTAAACCTAGGCGAAGCCATGCCGGATTTCCAATTAGATATCCCGAAGTTAAGAACACATGGAGGAATATTTCGAATCCTTTTACCTTCTATTCTACTTTCCGAATAGGTTTATTTTTTCGGACAATGATGAACGTACATCACAATGCCCATAATAAATGTTGATATTTCATCCCCGGGGTGTTATAATGCTGAAATTTTGTTGGCATCCTCAGGGATAATTATTGCTTTGAATTATATGTTTTTTTTTTATATTATTCGTTTTTATTCCCATTACTAATTCATTTTCTTTTTGTTGTTGTTGTTTTTTTGTTTCTTTTTTGCATTCTTTTCATCATTTTTGCACATTTGAAGGTTATTGGTCTCGGGATAAAATTCAACCAAAAGAGCTTTCATGGAGGGTCAGAGTGTCTCAGTGGTCGAGAAGCATTTAGAGATTAGGAAACAGTCCGAGAAAGGTCAACAGGATAATGGGGATTGTTTGAAGATAGGATATGTGTCAGCATTGCCAGCTGAGGTTGATCTTACTATCAGGCAAAATGATCTCCGGGAGTTGATAGATATATGGAATTAGTGGAACATATCGGAAAAAGAAGCCTTCACTCAGACATATGGGGACATAGCACTGTTAGCTCAGGTTAAGGTCAGTGGTGAGGTAATCCGGGCTATGGTGCGATTCTGGAATCCCGCTTATCGATGTTTTACCTTCAACCGAGAGGATATGACTCCGACCATAGAGGAGTATTCGACCTTGCTGCATATTGAGAATGTTATTCCCGACCGTATTTACTTGAAAGATACAAAGACATTTTACAGACCTTAATCCATAGCCATTCAAGTAAGGAGACAGTTAGGAATATTTTTGCTTTGGCTATCTATGGTTTAGTTATCTTCCCGAAGACATTAGGGTATGTAGATGTGGTAGTATTTGATGTTTTTGAGAGGCTTGAGCAAAGGATAAACCCAGCCCCGGCAATTATTGTAGAAACAATTCGATCCCTGAATTTCTATAGACGAGAAGGGAAATGGTGTTTTCTAGGGTGTATACAGCTCCTCTACATATGGGTTCAGAGCCATTTTTGTAAACAGGAGAATTTCCCTCTTCGCTCATACTGGAAATCTTTTGCACCAATTGGTGAATTTCTTAAGAGGAATTGGCTTGAGAATAGGACTGAGGAGAAATGGATCAACATATTCCAAAATATCAGGGTTGAGATGATAGTTTGGAGAGCTCCATGGATAGCTCCTATGTCGACATTGTATAAATGCGGAGATAAAGCTTCTGTTCCATTATTGGGAGTATGGGGAGGAGTGAGCTATGCACCACTGCTAGTACTGAGGCAATCAGAATCTCGTCAGTTTACTCCAATGACCCATGACCTTAGTAATTTGGAATTTGCTTACGAAGAAGATGGATATTCGAGAAAGGTACGTGAGATTGTGGTGGCATGGAAGGAAACTCATCGGGTGAAGGTAGCTAGATATGCCGATATCGTCACACCTGATTACCTGACATGGGGGGAATCGAGGGTTAATGATAGGTTGTTGACATCAGATGGGGAAGAAGTTCAGCATTTGAGTTCGCCGCCCAAGGAAGCGCCATCGGAGTTAGAAATCGCAAGGGCAGAATTTGAAAAAGAAAAGGCCCAAATGAGCAAGGAAATTGCCCGATTGCAAGAAGAGCTTGAGGATATGAAAGTTAGGGAGGCAGACCGAGAAAAAAGAAAAGGAAAAGATCAAGAGAGAGCTGGACACTGTTCAAAGCGATCTTGAGGAATTACACTTGGAGAACAAGAGGTACCGTTTCGAGCTCAAATTCGAGGGGACCCTCAAGACTTCCGGGGAATGGGAACAAGAAATCAGAAACCTCAAGAAGGATAAGAACTATTGGGCAGAAAAAGCAAAACATGAGGAAGCCCAAGCAAATCAACTTGAGAAACAAGCTAGGGAAAGCTTAGATGGCGATGCTTCTGCTGACACGTCAAAGGGTCGTGAACAAGTAGGGATCAGATAGAAGAGTAAAGCAATCAAAAGAGGGCAGTGAAGAAGGTCCAGGATTCGAGAGAGTTATTATAGGACCAGTATTTTGTAATAGTTTTGAGGAGAGACAAATTATCATATTGTTTTAAGCAGGGATCTTTTTTTTGATGTATTTAGTTACAGGAAATCAATGAAATATTGTTTGGTTGGAGTTATCCCGGGGCCAATACTTTTAAATGCATTCATCATTCATTTGTTCTTTCTTTTATATATTTCATTTTATTTGTTCATTCATTTATATTCATAATCATTTATTCTTTATAAATTGGTCATACATTTAGTCATTTATTTATTTGTCTATTCATTTATTATTTATAATTAGTCATTTAAGTTCATACACTTAGTCATTTACTTAGTTGTGCATTCACTAACATTTGTTCATTCATTCATTCATTTTTTATAAAATAAAATAAGAACTGTGTCAATAATTTCTAATCCATGGTTTTTAAAACTAAAGGTACAATTGGTCGCACTCAGAAAGAATCAGACTTTCAACACCCTTACAATACTCGATCTCGAGCAAGAGCCATGGAAAACGATCAGCTTGCCAGAATTGAAAGGATGGAAAGAATTCTGAAAGAACTGCAGGAACAATTAACTAAGTCTCAAGAGGAGAAACTAGAACAGATGACAAAACTCATGGAGATGATGAGTACTATGATGAGGCAGAAATGGCCAGGATAAAATTCAGCTACCGGAATGAGGGTAGTGAACCAGGAAGATCGACCAGAAGTGGTACAGAGAAATGATCAGGCATCCCAACCTGTGGGAAATGAACTCCCAACTGGGGCAGCATCCTATATTTATATCCAACCAGCAACCGAAGCACAAAATATTGATCCTAAAAGAGGTAATATCGGAGTTGATCCAATTGAGGTTGAGGTTCCGGACTTCGAAAAAATGGTAGAAAAGGAAAGGGCCAAAATGACTGAATTGAAGAGGGTCAAAATGCTGAATCTCAGAAGAAATATCAGCTGCTGGAGGAAAAGTTAAGGGCAGTTGAAGGGGCAGAGTTATTTGGCAGTCTAGATGCCAAAGAGATGAGCTTGGTACACGATCTAGTAATCCCCCCAAATTTTAAAGTACCAGACTTTGAAAAGTATAATGGGACCACCAACCCATCAGCTCATCTGACCATGTACTGCAGAAGGATGACGGGGCATGATGATAATGAGAAATTGCTTATTCATTGCTTCCAAGATAGCTTGACAGGGTCAGCAACCCGATGGTACAATCAACTGAGTCGCACCAAAATTCGTTCATGGACGGATTTGGCCAGGGCTTTCATGGAATATTATAAGCATGTGTCTGACATGGTACCTGATAGGTTGTCATTACAGAATATGGAAAAGAGGTCCAATGAGAGCTTCAAAGAATATTCGCAGAGGTGGAGGGATCTGGCCACACAAGTGCAACCCACTTTAACTAGCAAAGAAACCACAGTGCTTTTCATCAACACCTTGAAAGCACCTTATTATGACAAATTGGTGGGAAACGCTACCAAGGACTTTGCAGATATGGTAATATCTGGGGAAATGATTGAGTCAGCTATTAAGAATGGGAAGATGGAAGAGGGTGAGTCTGCTACCCCAAAGAGAGTTTTTCCTGCAAAGAAGAAGGAGGAAACACATGCAGTAAGCTTCAGCCAATACCCCTATACACCTCCTACACCATACACACCACCAAGGCCCTATACTCCTACCATACCTTATGCACCTCTTACATCTTACACACCATACCCGGGGTATAATCCTTACTACCCCAATGTCAAGCACCTTACCCAAAACCCATTCCCTTACACCAATATACCACAACAGTCATTCCCAACTGGTATATCCCCTCAAATAACCCTTCCTAGAAATACTATCCCAAACACTCAGGGTCCCGCACGCAATGATCAACGTTCACCAAGGAACGATCAAAAAACCCAATTTGATCCGATTCCTACCACCTACGGTGAGCTATATCCAAAACTATTGCAGGGTCAACTTGTTGCACCAGTGTACTTCAAACCTCTGACACCTCCATATCCAAGATGGTACAATGCAAACAATAACTACGCATACCACGCGGGAATCCAAGGACATTCGATTGAAGATTGCTTGGCCTTTAAAAAGAAAGTCCAGAGCCTGATCAATGCTGGGGTTGTGAAGTTTGGGCAAAAAAATGGGTCGAATGTAGCTGGAAACCCATTGCCCGATCATGCTGGGAATCAGGTAAATGCAATATTGACCGGAGAAGGCAGAAGATTAAAAAGAGATATTAGGGAAGTCAAGACTCCGATGTTGACAGCATGGGTTGAAATGGTCAAGGCAGGATTTGTGGAAGATACAGATAGTCTGAAAATGGTTGCAAAAAGGGTGCATAATTGGTGCCCGTTCCATAAGTGTGGAGGCCATGACATACAGGACTGCGGGGACTTTCGGGTTAAAGTCCAAAGGATGATGGATAATGGGGAAGCGCAATTCTACGAGGAGATAGAGGAGGAAATAGAAGTCATTGAAAATGCAGGTGGCTATGGGATAGGAAGACCCCTGATCATATATTATGATGAACCGAAGGAGAAAGTTATGCCAGTCACTGAGGAAAATATGCCCAAGTTAATCATTGATTTACCTGTTTCCTTTTCATACAAGGAAAACAAGGCTGCACCATGGAAATACGATTGCAGCATGGTTATGCTTGGGTCTTCAAGACAGCAGGATATCACAAGTCTGGGGCATTTAACCCGAAGTGGAAGATGTTATGCTCCGGAGGCTGCTGAACAAAGGTTAGCAGGGAAAGACAGAGGAGCAGATAAAGGGAAGAAGGTAGTCGAGCCAATCCATATTGAGATGGATTTGCCAAAAGAAACAGAGAGGGGATCAGCCCCGGTTAACAGAATGAAAGAACCACTATGTAAGAAGAAAGCCTGTGAGTTTTTAAAATTCATAAAGCACAGTGAGTATAGCATGGTTGAACAACTGCAACGTCAACCAGCTAGAATCTCAATCTTATCCATGCTTTTGAATTCAGAACCACACAGAAATGCCCAATTAAGAGTATTGAATCAGGCATACGTGGCTAATAATATATCAGTAGAAAAGTTGGACAGGCTGGTTGGAAACATCGCAGCAGACGACTACATATTTTTCAGCTATGAGGAGATACCACCCAATGGTATTGGATCAATGAAAGCTCTCCATATAACTACCACTTGTAAGGGGCACATATTACCAAGGGTCCTTTTGGATAATGGTTCTTCACTAAATGTGATGCCTTTAGCAACCCTATCCAAATTGCCAGTGGATATATCTCATATGATACCAAGTTGCACAGTGGTCAGGGCTTTTGATGGAACAAGGAGAGAGGTTATGGGAACCATTGAAGTTTCTCTGGAGATAGGCCCGTGCATTTATATGGTGAACTTCCAGGTCATGGATACTAATCCATCTTATAATTGCTTGTTGGGAAGGCCATGGATACATTCAGTTGGGGCTGTACCCTCGTCTCTCCATCAAAAGTTGAAATTTGTGATGAAAGGCCGTTTGATCACAGTATCAGGAGAATAAGACATAATAGCCTTCGCATCTACTGAATCTCCTTATGTTGAGCCCAATGAAGATGCCGTAGAGTGTTCTTTTCGATCTTTGGAATTCGTAAATGCAGTTTTCGTTGCTAAAGGATGAAAAATTCCAAAACCAAGGTTGTCCAAGAATACAAGGCTTGGAGTAAGAACCACAGTGGGAAAAGGCTGCAGGGCTGGAAAAGGTTTGGGGAAATATCTTCAAGGAATGGCTCGAGCAATGGAAGTAAAAGAAAAGAAAGACCGGTTTTTTCCTAGGGTATCTTCCGAAGGCCTATGAGAAAAGGAAACAAGTTGAAAGGAACCGATAAAGGAGGATAGCCCGTCTTACGGGTATGGATATTGAATGGGAGCCTATGACATTCCCACCTATCCTTCACAGCTTCCGCTTAGTCGATTCTCTGTTCGGAGAAAAGAATTTCGATGATGTGCTCGTAATGATAGAGCAAGCCTTCGAGAGATTCCAGGTGAATAGGGATGAGCAGATGTGTGATGTGGAGATCTGCACAATTGAGGAAGAAAGAATTCAAAGAGAGAATGCTAACTGGATGGTGCGACCTTGTCCACCAGGATATAGACTAACCAACTGGAGTGCGACTGAGTTGCCCATAGTTCTTAAGTCTATTCCAACGTAATACTTTTAAAAAAGCAATCTTAATTATCTTTACCCAGAGATATTAAGACTTTTTTCAGTAATGGGCTAATGAAACATTTTCATTCAATAAATAACAAGCACAATGCATTTTATCCATATTTGATGTGTCTATATTCTTTCATTTTTGTTATTTATTTTGTTTTCATTATATATTTTCCTATATTGTTTCTTCTCCACCTATTTACAGGTGTGGGGATGCGGAATATGAGGACCTTCCTGTCAGTAATTCTGAAATTGATTTTGAAAGACCTATTTGCACGGGTGATTTTGAGGCTAATGAAGATACTGAGGATTATGGTTTATCTCCGGCTCGATTAAGTAAAATAGAACAAGAGGAGAAACAAGTAATTCTTTATAAGGAATTATTGGAAACGATAAATCTGGGAAATGGTGAAGAGATAAAGGAAGTCAAAATCGAAACTTCATTGTCATCATCAATAAAAGGTGAATTGATAGCTTTGCTCCAGGAATATGCGGATGTATTTGCATGGTATTACCAAGACATGCCAGGGTTAGATCCAGATATTGTGGTTCATAAGCTCCTTTTAAGGCCAGAATGCAAGCAAATTCAGTAAAAGTTGAGAAGAATGAGGCCCGACATGCTGTTAAAGATAAAAGAGGAGGTGAAGAAGCAATTTGATGCTGGATTCTTAGAGGTGGAAAAATATCCAAAATGGGTGGCAAATATTGTTCCAGTACCAAAGAAGGATGGCAAGGTGCGGATGTGCGTTGATTATCGAGATTTGAACAAGGCCAGCCCTAAAGATAATTTCCCTTTGCCCCATATTGATACTCTGGTGGATAATACGGCGAAAAGTTCTTTATTTTCTTTCATGGATGGATTCTCAGGATACAATCAGATCAATATGGCACCGGAAGATATGGAGAAAACTACATTTGTTACAATGTGGGGAACCTTCTGCTACAAGGTAATGCCATTTGGATTGAAGAATGCTGGGGCAACATACCAAAGAGCCATGGTGACTTTGTTTCATGATATGATGCATAAGGGAATTGAGGTCTACGTTGATGATATGATCGCAAAGTTACAAGGAGAAGAGGAGCATATTGCGAATCTTAAGAAGCTCTTTGAACGATTAAGGAAGTTTAGACTAAAGCTAAATCCGGCAAAATGCACTTTTGGAGTCACCTGAAGGAAATTGTTGGGTTTTGTCGTCAGCAAAAGAGGAATTGAGATTGACCCGGATAAAGTGAGGGCTATTCAGAATCTACCACCACCTCGCACTCAAAAGGAAGTAAGAGGCTTTCTGGCGAGATTGAATTACATTGCTCGATTTATTTCACAGTTAACCGACAAATATGATCCAATATTTAAGTTACTTCGAAAACGTGATCCAGGAGAATGGGATGAAAGTTGTCAGATTGCATTTGAAAAGGTTAAACATTATCTATCCAACCCACCAGTACTAATGCCACCTGTTCCGGATAAACCAATGATACTGTATTTATCAGTATTTGAGAGATCCATGGATTGTGTTTTGGGGCAGCTTGATGAAACTGGAAAGAAAGAACAGGCAGTTTAGTACCTCAGCAAGAAGTTCACAGATTATGAGTTGAAATATTCGTCGGTAGAAAAGTTGTGTTGTGCCTTAGCTTGGACTACTCGAAGACTCAGACAGTATATGTTGTACCACACAACGTGGTTGATTGCTAAGCTGGATCCAGTCAAATACATGTTGGAAGCACCTTTTTTGTCAGGGAGGACGGCAAGATGGCAGGTTTTATTGTCAGAGTATGAAATTGCATATGTAAGTCAAAAAGATATCAAGGGCAGTGCAGTGGCTGAATTCTTAGCAAGTCGAGTAGTGGGAGATTATGAGCCGTTGAACTTTGACTTCCCAGATGAAGATTTGATGTATGTGTCGCAAGCAGATGAGATTCCCTTGACGAAGAAAGTATGGAAAATGTACTTTGATGGCACATCTAATGCCATGAGGCATGGAATTGGGGCAGTGCTTATATCCCCAGAAGAAGATTATTATCCTTTCACTGCCAGATTGGATTTTGATTGTACAAATAATACCGCCGAATATGAAGCATGTACTATGGGCCTTCGCGCTGCAGTGGACAGAAAAATCAAAGTATTGAAAGTTTTCGGAGACTCAGCCTTAGTGATTTACCAGCTACGAGGAGAATGGGAAACCCGAGAGACAAAACTAATCCGATACCGAGAACATACTGAGTTTATTGAAGGAGTTTGAAAAAGTGAATTTCAATTACTTTCCTCGAGAAGAAAACCGAATGGCTGATGCTCTGGCTACTTTGTCATCAATGTTTAAAGTGAATGAAGGGGCTGAAGTTGTGCCAACAAAGATGAGTATATATGAGTCTCCTGCCCACTATCTGAGTATTGAAGAAGAAGCAGATGGCCTTCCTTGGTATAACGACATTTTGCAGTACATCAAGAGTCAACAGTACCCAGAACAAGCAACAGAGAATGACAAGAGGACTCTAAGAAGGCTAGCAATGAGTTTTGTGTTAGACAGTGAGATTCTCTACAAGAAAGGAAAAGACCAAGTCTTATTGAGATATGTCGGATCTGCCGAAGCTCGAAGAATTATAGAAGAAGTCCATGAAGGGATATGTGGAACTCATGCTAATGGTCACATGCTTGCTAAACAGATTATGAGGGCAGGGTACTATTGGTTGACAATGGAAGGAGATTGCATTAGTTATTCCCGGAAGTGCCATAAATGTCAGATTTATGCAGATAAGATTCATGTTTCGCCATCGCCGTTACATATCATGACTGCATCTTGGCCTTTTTCAATGTGGGGAATGAATATGGTCGGGCCTATTACCCCGAAAGCTTCAAATGGACATCGTTTCATCTTGGTGGCCATAGATTATTTCACAAAGTGGGCAGAAGCTGCTTCTTATGTGAATGTAACAAAGTCGGTGGTATGCAGATTCATTAAGAAAGAAATCATATGCCGTTATGTTTTGCCAGCAAGAATTATTTCGGATAATGCTCTCAATTTGAACAATAAGATGATGAGGGAAGTCTGTACCAATTCAAGATCATACATCATAATTCGGCACCTTACCGTCCAAAGATGAATGTCGCAGTGGAAGCAGCTAACAAGAATATCAAGAAGATTGTCGAGAAGATGACCAATGTGTATAAAGATTGGCATGAAATCTTGCCTTTTGCTCTTCATGCATATCGTACTTCGGTCCGCACATCTACAGGGGCAACGCCGTTTTCTTTGGTATACGGGATAGAAGCAGTGCTACCTATTGAAGTTGAGATCCCTTCACTTCGGGTTTTGATGGAAGTTGGCTTAGAAGAAGCAGAATGAGTTAGAGCTCGTTATGAACAGTTAAATCTCATCGAAGAGAAAAGATTGAAAGCAATTTGTCATGGGCAGTTGTATCAGAAAAGGATGATTCAAGCCCACAACAAGAAGGTTCGCCCCAGACAGTTCCGAGAAGGGGAGTTGGTACTGAGAAAAATTCTACCTATAGTGAAGGATCCGAGAGGAAAATGGGCTCCGAATTGGGAAGGACCCTATGTGGTAAAAAGAGCTTTTTCTAGAGGAGCATTGATTTTAACTAGAATGGACGGGGAAGATTTCAGAAATCCCGTGAATGCCGATGAACTGAAGAAGTATTATGCTTGAAAAAAAAAGTGTGTGATGCTGTGCACATGGAAATTCGAATGATTCCAAGTGTAAAAATGGAAATTCTATATATCTATTTCCCCTGAGAATTGCTTTTCAAAGAAAATATTCATGCTTGATATGATGAATGGCCATCTTTCATATTCCTTTCACTAAGAAGAAATTATCCTTAGTCACCCTTTTGAGCCTTAGGAATTATTTCTTTCTTTAAACCTTGATCAAGGATTACTCTCTACACTAGAGGGCAAATGTGAGGAAAAATAGTCAAAAAAAATCATGGCAAAAAGAAAGCCATCGAAAAATGTGGCAAATGAAAGCCAACAAAGCAAAAAAAGAAGAAAAGAAAGTCCAAAAAGGGACAAATGTTTAAAGAATGAGCTCTCTTCAGGAAATGATCCTTGATCCAATCACCCTTAAACACACTTTGGGCCTATTTTATCTTTTCTTTCTAAACCTAAACCTTGGCCTATATTACGTGCTTTAAAAGCCCATTTTAATCAAGCATGGATATTTAATTTGAAAGGTTATTCTCAGAATTCATCCCATCTTTTGAATTGATATTTTTACCTTGGAAGCGTTTAGAATTCTTAGATGCATGGTAGAATACAAAAAAATGGAAATGAAAAAAGAATGTAAAAGGAGAGGTTTAAGACGAAAACCCCCAAAGGGCGACTTAATACCGAATGGAGGACACTTGAGTTGAAAACCTGCAAAAGGCGGCTCAAGTACTAATCAAAGTTTGAATCAATGCTCCGTGTAAAGGGGAAGAAAGTATCTGACAATCAGAGAAAAGAGGGAACAACTCAGTCTGATGTAACTACGGAAGCCGAGAGGTTACCCAAATAAATTGCTTGTTCAAGAGAAATTTCAGATGGTTTGAAAAAGGAGGGGTCCAAGATATTCCGCATCCGGGACATCTACAACCTATAACCTTACATTTGTTTCTTATATCCTTGATATTTATGTTTACTATTTTGAAACATTTCTTGCAATAAATTTTTGGTATCCTTTTCATGACAATTTTTGCTTTCTTTTATACATTGTTGAGATGCATTATGATTGTTATTAAATTGAATGATGATTAGTAATAAAAAATCTTTAACTAAAAGGATTTCAAAGTATTACTAAGGAATAGATTTAAATCTTGGGAAAGGTTTAGAAAGTTCACCAAGAAAAGAAAACAGTGAATATGGTGGGAACTCCATCACGAAGTAAAAAAAAAAATCTGTGAATTTCAGAGAAAGCCAGAAACTGAGACTGATTGACAAGATATCTTGAGTGGGGCATCAATGAACAAATTGAAAACTCTGTCATGAAGTCGGATAATCTGTGAACCTCAAAGAAACCATGGTTTAGAAATCATGACACAATCATTTGATTGCATTCCTTCTTAGGAAATATACAAGCATTTGCAAAGCATGTTACCCTCATCATTGTATTTAGCTAACAGTGTAGAAATCAGGAAAGCTTGGACTTCCCAAATCGAACTCATTTTGCTTCTCAAACGAGTCAGGCTTCGAGACCACCGTCGAGGTATTTCTTTTTGTTTTAAATCGAATTCATTTTGTTTTATCAAATGAGTCGAGCCTTGAGACCGTCGTCAAGGTATTTTAATCACGGGTAAGACCTTCGGGCACCATTTTAAAGACCTTCGGGCACCAGTTTTAAAGACCTTTGGGCACCAGTTTTAAAGACCTTCAGGCACCAGTTTTAAAGACCTTCAGGCACCAGTTTTAAGGACCTTCGGGCACCAGTTTTAAAGACCTTCGGGCACCAATTTTAAAGACCTTCGGGCACCAGTTTTAAAGACCTTTGGGCACCACTTTTAAAGACCTCCGGGCAATATTTTAAAGATCTTCAGGCACCAGTTCTAAAGACCTTCGGCCACTATTCTTAAGACCTTCGGGCATAATTTTTTCTTTTGAAATCAAACCCGTTTCCTTAAGACGGGTCGAGCCTTGATTACTCAGGGAATTCAATTTAAGGACAAAATCTTCAATTTACAGCTTTTTGTTTTTCAAAAAAAAAAATTATTATTAAATTAAAAAATAAAAAATAAAAAAATGAAAAAAGAAAACCCTTTTCCCTTTCCTTCACATGTGATTTCACTAACCGTACAAAATTAGTGTTTGTTTATCTTTGCCTGATTCCTGATTCTCAGCAATAGCCAAAGAGGGGCAGCTGTAGACACCTAATTTTGTCCGGACCACTAAAACAGGTATGTTTTCTTCCTAAATTGATGTTTCAGATTGTAAAAAGACTTTTTTCATCATGCAGGTGGTACTCCGAGACTTAGTTTAAGAGGGCGAGCATAAAAAGTCAAACTTGAAAAAGTCAACCCAGAAAGTCAACCCCAAAAAGTCAACTGCTAAAAAAGTCAACCCACTTTCAAAATCAAGATTTGAAGTTCAATTGAAAAATGGGAAAGAATTTTGATAATCCGAGGTCTACATTGAAAGATATGGAGTTCGGAAGTTGGTTTATGGAGATTCAGTAGAAAGAAAACCGTAATTCGAGAAATTTGGGGAAAAGTGCTTAAACGATCGAATTGGTCGGAATTGAAGGTTACAAATGAAAGATAAGCACTGACTACGGGTAATGGAGAAGCCGCTTGAAAGAAAAACTGAAAGAAAAGTCAATCCGGGAGAAAATCGAGAATTAGGGTTTTTGGTGGATTTTGGTAAAATCTGGACGAATTACAGAAATGGCCCGACTTGGTAAGACAAAAACCCCTAATGGATGAGGAATGATTAAAAAGGGATAACCCAAGGCTCAATTTGAAGAAAATATGAAAATCGAACTTGTTTTGGGCAAAATCGGGTTTCAAAGGCAAAAGGGTAAAATTGGAAAAATTGGGAAAAATAGCAAATGGACTCCAGAAATTCTAAAAATTTGCAATCTCATTCTTAAATCATTTTGAAGATATTGGCGAAAGAAAATCTTGATTCGGAGTTCGTTTGCAAAATGGCCAAATCCCGGGTCTCGTATGCAGAAGTTCAAGAAGGAAAATCCCGAAAAAATAGAAAATGAACTCCAAATCTTCTGAAAATTTGCAAATCTCATTTTTAAATTATTTGGAAGAAATTAGTGAAAGAAAATTTTGATTCGGAGTTCGTTTAAGAAATGGTAAAATGTGGGGGCATGAAAGCGCATTTTTGGAAGAAAAAATCCAAATAAATAGCAAACGGACTCGAAAAATTTTGAAAACATCCAGAATTCAATATTTTATTATTTTGAAAGTATTAAAAAAAAAATTTGAATTTGGAGTCCGTTTGCCATTTATTTGCATCCGGGGGGCAAAATGGTCATTTTACCCAAGCAACCGAAAAAGGCTTCTTTTGGCCTTTCAAAAAATCAGACTTGGGCTGGAAAAGAGAGTGCTGGCCTGCCAAGGCCCAAAGGAAGGAGGAAGCTTCTGATTTTTCAAACAAAAGGCCAATAATTAAGAGTTAGTTAGAGATTTTTTTGATCAAGCCATTGTGATTAAGCCACATAGGCCAATGCATGAAGAGGGAGAGTGTCAACATTATTCTTGAATAGCTGTAATTATGGACAGCTGATACACTAATCTAAAGGTGAGAATTTCATGATTTTTCACCTTGAATCACTAGCCCTTGGATGGAAATTGGTTGGAATCAAAATGACAACATCCTAGGAGGAGAGAGGGTGCATTCGGCCAGCCTAAAGGGGGGAGGGAATTTTTATTTTCTTCACTTTATTTTTAGATTTCTTCTTGGTTTGCTTAGTTTTCTTTCCTCGGTTGAAAGCAAAAGGAAAAAGTTTAGAAAAGAAAGGAAAGTTTGAAGAGATAAAGCTTGAAATATAGCTTCTTGAGGTTGCTTTTAGCACCAACTCTTGCACTTTCTTGATTTTCCATTCTTGTTTTTTCCGTTTTTGATTATTATTTGGTGAGTTTTCTTTTTAAATAAGTGTTTTTTTAATGTTTTTCTTAAGTTCTTTCTTTATCTCTTTCTTAAATAATTTTTACAATTTTGTTTCCTTATTTTCTTACTATGGCCGAATGGCCTATCTTTTTTATTATTGTTGTTGTTTTGGCTTTAATTTGTCATGTTATTTATGTTATTTTCTTTAGTCTTGATGCTTTAAGTGTTCTTCTACTTCATATACTTGAAGCATGTTTTAATTTGGTTGCTTGTTTGTTGTCATTTATGAGTTTATTATCATATTCTTGCATTTTCAATTTTTTGTTTTCATAATGTTTAAATTTGTTGATGTTTTATATTTAGTATATCAAGTGTTTGTGAAAATGCTTGTTAGTTTTAATATCTCTACTTTGTGTTTGCATGATTTGAGTGTTATATTTTAGTTGAGCATGTTAGTATATCAAGTGTTTGTGAAAATGCTTGTTAGTTTTAATAACTCTACTTTGTGTTTGCATGATTTGAGTGTTATATTTTAGTTGAGCATGTTATATATCACGTGTTTGTGAAAATGCTTGTTAGTTTTAGTATCTCTAATTTGTGTTTGCATGATTTGAGTGTTATATTTTAGTTGAGCATGTTAGTATATCAAGTGTTTGTGAAAATGCCATGCTTGTTGGAGCTTGAGGCCATTCGGCTACTCCATGTGTTTTACATTGTATGTGCATTTTGGCTATGTTAGTTGATAGGTTTGCATTTTCATGACATTTGGTTGAGTTTTTGGTTTAAGCATGCCTTGTGTTTGTGTTATTGCCATGCCTGTTTTAGTTATTAGGTTTGGTTTATTTTGTCATGCACGTCCATGCATTTTAGACCTAGGTTGCATTAAATGCCATGCAAGTTCATTTAGGTCTAGGTCACTATATTGACGCCATGCAATTTTTCATGACATTTAGGTTTAAACTCATGCATTTCATGCATCATATTTGTTGTATTGTTTTCATGCATTTCATGTTCATGCCACTTGACTAATAACTTAGGCCAATTAATGGTTCAAAGTCATGCTCTCTTGAGCACACTTGTGGAAAATTAAGCTTTGTCAAATTGATTATTCTACCTTTATGATTTTTTTTACTTGGCCAATTTTTGTCTAACTTTTAAAAAGTCCTAGCTACTGTTTGTGAGTCATTTTGTGAGTCTTAAATATTTTTACTTTTATTTTTAAATGATTTTATCAAAGGCATAAATGTATTTTGGCCAAACAGTTTTTTCACCCAGTACTCGTACTTTCCCAATTTTTCTGGGCATTCATCTTTAATCAGAAAATTAAGCTGATTTTTTTTCGTGTAGTTTTACATGTCCTGAGTCTCCAATATTGTTTTTAGATTTTTTTGAATTTTTAAAAATAGGGTAAAAAATCGTGGCTTAAAAGTGGACAGTGGAGTCAGAATTGAATTTAAGGAAAAATCTTTTTTCTGTTTTGGTTAAGTTACTTAGAGGGAGCTGATTAGGAAGTTTAGCTACTAACTTAGGGTTGTTTCTAAGCCTTTTTAAACTCTAAAAATGATTTTTTAGGTCTGGGTTAAGGGTGGTCAAGTTCGGATTTTTTAAACTTAGGAAATTAGAGCCATTTAAAAAAGGTTTAGCCCAGTTTTTTTTTTTTAATCTAAGTGTTTCAAAATTATTTTCAAACAATCACAAAGTATTTTGGTTTTAGAATATTTAATTTGACATATTTTCCTAAGGTAGCCGGATATCTTTTTAGATATACGGATTTCCTCAATTAAAGGAAAAAATACATTTTCATGCATTGCATTTTCTATATTCAAGCATTTTATATAATATGTGATTTTTGCTATGACAATTTCTATGATATTGTTATAATTTTGAGTTATGTTATATAGTTTATTTTATGATTTGGAATATTTCATGATATCCTATGCTTTTTATTTAGTTATTTTTGTCATATTATTTAGCATATACTTTGTTCATGCATTATTATTTTCATTCTTCTTTTCATGCATATTATATGATAGCATTATTTTATATTTTATGTCATTTAAATTATATGCCATATCATTCATATTTGCCATGTCATTTAAATTATTTTACTTAGAATATATCATATGACTTAGGATATTGCATTTCATATAGAATATATTATGTTACCTAGGTCATTTCATTTCATTTAGAATATGTCATATAACTTAGGATATTTCATTTCATTTAGAATATGCTAAGACATTTAAATCAAATCATATCATTTGGGGTGCATTATATTATTTAGATTTTGCTATGTCATTTTATTTATGTCATGCATATACATATTCATGTCTTTTAAAATGTTTTCAAAAAGGTAATGATTTTCAATAAAATAAAGATATTCCCGTAAAACAATTCATGAGTTCTCTGCCGGGTTTGCTGGGGAGGATATCATCAATTGTCATTAATAACGGAATATCTTCTTTAAAAAGAGAATGATTCAGAAAGTTTTCCAAAACTAATAAAAATTTCTATATTTTGCCACGTTTGTTGGGGAATATAGGAAAATTTTGAATTTATAAATTCCGGATCATTTTCAATTAAAAATGGAATTATTTTTCTTTAAATAGGGAATTAACTTGAAATACTAAATTTAAAACCGATTTTTTACCGAGACTTGAGATAACACACGATTAATAAGGTACCGTTTTATACGGGCGTTGTGGGGGTGCTAATCCTTCCCCGCACGTAACCGAGTCCCGAACCCATTTCTTTGATTTCTCTGGTTTAAAACGCAGACTTGAAATTGGTTTTAAAAAATGTTTTAATTATTTTTTAAAATATTTTTATAAAATCGATTTAATAGGTGGCCGATCACACCTAGCTAAAAAAGATTGGTGGCGACTCTATGTCTTTTTTTAAGGTCATTTTCAAAACCTTCATTTTTTAGAGGAATTAAGTCAACTTTTCCTCTTTTTTTTTAATGTCACGCTTAACGAATAATAAAGTCTTGCAATGAGACTTGTTATTTTTTGGTTGCGACAGTAGGAATTCAGGGGCATTCAACGGAGGATTGCATTGCTTTCAAAAAGAAAGTCCAAAGTTTAATTAATACCGGAGTTGTGAAGTTTGGGTCAAAGAATGGGCCGAATGTAGTGGGAAACCCATTGTCCGATCATGCTGAGAATCGAGTAAATGCAGTATTGACAGGGGAAGTCATAAAGGTAAAAAGGGACGTTAGGGAAGTCAAGACTCCAATGTTGATAGTATGGGTCGAGATGGTCAAGGTAGGATTGGTGGGAGATGTAGATAGTCTAAAATTGGTTGCAAAGAGGGTGCAGAATTGGTGCCCGTTCCATAAGTGTGGTGGTTATGTCATACAAGACTGCGAAGACAATCTGGTTAAAGTCCAAAAGATGATGGATAATGGGGAGGCCCAGTTTTACGAAGAGACAGAGGAGGAAATAGATGTTATTGAGAATGCAGCTAGCTACGTGATAGGAAGACCCTTGATCATCTATTATGATGAACCAGAGGTGAAAGTTATGCCAATCATTGAGGAAAGTGCACCTAAGTTAGACAGGCTGGTGGGAAATATTGCAGCGGACGACCATATATTTTTCAGTTATGATGAAATACCACCTAATGGTATTGGGTCCACAAAGACTCTTCACATAACAACTACCTGCAAGGGGCATATACTACCAAGTGTGCTTCTGGACAATGGTTCTTCATTAAATTTAATGCCCTTGGCAACCTTGTCTAAGTTGCCAGTGGATATGTCTTATATGTTACCAAGTTGCACAGTAGTCAGGGTTTTCGATGGTACTAGGAGAGAGGTAATGGGAACTATTGAGGTTCCTGTAGAGAAAGGCCCATGCACTTATACGGTGAACTTTCAAGTCATGGATATTAATCCATCTTCTAATTGCTTGTTAAGAAGGCCATGGATACATTCAGCAGGGGCTGTACCCTTGTCTCTCCACCAAAAGCTAAAATTTGTGATGGAGGGCCGTTTGATCACTATATCAGGAGAAAAAGACATAATAGCCTCCGCATCTACTAAATCTCCTTATGTTAAACCCAATGAAGATGTCGTAGAATGTTCTTTTTGGTCTTTGGAATTCGTAAATACGGTTTGATCACAAGTACATTCTCATAAGGAATTATTGGAAATGATAAATCTGAGAGATGGTGAAGAGATAAAGGAAGTCAAAATCGGAACTTCATTTTCATCATCAATAAAGGGTGAATTGATAGCCTTGCCCCAGGAATATGTGGATGTATTTGCATGGTCTTACCAAGACATGCCAGGGTTGGATCCGGATATTATGGTTCATAAGCTCCCTTTAAGGCCAGAAAGCAAGCCAATTCAACAAAAATTGAGAAGAATGAGGCCAGACATGCTATTAAAGATAAAAGAGGAAGTGAAGAATCAATTTGATGCTGGGTTCTTAGAGATGGCAAAATATCCAGAATGGGTGGCAAATATTGTTCCAGTACCAAAGAAGGATTGCAAAGTGCGATGTGCGTTGATTAACGAGATTTGAACAAGGCCAGCCCTAAAGATAATTTCCCTTTGCCCCATATTAATACTCTGGTGGATAATATGGCGAAAAGTTCTTTATTTTCTTTCCTGGACAGATTCTCAGGATACAATCAGATCAAGATGGCACCGGAAGATATGGAGAAAACCACATTTGTTACAATGTGGGGAACCTTCTGCTACAAGGTAATGCCATTTGGGTTAAAGAATGCTGGGGCAACATATCAAAGAGCCATGGTGACCTTGTTTCATGATATGATGCATAAAGGAATTGAGGTCTATGTTGATGATATGATCGCAAAGTCATAAGGAGAAGATGAGCATATTGCTAATCTTAAGAAGCTCTTTGAACGATTAAGGAAGTTTAGACTCAAGCTAAATCCGGCAAAATGCACTTTTGGAGTCACCTCAGGGAAATTGTTGGGTTTTGTCGTCAGCAAAAGAGGAATTGAGATTGACCTGGATAAAGTGAAGGCCATTCAGAATTTGCCACCACATGTACTCAAAAGAAAGTAAGAGGCTTTATGGGGAGATTGAATTACATTGCTCGGTTTATTTCTCAGTTAACTGACAAGTGTGATTCAATATTTAAGTTACTTCGAAAACGTGATCCAGGAGAATGGGATGAAGGTTGTCAGATTGCATTTGAAAAGGTTAAACATTATCTATCCAACCCACCAGTCTTAATGCCACCTGTTCCGGATAAACCAATGATACTGTATTTATCAGTATTTGAGAGATCCATGGGTTGTGTTTCGGGGCAGCTTGATGAGACTAGAAAGAAAGAACATGCAGTTTACTACCTCAGCAAGAAGTTCATAGATTATGAGTTGAAATATTCGTCGGTAGAAAAGTTGTGTTGTGCTTTAGCTTGGACTGCTCGAAGACTCAGACAGTACATGTTGTACCACACAACATGGTTGATTGCCAAACTGGATCCAGTTAAGTACCGTTGGAAGCACCTTTTTTGTCAGGGAGGACGGCGAGATGGCAGGTTTTATTGTCAGAGTATGACATTATATATGTAAGTCAAAAAGCTATCAAGGGCAGTGCAGTTGGTAAACTCTTAGCAAGTCGGGCAGTGGAAGATTATGAGTCGTTGAACTTTGACTTCCCGGATGAAGATTTGATGTATGTTTCACAAGCAGATGAGAATCCCCTGAAGAAGAAAGTATGGAAAATGTACTTTGATGGCGCATCTAATGCCATGGGGCATGGAATCGGTGCAGTGCTTATATCCCTAGAAGAAGATTTTTATCCTTTCACTGCTAGATTGGATTTTGATTGTACAAACAATACTGCCGAGTATGAAGCGTGTACTATGGGCCTTCGTGCTGCAGTAGACAGAAAAATCAAAGTATTGGAAGTTTTTGGAGACTCAGCCTTAGTAATATACCAGCTATGAGGAGAATGGAAAACCCGAGAAACAAAGCTAATCCGATACCGAGAACTCATACTGAGTTTATTAGAGGAATATGAAGAAGTGAATTTCAATTACTTTCCTAGAGAAGAAAATCGAATGGCAGATGCTCTGGCTACTTTGTCATCAATGTTTAAAGTGAATGAAGGGGCTGAAGTTGTACCAATAAAGATGAGTATATATGAGTCTCCTGCCCACTGTCTGAATATTGAAGAAGAGGCAGATGGCCTACCTTGGTATAACGACATCTTGCAATACATCAAGAGTCAACAGTATCCAGAACAAGCAACAGAAAATGACAAGAGGACTCTGAGAAGGCTAGCAATGGGTTTTGTTCTAGACAGTGAGATTCTCTACAAGAAAGGAAAAAATAAGTCTTGTTGAGATGGGTCGAATCTGCTGAAGCTCGGGCAATTATAGAAGAGGTCCATGAAGGGATATGTGGCACTCATGCTAATGGTCACATGCTTGCTAAACAGATTATGAGGGCAGGGTACTATTGGTTGACGATGGAAGGAGATTGTATCAGTTATTCCCGAAAGTGCCATAAATGCCAGATATACGTAGATAAGATTCATGTGCCGGCATCACCATTACATGTCATGACTACACCGTGGCCCTTTTCAATGTGGGTGTCGCAACCCTAAAAAAAAAATATAACAAGTCTCATCGCAAGACCTTCATTATTCATTTTCCTTAGGCGTGACATTAAAAAAGCGAGGAAAAGTCGACTTAATTCCTCTAGAAAAATGAAGGTGTCGATACGTGATCCCGGATCGCGGGGAACCGTTCGATTGAGGGGAAACGGAAGTAGAGGAAAAGACGACTTAATTCCTCTAGAAATAATAAAAGGTCGAGGGTATGAAAACGGCCTCGTAAAAAGACATGGAGTTGCCACCAATCTTTTTTAGCTAGGTGTGATCGGCCACCTATTAAAACCGGTTTTGTAAAACATTTTAAAAATAATTAAAACATTTTTTAAAACCAATTTCAGGTCTGCGTTATAAACCAGAGAAATCAAAGAAGCGGGTTCGGGAGTCAGTTACGTGTGGGGAAGGATTAGCACCCCCGCAACGCCCGTATAAACCGGTACCTTATTAATCGTGTGTTATCCCAAGTCTCGGTAAAAAGTTGATTATTAATTTAGTATTTCAAGTTAATTCCTAATTTTAAGAAAAATAATTCAATTTTTAATTGAAAATGATCTGGAATTTATTAATTCACAATTTTCCTATATTCCCCTACAAAATCGGCAAAATATAGAAATTTTTATTCATTTGGAAAACTTTCCAAATCATTATCGTTTTTTGAAAGAAAGATATTCCTTTATTAATGATAATTGATGATATTGCCTCCAGCAAACCCGATAGAGAACTCATGAATTATTTTAACTCGGGAATATCTTTATTTTTTATTGAAAAATCATTATCTTTTTCAAAAACATTTTAAAAATATGAACATGAACATGTATAACATAATAAAATGACATGGCAAATCTATATAATATAATGCATCCTAAATGATATGACACAATTCAAATGACATAGTATGTTCTAGGTAAAAAAAAAAAGAAATCCTAAGAATCATGGTATATTCTAAATGAGATAAAATGATTTAAATGACATGGCAATTCTAAATGATATGGCATATTTTAAATGACATGGCATGTTATAAATGAAATAACCTAAATGACATGGAATATGATCTAAATGACAAGAAATGACATGGAATTAAAATAATGCTAACATATAATATGCATGAAAATATTAATAAAAATAATAATGCATGAACATAGTATATGCTAAATAATGTGACAAAGATAACTAAATAAAAAGCATAGGATATCATGAAACATTAAAAATCATATGGCAAACAAATATAAGATCATAAAATGTGAATTAAAATAATAATAATATCATGGAAAATATCATAGCAAAAATCATACATTTAAATAAAATGCATGAACATGGAAAATGCAATGCATGAAAATGTATTTTTTCCTTTAATTAAAGAAATCCGTATACCTAAAGAGATATCCGGCTACCTTAGGAAAATATGTCAAATTAGATTTTCTAAAAAATGAAACTTTGTGATTGTTTGAAAATAATTTAGAAGAAAAATTTTAATAAAAATTAAAACCCTCATTAAACCCTTTTAAAATGGCTCTAAATTCCTAAATTTAAAATCCCGAACTTAACTACCCTTCACCCGAGATTTATAAAATCATTTTTAGAGTTCAAAAAGGCTTAGAAACTACCCTAAGACCTAGCTAAATCTTCTAACCAACCCTCTCTAAATGCCTTAGCCAAATTCAACCATTATCCTCATTTTAATTTCAAATCTACCTCTACTGTCCGGTTTTGCCACACAATTTTTCAGCCTACATTTAAAAATTCTAAAAATTCTAAAACAAATACTGGAGACTCCGAACATGCAAATATACATGATAAAAAATTGGCTTAATTTTTTGAATAAAGATGTTTGTCCAGAAAAATTAGAGATGTTTGAGTACTGGGTGAAAAAAAACTGTTTGTCAAAACACATTTTTTGCCTTTGATAAATTCATTCAAAAACCAAAGTGGAAATTGTTGGAAATCATCCTTAAGACCTAAGGACAGTAGCTAAACATTTTAAAAACCTTGGATAAAATTGGCTAAGTAAAAAAAGTCACAAAGGTAGAATGATCAATTTGACAATTCCTTAATTTTCCACAAGTATGCTCTAGAGAGCATGACTTTGAGCCATTAATTGGCCTAAGTCACAAATCAAGTGGCAATGACATGGAATGCATGAACATACAGCAAATGAAATGTATGAAATGCATGGTATAAAGGTCTAAATGGTAAAGGAAATGCATGACAATTCATGGCAACCTAAATGCCTAGCATGAATTTGCATGGCAATTAATGCTATCCTAACTCTATATGCATGCAATGCTTGATAATGTAAATGTGACTAGGACCTAATATGTTATAAATATGCATGAAAATGAATGTGACCTAAGACCTAAATAGCATATTAATGCATGAAGATACCAATGTGATTTAAGACTCAATATGCATGGCAATACCAATATGGCCTAGACCTAAAGTGTAGTGAGCATGCATAGCAATACCATGAACATATAATGACTCATGAAATTAATGTCAATGCTGGAACAAACAGTAGCTAATACACAATTTCAAGATATGATAATGCAAAGCATGTTACCTAAACAAAAATACAAATGCATGACAAGGCAATGAATGCATGAAGAGGCCAAATGATCACACAAGACTCTAATGCAATCCTATTTAGTAAATGACATAAGTACATGACAAACCATATTAAAATGCATAATGTCATGACATTTTCAATAACATATAACATACCAAAATCAACATGCACAAGCTTATGGCATGGAAATGCAAACAAGTTAAGAAACAAAAGAAAAATGCACATGCAAGGAAAACAAACATGGTATTGCCAAATGGTCATGGATCATAATGATGGCATTTTTATCATAGCATTTTCATGAGCACATGGCATACTGAAATCAGAATATGCAAGTTCATGACATGGAGATATAAACAAGCTAAGAAGCAAAAGAAAAAAATACATACAAGGCACACAAAATGGAATGGCCGAATATGCATGAAACAAAACTATTGAGAATGAAAACATGTAATACATGGTACATAAAAAAAATGCACAATATGGATATATGAACAACAAAGGCCAAATATGCAAGGATGCAATACCAAGTATGGAAATGAAATATTACAAACATAGCATAGAAAATAATGTAAAGAAAATGTATACACAAGATTTAACATAGACATGCAGAAATTATAAACAAAATAAGTAAGTAGAACAAGGAAAGTTAAGCTCCATGGATGGTATCAAATGGGCATAGCCTCTCACCAAACCATAATCACTTGGTCTTGCCAAGATCAGGAAGCCTTTCCATCTCATCAAAACAGAAAATAAACTATGTAAAACAGAAAATAAGGTAAGCTTCATGGATGGTGTCAAATGGGCATAGCCTCTCACCAAACCATAATCACTTGGTCTAGCCAAGATCATGTAGCCATTTCAACCTTTTTTTGCTTCATATTTTGTAAAAATCAGAAACTTAGAATACTAAAAAAAAAAAAACTTGTATAAATCATTTTTCACAACAACAAGCAAGGAAGAAAGAAAAGAAAAAAAACAAGGCAGAAAAATGAGCCATTCGGCCATGGCTTGAAACTCTAAGAAAAAAAATTTATTTCCACCATTTTAAAGAAGAAGAAGAAGATGAAAACATGAATAAACATTAAAAACTTTATTTATAAGAAAAATGTTGTAGGAAAACATGATAGGAAAAGCAAGAAAACACCATGAAAATGAAGAAGAAAGCTACACTAGAACTTGGTAGAGATGACTACCTTCAAACTCTCTAATGAAAACCTTTTTTTTTTTATTTCTTTCAAAACCATTTTTCTTGCCAAATTAGCTACTGTTTTCCAGCCAAAAACCTCTAAAAAAATGAAACTCCCCCTCTCCCTTTAGCCTTGGCCGAATCCCCCCTTAGCCATTGGATGAGAATTGCACTTTTTTCTCCCCCAATCTTGTCCATTAGATGTAGATATTTTGATGACAATATAAAAATGTCATCTTGCCAATTGGTTGCAGCCTTTAAGATGTGTACTCAGCCCTTGTATTAACCTTAGCCATTAGATGCAAAAGAGGATCAATCCCATGCACTCCCTTGCTTGCCCCTTTTGAATGGCTACCCTTGGATGAGTTGTGCTCTTCCATTCTTGGTCATTGGATGAAGCCAACATAGAAATGATATCTTGTAGATTAAGTCCAGCCTTCAACATGTGTACTCAGCCCTTGTAGATGGCCTAAGCCATTGGATGGAAAGAGATAATCCCATGCACTCCCTTGCTCAACTGAATTGATGCTCACCCTTGGATGAATTGTGCTCATCTTTTTTCTTCCATTCTTGGCCATTAGATGAGGGTTCTTTTATGACAAATAAAAATGTCATTTTGACATTTAAACTTGACCATTGGATGGTGCATTCAACTTTCCTACAAGGCACCTAAGCCATTGGATGAAGATGGGACCATTTGCAAGGTGTTAGTTATAGCATGTGGCATGATAGTGACTAGGGAATTAAATTGCTCAAGCTTCCTTCTTCTCCTCTATGTTGGCTGACCAAAGGAAGAAAAAATCCCAGAAATTCCTTCATCTTTCATGTTTTCCTTAATTACCAATTTGCCCTTTTTGATTTCCTTGGTGAAATGACCTTTTTGCCGCCCGAACTTAAATAAATAGAAAAAGGATTCCAAATTTGAATTTTCTTTTTTCAATACTTCCAAAAAAATAAAAAATTGAATTCTAGAAGTTTTTAAAATTTTTCGAGTCCATTTGCTATTTATTTCGGATTTATTTTCGAAATTACCCATTTTATGCATCCGAACTTTACCATTTTTTAAACGAGCTCCGAATCCAGATTTTTCTTCACCACTCTCTTCCAAATAATTTAAAAATGTGATCTGAAAGTTTTCATAAGTTTTGGAGCTTATTTGCTATTTTTTCGGGATTTATGTGCTTGAATTACTACATAGGGACCTGGTATTTGGCCATTTTGCAAACGAACTCCGAATCAAGATTTTATTTGCCAATATCTTCCAAATAATTTAAAACTGATATTTTCAAATTTTCAGAATTTTTGGAGTTCATTTGCTATTTTTCCGGGATTTATTTGCTTGAATTACTGCATTTGGGACCCGATATTTGGCCTTTTTGCAAACGAACTTCGAATCAAGATTTTCTTTCGCCATTCTCTTCCAAATGGTTTAAGAATGAGAATTGAAAATTTTCAGAATTTGTGGAGTTCATTTGCTATTTTTTTGGTATTTTCAAATTTTGCCCTTTTGCCTCCGAAACTCGGTTTTTCTCAAAATAAGTCCAATTTTCAGATTGTCTTCAAATTGAGCCTTGGGATATCCTTGTTTAATCATTTATCATCAATTAAGGGCTTTAGATCTTCCAAATTGGGCCGTTTCTGCAATGTTTTCAAATTTCACCGAAATTCACCAAAAAACCATAATCCTCGATTTTCTTCCGAACTTACTTTTTTATCAGTTATTCTTCCAAACGGCTTCTCCGTTACCCATAGTCAGTGCTTATCTTTCATTTGAGACCTTCAATTCTGACCAATTTGATTGTTTAAGCATTTTTTCCCAAATTTCCCGAATTAGGGTTTCCTTCCTACTAAATCTCGTAACCCAACTTCCGAACTCTATATCTTTCAATGTAGACCTCGGATTATCAAAATTCTTTCACCGTTTTTCAATTGAACCTCAAATCTTGATTTTGAAAATGGGTTGACTTTTTTAGTAGTTGACATTTTTGAGGTTGACTTTTTTAGGGTTGACTTTTTTTGAGTTTGACTTTTTCTTTCTGCTTTCTTAGACTAAGCCTCGGAGTACCACCTGCACGATGAGAAAAGCCTTTTAGCATATAGAAACATCAATTTGGGAAGAAAATATACCTGATTTAGGGGTTCAGACAAAATTAGGTGTCTACAGCTGCCCCTCTTTGGCTATTGCTGGGAATCAGGAATCAGGAAAAGATAAACAAACACTAATTTTGTACGGTTAGTGAAATCCCATGTGAAGGAAAGGGAAAGGGGTTTTCTTTTTCATTTCTTCTTTTTCATTTTTTCAATTTTTTTAAAGCTGTAAATTGAAGATTTTGTCCTTAAATTGAATTCCCTGACTAATCAAGGCTCGACCCATCTTAAGGAAACTGGTTCGATTTCAAAAGAAAAAATTGTGCCCGAAGGTCTTAAAACTGGTGCCCGAAGGTCTTTAAAATGGTGCCCGAAGGTCTTTAAAATGGTGCCCGAAGGTCTTTAAAAATGATGCCCGAAGGTCTCTAAAATGGTGCCCGGAGGTCTTTAAAATGGTGCTCGGAGGTCTTTAAAATGGTGCCCGAAGGTCTTTAAAATGGTGCCCGAAGGTCTTTAAAACTGGTGCCCGAAGGTCTTTAAAAATGGTGCCCGAAGGTCCTTAAAACTGGTGCCCGAAGGTCTTTAAAAATGGTGCCCGAAGGTCTTTAAAAATGGTGCCCGAAGGTCTTTAAAACTGGTGCCCAAAGTTCTTTAAAATGGGTGCCCTAAGGTCTTTAAAACTGATGCCCGAAGGTCTTTAAAAATGGTGCCCAAAGGTCTTGTCCATGATTAAAATACCTTGACGACGGTCTCAAGGCTCGACTCATTTGATAAAATAGAATGAATTCGATTTAAAATAAAAGGAAATACCTCGACGGTGGTCTCAAGGCTCGACTCATTTGAGAAGCAGAACAAGTTCAATTTGAAACAGAAGGAAATACCTCGACGGTGGTCTCAAGGCTCGACTCATTTGAGAAGCTGAATGAGTTCGATTTGGGAAGCCAAAGTTTTCTTGATTCCTGCAATGTTAGCTAAATGCAATGATGAGAATGACATGCTTTGCAAATGCTCATATGTTTTCCTGAGGATGAATGCAATCAAATGATTGTGTCATAATTTGTAATCCATGGTTTCTTTGAGGTTCACAGATTATCTGACTTCATGATGGAGTCTTCAATTGTTCACTGATGCCCCACTTAAAGAACCTTTTACTCAAGATAATTTGTCAAACAGTCCCGATTTCTGACTTCACTGAAATTCACAAATTTCTGACTTCATGACGGAGTCTCCACCACTTTCACTGTTTTCCTTTACTTGGTGAATTTTCCATCAGGATTAGTGGTTTCCAAACCTTTTCTAAGATTTAGATCTATTCCTTAGTAATACCTTTAAACTCCTTTTTATTAAAAAATTTAGGTTTACTAATCATCATTCAATTTTAATAACAAACAAAATGATTTCGAAAATGTATAAAAGAAAGTATGAAACAAGCAATTGTCATAAAAAAAGGGTAACAAAATTTATTGCAACAAAATGTTCTAAAATGATAAAAGTGGATATCAAGGATATAAGAAACAAATGTAAAATTATAGGTTGTCGATGCCCCGGATGCGGAATATCTTGGACCCCTCATTTTTCAAATCATCTGAAATTTCCCTTCAATGGTCAATTCACTTGGGTAATCCTTCGGCTTCTGTAGTAACGTCAGACTGAGTCGTTCCCCTTTTCTTTGAAAACACTTTCTCCCTCTTTACACGAAGCATTGATTCAAACCTTAATCAGTACTTGAGCCGCCCATTGCGGGTTTTCAACTCAAGTGTCCCCCATTCGGTATTAAGTCACCCTTTACGGGTTTTCGGCTTAAACCTCTCCTTTTTTTTATTCTACCATGCATTTGAGAATTCTAAATGCTTCCAAGGTAAAAATGTCAATTCAAAAGATGGGATGAATTCTGAGAAAAACTTTTTAAATTAAATACCCATGCTTGATCAAAATGGACTTTAAAATATGCATGAAAATGAATGTGACCTAAGACCTAAATAACATATTAATGCATGGATACCAATGTGATTTAAGACTCAATATGCATGGCAATACCAATATGGCCTAGACCTAAAATGTAGTGAGCATGCATAGCAATACCATGAACATATAATGACTCATGAAATTAATGTCAATGCTGGAACAAACAGTAGCTAATTCACAATTTCAAGATATGATAATGCAAAGCATGTTACCTAAACAAAAATACAAATGCATGACAAGGCAATGAATGCATGAAGAGGCCAAATGATCACATAAGACTCTAATGCAATCCTATTTAGTAAATGACATAAGTACATGACAAACCATATTAAAATGCATAATGTCATGACGTTTTCAATAATATATAACTTACCAAAATCAACATGCACAAGCTCATGGCATGGAAATGTAAACAAGTTAAGAAACAAAAGAAAAATGCACATGCAAGGCAAACAAACATGGTATTGCCGAATGGTCATGGATCATAATGATGGCATTTTTATCATAGCATTTTCATGAGCACATGGCATACTGAAATCAGAATATGCAAGTTCATGACATGGAGATATAAACAAGCTAAGAAGCAAAAGAAAAAAAAAACATACAAGGCACACAAAATGGAATGGCCGAATATGCATGAAACAAAACTATTGAGAATGAAAACATGTAATACATGGTATATAAAAAAAATGCACAATATGGATATATGAACAACAAAGGCCGAATATGCAAGGATGCAATACCAAGTATGGAAGTGAAGTATAACAAACATAGCATAGAAAATAATGGAAAGAAAATGTATACACAAGATTTAACATAGACATGTAGAAATTATAAGCAAAACAAGTAAGTAGAACAAGGAAAGTTAAGCTCCATGGATGGTATCAAATGGGCATAGCCTCTCACCAAAACATAATCACTTGGTCTTGCCAAGATCATGAAGCCTTTCCATCTCATCAAAACAGAAAATAAACTATGTAAAACAAAAAATAAGGTAAGCTTCATGGATGGTGTCAAATGGGCATAGCCTCTCACCAAACCATAATCACTTGGTCTAGCCAAGATCACGTAGCCATTTCAACCTTTTTTTGCTTCATATTTTGTAAAATTTAGAAACTTAGAATATTAAAAAAAACTTGTATAAATCATTTTTCACAACAACAAGCAAGGAAGAAAGAAAAGAAAAAAAAAAAGGCAGAAAAATGAGCCATTCGGCCATGGCATGAAACTCTAAGAAAAAAAAATTATTTCCACCATTTTAAAGAAGAAGAAAAAGATGAAAACATGAATAAACATTAAAAAACTTTATTTCTAAGAAAAATGTTGTAGGAAAACATGATAGAAAAACTAAGAAAACACCATGAAAATGAAGAAGAAAGCTAGACTACAACTTGGTAGAGATGACTACCTTCAAACTCTCTAATGAAAACCTTTTTTTCTTTCTTTCAAAACTTTTTTTCTTGCCAAATTAGCTACTATTTTCCAGCCAAAAACCTCTGAAAAAATGAAACTCCCCTCTCCCTTTAGCCTTGGCTGAATCCCCCCTTAGCCATTGGATGAGAATTGCATTTTTTCTCCCCCAATCTTGGCCATTAGATGTAGATATTTTGATGAAAACATAAAAATGTCATTTTGCCAATTGATTGCAGCCCTTAAGATGTGTACTCAGCCCTTGTATTAACCAATTTGTGTACTCAGCCCTCAACATGTGTACTCAGCCCTTGTAGATGGCCTAAGCCATTGGATGAAAAAAGATAATCCCATGCACTCCCTTGCTCAACCGAATTGATGCTCACCCTTGGATGAATTGTGCTCATCTTTTTTCTTCCATTCTTGGCCGTTAGATGAGGGTTCTTTCATGACAAATAAAAATTTCATTTTGACATTTAAACTTGACCATTGGATGATGCATTCAACTTTCCTACAAGGCACCTAAGCCATTGGATGAAGGGGGGACCATTTGCTAGGTGTTAGTTATAGCATGTGGCATGATAGTGACTAGGGAATTAAATTGCTCAAGCTTCCTTATTCTCATCTATGTTGGCTGACCAAAGGAAGAAAAAATCCCAGCAATTCCTTCATCTTTCATGTTTTCCTCAATTACCAATTTGCCCTTTTTGGTTTCCTTGGTGAAATGACCTTTTTGCCCCCCGGACTTAAATAAATAGAAAACGAACTCCAAATTCAAAATTTCTTTTTTCAATACTTCTGAAATAACAAAAAATTGAATTCTGAAAGTTTTCAAAATTTTCTGAGTCCATTTGCTATTTATTTCGGATTTATTTTCGAAATTACCCCTTTTATGCACCCGAACTTTACCATTTTTTAAACGAGCTCTGAATCCATATTTTTTTCACCAATCTCTTCCAAATAATTTAAAAATGTGATCTGGAAGTTTTCATAATTTTTGGAGCTCATTTGCTATTTTTTCGGGATTTATCTGCTTGAATTACTACACAAGGGACCCGGTATTTGGCCATTTTGTAAACGGTCTCCAAATCAATATTTTCTTTCGCCGATCACTTCCAAACAATTTAAAAATGAGTTTTGCAAATGTTCAAAAATTTTGGAGTTCATTTGCTATTTTTTCGGGATTTATTTGCTTGAATTACTGCATAGGGGACTCGATATTTGGCCATTTTGCAAACGAACTCCGAATCAAGATTTTCTCTTGCCAATCTCTTCCAAATGATTTAAGAATGAGATTTTCAAATTTTCAAAATTTTTGGAGTTCATTTGCTATTTTTCCGGTATTTTCCAATTTTGCCCTTTTGCCTCCGAAATTCGATTTTGCTCAAAACAAGTTCGATTTTCAGATTTTCTTCAAATTGAGCCTTGGGATATCCTTTTTTAATCATTTCTCATCAATTAAAGGCTTTAGATCTTCCGAATTGGGCCATTTCTGCAAATGTTTCCAAATTTCACCAAAATTTACCAAAAAACCCTAATCCTCGGTTTTCTTCCGAATTGACTTTTTTATCAGTTATTCTTCCAAATGGCTTCTCCATTACCCGTAGTTAGTGCTTATCTTTCATTTGAGACCTTCAATTCAAACCGATTTGATTGTTTAAGCACTTTTCCCAAAATTTCCCGAATTAGGGTTTCCTTCCTACTGAATCTCGTAACCCAACTTTCAAACTCTATATCTTTCAATGTAGGCCTTGGATTATCAAAATTCTTTCACCATTTTTCAATTGAACCTCAAATCTTGATTTTGAAAGTGGATTGACTTTTTTAGTAGTTGACTTTTTTGAGGTTATTTTTTCGGGGTTGACTTTTTTCGGAGTTGATTTTTTTCAAGTTTGACTTTTTCTTTTTGCTTTCTTAGACTAAGCCTCGGAGTACCACCTGCAGGATGACAAAAGCCTTTTAGCATTCAGAAACATCAATTTGGGAAGAAAATGTACCTGATTTAGGGGTCCGGACAAAATTAGATGTCTACAGTGGGGAATGGATATGATAGGGGCTATTACCCCGAAAGCTTCAGATGGACATCGTTTCATATTGGTGGCCATAGATTATTTCACAAAGTGGGTAGAAGTTGCTTCCTATGCGAATGTAACAAAGTCGGTGGTATGCAGATTCGTTAAGAAAGAAATCATATGCCGTTACGGGTTGCCAGCAAAAATTATTTCGGATAATGCTTTCAATTTGAACAAGAAGATGATGAGAGAAGTGCGTACTCAATTCAAGATCACACATCATAATTCGACACCTTACCGTCTGAAGATGAATGGCGCAGTAGAAACAGCTAGCAAGAACATCAAGAAGATTGTTGAGAAGATGACCGATGTGTACAAGGATTGGCATGAGATCTTGCCTTTTGCTCTTCATGCATATCGTACTTCGGTCCGCACATCTACAGGGGCAACGTCGTTTTCTTTGGTATATGGGATGGAAGCAGTACTACCTATTGAAGTTGAGAACCCTTCACTTTGGGTTTTGATGGAAGTTGGACTAAAGGAAGCAGAATGGGTTAGAGCTCGTTATGAACAGTTGAATCTCATCGTGAAGAAAAGATTGAAAGCAATTTGTCACGGGCAGTTGTATCAGAAAATGATGATTCGAGCCCACAACAAGAAAGTTCATCCTAGACAGTTCCGAGAGAGGGAGTTGGTACTGAGGAAAATTCTCCCCATAGTGAAGGACCCGAGAGGAAAATGGGCTCCGAATTGGGAAGGACACTATGTGGTAAAAAGAGCTTTTTCTGGAGGAGCATTGATATTAAGTAGAATGGACGGGGAGGATTTTAGAAATCCCTTTAATGCTGATGAACTGAAGAAGTATTATGCTTAAAAAAAAGTGATGTTGTGCACATGGAAATTCGAATGATTCCAAGTGTAAAAATGGAAATTCTATATATCTATCTCCCCTGTGAATTGCTTTTCAAAGAAAATATTCATGCTTGATATGATGAATGGCCATCTTTCATATTCCTTTCACTAAGAAGAAATTATCCTTAGTCACCCCTTTGATCCTTAGGAATTATTTCTTTCTTTAAACCTTGATCAAGGATCATCCTCTACACTGGAGGGCAAATGCGAGGAAAAATGATCAAAAATCATGGCAAAAAGAAAGCCATCGAAAAATGTGGCAAATGAAAGCGAACAAAGCAAAAAACAAGGAAGAAAAGAAAGTCCAAAAAGGGACAAGTGTTTCAAGAATGAGTTCTCCTCAGGAAATGATCCTTGATCCAATCACCCTTAAACACACTTTGGGCCTATTTTATCATTTCTTTCTAAACCTAAACCTTGGCCTACATTACGTGCTTTAAAAGCCCATTTTGATCAAGCATGGATATTTAATTTGAAAGGTTATTCTCAGAATTCATCCCATTTTTTTTGAATTGACATTTTTACCTTGAAAACATTTAGAATTCTCAGATGCATGGTAGAATACAAAAAAAAATGGAAATGAAAAAAGAATGTAAAAAGAGAGGTTTAAGCCGAAAACCCGCAAAGGGCGACTTAATACCAAATGGAGGACACGTGAGTTGAAAACCCGCAAAGGGCGGGTCAGGTACTGATTAAAAGTTTGTATCAATGCTCCGTGTAGAGGGGGAGAAAGTATCTGAAAATCAGAAGAAAGGGAAACAACTCAGTCTGATGTAATTACGGAAGCCGAGAGGTTACCCAAGTAAATTACTTGTTCAAGAGAAATTTCATATGGTTTGAAAAAGAGGGGTCCAAGATATTCCGCATCCGGGGCATCTACAACCTATAACTTTACATTTGTTTCTTATATCCTTGATATTTATTTTTACTATTTTGAGACATTTCTTGCAATAAATTCTTGTTATCCTTTTCATGACAATTTTTACTTGATTCATATTTTCTTTCATACATTTTTGAGATGTATTATGATTGTTATTAAATTGAATGATGATTAGTAATAAAAAAATCTTTAAATAAAAGGATTTTAAAGTATTACTAAGGAATAGATTTAAATCTTGGGGAAGGTTTGGAAAGTTCACCAAGTAAAAGAAAACAGTGAACGGGATGGAGATTCCATCACGAAGTCAGAAAATCTGTGAACTTCAGCGAAAGCCAAAAACTGAGACTGTTTCACAAGTTATCTTGAGTGAAGGATTCCTTAAGTGGGGCATCAATGAACAATTGAAGATTTTGTCATGAAGTCGGATAATCTGTGAACCTTAAAGAAACCATGGATTAGAAATCATGATACAGTCATTTAATTGCATTCATTCTTAGGAAACATACAAGCATTTGCAAAGCATGTCATTCTCATCATTGCATTTAGCTAATATTGCAGAAATCAGGAAAACTTGGACTTCCCCAAAGTGAACTCGTTCTGTTTTTCAAACGAGTCGAGCCCGAGATCACCGTCGAGGTACGTTTCCTTTCCAAATCGAACTCGTTTTGCTTCTCAAATAAGTCAAGCCCTGAGACCGCCGTCGAGGTATGTTCCTTTCATTTTCAAGTTAAATTTATTTTTTCCAAATGAACCAAACCTAGAATCGTTCTTAGTATTTCTTTTCGTTTTAAACCGAATTCATTCTGATTTATCAAATGAGTCAAGCCTTGAGACCACCGTCGAGGTATTTCCTTTTGTTTTAAATCGAATTCATTCTGTTTCATCAAATGAGTCGAGCCTTGAGACCACCGTCGAGGTATTTCCTTTTGTTTTAAATCGAATTCATTCTGTTTCATCAAATGAGTCGAGCCTTGAGACCACTGTCGAGGTATTTCCTTTTGTTTTAAATCGAATTCATTCTGTTTCATCAAATGAGTCGAGCCTTGAGACCACCGTCGAGGTATTTCCTTTTATTTTAAATCGAATTCATTCTGTTTTATCAAATGAGTCGAGCCTTGAGACCACCGTTGAGGTATTTCCTTTTGTTTTAAATCGAATTCATTCTGTTTCATCAAATGAGTCGAGCCTTAAAACCACCGTCGAGGTATTTCCTTTTGTTTTAAATCGAATTAATTATGTTTTATCAAATGATCGGGCCTTGAGTCCGTCGTCAAGATATTTTCAAATCACGGGTAAGGCCTCTGGGCACCATTCTTAAGACCTCCAAGCATCATTTCTTTAAAGCCGCATATAGCGCATTTTTTTTCAAAATCACGGGTAAGGCCTCTGGGCACCATTTTTAAGACCTCCGGACATTTTTTTAGATCACGGGTAAGGCCTCCGGGCATCATTCTTAAGACCTCCGGGCACCATTCTTAAGACCTCCAAGCATCATTTTTTAAAGCCGCATATAGCGTATTTTTTTCAAAATCACAGGTAATGCCTCTGGGCACCATTTTTAAGACCTCCGGGCATCATTCTTAAGATCTCCGGGCTTAATTTTTTCTTGCAAATCGAACTCGTTTCCTTAAGACGGGTCGAGCCTTGATTAGTCAGGGAATTTAATTTAAGGATAATATCTTCTATTTACAGTTTTTCTCAACAAAAAAAAATGATGAAAAAATGATGAAAAAATGAAAAGGGAAAAAGAAAAAAGAAATCCCCTTCTTTTCACATGTGATTTCACTAACCGGACAAAATTAGTGTTTGTTTATCTTTGCCTGATTCCTGATTCTCAGTAATAGCCAAAGAGGGGCAGTTGTAGACACCTAATTTTGTCCGGACCACTAAAACAGGTATGTTTTCTTCCTAAATTGATGTTTCAGAATGTAAAAAAACTTTTTTCATCCTATAGGTGGTACTCCGAGACTTAGTTTAAGAGGGCGAGTATAAAAAGTCAAACTTGAAAAAAGTCAACCTCGGAAAGTCAACCCTAAAAAGTCAACTACTAAAAAGTCAACCCACTTTCAAAATAAGATTTGAAGTTCAATTGAAAAATGGCGATAGAATTTTGATAATCCGAGGTCTACATCGAAAGATATGGAGTTCGGAAGTTGGGTTATGGAGATTTAGTAGAAAGGAAACCCTAATCTGGGAAATTTGGGAAAAAGTACTTAAACGATCGAATTGGTCAAAATTGAAGGTTCCAAATGAAAGACAACCACTGACTATGGGTAATGGAGAAGCCACTTGAAAGAAAAACTGAAAGAAAAGTCAATCCAGAAGAAAACCGAGAATTAGGGTTTTTGGTGGATTTCGGTGAAATTGGGAAGAATTACAGAAATGGCTCGACTCGGTAGGAATAAAGCCCCTAATGGATGAGGAGTGATTAAAAAAGGATAGCTCAGGGCTCCGTTTGAAGAAAATCTGAAAATCGAACTTGTTTTGAGCAAAAACGGGTTTCGGAGGTAAAATGACAAATTTGGAAAATTTGGGAAAAATAGCAAATGAACTCCAAAAATTCTAAAAATTTGCAAATATCATTCTTAAATCATTTGGAATAGATTGGTGAAAGAAAATCTTGATTCGGAGTTCGTTTGCAAAATGGCCAAATCCCGAGCCTTCTATGCAAAAATTCAAGAAGATAAATCCCGGAAAAATAGCAAATGAACTCCAAAAATTCTAAAAATTTGTAAAACTTATTTTTAAATTATTTGGAAGAGATTGGTAAAAGAAAATATTGATTCGGAGTTCGTTTGCAAAATGGCCAAATCCCGGGCCCCTTATGTAGTAATTCAAGCTGATAAATCCCGAAAAAATACCAAATGAGTTCCAAAAATTATGAAAACTTCCAGATCGCACTTTTAAATTATTTGGAAGAGATTGGTGAGGAAAACTCTTGATTTGGAGCTCGTTTAAAAAATGGTAAAATTTGAGGGCATAAAAGGGCAATTTTGGAAGAAAAAATCCAAATAAATAGCAAATGGACGCAAAATTTTTTGAAAACTTCTAGAATTGAATTTTTTATTCTTTTGAAAGTATTGAAAAAATAAAATTTGAATTTGGAGTCCGTTTGCCATTTATTTACATTCGGGGGGCAAAAAGGTTATTTTACACAAGAAACCGAAAAGGGCTTTTCTTGCCTTTTAAAAAAATCAAACATGGGCTGGAAGAAGGGGGGCTGGCCTGCCAAGGCCGAAATATGGGAAGGAAGTTTCTTATATTTTAATCAAAAGGCCAACAATGAAGAGTTAGTTAGTGATTTTTTGATCAAGCCATTGCAAATAAGCCACATGGACCAATGCATGAAGAGGAAGAGTGTCAACATAATGGCTTAAGATTCTTGAACAGCTGTAATTGTGGATAGCTGATGGCCTAATCTAAGGGTGATAATTTCATGTTTTAAACATCTTGGATCAATAGCCCTTGGATGAAATTTGGTTGATGGAAAAATGACAATATCCTAGCCTAGAGAGAGGGGGGTTTCGGCCACTACAACGATATTTTCTTTCTTTCATTTTCAGGAGCACTCTCATTCTCTCTTGCTTTTGGCTGATTTTCTCTCCATTGTTGAGAAGCAAAAAGAAAAGTTTAGAAAAGAAAAAAAGTTAGAAGAGAAAAAGCTTGAAAGATAGCTTCTAGAGGTTGCTTTTAGCACCATACTCTTGCACTTTCTTTGATTTTCCATTCTTGATTTGCTGTTTTGATTATTATTTTGGTGAGTTTCTTTTGATTTTTCTTTTTAAATAAATGTTATTAATGTTCTTCTTGAAGTTCCTTCTTGATCCTTTCTTAAAAAAAGCTCTTGAAATATTTTTTTCTCTTATTTCTTTGACATGGCCGAATGGCCCAGTTTTTGTTTTAGTTGCTGTTTGCTTTGTTATTTCATGTTATTTTTTATATTAAATAAGTTTTGATGCTTTAAATCTTCTTCTACTACATAGACTTGAAGATGGTTTTAATGTGGTTGCTTGCTTATTTCCATTTATGAGTCTATTATCATGTTCTTGCATTTTTTATTTTCTGTTTTCAAAAGTTTAAGTTTGTTTTTGTTTTGTTTTTGAAATCCATGTGTTTATGAAAATGCTTGCTGGTTTTCATGCCTCTACTTTATATTTGCATGATTTGAGTGTTATTCTTTAGTTAAGTATGTTAGTATATCTAGTGTTTATGAAAATGCCATGCTCATTTTTTAACATAAGGCCATTCGGCCACTTTACTTTATTTGCTTTGTGTGTGCATTTTTGTTATGTTAGTTGATAGGTTTGCATTTTCATGATGTTTGGTTGAGTATTTTGTTTAAGCATGCCATTTGTTTGTGTTATTTCCATGCATATTTAGATATAGGATTGGTTTGTTTTGCCATGCATATCCATGCATTTTAGACTTAGGTTGCATTAAATGCCATGCAAGTTCATTTAGGTCTAGGTCATTTTATTGATGCCATGCATTTTTCATGACATTTAGGTTTAAAATCATGCATTTCATGCATCATATTTGTTGTATTTTTCATGCATTTCATGTCCTTGCCACTTGACTTATGACTTAGGCCAATCAATGATTCAAAGTCATGCTCTCTTGAGCATACTTGTGGAAAATTAAAGAGTTGTCAAATTGATTATTCTACCTTTGTGATATTTTTTTACTTAGCTAATTTTGTCTAACTTTTCAAAAGTGTTAAATACTGTTTGTGAGTCATTTAAAGAGTCTTAAATATTTTTACTTTGATTTTTAAATGATTTTATCAAAGACAAAAATGTGTTTTGGCAAAACAGTTTTTTTCATCTAGTATTCGTACTTTCCCGATTTTTCTGGGTAGTCATCTTTAATAAGAAAATTAAGCCGATTTTGTCCCGTGTAGTTTTACATGTCCTGAGTCTCCAGTATTGTTTTTAGATATTTTTGAATTTTTAAAAATAGGGTAAAAAATCATGGTTTAAAACTGGACAGTGGAGTCAGAATTGAATTTGAAGGAAAATCATTTTTCTGTTTTGGTTAGTTACTTAGAGGGGGCTGATTAGGAAGTTTAGCTACTGACTTAGGGTAGTTTCTAAGCCTTTTTAAACTCTAAAAATGATTTTTTAAGTCTCGGGTTAACGGTGGTCAAGTCCGGGATTTTAAACTTAGGAAATTAGAGCCATTTAAAAAGTGTTTAGCCAAGTTTTTATTTTTAATTTAAGCTTTTAAAAAAAAATGTTTTCAAACAATCACAAAGTATTTTGATTTTAGAATATTTAATTTGATATATTTTTCTAAGGTAGACGGATATCTTTTTAGATATACGGATTTCCTTAATTAAAGGAAAAAAATACATTTTCATGCATTGCATTTTTCATATTCATGCATTTTATATAATATGTGATTTTTGCTATGATAATTTCTATGGTAATGTTATTATTTCGATTTATATTTTTTGATGTTACATTGTTTATTATATGGTTTTGAATATTTCATGATATCCTATGCTTTTTATTTAGTTATTTTTGTCATATTATTTAGCATATACTATGTTCATGCATTATTATTTTCATTTTTATTTTCATGCATATTATATGATAAAATTATTTTATATTTCATGTCATTTAAATTATATGTCATATCATTCGTATTTGCCATGTCATTTAAATTATTTCATTTCATATAGAATATATTATGTTACCTAGGTCATTTCATTTCATGTAGAATATATTATGTTACCTAGGTCATTTCATTTCATTTCATTTCATTTAGGATATATTATGTCATTTAGGATATTTATTTCATTTAGAATATATCATATGACTTAGGATATTACATTTCATATAGAATATATTATGTTACCTAGTTCATTTCATTTCATTTAGAATATATCATACAACTTAGGATATTTCATTTCATTTAGAATATGTTAAGACTTTTAAATTTAGACTTTTCTATGTCATTTTATTTATGTCATACATATTCATATTCATATTTTTTTAAAATGTTTTTAAAAAGGTAATGATTTTCAATAAAATAAAGATATTCCCGAGTTAAAATAATTCATGAGTTCTCTGCCGGGTTTGCTGGGGAGGATATCATCAATTATCATTAATAACGGAATATCTTTAAAATGAGAATGATTCGGAAAGTTTTCCAAACTAATAAAAATTTCTATATTTTGCCACGTTTGTTGGGGAATATAGAAAAATTTTGAATTTATAAATTCCGGATCATTTTCAATTAAAAATGGAATTATTTTCTTTAAATTGGAAATTAACTTGAAATACTAAATTCAAAATCGACTTTTTTACCGAGACTTGAGATAACACATGATTAATAAGGTACCGTTTTATACGGGCGTTGTGGGGGTGCTAATCCTTCCCCACACGTAACCGAGTCCTGAACCCGTTTCTTTGATTTCTCTGGTTTAAAACGCAGACTTGAAATTGGTTTTAAAAATGTTTTAATTAATTTTAAAATATTTTATAAAACCGGTTTTAATAGGTGACCGATCACACCTAGCTAAAAAAGATTGGTGTCGACTCCATGTCTTTTTCGAGGTCATTTTCAAAACCTTCATTTTTCTAGAGGAATTAAGTCAACTTTTCCTCGATTTTTTTTAATGTCACACTTAACGAATAATAAAGTCTTGCGATGAGACTTGTTATTTTTTAGGTTGCGACAAGGACTAATTTTGTAATAGCACTTTGAAAGGCGAATTACGGACTTATCTCAGGCAGTGATCCTTTTATTCTATCTGTGATGTATTTAGTTCCAGGAAATCAATGAAAGACCGTTCGGTTGAAATTATCCCGGGGCCAATACATTCAAATGCATTCACATTTTATATATTTTATTTGTTCATTTGTACATTTACTCATATTTATAATCATTCATTTTTGAAATTCGTTTATGTTCATACACTTAACCACTTATTTATTCCTTTTACTTGTTCATTCATTCATATTCGTACACTTAAACACTTATTTGTTCATTTCACTTGTTCATTCATTTATTCTTTCGTATTCATATACGTAGTCATGTACATATCCATTTTATTTGATTTATTCATTCACATTTAGTCATACATTCATTCATTCATTTTTATAAAACGTAAAAAAGATGTGTTAATAATTTCTAATTCATGGTTTTCAAAACTAAAGGTACAATTGGTCGCACTCAGAAAGAAACGGATTTTCGACGCCCTTACAATACACGATCTCAAGCCAGAGCTATGGAAAATAATCAACTTGCTAGAATTGAAAGAATGGAAAAAACTCAAAGGGAACTGCAGGAACAGTTAGTTAAATTTCAGGAGGAGTCTCGTGAACAGATGACTAAATTCATGGAAATGATAAGTGCCATGATGAAACAAAAAGGGCCGGGAGAGAATTCGGTCACCGGGAAAAGGGTGGTAGTTGAAGAGGATCAACCTGAAAACATACAGTAAAATGGCCAAGAGGTGCCAATTGGGGCAGCCTCATATGTTTACATCCAGCCAGCTGCAGAAACACAGAACTATATTCCCGGAAAGGGTAATGTGGGAGCTGACCTAAATGATGTTAATGTTCCAGACTTTGAGGAACTAGCTGAAAAGGAAAAAGCAAATATGACTGAGCTGAAGAGGGTCGAAATGGCAGAATCACAGAAAAAATATGAATTGTTGGAGGAGAGGCTGAGGGTCGTTGAAGGGGCGGAGTTATTTGGTAGTCTGGATGCCAAAGAGATGAGCTTGGTGCACGATCTAGTAATTCCCCCAAAGTTCAAAGTACCAGACTTTGAAAAATATAATGGGACTACCAACCCATCAGCACATCTGACCATGTACTGCAGAAGGATGACGGGGCATGATGATAATGAGAAACTGCTTATCCATCTTTTCCAAGATAGGTTGACAGGGTCAGCAACCCGATGGTACAACCAACTGAGTCGCACCAAGATTCGTTCATGGACAGATTTAGCCAGGGCTTTCATGGAATATTATAAGCATGTGTCTGACATGGTACCTAATAGGCAGTCACTACAGAACATGGAAAAGAGGACCAATGAGAGTTTCAAAGAATACTCACAAAGGTGGAGGGATCTGGCCACAAAAGTGCAACCCCCTTTAACTAGCAAAGAAACTACAGTGCTTTTCATCAACACCTTGAAAGCACCCTATTATGATAAATTGGTGGGGAGCGCCACCAAAGACTTTGCAGACATGGTGATATCCGGGGAAATGATAGAGTCGGCCATTAAGAATAGGAAAATGGAAGGGGGTGAGCCTTCTATTTCGAAAAAGATATTCCCTGCCAGGAAGATAGAGGAGACCCATGCAGTTAGTATCAACCAATACCCATATGTACCTCCTATACCACATACACCACCAAGGCCCTATACTCCTACCACATCTTATGCACCTCCTACACCCTACACACTTTACCCGGGGTATAGTCCTTATTACCCCAATATGAACCACCTTACCCAAAATCCCTTCCCTTACACCAATATACCACAACAGCCGTTTCCAACTGGCATATCCCCACAAATAAACCTTCCCTGAAACACTGTCCCAAACACTCAGGGAACCAGGCGCAAGGACCAACGTTCACCAAGGAACGATCAAAAACCCCAATTTGATCCGATTCCTACCACCTATGGTGAGCTATATCCTAAACTGTTGTAGGGTCAACTTGTTGCACCCGTATACCTCAAACCTCTGACACCGCTATATCCAAGGTGGTACAATGCAAATACTAACTGCGCATACCACATAGGAATTCAAGGACATTCGACTGAAGATTGCTTGGCCTTTAAAAAGAAAGTCCAAAGCCTGATCAATGCTGGAGTTGTGAAGTTTGGGGCAAAGAATGGGCCGAACATAACGGGAAACCCATTGCCAGATCATGCGGGGAATCAGGTAAATTCAGTATGGACAGGGGAAGTCGTAAGGGTAAAAAGGGATGTCAGGGAAGTCAAGACTCCAATGTTGATAGTATGGGTCCAAATGGTCAAGGCAGGAATGGTGGGAGATGCGGACAGTTTAAAAATGGTAGGAAAAAGGGTGCAAAATTGGTGCCCGTTTCATAAGTGTGGAGGTCATGTCATACAAGACTGCGAGGACTTTTTGGCTAAAGTCCAAAAGGTGATGGATAATGGGGAGGCCCAGTTTTATGAAGAGACGGAAGAGGAAATAGAGGTTATTGCGAATGCAGCTGGCTACGGGATAGGAAGATCCTTGATCATTTATTATGATGAACCAGAGGAGAAAGTCATGCCAGTCATTGAGGAAAGTGCGCCTAAGTTAATCATTGATCTGCCTGTTTCCTTTTCATACAAGGAAAACAAAGTTGCACCATGGAAATACGATTGCAGCATGGTTATGCCTGGGTCTTTGAGTCAGTAGGATATCACAGGTGTGGGGCATTTAACACGAAGTGGAAGGTGTTATGCTCCTGAGGGTGCTGAACAGGGGTTAACAGGGAAAGATAGAGCAGCAGACAAAGGGAAAAAAGCAGCTGAACCAGTCCATATTAAGATGGATTTGTCAAAAGAAGCAGAAAGGGGATCAGCCCCGGTTAACCGAATAAAAGAGCCGATAAGTGAGAAAGAAGCATGCGAGTTCTTAAAATTCATAAAGCAGAGTGAGTATAGCATGGTTGAGCAACTGCAACGTCAACCAGCTAGAATTTCAATCTTATCTTTGCTTTTGAACTCAGAGCCACACAAAAATACCCTGTTGAGAGTGTTGAATCAGGCATATGTGGCTAACAACATATCGGTAGAAAAATTGGATAGGCTGGTAGGAAACATCGCGACAGACAACCATATATATTTTAGCTATGAGGAGATACCACCCAATGGTATTGGGTCAATAAAAGCTCTCCATATAACTACCACTTGTAAAGGACACATATTACCAAGGGTCATTTTAGATATTGGTTCTTAATTAAATGTGATGCCTTTGGCAACCCTATCCAAATTGCCAGTGGATATTTCTTATATGCTGCCAAGCTGTACGGTGGTCAGAGCCTTTGATGGTACCAGGAGAGATGTAATGGGAACTATTGAGGTTCCTCTGGAGATAGGCCCATGCACTTATACAGTGAACTTTCAGGTCATGGATATTAATCCATCCTATAATTGCTTGTTGGGAAGGCCGTGGATACATTCAGCAGGGGCTGTACCTTCATCTCTCCACCAAAAGCTGAAATTTGTGATAGAGGGGCATTTGGTCACTGTATCAGGAGAAAAGGACGTAATAGCGTCTGTATCTACTGAATCTCCTTATGTTGAACCCAATGAAGATGCTGTAGAATGTTCCTTTCGATCTTTGGAATTTGTAAATGCAGTTTTCATCGCTGAAGGACGAACAATTCCAAAACCGAGGCTGTCCAAGAACACAAGGCTGGGGGTAAGAACTACGGTGGCAAAAGGCTGCAGGGCTGGAAAAGGTCTCGAGAAATATCTTCAGGGGATGGCCCAAGCTATGGAAGTAATGGGAAAGAAAGACCGGTTTGGCCTAAGGTATCTTTCGAAGACCCATGAGAAAAGGAAACAAGTTGAAAGGAATCGACAAAGGAGGATGGCCCGTCTTGCAGGTATGGATATTGAATGAGAGCCTATGACATTCCCACCTATCCTTCACAGCTTCCGCTCAGTCGGTTCTCTGTTCGGAGAAAAGAATTCTGATGATGTGCTTGTAATGGTCGACCAAGCCTTCGAGAGATTCCAGGTGAATAGGGATGAGCAGATGTATGATATGGAGATCTGCACGACTGGGAAGAAAGAATTGAAGGAGAGAATGCTAATTGGATGGTGCGACCTTGTCCACCAGGATATAGACTGACCAATTGGAGCACAACCGAGCTACCCATAGTTTTTAGGTCTATTCCAACGTAATGCTTTTAAACAAATTTTAAATATCTTTGCTCGAAGATATTAAGAATTTCTTTTGTAATGGGCTTTTGTCTAAAACTTTTCATCCAATAAATAACAAACATGATGCATTTCCTTCATATTGATGTGTCCATATTCTTTCATTTATGCTATTTATTTTGCTTCCATTGTATATATGTTTTTCTATATTGTTTCTTCCCCACCTATTACAGGTGCACGAATGCGGAATATGATGACCTTTCTGTAAGTAATTCTGAAATTGATTTTGGGAGGCCCATTTGCACGGGTGATTTTGAGGGCGACGAAGATATTGAGGATTATGGTCTACTCCAGACTTATTAAGAAAAATAGAACAAGAAGAAAAACAAGTACTTCCTCATGAGGAGGAGTTATTGGAACTGTTGAATTTGGGAAGTAGTGAGGAGATAAAAGAGGTTAAAATCGAGACTACATTGTCATCATCGATAAAGGGTGAACTCATAGCCTTGCTCCGAGAATATGTAGATGTATTTGCATGGTCATACCAAGACATGCCGGGTTTGGATCCAGACATTACAGTACATAAGCTTCCTTTAAAGCCAGAATGCAAACCAATTCAGCAAAAGTTGAGAAGAATGAGGTCGGACATGCTGTTAAAGGTAAAAGAGGAGGTAAAAAGGCAGTTTGATGCTGGATATTTAGAGGTGGTGAAATATCCGGAATGGGTGGCAAACATTGTTCCAGTACCAAAGACAGATGGCAAGGACGCATGTGCGTCGATTACCGAGATTTGAACAAGGCCAGTCCCAAAGATAATTTCCCTTTGCCTCACATTAATACTTTGGTGGATAATACGGCGAAGAGTTCTTTGTTTTCTTTCATGGATGGATTCTCGGGATATAATCAGATTAAGATGGCACTAGAAGATATGGATAAAACCACATTTGTTACAATAAAGGGGAACATTCTGCTACAAGGTAATGCCGTTTGGGTTGAAGAATGCTGGGCAACATATCAGAGAGCCATGGTGACCTTGTTTCATGACATGATGCATAAGGGAATTGAGGTTTATGTTGATAATATGATTGCAAAGTCACAAGGAGAAGAAGAGCATATTGCGAATCTTAAAAAACTCTTTGAAAGACTAAGAAAGTTTCAACTCAAGCTAAACCCGGCAAAATGCACTTTTAGAGTCACTTTGGGGAAATTCTTGGGTTTTGTTGTTAGCAAAAAGGGAATTGAGATTGATCCGGATAAAGTGAAGGCCATCCAGAATTTGCCACCTCCACGTACTCAAAAAGACGTAAGAGGTTTTTTTGGGAGATTGAATTACATTGCTCGATTTATTTCTCAGTTAATCGATAAATGTGATCCAATATTCAAGTTACTTCAAAAACGTGATCCAGGAGAGTGGGATGAAGGGTGTCAGATTGCTTTTGAAAAGGTTAAGCATTATCTATCAAACCCACCAGTATTAATGCCATCGACTCCAGATAAACTGATGATATTGTATCTATCAGTATTCGAGAGATCCATCGGTTGTGTTTTAGGGCAGCTTGATGAGACTGGAAAGAAAGAATAGGCGGTTTACTACCTCAGCAAGAAGTTCACAGTTTATGAGTTGAAATATTCGTCGGTAGAAAAGTTGTGTTGTGCCTTAGCTTGGACTGCTCGGAGGCTCAGACAGTACATGTTGTACCACACAACGTGGTTGATCGCCAAGCTAAATCCAATCAAGTACATGTTAGAAACACCTTCTTTGTCAGGGAGGACGGCAAGATGGCAGGTTTTGTTGTCAGAATACGACATTATATATGTGAGTAAAAAAGCTATCAAGGGCAGTGCAGTGGCTGAATTTTTAGCAAGTCGGGCAGTGGAAGATTATGAGCCGTTGAACTTTAATTTCCTAGATGAAGATTTGATGTATGTTTCGCAAGCGGATGACGCTCCCCTGAAGAAGAAAGTATGGAAGATGTACTTTGATGGGGCATCTAATGCCATGGGGCACGAAATCGGTGCAATGCTCATATCCCCGGAAAAAGATTATTATCCCTTCACTGCCAGATTGGATTTCGATTGTACAAACAATACGGCTGAGTATGAGACGTGTACTATGGGCCTTCGTGCAGCGGTAGAAAGAAAATTCAAAGTTTTGGAAGTTCTTGGAGACTCAGCTTTAGTGATATACCAGTTACGGGGAGAATGGGAAACCAATCAGATACAAAGAACTCATACTGAGTTTATTGGAGGAGTTTGAAGAAATAAGTTTCAATTACTTTCCCCGAGAAGAAAATCGGATGGCAGATGCTCTGGCTACTTTGTCATCAATGTTTAAAATGAACGAAGGGACGAAAGTTGTGCCGATCAAGATGAGCATATATGAGTCTCCTGCCCACTGTTTGAGTATCGAAAAAGAAGCAGATGGTCTCCCTTGGTATAACGACATCTTGCAGTACATCAAGAGTTAACAGTATCTAGAACAGGCAACAGAAAATGACAAGAGGACTCTGAGAAGGCTAGCAATGGGTTTTGTTCTAGATGGGGAGATTCTCTACAAGAAAGGGAAAGATCAAGTCCTGTTGAGATGTGTCAGATCTGCTGAAGCTCGAAGAATCATAGAGGAAGTCCATGAAGGGATATGTGCCACCCATGCAAATGGTTACATGCTTGCTAAGCAGATATGAGGTTAGGGTATTATTGGCTGACGATGGAGAGAGATTGTATCAGTTATTCCCGAAAGTGCCATAAATGCCAGATATATGCAGATAAGATTCATGTGCCGCCATCGCCATTGCATGTCATGACCGCACCATGGCCGTTTTCAATGTGGGGAATGGATATGATTGGGCCTATTACCCCGAAAGCTTCAAATGGACATCGTTTCATCCTGGTGGCCATAGACTATTTCACAAAGTGAGTGGAAGCTGCTTCTTATATGAATGTAATGAAGTCGATGGTATGCAGATTTGTTAAAAAGGAAACCGTATGCCGATATGGATTGCCAGCAAAAATTATTTCAGATAATGCTCTCAATCTGAATAATAAGATGATGAGAGAGGTATGTACTCAGTTCAAGATCACGCATCACAATTCGTCACCTTATCGTCCGAAGATGAATGTGGCAGTAGAAGTAGCCAACAAGAACATCAAGAAGATTGTCGAGAAGATGACTGATGTGTACAAGGATTGGCATGAGATTTTTCCTTTTGCTCTTCACGCATATCACACTTCGGTTCGCACATCTACAGGGGCAACGTCGTTTTCTTTGGTATACGGTATGGAAGCAGTGTTACCTATTGAAGTTGAGATTCCTTCGCTTCGGGTTTTGATAGAGGTTGGCCTAGAAGAGGCAGAATGGGTTAGAACTCGTTATGAACAGCCGAATCTCATCGAGGAGAAAAGATTGAAAGCAATTTTGTCACGGGCAGTTGTATCAAAAAAGGATGATTCGAGCCCATAACAGGAAGGTTCGACCCAGACAGTTCCGAGAAGAAGAGTTGGTACTGAGAAAAATTCTCCCTATAGTGAAGGATCCGCGAGGAAAATGGGCTCCAAATTGGGAAGGACCCTATGTGGTAAAAAGAGCCTTTTCTGGAGGAGCATTGATTCTAACTCGGATGGACGGGGATGATTTTAGACATGCCGTGAATGCTGATGAATTGAAGAAGTATTATGCTTAAAAAAAATGTGATGCTATACACATGGGAATTCGAATGATTCCAAGTGTAGAAATGGAAGTTCTATATATCTATCTCCCCTGAGAATTGTTTTTCAAAGAGAATATTCATGCTTGGTATGATAAATGGCCATCTTTCATATTCCCTTTATTAAGAAGAAATTATCCCTAGTCACCCCTTTGAGCCTTAGGAATTATTTCTTTCGTTGAACCCAGATCAAGGATCACCCTCTACCCTGGAGGGCAAATACGAGGAAAAATAGTCAAAATCATGGCAAAAAAAAGAGAGCCATTGGAAAATGTGAAATCAAAGAATGGCAAATGAAGGCCAGCAATGAAAAAAAATAATAATAATAAAAAAAAAAAGAGAAAAGTCCAAAAAAGGGGGCAAATGTCTCAAGAATGAATTATCCTCAAGAAATGATCCTTGATCCAATTACCCTTAAACACATTTTGGGCCTATTTTATCCTTTCCTTCTAAACCCGAACCTTGGCCTACATTACGTACTTTAAAAGTCCATTTTGATCAAGCATGGATATTTAATTTGAAAAGTTTTTCTCAGAATTCATCCCATTGTCGCAACCTAAAAAATAATAAAGACGAGTCTCATCGCAAGACTTTATTATTCGTTAAGCGTGACATTAAAAAAAACCGAGGAAAAGTCGACTTAATTCCTCTAGAAAAATGAAGGTTTTGAAAATGACCTTAAAAAAGACATGGAGTCGCCACCAATCTTTTTTAGCTAGGTGTGATCGGCCACCTATTAAAACCGGTTTTATAAAATATTTTAAAAATTAATTAAAACATTTTAAAAACCAATTTCAAGTCTGCGTTTTAAACCAGAGAAATCAAAGAAGCGGGTTCGGGAGTCGGTTACGTGTGGGGAAGGATTAGCACCCCCACAACGCCCGTATAAATCGGTACCTTATTAATCGTGTGTTATCTCAAGTCTCGGTAAAAAGTTGGTTTTAAATTTAGTATTTCAAGTTAATTCCCAATTTAAAAATAATTCCATTTTTTATTGAAAATGATCCGGAATTTATAAATTCAAAATTTTCCTATATTCCCCAACAAACGTGGCAAAATATAGAAATTTTTATTAGTTTTGGAAAACTTTCCGAATCATTCTCTTTTTTTGAAAGAAAGATATTCCTTTATTAATGATAATTGATGATATTCCCTCCAGCAAACCCAGTAGAGAACTCATGAATTATTTTAACTCGGGAATATCTTTATTTTTATTGAAAACCATTATCTTTTGCAAACATTTAAAATAAATGAATATGTATATGCATGACATAAATAAAATAACATAGTAAAGTCTAAATAATATAATGCAACCTAAATGACATGACAAATATGAATGGTATGGCATATAATTTAAATGACATGGAATAAAATAATGCTATCATATAATATGCACGAAAATAAAAATGCAATGCATGAAATGTATTTTTTTCCTTTAATTAAGGAAATTCGTATATCTAAAAAAGATATCCGGCTACCTTAGGAAAATATGTCAAATTAAATATTCTAAAACCAAAATACTTTGTGATTGTTTGAAAACAATTTTGAAAAGCTTGAATTAACAATAAAAACTGGGCTAAAAATTTTTAAATGGTTCTAATTTCCTAAGTTTAAAAAATACGGACTTGACTACCCTTAACCCGGGATTTGAAAAACCATTTTTAGAGTTTAAAAGGCTTAGAAATCACCCTAAGTCAGTAGCTAACCCTCCTAATCAGCCCACTCTAAGTAAATTAACCAAAACAGAAAAATGGTTTTTCTTTAAATTCAATTTTGACTCCACTGTCCAGTTTTAATTCACGATTTTTTATCCTATTTTTAAAAATTCCAAAAATTCTAAAAACAATACTGGAGACTCAGGACATGTAAAACTACAGGAGGAAAAATTTTCTTAATTTTCTGATCAAAGATGAATTCCTAGAAAAATCAAAGATGTACGAGTTTTTTTGAAAAAAACTGAAAAAAACTGCTTTGCCAACACATTTTTTTTTTGTCCTTGATAAAATCATTTAAAAATCAAAATAAAAATATTTGAAACTCATAAAATGACTTGAAAGCAGTAGCTAGGACTTTTTGAAAGTTAGATAAAAATTGGCTAAGTAAAAAAATCACAAAGGTAGAATAATCAATTTGACAAACTTAATTTTCCACAAGTATGCTCAAGAGAGCATGATCTTGAACCATTAATTGGCTCAAGTCATTATTCAAGTGGCATGAACATGAAATGCATGAAACAATGCAGCAAACATAATGCACGAAATGCATGGATCTAAACCTAAATGTAAGGAAAATGCATGACACAAATAATATGGCCTAGACCTAACATGAACTTGCATGACATTTAATGTAACCTAGACCTAAGACATGCATGGCATTTTCACAAACACAAGGCATGCTTAATTCAAAAATCCAACCAAATATTATGCAAATGCAAAAACCTAACAACTAGCATGACAAAAATACAACACACAATGCAAAACACATGGAGTAGCCAAATGGCCTCAAGCTCCAACAAGCATGGCATTTTCACAAACACTTGGTATGCTAGCATGAAAAACTAAGTCATAACACAAAAATCACACAAGCATTTTCACAAACACCTAATATACCAAATCTAAAACATGCTCACTAAGATATAAAACAAGAATCATGCAAAGAATCACACAAGCATTTTCACAAACACTTAATATGCTAACTCTAAAACATGCTCAAATTTAAACAACATGAAAACAGAAAATTAAAAATGCAAAAACATGATATCTAAGACATAAATGGCAACAAACAAAGCAACTAAATTAAATATAACTTAAGAATATGAAATAACATAATATTTAAAACATCAAAAATAAAGAAAATAGCATAAACAATATGGTAAAATGAATCAAAAACAACAACTTAAAATAAATAATGTAGGCCATTTGGCCATGGTGAGTTTATTGTAGAAACAAAATGTAAGAAAAATATACTTAAGAAAGGAAATAAAGGAAGAACAAGAAACATTATTTTAAAATGAAAACTCACCAAGTAGCTTTTGAACGGATTAAGCTATAAACCCTCAGTGTAGCTTTTGAACGGATTAAGCCACAAACCCTCTCACAAGTAGCTTTTGAACGGATTAAGCTATAAACCCTCAGAGTAGCTTTTGAACGGATTAAGCCACAAACCCTCTCACAAGTAGATTTTGAACGGATTAAGCTATAAACCCTCAGAGTAGCTTTTGAACGGATTAAGCTACAAACCCTCAGAGTAGCTTTTGAACGGATTAAGCTACAAACCCTCTCAACAAAAACACTATGACTCACCACCCGGATAATCCTAATACAAGTGTATAGACTATCTCACAAGGGGTAGTGGGTGATTTCAACCAAAGGCCAAGACCCCTTATTTATAAGGTGAGCACCTCCTTGGCTTGACATTACAAAGGGATGTGGGATTGGGACTTAGGCTCAAAAATGAAAATCTCTAACTTAACTCTTGATTTTTAATCACTTGATTGAAAAAATCCTAAGCTTCCTCCTTCCTTTGGGCTTGGGCAGGCCAGCACTTCTCTTTTCCAGCCCAGCTCTGATTTTTGAAAGGCCCAAATAAGCCCTTTTCGGTTGCTTGGGTGAAACGACCATTTTGCCCCCCGGATGCAAAATAAATTTCAAACGGGCTCCAAATTCAATTTTTCTTATTTTAATACTTCCAAAATAATAAAATATTGAGTTCTGGAAGTTTTCAAAATTATCCGAGTCCGTTTGCTATTTATTTGGATTTTTTCTTCCCAAAATGTCCTTTTATGCCCCTACTTTTTACCATTTTTTAAACGAGCTCCAAATCAAGATTTTTCTTCACCAATCTCTTCAAAATAATTAAAAAGTGTGATCTGGAAGTTTTCATAATTTTTGGAGCTTATTTGGTATTTTTTCGGGATTTATCGGCTTGAATTACTACATAGGAGGCTCGGGATTTGGCCATTTTGCAAACGAACTCGGAATCAAGATTTTCTTTCGCCAATCTCTTCCAAATAATTTAAAAATGAGATTTTCCAAATTTCAGAATTTTTGGAGTCCATTTGCTATTTTTCCGGGATTTATCTTTTTGAATTACTGTATAAGAAGCCCGGGATTTGGCCATTTTGCAAACGAACTCGGAATCAAGATTTTCTTTCGCCAATCTCCTTCAAATGATTTAAGAATGAGATTGACAAATTTTCCATAATTTTCGGAGTCCATTTTCTATTTTTCCCAAATTTTTCCAATTTTGCCCTTTAACCTCCGAAACCCGGTTTTGCTCAAAACAAATCCGATTTTCAGATTTTCTTCAATCTGAGCCTTGGGACATCCTTTTTAACCATTCTTCATCCATTGGGGGCTTTGGTCTTACCAAGTCGGGCCATTTCTGTGATTCTTCCCGATTTCACCGAAATCCACTAGAAACCCTAATTCTCGGTTTTCTCCCGGATTGACTTTTCTTTCGGTTTTTCTTGCAAGTGACTTCTCCATTACCCGTAGTCAGTGCTTATCTTTCATTTGGAACCTTCAATTTCGACCAGTTTGATCGTTTAAGCACTTTTCCCCAAATTTCTTGGATTAGGGTTTCTTTTCTACTGAATCTCCAAATCCCAACTTCCGAACTCCATATCTTTCAATATAGACCTCGGATTATCAAAATTCTTTCTCCATTTTTCAATTGAACTTAAAATCTTGATTTTGAAAGTGGGTTGACTTTTTCAGTAGTTGACTTTCTAGGGTTGACTTTTTCGGGTTTGACTTTTTCGGGGTTGACATTTTTTTAAGTTTGACTTTTTGTGCTCGCGCTCTTAAACTAAGTCTCGGAGTACCACCTGCAGGATGAAAACAATCTTTTTATACTCGGAAACATCAATATGGGAGGAAAACATACCTGTTTAGTGGTCCGGACAAAATTAGGTGTCTACAGCTGCCCCTCTTTGGCTATTGCTGAGAATCAGGAATCAGGCAAAGATAAACCAACACTAATTTTGTACGGTCAGTGAAATCACATGGAAAGGAAAGGGGTTTTCTTTTTCATTTCTTCATTCATTTTTGCATTTTGCATTTTTTATTTTCTTTTTTCATTTTCTATTTTTTTCTCTTTTTTCTTTTTTTTTTCAAATTTTTTTTTTTTTTTGAAAACAGTAAATTGAAGATTTGTCTTTAAATTGAATTCCCTGCCTAAACAAGGCTCGATTCGTCTTAAGGAAACGAATTCGATTTGCAAGAAAGGAAATGACCTCGACGATGGTCTCGGGGCATTAACCTGTCTTGTTCTCAGCTGTGTTTAAAATTCTGGATATCTCCTCCAGAAGCTTCGGCTATCACCACCAAACTCTTGCTCATTTTTTTTAAAATGTAAAAATTCTGGGTATCACCTCCAGAAGCTTCAGCTATCACCACCGAAGACTTTCTATCTTTTCAAAGGATTTTAAAACTCTGGATATCTCCACCAGAGGCTTCAGCTATCACCACCGAAGTCTTGCTCATTTTTAAAAACTGTAAAATTCTGGGTATCATCTCCAGAAGCTTCAGCTATCACCACCGAAGACTTTCTACCTTTTCAAAGGACTTTAAAAAAAAAACTCTGGATATCTCCACCAGAGGCTTCAGCTATCACCACCGAAGACTTGTTCATAAATAAAAAAAGTACCTTGACGATGATTTCGGGGCTCGACTCGCCTTAAGGAAACGAAATCGATTATACCTGGAAGCTTTAAGAGATGATGCAAATGCTTCATGATGCAAATGCTTCATGATGCAAATGCAAATGTCTTTTGTTGATGCAAACGCTTCTTGATGTAGATGCAAATGACTTAGATTGGTGCAAATGTCTTTGATGCAAATGTAAATGACTTGATTTGATACAAACTTTCTTGATGCAGATTTAACTAACTTAGATTGATGCAAATGCTTCTTGATGTAGATGCACATGTTGAAAAAAATTCTGGATAACTCCTTCAAAAGAAGATTTCTCATTTTTCAAAATTATAAAACCCTGGATATCTCCACCAGAGGCTTCAGCTATCACCACCGAAGACTTCTTCATTTTTAAAACTGTAAAATTTTGGATATCCCCACCAGAAGCTTTGGCTATCACCACCAAAGACTTGCTCAATATAAAATTCTAGATAACTCATCTAGAAGAAGATTTCTCATGTTTCAAAATTATAAAATCCTGGATATCTCCACCAGAGGCTTCAGCTATCACCACCGAAGACTTGTTCTTTTAAAACTGCAAAATTCTGGATATCACCACCAGAAGCTTTGGCTATCACCACCAAAGACTTGGTCATTGTAAAATTCTGGGTAACTCCTTCAGAATAAAATTTCTCATTTTTCAAAATTATAAAACCCTGGATATCTCCACCAGAGGCTTCAGCTATCACCACCGAAGACTTGTTCACTTTTAAAACTGTAAAATTCTGGATATCCCCACCAGAAGCTTTGGCTATCACCACCAAAGACTTGTTCATTGTAAAATTCTGGGTAACTCCTTCAGAATAAAATTTCTCATGTTTTAAAATTATAAAACCCTGGATATCTCCACCAGAGGCTTCAGCTATCACCACCGAAGACTTATTCACTTTTAAAACTGCAAAATTCTGGATATCACCACCAGAAGCTTTGGCAATCACCACCAAAGACTTGCTCATTGTAAAATTCTGGGTAACTCCTTCAGAATAAAATTTCTCATGTTTTAAAATTATAAAACCCTGGATATCTCCACCAGAGGCTTCAGCTATCACCACCGAAGACTTGTTCACTTTTAAAACTGTAAAATTCTGGATATCCCCACCAGAAGCTTTGGCTATCACCACCAAAGACTTGTTCATTGTAAAATTCTGGGTAACTCCTTCAGAATAAAATTTCTCATGTTTTAAAATTATAAAACCCTGGATATCTCCACCAGAGGCTTCAGCTATCACCACCGAAGACTTATTCACTTTTAAAACTGTAAAATTCTGGATATCACCACCAGAAGCTTTGGCTATCACCACCAAAGACTTGCTCATTGTAAAATTCTGGGTAACTCCTTCAGAATAAAATTTCTCATGTTTTAAAATTATAAAACCCTGGATATCTCTACCAGAGGCTTCAGCTATCACCACCGAAGACTTGTTCCCTTTTTAAAAACTGTAAAATTCTGGATATCCCCACCAGAAGCTTTGGCTATCACCACCAAAGACTTGCTCATTGTAAAATTCTGGGTAACTCCTTCAGAATAAAATTTCTCATGTTTTAAAATTATAAAACCCTGGATATCTCCACCAGAGGCTTCAGCTATCACCACCGAAGACTTGTTCACTTTTAAAACTGCAAAATTCTGGATATCACCACCGAAGACTTGCTCATTGTAAAATTCTGGATATCCCCACCAGAAGAAAATTTCTCATTTTTCAAAATTATAAAACTCTGGATATCTCCACCAGAGGCTTCAGCTATCACCACCGAAGACTTGTTCACTTTTTAAAAACTGTAAAATTCTGGATATCTCCACCAGAAGCTTTGAGAAATGATGCAGATGCACATGTCTTTTAACAAGGTGCTCATGCTTCATGGTGCAAATGTAAAATATTTCTTAGTGCAAATGCAAATGGCCTGGATTGATGCCCATGTTTCATGATGCAGATGCCCCTACTAATTGTGTTCATGTAACTGGTTTATGAATGGTATAACTACAATTACCACACAATAATGAAAATGCAATGATTCTAAGCTTGAGATGACACAAATGCGAATTCCATGAAGAATGTAAAGGTAAAATGCAGATGCTTATGGAATAATGCCAATGCAAATACCCATGAATGATGCAAATGCTTGCCGACACTGTGCAGATGCAAAAGCTCGATAAAGAGATGAGTGCTCATGAGTGATGCAAATGCCCCCGGTTGTTTTTCTAGACTTTGGCTTAGCCTTTCAAATTCATTTTTCCTCTTCAAATCAGAGTATATCTTCAATTCATTTCTGCTATTCTCTTTGCCCCAACAGTTTTCAAACTTTCATCAACAGAGATCTGAACTGGGTTCGATATCTTCTTCTCATATCTGGAAGTCAGGACCTATCCTGGCAGTTCTATACCTTTGAGTTAGAAAAATCCTTGTCACATGTCATCATCAAAAATGGGTATTTCAAAATTTTTTTTTTTTGTTTTGAAAAACAATTTTGCTTATTTAAGGAAAACTTCTAAGCCAAAAATTTTAACTCCACAGTGTATGATGTACAAATCTTTTGATGACTGATGATCACTGTTAGAAAATTCCCTAAGTATTAATCTGGGTTTTTCCAACTGGGATTGGCAAGGCTTGGTATAACAAGATTCTGACTTTTTCAGGAAAACTTCATGACAAAAATGTATATCCTTTCTAGGCTCACAAATGGAACAGGTTTTACAAATCATGAATTTATTGAGAACCAAACAAATTCAACATTCTTTTAGTTTCCATATCAAGGCATTTTGACAAGCGTCAAGATTGGCCTGGATGTTCAAACTGGAAAGTTTAATCTTGGAGAAAAAGGTTTCAGTTTTTTTTGAAGACAATCCTTTGAATGAGAATTGACAATTTGGGGGTTCAAGAAATCCTAGATGTTCCTCGATGACCACTCCTTTAATAAGATCTTTTCTTTTTGGGGTATCGGCACTATCATAGAGGGCATTGAAAATTTCCAAATTTACTCTAGACCGCCCATTTTTGGGTTTTCACCCTAGAGTCACATTCTTTCCCTTTTTTTTTTACCATACACTTGAGAATTCTAAATTCTTCCTTAGTGAAATGATAATTCGATGAAATGGGATAAAATCTGAGGAAAAACCTTTCAAATTAAATATTCATGCTTGATCAAAATGGACTTTTAAAGCACGTAATTTAGGCCATCGCTCAGGGTTCAGAAAGAAAGGATAAATAGGCCCAAAATATGTGTTTGAGGGTAATCAGATCAAGGATCATTTCTTGAGGAGGATTCTTTTTGAAGCATTTGTCCCTTCTTGGATATTTCTTTCCTTTTGACTTTTGTGTCTTTCTTTCCTCGCTCTTGGCTTTCAATTTGTCATGTATTTCACACATTTTGTTTTCTTTTTTTATTGTGTTTTTTTGTTTTTCTTGGCTTTCATTTCGCCATCTTTTCCTCTTCTTTTTTCTTTGACAGAGTGCGCCCGTATTTATTCGGGGACCCATTTGCTTTTTGTCTATCCTTGAGCTGTCACTCATTTCTCAATGATCTTTGAAAAGATCTTTCCTCGCATTTGCCCCCCAGTAGAGGGTAATCCTTGATCAGGGTTCAAAGAAGAAATAATTCTTTTGGCTCAAAAGGGGTGACTATGGATAATAAATTTTTTTTTGTGAAAAGGATATGAAAGATGGCCATTTCTCATGTCAAGCACAAATATTCACATTGAAAAGCAATTCCCAGGGGAAATAGATATTCAGAATTTCATTTTGCACTTTGGAATCATCCGAATTCTCATATGCATGATATCACAATTTTTCTTTTTTTTTTTTTTTTTTGTTTTTTTCGTCGCATGCCCCCAATGATTCATGCATTAAGTCCATCCTTATTCACGATGTATCCATCATTTCTACATATGATGCCCCAATTTGATTAACCATGAAGAATAAGAGACAAGGAAAACCTGTTTTTGGGTCATATTTTCCTTGTCTCTTCAAAGAACTCAGATTGGAAACTCAGCCTTTTCTCTGGGACAAGGGATAATCTAGTTTAATCATTGTGCCCCAGGGTGTCAATCATGAAGTGATGTCTAGGCAATGAATGGTTTTAGCACAATCTTGACACACATCAAATTACCAAAATCTGGATTCTTGATAGAATGTCTCATTTGTTTGATTTTCAAGGAATTTGAAAATTTTCAAAAAGTTCGTTCCTTTGTTCATAGCCTAGACTAAGATCTACGTCTTTGCTTATTCTGTGATGACAATGGTTTTATGAAGTCAAATCATTCATATTCCTTGAAGCATTAGGTCTTTCAAGTGGTCTCGGTTCAAAAGATTTAGGCTTAGGAAAGCCTAAAAGAGAGGGCTGAAGGTATTGGGTCATTTCTAACAATGATCATCAATCTTCTTGAGACTATCCATCACTAAAAATTCCTTAATGCTTGTTTTTGCAAATTCAAGTTATTGTTGAAACAAAACAAACACAAAGCATTTAAAATACAAAATTCATTTAATTCATGTAGATGTTAACATGAGACAAGTGCTTTCCTCATCATAGTGTATAGAACTACATGTGTCAAAAACCTAATATGATCATGCACAATGTTTCTTATGACACTTGACTTCCCCATCTTCAAAACTTATCGAACCAGCCTTGATGAGATCTCTGACCTTGTACGTCAAAGCGGGGCAGTTCTCTGTTGAGTGACCTTGATTGCCAGAATGGTATCCACAACACTCATTAGCATCATACCAGCTTGGATAAGGGGGCTTCAGAGGCGCTATTTGAATGGGTGTCACAAGGTGATTCTGGATGAGTTGAGGTAGTATCTCACTGTATGTCATAGGAACCAGGTCAACCGGATTTCTTTTTCGCTTTTTATGCCCCTTTCGATTATCCCCAAGGGTGTTCGATTGATAGACAGATGTAAATTCTGGTGTAGTTGCAGTCATTGGTTGGTAGGGATAAAAACCATGAGAGACGTTATTCAGGGTAGAGTAAAATGGCTGATATGAGGAGAATTGGGGAGGTGGGGCAAAGTCTTCCACGACTTGGGTATCTTCCTTTTTCTTTTCAGATGCCCCCTTGTTCTTGGTATTGGATGTTCTTTCTCCTTCAATTTTCCCATCCTTGATAGCATTCTCAATCATCTCCCCTGAAATTACCATGTCTGAGAAATTCTTTGTGATGTTGCCAACAAGTATATCATAGTACGGGGCCTGCAGTGTATTTACAAAAAGGACAGTGGTTTCCTTCTGAGTTAAGGGCGGTTGTACTTGGACGGCCAGGCTCATCCACCGTTGCGCATATTCTTTGAAGCTCTCAGTAGCTCTTTTCTTCATATTTTGCAAGTTGAGACGGTCAGGCGCCATGTCGGTCATATGCTTGTACTGGCTTAGAAAAGCCCTAGCCAAATCATTCCAAGAGCGTATCTGGTCCTTGCTCAACTGACTATACCACCTAATTGCGGACCTGCTAAGGCTATCCTGAAAGCAGTGAATCAAAAGCTTATCATTATCTATCTGACTTGTCATCTTTCGGCAGAACATAGTGATGTGGGCTAATGGATCGGTCGTCCCGTCATATTTCACAAAGTCAGGGATCTTGAACTTAGGAGGAATGACTAAATCGAGGACCAAGCATCGTTCTTTCGCCTCCATACTCCCGAATACATCTGTTCTTTCTATTGCCCGGAGCCTTTCATTTAACAACTGATATTTCCCTTGGGAATCTGCCAACTCAACCTCATTTACTGCAACCCTTTTCAACTTTGCCTGTTCAGCTGGATCATCTGAGTTTAGGACATTGACGGGGTTAACAGTGTTTTGGGCATCAATTATTGCGACCTCATCTTGGCTCTTTTGTACCTCTAACCCTTCTCCGGCGACAGAGTTTTCAGTGTATCCTTTTCCCTTGATTACAGCAGACATTAGCTCCATTAGTTTAGTCATCTGATCCTTAGATTCTGCTTGAGATTTTGCTAGCTGTTCTCGCAATTCTCTCTGTTCCCTTTCCATTTTTTCCATTCGGGCAACTTGTTCATCCTCCATAGCACCAGCCTGTATTAAAAGTGTACTCAGTACTTCTTCTGATTTGAAATGGAAATTATTTCAAAGACTCCTAAAGCCAAGCCAACTTCTATTTTTTTTTTCCAAATGTATGTCATGATGAATGAGCCATGAATGCAATTTGATGCATGTGAAGTCTAAACAATATGATGTATGGACATGTATAATGGAAACATGCTGACCATATATGTAATAAATGCAATCATAATGCCAACATGTTGCAAACAAAGAATAAACAAATGAACACATGGATATATGCAATGACTGATCATGTGCATTTTAGCATGTTTCCCAATGAATGATCATATATCCTATGAATGCAACACGGTGTCAATTATGATACATGCAAACAATGAATGATTGATATAGAGTATATACAAAGAAAATCATACTAACCATGTGTGTCATGAATGTGACCTAATGCTAATTATGATGTATGTAATAAGCAAATTAATGCATAGATATATACAGAAAAATCATGCTGATTATGAATGCATGAATGCAACCTGACAAATAATTGATGGGATGCAAAATGCAAAGGGAGAGATATCACGGAGGAAATAAGAATCGGAGGAACTTAATCATCAACCTCTCATAAATTTGAAACATAATCAATTCATTCCTACATCAACATTCACAATGGTATAAACCATGTTTTACAAAATTTGAACAGTGGTTAAGACTGTCCTTACAAGCACTTTATTCTTCCTAACATCCTAAGGCTATAAGAGCCGGCTACTGAAAAAGTGAAATCTTATTACATCATATAAGACCGAAGTCTTTCCACCTCAATGATGTAAATCTCCCAATCCTAATGACGCTTTCCCAGTCCTCTATCAATCAGTGTCGTGGGATCCAACCACTTGGCATTTATAAGAGTTTGCACTTTCTTTTTGAATGCCATACAGTCTTCAATGTTATGGCCAACAATTCCACAATGATAATCACATTTTGCATTTGGATTATACCACCTTGGATATGGTGGTAACAGGGGTTTCAATGGGACACAGGCAACCATGTGATTTTGGATCAGTATAGGGAGGAGCTCTTGGTAGCTGATTGGAATGGGATCAAAAGGCATTTGGGTCTTATCCTGGGGTCGTTTCTTAGTTACACATGGCCTAGGAGTTGGGGCACTTGGTGGTGGCACTAAGGTCCGAACCGGAGTGTTTACATGGAGATGTGGTGGAACAGCATGGTGAGGGTATGGATTCGGACACGGGGCCTTTAGAGGTTGTACATAGCTCGAGGTTCTTATCCCAGATGCTGGATAAGGTGGTTGATGAGGGAAATAGTATGAACTGGTAGTTGTTGGTGATGGAGTGGGATTCAGGAATCCCGTAGTGGTCATCCCAATGGACGATTGGACCATGGTAGGGTGGGGATACTGGCTTAGACCTCGAACAGTTTGCAGGTATGGTACAGGATCCAAGGTTTCTATCTTTGGTATCAGGCTCTCAGGTTTAATCATTTTCACGATTTTGTCCATAATTTCATCAGGATTGCAACCTTTGTGGCATTGACAAGCGCAGGATCCAGCAGGGATTATGTGTTCTGGGCCTAATGGTTTTGGTTGATCCGAAGATGATGCGAAGTCCTGAGAAAGTTCACCTTTACTGTTACCCATATCCTCAACCATTTTCAGCAATTTGGCAAGTTGTTCCTTCACCTTTCGGATTTCATGTCCATATTCCTCTTGATTGCGTTCCAAAGCACCCAATCGTTCCTCCGATTCATTCCTCATATCTCGAATCCCTTTCATGCAAATGAAAATGTCATGAGATTAGGAATACAATTATGAATGTACATGCTCTATTCCTATGTGCATGAATAAACTGATGATTAATGCATGAACATATACAGAGAAATTATGATGACTATGTATGCTATGGATTCAATCTAATGCCAGGTATATACAGATAATGATTGTGCATGTCATAAACGTATCTTACAATGAATGACCATGCATGCTATGACTATAATATGATGTCAAAATGATACATGCAAAAATAAATGAATTAACACAAAGGTATATACAAAGAAATCAATGATTACACGAAATTGGTGGGACTATTCAAAAATCTCATTATGCAGGATTTGCCTCCAATTTTTTTTTTTTTTTGATTTGATAAACCAATCACATCATTTTCAAAAGAATTTCAGGGTGGATCTTACTATGGTACAATATGCAAATGTTCATGTGACACTACCGGTTTTATGAAATCATCAAATTCAATTACCAACTATTTATTGCAAAGAATGAGATCAATAATACAACAAAAAATGTACATGCTTTATTTACACATGCATGAAATGTGCCACATGCAAAAATGCTTGAAAAAGGATTTTTTTTTTTTATAAAAAAAAACAGCTAATGAACATCTGCCCCAGCAATATCTGCTTATTTAGGCATCACGATGCCTTCGAGGCGGAGTATCACATTTATTACGGGCGATGTACGTACATCGTTGCCCGATCTACCACACTTATTCGGAGTGTAAAACAGGTAACAAAAAGTTTAGAAATGTCCTTCCCATGTGTTCCTATTTTCGGTATATCTAACGGAAATTCGGGATGGCTTCGCCTAGGTTCACTATATGAGGGTGAATCGATTCTAAGGCCCCGAATTGTTCCTCACTGTCGCCGGTGAAGGCTAGTAAGGCACCCCGATAAAAGCGGGTTCAATTCGTTAGAGTATATTTTCCTATGCCCGTACCGAGGATTATCACGAAGGCATTAGGTACTTTATACTCCGAAAGTGTTTCACTAGCCCATACGGAGGATCAATCACGAAGGCTTAGTTACTTTACTTCCACTTAAAAGGACGGAACCCGGGTAGAGGATTCATGTTATGCAAATGCACGTGTAGTGTGTGTGGAGAAACAAAACAAACCTGTCACCACCTATTCTACAAACCTTATTCTAAATGTCCTAACAATTAAAACATTCAAGAATAGTGTAACGCATTAACCGACAAGCAGTTATAATATACAACCTTAAATAGCTAGAGAACAATAATAAAATGCATGCACATGAGTATGAACATATTTAAAAATATTTTATTATTTTCAAAATTCTCCTTATTAACAAAAATATGGATATTAAAATTAAATACCAATAAAACCAACAAAACTGAGACTTTGATAACACACGACTAATTCTAGGCCTGACTCTCTAATATTCCCCAGTGGAGTCGCCAAGCTGTCGCAACCTAAAAAATAATAAAGACGAGTCTCATCGCAAGACTTTATTATTCGTTAAGCGTGACATTAAAAAAAACCCGAGGAAAAGTCGACTTAATTCCTCTAGAAAAATGAAGGTTTTGAAAATGACCTTAAAAAAGACATGGAGTCGCCACCAATCTTTTTTAGCTAGGTGTGATCGGCCACCTATTAAAACCGGTTTTATAAAATATTTTAAAAATAAATTAAAACATTTTAAAAACCAATTTCAAGTCTGCGTTTTAAACCAGAGAAATCAAAGAAGCGGGTTCGGGAGTCGGTTACGTGTGGGGAAGGATTAGCACCCCCACAACGCCCGTATAAATCGGTACCTTATTAATCGTGTGCTATCTCAAGTCTCGGTAAAAAGTTGGTTTTAAATTTAGTATTTCAAGTTAATTCCCAATTTAAAAATAATTCCATTTTTTATTGAAAATGATCCGGAATTTATAAATTCAAAATTTTCCTATATTCCCCAACAAACGTGGCAAAATATAGAAATTTTTATTAGTTTTGGAAAACTTTCCGAATCATTCTCTTTTTTTGAAAGAAAGATATTCCTTTATTAATGATAATTGATGATATTCCCTCCAGCAAACCCAGTAGAGAACTCATGAATTATTTTAACTCGGAAATATCTTTATTTTTATTGAAAACCATTATCTTTTGCAAACATTTAAAATAAATGAATATGTATATGCATGACATAAATAAAATAACATAGTAAAGTCTAAATAATATAATGCAACCTAAATGACATGACAAATATGAATGGTATGGCATATAATTTAAATGACATGGAATAAAATAATGCTATCATATAATATGCACGAAAATAAAAATACAATGCATGAAATGTATTTTTTTCCTTTAATTAAGGAAATCCGTATATCTAAAAAGATATCCGGCTACCTTAGGAAAATATGTCAAATTAAATATTCTAAAACCAAAATACTTTGTGATTGTTTGAAAACAATTTTGAAAAGCTTGAATTAACAATAAAAACTGGGCTAAAAATTTTTAAATGGTTCTAATTTCCTAAGTTTAAAAAATCCGGACTTGACTACCCTTAACCCGGGATTTGAAAAACCATTTTTAGAGTTTAAAAGGCTTAGAAATCACCCTAAGTCAGTAGCTAACCCTCCTAATCAGCCCACTCTAAGTAAATTAACCAAAACAGAAAAATGGTTTTTCTTTAAATTCAATTCTGACTCCACTGTCCAGTTTTAATTCACAATTTTTTATCCTATTTTTAAAAATTCCAAAAATTCTAAAAAAAATACTGGAGACTCAGGACATGTAAAACTACACGAGGAAAAATTTTCTTAATTTTCTGATCAAAGATGAATTCCCAGAAAAATCAAAGATGTACGCGTTTTTTTGAAAAAAACTGTTTTGCCAACACATTTTTTTTTGTCCTTGATAAAATCATTTAAAAATCAAAATAAAAATATTTGAAACTCATAAAATGACTTGAAAGCAGTAGCTAGGACTTTTTGAAAGTTAGATAAAAATTGGCTAAGTAAAAAAATCACAAAGGTAGAATAATCAATTTGACAAACTTAATTTTCCACAAGTATGCTCAAGAGAGCATGATCTTGAACCATTAATTGGCTCAAGTCATTATTCAAGTGGCATGAACATGAAATGCATGAAACAATGCAGCAAACATAATGCACGAAATGCATGGATCTAAACCTAAATGTAAGGAAAATGCATGACACAAATAATATGGCCTAGACCTAACATGAACTTGCATGACATTTAATGTAACCTAGACCTAAGACATGCATGGCATTTTCACAAACACAAGGCATGCTTAATTCAAAAATCCAACCAAATATTATGCAAATGCAAAAACCTAACAACTAGCATGACAAAAATACAACACACAATGCAAAACACATGGAGTAGCCAAATGGCCTCAAGCTCCAACAAGCATGGCATTTTCACAAACACTTGGTATGCTAGCATGAAAAACTAAGTCATAACACAAAAATCACACAAGCATTTTCACAAACACCTAATATACCAAATCTAAAACATGCTCACTAAGATATAAAACAAGAATCATGCAAAGAATCACACAAGCATTTTCACAAACACTTAATATGCTAACTCTAAAACATGCTCAAATTTAAACAACATGAAAAAAGAAAATTAAAAATGCAAAAACATGATATCTAAGACATTAATGGCAACAAACAAAGCAACTAAATTAAATATAACTTAAGAATATGAAATAACATAATATTTAAAACATCAAAAATAAAGAAAATAGCATAAACAATATGGTAAAATGAATCAAAAACAACAACTTAAAATAAATAATGTAGGCCATTTGGCCATGGTGAGTTTATTGTAAAAACAAAATGTAAGAAAAATATACTTAAGAAAGGAAATGAAGGAAGAACAAGAAACATTATTTTAAAATGAAAACTCACCAAGTAGCTTTTGAACGGATTAAGCCACAAACCCTCTCACAAGTAGCTTTTGAACGGATTAAGCTATAAACCCTCAGAGTAGCTTTTGAACGGATTAAGCCACAAACCCTCTCACAAGTAGCTTTTGAACGGATTAAGCTATAAACCCTCAGAGTAGCTTTTGAACGGATTAAGCTACAAACCCTCAGAGTAGCTTTTGAACGGATTAAGCTACAAACCCTCTCAACAAAAACACTATGACTCACCACCCGGATAATCCTAATACAAGTGTATAGACTATCTCACAAGGGGTAGTGGGTGATTTCAACCAAAGGCCAAGACCCCTTATTTATAAGGTGAGCACCTCCTTGGCTTGACATTACAAAGGGATGTGAGATTGGGACTTAGGCTCAAAAATGAAAATCTCTAACTTAACTCTTGATTTTTAATCACTTGATTGAAAAAATCCTAAGCTTCCTCCTTCCTTTGGGCTTGGGCAGGCCAACACTTCTCTTTTCCAGCCCAGCTCTGATTTTTGAAAGGCCCAAAGAAGCCCTTTTCGGTTGCGTGGGTGAAACGACCATTTTGCCCCCCGGATGCAAAATAAATATCAAACGGGCTCCAAATTCAATTTTTCTTTTTTTAATACTTCCAAAATAATAAAATATTGAGTTCTGGAAGTTTTCAAAATTATCCGAGTCCGTTTGCTATTTATTTGGATTTTTTCTTCCCAAAATGTCCTTTTATGCCCCTACTTTTTACCATTTTTTAAACGAGCTCCAAATCAAGATTTTTCTTCACCAATCTCTTCAAAATAATTAAAAAGTGTGATCTGGAAGTTTTCATAATTTTTGGAGCTCATTTGGTATTTTTTCGGGATTTATCGGCTTGAATTACTGCATAGGAGGCTCAGGATTTGGCCATTTTGCAAACGAACTCGGAATCAAGATTTTCTTTCGCCAATCTCTTCCAAATAATTTGAAAATGAGATTTTCCAAATTTCAAAATTTTTGGAGTCCATTTGCTATTTTTCCGGGATTTATCTTTTTGAATTACTGTATAAGAAGCCCGGGATTTGGCCATTTTGCAAACGAACTCGGAATCAAGATTTTCTTTCGCCAATCTCCTTCAAATGATTTAAGAATGAGATTGACAAATTTTCCATAATTTTCGGAGTCCATTTTCTATTTTTCCCAATTTTTTCCAATTTTGCCCTTTTACCTCCGAAACCCGGTTTTGCTCAAAACAAATCCGATTTTCAGATTTTCTTCAATCTGAGCCTTGGGACATCCTTTTTAACCATTCTTCATCCATTGGGGGCTTTGGTCTTACCAAGTCGGGCCATTTCTGTGATTCTTCCCGATTTCACCGAAATCCACTAGAAACCCTAATTCTCGGTTTTCTCCCGGATTGACTTTTCTTTCGGTTTTTCTTGCAAGTGACTTCTCCATTACCCGTAGTCAGTGCTTATCTTTCATTTGGAACCTTCAATTTCGACCAGTTTGATCGTTTAAGCACTTTTCCCCAAATTTCTTGGATTAGGGTTTCTTTTCTACTGAATCTCCAAATCCCAACTTCCGAACTCCATATCTTTCAATGTAGTGGGTTGACTTTTTCAGTAGTTGACTTTCTAGGGTTGACTTTTTTGGGTTTGACTTTTTTTTTTAAGTTTGACTTTTTGTGCTCGCCCTCTTAAACTAAGTCTCGGAGTACCACCTGCAGGATGAAAACAGTCTTTTTATACTCGGAAACATCAATATGGGAGGAAAACATACCTGTTTAGTGGTCCGGACAAAATTAGGTGTCTACACCCATCTTTTGAATTGACATTTTTACCTTGGAAGCATTTAGAACTCTCAAATGCATGGTAGCAAAAAAAAAAAAAAAGGAGAGGTTTAAGCCGAAAACCCGCAAAGGGCGACTTAATACCGAATGGGGGACACTTGAGTTGAAAACCCGCAAAGGGCGGCTCAAGTACTGATTAAGGTTTGAATCAATGCTTCGTGTAAAGGGGGAGAAAGCATTCGAAAATCAGAGAAAAGGGGAACGACTCAGTCTTACGTAACTACGAAAGCCGAGGGATTACCCAAGTAAATTGACCGTTCAAGAGAAATTTCAGATGATTTGAAAAATGAGGGGTCCAAGATATTCTGCATCCGGGGCATCAACAACCCATAACTTTACATTTGTTTCTTATATCTTTGCTATCTACTTTTATCATTTTAAAACATTTTGTTGCAATAAATTTTTGTTACCCCTTTTTATGACAATTGCTTGTTTCATACTTTCTTTCATACATTTTCGAAATTGCATTTTGTTTGTTATTACATTGAATGATGATTAGTAAACCTAAATTTTTTAATAAAAAGGAGTTTAAAGGTATTACTAAGGAATAGATCTAAATCTTAGAAAAGGTTTGGAAACCACTAATCCTGATGAAAAATTCACCAAGTAAAGGAAAACAGTGAATGTGTTGGAGACGCCGTCATGAAGTAAAAAATTTGTGAATTTCAATGAAGTTAGAAACTGGGACTGTTTGACAAATTATCTTGAGTAAAGGGTTCTTTAAGTGGGGCATCAGTGAACAATTGAAGACTCCGTCATGAAGTTAGATAATCTGTGAACCTCAAAGAAACCATGGATTAGAAATCATGACACAATCATTTGACTGCATTCATCCTCAGGAAACATATAAGCATTTGCAAAACATGTCATTCCCATCATTGCGTTTAGCTAACATTGCAGGAATCAAGAAAACTTTGGCTTCCCAAATCGAACTCGTTTCGCTTCTCAAATAAGTCGAGCCTCGAGACCGCCTTCGAGGTATTTCCTTTTGTTTTAAATCGAATTCATTCTGTTTTATCAAATGAGTCGAGCCTCCAGACCACCGTCGAGGTATTTCCTTTTGTTTTAAATCGAATTCATTATGTTTTATCAAATAAGTCGAGCCTTGAGACCGTCATCAAGATATTTTAATCACGGGTAAGACCTTCAGGCACCATTTTTAAAGACCTTCGAGCACCATTTTTAAAGATCTTCGGGCACCATTTTAAAGACCTTCGGGCACCATTTTAAAAACCTTCGGGCACCATTTTAAAGACCCTCGGGCACCATTTTTAAAGACCTTCTGGCACCGTTTTTAAAGACTTTCGGGCACCATTTTAAAAACCTTCGGGCACCATTTTAAAGACCTTTGGGCACCATTTTAAAGACCTTCGAGCACTATTTTTAAAGACCTTCGGGCACCATTTTAAAGACCTTCGGGCACTATTTTAAAGACCTTCGGGCACCTTTTTAAAGACCCTCGGGCACCATTTTTAAAGACCTTCGATCACCGTTTTTAAAGACATTCGGGCACCATTTTAAAGACCTTCGGGCACCATTTTAAAGACCTTCGAGCACTTTTTTAAAGACCTTCAGGCACCATTTTAAAGACCTTCGGGCACCATTTTAAAGACCTTCGGACACCATTTTAAAGACCTTCGGGCACCTCTTTAAAGACCTTCGGGCACATTTTTAAAGACCTTCGGTCACCATTTTTAAAGACCATTGGGCACCATTTTCAAGACCTTCAGGCACCATTTTTAAAGACCTTCGGGCACCATTTTAAAGACCTTTGGGCACCATTTTAAAGACTTTCGGGCACCATTTTAAAGACCTCCGGGCACCATTTTTAAGACCTTCGGGCACTATTCTTAAGACCTTCGGGCATAATTTTTCTTTTGAAATCGACCCCGTTTTCTTAAGACGGGTCGAGCCTTGAGTAGTCAGGGAATTCAATTTAAGGACAAGAATTTACAGCTTTCTCAAAAAAAACAAAAAAAATGAATGAAATGAATGAAATGACGAAAAAAAAAAAGAAGAAAAGAAAACCCTTTTCCCTTTCCTTCACATGTGATTTCACTAACCATACAAAATTAGTGTTTGTTTATCTTTGCCTGATTCTTGATTCTCAGCAATAGCCAAAGAGCGACAGCTGTCGACACCTAATTTTGTCCGGACCCCTAAATCAGGTACATTTTTTCCTAAATTGATGTTTCAGAATGCTAAAAGGCTTTTCTTATCCTGCAGGTGGTACTCCGAGGCTTAGTCTAAAAAAGCAGATAGAAAAAGTCAAAAACAAAAAAGTCAACCCCGAAAAAAGTCAACCTCAAAAAAGTCAACCCAAAAAAGTCAACTATTGAAAAAAATCAACCTTTCAAAATCAAGATTTGAGGTTCAATTGAAAAACGGTGAAAGAATTTTGATAATCCGAGGTCTACATTGAAAGATATGGAGTTCGGAAGTTGGGCTACGAGATTTAGTAGAAAGAAAATCCTAATTCGGGAAATTTGGGAAAAAATGCTTAAACGATCAAATTGGTCGAAATTGAAGGTCTCAAATGAAAGATAAGAACTGACTATGGATAATGGAGAAGCCATTTGGAATAAAAACTGATAGAAAAGTCAATTCGAAAGAAAACCGAGAATTAGGGTTTTTTTGGTGGATTTCAGTGAAATTTGGAAGAATTGCAGAAATGGCCCGATTCGGTAGATCTAAAGCCCTTAATTGTTGAGAAATAATTAAACAAGGATAGCCCGAGGCTCAGTTTGAAGAAAATTAGAAAATCAAACTTGTTTTGAGCAAAATCGGGTTTCAAGGGCAAAAGGGCAAAATTGGAAAATATGGGAAAAATAGCAAATGAACTCCAAAAATTCTAAAAATTTGCAAATATCATTTTTAAATCATTTCAAAGAGATTGGCGAAAGAAAATCTTGATTCGGAGTTCATTTGCAAAATGGTCAAATACCGAGTCTCCTATGCAGTAATTCAAGCAGATAAATCTCGAAAAAATAGCAAACCAGTTCCAAAAATTCTGAAAATTTGAAAATCTCATTTTTAAATTATTTGGAAGAGATTGGAGAAATAAAATCTTGATTCGGAGTTTGTTTGCAAAATGGCCAAATACCGGGTCCACTATGTAGTAATTCAAGCAGATAAATCCCGAAAAAAATAGAAAATGAGCTCCAAAAATTATGAAAATTTCCAGATCGTATTTTCAAATTATTTGGAAGAGATTGGTGAAGAAAAATCTGGATTCAGAGCTCGTTTAAAAAATCGTAAAGTTCGGGTACATAATAGAGGTAATTTCGGAGATAAGCAAATGGACTCAAAAAATTTTAAAAACTTCATAATTTAATTTTTTATTATTTTGGAAGAATTAAAAAATTAAATTTAAATTTGGAGTCCGTTTGCTATTTATTTAAGTTCGGGGGGCGAAAAGGTCATTTCACCAAGAAAACCAAAAAGGGCAAATTGGTAATTGGGGAAAATATGAAAGAAGAAGGAATTGCTGGGATTTTTTCTTCCCTTGGTCAGCCAACATAGATGAGAAGAAGGAAGCTTGAACAATTTAATTCCCTAGTCACTAACAAGCCACATGCTATCACTAACACCTTGCAAATGGTCCCCCCTTCATCCAATGGCTTAGGTGCCTTGTAGGAAAGTTTAATGCACCATACAATGGCCAAGTTTAAATTCCAAAATGAAATTTTTATTTGTCATAAAAGAACCCTCATCTAATATCCAAGAATGGAAGAAAAAAGATGAGCACAATTCATCCAAGGGTGAGCTTCTATTCGGTTGAGCAAAGGAGTGCATGGGATTATCTCTTTTCATCCAATGGCTTAGGCCATATACAAGGGCTGAGTACACATGTTGAGGGCTGGATTTAATCTACAATATGTCATTTTTATGTTGGCCTCATCCAATGACCAAGAATGGAAGAGCACAACTCATCCAAGGGTAGGCACTCAAGAGGGGCAAGCAAGGGAGTGCATGGGATTGGTCCTTTTTTGCATCTAATGGCTAAGGTTACTACAAGGGCTGAGTACACATCTTAAGGGCTACTATCAATTCTCAAGATGAAATTTTTATGTTGTCATCAAAATATCTAAATCTAAAGGCCAAGATTGGAGGAGAAAAAATGCAATTCCCATCCAAGGGCTAGAGGGCCATTCGGCCAAGGCTAAAGGGAGGGGGAGAATTTCATTTTTCAGAGGTGTTTGGCTGAAAAATAGTAGCTAATGTGGCAAGAAAAAGGTTTTGAAAGAAAGAAAAAAAAAGGTTCTCAATCGAGAGCTTGAAGGTAGTCATCTCTACCAAACTCTAGCCTAGCTTTCTTCTTCATTTCATGGTGTTTTCTTGATTTTTTCTATCATGTTTTCCTACTACGTTTTTCATATAAATAAAGTTTTTTAATGTTTACTCATGTTTTCATCTCTTCTTCTTCTTTAAAATGGTGGAAAACAATATTTTTCTATGGTTTCATGTTATGGCCGAAAATGGCACATTTATTTGACTTTTTTTTTTTCTTTTTTTTTCTTCCTTGCATGTTGTTGTGAAAAATGATTTTTACAAGTTTTTTTTTTTTATAGTATTCTAAGGTTCTGATATTTACAAAATATAAAGAAAAAAAGGTTGAAATGGCTACATGATCTTAGCTAGACCAAGTGACTATGGTTAGGAGAGAGGCTATGCCCATTTTTACCTACCATGAAGCTCACCTATTTTCTGTTTTACATGGTTTATTTTTTGTTTTATTGAGATGGAAAGGCTTCATGATCTTGGCAAGACCAAGTGATTATGGTTTGGTGAGAGGCTATGCCCATTTGATACCAACCATGGAGCTTAACTTCCCTTGTTCTACTTACTAGTTTTGCTTGTAATTTTTGCATGTCTATGTTAAATCTTGTGTATATATGTTCTTTACATTATTTTCTATGCTATATTTACTTATATATTTCATTTCCATGCTTGATATTACATCCTTGCTATTCGGCCATTGTTGTTCATATGCTCATGTTGTGCATTTTTTTTCATGTATCATGTCTTACATGTTTGCATTTTCTTGGTATTGTTCCATGACCATTCGGCAATCTCATTTTTGTTTGCCTTGCATGTGCATTTTCCTTTTGTTTCTTAACTTGTTTGCATCTCCATGCCAAGAACTTGTATATTCTGATTTTAGTATGCCATGTGCTTATGAAAATGCTATGATAAAAATTCCATTATATTGTCCTATAACCATTCGGCACTTCACATTATGTATGACTTGCATGTGCATTTTCCTTTTGTTTCTTAACTTGTTTGCATTTCCATGCCATGAGCTTGAGCATTTTGATTTTGGTATGTTATATGCTATTGAAAATGTCATGACATTATGAATTTTAATATGATTTGTCATGTATTTATGTCATTTACTAAATAGGATTGCATTAGAGTCTCATGTGATCATTTGGCCTCTTCATGCATCCCTTGCCTTGTCATGCATTTGCATTTTATTTAGGTAACATGCTTTGCATTATCATATCTTGACATTGTGTATTAGTTGCTGTTTGTTCCAGCATTGACATTAGTTCCATGAGTCATTGTATGTTCATAGTATTGCTATGCATGTTCATTACATTTTAGGTCTAGGCCATATTGGTATTGCCATGCATATTGAGTCTTAAATCACATTGGTATTGTCATGCATCAATATGCTATTTAGGTCTTAGGTCACATTCATTTTCATGCATATTCATAACATATTAGGTCTTAGTCACATTTACGTTATCAAGCATTGCATGCATATAGAGTTAGGATAGCATTTATTGCCATGCAAATTCATGCTAGGCATTTAGGTTGCCATGAATTGTCATGCATTTCCTTTACCATTTAGACCTTTAGACCATGCATTTCATACATTTCATTTGCTGTATGTTCATGCATTCCATGTCATTTCCACTTGATTTGTGACTTAGGCCAATTAATGGCTCAAAGTCATGCTCCCTTGAGCATACTTGTGGAAAATTAAGGAATTGTCAAATTGATTATTCTACCTTTGTGATTTTTTTTTTTTACTTAGCCAATTTTGTCCAAGGTTTTTAAAATGTTTAGCTACTGTCCTTAGGTATTTAGGATGATTTCCAACAATTTCTACTTTGGTTTTTGAATGAATTTATCAAAGGCAAAAAATGTGTTTTGACAAACAGTTTTTTTTTCACCCAGTACTCGAACATCTCCAATTTTTCTGGGAAGTCATCTTTGATCATAAAATTAATAAAAAATTTCTTATGTATATTTACATGTTGTGAGTCTCCAGTATTTTTTTTAGATTTTTTTTGAATTTTAAAAATAGGAAAAAAAATCGTGTAGCAAAAACGGATAGTAAAGGCAGATTTGAAATCAAAAGAGCAATAAGGGTTGAATTTAGCTAAGGCATTTAGAGGGGGTTGGTTAGAAGATTTAGCTACTGTCTTAGGGTAGTTTCTAAGCCTTTTTAAACTCTAAAAATGATTTTATAAATCTAGGGTTAAGGGTAGTTAAGTCCGGGATTTTAAACTTAGGAAATTAGAGCCATTTTAAAAGGGTTTGGTAAGGGTTTTAATTTTTATTCAAGTTTTTCTTCTAAATTATTTTCAAAAAATCAAAAAGTTTTGTTTTTTTAGAAAATCTAATTTGAAATTTTTTCCTAAGGTAGCCGGATATCTTTTTTGATATACGGATTTCTTTAATTAAAGGAAAGAATACATTTTCATGCATTGCATTTTCCATGTTCATGCATTTTATTTAAATGTGTGATTTTTGCTATGATATTTTCCATGATATTATTATTATTTTAATTCACATTTTATGATCTTATATTTGTTTGCCATATGATTTTGAATGTTTCATGATATCCTATGCTTTTTATTTAGTTATTTTTGTCATATTGTTTAGCATATACCATGTTCATGCATTATTATTTTTATTTTTATTTTCATTTTCATGCGTATTATATGTTAGTATTATTTTAATTTCATGTCATTTCTTGTCATTTAGATCATATTCCATGTCATTTAGGTTATTTTATTTATAACATGCCATGTCATTTGTACTATGCCATATCATTTAAAATTGCCATGTCATTTAAATCATTTTATCTCATTTAGAATATACCATGATACTTAGGATTTTTTTCATTATACCTAGAATATACTATGCCATTTAAATTATGTCATATCATTTAGGTTGCATTATATTATCTAGACTTTTCCATGTCATTTTATTTATGTCATAAATGTTCATGTTCATAATTTTAAATGTTTTGAAAAAGATAATGATTTTCAATAAAAAATAAAGATCGAGTTAAAATAATTCATGACTTCTCTACCGGGTTTGCTGGAGGGAATATCATCAATTATCATTAAAAAAGGGATATCTTTCTTTCAAAAAATGAGAATGATTCGAAAATTTTTCCAAATGAATAAAAATTTCTATATTTTGCCGATTTTGTCGGGGAATATAGGAAAATTTTGAATTAATAAATTTCGGATCATTTTGAATTAAAAATGGAATTATTTTTCTTAAAATTGGGAATTAACTTGAAATACTAAATTAAAAACCAATTTTTTATCGAGACTTGAGATAACACACGATTAATAAGGTACTGATTTATATGGGCGTTGTGGGGATGCTAATCCTTCCCCGCACGTAACCGACTCCCGAACCCGCTTCTTTGATTTCTCTGGTTTATAAAGCAGACTTGAAATTGATTTTAAAATGTTTTAATTGATTTTAAAATGTTTTATAAAACCGGTTTTAATAGGTGGCCGATCACACCTAGCTAAAAAAGATTGGTGACGACTCCATGTTTTTTTACATGGCCATTTTCATACCCTCGACCTTTTATTTCAATCTAGAGGAATTAAGTCGTCTTTTCCTCTGATTCCGTTTCCCCTTCACTCGAACAGGTCCCCGCGATCGGGGTCACATATCGAACCTTCGTTTTTCTAGAGGAATTAAGTAGACTTTTCCTCGTTTTTTTAATGTCACGCTTATTGAATAATAAAGTCTTGCGATGAGACGTCGATATGGATTTTTTAGGTTTCGACAACCGCAAAAATTTGAAAATTGCCAAATTTGCACTATTTTGCGTCCTAGCTTCCTTGATCAGCAAGAAAGGGTTTCAAGGTTTTAAAACTCTATAAATACCATATTTTGAGCTACAAATTAGACATCTTTTAAGGAGACTCAAAGATCATCATTCTTCTTCTTCTCCATTCTTTTAGTTTTTCTTCTTAGTTTCTTTTATGTTTATGTTAATAATGCCTATGCTAGGCTAATCTTTTCTTTGGTTAAGGGTGATTTCAAAGCCCTAGACATGTTTTGTAATTGATTTTCATAAATTATCTATCATTAATTTTCTATCAAAGTTGCTTATGTTCTTCTATAAGAATTGTTCATGATGTTGTCTTGATTTGTTTAGGTGCACAACTAAATAGATCTTGATAATTATCTAATGCTAGTTTAGGAGTCTTGATATGTAGCTTATCTTGATTTCTATTCAATAGTGGCAATTTGGGATTAATGATTATGTTAAAGTTTTCGCTAATTGCAAAGTGGAATATAACATAAGTTAAACATTTCATGTTTATGCTTTTGTTGCTTAGATCAACCTATCTTTCTCATCATAAAGCTGCTGTCAAATTAAATTTAGAGATATTTATCCTAGGTTGTTTGATAGTTAGAGATTAAGTAGTGGCGTTTGTCCTACTTAACGACGAACTAAGGAAGGATTGGGGTAACACGGGCGGTTGTTATCTACGGTTGTTAACTTGATAGATAATAGATGTTGATAGGTCTGAATTTGATTCATAATATTGTCTAGTGGTGGAGAATGAAACCTCAACCATATTTCTCATATTTGATTGTTTCTTATTTACTTATTTACTTATTTTCTACTTTTCTTGTTTTATTTACTTTTAAACTATTTCAAAACCCCCCTTTACTTTGTTTTCTTTGAATCTAAGTTATAAACTAATAATTTATAAACTAAAACCCAATCCCTGAGGACTTGATCCTTCAAACTACTATACTTACAATTGATCTTTCTAGTGCAAGGTTAAATAAGATACGCTCTTTTGAGTGCATCACTCCACTCCTTGAATATTACAAGAAGCGCTGAAAAATGCTAGACTAGCAGAAGTAGCGCCACCTGCATCCCACAACAGGATCGGACAAGATCCAAAACTAAGGCACACATGCCACCATAAAGAAGATAACGTGGTCGGACAAAAGGATGATGCATCCAAATGAGCCATGACATTCTTTAGGATGTAGGCGACAACCGCCGAATCTAAAAACCATTTTCAAGAAGAGATAGAGTTAACGACAATAAAAGCCAAAAGGCACAACCTCTACAATCATCCTCATGTCTAAGAAGAGATGGAGTTAAAGAGAGTAAAAGCCACAAGGCATGACCTCGACATCTATCCTTATGTCAGGAAGTGACGCCGAAGGTGCTAAACACCTCTACACATATGCTAGAAAAGTTAAAGTTAAAGAGGCGTGACCACTACAAACACGCTCCAACGAAAGCAAAGCCTTTTGAGCGTACAAAACAAAGTAGCCAATGTGATGGGATCCAAGATCCATCAAGTTTTCAAGAAGCTAAGCAAGGCTTCTACTTGGGCTGAATTAAGGAAGAAAGTCTAGCAAAGGACTTGGGCAGAATCTATAAACCTTTTGAGCAATGTCAAGGCATTCAAGTTGGGCTGCTTGAATAAGGGAGAACAAGACTTGGTCCATGTGATCCAAGCTTTATATGTTGAGCCTAATTAGAAGGCAAGGTGGCTGCATCTTGTTTATTGAAGAGGGCCTATTCTTTTAATTCATTAATTGACTTGGCAAGAGTTGGGACCAATTCATTAATGAGGTGGCGCCTAATTAGATGGGTTATTTAGGTCTTGTATTTACTTAGGCATTTGGGCCTAACTTATGTGACTTATGTAATATGTCCAATAAGCTAAGTGGGGACTACCTTCATTAAACTTGTTGGATATCCTTTTAATTTAATTAGGTTTGGGCTTGAGCATGTTCAGCCCATATTTAGGGAATTTTATTATTATGTTTTAGATCTGGCCGAATTCTATATTGGAGAAGGTCTGGCCGAATCCTATTGTTATTAGGTTAGAAGTCCTTTGCTACCAAGGAATAGTATTTGTACTAGGAGTCTTAGGGCTAGCCGGATTAGGGTTGTAGGGAGGCTATAAATACATTATTTTAGCCGCATACTTCATATACAACAAGGAATTGATTAAATCTGATTTTTATTCAGTGAGTATTTACTCTTTTTAGTTCTTGACAGAACTTAGGAACTTATCAAACAATTCTTTCTTTGTGGCTTTCAACCTATCAAACTTAGGTTCTATAAACAAGCATTTTGGGGTCTAGCTAGCTTAACTTATCTAGGTTCTTAGAACAAGATTTCTAAGGGTTTAAGTTTCCATTGCCTGAATCTTGGCTTTCTTGGGGTTATGGTATTTCAATTTGTTAGTGGGTTCAAAGGGTTTAACCCCACGGGTTCACATCAGTTGGTATTAGAGCTTAGGGTCCAATCAGGCTTTTTATCTGTACTGTCATTGACAAGATTTTGGGGTTTCAGACACACTCGTCTTGGGGTTATAGCTTTAGGCATTCTTTCCCTAGTGTTATAGTTTTTAGGCAGTTTGTTTTGGGGTTTCAACCTTGGGAAGTTGTTTAGATCAAGATTTCGTTTCTTGAATTTTTATCTATTTAAAATTTCTTCTTTTAGTTCTCGATCAAAATCTTGAAAAAAAAATCAAGAAATTACAAGGGTATTCGAACATCTCAAGAAAAAAAAAATTGACATCCGAGATTTCAAGAGAATCAAGAAGTCTCATTGTTGAAAAAAAAAAGAAAAAAAAAAATTAGAAAAGCGTTCCAACAACAAGAAAAAGAACGAAAGATTCGAAAAAGATCAAGGAAAGAGGAAAAATTTGAATTCTTGGTGATCTTGTTCTTGTTTTTTTTTTTTACTTGTTTTACCTTCTTACTAATTGGGTTTATTGTTTCTTGGGTCCTTTTGCTAGGTAAAATTAAGCAAGGGAGTTCTTGAAGAGTTTTTCTAGTTCCTAAAGAACTTGAAAGAGAAAATAGAGTGGTAAAAGGCAAGAGTGAGTAAGATTATTAAAGAAAAAGCCTAAAAGAGTGCAAATAAGAGTTGGAGTGATATCATATTTAACTGTAAACACTAAGGGAGTGTGTGAGTTTATTTTTACCTATTATTGTTATCACTAACATTTGTTTTGCAACAATCTTAAGATGTCTCAAAAGAGTGGTTCATCACACCAAGGGATGAAAATCCATTCTTTACGTGGAAGGCCATGCAACAATCGTTTGAGCGTATGAATCTTATGATGGAGAATATGTCAGATAAGATAGAGAGACAACCGACAGCCATTAAAAACCTACAAGATGGGCAACATAGGGGAGCTAGGCGTGAGCTTAGTGTGGTTGATGAGCATGATTTTGTGGAGGAGGGTGATGAGGAGGTTGCTATGGGTAGGCCTAGAGGAGTTAGGCATGGAGTAGCACCTAGGAGAAACACTAGGGTCATGATTAGGAAAATAGAGAATATAGGAACCTTGGGAATATTAAAATGAAAATTCCATCATTCCATGGTAGAACTGATCCTGAGGTATATTTGGATAGCTAGAGTTGATCTTTGATTGTCACAACTATTCAAAAGAAAGAAAGGTGAAGTTGGCAGTCATTGAGTTCACCTATTACGCCATTGTTTGGTGGGATCAACTAGTGACTAGTAGGAGGAGAAACCATGACAGACCTATAGAGACAAGGGAGGAATTGAAAGCTCTCATGAGAAGGAGGTTTGTACCTAGCCACTACTATAGGGACCTCTACCAAAAGCTACAAAACCTTACCTAAGGGTCTAGGAGTGTAGAGGATTACTATAAGGAGATGGAGGTGGCTATGATTAGAGCCAATGTAGAGGAGGATAGGGAAGCCACCATAGCTAGATTTTTGAGTGGCTTACATAGAGACATAGCCAATGTTGTGGAGTTGCAGCATTATGTTGAGATTGGAGACATGGTGCACATGGCTATGAAAGTGGAGAGGCAACTGAAAAGAAAGGGGGCAGCAAGGTATTCTTCGATTTTTAGGGTTGTTGTCAAAGGCAAGACCGAACCACCTAAGGGGAAGGAAGAGAGCAGTAACAAAGACAAACCCAAGGTATTTTCAAATTCCAATTCTTTAAGGAATGGAGATATTAAATGCCTTAAATGTCTGGGTTCAGGCTATATTGCATCTCAATGTCCAAACAAAAGGGTGATGATCATGCATGCTAATAGTGAAGTCATGATCGAAAGTGAGGATGATTGTGATGACATGCCAGAGTTGGAGGATGCTAGTGTCACACCCCAAATTCAGGGCATGTGACCGGCCAGAGACAAGGTATACCTTCGCCTCCGAAGCCTGAATATACCCACGAAACCAAATCAAACAAAATTTTGGCATAATCTCGCCCTACATATGGGTTTGCTGCTCAATCATCAACATTTGCACTGTAATAATCATCAACAGATGACATCTCGGTTTGGACACCTCCGATAGGGAGTAACCAAGATGCCCCGCAGCAGACTCAACCTTTATAACATCTTATATACACACATACAGTCATATTATATCATAATGGCATAAGCATCACCATATCATACTAGGCCTTCGTGGCCGTTATACATCATACATCACTTAGATACACCAGTTTACAAAATATAAAGTACATATACATCATACACAAAATGCGTAGGACCCATGATACCCTAGTGACTGCAAAATGTATCCCACCATCGCCACTGCTTACCACGTCCTGGGTCAATCCGCTTACCACAATTATACGAGCGGCTAGCAATCCAAAACCTGGGAAGAGCTGGGACTATCAAGATCTGAAAAAGAATGAAAATAAATGGAGTGAGCCGAAAAACTCAGTGAGCATAAGGTTACTAGGAAGAGTACTTGGAAGTTTTGTGTTTCATTTCTTAACTATTAAAGCATAAACATGACATATCAAGTATGACTAATTAACCGAAAAGTAATATTTAAAAATTGTTTCGAGACTTATAAAAATTATTTGTCCCTTATGAAATCTTCTATGCTGAGTGCTGAATATAAATAGGCCATTGGCCAGCCAAAATCGATAGCCAAAAATATTTACCAATCGATTTTACGTGTATACCTCTGTAATTATCATTTAAAAATTTTTCATGACTATAACATCAAAACATCCCGGACATATATCAGTCCGTAATATTTGTCATCTCAGACTATCTTCTCCATATCATCCCGGACTCATCCTGTTCATACCATCCCGAACTCATCTTGTCTGTACCACAATAGCATTTCGGACATCATCCTGTCCGTAAAACAATAGCATCCCGGACATCATCTTATCCGTACAACAATAGCACCCCGGACATCACCCTGTCCGTATAATAATAGCATCTCGGACATCACCCTGTCTGTACAATAGTAGCATCCCGGACATCTCCCTGTCCATACAATAATAGCATCCCGGACTTCACCCTATCCATACAATAATAGCATCCCGGACTTCACCTTGTTCGTACAATAATAGCATCCCGGACACCACCTTATCCGTATAATAATAGCATCCAGGACATCACCCTGTTCGTACAATAATATCAACATGATATATTAATTCTCTTATATCATGGAGTAATATATATTTATATATATACTATGCTAGGAAACAATCTCTACACTAACATATTTCTACTTATGTTTTTCAAAGCATTACAATTTCACTTAGATTTTTTATCAAACAACTTATGTGCATAACCTTTTAATCTACAACATCTAATTATCCTTAAATACTCAACCATCCTATACAATATCATTCATCAACCAATTTCACAAATTAGTAACCATAATGCCTCAAACACAATTCCATACTATTGTTTCTTTAATCCAACAAGTACAACCATAATCCGTACCTTGCCCAACATCTCAATGAAGCATATCCGAGCATTCAAATAGCTAACATTCATTATTATTCAACTCCACAACACTTACCTCATGTAACCATAGTAACACCACACTTACGCCTTTGATCCGCGTAAGGTTCGAAACTTACTATTTTCGTAATTCGAGCAATCTTTCGTGTTTCAATATCCATATCAATCAACAATGCATATAAAACAACAACTACCTCATAGATTAACCTAAATACTCAAAGTGTTGTTTCGAGTATTAAAGCTGCATTTTCGTGACTTTGTCGCGATCCCGAGCGAACTCCACGATATGGGTACCTACGACATCGTCAGGATATTCTGTATATATTTTAAAACTACGGGACACTCAAATTCCCATTATTTATAATAGTTAGCTGCTATCCAAAATTTTTCAGCTTAAGAATTCTTACAAATAAATTTTTACATTTAGCTCGGGTTAAAAATTTGGAGCTACAATCAACTAGAAAGTTGCTCACACGATGACAGCAAAGCTAACGGTGGCCTCGAACAACTAAGGAAGGTGGCAGCACCACCTCATGGGCAAGCTAGGGTTTTGGCTAAACTTGTTTTAGCCTCTAAATTTCGATTCAAAGCTATCTGATACTAATTTATGGTTTAAGGAAGCAGAGGAACACCTCCCGTGGCGAAAAAAATGGTAGCAACATGGTGGTTCACCACCACCAATTTTTAGCGCACATGGTTTCTCATAGCTAAAGGCAAAATCTTCAAAATATAACATCAAAATCAAGCTTAGAACATGAAGTTACCTTTGGGTTTGTGAAATCGTTGAAACATTTGGTGATCTGCCTAGTAAACGGAGGAGAGAGAAAGCTTGGAAGCAAGCTTCCATGGCTTTCCCTCTTTCTTTCTCTCTTTTCTGGTTTTCACGTGAAAAATAGGGAGGAAGAAGTCTAATTTTTAGACTTAATAAGTGGACCATGGTCAAATGACCATTTTTCCCCTGTTTTGTCTTTTAGTACCTTAGCAAGCCAACATGAAATTTTAACGTTCGGAAGCCCATTTTTCACTTTTCTTGACACGGATATGTTCCAAATATGATAATATACTGATTTGCATGTTCGGGTAATTTTTTTGATATCCCGAAACCCAAATCCGAGCCTCGGAGCGCCAACAGGTCAACATTTTGACTTTTTCGGTTTTAGCTCCGATTTTTGTTCTGATTTCACCAGTAGCTTTCTAACATTATTTTATGTCTATATTAATCTATTGATCCATTTAAAACCTTTTCCGGACCTTCCCACGGTGAGTTTTCGATTTTCATTCGTTTAGGTTACTTAAGGTCGTATCCGGTTTCAACTCTGTTTTTGATTTTTCTTGTCATATTCATAATCCTCATATGTTATAACATATGTCCATGTGTTCGGATCAGTTTCAAAAAATCCCGAACCATGTTTTTACGGCAATTTATGCCAGCGTCACTAAATGACGAATTAGACGATTTTAGCTATGGGATTTGATTTTAATGTCCAATTTTTGATCTAAACATCATATTATGATCCTATATGATCACTTAGTCCATTGGTACCATTTACGAACTAAAAAAAAATTAGGGTAAAATTACCAAAAATACCCGTGTTCACATTTTACCGATTTTTCTGCCGATTCATGTTCTAACACTCCCAAATAATGTTATATCACATATCAACACTATGTGAAGTTAAATTATCACATTTTACGGACTTTCCCCTATCCCGATATTTAGTCAATTTGGGGTTAAATCAGTTAATCACTCGATTAAACCCCCAACTCTACAATTTATCATACAACATGTGTACCACATGGTAGCCCATCCTTTCTATAGGCATTTCAAAGTTTAACCTTGAGCCATCCGCATGTTATAATTGTCTTGAATTGATCTCGTACTACGAGGGTCTTACAATTCTTCCCCCCTTAATAAAATTCGTCCTCGAATTTTGCATAAAGTCAACTTATATAAAGGTACAGGTACTATCTTTGGCTGTATCACATGAAAATCGTCTGACATGAATCTCCACATCATAAGTACATGAAACACAGAGCGTACACCACTCATCTCAGGTGATAGGTCTCACTCAATATCTGAAATGGTCCGATATACCTTAGACTTAGCTTGGCCCATCTGCCAAAGCTCATAACACTCTTGAAAGGTGAAACTTTCAAGAATACTTAGTCACATGCTATCGGCATACGACTTCTGCGTACTCTAGAAATTACTAATATATCTTTGATTAACTACACCTTTTTCTAGGTGTACAGTACCATATCTGAATTGAACAACTGATATCCCCCTGTCGTAAATTAACTGATAGGATATTGGCACATCCGGCCATACAATGTCTGGGTCCTAGTTTTGCAATGATCAACAATAAACAAACTCGGATCGCAATCCCAATTAGTCAATAAGATAAGCCCGAAACTAGACCGAAATACCAGAAAAGGTATCATCTGCATACTTTATTGAAAACTATTAATATATACAAACTCAATCAATGATAGGTATCGATCCCGATTCTCCTTGGAATCTAGTATATTAACGCATAACATGTCCTCAAGGACTAATCATCTGTCCGTATATGAAATACGGTACTAAATCGCAACTGTATTTCAGAAGCTACCTGGAATGATCTCCAGAATTTAACTGTAAACTTGATGTCTCAATCAAGTACATAAACACTAAAACTTCACAAAGACCCAATCTGGTCTAAATGGAGTCTCGCACACTGACTTATGTTATACGTAATTTACTCAGAATCAAGTGTGCTAATTTAGTCAGTCTATTGACAATCACTCAAATAAAATCACATTCCTTGCCTACCTTAGGCAAGCCTATATCTAGGCCCCATAATGACTTTATCTCAATCCCATTATTAAATAGCCGGTACTAGGGCAATATGTCTCAATCATGTACAATAACCAGAAAACTCTATATTTCACATAGTCACAAGATTAATGTAATAATTCATGATCAAATCCCTCGCATCTAGTTCCACGTGCTAGCACATAACCAGGACAAAGTCCGTGTGGTGAGGATCTGCCAGGCATAGACCCTCAAGTCATCTAAGATATATGATGATCTCCGCCTGTTAAGGCCCATCATCTTAAACTCAGGAACTAGTGCGAGAATGAAATCTCAAAACTCCCTGGTGCACAGGGGAAACATAAACATCCACATCCGTATATTTATTCGTCTAGATTACCACTAGGCAACAACAACCATATAATCAATATAACTCATTTAGAAACTATACTAGGCTATCATGACTATACCATCAGTTTTATCTGCCTAGGTACGCTACTAGGCTAGCCACAAAAAATATACATCAATCTTACGGCATTGGCATCCATGCCAAATCATATTCTTATCTTCGTTACTTAGGATCTTCCAAGGCTATATTTTCATTCAAGCATTAAATCAAACACCTTGCAGGAATAATAATCGCCTTCCTTTTAGGCATTTTCACAAGCACCTTGTGTGTGATTTATAATCCAACTTAAAATATATCCTTTAGCACTCAAATATTACCCAGCCTACAAGTTCAGTTTAATATCCAACCACCACTATTTCACAACATCCTCAACATCAATAACAAATCTGGGAACTAGGTCAAAATACTTCAAAGTTTCTTGAAATACAACTCAATATATAGTGCTCAAATTAAATGAAATCAGTTTGCCAAAGCCAGACTAAGGTTATACCTGTCACCATGGCAGTAGATGCTAAATCACGGTCTTGTCCTCTATTGCCCATAGTATGTTCTCTACCCCTAGACTATTGTTCCCTACCCTAGGAACCCTGACCCGTCTATAATGCTACTAACCCTGCTGATTGCCCTGGATATGTTGTAGCTGGATGTAGAGCTCGCACTGATGGGGATGAACCTAGACCTAATGGGCAATCTCTCCTGAAATGCCCTAGCCTGCCACATCTATAACATACCCCAGTCGATCTCCTCCTCTGACTACTGACTTCTCTATCCCTCAACATCCATGATTCTAGGGTTGTTCTAACCCTTAGTCCATATGGCCTTGTTTGCCTAGATGTTTGTCTTTCATATCTCACTCTCTCCCGTGACCTATCCTCGAATCGTCTTAACCTCTCGTCTTCATGAATTCCTAAATCCCTTTCATTTTTTGGTAAAAATTCTTGAAGAAACTCAATACTAAATTTTGACCACTCGAGGAGAGGGTCATCAATCCGCCTTCTGGCTACTAAAGAGATATACCATGCATATGCCCTACTAAGCCTACACACCGTTGGCTGCACTCTTCTAAAAACCTTCTAGGATCAAAATCGGATTCCACCCCTGCAAAACTAGGTGGTAATGTTCCTCCAAACTAGGTAAGGTTATATGCTGATAGAGTGTATGTTGTCCCAACAACCACTCATTACTAACAACACCTGGCTGAAGGAATTTGGTCAAACAATCGTGGTTGTCATTGTTCTATCACCAGCCCTACCAGGGCCTGAATATATTAATATGTTCTGTTTACCATATCCAACAATTATTCATATGTGTCGTCATCTAATACTACTCCAGCAATCCTGTCTATTTCCATAGTAGCAGACCTGCTACTATCCACACTCTGGCCTCTAACCTTAGGGCCAATAAAAATACTATCCAGGACTTCAGGCTCTCAGTCCCCTGATACATCTCTATATCTATGCGTCGTGACAACATTGTATTTAGAAAATAAATATACTGTTAGTAATTCTAAAATATTCTCGACACAATTCTATATGTACTAGCTGGCTTATAGATTACCCGACGTAATCGCATGTGACGATGGACATCTGTAGGGGCAGTACACTACTTACCGATACCCTAGGATTACCTGTAAGCAATGCACTACTACCCTAACCCTTTTGCAGTCATTGACCTCTAGACCATGCTCTGATACCACCTTTGTTACACCCCGAATTCAGGGCATGTGACCGGCCAGAGACAAGGTATGCCTCCGAAGCTTGAATATACCCACGAAAACAAATCAAACAAAATTTCGGCATAATCTCGCCCTATATGGGGGTTTGCCACTCAATCATCAACATTTCCATGTAATAATCATCAACACATGACATCTCGGTTTGGACACCTCCGATAGGGAGTAACCAAGATGCCCCGCAGCAGACACAACCTTTATAACATCTTATATACATACATACAATCATATTATATCATAATGGCATAAGCATCACTAGATCATAGGAAGACAAGTAAGTAATCTGAACTCTTCCTCTATGTTCTCGGATTTCATAAGTTGAAATCCAACATGAAGTTGGCAATGAAACCAAGCTTCCTACGTACCCTCGAATTTGAAGGATCAAGTCATAACTTAGTTCATCAAAAAAAAAAATTTGTGCCCTAACTTTTGCCTAAGTTGTCCTAGAAAGGATTTTCAACTTAGCGGACTTCTCTCTCTCTCTTTTTTTTATTATTTTTAATATGCAGTTTAAGCTCGTGCTTAGGAGCAACATATGACAGTTTAGGTTCTTGCTTAGGAGCGAAATACGACAATTTAAGCTCTTGCTTAGGAGCAACATATGGCAGTTTAAGCTCTTGCTTAGGAGCAACATACGACAGTTTAAGCTCTTGCAACATACAAACGTTTAAGCTCTTGCTTAGGAGAAACATCTTCTTCAAGCATAGTAACGATTCAAAAACTTGCCATTGATTGATCCAACATTTATCGATGATATGCACCATTGGTATAAACTTCTCGAACAACGTATGGTCCATCCCATTTTGAAAGAAACTTGTTGCCGATACGATGTGAAGTATTTATTGGTCTTCTCACAGCAAGGACTAAGTCTTGAACTTGGAAAGATTGCGGTTGGACTTTCTTGTTAAAACCTTTGGATAGTCGAGCTTGATAGCACTCCAAGCATTGTTGTGCTTGCTTGATAGGCTGAACACTTTTCTTAATAGCCATATGATGCACAACTACTTCTGGATCAAGTCTCGACATCTCTTTGTAAGTCCAAGCAAAGACATCTCGATACTCTATCAAAAGATCAAGATAGGTTTTTTCCTTTTCTAGAGGTAAGTAAGCATTAATAAAGACCGAACGTGGATCTTCACTAGTATCGATGCTAACCTCCTTTAGCTCGTCAATAGTAGCTTGATTTCCTTCTTCAAATGATGAAGGGGCTTATTGGGCTTCTTCCTCTTGAGATTCTTCACCAGCTTCTTTTACAGATACATGGTTGAAAGCAAGGATTTCTGTTTCTTCAAGTTCTTCTTCCTCTGAGGATGGAACCTGCTTGGTTGTAACCACTGTGTGCTTTCTAGCTTTCAAGACTTCACTAGTAGTTACCTTCCATTCGCTTTGCCTTTTTATCCGAGAAGGAATTTTGCTATGAAAAATCCCTTGATTCCTCAAAAGCTTTTCTCTTCCGGCTACGATTAACCTTTTTGGAGTTTGGACTTTAAAGTCTTGACTGAATGGGAATTGGCTTACTCACAGAAGTTTCACTGCATTTTCCACTCATTCGTTCAAAAACTGACCTTTGTGATGATGGAGTGCTCAAATAATCAAACACTGAACCTCGTGTTGGGCGTGTTCCCAAGCGATCAAATACTGAAGGTCTTGGTGGCTTTACTGAATCTTCTTGCTCTTCGGGAACTTTCTCCACATTTATGTATCTTGAAGTTTCTTTATGAATCTTCAATTTTAATGGAGAATATCCAAGTCCCTCTCTAGAAGTTCCGACATGATCAGTTTTCTTTCTCCAGACCTGACGGATCTTGAATGAACTTTTAGGCTTTTCTTTGCTAGACTCTTCTGTCTCGTGAGCCAATGTTGTAACATCCTCTTGTTTATATCCAGCTTTGACAAGCAATCTATAGGCATTAGGATCAAAATCTTTGGTTCGATGAGAAGAAAGATCTTGATGTTCAACAAGAGGTTCCTTTAATGGCCTGACAAATCCTTTCAGTAGTGGTTTAAGACCTTCTGATTCTTCCAAGTTAGTGAGGGAAAGAGTCAAATTCTTTAAACCTTGAGCAATTTCATCTTCTTCAGCTATAGAGGAAGCCAAATTCTTTCCCTTTTGCTTCAACTCTTGCATCTGATTCGACATTACTTCTTCTATAAATGCACATTCCAGATAAAACTTTGCATCTACGAAATGTGATTCTACTGTAGTAAATGGATTAGCATTTGCAAGGATCATCTTGACTTGACCGTTTCTACAATACTTGAGGCATTGGTGAAGAGTTGAGGAGACTACACCATATTGATGAATCCACGGTCGTCCTAACAACATGTTGTACGTCGTCTTGGCATCGATCACATGGAAAAGTGGATTTGACTCCATATCTCCAATGAAAAGTTGAGGTCTGAGTTTTCCAAGAGCTCTTTGTCCCCCTTGGTTGAATCCTTGGATCATTAAGCGGCTTTGCATCAATTCATCCAAAGGAACTCCCAATTCTTTCATTGTCATCAAAGGGAGTATGTTGACAGTAGAACAATCATCAACCAAGATTCGATTGATCTTCTATTCACGAGCATATCCTATGACGAACAATGATAGATTATGAGGAGTTGATCCCAGCAACAGATCTTCATCAAAAAAGTTAATTTTTGTACACAAGAATGATCACCGGCTTTAATTTCAATGTTGTCTTCATTTTCAACATCTTTATTGCCATCGATATGGTAACAATTAATGGGAACCAAATCTTTATTTATGAGCTGAATTGGCATGAATCCATTCTAGGTGATTGGCCTTCTTGACATTCTTCTAGCTGAATTTTCATTCCTATATGGCATGGTTCCTTCTTAAGGCATCTTGGGGTTTGGAGTTATGGAAGGTTGCTTGATCATCCTAGCTCTTGTGGGCACTTTCACAGGCTTTGGAGGATTTTTTTTTTGCCTTTTAACCGTGTGACTAGTGTCCAACCATCATCATCTTGACTTTCTTTTTGAAGCAAATGGTTGCCCCTTGAAGATCCACCATTGTACTTGCACTTGGAGCCAATATGATAGATCAAAAGAGCCGAATATTATGGTTCTATTTAACAAATTAGAGTGAGAAAATGTATTGATTGATGCCAGATTTGATGACATCACTTCCTCTTTAAACTTGATTTTTCCCTTTTCATATAGTTGCATGATTTTATCCTTCAAAACAAAGCACTTTTCCAGAGGGTGGCTAATCAAGTGATGATACTTGCAATAATTGAGGTCATCTACTTTATCAGTTTCTTCAGGTCGCTTCATTTTTGGCAACTGAATTAGCTTAGTCTTTAGAAGTTCTTCCAGTATGCTTGAAACATCTGAATCAGGGAAGGGATACTTCTTTTCTTGTCTTTCCTTCAAAGTGGTCTTACCTTTACCTTTGTCTGGGGTAGGAGCAGATTTAATTTGGAAGATATCTTAAGCGGCTTGGTCCTCACATCCATAGACTGTTTGCTTTCTCCCTTGTTGGTAAAAGTTTTCCCCTCTTTGCGGGTATCCTTCTTTTCCTTACCTTTCTTTTGTTCTTGCATAAGAGGTTGTTGATTTCAAGTAGTTGTCATACTCAACTCCATATCATGAGCACGAGTGGCTAACTCTTCAAAGGTCTTAAGCTTGATGCCTTGAAGAAGGTAACGCAAGCCCCAATTCATGCCTTGGATGCATATGTCAAAGGCAGAAGACTCAGACAATCTTTCTTTGCAGTTAAGGTTCAGATTCCTCCATATGTGGATGTAGTCACTGACTGGCTCATCCTTCCATTGGCGTGAGCTTGTGAGTTCGATCAGGCTGGCTATGCGACGAGTGCTATAGAATCGATTGAGGAATTCATGCTCAAGTTTTTCCCAACTATCAGTCGTCCCTGGCTCAAGATCAGTGTACCAATCAAAGGCGTTGCTTTTTAAAGAGCGAACGAACTGCTTCACCATGAGATCTTCATAGGTTCCAGCATTATTGCAAGTTTCCACGAAGTGTGCAACATGTTGGCGTGGATTTGCTTTGCCATCGAACTGCTGAATATTGGAGGTTGATAATTCCCAGGCAATCACAAACGATCGATCCTTTGGGAATATGGCTTTGCATATGTATATGAAGGTTGAGTGACGCTTTCAACTTGATCTTTGATAGCTTCCTTGATAAGATCCTTGAGCTGACTGGTAGTGACGACTTCATTGATTTTTCTTTTGAATCCTTAACAACTTCCTTGTTGGAGTTCTCACCATCATCTTGAAAGATTGATTGCCAATTTTGTTTTGAAGCCTCGGGTCTTTTTCCAGTGAGACCGGTAATCTTGTCCATCATGGAAGCGATCTGGTTATCCTTCTCTTTGATGCTTGCTGAAAGAATTTCAACGAATTTTGCCAGAAGCGCAACTTGTTCTTCCAATGATGTAGTGCCAGTTGTCATGACAACCATGTTGGTATATGCCCTAGAGCCAATCATATTGAGCTTGGGATATACATTCAATAATGCATACCTTTCGCTATGATTATAGTGGTACAAGGTTTTCCTTCATGTTAGTACAATAATAAGGAGTTATTAAGTACTAATCGGATGAAGCCCATGGAACATAATGGCCTTGCAAAGGAATTATAAAGGGTTATAATTATGAGATCCTTATGCATCAAAGCCTTGTTCCTAAAACTGTTCCTGGTCATAGTATTGCTAAGACGGGGCATTGGCAATGCTCAAAGACTAGTATATGTTAAGCCTTTTTACTTGTGAAGTAAGCAACCGATCTCATATAGGTTGAAGTATGGGATACTTGGGATAACATATAGGTTCTTTTCTGTTGAACAAGTTCACTGAATATGGCCCGCCAAGAGAAGTTCATTTGGTAATATATCACTCTAGTGTCTATGATAATGTTCTCTTAGTACCAGTTGTGTAAATTAGTCCTCAGACTTGTGATACCAGGTCATCTTGTATGGAGAGTGTCATATTTAGATTTCATCACGAACGGGTCCCAATCACGAGGATGCTTAAAGTAGGGTGTTATTGGGTATGACATGAACCATACGAAGATGAATGAGTGATTTAGAGAGGATTCACCACTCCCTGTGATATTGGAGACATATCTCATTTGTTCTTGACTACGATTAACTTGATTAAGTCTTTGGCCAAAGCATAATGGATATAGGAGAAAGTTGTTTCTATGAATTCATAAGGTTAATCATAAGTTGCGAAGAACTAATATGGATTGATCATGAGTGGACACTACACCATGCTCATACACTATCCGGGATATATGGTGAAAGGACCGTATTACACTGACAAGCTGGTTGTTGAAAGGTTCTAAAAGGTCACGCTGACTTCACAGTATTTGGGTGGTCATGATGGGTTGTTATATGCCACTCTTGATCTATGATAACAAGTTAATATAATTAACTTATAATCATTGCCAACATATTGGGAACCTAGAGGGTGACACACATAAGAAAAAATATGTATGGATTAAACATGGTATTCTATTAAGGTAAAACTTAATGGAATAAAAGATCTATATTAAAGACTCAATTGCAGAAGTTCAATTGACATGGATTAAGACATAATTGACATTGAGAATTCCAAGGACAATGTCTTAATAAGATAAGAGGAATCACGAAGTCTTATCTAGTGTAGTAGTCGACTTTGACATATAGATGTGCAAAGTGAATTGCGATTGACTGTACTATATTGGAATAATATCATGAGATGATATTGATAGATTAATGACATGAATTTTTTCATGTGGAGAAAGAAAATTTAATTGAGAATTAAATTACTTTCATTTAGAAATTAATCTATCCAATAAATAAGCATGATAAAATTAGAAAGGGTCCAAAGCGACTATTCTAATTTAGGACTGTCCACTAAGGATGGTTGGCCCAACTTAAGGCATTAAGATAGTTGGACCATTATCATTATTAGATAATATAATGGGCCTATTGATCCATCTTAGAATTAAATAGTTTAAGTCCAAGTGATTAATGAAAATCTTGTGCAACAAGTTACAAGTGGTCGGCCAAGCATAGCGAGATAGGGATTAGGGTGTGTGCCACTATATAACCTATTTTAGAGGTTGTAGCCACCCAAGCTAGCTCTATTATATTTGTGATATTCTGATTTTTCTTAAGAAAAAGTTTGGTTTCAAGAAGAGAACTCTAACCTAGCAAAACAGTGAAATCGCAGCCTCCCTAAGCTCCCTAAGGCTTGCCGCGATTCCTCCTACCTTGGTGTTCTCCTTGCCGCTTCTTCACCTAGTTGAGTGAGATTGATTAAGGGAGAAAGACACAAGAATATAGATCTTTTTATTGTGATCTTAGGATCAACTTGCTAGCACAAGTGAATCACCATACCTTTGAGAAGGATCCATCAGCTGTTCGTGTGGACTAGCTCTAGAGGAAGGACAATTGTGCTTCTTGTAGTCTTGAACGAGTTTGAAGCTTTGTAAATCTTGGATTCGAGATTAGGATTGAAAACTTAAGGTTATGATATCTTAAGTAGGTAACTTCTAAATCATATGGGTGATTGAATTGTTTTTGAATGTTATAAACCTATGCAAACACAAGCCTAAGATCCTGTTGTACTTCGGGTGTTTTTTTGTTTTATTTTTGTTGCACTTTGATTATTATGTTTATGCATGAGCCCGAGGTAGCATAGAATAAAATAACAGTGGTATCAGAGCCAAGGTTATGTTGTTTACATGAGGTTTATGCATGTCAATTCTTGGTGATATACAAGTTAAAGTGTTGTGTATTGATTTTGGCATGATTTCGGTTCCTATGTTTAAAAGAAATATTAGTATCTTTATTTTGTTAAATCTGGACAGCAGCTATATAATGACTTTAATCATGTTTAAAGTTGTTTAAATGATAGATTAAAATTGTTTTAATCATCAAGGATTAAAGCCATGACATGTCTTAGTAAACCCGACAAGTTTTTGATGTAAAAAACATAGTTTTGAGTCAAGTTTTGTAAGCTGATTTTGAGATAATATAAAATTGATTTTATAGATGTTTTAGATCTGGAAAATTTATATTATATGCTGCCATTGAAGTTACAAAATTGGTTTTTTGCTTAAATGGTTTAAGCAAAGTTGTTTTTGGACATGAAACGCTGATACTACAATGCTAAAATTTTCTGGACTATTTTATAGGTGTTTGCATGCCATAAAATTCAAGCATGAGTGTGGAAACATTCCACATGTTTGCTATGAGTTTTTTACAGCATCTAAGGTGAATATGATTCATCTATGGTGGCTGGTTTAGGCATGGAACATGACTGGACAAAGTGGCAATAGTTGCTGCAAACAAGTTGGCCGAACCGCCACACCAAAGAGGCAATTGTTGCCGAATTGTGTGCAGCTGAAAGGGGCGGCCATTAAGCTCTTTTAGGGCATCCAGTAGCCACTGTAGATGGTATACAATAGTCTGATCACAGGCTGGCAGTGGTCATTCGATGGCCAAAGAGATTGCCTGCGCCTAGGACACTAAGGGTTATAGTCCTACTCCAACAAGGAAACAATTTCCTAGTGGGAGTGTGAATCCTAAAGGTTAAGAGAAACATGTAGTATGATTAGGTAAGAATTACCTAATAAGACTTTAAGTTCCTAAAGAGTTAGGATGGATTGCAAACTTAAATACTTGGTATAAGACAAACATAGAAGTCCTAAAAGATTTAGGATTTTAAGCATGCTAGAATGTTATGTCCTAATTAAGACAAGCAACCTAAAAGTTAGGTAAAGTCTGATTTCAAGATAGCTTTCTTAATTGTTAAGGTGTTATTAAAAGTGTTTTAATAGTTGGAACCGAAATTGCTAGAATGATTTGATAAATTGTCTCAAATTTGTTTGGTGGCATTTTATGCAAATAGTACACAAGATCACCAGGTGATATTGACTATGCATGTTTTTATTTCATGCTTATAATATGATTATGTATGCATGAAGGATGGTTATGGACTAGACCTTAGTATGACTAGGGAATGTATGGTTGAATTTTCTTATTGGTATTATATAAATAGGGTCTGCGCACCCTACCTTCTCTTTTTCATTCCGGAGTTATAAATTCTCTTCTCATCTAACTCCCCTTGAATATAACTCGAGGTTTCTGATAAAGCAATGTAACTGTTATATTCTTGATAGATTTAGATTTGGGATAAGAAGTAGAATTTATGTAAATTCCAAGTTTGTAAGGAGATCAGGCGCCAAGAAAAAGTGAACAAGGAGATTACCAACAAAGCTTTCGAAGACTATGTATGGTATCCCCTAGGAATTCGACCAACTAGTTTCCTAATGGCTCAAGGAAACTAGATTTGTATAAAGTCCATAATCATCCAGTAGATTGCATGTGATAGATTTATTTTTAATTATGTATATGCGATGTATGTAATTGAATGAATGCTATGCATGTCAATCAAGTATGAAATCAATGAAACCTTTATAAAAGTTAAATGAAATCCTTCATTAAATTATATTGAGTCCATGTTACGCATGATAAGTTGCCTTCCACCATCATAACAAGATAACCAGAGGTCTTTCATTCGGAGGCTTGTTGAGTCACTCAAGGTCAAACTTATGTACGAACATGTTTGAGTTATAGAAGGTGGGTCTTACTCAACTAAGTGTTATGTAATCCGGATGCGTCAAACTTGATCAGATGACATTTAGAGGCAAAGTTAGGCGAAATGCATATGATGTATTTAGGCAAAGAGTTGTCACCTAACTTGATCTAGGAGTTGCATAGAGATGTAATTGGTAAACTAAGTTACCTACTCAATTAGTTTCAACATAGCTTGTTGAGTCACTCAAGGTTATGCTGGGATGAAAGGGGTCCTAGGTCATTAAGAAGTTTAAGAGTTAAATTTCTCAAAATAGTAGTAGAGGGCTATTATTTTGTTAAAATAATGAGAATAATCATTTAAGTATTAAATCCTGACATAAATGATTACTACTTGCTATTTATTGACTATTAATTGTTTTGATTCATATAGGATATAAACGCTAAAATGAAAAATGCATTATCACTGAGAAGCATACTTGATGCTAATAAGTTAACTGGACCGAACTTCGTTGATTGGTTTCGCAATGTTAAGATTGTCTTGACACAGGAAAAGAAAGCTTATGTTCTTGATGAGCCTATCCTAGATAAGCCTGCTGCTGATGCAACTGAAGAGGAAAGGGTGGCCTATAGAGTTCATAGAGATGATCTCATACAAGCAACATGTGTGATGTTGGCTAGTATGGCACCCGATCTCCAAAAGCAACATGAGGCTATGAATGCTCAAGATATCATCCATAACCTTAGAGAACTGTTCGCTAAGGAGAATCGCACTGAGAGATTTGACATCTCAAAGGAATTGTTCCAAAGAAAGATGTCAGAGGGAAGCCCAGTGAGGCCTCATGTGCTTAAGATGATAGGGTATATTACCTGATTGGAGCAGATTGGATGGGTTATGGATCATGATCTAAGCGTTGATCTAATTCTTTCTTCACTGCCTGAGAGCTATTCGTAGTTTGTGTTGAACTTCAACATGAACCACTTGGAGGCAACCTTTTCTGGGTTATTGAATATGCTCACACAGGCCGAGCAAACCATTGTTGAGGACAAGTCATCTATCCATTTAGTCTCTTCCTCTAAACCGAAAGGTAAGAAGAAAAGGAAGACTAGATGGGATATACCTCCTACTTCAAAGAGTTTGAAGCCTAATGATGGTGTTGCAAAAGAAGCAAAGGATAAGGACAATGCTAACAAAGCTTGCTTCCATTATGGGAAAACTGGTCATTGGAGGCGCAATTGCAAGGAGTACCTTGAATCTAACAAGGGAAAGAAGCTGAAAGGAGTTTCAACTTCAGGTATAATCTGATTCATTCCTCTTGATATATGATACCTATCATTTGGTACTAAATATGTATGACATATTGTAGGGACCAAAGGAAAGAGTAGTCAAGCTGGACCATGAAGATGGCAACCGAGTTTGATGCTACATTAGAGCTTGCCGATCTTATGGGTTTATTAATAAGACTAGTTAGTTAGGATTTATTTAGAAACATTTGATGTTTTCATTGGCATTATAGGCCAATGTTGAGGATATTTTATTTATGTTTTCGAAACATATTGTTTTGCTGGCATAGTATGCCATGCTTATTTAATTTCCTCTTAAATAAATCAGTTATAGAATAGTTCTATAACTTAGTCTTATATGTTATACAACTTGCAAAGTATTTTGAATACCATTTAGCTTAGTGATATGGAATTTGAATTGTTATTGAATTAATCCCTCAACATCTACATATGTAGGATTTAGTGGGAGCTATTAATAACTTTTTGAATGATAAAATATTATGATAAATTGTCATTTTTGAAAAAATGCAATTAGTAGGAAACGTTCCATACTTGAAAAGATTGCACGTTTATATTAAAGGTTTTTAAGATTAACTCTTTTGTTTTGGCTTGAAAAAGGAGTTATATTTGGATCATTAGCTACTAGCTAACAAATAGATTCCAATAGTTGTTTAAGATACAACTGAGCCATATGATTGGAATCTAGGTATCGTTGTGATCCAAATTATTAACCTTGATAATAAGATTATCATGTATATGACAAAGCATATTCTCGATGCATTTAAGCAATGTCCTTGTAGAGACACAATTACTAATCGAAAGAGTTTGACATTAGATGCATTAGTGATTGGCTTAGTGCAAGTGGGAGATTGTTGGTGTATGCCCTAGAGCCAATCAGATTGAGCTTGGGATACACTGTCAATAATGCATACATTTCGCTATGATTATTGTGATACAAGGTTTTCCTTCATGTTAGTACAATAATAAGGAGTTATTAAGTACTAATCGGATGAAGCCCATGGAACATAATGGCCTTGCAAAGGAATTATAAAGAGTTATAATTATGAGATCTTTATGCATCAAAGCCTTGTTCCTCAAACTGTTCCTGGTCATCATAGTGCCAAGACGGGGCATTGGCAATGCTTAAAGACTAGTATATGTTAAGCCTTCTTACTTATGAAGTAAGCAATCGATCTCATATCGGTTGAAGTATGGGATACTTGGGATAACATATAGGTGCTTGTCTGTTGAACAAGTTCACTGAACATGGCCCGCCAAGAGAACTTCATTTGGTAATATATCACTCTAGTGTCTATGATAATGTTCTCTTAGTACCAGTCGTGTAAATTAGTCCTCAGACTTGTGATACCAGGTCATCTTGTATGGAGAGTGTCATACTTAGATTTCATCACGAACGGGTCCCAATCACGAGGATGCTTAAAGTAGGGTGTTATTGGGTATGACATGAACCATACGATGATGAATGACTGATCCAGAGAGGATTCACCACTCCCTGTGATATTGGAGACATATCTCATTTGTTCTTGACTACGATTAACTTGATTAAGTCTTTGGCCAAAGCATAATGGATATTGGAGAAAGTTGTTTCTCTGAATTCATAAGGTTAATCATAAGTTACGAAGAACTAATATGGATTGATCATAAGTAGACACTGCACCATGCTCATGCGCTGTCCGGGATATATGGTGCAAGAACCGTATTACACTGACAAGCTGGTTGCTGAAATGTTCTAAAAGGTCATGCTGACTTCACAGTATTTGGATGGTCATGATGGGTTGCTAGATCCCGCTCTTGATCTATGATAACAAGTTAATATGATTAACTTATAATCATTGCCAACATATTGGGAACCTAGAGGGTCACACACATAAGAATAGATATGTATGGATTAAACATGGTATTTTATTAAGGTAAAACTTAATGGAATAAAAGATCTATATTAAAGACTCAATTGAAGAAGTTCAATTGAGATGGATTAAGACATAATTGAGATTGAGAAATCCAATGACAATGTCTTAATAAGATAAGAAGAATTACGAAGTCTTATCTAGTGTAGTAGTCATATAGATGTGCAAAGTGAATTGCGATTGACTGTACTATATTGGAATAATATCATGAGATGATATTAATAGATTAATGACATGAATTTTTTCATGAGTAGAAAGAAATTTAATTGAGAATTAAATTACTTTCGTTTAGAAATTAATCTATCCAATAAATAAGCATGACAAAATTAGAAAGGGTCCAAAGCGACTATTCTAATTTAGGACTGTCCACTAAGGATGGTTGGCCCAACTTAAAGCATTAAGATAGTTGGACCATTATCATTATTAGATAATATAATGGGCCTATTGATCCATCTTAGAATTAAATAGTTTATGTCCAAATGGATTAATGAAAATCTTGTGCAACAAGTTACAGGTGGCCGGCCAAGCATAGGGAGATAGGGATTAGGGTGTGCGCCACTATATATTATATTTTAGAGGTTGTAGCCGCCCAAGCTAGCTCTATTCTATTTGTGATATTCTGATTTTGCTTAAGAAAAGGTTTGGTTTCAAGAAGAGAACTCTAACCTAGCAAAATAGTGAAATCATAGCCTCCCTAAGCTCCCTAAGGCTTGCCGCAATTCCTCCTACCTTGGTGTTCTCCTTGCCGCTTCTTCACCTAGTTGAGTGAGATTGATTAAGGGAGAAAGACCCAAGAGTATAGATCTTTTGATTGTGATCTTAGGATCAACTTGCTAGCACAAGTGATTCGCCATACCTTAGAGAAGGATCCATCAACTGTTCGTGTGGGCTAGCTCTAGAGGAAGGACAATTGTGCTTCTTGTGGTCTTGAACGAGTTTGAAGCTTTGTAGATCTTGGATTTGAGATTAGGATCTGCAACTTAAGGTTACGATATCTTAAGTAGGTAACTTCTAAATCATATGGGTGATTTAATTGTTTTTGAATGTTATAAACCTATGCAAACACAAGCCTAAGATCCTGTTGTACTTCGAGTGCTTCTTTGTTTTATTTCCGCTGCACTTTGATTATTATGTTTGTGCATGAGCCCGAGGTAGAATAGAATAGACCAACAAACCATTACTCCAGAACTTGATTTTGGAGTAGATGATGGAATAAAGCTACTGCTTGAGTAACTATCTTGTTTCTTGTATGTTAATTGGCAGCTTGCACTTGATCCTCGAAGAGAATCAACTTGTCCAGCAGAAACTTCTTCTAAGTCTTGAATTGGAGAAGAAGTGTCATAGAGTGGGTTTTGATTGAGCACAGGAAAAGTTTGCTCATATAGTTCAGCTAGAGCTTTGGTCTTCTTCCTAGTGCCATAAGGATGAGTAGGGATATCAATACTTGATGATGAAGCGGGGTAGACTGGAGGATTGGCTCGAGCTGGCTTAAGAGATGGTTTGTTAGCAAGGTTCTTCTTGGGAGCCATTGCAACTTGATAACTTGAGTTTTGAAGAAAAGAGATGAAAGGCAGAGATTGTCCCACCAGACGTGCCAGAAATATGTACACACAAATTTCGTGTCAAAAATATGACAAAGAAAATTGAAGACAAATAAAAATTTTATTTATCAAACTTGAAAGTTACAATCTCTGGATGTTCATAAAATAAAGAAATCCTTTGATTCTTTTCTTCAACAAAACTTTGATCCAAGGGTCTTCGCGACTTGATCTTGAATCAATGAGATCCGCTTCAAGGGTCTTCTAGACTTGATCTTGAAAAAAAGGATTGACCTCCTTTCTTTTTATGGAACAAGATCAGAGAGCAGCTTTTTGAGAAATCTTGATATCCTTCAAGGGTCTTCTAGACTTGATTTTGAAAAACGAGATTAATCTCTTTTCTTTTTGATGAAACAAGATCAAAGATCAGCTTTCTTAAGAACAGACGCAGCGTTCATCAGAATATCTTCAATTCCTTCAATTCTTCAGAGAATTCTTCTTGGGATTTTGGAGAGGATTTGGGTCAGAAAAATCTTCTTCTTCTCTTCAAACTTGCGAATTATGAAATTATGATGAATGGCTTAGGGGAGGTCCCTATTTATAGCTGTCGCAACCTAAAAAATAACGAGTCTCATCACAAGACTGTATTATCCATTAAGCGTGACATTAAAAATCGAGGAAAAGTCGACTTAATTCCTCTAGAAAAATGAAGGTTTTGAAAATGACCTTGAAAAAGACATGGAGTCGCTACCAATCTTTTTTAGCTAGGTGTGATCGGCCACCTATTAAAACTGGTTTTATAGAATATTTTAAAAAATAATTAAAACATTTTTAAAACCAATTTCAAGTCTGCGTTTAAACCAGAGAAATCAAAGAAACGGGTTCGGGACTCGGTTACGTGCGGGGAAGGATTAGCACCCCCACAACGCCCGTATAAAACGGTACCTTATTAATCGTGTCTTATCTCAAATCTCGATAAAAAAAAAGTTGGTTTTAAATTTAGTATTTCAAGTTAATTCCCAATTTAAAGAAAAATAATTCCATTTTAATTGAAAATCATCCGGAATTTATAAATTCAAAATTTTTCTATATTCCACAACAAACGTGGCAAAATATAGAAATTTTTATTAATTTGGAAAACTCTCCGAATCATTCTTGTTTTTTGTAAGAAAGATATTCCTTTATTAATGATAATTGATGATATTCCCTCTAGCAAACCCGGTAGAGAACTCATGAATTATTTTAACTCGGGAATATCTTTATTTTTTATTGGAAAAATCATTATCCTTTTGAAAACATTTTAAAAGATATGAATATGTATATGCATGACATAAATAAAATGACATGGCAAAATCTAAATAATATAATGCTTCCTAAATGATATGATATAATTTAAATGCCTTAGCATATTCTAAATGAAATGAAATGAAATGACCTAGGTAACATAATATATTCTATATGAAATGTAATATCCTAAATCATATGATATATTTTAAATGAAATAAAATATCCTAAATGATATAATATATATCTTAAATGAAATGAAATGACCTAGGTAACATAATATATTCTATATGAGATGAAATAATTTAAATAACATGGCAAATATGAATGATCTGGCATATAATTTAAATGACATGGAATATAAAATAATGCTATCATATAATATGCATGAAAACAAAAATGAAAATAATAATGCATGAACATAGTATATGCTACATAATATGACAAAAAATAACTAAATAAAAAAAACATAGGATATCAAGAAATATTCGAAATCATATAGTAAACAATATAACATAACTCAAAATCATAACAATATCATAGAAATTATCATAGCAAAAATCACATATTATATAAAATGCATGAATATGGAAAATGCAATGCATGAAAATGTATTTTTTTCCTTTAATTGAGGAAATCTGTATATCTAAAAAGATATCCGGCTACCTGATAACTCGTATAATTATATAGTTTTTAGTTATGTTTTATTATTGTTTTGTGTCAAATACGAGTTATTATTGTTTAGTCTAATTGTGTTTATGATCTTTTATATTTTTATGTAATTTGGTGTTTTTCACAAGTTTCTTTGAGTGATTTCAGATTACTAGAATTAAGGGCAAATCCAGTTAGAATTTATTACTTGAACATAACCTGCACTTGGGTTTACAACTCTTAATTGAGTTTCTATCACTACCTTAGGAAAATATGTCAAATTAAATATTCTAAAACCAAAATACTTTGTGATTGTTTGAAAACAATTTTGAAACGTTTAGATTAAAAATAAAAACTGGGCTAAACCTTTTTTAAATGGCTCTAATTTCCTAAGTTTAAAATCCCGGACTTGACCACCCTTAACCAGAGACTTAAAAAATCATTTTTAGAGTTTAAAAAGGCTTAGAAACTACCCTAAGTCAGTAGCTAAACTTCCTAATCAGCTCCCTCTAGGTAACTTAACCAAAAGAGAAAAATGATTTTTCTTTAAATTCAATTATGACTCCACTGTCCAGTTTTAAGCCATGATTTTTTACCCTATTTTTAAAAATTCTGAAAACAATATTGGAGACTGAGGACATGTTAAACTACACGGAAAAAAATCAGCTTAATTTTCTGATTAAAGATGAATGCCCAGAAAAATCGGGAAAGTACGAGTAATAGGTGAAAAAACTGTTTTGCCAAAATACAATTTTGCCTTTGATAAAATCATTTAAAAATCAAAGTAAAAATATTTAAGACTCACAAAATGACTCACAAACAGTAGCTAGGACTTTTTAAAAGTTAGACAAAAAATTGGCTAAGTAAAAAAAATCACAAAGGTAGAATAATCAATTTGACAAACCTTAATTTTCCACAAGTGTGCTCAAGAGAGCATGACTTTGAACCATTAATTGGCCTAAGTCATTAGTCATGAACATGAAATGCATGAAAAAATACAGCAAATATGATGCATGAAATGCATGAGTTTAAACCTAAATGTCATGAAAAAATGCATGGCATCCATATAGTGACCTAGACCTAAATGAACTTGCATGGCATTTAATGTAACCTAGGTCTAAAATGCATGAACATGCATGGAAAGATAAACCTAACCTAACATCTAAAATATGCATGGCAATAACACAAACACAAGGCATGCTTAAACCAAAAACTCAACCAAATATCATGCAAATGCTAACCTATCAACTAACATAGCAAAAATGCACACATAATGTAAAACACATGGAGTAGTCGAATGGCCTCAAGCTCCAACAAGCATGGCATTTTCACAAACACTTGATATACTAACATGCTCAACTAAAATATAACACTCAAATCATGCAAACACAAAGTAAAAATACTAAAACCAAACAAGCATTTTCACAAACACTTGATATACTAACATGCTCAACTAAAATATAACACTCAAATCATGAAAATACAAAGTAGAGATACTAACAAGCATTTTCACAAACACTTGATATACTAAATATAAAACATCAACAAATTTAAACATTATGAAAACAGAAAATTAAAAATGCAAGAACATGATAATGAACTCATAAATGGCAACAAATAAGCAACCAAATTAAAACATGCTTCAAGTATATAAAGTATAAGAACACTTAAAGAATCAAGTCTAAAGAAAATAACATGAATAACATGACTAATTAAAGACAAAACAGCAACAATAATAAAAAAAATATAGGCCATTCGGCCATTGAAGGAAAATAAGAAAAAAATTTGTAAAAATTATTTAAGAAAGAGATGAAGAAGAACTTAAGAAGAACATAAAAAAAACACTTATTTAAAAAGAAAACTCACCAAATAATAATCAAAATAGCAAAAAACAAGAATGGAAAATCAAGAAAGTGCAAGAGTTGGTGCTAAAAGCAACCTCAAGAAGCTATATTTCAAGCTTTATCTCTTCAAACTTTCCTTTCTTTTCTAAAATTTTCTTTTTTTGCTTTCAACCAAGGAGAGAAAAACTAAGAAAAACTAAGAGAAATCTGAAAAATGAAGTCCAGAAAATAAAAAATCTCCTCCCTCTATGTGATGGCAGAATTTTACCTCTCTCCTCCCCTAGGATGTTGTCATTTTGATTCCAACCAACTTCCGTCCAAGGGCTAGTGATTCAAGGTGAAAAATTATGAAATTATCACCATTAGATTAGTGTATCATCTGTCCATAATTACAGCTGTTCAAGAATAATGTTGACACTCTCCCTTGGCCTATGTGGCTTAATCACAATGGCTTGATCAAAAAAATCTCTAACTAACTCTTAATTCTTGGCCTTTTGATTGAAAAATCAGAAGCTTCCTCCTTCCTTTGGGCCTTGGCAGGCCAGAACGTCTCTTTTCCAGCCCATGTCTGATTTTTTGAAAGGCCAAAAGAAGCCCTTTTCGGTTGCTTGGGTGAAATGATCGTTTTGCCCCCCGGATGCAAATAAATGGAAAACGGACTCCAAATTCAAATTTTATTTTTTTAATACTTTCAAAATAATAAAATATTGAATTCTGGAAGTTTTCAAAATTTTTCGAGTCCATTTACTATTTATTTGGATTTTTCTTCCAAAAATGCCCTTTTATGCCCCTACATTTTACCATTTTTTAAACGAGCTCCAAATCAAGATTTTTCTTCACCAATACATTCAAAATAATTTAAAAGTGTGATCTGGAAGTTTTCATAATATTTGGAACTCATTTGGTATTTTTTCAGGATTTTTCTACTTGAATTACTGCATAGGAGGTCCAGGATTTAGCCATTTTGCAAACGAACTCCGAATCAAGATTTTATTTTGCCAATATCTTCCAAATAATTTAAAAATGAGATTTGCAAAATTTCAGAATTTGTGGAGTCTATTTGCTATTTTTCCGGGATTTATCTTCTTGAATTATTGCATAAGAGGCCCGGGATTTAGCCGTTTTGCAAACGAACTCCGAATCAAGATTTTATTTCTCCAATATCTTCCAAATAATTTAAAAATGAGATTTGCAAAATTTTAGAAGATTTGGAGCTCATTTGCTATTTTTTCGGAAATTTTCCTTCTTGAATTACTCCATAAGAAGCCCGGGATTTGGCCATTTTGCAAACGAACTCCGAATCAAGATTTTCTTTCACCAATCTCTTTCAAATGATTTAAGAATGAGATTTGCAAATTTTCAGAATTTTCAGAGTCCATTTGCTATTTTTCCAAAATTTTCCAATTTTGCCCTTTTGCCTCCGAAACCCGGTTTTGCTCAAAACAAGTCCGTTTTTTCAGATTTTCTTCAAACTGAGCCTTGGGCTATCCCTTTTTAATCATTCCTCATCCATTGGGGCTTTATTCTTACCAAGTCGGGCCATTTCTGTGATTCTTCCCGATTTCACTAAAATCCACCAAAAAACCCTAATTCTCGGTTTTCTCTCGGATTGACTTTTCTTTCGGTTTTCCTTTCAAATGGCTACTCCATTACCCGTAGTCAGTGCTTATCTTTCATTTAGAACCTTCAATTTTGACCAATTCGATCGTTTAAGCACTTTTTCCCAAATTTCTCGGATTAGGGTTTCCTTTCTACTGAATCTCCAAATCCCAATTTACGAACTTCATATCTTTCGATGTAGACCTCGGATTATCAAAATTATTTCACCATTTCTCAATTGAGCTTCAAATCTTGATTTTGAAAGTGGGTTGACTTTGTTAGTAGTTGACTTTTCGGGGTTGACTTTTTTCGAGTTTGACTTTTTATGCTCGCCCTCTTAAACTAAGTCTAGGAGTACCACCTGCAGGATGAAAAAAAAGTCTTTTTACATTCTAAAACATCAATTTAGGAAGAAAACATACCTGTTTTAGTGGTCCAGACCAAATTAGGTGTCTACAGCTGCCCCTCTTTGGCTATTGCTGAGAATCAGGAATCAGGCAAAGATAAACAAACACTAATTTTGTACGATCAGTGAAATCAAATGTGAAGGAAAGGGAAAGGGGTTTTCTTTTTCTTTTTTCATTTTTCATTTTTTTCATTTTTTTCATTTTTTTCTTTTTTCTTTTTTCATTTTTTCATTTTTCTTTTTCTTTTTCATCATTTTAAAAAAAAAAAAACTATAAACTGAAGATTTTGTTTTTAAATTAAATTCCCTGACTAATCAAGGCTCGACCCGTCTTAAGAAAACGAATTCGATTTGCAAGAAAAGAAATGACCTCGACGATGGTGTCGGGGTCTTAACCTGTCTTGTTCTCAGCTGTGTTTAAAATTTTGGGTATCTCCTCCAGAAGCTTCGGCTATCCCCACCAAAGACTTTCTTTCCTTTTCAAAAATTTTAAAACTCTGGATATCTCTACAGAGGCTTCGGCTATCACTACCAAAGACTTTCTCCCTTTTCAAAAAATTTTGAACTCTGGATATCTCCACAGAGGCTTCGGCTATCACTACCAAAGACTTTCTCACTGTTTAAAATTTGTAAAATTTTGGGTATCTCCTCCAGGAGCTTCAGCTATCACCATCGAAGACTTTCTCACTGTTTAAAATTTGTAAAATTCTGGGTATCTCCTCCAGAAGCTTCAGCTATCACCACCGAAGACTTCCTCACTGTTTAAAATTTGTAAAACTTCTGGGTATCACCTCCAGAAGCTTCAGCTATCACCACCGAAGACTTGTTCATTTTTTTTTAAATGTGTTAAACTTATGGGTTCGGTAAGTTCAAAATAAAAGAAAGTACCTCGAGGGTGGTCTTGGGGCTCGACTATTTGCGAAGCGAAACGAGTTCGATTATACCTGAAAGTTTTAAGAGTTGATGCAAATGTTTCATGATGCAAATGCAAATGAAAATGTCTTTAATTGATGCAAATGCTTCTTGATGCAAATGACTTAGACTGGTGCAAATGTCTTTGATGCAAATGTAAATGACTTGATTTGATGCAAATTTTCTTGATGCAGATTCAAATAACTTAGATAGATGTAAATGCTTCTTGATGTAGATGCACATGTTGAATAAAATTCTGGGTAACTCTCCAGATGAAGATTTCTCATTTTCAAAATTATAAAACCCTGGATATCTCCACCAGAGGCTTCAGTTATCACCACTGAATACTTGTTCACTTTTAAAACTGTAAAATTCTGGATATCCCCACCAGAAGCTTTGGCTATCACCACCAAAGGTTTGCTCACTGTAAAATTCTGGGTAACTCCTCCAGAAGCTTTGGCTATCACCACTAAAGACTTGCTCATTGAAGAATTCTGGGTAACTCCTCCAGAAGAAGATTTCTCATTTTTCAACATTATAAAACCCTGGATATCTCCACCAGAGGCTTCAGCTATCACCACCGAAGACTTGTTCACTTTTAAAATTTGTAAAATTCTGGATATCCCCTCCAGAAGCTTTGGCTATCACCACCAAAGGTTTGCTCATTGTAAAATTCTGGGTAACTCCTCCAGAAGTTTGGCTATCACCACCAAAGACTTGCTCATTGTAAAATTCTGGGTAACTCCTCCAGAAGAAGATTTCTCATTTTTCAAAATTATAAAACCCTGGATATCTCCACCAGAGGCTTCAACTATCACCACCGAAGACTTGTTCACTTTTAAAATTTGTAAAATTTTGGATATCCCCACCAGAAGCTTTGGCTATCACCACCAAAGGTTTGCTCATTGTAAAATTCTGGGTAACTCCTCCAGAAGCTTTTGCTATCACCACCAAAGACTTGCTCGTTGTAAAATTTTGGGTAACTCCTCCAGAAGCTTTGGCTATCACCACCAAAGGTTTGCTCATTGTAAAATTCTGGATAACTCCTCCAGAAGCTTTGAGAAATGATGCAGATGCACATGTCTTTAACAAGGTGCTCATGCTTCGTGGTGCAAATGTAAATGGCTTGGATTGATGCTCATGTTTCTTGGTGCAAATGGTAATAGCCTGGATTGATGCTCATGTTTTAATGATGCAGATGCCCCTACTAATTGTGTTCATGTAACTAGTCTATGAATGGTGTAACTACAATTACCACACAATAATGAAAATGCAATGATTCTAGAAATGATACAATTGCTTGAGATGACGCAAATGCGAATTCCATGAAGCATGTAAATGAAAAGGTAAAATGCAGATGCTTATGGAATAATGCCAATGCAAATACCCATGAGTGATGCAAATGCTTGCCGACACTGTGCAGATGCATGAGCTCGATAATGAGATGAGTGCTCATGAGTGATGCAAATGCCCCCGGTTATTTTTCTAGACTTTGGCTTAGCCTTTCAAATTCATTTTTCCTCTTCAAATTAAAGTATATCTTTAATTCATTTTGGCTATTCTCTTTGCCCCAACAGTTTTCAAACTTTCATCCATAGAGATTTGAACTGGGTTCTATTTCTTCTTCTCATATCTTGAAGTCAGGACCTATCTTGGTAGTTCTATACCTTTGGGTTAGAAAAATCCTTGTCTCATGTCAACATCAAAATAGGTATTTCAAAAAAATATCTTTATTTGTTTTCTCATTTTGAAAACTTCTGAACAAAAAAATATTAACCCCACAATGTATGATGTACAAATCTTTTGAAGACTGATGATCATTGTTAGAAATTTCTCTAAGTATCAATCTGGGTTTTTTCAACTGGGATCGGCAAGGCTTGGTATAACAAGATTCTGGCTTTTCCAGGAAAACTTCATGACAAAAATGTATATCCCTACTAGGCTCACAAATGGAACAGGTTTTATAAATCATGAATTCATTGAGAACGAAACAAATTCAACATTCTTTTAATTTCCATATCAAGGCATTTTGACAAGCATCGAGATTAGTTGGGATGTTTAAGCTGGAAGGTTTAATCTTGGAAGGAAAAAGTTTCAGTTTTTGAAATCAATCATCCAAATGAGAGTTGACAATTTTGGGGGTTCAGGAATTCCTAGATGTTCCTCGATGACCACTCCTTTAATAAGATATTTTCTTTTGTGGTATCGGCACTATCATAGATGGTATCAAAAATTTCCATTTTACTCTAGACCGCCCATTTTTTGGGTTTTCGCCCTAGAGTCCCATTCTTTCCAATTTTTTTTTCTACCATACACTTGAGAATTCTAAATTCTTCCTTAATGAAATGATAATTTTATGAGATAGGATAAAATCTGAGGAAAAACCTTTCAAATTAAATATTCATGCTTGATCAAAATGGACTTTTAAAGCACGTAATGTAGGCCATGGCTCAGGATTCAGAGAGGAAGGATAAATAGGCCCAAAATATGTGTTTGAGGGTAACAAGATCAAGGATCATTTCTTGAAGAGGATTCTCTTTGAAACATTTGTCCCTTTTGGACTTTTCATTCCTTTTGACTTTTGCGTTTTTTCTTCTTCGTTCTTGGCTTTCAATTTGCCATGTCTTTCACATTTTTTTTTGCTTTCATTTTGCCCCCTTCTTTTTTCCGACAGAATAAGCCCGTATCTGTCTTTGAGCTAGGACTCATTTCTCAATGATCTTTAAAAAGATCTTTCCTCGCATTTTCCCCCTAGTGTAGAGAGTGATCCTTGATCAGGGTTCAAAGAAGAAAGAATTCTTTTGGCTCAAAAGGGGTGACTATGGATAATAATTTTTTCTTGTGAAAGGGATATGAAAAAAGGCCATTTCTCATGTCAAGCACAAATATTCTCATTGAAAAGCAATCTCAGGGGGAATAGATCATCAAAATTCCATTTTTCACTTTGGAATCATCCGAATTCTCATATGCATGATATCACAATTTTTTTTTTCTTTTTTTTTATTGCATGCCCCAATAATTTATGCGTTAGTCCATCCTTTTTCCCATATATCTATCATTTCTGCATATGATGCCCCAATTTGATTAACCATGAGAATTTGTATCAACGAGGAACATAGCAAGTCTAGGTCTGTACTGAAAAGACTGAATTTCAAATCTGAGTTCTTTGAGGAGACAAGGAAAATATGACCCAAAAACGGGTTTTCTCTGAGACAAGGGATAATCTAGTTTAATCATTGTGCCCTAGGGTGTCAATCATGAAGTGATGTCTGGGTAATTGAAGTTTTATGGTCATTGGAAAAGGTCATGAATAGTTTTAGCACAAATCTTGACACCCATCAAATTACCAAAATCTAGATTCTTGAAAGAATGTCTCATTTGTTTGAATTTCAAGGAATTCGAAAAATTTTAAAAAGTTCGTTCGTTTGTTCATAGCCTAGACTAGGATTTACATCCTTGCTTATTCTGCAATGACAATGTTTTTTTTTTTGTTTTTGTGAAGTTCAATCATTCATATTCCTTGAAGCATTAGGTCTTTCAAGTGTTCTTGATTCAAGGTTTAGGCATAGAGAAGCCCAAAAAAGAGGGGGGAGGGTGTTGGGTCATGTCTAACAATGATCAACAATATTCTCGAGACTGTCCATTTTTAAAAATTCCTTAATGCTTGTTTTTGCAAATTCAAATTATTGTTAAAACACAACAAACACAAAGCATTTAAAATTCAAAATTCAAAATTCATTTAACTCATGTAGATGTTAACATGAGACAAGTGCTTTCATAATCACAGTGTATAGAACTACATGCGTCAAAAACCTAATATGATCATGCACCATGTTTCATATGACACTTGGTTTTCCCATCTTCAAAACTTATCGAACCAACCTTGATGAGATCCCTGACCATGTACTTCAAAGCGAGGCAGCTCTCTGTTGAGTGACCTTGAATGCCAGAATGATAACCACAACACTCATTAGCATCATACCAGCTTGGATAAGGAGGCTTCAGAGGCTCTAATTGCATGGGTGTCACAAGGTGATTCTGGATGAGTTGAGGTAATAGCTCACTGTATGTCACAGGAATCGGGTCAACCTGATTTCTTTTTCGCTTTTTATGCCCCATTCGATTATTCCCAAGGGTGTTCGATTGATAGACAGATGTAAATTCTGGTGTAGTTGCAGTCATTGGTTGGTAGGGATAAAAACCTTGAGAGACATTGTTTAGGGTAGAGTAAAATGGCTGATACGAGGAGAATTGGGGAAGTGAGGCAAAGCCTTCCACGACTTAGGTATCTTCCTTTTTCTTTTCAGATACCCCCTTTTTCTTGGTATTGGATGTTCTTTCTCCTTCAATTTTCCCATCCTTGATAGCATTCGCAATCATCTCCCCTGAAATCACCATGTCCAAAAAATTCTTCGTGGTGTTGTCGACAAGTATATCATAGTACGGGGCTTGCAGTGTATTCACAAAAATGACAGTGGTTTCCTTCTGAGTTAAGGGCGATTGTACTTGGACGACCAGGCTTATCCACCGTTACGCATATTCTTTGAAGCTCTCAGTAGCTCTTTTCTTCATATTTTGCAAGGTAAGACGGTCAGGCGCCATGTCGGTCATATGCTTGTACTGGTTTAGAAAAACCCTAGCCAGGTCATTCCAAGAGCGAATCTGATCCTTACTCAACTGACTATACCATCTAATTGCGAACCCGCTAAGGCTATCCTGAAAGTAGTGAATCAAAAGCTTATCATTATCTATATGACTTGTCATCTTCCGGCAGAACATAGTGATGTGGGCGGACGGATCGGTCGTCCCGTCATATTTCACAAAGTCAGGGATCTTGAACTTAGGAGGATTGACTAAATCGAGGACCAAATATCGTTCTTTCACATCTAAACTCCCAAATACATCTGTACTTTCTACTACTCTGAGCCTTTCATCTAACAACTGATATTTCCCTTCGAAATCTGCCAACTCAACCTCATTTACTGCAACCATTTTCAACTTTTCCTGTTCAGCTGGATCATCTGAGTTTAGGACATTGACGGGGTTAACTGTGTTCTGGGCATCAACCATTACGACCTCATTCTGACCCTTTTGTGCCTCTAACCCTTTCCTGGCGACAAAGTTTTCAGTGTATCCTTTTCCCTTGATTACGGCAGACATCAGCTCCATCAATTTAGTTATCTGATCCTTAGATTCTGCTTAGACTTGCTAGCTTTCTCGCAATTCTTTTTGTTCCCTTTCCATTTTTTCTATTCGGGCAACTTGTTCATCCTCCATAGCACTAGCCTGTATTAAAAGGGTACTCAGTACTTCTTATACCTCTGATTTGAAATGGAAATTCTTTCAAAGACTTATAAAGCCAAGCCAACTTCTATTTTATTTCCCCCAAATGTATGTCATGATGAATGAGCCATGATTGTCATTTGATGCATGTGAAGAATAAAAGAAATGATGTATGGACATATATAGTGGAAACATGCTGACCATGTATGTAATAAATGCAATCACGATGCCAACATGTTGCAAGCAAAGAATAAACAAATCAACGCATGGATATATGCAATGAATGATCATGTACACTTTAGCGTATTTCCTAATGAATGATCATATACCCTATGAATGCAACACGATGTCAATTATGATACATGCAAACAATGAATGATTGATACAGAGTATATACAAAGAAAATCATGCTAACCATGTGTGTCATGAATGCGACCTAATGTTAATATGATAGATTAATGCTTGAGCATATACAAATAAATCATGCTGACTATGTTTGTCATGAACGCAACCCAAAGTCAACATGATGTATGTAAAGAATAAACAAATTAATACATGGATATATACAGAAAAATCATGTTGATTATGAATGCATGAATGCAACCTGATACTTAACATGATACATGTATGAATGTATGGTATGACCAATAATTGATCGGATGCAAAATGCAAAAGGGGAAGATATCAAGGAGGAAATAAGAATCGGAGGAACTTAATCATCAACATCTCATAAATTTGAAGCATAGTCAATTCATTCCCATATCAATGTTCACAATGGTATAAACCATGTTTTACAAAATTTGAACAGTGGTTAAAATTGTCTCTACAAGCACTTTATTCTTCCTAGCATCCTAAGGCTATAAGAGCCGGCTACTGAAAAAGTGAAATCCTATTACATCATATAAGACCGAAGTCTTTCCACCTCAATGCTGTAAATCTCCCAATCCTAATGACGCTTTCCAGTCCTCTATCAATCAGTGTCATTGGATCCAACCACTTGGCATCTATAAGAGTTTGCACTTTCTTTTTGAATGCTATACAGTCTTCGATGCTATGGCCAACAATTCCATAGTGATAATCACATCTTGCATTTGGATTATACCACCTTGGATATGGTGGTAATAGGGATTTCAATGGGACACAGGCAACCATGTGATTTTGGATCAGTATAGCGAGAAGCTCTAGGTAGCTGATTGGAACGGGATCAAAATGCATTTGGGTCTTATCCTGGGGTCGTTTCTTAGTCACACATGGCCTAAGAGTTGGGGCACTTGGTGGTGGCACTAATGTCTGAACCAGAGTGTTTACATGGAGATGTGGTGGAACAGCATGGTAAGGGTATGGATTTGGACACGGGGCCTTTGGAGGTTGTACATAGCTTGAGGTTCCTATCCCAGATGCTAGATAAGGTGATTGATGAGGGAAGCAATATGAACTGGCAGTTGTTGGTGATGAAGTGGGATTCAGGAATCCCATAGTGGTCATCCCAAAGGACGATTGGACCATAGTAGGGTGGGGATACTGGTTTGGACCTAGAACAGTTTGCAGGTATGGTACAGGATCCGAGGTTTCTATCATTGGTATCAGGCTCTCAGGTTTAATCATTTTCATGATTTTGTCCACAATTTCATTCGGATTGCAACCTTTGTGGCATTGACAAGTGCAGGATCTAGCAAGGGTTGTATGTTATGGACCTAATGGTTTTGGTTGATTCGAAGACAATACAGAGCCCTGAGAAAGTTCCTCTTTACTCTTATCCATATCCTCAACCATTTTCAGCAATTTGGTAAGCTATTCCTTCACCTCCCGGATTTCATGTTCACATTCCTCTTGATTGCGTTCCAAAGCACCCAATCGTTCCTCCGATTCATTCCTCATATCTTGAACCCCTTTCATGCAAATGAAAATGTCATGAGATTAAGAATACAATTGTGAATGTACATACTCTATTCCTATGTGCATGAATATACTGATGATTAATGCATGAACATATACAGAGAAATTATGATGACTATGTATGCTATGGATGCAACTCTGATGACAACATGATGTATTTTAAAAAAATGAATAAATTGATGCACGGGTATATACAAATAATGACCATGTATGTATTCTACAATGAATGACCATGCATGCTATGATGTCAAAATGATACATGCTAAGACTAAATGAATTAATACAAAGTTAGGTACAAAGAATGACCATATATATCACAAATGTATTCTACAATGAATAACCATGCATGTTAGGACTGTGACATGATGTCAACATGATATAAATAAATTAACCAATGATTACACGAAATTGGTGGGACGTAAATCTTGATTATTCAAAAATCTCATTATGCAAGATTTGCCTCCAAATTTATGATTGTTTTTTAAACATGTTTTTTTCTATGAAAAACCAATCATATTATTTTCAAAAGAATTTCGGAGTAGTGGATCCTACTATGGTACAATATGCAAATGTTCATGCAATGAAATCATCAAATGAAATTATTATCACCATCCATTTATTGCAAAGAATGAGATCAATAACACAACCAAAATGTACATGCTCTATTCACACATGCATGAAATGTGCAAAATGCAAAAAATTCTTGAAAAAGGATTTTTTTGTTCTTTTTTCAAACAGCTAATGAACATCTGCCCCAACAATATCTGCTTATTTAGGCATCATGATACCTTCGAGGCGGAGTATCATATTTATTACGGGCAATGTATGTACATCGTTGCCCGATCTACAAAACTTATTCAGAGTGTAAAATAGGTAACAAAAGGTTTAGAAATGTCCCTCCATGTGTTCCTATCTTCGGTATATCTTAACGGAAATCCGGCATGGCTTCGCCTAGGTTCACTATATGAAGGTGAATCGGTTCTAAGGCCCCGAATTGTTCCTCACTGTCGCTGGTGAAGGCTAGTAAGGAACCCCGATAAAAGCGGGTTCAATTCGTTAGAGTATATTTTCCTATGCCCGTATAGAGGATTATCACGAAGGCATTAGGTACTTTATACTCCGAAAGTGTTTCACTAGCCCATACGAAGGATCATCACGAAGGCGTAGTTACTTTACTCCCACTTAAAAGGACAGAACCTGGGTAGAGGATTCATGTTATGCAAATGCAAATACAGTGTGTGCGGAGGAACAAATCAAACTTGTCACCACCTATTCTACACCCCTTATTCTAAATGCCCTAGCAATTAAAAAAACATTCAAGAATAGTGTAACGCATTAACCAACAAGCAATTATAATATACAACCTTAAATAACTAGAGAACAATAATAAAATGCATGCACATGAGTATGAAACTATTTAAAAACATTTTATTATTTTCGAAATTCTCCTTATTAAAAAAATGTGGAAATAAAAATTAAATACCAATTAAACCAACAAAACCGAGACTTTGATAACACACGACTTAATTTTAGGCCTGACTCTCTAATAGTCCCCAGTGGAGTCGCCAAGCTGTCGCAACCTAAAAAATAATGAGTATCATCGCAAGACTGTATTATCCATTAAGCGTGACATTAAAAAACCGAGGAAAAGTCGACTTAATTCCTCTAGAAAAATGAAGGTTTTGAAAATGACCTTGACAAAGACATGGAGTCGCCACCAATCTTTTTTAGCTAGGTGTGATCGGCCACCTATTAAAACCGGTTTTATAAAATATTTTAAAAATTAATTAAAACATTTTTAAAACCAATTTCAACCAGAGAAATCAAATAAACGGGTTCGGGACTCGGTTACGTGCGGGGAAGGATTAGCACCCCCACAACGCCCGTATAAAACGGTACCTTATTAATCGTGTGTTATCTCAAATCTCGGTAAAAAAAGTTGGTTTTAAATTTAGTATTTCAAGTTAATTCCCAATTTAAAGAAAAATAATTCTATTTTAATTGAAAATGATCCGGAATTTATAAATTCAAAATTTTCCTATATTCCCCAACAAACGTGGCAAAATATAGAAATTTTTATTAATTTGGAAAACTTTCCGAATCATTCTTGTTTTTTGTAAGAAAGATATTCCTTTATTAATTATAATTGATGATATTCCCTCCAGCAAACCCGATAGAGAACTCATGAATTATTTTAACTCGGGAATATCTTTATTTTTTATTGAAAAAATCATTATCCTTTTGAAAACATTTTAAAAGATATGAATATGTATATGCATGACATAAATAAAATGACATGGCAAAATCTAAATAATATAATGCATCCTAAATGATATGATATAATTTAAATGCCTTAGCATATTCTAAATGAAAAGAAATGAAATGTCCTAAGTTATATGACATATTCTAAATGAAATGAAATGACCTAGGTAACATAATATATTCTATATGAAATGTAATATCCTAAATCATATGATATATTTTAAATGAAATAAAATATCCTAAATGACATAATATATATCCTAAATGAAATGAAATGACCTAGGTAACATAATATATTCTACATGAAATGACCTAGGTAACATAATATATTCTATATGAGATGAAATAATTTAAATGACATGGCAAATATGAATGATATGGCATATAATTTAAATGACATGGAATATAAAATAATGCTATCATATAATATGCATGAAAATAAAAATGAAAATAATAATGCATGAACATAGTATATGCTAAATAATATGACAAAAATAACTAAATAAAAAAAAAACATAGGATATCATGAAATATTCCAAATCATATAATAAACAATATAACATAACTCAAAATCATAACAATATCATAGAAATTATCATAGCAAAAATCACATTGTCGCAACCTAAAAAATAACGACGAGTCTCATCGCAAGACTTTATTATTCGTTAAGCGTGACATTTAAAAAAAACGAGGAAAAGTAGACTTAATTCCTCTAGAAAAATGAAGGTTTTGAAAATGACCTTAAAAAAGACATGGAGTCGCCACCAATCTTTTTTAGCTAGGTGTGATCGGCCACCTATTAAAACCGGTTTTATAAAAATATTTTAAAAATTAATTAAAATATTTTTAAAACCAATTTCAAGTCTGCGTTAAAACCAGAGAAATCAAAGAAACGTGTTCGGGAGTCGGTTACGTGTGGGGAAGGATTAGCACCCCCACAACGCCCGTATAAATCGGTACCTTATTAATCGTGTGTTATCTCAAGTCTCGGTAAAAAGTTGGTTTTAAATTTAGTATTTCAAGTTAATTCCCAATTTAAAGAAAAATAATTCCATTTTTTTATTGAAAATGATCCGGAATTTATAAATTCAAAATTTTCCTATATTCCCCAACAAACGTGGCAAAATATAGAAATTTTTATTAGTTTTGGAAAACTTTCCGAATCATTCTCTTTTTTGAAAGAAAGATATTCCTTTATTAATGATAATTGATGATATTCCCTCCAGCAAACCCGGTAGAGAACTCATGAATTATTTTAACTCGGGAATATCTTTATATTTTTTTATTGAAAACCATTATCTTTTTTTGGAAACATTTAAAAGAAATGAATATGTATATGCATGACATAAATAAAATGACATAGTACAGTCTAAATAATATAATGCAACCTAAATGACATGACAAATATGAATGGTATGGCATATAATTTAAATGACATGGAATAAAATAATGCTATCATATAATATGCATGAAAATAAAAATGCAATGCATGAAATGTATTTTTTTCCTTTTATTAAGGAAATCCGTATATCTAAAAAGATATCCGGCTACCTTAGGAAAATATGTCAAATTAAATATTCTAAAACCAAAATACTTTGTGATTGTTTGAAAACAATTTTGAGAAGCTTGAATAAAAACTGGGCTAAAATTTTTTTAAATGGCTCTAATTTCCTAAGTTTAAAAATCCGGACTTAACTACCCTTAACCCGAGACTTGAAAAACCATTTTTAGAGTTTAAAAAGGCTTAGAAACTACCCTAAGTCAGTAGCTAACCCTCCTAATCAGCCCACTCTAAGTAAATTAACCAAAACAGAAAAATGGTTTCTCTTTAAATTCAATTCTGACTCCACTGTCCAGTTTTAATCCACGATTTTTTACCCTATTTTTAAAAATTCCAAAAATTCTGAAACAAATACTGGAGACTCAGGACATGTAAAACTATACGAGAAAAAATCGGCTTAATTTTCGAATCAAAGATGAATTCCCAGAAAAATCAGAGATACATGAGTTTTTGGAGGAGAAAAAAACTGCTTTGTTTTTCTTTAAATTCAATTCTGACTCCACTGTCCAGTTTCAATCCACGATTTTTTACCCTATTTTAAAAATTCCAAAAATTCTGAAAACATTACTGGAGACTCAGGACATGTAAAACTACACGATAAAAAATCGGCTTAATTTTCTGATCAAAAATGAATTCCCAGAAAAATCAGAGATGTACGAGTTTTTGGAGGAGAAAAAACTGCTTTGTTTTTCTTTAAATTCAATTCTGACTCCACTGTCCAGTTTTAATCCACGATTTTTTACCCTATTTCTAAAAATTCCAAAAATTCTGAAAAAATTACTGGAGACTCAGGACATGTAAAACTACACGATAAAAAATCGGCTTAATTTTCTGATCAAAGATGAATTCCCAGAAAAATCAGAGATGTACGAGTTTTTGGAGGAGAAAAAAACTGCTTTGCCAGCACATTTTTTTGTCTTTGATAAAATCATTTAAAAATCAAAGTAAAAATATTTGAAACTCATAAAATGACTTGAAAGCAGTAGCTAGGACTTTTTGAAAGTTAGATAAAAAATGACTAAGTAAAAAAAATCACAAAGGTAGAATAATCAACTTGACAAACTTAATTTTCCACAAGTGTGCTCAAGAGAGCATGACTTTGAACCATCAATTGGCTCAAGTCATTATTCAAGTGGTATGAACATGAAATGCATGAAATAATGCAGCAAACATAATGCATGAAATGCATGGATTTAAAACTAAATATAAGGAAAATGCATGACATAAATAATATGGCCTAGACCTAACATGAACTTGCATGGCAATAAATGCAACCTAGACCTAAGATATGCATGGCATTTTCACAAACACAAGGCATGCTTAATTCAAAAATCCAACCAAATATCATGCAAATGCAAAAACCTAACAACTAGCATGACAAAAATACAACACACAATGCAAAACACATGGAGTAGCCAAATGGCCTCAAGCTCCAACAAGCATGGCATTTTCACAAACACTTGGTATGCTAGCATGAAAAACTAAGTCATAACACAAAAATCACACAAGCATTTTCACAAACACCTAATATACCAAATCTAAAACATGCTCACTAAGATATAAAACAAGAATCATGCAAAGAATCACACAAGCATTTTCACAAACACTTAATATGCTAACTCTAAAACATGCTCAAATTTAAACAACATGAAAACAGAAAATTAAAAATGCAAAAACATGATATCTAAGACATAAATGGCAACAAACAAAGCAACCAAATTAAATATAACTTAAGAACATGAAATAACATAACACTTAAAACATCAAAAACAAAGAAAATAGCATAAACAATATGGTAAAATGAATTGAAACAACAACTTAAAATAAATAATGTAGGCCATTTGGCCATGGTGAGTTTATTGTAAAAAAAATGTAAAAAAAATACTTAAGAAAGGAAATGAAGGAAGAACAAGAAACATTATTTTAAAATGAAAACTCACCAAGTAGAGATTAAAATAGCAAAAAACAAGAATAGAAAATGAAAGTGCAAGAGTTGGTGCTCAAGAGCAACCTCAAGAAGCTAATATTTCAAGCTTTTCTCTTCAAACTTTCCTTTTTTTTCTAAACTTTTCTTTTTTTGCTCTCAACCAAGAAGATAAAAACTAAGAAAAACTAAGAGAAATCAGCCAAAATGGAAAAGAAGAAACCAAAATCTCCCTCCCCCCTCCTTAGGGCTAGCCTTAATGCATGGTTATATAGCCTCCAAGATGTTGTCATTTTTGTGTAACCTAATTTCCATCAAATGGCCAATAATTCAAGATGAAAAGTCATGAAATTACCACCTTTAGATTAGCATCTCAGCCCTCTCAAATTACAGCTATGCAAAAATAATGTTGACATCTTTCTTAACCTATGTGGTTTAATCACCATGGCTTGATCAAAGAGAATGGTTAACTAACTCTTGATTTTTAACCACTTGATTAAAAAAAAAATTAGAAGCTTCCTCCTTTCTTTGGGCTTGGGTATGCCAGCACATCTTTTTTCCAGCCCAACTCTGATTTTTTGAAGGGCCAAAAAAAGCCCTTTTCGGTTGCTTGGGTGAAATGACCATTTTGCCCCCCGGATGCAAGTAAATATCAAACGGACTCCAAATTAAATTTTTCTATTTTTAATACTTCCAAAATAATAAAATATTGAGTTCTGGAAGTTTTCAAAATTATCCGAGTCCGTTTGCTATTTATTTGGATTTTTTCTTCCCAAAAATGCCCTTTTATGCCCCTACATTTTACCATTTTTTAAACGAGCTCCAAATCAAGATTTTTCTTCACCAATCTCTTCAAAATAATTAAAAAGTGTGATCTGGAAGTTTTCATAATTTTTGGAGCTCATTTGGTATTTTTTCGTGATTTATCGGCTTGAATTACTGCATAGGAGGCCCGGGATTTGGCCATTTTGCAAACGAACTCGGAATCAAGATTTTATTTCGCCAATCTCTTCCAAATAATTTAAAAATGAGATTTGCCAAATTTCAGAATTTTTGGAGTCCATTTGCTATTTTTCCGGGATTTATCTTTTTGAATTACTGCATGGGAGGCCCGGGATTTGGCCATTTTGCAAACGAACTCGGAATCAAGATTTTATTTCGCCAATCTCATTCAAATGATTTAAGAATGAGATTGACAAATTTTCCATAATTTTCGGAGTCCATTTGCTATTTTTCCCAAATTTTTTCCAATTTTGCCCTTTAACCTCCGAAACCTGGTTTTGCTCAAAACAAGTCCGATTTTCAGATTTTCTTCAATATGAGCCTTGGGCCATCCTTTTTAATCATTCCTCATCCATTGGGGGCTTTGGTCTTACCAAGTCGGGCCATTTCTGTGATTCTTCCTGATTTCACTGAAATCCACTAAAACCCTAATTCTCGGTTTTCTTTCGGATTGACTTTTCTCTCGGTTTTTCTTGCAAGTGACTTCTCCATTACCCGTAGTCAGTGCTTATCTTTCATTTGGAACCTTCAATTTCAACCAGTTTGATCGTTTAAGCACTTTTCCCCAAATTTCTCGGATTAGGGTTTCTTTTCTACTGAATCTCCAAATCCCAAATTCCGAAGTCCATATCTTTCAATGTAGACCTCGGATTATCAAAATTCTTTCTCCATTTTTCAATTGAACTTAAAATCTTGATTTTGAAAGTGGGTTGACTTTTTCAGTAGTGGACTTTCTAGGGTTGACTTTTTCGGGTTTGACTTTTTCGGGGTTGACTTTTTTATATGTTTGACTTTTTGTGCTCGCCCTCTTAAACTAAGTCTCGGAGTACCACCTGCAGGATGAAAACAATCTTTTTATACTTGGAAACATCAATATGGGAGGAAAACATACCTGTTTAGTGGTCCGGACAAAATTAGGTGTCTACAGCTGCCCCTCTTTGGCTATTGCTGAGAATCAGGAATCAGGCAAAGATAAACCGACACTAATTTTGTACGGTCAGTGACATCACATGTGAAGGAAAGGGAAAGGGGTTTCTTTTTCATTTTCTATTTTTCATTTTTTTTCATCTTTTTTTCTTTTTTTCTTTTTTTCTTTTTTCTATTTTCTCTTTTTTCATTTTTTTTTATTATTTTTTTTAAACAATAAATTGAGGGTTTTGTCCTTAAATTGAATTCCCTGCCTAAACAAGGCTCGATTCGTCTTAAGGAAACGAATTCGATTTTCAAAAGAAAAATTTATGCTCGAAGGGCTTTAAAATTGGTGCCCGAAGGTCTTAAAATGGTGCCCGGTGGTCTTAAAAATTGGTGCCCGGAGATCTTACCCCTGAAAAAAGTTATGCCCGGAGGTCTTAAAGATGTTGCCCGGAGGTCTTACCTGTGATTTGAAAAAAATTAAGCCCGGAGGTTTTAAAAATGGTGCCCATAGGCCTTACCCCTGAAAAAAAGTTATGCCCGGAGGTCTTAAAGATGTTGCCCGGAGGTCTTACCTGTGATTTGAAAAATTATGCGCTGTATGCGACTTTAAAAATGATGCCCAGAGGTCTTAAGAATGGTGCCCGGAGGCCTTACCTGTGATTTGAAAAAAATGCGCTGTATGCGACTTTAAAAATGATGCCCGGAGGTCTTAAGAATGGTGCCCGGAGGCCTTACCCGTGATTTGGAAGAAATGCGCTGTATGCGACTTTAAAAATGATGCCCGGAGGTCTTAAGAATGGTGCCCGGAGGCCTTACCCATAATTTGGAAGAAATGCGCTGTATGCGACTTTAAAAATGATGCCCGGAGGTCTTAAGAATGGTGCCCGGAGGCCTTACCCGTGATTTGAAAAATATGCGCTGTATGCGACTTTAAAAATGATGCCCGGAGGTCTTAAGAATGGTGCCCGGAGGCCTTACCCATAATTTGGAAGAAATACGCTGTATGCGACTTTAAAAATGATGCCCGGAGGTCTTAAGAATGGTGCCCGGAGGCCTTACCCATAATTTGGAAGAAATGCGCTGTATGCGACTTTAAAAATGATGCCCGGAGGTCTTAAGAATGGTGCCTAGAGGCCTTACCCATAATTTGGAAGAAATGCGCTGTATGCGACTTTAAAAATGATGCCCGGAGGTCTTAAGAATGGTGCCCGGAGGCCTTACCCATAATTTGGAAGAAATGCGCTGTATGCGACTTTAAAAATGATGCCCGGAGGTCTTAAGAATGGTGCCCGGAGGTCTTACCCATAATTTGAAAGAAATGCGCTGTATGCGACTTTAAAAATGATGCCCAGAGGTCTTAAGAATGGTGGCCAGAGGCCTTACCCATAATTTGGAAGAAATGCGCTGTATGCGACTTTAAAAATGATGCCCGAAGGTCTTAAGAATGGTGCTGAAGAATTGTTGAAAATTAACCTAAAGATTTTGAGAAGATGCGAATGCTTTTTGATGCAAATGCATTTGTTGAATAAGATACGAAATGACTTAAACTGGTGCAAATGTCTTTAATGCAAATGTAAATGACTTGGATTGATGCCCATGTTTCATGATGCAGATGCCCCTACTAATTGTGTTCATGTAACTGGTTTATGAATGGTGTAACTACAATTACCACACATTAACGAAAATGCAATGATTCTAGAAATGATGCAATTGTTTGAGATGACACAAATACGAATTCCATGAAGAATTATAAATGTAAAGGTAAAATGCAGATGCTTATGGAATAATGCCAATGCAGATACCCATGAATGATGCAAATGTTTGCCGACACTGTACAGATGTAAAAGCTTGATAGAGAGATGAGTGTTCATGAGTGATGCAAATGCCCTCGGTTGTTCTTCTAGACTTTGGCTTAGCCTTTCAAATTCATTTTTCCTCTTCAAATCAGAGTATATCTTCAATTCATTTTGGCTATTCTCTTTGCCCCAATAGTTTTTCAAACTTTCATCAACAGACCGGGTTCTATTTCTTCTTCTCATATCTGGAAGTCAGGACCTATCCTGGCAGTTCTATACCTTTGGGTTAGAAAAACCCTTGTCTCATGTCAACATCAAAAATGGGTATTTCAAAAATATTTTTATTTTCCCTTTTTGAAAAACAATTTTGCTTATTTAAGGAAAACTTCTAAGCCAAAAATTTTAACTCCACAGTGTATGATGTACAAATCTTTTGATGACTGATGATCACTGTTAGAAAATCCCCTAAGTATAAATTTGGGTTTTTCAATTTGAATTGACAAGGCTTGATACAACAAGATTTTGGTTTTTTCAGGAAAACTTCACAACAAAAATGTATGTCCCTTCTAGGCTCACAAATGGAACAGGTTTTATAAATCATGAATTCATTGAGAACCAAGCAAATTCAACATTCTTTTAGTTTCCATATCAAGGCTTTTTGACAAGAGTCAAGATTGGCCGGGATATTTAAATCGGAAAGTTTGATCTTGGAGGAAAAAAAGATTCAATTTTTGAAGACAATCCTCCGAATGAGAGCTGACAATTTGGGGGGTTCAGGAATTTCTAGATGTTCCTTGATGACCACTTTTTCTAAAATGACCTTTTTTTTTTTTTGGGTATCGGCACGGATGGCATTGAAAATTTCCAAATTTACTCTAGACCGCCCGTTTTTGGGTTTTCGCCCTAGAGTCCCATTCTTTCCTTCTTTTTTTTACCACACACTTGAGAATTCTAAATTCTTCCTTAGTGAAATGATAATTCGATGAGATGGGATAAAATCCGAGGAAAAACCCTTCAAATTAAATATTCATGCTTGATCAAAATGGACTTTTAAAGCATATAATGTAGGCCATGGCTCAGGGTTCAGAAAGAAAAGATAAATAGGCCCAAAATATGTGTTTGAGGGTAATCAGATCAAGGATCATTTATTGAGGAGGATTCCCTTTGAAGCATTTGTCCCTTATTGGACATTTCTTTCCTTTTGACTTTGCTCTTTTTCTTCCTTGCTCTTGGCTTTCAATTTGCCATGTCTTTCACACACATTTTCTTTTTCATTGTGTTTTTCTTTTGTTTTTCTTGGCTTTCATTTCACCATCTTTTTCTCTTCTTTTTCTTTGACAGAGTGAGCCCGTATTTATTCGGGGCTCCATTTGCTTTGTGTCTGTCCTTGAGCTATCACTCATTTCTCAATGATCTTTGAAAAGATCTTTCCTCGCATTTGCCCCCAGTGTAGAGGGTAATCCTTGATCAGGGTTCAAAGAAGAAAGAATTCTTTTGGCTCAAAAGGGGTGACTATGGATAATTTCTTTTTGTGTGAAAGGGATATGAAAGATGGCCATTTCTCATGTCAAGCACAAATATTCACATTGAAAAGCAATCCCTAGGGGAAATAGATATTCAGAATTTCATTTTGCACTTTGGAATCATCCGAATTCTCATATGCATGATATCACAATTTTTTTTTTCGTTTTTTTGTTTTTTTTTTCGTTGCATGCCCCCAATAATTCATGCATTAGCCCATCCTTCTTCACTATGTATCCATCATTTCCACATATGATGCCCCAATTTGATTAACCATGCGAATTTGTATCAACGAGGAACATGGCAAGTCTAGGTCTGTTTTGAAAAGGCTGAGTTTCCAATCTGAGTTCTTTGAAGAGACAAGGAAAACATGACCCAAAAACAGGTTTTCTCTGGGACAAGGGATAATCTAGTTTAATCATTGTGCCCCAAGGTGTCAATCATGAAGTGATGTCTGGGCAATTAGTGTTTTATGGTCATTGGGAAAGGTCATGAATGGTTTTAGCACAATCCTGACACACACCAAATTATCAAAATCTGGATTCTTGAAAGAATGTCTCATTTGTTTGATTTTCAAGGAATTCGAAAATTTTCAAAAAGTTCGTTCCTTTGTTCATAGCCTAGACTAGGATTTACATCCTTGCTTATTTTGCAATGACAATGCTTCTCTTTTTTCATTCATTTTTCCTTGAAGCATTAGGTCTTTCAAGTGTTATTGATTCAAGGTTTAGGTATAAAGAAGCCCAAAAAAGAGGGGGATGGTGTTGGGTCAGTTCTAACACTGATCATCAATCTTCTTGAGACTATCCATTATTAAAACTTCCTCAATGCTTGTTTTTGCAAATTCTCGTTATTGTTAAAACACAACAAACACAAAGCATTTAAAATTCATTTAATTCATGTAGATGTTAACATGAGACAAGTGCTTTCATCATCATAGTTCATAAAACTACATGCGTCAAAAATGCTCCTATTGACATCCTTCAAAGGTAGTAATTCTCCCCCTAAAACCCTGAAAGAAACTGATTTAGGGCTAAGCGGCCTTCCATTGATCGATAAGCTCCGGTGTCAAAATACCATCACGGATAAGACTTTCAATCCTTTCCTTCAGTTGTCTGCATTTTTCAGTTGAATGCCCAACTACCCCTAGGTGATAATCACACTTGCTGTCAGGGTCATAACTCCTTGCTGATGGATTCGGAGCTATTTTCAAAGGTACCGGGGTAAGGTACTGATTCTTTATTAGTAATGGCAGTAAGTCAGGGATGGGGATTGGAATTCTTTCTTGATTTTCCCGCGATCGTTTTCTGGAAGTAGGCCTTGTTGCAAGGGCTGGTATAGGATTAGATGTTTGGGTAGGTAGGTAAGGATAAAGGCTTGGAGATACCTCAGTAGGGTAACATGATTGGTATGAGGGAAATTGGGAATATGGGATGAAATCTCCCATAGTTTGGACATCTTCCTCTTTCTTTCTTGGTGCCTTATTTCTCTCGGTATTGGATGTTCCTTCTCTTTCAAGTTTCCCACTCTTGATAGCATTCTCAATCATCTCCCCTGAAATTACCATGTCCACAAAATTCTTCGAAGCATTGCCGATGAGTCTGTCATAGTACGGGGCCTGCAGTGTATTCACAAAAGGGATAGTGATTTCCTTTTGTGTCAAGGGCGGTTGTACTTGGGCAGCCAGGCTCATCCACCGTTGTGCATATTCTTTGAAGCTCTCAGTAGCTTTTTTCTCCATATTTTGCAAAGTGAGACGATCAAGTGTCCTGTCGGTCATATGCTTGTACTGGTTTAGAAAAGCCCTAGCCAAATCATTCCAAGAGCGAATCTGATCCTTGCTCAACTGACTATACCACCTAATTGCGGACCCGCTGAGGCTATCCTGAAAGCAGTGAATTAAAAGCTTATCATTATCTATCTGACTTGTCATCTTTCGGCAGAACATAGTGATGTGGGCTGATGGATCGGTTATCCCATCATATTTCACAAAGTCAGGGATCTTGAACTTAGGAGGAATGACTAAATCGAGGACCAAGCATCGTTCTTTCGCCTTCACACTCCCGAATACATCTGTTCTTTCTATTGCCCGAAGCCTTTCATCTAACAACTGATATTTCTCTTGGGAATCTGCCAACTCAACCTCATTTACTGCAACCCTTTTCAACTTTGCCTATTTAGCTGGATCATCTGATTTTAGGACATTGACGGGGTTAATAGTGTTCTGGGCATCACTTATTGCAACCTCATCTTGGCCCTTTTGTACCTCTAACCCTTCTCCGGCGACAAAGTTTTCGGTGTATCCTTTTCCCTTGATTACAGCAGACATTAGCTCCATCAGTTTAGTCATCTGATCCTTAGATTCTGCTTGAGATTTTGCTAGTTGTTCTCGCAATTCTCTCTGTTCCCTTTCCATTTTTTCCATTCGGGCAACTTGTTCATCCTCCATAGCACCAGCCTGTATTAAAAGTGTACTCAGTACTTCTTCTGATTTGAAATGGAAATTCTTTCAAAGACTCCTAAAGCCAAGCCAACTTCTATTTTATTTCCCCCAAATGTATGTCATGATGAATGAGCCATGAATGCAATTTGATGCATGTGAAGCCTAAACAATATGATGTATGGATATGTACAATGGAAACATGCTGACCATATATGTGATAAATGCAATCACAATGCCAACATGTTGCAATTACAATGCCAACATGTTGCAAACAAAGAATAAACAGATCAACACATGAATATATGCAATGACTGCTCATGTATTTTAGCATGTTTCCCAATGAATGATCACATACACTATGAATGCAACACGGTGTCAATTATGTAAACAATGAATGGTTGATACAGAGTATATACAAAGGAAATCATGCTAACCATGTGTGTCATGAATGTGACCTAATGCTAATCATGATTTATGTAATAAGCAAATTAATGCATGGATATATACAGAAAAATCATGCTGATTATGAATGCATGAATGCAACCTGACAAATAATTGATGGGATGCAAAATGCAAAGGGGAAGATATCACGGAGGAAATAAGAATCGGAGGAACTTAATCATCAACATCTTATAAATTTGAAGCATACTCAATTCATTCCCATATCAATGTTCACAATGGTATAAACCATGTTTTAAAATTTGAGCAGTAGTTAAAACTGTCTTTACAAGCACTTTATTCTTCCTAGCATCCTAAGGCTATAAGAACCGGCTACTGAAAAAGTGAAATCCTATTACATCATATAAGACCGAAGTCTTTCCACCTCAATGCTGTAAATCTCCCAATCCTAATGGCGTTTTCCCAGTCCTTTATCAATCAGTGTCGTTGGATCCAACCACTTGGCATCTATGGGAGCTTGCACTTTCCTTTTGACTACTATACAATCTTCGATGCTATGGCCAACAATTCCACAGTGATAATCACATCTTTCATTTGGATTATACCACATTGGATATGGTGGTAACAGGGGTTTCAATGGGACACAGGCAACCATGTGATTTTGGATCAGTATAGGGAGGAGCTCTTGGTAGCTGATTGGAATGGGATCAAAATGCATTTGGGTCTTATTGTGGGATCGTTTCTTAGTCACACATGGCCTAGGAGTTGGGGCACTTGGTGGTGGCACTAAGGTTCGAACCGGAGTGTTTACATGGGGATGTGGTGGAACAGCATGGTAAGGGTACGGATTTGGACACGGGGCCTTTGGAGGTTGTACATAGCTCGAGGTTCCTATCCCAGGTACTGGATAAGGTGATTGATGAGGGAAATAGTATGAACTGGTAGATGGTAACGATGGAGTGGGATTCAGGAATCCCGTAGTGGTCGTCCCAATGGACGATTGGACCATGGTAGGGTGGGGATACTGGTTTGGACCTAGAACAGTTTGCAGGTATGGTACTGGATTCGAGGTTTCTGTCTTTGGTATCAGGCTTTCAGGTTTAATTATTTTCATGATTTTGTCCACAATTTCATCAGGATTGCAACCTTTGTGGCATTGACAAGTGCAGGATCCAGCAAGGATTGTATGTTCTGGACCTAATGGTTTTGGTTGATCCGAAGATGATGCGAAGCCCTGAGAAAGTTCACCTTTACTGTTACCCATATCCTCAACCATTTTCAGCAATTTGGCAAGTTGTTCCTTCACCTCTCGGATTTCATGTCCATATTCATCTTGATTGCGTTCCAAAGCACCCAATCGTTCCTCCGATTCATTCCTCATATCTCGAACCCCTTTCATGCAAATGAAAATGTCATGAGATTAAGATTATGAATGTACATGCTCTATTCCTATGTGCATGAATAAACTGATGATAATGCATGAACATATACAGAGAAATTATGATGACTATGTATGCTATGGATGCAATCTAATGCCAGGTATATACAGATAATGACTATGCATGTCATAAACGTGTCCTACAATGAATGACCATGCATGCTATGATGTCAAAATGATACATGCTAAGAATAAATGAATTAATAGAAAGGTAGGTACAAAGAATGACCATGTATATCACAAATGTATTCTATAATGAATAATCATGCATGTTATGACTGTAACACGATGTCAAAATGACACAAATAAATTAACCAATGATTACACGAAATTGGTGAGACCTAAATCTTGATTATTCAAAAATCTCATTATGCAAGATTTGCCTCCTAATTTATGATTTTTTTTAACATGCTTTTTTTTGTGTTTTTTTTTTTATTTATGAAAAACCAATCACATTATTTTCAAAAGAATTTCAGGGTGGATCCCACTATGGTACCATATGCAAATGTTCATGTGACACTACCTGTTTTATGAAATCATCAAATGAAATTACCAACTGTTTATTGCAAAGAATGAGATCAATAACACAACCAAAAATGTACACACTCTATTCACACATGTATGAAATGTGCAACATGCAAAATGCTTAAAAAAGATTTTTTTTTTTTAAAAAAACAGCTAATGAACATCTGCCCCAGCAATATCTGCTTATTTAGGCATCACGATGCCTTCGAGGCGGAGTATCACATTTATTACGGGCGATGTACGTACATCGTTGCCTGATCTACCACACTTATTCGGAGTGTAAAACAGGTAACAAAAAGTTTAGAAATGTCCCTCCATGTGTTCCTATTTTCGGTATATCTAACGGAAATTCGGGATGGCTTCGCCTAGGTTCACTATATGAGGGTGAATCGGTTCTAAGGCCCCGAATTGTTCCTCACTGTCGCTGGTGAAGGCTAGTAAGGCACCCCGATAAAAGCGGGTTCAATCCGTTAGAATATATTTTCCTATGCCCGTACGGAGGATTATCACGAAGGCAATAGGTACTTTATACTCCGAAAGTGTTTCACTAGCCCATACGGAGGATCATCACGAAGGCGTAGTTACTTTACTCCCACTTAAAAGGACGGAATCCGGGTATAGGATTCATGTTATGCAAATGCACGTGTAGTGTGTGTGGAGGAATATCAAACCTTTCACTACCTATTCTGCAAACCTTATTCTAAATGCCCTAGCAATTAAAACATTCAAGAATAGTGTAACGCATTAACCGACAAGCAATTATAATATACAACCTTAAATAACTAGAGAACAAAAAAAAAATGCATGCACATGAGTATGAACATATTTAAAAACATTTTATTATTTTCAAAATTCTCCTTATTAAAAAAATGTGGGAATTAAAATTAAATACCAATTAAACCAACAAAACTGAGACTTTGATAACACACGACCAATTCTAGGCCTGACTCTCTAATAGTCCCCAGTGGAGTCGCCAAGCTGTCGCAACCTAAAAAATAACGACGAGTCTCATCGCAAGACTTTATTATTCGTTAAGCGTGACATTTAAAAAAAACGAGGAAAAGTCGACTTAATTCCTCTAGAAAAATGAAGGTTTTGAAAATGACCTTAAAAAAGACATGGAGTCGCCACCAATCTTTTTTAGCTAGGTGTGATCGGCCACCTATTAAAACCGGTTTTATAAAAATATTTTAAAAATTAATTAAAATATTTTTAAAACCAATTTCAAGTCTGCGTTAAAACCAGAGAAATCAAAGAAACGGGTTCGGGAGTCGGTTACGTGTGGGGAAGGATTAGCACCCCCACAACGCCCGTATAAATCGGTACCTTATTAATCGTGTGTTATCTCAAGTCTCGGTAAAAAGTTGGTTTTAAATTTAGTATTTCAAGTTAATTCCCAATTTAAAGAAAAATAATTCCATTTTTTTATTGAAAATGATCCGGAATTTATAAATTCAAAATTTTCCTATATTCCCCAACAAACGTGGCAAAATATAGAAATTTTTATTAGTTTTGGAAAACTTTCCGAATCATTCTCTTTTTTGAAAGAAAGATATTCCTTTATTAATGATAATTGATGATATTCCCTCCAGCAAACCCGGTAGAGAACTCATGAATTATTTTAACTCGGGAATATCTTTATATTTTTTTTATTGAAAACCATTATCTTTTTTTGGAAACATTTAAAAGAAATGAATATGTATATGCATGACATAAATAAAATGACATAGTACAGTCTAAATAATATAATGCAACCTAAATGACATGACAAATATGAATGGTATGGCATATAATTTAAATGACATGGAAAAAAATAATGCTATCATATAATATGCATGAAAATAAAAATGCAATGCATGAAATGTATTTTTTTCCTTTTATTAAGGAAATCCGTATATCTAAAAAGATATCCGGCTACCTTAGGAAAATATGTCAAATTAAATATTCTAAAACCAAAATACTTTGTGATTGTTTGAAAACAATTTTGAGAAGCTTGAATAAAAACTGGGCTAAAATTTTTTTAAATGGCTCTAATTTCCTAAGTTTAAAAATCCGGACTTGACTACCCTTAACCCGAGACTTGAAAAACCATTTTTAGAGTTTAAAAAGGCTTAGAAACTACCCTAAGTCAGTAGCTAACCCTCCTAATCAGCCCACTCTAAGTAAATTAACCAAAACAGAAAAATGGTTTCTCTTTAAATTCAATTCTGACTCCACTGTCCAGTTTTAATCCACGATTTTTTACCCTATTTTTAAAAATTCCAAAAATTCTGAAACAAATACTGGAGACTCAGGACATGTAAAACTATACGAGAAAAAATCGGCTTAATTTTCGAATCAAAGATGAATTCCCAGAAAAATCAGAGATACATGAGTTTTTGGAGGAGAAAAAAACTGCTTTGTTTTTCTTTAAATTCAATTCTGACTCCACTGTCCAGTTTCAATCCACGATTTTTTACCCTATTTTTAAAAATTCCAAAAATTCTGAAAACATTACTGGAGACTCAGGACATGTAAAACTACACGATAAAAAATCGACTTAATTTTCTGATCAAAAATGAATTCCCAGAAAAATCAGAGATGTACGAGTTTTTGGAGGAGAAAAAACTGCTTTGTTTTTCTTTAAATTCAATTCTGACTCCACTGTCCAGGTTTAATCCACGATTTTTTACCCTATTTCTAAAAATTCCAAAAATTCTGAAAAAATTACTGGAGACTCAGGACATGTAAAACTACACGATAAAAAATCGGCTTAATTTTCTGATCAAAGATGAATTCCCAGAAAAATCAGAGATGTACGAGTTTTTGGAGGAGAAAAAAACTGCTTTGCCAGCACATTTTTTTGTCTTTGATAAAATCATTTAAAAATCAAAGTAAAAATATTTGAAACTCATAAAATGACTTGAAAGCAGTAGCTAGGACTTTTTGAAAGTTAGATAAAAAATGACTAAGTAAAAAAAATCACAAAGGTAGAATAATCAACTTGACAAACTTAATTTTCCACAAGTGTGCTCAAGAGAGCATGACTTTGAACCATCAATTGGCTCAAGTCATTATTCAAGTGGTATGAACATGAAATGCATGAAATAATGCAGCAAACATAATGCATGAAATGCATGGATTTAAAACTAAATATAAGGAAAATGCATGACATAAATAATATGGCCTAGACCTAACATGAACTTGCATGGCAATAAATGCAACCTAGACCTAAGATATGCATGGCATTTTCACAAACACAAGGCATGCTTAATTCAAAAATCCAACCAAATATCATGCAAATGCAAAAACCTAACAACTAGCATGACAAAAATACAACACACAATGCAAAACACATGGAGTAGCCAAATGGCCTCAAGCTCCAACAAGCATGGCATTTTCACAAACACTTGGTATGCTAGCATGAAAAACTAAGTCATAACACAAAAATCACACAAGCATTTTCACAAACACCTAATATACCAAATCTAAAACATGCTCACTAAGATATAAAACAAGAATCATGCAAAGAATCACACAAGCATTTTCACAAACACTTAATATGCTAACTCTAAAACATGCTCAAATTTAAACAACATGAAAACAGAAAATTAAAAATGCAAAAACATGATATCTAAGACATAAATGGCAACAAACAAAGCAACCAAATTAAATATAACTTAAGAACATGAAATAACATAACACTTAAAACATCAAAAACAAAGAAAATAGCATAAACAATATGGTAAAATGAATTGAAACAACAACTTAAAATAAATAATGTAGGCCATTTGGCCATGGTGAGTTTATTGTAAAAAAAATGTAAAAAAAATACTTAAGAAAGGAAATGAAGGAAGAACAAGAAACATTATTTTAAAATGAAAACTCACCAAGTAGAGATTAAAATAGCAAAAAACAAGAATAGAAAATGAAAGTGCAAGAGTTGGTGCTCAAGAGCAACCTCAAGAAGCTAATATTTCAAGCTTTTCTCTTCAAACTTTCCTTTTTTTTCTAAACTTTTCTTTTTTTGCTCTCAACCAAGAAGATAAAAACTAAGAAAAACTAAGAGAAATCAGCCAAAATGGAAAAGAAGAAACCAAAATCTCCCTCCCCCCTCCTTAGGGCTAGCCTTAATGCATGGTTATATAGCCTCCAAGATGTTGTCATTTTTGTGTAACCTAATTTCCATCAAATGGCCAATAATTCAAGATGAAAAGTCATGAAATTACCACCTTTAGATTAGCATCTCAGCCCTCTCAAATTACAGCTATGCAAAAATAATGTTGAAATCTTTCTTAACCTATGTGGTTTAATCACCATGGCTTGATCAAAGAGAATGGTTAACTAACTCTTGATTTTTAACCACTTGATTAAAAAAAAAAATTAGAAGCTTCCTCCTTTCTTTGGGCTTGGGTATGCCAGCACATCTCTTTTCCAGCCCAACTCTGATTTTTTGAAGGGCCAAAAAAAGCCTTTTTCGGTTGCTTGGGTGAAATGACCATTTTGCCCCCCGGATGCAAGTAAATATCAAACGGACTCCAAATTCAATTTTTCTATTTTTAATACTTCCAAAATAATAAAATATTGAGTTCTGGAAGTTTTCAAAATTATCCGAGTCCGTTTGCTATTTATTTGGATTTTTTCTTCCCAAAAATGCCCTTTTATGCCCCTACATTTTACCATTTTTTAAACGAGCTCCAAATCAAGATTTTTCTTCACCAATCTCTTCAAAATAATTAAAAAGTGTGATCTGGAAGTTTTCATAATTTTTGGAGCTCATTTGGTATTTTTTCGGGATTTATCGGCTTGAATTACTGCATAGGAGGCCCGGGATTTGGCCATTTTGCAAACGAACTCGGAATCAAGATTTTATTTCGCCAATCTCTTCCAAATAATTTAAAAATGAGATTTGCCAAATTTCAGAATTTTTGGAGTCCATTTGCTATTTTTCCGGGATTTATCTTTTTGAATTACTGCATGGGAGGCCCGGGATTTGGCCATTTTGCAAACGAACTCGGAATCAAGATTTTATTTCACCAATCTCATTCAAATGATTTAAGAATGAGATTGACAAATTTTCCATAATTTTCGGAGTCCATTTGCTATTTTTCCCAAATTTTTTCCAATTTTGCCCTTTAACCTCCGAAACCTGGTTTTGCTCAAAACAAGTCCGATTTTCAGATTTTCTTCAATATGAGCCTTGGGCCATCCTTTTTAATCATTCCTCATCCATTGGGGGCTTTGGTCTTACCAAGTCGGGCCATTTCTGTGATTCTTCCTGATTTCACCGAAATCCACTAAAACCCTAATTCTCGGTTTTCTTTCGGATTGACTTTTCTCTCGGTTTTTCTTGCAAGTGACTTCTCCATTACCCGTAGTCAGTGCTTATCTTTCATTTGGAACCTTCAATTTCGACCAGTTTGATCGTTTAAGCACTTTTCCCCAAATTTCTCGGATTAGGGTTTCTTTTCTACTGAATCTCCAAATCCCAACTTCCGAAGTCCATATCTTTCAATGTAGACCTCGGATTATCAAAATTCTTTCTCCATTTTTCAATTGAACTTAAAATCTTGATTTTGAAAGTGGGTTGACTTTTTCAGTAGTTGACTTTCTAGGGTTGACTTTTTCGGGTTTGACTTTTTCGGGGTTGACTTTTTTATATGTTTGACTTTTTGTGCTCGCCCTCTTAAACTAAGTCTCGGAGTACCACCTGCAGGATGAAAACAGTCTTTTTATACTCGGAAACATCAATATGGGAGGAAAACATACCTGTTTAGTGGTCCGGACAAAATTAGGTGTCTACACACATATTATATAAAATGCATGAATATGGAAAATGCAATGCATGAAAATGTATTTTTTCCTTTAATTGAGGAAATCCGTATATCTAAAAAGATATCCGGCTACCTTAGGAAAATATGTCAAATTAAATATTCTAAAACCAAAATACTTTGTGATTGTTTAAAAACAATTTTGAAAAGCTTAGATTAAAAATAAAAACTGGGCTAAACCTATTTTAAATGGCTTTAATTTCCTAAGTTTAAAATCCCGAACTTGACCACCCTTAACCCGACACTTAAAAAATCATTTTTATATTTTAAAAAGGCTTAGAAACTACACGAAGTCAGTAGCTAAACTTCCTAATCAGCTCCCTCTAGGTAACTTAACCAAAACAAAAAAATGATTTTTCTTTAAATTCAATTCTGACTCGACTGTCCAGTTTTAAGACATGATTTTTTACCCTATTTTTAAAAATTCAAAAAATTATAAAAAAAAAATATTGGAGACTCAGGACATGTTAAACTACACGGAAAAAAATCAGCTTAATTTTCTGATAAAATATGAATGCCCAGAAAAATCGGGAAATTACGAGTAATAGGTGAAAAAACTGTTTTGCCAAAATACATTTTTGCCTTTGATAAAATCATTTAAATATCAAAGTAAAAATATTTACGACTCACAAAATGACTCACAAACAGTAACTAGGACTTTTTAAAAGTTAGACAAAAATTGGCTAAGTAAAAAAATCACAAAGGTAGAATAATCAATTTGACAAACCTTAATTTTCCACAAGTGTGCTCAAGAGAGCATGACTTTGAACCATTAATTGGCCTAAGTCATTAGTCATGAACATGAAATGCATGAAAAAATACAGCAAATATGATGCATGAAATGCATGAGTTTAAACCTAAATGTCATGAAAAAATGCATGGCATCCATATAGTGACCTAAACCTAAATGAACTTGCATGACATTTAATGTAACCTAGGTCTAAAATGCATGAACATGCATGGTAAGATAAACCTAACCTAACATCTAAAATATGCATGGCAATAACACAGACACAAGGCATGCTTAAACTAAAAACTCAACCAAATATTATGCAAATGCTAACCTATCAACTAACATAGCAAAAATGCACACATAATGTAAAACACATGGAGTAGCCGAATGGCCTCAAACTCCAACAAGCATGGCATTTTCACAAACACTTGATATACTAACATGCTCAACTAAAATATAACAATCAAATCATGCAAACACAAAGTAAAAATACTAAAACCAAACAAGCATTTTCACAAACACTTGATATACTAACATGCTCAACTAAAATATAACACTCAAATCATGCAAATACAAAGTAGAGATACTAACAAGCATTTTCACAAACACTTGATATACTAAATATAAAACATCAACAAATTTAAATATTATGAAAACAGAAAATTAAAAATGCAAGAACATGATAATGAACTCATAAATGGCAACAAATAAGCAACCAAATTAAAACATGCTTCAAGTATATGAAGTAGAAGAACACTTAAAGCATCAAGACTAAAGAAAATAACATGAATAACATGACTAATTAAAGCCAAAACAGTAACAATAATAAAAAAAAATATAGGCCATTCGGCCATTGAAGGAAAATAAGAAAAAATTTTGTAAAAAAGATTTATGAAAGAGATGAAGGAAGAACTTAAGAAGAACATAAAAAAAACACTTAATTAAAAAGAATTTTCACCAAATAATAATCAAAATAGCAAAAAACAAGAATGAAAAATCAAGAAAGTGCAAGAGTTGGTGCTAAAAGCAACCTCAAGAAGCTATATTTCAAGTTTTATCTCTTCAAACTTTCCTTTCTTTTCTAAACTTTTCTTTTTTTGCTTTCAACCAAGGAGAAAAAAACTAAGAAAAACTAAGAAAAATCTGAAAAATGAAGTCCAAAAAATAAAAAATCTCCTCCCTCTATGTGATGGCAGAATTTTACCTCTCTCCTCCCCTAGGATGTTGTCATTTTGATTCCAACCAACTTCCATCCAAGGGCTAGTGATTCAAGGTGAAAAATTATGAAATTATCACCATTAGATTAGTTTATCAGCTGTCCATAATTACAGCTATTCAAGAATAATGTTGACACTCTCCCTTGGCCTATGTGGCTTAATCACAATGGCTTGATCAAAAAGAATCTCTAACTAACTCTTAATTCTTGGCCATTTGATTGAAAAATCAGAAGCTTCCTCCTTCCTTTGGGCCTTAGCAGGCCAGCACTTCTCTTTTCCAGCCCAAGTCTGAGTTTTTGAAAGGCCAAAAGAAGCCCTTTTCGGTTGCTTGGGTGAAATGACCGTTTTGCCCCCCAGATGCAAATAAATGGAAAACGGACTCCAAATTCAAATTTTCTTTTTCTAATACTTTAAAAATAATAAAATATTGAATTCTGGAAGTTTTCAAAATTTTCCGAGTCCGTTTGCTATTTATTTGGATTTTTCTTCCAAAAATACCCTTTTATGCCCCTACATTTTACCATTTTTTAAATGAGCTCCAAATAAAGATTTTTCTTCACCAATCTCTTCCAAATAATTTAAAAGTATGATCTGGAAGTTTTCATAATTTTTGGAACTCATTTGGTATTTTTTTTGGGATTTTTCTACTTGAATTATTGCATAGGAGGTCCGGGATTTAGCCATTTTGCAAACGAACTCCGGATCAAGATTTTATTTTGCCAATCTCTTCCAAATAATTTAAAAATGAGATTTGAAAAATTTCAGAATTTGTGGAGTCCATTTTCTATTTTTCCGGGATTTATCTTCTTGAATTATTGAATAGGAGGCCGGGATTTGGCCATTTTGCAAACGAACTCCGAAACAAGATTTTCTTTCACCAATATTTTCCAAATAATTAAAAATGAGATTTGCAAAATTTAAGAAGATTTGGAGCTCATTTTCTATTTTTTCGAGATTTTCCTTCTTGAATTACTACATAAGAAGCCCGGGATTTGGCCATTTTGCAAACGAACTCCGAATCAATATTTTTTTTCGCCAATTTCTTTCAAATGATTTAAGAATTAGATTTGAAAATTTTCAGAATTTTCGGAGTCCATTTGCTATTTTTCCCAAATTTTCCAATTTTGCCCTTTTGCCTTCGAAACCCGGTTTTGCTCAAAACAAGTCCGTTTTTTCAGATTTTCTTCAAACTATGCCTTGGGCTATCCCTTTTTAATCATTCCTCATCCATTGGGGCTTTAGTCTTACCAAGTCTGGCCATTTCTGTGATTCTTCTCGATTTCACCAAAATCCACCAAAAAACCCTAATTCTCGGTTTTCTCCCGGATTGACTTTTGTTTCGATTTTCCTTTCAAGTAGCTTCTCCATTACCCGTGTTCAGTGCTTATCTTTCATTTGGAACCTTCAATTTCGACCAATTCGATCGTTTAAGCACTTTTCCCCAAATTTCTCGGATTAGGGTTTCCTTTCTACTGAATCTCCAAATCCCAATTTTCGAACTCCATATCTTTCGATGTAGACCTCGGATTATCAAAATTCTTTCACCATTTCTCAATTGAGCTTCAAATACTGATTTTGAAAGTGGGTTGACTTTGTTAGTAGTTGACTTTCTGGGGTTGACTTTTTCGGGTTGACTTTTTTTCGAGGTTGACTTTTTTCGAGTTTGACTTTTTATGCTCGCACTCTTAAACTAAGTCTAGGAGTACCACCTGCAGGATAAAAAAAAGTCTTTTTACATTCTGAAACATCAATTTAGGAAGAAAACATACCTGTTTTAGTGGTCCGAACAAAATTAGGTGTCTACAATAGTGCTAGTCAGCCAGGTGAAAGAGTGTTCTTAAAGAATATAATTTCTTTATAAAAGAGTTCTAAAAGAACTTCACTTCCTTATTTATCTCTTAATTAATTTAATTTAATTAGAGATAAAACGCTTATTTTATTTATCTTTTAATTAATTTAATTTAGTTAGAGTTAAAATAATTATGACACATGGGTGAATTGATTGGATGACCCATGAATCCTTGCAATTTGATTGGTGAAGTCATGTGTGCATATTTAATTAATTATAAAATAATTAATTATGATGTCATCGTATTTGATGTCATCGATTTCACATGGTGATGCATAATTTAATTGAAAATTCCTTAATTAAAAGAAATTCCCATTGACATGTGGCAATTTGTGATTGGTCAAAATTTTTCTCCTTCTACAGGAACATTTTATTCCCTGCCATAAAACTGATGATGCCACAAACATAGCTGATTTGTTCTTTAAGGAGATAGTGCGACTCCATGGTGTACCTAGGAGTATTGTGTCTGATTAGAGATGTTAAATTCCTTAGCTACTTTTGGAAGGTTTTGTGGGGGAAATTAGGTACTAAACTTTTGTTTTCTACTACTTGTCATCCGAAAACTGATGGGCAAACTAAAGTAGTTAATAGAACTTTAACTCAACTCTTACGCATTGTCATTCAAAAGAACTTGAAAACTAGGGAGGATTGTTTTCCTTTCATAGAATTTGCATATAATAGGACTATGCCTTCTACTACTTCTTATTCTCCATTTGAAATTATTTATGGTTTTAATCCATTAACTCCTTTAGATTTAATTCCTCTACCTGTTGATGAAAGGAGTAGTTTGAATGGACAAAAGAAGGCTGAATTGGTGAAGTCAATTCATGAAAAGGTACGGCTTCAGATTGAGCAAAAAAATGCAAAGTTTGCTTCACAAGCAAATAAAGAAAGAAAGCGTGTTATCTTCGCACCAAGTGATTGGGTTTGGGTTCATATGCGCAAGGAACGATTTCCAGCCCATAGGAGGACTAAGTTGCATCCTCGAGGAGATGGACCTTTCCAAATCCTTGAGAAAATTAATGACAATGCTTACAAAGTGGACCTTCCGGGTGAGTATAATGTTTTTGCTTCTTTCAACATTTATGATCTTTCTCCTTATGATGCAAGTGTTGATTAGAGGTCAAATCCTTTCGATGAAAAGGGGAATGATGAGCACCAAGATGGTCTTGGACTTCAAGATCCATTGCATGTTCCAATTGGGCCTATTACAAGGTCAAGATCCAAGAAGATCAAGGAAGCTATGCAAGGATTGGTGCAAAGGACTTGGGAAGAATCTACAAGTCTTTTAAGCAAGGTCAAGACATTCAATATGGGCTTGAATGAAGAGGAACCAACTTTGGTCCATGTCATCCAAGCTAGTGAAGTGGCGGCATAAGAGAGGATTGAAGTGGGCTTGACTTGGTTTCATTAATTGACATGGCATTTGTGGGGGCTATCCTAATTCATTAATTGATGTGGCAAGAGTGGGCTTGTTTTAATTCATTTAAAGACATAGGCATGCGGGTCTATTTTATGTATTAAGTCTATTGGGTTTGTGGGGGCTACCTCATTAATCTAGTTGGACCTATTTTTAATTATTAGGTTTTAGGCTTGAGAATGTTCCGCCCATAGTACTATTATTAGTCTGTCAGCTGACTAGGGCATGTTATCATTGTGTTTAAGGCCTAGCCGACCTAGGTTAAGTTAGAAGGGATATAAATAGTTTCCTTAGCCGCCTATGGCAAGTTAGTTCATTGTGTAATTTTGATTTTTATCAATTGAGAGAGTTTTCTCTTATAGTTCTTGAAAGAACTTCAGAACTTATCAAAGGTTTCCTTTGTGGCGTTCAACAACCAAATCTAGGTTCTTGAAACAAGATTTCGTTGGGTCTAGCTAAAACTAGGTTCTTGAAACAAGATTTCATTGGGTCTAGATTCTTCAACCTGAATCTTGGCTTTCTTAGGTTAGGATATTGAATTGTTAGTGGGTTCAAAGGGTTTCAATCCTAAGGGTTCACATCAGTCAATAGCTGGGCGACAAAGCATCTGTCATATGTAGGAAGATTGCAACTGATTCCGTTTGTTCTTTTCAATTTGCAAAACTTTGAGTGTAGACACTTTATACTTCCTAAGCACTATCTAAGGAAGCTTTCATAGATATGCTTTGGCTTTTTTTAGAAGGGGAAAGAGGGACCTGTAAAAGGGTAAAAGTGAGCTAGCAAAATGTGTGTTTGCCAAAGTCTAAAGGAGGTCTCGGTATCAAGGATGTCTTCTCATGGAACCAAGCCTGCATACTTAGGAATTTCTGGGCTATTTTACTTAATGCAGGCTCGCTGTGGATAGCTTGGATAAAGACTTACGTGCTAAAGGATAGAGATGCATGGCATGTTTGATGTCAACCCTTGGGGTTGAACCCTTTGAACCCACTAACAATTTAGGATACCTAACCCAGAAAAGCCAAGATTCAGGCAATGAAAACTTAAACCCAGTGAAATCCTATTTCAATGAACCTAGATAAGCTAAGCTAGCTAGACCCCAAGAACGTTTGTTTCAAGAACCCAAGTTTGAAGGTGTTGAACGCCACAAAAAAGAATTCTTTGATAAGTTCTAAATTCTTTCAAGAACTAAAATAGAAAACTCTCACTGAATAAAATCAGACTTAATTGAGCAAAAGATAATTGAAGTAGGCGGCTAGGACATATATTTATAGCCTCACTACAATAATCCTAATTAGCTAACCTAATAATCCTAGTATAATTGCAAGTCCTGAAATCCAAATAATAATCTAATTTAGCTTATGTCAAGTGATAACAAAAAATAAATACCAATAAAATAATTTCAAGAATTTACTTGTTTAAAAAATATTTCCACAACTTTTTTTTTTCATTGCATATATTAATGATGACTTGTAATAATACCTTACAACTGGAAGTTGGATTTGACGTACACAATCCTTGCAAGTATAGCCTCCATCAACTTCTATTACTTTTCTCTATGTACCGGGCATGACAAATAATACCATCCATAACTTATGTAGACTTGCATTATAGTACCTCGGCAAGTATACTTTTTCACTTGTTAGTAATAAAAGTAAAAATGTATTTTTGTATCATGATTATATGTATACAATTATATGAAAATTATTTAAGTAGTGTTTGTAGACACCTAATTTTGTCCGGACCACTAAAACAGGTAGGTTTTCTTCCTAAATTGATGTTTCAAAATATAAAAAGACTTTTTTCATCCTGCAGGTGGTACTCCGAGACTTAGTCTAAGAAGACGAGCATAAAAAGTCAAACTTGAAAAAGTCAACATCAAAAAGTCAACTACTAAAAAAGTCAACCCACTTTCAAAATCAAGATTTGAAGTTCAATTGAAAAATGACGAAAGAATTTTGATAATCCAAGGTCTACATTGAAAGATATGGAGTTCGGAAGTTGGGTTACGGAGATTCAGTAGAAAGGAAACCCTAGTCTGAGAAATTTGGGGAAAAGTGCTTAAACGATCAATTTGGTCAAAATTGAAGGTTCCAAATGAAAGATAAGCACTGATTACGAGTAATGGAGAAGCTACTTGGAAGAAAAACTGAAAGAAAAGTCAATCCGGAAGAAAACCGAGAATTAGGATTTTTGGTGGATTTCGGTGAAATTTGGAAGAATTACAGAAATGGCCCGATTCAATAAGACTAAAGCCCCTAATGGATGAGGAGTGATTAAAAAAGGATAGCCCAAGGCTCAGTTTGAAGAAAACCTGAAAATTGGACTTGTTTTGAGCAAAACCGGGTTTCGGAGGCAAAAGAGGAAAATTGGAAAATTTGGGAAAAATAGCAAATGAACTCCAAAAATTCTGAAAAATTGCAGATCTCATTCTTAAATCATTTCGAAGAGATTGGCGAAACAAAATCCAGATTCTAAGTTCGTTTGCAAAATGGCCAAATCCCGAGTCCCCTATGTAGAAATTCAAGAAGATAAATCCCGAAAAAATAGCAAATGAACCCCAAAAATTCTGAAAATTTGCAGATCTTGTTCTTAAATTATTTGGAAGAGATTGGTGAAAGTAAATCCGGATTCGGAGTTCATTTGCAAAATGGCCAAATCCCAGGCCCACTATGTAGTAATTCAAGCAGATAAATCCCAAAAAAAATACTAAATGAGTTCCAAAAATTATGAAAACTTTTAGATCATACTTTTAAATTATTTGGAAGAGATTGGTGAAGAAAAATATGGATTTGGAGCTCGTTTAAAAAATGGTAAAGTTTGGGAGCACAAAAGGGCAATTTTGAAAGAAAAAATCCAAATAAATAGCAAATGGACTCGGAAAATTTTGAAAATCTCTAGAATTCAATTTTTTATTATTTTTGGAAGTATTTAAAAAATAAAATTTGAATTTGGAGTCCGTTTGCTATTTATTTATGTTCGGGGATCAAAAATGTCATTTTACCCAAGAAATCGAAAAGGGCTTTTCTTGCCTTTTGAAAAAATGGTGATTGGGCTGGAAGATGAGGGGTCATCCGATCAAGGCCCAAGGGTGGGCAAATATTTTCTGATTTTTAATCAAAAGGCCAACAATTAAGAGGAAGGTGGTTATTTTTTTGATCAAGCCTTTGTAATTGAGCCACATGGACCAATGCATGAAGAGGGAGAATGTCAACATAATGGCTTAAGATTCTTGAATAGCTGTAATTGTGGATAGCTGATTACCTAATCTAAGGGTGATAATTTCACATTTTAAACATCTTGGATTAATAGCCTTTGGATCAAAATTGGTTAAAGGAAAAATGACAACATCCTAGCATTTAGAAGGCCATTCGACCACTACAAGGGGGAGGGGGTCTCTCTCATTTTAAGCTATTCACTCTCTTGTTTGGGCTGATTTTCTCACCATTTTTGAAAGGCAAAAATAAAAGTTTAGAAAAGAAAAGAAAGTTAGAAGAGAAAAAGCTTGCAATATAGCTTCTAGAGGTTGCTTTAAGCATCATACTCTTGCACTTTCCTTGATTTTTTATTCTTGATTTGCTATTTTGATTTCTATTTTGGTGAGTTTCTTTTGATTTTTTTTTTTTAAAAATAAGTGTTTTTAAGTTTCTCCTTTAAGTTCTTCTTTATACTTTCTTGGAGAAAGCTTTGAGAAATTTCTTTTCTTTTGTTTTTGGGTTGGCCGAATGGCCTATTGTTTGGTATAGTTGCTGTTTTGCTTCTTTATTTTATGTTACTAGTGATATTTAACAAGTTTTGATGTTTTAAATCTTCTTCAAATACATAAACATGAAGCTTGTTTTAATTTGGTTGCTTGCTTGTTTCTATTTTTGAGTCTATTATCTTGTTATCATGTTTATTTTACTTTTCTTGCATTTTTGATTTTCTGTTTTCAAAATGTTTAAGTTTGTTTATGTTTTACATTTTGTTAATCCATGTGTTTGTGAAAATGCCTATTGGTTTTCATGCCTTTACTTTATATTTACATGATTTGAGGATTATTCTTTAGCTATGCATGTTATTGTGTTAAGTGTTTGTGAAAATGCCATGCTCATTTTTATGGGACCATTCGGCCACCCTTCATATTGTATGCTTTGTATGTGCATTTTCATCATGCTAGTTGATAGGTTTACATTTTCATGATATTTGGTTGTGTATTTTGTTTAAGCATGCTATATGTTTGTGTTATTGCCATGCATTCTTTAGGTTTAGGTTTGGCTTGCTTTGCCATGCATATTCATGCATTTTAGAACTAGGTTGCATTAAATGCCATGCAAGTTCATTTAGGTCTAGGCCATTTTATTGATGCCATGCATTTTTCATGTCATTTAGGTTTTAAATCATGCATTTCATGCATCATATTTGCTGTATTTTCATGCATTTCATGTCATTGCCACATGATTTATGACTTAGACCAATCAATGGTTCAAAGTCATGCCCATTTTGAGCATACTTGTGAAAAATTAAAGAGTTGTCAAATTGATTATTCTACCTTTTTGATTTTTTTTATTTATCCCATTTTTGCCTAACTTTTCAAAAGTTTTAGCTACTGTTTGTAAATCCTTAGGAGAGTCTCCAACATTTTTACTTTGATTTTTAAATGATTTTATCAAAGGCAAAAAATTTGTTTTGGCAAAACAGTTTTTTTTTCACCCAGTACTCGTACTTTCTCGATTTTTCTGGGCAGCCATCTTTAATCAAAAAATTAATCCAATTTTTTTTCTATAAAAAAAATAGGGTAAAAAATCGTACTTTAAAACTGGACAGTAGAGGCAGAATTGAATTTGAAGGAAAATCATTTTTTTGTTTTGGTTAAGTTACTTAGAGGGGGCTGATTAGGAAGTTTAGCTACTGACTTAAGGGTAGTTTCTAAGCCTTTTCAAACTCTAAAAATGATTTTTTTTTAATCTCGGGTTAAGGGTGGTCAAGTTCGGGATTTTAAACTTAGGAAATTAGAGCAATTTAAAAAGGGTTTAGCTAAGTTTTTATTTTTAATCTAAGCTTTTCAAAATTGTTTCCAAACAATCACAAAGTATTTTGGTTTTAGAATATTTAATTTGATATATTTTTCTAAGGTAGCTGGATATCTTTTTAGATATATGGATTTTCTTAATTAAAGGGAAAAATACATTCTCATGCATTGTATTTTCCATATTCTTGCATACTATATAATATGTGATTTTTGCTATGTTAATTTTCATGATGGTGTTATTGTCTTTGATTTAAAATTTTGATATTATATTAATTGTTATATGGTTTTGAATATTACATGCTATCCTATGCTTTTTATTTAGTTATTTATTTTTGTCACATTATTTAGTATATATTATGTTCATGCATTATTATTTTATTTTTATTTTCATGCATATTACATGATAGCATTATTTTATGTTTCATGTCATTTCATATCATTTAGATTATATGCCATATCATTTATATTTGCCATGTCATTTAAATCATTTTATTCCATTTAGAATATATCATGTGACTTGGGATATTTCATTTCATATAGAATATATTATGTTACCTAGATCATTTCATTTCATTTAGAATATATCATATGACTTAGGATATTTCATTTCATTTAGAATATATCATGTGACTTAGGATATTTCATTTCATATAAAATATATTATGTTACTTAGGTCATTTCATTTCATTTAGAATATATCATATGACTTAGGATATTTCATTTCATATAAAATATATCATGTTACCTAGGTTATTTCATTTCATTTAGAATATATCATATGACTTAGGATATTTCATTTCATTTAGAATATGCTATGACATTTAAATTATATCATACCATTTAGGTTGCATTATTTTATCTAGACTTTGCTATGTCATTTTATTTATGTCACACATATTCATATTCATATATATATTTTTTAAAATATTTTGAAAAAGGTAATGATTTTTAATAAAATAAAGATATTCCCGAGTTAAAATAATTCATGAGTTCTCTGCCGGGTTTGCTGGGGAGGATATCATCAATTATCATTAATAACGAAATATCTTCTTTAAAATAAGAATGATTCGGAAAATTTTCCAAACTAATAAATTTTTTTATATTTTGCCACGTTTGTTGGGGAATATAGGAAAATTTTGAATTAATAAGTTCCGGATTATTTTCAATTAAAAATGAAATTATTTTTCTTTAAATTAGGAATTAACTTGAAATACTAAATTAAAAATCGACTTTTTACCGAGACTTGAGATAACACATGATTAATAAGGTACCGTTTTATACGGGCGTTGTAGGGTGCTAATCCTTCCCCACCCGTAACCGAGTCTCGAACCCGCTTCTTTGATTTCTCTGGTTTAAAACGCAAACTTTTAAATTGGTTTTAAAAAATATATTTTAATTAATTTTAAAATGTTTTATAATACCGGTTTTAATAAGTGACCAATCACACCTAACCAAAAAAGATTGATGGCGACTCCATGTCTTTTTCAAGGTTATTTTCAAAACTTTCATTTTTCTAGAAGAATTAAGTCGACTTTTCCTCGATATTTTTTTATGTCACTCTTAACGAATAATAAAATCTTACAGTGAGACTTGTTATTTTTTAGGTTGTGACAGTGTTCATATTTTTTACCGTGCATAAATTGTCATGCATGATCTGGAAAATATTAGCTATGAATCTCCTAGTTCCAAATAACATTTCTTTGAAAAATATGCCTTCTTTTGTTGGTGTCGCATACTCTTGGACTTGAGAATCAACAACTATTTGACTGTATTTACATCATAAATCATAGTATGCATTTTCAAATTTCACTGCATCTTATTGAAGTTTTCTTTTTTTTTTGAATATATTTATAATATATTTTTTATATAATTTTACACATATTTAAATATGTAATTACCTGTTTAGAATTACAGCAGCTTCAGGTATATCCAAATTCTTATACACTTTTGTTGCTGACATAAATGACAAATTGTATTGAACTGATTTGAGTGTTCCATATAAAAAAGAGTGATTACATAATTAATAATAAAACAAAATTAATTAAAATATATTTATTGTTATTTACCTTTGAATTGTTTAACAACGGTGAATGTCACAGCCACTACAATGGCATAAAAGAATTTGACCCTTGCGATGCATAAAATACAAAAGCTTATACATTTTTGTGTTGCAGATATGCTTACCCTCCACCAGATGGAAATATTTTGACCAATATTGTTAATGCCTTATCGTTGTTCCTCGCTTCTATACCCAGGTTTCCTTTAATACACCTTTATTGTAAAGCTACTTCAATGTTTATTAATCTGTTTCTTTTAGGTTCTTTTAATTATATCTTGATTTTATCTAATTACTATTGTAGGAGATATATCCCTTACCATAATAGTCTTTCAATTTCAGGTGTTGCAATTCTAACTCGGCTGCATTTCGTTTGGCTTTGCCCACTCCGCCTCTGCCACAGCCACAGCACCTACTTCCACACCTGCAAAGCCTCATTTGGCAGATGCATCTTCTAGTGAATCAGAAATGGAGTCTTCGGATGATGTAATTAGATATTCCTGCTAACATGCTGAAAGTCAGTAACCACATATTGGATTAAATTAACTGAAATATATGTGCCTTGAAAGAAGCACTTTGTTTGTTCCTTGACTAAAATGTTTGTAGAAGGTCAAGGACAAAGGTCATATTATTATCTAAAGGAAATCCCATCCTGTATTACAGGTCATATTATTATCTAAAGGACATCTTTTACGATGAGCTTTACTCTGTTTGAATTTTGACGATCTTCTTGGTGTTTTCACAGATCAAAATTGCCTCCAAACACATTCCTAATGAACAGAAATATGATGATGATGACTACAAACAGCCAAAAGATTTGCTACTGCAGATGAGTTGGAAAAGGGAAAGTTGCCTCCAGAAGAAATCTTATCACTTCCAATGTTTAAGGTATCGGATCTTATCTATTTAAATCGTAAAATCAAGATTTTCTGTTTAAATCGTAAAATCTTGACATATCAATACACGTTTAGGTTAATATCCTTAGTAGTCATTTTTCATTTTCACCTTAACGCCACCACTATTTTGTATACAAACACATATCAGACTACTAATTTTATTTTTTGGATAAGTAGTTAAAATTTCTATTATCCAAGGTGCAGCAATCTGCTACAAATTACAAAATGTTTCCATACTATCAGCTAAGCAAAAATAGCTAAGGTAAGCCCCTAAGAATTACATGATTCTAAGTTGATAGAATCAATTTTGACCTTGTGAAGGTCATGCAATCTCAAAGACACTACTTCATTGATCTGCTCCAATATCATATCTTGATTGTGTTCTATGTGAGAGTGAATTCTGTTGTTTCTTTCTTTCCAAACGAAGTAAACCAAAGTGTTCCAGGCAAGTTGAAGTATGGTTGTGATCAAGGCTCTGCCTCCAAGTTTCTTTGTGGCACATCTTAGTTCACGTTCCCAGTCTGCTACTTTCCTCCTCTTGCACAGCTCCAACACTTTTTGTCAGATCAGATCAGCTTTGAGTAATTGCAACCGAAAAGAGATAATGCCTTGATTCCTTAACCTGCTTGCATAGGACACATTCCTCGTCTACTGTCACCCCCAGGTTATTAGTTTATCCTTGGTTGGTAGTCGGTTGAGGACTGCCATCCATGAAATCACAGAGTGTCGAGAGATGTGGAATTTAAACCAAATCAATTTGTGCCAGTTAACTTTCTCCTTTCTATGCCTGAGCTCACTCCAAACTGTAGCCACTAAGTACTTGTTATCAGGGAAAGGCCAAGTAGTGCACCCATTACTCCGCTTGACAACCTTAGAAGCCACATGTCTAGCCTAAAGGAGTTTTTTCCAGCTCCAACTACTACTGCTTTAGATAGGGACATTGATAGGATCCAAGATGGTCCAATCCCATGTCCATTTCTATATGGGCCAAGATCCAAGAAGATCTAGGAAACATGGCAAGAAAGGGTGGAATTTGTTGGTGTATACCCTAGAGCCAATCAGATTGAGCTTGGGATACACAGTCAATAAAGCATACCCTTCACTATGAAGATAGTGATACAAGGTTTTCCTTCATGTTAGTACAATAATAAGGAGTTATTAACTAATAATCGGATTAAGCCCATGAAACATAATGGCCTTGCAAAGGAATTATAAAGAGTTATAATTATGAGATCCTTATGCAACAAAGCCTTGTTCCTCAAATTGTTCCTAGTCATCGTATTGCCAAGACGGGGCATTGGCAATGCTCAAAGACTAGTATATGTTAAGCCTTCTTACTTATGAAGTAAGCAACCGATCTCATACAGGTTGAAGTATGGGATACTTGGGATAACATATATGTGCTTGTCTATTGAACAAGTTCACTGAACATGGCCTGCCAAGAGAACATCCTTTGGTAATATCACTCTAGTGTCTATGATAATGTTCTCTTAGTACCAGTCGTCTAAATTAGTCCTCAGACTTGTGATACTAGGTCATCTTGTATGGAGAGTGTCATACTTAGATTTCATCACGAACGGGTCCCAAACACAAGGATGCTTATGGTAGGGTGTTATTGGGTATGACATGAACCATACGAATATGAATAGTGATCTAGAGAGGATTCACCACTCCCTGTGATATTGGAGACATATCTCGTTTGTTCTTGACTACGATTAACTTGATTAAGCCTTTGGCCAAAGCATGATGGATTTTAGGAGAAAGTTGTTTCTCTAAATTCATAAGGTTAATCATAAGTTGCGAAGAACTAGTATGGATTGATCATGAGTAGACACTGCACCATGCTCATGCGCTATCCGAGATATATGGTGAAAGGACCGTATTACACTGACAGGCTAGTTGCTGAAAGGTTCTAAAAAGGTCACGCTGGCTTCACGATATTTGGGTGGTCATGATGGGTTGCTAGATCCCGCTCATGATCTATGAAAACAAGTTAATGAGATTAACTTATGTTCATTGCCAACATATTGGGAACCTAGAGGGTGACACACATAAGAACAGATATGTATGGATTAAGCATGGTATTCTATTAAGTTAAAACTTAATGGAATAAAAGATCTATAATGAGACTTAATTGAAGAAGTTCAATTAAGATAAATTAAGACATAATTGAGATTTGAGAAATCCAAGGACAATGTCTTAATGAGATAAGAGGAATCAGGAAGTGTTATCTAGTATAGTCGACTTTGACATAAAGATGTACAAGGTGAATTTTGAATAACTATGCTATATTGGAATAATGTCATGAGATGATATTAATAGATTAATGACATGAATTGTTCATGAGGAGAAAGAAATTTAATTTTGAATTAAATTACTTTCGTTTGGAAACTAATCTATCCAATATATATAAGCATGATAAATTAGAATGGGTCCAAAATGACTATTCTAATTTAGGACTGTCCACTAAGGATGGTTGGCATAACTTAAGGCATTAAGATTGTTGGACCATTTATATTATTTGATAATATAATGGGCCCATTGATCCATCTTAGAATTAAATAGTTTAAGTCCAAATGGATTAATGAAAATCTTGTGCAACAAGCTACAGGGGGCCGGCCAAGCTAGGGAGAAGGGGTTAGGGTTTGCGCCTACTTATAAATAAGATATAGAGGCTATAGCCGCAAGCTAAGCTGGTAATTCTACTTCAGATATTCTGATTTTTGCTTAAGAGAAAGTTGGTTTCAAGAAGAGAATCCTAACCTAGCAAAAATAGTATATCGCCACCTCCCTGTAGTATTAGTGCTTGCCGCAATTCCTCTTGTTCTTGGTGTTTTCTTGTCGCTTCTTCACCTTGTTGTGTGAGATTGATTTAGAAAGAAAAACACAATAGATAGATCTTTTGATTGTGATCTTAGGATCAACTTGCTAGCACAAGTGAATCACCATACCTTAGAGAAGGATCCATCAGCTGTTCATGTGGACTAGCTCTGAAAGGATCCAAGATGGCCCAATCCCATGACAATTTCTATATGGGCCAAGATCCAAGAAGATCTAGGAAACATGGCAAGAATGGGTGGAATTCACTTGGGCCATGTTGCAAGTTATTCAAGAAAGGCTTCAGCATGCAAGATGGGCTTGCATCCAAGTTTAGTCCATGTGATTCAAGAACACAAGGTGGCGGCATTAGAGGGCTTACAAGTGGCGGCATCATGTTTAAAGATTTGGGCCTATTGGGCCTATTCTTTCATTCAAGGCTTATTTTAATTCTTTTAATTACTTAGGCTTTTTGGCCTGATTTATGTATTATGTCCAATAAGCTTGTGGGGACTACCTTCATTAAAACTATTGGACATCTTTTAATTATTTAGGTTTGGGCTTGAGCATGTTCAGCCCATATTTTATATATTATTACTTAATAGATTAGGGTTATTGTAGGGAGGCTATAAATATATGTCTTAGTCGCCTACTTCAATTATCTTTTGATCAATTGAGTTTGAATTTATTCAAAGTGAGTATTTCACTCTTTTTTAGTTCTTGACAGAACTTAGGAACTTATCAAAGAATTCTTTCTTTGTGGCGTTCAACCTATCAAACTTAGGTTCTTGAAACGAGAGTTCTTAGGGTCTAGCTTACATGCTTAATCTAGGTTCTTTGAAACAGGCTTTCTAAGGGTTTAAGTTTTCTTTGCCTGAATCTTGGCTTTTCTAGGTTAGGTATTTCAATTTGTTAGTAGGTTCAAAGGGTTAAACCCCTAGGGTTCACATCAAGCTCTAGAGGAAGGACAATTGTGCTTCTTGTGATCTTGTTCGAATTGTGTCTTGGACATCAAAGCAATGTGCGACTTGCATCTGTAACTTAAGGTTACGATATCATAAGTAGGTAACTTCTAAATCATATGGGTGATTTATTTTGTTTTGAATGCTATAAACCTATGTTAAACACAAGCCTAAGATCCTGTTGTACTCCGAGTGCTTCTTTGTTACATCAGCTGCACATTAATTATTTTGTTTAAGCATGATCCCGAGAGTAGCATAACCCAACAGTGGTATCAGAGCCAAGGTTCTGTTATTTACTTGAGGTTTGTGCATGTCAATTCTTGGTGATATACAAGTTGTTGTGTTGTGTATTGATTTTGGCATGATTTTGGTTCCTAATGATTTAAAAGAAAAGTTGTTTTCTTTAATTTTGTTAAATCTGGACATAAGATATATAGTGACTTTAATCATGTTTAAAATTGTTTAAACGATAGATTAATATTGTTTTAATCAATAAGGATTAAAGCCATGACATGTCTTAGTAAAACCGACAAGTTTTGAGTCAAGTTTTGTAAGCAGATTTGGGGATAATGTAAAATTGATTTTTTAGATGTTTCAGATCTGGAAATTTTATATTACATGCTGCCATTGAAGTTACAAAATTGTTTGAGCTAAAACGTTTAAGCAAAGTTGTTTTTGGATATGAAACGTTGTTACTACAATGCTAAAATTTTTTGGACTATTTTGTAGGTGTTTGCATGCCATAAAATTCGAGCATAAGTATGCAAATGTTCCACATGTTTGTTAGGAATTTTGGACAGTATCTAAGGTGAATATGATTCATCTATGATGGTTGGTTTAGGCATGGAACATGACTGGATAAAGTGGCAATTGTTGCTGCACGCTAGTAGGCCGAACCGCGGCACCAAGGAGGCAATTATTGCCGAATTGAGTGCAACTGTAAGGGGCGGCCAGCAAGCTCTTTTAGGGCATCCAGTAGCCACTGTAGATGGCATACAATAGTCTGATCATGGGCTGGCAGCGGCCATTCAATGGCCAAAGAGATTGCCTACGCCTAGGACACTAAGAGTTAGAGTCCTGCTTCAACAAGGAAACCATTTCCTAGTGGGAGTGTGAATCCTAAATGTTAGGAGAGACTTGTAGTAAGATTAGGTAAGAGTTACCTAATGAGAATTTAAGTTTCTAAAGAGTTAGGATGGATTGCAAACTTAAAGACTCGGTATAAGACAATGAAATGTCCTAAAAGGTTTAGGATTTTGAGCATGTTAGAATGTTTTGTCCTAATTAAGACAAGCAACCTAAAAGTTAGGAAAAGTCCAATTTCAAGATAGCTTTCTTAATTGTTAAGTTGTTATTAAAAGTGTTTTAATAGGTGGAACCAAAATTGCTAGAATGATTTGATAAATTGTCTCAGATTTATTTGGTGACATTTATGCAAATAGTACACAAGATCACCAGGTGATATTGACTATGCATGTTTTTAATTCATGCTTATAATATGATTATGTATGCATGAAGGATGGTTATGGACTAGACCTTAGTATGACTAGGGAATGTATAGTTGAATTTTCTTATTAGTATTTTATAAATAGGGTTTGTGCACCCTGCCTTCTCTTTTTCATTCTAGAGTTGTAAATTCTCTTCTCATCTAACTCCCCTCGAATGTAACTCGAGGTTTCTGATAAAGCAATGTAATAGTTATATTCTTTATAGATTTAGATTTAGGATAGGAAGTTGAATTTATGTAAATTCCAAGTTTGTAAGGAGATATGGCGCCAAGAAGAAGTAACCAAGAAGATCACCAACAATGCTTTCGAAGACTATGAATGGTATCCCCTAGGAATTTGATCAACTAGTTTTCTAATGGCTCAAGGAAACTATATTAGAATTAAGTCCATAATCATCCTAGTAGATTGCATGTGATAGATTTATTTTGAATTATATATATATGATGTATGTAATTAAATGAATGCTATGCATGTCAATCAAGTATGAAATCAATGAGACCTATATAAGAGTTAAATGAAATCCCTCATTAAATTATATTGAGTCCATGTTACGCATGATAAATTGCCTTCCACCATCATAACAAGATAACCAGAGTTCTTCCATTCGGAGGCTTGTTGAGTCACTCAAGGTCAAACTTATGTATGAACATGTTTGAGTTATAGAAAGTGGGTCTTACTCAACTAAGTGTTATGTACTCCGGATGCGTCAAACTTGATCACATAACATTTAGAGGCAAAGTTAGACGAAATGCATATGATGTATTTAGGCAAAGAGTTGTCACCTAACTGGATCTAGGAGTTGCATAGAGATGTAATTGCTAAACTAAGTTACATACTCAATTAGTTTCAACATAGCTTGTTGAGTCACTCAAGGTTATGCTGGAATGAAAGGGGTCTTAGCTTATTAAGAAGTTTAAAAGTTAAATTTCTCAAAATAGTAGTAGAGGGCTATTATTTTGTTAAAATAATTAGAATAATCATTTAAGTATTAAAGCCTGACATAAATGATTACTACTTGCTATTTATTGACTATTAAATGTTTTGATTCATATAGGATATAAACGCTAAAATGGCAAATGCATTATCACTGAGAAGCATACTTGATGCTAATAAGTTAACTGGGACAAACTTCGTTGATTGGTTTCCCAATGTTAAGATTGTCCTAACACAGGAAAGGAAAGCTTATGTTCTTGATGAGCCCATTCCAGATGAGCCTGCTGCTGATGCAACTAAGGAAGAGAGGGTGGCCTACAGAGTTCATAGAGATGATCTCGTACAAGCAACATGTATGATGTTGGCTAGTATGGCACCCGATCTCCAAAAGCAACATGAGGCCATGAATGCTCAGGATATCATCCTTAACCTTAAGAGAACTGTTCGCTAAGGAGAATTGCATTGAGAGATTTAACATCTCAAAGGAATTGTTCCAAACAAAGATGTCAGAGGGAAGCCCAATGAGGCCTCATGTACTTAAGATGATAGGGTATATTACCCGTTTGGAGCAAATTGGATAGGTCATGGATCATGATCTAAGCATTGATCTAATCCTTACTTCACTACTTGAGAGCTATTCGTAGTTTGTTTTGAACTTCAACATGATCTAAGCATTGATCTAATCCTTACTTCACTACTTGAGAGGATCTAAGCATTGATCTAATCCTTACTTCACTACTTGAGAGCTATTAGTAGTTTGTGTTGAACTTCAACATGAACCACTTGGAGGCTACCCTTTATGGGTTGCTGAATTTCTCACACAGGCCGAACAAACCATTGTTAAGGACAAGTCATCTATCCATTTAGTCTCTTCCTCTAAACTGAAAGGTAAGAAGAAAAGAAAGACTAGATGGGATGTACCTCCTGTTTCAAAGAGTTTGAAGCCCGATGATGGTGTTGTAAAGGAAGAAAAGGATAAGGATAATGCTAACAAAGCTTGCTTTCATTATGGGAAAACTGGTCATTGGAGGTGCAATTGCAAGGAGTACCTTGAGTCTAACAAGGGAAAGAAGCTGAAAGGAGTTTCAACTTCAGGTATAATATGATTCACTCCTCTTGGTATATGATACCTATCGTTTGGTACTAAATATGTATGACATATTATAGGGACCAAAGAAAAGGAACAGTGAAGCTGGACCATGAAGATGGCAACCGAGTTTGATGCTACATCAGAGCTTGCCTTATGGATTTTAATAAGAAATTTATTTATGATTTATTTAGAAACATTTGATGTTTCATTGGCATTATAGGCCAATGTTGAGGATATTTAATTTATGTTTTCAAAACATATTACTTTGCTGGCATGAGATGCCATGCTTATTTAATTTCCTCTTGAATAAATCAGTTATAGAATTGTTCTATAACATAGTCTTATATTATACAACTTGCAAAGTATTATGAATACTATTTATCTTAGTGATATGGAATTCGAATTGTTATTGAATTAATCCCTTAACATCTACATACGTAGGATTTACTGGGAGCTATTAATAACTCTTTGAATGATAAAAGATTATGATAAATTCCCATTTTAAAAAAAAATGCAATTGGTTGGAAACGTTCCAAGCTTAAAAGAATTTCACGTTTATATTAAAGGTTTTTAAGATTAACTCTTTTGTTTTGGCTTGCAAAAGTAGTTATATTTGGATCATTAGCTACTTGCTAATAAGTAGATTCCAATAGTTGTTATAGAAACAACTGAGCCATTTGAATGGAATCTAGGTCTCATTGTGATCTGAATTACTAACCTTGATAATGAGATTATCATGAATATGACAAAGCATATTCTCGATACACTTAAGCAATGTCCTTGTAGAGACACAATTGCTAATCGAAAGAGTTCGGCATTGGATGCGTTAGTGATTGACTTAGTGCAAGTGGGAGATTGTTGGTGTATGCCCTAGAGCCAATTAGATTGAGCTTGGGATACACAGTCACTAAAGCATCCCCATCACTATGAAGATAGTGATACAAGGTTTTCCTTCATGTTAGTACAATAATAAGGAGTTAATAACTACTAATCGGATGAAGCCCATGGAACATAATGGCCTTGCAAAGGAATTATAAAGAGTTATAATTATGAGATCCTTATGGATCAAAGCCTTGTTCCTCAAACTGTTCCTGGTCATCGTATTGCCAAGATGGGGCATTGGCAATGCTCAAAGACTAGTATATGTTAAGCCTTCTTACTTATGAAGTAAGCAACCGATCTCATACAGGTTGAAGTATGGGATACTTGGGATAACATATAGGTGCTTGTCTATTGAACAAGTTCACTGAACATAGCCCGCCAAGAGAACTTCATTTGGTAATATCACTCTAGTGTCTATGATAATGTTCTCTTAGTACCAGTCGTGTAAATTAGTCCTCGGACTTGTGATACCAGGTCATCTTGTATGGAGAGTGTCATACTTATATTTCATCACGAAGGGGTCCCAAACACGAGGATGCTTATGGTAAGGTGTTATTGGGTATGACATGAACCATACGAATATGAATGAGTGATTTAGAGAGGATTCACCACTCCCTGTGATATTGGAGACATATCTCGTTTGTTCTTGACTATGATTAACTTGATTAAGTATTTGGCCAAAGCATGATGGATTTAGGAGAAAGTTGTTTCTCTAAATTCATAAGGTTAAACATAAGTTGCGAAGAACTAATATGGATTGATCATGAGTAGACATTGCACCATGCTCATGCGCTATTCGAGATATATGGTGAAAGAACCGTATTACATTGACAGGCTGGATGCTGAAAGGTTCTAAGAAGGTCATGCTGCTTCACGATATTTGGGTGGTCATGATGAGTTGCTAGATCCCGCTCATGATCTATGAAAACAAGTTAATGAGATTAACTTATGTTCATTGCCAACATATTGGGAACCTATAGGGTTACACACATAAGAACAGATATGTATGGATTAAACATGGTATTCTATTAAGGTAAAACTTAAAGGAATAAAATATCTATAATGAGGACTTAATTGAAGAAGTTTAATTAAGATAAATTAAGACATAATTGAGATTTGAGAAATCCAAAGACAATGTCTTAATGAGATAAGAGGAACCAGGAAGTCTTATCTAGTATAGTCGACTTTGACATAGAGATGTACAAGGTGAATTTTGAATGACTATGCTATATTGGAATAATGTCATGAGATGATATTAATAGATTAATGACATGAATTGTTCATGCGGAGAAACAAATTTAATTGAGAATTAAATTACTTTCGTTTGGAAATTAATCTATCCAATATATATAAGCATGATAAATTAGAATGGATCCAAAGTGACTATTCTAATTTAGGAATGTCACTAAAGATGGTTGGCCCAACTTAAGGCATTAAGATTGCTGGACCATTGATATTATTTGATAATATAATGGGCCTATTGATCCATCTTAGAATTAAATAGTTTAAGTTCAAATGGATTAATGAAAATCTTGTGCAACAAGCTACAGGGGGCCGGCCAAGCTTATGGAGAGGGGGTCAGGGTTTGCGCCTACTTATAAATAAGATATAGAGGCTGTAGCCGCAACCTAAGCTGGTAATGCTACTTGAGATATTCTGATTTTTGCTTGAGAGAAAGTTGGTTTCAAGAAGAGAACCCTAACCTAGCAAAAATAGTATATCGCCACCTCCCTGCAATATTAGTGCTTGCCGCAATTCCTCTTGTTCTTGGTGTTTTCTTACCGCTTCTTCACCTTGTTGAGTGAGATTGATTTAGGAAGAAAAAAACCAATAGATAGATCTTTTGACTGTGATCTTAGTATCAACTTGCTAGCACAAGTGAATCACCATACCTTAGAGACGGATCCATCAGCTGTTCGTGTGGACTAGCTCTAGAGGAAGGACAATTGTGCTTCTTGTGATCTTGTTCGAATTATGTCTTGGACATCAAAGCAATTTGCGACTTGGATCTATAACTTAAGGTTACGATATCATAAGTAGGTAACTTCTAAATCATATGGGTGATTTATTTTGTTTTTAATGCTATAAACCTATGCTAAACACAAGCCTACGATCTTGTTGTACTCCGGGTGCATTTTTGTTTACTTCCGCTGCACTTTAATTATTTTTTTTAAGCATGAGCCTGAGAGTAGCATAACCCAACAGAATTCACTTGGGCCATGTTGCAAGTTATTCAAGAAAGGCTTCAATATGCAAGATGGGCTTGCATCCAAGTTTAGTCCATGTGATTCAAGAACACAAGGTGGCGGCATTAAAGGGCTTGCAAGTGGCGGCATTGGAAGATTAGAAGTGGGCCTATTCTTAAATTCATTAGTTGACATGGCACTTGTTGGGACCAATTCATTTAATGATGTGGCAAGGAAGATTGAGTTTATTTTAAGTCTTTTAATTACTCAGGCATTTGGGCATATTTAAGCATTCTTTATTAAGTTTATTAGGTCTGGCCGACTTTAGGACTTCCAAGGGGAGTAGGAGTGATTGGTCGAATACTCATGTAATTAGGAGATCAATCCTTGGCTGCCAAGGACTTGCAATTATACTATGATTATTAGGTTAGCTGATTAGGGTTATTGTAGGGAGGCTATAAATATATGTCTTAGCCGCCTACTTCAATTATCTTTTGATCAATTAAGTCTGATTTTATTCAGTGAGAGTTTTCTCTTTTAGTTCTTGAAAGAACTTAGAACTTATCAAAGAATTCTTCTTTGTGGCGTTCAACACCTTCAAACTTAGTTTCTTGAAACAAGCGTTCATGGGGTCTAGCTAGCTTAGTTTATCTAGGTTCTTTGAAATAGGATTTCATTGGGTTTAAGTTTTCATTGCCTGAATCTTGGATTTTCTGGGTTAGGTATCCTAAATTGTTAGTGGATTCAAAGGGTTCAACCCCAAGGGTTCACATCAGTTGGTATCAGAGCTTAGGGTTCAATCAGGCTTTTTATCTAGACTGTCAGTGACAAGTTTTTGGGGTTTCAGACATACTTGTCATAGGGGTTATAGCTTTAGGCATTCTTTGTCTAATAGTTATAGTTTTTAGGGCAGTTTTTGTTTGGGATTTCATTCTTGGAAGCTGATTTAGATCAAGATTCTACTTCTTGAATTTTTGATCTACTAAAAAAATTGTTCTTGATTATTCTTAATCCATTCTTAAAAAAAAAAAAAAAGAATTGAGAGGGGCATTCGAACAGTCCTAAGAAAGAAAAAATAAAGTCATCCGAGATTTTAAGAAAATCAAGAAGTCTCATTCTTGAAAAAAAAAGGACAGTGTTCGAATAGAAAAATAAAGTAAAAAGGATTCGAAAAATTGAAAAGAAGAAGAAAGAATCGACATTCATCTTTTTTTTTTATTTACTAACCAAAGTTGTTTTGCTGCAACTTTACGATGTCTCTCACATGTGGTGACGAAGTAAAGCAGGCTCTGCAAGAGATGAAAGAGTTCACCTTATTGTTTGGGAAGTTTCTGCAACAAGAGGAAGAAAGAGAGAGAATAAAAAAGAGTGAAAAAAAAGAAAGAAGAGAGGTGGCTGAAAAACAAGTTGAGCCACAAGAGGAAAAAGAGAGTAAAAAAGAAAGTGAAAAAGAAAAAGTAGTGGCTGAAATTAAAGAAGTAAGAGATGAGCCATTAGTGGAAAGGAGACAATTCCTACTGAGGAAAACAAAGAATTTGAGAATTTTTTTCTTGATGCAAAGGAGAGTGAGGTTCTTATTCTTGATACCCCTAACCAATCTCTTCCTATTTTGACTGCTTCTTTGTTGGTGGATGTTGAGAATTTCTTTTCGGAGAAGATACAGGATGGGTTGCCACCCATAAGAGGCATTGCACATCACTTTGATTTAGTACTTAGTCATTCTCACACACAAGGCTAAGATTCGAGGGCGAATCTTTTCGAGGAAATGGGGAATAATAGGATCTAAGATGGCCTAATCCCATGACAATTTCTATATGGGCCAAGATCCAAGAAGATCTAGGAAACATGGCAAGAATGAATGGAATTCACTTGGGCCATGTTGCAAGTTATTCAAGAAAGGCTTCAATATGCAAGATGAGCTTGCATCCAAGTTTAGTCCATGTGATTCAAGAACACAAGGTGGCGGCATTAAAGGGCTTGCAAGTGGCGGCATTGGAAGATTAGAAGTGGGTCTATTCTTTAATTCATTAATTGACATGGCACTTATGGGGACCAATTCATTTAATAATGTGGCAAGGAAGATTGCGTTTATTTTAAGTCTTTTAATTAGTCTTTTAATTACTTAGACATTTGGGCCTATATTATGTAACATGTCCAATAAGCTAGTGGGGTCTACCTTCATTAAACTAGTTGGACATCTTTTAATCATTTAGGTTTGGGCTGGAGCATGTTCAACCCATATTTAAGCATTTTTTATTAAGTTTATTAGGTCTGGCCGACTTTAAGACTTCCAAGGGGAGTAAGAGTGCTTGGACGAATACTCATGTAATTAGGAGATGAGTCCTTGGCTGCCCTCATCATAGGTGTAAGTTGACTGTTAATGCATCAGAGGGAACTGGAATGCATTATTTGTTCTTTCTGATGGAAAATCTAATCGGATTTTAGATTACAGCTGATTAGTTGTTTCAAATGAAAAATGAGGTTATATCATTTTCACAATATATTTCTAACTATATATGAATATCATGTTTATTTAATTAAATTTTTACAATACTTCCTTGCAGGACGATGGAGATGCCAAAGTCGATTTTTTCTTTTTGAAGAATTAATAGGTCGTTCATATATATTTGAAATAGAACTTAATGATTTTAATTGTGTTCGTGAAAGTTCAAAATTGATAGTTACGCGTGTTCAAGAGATATGTTATAAAAAGGAAAGTCAATATTTATTTGGAAAAATTCAAAAGATAAATATTTTACTACATTTCATTAAATCCTTTTGTTTATTTTTTTTTTCAACTTAATGTTTACAGTTAATACAATTACGAACTCAAAAATTAAAATGATTTCATTCAGTACTTACAGGAATGCAATTTTGCATTAATTGTCAAACTCAAAGATTCTGAAAAGCATAAAAGTTTAGTAAGCCATACAGATGCTAAAGACCAAGTTATTTTTGAAACTCCTACAAAAAGACACACAAGTAAGCTATCACATACATTATTAAACATTTAAATAATGGTCATTACTTCTCAATAAATCAAACTTATCTTAGATTTATATAAACTAGAAAAAAGATCCACGCTACGCTGCTGGTGAAACAATTCGCTTTCTATTTTTGTAATAGTAATGACAACAATGTTATGAACACATAAATTAATAACGTATAAAATTAATTATTAACATGAAAAAATTTATATAAATTTATAATATTTTAAAAACAGAAAAAAATAACACGGACACGTTATAAAACATAAATTTTTCTTTAAATTGAATGACTCTCACAAATTATGCAAAATATGTCATGAATTGAGACACGACACGAACACACAATTTTTAAAATAAAAAAAAAAAATCACAATGACAAACTATGTAAAATATGAGATGATTGAGACATAACACGAACACAACATAAAAAAAAATTAAAACACAACACGAAAAATAACATGAATACGACACGAATACACGAACGTGTAAAAATTTATATAAATTTATAATACTTTATATAAATTATTAACGTGTAAAAATTGATATAAATTTTAATACTTTAAAAACACAAAAAAAAATTACACGAACAAACAAATTTTTCTCTAAATTGAATAACTATGACAAATTATGTAAAATATGTCATGAATTGAGACATGACACGAACACAATATAAAAAAAATAATTAAAACACAACACTAAAAATAATATGAACACGGCACGAATACACGAACGTGTGAAAATATACATAAAATGAATTATTAACGTGTAAATTTTTTTATAAATTTATAATAGTTTATATAAATTATTGTGTAAAACTAATTATTAACGTGTAAACATTTATATAAATATTTTGAAAACACAAAAAAAAAAAAAATACGAACACATCACAAACACAATTTTTTTCATTATATAAATTGAACTACTATGATAAATTATGCAAAATATGTCATAAATTGAGACACAACATGAACCCACAATTTTTTCTCTAAATTGAATCACAATGACAAACTATGTAAAATATGAGATGAATTAAGACACGACACGAACACAAAATTGAAAAAATAATTAAAACACAACACGAAAAATAACATGAACATGACACGAATATACGAACGTGTAAAATATGCATAAAATAAATTATTAACATGTAAAAATTTATAATACTTTGAAAAACAAAAAAAATAAAAACAACACGAACACGAACACAACATAGGAAAAATAATTAAAGCACAACACAAAAAATAACACGAACACGATACGGATGCACGAACATTTAAAAATATACATAAAACGAATTGTTAATGTATAAAAATTTATATAAATTTATAATACTTTAAACACAAAAAATAACAGAACACAAATTTTTCTCAGTTTTTTCTCTTTCTTTCCTACCATCTTTCTTTTCTTTTCTTTTTTTCTTTTTTTTTCTTTCTCTACCCTTTAACAACTCCCAAAAAAAATGAAGGGGACGACGTGGCCACTCTATCTTTGCATCCAAAAATGCAAAATTTATTGTATGGATATGCATGTGTACAAAAATGACTCCACAAGATGAAGATATTGCAGATTGAAAAAAATTAATTTAAAAATGATAGACACTTTTAGTTTATATTTTAAAATTATTTTTATGTGCTGAATGATATTATTTTTATTATCTTTTGGATATTTTTATTCTTTCTCAAATATTATTTAAAATATATATGTTCATCTTTTTTGCATTTTTTTTATTGAAACTTAAGGTGTTTAACATATTTTGATTTAATATATTTATTATATTTATTATATTTATTATATTATATATATCTTCAATATATAAATGGTTACACAAAATTATTCTATGTAATTTTACAAATAAATAAAACTAATCTGTTTATCGCATGGGTCACAAGCTAGTTTAAAAATATAAAACTCTTTAAGATAAGACATATCTTATTTTGATTCGAGGGATCAACCCGTTATTATTTTAAATTTTTATTTGAAAATGTAAAAAGATACTAATTATTGTTTTTTTTAGTATTTTAAGTTATCATGAAATGAATTCTCAAACTAAAGAGTTCGACATTTTATCAATAAATTGTATAATTGTTAGCAAGTTACTTATTATTGTTGGTCAAGAGTAGATTTCGGTTTTCTTGTAAAATAATCTGACTTATTAGTTGATGTTGTAGATTTATTTTGGCTTAAATACATATTTAGCCCATGAACTATTATAACACTATTGTCAGTTTAGTATTTAGAGAATAAAATCGGCCAGTTAGGTTTCGAACTTTCATTCTGTCATGCATATTGGTCTCTTGGGTTAACACCATTAGTTAAATGACTGACGTGGTAATAAACATCCAATGAGAGCATGACATGTGAAAAAAATATCACGTCAATGCCACATCATCGATGCCACTTCATCATGAAAATAACAAAACTAAAAAAAAATTTCAAAAAAAATTTCAAAAAAATTATAAAAAATCAAAATTAAAAATTTTGGTAATCTTAATTTTAAAAAAAAAATCTGAAAATTATAAAATTTATAAAAATGAAAATAAAAAACCAAAATTCAAAACAAATTATAAAAACTCAAAACAAAAAATGAAAATTCAAAAGAAAAATAAAAAATGATTTTCTAAATTCAAAATTAAAATTTTTAAAAATATAGAAACTTCTAATTTAAAAAAAAAGTTGGAAATTCAAAATTAAAAAAGTTTTGAAAATTCAAAATTTAAAATTAAAAAAAAATATTCAAAAAAAAAAAGAGGGGAAAAATCGGGGAGAGAGAAGGATGGGGAAGGGGGAAGGGCCATCAGCGCCAATTAGCCCAGGGTTAATTTGCCTTGGATCGGGCAGGTCGGCGCCGATCTACCTAAATCGAGGCAGATCAGTGTTGATCTGCTTGGACCAAGGCAGATTGGCCCTGTGCCCACTGACCGGTGCCGATGGTGCCTCCCCTTTTCCCTTCTCTCTCCCCATTTCTTTTCCCTCATCTCTCTTTTTTTTTTTTTTTTTTTTTTGTTGAAATTTTTATTAATTTTGACAAGGCATTTTTGTCACATGTCATGCTCTCATTAGATGTTTATTGCCACGTCTGCCATTTAACTAAGATGTTAATATAAGGGGCCAATGTGCATGATGGAATGAAAGTTCGAGTACTTAAGTGATCATTTTTATTCTTTAAGTACCAAAGTGACAGAAGGTGTATAGTTGAGGGGCTAAATATGTATTTATGGCTAAAATATTAAAAGAGCTCTTGAATTGTTTTATTTTTCTTAAGTAAGGTTTTTTATATTTTTATTCTATCCAAATAAACATTATTTTTTAATTTGCATCTAAGTAAGCATTTTTTTTAAAAATAAAATATTGATTTATTTTAAGAGCTTATTTAGATATAATATAAAGGTTAATGGCTTATTTAGGTAAAAATAAAAGGTGAATGATCCATCGGTGTAAATTAAAGATTAAAAATTTATTTGGTTGTGATAAAAGTTTAAGAATTTATTTAGATAAAATGATAAAGTTTAGGATTTTTATTATTATTTAGCTTTTGTTTTTACATAAAACATTACGAGGTATTTATATGCAATGGGAGAATTTAAAGAATTCATCTCACTTAGTGAAAAGTACATGTACAACAAAACGACAAAAGGCACATGTTTAATTAGATAGATTCAAAATTTCCATATTTTACAATTGCTTTTGGCCTTTGGCTAAAAATAATAATAATAAAGATTAATAAATATTTATTTTTTATATAATATATATAAATATATATTTAATTACCTAATCAAATTGAGTTTTGGCTTTAAATATTATGACCAAGACCCAACCATTTAAAAAATGAGATCGTTTATTGAGTTCAAATTCATTTAACAAGAACCTTCATATTTAAACAAATAAACTTATAGTTAAAAAGAAATTTAGGGTATACTCTCAAATGTTGCATTATTTATGCATCCTAATTTAATTTATTTACTTATTATACTTAACTTCGAAATTTTTATCCTTGGCTTTTTATTTTTTATCTTTTGCAAGACATTTGGCAAATAATATTACTTTTGACCTGTAAATTGGAATGAATAGAAAAAACACCATAGATAAAAGCCAAAGGACGAAGTTTTCAAATATATATCTATACTTGTTATAAATTCTTGGTTGAGTTGATATCATGATTTATGAGTCAAGTGATACCAATTCAATTAAAAATTTGATATAAAAATAAAATTATAACAAAATATAGAACTAAGGATATTAATTTTTTTTTAACTTTTTTAAATATAAACATTTAACACAAAAATTATCCACTCCTAAAAAGTTACATATTTTTACTTATATAATTTTTTATTTCTCTTAAAAATTATCATATTTTTATCAAATAACTTTTACTTTCATTTTAAAAACAATTTTTTTTCAAAAAATCATATTTTTCGCTCACATTGTGAGTGTACCAAATCTAGTATACTTTAAGTTTGTTGTTTTTACCTTTTGAAAGTTTTCTGAGTTTATTGTCGAAACAATAATTTAAAGCGAAAAATGTCATGTAAAATCACAATTGCCAGAAAGAAAAAAAACTACCATATTATAAGAGTTGAAATTTGAAAGTGAAATCGCATGAGCCCATAAGGATAGGATAATTCATTGTCAAAATTTACATAGTTTCTAATTTTTTTGAAAAATATAATATTGGTTAAGATGATATTTATAAAAATAAAAATATAATTAATACATTATTTTTAAAAATTTAAAAAATATATATATTAAATATAGATTTTTAAGAAAATAATAATTAAATAAATTTTAACTGATGTCTATAAATATTCGTTAATCAGAATATTTTTTTAACTGCTTAATTAGTTAATTTCCTCAAAATTTGCTTAATCTTGAAAGTTGAGTATAAATATGAAAATCTTCTCTGAGAATGTTTGGTATGATGGAAAGTATTCACTTTTCATGAAAAATAATTGGTAAGAATATAATTCTCATGTTTGGTATGTTAAAAAATACTCACTTTTCTAGGAATGTAATTTTCTTTGGAGAGTTATTTTCCCACAAACATTGGAATGTGATTCCCATGAGTTGAAGTGGAAAAGTAACTTTCCCATATAGTTGAAAAGTTAAAAAAATATATTAAAACAAAATTACCCTCATCCTATTTGATTTAAAATTATCAATTGAAATATTATTTTTAATATTTAATACAAATATTTTTTAATAATAAATATCATTGAAATATTTAAATAATATTTCATTTGCATCCGGTTTTTAATTTTTCAAATAAATGAGAGTAATTTCAAAATTTTATTATTAACAAATATTTTTATCCTAAAATTAACTTAAATTATCAATTGAAATATTATTTTTAAATATTTAGTACAAATATTTGATAATAATAAATATCATTGAAATATCTAAATAATATTTAATTTGCAGCTAGTTTTTTAATTTTTCAACTACATGAGAACAATTTTAAAAATTTATTATTAACAAATATTTTTTTTATCTTAAAAGTAACTCAAATTATCAATTAAAATATTATTTTTTAAATATTTAGTATAAATATTTGTTAACAATAAATATCATTAAAATTTTTAAATAATATTTAATTTGCATTCAACCTTTTAATTTTTCAACTAAATAAGAATAATTTCAAAAATTTATGATTAACAAATATTTTTTATCCTAAAAATAACTCAAATTATCAATTAAAATATTATTTTTAAATATTTAGTATAAGTATTTTTAATAATAAATATTATAGAAAAAATATTAAAATTAATAAATTCTATATTTTTTATAAGAGTAATTACAAAAATTACCATCACATTTTTAAAATTTTAATCAATACTTTTTTATGTATATCAAATACTATAAAATTATATTATAAAAATCACATTTTATTATAATCATAAGAAAATATCAAACGTACTGTTGGATGGGAGGTGTCCCATCAGATCAGAGCCATCGTTCATCTTTCTAGAATCTAGCAGAAGGAAATACAGGCGAAAGGGATCAAACATATAAATTCCTAATGTACAAATAGGTTGGTGACCTCTAGTCTGATAAAGAGTTTAAGGATACCAGCTAGCTGTATATCTGTGAATTTTTAAAATTTTAAATATATTTAATTTATTTAAAATTATTTATTATTTGTTTATTATCAGATTATTATTATCCGAATTCGTATTCAATTGAAAGAACAATATTCATTGGATATTCGAATCTGTTAAATATCTGAATTTATTAAATTAATTTTTTATTTAAAATAAAAATATAAAATTAAACAAAAATTAAATATGTAAATGAATATCGGATATTCGAATCTACTATTCATATAATTAAAGGGGATTTGAATATCCGACACTATCCGAACCAAAATCAAAACATATTTGGATAATGAATATCCAAAAAGTTCATATACGAATCCGTTGCGGATAATAAATCTAATTTTCAAATTCATAAATTATCTGAATTTATAAAATTCAAATCCGCAAAAAAAATCAATAAAATAATATTAAATAGTGGTCCTCTAGGTTTTTTTTTTTTTTGTTTAAATTCAGGGTGTCTCTTATCTTCATTTTATGATTGATGAAAGATTAATCCCTATTTGGATCGAGAAACGTGATAATAAAGTTCTCCCAACATTGATAACTGCCAATACTCAAACTTTTATCCTCGTCTTGAGGCTGAAATAGCTTATCACACCAACCAACAAAATGTTGGTGATCCTCTAGCTTTTTTGCTCTACTCTAATCTAGTCTAAGTGTAGGTTTAAGCTGTACCAATTAAGAAGAATGGTCCTCAACATTGCCGATCATAATCTTGTTGAAGTGGCCATTTTTGTATACTTATGACTTCCTTTTACTGGGGTTATCCACAATCCAAATCTTCAAAGCCCTATCTCCGCTAGATCTTCCATTTTCATGACCAATACCAAGGGGTTTAATTGAAATGGAGTTTTATTTTTTGAAGGGATGTTGGTAATTGCTGAAAAACTCGAATTGGATCGATAGATTCAATTAGTTTAATTGAAAATTAGAGATTTATTCTGTTTAGTATATATAAAAAAATGGTGCTCTAGCAAATCGATAAAAAATCAATTTTATGTTAATTTTATTAAATTTTTTTAAGGGATGAGATTTGAATCTTTAAGCTCTTAATTATACATTAAAGATAATATCATTAAACAAAATGTAAATTTTTATTAATTATTTATTATATTTGATAATTTAATATCAAAATCATATATTTAATATTTATTTTATTTTCAATTGAATCGATTGATTCAACCGGTTGAACCGATAATTGAAAGTCTCGTTAGTTTGATGTATGATTCGATTTTTTAAACATTGATGATGGTGATGCCAAAATAAGCTCTCGAACTTATTTGGATTTTTTTTTCTTGAAATTTCTTCTTAATCTTTGGAATTCTTGTATTATTTCCCTTCAATTTTCCATAATCTAAAGCAAAAACATGCTATTAAAATTATTTTTGTCTATAAAGTGGACAATTACATTGTTAAATCAATTGTTTTATTAAAGAAAATAAAAACGTGTTCAATGAAGAATCTACCAGCTAAGACAGCTACCTAATTTGGCATCATTCAGGCCAATCGTAAGTTGCCAACAGTTTCTAAAACTTCCGTAAAATGGGACCTAATAAAATGATAACCCAAAAAAGTAAAATTTGAGATTCCACAATTATCAAAAAAAAAAAAAAAAAAGAATTTTGAGATTCCTCCAAGCCAAATTTGCATGAAATCGATATTAATCAACAGCTTTCGAATAATATGTAAAAATGCAGAAGATTTTTTCCCACATTTGTTCAAACTGATGGATTTTCATTCATAATTGTAGTTTCTCACCTTTAATCAAGTCTTTGTAAGTTAATTCTCAGATCTCATATACGAAAGATAAAACATTAATAATATACTTGTGTCTCATTTAATGTTATTATTGGTATAGTTTTTGAGATCAAAAGTTACGTTTCATGATTTGACAATCTAAAAAAAAAAAAAGAGTTTTTACGGTTTGGAAGCTAATTTTTAGATAAAATGACTTTATTATCCTCATATCTCTAAATTTGTATTATTTTAAACATATATTTTTTTGATGTTTTAATTTTTCATAGTACTTTTTCACCTTAATATCAAAAACGTAAAAAAATTTAAATCACATTTTTTCATCACATTTTTTTAACCCAAATTTTTTTTAACCAATTTCTTTCAACAACAATGCTGAACCAACCCTTGGAGCTATTAAAATCTATAAGGCGGAAGCATGTACAAATTATTTGATTATTAGGGTTAAGTTGTCCTCTTTGTTTTCCTACTTCAGACGGTTCTTAATGGGTAAATTTGTATGTTAAGAGTGAAAAAGAAACTAACTATATTTATATAAAATCTTAATATAATATCATCAAGGTTTTTATAGGTTTAAGCCAACACATATTGGTTAACTACAATGACCCAAATTAGATGGGAAAACCCTTAACTAATTGATCACTTTAACTTTATTGCATTTATCCATATGTTTGTCTAAAAACTAAATCTATCGGCCCGTTTAAAAACCAAAACTCCAATTAATGATAACCCACAATTGCGAAAAAGTCTAATTTCATCCACTTTGACAACATTAATTGAGATTTTAATTTTAAGAAAATAATTGATTTTCAAAATAATAATTATAAGCTTATTTTTTAACTTGATGTGGCCACAATTTTGATAAACAATTTAATCCATAGAAATAATATCTCTAAACATGATCTCATCCAATAAGATAATCGAATACCGAATCATGGTGGCCTTTGTGCCCTCTTAGTGACACAAGATCAATTTATGGTTACAAGTTCCCGATGTAGTTCTATAGCAAGAAAATAACAGTCATATGTGATTTTAATATGTTACTTTCATTGTCGATTTTTGTGCTGATTTCTCTATACTCACTGAGAAATATATATAGCATCCAAATGTGCTTGAATGTCTCCCACTCTACAGCTAGAGGTTCCTTGATAGTAGACCTGATGTAGACACCGAATTTTATCCGGATTTTAATTTTGTAATTTGAATTTTATTTATTTTTGAATTAAATTAAAAAAAAAAGGAGAAATTCGAAATAAAAAAAATTTTAAAAAATGAAACCAAGTTTGGGTTGAACTAAGACTCTTCTTTGGATTAAACTTGCACTCTAAGTGTTGTGGTTGGAACAAAAATCTCTTCTTGATCAGATTGAGACTTCTAAGTAGATTAAAATCTAAACTCTTTTCCTATATAAAGAACCTAGCCTCAAGCACAAAAAAGGACATTAGAAAAACATAGAATTTTCGGAATAAGCTAGTAAGATCAATAGAAGAATTTTTTTTTTTTGGTGAGTTTCGAAATTCTGGGTTATTAGTTCTAGGGTTTGTTTTGAAAGGTGTTTGGTAAGGAAAAGTCTAGGTTTTAAATAGACGAAGCATAGACTAGAAGGTGGTGACCATTCGGCGGTCAATGGAGTAAATCGAAGGAGGTAAGGTTTTGGGTTTTAATTTCAAATCTAGGAAATTCTAGAACGATTCGGGTAGAACTAGTTTGGTTTTTGAGTTGGGGAGATAGAGAGGAATTTTTTAAGATTTTTTTGGAATTTTTGGACCACCGGGACAAACGGTGACCGGCGACGGACGGCGGTCAATGGCGGCCAGAATCTGGGCTTTGAAGAACAGAAGCGTTTGTTCTTGAAGGGAGAGAGAGAATTCATAGGTAAGAGAAATTTTTTTTTTTTTAAGAAGGTAAAAGTGATTAAAAAAAAACAATTTTTAACCTTAGCACCTGGGTTGGGTCGTGGGATCCGTGCGGCAACTCGCGCTCCTACCCTGACCCAGGTGTTAAGATTTGTATTCTTTGTTTACGTTTTGCTTTTGTTTTACTTTTATTTTTTATTTTTTAATGATGATGGCATGATTGAATTGATGATTATATGGTAATCATAATTGCATGATTGAATTAATTATTACATGATGATGATTGATGATAATTGATTTGATAATTGAATGATGTGATGTTTTTTTTATATATATATTTATTATATCATTATTATGTGATTGGTTTATGATTATATATATTATTCCATGATGATTTATTTTTATATTGATTATATATTTGATTTATGATGTTTTTTTTTATATCAATTTATCTATTATTATTATTATTCTTATTCTATTTTGTGTTATTTATTATTTACTTATTAACATCATTTTTTTTCATGTTTCAGGTCTAAATTAATTTAATTCTTTATTTTATTTTATTTATTTAATTCTCGATTAATTATATTTACTTGATTATTGTGACTAATTTTATTTTGAATTTTCCTTAGATTTTGTAATTATTTATATATTTATTATTTATTTATTCTTTTTTTAATTGAGAATTAATTAAATTAAATAATAAATAGAGATCTTTTCCGATGATGAAATCCGAGGAGTTCACGTTTGGTTGAATTCCAAACAATTTCTTGGTGAGAAAACTCTCTTAAAAATTCTCCAGAATGAATGGAAGGATTTTTTAAGAGATTATTTTCGATATCAATAAAGGTTAAAATTTATTCTTTTGAAATAATTAATTTTCAATGTCTTTTTTTTTTCAAGATAATTTTCCATAATAAATGCCTAATTAAAATTAAAGGATAAATTATGATTTTTTCCGATGATGAAATTCAAGAGAGTCACGAATGGTTGACTTTTAAGAAATTTCTAAGTGAGAAAAATTCTCTTAAAAATTCTCCAGAACGAATGGAAGAATATTCTAAGGGATAATTTTCGATATTAAGATCAGAATTTATTTTTCGAACAAACATTAATAAAATGTGGATTAATTTTGGAAGATTAATATAAGAGAAATAACTTTGTTAAATAATCTAACTTTTCCGACGATGGAGCCTCTTCAATAGAACGAATGGTTTCTTTTGAATACTCTCGAGGTGAGGAAACATTTTTTAGTAATTTCTCCAGAATGAATGGAAGGAAGACCTAAAAAATGATTTTCGAGATTTCAAAATTTTAACAATTAAAACGAAGATAGGATAGACAAGACCATTTAATTGAGACTTTTTAAGTATCACAAGACTAATTAGGTACTATCTCTTAGATTGGCGTTGTGAGGGTGCTAATCCTTCCTCACTCGTAACCGTACTCCCGAACCTAGTTCTAATAAGTAGACCATAACCTATTCTTTTTGAGGTGCCTTAGTCAAGCTTAGGATTACTTTAAATAGGATAGATTCATAAAGGTGACTAATCACACCTAGATTAGATGATTAGTGGCGACTCCATGATTTGTGTCTAGCATGCTGAATTTGTATTTGGCATGTTATGACAGTTTGGCGACTCCACTGGGGACATTAGAGAGTCGATCCATAGATTTGTCTTGTGATTCCTTAGGTTTTAAATATTGGTGTTTAAAAGTGTTCATTTTTTTTCATCTTCTTTTTTATTTTATTATTTGTGATAACTCTTGTTTCTTATACATTGATGGGAAAAAGAAGGTTTGATTGTTCCTTCGCACACACGACACATTGCATATCATAAAGCCCTATACCCGGGCTCTTCCATTTTAGGAGGGGGTAAAGTACCTACGCCTTAGTGAGGTGATAACCTCCGCAACGGCTAGCGAAACACCCTCAGAGTGTAAGGTACCAAAGCTTTCGTGAGGTGATAACCTCTGCAGTAACTTTGGAAAATACTCTCACCCGAATTGAACCCTTCTGATTGGAGCCTATAATGGGTGAGGAATGGGGTGCCTTACTCATCCTACATGGATGATGTTAAGGAGAAATTTGGGGACCTTTTAGCTTGGTCAAATATCCTAAGCCCAGCATATAGATAACACTTAAGAGGCCAACCTTAAGATAGAGACATGTCTACCTGTTTCATAGAGAATAACCCAAAATAGGACACATGGATGAATGTTCTTGCTTTCTGACAAATTTTTAACTTTGTGGATATTATTTTTATTTCTCTAATATGTATCTAACTATTGAATTTTGTGAAACCTTCGTGGCCACTACTTGAATTAATTCTTTCAATTTTTTGCATGCATTTGCATCATTTAAATATTTTACCAAGTACATTTTTTTTACCATGCTCATGCATTTATCATTTACATTTGTTTACCATGCTCATGCATTTATCATGTACATTTGTTTACCATGCTCATGCATTTATCATGTACATTTTTAACCATGCTCATGCATTTACCATGTACATTTTTTAACAATGCTTATGCATTTATCATGTACATTTTTCATGATGCTCATGCATTCATCATGTACATTTTTCATAATGCTCATGCATTCATCATGTATATTTTTCATAATGCTTATGCATTCACCATGTATATTTTCGTAATGCTCATGCACTCATCATGTACATTTTTCATAATGTTGCTATTAAACTTTGTGAATATTTTGATGTTGTCATTAAATTCATTCTTTTATTTATTTGCATCATACATGTGCATTTCATGAAAGCATTTTAGTCTTAAATTTTGAATTATGGTAATGAAGGGTTCAAGGATAGCTCAAGCAATCAAAGATCTTGGGGCATTCCTAAAACATTTGTTCATAGGTTAAAGCAATGACAGAGGAACAGGCTTCTAGAATTCGTTCACGAGTTAAAGCAATGGCAGAGCAAAAAGTTGCTAGGATGAGCAAAATAGAAAAGGCACAAGATGAAATAAGAGAACAGCTGGCCAAGATGATGGATTTGACGATGAATTTGAACAAACAGAGAGGGGTAGAAGAAGTAACTACTCAAGAAAAGAATCAGTCACCAGATGATGAAGATCCTACATATCTGCCTGGTTTAAGTCAATTCCAAACTCAAACAGAGATGCCAGTGACATCATCAACTACTCAACACCAATTCTCAGGATACACCATTCATGCGCCTGGGGCAAAATTGTCAAATCCTGTCCAAGTTTTAGATTTAGATGATCCCAAAGAGCAAGAGAGGCTAAGGGTAGTTGAAGAGATTGATTCTCGCAAAATGAATCTTATAGAGGAAAGACTTCGGGCTGTTGAGGGGATGGATTTCTATGGCTCCATGGACGCTACTGGGCTTTGCTTGGTGCCCGATGTAATCATTCCGCCAAAGTTCAAGACTCCAGATTTTGAGAAATATGATGGGACTAATGCCCGATAACCCATGTCACAATGTATTGTAGAAAGATGGATGCTCACACGCGTGATGACAAGTTGCTGGTACATGTCTTCCAAGATAGTCTCACAGGGTCCGCTGCAAGATGGTATGTCCAATTGAATAGAACCCGTATCCGTTCATGGAATGAGTTGGCAAGGGCATTTATAGTGCAATACAGGCATATTGTTGATATGGCTCCAAACCAATTAACCTTACAGAATATGGAGAAGAAAGCTATTGAAAAAAGCTTTAAAGAGTATGCTCAAAGATGGAGGGACATTGCTGCCGAAGTCCAACCACCTCTCACTGAAAAAGAAACTATAGTCTTGTTTGTTAGTACCCTTAAAGCACTATACTATGAAAGGATGATTTGGAATGCCACCAAGAATTTTGCAGACATGGTAATCTCCGGGGAGATAATAGAAAATGCTATAAAGAGTGGGAAACTTGAAGCTGGAGAAACATCTGATGGAAAGAAAAATGGGGCATATAAAAAGAATGTGACTTATGGAAGGAAACAAGCAGGAGGTGTTTCCCCATGCTATCCATACCCGATGTACCACCCTTATCCATCAGCACCATCAACTTTTCAACCAAACTTTTACCCTCAAACACCTATTCCTATGTCTGGCCCTACAGCGAGTCCTTTAGCTCAACCTAGACCCTCAATGAGTAATCCGAGAAGACCTCAAAATAACCGAGAGAGAACCCGTATTGACCCAATTTCGATGTCCTACATTGCTTTATTCCCACGTCTCATTGAAAATCAACTGGTTGCACCTGTTCACCTGGAACCTTTGAAACCTCCTTTCCCTGAGTGGTATGATGCGAATGCTCGATGTGAATATCATTTTGGGAATTTTGGTCATTCTATTGAAACTTGTCCGGTTTTTAAAACATAAGGTGCAAAGCTTGATCAGTGCTGGCCTTTTGAATTTTGATAAGTAAGGGGAATCAAATGTCGGTGTTGGTCCATCTACACGGGGGCATAATGGTGATGAGGTTTAGAATGAAGGATTGAAGTTGTTGATTATCCTTGAACTCTTTTTTGTCTTTTAAAGTAATGTAGGTGGATCTTTTTATGTTTAGACTTGATTTATTTTTCATCATCTCAATGAATTGGCAAGTTTGATGCATTTTCATTTTCATTTCCTCTTTCATTTATTATTTCTTCCATTTGCCTACACTTTCAATTTCACCTATGTCAAGTTTCCAAGTAATAAATGTGGTGACAATCATGGCAATAATATGGGATCAATTTTGAAAGTTATTTCTGTATTGGTGAACTTGAACATATATGACCATACTTTGCCATTTGATTTTGTTGAGATTATTGTGAAAAAAAGATGAAAGTTGATATGCAGTTTTGGCATGATTGGAAGAAAATTAGTAGAATTGCTTCACGAGTATATTGAATGGCCGTTGAATTCCTTTACAAGTATGTAGATTCCTTGTGGTGAATTTCTATAAGTTTGTCATTTTCAATAAATGTTCTTTGATGAAAATATTCACATTTGAGATGATAATGGCCATCTTTCATATTCCTTTCACAAAATGAGAAATTATCCTTCGCTACGCCCTTTTGAGCCTATTGGATTCTTTTTTTTTTTTGAATAAACCAACAAAGGATCACCCTCCACACCGGGGGGCAAGTATGGAAAAATATCTTTCTAGAGGAGAACGAATGATTGGATCATATTTCTACGCCATGTAAAGAATGTCTTATGTCATGGAGGCAATGATGAGATGGATTGAGTTCCAAAATTTTGAACTCACTTTGTGATAAAAATATCAAATAAAAGAAAAAAAAAGGAAAAAAAAAAAGCAAGGCAAATAAAAAAAATGAAAAAAAAATGAAAAGACAGATGTGAAAAGTTTTGAAAATCCTTTTTGAAAAAGAAATGATCCATGGCTCGATTATCTTGGAAATGAAAAGAAAGATATGAAGTGTTTTGAGATAAAAATGATCCTTGGTTTGAATACCCTTAAACACATGTTTGAGCCTATTTTATCCATTCTTTCATAACCCCAAAACCCTGGCCTACATTACGTACCTAAAAAAGTCCATTTTGATAAAATGTGAATGTTTGAATTGGAAATCATGTATTGAATTAGGACATGCTTGTGGTATTCTCAAGGGACAATAAAGCTTAGATGCATGAAGACAACTCCAAAGAAAAAGGAAAAGGCTTGTTACACTTTGATATGCTTAATTGCCTTCGAGAAGATTGAGACGAACACATGATGAGGGAAGTTTGTTCTTGATAATTTGAGAAATAATTAGTTTTGAAGAAATTGCTCTTAAGTCACATGGCCATTGGAGAGAGTACACAACTATTTGAGGAGTTCTTATGAAGTGAAAAGCTTTTCCGAGGGAAGCATTATTTTGAGAAAGACAAATGAAGATAATTTGTCAAATACTGTGGAGAAATGTTTCTTTGAAGAAAAAAATGATGAAAAGAAAAAAAAATATGAAAAAAATGAGGATTCAAATTGAAAACCCCAAAAGGGCAGTTTGAGTCATAGGAGAATATCTAAGTCGAAAACCTGAAAGGGCGGCTTAGGTATAATGAAAGTCAGTTTGAAGATTTCATTGGGGGCATGGTTTGGTATGATAGAACTAAAAAATATCAAGAACACCGATTGGATTGATTTTTGAAAGTGAATCATGGATTAATCTCAAGATTGTCAACATATTCATTATTTGGAGATGTTGATATCCCATCCAAATATCCTTGTATAATTCTTTGATTCTCCTATTATCTTTTGACAAATTTGTTCTTTTCCCTTCAATGATAAAGACCCTATTTCTTCGATTCAATTTGTTCATTGCCATTCTTTGTTGCCAATTTTGCATACCTATAATGAATAGAGGAAATATTGATGCATTATATTTGTTATGGAATTGGAATGGTGATTGATAAGTTGAAATACTGAACATAAAAGATTCATGCATTATTTTGAAAAGAAATTTAAAGATGATGTTCTGGGACAAAATGAAACAATGATGAGAACCAGAAAGGTTTGAAATGTAGACACATGGGGCTTCTAAGTTGAAATATACACTTTGGAAATGGACAAATACTGCATTTGAAAATGAATAAAATCGACAAAGGACTAGACCGGTGGATGGAACTTGTTAGCTAGTTTTGAAGCTACATGTTTGAAATGATACAAAGATGAAATGATGAGCTTGAGAACCATTTTGTTACCACAATTGGAGAGATATGATGATTTTCATGCATTGCATTACATTCATTTCATGAATTGCATTACATGACATTCACGACATTCATGGCATGCATTTAACATGTAAGAAAGATTTTGAGTTAGACTTTTGAATTTGAAATCAAACTTTTTTAAAGGAAAATTCTTGGACCTCAGTTGAGATGAAAATTTTGGTCTTTTAGATTTTGCACCTTGGTTGAAGAGTTGAGTTTAGACCTTGGTAGTAATGAGAATTTTTAAGATGCGATTTTTAATTTTAAATCTTCAAGATGAATTATTTTTCAAAGGTAAGTTTTTTTTTTTTTAAATTAGATTTATTTTATCAAAGACGATAATATTTAGTGTGAATCCTTAGCTAAGTGAGAATCCTTAGTTTAGTGAGAATCCTTATTTTAGTGAGAATCCTTATTTTAGTGAGAATCCTTGATTTAGTGTGAATCTTTAGCTAAGTGAGAATCCTTAGTTTAGTGTGAATCCTTATTTTAGTGAGAATCCTTGATTTAGTATGAATCCTTAATTCAAGTGAGAATCCTTAGTTCGGTGTGAATCCTTATTTCCTTAGTTTGGAGTGCGAATCCCTTAGTTTAGTGAGAATCCTTATTTTGGGTGTGAATCCCTTATTTCTTTATTGTTGGGTACGAATCCCTTAGTTTAGTGAGAATCCTTATTTTGGGTGCGGAATCCCTTATTTCCTTATTGTTGGGTGCGAATCCCTTAGTTTAGTGAAAATACTTATTTTGGGTGCGAAATCCCTTATTTCCTTATTTTGGGTGCGAAATCCCTTATTTCCTTATTTTGGGTGTGAAATCCCTTATTTCCTTATTTTGGGTGCGAATCCTTTAGCTTGGTGAGAATCTTTATTTTGGGTGTGAATCCTTTAGTTTGAGTGAGAATCCTTTATTCAGGTGAGAAATCTCATACTTTGGTGTGAATCCTTTATTTTTAAGTTATTTTAAGTTATGAATCCTTTATATTATAAATTTTAAGTTTCTCTTTAAGGTGAAAGATTTCAAAGTTGGTGTGTTTTTGAGAGATTTGGTTTGAGAAGAGAAATCTTTAGGTTGAAACTAATTAGAGACAGTAAGATTCAATCTATCAGTTTGAAGCCAAGTATAAATGGGAGATGAATAATGAGCTGGAGAACTTTCCTATCTTGATTAGAGATTCAGGGAGTTGATATTATTTATTATAGAGTATTCATGACATCCATTGCACAATATGCATCTGCATTTCATTCATGGCATTCATGTATTGCATTGCATTCATGCATTACATCCAAGAAAGATTATTTCAGATATTCAATATGATTTGGACAGGAACTTTAATTTGGAATGCCAATTTGCGAGGTTAGCGATTTCTTTTAGGATTCAAGGTAAGATTTTTGAAGTTTATTTGAAGAAGACATTTACCTTTGGTGAATTTACAAATTTCGTTTGGTATTTAAAGTTGATGCCTCGTAGGGAGGAGTTTTTCATCGTTGGGAATTTAAAGTTGATGCCTCGTAGAGAGGAGTTTTTCATCGTTGGGAATTTAAAGTTGATGCCTCGTAGAGAGGAGTTTTTCTTCGTTGGGAATTTAAAGTTGAAGCCTCGGTGGAGGAGTATGTTTTCATGTTAGGTTTATTTAAAGTTGAAGCCTCACTGGAGGAGTATGTTTTCATGTTGGGTATATTTAAATTTGAAGCCTCGGTGGAGGAGTATATTTTCACGTTGGGTTTATTTAAAGTTTACGCCTCACTTAGAGGAGCTTTTCTACGATGGGATTTTCTTTAAGTACATAGGTCTTTTTAATGTTTGAGAACTTAGTAGGGTGTCTACTATCATATAATATGCATGAAAATAAAAATAAAAATAATAATGCATGAACATAGCGTATGCTAAATAATATGACAAAAATAATTAAATAAAAAGCATAGGATATCATGAAATATTCAAAACCATATAACAAATAATATAATATCAAAAATTTAAATCTAACATAATAACACCAACATGAAAATTAAACATAGCAAAAGTTACATATTATATAATATGCATGAATATGAAAAATGCAATGCATGAGAATGTATTTTTTCCTTTAATTAAGGAAATCCGTATATCTAAAAAGATATCAGGCTACCTTAGAAAAATATATCAAATTAAATATTCTAAAACCAAAATACTTTGTGATTGTTTGAAAACAAGTTTGAAAAGCTTAGATTAAAAATAAAAACTTAGCTAAACCCTTTTTTAAATGGCTCTAATTTCCTAAGTTTAAAATCCCGAACTTGACCACCCTTAACCTGAGACTTAAAAAATCATTTTTAGAGATTAAAAAGGCTTAGAAACTACCCTAAGTCAGTAGCTAAACTTCCTAATCAACCCTCTCTAAGTAACCTAACCAAAACAGAAAAATGATTTTCCTTCAAATTCAATTCTGTCTCCACTGTCCAGTTTTAAAGCACGATTTTTTACCCTATTTTTAAAAATTCAAAAAAATATAAAAAAATACTGGATACTCAAGACACGTAAAAATACACAGGAAAAAATTGGATTAATTTTCTAATTAAAGATGACTGCCCAGAAAAATCAGGAAAGTACGAGTACTAGGTGAAAAAAACTGTTTTTCCAAAACACATTCTTTTGCCTTTGATAAAATCATTTAAAAATCAAAGTAAAAATATTAGAGACTCTCTAAATGACTCAGAAACAGTAGCTAATACTTTTGAAAAGTTGAGCAAAAAATTGGCTAAGTAAAAAGAAAAATCACAAAGGTAGAATAATCAATTTGACAACTCCTTAATTTTCCATAACTATGCTCAAAATAAGCATGTCTTTGAACCATTGATTGGTCTAAGTCATAAATCATGTGGCAAGGACATAAAATGCATGGAAAATATAGCAAATATGATGCATGAAATGCATGATTTAAAACCTAAATGACATGAAAAATGCATGGCATCAATAAAATGACCTAGACCTAAATGAACTTGCATGACATTTAATGCAACCTAGGTCTAAAATGCATAAATATGCATGGCAAAACAAACCAATCCTAAACCTAAAATATGCATGGCAATAACACAAACTGGCATGCTTAAACAAAATACTCAACCAAATATCATGAAAATGCAAACCTATCAACTAACATAACAAAAATGCACACACAAAGCAAACAATATGAAGTGGCCGAATGTCCTCATGTTTAAAATAAGCATGGCATTTTCACAAACACATGATATACTAACATGCTTAGCTAAAGAATAACACTAAAATCATGCAAATATAAAGTAAAGGTATGAAAACCAATAAGAATTTTCACAAACACATGGATTACAAAATATAAAACATAAACAAACTTAAACATTTTGAAAACAAAAAATCAAAAATGAAAGACAAGTAAAATAAACATGATAACAAGATAATAGACTCAAAAATAGAAACAAGCAAGCAACCAAATTAAAACAAGCTTCATATTTATTTATTAGAAGAAGATTAAAGCATCAAAACTTGTTAAATATCAAGAATAACATGAAAATAAAATGCAAACATCAACCCTCAAAAACTAGGCCATTTGGCCATCTAAAAAACAAAGGGAAAAAAAATCAAGAGCTTTTTACATGAAAGAATGAAGAAGGAACTTAAAGAAGAACATTAAAAACACTTATTTTAAAAGAAAAATCAAAAGAAACTCACCAAAATAGTGATCAAAATAGAAAATCAAGAATGGAAAATCAAAGAAAGTGCAAGATTATGGTGCTTAAAGCAACCTCTAGAAGCTATCTTTCAAGCTTTTTCTCTTCTAACTTTCTTTTCTTTTCTAAACTTTTTTTTTTTGCTTTTCAACAATCGAGAGAAAAATCAGCCAAAACCAAGAGAGAATAGAGAGTGAATAGCTGAAAATGAAAGAGAGAATGCCTCCTTGTAGTGTGACCGAATGGGCCCCCTAGGCTAGGATGTTGTCTTTTTCTATTCAACTAATTTTCATCCAAAGGCTATTGATCAAAGATATTTAAAACATGAAATTATCACCCTTAGATTAGGCCATCAGCTATCCACAATTACAGCTGTTCAAGAATCTTAAGTCATTATGTTGACACTCTCCCTCTTCATGTATTGGTCCATGTAGCTTATTTGCAAAGGCTTGATCAAAAAATAACTAACTTCCTCTTCATTGTTGGCCTTTTGATTAAAAAATCAGAAACTACCTAGCCTTGGTCCTTGGTCGGCCAACCCCCTTCTTCCAGCCCATGTTTCATTTTTTTAAAAGGCAAGAAAAGCTTTTTTCGGTTTCTTGGGTAAAATAACCTTTTTGCCCCCCGAAAATAAATAAATGGAAAACGGACTCCAAATTCAAATTTTATTTTTTCAATACTTTCAAAATAATAAAAAATATAATTTTGGAAGTTTTCAAAATTCTCCGAGTCCATTTGCTATTTATTTGGATTTCTTCTTCCAAAATTGCCCTTTTATGCCCCCAAACTTTACCATTTTTTAAACGAGCTCCAAATCCAGATTTTTCTTCACCAATCTCTTCCAAATAATTTAAAAGTGCATTCTGAAAGTTTTTATAATTTTTGGAACTCATTTGGTATTTTTTTCGGGATTTATCTGCTTGAATTACTACATAGGGGGCTCGGGATTTAGCCATTTTGCAAACGAACTCCGAATCCAAATTTTCTTTTTTCAATCTCTTCCAAATAATTTAAAGATGAGATTTGAAAATTTTCATAATTTTTGGAGTTCATGTGCTATTTTTTTGGGATTTATCTTCTTGAATTTTTGCATAAGAGACCCGGGATTTGGCTATTTTGTAAACGAACTCCGAATCAAGATTTTCTTTCGCCAATCTCTTTGAAATGATTTAAGAATGAGATTTTCAATTTTTCAGAATTTGTGGAGTTCATTTGCTATTTTTCCGAAATTTTCCAATTTTGCCCTTTTTCTCCGAAACTCGATTTTGCTCAAAACAAGTCTGATTTTCAGATTTTCTTCAAACTGATCCTTGGGCTATCCTTTTTAATCACTCCTCATCCATTAGGGGCTTTATTCCTATCGAGTCAGGCCATTTTTGTAATTCTTCCCAATTTCATCAAAATCCACCAAAAACCCTAATTCTCGGTTTTCTTCCGGATTGACTTTTCTTTTAGTTTTTCTTTCAAGTGGCTTCTCCATTACCCGTAGTCAGTGCTTATCTTTCATTTGGAACCTTCAATTTTGACCAATTCGATCGTTTAAGCACTTTTTCCTAAATTTCGCGGATTAGGGTTTCCTTTCTACTGAATCTTCATAACCTAACTTCTGAACTCCATATCTTTCAATGTAGATGTCGGATTATCAAAATTCTTTTCCATTTTTCAATTGAACTTCAACTCTTGATTTTGAAAGTGGGTTGACTTTTTTAGTAGTTGACTTTTTGGGGTTGTCTTTTCGAGGTTGACTTTTTCAAGTTTGACTTTTTATGCGACTAAGTCCCGGAGTACCACCTGCAGGATGAAAAAAGTCTTTTTACATTCTGAAACATCAATTTAGGAACAAAACATACCTGTTTTAGTGGTCCAGACAAAATTAGGTGTCTACAGCTGCCCCTCTTTGGCTATTGCTGAGAATCAAGAATCAGGCAAAGAGAAACAAATACTAATTTTGTCCGGTTAGTGAAATTACATGTGAATGGAAAGGGGGTTTCTTTTTTAATTTTTTAATTTTTTAATTTTTTAATTTTTTAATTTTTTTTTTGAAAAAATTGTAAATAGAAGATATTGTCCTTAAATTGAATTCCCTTACTAATCAAGGCTCGACCCGTCTTAAGGAAACGAGTTCGATTTGCAAGAGAAAAAAGACCTCGACGATGGTCTCGAAGGCTTAACCTGTCTTGTGCTAAGCTATGTTTAAAATACTGGGTATCTCCTCCAGAAGCTTCGACTATCACCACCAAAGACTTGCTCAAGCAAATGTAAAACTTTGGATATCTCCACCAGAGGCTTTGGCTATCACTACCAAAGACTTGTTCAAGCAAATGTAAAACTCTAGATATCTCCACCAGAGGCTTTGGTTATCACCACCAAAGACTTGTTCAAGCAAATGTAAAAACTCTGGAAACTTATGCCTGATGGTCTTAAAATTGGTGCCCGAAGGCCTCACCTGTGATTTGAAAAAAATGTGTTGTATGCGACTTTAACAATAATGCTTGGAGGTCTTAAGAATGGTGCCCGGAGGCCTTACCCGTGATTTTGAAAAAAAAATGCATTGTATGCAACTTTAACAATAATGCCCGGAGGTCTTAAGAATGGTGCCCAGAGGCCTTACCCGTGAGTTAAAAATAAATGCATTGTACGCGACTTTAAAAATGATGCCCGGAGGTCTTAAGAATGGTGCCCGGAGGCCTTACCCGTGATTTGAAAATACCTTGACAACAGTCTCAAGGCTCGACTCATTTGATAAACAGAATGAATTCGATTTAAAACAAAAGGAAATACCTCGACGGTGGTCTCAAGGCTTGGCTCATTTGATAAAACAGAATGAATCCGATTTAAAACAAAAGGAAATACCTCGACGGTGGTCTCAAGGCTTGACTCATTTGATAAAATAGAATGAATTCGATTTAAAACAAAAGGAAATATCTCGACGGTGGTCTCAAGGCTCGACTCATTTGATAAAACAGAATGAATTCGATTTAAAACAAAAGGAAATACCTCGACAGTGGTCTCAAGGCTCAATTCATTTGATAAAACAGAATGAATTCGACTTTGGGGAAGTCCAAGTTTTCCTGATTTCTGCAATGTTAGCTAAATGCAATGATGAGAATGACATGCTTTGCAAATGCTTGTATGTTTCCTAAGAATGAATGCAATCAAATGATTGTGTCATGATTTCTAATCCATGGTTTCTTTGAGGTTCACATATTATCCGACTTCATGAAGGAATCTTCAATTGTTCATTGATGCCCCACTTAAGGAATCCTTCACTCAAGATAACTTGTCAAATAGTCTCAGTTTCTGACTTTCGCTGAAATTCACAGATTTTCTGACTTCGTGATGGAGTCTCCAACACGTTCACTGTTTTTTTTTCTTGGTGAACTTTCCAAACCTTTCCCAAGATTTAAATCTATTCCTTAGTAATACTTTGAAATCCTTTTATTTAAAGATTTTTTTATTACTAATCATCATTCAATTTAATAACAATCATAATGCATTTCAAAAATGTATGAAAGAAAATATGAATCAAGCAAAAATGTCATGAAAAGGATAACAAGAATTTATTGCAACAAATGTTTTTTTTTTGTTTTTTTTTATTTTTAAGAGTGCATATCAAGGATATAAGAAACAAATGTAAAGCTATAGGTTGTAGATGCCTCTGATGCGGAATATCTTGGACCTTTCTTTTTCAAACCATCTAAAGTTTCTTTTGAACGAGCAATTTACTTGGGTAACCTCTCAGCTTCCGTAGTTACATCAGACTGAGTTGTTCCCCTTTCATTTGATTTTCAGATACTTTCTCCCCCTTTACACGGAGCATAGATTAGAACTTTAATCAGTACCTGAGCCGCCCTTTGCGGGTTTTCAACTCAAGTGTTCTCCATTCGGTATTAAGTCACCCTTTACGGGTTTTTGGCTTAAACCTCTCCTTTTACATTCTTTTTTAATTTTCATTATTTTTTTGTATTCTACCATGCATCTGAGAATTCTAAATGCTTCCAAGGTAAAAATATCAATTCAAAAGATGGGATGAATTCTGAGAATATCTTTTTAAATTAAATATCCATGTTTGATCAAAATAGGCTTTTAAAGCACATAATGTAGGCCAAGGTTCAGGTTTAGAAAGGAATGATAAAATAGGCCCAAAGTGTGTTTAAGGGTGATTGGATCAAGGATCATTTCCTGAGGAGAACTTTGTTAACACATGACTAATTCTAGGCCTTACTCTCTAATATTCCCCAGTGGAGTCGCCAAGCTGTCGCAACCTAAAAAATAACAAGTCTCATTGCAAGACTTTATTATTCGTTAAGCGTGAAATTAAAAAAACTGATAAAAAGTCGACTTAATTCCTCTTGAAAAAAGAAGGTTTTGAAAATGACCTTGAAAAAGACACGGAGTCACCACCAATCTTTTTTAGCTAAGTGTGATCGGTCACCTATTAAACCAACTTTATAAAATATTTTAAAATTAATTAAAACATTTTTAAACCCAATTTCAAGTTTGCGTTTTAATCCAGAGAAAAAAAAAAAGGGTTCGGGACTCGATTATGTAAAGGGAAGGATTAGCACCCCCACAACGCACGTATAAAACGGTACCTTATTAATCATGTGTTATCTCAAGTCTCGGTAAAAAGTAGGTTTTAAATTTAGTATTTCAAGTTAATTCCCAATTTAAAGAAAAATAATTCCATTTTTAATTGAAAATGATCCGGAATTTATAAATTCAAAATTTGTCTATATTCCCCAACAAACGTGGCAAAATATAAAAATTTTTATTAGTTTAGAAAACTTTCCAAATCATTCTTATTTTAAAAAAGATATTCCGTTATTAATGATAATTGATGATATCCTCCCCAGCAAACCCGGTAGAGAACTCATGAATTATTTTAACTCGGGAATATCTTTATTTTATTGAAAATGGTTACCTTCTTCAAAACATTTTAAAAAATATGAATATGAATATGTGTGACATAAATAAAATGACATAGCAAAGTCTAAATAATATAATGCAACCCAAATGGTATGACATAATTTAAATGTCTTAGCATATTCTAAATGAAATGAAATATCCTAAGTCATATGATATATTCTAAATGAAATGAAATGGCCTAAGTAACATGATATATTCTATATGAAATATAATATCCTAAGTCATATGATATATTCTAAATGAAATAAAATATCCTAAGTGACATAATATATTCTAAATGAAATGAAATGATCTAGGTAACATAATATATTCTACATGAAATGAAATGACCTAGGTAACATAATATATTATATATGAAATGAAATAATTTAAATGACATGTCAAATATAAATGATATGGCATATAATCTAAATGACATGAAATATAAAATAATGCTATCATATAATATGCATGAAAATAAAAATAAAAATAATAATGCATGAACATAGTATATGCTAAATAATATGACAAAAATAATTAAATAAAAAACATAGGATATCATGAAATATTCAAAACCATATAACAAATAATATAATATCAAAAATTTAAATCTAAGATAATAACACCATCATGAAAATTAAACATAACAAAAATTACATATTATATAATATGCATGAATATGAAAAATGCAATGCATGAAAATGTATTTTTTTCTTTACTTAAGGAAATCCGTATATCTAAAAAGATATCCGGCTACCTTAGGAAAATATATCAAATTAAATATTCTAAAACCAAAATACTTTGTGATTGTTTGAAAACAATTTTGAAAAGCTTAGATTAAAAATAAAAACTTAGCTAAACCTTTTTTAAAATGGCTCTAATTTCCTAAGTTTAAAATCCTGGACTTGACCATCCTTAACCCGAGACTTAAAAAATCACTATTAGAGTTTAAAAAGGCTTAGAAACTACCCTAAGTCAGTAGCTAAACTTCCTAATCAACCCTCTCTAAGTAACTTAACCAAAATAGAAAAATGATTTTCCTTCAAATTCAATTCTGCCTCCACTGTCTGGTTTTAAAGCATGATTTTTTACCCTATTTTTAAAAATTCAAAAAAATCTAAAAACAATACTGGAGACTCAGGACACGTAAAAATACACGGAAAAAAATCTGCTTAATTTTCTGATTAAAGATGACTGCCCAGAAAAATCAGGAAAGTACAAGTACTAGGTGAAAAAAAAATGTTTTGCCAAAACACATTCTTTTGCCTTTGATAAAATCATTTAAAAATCAAAGTAAAAATATTAGAGACTCTCTAAATGACTCACAAACATTAGCTAACACTTTTGAAAAGTTGGGCAAAAAATTGGCTAAGTAAAAAAATCACAAAGGTAGAATAATCAATTTGACAACTCCTTAATTTTCCACAAGTATGCTCGAAATGAGCATGACTCTGAACCATTGATTGGTCTAAGTCATAATTCATGTGACAAGGACATAAAATGCACGAAAAATACAGCAAATATGATGCATGAAATGCATGATTTAAAACCTAAATGACATGAAAAATGTATGGCATCAATAAAATGACCTAGACCTAAATGAACTTGCATGGCATTTAATGCAACCTAGGTCTAAAATGCATGAATATGCATGGCAAAACAAACCAATCCTAAACCTAAAATATGTATAGCAATAACACAAACACATGGCATGCTTAAACAAAATACTCAACCAAATATCATGAAAATGCAAACCTATCAACTAACATAACAAAAATGCACACACAAATCAAACAATATGAAGTGGCCGAATGTCCTCATGTTAAAATGAGCATGGCATTTTCACAAGCACATGGTAGACTAACATGCTTAGCTAAGAATAACACTCAAATCATGTAAATATAAAGTAAAGGCATGAAAACCAATAAGCATTTTCACAAACACATGGATTATAAAATATAAAACATAAACAAACTTAAACATTTTGAAAACAGAAAATCAAAAATGCAAGACAAGTAAAATAAACATGATAACAAGATAATAGACTCAAAAATAGAAACAAGCAAGCAACCAAATTAAAACAAGCTTCATATTTATTTATTAGAAGAAGATTAAAGCATCAAAACTTGTTAAATATCAAGAATAACATGAAACTAAAAATGCAAACATCAACCCTCAAAAACTTGGCCATTTGGCCATCTCAAAAACAAAGGAAAAAAAAATTTCAAGAGCTTTTTACATGAAAGAATGAAGAAGGAACTTAAAGAAGAACATTAAAAGCACTTATTTTAAAAGAAAAATCAAAAGAAACTCACCAAAATAGTGATCAAAATAGCAAATCAAGAATGGAAAATCAAAGAAAGTGCAAGAGTGCTTAAAGCAACCTCTAGAAGCTATCTTTCAAGCTTTTTCTCTTCTAACTTTTTTTTCTTTTCTAAACTTTTCTTTTTGCTTTTCAACAATGGAGAGAAAAATCAGCCAAAACCAAGAAAGAATAGAGAGTGAATAGCTGAAAATGAATGAGAGAATGCCCCATTTTAGTGTGGCCGAATGGCCCCCTAAGGCTAGGATGTTGTCATTTTCCATTCAACCAATTTTCATCCAAAGGCTATTGATCCAAGATATTTAAAACATGAAATTATCACCCTTAGATTAGGCCATCAGCTATCCACATTACAGCTGTTCAAAAATATTAAGTCATTATGTTGACACTCTCCTTCTTCATGCATTGGTCCATGTGGCTTATTTGCAAAGGCTTGATCAAAAAATAACTAACTTCCTCTTCATTGTTGGCCTTTTGATTAAAAAAATCAGAAACTACCTACCTATCCTTGGGCCTTGGCCGGCCAACCACCCTTCTTCCAGCCCATGTTTCATTTTTTTAAAAGGCAAGAAAAGCCTTTTCGGTTTCTTAGGTAAAATAGTATTTTTACCCCCCGAACATAAATAAATGGAAAACGGACTCCAAATTCAAATTGTCTTTTTTAAATACTTTCAAAATAATAAAAATTTGAATTTTGGAAGTTTTCAAAATTTTTCGAGTCTATTTGCTATTTATTTGGATTTTTTCTTCCAAAATTGCCTTTTTATGCCCCCAAACTTTACCATTTTTTAAACGAGCTCCAAATCCAGATTTTTCTTCACCAATCATTTCCAAATAATTTAAAAGTGTGATCTAGAAGTTTTCATAATTTTTGGAACTCATTTGGTATTTTTTTAGGATTTATCTGCTTGAATTACTACATAAGGGGCCCGAGATTTGGCCATTTTGCAAACGAACTTCGAATCCAGATTTTCTTTTGCCAATCTTTTCCAAATAGTTTAAAAATGAGATTTAAAAATTTTCAGAATTTTTGGAGTTCATTTGCTATTTTTCCAGGATTTATCTTCTTGAATTTCTACATAGGAGACCTGGGATTTGGCCATTTTGCAAACGAACTCCGAATCAAGATTTTCTTTCTCCAATTTCTTCGAAATGATTTAAGAATGAGATTTGAAATTTTTCAGAATTTTTGGAGATCATTTTCTATTTTTCCTAAATTTTCCAATTTTGCCTTTTTACCTCCGAAACCCGGTTTTGCTAAAAACAAGTCCGATTTTCAGATTTTTTCAAACTAAGCCTTGGGCTATCCTTTTTTAATCACTCCTCATTCATTAGGGGCTTTATTCCTACTGAGTCGGGCCATTTCTATAATTCTTCCCAATTTCATCGAAATCCACCAAAAACCCTAATTCTCGGTTTTCTTCCGGATTGACTTTTCTTTCAGTTTTTCTTTCAAGTGGCTTCTCCATTACCCGTAGTCAGTGCTTATCTTTCATTTGGAACCTTCAATTTTGACCAATTCGATCGTTTAAGCAATTTTCCCTAAATTTCCCGGATTAGGGTTTTTTTCTACTGAATCTCCATTACCCAACTTCCGAACTCCATATCTTTCGATGTAGACCTCGGATTATCAAAATTCTTTCGCCATTTTTCAATTGAACTTTAAATCTTGATTCTGAAAGTGGGTTGACTTTTTTATTAGTTGACTTTTTGAGGTTGACTTTTTCAAGTTTGATTTTTTATGCTCGCCTTCTTAGACTAAGTCCCGGATTACCACCTACAGGATGAAAAAAGTCTTTTTACATTCTGAAACATCAATTTAGGAAGAAAAACATACCTGTTTTAGTGGTCCGGACAAAATTAGGTGTCTACAATTAATATAAGAGAAATAACTTTGTTAAATAATCTAACTTTTTCGACGATGGAGCCTCTTCAATAGAACGAATGGTTTTTTTTTAATACTCTCGAGGTGAGGAAACATTTTTTAGTAATTTCTCTAGAATGAATGGAAGGAAGACCTAAAAAATGATTTCCGAGATTTCTAAATTTTAACAATTAAAACGAAGATAGGATAGACAAAACCATTTAATTGAGACTTTTTAAGTATCACAAGTCTAATTAGGTACTATCTTTTAGATAGGCGTTGTGAGGGTGCTAATCCTTCCTCACACGTAACCGTACTCCCGAACCTAGTTCTGATAAGTAGACCAGAACCTATTCTTTTTAAGGTGCCTTAGTCAAGCTTAGGATTACTTTAAATAAGATATATTCATAAAAGTGACTAATCACACCTAGATTAGATGATTAGTGGCGACTCCATGATTTGTGTCTACCATGCTAAATTCGTATTTGGCACGTTATGACACCTGATAATATTGGACACGATACGATTACACGACACGAACATGAAATGAGAAAAATAACTAAAACACGACATGATACAAAAAAGAAATATAGACACGACACGAATACACGAATATGTCAAAATCTATATAACACAAATTATTAACACGTCAAAATTTATATAAATATAAAATACCTTAAACACGATTATGATACGAAAAAAACACAAACACGAGACGAATACACATGAACTGTCAGGTTTACTTGATGGTGTTATTCATGAGCCATACGCAAACAACATTAAAATCATATTTAAGACAAACACCAAATCTTAAGAATTTTATAATATGACATGTCAATATGAGATGTGCACATATCATTGTTTATAGTATACAATAAATAACAAGGTTTGATGAATGTATATATATAAACAAATATGTCCATCTAATTTGCGATACCTTATAAACTTATTCATCTCAAATTATACCACATATGAATTTCAACAAGCACATTGTAGACACCGAATTTTGTTTAGGTCCTCTAAACCAGACAGGTTCTCCTTTTCAACTTTTCGGAACGCAAAGAGACTTTCACCGTTCCATAGATGGGTCCCCAAGACTTTGTTTCGGAGGTCAGCACAAAAAGTCAACTTGAAAAAAGTCAACCCAAAAAAGTCAACCCGAAATAGTCAACCACTGAAAAAGTCAACTCTCAGTCAAAATCAAGATTTAAAGTTGAATTGAAAAATGGCGAAATAATTTTGATAATACAAGGTCTACAACAAAAGACATAGAGTTCGGAAGATGGATTGCAGAAATTCAATGTAAATGAAGCCCTAATCCGACAAATTTGGGAAAAACTGCAGAGATGGCCCGATCCGGTGAAATTTAAGCCCCTAGTTGATAAAGAATGAATAAACAAAAAATAGCCCAAGGCCTCTTTTGAAGTGGATCCCAAGGAAGAGTCGGTTAGAGCAAAAAGGAAAAAAGAGAAAATTCCCAAGGTTGAAAAGGGGAAAACCAAATCGGAGGGGAATTTGATCGTAAAGATAGGGCATTTTCGGACCAACTCAAATTCAATATAGGACAAAGGAAGTGGAAAAATAAAATCCAAAAATCGGACCAGTTTTGAGTAAAATCGAGGTTTCGGAGGTTGAAGGGGGATCTCGAAAAATCCCAAAGATAATTTCGGGAAAAAATAGCAAGCGAGCTCAAAAAATTATGAAAACTTCCAGATCTGAGTTTTATAATTTTTGGAAGAGATTGGTGAAGAAAAATCAGGAATCGGAGCTCATTTGAAAAATGGCAGAGTTCGGGTGCACTAACCCAAAATTCTAAAAGATACCGGGAAAAATAGCAAACGAGCTCGGAAAATTATGAAAACTTCCAGATCTGAGTTTTATAATTTTTGGAAGATATTGGTGAAGAAAAATCCAGAATCGGAGCTCATTTGAAAAATGGCAAAGTTCGGGTGCACTAACCCAAAATTCCAAAAGATAATTCCGGGAAAAATAGCAAACGAGCTTGGAAAATTATGAAAACTTTTGGAAGAGATTGGAGAAGACAAATCCGAAATTGGGGTCCATTTGAAATTAAATTAAGTTCGGGGGGCAACAAGGTAATTTTATCGAAGAAACCGAAAAGGGCCAATTTGCAATTAAAAAAATATGAAAGATGAAGGAATTTCTGGGATATTCCAGACCCCTGGCCGGTCATGCATAGGAGAAGGGTGGAGATTTAATTCATTTCATCCAATGGTCACTACCAAGCTATAAGATGTCATTTTTATTGTCTTGCAAGTGGTCATTCCTTATCCAATGGCCTAGGTGTATTGTAAAAAGATGAGTACATCCTTCAATGGCCAAGATCAAATTGCAAGATGACATTTTTATTGTCATGAAATTATCCTCATCCAATGGCTTAGATTGTTGGAGAAAAGATGAGCACAATTCATCCAATGGTGAGGAGGCCATTCGGCCAAGAGCATGATGGAGTGTCCTTGTTTCATCCAGTGGCCTAGGTGTTTTGTAAAAGATGAGTACATCCTTCAAGGGCCAAGATCAAATTGGAAGATGACATTTTTATTATCATGAAAATATCCTGATCCAATGGCTTAGATGGTGGGAGAAAAATAAGCATAATTCATCCAATGGTGGAGAAGCCAACCGGCCAAGAGCATGAATGAGAGGGGAGGATTTTTTTCCTTAAGGGGGCTGGTCATTTGAAAGAGGAGGTCGGTAGCTAATTTAGAAATAAAAAAATTTTGAAAGAAGAGGAAGAGAGAGTTGTCTAAGAAAGCTAAGAAGGTAGCCATTCCTACCTTGCTCTTGCATTGTTTCTTCTTCATTCTCATGCTTTGTTCTTTGTTTTCCATGTGACTTCTACCTTTTTTCTTGTGAAAATAAAAGTTTTGAAATGTTTTTCTTAAGCTTTCATCTTTTCCTTTTCATCAAAAAAAATAAGAAAACAATGTTTGCAAATTTTTTACCATGGCCGAACCTTACTTGTGCTTGCCTTGATTTTTTTGTTTTGCATGTTTGATGTGGGAAACATGATTGTGGAAGGTATATTTCTTTTTTATATCATGTTTCTTTAAAATAAATGAAGTAAAATAGGTTGAAAGACTTCATGATTTTGATGAAAATCAAGTAACCATAGTTAGGGGGTTATGCCCATTGTACCAACCATGGAGCTCACCTCCATTTTTTAGTTTGCTTGGTTTATTTTCTGATTTTTGAGATGGAAAGGCTTCATGATCTTGATAAAAATCAAGTGAACATGGTTAGGGGAGGGCTATGCCCATTGTACCAACCATGGAGCTCAACTTTCCTTGTTCTTTGTTTACTTGTTTTATATTATTTCCATGCATGTCTATGCATCTTTGGTCATGTTTTTGCACCATTTTCATGCTATATTAGTTTTTGCATCATTTGCATGTTGTGTTAAGTTCCCTACACCATTCGTCCACCTCATGCATTTTGTGTTCATGCCATGCCTTGCATCATATTTGGTAGAGCCATGCATCTTAGGTCATGTAGCTATGTCATTTAGCATTTTGTGTTCATGATATATCTTGCATCACATTCGGCAACCTCATGCATTTTGTGTTCATGTCATGCCTTGCATCATATTTGGTTGAGCCATGCATCTTAGGTCATGTAGCTATGTCATTTAGCATTTTGTGTTCATGATATATCTTGCATCACATTCGGCAACCTCGTGCATTTTGTGTTCATGCAATGCCTTGCATCATATTTGGTTGAGCCATGCATCTTAGGTCATGTAGCTATGTCATTTAGCATTTTGTGTTCATGATATATCTTGCATCACATTCGGTCTTCCCATGCATTTTAGGTCTAGGTCATGCCTTGCATTATATTTGGTTATGTCATGCATCTTAGGTCATGTAGCTATGTCATGCATCTTAGGTCACTTTCCATGTCATTTAGAGAATAGGTCATTTTCGGCTTTTCCATGTCACCTATGCCATCTCATCATTTTATGCCATGTCATCCAAATAACATGTCATACCATATCATTTTTCATGTCATTCGTCCATGCTACACCATTTAGGGTCTAGGTCATTTTATACCATGTCACCTATGACATGTCATCCATATAACATTTCATGCCATGTCATTTGCCATGTCATTTATAGTTTAGGTGTATTTTCATACCATGCCATTCATGCCATGTCATCATTTCATGTCATTCGGCCATTCACATGCCATCACCATGTCATTCGGCCATCATGACATTTTATTTATGATTTATGTCATTTATGCCATATCATTCATATAGTATGTCATTTGCCAGGCCATTTAAAGTATGAGCCCATTTCATACCATGATTAAGCATGTCATGCCATTCATGTCATTACCATGACCATTCGGCCACCATGACATTCCACTCATGTCATTCTATTTTCATGACACAATATTCTCATGCCATGTCATTTGGTTTGCCATGTCATTGTCTTTATCTCATTTTGGTTTGCCATGTCGATTTCATTCACATGACATTCATTACCATGCTATATCATTTTATGCCATGTCATTATCTCATCTTCCATATTACAATGAAGATGCTTATCATGTTTTGGTAATCATGCATGCCTTAATGTCAATTTGCATATTCATAACATTTTAATAAATATGGCAATATTCCCTAGTTTAAATAATTCATGGTTTTCTCTGCTAGGTCTTCCGGAGAGGATATCATTAATTATTATTAACAAAGGAATACCCTTTTCAAAAACAAAAATGATTCAAAAAAATTCGAAATAAATAAAACTTTTTATGTTTTGCCGAGTTTGCCGGGGAACATGAAAAGATTTCGGTGCTAATAAATCCCGAGTCATTCTCAAACAAATTCATTCTCATGCTATGACACTTGTCCATGTCATTGATATACCATGTCATTTTACTTGTCATGTCATTTTCATTCATGTCATTCATATGTCATGCCATTCATTCATATGCCATGCCACTCATGTACCATGTCATCCATTTATATGTCATTCATTCATATGCTATGTCACTTAGATTATGTCATGTCATTCTCATGCGTTTTTATTCATGTCATTTATATGTCATGCCATTCATTCATATGCCATGCCACTCATGTGCCATGTCATCCATTTATATGTCATTCATTCATATGCCATGTCACTTAGATTATGTCATGTCATTCTCATGCTATGTCATTCTTATGTCATTCATATTTCATGCCATGTCATTTTGTATGCCATGTCGATTTCATTCACATGACATTCATTCTTATGCCATATCATCTATATGCCATGTCATTTTGTATGCCATGTCGATTTCATTCACATGACATTCATTCTTATGCCATGTCATTCACATGACATTCATTCTTATGCCATGTCATCCATATGCCATGTCTTTTTGTATGCCATGTCGATTTCATTCACATGACATTCATTCTTATGCCATGTCATTTTGTATGCCATGTCATCCATTTATATGACATTCATTCTTATGCCATGTCATCCATATGCCATGCCATTTTATATGCCAGGACGATTTTATTCACATGTCATTTTGTATGACATATCATTTTCCATGTCATTATTTTCTACTATGTCATAATAAAATGCTTACCATGCCATGATAAACATGCATGCTCATTTAATTTTCATCTCAGTAACATTTTTGCATACTCATGGTAATTTTCAATAATTTTTCAAATACATGGAATACAAATAATATTTTTATAAATCAAGATTATTCCCGAGTTGAAATAATTCATTATTTCTCTATTGGGTCTGCCGGGGAGGATTTCATCAATTATCATTAATAACATAATATCTTTTTTAAAACGAGGATTGTTCGGGGAATTTCAAAATCAAGGAAAATTTCCATGTTTTGCCGAGTTTGTCGGGAAATATGAAAAATTTTATGTTAATGAGTTCCGGATCATTTTCAAATAAAAATATGAATTTTTTAAGGGATTATTTTAAAACACCAAATTTAAAACCGACTTTTCACCGAGACTCGAGATAACACACGACTAATAAGGTACCGTTTTATACGGGCGTTGTGGGGATGCTAATCCTTCCCCGCACGTAACCAACTCCCGAACCCGCACTTATTTTTCTCTGGTGCAAAGCGCAGACTCTGAAATTGGATTCTAAAAAATGTTTTAATTAATTTTAAAATGTTTTACAAAATCGGTTTTAATAGGTGGCCGATCACACCTAGCCAAAAAAGATTGGTGGCGACTCCATTTCTTTTTCCGAAGTTGTTTTCATACCCTCGATCCTTTTATCTTAAGAGGAATTAAGTCGTCTTTTCCTCTGCTTGTTTGTTTTTCCTCTCCCCTCACTCGAGCAGGTTCTCCTCCCCCGAGAGGATCACGTATCGACACACATAAGATGCATTCATTAAAGCAAAGAAACCTACTACAATAATGGTTTCAAAATTGAAATTTATAATTCATTTATTATCATAATGAACTCAAAACTTTAAAGTTATCATTTTTCACAACTATGGATATACATATTATCACCGGGATAATACTATAATCTTCTTGTAGAGAAATTATGTCATCATATAATCAAATTATAATGACTCCCACTAATCCATTGTATCATAAACATGCTCCATCAAAATGTCAAATAGTGAATAAGGAGCTCAACAATAATTAATGAAGTCGTAACAAGTTATAGATTGTTGATAACTCGTATAATTATATAGTTTTTAGTTATGTTTTATTATTGTTTTGTGCCAAATACGAGTTATTATTGTTTAGTCTAATTGTGTTTATGATCTTTTATATTTTTATGTAATTTGGTGTTTTTCACAAGTTTCTTTGAGTGATTTAAGATTACTAGAATTAAGGGCAAATCCAGTTCAGTTCCAGTTCCGACACATTTTGCCATATCAGCTATATCTGGAGTTTCGCTGAAGCAATAAGGCTGAAGTTTGTAGCCGTGCAAAGCTAAGAGGCATATCTATCTTTTTCATGTTTTATACTTCTTGAAACGGAGTCGTTTTCCCTAGCGAAATCGATCATCAAGTTGGCTGATGTGCAATGACGTCTGTGCTGACCTGTTTTCGTATTTTGCCCATATCTGCTTATCCACATCAGCAAATGAGCTGATTCCAATGGCTATGGATCCGTAACTGATACGGGAACCTTTGTCTAGAAGACTATATGATCAGATCAGGCCTCTAATATTGACGAAATCGACCATCAAGTTGGCTGATGTGCAATGACGTCTGTGCTGACATGTTTTCGTATTTTGCCCATATCTGCTTATCCACATCAGAAAATGAGCTGATTCCAACGGCTATGGATCCGTAACTGATAGGGGAACCTTTTTCTAGAAGACCATGTGATCAGATCAGGCCTCCAACATTGACGAAATCGACCATCAAGTTGGCTGATCAAAATTGTCATACAATATGACGAAAATTGTTAGAAAAATTCACCCACCTATTATACCTACCTTTGAAATTTGTAAAGCTTGTCTCTTGTCATTTAGCCTTCCAAAATGTGTATAAATAGAGGGCCTTGGATGATTGTAGAGGATGATATTGTACATAGGTAGGATATTAGCCATTTTAATAAAATTCTCTAAGTTTTCTTCTTCTTTCTTTTCTCTAGTTTTCTTTCTTTTCTCTAGTTTTCTTTTTCTTTAGAAAGAGCAAGAGGTTGGATAATTAATATTCTTCTTCTTCTTCTTTCTTTCTTTTATTTTCTTCTTAGATTCTATTTAATTTTATGTTTATAATGCCTATGCTAGGCTAAACTTCTATTTGGTTAAGGGTGATTTCAAAGCCCTAGACATGTTTTGTGATTGATTTTCAGATTCTATCTATCATTAATTTTCTATCAAAGTTGCTTATGTTCTTCTACAAGAATTGTTCATGATGTTGTCTAGATTTATTTAGGTGTACAACTAGATAGATCTTGATAATTATCTATTGCTAGTTTAGGAGTCTTGATCCGTGTAATTGTCTTGATTTCCTATTCATAAGTGGCAATTTGTGATTAATGATTATGGTCAAGTTTTCAATAATTGCAAAGTGGAACATAACCTAAGTTGAACAATCCGAGCTTATGTGTTTGTTGCTTAGATCAACCTATCTTTCTCATCATAAAGCTGCCATTAAATTGAATTTAGAGAGCTTATTCTAGGTTGTTTAATGGTTAGAGATTAAATAGAGAGCTTGTTCTATTTAACGACAAACTAAGGAAAGATTGGGGTAACAGAGCTTGTTGTTATCTACGGTTGTTAACTTTGATAGTTGGTTGATATTGATAGATCTGAAATTTATTCTTAATGATGTCTAGTGGTGGAGAATGAAACCTTAACCATATTTTTCATATTTGATTCTTCTTACTTATTTGTTTTCTTACTTTTAGTTTGCTTATTTTTTATATTTATTTTTATTGGCTGGTTATACCGCCTAATTTGTATATTAACTTTGTTTTATTTTTATTGGCTGGTTATACCGCCTAATTTAGTATATATATTTTTATTGGCTGGTTATACCGCCTTGCATCTTATTCTTATTATTTACTTTAGTTTAAATCTGGCTTCAAAAACCCCTTTTCTTTTATTGTTCTTGAATTTAAGTTTTAAACTATTAACTTATAAACTAAAACCCAATCCCTGAGGACTCGACCCTTGCTAACTACTATACTTACAATTTATCTTTTTAGTGCAAGGTTAAATAAGATACACTCTTTTTGGGTGCATCAAATTTTTGGCGCCGTTGCCGGGGATTGTTTTCTTTAGTTTATTTGTTACTTGGTTTATTCTTATTTTCAGTTCTAATTAGTATTATTTTCTTGTACATACATGTTTTTCTTTTCATATTTTGAAAAAAAAAAAAAAAAAAAAACAATGGAATTGAGCAATCTAACACTTGAAGAGTTGGTGGCATACATAAACATGGAGAATCAACAAGCCAATCTCACCTCCCCAGTTCAACAATTGGCCATGGGAGGATGTCAAGGCCATCAAGTGTTCCAAGACCAACAGTATGATCATTACTCCAACACTTACCATGAGGGATGGTGGGATCATACTAATTATGGCTACTCAAAAAATTACCAAGAAGTAGATCCTTATGCCAATTACACTCATCCATCTAGCTTCAATCAATCATGGTCCCAAGAACCAGATCTTTTTCAACCACCACATATGACTCAAAACTCAGGTACTTCTTTAGAAGATCTTATCTATTCTCTTGTTACTGATACTTTGCAATTTCAACAGGAAACAAGGGCAAGCATCCAGAGTTTGGAAAAGCAAATGATCCAATTGACTAGTAGTATGGTGGGATGGGTAGCACAAAGATCTGAAGAACTCCCTGCCCAAACGATGATTAACCCAAAGGAGAATGCTACTATTGTGACCTTGAGGAATGAGGAACAAGATGAGGAGGAGACAAAATTAGAGATGAATTATATTCTTGAGGATAATGAAGCCAATGATCCAAATAAGAGTATTTCGGCACCTGAGGTAACGTTTGAGATTCCAATTTTTACTAATGTTTCTTCTCCACCTTTTCCTAGTAGATTCGCAAAGTTCAAGGAGGATGAACATGAACAAGACACGCTGGAAACCTTAAACAGTTTGTTTGTGGATGTCATTCAACAAGTACCAAAAGATGCATCATTCCTCGATGAGATATGCACCACCAAGGATGATGGAATAATACTTGTAATGGAGAATGCATCCACTGTTGTGCAAAGAAAGCTACCTCTCAAACGCATAAATTTGGGAAATTTCATGTATGAGCCTGACAAGCCTAAAAAGCCAAGAAGGGGTGTTGGTTAGATTCAAAACACTAACTCAAGTGTTAATTGGGAAGGCAGCCCAATTAAAGATGAAATTGCCAACCTTCCATATTCAGATTTGCTTTCTCTTTCTCTTTCTTTTCCTTTTTCTTTTATTATTTTTATTATTTTTATTTCTTATGTTTCTTTGTTAATTGTGTTTACTGCTTTTAAATTCATTTAGGCTGCATAAGTTTCTTTTGTTTAATAGTTCTTTTCTTTTACATATAATTCTTGCATTGGGGGATTAATAGCATTACATTAATGACAATGTAAGAATTATGTGTGGGGGGAAGAATTTAGGATTTTATTTAGAGTGTTTTGTTTTTGAGTCTTTTTATGTTGTTTTTCTTTCTGATCCTTGTTTTGAAAATAACTAGATGTAAATATAATTTTTTTAACCCCGGTTAAATGGCGGATAACGGTACTCCGTGATTATTTAAGTCGGTTCCATCAGCTACCCACAAAACTGATATTGTATATAAATTTCTCTTCCAATTTCTCTTTCATTTTTTTTTATTTTTTTTTCAGGATGGATGATATTCTCACAAGATTGCAGAAACGATTTCCTCCTTTTCCTCGAAATATTTTACTAAAGCTTTACCAAGTTCGATTTGAAAGATTAAGAATGCTTATGCACAAAGGGATTCCTGGAGACATACGTTGGATAATTGAAGCCAAGGTACGTGAAGATGAATATCTTCCTGTGCATTTACCAAGTACAGGTAGAAGCACTTTTGCAAAGAAGCGACGAGCAAAGCGCATGAGCTCAAATTGCCACAAATGTGCACGATGGACGTGTAACGGTAAATGTCGTTCTATTGGGATTCCGTCCTCTAATCGAGATGATAAAATTGAATTCATTAAGGATGGACTGAGTAAGGAGAATTTGGGTAATATCCAACTTTCTCTTGAGACGCATCCTAGTGGAGACGTACAAAGAGAAATTCTTGATTTATAGCCGCAATTCCAAAGGGAATGGCAACATCTTGGGAATCTGATGTTAAAAGACCCTGTTTGCCAGCTTGTAAGAAAACTGGATGGGAAGCATATCCTCGACTCATAGAAGGCGTTTAAGCCGTTTCTGGACGTAAAACCAGAGGAAGATGTGAGCCACAATCACAACTACAATAAATGACTTCTCAGCTTTTGGTTTGATTTGCAATAACTTCATTTTGGTTTAATTTACGTGTTGTTCGATTTGTGTAATTATTCTTTTTTTATTTGTCTTTTACGGTTGATTTTTCTTCTCTTTTTGATTTTCTTCTTGAAATCACGCAAAAATCTTTTGTTAGGTTAACATTTTCTTCTGACAGGTCAAATACACTTTCGGCGACATTATTACTCTTGACTTTTACGGTTGATTTTTCTTCTCTTTTTGATTTTCTTCCTGAAATCACGCAAAAATCTTTTGTTAGGTTAACATTTTCTTCTGTCAGGTCAGATACACTTTCGCCGACATTATTACTCTTGTCTGATTCACTACTCAGTCCTCTATATATTACACCATGTACTCATTCTCTTTCAGGCACTCGAAGAAAAAAAAATGGAAAGTACTTCATCCCAGCGCATTAAAAAAATTTGTGTCTTTGGAGGTGCTTATCCAGGGAAAAATAACATATTCGCTGATGAAGCCATAAGAGTTGGAGTAATACTTGCCCAACAAAAGATCCACTTGATTTATGGAGGCGGTAGTACGGGTTTAATGGGAGCAGTCGCTACAGCAGCACACGCCGGAGGAAGTCCAGTTCTAGGAATCGTGCCAAAACTATTCACAAGTTTTTGTGGACCTACCGTGGGTAAGGAAATACAAGTCTGGAGTGTCCCTGAACGGATAACAATCATGTACCATTCTGCCGATGCATTCATTGCTTTACCAGGAGGTCTGGGTACATTGGAAGAAATAGCTTGCGTGGCTTCTTGGTCATCTTTGGTCACAAATAAGAAACCCATTGGTTTGCTTAATATTAATGGTTATTTTAGTAATTTGCTTTCATATTTAGATAATGCTGTGGATAATGGATTCATGTTTTCAGAGGCAAGGAGAACCATAATTTCTGCTACAACCATTGAAGATTTACTCAAAAAGCTCCAAGCTTATGAGTATTTATCTGCTACGGTTGTTTCGCAAACGCTCGGAAAAAGAAAAAGAGATATGGACGAGCAAGGAGTGGATTGCACTTTGTCTTTGTGACATTATCTAACATTTTGTTTGTTGTGTCTCAATTATAATAAGTGGTTAGCAACCTCTACAGGTAATATATCCTAAATTTTACCTTCAAAAAAAAAAAAAAAAAAAAGAAATTTGTGTTTTAAGCCATTTAAAAGTATTCATTCTGAACAAGGTCTGAGTAAGGGAGACTTGAGACATACCTTGTCAGTTTGATTTTAATCTTTTTATGTTTACTTGTTAATTTTTGTTTAGTATTTTAGGATTATTTAGGTTGCATGGTTTTGTTTTGTTTTGAGTCTTAGTTGTTCCTATTCTTATATTATTAGTTCTTTTCTCTTACACATGATTCTTTCATTTGGGTTAATAGACTTACATTGAGGACAATGTAAGAATTAAGTGTGGGGGGAATGATTTAGGATTTCTTTTATTTTTGTCTACTATTTTTTTATGAGTCTTTATTATTATTATTATTATTATTATTATTATTTTAGTGTGTTTTAGTTCATTTTTAATACAATGATGAGATATGAATTGCATAAGTCTAAAACAGATTTATTAGTGAGAAGATTTTCATGAGAATTGAGCTTGATGTCAACCTTTTTATGAGCCAATGTTAATATGATATGTTGATTGAGAAAGAAGCATGTTTAGACTTAATCTGACTTGTATAATCATCCTTGTGAGTTTTTGAGCCTATAATGATTGATGCATTATACAAATCAATCTAATTTCTTTCTTGAGTGCTCTTATGATTACATGATTCTCTAGAACTTGCTTTAAACCGTTTGAGACTATATTGATACATGTGACAACATGAATATGATAGAGGCATTAGGATTATAACCAGAGCCAAACAGCCATCCATTATTAATGTTCTAAGAGAACATCCCCACTAGTGAGCCAATTTGAGCCTACATTAAATATGCTGTTTTATTGGTAACCACAACTTACACCTAGCCTAAATATACTTATATCCTTACCCTTGTTCTAAAGATGGATTATATATTTTGAGACATATTGCAAAAAAACAGGGGATATTTTTAGTTAAAAATTTGGGTTAGAAACAAGAAATAAGTGTGGGGGAAAAAGAAAAGAAAAGTCAAGAGAAAAAGAAATGGAATACTGGCAAATATATTCCTATGTAAAAAAAAATATGAATCATCTCTTGAATTTGTGGAAAAAGAAAAAGATGTTACAAAGTTGTTTAGAATGAAGAAAAGGCCCAACATGAATATCCGGCCTAGGTGACTATGTACTTGTAAAGAGTTTTGAGAAGATTCTTTGTATGTTCTTATTATGTCTCTAAACTTTATGAACTCTTTGGAACCTTTGTGATATCTTTATCCTTTTGTTCTTCAACCACATTACAAACCCCTTGGCCCCATTACAACCTTGATTAAAGACCTCTTGATTCATGAAGTTGTATGATCTAAATAGTGGAGAATAGGTGGACAAGCAAGCATATGGTAGAAGTGTTTTCATGAGATTGATTGAGTGTAAACACTTTACCACTACTTTAAAGAGTGAAAATCAAGAGAGTATCCCATGTGAGAAGTTGAGATTAAATTTGAACATGCACTATTTTGATTGAGATATGTTATGCTAATATTGGCTTAACTCAAACAATTTACATTCAAGCATGATTTTTTGTGAAATTCTTTAAGCTATTGATTAGTTTATAAGACTTGTTCAAAGATTGTCTCTAATTTGTATTGAAAGGATTAGGAATAAATATTTTTAGTATATGTAGTTTATTTATATTTTAGTTTTTCAATGTTTGTGGGTATCGTTCTAGTAAACCCTCACGAGACTAAACTCGTCCACTAGGGACACCTAGGGGTTTAAAGGCTTGTGTCACATGCTAAGTGCCACCGTGATTTCCTACGAAAATGGATTAGATTAGATTTTCTTATTTTATTTTTATTGAGTCGTTGCTAGGGACTAGCAACAATCTAAGTGTGGGGGTATGATAACTCGTATAATTATATAGTTTTTAGTTATGTTTTATTATTGTTTTGTGCCAAATACGAGTTATTATTGTTTAGTCTAATTGTGTTTATGATCTTTTATATTTTTATGTAATTTGGTGTTTTTCACAAGTTTCTTTGAGTGATTTAAGATTACTAGAATTAAGGGCAAATCCAGTTCAGTTCCAGTTCCGACACATTTTGCCATATCAGCTATATCTGGAGTTTCGCTGAAGCAATAAGGCTGAAGTTTGTAGCCGTGCAAAGCTAAGAGGCATATCTATCTTTTTCATGTTTTATACTTCTTGAAACGGAGTCGTTTTCCCTAGCGAAATCGATCATCAAGTTGGCTGATGTGCAATGACGTCTGTGCTGACCTGTTTTCGTATTTTGCCCATATCTGCTTATCCACATCAGCAAATGAGCTGATTCCAATGGCTATGGATCCGTAACTGATACGGGAACCTTTGTCTAGAAGACCATATGATCAGATCAGGCCTCTAATATTGACGAAATCGACCATCAAGTTGGCTGATGTGCAATGACGTCTGTGCTGACATGTTTTCGTATTTTGCCCATATCTGCTTATCCACATCAGAAAATGAGCTGATTCCAACGGCTATGGATCCGTAACTGATAGGGGAACCTTTTTCTAGAAGACCATGTGATCAGATCAGGCCTCCAACATTGACGAAATCGACCATCAAGTTGGCTGATCAAAATTGTCATACAATATGACGAAAATTGTTAGAAAAATTCACCCACCTATTATACCTACCTTTGAAATTTGTAAAGCTTGTCTCTTGTCATTTAGCCTTCCAAAATGTGTATAAATAGAGGGCCTTGGATGATTGTAGAGGATGATATTGTACATAGGTAGGATATTAGCCATTTTAATAAAATTCTCTAAGTTTTCTTCTTCTTTCTTTTCTCTAGTTTTCTTTCTTTTCTCTAGTTTTCTTTTTCTTTAGAAAGAGCAAGAGGTTGGATAATTAATATTCTTCTTCTTCTTCTTTCTTTCTTTTATTTTCTTCTTAGATTCTATTTAATTTTATGTTTATAATGCCTATGCTAGGCTAAACTTCTATTTGGTTAAGGGTGATTTCAAAGCCCTAGACATGTTTTGTGATTGATTTTCAGATTCTATCTATCATTAATTTTCTATCAAAGTTGCTTATGTTCTTCTACAAGAATTGTTCATGATGTTGTCTAGATTTATTTAGGTGTACAACTAGATAGATCTTGATAATTATCTATTGCTAGTTTAGGAGTCTTGATCCGTGTAATTGTCTTGATTTCCTATTCATAAGTGGCAATTTGTGATTAATGATTATGGTCAAGTTTTCAATAATTGCAAAGTGGAACATAACCTAAGTTGAACAATCCGAGCTTATGTGTTTGTTGCTTAGATCAACCTATCTTTCTCATCATAAAGCTGCCATTAAATTGAATTTAGAGAGCTTATTCTAGGTTGTTTAATGGTTAGAGATTAAATAGAGAGCTTGTTCTATTTAACGACAAACTAAGGAAAGATTGGGGTAACAGAGCTTGTTGTTATCTACGGTTGTTAACTTTGATAGTTGGTTGATATTGATAGATCTGAAATTTATTCTTAATGATGTCTAGTGGTGGAGAATGAAACCTTAACCATATTTTTCATATTTGATTCTTCTTACTTATTTGTTTTCTTACTTTTAGTTTGCTTATTTTTTATATTTATTTTTATTGGCTGGTTATACCGCCTAATTTGTATATTAACTTTGTTTTATTTTTATTGGCTGGTTATACCGCCTAATTTAGTATATATATTTTTATTGGCTGGTTATACCGCCTTGCATCTTATTCTTATTATTTACTTTAGTTTAAATCTGGCTTCAAAAACCCCTTTTCTTTTATTGTTCTTGAATTTAAGTTTTAAACTATTAACTTATAAACTAAAACCCAATCCCTGAGGACTCGACCCTTGCTAACTACTATACTTACAATTTATCTTTTTAGTGCAAGGTTAAATAAGATACACTCTTTTTGGGTGCATCAATTGTATATCCTTATACTAGATGTTTTAATAACCTATTCTTCTTAGATTTTCACATTAATAAATCACTTACAAAATTATGATCATGTTATAAGCAAAATTCTCCCATTCAGATATGTATGCAATTTAAATTTCTAAATAATTCAACTTGAGACTATTTTTATTAAGTTTCTAGATTCACTTAATTATATATATCTTGTAAATCTCAAATCAATATGCCTTTTAAGCAAATGCTAAACCAATAGCCTATATAAGGATGGTAATGAATAGTAAAAAATTGGATATCGACATTATTCGATCTGTTTTTTGTGGATTCGAATATTGTGAATTCGGATATTAGATTTATTATCCACAACGGTTCGGATATGAACCCTTAGATATCCATTATCCGAATCCGCTTTATTTATAAGGATAATGGATTCGGATATCTGAATCCGATATTCATTTATATATTTAATTCTTATTTAATTTTATACTTTTATTGAAAATTTTGATTTAATAAATTCGGATATTTAATAGATTTGGATATCTTACGGATATTGCTATCTAAATCATATGCGAATTCAGATAATATGAGATAATAAACGGATTCAAATTTCTAGTAAATTAAGCAGATTCAGATATTTAAAAAATTGCAAATATTGCCATCTTAAAGCCTATAGATAGACCTGTCCAAGGGTTGGACTACTCACCCAAGCCCGAAGGCCCGCCCATATTTGGGAGGGCTTGGACAAAAATATTAGGCCCAAAATATGGGCTTGGGCAAAAAAATAAAGTCCGTTTAAAAAATGGGTCAGGCTTTGGCTCCAACATTCAAGGTCCGAGCCCGACTCGTTTTCTAATTAAATAATATATTATTTTTATATATATTATGTAATTTATGTCATATAAAGATTAAATATATATAATATTATAGTGTAAACATTAAAAAAAAATTGTTAAGTTGTCTATGTTTAAGAACTTGCTAAAAGAAAAAATATATAAAATTACTAAAGATTAAATAAAAAATAATATATATTTTTAAAAAAATTAGAAAGAAAATAATATGGGCGGGCCTAAACGGGCTTGGGCTATACATTTATAAATATAGACGGGTTTGGACAAAATTTGAGGTCCATATTTCGTGCCAGGCTTGGACAAACAAATATAATACTGATACCATATATGAGCCCGACCCACTTATAGACACCTCTACCTAGAGACTCCTATTGACCTTTTTTTTTTTGGAAAATTGACTTCTATTGAACTTAACAAATATGCTATCTCCAAAACAATAACTTTAAGGCACTTATAAGTTCTCATTGCTTTAAAAAAAAAACATATGTAAGAGAACTCTCACTAATTTTTACTTCTTTTAAAAAAGTAGTTTTTGAAAAATAAAAGAAGTCAAAACCTTTACACTTATTATTTCAAAACATAATTCAGTATAACAAAAGAAAGTGAAATGAGAGGAATTATAAAAATTTTATTTTCTTTTAAAATAAATTAGTCTTGAAATGAAAATAAATAATATAAAATAAAATTCAAGAAAAAATTTTGAAGGAATGAACCCAATAAACACAAAGCAGATAGTACAATTATTTACATAAATTAATTCCTCAAACTCTCTTACGCATGATCAGTATATTACAGTATTTTCTTTTTCACGTGTGAGTTCCTCAAAGGAAAATTGTCAATTTCTTTGTGGAACTGAAAGCAGATCTATAAAAAATAAGTTCGTGATCATTGGAACTGTAACTTAAGATTATGATATCTTATGTAAGTAATCACTTATCTAGTGATTTGATCTTATTATGCAATTAATCTTGCATGTAAACCGAAAACCTTCGAAATCCTGTTAGATTTGGATGTTTCTATGTTTAAATTTTCCGCTGTGCATTTATTTTACTTATAATTTTGTTATAAGCATGAATACGGATTCCCAACAATAAATGTTAATTTTAATCCTATTAACCTGAACTATATACTTGAAGATGATGATCCACTATCATAATGGTTGCAAAAGAAAGAAAATTCTTTGTTAGATGGCGAAAATTCTGATTGTTTGCCTACAAATTATTCTTATAATGAAATGAATATTGAACAATCACATCAATCTCAAAAACAAAAATTTTCTCGTTCAAGCACAACACATAAGTCAGAGCGATGGTGGGGGTTTAAGTCCACCGATAATGGTGATGGTGGTGATAATGGTAGTCGTGCTGCTGATTTTAGTGGTAATAGGGGTGAAAGTGAAGATTGAAAATGAGGTTTAATTCTTATTTAATTCACCTAGTGCTCATCTACCTCCACATGATTATTATCCACTTAATCATTCTTCATTTCCTAATTATCATGTGTCCTATCAAGTACCAACCCCAAATATATCCTCTACCACGAATATATCTTCCACCTCCTCCTCAAATATATCCTCCATATCAAGAATAACAGAACAATACTAGTTTATATGCTTTTATTTTTTATCAATGATCACGTAAATGAGATCAAATTGGTTCTCAAAGTGAAGGTTAAGTATTTGATTTCACCATGTAAATAAATTTCAGTATTTATAGCGGATGAAATTTTAATTATTATATTTTTAAGTTTGTAATATTATTAAATATGAATACTTGTACTTGCTAAACTTATCTGTACGCAGGATGAAAAATGCATTTCTCATTGTCGCAACCTAAAAAATAACGTCTCATCGCAAGACTTTATTATTCGTTAGATGTGACATTAAAAAATCGAGGAAAAGTCGACTTAATTCCTCTAGAAAAATGAAGGTTTTGAAAATGACCTTAAAAAAGACATGGAGTCGCCACCAATCTTTTTTAGCTAGGTGTGATCGGCCACCTATTAAAACCGGTTTTATAAAATATTTTAAAAATTAATTAAAACATTTTAAAAACCAATTTCAAGTCTGCGTTTTAAACCAGAGAAATCAAAGAAGCGGGTTCGGGAGTCGGTTACGTGTGGGGAAGGATTAGCACCCCCACAACGCCCGTATAAATCGGTACCTTATTAATCGTGTGTTATCTCAAGTCTCGGTAAAAAGTTGGTTTTAAACTTAGTATTTCAAGTTAATTCCCAATTTAAAAATAATTCCATTTTTTTATTGAAAATGATCCGGAATTTATAAATTCAAAATTTTCCTATATTCCCCAACAAACGTGGCAAAATATAGAAATTTTTATTAGTTTTGGAAAACTTTCCGAATCATTCTTCTTTTGAAAGAAAGATATTCCTTTATTAATGATAATTGATGAAATTCCCTCCAGCAAACCCGGTAGAGAACTCATGAATTATTTTAACTCGGGAATATCTTTATTTTTATTGAAAACCATTATCTTTTTGAAAACATTTAAAATAAATGAACATGTATATGCATGACATAAATAAAATGACATAGCAAAATCTAAATAATATAATGCAACCTAAATGACATGGCAAACATGAATGATATGGCATATACATTAAATGAAATGGAATATGAAATAATGCTACCATATAATATGCATGAAAATAAAAATAGAAATAATAGTGCATGAACATAGTATATGCTAAATAATATGACCAAAAAAATGACTAAATAAAAGCATGGGATATCATGAAATATTCCAAATCATATGATAAACCATATAACATCAAAAATATAAATCAAAATAATAACAATATCATAGAAATTATTATAACAAGAATCACATATTATATAAAATGCATGAATATAAAAATGCAATGCATGAAATGTATTTTTTCCTTTAATTAAGGAAATCCGTATATCTAAAAAGATATCCGGCTACCTTAGGAAAATATGTCAAATTAAATATTCTAAAACCAAAATACTTTGTGATTGTTTGAAAATAATTTTGAGAAGCTTGAATTAAAAATAAAAACTGGGCTAGAATTTTTTAAATGGCTCTAATTTCCTAAGTTTAAAAAATCCGGACTTGGCTACCCTTAACCCGGGACTTGAAAAACCATTTTTAGAGTTTAAAAAGGTTTATAAATTATCCTAAGTCAGTAGCTAACCCTCCTAATCAGCCCACTCTAAGTAAATTAACCAAAACAGAAAAATGGTTTTTCTTTAAATTCAATTCTGACTCCACTGTCCAGTATTAATCCACGATTTTTTACCCAATTTTTAAAACTTCCAAAAATTCTAAAATAAATACTGGAGACTCAGGACATGTAAAACTACACGAAAACAAATCGGCTTAATTTTCTGATCAAAGATGAATTCCCAGAAAAATCATAGATGTACGAGTTTTTGGAGGAGAAAAACTGCTTTGTTTTTCTTTAAATTCAATTCTGACTCCACTGTCCAGTTTTAATCCACGATTTTTTACCCTATTTTTAAAAATTCCAAAAATTCTAAAAAAATTACTGGAGACTCAGAACATGTAAAACTACACGATAAAAAATCGGCTTAATTTTATGATCAAAGATGAATTCCCAGAAAAATCAGAGATGTACGAGTTTTTTGAGGAGAAAAAACTGCTTTGTTTTTCTTTAAATTCAATTCTGACTCCACTGTCCAGTTTTAATCCACGATTTTTTACCCTATTTTTAAAAATTCCAAAAATTCTGAAAAAATTACTGGAGACTCAGGACATGTAAAACTACACGATAAAAAATCGGCTTAATTTTATGATCAAAGATGAATTCCCAGAAAAATCAGAGATGTACGAGTTTTTGGAGGAAAAAAAAAACTGCTTTGCTAGCACATTTTTTTGTCTTTGATAAAATCATTTAAAAATCAAAGTAAAAATATTTGAAACTCATAAAATGATTTCCAAACAATAGCTAAGACTTTTTGAAAGTTAGATAAAAATTGTCTAAGTAAAAAAAAATCACAAAGGTAGAATAATCAACTTGACAAACTTAATTTTCCACAAGTGTGCTCAAGAGAGCATGACTTTGAACCATCAATTGGCTCAAGTCATTATTCAAGTGGTATGAATATGAAATGCATGAAATAATGCAGAAAACATAATGCATGGATCTAAACCTAAATGTAAGGAAAATGCATGACATAAATAATATGGCCTAGACCTAACATGAACTTGCATGGCATTTAATGTAACCTAGACCTAAAACATGCATGGCATTTTTACAAACACAAGGCATGCTTAATTCAAAAATCCAACCAAATATCATGCAAATGCAAAAACCTAACAACTAGCATGACAAAAAATGCAACACACAATGCAAAACACATGGAGTAGCCAAATGGCCTCAAGCTCCAACAAGCATGGCATTTTCTCAAACACTTGGCATACTAGCATGAAAAACTAAGTCATAACACAAAAATCACACAAGCATTTTCACAAACACCTAATATACTAAGTCTAAAACATGCTCACTAAGATATAAAACAAGAATCATGCAAAGAATCACACAAGCATTTTCACAAACACTTAATATGCTAACTCTAAAACATGCTCAAATATAAAAACAACATGAAAACAGAAAATTAAAAATGCAAAAACATGAAATCTAAGACATAAATGGCAACAAATAAAGCAACCAAATTAAATATAACTTAAGAACATGAAATAACATAACATTTAAAACATCAAAAACAAGAAAATAGCATAAACAATATGGTAAAATGAATCAACACAACAACTTAAAATAAATAATGTAGGCCATTTGGCCATGGTGAGTTTATTGTAAAAACAAAATGTAAATAAAATATACTTAAGAAAGGAAATGAAGGAAGAACAAAAAAAACATTATTCTAAAATGAAAACTCACCAAGTAGAGATTAAAATAGCAAAAAACAAGAATAGAAAATGAAAGTGCAAGAGTTGGTGCTCAAGAGCAACCTCAAGAAGCTAATATTTCAAGCTTTTCTCTTCAAACTTTCCTTTTTTTTCTAAACTTTTCTTTTTTTGCTCTCAACCAAGAAGATAAAAACTAAGAAAAACTAAGAGAAATAAGCCAAAATGGAAAAGAAAAAAACCAAAAATGTGCCTCTCTAGGGTTGGCCTTAATGATGTTTATATAGCCTCAAAGATGTTGTCATTTTTGTGTAACCTATTTTCCATCAAATGGCTAATAATTCAAGATGAAAAGTCATGAAATTATCACCCTTAGATTAGCATCTCAGCCCTCTCTATGCAAAAATAATGTTGACATCTTTCTTAACCTATGTGGTTTACTCACCATGGCTTGATCAAAGAGAATGGTTAACTAACTCTTGATTTTTAACCACTTGATTAAAAAAAAATAATTAGAAGCTTCCTCCTTTCCTTGGGCTTGGGCATGCCAGCACTTCTCTTTTCCAGCCCAACTCTGATTTTTTGAAGGGCCAAAAAAAGCCCTTTTCGGTTGCTTGGGTGAAATGACCATTTTGCCCCCTGGATGCAAGTAAATATCAAACGGATTCCAAATTCAATTTTTATTTTTTTAATACTTCCAAAATAATAAAATATTGAGTTCTGAAAGTTTTCAAAATTATCCGAGTCCGTTTTCTATTTATTTGGATTTTTTCTTCCCAAAAATGCCCTTTTATGCCCCTACATTTTACCATTTTTTAAACGAGCTCCAAATCAAGATTTTCCTTCACCAATCTCTTCAAAATAATTAAAAAGTGTGATCTGGAAGTTTTCATAATTTTTGGAGCTCATTTGGTATTTTTTCGGGATTTATCGGCTTGAATTACTGCATAGGAGGCTCGGGATTTGGCCATTTTGCAAACGAACTCGGAATCAAGATTTTCTTTTTCCAATCTCTTCCAAATAATTTAAAAATGAGATTTGCCAAATTTCAGAATTTTTGGAGTCCATTTGCTATTTTTCCGGGATTTTCCTTTTTGAATTACTCTATAAGAAGCCCGGGATTTGGCCATTTTGCAAACGAACTCGGAATCAAGATTTTCTTTCGCCAATCTCCTTCAAATGATTTAAGAATGAGATTGACAAATTTTCCATAATTTTCGGAGTCCATTTGCTATTTTTCCCAAATTTTTCCAATTTTGCCCTTTTACCTCCGAAACCCGGTTTTGCTCAAAACAAATCCGATTTTCAGATTTTCTTCAATCTGAGCCTTGGGCCATCCTTTTTAACCATTATTCATCCATTGAGGGCATTGGTCTTACCAAGTCGGGCCATTTCTGTGATTCTTCCCGATTTCACCGAAATCCACTAAAAACCCTAATTCTCGGTTTTCTCCCGGGTTGACTTTTCTTTCGGTTTTTCTTGCAAGTGACTTCTCCATTACCCGTAGTCAGTGCTTATCTTTCATTTGGAACCTTCAATTTCGACCAGTTTGATCGTTTAAGCACTTTTCCCCAAATTTCTCGGATTAGGGTTTCTTTTCTACTGAATCTCCAAATCCCAACTTCCGAACTCCATATCTTTCAATGTAGACCTCGGATTATCAAAATTCTTTCGCCATTTTTCAATTGAACTCAAAATCTTGATTGTGAAAGTGGGTTGACTTTTTCAATAGTTGACTTTCTGGGGTTGACTTTTTCGGGGTTTACTTTTTCGGGGTTGACTTTTTCGGGGTTGACTTTTTCAAGTTTGACTTTTTGTGCTCGCCCTCTTAAACTAAGTCTCGGAGTACCATCTGCAGGATGAAAACAGTCTTTTTATACTCGGAAACATCAATATGGGAAGAAAACATACCTGTTTTAGTGGTCCGGACAAAATTAGGTGTCTACAGCTGCCCCTCTTTGGCTATTGCTGAGAATCAGGAATCAGGCAAAGATAAACCAACACTAATTTTGTACGGTCAGTGATATCACATATGAAAGAAAGGGAAAGGGGTTTTCTTTTCTATCATTTTTTTTTTGTTTTTTTTTTTTGTTTTGATAATAAGCTGTAAATTGAAGATTTGTCCTTAAATTGAATTCCCTGACTAATCAAGGCTCGATCCGTCTTAAGAAAACGAATTCGATTTTCAAAAGAAAAATGGTGCCCGGAGGTCTTTAAAACTAGCGAAAATATATTGACGACAGTCTCAAGGTTCGACTCATTTGATAAAACAGAATGAATTCGATTTAAAACAAAAGGAAATACCTCGAAGATGGTCTCAAGGCTCGACTCATTTGATAAAACAGAATGAATTCGATTTAAAAGAAAAAGGAAATACCTCGACGATGGTCTCAAGGCTCGACTCATTTGACGAAACAGAATGAATTCGATTTAAAACAAAAAGAACTACCTCGACGATGGTCTCAAGGCTCGACTCATTTGACGAAACAGAATGAATTCGATTTAAAACAAAAAGAACTACCTCGACGATGGTCTCAAGGCTCGACTCATTTGATAAAACAGAATGGGCTCGATTTAAAACAAAATGAACTACCTCAACGATGGTCTCAAGGCTCGACTCATTTGATAAAACAGAATGAATTCGATTTAAAACAAAAGGAAATACCTCGACGATGGTCTCAAGGCTCGACTCATTTGACGAAACAGAATGAATTCGATTTAAAACAAAAAGAACTACCTCGACGATGGTCTCAAGGCTCGACTCATTTGACGAAACAGAATGAATTCGATTTAAAACAAAGAAAATACCTCAACGATGGTCTCAAGGCTCGATTCATTTGATAAAACAGAATGAATTCGATTTAAAACAAAAAGAACTACCTCGACGGTGGTCTCAAGGCTCGACTCATTTGATGAAACAGAATGAATTCGATTTAAAGCAAAAGAAAATACCTCGACGATGGTCTCAAGGTTCGACTCATTTGATAAAACAGAATGAATTCGATTTAAAACAAAAGAAAATACCTCGACGATGGTCTCAAGGCTCGACTCATTTGATAAAACAGAATGAATTCGATTTAAAACAAAAGGAAATACCTCGACGGTGGTCTCAAGGCTCGACTCATTTGATGAAACAGAATGAATTCGATTTAAAGCAAAAGAAAATACCTCGACGATGGTCTCAAGGTTCGACTCATTTGATAAAACAGAATGAATTCGATTTAAAACAAAAGAAAATACCTCGACGATGGTCTCAAGGCTCGACTCATTTGATAAAACAGAATGAATTCGATTTAAAACAAAAGGAAATACCTCGATGGTGGTCTCAAGGCTCGACTCATTTGATAAAACAGAATGAATTCGATTTAAAACAAAAGGAAATACCTCGACGGTGGTCTCAAGGCTCGATTCATTTGATAAAACAGAATGAATTCGATTTAAAACAAAGAAAATACCTCGACGATGGTCTCAAGGTTCAACTCATTTGATAAAACAGAATGAATTCGATTTAAAACAAAAGAAAATACCTCGACGATGGTCTCAAGGCTCGACTCATTTGATAAAACAGAATGAATTCGATTTAAAACAAAAGGAAATACCTCGACGGTGGTCTCAAGGCTCGACTCATTTGATAAAACAGAATGAATTCGATTTAAAACAAAAGAAAATACCTCGACGGTGGTCTCAAGGCTCGATTCATTTGATAAAACAGAATGAATTCGATTTAAAACAAAGAAAATACCTCGACGATGGTCTCAAGGTTCGACTCATTTGATAAAACAGAATGAATTTGATTTAAAACAAAAGAAAATACCTCGACGATGGTCTCAAGGCTCGACTCATTTGATAAAACAGAATGAATTCGATTTAAAACAAAAGGAAATACCTCGACGGTGGTCTCAAGGCTCGACTCATTTGATAAAACAGAATGAATTCGATTTAAAACAAAAGGAAATACCTCGACGATGGTCTCAAGGCTCGACTCATTTGACGAAACAAAATGAATTCGATTTAAAACAAAGAAAATACCTCGACGATGGTCTCAAGGTTCGACTCATTTGATAAAACAGAATGAATTCGATTTAAAACAAAAGAAAATACCTCGACGATGGTCTCAAGGCTCGACTCATTTGATAAAACAGAATGAATTCGATTTAAAACAAAAGGAAATACCTCGACGATGGTCTCAAGGCTCGATTCATTTGATAAAACAGAATGAATTCGATTTAAAACAAAGAAAATACCTCGACGATGGTCTCAAGGTTCGACTCATTTGATAAAACAGAATGAATTCGATTTAAAACAAAAGAAAATACCTCGACGATGGTCTCAAGGCTCGACTCATTTGATAAAACAGAATGAATTCGATTTAAAACAAAAGGAAATACCTCGACGGTGGTCTCAAGGCTCGACTCATTTGATAAAACAGAATGAATTCGATTTAAAACAAAAGGAAATACCTCGACGGTGGTCTCAAGGTTCGACTCATTTGATAAAACAGAATGAATTCGATTTAAAACAAAAGAAAATACCTCGACGATGGTCTCAAGGCTCGACTCATTTGATAAAACAGAATGAATTCGATTTAAAACAAAAGGAAATACCTCGACGGTGGTCTCAAGGCTCGACTCATTTGATAAAACAGAATGAATTCGATTTAAAGCAAAAGAAGTACCTTGATGGCGATTTCAAACTCTGAATCTTTTGAGAAACAAAACGAGCTTCTCTTTGGGGAAGTCCAAGCTTTCCTAATTTCTGCACTGTTAGCTAAATGCAATGATGAGAATGCCATGCTTTTGCAAATGCTTATATGCTTCCTAATAAATGCAATCAAATGATTGTGCCATAAATTCTAATCCATGGTTTCTTTGAGGTTCACAGATTATATGACTTCAGGACAGAGTCTTCAACTGTTCATTGATGCCTCACTTGAGGAATCCCTCACTCAAGATATCTTGTCGAACAGTCTCAGCTTCTGTCTCTCGCTGAAGTTCACAGATTTTCTGACTACGCGACGGAGTCTCCACCACATTCACTGTTTTCTTTTCTTGGTGAACTTTCTAAACCTTCCCAAGATTTAAATCTATTCCTTAGTAATACTTTGAAATCCCTTTATTTAAAGATTTTTATTACTAAACATCATTCAATTTAATAACAACCATAATACATATTAAAAGTATATGAAAAAGAATATGAATCAATCAAAAGTTGTCATGAAAAGGATGACAAGAATTTATTGCAAGAAATGTTTTGAAATGGTAAAAATAAATGTCAAGGATATAAGAAACATATATAAGGTTATAGGCTGTAGATGCCCCGGATGCGGAATATCTTGGACCCCTCCTTTTTCAAACCATCTGAAATTTCTCTTGAATGAGCAATTCACTTGGGTAACCTCTTAACTTCTGTAGTTACATCAGACTGCATTGTTCCCCTTTTCTCTGATTGTCTGATGCTTTCTTCCCCATTACACGGAGCATTGATTAGTACTTAAGCTGCCTTTTACAGGTTTTCAACTCAAGTTTCCTCCGTTCGTTATTAAGTCGCCCTTTGGGGTTTTCGGCTTAAACCTCTCCTTTTTTTTTTTTTTTTTTTGGTTCTGCATTTGAGAATTCTAAATGCTTCCACAGTAAAAATATCAATCCAAAAGATGGGATGGATTCTGAGAAATATCTTTCAAATTAAATATCCCTGCTTGATCAAAATGGGCTTTCAAAGCATGTAATATAGGCCAAGGTTTAGTTTTAGAAAGGAAGGATAAATAGGCCCAAAATGTGTTTAAGTGTGATGGGATCAAGAATCACTTCATGAGGAGAACTCATTCTGGAAACATCTGTCCCTTTTTTTTTTTTTGATGGCTTTCTTTTTGCCATGATTTTTTATTATCTTTCCTCGCATTTGCCCTCCAGTGTAGAGGGTGATCCTTGATCAAGGTTCAAAGAAAGAAATAATTCTTAAGGCTCAAAGGGGTGACTAAGGATAATTTCTTCTTAGTGGAAGGAATATGAAAAACGGCCATTCATCATATCAAGCATAAATATTTTCTTTGAAAAGCAATTCTCAGGGGAAATAGATATATAGAATTTCTATTTTTACACTTGGAATCATTCGAATTTTCATGTGCACAGCATCACACAAATTTTTTTTTTTTTTTTCAAGCATAATACTTCTTCAATTCATCAGCATTTACGGGATGTCTAAAATCATCTCCGTCCATCCGAGTTAGAATCAATGCTCCTCCAGAAAAAGCTCTCTTTACCACATAAGGTCCTTCCCAATTTGGAGCCCATTTTCCTCTTGGATCCTTCACTATAGGGAGAATTTTCCTCAATACCAACTCCCCCTCTCGGAACTGTCTGGGACGAACTTTCTTGTTGTGGGCTCGAATCATCCTTCTCTGATACAACTGCCCGTGACAAATTGCTTTCAATCTTTTCTCCTCGATGAGATTCAACTGTTCATAACGAGCTTTAACCCATTCTGCTTCCTCTAGGCCAACTTCCATCAAAACCCGAAGTGAAGGGATCTCAACTTCAATAGGTAGCACTGCTTCCATCCCGTATACCAAAGAAAACGGTGTTGCCCCTGTAGATGTGCGGACCGAAGTACGATATGCATGAAGAGCAAAAGGCAGGATCTCATGCCAATCTTTGTACACATTGGTCATCTTCTCAACGATCCTCTTGATGTTCTTATTAGCTGCTTCTACTGCGCCGTTCATCTTCGGACGGTAAGGTGCCGAATTATGATGTGTGATCTTGAATTGAGTACACACTTCTCTCATCATCTTATTGTTCAAATTGAGAGCATTATCCGAAATAATTCTTGCTGGCAACCCATAACGGCATATGATTTCTTTCTTGACGAATCTGCATACCATCGACTTCGTTACATTTGCATAAGACGCAGCTTCTACCCACTTTGTGAAATAATCTATGGCCACCAAGATGAAACGATGTCCATTTGAAGCTTTTGGGGTAATAGGCCCGATCATATCCATTCCCCACATTGAAAAAGGCCATGGTGCAGTCATGACATGTAAAGGTGATGGCGACACATGAATCTTATCTGCATAAATCTGGCATTTATGACACTTCCGGGAATAACTGATACAATCACCTTCCATGGTCAGCCAATAGTACCCTGTCCTCATAATCTGTTTAGCAAGCATGTGACCATTACCGTGGGTGCCACACATCCCTTCATGGACCTCTTCTATGATTCTTCGAGCTTCGGCAGACCCGACACACCTCAACAAGACTTGATCTTTCCCTTTCTTGTAGAGAATCTCGCCATCTAGAACAAAACCCATTGCTAACCTTCTTAGAGTCCTCTTGTCATTCTCTGTCACTTGTTTTGGATACTGTTGACTCTTGATGTACTGCAAGATGTCGTTATACCAAGGGAGACCATCTGCTTCTTCTTCGATACTCAAGCAGTGGGCAGGAGACTCGTATATGCTCATCTTGATCGGCACAACTTCTGCCCCTTCATTCACTTTAAACATCGATGACAAAGTAGCCAGAGCATCCGCCATTCGATTTTCTTCTCGAGGAAAGTAATTGAAATTCACTTCTTCGAACTCCTCTAATAAACTCAGTATGAGTTCTCGGTATCGGATTAGCTTTGAATCTCGGGTTTCCCATTCTCCTCGTAACTGGTAAATTACCAAGGCTGAGTCTCCATAGACTTCCAATACTTTGATCTTTCTGTCCACCGCGGCACGAAGGCCCATAGTACATGCTTCATACTCAGCAGTATTGTTTGTACAATCAAAATCCAATCTAGCAGTGAAAGGATAACAGTCTTCTTCTGGGGATATAAGCACTGCCCCGATTCCATGCCCCATGGCATTAGATGCGCCATCGAAGTACATTTTCCACACTTTCATCTTTAGGGGAATCTCATCTGCTTGCGACACATACATCAAATCCTCATCTGGGAAGTCAAAGTTCAATGGCTCATAATCTTCCACTGCCCGACTTGCTAAGAATTCCGCCACTGCACTACCCTTGATAGCTTTTTGACTTACATATACAATGTCGTACTCTGACAATAAAACCTGCCATCTTGCCGTCCTCCCTGACAGAGAAGGTGCTTCCAACATGTACTTGATTGGATCTAGTTTGGCAATCAACCATGTGGTGTGGTACAACATATACTGTCTGAGTCTTCGAGCTGTCCAAGCTAAGGCGCAGCATAACTTTTCTACCGACGAATATTTCAACTCATAATCTGTGAACTTCTTGCTGAGATAGTAAACTGCCTGTTCTTTCTTTCCCGTTTCATCAAGCTGCCCCAAAACACAACCCATGGAACTTTCAAATACTGATAAATATAGTATCATTGGTTTATCCGGGATCGGTGGCATTAATACTGGTGGGTTTGATAAATAATGCTTAACCTTTTCAAAAGCAATCTGACACCCTTCATCCCATTCTCCTGGATCACGCTTTCGAAGTAACTTAAATATTGGATCACATTTGTCGGTCAACTGTGAAATAAACCGAGCAATGTAATTCAATCTCCCTAGAAAGCCTCTTACTTCCTTTTGAGTGCGAGGTGGTGGCAAATTCTGAATGGCATTCACTTTATCTGGGTCAATCTCAATTCCTCTTTTGCTGACAACAAAACCCAACAACTTCCCCGAGGTGACTCCAAAAGTGCATTTTGCCGGATTTAGCTTGAGTCTAAATTTCCTTAATCGTTCAAAGAGCTTCTTAAGATTCGCAATATGCTCCTCTTCTCCTTGTGACTTTGCGATCATATCATCAACGTAGACCTCAATTCCCTTATGCATCATATCATGAAACAAGGTCACCATGGCTCTCTGGTATGTTGCCCCAGCATTCTTCAATCCAAATGGCATTACTTTGTAGCAGAAAGTGCCCCACATTGTAACAAATGTGGTTTTCTCCATATCTTCCGGTGCCATCTTGATTTGATTGTATCCTGAGAATCCGTCCATAAAAGAATATAAAGAACTCTTCGCTGTATTATCCACTGATGGAGACTCAATTAAGAGTTGTAAACCCAAGTGCAGGTTATGTTCAAGTAATAAATTCTCGGGTGTCCGAGGTCGAACCACAGGGAAGCGTATTAGTGAGTATAAGTTTATAAATATATAAGACAAAGAAAGTAAACAAGATATTAGGGAATCAACAACAAAATAAGATAAACAAGATATTAGAGAACAAAATAAACAAAATATAAAAGAAATTAAACAAGATATAAAAAACAATAAGAAAAGATGTTGAGGTTAGAGAATCCACTCTTGGTGTTATGCTAAGATTAATCTTGTTTTATTACACAATTGAAATCCACACATAAAGGAGATTCCAATCGGAAGGTTTAGCAATTCAGTCCAACGTCCATAGCATATGATATTATGTTCATTTGGTGTCCTCAAAACTCATAAAAAGAGTCCAAGCATTCCTTATGCCAAGGTATATGTCTACAACAAATCAAGGTTATGAAACCAAGCATTTACTGTGCCATTTTCATTGTCAATAATGAATCAAGATCTCTACTTTGCAAGTATGATTTTAAACCAAAAGAAAATATTATCTATACTAGTGTTTATAAATGATGATTCATTTTAGCTCATGTTTAAGAGACTAACCTTAGCATTTACCAAGAGCTTCACCTCATCACCTCAACAATATGATTAGCAACACATACTAGATATGAATAAAATGAAAAGAAATGTAAGAAGCATAAGTAAATAAAAAAGAAAACTAGAGAAAGGAAAGAAGAAGAAAACTTAGAGAATTTTACTACAAAGGCTAATATCCTACCAATGTCTAATGTATCCCAATACTCATCCAAGGCCCTCTATTTATACACATTTTGGAGGGCTAAATGACAAGAGACAAGCTTTACAAATTTCAAAGGTAGGTATAATAGGTGGGTGCATTTTTCTAACAATTTTCGTCATATTGTATGACAATTCTGATCAGCCAGCTTGATGGTCGATTTTGTCAATGTTGGAGGCTCGATCTGATAAAATGGTCTTCTAGAAAAATATACCCCTATCAGTTACGGATCCATAGCCGTTGGAATCAGATCATTTGCGCACGTGGATCGGAAGATATGGTCAAAATACCAAAACGGTGCAGAACAGACGTCATTGCACATCAGCCAACTTGATGGTCGATTTCGCTAGGGAAAACGACTCCGTTTCAAGAAGTGTAAAACATGAAAAAGATAGATATGCCTCTTAGCTTTGCAGGGATACAAAGTTCAGCCTTATTGCTTCAGTGAAACTCGAGATATAGCTGATATGGCAAAAGGTGTCGGAACTGGAACTGAACTGGATTTGCCCTTAATTCTAGTAATCTGAAATCACTCAAAGAAACTTGTGAAAAACACCAAATTACATAAAAATATAAAAGATCATAAACACAATTAGACTAAACAATAATAACTCGTATTTGACACAAAACAATAATAAAACATAACTAAAAACTATATAATTATACGAGTTATCACACCCCCCATACTTAGATTGTTGCTAGTCCCTAGCAACGACTCAATAAAAAAAAAAAATAATAATAAAATAAGAAAATCTAATCTAATCCATTTTCGTAGGAAATCACGGTGGCACTTAGCATGTGACACAAGCCTTTAAACCCCTAGGTGTCCCTAGTGGACGAGTTTAGTCTCGTGAGGGTTTACTAGGATGATACCCACAAACATTGAAGACATAAGAAAAACTAAAAATAATAATTATAACTAATCCTTCCAATATAAATTAGAGATAATCATTGGACAAGTCTTAAAAACTAATCAATAGCTTAAAGAAATTCACAAAAGATCTTGCTTGAATGTAAATAGTTTGAGTTAAGCCAATAATAACATAACATATTTCAATCAAAATAGTGTATATTCAAACTTAATCTCAACTTCTCACATGGGATACTCTCTTGATTTTCACTCTTTAAAGTAGTGGTAAAGTGTTTACACTCAATCAATCTCATGAAAACACTTCTACCATATGCTTGCTTGTCCACCTATTCTCCACTATTTAGATCATACAACTTCATAAATCAAGAGGTCTTTATTCAAGGTTGTAATGGGGCCAAAGGGTTATAATGTGGTTAAAGAACAAAAGGATAAAGATATCACAAAGGTTCCAAAGAGTTCATAGATTTTAGAGACATAATAAGATCATACAAATAAAACTTCTCAAAACTCTTATAAAGCACATAATAACATAGGCTAAATATTCATGTTGAGCCTTTGCATCATTCTAACCAACTTTGTAACATCTTTTTCTAGAAGTTCAAGAGAAGATTTTTTTTTTTTTTTTTTAATATGGGAATGTATTTGACAATGATCCCTTTCTTTTTCTCTTGACTTTTTCTTTTCTTTTCTTCCCCCACACTTATCTTTTGTTTCTAACCCAAATTTTCAAATAAAAATATCCCTTGTTTTTTTGCAATATGTCTCAAAATATAAAATTCATCTTTAGAACAAGGGTAAGGATATAAGCATATTTAGGCTAGGTGTAAGTTGTGGTTACCAATAAAACATCATATTTAATGTAGGCTCAAATTGGCTCACTAGTGGGGATGTTCTCGTAGAACATTAATAATGGATGGCTGTTTGGCTCTGGTTATAATCCTAATGCCTCTATCATATTCATGTTGTCACATGTATCAATATAGTCTCAAACGGTTTAAAGCAAGTTCTAGAGAATCATGTAATCATAAGAGCACTCAAGAAAGAAATTAGATTGATTTGTATAATGCATCAATCATTATAGGCTCAAAAACTCACAAAGATGATTATACAAGTCAGATTAAGTCTAAACATGCTTCTTTCTCAATCAACATATCATATTAACATTAGCTCATAAAAAGGTTGACATCAAGCTCAATTCTCATGAAAATCTTCTCACTAATAAATCTGTTTTAGACTTATGCAATTCATATCTCATCATTGTATTGAAAGTAACTAAAAAAAAACACACTAAGTCTAAACATGCTTTTTTTTGTTTTTTTTTTGTTTTTTTTTTTTTGTTTTTTGTTTTTTTTTTTTTTTTTTTTTTTTTGAAGAAGAAGATTAAATCAAACTGACAAGGTATGTCTCAAGTCTCCCTTACTCAGACCTTGTTCAGAATGAATACTTCTAAATGTCTTAAAACACAACAAATTTTTTTTTTAGCAAAATATGTCCCTTACCCCCTACTAAAATATGACATTGTCCCCAATGTCAAATTTTAAAGGTAGAATTTAGGAGATATTACCTGCAGAGGTTGCTAACCACTTATTATAACTGAGACACAACAAACAAAATGTTAGATAATGTCACAAAGACAAAGTGCAATCCACTCCTTGCTCGTCCATATCTCTTTTTCTTTTTCCGAGCGTTTGCGAAACAACCGTAGCAGATAAACACTCATAAGCTTGTAGCTTTTTGAGTAAATCTTCAATGGTTGTAGCAGAAATTATGGTTCTCCTTGCCTCTGAAAACATGAATCCATTATCCACAGCATTATCTAAATATGAAAGTAAATTACTAAAATAACCATTAATATTAAGCAAACCAATGGGTTTCTTATTTGTGACCAAAGATGACCAAGAAGCCACGCAAGCTATTTCTTCCAATGTACCCAGACCTCCTGGTAAGGCAATGAATGCATCGGCAGAATGGTACATGATTGTTATCCGTTCAGGGATACTCCAGACTTGTATTTCCTTACCCACGGTAGGTCCACAAAAATCTGTGAATAGTTTTGGCACGATTCCTAGAACTGGACTTCCTCCGGCGTGTGCTGCTGTAGCGACTGCTCCCATTAAACCCGTACTACCGCCTCCATAAATCAAGTGGATCTTTTGTTGGGCAAGTATTACTCCAACTCTTATGGCTTCATCAGCGAATATGTTATTTTTCCCTGGATAAGCACCTCCAAAGACACAAATTTTTTTAATGCGCTGGGACGAAGTGCTTTCCATTTTTTTTCTTTTTCGAGTGCCTGAAAGAGAATGAGTACATGGTGTAATATATAGAGGACTGAGTAGTGAATCAGACAAGAGTAATAATGTCGCCGAAAGTGTATTTGACCTGTCAGAAGAAAATGTTAACCTAACAAAAGATTTTTGCGTGATTTCAGGAAGAAAATCAAAAAGAGAAGAAAAATCAACCGTAAAAGTCAAAAGTAATAATGTCGCCGAAAGTGTATTTGGCATCTTCCTCTGGTTTTACGTCCAGAAACGGCTTAAACGCCTTCTATGGGTCGAGGATATGCTTCCCATCCAGTTTTCTTACAAGCTGGCAAACAGGGTCTTTTATCATCAGATTCCCAAGATGTTGCCATTCCCTTTGGAATTGCGGCCATAAATCAAGAATTTCTCTTTGTACGTCTCCACTAGGATGCGTCTCAAGAGAAACTTGGATATTACCCAAATTCTCCTTACTCAGTCCATCCTTAATGAATTCAATTTTATCATCTCGATTAGAGGACGGAATCCCAATAGAACGACATTTACCGTTACACGTCCATCGTGCACACTTGTGGCAATTTGAACTCATGCGCTTTGCTCGTCGCTTCTTTGCATAAGTGCTTCTACCTGTACCTGGTAAATGCAAAACAGGAAGATATTCATCTTCACGTACCTTGGCTTCAATTATCCAACGTATGTCTTCAGGAATCCTTTTATTCATAAGCATTCTTAATCTTTCTAATCGAACTTGGTAAAGCTTCAGTAAAATATTCCGAGGAAAAGGAGGAAATCGTTTCTGCAATCTTTTGAGAATATCATCCATCCTGAAGAAAAAAAATGAAATAAAATAAAATGAAAGAGAAATTTATATACAATATCAGTTTTGTGGGTAGCTGATGGAACCGACTTAAATAATCACGGAGTACCGTTATCCGCCATTTAACCGGGGTTAAAAAAAAATTATATTTACATCTAGTTATTTTCAAAACAAGGATCAGAAAGAAAAACAACCTCTTCTTGAGTAACATGATTTTCCAAAAAGAGTTTGAGTCTTTGTCCATTTACCTTGAATACGTTACCATTTTGAGGATTCTCAATGTCAACTGCTCCATAATGATACACATGCTTAACCACAAATGGGCCAGTCCATCTTGATCTCAACTTACCAGGAAATATGTGAAGTCTAGAATTATAAAGTAGAACTTTTTGCCCAACATTAAATGTTTTTCTTGAAATTAACTTGTCATGAAAGGCTTTAGTTCTTTCTTTATGAATTTTAGAATTCTCATATGCATCATTTCTGAGTTCCTCAAGTTCATTTATTTGTAATTTTCGTAAATTAGAAGCGTCATCAAGGTTTGAGTTGAACATTTTAATGGCCCAATATGCTTTATGCTCAAGTTCCACAGGTAAATGACAGGGTTTTCCATAAACTAGCCTATAAGGAGACATGCCCAATGCTGTTTTAAAAGCTGTTCGATAGGCCCATAATGCATCGTTAAGTCTAAGAGACCAATCTTTGCGATTTGGATTAACTGTCTTTTCCAAAATTTGTTTAATCTCCCTATTTGCTAATTCTACCTGTCCATTTGTCTGCGGGTGATAAGGGGTTGCAACTTTGTGTGTAATGGCATATTTCTTCATTAATGTTTCAAAAACCTTGTTGCAAAAATGTGTTCCCCCATCGCTTATGATAGATCGAGGAATTCCAAATCGACTCAAAATATTTTCTTTTAAAAATTTAATCACTGTTTTGTGATCATTATTTCGACATGGAATTGCCTCTATCCACTTTGAAACATAATCTATTGCTACTAAAATGTATAAGAAACCAAAAGATGGTGGAAATGGTCCCATGAAATCAATACCCCAACAGTCAAAAATTTCAATTACAAGAATTGGGTTCAAAGGCATCATGTTTCTTTTCGAAATGGAACCTAATTTTTGACAACTTTCACATGACTTGCAAAAATTATGTGCATCTTTGAACAAAGTTGGCCAGTAAAATCCACACTGTAAAATTTTTGCAGCAGTTTTCTTTGATGAAAAATGACCACCACATGCCTCGGAATGACAAAACTTAATTACACTACTTACCTCATTGTCGGGAATGCATCTTCGAAAAATCTGATCAGGACAATATTTGAACAAGTAAGGGTCATCCCAATAGAACTTCTTTACCTCATTCAGAAACTTCCTTTTATCTTGGGTGCTCCATTGAGAAGGAATTTTTCCTGTAGCAAGAAAATTAGCAATGTCAGCAAACCAAGGTGTCGTGGAGACAATTAGAAGTTGTTCATCAGGAAAAGTATCATTTATTGGTGAGGTTCCAAAAGATTCATCACAAACAAGTCTTGATAAATGATCAGCCACCACATTTTCTACTCCTTTTTTATCTCGAATGGTGATGTCAAATTCTTGCAGCAAAAGGATCCACCTCAGCAACCTAGGTTTTGCATCCTTCTTAGAGAGAAGATATTTTAAAGCTGCATGATCACTAAAGACAACAATTGATGATCCAACAAGGTAAGATCTGAATTTATCCAATGCAAAAACAACTGCAAGTAATTCCTTTTCTGTAGTGGAATAATTCATTTGGGCTCTATTTAAAGTTTTACTTGCATAGTAAATTACATGTGGTTTATTATCTTTCCTTTGTCCTAACACAGCACCAACAGCATAGTCACTAGCATCACACATTATTTCAAATGGTAAAGACCAATCAGGAGATCTCATAATAGGAGCAGTAGTGAGCATATTTTTGAGTTTTTCAAAAGCATCTTCACAATCTTTAGTCCATTCAAATGCAGTGTCTTTCATTAAAAGATTACATAGAGGTTTAGATATCGTGCTAAAATCTTTTATGAATCTTCTATAAAAACCTGCATGTCCCAAAAATGACCTAATGTCCTTTACTGTCTTTGGTGTGGGTAGATTAGCAATCAATTCAAGTTTTGACTTGTCTACCTCAATCCCTTTTGCAGAAACAATGTGACCTAGTACAATACCTTTAGTGACCATGAAATGACATTTTTCCCAATTAAGAACAAGATTTTTTTCTTCACACCTAATCAATACATTTTTCAAATTGGCTAAGCAATCATCAAATGAATCACCAGAAACAGAAAAATCATCCATGAAAATCTCAAGATTACGTTCAATCATGTCACTAAAAATGCTAAGCATGCATCTTTGAAATGTGGCAGGGGCGTTACATAATCCAAATGGCATTCTACGATATGCAAAAGTACCAAAAGGACATGTAAAAGTGGTTTTCTCTTGGTCCTCAAGTGCAATGGCAATTTGATTATACCCAGAATATCCATCTAGAAAACAATAAAACTCATGCCCTGCAACTCTTTCTAAGATTTGATCCATGAAAGGCAAAGGGAAATGATCTTTCCTCGTCACTGAGTTAAGTTTCCTATAGTCAATGCACATGGGCCAACCAGTAACAGTCCTAGCTGGAATTAATTCATTGTTTTCATTTTTAACTACAGTAACTCCAGATTTCTTAGGTACGACTTGAGTAGGACTTACCCATTTGCTATCAGAGATAGGATAAATGATTCCATTATCTAGAAGTTTAATGACTTCATTTCTCACTACTTCTTTCATATTAGGATTAAGCCTTCGTTGCATTTGTCTAGAGGGTTTAGCATTTTCCTCTAAATAAATATTATGTGTGCAGATTAATGGGCTTATTCCCTTTATGTCAGCTAAGGTCCATCCTAATGCATTTTTGTGCATCTTCAAAAGTTGTAACAACTTACCTTCTTGTAGTTCATCAAGATGTGAAGAAATTATGACTGGAAAAGTTTCACTCTCACCCAAAAAGGAATATTTTAGCTCGGATGGCAATAGTTTTAACTCCAGCTTGGGTGGTTCAATAGTTGATGGTACAGTGACATTTGTAAGTGATGGAAGTTCCTCAAACTTTTGTTTCCAACAATGCTTATCTTCTGAATTATCACCAGGTTGCTTGCAAATGTTGAACACATTTAATTCTAAAGTCATATTTCCAAAAGAAATGTTCAACATACCATTCCTGCAATTTATCAGAGCATTAGAAGTTGCAAGAAATGGATGGCCTAATATAACAGGAATTTGAACATTTGGATTTGAAACAGGATGTGTGTCCAAAACAATAAAATCAACAGGGAAGTAAAAATTATCAATTTGAACCAAAACATCTTCAACTATCCCTCGAGGAATTTTTACAGAACGATCAGCTAGTTGAAGTGTAACAGGTGTTTCCTTGAGTTCACCTAAACCTAACTGTTGATAAACAGAAAAAGGCAAAAGATTAACACTAGCACCAAGATCAAGCAATGCACGTTCTATTCTAGTGTTTCCAATGATGCATGAGATTGTTGGACATCCAGGATCTTTGAATTTTGGTGGAGTAAGGTGCTGAATGATTGAGCTCACACTTTCCGTCAAAAATGCTTTCTTTTGTACATTATGTTTCCTTTTAACTGTGCACATGTCCTTCAAAAAATTTAGCATAAGATGGAACTTGTTTGATTGCATCCAATAAAGGAATGTTAATCTTAACTTGTTTGAAAAGTTCATAAATTTCTGCATTTTGATTCAAATTCTTTATTGTTTGCAACCTTTGAGGAAAAGGAGCAGGATGCATACCTTTTTCTTTGTCCAAATTTTCAAGAAGTTCAGACTTACCATCATCCTTACCATTACTTTTCGGAGGGGAAAGAGGATCTTGGTCTTTTGATGGAATGTTTTTGTCAATTGCCTTTCCACTTCGAAGAGTTGTGATAGAACTGGCATTTTCCTGTTGAGTTTCATTGGAGCAAGAAACAAGACATTGAGTAGAAGGGTTAGGCTGAGGTTGAGCAGGAAACTTACCTTTTTCTTGAGTGCGTAATGAAGCTGTCAATGTGGACAAGGTGTTTTTGATCTCATTGATGTCCTGTGAAGTCCGGCTATTCACATTTGCTTGTGTTTGCATGAATGCTTGCAATGTCTCTTCCAAGGTTTGTACACGTGAAGGTTGATAGGAAAAAGTGTTGCCCGGCTTTTGAGATTGTGGTACCTGAACATGATTATTATTCCGCCAACTGAAGTTGGGATGATTTCTCCATTCAGGGTTATACGTTTCAGAGTAAGGAGAAGGAAAAGGCTTTTTAAATGTGTTTATGGAATTTACTTGATCATGCAACGCTTCTTTAAGAATGGGAATGTTTGGACATTCAGAATTGGGGTGTCCCATGATTTCACAAATTCCACAACTTTCTTCATTTTTAACCGTTTTGACTTCTTTTACTTCTCTAAGTTCCATGGCTTCAATCTTTCTAGCCAAATTAGCTACTTTAGCTTTTATCTCATCTTCTTGACTAAAATGATATTTTCCTCTGTTAGAAACAAGATTAGATCTATTGGAACTTTCAGAGGAATTATCTGTGTGCCAGGCTTGAGAGTTATCTGCCAAATGGTCTAGGTAGTCAAAGGCTTCTTCAGGTTCTTTTTCTAGAAACTCACCGTTACACATTGTTTCAACAAATTGTTTAGTTTCGGGAGTTAAACTTTCATAAAAGAAACTAATAAGACGCCATTTTTCAAAACCATGATGTGGACAAGAACTTAACAAATCTTTAAAACGCTCCCAGCACTGAAAAAATGCTTCATTTTGATTTTGATTGAAATTTTGAATCTGTCTTTTCAAAGCAGTAGTTTTATGTGCTGGGAAAAATTTCTTTAGAAACTCAGTTTGTAATTCTTGCCATGTGCCAATTGACCTTGGTTTTAAATTATGAAGCCAAATTTTTGCTTTATCTTTTAAAGAAAAAGGAAATAATTTTAGCTTGACAATTTCATTTGTACATTGTTGGTCATTAAAGGTGACACATACATCTTCGAAGTCTTTTAGAAACGAGTAAGCACTTTCCGATTCCAACCCATAGAAATTTGGAAGCAAAGCTATCATACCTGGTTTAAAACGAAAGTTGTTTGCATTGAGAGGAAAAATAAAACAAGAGGGTGATGAGCTTCGAGTTGGTTGCAAGTAGTCACGCATGGTGCGTACTTGTCTGTTCTCATCTTCAGCATGAACACTTTCATTGTCAGCCATGGTAGGAGTTGTATTAGAAAGATTACCTGAAAAAGTTTCACAATAAAATCTAACTAAACGACGAGATCTAAAATCACGTCGCCAAACAAGCATAAAACAAAGTTAATATACAAAATTAGGCGGTATAACCAGCCAATAAAAATAAAACAAAGTTAATATACAATATAAATATAAATATATAGAAAATTAGGCGGTATAACCAGCCAATAAAAATAAATATAGGCGGTATAACCAGCCAATAAAAATAAATATACTTATAAACTTATATACTTAGTATTGCGTCCCCGGCAACGGCGCCAAAAACTTGATGGTAACTCAATTAAGAGTTGTAAACCCAAGTGCAGGTTATGTTCAAGTAATAAATTCTCGGGTGTCCGAGGTCGAACCACAGGGAAGCGTATTAGTGAGTATAAGTTTATAAATATATAAGACAAAGAAAGTAAACAAGATATTAGGGAATCAACAACAAAATAAGATAAACAAGATATTAGAGAACAAAATAAACAAAATATAAAAGAAATTAAACAAGATATAAAAAACAATAAGAAAAGATGTTGAGGTTAGAGAATCCACTCTTGGTGTTATGCTAAGATTAATCTTGTTTTATTACACAATTGAAATCCACACATAAAGGAGATTCCAATCGGAAGGTTTAGCAATTCAGTCCAACGTCCATAGCATATGATATTATGTTCATTTGGTGTCCTCAAAACTCATAAAAAGAGTCCAAGCATTCCTTATGCCAAGGTATATGTCTACAACAAATCAAGGTTATGAAACCAAGCATTTACTGTGCCATTTTCATTGTCAATAATGAATCAAGATCTCTACTTTGCAAGTATGATTTTAAACCAAAAGAAAATATTATCTATACTAGTGTTTATAAATGATGATTCATTTTAGCTCATGTTTAAGAGACTAACCTTAGCATTTACCAAGAGCTTCACCTCATCACCTCAACAATATGATTAGCAACACATACTAGATATGAATAAAATGAAAAGAAATGTAAGAAGCATAAGTAAATAAAAAAGAAAACTAGAGAAAGGAAAGAAGAAGAAAACTTAGAGAATTTTACTACAAAGGCTAATATCCTACCAATGTCTAATGTATCCCAATACTCATCCAAGGCCCTCTATTTATACACATTTTGGAGGGCTAAATGACAAGAGACAAGCTTTACAAATTTCAAAGGTAGGTATAATAGGTGGGTGCATTTTTCTAACAATTTTCGTCATATTGTATGACAATTCTGATCAGCCAGCTTGATGGTCGATTTTGTCAATGTTGGAGGCTCGATCTGATAAAATGGTCTTCTAGAAAAATATACCCCTATCAGTTACGGATCCATAGCCGTTGGAATCAGATCCTTTGCGCACGTGGATCGGAAGATATGGTCAAAATACCAAAACGGTGTAGAACAGACGTCATTGCACATCAGCCAACTTGATGGTCGATTTCGCTAGGGAAAACGACTCCGTTTCAAGAAGTGTAAAACATGAAAAAGATAGATATGCCTCTTAGCTTTGCAGGGATACAAAGTTCAGCCTTATTGCTTCAGTGAAACTCGAGATATAGCTGATATGGCAAAAGGTGTCGGAACTGGAACTGAACTGGATTTGCCCTTAATTCTAGTAATCTGAAATCACTCAAAGAAACTTGTGAAAAACACCAAATTACATAAAAATATAAAAGATCATAAACACAATTAGACTAAACAATAATAACTCGTATTTGACACAAAACAATAATAAAACATAACTAAAAACTATATAATTATACGAGTTATCATCCACCAGAGTATCAATATGGGGCAAAGGGAAATTATCTTTAGGGCTGGCCTTGTTCAAATCTCGATAATCAACACACATCCGCACCTTGCCATCCTTCTTCGGTACTGGAACAATATTTGCCACCCATTCCGGATATTTTGCCACCTCTAGGAATCCAGCATCAAATTGTTTCTTCACTTCCTCTTTTATCTTTAACAGCATATCAGGGCTCATTCTTCTCAACTTTTGCTGAATTGGCTTGCACTCTGGCCTTAAAGGGAGCCTATGAACCACAATATCCGGATTTAACCCTGGCATATCTTGGTATGACCATGCAAATACATCCACATGCTCCTGGAGCAAAGCTATCAATTCACTTTTTATTAATGGTGACAATGAAGTTCCAATTCTGATTTCTTTTATCTCTTCATCATTTCCCAAATTTATTGTTTCCAATAATTCCTTATGAGGAAGTACTTGCTTCTCCTCTTGTTCTATTTTTCTCAATAAATCCGGAGGTAGATCATAATCCTCAGTATCTTCATTAGCCTCAAAATCACCCGTGCAAATGGGTCTTTCAAAATCAATTTCAGAATTACTGACAGGAGGGTCCTCATATTCTGCATCCGTACACCTGTAAATAGGTGGAGAAAAACAATATAGGAAAATATATATATAGAAAAGAAAATGAATAACAAAAATGAAAGAATATGGACACATCAATATGGATAATGCATTGTGCTTGTTATTTATTGAATGAAAATGCTTGAAAAGCCCATTACAAAAAAAAACTTAATATCTCTGGGTAAAGATAATTAAGATTGCTTTTTTAAAAAGTATTACTTTGGAATAGACTTAAAGACTATGGGCAACTCAGTCGCACTCCAATTGGTTAGTCTATATCCTGGTGGACAAGGTCGCACCATCCAGCTAGCACTTTCTCTTTCAATTCTGTCTTTCCCAGTCATGCAGATCTCCACATCATTCATCTGTTCATCACCATTCACCTTGAATTTCTTGAAGGCTTTCTCTATCATCACAAGTACATCATCATAATTCTTTTCTCCGAACAGAGAACCAGCTGAGCGGAAGTCGTGAAGGATAGGTGGGAATGTCATAGGCTCCCACTCAATATCCATACCCGCAAAACGGGCCATCCTCCTTTGTCGATTCTTTTCAACCTGTCTTCTTTTCTCATGGGCCTTTGGAAGATATCCTAAGCCAAATCGGTCCTTTTTTCCTTTTACCTCTATGGCTCGAGCCATCCCCTGAAGATATTTCCCGAGACCTTTTCCTGCCCTGCAGCCTTTTCCTACGGTGGTTTTTACCCCCAACCTTGTGTTCTTGGACAGCTTTGGTTTTGGAATTTTTTGTCCTTCAGCGACAAAAACTGCATTTACAAATTCCAAAGACCGGAAAGAACACTCCACGGCCTCTTCATTCGGCTCCACATAAGGAGATTCAGTGGATGCGGAGGCTATTATGTCTTCCTCCCCTGATACCGTAATCAACCGACCCTCCATCACAAATTTTAGTTTCTGGTGAAGAGACGAGGGTACAGCCCCAGCTGAATGTATCCATGGCCTTCCCAACAAACAGTTATAAGATGGATTGATATCCATAACCTGGAAGTTCACTGTATATGTGCACGGGCCTATTTCCAAAGGAACTTCAATGGTTCCCATAACCTCCCTCCTGGTTCCGTCAAAAGCTCTGACCACCGTGCAACTCGGTATCATATAGGATAAATCCACTGGTAACTTGGATAAGGTTGCTAAAGGCATCACATTTAGTGAAGAACCGTTGTCCAGAAGGACCCTCGGTAATATGTGCCCCTTACAAGTAGTGGTTATATGGAGAGCTTTTGTTGATCCAATACCATTGGGTGGTATTTCCTCATAGCTGAAGAATATGAAGTCATCAGCTGCGATGTTTCCCACCAACCTATCCAGCTTTTCCACTGATATATTATTGGCCACGTACGCTTGATTTAATACTCTCAATAAAGCCTTTCTGTGTGGTTCTGAATTTAAAAGCAAAGATAAGATTGAAATCCTAGCTGGTTGACGTTGCAGTTGTTCAACCACGCTATATTCACTATGCTTTATAAATTTCAAGAACTCACAAGCTTCTTTTTCACATACTGGCTCTTTGATTCCATTAATCGGGGCTGATCCCCTTTCTGTTTCCTCCGGCAAATCCTTCTCAATGCGGATTGGCTCGACGACCTTCTTCCCTTTGTCAATTCCTCTGTCTTTCCCTGCTACCCCTTGTTCAATGGCCTCCGGAGCATAACACCTCCCACTTCGGGTTAAATGCCCCACACCTGTAATATCCTGTTGGCCTGAAGACCCGGGCATAACCATACTGCAGTCATATTTCCATGGTGTAGCCTTGTTTTCCTTGTATGGAAAGGAAACAGGTAAATCAATGATTAATTTGGGCGCATTTTCTTCCATGGCTGGCATAACTTTTTCCTCCGGTTCATCATAGTAGATGATTAGGGGTCTTCCTATCCCATAGCCACTTGTATTTTCAATGACTTCTATTTCCCCTTCTATCTCCTCATAGAATTGGGCTACCCCATTATCCATCATTCTTTGGATTTTAACCCGGAAGTCCCCACAGTTCTGTATGTCATGGCCTTCACTCTTATGGAACGGGCACCAATCATGCACCCTTCTTGCTACCATTTTCAGATCTTTCGTACCTTCCACCAATTCTGCCTTGACCATTTCAGCCCATATTGTCATCATCGGAGTCTTAACCTCCCCAATATCCCTCTTTAATCTTCTGTCCCCTCCGGTCAATATTGCATTCATTTGATTCCCAGTATGATTGGGCAACGGATTTCCAGCTACGTTCGGCCCATTTTTTGATCCAAACTTCACTACCCCTGAATTAATCAAGCTTTGGACTTTTCTTTTGAAGGCTAGGCAATCTTCAATTGAATGTCCTTGGATTCCCGCATGGTATGCACAGTTGGTGTTTGCATTGTACCATCTTGGATATGGAGGTGTCAAAGGTTTTAGGTACACAGGTGCAACAAGTTGACCCTGCAACAGTTTTGGATATAGATCACCGTAAGTAGTGGGAATTGGATCAAATTGGGTTCTTTGATCGTTCCTTGGTGAACGTTGGTCATTACGCGCAGGCCCTTGTGTGTTAGGAACAGTATTTCTAGGAAGGGTGATTTGAGGGGATATGCTAGTTGGGAATGGCTGTTGTGGTATATTGGTATAAGGGAACGGGTTTTGGGTAAGGTGGTTGATATTAGGGTAATAAGGATTATACCCCGGATATGGTGTGTATGGTGTAGGAGGTGTATAAGGTGTGGTAGGGGTATAAGGCCTCGGTGGTGTGTATGGTGTAGGAGGTGTGTAAGGTATTGGTTGAAGCTTACTGCATGGGTTTCCTCCTTTTTCTTTGTAGGAAAAGCTCTTTTTGGGGTAGCAGACTCACCCCCTTCCATCTTTCCACTCTTAATGGCTGACTCAATCATTTCTCCAGATATTACCATATCCGCAAAATCTTTGGTAGCATTTCCCACCAATCTGTCATAATAAGGTGCCTTCAATGTGTTGATGAAAAGCACCGTGGTTTCTTTGTTGGTTAAAGGGGGTTGCACTTGTGTTGCCAGGTCCCTCCACCTCTGTGAATACTCCTTGAAGGTCTCATTGGACCTCTTTTCCATGTTCTGTAATGACAGCCTGTCTGGTACCATATCAGAAACGTGCTTATAATACTCCATAAAAGCCCTGGCCAGATCCGTCCATGAACGAATCTTGGTACGACTGAGTTGGTTGTACCATCGGGTGGCGGACCCTGTTAAGCTGTCCTGGAAGCAATGAATAAGCAATTTTTCATTATCCTCATGCCCTGTCATCCTTCTACAGTACATAGTCAGATGAGCTGATGGGTTGGTGGTCCCATTATACTTTTCAAAATCTGGTACTTTGAACTTTGGTGGAATTATTAGATCATGTACCAGGCTCATCTCTTTGGCATCTAGGCTGCCAAACAACTCTGCTCCTTCCACTGCCCTTAGCCTTTCTTCCAACAACTGATATTTCTTCTCAGATTCAGCAGTTTCGACCCTCTTCAGTTTATTCATTTTGGCCCTTTCCTTCTCTGCCATTTCTTCGAAGTCTGGAACCTCAATCTCAATTGGATCAACTCCGGTGTTACCCCTTTTTGGACCGAAATTCTGTGGTTCGGCCGCCGGCTGGATGTAGATGTAGGATGCTGCCCCAGTTGGAATTTCATTTCCCATAGGTTGGGATGTCTGACCATTTCTCTGTACCACTTCTGGTCTATCCTCTTGATTTACTGCCCCCATTCCAGCAGCTGAATTCTCTCCAGGCCACTTCTGCTTCATCATATTGCCCATCATCTCCATGAGCTTCGTCATCTGTTCTCGTGTATCTTCTTGAGACTTAGTCAACTGTTCTTGTAGTTCTTTCTGGATTCTTTCCATTCTCTCAACTCTGGCAAGCTGATCATTTTCCATGGCTTTTGTTCGAGACCGAGTATTGTAAGAGTGTTGGAAATCTGGTTCTTTCTGAGTGCGACCAATTGTACCTTTATTTTTTTAAAAAACCATGGATTAGAAATTATTGACACAATTCTTATTTTATTTTATAAAAAATGAATAAATGAATGAATGAATCAGTGTTAATGAATGAACAACTAAGTAAATGACTAAGTGTATGAACTTAGATGACTATTTAAAGTATTGGCCCCGGGATAATTCCAACCAAACGGTCTTTCATTGATTTCCTGGAACAAAAGATCATGATAATCTGTCTCTCCTAAAAACTATTACAAGATACTAGTCCTATAATAACTCCCTCGGATCCTGGACCTTCTTCAATGTCCTCCTTTAACTGCCTTGCTCTTCCATCTGATCCCTACTTGTTCACGGCCCTTAGACGTGTTAGCACAAGCATCACCCTGTAAGCTCTCCCTAGCTTGCTTCTCAAGTTGATTTGCTCGGGCTTCCTCGTGTTTTGCCTTTTCTACCCAATAATTCTTCTCCTTTTTGAGGTTTTTGACTTCTTGTTCCCATTCCCCGGAAGTCTTGAGAGTCCCCTCAAATCTGAGCTCAAAGCGATATCTCTTGTTCTCCAAATGCAATCCTCGAAGGTCGTCCTTAACGGTGTCCCTTTCTCTCTTAATCTGTTCCTTCTCTTTTTCCCGAGCTGATTCCCTCTTTTTCATGTCTTCAAGCTCTTCTTGCAGTCGAGCAATTTCCTTACTCATCCGGGCCTTTTCTTTTTCAAATTCCGCTCTTGTAATTTCTAATTCTGATGGCATTTCCCTCGGTGGCGGATTTATGAACTGGATCTCCTCCCCATCTGATGTCAATAGTCTATCATTAACCCTTAATTTCCTCCATACCAAATAATCAGGTGTGACGGTGTCGGCATATCTGGCCACTTTTATCCGTTGAGTTTTCTTCCATGCTTCGATCGCTGCCCGCACTTTTCCAGAATATCCATCTTCCCCATAAGTGAACTCTGATGATCTTAAATTATGAGTCATGGGTGTGAATTGCCGAGACTCCACCTGTCTTTGCACCAACAGAGGCGCATAACTCACAGACCCCCAAATTCCGAGCAGTGGAACTCCCGGGTTGTCCCCACATTTGTACATAATCGGCACAGGAACCATCCATGGAGCTCTCCAAGTCACCATCTCCCCTTTTAGATTCCGGAACATGTTGACCCATTTCTCTTCATTCCCTTCCTTAGGCCAATCATTTTGAAGGAATTCCTTAATCGGAACTAAAGTCTTCATGTATGGTTTGAAGGAAACATTTTCTATCTTCCAAAAGTGACTTTGAATCCAAATATAAAGGAGTTGTACACACCCCTTGATCCTCCCTCGTCCGGCCTTTTTACAAAAATTCAAGGATCGGATAGTTTCAGCTATGATGGCCGGAGATGGGTTGATCTTTTGTTCCAACTTTTCAAAGAAATCAAACACGGCTATATCCACATGACCCAATATCTTCGGGAATATGATTAACCCGTAGATGGCTAGAGCGAAGATGTCCCTGGCTTTTGCTTTGTTAGAACAACCCAATATCAACAGTCGGAGAGTTTCCCACGGAATGCACCCATTTTTCTGCTTCGTGTCCACATGACTCTCAACCCATGTTGTATCCATTCCAGTGATCCTAGCCACTTTCTTCTTAAGACCTGAAGGTTTCATTTCCTTCAAATATATCCGATCAGGATTAGGACATTCAATACGTAACAGTGTCGAATATTCTTCGATCAGTGGTGTCATATCCTCCTCGTTAAAAGTGAAACATCTATAAGCAGGATTCCAGAACTGTACCATAGCCTGAATCAACCCACTATTGACCTGAATCGGAATTAAGAGTGCTATGTCTCCATATTTCTGAGTGAAGGCTTCTTTCTCTGATACATTCCACTGGTTCCAAATGTCGGCTAACCCTCGGAGATTATTCTGTCTAAGATCCACTTTGACCCTTTCCGGCAATATTGACACATAACCCTTCTCGAGGCAATCTCCATCCTCCCTTTGATTTTTTTCTGACTGTGCCCTGACTACTGCATGATCTTCTATCACTGAAATAACCTGGTCCTCCATGAAAGTCCTTTGGGTTGATAACTATCTCGAGGCCAATAAACTTCAAGTATATGATGATGTCTATGATGCATGCCAAAGAAAAGAAAACAGAAAGAAATAGATTAGTAAGGAAATGAATTCACAAATATAACATAAATAACAACATGCTTAAAAAAATGTCCCAAAATTTAAACAGAGCTACGGCATTACAACGCCTTTGGGACAAAATAATAAAAAAATACGAGTGGTATGATGTTCGTTCATCATCACCCAATTTGTATCTAACATATAGAAAGATGGTAAAAGGTTGGAAATGTTCCTCCATGTGTCTTAAACTTCGGGTATCTAACAGAAATCCGGCATGGCTTCGCCTAGGTTCACTATATGAAGGTGAATTGGTTCTAAGGCTCCGAATTGTTCCTCACTGTCGCCGGTGAAGGCTAGTAAGGCACCCCGATAAAAGCGGGTTCAATTCGTTAGAGTATATTTTCCTATGCCCGTACGGAGGATTATCACGAAGGCATTAGGTACTTTATACTCCGAAAGTGTTTCACTAGCCCATACGGAGGATCATCACGAAGGCGTAGTTACTTTACTCCCACTTAAAAGGACAGAACCCGGGTAGAGGATTCATGATATGCAAATGCACGTGTAGTGTGTGTGGAGGAACAAAACAAACCTGTCACCACCTATTCTACAACCCTTATTCTAAATACCCCACAAAACTTAAACAATGTAAAACATCATTCAAACAAACATATAAATATACGCAACAAAATTAACAGGGAACAACTAATAATATGAATGCATATGAATATGGACATATTAAAACATTTTTTTTATTTCCAAAATTCTCTTTTTTTTTTTTTTTTTTGATCCAAAGAAATATAGGAATAAAAATTAAATACCAATTAAACCAACAAAACCGAGACTTTGATAACACACGACTAATTCTAGGCCTGACTCTCTAATATTTCCCCAGTGGAGTCGCCAAGCTGTCGCAACCTAAAAAATAACGTCTCATCGCAAGACTTTATTATTCGTTAGATGTGACATTAAAAAATCGAGGAAAAGTCGACTTAATTCCTCTAGAAAAATGAAGGTTTTGAAAATGACCTTAAAAAAGACATGGAGTCGCCACCAATCTTTTTTAGCTAGGTGTGATCGGCCACCTATTAAAACCGGTTTTATAAAATATTTTAAAAATTAATTAAAACATTTTAAAAACCAATTTCAAGTCTGCGTTTTAAACCAGAGAAATCAAAGAAGCGGGTTCGGGAGTCGGTTACGTGTGGGGAAGGATTAGCACCCCCACAACGCCCGTATAAATCGGTACCTTATTAATCGTGTGTTATCTCAAGTCTCGGTAAAAAGTTGGTTTTAAACTTAGTATTTCAAGTTAATTCCCAATTTAAAAATAATTCCATTTTTTTATTGAAAATGATCCGGAATTTATAAATTCAAAATTTTCCTATATTCCCCAACAAACGTGGCAAAATATAGAAATTTTTATTAGTTTTGGAAAACTTTCCGAATCATTCTTCTTTTGAAAGAAAGATATTCCTTTATTAATGATAATTGATGAAATTCCCTCCAGCAAACCCGGTAGAGAACTCATGAATTATTTTAACTCGGGAATATCTTTATTTTTATTGAAAACCATTATCTTTTTGAAAACATTTAAAATAAATGAACATGTATATGCATGACATAAATAAAATGACATAGCAAAATCTAAATAATATAATGCAACCTAAATGACATGGCAAACATGAATGATATGGCATATACATTAAATGAAATGGAATATGAAATAATGCTACCATATAATATGCATGAAAATAAAAATAGAAATAATAGTGCATGAACATAGTATATGCTAAATAATATGACCAAAAAAATGACTAAATAAAAGCATGGGATATCATGAAATATTCCAAATCATATGATAAACCATATAACATCAAAAATATAAATCAAAATAATAACAATATCATAGAAATTATTATAACAAGAATCACATATTATATAAAATGCATGAATATAAAAATGCAATGCATGAAATGTATTTTTTCCTTTAATTAAGGAAATCCGTATATCTAAAAAGATATCCGGCTACCTTAGGAAAATATGTCAAATTAAATATTCTAAAACCAAAATACTTTGTGATTGTTTGAAAATAATTTTGAGAAGCTTGAATTAAAAATAAAAACTGGGCTAGAATTTTTTAAATGGCTCTAATTTCCTAAGTTTAAAAAATCCGGACTTGGCTACCCTTAACCCGGGACTTGAAAAACCATTTTTAGAGTTTAAAAAGGCTTATAAATTATCCTAAGTCAGTAGCTAACCCTCCTAATCAGCCCACTCTAAGTAAATTAACCAAAACAGAAAAATGGTTTTTCTTTAAATTCAATTCTGACTCCACTGTCCAGTATTAATCCACGATTTTTTACCCAATTTTTAAAACTTCCAAAAATTCTAAAATAAATACTGGAGACTCAGGACATGTAAAACTACACGAAAACAAATCGGCTTAATTTTCTGATCAAAGATGAATTCCCAGAAAAATCATAGATGTACGAGTTTTTGGAGGAGAAAAAACTGCTTTGTTTTTCTTTAAATTCAATTCTGACTCCACTGTCCAGTTTTAATCCACGATTTTTTACCCTATTTTTAAAAATTCCAAAAATTCTAAACAAATTACTGGAGACTCAGAACATGTAAAACTACACGATAAAAAATCGGCTTAATTTTATGATCAAAGATGAATTCCCAGAAAAATCAGAGATGTACGAGTTTTTTGAGGAGAAAAAACTGCTTTGTTTTTCTTTAAATTCAATTCTGACTCCACTGTCCAGTTTTAATCCACGATTTTTTACCCTATTTTTAAAAATTCCAAAAATTCTGAAAAAATTACTGGAGACTCAGGACATGTAAAACTACACGATAAAATATCGGCTTAATTTTATGATCAAAGATGAATTCCCAGAAAAATCAGAGATGTACGAGTTTTTGGAGGAAAAAAAAACTGCTTTGCTAGCACATTTTTTTGTCTTTGATAAAATCATTTAAAAATCAAAGTAAAAATATTTGAAACTCATAAAATGATTTCCAAACAATAGCTAAGACTTTTTGAAAGTTAGATAAAAATTGTCTAAGTAAAAAAAAATCACAAAGGTAGAATAATCAACTTGACAAACTTAATTTTCCACAAGTGTGCTCAAGAGAGCATGACTTTGAACCATCAATTGGCTCAAGTCATTATTCAAGTGGTATGAATATGAAATGCATGAAATAATGCAGCAAACATAATGCATGGATCTAAACCTAAATGTAAGGAAAATGCATGACATAAATAATATGGCCTAGACCTAACATGAACTTGCATGGCATTTAATGTAACCTAGACCTAAAACATGCATGGCATTTTTACAAACACAAGGCATGCTTAATTCAAAAATCCAACCAAATATCATGCAAATGCAAAAACCTAACAACTAGCATGACAAAAAATGCAACACACAATGCAAAACACATGGAGTAGCCAAATGGCCTCAAGCTCCAACAAGCATGGCATTTTCTCAAACACTTGGCATACTAGCATGAAAAACTAAGTCATAACACAAAAATCACACAAGCATTTTCACAAACACCTAATATACTAAGTCTAAAACATGCTCACTAAGATATAAAACAAGAATCATGCAAAGAATCACACAAGCATTTTCACAAACACTTAATATGCTAACTCTAAAACATGCTCAAATTTAAACAACATGAAAACAGAAAATTAAAAATGCAAAAACATGAAATCTAAGACATAAATGGCAACAAATAAAGCAACCAAATTAAATATAACTTAAGAACATGAAATAACATAACATTTAAAACATCAAAAACAAGAAAATAGCATAAACAATATGGTAAAATGAATCAACACAACAACTTAAAATAAATAATGTAGGCCATTTGGCCATGGTGAGTTTATTGTAAAAACAAAATGTAAATAAAATATACTTAAGAAAGGAAATGAAGGAAGAACAAAAAAAACATTATTCTAAAATGAAAACTCACCAAGTAGAGATTAAAATAGCAAAAAACAAGAATAGAAAATGAAAGTGCAAGAGTTGGTGCTCAAGAGCAACCTCAAGAAGCTAATATTTCAAGCTTTTCTCTTCAAACTTTCCTTTTTTTTCTAAACTTTTCTTTTTTTGCTCTCAACCAAGAAGATAAAAACTAAGAAAAACTAAGAGAAATAAGCCAAAATGGAAAAGAAAAAAACCAAAAATGTGCCTCTCTAGGGTTGGCCTTAATGATGTTTATATAGCCTCAAAGATGTTGTCATTTTTGTGTAACCTATTTTCCATCAAATGGCTAATAATTCAAGATGAAAAGTCATGAAATTATCACCCTTAGATTAGCATCTCAGCCCTCTCTATGCAAAAATAATGTTGACATCTTTCTTAACCTATGTGGTTTACTCACCATGGCTTGATCAAAGAGAATGGTTAACTAACTCTTGATTTTTAACCACTTGATTAAAAAAAAAATAATTAGAAGCTTCCTCCTTTCCTTGGGCTTGGGCATGCCAGCACTTCTCTTTTCCAGCCCAACTCTGATTTTTTGAAGGGCCAAAAAAAGCCCTTTTCGGTTGCTTGGGTGAAATGACCATTTTGCCCCCCGGATGCAAGTAAATATCAAACGGATTCCAAATTCAATTTTTATTTTTTTAATACTTCCAAAATAATAAAATATTGAGTTCTGAAAGTTTTCAAAATTATCCGAGTCCGTTTTCTATTTATTTGGATTTTTTCTTCCCAAAAATGCCCTTTTATGCCCCTACATTTTACCATTTTTTAAACGAGCTCCAAATCAAGATTTTCCTTCACCAATCTCTTCAAAATAATTAAAAAGTGTGATCTGGAAGTTTTCATAATTTTTGGAGCTCATTTGGTATTTTTTCGGGATTTATCGGCTTGAATTACTGCATAGGAGGCTCGGGATTTGGCCATTTTGCAAACGAACTCGGAATCAAGATTTTCTTTTTCCAATCTCTTCCAAATAATTTAAAATTGAGATTTTCCAAATTTCAGAATTTTTGGAGTCCATTTGCTATTTTTCCGGGATTTTCCTTTTTGAATTACTCTATAAGAAGCCCGGGATTTGGCCATTTTGCAAACGAACTCGGAATCAAGATTTTCTTTCGCCAATCTCCTTCAAATGATTTAAGAATGAGATTGACAAATTTTCCATAATTTTCGGAGTCCATTTGCTATTTTTCCCAAATTTTTCCAATTTTGCCCTTTTACCTCCGAAACCCGGTTTTGCTCAAAACAAATCCGATTTTCAGATTTTCTTCAATCTGAGCCTTGGGCCATCCTTTTTAACCATTATTCATCCATTGAGGGCATTGGTCTTACCAAGTCGGGCCATTTCTGTGATTCTTCCCGATTTCACCGAAATCCACTAAAAACCCTAATTCTCGGTTTTCTCCCGGATTGACTTTTCTTTCGGTTTTTCTTGCAAGTGACTTCTCCATTACCCGTAGTCAGTGCTTATCTTTCATTTGGAACCTTCAATTTCGACCAGTTTGATCGTTTAAGCACTTTTCCCCAAATTTCTCGGATTAGGGTTTCTTTTCTACTGAATCTCCAAATCCCAACTTCCGAACTCCATATCTTTCAATGTAGACCTCGGATTATCAAAATTCTTTCGCCATTTTTCAATTGAACTCAAAATCTTGATTGTGAAAGTGGGTTGACTTTTTCAATAGTTGACTTTCTGGGGTTGACTTTTTCGGGGTTTACTTTTTCGGGGTTGACTTTTTTGGGGTTGACTTTTTCAAGTTTGACTTTTTGTGCTCGCCCTCTTAAACTAAGTCTCGGAGTACCATCTGCAGGATGAAAACAGTCTTTTTATACTCGGAAACATCAATATGGGAAGAAAACATACCTGTTTTAGTGGTCCGGACAAAATTAGGTGTCTACACTCATTAAAAAAAAAGGCGCACGTTGATAAATGCTCTCGACTCATAATAGCAGGTCTCTTAGGTGCTGAGGATTTTCCACACCTTTCACTCGTTTTCTCACCAAATCCAACCATTTTTTTACCAATTTCTATCATTTTTCACCAATTTTCTTATATATTCAATGCATTCAACTTGATTTGTTCAATCTTTCTTGTATTTTTTTTCATTTCTTTCATCACTTTGGTTGTTATTCATATCTGAATCCATCGATTGGAAATGAGCTCTCTCACACCACCATCCATGGGCAACTTGAACTCAGTGGAGAAAAGCTCAGGAGAATGAAGGAATATCCTTCATGGCGACACTTCTTTAAGAAATCAGATCAATAATGTTCAACGGGTGAGAGATTCTATCAGAGGAAGGGAGGTTTCAGGGAAGAAAGAAGCGGCTATAACTGACACTGATGACGTGGCATCATCTCAGAATGTTGTTGATTGGCAGAAGCTCTTTGCTGTGAGTAGTGATCAAACTCTTCACTACTTTCCTCCTAAAGTTGACAATGGCTGCATTACTATTAAATCTCCCAATGATGTCTTCGAGGAAGGAATTCAGATATGGTAGCACTCACTAGTTGCTCAATTCCTGGGTAAGGCCCCTAATTTCAGTTTGTTTCAATGAATGGCAACCCTGCAATGGGGGAAAAACAGCTCAGTTGAAGTTAAACCAGTAGGATCGAACTTGTACATAGTTCAATTCATTAATTCAGAGGCTAGGGACTGGGTTTTGGAGCATGGCCCGTGGCACATCCAAAATAAGCCAATAATAATCAACAAATGGGAACCTAATATGAAGATGCTTGATTTTAATCTGCAAAAACTTCCTGTTTGGATCCATTTGGGACACATCCCTCTGGAACTATATACTAAGAGGAGAATTAGCTATATTGCTAGTGCTATAGGCACACCCCTTGTGGCAGATCCAAACAACCCCAGGAAGTAGCTGGAATTGGAGGAAACTTATGCAAATGAGGAGTCTAGCCTTGCAGTGTGTTGCACAACAAAATGGAGTCCTAGCATGGATCTGGCTAGGACCAAAGTTCTCAGCAACTAAGGTCTGGAATGAGCTAAGGACTAAGCAAGGAAGGGTATGTTGTGCGGAACTAAATCGAGATTAGTAAAACCAATAAAAACACACTGAAAAAACACAGATATTTTACGTGGTTCAGCAAGTGTGCTTACATCCACGGGAGGAGGAGCTTGAAGCTTTGTATTAATGGAGATGGAGTACAAACATATACAGAATTCAAGGTGCTTTGCTAGCACTGAACTCACAACTCACACAATACCAGAAAACTCTATAAATTTAGAGAATTTGCTTCAACTCTTAAACTCTCACACATTTTTTCTCTCTCTCTCTACATGGCCTTTTATAGACAAATACCATTGGTGAGAACACATTTAATGTGGCAGCCAAAGTAGCCACCATCCAGCAGCCATGGTAGCAAAAGTCATGGAAGCTTCCATGACTTTGGTGGTAAGCCTCCATTCTTGACTTTGGTGGCTATGGTGGAAGCTTCCATGGTTGGTGGATAAGCCTCCATTGATGACTTTGAGCCAATATTCAACAATCTCCACCTTGGCGAGAATCCACAGAGAGAATTCACTGATCAGAGCTTCCTCCATTCCTCCTTCAGGTGCTTTAAACTCGAGAGATATTGATCAAGTCCAAACAATGTTGAAACTTGATCCCAGAAACTATTTTGGTTAGCATATTTGCGGGATTATCTGCAGTCCCGATCTTCTGTAGTAGGATGTTTCCTTCATCTACTATTTCTCGGATAAAGTGGTAGCGAACATCAATATGCTTGGTCCGACTGTGATGAACTTTGTTCTTAGCTAGGCAAATGGCACTCTGTCTATCGCAGAAAACATCTACCTTTTCCTGTGCTATCCCCAAATCATCAATCAATCCTTGAAGCCAAATTGCTTCCTTGAAAGCTTCCGTTACAGCCATGTACTCTGTTTCTGTTGTAGACAGAGCTACCGTTGACTGTAAAGTTGATCTCCAACTTACTGGTCCTCCTGTTATGGTGAACACATAACCAGTAGTTGAACGACGCTTATCAAGATCTCCAGCATAGTCTGAATCCACATATCCAACAAGATGCTTACCAATAGTTTTACTTCTCTCGAATTTTAAGCCTGTTTCCACAGTACCATGAATGTACCGTAGAATCCATTTCACAGCTTGCCAATGGCCTTTACCAGGATTATGCATGTACCGGTTTACCATACTGACAGCATGTGAAATATCAGGTCCCGTACACACCATTGCATACATTAGGGCACCTACTGCATTGGCATATGGAACATGATCCATCTGTCTCTTCTCACCATCTGTACTTGGTGACATCAATGCACTGAGTTTAAAATGTGCCGCCAAAGGAGTACTTACAGATTTGGTCTTATCATTAAGGCCAAACCGCTGAAGTACTTTGCTCAGATACTGAGCCTGGGTCAATTTGATTACACCATTTTTTCTATCTCTGCTGATTTCCATCCCAAGAATTTTCTTGGCTTCTCCAAGATCCTTCATCTCGAACTCTGAGCTCAGTTGAGCCTTCAGCCTGTCGATCTCCACCTTGCTTTTAGATGCGATTAGCATATCATCAACATATAAAAGCAAGTAGATAAATGATTCATTTTGGAGTTTCCGAAAATAAACACAGTGATCAAATTGACTGCGTGTGTACTTCTGATCTATCATAAAGGTGTCAAACCGCTTGTACCACTGTTGCGGTGACTGCTTCAGACCGTATAGAGACCTGTTCAACTTACATGCCCAATCTTCACGACCGGGGACTCTAAAACCATCTGGTTGAGTCATATAAATTTCCTCCTCTAAGGAACCATGGAGGAATGCAGTTTTTACATCAAGTTGAACTAACTCTAGGTCATACTGTGCTACTAAAGCCAATAATATCCGAATAGATGCATGCTTAACAACAGGTGAAAATACCTCATTGTAGTCTATTCTTTCTTTTTGAGGGTAACCTTTGGCTACCAGTCTGGCTTTGTATCTGATACTGTCTTTGCCGGTAGCACCCTCCTTTTTGGCAAAGACCCATTTGCACCCAATTGTTCTTTTGAGTGTTGGAAATGGAACCAACTTCCATGTCTGATTCTGATGAAGTGATGTCATCTCTTCATCCATCGCCTTCTTTCACTGGGCATGCTCGGGGCTGTTTACAGCTTCTTTGTAATTGGTCGGAACATCATCGTCAATTACTGGAAGGGCGTATGCCACCATGTCTGTGTACCGGGTAGGTTTCCGAATATGCCTTTTTGGTCTGCTGGTGGCAATAGACTCAGGTTGCTGAAAGATTTTTGGTGATGACTCCTCCACTTCAGTTAAGGTGTCATCAGATTCTGGTTCAGATTCATCAGAATTTTGACCAGCATCTTCAGATTCAAACTCCACCTGCTTTAGAGAATCATGGTTCTGATTCTCTGGAGTTGTCAGTTTCAGCATTACAGATTCGTCAAAGGTAACATCTCGGCTTACGATGACTTTCTTTGACTTAGGGTTCCACAGTCGGAATGCCTTTACTCCTTCACTAAAGCCCAAGAAGACAGCTTTATTGGCTCTAGGATCCAGTTTTGATTCACTAACGTGAAAATATGCTGGGCATCCGAAAATATGAAGCCGATCATAATCAGTGGTAGAATGTCCGGACCACACCTCTATGGGAGTTTTCCCATCAATTGCAGTGGAGGGTAGTCTGTTGATAATGTGGGAGGCGTACAATAAAGCCTCCGCCCAAAATGTTTTGCTCAAGCTCGACTGGGATAACATGCAGTGAACTTTATCAACCAAAGTTCGGTTCATCCTTTCTGCAACTCCATTCTGCTGGGGAGTGCCAGGAACAGTGAAGTGTCGGATTATCCCATCATTCTGACAGATTTCCTTCAGTGGATCTGACTTGTATTCTCCACCGTTGTCAGATCTCAGTCTCTTGAGCTTTCTCCCGCTCTGGGTTTCGATCATCTTCTTCCATTTTACGAAGATATCTAGAACTTCATCTTTATGCTTCATAGTATAAACCCAGACATATCTAGAGTAATCATCAATAAAGGTCACAAAATAGTGTTTACCTCCCAATGAAGCATTTTTGGAAGGCCCCCAGACATCAGTGTGAATATAGTCCAATGTTGCTCTCGTACGATGAACTGCAGTGCCAAACTTGACTCTTGTTTGCTTGCCTAGGACGCAATGCTCACAGAAATCAAGTTTTCCTGTTTTGGCATTTTTCGGTACACCTTGCTTTATCAGGTTTTGTAAGGCCTTTCCTCCAACATGCCCTAAGCGCATGTGCCAAAGTCGAGAAGTGTCAGATTCATCGTCTCCATTGTTGTGGGAGACTGCTGCTCTACCTGTCACAGTTTCTCCATCAAGGAGATACAGATTTCCCTTCATAGAACCCTTCATTGCTAAGAATACTCCACGTACAACCTTCAAAACTCCATTCTGAATGGTCATCTTGTAACCATTTGAGTCTAAGACCCCCAGTGATATGAGGTTCTTCTTGAGATCAGGGACATACCTTACATCCGTAAGTTGTCTGATTGTACCATCATGCATTTTTAGTCGGATCGTTCCAATACCTCTAGTGTGACATCGTTGCCCATAAGGACAATTCTTCCATCAAGCTTTTGATAGCTTGAGAACCACTCTCGGTTCGAACACATCTGGTATGAACATCCGGAATCCCTTGATTACAAGGATGTATCTCCACCTAAAACTGTGAAAGCAGAGTCTTCTTCTCTATCAGTCTTTTGAGCAACTATCACAATCGACCTCTCTGTCAGGACAGTCTTTCCTCCAGTGTCCAACACTAGGCACACTCGTCTTTTCAGGTCGTCAGGTTGATGATTCTCTCTGGACGGGATCTCAATCGACCTCTCTGTCTAGGCAGTCTTTCTTCAAGTGTCCAACACTGGGCACACTCGTCCCTTGCAGATTGTCGATGATACTTTTCCTGGACGGGATCTTCATCCATCTATCGGTCCTTCACGGACTCACAGGTCCAGTACTTCGCACTGCCACATGCCAAAGTTACGTGGTGCCATCAAATTTCTCCACCTCGAACTTTGCAGTGGTCATCGAGTTCTTTCTGATGTAAGAACTTGATGGTGCGCTGCTGGTTGTTTCAGTTGTCTCTAATGATTCTGCCATGGTAATAAAACAAAATTACCAACTCAGAGTTTTTTTGTTACCTGTATGGAAAAACGGATGCCGCGGTTGAGTCCGGAATAGTCGAAATAGCTAGGAACGGGTCCAACTGAGTAAATTTTGGACACACGGAGAATATTCTGTGAATATTCTGCTGCAGGTGGCTCGAAATAGACTCGGTTTAGCTCAACCGGCTCGAAAAAGGCTCGGAATAGTGTTCTGAACCGGCTCAAAAAAATAGCCTGAAAAAGTTGGTCGGAGCGGCGGCGACGCGTGGGGCGCGTACGGCGGCGCGTGGGGCGTGTGTAGGCTGGTGGTCACCGGCGCGTGAGGCCCACTCGTCTTCAACCTCTGGATGGCGCGTGCGGTGCGTGGAATTCACGCGTCTTCAACGTGCGGTGCGTGGAATTCACGCGTCTGGATGGCGCGTGAGGCCCACTCTCGCTTCTTCTGGCAGCGCGTGTGGGCGCGTGCGGCGTCCTTTGGCTCTCTGGTTGATTCTGCTGCACTCCTCTCGACGACCTCTTCAACCTGGTATTTTCAAAACACAAATTGAAACACTTTTGAAAAACGGACAGAATCAAACAAACTCGGTTTTACGTAAAAGTTGGCTCTGATACCAATTTGTTGTGCGGAACTAAATCGAGATTAGTAAAACCAATAAAAACACACTGAAAAAACACAGATATTTTACGTGGTTCAGCAAGTGTGCTTACATCCACGGTAGGAGGAGCTTGAAGCTTTGTATTAATGGAGATGGAATACAAACATATACAGAATTCAAGGTGCTTTGCTAGCACTAAACTCACAACTCACACAATACCAAAAAACTCTATAAATTTAGAGAATTTGCTTCAACTCTTAAACTCTCACACATTTTTTCTCTCTCTCTCTACATGGCCTTTTATAGACAAATACCATTGGTGAGAACACATTTAATGTGGCAGCCAAAGTAGCCACCATCCAGCAGCCATGGTAGCAAAAGTCATGGAAGCTTCCATGACTTTAGTGGTAAGCCTCCATTCTTGACTTTGGTGGCTATGGTGGAAGCTTCCATGGTTGGTGGATAAGCCTCCATTGATGACTTTGAGCCAATATTCAACAGGGTAAACTGGCATAGACGAATTTGGTTTCCCTTCCACATTCTCAAACACTCTCTTGCCTCTTGGATGGCAATTCTCAATAGTTTCATGGAAAATGAACATTGAGAGCAGCTGTGTCCTTTGTCAGGTTGGGCAAGAGTCTAGGGACCAATTATTCTTTGGTTGTGCTTTCTCAAGAGACATATGAGGAGAAGTACTTCAACTTTGCCATCTAGAAAGAACAGTTAAGGAGTTGGAACACTGAGCTTCACTGGGCAGCTTCTAGGTTGAAAGGGAAAGCCTTAATTTCGATTATAATTAGGCTGACATGGAATGCTTATGTTTACTTGATATGGAAAGAAAGGAATAATAGGCTATTCAATCATGCTCAATCGACTAAACAGGAGATTCTCAGAAGCATCAAGGAAACAATGCGGCTAAGACTTTCAGGTGCAGGAACAGCAATTGTAGACTCAGTTAACACTAGGCTATCTATAGCATGGGACATTAATTGTCTTTAGTTCACAATTTTGATTCCCCTATTGTTAAAGTGTAATGCTGGATAAATTCTAGCTAAACTATGTAATTTAGCAGGGATTACCTGCTTTTTGGATAATAAAAGCAATTTATCCAAAAAAAAAATTATGAATACTTGATATTGAACATATTTTTACTTTGTTAATTATTAATATTCTTAAAAACTCATAGATAGAATACACTTTTTAAAATAAGAATATTTTATTATAATAATAAAAAATTATCAACATCTTTTTATTATGTAAATAAAAAATCATTTAATGTCATAAATTATTTAAAAATTATTAGAAACTAGTTTTTATTATTATAATTACTATTTTTTATAATTATTATATTTATAATAAGTTGTGCAATATTAAAAAATTAACAACCATAACTTCAATCATATATATATATATATATATATATATCACTCAAGTTGCCAAATGACACCACGTGTCGGCTGCTTGGCTCTTTCACGTCAAACCCCGTAAAGTAACTATCAATCGCGTTGCTCTTGGCCTTATAGGAGCCGGGGAAGGAAGTGATGGGGTGGCTACGATTTTTGAAGGGAATTGAGTGAGAATTGGATGACCGTTGGCTAGAAAATTTGTTCTTGCGGAATTTTTAGGGTTAAAATTTTTTATTTTTTGATCAAATCAAATTTAGATGGATTTGTATTTAATTTTTTTAATAAATTTTTGAATTCGGAATCATTTTATCAGTTTTACAAACAGGTATATTAACCGACAAAGCAACTACATTGACAGGTGTGAGCAATGAGGACACCTCATCCTGCTCTTAGTTCCACTTCAACTCTTAACGGCGAAGGAATAAGAAGTACGTGGCCCTGAAATATGGATTTTACATTAAAATTCCTGAGGCTCTAGATCCCCTTAGAACCAGTTCGTCAAACTTCAGTCTTGGCGTTGGCGCCCAACCGTCAGAACACAGCTACCCACTTGACACGTTTTAAGTTACATTTATTTATGTTTTTTACAAGATTTGTTGCCTATCTAGATTCTAGTCAGTCCAGTCCGGTCCAGTTGGATTTTATTACAGGCTCAAACTCGATTTAAAATCTCCATCCAGCAGTGATTCGTGAAGGCTCTGCAACTAAGCTAATTAATTAATGGAGTTAACTATTTATTACTATGTTAAACACGTTGAGCTTTATAGGATCTAGGTGAAGTAGTAATGGAGGACACAATTTTGTTGCTTCTGTGTTTTATTCTGTCAGTTTCTGTATATGGGCAGCAGAGATTAAAATTTTCGATCATTTATTATGATTATAAATAAAATTACAAACAGATATATTTTAAGTTGTATCAATCCAGTCACATTTATCGATTGTTCTTTAAATCCTTGTGTGTGAGAAAGAGAAAAATAGGAAATCCTGGTGCTCAGCTGTGTGGAAAATGAATCGTTGTTCATTCCAGATGACATATATATAATCTGATCAAGATGCAATACCATGAATTAAAGTATAGCGAGAGACCAACTGATATACTATATTTTAATCAACAAGATTTTGCCCTTTTCATTCAAAACATGATCTGTTTTTGGGAGTGCTTAATTCTTAAAACAGATACTCAACAATTGATAACCTTGAAGAATTTGGCCATGGGACGTGAACTGTGACCATCTGCTCAGCATAATTAAACTCAGTAGGAGTCCCCTCAATTTTGCAGCTCATTGGCTTCTCTGAAGTAAACACCCTCATTTCTCCACTTCCTTTTACTCCAATTCTCACCAAATTTTCACCATCGTCGAAGACCATCGACTGAATTGCACCACCAGAATTAAGCATGTTCACAAGTCCGATGGGAGCAAATTGGATGTTTTTTCTTGGTAAGATTGTCACAGGGGAGACTGTGAGTAGCTCGTAATTAAATGGTTCAAGTGAAAGCTCTACTTTATCTGATGATTTCATCAGCTTTAGCTTCCTTTTCTGTAACATATATACAGCAAAGATGCTCGCACTGTCCACAGAAACTGGGTTCTTGCCATTGCTCCATTCGATGTCTTTGGGACTTGCAAAGCAGCCTAGAATGCTTGAAAAGTGAGAGGCGCTCTCATTCCTCCGGGATTCACGGGACCACCCTCCCCCTTGACAATTGAACAATCCTAAAACTCCTGTATACTGTTGTCAATGCAAATGATTAAATAGTCACTTTCTTATCAAATGACTGCGAAAATTGTGTACTTTTAAGAACTTTCAGTGAGGTTTCAATGTTTTTATAATCTTACTTTGTTAAGGTTCCAAATCTTGAGCATTGTTTTCCCGTCATGCAAGGGGTCTTCAAACAGGCAATCTCTTGTTGGAAGAGCATAGTGTTGGCATCTTAAGATGGATCCATCAGGCAATGCCAGGCTCTTTAGCACCTTGAAATTGTGTTGTCCGACAGAGTCACTTACATAAATAGGTCCACCAGATATAGCTCGAGATGCGGCATGGAATTCAGCACATTGGTGAGTTGATTGGAACATGTCCCAATCTGGTTGTATGAAATTGCCCATCCACAAGCTGTTGTAGGCGCAATGCACCATGTGACAGCCCTGAAGCCAATATGTCCCGTTTGGATCGCCTGAGGGGTCAGTGCACCAGAAATCATCACCTATAGGTACATTCGTATCAGCACAAAATGATTAGTCCTGAGTTGCTATGTTGCTCTGACTCTTCATTTTTCTTGAAAGACTCGTGTCCGACACCCATGTCCGACGCATATCCGAACATAGATATGAGGATATGATCTTCCAAAGACCCTCCAAATATATGAAAATCTTGAAAAAATTGAACATACCCCTGTCCGACACTAACACCCGAGTCTGAGTAACATAGCTGAGTTGTTTTATTTTGGTTTTCTATTTAGATAATTGGATACAACTTTCAGCTTTCAAATACATACCAACACGTCCAACTGAAATGGCTTCTGTTCCAAGGAAAAAGAAGTCATTGCAGTGTTCCATGCTAGCGATAACGCCATTTCCTTTGAAATGTTTCCTGACAGAAGCTGTTAGAGCCTTGTAATAAGCTTTGGCGAGATCTACGCGTCCGCCAAACTCCTCTGCAAGCATCTCAAGCAGCTGCAATACAGCAATTAGCTCAATAATATGCAAAAGATTGGTGAAAAACTGGATATTGAGTAAGCATTCTTTTGGATACCAGCTGACATAGTTATAAAAGAGATTTATTGTGCTGTGCATATGAACCATATTAATAGAATATTGAATTGTCATAACAATAAATTAATTTCCCCTTCTAACCATTAAAACAAAGAAATGAGATTGTAATTAGAAATAAAGGGCAAGAAAGAACGAAAAGGTAAAACCAGACAAAAAGCTAAACAGCTTATATATTGGTATATCCCTGGTTTTCCTCATATGAACATGTGCAATATTCATATTTCAAAAATCAAAAAATAACTTCCTATTAAAATTAGTGAACAGAATTATTATACCATGTACCAGCTTTAAATTTAGTCAAACCAAAAAAGAACAGAAAAAAAAAAAAAAAAAAAAAAAAACTTTCAGTTTAGTGATTGTTATATCTAAGAAAACTCAGGCTTTTTGCTAACGGACATGGACACTACGGAAACATCCAAGAAGTAACTGATAAAATAAAGAAGGACCTGCCAAACTGCCAACGCTAGCTACTGCTAGCTATCTCATAAATCATAATATTAATCTGTCCTTAATCATAAGAAGTTTTTCTTGTAAAGCCTGATCCTTGAAATGAGAGTTAGTTGAACAATGAGGCTAGACCAAATTTGTTTACCGTTTCATATGATGCACGTCATGCCAAATATCTTGCATTAATAACCCAACCCTCACTCACCGGCTGACAATGATACCATTTATACCTCACATCACTCACTCACTCACCGATCGAAAACCCCCAAAACAGGGGACACCCGCCAAGATATGTGACAATGGGTTTCTGATTCATTCAGGATAGCCAATCTTTTTGCACTAGAAGCTCATTTCTACCATGCAAACGCTATCAAAGTTCCTTACTATTATTAATTAATTCAGATTACCACATTACCAAATTGAAAATCATTTGGATATTTTCGGTCTGAAATTCGCTCTGATCAATTTGATGATCATGTCTTGCCGTCATAGTCAGGTAAACTAAGATTTAGAAGGAAAAGTGAGCTTGACCTTTAATTTAACAATATAAATTGTGGAGAAGTCAAAAGCAGTGCACGTGAGATGAAAGCTCACAACTCATTAATAGGCGCAGACCGCTATCTGCACCATCTCTACGATCGAGACTGCTAAATAAAGAAGAAATTCATATATAAAGAGAGGTTGGAGAACTTACATGGATTACATCAACCTTGACGCCATCAATCCCCACCGATTCAAGATGAGAGTGAAGTCCCTCGTACATCTTGTCAACTATTTCTGGTGGGACCAATCCTACCCCATTATTAACAATCTTGTCTACAGCTAAATCCTCCATTGTCATCTGCAAGCCCTGGGACAGTTTAGGAGTAATGACCTTTGCAGGAGGCATTCCTGGGACATTGGGTCTAACCCCACCCCAATATCCACATAATGCATGCCACACATATACATGTTCTATGGTCTTAAACTCTTCCTTTAGGTCCCTAATAAAGGCACCCATGCCCTTCTTATTACTACTAATTTTATAGTCCCTAAACTTGTAATTTTCTTCAAATTTTATGAGCCTACATGGCATTTGTTCACCAGCAGAAGTTCGATTCATACCTTGTTTATCACTGATGGGGTCATCATCAAGGCAAATGGACTGCCATCCATCATCAATAAGGACCATCCCTGGAGGGCAACCACCCTCCACTAGGCCCTTGACCCCTTCCCAAACACCTTTAGGGTGTACTTTTAGGTAAAATGCATCCCAAGTGCACCAACCAAATTTGTCTACTATACCTGGCGGAGTTTTCTCGTCAAGAAGCCTGAAGGTCCCCAGATGGACCCTGGCCACCTTCATGGCCTCCTTGACGAGATTATACGGATCATCGCCAACATGCATGTACAGACAACTCCGGAAGCTGGACGCAGACACCTGCGTGGACCCACTCTCCATGCAGATGTCCACGTTATCATCAATTCCAGGCTGGAGAGAAGCCCTGAAGGGCCCTTCAAGAAGTGGAAGCAGCAAAACATAAGGACGCCCAGACTCATTTTTGTCCAACATCATCATCTGAGTCTCATGCTCCACGTCTTTTCCACTATTTCCAACCCACTGGGTGGTCCACCAGACTTTGAACCTGAATATGCTCATGAACCTTATGCCACTGAGCTTGCCAATGGGCACCACGTGTCGGCTTTTCGGATCCTCCTCCTCGTCAAACCCAACAAAGCATCCGACGGTGCTCTTGGAGTTGGATTTATCTACAGAAGAAAATGGTGATGGGGTGGTGACAATGTTTGCAGGGACATTGGAGAGAATTGGTTGACCATTAGCAAGGAAGTTTGTTCCTTCCATGGTTATTGACGTGAATACTTGACCATCAGCCAACCCCATTGCATCCAGGGCATTCTTGGTTATGCTTGGAGCCATGGAAGGAATCTGGTGATTGCTATCAAGTTTTGATAGTCAAGGAGGCAGGGAAGATAAGGACAGGAGAGGGGAGTGGAGTCGAGATAGTTTAGAATTTGGGTGTGCAAAGCAGGGATAAGCGGTGGTGGTATTTATAGAAGCTTGTATATGTATTTCGTTGTTTAAAGAAAAAATTGGCTAAAATAAAATAAAAAATGCTTATGTATTTAATAAATTTTTAATGTGTATCTAATTTTAATTTATATTTAAATAAACATAAATTAATTAATTTTTATTTGAAATAAAAATTTAATTGAATACAAATTAAAAATAAAAATTTATTTAAATACAATAAAAATATAAAAATTTACTTGAATAAAATAATATAATTTAAGATTTTTTTTAAATATTTATACCTCTATATTAAAACTATCCCTAAAAGCTGAGATAACGACAGCTGTCTTTTTTTTTTTTCAGCTTCTTAGGACAATTACAAATAAGTTAACTAATAACAACTATTTATTATTTTTGGTCATTATAATAAATAATTATAATTATAAATATAAAATATAAATTTCTTTTAGCTTTTGTGATTCGATCCGTTTTTTTTTCAGATTCAAATATTAAGGATTCAGATAATTTGCAGATTACGATATTAAATTTACTATTTTCATCCGATTCAGGGCGGATTTCGATATAAACATTTGGATATACATTCTCCAAATCCGCCTTAATTTTGGTCTGAATAGTGTCGCATATCCAAATTTTTTATCTGCTCAAGTTATATATTTAAAACGATAAAGATTTTTTTTTCAATATTTTAGGAAAATTATAAAATCAATTAATCAATTAAAATATTTATAATTTATAATCACTATAATAAATAATTGGTAATAAGGAAATATAAATTTTTTAGCTTTGCTGATTCGATTCTTTTTTTTTTATTCTAAAATTACGGATTTGGATAATTTACGGATTCGGATATTGAATTTACTATCCTCATCGGATTCAGAGCAGATTCGGATATGAACGCATGGATATCTGTTATCCAAATCTGCTTTAATTTTGATTCAGATAGTGTCGAATATCCGAAACCGTTATCCGTTCCAGTTATATATTTAAAGCATAATGGTCTTCTTTTTTCGGTATTTTACAAAAATTATAAAATAGATTGATTAATTAAAAATATTTATTATTTATAGTCATTATAACAAATAATTGTTAATAAAGAAATTTTTTTTTACTTTTGTGGTTTGATCTTTTTTTCATATTCAAAATATTACAGATTCGAATAATTTGTGGATTCAGATATTGAATTTACTATCCTTCGGATATGAACCCTTGGATATCCGTCATTCGAATCCGCTTTAATTTTGGTTCGGATAGTGTCAAATATCCGAATCCGTTATCCCCTCCATTTACATATTTAGTTCTTATTTTATTTTATTTTTAAATGATTTAATAAATTTGAATTTTAGCAGATTCAAATATCCGGTGGATATCGCTCTTTGAATAGGATGCAAATTCGGATAATAAACAGATTCGAATTTTGGATAAATTAAGCAAATTCATATTGGGATATTTAAAAAATTGCAGATATCCGATCCACTGTCTTCCCTATTTGCAACAAAAAAAATTGAAAAAAATTATAAAATTAACTAATAAACCAAAAATATTTTGATGTTATATATATTTTTAAAATGTGTAATCAAGAGAAAAAGTTTTGAAAAAATTACAAAATGAACCAATTAACTAAAATATTTATTATCTACTATTATTATAATAAATAATTATAAATAAGAAAATAGAAAAAAAAAATTAAGTGAAAATAAGATTTTGCAATTATTTTTTATCTTTTGAGAAGAAAAAAAAATACCAACAGGGGTAATTGATCGATTTGGACTCTCACAACTGAAGAAAGTGGAATCTAATTGGAAATAAATTTATTTATTTAATTTTTTGACGAATTTGTCACTTGATTTTATAAATAAAAAAAAAATTATAGTTTTATTTTTTTATTTAAAATTGAATAATAATAAAATTTATTTGTGAGAAAGATGCAATTTAAAATATTTAATTTCTATATTAAAAAAATATAATTATTTTAATATATAAATATATATTAAAATAAATTTAAATAAATAATTACTTATTCATATAATTAAAATTATATTAAAAAAATGTAAATCCCTAGAAAAGCGGGGAAATATTCTAGTTTTAATAAAAAATAAAAAAAAAAAAAAAAAACTTGACTGTGATTTGCTCGTGTATAAAAACAATCAACAATGTACAAGTTGGAGTAAGTTTTGCTTTGGTGGGTCGTTGTTTTGTTTGTTCCTAGCGGAAGAAAAAAGTTAAAACATTGTTTTTATTAAAATTAATTTTACGTGAATGGACATCATATGAGTTTTGTCAAATGCAAATTCAATTTAAAATTTTTAAAAGATATAGATGCTTTATTTTGATTTTTTGTTATTATTTTAATTTTAGTTTTTTTGATAATTTTTTTTAATTGAGTTAGTATCACTGACGTTAAACTCAATATTTTTTTTAATATTAATATAGATAAATAATTTAAGAATTTTTTTAATATTTTAATAATAATAGGAAAAAAAAACTTGATTGTGATTTGCGGTTTTTTTATCAGAATATAACTAAAAAAATTATTTACCAAAATATCGTTATTTTTAGATTAATTCTCAAAATCCGCTTGTTTTAAAACTAGCTAGGAAATCGACATCCCACATAACAATTTTTCAGCGTAAAATTTTCAAAATTTTCAAAAAAACACTAAGGGAAATCGCCATGGGGGTGGCGATTTCCCTTGGTGTATTTTAAAAAAAATTCAAAAAACACCAAGAAAAATCGCCACTCTCCATGGCGATTTTCCTTGGTGTTTTTTGAAATTTTTTTCAATTTCACCAAGGAAAATCGTTATGGGGGTGGCGATTTCCCTTGGTGGTATATATATATATTTACTTAAATTAAAAAAATTACAAATTTGTTTTAAAATTTGTTTTTTAATTTTAAAAATTATAAATTAAATTAAAAAAATTAAATTAAAATTTTTAAAAAAAAAATTAAAAGTCCAATGGTATATTTCTTATTTAAATTTTATGAAACTTTTTTTTTACTTTTTTAGTTAAATTTTACTATATAACCTTTTAAAACAAAAAAAATCAAAAAACAAAAAATCAAACTTTTTATGAAGGCAACGGTAAATAATTATATATATAATTTTAAAATTTTAAATTATTATTGTTTTGTTATTTTATAGTTTTAGAATTTTTTTAATTTTTATATTGTTTAATTTTTTAATTATTATAGTTTTATAATATATTAATTTTTATTATTATTTTATTTAATTAATTATCAACAGGATACTCGTCGCGTGTTACGTTCGATAAAATTTATATTGGAGGACCCGCATCCATCTATTATCGACCACTTAAGAAGAGCCGGATTTTATCACGCAACTCAAATTCGACGATTTTTTATACAACCCGACTTAATCAGTGCGTTGATCGAACGATGGAAACCCGAGACGCACACTTTTCATTTTCCATTTGGTGAATGCACGGTAACTCTAGAAGATGTTGCGCTTCAACTTGGACTTCCGGTCCATGGCGATGCAGTTACAGGCGAAAGCTTGCTAGATTGGAATGAAGAGTGTCAAAATCTATTGGGCTTAGTACCTCGAGATGAGTATGTATCTGGCTCAACGGTGAGACTAAATTGGTTGAAATCCTTTCAAAATCTTCCATTACACGCAATTGAAGAACAGATACAATATGCTGCTAGAGCATATATTTTACGTTTGATTGGAGGATTACTGATGCCTGACAAATCGAGCAGTCGGGTACATTTAATGTATCTTCCATTACTACGTGATTTAGAGCATGCAAAAAATTATAGTTGGGGTTCTGCGTGTTTGGCGGTTTTGTATAGAGAATTGTGCCGGGCTACAATACCAAAAAGCCATGACATAGGTGGATGTTTAGTGCTTCTACAATCATGGGCTTGGTATCGGCTTCCATTTCTTGCTCCGCATATGGATGTTTCGGCTGTATACCCCCTTACAAGCAGGTAATAATCTTTACTATTTTATTAATTTTGTACGAACTTGTATTTTTATAGGTCTATTAAGATTTTATATGCATTTTAACAGGTGGAGTAGGAGTAGGAGTAGGAGTAGAGTTTTACCGAGACTCCGACCGACCTTGTAAGTATAAGATTGCGACTAGATCGAGTAGGATATGATAAGGTAAATATTTCGATTGTTACATTCAAGTATTTTTGTATTTAATCCATATGAAACTAATAATTTGTAATAATTATTCCCAGTTTCTATGGATGCCATATTCCTCAAGTGAAATTATGGCATGCCTCCCATCGGATGCCTACAATAATTGTAATATATGGAAAGCAAACACAGCATTGATATGCTTTTCATATGTAGAGTGGCACCAAACTGACAGGGTGTTGCGACAATTTGGGATGTAACAACCAATTCCTGCAGCCCCAGTGAACCTTGATAAGCTTCACAAGATCGACATACGTGGTCGTCATGAGGAATTCTGGCCTGCGAAGCATGAACATTGGATCCATTGGTGGAATATACGTTGTCAACGAATTCCGACAGGTTATCCGATTGTTGGTAATAATTTCAATCCATCTGATGATTACATAGGATGGTATAAAAATGAAGGTCGATCTTTTGTTTGTCCACCGTCGGTTTATGAGGATGTTAGGAGTATGCCATTTATCGGACGAACTTCAACTCCAATCCCTCTTACAAAGGATATGGAAGCTCCTAGACCTAGCCGACAACGTGGGCGGACACGTCAACCGGCCTTATCGGAGTTCACAGTACCGAGGATGTCATTTAGTCGTCCTGAACCTGAACGGGATCATGGAGTACCATCCAGTCATCGTTATTCCATCAGTCACCCCGGATATGACGTTGATTAGTGTTACCGACCATCACTGCCAATGACGAGGTTATATGACCAGCTCCCCATCCTACGTCCAAGTTCAGCATATCTAACATCAATGTATCAGTTTGGAACCCCTGCATCAGCATTTGATGATACATCATTTCTAGGTCCATCTAGTAGTCAAGTTCCCGTTATGGGTGAACTAGGTGTTGGCTCCTCCAGCAGTGGGTTTCAAATTTTTGATACAGAAGAAATAACTGATGACATACAACCGAAACCAGTGGCGATTACAGTAGGAGGTCGTGGTCGACCGTGAATACGTGCCACTGACGTGGTTGAACGACGGGTCCAACCACCACGCACAGGAGAGCTCGACACTGTTACTCTACACCACGCAATAATTAGAATAAATGTACTTTTATCAATATAACGAGAATAATATATTTTAAATTTGTAATATATAAATTTATATGTTTTGCATTTCATGTTATTTATTTTAAATTTGTTAGGAAATTAATTGTTATTTTTAATTTTTTTTATTCAGCATATCTAACTAAAATGTTAATATTGTTATTTAATTCATAAAAATGTAATAAAATATATTATTCAATATATTTTTATAAAAGTTCTTAATTTTATATAAAATAATAATCCAAATTACATGATAAGTAGAAAAAAAAAAACTTGCATAACATTTTCCCTTAATGGCAAAATATGTAAATATTACAGATTATGAAAACATGTAATTCCTTTATTGTTGATGCGAACTCTCCCCCGATGTGCCAGATTGATGCGGACATTTTCGACGGTTACAACCTTTATTTTTGCATAATCCACAACGTTTTGGTTGGCCTTTCTCCCTGAGGTCCATTTCATTACGAATACGACTTGATTTTGGCCGACCATGCGAATTTCTCCGCATTTCTTGATTGGGACACACTTCTGGACCATCATATTGAGGCCAATAACCTTTATTTCCAACTACTTAGAACTCATGTCTATAAACATTCAATATAGTTTCCCATCTATAGACATTGTCCACATATTGCATGCAATCTACATGGACATGTGCACAAGCAGCAACTACATGTGAACAAGGGAACCTTTGTGCTTGAAACTTCCCACAGTCACACCACATGTCACTAAGCTTGAGTTGTACTTCATTGCAGAAACACCCTCTTGTGGATCAACTAAATCTTCAATCAGAAAAGATTGATTTGCTCGCGTAAAATTACGAACAAAGTGGGAGTTAGCTTTCCTACGATTTTCTTGCATAGTCTGTGTGACTGTTTCACAGTATATGTGCTCTCCCTCCATCATTGCAATTTGTTTGTTCCCCATCTTAACAAAAAGTGTAGCCAACCTATAATATGTTGATTGCACTAAAGCAATAAGGGAAGATGACGCGTTCCCTTCAGCACCGAATTGATAGATTCAGCTAGGTTGGTTGTCATATGGCCATAACGTCTTCCTTGATCATATGATTGGGCCCACTTCTCCTTGGGGATCCTATCAAGCCAATTAGCCGCCTCTGCATTTTCTCCACGAAGATTCTCATGCATGAAATGAAAATTCGGTCGCCTCAACTCGTATCCTAATAAAATTAAAAACAAAAGACTTGTGAATTTCAGTATTATTTTATATACTAAAGGAAATATAAGAGATAAAATAACTATGATTCGATTCCATACCCATGTTAACAATATGTCGACGCAATTCCTTATTGTTAAACTTTTTCATAAAGTTAGCTGCAATGTGTCAAATGCAGTACACTAAATATGCATGTGGAGGATTCCATCCACTACCATCGCGTCTAATCGCAGATTTGATGGCTTCATGTCGATCAGACATCAAGCATATGCGAGGCTGTTTTGTCACATGTCTACGCAAATTAGTGAGAAAGAATGACAAGCCTCTGTTGTCTCACCCACTACAATGGCAAAGGAAATTGGCAGTATGTTTCGATTGCCATCTTGTGCAATAGCTAACAATAATGTTCCTTTGTATTTTCCATATAAGAAAGTACCGTCTATTTTCACAATAGGTTTACAATACGGATACCCTTTAATGCACGACTTAAATGTCCAAAATAGTCGATGGAATATTCTCTTACCCTGGACCTGTCGATCACCGTGATATGCAGGTACCGTTTGCAATTCCACAATTGTACCAGGCACAAAATGTTGCATTGCACCTAACCATTTAGGTAGCTCATTGTACGATCTATCCCAATCGCCAAAAACTCGAACAATTGTCTTTTGCTTTGTTTTCCACGTTTTCTTATAGGAGGTGATGTATCCATACCGGATTTGCATCTCAGCGATCAAAACTAAAACGAAGATCTCCGGATTTGCTTGGACCAATGACAGAATGCATGAACAGATCATGTAGAATCTAACTTGCAATGATCTTGTGAAATCCTCTCCGATGTGCAAGTATGAGGCCCTTCATATTTTCTAATCTCCCATGCCTGTTTCTTCTTCATAAAAGTTGCCCTTATTCTCCAATTGCACCATTTCCCATACATTAGACATTTGGCATAATATTTGGTCAGCTCAGATTCAATTACTCTGTAATCGACAGAGTTTTTGATGTTATAGTGCTTAATAGCTGAAAGCACAGCCTCTTTCGTTGGAAATTGTAACCCAACACACAGATCAACTGCAGATGGATCAAATGTCAGAGGCGTAGCTAATGTATGAGCATACTCAGGAAATTCTGGCACTTGCATTGCCTCCAGATCCAAGGTATGCATATGGGATGCAGCCTCATATGGGGGAAGATCTCCATGAGTGTTGATCTCAGCAGGGACGACGTCTGGGTCAGAATCACTGTTGTCATCACTTGCGAATTCAGCATCCTCTTCCTGCTCACTAAAGTCACCAACATATTCACCATGGACTCCACGTGGTGGAACAGGATCAACACCAGCTGGCTCATCTTCAAGGGTAGTAGGAATTGTTTGTGAGACTAATGAATTATGAAACGTTGTAGCTTGAGATAGCGGAACGACTTCTTCTGTGGGAACGTCGTATGTAGTGTAAACATTGAACGGCCCAGAATCATCATCTTCTGTGGGAAAGTTTTCTGTAGTGCGAACATTTGAAGGCCCACAATCATCGTGAACATCCTCTATGTCAGCATATAACTCAAGTACACCAACATTTGCAAATGTCTCATGAGCATAAAACATGCATCTGACATCATCATCATCTTCAAGTGAAAATGTTCTATATGGGACACATCCTTCACCAATAGAAAGAAGATGCCTATACTTAATCTCTGAAACTCTTTTTTTACTTCCAGTTTTAATTTTTGTATGAATTTGCAGCTTCAGTTCCTCTAATGTGACGTCTTCATCAACACGAAAACTTTTAGGACGTTTACAATCAAAGGTAGCACCTTCGTCAGTATTATGAATTTGGCCATTATAGTAGACCAATGCGATCACTCTATTGCTCATGTTGTGTAGTAATGAAACTAAGAAGGATGAGAATGGAGGTATTATCACTCGGCAAAAGAAAGACGAAATATAGAAGGATGAGAATGAGGAGGTATTAGCACTCAGAAAAAATTTGATTGAAAAACTGCTGTAAAAGGTATTGTAAACCTTCATCTGTATTATGAATTTATAATGGTTCATTATGTTGTACCGGATGACAAATCCCATCCTTTGTACAGGATGGAATCTGTTTCTCATCTTCTGGTTAGGGTTAATTGACTGAAAAACTGATAACTCATTCAATGCAAAAACTGATGATAAATCACATCCTTTGTACCGGACTGTCCAATAGTCCCATCCATTGCAGAAGGAATCCAATTCCAATATTTTCTGTAGCATTTGATTTACTAGAAAATAGCTGAAATCTATCCCTTACCCTAAATCATTGTCCCATCCATTGCAGAAGGAATCCAATTCCAATATTTTCTACAGCATTTGATTGACTCGAAAATAGCTGAAACCTATCCCTAACCCTAAATCATTAGTCTCATCTATTGCAGAAGGAATCAAATTCCAATATTTTTTGCAGCATTTGATTGATTGGAAAATAGCTGAAACCTATCCCTAACCCTAAATCATTAGTCCCATCCATTGCAGAAAGAATCCAATTTCAATATTTTCTGTAGCATTTTATTGACTGGAAAATAGCTGAAACCCTAACCCTAAATCTGGTCAATACTCCCATCCATTACATAAGGAATCCAATTCCAATATTTTCTACAGGATTTGATTCACTGAAAAATAGCTAAACCCTAACCCTAAATCATTAGTCTCATCTATTGCAGAAGGAATCTAATTCCAATATTTTATACAGCATAAAATTAAAATAATAAAAAAATTTAATTTTATATAAAATTCAAATAAGAAATTAATTTAATTTTATATAAAATTCAAATAAGAAATTAATTTAATTTTTATATAAAATTTAAATAAGAAATCAAATTTTAATTTATATAAAATTTAAATAAGAAATCAAATTTTAATTTATATAAAATTTAAATAAGAAATACATTTTTTAAAATAAAATTGTATTTTATATAAAATTTAAATAAGAAATATTTTTTTTATAATTTTAATAAGAAATAAAATTTTACTTTTTATAAAATTAAAATAATATATTTTATTTTATTTTTTATAAAATAAAAATTAAATTACATTTTTTATAAAATTAAAAAATTAAATAAATTATAAAATTTTAGTATATATATTTTTAAAAAATAAAAAAATCGAAGATAAATTTTTTTATACCTGTTTGTTACAGATCCCACATATTAAATTTAAATAAGAAATCAAAATTTTTATTTATAATATTTAAATAAGAAATAAAATTTTTTATATACAATTTTAATAATAAATTAAATTTTATTTTTTATAAAATTATAAAATTTTAATATATATTTTAAAAAATAAAAAAACAAACCAAGATAATTTTTTTATTTAATTTGTAATTTTTAAAATTAAAATCCAATTTTTAAAAACAAATTTATAATTTTTTTTAATTTTAGTAAATATATATATATACCACCAAGGAAAATCGCCACCCCCCATGACGATTTTCCTTAGGGAAATTGAAAAAAAAAAATTTAAAAACACCAAGGGAAATCGCCATGGGGGGTGGCGATTTCCCTTGGTGTTTTTTAATTTTTTTTTTAAAATATACCAAGGGAAATCATCACCCCTCATGACGATTTTTCTTGGTGTTTTTTTGAAAATTTTACGTTGAAAAATCGCCATGAAGGATGACGATTTTCCCGCTAGTTTTAAAACAAGCGAATTTTGAAAATTAATTTGAAAACAACGATATTTTGATAAATAATTTTTTTTTAGCTATATTCTGATAAGAAAACCTTGATTTACTCGTGTAAAAGAACAATGTACAAGTTGGAGTAAGTTTTGCTTTGGTGGGTCATTGTTTGTTCCTATTGGGAAAAAAAAAAAGTTAAAACATTGATCATATGAATTTTGTTAAATGCAAACTCAATTTAAAAATTTTAAAAGACATAGATGTTTTATTTTTATTTTTTGTTACTATTTTAATTTTAGTTTTTTTGATAATTTTTTTAATTGAGTTAGTGTACTGACGTCAAACTCAATCACTTTTTTTAATATTAATATAATTTAAGAATTTTTTTAATATTTTAATAATAAAAAAAAAATTGATTGTGATTTGCTCGTGTAGAGGAACAATCAACAATGTACAAGTTGGTATGATAAAAAAAAAATGTACAAGTTGGAGTATGTTTTGCTTTGGTGGGTCAGTGTTTGTTCCTAGTGACAATTGACAAACAAGTAATCGTGAGGGTATTAGGGTCATTTCACTTTCCATTTTTCATTTCGGTAAAATTTCCATCAAGATCTTTAAAAGTGTACGGACAATGAATAGATTTGGTTTGGTCCTACTTTATGAGTCATGGCCATATGGGCCATGCTGCAAGTTGATCCATTCCTGAAGCTTCTTTATTTTCTTTTTCCTTAAACTATTGAAAACTATGTTTACTCAACAAAAAAAAAAAATTTAAAACATATTTATGTCGACAATCAAGGGAGTTTAGACATGGAGCTTGAAGGGGACAAATTGTATTGACTGAGGTGGGTCCTGTTTTTTTGTCAAAGTAATTTAAAGGGGGGAAATTAAGGAACTACACTATACTTCGAGTTCGAGATTTAACCAATAATTATAATAAATAAGAAAAATAAAAGAAGTCTACTTTGAGATGATACGGGAAAATCTTCTCTCATTACTCGTTATTCCACTTTTATTATCTCTGCTCTTTAATTAGGGATGGCAATGGAACGAGATGGGGATGGATTTTGCAGTATTCGTCTCCGCCCGTATAGTACTGTTCTGCCTCGCCCCCCGCCCCGCTCTGTCATGGATGTTGAAATTTCAATATCATTACTACCTCCATGGATGTCGGTTATATCCATAACCGCCCCGCTCCGCCCCATTTGATATTTATTAATTATTTTTATTTTTTTCAAATAATAAAGCATTAAAAAAAATTAAATATAAATTAAATATAAACATGTTTCTAATATAGAAAGAGAAAAAAATAAAGTATTAGGTTTAAGTTTTTAAAAATAAAAATAATAAGTTTAATTATATTATTTTATTATTCATTTAAAAGTTAAATATGTAAGGGTAAAATTGTAATTTTAGTATTCGGGGCGGGGCGGTGTGGAGCAGGCAATTACCACAACTGCTCCATCTCCGCCTTTCAAACAAAAAAAAAAACGCACCGCCCCGCTCCGCCTCCATTGTTCAAAAAAAAAAACCTCTCCATTCGGATCGGATCGGTTCGAAATTTATCGGTCGAATCGGGTTTTGTCATCCCTATCTTTAATCATTATTCCACATATCTATCTGGATCTTTCATTACTTTTCTAGAAGTTTCCTGAAATCCTTTAAACTTTAAATTAAGGCAGTGCTGTTCAATTATTCCGGATATAGTTTCAACTTTCAATTCACGCTTGCCTTGCCTCAAATTCTGGATTTATCTAAGAGATGCATTTATAGTTTGTACTTTTTTTTTTTAATTGGCGAAGAAAGTTTTTTTTTATATCATCAACAAACATCACAAGCTCTGGTCTGGAATAAAGGTAGTAAAATAAATTCGAATTCGAAAATTAACTCAGAAAAATTTGAATTCGAATCCGTCTAAATTCGATTTGATCAAAAAGTCAAAAATTCGAACTCGAAATGGCCTGAGTCCAAACCCGAAAAGATCCGAACCTAAAAATACCCGAACCCGAGCCCGGCCCGAACCCGAATTTAATACTAAAAATAAAAATTATCAAATTGTAATTAAATAATTTTTTTATAAAGCAAGAACTTTATTTATCAATTTTATTCTAATATCTTTTTTAATAATTTAATTAAAATTTAATTTAATTTATATTATATTATATTATATTATATTATATATATGATAAAATAATAATTTTATCAAAAAATACAATTATATTTTGTGCTTATAACTTTAATGTCTCATATCTTGATGAATCCACTATCTAAAAATTCTAAACTCATTAAAATTTTAAAAATGTAAATTTTTTTGACATAAAATATTACTTATCCTTTATTTATGTTATTTTAAGAGTTCCCTTATAATAGTATAATAGTATTTTTCTATATATTAAAATTAATTAATAGCAATTCATTCATTTTAACTTATCTCTAGTATAATAATATTTTTTATATTAAAAAATAGATAAAAACTACTTTAAAAAAAAAGTGTTGCTCTTTGCAACATATATATAGTTTTCTTAGGCATATTATTAAATTATGTCATCAACACCATATTCACTTGCCCAAGCCCGGATCGATCCGAAATATAGGCCTCAAATTCTGTCAAAACCCGCCCATATTTGTAAATGGATAGTCCAAGTCCATTTAGACCTCAAAGTTGAATGCCAGGGTTCGTCCCTAAAAATCTCTTATTTTGTAGTGAAAATAAATTATAATGTATTTATATGTTGAAATTCGAGTTCATCAAATCAATTATTTTAAATATTAATAAAATTAATTTATAATATATCATATTTTTTATAATAAATTATTTTAAAATTTTATTTTATATAAAAAATTAATTTTATATTCTTTTGGTGCTAACAAATATTGATTTTAATAAATAAATATAATTAAAAATATCATATTATAAAAGATTATTTTTAAAAATAATTATAAAATTATTTTTAAAAGTAAATATTTAAATTATGTAAAAATAATTACATCTAACATAAAATAAAAATAATGTAAAACAAACCCGAACACTAACCCGAACCGAACCCGACTGGGCCTGAACCCGAACGGATCCGAACCCGAACGGACCCGAACCCGAACGGACCCGAACTCGAATCTGCCTGAACCCGATTGAACTCGAACTCGATTAAGCCCGAACCCGAAAGGCCCGAACCCGCCCAATTCCCACCTCTAGTCAGGAAGGACTAAATTGCAAACAGAGAATGCCTAAGCATCTCAAAATTTTAGCCTAAAACTAAATGCTAAGGGGAACAAGTAAACTATCATTACACACATACCTGTCGAATCAAATTCGAATTTGAAAATCTTGTTCTATTATCGATATTTGATTGAAGTGGTAAAGTGACTCCCACCTCTAAGGTAAGAATCAAGATTCGAATCTTGAGAGTCACCAATGCCAATGTTGAAAGGGCTTTACCATTACACTCCTGGTCTAACAAGGATTAATCTTTCATCAACCATAAAATAGGGATGGAAAACACTTTGAGTTTAGACCCCAAAAAAAATCTGGTTCTATTCATTCAATTTGAATCATTTCCAATTCGATTTAATCAAAAAAATCAGTAATCGAAACTTGTCAAACTTGAATTCGAAACAATTCGAATCCAAAATGATTCGAACTCCAAATAATCCAAATTTAAAATAATCTGGACTCGAAATGATCTAAACTCAAATAATTTAAAATTAAATTAAGTTTAATTTAGTTTTTAAAAAAAAACTAATTTAATAAAATAATAAATATAACATAAATTATTGATTTATTTAAATTTTACAACTTCAATTTTTTTTTTCTTTACTATTAAAAATTTATATAATTTTTAAATATTATCATTTTTAATTATGATTAAAAATAAAAAATAACTTATTTTTATTTTTATAATTGAATTGAATTGAATTTTAAATTTATTATATATTACAAATAATTTTTTGTTCTTGTTATTAACGTGATACACATGAAAAGTGAAAAACAGTTAATTTTCATATTAATTTTTAAAATTTTTATTTTATCAATCTGTTTTATCTTTACAAATTTTTCATTAGGCACCACCACCAATGTGAATTTGCAATTGTTTACCGCCATTTCTTAAGCCAATTTCATCATTGTGAAATTGTGATATGATAAAATATTTGTTAAATATTTTATTCAATTAATTAGACAATTTACCAATTATCCAAGTAAAAAATATAAAATATAAATAATTATATGTTATTAAAAAAATTAGTAATTGAAATAAATATAATTACGAAGACTTAATTGAATATTAAGAAATTTTATTATTCTTTATTGTAAATAGTACCTTTGTAATAATAAGTCTAAAATATGTTAATAATTATCTAATGAATAATTATTATCCTTCTAGTTTTAATTTATTTTATATTCTAAATCATATAAAAACAATAAAGATCGATTTAACCAATTAAATTATTAAAATATTTTTTTTTCTATAAATCATGATTTAATTTATAGTTGAATAATTGTATAGACATATCACATATGATTATATGAGATTTTAGTTGTAACTTGCTAGTTATATCACATATGATTATATGAATTTTTTTTTTTTTTTTTGTATAGAAAGTGAGAATTGAGATGGTTTTATTAGATTTGATTAAAAATGAACCATGACAAGTACAAATATTTTAGTTTAATAATAAAATAAAAAAAAAAAAAAAAAGAGAGAGAGTAAAATCAAATCAGCTTCACTTATCAAAAAAAAAAAAAAAATCAAATCAGCTTCGTCAGTTTTACTAATGCCCAATGCAGCCAAGGCATGTGGTACAATATCATCATCAGCTTGAAATGCATGATTAAACCGATTGAAGCATATGATAGGAGCAGCAGCATGTCCGTGGTTGCTGAAAATCTGGCGGACATTGTACACACAAATTTTATGTCAAAAATATGACAAGGAAAATTTGGAGTCAAATAATAATTTTATTAATCAAACTTTAAAGTTACAATCTCTGAATATTCTTAAAGAAAGAAATCCTTTGATTCTTTTCTTCAGTAAAACTTTGATCCAAGGGTCTTCACGACTTGATCTTGAATCGGTGAGATCTGCTTCAAGGGTCTTCTAGACTTGGTCTTGAAAAACAGGAATTATCTCCTTTCCTTCGATGAACAAGATCGGAGAGCAGCTTCTTAAAGAATTCTCAAGAACAAGCACCGCGTTCTTAGAATTTCTCTAATTTCTTCTTAAGAATTTTGAGAGGATTTGGCTCTTCAAAATCTTTTTCTCTTCAGGTTTTCTAAATTGTGAATTTGTGTTAAGGGGAGGTCTCTATTTATAGTGGTAGCTAGTCAGGTGAAAGAGAGTTTTAAAAGAACTTAACTTCCTTATTTATCTCTTAATTAATTTAATTTAATTAGAGATAATATCTTCTTATTTATCTCTTAATTAATTTAATTTAATTAGAGATAAAATATTTATTTTTATCACTTAATTAATTAATTAAATTAGAGATAAAAATTTATTTATCTCTTAATTAATTTAATTTAATTAGAGATAAAACTTTATTATTTATCCCTTAATTAATTAATTAAATTAGAGATAAAATATTTATTTTTTATCACTTAATTAATTAATTAAATTAGAGATAAAATATTTATTTGTCTCTTAATTAATTTAATTTAATTAGAGATAAAACTTTATTATTTATCCCTTAATTAATTAATTAAATTAGAGATAAAATATTTATTTTTTATCACTTAATTAATTAATTAAATTAGAGATAAAATATTTATTTTTTATCACTTAATTAATTAATTAAATTAGAGATAAAATATTTATTTATCTCTTAATTAATTTAATTTAATTAGAGGTAAAATAATTATGACACATGGGTGAAATTTGATTGGATAACCCATGAATCCTTGCAATTTGATTGGTCAAACCATGTGTACATATTTAATTAATTATAAAATAATTAATTATAATATGATATTATCAATTTCACATAGTAATGCATAATTTAATTGAAAATTTCTTTATTAAAAGAAATTTCAATTAACACGTGGCAATTTGTAATTGGTCAAAAAATTTCTCCTTCTACAAATGCCCCCTCAAGACTTGGTCACGTACACGATTTTTGTTGAGTGTAGAAAGTGAACAAATCTTGACATTTTTTATTTATTTTTGATGTCAAAATTTATTTGCACTATTCTCATATGATTTTGTATACGAGAAAAAAAAATTAATTTTGATTTAGCATATATATATATATATATATTTTTTTTATGCAACTTACAAATCCATTACACTTTTGCATCATTCTCATATAATCCAACTAGGACTCAACCTCCAGTTTTATACTGGTCTTGTATTGTAGTCCAATTGGGACTTTAACTTTCAAAGTCCATGAAGTCGCATGCCTCCAGCTTAGTTTTCTTCAAATCCAAATACAAGTCTTGACTTCTATTCGAATTGGGATTTCAACTAAAGCTACTATATAAACTGCCCTCGGCTCTTTGAATTTTTGTATTTTCAACAAGCATCAGCAATTCTCTTGACCGAGGTTCGTAACTTCTTGAAATCACTTCCCTCTTTATTTTTTTTATTTTTTTTTTATTTTTTGAAAACTCTAAAACCAATCTTTATAAGATTAGTAGAATTTTGATGTGCAGAGTTGTTATCGGTGGAGCTTTCGCATGTGGCATTGATAACTCAATACCGCGGCTTGATTTGGTTAATAATCTGCATCAGAGTTCAATATTACAGCTCTCACACGTTTCAATCTGGCAAGTTCTGCTAACTCCCTAATTAACTTTTGGTCAGCCGCATTCAATGATGGAGCTCTTGGAGGTCTAGGAGATTTAGGAGATTTTTTTATTACTCAAACTTTTACGTTTCTCCTTCACTAACAGTTACTCCATTTTCAAGGTCAAGTTCTAAATCTTTATCCCTAGGAGCCATCAAATCCATCACAACCCACTGCCACAATCTTAATCTATTTTATTTGATCAGCTTCTCCCAATGATCAAAGCGCCAACCTTGCAAAGAGAGCAAGAAGATCCCAGATCCGATGCTAAGGGGTTGTGATTTTTTTTTTTTTTTTGTTGAAACAAAGCCCTTCATGCATTACTTGTCTTGCCATCATAACACCTATGCATTATTTTTCTTTGGTTTAAAACCATGCATGTTAAAACAAGATTGATTGTTCTACTTTAAAGCCATGCATAGTGACACGTATCATAGCACTTTAGTTTCTTTTTTTTTTCTTTTATATATATATATATATTTTTTTTTCTACCTACTTTGACATTTTTTGTTTGTTTTTTTTTTTTTTTTTTTTTTTTTTGTAGAATCATCATGGTGTACTTCAAAGATCACAAAGATTATCTTGTGATTCTTTCCAAGAAGATGAAGACATAAAAGAAGGATTATATCTCTCCATCGACAAACCCATATCGGGTAGATATAAATCCGCTTGGAAATCATTTGATTTTCCTGCCACTCTAGAAGATTGGTCGATAGAACTTTCTCCAACCTCACAATCTTCTCCAAAGGCGAGATCTCTTCAGTCTAGTCTTCACGTCAATACTTCTAATCATGAGAAGTTTGACACGTTGGGAAGCCGTATCATTTCCGAAAGATCATATTGGGGATTTTCCTTCAAGATTTTTGGAGAGTTTGGTTACATACCAAAGTACTGGGAATGGACTGAAGATGTGTTGTATCACTTCAACAAAAATTTAACGACTGTTAGTATATATGATGTTGTTTATGCATCATTATACACTTATGATCACAACAAGGACGTCATTCGCGCTTTTTGTGAAGCTTGGTGCCCTGCTACCAACACTCTCCACCTTGCTACTGGGGAAGCTTCCATCTCCTTATGGGATCTACATAGACTAGGCGGTTTACCTATTCACGGCATATTTTATGATGAAGTCATTCCTTGTGCTGTCGAATTGACTGGCTTTGATAACAAGGGAAGATTCATCCCGAGATGTTGTGAATATCTATTTGCTGCATTCCATCTTTTGAAGCAAGGCAAGGAGGATAAGGTGTCTATTGAGGATTGGATCAATTTTTGGTTTCAAGGGAAATTGCGTTACACCAAACCACCTGCTCGAAAAGCAAAGAAGCTTGTTCGCCCAAAAGCTACACATAACCCTACTGGGATTCTTCGAAAATACCAAGGTCGGGGAATGGCAGGAGATGGAGCATTCACTGCACTTGGAATCAAAGACAGTTTAACAACAGACACTTATTTAGCTGTCTTCCTACCTTGTTAATGTTCGTTCGAGCTATTTGCCTGCCCGATGTAACCAAGCCATCATTGTGGAACCTTACAGTCCTCATCGATTTGGGAGACAATTTGGGTTTTGTCAAGATATTCCTGGAGCTCTTAAGGAAGACATTCGTTCTGGATCTGTGGATGATCTATGTAGGTTTTGGAGAATTTGCACTCGTTCTCATACAAAGTCCAGATTGATCTCTCCAGCTCGTTCTCTAAATCCTAATGATCATGCAACCGCAAGATACATAGAATGGTGGTCCAAAGTTCATGAGCCATATCTTGAGCATTCTATTGATATTTTGATTTCGAGCATCCGTACATAACCGTCAAAGAGAAGAAAACCTCCAAAGGATGTTAAGAAAAAGTCTTTAGAGATTTCGCAAGACAAACCCAATAAAGCCAAAGTCTCGTCCACCATAGATTTAACAGAGGAGCATGTGAAGACTTCACAAGAAGTTCCTCGATCAGTATCATTAGTTGATGAAGGACAAAGGGTTTTACCGAAAGTCATCGAAGGGAAGCATAATGCGATTGTTGAAGATTCGATTGATGAGAGTGATCATGACAGACATTGGAAGCGAACTAGGCCAAGGGGATCCTTTCAAGGTGATATATCCCCCGCCAAAAGTGAAGCTTCAGTTTCTAGTTCGCATGAGTTCAACAAACTTGCAGCTAAAATCAGAAATAATGTTTCAAGTACCGTTTCCAACCAAGAAGATGCTTGCCCTAATGTGATTGTTAATAATACTTCCCCTATAGTGAAGACTTCCACAGACCCTCTTGTTGAAGCTAGTCATCTCGTCCTTCCAGAATTTTCTAAGTTTAGTGCTGAAAAAGTGATATCCGATAGTCAGTTGAAGCTTGCAACTATTTTGTGGGAAAGCATTCAACCAAGGATTATTCGCGCTTCTTTTGATCGGGTTTCTTCACTTAGTGGTGATGTTCACAAGATCTTTGATGCAATAGAAGCAATCAAGTCCGTTGATTCATCCTTATTGAAAGGCATGGTGGAAGACTACTTTACACAAGTCCAAAAGTTTAATGAGCTTGAATCTTCCATTTCTTCATCCAAGGATAGAATTGAAAGACTTCAAGCACTTGAAATTCGACTTAAAGATTCAATGTTACTTGAACATAAGACTGTTGAGAACCTTAACACCCTGCAGTCGAACTTGGCAGATATAGAGCATGAGTTCATTACTTTGCAACGCAAAAAACATAGACTTGAGTCTTCGCTCCAAGAAACTGAAGATGAACTGAAAAGAAGAAGAACCGACACCTCCAAGATTCGTGAAGAGATGAATTCTGTTGAGTCTATTACTACCCTTACTGAGGATGAAGCCAAGAACTTAGATTTGTTGCGAAATATGTTGGAAGCCTCTCGAGACGACTTGAAGAATTTCAAATGGAAGCCCTGACTCCCTTTTGATGTAACTTTTTTTTTTCAAATTTATATTAGTTCTTAGGCTTTCTAGTTTTTTTATTTTATTTTTTATTGTAAGTTCTTTTCAAGTTTGAAATGAAGTTAAATTTCTTTTTCTCCATATATCATCTTTCTTTTGCACTTTCTGAAGCATTTTTGCATCATGTATGGACTACAAATTAAATTCCCAAAGATCTTTAATTTGCAAAAGATTTGTTTTACTTGAAAAATAATTTGAATCATGAAATTTGAATGGAGAATTATCATGATACTTTCAAGTGAACAAAAGATAATATTTGAATCAATTTTTTTTTTTTTGTTTGGACTGAACTTGGCAATGAAACCAAGCTGCCTACGTACCCTCGAATTTGAAGGATCAAGTCATAACGTAGTTCATCAATTTTTTTTTTTGTGCCCTAACTTTTGCCTAAGTTGTCCTAGAAAGGATTTTCAACATAGCGGGCTTTTTTTTTTTTTTTTGATGTACAGTTTAAGCTCGTGTTTAGGAGCAACATACAACAGTTTAAGCTCTTGCTTAGGAGCAATATCTTCTTTAAGCATAGTAACGCTTCAAAAACTTTCCATTGATCGGTCCGACTTTGACACCATCTTGATCAACGATCTTATAGGCACCATTGGTATAAACTTCTCGAACAACGTATGGTCCATCCCATTTTGAAAGGAACTTGTTGCCAATACGATGTGAAGTATTTATGGGTCTTCTTACAGCAAGGACTAAATCTCCAACTTGAAAAGATCGCTGCTTGACTTTCTTATTAAAAGCTTTGGATAGTCGAGCTTGATAGCACTCCAAGCGTTGTTGGGCTTCCAACCTTTTCTCATCCAGCGCTTCTAATTCTTCCAAACGTAAGCGTACATTGTCTTCACTAGAAAGATCTTCCTGGATTGCAATCCTTAATGACGGAATTTGTCGCTCAAGTGGTAGAACAGCTTCCACACCATAAACAAGTGCATATGGAGTGGCTTGAGTTGGTGTGCGATATGTAGTTCGATAAGCCCACAGAGCTTCTCCTATCCTTTCATGCCAATCTTTCTTTGAACGGTTAACAACTTTCTTGAGAAGATTGCACAAAGTCTTGTTAAAAGCTTCTGCTAATCCGTTTGCTGGAGCATGGTACATTGAAGACTTGTACTGCTTGAAGTCAAACTGTGCACATAACTTGCTCATGTCAAACTGCTTCCCATTATCAGTTATGATGTGACGAGGTACGCCATACCGATAAATAATGTTTGTTCTGATAAAAGTTGCAACAGTTTCTTTTTTTGCTTCCCTGTAAGGTGCCACTTCTGCCCACTTTGAAAAGTAGTCTGTAGCGGCAAGTATATACATATGCCCTAGTGAACTCTTAGGTAATGGTCCTACCAAATCAAGTCCCCAAGCATCGAAAGGCCAAGATGTGACTGTCGGATGTAATGGTTCAGGAGGTTGATGGATGAAGTTTGCATGAAACTGACAAGCTTGACATTTTTTGGAGTAGTCCATACTATCCTTTACCATTGTTGGCCAGTAGTATCCCATTCTTTTTATCTGAAAGTGCAATTTAGCTCCAGACTGATGTGCACCACAAATTCCTGAATGAGCTTCTTGTAAGGTTTTGGATACTTCATCTTCTCCTAAACATCGAAGGAAGACACCATCAAAAGAGCGGCGATAGAGCGTACCTTTGAAGTAAATAAATCGAGGAGCTCGACGTTTCACTTCTGTTTTATGCCTTGGATCATTGGGTAGCCTCCCATGCTCTAAATAATCAATCAATGGTTGTCTCCAATCTTCTTTTTCAACTTCGCAAACTGAAACAACATTGGATTCCGTATTATTATCTTTAAAATCAACTGGAGGCAAAATCCATCGTTTGCAAAGAGGGACTTTTACTTCTACACTTGGCATGGCAAGAGCTGATGCTAAATTAGCTAGAGAATCTGCTTGCTTGTTCTCTCTTCTTGGTACATGTTCTAAGCTTACATTGTCAAACCATTCCAAAATTTTCTTCGCATAGTCGACATATGGTAAGAGGTCAGGCTTCTTAACTTCATAAAGTGAAAGAAGTTGGTTGATGACCAATTTGGAATCCCCAAACACTTTAAGTTGAGTGATCTTCATATCCACTGCCATTTCCAATCCAATGATCAGAGCTTGGTATTCTGCTACATTGTTGGAACAATTTTCAGTGAGAGTAAATGCATAAGGCAATACATCTCCTTCTGAAGTGACAAAGACAACACCTGCTCCAGCTCCATCTTGACGGGCAGCCCCATCGAAGAATAGTTTCCATGGCCTGGGAATTTCGATGAAAAGAACATCTTCATCTGGGAGATCTTCAGAGAATTCCCAATCATCTGGAATCGGATGGTTTGCAAGGAAATCGGCAAGTGCTTGCCCTTTAACGGCCTTTTGTGGAATATAAGTAATATCGAACTCTTGTAGCAAAAGAGCCCATTTTGCCAATCGTCCACTGAGCACAGACTTGGACATGAGATATTTGAGGGGATCTGCTCGCGAAATCAAACGAACAGAATGAGCTTGCAAATAATGCCTCAGCTTTTTAACTGCAAACATCAATGACAAGCAAGTCTTTTCAATGGGAGAATAATTTAATTCGGCACCATTAAGAGTTCTACTAAGATAGTAGAGTGCAGTTTCTTTTCCTTCATCATTTTCTTGTGCCAATAATGCTCCTAAGGAACGTTCTTGTGCAGCAATATAAAGGATTAACGGCTGTCCTGGTATAGGTGCCTTCAGAATAGGTGGTTGTAACAAAAAGGTCTTAATGCTCTTAAAAGCATTACTGCAGGCCTCATCCCAGACAAAAGGGACATCTTTCTTCATTAGCCGTCTAAATGGTTGACATCGACCAGCCAAGTTTGAGATAAAACGTCGGATATATGCCAATCTTCCTTGCAGACTTTTAAGTTCATGCAGATTGCGCGGTTCAGGCATTTTCATGATTGCATCTATTTTTGATTGATCGATCTCAATCCCACGATGTCGTACGATGAACCCCAAAAACTTGCCCGAGGATACTCCGAACGCACACTTGAGCGGATTCATCTTCAATTGGTATCTACGCAATCTTTCAAACACTTGGCGGAGATCAGCAAGATGATTTGATTTTTCCTTTGACTTCACTACCAAGTCATCAACATAACATTCGACATTTTTGTGAAGCATATCATCAAAGATCTTTTGCATTGCTCTTTGATAAGTAGCCCCTGCATTCTTTAACCCAAACGGCATAACTTTGTAACAGTATATTCCTTTTGGAGTTCGAAATGCGGTAAGTTCTTCATCTCTTGGAGCCATACGAATTTGATTATAACCAGACGATCCATCCATAAATGACAAAGCTTCATGGCCAGTTGTAGCATCAACCATTATTTCTGTTATAGGGAGAGGAAAGTCGTCCTTTGGACAAGCATTGTTCAAGTCTCGAAAATCTACACAAACTCGAAGTTGACCATTTTTCTTTCTCACTGGAACAATATTTGAGATCCAAGTGGGATACTTGACTTCTCTAATAAAGCCAGCTTTGATGAGCTTATTGATGCACCCAAAAGAGTGTATCTTATTTAACCTTGCACTAAAAAGATAAATTGTAAGTATAGTAGTTAGCAAGGGTCGAGTCCTCAGGGATTGGGTTTTAGTTTATAAGTTAATAGTTTAAAACTTAAATTCAAGAACAATAAAAGAAAAGGGGTTTTTGAAGCCAGATTTAAACTAAAGTAAATAATAAGAATAAGATGCAAGGCGGTATAACCAGCCAATAAAAATATATATACTAAATTAGGCGGTATAACCAGCCAATAAAAATATATATACTAAATTAGGCGGTATAACCAGCCAATAAAAATAAAACAAAGTTAATATACAAATTAGGCGGTATAACCAGCCAATAAAAATAAATATACTTTTAAAAATAAGCAAACTAGAAAAATAAGAAAACAAGTAAGAAGAATCAAATATGAAAAATATGGTTAAGGTTTCATTCTCCACCACTAGACATCATTAAGAATCAATTTCAGATCTATCAATATCAACCAACTATCAAAGTTAACAACCGTAGATAACAACAAGCTCTGTTATCCCAATCTTTCCTTAGTTTGTCGTTAAATAGAACAAGCTCTCTATTTAATCTCTAACCATCAAACAACCTAGAATAAGCTCTCTAAATTCAATTTAATGGCAGCTTTATGATGAGAAAGATAGGTTGATCTAAGCAACAAACACATAAGCTCGGATTGTTCAACTTAGGTTATGTTCCACTTTGCAATTATTGAAAACTTGACCATAATCATTAATCACAAATTGCCACTTATGAATAGGAAATCAAGACAATTACACGGATCAAGATTCCTAAACTAGCAATAGATAATTATCAAGATCTATCTAGTTGTACACCTAAACAAATCAAGACAACATCATGAACAATTCTTGTAGAAGAACATAAGCAACTTTGATAGAAAATTAATGATAGATAGAATCTGAAAATCAATCACAAAACATGTCTAGGGCTTTGAAATCACCCTTAACCAAATAGAAAGTTTAGCCTAGCATAGGCATTATAAACATAAAATTAAATAGAATCTAAGAAGAAAATAAAAGAAAGAAAGAAGAAGAAGAAGAATATTAATTATCCAACCTCTTGCTCTTTCTAAAGAAAAAGAAAACTAGAGAAAAGAAAGAAGAAGAAAACTTAGAGAATTTTATTACAATGGCTAATATCCTACCTATGTACAATATGATCCCTTACAATCATCCAAGGCCCTCTATTTATACACATTTTGGAGGGCTAAATGACAAGAGACAAGCTTTACAAATTTCAAAGGTAGGTATAATAGGTGGGTGCATTTTTCTAACAATTTTCGTCATACATGACAATTTTGATCAGCCAACTTGATGGTCGATTTTGTCAATTTTGGAGGCCTTATCTGATCACATGGTCTTCTAGAAAAATGTTACCCTATCAGTTACGGATCCATAGCCGTTGGAATCAGCTCATTTGCTAATGTGGATAAGTAGATATGGGCAAAATACGAAAACAGGTCAGCACAGACGTCATTGCACATCAGCCAACTTGATGGTCGATTTCGCTAGGGAAAACGACTCCATTTCAAGAAGTGTAAAACATGAAAAAGATAGATATGCCTCTTAGCTTTGCACGGCTACAAATTTCAGCCTTATTGCTTCAGTGAAACTCGAGATAGAGCTGATATGGCAAAAGGTGTCGGAACTGGAACTGAACTGGATTTGCCCTTAATTCTAGTAATCTGAAATCACTCAAAGAAACTTGTGAAAAACACCAAAATACATAAAAATATAAAAGATCATAAACACAATTAGACTAAACAATAATAACTCGTATTTGACACAAAACAATAATAAAACATAACTAAAAACTATATAATTATACGAGTTATCAAAATCACTCAAAGAAACTTGTGAAAAACACCAAATTACATAAAAATATAAAAGATCATAAACACAATTAGACTAAACAATAATAACTCGTATTTGACGCAAACCAATAATAAAACATAACTAAAAACTATATAATTATACGAGTTATCACACCCCCACACTTAGATTGTTGGTAGTCCCTAGCAACGACTCAATAAAAATAAAATAAGAAAATCTAATCTAATCCACTTTCGTAGGAAATCACGGTGGCACTTAGCATGTGACACAAGCCTTTAAACCCCTAGGTGTCCCTAGTGGACGAGTTTAGTCTCGTGAGGGTTTACTAGGACGATACCCACAAACATGGAAGACATAAGAAAAACTAAAAATAATAATTATAACTAATCCTTCCAATATAAATTAGAGATAATCATTGGACAAGTCTTAAAAACTAATCAATAGCTTAAAGAAATTCACAAAAAATCTTGCTTGAATGTAAATTGTTTGAGTTAAGCCAATATTAACATAACATATTTCAATCAAAATAGTGCATATTCAAACTTAATCTCAACTTCTCACATGGGATACTCTCTTGATTTTCACTTTTTAAAGTAGTGGTAAAGTGTTTACACTCAATCAATCTCATGAAAACACTTCTACCATATGCTTGCTTGTCCACCTATTATCCACTATTTAGATCATACAACTTCATAAATCAAGAGGTCTTTATTCAAGGTTGTAATAGGGCCAAAGGGTTATAATGTGGTTAAAGAACAAAAGGATAAAAATATCACAAAGGCTCCAAAGAGTTCATAAAGTTTAGAGACATAATAAGATCATACAAAGAAACTTCTCAAAACTCTTTACAAGTACATAGTCACCTAGGCCGGATATTCATGTTGGGCCTTTTTCTTCATTCTAAACAACTTTGTAACATCTTTTTCTTTTTCCACAAATTCAAGAGATGATTCATATATATATATTTTTTTTACATAGGAATGTATTTTCCAGTATTTCATTTCTTTTTCTCTTGACTTTTCTTTTCTTTTCCCCCCACACTTATTTCTTGTTTCTAACCAAAAAATATCCCTTGTCTTTGCAACTTGTCTCAAATCATGCTAATTCATCTTTGGAACAAAGGTAAAGATATAAGTATATTTAGGTTAGGGACAAGTTATGGTTACCAAAGAGATAGCTTATTCAATGTAGGCTCAAATTGGTTCACTAAGGGTGTGTTCTCTTGGAACATCAATAAGGGATGGCTGTTTGGCTCTGGTTATAATCCTAATGCCTCTATCATATTCATGTTGTCACATGTATCAATATAGTCTCAAACGGTTTAAAGCAAGTTCTAGAGAATCATGTAATCATAAGAGCACTCAAGAAAGAAATTAGATTGATTTGTATAATGCATCAATCATTTTAGGCTCAAAAACTCACAAGGATGATTATACAAGTCAGATTAAGTCTAAACATGCTTCTTTCTCAATCAACATATCATATTAACATTGGCTCATAAAAATTAGTATCAAGCTTAATTCTCATGAAAATCTTCTCACTAGTAACCACTTTAGACCTATGCAATTCATATCTCATCATTGTATTAAAAAGGAACTAAAACACACTAAAAATAATAATAATAAAGACTCATAAAAAAAAAATAGTAGACGAAAATAAAAGAAATCCTAAATCATTCCCCCCCACACTTAATTCTTACATTGTCCTCAATGTAAGTCTATTAACCCAAATGAAAGAATCGTGTGTAAGAGAAAAGAACTAATAACATAAGTATAGGAACAACTAGACTCAAAACAAAACAAACTCATGCAACCTAAATAATCCTAAAATACTAAACAAAAATTAACAAGTAAACATAAAAAGATTAAAGTCAAACTGACAAGGTATGTCTCAAGTCTCCCTTACTCAGACCTTGTTCAGAATGAATACTTCTAAATTGCTTAAAACACAACAAACTTTTTTTTTTTTTTTGAAAAGAAGAAATCAAACTGACAAGGTATGTCTCAAGTCTCCCTTACTCAGACCTTGTTCAGAATGAATACTTCTAAATGGCTTAAAACACAACAATTTTTTTTTTTTATTTAGCAAAATATGTCCCTTACCCCATACTAAAATATGACATTGTCCCCAATGTCAAATTTTAAAGGTAGGATTTAGGAGATATTACCTGCAGAGGTTGCTAACCACTTATTATAACTGAGACACAACAAACAAACTGTTAGATAATGTCACAAAGACAAAGTGCAATCCACTCCTTGCTCGTCCATATCTCTTTTTCTTTTTCCGAGCGTTTGCGAAACAACCGTAGCAGATAAATACTCATAAGCTTGGAGCTTTTTGAGTAAATCTTCAATGGTTGTAGCAGAAATTATGGTTCTCCTTGCCTCTGAAAACATGAATCCATTATCCACAGCATTATCTAAATATGAAAGCAAATTACCAAAATAACCATTAATATTAAGCAAACCAATGGGTTTCTTATTTGTGACCAAAGATGACCAAGAAGCCACGCAAGCTATTTCTTCCAATGTACCCAGACCTCCTGGTAAAGCAATGAATGCATCGGCAGAATGGTACATGATTGTTATCCGTTCAGGGATACTCCAGACTTGTATTTCCTTACCCACGATAGGTCCACCAAAATCTGTGAATAGTTTTGGCACGACTCCTAGAACTGGACTTCCTCCGGCGTGTGCTGCTGTAGCGACTGCTCCCATTAAACCTATACTACCGCCTCCATAAATCAACTAGATCTTTTGTTGGGCAAGTATTACTCCAACTCTTATGGCTTCATCAGCGAATATGTTATTTTTCCCTGGATAAGCACCTCCAAAGACACAAATTTTTTTAATGCGTTGGGACGAAGTACTTTCCATTTTTTTTTTCTTTTTTTTTTTTTCGAGTGCCTGAAAGAGAATGAGTACATGGTGTAATATATAGAGGACTGAGTAGTGAATCAGACAAGAGTAATAATGTCGTCGAAAGTGTATCTGACCTGTCAGAAGAAAATGTTAACCTAACAAAAGATTTTTGCGTGATTTCAGGAAGAAAATCAAAAAGAGAAGAAAAAATCAACCGTAAAAGACAAATAAAAAAAAACGAGAATAATTACACAAATCGAACAACACGTAAATTAAACCAAAATAAAGTTATTGCAAATCAAACCAAAAGCTGAGAAGTCATTTATTGTAGTTGTGATTGTGGCTCACATCTTCCTCTGGTTTTACGTCCAGAAACGGCTTAAACGCCTTCTATGAGTCGAGGATATGCTTCCCATCCAGTTTTCTTACAAGCTGGCAAACAGGGTCTTTTAACATCAGATTCCCAAGATGTTGCCATTCCCTTTGGAATTGCGGCCATAAATCAAGAATTTCTCTTTGTACGTCTCCACTAGGATGCGTCTCAAGAGAAAGTTGGATATTACCCAAATTCTCCTTACTCAGTCCATCCTTAATGAATTCAATTTTATCATCTCGATTAGAGGACGGAATCCCAATAGAACGACATTTACCGTTACACGTCCATCGTGCACATTTGTGGCAATTTGAACTCATGCGCTTTGCTCGTCGCTTCTTTGCAAAAGTGCTTCTACCTGTACCTGGTAAATGTAAAACAGGAAGATATTCATCTTCACGTACCTTGGCTTCAATTATCCAACGTATGTCTCCAGGAATCCCTTTGTGCATAAGCATTCTTAATCTTTCAAATCGAACTTGGTAAAGCTTCAGTAAAATATTTCGAGGAAAATGAGGAAATCGTTTCTGCAATCTTGTGAGAATATCATCCATCCTGAAAAAAAAAATTGAAAAACAATGAAAGAGAAATTGGAAGAGAAATTTATATACAATATCAGTTTTGTGGGTAGCTGATGGAACCGATTTAAATAATCACGGAGTACCGTTATCCGCCATTTAACCGGGGTAAAAAAAATAAAAATTATATTTACATCTAGTTATTTTCAAAACAAGGATCAGAAAGAAAAACAACATAAAAAAAAACTCAAAAACAAAACACTCTAAATAAAATCCTAAATTCTTCCCCCCACACATAATTTTTACATTGTCATTAATGTAATGCTATTGTCCCCCAATGCAAGAATTATATGTAAGAGAAAAGAACTATTAAACAAAAGAAACTTATGCAGCCTAAATGAACTTAAAAACAGTAAACACAATTAACAAAGAAACATAAGAAATAAAAATAAAAACAATAAAAATAATAAAAGAAAAAGGAAAAGAAAGAGAAAGCAAATCTGAATATGGAAGGTTGGCAATTTCATCTTTAATTGGGCTGCCTTCCCAATTAACACTTGAGTTAGTGTTTTGAATCTAACCAACACCCCTTCTTGGCTTTTTAGGCTTGTCAGGCTCATACATGAAATTTCCCAAATTTATGCGTTTGAGAGGAAGCTTTCTTTGCACAACAGTGGATGCATTCTCCATTACAAGTATTATTCCATCATCCTTGGTGGTGCATATCTCATCGAGGAATGGTGCATCTTTTGGTACTTGTTGAATGACATCCATAAACAAACTATTTAAGGTTTCCAGCGTGTCTTGTTCATGTTCATCCTCCTTGAACTTTGCGAATCTACTAGGAAAAGGTGGAGAAGAAACATTAGTAAAAATTGGAATCTCAAACGTTACCTCAGGTGCCGAAATACTCTTATTTGGATTTGTGGCTTCATTATCCTCAAGAATAGAATCCATCTCTAATTCTGTCTCATCCTCATCTTGTTCATCATTCCTCAAGGTCACAATAGTAGTATTCTCCTTTGGGTTAATCATTGTTTGGGCAGAGAGTTCTTCAGATCTTTGTGCTACCCATACCACCATACTACTAGCCAATTGGCTCATTTGCTTTTCCAAACTCTTGATGTTTGCCCTTGTTTCCTGTTGAAATTGCAAAGTATTAGTAACAAGAGAATCAACAAGATCTTCTAAAGAAGTACCTGAGTTTTGAGTCATATGTGGTGGTTGAAGAAGATCTGGTTCTTGAGACCATGATTGATTGAAGCTAGATGGATGAGTGTAATTGGCATAAGGATCTACTTCTTGGTAATTTTCTGAGTAGCCATAATTAGTATGATCCCACCATCCCTCATGGTAAGTGTTTGAGTAATGATCATACTGTTGGTCTTGGAACACTTGATGGCCTTGACATCCTCCCATGGCCAATTGTTGAACTGGGTAGGTGAGATTGGCTTGTTGATTTTCCATGTTCATGTATGCCACCAACTCTTCAAGTGTTAGATTGCTCAATTCCATCGTTTTTTTTTTTTTTTTCAAAATGTGATAAGAAAAACTTGTATGTACAAGAAAATAGAACTAATTAGAACTGAAAATAAGAATAAACCAAGTAACAAATAAACTAAAGAAAACAATCCCCGGCAACGGCGCCAAAAATTTGATGCACCCAAAAGAGTTTATCTTATTTAACCTTGCACTAAAAAGATAAATTGTAAGTATAGTAGTTAGCAAGGGTCGAGTCCTCAGGGATTGGGTTTTAGTTTATAAGTTAATAGTTTAAAACTTAAATTCAAGAACAATAAAAGAAAAGGGGTTTTTGAAGCCAGATTTAAACTAAAGTAAATAATAAGAATAAGATGCAAGGCGGTATAACCAGCCAATAAAAATATATATACTAAATTAGGCGGTATAACCAGCCAATAAAAATATATATACTAAATTAGGCGGTATAACCAGCCAATAAAAATAAAACAAAGTTAATATACAAATTAGGCGGTATAACCAGCCAATAAAAATAAATATACTTTTAAAAATAAGCAAACTAGAAAAATAAGAAAACAAGTAAGAAGAATCAAATATGAAAAATATGGTTAAGGTTTCATTCTCCACCACTAGACATCATTAAGAATCAATTTCAGATCTATCAATATCAACCAACTATCAAAGTTAACAACCGTAGATAACAACAAGCTCTGTTATCCCAATCTTTCCTTAGTTTGTCGTTAAATAGAACAAGCTCTCTATTTAATCTCTAACCATCAAACAACCTAGAATAAGCTCTCTAAATTCAATTTAATGGCAGCTTTATGATGAGAAAGATAGGTTGATCTAAGCAACAAACACATAAGCTCGGATTGTTCAACTTAGGTTATGTTCCACTTTGCAATTATTGAAAACTTGACCATAATCATTAATCACAAATTGCCACTTATGAATAGGAAATCAAGACAATTACACGGATCAAGATTCCTAAACTAGCAATAGATAATTATCAAGATCTATCTAGTTGTACACCTAAACAAATCAAGACAACATCATGAACAATTCTTGTAGAAGAACATAAGCAACTTTGATAGAAAATTAATGATAGATAGAATCTGAAAATCAATCACAAAACATGTCTAGGGCTTTGAAATCACCTTTAACCAAATAGAAAGTTTAGCCTAGCATAGGCATTATAAACATAAAATTAAATAGAATCTAAGAAGAAAATAAAAGAAAGAAAGAAGAAGAAGAAGAATATTAATTATCCAACCTCTTGCTCTTTCTAAAGAAAAAGAAAACTAGAGAAAAGAAAGAAGAAGAAAACTTAGAGAATTTTATTACAATGGCTAATATCCTACCTATGTACAATATGATCCCTTACAATCATCCAAGGCCCTCTATTTATACACATTTTGGAGGGCTAAATGACAAGAGACAAGCTTTACAAATTTCAAAGGTAGGTATAATAGGTGGGTGCATTTTTCTAACAATTTTCGTCATACATGACAATTTTGATCAACCAACTTGATGGTCGATTTTGTCAATTTTGGAGGCCTTATCTGATCACATGGTCTTCTAGAAAAATGTTACCCTATCAGTTACGGATCCATAGCCGTTGGAATCAGCTCATTTGCTAATGTGGATAAGTAGATATGGGCAAAATACGAAAACAGGTCAGCACAGACGTCATTGCACATCAGCCAACTTGATGGTCGATTTCGCTAGGGAAAACGACTCCGTTTCAAGAAGTGTAAAACATGAAAAAGATAGATATGCCTCTTAGCTTTGCACGGCTACAAATTTCAGCCTTATTGCTTCAGTGAAACTCGAGATAGAGCTGATATGGCAAAAGGTGTCGGAACTGGAACTGAACTGGATTTGCCCTTAATTCTAGTAATCTGAAATCACTCAAAGAAACTTGTGAAAAACACCAAATTACATAAAAATATAAAAGATCATAAACACAATTAGACTAAACAATAATAACTCGTATTTGACGCAAACCAATGATAAAACATAACTAAAAACTATATAATTATACGAGTTATCACTTATTGACCTCAGCTTCAATTTGGGGGATCAAGTCAGGATGGAAGCGTCGTTGAGCTTGTTTGATAGGTCGGACACTTTTCTTGACAGCCAGATGATGCATAGCTACTTTTGGATCAAGTCCCGGCATCTCTTTGTAAGTCCAAGCAAAGATATCTCGATACTCTATCAAAAGATCAAGATAGGCTTTTTCTTCTTCTGGTGGTAAGCAAGCATTAATAAAGACCGGTCGTGGATCTTCACTAGTACTGATGTTAACCTCCTTTAGTTCGTCAATAGTAGCTTGATTTCCTTCTTCAAAAGATGAAGGGGCTTCTTGGGCTTCTTCCTCTTGAGATTTTTCACCAGTTTCCTTTACAGATACATGGTTAGAAGTAAAGATTTCTGTTTCTTCAAGTTCTTCTTCCTCTGAGGATGAGACTGATTTGGTTATAACCACTGTGTGCTTTCTAGCCTTTAAAACTTCACCAGTAGTTACCTTCCATTCGCTTTGCCTTTTCATTCGAGAAGGAATTTTGCTGTGAAAATCCCTTGATTCCTTTAAAGTGGAAGACTTTCTCTTTCGACCACAGTTAACTTCTTTAGAGTACAGACTTCCAAGCCTTGACTGAATGGAAATTGGTTTACTTACATAAACTTCACTGCATTTTTCTCCCATTCGTTCAAAAACTGACCTTCGTGATGATTGAATGCTCAAACGATCAAACACTGAACATCGTGTTGAGCGTGCCCCTAAGCGATCAAACACTGAAAGTCCTGGTGGCTTCACTGCATCTTCTTGCTCCTCGGGAACTTCCTCCACATTTATGTACCTCGAAGTTTGTTTATGAATCTTCAATTTTAATGGAGAATATCCAAGCCCCTCTCTAGAAATTCTGATGTGATCAATCTTCTTTTGCCAGACCTGTCGGATCTTGAATGAACTTTGCGGCTTTTCTTTGCTAGGCTCTTTTGTCTCGTGAGCCAATTTTGCAACATCCTCTTGTTTATATCCAGCTTTGACAAGCAACCTATAAGCATTAGGATCAAAATCTTTAGCTCGATGAGTAGGAAGATCCTGATGTTCGCAAAGAGATTCTTCTACTGGTCTAACAAATCCTTGCATTGGAGGTATAAGGCCTCTTGATTCTTCCAAGTTAGTGAGGGGAAGAGTCAGATCTTTTAAACCTTGAGCAATTTCATCTTCTCCAATTGTGGAAGAAGCCAAATTCTTTCCCTTTTGCTTTAATTCTTGCATCGGGTTGGACATTACTTCTTCAATAAATGTATCTTTGAGATAAAACTTTGCATCTGCGAAATGTGCTTCTGCTATAGTAAATGGCTTAGCGTCTGCAAGGATCGTCTTGACTTGACCGTTTCTGCAATACTTGAGACATTAGTGCAGAGTTGAGGAGACTACACCATTTTGATGTATCCACGGTCGTCCTAACAACATGTTGTACGTCGTTTTGGCATCGATTACATGGAAAAGTGGACTTGACTCCATATCTCCAATGAAAAGTTGAAGTCTAAGTTTTCCAAGAGCTCTTTGTCCCCCTTGGTTGAATCCTTGGATCATCAAGCGGCTTTGCATCAATTCATCCAAAGGAACTCACAATTCTTTCATTGTCATCAACGGGAGTATGTTGACAGCAGAACCATCATCGATCAAGATTCTATTGATCTTCTGTTCCCGAGTATATCCTACGACGAACAACGGCCGATTATGAGGGGTTGACCCTAGCAACAGATCCTCATCAGAAAAGTTAATTTTCGTAGCACAAGAATGCTCATAAACTTCAAATGCTACTCAGTCTGTGTTGTTTTCATTATCTTCATTGCCACCGTTATGGTAACAAGTCATGAAAACCAAATCTTCATTTCTAAGCTGAATTGGCATGAATTCGTTTAAAGTGATTTGCCTCCTTGACTTCCTCCCTACTGAATTTTTACCCCGAGATGGCATTTTTGCTTCTTGAGGCACATTGGGCTTTGGAAGTTCAGATGGTCGTTTGATCATCTTAGCTCTTGTAGGAACTTTCACAACTTTTGGAAGATTCTTCCTTTTGCTTCTTCGGCGTGTGACTAGAGTCCAACCATCGTAGTCTTGATTTTGTCTTTGAAGCAAATAGTTGTCCCCACTTTCCTGAAGACCCTCCATCGTACTTGTACTTGGAGCCAGTATGATAGGATCAAAAGAGCCAAATTTTATGGTTCTATCCAGCAAGTTGGATTGAGAAACCATATTGACTGATGCCAAATTTGACGACATCGTTTCTTCTTCAAACTCGATTTTTCCTTCTTCATAGAGTCGCATGATTTTATCCTTCAAAATAAAGCACTTCTCCAGAGGATGGCTAATCAAGCGATGGTACCTGCAATAATTGGAGTCTTCTACTTTATCAGCTTCTTCAGGTCGCTTCATTTCTGGCAACTGAATCAGCTTAGTCTTTAAAAGTTCTTCAAGAATGCTTGAAACATCAGAATCAGGAAAAGGATACTTCTTTTCTTGCCTCTCCTTCAAAGTGATCTTGCCTTTACCTTTGTCTTGGATAGGAGAAGATTTCGTCTCTTGAGATTGTTTTGACTTGGGAGATATCTTAAGAGGCTTGGTAGTCACGGCCATGGACTGTTTGCTTTCTCCCTTGTTGGTAAAGGTTTTGCCCCCTTTGCGGGTATCTTGTTTTTCCTTGGCTTTCTTTGGCTCTTGCACCGGAGGTTCTTGATTTCCAGCAGCTGTCATACTCAACTCCATATCATGAGCACGAGTGGCTAATTCTTCAAAGGTCTTAGGCTTGATGCCTTGAAGAATGTAACGCAAGCCCCAATTCATGCCTTGGATGCACATGTCAAGGGCAGAAGACTCAGACAGTCTTTCTTTGCAGTTAAGGCTCAGATTTCTCCATCTGTGGATGTAATCAATGACTGGCTCATCCTTCCATTGACGTGAGCTTGTGAGTTCGATCATGCTGACTAAGTGACGAGTACTGTAGAATCGATTAAGGAATTCGCGCTCAAGTTGTTCCCAGCTGTCAATCGTCCCAGGCTCAAGATCAGTATACCAATCAAAAGCGTTGCTTTTTAGGGAGCGAACGAACTGCTTCACCATGAGATCCCCATAGGTACCAGCATTATTGCAAGTTTCCACGAAATATGCAACATGTTGGCGTGGATTTCCTTTTCCATCGAACTGCTGAAACTTTGGGGGTTGATAGTTCCCAGGCATCCTCAGATGATCGATCCTTTGAGAATATGGTTTTGCATATGTATATGAAGGTTGAGTGATGCTTTCAACTTGATCTTTGATAGCCTCTTTGATAAGATCCTTGAGCTGACTGGTAGTGACGAGTTCATTGATCTTTTCTTCAGAATCCTTAGCAACTTCCTTGCCAGAGTTCTCACCATCATCTTGAAAGATTGATTGCCAATTCTGGTTTGAAGCTTCGTTCCTCTTTCCAGTGAGACCGGCGATCTTGTCCATCATGGAAGCGATCTGGTTATCCTTCTCTTTGATACTTGCTGAAAGGATTTCAACAGATTTTGCCAGAAGTGCAACTTGTTCTTCCAATGATGTGGTGCCAGTTGTCATGACAGCCATTACTCCAGGACTTGACTTTGGAGCAGAGGATGGAATAGGCTTGTTGCTGGAGTAGCTATCTTGTTCTTTATATGTTAACTGGCGACTTGCACTTGATCCTCGAGGAGAATCAACTTGTCCAGCGAAAACTTCTTCTAAGTTTTGAATTGGAGAAGAAGTGTCATAGAGAGGGTTTTGATTGAGCACTGGAAAAGTTTGCTCATACAATTCAGCAAGAGCTTTGGTCTTCCTCCTAGTGCCATAAGGATGAGTAGGGATATCAACGCTTGATGATGAAGTGGGGTAGACTGCAGGATTAGCTCGAGCAGGCTTGAGAGTTGGTTTGTTAGCAAGGTTCTTCTTGGGAGCCATTGCAACTTGATAACTTGAGTTTTGGAGAAAAGAGATGAAAGGCAGAGATTGTCCCACCAGGCGTGCCAAAATTTGTACACACAAATTTTATGTCAAAAATATGACAAGGAAAATTTGGAGTCAAATAATAATTTTATTAATCAAACTTTAAAGTTACAATCTCTGAATATTCTTAAAGAAAGAAATCCTTTGATTCTTTTCTTCAGTAAAACTTTGATCCAAGGGTCTTCACGACTTGATCTTGAATCGGTGAGATCTGCTTCAAGGGTCTTCTAGACTTGGTCTTGAAAAACAGGAATTATCTCCTTTCCTTCGATGAACAAGATCGGAGAGCAGCTTCTTAAAGAATTCTCAAGAACAAGCACCGCGTTCTTAGAATTTCTCTAATTTCTTCTTAAGAATTTTGAGAGGATTTGGCTCTTCAAAATCTTCTTCTCTTCAGGTTTTCTAAATTGTGAATTTGTGTTAAGGGGAGGTCTCTATTTATAGTGGTAGCTAGTCAGGTGAAAGAGAGTTTTAAAAGAACTTAACTTTCTTATTTATCTCTTAATTAATTTAATTTAATTAGAGATAATATCTTCTTATTTATCTCTTAATTAATTTAATTTAATTAGAGATAAAATATTTATTTTTATCACTTAATTAATTAAATTAGAGATAAAAATTTATTTATCTCTTAATTAATTTAATTTAATTAGAGATAAAACTTTATTATTTATCCCTTAATTAATTAATTAAATTAGAGATAAAATATTTATTTTTTATCACTTAATTAATTATTAAATTAGAGATAAAATATTTATTTGTCTCTTAATTAATTTAATTTAATTAGAGATAAAACTTTATTATTTATCCCTTAATTAATTAATTAAATTAGAGATAAAATATTTATTTTTTATCACTTAATTAATTAATTAAATTAGAGATAAAATATTTATTTTTTATCACTTAATTAATTAATTAAATTAGAGATAAAATATTTATTTATCTCTTAATTAATTTAATTTAATTAGAGGTAAAATAATTATGACACATGGGTGAAATTTGATTGGATAACCCATGAATCCTTGCAATTTGATTGGTCAAACCATGTGTACATATTTAATTAATTATAAAATAATTAATTATAATATGATATTATCAATTTCACATAGTAATGCATAATTTAATTGAAAATTTCTTTATTAAAAGAAATTTCAATTAACACGTGGCAATTTGTAATTGGTCAAAAAATTTCTCCTTCTACAGACATCATCAGAGTTTTGCCTCCAAATTTGTAGGCATGTCAATGTGCAGCACTCTGCTCTGTTCTTTTGTTTCCTGCGCGCATTATTCAACATGTAACTACTACTACTACTACTACCACTTGTTTTGTTGTTAGTGTTAGCACTTAGCAGTTTGAACAAATAAATTAAGCTTTGATTTATCATTGGAGTCTGATCATTTCCTTGTCTTTTGAAATATTGATTGATTTTTGTTGGTCTTTTGACTAAAGAAAGAGCCATGAAGTTGGTTACGTGCTTCATGGCTTTTTTAACAATTAGGGAATAAGATCTTAATTTGTATAAAGGCATGCACAGGTGGTTTGAGCATTGTTGTAACAAATTAAATTACCATAATTTGGTCTTTGTAAAAACCAAAAGACTTGTATTTTTATCAGCTGGAATAGTCTTTAATTACCTATTGCAGCCTGTTCATCACACAAAGCTTTGAATTTTCTGATATAATCATCAAGATTATCATCACCTTTACGACTCATGTGAGACTCCCTCCCTTTCTTTAGAGTTTTGTGCAAAGTGGTGTTCCAATGCCAATGCCAATGCCCTTCCAGACATCGATCTGTTGTCGTTTCGTTTCCAATCCAACAAGCACCTCGTGAAACAAGGTAACCTTTAATCCATCCGCAAACAAGTTTTTTAAAAATGGAGATACCATATTAAAAAGTTTTTTAAAATACAAAAATCATATATAACATTAACCCTTTAATTTATTTATGCGAATGGTTATGAAAATAAAACCATAAAGCATTCATGTGGGATATATGGTTGGAGAGAAATAATGCTTAGTGTCAAGCCCAGCCCTATATTTGAAGACAACAGCTGAGTTTTTTGTTATTGACATTATTATGTGTATGTGCTCTTCGTCTCTGCACATGTCTTACGAGGTGAACACTAAAACTAAAAGGAGCTGCTTCATTTGTAATCGAGTTGTAGGTGTGTAATCGAGTCGAACCGGGTCAAGCCAAGCTCAAGTAGTAAGAAACTCGAGTTCGACTCGAAACTCGACTCAAGCTCAATCGAGTTTTATTTCTAAAGCTCGAACTCGATTCGAGATAAAAACTGAACTGCTCGAGCTCGCTCGATTAGACTTGTTTACTTAGTAAAAAACGAGTTCAATTTTCATGCTCGACTTCAAACTCGATTATTTATGCTCGAGCTTGAGTTCGAGTTCAGTTTCGAGTTCAAATTGAGATTTTTTTTCAATACTATTTAAAAAAAAAAAAAAAACTCAATTAGGCTTGCGAGCTACTCGAGTCGGACATTAAGATACTCGAACTTGAGTCGCTCGATAGCTTGAGCTGCTTGAGCCAGACATTAAGATATTCAAATTCGGCTCGCTTGATAGCTTGAGTTGCTCGAGTTTGAGCTCGACTCAATAATGACCGAACCAAATTCGAATTTTTACGAATCGAATCCGAATAATTTGCGAATACAAATATTTAATTTACACCCCTACATAGGTGGAGGACTGGTGGGTCATGGTAGAAGGTATCGCTCGCTGCAGCATTACTTTTGGATCCTAATGGGGGTAAGGCCCTTGGCCACAATCGATGGGTCTTAGTGCCGGATTCCAGTTAGCGAGCTTTTTGAGTCCATTCAAAGTTGGAAGTCTTGACGGACTCATTACCTTGCTTTCTGTCCTTATGAAAGATTACCTCTCTGCCTCTCATTTCTTCTAAATTAATAGAAAGTATGTTGCTTTGTTATAACATGCCAGGGAATTGGGATTTCACCCTGCCCTTAAGAGATAAGTCTTCTAAAAACAGACAATTCAGACTTTATTTGATTGATACTTTCGCTATTTCTTTTTAATTTTTACTTTTTTTCCTTTTTAAAAAAAAAAAATACAAATAGCAAAAATATCATCCAAAGTAAGCCTTACTTGTTATTTCGAAGTGTGAGGGCAAAGCAAGAATAAACTAGACGCCATCAATGCTTGCCAGACCATAATCGATAAATCTCGAGATACCAGCGAGTACCAAATTTACCATGGAAAAAGCTAACCTAAACAATTATCAAAGAAGCCAAGATGATGAACTCGAAACTTAACTTAGTTGATTTATGTAATTACCTTTAAGTAGTATCTAACAAGTCTGAAGTTCGAATTTTAACATCTACAACTCATTTCTCTATCTTCAGGCTTCAGGCTACGGACTCCTTTGTACAAAAAATAAAAAAATAAAAAATAGCAAAGCAACAACATGATGCCCTCCTCAGAGGGTTAAGTTTAACCTCATACTTGGGTCCACTGTGGACTTGGACTTCAAAAATGCAATTCCACAAGAGTAATGCGTTTCAAAATTTACCAACAAATGAAAAAAAAAAAAAAAAAAACAGCTACTTAATGTAAAATGTACAAACAACAATTGGAGTGAAAACAATTGAAATCCTACAAAACTTGTCAGTCTACTTGTCCACTGTTCCCGGTTTCATCAGTTATCATCTCATCTTTAACCTTATTTGAATCAATGGCTATACCTGTCTTATTATCCTCTTCAATCAGCGTCTTCTGCTGCAGCTCCAGCTTAAGCCTTTTAATCTCATTGTCTTTCTCTTCTACTTTCTCTTGCAAGATATATACCTGCAGCACAGCCTGACCGATTTAAAAACTTGTCTCAAGCAATTATATGACAAGGCCATCACGGCAAAATACTAGTAGTAATATTGGCACTGGTCTAATTGAATACGATCTGCCAACTAAATGGAAGATGTAATATTTTAGAATCCTTTGGCTTTTAGCATTTGGTAAAATGTAATAGACAATGAAACATGTAACTTGATGTAACTTTGCCTCCATAGGTTAAAAAGGGATGCTAATCAGGTAACTGATCATCTTGCTAGGGTAGTTTTCGAGGTGGGTAGCCACCATTCATGGATGTCTTTCACTACCTGAGGAGGGTATGACCCTCCTTGTCTCTTGATTGTCTTCTCTTTCCTTATTTTCTTTATGAATGAGATTTATCCATCTATATATATATATATATATATATATATATGTATATATATATATATATATATATGTATATATATATATATATATATATGCCTCCATTACTGATTCAGTTCACATACCAGAACTCGCAGCAATTCATAATAACACCTATACGCAGCTGCAATTCTGCATCCAGATTTGAATACATACAAGAAATGGCAACTTGCATTTCCTCCGACGACACAATATACTATTACAGATAACTAAATATTACAAAGATTATAAATTGAATATGATATAATATACTCAAAGTAGAATTCTTATAAGTCAATTGAGTCAATCAATGCCATCTACTTAGTGACAACTATCAAAATCAAGACTTCAATTTTGTAGACAAAGGTATAGACTATAGATTAAGAATTCTTTTAAGTCAATTGGGTCAACAGGTTCTCGGTTGAACAGTCCGACCGGCCGGTCCATTCGGTTTTTTCTCACTGGGTTTTTGGTGGATCCAGAAAAGTGTGCTCGCATAAGAGAAAATATTGCCTATCTATACCCTCTGAATATCGAAAGAATTTCCCAAAGTCAAATCCCCGAATGGAATTTACAGTGAAACATCATATGTTAAAGAAAAATACTATTTGTCCAGCCGAATTACCACCACTTCTCTTGTACCACCTGATGTCTGTGATGAATTCACTAGAAGCTGGCAGTGCTGAGCTGAATCAGCTTAAGGAGAATGAGAAAGAGTTATGGAAGCTGCAGCTGGGAGCTGAAAATGAGCCAAGGAAGCTGAAGATGGGAGCTGACAACAAGCCAAAGAAGCTGGGAGCTGAAGGTTGATGAATTGGGCAATAGCTGTTAGCTGAGCTGTTTGTTACTATTTAGCTAGCATAAATAATTGTACAACTGTCAAGTTGGTTATTAGCTCCTAGAATTTAGGAATCTGTTAGAATGTATGTACCTGTGTACTTGCTTATATATGCACCTGATGTACTACACAATTTCCTTATGAATGAAATTATCAAAATTCCCTCTTTTCCTTCTTTTCTCAGTCTCTGTCTCTATCTCTTTTCTCTTCTGCTACTGCTAAACCACAGTACTCTGTCTGTGACAAATTGGTATCAAGAGCCACAAAAGATCCATTTCGAGCTGGGAAAATCTAAGAAGTGTCGAGCTATGGCTGAAGGAACCAGGTTCAATACAATGCAAGAGCAGATTCAGGCTTTGCAGGTGCAACTGGAATCAATCAAGGTTTCTGAAGATTTTGTATCCAAGTGGTGGGAGGATCAAAAGAAGGATATGGAAGCTAAGCTCATGGAGAACCAGGGGTATATGAGCAAGATTCTTGAGGTGCTGGCTGGCCCACAAAGGAGAAGAACAAAATCACTCTGATGTTACAGGTATCACTCCTTATTCAACTCACATCCACCATTCACCTATACCACAGACTAAAGTAGATGGTAAAAAACCTATTGAAATTACTGTGATTGATGACATGGGAAACTCATACACAAGCCTGATGAACCTGGACTGTTATCTAAGAATCAATCTGAACCTACCCTTCCACAGAAACCATTAACATTCAAGAACAGTGCTTATACTGTTAACTCTACTGCTACTACCTCCCTTAATGCCTTCTCTCCTAGGCCTAAGGTTGAACTTACCATATTTGAAGGCAGCAATCCAAGAGGATGGATTAAGAAATGCCAGAAATATTTCAGTATCTTTGCTGTTGAAGATCATCAAAAACTGGAGTTAGCAGCCATGTATTTAGCTGGCAAGGCAGAAATCTGGTTTGATGGGTATGTCATGCAGAAACCTAGAGCTGTTTGGCAGGAATTTGCTAGGGATCTATGTTGCAGGTTTTGTAACAAAACTTGTTCTGATGTTATTGAGGAATTCAACAAGTTAACTCAAAAGTCTACAGTGGAAGAGTACCAGGAAAATTTTGAAGAATTAAAACCTTACATGCTCCAGTATAATCCACACTTAGATGAAAGCTATTTTGGTATCTAGCTTTGTAAGTGGCCTGAAGGAGGAATTGAAGCCCAGAGTCAAAGCTAATGATCCTGTTACCCTAGCAGCAGCTTATAGACAAGCTAAATTACATGAGCTGTCTATAGAGCTTGATAGTAAAAAGAACAAACCATACCAGAGGCCTACTACATTAATCTATTCCAACACCTATCCTAAACACTCTTACACCTCTATACCTCAAACCCAAAAATTCCAAACCACCCATGTCCCTAACCAAAACAGACAACAACTCATTGAATATAGGAGATCACAGAACTTATGTTTTAAGTGTGGTGACAAATTCACTCCTAATCATGTTTGCAAAAACAAACAACTCAATTCCATTGAAGTGAATGAAGCAATGGAAGACACTGTAGAGGACAGTAATGTTCAATTGACAGATGAACAGGAGACGAGGGTTGAGCAAGACAATACTGAAGGGGAGTTAGAAATCTCCATCAATGATCTTACTGGGAATGCAGGGCATAGTACACTCAGAATTCGAGACAGCCTCAAGGGAAAACCTATAAACGTGTTAGTTGACAGTGGGAGTACTCATAGTTTTGTTACTCCCAGGTTAGCTAAGGATGGAGTAGAGATATTGCAAACCAATCCTTTGTCCATTACTGTAGCAAATGGAGAAAAGGTATAAAGCAGTGCTAAGTGTAAACAGCTGGCCTGGTTCATGCAGGGGCATCAGTTTGTTCATGACTTCAGAGTATTAACCATGGGGGGAAGTGACATGGTTCTGGGAGTTGATTGGATGAAGGGGTTTAGCCCACTAGTGTTGACTTTAATGACATGTCTTTAACCTTTCAAAAGGACGACCAACAAATAGTTCTTAAAGGAGGTCATTACAGTGCTAGTTTGAAACTGATATCAGGAGAGAAGTTACAGAAATTAACTGAGAAGGAACCTGAATTATTGGGTGAACTCTACATGATCAATGTGGACTGTGCTGAAACCGAAACACCATCTATCCTAATAACACTATTAGACTCTTACCAAGACATATTTGAAGAACCACAGGACTACCACCCAAAGATCCCATGACCACACCATTACCCTCAAACCAGATTCCCAACCTATCAACCTGAGACCATACAGGTTTCCCCATCACCAAAAAACTGAAGTAGAAAAACAGATATCTGAGATGTTATTCTCTTCAATTATACAAACCAGCAAAAGTCCATTTGCTTCACCTTGTTTGTTGGTTAAGAAGAAGGATGGAAGTTGGAGGTTACGCATTGATTATAGATAACTCAATGCCATGACAATGAAGCATAAATTTCTATACCTGTGGTAGAAGACTTGTTGGATTAATTAAAAGGGGCTGAGTACTTCTCTAGGCTTGATTTATGGTCAAGCTATTGGCAGATTAGAGTCAAAGAAGAGGACATCGTGAAGACAGCTTTCAGAACCTATCAAGGCCATTATGAGTTTAAGGTAATTCCTTTTGGACTCACTAATGCACCAGCTACTTTTAGAGCCTTAATGAATAGTGTATTTTCATCATACTTGAGGAAGTTTGTACTTTATTTTTTTGATGATATACTTGTCTACAATGATAAGCATGTGCAACACTTACAAGCTGTTTTTGAGGCTTTGAGGGCAAACAAACTGTTTGCCAAGAAAAGCAAATGTTATTTTGGGCAGAAACAGGTTGAGTATCTTGGCTATGTAATCTCAGCAGATGGAGTTGCTACAGACCCTTCTAAGGTGGAATTGATGAAGAATTGGCAGTTGCCTAAGTCCTTAAAGTCTCTGAGGGGGTTTCTAGGCTTGACTGGTTATTACAGGAAGTTTATAAGAGGCTACGGGATGATTAGTAAACCATTGACTGACATGTTGAGAAAGAATGGCTTCCATTGGTCATCTGATGCTATTACAGCCTTCCATCAACTCAAAGAAGCTATGAGTTTTGCTCCTGTTCTAGCTTTGCCCGATTTCTCCAAACCTTTTTGTCTCGAGACTGATGCAAGCTCAACTGGCATAGGAGCTGTCTTGTCACAAGAAGGAAGGCCTGTAGCCTACCTTAGCAAGGCCCTAAGTCCTAGACATGTTGACTTTTCCATTTATGAAAATGAGTATTTGGCCATTTTAATGGCAATTTCTAAATGGAGACATTATCTTGAAGGAGGACCTTTTATAATCAAGACTGATCATGAAGCTCTCAAGCATTTGTTGGAGCAGAAACTGACTACAACCATACAGAAAAGAAAGAAAAAAAAAAAAAAAAAGCCTAAATAAACTATTGGGATTGGACTATTCAATCCAGTATAGGGAGGGTAAGATGAACGTGGTTGCTGATGCCTTATCTAGGCAATTTGAAGATGACGTTCAACTTAATAGCTTAATCTCTACCACTATTATACCAGAGTGGGTAAAGGAGATTGAACGAAGTTATGTAGGAGATGAATTTGCTCGAGACAAAATTACAGCCTTGACTGTTTCACCTGCATCTGTACCTCATTATACTTTCAACAGTGGGGTTCTCAGATTTAAAGAGTATATGTGGGCATATAGGGAGAGTTGAGAAGAAAAATCTTACAGATACTCCATGATTCTCCTCAAGGTGGGCATTCTAGCATTCAAGGGACTTATTACAGGCTCAAACTTAATTTCTACTGGCCTGGATTAAAAAGACAGGTTCAAGAGTATGTACAACAGTGTGATAACTGTCAGAGGAACAAAGATGAGCATATAGCTTCACCAGGACTTCTACAACCAATTCCTATTCCTACTCAAGCCTGGGAGGTTATTTCTATGGATTTTATTGAGGGGTTACCCATATATGCAAAATTCAACTGTATCTTAGTTGTTATTGATAAACTAAGTATGCCTATTTCTTAGCTTTGACACATCCCTACACAGCAGAGGATATAGCAAAGGTTTATCTTAATTAGATCCATAAGCTACATGGAACACCAAAGGCTGCCATTTCGGATAGAGATAAGGTGTTTACAAGTGTTCTAGAAAGAATTGATGAAGCAGCTTGGAACTTCTGTTCAGTTGAGTACTGCCTACCATCCAGAATCAAACGGACAAACAGAAAGGCTCAATCAATGCCTAGAACAATACCTATGATGTATGTGTTTTCTAAAGCCAAAGACTTGGGTGCAATGGCTGCCCCAAGCTGAGTGGTGGTACAAAACCAACTACCACACTGCCTTAGGAATGACACCCTTTCAGGCCCTCTATGGTTATCAACCACCAGGATTGTCTTGGGATGTTAACAACAGAGTAGCAAGGGTAGAGGAACTGCTTAAGGAAATGGAGCATTTGAGTAAAATGATGACTGATCAGTTGCACAAGGCTCAGCAAAGGATGAAATTCTATGCAGACAAGAAAAGGATGGAGAGAAGCTTTGAAGTTGGGGATATGGTTTACCTTAAACTACAACCTTACAGACAAACATCCTTGGCTCTAAGGAAAAACCTTAAACTCTCATCCAGATACTACGGTCCTTACCCTGTAGTAGCTAGATTTGGCGAGGTGGCATACAAACTTCATCCAGTGATGAGACAAACTTCATCTTGTCCTTACCCTGTACCAGCTAACTCTAAACTTCATCCTGTCTTTCGTCAGTCTCTTGAAGAAGAAAATTGGTCCTAAAGTGATGGCTAGTTCAACTCCTCCTGAGATGAGACAAGATGGTCAGCCACCAAAGGATGGTGAAACGAAATAACCAGGCAATTACTCAACTCCTAGTAATTTGGTCCAATCTGGGTCCATAAGTGCTACATGGAAGACTACACTGTACTCAAGTCCCAGTTTCCATCCTTTAATCCTTGGGGACAAGGATCACCTGAAGAGTGGGGTATTGTGATGAATTCACTAGAATCTGGCAGTGCTGAGCTGAATGAGCTTAAGGAGAATGAGAAAGAGTTATGGAAGCTGCAGCTGGGAGCTGGAAATGAGCCAAGGAAGCTAAAGATGGGAGCTGACAACAAGCCAAAGAAGCTGTGAGCTGAAGGTTGATGAATTGGGCAGTAGCTGTTAGTTGAGCTGTCTGTTACTATTTAGCTAGCACAAATAATTGTACAACTGTCAAGTTGGTTATTAGCTCCTAGAATTTAGGAATCTGTTAGAATGTATGTACCGGTGTACTTGCTTATATATGCACCTGATGTACTATGCAATTTCCTTATGAATGAAATTATCAAAATTCTCTCTTTTCCTTCTTTTCTCTGTCTCTATCTCTTTTCTCTTCTGCTACTGCTAAATCACAGTACTCTGTCTGTGAATGTGGAAGTTCACATTGACTAAAGTCTCCTTTTAATTGAAAAGGCCGTTTCAACTCTGTCCTTAAATTAAAGATTTATAGCCAGGAGCTTAGGATGCTAATCCTCTTTCTTCCTCAACCACGGCCACTACCCCTCCCTTTGATTAGACAAGAATAGCATAGACCCTAATTTTTCTTTGCTTCTCTTATCTTTCCCTTACCTGCAGTCCTCAAAAAATGGAGATATGTGACTATTGTTGAGCTCTCTAATTCAATCTCAGAGTTTCAGCTACAAATGGTTGAGAATTCAAATTTGGAATGTTTCAATTCCTTCACTCTTTTGCCTTGTTCCTGATAGAATCTTATCCTTGGATAGATTGTAATTGATTTTTACTGAAATTTGTGTCATTAGATTTGGTATTGAGCTGGGTTTTTTTCTTTTAAAACAAAGATTTGTTTCTTTTCTGGCTTTTCTTGATAACAAGTTTCATCTTCAAAGTCATGGGGGAAGGAAAGAAAGGAGAAGCTATGAAATTGTTTACAGAAAAAAGATAAAAGAAAAAGGGAATGGGAATGGGAGTACGGATAGGAGTAAGAGTAGGAGTAGGAGTAGAATTGGTAAGCTGCCCCACTACTTTGAATGATTAGTCTACAGAGATAAGTGCTCGTAGAGTTGTAGAGTAATCTACAGATATAAACAGCGCCAAATAACGGAAAAGAAAAACATTTATTTCTCCAAGTTTTTGGTGACATGGTGCAATCACGTCAGGCAGGAGAAAAGATGCAGGATGGAGAGGTGGGCATCTAGCATTGCTCGTATGTTAAAAGCTCATTTTCCTTCCATAAATTATTTTCTTTCCCACTCCGCAACAGAGTTAGTAAGATATCAAAAGACAAAGAGGCTATAGAACTCAGAGTGATCCTATTCCGCGCATGTTTTAGCTTCTTCAAGCAAATGTCAATTATCATGAGTAGGCAAATGGTATTCACATGGAAGTAAATGGCACTAATTTGTGTCAAAGAAGAAAAAGTGTGTGTATATAGGGCACCATAGAACTCAGCATGATGGTTATGCGGGAGTCTAGTGACAGGGAAATGGCAATTTCACTCCTACAAGGGCAATCTAGAAAAGATGTCCTAATTTCAAATATGACTCAAAATAAGCTCTAAGGATCTAAATCTCTAAAGCCAAATTTCCATAAGCTCCTCATTTACTGTATAGTATGTGACGATTCACTTTAATGAGAAAAGATTAAAGACGAGAGAAAGATAAAAACCGTTTCATTTGATCTTTCTGCATCATTTGTCAGCCCCTCCATTTGGTTGTATAGTGCTGCAAGCAACAGAACAATAATGATCAAGATGGCATGAACCAAAAATTTTCAACCATGAAATAACAATTTTGATTAAAAATGGCAAAGAACATATTCAAGTTCTCACTAAAGTTAGAAATCCTAATCTGATTCATTCAACCCAAAATTCATAACTTATTTAACACGGACCTTCAAATTGACTTCTGAGTTCTGCATTTTGAAATTTTTGTAATGCAAGTTTCATGGCCAATTCATGCATCTGCAGAGAACAAAGAGTCCAACAAAAAAATCAGTAAAATAAGCATAAATAAAGACCAAAGTCTCAATTCTCAACATAATTGAATCATATTCAGCATTGAAAGACATTCTAATCTATTTCAGGATTCTTTCAAATTCAAAGAACAAAGATGCTTTTATAATGCAGCCAAAAAAATTTCGCAATCCATCCATACGCCAACGCCTACTTTTATATAGGGAAAATGCATGCTTAAACACATAAATTGGCATGCACCAAGAAAACAATGCATATATAACTGCAATACCTTTCCTTCCTCTGCTTGAGTACCAATCTCCTCATTTTCCTCTTGCAAGGTTCTACACTTTGCCATCAGCACCTTTCCCATTTTGCTTTGTGGAGTAAAACTAACTGCAGCAATATTTTCCTGCAACTCCTTAACCTTCTTGTCTTTTTCCTCAACCAAATTCTATTACCATAACATTAGAAGAACTATAAATAACTGATCCATAAGCACAATAGATTACTTAACAGCATATATCTATCATCTCCACATCCAAATTGTAACATAAGGACATTAAAATAAGCCTGAATGGCTAATCTATAAGCACAGGGCACAATCTAATAGCAGATTAACCTTATTGGCCTCAACCTTTTAAGTCTTTAACTTGTTGTAAAATTACCACCCAAAAATGAGGAACAAGAGAAATTGGATACGCATGAAGTTTAAAAGACAAACAAAACCAAACTTGTGTCAGACCTAATCCATTATAACACCTAATTAATCAAAATTTTCAAAACACCCTAAAGTCCAAAAGCCCTAAGATTCATTACAAATAGTAATATTACCATAGTCCTTCCATGGCTTGTAATACAATGCCCACTAGATAAACATGTCACTCCCTTTATGATTCCTCTCTCCCCAAATTCATCCCACCTCATTTAAAGAATAGATATCCTCGCACTGCATATAATTAATAACAAAATAAGCAATAAGGAGCTTTAAGAACAAACCTTCAAACGTGTAAATTCCTCATGAATGGCAGGATCTAGTAGTAACCTTCTGGCCTGTCAAACAAACCGCAAAGAAAACTAAACAGGTAGCAAGGTGCAAATACTATTTAGTTCTAGGCCATGTAACAGAAATGTTATTAAATCATATCTAACAAATACCAAATTAACAGACAAAAAATTTAGAATAAGATAAGCAGATATTTGAAGAAATCAGGCCCAAAAATTAGACAACAAAATTCTGCATTGCAGAAAATATTAGGAAATAGCAACAACAATTCACCTAAATAATGAGGGAGGGGTTGCATAGGAAATTTGGAATCATTACTCAAAAGTCACACTCCCTTCTTCCTATAAACACTGTCTTGTTTCCATAGCTATAATCCTATTCCTACCAAATTAGTCACATTTGAAAAGTGAGTAATTTATTCCCCGAAATTTTCCAAATTACCCTTCACGATTTTTTTTTATACTTTTTTCCCAGTCAAATCAAGAAATGCATGCAAAGTTGAGCACTCAATAAAAGTTAAAAACATATTCTAAACAGTCCACAAAATAAAACTCAGACTCTATTTATGGGGCAGAAGGAGCGTTTAATTAAAAACCAGAACAACCACTGTTAACAGATTTAAGAAGAAAACGAAATTAGTGCAAAGAAAGCCATTTATGACACTATATATATATATATATATATATATATATATATTTATATAGTAGCATTTATCTTTTTTGAAAGATTCAAATTTCTTCAATGATAGAGTAACAAACATATGTCTTGAATCACCATAAACACAGTATCATCAAATGTCTTCTTCAGATAAGTTAAAGTACCATCTAATGATTCAGCTAGATATAACGACAATATCAGATTATTGGGATGCATAAAATATGGGCAAATGGTATATAAGCTCTATAGTGCTTAACAAACGCATTTTATTCATTTTTCTTCTTGATTGTCTTCGATAAACAGAAACAAAACAAGAGAAGCTAAGAAATTTATAATATCTACCAACAGAAATTACTTTTTAATTTTAAAATGAACAGTAGATAATACCTGCATTGATGGTGGCTTCAGTTGAACTTTCAAGTCACGAACTGCTGACTGGAAATTAAAAGAGATTTTGGTCTTAGATGGCCAGGCTATTAGACAATCATGTCCATGTAATCAATGAACTAAGTTAGTGAGCATAATACTTTATACAAAAAAATATAACCAAATAAGGTCAGAATGATTGTATAAAAGTAAGAAAAAATGGTGAAGGTGCCCTCGCAAGTTCTTCCAGAATTCTGAAATAGGAAAAACATATTAGAAGGTCGTGACAATCTTCACCCCAAGCAACAGCAACAATAACTCCCAGAAGTGAGATCTTAAAGGATTGCATATAGATGAGCAAGATGAATTCTCACTCCACTATGGTTAAAGGAACAAGAGTAAAAGTCCTCTCCAACTTGAGAATCAACAGAAACTACAAGCCATAGTGAAACATCAACAGCGGCAAAATAAGAAACTATGCAGTTTCCTCGAGGAAGCAGTGCAGCGGACATTTGAGATAACAGATTCACCAGTTAGTCCTGATGGTGCAGATATTGAAACTAAAAGATGAGCCACTTCAATAACAATCAATACTTGAAGTAAAATGAAACTCAAGTTCTTTACAACCATCATGACAGCACATTCATATACTTTTTGCTTATCTTTCTAAGAAATCTCCAAAAATTAATCTCATTTTGCATATTCCACCACATAGAGCAGCGAATTGCATGCTAAACAACATGAGATATAGATAAGTACTCAAAAGGGGGAAAAACACAAAAGAAATAGATGTCACCTTCAACTCAGCAATCTCCTGCTCACGCTTTGCAAATGTTACAATAAATGCAGCTTCTTTCTTCTTTGCTTTTTCTAGCTGAAAATAAGAACAAAACATGTATGAAATTCTGCATGACAGATCAGAACAGTTAATGCAGAAAAATATAGTGGGTAAATAAGAAACATCAAGCTCTTACCTGTTCCTTCAGTGTCTCCTCAGAGGATTTCAGAGTTTGAAGATAATTTGTTACTAACTTGGGTTCTACAGAAAATGGAACAAAACAATTGCTTCATAAAGAAAGGTAGTACACAATACACATAAAATGATCATAAATTAAAATAAAATAAAATAAAAAAAAAAACTTTGAACAGGCAAGGCAATAATATACTATACATAAATATTGGAAAACACTATAAGAAAAGACTTACCAGGAGCTGCTCCAACTGGTATGAAGGGCTCATTCCGAAATGCAGAATGCCATTTCTGAATCTCTGATTTTGCAGCTTCAAGCTCCGTCTAAAACAGTAAATATCATAATCAAATAACCCAAAAAAAATTGAAATAAGAAAAGGAAAAGGAAAGGAAAAAAAATCACAGTTTATGAATAACGCTATGAAAGCTCAAGTAGTTGGCATTATTCTTCAACCATGAAATTTATGGACTAGGCTAATTCCACATGCCTTTATAATATCATTTGAAAGTTGAAAACAACAGAAAGCGCAAACATGGACATGATAGCTACTGTCCTAAAGACACCTTTCCTTTCCAAGTCTATTAAAGAAACCATTGAGCAAAAACAAAAAGAAGACTGAAAAGCATCCATAAACATTCTCAGTCGACAAGGAAGCATAAAATTTGTGCAACCAAAAAGATAAATCCTTGAAAAATTTATGGGTAGACCATTTTCCATATAAAACTTCTTGTTATTTTGTGAAGCAGAATTTTTATGCTTAAAGTCGTACTACCTATTGTATTTCCAAGTGGGTGATTGTACAACATTTTATATATTACACATATATAGATTAAACAAAGAAACAACCGGATGATATCAAGCAATAGATGAATACATACTTGGCTTGCTGCAAGGGTATCCTTAGAATTCTGAAGACTGCAAATGGTGGAAGAAGAAAAAAAAAAAACAAAAATCACAGGAAAAGGTGAAGATAAGTCTCGTAGAAAATTGAAAGCAAACAATCAGGTACATAAACATAATAATCTGTTAGGTATATGTAAGGTTACTCGTATTCAGGTGTGAGTGTCGGATACAAATATGTATCCAACACGGGTATGTTCAATTTTTTCTAAATTTTTCCATGTCTTTGGAGGGTCATATCTCCATACCCATGTCAGAACAGGTACTTCAAGAAAAATGAAGAGTCGGAGCAACATAGTGTAATTCTATGCTTTATACCTCTCACGAAGTGACAAAATCATCCCCGTTGCTACACCAGGGGCAGTTTCTTCTACTTTAGAATTGCCCTGCAATACAAACAGACCAAATTCCTCAGGTAAAAAAAACTAATAAATTTTGTTTCTCCACAAAAGGCTTCTGAAGCTTAAGTGATAAATGAGTAGAAATTAAATGAGATAAGGATGTCGACTTAGAGCACTAGGAAAACTTCCCTGATTAAAATTTCCTTAGATTCCATTGGGTTTAAAAATAATTCATAATAAAACCATAAAATTGCAGAGGTTAATTAGAATGGTGAAGTAAATATTGCTACCTTTTTTGATCCAAAAATATCATCCTCATCGTCCTCAAGTTCATCAAAGCTTCTTTTATTACCTGAATATGCATTTGAAAGAAAAAAATATATATATATGATATAATTGATCATTTAAACAAATAATTAAACAAAATTATAAATAAAAAATAAAAAAAGAATCAAATGAGATTAACCTGAATGCCTGGTACTATGACTCCCGGGAAAGTCACCGCCAAAATCATCATCCTATTCTCCAAAACTCACCAATTTATCATTGAAAAAGGCAAAAGAAATTATAAACCCTAATATGGAATACGTTAGCGCCATTTAGTAATGAGAAAGAAGCAACTTACATCGTCGAGATGCGTGTGAGAAGCCATGGAAAGCAGGGATTTTGGCGGACAAAACCGTAGAAACTTTGATTTTGAGTGAGAAAAAGGAGGGAGAAGCTAAAAATTTTATTGTGTGGTGCACCGACAAAGCAACCAATTCGAAATTGGGAAGGAAGAAGCTGAGATCCCCTGTGAGCGGTCGCAGGATTCTGAGTTTGAGGAAAACCAATCTAAAATGGTCCTATTTGTCATGGTCATTACTTTTTAAAAGATTAAATAAATAAAGGTTTTGCTAACGAGTGCCTTTAGGATACTCTTTAAGATTGGTTAATAGACTATTTATAGAAAGAACATTGTATTAAATGCAATATTTGATAATTTTATTCATCATTTTCAATACATGAAGATATTACTATAAGTAGTAACCTTAAAGAGTGCCCTTAAGGCACTTGTTAGCAAAATCCAATAAATAAACACAAGAAAAAAGTTCCTGCTTCGTCGGGGTACTTTTTATTTTTTTTATAAAAATTTTAATTAATTAATAATAATAAATTAATTTAAAATTATATTTTATTTTTTTATTTATTTTATTTTCAAATTGTAATAATATTAATATAATTACATTTTGTGATAAAGTGCTTAAAATCATGTATTTTCATATATTAATTCTTTATATTTTATGCTTAGTTCCTTGAAATCCTTGATAATTTACTATGGTTTTGTGTTTTGTAGCTGTTTTGGAAGATAAGATTTGCTATGGAGTTGAAAAGAGTGAATTTGGATAAGAATGAAACTTCAAGCATAAGGGACACTTCAAGAAAACTAAATGCGGTTGCTTATATCTCATTCAATAAAAACCCTAGTTGGAAAACCTATTTTCAAGCTCAAAAGAACCCTAGCGGCAGCTTTTATCTAGCCTTGAAGAATTTCAGCCGTCACTTCCTTTTGCATTATTATGGGTTGCCCTAATTCTTCTTTTAAATACCTTAACTGATTACATGTTCTTCTTAGTTAAATAAGAAGTGGCGGCATCTCCTTGTCAAAGAAGGATTATTGGCTGTTAACTTTGTCAACTTGCATTAATTGCAAGAATCTTTCATTAAAGCTAATCCAAGTCAAAGTAGAAGAATTAAATCAGGCAAGACTTTCTTTCCTTACACTTACTTTGGCTGCAAGTTTGTAATTTCTCCTCATTAAAGAGTGCTTTGACTACAATTAATTATTTCTTTCCTTATATCTACATGCCTTGCCTGCCAAGTATTCCTTCTTTCCTTAAAACACAAAAATCAACCACATTTCCTTAGCTTGAGCCGCAAGTCAGCATTTATTGAAGGGAGAGAGCTAAAATTCACTTGTTTGATACCTTAGCTATTGCCTATAAATAGAGAACAAGGGGGCAAACGAAAATCACACTTCTCCAAGCTACAATGTTCTGATTTCTTCTTTGTTTCTTTGTTTTTGAGAGAACAAGAGGCTGGATAATTAATATTCTTCTTCTTCTTCTTCTTTCTTTTATTTTCTTCTTAGATTCTCTTTAATTTTATGTTTATGTTTACAATGCCTATGCTAGGCTAAACTTTTATTTGGCTAAGGGTGATTTCAAAGCCTTAAACATGTTATGTAATTATTAATTTTCAGAATCTATCTATCATTGTTTTCTATCAAAGTTGCTTATATTCTTCCATTAAAATTGTTCATGATGATGTTTTGATTTGTTTAGGTGGCCAACTAGATAAATCTTGATAATTGTCTAATGCTAGTTTAGGAGTCTTGATCCATATAATTGTCTTGATTTTCTATTCATAAGTAGCAATTTGTGATTAATGATTATGGGCAAGTTTTCTATAATTGAAAAGTGGAACATAACCTAAGTTGAACAATCCGAGCTTATGTGTTTGTTGCTTAGATCAATCTATCTTTCTTAACATAAAGTTGTTATTAAATTGAACTTAAAGAGCTTATTCTAGGTTGTTTGATAGTTAGAGATTAAATAGAGAGCTTGTTCTATTTAACGACGAACTAAAGAAAGATTGGGGTAACAGAATTTGTTGTTATCTATGGTTGTTAACTTTGATAGCTAATTAATGTTGATAGATAAGAAATTGATTCTTAATGATGTCTAGTGGTGGAGAATGAACCTTTAGCCATATTTCTCATATTTGATTATTCTTAATTACTTGTTTTCTCATTCTTATTGTAAACTTTAGTTTAAATCTGATCTCAAAATCCCCTTTACTTTTGTTTACTTGTTTTTAAGTGATAAACTATTAACTTATAAACTAAAACACAATCTCTGAGGACTCGACCCTTACTAATCACTATACTCTACAATTGATTCTTTTTAAGTGCAAGGTTAAATAAGATATACTCTTTTGGGTGCATCATTTTGTCAATTATTAAAATTAAATTTATGATAATTATTTATTTATAAATTACATAATATAAATGCATTTCAAATGTTATTTATATATATTTAAAAATATTTAAATTTTATTGTATGCTGTATATTTTTATTTATAGGAGTCAAAAAATAAGAAAACAAAATTGATATGTATTTTATTCTCTCATACGAGCAATTTTCTCACATAAGTTAGCAATCCAGCAAGTTCGTTTTTTCCTTTTTTTATTTTTTTTCTCAAGCGGATCGGATACGAATCCTAAATCGACCTGCAATTCAACGTGCGAACTAACCCTTTTAAATATATTATTTAAAAATAAAATAATAAACTAATTAATAAAATAAATTTATTTTTTAACTTTTTTTTTTCGTGCGGATTGGGTACGGATCCTAAATCCACCCGCGAGTCAATGTACGGATCAACCCCTTTAAATACATCATTTATAAATAAAGTAAATGAAATAATTAATATAATAATTTTTTTCAAGCAAGTCAATTACGAATCCTAAATCGGCCGCGAGTGAATGTATAGGCCAATCCTTTAAATATACCATTTAGAATTAAAATAAAAGTAATTAATAACATAAATTTTTTATTTTAATTTTTTCCTCGAGCGGATTGGGTACATATCTTATATCGATCCGCGAGTCAATATGCAGATCAACCCCTTTAAATACATCATTTAAAAAAAATAAAAAAATAAAAAAATAAAAACTAAAAATAATTAATAATTTTTTTTTCCGATCTGGTCGGATATGGATCTTAAATCGATCCGCGAATTAACATGCAGACCAACCTCTTTAAATACATAATTTAAATTTTTAAAAAACAAAATAATATTTTTTTAACTTTTTTTCGTGCTGATCGGGTACAAATCCTAAATCGATCCGCGAGTCAACATGCGGACCAATCTTTTTAAATACATCATTTAAAAATAAAACTAATAAAAGTTAATAACAAAAATTTTAAAAATTTCTGTGCGGGTCAAGTACGGGTTCTAAATCGACTGGTAAATCAACGTACAGACCAACCCTTTTAAATACATGATTTAAAAATAAAAAACTAAAATAAAACTTAAAATAATTAATAAAATAATTTTTTTCTGAACGGATCGGGTACAGATCCTAAATCGATCCGCGAGTGAACGTGTAGACCAACCCCATTAAATACATCATTTAAAAATAAAATTAAAAACTAAAAAATCTTTTAAAAAACTATAAAAAAAAAATATTATGTTATAGAAGAGGACAAAATTGTCCCTAATCTATTTCAAAAAATTTCCTTAAATATTATAAACTCAAAAATAAATATAATAAATTACATGTTTACCTCCACTATCAAACAAAACAAAAAAAAAATCTTTTTATAAAATGCCAATTGAATCTCTTAAGACTCAGTTTTAATAATAAGAGATTTGTCCTTTAATCATATCACTTTTATTATAAAATAAAATTTTTAATTATCTAAAGTTTAATTTTGTCATGCGTTTTATCTCTTTTAACTAACAATTCAAAAATGACATGGCTTTTCAATACAAATGATTAATTAGAAAAATGTCATGTTAATGTCAAGTAAAGAAACCCGTTAGCACCAACAACAAAAAATAAAAAATGAAATTTTAAAAAAAATCTAAAAATGTGTAATTTTTTAAAAATCTAAAAATATATATATATGGAATTTTTTGTTAAAAATTTCAACATATGAAAAAATTTTAAAAAGGAATATTGAAAATTTTCAAAATAAATATGGAAAAATTTTATAAAAAATTAAAAAGGAAAATTTTCAGAAACAAAATTTAAAACGAAAAATTCAAGAAAATAAAGAGAGATAGAGAGAGGAGTCGAGAGAAAAAGAATAAAGGAAAAGAAAGAAAGAGAGAAGAGAGGGGAAGAGGTAGGGACAGAGGACCAACTGATCGTCGAACGACAGGTTCGAGACAGGTCAATGTAGATATGCCTCAAACTAGGCAGAGCGATGCTGATTTGATTGTTTCGGATTAGCTGATCGACAGCAATGCTGCCCTCTCTCTTTCCCCTTCTTTCCCTATTTCATCTCTCTCTCCCATATTTTCTCTCTCCTTAACTTTGATTTTTAATTTTCTCTTTATAAGTTCAAAACTAAAAAATTTCAAAAAATCAAAAATAAAAATGGCATGACATTTTTTTGTCACATGTCGTGATTATATTGAGCATTTATGTCATTTCTGTCGTTGGATTAATGATATTATTCAAAAAGGGCAAAGTGCCTGACGAAAATATTAAGTTGTAAAATTTGTGATCATCTCTTGTTTGAACTCTTTCCAACTAACCACCCCAACAATTAGAGTAAAATGTAATCACTTTATAACTTGCTATTATCCTTGTTGGATTGATAGCTAGTGTCAAACAACCTTTTTATTTAGTATTCGGCCTCTCCATACACTAGAAAACATATATTCTAGTACATAGCATTAATACATGATAGATTCAATTGTTGAAATATATTGTTTTCTATCCATGCGATATTTCTCATCTTGTGTCTTCATGACACATGCCTTTGGGGAGATTCAAGTAATTCATCATAGACTAGTATCTCTTTGTTAAACTCTTTTGGCATATTGTCTATATTTATGCTATGTAACATAGGCAAGGATCTACTCTTAGATACCTCTATGCTAACCCTTTTAGCACCTTGACATGCATGTGAATTAGAAAAGTTTTAGCAACCTTTTAGATATATCATTGTAGATTTTTATCCCTTTATGTGAGTTGTCTCTCCTATATCCATTTTGGAGATTTTTCCTTAGATAGCTAAATCTTTTATAGATTGTAGCATAGATACTTCGTTTCCTATGAGCTATATGTCATCCATATAAAGTATCATCAAAACAATTGCACTCCCACTAACCTTCTTGTACACACAAGGTCTATCTTTGTCTTTGATGAAAATCTTTTGATTGTCTCATCAAAATGGATGTTCCAACTCTTTGATACATGCTTAAGTCCTTACATTGACCTTTGCAACTTGCATACATTTGGCATTCTGTTTGGATGTAAAACCTTTCGGATTGTGTCATCTACACATCCCTTTCAAAATTCCTATTAGGGATGCGATTTTGACATTCTTTTGCCAAATCCAATAGTCATGATTTGCAATAATAGTAAGCAAAATCCCCATAAACTTTAGCATAACTATAAGATAAAAGGTTTCTTCAAAGTCAACATTTTGCCCTTTGTTTGTAACCTTTAGCCACTAGCCTTGCTTTGTATGTTTGTGCATCCCCATCCATTTTGGTTTTTCTCTTGAAGATTCACTTGCACCCTATGGGTTTTAATTATTCGAACGGATCCACCAAAGTCCATACTTGGTTGATTTGTATGAAATCCATTTTTTATAGGAAACAATGTCCAATATTGTTTCCTCTTAAGTAATGGGCTCATTATCTATGAGCATTATATCTTTATCCATGAGAAATGTCTATTTCCTTACAGCTTAATGTATTTTACTCGACCTTCGAAATTCTTCTTTACTTTGAGCTTCTAACTACGAATCTAATTCCTTAGTCTCTAACTCTTGTTCCATCGGAATGCTTAGTTTGTGTTCTTGACCTTTTCAAGTTCTATTTTACTCCCATCGCCTTTTTCTAACATGAATTTTTCTTTTAGAAAAATGGCATGCTCTAAGACAAATCTTTTTACTAACGGGATTGTATAAGTGATATCCAACTGTTTGGATGTCAAAAAACTTATATATATCCGACTTAGCTCTAAGCTTTTCTGCTGATGCATGCTTCACATAAGCTATGTGTTCTCAAATCTTTAAGTATGACATGTTTGGCATTTTGTCATTCCGTATCTCATATGGTCTCATGTCAGTAGATCTGGATGGAACCTTTTTTAGTAGGTAAGTGGTAGTTTCTAAGGTATATCCTTAAAGAAAGTAGGAAGATTTGAATTATTCATCATGGATTAAACCATGTGTAAGATTGATATAGTTTATCTAACTTTGTTTTCTTGACATTTTGGTTTTGTACTTTTCCTTTATTTCCTCCAGTTTGTCATACAAATGAGAACTACATTCTGTGTTCAATACCTATAAATGAAAAGTTTATCTCAATTACAAATCTACTTGAAGTAAAAGCTTCACTAAGCTTCATCTCACTCAAGCATGCCAAGTAAAACTTGTGGTTTTCTTCCAATGACCTATTTTGCCTTAATGATGGCAAAGTGCCCTTATTGTTGTCATTTTATTCCACCATTCGACGTTATAGCCTAAGCAGCTTGGGTCACTTTTATTTCTTCGCTTTCTTTTTCTTAGATAAACAATTCTTATGTTTGTGTTTTTGGTGTATGCCCTAAGACCAACAAGATTGGCTATGGGATACATGTCATTTCAAGCATTACTATTTTAACTAAGACATTATTTATCTACAAGTTCGTATACATATTTGATATTACTTACTTTTTAGATAAAGTCAATGGAATAAATCTACTTTGCAAGGAAATTACAATAAGTTATAATTATGAGATCATTATTGCATTAAAGCATTATTCCTAAATTGTTCCTAGCCAATGTTTCGTCAAGATAGGACATTAATACAGATGTTGAGATCAACACATGGTTATGCTCTTACTTATGAAGCAAGTAATCGATCTCATAGGTTGAAGTTTGGATAAAATTGAGCTAACTTATGGGTGCTTGTTACAAGAACAAGTTCAATAAACATGACTCAATATGAGAATGTCATTTGGTAATTCACTTAGTGTGTATGGCAAGATTCTTATGTGGTAGTTGTATAAGTGATGCACCCAAAAGAGTGTATCTTATTTAACCTTACACTAAAAAGATCAATTGTAAGTATAGTAGTTAGCAAGGGTCGAGTCCTCAGGGATTGGGTTTTAGTTTATAAGTTGATAGTTTAAAACTTAAATTCAAGAACAATAAAAGAAAATGGGTTTTTGAAATCAGATTTAAACTAAAGTAAATAATAAGAATAAGATGCAAGGCGGTATAACCAGCCAATAAAAATATATATACTAAATTAGGCAGTATAACCAGCCAATAAAAATATATATACTAAATTAGGCGGTATAACCAGCCAATAAAAATAAAACAAAGTTAATATACAAATTAGGCGGTATAACCAGCCAATAAAAATAAATATACTTTTAAAAATAAGCAAACTAGAAAAGTAAGAAAACAAGTAAGTAAGAAGAATCAAATATGAGAAATATGGTTAAGGTTTCATTCTCCACCACTAGACATCATTAAGAATCAATTTCAGATCTATCAATATCAACCAACTATCAAAGTTAACAACCGTAGATAACAACAAGCTCTGTTACCCCAATCTTTCCTTAGTTTGTCGTTAAATAGAACAAGCTCTCTATTTAATCTCTAACCATTAAACAACCTAGAATAAGCTCTCTAAATTCAATTTAATGGCAGCTTTATGATGAGAAAGATAGGTTGATCTAAGCAACAAACACATAAGCTCGGATTGTTCAACTTAGGTTATGTTCCACTTTGCAATTATTGAAAACTTGACCATAATCATTAATCACAAATTGCCACTTATGAATAGGAAATCAAGACAATTACACGGATCAAGACTCCTAAACTAGCAATAGATAATTATCAAGATCTATCTAGTTGTACACCTAAATAAATCAAGACAACATCATGAACAATTCTTGTAGAAGAACATAAGCAACTTTGATAGAAAATTAATGATAGATAGAATCTGAAAATCAATCACAAAACATGTCTAGGGCTTTGAAATCACCCTTAACCAAATAGAAGTTTAGCCTAGCATAGGCATTATAAAAATAAAATTAAATAGAATATAAGAAGAAAATAAAAGAAAGAAAGAAGAAGAATATTAATTATCCAACCTCTTGCTCTTTCTAAATAAAAAGAAAACTAGAGAAAAGAAAGAAGAAGAAAACTTAAAGAATTTTGTTAAAATGGCTAATATCCTACCAATCTCCAATATGATCCCTTACAATCATCCAAGGCCCTCTATTTATACACATTTTGGAGGGCTAAATGACAAGAGACAAGCTTTACAAATTTCAAAGGTAGGTATATGACGATTTTGATCAGCCAACTTGATGGTCGATTTCGTCAATATTGGAGGCCTGATCTGATCACATGGTCTTCTAGAAAACGGTTCCCCTATCAGTTACAGAACCATAGCCGTTGGAATCAGCTCATTTGCTGATGTGGTTAAGCAGATATGGGCAAAATACGAAAACATGTCAGCACAGATGTCATTACACATCAGCCACCTTGATGGTCGATTTATTCAATATTGGAGGCCTGATCTGATCACATGGTCTTCTAGACAAAGGTTCCCCTATCAGTTACGGAACCATAGCCGTTGGAATCAGCTCATTTTCTGATGTGGATAAGAAGATACGGGCATAATACGAAAACATGTCAGCACAGACGTCATTGCACATCAGCCAACTTGATGGTCGATTTCGCTAGGGAAAACGACTCCGTTTTAAGAAGTGTAAAACATGAAAAAGATAGATATGCCTCTTAGCTTTGCATGGCTACAAATTTCAGCCTTATTGCTTCAGTGAAACTCGAGATATAGCTGATATGGCAAAAGGTGTCGGAACTGAAACTGAACTGGATTTGCCCTTAATTCTAGTAATCTGAAATCACTCAAAGAAACTTGTGAAAAACACCAAAATACATAAAAATATAAAAGATCATAAACACAATTAGACTAAACAATAATAACTCGTATTTGACACAAAACATTAATAAAACATAACTAAAAACTATATAATTATACGAGTTATCACACCCCCACACTTAGATTGTTGCTAGTCCCTAGCAACGACTCAATAAAAATAAAATAAGAAAATCTAATCTAATCCATTTTCGTAGGAAATCACGGTGGCACTTAGCATGTGACACAAGCCTTTAAACCCCTAGGTGTCCCTAGTGGACGAGTTTAGTCTCGTGAGGGTTTACTAGAACGATACCCACAAACATTGAAAAACTAAAATATAAATAAACTGCATATACTAAAAATATTTACTCCTAATCCTTTCAATACAAATTAGATACAATATTTGAACAAGTCTTATAAACTAATCAATAGCTTAAAGAATTTCACAAAAAATCATGCTTGAATGTAAATTGTTTGAGTTAAGCCAATATTAGCATAACATATCTCAATCAAAATATTGCATGTTCAAATTTAATCTCAACTTCTCACATGGGATACCCTCATGATTTTCACTCTTTAAAGTAGTGGTGAAGTGTTTACACTCAATCAATCTCATGAAAACAGTTCTACCATATTCTTGCTTGTCCACCTATTCTCCACTATTTAGATCATACAACTTCATGAATCAAGAGGTCTTTAATCAAGGTTGTAATGGGGCCAAGGGGTTTGTAATGTGGTTGAAGAACAAAAGGATAAAGATATCACAAAGGTTCCAAAGAGTTCATAAAGTTTAGAGACATAAAAAGATCATACAAAGAAACTTCTCAAAACTCTTTACAAGTACATAGTCACCTAGGCCGAATATTTATGTTGGGCCTTTTCTTCATTCTGAACAACTTTGTAACATCTTTTTCTTTTTCCCAAAATTCAAGAGATGATTCATATTTTTTTTTTTTTTGAATGTATTTGCCAGTATTCCATTTCTTTTTTTTTTTTTTTTTTTTGACTTTTCTTTTCTTTCCCCCCCACACTTATTTCTTGTTTCTAACCCAAATTTTTAACTAAAAATATCCCTTGTCTTTGCAACTTGTCTCAAAACATGCTAATTCATCTTTGGAACAAAGGTAAAGATATAAGTATATTTAGGTTAGGGACAAGTTATGGTTACCAAAGAGATAGCTTATTCAATGTAGGCTCAAATTGGTTCACTAAGGGTGTGTTCTCTTGGAACATCAATAAGGGATGGCTGTTTGGCTCTGGCTAAAAATCCTAATGCCTCTATCATATTCATGTTGTCACATGTATCAATATAGTCTCAAACGGTTTAAAGCAAGTTCTAGAGAATCCTGTAATCATAAGAGCACTCAAGAAAGAAATTAGATTGATTTGTATAATGCATCAATCATTATAGGCTCAAAAACTCACAAGGATGATTATACAAGTCAGATTAAGTCTAAACATGCTTCTTTCTCAATCAACATATCATATTAACATTGGCTCAAAAAAAAAATGATATCAAGCTCAATTCTCATGAAAATCTTCTCACTAATAACTCTGTTTTAGACTTATGCAATTCATATCTCATCATTGTATTAAAAAGGAACTAAAACACACTAAAAATTATAATAAAGACTCATAAAAAAAAAAATAGTAGACAAAAATAAAAGAAATCCTAAATCATTCCCCCCACACTTAATTCTTACATTGTCCTCAATGTAAGTCTATTAACCCAAATGAAAGAATCATGTGTAAGAGAAAAGAACTAATAACATAAGAATAGGAACAGCTAAGACTCAAAACAAAACAAACTCATGCAACCTAAATAATCTTAAAATACTAAACAAAAATTAACAAGTAAACATAAAAAGATTAAAATCAAACTGACAAGGTGTGTCTCAAGTCTCCCTTACTCAGACCTTGTTCAGAATGAATACTTCTAAATTGCTTAAAACACAACAAACTTTTTTTTTTTTTTTTTTTTGAAAAGAAGAAATCAAACTGACAAGGTATGTCTCAAGTCTCCCTTACTCAGACCTTGTTCAGAATGAATACTTCTTAAATTTTTTTTTTTTTTTTTTTTTTAAAATTAGCAAAATATGTCCCTTACCCCCTACTAAAATATGACATTGTCCCCAATGTCAAATTTTAAAGGTAGAATTTAGGAGATATTACCTGCAGAGGTTGCTAACCACTTATTATAACTGAGACACAACAAGCAAAATGTTAGATAATGTCACAAAGACAAAGTGCAATCCACTCCTTGCTCGTCCATATCTCTTTTTCTTTTTCCGAGCGTTTGCGAAACAACCGTAGCAGATAAACACTCATAAGCTTGGAGCTTTTTAAGTAAATCTTCAATGGTTGTAGCAGAAATTATGGTTCTCCTTGCCTCTGAAAACATGAATCCATTATCCACAGCATTATCTAAATATAAAAGCAAATTACTAAAATAACCATTAATATTAAGCAAACCAATGGGTTTCTTATTTGTGACCAAAGATGACCAAGAAGCCACGCAAGCTATTTCTTCCAATGTACCCAGACCTCCTGGTAAAGCAATAAATGCATCGGCAGAATGGTACATGATTGTTATCCGTTCAGGGACACTCCAGACTTGTATTTCCTTACCCACGGTAGGTCCACAAAAACTTGTGAATAGTTTTGGCACGATTCCTAGAACTGGACTTCCTCCGGTGTGTGCTGCTGTAGCGACTGCTCCCATTAAACCCGTACTACCGCCTCCATAAATCAAGTGGATCTTTTGTTGGGCAAGTATTACTCCAACTCTTATGGCTTCATCAGCGAATATGTTATTTTTCCCTGGATAAGCACCTCCAAAGACACAAATTTTTTTAATGCGCTGGGATGAAGTACTTTCCATTTTTTTTTTTTTTCGAGTGCCTGAAAGAGAATGAGTACATGGTGTAATATATAGAGGACTGAGTAGTGAATCAGACAAGAGTAATAATGTCGCCGAAAGTGTATCTGACCTGTCAGAAGAAAATGTTAACCTAACAAAAGATTTTTGCGTGATTTCAGGAAGAAAATCAAAAAGAGAAGAAAAAATCAACCGTAAAAGACAAATAAAAAAAACGAGAATAATTACACAAATCGAACAACACGTAAATTAAAACAAAATAAAGTTATTGCAAATCAAACCAAAAGCTGAGAAGTCATTTATTGTAGTTGTGATTGTGGCTCACATCTTCCTCTGGTTTTACGTCCAGAAACGGCTTAAACGCCTTCTATGAGTCGAGGATATGCTTCCCATCCAGTTTTCTTACAAGCTGGCAAACAGGGTCTTTTAACATCAGATTCCCAAGATGTTGCCATTCCCTTTGGAATTGCGGCCATAAATCAAGAATTTCTCTTTGTACGTCTCCACTAGAATGCGTCTCAAGAGAAAGTTGGATATTACCCAAATTCTCCTTACTCAGTCCATCCTTAATGAATTCAATTTTATCATCTCGATTAGAGGACGGAATCCCAATAGAACGACATTTACCGTTACACGTCCATCGTGCACATTTGTGGCAATTTGAACTCATGCGCTTTGCTCGTCGCTTCTTTGCAAAAGTGCTTCTACCTGTACCTGGTAAATGCAAAACAGGAAGATATTCATCTTCACGTACCTTGGCTTCAATTAGCCAACGTATGTCGTCAGGAATCCCTTTGTGCATAAGCATTCTTAATCTCTCAAGTCGAACTTGGTAAAGCTTCAGTAAAATATTTCGAGGAAAAGGAGGAAATCGTTTCTGCAATCTTGTGAGAATATCATCCATCCTGAAAAAAAAGAATGAAAAAAAAAATTGAAAGAGAAATTGGAAGAGAAATTTATATACAATATCAGTTTTGTGGGTAGCTGATGGAACCGATTTAAATAATCACGGAGTACCGTTATCCGCCATTTAACCGGGGTTAAAAAAAATAAATTAAAAATTATATTTACATCTTGTAAGAGAAAAGAACTATTAAACAAAAGAAAAGAAAAACAAGAAAAGATAGAATGATGGAGAGTAAGGAATATGCAAATCTGATATAATAGATGCTCTCCATCCTTTTGGGTTGCCTCCCAAGAAGCGCTTGGTTTATTGTCCTCAGCCTAACTTAGACCCATGCCATTATTATTCAACATACTTTGGCTCAAAAAGTGGAAACTCCTCCACATCTTGTATTGGAAAGTTCTCATAGTAAGGCTTCAATCTATGACCATTCACTTTGAATGCCTTATCTGTTTTTGGGCTTTGGATTTCAACTGCACCATGAGTAAATACATTAGTAATAACAAAAGGTCCAACCCAACGAGAACGTAACTTACCTGGATATAACTTAAGGCGTGAATGGAAGAGAAGAACTTTTTGTCCAACAACAAATTCTTTTCTTGATATCATCTTGTCATGGAATGCCTTAGTCTTTTCCTTGTAAATCCTAGAATTCTGATAGGCATCATTCCTTATCTCCTCTAATTCTTGTAGGTCAAGTTTTCTTTTCTTTCCTATCTCATCCATCTCCATGTTGCATTGTTTGATAGCCCAATATGATTTATGTTCCAATTCAACCGGAAGATGACAAGGCTTACCATAAACAAGTCGATAAGGAGACATACCAATGGGTGTCTTATATGCTGTCCTATAAGCCCAAAGTGCATCATCAAGTCGTGAACTCCAATCCTTCCTATTTGGATTAACTGTCTTTTCAAGGATGGACTTAACTTCTCGGTTTGACACTTCAGCTTGCCCACTAGTTTGAGGATGATATGAGGTGGAGACCTTGTGTGTGATGTTATACTTCCTCAAAAGTGCTTCCATAGTCCTATTGCAAAAGTGAGTACCTCTATCGCTGATTATGGCCTTTGGCGTTCCAAACCTAGCCAAGATGTTAGTCTTGACAAAATCTGAAACGACTTTAGAGTCATTAGTCCTAGTGGATTTTGCTTCCACCCACTTTGAAACATAATCAACGGCAAGTAAAATATAAAGATTACCAAAAGAAGGAGGAAAAGGTCCCATGAAATCCATGCCCCATACATCAAAAATTTCAACAATAAGTATTGGAGTTTGAGGCATTTGATTTCTAGTACCTAAGTTACCAGTTCTTTGGCAACGATCACATGACTTGCAAAAGAGGTATGCATCTTTGAATATGTTAGGCCAATAAAATCCAGAATCAAGAACTTTCATGGCTGTTCTTTTGGATCCAAAGTGTCCTCCACATGCATAAGAGTGACAAAAGGTGAGAATAGATTGAAATTCAGTTTCGAGTACACACCTTCTTATAATCTGATCGGAGCAATGCTTCCAAAGGTAAGGATCATCCCATATGTAGTATTTGGCATCACTCTTGATCTTATTTCTTTGAGCTTGTGTCAACTCTTGTGGCAACTTCTTGGTAACTAAGTAATTAACAATATCAGCATACCAAGGAGTTGTTGTTCTTATAAAAAGAAGTTGCTCATCCGGAAAGTTCTCATTCAAGGGTAGTGCATCATCTTCATGAACTAAACGGCTAAGATGGTCCGCAACCAGGTTGTCACTACCTCTCTTATCTTTTATCTCCAAATCAAACTCTTGTAAGAGAAGTATCCATCTAATCAACCTTGGTTTGGCCTCCTTTTTAGTGAGTAAGTACTTAAGGGCTGCATGGTCAGAAAATACAATTACTTTAGTACCAATTAAATAAGATCGAAATTTTTCTAAAGCAAATACAACAGCCAAAAGTTCTTTTTCAGTAATGGAATAGTTCAATTGAGCATCATTAAGAGTTCTTGAGGCATAATAAATGGCATGTGAGGCTTTCCCAACCCGTTGGCCCAAAACAGCTCCAATGGCATAGTCACTAGCATCACACATGATTTCAAAAGGTACATTCCAATCTGGTGGTTGGATGATAGAAGCTGATGTCAAGAGTCCCTTCAATGTTTCAAACGCCTCTTTGCATTTATCATCAAAGTGGAAAACCACATCTTTTTGTAGTAGCTTGCAAAGAGGTAATGTGATCTTTGAGAAGTCTTTGATAAATCTCCTATAGAAACCTGCATGTCCAAGAAAAGAACGAACCTCTCTCACATTTGTGGGAGGTGGTAAAGAATGCATAATATCTATTTTAGACTTATCAACCTCTATCCCTCTAGAAGAAATAACATGGCCCAAAACTATTCCTTGTTCTACCATAAAGTGACATTTTTCCCAATTCAAAACAAGGTTAGTTTCCATGCATCTTTCAAGTACAAGTGTAAGGTTCTCTAGACATCTATCAAAAGAATCACCATAGACACTAAAATCATCCATAAACACTTCTATGATATTCTCTACATAATCTGAAAATATGCTAACCATACACCTTTGGAATGTAGCTGTTGCATTACAAAGACCAAATGGCATACGCCGGTATGCAAAAGTACCAAATGGACATGTGAATGTTGTTTTCTCTTGGTCCTCCGGAGCAATGGCTATCTGATTATAACCTGAAAAACCATCAAGAAAACAATAATGAGAATGGCCAGCTAACCTTTCAAGCATTTGATCAATAAAAGGTAAAGGAAAGTGGTCTTTGCGAGTTGTGGAATTAAGTTTACGATAATCAATACAAACTCGCCATCCTGTTTGAATCCTAGTAGGAACAAGTTCATTCTCATTATTTGTTACCACCGTTACACCTGATTTCTTTGGAACCACTTGGACTGGGCTCACCCATTTGCTATCCGAGATAGGATAGATCACTCCAACATCTAGGAGCTTCAGTATCTCCTTTTTCACAACCTCCATCATAGGAGGGTTCAATCTTCTTTGTGCTTCTCTTGTTGGTTTAGACCCTTCCTCTAACAAAATCCGGTGCATGCACATGGATGGGCTTATTCCCTTGATATCGGCAATTGTCCAACCAATTGCTGTTTTATGCTCTCTAAGCACCCGGATAAGTCGCTCTTCTTGCAAAGGTGTGAGCTCTTTGGCAATGATGACAGGTAGTGTGTCCTTTTCCCCTAAGAACAAATATTTCAAGTGGTTCGGTAGTGGTTTCAATTCTAAAGTTGGTGCCTGCAAAATGGAAGGTAGAAGTTTCTCATTAGATAAAGGCAAATCAATAAATGAAACATCAAACCTTGCATCTTTAGGTTGCAGCGAGTGTAAAGATTCTAGTGCCCCTTCCACATGGTCACTCAAGGCTAGTTTAGCATTCCCCATTCCGAGATGGTTGCTAAGGACTATTTCCACACTATCTTCACCATCTAGCTCATAAGCTTGCTGCACTAGTGAGTCAATTATATCAATATTAAAAACAGAATGCACATCACTAGGATATCTCATGGCCTCAAAAATGTTAAAGCGAATTATTTCACCATCAAATTCCATAGTTAAAGTGCCATCATGTACATCTATTTTAGTTCTTGCTGTTTTCAAGAATGGTCTCCCTAATAGAATAGGTGTGGGATTAGAAGACATCTCATCTTCCATCTCAATAACATAAAAGTCAGCGGGAAAAACCAATTCATTAACCTGTACAAGAACGTCTTCTACAACTCCTCTTGGATAAGTGTTAGAACGGTCAGCAAGTTGTATTATAACACCGGTTTCCTCTAATGGTCCTAGATTCAATGAAGCATAAATTGAATATGGCATGACATTAATAGATGCCCCTAGATCTAGCATAGCACGCTCAAACCTGGTGTTGCCTATCTTACAAGGAATGGTAAACATACCTGGATCCTTGCATTTAGGTGGGAGTTTCTTTTGAAGAACAGCTGACACATTCTCCCCCACACTTACCTTTTCATTCCATTTCAACTTCCGTTTAGATGTGCACAACTCTTTTAGGAACTTGGCATATCTTGGCACTTGCTTGATAGCATCTAGTAAAGGAATGTTCACCTCTACTTTCCGGAAGGTTTCCAAAATTTCCTTCTCTTGCTCCTCCTTCTTGGACTTTGCTAACCTGCTAGGAAAAGGTGGAGGAGTTATATAAGAAGAAAAGGATGGTTTAGGAATTACCTTTTTTAGTGGCTCGTTGGGATGTGAAGAGGATGCCATGGTATTGTTCTCCCCTTGAGCACTATCATTTTGTGGTGTCTCTAGCTGTTTCCCACTTCTTAAATTTATAGCATTGGCATTCTCTCTTGGATTCACTATGGTTTGGGAAGGTAATTTCCCAGAATCCCTTGCTTGCATTTGACTCATGGTTGTTGCCAATTGCCCTATTTGAGTCTCCAAATTTCGAATACTTGTCTTTGTTTCCTGTTGAAATTGAATTGTATTAGTAGAAAGAGCTTTAACAAGATCTTCAAGAGAAGTACCTGAATTTTGGGTGGGTGGTAGTTGTTGTCGGGTTTGGTATGGTTGTTGCACTCTTTGCTGAAAACCCGGTGGCCTGTGGTCAAATGGTGGAGGAATAGTTTGTGATTGGTTCCCTCCATAATTGAAGTTTGGATGATCCCTCCATCCTGGATTGTATGTGTTTGAGTAGGGATCATATTTCCTTGATTGGTTCTGAAATCCACCCATGGCATTCACATGTTCATTGGTATCCTCTTGAAGTGTTGGACACATATCAGTTTGGTGCCCTATGTTTGAACATATGCCACAAGCCTTTATTTGTTGTATTTTACCTACAGCCAATTGTTGAACAAGAGAAGTCAGTTTATCAAATTTTTGTTCAAGGGATGATATACTTACCTCATTAACTCTCTTGGATTGTGGTGGTGGATCTTGTCTCATTGAGAACTGTTGAGAATTGGCTGCCATGTTGGAGATTAATGTTCTAGCAGCCCTGGGAGTCTTATCAACTAGAGCTCCCCCACTAGCGGCATCTATCATACTTCTCTCCATGGGCATGAGACCTTCATAGAAGTATTGGATGAGAAGTTGTTCACTTATTTGATGGTGTGGACATGATGCACAAAGTTTCTTGAACCTCTCCCAATATTCATATAAGGACTCTCCGTTGTATTGCCGAATCCCACATATCTCTTTCCTAATGTTGGCAGCCTTAGATGCTGGGAAATACCTTTCCAAGAATGCTTTCTTCAAATCATTCCATGTAGTGATGGTCCCGGATGGTAGATAGTAGAGCCATTCCTTTGCTGAATCAGCTAGAGAGAATGGGAAGGCTCTCAACTTAACTTGCTCTTCCGTGACCCCTGTTGGTCTCATGCTTGAGCAAACTACATGGAATTCCTTGAGGTGCTTATTTGGATCCTCTCCTGCAAAACCATGAAAAGTTGGGAGAAGGTGAATCAAACCAGATTTTAATTCAAAAGCTACCTCAAGATTAGCATATTCAATGCATAATGGTTGTTGACCCAAGTCCGGAGCGGCTAGCTCCTTGAGAGTTTGGTTGTCAGCTGCTGCCATCTCTCCTTGCTTCTCTTGGATGTTTTGGATCAACTCCTCGATTGGTTGTTGGTGAGAAGTTATAAATTCCCGAATTTTTCTAAGTCGTAAGTCTTTTTCGGGAGCTTGGAACATTCACTAATAAAAAAAATATAAGTAAATAATTAGAACAGAAAATAAGAATAAACCAATAAACTAATAAACTAAAGAAAGCAATCCCCGGCAACGGCGCCAAAAATTTGATGCACCCAAAAGAGTGTATCTTATTTAACCTTGCACTAAAAAGATCAATTGTAAGTATAGTAGTTAGCAAGGGTCGAGTCCTCAGGGATTGGGTTTTAGTTTATAAGTTGATAGTTTAAAACTTAAATTCAAGAACAATAAAAGAAAAGGGGTTTTTGAAATCAGATTTAAACTAAAGTAAATAATAAGAATAAGATGCAAGGCGGTATAACCAGCCAATAAAAATATATATACTAAATTAGGCGGTATAACCAGCCAATAAAAATATATATACTAAATTAGGCGGTATAACCAGCCAATAAAAATAAAACAAAGTTAATATACAAATTAGGCGGTATAACCAGCCAATAAAAATAAATATACTTTTAAAAATAAGCAAACTAGAAAAGTAAGAAAACAAGTAAGTAAGAAGAATCAAATATGAAAAATATGGTTAAGGTTTCATTCTCCACCACTAGACATCATTAAGAATCAATTTCAGATCTATCAATATCAACCAACTATCAAAGTTAACAACCGTAGATAACAACAAGCTCTGTTACCCCAATCTTTCCTTAGTTTGTCGTTAAATAGAACAAGCTCTCTATTTAATCTCTAACCATTAAACAACCTAGAATAAGCTCTCTAAATTCAATTTAATGGCAGCTTTATGATGAGAAAGATAGGTTGATCTAAGCAACAAACACATAAGCTCGGATTGTTCAACTTAGGTTATGTTCCACTTTGCAATTATTGAAAACTTGACCATAATCATTAATCACAAATTGCCACTTATGAATAGGAAATCAAGACAATTACACGGATCAAGACTCCTAAACTAGCAATAGATAATTATCAAGATCTATCTAGTTGTACACCTAAATAAATCAAGACAACATCATGAACAATTCTTGTAGAAGAACATAAGCAACTTTGATAGAAAATTAATGATAGATAGAATCTGAAAATCAATCACAAAACATGTCTAGGGCTTTGAAATCACCCTTAACCAAATAGAAGTTTAGCCTAGCATAGGCATTATAAAAATAAAATTAAATAGAATATAAGAAGAAAATAAAAGAAAGAAAGAAGAAGAATATTAATTATCCAACCTCTTGCTCTTTCTAAATAAAAAGAAAACTAGAGAAAAGAAAGAAGAAGAAAACTTAGAGAATTTTGTTAAAATGGCTAATATCCTACCAATCTCCAATATGATCCCTTACAATCATCCAAGGCCCTCTATTTATACACATTTTGGAGGGCTAAATGACAAGAGACAAGCTTTACAAATTTCAAAGGTAGGTATATGACGATTTTGATCAGCCAACTTGATGGTCGATTTCGTCAATATTGGAGGCCTGATCTGATCACATGGTCTTCTAGAAAAAGGTTCCCCTATCAGTTACGGAACCATAGCCGTTGGAATCAGCTCATTTGCTGATGTGGTTAAGCAGATATGGGAAAAATACGAAAACATGTCAGCACAGATGTCATTACACATCAGCCACCTTGATGGTCGATTTATTCAATATTGGAGGCCTGATCTGATCACATGGTCTTCTAGACAAAGGTTCCCCTATCAGTTACGGAACCATAGCCGTTGGAATCAGCTCATTTTCTGATGTGGATAAGAAGATACGGGCATAATACGAAAACATGTCAGCACAGACGTCATTGCACATCAGCCAACTTGATGGTCAATTTCGCTAGGGAAAACGACTCCGTTTTAAGAAGTGTAAAACATGAAAAAGATAGATATGCCTCTTAGCTTTGCATGGCTACAAATTTCAGCCTTATTGCTTCAGTGAAACTCGAGATATAGCTGATATGGCAAAAGGTGTCGGAACTGAAACTGAACTGGATTTGCCCTTAATTCTAGTAATCTGAAATCACTCAAAGAAACTTGTGAAAAACACCAAAATACATAAAAATATAAAAGATCATAAACACAATTAGACTAAACAATAATAACTCGTATTTGACACAAAACATTAATAAAACATAACTAAAAACTATATAATTATACGAGTTATCAATAAGTGATCCTTTAACTTGAGATTACTAATGATCTTATATGAGGAATGTTATACTTTGATTTTGCCTTATTTATGATTCTAACTAGGGATGGCAATGGAGAGGGGCAGGGGCGGATATTGCCTTATCCACCTCCACCCCACTCTTGCATGGATGTTGGAAACATCCACATCCATGGATGTCGGTTACATCCATAACCGCTCCACGGTGCTCCACTCCGCTACACCCCAATTTATATTAATTATTTTTAACTTAATATTGTAAAAAATTATATTATAATTTATTCATGAACATAATTTTAGTATATAAAAATCTTTAATATAATATATATAATACATATATACTAAAAGTATAGATATAAAATATTAGTATATATATCTAATATATATTAAAAATATAAGGAAAAATATAAAATATTTTAAAGGATAAAATAGTAATTTTAAAAGTCGGGGCGGGGCGGAGTGGAGCAAGCATTTACCAAAACCGCTCCGCTCCACCCCGCTCCAGAAAAAAACCTCTCCATTCGGAGCGGATCGGTGCGAAATCCATCGTTCGGATCGGGTTTTGCCATCCCTAATTCTAACCATGGATGCCTGAGTCGGGTAATTTTGGGTATAATGAAACATATGAAGACATTAAGAGTAATCAATAATTGATTCATAACCTTGAGCAATTGAGAGAATATCTCATTAGTCTTGATAAGAATTAATTCAAAAAATCTTTGGTCAAAGTACAATAAGATTTTGGAATAGTTCTAAAGCTTATTCGAAGAGTTAATATCTAAACTCAAGACTTAATTCAGTTAAACTAATTGAATAGAAGCTAATTCATGCTCAAAGTTAAACCGAGATTTTAAGTGGTGAAAGAATAATAATTATAATGAGAAACTAAGTATGGATAGGTTGGTCAAACCTCATTGACCTTTTTCACAATTGAGGGTCATGACTCATTGCTAGATGATAACCATAATCTATAAATATAAGATTGACTAATTAGAGAATTAATGATGAACTCAAAGGGTTTGATTTATCTAATCCAAATCAATCTCCTATTACAATACTTATATTTATTAGCAACATTTTAAGAAACCTAATGGGTCACACTCATAAATAACATGGCTTATGAAAGATTAAGTTGGACTTAAATAATAGAAGTTGGGAACTTTAAGGACTAAATAAATAAATAAAAACTCCAAGGGGAATAATCGAAAGACATAAATCCTATTTGGAATAGGAATTGGCCAAACTCCCTTCTATTTAAGCAAGGCTTGGCAGCCCCTCTCTAGAATTAATTAATTCACTCATCTCATGTATTGAAAACCCTTGGAAAAAAAAAAGAGACGCAGTCGCATATACTACTAGCATAGGACAGTAAAACCCCTATAAAATAATACTATTGGGACTAAGAAAAAATATTATTTAAAAAAGCTTATTTAGTTATTGATAGATGAATAAATTATTCATTTATCGATAAATTAATATTTATTAATTTATAAGGAATTTTATATTTTCAATCCTTATACATATATATTATTATTTTCTTTTACTGAGATACATGAATGACTTATAAATGAAAAACACTAGATACAATAATGGAATCACCTATAGATGAATAAATTCTTCATTGGGTCATGAATATGCTTACTGATGATGATCAAGATCTAGATGACAGTTGTGCTTTAATAATTGTTTCTCCAAAAAAGGCATTTCTAGAATAGTCACCTTATATAACTGCTTGCTACAATATAAAAAGAATATATCGAATGTGATGTTTGCATTACAAAAAAATTAAAAATGAGGTTTAGTTTGGTTTAAGTACAAAGAAAAAACAAACAACTTTATATTCATATTTTGAGAAAGAGCTTAAATGAGAAGATAAAAGTTGTTAAGCGAAAATTTTCTTATAGTATTATATGAATTTTTACGTATTTTTTTATTTATATAGGAATCATTCAATTTATATATTTATTGGGCCCTAAGAAATTTACAAAATTATTATCTTATACATTTAGCGAGATTATTATTTTAATATATCCTTTAAGACAGCTCTTTCACCCTTAATTCATGTGTGCTAAAGTTAGATGCTGGACACTTGAACAACATATGGTTTACGACAACCTAACTTAGTGATCTTAGAGGATTAGTGGTTGTCGCACATAGAGAATCAAAGTAAGAAAATTTTGCTCTTATGTTAGGGTTGTATTCTTTTTAACCAACGTGTGATCCTTTGTTTTGGAAGTTGAAAATTTTAAATTCCGCTACTTTTACAATTTAATAACATGATCAATTCTCAACAGGTGTATGTCCTAGAGGCTAATCGGATATATCCAAAATACATTTGTTATATTGTGAATTTAATATTTAATAAAGGTCCTAATTTATCTATAAGTTTTTTTTACGTTGTTATTATTAAATGCTTAGTGATAAAGCCCTTGGGATATATATATATATATATATATATATATATATATAAAGCTTTGCAAGGGAATTATAAAGAATTATAATTAAGAGATCGTCATTGCATAAAAGCTCTATTCATTGAATGTTCCTAGTCAATGCCTTGTCAAGATAGAATATTGACAAGACTGTTGAGATAAGCACATGTTATGCTCTTACTCGGGAAGTAAGCGACCGGTCTAATAGGTTGAAGTTTGAATAAACTTGAGCTAACACGTGAGTTCTTGTTGTAAGAACAAATTCACTGAACATGATTTGATATAAGAATGTCATTTGATAAATCACTTAGTGCCTATGGGAATATTCTTATGTGGTAGTTATGAGATTACTATTGATCTTATATGAGAAATGTTATACATTGATATTATCTTATTTATGGTCCTAACCATAAATGCCCTAGTCATATAATGTTGGATATAACATGAGACATATGAAAATGCATGAGTAATCAAGGTAGGATTCATCATCTTGAGTGATCAAGATAATATCTCACTAATCTTGATAAGAGTTAACTCAAAAAATCTTTGGCCAAAGTGGAATGAAATTTTGGAATAATTCTAAAACTTATTCGAAGAGTTAATTGTCTAACCCAAGACGTAACATGGTTAAACTAATTGAGTAGACAGTAGTACTTCATGCTTAACGTTAAACTGATATACGAAGCGATTAAAGGATAATAATTATATTGAGAAATTAAACAAGTATAGGTTGGTCAAATCTCATTGACCTTTCTTAACAATTGGATGGTTATGACACACTGCTAGATGCCAATCATGATCTATAAATATGAAATTGATTAATTGAAGATTAATGATGATCTCAAAAGGTTTGATTCATCCTATCCAAATTAGATAAGGATTACAATGTTCATATTTATTGTCAACATGTTCAAGAACCTAATGAGTTACACACATAGTAAAAAGATATGCTAGATTATCCTTTATGAGAACTAACTAAACTTTTATGCCACTTCTCTTGATTATCTCTATAATCAATGGTAATACCTCAATACATGTTTGGATCATCGATGAGATTTTAGTTTTTTTTTTTTACACATTGACTCCATTGTTCTTAACAACGCTTGGAACTATAAAATTCTATATTTGAAATTCTTGATCCAAACTAACTCTTTTGCCACCTCAAATAAAGAGTCCTATTTGGCTTAGGTTTGTAGAATCTATGTGGTCATGTTGTGTTTGGAATTCTTCCAAACTAATTGCTTCACTATTTAGAAAAAAAATGTAATTACTTTGAAACTTGCTATCAACTTTGCGAATTGATAGCTAGTGTGAAAAAACTATTTACATGGTGTTTAGCCTCTCAATATACTAGAAAACATCTAGTATAGTTCATAGCATTCGTATATGATAGATGTAATTGTCTAAACATGTTGTATTCTATCCATGTGATCAATCTCATCTTGTGTCTAGAGACACATGCCTTTGGAGCGATTCTTGATACAACATAAACAAATATCTCTTTGTTGAACTCTTTTAGTATCTTGTCTATGTTTATGCCATGCAACATAGGCAAGAATCTACTCTTAGATTCCTTAATGGTAAACCTTTTAGCACTTTGACTATGTATGTGGATTAAGAGAGTTTTAGCAACCTTTTAGATCTATCCTTATAGATATTTATCCCATTATATAGTTCTCTCTTTTATTTCCATTATGGAGAATTTTCTTTAGATAGCTAAACCTTTTATAAATTGTAGTATAAGTACAACTTTTATAGATTGTCGTATAAGTACATCATTTCATAAGCATATGTCATCAACATATAGCACCATAACACGATCATACTCTCACTAACCTCATTATACACAAATATTTGCAAAAATTAAAAAAAAAAATCAAGGAAAAATAGAAAAGGAAAAAATTGAGACTTGAAAACCAAGAAACAAAAAATTAACCAAATCTGTTTAGATAGAAAACAAAGAATAGAAATTAAGTAAAGGTTTTAAAAGTTTTGCTTTAGAACCCATATATAAATTACATCATGTCGAAATAAGTAACACGACACAATAGAAATTAACACAAAATAATAATAATAATAATAAATTCATTAATAAAAAGTGTTCTTGGCAAAAGTTTTATGGTTTTGTTCTTAGGTTTTTTCTTTTTGGGGTTTTTTAGTTTTTAGGGTTATAAGAGTCAAGATAGGGAGGAAATATTTTTCTGGATTTTTTGGCATTCGAATAGCAAAAAAGGATAATCAAATTAGGATTTTCAAAATTTTGTTTTTAGATCTACTTTGAGTGATTGGATTTTTGAAAAAAAAAAATAATAATAATTTGAAAACAAGAGAAATGAGATGAGGTAGAGTGTGAAGAAGGTTTTTTTTTTCCCTGATTTAGTCACTGGTGATTTTTGGGTTTTTCAATTTTTCGGTAATCGAAATTTGAGTTTTGAAGTTTTCACAATTGGTTGAATTTTTCAATAGTCAGAATCTAAGTTTCTCGTCAAAAACTAGGTTTGACTGAAATTTTTTACTATCAATTTCTTTTTCTAGATAGAGAAACATAAGAAAGGAGAAAAAAGAAAGACAAAAAAGGTAGAAAATGAAAAAAAAATGATTTTCGAGTTTTTAAAAGATGACTTAACGCACCGTTTAGAGTCAGCGCGGATCCGCATATCCACTTGTTCATCAGACCCTGAGTTAAATTCAATTTTTTAAATTTAATTTTTTATTTTATTTATTATTCATTTAATTGTTTATTTACTTATTTAATTATTTATTTAATGATTTAATGATTTGATGTTTTATTTATTTTTCTTATTACTATTATTTAATTTTTTATTATTAATTATTATATGTACATATTTCTTTGGATTATTAGATCTAATTTAAGATTTCTTTTTAGAAAAATAATGTTAATAAAAATCAAAAATAATTTGATATAAATTTAAAAGGTTATAGAATAATTGAATTTCTTTTTGTATAATATATCATCATACGTATTTAATAAAACTATGAAAACAAATAAAAATCTTCCAATGATGAATTCTTAAACATAAGATTGTAAATGAACAACTTTCTAAGAATTTTTAGGTGAGATTTTTTCTAAATTTCACCAAAATGATGGGGTGTTTAGAAAAAAAAATTCAATTTTAAAGATATATATATATAATTATAAAAAGGGATAAAAAATGAAACAAACAACAAATTTAAAAAAAATTTAAAAATAAAATAAATGTTAAAATTTTGAAAATTAAGAAAGGATTTTAAGTTTAAGATTTTTTTATAACGGCAGAGCTTCTTAAGGGGGAACGAATGGGTTTTCTTGAATACTCTTTGAGGTGAAAAAAATTGTTTTAAAAATTCCACCAGGATGATGAAGAAAGCCGAAGAAAATTTTCAATATTTAAATATTTAGTAAATTTAATTTATTTAAGAATAAAAGACTGTTTACTTAAGACCATTTCAGGATAACATTAGATAGACTGTTATTGTCCTTGGATGGGCTCTGTTTTAATATCTTCTCCACAGGTAACCTTATTCTCGAACCTAGTTATGAGATGTAGACTATAACTTATTCTTTTTAAGGAATCTTAGTCAAATTTAGGATTTCGTTAAAGAGAATAAATTCATCTAAGTGACTAATCACATCTGATAAAAATGATTGATGACGACTCCATTTTACTCTCTAACAATTAAGTTCTTGGACTTGCACGTTATGACAAAGTTTCACAACTCAAAAAGGAGTCGAACCACTATCAAAACCAATCCAATTGTTTCTCGAACCTGTGAACATGTTAATTTTGGTAAGATCCAAAATTTCATTTTTAATGACAAGCATGTGACATAACGTACGTGAGCATTCATCTTGTAAACATAGGTATGCATGATGGCTTACTTTAAATTAAATGTTTTTAATATATAATATAGTTTTAGAATTATATTAAATACATGTTATATAGAATCTTATGTTAGGGACTCCATACCCTTCTTTTTTAAGGTTTACCATGATTGTCAGGTGAGAATCACCAAAAGGAAAGGCTCAGGACTTAAAGATAATCAAATCAACCTCAATTTATTCAACTTTCATATTGTTTTAGACTAATTATTTTATTTATCTTAGTGAATACCACAGTTGCAGCCAAAGTCTGAAACAATATTAATTGGAACCAAACAATATTTCATCATTTCACCTTTGAAGCTCAATTTGGAGCCATGTAAACCAAGTTTTTGCCTTTGGGCTTTGTAGCAGTAGGCAATAGCATTACATCCACTCACACTACGCTGAATGGCAAACACATTATACTGTCTTTGAATTATTGTGCACTCAGGATTGCTCAATTCTTTCCCTTTTCAACACCTCCCAGTCCCAACTTATCCTTAAACAAATAAACTAATCACAAAGTTAACACAAATTTCTTTTTTCTATCTTTTTCATGAACATTAATGTCGGTAATGGGGAGGTATGTGTCCATGGTCCTAATCAAATCTCCTAATCCTTAAGCATTGCTCTTTAAACTAGGTTAATGCTCAATTCTTTTTCTTGGTTTTTGTTTCTTTAATTCATTGTAAAAAAAAAATCTTCTTTTGGGTTAGATTTTGTGCATGAAGATAAAGACAAGCAACCTTTTCTTGAAATCTTACTATACAAAGGGCCCTCAACCAAAAGAAAAAGTACAATAAACTATTGTTGTTTATTATTTAACATGGATTATCATGGTAATAATTTGGAGCTAATAATTTATGCTAGGAGGAATTATTAAAAGGTAGAAGACTAAGGCTCCCGTGTCCCACCCTTCCGGCCTCCGCCGTGATTGGCTCGTGTGGTCTAATCTACGGAAGCCACATGTCATCTTGCAATTGGCAAATGGCACGTGGGCTGCGGGCTTAGTACCGCTCATGAAAATATTAATATAAGTTTTTTTTTTTTTTTTTTTTAAGAAAATACTTCTATTAATTTTCATGGATAAAAAAGATAGATCACTGAACTCGAAATTTAATTAAGTTGATTCATACAGTATTTTTAAGTGATGGCATCCAGATAGAGATGAATTATAATGATAACCAAAGAGGGTCTTGGTCCTTCCAAAATTTTTAAAAATTCTTAATTAATATATATGTTAAATAAATTTAATTAACTCTCAGACTAAACTTTTTAACTTTATTTATTATTTGTTTGGTTCAATAATCTAATTTTATGTCTTATAAAGTTAAAATTCTATTGTTCTTTGTCTATTTATTATATTTATCAATAATTATTTATTATAAACTCTTTAAATCAATAAATTTGTGACACTGTTAAATCATAACTATGTACACTAAATAATAGTCAAATTAACTTATTAGTTTCCTCAACAATTAATATACAATTCACCAACGAGAGATTAACTCAATATAAAAGTTCATTGTCTCGATATAAATGATTTTTGATTCGAACTTTATCGATTGCCTTTGACGCTAATCTCAAATGTATTTTGCTTCTGTTTTGATTTTTTTTTCAACCAAAATATTAATTTAATTGTTTTCTCAAAATCAAATATCAAAATCCGTCACCTGCATCCAACAATTCTATAAGATTCGAATCATAATATCTATGATCCTTTTTCTTATTTCAAACTGTGACTTAAAAAAAAAAAGAAAAAAAAGAAGCCATTGTGATTGATATTTGGGAATTGGGAGGGAATATCAGGTTTGTCGGCAATGCAAGATTTATTTATTTTTAAGCTTTGTTGAATGGCATCAATTTAATTTGGAAAACTTTGTTCATGAAAGGAGACACGGTTGTCACATTAGCTAGCTAGGGCCCTAAGGTCTTCGAGCACAATTTTAGGCTCTTTGGTGTTTTCTTTGTTCTTTCTTTTTCCCCCTCTTGTTCTCAAAATTTTGTTGATAATTAGTAGCACAAGGCAGATCAGGACAATTAATTTGGTTAGGTGTGGCTAGTTAATGACATTTGCTTAAGGTTTCAAACATGTCATTTACACTAATTTGGTGGAGTCGTTGGCGATTTGATTGAGGTAATAATTTGGCCAAGTGAGGGATTAACAAAGTCAACCTATACCTTCCTTTACCTTTTCCCATGTAGCATTTTCATTCTATACCCACAATTATTTTTATATTAATAATGGATATTATTATCCTATACATTAACGGTAGATATTTTTAACTTCACAAGCGGAGCTTACATGTTTTCGTAACTTTTCATACGATTTATATTTGTACAAATTGATCGTCGGATTTAACAATATAATTCTACTCATCGTGCACGTAAAGTTTCGAATCGATCCGATATCCCTATCATATCGATCGAGAATACTGTTTTTTTCAATATATATATATATATATATAACGTTAAAAGTTTTTTACGTCGGAACGAATAATTAAACATTTTTTATTTACTCAAAACTCGACGTACATGATCTACGCGAATAGAACACGAAATACGACGGTCGGATTAAAAAAATATGAATCGTACGAAAAGTTACGGAAGCGTGTAAACCCCGCTTGTGGAGTTAAAAATGTCTACCGTCAGTGTACATGATTCTGATTTTTTTCTTGAAATATTTGTGTCTGATATTTATATTTGACGTATATCTACACATGGATATGAGAATATGAATCTCTAAAAACTTTTCAAATACATGAAAATCTTTAAAAAAAAAAATACTCATATTAAACATATATTTATATCTAACACTCACGTCCTAATAACATACATCATATGTTTTTTCGATTTTCTCTCTTTAATATTTGGTCAAGCAAAGGCATGCGCGTGACCTTAATTTCCCAGACAGACAAAACATATGATATACATAAATCAATAAAAGACCGGACATGGACGGTTGTCATCCGATCAGACAAGAGAGATGCTCATTTTCTGACATCTCTGGATTAACTACAGACCAATCAAATCAACAGTATCCAATTATATATCTAAACAGTATCGTCGTCTGTGGATTAACTAACCTTTTATTCTGCCCCTTGCTTAAAAATATTTAGTTGTAGAGTAGTTCATTCATTTTATATATTGATATTATCATACTTATAGACTTCCTCAACTTACTAGTCAAAGTTATATATAGTATAATTGTAAATTATAGATATACATGAAGGAAGCTTGGCGTCATAAAATCCAAAGTAGTTAAACAGGATTCATGATTGATGTCCCCCTTTTTTTTTTTTTTTCTTGGTTTCCATGTTTTATGGGTGGGGATATGGGGAAGAAGCTAAAATAAAAACTTGACTTGCTACATATCCATCTTTTGAAACGGTTAAAAAAAATTCAAACTCAACTTTAATAGAATATATAAATTACATTCAAATATAAAAAATAGATAATGTGAAACTTTTAATATCCTCTCTCGATATGTTTGACGAAACAGATGCAGAATAAGCATTCCAACGAAATGAATAAGAAACTTAGCTCTGATATTAAATTACAAAAACTCAAACTCAACTTTAAAAATTAGCTTATAAGATGAAAAGTCTAATAAAATATACAATCCACACCAAAAAAACAAAAGATAAACAATGTGATATGTTTGACAGAAATATGGGAAGATTGCCTTTGAATTTGTTTGCAACAAGCATGTAAAAAGTAAATTGAGGGCAGTACAAAAATAGCCTTCCCCCAATCAAACTTTATTTTTGCCTGCCCGCCTGCCTGATCTAGTGATCCCTTTACCTTTTAAAACTCCTTTGGGCATTACATGTGTGAAAGAATGATGCCAAAGAATGGCATGTGAAGCTACAAAGATAAGTGCTTCTCAAACGAGTGGCAATGTGATGATAGGTGTATTCAGGTTAGGAAACCAATGGGACCCTTTTGCTTTGCCATTTTACAACCTCCATTGTTGAGTAGTCAACTTCATTGCTCTCTTTTACTCCATCAACTCCCCAACATTGCCCATCATTTCTCAAAGTGAAGGATGGAAATTTTTTCCCATTGGAGACCAAAAGGAGACGTGAGAGACACGGTCTCACACAGGAGAAAAAAAAGCAACCGCTTTTGTCTCAAATTCATTTTCTTTTCTTTTTTTCTTTTGTTGTAGTAAAATTTTGAATGCATTGCTCTTTGCTCAAGATTATTTCTACTTATTATGAATTGAATGTTTTCTAGATGTGCACGTGTGAGTGAGTAACATGCAAATCAATCGTGCTGGATCAGTCTTCAGCTGGAATTTGAAGGCAAAAACTTTAACCAATCCAATCAAAAGCACTAGCTTTTTGATGGGGTTTATTTCCATGGCAATGAACACGGATTTAGCTTTAATCTTTCAACGTTGAAATCATATATATATGAACCTCTTTCCCTTTAGTGGAAACATGGAAGATTATTCCCTTTTGTATTTCTTTGGAGCAAAGGAAACTAGTTTGTATTGCTTAATTTCCCTGTATAAATATATATATATATATATAATTGCCTTAAAATTTTCCTTTTCAGTTTATCCAAAAAAAAAGAAGAAGAGATATTCATGCTTTGTACTTGATTAACTCTTTGTGCTTCATGTTCATGCTTCATAAGAGAGAAGAAAATAAAAAGGGAGAAAAATTAATGAAAGTAAAAGGAAATGAATTTCCTATGTATGGATGTAAAGAAAGAAATTAAGATGAAAATAAAGGAAGATCAAATCTGTCAAAGAGTCAAGTTATTCGTTCAAATTCGAAGGCTCGTCCAATATTTAGGAGGATTTGGATATAAGTATTTGAATCGAAAAACAGACTTGGATAAAAAATGAGACCCATTTAAAATATAGTCTGGCTTTGGGTATGCCATTTTTGCCCAAACCCGACCCGACTCGTTTTACTATTATAAATATAAAATTTTAAGAGAGATCAATCTTTTTTTTAAAAAGATTGATCCCTTGATCGGGCTGGATTTGAGCAGAATTTTCTATTTATATTTCAAGTCGTGCTAAACTTAAGTAAACATAACGTCTGTTAATATGAGGTTTAAATTTAGTTCAACTCGATCCAAAGACATCTCCGAATCAAAGTGTAAAATGATTTCTATAGTACTATATTGATGTACAATGTAACAGATTGAAAATTTTTATTTCAATCATCCATTCTCCCATTTTTAGGTGTGAAAAGGAAATCTCCTTCATTTCTTTCCTTAATTTCCATTTGTTTTTCGTTCTAGTATTAATTTAAAGAATGGTTTCATTGTTTTCCACTTCTCTTGTCTTTTCCCTCACTTTTTCTCTCATTAATTACATGCAGTATTATAATCACCTCAAGTTTTTCATTAATTATTTGTTAATTATCAGATTTGAATACCAAATATATTCCTGTCTTACAAAATCCATGATATCCTGACTTAATAGGCAGATTGTGATCTTGTCAGATATCCAACTACTCAAATCCAAAGAATTAAAGAAAAGAAAAGCCAAAATACTATTTGCAAGTCAAAATTTGCTACTTCACTAGATTGTTTACACCTCAGCAAGTCACAGCAAAGTTTACTTATAAATGTCACATGCTTTGTTTAACAGCAAAAACGCCCCTGTGATTGTGAAACAACAAAAATCCATCCCATCATCAACAATGGAAGCCACCCATTAAGGGGGGAGAGACAAATAATTATGAATACAAAAGACAGCAGATAATGGTGGGTTTTTTCACAATTACAGTACCTTAATTAAAGATGTATGTTTTCTATTCTAATTAAAATATCAGCTACTCAATGGACCACCCAACCCTAGGTGGTCTCAACCCTCAAGTTCAACAAAACCAATCATTCCAATGAAAAATGTCAGCAAATTCAGCAGAAAGTAGGAAACTTTGACAACTCAACATAGTTTAATTGGTTGAGACCACAAAATTAGTGTGGTGATTCGTGGACTAGAAAGAAAATTCCAAAGGTTCTTTTATGTGGTACAAACAATGTGTACTATATATTTCTTGCTTCTAGCTATACTGCTGCCTTGCTGCTTTGAGATTCTAAGCTTAAGCTGCTCCACCCTCATGAAGGAAACACTAAGGTACTTAGCAGGCATTGCAGGTCCGAGTGGTTATGGCTCAAAATCTACTGCTGAACAAGTTGTAGAGAATTGTTCTTGCTTGCTCCACGACCCTCACCATCTAACTGCTATAATCACTGGTTAGTCTTGAAATCAAAATTAATTACCTACATTTCATCTTCATATCACTTTTTCTTCACTGATTCTTGCATGCAACGAAAACAGCTCCTTTTTGTGTGTGTGTGTATATATGTCTTCTTTTACATTCTTCTTTTCAGCAACTTTTCTTATGACTGTGCTTCTCCTCAGTAGATTCCATCGGTAGGGTTATGTCTTGGTGTAGCTGTTTATAAGTTATTCCTCTTTGCTTTCTCATTTTTCCGATCATCCACTCTCCCTTTTTTTTCCCCATTTCTTTCACGGATTGTGAGAGAATATTTCGATGTATTTGCCTGAATATTCTCCAGGCAGAGATTTCTACAAGTTTAGCTGCTGTATACGTGAGCCCTTCAGGATAAACTCCGAAGCACATATTTTTGTGTTATTCCCATTCACTCGCTCTACGCTCTGATTTTTTTTTCCTACTAGTGGTTCTTCTTGTTTGTACAATGACATGGTTTTGCCTCTTCTACAGAAACTACAACTAGTATATTAATTAGTAATAGCGTAATAGGGATTCTTTCATTGGTTCAGACCAGATCTCTTTTAATATAAACTTTTTAGATTTTTAATTTTAGTTTAAACCAATTGCCAGAAAGTACTATACCTCCTATTTTTTTTCTTTTTCTTTTTTCCGTACAAAAGAAGGTCGCAACCGATCGATTGGACCGGTTGAACCGGAAATCGACGACTTATTCGATCCGATATTTATAAAAATCAGATATATAATGAACCGATAAAAAATTGGTTCAACCGATTAGAAACCGATTTTTTGTTTATTCTTTATTAAAAATTATTTGTAAATAATGAGATTTGAACATTTAACATCTTAATCATATATTAAAAACTATATTATTAAGTCAAATACATTTTTTATTAATTAATGACTATTTAATACTTATTTAATATTAAAATCATATATTTAATTTACTTTTAAATTGAACAATCCGATTCAACCAGTTGGACCGGTTGAATCAGTGACTCGGAGGTCACACCGATTTAACATTCGATCGGATTTTTTCAATATTGGCCGCAACTTAAGAATAGGGGAAGAAGATACAGATATTGAGATTTAAATTTTAGACCGGTTGAATATCATATTTTAAAAATTATTACATGAACCAATTAGGTTAAACCCAATTTGGGTATTTTTCTATTTTGTACAATAGTAAAAAAGTTGGATCTTGTGTTGAAGGGGCGACGTCGGGCATTGGAGCTGAGACAGCGAAGGTACTGGCGAAGAGAGGAGTGAGAGTTGTGATACCAGCCAGAGATCTAAAGAAGGCAGCTGAATTGAAGGGGGGGATTCAAAAGGAGAATCCAAATGCTGAAATTATGTTGTGTGAGATCGATCTCAGCTCTTTGGCTTCTGTGAAGAGATTTTGTACTCAGTTCCTGGCTCTAGGACTACCACTTAACATCCTCATGTGGGTACCAAATTCAAATCACCCTTTACATCATTACTAACAATTACATTCTTCTTTTTTCTTCTTATTATATGAGTATATTTTTTTCTCCTTTTCTCACAAGAAAAAAAAAAGTTCAGGGATGCTAAAAAACATTAAGATCATTTTGCAGAAACAATGCTGGAATATTCTCTCAAAATTTGGAGTTCTCTGAGGACAAAATTGAGATGACATTTGCAACAAATTACTTGGGTAAAATAATCTTAACTACATGCACAACTTTTTTTTCATTTATAAAATTTTTTTAGTACAAAAGAAGTCGTAGTCTGGGAATTGGAGAGGGGGTTACAGATGCTAAAATCCAAACTCTAAATCCGCTAAATGTCACCTTTTAAAAGTAACTGCATAAATCAATTAGACTAAGTTTGAGTTTTCATTAATAATTTTTTTGTTTGTATTTATCATAATTTATGAGATAGTCTTTTTCCAGGAAAAGAAAAAAAAAAACGTTTGGGTCCCCTTCAAAGAAAGCACTGATCAGGCCCAAGCCTCTTCAGTTGAATATTTTCTCTCGACCCACCTAAAAACCAATTCTTCAGAACTAAATTTGAAGCCCCACCCCCAAATTCATCTGATTTGGTCCATTATGTCTAGTTTATGGTCTTTTTTTTTTCTTTATTAGTATTATTATTATGAAAAAAAACAATCACGTAACGAATATTTTGACTGCACAAACATTGATATTTTTTCGTGATTATTTTTTTAATATTTGAGATTTTAAAAAATTGATTTATTATTATTGTACATATAAAAATACAATAATAATTTATCTAAAAGTTATAAGAGGAAGCACTTTTTTATTTTCATGCATCGAATGCATGCATAGAATGAGAGTAGACTTATTCAAAAGTCGATTATCCACCCGAACTAATAGGTCCGTCCAAATTAAGTCGAGTCTAGATAAAAATGTTCGTAATTCAAGTTGATCCGGTCCGAATTACTATTTATTAAATAAAAAATTATTTAAATTTAATTATAAAATAAAATAAAAATATTAATATTAATATAAAAATAAAAATAAAAATAATTTTTGAAAAGTGAAACAAACTTTCGAATCAACTCGAATCCGGTCCAAAACAAACTTGGATAAAACAAAAAAAAATTAAATCGCGGTCCATCCCGACCATGAACAGATGTAAATGAGAGACAACCCCCTAGGAATCAAATCACATTGTTCATCAAATTGGGTATTCAATGTTAAGAGTTGGATGTTTCAGTTGATCTTATATGTAGTATACAGCTTTCAGAGCCAGAAAGAAAAGATTTCCATTCATATTCTTTCTTTCTTTTTTTTTTTTTTTTGGCAGGACATTATTTATTGACAGAAATGTTACTAGAAAAGATGGCAGAAACAGCAGATCAAACAGGCATTCAAGGAAGAATCATAAACCTTTCTTCTGTAATTCACAGCTGGGTGAAAAGAGAGTGTTTCAGCTTCAGCCAAATGTTGAACCCCAACAAGTAATTAAATCACACCCACCTTCTAATTTTCCCTATCCATATGAAATATAAATGTCTCAGTTATATATATATATATATAATGCAATACTCGACTAGTGATTTATAAAAATAAAAAAAAAGTAATTAATGCATTATTATTTTTCTGAATTAAAAAAAAAAAAATAATGTATTAAATGCAGTTTTTTTTTTTTTTAAATGATAACTAAATAATCCTTAACTGGTACATATAGGTACTCATTAACTGGATTCATATATATATGAGGAGGGATTCACTTATACTAATTTAAAACTAAATTAGTTCTATACACTTTCATAATTTTTTATACGATATATATATATATATATATATATATATATATATATATATGAGAAGAGATCCACTTACACTAGTGTAAAACTAAATTAGTTTTGCACACTTACATTAGTGTATATACATATATATATACATATATATATATACGCGTGTGTCTATATATATATATATATATATATATATATAAAAGAGATTCACTTATATTAGTGTAAAACTAAATTAGTTTTACAAACTTCCGTAACTTTTTATACGGTTTATATTTGTTTAATCCGACCGTCGTATTTTATGTTTTATTCACGTAGATCATGTATGTCAAGTTTCAAGTAAATTAAAAATGTCTAACTATTTGTTCGATGTAAAAAGCTTTCAAGCGTTAAATATGTATTGTAAAAAACAGTATTTTCGATCGATATGATAGAGATATCGGATCGATTCAAAATTTTATGTGCACGATAAGTACAATTATATTGTTAAATCCAACGGTTGATTTGTTAAAATATAAATCCTATAAAAAGTTAAGAAAGTGTGTAAAACTAATTTAGTTTTAAACTAGTGTAAGTGGATCTCTCTCCCTTTATTTATATATATATATATATATATATATATATATATATATATATTCCGTTGATAGCAAGTAGCTGAAAACAGGTTGCATGGCTTACATTACAATAAAACACTTATTATTTCTTGGTCATGCTCATGCAGCTATAATGCCACACGTGCTTATGCTCAATCCAAACTAGCAAACATATTGCATGCCAAAGAAGTAGCCAGACATCTAAAGGTTACAAACTTAATTAAATTCCATTATCTTGTCAAAGTTTCTCTTCATAATCTATCTTTTTTTTTTTTTTAAATGAATAAAATATTCTTGTTTTAATTTGTAAACAACCATTAAAATTTGCAGGCAAAAAATGCAAAAGTAACTATAAATGCAGTGCATCCAGGAATTGTAAAGACTGGAATTATCCGAGCACACAAGGGCTTTATTACAGGCAAGAATCTCGTATCCATGTAATATTCTAAGGTTTTTTTTTTTTTTTCATTTGCTTTTTAAAAATTCTTTCAATGGTAAAGACAATTGTATAAAAATTAAATCTAATTTAACAGCTGACTAGTTACTCTATATAATCTATATGCAGATTCTATTTTTTTTATTGCGTCCAAGTTGCTGAAGTCTACCTCTCAGGTTTGTCTTTGTCTACATCTTCCTGTCTGTTTTATCATCCAAAAGATTTATATATTTAAGACTTTATTAAAGAGTGTAGGAGAATGTCTCAGTTTGGTATTGCATTTTCGAATTGGAACCACTAATGCCAAACAAATATTATTTGAGCCCAAAAAAAGTGTATTTCATCATAGTTATTAGCAACGGATCGGATATTGATCGGTTCAAAATTCGTATCTCAAGTTAATTGGTTCAATGGTTGGATTATTTGGATTAATGTTGATTTTAAAAAATATTTTTAAAATCTTATAAATAAATAAAACTATAAATTAATTTGCAACAAAAAAAAAAATCAAACTATAAATTATATAAATACTTTTACTAATTATATAATAAAAATTATAATATAAAATTTAGAAATATTCATTATTACTTAGAAAATTAGAAAAAAAAAGCCTAATTTTACAACAACAAAAAAATTTACTTTTGGTTTTTCTAATATTTTTAATTTTTTTTTAGTGAAAACGATAAAAGAATTATTAATTAGTATTAAAAAATAAATTAGGTATGATTTAAAAATCATTTTAAAAGATTATTTTGAATTGAGCTGGGTCAATAAAAAACCGACAGGTCAATTTGGAATTTCTTAGATCAATTGCAAAAACAATATGATTAAAGAATCGATCCGGATTAAGGACCGAATTACCAAATCGACCAATCCCAATCGTCAAACCAATCCGAATTTCATAGTTATTTTTTCTTTTCAAGCTACGTATATATTTCTAGAATAATGTTAAACTATAGGAGTTGGGGCAAGCATTAGTGCTGATGTTGCAATTGGAAATTGTGAATTAATGCAGGGTGCATCAACAAGCTGCTATGTAGCACTGAGCCCACAAGCACAAGGGATAAGTGGGAAATACTTTGCAGACTGCAACGAGAGCAACTGCTCGGCCTTGGCCAATGATGAATCCGAGGCACAAAGGCTGTGGAGGCAGACTCGAGCTCTGATCCACAGAAGATTGCAATATCAAACACCTTATTAGAATATTCTTACTCATGTTTACCCAAAATAATTAATTACATATATTGTCTCTGTAAAATGGTAAACTTAGATTAGGAAGCTTGTACATATATCTATATATAAGCATTCTGTACCTGTAAATGTACATGACATTTTACAGGATTATTTTGGGTACCTAATAAAGGGGGCTTTTGAATCAACCCCCTATTTGCCCAATTATATGAATTTAGGTTGTATTATTTCAGCTTAAATCTACTTAAACACTAATAATAAAATGTAATAATCTTTTACATGGCTTTCTGCTATAGATGAAAGAAGTAAATTTTTTTTTTTTTTTTTACAAAGGAGGTCGTAACTTAAAAATATGAAAAGAAAGAGGTACAAATGTCGAGATTCAAATATCAAATCTACTGGATTTCACTTTTTAAACAGACTGTATGAACCAACTGAATTAAACTCAAGGTCCGTGAAAAGAGTATTCTTGCTTTGGACTTTTTATGCTAAATATGTATTAAAACTAACTGTTAATGCCTTAAAAATGCCAAAAGCAGATTTATCATGAACAATTGTTGATGATGGATCAAAAGGGATCAGCTTATCATGGTTTGTCACTTTCTTGAAAGATCAAACCATTGTGAATTAGCTAGCCCCCAGGCTCTCCTCGATGTTTGCTCTTTTATGCTTAAATGTGCTTGGTGCAATTTGGTATTATTTTCTTTTACCAGCAATGGTTATCAAAGAGTGACCGCCATTCATATTCTTTTCCCTGTCTAGACAAATATTGGAAATTCAAAAAAGAAAATTAGAAATGGTCCATAAAATAGTGTGTTTTTATTCATGAAGCTAAAGAATAGCTAATATCATGTGGGAAGAGGGATGGCTATACCGGTTAAATTAAGAATAGACCCTTTGGTTCAAATAGTCATTCTCTTTTAAAATTTAAACCAAACTAAGGAACTGGTCTCCATATGAAATAAATCTAGAATGGAATGACCCATTTCAATGAATCAAATTGTTGAACTCATCTCGTCCACCAAACAAGCCCAACAAATTAATCCAATTCGAGCCCAACCAGGCGAGCCCAAGAACCACTGATGACAAAGGCCCATGACACGTGGATGCCTCCCTTTCTCCCAGCGGTCACGTCTCCAGTCACCTCGACGTCCACCTGGGGCAGTGCAAGGCATTAAATGCTGCAGCCTGCTGACGACGGACATTAAATGCGACCGTCTCCTCGGCGAGGCCCCCCGAGGCCGCTCACACCAGATGACCAATCAGAGTCAAGCACGTGGAACCAACAGGTCGTCCGACTCTCTATATATAGTCCTCCCAAGGACTATTCAAGGTGAATCTCTCTCTCTCTCTAAGAACTCCCTTTCTCTCTCCCTTTCTCAAACATCCTCTTTCTCCAAATACTGACTTAAGCATCGGAGCGTGTTCCGGAGCTCGACCTCCGGTGTCTTCTGACCTACTTTCCTTGCTCGTAGGACCGCAGACTACCAGGAGCACCACCTCGACACAAATAGACATCAACAATTGGCGCCATCCGTGGGAAACCACAACCCATGTCTTTGCCACCAACCTAATAAACTACCTCACCTGGAGGCCCAAGTATCATCCCCCCCCCCAACACTAACTCCTCCACACCCCCGGTTACGGGTACTTCCATTCTCCTACCCTGCGAACTTTCCTCAATTCGCCGGGACCTGGCACCAGCTACCAAACACCCTACATACCCAACTTCTGGCTCCAACAACCATATTACCCCCAGAACTACTATCAAAACTTACTCACAGCTGCTTCCCCGATAATTTCCATCTTCCCGACTCCGACGCGGGATATTCCCCCAACTATCCAACAAACCACTCACATAACCCCATCCAATCCCTTAGAAACTCAGCTTAACACCGTAGGACGAACGAGCATTTTCTTTATTCCCAGAACCGACCCCCTACCAACTGGCTGAGAAAACACACCAGCCACACTACCACCAAACACTTCTACAGGGCCTCCACTGATGCTTGATCCCACCATCCAACCACCCACCTTCCACCCCCCAATGCTGCCGTATGTCGACCCAAAATACCACATGCTCATGAGCCAGATACAAACCCTCCAAGATCAGTTGGTCGAGCAGCAGCAGGTCGCCCGACAGGCCAACCAGAAAGCAGGGAAAAACCAAAAAGGCAACAATAACAACCAGGAAGGAAATAGTGCCAGCTCGTTCTATCGAGGCATCCATCGAACAGCTGCAAGCAAGGCGCACAGACAAAGCAAGGAACAATGCTCCGAGAAGCGACCCCAGAATAAGGAAAACCTGCTCGCCAATAAGGAGGTAGCCGTGGGCATTGTCGAGGCTCAAATGGCGGCCATCAGAAAAGAGGTCCACGGCATGATGAAGGACAAAGTGGAGGAAGTAGAGTGGATGACGGACGACAACAGTCCTTTGACCTTTGAAATTCGACCGGAATTGGTACCCAAGACAATTAAGCTTCCAAAAGAAATCTACGATGGCACCGAGGACCCTACAGACCACCTTATCCAGTACAAAAATTACATGGATCTGCTAAGGGTCAACGACGCCCAGAAGTGCCGGGTGTTTCCTATGACACTCAAAGTACACGCCAGAACCTGGTACCATTCACTGTTGGCAAGATCCATCGACAGCTTCCAGAAGCTCAAAAGAACATTCATCGCCCATTTCCTCGCCAACAAGGCCACTTTCAAAACCCCGGCTAGCCTCCTTGCAGCGAGACAGAAGGAAAATGAGACTCTTAAGGAATACATTTCACAGGTTCAACTTCACCACCATGGAATCAAGGACCTATACAATGATTGGGCCATACATGCGTTCATCTCCGGTGTTCACCATGAACACCTCCGATACGCTTTGACAGATGAGAAGCCAAAAAAACTCTATAACCTGTATGAGAAGGCCCAGAGGACGCCGAAATAGAGGAGATGAAATTGGCAGAGGGGCCCAAGGAAAGAACAAACTACCAACAGGGTTAGGGGCGCCCCAAAAAAATAAACAAGGATACCAAGATAACAGGAGGCAGTTGGGGCTTGACTCACATCGCCAAAGGTCCAAGTCGCCTGACAAATCGGCTAGCCAGGCTAACATGAACCAAACCAAACAGGGCCACGGGCTAAAAGGGGAAAGAGTCCCATACTATAAGTTTGAAGACTACACCCCCCTCAATGCCTCAAAGGCATACATCCTAAATGCGATGGCCTACGAGGGCAACCTGGAAGCGCATACCCCGTGAGGGACAACCGAGCTCGTCTTAACTCTAAGGAAAGGTGCCACTATCACAACGATATGGGGCATAACACCAAAGATTGCAGACGCAATCGAAACCGCCATCAGAAAAAGGCAGATCAAACAGTTTGTAAGAAAGTCAGAGGCCCATCAAGGGTAGTCATCGATGAACAATCAAAGAAACACAGGCAGGGCAGAGGGGAAGAAACCGATACAGGGGGTGATAAACATGATAGTGGGGGCACGAAAAAATGGACCGCCAATATTTCCAAGAGAAAAGCTCACCTCAAAAGTATAATGGCATCGATATAACTCCCTAGAGAGCAAAACAGACTGAAGACTGGATGGTAGACTTCACTGATAATGACATCGACATCTTGTAGGACAATGGGAATGACCCTATTGTTGTGGCGGCCATGATTGGAAACTTTAGGGTAAAAAGGTTCCTCGTCGACAGTGGTAGCGTAGTAAAAGTTATCCAATGGGAAGCCTTCAAGAAGATGTGCATCCCTGAGAAGGACTTGAAACCAGCAAGCCCAATTTTCGGTTTCGCGAATCAGCCAATCACAGTCAAAGGATCAATAACCCTGCCAGTAACAATGAGAGATGGCGGCCACACTCTCACCGTCATCTCTGAATTTCTAGTAGTTGACCAACTTTCGACCTACAACGCCATCTTTGGAAGGCCCGTGAACAAGAATGGTGGCCGCCGTCTACTGCCTGACAGTGAAATTCCCAACACCGATGGAATTGGTTACATGAAGATAGACCAACAAACAGCATGACAATGCCACGTGCTATTCGTACAGATCGCCAAGAAAAATCAGGGCGTCGAGCTTGATCTTGACATGGTAGGATCAGGGGGCAAATGGAAGAAACTAGGAAGCAGCTAACAGAAGTTTAGGTCAACATGATCGACAAAACCATGCTCACCTTAGAAAGCCTGGACAACAGGGTTGAGAGAAGTCAGTATAAGGGGGAACCAGCAGAGCAGACAAAAACAACACCCTTGGATCCAAAAAACCCGTCTAAAACAACCAAGGTCGTGTTTTCTTTGGGAAGTGAAGAAAGACGGCCCTTGGTGGCCATGCTACAAGAAAACGTTGACATCTTTGCATGGCCGACGGTCGACATGGTATAGATCCAAGAATAATCACCCACTCTTTGAACGTGAACCCGTCAGCAAAATCGATCAAATAGAGGAACGCCAGTTCACCCTCGAGCAAGTCAAGGTGATCAGAGAAGAAGTTGAGAAACTACTTGCCGTTGACTTCATAAAGAAGGTAGCCTACCCAGACTGGCTCGCCAACGTAGTAATGGTAAAAAAGGCCAGTGGGAAATGGCAAATGTGTGTGGACTTCACGGATTTGAACAAAGCCTGCCCCAAGGACAGTTTTCCCCTCCCAGCTATAGATCGCCTGGTAGACTCCTCAGCAGGACACAAGTATCTGAGTTTTATGGACGCCTTCTCCGGCTACAATCAGATCAAAATGAACCCCGACAATCAAGACAATACATCATTCATCATAAAGAAGGGTTTATTTTTGTTACCAAGTGATGCCCTTCAAGCTAAAGAACGCAGGAGCCACCTACCAAAGACTGGTAAACAGACTCTTCAAGAACCAGATTGGGCGGAGTATGAAAGTATATGTAGACAACATGCTGGTTAAGAGCTCCTCGCTGGACCAATACCTCCTTGACCTAGAGGAAGCCTTTGACGTCATCAGAAAGCACAACATGAGATTGAATTCGAAAAAATATGCATTTCCAGTAAGGGTGGGGAAGTTCCTTGGTTTCATGGTCTCCGACAGAGGAATAGAAGCAAATCAAAAAAAGATTCAAGCAATCCTAGGTATGTTCCCGTCGAGAAACACCAAAGAGATGCAAAGACTTACCGGCAGAATGGTCGCCCTTAACAGATTTGTCTCCAAACTCGCCGACAAGTGCCTACCTTTCTTCAAGGTACTCAGGGGAGCCTTCAAGTATCAATGGACCTAGAATTGTCAAAAGGCTTTTGAAAAATTGAAGAAGTACTTGTGCTCACCGCCCTTGCTCACCAGTTCCCTGCCAGGAGATCAGTTGTGCATCTATCTAGCAGCCTCAGATGAAACCGTGGCTGTTGTGCTTCTTAAGGAAGAAGAAGCCCACCAGACACCAGTTTATCATGTCAGTCTATCCCTTCAGAATGGGGAAATCAACTATACCCGGCTAGAAAAAACCATCTTTGCTCTGATAGTGGCGGCCAGATGCCTGAGGCAGTATTTTCAGGCCTACCCTATCACGGTATTGACAGATCAACCACTTAGGGAAGTCTTGCAAAAAGTAAACACGACGGGCAGGATGACCAAGTGGAGTGTCGAGCTGAGTCAATTTGGCCTGGAATATAGGCCAAAAAAGGCTATCAAGGCCCAGGCTTTGGTAGACTTTATAGTTGAGTGCTCCTTCACCAGCGTCATCACAGGGCCGGTCCGCTGCCTGGAAGAATCACCATCGAACCCCAATAATGAGGAGACACCGCCACCACCCCCAGAACCCACCTTAATATAGAAGCCCCAGCAGATGGAGCCCTCTTCAAAGGACATGTGGACGCTGTATGTGGATGGATCCTCAGGAAAAGAGGGATCAGGGGCCGAAATCTTGTTAACTGACCCCTAGGAAGCGAATGGCAAGACGGGTTATCTTTCGATTTCTCCATCTCAAACAACGCGGCAGAATACGAAGCCCTTCTGGCTGGGCTAGAGTTGGCATTTAAACTCGGTGCCTCAAAGCTGTTCTTATCAACCGATTCCCAACTGGTAGCGAAGTAGATGAATGGAGAATATGAAGTAAAGGAGTCTGCCTTAGTAAAATATCACAAAAGGGTCATGAACCTGAAACAACATTTCAGCTAGTTGACAATCCAACAGATCGCCAGAGAAGAAAATGTCAGAGCAGACTCTCTGTCCAAGCTCGCCTCCTCCATTGAAATAAGACAAAGAGGAAAGATCCTCCTTGAGCACCGGCCTTTGCCAAGCCACAGGGAGGGCGAAGAGGTCCTCCAAATAACCAATGGACAGAGTTGGTTAACAAGCATCATAGACTTCCTTACAAATGAGACTTCTCCAAATGACCCCAAAGAACAACTCAGACTGAGAAGAAAGGCAGCTAGATATACAGTGATGGACGGATACCCTGTACAGGAAATCGTTCAGTGAACCCTTACTAAGATGCCTAGAGCCAGTAGAGGCTGAATATATCCTCCGAGAAATCTATGAAAGGGTATGTGGAAACCACATGGGGGCAGGTCGTTAGCACAGAAAGCACTAAGATTGGTTTCTACTGGTCGACAATGAAGAAAGACGCCACAGAATTGGTAAAGAAGTGTGACAAGTGCCAAAAGTTCACCATTGTTCCAAGACAACTGGCAGAATTGGTCAACTAGTTGTCAAGCCCATGGCCTTTTGCATGTGGGGGATCGACATTCTGGGACCGTTCCTCATCCCCATAGGGCAGAAGAAGTTTGTAGTTGTCGTCTACGAGTACTTCACCAAATGGGTGGAAACAGAGGCTGTCACGACCATCACAGAAAGGGTGATTGAGAACTTCATTTGGAGGTCTATGGTGTGCAGATACGGGGTCCCCAATACCATTATAGCAGACAATGGGCATAGTTCCAAGGGGGCAAGTTGAAAAGATTTTGTGAGAACTTCAAAATCTTACTGACTCACAGCTCAGTCAAACACCCCCAAAGGAACGGACAAGTGGAGGCGATGAATAAGAAAATTCTCCAAGACTTTAAAAAGAAGCTCGATGATGCCAAGGGAGCATGGCTGGAAGAAATGCCCGGAATCTTATGGGCCATCAGGACCACGGGGCGAGAATCCTTTCAACCTAATGTACGGTATAGAGGCTGTAATACAAGCCGAGGTTGGTATAAACTCCCTGAGAACGGCTCACTACAACCCCGCCACCAACGAAGAAGCACTAAAAAGAAATCTGGACCTCCTAGAAGAAATCAAAGACTGGGCACAAGTCAACCAGGCCGATAGATTACATCAGGTCGCCCAGTACTACAACTCGAAGGTCAAAAGCATACAGTTCCAAGTCAGCGACCTCGTCCTCAGAAGTTGTGAAGCCAACAGACCCGCGGGCGAACAAGGCAAGATGGCCCCAAACTAGGAAGGCCCTTACAAAGTAACAAAGAACATTGAGCCTATGCGTTGGGACGAATGAATAGATGCCCCGTACCAAGGACCTGGAATGCAATCCACTTAAAGAAATATTTTCTGTAAAGCTGTATATAAGTTGTATTTCCCTTCGCAATGATAATAATACGACTTACATTTTGTAGGAAACATCAAATTCAACACCCAGACCAACCATCCATGCGTTCACCAAGTGCGCTCGCCATAAGACGTCATGCTACACACCCAATGACCTCTAACTGGCCCATCCATGCGTTCACCACGTGCACTCGCCATAAGATGCCGTGCTACACGCCCAATGTCCTCTAATTGGCCCATCCATGCATTCTCCACGTGAGCTCGCCATAAGACGTCGTGCTACACATCCAATGGCCTCTAACTGGCCCATCCATGCGTTCACCACGTGTGCTCGCCATAAGACGTCGTGCTACACGCCCAATGGCCTCTAACTGGCCCATCCAAGCGTTCGCCACTTGCGTTTGCCATAAGATGTCATGCTACACTCCCAATGGCCTCTAATTAGCCTATCCACGTGTTCGCCACGTGCGCTTGCTATAAGATGTCGTGCTACACTCCCAATGGCCTCTAACTGGCCCATCCATGCGTTCATCACGTGCGTTCGCCATAAGACTCTGTGCTACACGCCCAATGGCCTCTAACTGGCCTATCATGCGCTCGCCATAAGACGCCGCGCTACACGTCCAATGGCCTCTAACTGGCCCATCCATGTGTTCACCATGTGCATTCTCCATAAGACGCCTTGTTACCCATCCAATGGCCTTCAACTGGCCCAACCATGTACATAGGCAGGGATGCTTGCCATAAAACACTATGCCTTGCCCTTCCCATACCCCCAATCCGCGAAGGCCGATGTCCCCAAAGTCCTTCCAACGAGGAGACAGAAAACGGAAGCCCGAACTCAAAAGCCCAAGAGCTTTCCCTACAACAAATGCTAAACAGCAACAAAAAGAACAGCCCGCCAGCATAAAAAGAACAAGGGCTTGCCCAAGAAACAGATGCAACCAAAGACATAAAACGCAGTCAAGACAACTCAGCAAGAGGAAAAATAAACAACACAAGAAAAATAAACGAACTTCACAATTTGCTTCTGGAAAACGGGAGCAGTTTGCTCCTTATTCTGTGTCTGACTCTTATTCTTCTCCCTCTCCGCCCTGTAAATCTTCTCAGCAATGGCAGCACTTGACATACCTGCACAGAAGAGAACAATCAAGATGAGAGCTCATCAAAACCCTAAAATAGTGAAGGCAAGCGAGGAATACCAGCCCGCGAATAAGTTAAGAACAAATCCGCCGCGGTAGAACTACTACACCCAGCACCATCCTCACTGTCAGAGCTATCAGAGCTCATAGAATCCCCCATGTCGAACACCACCTCGTCATCACCATCATCATCCAAAACAATGACCTCAATCGGTGGGCTGCCAGCTCTTAAACTATCACCTTCACTCTCACACGAACTCGGGGAGGGTGGCATTTTTATCACAGCGGGGGTAGAGACAAGAGGGGTTGGCTCAGGAACCCAAGGCACCAGCATATGGCCAGATGCTCCAAGGCCATTACCTTCGTCAGTGTTGCTCTCTCCTGACACTGCAACAAAAACGGTAGGAGGATCGCCCATCTTAGCCGCTGGAGCGACGTCCATCTTCTCGGGACCTACCTCACCTCGACGAGACATGCCCGTTTTCTTGCCTTTCTTCTTAACGGCTCAATAAGACCTGTCAAGACCTTCGCCAAATAGTCTGCACCACCCATGGGCCAGGTTTTTTATTTTAGAGGAGGGGCGAGATTGACGAACTTGGCCCCCACCCTATTTAGGCTAATATTCTCCAAACAATGCTTGTAGATGAGGGTGTCTGTCACAGTGTCCTCCACGTCATTCATGCTCACCATATTTTTTTTGGATCCTTCGGGGGTTTGCACCACTTAACGGGGAAGCCCTAGTCTTTCTCCAACTTCAGCTCCACGGTAAAAAACTGCGACCTTGTAATATGGTTGTTATTAGGAGCCTTTTCAACAACTACCCTATGGAGGGCACTCAGATAATAGTAACCCTTATTCTTCAGCTTCAACTGGTACAAATTATAAAAAAAACGACGTACAAGGAAACCTCGTCTCTTTTGTGACAGTCAAGGAAGTAGGCCACCATAACAGGCCACAAAGACCTTGTCAATTGAGCAACAGCGATCCCATATCCTTCGAGGTAGGTGGCAAAGAAGGGGTTCAAAGGCAGGTGGAAGCCCCCTTTGAACATATGCTCCAAGAAGATCACGTTTCTCCCACCATTCTCGATCTGGCTAGGACGCTGACCTTCGGCGGGGACATAGTACTCGTAACGGTAATTGGGGATATAAATGCCACAAGTCAGCAGCAGCACACCAACCTCCTCGACGATCATGGTGCAGGGAATATCATCATTCCACTCTACGCCAGCATTGCCAGCAACTCCCCCACTGCCCTCAGGAGATATTTGGTCTACCTCCATGACACTACCACCAACAACTCCAGCGCCACCACTCGACCCAACATCACCACAGCAGCCACCCTGGCCCCCTCATCAATATCACGGTCAATATCGTCCAACACCTCGTTGATACTCCAACCACCACCATAGGACAAACCCTCCATCCTCTCTAACGCGTCGGAACCATCCTATCATTCATCCCTATTTCATGACAACCACCAAAGATCACCACAAACACACAAAAATCAAAACGAAAAGCAAAGAGAAGCACCCAAAAATACCTATGCAGCCTCAAATCGACCTTGTCGGAGCAACAAAATAGCAAATCGGAGCACGATGCAAGTAGATCAGAGCAAAAAATTCGTCGGAAATCAAAATTGGCAACACTTCAACAGCAAAAATCAAAACGACAGGAGACAAAATCCCTAAGACACCCATATTTATAGCAGAACGGATTCTGAAGAGGTGCCCTATTGACTGCCCATCACACCATACGATGGTTGACACGTGGCCATTCTTCGAATAGCACGCCCAGCATTTAAGGTTGCCATTAAAGACGGGCACATCAAACATCGTGTCGTACCAACCAAAAGACATCAAACCTCGTGTCGTACCAACCAAAGACAGCAATAAAGTTCAGAACACCTCCTTGCCTGAACTCAAAGACACCCAGGCATCTTCGACATACCACCACATGCCATACTATGGGAAAGGAAGCTCACCATATACGCCTTAGCCAAAAACCCAAACCTTGAAAGAAAAGTCGCATACTTCCTCGCCACCACAGCATCATCGCCACAATACCAGATAAGGAAAAACTATAGGCTCACCGTCAATCACTTTATAACATCCACCTCGCCTGGACGGAAATTGTTGAACCCATCTCTTCCACCAAACAAGTCCAAAAAACTAACCCAACTGGGCGAGCCCAAGAACCACTGATGACAAAGGCCCAGGACATGTGGACGCCTCCCCTTCTCTTAGCGGTCACGTCTCCAGTTACCTCGGCGTCCACCTGGGCAGTGCAAGGCATTAAATGCCGCAGCCTGCTAACGACGGATATTAAATGCCGCCATCTCCTCGGTGAGGCCCCCCGAGGCCGCTCACACCAGATGACCAATCAGAGTCGGGCACATGGAACCAACAGGTCGCCCGACTCTCTATATATAGTCCTCCTAAGAACTATTCAAGGTGAATCTCTCTCTCTCTCTAAGAACTTCCTCTCTCTCTAAGAACTCCCTCTCTCCCTTTCTCAGACATCCTCCTTCTTCATATACTGACTTAAGCATAGGAGCGTGTCCTGGAGCTCGACCTCCGGTGCCTTCTGACCTACTTTCCTTGCTCGCTGGACCTCAGACCACCAGGAGCACCACCTCGACACAAATAGACATCAACAAAATTAACATGTGATTTGAGTTAAAGGTGTGTATAATCTGAGTAAAATCGAATTAATTCGATAAATCAGTCAGTGATCGAAATAATTTCGATTGGTTATCAATATAATTTATATATATTATTTTTCTTTAATTAGGTTTGAAAATGAAGTTTAAGCGAATCACATAACACTTTAATCGAAATATCATAATTATTTGATTCTTAATTTATCATATATATAGATAGGGGGTTCAATGTAAAGCCTAACATAACAAAAGTGGAACAGAGCATCGATGGCGCTTGGGATTTCAACCGTCTTTGTCAATAATATTCCTCTACAAGTTCATTAGAGGTGGCTATGGAACATTTTTTAGAATCATGGAAGTGTGATTGACGTTTTCATTTTAAGAAAAAGAAGTAAGATTGGGAGGAAGTTTGGTTTTGTTCGTTTTTCTCAAGTGAACTGTGCTAGGAGTGTTGTATCTAGGCTTTTTTAAGATAATAATTTTTCCACTACTGTGCAAAATGCAAATAGACTTTTGAAAATGTTATTCATATGATACAATACCTAAACGCAAAAATTTAAGATTGCATTTTAATTATTTCTTTAACACCTGACCTTGAATTAGAAAATGAGAGTGAAGAGAAAGAAAACGACTTTTCAAGAATTGAATATAAAGTTTTTTTTAAATGAATATTAATGAAAGTATTTATATGCTTCAATCGGTAATAGAAACACTCTTTCATGATTAAATATGTCTTTATTGAAAAATCACCACTTTTGAAATGAAACTCTATGTCCAATGGATATATTTTTTGAATTTTCAGAATGAGTATTCAGATACCCTAAGCAACTTTTCACTAAGAATGTAAATTTCTATAAGGCATTCGGATGCCTTCCTTAAATCATTCGGATGCCTTAAGCCAATTTATCATTCTTACATGTAGAGCATTTGAATGCCGACCTCAGGACATTCGAATGTCCTAGTGTATTTTCCAAATAGATTGTTTTACAATCTTGTCTTCTCAATTCCCTTTATGCATTCGAATCATTTTGCTTATGTTTCATTTCAAAAGCTATTAAACGCTTTCAAAATATCATTTTTTAATATAAAGCATCTGCATAATTTTAAACTTTGCAATAAAAAATATTTTTTAACACTTAAAAAAAATTCTTTTTGTAATATATACTCCAAAATATATGTCATATGAACGTCTACGTTGTATTAACATAGTATATTCCATTAAACTTTTAACAATGGGATGGACAAAAAAAAAATTAACAATGGCTGTTGAAATGAGTGAATTAAAAAAAATAAATAAAAAACCATAGATGAAAACTTAAGTTTTAAAAATCATTAATAAAATTAAAATATTACACAAAAATCATAAATATTTTATGCATTTTACTCTACTATTCTCGTTCACGGTTTACTTTACTCTCAAAGAATAATATTTCATTCTTGCTTTATTGTATTTCACAAACCAAATATATGAGTTGAACAATAAATTAGCAAAGCTGAAATTAAAATTTAAAATTAAATCTATTAATTAAACTTTTCCATTGTAATTTACATAAATTGGTTTTTTTCAAAAAAAAAGAAGTGAAAATTGATTAAATACTTTTATAAAACGATATCATGTCTCGTTCATGAACTTTTTAACTCGGCAAAAGACCAAATATCTTTTTTATTATATAAATTTATTTTATTTTTAAATATACCTTAAAAATATGAATTAAAATACTAAAAAATCTCTAAACTATCTCACTTTTCTTAAATAAACCCTTATACTTTTATCGTACCTACATAAGTCTTTATCTTTTGATTTATACTTAAATAAATTCTTATTTTTAAATGAAATGTTAATTTATGCTAAAGATTTATTTAAATACAAATTAAAGATTAAGAGTTTATTTAAGTATATATTAAAAGTTAAAAGCTTATATAAATACAAATTAAAGGTTAAGAGCTTATTTGAATATAATAAAAATATATTATTTTTTTTAAATAAAGCAGTATAATTCAAAGATTTTTTTTTATTATTATTTTAGTCAAAAATATGTGACCATGTATTAAATAAAATTCCTTTCCTAGAAACCAGTAGCACAAAGCACGGGTGTAAAAATCATTAACAAAAAGTAAGAAATTAAAGAAAGCTCAAATATTGCACCACATCCGACGAGATTGAAGTAAACCTATTCACAGGATGAACTTGTGACAGATTTTTTTATAATCCCGACTAGTTCGATTTGATGATGATTATTATTTAAATAATAACAAAATTTTTATTTAAATTTAATTATTTAAATAATAAATTTTTTATTTAAATTTAATTATAAAAATATATAAATATTAACATAAAATAAAATAAAATAAAATTGTTAATATATTTTAAATAATAAAATATGTTTTTGGACAGAGCTCGAGACAAGCCTAAACAAGCAAACTTTTTTACTATACGGATCCAATCTACTTAGTGTCATAACGTGCCAAATGCGAATTCAACATGCTAGACACAAATCATGGAGTCGCCACTAATCATCTAATCTAAGTGTGATTAGTGACCTTTACGAATCTATCCTATTTAAAGTAATCTTAAGCTAGACTAAGGCACCTTAAAAAAAATAAGTTCTGGTATGCTTATCAAAACTAGGTTCGGGAGTACGGTTACGTGTGAGGAATGATTAGCACCATCACAACGCCTATCTAAGAGATAATACCTAATTAGTCTTGTGATACTTAAAAAATCTTAATTAAATGATCTTGTCTATCATATCTTCATTTTAATTGTTAAAATTAGAAATCTCGAAAATCATTTTTTAGGTTTTCCTTCCATTCATTCTGGAGAAATTACTAAAAAACGTTTTCTCACCTCGAGAGTATCCAAAAGAAATCATTCGTTCTATTGAAGAGGCTCCGTCGTCGGAAAAATTAGATTATTTAACAAAAATTATTTCTCTTAATTAATCTTCCAAAATTAATCCACATTTTATTAATGTTTGTTCGAAAAATAATTATGATCTTTAATATCGAAAATTATCTCTTAGAATATTCTTCCATTCGTTCTGGAGAATTTTTAAGAGAATTTTTCTCACCTAGAAATTTCTCAAAAGTCAACCATTCGCGACTCTCTTGAATTTCATTATCGAAAAAATCTTAATTTATCCTTCATTAAGCATTTATTATGGAAAATTATCTTGAGAAAAAGAGATTGAAGATTAATTATTTTAAAAAAATATATAAATTTTGACCTTTATTGATATCGAAAATAATCTCTTAAAAAAATCATTCCATTCATTCTAGAGAATTTTTAAGAGAATTTTTTCACCTAGAAGAAATCCACCATTCGTGATCTCTTCGAATTTCATCATTGGAAAGATCTCCATTTATTATTTTAATTAATTAATCATCAATTATGTTATTTCCTAAAAAAATATATTCTAAAGATAGTACCACATCAATCACATGTTATTCTAAATCGGTTTTATTTAGAAGTCTTAATTAATCTACCTAAATCAATAATTATTTTCCTAAACATGCAAAATAATCTACAAACTTAAAATCACACCAAAAATAAAAATAAAAATAAAAATCTAATCATGCCACCTAAAAAAAGAAATAATAAAACAATCATGAATCATGCAAAAAAATAAAAATAATCATATCATATTTAATACTAAAACATGCAAAATTATCTAATAATAATAATAATAATAAAAATCATGTCAATTCCTAGTTCATGCAATATTTAAAAAAAATAAAAATAATTAATTCTTAATTCATGCAAAGTCTAGATAATGAAAATAAAATAATCCTAAAATATGCAACTAAAAATAAAAATAATAATAAATAAATTCTAAAATCATGCAACTAAAAATATAAATAATAATCATGCTTCCCTGGAAAATAAAATAAATACCTAATCATGCTCATATAAAAAATAATAAATAAAAATAAAATCCTAAACATGTCATCTAAAAATAATAATAATAATAATAATAAAATCCTAAATATGCTAAACTATCTAATAATAATAACGAAAATATCATGAAAAAAAATTAAAAAAATCCTAAAATAATAATAAAATAAAAAATATCACCAAATCATGTCGTCATCATGCTATCGTTGCCCCAGAGTAGATGTAAATCATCATCCGTATCGTCGTTATAAAAGTAGTCGTCATCAATATCCTCATAGGCAAGGTTTTTATTGTCCTCATCAGATACCATAATGACAAATCCAACCCTTCATTTAGAGCAACGAAATTTGACAATAGCTGGTTTGAAATGGAGCATGAGTGATAGATCCAGACTCTCCAGTAGCATCAATCTCTCCGGAATTCTTGCACACTGAATTTTATGTATTTAAAAAGCATTTCCAATGTAGAGTACCAAGCTAAACACAACTTGCCATTGCCCAAATGATGCAGATCAGCATGGTTTGGTACACATACTTGAAATTCAGATAGCCACTTAGTGTCCAACCATTTGTTCTCAACCACATCATACGCCCGTAAAGAACAATTCATGGCAGATAAACAATAGAAATCCTCACGACTATCAAAGAGACAATAGAGCACACCATCCAAAATTACCGATTCTGTAGACCACTCACCAAAATTTTCATTGAGGCATTCCCATGATTTAACATTCACATAGTAAGCGTAAGGAGAATTATTGCAAGCGAAGTGCACCAAAATCCGAGATCGAGAAGAATCCAAGAGAACAGGGTAAGATACAGAGAGAGAATCCACATTAGAAGCAAAAGGGGCCAGCAATAGAGCCCAACTATTCTGACTAATATCGAAAACCTCGGCAAAATGACCCAGAGCATATCCCCCAAAGACGTAAATCTTTCCTTCTATAGCAAGGGCCGCGGGTTTCATCCGCTGCAGCAACATAAGAGAAGCTGCTCTCCACCCATTTTCGGGGTGCTCACAATCAAGTAGAAAACATAGTCATGCAAGTGGATTTCATGTATTTTTTCATCGGGACAAGTCGAGTCCCTGCTGCCTGCTCTCCCTTTTGTTGTTGAATCCAATGATCATTTTATAGGAAAAATCATGAGAGTTCTAATGTGTTTGATCTGATCTGGAGTTCTATTCTAATCAAAATAAAAAAAAAAACAAAAAATTCCTCATTTATCACAAATTTTTGAGCCTGATCATAATCCAAATGAGAGTTCTGATTTGATTCAAAGAAGGAAGTAAGAGTTTCAGTTTATTCAGATTCTGATTTTTCTATGTTTCTTTCTTTTATTTTTTTATTTTTTTGGGGTAATAATTCTGAAAATAAAAACTAAATTAAAACTAAATATTAAAATTAAATAAACTAAACTAAAGTTAAAAATTAAAATTATACTAACCCAACCCGGATAAAAACGAGTGTCTAGACCCTGACCATGAACACTTCTTAGCTTGAAGCACAGGATCATAAAATTCATGAAGTGTACGAAGAAAGCAAACATAAAATAGACAATCACAGGTGTTTGAACCCCAATATACACACTTTCTAATTTCCTCTAGTAAAAACTTTAGAAAGCTAAAGTCTAACCAAACGATATTGCTAGTCATTCAGAGGATTAGAATGATAAAATGGTAACACGTTCATCCAAAAGATACAATAAAAGTACTTAAACTTAACAACGTTAAAGCTTTTAGACCATGGGCTCAACTTGTCATCTGCAGTAGCTTCATTTCCATAATGAAGTATAATGCAAGCCTAGGAAGAAGGTCATATCAGGTTAGTGGCACAACTTGGTTGGAGGAAGCACTTCAATCTGTTCCGTATAAGTTCTATGAAATATATGCAAATTAGTTTCCACGCCTTGCATGTTAACTGCAGCACAGGCTACTAATACGTAAAAATATCAGCCCATATGTTAAAATCAGTACAGAATGGGAAATTTGATGCGACGAAGCAGCCTCCACTTTAACTTCAGTTCTTTGCCTGCCATATATTCCAATATCTTAAGTTAGAAATATTCTTCACTGCAAATCACGTAGTTTACATGTAGTTGAACCAATAACATAAACCATACAAGTTAATCATGTGCATAAATGCCTTGCCCTGAGATCCTAAGGATATAACACAAATACCTTAATCTACATAATTCTTGACCTTTTGCTCCTTGCCTAATGGAGGTAAGAGAGCTTGGGAGTTATTACAGAAAAAAAAAAAAAACTCACTTCATCCTACAGATAATATGCATCTCCAACTTGTAAGGACGAAAACCATTGGGTAAACATGTTACTTCAAGACAGAAGTTCCTGAAAAACAATATGTAAGACACACTTTGAACTAGAACTGCTCATGGGCTGGGCCAGGTTTAGGCCGAGTCCAGACAAGATACTAATAGCATTTGTGCTTGCCCAGTCCGAAATATGAGCAAGTTTTTGTGACTAGGCTCGGCCCATATTATCAAAGAGGTACCCAGGCCCGGCCCGGCCTGCCCAATGTTTTCCATAAATTGACTTAATATAGTTCTGAACTTCTGATAGGTAGTTTTGATTTACATAGTCTCCTATTTTACTGTTGATCATCACTTGGCTCAGTTGATAACAATCCCTCCTCTTTTCTTTCCCATTTTCCGCTTCTGGCTAGGTCATATTTGTAATTTAGGGCCTTGCAAAAGAAGCAAAAATTGTGCCATTTGCATTGTTTATGTAATTGATTCTTACAATTTTATACCATTCGCATTTTTCATGAAAGGAAATACTAATCATGCTATATAGGGAGTAGTTATGGATTATATCTAAACTTCACTTCAAGCTTGTGTTCGTGTGAGTCTCTTTTCGAGAAAGAATTCTACGATGTCTTCTCCGGTTCTTAATTTAGACATGTTGACTTTACCTGCCATTAGGTAATTCTGTCAAAAACACGAGAAAAATAGCTCAAATAGAACTCAATATTCGGGCCGGGCCAAGGCCAGGCCTAAAATTTTCTACCAAAGGCCCGGCCCGTTTAAAAAATGGGCTCTAAATTCTGTCCAGGCATGAGAATCTTGTAGGTAAGCTGGCAGATTATTTGCAAGGCTAGGAAACAAGGCCAAGCTTGACAGCTCATACTCTATACCTCAAAGTCTCATACTCCATCCTATCCACATCCAACATACCATAATCTCCCTCAAATATTTGTTATACCTCTATAAATTTTAGAACATCTAAGGTGTTATGCAAAACAAATTTGCCGTTTCGGCAGCAATGCATCAGACTTTAACCTTATGCCAGTTTGGCTTGCAAGTAGGAAAACTGGCTACCAAATCCTTTCTTTTTGGCTACTATCCCCAGACATGGGTTGAATTCTTCAAAGAAAACAACACTACAGCTCTTCTACTCATAATCTGGTGCAAAACAGATATAAAACTATGTGCTACTTTCTGTATAAATGCAACATGCAAGTTAGGAGATAATACCTTAAGCCGAGGGGACCCACGAACAGGTGGTGATAAAATATCTGATTTGGCAACTTTCTTGGGATGTCTATTGAATTCTCCATAAATTTGACTTTCATTTATCTTTGCTGGAGATTTACTCCCGTGGTTGACTTTCTTGAATTGCCTATTTACTTCTCGAAGTGGGATGTGACGCTCATTTTTCTTGGCAGAAGATTCGCTTCTATCAGTTGAAACTGATAAATCTGGACCAGACATCGAGATTGTGGAAGAGTCCTGATGAAAACTTGTGGATTGGGGCTGCAATCCTGATGAGTCATAAATGATGGAAGAATTTTATTAAGAACAATGAGTCACAACTCAGATGGGAGGAGCCACATGGGAAGCATTTTGATTTTCTCTTAAATCACTAGCAATAACAGAAAATGTCTCAACAAACAGGAACCACATCCTTGAAATTGAGTAGTGTCAAATTTAAGCATCCAGGATGCAGGGTGAAAGAACACAATGAAATCATACCAAGTGCGGCTGCTTCTTGAAACTTTTCTCTCATGATTCCAACAAATTTGAATAAGCCATTTGTTCTGTTCAACTCATTAATCAACTCTTTGATGCCATTCAAGTTTGGATCGCAATCCAACACTTAAGATCATGAGGAAGAAATTAAATAAATATGTTAGCATATATACCAGTTTAGAATATAGCTAATACATAAGGAGGACATTACTTACAGGAGTAGGCATCATTTGCATGACAAATGGTAAAAGAATATTGTTGCTTTAGATTTTTTACGTTAATATCATTGAATTTGAATTTCACCCCTAGATAACAAAAGAGCCAGTAAGAAAATAACAACAGGGGTAACAAAGGGGATTCTAAATGTCATGCAACCAAACTATCTCGCTTACCCTGACCACCTTCAATCTGAAAACCAAGAACCCGGTTGTACCATGAAATAGCTTCTTGAATTTCTCCATTTTCTTCGATTTCATGCTTTGCCTCCTCTGCAGTTTTTGACAAAGCTGTGAATTAACACCAAACAGAGAAAAAGAAAGGAAGCAGTAAATTAGGAGACCCCTTGCAATATGGAGTTCTGAAAATAATTAACAAATTTACAAGAAATAATTAAAAGGGAAACAGGAAATAACAACCCAAATATTGTTTAGGAAATAGCAGAAAACAGGAAAAATACATATATTCCAGTAAATTACAGCACAAGAAAGAAGTTTTCTAGTTACTCCTTTGCTTGGAGCAGGTTAATTGGACCATTTAAGGAGCATGGTAATCCAAAATAACTGCATAAGCAGGCCTCTCATACCATAACAATTCCTTGCCGCTCATAGGTAGTACAGATTCATATTACCCACTACATTGCATAAGAAATCATAGGCAAATGCATAAAGACAGTACAACTGTACAAGTACAAATTTCTGTAAAAAGGAAAGAAGGAAGAAAAAAAAAAAGCAAGTCCATCAAGGAACGGAGACTTAACAGTACGATTGGTATGGCAATATATCCAGACCCTATGTTACTCAGACTCGGATGTGAGTGTCGAATACAGATATGTGTCCGACACGAGTATATTCAATTTTTCTAAGTTTTTCTATGTATTTGGAGGGTCATATCTCCATACCTATGTCCGGATATGCATCACACACGGAAGTTTGACACGAATACTTCAAGAAAAATGAAGAGTCGGAGCAACATAGTCCAGACCAGCCTATATATCACTGGCTTCATCACAATTACAATGTATGAAATGCATTATCCATCATTTAAGAACTCTCCCCAATAATATTTCAAAGCCCTAGTCCCACTAACCACCCGAAATAAACAACAATGACAAATCACGGAAGCTCTATAATTCAAAATTTTAGACAGCAAAAATGCAAAAATATAGTACGTGAATCATAAGTATCAACGCAATCGTGCAATACATAAACCATAAATATGAAACATCGTGCAAGAGTTTATAATTACCTAGAGATTGTTGAGCTATAATTGCTCCATACTCATCCCTCCTAGCCCTTTGAACTTGGACAGTTCTTTTAAGTTCTTCTATTCTAGCTTTTTTAGCAGATATTGAGTCCCTCGTTGCCATCTGCTTTACCTCTTTACGGGTCTTCGCTATACAGCAACATATTAAAAGAACATTTATAAACCATTTAAAAGCTCCCATAACTTCTGCTTTCCAATTCATAACAAATTAATATAAATTCAAACCCCAAAAAAAATGAAAATAGCGGGAGCAATTACCTGCTAAAACCTTGACAAGATCATCCTCGGCTTCTCTCAAATTAGCTTTCATTTTTGCGAGTTTAGCTGTGGACATAGCATAACAAGGAAATCCCCGAATTCACTATCTAAAACCTAGTTCTTTCCAAAACCCTAATTTCACTCCAATGATGGTATATATTAAAGAGAAAGAAAGAGCAGAAACCCTAAAATTAAAATAAGTTCGGTTACTAACCATGAATTTGGGCAGTATCCAGCGCCAGGGCCTTGATGGAATGAAGAGAAGTAGGAAACGATGCCGTAAAAGAATCTATCTTATGTTGTTGGATCGGAACCTCTCTGTTGCAGATCGATCTCAGGGACTCCATTTTCGTCTTTGGAGATTGCTCCGTTTCGCTCTCCATTTGCAAAGAGAGAGAGAGAGAAAGAGAGAGAGAGAGAGAGAGAGAAGAGAGAGCGCTTTGATTTGAATGAAAAAAAGGAATTGATTTTAGTTTTAGCCCGCCAATTTCTTTTCCTTTTTTTTTTTTTTTTTAATTTTGCTTTCAACTTTTCAAGCGGATATATATCACGAAAATTTCATGCCATGCCTTTGAGATAAGGACACGTGGTTTTTTAAATTATTATGATTGAAGCACGTGAATTTTTTTGCATGATTGCTGAAATTATTAAAAAAATAAACAAATATATAAAATGCTTTTTTTGAAAGATTATTTAACAATTCTATAAATGAGAATTTAGATAGTTTTTGAATCATTATATATAAAAAAAAAAAAAAAAATTACACATTCCTATAGTGACATAAATGCTCAATTTGAGATTAAATCTATTATTGTTTAAGTGGATCAAGGTTAAACCTTTTATTTGAATCTATTATGGGTTTAACTTTTTCAAATTATGACAATTAAGAACTTTTGATATTATTTGACAGACACGTTCCAGCACAATAAGTGATGTTCAAAAAAGATGCTGACATGGATTCCTTTTTTTTACATATCTGACAATTCCGAAAAAGGAAAAACATAATAATTCAAAAACAAACATAAAATTCCCAAAATTTGTTCAATCCCTCCCTATTTCGATTTGAAACACGAAATAAATTAGTTTGGAAAAAAATCGATCACTTCTTATCTCTCAAACACCAATTCCATACTTATCTCTTACACACAAATTTAATGTCTCAAAAAATTCAACCCATTGTTCTTCAACTAGGTCTTCAAGGTTTATTCTTCATCTCGTCTCAATTTTTGTCAATGTCGTCTCCCCCTCTCTGTCAGTCTCTAATATTTTGTTTATGATTGTTTCAATTTGTTCATTTTATTTATATTTTGCAGTAAAATCAGGGATGGTATAGACTCATAACATCCAGTTATCTTGTGGAATGGGATTATGAAAGAGATCCTGTTTATTGTGATTGTAATCAAAAGGCACCCAGGTGAGAAAAATTATTTTATAAATCTTTCCCACCACGTCAGCTATGATTCCAGCCAATGAAATTAAAACAAATAAGATTTTTGTTTCACGTCATACTTACATTCTAACGTAAGACACGAGTTATTTCCCATAAGAAAAACAAAAAACATGTTGCGTTCTTCGCTTTTTCTTTCTCTCTCTTAGGGAAAAAACAGAACGAAGCTAAAAAACCAAAACAATAAGTATAACGTAGAAGAGGAATCTGATGTGGTTTATTTTATTGGTTGGGACCATGGCTGACATGGTGGGAAGTGCCTCTTTATAAAAATTTCCCAAGTGGATTTCTTGAACAACCACAAATCTGGGGAGAAGATTTTATAGATGTCCACAATACCTAGTAAATATCCCATGAATTAATAATAAAATTATAATTTTGGTTATTTAAATTCTGATTAAAATATTTATTTTATTTGTAAAACCATGTTTGTAGATTTCATGCATGGTAAGATTTTGTGATAGAGCAAAAGAAATTATTCTGGAGTTGAAAAAAAGGAAAAAGTTCTTATATGATGAAGCTAAGAAATTGAAGAATGAGGTGTCACATTTGAAGGATAATGCAATAAGTTGTGTTCAAGCAGAAATCATTGAAGAAAATTTTTAACTAAAGAATGAAGTTTCTACTTTAAGGTTAAAATTGAAGGAAGTCAATGACTCCAAATGAGGTAGAGATGACGACAACAATTGAATATGGATTATGGTCATCTCAATATTTGTTATAATTATGTTGTGTTAGTTTCGTTTGAATGACGTAAAAAAAATGTAGGCTTCATGCTTTACCTTAACTTAAAATGATTGATTGTATGTATTGTCAGTTTTATCAATAAAAAACAAAACTTCTATTGCACAATCTATGTCATCAAAATACCATTTCATTCATAAATTTCATCTTCTACAGAATCCAAAACATGGCAAAAATACATAGCCATACAACAAGTTATTTTGCCGTCTAACATTAACTGAAAGCATATGTTTCCTTTGCTAACATAAATAACAATTTTAAATAGACTAATATAGTAGAAAAAGACAGCAGCAATTATCAAACATTCTTTCCCTTGCTTCGTTTGGAAGAAGCACTCTACTTTCTTGAGTACCAACCACATCATCAATTTTTTTTTGGCTTTGGAGCATCTACAATTGTAGGTTGAAAGTTGTCTTTTCCTAGTTGTGGCTGAATTAGAAGTAGTCTTTGTCAGTGAACTTGTTATTCCACTAGTCATATCATACAATCTTCCATCACCATCTGCAAAACATCTCCCAGTACTGTTGGTTGTCCTTCTACAGGAAAGGCATTAAGTTGTGCAAAGGCAGAGGCAGAACCAGATCCTTGTGCTAAAGAAGATGTAGAAGCTAAATCTGAAACATATGCAGAAGCAAAGGCAGAGACATTCCCCTTTTTTGTTTCTTTTTTGGGTTTAGATTTACCATTCCAGTTGGATTTTGACTTGAGTTTTCATCCATTTGCATTTGAGATTGTTGCTGACATAGACATAAGAAAAAAGAGTAATGTTTAGGGTTTTAAAAATACCCAAAAGATAGAATAAATTAAATTGAATAAGACAAAAAAATATAATTACCTATTTACCCTCGAATGGACAACCTCTTTTGTTGTAACCTTATCAATGATATAACTGGCAAGTCATTATCATGCCATTCTTTGTATGCTTTTATTGGTTCTTGTTTGCTTTTTTGGGTTCATCAAGGTCTTTCCTCTTATTTGTTTTGGACCTTCCTGACATTTTCTCAAACTTTAGTAGCAGAATTGGATCTTCACCAGCTGATATTGGTTAATCCTTCATACCTAGCATGGGTTGCAATGCATTGCCTGTAATACCCAGTCCAAAAGTAAGAGCTCAATTTTCTTTTAAAGACCTTTTCACACAAGTCCATTAGCATTTACTAAAATATTAGGAATAAAAGAAATACAAGGAAAAGAAAAGATACTATTGACATTTTGTACTTTAGCAGACAAAAAATTATATAGAGAAAAGGGAAGAAAACCCTAGAAGAGAAAAGAGAGTTTGAGATTTTGAGATTAAGCATGAAATTGAAGGTTTAAGGTATGACTTATGAGTAAGTCTAATTTTATTCAATTTTGTATTTCAAATAGTTTCTTTTACAAAATTCATCTTTTAGTTTTAACATTCTTTAACTTTTAAATTATTCTGACGTCATTCCAGTGACTTTCTAGTAACATGTTGGGTACCGACGGGAAGCTCTCATTGAGACCTTTCTAATGGTTTTTGTGGCAACTCATTCAGATTTGTCTTTTGTGAGAAATTAATTTTTTTGTATTTTGAAAAATGGGTTTTTGACAGTTTTAATGAGTCAACTTTGGGTCCTCAGAACTCCACCTTCTGATAACGTTTTTGAGTCATCTTTGAGTATTTTTGTAGTATGAAATGCCATCTTTTTCAATGGTCTAAGTGGTTCAGTCCGAAGCTTTATGTGTTTAGAAAATCGAGGCTTCAAAGTAAGCCAAATGATTCTGGAAATCCAGAAATTTTGAATAATCAGTGATAATTTTGTAACTTTCAGCCTTTGGAAAATGGTATTCCAACCAGTTTCATTCTTGAAATGAATTTGGGTTTTGAAGTATGATATGTAAGCTTCGTTTTGGTACCAATTACCCTTCTGAATTCGATCTATTTTGCTAAATACAAGTGCTCAAAGTAAGCCAAATGATCATGAAAATTTGAAACTTTAGCACTTTGTAAAATTTTGTTTTTAATTATTTTAAAAGTTATTTTTGTCCAATAATTTATCTATTTTGCTATAAACAGAATAATTTTTTTAATATTTGAATTTTATTGAATTTTTACTTGAATAAATATATTTTTATGAAATTATCTTCATTTTGCTTTTTTTTTTTTTTGTGAAAAGCTTATTTGATTATATACAAGCTTATAAATATGAATTTTATTTAAAGTTATGATTAAGTTTTCATCAAAATTCATAATTGTTACTGATTTTATATTTTAGTTCATAATTTCTAATTTTTGAATGTTTTAATATTTTTGTAAGTTATAAAAGAAAATCATTTTGATTTTGAAAAATATTTCAAATTAGTTTCGATCAGTGAAAAAGGTTGTCACACCCTTAAGTCCTAGAATGTCTACCAGAAAGTCATGCCATTGTTTTGATAATTCATAAACTTGGATTTTGATTTCGAGTATTGTTGGATTAATAGGTTACGAGTGGTTTTGAATGCTTTGTTCTTGGTTTTAGTTTCACCGAATTCAGGTAAGTGACTTGATATCTTTTTGGTGTTTTGACACCCTAGAAATCAACCTCATCTTGTTTAGATTTTGTATATCCTAACAATAAATCTTATAGTTTTTGCACAATTTTGAGCATATCCACATGTTAGGCTTTTTTTTTTTGGGTGGGTTTCATTGTTTTTTAGTTGGTGAGGGGAGAAAAAAAAAGAAGAAAAAAAATGGTAAGAAGGAAGGAGAAAAAATATGAAAAAAATTTGTGTATTCGTGTTTTTTTATGTGTTTAAAGTATTATAAATTTACATAAATTTTTACACGTTAATAATTCATTTTATGTATATCTTTTCGTGTATCTGTATCTTGTTTGTGTTATTTTTCATGTTGTGTTATTTTTTCTATTTTGTGTTCGTGACGTGTTCGTGTTCGTTTTTTTTTTCAAAGTATTATAAATTTATATAAATTTTTATACGTTAATAATTCATTTTATGTATATTTTTAGACGTTCATATATCCGTGTCCATGTTATTTTTCGTGTTGTGTTTTAATTATTTTTTCATTTTTGTGTTCGTGTTCATGTTATTTTCCGTGTTGTGTTTTACTTATTTTTTTCTATGTTATGTCTGTGTCGTGTTTCAATTCATCTAATATTTTACATAGTTTTTCATTGTGATTCAATTTAGAGAAAAAATTGTGTGTTCGTGTCGTATCTCAATTCATGACATATTTTGCATGATTTGTCATAGTGATTCGATTTAGAGAAATATTTGTGTGTTCCTGACGTGTTCGTGTTTTTTTTTCTTCAAAGTATTATAAATTTATATAAATTTTTACACGTTAATAATTTATTTTATGTATATTTTTACATGTTCGTGTATTCTTATCGAATTTTTCGTATTGTGTTTTAATTATTTTTTTTTATGTTGTATTCGTGTCGTGTCTCAATTCATTTTATATTTTGCATAGTTTGTCATTGTGATTCAATTTAGGAAAAAATTTGTTTCACTTAGATTTATCTTTTAAGCTGACTTTATAAATTGTTTATAACTCTAAATTGTTATGCCAGTTCTCTTTTGCTATTTTATAAAATATTATTATTTTTTGTTTAATTGTTAATTTTCGTTTTTAGAAATGTTGTCATCGTATATTTAACATTTGATTTCCGAGGTATCGCGCGGGGTCTAATCTAGTAATATATAATGTTTTTTCCTTTATTAAATCGGGTTAAGGATACAAAGTATATATATGATATTTTTTTATATGAGTTTAGAATGTGATTTCATTTTGATTTAATCTTCGAATATGATTTTTGTTCAACTATATGTATATACCTATTTGTTTATCTAAAATTATAAATACAATGTACTATATAAGATGCTTTGAAAGAAAATACGAAATTTGCATTGTACGAGATGTGTTTTGTAAAATGCGTGACTACTGCTTTGTATAGTTAGGTAATCCAAAAATATGTTTTGTTTTGATTTGTCTCCTAATATGACTATACTCTAACCCTGTCAACGGGTGTTAAACGTTGGCCATGTCGGCAACCGTGCCACCAATTTAGAATTGTGGTTTTTGTGATATTCGATGTGCACAACCATTGGTTGCTTCTGATATACTTTTGACCCACTGTCACTAGGGTTAATTGTGGTTTTTGTTCTGATTTTAACTTATGTCGCAGGGGTTAAGTGTGGTCTTAGTATGTTACAAGAGACTAATAAGCTCGAAATTTTGTGATATTTTGTTGAGCTTTGTTATCTAAAAATTTAGTTTTGCAGAAATATGTTTTTGACTATAAGATTACCCTTTATTAATTTTGATCATAAGCATTGGTAATTTGGCCTAAATATTTTATAGTATGCTTAATCTGATAAGCTCATAAAATATACATTTTATGCCTTTCTACCTTTAGTTTTTGTTATGTTTTCGATCTTTATCTTGTTTACTTATAATATGTTTTTGAATTTTATGTACAAAAAGGAGAATGAAGTCAAAAGATATCAATGATGATGGTAAAGAGCTTACAAAATCATAATCACAAGATGGAAGAAGACTTGGGAGTCAAAAATATCAATTTTTGGTTGAAAAGCAATCAGGCAGATTTGACCTCTGGAGCTTGTTGTAAGGAAAACATGATGTTAGATTCCTTATTTGAAGAAACTTCCTTCTTAACTTTTGAAGTTGACTTGATTATCTTTTCAACGATATATTATGGGCCCAAATCAGATAAGAAATGGGCATTCAAAATAGCGCTAGAAGATCTCCTTAAAGAACCCTACGGCCAGAAAAACCCTAATCGCAAATCTGAAAAAAAAGGCAAAAACGTGATTTTTCTGCCTCCAGGCTTACTTGTGCGGCAAGGACTTATTCTCAGGGTTTTAAAGCTCTATAAATACCATCTTTTGAGCCACAAACGAGACATCTTTTGAGGAGACTCAAGGATCATTATTATTATTATTATTCTTCTCCATTCTTTTATTTTTCTTTTTAGTTTTATGTATATATTATCCATGCTTATGCTAGGCTAAACTTCTATTTGGTTAAGGGTGATTTCAAAGCCCTAGACATGTTACGTAATTAATTTTCAGAATCTATCTATCATTAATTTTCTATCAAAGTTGCTTATGTTCTTCCATTAAAATTGTTCATGATGATGTTTTGATTTGTTTAGGTGGCCAACTAGATAAATCTTGATAATTGTCTAATGCTAGTTTAGGAGTCTTGATCCGTGTAATTATCTTGATTTCCTATTCATAAGTGGCAATTTGTGATTAATGATTATGGTCAAGTTTTCAATAATTGCAAAGTGGAACATAACCTAAGTTGAACAATTCGAGCTTATGTGTTTGTTGCTTAGATCAACCTATCTTTCTCATCATAAAGCTGCTATTAAATTGAATTTAGAGAGCTTATTCTAGGTTGTTTGATAGTTAGAGATTAAATAGAGAGCTTGTTCTATTTAATGATGAACTAAGGAAAGATTGGGGTAACAGAGCTTGTTGTTATCTACGGTTGTTAACTTTGATAGCTAATTAATGTTGATAGATATGAAATTGATTCTTAATGATGTCTAGTGGTGGAGAATGAAACATTAACCATATTTTTCATATTTGATTCTTCTTAATTACTTGTTTTCTCATTCTTATTATTTACTTTAGTTTAAATCTGATTTCAAAAACCCCTTTTCTTTTATTGTTCTTAAATTTAAGTTTTAAACTATTAACTTATAAACTAAAACCCAATCCCTGAGGACTCGACCCTTGCTAACTACTATTCTTACAATTGATCTTTTTAGTGCAAGGTTAAATAAGATACACTCTTTTGGGTGCATCATAATCCAACTGAGGGGATGTCGGTTACTTGCTGAGTATTCGTACTCATTCCTTTAATTTTTCTTATGATACTTTGAACGTGAGTAATTTGATATCAATTTTAGTTGATTTGTTAGTTAGCTAGAATATTTTGTATTTTCGATGAAGGTGTAATATTGAAATTTTGAAGACTTGAGGTTTTGTAAATTGTAATTTTGGAGACTCATTGAGTTATGGTTTTCGATTTAGTAAGATATAAGCTGCCTTGCATGCTTGTGGGATTCGTCTCATGAGTATGCGGCGTTGTTACGTCTTAAATCTTTGGGTTTGGGGCGTGACATTATCATAAGCTAACAGATATAGATCCTTATGGTACCAACTAGACACAAAGTCCACAATATTTCTCAGTTATTAATTGCGCAAATGGCATGAGTACATCGAAAACCAGACAAAGTATACATTCTACAAGTTCAAGTTTTATTAGCCAAATTGACTATGAACCTATCTTCACCCAAATCTATTTCATATCCCCCATCTCCATTAAGCCTAACTATACAATGTGAAGCAATGACTGCATTCTTTTCAATGATCTTCCATACATTATATCCAAGAGTGCCTCTCCATTTAGAACATTCTCTTTTTCTTTCTCACAATTTTTAACATCATATTTTTCCTAATGTCTTTAAATAGTGAAATCACAAGTTTCCTTCTTGACTCCAACAAAGTCCCATTGAACTATATTGCTCGGACTCGGGGGTGAGTGTCAGATACGGGTATGTGTCCGACACGGGTATGCTCAATTTTTTCTAAGTTTTTCCATATATTTGGAGGATTATACTCTTATACCCTTGTCCGAATATGTATTGGACATGGGTGTCAGACACGGATACTTTAGGAAAAATGAAGAGTCGGAGTAACATAACCATTGAATGCTTCACACAAGTTGTTGTCAATCAATTTACACCTCGAATCTAAATTGAGAAATGCTTTGCACCATCTCCGATGAGGGATTTTAACACTATCAGTAGATGCCTCTTCATTCTTCTCATGTAACTTTCTCAAATTTTCTTCAAATTTCCTAGGTGTGGAAGATTTAACAATCCTCCAAAACCATTGTTTCCTCTCTCCACCTTTATGTCCCGTTTTGCACCAATTAACATAAACATGTCTATCATAATATATGTGTTCTCCATTCGGAAATAAGCATTTTATTTCATTCTTAAGGCCCTGCATAGAATGAAGTACAAGTATAACCATTATTAAAATGAGAATAAAAGGCATAATTATATCCAATATTTTTTAAGAAATTGAAAAGTATTAAAGGTTGTTAATTTATCTTGTCTCCCTTATCACTAACAGGATCCCCATACTCATCAAACTCATAATACTCGCTCTCATTTTCATATTCATTCTCATTATTCTATTCTTTATCAAATGAGGTTGAATGTGGCTCATCTGGTCTAAGGGTATCAAATACATCACCAGCTTCATCTACATTGATGTTCACTCCTTTCTCCATTCTCCTTTTCCTACTATTTTCCTTTTCAGCTCTCATACTCTTATAATTAGATCTAGCAACAACTAGTTCTTCATCATAATTACCACTTAAATATTGAATATCAACAAAGTAAGTAGGATCCCCCCTTCACTAGAATCTGCATCACGTAATTCTTCCTTGCTCAATAGAATCATTCACTTCAGGTTGGTTGACTACCCTTTCACTACCATTGCCTCATTCACAACCTCTTCAGTCCCAATTGCTTCAGTCTCCTCTGCCTCATTCTCTACTGTTTAGCCTCCACTGCCTCATTAACTACTTCATCCCTACCAATTTCATCATTGCCTTGAAGTACTTTTGTTACCACTACTTCAAGCTCATCTATGCCATGCTCTATATAGACATCAATCATACCATGATCTAGTATATACCTAATCATGTCCAAAGTGCTATCATCATCATAAAACTACCTTAAGCCCGTCACCAAAGGTTCTACCAGCTATTAAATAAAATATATTACAAATATTGTAAAAACCAGCTTTCTTGAAAATGTTTAATAATTCAAAATAACTCACCTTATCAAGATCAAAGGTAAGGTCCGCAATTATCTAGCATACATAACTCTGCAGTTTTCTATTGATGATTGGCTGAACCTTTATCTTGACAATTATCACATGCATGACGATCCGGACGCTTATCAAGAGAATAATGATATATGTTGCTCTGACTATCGCTTTGTGTATATGGGAGCAAAAGGTTTGAGTATAGATGCAACAATATCTTCTGTGGTTGGATATAGTATAGAACTTAGTGACCATTCTATATCCATGAGTATTTAGCCTAAAGGCAACTATCTATCTTTTTAAATCTTTTGTGCAGGATCCTGGACACCTCTTCATGTTGATGTTTTCAGATCATATAGTTGGTCAGCAAATGTGTGTGACAAGAAAACGTGGCTTTTTCTTCCTCCTCTGCAAAGTAATCTTCCGTGTAACAGGCATGGACAACTTCTTGCTCAATATAGTATATTAGTATTAGACACCTGTATCTTTGGAGATTTTAATATTGCAGCTTTCTTGGACTTGGTGAAAGGACTTAATTAGTAAAAGGGCATATAATTTCTATTAGAACTATAACAACTCTTTCTTTGTCATTTATTGTCGTTGTTGATGGAATCAAAGAGAAGGGCAAGAACCAGTAGAGAAACCTGAAAAAGAACTGAGGAGGTGCTGGAGTTTGTCCTGCTCCACTCCAATGCTGAAGTCAGTTAAGGTGCTATAGAGACAGAATTAGAGTAAAGAGTCTCAGTGGGATGTGGTCCTTTACAAAAGATATCTCAATGTAATAAGAATTGGGCCTTTAGTTTCATTATTTCTCTACTGCTGTCTTATTTTACCTCAGAAACATGAAAAGCTCTGTATGTAATATCTTTGATGACATTAGTGAAACTAAACTTCCTGGTATCAAGAAGGTAACTCATCATTCTAGAGCTTCAAATTGTATTTTTAATTTCTCTCTTCTGTACATCTTAATCACATGTTCTTATTTTCATATTATGTGCAGGCTATGTGGCTCGAATGCATACAGGAATAGAATGAATTATCTTTGTGCCTAGCCGATGGTACCATCATGTCCATAATCTGGTAACTCAAATTTCTTTTTCCTTTCTTTTTATTCTTTTCAATATCTCTTCTTGAAGGTTATCAATACTTTGAGGGCCTGCAATTTAAAAGTGCCCATATATGCAGGAGAACAAGCTAGACAAAAAAATAGATAGAGGGAGGGAGGAAGGGAAGGGAAGGACATTGGCCGATGTGTTCATTGGATGCTGAAGAAGATTTTTTTCATGGTGGTTCTAACATATAAAGAGTGGTAAAAAGTGGTGCTGCAATCATAGGTTCCAAAGCTCCTGTATTGCTGTAGTTTTGCCAAAAACTTTATTCTCAAGCCTCACAGAGATGTCTTTAGAGTTTTCTTTATTGCCTTTGGTGAATGGCATACCTCTTTTAACATGTTCTCATAACATAAAGTTTTTCAGGAGGACACAATATCAATAAACCACAACTGGTTCAATGCCTACAATTTTTCTTGGTGGTAAGTGCAGTTACTACAGACTGGTATTTCACAAATATAAGAGAAACCCAGTTCTTCTATGGAATATGAAGTATGTTTTGTTAATTTATTTTTTCTTTCAGTGGGATCTACTATTAAGAGACTACATGGAGGCCAAGGAGTACATACAGGATATTAAAGACATCTGTGATGATTTTGAAGGTCTCTGTCAATGCAATCTTGCAGCAAACATGGGTATATCATTAATCTTAACAGGAATGATAATTTACCACATGTTCATTGTCAGATTTTTCTTTGGCCAAAATATGTTTTCTTTTTTCCTTCCAGTTGGTTTTCATGGCTGAATCCAAACTTTAGTGGAGGGTCTTATTTATTTATTTATTTTGGATAAATAGGTCTTATTTATTAGACACTGAAAAGTTAACTACATGATCTAATGCCATGTTATTAATTAAGTGATTTTCCTGACGTCTATGTAGTTGGCACTAAAGAATTTCAAAGTCCTTGCATATATTTTTTGTGGAAAATATCATTGAGTTGATTCTGCAACTTACCAGAACTCTTTCTATAACATATGTCATGATTTTGCAACATACCAGAACTCTTTCTATTACAGATGCCCTGATACTATTTCTACTCAGACAATGGTAATTGATATGCCAAAATTGATGTTCTCTTTATCATATCTCGTTTACAAGTTAGTCCTCTTTCTGAAGGCATGAATTTTAATGACTTCGTTATCTTCGTATTATGCTTTTCACTGGCCATTTTGGTGGAACTGTAGTATCTAAATGGTGAATCAAACTCTGAAAGTTCAATCTGAAATTGGTCTGCTACTACTACAGTGCAGCATTTTGCTACAAACTTTGTATCTATACGGAAAATAGCATTAAAGATGAAACCTGAAGGTGGTCTGCAAGGAAATCTTGGCATCCTGGATTTGAGGGAACCTCTAAGTGATCCCAAGTTTCTTACACTGTGCACTGGTTTAGGCAGAATGTATGCAGTCATCCATGAAACAAGAGAAGTGGAGCTGTATGAAGAAAGTTTTGATGGCTGATTTTGAAAAGTATGGATCTCAAGTTTGTAGTCCTGAAGATCTTGTTAAATTTATAGACTATGCCATTTCAAAACTTAGTGGCAATTACACTTAATAAAATACTTTGCTGTCTGTATTATATGATGCCCAGCCACATCAATGAAATCAGCATTTGTAACATTTTTTTCCCTCTATATTGCAGTGGCTGTCTGCAAATGGCTGTTCTCTTCGGTACATAGACATGCATTTCTGTTGTGTTTTCTTTGCAGATCAGCACCTGCTGGTACTCACGTATGCCCTCAATTCAAATGTGAAGCTGAGAATTTATAGACTCAAGCATAAAGAAGCAAGCTTGTGGCATGCAAGTATGTGCAGGAGAGGGGAAATTTTCCTGATTCAGGGCAAGACAGAGGAAACTTGAGCTAGATAAAGCTGTTTCTTAGGTTACCTTGTATCAATATTGATACATTTCATATATTCCTTCAGCGTCAATATATTTAAAGAAAAAAAAAAAAAACTTTCTCAGGCGTGAGACCAGCTTCTGTGATTATCTTGCGCTTCCCTGGTTAGTTGCACAAATCTTTGTTTTCTTTATTGCTTTTCGTGCCAAAGGATCATTTTTAATGCCTTTTACTTCAAGTCTGTACCTATTCTACCACTATATGAACTATTCTCCTATACGCCTGTGGAAGTTCTGAATGAGCAACAATTCTCCCCCTGGTGAGTTTGGTATTGCTATTAGGTTCTTAAAAGCTATTTTGGAGGACCAAGGTTTTCTTTTCTTTTTTTTCCAAATTCAAACTAAGGTTCGAGTAAAAAATTTAGTTTTTCTTTTTTAACAAAAAAAAAAAAAGCAATTTGAGATAGGGAAGGGTTGTAAATGTTGGGATTCGAATTTCTGACGTGCTGAATAACACCTCTTAAGAGTGGTTGTATGAATCAACTGGACTAAATCTCGGATTCTAAAAAAATTTGGGATTCGAATCTCAACATTTACAATCTTTTCTTCTATCCGTTTTTTGTACCAAAGTAAAAAAACTAGCTTTAGGTTTGAAGTGATCTAGGTAATAGCTTTAATATTAGGTGGCATGTGGCCATTGACTTTGTAGAGACAAGGACATGTGCCCTAATGCTTGCCCGAGAGAAGGGCCATGGTTCTTTCTAACCAAGGAAAAGGACAATATAAGAGTGTAAAATATACTTCTTGATTTAGTATTCAGTTTATTGTTAGCTCCAAATCCACGTTACAGTCACCAAAAGTTTAGTTAGACTCGTTGTTGCAGCGAATTTGGTATTGGATTTGGCTGCATTCGACCTTGTTTTTTTACTTTAAAAATTGGCATTGCAGCGGGCCACTGAGATTCATCAATGTATTTTATTTATTTTTGGGAAGCCAAAACATTGTTTAATAGCTTAAAGAAGTTCCATTTGTAGTTTAATATTGTAAAGAATAGTTTCATTTGTTAAGTTGGCTTGATAATTCTTTACAATTTTAACATGCTTCCATGCTGCTTCTCACATGCAAAGCCATATACAAATGTTTTCTAATTATCAAAACTGTCTTCTGATTGAGTATTCCTAAGCACAGAAAAATTTACATATATAGTCCCCAGGGTGGGAAAATCAACCTACCAGGGGAAGAAAAATATACATTGATATATAAAAAAAAAATTCTAAAAATAACCCATACCATGTTAAGGCTCAGGCTGAAAACTAAGTACCCAAAAAGAAAATTTGGGGTTGGGGGGTAAAAAAAGAAAAGAAAAGAAGGTTCAACCCTCCATCCTATGTTGTTTTACTCAAGGGCACCTTACATTCCTTCCAGGGCCTCCATAGTAAAAGTAAGTTCCCCAAACATTGTTTCTTCCTTGTCTGATGTCATAACAATTTGAATGATCAGCCAAGAGGCGAAGGTTTGTTAGAGGTAGCAAATTATTATCCCAATCCACAGTCTGCAAGTTCCTGAAATAAGCTGCTTTTCCAAAGCCTTCTTCAGCAAAATGGCCACTGCCCATTTGGGTTGATGTATGGAATCCTGATGATCCAGTGTTCACTATTTCTCCTCCAAATTGTATCATGTCTGCATGGCTTCTCAAGTGACTGAACAGAAATGCAGGCCAGTATCCAACCAGTAATCCTGGTCCAAATTCTAACCACCAATGTCCATGTTTTGGATCCTACAAAAAAAAAAAAAAAACATTTTGGTATTTCAGTTGGATGCTGCACGGGGTGTTGCAGTCCATTTAAGTTTTACCTGTCTGTCACAACTTGCTTTTCTGAAACATTTTCTTGTCTGCTTGGAATGTCTTATTATTTACGGACGGTGAGATGTAACATAAAGTACCAAAAAACAAAGAAATTTTAGACTTCTAGTAGTAATAACCTACTGATTTTCCTCTTAAGCTGACCAATAAGACCTTTAGTAGTACCAAAAAGAAAATTATTTAAGAAAAGAGAAAATAAAGTTGACACATCAATAAACAGTTTTTAAACGAAAGAGAATCTTACATTTTAATATATTAAGAATGGAAAAAAAAAAAAAATCAAAGTTAAATGTCAAGGGTCTTTAGTCATTAATCACTTAAAGTCAATTTTATCGATTATATTAATTTAAGGCTGCATGTTTAGTGCATTTATTGACGGTGTTCTCAAAGCTTTAGTCAAAGGAACCAAACATTGAAGCTGCAGATGTGAAACAGTAAAACTGCTTTCAAGCTTAGAATAACAAATAGAACTTCCTTTTCTTGAAAATTATGCCAGATTGTTTATTATTTTATCCTGTTCATAACTTTGTATAGTACTATTTTGTTAGAATGTTGGCAAGCACTCACCTTCCAAACCATTAAGCCGATATCAAACTGTCTGCCATTATAGGAGGACCTTGGAGAGATTGCTGCTCCAATGGCAATCTTGTTGTTGCTTTGGACAAAGCCAGAGCAAAGCAAATTGTAGCATCCGGTGGCTTGGTATGCATCAGTCTGTAAATTCAAAGTCAAATAGCAGTTTTCATTTTTATTTTTTTATTTTAAAAATCTTGTTTTCAAGCTTGGAAAGACAAGAAGATTGCTAGATATTACTCACTGTCCAGTATGTGAAGAACCTAGGGTAATTATCTCCATACAATTCAGGGCTAACCTGAAGAAACATGAATGCAAATGTTCATTAGAAGCATATAGAATCTATGAGAGCAGATGGTAGTTCAACAGCAAAAATCATCTCATGTTTGTGACAGATAAACAAAGTAATTTTGCATGCTGATAGTCTATGTTACTCGGACTCGAGTGTGAATGTCGAGTAAGTGTCCGACACGGGTATGTTTAATTTTTTTCAAGATTTGCATGTATTTGGAGGGTTCTTGGAGGATCATATCCCTATACCCCATGTCCGGATATGTATCGGATGCGGGTGTCGGACACGGATACTTCAAGACAAATCAAAAATCGGAGCTAGCTGATAATTGAAAGCAACTTCAAAAAGGATTTTACAGAAAACTCGTGCATCATGCACCATTTGATGTTTCTAGGATACTATTTGAAACTTAAAATAACATGTCATAGCAAATCTACGACTGAGATTTTCCTCTCAGGATATCAATAGAAGATAAGGACGTCTCAATACTTAGATTCTGAATATGTAGTAAAAATTTAGGGACATGCCTGCCAGCCAGCTTCAATGGTATTCAAATCATTGCCAAAAGAACCAGAGATGACCCATATTTGTGACAAGCTAAACTCATATTCATTAGTCACACTAGGCGCCCACACGTTTAAGCTTGCCTTTGCTCCATAATATTGATCTCCATTAACAAATACAACAGCATGCTGCAATGAGAAAAAGAAAAAAATTTGTCAAAACTTTTGCCATCATTTCATATATTTAACCTTGATGGGAAACCATTGAAAGGATGGTATTATCAGCATCAGATGATAAAAAAAATGGTTGTTATTAAATGTAAAATTCAATTAGTTGACGGTAGTGCTCTATAATTGAAAATCAACTTTAGAGTCTTGTCCCGTCACTGTCTGCCTTTCATTCTTTTTCACCAACCAACTGTTTAATTACTGTTAAAACAGGGGAAAATCAAGTTATTAGCCTTTCTAATGGAAAACTTGCCTTTCTCGCTGGAGGTTCCATGAATAAGAATGGAAGTTGAAGGATCAAGGTACTAACCTCATGGCCGCTGCCTGTTGAGTCTCTCCGTACATGTCTTCTTCTTCCATATCTTCTAATAGAATTTGCTCTCAAAATGTCTTTCTCTGTAGTTCTTCTGATTGGAACAGTCCCTTCGGGGCAGGATTCACCTGAGTCTGTCCATAGCTGGAAGCTTTCAGCCGTTGCTTCTGTAGAGTTATGGCCTTTTGGCCTCGCCGGTGGATCCTGTCCAAATGAGGTTCAATTAATTTGTTTCACAAATAAGGAGGTAATGCTCCAAATTTGCAACGTTTCAGATGCTCACCGACACTAGACTATATTTTCTTGAAGCTTAATGCATTTTATGTCTAAAGAGAAGCTCAACTGGTAAAACAAGCAGAAATTTACCAATGGCTTCTGCCCTCTAAGCGCAGGGTGATCAAAAGCAGGTTGAAGATGAGATAGAACACAATCTATGACATCACCATCTGGACTCTGAAGCAAGAAACCAAGAACCAAGATCATATAATTATCAAGCTAAACTCCTGGAAAAGAGTAGCAGAATATTTCAAAGAAGAAAAAGACAAGAGAAAAGAAGATGCCTGAATTGTCTTGACAGCAGGCTTATTGATCTTCTTGAGATAAGCATTGATTCTCCTTAGCTTCCGAATCTCTTTAGCAGGCTTAAAAGTATGGTTTGCCATTAGCCGGTGACCGGCATCTGATAGCAATGGTAAAGACAGGACAGGGCCAAGAGAGGAAGCAACAACAAGGAAAACAACAAAAATAGGAATCATTGAGAAAGTGTTGTTGTGGGAAACAGAAGAAGCCATATTTTTGGAATGTTTTTGTGCTGTTGTAGTTGTTTGTTTTGGTAGGAAGGGTTGAGTTTGTAAACATTGGTGTTGTCTTGTTGCGTTCACAACACAACATGGTTTATTCCAAAGTTTTGTCCATGGAAATGGATCTCTCTTCATGTCCTTACAAAACAGAAGAACGATAAAAAAAAAAAAACCCCTCCCTCCCTCCCCTCTCAGGCCTCAGTTCTAGACTTGCAGTTCCACTGCCTATCCATTTTTCAACATATAAACAAAACTCCCCCAACCCTTCTATTTGTAAGACAGATTTTAACTAAGTGCCTTGGTTTTTTGAGTTCTGAGGTTCTGACACACAAGAAACTTCAAGTACGAGCATGTTAAAATAGACCTCATAGTCATAGGTGGTCGTATACTTTTCAAGTTTTACCTATAACTGGTTGTGCCCGTGGTCAAAAAAGATATGGGTGTTTTCTTCTCTTTTTTTTTTCCTTTAATTGAGAAATCTTGTCTCTGAGAAAAAGAAAGATGATTCGAATTTAAGGAAAGCGAGGACTGAGAGTTGAGATCTGAGTTGGAATGAACTGGGCCAGTGAGAACTGATTTTTTTTTTTACATATATAAGTATTCTTTGCTTTGAAAATTGAAATTGAGGAAAGAAACAGAGAGAAAGATTTTGTATACAGTTAAACTCATTCTTTTGCTTTTCTTTTTTCTTTTGCTTTCTGGGTTGTAGTTAGGCAAAGGTTTCCCAGTTTTGTCAAAAGAGAGAATCAAAACTTTTCTGTGCTTCTACTTTCCTCTCTATTCATTCTATATACTGTTTTCTGCACTTTTTTGTTAGCCTACTGCAATTCCCTTACCCTCAATTTTTAAAAAAAATATGATATAATGTGATTTTATTGTAATTTATGTTATCCGAATTCTTCACAGACTTTTTATTTTTTTTTAAATATTCGTATTGGATATCTATATTCGACATATATTCAGATATGAATATGAAATTTGATTTTTTAAATATATAATTTAAAAAAAAATTAAATATACATATTGGTGTCAAATACATATGCATATTTAACACTCACATGAATGTGGATAACACATAGATTGTAATATCAAATTTGGTATCTCAACCATTTTTAGGCATTTACTGTGTTTTCTCTCTTACTCTTTTCCAACAAATGATTTTGTGAATTCAGTTTTTGTTTGTTTCTGTTTCTTATATCTATTCTATTTGATGTATTTCTGGTATTTGAAGTTATTTATGCTTGTTTTTATGTATAGGCATAATTGTAATGAAAAAAGAAAGGATAAAAGAATGACACCACACTCACTCTGATGCTGCAATCACTATGAAATGGGGATAGACATGTCGACTGGACGGTCAGGTTGAATTTGAATCGGATCAATTATAGTTGGATTAATTTAGATTTAAAAAAATTTGGATCAATTTTAGATTTGGGTCACTTTAAGCTTAAGTCATTTCGAGTTTAGATCATTTGGGGTTTGGGTTGTTTTAGATTCGGATAATTCAAGTTTGACACTCGAATTATTCGGGTTTGTCACTCAGATCGTTTGGATCATTTAGGTTCAATTTATTAATTTTGAAATAAAAGTAAATCAAATTTAAATAAATTATTTGATCGAGTCATATTTAATTAAAATTTTATCGAAATGTAAAAATAAATAATATTAAAAATAAATATAGACATTGTAATTTTAATTTAAAAATAAATATTTATCTAACCTGATTTTTTTTATTCGAATATAATCAGAGAATTTTTTGAATTCGAGATTTAAGTATCTATTTTACAGTTTTACTCAAACGGGTATTATTGTATACTTGAAACCATTACCTTAAATTCTTAATCACTTTACATATTCGAATTTGATATTTGTAAATGTGTTATTAATTTATTATAATGTGATGTACAAATCATTATAACAACATACACATGTCAATAATTTATTTTATATACTTTTAAAAAATCACATGATAAAATTCTAAAAATTATATATTTAACATTTATCCTAAAATAACATGTATAACAATAACCTTAAGACATATTATACGGAATTAGAGAATTATTAATTTCATAGATATGGATATGCATATGCATGTGCATGGTGAGATAGCATCATCATGAGTTAGGTGGTGCCGTTTTTGTCAAAAATGAAAAAAAAATTCAAAATATGTAGGTGCAATATTCTTTGTTTGAATTAGTTACACTGATTTTCAAATAATATATATATATATATATAAAAGCAACAAGAGTTATTTAAAATGACCATTCATTAATAAATTTTAATGTAATGTCTCTTTCAAGTCCAAGCAAATATTTGTTTTTATTTTCAAGCATTGATAAAAAAAATTCAAAATATGTAGGTGCAATATTCTTTGTTTGAATTAGTTACACTGATTTTCAAATATAATATATATATATATATATATATAAAAGCAACAAGAGTTATTTAAAATGATCATTCATTAATAAATTTTAATGTAATGTCTCTTTCAAGTCCAAGAAAATATTTGTTTTTATTTTCAAGCATTGATAAAAAAAATTCAATTCAATTCTATTCCAACTAATATAATATATTTTAAAATTACAATAACAATTCAAAAAATTTAAACTAATCATATGTTAAAAAATTATCATAATAGTATAATTATAAATCTTGTAAGATATATTTACATATAGTCATTCACTCACTGCATTATTTTACATATAGAAAAGAGAATAAATATAGAAATAAGATCAATTTATACATATTAAATGGTAATTGCATACTTTATCACACTCTAAAATGGTAACTACAACTTATAATTTTAAAACAAATTAATAATTTATGTTATAGGTATTATTTTTATTAAATTAATATTTTTTTAAATAAAATTATACTTAATTTAAGTTCGGATCATTTTGGATTAATTCTTCAGGTCATTTCAGATTCGGATCATTTTGGATTCGGGTCATTTCGAGTTCAGATCATTTTCGCATTCGAGTTGTTAACTTTTTTTGGTTAAATCGGATTGGATCGAGTTTGAATTCGGATGAATTGATTAAATTTTCTCGAGTTTAAATTAAAATTGATAAGTAGAGAACTTTTGAACATTTTAGTGGGGCATTTATAATGATCATCGTGCCAAACAAATCATGATGACATGAAAAAAAAAAAACTCTTTTTTATTTATTTTTCTTGCTTAGAAAATTCAAATGAGTCCAATTTCTTGTTTGACTATTATTATTACATAATTAAATGTAATGATACTTAAAGGATGATTGCAATGATCCAAAGTGGATGTTAAGAGCACCAATCAAGGCTTTAAATTATGATTGCGGATGCATTTTCAATCACGTTATCGTAATTAATTGTGATAAATATCGATAATTAATATCAACGATGTAAAGAATCAAAACCATAAAATAATGATTATAATAACATGTTAAAATCGTTATTTAAAATTTGGACACCAGTATTTCACAGATATAGCAATTGCCCACTATATGTAGATTATTGTGCAGATCTGGGGTTATGAAGAAAAAAGAGAGGGAGAGGGAGAGAAATACTCATCTAATGATACCAATTCTATGTTGTATTAAGTTATGTCAGTTTAAAATTTCAGGTGGTAGACACATGCATTTGAGTGAAAAAAACAGGCCCTTTATTTCTCTCTCACCCTCGGCTTAATGGTTTTTAAGTTGGCAGCTGGCTGATTTGATGAGCCACTTAAATGCATGGTGGTACCCTGACGGCCTGACCTGGTTTTTTGGCAATGCCCAGTGGCAGACTAGGACTGCAACATTGTCAAATTTATAACACATAACAGTGCATCAACTAAATTTTTCTAGGCATGAATTGGACTTAAAAGACTCAAATTATCAACATGACTGTTCATTTTAAATCAATCTTGTCATTTGTTTTGCAATTACCCAAAATTTCCTGTTTTACAGAGAAAATTACCCCAACTAATAGATCCTTTCTTGCCAATTTTTTTTTCTCTCTCATTGAAAAAGAAATGAAATTAGTAAAAGGAAAGGCAGCATCCTCAACAGATCCACTGCTGTCACATTCCAAATTAGGGGCTGGGCCTTCTATCCACAACATTAGCAACTAATGTCTCCAAAAACCCTCAACATCCAGATTAAATTTATCCATAGGTAATAATAATTAGGCAGTGGGACCATAGGCTTTTTCAATCTTCATATTGATCATATTGGCCTGGTTGATTAAAACTGGTGTCAAAGTCAAAATCAAAACCAATGGTTTAAGCAGGACAAGCCCCAGAATGGCACAATATCTGATCTTAACCTAAATGTTGATCCCCAAATACTCAATTAGTCATGTTAAAGGTAGATATGGCTGTTAAGCCTATGCCCTTAGTGGGGTGAAGGTGTCCTAATGCTGAAATCTCAGTAAGCTGTAGCTATCTTAGTAAAAATAAATAAGGACAATTGTGTCATGAATCCAAGAGAATTAGAGGGGAAGAATCATTCCTATAGTAATCTAAAAAGTAAAAGGGATCTTTATTAATAGTAGTAGATTATTTATATAATCCTTTGGATTAGGGTCTGAGATTAGGCTGTGGGTGTGGGAGCAGAAAGATATGGGCCCTTTGTCCTTGTTAGCTTTTAGGGTCCTGGGTTAGGGTGCTTCCCACTTTCAATATCTCCACTTTAATCACAATATATTCTTTTATTTTATATCAAAAAAAAAAAATATTCTTTTATTTTTATCTCTTCTTTTCACAAATACCCACTTATAGTCTCACCCACCTCCTCTGCAACAAATTAAAGCAAGCTAGCTGTTGAGGAATATTGGGCAGTCACCCTCAATTTAAAACAACTGGCATGGCCATGGGGGGATTATTAAGATATTCCAGGGCAGCCAACATGCCCTTTTTTTTTTTTTTGGGGTAAAGTTAGCTTGAGAGAATAGATTCCAAACCCCACCCCTAGAAAGTATATATACTGATATTTGAAAATTTTTGCATGCCACTTTCCTGAAAATTTGTGTTTTGTAATATACTAGTAATACTTTTCTTTTATGGATAAAGCAAATGTAATTTAATGACATAATTAGTAATGTAAAACTACACTCTTTCTACAAAAGCTGTCAAGAATTACGTTATCTGAATTGGTAACGAGTGTTGGATATAAAAATATATTTATATATTTGGAGGACTATACCTCATATTTATGTTGAATATGTATCGAATACATGTATCAAATATAAATACTTTAAAGAAAATAAAAAAATCCAGATAATATAAGTCAAAACCATGTTTTCTAAAGGGTACAAAATATAAACATGAATATGCAAGTGTAAAATGGAAGCAATGTAGAAAAGAAGGGAGTAGAAAATTATGTTCATAGAACGTAAAGATGGTGGGGGTTTTTTGTTCACTGAGACTGTTGCTGTAATAATTGTTCCTGGTGAACCTAATGGCTGGACCACTATTGATTTCACACTGTATGTCTCACCTGCACTTTCTGTCTTTAGATATTAAGAGTTACAACCATGTCTGATGGGAGTAATCCTGCTAAAAAGCAATGAGAAAAAGAAAAATAATGAAGACATAATTAATTATCCTGTGATTAAGTTTTCTTAACAGATATCTATAAATACTCGTTAACCGGATTCATTCTAATACGTGCTAGATAATGATGTTTTCAACTTTAATTGCTTCACAAAAAAGAAGAAGGAAAATAATGGAAAGGAACAAAACCAATTTTTGGAATCGAAGAGAGTTTATCATCAAATGACAATCCAATAAAGTCCAAGCATGCGATGGTGATGCTTGCTTGCCAAGCACAATATTTAGATTGTCCTACAAATAATTATGTTTGCCTGCAGAAATAAAAAATGAGAAAATGAAGATAGAAAGACCACCACAGAGGCAAAGCTTAGTGCCTACTTTTTTAGAGGATGAAGATGGGGATGGATCATCTGATTGAGATGTGTGGAGACCATGTGAATGTGATGATATAAACTGTTGGGATATATAAATAGCCATTCTTTTCACCATCTTTATGGAAAGAAAAAGCTGAAAATATATATTGTAAACTTGCTAAAAGCATGGCTACAAAATCCTTTAAGCTAGAAATCAAACTGTTAGACTATCACATGGGATGTTGTTTAATTGGTGGCCAGAAAGTTTTGTAAAGAAAAATTTACCCCCAAAAATGGATTAAAAAGTCCCAACTTGGCATGTCCAGGCATATATAATAGTTCTTATATATGGGGCATGGAGAAACCTTCTCAAGTACTCAAAGCACTCAAGTAATAACTTTTTTCGCCAAATTTGACCATTAAAAGGAATCAGCAGTGAGCTTGTTCGAAGAAAATTGAAACTTTTTTCACTAATTATATGGATTTTGTTGAGCCTATAATCAGGTCGGTATCATGACATTGACATTGTAGGCTTCAGCAAGCTCTCTCTTTGCCAACGGGCAACTGTGATCTTCCAGATATATCTTATCTCCCAGGATCAAACAAACTTATCCCCACTTTCAGCTATTGCTTCCAGTTTACAAGGACCAAAAGTAAATATAAAAAATTACCCATGGAAGCTATAGCCTAGTTTTAAACTTACATTCTGGTAGTCCGGATGTATCCAGTATTATCCAATTTCACGACCAATTAACCATGAAGTTCAGTTATTGATAATTAGCTAGATAAAGCAATAGATTATTGCATAGGGTGAGTGATCCCCCTTGTACAACTTTAGGCTTACATTAATCAGTTGCTGCTGGTTGATCTTTAATCTTGTCATATCTGCTTTTCCATGGCTTTAGAGTGGATCAACCGACAATTTACAAGATTTCCATCACTGGCGCAATTTGCTCTTCGACAAAACTGTGCTTTCAGGTTAGGGAACTTTAAAAACTCTACTTTCTAGCTAGGGAAATTTGTATAACATATCTATCTTTCTTCTGGCCATTGATTCAAATGCTAATTAAACTAGATATTGCAGATAAACTAAGTCTAAACGTTTTAAGACCAATTCCTCTCACTTTAAACATTGCTTTCAGCTAGATATCAGAAGCTAAGAAATAGAATCCTAGTGAGTAGCTATGTTATTCGTACTCGTGTATGAGTATCGGACACAGATATGTGTCGGACATGAGTATGTTCAATTTTTTTTTTTTCTCTCAAGATTTTCATGTATTTTGAGGGTTTTTAGAGGATCATACCTATATTCATGTTCGGATATGCGTCAGACACGGATATTTCAAGAAAAATAAAGAGTCGAAGCAACATAGGTGAGGAGGGGACGTAGGCTTGGTAGAATGATTAATAATCGTCCATTACAACCCTTCTAGAGGAAGCCCGGGATCTATGAGCATTCCTGAACTTCAATTCCTTATGATAAATGAGAATATTGTTGCAGACATGGAATATTATAATTATCCTCCATTCACTGCCCGTCTCTATCAATCAGGTTACCTTTTTACATAAATGGCCAATAGCTTACAAGCATCTTTTTTAAAATTAATGGTGGATTCTGTTATAACAAAGCATCCTCTTTGAGTTGTGTAGAAATGGAAAATTGAAGAGGCATCTTATTAATTCACATTCTGCCATCAATGCTCTTTGACAAACTTTAGTTAAAGTTCAACCAAAGAACATAGAGTATCCAGTGGCTATTTATCTCTTCATTGAACGAGCAATTTCCTAAGGGAATATCAACAACTTAGCTGTCTAGTTCCTTCTAAGATCTCCAGCTTGAAAGATAGGCAATTCTATATTATTATAATTTGATCAGTCTATAGCATTCTTGAGAGGAAACAGCAACTATGAAAGTTCTTTATTCCTTCTTTCTTTTTCCTATTGGGTTTTCAATTTAATCTTCTGGACAAATGTCATTGACAATAAGAGAAGTGAAAGATTCATACAAAGTCAAAAAATAGGTTAAGTTCAAGCAAGACTAGAATTTTTTTTAAGTTGACAAGTCTGAGAGCATAATTAAGCTTATCTTGACTGAAAATCAAAAGTTGTCATGCTTGACTACCGATTTTGTAGGTAGACAAGCCTGAAAGTTTTAGTCTACAAGATACCAACTTGAAAATTAAGTCTCTAAACTTGCAAGTGATCAAGCTTGACAATCTAGGCACTATCGAATTTACAGGTAGACAAGTTTGAAAGTTTTAGTTTGCAAGATGCTAACTTGAAAATTAACTCTCTAAGCTCGTAAGTTACCAAGCTTGACAACCTAAATTTAAGTTTGAAAGGTGCCAAGCTTGATAACTAAAGCCATATCGAATTTTCAGGTAGGTAAACCTGAACTCAAAGCTTTGAAGTCAGAAAGCTTGACAACTAAGTTCTAAGCTTGCAAGTTCTTAAGCTAGACAACCAAAGCCCTAAGCTTGAAAGGTGTCAAAGGTTGATAACTAAAGCGTTATCGAAATTTTTAGGTAGACAAGCCTGAACTCTAAGCTTTGCAAGTCATCAAACTTGACAACTACATTCCTATTAGACTTGCTCATGGGCCGGGCCGGATTCGGGCCGGGCTTATACAGGATACTAATGACATTTTTGTCTGCCCCGGCCCGGCCCGAAATATGGAAAAAATTTTGTGTCCAAACCCGGCCCATATTATTAAAGGGGTACCCAAACCCGGCTCGGCCCGCCCAAATTTTTTCCAAAAAAAAGTGTGATTCTATAAGCACTAGGAGATGACTGATTTGCAATGTTATCAGATAATAACAAATTTTCCATCGACTGTATTCTGCAGCTCTGTTTAATCATGTGACAGCTTTATGTGCCTTTTTTTAGTGAATGCACCTTGCTGTTGCCTATGGATAGTTTAGTAAAGTAAAAGAGCCGGTGAATGAGAAAGAAGCTTGTGAGTTCTTAAAGTTCATCAAGCACAACGAGTACAGTGTAGTAGAACAATTGCACCGCCAACCGACGAGGATTTCAGTTCTTTCACTACTGTTAGACTCAGAGCCACATCTAAACGCTCTGCTGAGAATTTGAACCAGGCTTATGTGGCTAACAACATGTCGGTGGAGAGGTTAGACCGATTGGTGGGAAACATCACAGCAGATGATTATGTCTCTTTCAGTTATGATGAGATACCGCCAAATGAAATAGGATCCACTAAGGTTCTTCATATTACCACTACTTGTAAGGGGCACATTCTACCCCGAGTACTCCTCACCAATGGATCTTCTTTGAATGTGATGCCTTTGGCAACCTTGTCCAAGTTGCCAATTGATATGACCTACATGCTGCCGAGTCATACCGTTGTCAGAGCCTTTGATGGCACTCGCCGAGAGGTGATGGGAAGTATCAAAATCCCACTTCAGATAGGTCCCTGTACCTATAAGGTTGAATTCCAAGTAATGGACATTACCCCATCTTACAATTGTTTATTGGGAAGGCCGTGGATTCACTCTGTCGGGGCTGTGCCGTCATCTCTCCATCAAAAGCTGAAATTTGTGATGGAAGGACGATAAGACCTCCGGGCATCTATTTGTCAAAACCCTCGGGACTTCCGTCGAGGCATTGTCTTCTCGCAAATCAAACTCGTTTCCTTAAAACGGGTCGAGCCTTTAGTTAGGGAACTGAAGTTAAGGACAAATCTTATCGTTGTTGACCAAGCTGCACTCAGATGAAGAAAGGCACCGAATTTTCGCCGAGGTATTGTCTTCTCTCGTAAATCGAACTCGTTTCCTTAAGACGGGTCAAGCCTTGACTAAATCGGAGAGAAATTTGATCGTAAAAATTGAGCATTTTTGAACTAAGTCAAATTCAATATACAACAAAGGCAGTGGAAAAAGAAAATCCAGAAATCGAACCCGTTTTGAGTAAAACTGAGGTTTCGGAGGTTAAAGGGCAATATTGGAAAATCCGGGAAAAATAGGTCCCGAGTTCAAAAAATTATGAAAACTTTTAGAGCTGAATTTTATATCATATGGAAGGGATCGGTGAATAAAAATCCAGAATCGGAGTTTAAATGGAAAAAGACAAAGTTCGGGTGCACTAACCCGGAAAATCCAAAAGAAAATTCTGGAAAAAATAGCAAACGAGCTCGAAAAATTATGAAAACTTCCATATCTGAGTTTTATAATTTTTGGGAGGTATTGGTGAAGAAAAATCTGGAATCGGGATTCAAATGGAAAAGACAAAGTTCGAGTGCACTAACCGAGAAAATCCAAAAGAAAATTCCGGGAAAAATAGCAAACGAGCTCGAAAAATAATGAAAACTTCTAGATCTGAGTTTTATAATTTTTGAGAGGTATTGGTGAAGAAAAATCCAGAATCGGGATTCAAATGTAAAAGACAAAGTTCGGGTGCACTAACCCGAAAAATCCAAAAATAAATTCCGGGAAAAATAGCAAACTAGCTCATAAAATTATGAAAACTTCTAGATCTGAGTTTTATATTTTTTAGAATGGATTGGAGAAAGAAAATACAGAATCGGAGTTCAAATAAGAAAGGCGAATTTTGGGTGCACTAACCCGAAAAATCCAAAAGAAAATTCTGGTAAAAATAGGAAACGAGCTCGAAAAATTATAAAAACTTCCAGATCTAAGTTTTATATTTTTTTGGAAGAGATTGATGAAAAAAAATCTGGAATTGGAGCTAAAATGAAAAAGGCTAAATTTGGGAGGTACTAAACCGAAACTTTAGAAAAAACTCCGAGAAAAATAGAGAATGAGCTTGGAAGAATGTGAAAACCTCTAAAACTAAGTTTTATATTGGATGGGAAGAGTTAGAAAAGAAAAATCTGTAATTGGGGTTCGTTTGCAATTAAAATAAGTTTGGGGGCAAAAATGTAATTTTACCAAAGAAACCGAAAAGGGCCAATTTGCAAATAAAAAAGTTGAATGGCCTGGAAATTTCTAGGCCATTTTCGGCCAATAGCTGATCAAGGGGAGGGGGTGTGATCGCCATGGATCAAATGGCCAAGGATGGATAACAAGATTGTATTTTTACAAGGACAATATTCTCCACTACTTTGCCTACATGGCATTTTAAGCCAATAGGAAGGCTCCAATTTGCAAGGCCATGTGAAGAGCATGTGAGGTTAATAAGATGATGCCAAATAGGATAAATAATGCCATGCAGGAGGATATTTTTGTAGTAGCCTCCATGATCTTGACCAATGGCAAAGATATTTTATAAGAGATAAGGGACAAGAATAGACTATGTGGCATTGTTGGCCAATGGAAGGCTAGGATTCCCTATTTTTAAGGAAAGCACCATACATATAGGGGACAAGCTCCCTATTTTTAAGGGAAATAGGCATTTAGAGGGAACATTTTTGGCCATGTGGCAATGGATGCTGGAGGAGCATGGGAGGCATGACAAGGGTAAAAAAATAAAAGCCACACTCCCTATAAGAATACCAAGGGCCGGCCATAGTAAGAAAAAGGAGGTTTATTTTTTCACTAAGGTAATTTCATTCTTGAGAGAAAAGGAAGAAGAGAAAGAAAAGAGAAGATAAAAATTTGGCCATCTTGATTTGGAAAGCAATAGCTAGGTAGCTATCATCTCCTTTCTTATTTTTTAATGCTTTTCTTTGATGTTGTGATTTCTTTTCTCCTCTTTTCTTCATGTGATTTGTAGACTTTTGATGAATAAAAAGGTTTCCAAAAATAAATTTTAAAGGTTTTATATCCTTTGTTCTTAATTCTTTATCAAATAACCAAGTTTTTGACAATTGTTTTACATTCCTTTGCATTGGCCGAACCTACCTTGATGATTTTGTGCTTGTTCTTGCTTGATATTGCTTGCTTGCTTGGTTGTGTTCATATTTTTCACTCATGATTTATCCTTTGTCATATGATTGTGGGCTGTAAAATCATGCATTTCATGATATTTCAACTAGGATTTTGGCCAAGATCAACCAATGATCTCAAGCCAAAAATCCCTTGCCTCCACTAGTTGAGAGATTGATAGTTTAGATTGGGTATTATGACTTTGGGATTTTTTTTAAGTACTCATCCATGGTCAAAATAAATTAATTTTTTTTACCACATGCAGTAGCCATTTAGGGGATGCCATGGTATTTTTCCCAAGATGTTTTAATTTTTTTTATCATGGTTGAAAAAATAGATTTTGACAAAGTAGTTTTTAACTCATTGTCTTGATTTTGGTAAAATTCGGTCATAGTATCAATGCTCCAAAAATTAAGCCAATTGTTTCCCATGGAGATAAATATGTTTTAGGCCTGCCCTAATTTTTTCAGAATTTTCTAAAATTGTTTAGAAGGGTAAAAAAAAAAAGATTTTCAAAACTGCCAGTGGGAGTCAGATTTGTTTTTGAGAAATAATAATTTTCTGCTTTTGTTTGGATACAAGGAGGGGGTTGATTTGAGACCTTAGTTACTGTCTAAGGTTAATTTCCAAGTCATTTCAATCATAAAATTTGATTTTATAAAAGTCGGGTCAAGGGTGATCAACCAGGATTTCAAAACTAGGAAAATAGAGCCTTTTGAAAGGGGGGTTCGGCCATGAGGCCTTGTTCATCTAAAAAAATTTCCAATTTTTTTAAATCCGAGCCTAAAGTCTTTTGATTTTGAAAATTCGATTTAAGTCTCTTCTAAAGGTAGTCAGATACCTTTTTAGGTATACAAATATCCTTACTTCAAGGAAGAAATACATCTCCATGCATTGCATTTTAAAAATGTTTTTACTTAATTTGTTATAAAAAACATAGTTTTCGATTTATTAAATATTTCGAGAGAATTAGTTTCCAATCTTTGCCGGGTATGCCGGGGAGGTTAGGAAATTATTCAACGCACATGTTTATGGAATCGATACGTATGGTTTTTCGTTTTACTCGGAATCATGTAAGTGTCATATGAAAGAATTATTTTCCAAGCTTTACCGAGTTTGCCGGGGAGTACGGTAATATTTTCTGACATATGCCATTTATGTGATTCCTCACATGAAAATTTAATTCCATGATCATGCATGTTCCATGATGTTTACATTTGTCATTTTAATTATGCATTTTTCATGTTCATGCATATTCCATGACATTCAATTTTTGCTCTCTTAGTCATGCAAATCCTATATGTATGAATATTCCATGGTGATGTCTTTTGATGATTTAAATGATATGTTGCTATCTTGATCATGATATGATTATGGATATTCTATGATAATGTCATTTTGTGATTTTGCCATGTCATTTATTCTTTTTGTCATGTCATTTAAATTTTGCCATGTCAAGCATGCCATATCATTAATTGCCATGTCATTATGATTTTCCATGTCAAGCACGCCATGTCATTACTTATTTTGCCATGACATTATGATTTTTGTTATGTCATTCATGCCATGTCATTTGATCATGACATTCATTCACATGCCATGTCATTCACATGCCTTGTCATCCATTCACACGCCATGTCATCTAGATTATGCCATGCCATGTCATCCATTCACATGCCATGTCATCTAGATTATGCCATGCCATGTCATTCATTCACATGCCATGTCGTCCACATGCCATATCATTCACTCATGTGTCCTGTCATGCCATGTTAGTCATCCACATGCCATATCATCCATATGCCATGACATTCATTTTCATGCCATATCATTCATGTGCCATGTTACTCACATGCCATATCATTCATTCACATATCATGTCATTTAATTTATGCCATGTCATTCATTTAGTATGCCATGTCATTTGGCCATGTCACCATTTGCTCATGCCATGCCATTTTGTTTGCCACGTCAATTTCATTCACATGACATTCATTCTCATGCTATGTCATCATTATGCCATGTCATTTTGTTTGCCATGTCGATTTCATTCACATGACATTCATTCTCATGCCATGTCATTCATACGCCATGTCATTTTGTTTGCCATGTTGATTTCATTCACATGACATTCATTCATGTGCCATGTCATTCATATGCAATGTTATTTTGTTTGCCATGTCGATTCCATTCACATGACATTCATTCATGTCCCATGTCATTTATATGCCATGACATTTTGTATGCCATGTCGATTTCATTAACATGACATTCATTCTTATGCCATATCATTTATATTTCATGTCATTTATTCTTTTGGCTACGTCATTTAAATTTTTTCATGTCATAATAACTTGTTTGCCATGCCATGTTAATCATGCATGTTATACATTCAGGTTTTAATTTTAATTTGTACATTTATGATCATCCAGCTTTTTGAAAATTGATATTTTTAATAAAATAAGGCAAATCTCAGAGTTATTATAATTCATGAATTCTCCTCCGAGATACCGAGGAGTCTTCATCAACTATATTAACGAAGGAATACCCTTTTAAAAATAGTACGAAGCAAAAATTTCTAAAAAATTTCTAAAAAATCTATATTTTACCGATTTGCCGGGGAATATAGAAATTTTTTGCAATAACAAATTTCGGATCATTCTCGAACAAAAATAGGATTGTGTTTAAAATGGGAATTATTTTCAAATACCAAATCTAAAATCCGACTTTTGATCGAGACTCGAGATAACACATGACTAATAAGGTACCGTTTTATACGGGCATCGTGGGGGTGCTAATCCTTCCCCACACGTAACCGACTTCTAAACTCGCACTTGTTTTCTCTGGTTCAAAGCGCAGACTTCAAAATTGGTTTTAAAATATTTTAATTAATTTTAAAATATTTTTCAAAACCGGTTTTAATAGGTGGCCGATCACACTTAGCCAAAAAAGATTGGTAGCGACTCCATTTCTTTTTTGAGGTCGTTTTCATACCCTCAACCTTTTATTTCAAGAGGAATTAAGTCATCTTTTCCTCTATTTCCCCCTAATGTCGTACCTTTTTAAAGAATAACCGATTTATCCCCGTGACGGGGGCAGAATTATCTTCGGACACTCGTTTAAAAAAGAGACGGTTGCGACAATTACTACTTGTTATTTATTGACTAATAAATGTTTTGATTCATATAGGATATAAACACTAAAATTGAAAATACATTATCACTGAGAAGCATACTTGATGCTAATAAATTAACTGGGCCAAACTTCATTGACTGGTTTCGCAATGTCAAGATTGTCTTGACATAGGAAAAGAAGGCTCATGTTCTTGATGAGCCCATTACAGATGAGCTTGCTGCTGATGCAACTGAGGAGGATAGGGTGGCCTATAGAGTTCATAGAGATGATCTCGTCGTACAAGCAACATGTGTGATGTTGGCTAGTATGGCATCCGAACTCCAAAAGCAGCATGACGCCATGAATGCTCTGGATATCATCCTTAACCTTAGAGAATTGTTCGCTAAGGAGAATTGCACTGAGAGATTTGACATCTCAAAGGAATTGTTCCAAACAAAGATGTCAGAGGAAAGCCAGTGAGGCCTCATGTGCTTAAGATGATAGGGTATATTACCCATTTTGAGCAAATTGGATGGGTTATAGATCATGATCTAAGCATTGATCTAATCCTTACTTCACTACCTGAGAGCTATTCGCAGTTTGTGTTGAACTTCAACATGAACCACTTGGAGGCTACCCTTTCTGGGTTGCTGAATATGCTCACACAGGCTGAGCAAGCCATTGTTAAGGACAAGTCATCTGTCCATTTAGTCTTTTCCTCTAAACCGAAAGGTAAGAAAAAAGGAAAAACTAGATGAGATGTACCTCCTACTTCAAAGAGTTTGAAGCCCGATGATGGTGTTGTGAAGGAAGCAAAGGATAAGGATAATGCTAACAAAGTTTGCTTTAATTGAGGGAAAACTGGTCATTGGAGGCACAATTGCAAGGAGTACCTTAAGTCTAACAAGGGAAAGAAGCTGAAAGGAGTTTCAACTTCAGGTATAATATGATTCACTCCTCTTGGTATATGATACCTATCATTTGGTACTAAATATATATGAGATATTGTAGGGACCAAAGGAAAAGAGCAGTGAAGCTGGACTATAAAGATGACAACCGAGTTTGATGCTACATCAGAGCTTACCGATCTTATGGATTTTTTAATAAGACATTTATTTATGATTTATTTAGAAACACTTGATGTGTTATTGGCATTATAGGCCAATGTTGAGGATATTTAATTTATGTTTTCAAAACATATTGCTTTGCTGGCATAAGATGCCATGCTTATTTAATTTCCTCTCAAATAAATCAATTATAGAATTGTTCTATAACATAGTCTTATATTTTACAACTTGCAAAGTATTATGAATATTATTTAGCTTAGTCATATGGAATTTGAATTGTTATTGAATTAATCCCTTAACATCTACATATGTAGGATTTAGTGGGAGCTATTAATAACTCTTTGAATGATAAAGGTTATGATAAATTGCCATTTTTGAAAAAATGCAATTAGTTTGAAACGTTCCAAACTTGAAAAGATTGCACGTTTATATTAAAGGTTTTTAAGACTAACTTTTTTGTTAACTTGAAAAGATTGCACGTTTATATTAAAGGTTTTTAAGACTAACTCTTTTGTTTTGGTTTGCAAAAGGAGTTATATTTGGATCATTAGCTAGTTGCTAATAAGTAGATTCCAATAGTTGTTAAATAAACAACTGAGCCATTTGAATGGAATCTAGGTCTCGTTGTGATCTGAATTATTAACCTTGATAATGAGATTATCATGAACATGACAAAGCATATTCTCAATGCACTTAAGCTATGTTCTTGTAGAGACACAATTGCTAATCGAAAGAGTTCGGCATTGGATGCGTTAGTGATTGGCTTAGTGCAAGTGGGAGATTGTTGGTGTATGCCCTAGAGCCAATCAGATTGAGCATGGGATACACAGTCAATAAAGCATACCCTTCACTATGAAGATAGTGATACAAGGTTTTCTTTCATGTTAGTACAATAATAAGGAGTTATTAAGTACTAATCAGATGAAGCCCATGAAACATAATGGCCTTGCAAAGGAATTATAAAGAGTTATAATTATGAGATCCTTATGCATCAAAGCCTTGTTCCTCAAACTGTTCCTGGTCATCGTATTGCCAAGATAGGGCATTGGCAATGCTCAAAGACTAGTATATGTTAAGCCTTCTTACTTATGAAGTAAGCAACCGATCTCATACAGGTTGAAGTATAGGATACTTGGGATAACATATAGGTGCTTGTATGTTATACAAGTTCACTCAACATGGCCCGCCAAGAGAACTTCATTTGGTAATATCTCTCCAGTGTCTATAATAATGTTCTCTTAGTACCAGTCGTGTAAATTAGTTCTCAGACTTGTGATACCAGGTCATCTTGTATGGAGAGTGTCATACTTCGATTCCATCACGAATGGGTCCCAAACAAGAGGATGCTTATATTAGGGTGTTATTGGGTATGACATAAACCATACGAAGATGAATGAGTGATCCAGAGAGGATTCACCACTCCCTGTGATAATGGAGACATATCTCGTTTGTTCTTGACTACGATTAACTTGATTAAGTCTTTGGCCAAAACATGATGGATTTAGGAGAAAGTTGTTTCTCTAAATTCATAAGGTTAATCATAAGTTTTGAAGAACTAATATGGATTAATCATGAGTAGACACTGTACCATGCTCATGCGCTATCCGAGATAAATGGTGAAAGGACCGTATTACACTGACAGGCTGGTTGCTGAAAGTTTTCTAAAAAGGTCACGCTGACTTCACAATATTTGGGTGGTCATGATGGGTTGCTAGATACAGCTCATGATCTATGAAAACAAGTTAATGAGATTAACTTATGTTCATTGCCAACATATTGGGAACCTAGAGGGTCACAAACATAAGAACAAATATGTATGGATTAAACATGGTATTCTATTAAGGTAAAACTTAATGGAATAAAAGATCTATATTGAGGACTTAATTGAAGAAGTTCAATTAAGAAAAATTAAGACATGATTGAGATTTGAGAAATCCAAAGACAATGTCTTAATGAGATAAGAGGAATCGAGAAGTCTTACATAAACTAGTAAAGTCGACTTTGACATAGTGATGTGAAAGGTGAATTTCGAATGACTATGCTATATTAGATTAATGTCATGAGATGATATTAATAGATTAATGACATGAATTGTTCATGAGGAGAAAGAAATTTAATTGAGAATTAAATTACTTTCGTTTAGAAATTAATCTATCCAATAAATAAGCATGATAAATTAGAATGGGTCCAAAGAGACTATTCTAATTTGAGACTGTCTACTAAGGGTGGTTGGCCTAACTTAAGGCATTAAGTTTGTTGGACCATTATTATTATTAGATAATATAATGGGCCTATTGATCCATCTTAGAATTAAATCGTTTAAGTCCAAGTGTATTAATGAAAATCTTATGCAACAAGTTACACTAGTCGGCCAAGCTTAGGGAGAGGAGGTCAGGGTTTGCGCCTGCATATATGAGATATAGAGGTTGTAGTCGCCCCTAAGAGTTTCATTCTACTTGAGATATTCTGATTTTTGCTTGAGAGAAGTTTGGTTTCAAGAAGAGAACCGTAACTTAGCGAAAGAAGAAATCGCCACCTCCCTACATAAAAGGGGTTGCCGCAAATCGTCTTCCTCTTGGTGTTTTTCTTACCGCTTCTTTTCCTTGTTGAGTGGGATTGATTTAGGGAGATAAACACAAAGAAATAGATCTTTTGATTGTGATCTTAGGATCAACTTGCTAGCACAAGTGAATCACCATACCTTAGAGAAGGATCCATCAGCTGTTCGTGTGGACTAGTTCTAGAGGAAAGACAATTATGCTTCTTGTGATCTTGTTCGAATTAGATCTAGGACTTGAGAGCAACTTGCGATTTGGATCTGCAACTTAAGGTTATGATATCTTAAGTAGGTAAGTTCTAAATCGTATGGGTGATTTAATTTGTTTTGAATGCTATAAATCTATGCTAAACACAAGCCTAAGATCCTGTTGTACTTCGGGTGCTTCTTTGTTTACTTCCGCTGCACTTTGATTATTTTTTTTAAGCATGAGCCCCTAGAGTAGCATAACCCAACAAATTAAATAAAATGGTGGGGACCAATCTTGATACCTTATTTTGAATTTCACAGATTGGAAACTCATGACATATTCTTCTTCTACACTTTAAATATATGAAAGAACAAATGAATAGAGGTGTATGAATAAATTAATGAATACGTGAATAAGTAAGTAATCAAATGAATGAATGAATAAACAAATGAATAAATGTAAACATTAGTGCATTAATGAATGAATGTGTGGAAGGTATTAGCCACGAGATAATTCCAACAAAACGGTCTTTCATTACTAAAGTTGATTACATCAATGATAAAACAACAAGATCTGTCCATATTGCATAATAACCTTGCCTAAGAAAATCTGGCATCTACTGAGTAATTTTCTAATCTATTTCCTTTCTGAAGCCAAAGTGTCATTAGAACTATGATGGCCCTAAAGTGAACTTCCCAGATCTTGGACTCTCCTTCACAGTGCCCCTTTTTTGTATTGCTTCACTTCTTCAACTTTCAACTTGGCCCGCAACCTTTCAATTTCTAGTTGACATCTCAGCAGTTCAGCAGAAACAATGGTGTGCGAGCTTTCCTTAACTCGCATCTCTTGTGCAAGTCTGACAGCTCTGACTTTCTCTTTTTTCGCTTTCCCTTTCCAGTAGTTGCACATTTTCTTGAAATTGTCGACTTCTTTCTGTCATTCCCTAGAAGACTTAGCGGCCCCTTCATATTTCAGTTCAAATCGTAACCTTTTATTCTCCCAATGCAGGTTCCTAAGATCGCTCTTGAAAGTATCTCTATTTTTTTGACCTTTTCCTTATCAGCTTCCCGCATAACATCTTTCATTTTCAACTCCCTGACCTCATACCGAAGTTGGGCAATCTGTTTGTTCAGTCGGGCTTTCCCATCTTCAAATTCCTACTGTTGCAATCTCCCTTTAAGAAGTACGAAGATTATCTGCCCCTGTCGCGGGACAATCGGCATCGTTAAAGGGTGGTGACATTGGAAAAAATAGAGGAAAAGATGATTTAATTCCTCTAAAGCAAAGGTTGAGGGTATGAAAATGACCTCGAAAAATAAATGGAGTCGCCACCAATATTTTTTGGCTAGGTGTAATTGGCCACCTATTAAAATCGGTTTTTATAAAAACATTTTAAAATTAATTACAACAATTTTAAAACCAATTTTGTAGTCTGCGCTTTGAACCAGAGAAAACAAGTGCGGGCTCGGGAATCGATTACGTGCGAGAAAGGATTAGCACCCCCACAACGCACATATAAAACGGTACCTTATTAGTCGTGTGTTATCTCAAATCTCGGTGAAAAGTCGATTTTAAAATTTGGTGTTTTGAAATAATTTCTTTAAAAAAAATTCATATTCCATTTTGAAAATGATCCGAAATTTATTAATATAAAGTTTTCCATATTTTCCAACAGACTCGGCAAAACATGGAATTTTTTCTTGATTTTGAAATTCTCCGAATCTTCCTCGTTTTTGTGAAAAAAGATATTCTGTTGTTAATGATAATTGATGACATCTTCCCCGGTAGACCCAACAAACAATTCATGAATTATTTTAACTTGGGAATAATCTTGATTTATAAAAAATATTATTTGTTTTTCATGTATTTTAAAAATCATATAAAATGATCATGAATATGCAAACATGTTACTAAGATAAAAATTAAACAATCATGCATATTTATCATGGCATGGCAAATATTTAATTATGACAAAAGAAATAATGACATGGCATGCTTGACATGACAAAAAATGTAATGACATGGCATAAAGAAAGAATGACATGGCATGTGAATGAATGACATGGCACAATCTAAATGACATGGCATGTGAGTGAATGACATGGCATATGAATGAGTGATATGGCATGCTCTAAATGAGATGACGCATGAATGGATATCATGACTTATGAATGAATGGTATGACATGCTTGATATGGCAAAAAATCCAAATGATATGGTACATGAATGAATGACATAGCATGTGAATGACATGGCATAATCTAGATGACATGAAACGTGAATGAATGACATGGCAAATTCTAAAGGATATGACGTGCGAATAAATAACATGGCATATGAATGAATGACATGGCAATATGAATGACATGGCATGTGAATGAATGGCATGGCATATGAATGACATGGCAAATTCTTGATGACATGGAATGTAAATGAATGACATGGAAAATTCTTAAGGACATGGCAAGTGAATGACATGGCATATGAATGGCATGGAATAATCTAGATGACATGGCAATATGATTGACATGGCATATGAATGAAAGGCATGGCACGTGAATGACATGGCATAATTCCTGATGACATGGCATGTGAATGTACAACATGGCATATGAATGACATAGCAATATCTAGATGACATGGCATGTAAATGAATGACATGGCATATCACAAAATGACATCATCATAAAATATTCATAATCACATCATGATCACATGCAAACATCATTATTTGAAATGAATTATTCATGTGAGGGATCATACAAATAGCATAAGTCGGAAAATATTACCGTGCTTCCCGGCAAACCCGGCAAAGCTTGGAAAATAATTCTTTCATATGACATTTATATGGTTCCATAAAATGAAAACTATATGTTTCGATTCCATAAACATGTGCGTTGAATAATTTTCCAACCTCCCTCGCAAACCCAGCAAAGATTGGGAACTAATTCTCGCCAAATGCTTAGGAAACCGAAAAATACGTTTTTATGCCAAATTAAGTAAAAACATTCTTTTAAAATGCAATGCATGAAGATGTGTTTCTTCCTTGAAGTAAGGACATCCGTATACCTAAAAAGGTATTCGAATACCCTTGGAGGAGACTTAAATCGGATTTTCAAAATTGAAAGACTTTGGGCTCGGATTTTAAAAACAATTGGTATTTTTTGGATGAAAAGGCCTCATGGCCGAACCCCCATTTTAAATGGCTCTATTTTCCTAGTTTTGAAATCCGGGTTAACCACCCTTGACCCGACTTTTATAAAATCAAATTTTATGATTGAAATGACATGAAAATTAACCTAAGACAATAACCAATGTCCCAAATCATCCCCCTCTTTGTATCCTATCAAAAATAAAAAATTACTAGTTCTTAAAAACAAATTTGACTCTCACAGGCAGTTTTGAAAACCTATTTTTTTGCCCTTCTAAACAATTTCAGAAAAATCTGAAAAAATTAGGGTAGACCTAGAATATGTTGATCTCCATGGGAAAAAATCATCTTATTTTTGGACTAAGGATACCATGAACGAATTTTTACCAAAGTCAAGATAGTGAATTAAAACTGCTTTGTTAAAAACCATTTTTTCAACCATGATAAAAAATTCTAAAAATCAAGAAAACAATATCATGGCATCCCCTAAATTACTATTGCATGTGGTAAAAAAATCATTTTATTTTGACCATGGATGAGTAGTGAAAAAAAAAAAAATTCCAAAGTCAGAATACCCAATCTAAACTATCACTCTCTCAACTAGTAGAGGCAATGGATTTTTAGCTTGAGATCATTGGTTGATCTTGGCCAAAATCCTAGTTGAAATGTCATGAAATGCATGATTTTAACAGCCCACAATCATATGACAATGAATCAACCATGAGTTAAAAGTATGAACACAACCAACCAAAGCAAGAAATATCAAGCAAGAACAAGCACAAAAACATCTAGGTAGGTTCGGCTAATGCAACAAAGCATGTAAAAAAATTTGTCAACTTGGTTATTTGATAAAGAATGAGGAATAAAAGATAGAAAACCTTTAAAATTTATTTTTGAAAACCTTTTTATTCATCAAAAAGTTAACAAATCACATGAACAAAATGAGGAGAAAAGGACTCACAACATCAAAGAAAAATGTCGCAACCTAAAAAAACATAACATAACAAGTCTCATTGCAAGACTTTATATTTCATTAAGTGTGACATTAAAAACCGAGGAAAAATCGATTTAATTCCTCTAAAAATAAAATGAGATTTATATATTGATGATGTTTTAAGACTTAAGCAAAAGTTGAATTTATTATATATTTTGAAATTCTCAAGCAATCCTTACAAGTGAAACGATTAGAATTTGCAGACTTACATGCTTGCAAAAGTATGTGGCGGTTGTCACGTCTTAGACTCGGGATGGAAAATGACCTCGAAAAAGACATGGAGTCACCACCAATATTTTTTGGCTAGGTGTGATCGGCCACCTATTAAAACCGGTTTTGTAAAACATTTTAAAATTAATTAAAACATTTTTAAAACCAATTTCAAGTCCGCGTTTTAAACCAGAGAAATCAAAGAAGCGGGTTCAGGACTCGGTTACGTGCGGGGAAGGATTAGCACCCCCATAACGCCCGTATAAAACGGTACCTTATTAATCGTGTGTTATCTCAAGTCCCGGTAAAAAGTCGATTTTAAATTTAGTATTTCAAATTAATTCCCAATTTTAAGAAAAATAATTTTATTGAAAATAATCCGAAATTTATTAATTCAAAATTTTCCTATATTTCCCGACAAACGTGGCAAAATATAGAAATTTTTATTTATTTGGAAAATTTTTCGAATCATTCTCGTTTTAAAGAAGATATTCCGTTATTAATGATAATTGATGATATCCTCCCCAGCAAACCCTATAGAGAACTCATGAATTATTTTAACTCGGGAATATCTTTATTTTATTGAAAATCATTATCTTTTTCAAAACATTTTAAAAAAAATATGAATATGAACATGTGTGACATAAATAAAATGACATAGCAAAGTCTATAATATAATGCAACCTAAATGGTATGACATAATTCAAATGGCATAGCATATTCTAAATGAAATGAAATGATTTAAATAACATAATATTCTAAATAATATAACCTAAATGACATGGAATATGATCTAAGTGACATGAAATGACATGAAACATAATATAATGCTATCATGGAATATGCATGAAAATAAAATAATAAATGCATGAATATAGTATATGCTAAATAATGTGACAACAATAAATAACTAAAATAAAAAGCATAGGATAGCATGAAATGTTCAAAACCATATGGCAAACAATATAACATCATAAAATGTAAATCAAAATAATAATAATACCATGAAAAATATCATAGCAGGAATCACATATTAAATAAAGTGCATAAACATGAAAAATGCAATGCATGAAAATGTATTTTTTCCTCTAAATAAAGAAATCCGTATATCTAAAAAGATATCCGGCTACCTTAGGAAAACATGTCAAATTAAATTTTCTAAAACAAAAAAACTTTGTGATTGTTTGAAAACAATTTTGAAGAAAAACTTGAATGAAGATTAAAACCCTAACCAAGCCTTTTAAAAATGGCTCTAATTTTCTAAGTTTAAAATCTCGGACTTGACCACCCTTAACCCGAGATTTATAAAATCATTTTTTAAGTTTAAAAAGACTTAGAAACTATCCTAAGACAGTAGCTAAAGCTTCTAACCAACCCCCTCTAAATGCCTTAGCCAAATTCAACAATTGTTTTTCTTTTGAATTCAAATATGCCTCTACTGTCCCATTTTGATACATGATTTTTTAACATATTTTTAAAAAATAAAAAAAATATAAAACAAATATTGGAGACTCAAAACATGTAAAAATACACCATAAAAAATTGGTTTAATTTTCTGATTAAAGATGACTGCCCAGAAAAATCGAGAAAGTATGAGTACTGGATGAAAAACTGTTTTGCCGAAACACATTTTTTTGCCTTTGATAAAATCATTTAAAAATCAAAGTAAAAATGTTAGAGACTCTCCTAAAGACCCAAAAATAGTAGCTAACACTTTTAAAAAGTTAGACAAAAATTGGCTAAGTAAAAAAAATTACAAAGGTAGAACAATCAATTTGACAAATCTTTAATTTTCCACAAGTATGCTCAAGTGAACATGACTTTGAGCCATTGATTGGCCTAAGTCATAAATCATGGGGCATGACATCGAATGCATGAAAATATAGCAAAGTGAATGCATGAAATGCATGGTTTAAAGTCTAGTGATATGGAAAATGCATGGCATAAATAACCTAAATGCCTAGCATGAGCTTGCATGACAATAAATGCTATCCTAACTTAATATGCATGACCTAGTGTCTAAATGACATGGAATAATGAAAATGGCCAGTGCCTAAATGACATGGGAAATGACATGGCATATGAAAATGGCATAATGTCTAAATGTCATGGAAAAACAACATAGCATATGAAAATAGCCTAATGTTTAAATGACATGTAAAATGACATGGAATAATAAAAATGGCCTAAAGCTAAATGACATGGCATATGAAAATGGCCTAATGTCTAAATGTCATGGAAAAATAACATGGCATATGAAAATGGCCTAATGCTTAAATGACATGTAAAATGTCATGGAATAATAAAAATGGCCTAAAGCTAAATGACATGTAAAATGACATGGCATATGAAAATGGCCTAATGTCTAAATGTCATGGAAAAGTAACATGGCATATGAAAATGGCCTAATGCTTAAGTGACATGGAATAATAAAAATGGCCTAAAGCTAAATGACATGTAAAATGACATGGCATATGAAAATGGCCTAAAGTCTAAATGTCATGGAAAAATAACATAGCATATGAAAATGGCCTAATGCTTAAATGACATGTAAAATAACATGGAATAATAAAAATGGCCTAAAGCTAAATGACATGGCATATGAAAATGGCCTAAAGTTTAAATGACATGTAAAATGACATGGTATATGAAAATGGCCTAAAGTTTAAATGGCATGTAAAATGACATAGAATAATAAAATGACCTAAACTTAAATGACATGGAATAATAAAAATGGCCTAAAGCTAAATGACATGTAAAATGACCTAGATGTCTAAATGAAATAGCAAATATCATGGCCTAGAAAAATGACCTAAAGCTTAGAGAAAATACACATGGCCGATGGCCTAGGAACCAAAGTGTTGTGAGAAATGTCATGTAAAATGACCTAACTAAATGTTATGGAAGATGATATGAAAAATGGAAATGGCCTAAACTATATGACAATAGCCCCAAGATGCAAAAATATGACATAAGTCAAAAGAACAAGATGGTTAGCAAGAATATAAATATACATAAAGATAAACAATAATAGAAATAAGCAAGTTAAAGTAAGCAAATGAATAACAAAGAGATGAGCTCCATGGTTGGTATATTGGACAAAGCCCCCTAACCATTATCTCTTGATTTTCATCAAGGTCATTGATGGAGACTCAATTAAGAGTTGTAAACCCAAGTGCAGGTTATGTTCAAGTAATAAATTCTCGGGTGTCCGAGGTCGAACCACAGGGAAGCGTATTAGTAAGTATAAGTTTATAAATATATAAGAAAAAGAAAATAAACAAGATATTAGGAAATCAATAACAAAGAAAGTAAACAAGATATTAGAGAATCAACAACAAAACAAAATAAACAAGATATTAGAGAACAAAATAAATAAAATAACATAAAAGAAATTAAACAAAATATAAAAAAAAACAATAAGAAAAGATGTTGAGGTTAGAGAATCCACTCTTGGTGTTATGCTAAGATTAATCTTGTTTTATTACACAATTGAAATCCACACATAAGGGAGGTTCCAATCGGAAGGTTTAGCAATTCAGTCCAAATTGTCCAACGTCCATAGCATATGATATTATGTTCATTTGGTGTCCTCAAAACTCATAAAAAGAGTCCAAGCATTCCTTATGCCAAGGTATATGTCTACAACAAATCAAGGTTATGAAACCAAGCATTTACTGTGCCATTTTCATTGTCAATAATGAATCAAGATCTCTACTTTGCAAGTATGATTTTAAACCAAAAGAAAATATTATCTATACTAGTGTTTATAAATGATGATTCATTTTAGTTCATGTTTAAGAGACTAACCTTAGCATTTACCAAGAGCTTCACCTCATCACCTCAACAATATGATTAGCAACACATACTAAAAATGAAAAGAAATGTAAGAAGCATAAGTAAATAAAGAAAAAGAAAACTAGAGAAAGGAAAAAAGAAGAAAACTTAGAGAATTTTATTACAATGGCTAATATCCTACCAATGTATCAATGTTTCATCCAAGGCCCTCTATTTATACACATTTTGGAGAGCTAAATGACAAGAGACAAGCTTTATAAATTTCAAAGGTAGGTATAATAGGTGGGTGCATTTTTCTAACAATTTTCGTCATGTTGTATGACAATTCTGATCAGCCAGCTTGATGGTCGATTTTGTCAATGTTGAAGGCTCGATCTGATCAAATGGTCTTCTAGAAAAATATACCCCTATCAGTTACGGATCCATAGCCGTTGGAATCAGATCATTTTCTCATGTGGATCGGAATATATGGTCAAAATACCAAAACGGTGCAGAACAGACGTCATTGCACATCAGCCAACTTGATGGTTGATTTCGGTAGGGAAAACGACTCCGTTTCAAGAAGTGTAAAACATGAAAAAGATAGATATGCCTCTTAACTTTGCACGGTTAAAATTTCAGCCTTATTGCTTCAGTGAAACGCCAGATATAGCTGATATGGCAAAAGGTGTCGGAACTGGAACTGAATTGGATTTGCCCTTAATTCTTGATTTAACCTAGTAATCTGAAATCACTCAAAGAAACTCATGAAAAACACTAAATTACATAAAAATATAAAAGATCATAAACACAAGTAGACTAAGCAATAATAACTCGTATTTGACACAAAACAATAATAAAACATAACTAAAAACTATATAATTATACGAGTTATCACACCCCCACACTTAGATTGTTGCTAGTCCCTAGCAACGACTCAATAAAAATAAAATAAGAAAATCTAATCTAATCCATTTTCGTAGGAAATCACGGTGGCACTTAGCATGTGACACAAGCCTTTAAACCCCTAGGTGTCCCTAGTGGACGAGTTTAGTCTCGTGAGGGTTTGCTAGAACGATACCCACAAACATTGAAAAACTAAAATATAAGTAAACTACATACACTAAAAATATTTACTCCTAATCCTTTCAATATAAATTAGAGATAATCATTGGACAAGTCTTAAAAACTAATCAATAGCTTAAAGAAATTCACAAAAAATCTTGCTTGAATGTAAATAAATGAGTTAAGCCAATATTAACATAACATATTTCAATCAAAATAGTGCATATTCAAACTTAATCTCAACTTCTCACATGGGATACTCTCTTGATTTTCACTCTTTAAAGTAGTGGTAAAGTGTTTACACTCAATCAATCTCATGAAAACACTTCTACCATATGCTTGCTTGTCCACCTATTCTCCACTATTTAGATCATACAACTTCATAAATCAAGAGGTCTTTATTCAAGGTTGTAATGGGGCCAAAGGGTTATAATGTGGTTAAAGAACAAAAGGATAAAGATATCACAAAGGTTCCAAAGAGTTCATAGATTTTAGAGACATAATAAGATCATACAAATAAAACTTCTCAAAACTCTTATAAAGCACATAATAACATAGGCTAAATATTCATGTTGAGCCTTTGCATCATTCTAACCAACTTTGTAACATCTTTTTCTAGAAGTTCAAGAGAAGATTCTTTTTTTTTTTTTTTAATATGGGAATGTATTTGACAATGATACCTTTCTTTTTCTCTTGACTTTTTCTTTTCTTTTCTTCCCCCACACTTATCTTTTGTTTCTAACCCAAATTTTCAACTAAAAATATCCCTTATTTTTTTTTTTTTAATATGTCTCAAAATATAAAAATCCATCTTTAGAACAAGGGTAAGGATATAAGTATATTTAGGCTAGGTGTAAGTTGTTGTTACCAATAAAACAGCATATTTAATGTAGGCTCAAATTGGCTCACTAGTGGGGATGTTCTCTTAGAACATTAATAAGGGATGGCTGTTTGGTTCTGGTTATAATCCTAATGCCTCTATCATATTCATGTTGTCACATGTATCAATATAGTATCAAACGGTTTAAAGCAAGTTCTAGAGAATCATGTAATCATAAGAGCACTCAAGAAAGAAATTAGATTGATTTGTATAATGCATCAATCATTATAGGCTCAAAAACTCACAAGTATGATTATACAAGTCAGATTAAGTCTAAACATGCTTCTTTCTCAATCAACATATCATATTAACATTGACTCATAAAAAGGTTGATATCAAGCTCAATTCTCATGAAAATCTTCTCACTAATAAATCTGTTTTAGACTTATGCAATTCATATCTCATTATAGTATTGAAAGTAACTAAAAAAACACACTAAGTCTAAACATGTTTTTTTTTTTTTTTTTTTTTAAGAAGAAGAAGATTAAATCAAACTGACAAGGTATGTCTCAAGTCTCCCTTACTCAGACCTTGTTCAGAATGAATACTTCTAAATGTCTTAAAACACAACAATTTTTTTTTTTTAAATTAGCAAAATATGTCCCTTACCCCCTACTAAAATATGACATTGTCCCCAATGTCAAATTTTAAAGGTAGAATTTAGGAGATATTACCTGCAGAGGTTGCTAACCACTTATTATAACTGAGACACAACAAACAAAATGTTAGATAATGTCACAAAGACAGAGTGCAATCCACTCCTTGCTCGTCCATATCTCTTTTTCTTTTTCCGAGCGTTTGCGAAACAACCGTAGCAGATAAATACTCATAAGCTTGGAGCTTTTTGAGTAAATCTTCAATGGTTGTAGCCGAAATTATGGTTCTCCTTGCCTCTGAAAACATGAATCCATTATCCACAGCATTATCTAAATATGAAAGCAAATTACTAAAATAACCATTAATATTAAGCAAACCAATGGGTTTCTTATTTGTGACCAAAGATGACCAAGAAGCCACGCAAGCTATTTCTTCCAATGTACCCAGACCTCCTGGTAAAGCAATGAATGCATCGGCAGAATGGTACATGATTGTTATCCGTTCAGGGATACTCCAGACTTGTATTTCCTTACCCATGGTAGGTCCACAAAAATCTGTGAATAGTTTTGGCACGATCCCTAGAACTGGACTTCCTCCGGCGTGTGCTGCTGTAGCGACTGCTCCCATTAAACCCGTACTACCGCCTCCATAAATCAACTGGATCTTTTGTTGGGCAAGTATTACTCCAACTCTTATGGCTTCATCAGCGAATATGTTATTTTTCCCTGGATAAGCACCTCCAAAGACACAAATTTTTTTAATGCGCTGGGACGAAGTACTTTCCATTTTTTTTTTCGAGTGCCTGAAAGAGAATGAGTACATGGTGTAATATATAGAGGACTGAGTAGTGAATCAGACAAGAGTAATAATGTCGCCGAAAGTGTATTTGACCTGTCAGAAGAAAATGTTAACCTACAAAAGATTTTTGCGTGATTTCAGGAAGAAAATCAAAAAAAGAAGAAAAATCAACCGTAAAAGACCAATGCAAAAAAAAGAAACAAAAATAATTACACAAATCGAACAACACGTAAATTAAACCGAAATGAAGTTATTGCAAATCAAACCAAAAGCTGAGAAGTCATTTATTGTAGTTATGATTGTGGCTCACATCTTCCTCTGGTTTTACGTCCAGAAACGGCTTAAACGCTTTCTATGAGTCGAGGATATGCTTCCCATCCAGTTTTCTTACAAGCTGGCAAATAGGGTCTTTTAACATCAGATTCCCAAGATGTTGCCATTCCCTTTGGAATTGCGGCCATAAATCAAGAATTTCTCTTTGTACGTCTCCACTAGGATGCGTCTCAAGAGAAAGTTGGATATTACCCAAATTCTCCTTACTCAGTCCATCCTTAATGAATTCAATTTTATCATCTCGATTAGAGGATGGAATCCCAATAGAACGACATTTACCGTTACACGTCCATCGTGCACATTTGTGGCAATTTGAACTCATGCGCTTTGCTCGTCGCTTCTTTGCAAAAGTGCTTCTACCTGTACCTGGTAAATGCAAAACATGAAGATATTCATCTTCACGTACCTTGGCTTCAATTATCCAACATATGTCTTCAGGAATCCCTTTGTGCATAAGCATTCTTAATCTTTCAAATCGAACTTGGTAAAGCTTCAGTAAAATATTTCGAGGAAAAGGAGGAAATCGTTTCTGCAATCTTGTGAGAATATCATCCATCTTGAATACGTTACCATTTTGAGGATTCTCAATGTCAACTGCTCCATAATGATACACATGCTTAACCACAAATGGGCCAGTCCATCTTGATCTCAACTTACCAGGAAATATGTGAAGTCTAGAATTATAAAGTAGAACTTTTTGCCCAACATCAAATGTTTTTCTTGAAATTAACTTGTCATGAAAGGCTTTAGTTCTTTCTTTATGAATTTTATAATTCTCATATGCATCATTTCTGAGTTCCTCAAGTTTTTGTTTCCAACAATGCTTAACCTGAAAAGAATTTAACAAAGAATCAGTGTGTGAAATTTCTGAAGCATTATCAAACTCACATTCAATTAAATAAGCTTCTAAAGGATCATGGAATGTGGTAGTGGTGAGATGTTTATGAACAAGTTCTTCAATGAAATCCACTTCATGTACTTCGGAATCATCACCAGGTTGCTTGCAAATGTTGAACACATTTAATTCTAAAGTCATATTTCCAAAAGAAATGTTCAACATACCATTCCTGCAATTTATCAGAGCATTAGAAGTTGCAAGAAATGGACGGCCTAATATAACAGGAATTTGAACATTTGGATTTGAAACAGGATGTGTGTCCAAAACAATAAAATCAACAGGGAAGTAAAAATTTTCAATTTGAACCAAAACATCTTCAACTATCCCTCGAGGAATTTTTACAGAACGATCAGCTAGTTGAAGTGTAACAGGTGTTTCCTTGAGTTCACCTAAACCTAACTGTTGATAAACAGAAAAAGGAAAAAGATTAACACTAGCACCAAGATCAAGCAATGCACGTTCTATTCTAGTGTTTCCAATGATGCATGAGATTGTTGGACATCCAGGATCTTTGAATTTTGGTGGAGTAAGGTGCTGAATGATTGAGCTCACACTTTCCGTCAGAAATGCTTTCTTTTGTACATTATGTTTCCTTTTAACTGTGCACATGTCCTTCAAAAATTTAGCATAAGATGGAACTTGTTTGATTGCATCCAATAAAGGAATGTTAATCTTAACTTGTTTGAAAAGTTCATAAATTTCTGCATTTTGATTCAAATTCTTTATTGTTTGCAACCTTTGAGGAAAAGGAGCAGGATGCATACCTTTTTCTTTGTCCAAATTTTCAAGAAGTTCAGACTTACCATCATCCTTACCATTACTTTTCGGAGGGGAAAGAGGATCTTGGTCTTTTGATGGAATGTTTTTGTCAATTGCCTTTCCACTTCGAAGAGTTGTGATAGAACTGGCATTTTCCTGTTGAGTTTCATTGGAGCAAGAAACAAGACATTGAGTAGAAGGGTTAGGCTGAGGTTGAGCAGGAAACTTACCTTTTTCTTGAGTGCGTAATGAAGCTGTCAATGTGGACAAGGTGTTTTTGATCTCATTGATGTCCTGTGAAGTCCGGTTATTCACATTTGCTTGTGTTTGCATGAATGCTTGCAATGTCTCTTCCAAGGTTTGTACACGTGAAGATTGATAGGAAAAAGTGTTGCCCGGCTTTTGAGATTGTGGTACCTGAACATGATTATTATTCCGCCAACTGAAGTTGGGATGATTTCTCCATTCAGGGTTATACGTTTCAGAGTAAGGAGAAGGAAAAGGCTTTTTAAATGTGTTTATGGAATTTACTTGATCATGCAACGCTTCTTTAAGAATGGGAATGTTTGGACATTCAGAAGTGGGGTGTCCCATGATTTCACAAATTCCACAACTTTCTTCATTTTTAACCGTTTTGACTTCTTTTACTTCTCTAAGTTCCATGGCTTCAATCTTTCTAGCCAAATTAGCTACTTTAGCTTTTATCTCATCTTCTTGACTAAAATGATATTTACCTCTGTTAGAAACAAGATTAGATCTATTGGAACTTTCAGAGGAATTATCTGTGTGCCAGGCTTGAGAGTTATCTGCCAAATGGTCTAGGTAGTCAAAGGCTTCTTCAGGTTCTTTTTCTAGAAACTCACCGTTACACATTGTTTCAACAAATTGTTTAGTTTCGGGAGTTAAACTTTCATAAAAGAAACTAATAAGACGCCATTTTTCAAAACCATGATGTGGACAAGAACTTAACAAATCTTTAAAACGCTCCCAGCACTGAAAAAATGCTTCATTTTGATTTTGATTGAAATTTTGAATCTGTCTTTTCAAAGCAGTAGTTTTATGTGCTGGGAAAAATTTCTTTAGAAACTCAGTTTGTAATTCTTGCCATGTGCCAATTGACCTTGGTTTTAAATTATGAAGCCAAATTTTTGCTTTATCTTTTAAAGAAAAAGGAAATAATTTTAGCTTGACAATTTCATTTGTACATTGTTGGTCATTAAAGGTGACACATACATCTTCGAAGTCTTTTAGAAACGAGTAAGCACTTTCCGATTCTAACCCATGAAAATTTGGAAGCAAAGCTATCATACCTGGTTTAAAACGAAAGTTGTTCGCATTGAGAGGAAAAATAAAACAAGAGGGTGATGAGCTTCGAGTTGGTTGCAAGTAGTCACGCATGGTACGTACTTGTCTGTTCTCATCTTCAGCATGAACACTTTCATTGTCAGCCATGTTAGGAGTTGTATTAGAAAGATTACCTGAAAAAGTTTCACAATAAAATCTAACTAAACGACGAGATCTAAAATCACGTCGCCAAACAAGCATAAAACAAAGTTAATATACAGATTAGGCGGTATAACCAGCCAATGAAAATAAAACAAAGTTAATATACAATATAAATATAAATATATAGAAAATATAGGCGGTATAACCAGCCAAAAAATATATATACTAAATTAGGCGGTATAACCAGCCAATAAAACAAATATAGGCGGTATAACCAGCCAATAAAAATAAATATACTTATAAACTTATATACTTAGTATTGCCTCCCCGGCAACGGCGCCAAAAACTTGATGGAGACTCAATTAAGAGTTGTAAACCCAAGTGCAGGTTATGTTCAAGTAATAAATTCTCGGGTGTCCGAGGTCGAACCACAGGGAAGCGTATTAGTAAGTATAAGTTTATAAATATATAAGAAAAAGAAAATAAACAAGATATTAGGAAATCAATAACAAAGAAAGTAAACAAGATATTAGAGAATCAACAACAAAACAAAATAAACAAGATATTAGAGAACAAAATAAATAAAATAACATAAAAGAAATTAAACAAAATATAAAAAAAACAATAAGAAAAGATGTTGAGGTTAGAGAATCCACTCTTGGTGTTATGCTAAGATTAATCTTGTTTTATTACACAATTGAAATCCACACATAAGGGAGGTTCCAATCGGAAGGTTTAGCAATTCAGTCCAAATTGTCCAACGTCCATAGCATATGATATTATGTTCATTTGGTGTCCTCAAAACTCATAAAAAGAGTCCAAGCATTCCTTATGCCAAGGTATATGTCTACAACAAATCAAGGTTATGAAACCAAGCATTTACTGTGCCATTTTCATTGTCAATAATGAATCAAGATCTCTACTTTGCAAGTATGATTTTAAACCAAAAGAAAATATTATCTATACTAGTGTTTATAAATGATGATTCATTTTAGTTCATGTTTAAGAGACTAACCTTAGCATTTACCAAGAGCTTCACCTCATCACCTCAACAATATGATTAGCAACACATACTAAAAATGAAAAGAAATGTAAGAAGCATAAGTAAATAAAGAAAAAGAAAACTAGAGAAAGGAAAAAAGAAGAAAACTTAGAGAATTTTATTACAATGGCTAATATCCTACCAATGTATCAATGTTTCATCCAAGGCCCTCTATTTATACACATTTTGGAGAGCTAAATGACAAGAGACAAGCTTTATAAATTTCAAAGGTAGGTATAATAGGTGGGTGCATTTTTCTAACAATTTTCGTCATGTTGTATGACAATTCTGATCAGCCAGCTTGATGGTCGATTTTGTCAATGTTGGAGGCTCGATCTGATCAAATGGTCTTCTAGAAAAATATACCCCTATCAGTTACGGATCCATAGCCGTTGGAATCAGATCATTTTCTCATGTGGATCGGAATATATGGTCAAAATACCAAAACGGTGCAGAACAGACGTCATTGCACATCAGCCAACTTGATGGTTGATTTCGGTAGGGAAAACGACTCCGTTTCAAGAAGTGTAAAACATGAAAAAGATAGATATGCCTCTTAACTTTGCACGGTTAAAATTTCAGCCTTATTGCTTCAGTGAAACGCCAGATATAGCTGATATGGCAAAAGGTGTCGGAACTGGAACTGAATTGGATTTGCCCTTAATTCTTGATTTAACCTAGTAATCTGAAATCACTCAAAGAAACTCATGAAAAACACTAAATTACATAAAAATATAAAAGATCATAAACACAAGTAGACTAAGCAATAATAACTCGTATTTGACACAAAACAATAATAAAACATAACTAAAAACTATATAATTATACGAGTTATCAGTCATGAAGCCTTTTCAATCTCAAAATCATAAAAATAACTAAGGAAAAAAAAAATATAGAGATGAGCTCCATGGTTGGTATATTGGACAAAGCCCACCCTAACCCTAACCGTTATCACTTGATTTTCATCAAGATTATGAAGCCTAACCATTGTTTTATTTATTTTTTGAAAAGCAAGAACAACAAGAAAGATGTTAAAAAAATGGTAGGAAATCACATGGAAAACAAGAAATAAAGCATGAGGAAGAAGAAGAAAAAATGTAGTAGCAATGGTAGAATGGCTACCTTAACAAAAGCTTTCTTTTTTTTTTTTCAAAAACCTTTTCTTTTCTCCATTAGTTACTGACCTCTCCTCTCAAATGATCAGCCACTTAAGGAAAAATAAAACATTCCCCCCTTTCTCATGCTTGGCCGATTGGCCCTCCAACCATTGGATGAATTTTGCACTTTTTCTCCTCTAATTTTGGCCTTTAGATTAGGATATTTTGATGACACAATAAAAATACCTTCTTGCTGATTTACTGCAGCCCTTAAGATGTGTACTCATCCCTTATAATAACCTCAGCCCTTAGATGAAATAAGGACACAATCCCACGCACTCCCTTGCTTGGCCAAATGGACCTCTACCCTTGGATGAGTTGTGCTCATCTTTCTTCTTCCATTCTTGGTCATTGGATGAGGACAACAAAAAAATGACATCTTGTAGATAAAATCCAGCCCTTAACATGTGTACTCAGCCCTTGTAGATGGCCTAAGCCATTGGATAAAAAGAAACAATCCCATGCACTCCCTTGCTTGGCCGAATAGATGCCCACCTTTGGATGAATTGTGCTAATATTTTTTCTTCCATTCTTGGCCATTAGATGAGGCTTCTTTCATGAAAAAAAAATGTCATCTTGGCATTTAAACTTGGCCATTGGATGGTGCATTCAACTTTTCTATAAGGCACCTAAGCCATTGGATGAGGGGGGACCATTTGCAAGGTACTAGTGGAAGCATTTTGAGCTTGATGGTGACTAAGAAATTAAATTGATCAAGCTTTCTTCTTCTCCTCTATGCTAAGGAATTATCTCAGCAAATCTTTCATCTTTTGTGTTTTTCTTAATTATAAATTGGCCTCTTTCGATTTCTTCGATAAAATGACCTTTTTGACCCCCGAACCTAAATAAATAGAAAATGGACTCCAAATTCAAATTTTATTTTTTCAATACTTTTGAAATAATAAACAATTGAATTCTGGAAGTTTTCAAAATTTTTTGAGTCCATTTTCTATTTATTTCGAATTTATTTTCAAAATTGCCCCTTAATGCACGCGAACTTTTGTCATTTTGTAAACGAGCTCCAAATCCAGATTTTTCTTCACCAATCTCTTCCAAATAATTTAAAAGTGTGATCTAAAATTTTTCAATATTTTTGGAGCTCATTTGCTATTTTTTCGGGATTTATTTGCTTGAATTTTTGCATAAGGGACCTGAGATTTAGCCATTTTGCAAACGAACTCCAAATTCAGATTTTCTTTTGCCAATCTCTTCCAAATAATTGAAGAATGAGATCTACAAATTTTCAAAATTTTTGGAATTCATTGGCTATTTTTCCTAGATTTATCCTTTTGAATTTCTACATAGTGGGCCCGGAATTTGGCCATTTTGCAAACGAACTCTGAATCCAGATTTTCTTTCACCAATATCTTCGAAATGATTTAAGAATGAGATCTGCAAATTTTTAGAATTTTTGGAGCTCATTTGCTATTCCAAAATTTCCAATTTTGCCCTTTTGCCTCCAAAACCCGGTTTTGCTCGAAACAAGTCCGATTTTTAGGTTTTCTTTTTTTGGGCCTTTTTCATATAGTGAATTGGAGTTGGTCCAAAAATGCCCAATTTTTACGATCAAATTCCCTTCCCTTTCGTTTTGATTTTTCCTCTTTTCAGTATCGAGAATTTCCTCGTTTTTTCGTTTTTCCTCCAATCGGCTCTTTTCTCAGAATTACTTCAAACTGAGCCTTGGGCTATCCTTGTTTAACCATTCCTCATCAATTAGGGGCTTTAATTTTACCGAATTAGGTCATTTCCCAATTTCACCAAAATCTACCAAAAACCGTAATTCTCGGTTTCTTCCGAATTGACTTTTTTTTCTTCTTCCAAGTAGCTTCTCAATTACCCGTAGTCAGTGCTTATTTTTCATTTGGAACCTTCAATTCTGACCAATTTGATTGTTTAAGCATTTTTCCCCAAATTTTTCGAACCAAGGTTTCTTTTCTACTGAAATTCTGTAACCTAACTTCCGAACTCCATATCTTTCAATGTAGACCTCGGATTATCAAATTTCTTTCACCATCTTTCAATTGAACTTCAAATCTTGATTTTGAAAGTGGGTTGACTTTTTCAATAATTGACTTTTTGGGGTTGACTTTTTCAAGATTGATTTTTTCTGCCTGCTTTCTTAAACTAAGTCTCGGAGTACCACCTGCAAGATGAGAAAAGTCTTTTTGCATTCTGAAAAATCAAATTAGGAAGAAAACATACTTGATTTAGTAGTCCGGACAAAATTAGGAGTCTATAAAAAAACATTAAAGAAGAAAAAGGGAAGTAATAGCTACCTAGCTATTGCTTTCCAAATCAAGATTGCGAAATTCTTCTCTTTTTTTTTTTCCTTCTCTCTTTTCTCTCAAGAGTGAAATGCCTTAAGAAAAAAATGAATCATTTCCTCTTCTTTTCTCTCCTTGGCCGGCTGCCTCTAATAATATGAGAGAGTGTGTTTTTATTTTTTTAGCCCTTGGTCATGCTTCACATGCTCCTCCAACATTCCTTGCCACATGGCTAAAAAATATCCCCTCCTTGCATGATGCTTTTCTTAAAAATAGGGTGCTTGTCCCCTATTTGCATGATGCTTTCCTTAAAAATAGGATTCCTAGCCTCCCATTGGCCAACAATGCCACCTAGATTATTTTTGTCTCCTATCTCTACAAAATATCTAGGCTACTTGTCAAGATCATATGGCCTCCTATTAAAATATCTTCCTAGGTGGCATTTTTAATCCTACTTGGCAACATCTCCTAGCCTTCACATGCTCTTCACATGGCTTTGCAATTTGGAGACCTCCCATTGGCCTAAAATGCCATGTAGGCAAAGTAGTGGAGAATCTTGTCCTTTCAAAAATGTCATCTTGCTATTCATCCTTGGCCATTTGATCCATGATGATCACACTCCCTCCTTTTGATCTGCTATTGGCCGAAAATGGCCTGGAAATTTCCAGGCCATTCATTTTTTTTATGCATTGATTCGTTTATTCATTCATTCTTGCACACATTTAATAAGAAAAAAAGGGATCCGTGTGCCATGAAATTCTAATCCGTGGTATTTACACCAAGGTTTAAAAATTAGCCATCCACTGAAACTCCCAGAAAAAAGCATTACGCATCAGTATAATACTTGATCGCAAGTCAGGATCATGGAAAATGAATAGATTACTTGAATAGAGAGAATGAAAAGAGCACAGGATGAGTTAAGGGAACAATTAGCCAAATCTCAGGCAGAATCAAGAGATCAGATGAATAAGCTGATGGAACTGGTGTCCACCGCAGTTAAGGAAAAGGGACACACGGGGAATTCAGCCCTAGGATTAGAATCAGGAAATCAAGAGGGCAAAGAAGGTCAACAAGAAGCCGTACTGACAAACGGCCAATCTTCACAGAATATAGAAACTCCACCATCGGCAGCTGAAATGCCTTTCGTGTATGCTCAAAATAGCATAGGGGCACAGAAACAAATGCCAATTGGGGTGAATCTTGGGGCAATCCCAGCAAACCCTATCGAGATCCCAGACCTGGATGATCTCGCCGAACAAGAAAAGATGAAAACGCCGGAGCTAAAAAGGGTTAAAATGACTGAATCACAAATGAAGTATCAGCTATTAGAAGAAAGGCTGCGAGCCGTGGAAGGGGCTGAGTTGTTTGGAAGCCTCTATGCTAAAGAGATGAGTTTAGTCTCTGGTTTAGTGATCCCACCCAAGTTCAAAATGCCAAATTTTGAGAAATACAATGAGACCACCAATCCTTCCGCACATTTGACAATGTATTGTCGAAAGATGACCGGACATGATAGTGATGAGAAATTTCTTATCCACTACTTCCAAGACAGCCTTATTGGGTCTACAACTCGATGGTACAATCAGCTCACATGAAGCAAGATCCGCTCTTGGATGAACTTAGCTAGGGCCTTTCTGGAACACTACAAGCACGTGTCTGACATGGTACTTGATAGACTATCCCTACAAAACATGGAGAAGAAAGCTACTGAAAGCTTCAAACAATATGCCCAGAGATAGAGAGACATGGCTACCCAGGTGCAGCCACCTTTGACCAATAAAGAAACTATGGTTCTCTTCATCAATACTCTTAAGGCACCATACTATGAAAAGTTGGTGGGTAATGGCACTAAGAATTTTGCAGATATGGTCATATCTGGAGAGATGATTGAAACCACTATCAAGAGCGGAAAGATGGAAAGTGGGGAATAAGGTGCCTACATGAAAACAACTCCTGCCAAGAAAAAAGAAGGGGAGGCTCATACAATCAGTTTCAATAATCGACCTTTTTCACCTCCAGCACCCTATACACCTTACCCAACCTATAATCCATACTATCCAACTATAAACAGCCTCACTCAAAACCCTTTTCCTTACACAGCCATACCTCAACAATCGTACCCAACTGGCATATCTCCCCAAATAGCCATTCCCCCAAACACTACACAAAACACTCAAAACATTACCCGGAATGATCAAAGGCCTGTGAGGAACAATCCAAAGCCTCAATATGACCCTATTCCTTCTACTTACAGCGAGTTATACCCAAAGCTCCTACAGTGGCAACTCGTTACACCTATCTATCTCCAACCTTTAAAACCTCCTTATCCCAAGTGGTACGGCTCCAACGCTCATTGCGCGTACCATGCGGGGATCTAAGGACACTCAACCGAGACTTGCACTACTTTCAAGCACAAGGTTTAGAGCCTTATTGATGCGAGAATCTTGAAATTCGGACCGAAAATGGGCCTAATGTTGTGGGTAACCCGTTGCCTAATCACATGGAGGCCAAGGCTAACGCAATCATGTCAGGAGAGGTTGAAAGGGTAAAAAAGGGTGTTAGGAAAGTAAAGACACCAATGATCAGAGTCTGGGTAGAGATGGTCAAGGCAGGCTTGATTAGACCGAAATCGGATGTGAGAAAGATAGCCAATTAGTCGGAGGGTTTTTGCCAATATCATGAGTGTAAGGGGCATGCCGTTCAGGACTGCGAAGCGTTTTTAGCAAAGGTTCAAAAGATAATGGACATGGGTGAGGCCCAATTTTCTGAAAAGATCGAGAATCCTAAAATTAGTATGAATAAAACCAGTTATGGGGTAAAAGACCCCTGATCATATACTATGGTGAGCCCGATGTAAAGGCTATTCCAGTAGTCGAGGAACCTGCTCTGAAATTGATCATAGAATTGCCCTCACCCTGTCCTTACAAAGGGGATAAGATGATTCCATGGAACTATGAATGCAGTATGACAATGTCGGATCTTCGAACCATCAGACAGCTGTCATAGATGTGACTGGAGTGGGGCATCTAACCCGAAGCGGTATATACTATGCCCCGGGGACAGTTGAACAGGGTCAAATAAGAAAAATAGGAGGACCTGATAAGGGGAAAAGGAAAATGAAATTAGACCCTATGGAGGTAGAACAACCTGGGGAGGTGGAGAAGGATTCATCCCCAGCTAGTAAAGTGAAAGAGCCAGTGAATGAGAAGGAAGCCTACAAATTTTTAAAGTTCTCAAACATAGTGAGTACAGTGTAGTACAACAATTGCACCACCAACCGGCGAGGATTTCTATCTTTTTTGGCTAGGTGTGATCGACCACCTATTAAAATTGATTTTTATAAAAACATTTTTAAAACCAATTTTGTAGTTTGTGCTTTGAACCAGAGAAAACAAGTGCGGGTTCGGGAGTCGATTACATGCGGGGAAGGATTAGCACCCCACAACGCCAGTATAAAATGGTACCTTATTAGTCGTGTGTTATCTCGAATCTCGGTGAAAAGTCGGTTTTAAAATTTGGTGTTTTAAAATAGTTCTCTTAAAAAGAATTCATATTCCATTTTGAAAATGATTGGAATTTATTAACATAAAAGTTTCCATATTTTTCGTCAAACTCGGCAAAACATGGATTTTTTCCTTGATTTTGAAATTCTCCGAATCATCCTCGTTTTTTTGAAAAAATATATTCTGTTGTTAATGATAATTGATGATATCCTCTTTGGCAGGCCCAGCAGAGAATTCATGAATTATTTTAACTCGGGAATAATCTTGATTTATAAAAAATATTATTTGTTTTTCATGTATTTTAAAAATCATATAAAATGACTATGAATATGCAAAAATGTTACTAAGATAAAAATTAAACAAACATGCATATTTATCATGGCATGGTAAACATTTAATTATGACAAAAGAAATAATGACATGGCATGCTTGACATGACCAAAAATCTAAATGTCATGGCATAAAGAAAGAATGACATGGCATGTGAATTAATGACACGACACAATCTAAATGACATGGCATATGAATGAATGATATGTCATGCTCTAAATGAGATGGCACATGAATGAATATCATGACTTATGAATGAATGGTATGACATGCTTGATATGGCAAAAATCCAAATGATATGGTACATGAATGAATGACATAGCATGTGAATGACATGTCATAATATAGATGACATGACATGTGAATAAATGACATGGCAAATTCAAAAGGATATGACATGCGAGTAAATGACATGCATATGAATGACATGGCATGTGAATGAATGACATGGCATATCAATGACATGGCAATATGAATGACATGGCATGTGAATGAATAGCATGGCATATGAATGACATGGCAAATTCTTGATGACATGGCATGTGAATGAATGGCATGGCATGTGAATGACATGGCATATGAATGGCATGGCATAATCTAGATGACATGGCATGTGAATGAATGACATGGCATGTGAATGACATGGCATATGAATGAATGACATGGCATATGAATGACATGGAAATATGAATGACATGGCATGTGAATGAAAGACATTGCACGTGAATGACATGTCATAATTCTTGATGACATGGCATGTGAATGTACAACATGGCATATGTCGCAACCTAAAAAATAACAAGTCTCATCACGAGACTTTAATCGTTAAGCGTGACGTTAGGAGAAACAAAGGAAAAGATGACTTAATTCCTCTTCAAATAAAATGAGGGTTTGAAAACGACTTCAAAAAAGAAATGGAGTCGCCACCAATCTTTTTTCGCTAGGTGTGATCAGCCACCTACTAAAACCGGTTTTGTAAAACATTTTTAAATTAATTAAAACATTTTAAAAACCAATTTCAAGTCTGCGTTTTTAAACCAGAGAAATCAAAGAAGCGGGTTTGGGAGTCGGTTACGTGCAAGGAAGGATTAGTACCCCCACAACGTCCGTATAAAATGGTACCTTATTAATCATGTGTTATCTCAAATCTTGGTAAAAAGTTGGTTTTAAATTTGGTATTTTAAAATAATTCCCAATTTAAAAAAAAATAATTCCATTTTAATTGAAAATAATCCAAAATTTATTAATTCAAAATTTTCTTATATTCCCTGACAAACGCGGCAATATATAGAAATTTTTATTTATTTGGAAAACTTTCCGAATCATTCTCATTTTTTGAAAGAAAGATATTCCTTTATTAATGATAATTAATGATATCCTCCCCAGCAGACCCGACAAAGAACTCATGAATTATTTTAACTCGAGAATATCTTTATTTTTATTGAAAATCATTATTTTTTTTAAAACATTTTAAAAAAATGAATATGAACATGTGTGACATAATAAAGATAAGATAGTAAAATCTAGATGACATAATACAACCTAAATGACATGCTATAATTTAAATGACATAGCATATTCTAAATGACATAATATAACTTAAATGACATGATATAATTTAAATGACATACTATATTCTAAATGACATAATATAACCTAAATGACATGATATATTCTAAATGACATAATGTATTCTAAATGACATGGTATAATCTAAATGACGCGTCCTAATTTTAATGATATGGCAAAATCTAAGTGACATGGTATATTCTAAATGACATGGCATACTTTAAATGACATAGCAATATAATTAATAACTTGAAATGATATGAAATATAAAATAATATTATCATGAAATGTGTCTGAAAATAAAAAACAATGCATGAACATAATAAATCCTAAATGATGTGACAAAAATAAAAGACTAAGCAAAAAACATAGGATAACATAGAATATTCACAACCATATAACAAACAATATAACACCATGAATATAAATCAAAACAATAACATAGTCATAGAAATATTCATAGCAAAAATCATATATTATACAATATGCATGAACATGGAAAGTGCAATGCATGAAAGTGTATTTTTTTTCTTTAAATAAGGAAATCCGTATACCAAAAAAGATATCAGTCTACCTTAGGAAAAGACATCAAATTAAATTTTCTAAAATCAAAATACTTTGTGATTGATTTGAAAATAATTTTGAAAATTTTGGATAAATAAAACACCATGGCCGAAACCTCCTTGAAAAAGGCTCTATGTTTCTAACTTTGAAAACCCGGACTTGACCACCCTTGACCCGAGCTTTATAAAATCATTTTCTAGGATTAAAATGGCTTATAAATCAACATAGGACAGTAGCTAAGGTTCCTAATCAGCCCTCTCTTAATGCCTTAGCCAAAACAGAAAATTATTTTTCCCTTGAAATCAAATCTGACTTTACTGTCCAGTTTTAAAATGTGATTTTTTGACCTATTTTTAAAATATAAAAAAATCTAAAACAATTATGGCAGATTCAAAACATGTCGAAACCTATGGGAAAAAATTGGCTTAATTTGTAGACTAAGGCTGACATATCAGAAAAATCACGAAAGTCAGAACACTCGGTGAAAAACTGTTTAGCCAAACAATATTTTTAAGCCTTTGATAAAATCACTCAAAAATCAAAGTAAAATTATTGGAGACTCCTCTAAGAACCTACAAACAGTAGCAAAATTTTTTAAAAATTTGGACAAGGATTACCTAATGAAAAAAAAACACAGGGGTAGAAATTCCAAATTGACAACTTCTTAATTTTCCACAAGCATGCTCATGTGAGCTTGACTTTGAGCCATTGATTGGCTTAAGTCAAAATCAAGTGTTATGGTATGAAATACATGAACAAACAGCAAGTTAAATGCATGAAATGCATGATTTAAGGCCTAAATGACATAGAAAATGCATGGCAATACCAATTATGACCTTAGACCTAACATGACATTGCATGGCAATAAATGCAACCTAGACCTAATATGCATGAAAAGCATGGCATTGCAAATGTGACTTAGACCTAATGAAAATGCATGGCAATAATACAAACATATGGCATAGTAAATCAAATACACAATATCATGGCATAGAGATGCAAACATGTCAACTAAACGGGACGAAAATGCACACACAAGGCAAAAAACCTGGGGGTAGCCGAATGGACATAAGATGCAAGGAAATTCTAGCATGACAATAACACAAACACATGGTATACTATATGCAAGACTCAAACGGAAACATGTTAGACTAAACAAACATGATGCAAATGCAAAGATGTAGCTAGACGAATACACAAACACATAGTATGGTAAAACCAGAAAGCATGAACAACTTAACATGGTGAAAACAGAAAATTAAAAATAGCAAAGAAAGTAAGTATACATGAAAACAAAATGATAAAATTAGCAAAATAATAGTAAGTAAATGAAAAAGGTTGAAAACAAGCTTCATATATTAATTATTTTAAAAAGTTAGAACATCAAAACAAGCTAGAACATCAAAACAAGCTAGAACATCACAACCAACATAAAATAAATCAAACACAAACCATGCACTTCAAGCGTAGGTTCGACCAACATGAAAAAATGGAGGAAAATTTGTTTTTTCTTTGATTTTTTTCAAGAAAACATAATATAGGAGCTTTAGGAGAAAGTTTTAAAACATTTATTTCAAAACCAAAAAGAATAAAAAATCACAAAATCTCAAAGAAAATCAGCAAGTTAAGCATGGAAAAGGAAAGAAAATGCAAGAGTTATGTGCCTTTAGGCTACCTTCAAAAGCTATTTCAAGCCTTTCTTCTTTTCTAACTTTTTTTGCTTTTCAAAACTTAGCTATTTCCTCCCAAAATGAATAGTAATCAACCAAAAAAGAACCCAGCAAAATGAAAAACCCCTCCCCCTTAAGGTAGCCGAATGGACACAATGAGTGTAGGATATTGTCATTTTTTTCCCTAGCCAATTTGATCCAAAGGCCATTAATCCAAGATGCTTAAAATATGAAATTACCACCTTTAGATTAAGTGATCAGCCCCTCATTAATACAGCTGTTCAAAAATATGAAGCCATCATGATCCTTCTTCTTCATGCATTGGACCATGTGGCACAATTACAAAGGCTTGATAAAAAAAAAAACTACCTTACTATCCACTTTTGGCCCTTAGATGTAAGAACTAAAAATAATTCATCCTCCCCTTGGGCTTGGCCGAATGGCCCTTCACATTCCAGCCCAATCTCTATTTTTTTAAATGCAAGAAAGGCCCTTCTTCGGTTTCTTCGATAAAATTACCCTTTTAGCCTCTGAACCTAATTAAATAGCAAACGGACTCCAAATCCAAATTTTTCTTTCAGTACTTCCCATAATATAAAATTGAGTTCTGTAAATTTTCATAATTTTTCGAGCCCATTTACAATTTTTCCCGAAATTATCTTCCAAAGTTGCCCTTAATGCACCCGAACTTTTGCCATTTTGCAAACGAGCTCCGATTCTGGATTTTTATTTTCCAATCTCTTCCAAATAATTTAAAATTGAGATCTGGAAGTTTTCATAATTTTCCGAGCTCATTTGCTATTTTTTCGGGATTTATCTTTTGAAATTTCAACTTAGTGGGCCCAAAATTTTCCATTTTGTAAACGAGCTCCGATTCTGGATTTTTCTTCACCAATCTCTTCCAAATAATTTAAAATTGAGATCTAGAAGTTTTCATAATTTTCTGAGCTCATTTTCTATTTTTCTAGCATTTATCTTCTGGAATTTCAGCTTAGTGGGCCCGAATTTGCCATTTTGCAAACGAGCTCCGAATCCGGATTTTTCTTTGCCAATATCTTCCAAATGACATAAGATTGAGATCTGGAAGTTTTGGTAATTTTTCGAGCTCATTTGCTATTTTTTCGAATTTTCTAAATTTGCCCTTTTACCTCCGAAGCTTGGTTTTACTCAAAACAAGTCCGATTTCCAGATTTTTTTGTGCCTTTGTTATATATTGAGTTGGAGTTGGTCATTAAACGCCCAATTTTTATGATCAAATTCCCCTCTGATTTTTATTTTTCCTTTTTTCAGTATCGAGAATTTCCTCTTTTTTTTCGTTTTTCCTCTAATCGGCTCTTTTCTCAAAATTACTTCAAACTGAGCCTTGAGCTGTCCTTGTTTACTCACTCCTCATCAATTAGGGGCTTTAACTTTACCGAGTCAGGCCATTTCTGCAATTTTTCCTAATTTCGCCAAAATTCACCAAAAACCCTAATTCTCGGTTTTCTTCTGAATTGATTCTTCCTTTGGTTTTGCTTCCAAATGGACTTTTCAATACCCGTAGTCATTGATTTTATTCCATTCGGAACCTCCAATTTCGACCAATTTGATTATTTAAGCACTTTCCCCAAATTTTCGAACTAGGTTTCCTTTCCACTTAATCTCCATAACCCATCATCTAGACTCCATATCTCTCGTTGTAGACCTTGGATTATCAAAATTATTTCACCATTGTTCAATTAAGCTTTGAATCTTGATTTTGAATATGGGTTGACTTTTTTGTGGTTGACTTTCGAAGTTAGCTTTTTAGGGGTTGACTTTTTCAAGATTGACTTTTCATGCTTGATTTCTTAAACATAGCCTCGGAATGCCACCTGCAGGATGAGAAGAGACTTTTTGCATTCTAAAACATAATTTTAGGAAGACAAATACCTGATTTAGGGGTCCGGACAAAATTAGGTGTCTACAGCTGCCCCTCTTTGACAATTGCGAGAATCAAGAATCTGGCAAAGATAAACAAAAACTAATTTTGTTCGGTTAGTGAAACCACCTGTGAAGAAAAGGAGAGAGAGTTTTCATTTTTTTCATTTTTTTAATGATTAAAAGTTGTAAATAGAAGATTTTGTCCTTAAATTGAGTTCCTTGACTAATCAAGGCTCGACCCATCTTAAGAAAACGAGTTCGATTTGCAAAAAGAAGAAAATTATGCTCGGAGGTCTTAAAAATAGTACCCGAAGATCTTAAAAATGGTGCCTGGAGGTCTTATCTATGATTTGGAAAATTTTCCAGGATGCGGCTTTAAAAATGATGCCTGAAGGTCTTATCTAAGATTTTGAAAACTAGTGCCCGGAGGTCTTTAAAAAATGGTTTTGAAGAATTCTTGAAAATTAACCTGAAAGTTTTGAGAGGATGCAGGTGCTTCTTGATGCAGGTGCAGATGATTAACAAGATGCACATACTTCATATTGCAAATGTAAATGTCTTGAATTGATGCAAATGCTTCTTGATGCAGATGCAAATATTGAATGAAATATGATGCTTCATGGTGCAAATGCTAATGTCTTGGATTGATGTAAATGTTTCTTCATGCAGATGCAAATGTTGAATAAGATGTAGATGCTTTATGGTGTACATGCAAATGGCTTGGGTTGATGCAAATGCTTCTTGATGCAGATACAAATGTTGAATAAGATACAGATGTAAATGGCTTAGATGGATGCAAATACTTCTAAATGATGCAAATGCTCTAATTGGCTTTGAAGCAATTACTTCATGGAATGATGCAGATGCAAAAATTGACATTATACAAATGCTTCTAAATGATGCAAATGCAAGGATTAACAATGTGCAAAATGCTTCTACATGATGCAAATGAAAAAATCAATAATGATGCAACTACTTCATGGAATGATGCAGATGCAAAAATCGACAATGTGCAAAATGCTCCTAAATGTAAAGATCAATAATGATGCAAGTAATTCATGGAAAGATGCAAATGCCCCTGATTGTTTTTCTAGACTCTGTCTTAGCCTTTCCAATTCATTTTTCCTCTTAAAATCAGGGTATATCTTCAATTCATTTTTCAATTTTTGGCTATTCTCTTTGCCCCAACAGTTTCAAACTTTTATTAACAGAAATCTGCTTACCGAGTTCTATTTCTTCTACTCATATTTGGAAGTCAAGGTTAACCTTAGTAGTTCCACACCTTTGGGTTAAAAAAACCCTTATCTCATGTCAACATTAAAAATGGATATTTCAAAAATATTTTTATTTTCCCTTTTTGAAAAACAAATTTGCTTATTTAATGAAAATTTCTGAGCCAAAAATATTAACCCCACAGTGTGTGATGTACGAATCTTTTGAAGATTGATGATCACTGTTAGAAATTTCCTTAAGTGTCAATTTGAATTGGCAAGGCTTGGTATAACAAGATTTTGGCTGATCGAAGAAAACTTCACAACAAAAATGTATGTCCCTTCTAGGCTCACAAATGGAACAGGTTTTATAAATCCCGAACTCATTGAGAATCAAACAAATTCAACATTCTTTTAGTTTCCATATCAAGACATTTTGACAAGCTTCAAGATTGGCTGGGATGTTTAAACTGGAAAGTTAATCTTTGAGGGAAAAAGTCTCAGTTTTTAAAGTCAATCCTTCGAATGAGAGCTGACAATTTGGGAGGTTCAGGAATTCCTAGATGTTCCTTGATGACCACTTCTTTTGTTATGGCATTGGCACTGACATAGATGGCATAAAAAATTTCCATTTTACTCTAGACCGTCCATTTTGGGTTTTCGCCCTTGAGTCATATTCTTTCCATTTTTCTCTTTTTTTTGTTGTTCTACCATGCACTTGAGAAATCTAAATTCTTCCTTAGTGAAATGATAATTCAACGAGATGGGATAAAATCTGAGGAAAACCCTTCAAAGTAAATATTCATGCTTGATCAAAATGGACTTTTAAAGCACGTAACGTAGGCCGTGGCTCAGAGTTCAGAAAGAAAGGTTAATAGGCCCAAAATATGTGTTTGAGGGCAATCAAATCAAGGATCATTTTTTTTGAGGAGGATTCCCTTTTGAAACATTTTTCCCATTTGGACTTTTCTTTTTCTTTTTACTTTGCACTTTTTTTTTCTTTGTTTTTGGCTTTCATTTGCCATACTTTTTCACATTTTTTCTTTTCCCTTTCTCTTCCATCTTCATTTCGATAGAGTGAACCCATATTTATTTGGGAGCTCGATTTGCTTTGTATCTGTCTTTGAGTTAGGACTCATTTCTCAGTGATCCTTCCTTGCATTATCCCTCCAGTGTAGAGGGTGATCCTTGATTAGGGTTCAAAGAAGAAAGAATTCTTTCAGCTCAAAATAGGTGATTGTGGATAATTTCTTTTTGTGACAGGGACATGAAAGATGGCCATTTCTCATATCAAGTACAAATATTCTCATTGAAAAGAGATCCCCAGGGGGAATAGATAATCAAAATTTCATTTTGCACTTTGGAATAATCCGAATTCTCATATGCATGATATCATAATTTTTCTTTTTTTTTTTCTCTTTTTTTTTTGATCTTTTTTTTTTGTCGCATTCCCCACTGATTCATGCGTTAGTTCTATCCTTTTTCACCATGTATCCATCATTTCCACATATGATGCCCCAATTTGATTAACCATGAGAACTTGTATCATTACGAGGAACACAAGTCTAGATTTACACTGAAAAGGCTTTGAAACTGATTTCTTTGAAGAGACAAGGAAAATATGACCCAAAAGCGGGTTTTCTCTGGGACATGGGATAATCTAGTTTAATCATTGTGCCCCAGGGTATCAATCATGAAGTGATGTTTGGGCAATTAATGTTTTGTGGTTGTTGGAAATGACATGAATGGTTTTGGCACAACTTTGACACACACCAAATTACCATGATCAAAATTCTTGAAAGAATGTCACATTTGTTTGAATTTCAAGGAGTTCGAAAATTTTTCAAAAAGTTCGTTCCTTTGTTCATAGCCTAGACTAAAATCTACATCTTTGCTTATTCTGCAATGACAATGGTTTATAAAGTTCAATCATTCATATTCCTTGAAGCATTAGGTTTTCCAAGTGGTCTCGGTTCAAGGGATTTAGGCATAGGAAAGCCCAAAAAAGAGGGGAGAGTGTATTGGGTCATTTCTAACAATGATCATCGATATTCTCGAGACTGTCCATTATTAGAACTTCCTTAATGCTTGATATTCAAATTATTGTTAAAACACAACAAACACAAAGCATTTAAAATTCAAAATTCATTTAATCCATATGAATGTCGACATGAGACAAGTGTTTTCATCATGAGGTCTAAAACTACATGCATCAAAATGCTCCTATTGACATCCTTCAAAGGTAGTAATTCTCCTCCTAAAACGTCGAAAGAAACTGATTTACGACAAAGCGGACTTCCACTGATTGATAAGCTCCGGTGTCAAAATGCCATCGTGGATAAGACCTTCAATCCTTTCCTTTAGTTGTCTGTATTTTTTAGTTGAATGCCCAACTACCCCTAGATGATAATCACACTTGCTGTCAGGGTCATAACTCCTTGCTGATAGATTCAGAGCTGTTTTCAAAAGCACCAGGGTAAGGTACTGATTCTTTATTAGTAATGGTAGCAGGTTGGGAATGGGGATTAGAGTTCTTTCTTGGTTATCCTGTGGTCGTTTTTTGGAAGCAGGCCTTGTTGCAAGGACTGGTATAGTATTAAGTGCTTGGATTGGTAGGTAAGGATAAAGGCTTGGAGATACCTTAGTAGGGTAACATGATTAGTATAAGGGGAATTGAGAATATGGGACGAAATCTCCCATAGCTTGGACATCTTCCTTTTTCTTTCTAGGTGTCCTATTTTTCTCAGCATTGGATGTTCCTTCTCCTTCAAGTTTCCCATATTTGATAGCATTCTCAATCATCTCCCCTGAGATTACCATATCCGTAAAATTCTTTGAGGCATTGCCAACGAGTCTATCATAGTACGGGGCCCGTAGTGTATTCACAAAAAGGACGGTGATTTCCTTTTGTGTCAAAGGTGGTTGTACTTGGGCAGCCATGTCCATCCACCGCTGAGCATATTCTTTGAAACTCTCAATAGCTCTATTCTCCATATTTTGCAAGGTGAGACGGTCAGGCGCCATATGGGTCATATGCTTGTACTGGCTTAAGAAAGCCTTAGCTAGATCATTCCAAGAGCGAATCTGATTCTTGCTCAATTGACTATACCACCTAATTGCGGACCAGCTGAGGCTATCCTGAAAGCAGTGAATCAAAAGCTTATCATTATCTATATGACTCGTCATCTTTCGAAAGAATATAGTGACGTGGGCTGACGGATCGGTTGTCCCATCATATTTCTCAAAGTCGAGGACCTTGAATTTAGGAGGAATGACTAAATCGAAAACCAAGCAACGTTTTTTCACATCTACACTTCCAAATACATCTATGCTTTCTAGTACCCGAATCCTTTCATCTAACAACTGATATTTCCCTTGGGAATCTGTCCACTCAGTCCTATTCGACTCAACTATTTTCAACTTTTCCTGTTCAGCTGGATCATCTAAATTCAGGATGTTGATGATTAACCGTGTTCTGGTCATCCAACATCATGACCTCACTCTGACCCTTTTGTGTCCTTGACCCTTCTTCGGCGGTCAAGTTTTTAGTGTATCCCTTTCCTTTGATTACGGAAGATATTAGCTTCATCAATTTAATCATCTGATCTTTAGATTCTGCTTCAGATTTTGCCAACTTTTCTCGCAATTCTTCCTGTACTCTTTCCATTCTTTCTATTCGAGCAGCTTGTTCATTCTCCATAGCTCTAGCCTGTATTAAGAAGGTACTCAGTACTTCTTACACCTCTGATTTGAAATGGAAATTCTTTCAAAGACTCTTAAAGCCAAGCCAACTTCTGTTTTATTCCCCCAAATGCGTGTCATGATGAATGAGCCATGATTAATGCATGTGAAGAATAAACAAAGTGATGTATGGACATATACAGTGGAAACATGCTGACCATGTGTGTAATAAATGTAATCACGATGCCAACATGCTGCAAGCAAAGAATAAACAAATCAACGCATGGATATATGCAATGAATGACTACGTATATTTCAGATGTATTTCCCAATGAATGATCATATACACTATGAATGCAACACGATGTCAATTATGATGCGTGTAAACAATGAATGATTGACGTAGAGTATATATAAAGAAAATCATGCTGACCATGTGTGTCATGAATGCCACCTGATGTTAATATGACAGATTAATGCATGAGCATATCATGATGACTATGTATGCCATGAATGCAACCCGATGTCAACATGATTTATATAAACAAATCAATGCATGTAAAGAGTAATCAAATTAATGCATGAACATATACAGAAAAATCATGTTGACTTTGTTTGTCATGAATGCCACTTGATGCCACTAAGATGTATGTATGAATGAATATATGGTATGAAAAATAATTGATCGGATGCAAAATGCAAAGGGGAAGATATCACGAAGGAAATAAGAATCGGAGAAACATAATTATCAATATCTCATAAATTTGAAGCATAACCAAATCATTTCCATATCAACATTCACAAGGTATAAACCATGTTTACAAAATCTGAGCAGTGGTTAAAACTATCTTTACAAGCACTTTATTTTTCATATCATCCTAAAGCTATAAGAGTCGGCTACTGAAAAAGTGAAATCCTACTACATCATATCAGACCAAAGTCTTTCTACATCATTGCCGTAAATCTCCCAATCCTAATTACCCTTTCCTAGTCCTCTATCAATTAGTGTCATTGGATCGATTCACTTGACATCTATAAGAGATTGCACTTTCCTTTTGATACACAGTCTTCAATGCTATGCCCAGTAATTCCATAGTGATAATCACATCTTGTATTTGGGTTATACCACTTAGGATATGGTGGTAACAGGGGTTTCAACGGCACACAAGCAACCATGTGATTTTGGACCAGTATAAGGAGAAGCTCTCGGTAACTGATTGGCATGAGATCATATTGCTCTTGAGTCTTATTCTTGGGTTGTTTCTTAGTCACACACAGCCTAGGAGTTGGGGCATTTGATGGAGGCACTAAGGTTCGAACCGAAGTGTTTACAGGGAGAGGTGGTGGACCAGCATGGTAAGGGTATGGATTTGGACATGGGACCCTTGGATGTTGTATATAATTCGAGAATCTTATCTCGGATGCTTGATAAGGTGCTTGATGAATGAAGGAGTATGAACTGCCAATTGGTAGGGATTAAGTGTGACCCAGGCATCTGTAGCGGTCATCCCAGTGGACGATTGGACCATAGTTGAGTGAGGATAATGGTTTAGACCTAGGACCAATTGCAGGGATTGTTTCGGATCTGAGGTTTCTATCCTTGGTATCAAGTTCTCTGTTTTAGTCATTTTCACAACATTATCCATAATTTCATCAGGATTCAAATCTTTGTGGCATTGACAAGTGCAGGACCCAGCAAGGATTATATATTCTGGACCTGATGGTTTTGGTTGATCTGAAGAAGATGAAGAGCCTTGAGAAAGTTTCATCCTACCCTTACCCATATCCTCAACCATTTTCATCAATTTGGTGAGCTGTTCTTTCACCTCTCAAATTTCATGTCCAAATTCCTCTTGATTGCATTCCAAAGCACCCAATCGTTCCTTGGATTCATTCCTCATATCTCGAACCCCTTTCATGCAAATGAAAATGACATGAGATCAAGAATACAATTATGAATGTACATGCTTTATTCTTATGTGCATGAATGTAATGATGATTAATGCATGAAGTGTACAAAGAAATTATAATGACTATGTATGCCATGAGTGCAACCTGATGCCAACATGATGCATGTGAAGAATAACTGAATTAAAACAAGGATATATACAAAGAAATGACCATGTATGCCACAAATGTATTTTTACAATGAATGACCTATGCATGTTAAGGCTGTAACATGGTGTCAAAATGATACATGTAAAGAATGAATGAATTAACACGAGGGTACACACAAAGAAATCAATGATTACATGAAATTGGTGGGAGCAAATTTTGATTATTCAAAAATCTCATTATGCAAGATTTGCCTCTAAATTTAATCTATGATATATTTTTTTTTGAAACATGCTTCTTCCACAAAAAGCCAACATATTATTTTTCAAAAGAATTTCAACACTACCGGTCTACAATTCTTATTCAACCAATGAATGTTTATGAAATCATCAAATGAGATTATTATCACCATTCGTTTATTGCAAAGAAATGAGATCAACAATACAACCATAAATGTACATGCTTATTCACATATGCATGAAAATGTACAAAATGCAAAAATGTTTGAAAAAGAATTTTTATATTTATTTTCAAAAAGTTAATATGCATTTGCCCCAACAATATATACTTATTTAGGCATCACAATGCCTTTAGGGCAGAAACTAAAATTTACCACGGGCGATGTACGTTCATCGTTGCCCGATCTACAACACTTATTCAAAGTGTAAAATAGGTAACAAAAGGTTTAGAAATGTCCCTCCATGTGTTCCTAACTTTGGTATATCTATCGAAAATCTGGCATGACTTCACCTAGGTTCATTATATGGAGTGGATCGGTTCTAAAGGTCCCGAATTGTTCCTCACTATCGCCGGTGAAGGCTAGTAAGGCACCCCGATAAAAGCGGGTTCAATTCGTTAGAGTCTATTTCCCTAGCACATGCAGATTGTTAATCACGAAGGCTTAGGTAATTTAGTACTCCGAAAGTGTTTCACTAGCCCACGTGGATTGTTAATCATGAAGGCTTAGTAACTTTGCTCCCACCTAAAAGGATGGAACCCGAGTATAGTGCTCATGATATGCAAATGCACGTGTAGTGTGTGAGGAGAAATAATAAACCTTTCACCACCTATTCTCCCCCTTATTCTAAATGTCCCAACAGTATTAAACAATGTAAAGCATCAATTAAGCAAAGAATAAGTATATGCAACAAAATAACCAGAGAACAATTATAATATGTATGCACATGAGTATGAACAGCATCAAAAAATATTTTATTATTTTCAAAATTCTCGTTATTATTGAAAAAAATGTGGGAATTAAAATTAAATACCAATTAAACCAACAAAACTGAGACTTTGATAACACACGACTAATTCTAGGCCTGACTCTCTAAATGTCCCCAGCGGAGTCGCCAAGCTGCCGCAACCTAAAAAATAACAAGTCTCATCGCGAGACTTTATTCATTAAGCGTGACATTGGGGGAAACAGAGGAAAAGATGACTTAATTCCTCTTGAAATAAAATGACGGTTTGAAAATGACCTCAAACAAGAAATGGAGTCGCCACCAATCTTTTTTGGCTAGGTGTGATCGGCCACCTATTAAAACCGGTTTTGTAAAACATTTTAAAATTAATTAAAATAATTTTAAAACCAATTTCAAGTTTGCGTTTTTAAACCAGAGAAATCAAAGAGTGGGTTCGGGAGTCGGTTACGTGCGGGGAAGGATTAGCACCCCCACAACGCCCGTATAAAACGATACCTTATTAATCGTGTGTTATCTCAAATCGGTAAAAAGTTGGTTTTAAATTTGTTATTTTAAAATAATTCCATTTTAATTGAAAATAATCCAGAATTTATTAATTCAAATTTTTTCTATATTTCACAAATGCGGCAAAATATAGAAATTTTTATTTATTTGAAAAACTTTTCGAATCATTTTCATTTTTGAAAGAAAGATATTCCTTTATTAATGATAATTGATGATATCTTCCCCAGCAGACCCGGCAGAGAACTCATGAATTATTTTAACTCGAGAATATCTTTATTTTTATTGAAAATCATTATCTTTTTTAAAACAATTTAAGAAAATAAATATGAACATGTGTGACATGATAAAGATGACATAATAAAATCTAGATGACATAATACAACCTAAATGATATGATATAATTTAAATGGCATAGTATATTTTAAATGACATAATATAACTTAAATGACATGATATAATTTAAATGGCATAGTATATTCTAAATGACATAATATAACCAAAATGACATGATATATTCTAAATGACATAGTATATTTTAAATGACATGGTATATTCTAAATGACATGGCCTAATTTGATTGACATGGCAAAATCTAAGTGACATGGTATATTCTAAATGACATGCCATAATTTAAATGACATAGCAATATAATTAATAACATGAAATGATATGATATGAAATATAAAATAATATTATCATGAAATGTGCATGAAAATAAAAAACAATGCATGAACATAATAAATCCTAAATGATGTGACAAAAATAAATGACTAAGCAAAAAGCATAGGATAACATAGAATATTCACAACCGTATAACAAAAAATATAACACTATGAATATAAATCAAAACAATAACATAGTCAAAGAAATATTCATAGCAAAAATCATATATTATACAATATGCATGAACATGGAAAATGCGATGCATGAAAGTGTATTTTTTCCTTTAAATAAGGAAATTCGTATACCTAAAAAGATATCCGACTACCTTAGGAAAAGAAATCAAACTAAATTTTCTAAAATCAAAAATACTTTGTGATTGATTTGAAAATAATTTTGAAAATTTTGGATAAATAAAACACCATGGCCGAAACCCCCTTGAAAAAGGCTTTATGTTTCTAACTTTGAAAACCCAGACTTGACCACCCTTGACCCGAGCTTTATAAAATCATTTTTTAGGATTAAAATAGCTTAGAAATCAACCTAGGAGTAGCTAAGGTTCTTAATCAGCCCTCTCTTAATGGCTTAGCCAAAACAGAAAATTATTTTTCCCTTTAAATAAAATCTGACTTTACTGTCCAGTTTTAAAACATGACTTTTTAACCTATTTTTAAAATTTCAAAAAAATCTAAAAACATTATGGGAGACTCAAAACATGTCGAACTCTATGGGAAAAAATTGGCTTAATTTTTAGACTGAGGATGACCTACCAGAAAAATCACGAAAGTCAGAATACTGGGTGAAAAACTGTTTAGCCAAAAAACATTTTTAAGCCTTTGATAAAATCATTCAAAAATCAAAATCAAAATTTTGGAGACTCCTCTGAGGACCTACAAACAGTATCAAAAATTTCTAAAAATTTGGACAAGTATTTCCTAATGAAAAAAAAATCACAAATGTAGAATTCTAAATTGACAACTTCTTAATTTTCCACAAGCATGCTCATGTGAGCTTGGCTTTGAGCCATTGATTGGCTTAAGTCAAAAATCAAGTGGTATGATATCAAATGCATGAACAAACAGCAAGTTAAATGCATGAAATGCATGATTTAAGGCCTAAATGACATAGAAAATGCATGGCAATACCAATTATGATCTTAGACCTAATATGACATTGCATGGCAATAAATGCAACCTAGACCTAATATGCATGAAATGAATGGCAATGCAAATGTGACCTAGACCTAATGAAAATGCATGGCAATAACACAAACACTTGGCATAGTAAATCAAATACACAATATCATGGCATAGAGATGCAAACATGTCAACTAAACAAGATGAAAATGCACACACAAGGCAAAACTTAGGGGTAGTTGAATGAACATAACAAGATGCAAAGAAATTCTAGCATGGAAATAACACAAACACATGGTATAGTATATGCAAAACTCAAAAGGAAACGTGTTAATTTAAACAAACATGATGCAATTGCAAAGATATAGCTAGACAAATACACAAACACATAGTATGGTAAAACCACAAAGCATGAACAACTTAACATGGTGAAAACAGAAAATTAAAATAGCAAACAAAGTAAGTAGACATGAAAACAAAATGATAAAATCAGAAAAATAATAGTAAGCAAATGAAAAAGGTTGAAAACAAGCTCCATATCTTAATTATTTTAAAAAGTTTGAACATCAAAACAAGCTAGAACATCACAACCAACATGGAAAATAAATTATACACAAACCATGCACTCCAAGGGTAGGTTCGGCCAACATGAAAAAATGGAGGAAAATTTGTTTTTTCTTTGATTTTTTTCAAGAAAACATAAGATAGGAGCTTTAGGAGGAAGTTTTAAAACATTTATTTCACAACCAAAAACAACAAAAAATCATTAAATCTCAAAGAAAATGAGCAAGTTAAGCATGGAAAAGAAAAGAAAATGCAAGAGTTAGGTGCCTTTAGGCCATCTTCAAAAGCTATTTTTCAAGCCTTTGTTCTCTTCTAACTTTGTTTGCTTTTCAAAACTTAGCTATTTCCACCCAAAATGAATAGTGATCAGCCAAAAAAAAACCCAGCAAAATGAAAAACCCCTCCCCCTTTAAGGTAGCCGAATGGACACAATGAGTGTAGAATGTTGTCATTTTTTTCCTAGCCAATTTGATCCAAAGGCCATTAATCCAAGATGCTTAAAATATGAAATTACCACCCTTAGATTAAGTGATAAGCCCTTCACTAATACAGCTGTTCAAAAATATGAAGCCATCATGTTGACATCCTTCTTCTTCATGCATTGGATCGTGTGGCACAATTACAAAGGCTTGATCAAAAAAATACTACCTTACTATCCACTTTTGGTCCTTGGATGCAAGAACTCAGCAAAATTCATCCTCCCCTTGGGCTTGGCCGAGTGGCTCTTCATATTCCAGCCCAATCTCTACTTTTTTAAATGCAAGAAAGGCCCTTCTTCAATTTCTTCAATAAAATTACCCTTTTAGCCTCCGAACCTAATTAAATAGCAAACGGACTCCAAATCCAATTTTTTTTTTCAATACTTCCCAAATAATATAAAATTGGGTTCTATAAAATTTCATAATTTTTCGAGCTCATTTGCTATTTTTCCCAGAATTATCTCCCAAAATTGCCCTTAATACATCCGAACTTTTTCCACTTTGTAAATGAGCTCCAATTCTGGATTTTTATTCTCCAATCTCTTCCAAATAATTTAAAATTGAGATCTGGAAGTTTTCATAATTTTTCGAGCTCATTTGCTATTTTTTCGGGATTTATCTTTTGAAATTTCAGCTTAGTGGACCCGAAATTTACCATTTTGCAAACGAGCTCCAATTCCGGAATTTTCTTCACCAGTCTCTTCCAAATAATTTAAAATTGAGATCTGGAGGTTTTCATAAATTTTCAAGCTCATTTTCTATTTTTTCGGAATTTATCTTATGGAATTTCAGCTTAGTGGGCCCGAAATTTGCCATTTTGCAAGCGAGCTCCAAATTCAGATTTTTCTTTGCCAATCTCTTCCAAATGAAATTAGATTGAGAACTCGAAGTTTTGGTAATTTTTCGAGCTCATTTGCTATTTTTCTTGAATTTTCAAAATTTGCCCTTTTACCTCCAAAGCTCGATTTTACTCAAAACAAGTTCGATTCCAGAGTTTCTTTTTCTATGCCTTTGTTATATATTGAATTGGAGTTGGTCCGAAAATGCCCAATAAACGACCAATTTTTACGATAAAATTCCCCTATGATTTTGTTTTTTCCTTTTTTCAGTATCGAGAATTTCCTCGTTTTTTCGTTTTTCCTCCAATCTGCTATTTTCTCGGAATTACTTCAAACTGAGCCTTGGGCTATCCTTGTTTATCACTCCTCATCAATTAGGGGCTTTAACTTTATCGAGTCAGGCCATTTCTGCAATTTTCCCCAATTTTGCATAATTCACCAAAAATCCTAATTCCCATTTTCTTCCGAATTGACTCTTTCTTTGGTTTTTCTTCCAAATGGCCTTTCCAATACCCGTAGTCATTGATTTTATTCCATTCGGAACCTCCAATTTCGACCAATTCCATCGTTTAAGCACTTTTCTCTAAATTTTCTAAACTAGGGTTTCTTTTCCACTGAATCTCCATAACCCATCTTTCAGACTCCATATCTCTGGTTGTAGACCTCGGATTATCAAAATTCTTTCACCATTGTTCAATTAAACTTTGAATCTTGATTTTGAATATGGGTTGACTTTTCAGTGGTTGACTTTCAAAGTTGACTTTTTCGGGGTTCACTTTTTCAAGATTGACTTTTCATGCTTGATTTCTTAAACAAAGCCTTAGAATGCCACATGCAGGATGAGAAGATACTTTTTGTATTCCAAAACATCATTTTAGAAAGAAAAATACCTAATTTAGGGATCCAGACAAAATTAGGTGTCTACAATATGAATGACATAGCAATATCTAGATGACATGGCATATCACAAAATGACATCATCATAAAGTATTCATAATCACATCATGATCACATGCACACATCATTATTTGAAATGAATTATTCATGTGAGGAATCATACAAATAGCATATGTCAGAAAATGTTACCGTACTTCTCGGCAAAGCTCGGAAAATAATTCTTTCATATGACATTTACATGGTTTCGAGTAAAACGAAAACCATACGTTTCGATTCCATAAACACATGCGTTGAATAATTTCCCAACCTCCCCGGCAAACCCGGAAAAGATTGGGAACTAATTCTTGCCAAATGCTTAGGAAACCAAAAAATATGTTTTTATGCCAAATTAAGTAAAAACATTCTTTTAAAATGCAATGCATGAAGATGTATTTCTTCTTTGAAGTAAAGACATCCATATACCTAAAAAGGTATCCGACTACCTTTGGAAGAGACTTAAATCAAATTTTCAAAATCGAAAGACTTTGGGCTTGGATTTAAATAAAAAAGTGGCATTTTTTGGATGGAAAAGGCCTCATGGCTGAACCCCCTTTTAAAAGGCTCTATTTTCCTAGTTTTGAAATCCGAGTTGGTCACCCTTGACCCGACTTTTATAAAATCAAATTTTATGATTGAAATGACATGGAAATTAACCTAAGACAGTAACCAATGTCCCAAATCAGCCCCCTCTTTGTATCCTAACAAAAACAAAAAATTACTAGTTCTTAAAAGCAAATCTGACTCTTACAGGCAGTTTTGAAAACCTATTTTTTTTCCTTCTAAAAAATTTCAAAAAAATCTACAAAAATCAGGGTAGACCTAGAAATATGTTGATCTCCATTGGAAAAATTAGCTTAATTTTTGGACCAATGATACCATGACCGAATTTTTACCTAAGACAGTGAGTTAAAACTGTTTTGTTAAAAACCATTTTTTGAACCATGATAAAAAAAACTAAAAATCATGAAAAAAATTATCATGGCATCCCCTAAATGACTACTGTATGTGGTAAAAAAATCATTTTATTTTGACCATGGATGAGTAGTGAAAAGAAATCCCAAAGTCAGAATACCCAATCTAAACTATCACTCTCTCAACTAGTAGAGGCAAGGGATTTTTAGCTTGAGATCATTGGTTGTTCTTGGCCAAAATCCTAGTTGAAATGTCATGAAATGCATGATTTTAACAACCCACAGTCGTATGACAATGAATCAACCATGAGTTGAAAGTATGAACAAAACCAACCAAAGAAAGAAATATCAAGCAAGAACAAGTACAAAAACATCTAGGTAGGTTCGACTAATGCAACAAATCATGTAAAATTTTTTGTCAACTTGGTTATTTGATAAAGAATGAGGAATAAAGGATAGAAAAACTTTAAAATTTATTTTTGAAAACCTTTTTATTCATCAAAAAGTTAACAAATCACATGAGAGGAGAAAAGGAATCACAACATCAAAGAAAAACATTAAAGAAGAAGAAGGGAGGTGATAGCTACCTAACTATTGCTTTCCAAATCAAGATTGCCAAATTCTTCTCTTATTTTTTTCTTCTCTCTTTTCTCTCAAGAGTGAAATGCCTTAAGAATAAAAAAATGAATCCTCTCCTCTTATTTTCTCTCCTTGGCCGACTGCCTCTAATAATATGAGAGAGTGTGTTTTTATTTTTTTAGCCCTTGGTCATGCTTCATATGCTCCTCCAACATTCCTTGCCACATGGCTAAAAAATTCCCTTCCTTGCATGATTTTTTCCTTAAAAATAGGGTGCTTGTCCCCTATTTTCATGATGCTTTCCTTAAAAATAGGGTTTCCTAGTCTCCCATTAGCCAACAATGCCACCTAGATTATTCTTGTCTCCTATCTCTACAAATTATCTAGGCCATTTGTCAAGATCATATGGCTTCCTATAAAAATATCTTCCTAGGTGGAATTTTTAATCCTACTCGGCATCATATCATAGCCTTCACATGCTCTTCACATGGCTTTGCAATTTGGAGACCTCCCATTGGCCTAAAATGCCATGTAGGCAAAGTAATGGAGAATTTTGTCCTTTTAAAAATGTCATCTTGCTATTCATCCTTGGCCAGTTGATCCATGATGATCACACTCCCTCTCTTTGATCTGCTGTTGGCCAAATATGGCATGGAAATTTCCAGGCCATTCATTTTTTTATTTGCAAATTGGCCCTTTTCGATTTTTTTGATAAAATTGCATTTTGGCCCCCAAACTTAATTTTATTACAAATGGACCCCAATTTTGGATTTTCCTTTTCCAATTCACACCATCCAATATAAAACTTAGTTCTGGAGGTTTTCACATTTTTTCGAGCTCATTCTCTATTTTTCTCGAATTTTTCTCTAAAGTTTCGGTTTAGTGTCTCCCAAACTTTGTCTTTTTCATTTGAGCTTCGATTCCAGATTTTTCTTCTCCAATATCTTCCAAAAAATGTAAAACTCAGATCTGAAGGTTTTCATAATTTTCTGAGCTCGTTTTATATTTTTCCCAAAATTTTCTCTTGGAATTTCGGGTTAGTGTACCCATTTTTTTTATTTGAACTCCGATTATAGATTTTTCTTCTCCAATACCTTCCAAAAAATATAAAACTCAGATCTGGAAGTTTTCATATTTTTTCGAGCTCGTTTCCTATTTTTCCCGAAATTTTCTCTTCGAATTTCGGGTTAGTGCACCCGAACTTTGCCTTTTCTTGTCTGAGCTCCGATTTTGGATTTTTCTTTTCCAATCCCTTCCATAAAGTATAAAATTAAGATCTGGAAGTTTTCATAATTTTTTGAGCTCAAATTCTATTTTTCCCGGATTTCCAAGATTGCTTTTTAACCCCCGAAACCTCGATTTTACTCAAAACGGGTCCGATTTTTGAAATTTCTTTTCCACTGTCTTTGTTATATATTGAATTGGAGTTGGTCCCAAAACGCCTAATTTTTAGGATCGAATTCCTCTCCGATTTAATTTTTCTTTTTTCAATATCGGGAATTTTCTCATTTTTCTATTTTTCCTCCAACCGGCTATTCCTTGGGATCCACTTCAAACTGGGACTTGAGATATTTTTGTTTATTTGTGTTTTATCAACTTGAGCTTCAATTTCATCGAAATGGGCCATCTTTACAGTTTTCCACAAATTTGTCAATTTTTCTATTTTTTAATTAGAACCTTATTTTCCTTTTTCTCTTCAAACCAATTCTTCTTTCAACTCCGCATCAAACTTGGACCTTCCAATATCCATATTTATTGATCTTATTCCATTTGGAACCTCCAATTTTGTCCAATTTGATTGTTTACGCATTTTTCCCCAAATTTGCCAAATTAGGTATTCCCATACATTGAATTTTTGCAACCGATCTTTCAAACTCTATATCTTTCCTTTTAGAACTCCGATTATCAAAATTCCTTCACCATTGTTCAATTCAACTTCGAATCTTGATTTTGACTGAGAGTTCACTTTTTTAGTGGTTGACTTTTTGGGGTTGACTTTTTTGGTTGACTTTTCTGTTGACCTCCGAAACAAAGTCTTGGGGACCCATCTGAGGAATGGTGGAAGTCTCTTCACATTCCGGGAAGTTGAAAGGAGAATTTGCTTGGTTTAGGGGTCCTGGACAAAATTAGGTGTCTACAGCTACCCCCATTTATGTACGAACATGTTTGAGTTATTGATGGTGGGTCTTACTCAACTAAGTATGTAGTCGGATGCGTCAAACTTGATCACATGACATTTAGAGGCAAAGTTAGGCGAAATGCATATGATGTATTTAGGCAAAGAGTTGTCACCTAACTGGATCAAGGAGTTGCATAGAGATGTAATTGGTAAACTAAGTTACCTACTCAATTAGTTTCAACATAGCTTGTTGAGTCACTCAAGGTTATGCTAAAATAAAAAGGGTCCTAGCTCATTAAGAAGTTTAAGAGTTAAATTTCTCGAGATAGTAGTTGAGGGCTATTATTTTGTTAAAATAATGAGAATAATCATTTAAGTATTAAAACCTGACATAAGTGATTACTACTTGCTATTTGTTGACTATTAAATGTTTTGATTCATATAGGATTAAACGCTAAAACGACAAATGCATTATCACTAAGAAGCATACTTGATGCTAATAAATTAACTAGGCCAAACTTCGTTGACTCGTTTCGCAATGTCAAGATTGTCTTGACACAGGAAAAGAAGGCTTATGTTCTTGATGAGCCTATTCTAGATGAGCCTGCTGCTGATGCAACTGAGGAGGAGAGAGTGGCTATAGAGTTCATAGAGATGATCTCGTATAAGCAACATTTGTGAAGTTGGCTAGTATGGCACCCGATGTCCAAAAGCAGCATGAGGCCATGAATGCTCAAGATATCATCCTTAACCTTAGAGAATTATTCGCTAAGGAGAATTGCACTAAGAGATTTGACATCTCAAAGGAATTGTTCAAAACAAAGATGTCAGAGGGAAGCCTAGTGAGGCCTCATGTGCTTAAGATGATAGGGTATATTACCCGTTTGGAGCAGATTGGATGGGTTATGGATCATGATCTAAGCATTGATCTAATCCTTACTCACTACCTGAGAGCTATTCGCAGTTTGTGTTGAACTTAAACATGAACCACTTGGAGGCTACCCTTTCTGTGGTTGTTGAATATGCTCACACAGGCCGAGCAAGCCATTGTTAAGGACAAGTCATCTGTCAATTTAGTCTCTTCCTCTAAATCGAAAGGTAAGAAAAAAAGAAAGACTAGATGGGATGTACCTCCTGCTTCAAAGAGTTTGAAGCCCGATGATGGTGTTGTGAAGGAAGCAAAGGATAAGGATAATGCTAACAAAGCTTGCTTTAATTGAGGGAAAATTGGTCATTGGAGGCGCAATTGCAAGGAGTACCTTGAGTTTAACAAGGGAAAGAAACTGAAATGAGTTTCAACTTCAGGTATAATTTGATTCACTCCTCTTGGTATATGATACCTATCATTTGGTACTAAATATGTATGACATATTGTAGAGACCAAAGGAAAAGAGCAGTGAAGCTTGACCATAAAGATGGCAACTGAGTTTGATGCTGTATTAGAGCTTGCCGATCTTATGGATTTTTAATAAGACATTTATTTATGATTTATTTAGAAACATTTGATGTTTTATTGGCATTATAGGCCATTGTTGAGGATATTTAATTTATTTTTTTGAAACATATTGCTGTATTGGCATTGGATGCCATGCTTATTTAATTTCCTCTTAAATAAATTAGTTGTAGAATTGTTCTATAACATAGTCTTATATATTATACAACTTGCAAAGTATTATGAATATTGTTTAGCTTAGTGATATGGAATTCGAATTGTTATTGAATTGATCCCTTAACATCTAGACATGTAGAATTTAGTGGGAGCTACTAATAACTCTTTGAATGATAAAAGGTTATGATAAATTGCCATTTTTGAAAATATGCAATTAGTTGGAAACGTTCCAAACTTGAAAGGATTGCACGTTTATATTAAATGTTTTTAAGATTAACTATTTTGTTTTGTCTTGCAAAAGGAGTTATATTTAGATTATTAGCTATGCTAATAAGTAGATTCCAATAGTTGTTATAGAAACAACTGAGCCATTTGACTGGAATCTAGGTCTCGTTGTGATCTGAATTATTAACTGATAACTCATATAATTATATAGTTTTTAGTTATGTTTTATTATTGTTTTGTGTCAAATACGAGTTATTATTGCTTAGTCTAATTGTGTTTATGATCTTTTATATTTTTATGTAATTTGGTGTTTTTTTACGAGTTTCTTTGAGTGATTTCAGATTACTAGGTTAAATCAACAATTAAGGGCAAATTCAGTTCAGTTCCAGTTCCGACACCTTTTGCCATATCAGCTATATCTGGAGTTTCACTGAAGCAATAAGGCTGAAATTTAACCGTGCAAAGTTAAGAGGCATATATAACTTTTTCATGTTTTACACTTCTTGAAACGGAGTCGTTTTACCTAGCGAAATCGACCATCAAGTTGGCTGATGTGCAATGACGTCTGTGCTGACCTGTTTTGGTATTTTGCCCATATCTTCTGATCCATATCAGCAAATGAGCTGTTTCTAACGGCTATGGATCACTAACTGATAGGGGAACATTTTTCTAGAAGACCATGTGATCAGATCAAGCTTCCAATATTGACAAAATCGACCATCAAGTTGGCTGATCAAAGTTGTCATACAATATGACGAAAATTGTTAGAAAAATGCACCCACCTATTATACCTACCTTTGAAATTTGTAAAGCTTGTCTCTTGTCATTTAGTCCTCCAAAATGTGTATAAATAGAGGGCCTTGGATGATTGTAAGAGACATTGTACATTGGTAGGATATTAGCCATTGTAATAAAATTCTCTAAGTTTTCCTCTTCTTTCTTTTCTCTAGTTTTCTTTTTCTTTATTTCCTTCTTCTTCTTTCTTTCTTTTATTTCCTTCTTAGATTCTCTTTAATTTTATGTTTATGTTTACAATGCCTATGCTAGGCTAAACTTCTATTTGGTTAAGGGTGATTTCAAAGCCCTAGACATGTTTTGTGATTGATTTTCAGATTCTATCTATCATTAATTTTCTATCAAAGTTGCTTATGTTCTTCTACAAGAATTGTTCATGATGTTGTCTTGATTTATTTAGGTGTACAACTAGATAGATCTTGATAATTATCTATTGCTAGTCTAGGAGTATTGATCCGTGTAATTGTCTTGATTTCCTATTCATAAGTGGCAATTTGTGATTAATGATTATGGTCAAGTTTTCAATAATTGCAAAGTGGAATATAACCTAAGTTGAACAATCCGAGCTTATGTGTTTGTTGCTTAGATCAACCTATCTTTCTCATCATAAAGCTGCCATTAAATTGAATTTAGAGAGCTTATTCTAGGTTGTTTAATGGTTAGAGATTAAATAGAGAGCTTGTTCTATTTAACGACAAACTAAGGAAAGATTGGGATAACAGAGCTTGTTGTTATCTACGGTTGTTAACTTTGATAGTTGGTTGATATTGATAGATCTGAAATTGATTCTTAATGATGTCTAGTGGTGGAGAATGAAACCTTAACCATATTTTTCATATTTGATTCTTCTTACTTACTTGTTTTCTTACTTTTCTAGTTTGCTTATTTTTAAAAGTATATTTATTTTTATTGGCTGGTTATACCGCCTAATTTGTATATTAACTTTGTTTTATTTTTATTGGCTGGTTATACCGCCTAATTTAGTATATATATTTTTATTGGCTGGTTATACCGCCTAATTTAGTATATATATTTTTATTGGCTGGTTATACCGCCTTGCATCTTATTCTTATTATTTACTTTAGTTTAAATTTGGCTTTAAAAACCCCTTTTCTTTTATTGTTTTCTTTGAACGTAAGTTATAAACTAATAACTCATAGATTAAAACCCAATCCCTAAGGACTCGACCCTTGCTAATCATTATACTTACAATTGATCTTTTTAGTGCAAGGTTAAATAAGATACACTCTTTTGGGTGCATCATTAACCTTGCTATTGAGATTATCATGTATATGACAAAGCATATTCTCTATGCACTTAAGCAATGTCCTTGTAGAGACACAATTGCTAATCGAAAGAGTTCGGCATTGGATACGTTAGTGATTGGCTTAGTGCAAGTGGGAGATTGTTGGTGTATGCCCTAGAGCCAATCAGATTGAGCTTGGGATACACAGTCAATAAAGCATACCTTCACTATGAAGATAGTGATACAAGGTTTTCCTTCATGTTAGTACAATAATAAGGAGTTATTAAGTATTAGTCGGATGAAGCCCATGGAACATAATGGCCTTGCAAAGGAATTATAAAAAGTTATAATTATGAAATCCTTATACATCAAAGCCTTGTTCCTCAAACTGTTCCTGGTCATCGTATTGCCGAGACGAGGCATTGGCAATGCTCAAAGACTAGTATATGTTAAGCCTTCTTACTTATGAAGTAAGCAACCGATCTCATACAGGTTGAAGTATGGGATACTTGGGATAACATATAGGTGCTTGTCTGTTGAACAAGTTCACTGAACATGGCCCGCCAAGAGAACTTCATTTGGTAATATCACTCTAGTGTCTATGATAATGTTCTCTTAGTACCAGTCGTGTAAATTAGTCCTCAGATTTGTGATACCAGGTCATCTTGTATGGAGAGTGTCATACTTAGATTTCGTCACGAACGGGTCCCAAACACGAGGATGCTTATGGTATGGTGTTATTGGGTATGACATGAACCATACGAAGATGAATGAGTGATCTAGAGAGGATTCACCACTCCCTGTGATATTGGAGACATATCTCATTTGTTATTGACTACGATTAACTTGATTAAGTCTTTGGCCAAAGCATGATGGATTTAGGAGAAAGTTGTTACTCTAAATTCATAAGGTTAATAATAAGTTGCGAAGAACTAATATGGATTGATCATGAGTAGAGACTGCACCATGCTCATGCGCTATCCGGGATATATGGTGAAAGGACCGTATTACACTGACAAGCTGGTTGCTGAAAGGTTCTAAAAGGTCACGCTGACTTCATAATATTTGGGTGGTCATGATGGGTTGCTAGATGCCGCTTATGATCTATGAAAACAAGTTAATGAGATTAACTTATGTTCATTGCCAATATATTGGGAACCTAGAGGGTCACACATATAAGAACATATATGTATGGATTAAACATGGTATTCTATTAAGGTAATAGACTAAAGGATCTATATTTAGGACTTAATTGAAGAAGTTCAATTGAGAGAGATTAAGACATAATTGAGATTTGAGAAATCCAAGGACAATGTCTTAATGAGATAAGAGGAATCAAGAAGTCTTATCTAGTATAGTCGACTTTGACATAGTGATGTACAAGGTGAATTTCGAATAACTATGCTATATTGGAATAATCTCATGATATGATATTAATAGATTAATAACATGAATTGTTCATGAGGAGAAATAAATTTAATTGATAATTAAATTACTTTCGTTTCGAAATTAATCTATCCAATAAATAAGCGTGATAAATTAGAATGGGTCGAAAGTTACTATTCTAATTTAAGACTGTCCACTAAGGATGGTTGGCCCAACTTAAAGCATTATGGTTAATGGACCATTAATATTATTAGATAATATATTGGGCCTATTGATCCATCTTAGAGTTAAATAGTTTAAGTCCAAGTGGATTAATTAAAATCTTGTGCAACAAGCTATAGGGGTCGGACAAGCTTAGGGAGAGGGGGTCAGGGTTTGCACCTACTTATATATTAGATATAGAGGTTGTAGCCGCAACCTAAGCTGGTAATTCTACTTGAGATATTCTGATTTTGCTTGAGAGAAAGTTGTTTTCAAGAAGAGAACCCTAACCTAGCAAAATTAGTATATCTCCACCTCCCTGTAGAAATCAAGCTTGCCGCAATTCCTCTTGTTCTTGGTGTTTTCTTGCCGCCTCTTCACCTTATTGAGTGAGATTGGTTTAGTGAGATAAATGATTGTGATCTTAGGATCAACTTGCTAGCACAAGTGAATCACCATACCATAGAGAAGGATCCATCAGCTGTTCGTGTGGACTAGCTCTAGAGGAAGGACAATTGTGCTTCTTCTGATCTTGTTCGAATTGGATCTTGGACTTGAGAGCAACTTGGAATTTGGATCTGCAACTTAAGGTTACGATATCTTAAGTAGTTAATTTCTAAATCATATGGGTGATTTATTTTGTTTTGAATGCTATAAACCTATGCTAAAAACAAGCCTAAGATCCTGTTGTACTCCAGGTGCTTCTTTGTTTACTTCTGTTGCACTTTGATTATTATGTTTAAGCATGAGCCCGGGAGTAGCATAGCCCAATAGTCAACCACAGCTACCTCGACACGTCCTAATGTCCCTAGGAAGATAACCAAACCATATATAGCTAGGGCGAAAATATCCCTAGCGATCTCTCTATTCGAGTGGCTTTGGATCAAAGATTGGAGGGCGTCCCAAGTGATACACTCACTTTTCCCTTTCTTAACCACATGACCTTCGACCCATTTGCTGTCCATTCCCACAATCTTAGCTAACTTCTTTTTGAATCCCAATATCTTCGAATCTTTCAAATAAATCCGATCCGGGATGGTATTCTCAATACGCAATAAATTCGAATACTCTTTTATGGTTGGTGTCATATCCTTCTTGTTGAAGGTGAAGCATCGGTAAGCAGGATTCTAGAACTGCATCATGGCCCGAATCAACTCACTATTAACTCTGACCGGTATCAACAATGCTATGTCCCCGTATATCTGAGTGAAAGCCTTCTTTTCTGACATATCCCATTGATTCCAAATATTTGTCAACCCACGGAAATCATTTTGCCGGAGATCCATCTCTACCCGTTCTGGCAATACTGACACATATCCCTCTTTTAAGCAATCCCCATCTTTTTGTTGATCCGACTTCGGGCGCTCTCTTACCACTGCATGCTCTTCCACTATCAAAGTAACCCGACCCTCCATGAAAGCCCTTTTGGTTGAAGACTATCCCGAGACCAATAACTTTCCCTATGCATTATGATGATAAAAAATGCATTAAAAAAAGAAACAAATTAGTAAAGGTGAAGAAATCAAATAATAACGAATAGTGTAGAATAAAATAAACAATTGTCCCAACAAAATTTCTGCTTTATGACGCCTTTGGGACGAGATATTAAATTTATCACGGGCGACACGATGTACGTTCATCATTGCCCGATTGGCAAAATTTATTCGAAATGTAATATAGGTAACAAAAGGTTGGAAATGTCCCTCCATGTGTTCCTAAGTTCAGTATATCTATCAAAAATTCAGCAGGGCTTCACCTATGTTGGCTTTATATGGCTCACTATATATGGGTGAATGAGGTTCTAAAAGGCCCCGAATTGTTCCTTACTTTCGCCTGTGAAGGCTAGTAAGGCACCCCGATAAAAACGGGTTCAATTCGTTAGAGTATATTTCCCTAGCCCATGCGGAGGAGTATCACAAGAGCTTAGGTAATTTATACTCCGGAAGGATTTTGCTAGCCCATGCGGAGGTTCCTCACGAGAGCGTAGCTACTTTACTTCCACTTAAAGGGATGGAACTCGGGTATAGAGCTCATGTTATGAAAATGAAAGTGTGGTGTGTGAGGAGGAACAACAAACTTTTCACCACCTATTCTACACCCTTTATTCTAAATACCCCGACCATTCAGTAAGGACAAGAATAAACAATGTAAAGCATTAATTATACAGAGAACAATAATATTCAACAAGATAACCGGAGAACAATAATAATATGCACGTACATGAGTATGGACATATTCAAAAACATTTTATTATTTTCAAAATTTTCTTTATTATTATTAAAAATGTGGAAACTAAAATTAAATACCGAATAAAACCGACAAAATCGAGACCTTTGATAACACACGACTAATTCTAGGCCTAACTCTCTAAGTCTCCCCAGTAGAGTCGCCAAGCTGTCGTAACATGATCCGTCACAGGATCCCATCAGAGGACGTTTTAAAAAAGTGTGGTGAGGAAAAGACAACTTAATTCCTCTTGAAATAAAGGTTAAGGGTTTGAAAACGACATCAGAAAAGAAATGGAGTCGGCACCAATCTTTTTTGGCTAGGTGTTATCGATCATCTATTAAAACCAGTTTTTGTAAAATACTTTAAAATTAATTAAAACATTTTTTAAAACCAATTTCGAAGTCTACGTTTTGAACCAGAGAAAACAAGTGCGGGTTCGGGAGTCGGTTACGTGTGGGGAAGGATTAGCACCCCCACAATGCCCGTATAAAATGGTACCTTATTAATTGTGTATTATCTCGAGCCTCGGTAAAAGTCAGCTTTAGGTTTGGCATTTAAAATTAATCCCTTTTAAAAAACGCTTATATTATTTGAGAATGATCCAGAATTTATTAACATAAAATTTTCCATATTTCCCGACAAACTTGACAAAAGATGGAATTTTTCCTTTATTTTGAAAATTCTCTGAATCATCCTTATTTTTTTTATAAAAAAAAAAAATATTCCGTCGTTAATGATAATTGATGATATCCTCCTCGGTAGACTTAGTAGAGTACTCATGAATTATTTTTACTCGGGAATAACCTTGTTTTATAAAAAATCATTAATTATTTTTCATGCATTTCAATTCATAAAAAAATGGTCATGAATGTGCAAATCAATACTAAGATATAAATGAAATTTAAACAACATGTACAATTATCATGCCATTGCAAACATTTATTATGACATGGCAAAGAATAAATGACATGGCATGCTTGACATGACAAAATCTAAATGACATGGCTAAAAGAATGAATGACATGGCATGCTTGACATGGCAAAATCTAAATAGTATGACAAGAATTAATAACATTGCATGCTTGACATGGCAAAATAATACTGACATGGCCAAAAGAATAAATGACATGGCATGCTTGACATGGCAAATCCTATTATGACATGGCAAAAACAATTAATGATGTGGCATGCTTGACATGGAAAAATCTAAATGACATGGCCAAAATAATGAATGACATGGCATGCCTGACATGGCCAAAAGAATGAATGACATGGCAAACAAAGAGATCATATAGGCAACAATCACAAAATGACATCATCATAGAATATTTATAATCACATCATGATCACACTAGAAACATGAATATAAAATGACATCAACGTGGAATATTCATAAACATAGAATTTCCATAATTAAGATGACAAATGTAGATATCATATGAGGAATCACATAAATGGCATATGTCGGAAAATATTACCGTACTCCCGGGCAAACCTAGCAAAGCTTGGAAAATAATTCTTTCATATGACATTTACATGATTCCGAGTAAAACAAAAACCATACTTTTCGATTCCATAAAACGTGCGTTGAATAATTTCCTAACCTTCCCGACAAACCCGGCAAAGATTAGGAACTAATTCTCGCCAAATGTTTAGGAAACCGGAAAATACGTTTTTTCACTAAATTAAATAAAAGCATTTTAAAATATGCAAGGCATGAAAATGTGTTTCTCCCTTGAACTAAGGACATCCATACACCTAAAAAGGTGTCCGACTACCTTTCGAAGAAACTTAAATTGGATCTCTAAGTTGAATGATTTTGGGCTCGGATTAATAAAAATGTAAATTTTTTGAAACCCGGATTAACTACCATGACCCTATCTTTGTAAAACCAATTTTTAACTTTGAGATAACATAGAAAACATCCTAAAATAATAGCTAATGACTCCAACTAGTCCCTCTTTTTTTACAAATAAAATCATAAAATTACTAGTTTAAAAAACTCATTTTGACTATAAAAACCGGTTTTAGAAAACTATTTTTCTATCCTTTATAAAAAAAATTAAATAAATTCTGAAAAAATCAGTTTTAAATTGAGACATGATAGACTATATGAGGAAAAATTATCTTTAAATTCAGACCAAAAATACCTAGGAAAAATATTGCCTAAAAACATAATACTAGTTAAAGACTTCTCTACTGAAAACCATTTTTTTACCCTTGAATAAAAATTCTAAAAATTCTGGAAAAATTATTTATGACTTTAAACATGATAAAATATATGAAAAAAATTCATATTTAAATTCAGACCAAAAATACCTAGGAAGAATATTGCCCAAAAACAGAATACTAGTTAAAGACTGCTTTACCGAAAACCATTTTTTTACCCTTGAAGAAAAATTCTAAAAATTCTGGAAAAATTATTTTTGACTTAAAACATGATGAGATATATGAAGAAAATTCATATTTAAATTCGGACCAAAAATACCTAGGAAGAATATTACCCAAATCTAACTATCCAATTTGCAAATCATCATTTTTCCAACTAGTTTGCACAAGAGACTTCAGCTATAGACCATTGATTGGTCTTAGCCAAAAATCAAGTTGAGAATGATATGAATGCATGATTTTCCAGCAATACAAACATATGAAAATGATCAAATATGAGCTAAAAAATAAACAAGAAAAGAAAAATCAAGGTTGGCTCAATGGTTGGTTTTTTGGACATAGTCCCACCTATCCAAAATCACTTGGTAAAACCAAGATCCTCAAGCTTCTCAAACCTTTTATTTCAAGACAAACACATAAAAATGATTAATCATGAACTAAAAATAAATAAAGCAAATAAAAATCAAGGTTGGCTCAATGGTTGGTTCTTTGGACATAGTCCCACCTGACCAAAATCACTTGATAAAAATCAAGATCCTCAAGCTTCTCAAACCTTTTATTTCATTTTTTTAAAGAAAAAAAAAAGGAAAAGATCTATCCTACCACAATGGTGAAACCCACATCCAACATGCAAGCAAGAAAACCAAGAAAAAGACAAGCACAATAACAAACATGGTAGTTTCGGCCATAGTGAAAAACATGTAGGAAAATTTTGCAAACTATGGTATTTTGTAGAGAATAGAAGAAAACCTTTTAATACCTTTTTAAAAAAAAAATTCTGAAGAAAAGAAGATAAACATGACATAGAAGAGAAGAAATCATAGACATGGACATGCAAAGAAAACCATAAACAAGAGGAGATAAGAAATCTGCCTAGCAAAGCTTCCAAAATCCTCTTGAAAATCCACTCTTTTTCTCCTTTTCTTTTATCTTTTTTTGAGAGGTTTTTAGCTACTGTTTTTTTTTTTGCCAAAATGTAGTGAATGTGTCGTATGAAAAATGAGAAAAAAGACCCCCCCATATACCTCTTCGCCGACCACCCCTTTAGTGTAGTGAAAAAAGTCTTATTCTTATTTTTTAGTTTATTAGTTTATTAGTTTATTAGTTTATTGGTTTATTCTTATTTTTTGTTCTAATTATTTACTTTCTTTTTTTTTATTAGTGAATGTTCCAAGCTCCCGAAGAAGACTTAAGACTTAGGAGAATTCGGAAATTTATAACTTCTTACCAATAACCAATCGAGGAGTTGATCCAAAACATCCAAGAAGAGCAAGGAGAGATGGTAGCAGCTGACAACCGAACTCTCAAGGAGCTAGCCGCTCCATACTTGGGTCAACAACCATTATGCATTGAATATGCTAATCTTGAGGTAGCTTTTGAATTAAAATCTGGTTTGATTCATCTTCTCCCAACATTTCATGGTTTTGCAGGAGAGCATCCAAATAAGCACCTCAAGGAATTCCATGTAGTTTGCTCAAGCATGAGACCAACAGGAGTCACAGAAGAGCAAGTTAAGTTGAGAGCCTTCCCATTCTCTCTAGCTGATTCAGCAAAGGAATGGCTCTACTATCTACCATCCGAGACCATCACTACATAAAATGATATGAAGAAAGCATTCTTGGAAAGGTATTTCCCAGCATCTAAGGCTACCAACATTAGAAAAGAGATATGTGGGATTAGGCAATACAACAAAGAGTCCTTATATGAATATTGGGAGAGGTTCAAGAAACTTTGTGCATCATGTCCACACCATCAGATAAGTGAACAACTTCTCATCCAATACTTCTATGAAGGTCTCATGCCCATGGAGAGAAGTATGATAGATGCCGCTAGTGGAGGAGCTCTAGTTGATAAGACTCCCGGGGCTGCTAGAACTCTAATCTCCAACATGGCAGTCAATTCTCAACAATTCTCGACCACCACAACCCAAGAGAGTTAATGAGGTAAGTATACCATCCCTTGAACAAAAATTTGATAAACTAACTTATCTTGTTCAACAATTGGCTGTAGGTAATATACAACAAATAAAGGCTTGTGGCATATGTTCAAACATGGGGCACCAAACTGATATGTGTCCAACACTTCAAGAAGACACCAATGAACATGTGAATGTCATGGGTGGATTTCAGAACCAACTAAGGAAATATGATCCCTACTCAAACACTTACAATCCAGGATGGAGGGATCATCCAAACTTCAATTATGGAGGGAACCAATCACAAGTTGTTCCTCCACCATTTGACAACAGGCCACCGGGTTTCCAGCAAATAGTGCAACAACCATATCAAACCCGACAACAAGTGCCACCACAAAAAAATTCAGGTGAGACTCTTGAAGATCTTGTCAAAACCCTTACTACTAATACAATTCAACTTCAACAGGAATCAAGGGAGACAAAGGTAAGTATCCGAAACTTAGAGGCTCAGATGGGGCAATTGGCAACAACCAAGAGTCAAATGCAATCAAGGGATTTCGAGAAATTACCTTCCCAAACCATACTGAATCCAAGAGAGAATGCCAATGCTATAACTTTAAGAAATGGGAAACAGCTAGAGACACCACAAAAGGATAGTGTTCAAGGGGAGAACAACACCATGGCATCCTCTTTACATCCCAATGAGCCACTAAAAAAGGTAACTCCTAAACCATCTTTTCCTTCTTATATAACTCCTCCAGCTTTTCTTAGAAGGTTAGCAAAGTCCAAAAAAGAGGAGCAAGAGAAGGAAATTTTGGAAACCTTCTGGAAAGTAGAGGTGAACATTCCTTTACTAGATGCTATCAAGCAAGTGCCAAGATATGCCAAGTTCCTAAAAGAGTTGTGCACATCTAAATGGAAGTTGAAAGGGAATGAAAAGGTAAGTGTGGGGGAGAATGTGTTAGCTGTTCTTCAAAAGAAACTCCCACCTAAATGCAAGGATCCAGGTATGTTTACCATTCCTTGTAAGTTAGGCAACACTAGGTTTGAGCATGCTATGCTAGATCTAGGGGCATCTATTAATGTCATGCCATATTCAATTTATGCTTCATTGAATCTAGGACTATGAAAGGAAACCGGTGTTATAATACAACTTGCTAACCGTTCTAACACTTACCCAAGAGAAGTTGTAGAAGACGTTCTTGTACAGGTTAATGAATTGGTTTTTCCCGCTAACTTTTATGTTATTGAGATGGAAGATGAGATGTCTTCTAATCCCACACCTATTCTATTAGGGAGACCATTCTTGAAAACAGCAAGAACTAAAGTAGATGTACATGATGGCACTTTAACTATGGAATTTGATGCTGAAATAATTTGCTTTAACATTTTTGAGGCCATGAGATATCCTAGTGATGTGCATTCTGTTTTTAATATTGATATCATTGACTCACTAGTGCAGCAAGCTTATGAGCTAGATGGTGAAGATAGTTTGGAGATAGTCCTTAGCAAACATCTCGGAATGGGGAATGCTAAAAGGGAACTAGCCTTGAGTAACCATGTGGAAGGGGCACTAGAATTTTTACACTCGCTGCCACCTAAAGATGCAAGGTTTGATGTTTCATTTATTGATTTGCCTTTATCTAATGAGAAACTTCTACCTTCCATTTTACAGGCACTAACTTTAGAGTTGAAACCACTACCGGACCACTTGAAATATGTGTTCTTAGGTGAAAAGGACACACTACCAGTCATCATTGCCAAAGAGATCACACCTTTGCAGTAAGAATGACTTATCCGGGTTCTTAGAGAGCATAAAATAGCAATTGGTTGGTCAATTGCCGATATCAAGGAAATAAGCCCATCCATGTGCATGCACCGGATTTTGTTAGAGGAAGGGTCAAAACCAATAAGAGAGGCTCAAAAAAGATTGAACCCTCCTATGATAGAGGTTGTGAAAAAAGAGATACTGAAGCTCCTAGATGTTGGAGTGATCTATCCTATCTCGGATAGCAAATGGGTGAGCCCGATCTAAGTAGTTTCAAAGAAATCAGGTGTAACGGTGGTAACAAATAATGAGAATGAACTTGTTCCTACTAGGATTCAAACAGGGTGGCGAGTTTGTATTAATTATCGAAAACATAATTCCACAACTCGTAAAGATTACTTTCCTTTACCTTTTATTGATCAAATTCTTGAAAGGTTAGCTGGCTATTCTCATTATTGTTTTCTTGATGGTTTTTCAGGTTATAATCAGATTGTCATTGCTCCGGAGGACCAAGAGAAGACAACATTCACATGTCCATTTGGTACTTTTGCATATCGGCGTATGCCATTTGGTCTTTGTAATGCACCAGCTACATTCCAAAGGCGTATGATTAGCATATTTTCAGATTATGTAGAAAACATCATAGAAGTATTTATGGATGATTTTAGTGTCTATGGTGATTCTTTTGATAGATGTCTAGAGAACCTTACACTTGTACTTGAAAGATGCATGGAAACTAACCTTGTTTTGAATTGGGAAAAATGTCAATTTATGGTAGAACAAGGAATAGTTTTAGGCCATGTTATTTCTTCTAGAGGGATAGAGGTTGATAAATCTAAAATAGATATTATGCATTCTTTACCATCTCCCACAAATGTGAGAGAGGTTCATTCTTTTATTGGACATGCAGGTTTCTATAGGAGATTTATCAAAGACTTCTCAAAGATCACATTACCTCTTTGCAAGCTACTACAAAAAGACGTGGTTTTCCAATTTGATGATAAATGAAAAGAGGCGTTTGAAACATTGAAGGGACTCTTAACATCAGCTTCTATCATGCAACCACCAAATTGGAATGTACCTTTTGGAATCATGTGTGATGCTAGTGACTATGCCATTGGAGCTGTTTTGGGCCAATGGGTTGGCAAAGCCTCATATGCCATTTATTATGCCTCCCAAACTCTTAATGATGCTCAATTAAACTATTCCACTACTGAAAAAGAACTTTTGGCTATTGTATTTGCTTTAGAAAAATTTTGATCTTATTTAATTGGTACTAAAGTAATTGTATTTTCTGACTATGCAGCCCTTAGGTACTTACTCACTAAGAATGAGGCCAAACCAAGGTTGATTAGATGGATACTTCTCTTACAAGAGATTGATTTGGAGATAAAAGATAAGAGAGGTAGTGACAACCTGGTTGCGAACTATCTTTTCCGTTTAGTTCATGAAGAGGATGCACTACCCATGAATGAGAACTTCTCGGATGAGCAACTTCTTTTTATAAGTACAACAACTCCTTGGTATGCCGATATTGTTAATTACTTAGTTACTAATAAGTTGCCACAAGAGTTGACACAAGCTCAAAGAAATAAGATCAAGAGTGATGCCAAATACTACATATGGGATGATCCTTACCTTTGGAAGCATTGCTCCGATTAGATAATAAGAAGGTGTGTACTCAAATATGAATTTCAATCTATTCTCACTTTTTGTCACTCTTATGCATGTAGAGGACACTTTGGATCCAAAAGAATAGCCATGAAAGTTCTTGATTCTAGATTTTATTGGCCTACTATGTTCAAAGGTGCATACCTCTTTTGCAAGTCATGAGATCGTTGCCAAAGAATAGGTAACTTAGGTGCTAGAAATCAAATGCCTTAAACTCCAATACTTATTGTTGAAATTTTTGATGTATGGGGCATGGATTTCATGGGAAATTTTCCTTCTTCTTTGGTAATATTTATATTTTACTTGCCGTTAATTATGTTTCAAAGTGGGTGGAAGCAAAATCCACTAGGACTAATGACTCTAAAGTTGTTTCAGATTTTGTCAAGACTAACATCTTTGCTAGGTTTGGAACACCAAAGGCCATAATTAGTGATAGAGGTCTCACTTTTACAATAGGACTATGGAAGCACTTTTGAGGAAGTATAACATCACACACAAGGTCTCCACCTCATACCATCCTCAAACTAATGGGCAAGCTGAAGTGTCAAACCGAGAAGTTAAGTCCATCCTTGAAAAGACAGTTAATCCAAATAGGAAGGATTGGAGTTCACGACTTGATGACGCACTTTGGGCTTATAGGACAGCATATAAGACACCCATTGGTATGTCTTCTTATCAACTTGTTTATGTTAAGCCTTATCATCTTCCTGTTGAATTAGAACATAAGGCATATTGGGCTATCAAACAATGCAACATGGAGATGGATAAGGCAGGTAAGCAAAGAAAACTAGACCTACAAGAATTAGAGGAGATAAGGAATGATGCCTATGAGAATTCTAGGATTTACAAATAAAAGACTAAGGCATTCCATGACAAGATGATATCAAGAAAGGACTTTGTTGTTGGAGAAAAGGTTTTTCTCTTGCATTCACGCCTTAAGTTATTTCCAGGTAAGTTACGTTCTCGTTGGGTTGGACCTTTTGTTATTACTAATGTGTTTACTCATGGTGCAGTTGAAGTCCAAAGCCCAAAAACAGATAAGGCATTCAAAGTGAATGGTCATTGATTGAAGCCTTACAAGGAGAACTTTCCAATACAAGATGTGGAGGAGTTACCACTCTTTGAGCCAAATTATGTTGAATAATAATGGCATGGGTCTAAGTCAGGCTGAGGACAATAGACCAAGTGCTTCTTGGGAGGCAACCCAAAAGGATGGAGAGCATCTATTATAATCAGATTTGCATATTTCTTAGTCTCCATCATTCTATCTTTTATTATTTTTCTTTTGTTTTGTTTAGTAGTTCTTTTCTCTTACATATAATTCTTGCATTGGGGGATAATAGCATTACATTGAGGACAATGTAAAAATTAAGTGTGGGGGGGAGAATTTAGGATTTTATTTAGAGTGTTTTTTTTTTTTTTTGTCTTTTTATCTTGTTTTGAGTGTGTTTTAGTTACTTTTAATACTATGATGAGATATGAATTGCATAAGTCTAAAACTAATTTATTAGTGAGAAGATTTTCATGAGAATTGAGCTTGATATCATTTTTTTTATGATCCAATGTTAAGATGATATGTTGATTTAGAAAGAAGCATGTTTAGACTTAAATCTGACTTGTATAATCATTCCTGTGAGTTTTTGAGCCTATATGATTGATGCATTATACATATCAATCTAATTTCTTTCTTGAGTGCTCTTATGATTACATGATTCTCTAGAACTTGCTTTAAACCTTGTTGAGACTATATTGATGCATGTGACAACATGAATATGATAGAGGCATTAGGATTTTTAACCAGGGCCAAACAACCATCTCTTATTGATGTTCCAAGAGAACATCCCCCTTAGTGAACCAATTTGAGCCTATATTGAATAAGCTATTTCTTTGGCAACCATAACTTGTCCTTAACCTAAATATACTTATTTATATCTTTACCCTTGTTCTAAAGATGAATTAGCATGTTTTGAGACATATTGCAAAGACAAGGAAGATCTATTGAAAATTTGGGTTAGAAACAAGAAATAAGTGTGGGGGAAAAGAAAAGAAAAGTCAAGAGAAAAAGAAAGGGAATATTGCCAAATACATTCCTATGTGAAAAAAAAATGAAAAAAATATGAATAATCTCTTGAACTTGTGGAAAAAGAAAAAGATGTTACAAAGTTGTTTAGAATGAAGAAAAGGCCCAACATGAATATTTGGCCTATGTGATTATGTACTTGTAAAGAGTTTTGAGAAGTTTCTTTGTATTAATCTTATTATGTCTCTAAACTCTATAAAATCTTTGGAACTTTTTTAATATCCTTTATCTTTTATTCTTTAGCCACATTTATTACCCTTTGGCCCCATTACAACCTTGAATAAAGACCTCTTGATTTATGAAGTTGCATGATCTAAATAGAGGAGAATAGGCAGACAAGCAAGCATATGGTAGAACTGTTTTCTTGAGATTGATTGAGTGTAAACACTTTACCACTACTTTAAAGAGTGAAAATCATGAGAGTATCCCATGTGAGAAGTTGAGATTAAGTTTGAACATGCACTATTTTGATTGAGATATGTTATGTTAATGTTATCTTAACTCAAACCCTTTACTATCAAGCATGATTCTTTGTGAAACTCTTTAAGCTATTGATTAGTTTATGAGATTTTTTCAATGATTATCTATAAGTTGTATTGAGAGTGAGCTAAATCAGGTTTTCTTTACTTTGTTCTCTATTTGATTTTGCTCGAGGACTAGCAAAAGACTAAGTGTAGGGGAATTTGATAAGTGCTTAAATTCATGTATTTTCATATATTAATTCCTTATATTTTATACTTAGTTCCTTGAAATCCTTGATAGTTTACTATGGTTTTGTGTTTTGTAGGTGTTTTGGAAGATAAGGATTGCTATGGAGTTGAAAAGAATGAATTTGGACAAAAAATGAAGCTTCAACCACAAAGGAAAGCCGATTGCCCATCAAGGAGACACTATCTGGCTAAACCTAAGCTAAACCTTCTATAAATAAACTAGTGGTGTATTATATACTCTTTATCCATGAAAACCGTAGTTGAAAACACTATTCCCACACCCAAATTAAGGCTAGCGGCAGCTTTTATTCCACCATGAAGAATGTCAGCAACCACCTTCTTTTTGCATTATTATGGGTTGCCCTAATTCTTCCTTTAAATACCCTAGCTGATTACATGGTTTCTTAGATAAATAAAAGGTGGCGACATCTTCTAATATTATTGGTTGTCAACTTTGTGAAACTTGCATTAAGTGCAAGTATCTTTCCTTAAAGCTAATCCTAGTCAAAGTAGAAGAATTAAATCAGCCAATACTTTCCTTCCTTACACTTACTTTGGCTGCAAGTTTGTAATCTCTCCTCATTAAAGAGTGCTTTGACTAAGACTTTCCTACTTTATTCAAACTTGGCTGCCAAGGCTTATATCTTTCTTTAAAACACAAAAGTCAACCATTTTCCTTAACTTTAGCCACAAGTCAGATTTATTGAAGGGAGAGAGAGCTGAAATTCACTTGTTTGATGCCCTAGCTATTGCCTATAAAAAGGGAACAAGGGGGCAAACGAAAATACACTTCTCCAAGCATTAGAGTTCTGATTTCTTTTTTGTTTCTTTGTTTTTGAGAGAGCAAGAGGCTGGATAATTAATATTTTTCTTCTTCTTCTTCTTCTTTCTTTCTTTTATTTTCTTCTTAGATTCTCTTGAATTTTATGTTTATGTTTACAATGCCTACGCTAGGCTAAACTTTTATTTGGTTAAGGGTTATTTCAAAGCCCTAGACATGTTATGTAATTAATTTTCAGAATCTGTGTATCATTGTTTTCTATCAAAGTTGCTTATGTTCTTCCATTAAAATTGTTCATGATGATGTTTTGATTTGTTTAGGTGGCCAACTAGATAAATCTTGATAATTGTTTAATGCTAGTTTAGGAGTCTTGATCCGTGTAATTGTCTTGATTTCTTATTCATAAGTAGCAATTTGTGATTAATGATTATGGTCAAGTTTTCAATAATTGCAAAGTGGAACATAACCTAAGTTGAACAATCCGAGCTTATGTGTTTGTTGCTTAGATCAACCTATCTTTCTCATCATAAAGCTGCTATTAAATTGAACTTAGAAAGCTTATTCTAGGTTGTTTGATAGTTAGAGATTAAATAGAGAGCTTGTTCTATTTAACGACGAACTAAGGAAAGATTGGGGTAACAGAACTTGTTGTTATCTACGATTTTTAACTTCGATAGTTAATTGATGTTGATAGATATGAAATTGATTCTTAATGATGTCTAGTGGTGGAGAATGAAACCTTAACCATATTTCTCATGTTTGATTTTCCTTAATTACTTGTTTTCTCATTCTTATTATTAACTTTAGTTTAAATATGATCTCAAAATCTCCTTTAATTTTGTTTACTTGTTTTTAAGTGATAAACTATTAACTTATAAACTAAAACCCAATCCCTGAGGACTCGACCCTTGCTAATCCCTATACTCTACAATTGATTCTTTTTAAGTGCAAGGTTAAATAAGATACACTCTTTTGGGTGCATCATTAGGATTTAGGGTTTATTGTTTATGTTTAATGGTTTAGGGATTATGGTTTATGGTTTGAGGTTAATGGTTAATGTTTAATGGTTTAGGGTTTGGAGTTTAGAGTTTAGGGTTTAGGGTTTAGAGATTAGGATTTAGAGTTTGGGGTTTAGAGTTTGAAGTTTGTGATTTGTGGTTCATGATTTAGGGTTTAGGTTTTAAGGATTGGGTTTAGTGTTTATGGTTTGGGTTTATGTTTTAAGGTTTAAGGTATGTGATTTATGGCTTAGTGTTAAGTGTTAAGTGTTAAGTGTTTAGGATTTAGGATTTAGTGTTTGTGGTTTAGGGTTTGAGTTTATGTTATAATATTTAGGGTTTAGGGTTTCAAGTTTGTGGTTTGTATTTAGTGTTTGTTGTTTGGGTTTAAGGTTTAGGATTTATGGTTTGGGGTTTGGGGTTTGGGTTTAGGGTTTGATGTTTAGGGTTTAGGGTTTAGAGTTTATAATTTAAAATTTATGGTTTAGGGTTTAGTGTTTAGTATTTGTAGTTTGGGTTTATGGTTTGAGGTTTGAGGTTTAGGGTTTATGATTTAGGATATAGTGTTTGGGTTTAGGGTTTAAGGTTTGATGTTTCGAGTTTAAGGTTTAAGGTTTATGATTTGTGATTTGGGTTTTATGGTTTATGTCTAGGATTTAATGTTTGGGATTTGGGATTTGTGGTTTATGGTTTATGGTTTAAGGGTTTATGGTTTGAGGTTTGAAAAATTAAGGTTTTTGGTTTAGGATTTAGGGTTTATGATTTACGGTGTTTGTGGTTTCTAATTCGGTATTTAGGGTTTGTTGTTGAGTGTTTAAGATTTAATGTTTGTGGTTTGGATTTAGGGTTTAGAATTCAAGATTTAGGGTTTGGGGTTTTTTATTTGGGTTTTAGAGTTTGAGTTTAGTGTTTAATGTTGGAGTTTAGGTTTTGGGGGTTAGGGTTTATAGTTTAGTGTTTATGGTTTAGGGTTTAGGGTTTGAGTTTGGGGTTTAGGGTTTAGGGTTATTGGTTTAGTGTTTAGGATTAGGTTTAGGTTTAGGTTTGGGGTTTAGGATTTAGTGTTTAAGGTTTAGGGTTTGATGTTTATGGTTTAGGGTTTAAGGGTTTGAAGGTTAAGGTTTAGGCTTTATGGTTTATGATTTGTGGTTTAGGGTTTGGGTTTATTGTTTGTGGTTTAGGGTTTAGGGTTTGTAATTTATGGTTTATTGTTTAAGGTTTAGGGTTTATGATTTAGGATTTGTGACTTAGTGTTTTGTCTTTGAGTTTAGGGTTTGGTGTCAGGGTTTATGATTTAGGGTTTTAGTGTTTATGGTTTTGGGCTAGTTTAGTGTTTGATGTTTAGGGTTTAAGCTTTAGAGTTTAGAGTTTAGTGTTTAGGATTTAGGGTTTAGGGTTTATGGTTTAGTGTTTAAAGTCTTAAGAGGTAAGGTTTAGGGTTTAGTATTTAGTGTTTAGAGTTTATGGTTTGGGTTTAGTGTTTAAGGTTTAGGGTTCGGAAATTATAGTTTAAGGTTTAGGATTTGGGTTTATGGTTTAGTGTTTAGTATTTAGGTTTTAGGTTTATGGCTTGTGTTTAGGGTTTATTGTTTAGGATTTGTGTGTTATGGCTTATGGTTTAAGGGTTAAATGGTTTAGGATTGAGTGTTTAGGATTTAAGGTTTAGAATTTAGGGTTTGTGTTTAATGTTTAGGGTTTAGGATTTGAGGTCTAGGGTTTAGTGTTTAAGGTGTGGGATTTATGATTTAGGGTTTAGGGTTTATGATTTAAGGTTTAGTTTTTGGGTTTTGGGTTTAGTGTTTTGTGCTAAGTTTTAGGGTTTAGTGTTTAGGGTTTGTAATTTTTTATTTAGGTTTAGAGTTTTGGTTTATGGTTTAGGGTTTAAAGTTTTGGGATTTAAGGTTGGGGTTTAGGGTTTAATATTTAGGGTTTAGGATTTAGGTTGTGGTCGTGGTTGTGGTTGTGGTTTAGGATTTAGAATTTGGATTTTGGATTTTGGAATTTGGAATTTAGGGTTTGGATTTAGTTTTTAGTGTTTGGAATTTAGGGTTTGAGGTTTATGGTAGGGTTTAGGGTTTGGGATTTTAATTTTAGAATTTAGGGCTTAGGGTTTAGGACTTAAGATTTAATGTTTAGGGTTTGATATTTAGGGTTTAGTGTTTGGGATTTGGGATTTTGTCTTTAGTGTTTGGGATTTAGGGTTTAGTGTTTAGGATCTAGGCTTTAGTGTTTAGTGTTTGGGACCTATAGTGTGTTTAGTGTTTGGGATCTAGGGTTTAGTATTTGGGATTTAGGGTTTAGTGTTTGGGATCTAAAGTTTAGGATTTAGGGTTTAGAATTTAGGGTTTAGGATTTAAGGTTTGGGATTTAGGGTTTGAGATTTAGGATATAGGGGTTAGTGTAAGGGATTTAGGATCGGGATTTAATGTTTAGGGTTTAGGATTTATGATTTAGGGTTTAGTGTTTAGTGTTAGGATTTAGGGTTTAGGGTTTTGTCTTTAATGTTTAGTGTTTGGGATTTAGGGTTTAGTGTTTAGTTTTTGGTGTTTGGGATTTAGGATTTAGGATTTAGTGTTTGGTGTTTAGGATTTAAGGTTTAGTGTTTGGGATCTAGGGTTTGAGGTTTAGGATTTAGGATTTGTGTTTTAATGTTTGTATGGTTTAGGGTTGCTCAATCTTTTCTAATTTTTTTGAGTTAATTACACGAATGGTCCCTAAAATGTAGAGTATAGTTTATTTTGGTCCCCAAACTTAAAAATATAACAATTTATATTATAATAAGAATTATATTTTTCTTTTTTCTTTTCTTTTTTTTTCTTTTATTTTATTTTCAAATTTTATATTTACCTTTCTCTTTTTTTTTAGGAAATAAATACAAAAAATAATTATAATTATAATTTGAATTAATTTTGTAAAAATATAATTAATTTATAAATATCTAAAATATTTATTTAAATTAAATTAATAATTTTTTGTTTCTTTTTTTTTCTATTTTTTCATTTTATATTCTTTATAAATAAACTAAAACATAAATAATAATCTTTATTATAATTTAAATTAATTTTATTACTATTAAATAATTTATTAAAAATATAAAGTATTTATTTACATTAATTTTAAACAATTATTTTTACTTTTTTATCTTTCTTCTTTTCCCTTTTTTCTTGTTTATAAATAAATACAAAGAAAAGTAAATAATAATTTATAGTGTAATTTAAATTTAAAAAAATACAAAATTTATAAAAAAAAATTCAAAATATTTATGTAACATTAATCTATGAAAATAAAGTTCTTTTCTTTTTTCTTTATTGTTACAATTAAATAAAAATTAATTATTTTGTAATAATTAATTATTTATAAAAATAATATATTTATTTATATAATTAAGAAAGTTATTTTCCTTTTTCTTCATTCTTTTTTCTTTCCTTTTATAAATAAATAAATTTTGTAAAAGATTAAATAATTTATTAAATATAAATAATATTTATTTTATTTTATTTTCCTTTTTAATTTTTTTCTTTATATTAATTTTTTTGTAAATATATTTTATTTTCCTTTCCTTTGTAAAAGGGAAATTTGACTCCCTACCGCTTGTTCGACCCTGCGAAAGGTCGGACTGCTATTCATAACACCCGATAGGCATCGCAATAGGCAAAATTTGATCCCTCACGCTAGATCGAGGAGGGCCCTATTTGGCGCTTCTTGGCAGATTGGGTTAAGATAGCTTTCGTCTCGATTTCAACATTGAAGTCGACATAAAAAATATAAAATTTTAATTAAATGAATCTAAATAAATATTTTATATTTATAAATTATTTAATCTTTTATAAAAAATAATTAAAGTTAATTAACCCAAAAAAAAAGATGAGGCAGGCGTTCTCTCTCAAAGAATCCTTGCGCAGCCATGCCTCCATGGCTTCCGGATTGATTCAGCAAGTGTGGAATATTGATAACAACGAGATTGTCACCATCTTTCTTGATAATCTTAACAAGAGGATACAATACAAACCTTTGTTTAATTATTTTGACAAAGTAGTGAAGGTTTTTGATCTTTTTATCTCGAAAAAGAGAAGACCAGGGATGGATGATCTTTTCTGTTTCATTCATGTTGTGGGTGCAGACGCAAGCGCTTGTTTGTTAAGTGCAATAGAGACGTCATATTGGGCAGAAGGATTGTTTTATCTAGGGCTAGGTTTGGTCCAGAGAAGAGAAACAACAGGGTTTCGAGGGTTGTGGTTCAACCTCTTAATAAGTTTCAAGTAAAAATATCAGCGATCAAGGCCTTTCTGGGTAATGATAGATCATACATTCAGGTTGTGACGAATAAGCCTGGTGGGAAGGACATTGCCGATATGGGAAAGGAGATTCAGGAAAGTTTAGGTTTTGCTGGAGGGAAGGAGACGTGCTTAGTGCAGTCTTCTACTGCTGGCAGGATTCTCTCGGATGCTGGTCTGCATCGAACTGTGAGAGGGGAGGCAACCAGTAAGAGCGGAGGAGTGATCCAGGGACAGACTTGTAGTGATGTGGGGAAGGAGAGGGTGATAGTGCAGTCTCCTGCGACAGGCAGGCTTTTATCAGACACAGATCTCCTTCATAAGGGTACAGCGATCAAGAATCGGTTGGAGGTGGCGAGGGAGCCTGTCTCATTAAATGGTAGGACTCATTTGGGCAGTGATCAGATCCTTAGAGTGAATGCTTTGAAGGCTTATTCAACAGAAAACCATATTTCGAATAAGTATAGCTCTCGGTTTCATGCGATTCACAAAAAATGAAGCTAAGCACAAAGATAACTTCGAAGTAGAGGGTTGAGAATGCCAAGGCTGGGGCTGCCTCCATACAGTGGCAAACAGAGCCAAACCAAGAGGTAAGGATCAGTACAACAGAGTCTGTTTTACAATGCATTGAGTTATAAGAGATAACAAAATCGGATGAATGGCTTAAACTATTGTGGTGTGCTTGTTACATGAGTTTGCTAACCCGAAATTATTGGAAGATTTTTTTTGTGGACAAGGACTTTTTGGGTGCAAGGTAGCCATTATTGATCTTAAGAGGGTCCTTATCTCTTTTGAAAATGCTGAAGATGTCAACAAATTTCTAGTGGAAGAACATAATTTGAAGAATGATTGGTTTGTTGAGGCACGTGCATGGGTACCACAAGATGTAGCCTAGGATTATTTTGTCTGGATCCGGGTTAAGAGGGTTCCACTATCTTACTGGAACTTGGAATTCTTTAAAAATCAGGGTGAACAATGGGGGAGTTTCATTGCGGTGGATGAGAAGACGTTATCAAGGGAAAGGTTTGATATGGCCAGGATTCTCATATCTTGTTCAAAGCCATTCTCTGTTAGTGTGCTGGTTTCTTTTGGAATCAATGGCGAAACTATCACTTTACAATTCACGAGAGAATTTTCTACATCTCTCTAGTTTCCTAATAATTTTAAACATTTTTGGGAAGCAGGCGACATCAGTAGCTCAACTGAAGTGGAAAAAGCATTATCCGAGGACTCAGTGACTAATCAGAATATTGGTTGTGAAGATGCAGAGGATTGGGGGGAAATACAAGGGAACAAGTCTTTAGATTCAAAGGACTTAGATTACCGAATGGAGGAGATGGGTTGTCAGGCAGTAATGACCGAACTTGTGGAGGGCGGGGGAGAGGACAATGTCGTTAGTCAAGAGAATGAGAGGCAGCAAGCAGTGCAAATCACACAGAAAAAATGTGGTAGGTCGAGGAAAATTTTGGGTTTGTTAACTTTGAATGCAGAAAATACGAATTATCCACGCACTAGATCCAGAGGTTTGTTAAACAACGAGATAAGAGAGTAAAAGAATACAGCAGATTGTGTATTGCTAGATAAGGGAAAGTTAACCTGGTTACAGGGGCAACAAATGGGTCTTTGTGGGGATGGGAACAACAGTGAGATAGAAAGAAGACTGACTGAATTGGATGAAAGTGATGCCAAGTTGGTCTGTGCAAGGGGGACTATTTAGTGGGGAATTGACTGCTCATAGGGGTGATTATCTTTTTTATGAAGTTTATTTCTTTTAATGTTAGGGGTTGGGGAAGAAAGAAAAAGTCAGAATGGTAAGGCGATTGACCGAGAAACACAAGCCATGGATACTATTTATGCAAGAGACAAAGATGGAGAAAGTGGGGCAAAATTTGTCGAGACGGATATGGTACGATGGAAGTGGGTCGATGGAGGTAGTGGCATCAGAGGGTAATTCGGGTGGGTTGTTAACAGTGTGGGACGACAGAATTTTTGAGGTGTCAGAGGTTATTAAAAGATTTAGGTATGTGATTATAATTGAGGAGCTTCATCAATTGAAGATTCGGATGGCCATTGCTAATGTTTACGCACCAAATGATGACGTAGAGAAACGGGTATTATGGGAGGAACTCCGGATTACGATGGAACATTTCTCAGGGCCATGGCTGTTTGGGGGATTTCAATGCTATTTTAAATACCGATGAACATATAGGGTTACATTGCAATGTGAGAGCAATGACTGAATTTCAATCCTTTTTAACACAGGTCGGTTTGATTGAGGTTCCTATGGGGGACAATTATACTTGTTGTACTATCAGGAAAAACACATCATGGAGCAAACTGGATAGGTTTTTTATTCACAGCTGATCTAATGCATCATTTTTTGGATATTTCTATACAGCGATTGCTAAACTTTCTATCAGATCACAATGCCATTTGTTTGATGTCGAAAAATACAAATTGGGGTCCTTTACCTTTTCATTTTTACGATCACTGGTTTTTGAAAGATGGTTTTGATAAGTTAATATTAGAGGCGTGGGAAAAGAAAAAGACAGGCAGTTCATGATCTAAATTCCAAAGTCTAAAAAGTGTTATCAAGGATTGGCAAAGAAGCAAAAGAAATACTGTAGAGGATAGCATCAGAATTGTAGAGAAAGAATTAGCGGATATCGATGCAAAGTAGGTGAAGGGTGTGGTGAAAGACGATGACAAAGAGAGTAAACTGCCTCTTACCTCTCAGTTGTGGAGGTATTTTAGGATGGAGGAGATGCAATGGAAGCAGAAGTTTCGGCTGAACTGGTTGCAGTGCGGGGATAAAAATACTAGGTTCTTTCATGCCACTACTAGAATAAGGAAGAGGCGAAACAATATGGAGAAGATGCTGCACAACGATAGATTGATCACTGAGAAACAGGACATTCGACAGGTAGTCTTAGATCATTTTTTTTTGTCATTTCAGTTCTAATATTATAGATTTGCATATAACCATGCCAGGTTGTGAGTTTAAAATGCTATCTACCGAAAGCAGATGGTTTCTTGAGAATGATGTGACAGAGGATAAGGTGTGGGCGGCGGTATAGGATTGTGATAGTTCGAAGGCGCCCGGGCCGGATGGTTTTAATATGGGATTTATTAAATAGAAATGGGAAATTCTGAAGGGGGACATCCTAAATTTTGTTTTCGAGTTTTAGAGGACTGGTGTTATGGCCAGATGTGTAAAGGCATCTTTCATTGCCTTAATCCCGAAAGTACAGTCTCCTACAGTTGTGTCTGATTTTCGGCCTATATGCTTGGTGGGCTGTTTATACAAGATCGTTGCAAAAAATTTGGCCAATAGATTGAGACAGGTTATGACTAAGATTATTAAGCAATCACAATCTGCTTTTATTGATGGATGACAAATTCTTGATAGCTTGTTAATTGCTAACGAAATAGTCGATTAGGCAAGGAAAGAGAAACAGAGAATGTGTGTGCTACAAATAGATTTCACAAAAGCTTATAACTGCGTGCAGTGGGATTTTTTGGATTACATCATTGATAGGATAGGGTTTGGTGATAAATGGAGGCGATGGATTCAGGGATGCATTCAATCGGTACCATTGTCGGTTTTGGTTAATGGGTCACCGACATATCAATTTGATATGAAGAGGGGTTTATGACAAGGTTGTCCTTTGTCTCCATTCCTTTTTAATATGGTTGTCGAGAGTCTAAATGTGTTATTGCGAAAAGGAAACGAGTTGAATCTATTCAGAGGCCCTGTGATCGGCCGCCAGGGTATTGAAATCACTCACCTACAATTTGTTGATGACACGATAATTTTCTGCGAGGCGGTTGGATCTTCATTGAGAAATGTTAAGCGCACTCTCAGGTGTTTTAAGCTTATGTCAGGCCTTTCAATAAACTTCACAAAAAGTGGTATGGCGGGCATTAATGTGGATGGCGGGAATTAAAAGATTGGGGGGATATGTTGGCCTGCAGAATTGTAGAACGGCCACTAAAGTATCTAGGATCGCCGCTTGGAACTAACACCAGGAATACAACTATGTGGGAGCCCATTATAAAAAAAAAAAAATAGAGACAAGATTGGGTCATTGAAATAAGAGATATTTATCCACTGGAGGAAGATTAACTTTGATTAAATTAGTTATGTCCAGTATGCCTTTGTATCAAGGCATCGATAGCTGTTGTGAAGAGGATCGAGAAAATTCAGCGAGATTTTTTTTGGGATGGAAATAATGATAGACATAAGTTGCACCTAGTTAGTTGGCCTACTATTTGTCGGAGTGTTAGCAGTGGAAGTCTGGGCATAATACCGGTGGAAGTTCAGAACAGAGCTTTACTCAACAAATGGATATTCAGATTCTCTGAGGAACATGAGAGCAACTAGAAAGGGGTGATATGTGCAAAATACAGTATGGATGTTAGCGAACTTATACCGAGACATCAGACACATTTTATTTCATCCACGATCTGGAAAGGAATCACTGAACCTCTTAAGGTGAGGGTAAATTTCATATGTGTTTCTCAGAAAATACTGGCCTTTTGCAGGGAAACGACAAATCTATTCTCTTTTGGGAGGACAGGTGGCTAAACGAGGAGGTGCTAAAAGAGAAGTTCCCGAGAATATATGCCCTATCAGTGTTAAAGAATACAGTGATCAACAAGTTTGGGTACTGGGAAGGGGATCTGTGGTTATGGAAAATTATTTTGAGACGGGATATTTTTGACTGGGACATTACACAATGGCAAAATTTACTAGGGATTCTTAATAATGTCTATCTAGATGCTTACAGGAAAGATAGGTTGATATGGACATTACAGTAACAAACTATTTAGACGAGCTATTGAAGGAAGTGTATCAGGAGAAGGTTCCATTGACACTTTCAAGTGGCGAGGTCTAGTTCCACCTAAGGTGGAGATTTTCTTATAGTATCTTTTTCAACGCAGGCTACCTGTTTTCTTTTATCTGTTTAAATGTAAAGTTCTAGCATAAGATAATCTTAATTGTCCTTTGTGTAAGAAGGCCATGGAAACAGTAGACCATATTTTCTTGTGGTATAGATGTGTGTGGAAATTGTGGTCGCTTGTGTGTGCATGGTGGAAAATAAGTGTGGTACAACCGAATATAGTCAAAGACTGGTTCTCACAGTGGATGGGATTAATGCTTGTTTCAGCAAGTGAGGAGGAATGGTTTATGTTATTTGATGTTGTATTATGGACAATTTGGTTGTGGAGAAATGGGGTGTTGTTCGAGAATAAGGCCCTTGAATTCAATTCCTTAAGATTCATGATAAAGAGCAGATTAGCCTGGCAGTGTTGGGCTAAATGGCCAACTAATTGCCAGTCTGTGGCGGATTTTATTCATAATTCGATGTCCTTTGTAATTCCTAGGAAGAAAGACAAAGAAAAATACTCTATATAGTGGGTGTCCCCTGCTATAAATTGGTGGAAGTTTAATGTAGATGCTTCGGTTACTGGGAAACTGGGGCCAGCAGGCATTGGAGGGGTGTTGAGGAATGATAAAAGAATTGTCTTGGCAATGTTTTCCAAGTCTGTGGGAGAGATGGATTCAAATGAAGCATAATTGCAAGCTATAAAGGAAGCCTTCGAGATCATACAATCAAAAAACATGTTGGCTATAAATCAGGAAGTGGAAAGTGATTCTATGAATGTTGTTGCTTGGTGCAAGTCTAGTACGATAAGACCTTGGCGTCTTAACTTAGTTTTCGTGGTAATTGATCGAGTAATGAGAAAACTGCAAGGTTGCAGGGTTGTAAACAAGAGGATGGGTGCAAATTCTTTTGCGAATGCTCTTGCAAGACAAGGAGTGCACAGAAATACAGATTTTATCGCCTGGGTAGATGGATGATGATTGTTAAAGGATTATCTTGGAGAGGCTTTTCTTAACGTTTGTTCATTTTGCAGGTACCAATCTTCTTTTCGAGCTTGCAGAGATTTCAGCATAAGATTTTGACCAAGTGTTTTTTGGGGAATTTGGGCTCTTGTAAATTTTTTGCAAGATTGGGTATGTACATTCTAGGTATCATTCATTTTATACGTATCTTGGGTTGGTTGGGGAAAGCAAATTTTCTGCTTGATGGGTAGATCATTGAAGGTTTTTTTTCTTTTTTGCACTTGGTGTTTGTAATTAATGTCTTTATGGATGTTTGTTTGGGTTTTTAAGTCTATTTCTGGACTTATGGATAGAACGAATATAGGGATTGAGTCTTGTTTTCCGTTTCTATGTTGATTATATTGTTATTGGCAGGGTTTTGGGTGATTTTTAGGTTAGTGAAACGGTTGTCATCACAGGTTTTTTCGGTCAGGATGGTACTTGTTAGCTCGTTTTACATTGCTACGGGAAATATGGTTATTTTGGTTGTATTCTGGTCAACATTTGGGTTTACATTGCATTATGGTCAGAAACAGGTTTTCTTTGTTTTCAAAGGATGATTTCGGCTGTAAACAAAAGGGTATTGGGAAGCATTGAGCACCTCATTGTTCTACTTTGATTGTAATTACATAGTCGGTTAAGGATTGGTTCTATGTATTGGTTTGGTTATTAAAGGTTGGATTCTTGTAACAAAATGGTTTTGAGATTGATATATTTAGTATCACAGGGTTCAGTTAGGAATTAAGATAGGTTTGTTTGAAGGGTAGTCAATAAGATGTTTACACATTACTTTTTTGTAACATGAGGGTTCATTCGGGTTTAGGCTTCTTGCTTAAAGGGTAGACTTTGTCATAGGGAATTTGGATCTTTTTTGTAAGATCATTACTTTTGTCTATTTCTTTTTAAATCAATAAAATATTGCGTTGATGTTAAAAAAAAAATCTTTTATAAAAAATAATTTATTTAAAAAAGATAAAGGAAAATAACTTTTTTATAAAATTAATGTAAATAAATATATTATATTTTTATAAATTCTTTTATTTTTGAAATTTGAATTTTAATTATTTTTTTATTTGTATTTATTTATAAAGAAGAAAAAGGAAAAAGTAAAAAAAAGAGAAAAAAATGTAAAAAAAATTATAATATTTTTATAATATTAATGCAAATAAATATTTTATATTTTTATAAATTATTAACTTTATAAAATTAATTTTAAATAATAATATAATTATTATTTATTTATAATTGGGAAAAAAAGAAAAAATATAATAAAAAGAAATAAAAAATTTAAAAAATTAATGTAATTAAATATTTTATTGTATTAGAAATTATTTAATATTTATCAAATTGATTTAAATTATAATATAAAATATAAATTATTATATTTATAAAGGAATAAAGGATGAAAAAAAAACCATATCAGCAAATGGCAATTTCGTAATTTACACGTCACATGTGATCTGTCATTTAACGCCTACTCTAACGGTTTTGCTAATGGAATGACTACATTAATTTGATACAAAATTATAAAATCGGGGATTTGATTGTTACGTTTCGAAGTTTAGGGATCAATATAAAATATGCCTTACATTTTGGGAATCGTTGGTGTAATTAACTCATTTTTTTTTCAAAATACCACTACAGCCAAATATGTTCACAGCTTTTTGAAACAATGAAATAGACATGCTCAAGGGCCAGACTACCCGCCCAAACCCGATGGCCCGTTCATATTTTGGAGAGTTTGGACAAAAATATTAAGCCCGAAATATGGGTTTGGACAAAAAAAATAAGGCCTATTTTAGAAAATGGTCGAGGCTTGGCTCCAACAATCAAGGCCCAAGCCCGTTTTTCATTTATATAATATATTGTTTTTATATATTATATAATTTATATCATATAAAAAATAAATATATATATTATAGTGTAAACATTTAAAAATATGTTAAGTTATCCATGTTTTAGAACTTAATAAAAGAAAAAAAGAGATAAATTGACTAAATTTTAGATAATAAACAAAATATTTGTTTAAATTTTTTTAGAAAAAAAAATATGTGCAAACCTAAACGGGCTTAGACTACCCATTTACAAATATGGGTAGACTTGGGTAGAATTTGAGGCCCATATTTTGGGCAGGGTCGGACTTTGACAAGTATATATGGTGTTGATACCATAACTAAGCTCGACCCAAATCCTGCCTAGCCTGGCCCATGAACACCTCTACAATGAAATCAAATTCTTTTAAAACTTGTTTGGGCAATAGGATAAAACTATGTTATTGCGACTCTTCGTATTTCTTGAAGTATCCGTGTTCGACGCATTTTCGGATATGGGTATGGGGATATGACCCTCCAAGGACCCTCTAAATACATGAAATTTTTTTTGAGAACTTTAAATGAACCAGGCTTGAATGTAATGCCTCTGTTCGTGTTCGTTTATTTATTTTTGGGTTATTTTTTTTAGGTTCGTGTTCGTTAAGGATTTTCAAATTGTGTTCAATCTCTGTTCGTTTAAAATTTGAGTGTGTTCGTGTTTGTTCATTTAATGTTCACAAACAAATTCATTTAATCGAACATGTTCATGAACATATAATCGAACATGTTCTCGAACAATTAAAAATATGTTCATGAACAATAAATAAATAAATTTTAACAATTTTAACAAACAAACAAATAAAAAAAATAAGTCAATTTTAAATCATTATTAAATATAAAATAATAAAATAACAACGTAATTAAATTTAATTTATTACTAAATTATTAAATTTAAATTATTAAATAATATTAATTATATTATAATTAAATAAATTAAAATTAAAATAATATTATTATTAATTATATTATAATCGAACAACAAATGAGTTTTAAACAATTTATTAAATGGATTTTAAACGATCCATAGACGAGCTTGTTCGTGAACATAAATAAACTAAACAGACCTTGTTCGTGTTCGGTTCGTTTAATAAACGGACCTTAAAATCATGTTCATAATCGTTAATTTAACTTGATAAGCGAACATAAATGAGCAAAAATCGAATTGTTCATGAACTGTTCGTCGAACACTCTGTTCATTTACACCCTTATGGAAAACTTAGAAAAAATTGAACATACCCATGTTGGACACATACCCGTATCCGACACTCATACCCGAGTCCGAGTAACATATGGTTAAAAGCAATATGGAGTTGCCAAAGGTCCACTTTTAAAGAAATGAAAAATATAATATCATTAACTTATATACTTCATATATATTCAATTCTGGATGAACAATGCATGGAGATAGTTTATGGTTTGGGTTTAGGTTTAGGGTTTGGGATTTATGGTTTAGGGTTTAGGGTTTGAGATTTATGGTTTAAGGTTCACAGTTTAGAGTTTATGATTTAGGGTTTAGTTTTTACGATTTGGATTTAGTGTTTGAGGTTAGGCACTAGGGTTTAGTGTTTAGTGTTTGTCTTATCCCAAATCCAGGAATGTGACCGGCCAGAGACAAGTATGTGCCCTCGCCTCCGAAGCCTTAACCATTCATCTACCTAACAAATTTTGGCATGACCTCGCCCGATATGGGGGGTTACCAAACCTGCAAAACATGCATAACAATAATAATAACACATGACATCCCGGTTAGGACACCTCCAACTAGGGAGTAACCGAGATGCCCCGCAGCAAACGCACAAAGTGAACCATGATGCACATATATATACAAAACCAAAATGCAGACAACAATCTCGGTCTCCTATCAGATAACTAAATCACACATAATACAACATACATAGACAAAATAATATATGACATCCCTAGGTGACTATGCACAGCTCTTCCATCAAGCAACGGATCACCTCGTCAAAATGGTATGTCATTCTCACTGACTATCGGTCACGAACTAAGCTGGCGGGGTGGATGAGGGACCGGGTCGATCAGTATCTAAAAAAGAAAAATAATTAAAGGGTGAGTCATAAGGACCCAGTGAGCAAACGCAGGATTAGTAAAGTCTATGAAAAAAGGCTCGTAAATCATACTAACCAATACCACCTTGATATTCCTATCCAACATCACAACATCCATAACATCCAGTAGGGTCCGTAGACTCCTACAAGCTGGTAGGGCTCGAAAGCTCCTAAAAATGGTAGGGCATGAAGGCTCCTACAAAACCGATAGGGCACGAAGGCTCCTACAAAAACGGTAAGGCTCGAACGCTCCTACAAAACCGGTAGGGCACAATGGCAACCTACAAATCCAAGCATAGCTCAACATTACAATAAACATGCATCATATAGCATTTAAATAAACACACAAGCAAGGAAATGACGTGGCGCCATACGGTCGACCACTCATATATCAATCCAAATGCAATATTGTTACCGAATGAATTCCGTGCTATCGGAATCCATTTCATTCGATGTGAGCCTTTTCTACCTTACTAATCCGCCTACGCTTTCATAATATTTTCTAAAACTTAGTATTGTGTCTAAATCACCATGGTCTTATTCATATCATCCATCTATCCTGAATTATTACATAATCATCACTTATCCATTCGTTGGACTTCTTTACGAGAATTCGATACCATAAGGTAATTCTACGTCATGCACATTACCATTTACCAACTCGAGTGCATTATAGTCCATCACTGGTACATTCATTCAATCACAATCAATATGTCATAACCTAATCTAGCAATCCTACGTTTATCGGTACACGTTTACTCATAGTGCGCTCAGCGAGAAAAACTGGATCCTCGTGCTCCGGAGCTCATCCAACCACGGACTCAGCTAATCCGCGCTCCTAGCACATAAACAGTCATTTCATAAATATTTTATAATTATGAATACTCACATTGTCCAAATTGTAGCTAATTAGCTACAATCCAAAATTTTACAGCTTAGCTATTTAAGCTTTATCATTTTTACACCTAGCTCGGACGGAAATCCGGAGCAAAGATCAACTAGAAAGTTGCTCCCCCAAGCCTAGCAAAGCCAATGGTGGCCTCAGATGGTGGCGGTAGGTGGTGGCACCACCACTCCTCTATTAAAGAGGTTAGGCCAAGCTATATCTTGGCCTCCTTTCACTTCCAATGCTGTATAACACTAGTATACGACTTAACAGAATAGAGGAACACCTCCCGTGGTGGTGGAAGTGGCGGTACAAGGTGGTTGGCCACTATGATACATCGGCCAAGCTTTGATTTCCATCTCCAAGCCACTTTTCCAATCAACCAACCCCAAATAATGGATGTTGAGATTGATTTAGGACCACCCATGGTGGTGGTTTAAGGTGGTGGCTATGTTGGAAACCACCTAAGGCCAAATAGCCATAAAGAGAAACTCATAGTTTCTCTTGGTTTCTTGAAAAACTAACACCAAATAAGTGATCCTCACCTTCTAGATAGTAAGAATATGTATTTTGTTGGCTTGGTGATGAGTAGAAATCAAGAGATCAAGCTTACTAAGCTTTTGGCTATGGAGTTTTTCACTTTGGTTAGGTTTTCTCAAGGAGGAAGATGAAGCAAATCCTTCAGGCATAAGGAAATGAGACGCACGGTAGAATATGGGGTATTGGCTGCATTTTGTAGCCATTTCTCCCATGCCAAGTGTCAAGCAAGGAGCCTATGGCCTACTTTTTGTCTTTTAGTGCCTAAACGGGCGCTCATAAAATTTTTACGTTCGAAAGCTCGTTTTTTCATTTTTTTCTCGACACGGATATGTTTAAAATATTATTATTATAACCATACGACCGCATGGTAGTGTGCTTTGTCTACAAGCATATATAAACTTGATCCACTGTCTATGAATTGTTTAAAGAGACCCAAGTCGATCTCTGTCTTACGAGGGTCTTACAATTCTCCCCCTTAAGAAAATTCATCCTCGAATTTCCTAACTGTGAACTTATTGAATAATTCATTTAAAGGATTACTTAACTACTCTCGAAATAACTGGGGGTACTATTTCCTCATGTCTGCTTCAAGTTCCTAAGTAGCTTCCTCCTCCCCATGATGATTCCATACAACCTTCACGAAGCATTGTACCTGCCGTTCTACTATGGCTATGGGTTCTTCTACATATGACATGCTTGGATCTACCTCTAGCGCCTGCGGGTGCAACAAATGGGACTCATCGGGGAGGTATTTTTGAAGCATCGACACATGAAATACCGGGTGTACAGCGGCTAACTCAGGAGGAAGAGCCAACTTATATGCTACTGCCCCATGTCGTCGAGTATCTCAAACAGTCCAATATACCTTGGACTCAGCTTCCCTTTCTTGCCGAATCTCATGACACCCTTAAACGGAGACACTTTCAAGAACACATGATCCCCCACATCAAACTCTAGTTCCCGACGTCTATTATCAGCATAAGACTTTTGCCGACTCTGTGCCACTCGCATTTTGTCACAGATCAACTCCACATTTCTCAATGCATCCCGAACCATATCTAGACTTAATAATGGACAATCACCCACCTCGAACCATCCCACTGGAGATCTATACTTTAGGCCATACAATGCTTCATATAGTGCCATCTGTATGGTACTCTGATAATTGTTATTATATGCAAACTCAATCAAAGACAAGTGCTGATCCTAGCTACCCTCAAAATCTAAAACACATGCCAGTAGCATGTCCTCTAAAGTCTGGATGGTCCTCTCAGACTAACCATTGGTTTGGGGATGGAATACGGTATTGAACCTCAACTGAGTGCCCAGTGCCCTCTGGAATGATTCCCAAAACCTTGATGTGAACTGTGTGCCTCTATCTGACACAATAGAAATAGGCACTCCATGCAAAGGCACTATCCGGTACAAATATAGCCTGGCATACTAGGTTGCCGCATATGTAGTGCACATTGGCAAGAAACACAAGGACTTGGTCAATCTATTGACAATCACCCATACTGAGTCGAATCCTTTGGTTGACCTAGGCAACCTCGTGATAAAACCCATTGTAACCTTGTCCCATTTCCATTCAGGAACATCCAAACTCTGAAGTGTACCTGGCGATTTTCGATGTTCGGTCTTAACCTGTTGGCATACCAAGCATCTACCACAAATTTTGCTACATCTTTCTTCATGCCTTCCCACCAATAATGTACTCGTAGATCATGATACAACTTGGTGGAACCAAGGTGCATAGTGTAGGATGAGCTATGTGCTGCCTCGAGGAGTCTATGTCGTATGTCTCTTACCAACGGTACCACGAGGCGGTCATGTAACCATAAAGTCCCATCTTCATCTATACGAAACTCATCGCACAATCCTTGTCCAACCTGGGCTTTTTTTCCTATACAAAAACCATCATCATGTTGCAATTGTTTTACCTCCTCCACTAATGATGACCATACTTGCATATGGGCTAACATCTCCCCCGTGTTGGTAACACTAAGTACCACACCATCATTGAGGCAATCCTTCACTTCCTGGACCATATGTCTCATCTGCACTGCTATGTAAGCTAAGCTACCTATGGACTTCCTACTCAAGGCATCCGCGACAACATTGGCTTTGTAGGGATGATAAAAGATGGTACAATCATAATCCTTGAGTAACTCCAACCACCTTCCCTGTCTCAAATTCAGCTCCCGCTGATCAAATATATATTTCAGACTCTGGTGGTCCGTATAAATCTTACATGATTGGCCATACAAATAGTGTTGCCATATCTTCAATGCAAAGCTAATGGTTGCCAGTTCTAAGTCGTGCGTGGGGTAATTTTGCTCATGCCTTTTCAACTGTCTCGATGCATAAGCAATAACCATGTTTTCTGCATCAATACGAAGCCCAAACCTATGCGAGAAGCATCACAGTACACCACAAAGCCATCTGTCTCATTTGGCAATGCTAACACCGATACTGAAGTCAAGAGCTCCTTAAGTTCATTGAAGCTCTTCTCGCACGCATTTGACCAAACAAACTTAACATTCTTCTGTGTTAACCTGGTTAGTGGTGCGGCTATCCTCGTGAAGTTCTCCATGAACCTCTTATAATATCCAGCCAACCCTAAGAAACTCCTGATCTCTGTTACTGTAGTCGGCCTCTCCCAGTCTCGCACTGCCTCAATCTTCCTGGGGTCCACATAAATACCTTCTCTCGAAACTATATGGCCAAGAAAGCTCACACTCGATAGCCAAAACTTACACTTGGAGAACTTGGCAAACAGTCTGTGTGCTCGAAGAATCTCGAGGACTATGCGGAGGTGTTCCTAATGTTCCTCTTCGCCTCGCGAATACACCAAGATATCATCGATGAACACAATCACAAACTGGTCAATGAAGGGTTTGAACACCCTGTTCATCAAATCCATGAATGCTGCCGGTGCATTCGTCAGTCCAAATGACATGACCAAAAACTCATAGTGTCCATATCGAGTGCGAAAGCCCGTTTTAGGAATATCTTCCCTCCTAATATAAAGCTGATGGTACCTCGACCTAAGATCTATCTCAGAAAAGTACTGAGCTCCCTGCAACTAATCGAATAAATCATCGATCATAGGCAACGGATACTTATTCTTAACCGTCACCTTATTCAGCTGCCTGTAATCAATACACAACCGTAACGATCCATCCTTCTTCTTAACAAATAAAATCAGAGCACCCCAAAAAGAAGTACTCGGGCGTATAAAGCCCTTATTAAGAAGATCCTGCAACTGAACCTTTAGTTCCCTTAGCTCCAACGGAGCCATACGGTAAGGAAGAATGGATATCGGTTGTGTTCTCGGGGTACATCTATGCAGAACTCAATCTCCCTATCCGATGAAAGTCCTGGCAGCTCTTTCGAAAAAACATCGGGAAATTCTCTACCACGGGAATCTCCCTCAAATCCTGAGACTCTATCTCAGCATTATATACATACACCAAGAATCCTTGGCAACCCTTCACTAACAGTTTCCCGGCACTAAGTATTGAGATCAAGTGAGGCGAAGTCGTTCTACAATCCCCTTGATACTTCAACACATGTTTACCCGGTATACTCAACACTACCACCTTCTCGTGGCAATCCAATACCTCATGGTGGGCAGATAACCAGTCCATGCCCAAAATCACATCCAACTCAAGTATATCTAGCTCAACTAGATCTACCAAAAATATCTTATCCTTGATCCGCACTTCACATCCTTTCAATACCCTGCTCACAGAGTAAACCTCTCCTACCGGTCTAAGCACTATCAACGGACCATCCAACATATCAAAATTCATGCTCAAACACAAAGCAAATGAAGGGGATATAAAGGAGTGTGTAACACCCAAATCAAATAATACTACAGCCTGCTTGGAACAAATATCTAATGTACCTGTCACGACTGCATTCGATGCCTACGCGTCCTGAGGATTCAGCACAAATGCCTTGGCCTGTCCTCGATCCCCTGTAGTCTGTCCTTTACCTCCAAACTGTGTACCTCTGCCTGCTGTGCCTCTGTTCACTGACTGGGCCACTGATCCAGAAGTAATAGCTGGCGTAACAACTGGGGCAGTGCAACTGTAGTGTACGTGGGTCAAGAATAATTCAGCGGACAGTCCTTCTTCATATGCCCTAGCTGATCGCATCTAAACAAGTACCAGGCCTTTCACATCATCCAAAATACGGATAACCATAACTCTGACAATAGAGAGCTCCTAATCTCCAGTGTTACATGATGACTGGGTAACCGATCTAGTCTGACTGCTCTATCCCCGGACCACTGTACCAGCACCACTAGGTGCTCCTGATCCACCTACACCAGACTGCCTAAAACCCTGTCTCCCAGTACTGGCCTTTTTCAGAGGCTCATGATCAACCTTCCTCTCTTTGGCCCGTGCCTCAAATCGCAAGGCTACATCAAGAACATCTCAGTATGTAGAGGTCCTCGTCACTGGTACTGCCCTAAATAAGTACTCCCTGAGGCCATTAGCAAACCACTTGGCCTTCATAGTATCAGTCATCACCATATGTGGCACATACTTCGCCAACTGATTAAACTTAGTATCATAATCCAACACTGACATGCCCTCGGCCTATTTCAGTAACTCAAACTCCCGTGCCTTAGCATCACGTAGACTATTAGGCATGAATCGCTCAATAAAAGCATTATAAAACTTAGACCACTCTAATGGAAGGCTACCTCCTCAATAGGGTCTTATACCACACATAGGCCACACCCATCAATTGATAACTAGTCAACTCCATGGCTTTAGCTGGTGAGCATCCGAGAGCCACACATAACCGATCACATACATCCACAAAGTCCTATAGTGTTCGTAGACTCCTACAAAACATGCAGGGCACGAAGGCTCCGACAAAACTGGTAGGGCACGAAGGCTCTTACAAAATCGGTAGGGCTCGAAAGCTCCAACAAAATCGATAGGGCACAATGGCAACCTACAAATCCAAGCATAGCTCAACATTACAATAAACATGCATCATATACCATTTAAATAAGAACACAAGCAAGGAAATGATATGGCACCATATGGTTGACCACTCATACATCAATCCAAATGCAACCTTGTTGCCGAATGAATTTTGGGCTATCGGAATCCATTTCATTCGATGTTAGCCTTTTCTACCTTACTAATCCGCCTACGCTTTCATAACATTTTTTTAAACTTAGTATTGTGTCTAAATCACCACGGTCTTATATCGTCCATCTATCTCGAATTATTACATAATCATCACTTATCCATTCGTTGGACTTCTTTACGAGAATTCGATACGTCATGCACATTACCATTTACCAACTCTAGTTACATTCATACAATCACAATCAGTAAGTCATAACCTAATCTAGAGATCCTACATTTATCACTACACGTTTACTCACAGTCTGCTTAGCAAGAGAAACTGGATCCTCGTGCTCCGGAGCTCTTCCAACCACGGACTTAGCTAATCCGCGCTCCTAGCACATAAACAGTCATTTCATAAATATTTTATAATTATGAAATATTCACATTGTCCAAATTGTAGCTAATTAGCTACAATCAAAAATTTTACAACTTAGCTATTTAAGCTTTATCATTTTTACACCTAGCTTGGATAGAAATCCGGAGCAACGATCAACTGGAAAGTTGCTCCCCCAAGCCTAGCAAAGCAAATGGTGGCCTCGGATGGTGGCGGTAGGTGGTGGCACCACCACTCCTATACTAAAGAGGTTCGGCCAAGCTATATCTTGGCCTCCTTTCACTTCCAATACAGTATAACACTAGGATACGACTTAATAGAGTGGAGGAACACCTCCAGTGGGGTGGAAGTGGCGGTACAAGGTGGTTGGCCAGTATGATACATTCGGCCAAGCTTGGATTTCCATCTCCAAAGCACTTTTTCAATCAACCAACCCCAAATAATGGATATAGAGGTTGATTTAGGACCACCCATGGTGGTGGTTTAAGGTGGTGGTTATGTTGGAAACCACCTAAGGCAAAATGGCCACAAACAGAAAAACATAGTTTCTCTTGGTTTCTTGAAAAAACTAACATCAAATAAGTGATCCTCACCTTCTAAATACTAAGAATATGTATTTTGTTGGCTTGGTGATGAGTAAAAATCAAGAGATCAAGCTTACTAAGCTTTTAGCTATGGAGTTTTTCACTTTGGTTAGGTTTTCTCAAGGAAGAAGATGAAGCAAATCCTTAAGGCATAAGAAAATGAGACTCAAGGCAGAATATGGGGTATTGGCTGCATTTTGTAGCCATTTCCCCCATGCCAAGTGTCAAGCAAGGAGCCTATGGCCCACTTTTTATCTTTTAGTGCCTAAATGGGCGTCGATGAAATTTTTATGTTCGGAAGCTCGTTTTTTCACTTTTCTCGACACGGATATATTTAAAATATTATTAATATAACCATAAGACCACATGGTAGTGTGCTTTGTCTACAAGCATATATAAACTTGATCTACTGCCTATGAATCGTTTAAAGAAACCCGAGTCGATCTCTGTCTTACAAGGGTCTTACAGTGTTTGTGGTTTGGGTTTAGGATTTATGATTTATGACTTATTGTTTAGGGTTTAGGGTTTAGGATCTAGGGTTTAGGACTTATGGTTTAGGGTTTAGTGTTTAGGATTTAGGATTTAGTGTCTAGGGTCTAGGGTTTATGGTTTAGTGTTTAGTGTTTATGGTTTGGGTTTAGGGTTTAGGATTTGGGATTTGGGATTTGGATTTGTGGTTTAGGATTAGGTTTTGGGGTTTAAGTTTTAGGATTTAAGTTTTTTGGTTTTGGGTTTTGGGTTTATGGTCTGAAGTTTGAGGTTTGAGTTTATGATTTAGGGCTTAGGGTTTGAGGTTTATTGTTTAGGATTTAGGGTTTAAGGGTTTAGGGTTTGAGGTTTAGAGTTTAGTGTTTAAAGTTTGGTTTGTAGCGTTTGGTTTTTGTGAGTTGGCTTTAAGGTTTAGAGTTTAGGATTTAAGGTTTAGAGCTTGGGCTTTAGAGTTTGAAGTTTGAGGTTTGAGGTGTTTGGTTTATGATTTAGGGTTTAGGGTTTAAGGTTTAAGGTTTAGGGATTGGGTTTAGTGTTTGTGTTTTGGGTTTGGGTTTGGGTTTGGGTTTATGTTTTAGGCTTTAGTGTCTGTGATTTATGGCTTAGTGTTTAATGTTTAGGATTAGTGTTTGTGGTTTAGGTGTCGATTTGTGATCCTCGAGAGGACCCACTCGAGGGAGGGGAAAAACAGGCAGAGGAAAAGATGACTTAATTTCTCTTGAAATAAAGATCGAGGGTATAAAACCTCGAAAAAAGAAATGGAGTCGCCATCAATCTTTTTTGGCTAGGTGTGATCTGCCACCTATTAAAACCGGTTTTTATAAAATATTTTAAAATTAATTAAAACATTTGTAAAACCAATTTTGCAGTCTGCACTTTGAACCAGAGAAAACAAGTGTGGGTTCGGGAGTCGGTTACGTGTGGGGAAGGATTAGCATCCCCACAACGCCCATATAAAACGGTACCTTATTAGTCATGTGTTATCTTGAATCTCGGTGAAAAGTCGATTTTAAATTTGGTGTTCGAATATAATTACCTAATAAATCATATTTTTATTTGAAAATGATCCGGAATTTATTAATATAAAATTTTTCATATTTTCTGACAAACTCAACAAAACATGGAATTTTTCCTTGACTTTGAAATTCTCCGAATCATCCTCGTTTTAAACAAGATATTCCATTGTTAATGATAATTAATGATATCCTCCCTGGCAGACCCAGCAGAGAATTCATGAATTATTTTAGCACGGGAATAATCTTGATTAAAAAAATATTATTTATATTCCATGTATTTGAAAAATTATAGAGAATAACCATGAGTAAGCAAAAATGTTGCTAAGATAAAAATTAAATGTGCATGCATATTCATCATGGCGTGATAAGCAAAATGACATGGCATAAGAATGAATATCATGTGAGTGAAATAGACATGGCAAACAAAATGACATGGCATATGAATAACATGGCACGACGAGATGACATGGCACGAGAATGGCATGGCATGAGAATGAAGGTCGTGGCATGCAAACGATATGGCAAATGAATAACATGGCATAAGAATGAATGTCGTGTGAATGAAATCGACATAGCAAACAAAATGACATGGCATATGAATGAATGTTATATGAATGAAATTGACATAGCAAACAAAATGACATGGCATATGAGTGACACGGCATAAGAATGAATGTTATGTGAATGAAATCGACACAGCAAACAAAATGACATGGCATATGAATGACATGGCATAAGAATGAATGTCATGCAAATGAAATCGACATGGTAAACAAAATGATATGGCATAAGATTGAATGTCATGTGAATAAAATCAACGTGGTAAACAAAATGACATGGCATATGAATGACATGGATATAAGAATGAATGTTATGTAATGAAATCGACATAGCAAACAAAATGATATGGCATATGAATGACATGGCATAAGAATGAATGTCATGCGAATGAAATCCACATGGTAAACAAAATGACATGGCATATGAATGACATGGCATAAGAATGATTGACATGTGAAAGAAATCGACATGGCAAACAAAATGACATGGCATATGAATGACATGACATAAGAATGAATGTCATGTGAATGAAATCGACATGGCAAACAAAATGACATGGCATATGAATAACATGGCATAAGAACGGCATTTCATATGAATGACATGGCATACGAATGAATGTCATGTGAATGAAATCGACATGGAAAACAAAATGACATGGCATGTGAATGACATGGCATGACAAGATGACATGGTATGGCCGAATGACATGGCATAAACAATGATGACATGGACAAATGACAAGGCATGTGAATGAATGACATGGCATATGCATGAATGACATGACATGCTTGACATGGCAAAATCTAAATGACATAGCATATGTATGAATTTATTTGAGAATGACTCGGATTTATTAACACCAAAATCTTTCATGTTCCTCAGCAAGCCCGAAAAAACATAGAAAGTTTTATTTATTCCGAAATTCTCCGAATCACCCTTGTTTTAGGAAAGGATATTCCTTTGTTAATAATTAATGATATCCTCCCGGGTAGACCCAGCATAGAAAATCATGAATTATTTAAACTCGAAAATATTTCCTTATTTATTAAAATGTTATGAATATGCAAATTGACATTAAGGTATGCATGATTACAACATGATAAGCATTTTATTGTAATTATGGAAGATGAGATAATGACATGGCATAAGGATGACATGGCATATGAATGGCCGAATGCATGGTGATGGCATGTGAATGGCCGAATGACATGAAATGATGATATGACATGAATGGCATGGCATGAAAATACACCTAAACTATAAATGACATGGAAAATGACATAGCATGATATGTTATATGGATGACATAGCATAGGTGACATGGCATAAAATGATGACGTGGCATGTAAAGGACCTAGACTCTAAATGGTGTAGCATGGCCGAATGACATGAAAATGATGCAAGGCATTGCATGAATAGCATGGCATGAAAATGCACCTAAACTATAAATGACATGGAAAATAACATAGCATGACATGTTATATGGATGACATAGCATAGGTGACATGGCAAAAAATGATGACATGGCATGAAAAGGACCTAGACTCTAAATGACAGAAAATGAAATGGCATAAAAATGACCTAACCACTAAAATGATATGCATGGCCGAAAATGACCTATTATAAGATGACATAGATCATGACCTAAGATGCAAGACATAATCAAATATGATGCAAGGCATGGCATAGACCTAAAATACATGGTTTGGTCGAAAATTATGCAAGGCATGTCATGAACACAAAATGCTAAATGACATAGCTACATGACCTAAGATGCATGACCTAACCAAATATGATGCAAGGCATGGCAAGAACCTAAAATACATGAGATGGCCGAATGGTGTAGGAAGCTAACATGCCATGAATATAATGCAAAAACTAGTATGGCATGAAAATAGTGCAAAGAAACATTACCAAAGATGCATTGACAAAGCATGGAAGTAAAAATTAAGCAAACAAAAAATAAGGAAAGTGAGCTCCATGGTTGATACAATGGACATAGCCCCCCTAACCATGATCACTTGATTTTCATCAAGATTATGAAGCCTTTCCTACTCAAGAATCAGAAATAAAACCAAGCAAACTAAGAAAAATGGAGGTGAGCTCCATGGTTGGTACAATAGACATAGTCCCCCTTAACCATGATCACTTGATTTTTATCAAGATCATGAAGCCTTTCAACCTAATTTATTTCATTTATTTTTTTAAAAAAAGAACATAAAAAATATAAACCTTCCACAATCATGTTTCCCACATCAAACATGCAAAAAAAAAAAAAATCAAGGCAAGCACAAGTATGATTCAGCTATGGTAAAAAAAGAAAATTGTAAACATTGTTTTTTCTTTCTTTCTTTTTTCTTTTTATTTTATGGAAAGGAAAATTTGAAAGCTTAAAAACGTTTCGAAACCTTTAGTTTTACAAGAAAAGGATTAGAAATCACATGGAAGCAAGGAACAAAGCATGAGAAAGAAAAAAATAATGCAAGAGCAAATGAGGAATGGCTACCTTCCTAGCTTCCTTGGCTAACTCTCTATTTCTTTCTTTCAAATTTCTTTTCTCTACAAGTTTAGCAACTGCCTCCCCTTCAAAAATGACCAGCCAACTTAATAAAATAAAATTATGCCATTGGCCGAATGGCATGTTCACTCTTAGACGAGGATGTGCTCATCTTTTTTTCCCACCATCTAAGCCATTGGATCAAAGATATTTTCATGACAATAAAAATGACATCTTGCAATTTTATCTTGGCCATTGAAGAATGTACTCATCTTTTACAAAGCACCTAGGCCATTGGATGGACAAGGACACTTTCAAGACAATAAAAATGACATCTTGCCATTTGATAGTGACCATTGGATGAAATTGATCAAATCTCCATCCTTCTCCCATGAGCTGGTCGACCAAGGGCCTAGAATAATTCAGAAATTGCTTCATTTTTCATTTTTTTAAATTTCGCAAATTGGCCCTTTTTGGTTTCTTCGGTAAAATTACCTTTTATCCCCCAATTTTGGATCTGTCTTTTCCAACTCATCCCATCCAATATAAAACTTAGTTCTAGAGGTTTTCACATTTTTTCGAGCTTATTTTCTATTTTTCCCAGATTTTTCTCTAAAGTTTCGATTTAGTGCCTCCCAAATTTAGCCTTTTTCCTTTGAGCTCCGATTATGGATTTTCTTTCTCCCATCTCTTCCATAAAATATAAAATTGAGATCTGGAAGTTTTGATAATTTTTCGAATTTGTTTTCTATTTTTCCCATAATTTTCTCTTGTAATTTCGGGTTAGGGCACCCGAACTTTGTCATTTTTCATTTGAGCTGATTCTGGATTTTCCTTCTCCAATCTCTTCCAAAAAATATAAAACTGAGATCTAGAAGTTTTCATAATTTTTCGAGCTCATTTCCTATTTTTCCCAGAATTTTCTTTGGGATTTTTCGGGTTAGGGCACCCGAACTTTGTCATTTTTCATTTGAGCTCCGATTCTGGATTTTTCTTCTCCAATCTCTTCCAAAAAAATATAAAACTCAGATTTGGAAGTTTTTATAATTTTTCGAGCTCATTTGTTATTTTTTCCAAAAAATTTCTTTGGGATTTTCTCGGTTAGTGCATCCGAACTTTTTTTTTTCATTTGAGCTCCGATTTTGGATTTTTCTTCACCGATCCCTTCCATCAGATATAAAATTCAAATCTGGAAGTTTTTATAATTTTCCGAGCTCATTTGCTATTTTTCTCAGAATTTTCTTTGGGATTTTCCGGGTTAGTGCACCCGAACTTTGTCTTTTTTCATTTGAGCTTCAATTCTGGATTTTTCTTCACTGATCCCTTCCATATGATATAAAATTCAAATCTGAAAGTTTTCATAATTTTCTGAGCTCGGGACCTATTTTTCCCGGATTTTCCAATATTGCCTTTTAACCTCCGAAACCTCGATTTTACTCAAAATGGGTATGATTTTCGGATTTTATTTTTCCATTTCCTTTGTCATATATTGAATTTGAGTTGGTCCAAAAATGCCTAATTTTTACGATCAAATTCCCCTCCGATTTAATTTTCCCCTTTTTAATACCGAGAATTTTTTCGTTTTTTCGTTTCTCCTTTAATCGGCTCTTTCGTGGGATCCATTTCAAATTGGGCCTTGGGCTATTTTTGTTTATTGGTCCTTTATCAACTGGGGGCTTCAATTTCACCGAAACGGGCCATCTCTACTATTTTCCCCAAATTTGTGAATTTCTTATTAAATCATTATTTTCCTTCGAACCGCACATTCCTTCAACTCCGTTTCCAAAATTGGACCTTCCAATATCCATAGTTATTGATCTAATTCCATTTGGGACCTCCAATTTCGTCCGATTTGATCGTTTACGCATTTTTCCCCAAATTTGCCGGATTTAGTATTCCCCTACACTAAATTTTTGCAACCCATCTTTCGAACTCTATATCTTTCTTCGTAGACCTTCGATTATAAAAATTCTTTCGCCACTGTTCAATTCAACTTCGAATCTTGATTTTGACTAGGAGTTGACTTTTTTAGTGGTTGACTTTTAAGGGTTGACTTTTTGTGCCTGTCTCCTAAAGAAAGTCTTGGGGATCCATCTATGGAATGGTGGAAGTCTCTTTGCATTTCGGGAAGTTTAAAAGGAGAATCTGCTTGGTTTAGGGGGCTCGGAAAAAATTAGATGTCTATAGCTGCCCCTCTTTGACTATTGCTGAGAATCAGGAATCAGGCAAAGATAAACTAGACAATAATTTTGTCCAGTTAGTGAAATCATATATGCAAGATAAGAAGGGGAATTTCCATTTTTTCATCTATTGATTTTTTTGAACTGTAAAAAATGAAAATAAAATAAAAGAAATTTTTCCTTAAATTGAGTTCCTTGACTAATCTAGGCTTGACCGGTCTTAAAGAAATGAGTTTGATTTGCGAGAGGAGACAATACCTCGACGAAAGTCCCGTGGCCTTACCTCATCTTGGTGAAGTTTGGTCAAAACAAAAGATTTGTCCTTAAATTAAGTTCCCTAACTAATCAAGGCTCGACCCGTCTTAGGGAAACGAGTTCGATTTGCAAAATTTAGATGTCCTGTCCTAAAAGTCTGGTTGTCTTGTCTAGCAAAATCCGGTTGTCTTGTCCAAGAAAATTTGATGTCTTGTCCGAGAAATCTGGTTGTCTTGTCCAGGAAAATTGGATGTCTTGTCCGAAAAGTCTGATTGTCTTGTCCAGGAAAATTTTGGATGTCTTACTTCCTTTTATGCCAGCTGTGTTGGACTTGAGAAAGAAAACTTTCCATGATTTATGCAATGTTAGTCGAATATAGTGATGCTGATGACAGGTTTTGCAATTGTTTATAAGATGCATGTTCCCTAGGGATGAATGCAATTACATGATTGTTATGAGTTTCAATCCATGATTTCATTGAGGTTCACGAATCGTTTCAACTCCACTGTTTGCTCTACTTGATAAGCTCTTTTCTATGGTTTTATCGTGATCTACAAGTTTTGACTTTGTAACGGTGTCTCCAATCTATCTTTGATTTGCTCTACTTGATGAGCTCTTTTCTATGGTTTCACTGTGATCTACAAGTTTTGGCTTTGTGACAGTGTCTCCAATCTATCTCTGATTTGCTCTACTTGATGAGCTCTTCTTTATGGTTTCACCGTCATCACCACAAGTTTTGGCTTTGTGACAGTGTCTCCAGTCTATCTCTGATTTGCCCTTCTTGATGAGTTTTTTTTGTATCTTGGATTGACGAGTTTAGTGCATCCAATGTTTGCCCTACTTGATAAGTTTCTCAGCATTATGGGATGTGTCGATTCTCTCCAAATTTTAGCGGTTTCCAAACCTCTTCTAAAATTTAAATCTACTCCATGGTAATGCAAAGAAATCATTTTATTTAAAGATTTTTATGTTTACTAATGATCATTCAATTTGATAGCTTTCACAATGCATAACAACATGTATGAAAGATGATATGAAATTGCCATATGCCATGAAAGGGCTAACAAGAGTTCATTGCAAAAAGTTTTAGATAACAAAGATGAATATCAAAGATTAAAAGGAAAATGCAAAGGAGAAGGTATAGATGCCCCAGACGCGGAATATCCTAGACCCTTCCTGTTTTAATTCCTCTTAAATATCTTTTGAGCTTGCCATTTGCTTGGGTGACTTCTCGGCTTTCGCTATTGCTTCGGATCGAGCTTTACCCATTTTCTCTGATTTTCTGATATTTTCTCCCCCTTTACATGAAGCATTGGTTCAATCTATGATCAGTACTTGGGCCGCCCTTTGTGGTTTTTCAATCCAAGTGTCCTCTGTTCGATTTTAAGTCACCCTTTTTCGGGTTTTTGGCTTAAACATCTCCTTTTACATTCTTTTTCATTTTTCTTTTTTTGGTGGTCCACCATGCGCTTGAGAACTCTAGATGCTTCCATGGTAAAAATGACAATTCCAAAAGATGGGATGAAATCTAAGGAAAACCCTTCAAATTAAATATCCAAGCTTGATCAAAATAGACTTCAAAAGCACGTAATATGGGCCAAGGTTCAGGTTTAGAAAGAAATGGTAGATAGGCCCAAAATGTGCTTAAGGGTGATTAGATCAAGGATCGTTTCATGAGGAAGAATTCATTTTTGAAACATTCGTCTCTTTTGGACTTTCCTCTCCCTTTTTGGATTTTGGATTTTTGTTTCTTTTCATTCTTGGCTTTCATTTTCCATTCTTTGATTTCACACGTTTTTTGTGTGTGTTTTTCTTTTTGACGGCTCTTTTCGACGTAATGATTTTTTGTTTCTGATGACTCCTTTCGCCATGATTTTTTGGAGGAGATTTTTCCTCGCATCTGCCTTCCAATGTAGAGGGTGATCCTTGATCAAGGTTCAAAGAAAGAAAGAATTCCTAAGGCTCAAAGGGGTGACTAGGGATAATTTCTTCTTAGTGATAGAAATATGAAAAATGGCCATTTATCATATCAAGCACGAAAATTCTCATTGAAAAGCAATCCTCAGGGGAAATAGATATATAGAATTCTCATTTTTACACTTGGAATCATTCGAATTCCCATATGCACAGTATCACACTTTTCTTTTTTCTTTCTTTTCTTTCTTCAAGCATAGTATTTCTTCAATTCGTTGGCGTTCACAGGATTTCTCAAGTCATCACCGTCCATTCGAGTTAAGATCAATGCTCCTCCAGAAAAAGCTCTTTTCATTACGTAGGGTATTTCCCAATTCAGAGCCCATTTTCCACGAGGATCTTTCACGATAGGGGAAACTTTTTGTCATACCAACTCTCCCTCTCGAAACTGCTTGGGACGAACCTTCTTGTTATGGGCTCGGATTATCCTTTTTTGATACATCTGCCATGGCAAATTGTTTTCAGCCTTTCTCCTCAATGAGATTCAACTATTCATAGTGAGCTCTAACCCATTCTGCCTCTTCTAGGCCTACTTCCATCAAGACACGAAGTGAAGGGATTTCGACCTCACATACTCAAAATCATATTCGGAAAGAAACACTTGCCATCTCGCCATTCTTCCTGACAATGAAGGCGCCTCGAATACGACCATGCAAACACATCCGCGTATCCCCAGAGTAGAATTATCAAATCTTGCTTTATCGATGGTGAAATGGCAGTCCCAATCTTGACTTCTCTTATTTCTTCCTTGTCCCCAAATTTATCACTTCCAACTGCTCTTTATAAGGCAATACTTGTTTCTCCTCTTGTTATATTATTTTCAACAAATTCGGAGGCAAATCATAGTCCTCGACATCTTCGTTAGCGTCGAAATCACCCGTACAGATGGGTGTTTCAAAATCAATTTTAGAATTATTGACAGGACGGTCCTCATATTTCGTATCCGGGCACTATAAATAGGTGGGGAAGAAACACTATAGGAAGGCATATAGGCAATAATTATGAAAGAATGAAAGAATGTCGACACATTAATATGAAGAAAATGCATCATGGTTGTTATTTATTAAATGATAAGTTTTAAACATAAGCCTATACAAAGGATTCTGATTGCCTTCGGGCAGAGGCAATTAAGGTTGATTTGAGCATTACACTGGAGTAGACCTAAAAACTATGGGAAGTTCAGTCGCCCTCCAATTGGTTAGCTCATAACCCGGAGGGCACGGGCGCACCATCCAACTAGTGCTTTCACCCCTCTGTTCATCTGTTTCGGCCATGCCGACCATCATTTCATGTGGTTGTTTATCTTCAACCTGGTAGAACTTCTCAAAAGCCTGCTCCAACAGGACCATCGCATCCTCATAATTCTTACCCCCAAACTTAAAATCGATCGAGCGAAAGATGTGAATGATTGACAGAAAAGTCATGGGCTCTCACTCCATATCTATACTCGAAAGATGGGCCATCCTCCTCTTTTGGTTCTTCTCAATTTGTTTCCTTTTCTCGTTAGCTTTAGGGAAATACCCGAAACCGAATTGGTCTTTCTTCCCGGCCACTTCTATTGTTTTGGCCATCCCTTGGAGATACTTTCTAGTCCTTTTCCTACTTTGTAGCCCTTTCCTACTGTCGTCTTCACTCCTAACCTGGTACTTTTGGATAACCTCAGCTCTGGAATTTTATGTCCTTCGGTGATGAACACAGCATTGACATATTCTAGCGACCTGAAAGAGCACTCTACGACATATTCATTCACCTCTATATAAGGGGTATCTGTGGATGCGGAAGCTATGATATCTTCTTCTCCTAACACATTTACCAGGTGTCCTTCTATCACAAATTTCAACTTTTGATGGAGAGATGATGGCACAGCCTCGGCAAAGTGAATTCACGGCCTTTCCAGCAAACAATTGTAAGATGGGGTGATATCCATCACCTTGAACTCAACCTTATAGGTACAGGGGCCTATCTAAAGTGGAATCTTGATGCTTTCCATCACTTCCCGACAAGTGCCATCAAAGGCTCTGACAACGGTATGACTCGGCAGCATGTAGGACATATCCATTGGCAGTTTTGATAAGGTAGCCAATGGTGTAGACACCTAATTTTGTCCGGACCCCTAAATCAGGTACGTTTTCTTCCTAAATTGATGTTTCAGAATGCTAAAAGGTTTTTCTCATCCTGCAGGTGGTACTCCGAGGCTTAGTCTAAGAAAGCAGATAGAAAAAGTCAAAATTATAAAAAGTCAACCTCAAAAAAAGTCAACCCTAGAAAAGTCAACCCCAAAAAAGTCAACTACTAAAAAAGTCAACCCACTTTCAAAATCAAGATTTGAGGTTCAATTGAAAAACGGTGGAAGAATTTTGATAATCCGAGGTCTACATTGAAAGATATGGAGTTCGAAAGTTGGGTTACGAAGATTCAGTAGAAAAAAAATCCTAGTTCGAGAAATTTGGAGAAAAGTGCTTAAACGATCAAATTGGTCGAAATTGAAGTTCCAAATGAAAGATAAGTACTGACTACGGGTAATGGAGAAGCCATTTGGAAGAAAAACTTATAGAAAAGTTAATTCGAAATAAAACCGAGAATTAGGGTTATTTGGTAGATTTCGGTGAAATTTGGAAGAATTACAGAAATAGCCCGATTTGGTAAAACTAAAGCCCTTAATTGATGAAGAGTGATTAAACAAGGATAGCCCAAGGCTCAGTTTGAAGAAAATCTGAAAATCGAATTTGTTTTGAGCAAAACCGGGTTTCGGAGGCAAAAGGACAAAATTGAAAAATTGGGGAAAAATAGCAAATGAACTCCAAAAATTCTAAAAATTTGCAAATCTCATTCTTAAATCATTTCAAAGATATTGGTGAAAGAAAATCTTGATTCGGAGTTCGTTTGCAAAATGGCCAAATACCAGGCCCACTATGCAGAAATTTAATAAGATAAATCCCGAAAAAATAGTAAATAAACTCCAAAAATTCTAAAAATTTGCAAATCTCATTTTAAAATTATTTTTAAGAGATTGGAAAAAGAAAATCTTGATTCGGAGTTTGTTTGCAAAATGGCCAAATCTCGAGTCCCTTTTGTAGTAATTCAAGCAGATAAATCTCGAAAAAATAGCAAATGAGCTCCAAAAATTATGAAAACTTCCAAATCATATTTTTTAATTATTTGTAAAATATTGGTGAAAAAAAACTGGATTCGGAGCTCGTTTAAAAAATGGTAAAGTTCGGGTGCATAAAGAGGGCAATTTCGAAAATAAATCCGAAATAAATAGCAAATGGACTCGGAAAATTTTGAAAACTTCCAAAATTCAATATTTTATTATTTCAGAAGTATTGAAAAAATAAAATTCAAATTTGGAGTCCGTTTGCTATTTATTTAGGTTCGAGGGGCAAAAAGGTCATTTCACCGATGAAACCAAAAAGGGCAAATTTGTAATTGAGGAAAATATGAAAGAAGAAGGAATTGCTGGGATTTTTCTTCCCTTGGTCATCCAGCATAGAGGAGAAGAAATAAGCTTGAACAATTTAATTCCTTAGTCACTATCAAGCCACATGCTACCACTAACACCTTGCAAATGGTCCCCCCTTCATCCAATAGCTTAGGTGCCTTGTAGGAAAGTTGAATGCACTATCCAATGGCCAATTTTAAATGCCAAGATGACGTTTTTATTTGTCATGAAAGAACCCTCATCTAATGGCCAATAATGGAGGAAAAAAGATGAGCACAATTCATCCAAGGGTGAGCATCCATTTGGAAAAGCAAGGGAGTGCATGGGATTGTCTCTTTTCATCCAATGGCTTAGGCCATCTACAAAGTCTGAGTACACATGTTGAGGGCTGTATTTAATCTACAAGATGTCATTTTTATGTTGCCCTCATCCAATGACCAAGAATGGAGAAGCACAACTCATCCAAGGGTAGGCACTCAAAGGGGCAAGCAAGGGAGTGCATGGGATTGGTCCTCTTTTGCATCTAAGGGCTGAGGATATTACAAGGGCTGAGTACACATCTTAAGGGCTGCTATCAATTGGCAAGATGACATTTTTATGTTGTCATCAAAATATCTTAATCTAAGGGCCAAGATTGGAGGAGAAAAAGTGCAAATTTCATCCAATGGTGGAGAGGCCATTCGGCCAAGACTAAGGGAGGGGGGTGATTTCATTTTTTCATAGGTTTGGTGGTTGAGTTCAGTAGCTAAGAAAGAAAAAAAAAAGGTTTTGAGAAAAAAGAAGAAGAAAGGTTTTCAATAAGAGAGCTTGAAGGTAGTCATTTCTACCTAGCTCTAGCATGGTTTTCTTCTTGTTTTTATGTTGATTTCTTGATTTTCCACTCTTTTTTTCCTACTACATTTCTCTTAGAAATAAATTTTTTAAAATGTTTACTTAAGTTTTCATCTCTTCTTCTTCATCAAAATGGTTGAAAACAATTTTTTTTTTACATAGTTTATGCTTGGCCAAATTTGAAGGTTTGTTTGCCTTGGTTTTTTTCTTTTTTACTTCCTTGCATGTTGTTGTGAAAAAAAATGATTTTTAGAAGGTTTGTTTAAGTATTTTATATTCTGATTTTTACAAAAAGATGAAGAAAAAAAAAGGGTCGAAATGGCTACATGATCTTGGCAAGACCAAGTGACCATGGTTAGGGGAGAGGCTATGCCCATTTTTACCTACCATGAAGCTCACCTTAATTTTTCTGTTTAGCATGGTTTATTTTCTGACTTTTGAAATGGAAAGGCTTCATGATCTTGGCAATACCAAGTGATTATGGTTAGGTGAGAGGCTATGCCCATTTGATACCAACCATGGTGCTTAACTTTCCTTGTTTTTATTTACTAGTTTTGCTTGTTATTTGCTTTGCATGTCTATGTTTAATTTTTTATATGTTCTTTACATTATTTTCTATGCTATATTTACTTATATATTTCTATTCCATGCTTAATAATTTTCCCTTGCATATTCGGCCATTGTATTCATATGCTCATATTATGCATTTTTTTTTATGTATCATGTCTTATATTATAAACATGTTTGCATTTTTTATTTTGTCATATGGCTATTCGGCTACTCCATGTTTCCATGCCTTATATGTGCATTTTCATCTTGCTTCTTGACTTGTTTGCATCTTCATGCCATGAGTTAGTATATCTTGATATTTAGTATGCCTTGCATGTGCATTTTCATCTTGCTTCTCGACTTGTTTGCATCTCCATGCCATGAGCTTGTGCATTTTGAGTTTAGTATGTCATATGCTTGTGAAAATGTCATGAAATTATGCATCTTGATATGATTTGTCAAATATTTGTGTCATTTACTAGATAGGAGTGCATTAGAGTATCATGTGACCATTCGGCCTCTTCATGCATTCCTTGCCTTATCATGCATTTGCATTTTGTTTAGGTAACATGTTTTGCATTATCATATCTTGAAATTATGTATTAGTTGTTGTTTGTTCCAACATTAGCATTAGTTTCATTGGTCATTGTATGTTCATAGTATTGCTATGCATTTTCACTACATGTTAGGTCTAGGCCATATTGGTTTTGCCATGCATATTGGGTCTTAAATCATATTGGTATGCATTGCTATGCTACTTAGGTCTTAGGTTACATTAGCATTTTCATGTATATTCATAACATATTAGGTCCAATCTTATTTTCATTATCAAGCATTGCATGCATATTAAGTTAGGATAGCATTTATTGCCATGCAAACTCATACTAGGCATTTAGGTTATCTTGAATTGTCATGCATTTCCTTTACCATTTAGGATTTAGACCATGCATTTTATACATTTAATTTTCTTTATGTTCATGCATTCCATGTCATTGCCACATGATTTATGACTTAGGCCAATCAATAGCTCAAAGTCATGCTTTCTTGAGCATACTTGTGGAAAATTAAAGGGTAGTCAAATTGATTATTCTACCTTCGTGATTTTTTTTACTTAGCCAATTTTTGTCCAAGGTTTTTAAATGTTTTGGCTACTGTCCTTAGGTCTTTAGGATGACCTCCAACAATTTTTACTTTGATTTTTTAATGACTTTATCAAAGGCAAAAAATGTGTTTTGACAAAACAGTTTTTTCACCCAGTACTCGAACTTCTCTGATTTTTTTGGGCAGTCATCTTTAATCAAAAAATTAAGCCAATTTTTATCGTGTAGTTTTACATGTTCTGAGTCTCTAGTATCGTTTTTATATTTTTTTGAATTTTTAAAAATAGGCTAAAAATCGTGTGTCAAAATCGGACAGAAGAAGCAGATTTGAATTCAAAAGAAGAATAATGGTTGAATTTAGCTAAGGCATTTAGAGGGGGTTGGTTAGAAGCTTTAGCTACTGTCTTAGGGTAGTTTCTAAGCCTTTTTAAACTTTAAAAATGATTTATAGATCTCGGGTTAAGGGTGGTCAAGTTCGGGATTTTAATTAGAGCCATTTTAAAAGGGTTTGGTAGGGGTTTCAATCTTTATTCAAGTTTTTCCTCAAAATTGTTTTCAAACAATCACAAAGTTTTGTTTTTTTTTTAGAAAATCTAATTTGACATATTTTCCTAAGGTAGCCGGATATCTCTTTAGACATACGGATTTCTTTATTTAGAGGAAAAAATACATTTTCATGCATTGCATTTTCCACGTTCATGCATTTTATTTAAATATGTGATTTTTGCTATGATATTTTCCATGGTATTATTATTATTTTGATTTACATTTTATGATGCTATATTGTTTTCCATAGGATTTTGAATATTTCATGATATCCCATATTTTTTATTTAGTCATTTATTTTTGTCACATTATTTATCATATAGTATGTTCATGCATTTTTATTTTATTTTCATGCATATTTTATGATAGCATTATTTTATGTTTCATGTCATTTCATCATATTCCATGTCATTTAGGTTATATTATTTAGAATATGCCATGTCATTTAAAATATGCCATATCATCTAAAATTGCCATGTCATTTAAATCATTTTATCTCATTTAGAATATACCATGATACTTAGGATTTTTCATTTCACCTAGAGTATACTATGCCATTTAAATTATATCATATCATTTAGGTTGCATTATTTTCTCTAGACTTTGCCATGTCACTTTATTTATGTGATACATGTTCATGTTCATATTTTTAAATGTTATGAAAAAGATAATGATTTTCAATAAAAATAAAGATATTTTCGAGTTAAAATAATTCATGAGTTCTCTACCAGGTTTGCTGGAGGGAATATCATCAATTATCATTAATAAATGAATATCTTTCTTTCAGAAAATGAGAATGATTTGGAAAGTTTTCCAAATGAATAAAAATTTCTATATTTTGCCGATTTTGTCGGAGAATATAGGAAAATTTTGAATTAATAAATTCCGGATCATTTTCAATAAAAAAATGGAATTATTTTTCTTCAAATTGGGAATTAACTTGAAATACTAAATTAAAAACCAACTCTTTACCGAGACTTGAGATAACACATGATTAATAAGGTACCATTTTATACGAGCGTTGTGAGAGTGCTAATCTTTCCCCGCACGTAACCGAGTCCCGAACCCGATCCTTCGATTTTCTCTGGTTTATAACGCAGAGTTGAAATTGGTTTTGAAAATGTTTTAATTAATTTTAAAATGTTTTATAAAACCGATTTTAATAGGTGGCCGATCACACCTAGCTAAAAACGATTGGTGGCGACTCCATGTCTTTTTCAAGGTCATTTCCAAAACCTTCATTTTTCAAGAGGAATTAAGTCGACTTTTCATCGGTTTTTTTTAATGTCACGCTTAACAAATAATAAAGTCTTGCGATGAGACGTTGTTATTTTTTTTAGGTTGCGACAAATGGCATCACATTCAGAGAAGATCCATTGTCAAGGAGTACTCGGGGTAGAATGTGCCCCTTGCAGGTAGTGATGAAATGAAGAGACTTGGTGGATCCTATTCCATTCGATGGTATCTCATCATAAATGAAAGAGATATAATCATCCACTGTAATGTTTACCACCAATCAGTCTAACTTTTCCATCGATATGTTGTTGGCTACATAAGCCTGGTTCAAAATTCTCAACAGAGCATTTCGGTGTGGCTCTGAGTTTAGCAGCAGTGAAAGAACTGAAATCATTGCCGGTTGGTGGTGCAATTGTTCTACTACACTGTACTCATTGTGCTTGATGAACTTTAAGAACTCGCAGGCTTCCTTCTCCTTCACCGGCTCTTTTACTTTACCAACCGGAGCTAGATCCTTTTCCACTTCCCCAGATTGTTCTACTACCATAGGGTTTGGTCCACTGCCTCGGGGCATAACATCTACCACTTCGGGTTAGGTGACCTACTCCGATTACATCTACAACAGCTGTCTGATGGTTCGAAGATCCCGGCATTGCCATATTGCATTAATAGTTCCATGGAATTGTCTTATCTCCTTTGTAAGGAAAAGGCGACGGCAATTCTATAATCATCCTCGGAGTGGGTCCCTCGACCACTGGAATAGCCTTGACCTCGGGCTCATCATAGTATATGATCAGGGGTCTGTCTACCCCGTAGCCGATTTCATTCATACTGATTTCAGGCTCTTCAATCTTTTCAAAAACTGGGCCTCGCCCGTATCCATCATCTTTTGAACCTTTGCCAAAAACTCTTCGCAACCCTAAATGGCATGCCCCTTACACTCATGGTAATGGAAAAAGTCCTCTGACTGGCTGACTATTTTCCTCACCTCTGATTTTAACTTAATCAGCCCTGCCTTGACCATCTCTACCCAGACTCTGATCATGGGCATTTTTACTTTCCTGACATCCCTTTTTACCTTTTCAAACTCTCCTGACATTATCGCATTAACCTTGGCCTTTGTATGATTAGGCAACGGGTTACCCGTGATATTAATCCCACTCTTTGGTTCGAATTTCAAAATTCCCGCATCAATAAGGCTCTGGACCTTGCGCTTGAAAGCAGTGCAGTTCTCGGTTAAGTGTCCTTGGATCCCCGCATGGTACGCGCAATGAGCGTTGGAATCATACCATTTGGGATAAGGAGATTTTAAAGGTTGTAGATAAACAGGTGCGATAAGTTGCCCTTGTAGAAGCTTTGGGTATAACTCGCTATAAGTAGTAGGGATAAGGTCATATTGAGGCTTGTAGGTATTCCTCCCAGGCCTTTGATCATTTTCGAGGAATGTTTTGTGTGTTCGGGGTAGTGTTTAGTGGAATGGCGATCTGAAGAGATATACCAGTCGGATATGGTTGTTGAGGTATAGCTGTGTAAGGAAAAGGGTTTTGAGTGAAGCTGTTTATAGCCGGGTAGTATGGATTGTAGGTTGGATAAAGTGTATAGGATGCTGGTGGTAAAAATGGTCGGTTAATGAAACTGACTGCATGAGTCTCCCCTTCCTTTTTCTTGGCAGGAGTTGTTTTCTTATAGACGATTGGTTCCCCACTATCCATCTTCCCGCTCTTGATAGCGATTTCAATCATCTCTCCAGATATGACCATATCTTCTAAATTCTTAGTGGCATTACCTACCAACTTTTCATAGTATATGATAACTCGTATAATTATATAGTTTTTAGTTATGTTTTATTATTGTTTTGTGTCAAATACGAGTTATTATTGTTTAGTCTAATTGTGTTTATGATCTTTTATATTTTTATGTAATTTGGTGTTTTTCACAAGTTTCTTTGAGTGATTTCAGATTACTAGAATTAAGGGCAAATCCAGTTCAGTTCCAGTTCCGACACCTTTTGCCATATCAGCTATATCTCGAGTTTCACTGAAGCAATAAGGCTGAACTTTGTATCCCTGTAAAGCTAAGAGGCATATCTATCTTTTTCATGTTTTACACTTCTTGAAACGGAGTCGTTTTCTCTAGCGAAATCGACCATCAAGTTGGCTGATGTGCAATGACGTCTGTTCTGCACCGTTTTGGTATTTTGACCATATCTCCCGATCCACGTGCGCAAATGATCTGATTCCAACGGCTATGGATCCGTAACTGATAGGGGTATATTTTTCTAGAAGACCATTTTATCAGATCGAGCCTCCAACATTGACAAAATCGACCATCAAGCTGGCTGATCAGAATTGTCATACAATATGACGAAAATTGTTAGAAAAATGCACCCACCTATTATACCTACCTTTGAAATTTGTAAAGCTTGTCTCTTGTCATTTAGCCCTCCAAAATGTGTATAAATAGAGGGCCTTGGATGAGTATTGGGATACATTATACATTGGTAGGATATTAGCCTTTGTAGTAAAATTCTCTAAGTTTTCTTCTTCTTTCCTTTCTCTAGTTTTCTTTTTTATTTACTTATGCTTCTTACATTTCTTTTCATTTTATTCATATCTAGTATGTGTTGCTAATCATATTGTTGAGGTGATGAGGTGAAGCTCTTGGTAAATGCTAAGGTTAGTCTCTTAAACATGAGCTAAAATGAATCATCATTTATAAACACTAGTATAGATAATATTTTCTTTTGGTTTAAAATCATACTTGCAAAGTAGAGATCTTGATTCATTATTGACAATGAAAATGGCACAGTAAATGCTTGGTTTCATAACCTTGATTTGTTGTAGACATATACCTTGGCATAAGGAATGCTTGGACTCTTTTTATGAGTTTTGAGGACACCAAATGAACATAATATCATATGCTATGGACGTTGGACTGAATTGCTAAACCTTCCGATTGGAACCTCCCTTATGTGTGGATTTCAATTGTGTAATAAAACAAGATTAATCTTAGCATAACACCAAGAGTGGAGTCTCTAACCTCAACATCCTTTCTTATTGTTTTTTTATATCTTGTTTAATTGTTTTTATGTTATTTTGTTTATTTTGTTCTCTAATATCTTGTTTATCTTATTTTGTTGTTGATTCCCTAATATCTTGTTTACTTTCTTTGTCTTATATATTTATAAACTTATACTTATTAATACGCTTCCCTGTGGTTCGACCTCGGACACCCGAGAATTTATTACTTGAACATAACCTGCACTTGGGTTTACGACTCTTAATTGAGTCACCATCAAGTTTTTGGCGCCGATGCCGGGGAAGCAATACTAAGTATATAAGTTTATAAGTATATTTATTTTTATTGGCTGGTTATACCGCCTAATTTTGTATATATTTATTTTTATTGGCTGGTTATACCGCCTAATTTTGTATATATTTATTTTTATTGGCTGGTTATACCGCCTAATTTGTATATTAACTTTGTTTTATGCTTGTTTGGCGACGTGATTTTAGATCTCGTCGTTTAGTTAGATTTTATTGTGAAACTTTTTTTAGGTAATCTTTCTAATACAACTCCTACCATGGATGACAATGAAAGTGTTCATGCTGAAGATGAGAACAGACAAGTACGCACCATGCGTGACTACTTGCAACCAACTCGAAGCTCATCACCCTCTTGTTTTATTTTTCCTCTCAATGCAAACAACTTTCGTTTTAAACCAGGTATGATAGCTTTGCTTCCAAATTTCCATGGGTTAGAATCGGAAAGTGCTTACTCGTTTCTAAAAGACTTCGAAGATGTATGTGTCACTTTTAATGACCAACAATGTACAAATGAAATTGTCAAGCTAAAATTATTTCCTTTTTCTTTAAAAGATAAAGCAAAAATTTGGCTTCATAATTTAAAACCAAGGTCAATTGGCACATGGCAAGAATTACAAACTGAGTTTCTAAAGAAATTTTTCCCAGCACATAAAACTACTGCTTTGAAAAGACAGATTCAAAATTTCAATCAAAATCAAAATGAAGCATTTTTTCAGTGCTGGGAGCGTTTTAAAGATTTGTTAAGTTCTTGTCCACATCATGGTTTTGAAAAATGGCGTCTTATTAGTTTCTTTTATGAAAGTTTAACTCCCGAAACTAAACAATTTGTTGAAACAATGTGTAACGGTGGGTTTCTAGAAAAAGAACCTGAAGAAGCCTTTGACTACCTAGACCATTTGGCAGATAACTCTCAAGCCTGGCACACAGATAATTCCTCTGAAAGTTCCAATAGATCTAATCTTGTTTCTAACAGAGGTAAATATCATTTTAGTCAAGAAGATGAGATAAAAGCTAAAGTAGCTAATTTGGCTAGAAAGATTGAAGCCATGGAACTTAGAGAAGTAAAAGAAGTCAAAACGGTTAAAAATGAAGAAAGTTGTGGAATTTGTGAAATCATGGGACACCCCACTTCTGAATGTCCAAACATTCCCATTCTTAAAGAAGCGTTGCATGATCAAGTAAATTCCATAAACACATTTAAAAAGCCTTTTCCTTCTCCTTACTCTGAAACGTATAACCCTGAATGGAGAAATCATCCCAACTTCAGTTGGCGGAATAATAATCATGTTCAGGTACCACAATCTCAAAAGCCGGGCAACACTTTTTCCTATCAACCTTCACGTGTACAAACCTTGGAAGAGACATTACAAGCATCATGCAAACACAAGCAAATGTGAATAACCAAACTTTACAGGACATCAATGAGATCAAAAACACCTTGTCCACATTGACAGCTTCATTACGCACTCAAGAAAAAGGTAAGTTTCCTGCTCAACCTCAGCCTAACCCTTCTACTCAATGTTTTGTTTCTTGCTCCAATGAAACTCAACAGGAAAATGCCAGTTCTATCACAACTCTTCGAAGTGGAAAGGCAATTGACAAAAACATTCCATCAAAAGACCAAGATCCTCCTTCCCCTCCGAAAAGTAACGGTAAGGATGATGGTAAGTCTGAACTTCTTGAAAATTTGGACAAAGAAAAAGGTATGCATCCTGCTCCTTTTCCTCAAAGGTTGCAAACAGTAAAGAATTTGAATCAAAATGCAAAAATTTATGAACTTTTCAAACAAGTTAAGATTAACATTCCTTTATTGGATGCAATCAAACAAGTTCCATCTTATGCTAAATTTTTGAAGGACATGTGCACATTTAAAAGGAAACATAATGTAAAAAAAAAAGCATTTCTGACGGAAAGTGTGAGCTCAATCATTCAGCACCTTACTCCACCAAAATTCAAAGATCCTGGATGTCCAACAATCTCATGCATCATTGGAAACACTAGAATAGAACGTGCATTGCTTGATCTTGGTGCTAGTGTTAATCTTTTGCCTTTTTCTGTTTATCAACAGTTAGGTTTAGGTGAACTCAAGGAAACACCTGTTACACTTCAACTAGCTGATCGTTCTGTAAAAATTCCTCGAGGGATAGTTGAAGATGTTTTGGTTCAAATTGAAAATTTTTACTTCCCTGTTGATTTTATTGTTTTGGACACACATCCTGTTTCAAATCCAAATGTTCAAATTCCTGTTATATTAGGCCGTCCGTTTCTTGCAACTTCTAATGCTCTGATAAATTGCAGGAATGGTATTTTGAACATTTCTTTTGGAAATATGACTTTAGAATTAAATGTGTTCAACACTTGCAAGCAACCTGGTGATGATTCAGAAGTACATGAAGTGGATTTCATTGAAGAACTTGTTCATGAACATCTCACCACTACCACATTCCATGATCCTTTAGAAGCTTATTTAATTGAATATGAGTTTGATAATGCTTCAGAAATTTCACACACTGATTCTTTGTTAAAATCTTTTCAGGATAAGCATTGTTGGAAACAAAAGTTTGAGGAACTTCCATCACTTACAAATGTCACTGTACCATCAACTATTGAACCACCCAAGCTGGAGTTAAAACCATTGCCATCCGAGCTAAAATATTCCTTTTTGGGTGAGAGTGAAACTTTTCCAGTCATAATTTCTTCACATCTTGATGAACTACAAGAAGGTAAGTTGTTACAACTTTTGAAGATGCACAAAAATGCATTAGGATGGACCTTAGCTGACATAAAGGGAATAAGCCCATTAATCTGCACACATAATATTTATTTAGAGGAAAATGCTAAACCCTCTAGACAAATGCAACGAAGGCTTAATCCTAATATGAAAGAAGTAGTGAGAAATGAAGTCATTAAACTTCTAGATAATGGAATCATTTATCCTATCTCTGATAGCAAATGGGTAAGTCCTACTCAAGTCGTACCTAAGAAATCTGGAGTTACTGTAGTTAAAAATGAAAACAATGAATTAATTCCAGCTAGGACTGTTACTGGTTGGCGCATGTGCATTGACTATAGGAAACTTAACTCAGTGACGAGGAAAGATCATTTCCCTTTGCCTTTCATGGATCAAATCTTAGAAAGAGTTGCAGGGCATGAGTTTTATTGTTTTCTAGATGGATATTCTGGGTATAATCAAATTGCCATTGCACTTGAGGACCAAGAGAAAACCACTTTTACATGTCCTTTTGGTACTTTTGCATATCGTAGAATGCCATTTGGATTATGTAACGCCCCTGCCACATTTCAAAGATGCATGCTTAGCATTTTTAGTGACATGATTGAACGTAATCTTGAGATTTTCATGGATGATTTTTCTGTTTCTGGTGATTCATTTGATGATTGCTTAGCCAATTTGAAAAATGTATTGATTAGGTGTGAAGAAAAAAATCTTGTTCTTAATTGGGAAAAATGTCATTTCATGGTCACTAAAGGTATTGTACTAGGTCACATTGTTTCTGCAAAAGGGATTGAGGTAGACAAGTCAAAACTTGAATTGATTGCTAATCTACCCACACCAAAGACAGTAAAGGACATTAGGTCATTCTTGGGACATGCAGGTTTTTATAGAAGATTCATAAAAGATTTTAGCACGATATCTAAACCTCTATGTAATCTTTTAATGAAAGACACTGCATTTGAATGGACTAAAGATTGTGAAGATGCTTTTGAAAAACTCAAAAATATGCTCACTACTGCTCCTATTATGAGATCTCCTGATTGGTCTTTACCATTTGAAATAATGTGTGATGCTAGTGACTATGCTGTTGGTGCTGTGTTAGGACAAAGGAAAGATAATAAACCACATGTAATTTACTATGCAAGTAAAACTTTAAATAGAGCCCAAATGAATTATTCCACTACAGAAAAGGAATTACTTGCAGTTGTTTTTGCATTGGATAAATTCAGATCTTACCTTGTTGGATCATCAATTGTTGTCTTTAGTGATCATGCAGCTTTAAAATATCTTCTCTCTAAGAATGATGCAAAACCTAGGTTGCTGAGGTGGATCCTTTTGCTGCAAGAATTTGACATCACCATTCGAGATAAAAAAGGAGTAGAAAATGTGGTGGCTGATCATTTATCAAGACTTGTTTGTGATGAATCTTTTGGAACCTCACCAATAAATGATACTTTTCCTGATGAACAACTTCTAATTGTCTCCACGACACCTTGGTTTGCTGACATTGCTAATTTTCTTGCTACAGGAAAAATTCCTTCTCAATGGAGCACCCAAGATAAAAGGAAGTTTCTGAATGAGGTAAAGAAGTTCTATTGGGATGACCCTTACTTGTTCAAATATTGTCCTGATCAGATTTTTCGAAGATGCATTCCCGACAATGAGGTAAGTAGTGTAATTAAGTTTTGTCATTCCGAGGCATGTGGTGGTCATTTTTCATCAAAGAAAACTGCTGCAAAAATTTTACAGTGTGGATTTTACTGGCCAACTTTGTTCAAAGATGCACATAATTTTTGCAAGTCATGTGAAAGTTGTCAAAAATTAGGTTCCATTTCGAAAAGAAACATGATGCCTTTGAACCCAATTCTTGTAATTGAAATTTTTGACTGTTGGGGTATTGATTTCATGGGACCATTTCCACCATCTTTTGGTTTCTTATACATTTTAGTTGCAATAGATTATGTTTCAAAGTGGATAGAGGCAATTCCATGTCGAAATAATGATCACAAAACAGTGATTAAATTTTTAAAAGAAAATATTTTGAGTCGATTTGGAATTCCTCGATCTATCATAAGCGATGGGGGAACACATTTTTGCAACAAGGTTTTTGAAACATTAATGAAGAAATATGCCATTACACACAAAGTTGCAACCCCTTATCACCCGCAGACAAATGGACAGGTAGAATTAGCAAATAGGGAGATTAAACAAATTTTGGAAAAGACAGTTAATCCAAATCGCAAAGATTGGTCTCTTAGACTTAACGATGCATTATGGGCCTATCGAACAGCTTTTAAAACAGCATTGGGCATGTCTCCTTATAGGCTAGTTTATGGAAAACCTTGTCATTTACCTGTGGAACTTGAGCATAAAGCATATTGGGCCATTAAAATGTTCAACTCAAACCTTGATGACGCTTCTAATTTACGAAAATTACAAATCAATGAACTTGAGGAACTCAGAAATGATGCATATGAGAATTCTAAAATTCATAAAGAAAGAACTAAAGCCTTTCATGACAAGTTAATTTCAAGAAAAACATTTAATGTTGGGCAAAAGTTCTACTTTATAATTCTAGACTTCACATATTTCCTGGTAAGTTAAGATCAAGATGGACTGGCCCATTTGTGGTTAAGCATGTGTATCATTATGGAGCAGTTGACATTGAGAATCCTCAAAATGGTAACGTATTCAAGGTAAATGGATAAAGACTCAAACTCTTTTTGGAAAATCATGTTACTCAAGAAGAGGTTGTTTTTCTTTCTGATCCTTGTTTTGAAAATAACTAGATGTAAATATAATTTTTACTAATCTTCAAAAAAAAAAAAAAAAAAAACAAAATTCATTTTTTTTCCCGGTTAAATGGCGGATAACGGTACTCCGTGATTATTTAAGTCGGTTCCATCAGCTACCCACAAAACTGATATTGTATATAAATTTCTCTTTCAATTTCTCTTTCATTTTCTCTTTCATTTTTTTTTTCAGGATGGATGATATTCTCAAAAGATTGCAGAAACGATTTCCTCCTTTTCCTCGGAATATTTTACTGAAGCTTTACCAAGTTCGATTAGAAAGATTAAGAATGCTTATGAACAAAGGGATTCCTGAAGACATACGTTGGATAATTGAAGCCAAGGTACGTGAAGATGAATATCTTCCTGTTTTGCATTTACCAGGTACAGGTAGAAGCACTTATGCAAAGAAGCGACGAGCAAAGCGCATGAGTTCAAATTGCCACAAGTGTGCACGATGGACGTGTAACGGTAAATGTCGTTCTATTGGGATTCCGTCCTCTAATCGAGATGATAAAATTGAATTCATTAAGGATGGACTGAGTAAGGAGAATTTGGGTAATATCCAACTTTCTCTTGAGACGCATCCTAGTGGAGACGTACAAAGAGAAATTCTTGATTTATGGCCGCAATTCCAAAGGGAATGGCAACATCTTGGGAATCTGATGTTAAAAGACCCTGTTTGCCAGCTTGTAAGAAAACTGGATGGGAAGCATATCCTCGACTCATAGAAGGCGTTTAAGCCGTTTCTGGACGTAAAACCAGAGGAAGATGCCAAATACACTTTCGGCGACATTATTACTTTTGACTTTTACGGTTGATTTTTCTTCTCTTTTTGATTTTCTTCCTGAAATCACGCAAAAATCTTTTGTTAGGTTAACATTTTCTTCTGACAGGTCAAATACACTTTCGGCGACATTATTACTCTTGTCTGATTCACTACTTAGTCCTCTATATATTACACCATGTACTCATTCTCTTTCAGGCACTCGAAAAAGAAAAAAAAAATGGAAAGCACTTCGTCCCAGCGCATTAAAAAAATTTGTGTCTTTGGAGGTGCTTATCCAGGGAAAAATAACATATTCGCTGATGAAGCCATAAGAGTTGGAGTAATACTTGCCCAACAAAAGATCCACTTGATTTATGGAGGCGGTAGTACGGGTTTAATGGGAGCAGTCGCTACAGCAGCACACGCCGGAGGAAGTCCAGTTCTAGGAATCGTGCCAAAACTATTCACAGATTTTTGTGGACCTACCGTGGGTAAGGAAATACAAGTCTGGAGTATCCCTGAACGGATAACAATCATGTACCATTCTGCCGATGCATTCATTGCCTTACCAGGAGGTCTGGGTACATTGGAAGAAATAGCTTGCGTGGCTTCTTGGTCATCTTTGGTCACAAATAAGAAACCCATTGGTTTGCTTAATATTAATGGTTATTTTAGTAATTTACTTTCATATTTAGATAATGCTGTGGATAATGGATTCATGTTTTCAGAGGCAAGGAGAACCATAATTTCTGCTACAACCATTGAAGATTTACTCAAAAAGCTACAAGCTTATGAGTGTTTATCTGCTACGGTTGTTTCGCAAACGCTCGGAAAAAGAAAAAGAGATATGGACGAGCAAGGAGTGGATTGCACTTTGTCTTTGTGACATTATCTAACATTTTGCTTGTTGTGTCTCAGTTATAATAAGTGGTTAGCAACCTCTGCAGGTAATATCTCCTAAATTCTACCTTTAAAATTTGACATTGGGGACAATGTCATATTTTAGTAGGGGGTAAGGGACATATTTTGCTAAAAAAAAAAAAATTGTTGTGTTTTAAGACATTTAGAAGTATTCATTCTGAACAAGGTCTGAGTAAGGGAGACTTGAGACATACCTTGTCAGTTTGATTTAATCTTCTTCTTCAAAAAAACAAAAAAACAAAAAACAAAAAACAAAAAACAAAAAACAAAAAAAACAAAAAAAAAAACAAAAAAAAAGCATGTTTAGACTTAGTGTGTTTTTTTTTAGTTACTTTCAATACAATGATGAGATATGAATTGCATAAGTCTAAAACAGATTTATTAGTGAGAAGATTTTCATGAGAATTGAGCTTGATGTCAACCTTTTTATGAGCCAATGTTAATATGATATGTTGATTGAGAAAGAAGCATGTTTAGACTTAATCTGACTTGTATAATCATCTTTGTGAGTTTTTGAGCCTATAATGATTGATGCATTATACAAATCAATCTAATTTCTTTCTTGAGTGCTCTTATGATTACATGATTCTCTAGAACTTGCTTTAAACCGTTTGAGACTATATTGATACATGTGACAACATGAATATGATAGAGGCATTAGGATTATAACCAGAGCCAAACAGCCATCCATTATTAATGTTCTACGAGAACATCCCCACTAGTGAGCCAATTTGAGCCTACATTAAATATGATGTTTTATTGGTAACCACAACTTACACCTAGCCTAAATATACTTATATCCTTACCCTTGTTCTAAAGATGAATTTTATATTTTGAGACATATTGCAAAAAAACAAGGGATATTTTTATTTGAAAATTTGGGTTAGAAACAAAAGATAAGTGTGGGGGAAGAAAAGAAAAGAAAAAGTCAAGAGAAAAAGAAAGGGATCATTGTCAAATACATTCCCATATTAAAAAAAAAAAAAAAAAATCTTCTCTTGAACTTCTAGAAAAAGATGTTACAAAGTTGGTTAGAATGATGCAAAGGCTCAACATGAATATTTAGCCTATGTTATTATGTGCTTTATAAGAGTTTTGAGAAGTTTTATTTGTATGATCTTATTATGTCTCTAAAATCTATGAACTCTTTGGAACCTTTGTGATATCTTTATCCTTTTGTTCTTTAACCACATTATAACCCTTTGGCCCCATTACAACCTTGAATAAAGACCTCTTGATTTATGAAGTTGTATGATCTAAATAGTGGAGAATAGGTGGACAAGCAAGCATATGGTAGAAGTGTTTTCATGAGATTGATTGAGTGTAAACACTTTACCACTACTTTAAAGAGTGAAAATCAAGAGAGTATCCCATGTGAGAAGTTGAGATTAAGTTTGAATATACACTATTTTGATTGAAATATGTTATGTTATTATTGGCTTAACTCAAACTATTTACATTCAAGCAAGATTTTTTGTGAATTTCTTTAAGCTATTGATTAGTTTTTAAGACTTGTCCAATGATTATCTCTAATTTATATTGGAAGGATTAGTTATAATTATTATTTTTAGTTTTTCTTATGTCTTCAATGTTTGTGGGTATCGTCCTAGTAAACCCTCACGAGACTAAACTCGTCCACTAGGGACACCTAGGGGTTTAAAGGCTTGTGTCACATGCTAAGTGCCACCGTGATTTCCTACGAAAATGGATTAGATTAGATTTTCTTATTTTATTTTTATTGAGTCGTTGCTAGGGACTAGCAACAATCTAAGTATGGGGGTGTGATAACTCGTATAATTATATAGTTTTTAGTTATGTTTTATTATTGTTTTGTGTCAAATACGAGTTATTATTGTTTAGTCTAATTGTGTTTATGATCTTTTATATTTTTATGTAATTTGGTGTTTTTCACAAGTTTCTTTGAGTGATTTCAGATTACTAGAATTAAGGGCAAATCCAGTTCAGTTCCAGTTCCGACACCTTTTGCCATATCAGCTATATCTCGAGTTTCACTGAAGCAATAAGGCTGAACTTTGTATCCCTGTAAAGCTAAGAGGCATATCTATCTTTTTCATGTTTTACACTTCTTGAAACGGAGTCGTTTTCTCTAGCGAAATCGACCATCAAGTTGGCTGATGTGCAATGACGTCTGTTCTGCACCGTTTTGGTATTTTGACCATATCTCCCGATCCACGTGCGCAAATGATCTGATTCCAACGGCTATGGATCCGTAACTGATAGGGGTATATTTTTCTAGAAGACCATTTTATCAGATCGAGCCTCCAACATTGACAAAATCGACCATCAAGCTGGCTGATCAGAATTGTCATACAATATGACGAAAATTGTTAGAAAAATGCACCCACCTATTATACCTACCTTTGAAATTTGTAAAGCTTGTCTCTTGTCATTTAGCCCTCCAAAATGTGTATAAATAGAGGGCCTTGGATGAGTATTGGGATACATTATACATTGGTAGGATATTAGCCTTTGTAGTAAAATTCTCTAAGTTTTCTTCTTCTTTCCTTTCTCTAGTTTTCTTTTTTATTTACTTATGCTTCTTACATTTCTTTTCATTTTATTCATATCTAGTATGTGTTGCTAATCATATTGTTGAGGTGATGAGGTGAAGCTCTTGGTAAATGCTAAGGTTAGTCTCTTAAACATGAGCTAAAATGAATCATCATTTATAAACACTAGTATAGATAATATTTTCTTTTGGTTTAAAATCATACTTGCAAAGTAGAGATCTTGATTCATTATTGACAATGAAAATGGCACAGTAAATGCTTGGTTTCATAACCTTGATTTGTTGTAGACATATACCTTGGCATAAGGAATGCTTGGACTCTTTTTATGAGTTTTGAGGACACCAAATGAACATAATATCATATGCTATGGACGTTGGACTGAATTGCTAAACCTTCCGATTGGAACCTCCCTTATGTGTGGATTTCAATTGTGTAATAAAACAAGATTAATCTTAGCATAACACCAAGAGTGGAGTCTCTAACCTCAACATCCTTTCTTATTGTTTTTTTATATCTTGTTTAATTGTTTTTATGTTATTTTGTTTATTTTGTTCTCTAATATCTTGTTTATCTTATTTTGTTGTTGATTCCCTAATATCTTGTTTACTTTCTTTGTCTTATATATTTATAAACTTATACTTATTAATACGCTTCCCTGTGGTTCGACCTCGGACACCCGAGAATTTATTACTTGAACATAACCTGCACTTGGGTTTACGACTCTTAATTGAGTCACCATCAGTATAGCACCTTCAGAGTATTGATAAAGAGAACCGTAGTTTCTTTATCGGTCAGAGATGGCTGCACCTGGGTAGCCATGTCTCTCCATTTCTGGGCATACTGTTTGAAGCTTTCAGTAGCTTGCTTCTCCATGTTTTGCAGGGATAGTCTATCAGGTACCATGTCAGATACGTGCTTGTAGTGTTCCAGGAAGGCCCTAGCCAAGCCCGTCCATGGTCGGATCTTACTTCGGGTGAGTTTATTGTATCATTGAGCTGCAGACCCAGTAAGGCTATCTTGGAAGCAGTGAATAAACAACTTCTCATCAGTATCATGTTCGATCATCTTCCGGCAATACATTGTCAAATGTGCGAAAGGATTAGCGGTCTCGTTGTACTTCTCAAAATCTGGCGTTTTGAACTTGGGCGAGATCATAAACCGGAGACTAAACTCATCTCTTTAGCATCAAGGCTTCCAAACAACTCAGCCCCTTCCACGGCCCTCAGCCTTTCTTCTAATAGCTAATACTTCTTTTGTGATTCAGCCATCTCAACCCTTTTCAGCTCTGCCATTTTCATCTTTTCTTGCTTGGCGAGATCATCCAGGTCTGGGACCTCGATAGGGTTTGTCAAAATTGCCCCAAGATTCACCCCAATTGGCATTTGTTTCTGTGCCCCTGTGTTGCTTTGAACATACACGAAAGGCATTTCAGCTGCTAGTGGTGGAATTTCTGTATTCTGCGTAGATTGGCCGTTTGTCAATATGGCTTCTTGCTAACCCTCTTTGCCCCTTTGATTTCCTGATTCTAATCCTACGGCTGAATTTTTCGCATGTCCCTTTCCCTTAACTATGGTGGACACCAGTTCCATCAGCTTAATCATCTGATCTCTTGATTCGGCCTGAGATTTGGCAATTGTTCCCTTAACTCATCCTGAGCCCTTTCTATTCTCTCTATCTGGGCAATTTGTTCTTTTTCCATTATCCTAACTTGCGATTGAGTATTATATTGATGTGGAGTGCTTCTCTCTAGGAGTTTCGGTGGACGCCCAATTTTTAGACCTTAGTATAAATACCACAGATTAGAATTTCATGGCACTTTATTCTTTGTTGCTCATTAAATATGTGCAAGGATGGATGAATAAATCAATGCATGACTGATCAAACAAATGAATAAATGGATGTATGCTTCTATAATTGTATGAGATGAAATTATGCAAATAATAGTATTTGCCCTAAGATCAAATTCCAACACAAAGGTTTTTCATTAATTCATAGAAACTCTTTACAAATCATCTCACTCTCGAGTTACATAGAAGTATCTAATATGCTCGTACTGGTTTTGAGCCTCCTCCAGGAAATTCAACAAGCGCTGTCCATGCTCCCCTGTCGGGTTGACATTACACCTCTGAGTCTTCACTTTCTCTAACATCTCTTTGCCCTTGACCACAGCCTTGTGGATCTGCCTAGTCAGGTGGTCTATATACTGTTGCCTTCCCAAGTTCTCAGTCTTCCACCTTGTGCTGGCATCTAAAGCTAAGTCATTTGCCTGGCTCCATTCGGTCTTCGTCTCTCTATATTCCCGAATGATGGCAGCGATATCAGCTTTCTGGACTTAAAACTAATGCTTTAGGGTCTAAATGGTTGCATGGAGTGTCTCATTCTCCTTGCGTAGCATGGATGTCCTTTCCTTCTCATTTCCCAATTTGACTTTCAATAGCTCATTCTCTTGCAGGCATCTTTCTAACTTGGCCGAGATCAATGAACGTGCATCTCCCCACTTCTGCCACTCATGAGAAAATCGGGACTCTTTTTCCTTACTTTCCTTAGCCTTACCCTTCCAGAAGTCTAATTATTTCTAAAGCTTCTCTATCTCTTTCTCATGGACACCCAGAGACCTGCTAGTTCCATTGAACTTTCCCTTGGCTCTTAGCTTCTTGTTCTCTTTATGCAAGTCCTGTATATCGGATTGTGTTGTGTCTCGCTCTCTGGCTAATTTCGTGTCTTGACCACTTGGATCTCAAGCCTAGTCTTCAAATCATCGACATCCTCTTGAAGCTTATCACATTCTCGCTTCAAGTTCCCCTTATCTTTTTCTAATTCTTGCTTGACAAACTCAATCTCTAATGGTACTACCGACTCTAGCTGAAGGATTACCGGATAGTTATGGGTCCTCTTGGCTCTCCAAACCAAGTATCCGGGAGTAGCGTTGTCGATATATCTACCCAATTCTGATCGGTGCAACTTCCTCCACTCTTTGATGAGCTCACGTGTTTCCTTTATGTACCCGGGCCCATTATATGTAAAATCTACCAAAGTGAGCTCATGATTATCGGGATGAACTGCTCAAACCCATACTATCTTCGTACCAGGAGTGGTGCATAACTGATAGCTCCCCAAATTCCCATTAATGGAACCCACGATTTGTCTCCACAACTATACAAAATGGATCCCATCGGCATCCATGGAGTTATCCAAGTGACATCCTCTCGAGCTAAGTGACGGAGAGTCATGATCCACTGTTTCTTATCTCCCTTTCTCGACCACTTTTTCTTGTAGAATTCCTTAAGGGGAAAGAAAGTCTTTATGTAGGGATGAAGCTTTTCCTTATCATTTCCCCATAAATGACTTTGGATCCAAACATACAGAAGCTGGGCACATCCTTCGAAACATCCTGCACCTTTTCTTCGACAGAATTTGAGTGACCTAAACATCTCGTCAAGGATAGCAGGAGAAGCATCAATTTGTTTGCCCAGACACTCAAAGAAATCCACTACGGCCATCTCAATGTGCCCCAAGATCTTTGGAAATATCACCAAACCATAGATCGCCAAGGCAAATACATCCACCACACGATCACTCTCTGGATTTCTCATGATATAGTCTCGCAAGAATACCCATGGGATACAAACACTTGAACCCTTCTTCTTAATATTCAGGGAGTCGTTCGAAATCTCCATACCCAATATGTCAGATAGCTTCTTTAGAAAGCTAACTGCCTTTTTCTGTTTGCAATATATCTTATCAGGGGTGAATGACTCAATACAGAGTAAAATTGAGTACTCCTCGATGGTAGGTGTCATATCTTCCCGACTGAATGTGAAGCATCGGTAGGAGGGATCCCAAAACTATACCACTACCCTAATCAACTATTCATCTACCTGGATTGGGAGGAGTAATGCTATGTCGCCATACTTCTTAGTGAACTCGTTTTTCTTTGCAGTTCCCCATCGTCCCCAAATCTCTTCTAGTTCTATCAAATCATTCCAACTCAGATCTAAATGAACCGACTCAGGAAGAACTGACACGAAGCTTCTAGACAAGCAGTCTCCCTTGTCAACCTGATGCTTTTCTGACTCTGTTCGGACCTCTCGGTATGTCTTGGAAGTAACTGACACTGGTGCAAGATCTTGGTGTTCCATGACCGTAATGAAAACCCCTTTGATTAGAATTCGGCTTAAGGAAAACACTCCTAAGTGACCATGATGCATGCAATGAAAACAAAGCAAAAAAAAAAACAAAACAAAACAAAAGGAAATGAGTCAGTATAAGGGTATAATAATCAAATCAGTGGGATATTGAAATAAATAGCTAAAGGTAAGAAAGGTTCCTCCGAGTGTTCCTAGCTTCGGTACCTCTAACGAAAATTCGGCATGACTTCGCCTAGGTTCACTATATGAGGTTGCATTAGGTTCTAAAAAGGCTCCAAATTGATCCTCACAGCCGTCGGTGAAGGCTAGTAAGGCACCCCAATAAAAGCGGGTTCAATTTGTTAGAGTGTATTTCCCAGGCCTATACGGAGGTTATCACCCCACGAAGGCGTAGGTAGTCTACAACTCGGTAAGTGTTTCGCTAGCCCATACGGAGGTTAACACCTCACGAGAGCGTAGTTACTTTACTTCCACCTAAAGGATGGAACCCATGTAGAGGGCACATATTATGCAAATGCAAGTATAGTGTGTGAGGAGGAACAAACAAACCTTTCTCCACCTATTCTATTCCCCTTATCCTAACACCCTAGCAATTTAATAAAGACAAAATTAAACAATGTAAGACATTAGTTAAACACAAAATAATAATGACATGTAAAGCTAAATAGCCAGAGAACAGTAAAAATATGCATGCACATGAGAAAGAACATATTTGAAACATTTGGTTATTTTATAAAAAATTCCTTTATTAGAAAATGGGATTTATAAGTAAGCACCAACCAAAATCGACGAAAACCGAGACTTTTGATGACACGCGACTAACTCTAGGCCTGACTCTCTATGTGTCCCCAGTGGAGTCGCCAAGCTGCCGATATGTGATCCTCGGAGGGACCCGTTCGAGTGAGGGGAAAAACAGGCATAGGAAAAGACGACTTAATTGCTCTTAAAATAAAGGTCTAGGGTATGAAAACAACCTCGAAAAAAAATGGAGTCGCCACCAATCTTTTTTAGCTAGGTGTGATCGGCCACCTATTAAAACCAGTTTTTATAAAACATTTTAAAATTAATTAAAATATTTTTGAAACATATTTTGTAGTCTGCGCTTTGAACCAGAGAAAACAAGTGCGGGTTCGGGAGTCGGTTACGTGCGGGGAAGGATTAGCACGCCTACAATGCCCGTATAAAACGGTACCTTATTAGTCATCTGTTATCTCGAATCTTGGTGAAAAGTCGGTTTTAAATTTGGTGTTCAAAAATAATTCCCTAAAAAATCATATTTTTATTTGAAAATGATCTAGAATTTATTAATATAAAAGTTTTCATATTTTCTGACAAACTCGGCAAAACATGGGATTTTTCCTTGACTTTGAAATTCTCCGAATCATCCTCGTTTTAAAGAAGATATTCCGTTGTTAATGATAATTGATGATATCCTCCCCGGCAGACCCAGTAAAGAATTCAAGAATTATTTTAATTTAGGAATAATCTTGATTAAAAAAATATTATTTATTTCCATGTATTTGACAAATTATTGAGAATAACCATGAGTATGCAAAAATGTTGCTAAGATAAAAATTAAATGAGCATACGTATTTATCATGGCATGGTAAGCAAAATGACATGGCATAAGAATGAATATCATGTGAGTGAAATCGACATGGCAAACAAAATGACATGGCATATGAATAACATGGCACGACGAGATGACACGGCACTAGAATGGCATAGCATGATAATGAAGGTCGTGGCATGAAAAAGATATGGCAAACGAATAACATGGCATACAAATGACATGGCATAAGAATGAATGTCAAGTAAATGAAATCGACATAGCAAACAAAATGACATGGCATATTAGTGACATGGCATAAGAATGAATGTTATGTGAATGAAATCGACATATCAAACAAAATGACATGGCATAAGAATGAATGTCATGCGAATGAAATCGACATGGTAAACAAAATGACATGGCATAAGAATGAATATCATGTGAATGAAATCGACATGGTAAACAAAATGACATGGCATATGAATGACATGGACATAAGAATGAATGTTATGTGAATGAAATCGACACAGCAAACAAAATGACATGGCATATGAATGACATGGCATAAGAATGAATGTCATGTGAATGAAATCGACATGGTAAACAAAATGACATGGCATAAGAATGAATGTCATGTGAATGAAATCGACATGGTAAACAAAATGACATGGCATATGAATAACATAGACATAAGAATGAATGTTATATGAATGAAATCGACATAGCAAACAAAATGACATGGCAAAAGAATGAATGTCATACGAATGAAATCGACATGGTAAACAAAATGACATGGCATATGAATGACATGGCATAAGAATGAATGACATGTGAATGAAATCGACATGGAAAACAAAATGAGATGGCATATGAATGACATGACATAAGAATGAATGTCATGTGAATGAAATCGACATGGCAAACAAAATGACATGGCATATGAATAACATGGCACAAGAATGGAATGTCATATGATTGACATGGCATAAGAATGAATGTCATGTGAATGAAATCGACATGGCAAACAAAATGACATGGCATGACAAGATGACATGGTATGGTCGAATGACATGGCATAAACAATGATGACATGGACAAATGACATGGCATGTGAATAAATGACATGGCATATGCATGAATGACATGACATGCTTGACATGGTGAAATCTAAATGACATAGCATATGTATGAATTTATTTGAGAATGACTCAGAATTTATTAACTCCAAAATCTTTTCATGTTCCCCGGCAAGCCCCGCAAAACATAGAAAGTTTTATTTATTTCGAAATTCTCCGAATCACCCTTGTTTTAGAAAAGGATATTCCTTTGTTAATAATTAATGATATCCTCCCCGACAGACCCAATAGAGAAAATCATGAATTATTTAAACTCGGGAATATTGCCTTATTTATTAAAATGTTATGAATATGCAAATTGACATTAAGGCATGCATGATTACTAAAACATGATAAGCATTTTATTGTAATTATGGAAGATGAGATAATGACATGGAATGAGGATGACATGGCATATGAATGGCCGAATGCATGGTGATGGCATGTGAATGGCTGACTGACATGAAATGATGATATGACATGAATGGCATGGCATGAAAATACACCTAAACTATAAATGACATGGCAATACATGTTATATGGATGACATAGCATAGGTGACATGGCATAAAATGATGACATGGAATGTAAAGGACCTAGACTCTAAATGGTGTAGCATGGCCAAATGACATGAAAAATGATGCAAGGCATGGCATGAATGGCATGGCATGAAAATGCACCTAAACTATAAATGACATGGAAAATGACATAGCATGACATGTTATATGGATGACATAGCATAGGTGACATGGAATGAAAAGGACCTAGACTCTAAATGACATAGAAAATGAAATGGCATAAAAATGACCTAACCACTAAAATGATATGGCATGGCCGAAAATGACCTATTCTAAGATGACATAGATCATGACCTAAGATGCATGACATAGCTACATGACCTAAGATGCAAGACATAATCAAATATGATGCAAGGCATGGCATAGACCTAAAATACATGGTTTGGCCGAAAATGATGCAAGGCATGTCATGAACACAAAATCTAAATGACATAGCTACATGACCTAAGATGCATGACCTAACCAAATATGATGCAAGGCATGTTAGGAACCTAAAATACATGAGATGGGCGAATGGTGTAGGAACCTAACATGCCATGAATATGATGCAAAAACTAGTATGGCATGAAAATTGTGCAAAGAAAAATGACCAAAAATGCATGGACAAGCATGGAAGTAATAAAAATAAGCAAACAAAAAATAAAGAAAGTGAGCTCCATGGTTGGTACAATGGACATAGCCCCCCTAACCATGATCACTTGATTTTCGTCAAGATAATGAAGCCTTTCCTACTCAAAAATCAGAAATTTAACCAAGCAAACTAAGAAAAATGGAGGTGAGCTTTATGGTTGGTACAATGGACATAGTCCCCCCTAACCATGATCACTTGAATTTTATCAAGATCATGAAGCCTTTTAACCTCTTTTATTTCATTTAAAAAAAAAAACAGAACATAAAAAAAATATAAATCTTCCACAATCATGTTTCCCACATCAAACATGCAAAATAAAAAAAATCAAAGCAAGCACAAGCATGATTTGGCTATGGTAAAAACAAATAGTAAACATTGTGTTTTCTTTTTTTTTTGATGGAAAGGAAAAGATGAAAGCTTAAAAACGTTTCAAAACCTTTATTTTTACAAGAAAAGGATTAGAAATCACATGGAAGCAAGGAACAAAGCATGAGAAAGAAAAAAAAATAATGCAAGAGCAAAGGAGGAATGGCTACCTTCCTAGCTTCCTTGGCTAACTCTCTCTTTCTTTCTTTCAAATTTCTTTTCTCTACAAGTTTGGCAACTGCCTCCCCCTTAAAAAATGACCAGCCAACTTAATAAAACAAAATTTTCCCTCTCATTCATGCCCTTGGTCGAATGGCATGTCCATTATTTGACGAGGATGTGCTCATCTTTTTTCCCACCATCTAAGCCATTGGATCAAAAATATTTTCATGACAATAAAATTGACATCTTGCAATTTAATCTTGGCCATTGAAGGATGTACTCATCTTTTACAAAGCACCTAGGCCATTGGATGGACAATGACACTTTCAAGACAATAAAAATGACATCTTGCCATTTGATAGTGACCATTAGATGAAATTGATCAAATCTCCATCATTCTCTCATGAGCTAGCCGGCCAAGGGCCTGAAATAATCCAGAAATTACTTCATTTTTTCATTTTTTTTAATTTCGCAAATTGACCCTTTTCGATTTCTTCGGTAAAATTACCTTTTAGCCTCCAAACTTCATTTAATTGCCAATGGACCCTAATTTGGGATTTGTCTTTTCCAACTCATCCCATCCAATATAAAACTTGGTTCTGGAGGTTTTTCACATTTTTCTGATCTTATTCTCTATTTTTCCCAGATTTTTCTCTAAAGTTTCGGTTTAGTGCCTCCCAAATTTATCCTTTTTCATTTGAGCTCTGATTCTGGATTTTATTTCTCCAATCTCTTCCATAAAATATAAAATTGAGATCTGAAAGTTTTCATAATTTTTCGAGCTCGTTTCCTATTTTTCATAAACTTTCTCTTAGAATTTTGGGTTAGTGCACCTGAACTTTGTCATTTTTTATTTGAGCTCCGATTCCTGATTTTTCTTCTCCAATCTCTTCCAAACAAATATAAAATAAGATCTGAAAGTTTTCAAAAAATTTCGAGCTCGTTTTCTATTTTTCCTAGAATTTGTTTTTGAGATTTTTCGGCTAGGACACCCGAACTTTGTCATTTTTCATTTGAGCTTTGATTCCAGATTTTTCTTCTCCAATCTCTTACAAAAAATATAAAATTCAGATCTAGAAGTTTTTATAATTTTTTGAGCTCATTTGCTATTTTTTCGGGATTTTTCTTTAGGATTTTCTCGGTTAGTGCACCCGAACTTTGTCTTTTTCCATTCGAGCTCTGATTTTGGATTTTTTTTTACCGATCCCTTCCATACGATATAAAATTCAAATCTGAAAGTTTTTATAATTTTCCGAGCTCATTTGCTATTTTTCTTAGAATTTTCTTTGGGATTTTCCGGGTCAGTGCACCCGAACTTTGTCTTTTTCCATTTGAGCTCCGATTCTGGATTTTTCTTCATTGATCCCTTCCATATGATATAAAATTCAAATTTGGAAGTTTTCATAATTTTCTGAGCTCGGGACCTATATTTCCCGAATTTTCCAATATTGCCCTTTAACCTCCGAAACCTCGGTTTTACTCAAAACGGGTCCGATTTTCGGATTTTCTTTTTTGACTGCCTTTTTCATATATTGAATTTGAGTTGGTCCAAAAAGGCCAAATTTTTACGATCAAATTCCCCTCCAATTTAGTTTTTCCCTTCTTAATACTGTGAATATTCTCGTTTTTCCCTTTTTTCTCTAACTGGCTTTTCCTTGGGATCTACTTCAAACTGGGCCTTGGGCTATTTTTGTTTATTGGTCCTTTATAAACTGGGGGCTTCTATTTCACCGAAATGGGCCATCTCTACGATTTTCCCTAAATCTGTGAATTTCTTATTAAATCCTTATTTTCCGTCGAACCGCACCTTCCTTCAACTCTGTTTCCAAAATTGGACATTCCAATATCCTTAGTTATTGATCTTATTCCATTTGGGACCTCCAGTTTTTTCTGATTTGATCGTTTACGTACTTTTTCCCAAATTTGCCGGATTAAGTATTTCCCTACATTGAATTTTCGCAACCCATCTTCCGAACTCTATATCTTTCGTTGTAGACCTCGGATTATCAAAAATTATTTCGCCATTGTTCAATTCAACTTAGAATCTTGATTTTGATTGGAAGTTGACTTTTTCAGTGGTTGGCTTTTTGAGGTTGACTTTTTTGGGGTTGAATTTTTTTAGTTGACTTTTTATGTTGACCTCTGAAACAAAGTCTTGGGGGCCCATCTATGGAATGGTGGAAGTCTTTTTATGTTCCGAGAAGATGAAAAAGAGAATCTACCTGGTTTAGGGGTTCGGAGAAAATTATGTGTCTATATTAGGGTTTAGAGTTTAGGGTTTGAATTTAGGGTTTGAGTTTATGGTTTAATTTTAGGGTTCAAGGTTTGTGGTTTGTGGTTTATGTTTAATGTTTGGGTTTAGATTTAAGGTTTAGGATTTATGGTTTATGGTTTATGGTTTGGGGTTTAGAGTTTAGAGTTTATAATTTATGGTTTGAGGTCTAGGGTTTAGAATTTAGAAAGTATGGTTTAGGGTTTAAGGTTAGGTTTAGGGTTTAGGGTTTGTGGTTTAGGTTTGAGGTTTAGGGTTTATGGTTTGGGATTTATAATTTAGGGTTTATGATTTATGATATAGTGTTTGGGTTAAGGGTTTAGGGCTTAGGTTTAAGGTTTGAGGTTTGATGTTTAGGGTTTGTGATTTGTGATTTGGGTTTTATGGTTTATGGTTTATGTTTAGGATTTAATTTTTTGGATTTGGGGTTTGTGTTTTATGATTTAAGGGTTTATGGTTTGAGGTTTGAAAATTGAGGTTTATGGTTTAAGGTTTAAGATTTATGATTTAAGGTTTGTGGTTTCTAATTTGGGATTTAGGGTTTGTTATTTAGGGTTTAAGATTTAATGTTTGGGGTTTAGGTTTAGGGTTTAGAATTCAAGATTTTGGGTTCGGGATTTTGGGTTTGGGTTTTAGAGTTTGAGTTTAGTGTTTAATGTTTGAGTTTAGGTTTTGGGGGGTTAGGGTTTATAGTTTATTGTTCATGGTTTAGGGTTTGGATTTGAGTTTGGGGTTTAGGATTTAGGGTTTTTGGTTTAGTGTTTGGGTTTAGGTTTTGGGGTTTAGGGTTTGAGGTTTGAGGTTATGGTTTATGGTTTAGTGTTTATTGTTTATTGTTTAGGGTTTGAAAGTTAAGGTTTAGGCTTTATGGTTTATGATTTAAGGTTTAGTGTTTATTGTTTGTGGTTTAGGTTAGTGTTTGTGGTTTAGGATTTAGGTTTAGGATTTAGGGTTTGTTATTTATGGTTTGTTGTTTAAGGTTTAGGGTTTTAGATTTAGAATTTAGGATTTAGGATTTAGGATTTAGGGTTTAGGGTTTGTGGCTTAGGGTTTAGCATTTAGCGTTTGAGTTTAGGGTTTGGTGTTAGGGTTTTAATGTTTATGGTTTAGGGCTAGTTTAGTGTTTAGGGGCTTAACGGTTAAGGTTTAGGGTTTAGTATTTAGTGTTAGTGTTTATGGTTTGGGTTTATGGTTTAAGGTTTGATGTTTGATGTTTAGGGTTTGGGAATTATAGTTTAAGGTTTAGGATTTTGGGTTTATGGTTTGTGGTTTAGTATTTAGTTTTTAGGTTTATGTTTTGTGTTTAGGGTTTAGGGTTTAGGATTTATGTTTTATGGTTTGAGGGTTAAAAGATTGAGTGTTTAGGGTTTAGGGTTTAGGATTTATGGTTTAGGGTTCGAGGTTTATGGTTTATGGTTCAAGGTTTAGGGTTTGAGGTTTATGATTTAAGGTTTAGGGTTTGATGTTTAGAATTTAGGGTTTAGGGTTTTTGGTTTATAGTTTATGGTTTAAGGTATGGGATTTATGGTTTATGGTTTAGAATTTAGGATTTAAGTTTTAGTTTTTGGGGTTTGAGTTTAAGGTTTAAGGTTTTGTGCTTACGGTTTAGTGTTTAGTGTTTAATGTTTAGGGTTTGTTATTTGGGTTTAGAGTTTGGGGTTTAATGTTTGGGGTTTTGGGGTTAGTGCTAGAGTTTATGATTTAGGGTTTTGTTTTTATTATTTATTATTTATGATTTATGATTTAGGGTTTATGGTTTAATTTTAGGGTTTAGGATTGAGTTTATGGTTATGGTTCAGGATTTGGGATTTGGTATTTAGGGTTTGGATTTAGTGTTTGGTGTTTGGGATTTAGTGTCTAGGGTTTAGAGTTTAGGTTTGAAGTTTGAGGTTTAGGGTTTATGTTAGGGTTTAAGGTGTAAAGTTTAGGAGTTAGGGTTTAGGATTTAAGTTTGGGATTTAGGTTTTAGGGTTTGAGATTTAAGGTTTAAGGGTTAGTGTTTGGGATTTAGGATTAGGGTTTAAGGTTTAGGATTTTATGGTTTATGGTTTGAGGGTTAAAAGGTTTAGAGTTGAGTGTTTAGGGTTTAGAGTTTAGGGTTTGAGGTTTAGGATTTATAGTTTAGGGTTTGAGGTTTAGGGTCTGTGGTTTAGGGTTTAGGATTTAAGGTTTAGTTTTTGGGGTTTGGATTTAAGGTTTAGGGTTTAAGGTTTTGTGTTTATGGTGTATTGTTTAGGGTTTAGTTTTTAAGGTTTAGGCTTTGTTATTTGTTTTTTGGGTTTAGAGTTTGGTGTTTAAGGTTTAGTGTTTGGGGTTTAGTGTTTAAGGTTTAGTGTTTGGGGTTAGTGCTAGGGTTTATGATTTAAGGTTTTGAGTTTATTATTTATGATTTAGGGTTTATGGTTTGAGTTTAGGGTTTAGGATTGTTGTTAGGGTTAGGGTTAGGATTTGTGATTTGAGATTTAGGGTTTGGATTTAGTGTTTAATGTTTGGGATTTAGGGTTTATGATTTAGAGTTTAAGATTTATGATAGGGTTTAGGGTGTAAGGTTTAGGGTTTGGGACTTGGGACTTGGGATTTAGGGTTTGTGATTTATGTTTTAGGGTTTGGGATTCAGTGTTTGAGATTTAGGGTCTATGGGTTAGTGTTTAGTGTTTAGGATTTAGGGTTTAAGGTTTAAGGTTAATGTTTAGGGTTTTGTCTTTAGTGTTTAGTGTTTGGGATTTAGGGTTTAGTGTTTGAAATTTAGAGTTTAGCGTTTGGGATTTAGGATTTAGTGTTTAGTGTTTTTGGGATCTAGAGTTTAAGGTTTAGGAGTTGTGGTTTAGGGTTTACGGTTTAAGGTTTAGGATTTTTTCTTTAGTGTTTATTGTTTGAGATTTAGGGTTTAGTGTTTGGGGTTTAAGATCTAGGATTTAGTGTTTAGTGTTTGGGATCTAGGGTTTGAGGTGTAGGATTTGAGATTTAGGGTTTAGGGTTTAAGATGTAGAATTTATGGTTTGTGATTTAGGGTTTAGGATTTAAGGTTTAGCTTTGGGGTTTGAATTTAATGTTTAGGGTTTATGGTGTTGTGCTTAAGGTTTAGTTTTTATGGTTTAGTGTTTAAGGTTTAGGGTTTGTTATTTGTTATTTGGATTTATAGTTTGGGGTTTAAGGTTTAGAGTTTGGATTTTGGAGTTTGGAGATTAGGGTTTAGGTTTATTGTTTGGGGTTTGGGGTTAGTGTAAGGGTTTATGATTTAGGGTTTTGAGTTTAATATTTATGATTTAGGGTTTATGGTTTTTTTTTTGAACAGCAATGCAAATTTTTATTGAATTAAAAATAAGAAACACAAGATTTGGATCAATCAACAAAGATCCGAACACTTAAGATTCGAACTACCCTTCGAAACATAACCCGACCCTTGTTCAGCCCTTACAACCGAAAGGAAAGACATAATTCCCTGAAAAAGTAGAGAATATACCAAAGTAACCTTATGGACCGCATACAAAGCAAAGACTTAATACTACCCTTAAAGCAAAAGGAAAATTGAAACCCTTGAGAACCCCTGTAATTCAATTCCGAATATTGCAAAAACAGCTGTCTTCGAATACATCTATCAGGAGGAAAATATGGCTTCGACGCTTAAAACCGTAGATGAAAACACCTTCATAAAAAAAATGGCTTGGCACCGCGGTGCTGAGTCCTCGGCCAAACAGCGCTAGAGGCTCTGAAATGTGCCGCCGAGGCGCCCAGGTTCTGTCTTCGATGGCGCTGTTAAATAGGGCGTCGTCTGCTTCCTTGATGATCTTTATAATTGGAAAACAAGACTGTTTCCAAACCTTTCCTCCATAAAATACGAGGAACCTCAAAATAGCTGGCTACATGGATGACCAAGTATACAATTCGAAAACAAAACTTACAAGAGTTCTACCCATCACCCAATCTTCCCAGAAAACCAGTATTTTGAAAAAACCTAAAGTGTTCTACCCATCTTGTAAAAAGCATACAAGACTCCCTTAGTTCCCCAAAAACAAATGCTTGGTCATCTAGTTAGGAACAATTTTCAAACAATACCACCATGGAAAAGATTGGCTTCTGGACTTGCAAAACAAAACAAAACAAAACGTTAGTGTAGCACTTCTATATTCAACCATTTCTTTTTTCCATTCTGCCCTTAGAACCGTTAATCATTTAACCATGCCAGCAGCTCTGTTTCTCTTCTAACACCTTGTCGAGCAAGAGCATCCACAAAAAAATTAGCGGAACGCCCCATGTGTTTGATTCTACAACCTTTCAATTTTCCCATTATCCGATCAATCACCATAAATAATGAGTTAAGGCGCCATGGCCTTATCTTACTAGACTTGCACCATGCAACTGCTGTCGTCGAATCACTTTCTACCTCCAAACTAATTGTTGAAAGCTGTTTTAATTGAACTATCTCAAAAGCTTCCTTTATTGCTCTCATTTTCGCCTCATGTGAATCCATAACTCCCACATACTTTGAAAACATAGCTAATAGTACACCTTTATCGTTCCTTAAAACCCCTCTGGTCCCGGTTTTCCTACCACAGATGTGTCCACATTGAACTTCCACCAATTTACTTCAGGTTTTATCAACTGTAATGATCTTTTGGCTTTGTCATTCTTTCTTAAGACTAAAAAGGATCTAGGATTATGAATGAACTCTTCTATTGAATGAAAATCACTTGACCATTTTGCCCAACACCACCAAGCTAACCTGCTTTTAATAATGAATATCAAAGATTTGACGTCGAGTTTCTTATCATAAAAGACCATACCATTTCTCCACAACCATATTGTCCACAAAATATCTGCAAATAGCATGAACCATACCTTTTCATTTGCTGACCTAGGAATCAGCCCCATTCACTGTACAAACCAGTCGCATATTATTTTCGGCAGCATCATGCTTATCTTCCATATTATCCAAACACATCTACATAGCAGAAATAGATGATCAATTGATTCGACAGCAGACTTGCACAATGAACATTTAAGATTGTCATCTGTTAAAATATTGCATTTAAACAGATACGTAAAAATAGGTAATCTATTTCTAAAGAGAATCCATAAGAAGATCTCCACTTTTGGAGAAATAAGGTCGCGCCATTTGAAAGAATCAAAAGATCCAACCTCCATTGCATCCCCTTCAATTGCTCGTCTAAACCATTTCGATTTGTAATGACCATCTAAAGAAGGTTTCCAAATCAGCCTGTCCTTCCTTTTAGTGTCCAATTGAACCCCACTGAGTAAATCTAGCAATTGTTGCCACTGTGCAATTTTCCAATCAAAGATATCTTTGCGCAGTGAAATTCTCCAACTCCACACATCTCCATCCCACCATCCAAAATTATTAATCATTGCATTCTTTACCATGGATAGAGCATATATTCTAGGGAACTTTTCTTTTAAAATCTCCTTGTTTAACCACCTATCCTCCCAAAACTAAATGGATCTACCATCCCTTTGAAGCAATCCCATGTTTTCAGAAAAACAATGTTGGAATTTTCCACCGTCTCTAATTGGTTCGATGATACCCATCCATAATGTAGATGTACTAACCTGTGTCTGATATCTTGGAATGATATCTCTTACATCCATTATGTATTTCGCTCAAACATCCTTTTTCCAGCTACTCTCATCTTCCTTCGAAATTCGGAATATCCATTTGTTGAGTAAGGCACGATTTTGGACCTCAATCGGAATTATGCCCAACCCTCCATTACTAACACTCCGACATACAACAGGCCAACTCACTAAATGCAACTTGTGTCTGTCCTTATTGCCATCCCAAAAAAAGTCTCTCTGTAGCTTCTCAATTCTCTTAAAATTATATTAACAAATTTTTTTATTAGTTAAAAACTTATTTATATTTTATAACTATAATTTTTAAAATATATTAATAACACATATTTAAAAAATACATATTAACGTGTGAAGCACGAGATCATGTACTAGTCTTATTTAATAATGCATGGTTCTCAACAATACCCACACAAAAAGTTGGTTAAGCTTAGGTCATCTTTGGTGTAAAATGAACCAGACATCTATGATCATAGTGTTGTTAGTATATGCCCTATGACCAATAGGATCGGTTATGAAATATATGTCATATTAAGAATTACTTTTATTAACTAAAGCATTCTTTTTCTACAAGTTAGTATATGTATTTGATATTACTTATTTCATAGATAAAGTCCATGGAATAAATATGTTTTGCAAGGGAATTACAATAAGTTATAATTATGAGATAATCTTTACATCAAAGTATTATTTCTAAATTGTTCGTAGTCAATGATTTATCAAAATAGGACATTAATAAAGTTGTTAAGACTGATACATAGTTATGCTCTTACTTATGAAACAAATAATCGATCTCATAGATTAGAGTTTGGATAAACTTGAGCTAACATTTGGTGCTTGTTACAAGAATAAATTCATTGAATATGACTCGATATGAGAATGTCATTTGATAAATCACTTAGTGTCTATGACAAAATTCCCATTTGGTAGTTATATAAGTAATCCTCTAACTTGAGATTACTAATGATCTTATATGAGTAATGTCATATTTTGACTTTACCTTACTTATGAACCTAATCATGGATGATCCAGTCGGATATTATTAGGTATAACATGAAACATATGAAAATACATAATTAATTAAGATAAAACTCATCACATTAAGTGATCGAGAAAATATCTTATTAGTCTTGATAAAAACTAACTCAAAAAATCTTTAATCAGAGTGGACTAATGATAAAAAAAAAAAATTAACTCAAGTAAATCTCATTCGTCTTGATTCAAAAAATTGATGAATAGTAATGGACTAATGGTAAAAAATTTAGTCGGGCGAATTTGTGAAAGCTTTTCTCATAATCTTTTACCTTTTAATATAAATATAAATTTTTTAATTATATATTATTATTATTAATATTTTTTATTTTAATTATAAATAAATTTATAAATCGAGTTAAAGTTATTGGACATCAAATGCAGTTAAAAACACATATAAAAGCCAAAAAGTAAAAAAGTATTCTTCTCATTATTTTTATTTCACTTTTCCCTCTTTTTTTTTATTAGATGAAAACATCGTTCCTTCTAGATTTATCAATTTGTATATATGTATTGTGTTTTATAGTTTTTTCGTATTAATTATATAAACATGAATACGATATAAATATTAAATGTGTTAAAATCCTAAATATGAATATAATATTTATATTAAATGTATCGTATTAATTGCGTTAATTATTTTTAAATATATCATATTGTGTTTATTACATTAATTTTGTATTTATTAAATATTAGATTATAACACACCTATTTTGTGAATGATAAAAAAATAAGTAAAAAATTTAAAAATATAAGTAAAGAATAAATGAAAAAAGAAGTTATATAACTATATAGATTAATTTTTCAAATGATGCAGATATAGCCAAAGTGGTTTTTTTTTTCAAAAAAAAGTTTATTAATATATATTATTTTTATTTTATAATTTAATTTTTTGACAGTTGAAAAAAAATATTTAAAAAAAAAAAAGAAGAAGTTACCTTATATAAAAGTTAATTGATAAGTCAAGTGAGTAATTTTATTCAAATACATATAAAAAAAATGTAAATATTTTTATTATTATATTATTTTAATTCTTAAATAAATTAAATTAATATCATTTAATTCAATTCAAGACATTAATTTAATCAAAAATTTTATATATAATATAAATATAAATGTCATACTTGTGTCATCTTCAAAATTATTAAATCTAATATTTTTATTTTCTTTTATAAAAAACAACAACTTCCATTTTATAAAAGATTAAATAGCCCAAAAATATTGGAATAGGATACATTTGGAATAAAATAGTTGTACTACTGTTTTTCTTTTTCATTTTTCTCCCCCGCCCCCCTTGGTTTTTTTTTTTTTGGTTTTCAATCCCCGAACTCGCTTCTTTCTTCTTCAGCTCTTTTCTCTCTCTTTTTTCTTTATCCTTCCTTCCGATCTGAAGCCCATCCGTTGCTTTCACAGCCACCTCGATCTCCTCCTATTTTCCTTTCACTTTTTTCCCCTTCTCGCGATCTCACGAAGCCCGTGAGCTTTCGATCTCTCTCTCTTATCTTTTTTCTTTAATTAAGGGTACGGCTATTTCTGATTTTTTTTCTCTCTCTAGGGTTTCCTTTAAGGGACGACACCCCCAGTATCCCATCTTATCTCAGGCAAGTCATTCCTTTTATTTTCTCTCCTTTTAGATTCTATATACTGTTTATAATCTCTGGAGTTTGTTTGTTTCCCGAGAAACAATCATGGGATAACAAAGCAAATATTTCCAATAATAATGAGATAAAACTATGATTTTCATTTTTTGTGCGCGATCTGATTTAAGTTTATTTTTATTTTGGGCGTGATTTGATCTTTTGGGGAACTGAAATAACTGGAAGGCTTCTTTTCTTTTTTTTTTCATTTTTACTTTTTTAGGTCTTAAATAAGTTGTTTAGCTTTCTACTTCAAATGGAGATACTTTATTGCATGTAAACTTTTTTTCTCCTTTTTTACATATCTTTTTAGTTTTTGGGGCATAATAAAATGAAGTAAAGGAGTTTTCTGATAATAGGGAGAGTAGAAAAGGAAATTAAGGGGTCGCTGGCCAACATATAGCTACTAGTGATATCAGTGAAGAAGCAGTTTATGAGACAGGTAGAGTGTTGAGAAATGCGAGTTTTTCATGTTTATAAAATGCTGTGGACGGGGTTGAATTATGAACGTTGATAAGGCTGAGATGTAAGACAGCAGGGTTATGTTTTAGAAGTGAAGTGAATGGGAAGCTACTGGACATGGGCTTACTATAAGTCTCTTTTGGTAGTGTATGTGTGTGCCGGCCTTGCCTATAAAATGCAATATTGCAAGGAAAGAGAAAAAGAAGTAAACCATAATTAGTGGAAGAGCATTTTCCCTGCTCAAATGAAACTTGAAATTTGTTGAATATTTGGTTTCTTTTGAGTGTTACTAATGGAGCGTAGAGTTTAGGTCAAAGATAGAAGCAAAACCGACAGAGATTCTCTTAGGTTTTGGATTGGTGAAAGATTATTTGCTTTGGTGGTTTTATTTGTGAATATTGTAGTTCACATGCTGAGTTAAAATGTTGGAAATGCCCATTGAAGATTATTGGGATGGACTTGTGATGCATAAACATATTTGCTGGTGGTACTAAGAGTCCAAGTCCAAGATTAAGGTTTGATGTTATGATCGTCGATCTTGAGGTTTGAGGTGTTTACTTGGCCATAAACCTTTACATTTCCGAGAAGCTGTTTGCTAAGTTTGTTAATTTGGTTTCTTGTGAGGAGTAGTAGTGCTACCAACAGAGCTTGTAGCTTAATTGGTATTTTTCATTCATTCCTACTGATAAGATTTAGAAAGTTGGCGTATGAGAAGTCTGAAATACATGATTATGTCCTACTTATGTCAATTTTGTGGTAATTTTGACAGAAGAATAGAGATAAATGATAAAATTACCTTGACTATGATTTGGTGGTGCGCAAGTAGATAAAAGAGATCCAGCTTGGGTACTAGTATTCCTCTGTAAAATTTGGTTATTGGTATGGATAATTGCGAAGGCCAGAAAGATAATGAAGTTGGAGTTTTATGCTAATCTATTGGTTTCATTTGGTTATTGCTTCCTATGTCCTCTTTCTTTCTTTCTTTCTTTCTTTTTCCGTTCTTTTAATACCCAAAATTCTTACTCTATATTCCATGCTAAATGTCATGATATTTTAAACTTCTTTACATTAAAACCTTTGAACATCAATTTTATATAATAATTTAAATTTAGTTATAAAAAATGCTAAAGTCAACCTTTTTCTTAATAGTGGTTTCTATTTTCTAAAGGATTATGAAGCCAAAATTTCATAAGATAGGACTAAGTATTTATGTTTTTAATTGATTCAAAAGCATTGCAAATAACTTATTTGCTCCTTAATTTATTTGTTATCATTATTGTTAAGTAGCTAGTGTGAATACGACACAAATATTAAATATGCCAAAATCCTAAATACGAATATAATATATGTATTAAACGTGACGTGTTAATTGCGTTAATTATTTTTAAATATATCATATCGTGTTTATTACATTATTTTTTTTATTTATTAAACCCTAGATTATAGCACACCCACTTTGTGGGTGATAAAAAATAAGTAAAAAAAATTTAAAAATAGAAGTAAAAAATAAATGACAAAAGAAGTTATATAACTAACATACCACGACCTGACATAACTTTTAGGTTATTTCTGCTGCTTCTTTTTTTGTTCTGTTTTGGTTGGTCAAACAATATGTTATATATCTTTACCTACCTACAGTTCATTGCTGTATATCTTTCCCGACCATCCATGCTTCAAATACCTCATAAATTGTTGATTAATCCGTTTTCTATGTGCCATCAATTCATGTATGAGTGCTGTGTGGGATCTTGACCTATAAAGAACTGGATTTCAAAGGATTGGTGCTGACTTTCTGCTTGGTGCAACTATTTTAGGTTCCTAATTAACACACACAGACAAACATGTAATAAACAATGTAATGCATAGTATGTTGGACTATGGAGGTGTGCATACAAATATTTATCTAATTATTGCATATTCCATGTAGCATATTCTGCTTGTTTCCATCATTATGTTGTTTTCTTTTGAAATTTGTTTTAACTGATTGCAAAGTGTCCAACTGATGGAATTTACTTCTTCTTTCTTTTCAGATTTTGTTCAATCTGTTTGAATGACCTTGCAACAAAATCTGAATCATGACGTCAAGTATGTTATCTGGAGAACGGAGGTATTTTTGTCTTTAGAAATTAATTTCCTTTGCCCAGATACTTGTGTGATTGACAATGATGCTTCCTTTTTAAACTTGACCATGTACACTCTCCTACTTGGCATCAGGTATTGGTATATTGAATGAGACTGCTCAAAAAATCAAGCAAAATTGTTACCTAGGCTTTGCTTCATGCACAGACTAGGAAAGAATCCTGGTCTAACTGATTAAAAATGTTTTTATCTAATTGTATAGTCTATTTAAGTGACCTTAAGCTGCGTTGAACTAATTAAAGAGGCCGAGGAAATTATTATGATTATTGTACCTTTATTAGAATGCTATCGTAAATTTTCCTTCATCTTTGTTTTTATCTTTTATCTTTCGGTGCTTTAAAGTGCAAAATATAAGTTATAGGAGAAATTTTTTGAGAGTGTTTGCTTTAATAATTAATGCTTCCACATGAGATTGGAGGACAGTCTTTGTTATTTTCTAGAAATGATTTTTAGAGTGATCCCAGAATTTTTGATGCGAAGGCATCCTATGTCACTTTTTTTAGTTTTAAGTAAACTATATTGGGCTGCCCTCCCTTCTCCCAAAGAAAGGGTTGCACCTTATTTGTTGGTATTATCAGTCTTTGTTGCTCTGCAGTTTCTGCATTTCCGGCTTCAGTATAGTTCACACTAATGAATGGTTATGAGATTATGTCTTGCAATGTCAATTGCTTTTTATTTGAAGACGCTAATTTTTCTGCAGATGGGCTTCTTCAAGACGAAGTGGCATGACTGTTTTGGGTAAAGTTGCTGTTCCAAAACCTATAAACTTACCTAGTCAAAGGTAATTTTTTTTCCCTTGCACATGTTTTTTTGTCACCTTTTCTCAAGGTTAAATAAATTGAGGTCCTTGGGTTCTTCGCTTTAAACTCTTCTTTCTCTCTGTTGTTTCAAGGTTAGAAAATCATGGCCTGGATCCTAATGTGGAAATTGTTCCCAAGTGAGTAGTACCATATATAAATGTCTTGTTTTTATCTTCCTCCCCTATTGTGTTTTCTATGAAATATAGGAATATCTTTGTTTGGATGGTAGAAATGCTAATCAGGAACTTGGATTGTCTATTACCTATAGGGGCACCCTTAGTTGGGGCAGTAAATCATCTTCTCCATCAAATGCATGGGGCTCCTCGATATTGTCTCCAAATACTGATGGTGGTAGCAGTTCACCTAGCCATCTCAGTGCCCGCCCTTCATCTGGTGGAAGTGGCACACGACCTTCAACTGCAGGTAGTGACAGAGCACATGAACCTGCTAATGCCTGTGGTTCAAATTCTAGACCATCATCAGCTTCTGGAGCATTGGCTTCAAAGCAGACATCACTTGCATCTTTGCGTCCTCGCAGTGCAGAAACAAGACCTGGTAGCTCTCAGTTATCCCGGTTTGTTGAAGCTGTGCCTGAAAATTCAGGGGCATGCGGTGCAGCTGGGGCAGCAGAAAAATTGGTATGGTCATGTATTTAATGAGTTCATTGTTCAAAACTGATATTAGCTAAAGTTGCTTATATGGAAAATTTCTACTTATTGCTATTAAGTATTTGCTTTAGTTTATAGTTCAAGCACATTGTAATTATAATGTTCGTGATGATAGGCCCATGGTTCTTTTCTAATTATTTGTTATTGGATTATGGTTTATACAGCTAGATAAAACATTACTTTTATCATTATGCTAGAGGTGCTTGGTACATGGTGTTTAGCATTGGTTTAAATTTGTTTTATGAGCTCAGTAGGGTTGAGATGGGCTAAGGTGAGATGTTTTAATATTTTAGGGTTTTGGCTAATTGAACCTTTTTAATTGCTTCACATATCCAGTCTTAGCACTTCCAAGTTTCCCACCTATGAAGTCCTATGTTATTCTGTCTTGCAGTTTACTCTGTTATGTCTAAATGTGGCAGTTACCATTGTACATTGCAGAGAATGACATCTTCCAAGAATGACGGGTTTTCTCTCACTTCTGGAGATTTTCCTACTCTTGGGTCTGAAAAAGATACCTCTGGAAAGAACGCTGAGTTGCAAGGTTTCATGCGTTTTTATTTTGTTGGTTATTTCCTAATTGTAAATTTTTCCTTGTGGTTGGTCTTCTCTCAAAATGGTACATGAGTTGTTACTATATTTTTGTTGTTGTGTTCTCAAGTGAACTTTTTCTCCATGAGAAAACTTGCTGCACCAAAATTTGAACTTATAGGTTTAAATATTTGTAGCTTAATCACTTGTATGGCATGAAGTTCTATATTGAAAGCTTGATTTTCTGATGACATCTTATTATGGAACTGATTGTATCTCATTTTGGATCTAACAAGGTATTAGGAATGTGTATTGAGGTGGTTGTTGTAGTGGTATTGGGGGAGTTTCTTGGATTGGCATTTGATGCCCCCTCTCCGGGCTGATAGTGATATTAGTTACTGTTAGTTACGTGTTTTGTACTTTGGTTTAGTACTACTATTATTATTTTTGAGTCTTGGGGACAAGGGGGGTACTTTTGAAATGTTAAGGGTGTTTTTGTCCTAATTTGTCTATTTGTGAGTGCCAAAAGGACATTTAATGTGGTTTGAAAAAAAAAGAAAGATGAAGGAGATGTGAGGAGAGGAGAGGAGAGAGGAAAAGAGATGAGAGGAGAGCGAAAATGGAGGTTGAACATAGGGGAAGAGAGAGGTGGTTGAAGGGGATTGTGTCAGACGGTGGTTGTTTGGCAGCAGCGGCTGGGTTGCCTAAGGAAAGGAAGGAGAGGAGGAAATGGAGGAGAAAAGGAAAGGGAGGAGGATTGGCCGATTGGCTTCCTTCTCCAGCGACCAAAGGAAGAGAGGGGAGGAGAGTGAGCAGCCTGGCTGGCTGCCTCGACGTTGCCGGCGACGGCGTAACAGTCGGCTGGAAAGAAAGAGAGAAGAAAAAAAGAAAGAAAAAAAAATCCTTTTTTATTATTATTGTTGTTTTATTTTTTATAATTTTCAATGAATTACAATTTCACTAAAAAAATAACAAATACATATTTAGTGAATTTTTTTTACTTGATTTTGGACTTTTATGTAGAAAAAAAGTTATAAATATTTTCCAACATTTTATATTTTTCTCTTATTGTTTTTTTTAAATATCTCTGTGAAAAAAATAATGATTTAAAAATAAATTAGATATTGATCTATCTTTTTTTTTTTTTTTTTAAATTGAAAAAAAGCATTAAAAAAAAAAGATAATGGAAAAAAAAAATTAAAAAAGGAAAAAGAGTGTTGCATCTTTTATTTGCTGTTTTTCTTTATTTACTCTTCCTTTCATTAAATTTTTTTTGAAGCAATTTTAATTTAAATAATAGAACAAAATTACTCATGTTTTAAAAATTTTATAACTCCCGTAGCGGGTAAATTTTCCAGCTACAGGATAATTAATGGGTTTAAGTCCTTGAGTGGGATATTCTTTTCGGTTCCCTTACAACTTGATTATCTTTGATTGCAGAGCATTGTTCTCAAGGTCGTCCTGGCTCATCCCCTGGAGTAGCACCAATGAAAGAGAGGACAGGGACTTCTTTTGATGGTTTGTGTGCAATTTTCTGTTCTTATCTTTTTGGTTTGGCATCAATTTCTGTTATATTGGATATTGGTACTCTGATATGATTAAAATGTTTGTTTTTCTTTTTCAGTTGACATTTCTGTAAATGCAAATCTAAAGAGTGGAACTGAAAATTCTTGGAGAAGAGATAATCCTCCATACAGTGAAGATGGAGTCCGACCAAGCATGGAGAAGTGGCATGCAGATCCCCAGGGACCCCATCTATACTCTAATACTGGTATTCCCCCTCAGCATTATGATGCTTGGCATGGCCCACCAATAAACAATCATCCAGGTGGTGTTTGGTATAGAGGACCTCCAGCAGGTCCTCCATATGGTCCTCCAGTTGCTCCTGGGGGCTTTCCTTTGGAACAATTTCCTTGCTATAGGCCTCAAATTCCAGGTAGTGCTCTTTCTAATCCACAGCCAGTTCCTCTTCTAGGAGCGGGACCAAGGGGACCTCATCCAAAAAATGGAGATATGTACAGAGGCCCTATGCCTGATGCTTTTGTCCGCCCAGGTATGCCAATTAGGCCTGCTTTTTACCCTCGTCCGTTGGCCTATGAGGGCTACTATGGTCCTCCCATGGGCTATTGTAATTCAAATGAACGAGATATACCATTTATGGGAATGCCAGCCGGCCCTTCTGCTCACCACCGGTATCCAGGTCAAAATGCTCCAGATCCTGGTGCTTCCCATGCCAGGCCCAGTGGCTGTGGTCCTCCGGGAAAAGCATTGGCTGCAGAGCATTTGGAATCTGGCCATCCTCATGACACACGAGGACTGTACAAGGTTCTTCTGAAGCAGCATGATGGTTGGGAAGGAAAAGATGAAGAGCACAGGTCAGAGGATAATGCGACAGCCAGTGTTGAAAAAGGTGATCAAAAGAGAACATCATCATGGGAAAATGACTGGAAAGCAGATCAGAGAAAGGAGGAAGAAGTGAATATAAGAACAGTTGTTGAAGAAGCTTCCACTCAGATTATTGACCACCATGGAGGGGATTCTATCTTGGGCAAAGTGAAGTCATCTGAAGGTGTGGAAAATGCTAAGGCATATGGCGACATTTCAGCGAAGAAAATGGATCATCCAGAAGTCCCTGCTGCCACAAAATATTCCAGTCTGATTCAGAAAATAGAGGGTTTAAATGCAAAGACCTGGGCCCCTGACGGACAATATGAATCTTTATCTGTTTGCTGTAGGGAGGAGCAGAAAAATAAATCACAAGTAGTTAATGCAAAGGCTAAGCATTTTGCAAATGAATTTGCAACTGGTTCTCGTGCTGTAATTCCTGATAGAACGCCTGCTTCTGGAATGGCTGGACCTACCTCTAATGAAGTAGGTGTTTCAGCTGGAGATAAGAGCCTTGATTTGCCAGCTTTTGGTGGAGCAGGCATCAACAGGTTGGTCTTTTCTAGCTGCTTTTATTTGATAATTTGTATGTTATTTTCTATGTTGAACAAAATACTTACATAGATTTACAGATCTACCCATAATATGCACGGTAGAACTGATCATCGAGGCAGGGGAAGATTCAATTCTCAAGATGTTGATGGATGGCGGAAGAAACCTCCATTTACTGATTCGTCAAATGTAAAATCCACTACACATTCTGAAAATCCTTCTGATGCAAATGTGGAAGACTATATGTCATTAGAGGCTTCAGAGAAGTCTGGATCATATCCCCAAGCAAGAGATGTGGGAGAGTCCATGCCACCTGTATATGATCCAAGTGATAGCCAATCCCAGGTAAATTTTTTATATATATTATATGCCTGGTTGTTTTATAGACCTGAAATTTAATGTGCAATTTATTTGAACATTTTCTTCAGCGTGCCATGATGATGGAACTTGCAAAGCAGCGTGTCAAACTACGAGAAAAAGAGGAGGAAGAGCGGGCTAGAGACCAGAAGGCTAAAGCTCTTGCAAAATTGGAAGAGTTGAACAGGCGTAGAAAAACAACTGAAGGTTTAACTCAGAAGTTGGAATCTGTTTCAGATAGTGCTGTCCAAAGTAAGCAAGAAGAATCCCGAACTCTCGCAGAAGAAACTATCCTCTCTAGCAGATCTGAAGTAACAAGCTTGGTTTCTAACCCAGCTGTTGTAGCAGATGTTGGTCAAAGCAACACTGGGGAATTTGAGAAGCCCACTATTTTGTCCAATCAACAACCTTTGGTGTCAACAAAGAATGTCCATAAGGAAACTGCAGATACGCATAACCACTCTTTGCCCTTGCAACAGAGAGTTAATAATGCTGATGCTGCTCTCCATAACCACCCACAGGTTAGCGATGGTAGCACTTCAAAGCAGAAGCGCATGGGCTATAGAAAAAAGGATTATAACTCGTTGGTTAAGAGTTTTAGTAAGAAATATATTTCTATAAGTACAACTGAATTGCCAAATATTCATACTGATGCAGCAGTTGATGTGGCTCCATCTGCTGAGGCTGTTATAAATGAAATTGCCTCAATCTCTGACTCTATTTCTACACAAATTGTTGTGAATGAGCCCTCAATGCACCAGAGAAGGAAAAATAACAGGAGTGGCAAGAACAAGCACAAAGTGGAGGATGCATCATCTACAGCTCCTTTACCATCTGGGATTTCAAAAGAAACAAATCTTACAAGTTCTTTTGCTGAGGGTTTGAAGCCAAAGTCTTCTGAATGTGAGTTGTATCCTAGCTCATTTCAGTCTCTGACTGATTCAAAAGATGGAAATCAATCTTCAGAGCAGGACTCAGCTTTTCCTAATGAAGAAGCCTATGGCCGAGTGAATAGCCAGTGGAAATCTCAGCATTCTCGCAGGATGCCACGAAATCCTCAAGCTCATACATCTGCAGTCCATAGTGGTGATGCTGTTGTCTGGGCACCTGTGCGCTTACATAATAATGCTGAGGTTACTGAAGAGGTCAGCCATAAGTCGGTAGTTGAGGCTGTTGCTCCACATGCAAAGAATGATGGTCAAGTGCAGAACAATCCAAGAAACAAGAGGGCAGAGATGGAGAGGTACATCCCGAAGCCTGTTGCAAAAGAAATGGCTGAGCAAGTAATTAGTCAGCAACCAGTAGCTCCTTCAGACAATCAAACTGCAGCAGATGAGATCATGGGAAGAGCAGATTCTGGGTCTCATGGAGTTGAATGTTCTCAACCTGTGGGCACAGCCATGGGGAAGGTAGGGAACACTACAGAGTCGAGGAATGATGGTAGGCAGAGTAGGCAGGGAAGAGGGCATGGATCTTGGCGCCAACGGGCCTCAGCTGAAGCAACTTTGCAAGGCTTGCAAGATGGACATTATTCCAACACAAGTAAAAATGCTCAGAAATCAACTGAGCAGAACCAACACCAGAAGCCTGATTTGAGCTTAGTGAAAGAGCAGCCCAAGTATGATGAATGGGATGCTTCTGATGGTTGGAACATTCCTGAAAATCCTGATTCCGCTGTACCACCAGTAATTCCTGTTGTAAGAGATCAAGGAATGACAGGCAGAGGAAAGCGGCATGCATTCAAGGGACAAAAAGGTGGGGGAAACAATTATGATTTTGATCACAAGAAAATTAACAATGGTGAGGCTGATAAACTTAACCCACAATCTTCGGTCCCTGAGATGGTTCAGTCAGATTCACTTGCTTCTTCAAAAGAAAATCGTGGTGTTGGGGATCGATCAACATCTCATTGGCAACCCAAATCATCAGCCATCAATCAAAGAGGAAGCAGGCCTGATAGTGATCAAAATGTTGGGGCTGAAATTGGTAGCAGTAACAAAAAGGATTCTACTCCTCAAGGTAGGGTGTCACATCCATCTCAACCAGACAAAGAAACCAGTGAAGGTATGACTAAGCCTCTTAAAGATCAATACATCTCTGAAAAAAGAAGTGATGAAGAAGCACGTAATGTTGGGTATCACGACTCTAAGAGGGAAAGCAAGGTAGCTTCACTTAAAGGACGCCCACACTCCCCAAACAAAGGTCCTGGTCTTCCAGTCGAAGCATCTCCATTGAATATGGATACTAGAAATGAGCATCGCTCAACGGCAGGGTTCCGCAAAAATGGAAACCAAAATAACCGTTTTGGCAGAGGGCATGAATCTCGTGGTGATTGGGGCTCATTTGGTCAAGAAATGAAGCAGCATAACCCACCTGCAAACCGTGAGAGGCAGAGGCACAATTCACATTACGAGTACCAGCCAGTTGGACCCCAAAATAGTAGTAGAGCAAATAATCCCGAAGGACCAAAAGATGGTTCTAATGGTACAGGTGCAAGGTTCAGGGAGAGGGGTCAGAGTCACTCAAGGCGTGGTGGGGGAAACTTCCATGGACGACAAAGTGACAATGTTAGAGTAGATGGTGGTTATGATTAGTGAGGAAGGAATCAGGATGGGTTTTTTATGTGGTCAAAAGCTGCCCTGCCATGAACAACACTGGTTTGATCCTTCAAGTTTTTCAGGTATATATGAGTAGGCAGCATTTTTCAGTTGTAAATACTATTAAATCATCTCTGAACTGATGGCATATGCATTGAGCAGGGCTAGGAGAAAAGCAGATGGTGCTTAGGCAAAACAGAATATCCGTTGATTAGGGATAATCAATCAAAAGCGGTTTATTTCATTTGTATTTTTCAAGTGTAATTTGGTCGCAGTTTGCAAACTGTCGAACCTTGGGCACATTTGTTTGAGCCTTGTATTCGGAATGAAGTTTTATAGTCTCTCACTTCATTTTAGTCTATATATATACTAAGCATCCGGTGAATCACAAATCTTTTACATTTTTTGGCCGAAGGAACATGTTTTCCTCATTTTTTTTTGTTTATACATGCTATTTTACACTTTAAAAAAAAAAAAAAAAAAAATTGATCTTTCAACGAGGATAAGTAAACACACGAACTCAAGTTAGAAAACATAAAAAATAAAAAAAAAAATAAAAAACACATTAACTGATTTGTAATGTCATACAATTATTGATAGAGATGAAGTCATGGTAAGTAGAGGTGCCAAGTAGGTTTGGATCAGGTTATTTTTAAATTCGAATATTTTTGGATTTGAATAAATTCGGATTTGGAATTTTTTGGGTTTGGATAATTTTGGGTTCGGGTTATTTAGGATTCATTGAATACAGGTTTTTTCGAGTTTGGGCTATTTTGAATTCGAATAATTTTGGAACTTTTTAATTTCGAATGTAATAATTAATTTCACTTTTTACATAGTGACAAAAATATTAAAATTTTAAAAAAGTATTTATATAAATATAAATTATATGATAATTTTGTTTATAAATTAAGTATCAATATTTTGTATTTGAATATTTTTCATTTTATTTTAGTCTAATATTCTTTAAATTTAAATAAAAGTTAAAGGATTTTTTTTTTAATATAGCTTAAAGACATGTGATGGCTTTTTAACCCCGCTTGTAAAAATAAAAAATTTCAATGCCAACGTACATGATGATAATCCAAAGTTAAAAATATAATATATTTATTTACAGTATGAATAAAAAAAAATTATATATTTTGATACTTTTTATTATTTTGCAATAATTATATACTTATATTTTTAATTTTTTTTATGATATTTAGTATTGAATATAGATATAATTGATGATTATATAAGATTTTTTTTATTCTATAAGTAAGCTAAATTGAATATAAATTAACACTAATAAAGTAAAAGTCAAAAATCATTGGCCGCATGTAATATATTAGAAAGAAATAAGTTAAAAATAAAACTCACCAAACATTTATATAAATGACTTTTTTACTCTTAATCAAATAATTGATTGGGCTCTTATAGTCACTTAATCGAACACATTTTTATTTTGCTTTATTAGGATTTTTTAGTTATTGTATTATAATTTTTTTTTGAGTATTTTAAATTTTTAAGATTTTGTTCTTATATTTATATATTTTTTTTGTTTGGACATGATTATAAATACTAACATAACAATATTAGATCTAATTGTATAAATTAATTCATCAAATGTTCAATTAAAATATTGAATAATAGACACTAAATACCAATTAATCTATAATCTATAACAAACTTTAAAAGTTATCCCCAATTCATTGTGGTGGCTTAATTTGAGATTTATCAAGTCTAAATTTATGCCAACTAAGCTATGGCGTAAAAGATGAGTAGAAGGTTAGTTAAGATATTTGGTTATATAATATATTTGGATTTTTTTTATCTTTTTATTTTTTTAATGAAGAAGGAAAGAAAGAAAAGAAAGGAAAGAGAAAGAGAAAGAAAGAAAGAAAGAAAGAAAGAAAGAAAGAAAAGAAAAGAAAAGAAAAGAAAGAGAGAAGAAAGGAAAAAGAAAGAATAGAGAAAAAATTATGTGTTTGTGTCGTTTTTGTATTCGTGTTATTTTTCGTCTATTCAAAATATTTTAAATTTATATAATTTTTACTCGTTAATAATTCGTTTTATGTAGAATTTGACACGTTCGCGTATCCGTGTCGTGTTCATGTTATTTTACGTTTCGTGTTCGTGTTATTTTTTTCGTGTGTTCAAAGTATTATAAATTTATATAAATTTTTACGTGTTAATAATTCATTTTATATAGATTTTGACACGTTCGTGTATTTATGTTGTGTTCATGTTATTTTTGTGTTGTGTTGCATTTTAATTATTTTTTCCATGTGTTGAGTCGTGTCTCAATTCATCCAAATATTTTGCATAGTTTGACATGATGATTCAATTTAGAAAAAGTTTTGTACGTTTGTGTCATGTCTCAATTCATCCCATATTTTGTATAATTTGTCATAATGATTCAATTTAGAAAAAAAATTATATGTTCATAAAATATTCGTGTTATTTTATCGTGTATTTACAGTATTATAAATTTATATAATTTTTTACACGTTAATAATTCGTTTTATTTAGATTTTGACACGTTCGTGTATTTGTGTCGTGTTCATGTTTTTTTTCGTGTCGTGTTTTAATTATTTTTTTTATGTTGTGTTCGTGTCGTATAATCATGTTGTGTCCAAAATTACCAAGTCTAATTGACACTATTCAAATAACTCTCAATTTTGTGTCACGTGTCGTTATGTGCGTGTTATTTTTTCTGTCATAATCATATTCAAAGTATTATATATTTATATAAATTTTGACACGTTAATAATTCGTTTTATATAGATTTTGACAAGTTCGTGTATTTGTGTCGTGTTCATATTATTTTTTGTGTCATGTCGTGTTTTAATTATTTTTCACATCTTATATTCATATCGTATAATTATGTTGTGTTTGAATTTGTTGGATGTAATTGACCATATATAACTCTCAAATTTTATACTAAGTGTTGTGTTTGGATAAGAATTATTATTTTTTTTAAAATTATTTTTACTCTTGTTTTTTTATCTTTTAAATTTATTACAAAGTATCAATTCAAATCCGATAACATGCCGCAGCGAAGCGCGGGCATTATCTACTTGGTTTAATTTTAATAATTAATACTTAAAAAATTTAAGAAATCATGATATATAAAAACTAATTTATATAGTATTGATATAATTTTAATATTTGACATTGAATATAATTATAATTAATGATTATATAAGAACTTTTTTTGTTTGTTTTATAAGTGAGTTAAAATAAATATAAAGTAACACTAAAAAAATAAAAGTAAAAAATCATTTGACTACATTTAAAAAAACATCATTGAAAGGAAAGAAATTATAAATAAAATTCACTAAACATTTATATAAATATCTTTATACTCTTAAGTCTTAACCCAATAACTCATTGGACTCTTAGTCACTTGGTCCAATAATTTTTTATTTTTTTGCTTTATTAGATTTTTTAGTCATTGTAATATTTTTAACAGTACTTTAAATTTTAAAGAATTTGTTCGTATAATTATATTTTTTATTTGGACATAATTATAAATACTAACATAATAATATTAGATCTAATTGTATACACTAATTGATCAAATGTTCAATTAAAATGTTGAGTCGTAGACATTAAAAAAAATATCAATTAATTGGTTTAACCTTAATAGTTACTACTTAAATTTTTAGAAAATCATGATATGTAAAAGCTAATTTATATAGTAATTGATAATTTTAATATGTGACAATTTTGAGTTTAACATTAGATATAATTAATTAATCATATAACCGATTAACAATTATCTGATTATAATATTGAATGGCAGACATTATTAAAAAGAGTATCGATTATCATTCACCAAAAATATTTAATATGAATAACTGGTCAACTATTTATCTTAGCCTTAATAGTTCGAAATTTTAAGATACTATGACGTGTAAAAACTAGTTGATATTAAACTATTTTGATCAGTGTTCTCAAAGGCGCAAGGTACACTCTAGGCACTAGGCGTAAGACGCAAAAAAAAAAAAAATGAAGAAGAAGAGCTCAACTGAGTAAAATAAGACGTAATATGTACATGTGCTTGTTTCGTATGTATGTCTGCGTATATATTAAAAATAAGTTTAAAATATATGATTATGATAATAAATTTATTCAACTTATCTTACAAAATATTAGATCTAATTGTATATTTAATCTGTTTCTAATTAATTTTATTTCATAATCTAATTTAAAGATCCACTATTAATTATTTTTGTTGATAATACATTATTGATTTAATTGTATAATAATTATAAATACATTTTCATAAATTAAATATTTTATTTAAGAAAAAATGTATCATTTATTTATTGATTTATTAAATAAAATCATATAATTATAGTTAAGATTTTTTCGGTTATAAATTCTTTTTTTACGGGTCTCGGATCGGATCGATTTTGGATTCAAATCGTAAAGGATTCGGGCTTTTACGAGCTTCGGGTCTTGTCGATTTTGTGTCTTAACAAATTCAGGATTTTCGAGTTTGGATTTTCTCGAGTTTAAGCTTTTTCGGGTTTAGATTTTTTTCAAATTCAGACAATTAACTTTTTAAATCAATTCGGCTCAACTCAAATTTGATTTTGAACCGACTCGGACCAATTATCGGATTCAACCTGTTTTGTCAACTCTACTTTAACTATAACTAGATAATGCCTGCGCTTCGCTGCGGAATGTTATCGGATTTGAATTGATATTTTGTAATAAATTTGAAAAATAAAAAAGCAAGAGGAGTAAAGATAATAATTTAGAAAACTAATAATTCCTATTCTTATACGACACTTGATGTAAAATTGAGAGTTATTTGAATATGATCAATTAGATCCGGCAATTTCAGGCACAACATAATTATACGATACAAACATAACATGAAAAAAATAACTAAAACACGACATGACAAAAAAAATAACATGACCACGATACAAATACACGAATGTGTCAAAATTTATATAAAACGAATTATTAACGTGTCAAAATTTATATAAATATATAATACCTTGAATACGATATAACAGAAAAAACAACATGAATATGAAGACGCGCGACATAAATTTGGGAGTTATTTGAATATTGTCAATTAGAGTTGGCAATTCCGGACACAACATGATTATACAACACGAATACAACATAAAAAATAATTAAAATACGACACGAAAAATAACATGAACACGACAAAAACACACGAACGTGTCAAAATCTACATAAAACGAATTATTAACATGTAAAAGTTTATGTAAATTTATAATACTTGTAGACACCGGATTTTATCCGGGGTCAATTAGTTAATTAATTTTAAAATTTTGTAAATAATTATTTTTATTTATTTTCAAAATTAAATAAAAAAAGAAGAAGAGAAAATAAAAAAATTAAAAAAAAAGGAGAAATTCGAAATAATAAAAAAATGAAACCAAGTTTGGATTGAACTAAGACTCTTCTTTGGATTAAAATTGGACTCTAGGAGTTGTGGTTAGAACAAAAATCCTTACTTGATGAAATTGAGACTTCTAAGTAGATTAAAACCTAAACTCTTTTCCTATATAAACAACCTAGCCTCAAGCACAAAATGACATCAGAGAAACATAGAATTTTCGAAGTAAGCAAGCAAGATCAGTAGAAGATTCTTTTTATTTTTTGGTGAGTTTCGGAATTCTTGGTTCTTAGTGCTAGGGTTTGATTTGAAGGGTGTTTAGTAGTGGAAAATCTTGGTTTTAATTAGACGAAGTTTAGGTTGGAGTTTGGTGATCGTTCGGTGATCAACAGAGGAGATCAGAGAGGTTGAAATTGTGGCTTTCACAGATCTAGGATTATCGGGTTAGATTCGGGAAATACTAAGTTGATTTTTGGGTAAAGGAGGTCGAAAGGGATTTTTTGGGATTTTTTTGAACTCAGAGACCTGCTACTACGGCGGAGGCGAGGAGCAGCTGCGGTGGCAGCAGGTAGTCATCGAAAATCTGGAAATTTTTTGGGTTGATGTTCTTGGTGTTCTTGAGGAAGAATAGGTTGAGAGAAAAGCGAGGGGTTTTTTTTAGAAAGGTAAGGAAAGTGGAACAAAAAAAATTGAATTTTGATGAGGGAACCAGCAGCGGGTCGGGTCGGCTCGCGCCCGGGCTCGGGCCTGACCCGTTTGCTGGTTGTGTTGTTTTTTCGTTTTTTCGTTTTGTTATTTCCTTTATCTATTTCCTTTATTTCTTTTTGCTTCCTTTTCTTTTATTTTCTTTTATTTTTTTAGGAACATTTTTTTTAGATTATTATTTATTTATTATTACTAATGGTATTTTTAAGTTTTTTTTTCGCAGGTTTATTTTTTGAGCTAATTATTAGTTGTTTACTAATTATTTTTTATTAGATACTTATTAACTATTATTTTTTATTAAAAAAAACTATTATTTATTTTAATTACTACTATTATATTATTAATTATTATTATTATATTATTAATTATTATTATATTTTAAGTATATTTTATTATTAGTTTTTTTTTTAATTGATGATTGATTATTTTGAAATTAATAAATTAAGATCTTTTCCAGTGATGGAATCCAAGGAGTTCACGTTTGATTGATTTCCAAGGAATTTCTAGGTGAGAGAACTCTCTTAAAAATTCTCCAAATTGATGGAAAAAGTTTAAAGGATGATTTTCGATATAAAAAGGTTGAAATTTATTTATTTTAAATTAATTAATTTTCAATAAAAATATTTTGAGTCATAATTTTCATAATCAATGTTTAATTTAAATTTAAGGATAAATTAAGATTTCTTCCAATGACGAAATTCAAAGAAATCACGTTTGGTTGATTTTCAAGAAATTTCTAGGTGACAAAAGTCTTTTAAAGATCTTCCAATCGATGAAAAGGTTTTTAGGAGGTAATTTTCGATATTGAGATCGAGATTTATTTTTGAGCAAACGTAAATAAAATTGCAAGTTTTTAATTATGAGATTAGACTTAGGATTTAAATTTAATTTTTTTACCGACGACAGAGCCTCTTCAATGGAAAGATCAATTTCTTTTGAATACTCTCGAGGTGAGGAAACATTTTTTAGCAATTCCTCCAAATTGATGGAAGGGAGACTTAAAAACAATTTTCGATATTTTTAACTTAAAATGAAGATAGATGATAACTCGTATAATTATATAGTTCTTAGTTATGTTTTATTATTGTTTTGTGTCAAATACGAGTTATTATTGCTTAGTCTACTTGTGTTTATGATCTTTTATATTTTATGTAATTTGGTGTTTTTCATGAGTTTCTTTGAGTGATTTCAGATTACTAGGTTAAATCAAGAATTAAGGGCAAATCCAATTCAGTTCCAGTTCCGACACCTTTTGCCATATCAGCTATATCTGGAGTTTAACCAAATCATTAAGGCTGAAATTTTGACAGTGCAAAATTAAGAGGCATATCTATCTTTTTCATGTTTTACACTTCTTGAAACGGAGTCGTTTTCCCTACCGAAATCAACCATCAAGTTGGCTGATGTGCAATGACGTCTGTTCTGCACCGTTTTCGTATTTTGACCATATCTTCCGATCCACATGAGCAAATGATCTGATTCCAACGGCTATGGATCATTAACTGATAGGGGCATATTTTTCTAGAAGACCATTTGATCAGATCGAGCCTTCAACATTGACAACATCGACCATCAAGCTGGCTGATCAGAATTGTCATACAACATGACGAAAATTGTTAGAAAAATGCACCCACCTATTATACCTACCTTTGAAATTTATAAAGCTTGTCTCTTGTCATTTAGCTCTCCAAAATGTGTACAAATAGAGGGCCTTGGATGAGTATTAGGATATATTATACATTGGTAGGATATTAGCCATTGTAATAAAATTCTCTAAGTTTTCTTTTTCTTTCCTTTCTCTAGTTTTCTTTTTCTTTATTTACTTATGCTTCTTACATTTCTTTTCATTTTTAGTATGTGTTGCTAATCATATTGTTGAGGTGATGAGGTGAAGCTCTTGGTAAATGCTAAGGTTAGTCTCTTAAACATGAGCTAAAATGAATCATCATTTATAAACACTAGTATAGATAATATTTTCTTTTGGTTTAAAATCATACTTGCAAAGTAGAGATCTTGATTCATTATTGACAATGAAAATGGCACAGTAAATGCTTGGTTTCATAACCTTGATTTGTTGTAGACATATACCTTGGCATAAGGAATGCTTGGACTCTTTTTATGAGTTTTGAGGACACCAAATGAACATAATATCATATGCTATGGACGTTGGACAATTTGGACTGAATTGCTAAACCTTCCGATTGGAACCTCCTTTATGTGTGGATTTCAATTGTGTAATAAAACAAGATTAATCTTAGCATAACACCAAGAGTGGATTCTCTAACCTCAACATCCTTTCTTATTGTTTTTTTATATCTTGTTTAATTGCTTTTATGTTATTTTGTTTATTTTGTTCTATAATATCTTGTTTACTTTCTTTGTTATTGATTCCCTAATATCTTGTTTATTTTCTTTTTCATATATATTTATAAACTTATACTTACTAGTACGCTTCCCTGTGGTTCGACCTCGGACACCCGAGAATTTATTACTCGAACATAACCTGCACTTGGGTTTACAACTCTTAATTGAGTCTCCATCAAGTTTTTGGCGCCGTTGCCGGGGAGGTAATACTAAGTATATAAGTTTATAAGTATATTTATTTTTATTGGCTGGTTATATCGCCTATATTTATTTTTATTGGCTGGTTATACCGCCTAATTTTCTATATATTTATATTTATATTGTATATTAACTTTGTTTTATTTCTATTGGCTGGTTATACCGCCTAATCTGTATATTAACTTTGTTTTATGCTTGTTTGGCGACGTGATTTTAGATCTCGTCGTTTAGTTAGATTTTATTGTGAAACTTTTTCAGGTAATCTTTCTAATACAACTCCTACCATGGCTGACAATGAAAGTGTTTATGCTGAAGATGAGAACAGACAAGTACGCACCATGCGTGACTACTTGCAACCAACTCGAAGCTCATCACCCTCTTGTTTTATTTTTCCTCTCAATGCAAACAACTTTCGTTTTAAACCAGGTATGATAGCTTTGCTTCCAAATTTCCATGGGTTAGAATCGGAAAGTGCTTACTCGTTTCTAAAAGACTTCGAAGATGTATGTGTCACCTTTAATGACCAACAATGTACAAATGAAATTGTCAAGCTAAAATTATTTCCTTTTTCTTTAAAAGATAAAGCAAAAATTTGGCTTCATAATTTAAAACCAAGGTCAATTGGCACATGGCAAGAATTACAAACTGAGTTTCTAAAGAAATTTTTCCCAGCACATAAAACTACTGCTTTGAAAAGACAGATTCAAAATTTCAATCAAAATCAAAATGAAGCATTTTTTCAGTTCTGGGAGCGTTTTAAAGATTTGTTAAGTTCTTGTCCACATCATGGTTTTGAAAAATGGCGTCTTATTAGTTTCTTTTATGAAAGTTTAACTCCCGAAACTAAACAATTTGTTGAAACAATGTGTAACGGTGAGTTTCTAGAAAAAGAACCTGAAGAAGCCTTTGACTACCTAGACCATTTGGCAGATAACTCTCAAGCCTGGCACACAGATAATTCCTCTGAAAGTTCCAATAGATCTAATCTTGTTTCTAACAGAGGTAAATATCATTTTAGTCAAGAAGATGAGATAAAAGCTAAAGTAGCTAATTTGGCTAGAAAGATTGAAGCCATGGAACTTAGAGAAGTAAAAGAAGTCAAAACGGTTAAAAATGAAGAAAGTTGTGGAATTTGTGAAATCATGGGACACCCCACTTCTGAATGTCCAAACATTCCCATTCTTAAAGAAGCGTTGCATGATCAAGTAAATTCCATAAACACATTTAAAAAGCCTTTTCCTTCTCCTTACTCTGAAACGTATAACCCTGAATGGAGAAATCATCCCAACTTCAGTTGGCGGAATAATAATCATGTTCAGGTACCACAATCTCAAAAGCCGGGAAACACTTTTTCCTATCAACCTTCACGTGTACAAACCTTGGAAGAGACATTGCAAGCATTCATGCAAACACAAGCAAATATGAATAACCAAACTTCACAGGACATCAATGAGATCAAAAACACCTTGTCCACATTGACAGCTTCATTACGCACTCAAGAAAAAGGTAAGTTTCCTGCTCAACCTCAGCCTAACCCTTCTACTCAATGTTTTGTTTCTTGCTCCAATGAAACTCAACAGGAAAATGCCAGTTCTATCACAACTCTTCGAAGTGGAAAGGCAATTGACAAAAAGATTCCATCAAAAGACCAAGATCCTCCTTCCCCTCCGAAAAGTATTGGTAAGGATGATGGTAAGTCTGAACTTCTTGAAAATTTGGACAAAGAAAAAGGTATGCATCCTGCTCCTTTTCCTCAAAGGTTGCAAACAATAAAGAATACAGAAATTTATGAACTTTCAAACAAGTTAAGATTAACATTCCTTTATTGGATGCAATCAAACAAGTTCCATCTCATGCTAAATTTTTGAAGGACATGTGCACAGTTAAAAGGAAACATAATGTACAAAAAAAAGCATTTCTGACGAAAAGTGTGAGCTCAATCATTCAGCACCTTACTCTACCAAAATTCAAAGATCCTGGAGGTCCAACAATCTCATGCATCATTGGAAACACTAGAATAGAACGTGCATTGCTTGATCTTGGTGCTAGTGTTAATCTTTTGCCTTTTTCTGTTTATCAACAGTTAGGTTTAGGTGAACTCAAGGAAACACCTGTTACACTTCAACTAGCTGATCGTTCTGTAAAAATTCCTCGAGGGATAGTTGAAGATGTTTTGGTTCAAATTGATAATTTTTACTTCCCTGTTGATTTTATTGTTTTGGACACACATCCTGTTTCAAATCCAAATGTTCAAATTCCTATTATATTAGGCCGTCCATTTCTTACAACTTCTAATGCTCTGATAAATTGCAGGAATGGTAATTTGAACATTTCTTTTGGAAATATGACTTTAGAATTAAATGTGTTCAACATTTGCAAGCAACCTGGTGATGATTCAGAAGTACATGAAGTGGATTTCATTGAAGAACTTGTTCATGAACATCTCACCACTACCACATTCCATGATCCTTTAGAAGCTTATTTAATTGAATGTGAGTTTGATAATGCTTCAGAAATTTCACACACTGATTCTTTGTTAAATTCTTTTCAGGATAAGCATCGTTGGAAACAAAAGTTTGAGGAACTTCCATCACTCGCAAATGTCACTGTACCATCAACTATTGAACCACCCAAGCTGGATTTAAAACCATTGCCATCCGAGCTAAAATATTCCTTTTTGGGTGAGAATGAAACTTTTCCAGTCATAATTTCTTCACATCTTGATGAACTACAAGAAGGAAAAATTCCTTCTCAATGGAGCCCCCAAGATAAAAGGAAGTTTCTGAATGAGGTAAAGAAGTTCTACTGGGATGACCCTTACTTGTTCAAATATTGTCCTGATCAGATTTTTCGAAGATGCATTCCCGACAATGAGGTAAGTAGTGTAATTAAGTTTTGTCATTCCGAGGCATGTGGTGGTCATTTTTCATCAATGAAAACTGCTGCAAAAATTTTACAATGTGGATTTTACTGGCCAACTTTATTCAAAGATGCATATGAGAATTCTAAAATTCATAAAGAAAGAACTAAAGCCTTTCATGACAAGTTAATTTCAAGAAAAACATTTGATGTTGGGCAAAAAGTTCTACTTTATAATTCTAGACTTCACATATTTCCTGGTAAGTTGAGATCAAGATAGACTGGCCCATTTGTGGTTAAGCATGTGTATCATTATGGAGCAGTTGACATTGAGAATCCTCAAAATGGTAACGTATTCAAGGTAAATGGACAAAGACTCAAACTCTTTTTGGAAAATCATGTTACTCAAGAAGAGGTTGTTTTTCTTTCTGATTCTTGTTTTGAAAATAACTAGATGTAAATATAATTTTTACTAATCTTCAAAAAAAAAAAAAAGTTTGTTGTGTTTTAAGCAATTTAGAAGTATTCATTCTGAACAAGGTCTGAGTAAGGGAGACTTGAGACATACCTTGTCAGTTTGATTTTAATCTTTTTATGTTTACTTGTTAATTTTTGTTTAGTATTTTAGGATTATTTAGGTTGCATGAGTTTGTTTTGTTTTGTTTTGAGTCTTAGTTATTCCTATTCTTATGTTATTAGTTCTTTTCTCTTACACATGATTCTTTCATTTGGGTTAATAGACTTACATTGAGGACAATGTAAGAATCAAGTGTGGGGGGAACGATTTAGGATTTCTTTTATTTTTGTCTACTATTTTTTTTATGAGTCTTTATTATTATTATTATTATTATTTTTAGTGTGTTTTAGTTCCTTTTAATACAATGATGAGATATGAATTGCATAAGTCTAAAACAGATTTATTAGTGAGAAGATTTTCATGAGAATTGAGCTTGATGTCAATCTTTTTATGAGCCAATGTTAATATGATATGTTGATTGAGAAAGAAGCATGTTTAGATTTAATCTGACTTGTATAATCATCCTTGTGAGTTTTTGAGCCTATAATGATTGATGCATTATACAAATCAATCTAATTTCTTTCTTGAGTGCTCTTATGATTACATGATTCTCTAGAACTTGCTTTAAACCGTTTGAGACTATATTGATACATGTGACAACATGAATATGATAGAGGCATTAGGATTGTAACCAGAGCCAAACAGCCATCTATTATTAATGTTCTAAGAGAACATCCCCACTAGTGAGCCAATTTGAGCCTACATTAAATATGCTATTTTATTGGTAACCAGAACTTACACCTAGCCTAAATATACTTATATCCTTACCCTTGTTCTAAAGATGGATTATATATTTTGAGACATATTGCAAAAACAAGGGATACTTTTTGAAAATTTGGGTTAGAACGAAAGATAAGTGTGGGGGAGGAGAGAGGCAAAAGTCAAGAGAAAAAGAAAGGGATCATTGTCAAATACATTCCCATATTAAAAAAAAAAAAATATATTCTCTTGAACTTCTAGTTAAAGTAAAGAAAAAGATGTTACAAAGTTGGTTAGAATGAAGCAAAGGCTCAACATGAATATTTAGCCTATGTTATTATGTGCTTTATAAGAGTTTTGAGAAGTTTTATTTGTATGATCTTATTATGTCTCTAAACTCTATGAACTCTTTGGAACCTTTGTGATATCTTTATCCTTTTGTTCTTTAACCACATTATAACCCTTTGGCCCCATTACAACCTTGAAAAAAGACCTCTTGATTTATGAAGTTGTATGATCTAAATAGTGGAGAATAGGTGGACAAGCAAGCATATGGTAGAACTGTTTTCATGAGATTGATTGAGTGTAAACACTTTACCACTACTTTAAAGAGTGAAAATCATGAGAGTATAGTGAGAAGTTGAGATTAAGTTGAATATGCACTATTTTGATTGAAATATGTTATGTTAATATTGGCTTAACTCATTTATTTACATTCAAGCATGAATTTTTGTGAAATTCTTTGAGCTATTGATTAGTTTATAAGACTTGTTCAAAGATTGTCTCTAATTTATATTGAAAGGATTAGGAGTAAATATTTTTAGTGTATGTAGTTTACTTATATTTTAGTTTTTCAATGTTTGTGGGTATCGTTCTAGCAAACCCTCACGAGACTAAACTCGTCCACTAGGGACACCTAGGGGTTTAAAGGCTTGTGTCAGATGCTAAGTGCCACCGTGATTTCCAACGAAAATGGATTAGATTAGATTTTCTTATTTTATTTTTATTGAGTCGTTGCTAGGGACTAGCAACAATCTAAGTGTGGGGGTGTGATAACTCGTATAATTATATAGTTCTTAGTTATGTTTTATTATTGTTTTGTGTCAAATACGAGTTATTATTGCTTAGTCTACTTGTGTTTATGATCTTTTATATTTTTATGTAATTTGGTGTTTTTCATGAGTTTCTTTGAGTGATTTCAGATTACTAGGTTAAATCAAGAATTAAGGGCAAATCCAATTCAGTTCCAGTTCCGACACCTTTTGCCATATCAGCTATATCTGGAGTTTCACCGAATCATTAAGGCTGAAATTTTGACAGTGCAAAGTTAAGAGGCATATCTATCTTTTTCATGTTTTACACTTCTTGAAACGGAGTCGTTTTCCCTACCGAAATCAACCATCAAGTTGGCTGATGTGCAATGACGTCTGTTCTGCACCGTTTTGGTATTTTGACCATATCTTCCGATCCACATGAGCAAATGATCTGATTCCAACGGCTATCGATCAGTAACTGATAGGGGCATATTGTTCTAGAAGACCATTTGATCAGATCGAGCCTCCAACATTGACAAAATCTACCATCAAGCTGGCTGATCAGAATTGTCATACAACATGACGAAAATTGTTAGAAAAATGCACCCACCTATTATACCTACCTTTGAAATTTATAAAGCTTGTCTCTTGTCATTTAGCTCCCCAAAATGTGTATAAATAGAGGGCCTTGGATGAGTATTAGGATATATTATACATTGGTAGGATATTAGCCATTGTAATAAAATTCTCTAAGTTTTCTTTTTCTTTCCTTTCTCTAGTTTTCTTTTTCTTTATTTACTTATGCTTCTTACATTTCTTTTCATTTTTAGTATGTGTTGCTAATCATATTGTTGAGGTGATGAGGTGAAGCTCTTGGTAAATGCTAAGGTTAGTCTCTTAAACATGAGCTAAAATGAATCATCATTTATAAACACTAGTATAGATAATATTTTCTTTTGGTTTAAAATCATACTTGCAAAGTAGAGATCTTGATTCATTATTGACAATGAAAATGGCACAGTAAATGCTTGGTTTCATAACCTTGATTTGTTGTAGACATATACCTTGGCATAAGGAATGCTTGGACTCTTTTTATGAGTTTTGAGGACACCAAATGAACATAATATCATATGCTATGGACGTTGGACAATTTGGACTGAATTGCTAAACCTTCCGATTGGAACCTCCTTTATGTGTGGATTTCAATTGTGTAATAAAACAAGATTAATCTTAGCATAACACCAAGAGTGGATTCTCTAACCTCAACATCCTTTCTTATTGTTTTTTATATCTTGTTTAATTGCTTTTATGTTATTTTGTTTATTTTGTTCTATAATATCTTGTTTACTTTCTTTGTTATTGATTCCCTAATATCTTGTTTATTTTCTTTTTCATATATATTTATAAACTTATACTTACTAGTACGCTTCCCTGTGGTTCGACCTCGGACACCCGAGAATTTATTACTTGAACATAACCTGCACTTGGGTTTACAACTCTTAATTGAGTCTCCATCAATAGGATAGACAAGATCATTTAATTAAGACTTTTTAGTATCGCAACACTAATTAGGTACTATCTCTTAGATAGGAGTTGTGAGGGTGCTAATCCTTCCTCACACGTAACCGTACTCCCGAACCTAGTTCTGATAAGTAGAACCTATTCTTTTTAAGGTGCCTTGGTCAAGCTTAGGATTACTTTAAATTGGATAGATTCATAAAGGTGACTAATCACACCTATATTAGATTATTAGTGGCTACTCCATGTTCGTGTGTAGCTTGCTAAATTCGCATTTGGCACGTTATGACAGTTTGGCGACTCCACTGGGAATTTTAGAGAGCCAAGCCATAGATTAGTCTTGTGATATCTTAGGTTTTAAATATTGGTCTTTAAAAGTATTTATTTTTTTATTTTTATTTTTATTTTTATTTTTATTTTCATTTTCATTTTCTTTTTTATTTTGATTTTATTATTTGTGATAACTCTTGTTTGTTATACATTGGTGGGAAAAAGAAGGTTTGCTTGTTCCTTCGCACACACGATACATTGCATATCATAAAGCCCTATACCCGAGCTCGTCCCTTTTAAGAGGGGGTAAAGTACCTATGCCTTCGTGAGGTGATAACCTCTGCAACGGCTAGCGAAACACCTTTAGAGTGTAAAGTACCAAAGCTTTCGTTAGGTGATAACCTCCGCAGTAACTTTGGGAAATACTCTCACTCAAATTGAACCCTTCCAATTGGAGCCTATAATAGGTGAGGGATGGGGTGCCTTACTATCCTACATGGATGATGTTAAGGAGCAATTTGGGGACCTTTTTAGCTTGGTCAAGTATCCTAAATGCAACATATAAACAACACTTAAGTGGCCAACTTTAGGATAGAGCCATGTCCACCCTTGTATAGAGGAATACCCAAAAACTTTAGGATAGAGCCCAAGTTATAGCCCTAATCCCATGCTAAAAATAGAGTTGGCTAAGAGGAAGCTACAAGAAGAGAAAGATGAATTTGGGGAAGAAAACCAGAAACTACAGTTGAAGATAGAAGCGATAGAAGAGGGTTTGAACAAGGGAAGAGGAAAGACCAAGAAACTTCGATCAAAAGTCTGAAAGTTGGAGAACGGTTTAGTGTAAAGAGACGGCATTATTCAGAAACTTATCGAGGATGGTGATACTTTGAAAGAATCCTTGACAAGAATGGAAGAAACATCCTCGCTTTTGACTTCTGAGGTCGAACGCCTAGAAGAAGAAAATAGAGAGTTATTGTTTGATCAAGAAAGGAAAGAAGTTGATTGCCAAGAATTGGTTATCGAATTAATGAACTTATAGGAAGAATGCTCGCAACTTCGAAATGCGGACTCTTAAAAGCAGAATCATCTGAAGAATATGTTTGACCACTTCGACGTGGCATCCCGCAAGGCAGAAGACATATATGATAGAATTATAGAGATTAAGGCGAAAGTACATCCGTTTCATGAAATTGGCCAGCTTATATTCGAACTTTTGGATGAAGATAAGTCTCATTACCATCAGATTGTCAAGTTTCTTTGGAGACGTTAGGATTTTAGATCTATGTTTTTAGGATTTTTTGGAAGAGATTTTCATATTTTCATGCTTTAGGACTAGTTGGAGTTTTAATATTTATGTTTTTAGGATCGCTTTGGTTTTACGATTTCTATGGATTTGGTGATATTTTTATAAGATTCTTGTTATCTACATTTGTTATGTGGCTAGTAGTCCCATGTGCATTCATATAAGTCATTTGTTCATTTAGACATGCTTATCTAAAAATGTTGCTTTTTTTTACATACATTCATCACATTAAAAGAGATGGTAATTGATTTCTTTTAATTAAAGGAGGGACTTTGACTATTAAAAAGAGACATAGGTGAGCAATTAGAAGCACGAATTAATGCATTGGAGGAAATTGTTGAAGAATTTGGACATGATATTCGAGAGATGAAAGGACAACTTTCCAATTTGATGAAGATGTTGAAAGTTTTGATAAAACTATGATGGTTCATCCTCAAGAATCTTCACCTTTGGCTCAACCACATGTACTCAGTGGCTCGAATGATGAATCAGAGTATCAAGTAGCTAAACTCAAATACCTAATGCCCAGTACAAAGTCTTCTGATTGCATACCTTTTCAGATATCTAAGGTAGAGTCTCTCTGCTTCACATCATCACCACAGATTTGTCCGCATGCAGACATATATCGTGGTGTTACTTCTCGACCAGTTTTTGGACCTGTTAATTAGAAAAAACGATGTAGTGATCGGGATAGGACTCCTATTGATCCAATTCGAATGACCTATACGGAGTTACTTCCCCAGCTTTTTCAAGCCTATTTAGTTCAACCAATCTATCCGAATTCTTTAAGGTCTACTCATCCTAAGGGTCATGATGCCAATATTACCTGTGGTTATCATATTGGAATCTCCGGCCACTCTACGAAAAATTGTGGAGCTTTGAAGCGAAAAATACAAAGTTTGATTAAAGCAGGTTTGCTGAGCTTTGAAAAGAAGACGAAGCCAAGTGTTGAGGGGATCTCATTAATGGCAGCACCTTAACTTTGGAGATTTTGGAATAATCAGATGAGGGATGTCACTCGAAACTCAATCTGGATGAATTTTTTATGTTTTCATTTTTTAGGCATGACATTTTAAGCATTATTTAGGTGTTTAGGAGATTTGTTTCCTTTATTAGGAATTGCTTTTGTTCGCATGATTTATTTTCAAGTTCAAAAAAAAAAAATCTTTTGGATCTTAAAGAAAATTGGTGATTATTTCTTAGAGATGAACTTTGCAACCTATTCACATGACTAGTTAGTTACAAATCAAAAGATTGATTCCTTTGATGATATAAGTTTGAAATTTTTTGAACCTCACCTTCTTTTGACCAGGAAGTGAATCCCAAAAGGTCAATGGTCTTCGTCTAAGCAATGAAATGAACATTTGAGTCGCAAAACATTTTTTTGAAAATCAATACATGAGGCACTCTCTTGAAAGAATCTAGATTTTGGTAATTTGATAAGTTTCAGGGCTATCTAGAGCTTTAAACACATTACTCCTAAGTTTCTCAACCATGGCCGAACTTTTCCTTTCTTGAATGGTGTCCTTTACTCGCATATTGGGGAAAAATTATCTTAAAGGTTGTATTTTCCCAACATCCTTGAATGCCTTGACTTGAGAAACATACATTTTCACTTAAAGTTATCCTTTGTCCACATCTTGGGGCAAGATTACGAAAAAGTCAAATTACCTGATGTTTCTAATATCATTGTAGACCATTCTGACTTGTGCAAACTTTGTTTTCCTCTATGATCGAATGAAACTGCATGGATATTCTGAGAAGGCCATGAAAAGAAGAATTTTTGGGTTAGGCCTTCATTTGGATAGGCACATTGAGATGATGTATGAGTTGCCAAAAAAAAAAAACTGTGATATCATGCATATGAGATATTCAAATGATTTTAAAGGCAATTCTTATTATCTAGTTCACCTGGGGTTTTCTCCTCAATGGGAATATTCGTACTTGACATGAGAAATGACCATCTTTCATATTCCTTTCACAAAATGAGAAATTATCCTTTGCTACCCCTTTGAGCCTATTGGATTCTTGTTTTTTGAATGAACCTTGACCAAGGATCACCCTCTACATCAGGGGGCAAGTATGAAAAAATATCTTTCTAAAGAAGAATGAATGTTTGGATCATATCTCCACACCAGGGGGGTTAAGTATGAAGAATTATCTTTCCATGGAGGGATGAACGTTTGGATCATATTTCTACACCACAAAAAGAATGCCTTATGTCAGGGGGGTAAATGTTGAAATGGATTGAGTTTTGTGATAGGAAAGTCTGTGAAAAAAAAAGGGAAAAAAAGGAAAAAAATCACAAGATGAAATCCTCATGAAGAAAAATGATCCATGGTTTGATGAAAAGAGAGATGGGAAATATTATGAGAAGTATAAATGATGAAATCCTCTTGAAGAGAAATGATCTGTGGTTTGATTACCTTCAAAACGAAAAGAAAGATATGAGATATGTTGAGATAAAGAAATGATCCTTGGTTTAAAAACCTTTAAACACATTTTTGAGCCTGATTATCCTTTCTTTCATAACCCCGAACCTTGGCCTACATTACAAGTTTTAATAGTCCATTTTGATCAAGTATGAATGTTTAAGTTGAAGAGTTTTTCCTCAGATTTTATCTTATCCTTTTGAATTGTCATTGAAGAAATTTGAATTCTCAAATGCATGGTAGAGCAAAAAAAAAAAAAAAAAGAAAAGAATGAAGCTTTAGGGTGAAAACCTAAAAACGGGCAGTCTAGAGCCAAAAAATTGAAAATATGAAAGCAACTCTGCATGACTGTGCCAAGGCCTAACAAGAAGTACAAAAGAAATGATATTTTGAACCCACCAGGAAGTACCAAACACTCTTGAGAAACTTAAGATGGTCAACATCATTTGGATGACTTGGCCCAATCCTTTTTCCTTTCTTGTCCAAATTTTGAACCCATCATAGATAGTCTTGACATTTGTTGAATTGCTATATATCAAGAAACTTAGAAAGAGTGCCAAAATGGATTGTGTTTTCAAAATGAATTTTTTTTGTGAAAACCTGATTATTGAAGAAAATTCATTGTGAGTTTAGATGAAGAAACAGTGATCTTTCCTTATGTGATGAAACCTTTCTTGATGGCCAAAACCTTGACAAATTGAAATGCCTAATTCTTTTGAATGAGCTAATTTGTTATTCACCTTGTCCAGTCTTGGAAGTAATCATCATTTTTTTAAAGATCTAAAGTTGCATTTTTGTTTAGTAAATAGGGATTTGATTTTTGAACATGGAAAATAGTGATGTTTCTGGGGCCCATTTTGATTTATCATGGGGGCATGATTTGAAAAAGAGAAAAGTTTTTTGGGCAAATTCTTCCTTTTCTAAGAATTTTCAAAAACATAACATGAGAACATTTAGGTTTTGGATGATACATATTTGAGTTTTGAACTAGTATGATAAGAGTGACATTTTGGAGGCAAAGAACGAAAAGGCTTTTTACCATGATGAGAAAATGGTTTTGAAGAATAGAATCTACTGAGTTGATAAATGGAAGAGTAGGCTATTTTACATCATTGTCATTAAAGATTTTTCATCTGAAATTTGAATATGCTTGAAGATGACATTTCAAGAAGAAAGGAGAATGAGATGAGAACAATGAAAAAAACTGGAAATAGGAATGTTTAAAGCCTTGGAGTTAAAGAGATGTCCTTTTGAGAAAGAGAAGGTGATGCGATTGACTGATAAAATTGCTGGAGGTTAATCGAGTTCTAAGTCTGAGCGTTTGAAAGATTAAAAGATGATGACATGATGAGCTTGAGTATTCCTTTGTCACAATTGAAATTCATGATATTTAGGACATTCATGGCATGCATTTAACATGTAAGAAAGATTTAGAGTTAAATTTTTGAATTTTGAATTTTGAAATCAAACTTTTTTAAAGGAAAATTCTTGGACCTCGGTTGAGATAAAAATTTTGGTCTTTTAGATTTTGCACCTTGGTTGAAGAGATGAGTTTAGACCTTGGTAGTAATGATAATTTTTAAGATGAGATTTGTTTTTCTTCAAGATGAATTGTTTTTCAAAGGTAAGTTTTTTTTTTTAAGATTAAATTTATTTTATCAAAGACGAGAATGATTTAGTGTGAATCCTTAGCTAAGTGAGAATCCTTAGTAGTTTGAATCCTTAATTTAAGTGAGAATCCTTAGTTTAGTATGAATCCTTAGCTAAGTGAGAATCCTTAGTTTAGAATCCTTAGTTTAGTGTGAATCCTTAGCTAAGTGAGAATCCTTAGTTTAGTGTAAATCCCTTAGTTAAGTGAGAATACTTAGTTTGGTGTGAATCCTGGGTACGAAATCCCTTATTTCCTTATTTTGGGTGCGAAATCCTTTATTTCCTTATTTTCGGGTGCGAATCCCTTAGTTTAGTGAAAATCCTTATTTTGAGTGCGAATCCTTTAGCTTAGTGAGAATCTTTATTTTGGGTGCGAATCCTTTAGATTGAGTGAGAATCCCTTATTCATGTGAGAAATCTCGTACTTTGGTGTGAATCCTTTATTTTTAAGTTATTTTAAGTTGTGAATCCTTTATATTGTAAATTTTAAGTTTTTCTTTAAAGTGAAAGATCTCAAAGTTGGTGTGTTTTTGAGAGATTTGGTTTGAGAAGAGAAGTCTTTAGGTTGAAACTAATTTAGAGACAGTAAGATTCAATATATCAGTTTGAAGCCAAGTATAGATGGGCGATGAATAATGAGCTGGAGAACTTTTCCATCTTGATTAGAGATTCAGAAAGTTGATATCATTCATACAGTGCATTCATGACATCCATTGCATGATATGCATCAGCATTTCATTCATGGCATTCATATACTGCATTGCATTCAAGAAAGACTATTGCAAATATTCAATATAATTTGGACAGGAAATTCAATTTGGAATGACAGCTTGTGAGAACCATATCAAATCTTTTCGGGATCCAAGGTAAGATTTTTGAAATTTCTTTTGAAGAAAGTATCCACTTTTGAGAATTTACAAATTTCATTTGACATTTAATGTTGATGCCTTGTTCGGAGGAGTTTTTCATCGTTTGGAATTTAAAGTTGATGCCTCATTAGGAGGAGTTTTTCATCGTTTGGAATTTAAAGTTGATGCCTCATTAGGAGGAGTTTTTCATCGTAATGATATTTAAAGTTGATGCCTCGTTAGGAGGAGTTTTTCTTCGTTGGGAATTTAAAGTTGATGCCTTGTTAGGAGGAGTTTTTCATCGTTGGGAAATTTAAAGTTGATGCCTCGTTAGGAGGAGTTTTTCTTCGTTGGGACATTTAAAGTTGATGCCTCGTAGAGAGGAGTTTTTCTTCATTAGAAATTTAAAGTTGAAGCCTCGGTGGAGGAGTATATTTTCACGTTGGGTTTATTTAAAGTTTACGCCTCGCTTAGAGGAGCTTTTCTACAATGGATTTTTCTTTAAGTACATGTTTTTTTTTATGTTTTAAAATTTAGTAGGGTGTCTACGTCTTTGCATATCCCCTGTTTCTCAGGGAATGCACAAAGAGGGGCAACTGTAGACACCAGATTTTATCCGGGGTCAATTAGTTAATTAATTTTTAAATTTTGTAAATAATTATTTTTATTTATTTTCAAAATTAAATAAAATAAAGAGAAAATCAGAAAGAAAAAAAAAAGGAGAAATTCGGAATAATAAAAAAATGGAACCAAGTTTGGATTGAACTAAGACTCTTCTTTGGATCAAACTTGGACTCTAGGAGTTGTGGTTACAACAAAAATCCTTGCTTGATCAGATTGAGACTTCTAAGTAGATTAAAACCTAAACTCTTTTCCTATATAAACTGTAAAAATCTAAAAAAATAACAAGTCTCATCGCAAGACTTTATTATTCGTTAAGCGTGACATTAAAAAAAATCGAGAAAAAGTAGACTTAATTCCTCTTGAAAAATGAAGGTTTTGAAAATGACTTTGAAAAAGACATGAAGTCGCCACCAATATTTTTTAGCTAGGTGTGATCGGCCACCTATTAAAATCGATTTTATAAAATATTTTAAAATTAATTAAAACATTTTTAAAACCAATTTCAAGTCTGCGTTTTAAACCAGAGAAATCAAATAAGTGGGTGCAGGACTCGATTACATGTGGGAAAGGATTAGCACCCCCATAACGCCCGTATAAAACGATACCTTGTTAATCATGTGTTATCTCAAGTCTCGGTAAAAAGTCGATTTTAAATTTAGTATTTCAAGTTAATTCCCAATTTAAAGAAAAATAATTCCATTTTTAATTGAAAATGATCCGGAATTTATAAATTCAAAATTTTCCTATATTCCCCAACAAACATGGCAAAATATAAAAAAATTTATTAGTTTGAAAAACTTTCCGAATCATTCTTATTTTAAAGAAGATATTCCTTTATTAATGATAACTGATGATATCCTCCGTAGCAAACCCGGCAGAGAACTCATGAATTATTTTAACTCGAGAATATCTTTATTTTATTGAAAATCATTACCTTTTTCAAAACATTTTAAAAAATATGAATATGTGTGACATAAATAAAATGACATAGCAAAGTATAGATAATATAACGCAACCTAAATGGTATGATATAATTTAAATATCTTAGCATATTCTAAATGAAATGAAATATTCTAAGTCATATGATGTATTCTAAATGAAATGACTTAGGTAACATGATATATTCTAAATGAAATGTAATATATGATATATTCTAAATGAAATAAAATATCCTAAGTGACATAATATATTCTAAATGAAATGAAATGACTTAAGTAACATAATATATTCTACATGAAATGAAATGACCTAGGTAACATAATATATTCAATATGAAATGAAATAAATTAAATGACATGGCAAATATAAATGATATGGCATATAATCTAAATGACATGAAACATAAAATAATACTATCGTACAGCATGCATACAAATAAAAATAATAATGCATGAATATAGTATATGCTAAATAATATGACAAAAAATAACTAAAATAAAAAGCTTAGGATATCATGAAATATTCAAAATCATATAACAAATAATATAACATCAAAAATTTAAATCAAAGGTAATAACACCATCATGAAAATTAAACATAGCAAAAATTACATATTATATAATATGCATGAATATGGAAAATGCAATGCATGAGAATGTATTTTTTTCTTTAATTAAAGAAATCCGTATATTTAAAAAGATATCTGGCTACCTTAGGAAAATATATCAAATTAAATATTTTAAAACCAAAATACTTTGTGATTGTTTGAAAACATTTTTGAAAAGCTTAGATTAAAAATAAAAACTTAGCTAAAATCTTTTTTAAATGGCTCTAATTTCCTAAGTTTAAAATCCCGGACTTGACCACCCTTAACCCAAGACTTAAAAAATTATTTTTACAGTTTAAAAAGGCTTAGAAACTACCCTAAGTTAGTAGCTAAACTTCGTAATCAACCCTCTCTAATTAACTTAACCAAAACAGAAAAATGATTTTCCTTCAAATTCAATTTTGCCTCCACTGTCCAGTTTTAAAGCACGATTTTTTACCCTATTTTTAAAAATTCAAAAAAAAAATCTAAAAAAATACTGGAGACTCAGGACACGTACAAATACACGAGAAAAAATCGGCTTAATTTTTTGATTAAAGATGACTACCCAGAAAAATTGGGAAAGTATGAGTACTGGGTGAAAAAACTGTTTTGCCAAAACACATTCTTTTGCCTTTGATAAAATCATTTAAAAATCAAAGTAAAAATATTAGAGACTTTCTAAAAGACTCACAAAGAGTAGCTAACACTTTTGAAAAGTTAGACAAAAATTGGCTAAGTAAAAAAAATCACAAAGGTAGAATAATCAATTTGACAACTCTTTAAGTTTCCACAAGTATGCTCAAGTGAGCATGACTTTGAACCATTGATTGGCCTAAGTCATAAGTCAAGTGGCAAGGACATGAAATGCATGAAAAATACAGCAAATATGATGCATAAAATGCATGATTTAAAACCTAAATGACATGAAAAATCCATGGCATCATTAAAATGACGTAAACCTCAATGAACTTGCATGGCATTTAATGCAACCTATGTCTAAAATGCATGAATATGCATGGCATAAAAAACCAATCCTAAACCTAAAATATGCATGGCAATAACACAAGCACATGGCATGCTTAAACAAAATACTCTATCAAATATCATGAAAATGCAAACCAATCAACTAACATAACAAAAATGCACACACAAAGCAAACAATATGAAGTGGCCGAATGTGGTGGATGCTTAAAATGAGCATGTCATTTTCACAAACACAAGATATAATAACATGCATAGCTAAAGAATAATGCTCAAATCATGCAAATATAAAGTAAAGGCATGAAAACCAATAGGTATTTTCACAAACACATGGATTACAAAATATAAAACATAAACAAACTTAAACATTTTGAAAACAGAAAATCAAAAATTCAAGACAAGTAAAATAAACATGATAACAAGATATTAGACTCAAAAATAGAAACAAGCAAGCAACCAAATTAAAACAATCTTCATATTTATGTATTAAAAGAATATTAAAGCATCAAAACTTGTTAAATATCAAGAATAACATGAAAATAAAAATGCAAACAGCAACCCTAAAAAATACTAGGCCATTCGCCCATCTCAAAAACAAGAGGAAAAAAAATTCAAGAGCTTTTTACAAGAAAGAATGAAGAAGAACTTGAAGAAGAATATTAAAAACACCTATTTAAAAAGAGAAATCAAAAGAAACTCACCAAAATAGTAATCAAAATAGCAAACCAAGAATGGAAAATCAAAGAAAGTGCAAGAGTATGGTGCTTAAAGCAACCTCTAGAAGCTATCTTTCAAGCTTTTTCTCTTCTAACTTTCTTTTCTTTTCTAAACTTTTCTTTTTTCCTTTCAACAATGGAGAGAAAAATCAGCCAAAACCAAGAGAGAATAGAGAGTGAATAGCTGAAAATGAAAGAGAGACCCCCTTTCCTTGTAGTGGCCGAATGGCCTTATTGATAGCTAGAGTGTTGTCATTTTTTCCAACCAATTTTGATCCAAAAGCTATAGATCCAAGATGTTTAAAAAATAAAATTACCACCCTTAGATGAGGCCATCAGCTATCCATAATTACAGTTGTTCAAGAATCTTAAGCCATTATGTTGACACTCTCCCTCTTCATGCATCGATCCATGTGGCTTATTTGCAAAGGCTTGATCGAAAAATAAGTGACTTCCTCTTCATTGTTGGCCTTTTGATTAAAAATCAGAAACTATCTACCTATCCTTGGGCCTTGGCCGGCCAACCCCCCTTCTTCCAGCCCATGCTTCATTTTTTAAAAGGCAAGAAAAGCCCTTTTTTCGGTTTCTTGGGTAAAATGATCTTTTTGCTCCCCGAACATAAATACACGGCAAACGGACTCTAAATTCAAATTTTATTTTTTCAATACTTTCAAAATAATAAAAAAATTAAATTCTGAAAGTTTTTAAAATTTTTCGAGTCCATTTGCTATTTATTTAGATTTTTTCTTCCAAAATTGCCCTTTTATGCTCCCAAACTTTACCATTTTTAAAACGAGCTCCAAATTCAGATTTTTCTTCACCAATCTCTTCCAAATAATTTAAAAGTGTGATCTACAAATGCTTCTTTATGATGCAAATGCGAAAATTGGTGTTAACGCAACTACATCATGGAATGATGCAGATGCAAAGATTGGCATTATGCAAATACTTCTAAATGATGCAAATGCAAGGATTTGATAACGTGCAGAATGCTTCTGCATGATACAAATGCAAAGATCGATAATGATGCAAACGCTTCATGAAAATATGCAAATGCCCTTGATCATTTTTCTAGACTTTGGCTTAGCCTTTCCAATTCATTTTTCCTTTTCAAATCAAAGTATATCTTCAATTCATCTTGGCTATTCTATTTGCCTCAACAGTTTTCAAACTTTTATTGACAGAAGTTTGTTTGTCGAGTTCTATTTCTTCTTCTCATATTTGGAAATCAAGACCTATCCTAGCAGTTCTATACCTTTGGGTTAGAAAAAAACTTGTCTCATGTCAACATCAAGAATGGGTGCTTCAAAAAATATCTTTATTTGTTTTCTCATTTTGAAAATTTTTGAACAAAAAATATTAACCCCACAGTGTGTGATGTACAAATCTTTTGAAGACTGATGATCATTGTTAAAAACTTCTCTAAGTGTCAATCTGGGTTTTTCAATTTGAATTGGCAATGCTTGGTATAACAAGATTTTGGTTGATCAAAGAAAATTTCATAACAAAAATGTATGTCCCTTCTAGGCTCACAAATGAAACAGGTTTTATAAATCATGATTTCATTGAAAATCAAACAAATTCAACATTTTTTTAGTCTTCATATCAAGGCATTTTGACAAGCATCAAGATTGGCTGGTATGTTTAAACTGGAAAGTTGATTTTGGAGAAAAAAAAGTTTCAGTTTTTGAAATCAATCATCCGAATGAGAGTTGACACTTTGGGAAGTTCAAGAATTCCTAGATGTTCCTTGATTACCACTTCTTCAAGATGATTTTCTCTTTTGTGGTATCGGTATTATCATAGATGGCATCGAAAATTCCCATTTTACTCTAGACCGCTCATTTTTGGGTTTTCGCCCTAGAGTCCCATTCTTTCTCCTTTTTTGTGTTTTTCATTGTTTTACCATGCACTTGAGAATTCTAAATTCTTCCTTAGTGAAATGATAATTTGATGAGATGGGATAAAATCCGAGGAAAAACCCTTCAAATTAAATATTCATGCTTGATCAAATTGGACTTTTAAAGCACGTAAAGTAGGCCATGGTTTGGGGTTCAAAAAGAAAGGATAAATAGACCCAAAATATGTGTTTAAGGGTAATCAGATCAAAGGATCATTTCGTGAGGAGAATTCTTTTTGTAACATTTGTCCCTTCTTGGACATTTCTTTTCTTTTTACTTTTGCTCTTTTTCTTCTTTGCTTTTGGCTTTCATTTGCCATATTTTTTCACATACTTTTTCTTTTTTCTTCTTGGCTTCCATTTCGCCATCTTTTCCTTTTCTTTTTGACAGAGTGAGCCCATATTCATTCGGCGCTCCATTTGCTTTGTATCTGTCTTTGAGCCAGGACTCATTCCTCCATGATCTTTAAAAAGATCTTTTCTCGCATTTACCCCCCAGTGTAGAGGGTGATCCTTGATCAGGATTAAAAGAAGAAAGAATTTTTTGGCTCAAAATGGGTGACTATGGATAAATTTTTTTTTTTTTTGTGAAAGGGATATGAAAGATAGTCATTCATCATATCAAGCACAAATATTCTCATTGAAAAGCAATCCCCAGGGGAAATAGATAATCAAAATTTCATTTTGCACTTTGGAATCATTTGAATTCTTATATGCATGATATCACAAATTTTCTTCTTTTTTGCTGTTTTTTTTTTCGCATGCCCCAATGATTCATGCGTTAGTCCATCCTTATTCACCATGTATCCATCATTTCCAAATATGATGCCCCAATTTGATTAACCATGAGAATTTGTATCAACAAGGAACATAGCAAGTCTAGGTCTATTTTAAAAAGGCTGAGTTTCAAATCTGAGTTCTTTGAAAAGACAAAGAAAATATGACTTAAAAATGGGTTTTCTCTGGGACATGGGATAATCTAGTTTAATCATTGTGCCCCAGGGTGTCAATCATAAAGTGATGTTTGGGCAATTAGTGTTTTGTGGTTGTTGAAAATGACATGAATGGTTTTGGCACAACTTTGACACATACTAAATTACCATGATCTAAATTCTTGAAAGAAAGTCTCATTTGTTTGAATTTCAAGGAGTTCGAAAAAATTTCGAAAAAATTTCGAAAAGTTTGTTCCTTTCTTTGTAGCCTAGACTAGGATCTACATCTTTGCTTATTCTATGATGACAATGGTTTTATGAAGTTCAATCATTCATATTCCTTGAAGCATTAGGTCTTTCAAGTGTTCTCGATTCAAGGGGTTTAGGCCTAGGAAAGCTTAAAAGATAGGGGAGAAGGTATTGGGTCATTTGTAACAATGATCATCAATATTCTTGAGACTATCCATTATTAAAACTTCCTTAATGCTTGTTTTTGCAAATTCAGATTATTGTTAAAACACAACAAAGACAAAGCATTTAAAAATCAAAATTCATTTAATTCTTATGAATGTCGACATGAGACAAGTGTTTTCATCATAAGGTTTGAAACTACATGTATCAAAATGCTCCTATTGACATCCTTCAAAGGTAGTAATCCTCCCCCTAAAACCCTGAAAGAAACTGATTTACAGCAAAGCAGCCTTACACTGATTGATAAGCTCCGGTGTCAAAATACCATCATGGATAAGACTTTCAATCCTTTCCTTCAGTTGTCTGCATTTTTCAGTTGAATGCCCAACTACCCCCAGGTGATAATCACACTTACTGTCAGGGCCATAACTCCTCGCTGATGGATTCGGAGCTATTTTCAAAGGTACCGGGGTAAGGTACTAATTCTTTATTAGTAATGGCAGCAAGTCAGGGATGGGGATTGGAATTCTTTCTTGGTTTTCCCGCAATCGTTTTCTGGAAGTAGGCCTTGTTGCAAGGGCTGGTATAGGATTAGGTGTTTGGGTAGGTAGGTAAGGATAAAGGCTTTGAGATACCTCAGTAGGATAACATGATTGGTATGAGGGAAATTGGGAATATGGGACGAAATCTCCCATAGCATGGACATCTTCCTCTTTCTTTCTAGGTGTCTTATTTCTTTCGGCATTAGATGTTCCTTCTCTTTCAAGTTTCCCATTCTTGATAGCATTCTCAATCATCTCCCCTGAGATTACTATATCCGCAAAATTCTTCGAGGCATTGTCGACGAGTCTATCATAGTACGGGACCCGTAGTGTACTCACAAAAAGGACGGTGATTTCCTTTTGTGTCAAAAGTGGTTGTACTTAGGTGGACATGTTCCTCCACCTCTGAGCATACTCTTTGAAGCTCTCAGTAACTCTTTTCTCCATATTTTGTAAAGTGAGACGATCAGGTGTCCTGTCGGTCATATGCTTGTACTGGTTTAGAAAAGCCCTAGCCAAATCATTCCAAGAGCGAATCTGATCCTTGTTCAACTGACTATACCACCTAATTGCGGACCCGCTGAGGTTATCCTGAATGTAGTGAATCAGAAGCTTATCATTATCTATATGACTTGTCATCTTTCAGCAGAACATAGTAATGTGGGCTGACGGATCAGTCGTCCCGTCATATTCACAAAGTTAGGGACATTGAATTTAGGAGGGATGACTAAATCGAAGACCAAGCATCGTTCTTTCGCCTCCACACTCCCGAATACGTCTGTATTTTCTACTGCCCTGAGCCTTTCATCTAGCAACTGATATTTCCCTTGGGAATCTGCCAACTCTACCTCATTAATCATTTTCAACTTTGCTTGTTCAACTGGATCATCTAAATTTAAGACATTGATGGGGTTAACTGTGTTCTGGGCATCCATCATTACGACCTCATTCTGACCCTTTCCTGCCTCTAACCCTTCTTTGGTGGCCAAGTTTTCAGTGTATCCCTTGATTACAGTGGACATTAGCTCCATCAATTTAGTCATCTGATCTTTAGATTCTACTTGAGACTTTGCTAGCTGTTCTCGCAATTCTTCCTGTACCTTTCCATTCTTTCCATTCGGGCAACTTGTTCATTCTCTATAGCACTAGCCTGTATTAAAAGGGTACTCAGTACTTCTTATACCTCTGATTTGAAATGGAAATTCTTTCAAAGACTCTTAAAGCCTAGCCAACTTCTGTTTTATTCCCCCAAAGTGCGTGTCATGATGAAGGAGCCATGAATGCAATTTGATGCACGTGAAGCCTAAACAATATGATGTATGGACATGTATAGTGGAAACATGTTGACCATATATGTAATAAATGCAATCACGATGCCAACATGTTGCAAGCAAAGAATAAACAAATCAACGCATGGATATATGCAATGACTGATCATGTACATTTCAGCGTATTTCCCAATGAATAATCATATACACTATGAATGCAACATGATGTCAATTATGATACATGTAAACAATGAATGATTGATACAGAGTATATACAAAGAAACTTATCTAACCATGTGTGTTATGAATGCGACCTAATGCTAACATGATATATGTAACAAGCAAATTAGTCATGAACATATATAGAAAAATCATGCTGATTATGTTTGTCATGAATACCACCTAATGCTACCAAGATGCATGTATGAATGTATGGTATGACAAATAATTGATCGGATGCAAAATGCAAAGGGGAAGATATCACGGAGGAAATAAGAATCGGAGGAACTTAATCATCAACATCTCATAAATTTGAAACATAATCAATTCATTCTCATATCAACGTTCACAATGGTATAAACCATATTTACAAAATCTGAGCAGTAGTTAAACTGTCTTTTACAAGCATTTTATTTTTCCTAGCATCCTAAGGCTATAAGATCCGGCTACTAAAAAAGTGAAATCCTACTACATCATATCATACTGAAGTCTTTCTACATCATTGCCATAAATCTCCTATTCCTAATTACGCTTTCCTAGCCCTCTATTAATTAGAGTCGTTGGACGATCCACTAGATCTATATAAGAGGTTGCACTTTCTTTTTGAAGGCTATACAGTCTTCAATGCTATGGCCAGCAATTCCACAGTGATAATCACATCTTGCATTTGGATTATACCACTTTGGATATGGTGGTAAAAGGGGTTTCAGCGGGATATAGGCAACCATGTGATTTTGGATCAGTATAGGGAGAAGCTCCTGGTAGCTGATTGGAATGGGATCATACTGCTCTTGAGTCTTGTTTTTTAGTTGTTTCTTAGTCACACATGGCCTAGGAGTTGGGGCACTTGGTGGTGGCACTAAGGTTCAAACCGAAGTGTTTACATAAAGAGGTGGCGGAACAATATGGTAAGGGTATGGATTTGGACACAGGACCCTTGGAGGTTGTACATAGTTTGAGGTTCCTATCCCGGATGCTTGATAAGGTGATTGATGAGGGAAATAATATGAACTGGCAGTTGGTGGTGATGGAGTGGGATTCAGGAATCCCATAGTGATCATCCCAATGGGCGATTGGACCATAGTAGAGTGGAGATATTTGTTTGGACCTAGAACAGTTTGCAGGTATGGTACAGGATCCGAGGTTTCTATCTTTGGTATTAGGCTCTCGGGCTTAATCATTTTCACGATTTTGTCCACAATTTCATCAAGATTGCAACCTTTGTGGCATTGACAAGTGCAGGATCCAGCAAGGTTGTATGTTCTGGACCTAATGGTTTTGGTTGATCCGAAGGCAATGCAGAGCCCAGAGAAAGTTCCCCTTTACTCTTACCCATATCCTCAAACATTTTCAGCAATTCGGCGAGTTGTTTTTTCACTTCCCAGATTTCATGTCCAAATTCCTCTTGATTTCGTTCCAGAGCACCCAATCGTTCCTCGATTCTTTCCTCATATCTCGAACCCTTTCAGATTAAGAATACAATTATGAATGTACATGCTTTATTCCTATGTGCATGAATATATTGATGATTAATGCATGAACATATACAGAGAAATTATGATGACTATGTATGCTATGGATGCAATCTAATGCCAATATTATGCATTTAAAAAATGAATAAATTGATGCACAGGTATATACAAATAATGACTATGCATGTCATAAACGTATTATACAATGAATGACCATGCATGCTATGATGTCAAAATGATATATGCAAAGATTAAATGAATTAATACAAAGGTAGGTACAAAGAATGACCATGTATATCACAAATGTATTCTACAATGAATAACCATGCATGTTAGGAATGTAACATGATGTCAAAATGATACAAATAAATTATCCAATGATTACACGAAATTGGTGGGACCTAAATCTTGATTATTCAAAAATCTCATTATGCAAGATTTGCCTCCAAATTTAATCTCTGATTTTTTGAAACATGCTTCCTTTATGAAAAATCAAACACATTATTTTCAAAAGAATTTCGGGGTAGTGGATCCTACTATGGTACAATATCCAAATGTTCATGTAACACAACCGGTTTATAGAAACCATCAAATAAAATTATTACCACCATCCGTTTATTGCCAAAAAAAAATGAGATCAACAATACAACCATAAATGTACATGCTCTATTCACACATGCATGAAAAAATGTTTGAAAAAGAATGTTTATATTTTCAATTTCAAAAAATTAGTGAACACTGCCCCAACAGTATCTGCTTATTTTGGTATCAAAGTGCCTTTGGGGCGGATTATCACATTTATTACGGGTGATGTATGTACATCGTTGCCCGATCTACCACACTTATTCAGAGTGTAAAATAGGTAATAAAAGGTTTAGAAATGTCCCTCCATGTGTTCCTATCTTCAGTATCTAATCGAAAATTTAGCATGGCTTCGCCTAGGTTCAATATATGAGAGTGAACCGGTTCTAAAGGCCCTGAATTGCTCATCACTGTCGTCGATGAAGGCTAGTAAGGCACCCCGATAAAAGTGAGTTCAATTTGTTAGAGTCTATTTCCCTAGCCCATGCGAATTGTTAATCACGAAGGCTTAGGTAATTTAGTACTCCGGAAGTGTTTCACTAGCCCATGCGAATTGTTAATCACAAAGGCTTAGTTACTTTGCTCCCACCTAAAAGGACGAAACCCGGGTATAGGGCTCATGATATGCAAATGCACGTGTGGTGTGTGTGTGGAGGAACAACAAACCTTTCACCACCTATTCTACAAACCTTATTCTAAATGCCCTAGCAATTTATAAAAAAATAAAATTCAAGAATAGTGTAACGCATTAACCAACAAGCAATTATAATATACTATTATTAAATAACTAGAGAACAATAATAAAATGTATGCACATGAATATGGACATATTTAAAACATTTTATTATTTTCAAAATTCTCCTTATTATTTAAAAATTGGGGGAATTAAAATTAAATACCAATTAAACCATCAAAACCAAAACTTTGATAACACACGACTAATTCTAGGCCTGACTCTCTAAAAATCCCCAGCGGAGTCGCCAAGCTGTCGCAACCTAAAAAATAACAAGTCTTATCGCAAGACTTTATTATTCGTTAAGCGTGACATTAAAAAAAATCGAGAAAAAATCGACTATTCCTCTTGAAAAATGAAGGTTTTGAAAATGACCTTGAAAAAGACATAGAGTCGCCACCAATCTTTTTTAGCTAGGTGTGATCGGTCACCTATTAAAACCGATTTTATAAAATATTTTAAAATTAATTAAAACATTTTTAAAACCAATTTCAAGTCTACGTTTTAAACCAGAGAAATCAAAGAAGCGGGTTCGGGACTCGGTTACGTGTGGGGAAGGATTAGCACCCCCACAACGCCCGTATAAAATGGTACCTTATTAATCATGTGTTATCTCAAGTCTCGGTAAAAAGTCGATTTTAAATTTAGTATTTCAAGTTAATTCCCAATTTAAAGAAAAAAAATTCCATTTTTAATTGAAAATGATCCGTAATTTATAAATTCAAAATTTTCCTATATTCCCCAACAAACGTAGCAAAATATAAAAAAAATTTATAAGTTTGGAAAACTTTTCGAATCATTCTTATTTTAAAGAAGATATTCCGTTATTAATGATAATTGATGATATCCTCCCCAGCAAACCCGGTAGAGAACTCATGAATTATTTTACTCGGGAATATCTTTATTTAATTGAAAATCATTACCTTTTTCAAAACATTTTAAAAAATATGAATATGTGTGACATAAATAAAATGACATAGCAAAGTATAGATAATATAATGCAACTTAAATGGTATGATATAATTTAAATATCTTAGCATATTCTAAATGAAATGAAATATTCTAAGTCATATGATGTAATCTAAATGAAATGAAATGACTTAGGTAACATGATATATTCTATATGAAATGTAATATATGATATATTCTAAATTAGATAAAATATCCTAAGTGACATAATATATTCTAAATGAAATGAAATGACTTAAGTAACATAATATATTCTACATGAAATGAAATGACCTAGGTAACATAATATATTCTATATGAAATGAAATAAATTAAATGACATGGCAAATATAAATGATATGGCATATAATCTAAATGACATGAAACATAAAATAATGCTATCATATAATATGCATAGAAATAAAAATAATAAAGCATGAACATAGTACATGCTAAATAATATGACAAAAAATAACTAAAATAAAAAGCATAGGATATCATGAAATATTCAAAACCATATAACAAATAATATAACATCAAAAATTTAAATCAAAGATAATAACACCATCATGAAAATTAAACATAGCAAAAATTACATATTATATAATATGCATGAATATGAAAAATGCAATGCATGATAATGTATTTTTTTCCTTTAATTAAGAAAATCCGTATATCTAAAAAGATATCCGGCTACCTTAGGAAAATATATCAAATTAAATATTCTAAAATCAAAATACTTTGTGATTGTTTGAAAAAAATTTTGAAAAGCTTAGATTAAAAATAAAAACTTAGCTAAACCCTTTTTTAAATGGCTCTAATTTCCTAAGTTTAAAATCCTGGACTTGACCACCCTTAACCCGAGACTTAAAAAATCATTTTTAGAGTTTAAAAATGCTTAGGAACTACCCTAAGTCAATAGCTAAACTTCCTAATCAACCCTCTCTAAGTAACTTAACCAAAACAAAAAAATGATTTTCCTTCAAATTCAATTCTGCCTCCACTATCCAGTTTTAAAGCACGACTTTTTACCCTATTTTTAAAAATTCAAAAAAATCTAAAAATAATACTGGAGACTTAGGACACGGAAAAAAATCGGCTTAATTTTTTGATAAAAGATAACTGCCTAGAAAAATCGAGAAAGTACGAGTACTGGGTGAAAAAACTGTTTTGCCAAAACACATTCTTTTGCCTCTGATAAAATCATTTAAAAATCAAAGTAAAAATGTTACAGACTTTCTAAAAGACACACAAATAGTAGCTAACACTTTTGAAAAGTTAGACATAAATTGGCTAAGTAAAAAAATCACAAAGGTAGAATAATCAATTTGACAACTCTTTAATTTTCCACAAGTATGCTCAAGAGAGCACGACTTTGAACCATTGATTGGCCTAAGTCATAAGTCAAGTGGCAAGGACATGAAATGCAAGAAAAATATGCAAATATGATGCATGAAATGCATGATTTAAAACCTAAATGACATGAAAAATGCATGACATCAATAAAATGACCTAGACCTAAATGAACTTGCATGGCATTTAATGCAACATATGCCTAAAATGCATGAACTTGCATGGCAAAACAAACCAATCCTAAACCTAAAATATGCATGGCAATAACACAAACACATGGCATGCTTAAACAAAATACTCTACCAAATATCATGAAAATGCAAACCTATCAACTAACATAACAAAAATGCACACACAAAGCAAACAATATAAAGTGGCCGAATATGGTGGATGCTTAAAATGAGCATGGCATTTTCACAAACACATGATATACTAACATGCATAGATAAAGAATAATGCTCAAATCATGCAAATATAAAGTAAAGGCATGAAAACCAATAGTCATTTTCACAAACACATGGATTACAAAATATAAAATATAAACAAACTTAAACATTTTGAAAACAGAAAATCAAAAATGCAAGACAAGTAAAATAAACATGATAACAAGATAATAGACTCAATAATAGAAACAAGCAAGCAACCAAATTAAAACAAGCTTCATATTTATGTATTAGAAGAAGATTAAAGCATTAAAAGTAGTTAAATATCAAGAATAACATGAAAATAAAAATGCAAACAGCAACCCTCAAAAATACTAGGCCATTCGGCCATCTCAAAAACTAGAGGAAAAAAAAACTCAAGAGCTTTTTACAAGAAATAATGAAGAAGAACTTGAAGAAGAATATTAAAAACACTTATTTAAAAAGAGAAATCAAAAGAAACTCACCAAAATATTAATCAAAACAACAAATCAAGAATGGAAAATCAAAGAAAGTGCAAGAGTATGGTGCTTAAAGCAACCTCTAGAAGCTATCTTTCAAGCTTTTTCTCTTCTAACTTTCTTTTCTTTTCTAAACTTTTCTTTTTGCCTTTCAACAATGGAGAGAAAAATCAGCCAAAATCAAGAGAGAATAGAGAGTGAATAGCTGAAAATGAAAGAGAGACCCCCTTTTCCTTGTAGTGGCCGAATGGCCTCATTGATAGCTGGAGTGTTGTCATTTTTTTTCTAACCAATTTTGATCCAAAGGCTATAGATCCAAGATGTTTAAAAAATAAAATTATCACCCTTAGATTAGGCCATCAGCTATCCATAATTACAGCTGTTCAAGAATCTTAAGCCATTATGTTGACACTCTCCATCTTCATGCATTGGTCCATATGGCTTATTTGCAAAGGCTTGATCAAAAAATAACTAGCTTCCTCTTCATTGTTGGCCTTTTGATTAAAAATAAGAAACTATCTACCTATCCTTGGGCCTTGGCCGGACAACCCCCCTTCTTCCAGCCCATGCTTCATTTTTTAAAAGGCAAGAAAAGCCATTTTTCGATTTCTTGGTTAAAATGACCTTTTTGCCCCCCGAACATAAATAAATGGAAAACGGACTCCAAATTCAAATTTTATTTTTCAATACTTTCAAAATAATAAAAAATTTAATTTTGGAAGTTTTCAAAAATTTTCGAGTTCATTTGCTATTTATTTGGATTTTTTTTCCAAAATTGCCCTTTTATGCTCCTAAACTTTACCATTTTTTAAACGAGCTCCAAATCTAGATTTTTATTTACCAATCTCTTCCAAATAATTTAAAAGTGTGATCTGAAAGTTTTCATAATTTTTGGAACTCATGTGGTATTTTTTCGAGATTTATTTGCTTGAATTACTGCATAGGGGGCCCAAGATTTGGCCATTTTGTAAACGAACTCCGAATCCAGATTTTATTTCCCCAATATCTTCCAAATAATTTAAAAATGAGATTTGCAAATTTTTCAGAATTTTTGGAGTTCGTTTGCTATTTTTTCGGGATTTATCTTCTTGAATTTCTGTATAAGGGGCCCGGGATTTGGCCATTTTGCAAACGAACTCCGAATCAAGATTTTCTTTCGCCAATCTCTTCGAAATGATTTAAGAATGAGATTTTTAATTTTTCAGAATTTTTGGAGTTCATTTGCTATTTTTTTCCAAATTTTCCAATTTTGTCACTTTACCTCCGAAACCCGATTTTGCCCAAAACAAGTCCGATTTTCAGATTTTCTTCAAACTGAGCCTTGGGCTATCCTTTTTTAATCATTCCTCATCCATTAGGGGATTTATTCTTACCGAATCGGGTCATTTCTGTAATTCTTCCCAATTTCATCAAAATCCACCAAAAATCCTAGTTCTTGGATTTCTTCCGGATTGACTTTTCTTTCTGTTTTTCTTTCAAGTAGCTTCTCCATTATCCGTATTCAGTGCTTATCTTTCATTTGGAACCTTCGATTTCGACCAATTCAATTGTTTAAGCACTTTTCCCCAAATTTCCCGGATTAGGATTTCCTTTCTACTGAATCTCCATAACCAAATTCCGAACTCCATATCTTTCGATGTAGACCTCGGATTATCAAAATTCTTTCGCCATTTTTCAATTGAACTTAAAATCTTGATTTTGAAAGTGGGTTGACGTTTTTAGTAGTTGACTTTTCGGGGTTGACTTTTTTAAGTTTGACTTTTTATGCTAGCCTTCTTAGACTAAGTCTTAGAGTACCACCTGCAGGATGAAAAAAAAGTCTTCTTACATTCTGAAACATCAATTTAGGAAGAAAACATACTTGTTTTAGTGGTCCAGACAAAATTAGGTGTCTACATAAACAACCTAGCCTCAAGCACAAAAATCACATCAGAGAAACATAGAATTTTCAGAGTAAGCAAGCAAGATTAGTAGAAGTTTTTTTTTTTTTTTTTTAGAAAGGTAAGGAAAGTGGAACCAAAAAAAAAAAATTGAATTTTGATGAGGGAACCAGCAGCGGGTCGGGTCGGCCCGCGCACGACCTACGCCTTGGCCCGACCCGTTTGCTGGTTGTGTTGTTTTTTCTTTTTGTTGTTTTGTTATTTCCTTTATCTATTTCTTTATTTCTTTTTGCTTCCTTTTCTTTTATTATTTTTAGATTATTATTATTTATTTATTATTACTAATGATATTTTTAAGTTTTTTTTTTTTGGTAGGTTTATTTTGTGAGCTAATTATTAGTTGTTTACTAACTATTTATTATTAGATACTTATTAACTATTATTTTTATAAAAAACATATATATTATTTATTTTAATTACTACTATTATATTATTAATTATTATTATTATTATATTTTATATTATTATTATATTTTAAGTATATTTTATTATTATTATTATTAACTATTTATTTATTAATAAGATATTTTTTTTAATTGATGGTTGATTATTTTGAAATTAATAAATTAAGATCTTTTCCAATGATGAAATCGAGGAGTTCACATTTGGTTAATTTTCAAAGAATTTTTAGGTGAGAAATCTCTCTTAAAAATTCTCCAGATTGATGGAAAATTTCAAGGGTTGATTTTCGATATAAAAATGTTGAAATTTATTTATTTTAAATTAATTAATTTTCAATAAAAAAAATTTTGAGTCATAATTTCCATAATAAATGTTTAATTTAAATTTAAGGATAAATTAAGATTTCTTCCAATGACGAAATTCAAAGAAATCACGTTTGGTTGATTTTCAAGAAATTTCTAAGTGGGAAAGGTCTTTTAAAGATCTTCCAGACCGATGGAAAGGTTTTTAAAAAGTGATTTTCGATATTGAGATCGAGATTTATTTTTGATCAAACATAAATAAAATTGCAAATTTTTAATTATGAGATTAGACTTAAGATGAAAATTTAATTTTTTTCCTACGACGGAGCCTCTTCAATAGAAAGATCAATTTCTTTTGAATACTCTCGAGGTGAGGAAATATTTTTTAGCAATTCCTCCAGATTGATGGAATCGAGACCTAAAAACAATTTCCTATATTTTTAACTTAAAATGAAGATAGGATAGACAAGACCATTTAATTAAGACTTTTTAATATCACAAGACTAATTAGGTACTATCTCTTAGATAAGCGTTGTGAGGGTGCTAATCCTTTCTCACACGTAATCGTATTCCCGAACCTAGTTTTGATAAGTAGACCAGAACCTATTCTTTTTAAGGTGCCTTAGTCAAGCTTAGGATTACTTTAAATTGGATAGATTCATAAAGGTGACTAATCACACCTAGATTAGATGATCAGTGGCGACTCCATGTTTATGTCTAGCTTGCTAAATTCGCATTTGGCATGTTATGACAATAATTTAATCAAACGATAAAATAACACGAACATATTACGAACATACAATTTTTTCTCTAAATTAAATCATTATGACAAAATATGAGATGAATTAGGACACGACATGAACACACAAAATTCTCTAAATTGAATCACCATGACAAATTATGCAAAATATTTGAATGAATTGAAACATGACACGAACACATGAAAAAAATAATTAAAATACGACACGACACGAACATGAACACAACAACAATACACGAATATGTCCAAATCTATTATTAATATGTAAAAATTTATATAAATTTATAATACTATAGAAATACTAAAAAATAACACGAACACGATACAAAAAAATATGAACATGAACGAATATCCGAACATGTTAAAATCTACATAAAATAAATTATTAACATGTAAAAATTATATAAATTTATAATATTTTGAATATACGAAAAAATAACACGAACACGCAAACGTGTCAAAATCTACATAAAATGAATTATTAAAGTGTAAAAATTATATAAATTTATAATATTTTAAACACATAAAAAAAACACGAATACAAAAAGATACGAACACATAATTTTTTTTCATTTTTTCCCTTTATTTTATTTTCTTTTCTTATTAATCAAACAAAAAAATTAAAAATACCCAAACTAACCTTCCCAATCCACTTAATACCTATACTGAATTGCCACCTACACAATTCTTTAAAATTCTCAATTCTTCATTCTCATACATTATAGGGATAACTTTTTTTTTTTATAGTAATAATAGATGATGACTTAGAAAAGTATTACTAAATTTAACTTTACTTTTTGTTTTGTTTTATTTTCGGGCCCAACTGTAGTGCCAAAGCCAGATATGAAAAAATTATGTTATTGATCTTTCCCATATCAATGATTTCAATCAATTAAATTAAAATAAATTATATTATATTTTTTAATATAAAACATAATTTTAAACTTTAATACACGATTTTAAATTTTAAAATCTAAATTCTTAAACAAAAATATTAATAATAATATAAAAAAATTAATTTAATATAATTTAATTAATTGAGATAATGATTTGATTGAAACTTTGAAGAATCTATAAAATAATTTTTCGTAAATATGACTGTCTGTTACATTATTTTGGCTTTTTTATACTAATATAGCTAAAAAAAAAAATTAAACCCCAAATTACCGTTACTTTTTGATTATTTCCCAAAATACGGACCTTTTTTTTTCAGCTGGGAAATCGCCATGGGGGATGGCGATTTCCCTTGGTGTTTTTTGCAAATTTGCAAAAAAATACCAAGGGAAATCGCCACCCCCCATGGCGATTTCCCTTGGTAATTTTAGCCAATTTTGCTAAAACCATGAAGGGAAATCGCCATGGGGGGTGGCGATTTCCCTTCATGTATATTTTTTTTTTAATTAATAAACAAAAATTATATTAAAACAATATTTTATTTTAATTTGATAAATTTATTTTTAAAAATTAAAAATTAAATTAAAATATTTTTTTATAGGTTTGGTTATTTATTTTTTTAAAATATATATTAAAAATGTAATTTAATTTATTATTACAATTTTATAAAAAATAAAAATATATTTCTTATTAAAATTTAAAAAGAAGATTATATAAAAAATAAAATTTTTATATCAAAAATTTTATTTTTTATAATTTTGTAATATTATAAAAAAGAAAATTTAATTTATATCAAAAATAATTTAATGATGTAAAATGTAAATAAATTTTTTTTAAAAGAAATTTATCGAGTCACTTTTTTAAATAAAGAAGTTATTTTTAAGTTGGTATCGTAAAATAATTTTTTTAATTTGATTAGTTTTTTTGAGTTGGTATTCGATTAACTCGTGACATTAATTTAATCATTGTTTTTAATAATAATATAGATTGTTACAGTTTAAAACTGGATATTTGATAAAAAAAAATTAATTTAATTTCTGATTAATTTTTTTTTCTTATTATAATTTAAAAAGAAAATTAAATTAAAATGAAAAAAAGAAAAGCAACTTATCATGTAATTTGGATTATTATATTAAAATTAAATAACAACATTAAGATATAAATTAAAATAAAATATAACAATTAATTTCCGAACAAATTACATGAAATGCAAAACATATAAATTTATATTAGAAATTTAAAACACATTACAATTATTCTAATTATTGCGTGGTGTAGAGCAACAGTGTCGAGTTCTTCTAGTGCGTGGTGGTTGCACCCGTCGTTCAACCTCGTCAGTGGCACGTATTCGCGGTCCACCACGACCTCTTGCTATAACCGCCACTGGTTCCGGTTGTATGTCATCAGTCGTTTCATCCGTATCAAAAATTTGAAACCCACTGCTGGATGAGCCAACACCTAGTTCACCCATAACGGGAACCTGACTACTAGATGCACCCATAAATGATGTAGCATCAAATGCTGACGAAGGGGTTCCAAACTGATACATGGATGTTAAATATGCTGAACTTGGACTTAGGACGGGGAGCTGGTCATCTAACCTCGTTCTTGGCGGTGATGGTCGGTAACACTCATCAACGTCATATACGGGGTGACTTACGGAATAACGATGGCTGGATGGTACTCCATGATCCCGTTCAGGTTCAGGATGATCAAATGACATCCTCGGTGCTGTGAACTCCGATGAGGTCGGTTGACGCCTTCGCCCACGTTGTCGGCGAGGTCTAGGAGCATCCATATCCTGTGTAGGAGGGACTGGAGCTGAAGTTTGTCCGGTAAATGGCATACTCCTAACATCCTCGTGCATCGACGGTGGACAAACGAAAGGCCGACCTTCATTTCTATACCATCTTATGTAATCAGCAGACGGGTTGAAATTATTACCAACAATCGGGTAACCTGTCGGAATTCGTTCAAAACGTATGTTCCACCATTGGATCCAACGTTCATGCTTCGCAGGCCAGAATTCATCATTACGACCACGCATGTCGACCTTGTGAAGCTTATCAAGGTTCATCGGGGCTGCAGGAATTGGTTGTTGCATCCCAAATTGTCGCAACACCCGGTCAGTTTGGTGCCACTCTACATATGAAAAGCATATCAATGCTGTGTTTGCTTTCCATATATTGAAATTATTGTAGGCATCCGATGGGAGGCATGCCATAATTTCACTCGAGGAATATGGCATCCACAGAAACTGCGAATAATTATTACAAATTATTAGTTTCATAAGGATTAAATAAAAAAAAAAACTTCAATGTAACAATCGAAATATTTACCTTATCATATCCTAGTCGATCTAGTCGTAGTCTTATACTTGCAAGATCGCTCGGAGTCTCTGTAAAATCTCTACCCGTACTCCTACTCCACCTATTAAAATGCATATAATATCTTAATGACCTATAAAAATACAATTTCGTACAAAATTAATAAAATAGTAAAGATTATTACCTGCTTACAAGGGGGTATACAGCCGAAATATCCACGCGCGGAGCAAGAAATGGTAGCCGATACCAAGCCCATGATTGTAGAAGCACTAGACATCCACCTATGTCATGGTTTTTTGGAACTGTAGCTCGGCAAAGTTCTCTATACAAAACTGCCAAACACGCAGAACCCCAACTATAATTTGCTGCTTCCTCTAAATCACGTAGCAATGGAAGATACATTAAATGTACCCGACTGCTCGATTTGTCAGGCATCAGTAATCCTCCAATCAAACGTAAAATATATGCTCTAGCAGCATATTGTATTTGTTGTTCGGTTGCATGTAATGGCAGATTTTGAAACGTTTTCAACCAAGTCAGTCTCACCGTTGAGCCAGATACGACGTCTTCTGGAGGTACCTCACCCAATAGATCTTGACACAGTTCATTCCAATCTAGCAGGCTTCCGCCTGTAACTGCATCGCCATGGATCGGAAGTCCAAGTTGCAGCGCAACATCTTCGAGACTGACCGTGCATTCACCACATGGAAAATGAAAAGTGTGCGTCTCGAGTCTCCATCGTTCGACCAACGCAGAGATTAAATCGGGTTGTATCACAAGTCGTCGAATTTGACTTGCGTGATAAAATCCGGCTCTTCTTAAGTGGTCGATAATATAAGGATGCGGGTCCTCCAATGTAAATTTCCTCGAACGTAATACGCGACGAGTTTCCTGTTATAATAATAAAAATTAATATATTATAAAACTATAACAATTAAAAAGTAATAAATAAAACTATAAAATAACAAAATAATAATATAATATAATATAATATAAACAATAATAATATAATATAATATAAAACAATAATAATATAATATAATATAATATAAACAATAATAATATAATATAATATAAAACAATAATAATATAATATAAAACAATAATTTCGTATAAAAAAACAATAATAATATAATATAAAAAAACAATAATAATATAATATAAAAAAACAATAATAATATAATATAATATAAAGAATAATAATATAATATAATATAAAACAATAATAATATAAAAAACTATAATAATATAATATAAAACAATAATAATATAAAAAACAATAATAAAATAATATAATACAATAATAATATAAAAAACAATAATAATATAAAAAACAATAATAATATAATATAAAACAATAATAATATAAAAAACAATAATAATATAATATAAAACAATAATAATATAATATAATATAAAACAATAATAATATAATATAATATAAAACAATAATAATATAATATAATATAAAACAATAATAATATAAAAAACTATAATAATATAATATAAAACAATAATAATATAAAAAACAATAATAATATAATATAATACAATAATAATATAAAAAACAATAATAATATAATATAAAACAATAATAATATAAAAAACAATAATAATATAATATAAAACAATAATATAATATAATATAAAACAATAATAATATATAAAACAATAATAATATAATATAAAACAATAATAATATAAAAAACAATAATAATATAATATAAAACAATAATATAATATAATATAAAACAATAATAATATATAAAACAATAATAATATAATATAATATAAAACAATAATAATATAATATAACACAATAATAATATAATATAATATAACACAATAATAATATAAAAAACAATAATAATATAAAAAACAATAATAATATAATAATATAAAAAACAATAATAATATAAAAAACAATAATAATATAAAAAATAATAATAATATAAAAAACAATAATAATATAACAATTTACTTACCTCGTTAAATATAACCTCCGAGATGTGATTTTCTTGTAACCTCAATAGTGAAGCCATTTCAAAATATTGTTGTAGAAAAAAAAAAATTGTAGAAAGAAATTTTTTTTGGTAGAAAAATGAAAAAATTTTGAAAGAAAATGAAAATTTAAATGAGAGGAATGAAAATTTGAAGAAGAGGAGTGGGTATTTATAGAGGGTGGGGGGTGTGGGGGGGAGGGGGGACGTGGGGGGTGGGGGGTGGGGGATGGGGGCAACGGTCATATGACCGTTGCCCCTTTGAATTTTTTTTTTTTATTTTTTTTTTTATTTTTTTTTTCATTTGAAATTTAAAATTTAAAAAAAAAAAATTCAAAATATTAAATTATAAAAAAACCTAAAATATATTTTACGAATTTTTAAATTTTTTTAAATTATAAAAAAAATATTTTAATTTAATTTATAATTTTTAAAAATAAATTTATCAAATTAAAATAAAATATTGTATTAATATAATTTTTTTTTATTAATTAAAAAAAAAATATACATGAAGGGAAATCGCCACCCCCCATGGCGATTTCCCTTCATGGTTTTAGCAAATTTTGCTAAAATTACCAAGGGAAATCGCCATGGGGGTGGCGATTTCCCTTGGTATTTTTTTGCAAATTTGCAAAAAACACGCTGGGAAATCGCCATGGGGGATGGCGATTTCCCAGCTGAAAAAAAAAAAGTCCGTATTTTGGGAAATAATCAAAAAGTAACGGTAATTTGGGGTTTAATTTTTTTTTTTAGCTATATTAGTATAAAAAAGCCCATTATTTTCCTTGAAATTAAAAAAAAAAAAAAAAAAAAAAAAAAAAGAAGGAGAGAAAGGTAAAAAAATATCTCCTACCCTATAAAAACCTTAACTCATCGCTGAAAAGGTTCCTTTCTCGTCCAATCCATAACATTTCCTAGAAAGTTGAGTAAAATCATTTTTTTAGTTTTTACTATCATTATCCTGTTTATCACTTAATCATTCGCAATAAACAGAAAAAAGAAAAAGAAAGCAAATTTAATTTCGAAGCTGTTTTCAGGATAGGAGCTGAAGATTTCAATTCATGTCTAAGGTTAGTTTCTTATCTTCTTCTCCTTATTCTCTACCTATATATATTTTTTTAATTTTTAATTGAAATGAAAAGGAATTTACTTAATCTACGTTGAAATGGGTTTAGTTAAAATTTATTAGCTTCAACCTCTGTTTTTGGATGCCGAGAAAATAGAGGGAAAGAAATGTGAATTTTTGCTGATAATTTGAAATAACAGAAAATTTCAATCCCGCTTTTCTTCCTCTTCTTCTTTTGAAAGCAAAATTGAAGTTAATAGAATTCTCTTTGATGTCCTGCAACTCAACTGAGCATCAATTTTTGCCTCGCACTCTTTTCCTTTCATTATAGTATAAATTTCCATTCTCTGTTCTATATTCGAAATTTTGACGCAATATATTGATTGCCGCAATAAGGACAAGATAGAATTCGTTACTTGTTCTGTTTCTGGCGATGGCCCATATCGATCTATCTAGCGGTCAGTTAGGGTCCCTTTTTTGCTTTTGGTTGTGCCCTCTTTCATATCATTGTTTGTAATAATTTCCAGTTTAGATGAAAGTTGAAAGATTCCAATCTCTTTTGATGCTGCAGAACATTATGTGTTGATTGTGTTCATTTCATTTGTTTAGGCCTTGTTGAATAAATGTTCTGGCGCTTAAGGTGGAGGTTGAGACAATGGTGTTGGTGACCCATCAATTGCAGGTATTCTAAGAAAACTTTGGACCAAAATTAGTAGACTAGGAGTGCATTGAATCAAGACATTGAGTAAAGTTCCATAGAAACCAAGAGTTTGATGCCGAGTTAAAAAGTTCCCACCTGGCTTCCTGGGTGCATAGGTCCATCCATGTGCTGTTAGTTGAATCCTATGAACTGATAAAATTCTGTTATGGAAGTTCTCATATGTACTGCTTTGAGGAGTTTTTATTTATTGAGGAAGAGTCTAATTTGTTCTCATCTACTAACATAGAGATCGCAGCTTTCTTTTGGTATTTATCTTAAAGTTTGTAAGTGTGTTGGCCATTTTATTACATTTCAGGGTTCATATGTAGCATTACCGTCAAGGCCTTTATCAAGGGGGAAAGGATTGACATTAAAGCGACATATAATTACACTACATATGCTTGGGAGAAGAGAGAGGGGCATATCATTAAGGCGCTCTGTTTGTTTAAGGTAACCAACATCTTCCTTATGATTAGGCACTGAATTACAGATTCCATGTTGGTAGCTTGTCTCTTTGTATCATGGTTAGTTTGATCAACTTTCAGGGTATATTTTGATGTGCTGATCTTGAAAGGACTAATGCTTTTAATTTAGCATATTGAATTTCATCTCAGGCAAAAAAACCAATAATGCTTATTCTTACCACATTTTTTTCTTTCCCCAATTTGTCAATTCTTTTCTTTCAGTTTTATCATAATCTAAAAATTTAGAAGCAAAGGTACAAATCGAATGAAAGGAGGTGGGAAATCAACTGATTGCAACGAGTATTTTTATAAAGAAAATAGGCTGGTTAGTTCCTTTCTGAACTGAAATAAGAAAAGACGCCTTCTCAACTTTTCTAACTTTTTGCAGGAAAAAAAGTGGGGGGGGGGGGGGGGCAATACACTGACCTTGTTTATTTTGAATTTTTTGGGGAGAAATCCCATTCCTTTGGTTATTTTGTAAATAGCTTTGATATAAGTGGTTAAATTAAACATCAAGGATGTTGAAAATGCAGCATAGTAATAACATGTGCTTGTGGTGCACAAAATTTCATTGAGATAATTTTAGGCTGATGTGGTGTGAATTTGTGAATATGAAGAATTGTTTATTGCTCTGCCAAGGTTTGCCAAACATAGCCAATTGGTGCCTCTATAAAGACAGGTCTATGCCAATCATGTCTTTTTGTCATTGATCTCTTTTCCTTGTATAACAATTCTTGCCTGAGTTGCCTCAGCATTCTTATTTGTTTTCTTTACTTGTGAGGATGGGAAAGATGATTTTTTTTTTTCCATGATTTGCCAATAGAGCAGACCCCAACGTTGTCTTTGATCTTCATAGGGAAATGCTTGTCTGTGCTATTCTACCACTATTCTAAACAAATAAATAAGTTTTGGTTGAAACAAAATGAATTTTTTCTCATCTAAAATTTTTATGCATTCATCATCGCTGTGAACAGGGGTGAAGGGAAATAGCTTTTCATTTTGAACAGGATCTGAACTCATTTTCTTTTCTTCTTTCCATATTATTATTTTTATATCCTCTTTTGCACTCCTATTTTCCTTTCATTTTTCTTCAAATACTTCCTTTTTCATCATATGCATCTTAAACGTATAAATTCAGATGGCTTATTTTTGCAGTATAGGGGCTCCTCATACTTGTGGTTCGAAACCCAAAAATGTTAGAATTTCAGCCTTCAAAGGCAGTGCTCGGAATGATGAATCAGGAGGCAGAGCAAATGATGCAAGTGTTTCCAAGAATTCTGTTAAAGTTTCTTATGTGCCAAAAGACTGTGAAGAGACCATGATAGAATCTTCAAAGGCTCATAATGTTCCACTTGCCTATGCCTCAGAAACAAGTGAGAACAGTGTGGGATCCCCTGCAATTCAGAAATTATTCAAGAAATGGATAATGATATTGCGCTCACAATCCCCAAGTCAAGTGATGGATGAAGCTTTGGGAGACGGACCACCTCCAAGGGACACATCAGAAACTCAAATTGGCACCCAAAGCAATAGAAAAAGTGAGATTCTAAAGATGGTTTGGAGCCATTTCTGGGATAAGGATGCAACAATCAAAATACCCATATCAATATTGTAAGTATAGTTGTTCATGTGAGGCATTATCTCTCTGTGTCCTCCCTTGCAATCTGCATGATTTATTAAGGTTTTTTATTTTTTTATTTGTGATATCAAATAGCTGCATCCGATGTCTTTCTAAAAAAGCAAAGAGTGAGAACAATTTATTTCTTGACTGCATTTAGGTAGTGTTTGGTGTCAATTTTAAGATCACCATGGTGATTTAATTACCATGATGATAAGATCACCAAAGTGATTTGATCACTAGTGATCTTAAATTACTATGTTTGGTATAATATTATAGATCGTTGGTGATCTTAAATCACTGTGTTTGGTATTGCATAGTAAAGAAGATTACTGAATTATTAAGATTATTTAATGAAAGTAACAATTTCAATTTTTATTGAATGAACAATTTATAAAATAAGAATTTATTATTCTATAGAAAATTATAAGGTATGAACCAATACTTATGAGTATAATTCAAAGTTATTAATATATTCATATCTAAGGTCACATAAGTTGTCTTGTATAAGATGATTAAAAAATGGAGATTTACTTATAAAAATTTGTAGATAAACATATTTTCATGGCATCACTTCGAGAGTAAATTTGTCTTAGAATAAATTTGAATATCACTCTTACTCAGTGATAAAACTTCCCCACCTTTTTGGATGCGATTTAGATCACCCGTTATGAGGTGATCTAATCAGTCTCGGTGATTTGAGATAACTGCCACGTGGAATTCTCAAGTTACTACCAAACATGGTGATCTAATCATGGTGATTAGATCACCTTTAATTGTAAAGAGATCACCCCATACCAAACACCACCTTAAGGACTTTTGGTATTGCTCTGATCAACTGTAGCAAAGTTAGCTGTTTTCCTGGTTCTGATTTTGTTATTGTCAACAAATAATATTGCTCTTCTATCTATTCTAGCCTCTGGATGATTAGTAGTTGCTCATTGCTTATTGGTATCATCTGTTATGTGGGTCAAAATCGTAAATTTGAATCATTTTCTATCATTAATACTTTCTGTCAGTCAAATTTGTCAATTATTTGACTTGTCCTATGTCTTAGTCTTGCTTTGAATGCCATCCTGTCTCATTACATTGTAATGGTATTTTGACAATCAAAGCTTAAGTTACCAATCCTATGCCCACCGAACCTGCCACCCCCCCTCCTTCTTTAAACCATTGTACTGTCAGAGCAGCTTTTTGTTTTACTGATAATCCATAATAACACGAATATTAATTTATTTGATAATCTATAGATGAAAGATGCTTATATATATATATATATTTGCGTACATTGCTAACAATAGCTCTGCTGTATGTGCAGTATTCCATGGTACCTGGCTGTAAGTTTGATTTATGGGGCTGAAGTTTCGAAGGAGTTAACTCCTCTATGGGTATTTGGGCCCCTGATTGTTGCTCTTTACATCAAGATGTTTAGAGGCTTGTGTGCGCTCTATGTTTTCTGCTTAAAGCAGACGCTTCAAATAATTAGGAACTTACCTACTTACTACCTCCTGGCTTATAATTATATCGCACGTGGGAAGGTGAAGGAAGAAGTAAGAGGTCGTGTGTGGCAACCTGTGGTAGACATGAAGAACTTGGACTACAAGGAGCTATCTAGAAGAAAGATGAAAGATTTCCAATGGTGGATGATGGAGAAGCATCTGGACTTTGTGGAATCAATATGGCCATATTATTGCAGAACCATCAGGTTCCTAAAGAGGGCTAATCTCATTTAGGTTTCGAGATTCTGATACTCTTAGATGAAAGAGTGGATTTAGAGTTTGAAAATGTTTCGTAAAGGTTGAAAGTTTTGGAACAGAGCTAGCAAACCCCCATTTTGCACTGGGGATTATTCTTCATATTTGGAGTTAAAAAAAGGATTGAATCTGAGTCTCAGATTTATGTAATTTTTGTAATGAAATGATTTTATTAATGTTCAAAGTTGTTCTTATTTTGTTTCTTTTTTCCTCTGCCCTGTATGTATGTATTACAGGGTTGTTACTTTTTTCCTTATAATATCTTCATATTCGTTTTTCTCCCGAGTTGAGTTGTAAGGATAATTTTAACTTGACAGTTTTTAGCTTTTGCCAAAGTTTTCAGTCAGCATCATGTCAGCTTTGTTATGTGATTGGATTAAAAAAAAAATGGTGGTTTCAGAATATAGACAAAACCGAAAGAAAATGGCTCTAAGGTTTGAAATGTTATCTTTTTTTTTATAATTTTTTCACTCTTACTAATTATTGTATGCAATAGGAATTTACCGAATAATCTTAAAATATAATGAAATCATTATTCACTAGTGAATTGAAGTAAATTACAATAAATATTATTTTTATACATAATATATTATGTAATTTATAATAAATAATTATAATTATGATAAAATATGTTAAGTCGGATTATATAATTTTGTTATCTGATATTATAATAATTTTTATAATATATAATAAATTCAAATAATATGATAATAAAAATTGTAATTCTTCCAGAAGTATAAAAAATTATAAAAAATACTACCTTTGTACATAATGTATGTTGTAATTCTTCAACAAACTAGGTAACATGAAAAAATAATGATTTATGTTTTCATTACATAAATATGTTATATTTTAGTGTAATTACGTAAAAGGCAATAAATTTCTATAACACATATAAATAAGTTGTAATTCTTTTTAATAAAAAAGTTTAAGTAAATCACAACAACTATTATCTCTTCACATAATATATTGTGTAGTTTTTTCTAATAAAAACTTGTATTTATGATAAAAAAAATTATTAAATTAGATTACATAAATATGTTATATGCTATTGTAATACTTTATGTAATAGGGATAATATAAGTTGTAAATCTTCTTAACAAAGAACTTCAAGTAAATCCAATGAAAATTATCTTTACACATAATAATTTCTATAATTTATAATAAATAATTATAATTATAATAAAATGTGTTAAGTTAGATTACATATTTTTGTTATTTGATACTGTAATAATTTTCGTAATATGTAATAAATTAAAGTAATTTTATAACAATAGTTGTAATTCTTCAAAAGCAAAAGAAAATTATAACAAATATTACCTGTACACATAATATATGTTGTAATTCCTCAACAACATAATCTATTACACAATATAAGAAAAAGCGATAAATCCAAAATTTTATATTTTTTTATAAAATTATTTGATTTCGTTACAAAATACTAAAACTATTACGGTACATGAAAACAAAATTATGTAATTTGACTTTATTATGAAAACTGGGGATATTCGAATATGTATATCTTATATTCGAATATCCCTCTAATAGGAGGGACCAAATGTGGAATTTCGAATATTATTAATTTGATATTCGAATATCAAATAAATTATTAATTTTATTACAAGTGATTACAACTATTTTTATCAAATTGCGTGATTTTATTAACATAATTTATTAGACGACATGATAAGAAAATAATGTAATTATCGCTTAAATAAAATTTCATTCTAAATTACATATTTTTCTTAAGAAATTGCAAGATATATTATACATAAAGATAATATGTGTTATAATTTAGTTACACTTGTGGCAAGATTAGAACTTTTTTTTTATTAAATTACTTGATTTTATTACAGATTACTGAAATTATTAGATTACATAATAACAAAATTATATAATAATAATCAATAATATTAACTTTTTAAAATATTTTAATAATATTTTTAAAATAAAATGTTTTTCAAATATTTTGATAAAAAAAAATTTTAAAAACTAAAAAAAATCGTTGAATTTTTTTTAAAATAAAATAAAAAAAAATAATTTTTAAAATAAAATAAAAAATATATATTTTTCTCCCAACCGGTTACCGAATGGGAGGAATCATAAAGCATAGGGGAAGCTCACATTAAAGAGTTTTTTTTAGAATTTTCCAATATATATATATATAATTTATCTCATCGTAGAGGTGTTCATGGGTCGGGCCGCAACCCGAAATATTTTCATTTTTTTTGTCCGGGCCTGGACCTGCCCGAATTACTATTCATCCTTTAATAATTTTTTTTATTTTATTTTTTAATATATTTTTATAATTAAATTTTTTAAAAATAATATTTTTTTAATATGTGAACAGTGATTCGGGTCAGGCCGAGCAGGCCGGGATCACAAATATTGAGGCCCAAGCCCGGCTCAATACGGGCCGGGTCGGGTAGGCTGCCCAGTCCGTGAGCAGGTATAATCTATCGTTAGTGAAATTTTTAAATTTTATAAACGAAATTAGCAGGATGACATATATGCCTTAAGATATATTTAAAAAAAATGAACATATAATAATCTGTTAATCCTACTTATAAAATTAAAAAAAATTATTATCGGTATATTAAAAATAAACTATATATATATATATATGTTTTTATTAATGTTTCAGAAATGGAAGACACACTCAGAAGAATTCTAATAAATTCTAACCTATATCTCTCTTCTCTGAACAAGAAATCAAAAAGTATAGCATGTTCTTAAAGAAGTCATGCAAGAAACATTGTGCCAACAGCCAATATAGAATAATTAGCATTTACATCAGATTGATAAGCAATGTTGAATCTCCCTTTCTCAATAGTGGCTGAGCATCATCCACATTAACATACAAACAAAAATTCCTGCAAACAAATTAGATAATTAGGTATATATATATATATATATATATATATATATATATATATTGTTAAATTCTTTTTATTAGTATACTAAAATTTGTTATCACGTATGTTGCTACGGGATAAATTTTGTTTTATATTTTAAATATGTATATATATATATATATATTTTACATATCTTAATATATGTTAATATCATTATAGTTACATTTTGTTTATAATGGTAATTTTAATAAAATATAAAATTAAAGTTAACAAAATAAATTGTATCAAAGTGATTTTTTAGGAAACTACATAATTGCCATCCATATTTGTAAGTATAATTGTTATATTTTTCATTTCCTTTGAAATATTTATATTTTAGTTTATAATTTAACATATATTAATATTTGTGTAATAAAAATATATATTAATGTTCATGTTTTCAGATTCTGTCAATCAGTAGTGTAATTCAAAACATAATATTCTAAATAAAATTGTTTCATTAAAAAAATTTAAGTCAACCATTAATTAAAAGTATTAATAAATTATATAATTTATATATATCATACCTTATTTAATTTTATTTAAATAGTTATTTATAAGCATATATTATATTTGTAATATAACATAAAACAAATAGTCTTAAAATCATTCAAATATTAGTGATTACTATTAATTAAATATTTTATTTTTTTATATAACCTAAGTTCAAAACTCATGAGTATTTAAGTATAAAAAAAAAAACTCTTTTTTTTTTCTTTTTATCCTTGCTCCTTTCCTTTTTTAAAAAAATATATAATTTTCTCTCTTTTAATGAAATAAAAGTAAAAATAAAAAATAAAAAATCAATTACACAATTACAACCCAATTACACAATCTCCCACAAGACTATTTTAATAGGAACAAATAAAGAAATCACAGAGGGCTTAATTGGATGTGAAATGACAATCAATTGAAGATTTAATTGAAGCTTAATTGAAAATAATAATAATAAAATCTCAGCTTCAACATAATGTTATAGATATGATTTTGGATTAGGTAGATCTCACTCATAAATTCTATGTATCCCATTCAATTTATGATTCAAACTCGAAACTTGTAAAATGATTTTTCAAATTCTAAAATTGCCAAAATATTTTTAACGATTAGATTAGATAATTTATGTATTCATATCATATTCATATTATTTTTCGTATTATAATCGTATTTAAAATATTATATATTTATAAAAAAATGTGACATTAATAATTCGTATTATATAAATTTTGACACGTTCATGAATTTGTGATTTAATTATTTTTTTTATCATTTAATTGTTTTGTGTTCAAAATTAATAGATCTAAACAAGTATTGAATCTACTTATTAATTAAGCACTAAAATAGAAATAGTAGTTATAGAGGGTTTTTTTTCTTCTTCTTTGTTTTGGTTACTGAGTGAGAGGCGGAGAGATACCTGCCAATGCGTCTACCAATGATAATGTCCGTTTACTCGATGTTGAGCTTTCTGCACACAGTATTAGAAAGAGTTTGATTACTTGAACCATCCTAAGGTATAAACTGTCAATGAACCAAATAATGTTATCTTAATAAAAATAAAATTATCTGTATTTATTTTTTAATTTTTTTAATAAGGTGATATAATCTGATTTACTGACAATGTATAAATATATATCATCAGTGCATCAAATATAAATCCTAAAAAAATTGAAATTCAAACCCTGCTTGATACGATTGGAGGAGGCTAAGGAAGGGGTAGATTTTCAATATGACTATGTTTGGAAGGAAAATAAAACGATTTTTGTGACCTGATGAATCACAATTGGTGGTGGAATTGAAGCTCCCGCACATGCACAACTGCTTAACCCCGTCAGTTCCAAATCCACATGCTCCACCGGTGGCCTCACAAGCTCTACAAAACTCGTGATTTCCTTGAACCGAATACTTAACTCGAATCCCATAGGACCACCCAGCAGGCCCATCAACTCTCAATGGTGCAAGACTATAAGCACTGCTATAACCTTCGCACTCCAGCTTGCTCAGATTTATAGCCTTGATAGCCTCAAACGCCACTGCACAACACTCAGGTGGGCTTGACCCATAAACCGAGCCCACCAGCTTTTTATGACCCACCAGGCTCCATGCTGGGCAATCATAGTAATCCTCGCATCCCATCCCGGATACATTCCTACAAGGTAGGTGCTTTCCAGGGAAACCTTGGAAGAGTGGTGATCGAGCTGAGCAACCTATGAGCATGAACACGTTATCAGCTGTTGGATTGAAATACGGCGCCCGCCATTGCTCGACGGCGAAGCCGTTGCCTCTACCCCCCAGCACGATGGTGTCACAAGTTGACATGTGGGGGTCGTGTAATGTGAGTGCTTCATAAGCATAGTCTATATCTAGGACCCTGTATGAGCCAGAACTAATGTGAAACATTAAAACATCATTCATGCAGAACAAGAGGTCTCTGAAACCTGGATGACCGCAGCCATAATCAAGAGAAAATGGATAATCTATGGTAATGTTTCCACAATACGATCGACATGAGTTAGCTCGATTGGTTGCAAAACTTGGTGTAGCAAATAATGCTAGAAAACTCAAACAAAAAGTGATCAAGAAGAGCAAAGTCATGGCTAGGCTAGCTGTTTGTGAGAAGTTAGCTGAGAGTGGGAGAGGAAATTGCCTTGGATTGGAAATTTAAGAAAAATTTAGTACTATAGTGGAGGAAGCATTGATACTTTGCTTGGAGAGTAGAGGGAATGTTGTTGGTTTTTGTGTGAAAATATGATGCAAGGACAACTTTATTCACATGTAGTGTTGAAGAATCTAGTTATATAAATAAATATTTTTATGGGTTTTCCTTTCTCTTTTATGAGGAATGGTTTGGGTTTTTCTTCTTTCTTTTTTTCATTTAGTGATTCGGCTGGCTTTTTGATGTTCTGCTAACTTTAGTTTGCTTTTTGAGTTGACAGATATAAAAATCTGCATAAAATAATTGTTGATGGGTTTGCTTCATATAATCAAGAAATATTTTGTTTGTCTGGGACCTATGTTACTCATGATCGACAATGAATATTGATACGAATACATATTTGATATGAAGATATGAAGATATTTAATTTTTTTTATGAAAAAAATCATATATTTTTAAATGTGTCGAATACAATTATCAGATACGAATATTTTTAAAAAATTAAAAAAATCAGAATAATATAAAAATATAATAGTAGAAGTGGAAAAAGAAACTCAAATTAAAAATAAACTATTAAAAAAAAAAAGTCAATTTGAAAATTTTTGCAATGCATCGCCAGATGGATGCTGATTGCAGATGACTGACTGTTAAAAGGCTCATGAAGCTTATAAGAGCAGATGATCCTTTTATTTGTTAATAATAATCATTTCTTGTGCTCCTTTTGTTTTTTCTTTCCTAATTTTTCTTTTTCCAGGAAATCAAACAACTAAAATGCTTTTGTTATCCAAATCTGATCAATAAACAGCTCTATTTGAGCAATCATAAGACAAACAGTTGAATCTCAAATTAACTATGTATATGTGGTAGCCATTTAGGCAATTAAATGCAATTTCAGAGCTAGTCTTGTACAAATTCGGTCTCCGCCACAAAAATTGTAGGATTCGTCTGAAATAAAATCGTACAAGGTATCTCAATTGAAAGATCACACGACAAAATTAAAACACAGGTACAAAATCCTTTTCTTGAAGCTAACTAATTTAATTGTAAACTACAGCATAACCAATATATCTGATATGCTCCCAGCCATGATTCTTTTTTCACTCTTCATTGTTGCTTTAACATGATACAGTATAGGTGCAATTTAAATGCTAAATAAACAAGATTGGCAACAAAAAAAAAACAATTATATGAGATGAGTTTGTAAAAATCATGCAATTAATGACTTGTTTTGGCACAAATGCCTACTATCTGTTTGTGTAAACAACATTAGCTCACTAAATTATCTAACCAAACTTGTATCGATATCTATTCATAAGAGTAAAATCCGGGTACCTGCTTTCGGTTGACTTCCTTCTCGGCTCTTTGTATTTGTTTGCCTTGCTGATCCGAGACCTAGATAGATGTAAGAGTAACATTGAGGATGTAGCCAAGACTGCCTTGTCTTCCTCTTTTAAATACGTCTTCATGTCCCAAACTTCCAAACACAAGTCAAAAGGATTCAGGATTTCTTCCATACTTGAGGCAAGTAAGTCACTGTTCTTCCTTGCCTGCAAAGGTATGAAGAGTTTGAGAAAGGAAAGATATTTAACTAATTTCTATAGTTATGATTTCCAAAGAAGAATTGCATATAGAATAGTCGTCACCTTCATCGCTGTTGAGTAATGTGTTCTCTTGTGGCTTATTAGCCATCCTTTTTGCGGCTTTAGCTGTAATCACGGTGGTGAAAGTTGATTGTTGAAATGAATCAAAAGTTGAAAGCATAAAGCAAGAACTAATCAGATAAAGTGAAGGGCTAAGAAGCCAGAAACCAATGTTAACTGGATCACCTGATGCCTTAGCTACTAGACTGTATTCTTTTGACGGGATAATCATTCAATTATCAAAACTAAGTAAATCCCATCATTGGAGGTTTTAATAATAGGACAAGCAAAAGAAGAATGATATGCTTGTGAGAGGTTGTGCATTAAATCATTAGCAGGAAAGGCTTCTTTGCCAACATTGTTCCGATACAAAGCTTACATGAAGTTTTTTGTCAGCAGGTTTTGATATTCAAAGCATGGGACTCTAAAAGTTCCTAAATTTCATTACAATAAGAGCAAAGTATTAGTTATTATTTTTCTTTCTAATGATGCTGAAATTTTTTAATTTGCTTACCCTTAAACTTCCTTTTCTTGTTAGCCCTCCTCCTCTTCCTCTCTGCCTTTGTGAGTTCTGCTTCTTCTTTAATGTCACCTTTACCAGAAAAAACTTCTTCAGGAGCCAGCATAGCTGCATCTGAGACGGCCATAGGTGCAATCTAACCAAGGAAAATCAACAAACAAGCATATATATATATATATATATACATATATATATATATGTGCATATATATATACACACACACATACACATGTGAGTAATTGTTAAACTATGACAAGATCAAGATTCTTAAAAAACAATTGGGAAACCTTTTTACCTCTTCCATGGCAAGGGCGGGGACATTTGTTTGTATAGACATCTCCTCAACACCCTATAGAAATCAAGACATCATATGCTAAACACTCCAGCAAGCTCATTTATAATGACGGTATTTAGTAATCAGGAAACCAAATGAGAAGCATACAGGCTTTGGAGTAAAGTGAAAATGAGAAAGAGCATCCAACTTCAAAGAAAGTTTCTTGAACAGCATACCGGCCTGGTAAAAGAAAATACGAATATAAAACAGCTTAGATGTCTGAATATCAAACATAAAAACTAATGTAAAAGGTGAATTCTTGACTGGAATGCTGTGGGATTAGGGTATCAAACGACAAACAAGACCATATAATTTTTACCTCTTTCTTTAGTTCATCTGAGAAGGTCAACGGGGCAGAGGCCGGATCCGTCTTCTGGACAAATTCTTCCTGCAAAGGATTATACAGTTTTTGCAATTAAAAAATATTAAATATTCTAAGTTATACTTATTACTCAGGATTCTTGAGCATATGTGAAAGCTGGTGTATGAATGAGAAATACACAAAAGCTCTGGAGGGTAATTGGAGAGGATATTTTAATCTAATATAACATTTAACCTTATATGATAATCATGTAGCATACGAACCTCATAAACTTCAGCAAGACCCTTCTTGCTCTTATTCTCATCCTGCAATGTTAGAAAGATGCAGCTTGAAATAATTAATTTCCATGAATAAAAAAAGCCACGAAAACCTTAAAAAGAAACTATTAATGATGAATTACAACTTACCAGCTCTTTGATCTCTCTTGGTGCTTTAGATGATGAAGTGGGAGCCTTTTGAACATCATCAAACCACCCCTAAATAAAATCATAAAATTAGGTTGTTAGCATTAAGCAACCCTCTGCTTGGAGTGTAGAAAATAATGAGAATTTACAATTTTTTGATCTGTTAAAACCCCAAGGATGGAAGAGGCACTTCAATTTGCATAAGACTATCTCAACAAGTACACAGTAAAAAAAGTAAGAAATATGTAAGGCAAAAATAGATATAAATGCCACGAATCCCGAACTATTCATTCTTACGAGCATGTATATATTAACAAATCTAAGCAAAACATCACTAATTTAGACTAAAATTATTTATCAACTTAAAACAAAATCATCTAGAATTTCATACATATCAGCTGACATGCATCAACATGCACAAAACTTTAGGAAAATTATGCACATATCATATCCAGCCATCTATAATTGAGTTTATGTAGAACTCTTCAAGCACTCAACAAACTTAACTGGGTTTAAGAGATATATGAAACAGAAAGATAGGCGGTGCTGTAGTATTTAGAGGTAAATACAGATATTTCACAATTCTTTTGATTTAAACATCTGAAATAAAGTTAATAAATTCACTAAAGAACGAATTCCAAATTCTAGCCATTAGGAAAGAAGCTTACCTCACTGATCCTAGTCTTAATCAAATCTTCAATTGATGCAGTAACCTCCTCTGTGATTACAGGGGCAGGCCTGACATTGTGCTCAAAATCTAAATCAACTTCTAATGCGCTATTCTTTTGCCTTTGTGCAGCAGTTACCTAGTATTAAAAATCTTAGTATAAATAATATTATTCTTGTGCAAAAACACATGTATTAAGTAATACTAGGACAGCTTATACAATTAATTTAGGACAAAGTTACCTCTCCACGCATTGTCCAAACTTTTGGATCCAAGTTTGCTTTCTCCATCTGCTCTATTTTAGATCTAAGTTTGTCAAGCTCTTTTTCATGCGTAGAAAGACCATCCTTTCTCTATACAAGGGGAAAAAAACAACTGAAAGTAAGTCAAGTAACATCAATATATGCAGTATTAGTCACTAAAGTTATATATATGTCTATACTATATATATAAAGCTCATGATGAGTTTGATGTCGTGAGTCAAGTGACACCGACTCAATTGGTAAAATTACCAAAAAAAAGTCTAGCAAATATATAAAATGAAGGATATAAATGTCTTTTGATATTCCTATAAATGAGGATTTAGATCGTTATTGAATTATATATTTATTTTTTTTTGGTAAATCTCACATGCAATTGGAAAAAAAAGTTACCCATTCCTATTGTTACGTAACTTATTTTTTCCTTTCACCAAATTTTTTCACTTCTTTTTTTCATTTTAACTATTTTCCCTTTTTCACCCTCGTAGTAGGTGTGCCAAAATCTAGTTATAAATACTGTGAGTAAAGTTTCATTATATTTGTAAATTATACGTCAAGAGAATACAAAACCTGATTTCCCACTACCTTATCAGCATCTTGTTCATCATCTGATCCTGAATCTTCTTCCAAACTGTCTCTAAATTTGCCTTTCCCCTTGGAACCCTTATTCTTTTTTCTGCTGAAAAAATCTTCATATCTGAATATAACAAGGGCACAAGTTTTAGGAAAGAAAAATAAAAGTTCAACTGATGGTTGCGAACGATATGTGTGCAATTATTGCATACAATAACTTCAAGAAAATAATGCTTGAGAAAAGAAGGCATCCAAACTGCAACAAAGAAGTATCATATCCCAGCAGGGTAAAAGAGAGGAAATGGTTGGATTTCTGTCAGTCATTTTGCTATGAGAAAAATCGAAATAGAAAGAGGAAATTTCCTCTGTGCAGGAAGTAACTGCAGAAGTATAATTGATACATGTTTTAGATTGATTTTTTTTTTTTTTTAAAAGAAAGGAGGTGCACAACTTAAACAGTACACACGCATTACCAACTTACAGACTAGAGGATCCTGAATAAATGGTAACATCATCAATTATAATGGCATAAGTGACAAAATAAATAGTGATGTCTAACAACAGATATTCTTGTGGTGCAATGCCAACACCATTATAGACGTTGTAACAGCATCACTTATTGTTGCATCAAAATGTTGTTATTGTAATTTCAGAAACAATCATGCAGCAAAAAGAAAGTGGAGTCATTAGGGTTGCGTTTGGGAACGTGGATTTCAAACAATGGATTTGAATTTCAAAAATAGTGTAATTGGTGTAATAAAACAAGTGTAAATGTAACATTCATGATTATTTTTCAAATTCATGGATTTGTTGAATACCTATTTAGTGATGAATTTGAAATACCTATAGATATTGGTGAATTTGGAATTCATGTTTTTATACCTTTCAAATATATAATCATATTGAATCTTAACTAATTTATACATAATGTATCTATTTCATTCTCACAATTTATATAACAAATGAAATCCAAATCCAAAATTTCAAATTCATGTTCCCAAATGTAGCATAGTAGTTCTTATGTCGACACTATAATGCCAACCATCGTGCAACAAATGACAGCAATGCATTCCCATCCAAGATTAAGAAATAACTAGATTCACTTCTTAAACACAGAAAAATTTCACTTCAATGATAAGAACAGAAAAAAAAAATAAAAAAAGGTTAAGAAATATATATATATATATATTAGAACCTGGCATTTTCCGATTTGTCTTCATCAAATTCATCATTCCCATCAAAGAGTCCGAGCTGCATAATACAAATTGCATTAAATTCCGATCAACAAAGTTCTCAAACATAACCAAATGGAAAAAGGGAAATTGTTCTTACCTCATCTTCCTCCTCCTCCTCTGCCTCTTCATCATCATCATCATCATCATCCTTCTCTTCTTCTTCTTCTTCATCATCTTCATCTTCTTGTTCTGTGTCTTCTTCATCCTTCTTAGTTTCCGTCTTTGTTTTCTTCTTCTTCAAGCCAAATTCTCTAGCTTCATCCACCTCCAAATACTCTTGCAATTCCTTGATTTTCAAAAAGTTATCCTCTATCCCTCCTTTTTCCTCTCCTTCGCTCTCATTCTCTCCTTCCCTTCCTCTATCCTTCTCTTTCTCCTTCTCGTCGACGTCCTCCTCCTCCTCCTCATCATTATCATTATTATTATCATCATCTTCATCCATATCCATATCATAATAGTCTTCGCCGGCTTCATCATCATCAACATTATCAGTTCCATTTTCTTCTAGAGCCTTCTTCTTTCCTCCTTCTACAGCTTCTTTGAGCTTGGAGATATCCTCCGGATGCTTCTCGAACTTCTTGACCTCGCGGCGGATGGTGGATAGTAGCGGCTGTGATTGGAGGTCAATCTGCTGCCATATCTGCTCCGCATCGAACCCTTCGATCAGAAGCTGATCAAACGGAGACTTCGGACTATGCGGTTTCAGGATCAAAAAGAGGTGCTTCGACGCCGCTCGAACCGCTTGCGAGAGCTCCTGTTTGGGCACGAGCCACAATGGTGGCTCTGTTGACTTGATTTGGCGCAGCGATTCAACGGATGCTTCGATTGACGTCACCATTACCGGAGAATGAGTTCTGCTGTTAGCTTCGTTTTGCTTTGTGCTTCCCTTGGAGTTTTGAGGTTTAGGGTTTTAAATTTGGTGGCGGTGAGAAGAAAAAAAAAATTGTTGATACTAATTAGTGTTGGGTATCAAGACGTGTCCCACTTCTATTGGGCTAGTATTCTTTCGGACATTCTGTTTTATTTTGTTAAGAAAATCTAATTTTACTTTTTCATTCTTATGGCTCCGTTTAGGATTTCAGATTTGGGTTAATTGATCATTAATCTGTTGAGTTAATAATAATATTTTAAAATATTATAATAAAATTGTAAATTATTTAAATATTTTATCATAATTATAAAAACTAAAAATTATGCTATAAATATTAAAAATATGCATTATCTAAAAGATAAGGAAAAATAATAGTATTTATAGAAAATAATAGTATTAATAATAAAACGAACATAATTATTTAAAATAAAAATAAATTTTAATTTATTCAATTAGTTATTTGATTTATTTTTTAGTTTTTATTTTTATCCTTTTTTTTAAAGTAATTTGATAAATTTAATTTATGCACAAAATTAGAAATTAAATAAATAAAAAATAAAAAGAGATTAGAAAATATTTAAATTGATATTAAATTTGACCAAAATTTGCAAGGTCCAAAGTTGGTTTTTTTAAATAAGTATATAGCTAAATTTTTTTTATTTATCTAAATACCGATATTTTAAAATTATTGTCTAAAATTCAGTAGTTTTAAAATTAGCTGAAAAATCGTCATCTCCTATGGTGATTTTTCAACATGTTTTTTCAAAAAAATTGAAAAAAACACAAGGGAAATCGCCATAGGGGTTGGCGATTTCCTTTTTTTTATTTAATTTATATACTTTTTTAATAATTTATTAAAATTTTAATTTTATAAAAAATAAAATTTTATTTCTTATTTTAATTTTATATAAAATAAAAATTATATGACATGATAAAAAAATTTATTTTAAAATTTATATATAAAATAAATGAATTATATATAATTCATGGCGGTTTTTATCTGAACATAGCTCTTTTTTGTTATCGATGTTTCAAAATTAATGACCGAAATATCGATTGCGATTTCGTAGCATGTTTTTAATTTATTTATAAATTTTTTTAATTTTATATAAAATAAAAATTATATTACATGATAAGTAGAAAAAAACTTGCATAACATTTTCCCTCAATGGCAAAATATGTAAATATTACAGGTTATGAAAACATGTAATTGGATTATTGTTGATGCGAACTCTCCCCGATGTGCCAGATTGATACGGATATTTTCAACAGCTATGACCTTCATTTCTGCATAATCCACAACGTTTTGGTTGACCTTTCTCCCTGAGATCCATTTCATTACGAATACGACTTGATTTTAGTCGACCATGTGGATTTCTCTGTATTTCTTGATTGGGACACACTTCTAGACCATTATATTGAGGCCAATAACCTCCATTTCCAACTGGTTGGAACTCATGTCTATAAACATTCAATATACTTTTCATTCTATAGACATTGTCCACATATTGCATGCAATCTACATGGACATATGCACAAGCAGCAACTACTGTGAACAAGGGAACATTTGTGCTTGAAACTTTCCACAGTCACACCACATGACACTAAGCTTGATTTTGTATTTCATTGCAGGAACCCCCTATTGTGGGTCAACTATCTATTCAATCAGAAAAGATTGATTTGCTCGCGTAAAATTATGAATAAAGTGGGAGTTAGCTTTCTTGCGATTTTCTTGCATAGCCTGTGTGACTGTTGCAGACACCTAATTTTGTCCGGACCATTAAATCAGGTATGTTTTCTTCCTAAATTGATGTTTCAGAATGCAAAAAGGCTTTTCTCATCCTACAGGTGGTATTCTGGGACTTAGTCTAAGAAGTCGAGCATAAAAAGTCAAACTTGAACAAGTCAACTCTAGAAAAGTCAACCCCAAAAAAGTCAACTACTGAAAAAGTCAACCCATTTTCAAAATCAAGATTTGAAGTTCAATTGAAGAATGGTGAAATTTTTTTGATAATACGAGGTCTACATTGAAAGATATGGAGTTCGAAAGTTGGGTTACGGAATTTCGATAGAAAGAAAACCCTAGTTTCGAAAATTTGGGAAAAGTGCTTAAACGATCAAATTGGTCGGAATTGAAGGTTCCAAAAGAAAGATAAGCACTGACTACGGGTAATGGAGAAGCTACTTGAAAAAAAAAAAAAAACTGAAAGAAAAGTCAATTCAGAAGAAAACCGAGAATTAGGGTTTTTGGTGGATTTTAGTGAAATTTGAAAAATTCCAGAAATGGCCCGATTCGGTAAAACTAAAGCCCCTAATTGATAAGGAATGATGGAACAAGGATAGCCCAAGGCTTAGTTTGAAGTAATTCCGAGAAAAAAGCTGATCGGAGAAACAACGGAAAAACGAGGAAATTTTCGATACTTGATGCACCCAAAAGAGTATATCTTATTTAACCTTGCACTAAAAAGATCAATTGTAAGTATAGTAGTTAGCAAGGGTCAAGTCCTCAGGGATTGGGTTTTAGTTTATAAGTTAATAGTTTAAAACTTAAATTCAAGGAAAACAAAAGAAAATGGGGTTTTGAAATAGTTTTAAAAATAAGCAAACAAGAAAAGTAAGATGCAAGTAAGAAATAAGAAATCAAATATGAGAGAAATATGGTAAAGGTTTCATTCTCCACCACTAGACATCATTAAGAATCAATTTCAAATCTATCAATATCAACCAACTATCAAAGTTAACAACCATAGATAACAACAAGCTCTGTTACCCCAATCTTTCCTTAGTTTGTCGTTAAATAGAATAAGCTCTCTATTTAATCTCTAACCATCAAACAACCTAGAATAAGCTCTCTAAATTCAATTTAATGGAAGCTTTATGATGAGAAAGATAGGTTGATCTAAGCAACAAACACATAAGTTCGGATTGTTCAACTTAGGTTATGTTTCACTTTGCAATTATCGAAAACTTGACCATAATCATTAATCACAAATTGCCACTTATGAATAGGAAATCAAGACAATTACACGGATCAAGACTCCTAAACTAGCAATAGATAATTATCAAGATCTATCTAGTTGTACACCTAAATAAATCAAGACAACATCATAAACAATTCTTGTAGAAGAATATAAGCAACTTTGATAGAAAATTAATGATAGATAGAATCTGAAAATCAATTACAAAACATATTTAGGACTTTGAAATCACCCTTAACCAAATATAAGTTTAACCTAGCATAGGCATAGATAATATATACATAAAACTAAAAATAAAATAAAAGAATGGAGAAGAAGAAGAAGAATAATAATGATGATCTTTGAGTCTCCTCAAAAGATGTCTAGTTTGTGGCTCAAAAGATGGCATTTATAGAGCTTTAAAACCCTGAGTAAGTCTCCTCAAAATACGTTTTTGCCTTTTTTTCAGATTTGCGATTAGGATTTTTCTGGCCGCAGGATTCTTTAGGGAGATCTTCTAGCACCATTTTGAATGCCCATTTCTTATCCGATTTGGGCCCATAATATATCGTTGGAAAGATAATCAAGTCAAATTAAAAATTCAAGAAGAAAGTTTCTTCAAATAAGGACTCTAACATCATGTTTTCCTTACAAGAAGCTCCAGAGGTCAAATCTGCCTGATTGCTTTTCAACCAAAAATTGATATTTTTGACTCCCAAGTCTTCTTCCATCTTGTGATTATGATTTTGTAAGCTCTTTACCATCATTATTTACATATTTTGACTTCATTCTTCTTATTGTACCTAAAATTCAAAAACATAATATAAGTAAACAAGATAAAGATTGAAAACATAACAAAAACTAAAGGTAGAAAGGCATAAAATGTATATTTTATGAGCTTATCAATATTGAAAAAGGGGAAGAATCAAAGTGAAAGGGAATTTGATCATAAAAATTGGGCATTTTTGGACCAACTCCAATTCAATATGTGATAAAGGTCCAAAAAAAGAAAATCTGAAAATCGGACTTGTTTTGAGCAAAACTAGGCTTTGGAGGCAAAACTGAAAAATTCGGGAAAAATACCAAATAAGCTCCAAAAATCACCAAAATTTACAGATCTTATTCTTAAATCATTTTGGAGAGATTGGATAAAGAAAATGTGGATTCGGAGCTTGTTTGCAAAATGGCCAAATCCCGAGCCTATTATGTAGAAATTCAAAAGGATAAATCTCGAAAAAATAGCAAATGAGCCCCAAAAATTACCAAAACTTCCAGATCACACTTTTAAATTATTTGGAAGAGATTGGTGAATAAAAATCTGGATTCGGAGTTTTTTTTTTTAATGGTGAAAGTTCCAGTGCACAAAGGGCATTTTTGAAAATAAATCCGAAATAAATAGCAAATGGACTCAAAATTTTTTGAAAACTTCCAGAATTCCATTTTTTATTATTTCGGAAGTATTGAAAAAAATTTTGAATTTGGAGTCCGTTCGCTATTTGTTTAGGTTCGGGGGTCAAAAAGGTCATTTTACCGAAGAAACCGAAAGGGGCCAATTTATAATTAAGAAAAATATGAAAGATGAAAGATTTGCTAAGATAATTCCTCCCTTTGTTAGCCAGCATAGAGGAGAAGAAGGAAGTTTGATCAATTTAATTCCTTAGTCACTATCTAGCTCAAAATGCTTCCACTAGTACCTTGCAAATGGTCCCTCTTTCATCCAATGGCTTAGGTGCCTTGTAGAAAAGTTGAATGCACCATCCAATGGCCAAGTTTAAATGCCAAGATGACATTTTTATTTGTCATGAAAGAACCCTCATCTAATGGCCAAGAATGGAAGAAAAAAGATGAGCACAATTCATCCAAAGGTGGGCATCCATTCGGCCAAGCAAGGGAGTGCATGAGATTGTTTCTTTTCATCCAATGGCTTAGGCCATCTACAAGGGCTGAGTACACATGTTAAGGTCTGGATTTAATCTACAAGATGTCATTTTTATGTTGTTCTCATCCAATGACCAAGAATGGAAGAAGAAAGATGAGCACAACTCATCCAAGGGTAGAGGTCCATTAGGCTAAGCAAGGGAGTGCATGGGATTGTGTCCTTATTTCATCTAAGGGCTAAGGTTATTAGAAGGGCTGAATACACATCTTAAGGGCTGCAATCAATTGGCAAGAAGGTATTTTTATTATGTCATCAAAAGATCCTAATCTAAGGGCCAAAATTGGAGGAGAAAAAGTGCACAAGCCATCCAATGGTTGGAGGGCCAAACGGCCAAGCATGAGAGAGGGGGGGAATGTTTTATTTTTCCTTAAGTGGCTGATCATTTGGGAGGAGAAGTCAGTAGCTAATGGAGTAAAAAAAAGGTTTTTGAAAGAAAGGAAGAAAAAGTTTTCTAAGAGAGCTTGAAGGTAGCCAATTTCTACCTAGCTCTAGCATAGTTTTCTTCTTGTTTTTCCATAGTGATTTCTTGATTTTCTATCTTGTTTTCCTACTACATTTCTCATAGAAATCAAAGTTTTAAAAGGTTTATTTAAGTTTTCATCTTTTCTTCTTCATCAAAAATGGTTGAAAATAATTTTTTTTTACAAATTTTTTGCTTTGGCCGAATGTAGCATGAGTGATTGCCTTGATTTTTCTTCTTTTCTTCTTTACATGTTATTGTGGGAAACATGATTTTAGAAGGTTTATTTAAGTTTTTAATGTTCTGATTTTTTTACAAAAAATGAAGCAAAAGAGGTTGAAATGGCTAAATGATCTTGATACATATCAACTGACCATGGTTAGGGGAGAGGCTATGCCCATTTTTACCAACCATGAAGCTCACCTCTATTTTAATTAGCATGGTTTATTTTCTGATTATTTTGAAATGAAAAAGCTTCATGATCTTGACAAGATCAAGTGATTATGGTTAGGGGAGAGGCTATGCCCATTTTGTACCCACCATGGAGCTTAACTTTCCTTGTTTTGTTTACTATTTTTTCTTGATATATATATATATATATATATATATATATATATATATTTTTGCATGTCTATGTTTATTTTAATCATGCTCTTTACATTATTTTTATGCTATATTTACTTTTATATTTGTTTCATGAAATAATACTGTAGAAGGAGAAAATTTGTAACCAATTACAAATTGCCACGTGTTAATTGAAATTTCTTTTAATTAAGAAATTTTCAATTAAATTATACATTACCATGTGAAATTGATAATATCATATTATAATTAATTATTTTATAATTAATTAAATATGTACACATGGTTTGACCAATCAAATTGCAAGGATTCATGGGTTAGCCAATCAAATTTCACCCATGTGTCATAATTATTTTACCTCTAATTAAATTAAATTAATTAAGAGATAAATAATAAAATTTTATCTCTAATTAAATTAAATTAATTAAGAGATAAATAATAAATTTTTATCTCTAATTAAATTAAATTAATTAAGAGATAAATAATAAATTTTTATCTCTAATTAAATTAAATTAATTAAGAGATAAATAATAAATTTTTATCTCTAATTAAATTAAATTAATTAAGAAATAAATAATAAATTTTTATCTCTAATTAAATTAAATTAATTAAGAGATAAATAAAATATTTTATCTCTAATTTAATTAATTAATTAAGTGATAAAAATAAATATTTTATCTCTAATTAAATTAAATTAATTAAGAGATAAATAATAAATTTTTATCTCTAATTAAATTAAATTAATTAAGTGATAAAAATAAATATTTTATCTCTAATTAAATTAAATTAATTAAGGGATAAATAATGAAGCTTTATCTCTAATTAAATTAAATTAATTAAGAGATAAATAAGGAGGATGAGTTCTTTTAAAACTCTCTTTCACCTGGCTATCTACCACTATAAATAGAGACCTCCCCTTAACACAAATTCAGAACTCAGAAAGCCTGAAGAGAAGAAGATTTTGAAGAGCCAAATCCTCTCAAAATTCTTAAGAAGAAATTAGAGATATTCTAAGAACGCGGTGCTTGTTCTTGAGAATTCTCTAAGAAGCTGCTCTCCGATCTTGTTCATCGAAGGAAAGGAGATAATTCCTGTTTTTCAAGACCAAGTCTAGAAGACCCTTGAAGCAGATCTCGCCGATTCAAGATCAAGTCGTGAAGACCCTTGAATCAAAATTTTACTGAAGAAAAGAATCAAAGGATTTCTTTCTTTAAGAATATTCAGAGATTGTAACCTCAAAGTTTGATTAATAAAATTATTTATTTGACTCCAAATTTTCCTTGTCATATTTTTGACATAAAATTTGTGTGTACAAATTTTGGCACACCCAGTGGGACAATCTCTGCCTTTCATCTTTTTTCTTCAAAACTCAAGTTATCAAGTTGCAATGGCTCCCAAGAAGAACCTTGCTAACAAACCAACTCTCAAGCCTGCTCGAGCTAATCCTGCAGTCTACCCCACTTCATCGTCAAGCATGGATATCCCTACTCATCCTTATGGCACTAGGAGGAAGACCAAAGCTCTTGCTGAATTGTATGAGCAAACTTTTTCGGTGCTCAATCAAAACCCTCTCTATGACACTTCTTCTCCAATTCAAGACTTAGAAGAAGTTTCCGCTGGACAAGTTGATTCTCCTCGAGGATCAAGTGCAAGTCGCCAGTTAACATACAAAGAACAAGATAGCTACTCAAGCAACAAGCATATTCCATCCTCTGCTCCAAAATCAAGTTCTGGAGTAATGGCTGTCATGACAACTGGCACCACATCATTGGAAGAACAAGTTGCACTTCTGGCAAAATCTGTTGAAATTCTTTCAGCAAGTATCAAAGAGAAGGATAACCAGATCGCTTCCATGATGGACAAGATCGCCGGTCTCACTGGAAAAAGGAACGAAGCTTCAAACCAAAATTGGCAATCAATCTTTCAAGGTGATGGTGAGAACTCTGGCAAGGAAGTTGCTAAGGATTCTGAAGAAAAGATCAATGAACTCGTCACTACCAGTCAGCTCAAGGATCTTATCAAGGAGGCTATCAAAGATCAAGTTGAAAGCATCACTCAACCTTCATATACATATGCAAAACCATATTCTCAAAGGATCGATCGTCTGAGGATGCCTGGGAACTATCAACCCCCAAAGTTTCAGCAGTTCGATGGAAAAGGAAATCCACGCCAACATGTTGCACATTTCGTGGAAACTTGCAATAATGCTGGTACCTATAGGGATCTCATGGTGAAGCAGTTCGTTCGCTCCCTAAAAAGCAACGCCTTTGATTGGTATACTGATCTTGAGCCTGGGACGATTGACAGCTGGGAACAACTTGAGCGCGAATTCCTTAATCGATTCTACAGTACTCGTCGCTTAGTCAGCATGATCGAACTCACAAGCTCACGTCAATGGAAGGATGAGCCAGTCATTGATTACATCCACAGATGGAGAAATCTGAGCCTTAACTGCAAAGAAAGACTGTCTGAGTCTTCTGCCCTTGACATGTGCATCCAAGGCATGAATTGGGGCTTGCGTTACATTCTTCAAGGCATCAAGCCTAAGACCTTTGAAGAATTAGCCACTCGTGCTCATGATATGGAGTTGAGTATGAAAGCTGCTGGAAATCAAGAACCTCCGGTGCAAGAGCCAAAGAAAGCCAAGGAAAAACAAGATACCCGCAAATGGGGCAAAACCTTTACCAACAAGGGAGAAAGCAAACAGTCCATGGCTGTGACTACCAAGCCACTCATGATATCTCCCAAGTCAAAACAATCTCAAGAGACGAAATCTTCTCCTATCCAAGACAAAGGTAAAGGCAAGATCACTTTGAAGGAGAGGCAAGAAAAGAAGTATCCTTTTCCTGATTCTGATGTTTCAAGCATTCTTGAAGAACTTTTAAAGACTAAGCTGATTCAGTTGCCAAAAATGAAGCGACCTGAAGAAGCTGATAAAGTAGAAGACTCCAATTATTGCAAGTACCATCGCTTGATTAGCCATCCTCTGGAGAAGTGCTTTATTTTGAAGGATAGAATTATGCGACTCTATGAAGAAGGGAAAATCAAGTTTGAAGAAGAAACGATGTCGTCAAATTTGGCATCAGTCAATACGGTTTCTCAATCCAATTTGCTGGATAGAACCATAAAATTTGGCTCTTTTGATCCTATCATACTGGCTCCAAGTACAAGTACGATAGTGGATCTTCAGGGAAGTGGGGGCAACTATTTGCTTCAAAGACAAAATCAAGATCACGATGGTTGGACTCTAGTCACACGCCGAAAAAGCAAAAAGAAGAATCTTCCAAAAGTTGTGAAAGTGCCTACAAGAACTAAGATGGTCAAACAACTACCTAAATTCCCAAAGCCTAATGTGCCTCAAGAAGCAAAAATCCCATCTCGGGGTAAAAATTCAGTAGGGAGGAAGTCAAGGAGGCAAATCACTTTAAACGAATTCATGCCAATTCAGCTTAGAAATGAAGATTTGGTTTTCATGACTTGTTACCATAACGGTGGCAATGAAGATAATGAAAACAACACAGACTCAGTAGCATTTGAAGTTGATGAGCATTCTTGTGCTACGAAAATTAACTTTTCTGATGAGGATCTGTTGCTAGGGTCAACCCCTCATAATCGGCCGTTGTTCGTCGTAGGATATACTCGGGAACAGAAGATCAATAGAATCTTGGTCGATGATGGTTCTGCTGTCAACATACTCCCGTTGATGACAATGAAAGAATTGGGAGTTCCTTTGGATGAATTGATGCAAAGCCGCTTGATGATCCAAGGATTCAACCAAGGGGGACAAAGAGCTCTTGGAAAACTTAGACTTCAACTTTTCATTGGAGATATGGAGTCAAGTCCACTTTTCCATGTAATCGATGCCAAAACGACGTACAACATGTTGTTAGGACGACCATGGATACATCAAAATGGTGTAGTCTCCTCAACTCTGCATCAATGTCTCAAGTATTGCAGAATCGGTCAAGTCAAGACGATCCTTGCAGACGCTAAGCCATTTACTATAGCAGAAGCACATTTCGCAGATGCAAAGTTTTATCTAAAAGATACATTTATCGAAGAAGTAATGCCCAACCCGATGCAAGAATTAAAGCAAAAGGGAAAGAATTTGGCTTCTTCCACAGTTGGAGAAGATGAAATTGCTCAAGGTTTAAAGGATCTGACTCTTCCACTCACTAACTTAGAAGAATCAAGAGGCCATATACCTCCACTGCAAGGATTTGTTAGACCAGTAGAAGAATCTCTTTGCGAACATCAGGATCTTCCTACTCATCGAGCTAAAGATTTTGATCCTAATGCTTATAGGTTGCTTGTCAAAGCTGGATATAAACAAGAAGATGTTGCAAAATTGGCTCACAAGACAAAAGAGCCTAGCAAAGAAAAGCTGCAAAGTTCATTCAAGATCCGACAGGTCTGGCAAAAGAAGATTGATCACATCGGAACTTCTAAAGAGGGGCTTGGATATTCTCCATTAAAATTGAAGATTCATAAACAAACTTCGAGGTACATAAATGTGGAGGAAGTTCCCGAAGAGCAAGAAGATGCAGTGAAGCCACCAGGACTTTCAGTGTTTGATCGCTTGGGGGCACGCTCAACACGATGTTCAGTGTTTGATCGTTTGAGCATTCAATCATCACGAAAGTCAGTTTTTGAACGAATGGGAGAAAAATGCAGTGAAGTTTCTGTAAGTAAACCAGTTTCCATTCAGTCAAGACTTGGAAGTCTGTACTCTGAAGAAGTTAACTGTGGCCGAAAAAGAAAATTTTCCACTTTAAAGGAATCAAGAGATTTTCACAGCAAAATTCCTTCTCGAATGAAAAGGCAAAACGAATGGAAGGTAACTACTGGTGAAGTTTTGAAGGCTAGAAAGCACACAGTGGTTATAACCAAATCGGTCTCATTCTCAGAGGAAGAAGAACTTGAAGAAACAGAAATCTTTACTTCTAACCATGTATCTGTAAAGGAAACTGGTGAAAAATCTCAAGAGGAAGAAGCCCAAGAAGCCCCTTCATCTTTTGAAGAAGGAAATCAAGCTACTATTGATGAGCTAAAAGAGGTTAACATCAGTACTAGTGAAGATCCACGACCGGTCTTCATTAATGCTTGCTTACCACCAGAAGAAGAAAAAGCCTATCTTGATCTTTTGATAGAGTATCGAGATATCTTTGCTTGGACTTACAAAGAAATGCCGGGACTTGATCCAAAAGTGGCTATGCATCATCTGGCTGTCAAGAAAAGTGTCCGACCTATCAAACAAGCTCAACGACGTTTCCATCCTGATTTGATCCCCCAAATTGAAGCTGAGGTCAATAAGCTCATCAAAGCTGGCTTTATTAGAGAAGTCAAGTATCCCACTTGGATCTCAAACATTGTTCCAGTGAGAAAGAAAAATGGTCAACTTCGAGTTTGTGTAGATTTTCGAGATTTGAACAATGCTTGTCCAAAAGACGACTTTCCTCTCCCTATAACAGAAATAATGGTTGATGCTACAACTGGCCATGAAGCTTTGTCATTTATGGATGGATCGTCTGGCTATAATCAAATTCGCATGGCTCCAAGAGATGAAGAACTTACTGCATTTCGAACTCCAAAAGGAATATACTGTTACAAAGTTATGCCGTTTGGATTAAAGAATGCAGGCGCTACTTATCAAAGAGCAATGCAAAAGATCTTTGATGATATGCTTCACAAAAATGTCGAATGTTATGTTGATGACTTGGTAGTAAAATCAAAGGAAAAATCCAATCATCTTGCTGATCTTCGCCAAGTGTTTGACAGATTGCGTAGATACCAATTGAAGATGAATTCGCTCAAGTGTGCGTTTGGAGTATCCTCGGGCAAGTTTTTGGGGTTCATCGTACGACATCGTGGGATTGAGATTGATCAATCAAAAATAGATGCAATCATGAAAATGCCTGAACCGCGCAATCTGCATGAACTTAAAAGTCTCCAAGGAAGATTGACATATATCCGACGTTTTATCTCAAACTTGGCTGGTCGATGTCAACCATTTAGCCGACTAATGAAGAAGGATGTCCCTTTTGTCTGGGATGAAGCCTGCAGTAATGCTTTTAAGAGCATTAAGACCTTTTTGTTACAACCACCTATTCTGAAGGCACCTATACCAGGACAGCCGTTAATCCTTTATATTGCTGCACAAGAACGTTCCTTAGGAGCATTATTGGCACAAGAGAATGATGAAGGAAAAGAAACCGCACTCTACTATCTTAGTAGAACTCTTAATGGTGCTGAATTAAATTATTCTCCCATTGAAAAGACTTGCTTGTCATTGATGTTTGCAGTTAAAAAGCTGAGACATTATTTGCAAGCTCATTCTGTTCGTTTGATTTCGCGAGCAGATCCCCTCAAATATCTCATGTCCAAGTCTGTGCTCAGTGGAAGATTGGCAAAATGGGCTCTTTTGCTACAAGAGTTCGATATTACTTATATTCCACAAAAGGCCGTTAAAGGGCAAGCACTTGCCGATTTCCTTGCAAACCATCCGATTCCAGATGATTGGGAATTCTCTGAAGATCTCCCAGATGAAGATGTTCTTTTCATCGAAATTCCCAGGCCATGGAAACTATTCTTCGATGGGGCTGCCCGTCAAGATGGAGCTGGAGCAGGTGTTGTCTTTGTCACTTCAGAAGGAGATGTATTGCCTTATGCATTTACTCTCATTGAAAATTGTTCCAACAATGTAGCAGAATACCAAGCTCTGATCATTGGATTGGAAATGGCAGTGGATATGAAGATCACTCAACTTAAAGTGTTTGGGGATTCCAAATTGGTCATCAACCAACTTCTTTCACTTTATGAAGTTAAGAAGCCCGACCTCTTACCATACGTCAACTATGCAAAGAAGATTTTGGAATGGTTTGACAATGTAAGCTTGGAACATGTACCAAGAAGAGAGAACAAGCAAGCAGATTCTCTAGCTAATCTAGCATCAGCTCTTGCCATGCCAAGTGTAGAAGTAAAAGTCCCTCTTTGCAAACGATGGATTTTGCCTCCAGTTGATTTTAAAGATAATAATACGGAATCCAATGTTATTTCAGTTTACGAAGTTGAAAAAGAAGATTGGAGACAACCATTGATTGATTATTTAGAGCATGGGAGGCTACCCAATGATCCAAGGCATAAAACAGAAGTGAAACGTCGAGCTCCTCGATTTATTTACTTCAAGGGTACGCTCTATCGCCGCTCTTTTGATGGTGTCTTCCTTCGATGTTTAGGAGAAGATGAAGTATCCAAAACCTTACAAGAAGCTCACTCAGGAATTTGTGGTGCACATCAGTCTGGAGCTAAATTGCACTTTCAAATTAAAAGAATGGGATACTATTGGCCAACAATGGTAAAGGATAGCATGGACTACTCCAAGAAATGTCAAGCTTGTCAGTTTCATGCAAACTTCATCCATCAACCTCCTGAACCACTACATCCGACAGTCACATCTTGGCCGTTCGATGCTTGGGGACTTGATTTGGTAGGACCATTACCTAAGAGTTCACTAGGGCATATGTATATACTTGCCGCTACAGATTACTTTTCAAAGTGGGCAGAAGTGGCACCTTACAGGGAAGCAAAAAAAGAAACTGTTGCAACTTTTATCAGGACAAACATCATTTATCGGTATGGTGTACCTCGTCACATCATAACTGATAATGGGAAGCAGTTTGACATGAGTAAATTATGTGCACAGTTTGACTTCAAGCAGTACAAGTCTTCAATGTACCATGCTCCAGTAAACGGATTAGCAGAAGCTTTTAACAAGACTTTGTGCAATCTTCTCAAGAAAGTTGTTAACCGTTCAAAGAAAGATTGGCATGAAAGGATAGGAGAAGCTCTGTGGGCTTATCGAACTACATATCGCACACCAACTCAAGCCACTCCATATGCACTTGTTTATGGTGTGGAAGCTGTTCTACCACTTGAGCGACAAATTCCGTCATTAAGGATTGCAATCCAGGAAGATCTTTCTAGTGAAGACAATGTACGCTTACGTTTGGAAGAATTAGAAGCACTAGATGAGAAAAGGTTGGAAGCCCAACAACGCTTGGAGTGCTATCAAGCTCGACTATCCAAAGCTTTTAATAAGAAAGTCAAGCAGCGATCTTTCCAAGTTGGAGATTTAGTCCTTGCTGTAAGAAGACCCATAAATACTTCACATCGTATTGGCAACAAGTTCCTTTCAAAATGGGATGGACCATACGTTGTTCGAGAAGTTTATACCAATGGTGCATACAAAATCGTTGATCAAGATGGTGTCAAAGTTGGACCGATCAATGGAAAGTTTTTGAAGCGTTACTATGCTTAAAGAAGATATTGCTCCTAAGCAAGAGCTTAAACTGTCGTATGTTGCTCCTAAGCACGAGCTTAAACTGCACATTAAAAAAAAAAAAAGCCCGCTATGTTGAAAATCCTTTCTAGGACAACTTAGGCAAAAGTTAGGGCACAAAAAAAAAAAAAAAAAGATGAACTACGTTATGACTTGATCCTTCAAATTCGAGGGTACGTAGGCAGCTTGGTTTCATTGCCAAGTTCAGTCCAAACAAAAAAAAAAAAATTTCTTTTGATTCAAATATTATCTTTGGTTCACTTGAAAGTATCATGATAATTCTCCATTCAAATTTCATGATTCAAATTATTTTTCAAGTAAAACAAATCTTTTGCAAATTAAAGATCTTTGGGAATTTAATTTGTAGTCCATACGTGATGCAAAAATGCTTCAGAAAGTGCAAAAGAAAGATGATATATGGAGAAAAAGAAATTTAACTTCATTTCAAACTTGAAAAGAACTTACAATAAAAAATAAAATAAGAAAACTAGCAAGCCTAAGAACTAATATAAATTTCAAAAAAAAAAAAAGTTACATCAAAAGGGATTCAGGGCTTCCATTTGAAATTCTTCAAGTCGTCTCGAGAAGCTTCCAACATATTTCGCAACAAATCTAAGTTTTTGGCTTCATCCTCAGTAAGGGTAGTAATAGACTCAACAGAATTCATCTCTTCACGAATCTTGGAGGTGTCGGTTCTTCTTCTTTTCAGTTCATCTTCAGTTTCTTGGAGCGAAGACTCAAGTCTATGTTTTTTGCGTTGCAAAGTAATGAACTCATGCTCTATATCTGCCAAGTTCGACTGCAGGGTGTTAAGGTTCTCAATAGTCTTATGTTCAAGTAACATTGAATCTTTAAGTCGAATTTCAAGTGCTTGAAGTCTTTCAATTCTATCCTTGGATGAAGAAATGGAAGATTCAAGCTCATTAAACTTTTGGACTTGTGTAAAGTAGTCTTCCACCATGCCTTTCAATAAGGATGAATCAACGGACTTGATTGCTTCTATTGCATCAAAGATCTTGTGAACATCACCACTAAGTGAAGAAACCCGATCAAAAGAAGCGCGAATAATCCTTGGTTGAATGCTTTCCCACAAAATAGTTGCAAGCTTCAACTGACTATCAGATATCACTTTTTCAGCACTAAACTTAGAAAATTCTGGAAGGGCGAGATGACTAGCTTCAACAAGAGGGCCGGTGGAAGTCTTCACTATAGGGGAAGTATTATTAACAATCACATTAGGGCAAGCATCTTCTTGGTTGGAAACGGTACTTGAAACATTATTTCTGATTTTAGCTGCAAGTTTGTTGAACTCATGCGAACTAGAAACTGAAGCTTCACTTTTGGCGGGGGATATATCACCTTGAAAGGATCCCCTTGGCCTAGTTCGCTTCCAATGTCTGTCATGATCACTCTCATCAATCGAATCTTCAACGATCGTATTATGCTTCCCTTCGATGACTTTCGGTAAAACCCTTTGTCCTTATCAACTAATGACACTGATCGAGGAACTTCTTGTGAAGTCTTCACATGCTCCTCTGTTAAATCGATGGTGGACGAGACTTTGGCTTTATTGGATTTGTCTTGCGAAATCTCTAAAGACTTTTTCTTAACATCCTTTGGAGGTTTTCTTCTCTTTGACGGTGATGTACGGATGCTCGAAATCAAAATATCAATAGAATGCTCAAGATATGGCTCATGAACTTTGGACCACCATTCTATGTATCTTGCGGTTGCATGATCATTAGGATTTAGAGAACGAGCTGGAGAGATCAATCTGGACTTTGTATGAGAACGAGTGCAAATTCTCCAAAATCTACATAGATCATCCACAGATCCAGAACGAATGTCTTCCTTAAGAGCTCCAGGAATATCTTGACAAAACCCAAATTGTCTCCCAAATCGATGAGGACTGTAAGGTTCCACAATGATGGCTTGGTTACATCGGGCAGACAAATAGCTCGAACGAACATTAACAAGGTAGCCATGATTGATCTTACTAAGAGCGTCATCATCAACAATCACTTCATCTCTATTCCTGGGATATAAGTTAGCATTCCACACTATGCCACTATGAATTAACTTGCGGGCGTCATAATCCTCAAAGTATTTGGCTCCACCTTCTCCTGAAAACTTGCTCATCAAAGGCCCATATACATCATCTGGATTTTGAAAGTGAGTCCGGAAGTAATAACTTAGCCACCCATAAATATAGTGAATTGGAAAACAAGCATCTGAAGAGCCCGCTTGAGCGGAAAGTGTAATTCGGTTTAGTCCATGGTAAATATTGGCTAACACCGGGACCGCGAGATTAACAGTTCTCCCAATCGCCATCAGGCTGGCTATCTTAAATGTCTCTGGCCGAACAAATTCTGAATCTTTACTTGGAAAAACGAAAACACAAATCCAACAAGAAATGAAGGCAGCTAAATAAGTGTCTGTTGTTAAACTGTCTTTGATTCCAAGTGCAGTGAATGCTCCATCTCCTGCCATTCCCCGACCTTGGTATTTTCGAAGAATCCCAGTAGGGTTATGTGTAGCTTTTGGGCGAACAAGCTTCTTTGCTTTTCGAGCAGGTGGTTTGGTGTAACGCAATTTCCCTTGAAACCAAAAATTGATCCAATCCTCAATAGACACCTTATCCTCCTTGCCTTGCTTCAAAAGATGGAATGCAGCAAATAGATATTCACAACATCTCGGGATGAATCTTCCCTTGTTATCAAAGCCAGTCAATTCGGCAGCACAAGGAATGACTTCATCGTAAAATATGCCGTGAATAGGTAAACCGCCTAGCCTATGCAAATCCCATAAGGAGATGGAAGCTTCCCCTGTAGCAAGGTGGAGAGTGTTGGTAGCCGGGCACCAAGCTTCACAAAAAGCGCGAATGACGTCTTTGTTGTGATCATAAGTGTATAATGATGCATAAACAGCATCATATATACTAACATTCGTTAAATTTTTGTTGAAGTGGTACAACACATCTTCAGCCCATTCCCAGTACTTTGGTATGTAACCAAACTCTCCAAAAATCTTGAAGGAAAATCCCCAATATGATCTTTCGGAAATAATACGGCTTCCCAACGTGTCAAACTTCTCATGATTAGAAGTATTGACGTGAAGACTAGACTGAAGAGATCTCGCCTTTGGAGAAGATTGTGAGGTTGGAGAAAGTTCTATCGACCAATCTTCCAAAGTGGTGGGAAAATCAAATGATTTCCAAGCGGATTTATATCTACCCGATATGGGCTTGTCGATGGAGAGATATAATCCTTCTTTTATGTCTTCGTCTTCCTTGGAAAGAATCACAAGATAATCTTTGTGATCTTTGAAGTGCACCATGATGATCCTACAAAAACAAAAACAAAACAAACAAAAAATGTCAAAGTAGGTAGAGAATTTAAAAAAAAAAAAAAAAAAAAATGCATCCAATCTTGGGATGCTTTCACCAATTTACAAAGATTGAAGATTTTTTGTGTGTGGCTCCACTCAATTGAAACGACTCTCTCACAATTTCTTTAAACTTTCACTCTTCCTCCAATTCTTCTTCCTCTCCTTCATATGGCACAGAACAACATGATCAAATGGATTTTGCAAAACACAGTGTAGCAGTGATCCTTGCCCTACACGGCAACATGGGTAGATTGATTATGTCCCAGTGGCTGTCTAGAAATGGAGTACCCACTTTGGAAGCATCTGAGTGGAACGAACTGACACAAATCCTTCATGAACTGTTTCATAATGCCAGAACTCGTAATTGTGGTTTTGACACTCATTATTCACTAGGTGAACCTCTGAGATCTAAAGTACACAGCCTACAAGACAAGAGGAACCCAGTTTACATCATAGTTGTTGATCTGGGGCTGCTTGACTTGAGCACCGATATATGGAAAGAACAGCTTAATTTTCTTGACAAATTCTCTGGCCGACTGAAATTTGCATGGATGCTGAATCATGATACTTCCAATGCTATACAGATGGAGCTCCGCAGGAAAGGACATATATTGATAGTTAATAAACCATTGTACAAGGCAAAAATGCTTCATATTTTGGAAGCTGTCATAAAAGAGAGATATGTTGAACTTCAAAAGAGAAGTCCAAATGGAACAAAAGGTACAGCAAAAGAAGGTGATTCTCATGAATGTCTTGAAATTGATTCAACTCATTTCGAGACTTGCAGCTCTGATGATTCGGATATTTCTGAGATGTGTGGCGCTAATTCTGTAAGTGCTGTGCGTACTGGAGAGCAACCAAGAGAAGGAACCGTAAATTCCAGTCCATCAAATTGCCAGACAGTACTTAAGAACTGCCTAGTTGAACTCACGCGTTTAGGTTCAGAAGTAAACAATCTAAGGGCAGAAGAAGATCAATGCAATGCCAGGCCTAAGTTAGATGAAACTGAGGATGCCAAATGTGAAAATTTCAATACTCAAGAACAACCTTCAGTCAGTAGCAGTGCTAAAGATAGAGAAAATTCATATACAAGTAAGGCAGGAAATGGACAGAAATCTCTTGAAGGCCTACGGATACTGCTTGCAGAAGATACACCTGTTCTCCAAAGAGTAGCGACCATCATGCTGGAAAAAAATGGGAGCTACAGTAATTGCTATTGGGGATGGAGTGCAGGCAGTAGACGCCCTCAATTGTATGCTTGGTGAAGAAGAGAGCAGAAGGGAGTCCTCTTCATTACAAGAAAGAAGGAACAAATTGCATACAGAATTTTGTGATTCTCCTCCATATGATTTGATTTTAATGGATTGTCAAATGCCAAAGATGGATGGATATGAAGCAACAAAAGCAATCAGGAAATCAGAAGCAGGAACAGGTTGGCATATTCCGATTGTTGCCTTGACAGCCCATGCAATGTCATCAGATGAAGCAAAATGCTTGGAGGTGGGCATGGATGCTTATCTAACAAAGCCAATTGACTACAAGTTGATGGTTTCCACCATTCTTTCACTCACTAAACGATCAGCCTAGATTTTCCTGCCCAGCAAAAGCTAACCAAAGAAAAATGTGTTAGGCGGCGCCCCAACAACGCCAGTGTGGGCCAGTTTACGAGCACAAAGTATGCTGAAACGAGTCATTTTGTTTTATAGAAAAATCAATTTAGTGAGGCGTGAACAACTGCTGTGAAGCCGCCCCACGAGCAATCAATTGCACCAGGTGATGTCAGAATGGAAAAGGCGAGAAAAGCTCAATGAAAGTTTCGATTCATTACGGTCTCTTCTTCCTTCTGGCACCAAGAAAGACAAAGCATCTGTGCTCACTAGTGCGAGGGAGTGCTTGACTTCATTGAAAGTTCAAATTGTGGAGCTTAGTCGGCAAAACCAGTTATTAGAAACCCAGGTTTTGCCTTCCAGAGAAGCTGCCGCGGAAGTTGCTGGTTCATTAACCGAAGAGAATAACCAGATTATCAAATTTAGTTACCGGATCAGCAAAGGTTGATTTTTGCTGGGAAACAATTGGAAGATGGAAAGACTTTGGCTGATTACAATATTCAGAAGGAATCCACTCTTCACCTTGTCTTGCGTCTTCGTGGTGGTTTCTAAGCTCTCCATGAAAATCGGTTTCTGGTTTTATGTGAAGGATTGTGATGTCTGGCCCCGTAGAGGCCTTTAATTAAATTTAAGTCTTATCTCTATCTTATGTTATGGTTTCTTTCGAATAAAATTTGCATATTCACCACAAAAAAAAAAAAAAAAAAAAGAACTCACCTGTCGGACACTCCAACGTAGCAACATATCAAGCTTTCCAACGTATCAACTTTTGGCAATTAATCTATGCAGATTAACTTGAGAAGGCCTTGCTTTTATAGGGGAAATAATTCAAGTCCCATGTGGTCAAGGAATAGAACTTCTAATTGCATTAGAATTTCTTTAAAACTGGATGTTGAGTTTTAATTGAAATTAATTTGAGCAAAGAAGCGATTAGATCAAACTCAAATTCTTTGGAACTGTAGAAAGTCTTCAAACTGTGAACTATATTTTGCATGGGCTATTGGGTCTATTTACCAATTAAATACTTTGAAGGATATTTTAAGTTGGGCCTAAATCTCATTTGTGTCCACAATATGACAAACTTTTGTTATGGCCTAAATTCCATTTACTACGTGGGCCAATATTAGTCCATATTTACTTTACATAGGCCAATGTTGGCCCGATATCCATTTTTTTGATACACCAGTTAGGGTGGGCTAATATTCTATTCATGATCCATTTTGATGCATAGGAAATTATATTTGCTAAATCAATTTTTTTTGTCTCGTATACAAAATTATATGAGGATAATTAATTGGTGTAAATAAATTCTGACATCAAAAGCAAATTAAATTTCAAGACTTGTCCACTTGCTACACTAAAAAAAAAATTCGTGTACGTAACCAAGTCTTGAGGGGGCATTTGTAGAAGGAGAAAATTTGTAACCAATTACAAATTGCCACGTGTTAATTGAAATTTCTTTTAATTAAGAAATTTTCAATTAAATTATACATTACCATGTGAAATTGATAATATCATATTATAATTAATTATTTTATAATTAATTAAATATGTACACATGGTTTGACCAATCAAATTGCAAGGATTCATGGGTTAGCCAATCAAATTTCACCCATGTGTCATAATTATTTTACCTCTAATTAAATTAAATTAATTAAGAGATAAATAATAAATTTTTATCTCTAATTAAATTAAATTAATTAAGAGATAAATAATAAATTTTTATCTCTAATTAAATTAAATTAATTAAGAGATAAATAATAAATTTTTATCTCTAATTAAATTAAATTAATTAAGAGATAAATAATAAATTTTTATCTCTAATTAAATTAAATTAATTAAGAAATAAATAATAAATTTTTATCTCTAATTAAATTAAATTAATTAAGAGATAAATAAAATATTTTATCTCTAATTTAATTAATTAATTAAGTGATAAAAATAAATATTTTATCTCTAATTAAATTAAATTAATTAAGAGATAAATAATAAATTTTTATCTCTAATTAAATTAAATTAATTAAGTGATAAAAATAAATATTTTATCTCTAATTAAATTAAATTAATTAAGGGATAAATAATGAAGCTTTATCTCTAATTAAATTAAATTAATTAAGAGATAAATAAGGAGGATGAGTTCTTTTAAAACTCTCTTTCACCTGGCTATCTACCACTATAAATAGAGACCTCCCCTTAACACAAATTCAGAACTCAGAAAGCCTGAAGAGAAGAAGATTTTGAAGAGCCAAATCCTCTCAAAATTCTTAAGAAGAAATTAGAGATATTCTAAGAACGCGGTGCTTGTTCTTGAGAATTCTCTAAGAAGCTGCTCTCCGATCTTGTTCATCGAAGGAAAGGAGATAATTCCTGTTTTTCAAGACCAAGTCTAGAAGACCCTTGAAGCAGATCTCGCCGATTCAAGATCAAGTCGTGAAGACCCTTGAATCAAAATTTTACTGAAGAAAAGAATCAAAGGATTTCTTTCTTTAAGAATATTCAGAGATTGTAACCTCAAAGTTTGATTAATAAAATTATTTATTTGACTCCAAATTTTCCTTGTCATATTTTTGACATAAAATTTGTGTGTACAAATACTTCCTTATAGATTTTGGCCTTTGTGTTCTTCATGATTATATCTTGCATTTTTCTCATGTATCATATCTTGTATGTTGCCATGTTTGCATATTATATTTTGTCATGTGAACATTCGACACTTTCATTTTGTATGCTTTGCATATGCATTTTCATCATGTTAGTTGATAGGTTTGCATTTCCATGCCATGAGTTTGTGTATCTTGCATGTTAGTATGCCATGTGTTTGTGGAAAATACCATGCTAAGCTTATAGGACCATTCGGCCATGATGAATTTCATTGTGCATGTGTGCATTTTTTGTATGTTAACTTGCTTAGTATGCTTCCATTTATGTTTACATATTTTGACCATGCCATGTGTGTGTTATATTGTCATTGATAAGTTCATGAGTTATGTTTGTCACCATATTTGCTTTATTATCACATTTGCTACCATGTGTTTGTGTCATTGTTTGGCTAGGATTATACCTTGTTTTTTTATGACCATTCAACCATTAGAGTCCTTTTTTATTTGTGTCTACATTTCCATTTTGTTTAGTTAATAGGTTTGCATTTCATGCCATAACATTGTGTATTTTGATTTGGTTTGCCATGTTGTTTGTGTTATTGGCTTGATAGGATTGCATTAGATCATTTAGTGGCCATTCGGCCTTTGCATGAGTTTCTTCCTTGTTTGTGCATTTGCATTTTGTTTAAGTACCATTGCTTTGCATTATTATGCCATGAAATTGTGTTTGAGTTGCTGTTTGTTCATGCCTTAGTATTAGATTTTTTGGCCATTATATGTCCATAACATTCTCATGCATTCTCATCACATTCTAGGTCTAGGCCATCTTTGTATTGCCATGCATATTAGGTCTTGAATCATATTGGTATTGCCATGCATTGCTATGCCATTTAGTTCTTAGGTCGTATGAGTATTGTCATGCATATTCATAACACATTAGGTCTAAGTCTTATTTGTATTATCAAGAATTTCATGCATATTAAGTTCGGATAGCATTTATTGCCATGCAAAATCATGCTAGATATTTAGGCCATCTTTGTATTGCCATGCATATTAGGTCTTAAATCATATTGGTATTGCCATGCATTGCTATGTTATTTAGGTCTTAGGTCACTTTGTATTACCATGCATTTCATGTCACTTTAGGTCTAGGTTTCATTAGCATTGCCATGCATTTCATGCATTTTAGACCTAGGTTGCATTAATGCCAAGCAAGTTCATTTTAGGTCTAGGCCGTATTCTCTAAGCCATGCATTTTTTTATGTTATTTAGGATTTAAATCATGCATTTCATACATCATATTTGCTGTATGTTCATGCATTTCATGTCATGCCACATGATTTATGACTTAGGCCAATCAATGGCTCAAAGTCTGCTCACTTGAGCATACTTGTGGAAAATTAAAGAGTTGTCAAATTGATTATTCTACCTTTGTGATTATTTTTACTAAGCCAATTTTTGTCTAAGGTTTTAAAATATTTTAGCTACTGTTTGTAGGTCTTTAGGAGAGTCTCCAACATTTTTACTTTGATTTTTAAATGATTTTATCAAAGGTAAAAAAAAAAAAAAAGAGTGTTTTAGCAAAACAGTTTTTCACCCAGTACTCATACTTTTCTGATTTTTCTGGGCAGTCATCTTTAATCAAAAAATTAATCCAATTTTTTATCGTGTAGTTTTACATGTTCTGAGTCTGTAGTATTTTTTTTAGATTTGTTTTTGAATTTTTAAAAATAGGTTAAAATATCGGACAATAGTGGCAGATTTGAATTCTAAAGAAAAACAATTGTTGAATTTGGCTAAGGCATTTAGAGGGGGTTGGTTAAAAGCTTTACCTAATGTCTTAGGATAGTTTCTAAGCCTTTTTAAAATTTTAAAATGATTTTATAAATCTCGGGTTAAGGTTGGTCAAGTCCGGGATTTTAAACTTAGGAAATTAGAGTCATTTTAAAAGGGTTTGGTAGGGTTTTAATCTTCATTCAAGTTTTTTTTTTTTTTTAAAATTGTTTTCAAACAATCACAAAGTATTTTGATTTTAGAAAATTTAATTTGATATATTTTCCTAAGGTAGCCAGATATCTTTTTAGATATACGGATTTCCTTATTTAAAGGAAAAAAATACATTTTCATGCATTACATTCTCCATGTTTATGCATTTTATTTAATATGTGATTTCTGCTATGATATTTTCCATGGTATTATTATTTAGTTGATTCACTTTTTATGATGGTTATTGTTTGTTATATGATTTTTGAATATTTCATGCTATCCTATACTTTTTATTTAGTCATTTATTTTTGTCACATTATTTAGCATATACTATGTTCATGCATTTTTATTTTATTTTCATGCATATTTCTTGATAGCATTATTTTATGTTTCATGTCATTTTATGTCACTTAGATTATATTCCATGTCATTTAGGTTGTATTATTTAGAATATACCATGTCATTTAAATATGTCATATCATTTAAATTTGCCATGTCATTTAAATCATTTCATTCCATTTAGAATATATCATGTTACCTAGGTCATCTCATTTCATATAGAATATATTATTTCATTTAGGATATTTCATTTCACTTAGAGTATACCATGATACTTAGGATTTTTCATTTCATCTAGAGTATGCTATGCCATTTAAATTATATCATATCATTTAGGTTGCATTATATTATCTAGACTTTGCCATGTCATTTTATTTATGTCACACATATTCATATTTTTTTTTTTAAAAAAATTGTTTTGAAAAAGATAATGATTTTCAATAAAATAAAGATATTCCCGAGTTAAAATAATTCATGAATTCTTTGCCGGGTTAGCTGGGGAGGATATCATCAATTATCATTAATAACGGAATACCTTCTTTAAAACGAGAATGATTCGAAAAATTTTCCAAGTTAATAAAAATTTCTATATTTTGCCACGTTTGTTGGGGAATATAGAAAAAATTTGAATTAATAAATTCCGGATCACTTTCAATTAAAAAATGGAATTATTTTTCTTTAAATTGGGGATTAATTTAAAATACCAAATTTGAAACCGACTTTTTACCGAGACTTGAGATAATACAAGATTAATAAGGTATCATTTTATACGGGCGTTGTGGGGTGCTAATCTTTCCCCGCACGTAACCGAGTCCCGAACCCGATTTTTCGATTTTCTCTAGTTTATAACGCAGACTTGAAATTGGTTTTAAAAATGTTTTAATTAATTTTAAAATGTTTTACAAAATCCGTTTTAATAGGTGGCTGATCACACATAGCTAAAAAAGATTGGTGGCAACTCCATTTCTTTTTCGTGGTCATTTTCAAAACCTTCGTTTTTCTAGAGGAATTAAGTTGACTTTTCCTTTTTTTTTTAAATGTCTTGCTTAACGAATAATAAAGTCTTGCTATGAGACCTTGTTATTTTTTAGGTTGCGACAGCTTGGCAACTCCGCTGGGGACATTTAGAGAGTCAGACCCAGAGTTAGTCATGTGGTATCAAAGTCTCGGTTTTGTTGGTTTAATTGGTATTTAATTTTAATTCCCACATTTTTTTAATAAGGAGAATTTCAAAAATAATAAAATGCTCTTAAATATGTCCATATTCATGTGCATACATATTATAATTGTTCTCTGGTTATTTTGGTGCATATATTCATTTACTATTTAATTGATGATTTATGTTGTTTAATCTTGTTGGGGCATTTAGAATAAGGGATGTAGAATAGGTGGTGAAAGGTTTGTTATTTCTCCTCACACACTACACGTGCATTTGCATTTCATGAGCCTTATACCCGGGTTCCGTCCTTTTAGGTGGGAGCAAAGTAACTAAGCCTTCGTGATTAACAATCTGCATGGGCTAGGGAAATAGACTCTAACGAATTAAACCCGCTTTTATCGGGGTGCCTTACTAGCCTTCACCGACGACAGTGAGGAACAATTCAGGGCTTTTAGAACTAATTCACCTTCATTTAGTAAACCTAGGCGAAGCCATGCCGGATTTTCGATTAGACATCCCGAAGTTAAGAACACATGAAGGAATATTTCCAATCTTTTTACCTTCTATTCTACTTTTCGAATAAGTTTATTTTTGAAAATTGGACAATGATGAACGTACATCACAATGTCCGTAATAAGTTTTGATGTTTTGTCCCAAAGGTGTTATAATGCCGAAATTTTATTGGCATCCTCATGGATAATTATTGATTTGAATTATATCTTGTATTTTTTTTTGGTATTATTCGAATTTATTCCTGTTACTCATTTATTTTTATTTTTTTGTTTTTGTATTCTTGCCATCATTTTTGCACATGGAAGGTTATTGGTCTCGGGATAATATTCAACCAAAAGGGTTTCCATGGAAGGTCAGAGTGTCTCAGTGGTCGAGAAGCATTTAGAGGTTGGAAAACAGTCCGAGAAAAGTTAGCAGGATAATGGGGATTATTTGAAAACGGGATATGTGTCAGTATTGCCAGCTGAGGTTGATCTTACTATAAGACAAAATGATCTCCAGGAATTGATGGATATATGGAATCAATGGAATATATCAGAAAAGAAGTCTTTACTTAGACTTATGGGGATATAACACTGTTAGTTCAAGTTAAGGTCAGTGGTGAAGTAATTTGGGCTGTGGTGCAATTCTGGAATCCCGCTTATCGGTGTTTTACTTTCAACCGAGAGGATATGACTCCAACCATAGAGGAATATTCAACCTTGCTACATATTGAGAATGTTATTCCCGACCGTATTTATTTGAAGGATACAAAGACGCCGAGTTTCAAGAAAAAAGTGTCTAAGATTCTGGGAGTGGAAAGAAATTGGGCCGAAAGCCATGTTGTCCGGAAAGGGGTAAGTCACTGTATCTCATGGGATATTTTACAGACCTTAATCCATAGCCATTCAAGTAAGAAGATAGTTAAAAATATTTTTGCTCTGGCTATCTATGGTTTAGTTATCTTCCCAAAGACATTAGGATATGTGGATGTGGCTGTATTTGATGTTTTTGAGAGGCTTGAGCAGAGGATAAACTCAGTCCCGGCAATCATAGCAGAAACAATTCGATTTCTGAATTTCTGTAGATGGGAAGGAAAAGGGTGTTTTATAGGTTGTATACAACTTCTTTACATATGGGTTCAGAGTCATTTTTGTAAACAGGAGAATTTCCCTCTTCGCTCGTATTGGAAGTCTTTTGCACCAATTGGTGAATTTCTTAAAAGGGATTGGCCCGAAAATAGGACTGAGGAACAATGGATCAACATCTTCTGGAATATCAGGGCTGAGATGATAATTTGGAGGGCTCCATGGATAGCTCCTATGCCGACATTGTACAAATTTGGAGATAAACATTCTGTTCCATTATTAGGATACGGGGAGGAGTGAGCTATGCACCGCTACTGGTATTAAGACAATCGTAGTCCCGTCAGTTTACTCCTACAACTCATGATCTTAGCGGATTAGAATTTGCTTATGGAGAAGATAATTATTCAGGAAAGGTAAGTGAGATTGTAGTAGAATGGAAGAAAACTCATTGGGTAAAGGTAGCCAGATATGCTGATATTGTCACACCCGACTACTTAGTATGGAGAGAAAGGAGGATCAATGACAGATTGTTGACGTCTAATGGGGAAGAGGTCCAGTTCATGAATTCGTCGCCAAAGGAAGTGCCATCAGAGTTAGAAATTGCAAGGGAAAAATTTGAAAAAGAAAAGGCCCAAATGAGCAAAGAGATTGCCCACTTCAAGAGGGGATTGAGGACATGAAAAATAAGGAATTAGCTCGGGAAAAAAAATGGAAAGGATTAAGAGAGAAAGGGACACTGTCAAAGGCGATCTTCAGGAATTACACTTGGAAAACAAAAGATATCGTTTCGAGCTCATATTTGAAGGAACTCTCAAGACTTCCAGGGAATGTGAGCAAGAGGTCAAAAACCTCAAGAAGGAGAGTAACTACTGGAAAGAGAGAGTGAAGCATGAATAAGCCCGAGCCAATCAGCTTGAGAAGCTAGCTAAGAAAAGCTTACACAGTGATGTTTCTGCTGACGCGTCAAGGGGCCATGAACAAGTAGGGGTCAGATTGAAGAACAAGGCAATCAAAAGGAGATTGTGAAAGAAAGTCCAAGATTAGAGGGAGTTACTATAGGACTAATATTTTGTAACAGCACTTTGAAAGGCAAATTATGGACTTGTCTTAGGCAGTGATCTTTTTATTCTATCTTTGATGTATTTAGTTCCAGGAAATCAATGAAAGACCATTTGGTTGGAATTATCCCGGGGCCAATACTTTCAAATGCATACATATTTTTATCATTCACTTATTCTGTCCTTTATATATTTTGTTCGTTTATTCATACATTTATTCATAGTTATAATTATTCATTCATCTATTCTGCATATTATTCATTCATACTCAGATACTTAGTCATTCATTTATTTGTCCATTCATTTATTCATTATAATTATTCATTTGTTCATTCATTAAACATTTAGTCATTTGTTCATTCATTCATTTTTTATAAAACATAAAAAAGATGTGTCAATAAATTCTAATTCATGGTTTTCAAAACTAAAGGTACAATTGGTCACACAGTGAAAGAACCGGATTTTCGACACCCTTACAATAATCGATCTCAAGCCAGAGCTATGGAGAATGATCAGCTTGCTAGAATTGAAAGAATGGAAAGAACTCAAAAGGAACTGCAGGAACAGTTGGCTAAGTCTTAGGAGGAGTCACGGGAACAAATGACCAAACTCATGGAAATGATGAATACCATGATGAGACAAAAATGGCCAGGGGAAAACTCAGTTACAGGAATGGGAGCAGTGAACCAGGAAGGCCGACCTGAGGTGGCGCGGCTGAAAGGCCAGATATCCCAGCATGTGGGAAATGAACTTCCAACCGGGGCAGCATCCTATGTTTACATTCAACCAGTGGGTCAAGCACATAATTTTGGTCCTGGAAAGGTTAATATTGGGGTTGACCCAATTGATGTTAATGTTATAGACTTTGAGGAACTGGCCGAAAAGGAAAAGGCAAAGATGACTGAGCTGAAAAAAGTTGAAATGGCAGAATCCCAGAAAAAATATCAACTGCTGGAGGAGAGGCTGAGGGCCATTGAAGGGGCAGAGTTATTTGGCAATCTGGATGCCGAAGAGATGAGTTTAGTACACGATTTGGTAATTCCCCCAAAGTTCAAAGTACTAGACTTTGAGAAGTATAATGGGACTACCAACCCATCAGCACCTCTGACCATGTACTGCAGAAAAATGACAAGGCACGATGATGATGAGAAACTGCTTATCCACTGTTTCTAAGATAGCTTGACAGGGTCTACAACCCGATGGTATAATCAACTGACTCGCACTAAGATTCGTTCGTGGACAGATTTAGCCAGGGCTTTCATGGAGCATTATAAGCATGTATCTGATATGGTACCTGACAGACTGTCATTACAGAACATGGAAAAGAAGACTACTGAGAGTTTTAAGGAATACTCGCAAAGGTGGAGGGATTTGGCCACACAAGTGCAACCCCCTTTAACTAGCAAAGAAACTACAGTGCTTTTCATCAATACCTTGAAAGCACCATATTATGATAAATTGGTGGGGAGTGCCACCAAGGACTTTGCAGACATGGTGATATCCGAGAAATGATAAAGTCGGCCATTAAGAATGGGAAAATTGAAGGGGGCGAGTCTGCTACTCCGAAGAAGGTATTCCCTGCTAGGAAGAAAGAGGAGACCCACGCAGTTAGTATCAACCAATATCCATATACACCTCCCACACCATATACACCACCAAGGCCCTATACTCCTACTACATCTTATACACCTCCTACACCCTACACACCTTACCCGGGTTATAATCCTTACTACCCCAATGTGAACCACCTTACCCAAAATCCATTCCCTTATACCAATATATCGCAACAGCCATTTCCAACTGGCATTGTAGACACCTAATTTTGTCCGGACCACTAAACAGGTATGTTTTCTTCCCATATTGATGTTCCCAAGTGTAAAAAGACTGTTTTCATCCTGCAGGTGGTACTCCGAGACATAGTTTAAGAGGGCGAGCACAAAAAGTCAAACTTGAAAAAAGTCAACCCCGAAAAAGTCAACCCCGAAAAAGTCAACCCCAGAAAGTCAACTACTGAAAAAGTCAACCCACTTTCAAAATCAAGATTTTAAGTTCAATTGAAAAATGGCAAAAGAATTTTGATAATCCGAGGTCTACATTGAATGATATGGAGTTCGGAAGTTTAGATTTGGAGATTCACTAGAAAGGAAACCCTAATCCGAGAAATTTGGGGAAAAGTGCTTAAACGATCAAACTGGTCGAAATTGAAGGTTCCAAATGAAAGATAAGCACTGACTACGGGTAATGGAGAAGTCACTTGCAAGAAAAACCGAAAAAAGTCAATCCGGGAGAAAATCGAGAATTAGGGTTTTTAGTGGATTTCGGTGAAATCGAGAAGAATCACAGAAATGGCCCGACTTGGTAAGACCAAATCCCCCAATGGATGAGGAATGATTAAAAAGGATGGCCCAAGGCTCAGATTGAAGAAAATCTGAAAATCGGACTTGTTTTGAGCAAAACCGGGTTTCGGAGGTTAAAGGGTAAAATTGGAAAAATTTGGGAAAAATAGCAAATGGACTCCGAAAATTATGGAAAATTTGTCAATCTCATTCTTAAATCATATGAAGGAGATTGGCGAAAAAAAATCTTGATTCCGAGTTCGTTTGCAAAGTGGCCAAATCCCGGGCTTTTTATGCAGTAATTCAAAAAGATAAATCCCGGAAAAATAGCAAATGGACTCCAAAAATTCTGAAATTTGGCAAATCTCATTTTTAAATTATTTGGAAGAGATTGGCGAAAGAAAATCTTGATTCCGAGTTCGTTTGCAAAATGGCCAAATCCCGGGCCTCCTATGCAGTAATTCAAGCCGATAAATCCCGAAAAAATACCAAATGAGCTCCAAAAATTATGAAAACTTCCAGATCACACTTTTTAATTATTTTGAAGAGATTGGTGAAGAAAAATCTTGATTTGGAGCTCGTTTAAAAAATGGTAAAATGTAGGGGCATAAAAGGGCATTTTTGGGAAGAAAAAATCCAAATAAATAGCAAACGGACTCGAATAATTTTGAAAACTTCCAGAACTCAATATTTTATTATTTTGGAAGTATTAAAAAAAGAAAAATTGAATTTGGAGTCCGTTTGATATTTACTTGCATCCGGGGGGCAAAATGGTCATTTCACCCAAGCAACCGAAAAGGGCTTTTTTTGGCCCTTCAAAAAATCAGAGTTGGGCTGGAAAAGAGATGTGCTGGCATACCCAAGCCCAAAGAAAGGAGGAAGCTTCTAATTGTTTTTGTTTTTAATCAAGTGGTTAAAAATCAAGAGTTAGTTAACCATTCTCTTTGATCAAGCCATGGTGATTAAACCACATAGGTTAAGAAAGATGTCAACATTATTTTTGCATAGCTGTAATTTGAGAGGGCTGAGATGCTAATCTAAAGGTGGTAATTTCATGACTTTTCATCTTGAATTATTGGCCATTTGATGGAAATTAGGTTACACAAAAATGACAACATCTTGGAGGCTATATAACCATGCATTAAGGCTAGCCCTAAGGAGGGGGGAGGCAGATTTTGGTTTCTTCTTTTCCATTTTGGCTGATTTCTCTTAGTTTTTCTTAGTTTTTATCTTCTTGGTTGAGAGCAAAAAAAGAAAAGTTTAGAAATAAAGGAAAGTTTGAAGAGAAAAGCTTGAAATATTAGCTTCTTGAGGTTGCTCTTGAGCACCAACTCTTGCACTTTCATTTTCTATTCTTGTTTTTTGCTATTTTAATCTCTACTTGGTGAGTTTTCATTTTAAAATAATGTTTCTTGTTCTTCCTTCATTTCCTTTCTTAAGTATATTTTTTTACATTTTGTTTTTACAATAAACTCACCATGGCCAAATGGCCTACATTATTTATTTTAAGTTGTTGTTTCAATTCATTTTACCATATTGTTTATGTTATTTTCTTTGTTTTTGATGTTTTAAGTGTTATGTTATTTCATGTTCTTAAGTTATATTTAATTTGGTTGCTTTGTTTGTTGCCATTTATGTCTTAGATATCATGTTTTTGCATTTTTAATTTTCTGTTTTCATGTTGTTTAAATTTGAGCATGTTTTAGAGTTAGCATATTAAGTGTTTGTGAAAATGCTTGTGTGATTCTTTGCATGATTCTTGTTTTATATCTTAGTGAGCATGTTTTAGATTTGGTATATTAGGTGTTTGTGAAAATGCTTGTGTGATTTTTGTGTTATGACTTAGTTTTTCATGCTAGCATACCAAGTGTTTGTGAAAATGCCATGCTTGTTGGAGCTTGGGGCCATTTGGCTACTCCATGTGTTTTGCATTGTGTGTTGTATTTTTTGTCATGCTAGTTGTTAGGTTTTTGCATTTGCATGATATTTGGTTGGATTTTTGAATTAAGCATGCCTTGTGTTTGTGAAAATGCCATGCATGTCTTAGGTCTAGGTTACATTAAATGCCATGCAAGTTCATGTTAGGTCTAGGCCATATTATTTATGTCATGCATTTTCCTTACATTTAGGTTTAGATCCATGCATTTCATGCATTATGTTTGCTGCATTGTTTCATGCATTTCATGTTCATGCCACTTGAATAATGACTTGAGCCAATTAATGGTTCAAAGTCATGCTCTCTTGAGCACACTTGTGGAAAATTAAGTTTGTCAAATTGATTATTCTACCTTTGTGATTTTTTTTACTTAGCCAATTTTTATCTAACTTTCAAAAAGTCCTAGCTACTGCTTTCAAGTCATTTTATGAGTTTCAAATATTTTTATTTTTATTTTTAAATGATTTTATCAAAGACAAAAAAAATGTGTTGGCAAAGCAGTTTTTTTTTCACCCAAAACTCGTACATCTCCGATTTTTCTGGGAATTCATCTTTGATCAGAAAATTAAGCCCATTTTTTCTCATGTAGTTTTATATGTCCTGAGTCTCCAGTATTTTTTTTAGAATTTTTGGAATTTTTAAAAATAGGGTAAAAAATCGTGGATCAAAACTGGACAGTGGAGTCAGGATTGAATTTAAAGAAAAACAAAGTAGTTTTTTCTCCTCCAAAAACTCGTACATCTCTGATTTTTTTGGGAATTCATCTTTGATCAAAAAATTAAGCCGATTTTTTATCGTGTAGTTTTACATGTCCTGAGTCTCCAGTAATTTTTTCAGAATTTTTGGAATTTTTAGAAATAGGGTAAAAAATCGTGGATTAAAACTGGACAGTGGAGTCAGAATTGAATTTAAAGAAAAACAAAGCAGTTTTTTCTCCTCCAAAAACTCGTACATCTCTGATTTTTCTGGGAATTCATTTTTGATCAAAAAATTAAGCCGATTTTTTTTCGTGTATTTTTACATGTCCTGAGTCTCCAGTAATTTTTTCAGAATTTGTGGAATTTTTTAAAATAGGGTAAAAAATCGTGGATTAAAACTGGACAGTGGAGTCAGAATTGAATTTAAAGAAAAACAAAGCAGTTTTTTTCTCCTCCAAAAACTCATGTATCTCTGATTTTTCTGGGAATTCATCTTTGATTCGAAAATTAAGCCGATTTTTTCTCATATAGTTTTACATGTCCTGAGTCTCCAGTAATTTTTTCAGAATTTTTGGAATTTTTAAAAATAGGGTAAAAAATCGTGGATTAAAACTGGACAGTGGAGTCAGAATTGAATTTAAAGAGAAACCATTTTTCTGTTTTGGTTAATTTACTTAGAGTGGGCTGATTAGAAGGGTTAGCTACTGACTTAGGGTAATTTCTAAGCCTTTTCAAACTCTAAAAATGGTTTTTCAAGTCCCGGGTTAAGGGTAGTCAAGTCCGGATTTTTTAAACTTAGGAAATTAGAGCCATTTTAAAGAAATTAGCCCAGTTTTTATTTTTAATTCAAGCTTTTCAAAATTGTTTTCAAACAATCACAAAGTATTTTGGTTTTAGAATATTTAATTTGACATATTTTCCTAAGGTAGCCGGATATCTTTTTAGATATACGGATTTCCTTAATTAAAGGAAAAAAATACATTTCATGCATTGCATTTTTATATTCATGCATTTTATATAATATGTGATTCTTGCTATAATAATTTCTATGATATTGTTGTTATTTTGATTTATATTTTTTGATGTTACATGGTTTATTATATGGTTTCAAATATTTCATGATATCCTATGCTTTTATTTAGTTATCTTTATTTAGCATATACGTATTCATTTATTTTAAATGTTTTCAAAAGATAATGGTTTTCAATAAAAATAAAGATATTCCCGAGTTAAAATAATTCATGAGTTCTCTACCGGGTTTGCTGGAGGGAATATCATCAATTATCATTAATAAAGGAATATCTTTCTTTCAAAAAAGAGAATGATTCGGAAAGTTTTCCAAAACTAATAAAAATTTCTATATTTTGCCACGTTTGTTGGGGAATATAGGAAAATTTTGAATTTATAAATTCTGGATCATTTTCAATAAAAAAAATGAAATTATTTTTCTTTAAATTGGGAATTAACTTGAAATACTAAATTTAAAACCAACTTTTTACCGAGACTTGAGATAACACACGATTAATAAGGTACCGATTTATACGGGCGTTGTGGGGGTGCTAATCCTTCCCCACACGTAACCGACTCCCGAACCCGCTTCTTTGATTTCTCTGGTTTAAAACGCAGACTTGAAATTGGTTTTTAAAATGTTTTAATTAATTTTTAAAATATTTTATAAAACCGGTTTTAATAGGTGGCCGATCACACCTAGCTAAAAAAGATTGGTGGCGACTCCATGTCTTTTTTAAGGTCATTTTCAAAACCTTCATTTTTCTAGAGGAATTAAGTCGACTTTTCCTCGATTTTTTTTAATGTCACGCCTAACGAATAATAAAGTCTTGCGATGAGACTCGTCGTTATTTTTTTTTTAGGTTGCGACAGCTTGGCGACTCCACTGGGGACATATTAGAGAGTCAGGCCTAGAATTAGTCGTGTGTTATCAAAGTCTCGGTTTTGTTGGTTTAATTGGTATTTGATTTTAATTCCCACATTTTTTTAATAAGGAGAATTTTGAAAATAATAAATTGTTTTTAAATATGTTCATACTCATGTGCATGCATTTTATTTTTGTTCTCTAGTTATTTAAGGTTGTATATTATAATTGCTTGTTGGTTAATGCGTTACACTATTCTTGAATGTTTTAATTGCTAGGGCATTTAGAATAAGGTTTGTAGAATAGGTGGTGAAAGGTTTATTATTCCTCCACACACACTACACGTGCATTTGCATAACATGAATCCTATACCCGGGTTCCGTCCTTTTAAGTGGGAGTAAAGTAACTACGCCTTCGTGATTGATCCTCCGTATGGGCTAGTGAAACACTTTCGGAGTATAAAGTACCTAATGCCTTCGTGATGATCCTCCGCATGGGCATAGGAAAATATACTCTAACGAATTGAACCCGCTTTTATCGGGGTGCCTTACTAGCCTTCACCGGCGACAGTGAGGAACAATTCGGAGCCTTAGAACCGATTCACCCTCATATAGTGAACCTAGGCGAAGCCATGCCGGATTTCCGTTAGATATACCGAAAATAGGAACACATAGAGGGACAGTTCTAAACCTTTTGTTACCTATTTTACACTCCGAATAAGTGTGGTAGATCGGGCAACGATGTACGTACATCGCCCGTAATAAATGTGATACTCCGCCTCGAAGACATCGTGATGCCTAAATAAGCAGATATTGCTGGGGCAGATGTTCATTAGCTGTTTTTTTTTTTTTTAAAAAATCTTTTTTCAAGCATTTTGCATGTTGCACATTTCATACATGTGTGAATAGAGCATGTACATTTTTGGTTGTGTTATTGATCTCATTCTTTGCAATAAACAGTTGGTAATTTCATTTGATGATTTCATAAAACCGGTAGTGTCACATGAACATTTGCATATGGTACCATAGTGGGATCCACCCTGAAATTCTTTTGAAAATAATGTGATTGGTTTTTCATAAATAAAAAAAAACACAAAAAAAAGCATGTTAAAAAAAAAAATCATAAATTAGGAGGCAAATCTTGCATAATGAGATTTTTGAATAATCAAGATTTAGGTCCCACCAATTTCGTGTAATCGTTGGTTAATTTATTTGTGTCATTTTGACATCGTGTTACAGTCATAACATGCATGATTATTCATTGTAGAATACATTTGTGATATACATGGTCATTCTTTGTACCTACCTTTGTATTAATTCATTTATTCTTAGCATGTATCATTTTGACATCATAGCATGCATGGTCATTCATTGTAGGACACGTTTATGACATGCATAGTCATTATCTGTATATACCGGGCATTAGATTGCATTCATAGCATACATAGTCATCATAATTTCTCTGTATATGTTCATGCATTAATCATCAGTTTATTCATGCACATAGGAATAGAGCATGTACATTCATAATCTTAATCTCATGACATTTTCATTTGCATGAAAGGGGTTCGAGATATGAGGAATGAATCGGAGGAACGATTGGGTGCTTTGGAACGCAATCAAGATGAATATGGACATGAAATACGAGAGGTGAAGGAACAACTTGCCAAATTGCTGAAAATGGTTGAGGATATGGGTAACAGTAAAGGTGAACTTTCTCAGGGCTTCACATCATCTTCGGATCAACCAAAACCATTAGGTCCAGAACATACAATCCTTGCTGGATCCTGCACTTGTCAATGCCACAAAGGTTGCAATCCTGATGAAATTATGGACAAAATCATGAAAATAATTAAACATGAAAGCCTGATACCAAAGACAGAAACCTCGAATCCAGTACCATACCTGCAAACTGTTCTAGGTCCAAACCAGTATCCCCACCCTACTATGGTCCAATCGTCCATTGGGACGACCACTACGGGATTCCTGAATCCCACTCCATCGTTACCAACTACCAGTTCATACTATTTCCCTCATCAATCACCTTATCCAGTACCTGGGATAGGAACCTCGAGCTATGCACAACCTCCAAAGGCCCCGTGTCCAAATCCATACCCTTACCATGCTGTTCCGCCACATCCCCATGTAAACACTCCGGTTCGAACCTTAGTGCCACCACCAAGTGCCCCAAATCCTAGGCTATGTGTGACTAAGAAACGATCCCAGAATAAGACCCAAATGCATTTTGATCCCATTCCAATCAGCTACCAAGAGCTCCTCCCTATACTGATCCAAAATCACATGGTTGCCTGTGTCCCATTGAAACCCCTGTTACCACCATATCCAATGTGGTATAATCCAAATGAAAGATGTGATTATCACTGTGGAATTGTTGGCCATAGCATCGAAGATTGTATAGCAGTCAAAAGGAAAGTGCAAGCTCTCATAGATGCCAAGTGGTTGGATCCAACGACACTGATTGATAAAGGACTGGGAAAACGCCATTAGGATTGGGAGATTTACAGCATTGAAGTGGAAAGACTTCGGTCTTATATGATGTAATAGGATTTCACTTTTTCAGTAGCCGGCTCTTATAGCCTTAGGATGCTAGGAAGAATAAAGTGCTTGTAAAGACAGTTTTAACTACTGCTCAAATTTTGTAAAACATGGTTTATACCATTGTGAACATTGATATGGGAATGAATTGAGTATGCTTCAAATTTATAAGATGTTGATGATTAAGTTCCTCCGATTCTTATTTCCTCCGTGATATCTTCCCCTTTGCATTTTGCATCCCATCAATTATTTGTCAGGTTGCATTCATAACAAACATAGTCAGCATAATTTCTTTGTATATGTTCATGCATTAATTTGCTTATTACATACATCATGTTAGCATTAGGTCGCATTCATGACACACATGGTTAGCATGATTTTCTTTGTATATACTCTATATCAATCATTCATTGTTTGCATGTATCATAATTGACACCGTGTTGCATTCATAGGATATATGATCATTCATTGGGAAACATGCTAAAATGCACATGATCAGTCATTGCATATATCCATGTGTTGATTTGTTTATTCTTTGTTTGCAACATGTTGGCATTGTGATTGCATTTATCACTTATATGGTCAGCATGTTTCCATTGTACATATCCATACATCATATTGTTTAGGCTTCACATGCATGAAATTGCATTCATGGCTCATTCATCATGACATACATTTGGGGGAAATAAAATAGAAGTTGGCTTGGCTTTAGGAGTCTTTGAAAGAATTTCCATTTCAAATCAGAAGAAGTACTGAGTACACTTTTAATACAGGCCGGTGCTATGGAGGATGAACAAGTTGCCCGAATGGAAAAAATGGAAAGGGAACAGAGAGAATTGCGAGAACAGCTAGCAAAATCTCAAGCAGAATCTAAGGATCAGATGACTAAACTGATGGAGCTAATGTCTGCTGTAATGAAGGGAAAAGGATACACCGAAAACTTTGTCGCCGGAGAAGGGTTAGAGGTACAAAAGGGCCAAGATGAGGTAGCAATAAGTGATGCCCAGAACACTGTTAACCCCGTCAATGTCCTAAAATCAGATGATCCGGCTGAACAGGCAAAGTTGAAAAGGGTTGCAGTAAATGAGGTTGAGTTGGCAGATACCCAAGGGAAATATCAGTTGTTAGATGAAAGGCTCCGGGCAATAGAAAGAAAATATGTATTCGGGAGTGTGGAGGCGAAAGAACGATGCTTGGTCCTCGATTTAGTCATTCCTTCTAAGTTCAAGATCCCTGACTTTGTGAAATATGACGGGACGACCGATCCATCAGCCCACATCACTATGTTCTGCCGAAAGATGACAAGTCAGATAGATAATGATAAGCTTTTGATTCACTGCTTTCAGGATAGCCTCAGCGGGTCCGCAATTAGGTGGTATAGTCAGTTGAGCAAGGATCAGATTCGCTCTTGGAATGATTTGGCTGGGGCTTTTCTAAACCAGTACAAGCATATGACCGACAAGACACTAGATCGTCTCACTTTGCAAAATATGGAGAAAAAAGCTACTGAGAGCTTCAAAGAATATGCACAACGGTGGATGAGCCTGGCTGCCCAAGTACAACCGCCCTTGACACAAAAGGAAATCACTATCCTTTTTGTGAATACACTGCAGGCCCCGTACTATGACAGACTCGTCGGCAATGCTTCGAAGAATTTTGTGGACATGGTAATTTCAGGAGAGATGATTGAGAATGCTATCAAGAGTGGAAAACTTGAAAGAGAAGGAACATCCAATACCGAGAGAAATAAGGCACCAAGAAAGAAAGAGGAAGATGTCCAAACTATGGGAGATTTCATCCCATATTCCCAATTTCCCTCATACCAATCATGTTACCCTACTGAGGTATCTCCAAGCCTTTATCCTTACCTACCTACCCAAACATCTAATCCTATACCAGCCCTTGCAACAAGGCCTACTTCCAGAAAACGATCGCGGGAAAATCAAGAAAGAATTCCAATCCCCATCCCTGACTTACTGCCATTACTAATAAAGAATCAGTACCTTACCCCGGTACCTTTGAAAATAGCTCCGAATCCATCAGCAAGGAGTTATGACCCTGACAGCAAGTGTGATTATCACCTAGGGGTAGTTGGGCATTCAACTGAAAAATGCAGACAACTGAAGGAAAGGATTGAAAGTCTTATCCGTGATGGTATTTTGACACCGGAGCTTATCGATCAATGGAAGGCCGCTTAGCCCTAAATCAGTTTCTTTCAGGGTTTTAGGGGGAGAATTACTACCTTTGAAGGATGTCAATAGGAGCATTTTTGACGCATGTAGTTTTATACACTATGATGATGAAAGCACTTGTCTCATGTTAACATCTACATGAATTAAATGAATTTTAAATGCTTTGTGTTTGTTGTGTTTTAACAATAACGAGAATTTGCAAAAACAAGCATTGAGGAAGTTTTAATAATGGATAGTCTCAAGAAGATTGATGATCAGTGTTAGAACTGACCCAACACCATCCCCCTCTTTTTTGGGCTTCTTTATACCTAAACCTTGAATCAATAACACTTGAAAGACCTAATGCTTCAAGGAAAAATGAATGAAAAAAGAGAAGCATTGTCATTGCAAAATAAGCAAGGATGTAAATCCTAGTCTAGGCTATGAACAAAGGAACGAACTTTTTGAAATTTTTCGAATTCCTTGAAAATCAAACAAATGAGACATTCTTTCAAGAGTCTAGATTTTGATAATTTGGTGTGTGTCAAGATTGTGCTAAAACCATTCATGACCTTTCCCAATAACCACAAAACACTAATTGCCCAAACATCACTTCATGATTGACATCCTGGGGCACAATGATTAAACTAGATTATCCCTTGTCCCAGAGAAAACCCGTTTTTGGGTCATATTTTCCTTATCTCTTCAAAAAAACTCAGATTGGAAACTCAGCCTTTTCAAAATAGACCTAGACTTGCTATGTTCCTCGTTGATACAGATTCTCATGGTTAATCAAATTGGGGCATCATATATGGAAATGATGGACACATGTTAAAGAAGGATGGGCTAATGCATGAATCATTGGGGGGATGCGACGAAAAAAACAAAAAAAAATAAAAAATCGTGATATCATGCATATGAGAATTCGGATGATTCCAAAGTGCAAAATGAAATTCTGAATATCTATTTCCCCTGGGGATTGCTTTTCAAAGTGAATATTCGTGCTTGACATGAGAAATGGCCATCTTTCATATCCCTTTCACACAAAAAGAAATTATCCGTAGTCACCCCTTTTGAGCCAAAAGAATTCTTTCTTCTTTGAACCCTGATCAAGGATTACCCTCTACACTGGGGGGCAAATGCGAGGAAAGATCTTTTCAAAGATCATTGAGAAATGAGTGATAGCTCAAGGACAGATGCAAAGCAAATGGAGCCCCGAATAAAGACGGGCTCACTCCGTTGAAAAAGTAGGGGGCAAAATGAAAAAAGAAAAAAAGGAAAAATGTGTGAAAGATATGGCAAATTGAAAGCCAAAAGCAAAGAAGAAGAAAAAAAGCAAAGTCAAAAGGAAAGAAATGTCCAAGAAGGAACAAATGCTTCAAAGAGAATCCTCCTAAAAAAAATAGATCCTTGATCTGATTACCCTCAAACACATATTTTGGGCCTATTAATCCTTTCTTTCTGAACCCTAAGCCATGGCCTACGTTACGTGCTTTAAAAGTCCATTTTGATCAAGCATGAATATTTAATTTGAAAGGTTTTTTCTCAGATTTTATCCCATTTCATCGAATTATCATTTCACTAAGGAAGAATTTAGAATTCTCAAGTGTATGGTAAAAATGAAAAAAAATGGAAAGAATGGGACTCTAGGGCGAAAACCCAAAAACGGGCGGTCTAGAGTAAATTTGGAAATTTTCGATGCCATCTGTGCCGATACCCAAACAAAAAAAAAAGAAAGATCTTATTAAAGGAGTGGTCATCGAGGAACATCTAGGAATTCCTGAACCCCCCAAATTGTCAGTTCTCATTCAGAGGATTGTCTTCAAAAACTGAAACTTTTTTCCTCCAAAATCAACTTTCCAGTTTAAACATCCCGACCAATCTTGACGCTTGTCAAAATGCCTTGATATGGAAACTAAAAGAATGTTGAATTTGTTTGGTTCTCAATGAATTCATGATTTATAAAAACTGTTCCATTTGTGAGCCTAGAAGGGATTTACATTTTTGTCATGAAGTTTTCCTGGAAAAGCCAGAATCTTGTTATACACAGCCTTACCAATCCCAGTTGAAAAAACCCAGATTGATCCTTAGAGAAATTTCTAACAATGATCATCAGTCTTCAAAAGATTTGTACATCACACATTGTGGGGTTAATATTTTTTGTTCAGAAGTTTTCAAAATGTGAAAACAAATAAAAAGATTTTTTTGAAATACCCATTTTGATGTTGGCATGAGACAAGGATTTTTCTAACTCAAAGGTGTAGAACTGCCAGGATAGGTCTTGACTTCCAGATATGAGAAGAAGAAATAGAACCCGGTTCAGATCTCTGTTGATGAAAGTTTGAAAAACTGTTGGGGCAAAGAGAATAGCCAAAATGAATTGAAGATATACTCTGATTTGAAGAGGAAAAATGAATTTGAAAGGCTAAGCCAAAGTCTAGAAAAACAGCCGGGGGCACTTGCATCACTCATGAGCACTCATCTCTTTATCGAGCTTTTGCATCTGCACAGTGTCGGCAAGCATTTGCATCATTCATGGGTATTTGCATTGGCATTATTCCATAAGCATCTGTATTTTACCTTTACATTTACATTCTTCATGGAATTCGTATTTGTGTCATCTCAAGCAATTGCATCATTTCTAGAATCATTGCATTTTCATTACTGTGTGGTAATTGTAGTTAGACCATTCATAAACCAGTTACATGAACACAATTAGTAGGGGCATCTGCATCATGAAACATGGGCATCAATCCAAGTCATTTACATTTGCATTAAAGACATTTGCACCAGTTTAAGTCATTTCGTGTCTTATTCAACACCTGCATCTGCATCAAAAAGCATTCGCATCTTCTCAAAATCGTTAGGGTAATTTTCAACAATTCTTCAAAGAACACTTTTAAGACCTTCGGGCATAATTTTTCAAATCACAGGTAAGACCTCCGGGCAATATCTTTAAGACCTCCGGGCAACATCTTTAAGACCTCCGGGCATAACTTTTTTCAGGGGTAAGGCCTCCGGGCACTATTCTTAAGACCTCCTGGCATCATTTTTAAAGTCGCATACAGCGCATTTTTTCCAAATTATGGGTAAGGCCTCCGGGCACCATTCTTAAGACCTCCGGGCATCATTTTTAAAGTCGCATACAGCGCATTTCTTCCAAATCACGGGTAAGGCCTCCGGGCACTATTCTTAAGACCTCCGGGCATCATTTTTAAAGTCGCATACAGCGCATTTTTTCCAAATTATGGGTAAGGCCTCCGGGCACCATTCTTAAGACCTCCGGGCATCATTTTTAAAGTCGCATACAGCGCATTTCTTCCAAATCACGGGTAAGGCCTCCGGGCACCATTCTTAAAACCTTCGGGCATCATTTTTAAAGTCGCATACAGTGCATTTTTTTCAAATCACAGGTAAGACCTCCGGGCACCAATTTTTAAGACCTCCGGGCACCATTTTAAGACCTCCGGGCATAATTTTTCAAATCACAGGTAAGACCTCCGGGCAACATCTTTAAGACCTCCGGGCATAACTCTTTTTTTCAGGGGTAAGGCCTATGGGCACCATTTTTAAGACCTCCGGGCATAATTTTTCAAATCACAGGTAAGACCTCCGGGCAACATCTTTAAGACCTCCGGGCATTATTTTTTTTAGGGGTAAGACCTCCGGGCACTAATTTTTAAGACCTCCGGGCATAATTTTTTTCAAATCATAGGTAAGACCTCTGGGCAACATCTTTAAGACCTCCGGGCATAACTTTTTTCAGGGGTAAGACCTCCGGGCACCAATTTTTAAGACCTCCGGGCATAATTTTTCAAATCACAGGTAAGACCTCCGGGCAACATCTTTAAGACCTCCGGGCATAACGTTTTTCAGGGGTAAGACCTCCGGGCACCAATTTTAAAGCCCTTCGAGCATAAAATTTTCTTTTGAAATCGAATTCATTCCCTTAAGACGAATCGAGCCTTGTTTAGGCAGGGAATTCAATTTTAGGACAAAATCTTCAATTTATTGTTTTTAAAAAAAAAAATGAAAAAAGAGAAAATAGAAAAAAAATAAAAAAATTAAAAAAATAATAATAAAAAAAATAAAAAAAAAGGAAAAAAGAAAAAAGAAAAAAAGAAGAAAGAAGAAAAAAATGAAAAATGAAAAAATGAAAAATAGAAAATGAAAAAAATTAAAATGAAAAAGAAACCCCTTTCCCTTTCCTTCACATGTGATGTCACTGACCGTACAAAATTAGTGTCGGTTTATCTTTGCCTGATTCCTGATTCTCAGCAATAGCCAAAGAGGGGCAGCTGTAGACACCTAATTTTGTCCGGACCACTAAACAGGTATGTTTTCTTCCCATATTGATGTTCCCAAGTGTAAAAAGACTGTTTTCATCCTGCAGGTGGTACTCCGAGACATAGTTTAAGAGGGCGAGCACAAAAAGTCAAACTTGAAAAAAGTCAACCCCGAAAAAGTCAACCCCGAAAAAGTCAACCCCAGAAAGTCAACTACTGAAAAAGTCAACCCACTTTCAAAATCAAGATTTTAAGTTCAATTGAAAAATGGCAAAAGAATTTTGATAATCCGAGGTCTACATTGAATGATATGGAGTTCGGAAGTTTAGATTTGGAGATTCACTAGAAAGGAAACCCTAATCCGAGAAATTTGGGGAAAAGTGCTTAAACGATCAAACTGGTCGAAATTGAAGGTTCCAAATGAAAGATAAGCACTGACTACGGGTAATGGAGAAGTCACTTGCAAGAAAAACCGAAAAAAGTCAATCCGGGAGAAAATCGAGAATTAGGGTTTTTAGTGGATTTCGGTGAAATCGAGAAGAATCACAGAAATGGCCCGACTTGGTAAGACCAAATCCCCCAATGGATGAGGAATGATTAAAAAGGATGGCCCAAGGCTCAGATTGAAGAAAATCTGAAAATCGGACTTGTTTTGAGCAAAACCGGGTTTCGGAGGTTAAAGGGTAAAATTGGAAAAATTTGGGAAAAATAGCAAATGGACTCCGAAAATTATGGAAAATTTGTCAATCTCATTCTTAAATCATATGAAGGAGATTGGCGAAAAAAAATCTTGATTCCGAGTTCGTTTGCAAAGTGGCCAAATCCCGGGCTTTTTATGCAGTAATTCAAAAAGATAAATCCCGGAAAAATAGCAAATGGACTCCAAAAATTCTGAAATTTGGCAAATCTCATTTTTAAATTATTTGGAAGAGATTGGCGAAAGAAAATCTTGATTCCGAGTTCGTTTGCAAAATGGCCAAATCCCGGGCCTCCTATGCAGTAATTCAAGCCGATAAATCCCGAAAAAATACCAAATGAGCTCCAAAAATTATGAAAACTTCCAGATCACACTTTTTAATTATTTTGAAGAGATTGGTGAAGAAAAATCTTGATTTGGAGCTCGTTTAAAAAATGGTAAAATGTAGGGGCATAAAAGGGCATTTTTGGGAAGAAAAAATCCAAATAAATAGCAAACGGACTCGAATAATTTTGAAAACTTCCAGAACTCAATATTTTATTATTTTGGAAGTATTAAAAAAAGAAAAATTGAATTTGGAGTCCGTTTGATATTTACTTGCATCCGGGGGGCAAAATGGTCATTTCACCCAAGCAACCGAAAAGGGCTTTTTTTGGCCCTTCAAAAAATCAGAGTTGGGCTGGAAAAGAGATGTGCTGGCATACCCAAGCCCAAAGAAAGGAGGAAGCTTCTAATTGTTTTTGTTTTTAATCAAGTGGTTAAAAATCAAGAGTTAGTTAACCATTCTCTTTGATCAAGCCATGGTGATTAAACCACATAGGTTAAGAAAGATGTCAACATTATTTTTGCATAGCTGTAATTTGAGAGGGCTGAGATGCTAATCTAAAGGTGGTAATTTCATGACTTTTCATCTTGAATTATTGGCCATTTGATGGAAATTAGGTTACACAAAAATGACAACATCTTGGAGGCTATATAACCATGCATTAAGGCTAGCCCTAAGGAGGGGGGAGGCAGATTTTGGTTTCTTCTTTTCCATTTTGGCTGATTTCTCTTAGTTTTTCTTAGTTTTTATCTTCTTGGTTGAGAGCAAAAAAAGAAAAGTTTAGAAATAAAGGAAAGTTTGAAGAGAAAAGCTTGAAATATTAGCTTCTTGAGGTTGCTCTTGAGCACCAACTCTTGCACTTTCATTTTCTATTCTTGTTTTTTGCTATTTTAATCTCTACTTGGTGAGTTTTCATTTTAAAATAATGTTTCTTGTTCTTCCTTCATTTCCTTTCTTAAGTATATTTTTTTACATTTTGTTTTTACAATAAACTCACCATGGCCAAATGGCCTACATTATTTATTTTAAGTTGTTGTTTCAATTCATTTTACCATATTGTTTATGTTATTTTCTTTGTTTTTGATGTTTTAAGTGTTATGTTATTTCATGTTCTTAAGTTATATTTAATTTGGTTGCTTTGTTTGTTGCCATTTATGTCTTAGATATCATGTTTTTGCATTTTTAATTTTCTGTTTTCATGTTGTTTAAATTTGAGCATGTTTTAGAGTTAGCATATTAAGTGTTTGTGAAAATGCTTGTGTGATTCTTTGCATGATTCTTGTTTTATATCTTAGTGAGCATGTTTTAGATTTGGTATATTAGGTGTTTGTGAAAATGCTTGTGTGATTTTTGTGTTATGACTTAGTTTTTCATGCTAGCATACCAAGTGTTTGTGAAAATGCCATGCTTGTTGGAGCTTGGGGCCATTTGGCTACTCCATGTGTTTTGCATTGTGTGTTGTATTTTTTGTCATGCTAGTTGTTAGGTTTTTGCATTTGCATGATATTTGGTTGGATTTTTGAATTAAGCATGCCTTGTGTTTGTGAAAATGCCATGCATGTCTTAGGTCTAGGTTACATTAAATGCCATGCAAGTTCATGTTAGGTCTAGGCCATATTATTTATGTCATGCATTTTCCTTACATTTAGGTTTAGATCCATGCATTTCATGCATTATGTTTGCTGCATTGTTTCATGCATTTCATGTTCATGCCACTTGAATAATGACTTGAGCCAATTAATGGTTCAAAGTCATGCTCTCTTGAGCACACTTGTGGAAAATTAAGTTTGTCAAATTGATTATTCTACCTTTGTGATTTTTTTTACTTAGCCAATTTTTATCTAACTTTCAAAAAGTCCTAGCTACTGCTTTCAAGTCATTTTATGAGTTTCAAATATTTTTATTTTTATTTTTAAATGATTTTATCAAAGACAAAAAAAATGTGTTGGCAAAGCAGTTTTTTTTTCACCCAAAACTCGTACATCTCCGATTTTTCTGGGAATTCATCTTTGATCAGAAAATTAAGCCCATTTTTTCTCATGTAGTTTTATATGTCCTGAGTCTCCAGTATTTTTTTTAGAATTTTTGGAATTTTTAAAAATAGGGTAAAAAATCGTGGATCAAAACTGGACAGTGGAGTCAGGATTGAATTTAAAGAAAAACAAAGTAGTTTTTTCTCCTCCAAAAACTCGTACATCTCTGATTTTTTTGGGAATTCATCTTTGATCAAAAAATTAAGCCGATTTTTTATCGTGTAGTTTTACATGTCCTGAGTCTCCAGTAATTTTTTCAGAATTTTTGGAATTTTTAGAAATAGGGTAAAAAATCGTGGATTAAAACTGGACAGTGGAGTCAGAATTGAATTTAAAGAAAAACAAAGCAGTTTTTTCTCCTCCAAAAACTCGTACATCTCTGATTTTTCTGGGAATTCATTTTTGATCAGAAAATTAAGCCGATTTTTTTTCGTGTATTTTTACATGTCCTGAGTCTCCAGTAATTTTTTCAGAATTTGTGGAATTTTTTAAAATAGGGTAAAAAATCGTGGATTAAAACTGGACAGTGGAGTCAGAATTGAATTTAAAGAAAAACAAAGCAGTTTTTTTCTCCTCCAAAAACTCATGTATCTCTGATTTTTCTGGGAATTCATCTTTGATTCGAAAATTAAGCCGATTTTTTCTCATATAGTTTTACATGTCCTGAGTCTCCAGTAATTTTTTCAGAATTTTTGGAATTTTTAAAAATAGGGTAAAAAATCGTGGATTAAAACTGGACAGTGGAGTCAGAATTGAATTTAAAGAGAAACCATTTTTCTGTTTTGGTTAATTTACTTAGAGTGGGCTGATTAGAAGGGTTAGCTACTGACTTAGGGTAATTTCTAAGCCTTTTCAAACTCTAAAAATGGTTTTTCAAGTCCCGGGTTAAGGGTAGTCAAGTCCGGATTTTTTAAACTTAGGAAATTAGAGCCATTTTAAAGAAATTAGCCCAGTTTTTATTTTTAATTCAAGCTTTTCAAAATTGTTTTCAAACAATCACAAAGTATTTTGGTTTTAGAATATTTAATTTGACATATTTTCCTAAGGTAGCCGGATATCTTTTTAGATATACGGATTTCCTTAATTAAAGGAAAAAAATACATTTCATGCATTGCATTTTTATATTCATGCATTTTATATAATATGTGATTCTTGCTATAATAATTTCTATGATATTGTTGTTATTTTGATTTATATTTTTTGATGTTACATGGTTTATTATATGGTTTCAAATATTTCATGATATCCTATGCTTTTATTTAGTTATCTTTATTTAGCATATACGTATTCATTTATTTTAAATGTTTTCAAAAGATAATGGTTTTCAATAAAAATAAAGATATTCCCGAGTTAAAATAATTCATGAGTTCTCTACCGGGTTTGCTGGAGGGAATATCATCAATTATCATTAATAAAGGAATATCTTTCTTTCAAAAAAGAGAATGATTCGGAAAGTTTTCCAAAACTAATAAAAATTTCTATATTTTGCCACGTTTGTTGGGGAATATAGGAAAATTTTGAATTTATAAATTCTGGATCATTTTCAATAAAAAAAATGAAATTATTTTTCTTTAAATTGGGAATTAACTTGAAATACTAAATTTAAAACCAACTTTTTACCGAGACTTGAGATAACACACGATTAATAAGGTACCGATTTATACGGGCGTTGTGGGGGTGCTAATCCTTCCCCACACGTAACCGACTCCCGAACCCGCTTCTTTGATTTCTCTGGTTTAAAACGCAGACTTGAAATTGGTTTTTAAAATGTTTTAATTAATTTTTAAAATATTTTATAAAACCGGTTTTAATAGGTGGCCGATCACACCTAGCTAAAAAAGATTGGTGGCGACTCCATGTCTTTTTTAAGGTCATTTTCAAAACCTTCATTTTTCTAGAGGAATTAAGTCGACTTTTCCTCGATTTTTTTTAATGTCACGCCTAACGAATAATAAAGTCTTGCGATGAGACTCGTCGTTATTTTTTTTTTAGGTTGCGACAGGCATATCACCACAGATAACCCTCCCTTGAAACACTATCCCAAATACACAGGGTCCCGTGTGCAATGACCAACGTTCACCAAGGAACGATCAAAAACCCCAGTTTGATTCCATTGCTACTACCTATGGTGAGCTATATCCCAAACTATTGCAAGGTTAACTTGTTGCATCCATATACCTCAAACCTCTGACACCGCCATATCCAAGGTAGTACAATGCAAATACCAACTGCGCGTATCACGCAGAAATTCAAGGACATTAGACTGAAGATTGCCTGGCCTTTTAAAAAAAAAGTCCAAAGTCTGATCAACACTAGGGTTGTGAAGTTCGGGATAAGGAATGGACTGAATGTAGCAGGAAATCCATTACCCTATCATGCTGAGAATCGGGTAAATGCAGTATTGACAGGGGAAGTCAGAAGGGTAAAAAGGTAAGCTAGTGAATTCAAGACTCTAATGATAAAAGTGTGGGTTGAAATGGTGAAAGCAGGAATGGTTGAGGACGGAGACAGCTTAAAAATGGTTGCAAACAAGGTGGAGAATTGGTGCCCGTTCCATGGATGTAAAGGTCATATTATACAAGACTGTAGGGACTTTCTGGCTAAAGTCCAAAAGATGATGGATGAGGGGGAAGCCTAGTTTTACTAGGAAATAGAGGAGAAAGTAGAGGTTGTTGAAAATGCAACTGGCTACAGGATAGGAAAATCTTTGATCATCTATTACGATGAACCAAAAGAGAAAGTTATGCCGGTTATGAAGGAAATTGCGCCTAAGTTAATCATAGATTTGCCTTCTTCCTTTTCATATATGGAAAACACAGCTGCACCGTGGAAGTATGGCTGCAGCATGGTTATGCCAGGGTCTTCAAGTCAACAAGATATCATAGGTGTAGGGCACTTAACACGAAGTGAAAGGTGTTATGCTCCTAAGGTTGTTGAACAAGGATCAACGAGAAAGGATGGAGGAATGGATAAAGGGAAGAAGGCAGCTGAACCAATCCATATTGAGATGGATTTTCAAAAGAAGTAGAGAGGGGGTCATCCCGGTTAACAAGATAAAAGAGTCAGTGAATGAAAATGAGGCTTGCAAGTTTTTAAAGTTCACAAAGCATAGTGAGTATAGTGTGGTTGAGAAATTGTAGCGTCAACCAGCAAGGATTTCAATCCTATCTTTGCTACTGAACTCGGAGCCACACTGAAATTCTTTATTGAGAGTTTTGAATCAGGCATATGTGGCTAACAACATATCGATGGAAAAACTAGATAGATTGGTGGGAAACATCGCAGCAGACGATCACATCTATTTTAGTTATGATGAAATACCACCCAATGGTATTGGGTCAACAAAGGCTCGTTACATAACAACCACTTGCAAGGGGCACATATTACCGAGGGTCTTTTTGGATAACGGTTCTTCATTAAATGTGATGCCATTGGCAACCTTGTCCAAATTGCCAGTGGATATTTCTTATATGCTGCCCAGTTGCAAGGTGGTTAGAGCTTTTGATGGAACTAGACGGGAGGTAATGGGAACTATCGAGGTCCCAATGGATATAGGTCCTTGTACCTATAAGGTAAACTTCCAAGTCATGGATATTACCCCGTCCTACAACTGCTTGTTAGGGAGGCCTTGGATACATTCAGTAGGGGCTGTACCCTCATCTCTCCACCAAAAGTTGAAATTCATGATGGAGGACGTTTGGTCACTGTATCGAGAGAAGAGGACATCATAGCCTATGCATCTACTGGTTCTTCTTACATTTAGCGAGACGAAGGTGCTGTAGAATGTTCCTTCTGGTCTTTGGAGTTCGTAAATGCAGTATTCGTCGCTGAAGGACCAAGAATTCCAAAATCAAAGTTGTCCAAGAATACAAGGTTGGGAGTAAGAACTACCATGGGAAAAGGCTGTAGGGCTGGCAAAGGTCTCGAAAAATACCTTCAAGGAATGGCCCGAGCAATGGAAGTAGTGGGAAAGAAGGACGGGTTTGGCCTAGGGTATCTTTCGAAGGCCCATGAGAAAAGAAAACAAGTTGAAAAGAACCGATAAATGAGGATGTCCGGTCTTGCGGGTATGGATATTGAGTGGGAGCCTATGACTTTCCCACCAATCCTTCACAGCTTCCGCTCAGCCGATTTTCTATTCGGAGGAAAGGATTCAGATGATATACTTGTAATGATCGAGCAAGCTTTTGAGAAGTTCAATATGGATAAGGGTGAGAAGATACATGATATGGTGATCTGCATGACTGGGGAGGAAGAAATGGAAAGTAAGAATGTAGACTGGATGGTGCGACCTTGTCCATCAGGATATAGACTGACCAATTGGAGTGCAACCGAGCTGCCCATAGTCTTTAGGTCTATTCCGAAATAATACTTTAAAAACAATCTTAATTATCTTTGACCAGAGATATTAAGAATTTATCTGTAATGGGCTTTTGTTTAAACATTTTCATTCAATAAATAACAAACGCGATGCATTTTATTCATATTGATGTGTCAATATTCTTTCATTTATGTTATTATTTTGCTTTCATTGTATATATGTTTTCCTATATTGTTTCTTCCCCACCTATTTACAGGTGTACGGATGCGGAATATGAGGACCTTCCTGTCAGTAATTCTAAAATTGATTTTGAAAGACCCATTTGCACGGGTGATTTTGAGGCCGATGAAGATACTGAGGATTATGGTCCACCTCCGGACTTATTAAGGAAAATAGAACAAGAAGAGAAACAAGTACTTCCTCATGAGGAGCTATTGGAAATGATAAATTTGGGAAATGGTGAGGAGATAAAGGAGGTTAAAATTGGGACTACATTGTCATCATCAATAAAGGGTGAATTGATAGCCTTGCTCCGGGAATATGTAGATGTATTTGCATGGTCGTACCAAGACATGCCAGGTCTGGATCCAGATATTGTGGTTCATAAGCTCCCTTTAAGGCCAGAATGCAAGACAATTTAGCAAAAGTTGAGAAGAATGAGGTCGGACATGCTGTTAAAGGTAAAAGAGGAGGTGAAGAAGCAGTTTGATGCTGGATTCTTAGAGGTGGCAAAATATCCGGAATGGGTGGCAAATATTGTTCCAGTACCAAAGAAGGATGGCAAGGTGCGGATGTGCATTGATTATCGAGATCTGAACAAGACCAGTCCCAAAGATAATTTTCCTTTGCCCCACATTGATACTTTGGTGAATAATACGGTGAAGAGTTCATTGTTTTCTTTCATGGACAGATTCTCGGGATATAATAAGATTAAGATGGCATCGGAAGATATGGAGAAAACCACATTTGTTACAATGTGGGGAACATTTTGCTACAAGGTAATGCCGTTTGGGTTGAAGAATGCTGGGGCAACATATCAGAGGACCATGGTGACCTTGTTTCATGACATGATGCATAAGGGAATTGAGGTCTATGTTGATGATATGATTGCAAAGTCACAAGAAGAAGATGAGCATATTGCGAATCTTAGGAAACTCTTTGAAAGACTAAGAAAGTTTCAACTCAAGCTAAACCCGACAAAATGCATATTTGGAGTCACTTCGGGGAAATTGTTGGGTTTTGTTGTTAGCAAAAGGGGAATTGAGATTGATCCAGATAAAGTGAAGGCCATCCAGAATTTGCCACCTCCACGTACTCAAAAAGAAGTAAGAGGTTTTCTAGGGAGATTGAATTACATTGCTTGGTTATTTCTCAGTTAACCGATAAATGTGAACCAATATTTAAGCTACTTCAAAAACGTAATCCAGGAGAGTGGGATAAGGGTTGTCAGATCGCCTTTGAAAAGGTTAAACATTATCTATCCAACCCACCAGTATTAATGCCATCGGTTCTGGATAAATCGATGATATTATATCTATCAGTATTTGAGAGATCCATGGGTTGTGTTTTGGGGCAGCTTGACGAGACTGGAAAGAAAGAACAAGCAGTTTACTATCTTAGCAAGAAGTTCACAGATTATGAGCTAAAATATTTGTCAGTAGAAAAGTTGTGTTGTGCCTTAGCTTGGACTGCTCGGAGGCTCAGACAGTACATGCTATACCATACAACGTGGCTGATTGCCAAGCTAGATCCAATCAAGTACATGTTGGAAGCACCTTCTTTGTCAGGGAGGACGACGAGATGGCAGGTTTTGTTGTCAGATTACGACATTGTATATGTAAGTCAGAAAGCTATTAAGGGCAATGTATTGGTTGAATTCTTAGCAAGTCGAGCAGTGGAAGATTATGAGTCGTTGAACTTTGACTTCCCAAATGAAGATTTGATGTATGTTTTGCAAGCGGATGAGGTTCCCTTGAAGAAGAAAGTATGGAAAATGTACTTTGATGGCGCATCTAATGCCATGGGGCACTGAATCGGTGCAGTACTCATATCCCCAAAAGAAGATTATTATCCTTTCACTGCTAGATTGGATTTTGATTGTACAAAAAATACTGCAGAATATGAGGCATATACAATGGACCTTCGTGCTGCCGTAGACAGAAAGATAAAAAACTCAAGGTTTTTGAAGATTCAGCCCTAGTGATATATCAATTGCGCGGAGAATGGGAAACTCGAGATACAAAACTAATCCGATACCGAGAACTCATACTGAGTTTATTGGAGGAGTTTGAAGAAGTGACTTTCAATTACTTCCCTCGAGAAGAAAATCGAATGGCGGATGCTCTGGCTACTTTTTCATCAATGTTTAAAGTGATGAAGGGGCGAAAGTTGTGCCGATCAAGATGAGCATATTTGAATCTCCTGCCCACTGTTTGAGTATCAAAGAAGAAACAGATGGTCTCCCTTGGTATAACGACATCTTGCAGTACATCAAGAGTCAACAGTATCCAGAACAGGCAACAGAAAATGACAAGAGGACTCTGAGAAGGCTAGCAATGGGTTTTGTTCTAGACAGCGAGATTCTCTACAAGAAAAGGAAAGACCACGTCCTATTGAGATGTGTTGAGTCTGCCGAAGCTCGAAGAATCATAGAGGAAGTCCATGAAGGGATATGTGGCACTCATGCCAATGGTCACATGCTTGCTAAGCAAGTTATGAGGGCAGGATATTATTGGCTGACGATGGAAGGAGATTGTATCAATAATTCCCGAAAGTGCCATAAATGCCATATCTATGCAGATAAGATTCATGTGTCGCCATCTCCATTGCATGTCATGACCGCATCATGGCCATTTTCAATGTGGGGAATGGATATGATTGGGCCTATTACCCCAAAAGCTTCAAATGGACATCGCTTCATCTTGGTGGCCATAGATTATTTCACAAAGTGGGTGGAAGCTGCTTCCTATGCGAATGTAACAAAGTCGGTGGTATGCATATTTGTTTAAAAGGAAATCATATGCCGATGCCAGCAAGAATTATTTCAGATAATGCTCTCAATCTAAATAATAAGATGATGAGAGAAGTTTGTACTCAGTTCAAGATCACGCATCACAATTCGGCACCTTATCATCCGAGATGAATGGGACAGTAAAAGCAGCCAACAAAAACATCAAGAAGGTTGTCGAAAAGATGACTGATGTGTATTGAGATTGGCATGAGATCTTGCCTTTTGCTTTTCACGCATATCGCACTTCGGTTCACACATCTATAGGGGCAACGCCGTTTTCTTTGGTAGACGGGATAGAAGCAGTGCTACCTATTGAAGTTGAAATCCTTTCACTTCGGGTTTTGATGGAGGTTGGTCTGGAAGAGGCGGAATGGGTTAGAGCTCATTATGAACAGCTGAATCTCATTGAGGAGAAAAGATTGAAGGCAATTTGTCATGGGCAATTATATCCGAAAAGGATGATTCGAGCCTACAACAAGAAGGTTCATCCCAGACAGTTCCGAGAGGGGGAGTTAGTACTGAGGAAAATTCTCCATACAGTGAAGGATCCGCGAGGAAAATGGGCCCCAAATTGGGAAGGACCCTATATAGTAAAAAGAGTTTTTTCTGGAGGAGCATTGATTCTAACTCGGATGGACGGGGATGATTTCAGAAATCCCTTGAATGCTGATGAAGTAAAGAACTATTACGCTTGAAGAAAAAAAAGAAAAAAGAAAAAAGAAAATGTGTGATGTTATGCACATGGAAATTCAAATGATTCCAAGGGTAAAAATGGAAATTCTGTATCTATTTCCCCTGAGGATTGCCTTTCAAAGAGAATATTCATGCCTGGTTTGATAAATGGCCATCTTTCATATTCCCTTCACTAAGAAGAAATTATCCCTAGTCACCCCTTTGAGCCTTAGAAATTATTTCTTTCTTTGAACCAAGATGAAGGATCACCCTCTACACTAGAGGGAAAATATGAGGAAAAATAATCAAAAATCATGGCAAAAGGAAAGCCATTGGAAAATGTGAAATCAAATAATGGCAAATGAAAGTCAGCAAAGAAAATAGATTAAAAAAAAAGAGAAAAAGAAAAGAAAAGTCCAAAAAAAAAGGGACAAATGTTTCAAGAATGAATTCTCCTCAGAAAATATTCCTTGATTCAATCACCCTTAAACACACTTTGGGCCTATTTATCCTTTCTTTCTAAAACCGAACCTTGGTCTACATTACGTGCTTTAAAAGTCCATTTTGATCAAGCATGGATATATAATTTGAGAGGTTGTTCTCAGAATTCATCCCATCTTTTGAATTGACATTTTTACCTTGGAAGCATTTAGAATTCTCAGATGCATGGTAAAATATAGCAAAAAAAAAAAAGAATGAGAAAGGAAAGGGTTAGCCGAAAACCCGCAAAGGGATACTTAATACCGAAAGGGGGACGCTTGAGTTGAAAACCCTCAAAGGGCGACTCAAGTACTGATTAAAGTTTGAACTAATGCTCCGTGTAAAGGGGGAGAAAGAATTTGAAAATCAGAGAAAAGGGGAACAACTCAATCTGACGTAACTACGAAAACTGAGGGATTACCCAAGTGTTCAAGAGAAATTTCAGATGATTTGAGAAATGAGGGGTCCAAGATATTCCGTATCCGAGGTATCTACAACCTATAATTTTACATTTTGTTTCTTATATCCTTGATATTCACTTTCACCATTTTAAAACATTTGCTGGAATAAGTTCTTCTTATCCTTTTCATGACATTTTGCTTGTTTCATATTTTCTTTCATAATTTTTTGAGATGCATTTTGTTTGTTATTAAATTGAATGATGATTAATAAACATAAAAATCTTTAAATAAAAGGATTTCATAGTATTACTAAGGAATGGATTTAAATTTGAGAAAAGGTTTGGAACCAATAATCTTGATTGAAAATTCACCAAATCAGGGAAAACAGTGAATGTATTGGAAACTCCGTCATGAAGTCAGAAAATTTGTGAATTTCAGCGAAGTCAAAAATTGGGACTGTTTGACAATTTATCTCGAGTAAAGGGTTCCTTAAGTGGGCATCAGTGAACACTTGAAGACTCTGTCATGGAGTCAGATAATCTATGAACTTCAAAGAAACCATGGCTTAGAAATCATGACACAATCATTTGATTGCATTCATCTTTAGGAAATATACAAGCATTTGCAAAGCATGTCATTTTCATCATTGCATTTAGCTAACATTGCAGGAATCATGAAAACTTTGGCTTCCCCAAATCGAACTTGTTCTGCTTCTCAAATGAGTCGAGCCTCAACACCGTTATCGAGGTATGTTCCTTTCTTTTTCAAGTTAAATTTATTTTTTCAATTGAATCAAACTCAGGATTATTCTTAGTATTTCCTTTTATCTTAAATCGAATTCATTCTGTTTATCAAGTGAGTCGAGCCCCGAGACCATCGTCGAGGTATTTTCTTTTGTTTTAAATCGAATTCATTCTGTTTATCAAATGAGTCGAGCCTCAAGACCATCGTCAAGGTATTTCCTTTTGTTTTAAATCGAATTCATTCTGTTTATCAAATGAGTCGAGCCCCGAGACCATCGTCGAGGTATTTCCTTTTGTTTTAATCGAATTCATTCTGTTTATCAAATGAGTCGAGCCCCGAGACCATCGTCGAGGTATTTCTTTTTGTTTTAAATCGAATTCATTCTGTTTATCAAATGAGTCGAGCCCCGAGACCATCATCGAGGTATTACCTTTTGTTTTAAATCAAATTCATTCTGTTTATCAAATGAGTTGAGCCCCGAGACCTTCGTCGAGGTATTTCCTTTTGTTTTAAATCGCATTCGTTATGTTTATCAATTGAGTTGAGCCTCGAGACCATCGTCGAGGTATTTCCTTTTGTTTTAAATCGAATTCATTCTGTTTATCAAATGAGTCGAGCCTCGAGACCATCGTCGAGGTATTTCCTTTCGTTTTAAATTGAATTCATTCTGTTTATCAAATGAATCGAGCCATGAGACCATCGTCGAGGTATTTTATTTTTCTTTAAAACTCATTCTGCTTTTTAAGTAAGTCAAATACTTTGTTTTAAAATCGAACCTGTTTCCTTAAGACGGGTCGAGCCTTGATTAGTCAGGGAATTCAATTTAAGGATAAAATTTTCAATTTATAGTTTTTTCAAAAAAAAAATGAAATGATAATGAAAAATGGAAATGAATGTAAACCCATTTCCCTTTTCTTCACATGTGATTTCACTAATCGGATAAAATTAGTGTTTGCTTATCTTTGCCTGATTCCTGATTCTCAGCAATAACCAAAGAGACGCAGCTGTAGACACCTAATTTTGTCCGGACCACTAAATAAAGTATGTTTTCTTCCTAAATTGATGCTTCAGAATGCAAAAAGGCTTTTCTCATCCTGCAGGTGGTATTCCGGGACTTAGTCTAGAGCACAAAAAGTCAAACTTAAAAAAGTCAACCCCAAAAAAGTCAACTATTAAAAAAGTCAACCCACTTTCAAAATCAAGATTTGAAGTTCAATTGAAGAATGGTGAAAGAATTTTGATAATCCGAGGTCTACATTGAAAGATATGGAGTTCGAACGTTGGGTTACGAAATTTCAGTAGAAAGGAAACCCTAGTTCGGAAAATTTGGGGAACAATGCTTAAACGATCGAATTGGTCAAAATTGAAGGTTCCAAATGAAAGATAAGCACTGACTATGGGTAATGGAGAAGCTATGATGCACCCAAAAGAGTGTATCTTATTTAACCTTGCACTAAAAAGATCAATTGTAAGTATAATGATTAGCAAGGGTCGAGTCCTCAGGGATTGGGTTTTAATCTATGAGTTATTAGTTTATAACTTACGTTCAAAGAAAACAATAAAAGAAAAGGGGTTTTTGAAGCCAGATTTAAACTAAAGTAAATAATAAGAATAAGATGCAAGGCGGTATAACCAGCCAATAAAAATATATATACTAAATTAGGCGGTATAACCAGCCAATAAAAATATATATACTAAATTAGGCGGTATAACCAGCCAATAAAAATAAAACAAAGTTAATATACAAATTAGGCGGTATAACCAACCAATAAAAATAAATATACTTTTAAAAATAAGCAAACTAGAAAAGTAAGAAAACAAGTAAGTAAGAAGAATCAAATATGAAAAATATGGTTAAGGTTTCATTCTCCACCACTAGACATCATTAAGAATCAATTTCAGATCTATCAATATCAACCAACTATCAAAGTTAACAACCGTAGATAACAACAAGCTCTGTTATCCCAATCTTTCCTTAGTTTGTCGTTAAATAGAACAAGCTCTCTATTTAATCTCTAACCATTAAACAACCTAGAATAAGCTCTCTAAATTCAATTTAATGGCAGCTTTATGATGAGAAAGATAGGTTGATCTAAGCAACAAACACATAAGCTCGGATTGTTCAACTTAGGTTATGTTCCACTTTGCAATTATTGAAAACTTGACCATAATCATTAATCACAAATTGCCACTTATGAATAGGAAATCAAGACAATTACACGGATCAAGACTCCTAGACTAGCAATAGATAATTATCAAGATCTATCTAGTTGTACACCTAAATAAATCAAGACAACATCATGAACAATTCTTGTAGAAGAACATAAGCAACTTTGATAGAAAATTAATGATAGATAGAATATGAAAATCAATCACAAAACATGTCTAGGGCTTTGAAATCACCCTTAACCAAATAGAAGTTTAGCCTAGCATAGGCATTGTAAACATAAACATAAAATTAAAGAGAATCTAAGAAGGAAATAAAAGAAAGAAAGAAGAAGAAGAAAATAAAGAAAAAGAAAACTAGAGAAAAGAAAGAAGAAGAAAACTTAGAGAATTTTATTACAATGACTAATATCCTACCAATGTACAATGCCTCATACAATCATCCAAGGCCCTCTATTTATACACATTTTGGAGGACTAAATGACAAGAGACAAGCTTTACAAATTTCAAAGGTAGGTATAATAGGTGGGTGCATTTTTCTAACAATTTTCGTCATATTGTATGACAATTTTGATCAGCCAACTTGATGGTCGATTTTGTCAATATTGGAAGCTTGATCTGATCACATGGTCTTCTATAAAAATGTTCCCCTATCAGTTAGTGATCCATAGCCGTTGGAATCAGCTCATTTTCTGATGTGGATCAGAAGATATGGGCAAAATACCAAAACAGGTCAGCACAGACGTCATTGCACATCAGCCAACTTGATGGTCGATTTCGCTAGGGAAAACGACTCCGTTTCAAGAAGTGTAAAACATGAAAAAGTTAGATATGCCTCTTAACTTTGCACGGTTAAAATTGCAGCCTTATTGCTTCAGTGAAACTCCAGATATAGCTGATATGGCAAAAGGTATCGGAACTGGAACTGAACTGAATTTGCCTTTAATTGTTGATTTAACCTAGTAATCTGAAATCACTCAAAGAAACTTGTAAAAAAACACCAAATTACATAAAAATATAAAAGATCATAAACACAATTAGACTAAGCAATAATAACTCGTATTTGACACAAAACAATAATAAAACATAACTAAAAACTATATAATTATACGAGTTATCACACCCTCACACTTAGATTGTTGCTAGTCCTCGAGCAAAAAAAAATAAAAATAAAATAAGAAAATCTAATCTAATCCACTTTCGTAGGAAATCACGGTGGCACTTAGCATGTGACACAAGCCTTTAAACCCCTAGGTGTCCCTAGTGGACGAGTTTAGTCTCGTGAGGGTTTACTAGAACGATACCCACAAACATTGAAAAACTAAAATATAAATAAACTACATATACTAAAAATATTTACTCCTAATCCTTTCAATACACATTAGAGACAATCTTTGAACAAGTCTTATAAACTAATCAATAGCTTAAAGAATTTCACAAAAATCATGCTTGAATGTAAATTGTTTGAGTTAAGCCAATATTAACATAACATATTTCAATCAAAATAGTGCATATTCAAACTTAATCTCAACTACTCACATGGGATACTCTCATGATTTTCATTCTTTAAAGTAGTGGTAAAGTGTTTACACTCAATCAATCTCATGAAAACAGTTCTACCATATTCTTGCTTGTCCACCTATTCTCCACTATTTAGATCATACAACTTCATGAATCAAGAGGTCTTTAATCAAAGTTGTAATGGGGCCAAGGGGATTGTAATGTGATTGAAGAACAAAAGGATAAAGATATCACAAAGGTTCCAAAGAGTTCATAAAGTTTAGAGACATAATAAGATCATACAAAGAAACTTCTCAAAACTCTTTACAAGTACATAGTCACCTAGGCCGGATATTCATGTTGGGCCTTTTCTTCATTCTAAACAACTTTGTAACATCTTTTTCTTTTTCCCCAAATTCAAGAGATGATTCATATTTTTTTTTACATAGGAATGTATTTTCCAGTATTCCATTTCTTTTTTTTTCTCTTGACTTTTCTTTTCTTTCCCCCCCACACTTATTTCTTATTTCTAACCCAAATTTTCAATAGATCTTCCTTGTCTTTGCAACTTGTCTCAAAACATGCTAATTCATCTTTGGAACAAAGGTAAGGATATAAGTATATTTAGGTTAGGGACAAGTTATGGTTACCAAAGAGATAGCTTATTCAATGTAGGCTCAAATTGGTTCACTAAGGGTGTGTTCTCTTGGAACATCAATAAGGGATGGCTGTTTGGCCCTGGCTAAAAATCCTAATGCCTCTATCATATTCATGTTGTCACATGCATCAATATAGTCTCAACAAGGTCTAAAGCAAGTTCTAGAGAATCATGTATAAGAGCACTCAAGAAAGGAATTAGATTGATATGTATAATGCATCAATCATATAGGCTCAAAAACTCACAAGGATGATTATACAAGTCAATTTTAAGTCTAAACATGCTTCTTTCTCAATCAAGATATCATATTAACATTGGCTCATAAAAAGGTTGATATCAAGCTCAATTCTCATGAAAATCTTCTCACTAATAAATCTGTTTTAGACTTATGCAATTCATATCTCATCATAGTATTGAAAGTAACTAAAACACACTAAAAACACACTAAGTCTAAACATGCTTTTTTTTTGTTTTTTTTTGTTTTTTTGAAGAAGATTAAATCAAACTGACAAGGTATGTCTCAAGTCTCCCTTACTCAGACCTTGTTCAGAATAAATACTTCTAAATGTCTTAAAACACAACAAATTTGTTTTTTTTAAATTAGCTAAATATGTCCCTTACCCCCTACTAAAATATGACATTGTCCCCAATGTCAAATTTTAAAGGTAGAATTTAGGAGATATTACTTGCAGAGGTTGCTAACCACTTATTATAACTGAGACACAACAAGCAAAATGTTAGATAATGTCACAAAGACAAAGTGCAATCCACTCCTTGCTCGTCCATATCTCTTTTTCTTTTTCCGAGCGTTTGCGAAACAACCGTAGCAGATAAACACTCATAAGCTTGGAGCTTTTTGAGTAAATCTTCAATGGTTGTAGCAGAAATTATGGTTCTCCTTGCCTCTGAAAACATGAATCCATTTTCCACAGCATTATCTAAATATGAAAGCAAATTACTAAAATAACCATTAATATTAAGCAAACCAATGGGTTTCTTATTTGTGACCAAAGATGACCAAGAAGCCACGCAAGCTATTTCTTCCAATGTACCCAGACCTCCTGGTAAAGCAATGAATGCATCGGCAGAATGGTACATGATTGTTATCCGTTCAGGGATACTCCAGACTTGTATTTCCTTACCCAAGGTAGGTCCACAAAAATCTGTGAATAGTTTTGGCACGATTCCTAGAACTGGACTTCCTCCGGCGTGTGCTGCTGTAGCGACTGCTCCCATTAAACCCGTACTACCACCTCCATAAATCAACTGGATCTTTTGTTGGGCAAGTATTACTCCAACTCTTATGGCTTCATCAGCAAATATGTTATTTTTCCCTGGATAAGCACCTCCAAAGACACAAATTTTTTTAATGCGCTGGGACGAAGTACTTTCCATTTTTTTTTTCGAGTGCCTGAAAGAGAATGAGTACATGGTGTAATATATAGAGGACTGAGTAGTGAATCAGACAAGAGTAATAATGTCGCCGAAAGTGTATTTGACCTGTCAGAAGAAAATGTTAACCTAACAAAAGATTTTTGCGTGATTTCAGGAAGAAAATCAAAAAGAGAAGAAAAATCAACCGTAAAAGACCAATAAAAAAAAAACGAGAATAATTACACAAATCGAACAACACGTAAATTAAACCGAAATGAAGTTATTGCAAATCAAACCAAAAGCTGAGAAGTTATTTATTGTAGTTGTGATTGTGGCTCACATCTTCCTCTGGTTTTACGTCCAGAAACGGCTTAAACGCCTTCTATGAGTCGAGGATATGCTTCCCATCCAGTTTTCTTACAAGCTGGCAAACAGGGTCTTTTAACATCAGATTCCCAAGATGTTGCCATTCCCTTTGGAATTGCGGCCATAAATCAAGAATTTCTCTTTGTACGTCTCCACTAGGATGCGTCTCAAGAGAAAGTTGGATATTACCCAAATTCTCCTTACTCAGTCCATCCTTAATGAATTCAATTTTATCATCTCGATTAGAGGACGGAATCCCAATAGAACGACATTTACCGTTACACGTCCATCGTGCACATTTGTGGCAGTTTGAACTCGTGCGCTTTGCTCGTCGCTTCTTTGCAAAAGTGTTCTACCTGTACCTGGTAAATGCAAAACAGGCAGATATTCATCTTCACGTACCTTGGCTTCAATTATCCAACGTATGTCTTCAGGAATCCCTTTGTGCATAAGCATTCTTAATCTTTCAAATCGAACTTGGTAAAGCTTCAGTAAAATATTTCGAGGAAAAGGAGGAAATCTTTTCTGCAATCTTGTGAGAATATCATCCATCCTGAAAAAAAAATGAAAAAAATTGAAAGAGAAATTGGAAGAGAAATTTATATACAATATCAGTTTTGTGGGTAGCTGATGGAACCGACTTAAATAATCACAGAGTACCGTTATCCGCCGTTTAACCGGGGTTAAAAAATTATATTTACATCTAGTTATTTTCAAAACAAGGATCAGAAAGAAAAACAACATAAAAAGACTCAAAAACAAAACACTCTAAATAAAATCCTAAATTCTTCCCCCCACACATAATTTTTACATTGTCCTCAATGTAATGCTATTATCCCCCAATGCAAGAATTATATGTAATAGAAAAGAACTATTAAACAAAAGAAAACAAAAACAATAAAAGATAGAATGATGGAGAGTAAGGAATATGCAAATCTGATATAATAGATGCTCTCCATCCTTTTGGGTTGCCTCCCAAGAAGCGCTTGGTTTATTGTCCTCAGCCTGACTTCGACCCATGCCATTATTATTCAACATAATTTGGCTCAAAAAGTGGTAACTCCTCCACATCTTGTATGGGAAAGTTCTCATAGTAAGGCTTCAATCTATGACCATTCACTTTGAACGCCTTATCTGTTTTTGGGCTTTGGATTTCAACTGCACCATGAGCAAATACATTAGTAATAACAAAAGGTCCAACCCAACGAGAACGTAACTTACCTGGATATAACTTAAGGCGTGAATGGAAGAGAAGAACTTTTTGTCCAACAACAAATTCCTTTCTTGATATCATCTTGTCATGGAATGCCTTAGTCTTTTCCTTGTAAATCCTAGAATTCTGATAGGCATCATTCCTTATCTCCTCTAATTCTTGTAGGTCAAGTTTTCTTTTCTTTCCTGTCTCATCCATCTCCATGTTGCATTGTTTGATAGCCCAATATGATTTATGTTCCAATTCAACCGGAAGATGACAAGGCTTACCATAAACAAGTCGATAAGGAGACATACCAATGGGTGTCTTATATGCTGTCCTATAAGCCCAAAGTGCATCATCAAGTCGTGAACTCCAATCCTTCCTATTTGGATTAACTGTCTTTTCAAGGATGGACTTAACTTCTCGGTTTGACACTTCAGCTTGCCCACTAGTTTGAGGATGATATGAGGTGGAGACCTTGTGTGTGATGTTATACTTCCTCAAAAGTGCTTCCATAGTCCTATTGCAAAAGTGAGTACCTCTATCGCTGATTATGGCCTTTGGCGTTCCAAACCTAGCAAAGATGTTATCCCCGGCAACGGTGCCAAAAATTTGATGCACCCAAAAGAGTGTATCTTATTTAACCTTGCACTAAAAAGATCAATTGTAAGTATAATGATTAGCAAGGGTCGAGTCCTCAGGGATTGGGTTTTAATCTATGAGTTATTAGTTTATAACTTACGTTCAAAGAAAACAATAAAAGAAAAGGGGTTTTTGAAGCCAGATTTAAACTAAAGTAAATAATAAGAATAAGATGCAAGGCGGTATAACCAGCCAATAAAAATATATATACTAAATTAGGCGGTATAACCAGCCAATAAAAATAAAACAAAGTTAATATACAAATTAGGCGGTATAACCAACCAATAAAAATAAATATACTTTTAAAAATAAGCAAACTAGAAAAGTAAGAAAACAAGTAAGTAAGAAGAATCAAATATGAAAAATATGGTTAAGGTTTCATTCTCCACCACTAGACATCATTAAGAATCAATTTCAGATCTATCAATATCAACCAACTATCAAAGTTAACAACCGTAGATAACAACAAGCTCTATTATCCCAATCTTTCCTTAGTTTGTCGTTAAATAGAACAAGCTCTCTATTTAATCTCTAACCATTAAACAACCTAGAATAAGCTCTCTAAATTCAATTTAATGGCAGCTTTATGATGAGAAAGATAGGTTGATCTAAGCAACAAACACATAAGCTCGGATTGTTCAACTTAGGTTATGTTCCACTTTGCAATTATTGAAAACTTGACCATAATCATTAATCACAAATTGCCACTTATGAATAGGAAATCAAGACAATTACACGGATCAAGACTCCTAGACTAGCAATAGATAATTATCAAGATCTATCTAGTTTTACACCTAAATAAATCAAGACAACATCATGAACAATTCTTGTAGAAGAACATAAGCAACTTTGATAGAAAATTAATGATAGATAGAATCTGAAAATCAATCACAAAACATGTCTAGGGCTTTGAAATCACCCTTAACCAAATAGAAGTTTAGCCTAGCATAGGCATTGTAAACATAAACATAAAATTAAAGAGAATCTAAGAAGGAAATAAAAGAAAGAAAGAAGAAGAAGAAAATAAAGAAAAAGAAAACTAGAGAAAAGAAAGAAGAAGAAAACTTAGAGAATTTTATTACAATGGCTAATATCCTACCAATGTACAATGCCTCATACAATCATCCAAGGCCCTCTATTTATACACATTTTGGAGGACTAAATGACAAGAGACAAGCTTTACAAATTTCAAAGGTAGGTATAATAGGTGGGTGCATTTTTCTAACAATTTTCGTCATATTGTATGACAATTTTGATCAGCCAACTTGATGGTCGATTTTGTCAATATTGGAAGCTTGATCTGATCACATGGTCTTCTAGAAAAATGTTCCCCTATCAGTTAGTGATCCATAGCCGTTGGAATCAGCTCATTTGCTGGTCTGGATCAGAAGATATGGGCAAAATACCAAAACAGGTCAGCACAGACGTCATTGCACATCATCCAACTTGATGGTCGATTTCGCTAGGGAAAAAGACTCCGTTTCAAGAAGTGTAAAACATGAAAAAGTTAGATATGCCTCTTAGCTTTGCACGGTTAAATTTCAGCCTTATTGCTTCAGTGAAACTCTAGATATAGCTGATATGGAAAAAGGTATCGGAACTGGAACTGAACTAAATTTGCCCTTAATTGTTGATTTAACCTAGTAATCTGAAATCACTCAAAGAAACTCGTAAAAAAACACCAAATTACATAAAAATATAAAAGATCATAAACACAATTAGACTAAGCAATAATAACTCGTATTTGACACAAAACAATAATAAAACATAACTAAAAACTATATAATTATACGAGTTATCAAGCTACTTAGAAGAAAAACTGAAAGAAAAGTTAATTCGAAAGAAAACCGAGAATTAGGATTTTTGGTAGATTTTAGTGAAATTTGGAAAATTGCAGAAATGGCCCGATTCGATAAAACTAATGCCCCTAATTGATAAGGAATGGTGGAACAAGGATAGCCCAACGCTCAGTTTGAAGTAATTCCGCGAAAAGACCCGATTAGAGAAAAAACGAAAAAATGAGGAAATTCCCGATACTGAAAAGAGGAAGAATCAAAACGAAAGGGAATTTGATCATAAAAATTGGGCGTTTTCAAACAACTCCAATTCAATATGTGATAAAGGTCCAAAAAAAGAAAATCTGAAAATCAGACTTGTTTTGAGCAAAACCGAGCTTCAGAGGCAAAATGACAAAACTGGAAAAATCTGGAAAAATACCAAATGTGCTCCAAAAATCACCAAAATTTTCCGATCTCATTCCTAAATCATTTTGGAGAGATTGGAGAAAGAAAATCTGGATTCGGAGCTCGTTTGCAAAATGGCCAAATCCCGGGCCCATTATGTAAAAATTCAAAAGGATAAATCCCGAAAAAATAGCAAATGAGCCCCAAAAACTACCAAAACTTCCAGATCACACTTTTAAATTATTTGGAAGAGATTGGTGAAGAAAAATCTGGATTCGGAGCTCGTTTATAAATGGTGAAAGTTCGGGTGCACAAAAGGGCATTTTTGGAAATAAATCCAAAATAAATAGCAAATGGACTCGGAATTAGAGAAAAAACGAAAAAATGAGGAAATTCCCGATACTGAAAAGAGGAAGAATCAAAACGAAAGGGAATTTGATGATAAAAATTGGGCGTTTTCAAACAAATCCAATAAAATATGTGATAAAGGTAAAAAAAAAAAAAATCTAAAAATCGGACTTGTTTTGAGCAAAACCGAGCTTCGAAGGCAAAAGGACAAAACTGGAAAAATTTGGAAAAATACCAAATATGCTCCAAAAATCACCAAAATTTTCCGATCTCATTCCTAAATCATTTTGGAGAGATTGGCAAAAGAAAATCTGGATTCGGAGCTCGTTTGTAAAATGGCCAAATCCCGGGCCCATTATGCAAAAATTCAAAAGGATAAATCCCGAAAAAATAGTAAATGAGCCCCAAAAACTACCAAAACTTCCAGATCACACTTTTAAATTATTTGGAAGAGATTGATGAAGAAAAATATGGATTCGGAGCTCGTTTATAAATGGTGAAAGTTCGGGTGCACAAAAGGGCTTTTTTGGAAATAAATAGCAAATAGACTCGGAATTAGAGAAAAAACGAAAAAATGAGGAAATTCCCGATACTGAAAAGAGGAAGAATCAAAACGAAAGGGAATTTGATCATAAAAATTGGGCGTTTTCAAACAACTCCAATTCAATATGTGATAAAGGTCCAAAAAAAGAAAATCTGAAAATCGGACTTGTTTTGAGCAAAATCGAGCTTCGGAGGCAAAATGACAAAACTGGAAAAATCTGGAAAAATACCAAATGTGCTCCAAAAATCACCAAAATTTTCCGATCTCATTCCTAAATGATTTTGGAGAGATTGGAAAAAGAAAATCTGGATTCGGAGCTCGTTTGCAAAATGGCCAAATACCGGGCCCATTATGCAAAAATTCAAAAGGATAAATCCCGAAAAAATAGCAAATGAGCCCCAAAAACTACCAAAACTTCCAGATCACACCTTTAAATTATTTGGAAGAGATTGGTGAAGAAAAATATGGATTCGGAGCTCGTTTATAAATGGTGAAAGTTCGGGTGCACAAAAGGGCATTTTTGGAAATAAATCCAAAATAAATAGCAAATGGACTCGGAATTAGAGAAAAAACGAAAAAATGAGGAAATTCCCGATACTGAAAAGAGGAAGAATCAAAACAAAAGGGAATTTGATCATAAAAATTGGGCGTTTTCAAACAACTCCAATTCAATATGTGATAAAGGTCCAAAAAAAGAAAATCTGAAAATCGGACTTGTTCTGAGCAAAATCGAGCTTCGGAGGCAAAAGGACAAAACTGGAAAAATCTGGAAAAATTCCAAATGTGCTCCAAAAATCACCAAAATTTTCCGATCTCATTCCTAAATCATTTTGGAGAGATTGGCGAAAGAAAATCTGGATTCGGAGCTCGTTTGCAAAATGGCCAAATCCCGGGCCCATTATGCAAAAATTCAAAAGGATAAATCCCGAAAAAATAGCAAATGAGCCCCAAAAGCTACCAAAACTTCCAGATCACACTTTTAAATTATTTGGAAGAGATTGGTGAAGAAAAATCTGGATTCAGAGCTCGTTTATAAATGGTGAAAGTTCGGGTGCACAAAAGGGCATTTTTGGAAATAAATCCAAAATAAATAGCAAATGGACTCGGAATTAGTGAAAAAATGAGGAAATTCCCGATACTGAAAGGAGGAAGAATCAAAACGAAAGGGAATTTGATCATAAAAATTGGGCGTTTTCAAACAAATCCAATTCAATATGTGATAAAGGTCCAAAAAAAAGAAAATCTGAAAATCGGACTTGTTTTGGGCAAAATCGAGCTTCGGAGGCAAAAGGACAAAACTGGAAAAATCTAGAAAAATACCAAATGTTCTCCAAAAATCACCAAAATTTTCCGATCTCATTCCTAAATCATTTTGGAGAGATTGGCAAAAGAAAATCTGGATTCGGAGCTCTTTTGCAAAATGGCCAAATCTCGGGCCCATTATGCAAAAATTCAAAAGGATAAATCCCGAAAAAATAGCAAATGAGCCCCAAAAACTACCAAAACTTCCAGATCACACTTTTAAATTATTTGGAAGAGATTGGTGAAGAAAAATATGGATTCGGAGCTCGTTTATAAATGGTGAAAGTTCGGGTGCACAAAAGGGCATTTTTGGAAATAAATCCAAAATAAATAGAAAATGGACTCGGAATTAGAGAAAAAAACGAACAAATGAGGAAATTCCCGATACTGAAAAGAGGAAGAATCAAAACGAAAGGGAATTTGATCATAAAAATTGGGCATTTTCAAACAACTCCAATTCAATATGTGATAAAGGTCCAAAAAAAGAAAATCTGAAAATCGGACTTGTTTTGAGCAAAATCGAGCTTCGGAGGCAAAAGTACAAAACTGGAAAAATATGGAAAAATACCAAATGTGCTCCAAAAATCACCAAAATTTTCCGATCTCATTCCTTAATCATTTTGGAGAGATTGGCGAAAGAAAATCTGGATTCGGAGCTCGTTTGCAAAATGGCCAAATCCCGGGCCCATTATGCAAAAATTCAAAAGGATAAATCCCGAAAAAATAGCAAATGAGCCCCAAAAGCTACCAAAACTTCCAGATCACACTTTTAAATTATTTGGAAGAGATTGGTGAAGAAAAATCTGGATTCGGAGCTCGTTTATAAATGGTGAAAGTTCGGGTGCACAAAAGGGCATTTTTGGAAATAAATCCAAAATAAATAGCAAATGGACTCGGAATTAGAGAAAAAATGAAAAAATGAGGAAATTCCCGATACTGAAAAGAGGAAGAATCAAAACGAAAGGGAATTTGATCATAAAAATTGGGCGTTTTCAAACAAATCCAATTCAATATGTGATAAAGGTCCAAAAAAGGAAAATCTGAAAATCAGACTTGTTTTGAGCAAAACCGAGCTTCGGAGGCAAAAGAACAAAACTGGAAAAATCTGGAAAAATAGCAAATGTACTCCAAAAATCACCAAAATTTTCCGATCTCATTCCTAAATCATTTTGGAGAGATTGGCAAAAGAAAATCTGGATTCGGAGTTCGTTTACAAAATGGCCAAATCCCGGGCCCATTATGCAAAAATTCAAAAGGATAAATCCCGAAAAAATAGCAAATGAGCCCCAAAAACTACCAAAACTTCTAGATCACACTTTTAAATTATTTGGAAGAGATTGGTGAAGAAAAATATGGATTCGGAGCTCGTTTATAAATGGTGAAAGTTCGGGTGCACAAAAGGGCATTTTTGGAAATAAATCCAAAATAAATAGCAAATGGACTCGGAATTAGAGAAAAAACGAAAAAATGAGGAAATTCCCGATACTGAAAAGAGGAAGAATCAAAACGAAAGGGAATTTGATCATAAAAATTGGGCGTTTTCAAACAAATCCAATTCAATATGTGATAAAGGTCCAAAAAAAGAAAATCTGAAAATCAGACTTGTTTTGAGCAAAACCGAGCTTTGGAGGCAAAAGGACAAAACTGGAAAAATCTGGAAAAATACCAAATGTGCTCCAAAAATCACCAAAATTTTTCGATCTCATTCCTAAATCATTTTGGAGAGATTGGCAAAAGAAAATCTGGATTCGGAGCTCGTTTGCAAAATGGACAAATCTCGGGCCCATTATGCAAAAATTCAAAAGGATAAATCCCGAAAAAAATAGCAAATGAGCCCTAAAAACTACCAAAACTTCTAGATCACACTTTTAAATTATTTGGAAGAGATTGGTGAAGAAAAATCTGGATTCGGAGCTCGTTTATAAATGGTGAAAGTTCGGGTGCACAAAAGGGCATTTTTGGAAATAAATTCAAAATAAATAGCAAATAGACTCGAAAAATTTTGAAAAATCCAGAATTAAATTTTTTATTGTTTTGGAAGTATTGAAAAATGAAAATTTGAATTTGGATTCCGTTTGCTATTTATTTAGGTTCGGGGGTAAAAAATGTCATTTTATCGAAGAAGTCGAAAGGGGCCAATTTATAATTAAGAAAAACATGAAGGATGAAAGATTTGCTGAGATAATTCCTCCCTTGGTCAGCCAACATAGAGGAGAAGAAGGAAGCTTGTTCAATTTAATTCCTTAATCACTATCAAGCTCGAAATGCTTCTACTAGTACCTTGCAAATGGTCCCCCTTCATCCAATGGCTTAAATGCCTTGTAGAAAAGTTGAATACACCATTCAATGGCCAAGTTTAAATGCCAAGATGACATTTTTATTTGTCATGAAAGAACCCTCATCTAATGGCCAAGAATGGAAGAAAAAAGATGAGCACAATTCATCCAAAGTTGGGCATCCATTCGGCCAAGCAAGGGAGTGCATGGGATTGTTTCTTTTTATCCAATTGATTAGGCCATCTGCAAGGGCTGAGTACACATGTTAAGGGATGGATTTAATCCACAAGATGTCATTTTTATGTTGTCCTCATCCAATGACCAAGAATGGAAGAAGAAAGATGAGCACAACTCATCCAAGGGTAGAGATCCATTCGACCAAGCAAGGGAATGCATGGGATTGTGTCCTTATTTCATCTAAGGGCTGAGGTTATTAGAAGGGCTGAATACACATCTTAAGGGCTGCAATAAATTGGCAAGAAGGTATTTTTATTGTGTCATAAAAGTATCCTAATCTAAGGACCGAAATTGGAGGAGAAAAAGTGCACAAGCCATCCAATGGTTGGAGGGCCAACCGGCCAAGCATGAGAGAGGGGGGGAATGTTTTATTTTTCCTTAAGTGGCTGATCATTTGGGAGGAGAAGTCAGTAGCTAATGGAGTAAAAAAAGGTTTTTGAAAGAAAGGAAGAAAAAGTTTTCTAAGAGAGCTTGAAGGTAGCCATTTCTACCTAGCTCTAGCATAGTTTTCTTCTTGTTTTTCCATAGTGATTTCTTAATTTTCTATCTTGTTTTCTTACTACATTTCTCATAGAAATAAAAGTTTTAAAAGGTTTATTTAAGTTTTCATCTTTTCTTCTTCATCAAAAATGGTTGAAAACAATTTATTTATTTTTTTACAAATTTTTTGCTTTGGCCGAATGTAGCATGAGTGATTGCCTTGATTTTTATTCTTTTCTTATTTTCTTCTTTTCATGTTATTGTGGGAAACATGATTTTATAAGGTTTATTTAAGTTTTTAGTGTTCTGATTTTTTTACAAAAAATAAAGCAAAAGAGATTGAAAATGGCTACATGATCTTGATACATATCAAGTGACCATGGTTAGGGGGGAGACTATGCCCATTTTTACCAACCATGAAACTCACCTTTATTTTAATTAGCATGGTTTATTTTTTGATTTTTTTGAAATGGAAAGGCTTCATGATCTTGACAAGATCAAGTGATTATGGTTAGGGGATAGGCTATGCCCATTTTGTACCCACCATGGAGCTTAACTTTCCTTGTTTTGTTTACTATTTTTTTCTTGATATTTTTTTTGCATGTCTATGTTTATTTTAATCATGCTCTTTACATTATTTTTATGCTATATTTACTTTTATACTTTTTCATGAAATAATACTTCCTTGTAGGTTTTGACCTTTGTGTTCTTCATGATTATATCTTGCATTTTCTCATGTATCATATCTTGTATGTTGCCATGTTTGCATATTATATTTTGTCATGTGACCATTTGGCACTTTCATTTTGTATGCTTTGCATATGCATTTTCATCTTGTTAGTTGAGAGGTTTGCATTTCCATGCCATGAGTTTGTGTATCTTGCATGTTAGTATGCCATGTGTTTGTGGAAAATACCATGCTAAGCTTATAGGACCTTTCGGCCATGATGAATTTCATTGTGCATGTGTGCATTTTTTGTATGTTAACTTGCTTAGTATGCTTCAATTTATGTTTACATATTTAGACCATGCCATGTGTTTGTTATATTTTCATTGATATGTTCATGAGTTATGTTTGTCACCATATTTGCATTATTATCACATTTGCTACCATGTGTTTGTGTCATTGTTTGGCTAGGATTATACCTTGTTTTTTTATGACCATTCGGCCATTAGAGTCCTTTTTGATTTGTGTCTACATTTCCATTTTGTTTAGTTGATAGGTTTGCATTTCATGCTATAACATTGTGTATTTTGATTTGGTTTGCCATGTTGTTTGTGTTATTGGCTAGATAGGATTGCATTAGATCATTTAGTGGCCATTCGGCCTTTGCATGAGTTTCTTCCTTGTGTGTGCATTTGCATTTTGTTTAGGTACCATTGCTTTGCATTATTATGCCATTAAATTGTGTTTGAGTTGCTGTTTGTTCATGCCTTAGTATTAGATTTTTTGGTCATTATATGTCCATGACATTCCCATGCATTCTCATCACATTCTAGGTCTAGGCCATCTTTGTATTGCCATGCATATTAGGTCTTGAATCATATTGGTATTGCCATGCATTGCTATGCCATTTAGTTCTTAGGTCATTTGAGTATTGTCATGCATATTCGTAACACATTAGGTCTAAGTCTCATTTGTGTTATCAAGCATTTCATGCATATTAAGTTAGGATAGCATTTATTGCCATGCAAACTCATGCTAGGCATTTAGGCCATCTTTGTATTGCCATGCATATTAGGTCTTAAATCATATTGGTATTGTCATGCATTGCTATGTTATTTAGGTCTTAGGTCACTTTGTATTACCATGCATTTCATGTCACTTTAGGTCTAGGTTTCATTAGCATTGCCATGCATTTCATGTCATTTTAGGTCTAGGTTTCATTAGCATTGCCATGCATTTCATGCATTTTAGACCTAGGTTGCATCAAATGCCATGCAAGTTCATTTTAGGTCTAGGCCATATTCTCTATGCCGTGCATTTTTTCATGTTATTTAGGTTTTAAATCATGCATTTCATACATCATATTTGCTGTATGTTCATGCATTTCATGTCATGCCACATGATTTATGACTTAGGCCAATCAATGGCTCAAAGTCATGCTCACTTGAGCATACTTGTGGAAAATTAAAGAGTTGTCAAATTGATTATTCTACCTTTGTGATTATTTTTACTTAGCCAATTTTTGTCCAAGGTTTTAAAATATTTTAGCTACTGTTTGTAGGTCTTTAGGAGAGTCTCCAACATTTTTACTTTGATTTTTAAATGATTTTATCAAAGGCAAAGAAAAAAAAAAAGGAGTGTTTTGGCAAAACAGTTTTTCACCCAGTACTCATACTTTCTAGACAGTTTTGGGTAGTCATCTTTAATCAAAAAATTAAGAGAATTTTTTCTCATGTATTTTTACATGTTCTGAGTCTGTAGTATTTTTTTTAGATTTTTTTAAATTTTTAAAAATAGGTTAAAAAATCGTGTGTTAAAACCAGACAGTAGAGGCAGATTTGAATTCAAAAGAAAAACAATTGTTGAATTTGGCTAAGGCATTTAGAGGGGGTTGGTTAAAAGCTTTAGCTACTGTCTTAGGATAGTTTCTAAGCCTTTTTAAACTTTAAAAATGATTTTATAAACCTCAGTTAAGGTTGGTCAAGTCCGGGATTTTAAACTTAGAAAATTAGAGCCATTTTAAAAGGGTTTGGTAGGGTTTTAATCTTCATTCAAGTTTTTCTTCAAAATTGTTTTCAAACAATCACAAATTATTTTGATTTTAGAAAATTTAATTTGATATATTTTCCTAAGGTATTCGGATATCTTTTTAGATATACGGATTTCCTTATTTAAAGGACTTATTTAAAGGAAAAAATATATTTTCATGCATTGCATTCTCCATGTTCATGCATTTTATTTAATATGTGATTTTTTCTATGATATTTTTCATGGTATTATTATTATTTTGATTCACTTTTTATGATGGTTATTGTTTGGTATATGATTTTTGAATATTTCATGCTATCCTATACTTTTTATTTAGTCATTTACTTTTGTCACATTATTTAGCATATTTCATGATAGCATTATTTTCATGTTCATGCATTCTCCATGTTCATGCATTTTTATTTTATTTTCATGCATATTTCATGATAGCATTATTTTATGTTTCATGTCATTTTATGTCACTTAGATTATATTCCATGTCATTTAGGTTGTATTATTTAGAATATGCCATGTCATTTAAATATGCCATATCATTTAAATTTGCCATGTCATTTAAATCATTTCATTCCATTTAGAATATATCATGTTACCTAGGTCATCTCATTTCATATAGAATATATTATTTCATTTAGGATATTTCATTTCACTTAGAATATACCATGATACTTAAGATTTTTCATTTCATCTAGAATATGCTATGCCATTTAATTTATATCATATCATTTAGGTTGCATTGTATTATCTAGACTTTTCTATGTCATTTTATTTATGTCACACATATTCATATTAAAAAAAAAATTGTTTTGAAAAAGATAATGATTTTCAATAAAATAAAGATATTCCCGAGTTAAAATAATTCATGAGTTCTCTGCCGAGTTTGCTGGGAGGATATCATCAATTATCATTAATAACGGAATACCTTATTTAAAACGAGAATGATTCGAAAAATTTTCGAAGTTGATAAAAATTTCTATATTTTGCCATATTTGTTGGGGAATATAGAAAAAATTTGAATTAATAAATTTCGGATCACTTTCAATTAAAAAATGGAATTATTTTTCTTTAAATTGGGGATTAATTTAAAATACCAAATTTAAATCGACTTTTTACTGAGACTTGAGATAATACACGATTAATAAGGTACCGTTTTATACGGGCGTTGTGGGGGTGCTAATCTTTCCCCGCACGTAACCGAGTCTCGAACCCGATTCTTCGATTTTCTCTGGTTTATAATGCAGACTTGAAATTGGTTTTAAAAATGTTTTAATTAATTTTAAAATATTTTACAAAATCGGTTTTAATAGGTGGCCGATCACACCTAGCTAAAAAAGATCGGTGGCAACTGCATCTCTTTTTCGTGATCATTTTCAAAACCTTCGTTTTTCTAGAGGAATTAAGTCGACTTTTCCTCTCTTTTTTTAAATGTCTCGCTTAACGAATAATAAAGTCTTGCGATGAGACCTTGTTATTTTTTAGGTTGCGACAACTATTTCACAATATGTGTTCCCTTCCTCCAATATTGCAATTTTCTTGTTCCCCATCTTAACAAAAAGTGCAGCCGACGCGTCCCCTTCAACACTGAATTAATAGATTTAGCTAGGTTGGTTGTCATTAGCCCATAACGTCTTCCTTGATCATATGATTGGGTCCACTTATCCTTGGGGATCCTATCAAGCCAATTAGCCGTCTCTGTATTTTCTCCACGAAGATTCTCATACATCAAATGAAAATTGGGTCGCCTCAACTCGTATCCTGATAAAATTAAAAAGAAAAGACTTGTAAATTTCAGTATAATTTGATATACTAAAGGAAATATGAGAGATAAAATAACTATGATTCGATTTCTTACCGACGTTAACAATGTGTCGACGCAATTCCTTATTGTTAAACTTCTTCATAAAGTTAGCTGTAATATGTCGAATGCAGTACACTGAATATGCATGTGGAGGATTCCATTCACTACCATCACGTCTGATCGCAGCTTTGATGGCTTCATGTCGATCAGACATCAAGCATATGCCAGGCTGTCTTATCACATGTCTACGCAAATTAGTGAGAAAGAATGACCAAGCCTCCGTTGTCTCACCCTCCACAATGGCAAAGGCAATTGGCAGTATGTTTCGGTTGCCATCTTGTGCAATAGCTAACAATAATGTTCCTTTATATTTTCCATATAAGAAAGTACCGTCTATTTGCACAATAGGTTTACAATATAGAAACCCTTCAATGCACGACTTGAATGTTCAAAAGAGTCGATGGAATATACTCTTACCCTGGACCAATCGATCACCGTGATATGCAGGTATCGTTTGCAATTCCACAATTGTACCAGGAACGAAATGTTGCATTACACCTAACCATTTAGGTAGCTCATTGTACGATCTATCCCAATCGCCAAACACTCGAACAATTGCCTTTTGCTCTGCTTCCCACGCTTTCTTATAGGAGGTGATGTATATATACCAGATTCGCATCTCAGCGATCAAAACTGAAACGGAGATCCCCGGATTTGCTTGGATCAATGACAGAATGCATGAACATATCATGTTAGAATCTAACTTGCAACGATCTGTTGAAATCCTCCCCGCTGTGCAAGTATGAGGCCCTTCATATTTTCAAATCTCCCAAGCTTGTTTCTTCTTTATAAATGTTGTCGTTATTCTCCAATTGCACCCTTTCCCATACATTAGATATTTGGCATAATATTTGGTCCGCTCAGATTCAATTACTCTGTGATCTATAGAGTTTTTGATGTTATAGTGCTTAATAGCTGAAAGCACAGTCTCTTCCGTTGGAAATTGTAACCCAACACACAAATCAACTGTAGATGGATCAAAAGTCAGAGGCATAGCAAATGTATGAGCATACTCAGGAAATTCTGACACTTGCATTTCCTCCAGATCCAAGGTGTGCATATGGGATGCAGCCTCATATGAGGGAAGATCTCCATGAGTGTTGATCTCAGCAGCTGCAGCTTCTAGATCGGAATCACTGTTGTCATCACTGTTAAAAAATAACAAATCTCATTGCAAGACTTTATATTCGTTAAGCGTGACATTGGAAAAATAAGAGAAAAGTTGACTTAATTCCTTTCGAAATAAAATGAGGGTTTGAAAATGATCTCAAAAAAGATATGGAGTCGCCACCAGTCTTTTTTGGCTAGGTGTGATCGGCCACCTATTAAAACCGATTTTATAAAACATTTTAAAATTAATTAAAACCAATTTCAGGTTCGTGTTTTAAACCAGAGAAAATCAAAGAAGCGAGTTCGGGATTCAGTTACGTGCGGGAAAGAATTAACACCCCCACAACGCCCGTATAAAATGGTACCTTACTAATCGTGTGTTATCTCAAGTCTCGGTAAAAAGTTGGTTTTAAATTTGGTATTTCAAATTAATTCCCAATTTTAAGAAAAATAATTCCATTTTTAATTGAAAATGATCCGGAATTTATTAAATCAAAATTTTCCTATATTTCCCAAAAAAATCGACAAAATGTAGAAATTTTTATTTATTTGGAAAAATTTTCGAATCATTCTCGTTTTTTGAAAGAAATATATTCTTTTATTAATGATAATTGATAATATCCTCTCCAGCAAACCCGGTAAAGAACTCATGAATTATCTTAACTCGAAAATATCTTTATTTTATTGAAAATCATTATCTTTTTCAAAATATTTTTAAAAAATATGAATATGAATATGTGTAACATAGTAAAGATGATATAACAAAGTTTAGATAATATAATGCCACCTAAATGATATGATATAATTTAAATGGCATAGCATATTCTAGATGAAATGAAATATTGATGCACCCAAAAGAGTGTATCTTATTTAACCTTGCACTAAAAAGATAAATTGTAAGTATAGTAGTTAGCAAGGGTCGAGTCCTCAGGGATTGGGTTTTAGTTTATAAGTTAATAGTTTAAAACTTAAATTCAAGAACAGTAAAAGAAAAGGGGTTTTTGAAGCCAGATTTAAACTAAAGTAAATAATAAGAATAAGATGCAAGGCGGTATAACCAGCCAATAAAAATATATATACTAAATTAGGCGGTATAACCAGCCAATAAAAATAAAACAAAGTTAATATACAAATTAGGCGGTATAACCAGCCAATAAAAATAAATATACTTTTAAAAATAAGCAAACTAGAAAAGTAAGAAAACAAGTAAGTAAGAAGAATCAAATATGAAAAATATGGTTAAGGTTTCATTCTCCACCACTAGACATCATTAAGAATCAATTTCAGATCTATCAATATCAACCAACTATCAAAGTTAACAACCGTAGATAACAACAAGCTCTGTTATCCCAATCTTTCCTTAGTTTGTCGTTAAATAGAACAAGCTCTCTATTTAATCTCTAACCATTAAACAACCTAGAATAAGCTCTCTAAATTAAATTTAATGGCAGCTTTATGATGAGAAAGATAGGTTGATCTAAGCAACAAACACATAAGCTCGGATTGTTCAACTTAGGTTATGTTCCACTTTGCAATTATTGAAAACTTGACCATAATCATTAATCACAAATTGCCACTTATGAATAGGAAATCAAGACAATTACACGGATCAAGACTCCTAGACTAGCAATAGATAATTATCAAGATCTATCTAGTTGTACACCTAAATAAATCAAGACAACATCATGAACAATTCTTGTAGAAGAATATAAGCAACTTTGATAGAAAATTAATGATAGATAGAATCTGAAAATCAATCACAAAACATGTCTAGGGCTTTGAAATCACCCTTAACCAAATAGAAGTTTAGCCTAGCATAGGCATTGTAAACATAAACATAAAATTAAAGAGAATCTAAGAAGGAAATAAAAGAAAGAAAGAAGAAGAAGAAAATAAAGAAAAAGAAAACTAGAGAAAAGAAAGAAGAAGAAAACTTAGAGAATTTTATTACAATGGCTAATATCCTACCAATGTACAATATGATCCCTTACAATCATCCAAGGCCCTCTATTTATACACATTTTGGAGGGCTAAATGACAAGAGACAAGCTTTACAAATTTCAAAGGTAGGTATAATAGGTGGGTGCATTTTTCTAACAATTTTCGTCATATATGACGATTTTGATCAGCCAACTTGATGGTCGATTTCGTTAATTTTGGAGGCCTTATCTGATCACATGGTCTTCTAGAAAAATGTTACCCTATCAGTTACTGATCCATAGCCATTGGAATCAGCTCATTTGCTGATGTGGATAAGAAGATATGGGCAAAATACGAAAACTGGTCAGCAAAGACGTCATTGCACATAAGCCAACTTGATGGTCGATTTCGCTAGGGAAAACGACTCCGTTTCAAGAAGTGTAAAACATGAAAAAGATAGATATGCCTCTTAGCTTTGCACGGCTACAAATGTCACCCTTATTGCTTCAGTGAAACTCGAGATATAGTTGATATGGCAAAAGGTGTCGGAACTGGAACTGAACTGGATTTGCCCTTAATTCTAGTAATCTGAAATCACTCAAAGAAACTTGTGAAAAACACCAAAATACATAAAAATATAAAAGATCATAAACACAATTAGACTAAACAATAATAACTCGTATTTGACACAAAACAATAATAAAACATAACTAAAAACTATATAATTATACGAGTTATCACACCCCCACACTTAGATTGTTGCTAGTCCCTAGCAACGACTCAATAAAAATAAAATAAGAAAATCTAATCTAATCCATTTTCGTAGGAAATCACGGTGGCACTTAGCATGTGACACAAGCCTTTAAACCCCTAGGTGTCCCTAGTGGACGAGCTTAGTCTCCTGAGGGTTTACTAGAACGATACCCACAAACATTGAAAAACTAAAATATAAATAAACTACATATACTAAAAATATTTACTCCTAATCCTTTCAATACAAATTAGAGACAATCTTTGAACAAGTCTTATAAACTAATCAATAGCTTAAAAAATTTCACAAAAAATCATGCTTGAATGTAAATTGTTTGAGTTAAGCCAATATTAGCATAACATATCTCAATCAAAATAGTGCATGTTCAAATTTAATCTCAAGTTCTCACATGGGATACCCTCATGATTTTCACTCTTTAAAGTAATGGTGAAGTGTTTACACTCAATCAATCTCATGAAAACAGTTCTACCATATTCTTGCTTGTCCACCTATTCTCCACTATTTAGATCATACAACTTCATGAATCAAGAGGTCTTTAATCAAGGTTGTAATGGGGCCAAGGGGTTTGTAATGTGGTTGAAGAACAAAAGGATAAAGATATCACAAAGGTTCCAAAGAGTTCATAAAGTTTAGAGACATAAAAAGATCATAAAGAAACATCTCAAAACTCTTTACAAGTACATAGTCACCTAGGCCGGATATTCATGTTGGGCCTTTTCTTCATTCTAAACAACTTTGTAACATCTTTTTCCTTTTCCACAAATTCAAGAGATGATTCATATATATATATTTTTTTTTACATAGGAATGTATTTGCCAGTATTCCATTTCTTTTTCTCTTGACTTTTCTTTTCTTTCCCCCCCACACTTATTTCTTGTTTCTAACCCAAATTTTCAATAGATCTTCCTTGTCTTTGCAACTTGTCTCAAAACATGCTAATTCATCTTTGGAACAAAGGTAAAGATATAAGTATATTTGGGTTAGGGACAAGTTATGGTTACCAAAGAGATAGCTTATTCAATGTAGGCTCAAATTGGTTCACTAAGGGTGTGTTCTCTTGGAACATCAATAAGGGATGGCTGTTTGGCCCTGGCTAAAAATCCTAATGCCTCTATCATATTCATGTTGTCACATGCATCAATATAGTCTCAAATGGTTTAAAGCAAGTTCTAGAGAATCATGTAATCATAAGAGCACTCAAGAAATAAATTAGATTGATTTGTATAATGCATCAATCATTATAGGCTCAAAAACTCACAAGGATGATTATACAAGTCAGATTAAGTCTAAACATGCTTCTTTCTCAATCAACATATCATATTAACATTGGCTCAAAAAAAATGACATCAAGCTCAATTCTCATGAAAATCTTCTCACTAATAAATCAGTTTTAGACTTATGCTATTCATATCTCATCATTGTATTAAAAAGGAACTAAAACACACTAAAAATAATAATAATATTAAAGACTCATAAAAAAAATAATAGACAAAAATAAAAGAAATCCTAAATCCTTCCCCCCACACTTAATTCTTACATTGTCCTCAATGTAAGTCTATTAACCCAAATGAAAGAATCATGTGTAAGAGAAAAGAACTAATAACATAAGAATAGGAACAACTAAGACTCAAAACGAAACAAACTCATGCAACCTAAATAATCCTAAAATACTAAACAAAAATTAACAAGTAAACATAAAAAGATTAAAATCAAACTGACAAGGTATGTCTCAAGTCTCCCTTACTCAGACCTTGTTCAGAATGAATACTTCTAAATTGCTTAAAACACAACAATTTCTTTTTTTTTTTTTTTTTTTTTGAAATTAGCAAAATATGTCCCTTACCTGCAGAGGTTGCTAACCACTTATTATAACTGAGACACAACAAGCAAAATGTTAGATAATGACACAAAGACAAAGTGCAATCCACTCCTTGCTCGTCCATATCTCTTTTTCTTTTTCCGAGCGTTTGCGAAACAACCGTAGCAGATAAACACTCATAAGCTTGGAGCTTTTTGAGTAAATCTTCAATGGTTGTAGCAGAAATTATGGTTCTCCTTGCCTCTGAAAACATGAATCCATTATCCACAGCATTATCTAAATATGAAAGCAAATTACTAAAATAACCATTAATATTAAGCAAACCAATGGGTTTCTTATTTGTGACCAAAGATGACCAAGAAGCCACGCAAGCTATTTCTTCCAATGTACCCAGACCTCCTGGTAAAGCAATGAATGCATCGGCAGAATGGTACATGATTGTTATCCGTTCAGGGATACTCCAGACTTGTATTTCCTTACCCAAGGTAGGTCCACAAAAATCTGTGAATAGTTTTGGCACGATTCCTAGAACTGGACTTCCTCCGACGTGTGCTGCTGTAGCGACTGCTCCCATTAAACCCGTACTACCGCCTCCATAAATCAAGTGGATCTTTTGTTGGGCAAGTATTACTCCAACTCTTATGGCTTCATCAGCGAATATGTTATTTTTCCCTGGATAAGCACCTCCAAAGACACAAATTTTTTAATGCGCTGGGACGAAGTACTTTCCATTTTTTTTTTCGAGTGCCTGAAAGAGAATGAGTACATGGTGTAATATATAGAGGACTGAGTAGTGAATCAGACAAGAGTAATAATGTCGCCGAAAGTGTATCTGACCTGTCAGAAGAAAATGTTAACCTAACAAAAGATTTTTTTTTGCGTGATTTCAGGAAGAAAATCAAAAAGAGAAGAAAAAATCAGCTGTAAAAGACAAATAAAAAAAACGAGAATAATTACACAAATCGAACAACACGTAAATTAAAACAAAATAAAGTTATTGCAAATCAAACCAAAAGCTGAGAAGTCATTTATTGTAGTTGTGATTGTGGCTCACATCTTCCTCTGGTTTTACGTCCAGAAACGGCTTAAACGCCTTCTATGAGTCGAGGATATGCTTCCCATCCAGTTTTCTTACAAGCTGGCAAACAGGGTCTTTTAACATCAGATTCCCAAGATGTTGCCATTCCCTTTGGAATTGCGGCCATAAATCAAGAATTTCTCTTTGTACGTCTCCACTAGGATGCGTCTCAAGAGAAAGTTGGATATTACCCAAATTCTCCTTACTCAGTCCATCCTTAATGAATTCAATTTTATCATCTCGATTAGAGGACGGAATCCCAATAGAACGACATTTACCGTTACACGTCCATCGTGCACATTTGTGGCAATTTGAACTCATGCGCTTTGCTCGTCGCTTCTTTGCAAAAGTGCTTCTACCTGTACCTGGTAAATGCAAAACAGGAAGATATTCATCTTCACGTACCTTGGCTTCAATTATCCAACGTATGTCGTCAGGAATCCCTTTGTGCATAAGCATTCTTAATCTTTCAAATCGAACTTGGTAAAGCTTCAGTAAAATATTTCGAGGAAAAGGAGGAAATCGTTTCTGCAATCTTGTGAGAATATCATCCATCCTGAAAAAAAATGAAAAAAATTGAAAGAGAAATTGGAAGAGAAATTTATATACAATATCAGTTTTGTGGGTAGCTGATGGAACCGATTTAAATAATCACGGAGTACCGTTATCCGCCATTTAACCGGGGTTAAAAAAAATTATATTTATATCTAGTTATTTTCAAAACAAGGATCAGAAAGAAAAACAACATAAAAAGACTCAAAAACAAAACACTCTAAATAAAATCCTAAATTCTTCCCCCGACACATAATTTTTACATTGTCCTCAATGTAATGCTATTATCCCCCAATGCAAGAATTATATGTAAGAGAAAAGAACTATTAAACAAAAGAAAAGAAAAACAATAAAAGATAGAATGATGGAGAGTAAGGAATATGCAAATCTGATATAATAGATGCTCTCCATCCTTTTGGGTTGCCTCTCCAAGAAGCGCTTGGTTTATTGTCCTCAGCCTGACTTAGACCCATGCCATTATTATTCAACATACTTTGGCTCAAAAAGTGGAAACTCCTCCACATCTTGTATTGGAAAGTTCTCATAGTAAGGCTTCAATCTATGACCATTCACTTTGAATGCCTTATCTGTTTTCGGGCTTTGGATTTCAACTGCACCATGAGTAAATACATTAGTAATAACAAAAGGTCCAACCCAACGAGAACGTAATTTACCTGGATATAACTTAAGGCGTGAATGGAAGAGAAGAACTTTTTGTCCAACAACAAATTCTTTTCTTGATATCATCTTGTCATGGAATGCCTTAGTCTTTTCCTTGTAAATCCTAGAATTCTGATAGGCATCATTCCTTATCTCCTCTAATTCTTGTAGGTCAAGTTTTCTTTTCTTTCCTATCTCATCCATCTCCATGTTGCATTGTTTGATAGCCCAATATGATTTATGTTCCAATTCAACCGGAAGATGACAAGGCTTACCATAAACAAGTCGATAAGGAGACATACCAATGGGTGTCTTATATGCTGTCCTATAAGCCCAAAGTGCATCATCAAGTCGTGAACTCCAATCCTTCCTATTTGGATTAACTGTCTTTTCAAGGATGGACTTAACTTCTCGGTTTGACACTTCAGCTTGCCCACTAGTTTGAGGATGATATGAGGTGGAGACCTTGTGTGTGATGTTATACTTCCTCAAAAGTGCTTCCATAGTCCTATTGCAAAAGTGAGTACCTCTATCGCTGATTATGGCCTTTGGCGTTCCAAACCTAGCCAAGATGTTAGTCTTGACAAAATCTAAAACAACTTTAGAGTCATTAGTCCTAGTGGATTTTGCTTCCACCCACTTTGAAACATAATCAACGGCAAGTAAAATATAAAGATTACCAAAAGAAGGAGGAAAAGGTCCCATGAAATCCATGCCCCATACATCAAAAATTTCAACAATAAGTATTGGAGTTTGAGGCATTTGATTTCTAGCACCTAAGTTACCTGTTCTTTGGCAACGATCACATGACTTGCAAAAGAGGTATGCATCTTTGAATATGGTAGGCCAATAAAATCCAGAATCAAGAACTTTCATGGCTGTTCTTTTGGGTCCAAAGTGTCCTCCACATGCATAAGAGTGACAAAAGGTGAGAATAGATTGAAATTCAGTTTCGAGTACACACCTTCTTATAATCTGATCGGAGCAATGCTTCCAAAGGTAAGGATCATCCCATATGTAGTATTTGGCATCACTCTTGATCTTATTTCTTTGAGCTTGTGTCAACTCTTGTGGCAACTTCTTGGTAACTAAGTAATTAACAATATCAGCATACCAAGGAGTTGTTGTACTTATAAAAAGAAGTTGCTCATCCGGAAAGTTCTCATTCAAGGGTAGTGCATCATCTTCATGAACTAAACGGCTAAGATGGTCCGCAACCAGGTTGTCACTACCTCTCTTATCTTTTATCTCCAAATCAAACTCTTGTAAGAGAAGTATCCATCTAATCAACCTTGGTTTGGCCTCCTTTTTAATGAGTAAGTACTTAAGGGCTGCATGGTCAGAATATACAATTACTTTAGTACCAATTAAATAAGATCGAAATTTTTCTAAAGCAAATACAACAGCCAAAAGTTCTTTTTCAGTAGTGGAATAGTTCAATTGAGCATCATTAAGAGTTCGTGAGGCATAATAAATGGCATGTGAGGCTTTGCCAACCCGTTGGCCCAAAACAGCTCCAATAGCATAGTCACTAGCGTCACACATGATTTCAAAAGGTACATTCCAATCTGGTGGTTGGATGATAGGAGCTGATGTCAAGAGTCCCTTCAATGTTTCAAACGCCTCTTTGCATTTATCATCAAAGTGGAAAACCACATCTTTTTGTAGTAGCTTGCAAAGAGGTAATGTGATCTTTGAGAAGTCTTTGATAAATCTCCTATAGAAACCTACATGTCCAAGAAAAGAACGAACCTCTCTCACATTTGTGGGAGGTGGTAAAGAATGCATAATATCTATTTTAGACTTATCAACCTCTATCCCTCTAGAAGAAATTACATGGCCCAAAACTATTCCTTGTTCTACCATAAAGTGACATTTTTCCCAATTCAAAACAAGGTTAGTTTCCATGCATCTTTCAAGTACAAGTGTAAGGTTCTCTAGACATCTATCAAAAGAATCACCATAGACACTAAAATCATCCATAAACACTTCTATGATGTTCTCTACATAATCTGAAAATATGCTAACCATACACCTTTGGAATGTAGCTGGTGCATTACAAAGACCAAATGGCATACGCCGGTATGCAAAAGTACCAAATGGACATGTGAATGTTGTTTTCTCTTGGTCCTCCGGAGCAATGGCTATCTGATTATAACCTGAAAAACCATCAAGAAAACAATAATGAGAATGGCCAGCTAACCTTTCAAGCATTTGATCAATAAAAGGTAAAGGAAAGTGGTCTTTGCGAGTTGTGGAATTAAGTTTACGATAATCAATACAAACTCGCCATCCTGTTTGAATCCTAGTAGGAACAAGTTCATTCTCATTATTTGTTACCACCGTTACACCTGATTTCTTTGGAACCACTTGGACTGGGCTCAACATTTGCTATCCGAGATAGGATAGATCACTCCAACATCTAGGAGCTTCAGTATCTCCTTTTTCACAACCTCCATCATAGGAGGGTTCAATCTTCTTTGTGCTTCTCTTGTTGGTTTAGACCCTTCCTCTAACAAAATCCGGTGCATGCACATGGATGGGCTTATTCCCTTGATATCGGCAATTGTCCAACCAATTGCTGTTTTATGCTCTCTAAGCACCTGGATAAGTCGCTCTTCTTGCAAAGGTGTGAGCTCTTTGGCAATGATGATCGGTAGTGTGTCCTTTTTACCTAAGAACACAAATTTCAAGTGGTTCGGTAGTGGTTTCAATTCTAAAGTTGGTGCCTGCAAAATGGAAGGTAGAAGTTTCTCATTAGATAAAGGCAAATCAATAAATGAAACATCAAACCTTGCATCTTTAGGTTGCAGCGAGTGTAAAGATTCTAGTGCCCCTTCCACCTGGTCACTCAAGGCTAGTTTAGCATTCCCCATTCCGAGATGGTTGCTAATGACTATTTCTACACTATCTTCACCATCTAGCTCATAAGCTTGCTGCACTAGTGAGTCAATTATATCAATATTAAAAACAGAATGCACATCACTAGGATATCTCATGGCCTCAAAAATGTTAAAGCGAATTATTTCACCATCAAATTCCATAGTTAAAGTGCCATCATGTACATCTATTTTAGTTCTTGCTGTTTTCAAGAATGGTCTCCCTAATAGAATAGGTGTGGGATTAGAAGACATCTCATCTTCCATCTCAATAACATAAAAGTCAGCGGGAAAAACCAATTCATTAACCTGTACAAGAACGTCTTCTACCACTCCTCTTGGATAAGTGTTAGAACGGTCAGCAAGTTGTATTATAACATCGGTTTCCTCTAATGGTCCTAGATTCAATGAAGCATAAATTGAATATGGCATGACATTAATAGATGCCCCTAGATCTAGCATAGCACGCTCAAACCTGGTGTTGCCTATCTTACAAGGAATGGTAAACATACCTGGATCCTTGCATTTAGGTGGGAGTTTCTTTTGAAGAACAGCTGACACATTCTCCCCCACACTTACCTTTTCATTCCATTTCAACTTTCGTTTAGATGTGCACAACTCTTTTAGGAACTTGGCATATCTTGGCACTTGCTTGATAGCATCTAGTAAAGGAATGTTCACCTCTACTTTCCGGAAGGTTTCCAAAATTTCCTTATCTTGCTCCTCCTTCTTGGACTTTGCTAACCTGCTAGGAAAAGGTGGAGGAGTTATATAAGAAGGAAAGGATGGTTTAGGAATTACCTTTTTTAGTGGCTCGTTGGGATGTGAAGAGGATGCCATGGTATTGTTCTCCCCTTGAGCACTATCATTTTGTGGTGTCTCTAGCTGTTTCCCACTTCTTAAATTTATAGCATTGGCATTCTCTCTTGGATTCACTATGGTTTGGGAAGGTAATTTCCCAGAATCCCTTGCTTGCATTTGACTCATGGTTGTTGCCAATTGCCCTATTTGAGTCTCCAAATTTCGAATACTTGTCTTTGTTTCCTGTTGAAATTGAATTGTATTAGTAGAAAGAGCTTTAACAAGATCTTCAAGAGAAGTACCTGAATTTTGGGTGGGTGGTAGTTGTTGTCGGGTTTGGTATGGTTGTTGCACTCTTTGCTGAAAACCCGGTGGCCTGTGGTCAAATGGTGGAGGAATAGTTTGTGATTGGTTCCCTCCATAATTGAAGTTTGGATGATCCCTCCATCCTGGATTGTAAGTGTTTGAGTAGGGATCATATTTCCTTGATTGGTTCTGAAATCCACCCATGGCATTCACATGTTCATTGGTATCCTCTTGAAGTGTTGGACACATATCAGTTTGGTGCCCTATGTTTGAACATATGCCACAAGCCTTTATTTGTTGTATTTTACCTACAGCCAATTGTTGAACAAGAGAAGTCAGTTTATCAAATTTTTGTTCAAGGGATGATATACTTACCTCATTAACTCTCTTGGGTTGTGGTGGTGGATCTTGTCTCATTGAGAACTGTTGAGAATTGGCTGCCATGTTGGAGATTAATGTTCTAGCAGCCTTGGGAGTCTTATCAACTAGAGCTCCCCCACTAGCGGCATCTATCATACTTCTCTCCATGGGCATGAGACCTTCATAGAAGTATTGGATAAGAAGTTGTTCACTTATTTGATGGTGTGGACATGATGCACAAAGTTTCTTGAACCTCTCCCAATATTCATATAAGGACTCTCCGTTGTATTGCCGAATCCCACATATCTCTTTCCTAATATTGGCAGCCTTAGATGCTGGGAAATACCTTTCCAAGAATGCTTTCTTCAAATCATTCCATGTAGTGATGGTCCCGGATGGTAGATAGTAGAGCCATTCCTTTGCTGAATCAGCTAGAGAGAATGAGAAGGCTCTCAACTTAACTTGCTCTTCCGTGACCCCTGTTGGTCTCATGCTTGAGCAAACTACATGGAATTCCTTGAGGTGCTTATTTGGATCCTCTCCTGCAAAACCATGAAAAGTTGGGAGAAGATGAATCAAACCAGATTTTAATTCAAAAGCTACCTCAAGATTAGCATATTCAATGCATAATGGTTGTTGACCCAAGTCCGGAGCGGCTAGCTCCTTGAGAGTTCGGTTGTCAGCTGCTGCCATCTCTCCTTGCTCTTCTTGGATGTTTTGGATCAACTCCTCGATTGGTTGTTGGTGAGAAGTTATAAATTCCCGAATTTTCCTAAGTCGTAAGTCTTCTTCGGGAGCTTGGAACATTCACTAATAAAAAAAATGAGAAAGTAAATAATTAGAACAGAAAATAAGAATAAACCAATAAACTAATAAACTAAAGAAAGCAATCCCCGGCAACGGCGCCAAAAATTTGATGCACCCAAAAAAGTGTATCTTATTTAACCTTGCACTAAAAAGATAAATTGTAAGTATAGTAGTTAGCAAGGGTCGAGTCCTCAGGGATTGGGTTTTAGTTTATAAGTTAATAGTTTAAAACTTAAATTCAAGAACAATAAAAGAAAAGGGGTTTTTGAAGCCAGATTTAAACTAAAGTAAATAATAAGAATAAGATGCAAGGCGGTATAACCAGCCAATAAAAATATATATACTAAATTAGGCGGTATAACCAGCCAATAAAAATAAAACAAAGTTAATATACAAATTAGACGGTATAACCAGCCAATAAAAATAAATATACTTTTAAAAATAAGCAAACTAGAAAAGTAAGAAAACAAGTAAGTAAGAAGAATCAAATATGAAAAATATGGTTAAGGTTTCATTCTCCACCACTAGACATCATTAAGAATCAATTTCAGATCTATCAATATCAACCAACTATCAAAGTTAACAACCGTAGATAACAACAAGCTCTGTTATCCCAATCTTTCCTTAGTTTGTCGTTAAATAAAACAAGCTCTCTATTTAATCTCTAACCCTTAAACAACCTAGAATAAGCTCTCTAAATTCAATTTAATGGCAGCTTTATGATGAGAAAGATAGGTTGATCTAAGCAACAAACACATAAGCTCGGATTGTTCAACTTAGGTTATGTTCCACTTTGCAATTATTGAAAACTTGACCATAATCATTAATCACAAATTGCCACTTATGAATAGGAAATCAAGACAATTACACGGATCAAGACTCCTAGACTAGCAATAGATAATTATCAAGATCTATCTAGTTGTACACCTAAATAAATCAAGACAACATCATGAACAATTCTTGTAGAAGAACATAAGCAACTTTGATAGAAAATTAATGATAGATAGAATCTGAAAATCAATCACAAAACATGTCTAGGGCTTTGAAATCACCCTTAACCAAATAGAAGTTTAGCCTAGCATAGGCATTGTAAACATAAACATAAAATTAAAGAGAATCTAAGAAGGAAATAAAAGAAAGAAAGAAGAAGAAGAAAATAAAGAAAAAGAAAACTAGAGAAAAGAAAGAAGAAGAAAACTTAGAGAATTTTATTACAATGGCTAATATCCTACCAATGTACAATATGATCCCTTACAATCATCCAAGGCCCTCTATTTATACACATTTTGGAGGGCTAAATGACAAGAGACAAGCTTTACAAATTTCAAAGGTAGGTATAATAGGTGGGTGCATTTTTCTAACAATTTTCGTCATATATGACGATTTTGATCAGCCAACTTGATGGTCGATTTCGTCAATTTTGGAGGCCTTATCTGATCACATGGTCTTCTAGAAAAATGTTACCCTATCAGTTACTGATCCATAGCCGTTGGAATCAGCTCATTTGCTGATGTGGATAAGAAGATATGGGCAAAATACGAAAACAGGTCAGCACAGACGTCATTGCACATCAGCCAACTTGATCGTCGATTTCGCTAGGGAAAACGACTCCGTTTCAAGAAGTGTAAAACATGAAAAAGATAGATATGCCTCTTAGCTTTGCACGGCTACAAATTTCAGCCTTATTGCTTCAGTGAAACTCGAGATATAGCTGATATGGCAAAAGGTGTCGGAACTGGAACTGAACTGGATTTGCCCTTAATTCTAGTAATCTGAAATCACTCAAAGAAACTTGTGAAAAACACCAAAATACATAGTATTAGGAGTAAATATTAGGAGTAAATATTAGGAGTAAATATTAGGAGTAAATATCATGAAAGATTCCAAATCAAACTCTTGTAAGAGAAGTATCCATCACCTTTTTTTCACATTTTTTTCACATTTTTTTCTCTTACAACATTGACGAAATCGACCATCAAGTTGGCTGATCAAAATTGTCATACAATATGACAAAAATTGTTAGAAAAATGCACCCACCTATTATACCTACCTTTGAAATTTGTAAAGCTTGTCTCTTGTCATTTAGCCCTCCAAAATGTGTATAAATAGAGGGCCTTGGATGATTGTAGAGGATCATATTGTACATTGGTAGGATATTAGCCATTGTAATAAAATTTCTCTAAGTTTTCTTCTTTTTTTCTTTTCTCTAGTTTTCTTTTTCTTTAGAAAGAGCAAGAGGTTGGATAATTAATATTCTTCTTCTTCTTCTTTCTTTCTTTTATTTTCTTCTTAGATTCTCTTTAATTTTATGTTTATGTTTACAATGCCTATGCTAGGCTAAACTTCTATTTGGTTAAGGGTGATTTCAAAGCCCTAGACATGTTTTGTGATTGATTTTCAGATCTATCAATATCAACCAACTATCAAAGTTAACAACCGTAGATAACAACAAGCTCTGTTATCCCAATCTTTCCTTAGTTTGTCGTTAAATAGAACAAGCTCTCTATTTAATCTCTAACCATTAAACAACCTAGAATAAGCTCTCTAAATTCAATTTAATGGCAGCTTTATGATGAGAAAGATAGGTTGATCTAAGCAACAAACACATAAGCTCGGATTGTTCAACTTAGGTTATGTTCCACGTTGCACATCAAGTTTTTATCCTTACTCTCCATCATTCTATCCTTTATTGTTTTTCTTTTCTTTTGTTTAATAGTTCTTTTCTCTTACATATAATTCTTGCATTGGGGGATAATAGCATTATATTGAGGACAATGTAAAAATTATGTGTCGGGGGAAGAATTTAGGATTTTATTTAGAGTGTTTTGTTTTTGAGTCTTTTTATGTTGTTTTTCTTTCCGATCCTTGTTTTGAAAATAACTAGATATAAATATAATTTTTTTTTTAACCCCGGTTAAATGGCGGATAACGGTACTCCGTGATTATTTAAATCGGTTCCATCAGCTACCCACAAAACTGATATTGTATATAAATTTCTCTTCCAATTTCTCTTTCAATTTTTTTTCATTTTTTTTCAGGATGGATGATATTCTCACAAGATTGCAGAAACGATTTCCTCCTTTTCCTCGAAATATTTTACTGAAGCTTTACCAAGTTCGATTTGAAAGATTAAGAATGCTTATGCACAAAGGGATTCCTGACGACATACGTTGGATAATTGAAGCCAAGGTACGTGAAGATGAATATCTTCCTGTTTTGCATTTACCAGGTACATGTAGAAGCACTTTTGCAAAGAAGCGACGAGCAAAGCGCATGAGTTCAAATTGCCACAAATGTGCACGATGGACGTGTAACGGTAAATGTCGTTCTATTGGGATTCCGTCCTCTAATCGAGATGATAAAATTGAATTCATTAAGGATGGACTGAGTAAGGAGAATTTGGGTAATATCCAACTTTCTCTTGAGACGCATCCTAGTGGAGACGTACAAAGAGAAATTATTGATTTATGGCCGCAATTCCAAAGGGAATGGCAACATCTTGGGAATCTGATGTTAAAAGACCCTGTTTGCCAGCTTGTAAGAAAACTGGATGGGAAGCATATCCTCGACTCATAGAAGGCGTTTAAGCCGTTTCTGGACGTAAAACCAGAGGAAGATGTGAGCCACAATCACAACTACAATAAACGACTTCTCAGCTTTTGGTTTGATTTGCAATAACTTTATTTTGGTTTAATTTACGTGTTGTTCGATTTGTGTAATTATTCTCGTTTTTTTTTTATTTGTCTTTTACGGTTGATTTTTTCTTCTCTTTTTGATTTTCTTCCTGAAATCACGCAAAAATCTTTTGTTAGGTTAACATTTTCTTCTGACAGGTCAGATACACTTTCGGCGACATTATTACTCTTTTCTGATTCACTACTCAGTCCTCTATATATTACACCATGTACTCATTCTCTTTCAGGCACTCGAAAAAAAAAATGGAAAGTACTTCGTCCCAGCGCATTAAAAAAAATTTGTGTCTTTGGAGGTGCTTATCCAGGGAAAAATAACATATTCGCTGATGAAGCCATAAGAGTTGGAGTAATACTTGCCCAACAAAAGATCCACTTGATTTATGGAGGCGGTAGTACGGGTTTAATGGGAGCAGTCGCTACAGCAGCACACGTCGGAGGAAGTCCAGTTCTAGGAATCGTGCCAAAACTATTCACAAGTTTTTGTGGACCTACCGTGGGTAAGGAAATACAAGTCTGCAGTGTCCCTGAACGGATAACAATCATGTACCATTCTGCCGATGCATTCATTGCTTTACCAGGAGGTCTGGGTACATTGGAAGAAATAGCTTGCGTGGCTTCTTGGTCATCTTTGGTCACAAATAAGAAACCCATTGGTTTGCTTAATATTAATGGTTATTTTAGTAATTTGCTTTCATATTTAGATAATGCTGTGGATAATGGATTCATGTTTTCAGAGGCAAGGAGAACCATAATTTCTGCTACAACCATTGAAGATTTACTCAAAAAGCTCCAAGCTTATGAGTGTTTATCTGCTACGGTTGTTTCGCAAACGCTCGGAAAAAGAAAAAGAGATATGGACGAGCAAGGAGTGGATTGGACTTTGTCTTTGTGACATTATCTAACATTTTGCTTGTTGTGTCTCAGTTATAATAAGTGGTTAGCAACCTCTGCAGGTAAGGGACATATTTTGCTAATTTCAAAAAAAAAAAAAAAAAAAAAATTGTTGTGTTTTAAGCAATTTAGAAGTATTCATTCTGAACAAGGTCTGAGTAAGGGAGACTTGAGACATACCTTGTCAGTTTGATTTTAATCTTTTTATGTTTACTTGTTAATTTTTGTTTAGTATTTTAGGATTATTTAGGTTGCATGAGTTTGTTTCGTTTTGAGTCTTAGTTGTTCCTATTCTTATGTTATTAGTTCTTTTCTCTTACACATGATTCTTTCATTTGGGTTAATAGACTTACATTGAGGACAATGTAAGAATTAAGTGTGGGGGGAAAGATTTAGGATTTCTTTTATTTTTGTCTATTATTTTTTTTTTATGAGTCTTTAATATTATTATTATTTTTAGTGTGTTTTAGTTCCTTTTTAATACAATGATGAGATATGAATAGCATAAGTCTAAAACTGATTTATTAGTGAGAAGATTTTCATGAGAATTGAGCTTGATGTCATTTTTTTGAGCCAATGTTAATATGATATGTTGATTGAGAAAGAAGCATGTTTAGACTTAATCTGACTTGTATAATCATCCTTGTGAGTTTTTGAGCCTATAATGATTGATGCATTATACAAATCAATCTAATTTATTTCTTGAGTGCTCTTATGATTACATGATTCTCTAGAACTTGCTTTAAACCATTTGAGACTATATTGATGCATGTGACAACATGAATATGATAGAGGCATTAGGATTTTTAGCCAGGGCCAAACAGCCATCCCTTATTGATGTTCCAAGAGAACACACCCTTAGTGAACCAATTTGAGCCTACATTGAATAAGCTATCTCTTTGGTAACCATAACTTGTCCCTAACCTAAATATACTTATATCTTTACCTTTGTTCCAAAGATGAATTAGCATGTTTTGAGACAAGTTGCAAAGACAAGGAAGATCTATTGAAAATTTGGGTTAGAAACAAGAAATAAGTGTGGGGGGGAAAGAAAAGAAAAGTCAAGAGAAAAAGAAATGGAATACTGGCAAATACATTCCTATGTAAAAAAAAATATATATATATATATATATATATATCATCTCTTGAATTTGTGGAAAAGGAAAAAGATGTTACAAAGTTGTTTAGAATGAAGAAAAGGCCCAACATGAATATCCGGCCTAGGTGACTATGTACTTGTAAAAAGTTTTGAGAAGTTTCTTTGTATGATCTTTTTATGTCTCTAAACTTTATGAACTCTTTGGAACCTTTGTGATATCTTTATCCTTTTGTTCTTCAACCACATTACAAACCCCTTGGCCCCATTACAACCTTCATTAAAGACCTCTTGATTCATGAAGTTGTATGATCTAAATAGTGGAGAATAGGTGGACAAGCAAGAATATGGTAGAACTGTTTTCATGAGATTGATTGAGTGTAAACACTTCCCCACTACTTTAAAGAGTGAAAATCATGAGGGTATCCCATGTGAGAAGTTGAGATTAAATTTGAACATGCACTATTTTGATTGAGATATGTTAGGCTAATATTGGCTTAACTCAAACAATTTACATTCAAGCATGATTTTTTGTGAAATTTTTTAAGCTATTGATTAGTTTATAAGACTTGTTCAAAGATTGTCTCTAATTTGTATTGAAAGGATTAGGAGTAAATATTTTTAGTATATGTAGTTTATTTATATTTTAGTTTTTCAATGTTTGTGGGTATCGTTCTAGTAAACCCTCACGAGACTAAACTCGTCCACTAGGGACACCTAAGGGTTTAAAGGCTTGTGTCACATGCTAAGTGCCACCGTGAATTCCTACGAAAATGGATTAGATTAGATTTTTCTTATTTTATTTTTATTGAGTCGTTGCTAGGGACTAGCAACAATCTAAGTGTGGGGGTGTGATAACTCGTATAATTATATAGTTTTTAGTTATGTTTTATTATTGTTTTGTGTCAAATACGAGTTATTATTGTTTAGTCTAATTGTGTTTATGATCTTTTATATTTTTATGTATTTTGGTCTTTTTCACAAGTTTCTTTGAGTGATTTCAGATTACTAGAATTAAGGGCAAATCCAGTTCAGTTCCAGTTCCGACACCTTTTGCCATATCAGCTATATCTCGAGTTTCACTGAAGAAATAAGGCTGAAATTTGTAGCCGTGCAAAGCTAAGAGGCATATCTATCTTTTTCATGTTTTACACTTCTTGAAACGGAGTCGTTTTCCCTAGCGAAATCGACGATCAAGTTGGCTGATGTGCAATGACGTCTGTGCTGACCTGTTTTCGTATTTTGCCCATATCTTCTTATCCACATCAGCAAATGAGCTGATTCCAACGGCTATGGATCAGTAACTGATAGGGTAACATTTTTCTAGAAGACCATGTGATCAGATAAGGCCTCCAAAATTGACGAAATCGACCATCAAGTTGGCTGATCAAAATCGTCATATATGACGAAAATTGTTAGAAAAATGCACCCACCTATTATACCTACCTTTGAAATTTGTAAAGCTTGTCTCTTGTCATTTAGCCCTCCAAAATGTGTATAAATAGAGGGCCTTGGATGATTGTAAGGGATCATATTATACATTGGTAGGATATTAGCCATTGTAATAAAATTCTCTAAGTTTTCTTCTTCTTTCTTTTCTCTAGTTTTCTTTTTCTTTAGAAAGAGCAAGAGGTTGGATAATTAATATTCTTCTTCTTCTTCTTTCTTTCTTTTATTTCCTTCTTAGATTCTCTTTAATTTTATGTTTATGTTTACAATGCCTATGCTAGGCTAAACTTCTATTTGGTTAAGGGTGATTTCAAAGCCCTAGACATGTTTTGTGATTGATTTTTAGATTCTATCTATCATTAATTTTCTATCAAAGTTGCTTATGTTCTTCTACAAGAATTGTTCATGATGTTGTCTTGATTTATTTAGGTGTACAACTAGATAGATCTTGATAATTATCTATTGCTAGTTTAGGAATCTTGATCCGTGTAATTGTCTTGATTTCCTATTCATAAGTGGCAATTTGTGATTAATGAATATGGTCAAGTTTTCAATAATTGCAAAGTGGAACATAACCTAAGTTGAACAATCCGAGCTTATGTGTTTGTTGCTTAGATCAACCTATCTTTCTCATCATAAAGCTGCCATTAAATTGACTTTAGAGAGCTTATTCTAGGTTGTTTAATGGTTAGAGATTAAATAGAGAGCTTGTTCTATTTAACGACAAACTAAGGAAAGATTGGGATAACAGAGCTTGTTGTTATCTACGGTTGTTAACTTTGATAGTTGGTTGATATTGATAGATCTGAAATTGATTCTTAATGATGTCTAGTGGTGGAGAATGAAACCTTAACCATATTTTTCATATTTGATTCTTCTTACTTACTTGTTTTCTTAATTTTCTAGTTTGCTTATTTTAAAAGTATATTTATTTTTATTGGCTGGTTATACCGCCTAATTTGTATATTAACTTTGTTTTATTTTTATTGGCTGGTTATACCGCCTAATTTAGTATATATATTTTTATTGGCTGGTTATACCGCCTTGTTTGTATATTAACTTTGTTTTATTGGCTGGTTATACCGCCTAATTTAGTATATATATTTTTATTGGCTGGTTATACCGCCTTGCATCTTATTCTTATTATTTACTTTAGTTTAAATCTGGCTTCAAAAACCCTTTTCTTTTATTGTTTTCTTTGAACGTAAGTTATAAACTAATAACTCATAGATTAAAACCCAATCCCTGAGGACTCGACCCTTGCTAATCATTATACTTACAATTGATCTTTTTAGTGCAAGGTTAAATAAGATACACTCTTTTGGGTGCATCAAATTTTTTCATGAACAATTCTTGTAGAAGAACATAAGCAACTTTGATAGAAAATTAATGATAGATAGAATCTGAAAATCAATCACAAAACATGTCTAGGGCTTTGAAATCACCCTTAACCAAATAGAAGTTTAGCCTAGCATAGGCATTGTAAACATAAACATAAAATTAAAGAGAATCTAAGAAGAAAATAAAAGAAAGAAAGAAGAAGAAGAAGAAGAATATTAATTATCCAACCTCTTGCTCTTTCTAAAGAAAAAGAAAACTAGAGAAAAGAAAAAAAGAAGAAAACTTAGAGAAATTTTATTACAATGGCTAATATCCTACCAATGTACAATATGATCCTCTACAATCATCCAAGGCCCTCTATTTATACACATTTTGGAGGGCTAAATGACAAGAGACAAGCTTTACAAATTTCAAAGGTAGGTATAATAGGTGGGTACATTTTTCTAACAATTTTCGTCATATTGTATGACAATTTTGATCAGCCAACTTGATGGTCGATTTCGTCAATGTTGGAGGCCTGATCTGATCACATGGTCTTCTAGAAAAATGTTCCCCTATCAGTTACGGATCCATAGCCGTTTGAATCAGCTCATTTGCTGATGTGGATAAGAAGATATGGGCAAAATACGAAAACAGGTCAGCACAGACGTCATTGCACATCAGCCAACTTGATGGTCGATTTCGTCAATATTGGAATCAAACTCTTGTAAGAGAAGTATCCATCACCTTTTTTTCACATTTTTTTCACATTTTTTTCTCTTACAACATTGACGAAATCGACCATCAAGTTGGCTGATCAAAATTGTCATACAATATGACGAAAATTGTTAGAAAAATGCACCCACCTATTATACCTACCTTTGAAATTTGTAAAGCTTGTCTCTTGTCATTTAGCCCTCCAAAATGTGTATAAATAGAGGGCCTTGGATGATTGTAGAGGATCATATTGTACATTGGTAGGATATTAGCCATTGTAATAAAACTCTTGTAAGAGAAGTATCCATCACCTTTTTTTCACATTTTTTTCACATTTTTTTCTCTTACAACATTGACAAAATCGACCATCAAGTTGGCTGATCAAAATTGTCATACAATATGACGAAAATTGTTAGAAAAATGCACCCACCTATTATACCTACCTTTGAAATTTGTAAAGCTTGTCTCTTTTGGGTGCATCAAATTTTTTCATGAACAATTCTTGTAGAAGAACATAAGCAACTTTGATAGAAAATTAATAATAAAAAAAGATCTGAAAATCAATCACAAAACATGTCTAGGGCTTTGAAATCACCCTTAACCAAATAGAAGTTTAGCCTAGCATAGGCATTGTAAACATAAACATAAAATTAAAGAGAATCTAAGAAGAAAATAAAAGAACGAAAGAAGAAGAAGAAGAATATTAATTATCCAACCTCTTGCTCTTTCTAAAGAAAAAGAAAACTAGAGAAAAGAAAAAAAGAAGAAAACTTAGAGAAATTTTATTACAATGGCTAATATCCTACCAATGTACAATATGATCCTCTACAATCATCCAAGGCCCTCTATTTATACACATTTTGGAGGGCTAAATGACAAGAGACAAGCTTTACAAATTTCAAAGGTAGGTATAATAGGTGGCTGCATTTTTCTAACAATTTTCGTCATATTGTATGACAATTTTGATCAGCCAACTTGATGGTCGATTTCGTCAATGTTGTAAGAGAAAAAAATGTGAAAAAAATGTGAAAAAAAGGTGATGGATACTTCTCTTACAAGAGTTTGATTTGGAGATAAAAGATAAGAGAGGTAGTGACAACCTGGTTGCGGACCATCTTAGCCGTTTAGTTCATGAAGAAGATGCACTACCCTTGAATGAGAACTTTCCGGATGAGCAACTTCTTTTTATAAGTACAACAACTCCTTGGTATGCTGATATTGTTAATTACTTAGTTACCAAGAAGTTGCCACAAGAGTTGACACAAGCTCAAAGAAATAAGATCAAGAGTGATGCCAAATACTACATATGGGATGATCCTTACCTTTGGAAGCATTGCTCCGATCAGATTATAAGAAGGTGTGTACTCGAAACTGAATTTCAATCTATTCTCACCTTTTGTCACTCTTATGCATGTGGAGGACACTTTGGATCCAAAAGAACAGCCATGAAAGTTCTTGATTCTGGATTTTATTGGCCTACCATATTCAAAGATGCATACCTCTTTTGCAAGTCATGTGATCGTTGCCAAAGAACAGGTAACTTAGGTGCTAGAAATCAAATGCCTCAAACTCCAATTCTTATTGTTGAAATTTTTGATGTATGGGGCATGGATTTCATGGGACCTTTTCCTCCTTCTTTTGGTAATCTTTATATTTTACTTGCCGTTGATTATGTTTCAAAGTGGGTGGAAGCAAAATCCACTAGGACTAATGACTCTAAAGTTGTTTCAGATTTTGTCAAGACTAACATCTTTGCTAGGTTTGGAACGCCAAAGGCCATAATCAGCGATAGAGGTACTCACTTTTGCAATAGGACTATGGAAGCACTTTTGAGGAAGTATAACATCACACACAAGGTCTCCACCTCATATCATCCTCAAACTAGTGGGCAAGCTGAAGTGTCAAACCGAGAAGTTAAGTCCATCCTTGAAAAGACAGTTAATCCAAATAGGAAGGATTGGAGTTCACGACTTAATGATGCACTTTGGGCTTATAGGACAGCATATAAGACACCCATTGGTATGTCTCCTTATCGACTTGTTTATGGTAAGCCTTGTCATCTTCCGGTTGAATTGGAACATAAATCATATTGGGCTATCAAACAATGCAACATGGAGATGGATGAGACAGGAAAAAAAAGAAAACTTGACCTACAAGAATTAGAGGAGATAAGGAATGATGCCTATCAGAATTCTAGGATTTACAAGGAAAAGACTAAGGCATTCCATGACAAGATGATATCAAGAAAGGAATTTGTTGTTGGACAAAAAGTTCTTCTCTTCCATTCACGCCTTAAGTTATATCCAGGTAAGTTACGTTCTCGTTGGGTTGGACCTTTTGTTATTACTAATGTATTTACTCATGGTGCAGTTGAAATCCAAAGCCCAAAAACAGATAAGGCATTCAAAGTGAATGGTCATAGATTGAAGTCTTACTATGAGAACTTTCCAATACAAGATGTGGAGGAGTTTCCACTTTTTGAGCCAAAGTATGTTGAATAATAATGGCATGGGTCTAAGTTAGGCTGAGGACAATAAACCAAGCGCTTCTTGGGAGGCAACCCAAAAGGATGGAGAGCATCTATTATATCAGATTTGCATATTCCTTACTCTCCATCATTCTATCTTTTATTGTTTTTCTTTTCTTTTGTTTAATAGTTCTTTTCTCTTACATATAATTCTTGCATTGTGGGATAATAGCATTACATTGAGGACAATGTAAAAATTATGTGTGGGGGGAAGAATTTAGGATTTTATTTAGAGTGTTTTGTTTTTGAGTTTTTTTTTTCTCTTGTTTTTCTTTCTGATCCTTGTTTTGAAAATAACTAGATGTAAATATAATTTTTATTTTTTTACCCCGATTAAATGGCGGATAACGGTACTCCGTGATTATTTAAATCGGTTCCATCAGCTACCCACAAAACTGATATTGTATATAAATTTCTCTTTCAATTTCTCTTTCATTTTTTTTTTCAGGATGGATGATATTCTCACAAGATTGCAGAAACGATTTCCTCCTTTTCCTCGAAATATTTTACTGAAGCTTTACCAAGTTCGATTTGAAAGATTAAGAATGCTTATGCACAAAGGGATTCCTGACGACATACGTTGGATAATTAAAGCCAAGGTACGTGAAGATGAATATCTTCCTGTTTTGCATTTACCAGGTACAGGTAGAAGCACTTTTGCAAAGAAGCGACGAGCAAAGCGCATGAGTTCAAATTGCCACAAATGTGCACGATGGACGTGTAACGGTAAATGTCGTTCTATTGGGATTCCGTCCTCTAATCGAGATGATAAAATTGAATTCATTAAGGATGGACTGAGTAAGGAGAATTTGGGTAATATCCAACTTTCTCTTGAGACGCATCCTAGTGGAGACGTACAAAGAGAAATTCTTGATTTATGGCCGCAATTCCAAAGGGAATGGCAACATCTTGGGAATCTGATGTTAAAAGACCCTGTTTGCCAGCTTGTAAGAAAACTGGATGGGAAGCATATCCTCGACTCATAGAAGGCGTTTAAGCCGTTTCTGGACGTAAAACCAGAGGAAGATGTGAGCCACAATCACAACTACAATAAATGACTTCTCAGCTTTTGGTTTGATTTGCAATAACTTTATTTTGTTTTAATTTACGTGTTGTTCGATTTGTGTAATTATTCTCGTTTTTTTTATTTGTCTTTTACGGCTGATTTTTTCTTCTCTTTTTGATTTTCTTCCTGAAATCACGCAAAAAAATCTTTTGTTAGGTTAACATTTTCTTCTGACAGGTCAGATACACTTTCGGCGACATTATTACTCTTGTTTGATTCACTACTCAGTCCTCTATATATTACACCATGTACTCATTCTCTTTCAGGCACTCGAAAAAAAAATGGAAAGTACTTCGTCACAGCGCATAAAAAAAAATTTGTGTCTTTGGAGGTGCTTATCTAGGGAAAAATAACATATTCGCTGATGAAGCCATAAGAGTTGGAGTAATACTTGCCCAACAAAAGATCCACTTGATTTATGGAGGCGGTAGTACGGGTTTAATGGGAGCAGTCGCTACAGCAGCACACGCCGGAGGAAGTCCAGTTCTAGGAATCGTGCCAAAACTATTCACAAGTTTTTGTGGACCTACCGTGGGTAAGGAAATACAAGTCTGGAGTGTCCCTGAACGGATAACAATCATGTACCATTCTGCCGATGCATTCATTGCTTTACCAGGAGGTCTGGGTACATTGGAAGAAATAGCTTGCGTGGCTTCTTGGTCATCTTTGGTCACAAATAAGAAACCCATTGGTTTGCTTAATATTAATGGTTATTTTAGTAATTTGCTTTCATATTTAGATAATGCTGTGGATAATGGATTCATGTTTTCAGAGGCAAGGAGAACCATAATTTCTGCTACAACCATTGAAGATTTACTCAAAAAGCTCCAAGCTTATGAGTGTTTATCTGCTACGGTTGTTTCGCAAACGCTCGGAAAAAGAAAAAGTGATATGGACGAGCAAGGAGTGGACTGCACTTTGTCTTTGTGACATTATCTAACATTTTGTTTGTTGTGTCTCAGTTATAATAAGTGGTTAGCAACCTCTGCAGGTAATATCTCCTAAATTCTACCTTTAAAATTTGACATTGGGGACAATGTCATCTTTTAGTAGGGGGTAAGAGACATATTTTGCTAATTTAAAAAAAAAAAAAACAAAAAAAAAAAACAAAAAAACAAAAGTTTGTTGTGTTTTAAGCAATTTAGAAGTATTCATTCTGAACAAGGTCTGAGTAAGGGAGACTTGAGACATACCTTGTCAGTTTGATTTCTTCTTTTCAAAAAAAAAAAGTTTGTTATATTTTAAGCAATTTAGAAGTATTCATTCTGAACAAGGTCTGAGTAAGGGAGACTTGAGACATACCTTGTCAGTTTGATTTTAATCTTTTTATGTTTACTTGTTAATTTTTGTTTAGTATTTTAGGATTATTTAGGTTGCATGAGTTTGTTTTGTTTTGAGTCTTAGTTGTTCCTATTCTTATGTTATTAGTCCTTTTCTCTTACACATGATTCTTTCATTTGGGTTAATAGACTTACATTGAGGACAATGTAAGAATTAAGTGTGGGGGGAATGATTTAGGATTTCTTTTATTTTTGTCTACTATTTTTTTTATGAGTCTTTATTATTATTATTATTATTATTTTAGTGTGTTTTAGTTCCTTTTTAATACAATGATGAGATATGAATTGCATAAGTCTAAAACAGATTTATTAGTGAGAAGATTTTCATGAGAATTGAGCTTGATGTCAACCTTTTTATGAGCCAATGTTAATATGATATGTTGATTGAGAAAGAAGCATGTTTAGACTTAATCTGACTTGTATAATCATCCTTGTGAGTTTTTGAGCCTATAATGATTGATGCATTATACAAATCAATCTAATTTCTTTCTTGAGTGCTCTTATGATTACATGATTCTCTAGAACTTGCTTTAAACCGTTTGAGACTATATTGATACATGTGACAACATGAATATGATAGAGGCATTAGGATTATAACCAGAGCCAAACAGCCATCCATTATTAATGTTCTAAGAGAACATCCCCACTAGTGAGCCAATTTGAGCCTACATTAAATATGATGTTTTATTGGTAACCACAACTTGTCCCTGACCTAAATATACTTATATCCTTACCTTTGTTCCAAAGATGAATGATGAAAATGAAGAGAAAGAAAGAGAAAAGAAAGAAAGAAAATAAGAATATAGAAAAAGATAGGAAAAGATGAAGAAAGTAAGAAAAAGAGATAAAAAAGAAAAAAAAATAAAAATAAAATAAATAAAGGGATGTATGAAAAATAAAAAATAAAGGATAGAAGAAAGTGTGATATAGAGGAGGAAGGTGATGAAGTAAAAAAAGTGAAAGAGAATAAAATAAAAAAAAGAAAAATAATAATAAAAAAGAAAATAAAAGAGAAAAAAAATAAAAGGAAAAGAAAAAAATGTGAAAAAAAAAAAAGAGAATGAGGGTATTAGCCATTGTAATAAAATTCTTGTAAGATCAATTGTAATAAAAGTTTAACCTTGTGATAACTCGTATAATTATATACTTTTTAGTTATGTTTTATTATTGTTTTGTGTCAAATACGAGTTATTATTGTTTAGTCTAATTGTGTTTATGATCTTTTATATTTTTATGTAATTTGGTGTTTTTCACAAGTTTCTTTGAGTGATTTCAGATTACTAGAATTAAGGGCAAATCGAGTTCAGTTCCAGTTCCGACACCTTTTGCCATATCAGCTATATCTGGAGTTTCACTGAAGCAATAAGGCTGAAATATGTATTCGTGCAAAGCTAAGAGGCATATCTATCTTTTTCATGTTTTACACTTCTTGAAACGGAGTCGTTTTCCCTAGCGAAATCGACCATCAAAGTGGCTGATGTGCAATGACGTCTGTGCTGACCTGTTTTCGTATTTTGCCCATATCTGCTTATCCACATCAGCAAATGAGCTGATTCCAATGGCTATGGATCCGTAACTGATACGGGAACCTTTGTCTAGAAGACCATATGATCAGATCAGGCATCCAATATTGACGAAATCGACCATCAAGTTGGCTGATGTGCAATGACGTCTGTGCTGACCTGTTTTCGTATTTTGCCCATATCTTCTTATCCACATCAGCAAATGAGCTTATTCAAACGGCTATGGATCCGTAACTGATAGGGGAACATTTTTCTAGAAGACCATGTGATCAGATCAGGCCTCCAACATTGACGAAATCGACCATCAATATTCTTCTTCTTCTTCTTTCTTTCTTTTGTTTTCTTCTTAGATTCTCTTTAATTTTATGTTTATGTTTACAATGCCTATGCTAGGCTAAACTTCTATTTGGTTAAGGGTGATTTCAAAGCCCTAGACATGTTTTGTGATTGATTTTCAGATCTATCAATATCAACCAACTATCAAAGTTAACAACCGTAGATAACAACAAGCTCTGTTATCCCAATCTTTCCTTAGTTTGTCGTTGAATAGAACAAGCTCTCTATTTAATCTCTAACCATTAAACAACCTAGAATAAGCTCTCTAAATTCAATTTAATGGCAGCTTTATGATGAGAAAGATAGGTTGATCTAAGCAACAAACACATAAGCTCGGATTGTTCAACTTAGGTTATGTTCCACTTTGCAATTATTGAAAACTTGACTACAATCATTCATCACAAATTGCCACTTATGAATAGGAAATCAAGACAATTACACGGATCAAGACTCCTAAACTAGCAATAGATAATTATCAAGATCTATCTAGTTGTACACCTAAACAAATCAAGACAACATCATGCACAATTCTTGTAGAAGAACATAAGCAACTTTGATAGAAAATTAATGATAGATAGAATCTGAAAATCAATCACAAAACATGTCTAGGGCTTTGAAATCACCCTTAACCAAATAGAAGTTTAGCCTAGCATAGGCATTGTAAACATAAACATAAAATTAAAGAGAATCTAAGAAGAAAATAAAAGAAAGAAAGAAGAAGAAGAAGAATATTAATTATCCAACCTCTTGCTCTTTCTAAAGAAAAAGAAAACTAGAGAAAAGAAAAAAAGAAGAAAACTTAGAGAAATTTTATTACAATGGCTAATATCCTACCAATGTACAATATGATCCTCTACAATCATCCAAGGCCCTCTATTTATACACATTTTGGAGGGCTAAATGACAAGAGACAAGCTTTACAAATTTCAAAGGTAGGTATAATAGGTGGGTGCATTTTTCTAACAATTTTCGTCATATTGTATGACAATTTTGATCAGCCAACTTGATGGTCGATTTCTTCAATGTTGGAGGCCTGATCTGATCACATGGTCTTCTAGAAAAATGTTCCCCTATCTGTTACGGATCCGTAGCCGTTTGAATCAGCTCATTTGCTGATGTGGATAAGAAGATATGGGCAAAATACGAAAACAGGTCAGCACAGACGTCATTGCACATCAGCCAACTTGATGGTCGATTTCGTCAATATTGGAGGCCTGATCTGATCATATGGTCTTCTAGACAAAGGTTCCCGTATCAGTTACGGATCCATAGCCATTGAAATCAGCTCATTTTCTGATGTGGATAAGCAGATATGGGCAAAATACGAAAACAGGTCAGCACAGACGTCATTGCACATCAGCCACTTTGATGGTCTATTTCGCTAGGGAAAACGACTCCGTTTCAAGAAGTGTAAAACATGAAAAAGATAGATATGCCTCTTAGCTTTGCACGATACAAATGTCAGCCTTATTGCTTCAGTGAAACTCCAGATATAGCTGATATGGCAAAAGGTGTCGGAACTGGAACTGAACTCGATTTGCCCTTAATTCTAGTAATCTGAAATCACTCAAAGAAACTTGTGAAAAACACCAAATTACATAAAAATATAAAAGATCATAAACACAATTAGACTAAACAATAATAACTCGTATTTGACACAAAACAATAATAAAACATAACTAAAAACTATATAATTATACGAGTTATCACACCCCCACACTTAGATTGTTGCTAGTCCCTAGCAACGACTCAATAAAAATAAAATAAGAAAATCTAATCTAATCCATTTTCGTAGGAAATCACGGTGGCACTTAGCATGTGACACAAGCCTTTAAACCCCTAGGTGTCCCTAGTGGACGAGTTTAGTCTCGTGAGGGTTTACTAGAACGATACCCACAAACATTGAAAAACTAAAATATAAATAAACTACATATACTAAAAATATTTATTCCTAATCCTTTCAATACAAATTAGAGACAATCTTTGAACAAGTCTTATAAACTAATCAATAGCTTAAAAAATTTCACAAAAAATCATGCTTGAATGTAAATTGTTTGAGTTAAGCCAATATTAGCATAACATATCTTAATCAAAATAGTGCATGTTCAAATTTAATCTCAAGTTCTCACATGGGATACCCTCATGATTTTCACTCTTTAAAGTAGTGGTGAAGTGTTTACACTAAATCAATCACATGAAAACAGTTCTACCATATTCTTGCTTGTCCACCTATTCTCTACTATTTAGATCATACAACTTCATGAATCAAGAGGTCTTTAATCAAGGTTGTAATGGGGCCAAGGGGTTTGTAATGTGGTTGAAGAACAAAAGGATAAAGATATCACAAGGTTCCAAAGAGTTCATAAAGTTTAGAGACATAAAAAGATCATACAAAGAAACTTCTCAAAACTCTTTACAAGTACATAGTCACCTAGGCCGGATATTCATGTTGGGCCTTTTCTTCATTCTAAACAACTTTGTAACATCTTTTTCTTTTTCCACAAATTCAAGAGATGATTCATATTTTTTTTTTTTTACATAGGAATGTATTTGCCCGTATTCCATTTCTTTTTCTCTTGACTTTTCTTTTCTTTTCCCCCCACACTTATTTCTTGTTTCTAACCCAAATTTTTAACTAAAAATATCACTTGTTTTTTTTTTTGCAATATGTCTCAAAATATATAATCCATCTTTAGAACAAGGGTAAGGATATAAGTATATTTAGGCTAGGTGTAAGTTGTGGTTACCAATAAAACATCATATTTAATGTAGGCTCAAATTGGCTCACTAGTGGGGATGTTCTCTTAGAACATTAATAATGGATGGCTGTTTGGTTCTGGTTATAATCCTAATGCCTCTATCATATTCATGTTGTCACATGTATCAATATAGTCTCAAACGGTTTAAAGCAAGTTCTAGAGAATCATGTAATCATAAGAGCACTCAAGAAAGAAATTAGATTGATTTGTATAATGCATCAATCATTATAGGCTCAAAAACTCACAAGGATGATTATACAAGTCAGATTAAGTCTAAACATGCTTCTTTCTCAATCAACATATCATATTAACATTGGCTCATAAAAAGGTTGACATCAAGCTCAATTCTCATGAAAATCTTCTCACTAATAAATCTGTTTTAGACTTATGCAATTCATATCTCATCATTGTATTAAAAAGGAACTAAAACACACTAAAATAATAATAATAATAATAATAAAGACTCATAAAAAAAAATAGTAGACAAAAATAAAAGAAATCCTAAATCATTCCCCCCACACTTAATTCTTACATTGTCCTCAATGTAAGTCTATTAACCCAAATGAAAGAATCATGTGTAAGAGAAAAGAACTAATAACATAAGAATAGGAACAACTAACACTCAAAACAAAACAAACTCATGCAACCTAAATAATCCTAAAATACTAAACAAAAATTAACAAGTAAACATAAAAAGATTAAAATCAAACTGACAAGGTATGTCTCAAGTCTCCCTTACTCAGACCTTGTTCAGAATGAATACTTCTAAATTGCTTAAAATATAACAAACTTTTTTTTTTTTTTTGAAAAGAAGAAATCAAACTGACAAGGTATGTCTCAAGTCTTCCTTACTCAGACCTTATTCAGAATGAATACTTCTAAATTGCTTAAAACACAACAAACTTTTTTTTTTTTTTAAATTAGCAAAATATGTCTCTTACCCCCTACTAAAATATGACATTGTCCCCAATGTCAAATTTTAAAGGTAGAATTTAGGAGATATTACCTGCAGAGGTTGCTAACCACTTATTATAACTGAGACACAACAAACAAAATGTTAGATAATGTCACAAAGACAAAGTGCAGTCCACTCCTTGCTCGTCCATATCTCTTTTTCTTTTCCCGAGCGTTTGCGAAACAACCGTAGCAGATAAACACTCATAAGCTTGGAGCTTTTTGAGTAAATCTTCAATGGTTGTAGCAGAAATTATGGTTCTCCTTGCCTCTGAAAACATGAATCCATTATCCACAGCATTATCTAAATATGAAAGCAAATTACTAAAATAACCATTAATATTAAGCAAACCAATGGGTTTCTTATTTGTGACCAAAGATGACCAAGAAGCCACGCAAGCTATTTCTTCCAATGTACCCAGACCTCCTGGTAAAGCAATGAATGCATCGGCAGAATGGTACATGATTGTTATCCGTTCAGGGACACTCCAGACTTGTATTTCCTTACCCACGGTAGGTCCACAAAAACTTGTGAATAGTTTTGGCACGATTCCTAGAACTGGACTTCCTCCGGCGTGTGCTGCTGTAGCGACTGCTCCCATTAAACTCGTACTACCGCCTCCATAAATCAAGTGGATCTTTTGTTGGGCAAGTATTACTGCAACTCTTATGGCTTCATCAGCGAATATGTTATTTTTCCCTGGATAAGTACCTCCAAAGACACAAATTTTTTTTATGCGCTGGGACGAAGTACTTTCCATTTTTTTTTTCGAGTGCCTGAAAGAGAATGAGTACATGGTGTAATATATAGAGGACTGAGTAGTGAATCAGACAAGAGTAATAATGTCGCCGAAAGTGTATCTGACCTGTCAGAAGAAAATGTTAACCTAACAAAAGATTTTTTTGCGTGATTTCAGGAAGAAAATCAAAAAGAGAAGAAAAAATCAGCCATAAAAGACAAATAAAAAAAACGAGAATAATTACACAAATCGAACAACACGTAAATTAAAACAAAATAAAGTTATTGCAAATCAAACCAAAAGCTGAGAAGTCATTTATTGTAGTTGTGATTGTGGCTCACATCTTCCTCTGGTTTTACGTCCAGAAACGGCTTAAACGCCTTCTATGAGTCGAGGATATGCTTCCCATCCAGTTTTCTTACAAGCTGGCAAACAGGGTCTTTTAACATCAGATTCCCAAGATGTTGCCATTCCCTTTGGAATTGCGGCCATAATTCAAGAATTTCTCTTTGTACGTCTCCACTAGGATGCGTCTCAAGAGAAAGTTGGATATTACCCAAATTCTCCTTACTCAGTCCATCCTTAATGAATTCAATTTTATCATCTCGATTAGAGGACGGAATCCCAATAGAACGACATTTACCGTTACACGTCCATCGTGCACATTTGTGGCAATTTGAACTCATGCGCTTTGCTCGTCGCTTCTTTGCAAAAGTGCTTCTACCTGTACCTGGTAAATGCAAAACAGGAAGATATTCATCTTCACGTACCTTGGCTTCAATTATCCAACGTATGTCGTCAGGAATCCCTTTGTGCATAAGCATTCTTAATCTTTCAAATCGAACTTGGTAAAGCTTCAGTAAAATATTTCGAGGAAAAGGAGGAAATCGTTTCTGCAATCTTGTGAGAATATCATCCATCCTGAAAAAAAAAATGAAAGAGAAATTGAAAGAGAAATTTATATACAATATCAGTTTTGTGGGTAGCTGATGGAACCGATTTAAATAATCACGGAGTACCGTTATCCGCCATTTAACCGGGGTAAAAAAATAAAAATTATATTTACATCTAGTTATTTTCAAAACAAGGATCAGAAAGAAAAACAAGATAAAAAAAAAACTCAAAAACAAAACACTCTAAATAAAATCCTAAATTCTTCCCCCCACACATAATTTTTACATTGTCCTCAATGTAATGCTATTATCCCACAATGCAAGAATTATATGTAAGAGAAAAGAACTATTAAACAAAAGAAAAGAAAAACAATAAAAGATAGAATGATGGAGAGTAAGGAATATGCAAATCTGATATAATAGATGCTCTCCATCCTTTTGGGTTGCCTCCCAAGAAGCGCTTGGTTTATTGTCCTCAGCCTAACTTAGACCCATGCCATTATTATTCAACATACTTTGGCTCAAAAAGTGGAAACTCCTCCACATCTTGTATTGGAAAGTTCTCATAGTAAGGCTTCAATCTATGACCATTCACTTTGAATGCCTTATCTGTTTTTGGGCTTTGGATTTCAACTGCACCATGAGTAAATACATTAGTAATAACAAAAGGTCCAACCCAACGAGAACGTAACTTACCTGGATATAACTTAAGGCGTGAATGGAAGAGAAGAACTTTTTGTCCAACAACAAATTCCTTTCTTGATATCATCTTGTCATGGAATGCCTTAGTCTTTTCCTTGTAAATCCTAGAATTCTGATAGGCATCATTCCTTATCTCCTCTAATTCTTGTAGGTCAAGTTTTCTTTTTTTTCCTGTCTCATCCATCTCCATGTTGCATTGTTTGATAGCCCAATATGATTTATGTTCCAATTCAACCGGAAGATGACAAGGCTTACCATAAACAAGTCGATAAGGAGACATACCAATGGGTGTCTTATATGCTGTCCTATAAGCCCAAAGTGCATCATTAAGTCGTGAACTCCAATCCTTCCTATTTGGATTAACTGTCTTTTCAAGGATGGACTTAACTTCTCGGTTTGACACTTCAGCTTGCCCACTAGTTTGAGGATGATATGAGGTGGAGACCTTGTGTGTGATGTTATACTTCCTCAAAAGTGCTTCCATAGTCCTATTGCAAAAGTGAGTACCTCTATCGCTGATTATGGCCTTTGGCGTTCCAAACCTAGCAAAGATGTTAGTCTTGACAAAATCTGAAACAACTTTAGAGTCATTAGTCCTAGTGGATTTTGCTTCCACCCACTTTGAAACATAATCAACGGCAAGTAAAATATAAAGATTACCAAAAGAAGGAGGAAAAGGTCCCATGAAATCCATGCCCCATACATCAAAAATTTCAACAATAAGTATTGGAGTTTGAGGCATTTGATTTCTAGCACCTAAGTTACCTGTTCTTTGGCAACGATCACATGACTTGCAAAAGAGGTATGCATCTTTGAATATGGTAGGCCAATAAAATCCAGAATCAAGAACTTTCATGGCTGTTCTTTTGGATCCAAAGTGTCCTCCACATGCATAAGAGTGACAAAAGGTGAGAATAGATTGAAATTCAGTTTCGAGTACACACCTTCTTATAATCTGATCGGAGCAATGCTTCCAAAGGTAAGGATCATCCCATATGTAGTATTTGGCATCACTCTTGATCTTATTTCTTTGAGCTTGTGTCAACTCTTGTGGCAACTTCTTGGTAACTAAGTAATTAACAATATCAGCATACCAAGGAGTTGTTGTACTTATAAAAAGAAGTTGCTCATCCGGAAAGTTCTCATTCAAGGGTAGTGCATCTTCTTCATGAACTAAACGGCTAAGATGGTCCGCAACCAGGTTGTCACTACCTCTCTTATCTTTTATCTCCAAATCAAACTCTTGTAAGAGAAGTATCCATCTAATCAACCTTGGTTTGGCCTCCTTTTTAGTGAGTATGTACTTAAGGGCTGCATGGTCAGAATATACAATTACTTTAGTACCAATTAAATAAGATCGAAATTTTTCTAAAGCAAATACAACAGCCAAAAGTTCTTTTTCAGTAGTGGAATAGTTCAATTGAGCATCATTAAGAGTTCGGGAGGCATAATAAATGGCATGTGAGGCTTTGCCAACCCGTTGGCCCAAAACAGCTCCAATGGCATAGTCACTAGCATCACACATGATTTCAAAAGGTACATTCCAATCTGGTGGTTGGATGATAGGAGCTGATGTCAAGAGTCCCGTCAATGTTTCAAACGCCTCTTTGCATTTATCATCAAAGTGGAAAACCATATCTTTTTGTAGTTGCTTGCAAAGAGGTAATGTGATCTTTGAGAAGTCTTTGATAAATCTCCTATAGAAACCTGCATGTCCAAGAAAAGAACGAACCTCTCTCACATTTGTGGGAGGTGGTAAAGAATGCATAATATCTATTTTAGACTTATCAACCTCTATCCCTCTAGAAGAAATAACATGGCCCAAAACTATTCCTTGTTCTACCATAAAGTGACATTTTTCCCAATTCAAAACAAGGTTAGTTTCCATGCATCTTTCAAGTACAAGTGTAAGGTTCTCTAGACATCTATCAAAAGAATCACCATAGACACTAAAATCATCCATAAACACTTCTATGATGTTCTCTACATAATCTGAAAATATGCTAACCATACACCTTTGGAATGTAGCTGGTGCATTACAAAGACCAAATGGCATACGCCGGTATGCAAAAGTACCAAATGGACATGTGAATGTTGTTTTCTCTTGGTCCTCCGGAGCAATGGCTATCTGATTATAACCTGAAAAACCATCAAGAAAACAATAATGAGAATGGCCAGCTAACCTTTCAAGCATTTGATCAATAAAAGGCAAAGGAAAGTGGTCTTTGCGAGTTGTGGAATTAAGTTTACGATAATCAATACAAATTCGCCATCCTGTTTGAATCCTAGTAGGAACAAGTTCATTCTCATTATTTGTTACCACCGTTACACCTGATTTCTTTGGAACCACTTGGACTGGGCTCACCCATTTGCTATCCGAGATAGGATAGATCACTCCAACATCTAGGAGCTTCAGTATCTCCTTTTTCACAACCTCCATCATAGGAGGGTTCAATCTTCTTTGTGCTTCTCTTGTTGGTTTAGACCCTTCCTCTAACAAAATTCGGTGCATGCACATGGATGGGCTTATTCCCTTGATATCGGCAATTGTCCAACCAATTGCTGTTTTATGCTCTCTAAGCACCTGGATAAGTCGCTCTTCTTGCAAAGGTGTGAGCTCTTTGGCAATGATGATCGGTAATGTGTCCTTTTTACCTAAGAACACATATTTCAAGTGGTTCGGTAGTGGTTTCAACTCTAAAGTTGGTGCCTGCAAAATGGAAGGTAGAAGTTTCTCATTAGACAAAGGCAAATCAATAAATGAAACATCAAACCTTGCATCTTTAGGTTGCAGCGAGTGTAAAGATTCTAGTGCCCCTTCCACCTGGTCACTCAAGGCTAGTTTAGCATTCCCCATTCCGAGATGGTTGCTAAGGACTATTTCTACACTATCTTCACCATCTAGCTCATAAGCTTGCTGCACTAGTGAGTCAATTATATCAATATTAAAAACAGAATGCACATCACTAGGATATCTCATGGCCTCAAAAATGTTAAAGCGAATTATTTCACCATCAAATTCCATAGCTAAAGTGCCATCATGTACATCTATTTTAGTTCTTGCTGTTTTCAAGAATGGTCTCCCTAATAGAATAGGTGTGGGATTAGAAGACATCTCATCTTCCATCTCAATAACATAAAAGTCAGCGGGAAAAACCAATTCATTAACCTGTACAAGAACGTCTTCTACAACTCCTCTTGGATAAGTGTTAGAACGGTCAGCAAGTTGTATTATAACACCGGTTTCCTCTAATGGTCCTAGATTCAATGAAGCATAAATTGAATATGGCATGACATTAATAGATGCCCCTAGATCTAGCATAGCATGCTCAAACCTAGTGTTGCCTATCTTACAAGGAATGGTAAACATACCTGGATCCTTGCATTTAGGTGGGAGTTTCTTTTGAAGAACAGCTGACACATTCTCCCCCACACTTACCTTTTCAATCCATTTCAACTTCCGTTTAGATGTGCACAACTCTTTTAGGAACTTGGCATATCTTGGCACTTGCTTGATAGCATCTAGTAAAGGAATGTTCACCTCTACTTTCCGGAAGGTTTCCAAAATTTCCTTCTCTTGCTCCTCCTTCTTGGACTTTGCTAACCTGCTAGGAAAAGGTGGAGGAGTTATATAAGAAGGAAATAATGGTTTAGGAATTACCTTTTTTAGTGGCTCGTTGGGATGTGAAGAGGATGCCATGGTATTGTTCTCCCCTTGAGCACTATCATTTTGTGGTGTCTCTAGCTGTTTCCCACTTCTTAAATTTATAGCATTGGCATTCTCTCTTGGATTCACTATGGTTTGGGAAGGTAATTTCCCAGAATCCCTTGCTTGCATTTGACTCATGGTTGTTGCCAATTGACCTATTTGAGTCTCCAAATTTCAAATACTTGTCTTTGTTTCCTGTTGAAATTGAATTGTATTAGTAGAAAGAGCTTTAACAAGATCTTCAAGAGAAGTACCTGAATTTTGGGTGGGTGGTAGTTGTTGTCGGGTTTGGTATGGTTGTTGCACTCTTTGCTGAAAACCCGGTGGCCTGTGGTCAAATGGTGGAGGAATAGTTTGTGATTGGTTCCCTCCATAATTGAAGTTTGGATGATCCCTCCATCCTGGATTGTAAGTGTTTGAGTAGGGATCATATTTCCTTGATTGGTTCTGAAATCCACCCATGGCATTCACATGTTCATTGGTATCCTCTTGAAGTGTTGGACACATATCAGTTTGGTGCCCTATGTTTGAACATATGCCACAAGCCTTTATTTGTTGTATTTTACCTACAGCCAATTGTTGAACAAGAGAAGTCAGTTTATCAAATTTTTGTTTAAGGGATGATATACTTACCTCATTAACTCTCTTGGGTTGTGATGGTGGATCTTGTCTCATTGAGAACTGTTGAGAATTGGCTGCCATGTTGGAGATTAATGTTCTAGCAGCCCTGGGAGTCTTATCAACTAGAGCTCCCCCACTAGCGGCATCTATCATACTTCTCTCCATGGGCATGAGACCTTCATAGAAGTATTGGATAAGAAGTTGTTCACTTATTTGATGGTGTGGACATGATGCACAAAGTTTCTTGAACCTCTCCCAATATTCATATAAGGACTCTCCGTTGTATTGCCGAATCCCACATATCTCTTTCCTAATGTTGGCAGCCTTAGATGCTGGGAAATACCTTTCCAAGAATGCTTTCTTCAAATCATTCCATGTAGTGATGGTCCCGGATGGTAGATAGTAGAGCCATTCCTTTGCTGAATTAGCTAGAGAGAATGGGAAGGCTCTCAACTTAACTTGCTCTTCCGTGACCCCTGTTGGTCTCATGCTTGAGCAAACTACATGGAATTCCTTGAGGTGCTTATTTGGATCCTCTCCTGCAAAACCATGAAAAGTTGGGAGAAGATGAATCAAACCAGATTTTAATTCAAAAGCTACCTCAAGATTAGCATATTCAATGCATAATGGTTGTTGACCCAAGTCCGGAGCGGCTAGCTCCTTGAGAGTTCGGTTGTCAGCTGCTGCCATCTCTCCTTGCTCTTCTTGGATGTTTTGGATCAACTCCTCGATTGGTTGTTGGTGAGAAGTTATAAATTCCCGAATTTTCCTAAGTCGTAAGTCTTCTTCGGGAGCTTGGAACATTCACTAATAAAAAAAATAAGAAAGTAAATAATTAGAACAGAAAATAAGAATAAACCAATAAACTAAAGAAAGCAATCCCCGGCAACGGCGCCAAAAACTTGATGCACCCAAAAGAGTGTATCTTATTTAACCTTGCACTAAAAAGATCAATTGTAAGTATAATGATTAGCAAGGGTCGAGTCCTCAGGGATTGGGTTTTAATCTATGAGTTATTAGTTTATAACTTACGTTCAAAGAAAACAATAAAATAAAAGGGTTTTTTGAAGCTAGATTTAAACTAAAGTAAATAATAAGAATAAGATGCAAGGCGGTATAACCAGCCAATAAAAATATATATACTAAATTAGGCGGTATAACCAGCCAATAAATATATATACTAAATTAGGCGGTATAACCAGCCAATAAAAATATATATACTAAATTAGGCGGTATAACCAGCCAATAAAAATAAATATACTTTTAAAAATAAGCAAACTAGAAAAGTAAGAAAACAAGTAAGTAAGAAGAATCAAATATGAAAAATATGGTTAAGGTTTCATTCTCCACCACTAGACATGTTGGGCCTTTTCTTCATTCTAAACAACTTTGTAACATCTTTTTCTTTTTTCACAAATTCAAGAGATGATTCATATATTTTTTTTTTTACATAGGAATGTATTTGCCCGTATTCCATTTCTTTTTCTCTTGACTTTTCTTTTCTTTTCCCCCCACACTTATTTCTTGTTTCTAACCCAAATTTTTAACTAAAAACATCACTTGTTTTTTTTTTTTGCAATATGTCTCAAAATATATAATCCATCTTTAGAACAAGGGTAAGGATATAAGTATATTTAGGCTAGGTGTAAGTTGTGGTTACCAGGGGTTTTTGAAGCCAGATTTAAACTAAAGTAAATAATAAGAATAAGATGCAAGGCGGTATAACCAGCCAATAAAAATATATATACTAAATTAGGCGGTATAACCAGCCAATAAAACAAAGTTAATATACAAACAAGGCGGTATAACCAGCCAATAAAAATATATATACTAAATTAGGCGGTATAACCAGCCAATAAAAATAAAACAAAGTTAATATACAAATTAGGCGGTATAACCAGCCAATAAAAATAAATATACTTTTAAAAATAAGCAAACTAGAAAATTAAGAAAACAAGTAAGTAAGAAGAATCAAATATGAAAAATATGGTTAAGGTTTCATTCTCCACCACTAGACATCATTAAGAATCAATTTCAGATCTATCAATATCAACCAACTATCAAAGTTAACAACCGTAGATAACAACAAGCTCTGTTATCCCAATCTTTCCTTAGTTTGTCGTTAAATAGAACAAGCTCTCTATTTAATCTCTAACCATTAAACAACCTAGAATAAGCTCTCTAAATTCAATTTAATGGCAGCTTTATGATGAGAAAGATAGGTTGATCTAAGCAACAAACACATAAGCTCGGATTGTTCAACTTAGGTTATGTTCCACTTTGCAATTATTGAAAACTTGACCATAATCATTAATCACAAATTGCCACTTATGAATAGGAAATCAAGACAATTACACGGATCAAGATTCCTAAACTAGCAATAGATAATTATCAAGATCTATCTAGTTGTACACCTAAATAAATCAAGACAACATCATGAACAATTCTTGTAGAAGAACATAAGCAACTTTGATAGAAAATTAATGATAGATAGAATCTAAAAATCAATCACAAAACATGTCTAGGGCTTTGAAATCACCCTTAACCAAATAGAAGTTTAGCCTAGCATAGGCATTGTAAACATAAACATAAAATTAAAGAGAATCTAAGAAGGAAATAAAAGAAAGAAAGAAGAAGAAGAAAATAAAGAAAAATAAAACTAGAGAAAAGAAAGAAGAAGAAAACTTAGAGAATTTTATTACAATGGCTAATATCCTACCAATGTACAATATGATCCCTTACAATCATCCAAGGCCCTCTATTTATACACATTTTGGAGGGCTAAATGACAAGAGACAAGCTTTACAAATTTCAAAGGTAGGTATAATAGGTGGGTGCATTTTTCTAACAATTTTCGTCATATATGACGATTTTGATCAGCCAACTTGATGGTCGATTTCGTCAATTTGGGAGGCCTTATCTGATCACATGGTCTTCTAGAAAAATGTTCCCCTATCAGTTACTGATCCATAGCCGTTGGAATCAGCTCATTTGCTGATGTGGATAAGAAGATATGGGCAAAATACGAAAACTGGTCAGCACAGACGTCATTGCACATAAGCCAACTTGATGGTCGATTTCGCTAGGGAAAACGACTCCGTTTCAAGAAGTGTAAAACATGAAAAAGATAGATATGCCTCTTAGCTTTGCACGGCTACAAATTTCAGCCTTATTGCTTCAGTGAAACTCGAGATATAGCTGATATGGCAAAAGGTGTCGGAACTGGAACTGAACTGGATTTGCCCTGAATTCTAGTAATCTGAAATCACTCAAAGAAACTTGTGAAAAACACCAAAATACATAAAAATATAAAAGATCATAAACACAATTAGACTAAACAATAATAACTCGTATTTGACACAAAACAATAATAAAACATAACTAAAAACTATATAATTATACGAGTTATCAAATATCCTAAGTAAGATGATATATTCTAAATGAAATGAAATATCCTAAGTGACATGATATATTCTAATGAAATGAAATATCCTAAGTAACATGATATATTCTAATGAAATGATATGATTTAAATGACATAGCAAATTTAAATGACATGGCATATTTTAAATAATATAATCTACATGACATGGAATATAATCTAAGTGACATGAAATGATATGAAATATAATATAATGTTATTATGAAATATGCGTGAAAATAAAAATAATAATGCATGAACATAGTATATGCTACATGATGTGACAACAATAAATGACTAAATAAAAAGCATAGGATAGCATGAAATATTCAAAACCATATAATAAATAATATAACATCATAAAATATAAATCAAAATAATAACAATACCATATAAATTATCATAGCAAAAATGACATATTATATAGTATGCATGAACATGAAAAATGCAATGCATGAAAATGTATTTTCTCCTTTAAATAAAGAAATTCGTATACCTAAAAAGATATCCGGCTACCTTAGGAAAAGACATCAAATTAAATTTTCTAAAATTAAAATACACTGTGATTGGTTTAAAAAAAATTTTGAAAATTCTTGGATGAAAATGGCACATGGCAGAAACCCTTTTAAAAATAGCTCTATTTTCCTAAGTTTGAAAACCCGAACTTGACCACCATTGACTTGAGCTTTACAAAGTCATTTTTAAAGATTAAAATGGCCTAGAAACCAACCTAGGACAGTATCTAAGGTTCCTAATCAACCCCCTCTAAATGCTTTAGGAAAAACTAACAATTATTTTTTCCTTTGACTTCAAAACTGACTCTACTGTTCAGTTTTAAAACGTGATTTTTTAACCTATTTTTAAAATTTCAAAAAAAAATCTAAAAAAATTATAGGAGACTCAGAACATGTAAAATTATTTGGGAAAAACTTTTCTTAATTTTTTGATTAAGGACAACTTCCCAGAAAAATCGGGAAAGTCAGAACACTGGGTGAAAAACTGTTTTGCCAAAACACATTTTTTGCCTTTGCTAAAATCATTCAAAAATCAAAGTAAAAATATTGAAGACTCTTCTAAGGACCTAAAAACAGTAGCTAAAATTTCTAAAAAATTGGACAAGATTTGCCTAAGTAAAAAAAATCATAAATGTAGAAAAATCAACTCGACAACTCTTTAATTTTTCACAAGTATGCTCAAGTGAGCTTGACTTTGAGCCATTGATTGGCCTAAGTCAAAAACCAAGTATGAACAAACAACAAGTTAAATGCATGATTTAAAACCTAAATGACATGGAAAATGCATGCATAAAGAATATGGCCTAGACCTAACATGAACTTGCATGACAATAAATGCAACCTAGGCCTAAACATGCATGGCAATACAAAATTATCCTAATGCCTAAACCTAATATGCATGAGATGCATGGTAAGGCAAATGTAACCTAGACCTAAAGTGACATGAAAATGCATGGCAATACAAAGTTGTCCTAATGCCTAGCATGAATTTGCATGGCAATAAATGCTATATACCTAATATGCATGAAATGCATGGCAATACCAATATGACCTAGACCTAAAATGTCATGAAAATGCATAAAAGTATCATGAACATATAATGACCAAATAAACCTAATACTAATGCATGAACAAACGACAACCAATACTCAATCTCATGGCATAATAATGCAAAGCATGGTAACTAGCAAGATGAAAATGCACATACAAGACATAGAACAATGGGATAGCCGAATGGTCCTAAGTCTAGATGGTGAAATCCTATCATGGCATTAACACAAACACATGGCATACTAAATCAAAATACATATTATTATAGCATGGAAATGCAAGCTTATCAACTAAATAAGATGAAAATGCAAACACAAGGCACAAAATCATGGAGTAACCAAATAGACACATTTCTAAATGATGCAATCCTAAGCATGGCATTACCACAAACACATGGCATGGTGTAGAGCTAAACTACCACAATCAAGCTAACCTACCACAATCAAACTAACCTACCACAAGTAAGCTAACCTACCAAAACAAATCACATGAACAAAATCAAACACAAAATCATCTAAAACCAAACATCATTCGACCATGATAAAAACATGTAGGAAAAACTTGCTCTCTTGATTTCTTTTAAAAAAACAAAGTAGAAGCTCCTTAGAACTTATTTTAAAAACAAGTTTATTTCATAAAAAAATAAAATGACAATCAAAATAGCAAAATCATGTCAACAAAGTATGAGAAAACCATGAAAGAACATAGCTACCTTGCTCTAGCTTTCCAAATCAAGAAGTAGTAAGCTAAAACCTTTCCTTTTCCTTCTATTTTTTCTCCTCTTTTTTTCCTTTCTTTTTTCTCTCTTTTTTCCCTTAGCTACTGCCTCTATTCAGCCCCTAAAGCTCCAGCAAAAATCTGAATTCCCCCCATTTTTCTTAGCCGAATGGCCTCCCCCTTCTAGAAGAAAGTTGTTATTTTTTTTAACCAATTTTAATCCAATGGCCTTCAATTCAAGATGCTTTCTATGTAGTATTCCCACCCTTGGATTAGAATAATCAGCCCCTAAATATGATGTCATGAAGATGATTTTCATAAATATGACATCATCCCTCTCCATCCATTGGTCCATATGTCACAATTTCAAAGGCTTGATCAAGAAAAATAACTACATTCCTCTTCACTCTTGGCCCTTTGATCTAAAATCTTAGCAAAATCACTCTCCATTATGGGCTTGGCTGATTGCCTTTTTAAAATCCAGCCCAATCTCCAATTCTTTAAAGGCCTTCTTCGGTTTCTTCGGTGAAATGACCTTTTTGACCCCCAAACCAAATTAAATAGCAAACGGACTCCAAATCCAAAATTTATTTTTTCAATACTTCCTAAATAATAAAAAATTGAATCCTGGAAGTTTTCATAATTTTTTGAACCCATTTACTATTTTTTTCGGATTTATTTCCAAAATTTACCCTTAATGCACTCGAACTTTTACTATTTTGTAAACGAGCTCCAAATCTGGATTTTTCTCCACCAATCTCTTCCAAATACTTTAAAAGTAAGATTTGGAGATTTTTAGAATTTTTCAAGCTCATTTGCTATTTTTCGGGATTTATCTTCTTGAATTTCAACTTAGTGGGCCCGAAATTTGATATTTTGCAAACGACCTCCGAATCTGAATTTTCCTTCGCCGATCTCTTCCAAATAATTTAAGAATGAGATTTGAAAATTTTTAGAATTTTTGGAACTCATTTGTTATTTTTCCCGAATTTTCCAAGTTTGTCCTTTTGTCTCCAAATCTCGATTTTGCTCAAAACAAGTCCGATTTTCAGATTTTCTTTTTTTGTGCCTTTGTCATATATTGGTTTGGATTTGGTCCGAAAACACCTATTTTTTACAATCAAATTCCCCTCCGATTTGATTTTTCCTTTTTTTTACTCTCGAAAATTTTCTCGTTTTTTCGTTTTTTCTCCAATCGGCTCTTTTCTCGGAATTTCTTCAAATTGAGCCTTGGGCTATCCTTGTTTACTCACTTCTCATCAATTAGGGGTTTTAGTTTTACCGAATCAGGCCATTTCTGTAATTTTCCCCAATTTCACCAAAATCTACCAAAAACCCTAATTCTCGGTTTTCTTCCAAATTGACTTTTCCTTCAGTTTTTCTTCCAAGTAGCCTCTCCATTACCTGTAGTCAGTGCTTATCTTTCATTTGAAACCTCAAATTTTGACCAATTTGATCGTTTAAGCACTTTTTTCCAAATTTTTTGAACTAGGGTTTCTTTTTTACTGAATCTCTGTAACCCAACTTCCAAACTCCATATCTTTCATTTTAGACCTCGGATTATCAAAATTCTTTCACCATTTTTCAATTGAACTTTGAATCTTGATTTTGAAAGTGGGTTGACTTTTTTAGTAGTTGACTTTTTGGGGTTGACTTTTTCGGGGTTGACTTTTTCAAGATTGACTTTTTATGTCTGCTTTCTTAAACTAAGTCTCGGAGTACCACCTGCGGGATGAGAAAAACTTTTTTGCATTATGAAAGATCACTTTAGGAAGAAAACATACCTGATTTAGTGGTCCGGACAAAATTAGGTGTCTACAACTTTCATTTGCGAAATCAGCGTCCTCTTCCTACTCAATAAAGTCACCAACATATTCACCATGGACTCCACATGATAGAACAGGATCAACACCAGCTGGCTCAACTTCCAGGGCAGTAGGAATTGTTTGTGAGACTAATGAATTATGAATCGTTGTAGCTTGAGATAGCGGAACGACTTCTTCTGTGGAAACGTCGTATGTAGTGTGAACATACAACGGCCCAGAATCATCATCTTCTATGGGAAAATTGTCTGTTGTACGAACATTGAAGGCCCACAATCATCGTGAACATCCTCTATGTCAGCACATAACTCAAGTACACCAACATTTTCAAATGTCTCGTGAGCATCAAACATGCATCTCACATCATCATCATCTTCAAGTGGAAAAGTATTATATCGGACACATCCTTCACCAATAGAAAGAAGAAGCCTACACTTAATCTCTGAAACTCTTTTTCTATTTCCAACTTTGATTTTTGTATGAATTTTCAGCTTCAGTTCCTCTAATGTGACGTCTTTATCAACACGAAAGTTTTTAGGACGTTCACAATCAAAGGTAGCACCTTCATCAGTGTTATGAACTTGGCCATTATATTGTGTAGTAAGAGATGAAAATGACGAAGAAAATATAGAGAAGGATGAGAATGACAATGGGAAACAGATGAAACAAAATGAGGAGAGAATGAGGAGGCAGTATCATACTTATAATAGCTGAATCGCATATCATAATCCTAAATATGGTCAATAGTCCTATCCATTGCAGAAGAAATTCGATTCCAATATTTTCTGCAATGGTTGATTGACTGGAAAATAGCTAAAACCCTAACCCTAAATCATTAGTCTCATCTATTGCAGAAGGAATCCGATTCCAATATTTTCTGCAATGGTTGATTGACTGAAAAATAGCTGAAATCCTAACCCTAACCCTAAATCATTAGTCCCATCCATTGCACAAGGAATCCAATTCCAATATTTTCTGCAATGGTTGATTGACTGGAAAATAGCTGAAACCCTAACCCTAACCCTAAATCATTAGTCACATCCATTGCAGAAGGAATCCAATTCCAATATTTTCTGCAATGGTTGATTGACTGAAAAATAGCTGAAACCCTAACCCTAAATTCCAATATTTTCTGCAATCGTATTTATATAATTTTTAAAATTTTTAAAATTGTTATTATTTAAATTTTACAATTTATTAATTTTTATTTTTTAAAATTATAAATTATCTAATTTTTATTTTTGGGCTTGGGCAAAGGAAATAAAAAAATTTCGGGCCTCAGCCTAACCCAGTAAGCCATGGCGATTTCCCTTGATCATTTATAAAAAAAAATTCATATTTTAAGAAGGAAATAAATTCATCATTTATAAAAATTCATATTTTATCGGGGCGGGTCGGGCTGGGCTCGGGCTTTAAATGTTGCAGCCAAGGCCTGGCCTATTTTTTAAACGGACCTTATTTTTTTGCTCAAACTTATTTTTGGGGCTTAATATTTTTGTCTAAGCTCTCCCAAAAATTGAACGAACCTTTGAACTTGAACTAATAACCTGATCCTTGAACATGTCTACTAACAGGATTATTATCCTGTACATTAGCAGTGGACATTTTTAACTCCACAAGCGGGGCTTACACGCTTCCGTAACTTTTTATACAATTTTTTTTTTTTAATCTGACCATCGTTTTTCATGTTCTATTCACACAGGTCATGCACGTCGAGTTTCGAGTAAATTAAAAATATTTAACTATTTATTCCAACGTAAAAAACTTTCAACCGTTGAATGTATGTTGAAAAATACAGTATTCTCGATTGATATGATAGGGGTTGTCGCAACCTAAAAAATAACGACGAGTCTCATCGCAAGACTTTATTATTCGTTAAGCGTGACATTTAAAAAAAAACGAGGAAAAGTCGACTTAATTTCTCTAGAAAAATGAAGGTTTTGAAAATGACCTTAAAAAAGACATGGAGTCGCCACCAATATTTTTTAGCTAGGTGTGATCGGCCACCTATTAAAACCGGTTTTATAAAAATATTTTAAAAATTAATTAAAATATTTTTAAAACCAATTTCAAGTCTGCGTTAAAACCAGAGAAATCAAAGAAACGGGTTCGGGAGTCGGTTACGTGTGGGGAAGGATTAGCACCCCCACAACGCCCGTATAAATCGGTACCTTATTAATCGTGTGTTATCTCAAGTCTCGGTAAAAAGTTGGTTTTAAATTTAGTATTTCAAGTTAATTCCCAATTTAAAGAAAAATAATTCCATTTTTTTATTGAAAATGATCCGGAATTTATAAATTCAAAATTTTCCTATATTCCCCAACAAACGTGGCAAAATATAGAAATTTTTATTAGTTTTGGAAAACTTTCCGAATCATTCTCTTTTTTGAAAGAAAGATATTCCTTTATTAATGATAATTGATGATATTCCCTCCAGCAAACCCGGTAGAGAACTCATGAATTATTTTAACTCGGGAATATCTTTATATTTTTTTTATTGAAAACCATTATCTTTTTTTGGAAACATTTAAAAGAAATGAATATGTATATGCATGACATAAATAAAATGACATAGTACAGTCTAAATAATATAATGCAACCTAAATGACATGACAAATATGAATGGTATGGCATATAATTTAAATGACATGGAATAAAATAATGCTATCATATAATATGCATGAAAATAAAAATGCAATGCATGAAATGTATTTTTTTTCCTTTTATTAAGGAAATCCGTATATCTAAAAAGATATCCGGCTACCTTAGGAAAATATGTCAAATTAAATATTCTAAAACCAAAATACTTTGTGATTGTTTGAAAACAATTTTGAGAAGCTTGAATAAAAACTGGGCTAAAATTTTTTTAAATGGCTCTAATTTCCTAAGTTTAAAAATCCGGACTTGACTACCCTTAACCCGAGACTTGAAAAACCATTTTTAGAGTTTAAAAAGGCTTAGAAACTACCCTAAGTCAGTAGCTAACCCTCCTAATCAGCCCACTCTAAGTAAATTAACCAAAACAGAAAAATGGTTTCTCTTTAAATTCAATTCTGACTCCACTGTCCAGTTTTAATCCACGATTTTTTACCCTATTTTTAAAAATTCCAAAAATTCTGAAAAAAATACTGGAGACTCAGGACATGTAAAACTATACGCGAACAAATCGGCTTAATTTTCGAATCAAAGATGAATTCCCAGAAAAATCAGAGATACATGAGTTTTTGGAGGAGAAAAAAACTGCTTTGTTTTTCTTTAAATTCAATTCTGACTCCACTGTCCAGTTTTAATCCACGATTTTTTACCCTATTTCTAAAAATTCCAAAAATTCTGAAAAAATTACTGGAGACTCAGGACATGTAAAACTACACGATAAAAAATCGGCTTAATTTTTTGATAAAAAATGTATTCCCAGAAAAATCAGAGATGTACGAGTTTTTGGAGGAGAAAAAAACTGCTTTGTTTTTCTTTAAATTCAATTCTGACTCCACTGTCCAGTTTTAATCCACGATTTTTTACCCTATTTCTAAAAATTCCAAAAATTCTGAAAAAATTACTGGAGACTCAGGACATGTAAAACTACACGATAAAAAATCGGCTTAATTTTCTGATCAAAGATGAATTCCCAGAAAAATCAGAGATGTACGAGTTTTTTGGAGGAGAAAAAAACTGCTTTGCCAGCACATTTTTTTGTCTTTGATAAAATCATTTAAAAATCAAAGTAAAAATATTTGAAACTCATAAAATGACTTGAAAGCAGTAGCTAGGACTTTTTGAAAGTTAGATAAAAAATGACTAAGTAAAAAAAATCACAAAGGTAGAATAATCAACTTGACAAACTTAATTTTCCACAAGTGTGCTCAAGAGAGCATGACTTTGAACCATCAATTGGCTCAAGTCATTATTCAAGTGGTATGAACATGAAATGCATGAAATAATGCAGCAAACATAATGCATGAAATGCATGGATTTAAAACTAAATATAAGGAAAATGCATGACATAAATAATATGGCCTAGACCTAACATGAACTTGCATGGCAATAAATGCAACCTAGACCTAAGATATGCATGGCATTTTCACAAACACAAGGCATGCTTAATTCAAAAATCCAACCAAATATCATGAAAATGCAAAAACCTAACAACTAGCATGACAAAAATACAACACACAATGCAAAACACATGGAGTAGCCAAATGGCCTCAAGCTCCAACAAGCATGGCATTTTCACAAACACTTGGTATGCTAGCATGAAAAACTAAGTCATAACACAAAAATCACACAAGCATTTTCACAAACACCTAATATACCAAATCTAAAACATGCTCACTAAGATATAAAACAAGAATCATGCAAAGAATCACACAAGCATTTTCACAAACACTTAATATGCTAACTCTAAAACATGCTCAAATTTAAACAACATGAAAACAGAAAATTAAAAATGCAAAAACATGATATCTAAGACATAAATGGCAACAAACAAAGCAACCAAATTAAATATAACTTAAGAACATGAAATAACATAACACTTAAAACATCAAAAACAAAGAAAATAGCATAAACAATATGGTAAAATGAATTGAAACAACAACTTAAAATAAATAATGTAGGCCATTTGGCCATGGTGAGTTTATTGTAAAAAAAAAATGTAAAAAAAATACTTAAGAAAGGAAATGAAGGAAGAACAAGAAACATTATTTTAAAATGAAAACTCACCAAGTAGAGATTAAAATAGCAAAAAACAAGAATAGAAAATGAAAGTGCAAGAGTTGGTGCTCAAGAGCAACCTCAAGAAGCTAATATTTCAAGCTTTTCTCTTCAAACTTTCCTTTTTTTCTAAACTTTTCTTTTTTTGCTCTCAACCAAGAAGATAAAAACTAAGAGAAACTAAGAGAAATCAGCCAAAATGGAAAAGAAGAAACCAAAATCTGCCTCCCCCCCTTAGGGCTAGCCTTAATGCATGGTTATATAGCCTCCAAGATGTTGTCATTTTTGTGTAACCTAATTTCCATCAAATGGCCAATAATTCAAGATGAAAAGTCATGAAATTACCACCTTTAGATTAGCATCTCAGCCCTCTCAAATTACAGCTATGCAAAAATAATGTTGACATCTTTCTTAACCTATGTGGTTTAATCACCATGGCTTGATCAAAGAGAATGGTTAACTAACTCTTGATTTTTAACCACTTGATTAAAAAAAAAAAAAAAAATTAGAAGCTTCCTCCTTTCTTTGGGCTTGGGCATGCCAGCACTTCTCTTTTCCAGCCCAACTCTGATTTTTTTGAAGGGCCAAAAAAACCCTTTTCGGTTGCTTGGGTGAAATGACCATTTTGCCCCCCGAATGCAAATAAATATCAAACGGACTCCAAATTCAAATTTTCTTTTTTTAATACTTCCAAAATAATAAAATATTGAGTTCTGGAAGTTTTCAAAATTATCCGAGTCCGTTTGCTATTTATTTGGATTTTTTCTTCCCAAAAATGCCCTTTTATGCCCCTACATTTTACCATTTTTTAAACGAGCTCCAAATCAAGATTTTTCTTCACCAATCTCTTCAAAATAATTAAAAAGTGTGATCTGGAAGTTTTCATAATTTTTGGAGCTCATTTGGTATTTTTTTGGGATTTATCGGCTTGAATTACTGCATAGGAGGCCCGGGATTTGGCCATTTTGCAAACGAACTCGGAATCAAGATTTTCTTTCGCCAATCTCTTCCAAATAATTTAAAAATGAGATTTCCCAAATTTCAGAATTTTTGGAGTCCATTTGCTATTTTTCCGGGATTTATCTTTTTGAATTACTGCATAAGAAGCCCGGGATTTGGCCACTTTGCAAACGAACTCGGAATCAAGATTTTCTTTCTCCAATCTCTTTCAAATGATTTAAGAATGAGATTGACAAATTTTCCATAATTTTCGGAGTCCATTTGCTATTTTTCCCAAATTTTTCCAATTTTACCCTTTAACCTCCGAAACCCGGTTTTGCTCAAAACAAGTCCGATTTTCAGATTTTCTTCAATCTGAGCCTTGGGCCATCCTTTTTAATCATTCCTCATCCATTGGGGGCTTTGGTCTTACCAAGTCGGGCCATTTCTGTGATTCTTCCCGATTTCACCGAAATCCACTAAAAACCCTAATTCTCGGTTTTCTCCCGGATTGACTTTTTTTTCGGTTTTTCTTGCAAGTGACTTCTCCATTACCCGTAGTCAGTGCTTATCTTTCATTTGGAACCTTCAATTTCGACCAGTTTGATCGTTTAAGCACTTTTCCCCAAATTTCTCGGATTAGGGTTTCTTTTCTACTGAATCTCCAAATCCCAACTTCCGAACTCCATATCTTTCAATGTAGACCTCGGATTATCAAAATTCTTTCGCCATTTTTCAATTGAACTTAAAATCTTGATTTTGAAAGTGGGTTGACTTTTTTAGTAGTTGACTTTCTGGGGTTGACTTTTTCGGGGTTGACTTTTTCAGGGTTGACTTTTTTCAAGTTTGACTTTTTGTGCTCGCCCTCTTAAACTAAGTCTCGGAGTACCACCTGCAGGATGAAAACAGTCTTTTTACACTTGGGAACATCAATATGGGAAGAAAACATACCTGTTTAGTGGTCCGGACAAAATTAGGTGTCTACAGGGGTATCAGATCGATTCGAAACTTTACGTGCACGACGAGTACGATTATATTGTTAAATCCAATGGTCGGTTTGTACAAATATAAATCGTATAAAAAGTTACGAAAGAGTGTAAGCTCCGCTTATGGAGTTAAAAATGTCCACCGCCTGTGTATCGGATATTAATCCTTACTAACAACAATACAGCAATAATAAGCATTCCTTACGAAGCTTCCCGGTGCACAAGATTTTGAATGAATAGAAGGTGATGTGATAGAAGATTTTACAGCATCTCAAGAAATCACGTGGCTAAAGAAGGTCATAGCTAGACCTATCCACGGGCCGAGTAGTCCGCCCGGCAAGCCAAGATGTGTCCTGATGTACCAGATTGATAAGAACATTTTCGACGGCTATGAGTAGAGGTGTCAATGGGTCGAGCTGGGCTGAAACCCGAAATTTTTTTATTTCCCTTGCCCAAGCCCAAAAATAAAAATTATATAATTAAAAAGTATTTTTTTATATATTTTATAATTAAATTTAAATGAAAAAATAAATTACATCGGGAGAGAGTCGATTTTCGGTTTATATAGCCGTCGGAAATATCCGTATCAATCTGGCATATCGGGGGAGAGTTCGCATCAACAATAGTCCAATTACATGTTTTCATAAGCTGTAATATTTATATATTTTACCATTAAGGGAAAATGTTATGCAAGTTTTATTCTACTTATCATGTAATATAATTTTTATTTTATATAAAATTAAGAAATTTTATAAATAAATTAAAAACGTGCTGCGAAATTGCCATCGGTATTTCGATCATTAATTTGAAACATCGATAACAAAAAAAAGTTATATTAAGATAAAAAACCGCTATGAATTATATAGTAGACCTACTCAAGGGCCGGGCAGCCCGCCCGGCCCGGCCCGTATCGGGCCGGGCCTGGGCAGGATATTTTGTGTTCCGGGCTGGCCCGGCCCGGCCCGAAACAGTAATTTTTATTATAATAATATTATTTTATTTAATTTTAATTTTAAAAAATAAAAAATAAAAAAATTATTTTTTATTCCAATGAACAGTGTTTCGGGCCTAAACGGGCGGGCCGGGCCGACCCAGGGCCGGGCCTGGGCAGAGAAAATAAAAAAAAACGGGTCGCGGCCCGGCCCGGCCCATGAGCAGCTCTATTATATAGAATTCATTTATTTTATATATAAATTTTAAAATAAATTTTTTTTTATCATGTCATATAATTTTTATTTTATATAAAATTAAAATAAGAAATAATATTTTATTTTTATAAAATTAAAAAATTTAATAAATTATAAAATATATATAAATTAAAAAATACCAAGGGAAATTGTCACCCCCATGGCAATTTTTCTTGTATTGTTTTCGAATTGTTTGAAAAAACATGCTGAAAAATCGCCATAGGGGATGGCGATTTTCCAACTGATTTTAAAACTAGCGGATTTTGAGCAATAATTTCAAAACATCGGTATTTCGATAAATAAAAAAAATGGCTATATACTGATAAAAAAACCTCCAAAGTTGATTCGAAATAGGCCTATCCTTCTACCATTCCTTTTCTTTTCTTTGCTATCACTTTTGACGGTTTAATCTTAAAATTATCATTTTTTCAACCCACATGCTTTTTTATGGTCTTTGATCTTTAGACTTGAAGAAAAATGAGTAAAATTTATTGATGATCCATTATTTTTTGTTGGTGCATTATTTTTATCTATAATATTAAAAGTTACATTTACTATTTACGATCTTTATTAATATTTTATTTTCATCCATGACCTAAAAAAATTGCAGTTATTATTTACGACCTTTGATCAATATTTCATTTTCAATCATAACTTTTAAAAGTTTCATATATCAAATATCCAAGATCTTTCAAAAAAATTTATTGTTCATCCATCCCTTAGTCAAAAGCTAAAAAGTTACGAAATCTTTACGTAAGCACTAATTGTCAAGTCACGTGACACGATGACATACGGCAAGACCCATAAAAAATCAGCATCATGTGTGTCGTTGTTTTTTGTGTTCGAAAAAATAACACATTTGTTTTTATTTGAATAAAATTTACTTTTATGTGAATTTTTTTTTTATAAAAATAGAGAAAATAGAGAAGATGAGTTTGTTTAATAATTTGAAAAGGTTGAAAAATTATATGCACAAACTAATTTTGAAGGCATCAAGTCATATAATTTAAAAAAAAATGATTTTTCAAAAATGATTTTTTATGTTACATATACTTTATATATAACATATTTTTTGGAATAAAATTTATCTCTTTGTGAAAAAAAGAAGAGATTTGAGAAAAAAATGTGAGTGCTTTTTAATAATTTGAAGAAATTAGATGCAAATATTGATTTTGAAAAAATTGGTAGTCAAAATTTGATTAGACATGTCCACGGGCTGGGTTACCCGCTTGGCCTGCATTGGGTTGGGTTTGGATAAGTTTTTTAGTAATCTAGGCCAGGCTGGCCTTGTTTATTGTTCATATAATAAAAAATATTTTAAATTTCATTATATAAATATGTAATATAAAAAATAATTTTTAAATCGTGAAAAGAGTTTTTGAGCCTAGCCCGACCCAGGCTAGGTTTGGGCAAGCGAAAATTTTATTTGGGCCTGGGCCCGGCTCGATTCATAGACAATTCTAGTCTCGATCAAGTCTTGAAGAAATAAATTTCATTATAAAAATGGATAAGATATCCAATCCCAAACAAAAAAGACTTATTATAAAAACTCTGTAATGCCAATATCTTTTCAAAATTTGATATGAAATTAGGATTTTGGCAGATCCAGATCAAAGAAAGCGAAAGATACAAAACAACATTCATAGTCTCTTTTGGCCAATATGAATGGAATGTAATGCCATTTGGACTACAAAATGCAGAATTTCAAAGAATAATGAATGACATTTTCAATCCTTATTCTCAATTTATAATTGTCTACATAGATGATGTTCTGGCATTCTCAGAAAATCTAGAGAAACATTTTAAACATCTCAATATTTTTATCAAGATTATTGAAAAAAATGGTTTAGTAGTTTCTAAGTAAAAAATTAGCCTCTTCCAAACATGAGTAAGGTTCTTAGGACACTATGTCACGCAAGAAACTATTACTCCAATAGAAAGATCCATAACTTTTGCAGATAAATTCTCTGATCAAATTTTAGATAAAACTCAACTTCAAAGGTTCTTAGGTATCCTCAATTATGTCATTGACTTTTATCCAAGCCTTAGTAAATCTACAAGCCGTTATATGATAAGCTTAAGAAAAACCCAAAATCATGGATCCAAACCCATACTGATATTATTCAACAAATTAAGAAACAAATTAAGGAGTTGCCCTGCTTACACCTAGCAGACCCGAACTCCAAAAAAAAATAGTAGAAACTGATACCTCTGAAATAGGATATGGTGGGATCATTAAACAAGTCAAAAATGCAAAAGAACAAGTAGTCCAATTCACCTCCAAACAGTAGACACCTACTCAGCAAAATTATAGTACGATCAAAAAAGAAATTTTATCCATTGTTTTATGCATTACAAAATTTCAAAATGATTTGCTCAATCAAAAATTTCTCCTTAGAATTGACTGCTCAGCAAAAGAAGTTTTACAAAAAGATGTTCAAAGCATTGCATCAAAACAAATTTTTGCCAGATGGCAAGCAATTTTAAGCATCTTCAACTTTGAAATCGAACATATCAAAAGTGACTCTAATTCTTTGCCTGATTTTCTCACCAGAGAATTTCTCCAAAATTCCACCAAAATTGATAGATAAAAGGAAGGCAAAAAAGGAGGACACCTCCTCCCAAAAACCAATTAAATCATGGTACGAAATTTGTACTGAGGAAGACAAGGAAGAATCCACATGTTCTTCCAAAAATTCAAATCCTGAAATTTTTCAAGATGGACAAGATCCAAATGAGCTTAGCTTCCAGATAAAAAAATGGATTGAATCATTCTCCTAATACCCAGAACTTGCATTAACATTTGTACAAACAAAAAAGGAATCACCTCTCAAACAGATTGCTGCCCAAGCAGCAAAGGTTTCAAAAAATACAAAGATTGTTTTGCATAAACCTAAATCTCTGCAAAATATGTTTCCATAAAATCAGGTAGCATCCTCTTCAACTAGTCAAAAAAGTTCATCACATTATTTTCCCAAAAAAGCAATCCAAAATGTTTTATTGGTGGAAGAAGGATTTTATGAAAAATCCCCAAATTTGATAATTAAAAATATTTTCAAATGATGGCATTTCAAACCATGGGATACCCAAAAAACCCCATCAATACTATGAAAATATTTTAGTACAGACAGGTTCTGTAATCTTCAAACACTATTCAGACCCTAAAGACCCAAATTTCATAACCCACTCTACTGCCAGATTCTGAAAGTTCTTAGGCCAGTTGATTGGGATGAAAACCAAACACAACAAAAAAATTCCTTGCCAAATTTACCATCAAAATCAACCATTACCCATTTTTTACATACTAGGATTACCAACAGGCATAGTTTAATACTTTTCTGTTTAACAACAAACACATTCGGCATTCATGGCTCATATTTTTTAAATTTGGTGTCTAATACAAATTTTCGTACTGGTTACAACACTGGTGGAATTGGTATGAACCTCTTAGAGAAATACTACCAAATAAATTTGATCTCTTTTATGATCAATTTATTTTAAAATTCCAACCGGAAGAAGATCAAAAATAATTGCATCCCTCTATTCCCTTCTTCTCAAAACTATGTATCTCATGGACTACGTCGTGGGAATATGCATACCAGACAAATAACCAAATGGGAATACCACTGATTATCCGCAAATTCAAAACCAAGTGGTGGGATAAATTTAATGAAGAAAAATATAACCCACAATATCCCACTGAATGGTTCAACAAAAATCTACAACTTTGCAAATCTACAGCACCAGATCAAGACACAGCCAGATTTCTTCAGGCTAAAACAGATGCTAGTTCACTCATAGCACAAGCCAAGACAAAAAAAAAAAAAAAAACTGATGACAGAAATGCTCAATTCCATGGACTCTGACTCAGAAGAAGAAGAATCCTCAACATCCTCCAACAGGACCATAAACCTAGCAGATGATGAAGTCATTATAGGCAAATCAAAGAAGAAATGATTACACAAACTGTCGGCAGAACAAGACAAATCATCGGCAAAACAATACAAGAAAGAAAATACCAAAGCCTGGAAAAATGACAGGAATATTTTGAAAATGTACAATTATGATTGTCTCAATTGTAATTCAAATTGAAATAATGCTACGACATTCAAATAGTACAGAAGACAATGAATAGATTTCCTTAAAAGTTTCAATTATAATTCAAAAGTTGTAATGATGCTAAAACATCCAAATAGGATAGAAGTCAAGGAATATATTCCCTATACAGTCTCAACATATATGAGAGATTCACTTACACCGATATAAAACTAATTTAGTTTAATCCCTTTTATAATTTTTTATACAATTTATATTTATTTAATCCGGTATTTGTATTTCATGCTTTATTTACGTAGATCATGCACATCAAATTTAAAATTAATTAAAAATATGTAACTATTTATTTGATATAAAAAAATTTCAATTGTTAAATATATAATAAAAAAATAATATTATCGATCGATATGAAAGAAATATTAGATCAGTTTAAAACTTTACATGCACGACGAATATGATTATGTTGTTAATTTAAAAATCGATTTATTAAAAATATTAATGGTAGATGAAATTATAAAAGAATATAAAACTAATTAGTTTTTATTGATTTAACTTGATCTTCTCTTTTGTGTGTATATATAGTGGATGAATCCACTTACATTAACATAAAATTAAATTAATTTTATAAATTTTTATAACTTTTTATACCATAATAAAAAATAAAAAATAAAAAAAAAAAAAAAGACGACAATGCCATTTTTCATAAATTTCATGCTATTTCTCATTTGACGAATCACACAGAGTTTTGTCTTAAAAAGGAACAAAACAAAAACAAGTTTGGAAAAAATCCAAAAGTCACAGACACCTCCAGAAATCTGATTTGTCTCTTAACTGTCCGGCGCCATAACGGTCGGTCAAAACCTTTTCATTTCATTCTCTCCGGTTCGACGCTCTCCAATTACTCTTCACTCTTCACTTTAATCAAACTAAACCCTAAGCAGAGCATCTATCAGGTTTGTTTGATGAGCTGATTAATATCTGATTCTCTCTCTCTCTCTCTCAATTCGGATTACAGCCGTTTATTTATTTGATTTAAATTCTCGATTTCATTACCAAATGATTAATGAAGAGGGGAGTCGGGAGAAGAACCTCGCCCAAGTCGCCTCTCCCGATCCTTTCCATCCACCCCGTTTGAAATCGGACGGCGACGGCGGCGGCGGCGCCTCGACGGCATCGTCGCCGCACTACTCATCATGCGGAGAATCCGAGCTCGACCGCTATTGCAGCGCGAACTCGGCGCTTGGAACCCCGAGTTCAGTAGCTACATTCAATGATTGTTTCGGCGAATCTGAGTTCGGGTCAGTGAGGAGTATTAGTGTTTTCGCATTAGGTGATGATTTTGAGAATTTCAGTTTGGAGGGGAACCCAAAAGTTCCATCCAATAGGAGAATTGAGTTTCGGAAAGACAGAATCGAAGAAGGAAGGAGATTTGTTAATGTTAAAAGTGTTGAAGAAGATAGTTCTTCATGTTTGGATATGGAGTTAAGGAAGGAAGATGGAAATTCATCGAGATATGAGCACTCCGAAGGGGAAGATTCTATGTATAACTATGGGACGGATGATGATGAGAGTAGGAATAATTCTTATTATAGGAGGAAAGATAAAAATGAGAATGAGAATAGGATTGTGAACGAGAATCCTTTGGGAATTAATTCGTCTGTGGCTTTTGGTGCCAATGATTGGGAGGATTTTGAGCAAGAAGCTGGCAACAATGATCTGGCTTCTTTCATGCTAGATGCATCCATCGCAAGGGAAAAAGTTCAAGGTGGAGATGAATTGCGAGAGAATGTTAATACTTTTGGTGTATTTCCGATTGGTTTGTCGAGTCCAGGTGAACCAAACCTTGTAGAAGAAGTGAAAGACATTCATGCGGCGAGTTATCAAGAACAGGTGGCTGATGATTTAGAAGAAGAGGCAAAAAGTTCTGTTGTCAATGCAGTCAGTTCTCGAAGGGGTCACGAGGCAGAGAAATATGTGAAAGATATTCCTGTTACTAGAAATCAACTCCAAGAGGCTGATGATGACATGAAGTATCTAGAAACTTGTTCTGTTACTGATCTCTTTGCAATGGAGCAGGATCCTCCTGTAGAAAATGCAGATTTGGATGTTTTGGATTCTGATTGGGTAAGGCAGCATCAATCTTCTGATGCTAAGGAAGTGATTGCTGTTGAGGAGAATGAATTATCAGAAAGACAGGAAATTGGCATGTATAAAGCAGAATTGGATCCCCTTGATGATTGTGCCCATCCAGTCTACTCTCCTCAACAAATAAATGCAGTGCTGTTTGATGATTGTAAACCAGATTTGCCCACATCTACATGTGAAAGTATTGTGAGCAGTACATTCAAGAATCTTCCTGTGCCAGCAGATGCATTTGAAGAACATCCTGGACCGATTGAGGTCAGTTACCTGTAAATTTTCTTCTTTCAGCCACTAGTATCCTCATCATTTTGGATTAGTTAAGATTTTTTATATGCTTATGGATTGCAACTGTTTGCTAGATGTGTTTATACATATTTTGCTAGTAAAGTGAATATTTATCTAATTATCTTATTGAATTATTGGCTGGCTGGAACGTGATTGGGAAAATAACTTAGTGACAAACTTGTGAAAAGCTCTAAGATGAGCTGCAGTATTAACTAACTAGCTAACTATCATTCTTACCATAGTTGTTCATTGTCTAACGTTGTGGTATATTGACCTTTGTCAATTGTACTGACTTACTACAGACTTGTCATTCTTTGTGATATAGCTGGAATTGAGCTCATTAAACATTGAATGTGCCATTTTATGGCATGGTTTATTATCAAAATTGATGTGCCTGCTACTTTTTGAGTTTGTGATTGATCAACCGTCTTTTGTAGTTAAGTGGTTATCAACCTTCTGACTTGTGGCTCCCGTAAATTGCAATTTAAGCTGCTAAAATTCTTATTTGTCCATCCACTACATCTTGCAGATGGAGAATCTTGAGCTAAATGAATTTTATGATGAGGTTGTTCATGACATGGAAGAAATTTTGCTTGAGTCTGTGGACTCTCCTGGAGCTATGTTCTCTCAGGGTAATAGGCTGTTACAACCACAGTTATCCCTACCTCTAAGAGACGTAGGGTCAACTGCTTCTACTTCAGGTGCAGATGATGCTTACCCACGCTCTGCACATGTGCTGAGAATAGATGGTGTTGAAGTGGTGGGCGCAAAGCAGAAGAAAGGAGATGTCTCACTTAGTGAAAGATTGGTTGGGGTAAAGGAATACACTGTGTATAAGATAAGAGTGTGGTGTGGCAATGACCACTGGGAGGTTGAACGCAGATACCGTGATTTCTGTACTCTCTATCGTCGCTTGAAATCATTATTCTCCGAACATGATTGGATTCTTCCTCCTCCCTGGTCATCTGTAGAAACGGAATCTAGAAAGATATTTGGGAATGCATCTCCTGATGTTATTGCTGAAAGAAGTGTTCTTATTCAAGAGTGTTTACGTTCCATTATCCATTCCAGGTTTTCTTCTAGTCCTCCAAGTGCATTGATTTGGTTTTTGTCTCCTCAAGATTCATTTTCTAGCACTCCTCCATCAAATACCCTGTTGTCCCAGTCTACATATTTTTCGAGAGGGCAAGATACAGAAAATATTTCTCCGTTAGGGAAGACTATAGCGCTTATTGTTGAAATTCAACCACCTAAATCAATGAAACAGATGTTAGAAGCTCAACATTACACTTGTGCTGGATGCCACAAACATTTTGATGATGGAATGACTCTAATGCGAGATTTGGTCCAATCATTTGGATGGGGAAAGCCAAGACTTTGTCAATACACTGGCCAGTTGTTTTGTTCTTCCTGTCACACAAATGAGATGGAAGTCTTACCAGCAAGAGTTTTGCATCATTGGGATTTTACACGATATCCAGTTTCTCAATTGGCTAAATCATATCTGGATTCTATACATGACCAGGTAATGGCTGTGGTACTGGTATCAAATGTTGTTTGTAGGATCTAGATATAGGTGAATTGTATGTTAAAAATAACCAAAACATGGAAGATTAGGCATTGTTTTACGTATGCCCATCCAGGACTGAAATTAGTGCATTCAGGTAGATATCTTTACTGCTACTTAAGAAAACATTTCCCTACTCTCTCTTCTTCATTCACAAGATTTAAAGATAAGGATCATAAAATGAGTAACTTGGATTCTCATTACATTCCAATGGATCTTGAAATTTCTGTCGATACGGAGCCTAAGAAGGATTTAAGGGTCATTGGCTCTGTGCTGAAATTTTTTTCCCTCATCACCCAACCAGGATATGTTGTGTAGTTCTTGTTTATACGTATTCAGATTTATGTATGCATTTAATGACGGCTAAAATATTAAAAAAGTCCCTATACTTTTTCAAATTTCTCAAATAAACCGTTATCCTTCTATTGTACTCAATTGAACCCAAATTATTATTTTTGTTTAATGAAGACCTTATTTTGCATGAAAACCACTAAAATTCGTTAGACAAATAGGGTTTAATTAAACAAAAAATAGTACTTTAAGGGCTTAATTAGACAAAATACTACCTTAAGGACTTAATTAGACAAAAATAGTACTTTAAGGGTTTAGTTGAGTACACTAAAAGGGTAAGGGCTTATCTAGAACATTTGGAAAAATAGAAGGGCTTTTTTAGTATTTTAGCCTTTAATGAAATGCTTTTAAGTACAATTTTAATCTCCCAAATTTTTACTCAATTAATACTTAAGGTTAAGCTAGGTGTTTTAACAAGAGTACTTTTTTTTTTGCAGCCCATGCTTTGTGTTGGTGCAGTTAATCCTTTCCTGTTTTCAAAGGTTCCAGCCCTGTACCATGTTATGGGCATCAGGAAAAAAATAGGAAATATGCTTTTATATGTTCGCTGTCCATTTCGTATGTCAATCAACAAAGGACTTGGCTCTCGAAGATATCTTCTCGAAAGCAATGATTTTTTTGCACTTAGAGATCTCATTGATATTTCCAAAGGAGCTTTTGCAGGTTGATTTCCCATCTCAAGCTAATTTGGTTTTTATTGGAGGATACCTATGTTACTCGGACTCGGGTGTGAGTGTCGGGCACGGGTATGTGTCCAACATGTTCAATTTTTTTCCAAGATTTCCATGTATTTGGAGGGTCCTTGGAGGATCATATCCCCATACCCATGTCGGATATGCGTCGGACATGGGTACTTAAAGAAAAATGAAGAGTCGGAGCAATATAGGAGGATACTTTATTAATTTTCAGCTTTAAATATATTTCATCATTCAAATGGTTAACTACTTTTCTAAGGGCTTTGTTCCGTATGTTATTATTTTGCCTTATAAATCATGGGTAGAGAATGGAAGAAAAGCAAACGGCACCCAAATCTGTTTATGAGTATTTTATTAATTTTCATTGGAGATTAGTGTGCTTTATCTATCTTTCACATATGATGGTGATGGTGGTTGGTTTAGACAATTGGTGCTTAGTGGAGACAGAGATGATTTATAAAGCATGAAACCTTGGTAGGCTGGACTTATGATTACCTAATCATGAAAAGATCATCTAAGAATTGAATCTATCCTTTTTTTGTCCTGGACTTTATATGATTCACTTTCTATTTAGAGGTCATCACTTTTGAATCTATCCATTTCGGTAAGGGCAGTCTGAATACCACTTTTTGGAAGACTGTGACCTGCAAAACCATGAGAAATAAGAGTGGACTTCCACTTTGGATCTTTTTTTTTTATTTGACGTACTTTTATCTAGCTTTAGTCAGTTTCATTTTTGAATCTGCAACGTAGGATTTAAATTTAATGTTTTTCTAGTATTCCTTCTCATCCTTTTGGCTTTCTTCTCCTATGTTATTTTGATTCTGAAGTAAATATGTCTATTCTCATATCAGCTCTTCCTGTGTTGGTGGAAACTGTATCAAGGAAAATTCAGGAGCATATTGTAGAGCAATGCCTCATATGCTGTGATGTGGGAGTCCCCTGCAGTGCTCGCCAATCTTGTAATGACCCATCATCTCTCATATTTCCTTTTCAGGTCAGTTTACATCCTATTGGTTATTGCTGTTTACGATCTAGTTATTCAATTGCTCCAAGATGGAGTTTACCATCCAAATTTTCTTATTATCTTGATGTCTTTATTCCCATGATCATTGCATAAATTTTCTACTACATAATGTTCTTTGTACTTTCTTGGGTTTTAACAATGCCTGAACCATTGAGCTTGAGCATTACAAAGTATGCACACGCTGTATAGTTTCCTCTGGTAATTCATTTTGCAAGGGAAAAAAGTAGGATATTTACTTTATATTTTCTGCTTGAGAAAGCTCAAAAGTTGTGCATTATTGGTTATTGTTGATCCTTTTTCATTGATACAATTTGACGGCATTAGATAATTAACAGGAAGGTGAGATTGAAAAGTGTATGTCCTGTGGATCAGTTTTCCATAAGCATTGCTTTAAAAAGATTGCAAATTGTCCTTGTGGGGCACTACTTAGAGCAGATGAGGCTATGAGGCATTCAAATAGTCTAATCCGTGGAATGAGTTTTGGGGCAAATGGAGCATTGGACTTGTTAGGAAAGAGGTCAAGTTCTGGGTTACCTGCGGGTTTCCTCTCTGGACTATTTTCAAAGACAAAGACCGAAGGGATGGAGCATAAGGACAATGAAAATATCATTTTAATGGGTTCTCTGCCAAGCAATTACTTGTGATCACCTGTATTTGTATACTTTGTACATGAAGTTTGATTTGACGGCTGGGATTTCATTTGTTGGACCTTTTTTATATTATTATCCGAATAATCAGAATCAGTATGAATATGACCAAATTCTAAGGTTAGATTCTTTAACACCTTTTCTTTGACATTTTATTCTTTAACATCTTCTAACATGTCTCGTAAAGTATCTTTTACTTCATCTCCATTCTGTTGTTGCTGCAGGTGCTGACTAGCTGCATATAATAAAACATACACAAACAAAGCTGTCTCAACGGCCACCATAGATATGTACATAGTTAAGATTTCTTTCAAAATTACCGTCTTCTGGTGGTCTAAGTTTGGTAAAAACTTTTTGAAGTTGTAAATGTTGTTTTGCAAAAGGGTTCATTTTGTGGGAAGGTATAGTATGGTTGGTATAAAATTGTGTTGTCAGATTGTTTTCATTGATATTGTTTATAAGCACTCAACTTGGAGAAGCAGCAACCTGATTAGAAAATTGAAACATAATTTTTTTTGTTGTTGTTGTTGTAATTTTTACTTCAGAAGTGATGCTGCAGTTTGGTCGTAATAGGAATGAAGGGGTTATGTTTCAAGCACACACTTTATAATTGGCTGGTTAAAGCAGCACACATATACAGCCAAGATAGTTGGTTGGGCTCTGGAGTATGGCCTCTTGCTAGTTAATTAAAGCTTTATAAAGGTTTAAAAAGGAAGGAGAAATTTTTTTTTTTTTTAATAAATTTATTAACTATTTTCTTCCTTTAAAATCCTCATCTTTGGTTGAAAAAGTTAATAATGGAGAAAGTAATGATTTAGTACTTAAAATAATCACTTTTTTTTTTTTTCTTTTCGTTAAGTTTTATCGAACAAAGCAAGATTGGATAGTTGGAATGAGAATGATATTTTCTAGGTTGGAAAAAAAATGGAAAAATAAAAAAGATAAAAAGTGAAAAGATATATTTTTTTTAATTGATGTGTTTGATAGAAAATATGGAAAAGTTGAAAAAAATGTAATTTTTTTTTTCTTCTGTCCATTATTTGAAAGAATTGGAAAATATAAAATATAAAATATAAAATTTTATCATTATATTTTAATAAGTTAAGATAACAAAGTAAAATTTAAAAAATAATGAAAAATATGTTATAAACATTTACATTTGGGTTACATTCACATACTTTTTAATTTTTTTCATTAATCTTTTAAATTTGAAATGATTTGATTTTATTAATGAGCAAAGAAAATATTTATCTATTTTATTTTATTTTCTCACACTTTTCTTTCCTATCAAGAACTAATAAAAATGATTTTCTTTTTATTTTTTCACCCACCTCTATTCATTCTTTTTTTTTTTTTTCATTTTACCAAACACATTTTAATAAGAAAAACTAGGTTTTTGTAGTATGCTTCAAATGCAAGGTTAACTGAAATTGGAAGAAATACATAATTCCTCTAAATGGCTTTTGTGTGTGAACAAATTCTTGCCGTTTAGGTTCCATTCTCCACATGAACACGATTTCTAACATGATTAGTCACAAATAATTTCCTTTTGACGAAGTTTATCAAGACTTCAATTTCTTTGCATGAATGCATGCCTTAGGAACATGCATGGACAGATAAATATCTCAGCCAAATTTCCTTTACAAATATAGTAAAATCTCAATAAATGAATATTCGATAAATTAATAATTTTGATTAATTAATAAAATTTTGCAATTTCGATTTAGACCAATGTATTAAATAATAACTTTGCTAAATGCATAAGATAATAGTTTTTTTATAATTTTTTTAGAGTCCAACAAATATATAAAAAAAAGTATAAACGTTTTTTTTTATAATTCCTAAAAAAATATATAAAAGCTCATATACTATTATAAGAAAATTTTCACTTGACAATTTCACCTTTTCATTTAAACGTTTTCTCAAAATATACATAAAGTTTTTTTTTTTTTAATTTGTACCTAAATCAAACTGAATCTTATCTTTATTTATTTTTTTTTTAAATGTACACACCATATTCAGTACATTCTTTTCATGTACATATTAACTTTTGAGATTCTATGTAAATAATAATTGACTCTATCTAATATTTTTCATTTATAAATTATTCATGTATTTTAGTAAAAGAAAATAATAATATACACAAAGATTAAAAACATAAAATTATTTATAAATTAATAAATATTAATTTATTGATAAATAAATAATTTATTCATTTATGGATAATTAAATGTTTTTAATTCTAATAATATTATTTTATAAGAGTAAGCATATGGTTGTCTGAGTGTCTCTCAAACTCACCTTTTCGAGTTTTCATAACAATATTCAAAGATCCCGATGGACATTGGAACAAGCATGAACTGTCACAAATAAATTCCTTTTAAGGATCGTAAAAATACATGCATGAACCACAAATTAACATTTCAAATTTGTTAGTAACAGATTGCAATTCCTTGTTCCTCAAGTTCACCAAGATAGTAAGGTATCTGATAGCCTAATAAATGCTATGGCTAATTTGGCCAATAATCTTTGCAAAAAATGTCATATAGTAATATTTTATTACTTTTTGTGCTTAAGATAGAAATTTTGATTATAATATTTGGAATTAGCAGATTGTTATACCCACTTGAACCTCTGCTTACTTGAATTTTTACATGTAAAATATCTGATGAGTCCATAATTAATTAATAATTTTAAACAGAACAGACATCTAGCTTACATCTATCAAGTTCACAAACACTCAACAGACAAATATATAAAAACAAATATATAAAGATAAGTAAACGTTGATCTAAATGAAACACTAGAATCTTTACCCATTTCCTGCTTATTTCTTATGTCCCCAAACACTCTCTAAAACATAAATTGAATTAGGTATTAGAGTGCATCCCAAAAATCAAATTCCAGCACTCTTATGATTCTTTCTTGTATCTACAGATCAGCTCTTGTTCAGTCTGACAACTCCCTGAATCTTGTTAACTCCATTTTCACAAAGACATCGACACAGATTCATTAAGCTATCCAATTATGTGTAATTATTATTTAATATTTTTATGGTTAATGTAACAATTGGATGCTGTATTTGGAGCATTTGATTCTTTATTATCTTTATGCCTACTTGAAATAGACTAGCGTTATGTTGTAGACCGAAATATTTGCATTTTATTTTAAGTTTTTTAATTAAAAAAATTAATTTTATTTTACATTAATAATGATAATATTATAATGAAAATAGACAAATAATGAGATAATGTTAAAAATTAGAAAAGACTATTGTTTACTTGAATACATAACATATATTGGTTTTTTTTTTTATTAAGATATTGCTAAAAAAAAAATTTTATCAAACTACCAACGTTTTCAAATTATATACCAAAATACGCCCATTTTAAAATCAGATGTGTAAAATTAATAAAATTGCACTTGGAAGTCGTTATATCATATGGCGACTTCCAACTGCAATTTGTTAATTTATTTATTTATTTTTATATTGTTGGAAAGTTGCTATATGATATGACGACTACCCAACACCATTTTTTTTTTAATTTTGTAATTAAAGTATTTTTTTTAATTTTAAAAATTAACATTATTAAAGTATTTTTGTAAAAAAAAAGTAATTTTTTAAAATTATTTTAAAAGCCTAAATAATATTTTTTTATATATAATTAATTAATTAATTTTACATTATTTAATTAATTAATTATATATATTTTATATATAATTAATTAATTAACTAATTATACATTCAAAAATGTTACTATTTTAAAACGGTAAAAAAAAAATTAACTTTTAAATTTAATTTTACAAAAGTAAAATTTTAAATAATAAATTAAAAAAATAATTTTACAAAACTAAAAAAAATTTATACCGTTTTCCAAACTAATTTTTTTAATAAATTTAAAAATTAATAATAAAATTTAAATAACAAAATTAATAAATAATCATTTAAAATTTTAAAATAACAGTTAATTTTTACATTTAATGAAAGAAAAATACAAAAAGTACATGATTATTATACAAAACGTACATTATTAAAAACATCTTCTAAAAAATACATGATTATTATACAAAGGTACGTTTATTCTAATTATTTACGGAGGAGTTCTTGTATCGCGTGGTGTTGAGCAACAACGTCGAGCTCTCCTATTGCGTGCAGGTTGCACCCGTCGTTGAACCTCGTCAGTGGGACGTATTCGTTGTCGACCTCGTCCTCGACCTACCGCCACTGGTTTTGGTTCTATGTGATCCGCATGCTCATTGCCATAACGTGCTAAACGCGAATTCGGCATGCTAGACGTAAACATGAAGTCGCCACCAATTTTTTTATTTTATTTACTAGGTGTGATTAGTCACCTATATGAATCTATTTTTTCTAAAGTGGTCCTAAGCTCGACTAAGGTACCTTAAAAAAAATAGGTTCTGGCTTACGTTCAGAACTAGGTTCGGGGAAGGATCGACACCCCCACAACGCCTGTCTCAAAGACAATACCTAGTCAGTTTATTCTTTGTAAAAAGGTCAAAATTTAAATGTTCATTGTTTCTTATATTTTTTATTCGAGAACAAGCTTTGATTTTCGTGTATTAAATGACTAGCCTAAACCTTCCATCAATCTGGCAAAGCTTAGGCAAGCATTTTCACCTAAACTTTTTATAAAGGTTGTATTCAAGCGTAACCCTTCAAGAATTTCATCATCGGAAAAAATCTTAATTTGTCCAGTTCTCATATCTAAATTTCAAACAATTATTTTAACCAAGATTTATAAAAAATAAATATTGATCTTTAATATTGAATTTCATTTTTAAATCTTCCATCAATCTGGCAAAACTTAAAAAAGAAACTCTCACCTAGAAATTTTTTAAAGGTCTACTCAAGCGTAGCCCCCTAAAAATTTCATTATCGGGAGTCTCGATTCATTCATAATTTGAATTTTTATTTAATAAAAATGATATTTAACTAATTAAATTAATGAAACTAAATTAATTAAACTAAATAAATACAATAGACAAATAATTATATGTAAAATCATGTGAAATATTAATAAATAAATAAACAATTAACAAAATAAATAAGCAATTAATAAAATAAATAAACAATTAGCAAAATAAATAAAGTAATAGTTAGTAACAAAATAAATTAAAAAATGACAAAATAAATAAACAAATAATTAATAACAATTAATGAAAATAATTAAATTCAATAAAATAATTAAATAAATCCATAACAAATAATGATAAGTTTAAATAAAAAAGGTTAATTAAAAAATATCAGACTATATAAATATATAAAAAAAAATCAATTAAAAGAAAGAAATAAATAAATACACTTGGGTCGGGTTTCAGTAGGAACCCGCGTGGGTCGACGCGCCGGTCCTGTTGAGGATCCGACACAATCTTTTATAAATCTTTTTTTTTTTTTCGTTTCATTTCAACCCAATTTTAAAAAAAAAAAAAAATTTCTTTATTCCTTCAAAACCTCAAAGATGGCCAAACCCAGTATCTTCAAAACTAGAGGTGCCAATTGGGCGGGTTCGGGCGGGTTAGGGTCGGGTTCATTCGGGTTCGCGTTTATTCGGGTTCGGATTCGTTCGGGTTCGGGCTCATTCGAGTTCGGGTCTATCCGGGTTCGGGCTCATTCGGGTTCGGGTCCATTCGGATTCGGGCTCATTCGGATTCGGGCTCATTCGGGTTCGGGCCCATTCGGGTTCGGGCTAATTCGGGTTCGGGCCCATTCGGGTTCGGGGCCATTCGGGTTCGGGTTCGGTCTGGGTTCGGGTTCGGTCTGGGTTCAGGTATGTTTTACATCATTTTATTTTATATTAGATGTAATCATTTTTACGTAATTTAAATATTTATATCTAAAAACAAATTATTTATTTATTATTATTTTTATACTTTTGCTATTATATGATATTTTTAATTATATTTATTTTTTAAAATTAATATTTGTTAGCACCAAAAAAATAAGAAATTAATTTGTTATATAAAATCAAATTTTAAAATAATTTATTATAAAAAATATGATATATTATAAATTAATCATATTGATATTTAAAATGATTGATTTGATGAACTCGAATTTCAAAATATAAATATATTATAATTTATATTCACTATAAAATAAAAAACTTTTAAAAATAAATTTTGGCCTTCATCTATTCGTTTATATACTTATAAAATGCAAAAATTTTATGCTTATAGTCAAGATATATATATATATATATCTATCGAGTACTTATATTTTTTTCATCAGTATAAAGTATAAATTATAAAGTAGTACTAAAAAAATATAATTTGTATTTAAATTATACGTAATAAATATATAATTAATATGATTATTTATTAATATATAATAAATATACCCAAAACCAAAAGGCCATAAAACCCAAAACCCCATTAAATCCACCCGCTAAAATAAAATCCCATGAAAGCCATAATCCAATTAAACCCACTCTAACCTAACCGTATAAGTATAACCCAAAAGGCCAAAATAATTGAATTATTGTCAAAAATTTTTACCCTTAATGAATAATTGAATTATTTTCAAAAAAATTTTCACATCTCTAATATTTTCAAGAATTTAAAATATTTAGATTGTAAATTCATCATGATATGAGACGTTAAAGTTATAACTTATAAGTACAAAATATAATTTACTTTTTGATAAAATTATTATTTCATCATCATATATATATATAATATATTAAATTTTAAATTTTAAATTTTAAATTTTAATTAAATTATTTAAAAAAATTAGAATAAAATTAATAATTAAAGTTATTGCTTTGTAAAAAAAAAAAATTAATTAATTGCAATTTGATTATTTTTATTTTTAGTATTAAATTCGGGTTCGGGTTCGGGCCGGTCTCGGGTTCGGGTCCTTTCGGGTTCGGGCTCATTCGGGTTCGGGCTCATTCGGGTTCGGGCCCATTCGGGTTCGGGTCCATTCGGGTTCGGGTCCATTCGGGTTCGGGCCCATTAGGGTTCGGGTCCATTCGGGTTCGGGCCCATTCGGGTTCGGGTTTTTGACTTTTTGGTCAAATCGGGTTTGGGCGGGTTCGGGTTTTCCTGGGCGGGTTTTCGGGTTCGGGTTCATTTTGCCACCTCTATTGAAAACCCATTTTCCTTACCGAAAGTCAAACCAAGAACAAAACCAAAATTTAAAGTTCAAGTCCTCTGTCTTCACCAACCTAAAACTTTCAAAAATAATTTTTAAAACATCCGAAAAAGAAAAATAATATTTTGCCTTTTCCTTTTTTCAAAACCCAAAAACCGGAAGAAACCTTTTTTGGTTCAATGTTCTTTAAGCACCGGTTTAAGTTTCAAACAGAAAAAAAAAAACAAAGAAAAATACCTTGAAAGAAAATCGAAACTCTTTTTAATTTTGCTCTGATTTCTGATTCCTCCTGTCATTCCCCCCTCCCCCTCTTGCTGTATGAATTGCTTCTATTTATAGGAGCAATCAAATCCAAAATATTTCAAAATCTGTCCCAATCTTTAGCACATCCAACTTTCAATCTTAATTTCTTTCCTTTAAAAACAGATTTGGTCTTTTAATTAGGTTTAAAAATCAAAATTAAATCCCCTAATTTTAGGATTTCAATGCTGCTGTAATTTTGTGGATTTGCTGGAGATGAAAAGGAAAATTCGAATGAAATGCATTTACATTGATTTTGGGGTTTGTATTTGAAGAATTATCGAGATTTGATCTTAGTTGACTGTGAAATGGAGCCGGTAATGGGAGAGAAGAAATAATTTTTTTTAATAAAAAGATGAGAACATAAAAAGGAAAAGATAAAAGTAGAAAATAAAAAAAATGAAAAGAAAAGAAAATGTGGGCTTTTTTCTTATTGGGTATCAAGGCTCGAGAATGAACCAAAGATGGACATATCTTAGGTCCGAGAAATAGCCCGGTAAAAATCGGGTGTCACAGTTGCCCCTCTTTGTGCACTTGCTGAGAAACAGAAAGTATGCAAAGACGTAGACACCCTCATCCTCAAACATCACTGCTATCACCAACCTGACAAAATGTTTCTCTCAACGAGGCATAAACTTTAAAAATTTCAAAGTAAAGGAAATATATCTTCCCAACGAGGCATAAACCTTAAATTCCCAACCTGAAAGTGCTCATCTTGATGAGGTATAAACTTTAAACTTTAAATTTACCCAATGTGAAAATGCTCCTCCCAATGAGGCATAGACTTTAAATTTACCCAACATGAAAAAACAAAAATGCTCCTCCTAACGAGACGAAAACTTTAAAAATTCCCAACGTAAAGGAAAATGTCCTTCCCAACGAGGCATAAACTTTAAATTCCCAATGTGAAAAATGCTCCTCCCAACGAGGTGTAAACTTTAAAAATTCCCAATGTAAAGGAAAATGCCCTTCCCAACAAGGCATAAATGTTAAATTTACCAATCGTGAAAAGCTCCTCCTAAAGAGGCATAAACTTTAAAATTTTCAAACGAGATGAAATTATCCTCAAGAGAGGCTCTAGAGACATCCTCGTGAGAGGCTTTGAAAATGTCCTCGTGAGAGGCTTTGAAAATATCCTCATGAGAGGTTTTGTGAACGTCCTCGTGAGAGGCTTAGAAAACATCCTCGTAAGAGGCTTTGAAAACATCATCATGAAAAACTTTTAAAAATATCCTCGTGAGAGGCTTTGAGAACATCCTCGTGAGAGGCTTTGAGAATATCCTCTTGAGAGGCTTTGAGAAAATCCTCGTGAGAGGCTTTGAAATCTTATCTAATTTTTGGAAAAGTTTATCTTACAAAATCTTCCAATGAAGTTCAAAAATTTATCTTAAAAATATCTTCAATCGAGATTCAAAAATCTTACCTTCAAAAATCTTTCAACTGAGATTCAAAAAGTTTTACCTTGAAGAAAAATGATTTCAAATTTCAAAAATCCAAACTAAAATGTTTCTTATATGCTAAATGCATGCCATGAATGCTATGTAATGAAATTGCACGAAGTGAATGCCATGTAACCCAATGCATGAGGTGAATGTCATGAATACAATAAAATGCATACAAATGCTCCAAAAACGAAATCATGTATCTCCAATCGTGGTAACAAGGATTCTCAAGCTCATTCTTTTCATCTTCTCAAGTTCCATCAACTAGAATGATCCTTCTTTGATCTCATCATGTTTTGTTTGCCAAAAATGTATCTCCTTTGATTCCCAAATCTTGAACATTTGCATGTTTCCAAGTTTTTCATTTATCTTATTCTTTTTTCTACCCCTGAATGTCATCTTCAATTACATTCAAACTTGAAGTATGGCAATGGAATATCTTCAATGATGATGATGCATAATCATGTGCTTGATTGGTCACTCACTAACCCCAATCACTCTCATATAAATGAAAACCCATGGGTTTTTCTTGACAACGATCATTTATATCAGCATTCTTCTTGCCCCAAAATGTTATTCTCAAATTTCTTATCAAAGTAATGCAAGGATCTTTCATAATTTATCATTTTAATGTATTAATCATCATTCCAATTTCATGACAAATCAAAGCATCACACATTTTCTTTATTCATTAGGGGATACAAAGTTGGCAACAAAGAGTGGTAAGAAGCAATGTAAATTGGAAAAATGGGTCTTTATCATTGAAAGGAAAAGGACAAATCATGTCAAAGCACAATGGGCAAATCAATTATCACAAGGATATTTGGATGGGTCTCAACATCCCAAATAATGAATATGTTGACAATCTTGAGCAATTTAATCAATGATTCTTTTTCGAAAATCAATCCAATCGGTATCTCGAACTTTCTGAGCTATCGAACCAAAACTTGCCCCAGTGAAATTTTCAAACAATACTATTCTTTCTTGTACCTAAGCCGCCCTATCAGGTTTTCAACTTAGATTTTCCCCTATGACTCAAAATGCCCTTTTTGGGTTTTCAATTTGAGTCCTCCTTTTCTCTTTTTTTTTTCTTTTTTTTTTTCTTTCTTTCCCCTTTTTTCTTGTCAAAATAAGCATTTCTCCACAGTGTTTGACAAACCATCTTCATTCATTTTTTCAAAATAATGCTTCACTCAAAAAAGCTTTTCTCTTCATAAAACTCCACAACTTGATCTTTCATCGTTTCCAATAGTCTTGTGATTCAAGAAAAGCTTTTTCAAAACTAATTCTTAAAGTGTCAAGAGCAAAATTTTCTCATCATGTATTCGCATCCATCTTCTTGGAGGCAATTGAGCATATCAAAGTGTTCCAAGCTTTTTCTTTCTTTTTGGAGCTGTTTTCAAGCAATTAAGCTTCATTATCCTTCTGATGAAACCACAATCATGTCATAATTCAAAATATGATTCTTCAAATCGAACATTCACATTTGATCAAAATGGTCTTTAAAATGTATGTAACATAGGCCTAGGATTAGGGTCAAGAAAGAATGGATAAAATAGGCTCAAACAAGTGTTTAAGGATTGTAAACCAAGGATCATTTCTTCGAAGCGTCAACCTTTATATCTCTTTCATCACTTTTTTTTCATCAATCACTTTTTTTTCACACCTTTTTCCCATCGTCATTCACTTTTTTTTTTTTTTTTACAAAGGGGAATTTTCTTTGCCCCAAAAATCTCATACAACTTTTTTTTTTTTTTTTGCGACCAAATTTCTTTCTAAACTTTGCCCTCCAGGGTGGAGGGTGATCTTTGGTTGGGTTTCTTTTGAAAGAATTCCAAAGGCTCAAAATAGGTAGCAAATGGATAACTTTATTCATGCGAAGGATAAAAGAAAGATGGCCATTTATCATCTCAAAATGTGAACATTCTCATTGAAGAACCTTTATTGAAAAATGACAAGCTTGCAAATATTCACCACAAGGAATTCACGTACTTGTGAAGGAATCCTTCAACAATTTATCATACTTGTGAAGCAATTCTACCAATCTTGCTAAAACTGCATATCAACTTTCATCTTTCTTTTTTTTACCACAATAATCTTATCAAATCAAATGGCAATGTCTAGTCTCTATGCTCAAGTGCACCAATATGGATATAATTTTCAAAATTGAATCTCATCAAATAAAATGGCAATGTCTAGTCTCTATGCTTAAGTGCACCAATATAGATATAATTTTCAAAATTGAATCTCTGATTATTGCCACGATTGTCTTCTCATTCATCATTTGGAAAGTTGAAATGGATGAAATTGAAAGGATAAACCAAAACAAGAAAGAATAGAGAAAATGAAAAATGCATCAAACTTGTCAATTTATTGAAATGAACAAATTAAGTTTAATCATAAAAGATCCCCTTAATGCTTTCAGGCACAAGTACTTGAGGATCCTAAAAAAAGTTCAAGGATAACAAACAACTCAAATGTCTCCTGACAACCTTCCTTCCATCATGCCCCTCCATGGTCCGGCAAAGAGTTTCCACCAACACTTGGCTATTTCTTCCCTTCAAAATTCAGTCGACCTGCTTTGACTAAATTTTTCACCTTTCGCTTCAAAGCTCCACATTCTTCTGTGAAATGGCCCGAGCTCCCAAGATGATAACCACATGTAATATTGGCATCATGCCCCTGAGAGTAAGGAGGCTTTAGCGCTTCTGAATGGAGTGGTGCAACTAGATGCTCTTGGATGAGTTGGGGGAGTAACTCCGTGTACAACATCGGAATTGTCTCAATGGGAGTTATATCCCGACTATTTTGTTGTCTTCTCGGATTACTCACTGGATTATTTGGCTAAGTAGCAGGTCTAACTGATGACCTGGATGTTGGGCCAGGCATTTAATAGTGAAAGTTTGGTTGCGGTATTGGTGGATAATAGTTCGGTGCAACATTGTTTATGACAGGGTCGTAAGGTTGGTACATGGGGTATGAATAGTGAAGAGGAATGTTTCCAACATATTGCCCCTCATTATTCACAGCTTGTGCTTCTCCTTTTTTGTTCTTGGAGACCTCGCTTTTCTTCGTGTTGGATTTCTCCCCAACTTCAAGCTTTCCACTTTTGATAGCATTTTCTATGATTTCTCCAGAAATCACCATATCAACAAAGTTTTTAGTGGCATTCCCAATCATTTTGTCATAGTATTGTGCCTGAAGAATGCTGACGAATAAAACAATAGTTTCCTTCTCAATGAGAGGTGGTTGGACCTGGATAGCCGCATCCCTCCATTTTTGGGCATACTCTTTGAAACTCTCAGTAAGTTTCTTTTCCATGCTTTGCAAGGACAAACGATCTGGGGCCATATCAACAATGTGCTTGTACTAGGCTATGAATGCCCTTGCCAATTCTTTCTATGAGCGAATACGGTTTTTTTCAAGCTGAACGTACCATCTAACCGTCGATCCTGCGAGACTATCATGGAAGACATGAATCAACAACTTGTCATCTTGTGAATGAGCAGACATCTTTCTGCAGTACATGGTAACGTGAGTTACAGGACAAGTGGTGCCATTGTACTTCTCAATAGTACCAGGTATAATCCTGTAGCGTCTACGGACCCAAAGAATCCATCCCCTTTATAGCTCGGAGCCTTTCTTCTAGAAGTTTTATCTTTTGGGACTTAGAATCATCTTTTGCTTCCCCGGAGTAAAACTTCGCCTGTTCTTTTGGATCGCCTAGGTTGGGCACATAGATTGGATCTGATTGTTTTGACCCCAATGCGGGAGCAGCAAATCTTGGAAAATTGAAGAGGTGCTGTAGATGACATTCCTGGGTACGCCGCAGAATGTGCTCCAGTGATCGGCTCATGTTGTGGTTGTAGAACATACTCAGGTGGGCACACATGATCTTCAACACTTTGACCCTTCTCTAGCATGATAGCTTCATCTGCCTTCCCTTTTTCTTTACTCAACCCCTTCATCATTTCCATTAACTGGGCTAACTGGTCTCTCATTTCTTCATGCGCCTTTTCCACCCTCTCAATCTTGTTGGTTTGTTCTTCGGCCATTTCTTTAGCTTGTAAGCGAGTGTAGTAAGGAAGCCCCAGGATATTTAATTGTTTAAGCTATCCTCGAACCTTTGTTACCACAGTTCTTACAACTTAAACCTCATGTTTTCGTGAAAACCACATTTATGCATGAATTATGAATGCATGAGAAAATGTTTAATGATGCAAATGCATGAGAGAATAAAGTTATTTAAATTTCAAGCACAAGAAATACAGACTAAAACTAATACAAACAAAGTAAAAACAAAATTGATATTCACAAAGAGACAAAGACTTTCCTTCATGTGTCCTATCTCGGGTCATTCTCTATACGAGGTTGGCATGGCTCTATCCTAAATTTGGACTCTTAATTATTGTCTACATGCTAGGTTTATGATATTCGACCAAACTAAAAGGTCCCCAAATTGCTCTTCACTGTCATCCTTACGGACTAGTAAGGCACCCCGATCCTCACCTATTATAGGTTTCAAGTGGAAAAGGTTCAATCCGGGTGGACGTGTTTCCCTTAGCCCATACGAAGATTATCACCCCACGAAAGCTTAGGTAATTTATGCCCTGAGAGTGTTTCACTAGCCCATGCGGAGGTTATCACCTCACGAAGGTCAGGTACTTTACCACCTCCTAAAGGGACGAGCTCAGGTATAGAGCTTATGCGCATGCCCTGTGCAGTGTGTGTGAAGGAATGCATCAAACTTTTGTACAAGAATAATAAATAAAATTGTCAATACAATAAAAGAATAACATCAAAACTAAAGTGAGTAAAAACAAAAACTATTTCAAGACCAATTATTAGGACCTAAGGTATCATAAGACTAACCTATGGCTCGACTCTCTAAATTCCCCAGTGGAGTCGTCAAACTGTCATAATGTGCCAAACGCGAATTCGGCATGCTAGACGTAAATATGGAGTCGCCACTAATCTTTTTTTTATTTACTAGGTGTAATTAGTCACCTATATGAATCTATTCTTTCTAAAGTGGTCTTAAGCTCGACTAAGGTACCTTAAAAAGAATAGGTTTTGGCCTACGTTCAGAACTAGGTTTGGGAGTTCAATTACGTGTGAGGAAGGATCGGCACCCCCGCAACGCCTATCTCAAAGACAGTACCTGTCAGCTATTCTTTCTGAAAAGGTCAAAATTTAAATGTTCAATGCTTCTTATATGTTTTATTCGAGAACAAGCTTTGATTTTCGTGTATTAAATGACTCGCCTAAACCTTACATCAATTTGGCAAAGCTTAGGCGAGCATTTTCACCTAAAAATTTCTTAAAGATTTACTCAAGCGTAACCCCTCAAGAATTTCATTGTCGGAGAAAATCTTAATTTGTCCAGTTCTCATATCTAAATTTCAAACAATTATTTTAACCAAGATTTATAAAAAAAAATAAGTATTGATCTTTGATATTGAATTTCATTTTTAAATCTTCCATCAATTTGGCAAAACTTAAAAAAGAAACTCTCACCTAGAAATTTCTTAAAGGTCTACTCAAGCGTAGCCCCCTAAAAATTTCATCATTGGGAGTCTCGATTCATTCTTAATTTGAATTGTTATTTAATAAAAATGATATTTAACTAATTAAATTAAATTAATTAAACTAAATAAATACAATAGACAAATAATTATATGTAAAATCATGTGAAACATTAATAAATAAATAAACAATTAACAAAATAAATAAGCAATTAATAAAATAAATAAACAATTAGCAAAATAAATAAACTAATAGTTAGTAACAAAATAAATAAACAAATGACAAAATAAATAAACAAATAATTAGTAACAATAAATGAAAATAATTAAATTCAATAAAATAATTAAATAAATCCATAACAAATAATGATAAGTTAAAATAAAAAAGGTTAATTAAAAAAAATCAGAATATATAAACATAAAGAAAAAAATCAATTAAGAGAAAGGAAAAAAATAAAAAAATAAATACACTTCGGTCGGGTTTCAATAGGGATCCGCGTGGGTCAACGCGCAGATCCTGCTGAGGACCCGACCCAATCTTTTATAAATCTTTTTTTTTTTTTGCGTTTCATTTCAACCCAATTTTTTTAAAAAAAAAAACTTTATTCCTTCAAAACCTCAAAGATGGCCAAACCCAGTATCTTCAAAACCCATTTTCCTTACCGAATGTCAAACCAAGAACAAAAACAATTTTAAAGTTCAAGTCATCCGTCTTCACCAACCTCAAACTTTCAAAAAATAAATTTTAAAACATCCAAAAAAGAAAAATAATATTTTGCCTTTTCCTTTTTTCAAAACCCAAAAACCGGAAGAAACCTTTTTTGGTTCAATGTTCTTTAAGCACTGGTTTAAGTTTCAAACAGAAAAAAAAAACAAAGGAAAATACCTTGAAAGAAAACCGAAACTTTTTAATTTTGCTCTGATTGCTGATTCCTCCTGTCATTCCCCCATCCCCCTCTTGCTGTATGAATTGCTCCTATTTATAAGAGCAATCAAACCCAAAAGATTTCAAAATCTGTCCCAATCTTTAGCACATCCAGTTTTCAGTTTTAATTTCTTTCCTTTAAAAACAGATTTGGTCTTTTAATTAGGTTTAGAAATCAAAATTAAATCCCCTAATTTTAGGATTTGAATGCTGCTGTAATTTTGTGGATTTGCTGGAGATGGAAACAAAATTTCGGATGAAATGCATTTACACTAATTTTGGGGTTTGTGTTTGAAGAATTATCGAGATTTGATCTCAGTTGACTGTGGAATGGAGCCGGTAATGGGGGAGAAGAAACAAATTTTTTTAATAAAAAGATGAAAACATAAAAAGGAAAAGATAAAAGTAGAAAATAAAAGAAAATGAAAAGTAAAGAAAATGTGGGCTTTTTCCTTATTGGGCATCAAGGCTCGAGAATGAACCAAAGGTAGACATATCTTAGGTCCGAGAAATAGCTCGGTAAAAATCGGATGTATACACTCACCCATATCAGTCGATGGGAACGCACTACTAGAGGAACCAACATGTTTTGCATCAAAAAATGGAAACTCACTGCTCGAGGAGCCAGCATCCATAGAGGGACCTGACTACTAGATGGACCCACAAGTGATGTAGTACCAAATGCTGACGTAGGGGTTCCAAACTAATACATTATAGTTAGATATGTTGAACTTGGACTTGGAGTGAGGAACTGGTCATCTGACCTCGTCATTGGCGATTCTAGTCGGTAACACTCTGATGCACCCAAAAGAGTGTATCTTATTTAACCTTGCACTAAAAAGATCAATTGTAAGTATAGTAGTTAGCAAGGGTCGAGTCCTCAGGGATTGGGTTTTAATTTATGAGTTATTAGTTTATAACTTACATTCAAAGAAAACAATAAAAGAAAAGGGGTTTTTGAAGCCAGATTTAAACTAAAGTAAATAATAAGAATAAGATGCAAGGCGGTATAACCAGCCAATAAAAATATATATACTAAATTAGGCGGTATAACCAGCCAATAAAAATATATATACTAAATTAGGCGGTATAACCAGCCAATAAAAATAAAACAAAGTTAATATACAAATTAGGCGGTATAACCAGCCAATAAAAATAAATATACTTTTAAAAATAAGCAAACTAGAAAAGTAAGAAAACAAGTAAGTAAGAAGAATCAAATATGAAAAATATGGTTAAGGTTTCATTCTCCACCACTAGACATCATTAAGAATGAATTTCAGATCTATCAATATCAACCAACTATCAAAGTTAACAACCGTAGATAACAACAAGCTCTGTTATCCCAATCTTTCCTTAGTTTGTCGTTAAATAGAACAAGCTCTCTATTTAATCTCTAACCATCAAACAACCTAGAATAAGCTCTCTAGATTCAATTTAATGGCAGCTTTATGATGAGAAAGATAGGTTGATCTAAGCAACAAACACATAAGCTCGGATTGTTCAACTTAGGTTATGTTCCACTTTGCAATTATTGAAAACTTGACCATAATCATTAATCACAAATTGCCACTTATGAATAGGAAATCAAGACAATTACACGGATCAAGACTCCTAAACTAGCAATAGATAATTATCAAGATCTATCTAGTTGTACACCTAAATAAATCAAGACAACATCATGAACAATTCTTGTAGAAGAACATAAGCAACTTTGATAGAAAATTAATGATAGATAGAATCTGAAAATCAATCACAAAAAATGTCTAGGGCTTTGAAATCACCCTTAACCAAATAGAAGTTTAGCCTAGCATAGGCATTATAAACAAAAACATAAAATTAAAGAAAATCTAAGAAGAAAATAAAAGAAAGAAAGAAGAAGAGGAAGAATATTAATTATCCAACCTCTTGCTCTCTCTAAAGAAAAAGAAAACTAGAGAAAAGAAAGAAAACTAGAGAAAAGAAAGAAGAAGAAAACTTAGAGAATTTTATTAAAATGGCTAATATCCTACCTATGTACAATATGATTCCCTAAAATCATCCAAGGCCCTCTATTTATACACATTTTGGAAGGCTAAATGACAAGAGACAAGCTTTACAAATTTCAAAGGTAGGTATAATAGGTGGGTGAATTTTTCTAACAATTTTCGTCATATTGTATGACAATTTTGATCATCCAACTTGATGGTCGATTTCGTCAATTTTGGAGGCCTGATCTGATCACATGGTCTTCTAGAAAAAGGTTCCCCTATCAGTTACGGATCCATAGCCGTTGGAATCAGCTCATTTACTGATGTGGATAAGCAGATATGGGCAAAATACGAAAACATGTCAGCACAGACGTCATTGCACATCAGCCAACTTGATGGTCGAATTCGTCAATATTAGAGGCCTGATCTGATCATATGGTCTTCTAGACAAAGGTTCCCGTATCAGTTACGGATCCATAGCCATTAAAATCAGCTCATTTGCTGATGTGGATAAGCAGATATGGGCAAAATACGAAAACAGGTCAGCACAGACGTCATTGCACATCAACCAACTTGATGGTCGATTTCGCTAGGGAAAACGACTCCGTTTCAAGAAGTATAAAACATGAAAAAGATAGATATGCCTCTTATCTTTGCACGGATACAAATTTCAGCCTTATTGCTTCAGTGAAACTCTAGATATAGCTGATATGGAAAAATGTGTCGGAACTGGAACTGAACTGGATTTGCCCTTAATTCTAGTAATCTGAAATCACTCAAAGAAACTTGTGAAAAACACCAAATTACATAAAAATATAAAAGATCATAAACACAATTAGACTAAACAATAATAACTCGTATTTGACACAAAACAATAATAAAACATAACTAAAAACTATATAATTATACGAGTTATCACACTCATCAACATCAAATCCGGGGTGATTGACGGAATGACGATGACTGGATACTACGCCATGTTTTGGTTGAGGTTCAGGATGACTAAATGACATCCTCAGTGCAGTGAACTCCGTCGCATGTGATGACGCCAGTTGATGCATTCGCCCACATTGTCGGCTAGGTCTAGGAACTTCCATTTCGTGTGTAGGACGGACTGGATTTGAAGTCTGTCCGAGAATTAGAATACTCCTAACACCTCAAACTCCGACGGTGGACAAACAAAAGGTCGACCTTCATTTTTAAACCATCTTATGTAATCAGCAGATGGATTGAAATTATTACGAACAATGGGTATACCTGTCGAAATTTGTTCAGAATGTTGATTCCATAAATGAATCCATTGTCGATGCTTCATAGGCCAAAATACTTCATGGCGCCCACGTATATCAATCTTATGAACCTTATCAAGGTTCACCGGTCATTGCGAAATTGGTTGTTGCATCCCAAATTGTCGCAACACCCTGTCAGTAGCGTGCCAATCTACATTTGCAAAGCATATCGATGATGTGTTTGCTATCCGTATATTGCAATTATTAGTTGTATCCGATGGAAGACAATAATTTGATTTGAAGAATATGGCATCCACACAAACTGCGAATAATTATTGCAAATTATTAGTTTCATATGGAATAAATACAAAAATACTTGAATGTAACAATCAAAACATTTATCTTATGATATGCTTCTCAATCTAGTCGTGATCTTATAGTTCGAAGGTCTAACGGAATATCGCTACAATCTTTAGGATGACTAAAGATAAAAAGCATATAAAATCTTAATAGACTTAATAAAAGTACAAGTTCGTACAAAATTAATAAGAATAGTCAAAATTATTACCTGCTTGCAAGGGGGTATACAGGCGAAAAATTCCCGCGCGGAGTAATAAATGGGAGTCGATGCCAAGCCCATGACTGCAGAAGCAGTAAACATCCACCTATGTCATGGCAGTTGGGAACTGTAGCCCGACACAGTTCTCTATACAAAACCGCCAAACATGTAGAACCCCAACTATAATTAGCTGCATGTTCTAAATCACGAAGCAATGGAAGATACATTAAATGTACCCGACTGCTCGATTTGTCGGGCATTAGCATTCCTCCAATCAAACGTAAAATATTTGCTCTGGCAGCATATTTTACCTCTTCTTCGCTTGCGTGTTCGGGGAGATTTTGCAATGACTGCAGCCACGTTTTTGTCACCATTGAGCCCTTGAGACACTCTTCTGGAGGTACAACGCCCAATAAATTTTGGCACTCTTCATTCCAATCTAGGAGACTTGTGCCTGTAACTGGCATGCCATCCACTGGAAGTCCAAGTTGGAGCGCAACATCTTCTAAAGTGATCGTGCATTCACCACACGGGAAATAAAAAGTGTGTCTCGGGTCTCCATCGTTCTACCAACGCACTAATTAAGTTCGGCAGAAGCATACATTGTCGAATTTGACTTGCATAATAAAATCTGACACTCTTTAAGTGGTCGATAATAGATGGATGCGGATCTTCAAAAAAAAAATTCCTCAATCGTAAGACGCGAACAGGGTCCTGTTCATAATTAATTAAATTAAATAATTATAAAATCATAAAAAAATTAATAATGCAATCTCTTTGAAATATAATTAATAACAAAATTAATTATTATAAATAATTAATAATAATTTTATAATTTTATAAAAATTAATAACAAAATTAATACAAAATTAATAAAAAATAAATAATCATAAATTATAAAAAATCATAAAAAATATGATAAAAAATTTACTAACCTCTTGATATATAACCACAAATATGTGTTTATCTTACAACCTCAATAACGATGAAACCATTTTGAAATCAACACTAAGATAAAATTTTAGAGAGAGAGAGAGTAGTCTTTGAAAATTTGTGTGAAAAAAAGTGAAGGTAAGAGGGTATTTATAGGTGGGTGGGGTGGCAAAAATTTAAATTTTTTTATCCGTTTTAATTTAAAACGGTTAAAATTTAATTTAATTTAATTTTTTTTACCATTGTACAACGTTCAAATTTTAAACAAAATTAGTTCGGAAGTCGCCATATCATCTGGCGACTTCCGAACTATGTTTTCAATTTTTTTTTTCAAAATACAGGTCAAAAGTCGTCATATGATATGGTGACTTCTGACCTATATAATACTTTTTTTTTTTAATTTAGAAGGGAAGTCGCCATATCGTATGGCGACATCCCTTCTAGCTTTTTCAATTTTTCTTTTTTTAAATTACCCATGGGAAGTCATCATATCATATGGCGACTTCCCATGGTATTTTTTTTAGCGTATTTTGGTATTTAATTTTAAATTATAGGTGATTTGATAAACTTTTTTTTAACAATATTTTGATAAATTTGCCACATATGTTTGTCCATTTCAATTCAAATTTAAAAAGACTTATTAACGTGTAATTCAATTCGAACTTTACATAACAATGAAAAACTATGTAAATATGAGATGAATTGAGACACGATACGAACATAACATAGAAAAATAATTAAAACAGAACACGAAAAATAACATGACATGAATACATGAACATGTAAAAATATACATAAAATGAATTATTAATATGTAAAAGTTTATATAAATTTATAATACTTTATATAAATTATTAACGTGTAAAACTAATTATTAACATGTGAAAAATTATATAAATTTATAATACTTTGAAAATATATAAAAAATAACACGAACACGTACATGTACACACAAATTTTTCTCTAAATTGAATCACTGTGACATATTATGCAAAATATGTCATGAATTAAGATACGACACGAACACACAAATTTTTCTCTAAATTAAATTACAATGACAAATTATGTAAAATATGAGATGAATTGAGATACGACACGAACAGAACATAGAAAAATAATTAAAACACAACACAAAAAATAACATAAACACGATATGAATACACAAAAATGTAAAAATATACATAAAATGAATTATTAACGTATAAAAATTTATAATATTTTAAACAAAAAAATAATACGAACACAATTTTTTTTTCTCTGTCCTTTTTTTTTCTCTCTCTTTTTTTTTTCCCTCTTTCCTCCCCCAAAAGCAAAAAAATAAAATGAATAGTTTTATGACAAGTGGACAACTTCTCCGGGAAAATATTCTATATTTATAGTAAGAATAGAATATATAGTCACTCAAAGGTTGCAACCTTAAAGACATTAGCAGCAACAAATTGATTTTTCAAAAACAGAGGAGAGAAATTTAATTAGATAGCAAGGGGGATGGAAGTCCTAAAACATCTTACTTTCTTAAAATTCTTGGTTTTCAGATGTGGTAATTGGGCGGGTTCGGATCAAGTCTTTTCAAATTCGGATCTTTTTGAGTTCGAGTTTTTTTAGGTTGGGATTGTTTCGGATTCAGATCTTTTCGAATTTGGTTCGGGTATATTTTACATTATTTTTATTTTATATTAGATGTAATCATTTCTACGTAATTTAAATATTTACATCTAAAAATAGATTATTAATTTAATATTATTTTTTTAAAGTAAGCTTTTGTTATAATATGATATTTTTAATTATATTAATTATCCAAAAAAAAATTTAATTATGTTTATTTATTAAAATCAATATTTGTTAGTATCAAAAGAATATATAATCAATTTTTTAAATAATTTATTATAAAAATATGATATATTATAAATTAATCATATTGATATTTAAAATAATTGATTTGATGAACTTGAATTTTAATATGTAAATACATTATAATTATATTCGTTACAAAATAGGGAACTTTTAAGGACGAACCTAGCATTCAACTATCCGTTTATATATTTGTAAAATGCAAAAAATTTATACTTATAGATAGAGTCGAACCTAACATTCAACTTTTATTAATAAGGATATTATCAAGTGAACCAATCTTGAATTTTGATATGATATACTACTAAAAATAAATTATATCAAGTGCAATGAAATATAATAATAATTTTAAAAAATACTTATCCAAAATGAAATAATTATAAAATCAATTATAAAATTAAATTAACTAATTATGTCAAATATTTTTAAATTCTAAAAACACATGATACTCTTATAAATCAATATTTGATGGCTTAATCTAATAATTTGCCTAAAAAAATAATATATATGTTGCAAACTGCAAAGAACAACACAATTTTTTTTAAAGTAGTTTTTATCTATTTTTAATATAAAAAAATACTATTGTATAAGAGATAAATTAAAATAAATGAGTTGCTGTTAATTAATTTTAATATATAAAAAATACTATTATATTATTAAAGGGTGCTCTTAAAATATTTTTTTAAAATTATTCTCTAAACTATCAATTATTGATTTAATATAAAATATTGTTTCAAATAATTTCTTTGGACACTACAAAAAAATTTTCATATACTGACTATCAAATTCTGTTAGTAAAAGGGTCTTTTTCTAACAAATTTTAAGTACTGTCAGAATAGACGCAATATATACCAAAGTTTCATTTTTTTATTGGTATAGATCTTACCTTTAATGACGGACTACTATTATCCGTCAGTATAGCAACTAGTCAATATTGACAAATTTTACGTGTCATCAGAATAGGCACAACTATACCCACACCTTATTTGTCCGTCGGTATAGCTCTAAGCTTTATTGATAGACCATCATTATCTGTCAGTACAGCTAAGATATATACCGACGACTTATGTTTTTTTCATCAGTATAGAGTAGTAGTAGTAAAAGAAAAAAAATACAATTTATGTCAAATTTTATGTCAAATTTTGCGACATAAACAAGGACAAGTAATACTTTATGTCAAAAAAATTTCACATCTCTAAAATCTTCATGAGTTTAGAATTTTTAGATGGTGGATTTATCAAGATATGAGACGTACATAATACAATTTATTTTTTGATAAAATTATTATATCATCATATATATATAAAAATATATATTAATTTTTAATTAAATTATTAAAAAAGGGATTAGAATAAAATTAATAATTAAAGCTCTTACTTTATAAAAAATTATTTAATTACTATTTGATCATTTTTACTTTTAGTATTAAATTCGGGTTCAGGTTTGGTTCGGTCTCGGGTATTTTTGGATTTGGGTTTTTCGGGTTTGGTTTTTTTTTGGGTTTGGGCCATTTCGAGCTCAGGCAATTTCGGGTTCAGGTTTTTGACTTTTTGGTCAAATAGAGTTTGGGCAGGTTCGGGTTTGGGTTTTTCTGGATGGGTTTTCAAGTTCATTTTGCCACCTCTAGTTTTCATATGGGATGTCCTCTGTTTAGAAAGATTTTTATCAGTGATTAAAAAATCAGATTGGGTTAGTCGGTTGGATCGAGAATAGATAGTCTGTCCGGTCTATTAAGTATGTTAGAATCAAATTTTTATGAAACTGGTAAAAAATCGGTTTTATATGTATTTTTATTTTTATTTTTCAAATTTTTTTTGAATTGATGAGATTTGAACCGTTAAACTCTTAGTTTTATGTTAAAAATTATAATATTAAGCTAAATGTATATTTTTATTAATTATTAATTATATTTAATATTTATTTAACATTAAATTAATTTTTAAATTTTTTTATCAAATGGTCTGATTGAACCGATTAAATCAAAAACCGGAGGACTAACCTGTTTAATTTCCGATCCAATTTTTTAACTTTGATTTGTATAGGAAAAATCTTTTGTTATGCAGGCATTCAAGCTCCAAAGAAACGGTCGCTGCTCTAATCCTAAAATCACAAAAGCAACAAGTAAAATTATGTTTTTTTTTTTTTTTTTTTTACAAAGGAAACTGTAGTTTGAGGATAAAAAAAGATTACAAATATCAAAATTCGAACTCCAAACTTACTCGATATCACTTTTTAAGGATAACTGCAAAAAGCAAAAAGTAAAATCATGTTTTATATGTACATCCGACAATAAAATTTGTTCTGAAAATTCCACAACCAAGGCATTCCCCTGTTAAACACCATTACACCAACAGGCAACAGTGTCTGCGGAAGCAGACTATTAAGCAGACTACATCTGTTTTGCTTATTGCTTATTGCTTTTTGGAAACAAAGGGCAATATTAAGCAGACTAATCATGTGTTATAGCAGCATGCATGAGTGAAAATATTTTTGGAATATATTAACAATAATCATGAATGCAAGATGCATTGGCTTTACATTTCTTTTCTTGAATGCAAGCATTAATTAGGTGCAAAATGGGGGATCTCTTCCAAATTTCCAAATACACCTTTCGATTTTCTTAATCTAGACAAGCATGAACTTGCACAAACAATTCCTGTTAAGGAGTGTTGGTCACAAATTCCATGAGCCACAAACATTTCATATACATGGTCTTAACCAGATTGCATAATTAGGTGCAAAGATGTTTTGTTTTCTAAAAACTTGCAACTTTGAAGCTCCAATTAACTTGACGGAATTGCTTTCAGCCTGCCATTTCAATACGTTTGAAAATGAAAGGTCCAAAATTGTTGTTACGAAACATGAGAAAGCTCATGTTTTGTGTGTTGGAGTTTGTTTGATATGAAGAATGGTTGCAATTTTTTCCCCTTTTGGGTATCAAGATGAACATGATTCAAAAGCAGCAATATATGATAGAGAGCTGTGTGTTCCTTCCCCTGAGTCAGCATCCACAAAGTGAAACCTTGTCATTATGATTAGCCGTCTTTAATTTGAGCCTTTCTTTTCTAGACAGATGATGCCCCTCTAGAGGCTAGAGCTAGACTTACAAGGGACAAAAGGTTGGCCCTCGAGAGGACAATCTATTATTTATTTGGAGAGATATATATATATATATTTCCCTATATATGCAATCAATTTTAGACCAGTCAACTTGAATAATACCCTTTAGAAAGCTGATGGCAGTTTTTTTTTTTTTAAAAAAAAAAAAAAAAACAATGATTTGGGACAGTTTCCGATTTTCAGGTGTCCAAATCTTGAATAAAACCCGTCTAATAACCTTCTACTTTAAAGAATATACGAGTTTAATCAAGTTAATTCATATTTTTACTAAAGTAACATTCAATAAAATTATATTTTAAAATTTTAATATTTATAACCTCTTTTATTATTCTTAAACTACGATTCTTTTTATAAAAAAAATTATATCATAAACTGAATGTAAAGTACTCAAATGATCGAAATGAAGAAAAAACAGTTGACAGCTAAATTGAGAGAAATAAGAGATTTTCTTTGAATTTTTGTTTGAGTATATATAAGTAGTTACAATTTAAAGCTACTCAACTCCTCTTAAATGGATGCATAAACAAAGATTGCCAGCTTTCTTGCTTGGCAATTTTGTATCCCTCCAAAAGTACTCCATCTATGTATCAACTTTTTTTTTGTCGATTTTTGATACAAGAACCCACTAGTTCAATATGTTAATTATATTCCGTGGGGGAAAAAATTAGATTTTTCTTTAAGACCCCTCCCTCTAATCAATTGTTGGCATAACCTGTCAGTCCAAGTTACCTCACACACTGGTAGGAGTGAGGGAACCATCTTGAAAATACGTGGTGCTTCAGCTTTATTACCAAAGCAAAGGCACCATAGCATGGGAAATGCATCAATGCCACCGAAAAGTACCTTCAAATTGCCAATTCAGAGATGAGATTAGATTAGATGTATATGTATAGATGTTTGATTAAAACATAAGATGCTTAACCAAACATATATATATATATATAGGATCATTATCCTGTACACTGGCGGTGGACATTTTTAACTCCACAAGCGAGGCTTACACGCTTCCATAACTTATTATTTTTTTAATTCGACCATCGTATTTCGTGTTCTTTTCGCGTAAATCATGCATGTCGAGTTTCGAGTAAATTAAAAATGTTTAACTATTCGTTCTGACGTAAAAAACTTTCGACCGTTAAATATATATTGAAAAAGACATTATTCTTGATCGATATGATAGGGATATCGGATTGATTCGAAACTTTACATGCACGACAAGTACGATTATATTGTTAAATCTGACAGTTAGTTTGTAAAAATATAAATCGTATGAAAAATTACGGAAGCGTGTAAGCCCTGCTTGTGGAGAGTATGATTTCTTTATAGAAGCTTTGATTGTATAAGCATGTACCAAAGGGGAGCATATGAAGATGACAAATCAAGAAATGGATATGGCCACCTGTTTAAAACAATTGAAACTAACATTAATCAAATGAAAAATCAACATATATATATATATATATATATATAGAGAGAGAGAGAGAGAGAGAGAAATATGAGGGTTAATGGATTTACCAAATATTCAGACAAGCATGAAGAAGCCATTGGAATATAACATAGATCACTGTCCACAATAAGAAGTATGCAATCCGAAAACAAGGAAAGCGCTGAATAAGATAAATAAGAAAAACTTAGCAGCAAGAAAGTAATGGAAAGATTCAGAAACTATAGTCTACCAGTCTTCAAGATTCGAATGTGAATTAGGGCAACTTACCAAGCAGTTGAATGCAGTATCAGCAAGCAGGAAAACAGCATTGATAGTATGCATATTTATAGCCAGCTGCCACCAAAAATTCAAAAGTTGTGCAAGTAAGAACTAAGAACCAAAGAAACTGACAAAATATAGGGTTCTTTTTCCTTTTTTCTTCTTATTTTTGTTTTCATCTCGTGATATGCAGAAAAATGAAGAAAAACAAAAACAGGAGTAGTTTTGAAATGCTCAATGCTTTTGCTCTCTCATGGAAATGGTTTGATTCTATGTTATCAGATTCGGGTGTGAGTGTCGGATACGGATATGTATCCAGTACGGATATGTTCAATTTTTTCTAAGATTTTAATATAGTTGGATGGTTTTTGGAGGGTCATATCCCCATACCCATATCCGGATATGCGTCGGACACGGATGCTTAAAAAAAATAAAAAAATAAGAGTTGACATTTGATTTGTTATGGCCTAGCACTCTCTACAAAGAATCTCACAGTATAGCCACTAATTATATCTAATTTAAGACATCACTTCATGAACTTCATCTTCTTGTTGGTAACATAATGAGTGAATGGTGATACTTACTACACTCAGATTGTAATCTTTAATTGCAAGGAATGGGACAATTATGAACCAAAAAACACAATCCGTCAGCAAAACAGCACCTGCATTCATCTGTTCAAAAGAAAAAACTATGTCACCACCTCTAGGAAGCAAATCAAACCAGCTAATTAATGCCACATGTAATATAGGGTTCTAATCAGAATACTTTAAAGAAGTTCCTTTTCAAGGGAAAAATACCTGGAAAATTATTTGAAAGACATAACTCCAAGTGGCTGCTGGTTGGCGAAAAGAATGTCCTTCAGGACACTCAGGGTTTTTAGCTTCAGTGTTAGAGGTTTCTCCACATGAAGCAGCAGCACCTGCATGGCTTCCTTGCTGCTCTGCATCTAACTCTACGTTATCGACTTTGTCACCGCTAACCCTTTTGTGGTGTTGGTAACATCCACGCATGGAGAGCAGTGATCCCAGCTAAAAATGAAACACAAAGATAAATAAGTCATAACGGATCAATGGCAGAAGAATAAGCATTGCTATAAAAACACATAATTATGCAGATAAAATTTCATACCCCAAAATAAATGGTGATCAATGTGAAAGTCCACCTGCACAGAACAAGGAAATAGCAAAAAGACTCAGAAATTGGGGACTCCATACTTCATATAAATAGGTTGAATTGGTATCAATGAAAAGTTTACATGCAAATGATATTAGTGTAGACAGACTTTAGCTTTTAACCTAGAGAAACCATGTGATTCAGAACCTCAATGACAAAATTTATCAGAACTCAAGAACTACTACAATATCAACTATGATACTCGGACTCTTCATTTTTCCTAAATTATCCGTGTCCAAAATCTGTTCAGACACATATTCAGACAAATTATGGGGGTATGATCATCGAAATACATGAAAAAGACTTTGAAAAAAATGGAGCATACTCGTAATTGACACTCACCCCAAGTCCGGGTAACATAGAATATCAATGCAGAAATTCATTCCAAAATCCTCAAATTAGCAATGCAAGGAACTCTAAAAAGACTATTGTTGTAGGGAAATCATCTTATATCTCATTAGACAAGTATAGACTACTTGAAGGTTACAGCAGGATTCAGTTTGCTTCATATATGAAAGTACTTTTTCATACATAAATTAAAAAGGAAAAAAAGAAGCTTTCCCTTCTTAGTAGTCTTACATCAAATTTTGCAGGTGTTTACGAAATACTATGAGTTTACTCCAAGAAAAAGGAGAGCTTACTGAGTATAATAGTAGAAAATGCTGCCTCCATCCACAAAAGTGGTGACAATTAGCAATATTAAAAGCACAAAGAAAGCAACAAGTCTGAAAGCCAGCAACCAAGCAGGGTGAATTCCTTTTAAACATGGCCTCCAAGTCTCATCTTCATGAAGAGATCCTGCTGTTTCTTGCTGAGTTTCTCCATTATCATGATTTGATTTACGGAAACCTTCGTACTTCCATATAAGAAACAAGGAAAAAATCGCGGTAATTAAGACCCAAATGGCACAAAGCAAGACCCTCCAATTGAACCAGTAGATTGACGTAGTTGTGTTGCTGGTCATGGCTGGTTGCCAATAATCTCCTGCTCCTGTAAAAGAACTCATGGTGGAGCAACTAATCACTTTTCTGTTTTTTGTCTAAGATGAATTAGAAAAATGGCTTATTTTGTTCAAATTCTTTCATGGGAAAAGAAAAGAAAAAGAAGATGAGCAGCAACTTGGTTTTGAAAACAGAATGAAGTGATAAAAAGGATCAATGAAGTATGAATCTAAATACAGGAAAATAATGGGAAATTTTAAATGAATCTAAAATAAGTCATGAAAATATGGTGAATGATTTCTTGAAGGAAAAGGAAGTAGGGAACATGAATTGCATGAAACAACTGAAAAGCTCAAGAGAATGCTGATGAAACAAACAACTTTCACTATAAAACTAAATTTTAGAAAATCTGAAACAAACTCAGAAGACAGAACACTCTAATGAAATTAGAGCTTCAAAAGATTGATATTTAACTATTCCAAAATTGTTCATGAAAAAATTGAAATAACAAATCAATAGAAAGATAGAGTTAAAAGATTAAAACAAAGAATCGAATAAACCAGGAATAGCTGAATTGACATGACAGGCCACATTTAAGAGAAGTTTAACAAGAAATGAAATTAGTTATAGTTTTCTGAAATAGTCTTTATTAACATCAAAACAACCAGAGAGGAATCAGACCAATTGAAAATCCAGAAAAACAAAAGTTGCCCAAGTTTAAATTTGACCTCATTAACTAATGCATAAGGCTTTGGCATGAGATTCCAAACTTTATAAATGTTTTTGCACATAAAGATATTATAAACAATATATATATATATATATATATATTTGATTAATGTTCAAGATGAGATAAAAGCAGAAGCAAAGGAAAGGTTGATACTTACAAGGTAAAGCAACTTAAATATTGTGGAGATTTGTAAGAGGAAATGCTTTGCTTCTTTGCTTAAAGAGAGAGAAGCAAAACTGATAAAGCACAAGTTAAAGAGAGGGAAAGGGTTAAAAAGGGTGGTGGGCTTTGCCTTTGAGGACAAGCTTCTCTTTTCTTCTGGTTATTTATAAAAGAAAATTCTTGGGAAATAGACTAGACAGGAATCCTTTTGCAGTCTTTAATATAATCTCCATACATTTCCATGCAAAATATTAAATTCCCAGACATGCAAGTTTTTTTGTTAGCTTTCTTCCTGGATTTTTAGTCTTTTGTAGTCTTTTTAGTAAGTTTTTTATTTTTATTTAGGAACAGTCACTATTATATTTGGATTGTGTTGGAATTCTGATTGATGCTTTTTTGGAGTTCAGATTGTTTTGGTGTGTTCTGAACATCAACTGTTTAAAGGAATAAAGCAACTCAAAGGGATATGGTATGATGAAGTGAAGTACCATAACTGGTGATGAACCTTAGTTTTGATTAATGATTTGGGCCATTGATCTGCATCAAATCATGTTAATTAAGACATAAGGATCATACTTGAGGTATCCATGGGCTGATCCAAATCGAATTCAGGCCAAACTTAAATATGACATGAACACCTCATATACTTATTCAACATCGGTTCGATCCAAAATTTGAATTTCAAATTCTGTCCAGATTTATCCATATTTATAAATGAGTAGTCTTGTTCCGTCTAGACCAATCCATATTATTTTTATTTAATTTTTTCTAATTTAATCATTTTTTATTAAATTTTAAAGCACGGATAACATAACATATTTTTTAATATTTATATTATAATATTATATATATTTTTATATGATATAAATTATATAATTTATATAAATATAAAATAATATATATTACATAATTGAAAAACGGGTTGAACTCGGCTAGATTCGAGTCTTAAATGTTGGAGTTATAACTCAATCTGTTTTTTAAACGGATCTTATTTTTTTGTCTAAATCTATTTTTCGGGTCTAATATTTTTATTCAAGTCTTCTCAAATATTAGGCGGGTCTTCAGATTTGGTCCAATAGCTCAATCTGTAGACTTACTATTACATTTGGAGTTTTTTTTTTTTTGAAATTCAATTTATAATTTTGAGACATGATTTTGGTGTTTTAAAATTATTGTTACTAGAAAATTTGTCCTTCCTTTGGTAGAGGACAATTTTTTTATATTTAAATGTGTTATAATTTTTAAAATTTTTTATTCATATAATTAATTAAACTTATTAAAAGTTTATTTTAATAAAATGAAATGTAAGGTAAAAGATAAAATTAATACTTAAATGTTAAATATACATACATTTAGATTTGTTCATGGATTGAGTCGGGTCGCAGTCCAATTTTATTTCATTTTGTTTGCCCAACCCAGCTCGAACCAGACTCGAAAGCGCATATTAATATTAACAAATATTAAAAAAATCATTTTTATATTAATACTAATATATTTTATAATTAATTTAATTATTTTTTTATTAAATGAATAGTAATCCTGGCCGAGCTAGCCCGAATTACAAAATCTCACCTCCCGACTCTTGAACTGGTCTATATACGTCCCTATCAAAGAATTAATTTCGCATTTCCATCCTTCAAAAGTTATACTAAAAAAATAATGTTAAGCATGAATATAATTTTCATGTATTATATCATTTTTTATACAATAAGTATATTACAAATAAAATAAGTAAATATTTCAAATGAATTATTTAATTTAATTAATTATTTTATTGGATAAAATTTGTATTTAAATAAATTTTAATTTATAAAAAGTATTACATATCAAAAATGATTTTTTTTGAATACATTATATTAATTTACAAATCATAATATACTTGAATATCAATATAATCATATTTCATTGATAACTATAATTGTATAATAATGTTAGTTTTTTATCAATAATTAATGGACATAATTAATATTCGTGTTATAAAAAAATATAAAAATATTTATGTTATTAAATTATTCATTCTCAAATGTAATTCAATTTTTAATAAAGAATTATAATTTATATCATACTTTGTTTAAATTTATTTAAATGATTACAAATAAATATCTATTATATTTGTAGCATAGTATAGAACAAATATAAATTTTAAAATAATGTTCACTATATTTATATATCAATTAATATTAATTGAATATTTTTATTTTTTATTCACATTAATCATATTATTGTTGATATAGTTTTTTTTTATTTATTCATAATTTTCAATAAAATTAATATTATTTACTTACATAATCAAAGTTATATATATATATATATTGATGCAATTTTTTAAATTTATTTTAATTCTCATTATTCTAAAATTTTTTTATGATTATTTTAATTAATTTATTTTGTTAAAAAATAATTTGAGCTCCAAATATTCCTCACCTATAAATTTTTAAAAAATTACCACTTATAATTTTTCTAAAATTATACTTATCAAAAAAATTTCAAAAATCATATTTTATTTTTTTTCTCTCCCCTTTGTTCATCTAAGAAGTCCCTCTATTTTTGTCTCTTTCTTTCTGTTTCCTTTCTTTTTCCATCCAAATAATAATAAAAAAATTTGCCACACGTGACAAGCAATTAGATAACTCAATTGTAAATCGCACTTCAATTAAGATACTAGAATTTGAGACACAAATTATGTGAGTGATTTTTTTTTTCTTCTTTTAATTTGTCTTTTGAAAGAAATAATGCATTAAAAAGATACATACTTTTTTTCAAGTAAAAAGTGGATAATTTTTTTTTAAATAACTAGTTAATTATTTTTTAAGTAAAAAGACAGAAATACTTTTAATTTTGTATTTATTAAAATAAATTTTATTTGGTTTTTTGGTCAATTCCCTAACTGAGTAAAAAATTATGTTTTTAAAAAAATTAATTAGTAACCTTTTAGATATAAAAAGACATAGCTGTCTTTAATTTTATATTATTATTAATACTTTTTTAAGTTTTTTAAGTAATTTTGCTAATTTAATTGGTGCCACTTGACACCAACTCAATCAAAAACTTTAAATATAGTATAGATATGAGAACAACAAATTAGTGGGAGAGTCAGTAAAACTTCTGTAATTTGTAACTTGAATGAAATAAATAGAATTTGAATGATGAATGGAATGAAAAATAATAAAAAATTAAATTAATTTTATTATACTTAAATTAAATTATTATATTTAACTTAAATAATAATATTTAAATAATAATATATAATAAATCAAATATAATATAATAATATATAATAATAAATTAAATAATATAAATAATATAGATTATTAGATTTATAAATATTAATATATTAATATATTAATATAAATATTAATAATGACTTAAAATTAATATTAATAACAGTTGATAACAAATAATATAAACTAATAATAATTGATAATAACTTGTAATTTGATTAATTGATAATCATTTAAATTGTTAATTGGTTTAGTAGTGAAATTTGATAAAATCGTCTTGAATCGAAGAAAGTATCTTTCTTTAACTCTGACCAAATATTTTTTGGTATCAAGAATCAAGAACAAAAATATAGATATAATCAAATGGTAAAATTTTTCTTTGCTAAAGACAAGATGCGGGGTTCTATTCCTGCTATCTGCTCAGGTTGTTTTTAAGATAAAAAATAAAATAAAATAAATCGTTATAATTCATCGTAAATAATTGATTGGTAATTGATTGATTAGGATTTAAAGGGTGATTTGGCATGATGTGTAGAGGTGGTAAACGGTTCGGTTTGGACGGGTTCGAATTGGGCTGTTATTGAATTTAATTTATTTTGAGTTCAAGTTCATTTTGGATTTGGATCATTTCGGGTTCGGATAATTTCAGATTTGGACTATCTCGGGCTATGGCCATTTTGGATTCGGGCTTTTTTGGATTCAAATTATTTCGGATTGGTTTGAATTCGGGCAGGCCTAGACTGACTCGAATAATTTTGGAAATTTTTAAGTTATAAATATTTTTTAATTTCGAATGTAATGATTAATTTCACATACAAAAATACTAAATTAAAATTTTAAAAATTAATAAATATTTATATAAATATAAATTATATAATAATTTTATATATAAATTGAGTATTAATATTTTATATTTGAATATTTTATATTATTTTTTAGTCCAAAAGTTCAAATAAAAGTTAAATATATAAGTTCGATATATTTACTTATAGTATGAATATATATATTTTTTGTTGTATATTTTGATACTTCTTATTATTTTGCAATTGTTATATACTTATATTTTTAAATTTTTATGATGTTTAGTATTAATGATTATATAAGAGAGTTAAATTAAATATAAAGTAACACTAAAAAAGTAAAAGTAAAAAAGCATTGGACTGCATGTAAAAAAAATCATTAAAAAGAAACAAATTATAAATAAAGCCGACTAAATATTTACATAAATGACTTTTTACTTTTAACCAAATAATTCATTGGGCTCTTCTAGTCACTTAGTCCTATAAATTTTTATTTTTATTTTGCTACTTTATTAAGTTTTTTAGTTATTGTATTATAATTTTTTAAGAGTATTTTAAATTTTCAAGAATTTGTTCATATATTTATATTTTTTTTTTGTTTGGACATAATTATAAATACTAACATAAGAACATTAGATCTAATGGTATACACTAATTGACCAAATATTTAATTAAAATGATAAATAGTAGACACTAAAAGAATACTAATTAATTGATTTAATTTTAATAATTAATACTTAAAAATTTTAAAAAATCATGATATATAAAAGCTAATTTATATAGTATTGATATAATTTTAATATTTTCTATTGAATATACTATAATTAATGATTATATAAAAACTTTTTTGTTTTGTTTTATGAGTTAAAATAAATATAAAGTGACATTAAAAAAATAAAAAATAAAAATCATTTGGCTACATTCTAAAAAACATCATTAGAATGAAGAATTATAAATAAAAGTCACTAAACATTTATATAAATGATTTTTTCTCTTAACCTTAATAACATTATAAATATTAACATAATAATATTAGATCTAATTTTCAAATGTTCAATTAAATGTTGAATAATAGGCATTAAAAGAGTACTAATTAATTGGTTTAACCTTAATAATTAATACTTAAATTTTTATAAAATCCTGATATATAAAAGTTAATTTATATAGTAAAATATTATTTTAATATTTGATCATTTTGACTTTAGCATTAGATATAATCAATTAATCATATAATCGAATAATAATTATCTAATTATAATATTGAATATCAGACATTATTAAAAAGAGTATCGATTATCATTCATCAAAAATATTTAATATGAATAATTGGTCAATTATTTATCTTAATAGTTAAAAATTTTAGGATACTATGATGTATAAAAACTAGTTTATACTTTATATTAAACTATTTTGATCAGCGCAAGACATAAAAATGCTCACATGAGTGAAGTAAGGCGCAATATATATATATGCACGTGTTTTCATATGTGTGTCTATATATACATATGAAATAAACTTAAGATATATAATTATGATAATAAACTCTAAATAGTAATCCAGTTTATCCTACAAAATATTAGATCTAATTGTATATTTAATATGTTTCAAATTAATTTTATTTTATAATCCAATTTAAAGATTTACTATTAATTATTTTCATAAATAAAATATTATTGATATAATTATATAATAATTATAAATATATTTTATTTATTTTTCGATTATAAATTTAATTTTTTATGGGTTTCGGATCGGATCGATAGAATAATGTGATAACTTTATTTTTGTTAAAGCATAAAATCAGTTGATGGTCATAATAGGGGCCCAGATGTGAGTAGACAGACAAAGGTCACATTTGCAGCCCCCACTTCCCCAGAGCTTGCAAGGTATCTAGTATCTACTAGGCTATGACTAGGGAGCGAAGCGATGATATGCTAACAAAAATTAATGATTCTTTGCTTTTTTGGTAGTTCACTGACACTGCTCTGTCGGTTTCATCCATGTATGTGGGTTGGATTGCAAGAACAAAGACTTGTTTGGTTAGTTTGGACATGAGGGTCCCACTTGAGAATATTTTGGCTTATAAATTAAAATTTTTTTATTAAATTTTGAATTTAATTCAATTGATTTATTAAATTATTTTTAAAATATAACATTTAATAAATTTGAAATTTAAATTTTAATATTTGTAATCTTTTTTTTTATCCCATACTTCGATCTTTATTTCAAGTTTAAAAGGAATTAAATTAGAAAAATTTGTAAATATTGAATGTCGAACTTTAATTTTGTTGAAATTTACCTTTTGAACAAAGGTTTAAGTTAACCAATAAGGTCTCAATTAACATAATAATAAAACGTTTCCATTTTGCATGCAAGCAATAAAAAAAAGAAAATACAAATGAATTAAGCCATTAACTATCATATGATATATATATATATATATGAAGTTATCAAAAATATTTTTGTTTTTAAAATTTAATAATTATCAACAGATCATATGATTATCAACAATCATCTCAATTTTTACCTGGTATAAAAAGCACCGGCCTTACCATCTTTTACTAACCTTTTAATATTTATAATTCTCATCATATATATATATATTAAGAAAGAAAGAAAGAAGAAAGAAAGAAAAATGTGAAAGAGAATTTCTCATCTTTTTCTATGGTGTCCATAAATAATTATTGTAGAGAATAAAAATGATGCAGTTAAAATAGTTTGTGGGATCAAATAAAGGGAGGTGGAGGGTGACAAGAAAAGAGTTCAATTATTAGTTTCTACTATTACAAATTACAATTAGTTCCTTGCTTGGAAGAATATTTGATAATTGATTGATTCATGGATGGGTGTGAAAACCCAAAGAAAGCTGAGGGGTGACTTGTTTGTGACATTCCAAGCACGCACTAAAAAAAAGCATAAAAAAGTGGACACCAATTACTTCGCATTTCAACTATCTAAATTTGTGGAGTTCTGTTGAGAATAATTATAATTTATATCTATAATCTATAACTTTTATATTAAAAGAATCTCGTTGGGGGTATTATAGTTATGGAAAAATTTGGGTTAAACACGTAGCTCATGAGATATTATAGCAATGGGATATATGAAAATAGTTGCCCTAGGCATAAATAACATCTGCCTTCATATGTGGGCACTTTTGTTTTGTAGTAAGTTGACACTTGTCGATGGAAGGAGAGACAGAGAAAGTGATGGGAGAGAAGGTATTATTATTGTGTTATAGGTTTAATTTCAAGTTGTTTAAAATTTTGTTATTCTGCTAATGACTGGAAGTGGGTTAGTATGTGTGGGTAATGGAAGTTGGACTGGTATTGTTAGCTAATGTTAGTCCGGCCTTAAATGGCATATTTTGTAATAACTCCAAGTCAATGGTTATATGAGAAATGGTGGCTGACAGTCGTTCTGTCAAGCACCAAAATCTGTTAAGCAACATCTTTTCTCTTTCTTTTTTTTTCCTTCCTTCTTCCAAACTTCTTTCTTCTCCTGTGTTCCATATTTCTACTACTTCAATTTCTTTGTAGCATTACTAACGTTATACTCGAACTTTAATTATTGGGAGTGCATCAATGGTATTAGAAACCGTGTGACGATGCTATCAAAGGAGGTAATTACTCAGTTAAGAGAAGGATTTGCACGCTTGGAGTCCAAATTTGAAAACTCGCTGGAGCAGCTGCGAACAGAAATACGCACTGATCTTGTGGGTTTCAGAGCTCGAACGACTCGGGTGCTTGATTAAATACTCGTGAGAATGGATGAGATAGCCTCTGTTACAAAGGTTAGTGATTATGTATTGAACATGAAGACAAACCCCCATATTGAACAAAATCCGTCCATGGCAAACATCTCCCACCTCTTTCTTTTGCCTTCTTCATCAACTATTACCAAACCAATCTCGGATTTCATATCCATAACCAACAATGATGAATTACATAGTGAATTGGGTATTCAACATGTTAGACACTCAATTGTGGGTTCCTTGATGTTATATGTGCCACCTTGTGTTAATGGGTACATGTCTAGGGTTGTTGGGGCTGCACATAAGGGAATCACTGTTGGGCCCTTCTTATTGAGGATTGTTGATGTTGGGACAAAATTTGAATGGGTCTATTCTCCAATGTTTATGAATGTCAATGAGCTTATTGAGGTCTATGACCCCTATAGGTTTAGGAATTTGCTAATGGGAATGAGTATGGTTCAATTTGCTAGGAGTTTGGGTGGCAATGATGTCGGGTTTAGCCCCGAAGACACTGATTTAATAGCAATGGTTTCAAATGAAGTATTTCAACCAACAATTATTTGGAAGCTTCATGATTTGCAGGTTACTTGTGGAACTCTTGATCCTTCTATTACAATAATTAAACTCATTGATGCTGATGGGAGAGAGCATGTTGCTTGCTCGGTTAGAACTGGACCAGTAGATTCAATTTATGAAGCTGTTGATCTCATTATAAGGGAGCCAATGCTTAAACCATGGGTAGATAAATTCTCGTTTACCTTGGAACAGCTGGTACAACCTGAAGATCTTGATGATCGGAGTATAGAAAGGAGATGGTTAATATGTCTAAAGATAATTCTCGTGAGTTCGAGTTGTCAACTTTAACAGCATTGTCACCTTTGGATGGTCATTATTGGGGTAAATTGAAGGACTTGGCTCCCTATATGAGTGAAAATGGGTTTATTTACTTTAGGGTCCTTGTTGAGATTAAATGGTTGTTGATGCTTTCACAAATGCATGAAGTCATTGAGTTTCCAAACTTTAGTACAGAAACTCTATCTTATTTGCAAGGATTCATTGATGGATTTAGCATGTATGATGTTCTGAAAGTTAAAAGAATAGAGAGAGTAACTCACCATGATGTAAAAGCAATCGAATATTTCTTGAAACAGAAATGCCAATCACATCCCGAGATTGCTAAGGTCCTTGAATTTCTCTGTTTTGCTTGCACATCAGAGGACAGAAACAACCTTTCCCATGCATTGATGTTGAAAGAAGCAATGATCAAAATCATGTCTCCAACTGTGGATAAATTGATTGAGGAAATACGTAAGATGGCTAAGGCTAATGCAAGCATTTCTATACTTTCTCACACACATGGTTAGCCAACTTCACCTACAACCTTGGGAAAGGAGATAGCTATTTTTGCTGAAAATAGTGAAGGTAATCTTGGTAAGACTAATGAAGACCCATCTTACATGAGCATGAAGTTGCCTATTTCCAGTTGGCAGCGAGATTTGATTGATTCAACTGTTTTGAGGAACATAGGGGAGGACTAGGTCATTCTCATTTTGCTTACAAAAGTGCATTACAAAGAATAGGAAAAGCTTAAGGTTAATGAAGCTCGGTTAAGTGAAGACTTGAACCAGACACGGGAGGTACTTGAGGAGCCAAAATAGACTGTCATGCGGAGATACGGTGTTCCAGAGCCTTATGAGAAGCTAAAGGAGCTCACCAGGGGAATGGTAGTTGTCATTGTGCTATGTTTTGGTCTCATTCGTTTCAAAGTGGAGGCAAGGCCAAAGAAATTGTGGGTAGGCCATAGAAATGAGGCAAGGGAAGAGAAACAGTTTTTTGACAGTCATGTTGCACCCTTCTACCGAATTGAACTGCTTATGTTAGCAACCTTGCCTAATAAAACACATGGGAAACCACCTAGTATAGTTTCAGATGATAACATCCAATTGTTTTTTGAAATTCAAGAGAAGGTTGATGGAATTCGTGCAAAATTATTCTGGTTTGACAATGTCTCTGACTGACATTTTCTTGAAGCTTCTTGGCCAAGATTCTGCTACTCAGAGTGTTCTATAGTATTTCAAGATGGACCCAAAAAAATTTGAAAACTATGGAGGAATTACACCTGTTGAGTACTGTTTCTAGCATTACACTTCTTCAGACACATGTTTGACTGCGTTTAAGGCTCTACTTGATCCTAGCACTGCATTAGGGAGATTTTCTGGTGACAAATGTCCTACTGCAAATATATATGTTCCTAAAATTTGTCATGTTCACATCCAATTGATTGAATGGTGCAAAGGCCCAGATACTTTTCTTAGTTCATTGGCAACAAAGATGAAAGCTAAGTTTGATAAATATTGGAGCAAGTGCAGTTTAACTTGAAGTATCAGCTATCTTCGATCCCAGGTTGAAGATGAAATCGGTGGAGTATTACTATTCCCAGATTTATGGCAGTTCTTCATGAATTATAACAATTAGCATTAGATCCGCGCTATGCTGCGGACGAAAATATTGCCATCCTAATTCAAGTTTTTTAACTGAAAATATTGTTTTAGTCTACATTAATAATTACAAAATCATAATGAAAAAAAGCAAAGATAAATATTAAATTTGTAGCAAGCATTCAAGGTTATCATTACTGTAAAAACCTAAAGCAGATATGTCATGATAAGATAAAAAAGGAGCAAGGAAGTAACTTTGTAAATTATCATCTGGAATACATTAAAGATCAATCAAACATAGGTAAAATTTTTTAAATACCTTAGTAAAAAGCACAGGAAAGATTTCACTCAGGTTGCTGCAAGGAAAAACAATAGAAGCATCAGCAAAAATAGTTAATGAGGACACGACAAATAACAAATTCACATCGCTTGCCGGAAAAAGTATGACCAGGAAGGATCACTAAAACAGATGCATAATTGCATAAAACAGAAATACAATTGCAGTAAAAATGTTGTTCCATCTGATAAAGCAGTAGAATACAAAGAGAGAACCTGTTGGCAAATTGTCAAAGATTTCAGGATAAACAATATTTTTTGTTTGATTATTAGGTTGACCATCAGCATTATCAATAAGGATTTTCAGGCCAGCATAATGTGTGACTCGAGAAATAGCAACATATAATTGGCCATGAGTGAAAACAGGTCTTGGTAAATTCAGGTCTTGTTTGATTTTCTTGATTTTGATTCGATTTTAGGTTAAAAGGTTTGCATCGGTCCTACAGCAATATCTAGTGTAACACATTGTTTTATAACTGGCTTCAGTTTATCAATCGAAAAGAAAAGCAAAATCCTACTTTGAGTCATTTTAAGAATATTAAACAATAAGCTTTTGCATCTCAATTTTTAACCAAAATGACAATTCCATACATTAAAAGTCCTTTCTCAGTCTTGAATACTAAAATTATATCTATAGGTAGATGACCCGCGCTACACTGCGGGTAAAACAATCTATTGCTTTTTTTTAATAGTAATGTGAAAATAGTTATAAGGAAGATAATTGATTTTGTGAATAAGGTTGCAGTAACATATGTCAAACAAAGTTTAGAAGAATAACAATCTATTCCTAGCAGATGTTCAGTCTAAGATCACATCAATTTTATGCCAAGTATTGAGGACAAACAAAAACATCTCAATTTGTTGCACAATGTAATGTTTCTATAAAGCTTTTTTGATGGTGTTTGAACACCAAATCCTTGTTTGGCTTCACTGATTTTGATAGACAAACAATTGATATATATGTGGTCTTCCCCATTCCATTATTTTGGCACAAATTTTTAGTTTTCCTTACCCTCAGAAGCCAATCTTCTGGCCAATCTTGCTACCAAGTTTTGCATTGTAGTCTTCAATCCAGCTTCCAATGATGGTGATCTCCTTGTCTCGCTGCGAAACAAACCAGTCAGGATCACTTGTGCTTGGAGTGCTTAAATCCAAGCAATGGGCACCTTAATACCAAACCAGACATCAATCAAAACAATGTGATTAATTATAAAGTTCAATATCCTACATCACAAAAAAAAAAAAAACTTCAGATTCAAAAGGCCTTTAAAATAACAGTAAGTTCTCAATCAAGCATGGGCTATAAATGAATTAACTTCAGATTCAAAAGCTCTCATCAACTTACATGCAAGAATTGAAGATATTGCTCAGATTCATTAGACCATTTGGTTGCGCTGCAACTTTGTCGATTTCAAACCAAGATTGTCTTATAGTGTTGTAACAATTCTCACTTGTTTCCTGCATAACACACACAATAAGAATCTAGCATAAGTATAGATAATGCAAGTAATACACCATTTAAAAACTTCTTGTGAAAATGTCTTACTCTAAAATCCATGGTAACAATCACATGATAGCCATTTTGAGGATAGCAGTTGAAGGCATAACCAAAACAAAAGAGAAAATACTAATCAAGCAAGCAAAAACTAAATGAACACTCATTGCAACAGTTAAAAATTCAGCACACACATAGAAACATAGATCAATCGCCAAGCACAGAACTCAATTGACGTCCACCACACCATTTAGCAATTCAACAAACACATGGCAAGGAAGTCCAAGGGAAGAAAAAACAACATGGAAACACAGGCAAGAAGTTTGTTTAAAAATTAAATTAAATCAAAGCAAAATCACAATACCAGATAAAAGAAACAAACCATAGAGCAACCTACTTACGCAGCTTCAAACACTGACCAAAAAGAGTAGCAGAACAACTTGAAGATGAACAAACCTTCACACAAACTATTTCAAAACAGTGGTTAGCATCAAGAGTTTAACTATAAAAACTAAACTACAAAAGAACACCAATCAAAGTTAAAACTAAGCAAGCTAGAAAAAATGATGAACATTGTTTCTTTAAAACAATACAACCACAACAAAGTAACATTGACAAAGCAGGAAATCTATCAACAAAGAATTAAAAATAATGGAGCACAGAGGCTTTATTCTTACCGAATCGGGCCATTACTGTAATTTTTCAAATTTCACTATAATCCACCAAAAACCCTAATTCTCGATTTTCTTCCGAATTGACTTTTCCTTCGATTTTTCTTCCAAGTAGCTTCTCCATTACCTGTAGTCAATGCTTATCTTCCATTTGGAACCTCTAGTTTCGGGCAACTTGATCGTTTAAGCACTTTTCCCCAAATTCTCCGAATTAGGGTTTTTTTTTTCTACTGAAATTTTGTAACCCAACTTTCGAACTCCATATCTTTCAATGTAGACCTCGGATTATCAAAATTCTTTCACCATTCTTCAATTGAGCTTCAAATCTTGATATTGAAAGTGGGTTGACTTTTTCAGTAGTTGAGATTGACTTTTTTGGGGTTGACTTTTTTGAGGTTGACTTTTTCAAGTTTGACTTTTTATGCTCGACTTCTTAGACCAAGACTCAGAATACCACCTGCAGGAAGAGAAAAACCTTTTTGCATTCTGAAACATCAATTTAGGAAGAAAACATACCTGATCTAGTGGTCCGGACAAAATTAGGTGTCTACAGTTGCCCCTTTTTGGCTATTGCTGAGAATCAGGAATCAGGCAAAGATAAACAAACACTAATTTTGTACGGTTAGTGAAATCACATGTGAAGGAAAGGGAAAAGGGTTTTCAATCATCATCATTCATTATTATTAGTATTATCATTATTATTATTTTTTTATTATTTTTTTGAAAAAGCTGTAAATGGAAGATTTTGTCCTTAAATTGAGTTCCCTGACTAATCAAGGCTCGACCCGTCTTAAGAAAATTGTGCCCGGAGGTCTTAAAAATGGTGCCCGGGGGCTTTACTCGTGACTTGAAAAATTATGCCCGGAGGTCTTAAAAATGTTGCCCGGAGGCCTTAGCCATGATGAAAATACCTTGACGACGGTCTCAAGGCTCGACTCATTTGATAAAACAGAATGAATTCGATTTAAAAAAAAAGGAAATACCTCGACAGTGATCTCGAGGCTCGACTCATTTGATAAAACAGAATGAATTCGATTTAAAACAAAAGGAAATACCTCGACGATGGTCTCAGGGCTCGACTCATTTTGATAAAGCAGAATGAATTTGATTTAAAACAAAAGGAAATACCTCGACAATGGTCTTGGGGCTCGACTCATTTGATAAAACAGAATGAATTCGATTTTAAAACATAAGGAAATACCTCGACGGTGGTCTCGGGGCTCAACTCATTTGATAAAACAGAATGAATTCGATTTAAAACATAAGGAAATAACTCAACGATGGTCTCGGGGCTCGACTCATTTGATAGAACAGAATGAATTCGATTTAGGGGAGCCAAAGTTTTCCTGATTCTTGCAGTGTTAGCTAAATGCAGTGATGAGAATGACATGCTTTGCAAATGCTTGTATGTTTCCTAAGGATGAATGCAATCAAATGACTGTGTCATGATTTCTAATCCATGGTTTCTTTGAGGTTCACAGATTATCTGAGTTCATGACAAAAATTGTTCACTGATGCCTGACTTAAGGGACCCTTTACTCAAGATAAATCGTCAAATAGTCCTAGTTTTTGACTTCGCTGAAATTCACAAATTTCTGACTTCATGACGGAGTCTGCTACACATTCACTGTTTTCCTTTACTTGATGAATTTTCCATCAGGATTAGTGGTTTCCAAACCCTTTTCTAATATTTAAATCTATTCCTTAGTAATACTTTTAAAATCCCTTTATTTAAAGATTTTTATGTTTACTAATCATCATTCAATTTTATAACAATCAAGATGCAATCTCTAAAATGTATGAAAGAAAATATGAGACAAGCAATTGTCATAAAAAGGAAAACAAGAATTTATTGCAACAAATGTTTTAAAATGGTAAAAGCGAATATCAAGGATAAATGTAAAGTTATAGGTTGTAGATGCCCTGGATGCGGAATATCTTGGACCCCTTTTTTTCAAACCATTTGAAATTTCTTTTGAATGAACAATTTAATTGAGTAATCCCTCGACTTTCGTAGTTACATCAGACTGAGTTGTTCCCCTTTTCTCTGATTTTCAAATACTTTATCCCCCTTTACACGAAGCATTGATTCAATTCTTAATCAGTACTTGAGCCGCCCTTTGCGGGTTTTCAACTCAAGTGTCCCCCATTCGGTATTAAGTCGCCCTTTGTGGGTTTTCGGCTTAAACCTCTCCTTATATATATATTTGTATTCTACCACGCATCTGAGAATTCTAAATGCTTACAAGGTAAAAATGTCAATTCAAAAGATGGGATAAATTCTGAGAATAACCTTTCAAATTAAATATCCATGCTTGATCAAAATGGACTTTTAAAGCATGTAATGTAGGCCAAGGTTCGGGTTTAGAATGAAAGGATAAAATTGGCCCAAAATGTGTTTAAGGGTGATTGGATCAAGGATCATTTCCTGAGGAGAATTTATTCTTGAAACATTTGTCCCCTTTTTTTTTTTACTTTTTTTTTCGTTTACTGGCTTTCATTTGCCATTCTTTGATTTCACATTTTTTGATGGCTCTCTTTTTGCCATGATTTTTAATTTTTTCCTCATATTTGCCCTCCGGTGTAGAGGGTGATCCTTGATAAGGGTTCAAAGAAAGAAATAATTCCTAAGGCTCAAAAGGGGTAACTAAGGATAATTTCTTCTTAGTGAAAGGAATATGAAAGATGGCTATTCATCATATCAAGCATGAATATTCTCATTTAAAAAGCAATTCTCAAGGGAGATAGATATATAGAATTTCCATTTCTGCATTTGGAATCATTCGAATTCCCATGTGCGTAGCATCACACTTTTTTTTTTCTTCAAGCGTAATACTTCTTCAATTCATCAGTATTCATGGGATTTCTGAAATCATTCCCGTCCATTTGAGTTAGAATCAATGCTCCTCCAGAAAAAGCTCTTTTTACTATATAGGTCCTTCCCAATTTGGGGCCCATTTTCCTCACGGATTCTTCGCTATAGGGAGAATTTTCCTCAATACTAACTCCCCCTCTCGGAACTGTCTGGGACGAACCTTCTTGTTGTAGGCTCGAATCATCCTTTTTCGATACAATTGCCCATGATAAATTGACTTCAATCTTTTCTCCTCGATGAGATTCAGCTGTTCATAATGAGCTCTAACCCATTCTGCCTCTTCTAGGCCAACCTCCGTCAAAACACGAAGTGAAGTAATCTCAACTTCAATAGGTAATACTGCTTCCATACCATGTACCAAAGAAAACGGCGTTGCCCCTGTAGATGTGCGAACCGAAGTGCGATATGCGTGAAGAGCAAAAGGCAAGATCTCATGCCAATCCTTGTACACATCAATCATCTTCTCGATAATCTTATTGATGTTTTTGTTGGCTGCTTCTGCTGCCCTATTCATCTTCGAACGATAAGGTGCCGAATTTTGATGCGTGATCTTGAACTGTGTACACATCTCTCTCATCATCTTATTGTTCAAATCGAGAGCATTATCTAAAATAATTCTTGCTGGCAATCCATATTGGCATATGATTTCCTTCTTAACAAATCTGCAAACCACCGACTTTATCACATTCGTATAAGAAGCAGCTTCCACCTACTTTGTGAAATAATCTATGGCCACCAGGATGAAACGATGTCCATATGAAGCTTTCAGGGTAATAGGGCCAATCATATCTATTCCCCACATCGAGAATGGCCATTGTGCGGTCATGACATGCAATGGGATGGTGGCACATGGATCTTATCTGCATATATCCAGAATTTATGGCACTTCCGAGAATAACTGATACAATCTCCTTCCATTGTCAGCCAATAATACCCTGCCCTCATAATCTGCTTAGCAAGCATGTGACCATTGGCATGGGTGCCGCATATCCCTTCATGGACTTCCTCTATGATTCTCCGAGCTTCGACAGACCGACATATCTCAATAGGACTTGGTCTTTCCCTTTCTTATAGAGAATCTCGCTGTCTAGAACAAAACCCATTGCTAGCCTTCTCAGAGTCCTCTTGTTTTTTTCTATTGCCTGTTCTGGATACTTTGACTCTTGATGTACTGCAAGATGTTGTTATACCAAGGGAGACCATCTGCTTCTTCTTCGATACTCAAACAGTGGGCAGGAGATTCGTAAATGCTCATCTTGATCGGCACAACTTTCGCCCCTTCATTCACTTTAAACATTGATGATAAAGTAGGCAGAGCATCAACCACTCGGTTTTTTTCTCGAAAGAAGTAATTGAAAGTCACTTATTCAAACTCCTCCAATAAACTCACTATGAGTTCTCGGTATCGAATTAATTTTGTATCTCGGGTTTCCCATTCTTTGCGCAATTGATATATCACTAAAGCCGAGTCTCCAAAAACCTTCAGTTTTTTTATCTTCTATCTATGGCAACACGAAGGCCCATAGTACATGCCTCATATTCTGCAGTATTGTTTGTACAATCAAAATCCAATCTGGTAGTGAAAGATAATAATCTTCTTCTGGGAATATGAGCACTGCACCAATTCCGTGCACTATGGCATTAGATACCCCATCAAAGTACATCTTCCATATTTTCTTCTTCAAGGGAACCTCATCCGCTTGAGAAACATACATCAAATCTTCATCTGGGAAATCAAAGTTCAATGGCTTATAATCTTCCACTACCCGACTTGTTAAAAATTCAGCCACTTCACTGTCCTTGATAGCTTTCTGACTCACATATACAATGTCGTATTCTGACAACAAAACCTGCTATCTTGCCGTCCTCCCTGACAAAAAAGGTGCTTCAAACATGTACTTGATTGGATCTAGCTTGGCGATCAACCACGTCGTGTGGTATAGCATATACTGTCTGAGCCTCCGAGCAGTCTAAGCTAAGGCACAGCATAGCTTTTCTACCTACGAATATTTCAACTCATAATCTGTGAACTTCTTGCTGAGGTAGTAAATCGCCTGTTCTTTCTTTCCAGTCTCATCAAGCTGCCCCAAAACACAACCCATGGATCTCTCAAATACTGATAGATACAATATCATTGATTTATCCAGAGCCGGTCGCATTAATATTGGTGGGTTTGATAGATAATGCTTAACCTTTTCAAAAGCAATCTGACACCCTTCATCCCACTCTCATGGATCACTTTTTCGAAGTAGCAAAAATATTGGATCACATTTATCGGTTAACTGAGAAATAAACCGAGCAATGTAATTCAATCTCCCCAGAAAATCTCTTATTTCTTTTTGAGTACGTAGAGGTGGTAAATTCTGGATGGCCTTCACTTTATTCGGATCAATCTCAATTCCCCTTTTGCTAACAACAAAACCCAACAATTTCCCCAAAGTGACTCCAAAAATGCATTTTGCCGGGTTTAGCTTGAGTTGAAACTTTCTTAGTCTTTCAAAGAGTTTCGTAAGATTCGCAATATGCTCCTCTTCACCTTGTGACTTTGCAATCATATCATCAACATAAACCTCAATTCCCTTATGCATCATGTCATGAAACAAGGTCACCATGGCCCTCTAATATGTTGCCCCAGCATTCTTCAACCCGAGCGGCATTACCTTATAGCAGAATGTTCCCCACATTGTAACAAATATGGTTTTCTCCATATTTTTCGGTGCCATCCTAATCTAATTATATCCCGAGAATCCGTCTATGAAAGAAATCCACCAATCAATATAAGGTAAAGGGAAATTATCTTTGGGACTGGCTTTCTTCAAATCTCTGTAATCGACGCACATACGCACCTTGCCATCCTTTTTTGGTATTGGAACAATGTTTGCCACCCATTTCGAATATTTTGCCACCTCTAAGAATCCAGCGTCAAACTGTCTCTTCACCTCCTCTTTTACTTTTAACAGCATGTCCGACCTCGTTCTTCTCAACTTTTGCTGAATTGGCTTGCACTCTGGCCTTAAAAGGAGCTTATGTACCACAATATCTGGATCCAAACCCGAAATATCTTGGTATGACCATGCAAATACATCTATATTCCCGGAGCAAGGCTATCAATTCACCCTTTATTGATGACGACAATGTAGTCCCAATTTTAACCTCTTTTATCTCATCACTACTTCCTAAATTTAACAATTCCTATATCTCTTCATGAGGAAGTACTTGTTTCTCTTCTTGTTCTATTTTTCTTAATAAGTCCGGAGGTAGACCACAATCCTCAATTCTTCGTCGGCCTCAAAATCACCCGTGCAAATGGGTCTCTCAAAATCAATTTTAGAATTATTGACAGGAAGGTCCTCATATTTCGCATCCGTACATGTTGGAATAGACCTAAGGACTTTGGGCAGCTCGGTTGCACTCCAATTAGCCAGTCTATATCCTGGTGGACAAGGTCGCACCATCCAGTTTGCATTCTCACTTTCAATTCTTTCCTCCCTGGTCATGCAGATCTCCATACCATGTATCTGCTCATCCCTATTCACCTGGAATCTCTCAAAGGCTTGCTCAATCATTATAAGTACATCATCTGAATTCTTTTCTCTAAACAAAAAACCGACTGAGCAAAAGCTTTGAAGGATTGGTGGGAATGTCATAGGCTCCCACTCAATATCTATACCCTCGAGACGAGCCATCCTCCTTTGTCGGTTCTTTTCAATTTGTTTCCTCTTCTCATGGGCCTTCGGAAGATATCCTTCTAAGCCAAACCGGTCATTCTTTCCTACTATTTCAATTGCCTGGGCCATCCCTTGAAGATACTTTTCGAGTCTTTTACCAGCCCTGCAGCCCTTTCCTACGGCAGTCCTCACTCCAATCTTGTATTCTTGGACCACTTTGGAATTTTTCATCCCTCAGCGATGAATATTGCATTCACAAACTCCAAGGATCGGAAGGAGCATTCCACAGCTATCTCATTTGACTCAATGTAAAGGGAACCAGTAGATGTAGAGGCTATGATGTCATCTTTTCTCGATACAGTGACCAAACGTCCTTCCATAACAAATTTCAACTTTTTGTGGAGAGATGAGGGTACAGCCCCTGCTGAATGTATCCAAGGCTTTCCCAACAAGCAATTGTAGGATGGGGTAATATCCATGACTTGGAAATTGACCTTATAGGTGTAAAGACCTATCTCCATCGAGACCCCGATAGTTCCCATTACCTCCCATCTAGTTCCATCGAAAGCTCTAACCACTGTGCAACTTGGCAGCATATAAGAAATATCAACTGGCAATTTGGACAAGGTTGCCAAGGGTAGCACATTTAATGAAGAACCGTTATCCAAAAGGACCCTCGATAATATGTGCCCTTTGCAGGTGGTTGTTATGTGAAGAGCTGTGGTTGATCCGATACCATTGGGTGGTGTTTCATCATAACTGAAATAGATATGATCGTCTGCTGCAATGTTTTCCACCAGCCTATCTAGTTTTTCTAACGATATGTTGTTGGCAACATATGCTTGATTCAAAACTCTCAACAAGGCATTTCGGTGTGGCTCTGAATTCAGTAGCAAAGATAGGATTGAAATTCTTGCTGGCCGATGCTGCAGTTGCTCAACCACACTATACTCATTATGCTTTATGAACTTTAAAAACTCGCAAGCTTCCTTTTCGTTCACCGGCTCTTTTATCTTGTTAACCGAGGCTGACCTCTTCTCTACTTCTTTTGACGAATCCATCTCAATATGGATTGGTTCAGCTGCCTTCTTTCCTTTATCCATTCCTCTATGCTTCCTCGTTGATCCCTGTTCAACAACCTCAAGGGCATAACACCTTCCACTTCGTGTTAAGTGCCCTACACTTGTGATATCTTGCTGACTCGAAGACCCTGGCGTAACCATGCTGCAGTCATACTTCCACGATGCAGCTGTGTTTTCCTTGTATGAGAAGAAAGAAGGCAAATCTATGATTAACTTAGGCATAATTTCCTCAATAACCGGCATAACTTTCTCTTTCGACTCATCATAATAGATGATCAACGATTTTTCTATCCCATAGCCAGCTGCGTTCTCAATAACCTCTACTTCCTCCTCTGTTTCCTAGTAAAACTGTGCCTCCCCCTCATCCATCATCTTTTGGACTTTAGCCAGAAAGTCCCCGCATTCCTGTATGATATGACCTTTACATCTATGGAACGGGCACCAATTCTGTACCCTTTTTACAACCATTTTTAAACTGTCTGCATCCCCCACCATTCCTGTCTTAACCATCTTGACCCATACTGTTAACATTGGACTCTTGACTTCACTGACATTCCTTTTTACCCTTCTGACTTCCCTTGTCCATACTATATTTACCCGGTTCTTAGTATGATCGGGCAATGGATTTCTTGCTACATTCGGCCCATTCCTTGTCCCGAACTTCACAACCCCAGTGTTGATCAGGCTTTGGACTTTTTTTTAAAGGTCATCCAATCTTCAGTCGAATATCTTTGAATTCCTGCGTGATACGCGCAGTTGGTATTTGCATTGTACCACCTTGGATATGGCGGTGTCAGAAGTTTGAGGTATACGGGTGCAACAAGTTGACCTTGCAACAGTTTGGGATATAGCTCAAAGTATGTGGTAGGAATCGGATCAAATTAGGGTTTTTGATCATTCCTTAGTGAACGATGGTCATTGCGCCCAGCTCTTTGAGTGTTTGGGACAGTGTTTCGGGGAAGAATTATCTATGGGGATATGCCAGTTGGAAACAACTGTTGTGGTATATTGGTATAAGGGAATGGATTTTGGGTAAGGTAGTTCACATTGGGGTAGTAAGGATTATACCTCGAAAAAGGTGTGTAGGGTGTAGGAGGTACATAAGATGTAGTAGGAGTATAGGGCCTTGGTGGTTTATATGGTGTAGGAGGTGTATATGGATATTGGTTGATACTAATTACGTGGGTCTCCTCTTTCGTCCTAGCAGGGAATATCTTCTTCGGAGTAGCAGACTCACCCCCTTCCATTTTCCCATTCTTAATGGCCAACTCCACCATCTCCCCGGATATCACCATGTCTGCAAAGTCCTTGGTTGCACTCCTCACAAATTTATCATAATATGGAGCTTTCAAGGTATTGATGAAAAGCACTATAGTTCTTTGCTAGTTAAAGGGGGTTGCACTTGTGTGGCCAGATCCCTCCACCTTTGCGAGTATTCCTTGAAACTCTTAGTAGTCTTCTTTTTCTATGTTCTGTAGTGACAGCCTATCAATACCATATCAGATACATGCTTATAGTACTCCATGAAAGCCCTGGCTAAATCCATCCACGAACGAATCTTGGTACGACTCAGTTGGTTATACCATCGGGTTGCGGACCCTATCAAGCTATTTTGGAAACAGTGGATAAACAGTTTCTCATTATTATCGTGCCCCATCATTCTTCTGCAGTACATGGTCAGATGTGCTGATGGGTTGGTAGTCCTATTATATTTCTCAAAGTCTGGTACTTTGAACTTTGGGGGAATTACCAGATCGTGTATTAAACTCATCTCTTTGGCATCCAGACTACCAAATAACTCCGCCCTTTCAACGGCCCTCAGCCTCTTCTCCAGTAGTTGATATTTTTTCTGGGATTCTGCCATTTCAACCCTTTTCAGCTCAGTCATCTTTGCCTTTTCCTTTTTAGCTAGTTCCTCAAAGTCTGCAACTTTAACATCATTTGGGTCAGCTCCAATATTACCTTTTTCGAGGAACATTGTTCTGTGCCTCAGCAGCTGGCTGGATATAAATATAGGAAGCTTCCCCAATCGGCAGCTCTTGGCCCTTTTGCTGTATGTTTTCAGGTTAATACTCTTCATTTACCACCCTTTTCTCGATGACCGAATTCTCCCTCGGCCTTTTTTGTTTCATCATGGCACTCATCATTTCCATGAGTTTAGTCATCTTTTCTCGTGACTCCTCCTGAGACTTAGCCAACTGTTCTTGCAGTTCCCTTTGAGTTCTTTCCATTCTTTCAATTCTAGCAAGCTGATCGTTCTCCATAGCTCTGGCTTGAGATCGAGTATTGTAAGGGTGTCAAAAATCCGATTCTTTCTGAGTGCGACCAATTGTACCTTTAGTTTTGAAAAACCATGGATTAGAAATTATTGACATAATTTTTTTTTTAATTTTTTTATTAAAAATGAATGAATGACTAAATGTGAATGAATGAATCAAATAAAATGAATAAGTACATGACTACGTATATGAACATGAAAGAATAAATGAATGAACAAGCGAAATGAATAAATAAGTGGTTAAGCGTAGGAATATGAATGAATGAACAAGTACAAGGAATAAATAAGTGGTTAAGCGTATGAATATGAATGAATGAACAAGTAAAAGGAATAAATAAGTGGTTAAGTGTATGAATATGAATGAATTTAAAAAATGAATGATTATAAATATGAGTAAATATACGAATGAACAAATAAAGTATGAATGCATTTGAAAGTATTGGCCTCGGGATAATTTCAACCGAATGGTCTTTCATTGATTTCTTGGAACTAAATACATCAAAGATAGAATAAAAAGATCACTGCCTAAGATAAGTCCATAATTCGCCTTTCAGAGTGCTATTACAAAATTAGTCCTATAATGACTTCTTCGGATCTTGGACTTTCTTTCACATTCTCCTTTTGATTGCCTTGCTCTTCAATCTGACCCCTACTTGTTCACGGCCCCTTGACATGTCAGTAGAAGAATCACCGTGTAAGCTTTCCTTAGCTTGCTTCTCCAGTTGATTGGCTCGGGCTTTCTCATGCTTCGCTCTCTCTTTCCAATAATTATTCTCCTTCTTGAGGTTTCTGACCTCTTGCTCCCATTCCCCGGAAGTCTTGAGGGTCCCTTCAAATCTGAGCTCGAAGCGGTACCTCTTGTTTTCGAAGTGTAATTCTTGAAGATCGCCCTTAGCAGTGATCCTTTCTCTCTTGATCTTTTCCTTTTCTCTTTCTCGAGCTGATTCCCTATTTTTCATGTCCTCAGGCTCTTCTTGCAATCGGGCAATCTCTTTGCTCATTTGGGCCATTTATTTTTCAAATTCTGCCTTTGCAATTTCTAACTCTGATGACACTTCCTTCAGTGGCGAACTCAAGAACTGAACCTCTTCCCCATTAGATGTCAACAACCTATCATTAACCCTTAATTCCCTCCATACCAGGTATATCTGGCCACTTTTATCTGATGAGTTTTCTTCCATGCTTCAATCACTGCCCGTACCTTTCCAGAATACCCATTCTCTCCATAAGTGAACTCTGATGATCCTAGCTTATGAGTCACAGGTGTGAATTGTCGAGACTCAACCTGTCTTTGCACCAACAGAGGTGTATAACTCACAGACCCCCAAATTTCGAGTAGTGGAACTCCCAGGTTGTCCCCACATTTATACATAATCGGCGTAGGAACCATCCATGGAGCTCTCCAAGTTACTATATCCCCTTTTATATTTCGGAACATGTTGACCCATTTCTCTTCATCTCTGTCTTTAGGCCAATCATTTCGAAGGAATTCCCTAATCGGAACTAAAGTCTTCATGTACGATTTGAAGGAAACCTCTTCTATCTTCCAAAAGTGACTTTGAATCCAAATATAAAGGAGTTGTGCACACCCCTTGATTCTCTATTGTCCATCCCTTTTACAAAATTTAAAGATCGGATAGTTTCAACTATGATGGTCGAAGATGGGTTGATCTTCTGTTCCAGCTTTTCAAAGAAATCAAACACGGCTATATCCACATAACCCAATATCTTCGGGAATATGATTAATCCGTAGATGGCTAGAGCGAAGACGTCCCTGGCTTTTTCTTTATCAAAATAATCCAATATCAATTGTCGGAGAGTTTCCCACGGAATGCATCCATTTTTCTGCTTTGTATCCACATGACTCTCAACCCATGTTGTATCTATTCCTGTGATCCTAGCCATTTTCCTCTTAAAACTTGAAGGTTTCACTTCTTTCAAATATACCCGATCAAGATTAGGACATTCAATGCGTAACAGTGCTGAATATTCTTCAATAAGTGGGGTCATGTCCTCCTTGTTAAAAGTAAAACATCTATAAGCAAGATTCCAAAATTGTACCATAGCCTGAATCAACCCACTATTGACCCTAATCGGAATTAAGAGTGCTATATCTCCATATTTCTGAATGAAGGCTTCTTTCTCTGATACATTCCACTGATTCCAAATGTCGGCTAACCCTCGAAGATTATTCTGTCTAAAATCCACTTTGACCCTTTCTGGGAATACTGTCACATAATCTTTCTTTAGGCAATCACTATCCTCCCTCTGATCTTTTTTCGACCGTGCCCTAACTACTGCATGATCTTCTATCACTGAAATAACCTGACACTCCATGAAAGTCCTTTTGGTTGATGACTATCCCGAGGCCAACAAACTTCAAGTGTATGATGGTGTCTATGATGCATGTCAAAGAAAAGAAAACAAAAAGAAATAGATTAGTAAATAAATGAATTCACAAATATAACATAAATAACAACATGTTTTTTTAAAAAAATGTCTCGAAAATTTTAACAGAGCTTCGGCATTATGACGCCTTTGATAATAAATTTATTACGAGCGATATGATGTTTGTTCATCATCACCCAATTTGTAAAATCTAACATATAGAAAGATGGTAAAAGGTTGGAAATGTTCCTCCATGTGTTCTTAAACTTCAGGTATCTAACAGAAATCAGGCATGGCTTCGCCTAGGTTCACTATATGAAGATGAATCGGTTCTAAGGCCCCGAATTGTTCCTCACTGTCGCTTGTGAAGGCTAGTAAGGCACCCCGATAAAAGCGGGTTCAATTCGTTAGAGTATATTTTCCTGTGCCTATACGGAGGATCATCACGAAGGCATTAGGTACTTTATACTCTGGAAGTGTTTCACTAGCCCATACGGAGGATCATCATGAAGGCATAGTTACTTTACTCCCACTTAAAAGGATGGAACCCAGGTAGAGGGTTCATATTATGCAAATGCAAGTGCAGTGTGTGCGAAGGAACAAAACAAACCTGTTACCACCTATTCTACACCCCTTATTCTAAACACTCCACTAAAATCAAACAATGTAAAGCATTAGGCAAGCAAACATATAAATATACGCAACAAAATAACCAGAGAACAAATAATAATATGCATGCATATGACAATGACCATATCCAAAAACATTTTATTATTTTCAAAATTCTCTTTATTTTTTTTTAAATGTGGGAATTAAAATTAAATACCAATTAAACCAACAAAATCGAGACTTTGATAACACACGAATAATTCTAGGCTTGACTCTCTAATGTCCCCAGTGGAGTCGCCAAGCTATCGCAACCTAAAAATAACCTACAACAACACAGTCTCATCGCAAGACTTTATTATTTGTTAGGTGTGACATTAAAAAACCGAGGAAATATCGACTTAATTCCTCTTGAAATAAAATGAGGGTTTGAAAACAACCTCGAAAAAAATCATGGAGTCGCCACCAATCTTTTTTAGCTAGGTGTGATCGGCCTCCTATTAAAACCGGTTCTGTAAAACATTTTAAAATTAATTAAAATATTTTTAAAACCAATTTCAAGTCTGCGTTTTAAACCAGAGAAAATCGAAAAATCGGGTTCGGGACTCGATTACGTGTAGGGAAGGATTGGAACCCTACAACGCCCGTATAAAACGGTACCTTATTAATCATGTGTTATCTCAAGTCTCGGTAAAAAGTTGGTTTTTAAATTTGGTGTTTTAAATTAATTCCCAATTTTAAGAAAAATAACTCTATTTTCAATTGGAAATGATCCGAAATTTATTAAATCAAAATTTTCCTATATTCCCCGACAAAATCGACAAAATATAGAAATTTTTATTTATTTGGAAAACTTTCCGAATCATTTTCGTTTTTTAAAAGAAAGATATTCCTTTATTAATGATAATTGATGATATTCCCTCTAGCAAACCCGGTAGAGAAACTCATGAATTATTTTAACTCGGGAATATCTTTATATTTTTTTATTGAAAATCATTATCTTTTTTTTTTTTTAAAAAAAAATTAAAAAAAATGAATATGAAATGACATAGCAAAGTCTAGATAATATAATGCAACCTAAATGTTATGACATAATTCAAATGGCATAGCATATTTTAAATGAAATGAAATGATTTAAATAACCTAATATTCTTAATGAAATGAAATATTCTAAATGAAATGAGATGTCCTAAACGACATAATATATTATATACGAAAGGAAATAACCTAAGTAACATGGTATATTCTAAATGGAATAAAATGATTTAAATGACATGGCAAATGTAAATGATAAAACCTAAATGACATAGAATATGATCTAAGTGACATGAAATGACATGAAATATAAAATAATGCTATCGTGGAATATGCATGAAAATAAAAATAATAATGCATGAATATAATATAGGCTAAATGATGTGACAAAAATAAATGACTAAATAAAAAGCATAGGATAACATGAAATATTCAAGATCATATAAGAAACAATAATCATCATTAAAAGTGAATCAAAATAATAATAATAATAATACCATAGAAAAATATCATAAATCACATATTATATAGTATGCATGGACATGGAAAATGCAATGCATGAAAATGTATTTTTTTGCTTTAATTAAAGAAATCCGTATATCTAAAAAGATATCCGGCTACCTTAGAAAAATATGTCAAATTAAATTTTCTAAAATCAAAATACTTTGTGATTGTTTGAAAACAATTTTGAAGAAAAACTTGAATGAAGATTAAAACCCCTACCAAACCCTTTTAAAATGGCTCTAATTTCCTAAGTTTAAAATTCCGAACTTGACCAACCTTAACCCGAGGTTTATAAAATCATTTTTAAAGTTTAAAAAAGCTTAGAAACTATCCTAAGACAGTAGCTAAAACTTCTAACCAACCCACTCTAAATGCCTTAGCCAAATTCAACCATTGTTTTTCTTTTGAATTCAAATTTGCCTCTACTATCTGGTTTTGACACACGATTTTTCAGCCTATTTCTAAAAATTCAAAAAAATCTAAAAAAAATACTGGAGACTGAGAACATGTAAAAATACACGAGAAAAATTGGCTTAATTTTCTGATTAAATATGCCTACCCAGAAAAATCGAGAAAGTACGAGTATTGGATGAAAAAACTGTTTTGATAAAAGGGGTAACAAAAATTTATTGCAACAAAATGTTTTAAAATGATAAAAGTGGACATCAAGAATATATGTAAAGTTATGCGGAATATCTTGGACCCCTCTTTTTTCAAACCATCTAAAATTTCTTTTGAACGAACAATTTACTTGGGTAATCCCTCGGCTTCTATAGTTATGTCAGACTGAGTTGTTCCCCTTTTCTCTGATTTTCAAATACTTTCTCCCCCTTTACACAGAGCATTGATTCAAACCATAGTCAGTACTTGAGTCGTCCTTTGCTGATTTTCAACTCAAGTGTCCCCTATTAGGTATTAAATCGCCCTTTGCGGGTTTTTGGCTTAAACCTCTTTTTTTTTTTTACTTTACCACGCATCTAAGAATTCTAAATGCTTCCAAGGTAAAAATGTCAATTGCAAAAGATGGGATGAATTCTGAGAAAAACCTCCAAAAATTAAATATTCATGCTTGATCAAAATGGACTTTTAAAGCACGTAATGTAGGCCAAGGTTCGGGTTTAGAAGAAAAGGATAAAATAGGCGCAAAATGTGTTTAAGAGTGATTGGATCAAGGATCATTTCCTGAGGAGAATTCATTCTTGAAACATTTGTCCCTTTTTTTTTTCTGGACTTTTTTTTCAATCTCTTTTCTTTCATTGCTGGATTTCATTTGCCATTCTTTGATTTCACATTTTCCAATGGCTCTCTTTTTTGCCATGATTTTGATTATTTTTTCTCGTATTTGCCCTCCAGTGTAGAGGGTGATCCTTGATCAGGGTTCAACGAAAGAAATAATTCCTAAGGTTCAAAGGGGTGACTAGCAATAATTTATTCTTAGTGACGGGAATATGAAAGATGGCCATTCATCATATCAAGCATGAATATTCTCCTTGAAAATCAATTCTCAGGGGAGGTAGATATATAGAATTTCCATTTTTACACTTGGAATCATTCGAATTCCCATGTCCATAGCATCACACTTTTTTTTTTCTTCAAGCGCAATACTTCTTCAATTCATCAGCATTCATGGGATTTCTGAAATCATCCCCGTCCATTCGAGTTAGAATCAATGCTCCCCCAGAAAAAGCTCTTTTTACTATATAGGGTCCTTCCCAATTTGGGGTCTATTTTCCTCATGGATCATTCACTATAGGGTGAATTTTCCTCAGTACTAACTCCCCCTCTTGGAAGTGTCTGGGATGAACCTTCTTGTTGTAGGCTCAAATCATCCTTTTTTGATACAATTGCCCATGACAAATTGCCTTCAATCTTTTCTCCTCGATGAGATTCAGCTGTTCATAACGAGCTCTAACCCATTCTACCTCTTCTAGGCCAACCTCCATCAAAACACGAAGTGAAGGAATCTCAACGTCAATAGGTAACACTGCTTCCATACCATATACCAAAGAAAAGGCGTTTCCCTGTAGATGTGTGAACTGAAGTGGGATATGTGTGAAGAGCAAAAGGCAAGATCTCATGCTAATCCTTGTACACATCAGTCATCTTCTCGACAATCTTCTTAATGTTTTTATTGGCTGCTTCTGCTGCCTCATTCATCTTCAAACGTAAAGTGCCGAATTGTGATGTGTGATCTTGAACTGAGTACACACCTTTCTCATCATCTTATTGTTCACATTGAGAGCATTATCTGAAATAATTTTTGCTGGCAACCCATATCGGCATATGATTTCCTTCTTAACAAATCTGCATACCACCGACTTTGTTACATTCGCGTAGGAAATAGCTTCTACCCATTTTGTGAAATAATCTATGGCCACCAGGATGAAGCGATGTCTATTTGAAGCTTTCGGGGTAATAGGGCCAATCATATCCATTCCTGATATTGAAAACGACCATGGTGCTGTCATGACATGCAATGACGATGGCGGCACATGGATCTTATCTGCATATATCTGGCATTTATGGCACTTCCGGGAATAACTGATACAATCTCCTTCCATAGTCAGCCAATAATACCCTGCCCTTATAATTTGCTTAGCAAGCATATGACTATTGGCATGGGTGCCACATATCCCTTCATGGACTTCCTTTATGATTCTCTGAGCTTCGGAAGACCCGACATATCTCAATAGTACTTGGTCTTTCCCTTTCTTGTAGAGAATCTCGCTATCTAGAACAAAACCCATTTTGTTCTACCCATTTTGTGAAATAATCTATGGCCACCAAGATGAAGCGATGTCCATTTGAAGCTTTTGGGGTAATAGAGCCAATCATATTTATTCCCCATATTGAAAACGGCCATCGAGTGGTCATGACATGCAATGGCGATGACGGCACATGGATCTTATCTGCATATATCTGGCATTTATGGCACTTTCGGGAATAACTGATACAATCTCCTTCCATTGTCAGCCAATAATACCCTGCCCTCATAATCTGCTTAGCAAGCATATGACTATTGGCATGGGTGCCACATATCCCTTCATGGACTTCCTCTATGATTCTCCGAGCTTCGGTAGACCCGACACATCTCAATAGTACTTGGTCTTTCCCTTTCTTGTAGAGAATCTGCTATCTAGAAAAAAAAACCCATTGCTAGCCTTCTCAGAGTCCTCTTGTCATTTTCTGTTGCCTGTTCTGGATACTGTTGACTCTTGATGTACTGCAAGATGTCGTTATACCAAGGGAGACCATCTGTTTCTTCTTCGATGCTCAAACAATGGGCAGGAGATTCGTATATGCTCATCTTGATTGGCACAAATTCCTCCCCTTCATTCACTTTAAACATTGATGACAAAGTAGCCAGAGCATTTGCCATTCGGTTTTCTTCTCGAGGGAAGTAATTGAAAGTCACTTCTTTAAACATCTCCAATAAACTCAATATAAGTTCTCGATATCAGATTAATTTTGTATCTCGGGTTTCCCATTCTCCGGGTAACTGGTATATCACTAGGGCTGAATCTCTGAAAACCTCTAATTTTTTGATCTTTCTATCTACGGCAGCACGAAGGTCCATTGTACATGCCTCATATTCTGCAGTATTGTTTGTACAATCAAAATCCAACCTGGCAGTGAAAGGATAATAATATTCTTTAGGGGATACGAGCACTGCACCGATTCTGTGCCCCATGACATTAGTTGCCCTATCAAAGTACCTCTTCCATATTTTCTTCTTTAAGGGAACCTTATCCGCTTGCGAAACATACATCAAATCTATATCTGGGAAATCAAAGTTCAACGGCTCATAATCTTTCACTTCCCGATTGCTAAAAATTCAACCACTGCACTGCCCTTGATAGCTTTTTAACTCACATATACAATGTCGTATTCTGGCAACAAAACCTGCCATCTTGCCATCCTCCCTAACAAAGAAGGTGCTTCCAACATGTACTTGATTGGATCTAGCTTGGTGATCAACCACGTCGTGTGGTACAATATGTACTATCTGAGCCTCCGAGCAGTCCAAGTTTAGACAGAGCATAGCTTTTCTACCTACGAATATTTCAACTCATAATCTATGAACTTCTTGCTGAGGTAGTAAATCGCCTGTTCTTTCTTTCCAGTCTCATCAAGCTGCCCCAAAACACAACCCATGGATCTCTCAAATATTGATAGATACAATATCATCGATTTATCCGGAGCCGGTGGCATTAATATTGGTGGGTTTGATAGATAATGCTTAACCTTTTCAAAAGCAATCTGACACCCTTCATCTCACTCTCCTGGATCACGTTTTCGAAGTAGCTGAAATATTGGATCACATTTATCGGTTAACTGAGAAATAAACTGAGCAATGTAATTCAATCTCCCCAGAAAACCTCTTACTTCTTTTTGAGTACGTGGAGGTGGCAAATTCTGGATGGCCTTCACTTTATCCGGATCAATCTAAATTCCCCTTTTGCTAACAACAAAACCCAACAATTTCCCCGAAGTGACTCCAAAAGTGCATTTTTTCGGGTTTAGCTTGAGTTGAAACTTTCTTAGTCTTCCAAAAAATTTTCTAAGATTTGCAATATGCTCCTCTTCTCCTTGTGACTTTGCAATCATATCATCAACATAAATCTCAATTCCCTTATGCATCATGTCATGAAACAAGGTCACCATGGCCCTCTGATATGTTGCCCCAGCATTCTTCAACCCGAGCAACATTACTTTGTAGCAGAATGTTCCCCATATTGTAACAAATATGGTTTTCTCCATATCTTTCGATGCCATCTTAATCTAATTATATCCCGAGAATCCGTTCATGAAAGAAAATAAGGAGCTCTTCGTCGTACTATCCACCAAAGTATCAATGTGAGGCAAAGAGAAATTATCTTTGGGATTGGCCTTGTTCAAATCTCGGTAATCGACGCACATATGCACCTTGCCATCCTTTTTTGGTACTGGAACAATGTTTGCCACCCATTTTGGATATTTTGCCACCTCTAAGAATCCAGCGTCAAACTGCCTCTTCACCTCCTCTTTTACCTTTAACAGCATGTTCGGCCTCATTCTTCTCAACTTTTGCTGAATTGGCTTGCACTCTGACCTTAAAGGGAGCTTATGTACCACAATATCTAGATCCAAACCCGGCATGTCTTGGTATGACCATGTAAATACATCTATATATTCTTGGAGCAAGGCTTTCAATTCACCCTTTATTGATGATGACAATGTAGTCCCAATTTTAACCTCTTTTATCTCCTCACTACCCAAATTTAACAATTCCAATAGCTCCTCATGAGGAAGTACTTGTTTCTCTTTTTGTTCTATTTTTCTTAATAAGTTCAGAGGTAGACCATAATCCTCAATATCTTCGTCGGCCTCAAAATCACCCGTGCAAATGGGTCTCTCAAAATCAATTTCAAAATTACTGACAAGAAGGTCCTCATATTCCGCATCTATACACCTGTAAATAGGTAGGGAAGAAACAATATAGGCAAACATATATATAACGAAAGCGAAATAAATGGCATAAATGAAAGAATATGGACACATTAATATGGAGGAAAGGCATCGTGTTTGTTATTCATTGAATGAAAACTTTTAGACAAAAGGCCATTACAAAAGAAATTCTTAATACCTTCGGGCAAATATATTTAAGATTTATTTAAAAGCATTACATTGGAATAGACCTAAAGACTATGGACAGCTCGGTTGCACTCCAATTGGTCAGTCTATATCCTGGTGGACAAGGTCGCACCATCCAGTTAGCATTCTCACTTTCAATTCTTTCCTCCCTGGTTATGCAGATCTCCATATTATGTATCTGCTCATCCCCATTCACCTGGAATCTCTCGAAGGCTTGCTCAATCATTATAAGTACATCATCTGAATTCTTTTCTCCAAACAGAAAACCGACCGAGCGAAAGCTGTAAAGGATTGGTGGGAATGTCATAGGCTCCCACTCAATATCCATACCCGCGAGACGGGCCATCCTCCTTTGTCAGTTCTTTTCAATTTGCAGATCTCCATATATGCAATGAATGACCATGTATGTTCCAAATGCATTTCTCAATGAATGATCATATACACTATGAATGCCACACAATGTCAATTATGATGCATGTGAAGAATAAATGATTGACACAGAGTATATACAAAGAAAATCATGCTGACCATGTATGTCACGAATGCAACCTGATGCCAATATGACAAATTAATGTATGAGCATATCATGATGACTGTGTATGCCATGAATGCACCCTGATGCCAACATGATGCATGTAAAAAATAAGCAAATTAATGCATGGATATATACAATGAATGACCATGTATGTTCCAAATGCATTTCCCAATGAATGATCATATACACTATGAATGCCACACAATGTCAATTATGATGCATGTGAAGAATAAATGACTGACACAGAGTATATACAAAGAAAATCATGCTGGCCGTGTATGTCATGAATGCAACCTGATGCCAATATGACAAATTAATGCATGAGCATATCATGATGACTATGTATGCCATGAATGCACCCTGATGCTAACATGATGCATGTAAAGAAAGAATAAATTGATATATGAATAGATACAGAAAAATCATGCTGACTATGAATGCATGAATGCAACTTGATGCTACCATGATGCATATAGAGAAAGAATAAATTGATAATGGATATATACAGAAAAATCATGCTGACTATGAATGCATGAATGCAACTGGATGCCAACATGATGCATGTAAAGAAAGAATAAATTGATATATGGATATATATAGAAAAAATCATGCTGACTATGAATGCGTGAATGCAACTTGATGCCAACATGATGCATGTAAAGAAAGAATAAATTGATACATAAGTATATACAAATAATGACCATGCATGTCATAAACGTATCTTACAATGAATGACCATGCATGCTATGATGTCAAAATGATACATGCTAAGAATAAATGAACTAATACAAATGTATGTACAAAGAATGTCCATGTAATCACAAATGTATTCTACAATGAAGAACCATGCATGCTATGATTGTAACACGATGTCAAAATGATACAAATAAAGAATAAATGAATCAACACCAAGGTATATACAAAGAAATCAATGATTACACGAAATTGATGGGACCTAAATCTTGATTATTCAAAAATCTCATTATGCAAGATTTGCCTCCAAATTTATGATTTTTGAGACATATTTTTTTTTTTATGAAAAACCAATCACATTATTTTAAAAAAAAATTTCAGGGTGGATCCTACTATGGTACAATATGCAAATGTTCATATGACACTATCGGTTTTATGAAATCATCAAATGAAATTACCAACTGTTTATTGCAAAGAATGAGATCAATAATACAACCAAAAATATACATGCTCCATTCACACATGCATGAAATTGGCAACATGCAAAAATGCTTGAAAAAGGATTTTTTTTTTTAATTTTTTAAAACAGCTAATGAACATCTGCCCCAACAATATCTGTTTATTTAGGCATCACGATGCCTTCGAGGCGGAATATCACATTTATTACGGGCGATGTACGTACATCGTTGTCCGATCTACCACACTTATTCGAAGTGTAAAATATGTAACAAAAGGTTTAGAAATGCCCCTCCATGTGTTCCTATTTTCGGTATATCTAACGAAAATCCGGCATGGCTTCGCCTAGGTTCACTATATGAGGGTGAATCGGTTCTAAGGCCCCGAATTGTTCCTCACTGTCGCCGGTGAAGGCTAGTAAGGCACCCCGATAAAAGCGGGTTCAATTCGTTAGAGTATATTTTCCTATGCCCATGCGGATGATCATCACGAAGGCATTAGGTACTTTATACTCCGGAAGTGTTTCACTAGCCCATACGGAGGATCAATCATGAAGGCTTAGTTACTTTACTCCCACTTAAAAGGACGGAACCCGGGTAGAGGATTCATGTTATGCAAATGCACGTGTAGTGTGTGTGGAGGAATAACAAACCTTTCACTACCTATTCTACAAACCTTATTCTAAATGCCCTAGCAATTAAAACATTCAAGAATAGTGTAACGCATTAACCAACAAGCAATTATAATATACAACCTTAAATAACTAGAGAACAATAATAAAATGCATGCACATGAGAATGAACATATTTAAAAACATTTTATTATTTTCAAAATTCTCCTTATTAAAAAAAATGTGGGAATTAAAATTAAATACCAATTAAACCAACAAAACCGAGACTTTGATAACACACGACTAATTCTAGGCCTGACTCTCTAATAATCCCCAGTGGAGTCGCCAAGCTGTCGCAACCTAAAAAATAACGAGTCTCATCGCAAGACTTTATTATTCGTTAAGCGTGACATTAAAAAAAACTGAGGAAAAGTTGACTTAATTCCTCTAAAAAATGAAGGTTTTGAAAATGACCTTAAAAAAGACATGGAGTCGCCACCAATCTTTTTTAGCTAGGTGTGATCGGTCACCTATTAAAACCAGTTTTATTAAATATTTTAAAAATTAATTAAAACATTTTAAAAACCAATTTCAAGTCTGCGTTTTAAACCAGAGAAATCAAAGAAGCGGGTTCGGGAGTCGGTTACGTGTGGGGAAGGATTAGCACCCCCACAACGCCCGTATAAATCGGTACCTTATTAATCGTGTATTATCTCAAGTCTCGGTAAAAGTCGGTTTTAAATTTAGTATTTCAAGTTAATTCCCAATTTAAAGAAAAATAATTCCATTTTTTATTGAAAATGATCCGAAATTTATAACTTCAAAATTTTCCTATATTCCCCAACAAACGTGGCAAAATATAGAAATTTTATTTAGTTTTGGAAAACTTTCCGAATCATTCTCTTTTTTTGAAAGAAAGATATTCCTTTATTAATAATAATTGATGATATTCCCTCCAGCAAACCCGATAAAGAACTCATGAATTATTTTAGCTCGGGAATATCTTTATTTTTATTGAAAAATCATTATCCTTTTGAAAACCTTTTAAAAGATATGAATATGTATATGCATGACATAAATAAAATGACATAGTAAAGTCTAAATAATATAATGCAACCTAAATGACATGACAAATATGAATGGTATGGCATATAATTTAAATGACATGGAATAAAATAATGCTATCATATAATATGCATGAAAATAATAATGCATGAACATAGTATATGCTAAATAAAAATAACTAAATAAAAGCATAGGATATCATGAAATATTCAAAACCATATAATAAACCATTTAACATCAAAAAATATAAATCAAAATAACAACAATATCATAGAAATTATTATGGCAAGAATCACATATTATATAAAATGCATGAATATAAAAATGCAATGCATGAAATGTATTTTTTCCTTTAATTAAGGAAATCCCTATATCTAAAAAGATATCCGGCTACCTTAGGAAAATATGTCAAATTAAATATTCTAAAACCAAAATACTTTGTGATTGTTTGAAAACAATTTTGAAAAGCTTGAATAAACAATAAAAACTGGGCTAAAATTTTTTAAATGGCTCTAATTTTCTAAGTTTAAAAAAAATCCGGACTTGACTACCCTTAACCCGGAACTTGAAAAATCATTTTTAGAGTTTAAAAAGGTTTAGAAATTACCCTAAGTCAGTAGCTAACCCTCCTAATCAGCCCACTCTATGTAAATTAACCAAAACAGAAAAATGGTTTTTCTTTAAATTCAATTCTGACTCCACTGTCCAGTTTTAATCCATGATTTTTTACCCTATTTTAAAAAATTCCAAAAATTCTGAAAAAAAATACTGGAGACTCAGGACATGTAAAACTACACGAGAAAAAATCGGCTTAATTTTCTGATCAAAGATGAATTCCCAGAAAAATCAGAGATGTACGAGTTTTTGGAGGAGAAAAAACTGCTTTGCCAACACATTTTTGCCTTTGATAAAATCATTTAAAAACCAAAGTAAAAATATTTGAAACTCATAAAATGATTTGCAAACAGTAGCTAGGACTTTTTGAAAGTTAGATAAAAATTGGCTAAAAGTAAAAAAAATCACAAAGGTAGAATAATCAACTTGACAAACTTAATTTTCCACAAGTGTGCTCAAGAGAGCATGACTTTGAACCATTAATTGGCTCAAGTCATTATTCAAGTGGCATGAACATGAAATGCATGAAATAATGCAGCAAACATAATGCATGAAATGCATGGATTTAAACCTAAATGTCATGAAAAAATGCATGACATTCATAAAGTAACCTAGACCTAAATGAACTTGCATGGCATTTAATGTAACCTAGACCTAAAATATGCATGGCATTTTCACAAACACAAGGCATGCTTGATTCAAAAATCCAACCAAATATCATGCAAATGCAAAAACCTAACAACTAGCATGACAAAAAATGCAACACACAATGCAAAACACATGGAGTAGCCAAATGGCCTCAAGCTCCAACAAGCATGGCATTTTCACAAACACTTGGCATACTAGAATGAAAAACTAAGTCATAACACTTAAATCATGCAAAAATCACACAAGCATTTTCACAAACACTTAATATACTAAATCTAAAACATGCTCAACTAAGATATAAAACAAGAATCATGCAAAGAATCACACAAGCATTTTCACAAACACTTAATATGCTAAGTCTAAAACATGCTCAAATTTAAACAACATGAAAACAGAAAATTAAAAATGCAAAAACATGATATCTAAGACATAAATGGCAACAAACAAAGCAACCAAATTAAAATATAACTCAAGAACATGAAGTAACATAACATTTAAAACATCAAAAAAAAAAATAGCATAAACAATATGGTAAAATGAACTCAAAACAGCAACTCAAATAAATAATGTAGGCCATTTGGCCATGGTGAGTTTATTGTAAAAACAAAATGTAAAAAAAATATACTTAAGAAATGAGATGGAGGAAGAACAAAAAACATTATTTTAAAATGAAAACTCACCAAGTAGAGATTAAAATAGCAAAAACAAGAATAGAAAATGAAGAAAGTGCAAGAGTTGGTGCTCAAGAGCAACCTCAAGAAGCTAATATTTCAAGCTTTTCTCTTCAAACTTTCCTTTTTTTTCTAAACTTTTCTTTTTTGCTCTCAACCAAGAAGATAAAAACTAAGAAAAACTAAGAGAAATCAGCCAAAATGAACCTCCCAATTCGAAATTCTCACCTCCCCTTAATGTTGGCAGAATTTTACCTCTCTCCTCCCCTAGGATGTTGTCATTTTTTGTGTAACCAATTTTCCATCAAATGGCTAATAATTCAAGGTGAAAAATCATAAAATTACCACCTTTAGATTAGCATCTCAGCTCTCTCAAATTACAGCTGTTAAAGAATAATGTTGACATCTCTCTTGGCCTAGGTGGCTTAATCACCATGGATTGATCAAAGAGAATCTCTAACTAACTCTTGATTTTTAGCCATTTGATTGAAAAATCAGAAGCTTCCTCCTTCCTTTGGGCTTGGGCAGGCTAACACTTCTCTTTTCCAGCCCAACTCTGATTTTTTGAAAGGCCTAAAGAAGCCCTTTTCGGTTGCTTGGGTGAAATGATCGTTTTGCCCCCCGGATGCAAATAAATATCAAACGGACTCCAAATTCAATTTTTCTTTTTTTAATACTTCCAAAATAATAAAATATTGAGTTCTGGAAGTTTTCAAAATTATCCGAGTCCGTTTGCTATTTATTTGGATTTTTTCTTCCCAAAATGCCCTTTTATGCCCCTACATTTTACCATTTTTTAAACGAGCTCCAAATCAAGATTTTTCTTCACCAATCTCTTCAAAATAATTCAAAAGTGTGATCTGGAAGTTTTCATAATTTTTGGAGCTCATTTGGTATTTTTTCGGGATTTATCAGCTTGAATTACTGCATAGGAGGCCCGGGATTTGGCCATTTTGCAAACGAACTCTGAATCAAGATTTTCTTTCGCCAATCTCTTCCAAATAATTTAAAAATAAGATTTGCCAAATTTCATAATTTTTGGAGTCCATTTGCTATTTTTCCGGGATTTATCTTTTTGAACTATTGCATAGAAGGCCCGGGATTTGGCCATTTTGCAAACGAACTCGAAATCAAGATTTTCTTTCTCCAATCTCTTCCAAATAATTTAAAAATGAGATCTGCAAAATTTCAAAATATTTGGAGCTCATTTGCTATTTTTCCGGGATTTTCCTTTTTGAATTACTGCATAAGAAGCCCGGGATTTGGCCATTTTGCAAACGAACTCCGAATCAAGATTTTCTTTTACCAATCTCTTTCAAATGATTTAAGAATGAGATTGACAAATTTTTCAGAATTTTCGGAGTCCATTTGCTATTTTTCCCAAATTTTCCAATTTTACCCTTTTACCTCCGAAACCCGGTTTTGCTCAAAACAAGTCCGATTTTCAGATTTTCTTCAATCTGAGCCTTGGGCCATCATTTTTAATCATTCTTCATCCATTGGGGGCTTTGGTCTTAACAAGTCGGGCCATTTCTGTGATTCTTCCCGATTTCACCGAAATCCACTAAAAACCCTAATTCTCGATTTTCTCCCGGATTGACTTTTCTTTCGATTTTTCTTGCAAGTGACTTCTCCATTACCCGTAGTCAGTGCTTATCTTTCATTTGGAACCTTCAATTTTGATCAATTTGATCGTTTAAGCACTTTTCCCCAAATTTCTCGGATTAGGGTTTCCTTTCTACTGAATCTCCAAATCCCAACTTCCGAACTCCATATCTTTCAATGTAGACCTCGGATTATCAAAATTCTTTCGCCATTTTTCAATTGAACTTAAAATCTTGATTTTGAATGTGGGATGACTTTTTCAGTAGTTGACTTTCTGGGGTTGACTTTTTCGTGGTTGACTTTTTTCGGGGTTGACTTTTTTTTTCAAGTTTGACTTTTTGTGCTCGCCCTCTTAAACTAAGACTCGGAGTACCACCTGCAAGATGAAAACAATCTTTTTACACTCGAAAAACATCAATATAGGAAGAAAACATACATGTTTAGTGGTCCGGACAAAATTAGGTGTCTACAGGCATATCCTAAATAAGATAATCTAAATGACATGGAATATTATCTAAGTGACATGGAACATGAAACATTAAATAATGCTATCATGAAATATTCATGAAAATAAAATAACAAAATGCATGAACATTCTAAATAATGTGACAAAATAAATGACTAAATAAAAAGCATGGGATAGCATGAAACATTCAAAACCATATGACAAACAATTTAATACCAAAAAATATAAATCAAAATAATAACAAATATCATAGAAATTATCATAGGAATATATATATATATGTTATACAACATGCATGAATATGGAAAATGCAATGCATGAAAGTGTATTTTTTCCTATAATTAAGGAAATCCGTATATCTAAAAAGATATTCGGCTACCATAGGAAAATATATCAAATTAAATCTTCAAAGCTCAAAATACATTGTGATTTGTTTGAAAAAAATTTAAGAGACTTGGATAAATATTAAAACCTTAGCCAAAACCTTTGAAAATGGCTATAATTTTCTAAGTTTAAAATCCCGGACTTGACCACCCTTAACCCGAGATTTATAAAATCATTTTTAAAGTTTAAAAATACTTAAAAACTATCCTAAGACAGTAACTAATGCTTCTAACCAACCCCCTCTAAACGCCTTAGCCAAATTCAACAATTGTTTTTCTTTTGAATTCAAATCTGCCTCTACTGTCCGATTTTGACACACGTTTTTTAGCCTACTTTTCAAACTTCCAAAAAATTTAAAACAAATACTGGAGACTTAGAACTTGCAAAAATACACGAGAAAAAATTGGCTTAATTTTTTTATCAAATATGACTGCCCAAAAAAATCGGGAAAGTACGAGTACTGGATGAAAAACTGTTTTGCTTTAAAACAAGTTTTTTGCCTTTGATAAAATCATTTAAAAATCAAAGTAAAAATGTTAGAGACTCTCCTAAAGACCCACAAACAGTAGCTAACCCTTTTAAAAAGTTAAACAAAAATTGGCTAAGTAAAAAAAATCACAAAGGTAGAATAATCAATTTGACAACCCTTTAATTTTCCACAAGTATGCTCAAGTGAGCATGACTTTGATCCATTGATTGGCCTAAGTCATAAATCATATGGCATGACATGAAATGCATGACAATACAGCAAAGTGAATGCATGAAATGCATGGTTTAAAGCCTAAGTGATATGGAAAATGCATGGCATAAATAGCCTAAATGCCTATCATGAGTTTGCATGGCAATAACTGCTATCCTAACTTAACATGCATGAACTAGTGTCTGAATGACATGGCAAATGACATGAAATAATGAAAATGGCCTAGTGCCTGACATGGCATATGAAAATGGCCTAATGTCTAAATTTCATGGAAAAACAACATAGCATATGAAAATAGCCTAATGCTTAAATGACATGTAAAATGACATGGAATAATAAAAATGGCTTAAAACTAAATGACATGTGAAATGATATGGCATATGAAAATGACCTAATGTCTAAATGTCATGGAAAAATGACATGGTATACGAAAATGGACTAAAGTTTTAATGACATGTAAAATGACATGGTATATGAACATGGCCTAAAGTTTAAATGGCATGTAAAATGACATAGAATAATAAAATGACCTAAACTTAAATGACATGGAATAACAAAAATGGCCTAAAGCTAAATGACATGTAAAATTTCCTAGATGTCTAAATGAAATGGCAAATATCATGGCCTAGAAAAATGACCTAAAGCTTAGAGAAAATACACATGGCCGAATGGCCTAGGAACCAAAGTGTTGTGAGAAATGTCATGTAAAATGACCTAAATAAATGCTATGGAAGATGATATGAAAAATGGAAATAGCCTAAACTGTAGACACCTAATTTTGTCCGGGCCACTAAACAGGTATGTTTTCTTCCTATATTGATGTTTCCGAGTATAAAAAGACTGTTTTCATCCTGCAGGTGGTACTCCGAGACTTAGTTTAAGAGGGCGAGCACAAAAAGTCAAACTTAAAAAAAAGTCAACCCCAAAAAAGTCAACTCCGAAAAAGTCAACTCCAAAAAGTCAACTACTGAAAAAGTCAACCCACTTTCAAAATCAAGATTTTGAGTTCAATTGAAAAATGGAGAAAGAATTTTGATAATCCGAGGTCTACATTGAAAGATATGGAGTTCGGAAGTTGGGATTTGAAGATTCAGTAGAAAAGAAACCCTAATCCAAGAAATTTGGGGAAAAGTGCTTAAACGATCAAGCTGGTCGAAATTGAAGGTTCCAAATGAAAGATAAGCACTGACTACGGGTAATGGAGAAGTCACTTGCAAGAAAAACCGAAAGAAAAGTCAATCCGGGAGAAAACCGAGAATTAGGGTTTTTAGTGGATTTCGGTGAAATCAGGAAGAATCACAGAAATGGTCCGACTTGGTAAGACCAAAGCCCCCAATGGATGAGGAATGATTAAAAAGGATGGCCCAAGGCTCAGATTGAAGAAAATCTGAAAATCGGACTTGTTTTGAGCAAAACCGGGTTTCGGAGGTTAAAAGGGCAAAATTGGAACAATTTGGGAAAAATAGCAAATGGACTCCGAAAATTCTAAAAAATTTGTCAATCTCATTTTTAAATTGTTTGGAAGAGATTGGCGAAAGAAAATCTTGATTCCGAGTTCGGTTGCAAAATGGCCAAATCCGGGCTTCTTATGCAGTAATTCAAAAAGATAAATCCCGAAAAAATAGCAAATGGACTCCAAAAATTCTGAAATTTGGCAAATCTCATTTTTAAATTATTTGGAAGAGATTGGAGAAAGAAAATCTTGATTCCGAGTTCGTTTGCAAAATGGCTAAATCCCGAGCCTCCTATGCAGTAATTCAAGCCGATAAATCCCGAAAAAATACCAAATGAGCTCCAAAAATTGTGAAAACTTCCAGATCACACTTTTTAATTATTTTGAAGAGATTGGTGAAGAAAAATCTTGATTTGGAGCTCGTTTAAAAAATGGTAAAAAGTAGGGGCATAAAAGGACATTTTGGGAAGAAAAAATCCAAATAAATAGCAAACGGACTCGGATAATTTTGAAAACTTCCAGAAATCAATATTTTATTATTTTGGAAGTATTAAAAAAAGAAAAATTGAATTTGGAGCCCGTTTGATATTTATTTTGCATCCGGGGGGGGGGGCAAAATGGTCGTTTCACCCAAGCAACCGAAAAGGGCTTCTTTGGGCCTTTCAAAAATCAGAGCTGGGCTGGAAAAGAGAAGTGCTGGCCTGCCCAAGCCCAAAGGAAGGAGGAAGCTTAGAATTTTTTCAATCAAGTGATTAAAAATCAAGAGTTAAGTTAGAGATTTTCATTTTTGAGCCTAAGTCCCAATCCCACATCCCTTTGTAATGTCAAGCCAAGGAGGTGCTCACCTTATAAATAAGGAGTCTTGGCCTTTGGTTGAGATCACCCACTACCCCTTGTGAGATAGTCTATACACTTGTATTAGGATTATCCGGGTGGTGAGTCATAGTGTTTTTGTTGAGAGGGTTTATAGCTTAATCCGTTCAAAAGCTACTTGTGAGAGGGTTTGTGGCTTAATCCGTTCAAAAGCTACTCTGAGGGTTTATAGCTTAATCCGTTCAAAAGCTACTTGGTGAGTTTTCATTTTAAAATAATGTTTCTTGTTCTTCCTTCATTTCCTTTCTTAAGTATATTTTTCTTACATTTTGTTTTTACAATAAACTCACCATGGCCAAATGGCCTACATTATTTATTTTAAGTTGTTATTTTTGATTCATTTTACCATATTGTTTATGCTATTTTCTTTATTTTTGATGTTTTAAATATTATGTTATTTCATGTTCTTAAGTTATATTTAATTTGGTTGCTTTGTTTGTTTCCATTTATGTCTTAGATATCATGTTTTTACATTTTTAATTTTCTGTTTTCATGTTGTTTAAATTTGAGCATGTTTTAGAGTTAGCATATTAAGTGTTTGTGAAAATGCTTGTGTGATTCTTTGCATGATTCTTGTTTTATATCTTAGTAAGCATGTTTTAGATTTGGTATATTAGGTGTTTGTGAAAATGCTTGTGTGATTTTTGTGTTATGACTTAGTTTTTCATGCTAGCATACCAAGTGTTTGTGAAAATGCCATGCTTGTTGAAGCTTGGGGCCATTTGGCTACTCCATGTGTTTTGCATTGTGTGTTGTATTTTTGTCATGCTAGTTGTTAGGTTTTTGTATTTGCATGATATTTGGTTGGATTTTTGAATTAAGCATGCCTTGTGTTTGTGAAAATGCCATGCATGTCTTAGGTCTAGGTTACATTAAATGCCATGCAAGTTCATGTTAGGTCTAGGCCATATTATTTGTGTCATGCATTTTCCTTACATTTAGGTTTAGATCCATGCATTTCATGCATTATGTTTGCTGCATTGTTTCATGCATTTCATGTTCATGCCACTTGAATAATGACTTGAGCCAATTAATGGTTCAAGGTCATGCTCTCTTGAGCACACTTGTGGAAAATTAAGTTTGTCAAATTGATTATTCTACCTTTGTGATTTTTTTTACCTAGCCAATTTTTATCTAACTTTCAAAAAGTCTTAGCTACTGTTTTCAAGTCATTCTATGAGTTTCAAATATTTTTATTTTGATTTTTAAATGATTTTATCAAAGACAAAAAAAATGTGTGTTGGCAAAGCAGTTTTTTTTTTCCACCCAAAACTCGTACATCTCCGATTTTTCTGGGAATTCATCTTTGATCAGAAAATTAAGCCGATTTTTTCCCGTGTATTTTTACATGTCCTGAGTCTCCAATAATTTTTTCAGAATTTTTGGAATTTTTAAAAATAGGGTAAAAAATCGTGGATTAAAACTGGACAGTGGAGTCAGAATTGGATTTAAAGAAAAACAAAGCAGTTTTTTCTCCTCTCAAAACTCGTACATCTCTGACTTTTCTGGGAATTCATCTTTGATCAGAAAATTAAGCCGATTTTTTATCGTGTAGTTTTACATGTCCTGAGTCTCCAGTATTTTTTTTCAGAATTTTTTGAATTTTCAAAAATAGGGTAAAAAATCGTGGATTAAAACTGGACAGTGGAGTCAGAATCAAATTTAAAGAAAAATCATTTTTCTGTTTTGGTTAAGTTACTTAGAGTGGGCTGATTAGGAGGGTTAGCTACTGACTTAGGGTAATTTCTAAGCCTTTTTAAACTCTAAAAATGTTTTTTCAAGTCCCGGGTTAAGGGTAGTCAAGTCCGGATTTTTTTTTAAACATAGGAAATTAGAGCCATTTAAAAAAAATTTAGCCCAATTTTTATTCAAGCTTCTCAAAATTGTTTTCAAACAATCACAAAGTATTTTGGTTTTAGAATATTTAATTTGACATATTTTCCTAAGGTAGCCGGATATCTTTTTAGATATACGGATTTCCTTAATTAAAGGAAAAAATACATTTCATGCATTGCATTTTTATATTCATGCATTTTATATAATATGTGATTCTTGTTATAATAATTTCTATGATATTGATTTATATTTTTGATGTTATATGGTTTATTATATGATTTGGAATATTTCATGATATCCTATGCTTTTATTTAGTTATTTTTTTGATCATATTATTTAGCATATACTATGTTCATTGCATTATTATTTTCATTTTTATTTTCATGCATATTATATGGTAGCATTATTTCATATTCCATCTCATTTAATTTATATGCCATATCATTCATGTTTGCCATGTTATTTAGGTTGCATTATATTATTTAGATTTTGCTATGTCATTTTATTTATGTCATGCATATACATATTCATTTCTTTTAAATGTTTTCGAAAAAAGATAATGGTTTTCAATAAAAAAAATATATAAAGATATTCCCGAATTAAAATAATTCATGAGTTCTCTACCGGGTTTGGTGGAGGGAATATCATCAATTATCATTAATAAAGGAATATCTTTCTTTCAAAAAAGAGAATGATTCGGAAAGTTTTCCAAAACTAATAAAAATTTCTATATTTTGCCACGTTTGTTGGGGAATATAGGAAAATTTTGAATTTATAAATTTCGGATCATTTTCAATAAAAAATGGAATTATTTTTCTTTAGAATGGGAATTAATTTAAAATACTAAATTTAAAACCAACTTTTACCAAGACTTGAGATAACACACGATTAATAAGGTACCGATTTATACGGGCGTTGTGGGGGTGCTAATCCTTCCCCGCACGTAACCGACTCCCGAACCCGCTTCTTTGATTTCTCTGGTTTAATACGCAGACTTGAAATTGGTTTTTAAATGTTTTAATTAATTTTTAAAATATTTTATAAAACCGGTTTTAATAGGTGGCCGATCACACCTAGCTAAAAAAAGATTGGTGGCGACTCCATGTCTTTTTCAAGGTCATTTTCAAAGCCTTCATTTTTCTAGAGGAATTAAGTCGACTTTTCCTCGATCTTTTAATGTCACGCTTAACGAATAATAAAGTCTTGCGATGAGACGTCGTTATTTTTTTAGGTTGCGACAGCTTGGCGACTCCACTGGGGAATATTAGAGAGTCAGGCCTAGAATTAGTCGTGTGTTATCAAAGTCTCGGTTTTGTTGGTTTTATTGGTATTTAATTTTAATTCCCATATTTTTGTTAATAAGGAGAATTTTGAAAATAAAAAAATATTTTTAAATATGTTCATACTCATGTGCATGCATTTTATTATTGTTCTCTAGCTATTTAAGGTTGTATATTATAACTGCTTGTCGGTTAATGCGTTACACTATTCTTGAATGTTTTAATTGTTAGGACATTTAGAATAAGGTTTGTAGAATAGGTGGTGATAGGTTTGTTTTGTTTCTCCACACACACTACACGTGCATTTGCATAACATGAATCCTCTACCCGGGTTCTGTCCTTTTAAGTGGAAGTAAAGTAACTAAGCCTTCGTGATTGATCCTCCGTATGGGCTAGTGAAACACTTTCGGAGTATAAAGTACCTAATGCCTTCGTGATAATCCTCCGTACGGGCATAGGAAAATATACTCTAACGAATTGAACCCGCTTTTATCGGGGTGCCTTACTAGCCTTCACCGGCGACAGTGAGGAACAATTCGGGGCCTTAGAACCGATTCACCCTCATATAGTGAACCTAGGCAAAGCCATGCCGAATTTCCGTTAGACATACCGAAAATAGGAACACATGGAGGGACATTTCTAAACTTTTTGTTACCTATTTTACACTCCGAATAAGTGTGGTAGATCGGGCAACGATGTACGTACATCGCCCGTAATAAATGTGATACTCCGCCTCGAAGGCATCGTCATGCCTAAATAAGCAGATATTGCTGGGGCAGATGTTCATTAGCTGTTTTTTTAAATAAAAAAAAAAATCCTTTTTCAAGCATTTTTGCATGTTGCACATTTCATGCATGTGTGAATGGAGCATGTACATTTTTGGTTGTATTATTGATCTCATTCTTTGCAATAAACAGTTGGTAATTTCATTTGATGATTTCATAAAAACGGTAGTGTCACATGAACATTTGCATATGGTACCATAGTGGGATCCACCCTGAAATTCTTTTGAAAATAATGTGATTGGTTTTTCATAAATAAATAAAAAACACAAAAAAAAAAACACATGTTAAAAAAAAAAATCAAAAAATTGGAGGCAAATCCTGCATAATGAGATTTTTGAATAGTCCCACCAATTTCGTGTAATCATTGATTTCTTTGTATATACCTTTGTGTTAATTCATTTATTTTTGCATGTATCATTTTGACATCATGTTATAGTCATAGCATGCATGGTCATTCATTGTAAGATACGTTTATGACATGCATGGTCATTATTTGTATATACTTATGTATCAATTTATTCTTTCTTTACATGCATCATGTTGGCATCAAGTTGCATTCATGCATTCATAGTCAGCATGATTTTTTCTGTATATATATCCATATATCAATTTATTCTTTCTTTACATGCATCATGTTGGCATCCAGTTGCATTCATGCATTCATAGTCAGCATGATTTTTCTGTATATATCCATTATCAATTTATTCTTTCTCTATATGCATCATGGTAGCATCAAGTTGCATTCATGCATTCATAGTCAGCATGATTTTTCTGTATCTATTCATATATCAATTTATTCTTTCTTTACATGCATCATGTTAGCATCAGGGTGCATTCATGGCATACATAGTCATCATGATATGCTCATGCATTAATTTGTCATATTGGCATCAGGTTGCGTTCATGACATACACGGCCAGCATGACTTTCTTTGTATATACTCTGTGTCAATCATTTATTCTTCACATGCATCATAATTGACATTGTGTGGCATTCATAGTGTATATGATCATTCATTGAGAAATGTATTTGGAACATACATGGTCATTCATTGCATATATCCATGCATTGGTTTTTCTTATTCTTTAAATGCATCATGTTGGCATCGTGTTGCATTTATAACATACATGGTCAACATGTTTCCACTGTATATGACCACACATAACTTTGTTTATCCTTCACATGCATCAAATTGCACTCATGACATTCATAGCTCATTCATCATGAAACACATTAATAAGATGAAATAGAAATTGGCTTAGCTTTGAAGAGTTTTCTTCGTCAGCTAAAAGCTATAACCCCAACAGCAAGTGCGAGTATCATATTGGGGCAATTGGGCATTCGACTAAAAATGCAGAAAACTGAAGGAAATAATTGAGGGTCTTGTCCACAATGGCATTTGGATTCCAGAGCTTATCGAACATTGGAAATCTGTTTTACCATAGATTGATTTCCTCTTGAAGAATTTTGAGGATAAGATTTGTTATCTTTGAAAGCATGTCAATAGGAGCATTCTGATGCATATTTTTCTATACACTTTGATGATGAAAGCTCTTGTCTCATGATGACATCTACATGAAATAAATAAATTTTGAATTTTAATATTTTGTGTTCATTTTATTTTAGCATTAAATTTGAAATTGTAAAAAAAAAAAAAAACAAATGAAACTTTGAGAAAATTTGTGGTACACAATAAATAAGTGGTTTTCACATGAAATAATGAACAATCTTGAGAATATTGATGATCATTGTTAGAAATGACCCAATACCTTCAGCCTTCTCTTTTAGGCTTTCCTAAGCCTAAATCCTTTGAACCGAGACCACTTGAAAGACCTAATGCTTCAAGGAATATGAATGATTTGACTTCATAAAACCATTGTCATCACAGAATAAGCAAAGACTTAGATCTTAGTCTAGGCTATGAACAAAGGAATGAACTTTTTGAAAATTTTCAAATTCCTTGAAAATCAAACAAATGAGACATTCTTTCAAGAATCCAGATTTTGATAATTTGGTGTGTGTCAGGGTTGTGCTAAAACCATTCATGACCTTTCCCAATGACCACAAAACACTAATTGCCCAGACATCACTTCATGATTGACACCTTGGGGCACAATGATTAAACTAGATTATCCCTTGTCCCAGAGAAAACCTGCTTTTGGGTCATGTTTTCCTTGTCTCTTCAAAGAACTCAGATTGGAAACTCAGCCTTTTCAAAACAGACCTAGACTTGCCATGTTCCTCGTTGATACAAATTCGCATGGTTAATCAAATTGGGGCATCATATGTGGAAATGATGGATACATAGTGAAGAAGGATGGGCTAATGCTTGAATTATTGGGGGCATGCAACGAAAAAAAACAAAAAAAAAATCGTGATATCATGCATATGAGAATTCAGATGATTCCAAAGTGCAAAATGAAATTCTGAATATCTATTTCCCCTAGGGATTGCTTTTCAATGTGAATATTTGTGCTTGACATGAGAAATGGCTATCTTTCATATCCCTTTCACACAAAAAGAAATTATCCATAGTCACCCCTTTTGAGCCAAAAGAATTCTTTCTTCTTTGAACCCTGATCAAGGATTACCCTCTACACTGGGGGGCAAATGCGAGGAAAGATCTTTTCAAAGATCATTGAGAAATGAGTGATAGCTCAAGGACAAACACAAAGCAAATGGAGCCCCGAATAAATACGGGCTCACTCTGTCAAAGAAAAAGAAGAGAAAAAGATGGTGAAATGAAAGCCAAGAAAAACAAAAGAAAAACACAATGAAAAAGAAAATGTGTGTGAAAGACATGGCAAATTGAAAGCCAAGAGCAAGGAAGAAAAAGAGCAAAGTCAAAAGGAAAGAAATGTCCAATAAGGGACAAATGCTTCAAAGGGAATCCTCCTCAAGAAATGATCCTTGATCTGATTACCCTCAAACACATATTTTGGGCCTATTTATCCTTTCTTTCTGAACCCTGAGCCATGGCCTACATTATATGCTTTAAAAGTCCATTTTGATCAAGCATGAATATTTAATTTGAAGGGTTTTTCCTCGGATTTTATCCTATCTCATCGAATTATCATTTCACTAAGGAAGAATTTAGAATTCTCAAGTGTGTGGTAAAAAAAAAAAAAAAAAGAGGGAAAGAATGGGACTCTAGGGCGAAAACCCAAAAACGGGCGGTCTAGAGTAAATTTGGAAATTTTCAATGCCATCCGTGCCGATACCCAAAAAAAAAAAAAAGAAGGTCATTTTAAAAAAAGTGGTCATCGAGGAACATCTAGGAATTCCTGAACCCCCCAAATTGTCAGCTCTCATTCGGAGGATTGTCTTCAAAAATTGAATCTTTTTTTCCTCCAAGATCAAACTTTCCGATTTAAATATCCCGGCCAATCTTGATGCTTGTCAAAAAGCCTTGATATGGAAACTAAAAGAATGTTGAATTTGTTTGGTTCTCAATGAATTCATGATTTATAAAACCTGTTCCATTTGTGAGCCTAGAAGGGACATACATTTTTGTTGTGAAGTTTTCCTGAAAAAACCAAAATCTTGTTGTATCAAGCCTTGTCAATTCAAATTGAAAAACCCAAATTAATACTTAGGGGATTTTCTAACAGTGATCATCAGTCATCAAAAGATTTGTACATCATACACTGTGGAGTTAAAATTTTTGGCTTAGAAGTTTTCCTTAAATAAGCAAAATTGTTTTTCAAAAAGGGAAAATAAAAATATTTTTGAAATACCCATTTTGATGTTGGCATGAGACAAGGATTTTTCTAACTCAAAGGTGTAGAACTGCCAGGATAGGTCTTGACTTCCAGATATGAGAAGAAGATATCGAACCCAGTTCAGATCTCTGTTGATGAAAGTTTGAAAACTGTTGGGGCAAAGAGAATAGCCAAAATGAATTGAAGATATACTCTGATTTGAAGAGGAAAAATGAATTTGAGAGGCTAAGCCAAAGTCTAGAAAAACAACCGGGGGCATTTGCATCACTCATGAGCACTCATCTCTTTATCGAGCTTTTGCATCTGCACAGTGTCAGCAAGCATTTGCATCATTCATGGGTATTTGCATTGGCATTATTCCATAAGCATCTGCATTTTACCTTTACATTTACATTCTTCATGGAATTCGCATTTGTGTCATCTCAAGCAATTGCATGATTTCTAGAATCATTGCATTTTCATTATTGTGTGGTAATTGTAGTTATACCATTCATAAACCAGTTACATGAACACAATTAGTAGGGGCATCTGCATCATGAAACATGGGCATCAATCCAGGCCATTTGCATTTGCACTAAGAAATATTTTACATTTGCACCATGAAGCATTAGCACCTTGTTAAAAGACATGTGCATATGCATCATTTCTCAAAGCTTCTGGTGGGGATATCCAGAATTTTACAGTTTTTAAAAAGTGAACAAGTCTTCGGTGGTGATAGCTGAAGCCTCTGGTGGAGATATCCAGAGTTTTATAATTTTGAAAAATGAGAAATTTTCTTCTGGTGGGGATATCCAGAATTTTACAATGAGCAAGTCTTCTGTGGTGATATCCAGAATTTTGCAGTTTTAAAAGTGAACAAGTCTTCGGTGGTGATAGCTGAAGCCCCTGGTGGAGATATCCAGGGTTTTATAATTTTGAAAACATGAGAAATTTTATTCTGAAGGAGTTACCCAAAATTTTACAATGAGCAAGTCTTTGGTGGTGATAGCCAAAGCTTCTGGTGGGGATATCCAGAATTTTACAGTTTTAAAAGTGAACAAGTCTTCGGTGGTGATAGCTGAAGCCTCTGGTGGAGATATCCAGGGTTTTATAATTTTGAAAACATGAGAAATTTTATTCTGAATGAGTTACCCAGAATTTTACAATGAGCAAGTCTTTGGTGGTGATAGCCAAAGCTTCTGGTGGTGATATCCAGAATTTTGCAGTTTTAAAAGTGAACAAGTCTTCAGTGGTGATAGCTGAAGCCTCTGGTGGAGATATCCAGGGTTTTATAATTTTGAAAATGAGAAATTTTATTCTGAAGGAGTTACCCATAATTTTACAATGAGCAAGTCTTTGGTGGTGATAGCCAAAGCTTCTGGTGGGGATATCCAGAATTTTACAGTTTTAAAAGTGAACAAGTCTTCGGTGGTGATAGCTGAAGCCTCTGGTGGAGATATCCAGGGTTTTATAATTTTGAAAAATGAGAAATTTTATTCTGAAGGAGTTACCCAGAATTTTACAATGACCAAGTCTTTGGTGGTGATAGCCAAAGCTTCTGGTGGTGATATCCAGAATTTTGCAGTTTTAAAAGTGAATAAGTCTTCGGTGGTGATAGTTGAAGCCTCTGGTGGAGATATCCAGGGTTTTATAATTTTGAAACAGGAGAAATCTTCTTCTAGATGAGTTATCTAGAATTTTATATTGAGCAAGTCTTTGGTGGTGATAGCCAAAGCTTCTGGTGGAGATATCCAGAATTTTACAGTTTTAAAAATGAAGAAGTCTTCGGTGGTGATAGCTGAAGCCTCTGGTGGAGATATCCAGGGTTTTATAATTTTGAAAAATGAGAAATCTTCTTTTGAAGGAGTTATCCAGAATTTTTTTCAACATGTGCATCTACATCAAGAAGCATTTGCATCAATCTAAGTTAGTTAAATCTGCATCAAGAAAGTTTGCATCAAATCAAGTCATTTACATTTGCATCAAAGACATTTGCACCAATCTAAGTCATTTGCATCTACATCAAGAAGCGTTTGCATCAACAAAAGACATTTGCATTTGCATCATGAAGCATTTGCATCATCTCTTAAAGCTTTCAGGTATAATCGATTTCGTTTCCTTAAGGTGAGTCGAGCCCCGAAATCATCGTCGAGGTACTTTTTTTATTTATGAGCAAGTCTTCGGTGGTGATAGCTGAAGCCTCTGGTGGAGATATCCAGAGTTTTTTTTAAAGTCCTTTGAAAAGGTAGAAAGTCTTCGGTGGTGATAACTGAAGCTTCTGGAGATGATACCCAGAATTTTACAGTTTTAAAAATGAGCAAGACTTCGGTGGTGATAGCTGAAGCCTCTGGTGGAGATATCCAGAGTTTTAAAATCCTTTGAAAAGATAGAAAGTCTTCGGTGGTGATAGCTGAAGCTTCTGGAGGTGATACCCAGAATTTTTACATTATAAAAAAAAATGAGCAAGACTTTGGTGGTGATAGCCGAAGCTTCTGGAGAAGATATCCAGAATTTTAAACACAGCTGAGAACAAGACAGGTTAAGGCCCCGAGACCATCGTCGAGGTCATTTCTTTTCTTGCAAATCGAATTCGTTTCCTTAAGACGAATCGAGCCTTCTTTAGGCAGGGAATTCAATTTAAGGACAAATCTTCAATTTACTGTTTTCAAAAACAAAAAAAAATGAAAAAAGAGAAAAAATGAAAAAAGAGAAAAAATGAAAAAAAATAGAAAATGAAAAAAGAAAATAAAAAATGCAAAATGCAAAAATGAATGAAGAAATGAAAAAGAAAACCCCGTTCCTTTCCATGTGATTTCACTGACCGTACAAAATTAGTGTTGGTTTATCTTTGCCTGATCCCTGATTCTCAGCAATAGCCAAAGAGGGGCAGCTGTAGACACCTAATTTTGTCCGGGCCACTAAACAGGTATGTTTTCTTCCTATATTGATGTTTCCGAGTATAAAAAGACTGTTTTCATCCTGCAGGTGGTACTCCGAGACTTAGTTTAAGAGGGCGAGCACAAAAAGTCAAACTTAAAAAAAAGTCAACCCCGAAAAAGTCAACTCCGAAAAAGTCAACTCCAAAAAGTCAACTACTGAAAAAGTCAACCCACTTTCAAAATCAAGATTTTGAGTTCAATTGAAAAATGGAGAAAGAATTTTGATAATCCGAGGTCTACATTGAAAGATATGGAGTTCGGAAGTTGGGATTTGAAGATTCAGTAGAAAAGAAACCCTAATCCAAGAAATTTGGGGAAAAGTGCTTAAACGATCAAGCTGGTCGAAATTGAAGGTTCCAAATGAAAGATAAGCACTGACTACGGGTAATGGAGAAGTCACTTGCAAGAAAAACCGAAAGAAAAGTCAATCCGGGAGAAAACCGAGAATTAGGGTTTTTAGTGGATTTCGGTGAAATCAGGAAGAATCACAGAAATGGTCCGACTTGGTAAGACCAAAGCCCCCAATGGATGAGGAATGATTAAAAAGGATGGCCCAAGGCTCAGATTGAAGAAAATCTGAAAATCGGACTTGTTTTGAGCAAAACCGGGTTTCGGAGGTTAAAAGGGCAAAATTGGAACAATTTGGGAAAAATAGCAAATGGACTCCGAAAATTCTAAAAAATTTGTCAATCTCATTTTTAAATTGTTTGGAAGAGATTGGCGAAAGAAAATCTTGATTCCGAGTTCGGTTGCAAAATGGCCAAATCCGGGCTTCTTATGCAGTAATTCAAAAAGATAAATCCCGAAAAAATAGCAAATGGACTCCAAAAATTCTGAAATTTGGCAAATCTCATTTTTAAATTATTTGGAAGAGATTGGAGAAAGAAAATCTTGATTCCGAGTTCGTTTGCAAAATGGCTAAATCCCGAGCCTCCTATGCAGTAATTCAAGCCGATAAATCCCGAAAAAATACCAAATGAGCTCCAAAATATTATGAAAACTTCCAGATCACACTTTTTAATTATTTTGAAGAGATTGGTGAAGAAAAATCTTGATTTGGAGCTCGTTTAAAAAATGGTAAAAAGTAGGGGCATAAAAGGACATTTTGGGAAGAAAAAATCCAAATAAATAGCAAACGGACTCGGATAATTTTGAAAACTTCCAGAAATCAATATTTTATTATTTTGGAAGTATTAAAAAAATAAAAATTGAATTTGGAGCCCGTTTGATATTTATTTTGCATCCGGGGGGGGGCAAAATGGTCGTTTCACCCAAGCAACCGAAAAAGGGCTTCTTTGGGCCTTTCAAAAATCAGAGCTGGGCTGGAAAAGAGAAGTGCTGGCCTGCCCAAGCCCAAAGGAAGGAGGAAGCTTAGAATGTTTTCAATCAAGTGATTAAAAATCAAGAGTTAAGTTAGAGATTTTCATTTTTGAGCCTAAGTCCCAATCCCACATCCCTTTGTAATGTCAAGCCAAGGAGGTGCTCACCTTATAAATAAGGAGTCTTGGCCTTTGGTTGAGATCACCCACTACCCCTTGTGAGATAGTCTATACACTTGTATTAGGATTATCCGGGTGGTGAGTCATAGTGTTTTTGTTGAGAGGGTTTATAGCTTAATCCGTTCAAAAGCTACTTGTGAGAGGGTTTGTGGCTTAATCCGTTCAAAAGCTACTCTGAGGGTTTATAGCTTAATCCGTTCAAAAGCTACTTGGTGAGTTTTCATTTTAAAATAATGTTTCTTGTTCTTCCTTCATTTCCTTTCTTAAGTATATTTTTCTTACATTTTGTTTTTACAATAAACTCACCATGGCCAAATGGCCTACATTATTTATTTTAAGTTGTTATTTTTGATTCATTTTACCATATTGTTTATGCTATTTTCTTTATTTTTGATGTTTTAAATATTATGTTATTTCATGTTCTTAAGTTATATTTAATTTGGTTGCTTTGTTTGTTTCCATTTATGTCTTAGATATCATGTTTTTACATTTTTAATTTTCTGTTTTCATGTTGTTTAAATTTGAGCATGTTTTAGAGTTAGCATATTAAGTGTTTGTGAAAATGCTTGTGTGATTCTTTGCATGATTCTTGTTTTATATCTTAGTAAGCATGTTTTAGATTTGGTATATTAGGTGTTTGTGAAAATGCTTGTGTGATTTTTGTGTTATGACTTAGTTTTTCATGCTAGCATACCAAGTGTTTGTGAAAATGCCATGCTTGTTGAAGCTTGGGGCCATTTGGCTACTCCATGTGTTTTGCATTGTGTGTTGTATTTTTGTCATGCTAGTTGTTAGGTTTTTGTATTTGCATGATATTTGGTTGGATTTTTGAATTAAGCATGCCTTGTGTTTGTGAAAATGCCATGCATGTCTTAGGTCTAGGTTACATTAAATGCCATGCAAGTTCATGTTAGGTCTAGGCCATATTATTTGTGTCATGCATTTTCCTTACATTTAGGTTTAGATCCATGCATTTCATGCATTATGTTTGCTGCATTGTTTCATGCATTTCATGTTCATGCCACTTGAATAATGACTTGAGCCAATTAATGGTTCAAGGTCATGCTCTCTTGAGCACACTTGTGGAAAATTAAGTTTGTCAAATTGATTATTCTACCTTTGTGATTTTTTTTACCTAGCCAATTTTTATCTAACTTTCAAAAAGTCTTAGCTACTGTTTTCAAGTCATTCTATGATTTTCAAATATTTTTATTTTGATTTTTAAATGATTTTATCAAAGACAAAAAAAAATGTGTGTTGGCAAAGCAGTTTTTTTTTTCCACCCAAAACTCGTACATCTCCGATTTTTCTGGGAATTCATCTTTGATCAGAAAATTAAACTGATTTTTTCCCGTGTATTTTTACATGTCCTGAGTCTCCAATAAATTTTTCAGAATTTTTGGAATTTTTAAAAATAGGGTAAAAAATCGTGGATTAAAACTGGACAGTGGAGTCAGAATTGGATTTAAAGAAAAACAAAGCAGTTTTTTCTCCTCTCAAAACTCGTACATCTCTGACTTTTCTGGGAATTCATCTTTGATCAGAAAATTAAGCCGATTTTTTATCGTGTAGTTTTACATGTCCTGAGTCTCCAGTATTTTTTTCAGAATATTTTGAATTTTCAAAAATAGGGTAAAAAATCGTGGATTAAAACTGGACAGTGGAGTCAGAATCAAATTTAAAGAAAAATCATTTTTCTGTTTTGGTTAAGTTACTTAGAGTGGGCTGATTAGGAGGGTTAGCTACTGACTTAGGGTAATTTCTAAGCCTTTTTAAACTCTAAAAATGTTTTTTCAAGTCCCGGGTTAAGGGTAGTCAAGTCCGGATTTTTTTTTAAACATAGGAAATTAGAGCCATTTAAAAAAAATTTAGCCCAGTTTTTATTCAAGCTTCTCAAAATTGTTTTCAAACAATCACAAAGTATTTTGGTTTTAGAATATTTAATTTGACATATTTTCCTAAGGTAGCCGGATATCTTTTTAGATATACGGATTTCCTTAATTAAAGGAAAAAATACATTTCATGCATTGCATTTTTATATTCATGCATTTTATATAATATGTGATTCTTGTTATAATAATTTCTATGATATTGATTTATATTTTTGATGTTATATGGTTTATTATATGATTTGGAATATTTCATGATATCCTATGCTTTTATTTAGTTATTTTTTTGGTCATATTATTTAGCATATACTATGTTCATTGCATTATTATTTTCATTTTTATTTTCATGCATATTATATGGTAGCATTATTTCATATTCCATCTCATTTAATTTATATGCCATATCATTCATGTTTGCCATGTTATTTAGGTTGCATTATATTATTTAGATTTTGCTATGTCATTTTATTTATGTCATGCATATACATATTCATTTCTTTTAAATGTTTTCGGAAAAAGATAATGGTTTTCAATAAAAAAAATATATAAAGATATTCCTGAATTAAAATAATTCATGAGTTCTCTACCGGGTTTGCTGGAGGGAATATCATCAATTATCATTAATAAAGGAATATCTTTCTTTCAAAAAAGAGAATGATTCGGAAAGTTTTCCAAAACTAATAAAAATTTCTATATTTTGCCACGTTTGTTGGGGAATATAGGAAAATTTTGAATTTATAAATTTCGGATCATTTTCAATAAAAAATGGAATTATTTTTCTTTAGAATGGGAATTAATTTAAAATACTAAATTTAAAACCAACTTTTACCAAGACTTGAGATAACACACAATTAATAAGGTACCGATTTATACGGGCGTTGTGGGGGTGCTAATCCTTCCCCGCACGTAACCGACTCCCGAACCCGCTTCTTTGATTTCTCTGGTTTAATACGCAGACTTGAAATTGGTTTTTAAATGTTTTAATTAATTTTTAAAATATTTTATAAAACCGGTTTTAATAGGTGGCCGATCACACCTAGCTAAAAAAGATTGGTGGCGACTCCATGTCTTTTTCAAGGTCATTTTCAAAGCCTTCATTTTTCTAGAGGAATTAAGTCGACTTTTCCTCGATCTTTTAATGTCACGCTTAACGAATAATAAAGTCTTGCGATGAGACGTCGTTATTTTTTTAGGTTGCGACATAAACTATATGACAATATCCCCAAGATGCAAAAATATGACATAAGTCAAAAGAACAAGATGGCTAGTAAGAATATAAATATACATAAAGATAAACAATAATAGAAATAAACAAGTTAAAGTATGCAAATGAATAACAAAGAGATTAGCTCCATGGTTGGTACATTGGACAAAGCCCCCTTAACCATTATCTCTTGATTTTCATCAAGGTCATGAAGCCTTTTCAATCTCAAAATCATAAAAAATAACTAAGGTAAAAAAAATATGGAGATGAGCTCCACGGTTGGTATATTGGACAAAGCCCACCCTAACCATTATCACTTGATTTTCATAAAGATCATGAAGCCTAACCATTGTTTTATTTATTTTTTGAAAAGCAAGAACAACAAGAAAGATGTAAAAAAATGGTAGGAAATCACATGGAAAACAAGAAATAAAGCATGAAGAAGAAGAAGAAGAAGAAAAAATGTAGTAGCAATGGTAGAACGACTACCTTAACAAAAGCTTTCTTCCTTTCTTTCAAAAACCTTTTTTTTTTTCTCAATTAGCTACTGACTTCCCCTCTCAAATGCTCAGCCACTTAAGGAAAAATAAAACATTCCCCCCCTCTCTCATGCTTGGCCGAATGGCCTCTCAACCATTAGATGATTTTTGCACTTTTTCTCCTCCAATCTTGGCCCTTAGATTAATATATTTTCATGACAACAGCAAAATGTCATCTTGGCAATTGATAGCAGCACTTAAGATGTGTACTCAGCCCTTGTAATAACCTCAGCTTTAGATGAAAAAGAGGACTAATCCCATGCACTCCCTTGCTTGGCCCTTTGAGTGCCTACCCTTGGATGAGTTGTGCTCTTCTATTCTTGGCCATTAGATGAGGATTATTTCATGACAACATAAAATGTCATCTTGGCATTTAATCCCATCCCGTTACATGTGTACTCAGCCCTTGTACATGGCTTAAACCATTGGATGAAAAGGAACAATCCCATGCACTTCCTTGCTTGGCCGAATGGATGTCCACCTTAGGATGAGTTGTGCCCTTCCATTCCTGGCCATTAGATGAGGGTTCTTTCATGACAAATAAAAATGTCATCTTGGCATTTAATCTTGGCCATTGAATGATGTATTCAACTTTTCTACAAGGCACCTAAGCCATTGGATGAAGGGGGACCATTTGCAAGGTACTAGTGGTAGCATGTGAGCTTGATAGTGACTAAGGAATTAAATTGATCAAGCTTCCTTCTTCTCCTCTATGCTAGCTGATCAAAGGAGGTAAATCCCAGCAATTCCTTCTTCTTTCATATTTTTCTTAATTACAACTTTGCCCTTTTCGGTTTCTTCGGTAAAATGATCTTTTTGACCCCCGAACCTAAATAAATAGAAAACGGACTCCAAATTCAAATTTTATTTTTTCAATACTTCCAAAATAATAAAAAATTGAATTCTGGAAGTTTTTAAAAAATTTCGAATACATTTGCTATTTATTTGGATTTTTCTTCCAAAATTGCCCTTTTGTGCACCTGAACTTTCACCAATTTTAAACGAGCTCCAAATCCAAATTTTTCTTCTCTAATCTCTTCCAAATAATTTAAAAGTGTGATCTGGAAGTTTTCATAATTTTTGGAACTCATTTGCTATTTTTTCGGGATTTATCTGCTTGAATTTCTACATAGTGGACTCAGGATTTGGCCATTTTGCAAACGAACTCCGAATCAAGATTTTATTTCACCAATCTCTTCCAAATAATTTAAGAATGAGATATGAAAATTTTCAGAATTTTTGGAGCTCATTTACTATTTTTCTGGATTTATCCTTTTGAATTTCTGCAATGTGGACCCGGGATTTGGCCATTTTGCAAACGAACTCCTAATCAAGATTTTCTTTCGCCAATCTCTTCGAAATGATTTAAGAATGAGATCTGCAAATTTTCAAAATTTTTGGAGTTCATTTGCTATTTTTCCCAAAATTTCCAATTTTGCCCTTTTGCCTCCAAAGCTCGATTTTGCTCAAAACAAGTCCGATTTTCAGATTTTCTTCAAACTGAGCCTTGGGCTATCCTTGTTTAATCAATCCTCATCAATTAAGGGCTTTAGTCTTACCGAATTGGGCCATTTTTTTAATTCTTCCAAATTTCACCAAAATCCACCAAAAACCCTAATTCTCAGTTTTCTTCCGAATTGACTCTTCTTTCAGTTTTCTTTCAACTAGCTTCTCCATTACTCGTAGTCAATGCTTATATTTCATTTGGGACCTTCAATTTTGACCAATTTGATCGTTCAAGCACTTTTCCCTAAATTTCTCGAACTAGGGTTTCCCTTCTACTAAGATTTCGTAACCCAACTTTCGACCTCCATATCTTTCAATGTAGACCTCAAATTATCAAAATTCTTTCACCATCTTTCAATTGAAATTCATTTGAAAGTGGGTTGACTTTTTTAGTAGTTGACTTTTTAGGGTTGATTTTTTTGGGATTGACTTTTTTCGAGTTTGACTTTTTTTCTTTCTTAGACTGAGTCTCGGAGTACCACCTGCAGGGTGAGAAAAGCCTTTTTGCATTATGAATCATCAATTTAGGAATAAAACATACCTAATTTAGTGGTCCAGACAAAATTAGGTGTCTACACATTTATTTTCACACCAAGATAAAATAAGGCCCCGGGATTTCCGCCGAGGTATTTTCTTCTCTTGCAAATCGAACTCGTTTCCTTAAGATTGGTCGACCCTTGATTAGTGATGGAACTCAATTTATGAACAAATCTTACTGTTTTTAAACAAAATCACACCAAGATAAGATAAGGCCCCGGGACTTCCGTCGAGATATTGTCTTCTCTTGCAAATCGAACTCGTTTCCTTAAGTTGGGTCGAGCCTTGATTAGTCAAGGAATTCAATTTAAGGAAAATCCTTTTATTTATAGTTTTCAAAAATGAAAAAAATCAAAAAATGAATGACAAAAATGAAGAAAATTCTTCCTTCCATCATTCACATGTGATTTCACTAACCGAAAAAATTATTGTCTATTTTATCGTTGTCTGATTTCTGATTCTCAGCAATAGTTAAAGACGGGCAACTGTAGACACCTAATTTTGTTCGGACCCCTAAACAAGGTGTTTCTTCCTTTCAACTTCCCGGAATGCAAAGAAACTTCCACCATTCCACAGATGGGTCCTCAAGCCTTTGATTCGGAGGTCAACACGAAAAGTGAACCCGAAAAAAGTCAACTTCAAAAAAGTCAAGCTCAAAAAGTCAATCACTGGAAAAGTCAACTCTTAGTCAAAATCAAGATTCGAAGTTGAATTGAATAATGGTGAAGGAATTTTGATAATCGAAGGTCTACAATGAATGATAAAGAGTTTGAAAGACAGATTGCAAAAAATTAGTGTAGAAAAATGCCTAATTTTGAAAATTTGGGGAAAAGTGCGTAAACGATCAAATTGGATGAAATTTGAGGTTCCAAATGGAATAAGATCAATAAATATGGTTATTGAAAAGTCCAATTTTGAAGCGAAGTTGAAGGAAAATGTGGTTTAAAGAGAAAAAAGAAAATAAGGATTTAATGAATAAATAAGAAAACCACAAATTTGGGGAAAACTACAGAGATGGCTCGATTCAATGAAATAGAAGCCCCCATTTGGTAAAGGATAAATAAATAAAAATATCCCAAGTCACAATTTGAAGTGGATCCTATGGAAGAGCCGATTGGAGGAGAAACAGAAAAACGAGAAAATTCTCATATTGAGAAAAAAGGGGAAACTAAATCGGAAAAGAATTCGAATGTAAAAATTGGACATTTTCAGACCAACTCCAATTCAATATATGACAAAGGCACTGGAAAAAGAAAATCCGAAAATTGGGTTCGTTTCGAGTAAAACTGAGGTTTCGGGGGTTAAAGGGCAATTTTGGAAAATCTGGGAAAAATATAATCCCAGTTTGGAAAATTATGAAAAATTCCAGAACTGAGTTTTATATTTGAAGGAAGGGATTGGAGAAGAAAAATCCAAAATCGGAGCTCAAATGGAAAAAGACAAACTTCGGAGGCACTAATCTGAAATTCCAAGAGAAAAATTTCGGAAAAAATAGAAAATGAGGTTGAAAAATTATGAAAACTTTGAGAATTGAGTTTTATATTTTATGGAATGGATTGGAGAAGAAAAATCCAAAATCGGAGCTCAAATGAAAAAAGACAATGTTCGAGTGCACTAATTTGAAATTCCAAGAGAAAAATCCGAGAAAAATAGAAAACGAGCTCAAAAAATTGTGAAAATTTCCAGAACTGTGTTTTATATTTTATGAAAGGGATTGGAGAAGAAAAATCCAGAATCAGAGCTCAAATGGAAAAGGACAAAGTTTGGGAGGCACTAAACCGAAACTTTAAAGAAAAATCTAATAAAAAAATAGATTATGAGCTCAGAAAAACATGAAAACCTCAAAAACTGAGTTTTATATTGGATGGGATGTATAAAAAAAGAAAAATTTGAAATTGAGGTCCATTTACAAATAAAATAAGTTTGGGGGCCAAAATTCAATTTTACCAAAAAATCGAAAAAAGCCATTTTGCAAATAAATAAAAGAGGAATGGCCTGGAAAATTCCAGGCCATTTTCAGCTAGCTTTTGGACGGGAAGAGGAAGCGTGATCATCTTAAATAAAATGGCCAAGATTGAATAGTAAGATGACATTTTTAAGAAAGGACAAGATTCTCCACTACTTGCCTACATGGCATTTTTGGCCAATGGGAGGCCTCCAAATTCCAAAGCCATGTGAAGAGCATGTGAAGGTTATGCGATGATGTCAAATAGGATTAAAAATGCCACCTAAGAAGATATTTTGGTAGTAAGCCATATGATAATGACAAGTGGCTTAGATATTTTGTAGAGATAGGAGACAAGGCTTAAAAAATAAGCAACTTCTCTACACTAAAGGGAAAGAATCGGTAGCCACAAAAAAGAGGGAGAGGATTCATTTTTTTCAAATACAATCTTACTACACTCTTGGAGGAGAAGAGGAGAAAAAGAAAATGAGAGAAAGAGGGAGAATGAAGGAGAATTTGGAGTGCTTGATTTGGAAAGCAATTGCTAGGTAGCTATTTCCTCTCTTCTTCTTCAATTATTTTCTTTGATATCACGTTCTTTTTCTTCTCTTTTTCTATGCGATTTGTTAACTTTTTTTTTTTGTTGAATAAAAGGTTTTCAAAAATAAATATTAAAGGTTTTCTCTCCTTTATTCTTTATTCTTTACACAATAACCAAGTTGACAAATTTTTTTTACACTTTTCTTGCCTTAGCCGAAACCTAGGAGCCTTTTTGTGATTGTTTTTGCTTGATTTTCTTGCTTGCTTGTTGATTGTGGGCTTCACTATTGTGGTAGGATAGATTTTCACCTTCGGTTTTTTTTTTTTTAAAAAAATCAAATAAAAGGTTTGAGAAGCTCGAGGACCTTGATTTTAATCAAGTGGTTTTGCTTAGGTGGGACTATGTCCAAGGAACTAACCATTGAGCCAACCTTGTTTTCTTTTTCTTGCTTATTCATATTTTTAACTCATGATTGATTTATTGTCATATGTTTGTTGGCTGTAAAATCATGCATTTCATGCCATTTTCAACTAGGTTTTTGGCTAAGATCAACCAATGATCTCTAGCCAAAAATCCCTTGTCTATACTAGTTGAAAAAGTGATAGTTTAAGTTGGATATTTCGACTTTGAGCATTTTTTTACTATGTTATTTTTGTCAAAAATAAAAAGAGTTTTTTACCACATGTAGTAGACCTTTAGAGGATACTCTGGTATTTTTTTCCAAGATTTTTAAAAAAATTTATCAAGGTTGGAAAATGGTTTTCGATAAAACAGTTTTTAGTTCACTGTTTTGAATTTACTGAAAATTCGGTCAAGGCATCCTTAGTCCAAAAATTAAACTGATTTTTTCCCATCAAAAACATCATGTTTTAGGTCTATACTAATTTTTCCAGAATTATTTGAAATTTTACAAAGGGTAAAAAAAATAGTTTTTCAAAACTGGTTATGGGAGTCAGAATTGAGTTTTCCTAAATTAATAATCTTTTGATTTTCATTTGTAGAAAGGAGGGGCTGATTTGAGCTATTAGCTACTTTTTTAGGTTGATTTCCATGTCATCTCAAGAATAAAATTTGATTTTACAAAAATTGGGTCATGGGTAGTCATCCCGGGTTAAAAAAAAAAAGGGGAGAAACTAGAGCTTTTTAGAGGTATTCGGCCAAGGCCTTCAATTCCATAAAAAAAAAATCAAATTATTTTTAAATCCAAGCCCAAAGACATTCGATTTTGAAAATCCGATTTAAGTTTATTCCAAAGGTAGTCAGATACCTTTTAAGGTATACGGATGTCCTTACTTCAAGGAAAAAATACATCTTCATGCATTGAATATTTAAAAATGTTTTACTTAATTTGACATAAAAACGTGCTTTTCGGTTTCTTAAACATTTGGCGAGAATTGGCTCTTAATCTTTTTCGATTTTGCCGGGGAGGTTAAGAAATTATTCAACGCACGTGGTTATGAAATTGCAAAGCATGGATTTTGTTTTATTCTTAATCATATAAATGTCATATGAAAGAATTATTTTCCAAGCTTTGCCGGGTTTGCCAGGGAGTACGGTAATACTTTCCGACATATGCCACTTATTTGATTCCTCACATGAAGAATCAATGGTGATGTGTGCATATTCCATGACATCTAGATTTACCATTTTCATCATGATATGTTTGTCAATATTCTATGGTGATGTCATTTCTATGATTGATTATTTAATTGACATGCTATGTCATTTCTTGTGCCATATCATTTAAGTTATGCCACATCATTTAAGCCAAGCCATGCCATTTATTCATATGCCACATCATTTAAACTATGCCATGCCATTCATTTCATATGCCATGTCTTTCATTTCATGTGCCATATCATCTAGATTATGCCTTGTCATTCATTCACATGTTATGTCATTCATTCATGTGCCATGCCATTTAGATTTTGCCATGTCAAGCATGCCATGTCATAAATTCTATTAGCCATGTAATAAGATTTTGCCATGTCAAGCATGTCATGTCATAATAGGATTTGCCATGTCATTAATTCATATGCCATGTCATTTAGATTTTGCCATGTCAAGCATGCCATGTCATTAATTCTTATATCATGTCATAATAAAATGTTTGACATGTCATGAAAAATATGCATGTTATTTAATTTTTATCTTAGTAATATTTTGCATATTCATGATCATTCCTTTATGATTTTAAAATGCTTGAAAAATAATCAATGCTTTTTTATAAAACAAGATTATTTCCGAATTAAAATAATTAATGAGTTCTCTGCTAGATCTGCCGGGGAGGATATCATCGATTAGCATTAACGACAGAATATCTTTTCTTCAGAAACGAGGGTGATTCAGAGAATTTCAAAATAAGGAAAAATTCTATGTTTTGACGAGTTTGTCGGGAAATATGGGACATTTTATGTTAATAAATTCCGGATTATTTTCAAATAAAATATGATTGTTTTTTTAGGGAATTATTATCAAACACCAACTTTAAAACCGACTTTTACCGAGACTCTAGATAACACACGATTAAAGGTACCGTTTTATAGAGGCGTTTTGGGTAGACCGTCCATGGGCCGGGTCGCGGCCCGAAAAATATTTTTTCTCTTACCCAATCCCATTCGGGCCGGCCCATATAGGCCCGTTTCACTATTCAAAAATATTAAAATATTAAAAAGTCATTTTTATATTAATATTTATATATATTTTATAATTAAATTTAAATAAAATAATATTTTTTATTTAATAAGTAGTAATTCGGGCCGGGCCGAATTATAAAATACCTTGTCCAAGCTCGGCCCAAAATGGGTCGGGCCTATCGGGTCGGGCGGGCTACCTGGCCCGTGGACAGGTCTAGTTGTGGGGGTGCTAATCCTTCCCCACATGTAACCGACTCCCGAACCGCACTTGTTTTCTCTGGTTCAAAGCACAGACTCCAAAATTGGTTATAAGAAAATATTTTAATTAATTTTAAAATGTTTTATAAAAACCGATTTTAATAGGTGGCCGATCACACCTAGCCAAAAAGGATTGGTGGCGATTCCATTTCTTTTTCGAGGTCGTTTTCATACCCTCAACTTTTAATTTAGAGGAATTAAGTCGTCTTTTCTTCTATTTTTCCTCCAATGTCACACTCCTTGACGAAGACCGATTTGTCTCTGTGACAGAGGCAGATTTTTTCTGACTTTTTGAGGAGGTTGCGACAATAGTCGCCATTTTTAGATCTTTGCTTAGATTGGAAAGCAGCAAGTAGTACTAACTACTACCACTACTACAATATTTGAGCCACACCAGCAGGTGATTAAGGATCCATTTGGATAGGCGGTGAGATTGGTTTCGGTGAGATTAAAAACAACGGTGGTGATGAGATTAGTTACTGTAGTGAGATATGTGTTTGGATTCAAACGCAACGGCGGTAGTGAGATGAATTATAGTGTGAAAGTAAAATGATCATTAAGAGCATTAGATTAAAATGTGTATATATATAATAAATAATTAAAAATTATAAAAATTAAAATTATATTAAATAATAAAATATATATTAAAATTATAGTTATATTATATAATAATTAAAAATTATTAAAATTATATTTATATTAAAAATAAATTAAAAGAAAAAGAAAAAACAGTGGAGGGGGTAAAAGTAGACCTGCTTATGGGCCGGGTAGCCTGGCAGGCCCGGCCTGTATTGGACCGGGCCTCGACAGGATATTTTTAATCAGACCAAGCCCGGAACAGTGTCTTTTAATTATAATAATATTATTTACTTAATTTTAATTATAAAAATATATAAAAAATAAAAAAAAAAATTATTTTTTTAATATTATGAACAAAAAATTCGGGCCTAGGTAAAGATTTTGAAAAAAAACCGGGCCGCGGCCCGGCCCGGCCCATGAGCAGGTCTAGGTAAAAGGGAGATTTCTCCCTCCACTAGGGTCTAATTAATTACTGGACCCCTGGAGTTTCAGTCCAGTGGAGCACTCCATTGGAGGTGATCCAAATGCACCTCCGGTGGAGGTGCTTTCAGTGCGGGGAAATCCCCTTCACAAAAAAAAAAAAAAGATTCCACTACATCAGAGGTACGGTGGAATCCAAACTAAGGGTCCATTTGGATGGACGGTGAGAGTGGCTAAGGTGAGATTAAAAATTACGGTGGCGATGAGATTAATTACTGTAGCGGTGAGATTGGGTACAGTAGTAGTGAGATTAAAATCAGTGGTGAGATATGTGTTTGGATTCAAAAGCAGCGGTGACGGTGAGGTAAATTATAGTGAGAAGATAAAATGATCATTAAGGACATTAGATTAAAATGTGTATATATATAATAAATAATTACAAAATATTAAGATTATATTTATGTTAAATAATAAAATATATATTAAAATTATATTTATGTTAAATAATAATTAAAATTATATTTATGTTAAAAGAATTAATAAAAGAATTTAAAATAAATATTTTAAAATTAAATTAAATAAAATTTAAAAAATAAAATTATTTATTATTTATGTAATTACTTATTTTTAATTAATCATATTAATTATATAATAAAATATATGTTATTAATTTATTATATAATAATAAAAATTAGTAATTATATTAAATTAAATTAAATTAAAAATTATTTTATTTTTAAATAAAAAATAAGTGGTATTCACATAAAGTAAAAAAAAAAAAGGTGAAAGTTGGAAAATGTCCTCCCACTAGAGAGCATTTTCATCCACCGGAGCTTCAAGCTCCGGTGGAAAAGCATGCCACTAGCACAGTGAAAGCATGCTCACCGTGCTGGTAACATGTGATTCAACCGCTAAGTGCAGTCCGATTGATGTCAAAAAGTGTCCCAATCAGATCACACCAGGGTTTCGTTTATATCCAAACGAAGTCTAAGCATAAAAGGAAAAGCTTGTAGTGGCAAGGTATGCTCATGCACCACCAGCACCACCGCATGCTCCATTGCCAATATCTTTGTTTTCGCGGCGCAGTCCTCCAACAAAGTGCACTTCGATGTCAGATGGACCACTGTTTTATTGCGTTTCTTAAGATGGAAAAAAGTGATGATAGAAAATAAAATAAAATAAAATAAAACGAAACGGAAGGAAGGAAGGAAAATGTAACATATTTGTTTGCCTTTACTGATAATAAACAAATAAAAAAGAAAGGATAGAACAGATTGTAGTATTTGTTTGCCAGCATTACTTACACCAATCACCAATGCCATTGCCATTGCCAAGTATAAATAATCCCCAACTGCCACAACCCTTGTTGCAGGTTGGCTTTCAGCCGTACTGGATCCAAGCGCAACCATTGGAAGTTCTGTAACAAAAGGCCAACTAAATCAAGTCATATGGAAATTTTCTCAGGATTTAACTTGGTAAATCTCCTGCATAGGGTCAGAGAGTGTTATTTATAAGAAACTTGAAGGAAAGGCGTCACTAATCTGATTCTAAACAACTTGTTGAATAGAAATCAATGATTCAAGTTCAGTAATTTCTCTAGGAACAATTCATAATTTGGCAATAACAGGACAGAAACTTCCATAATTTGGCAAGCTCTGCAATTAATCTGCTTCTTCATGGAGAACGAATTTCCAGGACCATCCAAAACATCCAGACGGTTCCGGTTTGTGTATGAAGTTGCATCATCCACCTCACTATCCCCGCACCGCAGCCTTCCTTATTATGCACATACGAAAGTCTTAGTCCAGTCGATACAGGTTGACCAGCTTCATCTAGACATAAGTTATTATTCACATATATGTGATGCTTTTTGTTGTCTAAGAGTCGATTCTGCCTCTCTACCCCTTTTAATTGTCCGATTCACAAAAGTCACATGCTCATCTCCCTTGTAGTTAAAGGGGCCTGCACCACAGATTGCAACATTCTTTATGAAATTAGACCACATAGTCAAGGAGGAATTGCAAACATACTGTAATAAATAAATTAAAAGTCAACTGTAAGAAAGTGAAAAACCAATAATAAAAAATAAGGTAAATAATGGCCCTGTTAGATGTTTGCGTCATATGAAACATAGGCCTATGGAAACATCAATGTGGAAGTGTGAGCTGGAAGGGAAGAAATGGTCACATGAATAGTGGTGAAATTTAAAAAGAATTTTCATTTCTAAACACCATATTAAACTATGGTATGAACCTATGTTACTTCGATTCGGTATGAGTGTCGGACACGGGTATATTTAATTTTTTTTTCAAGATTTTCATATATCTAGAGATTTTTTTAGGATCATATTTTCATACCCATGTCTGGACGTGTGTTGGACACGAATGTCGGATACGAGTATTTTAAAAAAATGAAGAGTCAAAGCAACGTAGACCTGAGCCACATTGAAGAGTTATCAATACTAGAAAAAAAACCCGCGCTTCGCTGCGGGTGAAACGATTCGCTTTCTATTTTTGTAATAGTAATGACAACAATGTTATGAACATATAAATTGATAACGTATAAAATTAATTATTAATATAAAATTTTTTATATAAATTTATAATATTTTGAAAACAGAAAAAAAAAAACACGAACACGTTATAAAAACACAATTTTTTCTTTAAATTGAATCACTCGGACAAATTATGCAAAATATGTCATGAGTTGAGATACGACATGAACACACATTTAAAAAAAAATAAATAAATCACAATGACAAACTATGTAAAATATGATATGATTGAGATACGAAATGAACACAACATAGAAAAAATAATTAAAACACAACACAAAAAATAAAATGAACATGACACGAACACATGACGTGTATAATACTTTATATAAATTATTAACGTGTAAAAATTTATATAAATTTTAATACTTTAAAAACACAAAAAAAAATTACACGAACACACAAATTTTTTCTCTAAATTGAATAATTATGACAAATTATGTAAAATATGTCATGAATTGAGATATGGAAAAAACACAACATAGAAAAAATAATTAAAACAAAGCACGAAAAATAACATGAACATGACACAAATACACAAATGTGTGAAAATATACATAAAATGAATTATTAACGTGTAAATTTTTTTTTATAAATTTATAATAGTTTATATAAATTATTGTGTAAAACTAATTATTAACGTGTAAATATTTAAATAAATTTATAATACTTTGAAAACACACAAAAATCACGACAAGTCACGAACACAATTTTTTTCATTAAATTGAATCATTATGATAAATTATGCAAAATATGTCATAAATTAAGACACGACACGAACACACAATTTTTTTCTCTAAATTGAATCACAATGACAAATTATGTAAAATATGAGATGAACTAAAACACGACAAGAACACAAAATTGAAAAAATAATTAAAACACAACACGAAAAATAACGTGTCACGGCATGAATATACAAACGTGTAAAAATATACATAAAATGAATTATCAAAGTGTAAAAATTTATCTAAATTTATAATATTTTGTAAAACAAAAAAATAAGACGAACACGTCACGAACACAACATAGGAAAAATAATTAAAATACAACACGAAAAATAACACAAACACAATACGGATACACGAACGTTTAAAAATATACGTAAAATAAATTATTAACGTGTAAAAATTTATATAAATTTGTAATACTTTAAGCACAAAAAAAAAAAAAAAAAACATAATTTTTTTTTCCTCTTTTCTACCTACTATTTTTTTTTTTCCTAACCTTCAACAAACCAAGAAAAAAAATGGGCCCAGAAAAATAAAAAGGTGACGGGCCGCACAAATTTGCTGGAAAAAAAAAAAAAGTGGCGTGGCTTCATAAATTTACTGCAAAAATTACAAGATTTATTGTATTGATTCTAACCAATACAGCTTAAGCTTTTATAATTAAAAGATTTCAGAGCATGCAACCTCATGCAACACAAATAGTATTCCTAGAAGCTACAACAATTCAATTGCTCCCACTGAGATAAAATATTCCGAAATGGTGAGAAAGCACAGAAGTTCAATCCTCACCAACTCTATTACACAAAAGATCACAACATTCAATTCTTATATTGCTTTGACTTTTCATTTTTTCTTGAAGTATTTGTGTCCGATGCATATCCAGACATGGGCATGGGGATATGATCCTCCAAGAACCCTCCAAATACATAAAAATCTTAGAAAAAATTGAATATATCCGTGTCCAACACTCACACCCGACTCCGAATAATATAATTCAATCCTACAACCAGAATTACAAATAATGGGTGCCACAGCACAAAGTGCAATACATTTAGATTTCGCTCCTAGAACAAGGCTTCATGCTTGTATTTCAGATTGACCATTCAAAGAATGCTCAAAAATTTCCAAACTTTCTATGGATCTGTTCGCATGTTAACATAAAACAAAGGGCTTCAGACATTAGTATTAAAAGTAACATGAACACAAATGACATTAACTATTGTCCTTTATAAACAGAAGCACGAAGAGAATTTGATTCATATCTTGAATGAACTCCAAAAGAAACGTATAACTAATAAATTGCATCATATGTTACATCTTGATAAAACTAGCGCACCAAAAGCTTAATCACTGTATTTATTTTGTGCCAATTTGTGAAACCATGTCTGGCAATAATTAGCAATAAATGGAGGTTCAAAAATCTGAAAAAGGCCAAAACATACTCAAAACTAAAGTAGTGTAAGATAACCCAATTACCATGCCTCTCACAGAGTAGGGCCAATAGAACAGTTGAGGCAAACCAACAGACACCCAAGTTGCAAAATGAAGCAACCAATACCTGTAGTTTTGTATCATTATAACTAAACATTCAACTCTAAAGTTTAAGCTAATATGTTGGGATCAAAGGGAATTATAGTATGTCCTAACAACTTACAAAACCATGATACAGCAAGATATTAAAAAACATTTCAAACAAGCATTATGTATTGATGATACTGGATATTAAGAGAAAATTGTGCACAATCATCACATCAACCGCAAAAGATAGCATCTAAGCAAAATCAAGCAATAAAAAGGGGGTTTTATTTTCTTTTTTTTTTAACTGCAATAAAAGGAAAATACACCCTAAGATCAACTATAATTTGTTGGGAAAAGTTACAATCTCCTAATAACTGTAGCCGAGGCAATGCATTATTGTCATACTGGAACCTATTTTTGTCCAGGAAAACAGGAAATATCGGATTGTTGTTGTCGCCTCCGAACCTATTCCTAGAGAAAACCAAATATAATCCATCATTAGCTCAGCATTAGCGCTAGCCATCATTGCAGAAGTAACTAAGACATATATTACAAAAATGATATTAACAAGAAAAATAAAAAAGCAATCAGAGGAAGAATCTTGCAATCGTTGATAAACTACATGGATCACTTACAATAAACGGAACAACTAGAATAAAATTGATAAATAAACATAAAAACTCAAAATCCCATCATATTTAACTGTTGATAAAAAGCTAAGGAAATCCCAAATCTTGGAATTTCATTTTACGAAGAAAACCTGAGAAAATATTATTTAGACGACAAATAAACACCCATATCTTCCGAGTACCTAGAACAGAATATCAAATGTGTGACGGAATGAATGCGGGTATTTATAGTACATGAGTGAGTAAAAGATAAGAGTTACAAACTATAATCCAAATTCAAATACAAAGATAAAGATAAAGATAAAGGATAAGATAAATTCTAAATACAAAAATAATAAAGATAAAAGATAAAATGAAGTGTCATCTTATTTCTGTTGTGGACTTATTTTCCTTCCAATAAGCCCTCCGCAAGATGAGATCCGTTGGTGACACCAATCTTGGATAAAAAAAGTGAAATCTGGATTTAGACAAAGGTTTGGTGAGAACATCAGCCAATTGATTTGTAGTGGAAATATGTTTAACTTGTAAGGATCCATTGGAGACTTTTTCCCGAACAAAGAAGTAGTCAAGAGCAAGATGCTTCATCCTTTTATGAAACACTAGATTAACACAAGTATAAGTAGCACTCAAGTTATCACAGTAGATGAGTGAAGTTGTTGGAAGGTTGAAATGAAGCTCAGCGAGTAAAGACTCAATCGGTTTTTTTATTTCAATACTGATAAAAAAAAATTATTTATTAAAATACCGAACTTCTCAAATTATTTATCAAAATACGCTAGTTTTTACCTGTTGGGAAGTCGCCATATGATATGGCGACTTTCCAACTGTAAAATGCAACAATTTGAACAAGAGAAGTCGCCATATGATATGGCGACTTCCCTTGTTCTTTTTTCTATTTCTTTTTGTTTTTTTTTTGTAAATTGTTTTATAATTATATTAATTTTTAATTATATATATAAATAAAAAATTTATTAATTTTATTTTTTTATAAGCTTATAAATTTTTTTATTAATTTTATTAATTGATAAATTTTTTTATTAATTTTATAAAAATTTTATTAATTTTATTTTTTATAAGCCTAAATAAAAATTTTATTAATTTTATTAATTTTATTAATTTAATATAAATAAAAATTGTATTAATTTTATTTTTTTATAAGCCTAAATGTTATTTTTAATTATATATGTAAATTGTATTTTTTATAAGCCTAAATTTTATCAGTAGATTTTATTTTATATATATATAAAATTAATTTTATTAATTTTATTTTTTTGGTACAAACGATGTGATTTATCAGCATATTCAACAGTTTCAGAGGATGGGACTTGTCAGCAGAAAAATAGGAATCAGATTCAACAGTTTCAAAGGATGGGATTTATCAGCTAAAAAATGGGAATCAAAATCAACAATTTTTCACCATGGTTGGATTTATTAGCAGAAAAATGAGAATCAGAATCAATAGTTTTTCACCATGATTGGATTTATCAGCAGAAAAATGAGAATCAGATTCAACAGTTTCAGAGGATGGGACTTGTCAGCAAAAAAATGGGAATCAGAATCAATAGTTTTTCACCATGATTGGATTTATCAGCAGAAAAATAAAAATCAGATTCAACAGTTTCAAAAGATGGGATTTATCAGCTGAAAAATGGGAATCAGAATCAACAGTTTTTCACTATGATTGGATTTATCAGCAGAAAAATGGAAACAGATTCAACAGTTTCAAAGGATGTGACTTATCAGCTGAAAAATATCAGATTCAACAAATTTTCACCATATTTTACTCAATAAACCATTATAAATATGATATTTCCTTCCTCATTATCTCCTCATTCTCAATCTTAGTTGTTATTTTCTGGTGTTAGTGATAATAACTTGTCATTCTCATCCTTCTCTATTTCTTATTTCTTTTGCTGAGTGATAATACCTTCGATCTCATCCTTCTCACTTTCATTACTACACAACATGAGCAACAGAGTGGTCGCAGTGGTCTACTATAATGGCCAAATTCATAATACTGATGAAGGTGCTACCTTTGACTGTGAACGTCCTAAAAGCTTCGTGTTGGTGAAGACGTCACATTAGAGGAACTGAATGTGATAATTCATACAAAAATCAAAGCTGGAAATACAAAAAGAGTTTTAGAGATTAAGTATAAGCTTCCTCTTTCTATTGGTGAAGGATGTGTCGGATATAGGACTTTTCCACTAGAAGATGATGATGATTTGAGAGGAATGTTTCATGCTCACGAGACATTTCAAAATGTTGGTGTACTTGAGTTATATGCTGAGATTGAGGATTGTGGGCTTCTAGAAGATGATGATTCTCAGCCGTTTTCCTACTTCATACAACGTTCCCACAAAAGAAGTGCCATCTCAAGCTACAACGTTTCATAATTCATTTGTCTCACCAATAATTCCTACTGCCCTGGATGATGTGCCAGCTGGTGATGATCCTGTTCAGTCATGTGGAGCCCATGGTGAATATATTGGTGACTTTAGTGAGCAAGAAGAAGAGTATGCTGAATTTGCAAATGACAGTGATGAAAGCAATGATTCTGACCGAGACGTTGGCCCTGATATCAACACTTATGGAGTTCTTCCCCCTTATGAGCTTGCATCCCATATGCTCACCCTGGATCTGGATGCAATGCAAGTGCCAGAATTTCCTGAATATGGTCATACATTTGCTGCACCTCTGAGTTGGAATCCATCTACAGTTGGTCTCTATGTTGGGTTACAATTTCCAACGAAAGAGGCTGTGCTTCCAGCTATTAAGCACTACAACATCAAAAACTCTGTAGATTACAGAGTTATTGAATCCGAGCCAACCAAATATCATGGCAAGTGTCCAATGTATGGGAAAAGGTGCAATTGGAGAATAAGGGCAACAATATTCATGAAGAAGAAACAAGTATCGGAAATTAGAAAATATAATAGGCCTCATACTTGCACATCAGGAAGAATTTCACAGGATCATTGCAACATGATCTGTTCATGCATTCTGTCATTGGTCCAAGCAAATCCGGAGATTTTCGTTTCAGTTTTGATCGCTGAGATGTGAATCCAGTATAGATACATCACTTCTTATAGGAAAGCATGGAAAGCAAAGCAAAAGGCAATTATTCGAGTCTTTGGCGATTGGGATAGATCGTACAATGATCTACCTAAATGGTTGGGTGCAATGCAATATTTCGTTCCTGGTACAATTGTGGAATCGTAAACGTTACCTGCATATCACGGTGACTGGATGGTCCAGGGTAAGAGAATATTCCATCGACTCCTTTGGACATTTAAGTCGTGCATTGAAGGGTTTTCGCATTGTAAACCTATTGTGCAAATAGATAGTACATTCTTATATGGAAAATACAAAGGAATATTGTTGTTAGCTATTGGACAAGATGGCAACCGAAATATACTACCAATTGCCTTTGCCATTGTAGAGGGTGAGACAACGGAGGCTTGGTCCTTCTTTCTCACTAATTTACGTACACATGTGACAACACAACCTGGCATAGGCTTAATATCTTATCGACATGAATCCATCAAAGCTGCAATCAGACGCCATTGTAGTGGATAGAATCCTCCAAACGCATACTTTGTGTACTGCATTCGACACATTGCAGCTAACTTCATGAAGAGGTTTAACAATAAGGAATTACGTCGACAAATTGTCAACATGGGCATGGAATCGGATCAAAGTTATTTTATCTCTTATATTTCCTTTAATATATAAAATAATACTGAAATTAACAAGTTTTTTTTTAAAAATTTTATCCGGATACGAGTTGAGGCGACCCCATTTTCATTGGATGTATGAGATTCTTCGTGGAGAAAACGTAGAGGCGGCTAATTGGCTTAATAGGATCCCCAAGCAGAAGTGGGCCCAATCATATGATGAAGGAAGACGCTATGGGCATATGACAACCAACCTAGCTGAATCTATCAATTCAGTATTGAAGGGGACGCGCTATTTTCCCATTACTGCTTTGGTGCAGGCAACATATTATAGGTTGGCTGAACTTTTTGTTAAGATGGGCAACAAACAATGATCGAGGGAGGGCACACATACTGTGAAACAGTCACAATGGCAATGCAAGAAAATCGTAGGAAAGATAACTCCTACTCGGTTTGTAATTTTACGCGCGAAAATCAATCTTTTTTGATTGAGGAGTTACTTGACCTACAAGAGGGAGTTGCTGCAATGAAGTACGAAGTAAATCTCAGTGAGATGTGGTGTGACTGTGGGAAGTTTAAAGCACAAAGGTTTCCTTGTTCACATGTAGTTGCTGCTTGTGCACATGTCCATGTAGATTGCATGCAATATGTGGACAATGTCTATAAACTTGACACTATATTCAATGTTTATAGGCATGAGTTTGAAGCAGTTGCAAATGAAGGTTATTGGCCTCAATATAATGGACCAGAAGTGTGTCCTAATCCAGAAATGCGAAGAGATCCACATGGTCGGCCAAAATCAAGTCGTATTCGTAATGAAATGGACCCAGGGAGAAATGCCAACCAAAACATTGTAGATTATGCAGAAATGAAGGTCATAGCCGTCGAAAATGTCCTTATCAGCCTGGCACATCGGGGGAGAGTTCGCATCAACAATGAACCAATTACATGTTCTGCACATGTAATATTTACATATTTCATAATATTTACGTATTTCACATTCCATGTTATATGCTGATTTATTCTTATTTATCATTACATTCTTATTTATCATTATATAAATAAATAATTAATTATATATAAAAATAATAATATTATAAAAAATATATTATTTAGGCTTTTAAAATAATTTAAAAAATATATATATTTAAATTTAATTAAATAATTAAATTTAATTAAATAAAAATATTAAATATTAAATTAAATTAAATAATTTTAAAAAAAAAGGTGTTGGGAAGTCGCCATATGATATAGCGACTTCCCAGTGTTTTTTATTTTTTTGTTTCATTTTCAAGCTCGGAAGTTGCCATATGATATGGCGACTTCCGAGCCTAATTTTTTTTAAAAAATAAAATTTGAAGTTGTGAAGTCGTCATATCATATGGAGACTTCCCAACAATAAAAAAAAAAAGCACATTTTGGTAAATAAATACAAAATATAGGTAATTTGAAAATTAAAAAAAAATCAATATTCTGAAAAATTTGCTGACTCAGTCCATGTAAGTTCAGAAGTTGTGGCTGCAATGGCCCTATACTCAGCTTCAGTAGATGATCTTGCAATGGTCTTTTGTTTTTTAGAGCTCCATGAAATTGGTGTGCCACCAAGGTAAATAAGATATGCTGAAGTTGATCGTCTGTCCCAATTTGAGTCAAAAAAGGCTGTGAGAGAAAGTGCAGATTCCTTTTTAACGTACAAAGCATGAAATAATGTTGCTTTGAGACATCTAAGGACTCGTTTGAGAGTAGTTTGGTGTTGTTGAGTGGGTTTATGCATGAATTGAGACAGCTTGTTAACAGCAAAGCTTATATCTGTACGAGTGAGAGAGTGACATTGAAGTGAACCAACTGTTTTCCTGAATTCTTTTGCATCTACAGTTGCTGAGCCATCACAGATACTAAGAGAGACTGAAGTCGATAAGGGTGTGATGGTTTCTTTTGCTCCAATCATATATGTTTTGGTCAGGATGTCTGTGATATATTTATGTTGAGACGAGAACAGACCTTTGTCATGATGAACAACTTCAACTCCAAAGAAATAATTGAGAGATCCTAAGTCCTTGAGAGAAAATTTATTTGATAGAGCTTCAATAAATTCAAAGAGAAAAGGAATTATCATTGCCTGTCAGTATCAAGTCATCCACATGAACTAACATATATGCAATAGTGTTAGTATTCTTATAAACAAATAATGATGTGTCTGCCACGACGTTTAGAAAACCATAGGACAATAAGAATGAGCTTAGTGCCTTGTACCAAGCCCTTGGAGCTTGTTTCAAACCATAGATGGCTTTTTTTAATTTACAAACACAACTAGGATGTGATTTGTCAGTCAGAATTGGAGGTTGCTTCATATAAACTTCTTCAGATAATGGACCCTGCAAAAAAGCATTGTTTACATCGAGTTGATGCAAAGGCCAATTGTTAGAAGTAGCTATAAAAAGAACAGTTCTAATAGTCATAGGTTTGACAACTGGACTGAATGTTTCAGAGTAATCAAGTCTTGGTCGTTAATTAAATCCCTTGGCAACAAGACGAGCTTTGTATCTAGCAATTGTACCATCCAAATTTCTTTTAAGTCTGAAAACCCATTTACATCCAACCACAATTCTATCTTTTGGTGGAGGAACTAATTCCCATGTACCATTTCTGTGTAAGGCATCAAGTTCTTCTAACATTGCATTTTTCCAATTTGAGTTTTTATTGGCATGAATAGCACAAGAAGGTTCAACAGCACATGGTAGTGGATGTTTGGTGACAGTCTATAAGTGTTTGGTTGTGAAAATGTTGTTTTGAGACCTAGTAGTCATAGGGTGAGTTCTTGGAGGGGCTGGTGGAGCAGATGCAATATCTGAACAAGGTTCGGACACAGGTTGATTATTATTTAAAGTAATAGGAAGTGATGAAGAGGAAACAGAACATACCTGAGTGGAAAGAGTAGATGACGATCGAGCACCCAAGTCTGCCACTTGCTAAAAACCACATTTGCTACATCAAAAAAGTTTATAGATACGGAAGGTGATAATGGCTGACAAAGAGGTTTATCAAAAGCAGGGGACCAAGTTGTAATAGTATCAGAAGTAACTTTGTCATTGAGTTTTATTTCAGAAAATGGAAATTTAGACTCATCAAATAGCACATGCCTAGAGGCAGGTTTTATTGGTTGTTGGGTCTAAACAATGGTAAGCACTTTGAGTTTTGGAGTAACCCAGAAAGACACAAGGTTTTCATTTTGGATCAAGTTTGTGAGATGAATATGGTTTTAACCAAGGATAACAGAGACAACCAAATATCTTAAGCTTTGATAATTTGGTGGCTAGAGAAATAGTGCTTCATAGGGACATTTATTTGATAAAGCATTGCACGACAATCTGTTTAGTAGGTATACAGCTGTAAGAAAGGCATAAGACCAGTAAGATAAAGGAAGAAATGCTTGGTGAAGTAAAGTAAGTCTTGTTTCAATGATATTTATGTCTTCTTTCTGCTATAGCATTATGTTGTGGTGTATAAGGAGGTGTTTGTAAGTGTTGGATACCAAAGGTAGCATAGAATGACTTTAACTTATTATACTCTCCCCCATCATTTGAATAAATTGAAACAATTGATGTTTTGAAATAATTTTAAGCAAGAGATTTAAACTTTGGAAAAATAGTGTCAACATCAGATTTATTATGCATAGGGTAAAGCCAAATATATATGGTAAAATGATCAATAAAGCTAACATAATAATTGTAGCCATCAACAGAAGGAATCTTGGCTGGACCCCAAAACATCAGTGAAAATTAAGTCTAAAAGACCTCGACTAACTAAGCTGGAAATTGTAAAAGGTACTCTGTGACTCTTATTACAGCTGCATGAGTTGCGCAGATTAGTGGAAACAGAAGTTGGACATGGTAAAGAAACTTTTTTAAGAAGATACTTTAAATTTTGGATAGCATGATGACCAAGTCGTTGATGCCAAATGGTAGAGCTGGTTTTTGTACCAATTAACGCCAATGCCTGTGGTTGAAGAAGAGGCTTGGTATCGTGAAACTCATAGACTCCATCTTTACTCAGGCTGCGAGCAAGTGGATTCCTTGTGTGAAGATTGTCATAACGTGCCAAATACGAATTCAGCATGCTAGACACAAATTATGGAGTCGCCACTAATCATCTTACTAGGTGTGATTAGTCACCTATATGAATCTATCATTTTTAAAGTAATCCTAAGCTTGACTAAGGCAGCCAAAAAAGAATAGGTTTTGCTCTACTTATCAAAACTAGGTTCGGGAGTTCGGTTACGTGCGGGGAAGGATTAGCACTCTCACAACACCTATCTAGAGATAGTACCATATTAATCACATATTACCCTAAACTGGTCTTATCTAAATGGTCTTTATTAATCCTAACTTTATTTTAAAAATTACCTATGGCATTTTATCTTAAATAAGCATCTATCATTAAGAATCAATTAGTAAAAGTCTACTTAATTCAATTTCAATTACAAAGTAATAAATTAATTCACACAAAATTAAAAATTTAAGAAAAAAAAAGTAAAAAATTAGTAAAAAAATAAATAAATAAAAATAACTAAGCAAATAACCAAATAAGAGAAAATAAAGAAAAACAAATACATAAAATACAATAAACTATCAATTTATTATTTTCTATAAATCATAAAAAATAAACATAAAAATAAAACTAATAATGATACACATAATAAAATAAAAAAACAAATACAATGAATTAAATAATTATAAGTAGAATATACAAGATAAATAAATAACACAAATAAAATAATAAACTAGCAACAATTTAAAAATAAGATATAACTAATGAAATAGTAAACCAAACAAATATTAAATCAAAATTATAAATATAATAATAAAACTAAACAAAATCAAGATATATAAAACAAATGAATAAATAAACAAATAAATAAATAAATAAATAAGCTAAAAAATAAATTAAACATACAAATAAATAAAAAATCATAAAATACTAAACCTTATCAATCTTTCTTCTCACCTTTCAATTACACACTTGTCAATTCTTGATAAAGTGACGGTGTCCAGGGGCATCAATGACAGTGCAATAGTATTTGGTGGTATCAAACTTCCACAGGGCAATATCAATGGTAATACCACGTTCACGCTCAGCCTTAAGCTTGTCAAGCACCCAAGCATACTTGAATGACCTTTTGTTAATCTCAGCAGCCTCCTCATTGTTGTCATGGCTCGTCACAATCCTCGTATCAGGGCAGACTAGTAGATCGAAAAGTAACCTTGCTTCACCAAGTATTGAATCTGTTCTCGGGATCCTATGGTAGCATTAGAAATAGCCCATGCAGCCTCTTTCAAATTCGGCATGTTGAAGTAGGTGAACAAGGGGACTAATTATGTTTGCTTCAATAACAGCCTGCATTTGACTTCTATTTCCAGCAGTGATAGTTGAAATTGTCCAATAGGCCTCTTTCTTGATACTCTTTTTGTAGTTATGGGAGAGAAATTTGTTGAGATAGGGGAGACCTTGGTTGTCAATTACAACCTGAGTCTGATTCCGGGATGATATTTTCTCTTCTTATGCGTGACCCCAAAAATTCAAAGCCAAGCCCCTTTTACTTCACAATGTTCCTCATCTCCGTTGATGATGTTGCTTTTCTCGGGTCTGCTCCTGATTCTCCTCCAGCTAATTATTGAGACTGAAGTTGTTTATATAGGAAATTAGACTCAAGAATTTTAATCCAAGTTAACTTTAGCTTTCATATTTTGCACAAATGCAAACTCTTCACCAAAAAGAGAACCAATATTCATCTGGGACTCAAAGTCCCTTATCTCATCCTTTTTTGGTTTTTTTTCCGAATAATACAAGATAGAAATAAAATTAATTATAAATCAAAAATAAATAAAAAATGGACTGGGTAACACTTGATCCAAATTGGGTCTTTGGATAATAATTGGGCATAGGGCCCAAAGGTAACCCAATACCAACAATTCAAATGCCCCAGACAAAATCGGGTGTCTACAAAGATCCTTAACTAAGAAGTAAGAAGGAAAAAATTCAATTGATACTGAATTGGTATGATAAAGTTTGGAAACTGAAATCAAAAATTTTTTTTAGCTTGAGGAACACATAATATATCAATTAAATGAAAGGAACTAGAAGGAGTTTGAAGTTCAGTGGAACCAGTGCGTGCAATTGTCAAACCTGTGCCATCACCAATAAAGTGTTGGGTTATACTAATCTACCTTGGGCTCATGCATAAACATAATAATCAAAATGCAGCAGAAATAAAACAAAGAAGAACCCAAAGTACAATAGGATCTTAGGCTTGTGTTTGCATAGGTTTATAACATTCAAAAACAATTAAATCATCCATATGATTTAGAAGTTACCTACTTAAGATATCGTAACCTTAAGTTGCAGATCCTAATCTTGAATCCAAGATCTACAAAGCTTCAAACTCGTTCAAGACCACAAGAAGCACAATTGTCCTTCCTCTAGAGCTAGTCAACACAAACAGTTGATGGATCCTTTTCTAAGGTATGGCGATTCACTTATGCTAGCAAGTTGATCCTAAGATCACAATAAAAAGATCTATATTCTTGTGTCTTTCTCCCTTAATCAATCTCACTCAACTAGGTGAAGAAGCGGCAAGGAGAACACCAAGGTAGGAGGAATTGCGGCAAGCCTTAGGGAGCTTATGGAGGCTGCGATTTTACTGTTTTGCTAGGTTAGAGTTATCTTCTTGAAACCAAACTTTTTCTTAAGCAAAATCAGAATATCACAAATAGAATAGAGCTAGCTTGGGCGGCTACAACCTTTAAAATAGATTATATAGTGGTGTACACCCTAATCCCTATCTCCCTATGCTTGGCCAGCTACCTGTAACTTGTTGCACAAGATTTTCATTAATCCATTTGGACTTAAACTATTTAATTCTAAGATGGATCAATATGCCCATTATATTATCTAATAATGATAATGGTCTAACAATCTTAATGCCTTAAGTTGGGCCAACCATCCTTAGTGGACAGTCCTAAATTAGAATAGTCGCTTTTGACCTTTTCTAATTTTTTCATGCTTATTTATTGGATAGATTAATTTCTAAACGGAAGTAATTTAATTCTCAATTAAATTTTCTTTCTCTTCATGAAACAATTCGTGTCATTAATCTATTAATATCATATCATGATATTATTCCAATATAGTATAGTCAATCGCAATTCACTTTGCACATCTATATGTCAAAGTCGACTACTACACTAGATAAGACTTCTTGATTCCTCTTATCTTATTAAGACATTGTCCTTGGATTTCTCAATCTCAATTATGTCTTAATCCATCTCAATTGAACTTCTTCAATTGAGTCCTTAATATAGATCTTTTATTCCATTAAGTTTTACCTTAATAGAATACTATGTTTAATCCATACATATTTGTTCTTATGTGTGTGACCCTCTAGGTTCCCAATATGTTGGCAATGATTATAAGTTAATCATATTAACTTGTTATCATAGATCAAGAGTGGGATCTAACAACCCATCATGACCACCCAAATATTGTGAAGTCAGCGTGACCTTTTAGAACCTTTCAGCAACCAGCTTATTAGTGTAATACGGTCCTTTCACCATATATCCCGGATAGTGCATGAGCATGGTTCAGTGTCTACTCATGATCAATCCATATTAGTTCTTCGCAACTTATGATTAACCTTATGAATTCAGAGAAACAACTTTCTCCTAAATCCATTATGCTTTGGCCAAAGACTTAATCAAGTTAATCGTAGTCAAGAACAAATGAGATATGTCTCCAATATCACAGGGAGTGGTGAATCCTCTTTGGATCACTCATTCATCTTCGTATGGTTCATGTCATACCCAATAACACCCTACTTTAAGCATCCACGTGATTGGGACCCGTTCGTGATGAAATCTAAGTATGACACTCTCCATACAAGATGACTTGGTATCACAAGTCTGAGGACTAATTTACACGACTGGTACTAAGAGAACATTATCATAGACACTAGAGTGATAAATTACCAAATAAAGTTCTCTTGGCGGGCCATGTTCAGTGAACTTGTTCAACAGATAAACACCTATATGTTATCCCAAGTATCCCATACTTCAACCTGTATGGGATCGGTTGCTTACTTCATAAGTAAGAAGGCTTAACATGTACTAGTCTTTGAGAATTGCCAATGCCCCGTCTTGGCAATACGATGACCAGGAATAGTTTGAGGAACAAGGCTTTGATGCATAAGGATCTCATAATTATAACTCTTTACAATTCCTTTGTAAGGCCATTATGTTCCATGGGCTTCATCCGATTAGTACTTAATAACTCATTATTGTACTAACATGAAGGAAAACCTTGTATCACTATAATCTTAGCGAAAGGTATGCATTATTGACTGTGTATCCGAAGCTCAATCTGATTGGCTCTAGGGCATACACCAACATAAAGAGCTCATCTGGTCCACCATAATTGGAATAAATGTTCAGATTCTACAAATCAGAAGTAACATGGTGGGCTACACCAGTATCCACTAGCCATGAACTATATTTTTTGTCAGTAGAGGCATAATTTGCAACAAGTAGAGAGGACTTTGGTTTAATCTTAAAGCAAGTCTTTGCCAAATGACCAGCCTTATCACATAACTGACAAATAATTTTGGTAGCAAGAGACTTATATCCAGAGGTGGTAAACCTATTGAATGTAGATGGAGCTAATGAAAAGCTATTTGAATGGCCATGATTCATGCTAGAGATCAACTTGGATTCATTCATAGAAGCTTGATGAAACTTGGAAGCAGGATTAGCATAAGCAATGAGATAGTCAGAAGATGCCTCTTGCTTATGAAGAAAATCTTCATATTCACTAAGTTTGTCCATGAGCTCCTCAAAAGAAATATGCGATTCTCGTGAACGAACAGCTGCGGCAATCTCTTTAAATTCATTACCAATGTCATTAAGGGCATGAATGACTAAATCATCTTCACTTACAAGGGAGTTGATAAGTGCAAGCCCGTCACTAATTCTTCTGAGATGCTGGAAATATTCAATAACAGTTTGTGTGCCTCTAGGCTTGTTGAGCTTGTCTCTGAGATTCATCATGCGAGACTTGGAGCTATTAGCATAAAGTTTATTGATCTTGTTCCAGGCTTCAAGAGCAGTATGAGAGGAGATGAAGAAAGGAACTATAGATTCAGTAGAAGAAGGGATGAAACCATGAAGTAATAGTTGATCTTGTTGAATCCAATGTTCATATTCTGGATTAGATATCAATTCAGGAGGGTTGGTGGTAGAATCTGGTTTAGGCATGGTGGCAGGTGGACAAGGTTTTGAGCCATCAATATATCCAAGTAGCAAAGAATGAGTGAACTTGTGCTCTCCATAAGGGATACTTGAGATTGGTTAGTTTAATGGGGAGTTGGGCTACTGCATTGATGGAGATTAAGGAAGTTGGTTGACTGGGTAGCATGAAGGCCTGTGTGCTAAGAATAGGACCAGAGGTAGTGAAGCCAATAGAGGCAGAGGAGCGAGATTGTGCCATATTAAACAGAGTGTGTAGAGAGAAGAAATGAAGGAGGCTAAAAGGAAAGAAAGGTTGAGACTCGTTATAGCAAAAAAGGCTCTGATACCATATCAAATGTGTGACCGAATGAATGATTATAACTTTGTTTATGTGGGTATTTATAGTACATGAGCGAGTAAAAGATAAGAGTTACAAACTACAATCCAAATACAAAGATAAAGATAAAGATAATGGATAAGATAAATTCTAAATACAAAGATAACAAAGATAAAGGATAAGATTAAGTGTCATCTTGTTTCTATTGTGGACTTATCTTCCTTCCAATACAGAAGAGAATAGATGAGAAACTGATGTTGGAAGGTTGAGGATGAAAAAAATAGGATGCAAAGTGTTTTGGTTCGGATAATATTAGATTACCAAAAGTAATAGGATTTTCCTTATAAGATTATCAAGACACATTTTTCGTTGGCATGACATGCATGCGTTTGGTTCACCTATCATTCTTTCAGGAATACAACATTTTGCAATGATCACATTACTAAAATACCCTCTAACATTATGAACGTGTAATAAATTCTTTCTTTATATATTTAATTTTATATAAAATTACACATTTAAATATGAAGAAATAAAATTTAAAAAGCATATGATTATGGTTAAAATTTATATTTCATGACATTATTTAAAAATAATAAAATTATATGATTATAACATAAAAATGTATATTTTTTTTTCAAATAAAAATATGAAAAAAATTAAATTTGATTAAAGTGTTCAAAAGGATCGATCCATCCTTAGAAGGGATCGATCCTTTTGAACACATAATGCTTCATTCTGGCTACAAAACATGAAGGATCGATCCCTTAATTCTTTTCTCTTGCAAATTCCATCAAAATAATTTGCACTTGACTAATATTCTAATAACTAAAAAACATTGTTAAAGTATCATCAAAGTTAAAGTAAGCATGTTCCACAACAAACATAATATGGCAACTCTAAAAACTAGTTTAAGATTACAAGAATAACATGCCATAAATCATAATAGATTAAGAGAGTCATTTGTCTAATTCAAGTAGCATCAAAGTTAAAGTCAACACGACCTAGAGCTATTAACATATATGCGCAGCTCTTTTACTAACCAAGTCATAAACATATTTACATATCTCATTCCATAGCATCTAAAAACTCAAGCCACAAAATCAGAATATGAGTATGCAAATACCCCCAATGTTGCCAACATCTTGATACAAGCTCTAAGCATAAAGAGAAGCTAGACATATGCAGCAAGGTTGAAGTCAAAGGAGGGTCGATAGGGATTATATTCACTCAATTGCTTAAGTATGTAATCTCTTCTGAATTCCTTTGGCAAAGAAAAAAAGAAATCTACCTTATGTGAATCTTTGCTAATATATTCCCCTACAATAAGAATTTAATCTTTGGAGAAGCCTTCAATTTGCATGATTTCTGTGAAAATTATCATCCTACTATTATTTCCCTCGGCATCTTTCTTGAAGAATGCATAAATACCTTTAATATCCTCTGTAGCTTCTCGGTATGCAGTCCCAAACTTGCCTATTGATAACTCGTATAATTATATAGTTTTTAGTTATGTTTTATTATTGTTTTGTGTCAAATACGAGTTATTATTGCTTAGTCTACTTGTGTTTATGATCTTTTATATTTTTATGTAATTTGGTGTTTTTCATGAGTTTCTTTGAGTGATTTCAGATTACTAGGTTAACTCAAGAATTAAGGGCAAATCCAATTCAGTTCCAGTTCCGACACCTTTTGCAATATCAGCTATATCTGGTGTTTCACTGAAGCATTAAGGCTGAAATTTTTACAGTGCATAGTTAAGAGCCATATCTATCTTTTTCATGTTTTACACTTCTTGAAATGGAGTCGTTTTCCCTAGCGAAATCGACCATCAAGTTGGCTGATGTGCAATGACGTCTGTGCTGACCTGTTTTGGTATTTTGACCATATCTTCTGATCCACATGAGAAAATGATCTGATTCCAACGACTATGGATCCGTAACTGATAGGGGTATATTTTTCTAGAAGACCATTTGATCAGATCGAGCCTCCAACATTGACAAAACCGACCATCAAGCTGGCTGATCAGAATTGTCATACAATATGACGAAAATTGTTAGAAAAATGCACCCACCTATTATACCTACCTTTGAAATTTATAAAGCTTGTCTCTTGTCATTTAGCTCTCCAAAATGTGTATAAATAGAGGGCCTTGGATGAGCATTAAAGGTAGATTGGTAGGATATTAGCCATTGTAATAAAATTCTCTAAGTTTTCTTTTTCTTTCCTTTCTCTAGTTTTCTTTTTTCTTTATTTACTTATGCTTCTTACATTTCTTTTCATTTTATTCATATCTAGTATGTGTTGCTAATCATATTGTTGAGGTGATGAGGTGAAGCTCTTGGTAAATGCTAAGGTTAGTCTCTTAAACATGAGCTAAAATGAATCATCATTTATAAACACTAGTATAGATAATATTTTTCTTTTGGTTTAAAATCATACTTACAAAGTAGGGATCTTGATTCATTATTGACAAGGAAAATGGCACAGTAAATGCTTGGTTTCATAACCTTGATTTGTTGTAGACATATACCTTGGCATAAGGAATGCTTGGACTCTTTTTATGAGTTTTGAGGACACCAAATGAACATAATATCATATGCTATGGACGTTGGACAATTTGGACTGAATTGCTAAACCTTCCGATTGGAATCTCCCTTATGTGTGAATTTCAATTGTGTAATAAAACAAGATTAATCTTAGCATAACACCAAGATTGGATTCTCTAACCTCAACATCTTTTCTTATTGTTTTTTATATCTTGTTTAATTTCTTTTATGTTATTTTGTTTATTTTGTTCTTTAATATCTTGTTTATCTTGTTTTGTTGTTGATTCCCTAATATCTTGTTTACTTTCTTTTTCTTATATATTTATTAACTTATACTTACTAATACGCTTCCCTGTGGTTCGACCTCGGACACCCGAGAATTTATTACTTGAACATAACCTGCACTTGGGTTTACAACTCTTAATTGAGTCTCCATCAAGTTTTTGGCGCCGTTGCCGGGGAGGCAATACTAAGTATATAAGTTTATAAGTATATTTATTTTTATTGGCTGGTTATACCGCCTATATTTATTTTTATTGGCTGGTTATACCGCCTAATTTTCTATATATTTATATTTATATTGTATATTAACTTTGTTTATTTTTATTGGCTGGTTATACCACCTAATCTATATATTAACTTTGTTTTATGCTTGTTTGGCGACGTGATTTTAGATCTCGTCGTTTAGTTAGATTTTATTGTGAAACTTTTTCAGGTAATCTTTCTAATACAACTCCTACCATGGCTGACAATGAAAGTGTTCATGCTGAAGATGAGAACAGACAAGTACGCACCATGCGTGACTACTTGCAACCAACTCGAAGCTCATCACCCTCTTGTTTTATTTTTCCTCTCAATGCAAACAACTTTAGTTTTAAACCAGGTATGATAGCTTTGCTTCCAAATTTCCATGGGTTAGAATCGGAAAGTGCTTACTCGTTTCTAAAAGACTTCGAAGATGTATGTGTCACCTTTAATGACCAACAATGTACAAATGAAATTGTCAAGCTAAAATTATTTCCTTTTTCTTTAAAAGATAAAGCAAAAATTTGGCTTCATAATTTAAAACCAAGGTCAATTGGCACATGGCAAGAATTACAAACTGAGTTTCTAAAGAAATTTTTCCCAGCACATAAAACTACTGCTTTGAAAAGACAGATTCAAAATTTCAATCAAAATCAAAATGAAGCATTTTTTCAGTGCTGGGAGCGTTTTAAAGATTTGTTAAGTTCTTGTCCACATCATGGTTTTGAAAAATGGCGTCTTATTAGTTTCTTTTATGAAAGTTTAACTCCCGAAACTAAACAATTTGTTGAAACAATGTGTAACGGTGAGTTTCTAGAAAAAGAACCTGAAGAAGCCTTTGACTACCTAGACCATTTGGCAGATAACTCTCAAGCCTGGCACACAGATAATTCCTCTGAAAGTTCCAATAGATCTAATCTTGTTTCTAACAGAGGAAAATATCATTTTAGTCAAGAAGATGAGATAAAAGCTAAAGTACCTAATTTGGCTAGAAAGATTGAAGCCATGGAACTTAGAGAAGTAAAAGAAGTCAAAACGGTTAAAAATGAAGAAAGTTGTGGAATTTGTGAAATCATGGGACACCCCACTTCTGAATGTCCAAACATTCCAATTCTTAAAGAAGCGTTGCATGATCAACTAAATTCCATAAACACATTTAAAAAGCCTTTTCCTTCTCCTTACTCTGAAACGTATAACCCTGAATGGAGAAATCATCCCAACTTCAGTTGGCGGAATAATAATCATGTTCAGGTACCACAATTTCAAAAGCCGGGCAACACTTTTTCCTATCAACCTTCACGTGTACAAACCTTGGAAGAGACATTGCAAGCATTCATGCAAACACAAGCAAATGTGAATAACCAAACTTCACAGGACATCAATGAGATCAAAAACACCTTGTCCACATTGACAGCTTCATTACGCACTCAAGAAGAAGGTAAGTTTCCTGCTCAACCTCAGCCTAACCCTTCTACTCAATGTCTTGTTTCTTGCTCCAATGAAACTCAACAGGAAAATGCCAGTTCTATCACAACTCTTCGAAGTGGAAAGGCAATTGACAAAAAGATTCCATCAAAAGACCAAGATCCTCCTTCCCCTCCGAAAAGTATTGGTAAGGATGATGGTAAGTCTGAACTTCTTGAAAATTTGGACAAAGAAAAAGGTATGCATCCTGCTCCTTTTCCTCAAAGGTTGCAAACAATAAAGAATTTGAATCAAAATGCAGAAATTTATGAACTTTTCAAACAAGTTAAGATTAACATTCCTTTATTGGATGCAATCAAACAATTTCCATCTTATGCTAAATTTTTGAAGGACATGTGCACAGTTAAAAGGAAACATAATGTACAAAAGAAAGCATTTCTGACGGAAAGTGTGAGCTCAATCATTCAGCACCTTACTCCACCAAAATTCAAAGATCCTGGATGTCCAACAATCTCATGCATCATTGGAAACACTAGAATAGAACGTGCATTGCTTGATCTTGGTGCTAGTGTTAATCTTTTGCCTTTTTCTGTTTATCAATAGTTAGGTTTAGGTGAACTCAAGGAAACACCTGTTACACTTCAACTAGCTGATCGTTCTGTAAAAATTCCTCGAGGGATAGTTGAAGATGTTTTGGTTCAAATTGATAATTTTTACTTCCCTGTTGATTTTATTGTTTTGGACACACATCCTGTTTCAAATCCAAATGTTCAAATTCCTGTTATATTAGGCCGTCCATTTCTTGCAACTTCTAATGCTCTGATAAATTGCAGGAATGGTATTTTGAACATTTCTTTTGGAAATATGACTTTAGAATTAAATGTGTTCAACATTTGCAAGCAACCTGGTGATGATTCAGAAGTACATGAAGTGGATTTCATTGAAGAACTTGTTCATGAACATCTCACCACTACCACATTCCATGATCCTTTAGAAGCTTATTTAATTGAATGTGAGTTTGATAATGCTTCAGAAATTTCACACACTGATTCTTTGTTAAATTTTTTTCAGGATAAGCATTGTTGGAAACAAAAGTTTGAGGAACTTCCATCACTCACAAATGTCACTGTACCATCAACTATTGAACCACCCAAGCTGGATTTAAAACCATTGCCATCCGAGCTAAAATATTCCTTTTTGGGTGAGAATGAAACTTTTCCAGTCATAATTTCTTCACATCTTGATGAACTACAAGAAGGTAAGTTGTTACAACTTTTGAAGATGCACAAAAATGCATTAGGATGGACCTTAGCTGACATAAAAGGAATAAGCCCATTAATCTGCACACATAATATTTATTTAGAGGAAAATGCTAAACCCTCTAGACAAATGCAACGAAGGCTTAATCCTAATATGAAAGAAGTAGTGAGAAATGAAGTCATTAAACTTCTAGATAATGGAATCATTTATCCTATCTCTGATAGCAAATGGGTAAGTCCTACTCAAGTCGTACCTAAGAAATCTGGAGTTACTGTAGTTAAAAATGAAAACAATGAATTAATTCCAACTAGGACTGTTACTGGTTGGCGCATGTGCATTGACTATAGGAAACTTAACTTAGTGACGAGGAAAGATCATTTCCCTTTGCCTTTCATGGATCAAATCTTAGAAAGAGTTGCAGGGCATGAGTTTTATTGTTTTCTAGATGGATATTCTGGGTATAATCAAATTGCCATTGCACTTGAGGACCAAGAGAAAACCACTTTTACATGTCCTTTTGGTACTTTTGCATATCGTAGAATGCCATTTGGATTATGTAACGCCCCTGCCACATTTCAAAGATGCATGCTTAGTATTTTTAGTGACATGATTGAACGTAATCTTGAGATTTTCATGGATGATTTTTCTGTTTCTGGTGATTCATTTGATGATTGCTTAGCCAATTTGAAAAATGTATTGATTAGGTGTGAAGAAAAAAATCTTGTTCTTAATTGGGAAAAATGTCATTTCATGGTCACTAAAGGTATTGTACTAGGTCACATTGTTTCTGCAAAAGGGATTGAGGTAGACAAGTCAAAAATTGAATTGATTGCTAATCTACCCACACCAAAGACAGTAAAGGACATTAGGTCATTCTTGGGACATGCAGGTTTTTATAGAAGATTCATAAAAGATTTTAGCACGATATCTAAACCTCTATGTAATCTTTTAATGAAAGACACTGCATTTGAATGGACTAAAGATTGTGAAGATGCTTTTGAAAAACTCAAAAATATGCTCACTACTGCTCCTATTATGAGATCTCCTGATTGGTCTTTACCATTTGAAATAATGTGTGATGCTAGTGACTATGCTGTTGCTGCTGTGTTAGGACAAAGGAAAGATAAGAAACCACATGTAATTTACTATGCAAGTAAAACTTTAAATAGAGCCCAAATGAATTATTCCACTACAGAAAAGGAATTACTTGCAGTTGTTTTTGCATTGGATAAATTCAGATCTTACCTTGTTGGATCATCAATTGTTGTCTTTAGTGATCATGCAGCTTTAAAATATCTTCTCTCTAAGAAGGATGCAAAACCTAGGTTGCTGAGGTGGATCCTTTTGCTGCAAGAATTTGACATCACCATTCGAGATAAAAAAGGAGTAGAAAATGTGGTGGCTGATCATTTATCAAGACTTGTTTGTGATGAATCTTTTGGAACCTCACCAATAAATGATACTTTTCCTGATGAACAACTTCTAATTGTCTCCACGACACCTTGGTTTGCTGACATTGCTAATTTTCTTGCTACAGGAAAAATTCCTTCTCAATGGAGCCCCCAAGATAAAAGGAAGTTTCTGAATGAGGTAAAGAAGTTCTATTGGGATGACCCTTACTTGTTCAAATATTGTCCTGATCAAATTTTTCGAAGATGCATTCCCGACAATGAGGTAAGTAGTGTAATTAAGTTTTGTCATTCCGAGGCATGTGGTGGTCATTTTTCATCAAAGAAAACTGCTGCAAAAATTTTACAGTGTGGATTTTACTGGCCAACTTTATTCAAAGATGCACATAATTTTTGCAAGACATGTGAAAGTTGTCAAAAATTAGGTTCCATCTCGAAAAGAAACATGATGCCTTTGAACCCAATTCTTGTAATTGAAATTTTTGACTGTTGGGGTATTGATTTCATGGGACCATTTCCACCATCTTTTGGTTTCTTATACATTTTAGTTGCAATAGATTATGTTTCAAAGTGGATAGAGGCAATTCCATGTCGAAATAATGATCACAAAACAGTGATTATATTTTTAAAAGAAAATATTTTGAGTCGATTTGGAATTCCTCGATCTATCATAAGTGATGGGGGAACACATTTTTGCAACAAGGTTTTTGAAACATTAATGAAGAAATATGCCATTACACACAAAGTTGCAACCCCTTATCACCCACAGACAAATGGACAGGTAGAATTAGCAAATAGGAAGATTAAACAAATTTTGGAAAAGACGGTTAATCCAAATCACAAAGATTGGTCTCTTAGACTTAACGATGCATTATGGGCCTATCGAACAGCTTTTAAAACAGCATTGGGCATGTCTCCTTATAGGCTAGTTTATGGAAAACCTTGTCATTTACCTGTGGAACTTGAGCATAAAGCATATTGGGCCATTAAAATGTTCAACTCAAACCTTGATGACGCTTCTAATTTACGGAAATTACAAATAAATGAACTTGAGGAACTCAGAAATGATGCATATGAGAATTCTAAAATTCATAAAGAAAGAACTAAAGCCTTTCATGACAAGTTAATTTCAAGAAAAACATTTGATGTTGGGCAAAAAGTTCTACTTTATAATTCTAGACTCCACATATTTCCTGGTAAATTAAGATCAAGATGGACTGGCCCATTTGTGGTTAAGCATGTGTATCATTATGGAGCAGTTGACATTGAGAATCCTCAAAATGGTAACGTATTCAAGGTAAATGGACAAAGACTCAAACTCTTTTTGGAAAATCATGTTACTCAAGAAGAGGTTGTTTTTCTTTCTGATCCTTGTTTTGAAAATAACTAGATGTAAATATAATTTTTTTTAACCCCGGTTAAATGGCGGATAATGGTACTCCGTGATTATTTAAGTCGGTTCCATCAGCTACCCACAAAACTGATATTGTATATAAATTTCTCTTTCAACTTCTTTTTCATTTTTTTTTAAGATGGATGATATTCTCACAAGATTGTAGAAACGATTTCCTCCTTTTCCTCGGAATATTTTACTGAAGCTTTACCAAGTTCGATTTGAAAGATTAAGGATGCTTATGCACAAAGGGATTTCTGAAGACATACGTTGGATAATTGAAGCCAAGGTACGTGAAGATGAATATCTTCCTGTTTTGCATTTACCAGGTACAGGTAGAAGCACTTTTGCAAAGAAGCGACGAGCAAAGCGCATGAGTTCAAATTGCCACAAATGTGCACGATGGACGTGTAACGGTAAATGTCGTTCTATTGGGATTCCGTCCTCTAATCGAGATGATAAAATTGAGTTCATTAAGGATGGACTGAGTAAGGAGAATTTGGGTAATATCCAACTTTCTCTTGAGACGCATCCTAGTGGAGATGTACAAAGAGAAATTCTTGATTTATGGCCGCAATTCCAAAGGGAATGGCAACATCTTGGGAATCTGATGTTAAAAGACCCTGTTTGTCAGCTTGTAAGAAAACTGGATGGGAAGCATATCCTCGACTCATAGAAGGCGTTTAAGCCGTTTCTGGACGTAAAACCAGAGGAAGATGTGAGCCACAATCACAACTACAATAAATGAATTCTCAGCTTTTGGTTTGATTTGCAATAACTTCATTTCTGTTTAATTTACGATTTGTGTAATTATTCTCGTTTTTTTTTTTTTTTTTTTTTTTTTTTGCATTGGTCTTTTACGGTTGCTTTTTCTTTTCTTTTTGATTTTCTTCCTGAAATCACGCAAAAATCTTTTGTTAGGTTAACATTTTCTTCTGACAGGTCAAATACACTTTCGACGACATTATTACTCTTGTCTGATTCACTACTCAGTCCTCTATATATTACACCATGTACTCATTCTCTTTCAGGAACTCGAAAAAAATGGAAAGTACTTCGTCCCAGCGCATTGAAAAAATTTGTGTCTTTGGAGGTGCTTATCCAGGGAAAAATAAAATATTCGCTGATGAAGCCATAAGAGTTGGAGTAATACTTGCCCAACAAAAGATCCAGTTGATTTATGGAGGCGGTAGTACGGGTTTAATGGGAGCAGTCGCTACAGCAGCACACGCCGGAGGAAGTCCAGTTCTAGGAATCGTGCCAAAACTATTCACAGGTTTTTGTGGACCTACCTTGGGTACGGAAATACAAGTCTGGAGTATCCATGAACGGATAACAATCATGTACCATTCTGCCGATGCATTCATTGCTTTACCAGGAGGTCTGGGTACATTGGAAGAAATAGCTTGCGTGGCTTCTTGGTCATCTTTGGTCACAAATAAGAAACCCATTGGTTTGCTTAATATTAATGGTTATTTAGTAATTTGCTTTCATATTTAGATAATGCTGTGGATAATGGATTCATGTTTTCAGAGGCAAGGAGAACCATAATTTCTGCTACAACCATTGAAGATTTACTCAAAAAGCTCCAAGCTTATGAGTATTTATCTGCTATGGTTGTTTCGCAAACGCTCGGAAAAAGAAAAAGAGATATGGACGAGCAAGGAGTGGATTGCACTCTGTCTTTGTGACATTATCTAACAATTTGTTTGTTGTGTCTCAGTTATAATAAGTGGTTAGCAACCTCTGCAGGTAATATCTCCTAAATTCTACCTTTAGTAGGGGGTAAGGGACATATTTTGCTAATTTTAAAAATAAAAAAAAAAAATTTGATGTGTTTTAAGCCATTTAGAAGTATTCATTCTGAACAAGGTCTGAGTAAGGGAGACTTGAGACATACCTTGTCAGTTTGATTTCTTCTTTCAAAAAAAAAAAAAGTTTGTTGTGTTTTAAGCAATTTAGAAGTATTCATTCTGAACAAGGTCTGAGTAAGGGAGACTTGAGACATACCTTGTCAGTTTGATTTTAATCTTTTTATGTTTACTTGTTAATTTTTGTTAAGTATTTTAGGATTATTTAGGTTGCATGAGTTTGTTTTGTTTTGAGTCTTAGTTATTCCTATTCTTATGTTATTAGTTCTTTTCTCTTACACATGATTCTTTCATTTGGGTTAATAGACTTACATTGAGGACAATGTAAGAATTAAGTGTGGGGGGAACGATTTAGGATTTCTTTTATTTTTGTCTACTATTTTTTTTTATGAGTCTTTATTATTATTATTATTTTTTTAATGTGTTCTAGTTCCTTTTTAATACAATGATGAGATATGAATTGCATAAGTCTAAAACAGATTTATTAGTGAGAAGATTTTCATGAGAATTGAGCTTGATGTCAACCTTTTTATGAGCCAATGTTAATATGATATGTTGATTGAGAAAGAAGCATGTTTAGACTTAATCTGACTTGTATAATCATCCTTGTGAGTTTTTGAGCCTATAATGATTGATGCATTATACAAAGCAATCTAATTTCTTTCTTGAGTGCTCTTATGATTACATGATTCTCTAGAACTTGCTTTAAACCGTTTGAGACTATATTGATACATGTGACAACATGAATATGATAGAGGCATTAGGATTATAACCAGAGCCAAACAGCCATCCATTATTAATGTTCTAAGAGAACATCCCCACTAGTGAGCCAATTTGAGCCTACATTAAATATGCTATTTTATTGGTAACCAGAACTTACACCTAGCCTAAATATACTTATATCCTTACCCTTGTTCTAAAGATGGATTATATATTTTGAGACATATTGCAAAAACAAGGGATACTTTTTGAAAATTTGGGTTAGAACGAAAGATAAGTGTGGGGGAGGAGAGAGGCAAAAGTCAAGAGAAAAAGAAAGGGATCATTGTCAAATACATTCCCATATTAAAAAAAAAATAAAATCTTCTCTTGAACTTCTAGTTAAAGTAAAGAAAAAGATGTTACAAAGTTGGTTAGAATGAAGCAAAGGCTCAACATGAATATTTAGCCTATGTTATTATGTGCTTTATAAGAGTTTTGAGAAGTTTTATTTGTATGATCTTATTATGTCTCTAAACTCTATGAACTCCTTGGAACCTTTGTGATATCTTTATCCTTTTGTTCTTTAACTACATTATAACCCTTTGGCCCCATTACAACCTTGAAAAAAGACCTCTTGATTTATGAAGTTGTATGATCTAAATAGTGGAGAATAGGTGGACAAGCAAGCATATGGTAGAACTGTTTTCATGAGATTGATTGAGTGTAAACACTTTACCACTACTTTAAAGAGTGGAAATCATGAGAGTATAGTGAGAAGTTGAGATTAAGTTGAATATGCACTATTTTGATTGAAATATGTTATGTTAATATTGGCTTAACTCATTTATTTACATTCAAGCATGAATTTTTGTGAAATTCTTTGAGCTATTGATTAGTTTATAAGACTTGTTCAAAGATTGTCTCTAATTTATATTGAAAGGATTAGGAGTAAATATTTTTAGTGTATGTAGTTTACTTATATTTTAGTTTTTCAATGTTTGTGGGTATCGTTCTAGCAAACCCTCACGAGACTAAACTCGTCCACTAGGGACACCTAGGGGTTTAAAGGCTTGTGTCACATGCTAAGTGCCACCGTGATTTCCAATGAAAATGGATTAGATTAGATTTTCTTATTTTATTTTTATTGAGTCGTTGCTAGGGACTAGCAACAATCTAAGTGTGGGGGTGTGATAACTCGTATAATTATATAGTTTTTAGTTATGTTTTATTATTGTTTTGTGTCAAATACGAGTTATTATTGCTTAGTCTACTTGTGTTTATGATCTTTTATATTTTTATGTAATTTGGTGTTTTTCATGAGTTTCTTTGAGTGATTTCAGATTACTAGGTTAAATCAAGAATTAAGGGCAAATCCAATTCAGTTCCAGTTCCGACACCTTTTTCCATATCAGCTATATCTGGAGTTTCACTGAAGCATTAAGGCTGAAATTTTTACAGTGCATAGTTAAGAGGCATATCTATCTTTTTCATGTTTTACACTTCTTGAAACGGAGTCGTTTTCCCTAGCGAAATCGACCATCAAGTTGGCTGATGTGCAATGACGTCTGTGCTGACCTGTTTTGGTATTTTGACCATATCTTCTGATCCACATAAGAAAATGATCTGATTCGAACGGCTATGGATCCGTAACTGATAGGGGTATAATTTTCTAGAAGACCATTTGATCAGATCGAGCCTCCAACATTGACAAAATCGACCATCAAGCTGGCTGATCAGAATTGTCATACAATATGACGAAAATTGTTAGAAAAATGCACCCACCTATTATACCTACCTTTGAAATTTATAAAGCTTGTCTCTTGTCATTTAGCTCTCCAAAATGTGTATAAATAGAGGGCCTTGGATGAGCATTAAAGGTAGATTGGTAGGATATTAGCCATTGTAATAAAATTCTCTAAGTTTTCTTTTTCTTTCCTTTCTCTAGTTTTCTTTTTCTTTATTTACTTATGCTTCTTACATTTCTTTTCATTTTATTCATATCTAGTATGTGTTGCTAATCATATTGTTGAGGTGATGAGGTGAAGCTCTTGGTAAATGCTAAGGTTAGTCTCTTAAACATGAGCTAAAATGAATCATCATTTATAAACACTAGTATAGATAATATTTTTCTTTTGGTTTAAAATCATACTTACAAAGTAGGGATCTTGATTCATTATTGACAAGGAAAATGGCACAGTAAATGCTTGGTTTCATAACCTTGATTTGTTATAGACATATACCTTGGCATAAGGAATGCTTGGACTCTTTTTATGAGTTTTGAGGACACCAAATGAACATAATATCATATGCTATGGACGTTGGACAATTTGGACTGAATTGCTAAACCTTCCGATTGGAATCTCCCTTATGTGTGAATTTCAATTGTGTAATAAAACAAGATTAATCTTAGCATAACACCAAGAGTGGATTCTCTAACCTCAACATCTTTTCTTATTGTTTTTTATATCTTGTTTAATTTCTTTTATGTTATTTTGTTTATTTTGTTCTCTAATATCTTGTTTATCTTGTTTTGTTGTTGATTCCCTAATATCTTGTTTACTTTCTTTTTCTTATATATTTATAAACTTATACTTACTAATACGCTTCCCTGTGGTTCGACCTCGGACACCCGAGAATTTATTACTTGAACATAACCTGCACTTGGGTTTACAACTCTTAATTGAGTCTCCATCACCTATCTCTTCCACCAGCTCAGTCAATCCATCAATGATTCGAGATCTCTTCCTTCTTGTCACTGCTCTTTTGGTTGGGACAGTAGCTGTTTGACAGGTTAAAGCATCTATTTTCTCCCTCAATTCAGCTTCTTTTCCCCCTCAGGATCAATATCAAGTGCATCTACAAACTCTTCATCTTTTTCACCTTCAATTTATTCCATTGCATTAGCTAGGGTCTCGGCTTCTATTCTTGTTGCTCTGTCTTTTCCAAAGATTGTGACAAAGTCATAAAAGTGTGGAAAATGTTTGTTTCTCAATCTAGCAGCTAATGTATGGCTCTAAACAAATGTCAAACACCAAAACAATACATGATCAATTTCTTGCTTGATTCAAGTGGTACAGTAGTTAGATTTGACAGGGATTTGTTTGGGGAGTTTATTTTATCAATACTAGAGATGTGACCCATGATATGCTGTGGTTTGAAAGCCTAAAATACAAAAAATAATAATGTAGAAATGTGCAAGTTTACTCATTGAAGGCAACTCAATGAGAGACATGTGTCATAATGATCTCGCAAACGCTAAATAACGTTAGGGTGGAAGAAGAAAAGAAATAATTTGCTCCTCTTAAATAATATGAGGGTTTGAAAACAACCTCGAAAAAAATGGAGTCGCCACCGGTCTTTTTTGGTTAGGTGTGATCGGTCACCTATTAAAACTGGTTTTTGTAAAACATTTTAAAATTAATTAAAATATTTTGAAAAACTAATTTTAAGGCCTGCGTTTTAAACCAGAGAAAAACAAAAGCGGGTTTGGGAGTCAGTTACGTCACGGGGAAGGTTATTGCCAAGGTAGTCAGTACTGTACCGGTGGACGTACCGTTTTTCTTTTGGTATTGGTACATACCGGTACTGATGTGTTTCGGTGTACCGTTTTGGGTTTATCGGTATTTTTCAAATATTTTTTCATATATATACATATATAACCTATTTTCAAGTTTCATAATAAAATATATATCATATACATTTGCAAATATACATCAATTACTTACATAAAATATATTTTTATATGTGAATATAAAATTTTAAATATTTAATATCCAAAATTTTTAAACATCAAATAAATATAAAAATATATAGTAAATTATTATTAATTAAGTTTAATAAATTAATTAAATATTTATTTATTTATTTTTAAATGTAATTATGAAAAAAAATAAAAATGACCATGATAGAGAAAACATTAGAAATTGATTTAAGACAATCAAATAAGTGAAAAAAAAATTAAAATCTTGTATCAACTTGTACCAACTGGTACGTGCCGGTACTAACCGGTACAGGCCGGTACGGATCGATACAAAAATCGAAACGGTACACTACTGGTACCGTTTCGTTTTACCTTAAAATCGATACCGATATTGGTACGGTACTGACTACCCTGGTTATAGTACCTCTACAACGCCCATATAAAACGGTACCTTATTAATCATGTGTTATCATTAAGTCTCGATAAAGGTTGGTTTTAATTTCAATATTAAAAAATAATTCCCTTGAAAATATAGTCATTTTATTCAAGAACGATCCAGAATTTATTAATACAAAATTTTCTATACTCCCCAGCAAACCCGACAAAATATATAATTTTTCTCATTTTGAAATCATCTGGATCATTCCTTTTTTTAAAAGAAGGGTATCCTGTATCTTCTCCGACAGACCCAGCAAAGAACTCATGAATTATTTTAACTCGGGTACATTGCCTCATTTATTATTAAAAAGGTGACTTTTGTATGCATTAAAATCATTTAAGTAAATATGAATATGCAAAACAAATATTAACATGCAATATAAACAAAGTAATACGATCACTAATTATCACATGGCATAGATTAACAAAAAATTAACATGACATTGATTGTTTCATGGCATAAAGATCTAATATGAACATTAAACATATATAACATAAATTAACAAGAGAATTCAACATGGCATTAATTATCCAATAATCATGAAAATGAAAATAATATGAATAGCAACCATAGAAGGCATATTAATCTTTAAATAATATAATTAAGATCATGCTATAAACAATAGTTATTAAATAACATAAACCAACAATATGCACACAACAATTATTTAAAATTATTCTTCATGTATATTTTATGTATGGAATTACATAAATGGCATCAATCGAAAAATTTAACTGAACTCCCCGACAGACCCGTCAAAGCTTGGAAAATATTCTTTCGTCTAACACATATGTAATTCTGAATAAAACGAAAACCATACTTTAGGATTTCCTAAACACGTGAGTTGAAGAATTTCCTAACCTCCCTTGGCAAACCCTGCAAAGATTAAGAAATAATTCTCGCCAAATGTTTATGAAACCCGAGAAAGCACGTTTTAATGAAATTTTTTGAAAAAACACATTTTTTACGTATGAAATGCATGAAAACGGGACCTTCATCGGAATGTGTTTCTCTTTTGAAGAGAGGGCATCGGAATACCTAAGGAGGTATCCTAATACCTTTGAAAGAAACTTAAACTGAATTTAAGGAAAAAATGGATTTTTTGGCATGGATTTTGCTCGGATTAGAGAGGGTATTCAAATGCTCTTGATTGGTATCCGAATACCTTTAAGTGAGCCTTGATGCAATATTTTAAAAATCTAAGAAGACAAAAGATTTAATTTTTTTAAAGAGAAAAGCTCTTGGCCGAAACTCCCTAGGGCAAAATGCCCAAAATTTGACTCGATTCTGAAGCTCGTTTTAACTACCGATGGCCCGATTTATCAAAACCATATTTTTTAGACCTTAAATGACCAAAATACAACTTAGAAACAGCCCCTACGGATCTCGACCAGCCCCTCCCCTTTGTGTAAAAAATCCAAACTCTTACTCGTTTTAATGTTCGTGTTACCTACCTAGAACCAGTTTTATCAAAACTATTTTTTAACCCTTAAGGAAAACTCAAAAAAATATGAAATTTTAACCATAGGTTCATCCAAGGATGCATTAAATGAGGTTAAAACGATTTTTTATTTGGAGAAAAAATACATAGACTCATGTTGCCTAAAATCACCATATCCAACCTTTAAAACATTGCTTTTTCCAACACTTTGGAAAATAAGATTTTGGCTAGAGACCATTAGTTAATCTTAACCAAAATCATTGGCTCAAGGTTAGCCTCATGGACGTTAATCCGGCCTAACCATTACTTGGAAGAATCCAAGGTCATCAAGCTCATAATCATTTTTCCAACAAAAAAAGGTAATATGCAACACAAAGAATGCTCCACAATAGACCATATCCAGCAAAGTAAGAAAATGACAAGATATAAGCAAAAAAGCATAAATAAACAATAAAAACAAAGGTTGGCTCAAGGTTGGCCTCTTGGATGTTAATCCAACCTAACCATCACTTGGAAGAAACCAAGATCATCAAGCTCATAACCTTTCCATTTCAAGAAGGAAACAAGATGAAAATAACATCAAACAACCCAATAGACCAACAAGTATCATATATCAAAGTAAAGGCATGAAGCAAAAAATATCACAAAAAGAACCAAATAGGTTCGGCCAACATAAAAATGGAAGAGGAAAATGTTGTAAAACCTTATTCTTTTGAAAAAAAGAGAAGAGGAAAAAGGGAAGCACTTTGAAAACCATTTAAGACCATTTGTTTTTTAAGAAAAGAAAATGAAAATCACATAGAAAAGAAGAAGAAGAAGAAGAAGAAGAAGAAGAAGAAGAAAAAGAAGAAGAAGAAAAAGAAGAAGAAGAAGAAGAAGAAGAAGAAGAAGAAAAAGAAGAAGAAGAAGAAGAAGAAGAAGAAGAAGAAGAAGAAGAAGAAGAAGAAGAAGAAGAAAGCTTGAAAAATAGAAAAGAAAGGAAGAAGAAAAGAAAAAGAAGTTACCTTAGGTAAGCTTCTCAAAAAAACCTCTCAATCTTCTCCTTCTTTCTCCTTTTTCTCTCTTCCTTTCTTTTTCTATGTAGTGACTTTTAGCTATTGCCCTATGCTATAAATGAAGAGTGCATCCATGAAAAAAATCTCCTCCCTTGCCTATTACTAGCTTGGTCGAAAATCACCCCTACATGCCTCTAGTGTCATCTTTCTTTTAGCCAAATAACATTATCACATGGGATTCAGCCCTTCCTCATTAAGTTTTCCACCTGGTGGCTAGCCAATGGTCATCCACTTAGCCTCCAAGAATGGATCTCAATGGCCAAAAATGCCAACTCATGTACTAACTAGGTGACTCATGTCCTTACTCTTATCACCTATCCATTTATTTACTACCATGTAATTTAACCCCTCCAAGGACATCCTCCACTCTTCCTTTTTTATTATAACTTTACCTCATTTATTTACACAATACTCCTACAACTTTTATTTAATTTTAAGATCACCCCTCTTCCTCTCATCCATTTTCCAACATGGACTTTAAGTTTGGGCCATCCACCAAAAAAACATACATGGACTCTTAAAGTTGGGCTTCCCATTTTTTTACACAAGTTGGGCTCTTCATTTCCTACCCATTACCCTTCCATTTGGTATTAAAAAACGGGCCATCATCTTCCACCAAAAAAATCCTACCACTTGGTCATTAAAGAGTGGGCTTCCATGGTTCCACCAAAATTTCCATCACTTAAGCAAAAATGAGCTTCCCATATTTTCACCAAAAATTGTCATCCATTTGAAAAATGGACTTCCATATTTCCATCAAAAATTGTCATCCACTTGGATAAAAATAATGGGCTTCCCCCTTTGCCTAATTATTTGGCCGAAAATCCACTAAGCATTCTCTACCGTTTTCATTCACTTCACTTTCATTTAATCACTTCAATATTCAAAGTTGACTTTAAAATCATCAAGATTACTTCTTTAACACCCAAATTTTCCTTTTTAATCTTGATTTTTCATAGTTGACCTTTTTGGTCACCTTTGACTTTTCAGATCCGAAGCATCAAAACTGGCATGCCCACTTAATGAACCCAAATGTTAAGTCACTAGGCTATGAGAAAAAGGTAACCTTAGAAAATTTTAAATTTAAAGGAAAACATACTTTATTTAGGAGTCCAAACAAAATTAGTTGTCTACAACATGTAGAAAGAACATCAATATAACACAAGCTACATATATTATCTACGGTTAAAGTACTTAAATAGTCCTTGTACTATAGTCCAAAGTGCATTTTAGTCCTTGTACTATAAAAGTGAGTAATTTAATCCTTGTACATTTGAAATTGGTGCAAAGAAGTAAAATTGGTAACATTGTTAATGAAAACTCATCTAAATGCTGATATGGACATGTGAAACTGACATAAAAAATGACTTGGAAAAAAATGATGACGTGTCAAATTTTTTCACTGAAGTGAAATTTAGAAAAACATAAATTTTTTTACCCAAATCCCTCCCTTACCCGTAAAAACATGTCATCATTTTTTTTTTGAAGTCATCTATTCTGTCAGTTTCTAAATTTCACCTGAGAAAAAAAGTTGACACATCATCATTTTTTCCCAAGTCATCTCTTCTTTTAGTTTCACATGTCCATGTCAACATTTAGACGGTTTTCCATTAACACTGTTACCAATTTTACTTCTTTGTATCAATTTCAAACGTATAAGGATTAAATTACTCACTTTTATAGTACAGAGACTAAAATACACTTTTGACTATAGTACAAGGACTACCTAAATACTTTAACCTATTATATATATATTTAGGAAATATAATATATTGCATAGAAGGGTCGCCAAGCTGTCGCAAGCGGAGTCGCCAAGCAGATAATGTCCTTCTATGCAACATATACGAATAATACCCATTACCCTTCCATTTGGTCTTAAAAAACGAGCCATCATCTTCCACCAAAAAAAAATCCTACCATTTGGTCATTAAAGAGTGGGCTTCCATGGTTCCACCAAAATTTCCATCACTTAAGCAAAAACGAGCTTCCCATATTTTCACCAAAAATTGTCATCCATTTAGAAAAAAGGACTTCCACATTTTCATCAAAAATTGTCATCCACTTGGATAAAAATAATGGGCTTCCCCTTTTGCCTAATTATTTGGCCGAAAATCCACTAAGCATTCTCTACCATTTTCATTCACTTCACTTTCATTTAATCACTTCAATATTCAAAGTTGACTTTAAAATCATCAAGATTACTTTTTTAACACCCCAATTTCCTTTTTTAATCTTGATTTTTCAAAGTTGACTTTTTGGTCAACTTTGACTTTTTGATCCGAAGCATCAAAACTGGCATGCCCACTTAATGAACCCAAATGTTAAGTCACCAGGCTACGGGAAAGAGGTAAACTTAGAAAATTTTAAATTTAAAGGAAAACGTACTTTATTTAGGAGTCCGGACAAAATTAGTTGTCTACAACATGTAGAAAGAACATCAATATAACACAAGCTACATATATTACCTATGGTTAAAGTACTTAAACAGTCCTTGTACTATAGTCCAAAGTGCATTTTAGTCCTTGTACTATAACAGTGAGTAACTTAATCCTTGTACATTTGAAATTGGTGCAAAGAAGTAAAATTGATAACATTGTTAATGGAAACTCATCTAAATGCTAATATGGACATGTGAAACTGACAGAAAAGATGACTTGGAAAAAATGATGACGTGTCAAATTTTTTTACTCAAGTGAAATTTAGAAAAACATAATTTTTTTTACACAAATCCCTCCCTTACCCGTAAAACCATGTCATCATTTTTTTTGAAGTCATCTATTCTGTCAGTTTCTAAATTTCACCTGAGAAAAAAAGTTGACACGTCATCATTTTTTTCCAAGTCATCTATTCTGTTAGTTTCACATGTCCATGTCAACATTTAGACGGTTTTCCATTAACACTGTTACTAATTTTACTTCTTTGTATCAATTTCAAACATATAAGGATTAAGTTACTCACTTTTATAGTACAGGGCTAAAATACACTTTTGACTAAAGTACAAGGACTACCTAAATACTTTAACCTATTATCTATATATTTAGGAAATGTAATATATTGCATAGAAGGGCAAGATACTGAGTGTTCTTGCTCTTGCAGTTCGTATAGATGATATAAAGGTATTAATCGTGCAATAGCAAGAACAGTCAAGCTATCGCCAGCAAGAACAGTCAAGTCTTGCTCTTGCATTTAGGAAATATAATGTCCCCAGCGGAGTCGCCAAGCTGTCACAACCTAAAAAATAACAAGTCTCATCTCAAAGACTTTATTATTCGTTAAGCGTGACATTAAAAAAAACCGAGAGAAAGTCGACTCAATTCCTCTTGAAAAATAAAGGTTTTGAAAATGACCTTGAAAAAGACATGGAGCCGCCACCAATCTTTTTAGCTAGGTGTGATCGGCCACCTATTAAAACCGATTTTGTAAAATATTTTAAAATTAATTAAAATATTTTAAAACCAATTTCAAGTCTGCGTTATAAACCACAGAAAATCGAAGAATCGGGTTCGGGACTGGGTTACTTGCGGGGAAGGATTAGCACCCCCACAACTCCCGTAAAAAATAGTACCTTATTAATCGTGTGTTATCTCAAGTCTCGGTAAAAAGTCGGTTTTTAATTTAGTATTTCAAGTTAATTCCCAATTTAAAGAAAAATAATTGCATTTTTAATTGAAAATGATCCGGAATTTATTAATTCAAAATTTTCCTATATTCCCCAACAAACGTTGCAAAATATAGAAATTTTTATTAATTTGGAAAATTTTCCGAATCATTCTCATTTTAAAGAAGATATTCCGTTCTTAATGATAATTGATGATATCCTCCGGAGCAAACCCGGCAGAGAACTCATTAATTTTTTAACTCGGGAATATCTTTATTTTATTGAAAATCAATATCTTTTTCATAACATTTTAAAAAAATATGAACATGAATATGTATGACATAGTAAAGATGATATAAAAAATCTAGATAACATAATACAACCTAAATGATATGATATAATTTAAATGGCATAGCATATTCTAAATGAAATATCCTAAGTACCATCTTATATTATAAATGAAATGAAATATCCTAACATGATATATTCTAAATGAAATGGTATGATTTAAATGACATGGCAAATTGAAATGATATGACATATTTTAAATGACATGGCATATTCTAAATAATATAATCTAGATGACATGGAATATAATCTAAGTGACATGAAATGACATGAAACATAAAATAATCTATCATGAAATATGCATGAAAATAAAAATAATAATTTATGAACATAGTATATACTAAATAATGTGACAAAAATAAATGACTAAATAAAAAGCATAGGATAACATGAAATATTCAAAACCATATGACAAACAATATAACATCATAAAATATAAATCAAAATAATGACAATACCATAGAAATTATCATAGCAAAAATCACATATTATATAGTATGCATGAACATGGAAAATGCAATGCATGAAAGTGTATTTTTTCCTTTAACTAAGGAAATCCGTATATCTAAAAAGATATCCAGCTATCTTAGGAAAATATATCAAATTAAATTTTCTAAAATCAAAATACTTTGTGATTGTTTGAAAACAATTTTTTTAAATCTTGGATGAAAATTAAACCCAAGCCGAATTCCCTTTAAAAATGGCTCTAATTTCCTAAGTTTAAAATCCCGGACTTGACCACTCTTGACCCAAACTCTATAAAATCATTTTTTAAGTTTAAAATGGCCTAGAATCCACCCTAAGACAGTATCTAAACTTCCTAATCAGCCTCCTCTAAGTAACTTAGCCAAAACAGAAAAATCATTTTCCCTCAAATTCAAATCTGACTCTACTGTCCAGTTTTAAAACACAATTTTTTAACCTATTTTTTAAATTTCAAAAAACTCTAAAAAAAGTATTGGAGACTCAGAACATGTAAAACTACACGAAAAAAATTGGCTTAATTTTTTGATTAAATATAACGTCCTAGAAAAATTGGGAAAGTTAGAAAATTGGGTGAAAACTGTTTTGCCAAAACACATTTTTTTGCCTTTGACAAAATCATTTAAAAAACAAAGTAAAAATATTGGAGACTCTCTTAAGGACCTAAAATCAGTAGCTAAAACTTCTAAAAACTTGGACAAAAATTGGCTAAAGTAAAAAAACATCACAAAGGTAGAATAATCAATTTGACAACTCTTTAATTTTTCACAAGTATGCTCAAGTGAGCATGACTTTGAGCCATTGATTGGCCTAAATCATAAATCATGTGGCATGATATGATATGCATGAACATATAACAAATTGAATGCATGAAATGTATGATTTAAAACCTAAATGACATGGAAAATGCATGGCATAAAGAATATGGCCTAGACCTAATATGAACTTGCATGGCAATAAATGCAACCTAAGTCTAAACATGCATGAAATGCATGGCAATACTAATGAAACCTAGACCTAAAGAATGCATGGCAATAACAAAAATACATAGTATGCTAAATAAAAATACACAAAATCATGGCATGAAAATACAAACAAATCAACATGCAAGATGAAAATGCACATGCAATGCAAAGAAAATGGAAGTAGCCGAATGATCATGAGCTCCAAATGATGATATTCTATCATGGCATTTTCGCAAACATATGGAATACTAAATCAAGATACACAAACTCATGGCATGGAAATGCAAACAAGTCAACAAGCAAGATAAAAATTCCCATGCATAGCAAAGAAAATGGAGGTGGTCGAATGGACTCATGCTCACGATGATGATATTTTAGCATGGTATTTTCACAAACACGTGATATACTAAAATGCAAAGCTAAAAAGAAACATGTTAAACCATGTAAATATGAAGTAAGGGCATGCACACGACTAGACATTTTCACAAACACATAGAATAGTAAGATGCAAACCATGAACAACTCAAACATGTTGAAAACAGAAAATGAAAAATGGTAAAAACAAGGAAAGTAAACATGAAAACAAGATAATAAAATAAAAAAATGGAGGTAGGTAAGCAAAAAAATTAAAATAAGCTCCATATTTTGTTCTTTGAAGAAAATATAAAACATCAAAAACATGCTAGATATCACCAACAACATGAAACAAAAATCAAAAACCAACCATTTAAGAAAAAAATACCATTCGGCCACTTCAATAACATGTAAAAACATGGTTTTTCAAAGTTTTTCAAGAAATCATAAAAGAAGAACTTGAAGAGAAAGCTTAAAAACACTTATTTTAAAATTAAAATAAAAAGAAACTCACCAAATATCAAATGAAAACAGCAAATCAATGTTGGAAATGCAAAAAAAAAAGTGCAAGAGTATGGTGCATTTAGCTACCTCTAAAAGCTATATTGCAAGATTTTCCTCTTCTTACTTTCTTTGCCTTTCTAAACTTTCTATTTGCTTTTCAAAAATGGAGAGAAATCAGCCAAGCAAGAGTGAAAAATGAAAGAGACTCACCCTTTCCCTTAAGGTGGCCTGTTGGTGTAGAATAGGCTAAGAGGTTTCTAAAATTTTTTCTAACCAATTTGATCCTATGGCCTTCAATCCAAGATGTTTTCTATGTTGAATTCTCACCCTTAGATTGGAATAATCAGCTCCTAAATATATGATGTCATGAAGATGATGTTATAAATAGGATCATAAATATGACATCATCCCTCTACAACCATTGGTCCATGTGTTGCAAATTCAAAGGCTTGATCACAAAAATAACTACCTTCCTCTTCTCTCTTGGCCCTTAGATGAAAAAATCTGAAAATATCCAATCCTCCAAGGGCCTTGGCCAGCTGCCCCTTCACCTTCTCAGCCCAAACTTCATTTTTTTAACTGCAAGAAAAGGCACTTTTCGGTTTCTTCGGTAAAATGACCTTTTTGACCCCCGAACCTATATAAATAGAAAACGAACACAAAATTCAAATTTTCTTTTTTCAATACTTCCGAAATGATTAAAAATTGAATTCTAAAAGTTTTCAAAAATTTTCGAGCCCATTTGCTATATTTTTTTTATAGATTTTTCGTCCAAAATTGCCATTTTATGCACCCGAACTTTTACCATTTTGTAAACGAACTCCAAATTCATATTTTTCTTCACCAATCTCTTTCAAATAATTTAAAAGTGAGATATGCAAATTTTCAAAATTTTTCGAGGTCATTTGCCATTTTTTTGGGATTTATCCCTTGAATTTCTGCATAGCGGGCCCGAGATTTGCCATTTTGCAAACGAACTCCGAATTCAGATTTTCTTTCTCCAATCTCTCCAAATAATTTAATAATGAGATCTGCAAATTTTCAAAATTTGTGGAGCTCATTTGCACTTTTTTCAAAATTTTCCAGTTTTTCCCTTTTGCCTCTAAAGCCCGATTTTGTTCAAAACAAGTCCGATTTTCAGATTTTCTTTTTCTGGGCCTTTATCATATAATGAATTCGAGTTGGTCCAAAAATGCCCAATTTTTACAATCAAATTGCCCTCTGACTTGATTTTTCCTTTTTTCACTATCGAAAATTTCCTCGTTTTTCCGTTTTTTCTCCAATCGGCTTTTTTCTCGGAATTTCTTCAAACTGAGCCTTGGTCTATCCTTGTTTACTCACTCCTCATCAATTAGGGGTTTTATTTTTACCGAATCAGGCCACTTTTGTAATTTCCCCAATTTCACCAAAATCCACTAAAAACACTAATTCTCGATTTTCTTCCAATTTGACTTTTCCTTCAGTTTTTCTTCCAAGTAACTTCAAATCATGATTTTGAAAGTAGATTGACTTTTTTAGTAGTTGACTTTTTGAGGTTGACTTTTTTGGGGTTGACTTTTTCAAATTTGACTTTTTATGCTTGCCTTCTTAGACTAAGTCTCGGAGTACCACCTGCAGGATGAGAAAAGCTTTTTTTGCAATCTGAAACATTAGTTTAGGAAGAAAACATACCTATTTTAGTAGTCCAGACAAAATTAGGTGTCTACAACTGCCCCTTTTTGGCTATTACTGAGAATCAGGAATCAGGCAAAGATAAACAAACACTAATTTTGTCCGGTTAGTGAAATCACATGTGAAGGAAAGGGAAAGGGCTTTTCATTCTACATTTTTTTATTTTTTTTTCATTTTTTCATTCCTTTTTTTTTGTTTTGAAAAAGCTGTAATTTGAAGATTTTGTCCTTAAATTGAGTTCCCTGACTAATCAAGGCTCAACCCGCCTTAAGGAAACGAGTTCGATTTACAAAGTGATGATTTGGGCAGAACCAATAATTGAAAAGTTATCTAGGAGAAATCGTAGATAATTTTCAAGGTGATGACTTGGGCGAAACCATAAGTCGAAAAAGTTATCTAGGCGAAACTGTAGATAATTTTCAAGGTTATGACTTGGGCGAAACCAGAAGTCGAAATGTTATCTAGGTGAAACCACAGATAATTTTCAAGGTGATGACATAGACGAAACCAGAAGTTGAAAAAGACCTAGGTGAAACCAGGAGTATTTTCTGAATATGGCGTCCAGAGGTCTTATCCATGATTTTGAGTAATAGTGCCCGAAGGTCTTAAAAATGGTGCTCGGGGGTCTGATCTATGATTTGGAAAATTGGTGCCCGGAGGTCTGATCTATGATTTGGAAAATTACACTGTATGCGACTTTCAAAACTATGCCCGGAGGTCTAATCTATGATTTGGAAAATTGCGTTGTATGTGACTTTAAAAAATGATGCCCAGAGGTCTTAAGAATGGTGCCTGGAGGTCTTATCCATGATTTAAAAAGAAAAACTATGCCCAGAGGTCTTAAGAATGGTGTCTGGAGGTCTTATCCATGATTTAAATAGAAAATACCTTGACGACGGTCCTAAGGCTCGACTCATTTGAGAAGCAGAACGAGTTCGATTTTAAAACAAAAGGAAATACCTCGACGATGGTCTCGAAGCTCGACTCATTTGAGAAGTAGAACGAGTTCGATTTTAAAACAAAAGGAACTACCTCGACGATGGTCTCGGGGCTCGACTCATTTGAGAAGCAGAATGAATTCGACTTAAAATAAAAAGAAATACCTCGACGATGGTCACGAGGCTCGACTCATTTGAGAAGCAGAATGAATTTGATTTAAAACAAAAGAAAATACCTCGACGATGGTCTCGGGGCTCGACTCATTTGAGAAGCATAATGAATTCGATTTAAAACAAAGGGAAATACTAAGAATGATCTTGGGTTTGATTTATTTGGAATAAATAAATTTAACTTGAAAATGAAAGGAACATACCTCAACGGCGATCTTGGGGCTCGACTCATTTGGGAAACAGAACGAGTTCGATTTGGGAAAGCCAAAGTTTTCCTGATTCCTGCAATGTTAGCTAAATGCAATGATGAGAATGACATGCTTTGCAAATGCTTGTATGTTTCCTAAGGATGAATGCAATCAAATGATTGTGTCATGATTTCTAATCCATGGTTTCTTTGAAGTTCACATATTATTTGACTTCATGACGGAGTCTTCAATTGTTCATTGATGCCCCATTTGAGAAACCTTTCACTCAAGATAAATTCTCAAACAATTCCAGTTTCTGACTTCGCTGAAATTCACAAATTTTCTAACTTCATGACGGAGTCTCCAACACATTCACTGTTTACCTTTACTTGGTGAATTTTCCAAACCTTTTCTAAGATTTAAATATATTCCTTAGTAATACTCTGAAATATTTTTTTAAAGATTTTTATGTTTACTAATCATCATTCAATTTAATAACAATCAAAATGCATCGCAAAAATGTATGAAAGAAAGTATGAAACAAGCAAGTGTCATAAAAGGGATAACAAGAATTTATTGCAACAAATGTTTTAAAATGATAAAAGTGAATATCAAGGATATAAGAAACAAATGTAAAGTTATAGGTTGTAGATGCCCCGGATACGGAATATCTTGGACCTCCTTTTTCAAATCATCTAAAATTTCTCTTGAATGAGTAATTTACTTGGGTAATCCCTCGGCTTTCGTAGTTACGTCAGACTGAGTTTTTCCCCTTTCCTCTGATTTTTAGATACTTTCTCCCCCTTTACACGGAGCATTGATTCAAACCTTTTATCAGTACTTGAGCCGCCCTTTGCGGGTTTTCAACTCAAGTGTCCTCCATTCGGTATTAAGTCGCCCTTTGTGGGTTTTCGGCTTAAACCTCTCCTTTTACATTATTTTTTTATTTTCATTTTTTGTTTTCTCTTTTTTTCTTGTGTTCTACCATACACCTAAGAATTCTAAATGCTTCCAAGGTAAAAAATGTCAATTCAAAAGATGGGTTGAATTCTGAGAACAACCTTTCAAATTAAATATCCATGTCTGATCAAAATAGACTTTTAAAGCACGTAATGTAGGTCAAGGTTCGGGTTTAGAAAGAAAGGATAAATAGGCCCAAAGTGTGTTTAAGGGTGATTGGATCAAAGATCATTTCCTGAGGAGAATTCATTCTTGAATCATTTGTCTTTTTTTGGACTTTCTTTTCTTTTCTTTTTTCTTTTTCCATCTTTTTCTTTCATTGCTGGCTTTCATTTGCCATTCTTTGATTTCACATTTTTTTATGGCTCTCTTTTTTTTCCATATTTTTTTATTATTTTTCCTCGCATCTGCCCTCCACTGTAGAGGGTGATCCTTAATCAAGGTTCAAAGAAAGAAATAATTCCTAGGGCTCAAAGGGAGGACTAAGGATAATTTCTTCTTAGTGAAGGGAATATGAAAGATGGTTATTCATCATATCAAGCAAGAATATTCTCATTGAAAAGCAATCCTCAGGGGAGATAAATATATAGAATTTCTATTTTTACACTTGGAATCATTCGAATTTCCATGTGCACAACATCACACTTTTTCTTTTTCTTTTTTTTTTCTTTTTTCTTCAAGCATAATACTTCTTCAATTCATCAGCATTCACAGGATTTCTCAAATCATCCCCGTCCTTTCGAGTTAGAATCAATGCTCCTCCAGAAAAAGCTATTTTTACCACATAGGGTCCTTCCCAATTTGGAGCCCATTTTCCTCGCGGATCCTTCACTATAGGGAGAATTTTCCTTAATACCAACTCCCCTTCTCGGAACTGTCTGGGACGAACCTTCTTGTTGTAGGCTCGAATCATCCTTTTCTGATACAACTGCCCATGACAAATTGCCTTCAATCTTTTATCCTTGATAAGATTCAGCTGTTCATAGCGAGCTCTAACCCATTTCACCTCTTCTAGGCCAACCTCCATCAAAACACGAAGTGAAGGGATCTCAACCTCAATAGACAGCACTACTTCCATCCCGTATACCAAAGAAAATGGGATTGCCCCTGTAGATATGCGAACCGAAGTACGATATGCGTGAAGAACAGAAGGCAAGATCTCATACGAATCCTTGTACACATCAGTCATCTTCTCAACAATTGTCTTGATGTTTGTGTTGGCTGCTTCTACTGCCCCATTCATCTTCGGACGGTAAGGTGTCGAATTATGGTGTGTGATCTTGAACTGAGTACACACTTCTCTCATCATCTTATTATTTAGATTAAGAGCATTATCTGAAATAATTCTTGCTAGTAATCCATATTGGCATATGATTTCCTTCTTAACAAATCTGCATTCCACCGACTTTGTTACATTCGCATAAGAAGCAGCTTCTACCAATTTTGTGAAATAATCTATACCCACCAGGATGAAACGATGTCCGTTCGAATGTTTTGGAGTAATAGGCCCGAACATATCCATTCCCCATATCGAAAATGGCCATGGTGCAGTCATGACACGCAATGGTGATGGCGACAAATAAATCTTATCTGCATATATCTGGTATTTATGACATTTCCGGGAATAACTGATACAATCTCCTTCCATCGTTAGCCAATAATACCCTGCCCTCATAATTTGCTTAGCAAGCATGTGAGCATTAGCATGGGTTCCACATATCCCTTCATGGACCTCTTCTATGATTCTCCGAGCTTCGATAGATCCGACACATTTCAATAAGACTTGGTCTTTCCCTTTTTTGTAGAGAATCTCACCATCTAAGACAAAACCCATCCCCAATCTTATCAAAGTCCTCTTGTCATTTTCTGTTGCTCGTTCAGGATACTGTTGACTCTTGATGTATTGCAAGATGTCATTATACCAAGGGAGGCCATCTGCTTTTTCTTTGATACTCAAGCAGTGGGTAGGAGACTCATATATGCTCATCTTAATCGTCACAACTTTAGCCCCTTCACTCACTTTAAACATTGATGACAAAGTAGCCAGAGCATATGCCATTCGGTTTTATTCTCGGGGGAAGTAATTGAAGTTTACTTCTTCAAATTCCTCTAACAAACTTAGTATGAGCTCTCAATATCGGAATAACTTTGCATCTCGGGTTTTCCATTCTCCGCGCAATTGATATATCACTAAAGCTGAGTCTCCAAAAACCTCCAATTTTTTTTATCTTTCTGTCTACGGCAGCACGAAGGCCTATAGTACATGCCTCATATTCTGCAGTATTGTTTGTACAATCAAAATCCAATCTGGCAATGAAAGGATAATAATCTTATTCTCGGGATATGAGGACTGCACCAATTCCGTGCCCCATGGCATTGGATGCCCCATCAAAGTACAGCTTCCACATTTTCTTCTTTTTAGAGGGAATCTCATCTTCTTGTGAGACGCACATCAAGTCTTCATCCGAGAAATCAAAGTTCAGAGGCTCATAATATTCACTACCCGACTAGCTAAGAACTCCGCTAATATACTGCCCTTTATAGCTTTTTGACATACATATATAATGTCGTACTCTGACAACAAAACTTGCCATCTTGCTATCCTCCCTGACAAAGAAGGTGCTTCAACATGTACTTGATTGGATCTAGCTTGGAAATAAACCATGTATTGTCTGAGCCTCCGAGCAGTCCAAGCTAAGGCACAACTCAACTTTTCTACCGACGAATATTTCAAGTCATAATCTGTAAACTTCTTGCTAAGGTAGTAAATCGCTTGTTCTTTCTTCCCAGTCTCATCATGTTGCCCCAAGACACAACCCATGGATCTCTCAAATACTGATAATTACAGTAGCATTGGTTTATCCAGAACAGATGGCATTAATACTGGTAGGTTTTATAGATAATGCTTAATCTTTTCAAAAGCGATCTGACACCCTTCATCCTATTCTCCTCACGTTTTCAAAGTAGCTTAAATATTGGATCACATTTGTCAGTTAAAAGAGAAATAAACCGAGCAATGTAATTCAATCTTCCCAGAAAGCCTCTTACTTCCTTTTGAGTACGAGGTGGTGGCAAATTCTGGATGACCTTCACTTTATCCTGATCAATCTCAATTCCCCTTTTGCTAACAACGAAACCCAACAATTTTCGAAGTGACTCCAAAAGTGCATTTTGCCGGGTTTAGCTTGAGTTGAAACTTTCTTAGTCTTTCAAAGAGCGTCTTAAGATTTGCAATATACTCCTCTTCTCCTTGTGACTTTTCAATCATATCATCAACATAGACCTCAATTCCCTTATGCATCATAACATGAAACAAGGTCACCATGGCTCTCTTGCTATGTTGCCCCAGCATTCTTCAACCCAAACGGCATTACCATGTAACAGAACGTTCCCCACATTGTAATAAATGTGGTTTTCTCCATATCTTCCAGTGCCATCTTAATCTGATTATATCTCGAGAATCTGTCCATGAAAGAAAACAAAGAACTCTTCACCGTATTATCCACCAAAGTATCGATGTGGGGCAAAGGGAAATTATTTTTGGGACTGGCCTTGTTCAAATCTCGGTAATCGACGCACATCCACACCTTGCCATCCTTTTTTGGTACTGGAACAATATTTGCCACCCATTCCGGATATTTTGCCACCTCTAAGAATCAAGCACCAAACTGCTTTTTCACCTTCTCTTTTATCTTTAACAGCATGTCCGGCCTTATTCTTCTCAACTTTTGCTGAATTGGCCTGTACTCTGGCCTTAAAGGGAGTTTATGAACCACAATATCTGGATCCAACCCTGGCATGTCTTGGTATGACCATGCAAATGCATCTACATATTCCCGGAGCAAGGCTATCAATTCATCCTTTATTGATGATGACAATGAGGTCCCAATTTTAACCTCCTTTATCTCCTCACTACTTCCAAAATGTATCATTTCAAATAGCTCCTTATGAGGAAGTACTTGTTTCTCCTTTGTTCTATTTTCCTCAATAAGTCCGGAGGTAGACCATAATCCTCAGTATCTTCGTTGGCCTCAAAATCACCCGTGCAAATGGGTCTTTCAAAATCAATTTCAAAATTACAGACAGAAAGATGCTCATATTCCGTATTTGTACACCTATAAATAGGTGGGGAAGAAACAATATAAGAAAATATATATACAATGAAAGAAAAATAAATAGCATAAATGAAAGAATATAGACACATCAATATGAAGAAAATGCATCGTGCTTGTTTTTTATTGAATGAAGATTTTTTTAAACAAAAGCCCATTACAAAAAAAAATTCTTAATATCCTCGGGCAAAGATAATTAAGATTGTTTTTAAAGTATTACTTTGGAATAAACCTAAAGACTATAGGCAGCTCGGTCGCACTCCAATTGGTCAGTTTATATCCTGGTGGACAAGGTCGCACCATCCAGTTTGCATTGTTACTCTCAATTCCTTCCTTCACAGTCGTGCAGATCATATCCTGTATCTGCTCACTCTTATCCATATGGAACTTCTCGAAAGCTTGCTCAATCCTTATCAATACATCATCTGAATCTTTTTCCCCGAACAAAAAACTGACTGAGTGAAAGTTGTGAAGGATTGGTGGAAAGGTCATAGGCTCTCACTCAATATCCAGACCCGCGAGATGGGCCATCCTCCTTTGTCGGTTCTCCTCCACTTGTTTTCTCTTCTCTTGAGCTTTCGAAAGATATCCTAGACCAAACCGGTCCTTCTTTCCAACCATTTCAATTGCTCGGGCCATTCCCTGAAGATACTTTCCAAGAACTTTTCCTGCCCGACAACCCTTTTCCCACAGTAGTCCTTACTCCCAACCTTGTATTCTTGGAAAACTTTAGTTTTGGAATTTTTCGTCCCTCAGTGACGAATACTGCATTTACAAACTCCAAAGACCGGACAGCATCTTCGTTTGGCTCAATGTAAGGGGAACTAGTAGGTGTAGAGGCTATGATGTCCTCTTCTCCCGATACAGTTACCAAATGTTCCTCCATCACAAATTTTAGCTTTTGGTGGAGAGATGAGGTACAGCCCTTGTTGAATATATCCAAGGCCTTCCCAACAAGCAATTGTAGGACGGGGTAATATCCATGACTTGGAAGTTCACTTTATAGGTACAAGGACCTATCTCCATCGAGACCTCGATAATTCCCATTACCTCCCGTCTGGTTCCATCAAAAGCTCTAATCACCGTGCAACTTGGCAGCATATAAGAAATATCAACTGGCAATTTGGACATGGTTGCCAAGGGCATCACATTTAACGAAGATCCGTTATCCAAAAGCACCCTTGGTAGTATGTGCCCCTTGCAAGTGGTTGTTATGTGAAGAGCCTTTGTTGATCCAATACCATTGGGTGTTATTTCATCATAACTGAAATATATGTGATCGTCGGCTACAATATTCCCTACCAGCCTATCTAAGTTCTCCATCGATATGTTATTGCCACATATGCCTGATTTAGAACTCTTAACAAGGCATTTCTGTGTGGCTCCGAATTCAGCAGCAATGATAGGATCGAAATCCTTGCTGGTTGACGCTGCAATTGCTCGACCACACTATACTCACTACGCTTTATGAATTTTAAAAACTCGCAAGCCTCTTTTTTGTTCATCGGCTCTTTTATCTTGTTAACTGGGGCTAACCCCATCTCTACTTCTTTTGACGAATCCATCTCAATATGGATTGGATCAGCTGTTTTCTTCCCTTTATCCATTCCTCCAGCCTTTCTCGTTGATCCCTATTCAACAACCTCAGGGGCATAACACCTTCCACTTCATGTTAAGTGCCCCACTCATGTGATATCTTGCTGACTCGAAGACCCTGGCATAACCATGCTATAATCATACTTCCACGGTGCAACTTTGTTTTCCTTGTATGAAAAGGAAGAAGGCAATTCTATGATTAACTTAGACGCAATTTCCTCAACAACCGGCATAACTTTCTCCTCTAGTTCATCGTAATAGATGATCAAAGGTTTTCTTACCCCGTAGCCAGCTGCATTCTCAATAACCTCTACTTTCTCCTCTATTTCCTCGTAAAACTGGGCCTCGCCCTCATCCATCATCTTTTGGACTTTAGCCAGAAAGTTCCCGCATTCTTGTATGATATGACCTTTACTTCTATGGAACGGGCACCAATTCTCCACCCTATTTGCAACCATTTTTAAACTGTCTCCATCCTCCACCATTCCTTCTTTAACTATTTCGATCCATACTTTTATCATTGGAGTCTTGACTTCACTGACATACCTTTTTAAACTTCTGATTTCCCTTGTCAATACTATATTTACCCAATTCTCAACATGATCGGGCAATGGATTTCCCACTACATTTGGCCCATTCTTTGACCGAAATTTCACAACCCCGGAATTTATCAGACTTTGGACTTTCTTTTTGAAGGCAATGCAATCCTCAGTCGAATGCCCCTGAATCCTCGCTTGATACGCGTAGTTAGCATTTGCGTTGTACCAAATTGGGTATGGCAGTGTTAGAGGTTTACGGTATACGGGTGCAACAAGTTGACCCTGCAACAATTTGGGATATAGTTCACCATAAGTGGTAGAAATCGGGTCAAATGAGGGTTTTTTATCATTCCTTGGTGAACGTTGGTCATTGTGCAAGGTACTCTGGGCATTTGGGACAGTGCTTTGGGGAAGATTTATCTGTGGGAACATGCCAGTTGGAAATGGCTATTGTGGTATATTGGTATAAGGGAATGGATTTTGAGTAAGATGGTTCCCTTTGGGGTAGTAAGGATTATACCCCGGGTAAGGTGTGTAGAGTGTAGGAGATGCATAGGATGTAGAATGAGTATAGGGCCTAGGAGGTGTATATGGTGTAGGAGGTGCATAGGGATATTGGTTGATGCTAACTGCGTGAGTTTCCTCGTTCTTCTTAGCAGGAAATACCTTCTTCAGAGTGGCAGAATTACCCCCCTCTATTTTTCCATTGTTGATGGCAGTCTCAATTATTTAGCCGGATATAACCATATCCGCGAAATTCTTAGTGGCACTCCCATCCAATTTGTCATAATACGGTGCCTTTAAAGTATTGATAAAAAGCATGGTTGTTTCTTTGCTGGTTAAAGGAGGTTGCACTTGAGTGGCCAGGTCCCTCCACTTTTGAGAGTACTCCTTGAAACTCTCAATAGTCTTCTTCTCCATGTTCTGCAGTGACAGCCTGTCAGGTACCATATCAGATACATGTTTATAATGCTCCATAAAGGCCCTGGCTAAATCCATCCAAGAACGGATCTTAGTCCAAGTTAGTTGATTATACCATCGGGTTGCAGACCCCGTCAAGCTATCCTGAAAATAGTGGATAAGCAGTTTTTCATCATCATTATGTCCTGTCATTTTTCTGCAGTACATGGTCAGGTGTGCTGATGGGTTGGTAGTCCCATTATATTTCTCAAAATCGAGTACTTTAAACTTGGGGGGAATCACCAATCCATGTACCAAGCTCAATTCTTTGTTATCCAGACTGCCAAATAACTCTGCCCCCTCTATTGCTCTTAATCTCTCTTCCAGCAACTGATACTTCCTCTGGGATTCTGCAGTTTCCATCTTTTTCAGCTCAGCCAACCTTGCCTTTTCTTTCTCAGCCAGTTTCTCAAAGTCCGGAACATCAATGATATCACTTGGGTCAACCCCAATGTTACCTTTTCCAGGAGCATCATTCTATGCTTCAGCTGCTGGTTGGATATAAACATAGGAGGCTACCCTAGTTGGCAGCTCATTTCCCACATGCTGGGATGCTTGGCCCTTTTGCTGCACGATTTCAGGTTGATCTTCTTCATTTACCACCCTTTATCCTGTGACCGAATTCTCCCCGGCTTTCTGTCTCATCATGGCGTTCATCATTTCCATGAGTTTAGCCATTTGTTCCCTTGATTCCTCCTGAGACTTAACCAGCTGTTCCTATAGTTCCCTTTGAACCCGTTTCATCCTCTCAATACGAGCAAGATGATCATTCTCCATGATCCTAGCTTGAGATCTAGTGTTATAGGGGTGTCAAAAATCCGTTTCTTTTGGAGTGCGCCCGATTTTACCTTAAGTTTTAAAAAACCATGGATTAGAATTTATTGACACATTTTTTATATTTTATTAAAAATGAATGAATGACTAAATAGAAATGAATGAACAAATAAAATGAATAAATAAATGACTAAGTATATGAATATGAAAGAATAAATGAATAAACAAGTAAAATAAATAAATAAGTGGCTAAGTATATGAATATGAAATGAATGAACAAGTAAAATGAATAAATAAGTGGCTAAGTATATGAATATGAATGAATAATTATAAAAAAAAATGAAAGATTATAACTATGAATAAATGTACAAATGAACAAATAAAATATATAAAAAAAATATGAATGCATTTGAAAGTATTGGCCTCGGGATAATTCCAACCGAACGGTCTTTTATTGATTTCCTGGAACTAAATACATCAAAGATAAAATAAAAAGATCACTGCCTAAGACAAATCCATAATTCGCCTATCTATTTCAAAGTGTTGTTTACAAAATACTAGTCCTATAGTAACTCCCTTAGATCTTGGGCTTGCTTTCACAGTCTCCTTTTGATTGCCTTGTATTTCAATCTGACCCCTGCTTGTTCATGGCTCCTTGACATGTCAGCAGAAACATCACTGTGTAAACTTTCTTTAGCTTGCTTCTCAAGCTAATTGGCTCGGGTTTCTTCATGCCTCGCTCTCTCTTTCCAATAGTTATTCTCTTTCTTGAGGTTTTTGACCTCTTGCTCCCATTCCCCGGAAGTCTTGAAGGTCCCTTCAAATCTGAGCTCGAAACAATACCTTTTGTTTTCCAAATGTAATTCCTGAAGATCGCCCTTGACAGTGTCCCTTTCTCTCTTAGTCCTTTCCATTTCTTTTTCTTGAGCTGATTCCTTATTTTTCATGTCCTCAATCTCTTCTTGAAGTAGGGCAATCTCTTTGCTCATTTGGGCCTTTTCTTTTCCAAATTTTGACTTTGCAATTTCTAAATCCGATGGTGTTTCCTTAGGTGGCGAATTCATGAACTGGACCTCTTCCCCATCTGATGTCAACAACCTATCATTAACCCTCAATTCCCTCCATACCAGGTAATCAAGTGTGACAATGTCGACATATCTAGCTACCTCCACCCGATAAGTTTTCTTCCATGCTACTACAATCTCACGTACCTTTCCGGAGTACCCATCTTCTCCATAAGCAAATTCTAAACCACTAAGGTCATGGGTCGTAGGAGTAAACTGACGAGATTCCCATTGTTTTAGTACCAGCAGTGGTGCGTAGCTCACGCTTCCCCATACTCCTAATAATGGAACAAAAGCTTTATCTCCACACTTGTACAATATCGGCATAGGAGCTATCCATGGAGCCCTCCAAATTAACATATCAGCCTTGATATTCTGGAATATGTTGATCCATTGTTCCTCAGTCCTATTTTCAAGCCAATTCCTCTTAAGAAATTCACCAATTGGTGCAAAAGACTTCCAATATGAGCGAAGAGGGAAATTCTCCTGTTTACAAAAATGGCTCTAAACCCATATGTAAAGAAGTTGTATACAACCTATAAAACACATTTTCCCTTCCCTTCCACAGAAATTCAGAGATCGGGTTGTTTCTGCTACGATTGCCGGGGCTGGGTTTATCCTCTACTCAAGCCTCTCAAAAATATTGAAGACCGCCACATCCACATATCCTAATGTCTTTAGGAAGATAACTAAACCATAGATAGCCAAAGCAAAAATATTTCTAACTGTCTCCTTACTTGAATGGTTGTGGATTAAGGTCCGTAAAATATCCCATGAGATACAGTGACTTACCCCTTTTCGGACAACATGGCTTTTGGCCCAATTTTTTTCCACTCCTAGAATCTTAGACAGCTTTTTCTTGAAACCCGGCGTCTTCGTATCTTTCAAATAAATACGGTCGGGAATAACGTTCTCAATATGCAGTAGGGTTGAATATTCCTCTATGGTTGGAGTCATATCCTCTCGGTCGAAAGTAAAACACCGATAAGCGGGATTCCAGAATTGCACCACAGCCTGGATTACCTCACCACTGACCTTAACTTGAACTAACAGTGCTATGTCCCCATAAGTCTGAGTGAAGGCTTCTTTTTCTAATATGTTCCATTGATTCCATATATCCATCAATTTTCGGAGATCATTTTGCCTGATAGTAAGATCAACCTCGGCTGGCAATATTGACACATATCCCATTTTCAAACAATCCCCATTATCCTACTGACCTTTCTCGGACTATTTCCTAACCTCTAAATGCTTCTCGACCACTGAGACACTCTGACCTTCCATGGAAGCCCTTTTGGTTGAATATTATCCCGAGACCGATAACTTTCCATGTGAAAAAATGATGGCAAGAATGCAAAAAAAAAAATAACAAAAAAAGAAAATGAATTAGTAACGGGAATAAATTCGAATAATACAAAAAAACATATAATTCGAATCAATAATTATCCCTGAGGATGCCAACAAAATTTCGATATTATAACACCCCTGGGACAAAACACCAACACTTATTATGGGCATAGTGATGTATGTTCATCATTGTCCGATTTTCAAAAATAAACTTATTTAGAAAGTAGAATAGAAGGTAAAAGGATTGGAAATATTCCTCCATGTGTTCTTAACTTCGGGATATCTAATCGAAAATCCGGCATGGCTTCACCTAGGTTTACTATATGAAGGTGAATCAGTTCTAAAAGCCCCGAATTGTTCGTCACTGTCGCCGGTGAAGGCTAGTAAGGCACCCAGATAAAAGCGGGTTCAATTTGTTAGAGTCTATTTCCCTAGCCCATGCAGATTGTTATTCACGAAGGCCTAGTTACTTTGCTCCCACCTAAAAGGATGGAACCCGAGTATAGGGCTCATGATATGCAAATGCACGTGTGGTGTGTGAGGAGAAATAACAAACATTTCACCACCTATTCTACATCCCTTATTCTAAATACCCCAACAAGATTAAACAATGTAAAGCATTAATTAAGCAAAGAATAAATACACCAAAATAACCAGAGAACAATAATAATATGTATGTGCATGAATATGGACATATTTAAAACATTTTATTATTTTCAAAATTCTCTTTATTTTTTTAAAAAAATATGGGAATTAAAATAAAATATCGATTAAATCAACAAAAACTGAGACTTTGATAACACGCGATTAATTCTAGGCCTGACTCTCTAGTGTCCCCAGCGGAGTCGCCAAGCTGTCGCAACCTAAGAAATAACAAGTCTCATCGCAAGACTTTATTATTCGTTAAGCGTGAGATTAAAAAAATCGAGGAAAAGTCGACTTAATTCCTCTTGAAAAATAAAGGTTTTGAAAATGACCTTGAAACAAACATGGAGTCGCTACCAATCTTTTTTAGCTAGGTGTGATCGGCCATCTATTAAAACCGATTTTGTAAAACATTTTAAAATTAATTAAAACATTTTTAAAACCAATTTCAAGTCTGCGTTATAAACCAGAGAAAATAGAAGAATCGGGTTCGGGACTCGGTTACGTGCGGGGAAGGATTAGCACCCCCACAAAGCCCGTATAAAACGGTACCTTATTAATCGTGTGTTATCTCAAGTCTCAGGAAAAGTCAGTTTTTAATTAAGTATTTCAAGTTAATTCCCAGTTTAAAGAAAAATAATTCCATTTTTAATTGAAAATGATCCGGAATTTATTAATTCAAAATTTTCCTATATTCCCTAACAAACATGGCAAATATAGAAATTTTTACTAATTCGGAAACTTTTCCAAATCATTCTCGTTTTAAAGAAGATATTCCGTTATTAATGATAATTGATGATACCCTCCCCAGAAAACCCGGTAGAGAACTCATGAATTATTTTAACTCGGGAATATCTTTATTTTTTTGAAAATCATTATTGTAGACACCTAGTTTTGTCCTGACCACTAGATCATGTATGTTTTCTTCCTAAATTGATGTTTCAGAATGCAAAAAGGTTTTTCTCATCCTGTAGGTGGTATTCCGGGACTTGGTCTAAGAAGTCGAGAATAAAAAGTCAAACTTGAAAAAGTCAACCTCAAAAAAGTCAACCCCAAAAAAGTCAACTACTAAAAAAGTCAACCTACTTTCAAAATCAAGATTTGAAGTTCAATTGAAGAATGGTGAAAGAATGTTGATAATCCGAGGTCTACATTGAAAGATATGGAGTTCGGAAGTTGGGTTACGAAATTTCAGTAGCAAGAAAACCCTAATTCGGAGAATTTGGGGAAAAATGCTTAAATGATCAAATTGTCCAAAATTAGAGGTTCCAAATGGAAGATAAGCACTGAATGCGGGTAATGGAGAGGCTACTTGAAAGAAAAACCGAAGGAAAAGTCAATTCGAAAGAAAACCGAGAATTAGGGTTTTTAGTGGATTTTAGTGAAATTTGAAAAATTACAGAAATGGCCCAATTTAAATTAGGGTTTTTGGTGGTTTTTGGTGGAAAAATGCTTAAATGATCAAATTGATGAGGAATGATTAAACAAGGATAGCCCAAGGCTGAATTTGAAGAAAATCTGAAAATCAGACTTATTTTGAGCAAAACCAGGTTTCAAGAGGTAAAAAGGCAAAATTGGAAAATTTGGGAAAAATAGCAAATGAACTCCAAAAATTCTGAAAATTTGCAGATATCGTTCTTAAATCATTTCGAAGAGATTGGCGAAATGAAATCTTGATTCGGAGTTCGTTTGCAAAATGGCCAAATCTCGGGCCCACTATGCAAAAATTCAAAGAGATAAATCCCGAAAAAATAGCAAATGAGCTCCAAATATTCTGAAAATTTGCAGATCTCATTCTTAAATTATTTGGAAGAGATTGATGAAATAAAATCCAGATTCGGAGTTTGTTTGCAAAATGGCCAAATCTCGGGTCCCCTATGCAAAAATTCAAGTAGATAAATCTCGAAAAATAGCAAATGAGCTCCAAAAATATTCATAACTTCCAGATCACACTTTTAAATTATTTGGAAGAGATTGGTGAAGAAAAATCTAGATTCGGAGCTCGTTTACAAAATGACAAAAGTTCGAGTGCATTAAGGGGCAATTTTGGAAATAAATCTGAAATAAATAGCAAATGGACTCGAAAAATTTTGAAAACTTCTAGAATTCAATTTTTTATTATTTCGAAAGTATTGAAAAAATAAAATTTGAATTTGGAGTCCGTTTGCTAATTATTTAGGCTCGGGAGTCAAAAAGGTTATTTTACCGAAGAAACTGAAAAGGGCAAAGTTGTAATTAAGAAAAATATGAAAGAAGAAGAAATTGCTGGGATTTTACCTTCTTTGATCAGCCAGTATAGAGGAGAAGAAGGAAGCTTGATCAATTTAATTCCTTAGTCACTATCAAGCTCACATGCTACCACTAGTACCTTGCAAATGGTCCCCCCCTCCATCCAATGACTTAGGTGCCTTGTAGAAAACTTGAATACACCATTCAATGGCCAAGATTAAATGCCAGGATGACATTTTTATTTTTCATGAAAGAACACTCATCTAATGGCCAAGAATGGAAGAAAAAAGATGAGCACAATTCATCCAAAGGTGGGCATCCATTCGGCCAAGCAAGGGAGTGCATGGGATTGTCTCTTTTCATCCAATGGCTTAGGCCATCTACAAGGGTCAATGTACACATGTTAAGGGCTGGTTTTAATCTACAAGATGTCATTTTTATGTTGTCCTCATCCAATGATCAAGAATGGAAGAAGAAAGATGAGTACAACTCATCCAAGGGTAGAGGTCCATGTGGCCAAGCAAGGGAGTGCAATGGATTGTGTTCTTATTTCATCTAAGGGCTGAGGTTATTAGAAGGGCTGAGTACACATCTTAAGGGCGGCTATCAATTGGCAAGATAACATTTTTATGTTGTCATGAAAATATCTTAATCTAATGGCCAAGATTGGAGGAGAAAAAGTGAAAAAATCATCCAATGATGGGCATGCCAATCGGCCAAGCATGAGAGAGGGAGGGAATATTTTATTTTTCCTTAAGTGGCTGAGCATTTGAGAGGGGAGGTCAGTAGCTAATGGAGAAAAGAAAAGGTTTTTGAAAAAAAAAAAAGAAAGCTTTTGTTAAGGTAGCCATTCTAGCATTGCTACTACATTTCTTCTTCTTCTTCTTCCTCATGCTTTATTTCTTGTTTTCCATGTGATTTCCTACCATTTTTTCATCTTTCTTGTTGTTCTTGCTTTTGAAAAAAATAAATAAAACAATGGTTAGGCTTCATGATCTTGATGAAAATCAAGTGATAATGGTTAGGGTGGGTTTTGTCCAATATACCAACCATGGAGCTCATCTCTATATTTTTTTTACCTTAGTTATTTGTTTATGGTTTTGAGATTGAAAAGGCTTCATGACCTTGATGAAAATCAAGAGATAATGGTTAGGGGGCTTTGTCCAATGTACCAACCATGGAGCTCATCTCTTTGTTATTTATTTGCTTACTTTAACTTGCTTGTTTTTATTATTGTTTATCTTTATGTATATTTATATTCTTACTAACCATCTTGTTCTTTTGACTTATGTCATATTTTTGCATCTTGGGGCTATTTTCATATAGTTTAGGCCATTTCCATTTTTCATATCATCTTTCATAGCATTTAGTTAGGTCATTTTACATGACATTTTTCACAACACTTTGGTTCCTAGGCCATTGGGCCATGTGTCTTTTCTCTAAGCATTATGTCATTTTTCTAGGCCATGATATTTGCTATTTCATTTAGACATCTAGGTCATTTTACATGTCATTTAGCTTTAGGCCATTTTTATTTTTCCATGTCATTTAAGTTTTGGTCATTTTATTATTCTATGTCATTTTACATGTCATTTACCTTTAGGCCATTTTCATATTCTATGTCATTTTACATGTCATTTAGCTTTAGGCCATTTTCATATACCATGTCATTTTACATGTCATTTAAACTTTAGGCCACTTTCATATGCCATGTCATTTTACATGTCATTTAGCTTTAGGCCATTTTTATTATTCCATGTCATTTTACATGTCATTTAAGCATTAGGCCATTTTCATATGCCATGTTATTTTTCCATGACATTTAGACATTAGGCCATTTTCATACGCCATGTCGTTTCACGTGTCATTTAGCTTTAGGCCATTTTTATTATTCCGTGCCATTTTACATATCATTTAACCATTAGGCTATTTTCGTATGCTATGTTGTTTTTCCATGACATTTAGACATTATGCCATTTTCATTATTCCATGTCATTTGCCATGTCATTTAGACACTATTTCATGCATGTTAAGTTAGGATAGCATTTATAGCCATGCAAACTCATGCTAGGCATTTAGGTTATTATGCCATGCATTTTCCATATAACTTAGGCTTTAAACCATGCATTTTATGCATTCACTTTGCTGTATTTTCATGCATTTCATGTCATGCCACATGATTTATGACTTAGGCCAATCAATGGCTTAAAGTCATGCTCACTTGAGCATATTTGTGGAAAATTAAAGGGTTGTCAAATTGATTATTCTACCTTTGTGATTTTTTTTTTATTTAGCCAATTTTTGTCTAACTTTTTAAAAGGGTTAGCTACTGTTTGTAGGTCTTTAGGAGAGTCTCCAACATTTTTACTTTGATTTTTAAATGATTTTATTAGAGGCAAAAAAAATGTGTTTTGGCCACAGTTGCTTGTTTCATACTTTCTTTCATACATTTTAAGATGCATTTTGTTTGTTATTAAATTGAATGATGATTAGTAAACATAAAAATCTTTAAATAAAGGGATTTTAAAACTATTACTAAGGAATATATTTAAATCTTAGAAAGGGGTTTGGAAACCACTAATCCTGATGGAAAATTCACCAAGTAAAGGAAAATAGTGAATGTGTTGGAGACTCCGTCATGAAGTGAGAAATTTGTCAATTTCAGCGAAGTCAGAAACTGGGATTTTTTGACAATTTATCTTGAGTAAAGGGTTCCTTAAGTGGGGCATCAGTGAACAATTGAAGACTACGTCATGAAGTCAGATAATCTGTGAACCTCAAAGAAACCATGGATTAGAAATCATGACACAATCATTTGATTGCATTCATCCTTAGGAAATATACAAGCATTTGCAAAGCATGTCATTCTCATCATTGCATTTAGCTGACACTGCAGGAATTAGGAAAACTTTGGCTTTCTCAAATCGAATTCATTCTGTTCTATCAAATGAGTCGAGCCCCGAGACCATCGTATTCATTCTGTTTTATCAAATGAATCGAGCCCCGAGACCATTGTCGAGGTATTTCCTTTTGTTTTAAATCGAATTCATTCTGTTTTATCAAATGAGTCGAGCCCCAAGACCATCGTCAAGGTATTTCCATTTGTTTTAAATCAAATTCATTCTGTTTTAGCAAATGAGTCAAGCCCCGAGACCATCATCGAGGTATTTCTTTTTGTTTTAAATCAAAGTCATTCTGTTTTATCAAATGAGTCGAGCCCCGAGACCATCGTCGAGGTATTTCCTTATGTTTTAAATCGAATTCATTCTATTTTATCAAATGAGTCGAGCCCTGAGACCATCGTCAAGGTATTTCCTTTTGTTTCTAAATCAAATTCATTCTGCTTCTCAAATAAGTCGAGCCTTGGGACTGTCGTCAAGGTATTTTCTTTTTTAAATCATAGATAATACCTCCGGGCACCATTCTTAAGACCTCCAGGCACAAGTTTCCAGAGTTTTTATATTTTTAAACAATGAACAAGTCTTTGGTGGTGATAACTAAAGCCTCTGATGGAGATATCCAGAGTTTTTCAGTTTTAAAAGTGAACAAGTCTTTGGTGGTGATAGCCAAAGCCTCTGGTGGAGATACCAAGAGTTTTACATTTACTTGAGCAAGTCTTTGGTGATGATAGCCGAAGCTTCTAGAGGAGATGCCAAGAATTTTAAACACAGCTGAGAACAAGATAGGTTAAGACCTTGAGACCATCGTCGAGGTCATTTCCTCTCTTGCAAATCAAACTCGTTTCCTTAAGACGGGTCGAGCCTTGATTAGTCAGGGAATTCAATTTAAGGACAAAATCTTTAATTTACAGCTTTTCAACAAAAAAATGAAAATATGATGAATGAAAACCCATTTCCCTTTCCTTCACATGTGATTTCACTAACTGGACAAAATTAGTGTTTGTTTATCTTTGCCTAATTCCTGATTCTTAGCAATAGCCAAAGAGTTGGGCAGGTGTAGACACCTAATTTTGTCCGGACCACTAAATCAGGTATGTTTTCTTCCTAAATTGATGATTCAGAATGCAAAAAGGCTTTTCTCACCCTGCAGGTGTTACTCCGAGACTCAGTCTAAGAAAGCAGACAGAAAAAATAAATTCAAAAAAAGTCAACCCCAAAAAAGTCAACTACTTAAAAAGTCATTCCACTTTCAAAATCAAGATTTGAATTTCAATTGAAAGAAGGTGAAAGAATTTTGATACTCCGAGGTCTACATTGAAAGATATGGAGGTCGGAAGTTGGGTTACAGAATCTCAATAGAAGGGAAACCCTAGTTTGGGAAATTTGGAGAAAAATGCTTGAACGATCAAATTGGTTGAAATTGAAGGTCCCAAATGAAAGATAAGCACTGACTACGGGTAATGGAGAAGCTACTTGAAAGAAAAACTGAAAGAAAAGTCAATTCTAAAGAAAACTGAGAATTAGGGTTTTTTGTGGATTTCGGTGAAATTTGGAAGAATTATAGAAATGGCCCAATTCGGTAAGACTAAAGCCCTTAATTGATTATGAGTGATTAAACAAGGATCTCCCAAGGCTCAGTTTGAAGAAAATCTGAAAATCGGACTTGTTTTGAGCAAAATCGGGCTTCGGAGGTAAAATGGCAAAATTGGAAATTTTGGGAAAAATAGCAAATGAGCTCCAAAAATTCTAAAAATTTTCAGATGAAATTCTTAAATCATTTCGAAGATATTGGCGAAAGAAAATCTTGATTCGGAGTTCGTTTGCAAAATGGCCAAATCCCAGGTCCATTATGTAGAAATTCAAAAGGATAAATCTCGAAAAAGTAGTAAACGAGCTCCAAAAATTCTGAAAATTTGTAGATCCTATTATTAAATTATTTGTAAGAGATTGGTGAAAGAAAATCTTGATTCGGAGTTCGTTTGCAAAATGGCCAAATCCCAGGTCCATTATGTAGAAATTCAAGTAGATAAATCCCGAAAAAATAGCAAATGAGTTCCAAAAATTATGAAAACTTTCAGATCACACTTTTAAATTATTTGGAAGAGATTGGTGAAGAAAAATCTGGATTTGGAGCTCGTTTAAAATTGGTGAAAGTTCGCGTGCACAAAAGGGCAATTTTGGAAGATAAAATCCAAATAAATAGCAAATGGACTCGGAAAATTTTGAAAACTTCCAGAATTCAATTTTTTATTATTTTAGAAGTATTGAAAAAAAAATTTTGAATTTGGAGTCCGTTTTCTATTTATTTAGGTTCGGGGATCAAAAAAGTCATTTTATCAAAGAAACCAAAAAGGGCAAATTTATAATTAAGAAAAATATGAAAGAAGAAGGAATTGCTGGGATTTTACCTCCTTTGATTAGCCAGCATAGAGGAGAAGAAGGAAGCTTGATCAATTTAATTCCTTAGTCACTATCAAGCTCACATGCTACCACTAGTACCTTGCAAATGGTCCCCCCTTCATCCAATGACTTAGGTGCCTTGTAGAAAAGTTGAATACACCATTCAATGGCCAAGATTAAATGCCAAGATGACATTTTTATTTGTCATGAAATAACCCTTATCTAATGGCCAAGAATGGAAGAGCACAACTCATCCAAAGGTAGACATCCATTCAGCCAAGTAAGGAAGTGCATGGGATTGTTCCTTTTCATCCAATGGCTTAGGCCATGTACAAGGGCTGAGTACACATGTAAAGGGCTGGGATTAAATGTCAAGATGACATTTTTATGTTTTCATGAAAGAATCCTCATCTAATGGCCAAGAATAGAAGAGCATAACTCATCCAAGGGTAGACACTCAAAGGGCCAAGCAAGGGAGTGCATGGGATTAGTCCTCTTTTTCATCTAAGGGCTGAGGTTATTACAAGGGCTAAGTACACATCTTAAGGTCTGCTATCAATTGCCAATATGACATTTTTATGTTGTCATGAAAATATCTTAATCTAAGGGCCAAGATTGGAGGAGAAAAAGTGCAAAAATCATCCAATGGTTGAGGGGCCATTCGGCCAAGCATGAGAGAGGGGGGAATGTTTTATTTTTCCTTAAGTGGCTGAGCATTTAAAAGGGAAAGTCAGTAACTAATTGAGAAAAAAAAGGTTTTTGAAAGAAAGGAAGAAAGCTTTTGTTAAGGTAGCCGTTCTACCATTGCTACTACATTTTTCTTCTTCTTCCTCATGCTTTATTTCTTGTTTTCCATGTGATTTCCTACCATTTTTTTTTACATCTTTCTTGTTGTTCTTGCTTTTCAAAAAATTAATAAAACAATGGTTAGGCTTCATGATCTTGATGAAAATCAAGAGATAATGGTTAGGGGGGCTTTGTCAAATATACCAACCATGGAGCTCATCTCTTTGTTATTTATTTGCATACTTTAACTTGCTTATTTCTATTATTGTTTATCTTTATGTATATTTATACTCTTACTAACCATCTTGATCTTTTCACTTATGTCATATTTTTGCATCTTGGGGCTATTGTCATATAGTTTAGGCCATTTCCATTTTTCATATCATCTTCCATAGCATTTAGTTAGGTCATTTTACATGACATTTCTCACAACACTTTGGTTCCTAGGCCATTTGGCCATGTGTATTTTCTCTAAGCTTTAGGTCATTTTTCTAGGCCATGATATTTGCCATTGCATTTAGACATCTAGGTCATTTTACATGTCATTTAGCTTTAGGCCATTTTTATTATTCCATGTCATTTAAGTTTGGGTGATTTTATAATTCTATATCATTTTACATGCCATTTAAAGTTTAGGCCATGTTCATATACCATGTCATTTTACATGTCATTAAAACTATAGGCTATTTACATATACCATGTCATTTTTCCATGACATTTAGACATTAGGCCATTTTCATATGCCATGTCATTTCACATGTCATTTAGCTTTAAGCCATTTTTATTATTCCATGACATTTTACATGTCATTTAAGCATTAGGCTATTTTCATATGCTATGTTGTTTTTCCATGACATTTAGACATTAGGCCATTTCATATGCCATGTCATTTCCCATGTCATTTAGGCACTAGGCCATTTTCATTATTTCATGTCATTTGCCATGTCATTTAGACACTAGTTCATGCATGTTAAGTTAGGATAGCATTTATTACCATGCAAACTCATGCTAGGCATTTAGGTTATTTATGCCATGCATTTTCCATATCACTTAGGCTTTAAACCATGCATTTCATGCATTCACTTTGCTGTATTTTCATGCATTTCATGTCATGCCACATGATTTATGACTTAGGACAATCAATGGCTCAAAGTCATGCTCTCTTGAGCATACTTGTGGAAAATTAAAGGGTTGTCAAATTGATTATTCTACCTTTGTGTTTTTTTTTACTTAGCCAATTTTTGTCTAACTTTTTAAAAGGGTTAGCTACTGTTTGTGGGTCTTTAGGAGAGTCTCTAACATTTTTACTTTGATTTTTAAATGATTTTATCAAAGGCAAAAAAAAATGTGTTTTGGCAAAACAGTTTTTCATCCAGTATTAGTACTTTCCCAATTTTTCTAGGCTGTTATATTTAATCAGAAAATTAAGCCAATTTTTTCTCGTCTAGTTTTACATGTTCTGAGTCTCCAGCATCTTTTTATATTTTTTTGAATTTTTAAAATAGGCTAAAAAATCGTGTGTCAAAACCGGATAGTAGAGGCAGATTTGAATTCAAAAGAAAAACAATTGTTGAATTTGGCTAAGGCATTTAGAGGGGGTTGGTTAGAAGCATTAGCTAATGTCTTAGGATAGTTTCTAAGTATTTTTAAACTTTAAACATGATTTTATAAATCTCGGATTTAGGGTGGTCAAGTCCAGGATTTTAAACTTAGGAAATTAGAGCCATTTTCAAAGGTTTTGGCTAAGGTTTTAATATTTATTCAAGTCTCTTAAATTGTTTTCAAACAAATCACAAAGTATTTTGATTTTTGAAGATTTAATTTGATATATTTTCCTAAGGTAGCCAGATATCTTTTTAGATATACGGATTTCCTTAATTAAAGGAAAAAGATACACTTTCATGCATTGTATTTTCCATATTCATGCATGTTGTATAACATATATATATATATATATATTCCTATGATAATTTCTATGATATTTGTTATTATTTTGATATATATTTTTTGGTATTAAATTGTTTGTTATATGGTTTTGAATGTTTCATGCTATCCTATGCTTTTTATTTAGTCATTTATTTTGTCACATTATTTAGCATGTTCATGCATTTTGTTATTTTATTTTCATGCATATTTCATGATAGCATTATTTAATGTTTCATATTCCATGTCACTTAGATAATATTCCATGTCATTTAGATTATCTTATTTAGGATATGCCATGTCATTTAAATTTGTCATATCATTTAAATCTTATTCGTTTCATTTAGAATGTCATTATACTTAGGATATCTCATTTCATTTAGGATATGCTATGCATTTTAAATTATATCACATCATTTAGGTTGCATTATGTTATCTAGACTTTGCTATGTCATTTATTCATGTGCCACATTTTCATATTCATATGTTTTAAAATGTTTTGAAAAAGATAATGATTTTCAATAAAATAAAGATATTCCCAAGTTAAAATAATTCTTGAGTTATCTGCCGGGTTTGCTGGGGAGGATATCATCAATTATCATTAATAACGGAATATCTTCTTTAAAACGAGAATGATTCGGAAAATTTTCCAAGTTAATAAAATTTTTTATATTTTGCCACGTTTGTTGGGGAATATAGAAAAATTTTCAATTAATAAATTTCGGATCACTTTCAATTAAAAAATGGAATTATTTTTCTTTAAATTGGGAATTAACTTTAAATACTAAATTAAAAACCAACTTTTTACCAAGACTTGAAATAATACACGATTAATAAGGTACCATTTTATACGGGCGTTTGGGGGTGCTAATCCTTCCCCGCACGTAACCGAGTCCCAAACTCGATTCTTCGATTTTCTCTGGTTTATAACGCAGGCTTGAAATTGGTTTTAAAAATATTTTAATTAATTTTAAAATGTTTTATAAAACCGGTTTTAATAGGTGGCCGATCACACCTAGCTAAAAAAGACTGGTGGCGACTCTGTGACTTTTTTAGAGGTTGTTTTCAAACCCTCGACCTTTTATTTTAATCAAGAGGAATTAAGTCATCTTTTCCTCTGCTTCTGTTTCCCCCTCACTCGAACGAGTCCCCGCGACGGGATCACTATCGACAATATGAATGACATGTGTCGGGATATTTCACTGAACTCCCTGGCAAACCCAGCAGAGTTTTAGAAAAATATCTTTTCACATGACATGTATATAATTTTGGGATGAAAATATATTTTTCGAAAAAAGATAGAAGAATTTATCCTTAAATTAAGTTCCCTAACTAATCAAGGCTTGACCTGTCTTAAGGAAACGAATTCGATTTGCAAGAGAAAAAAAATACCTCGGCGACGATCCCGAGGCCTTATCTTATCTTAGTGTGAAATTATATAAATGACATGTGTCAGGATATCAAACTCTCTAGCAAACCCAGCAGACTTTTTTAGAAAAATATCTTTTCACATGACAGGTATATAATTATATTTTTTTGAAGATAGAAAAATTTATCCTTAAATCGAATTCCCTGACTAATCAAGGGTCCCGTCTTAAGGAAACGAATTTGATTTGCAAGAGAAGAAAATACCTTGGCGACGACCCCGGGGCCTTATCTTATCTTAGTGTGAAATTATATAAATGACATGTGTCAGGATATTGAACTCCTCGGCAAACCCATCAGAGTTTTTAGAAAAATATCTTTTCACATGACAGGTATATAATTATATTTTTTGAAGATAGAAGAATTTATCCTTAAATTGAATTCCCTGACTAATCAACGCTCGACCCGTCTTAAGGAAACGAGTTCGATTTACGAGAGAAGAAAATACTCGGAGGTTTTGAAAAAGATGCTCGGAGGTCTTACAAAGTGTTGCTTCTTTGAAAAATGATGCCCGGAGGTTTTATCCAAGATTTCGAATATGGTGCCTAGAGGTCTTATCCATGGTTTTTGAAATAGTGCCCGGAGACCTTGAAAACATATGCCCAAAGGTCTTCAAAAAGTGTCTTTTCTTTGAAAATGATGCCCAGAGGTCTTATCCATGATTTTGAATATAGTGCCTGGAGGTCTTAAAAAGATGTATTTTCTTTGAAAATAGGGCCCGGAGGTCCTATCTATGATTTTGAGAACAGTGCACGAAGGTCTTAAAAAGATGTATTTTCTTTGAAAATGGTGCCCGTAGGTCTTATCCATGATTTTGAGATAGTACCGAAGGTCTTAAAAAGATGTCTTTTCTTTGAAAATAGTGCCCGGAGGTCCTATCCAAGATTTTGAGAATAGTGCCTGGAGGTCTTAAAAATATGTCTTTTCTTTGAAAATGGTGCCCGAAAGTCTTATACATGATTTTTGAGAATATTGCCCGGAGGTCTTAAAAAGATGTCTTTTCTTTTTGAAAGTGTGTTGAAAATTAACTTGAAGGATTGGACAGAGAATGCAAATGCTTCATGATGCAGCTGCGAATGTCTTTAATTGATGCAGATGCTTCATGATGCAGATGCAGAGTTTAAACAAGATGCACATGCTTCATGGTGCAAAATGCAAGTGTCTTGGATTGATGCAAATGCTTCTTGATGCAGATGCAGAGATTGAATAAGATGCAAATGCTTCATGGTGCAAATGCAAATGTCTTGGATTAATGCAAATGCTTCTTGATGCAGATGCAGATATTGAATAAGATGCAAATGCTTCATGGTGCAAATGCAAATGTCTTGGAATGATGCAAATGCTTCTTGATGCAGATGCAGATATTGAATAAGATGCAAATTTTTCATGGTGCAAATGCAAATGTCTTGGATTAATGAAAATGCTTCGTGGTGATGCAAATACGAAGATCAACACTATGCAAATGCTTCTGAATAATGCAGATGCAAAGATCGACATTATGCAAATGCTTCTGAATGATGCAAATGCAAAGATTAACAATGTGAAAAATGCTTCTAAACGATACAAATGCAAAGATCAACATTGAAGCAACTACTTCATGGAATGATGCAGATGCAAATATTGACATTGTGCAAATGCTTCTGAATGATGCAAATGCAAAGATCAATAATGATACAAATGCTTCATGAAAAGATGCAGATGCTCCTACGAATCGTGTTCATGTAAGTGTTCATGAATGGTGTAACTGTAGTTACCACACAATAATGAAGATGCAATGATCCTAGAAATGATGCAATTGCTTGAGATGACGCAAATGCAAATATCCATGAAGGATGTAAATGTAATGGTAAAATGCAGATGCTCATGGAATAGTGCAAATGCAAATACCCATGAATGATGCAAATACTTGCTGACACGGTGTAGATGCAAAGCTCAATAAAGAGGTAAGTCCTCATGAATGAAGCCAATGTCCCCAATTATTTTTCTAGACTTTGGCTTAGCCTTTCCAATTCATTCTTCCTTTTTAAAACAGAGTGTAATTGAATACTCGTGCCTCATGAGAGATTGTTCCCTTTGCAGTACTTGGCTATCTCCTTGGCCCTACAGTTTTCAAACTTTTATCAACAGAAGCTTGTTTGTCGAATTCTATTTCATCTTCTCATATCTGGAAGTCAAGGTCAACCCCAGTATTTCCATACCTTTGGGTTAGAAAAACCCTTGCCTCATGTCAACATAAAAATGGTTATTTCAAAAATATTTTTATTTGTTTTCCCCTTTTGAAAAAAAAAATTGCTTTTTGATGAAAACTTCTAAGCCAAAAATATTAACCCCATAGTGTGTGGTGTACGAATCTCTTGAAGACTGAGGATCACTATTAGAAATTTTTCTGAATGTCAATTTGGGTTTTTTTTCAAATTGAATTGAAAAGGCTTGGTACAACAGAATTTTGGTTGATCTAAGAAAACTTCACAACAAGAAAAAATATATGTCCCTTCTAGGTTCACAAATGGAACAGGTTTTATAAAACACAAATTCCTTGAAATCAAACAAATTCGACATTCTTTTGGCTCCCAAATCATGGCATTTTGACAAGCATCAAGATTGGCCAGGATGTTCAAACTGGAAAGTCAATTTTGGAGGGAAAAAAGTTTCATTTGAAGTCAATCCTCCAAATGAGAGCTGGCAATTTGGGAGGGTCAAGAATTCCTAGATGTTCCTCGATTCCTTCAAGATGACCTTCTCTTTTATTGTGGCATCGGCATCAAAAATTCCATTTTACCTTAGACTGCCCATTTTTGGATTTTCATCCTAGAGTCTCATTCTTTCCATTTTTTCTTTCTTTTTTATTGTTCCACCATGCACTTGAGAATTCTAGATTCTTCCATAGTGAAATGATAATTCGATGAGATGGGATAAAATCTGAGGAAAAACTCTTCAAGTTAAATACCCATTCTTGATCAAAATGGACTTTAAAGCACGTAACTAGGCCATGGTTCAGGGTTCAGAAAGAAATGATAAGTAGGCTCAAAATATGTGTTTGAGGGTAATCAGATCAAGGATCATTTCTTGAAGAGGATTCTATTTGAAGCATTTGTCCCTTTTGGACTTTTCTCTCCTTTTTTGAACTTTCTTTTCTTTATTTTTTTCCATTCTTGGCTTTCTTTTGCCATTCTTTAATTTCACACGTTTTTTGTGTGTGTTTTTTCTTCTTTTTTCTTTTTCGTTTTTGATGGCTCTTTTCGCCATGAATTTTTTGAAGGAGGTCTTTCCTCGTATTTGCCCCCCAGTGTGGAGGGTGATCCTTGATCAGGGTTCAAAGAAAGAAAAAATTCCTAAGGCTCAAAGAGGTGACTAGAGATAATTTCTTCTTAGTGAAAGGAATATGAAAAATGGCCATTTATCATATCAAGCACGAATATTCTCATTGAAAAGCAATCCTCAGGGGAAATAGATAAATAGAATTTTCTTTTTTGCACTTGGAATCATTCGAATTCTCCTATGCACGGTATCACACTTTTTTTTTTCTTTTTTCTTCTTTTTTTTCGCATGCCACAATGATTTTTGCATCAGTTCCATCCTTATTCACCATGTATCCATCATTTCCACGTATAATGCCCCAATTTGATTAACCATGAGTATTTGTATCATTAGTGGAACATCGCAAATCTAGGTTTACATTGAAAAGGCTGAGTTTCAATCTTGGGTTTATTTGAAGTGACAAGGAAAATATGGCCCAAAAATAGGTTTCCTCTCGGACATGGGATAATCTGGTTTAGTCATTGTGCCCCGAGGTGTCAATCATGAAGTGACGTTTGGGCAATTGGTGTTTTGTGTTTATTAGAAAGGCTGTGAATGGCTTTGGCACAACCTTGACATACACCAAATAACCATGATCTAGATTCTTGAAAGAATGTCTCATTTGTTCGAGTTTCCAAAGAGCTCGAACAATTTTCAAATAGTTTGTTCCATTGTTCATAGCCTAAGCTAGGATCTACATCTTTGCTTATTTTGTAGTGACAATGGTTTAAGAAGTTCAATCATTCATATTCCTTGAAACATTAGGTCTTTCAAGTGGTCTTGGTTCAAGGGTTTTGGGTCATTTCTAACAATGATCATCGATATTCTCGAGACTGTCCATTATTTAATGTGAAAATCCCTTATTATTGTTCACCAAAATTTTTCTCAAAGTTTTGTTTTTTGTTTTTTTTTAAATTCAAATTATTGCTAAAATATAATGAACACAAAACATTTAAATTCAAATTTTGTTTATTTCATGTAGATTTCAACATGAGACAAGTTCTTTCATCATCACAATGTATAAAACTACATGCATCAGAAATCCTAATATGATCATGCACTATGTTTCTTATGACACTTGGCTTTCCCTTCTCCAAAACTTATCGAACCAGCCTTAATGAGATCCCTGACCTTGTACTTCAAAGTGGGGCAGTTCTCCGTTGAGTGGCCTTGATTGCCGGAATGATAATCACAACACTCATTAGCATTATACTAGCTCAGATAAGGGGGCTTCAGAGGCTCTAATTGCATGGGTGTCAGAAGGTTATTCTGGATGAGTTGAGATAGCAGCTCACTATATGTCACGGGAATCGAGTCAACCTAATTTCTTTCTCGCTTTTTACGTCCGCCTCGATTATTCTCAAGGGTGTTTGATTGATAGACAGATGTAAATACTGGCACAATTGCAGCCATTGGTGGGTAAGGATAAAAACCTTGAGAGACGTTGTTCAGGGTAGGGTAGAATGTCTGATACGAGGAGAATTAAGGATATAGGGCAAAGCCTTCCATAGCTTGGGCATCTTCCTCTTTATTTTTGGGTGTCCGGTTTCTCTTAGCACTGGACATTTTATCTCCTTCGAGTTTCCTAGTCTTGATAGAATTCTCAATCATTTGCCCTGAGATTACCATATCCGCAAAATTCTTCATGGCATTGTCAACAAGTCTATCATAGTATGGGGCCTGCAGTGTATTCACAAAAAGGACGGTGGTTTCCTTCTGTGTCAAAGGCGATCGTACTTGGGCGGCCATGTCCATCCACCACTGAGCATATTCTTTGAAGCTCTTAGTAGCCCTTTTCTCCATATTTTGAAAGGTGAGATGGTCAGGCGCCATATCGGTCAGATGCTTGTATTGGCTTAGAAAAGCCCTAGCTAGATCATTCCAAGAGTGAATCTGATCCTTGCTCAACTGATTATACCACTTAAATGCGGACCTGCTGAGGCTATCCTGAAAACAATGGATCAAAAGCTTATCATTATCTATATGGCCCGTCATCTTTCGGTAGAACATAGTGATGTGGGCTGACGGATCGGTTGTCCCATCATATTTCTCAAAGTTGGAAACATTGAATTTAGGAGGAACAACCAAATCGAGGACCAAGCAACGTTCTTTCGCATCTACACTCCCAAATACGTTTGTACTTTCTACTGCCTGAAGCCTTTCCTCTAACAGCTGATATGGGAATCTACCGACTCAGCCCCATTCAATGCAATCATTTTCAATTCTGCATGTTCAACTGGATCCTCTAAGTTCAGGATGTTGATGGCATTAACTATGTTCTGAAAATACTGGCTATCCAACATTACGACCTCACTCTGATCCATTTGTGCCTTCGACCCTTCTTTGGTGGCCAAGTTTTCAGTGTATCCCTTTCCCTTGATTGCGGCGGACACTAGTCCCATGAGCTTGGTCATCTGATCTCTAGATTCTGCTTGAGATTTTGCCAACTATTCTCGCAATTCTTTTTGTACCCTTTCCATTCTCTCCATCCGAGCAGCTTGTTCATTCTCCATAGCTCTGGCCTGTGTTATAAAGGTGCTCAGTACTTCTTAGACCTCTTATTTGAAATGGAAATTTCTTCCACAACTCTTAAAACCAAGCCAATTTCTGTTTTATTCCCCCAAATGTGTTTCATGATGAATGAACCATGAGTGAATATAACACGAGGCCTATATGATGCATTTAAAGAATAAACAAATCAATGCATGAACATATACAGAGAAATCACGCTGACTATGTTTGTTATGAATGCAACCTGATGCCAACATGATGCACATAAAGAATAAATAAATCAATGCATGAACATATACAAAGAAATCATGCTAATTATGTTTGTCATGAATGCAACCTAATGCCAACATGGTGCATGTAAAGAATGAATAAATTGATATACAAGTATATACAGATAATGACCATATATGTCACAAATGTATTCTACAATGAATGACCATGCATGCTAGTGTTGGGATTCGACCTCATGCTCAAACAATAATCGAATTAAAGAAGAACATGAACGCAGTGGAATAATAAACAAAGAGATAGTCGAATCTTACAGATCATACTTGTAAAATTTTAATGCGATCTTGTAATTATAAAGCATACATCTGATCAAGAATCATACCTTAACTCAAAGATCTAGTAATCTTGAGTTTCCAAACATCCCACTCAATCTTGAACACCAAGCTGTCAATCCGAGACTTCAAGCCACACAAGTGTTTGGCCTCTAACGGTAATCCACACAAGATAATCAAGAAAACCTTCATAAGGTAGGAATGAAGTCTTGCCGAAAATGATGCTAGTAGTTTAGGTTTCAAGAAATCTCTCTTCATCTAAACATACCATGGCCGAATGCTTCATAAGCATCAAGAAAAAGAAAAATGAATTTTCTTCCTTCTCCGGGTTTGGTGCGCCAACCTCAAGGATTATCTTGATCTTCTTTCATTTTCACTCTATGCCTTTGCTCTCTTGAAAGAAAATGTTTTTCTCTCTAGCAATCCATGAAGAGGCAAGGAGGAAGCCAAGAAATCAAGAAAACATTAAAGCCTCTAAGCATATCACATATGCGGCTAGGGAGGCCATCCCCTTAGGAAGATCGGCTATCACATGTTTCTTTGTATAGGGGGTGGCAATCACTCCAGGGTTTGGACTAAGGACAATAGCTCTTATGTATTTGCACTTAACTCCTTCCACTTAATTAAACTATTTAATTAAGTCCCTATTGATTAAATTCTCAAATTAATCAACTAGGCTATTTCCATTTTAATCTCTTAATTCACCTTTCTGTGTGTGACCCATTAGGCTTCCAATATGTTGGCAATGAATATAAATTAATCTAATTAATTTATACTCATAGATCATGAGCGGATTCTAGCAAGCCATCATGACCATCCAAATACTGGAGAGTCAAGTTAGTCTCGACATAACCTTTTGTGTTCAGTCTATCAGTGTAATTCGGTCCTTTCACCAAATATCCCAAAAAGACCATGAACATGGTGTAGTGTCTACTCATGTTCAATCCATATTAGTTCTTGCAGCTATTGGTTAATTTATGAACTTAGAGAAACTATTTCTCCTAAATTCATCATACTATGGCCAAAGATTCCATCAAGTTAACTTAAGCCAAGAACAAGATATATCTCCGATGTCACTAGGAGTGGTGAATCCTCTCTGGATCACTCATCCATCTTCGCATGGTTCATGTCATACCCAAAACCACCCTACCATAAGCATCACTCTGTGTTAGGGACCCGTTCCTGATGGAATCAAAGTATGACACTCTCCATACAAGATGACCTGGTATCACAAGTCAGAGGACTACTTACACGACTGACACATGAGAACGTTTCCATAGACACTTGAGTGACAATACCAAATGGAGTTCTCACAGTGGGCCATGTTCAGTGAACTTGTTCAACAGACAAGCACCTACATGTTATCCTAAAGTATCTCATATACTTCAACACGTGAGATCAGTTGCTTACTAAGTAAGTAGGCTTAACATGTACCAATCTTTGAGCATTTCCGATGCCCCGTCTTGGCAATACAATGACCAGGAACCGTTTTAGGAACATGGCTTTGATGCATAAGGATCTCATAATTATATATAATTCCTTTGCAAGGCCATTATGTTCCATGGGCTTCATCCGATTAGTACTTAATAACTCCTTATCATTGTACTAACATGAAGGAAAACCTTGTATCACTAAAACATAGTGATGGGTTTGCATTATTGGTTGTTTATGCCTGACCAAACCGATTGGCTCTAGGGCATATACCAACAGCTAGGACTGTAACATGATCTCGATATGATACATGTAAAGAATAAATGAATTAATCACAAGGGTATATACAAAGAATGACCATGTATGTCACAAATATATTCTACAATGAATGACCATGCATGTTAGGACTGTAACATGATGTCATTATGATACATGTAAAGAATAAATGAATAAATCACAAGGGTATATACAAAGAAATTAATCAATGATTAAACGAAATTGGTAGAACCAATCTTGATTATTCAAAAATCTCATTATGCAAGGTTTGCCCCCAAATTTAATCCATGTGTTTTTTCAAACATGTTTTCCCCTCAAAAATCAAAATATTATTTTCCAAAACCAAATTTTAAAAACTTTTGGGGTAATGGGTCTTATTATGGCACGGATGTCCAAATGTTTATTCAACACTATCGGTCTATAATTCTTATTCAATCAATGAATGTTTATGAAATCACCAAATGAGATTATTATCACCCTCCACTTATTGATGTACACGCTCTATTCACATATGCATGAAATGTGCAAAAATGCAAAAATGTTTGAAAAATAATTTTTATGTTTTCAACTTTAAACAGTAAATGAACCTTTGCCCCAACAATATCTACTTATTTAGGAATCACCATGCCTTTGGGACGAAAATTTAAATTTATTACGGGCGATGTACATACATTGTTGCCCGATCTACAATGCTTATTCAGAATGTAGAAATAAATGGCAAAAGATTAGAAGAATTCCTCCATGTGTTCCTATCTCTGGTGCATCTAACGAAAATCCGGCATGGCTCTACCTAGGCTGGCTTCTTATGGCTCACTATATGAGGTTGAATTATGCTCTAAAAGGCTCCAAATTGCTCCTCCTGTCGCCGGTAAAGGCTAGTAAGGCACCCCGATTAAAGCGGGTTCAATTTGTTGGAGTGTATTTCCCAGGCCTATGCGAAGCTTATCACCTCACGAAAGCATAGGTAGTTTACTACTCTGGAAGTGTTTCGCTAGCCTATGCAAAGGTTATCACCTCACGAGAGTGTAGTTACTTTCCTTCCACCTAAAAGGACGGAACTCAGGTAGAGGGCTCATGTTATGCAAATGGAAGTGTAGTGTGTGAGGAGGAACAAACAAACCTTTCACCACCTATTCTACAACCCTTATTCTAAATGCCCCAGTAGTTTATTAAAACAAAGATCAAGAATAGTGTAACGCATTAACCAACCAGAGAGCAGTAATAATATACAAGGCTAAATAAACATAGAACAATAATAATATGCATGTATATGAGTATGAACATATTTAAAAACACTTTATTATTTTCAAAAATTCTCCTTATTTTTTTAAAAAATGTGAGAATTATAATTAAATACCAATTAAAATCGACAAAACCGAGACTTTGGATAACACACCACTAATTCTAGGCCTGACTCTCTAAGTGTCCCCAGCGGAGTCGCCAAGCTATTGCAACCTCCTCAAAAGCCTGAAAAAATCTACCCCGTCGCGGGGACAAATCGGCCTTCGTCAAGGAGAGTGACATTGGGGGAAAAATAAAGGAAAAGATGACTTAATTCCTCTAAATTAAAAGTTGAGGGTATGAAAACGACCTCGAAAAAGAAATGGAATCACCACCAATCTTTTTTGGCTAGGTGTGATCAGCCATCTATTAAAATTGGTTTTTATAAAATATTTAAAATTAATTCAAACATTTTTGTAAAACCAATTTTGGAGTCTACACTTTGAACCAGAGAAAACAAGTGCGAGTTCGGAAGCCGGTTATATGTGGGGAAGGATTAGCACTCGCACAACGCCTGTATAAAATGGTACCTTATTAACCGTGTGTTATCTCGAGTCTCGGTAAAAGTTGGTTTTAAAGTTGGTGTTTGATAATAATTCCCTAAAAAAATCATATTTTATTTGAAAATATCCAAAATTTATTAACATAAAATTTTCCATATTTCCCAACAAACTCGGTAAAACATGGAATTTTTCCTTATTTTGAAATTCTTCGAATCACCCTCGTTTTTGAAGAAAAATATTCCGTCGTTAATGCTAATCGATGATATCCTCCCCGGCAGACCCAGCGGAGAACTCATGAATTATTTTAATTCGGGAATAATCTTGTTTTATAAAAAAGCATTGATTATTTTTCATGCATTTTAAAATCATAAAGGAATGATCATATGATAACTCGTATAATTATATAGTTTTTAGTTATGTTTTATTATTGTTTTGTGTCAAATACGAGTTATTATTGTTTAGTCTAATTGTGTTTATGATCTTTTATATTTTTATGTAATTTGGTGTTTTTCACAAGTTTCTTTGAGTGATTTCAGATTACTAGAATTAAGGGCAAATCCAGTTCCAGTTCCCACACCTTTTTCCATATCAGCTATATCTGGAGTTTCACTGAAGCAATAAGGCTGAAATTTTAACCGTGCAAAGCTAAGAGGCATATCTATCTTTTTCATGTTTTACACTTCTTGAAACGGAGTCGTTTTCCCAAGCGAAATCGACCATCAAGTTGGCTGATGTGCAATAACGTCTGTGCTGACCTGTTTTCGTATTTTGCCCATATCGTCTTATCCACATCAGAAAATGAGCTGATTCCAACGGCTATGGATCAGTAACTGACAGGGGAACATTTTTCTAGAAGACCATGTGATCATATCAGGCCTCCAATATTGACAAAATCGACCATCAAGTTGGCTGATCAAAATTGTCATACAATATGACGAAAATTGTTAGAAAAATGCACCCACCTATTATACCTACCTTTGAAATTTGTAAAGCTTGTCTCTTGTCATTTAGCCCTCCAAAATGTGTATAAATAGAGGGCCTTGGATGATTGTAGAGGATCATATGGTAGATTGGTAGGAAATTAGCCATTGTAATAAAATTCTCTAAGTTTTCTTCTTCTTTCTTTTCTCTAGTTTTCTTTTTCTTTATTTTCTTCTTCTTCTTTCTTTCTTTTATTTCCTTCTTAGATTCTCTTTAATTTTATGTTTATGTTTACAATGCCTATGCTAGGCTAAACTTCTATTTGGTTAAGGGTGATTTCAAAGCCCTAGACATGTTTTGTGATTGATTTTTAGATTCTATCTATCATTAATTCTCTATCAAAGTTGCTTATGTTCTTCTACAAGAATTGTTCATGATGTTGTCTTGATTTATTTAGGTGTACAACTAGATAGATCTTGATAATTATCTATTGCTAGTTTAGGAGTCTTGATCCGTGTAATTGTCTTGATTTCCTATTCATAAGTGACAATTTGTGATTAATGATTATGGTCAAGTTTTCAATAATTGCAAAGTGGAACATAACCTAAGTTGAACAATCCGAGCTTATGTGTTTGTTGCTTAGATCAACCTATCTTTCTCATCATAAAGCTGCCATTAAATTGAATTTAGAGAGCTTATTCTAGGTTGTTTAATGGTTAGAGATTAAATAGAGAGCTTGTTCTATTTAACGACAAACTAAGGAAAGATTGGGATAACAGAGCTTGTTGTTATCTACGGTTGTTAACTTTGATAGTTGGTTGATATTGATAGATCTGAAATTGATTCTTAATGATGTCTAGTGGTGGAGAATGAAACCTTAACCATATTTTTCATATTTGATTCTTCTTACTTACTTGTTTTCTTACTTTTCTAGTTTGCTTATTTTTAAAAGTATATTTATTTTTATTGGCTGGTTATACCGCCTAATTTGTATATTAACTTTGTTTTATTTTTATTGGCTGGTTATACCGCCTAATTTAGTATATATATTTTTATTGGCTGGTTATACCGCCTTGCATCTTATTTTTATTATTTACTTTAGTTTAAATCTGGCTTCAAAAACCCCTTTTCTTTTATTGTTCTTGAATTTAAGTTTTAAACTATTAACTTATAAACTAAAACCCAATCCCTGAGGACTCGACCCTTGCTAACTACTATACTTACAATTTATCTTTTTAGTGCAAGGTTAAATAAGATACACTCTTTTGGGTGCATCATCATAAATATGCAAAAATATTACTAAGAAAAAAATTAAACAACATGCATATTTAACATGCCATGGAAACATCTTATTATGACATGATACAAGAATTAATGACATGGCATGCTTGACATGGCAAAATCTAAATGACATGGCCAAAAGAATTAATGACATGGCATATGAATTAATGACATGGCAAATCCTATTATGACATGACAAAAAAATTAGTGACATGACATACTTGACATGGAAAAATCTCATTACAAGGCCAAAAGAATTTATGACATGGCATGCTTGACATGGCAAAATATAAATGGCATGGCACATGAATGAATGACATAGCATGTGAATGAATGACATGGCATAATCTAGATGATATGGCACATGAAATGAAAGACATGGCATATGAAATGATTGACGTGGCATAGTTTAAATGATGTGGCATATGAATGAATGACATGGCATGGTTTAAATGATGTGGCATAATTTAAATGATATGGCACATGAAATGAATGACATGGCACATGAAATGGCATAGCATGTCAATTAAATAATCAATCATAGAAATGACATCACCATAGAATATTCACAAACATATCATGATGAAAATGGTTAATCTAGATGTCATGGAATATGCACACATCACCATTGATTCTTCATGTGAGGAATCAAATAAGTGGTATATGTCGAAAAGTATTACCGTACTCCCTGGCACCCGGCAAAGCTTGGAAAATAAGTCTTTCATATGACATTTATATGATTCCGGATAAAACAAAATCTATGCTTTGCAATTTCATAACCACGTGTGTTGAATAATTTCCTAACCTCCCCGGCAAACCCGACAAAGATTAAGAACCAATTCTCGCCAAATGTTTAAGAAACCGAAAAGCAAGTTTTTATGCCAAATTAAGTAAAAATATTTTTAAATATGCAATGCATGAAGATGTATTTCTTCCTTGAAGTAACGACATCCGTATACCTAAAAAGGTATCCGACTACCTATGGAAAAAACTTAAATCGGATTTTCAAAACCGAATAACTTTGGGCTTGAATTTAAAAATAATTGGATTTTTTTGGATGGAAATGAAGGCCTTGGCCGAATACCTCTAAAAAGCTCTAGCTTCTCCTTTTTTTTAACCCGGGATGACTACCCATGACCCAATTTTTGAAAAATCAAATTTTATTCTTGAGATGACATGGAAATCAACCTAAAACAGTAGCTAATAGCTCAAATCAGCCCCTCCCTTTTACAAATGAAAATCAAAAAATTATTAATTTAGGAAAACTCAATTCTAACTCTCATAACCAGTTTTGAAAAACTATTTTTTTTTTACCCTTTGTAAAAAATTCAAAAAATTATGGAAAAATCAGTATAGACCTAAAACATGATGGTTTTGATGGGTTAAAATCGGTTTAATTTTTGGACTAAGGATGCCTTGACCGAATTTTCACTAAAGTCAGAATAGTGAACTAAAAACTGTTTTATCGAAAACCATTTTTCCAACCTTGATAAAAAAATTTAAAAATCTTAGAAAAAATACCAAAAAAACCTCTAAAGGTCTACTACATTTTGTAAAAACTCTTTTTATTTTGACAAAAATAACTTATTAAAAAAATTGCTCAAAGTCAGAATATCCAACTTAAACTATCACTTTTTCAACTAGTATAGACAAGAGATTTTTGGCTAGAGATCATTGGTTGATCTTAGCCAAAAACCTAGTTGAAAATGGAATGAAATGCATGATTTTACAGCCAACAAACATATGACAATGAATCAAACATGAGTTAAAAATACAAACAAGAAAGAAAAAGAAAACAAGGTTGGCTCAATGGTTCGTTCCTTGGACATAGTCCCACCTAACCAAAATCACTTGATGAAAATCAAGATCCTCAAGCTTCTCAAACCTTTTATTTGATTTTTTAAAAGAAAAACCAAAGGTGAAAATCTATCCTACCACAATAGTGAAGCCCACAATCAACAAGCAAGCAAGAAAATAAAGAAAAAACAATCACAATAAGGCCCCCTAGGTTTCGGCTAAGGCAAGAAAAGTGTAAAAACATTTGTCAACTTGGTTATTTTGTAAAGAATAAAGGAGAGAAAACCTTTAAAATTTATTTTTTAAAACCTTTTATTCAAACAAAAAAGTTAACAAATCACATGGAAAAAGAGAAGAAAAAGAACATGATATCAAAGAAAATAATTGAAGAAGAAGAGAGAAAATAGCTACCTAGCAATTACTTTCCGAATCAAGCACTTCAAAGTTTCCTTCCTTCTCCTTCTCCTTCTCCCTCTTTCTTTTTCTCTTTCTCTCTTTTTCCTTTTCTCCTCTTTTCCTCCAAAGAGTGTAGTAGGATTGCCTTTGAAAAAAAAATGAATCCTCTCCCCATTTTTCTGTGGATGCCGATTCTCTCCCTTTAGTGTAGAGAAGTTGCTTATTTTTACAGCCTTGTCTCCTATATCTACAAAATATCTAAGCCACTTGTCATGATCATATGGCTTACTACCAAAATATCTTCCTAGGTGGCATTTTTAATCTTATTTGGCATCATCTCATAGCCTTCACAAGCTCTTTGTCGCAACCTAAAAAATAACAAGTCCCATCGTGAGACATTACTCGTTAAGTGTGACATTGAGGAAACAAAGGAAAAGACAACTTAATTCCTCTTGAAATAAAATGAGGGTTTGAAAACAACCTTGAAAAAAAATGGAGTCGCCACCAATCTTTTTTGGCTAAGTGTGATTGGTCACCTATTAAAACCGATTTTGTAAAACATTTTAAAATTAAATAAAATATTTTTTAAAAACCAATTTCGAAGTATGCGCTTTTAAACCAGAGAAATCAAAGAAGTCGGTTCGGGAACCGGTTACGTGCGGGGAAGGATTAGCACTTCTTCAACGCCCGTATAAAACGGTACCTTATTAATCGTGTGTTATCTCGAGTCTCGGTAAAAGTCGATTTTAGATTTGGCATTTTAAAATAATTCCCAATTTAAAGAAAAATAATCCCATTTTTAACTAGAAAATTATCCAAAATTCATTAGCACAAAATTTTTCTATATTCCTCGACAGACCCGGTAAAACATAAATTTTTTTATTTATTTGGAAAATCTCTGAATCACTCTCTTTTTTAAAGAAAGATATTCCGTTGTTAATGATAATCGATGATATCCTCCCCGACAAACCCAGCAGAAAACTTATGAATTATTTTAACTCAGGAATAACCTTGTTTTTAAAAAAGCATGATTATCTTTATTGTATTAGAAATCATTTTTTTAAAAAAATGGTTATGAATATGCAAATCATTACTAATGACATGGCAAAAGAGTGAATGACATGGCATATGAATTAATGACATGGCATGCTTGACCTGGCAAAATCTAGATGACATGGCATAATCTAAATGACATGGCAAAAGAATCACAAAATGATATAGAATATCCACAATTACGTCATAACCAAGATAGCAACATGAAATTTAAATCAAAGCAATGACATCACTATGGAATATTTATAAATATAGAATTTACATGACTCAGATAGCAAAAATTAGATATAATGGAATATGCATGAACATGGAAAATGCAATGCATGGAAATGTATTTCTCTTGTGAAGCAAGGACATCCATATACCTAAAAAGATATCAGACTACCTTTGGAAGAGACCTAAATCCTAAAGTAAGAAAATCCAACTAGTGCAACCTTCAATTTTCCACAAGCATGCTCAAAAGAGTTTGGCTTTGAGCCATTGATTGGCTTAAGTAAAAAATCAAATGGGCAATGTAGAAATGCATGAACAACCAGCAATATAAATGCTAGAAATAAGTGGTATGGCATATGCATGACCTAGGTTCTAAGTGACATAGCAAAATAACCTAGAATACTAAATGACATGGAAAAATGATATAGCACATGAAAATAACCTAATGTCAAAATGTCATGGAAAATGACATGTCTTATGAAAAATGACCTAATATTTAAATGACATAGAAAATGTCATGGCATATGAAAATATCCTAATATCTAACTGTAATGGAAAATGACATGTCATATGAAAAATAACCTAATATTTAAATGACATAGAAAATGTCATGGCATATGAAAATAACCTAATATCTAAAGGTCATGGAAAATGACATGTCATATGAAAAATGACCTTATATTTAAATGACATAAAAAATGTCAATGCATATGAACATAACCTAATATCTAAATGTCATGGAAAATGACATGTCATATGAAAAATGACCTAATATTTAAATGACATAGAAAATGTCAATGCATATGAACATAACCTAATATCTAAATGCCATGGAAAATGACATGTCATATGAAAAATGACCTAATATCTAATGACATGGAAAATGTCATGGCACATGAAATGAATGGCATATGAATGAATGACATGGCATGGCATATGACATGGAAAAATCACAAAATGACATCACACAAAAGTTTCATAATCACATCATAATCACATGCGCACATCATTAATTGAAATGAATTATTCATATGAGGAATCATACAAATAGCATACGTCAGAAAATATTACCGTGCTTCCCGACAAAGCTTGGAAAATAATTCTTTCATACGACATTTACATGGTTCCGAGTAAAATGAAAACCATAAGTTTCGATTCCATAAAGACGTGCGTTGAACAATTTCCTAACCTGTCCGGCAACCCGGCAAAGATTAGGAACTAATTCTTGCCAAATGTTTAGGAAACCGGAACACATGTTTTATGTCAAATTAAAATTTAAAAACATTTTAAAAATGCAATACATGAAGATGTATTTCTTCCTTGAAGTAAGGACATCCATATACCTAAAAAGGTATCCATCTACCTTAGGAAGAGACTTAAATCGGATTTTCAAAATCAAAAGACTTTGAGATCGTATTAAAAACAATTTGGAATCTTTTGAATGAAAATGGCCTCATGGCCGAACGCCCCAATTGAAAAGGCTCTATTTTCCAAGTTTTGAAATCCTGGTTGACTACCCTTGACCTAACTTTTATAAAATCAAATTTTATGATTGAAATGACTTGGAAATTAACCTAAGACAGTAGCTAATATCCCAAATCAGCACCCTCTTAATATCCTAACCAAAACAGAAAATTATTATTTCTCAAAAACAAATATAACCTTCACTGGCGGTTTTGAAATCCGATTTTTTTACCTTTCTAAAACATTTCACAAAATTCTAAAAAAAAAAAAATAGGGCAGACCTAAAACATGTTGATCTCCATGGGAAAAAATTAGCTTAATTTTTGGAGCAAGGGTACTATGACCAAAATTTTACCAAACTCAAGACATTGAGCTAAAACTACTTTGTTAAAAACATTTTTTTCAACCATGATAAAAAAATCTAACATCATAAAACAAATACCATGGCATCCTCTAAATGACTACTGAATACAGTAAAAAAAATCAATTTATTTTGACCATGGATGAATAGTGAAAAAAAATCACAAAGTCAAAATACCCAATCTAAACTATCACTCTCTTAACTAGTAGAGACAAGGGACTTTTGGCTTGAGATCATTGGTTGATCTTTACCAAAAACCTAATTGAAATGCATGGTATGACAGCCCACAATCATATGACAATAGATCAACCATGGGTGACAAGATGAACACAACCAAGCAAGCAAGTAATATCAAAGAAAAACATTAAAGAAGAAGAAAGGAAGAGATAGTCATCTAGCTTTTGCTTTCCAAATCAAAGTTGCCAAAAAAATTTCTCCCTTTTCCTTTCCCTCTTTTTTTCTCTCTAAAGTGAAATGCCTTCTCCAAAAAATGAACCTCTCTCCCTCCCCTATGGTATGGCCAGCCCTATCTCTCATTTTAGAGTGGATGTGCTCATCTTTTTTCATCTCCAAGACATGTGGCATCCATCACAAGGCATACTAGCCAAAGAAATAAAAATGCAATCTTGCAACCTCATCTTGGTCATTGGTCAAAATGAGCAGCCTTCCCTTCATGAGCTGGCTGAAAATCCTAGCTAAGAATATGCTCATCCTTTTACAAAATATCTTGGCCACTTGGCAAGATCACAAAGGAACTAACCAAAGATTAAAAATGTTTTCTTGCAACTTAATCTTGGCCATTAAATAAAATTGATCAAATCTCAGCCCTCATTCTATCATGAGCTGGCTGAATGGCCTGGTATGTTCCAGCAACTTCCTTATTTTTAATTTGCAAAATGACCCTTTTCAGTTTCTTCGGTAAAATTATATTTTAGCCTCCAACTTAATTTAATTGCAAACGGATCCCAATTCCAACTTTTCTTTCTCCAATACCTCCAAATAAGTGTAAAATTCAGTTCTGGAGATTTTCATAATTTTTGGAGCTTGTTTTCCATTTTTCTCAGATTTTTAAAATTACGGATTAGGCCACCCCGAACTTTGCCTTTTTTCGAATCAAATCCAATTTGAGATTTTTATTTTCCAATATAAAACTCAGTTCTTGAAGTTTTCATAATTTTTCGAGCTCGTTTTCTATTTTTTCGAAATTTTCTCTTGGAATTTCGGGTTAGGGCACCCCAAATTTAGTCTTTTTCATTTGAGCTCTAATTCTAGATTTTTCTTCACCAATACCTTCCAAAAAATATAAAATTGAGATCTGGAAGTTTTCATAATTTTTCGAGCTCGTTTCCTATTTTTCTCAGATTTTCCAAGATTGCCCTTTAACCCTCGAAACCTCTATTTTACTCAAAACGAGTCCTATTTTTGGATTTTCTTTCTCCACTGCATTTTTTATATATTGAATTGGAGTTGGTCCAAAAACGCCCAATTGTTACGATCAAATTCCCCTCTGATTTAGTTTTCCCCTTTTTCATATTGGGAATTTTCTCGTTTTTCCGTTTTTCTTCTAACTGGCTCTTCCTTGGGATCCACTTCAAACTGAGCCTTGGACTATTTTTTTTTTATTCATTCTTCATCAACTAGCGGCTTCAATTTTATTGGATTGGGCCATCTCTGCAGTTTTTCCCACATTTGCCAAATTAGGTATTCCCCTACACTGAATTTTCGAACCCATCTTCCGAACTCTATATCTTTTCTGTAGACCTCGGATTATCAAAATTCTTTCACCATTGTTCAACTCAACTTCAAATCTTGATTCTGACTGTGAGTTGACTTTTTTAGTAGTTGACTTTTGGGGTTGACTTTTTCGAAGTTGACTTTTTGTGTTGAACTCCGAATCACAAGTAATGGAGAACCATCTATGGGATGAGGGGAGCTTCTTTGCATTCTGAGAAGTACAAGGAGGAACTTACCTGGTTTAGAGGGCCTAGACAAAATTAGGTGTCTACAACTGCCCCTCTTTGACTAATGCTGAGAATCAAGAATCAGGCAAAAACTATTAGACTACCATTTTGTCCGGGTGTGGAGATCATCTACGTAAAGAAAATATTTTTTTTATTTTCATATTTTTTATATTTTTTTGATGATTTTTTTATTTTTATTTTTGAAAAGCATACCTCGACGTAAGTCTAGGAGCTTCAACCCATTTAGAAAAAAAGGGATTTGATTTAAAACGAACGATACATGCTTCCACCCATTTAGAAAAAATGAATTCGATTTAAAACGAAAATACCTCGACGTAAGTCTCGGGGCTTCGACACATTTAAAAAAAAACGGATTCGATTTAAAATGAAAGATACTTCGACGTAAGTCTTAGGGCTTTATCCATTTAGAAAAAACGAATTCGGCTTAAAACGAAAGATACCTCGAATAACCATTTAGAAAAAATGTGATTCGATTTAAAACGAAAGATACTTCGACGTAAGTCTCGGGACTTCGACCTATTTAGAAAAACGGATTCGAAGAAAATACCTCGATAGTAAGTGTTGAGACTTCAACCCATTTAGAAAAAATGGATTCGATGAAAATACCTCGACGATAAGTCTCGGGACTTCGACCCATTTAGAAAAAATGGACTCGATGAAAATACATTGACGGTAAGTCTCGGGACTTCGACCCATTTAGAAAAAATGGACTCGATGAAAATACCTCGATGGTAAGTCTCGGGACTTTGACGCATTTAGAAAAAACGGATTCGATGAAAATACCTTGACGGTAAGTCTAGGGACTTCGACCCATTTAGAAAAAACAGATTTGATGAAAATACCTCGACGATAAGTCTCGGGACTTTGACCCATTTAGAAAAAATAGATTCGATGAAAATACCTTGACGGTAAGTCTCGGGACTTCGACCCATTTAGAAAAAACGGATTCGATGAAAATACCTCGACGGTAAGTCTCGAGACTTCGACCCATTTACAAAAATGGATTCGATGAAAATACCTCGACTGTAAGTCTCGGGACTTCGATCCATTTAGAAAAAATGAATTATATGAAAATACCTCGAGGTAAGTGTTGGGACTTCGACCCATTTAGAAAAACAAATTCGATGAAAATACCTTGACGGTAAGTCTCGGGGCTTTATCTTATATTCTACCAACTTCACTGGACTTATATCATCTAATATGCCAATTTCACTGGGCATAAATCACTTTTATGCCAGCTTTCATTGGGCTTAATCTCATCTAATATGCCAATTTTCATTGGGCTTAATCTCATCTAATGTGCCAACTTCAACTGAGCTTAAATCATAACTACTAGCTTACATTGGGCTTAACCAAATTTAAAATGCCAACTTCGCTGGCCTTAATCACCTTTTGTGCTAGCTTCATTGGGCTTAATCATATCTAATGTGCCAACTTCAACTGGTCTTAAATCTTTTTATGCCAGGTACATTGGGCTTAACCAAATCTAGAATGCCAACTTCACTGGGCTTACTTCCTTTTGTGCCAGCTACATCGGGCTTAATCACATCTAAAGTGCCAACTTCAACTGCGCTTACTTCATTTTATGCCAGGTACATTGGGCTTAACCAAATCTAAAATGCCAACTTCACTGGGTTTAACCACTTTTGTGCCAGCTTACATTGGGCTTAATCACATCTAAAGTGCCAACTTCAACTGGGCTTACTTCATTTTATGCCAGCTACATTGGGCTTAACCAAATCTAGAATGCCAACTTCACTGGGTTTAATCACTTTTGTGCCAGCTTATGTTGGGCTTAAACAAATTTTTCTTTTGAGCAACTCCTCTTTGGAGGCTCTACAACTTTAAAAATATCTTATCTAGAAATCATTTTCACTTTTTCAAAAAATTTCATCATCTTGGGATTTTCAATACTTTCTTGATTTCATCGTCCCAAAATATCACAATACTCTCATCTTTCCTCTCCAGACAAACTTTTGTTTTTCTTCTTTTCTTCAACAGATTCTTTCCTCTAAATCTAAAAAAGGCCCTTCCCCTTTTAGGAAACCTATCTTCTTTTCCTTTTTGTCTTTTCAATGCTTGGTGAATGCAATGACCAAATGTATGGATGCAAAAGCCAATGTAACTTGCGAAGATGCAGATGCACATGTTCATTACATGATGCATGAATGCTTATGACACCATTTCACATTAAGAGAATGTTAAGAGGGTTGATCATCTCCCTTTTTCCTCGTGTCCTGGCGAGGTTTCCTGTTGGAGGGAATGATTCCTGCCCCTTGTCTATATTTTCCAATTCATCTTATTGGAAGAAATCGCATGGTTTCGTATTCCCAATTTGTCCTTGCCCCAGCAGATTTTTTTTCTTTTCAGTTATCTGGTCAAAACCAAAACACAGAGTCAGATTTCATTCAAATATAAACTCAAAATTTCATGCCCTTGAACAATATGAACTTTTTGTTAGAGCATATCCACATCTCAATTTCAGTTTGTTCTTTCTAAGTCATGTCAATTTCATTTCTTCTAAAACATGTGAAATTGAAGTCTTTGAGAAATTGGTGATCACCATTAGAGATATTTCTAAGCAAGATGGGAAATCAACCTCACTTTTTCGAGTGATTTGAACGGTTTAATGCAACAAGGTCAATGGGCTGATGCAATAAGGTCCGAATTTGTCTAGGAAAGCTTTTCATCTTGACAAAGAGGAGAAGGTGAATGTCCGTCTGTCTCAGCTCGTGAGTAAGTTTTCTCAAAACATGAATTCCTTAAAACCAAACATTTTTTGGAAAAAGTTTTAATTAAATCTCATCAATCCTCCAATCTCTAAATATGGCATTTTGATAAGTGTTAACCTTAGCCATGATAGATTAAATGTTGGAAGGTCAATTTGGAAGGAAAAAGGTTTAGCTTTCAAAATCAATACCAAAGAAAAAGTTGTCTTTTTGGTATGTCTAGGAGATCTTTGAGACCTAATAACTCCTCCACCTTTTCCTGGCAGGTTAGCAAAGTCCAAGAAGGAGGAGCAAGAGAAGGAAATTTTGGAAACTTTCCGGAAAGTAGAGGTGAACATTCCTTTACTAGATGCTATCAAGCAAGTGCCAAGATATGCCAAGTTCCTAAAAGAGTTGTGCACATCTAAACGGAAGTTGAAATGGAATGAAAAGGTAAGTGTGGGGGAGAATGTGTCAGCTGTTCTTCAAAAGAAACTCCCACCTAAATGCAAGGATCCAGGTATGTTTACCATTCCTTGTAAGATAGGCAACACCAGGTTTGAGCGTGATATGCTAGATCTAGGGGCATCTATTAATGTCATGCCATATTCAATTTATGCTTCATTGAATCTAGGACCATTAGAGGAAACCGGTGTTATAATACAACTTGCTGACCGTTCTAACACTTATCCAAGAGGAGTTGTAGAAGACGTTCTTGTACAGGTTAATGAATTGGTTTTTCCCGCTGACTTTTATGTTATTGAGATGGAAGATGAGATATCTTCTAATCCCACACCTATTCTATTAGGGAGACCATTCTTGAAAACAGCAAGAACTAAAATAGATGTACATGATGGCACTTTAACTATGGAATTTGATGGTGAAATAATTCGCTTTAACATTTTTGAGGCCATGAGATATCCTAGTGATGTGCATTCTGTTTTTAATATTGATATAATTGACTCACTAGTGCAGCAAGCTTATGAGCTAGATGGTGAAGATAGTGTGGAAATAGTCCTTAGCAACCATCTCGGAATGGGGAATGCTAAACTAGCCTTGAGTGACCATGTGGAAGGGGCACTAGAATCTTTACACTCGCTGCCACCTAAAGATGCAAGGTTTGATGTTTCATTTATTGATTTGCCTTTATCTAATGAGAAACTTCTACCTTCCATTTTGCAGGCACCAACTTTAGAGTTGAAACCACTACCGAACCACTTGAAATATGTGTTCCTAGGTAAAAAGGACACACTACCGGTCATCATTGCCAAAGAGCTCACACCTTTGCAAGAAGAGCGACTTATCCGGGTGCTTAGAGAGCATAAAACAGCAATTGGTTGGACAATTGCCGATATCAAGGGAATAAGCCCATCCATGTGCATGCACCGGATTTTGTTAGAGGAAGGGTCCAAACCAACAAGAGAAGCACAAAGAAGATTGAACCCTCCTATGATGGAGGTTGTGAAAAAGGAGATACTGAAGCTCCTAGATGTTGGAGTGATCTATCCTATCTCGGATAGCAAATGGGTGTGCCCGGTCCAAGTGGTTCCAAAGAAATCAGGTGTAACGGTGGTAACAAATAATGAGAATGAACTTGTTCCTACTAGGATTCAAACAGGATGGCGAGTTTGTATTGATTATCGTAAACTTAATTCCACAACTCGCAAAGACCACTTTCCTTTACCTTTTATTGATCAAATGCTTGAAAGGTTAGCTGGCCATTCTCATTATTGTTTTCTTGATGGTTTTTCAGGTTATAATCAGATAGCCATTGCTCCGGAGGACCAAGAGAAAACAACATTCACATGTCCATTTGGTACTTTTGCATACCGGCGTATGCCATTTGGTCTTTGTAATGCACCAGCTACATTCCAAAGGTGTATGGTTAGCATATTTTCAGATTATGTTAGAGAACATCATAGAAGTGTTTATGGATGATTTTAGTGTCTATGGTGATTCTTTTGATAGATGTCTAGAGAACCTTACACTTGTACTTGAAAGATGCATGGAAACTAACCTTGTTTTGAATTGGGAAAAATGTCACTTTATGGTAGAACAAGGAATAGTTTTGGGCCATGTTATTTCTTCTAGAGGGATAGAGGTTGATAAGTCTAAAATAAATATTATGCATTCTTTACCACCTCCCACAAATGTGAGAGAGGTTCGTTCTTTTCTTGGACATGCAGGTTTCTATAGGAGATTTATCAAAGACTTCTCAAATATCACATTACCTCTTTGCAAGCTACTACAAAAAGATGTGGTTTTCCACTTTGATGATAAATGCAAAGAGGCGTTTGAAACATTGAAGGGACTCTTGACATCAGCTCCTATCATCCAACCACCAGATTGGAATGTACCTTTTGAAATCATGTGTGATGCTAGTGACTATGCCATTGGAGCTGTTTTGGGCCAACGGGTTGGCAAAGCCTCACATGCCATTTATTATGCCTCCCGAACTCTTAATGATGCTCAATTGAACTATTCCACTACTGAAAAAGAACTTTTGGCTGTTGTATTTGCTTTAGAAAAATTTCGATCTTATTTAATTGGTACTAAAGTAATTGTATATTCTGACCATGCAGCCCTTAAGTACTTACTCACTAAAAAGGAGGCCAAACCAAGGTTGATTAGATGGATACTTCTCTTACAAGAGTTTGATTTGGAGATAAAAGATAAGAGAGGTAGTGACAACCTGGTTGCGGACCATCTTAGCCGTTTAGTTCATGAAGAGGATGCACTACCCTTGCATGAGAACTGTCCGGATGAGCAACTTCTTTTTATAAGTACAACAACTCCTTGGTATGCTGATATTGTTAATTACTTAGTTACCAAGAAGTTGCCACAAGAGTTGACACAAGCTCAAAGAAATAAGATCAAGAGTGATGCCAAATACTACATATGGGATGATCCTTACCTTTGGAAGCATTGCTCCGATCAGATTATAAGAAGGTGTGTACTCGAAACTGAATTTCAATCTATTCTCACCTTTTGTCACTCTTATGCATGTGGAGGACACTTTGGATCCAAAAGAACAGCCATGAAAGTTCTTGATTCTGGATTTTATTGGCCTACCATATTCAAAGATGCATACCTCTTTTGCAAGTCATGTGATCGTTGCCAAAGAACAGGTAAGTTAGGTGCTAGAAATCAAATGCCTCAAACTCCAATACTTATTGTTGAAATTTTTGATGTATGGGGCATGGATTTCATGGGACCTTTTCCTCCTTCTTTAGGTAATCTTTATATTTTACTTGCCGTTGATTATGTTTCAAAGTGGGTGGAAGCAAAATCCACTAGGACTAATGACTCTAAAGTTGTTTCAGATTTTGTCAAGACTAACATCTTTGCTAGGTTTGGAACGCCAAAGGCCATAATCAGCGATAGAGGTACTCACTTTTGCAATAGGACTATGGAAGCACTTTTGAGGAAGTATAACATCACACACAAGGTCTCCACCTCATATCATCCTCAAACTAGTGGGCAAGCTGAAGTGTCAAACCGAGAAGTTAAGTCCATCCTTGAAAAGACAGTTAATCCAAATAGGAAGGATTGGAGTTCACGACTTGATGATGCACTTTGGGCTTATAGGACAGCATATAAGACACCCATTGGTATGTCTCCTTATCGACTTGTTTATGGTAAGCCTTGTCATCTTCCGGTTGAATTGGAACATAAATCATATTGGGCTATCAAACAATGCAACATGGAGATGGATGAGACAGGAAAGAAAAGAAAACTTGACATACAAAAATTAGAGGAGATAAGGAATGATGCCTATCAGAATTCTAGGATTTACAAGGAAAAGACTAAGGCATTCCATGACAAGATGATATCAAGAAAGGAATTTGTTGTTGGACAAAAAGTTCTTCTCTTTCATTCACGCCTTAAGTTATATCCAGGTAAGTTACGTTCTCGTTGGGTTGGACCTTTTGTTATTACTAATGTATTTACTCATGGTGCAGTTGAAATCCAAAGCCCAAAAACAGATAAGGCATTCAAAGTGAATGGTCATAGATTGAAGCCTTACTATGAGAACTTTCCAATACAAGATGTGGAGGAGTTTCCACTTTTTGAGCCAAAGTATGTTGAATAATAATGGCATGGGTCTAAGTTAGGCTGAGGACAATAAACCAAGCGCTTCTTGGGAGGCAACCCAAAAGGATGGAGAGCATCTATTATATCAGATTTGAATATTCCTTACTCTCCATCATTCTATCTTTTATTGTTTTTCTTTTCTTTTGTTTAATAGTTCTTTTCTCTTACATATAATTCTTGCATTGGGGGATAATAGCATTACATTGAGGACAATGTAAAAATTATGTGTGGGGGGAAGAATTTAGGATTTTATTTAGAGTGTTTTGTTTTTGAGTTTTTTTTATCTTGTTTTTCTTTCTGATCCTTGTTTTGAAAATAACTAGATGTAAATATAATTTTTATTTTTTTTACCCCGGTTAAATGGCGGATAAAGGTACTCCGTGATTATTTAAATCGGTTCCATCAGCTACCCACAAAACTGATATTGTATATAAATTTCTCTTCCAATTTCTCTTTCAATTTTTTTTTTCATTTTTTTCAGGATGGATGATATTCTCACAAGATTGCAGAAACGATTTCCTCCTTTTCCTCGAAATATTTTACTGAAGCTTTACCAAGTTCGATTTGAAAGATTAAGAATGCTTATGCACAAAGGGATTCCTGAAGACATACGTTGGATAATTGAAGCCAAGGTACGTGAAGATGAATATCTTCCTGTTTTGCATTTACCAGGTACAGGTAGAAGCACTTTTGCAAAGAAGCGACGAGCAAAGCGCATGAGTTCAAATTGCCACAAATGTGCACGATGGACGTGTAACGGTAAATGTCGTTCTATTGGGATTCCGTCCTCTAATCGAGATGATAAAATTGAATTCATTAAGGATGGACTGAGTAAGGAGAATTTGGGTAATATCCAACTTTCTCTTGAGACGCATCCTAGTGGAGACGTACAAAGAGAAATTCTTGATTTATGGCCGCAATTCCAAAGGGAATGGCAACATCTTGGGAATCTGATGTTAAAAGACCCTGTTTGCCAGCTTGTAAGAAAACTGGATGGGAAGCATATCCTCGACTCATAGAAGGCGTTTAAGCCGTTTCTGGACGTAAAACCAGAGGAAGATGTGAGCCACAATCACAACTGCAATAAATGACTTCTCAGCTTTTGGTTTGATTTGCAATAACTTTATTTTGGTTTAATTTACGTGTTGTTCGATTTGTGTAATTATTCTCGTTTTTTTTATTTGTCTTTTACGGTTGATTTTTTCTTCTCTTTTTGATTTTCTTCCTGAAATCACGCAAAAATCTTTTGTTAGGTTAACATTTTCTTCTGACAGGTCAGATACACTTTCGGCGACATTATTACTCTTGTCTGATTCACTACTCAGTCCTCTATATATTACACCATGTACTCATTCTCTTTCAGCCACTCGAAAAAAAAATGGAAAGTACTTTATCCCAGCGCATTAAAAAAATTTGTGTCTTTGGAGGTGCTTATCCAGGGAAAAATAACATATTCGCTGATGAAGCCATAAGAGTTGGAGTAATACTTGCCCAACAAAAGATCCACTTGATTTATAGAGGCGGTAGTACGGGTTTAATGGGAGCAGTCGCTACAACAGCACACGCCGGAGGAAGTCCAGTTCTAGGAATCGTGCCAAAACTATTCACAAGTGTTTGTGGACCTACCGTGGGTAAGGAAATACAAGTCTGGAGTATCCCTGAACGGATGACAATCATGTACCATTTTGCCGATGCATTCATTGCTTTACCAGGAGGTCTGGGTACATTGGAAGAAATAGCTTGCGTGGCTTCTTGGTCATCTTTGGTCACAAATAAGAAACCCATTGGTTTGCTTAATATTAATGGTTATTTTAGTAATTTGCTTTCATATTTAGATAATGCTGTGGATAATGGATTCATGTTTTCAGAGGCAAGGAGAACCATAATTTCTTCTACAACCATTGAAGATTTACTTAAAAAGCTCCAAGCTTATGAGTGTTTATCTGCTACGGTTGTTTCGCAAACGCTCGGAAAAAGAAAAAGAGATATGGACGAGCAAGGAGTGGATTGCACTTTGTCTTTATGACATTATCTAACATTTTGCTTGTTGTGTCTCAGTTATAATAAGTGGTTAGCAACCTCTGCAGGTAATATCTCCTAAATTCTACCTTTAAAATTTGACATTGGGGACAATGTCATATTTTAGTAGGGGGTAAGGGACATATTTTGCTAATTTAAAAAAAAAAAAGTTTGTTGTGTTTTAAGCAATTTAGAAGTATTCATTCTGAACAAGGTCTGAGTAAGGGAGACTTGAGACATACCTTGTCAGTTTGATTTTAATCTTTTTATGTTTACTTGTTAATTTTTGTTTAGTATTTTAGGATTATTTAGGTTGCATGAGCTTGTTTTGTTTTGAGTCTTAGTTGTTCCTATTCTTATGTTATTAGTTCTTTTCTCCTACACATGATTCTTTCATTTGGGTTAATAGACTTACATTGAGGACAATGTAAGAATTAAGTGTGGGGGAAATGATTTAGGATTTCTTTTATTTTTGTCTACTATTTTTTTTTATGAGTCTTTATTATTATTATTATTATTATTTTTTAGTGTGTTTTAGTTCCTTTTTAATACAATGACGAGATATGAATTGCATAAGTCTAAAACAGATTTATTAGTGAGAAGATTTTCATGAGAATTGAGCTTGATGTCAACATTTTTATGAGCCAATGTTAATATGATATGTTGATTGAGAAAGAAGCATGTTTAGACTTAATCTGACTTGTATAATCATCCTTGTGAGTTTTTGAGCCTATAATGATTGATGCATTATACAAATCAATCTAATTTCTTTCTTGAGTGCTCTTATGATTACATGATTCTCTAGATTTTGCTTTAAACCGTTTGAGACTATATTGATACATGTGACAACATGAATATGATAGAGGCATTAGGATTATAACCAGAGCCAAACAGCCATCCATTATTAATGTTCTAAGAGAACATCCCCACTAGTGAGCCAATTTGAGCCTACATTAAATATGCTGTTTTATTGGTAACCACAACTTACACCTAGCCTAAATATACTTATATCCTTACCCTTGTTCTAAAGATGGATTATATATTTTGAGACATATTGCAAAAAAAACAAGGGATATTTTTAGTTGAAAATTTGGGTTAGAAACAAGAAATAAGTGTGGGGGGAAAAGAAAAGAAAAGTCAAGAGAAAAAGAAATGGAATACTGGCAAATACATTCCTAAGTAAAAAATATGAATCATCTCTTGAATTTGTGGAAAAAGAAAAAGATGTTACAAAGTTGTTTAGAATGAAGAAAAGGCCCAACATGAATATTCGGCCTAGGTGACTATGTACTTGTAAAGAGTTTTGAGAAGTTTCTTTGTATGATCTTATTATGTCTCTAAACTTTACGAACTCTTTGGAGCCTTTGTGATATCTTTATCCTTTTGTTATTCAACCACATTACAAACCCCTTGGCCCTATTACAACCTTGATTAAAGACCTCTTGATTCATGAAGTTGTATGATCCAAATAGTGGAGAATAGGTGGACAAGCAAGAATATGGTAGAACTGTTTTCATGAGATTGATTGAGTGTAAACACTTCACCACTACTTTAAAGAGTGAAAATCATGAGGGTATATCATGTGAGAAGTTGAGATTAAATTTGAACATGCACTATTTTGATTGAGATATGTTATGTTAATATTGGCTTAACTCAAACAATTTACATTCAAGCATGAATTTTTGTGAAATTCTTTAAGCTATTGATTAGTTTATAAGACTTGTTCAAAGATTGTCTCTAATTTGTATTGAAAGGATTAGGAATAAATATTTTTAGTATATGTAGTTTATTTATATTTTAGTTTTTCAATGTTTGTGGGTATCGTTCTAGTAAACCCTCACGAGACTAAACTCGTCCACTAGGGACACCTAGGGGTTTAAAGGCTTGTGTCACATGCTAAGTGCCACCGTGATTTCCTACGAAAGTGGATTAGATTAGATTTTCTTATTTTATTTTTATTGAGTCGTTGCTAGGGACTAGCAACAATCTAAGTGTGGGGGTGTGATAACTCGTATAATTATATAGTTTTTAGTTATGTTTTATTATTGTTTTGTATCAAATACGAGTTATTATTGTTTAGTCTAATTGTGTTTATGATCTTTTATATTTTTATGTAATTTGGTGTTTTTCACAAGTTTCTTTGAGTGATTTCAGATTACTAGAATTAAGGGCAAATCCAGTTCAGTTCCAGTTCCGACACCTTTTGCCATATCAGCTATATCTGGAGTTTCACTGAAGCAATAAGGCTGCAATTTTAACCGTGCAAAGCTAAGAGGCATATCTATCTTTTTCATGTTTTACACTTCTTGAAACGGAGTCGTTTTCCCTAGCGAAATCGACCATCAAGTTGGCTGATGTGCAATGACGTCTGTGCTGACCTGTTTTCGTATTTTGCCCATATCTTCTTATCCACATCAGCAAATGAGCTGATTCCAACGGCTATAGATCAGTAACTGACAGGGGAACATTTTTCTAGAAGACCATGTGATCATATCAGGCCTCCAATATTGACAAAATCGACCATCAAGTTGGCTGATCAAAATTGTCATACAATATGACGAAAATTGTTAGAAAAATGCACCCACCTATTATACCTACCTTTGAAATTTGTAAAGCTTGTCTCTTGTCATTTAGCCCTCCAAAATGTGTATAAATAGAGGGCCTTGGATGATTGTAGAGGATCATATGGTAGATTGGTAAGAAATTAGCCATTGTAATAAAATTCTCTAAGTTTTCTTCTTCTTTCTTTTCTCTAGTTTTCTTTTTCATTATTTTCTTCTTCTTCTTTCTTTCTTTTATTTCCTTCTTAGATTCTCTTTAATTTTATGTTTATGTTTACAATGCCTATGCTAGGCTAAACTTCTATTTGGTTAAGGGTGATTTCAAAGCCCTAGACATGTTTTGTGATTGATTTTTAGATTCTATCTATCATTAATTCTCTATCAAAGTTGCTTATGTTCTTCTACAAGAATTGTTCATGATGTTGTCTTGATTTATTTAGGTGTACAACTAGATAGATCTTGATAATTATCTATTGCTAGTTTAGGAGTCTTGATCCGTGTAATTGTCTTGATTTCCTATTCATAAGTGGCAATTTGTGATTAATGATTATGGTCAAGTTTTCAATAATTGCAAAGTGGAACATAACCTAAGTTGAACAATCCGAGCTTATGTGTTTGTTGCTTAGATCAACCTATCTTTCTTATCATAAAGCTGCCATTAAATTGAATTTAGAGAGCTTATTCTAGGTTGTTTAATGGTTAGAGATTAAATAGAGAGCTTGTTCTATTTAACGACAAACTAAGGAAAGATTGGGATAACAGAGCTTGTTGTTATCTACGGTTGTTAACTTTGATAGTTGGTTGATATTGATAGATCTGAAATTGATTCTTAATGATGTCTAGTGGTGGAGAATGAAACCTTAACCATATTTTTCATATTTGATTCTTCTTACTTACTTGTTTTCTTACTTTTCTAGTTTGCTTATTTTTAAAAGTATATTTATTTTTATTGGCTGGTTATACCGCCTAATTTGTATATTAACTTTGTTTTATTTTTATTGGCTGGTTATACCGCCTAATTTAGTAGATATATTTTTATTGGCTGGTTATACCGCCTTGCATCTTATTTTTATTATTTACTTTAGTTTAAATCTGGCTTCAAAAACCCCTTTTCTTTTATTGTTCTTGAATTTAAGTTTTAAACTATTAACTTATAAACTAAAACCCAATCCCTGAGGACTCGACCCTTGCTAACTACTATACTTACAATTTATCTTTTTAGTGCAAGGTTAAATAAGATACACTCTTTTGGGTGCATCATCATAAATATGCAAAAATATTACTAAGAAAAAAATTAAACAACATGCATATTTATCATGCCATGGAAAACATCTTATTATGACATGATACAAGAATTAATGACATGGCATGCTTGACATGGCAAAATCTAAATGACATGGCCAAAAGAATTAATGACATGGCATATGAATTAATGACATGGCAAATCCTATTATGACATGACAAAAAAATTAGTGACATGACATACTTGACATGGAAAAATCTCATTACAAGGCCAAAAGAATTTATGACATGGCATGCTTGACATGGCAAAATATAAATGGCATGGCACATGAATGAATGACATAGCATGTGAATGAATGACATGGCATAATCTAGATGATATGGCACATGAAATGAAAGACATGGCATATGAAATGATTGACGTGGCATAGTTTAAATGATGTGGCATATGAATGAATGACATGGCATGGTTTAAATGATGTGGCATAATTTAAATGATATGGCACATGAAATGGCATAGCATGTCAATTAAATAATCAATCATAGAAATGACATCACCATAGAATATTCACAAACATATCATGATGAAAATGGTTAATCTAGATGTCATGGAATATGCACACATCACCATTGATTCTTCATGTGAGGAATCAAATAAGTGGTATATGTCGAAAAGTATTACCGTACTCCCTGGCACCCGGCAAAGCTTGGAAAATAAGTCTTTCATATGACATTTATATGATTCCGGATAAAACAAAATCTATGCTTTGCAATTTCATAACCACGTGTGTTGAATAATTTCCTAACCTCCCCGGCAAACCCGACAAAGATTAAGAACCAATTCTCGCCAAATGTTTAAGAAACCGAAAAGCAAGTTTTTATGCCAAATTAAGTAAAAATATTTTTAAATATGCAATGCATGAAGATGTATTTCTTCCTTGAAGTAAGGACATCCGTATACCTAAAAAGGTATCCGACTACCTATGGAAAAAACTTAAATCGGATTTTCAAAACCGAATAACTTTGGGCTTGAATTTAAAAATAATTGGATTTTTTTGGATGGAAATGAAGGCCTTGGCCGAATACCTCTAAAAAGCTCTAGCTTCTCCTTTTTTTTAACCCGGGATGACTACCCATGACCCAATTTTTGAAAAATCAAATTTTATTCTTGAGATGACATGGAAATCAACCTAAAACAGTAGCTAATAGCTCAAATCAGCCCCTCCCTTTTACAAATGAAAATCAAAAAATTATTAATTTAGGAAAACTCAATTCTAACTCTCATAACCAGTTTTGAAAAACTATTTTTTTTTACCCTTTGTAAAAAATTCAAAAAATTATGGAAAAATCAGTATAGACCTAAAACATGATGGTTTTGATGGGTTAAAATCGGTTTAATTTTTGGACTAAGGATGCCTTGACCGAATTTTCACTAAAGTCAGAATAGTGAACTAAAAACTGTTTTATCGAAAACCATTTTTCCAACCTTGATAAAAAAATTTAAAAATCTTAGAAAAAATACCAGAAAAACCTCTAAAGGTCTACTACATTTTGTAAAAACTCTTTTTATTTTGACAAAAATAACTTATTAAAAAAATTGCTCAAAGTCAGAATATCCAACTTAAACTATCACTTTTTCAACTAGTATAGACAAGAGATTTTTGGCTAGAGATCATTGGTTGATCTTAGCCAAAAACCTAGTTGAAAATGGAATGAAATGCATGATTTTACAGCCAAAAAACATATGACAATGAATCAAACATGAGTTAAAAATACAAACAAGGAAGAAAAAGAAAACAAGGTTGGCTCAATGGTTCGTTCCTTGGACATAGTCCCACCTAACCAAAATCACTTGATGAAAATCAAGATCCTCAAGCTTCTCAAACCTTTTATTTGATTTTTTAAAAGAAAAACCAAAGGTGAAAATCTATCCTACCACAATAGTGAAGCCCACAATCAACAAGCAAGCAAGAAAATAAAGAAAAAACAATCACAATAAGGCCCCCTAGGTTTCGGCTAAGGCAAGAAAAGTGTAAAAAAATTTGTCAACTTGGTTATTTTGTAAAGAATAAAGGAGAGAAAACCTTTAAAATTTATTTTTTAAAACCTTTTATTCAAACAAAAAAGTTAACAAATCACATGGAAAAAGAGAAGAAAAAGAACATGATATCAAAGAAAATAATTGAAGAATAAGAGAGAAAATAGCTACCTAGCAATTACTTTCCGAATCAAGCACTTCAAAGTTTCCTTCCTTCTCCTTCTCCCTCTTTCTTTTTCTCTTTTTCTCTTTTTCCTTTTCTCCTCTTTTCCTCCAAAGAGTGTAGTAGGATTGCCTTTGAAAAAAAAATGAATCCTCTCCCCATTTTTCTGTGGATGCCGATTCTCTCCCTTTAGTGTAGAGAAGTTGCTTATTTTTACAGCCTTGTCTCCTATATCTACAAAATATCTAAGCCACTTGTCATGATCATATGGCTTACTACCAAAATATCTTCCTAGGTGGCATTTTTAATCTTATTTGGCATCATCTCATAGCCTTCACAAGCTCTTTGTCGCAACCTAAAAAATAACAAGTCCCATCGTGAGACATTACTCGTTAAGTGTGACATTGAGGAAACAAAGGAAAAGACAACTTAATTCCTCTTGAAATAAAATGAGGGTTTGAAAACAACCTTGAAAAAAAATGGAGTCGCCACCAATCTTTTTTGGCTAAGTGTGATTGGTCACCTATTAAAACCGATTTTGTAAAACATTTTAAAATTAAATAAAATGTTTTTTAAAAACCAATTTCGAAGTATGCGCTTTTAAACCAGAGAAATCAAAGAAGTCGGTTCGGGAACCGGTTACGTGCGGGGAAGGATTAGCACTTCTTCAACGCCCGTATAAAACGGTACCTTATTAATCGTGTGTTATCTCGAGTCTCGGTAAAAGTCGATTTTAGATTTGGCATTTTAAAATAATTCCCAATTTAAAGAAAAATAATCCCATTTTTAACTAGAAAATTATCCAAAATTCATTAGCACAAAATTTTTCTATATTCCTCGACAGACCCGGTAAAACATAAAATTTTTTATTTATTTGGAAAATCTCAGAATCACTCTCTTTTTTAAAGAAAGATATTCCGTTGTTAATGATAATCGATGATATCCTCCCCGGCAAACCCAGCAGAAAACTTATGAATTATTTTAACTCAGGAATAACCTTGTTTTTAAAAAAGCATGATTATCTTTATTGTATTAGAAATCATTTTTTTAAAAAAATGGTTATGAATATGCAAATCATTACTAATGACATGGCAAAAGAGTGAATGACATGGCATATGAATTAATGACATGGCATGCTTGACCTGGCAAAATCTAGATGACATGGCATAATCTAAATGACATGGCAAAAGAATCACAAAATGATATAGAATATCCACAATTACGTCATAACCAAGATAGCAACATGAAATTTAAATCAAAGCAATGACATCACTATGGAATATTTATAAATATAGAATTTACATGACTCAGATAGCAAAAATTAGATATAATGGAATATGCATGAACATGGAAAATGCAATGCATGGAAATGTATTTCTCTTGTGAAGCAAGGACATCCATATACCTAAAAAGATATCAGACTACCTTTGGAAGAGACCTAAATCCTAAAGTAAGAAAATCCAACTAGTGCAACCTTCAATTTTCCACAAGCATGCTCAAAAGAGTTTGGCTTTGAGCCATTGATTGGCTTAAGTAAAAAATCAAATGGGCAATGTAGAAATGCATGAACAACCAGCAATATAAATGCTAGAAATAAGTGGTATGGCATATGCATGACCTAGGTTCTAAGTGACATAGCAAAATAACCTAGAATACTAAATGACATGGAAAAATGACATAGCACATGAAAATAACCTAATGTCGAAATGTCATGGAAAATGACATGTCATATGAAAAATGACCTAATATTTAAATGACATAGAAAATGTCATGGCATATGAAAATAACCTAATATCTAACTGTAATGGAAAATGACATGTCATATGAAAAATAACCTAATATTTAAATGACATAGAAAATGTCATGGCATATGAAAATAACCTAATATCTAAAGGTCATGGAAAATGACATGTCATATGAAAAATGACCTTATATTTAAATGACATAAAAAATGTCAATGCATATGAACATAACCTAATATCTAAATGTCATGGAAAATGACATGTCATATGAAAAATGACCTAATATTTAAATGACATAGAAAATGTCAATGCATATGAACATAACCTAATATCTAAATGCCATGGAAAATGACATGTCATATGAAAAATGACCTAATATCTAATGACATGGAAAATGTCATGGCACATGAAATGAATGGCATATGAATGAATGACATGGCATGGCATATGACATGGAAAAATCACAAAATGACATCACACAAAAGTTTCATAATCACATGATGCACCCAAAAGAGTGTATCTTATTTAACCTTGCACTAAAAAGATCAATTGTAAGTATAATGATTAGCAAGGGTCGAGTCCTCAGGGATTGGGTTTTAATCTATAAGTTATTAGTTTATAACTTACGTTCAAAGAAAACAATAAAAGAAAAGGGGTTTTTGAAGCCAGATTTAAACTAAAGTAAATAATAAGAATAAGATGCAAGGCGGTATAACCAGCCAATAAAAATATATATACTAAATTAGGCGGTATAACCAGCCAATAAAAATATATATACTAAATTAGGCGGTATAACCAGCCAATAAAAATAAAACAAAGTTAATATACAAATTAGGCGGTATAACCAGCCAATAAAAATAAATATAAAAAATAAGCAAACTAGAAAAGTAAGAAAACAAGTAAGTAAGAAGAATCAAATATGAAAAATATGGTTAAGGTTTCATTCTCCACCACTAGACATCATTAAGAATCAATTTCAGATCTATCAATATCAACCAACTATCAAAGTTAACAACCGTAGATAACAACAAGCTCTGTTATCCCAATCTTTCCTTAATTTGTCGTTAAATAGAACAAGCTCTCTATTTAATCTCTAACCATTAAACAACCTAGAATAAGCTCTCTAAATTCAATTTAATGGCAGCTTTATGATGAGAAAGATAGGTTGATCTAAGCAACAAACACATAAGCTCGGATTGTTCAACTTAGGTTATGTTCCACTTTGCAATTATTGAAAACTTGACCATAATCATTAATCACAAATTGCCACTTATGAATAGGAAATCAAGACAATTACACGGATCAAGACTCCTAAACTAGCAATAGATAATTATCAAGATTTATCTAGTTGTACACCTAAATAAATCAAGACAACATCATGAACAATTCTTGTAGAAGAACATAAGCAACTTTGATAGAAAATTAATGATAGATAGAATCTGAAAATCAATCACAAAACGTGTCTAGGGCTTTGAAATCACCCTTAACCAAATAGAAGTTTAGCCTAGCATAGGCATCATAAACATAAACATAAAATTAAAGAGAATCTAAGAAGGAAATAAAAGAAAGAAAGAAGAAGAAGAAGAATATTAATTATCCAACCTCTTGCTCTTTCTAAAGAAAAAGAAAACTAGAGAAAAGAAAGAAGAAGAAAACTTAGAGAATTTTGTTAAAATGGCTAATATCCTACCAATCTCCAATATGATCCCTTACAATCATCCAAGGCCCTCTATTTATACACATTTTGGAGGGCTAAATGACAAGAGACAAACTTTACAAATTTCAAAGGTAGGTATAATAGGTGGGTGCATTTTCTAACAATTTTCGTCATGTATGACGATTTTGATCAGCCAACTTGATGGTTGATTTTGTCAATTTTGGAGGCCTTATCTGATCACATGGTCTTCTAGACAAATGTTACCCTATCAGTTACGGATCCATAGCCGTTAGAATCAGCTCATTTGCTGATGTGGATAAGAAGATATGGGCATAATACGAAAACATGTCAGCACAGACGTCATTGCACATCAGCCAACTTGATGGTCGATTTCGCTAGGGAAAACGACTCCGTTTCAAGAAGTGTAAAACATGAAAAAGATAGATATGCCTCTTAGCTTTGCATGGCCACAAATTTCAGCCTTATTGCTTCAGTGAAACTCGAGATATAGCTGATATGGCAAAAGGTGTCGGAACTGGAACTGAACTGGATTTGCCCTTAATTCTAGTAATCTGAAATCACTCAAAGAAACTTGTGAAAAACACCAAAATACATAAAAATATAAAAGATCATAAACACAATTAGACTAAACAATAATAACTCGTATTTGACACAAAACAATAATAAAACATAACTAAAAACTATATAATTATACGAGTTATCACACCCCCACACTTAGATTGTTGCTAGTCCCTAGCAACGACTCAATAAAAATAAAATAAGAAAATCTAATCTAATCCATTTTCGTAGGAAATCACGGTGGCACTTAGCATGTGACACAAGCCTTTAAACCCCTAGGTGTCCCTAGTGGACGAGTTTAGTCTCGTGAGGGTTTACTAGAACGATACCCACAAACATTGAAAAACTAAAATATAAATAAACTGCATATACTAAAAATATTTACTCCTAATCCTTTCAATACAAATTAGAGACAATATTTGAACAAGTCTTATAAACTAATCAATAGCTTAAAGAATTTCACAAAAAATCATGCTTGAATGTAAATTGTTTGAGTTAAGCCAATATTAGCATAACATATCTCAATCAAAATATTGCATGTTCAAATTTAATCTCAACTTCTCACATGGGATACCCTCATGATTTTCACTCTTTAAAGTAGTGGTGAAGTGTTTACACTCAATCAATCTCATGAAAACAGTTCTACCATATTCTTGCTTGTCCACCTATTCTCCACTATTTAGATCATACAACTTCATGAATCAAGAGGTCTTTAATCAAGGTTGTAATGGGGCCAAGGGGTTTGTAATGTGGTTGAAGAACAAAAGGATAAAGATATCACAAAGGTTCCAAAGAGTTCATAAAGTTTAGAGACATAAAAAGATCATACAAAGAAACTTCTCAAAACTCTTTACAAGTACATAGTCACCTAGGCCGGATATTCATGTTGGGCCTTTTCTTCATTCTAAACGACTTTGTAACATCTTTTTCTTTTTCCACAAATTCAAGAGATGATTCATATTTTTTTTTTTTTACATAGGAATGTATTTGCCAGTATTCCATTTCTTTTTCTCTTGACTTTTCTTTTCTTTTCCCCCCACACTTATTTCTTGTTTCTAACCCAAATTTTTAACTAAAAATATCCCTTGTCTTTGCAACTTGTCTCAAAACATGCTAATTCATCTTTGGAACAAAGGTAAAGTTATAAGTATATTTAGGTTAGGGACAAGTTATGGTTACCAAAGAGATAGCTTATTCAATGTAGGCTCAAATTGGTTCACTAAGGGTGTGTTCTCTTGGAACATCAATAAGGGATGGCTGTTTGGCTCTGGCTAAAAATCCTAATGCCTCTATCATATTCATGTTGTCACATGTATCAATATAGTCTCAAACGGTTTAAAGCAAGTTCTAGAGAATCATGTAATCATAAGAGCACTCAAGAAAGAAATTAGATTGATTTGTATAATGCATCAATCATTATAGGCTCAAAAACTCACAAGGATGATTATACAAGTCAGATTAAGTCTAAACATGCTTATTTCTCAATCAACATATTATATTAACATTGGCTCATAAAAAGGTTGACATCAAGCTCAATTCTCATGAAAATCTTCTCACTAATAAATCTGTTTTAGACTTATGCAATTCATATCTCATCATTGTATTAAAAAGGAACTAAAACTCACAAAAAAAAAATAATAATAATAATAAAGAAGAGAAAAAAAATAGTAGACAAAAATAAAAGAAATCCTAAATCATTCCCCCCCCACACTTAATTCTTACATTGTCCTCAATGTAAGTCTATTAACTCAAATGAAAGAATCATGTGTAAGAGAAAAGAACTAATAACATAAAAATAGGAACAACTAAGACTCAAAACAAAACAAAACCATGCAACCTAAATAATCCTAAAATACTAAACAAAAATTAACAAGTAAACATAAAAAGATTAAAATCAAACTGACAAGGTATGTCTCAAGTCTCCCTTACTCAGACCTTGTTCAGAATGAATACTTCTAAATTGCTTAAAACACAACAAACTCTTTTTTTTTTTTTTTTTTTTTTAAATGGCTAAATATGTCCCTTACCCCCTACTAAAATATGGCATTGTCCCCAATGTCAAATTTTAAAGGTAGAATTTAGGAGATATTACCTGCAGAGGTTGCTAACCACTTATTATAACTGAGACACAACAAGCAAAATGTTAGATAATGTCACAAAGACAAAGTGCAATCCACTCCTTGCTCGTCCATATCTCTTTTTCTTTTTCCGAGCGTTTGCGAAACAACCGTAGCAGATAAACACTCATAAGCTTGGAGCTTTTTAAGTAAATCTTCAATGGTTGTAGCAGAAATTATGGTTCTCCTTGCCTCTGAAAACATGAATCCATTATCCACAGCATTATCTAAATATAAAAGCAAATTACAAAAATAACCATTAATATTAAGCAAACCAATGGGTTTCTTATTTGTGACCAAAGATGACCAAGAAGCCACGCAAGCTATTTCTTCCAATGTACCCAGACCTCCTGGTAAAGCAATGAATGCATCGGCAGAATGGTACATGATTGTTATCCGTTCAGGGACACTCCAGACTTGTATTTCCTTACCCACGGTAGGTCTACAAAAACTTGTGAATAGTTTTGGCACGATTCCTAGAACTGGACTTCCTCCGGCGTGTGCTGCTGTAGCGACTGCTCCCATTAAACCCGTACTACCGCCTCCATAAATCAAGTGGATCTTTTGTTGGGCAAGTATTACTCCAACTCTTATGGCTTCATCAGCGAATATGTTATTTTTTCCTGGATAAGCACCTCCAAAGACACAAATTTTTTTAATGCGCTGGGATGAAGTACTTTCCATTTTTTTTTTTCGAGTGCCTGAAAGAGAATGAGTACATGGTGTAATATATAGAGGACTCAGTAGTGAATCAGACAAGAGTAATAATGTCGCCGAAAGTGTATCTGACCTGTCAGAAGAAAATGTTAACCTAACAAAAGATTTTTGCGTGATTTCAGGAAGAAAATCAAAAAGAGAAGAAAAAATCAACCGTAAAAGACAAAAAAAAAAACGACAATAGTTACACAAATCGAACAACACGTAAATTAAACCAAAATAAAGTTATTGCAAATCAAACCAAAAGCTGAGAAGTCATTTATTGTAGTTGTGATTGTGGCTCACATCTTCCTCTGGTTTTACGTCCAGAAACGGCTTAAACGCCTTCTATGAGTCGAGGATATGCTTCCCATCCAGTTTTCTTACAAGCTGGCAAACAGGGTCTTTTAACATCAGATTCCCAAGATGTTGCCATTCCCTTTGGAATTGCGGCCATAAATCAAGAATTTCTCTTTGTACGTCTCCACTAGGATGCGTCTCAAGAGAAAGTTGGATATTACCCAAATTCTCCTTACTCAGTCCATCCTTAATGAATTCAATTTTATCATCTCGATTAGAGGACGGAATCCCAATAGAACGACATTTACCGTTACACGTCCATCGTGCACATTTGTGGCAATTTGAACTCATGCGCTTTGCTCGTCGCTTCTTTGCAAAAGTGCTTCTACCTGTACCTGGTAAATGCAAAACAGGAAGATATTCATCTTTACGTACCTTGGCTTCAATTATCCAACGTATGTCGTCAGGAATCCCTTTGTGCATAAGCATTCTTAATCTTTCAAGTCGAACTTGGTAAAGCTTCAGTAAAATATTTCGAGGAAAAGGAGGAAATCGTTTCTGCAATCTTGTGAGAATATCATCCATCCTGAAAAAAAAAGAATGAAAAAAAATTGAAAGAGAAATTGGAAGAGAAATTTATATACAATATCAGTTTTGTGGGTAGCTGATGGAACCGATTTAAATAATCACGGAGTACCGTTATCCGCCATTTAACCGGGGTTAAAAAAAAAAATTATATTTACATCTAGTTATTTTCAAAACAAGGATCAGAAAGAAAAACAACATAAAAAGACTCAAAAACAAAACACTCTAAATAAAATCCTAAATTCTTCCCCCCACACATAATTTTTACATTGTCCTCAATGTAATGCTATTATCCCCCAATGCAAGAATTATATGTAAGAGAAAAGAACTATTAAAAGAAAAGAAAAACAATAAAAGATAGAATGATGGAGAGTAAGGAATATGCAAATCTGATATAATAGATGCTCTCCATCCTTTTGGGTTGCCTCTCCAAGAAGCGCTTGGTTTATTGTCCTCAGCTTGACTTAGACCCATGCCATTATTATTCAACATACTTTGGCTCAAAAAGTGGAAACTCCTCCACATCTTGTATTGGAAAGTTCTCATAGTAAGGCTTCAATCTATGACCATTCACTTTGAATGCCTTATCTGTTTTCGGGCTTTGGATTTCAACTGCACCATGAGTAAATACATTAGTAATAACAAAAGGTCCAACCCAACGAGAACGTAACTTACCTGGATATAACTTAAGGCGTGAATGGAAGAGAAGAACTTTTTGTCCAACAACAAATTCTTTTCTTGATATCATCTTGTCATGGAATGCCTTAGTCTTTTCCTTGTAAATCCTAGAATTCTGATAGGCATCATTCCTTATCTCCTCTAATTCTTGTAGGTCAAGTTTTCTTTTCTTTCCTATCTCATCCATCTCCATGTTGCATTGTTTGATAGCCCAATATGATTTATGTTCCAATTCAACCGGAAGATGACAAGGCTTACCATAAACAAGTCGATAAGGAGACATACCAATGGGTGTCTTATATGCTGTCCTATAAGCCCAAAGTGCATCATCAAGTTGTGAACTCCAATCCTTCCTATTTGGATTAACTGTCTTTTCAAGGATGGACTTAACTTCTCGGTTTGACACTTCAGCTTGCCCACTAGTTTGAGGATGATATGAGGTGGAGACCTTGTGTGTGATATTATACTTCCTCAAAAGTGCTTCCATAGTCCTATTGCAAAAGTGAGTACCTCTATCGCTGATTATGGCCTTTGGCGTTCCAAACCTAGCCAAGATGTTAGTCTTGACAAAATCTGAAACAACTTTAGAGTCATTAGTCCTAGTGGATTTTGCTTCCACCCACTTTGAAACATAATCAACGGCAAGTAAAATATAAAGATTACCAAAAGAAGGAGGAAAAGGTCCCATGAAATCCATGCCCCATACATCAAAAATTTCAACAATAAGTATTGGAGTTTGAGGCATTTGATTTCTAGGACCTAAGTTACCTGTTCTTTGGCAACGATCACATGACTTGCAAAAGAGGTATGCATCTTTGAATATGGTAGGCCAATAAAATCCAGAATCAAGAACTTTCATGGCTGTTCTTTTGGATCCAAAGTGTCCTCCACATGCATAAGAGTGACAAAAGGTGAGAATAGATTGAAATTCAGTTTCGAGTACACACCTTCTTATAATCTGATCGGAGCAATGCTTCCAAAGGTAAGGATCATCCCATATGTAGTATTTGGCATCACTCTTGATCTTATTTCTTTGAGCTTGTGTCAACTCTTGTGGCAACTTCTTGGTAACTAAGTAATTAACAATATCAGCATACCAAGGAGTTGTTGTTCTTATAAAAAGAAGTTGCTCATCCGGAAAGTTCTCATTCAAGGGTAGTGCATCATCTTCATGAACTAAACGGCTAAGATGGTCCGCAACCAGGTTGTCACTACCTCTCTTATCTTTTATCTCCAAATCAAACTCTTGTAAGAGAAGTATCCATCTAATCAACCTTGGTTTGGCCTCCTTTTTAGTGAGTAAGTACTTAAGGGCTGCATGGTCAGAAAATACAATTACTTTAGTACCAATTAAATAAGATCGAAATTTTTCTAAAGCAAATACAACAGCCAAAAGTTCTTTTTCAGTAGTGGAATAGTTCAATTGAGCATCATTAAGAGTTCTTGAGGCATAATAAATGGCATGTGAGGCTTTGCCAACCCGTTGGCCCAAAACAGCTCCAATGGCATAGTCACTAGCATCACACATGATTTCAAAAGGTACATTCCAATCTGGTGGTTGGATGATAGGAGCTGATGTCAAGAGTCCCTTCAATGTTTCAAACGCCTCTTTGCATTTATCATCAAAGTGGAAAACCACATCTTTTTGTAGTAGCTTGCAAAGAGGTAATGTGATCTTTGAGAAGTCTTTGATAAATCTCCTATAGAAACCTGCATGTCCAAGAAAAGAACGAACCTCTCTCACATTTGTGGGAGGTGGTAAAGAATGCATAATATCTATTTTAGACTTATCAACCTCTATTCCTCTAGAAGAAATAACATGGCCCAAAACTATTCCTTGTTCTACCATAAAGTGACATTTTTCCCAATTCAAAACAAGGTTAGTTTCCATGCATCTTTCAAGTACAAGTGTAAGGTTCTCTAGACATCTATCAAAAGAATCACCATAGACACTAAAATCATCCATAAATACTTCTATGATGTTCTCTACATAATCTGAGAATATGCTAACCATACACCTTTGGAATGTAGCTGGTGCATTACAAAGACCAAATGGCATACGCCGGTATGCAAAAGTACCAAATGGACATGTGAATGTTGTTTTCTCTTGGTCCTCCGGAGCAATGGCTATCTGATTATAACCTGAAAAACCATCAAGAAAACAATAATGAGAATGGCCAGCTAACCTTTCAAGCATTTGATCAATAAAAGGTAAAGGAAAGTGGTCTTTGCGAGTTGTGGAATTAAGTTTACGATAATCAATACAAACTCGCCATCCTGTTTGAATCCTAGTAGGAACAAGTTCATTCTCATTATTTGTTACCACCGTTACACCTGATTTCTTTGGAACCACTTGGACTGGGCTCACCCATTTGCTATCCGAGATAGGATAGATCACTCCAACATCTAGGAGCTTCAGTATCTCCTTTTTCACAACCTCCATCATAGGAGGGTTCAATCTTCTTTGTGCTTCTCTTGTTGGTTTAGACCCTTCCTCTAACAAAATCCGGTGCATGCACATGGATGGGCTTATTCCCTTGATATCGGCAATTGTCCAACCAATTGCTGTTTTATGCTCTCTAAGCACCCGGATAAGTCGCTCTTCTTGCAAAGGTGTGAGCTCTTTGGCAATGATGACAGGTAGTGTGTCCTTTTCCCCTAAGAACAAATATTTCAAGTGGTTCGGTAGTGGTTTCAACTCTAAAGTTGGTGCCTGCAAAATGGAAGGTAGAAGTTTCTCATTAGATAAAGGCAAATCAATAAATGAAACATCAAACCTTGCATCTTTAGGTTGCAGCGAGTGTAAAGATTCTAGTGCCCCTTCCACCTGGTCACTCAAGGCTAGTTTAGCATTCCCCATTCCGAGATGGTTGCTAAGGACTATTTCTACACTATCTTCACCATCTAGCTCATAAGCTTGCTGCACTAGTGAGTCAATTATATCAATATTAAAAACAGAATGCACATCACTAGGATATCTCATGGCCTCAAAAATGTTAAAGCGAATTATTTCACCATCAAATTCCATAGTTAAAGTGCCATCATGTACATCTATTTTAGTTCTTGCTGTTTTCAAGAATGGTCTCCCTAATAGAATAGGTGTGGGATTAGAAGACATCTCATCTTCCATCTCAATAACATAAAAGTCAGCGGGAAAAACCAATTCATTAACCTGTACAAGAACGTCTTCTACAACTCCTCTTGGATAAGTGTTAGAACGGTCAGCAAGTTGTATTATAACACCGGTTTCCTCTAATGGTCCTAGATTCAATGAAGCATAAATTGAATATGGCATGACATTAATAGATGCCCCTAGATCTAGCATAGCACGCTCAAACCTGGTGTTGCCTATCTTACAAGGAATGGTAAACATACCTGGATCCTTGCATTTAGGGGGGAGTTTCTTTTGAAGAACAGCTGACACATTCTCCCCCACACTTACCTTTTCATTCCATTTCAACTTCCGTTTAGATGTGCACAACTCTTTTAGGAACTTGGCATATCTTGGCACTTGCTTGATAGCATCTAGTAAAGGAATGTTCACCTCTACTTTCCGGAAGGTTTCCAAAATTTCCTTCTCTTGCTCCTCCTTCTTGGACTTTGCTAACCTGCTAGGAAAAGGTGGAGGAGTTATATAAGAAGGAAAGGATGGTTTAGGAATTACCTTTTTTAGTGGCTCGTTGGGATGTGAAGAGGATGCCATGGTATTGTTCTCCCCTTGAGCACTATCATTTTGTGGTGTCTCTAGCTGTTTCCCACTTCTTAAATTTATAGCATTGGCATTCTCTCTTGGATTCACTATGGTTTGGGAAGGTAATTTCCCAGAATCCCTTGCTTGCATTTGACTCATGGTTGTTGCCAATTGCCCTATTTGAGTCTCCAAATTTCGAATACTTGTCTTTGTTTCCTGTTGAAATTGAATTGTATTAGTAGAAAGAGCTTTAACAAGATCTTCAAGAGAAGTACCTGAATTTTGGGTGGGTGGTAGTTGTTGTCGGGTTTGGTATGGTTGTTGCACTCTTTGCTGAAAACCCGGTGGCCTGTGGTCAAATGGTGGAGGAATAGTTTGTGATTGGTTCCCTCCATAATTGAAGTTTGGATGATCCCTCCATCCTGGATTGTAAGTGTTTGAGTAGGGATCATATTTCCTTGATTGGTTCTGAAATCCACCCATGGCATTCACATGTTCATTGGTATCCTCTTGAAGTGTTGGACACATATCAGTTTGGTGCCCTATGTTTGAACATATGCCACAAGCCTTTATTTGTTGTATTTTACCTACAGCCAATTGTTGAACAAGAGAAGTCAGTTTATCAAATTTTTGTTCAAGGGATGATATACTTACCTCATTAACTCTCTTGGGTTGTGGTGGTGGATCTTGTCTCATTGAGAACTGTTGAGAATTGGCTGCCATGTTGGAGATTAATGTTCTAGCAGCCCTGGGAGTCTTATCAACTAGAGCTCCCCCACTAGCGGCATCTATCATACTTCTCTCCATGGGCATGAGACCTTCATAGAAGTATTGGATGAGAAGTTGTTCACTTATCTGATGATGTGGACATGATGCACAAAGTTTCTTGAACCTCTCCCAATATTCATATAAGGACTCTCCGTTGTATTGCCGAATCCCACATATCTCTTTCCTAATGTTGGCAGCCTTAGATGCTGGGAAATACCTTTCCAAGAATGCTTTCTTCAAATCATTCCATGTAGTGATGGTCCCGGATGGTAGATAGTAGAGCCATTCCTTTGCTGAATCAGCTAGAGAGAATGGGAAAGCTCTCAACTTAACTTGCTCTTCCGTGACCCCTGTTGGTCTCATGCTTGAGCAAACTACATGGAATTCCTTGAGGTGCTTATTTGGATCCTCTCCTGCAAAACCATGAAAAGTTGGGAGAAGATGAATCAAACCAGATTTTAATTCAAAAGCTACCTCAAGATTAGCATATTCAATGCATAATGGTTGTTGACCCAAGTCCGGAGCGGCTAGCTCTTTGAGAGTTCGGTTGTCAGCTGCTGCCATCTCTCCTTGCTTCTCTTGGATGTTTTGGATCAACTCCTCGATTGGTTGTTGGTGAGAAGTTATAAATTCCCGAATTTTCCTAAGTCGTAAGTCTTCTTCGGGAGCTTGGAACATTCACTAATAAAAAAAAATAAGAAAGTAAATAATTAGAACAGAAAATAAGAATAAACCAATAAACTAACAAACTAAAGAAAGCAATCCCCGGCAACGGCGCCAAAAATTTGATGCACCCAAAAGAGTGTATCTTATTTAACCTTGCACTAAAAAGATCAATTGTAAGTATAATGATTAGCAAGGGTCGAGTCCTCAGGGATTGGGTTTTAATCTATGAGTTATTAGTTTATAACTTACGTTCAAAGAAAACAATAAAAGAAAAGGGGTTTTTGAAGCCAGATTTAAACTAAAGTAAATAATAAGAATAAGATGCAAGGCGGTATAACCAGCCAATAAAAATATATATACTAAATTAGGCGGTATAACCAGCCAATAAAAATATATATACTAAATTAGGCGGTATAACCAGCCAATAAAAATAAAACAAAGTTAATATACAAATTAGGCGGTATAACCAGCCAATAAAAATAAATATAAAAAATAAGCAAACTAGAAAAGTAAGAAAACAAGTAAGTAAGAAGAATCAAATATGAAAAATATGGTTAAGGTTTCATTCTCCACCACTAGACATCATTAAGAATCAATTTCAGATCTATCAATATCAACCAACTATCAAAGTTAACAACCGTAGATAACAACAAGCTCTGTTATCCCAATCTTTCCTTAATTTGTCGTTAAATAGAACAAGCTCTCTATTTAATCTCTAACCATTAAACAACCTAGAATAAGCTCTCTAAATTCAATTTAATGGCAGCTTTATGATGAGAAAGATAGGTTGATCTAAGCAACAAACACATAAGCTCGGATTGTTCAACTTAGGTTATGTTCCACTTTGCAATTATTGAAAACTTGACCATAATCATTAATCACAAATTGCCACTTATGAATAGGAAATCAAGACAATTACACGGATCAAGACTCCTAAACTAGCAATAGATAATTATCAAGATTTATCTAGTTGTACACCTAAATAAATCAAGACAACATCATGAACAATTCTTGTAGAAGAACATAAGCAACTTTGATAGAAAATTAATGATAGATAGAATCTGAAAATCAATCACAAAACGTGTCTAGGGCTTTGAAATCACCCTTAACCAAATAGAAGTTTAGCCTAGCATAGGCATCATAAACATAAACATAAAATTAAAGAGAATCTAAGAAGGAAATAAAAGAAAGAAAGAAGAAGAAGAAGAATATTAATTATCCAACCTCTTGCTCTTTCTAAAGAAAAAGAAAACTAGAGAAAAGAAAGAAGAAGAAAACTTAGAGAATTTTGTTAAAATGGCTAATATCCTACCAATCTCCAATATGATCCCTTACAATCATCCAAGGCCCTCTATTTATACA